>CM075670.1:12500-5012500 GCA_037962975.1 Clitoria ternatea | reverse complement strand
CTATTTACGTTTTACTATTTACTGTTACTATTCACGATTCACTATTCACTATTCAAAATTTACCATTTCTGTTTTAAGTAGTAATCTTAATCTTCGTCTTATGCTTATACTGAAATAAGATTGGTATTAATATTTTTAGAAATCGGAGACGCAAAACAAATCCATTTTGGGTAACAATTTAAGGTAAGAGGGAGTGAGATAAGAGTATAATATGAAAAGACATAAGAATAATGGGAGGAGTCCCCTACTCCTTTTAAATCTGATAATATTATTATTTTAAAATATTAACTTTTTAACTTAAAATTTATAATAAATTTCAAATTAAATATCCGGTTTAACTAACTATAACATACCTATGCAAAGACTTGGACCATTATGACCTATATGGACTGGACTATACCTATGCAAGGACTTGGACCATTATGACCCATATGGACTGAACTATACCTATGCAAGGACTGGATTATATGGACTTACATATACCTATGCGAGGAATTGACCAAAAGGACTAAAATTGACTATATTAATAATCATTAAATTTTGTATTATGATATGTATTAATGATATTTAATTGATTTGATTATGATTTGATTATGATTGATTGATTGATGATATTTAGTTATGATTGATATTGTTTGATTTTGATTGATGGTATTGTAATGTGGAGTTTGAGCATATAGCGAGCATGACGGAAAGCTAAAATTCAGTAAGAATTTCTTACCTTACTCTTTAAATTTTATTATCTTTTATTTCTTCTTAGAAATTATTTTTATTAACTTTATTTTCAATATTTAGAATAAAAAAATTAGTATTTATTTTAGAAAGAAAATATTTTATGAGAATTTATTTAATTAAATCTTGAGTTAAAGAAAAATTTTGTAATTTTAAGTATTTTTGGTTAATAATTATTCTCTTTTAATAAAACAAAAATTTTTGGAAGAAAATTATTTTATTTTTTCCAACTTAATAACTAAATATATTTGGAAATAATTGAGATTCCTAAATTTGATTTTGTTAAGATTTAATTTGAGAAAGATTATGTAAAGTTTTATATGATAAAGTTTTTAGATATTTAAGGCTTAGAAACTCAATTTCAGTGAGATTCGAAAACTGTACCAAATTTATTTCTGTGGGACAGAAATTCAGAGAAAATGTACAGTTTATTGAAATGATGTTGTAAACCTTTAAGGGATTTAATAATTGAGTTTCTAAAAGCCTTAACCAACTCAATACGCGAGTAGTTCATGCATCATGAATCACTAAAGTGAAATGAAATAATATTGTCTGGGGACGGATTATAGAAACCGAGGATACATTAGAGGAGGCTTAATTACGAGCCTTGGGATGAGAGGGTGTGAAAGGGTGCTTCAGGGGACCTGGGGTAGCTCCCTAGTGTCGGGTACTTTCACAATAAAAACTTTCTCAATCTGACTAGTCTCTAAGTGTTTCCATGCCAGTTGAGCTGTTCATATTATTATTATCCGGACTTATGGAACAGTGTAAACTCCTGGTTGGCCCAATGCAAATTAAAATTTAAGGGCCCACATATATAGGTAAGTTATGATGAAGATATTGCATAACATTCATGCATTCATAATTGATTGTGTATGTGATTGTGATTGATATTATTATGTATTGGTTGTGAAAACCCTTTGTTGCTTATGTCTTATTCGGAAATATTATATTCTATTTCTCACTCCTTTCTCCGTGTTTTTGTTTCACATGTTTTAAATTGATGGTTCAGAAGGAAGGATCGAAGAATATCGGCAGTAAATATAGCACGTTCTAGAAAGGGAGCTCGGTATGAATACCGTGGTCCAATGAATAAATAATGTTAATAAGTAACTGCTTCTGGGCCATGGAGTTTCCTCTCTTTCTTATAATGTTTAATATTTATTTCAGTTAGATGAATGTAAAATTACTTTATAAAGTTTTAATAATATTTATGAGGTATTTCAGAAATGATGTATATAATTTATTTCGATAGTTTCTTTTTAACAATCATATCTTCAGTAAAAAAAAATTATGAATTTTTCTAGAATTTATTAAGGTGTAACTGAGGGTGTTAGAAAGTGATATCAGAGCAGTTAATCCAATAGGCCTGGGGAAAAGGTCTATCTTGCTTTGTCTGTAAACTCTGTATAGGTGATAGAGAATAGAATATCTGACTTGGTAGTAACTGTGATTGATGTGACAAATCTCAGTTACTGTGAAACAGGAAACTAATGGCTGGAAACGATCTTGCTGGAGTTGTAGAACGCTTAATCAATGCAATGAGAGCACGTGAAGGTCAAGGTAATGATGCCTTGAGAAGACTGGACTTATTCGAAAAGCGCAATCCACCTCGTTTCAAGGGAGGATATAACCCTGATGGAGCACAAATCTGGATTCGAGAGATAGAGAAGATCTTTCGAGCATTACAATGTAATGAAGCTGATAAGGTAGTCTTCGCTACTTATGCCTTATCTGAGGATGCCGAACATTGGTGGGATAGCATGCGTAGACAATTCGAAGTCAACGACGTGGAAATCACCTCGGATTATTTCAAGGATATGTTTCTGGAGAAATACTTTCCAGCTGATGTTAAAGAGAAAAGACAATTCGAATTCCTGTCGCTGACCCAAGGAAGTATGACCGTTGGAGAGTACGCATCCAGGTTTGAAGAGCTATCTCGTTTTCATTCTCATTATAATGATGCTACTAATGAAAGAGATCGGTGTGCAAAGTTTGTAAATGGATTGCGGCCAGAAATTAAGGAAGCTATACGAATGCAGGAAATCCGTGAATTTTCTGTATTGGTAAATCGCTGCAGGATCTTTGAAGAAGACCATAAGGATAGAATGACCAAAAGTCGTGAGCCCATTCACAAGGCAGGAGAAATAAGAAGTGGAGGACCTCACCATCACCAAAGAAGAGATTTCAGAAGGAATAAGCCTTACCAAGCACCATTTTGCCGGTTTGGAGCAGCATCTGTTCCTAACAGACCCCAAGCTTCAACTGGAAGCTATTACCCAACATCTGCACCAAATTTTAAATGTTTTATCTGTGGAGGACCCCATTTGAAAAGGGATTGTCCTAAAAACACTTATGTTTGCTTTAAGTGTAACAAACTAGGTCATCACATCAAGGATTACCCAGAGATGAAGAGAGAAAACCCTGAAGGTGCAAGTACAAGCATAAATACTCAAGGAGGCGCGCACAGTGCAGTCGGAAGGCCGAAAGCAAAAGGAAAGGTTTTTGCAATCACTAGAGAAGAAGCATCTCATGCTGATTCCATGGTAGAAGGTAAGTGTATCATTAATAAGATTTCTTTAACTGTTATGTATGACTCAGATGCATCACATTCCTTTATTGCCAATGACTGTGTAGAAAAACTAAAATTACCTGTGATAGAACTGCCATTTGACTTATCTATACATACTCCTGGAAACAATCCCATTGTCACTTCTAAAGCTTGTTGGAAATGCCCTATTGTCATAGATGGTAGAGACTTTAAGGCTAATCTTTTCTGTTTACCCCTTTCTGGCTTAGAAGTTATTATTGGGCTAGATTGGTTGTCTGACAATCATGTTCTAATAGATTGTCATAATAAAACCATAATGTTTAAAGAACCAGTGAATTTGAATCCTGAGGATTCGAGATTTCTAACCGCCAACCAAGTGAGTGCCTCTTTAAAAGGAGGGGCTCAAGGATTCATGCTATTGCTTTCAACGAAAGGAGAGCAAGAATCAAAAATCAAAAATCTGCCGGTTGTGTGTGAATTTCCTGACGTTTTTCCTGAAGATATCCCTAGTTTACCCCCAGAAAGAGATGTAGAATTTTCCATTGATCTAGTACCTGGAGTTGGACCTATTTCAATTGCACCATACCGAATGTCACCTCTAGAATTAGCAGAGTTGAAGAAACAACTTAAAGAGATGATAGAGAAGCAGTTTATACGACCCAGTGTATCCCCCTGGGGTGCACCAGTGTTGTTGGTTAAGAAAAAGGATGGTAGCATGAGATTGTGTGTAGATTATCGGCAACTGAACAAGGTGACGATCAAGAACAGATACCCTCTGCCAAGGATTGACGACTTGATGGATCAGCTGCGTGGTGCCACGGTGTTCTCCAAAATTGATTTGAGGTCTGGATACCATCAAATAAGGGTGAAGAAAGAAGATGTATCAAAAACTGCTTTTAGAACACGCTATGGCCATTACGAATATCTAGTAATGCCTTTTGGTGTAACTAATGCACCATCCGTATTCATGGATTACATGAATAGGATTTTTCATCCATATCTAGATAAATTTGTAGTGGTGTTCATTGATGATATATTAGTGTACTCTAAAAGCAGAGAAGAACATGTTGAACACTTGAAGGTTGTGTTGGAAATCCTGAAAAAGAAACAACTGTATGCAAAGTTGTCGAAGTGTGAATTCTGGTTGGAAGAAGTAAACTTTTTAGGACATGTAATTAGTCAAGGAGGAATAGCTGTAGACCCTTCCAAGGTAGAGGCAGTCTTAAAATGGGAGAGACCAACCACGATCACTGAGATTAGAAGTTTCTTGGGCTTGGCTGGATACTATAGAAGATTCATTGAAGGATTTTCAAAGCTAGGATACCCATTGACCAAGTTAACACGGAAAGGACAACCTTTTGTGTGGACGACACAATGCGAGAATAGTTTCCAAGAGTTGAAAGATCGACTTACTTCTGCGTCGGTGTTAGTACTCCCTGATCCACATCGAAGTTTTGAAGTTTACTGTGATGCGTCTAAACAAGGACTAGGAAGTGTACTCATGCAAGACAAGAAGGTTGTAGCCTATGCGTCGCGCCAATTAAGGCAACATGAGATTAACTACCCTACCCATGACTTAGAGTTAGCCGCTGTAGTTTTTGCATTAAAGATTTGGAGGCATTATCTATACGGTGCAACATTCGATGTGTTTAGCGATCATAAGAGTCTCAAGTATTTATTCGACCAAAAGGAGTTAAACATGAGGCAACGGAGATGGATGGAGTTCTTAAAGGACTACGACTTTGAGTTGCAATACCATCCTGGAAAAGCGAACGTAGTAGCTGATGCTTTAAGTCGAAAGTCTCTACATGCATCCACAATGATGATTAAAGAGTTGGAATTAATAGAGAACTTCAGAGATCTTAACCTAGCAGTAAAGGTTAATGCTAACAGCTACAGATTAGGAGCGTTGCAAGTGACAAGTGAATTCCTGAGACAAGTTTTAGAGGCTCAAAGAGAAGATGAATTCCTGCAAGAGAAGAAATAACTCTTGAAACAAGGAAAAGAAGTCGAGTTCAATGTAAGAAGTGACCAATTGCTAAGGTATAAGGATCGAGTGTGTATCCCTAATCAAGAGGAGTTGAGGAAAGTAATTCTGGAAGAAGGCCATAAAAGTTATATGAGCATTCATCCCGGAGCTACTAAAATGTATCAAGATTTGAAGAAGTTATTTTGGTGGCCTGGAATGAAGAAAGCAGTGGCAGAGTACGTGGCTGCATGTCTAATTTGCCAGAAGGTTAAAGTAGAACACCAAAAACCCCCTGGAATGCTACAATCAATGGAAATACCGGAATGGAAATGGGATGGCATTACCATGGATTTTGTGACTTCTCTACCCAAAACTCCATTAGGACATGATTCGATATGGGTAATAGTTGATAGACTAACAAAGTCTGCCCACTTTATTCCCATCAACATTCGTTACTCTATGGAGAAGCTGGCAAAATTATACATCGAGGAGATTGTGAGATTGCATGGAATTCCTTTAAGTATCATTTCTGATCGGGACCCTCGTTTTACATCACAATTCTGGAAGAGCTTGCACAAGGCTTTGGGAACAAGACTGCGTCTGAGTTCAGCATATCATCCTCAGACAGATGGACAATCAGAAAGAACAATCCAATCTCTAGAGGACTTGTTACGAGCTTGTGTGTTAGAGCATAAAGGAAGTTGGAATCAATTCTTACCATATGTGGAGTTTACCTACAACAACAGTTTCCATGTTAGCATTGGCATGACACCTTTTGAAGCATTATATGGAAGAAAATGTAGGACCCCACTATGTTGGTTTGAGACTGGTGAAAACTTGATGCTGGGACCAGAGTTGGTACAACAAACCACAGATAAAATCAAAATAGTTCAGGAAAAGATGAAGGCAACACAGAGCAGGCAGAAAAGTTACTATGACAAAAGAAGAAAGCCGCTCGAATTTCAAGAAGGCAATCATGTATTCTTGAAAGTCACACCTATGACTGGGGTCGGTCGGGCAATGAAATCTCGAAAACTAACTCCTAGATTTATTGGTCCATACCAAATAATTCATAAAGTTAGTCCCCTTGCCTACCAAATAGCATTACCACCTTTTCTTTCTAATATCCATAATGTTTTTCATGTGTCAAACTTGCGAAAGTATATATCTGATCCTACACATGTTATTGAACCTGATGTCATACAAGTTAAAGATAATCTTACATATGATGCACCACCTGTTAAAATAGGTGACAGAAGAATAAAACAATTAAGAGACAAGACAATTCCGCTTGTAAAGGTTATTTGGAGTGAAACGAGAGGAGAAGATGCTACATGGGAACTAGAAACTGAGATTAAAGAGTCTCATCCTCATTTGTTTTACTGATTAATGTAAATTTCGAGGACGAAATTTTCTAAGGGGAGTAGAATTGTAACACCCCTATTTTTATTTTTATATTAAAATTTTGAAGGAATTAAATTATGGTTCTTTAGAACTTTTTAACCTACGTATTATTTATGATTTTTTGGAATTTTTTTTGGAATTTTGCAATTTTTTTAATAAAATAATATTTTTTTAAATAATTTTAAATTTATATAAGTGACTTAAATTAAAAATATTTATAAGAAAGTGAATTTAAATTATAAGAAAATTTTCTAAAATCCGTTTCAAGTAGACTTATCTAAAAATTATCGGTTTGAGAAAAATCTTGATTTTTTCCAATCGTTAAAAAAATTGGAAACGTATCAATAAATTTTTATTAACAGAAAATTTTAGATTTTTAAAATTTCAGCTTTATATTACTTATTATAAAATTAGTGAGGACTGATATAATATCGCTAAATTTCAAAAAGGACTCATTTTGAATATTTAAAATATACCGAGTGAAGGGTTACTATTTGACTTAATAATTTTGCCGACAATTACTATGCAAATCATTGTACATGTATGAAATTTTCAAAAGATACACAGTAACCTGGAATAAAAAATTCAAAAATGCATAGTACTTTTATATTAAAATAATGGAATGCATAGTAAATTTTTTTTCTATAAATACCGAAGGATTTCTTCTTTAGAATTCACAATTTCAGATTAAGTTTTCTTAATATAGTAGTGCTAGTGAGATAGTGGTGGAAGTGAGAGAGAGAGAAGAAAAGTTTTTGGAGAGAAGGTTCTGCCAAAATCCTAAGGTAAGAATACTTCTCTTTTATATTTTTTGGGTTATTTTTATATCATTTTTAGAAATCTGTTATTATACTGGAAATAATATTATTTTAAGTTACTATTCTGCATAGTAAACACTATTTCAATAGTAAATTACTATTCAAATAGTAAATTACTATTTACTGTTACTATTTACCGTTACTATTCATGATTTACTATTTACTATTACTATTTACGTTTTACTATTTACGTTTTACTATTTACTGTTACTATTCACGATTTACTATTCACTATTCAAAATTTACCATTTCTGTTTTAAGTAGTAATCTTAATCTTCGTCTTATGCTTATACTGAAATAAGATTGGTATTAATATTTTTAGAAATCGGAGGCGCAAAGCAAATCCATTTTGGGTAACAATTCAAGGTAAGGGGAAGTGAGATAAGAGTATAATATGAAAAGACATAAGAATAATGGGAGGAGTCCCCTACTCCTTTTAAATCTGATAATATTATTATTTTAAAATATTAACTTTTTAACTTAAAATTTATAATAAATTTTAAATTAAATATCCGGTTTAACTAACTATAACATACCTATGCAAAGACTTGGACCATTATGACCTATATGGACTGGACTATACCTATGCAAGGACTTGGACCATTATGACCCATATAGACTGAACTATACCTATGCAAGGACTGGATTATATGGACTTACATATACCTATGCGAGGAATTAACCAAAAGGACTAAAATTGACTATATTAATAATCATTAAATTTTGTATTATGATATGTATTAATGATATTTAATTAATTTGATTATGATTTGATTATGATTGATTGATTGATGATATTTAGTTATGATTGATATTGTTTGATTTTGATTGATGATATTGTAATGTGGAGTTTGAGCATATAGCGAGCATGACGGAAAGCTAAAATTCAGTAAGAATTTCTTACCTTACTCTTTAAATTTTATTATCTTTTATTTCTTCTTAGAAATTATTTTTATTAACTTTATTTTTAATATTTAGAATAAAAAAATTAGTATTTATTTTAGAAAGAAAATATTTTATGAGAATTTATTTAATTAAATCTTGAGTTAAAGAAAAATTTTGTAATTTTAAGTATTTTTGGTTAATAATTATTCTCTTTTAATAAAACAAAAATTTTTGAAAGAAAATTATTTTATTTTTTCCAACTTAATAACTAAATATATTTGGAAATAATTGAGATTCCTAAATTTGATTTTGTTAAGATTTAATTTGAGAAAGATTATGTAAAGTTTTATATGATAAAGTTTTTAGATATTTAAGGCTTAGAAACTCAATTTCAGTGAGATTCGAAAACTGTACCAAATTTATTTCTGTGGGACAGAAATTCAGAGAAAATGTACAGTTTATTGAAATGATGTTGTAAACCTTTAAGGGATTTAATAATTGAGTTTCTAAAAGCCTTAACCAACTCAATACGCGAGTAGTTCATGCATCATGAATCACTAAAGTGAAATGAAATAATATTGTCTGGGGACGGATTATAGAAACCGAGGATACATTAGAGGAGGCTTAATTACGAGCCTTGGGATGAGAGGGTGTGAAAGGGTGCTTCAGGGGACCTGGGGTAGCTCCCTAGTGTCGGGTACTTTCACAATAAAAACTTTCTCAATCTCACTAGTCTCTAAGTGTTTCCATGCCAGTTGAGCTGTTCATATTATTATTATCCGGACTTATGGAACAGTGTAAACTCCTGGTTGGCCCAATGCAAATTAAAATTTAAGGGCCCACATATATAGGTAAGTTATGATGAAGATATTGCATAACATTCATGCATTCATAATTGATTGTGTATGTGATTGTGATTGATATTATTATGTATTGGTTGTGAAAACCCTTTGTTGCTTATGTCTTATTCGGAAATATTATATTCTGTTTCTCACTCCTTTCTCCGTGTTTTTGTTTCACATGTTTTAAATTGATGGTTCAGAAGGAAGGATCGAAGAATATCGGCAGTAAATATAGCACGTTCTAGAAAGGGAGCTCGGTATGAATACCGTGGTCCAATGAATAAATAATGTTAATAAGTAACTGCTTCTGGGCCATGGAGTTTCCTCTCTTTCTTATAATGTTTAATATTTATTTCCGTTAGATGAATGTAAAATTACTTTATAAAGTTTTAATAATATTTATGAGGTATTTCAGAAATGATGTATATAATTTATTCCGATAGTTTCTTTTTAACAATCATATCTTCAGTAAAAAAAAAATTATGAATTTTTCTAGAATTTATTAAGGTGTAACTGAGGGTGTTACAATATTCCACTGTGGAACGAACTTGTTGTGCATTAGCATGGGCTGCTCGTCGCCTAAGGCAATACATATTATCTTATACTACTTGGTTGATATCTAAGATGGACCCAATTAAGTACATCTTTGAAAAACCAGCTCTGACGGGAAGAATAGCTCGTTGGCAGGTTCTTTTGACTGAGTATGATATCATTCATGTCACCCAAAAAGCTGTAAGAGGGAGTGCTTTGGCTGATCACTTGGCCCACCATCCCCTAAAAGAATACCAACCAATGTCATTCGAATTTCCTGACGAAAATATTATGATGTTGTCAGAAGAGAAAGATTGTCCTAATAGAACTTGGATTTTGATGTTCGATGGGGCATCGAATACACTGGGGCATGGGATTGGAGCCATCCTAATCTCACCAGATAACAAGCTTTTCCCATTAACTGCTAGACTTTGTTTTGATTGTACCAATAATATTGCAGAATATGAAGCTTGTGCTTTGGGGATTCAGGCAGCACTTGAAGCAAAGGTGAAATCTCTACAAATATACGGAGATTCTGCCTTGGTGATTCATCAACTGAAAGAAGAATGGGGTACTAGAGATGGCAAATTGATTCCTTATCAAGCTCACATCATGGAACTAATCAAAGGGTTTGATGAAGTCTCTTTCCATCATATTTCTCGGGATGATAACCAATTAGTCGATGCTTTGGCCACTTTGGCCTCCATGTTCAACGTAAGTAGGGATTGTGACATGCCCTTCATCGAGATTGAAAGGCGCCTCGAACCTGCATATTGTCATGAGATAGAAGAAGAGCCCGATGGGAAACCATGGTTTCATGACATCAAAAATTATGTTCAAAATCAAGAATATCCGCCTGGTATCTCGGAAAATGATAAAAGAACCCTCAGGCGCCTAGCCATGAATTTCTTTATGACTGGGAATACACTCTATAAGAGAAATTATGATTCTGTTCTCCTTCGTTGCGTAGACGTGACAGAAGCTAACAAAATCATGAAGGATGTTCATGAAGGGCCTTTCGGAACACATGCAAATGGGCACTCGATGGCAAGAAAAATTCTCTGATCTGGATATTATTGGATGACAATGGAGAATGATTGTAATAACTATACCAAGAAATGTCACAAGTGTCAAACCTATGCAGACAACATTCATGCACCACCATCTTCTTTGCACGTTCTAACAGCGCCTTGGCCTTTTGCTATGTGGGGCATAGATGTTATTGGTCCCGTTGAACCAAAAGCATCGAATGGGCATCGCTTTATTTTGGTGGCCATTGATTACTTCACCAAGTGGGTTGAAGCAGCTTCCTACACCAACGTGACTAAAAATGTTGTGGTTAAATTCATCAAGAGAGAATTGATTTGTAGATATGGTTTACCAAATCAGATCATCACTGATAATGGTACAAACCGGAATAATAAAATGATGGATGAACTCTACGAGGAATTCAAAATCAAACACCTCAATTCATCTCCATACAGACCTAAGATGAATGGAGCAGTGGAAGCTGCTAACAAAAATATAAAGAAAATCATACAAAAGATGGTTGAAACCTACAAAGACTGGAGTGAGTTGCTTCCTTTTGCTTTACATGGGTATCGTACCTCTGTACGAACTTCGACAGGGGCAACACCCTTCTCATTGGTGTATGGTATGGAAGTTGTTTTACCAATAGAAGTGGAAATTCCGTCTTTAAAAGTAATCATGGATGCCAAATTAGAAGAAGCTGAATGGGTTCGGTCCCGGTATGATCAATTAAATTTAATTGATGGGAAAAGGTTAACCGCTCTCTGTCATGGGCAGTTATACCAAAAGCGTATGAAGAAGGCATACGAAAAGAAAGTGCGACCTCGTCAATTTCATGAAGGTGATTTGGTACTGAAGAAAATCTTGCCGAATCAAAATGATCATCGAGGCAAATGGAGGCCAAATTATGAAGGACCATTTGTTGTAAAGAGAGCCTTTTCTGGAGGAGCTTTGATTTTGACGAACATGGATGGTGAGGAGTTATATTTCCCGGTCAATTCAGATGCAGTCAAGAAGTATTATGCTTGAGCATACTCTAAAGGGATAGGGTAGTCTTTATGTCCTCTAAAAGTTTGGATTAAAAATTATGATGTAAACTTGTAATTTCCCAAGTAAATATATGGAATTCTCAATTTCAGTTCCAATCCTTGTCTTGTCAGGTTTCATTTGCATGCATTTTGTGAAAAATATTTTTTTTAAAAAAATCATGAAAAGCATATTTTTAATCTCAAACAAGCTTGATACTTCCCAATTACACAGACCTTGGTAATCAGGATATTCCGCTCTGCCATGAGTAATAACAAGTCCCATAAAGATTATGGTAGTCACCTGGAGGAAACAAGATCTTTAACCTTTGGTTTTCCACTTGATTATTTCTTCTATGCAGGGTTGAGGTTACAACAAGGACAAATATTCCCCATGAAGAGTCGAGATCAACAATTTCAGCCTATCACCTAACTCCAGTAGGGATGGTTTACTAAGATGTGAAAATGCAATCCTTGTATTCACTCGGAACCCTCACTAAGTCAGAAAAGTCAATCTCAGACACATTCTTCTTGAGCATAAATCTCATATAATTCTCCATCATAAGTCATTATGTTAGAGGTATTTCCCTTAAGTCTTACTTCATGTCAAAGCCTTAGGTATCCATTCCTAGGCTACCAAATCAAATCAGGGGCATTTCCCCAGTCATTTATTTTCATGTCAAAGCCTCAGGTATCCATTCCTAGGCTACTAAAACAAATCAGGGGCATCCCCCAGTCATTTATTTTCATGTCAAAGCCTCAGGTATCCATTCCTAGGCTGCTAAAACAAATCATGGACATCCACCCAGTCATTTATTTTCATGACACAGCCTCAGGTATCCTTCCCTAGGCTATCTCAATCAAAATCATTCAGGGGCATCCCCCTGTCATCTATTTTGTGTCGAAGCCTCAAATACCCATTCTTAGGCTCCTCGAAATGTCAAGACAACTTCATTAACCCCTAGGTTGTGCCGTTTATCTTCCTGTCATGTTCTAAGTGCCTCTCCTTAAACTGTCTAGCATTGGGACAACACTATTCGGCTATTTACTTCTTGTCAAAAGTTGTCAAGTATTCTTAGTGGTGTTCACGTTTTTACTTTCTTTTCACATCAATAATATGAATATGTCTCATATTCTTTCATGAAAAGAAGTAAAGAGGGGCATCTGTGAACACTTATTTTTGTCCAGTGATATATATTAAAATATGAAAAAAAAGAAAAAAAGAAAAAAAAGAAAGTTTATTTGTCCTAGAATCCGGAGTCAATGTTGACTGCATTAACCGGGGTCCTAGCACGGTTTCATGACCGGTGTTACCTCATTAGTTCTAAGCTCGTACAGCCTTAGTGGAGTACGGTATTTTACACCTCAGTTCGAAGGGAATCCGAGGTTCTTCAAGTTAAAATTGATGTGTTAATCTGTACTTGAACTTCAAGACACACCGGAGGTACACCTGCAGGAGATTCCCCAATGCTTAATATTTAACCGAGGTGAAGAGAAATGTCCATAGTTGACCAATGATTTCAGACCCCGGTTATGACTTGCCAGTTCTCGTTGGTGACGCGGTACAGTGCTTAGAACCCCGTCCAGTCCAGATTGCCACCCCGGATCATATTAAAAAAAATAATATTAAAAATTGCATAGTGACCGTTGGAATAGTAACCCTTCCCCATCTCTATAAATACCCAATCCCTCTTCATTTCCTACCACACCTCTCATTTCATCAATTCTCTTCATTTCTCTCAAGCAATGACTGATGGATGCCGAAGCCAAGAGGAAAGAATAAGGGAGGGAAGATGATGTTTTGTGACTACCTTTTTACTCCTTATACTGTGGGTAGTAATTTATATTTATTGGATATTTTATTTATTTCTATATATGTAATAAATAATTTATGCTTCCATTTGTATTTTTAAATAAAAGGCCCCAAAAAAATTTAAAAAATCAAAAAAATAATAAAAAAAAATATAAATGGGCCAAAAAAAAGAAGAAAAAAAAGAAAAGAAGAAAAAAAAAGAAAAAGAAAAAAGAAAAAAGAAAAAAGAAAAAATAATAATAAATGAAAAAAAAACCAAAAAATAATAATAATAAATAAAAAACAAAAATAGTAAAAAAAAAAGGGGCAAAAAAAAGAAAGAAAAAAAACAAAGAGAAAAAAAAAGGGCCCAAACTAAAAAAAAGCCCAAAAAAACAAAAAAAAACAAAAAAAAGAGAAATGGGTCCAAAAAAAAGTTAAAAAAAAAGAAAATTAAAAAAAAAGAAAAAGAAAAAGAAAAAGGGGTTACGGTGGTTTTTAGTGGTGGGCCCCGGTTTGGTTGGATAATTAGAGAAAATTGGGGAAATTGACATGGAATTTAGACAAATTGGAAAAGTAAGAAAGTGATGTCTTTTAGGGAGAATCCAATGCCAATTTTCTTCTATAAATAGAAGGTGATATTGAGGCATTTTGGAGGAAGAAGAGGAAAAAGAGGGGAAAAAGTGTTAAATTTTTGTGAGAATTTTTAGAAGTTTTGGTTTTCAAAAATTACTTTGTGTAATTCTAGTTAGGAAAATGAGTGCACCACTCTTGTTTGTCTTAGTATGTGAGTTTTTGTGAGCTAAAATACTGTCCAAGTGTTGTAACCGGTATCCAAATACCTTCAAATCAAGTCCAAACAAAGCCAAAAGCAAAGGAAATCTACACAAAATTGATTTCCTGACTTCCGTTCTAGTTTCTTTGTAATTAATCTTGTACCAAGGTATTTTTTATTAATACAAAGTTGTTTATTTATATTTATTTATTCGTCTTATTTAATTGTTATTTATTTTTCTGCACTTTTATTTTTCTTTATTTATATTCAAGCACTTTATTTTCCTGCACTTTATTTTTCTGCAGTTATTTATCTGTTTATTTATTTTTATGCATCTCCATCTTTATTTATTTATTTGTACCTTTATTTTTATTTTATTTTATTTTATTTTTTTTAACACTTTTATTCCTCTTTATTTACTTTTCTACACTTTTATTATTGTTAATTTATTTTTCTGCATTTTATTTATCCACACTTTATATTTCTGCAATTATTAGTTTATTTTTTTATTTTTTACATTTTTATCTTTATTTATTTATTTTTATGCCCTTTTATTTTATTTATTTACTTTCCCGTCTCTTTATTTTTGTTATTTACTTTTCTGCCTATTTATTTTCATGTATTTACTTTTCTGCCCTTTTTTTGTTATTTACATTTCTACCCCTTTATTTTCATGTATTTATTTTTCTGCCCCTTTATTTTTGTTATTTACATTTCTGCCTTTTTATTTTCATATATTTACTTTTCTACCCCTTTATTTTGGTTATTTACATTTCTGCCTCTTTATTTACATGTATTTACTTTTCTGCCCCTTTATTTTTGCTATTTACTTTTCTACCCCTTTATTTTCATGTATTTACTTTTTTGCCCCTTTATTTTTTTTATTTACATCTCTGCCCCTTTATTTTCATGTATTTACTTTCCTGTCCCTTTATTTTTGTTATTTACTTTTCTGCTGCTTTATTTTTGTTATTTACTTTTCTGCTCCTTTTTTATTTTTTATTATTTATTTTTCTGCCCCTTTATTTTATGTATTTATTTTTTCTGCTATTTTATTTTTATGTATTTATTGTTATGTCTATTTATTTTTATTTTTATTTCTATTTTTTTGAACTTTTTATTTATTTTTTTTCTACCTTTATTTTTTATTTTATTATTATTATTTATTCTCTATACTTTTTATTTTTAGTTATTTATCTTTTTGCTTTTTTTATTTATTTATCTTCCTACACTTTCTATTTATTTATTTACGTTTGACCATTTTAATAGTTTATAAATATGTATATATATATACATAATTATCCATTTTTATTATGGTCATGATTTTCTATTATTTTCTCTTAGTAACCTTTTAATAATTAAGAAAAAATCATTTTCATAAAAAATAAAAAAAATCAAGACTAATAAATAGTGTGTTATTTATTCATTCATTTTTCTCTTAAATTTAAGATGAGATTAATTTAGATGAGACATCTTATTAATCTTATTTTCTTAAAAGATAATTAAATAATATTCCGTGTCAATTTTAATTAATTAAGTGTATTATATTTCTTTATCTTCATGTTGATGTGTTTAATTTTATTTTTTTCTCTTATCTTTATTTATTTATTTATTTATTTATTTTGAACTTTATATTTCTCAATAAAAATCAATTTTTTTTTACTAGAAAATAAGTAAGACAAGACGTCTTATTGTTTTTTTATCTTTTTATTTTTATGGTCTTTTAATCATTTGTTTATTTATTTTCTTAGAACTAAAAAACAACAAACTTAGGAGATGTATTTTTTTACTATCTTTGTTTTATTCATATTTATATATATTTTTTTATTGTGTATATTACTTATGATTATTTTATGAAGGATGAAATATTTGATAATCATTTTTAAAATTATGCATGATCAATTTGGGTAACCGTTTTTTACGGACAGTGTGGGGTGCTAATACCTTCCCCTCCTGTAATTCGACTCCCGGACTAAACAGAATCTCATTTTTTTAAAACAAAAAAAAAACCAGTGCTATTTAAAGGTTTTCCTAATATTTTCCTTAATAAATATTGGTGGCGACTCCTTGAACCCTTTATTTTTCAGGCTTCTCAAGAGCCTCACTTCAATACCGTTTCAATTTTCTTTTATTTTGTCTTTAACCAGTCCGCGTCGTGCGCCGGGACCCCGGTCGCGACAATGAACATCAGAATCAACATAAATCTCAAGTCCAACCATGTCAGACTGTAACTCAAACACACTTAACAACAATTCAATCTCCTCATCGTCAGTTACTAGAAGTCTCTCAAATTTATTTTTTCTTTTATCAAAAATCAATCTAGTAGTTAACTGTGTTATCACACGGCTTGCTCCTAGCGCTAACTTTGTGGATATTCTTTCCTTCAATTGCGCAAATGTTATGTCCCGATTCACTTTCATCAATTTAGTTTCACCCTCGAATGTGTACCCATCCGGTCCTTCAAACTTTCGCCCATTTGTATACAGCCTAACAGGTATTGAGGAATTCATTCTTGCAAACCCAAACTTGAAAAAAGGTGAATTATCAACTACCTAAAAAAAAATTACTATTATTGGTGTTTTCTGAAAAAAAGAACGTACTAAACACTTAAAATACAAACTTATAATCAAATACAATGAAAACTTACCTCTGATTCTTCAAAATTGAGAGAAACCACAATAGCAATTCGCACCAATTTGCATCTGAGACTGGCGGGGAGGGTATATAAAGAGAGAAAAACGTAGGGGGAGCGTGCGTTTAAGGCCTTCAAAACGCAAGGGGAAATGACGTTTTCGCGTTAAAACGCTGAAGCAAATGCTGTTTTCTTGTATAAAACGCTGGTCAAAGTAGCGTTTAATAAAACGTCAGTCCACCACACATTTTCTTGCCTGCCACAGAGTAAAAACGCTAGTCAAAGTAGCGTTTTTAGAGCCACACGTTTTTCAATGCGCGCAGATAGCTAAAAACGCTAGTCACAGTAGCGTTTTACTGGTCAAAAACGTTACATCAGGTTGCGTTTTATAAGACGCCCTGCCTGCTTCCCTCTTTCAGTTATGATGTGACAAAAGTCACCCCAGACAACAAAATTCTTTTTTATCCGCACCAAACAGTTAATTTTTTTAACAAAACACCCCAAAGGGGTGAAAAATCCCAATTAAAGACGTTCCTATCAGGCATCCAGAGCGATGTTGTTCCTTCTACTTGAATTTTGCTTACCTTGCCTTATTTTGGGTTAGGCTCTAGGTGATTAAAATTTATACTTTATTTTGTTTTTTGTTTTGTCATTTTGTGAATTAATGTGGTCGTTGTGCCTGTTATCTTTTTGTAAATCAGGCATTAGACCTATAATTTTTGAAATGACAAATCTTTATTTATTTTCCATAAATTATGGTCGTGTTGGTTGCCTGATTTTGACAACCTTTACCATTGACTTGTTTACTTGAAATTTTTTTTGGTATTAACCATTAGTCGAAGGTTGGATTACTTATTCTCATATTAGATAACTAGTTCTTCCACACATTGAGGTTACATGATTAATCATACTCGTGTCAAATGATTAGTTTTGTCACTTATCGGGGTTTAGTTAGTCACACTCATGGCGAGTGAATATCTTCACCACTTATTGGAGCCCATGTTTTTAATCGCGCTATGTCGGGTGATTGTGATTGCCTCTCGCTGGGGTTCCACTAACTATGCTCGTATTGGGCAACTAGTTTTATCGCTCATTGGGCTGACTTGTGTTGCTTATTGGGGTCCAGTCAATCACGCTTATATCAGACAACTAACGTCACCAAATTATTAGCACTAAAAATTGTCACTCGTCGGGGGTCGGTCAATCATGCTCATATCCAACAACTCCTCTCACCACTCGTTGAAGCTTAGCATAAGTAGCAAACTCTTCTTACAAAAAAAGCTCGTAAACAACAAGTTACATGGAAAATTTTTTCCATTGATTTTGAATTACACCATGTTATATTGGAACATGTCTCATTAAAACTTTAGATAAAACCCAGTGGAAAAATCTACATTAGTAAAAAAAGTACATACTATATGATCCTGGCTAGCTATAATAAACTCGTAAAATTTAAACATTTCACTTATTCTTGATAGGATTGTCTTGTAAAGTTTCTAACCAATACACTCTTCTATGGATGACATTGATATCTCTAAATAAAGCCTAATTAATTAAGTTTTACTTATATTTTAGATCAGAATATTTTAAATTTTGGTTACTTATATTCAATACCAGAGATAGTAAATAGTTAGTTTTAAACAAATTTAATAAAAAATAATATTTCTACTAGGACAATCCAGACCCGTTGAAATCTTATTACAACTTCACCCTTATATCTTTGTTAAAGTAAAACGATTAAGATTTAACATATCAACACAACAAAAATAATAAATGACAAAAAGTGAAATGAAATAATCATCCATAAGTAAAGATCAGACACAATACAAGAATGCATTAAACTCATTATATTTACCCTCAAAATGTTAATAGACATGAAAATAATATAAATCATGTTATTCATGCATGTATCATCACCGTAACATATTATGCAAAATTTTCACCCCGCCAAGCATCCTACGAGTTACTCAACTCCAATGACTATCTCATTTCTCGCTCCGTGCCACACAAATCATTGGTGAACCAAGCCATAACTTCCATTATAATGTAAAAAAATTACTTATAGATTGCGACAAATTCTAACATGCACTCGTGAAATTGGGATGCATTTATGGCATGATAGTCGCTAGATGCTATCCAACGATTCATATTGTATAACTCATCTGCAGGACTGGTTAGTAACCGGTTGATAATGGGTGTGTTTGGTTTTCCAACTCAGTTGGTCAAACCAAGGTTTGACTAAACCAAAAATATATTCACGGTCAAATAGAGTTTTAATTGTCTTAAAAGACGTGAATGATCAATATTAATCTTTAGATTTTTTTCATTTTCATAACTCTTTTTTTTCAACTGGAAACCAAACACGCGGATCAAATGTTTGCGGGATATTATTGTACAAAGTGATATTTACTTCATATCATTACCATTCGACGGTCCATATTGTTTTGATTTCAAGATATGGGATAATATGTATAACTCTTTACCATTCATCTTGATCGCCTCTTTTAACCCTTACTAATTATATTTGGAATATTTTTGCTCTTGTAAAAAATAAGTTTATAGTTTATAATTCATATTTTGTAGTTTATATTTTATAAAAAAAATTTATAGCTTATTAAAATAATTTTTTTATATAAAATTAGTTAGAATTATGTTAACTAATTTATAATTTAAAAGGACGTATAATCTAAATTATATGCTAAAATGTGGGATTTATATATATTAAAATATTATATTTATTATATATTAAATAATACACCTTTTTATCTTTTTATAAGATTTTAATTTTGAATATTTTCTTACTCTTTTTATAAGACTATTTTAATTCACTGTGTATTTTTTATTATTATTATTATTATTATTATTATTTAACATATACCCGCATCTTTTCTCTTTTGATTATTATTTAACATATACCCGCATCTTTTCTCTTTTGATACCAATGAAATTTGAAAAATTCATTTCTCTTTCTTTTATTGATATGTAGGGTAAGTTTATAGTGTACCAAGAATGTTCAATAATAAAAATTTTGTTCATTGTAGAATAATTCCATATCTTTTTACATTATCCTTTTATAATCTTTGTGTTTATTCCTTCCGTTCCAAAACTATTGTCGTTTTGGTCTTTTTTTATTTATTAAGAAATCATTAAATGTGTTGTCATTTGAACTAATACACACTAAAATACTCTTGCTTAATTTTATTATTTTATTAGTAATAAATAATACCCAACTTCCTGAGTTTTATTCATTGGTAAATGGGGTAGGTGAGAAATACATTAATTATAAGAGGATAAAATTGAAAAATATAAATTGATTACATTTTAAACTTTTAAGGTGACAGTAATTTTGAGACAAAAAAATTAAGTCAACAATAATTTTAAGATAGAAGAAGTAATAATTCAAGAAAAATTTTGAGACAATATCTAATTTATTTATTCATTACTTTTCAATTAATAGGAAGATTAATAAAAGAAAGTTTGTGGGATAAGATAGTATTTATATTTCTTATAATATCATTCCAATATTAAATAAAAGATTTCATCCACGACATGTTCAGGAAATTTATTTTACTCACGGCATCATACAAAAAAAAAAATTAAGTATTAATACAAATATTAAGTTATTTTTTTATTAGTTTTTACCCTTATATTGTTGAATATATTGAAATCAATTCCTAAAAACGTTAACAGAGAAGAAGATAGAGTCTATTTTGAGAAGTTAAAAAGTAAAATAAGTTAGAGATGCAAAATAAGAAATATATAATATAATATTTTCGTTGATATGGTTAGTAGTTGAGTCAACAATGTTACATTTTAAGGATTAATTTTAAGTGGGTGTTTGGTATATGAGTATTTTTTAAAATCTAAGGCATTAGGAATTATGTTTCTTAGGAATTATATAAGAATTGTATTTTTCAAGAATGTTATGAATATGTTTGGTATGATTAAAATGTATATAAGAAATTACACGGATCTTTTAAATTTCACTACTATTGTATTTCTGATAATTTTGGACTAGAATTCAATCTACAAGAGGAGTTTAAATAAGTTTATATATGATACATACTTGTATTTTTAATTATAAAAAAACTTTCAGACTAAGGGGAATTAAGATTCTCACTCCCTTAGGTGAGAAAATTTTGGTGGGAATTATTAATAAAAATAAATTCCTAAAAATTCTAATTTTTTATAACATTTTTTAAAATAGTTATATCAAACGTAATGATAAAAGATTCGCGGACGGGTTACAATTAACAAGAATCAAAAAAAGATACATGTGCCAAACGTTTCCAATATATTAAGGACTAATTTCAATATATTTAATATTAAAATTAATAAAAAGTAACTAAAAGACTAAAATTAAAAATTGATAAAAATGAAATACTAAAATTAAAAATTGATAAAAATATAAACACTAATAAATATATTTAACCCTGTATATATTGTTGATATATTTTCACATATAATATAACACAGCACGAACGAGGAGTAGCACCGGCGAGTTTGGAGATGACATGAGAACAACTGGTTTAATGAAGTACACTTAAGAATTCGTCATAGATTTCGAAAAAATTCTCATGATACTTAAACGTATTTCTTAAAAACATTATAATTCACATTTTTATATCTCATATATGTAATTTATATTTTCTCGATATAACAACATAATTACTATTCATAATCATGTTTGACTACATATTAATTATAACTTAAAAACATAATAATCAACAAATCACACTTTATTTTCATGTTTGAGAATCTATATCTTAAATGTTTATTCAGTTCTTAACTTTGTTAGATTTAACTATTATGTTTATGAGGAAAATAAATTTAAAATGTCATTTCTTCCTTTTATTCTGCCAGTCAATTTGATAGGTTTTTGGATATTTTGACATTATATCTCTGTTAATTTTCAATTAGTTGACTTGTTTAATGACATATGACATATTTTTCATAAAAAAACATAATTTCAGCTATCAAAAAGCGTGACAAATTTCTACACATTATTAACCTTTGTCTCATTGAGACATTTTTTTGAAATCAAATTATCATCTTATTTTTAGTGTCTCCTGTGTTTTCTGTATAAACTTTTAAAAATAAAAAATAAGTGATAGTTTTATAATATAAAAAATAAAATAAAATTCTATAAGTAAACATTGTTATCCTTTTTTAAAATAATTTTTATATAATTTCTAATGAATCATAAAAAAATTTAAAGTCTAACATATTAGTCTAATTAGTCAAATTCAATTATTTTTAGAATATTAATTAATGAATTTCCGAAATAATTCTTGCATTTAAGTTTAACTCTTTTACTTCAAGTTCTAGGATATTAATATTCAATATATTTAATGTTTGGACGTGGTTCACGGAAAACGCATTACGTGGGACCGCAGCATATAAATACCCTTCTCCTTCATTTTTTTCCCACAACTCCCATAACCGTTCAAACACACTCCCCACACTCTATTTTCAGTCACCAAAACTACGACTCAACGCTGAAGTTTTCTCTGCGCTTCTTGGAAACCAAACACCAATGACAATCCGAACGAGAAAATCGAAGCGTAAGCTCCATCCAGAGCCACCTTCCCGTACCATCAGCAAGAAGCTCCGGTCGAAGCTTCCTCGCCGGAGAAGGCAAAAGATCTCGCCAGTGCATCTTACTTCGGTGAGGTTCAGAATTTCCCCCGAGGATCCTCGATTCTCTGTAGATTCCAGCTCCGTCTCTGACTTTGCCGGCGGCGGCGTTGAAGTTTCCTGCAATTCGAGCAGAGCTTCCGCCGTGTTCGCCGACAAGGGAAACACGCACTCTGTCAACAGATTATCGAGTGAGTTCTCGAGAAATCGAAGGTCCGAGAAGCTGAAGGAAAATGAAGTAGTGGAGGTGTCAGAGACTTCATGCGTGGACTCCAATTCCGGTGTTCAGGAACGAGGCAGAAGCTTGATTTTGAAGTTTCGAAGAGAAAGTAATAAACCGACAGAAAACGACGACGTTTCCGAAGTTCGCACGAAATCAGAGATCACTTGCGAGGAGCCATTTAACTCAAAGTCTGGTAACGGAAATTTGAAAGTCTCTTCTGAGTTAAACCAAAACGACGTCGTCTCATTTAGTTCCGGTGTTCGTGCGACATCGTTTGAGAAGGAAAAGAACAGAGTAAAAGAAAACAGAGGATCGGAATCCGAATACTCCCAAGAGAATTGCGCGGATTTAATAGCGCAATCAATGGTAAAGCAGGAGTCGGATAATAACGGCGTCGTTTCGGATCTCGCTTGCTCCGAGCAATTGCAATTCTCGTACTGTGACGATGATTTGGAGTACTGTTCCAGCCAGGGAACTGTGTTTTCTGACCTTCACTCAGAGATTTTCCCCGAATGCTCGCAGCTACAGTTTTCAGATTACACTCCGTCTCTGTTCGTTGATTCTGGAAGCCAGTTTTCGCAGGGATCCGTTGGAGACACTCCTTCGTCGATGTACTCGATGTTCCTTCAGTACCGCGACGAATTCTCGGCGCTAGGGGCTTCGCAGGAATTCAATACTTCTTCGAGCGATACTAATAAGGTTTCTCTTCGCGTCAAAGTAGGTTCGCTTGCTTCAGTTTCAGAATTCGAAGTTACTTACTAATTCTGTTAGCAAATCTGTTTAGCTCGCCTATATATACACCATACATGTCTTTGATTTTTAGTTTGCGAGGTTCGATGATTCAGAAGATGAAGACAGCTACCAGATGCTGCGAAAGAGGGAAAGGAGGCAAGTTTTCGTGTTGAATTATAGTGAAAGATATTTCTCTACTACCGAATTCGGAGAGATGGTGCTTCAGCAACGGGCGCAAATGGTTCACTGGATCGTTGAGGTAGGTTGTTACATAACCGCATGTCGTCGTGGTTATTATTATTCTTATTATTGTTTATTATTATTCTTGTTATTATTATTCATGTTATTATTATTATAATTTCACTTTGAAGAATGATATTTCTATTATCACTGTAATGTTGTATGAAAGGAAAAATAGAAAAAAAGAACAAAATATATGAGATGCAATGAATAATATGATAAGGTAATAAAGAAAGATAATGGAAACAAAAAGTGTTATACATTGTTAGATGAATATTATAATAATTCTATTTTAGTGTTTAGGGTTGGTTAGTTGAAACAAAGTCTAATCAACTTTGATCATTAGTTGGTCGTTATTTTTAATTTTTCTTCTTTGATGTTATGTTTTGGATTGCACGAGAGAGGGAGCATGTTTGAAGAGTGATGACCAAAGTTGTTAGGGAGTTAACATTCTGTAAGATAGGTAGCCAATAGGATTGAAAGAGAAATGCTGAAGGTAGTGGCTCATATTACATGCATCCTTGAAAACACGGAATGAGAAATTGTTCAAGGACACTACCCAAGTTGTGAAATCCCTTATGTTGGCTATATGCAGCAAAGGTGTTTTAAGGAGGAAAGAGATTTATTCTATGTGCGACTTGGTTAGGGACATTGGAGAGAAGGAGAAAGGGGCAATGAATGTTAACATTCTCAATGAATTGATAGCTTCATTGTCCAAATTGGGGAAAGGAAAAGTTGCACTTGAGGTGTTTGATAAAATTGTTGACTTTCAGTGTGTGCCAAATGCTGACACGTATTACTTTACCATTGAAGCACTTTTTAGGAGAAAAGCTTTTGATTTGGCTTCTGGGGTTTGTCACAAGATGCTTATGTGGAAATCATGCCTAATAGGGAGAAAGTTGTTAACTTGCTATCTTGGTTGTGTCAGGGTAAGAAGGTTAAAGAAGCACATGGATTGTATGTGATGGCAATGGAGAAAGGAAAACGGCCACATATGTCTGCTGTTAGTTTTTTGATTGGGAAACTTTGTCAAGAGGATGAAAATGTGAAATTGGCTTTGGAGATGTTGGATGGTTACGGACGGTCTGCCTTCTGAGAATGTTGTTTTCAATTTTGTTATAACAGGCTATGTGAAGGTTGTGGACATGATGAAACCGATGGAGAGTAGAGGTTTGAAACTGGATGCGTACAGTAATATTGTTCTTGCGAGTGGTTATTCAAATGGCGGTGAGATGGAAGAGGTTGTGAAGGTCTTGGAAGAAGCTAAGAGTTTGTTTGGAGATGGTTTTCAACGGAGGTTAACGGAGAAATTCTCCGTTGATTGGAAGCAACTTTTTAATCCTACGGGTCAACGGAGTTTTGATTGTCTCGAATGACGTAAATAATTAATATCAACCTTTAAATTTTTCACTTCAACTCAACTCCGTTTTTCCAACTGCAAACCAAACACCCCCTAAGAAGAAGCATCTTGAGTCTTGTGATGTTTCAGACTCTGATTCATGGGTATTGCAAGTTGGAGCAGCATGATAAAGGTTTGAAGTTATTGGCTGAGATGAGAGATTTTGGCGTCCGTTATGGTGTGGATGAATACGAAAAGTTGATCCAGTGTCTTTGCTTGAAGGCTTTGGATTGGGAAATGGCAGAAAAACTGCAAGAAGAAATGAAAGAGAAGGGTTTACATCACAAGGGCATCACAAGAGCTATGATTGGAGCTGTCAAGGAGATGGAAAAGGAGGCTGTGGAGTCTGAAAGCATTATTGCAGTTGCCTAAGCAGGTGGTGCGACAGTATTGTGAGAGGACTGGTAGTTGTGGCTTTTCCTGGTTAGCGTACCCTTTTTTTGGGAAGTTACAATCTTAATGCAAAAATAATTGAGAGCTGAAATTTTGAGAAGTGATTGTTGATGTGTTTTAATGCATTTTAAGCATTTCATCACTTATCAACATGATTATTATGACAAATTCTTCATTAATATGTAATTACAGAGATCATTTTTTTAAAAAAATTATTTATAAGGAAAAAAAGAAAAATAATTAAAGGAATAAAACCAAAATGAATTATATTTATATAAACTAAAAATATATTTAAATGAATATAGTATTACAGTTTCATGATAAACGCATTAACCAATTTTTAGGTAGCTTAAACTAAGAGAGGGGAAAAGGGAATGGAAAATTAAATTAATTTATTACTATAATTTGTTTCCTTAAAAACGATAATTTAAATATTAAATTGAAAATATTTGTTCAATTAGCATAAAAATGATTTCTTCCTTTTTAAGTATTTCTAATTTTGGAGAGAAGCAATTTTAAATGGAATTTGAATTATAATTAAAATTATAAATAAAAATGGTATAAAAAAGCAATTTAGTGATAACCGGCAATTGATTAGGTATCCTTGTTGAAATTTCTTAGTCATTAGCTTATTTAAAAAATAACAATCTCCACCACTAGCCTGCACAAAAGAGTACATTAAACCAGATAGTCCAATCAATAGAAACTGGCCAAAAGTAACTTACATATAAAAACTTTTTATGTAGATCCGATAAATTCTGATTCAATACAGATATATTCAAACAAATTAGGAAGCAAAATCACTTAAGACTAAAGATTATAAATCATTTACCAAAAAAAGTATAAATATTATAAAATTCATTACAATTGAGGTCAATACAGGCCAATCTATCATTTCACTTTTTATCAACCATTGCCGGAATGCATTAAAATGGGAAACCAGTGTCAGATGAGTTTCTTTTCTATTTCTTGTAATTTAAGAGGCTTATTTAACATCCACTGCTTTATGTTGCAGCCAAGAGTTACAAGCACAAACTGAGAGAAGCACAGATTCATAATTAGTGCTTCAAAAAGGAAAGGATACCTCGCAGGAGGGTGCATGGTCAAGTAAACTACATGAAGAATAAAATAGCAACACAAAGAAAGGTGCATGGTTGTTGAGCCCAAATAATTATAAAAATAATTACTCTCCCTAACTATGTGTTGGCCAGGTGCATTGAGTATAAGGAAAATGAGAGCAAGTAAAGCCAAATAAGGAGCGACCAAGTTGTCACGACATATCAGAGGAAACATGGAGAGCATGGCAAATTGCATGAACCACCTAAAAATAAAAGATTCTTCAACTGCCAACAGGGTTGCCGGAAGAAGTGGCAGCAAAATAGACTTCTCATGCACTGTAAGGGTAAAGGGGAGTAAAGAATGTCTCATAAGATCCTCTTGGCAAAAAAATAATCACAATTGTGTCATGTGAAAGAAAAGAAATGAAACCAACCTTGAAAAGAAAACAAGTAAAATGAGAAAGAACTATTCAGTAGCCCGTAAAGAAAACCTCGATTGCTAGGACACTTTATTTGTTGAACCATTGAAGGAAGACATGTTATAATTGTTGCAGTGAAGCTGAGAAGCTTCAATGACTCTGTTGTAAACAATCTCCTCCACTTGATAAGAACAGAAGAGGCACACCAAAAGTTGGCCACATAATCCTCAAATAGTCCTCTTTCAAAAGGAGCAAGACGAGAGAGGACCTGTCACAAGTGCCACATGCAAGGAACAAGGGTTCAAAAAATTGTTTTAAGAAAGTATCCTCATTGTTTAATTAAATGTATCAATCAACAGCTTGGGTTAAACTTAAACTACGGCCATATCTAATATCCCTTAGTTACACTTAAACCTATTGTTTCCTTCTCAAACGACCAATTTTCAATACCACATTTAAGGCTTCAGATTCCTAAAGTTAGTTGCAAACTTTCACTATGCTAAAATTATCTTTGAATTGAAAGTTGGCTAGAAATTAAAATTTAATCTTGATATCCTCTAAAACATAGCTTATATTAGCATAAGTTTTACACAATATTAGAGTAAAACAAGAGTTTTAATTTTGGGAGGAAGGTAAACACAAAGCAAATTGGTAAGCATATCTGACATTCAAGAATGATTCAGAGATTCTTTCACTAAAGTGAATAATTTGCTAAAATGAAATCATAGTTTTTAATCATGTAGTAAGTGGTTGCAAGTTTTCCTATAGCAATTGAAGAATACAACAAGGGAAACAAACATTGATTATTGGAAGATAATTGAAATCCAGAGCAGCAGCATCAGGATTCCTCCTCCTAAAAGCACTGAATAATAATAATAATAATAATAATAATAATAACAACAACAACAACAACAACAACTACTACAACAGTAGTAAATTCAAATGAGCTATTAAATAACTGTCTATAATCAACAGACACCATTTTAGAAAAGCATAGGCATAAAGCCACAAGGAAGCAATACAAATCATCACATGATTCCTATCCCACATAAAATTCATGGGTAAAGACCAGTGGCTAAAAATTCTAGCATTTTGTTCCAACGAAAGATAAACCTTAAGCCCAAAAAGATAAAGCACCTCATGACACACATTCACCTCATTCTCAAAAGACCACAAGTATCAAAAGAGAAAGATCTTACTGGGAGGACAAATACATTGTTCAGCAAATAACTATATCTGTATTACAACTGTTTAGCAGACTCAATAAAAGGATGATGATAAGTAGCTTTCAAACTCCCTATAATACCTTCTACAACATTGTAGACATGGCCTTATATGAGTTATACATTTATGGGTTGACTGTTGAGTGTTGAGATCATAATCTAGAAATTTCATAAATCTGCTCCTTTGTTTGAAAGATTCACCTAATGACGTCGATATGTATATACTTCATTCATGTTTTAAAATGCATAGAAACATCATTATTATGGACATATACAAAGTTCGTGTTACTCATGGTTGTTAAAATCGCGATTTAAGACGTAGAATCGGACGATTCTACGATTCTAGTGAGGTTTTCGAGTTAAATCAGTAGTAGAATCGTTTTATAGGTAAAATCGGTAGAATCGGTGGTGGAGTCGGTGGAATCAGTGGAATCGGTGCGTTTCTACAGATTTTACCGTTTTTACCAGATTTTTTTTTTGGGGCAGAAACAGAGCAAAACGGCGTCGTTTTGCTTAAAAAAATTTAACACTCAAAATCCCTAGCCCCTTTCTCTTTTGCGTTGCCTGTTTCCTTTTGCTTTGCCCCTTTCTCCTCCAATCGTGGTCCGCTCTCTCATTGGTGGTCACCAGTCGCTGTTCTCCGGTGGTATCGCCTGCTCCCTCCTGCCACGGTGGTCGCCCGCCGCTGCTGCTCCCTCCTCCCACCTCTCTGCTGCTGATGGTCCTTCCTCCCTCCCACCTCTGTGTTGCTGCTGCTGCTCCCTACTCCGACGGTATTATTTGTAGAAATATAATGTTGCTTGCTGCTGTTGGATAGATTAGATGTTCATGTTGTTGGATAGAAATTCTGAGTTATGTACATTTGTATTTATGCAATTTTATGTTTTATTTTATCTATAAGTATGCTATTTTATTTTATTTTTTGATTTTTTTAATTAGAGGTAGAATCTTACGATTCTACCTAGAATCTCGATTCTACGAGTCGTTAGAGCCTCCACGATTCTAGGTAGAATCTCGATTTTGACAACCTTGGTGTTACTTGTTCAATAACTTATATGTCCAACTTTTTGACTACTTTTGTACACATGCAACTTGGACTGTATTATAAACAACCATGATTTATTCACCAACTACTAAAGAATTTCAAATGCATATAGGAAACAGGAAGATTCTTGGATGCCATAAGTGGCACATGCCACAACCATGTCAGACTGGTGAGTCTACATAAACTTGTTTGGGCTTGGGCCCTCGACAAATCGTAGACTTGTAAGAGTCTAGCTCATTAAAATAAAAAATTCATTCTAACCAAATAAAATGTCATAAAACACTGAAATAACAGCATACAAACTTCAAATAACAAAGTCCCATAACACTTGATATAGTATAAATTACATAATCAAAGTAAATGTTCATAATTAAAAACTACAAAAAATAGTAAAAAATTCATGATCTTAATTAAAAACTACAAAAAATAGTAAAAAATTCATGATCTTTAACATTTCAATCTCTCCAGATCTTCATTTTCATTACCATCATCCCTCCCTCAACCTTGGTATCATCAAGTTCTTCAAGGATGCTAGAAAGTCCTCAACATTAGGTGCAAGGTCCAAAATATCAAACATATCTAAAGCAATCATAGACTCACAGATTTCACATCAAACTTTCATACAAGTCCACACGAGTCTACTCTAGTGCGAGTTGACTAGTTTCTCTACCTAGACTCATAAACTTACAAGTTCACTAGATGACTCGCGAGTTTGACAACCATGCATGTGGCATAATCAGAATATTCACACTTAAATTCAAGATCATTTGAGCCTACAAGATGGATTCCCGAACATGATCAGATGATCTACTTGATTTTGTCACCCGCGTTAGAAATTATCCAATTATCTATCATCATTATTACAGAGCTTTTAGACACTACAGATTCAAAATCAAATTACAGTGGCCTTCAAGATAAAACCAGATCATGAGGTACTTAGTATAGTCCAAGCCAGAGTTCACACATGTGGGATCAATAACATAAGCAAAAGGCAGAAGTGTCATTTATATTTGACAAAAAAAAAATTGTGCTATCCATTGAAGATTAGAAATAAAAGTAAAATTTCTAAAACCTCTTTGTTCAAGGGAAGCGCAACATAAAGGTAATATTAATAGTTTCCAGTAACAATAACAATAAACAAATGAAAAGTAAAGGATAAAATGCACAATGTAGTGGCGAATGACAATAATGTTACCTCCAAAGTGGAATGCGTTGAATACAGATAAGGCCACCACACAGCAGCAAAGGTTCCTAAAACAACCAACCCCAGTTTTGACACCTCAAGGATTGGATGTTTACGCCTCAGGCATTTACCCAGGAGATGGCTGAAAAAGGCAGGTGCAAAATATGCACTCGTCTGCAAAAGCATTCATAAAACAGTGTTATCATTTCTTGAAGGAAAGAAAAGCAAAGCATAGATGGAAAAAAATGAGAGTGCATGTGATGTAACTATGACTCATGATATAGTTCATCACGTCCTCAGCTAATCAACTGACCCGACTACCTGATCCATGAATTCTATTTGTTACTACTGGGAACCTATATAGTTCTTTCAACTAAATATCATATCTGATCTGTCCTGGACCGGGGTCAAGAGATCCGATCTCAAGCCAGTCACGAATAGTATGTCAATACCGTCTAGTAGACCGGATGTGTGTGTATCCGATGTAGATATCCGTTGTCCTTGAATGAGGAGAGCGGATGGGGCGTTCTGGAGATCCTTCACACCGACCTAACGCGTTGAAGTGGGCGAACGGTGGTGTCACCTGCAAAGATTCTCCGACGCTCAAGTCAGTGATTATATTCCAAGTAAGGAATGTATTCAGAGAAGATTCAGTCGTAAAAGAGCTGAAGAAGAGGATCCCTAACTTCAATCATGAAGTTAGTTCATATACCTGATTGGCTCGATTAACGAGGACTCGTTGGTGGGGAACCACCAACTCCCATTAGCATTATTATATTGCGCACTTACCTGCATGATTGGGTCAAGTGGCTATTTTATATTGAGCATAGAGAATGTAGACTAGGATTAGGGAACAAGTTGACCATTCCCGTGAGCAGAATTTGGCTCGTAGTGCAGGGAATTATTGATCGATCCCTGTAGCAACAATCCTTGTCTTTTGCATAGTGACGTGTGTATTATCCGATGTCATGGTGTTATCCTGGATAACCGGTATAGGGAGAACGCCTGATACGGAATTACAGTCCGGATGTATACCGATGACACCGGTTACACGTAGATGTCTTATCAAAGACGTTGAAATATGTATAGTAGATCGGATACCGGTATTGAGACCGGATCAATATCCAACTACACAACCAAATATTGTTGTCACTTATTCAATATAATCCACACAACCTATAGTCTCAAAGTCATTATATTGACCCTGTACAATATTTAGAAAATTTATTTGTTTCAGACTAATATATTGCTAACAAGTATATCAACATACAATTTGATTCATACAAATCAATCAATTGATTAATTATAAGATTCTATTTCTACAATTCTACCAAGAATGAGAAAAATTAATCTAAAGGATCCACCCGATTGATATACCAACTTAACTCCAACACCACAAATAATACATGTAAATGAATATATCATGATGAGAGTCCAGGAGGGTTAACCAAACTTTTAAGTTTTCCTATTTTTCTAGTAATTTTCGTATTTATTTTTGGGGTGTATTTTCTAGAGTGAACTTTTAATGTATTTTATGGATTTTAAATGCATTTTGAGAGTTACTAAGTATTATTAGGATTAGTGGAGTTTTTATGGCTTTACTAGTGGAGTGATTAAGACTTAGTGGAGTCATTAAAAGACTTAGTGGAGTCATTATGTGTTAGTGGATAATTAAGACAGTGAAATTTGTAGAGAAAGTTCAATGTATTGTAACTCCACTAGGCCTATAAATATAAACCTATTGTAACGAAAAGAAATCAACTTACGTTTGAGTTTCTATTCTCTCCTTGTGTGAGGTTCTTTGGTTTTTGAGTAAAAAGCTAAGTTTGATCTTATCAACACAATTTGCTTGTGACAATCAAAACCGATCTTATCAAGAAAACTTATGATGATCAAACCGATCTTATTAAGTTTACTTGTGGCAATCAACCTATGACCTATTATTTACCTTCTCATCTATTTCTTGAGTGTGGCGTCAATATCCTTTTTTAAACCTTTACCAAAAAATATATCCTTCTCTCAAACTGAATTTCAAGAAGATATAAGCAATGCAAATTTTGAATAATATATTCTTTAGGTAGGGTTGAGTAATCATATAAATTTGAATAATATCTCTAGGTAGGGTTGAGTAAACATATTTGACTGGATAGACCATGTAAAAATAGCTGGAAATAAAACAAATGAAAAATAGATCCATGCAATGATGAAGGAGATTAACCTGTTTATGATTTAGAGCTAGACAATAAAGAGCAGATCCCACAAGATCTTTCCCAGAAAGGATAGCAGCAACAGCCCCAACAGTAAAGCCCAAGCTAATGCAGTTGTACTGAAATACAACCATATGCAACTTTCAAAATTAAGGCACTACCAAACTAGTGACTGAAAAATAATTAAAGACCAAAGACTTTGATTTGAACAGCATAACAATTTTCTTGTGAAACCTGAAAATGACCGTGATCAATTAAGATCAAACATGGGTTTAGCAAAAGCATGGCAATGTGCCATGCTAAGTTACTTTTGCGGCTCCTAGAAGGTTGATTGTAATAAGCAATAACAAAGTACAAGACAGCAGGAAAGAATATCAGGGCATCAGATGATAGCACTGTCCACCTCATGAGTAGTTTTCTGCAGAAACATGCCACAGTTAAATATATTAATAATAATAGAAACGTTAAAATACTCACTATTCAGCATATTTAATCCTTCAAGTTGTACCTCACTCTTAATCCATTCATGGATTTAAATTACATATAGAGTCCTTCAATTATTCAGACATGTTTCATGTTGCTCCTTAGGCTATCACTAGCAAGGGATAACATAGACAAGTATGAATAATTAAAACAAGCAAATTGCATATATAATCCAAATGTGAACTAAATTGCATGTAAATTTAAATTGCATAATGAGTCCTTCAAATATTCAAACATGTTGCATGTTGCTCCTTCAGCTACCACTAGTAAGAGATAACATGAACGAGTTTGAATATTAAAACAAATAAGTTGCACCCATAATTTAAATGGGAACTAAATTACAAGTGAGCCAAATTTCTAAATTCCAAATACTAAAATACCCATTTTACAACATCTATTAAACTAGAAGCAGAAAATGGGTAAAATAGAATGCCCACCCAAGATAGGACTCATGACCTCTGGAAGTGAAAAGTGAAACAGAGTCGGGGTGGAAGAATCTAAGAAAAAGCCCATGAAGGAAACTCTGGTAAGCGGTAAGAGGCGGGTAGTCAAGTCCCCAATAGCTCAAATTGTTGCTGGTGTTGTTCCTATACCATTCTTTAATTGGAAGGTTGATGGTGATCTCCATCCAATGCCTTTGTGCCTCATAGTCTCCAAACTTTGGAGGCCTGGCAGCACCCGAGTAGGGATGCAGTGACACAGCCACACGCACCAACAACGCAAACAACCCAACAGCGATGAATGTAGCAGCTGTTCCTTTCTGAACCAGCCACCACCAATAATCATCATCAACATCACTTGCAGTGTCCTTCACCTTCTTTCCCTTCCCCATTTTAATAAATTCAGCTCAGGTCCATTCACTGGGTTGATTCCTTAAACTAAATGAAAAATTAAAAAAGAAAAGAGCCATCAGCCATTGCATATCCAAGTCAAACTATTCTTCTACAGTCCAATCAATAGCCAATATATACAGGCATATATAAGTGTATAAGTGTATAAAATAAAAGCATAAAACTAGAAAGCAGAACATAAATGACAGAAACCAATAATCCAATGCCAACAACATAATATCATTTGCTCATACATTACCCTCAGTGTAGTTAAAATCGCGATTTTTCAAAATCGCGATTCTACGATTTTTGAGGAGCAAAACGATTCGAATCGCCCCTAGAATCGTAAATGTATATGAATCGCAGTAGAATCGCGATTCTGGGCCCTAAAATCGTGAAAATCGCGACTTGCGATTCTAATGGAGGCCCAAATTTGCCCTAACCCGGTTTTAAGAACCGGGTCTGACCCGCGCAAAAATGTTCAAACCCGCGCAGCTTTGGATCGAAAATGCCATTCTTCACTTCTCAGGCCACGCGAGTTCCTTCCTTTGCCGCGCAGCTTCTTCTCCGTTCAGCAGCCACCGTCTTCTCCGGCGAACTGAGGCCACGCGATTCGTCTCTGTTTCCGCGATAGGGAGGCCTGTTTTCACATGTGGGAGGCCTCTATTTTCCAGCCAAGTGTTGTTTTCCTGTAGCTCACGTTTCCAGCGGAAAAAATGCGAGGTAGAAGATGGACTTTTGAGTTTTTTAAAAGAAAAGAAAAGAAGGTAGAAGAAGAGAGAGAAGTGATGGATGTCTTTCCAGTTTTTTAAAAGAAAAGAAAAGTGGAAGAAGAGAGAAACTGATGGATGGATGGCTCTTCAATTTTTTAAAAGAAAAGAAATAGAAAATAAAAGAAGAGAGAGAACTGATGGGTTTTTAGTTTTTCAATAAATAAAATCATGACTCAGTTTTTTTGAATGGGTAAAAGGAAGTTAATGGGTATACAAATTTTAAAGTTATTAAAGGAGTGTAGTTCTGACTTCTAAGATTCCCACTTAAAAAAAACTTTATTTTAAACTAAATCTTTATTGTTTTATATACTAAAATTTTATGCATATATAAGAATATAAAAATTTATATGTATATATAGGAATTTTTAAAATCTTACGATACGATTTACGATTTTTAAAACCCTCTACGATTCAACCTAGAATCCCGATTTTAACTACCTTGATTACCCTTCATATATTATTCAATGTATTTAAACTAGAGCTGTCAAAATGGGCTACCCAGCTCGGCCTGTCACAGGCTTGGGCTTCCATCACGACAAATCAAAAAACCCAATTCTTATGCAGACCCCAATTTTGTAGCTCAGGCCCAGCCCACCACGGCCTTTGGGCTTGACAAGCTACTTGGTTTTTTGTCTTTTACGAAAAAAGGACATTTTTTTTTAAAAAATATTACAACCCATAAACTAAACCTTTTTTTTTTTACAAAACTCAATTCTATCACAAATAAGATACTAAAAGCATGATCATAACACTTAGCAGTTGTGTGTAAAATTCAAGTACAATATAAATAAAATTCAAGCTCATGCTTCAACCCAATGGCAAACATCATTCTCCAACTGGTTCCCACGGTGTGAGTAAAATTAAATTCTAAATACTAATTAGTGTGTTGTGTGTCCGGATCAGTTTATATAAATGTAAACATATCTTTTACCAAAAAAATAATGTAAATGTAATTTGGAACTTCAACTAATTACACTGCTTGTATCCCTTCAATTCCTAGAAAAATTTCAGAAGGGATCAATAATAATAATAATAATAATAATTTAAAAAAAAAAGATTCATTTCTAATGAGCGTGAGTGAGTGAGACAACATGGGTGACCCAACAACGGATCTAGGATAGGCTATACCATCTTAATTTGAGTATTGAACCTAACTCAATCCTAAGAGTTAGCTCATAGGATGAGGATTACCCTTCACCTTGTATACTTTTGGTTGACCATAAGTGGGACTTTTAACAAAGAGTTTGATTTTAAATTTCCAAAAATATTAAGTATTACACTTATCCTAGTTGTATTTGCAAATAAAATTTTGCACAGGTTAGATAAACTCAATTATCTGGAACATCATCATCCAACTGATTATACTTCGTGGAAAATCCTCATTTCCGAGTAAGATGACTGTGTTCCCATTCCTTCAAGTTCCCAAATGGTTGATTTCCCCTTGCACAATGCCAGTGAGTAAGTCATTCCTTCACAGGTCTGCTTCATTGTGTTTGTTTTCTTAGGAATAGTTAACATAGATCATAATATGAGTGAATATAAGACAAAACAGTAACCATAACCTTGTCAACTACAATCAGTCCACCCTAATAGCTACTAAAACCAAAAACACTTGTAAGTTTGACATTTCAATTAAGTAATGTTAACCGCACTTATTTTGGGGTTTCATTGCCCCCTTTTGAAGAAGCAAACATAATGAACATCCACAAAAGCAGCATAAAACCCACGTGTAACCTAATCTCTTGATAATATATTCGAGGGATTGTTGTTCAAGCTCGAGTCACAGTAACAAAATAATGACCACTTGTACCCGAAACCTAACTGGGGGATATCGATGTGTAAGAAAACAAAGATAAGGTGGTTGAAAAAATGAGTAACCAATTATTGTGGGAAAATAGAAAAGATAAAAGAAAAGAAGCACCTAAGTTCACACTTGTTTGTTCTGGTACTATTGTTGTTGTTGTTGTTCCTCTCGTCTTCCTTCTTCTTCTTCGGCTTCGGTGGACCGTAGCCAAAAAAAAAACCAGAGGCTTGTTCGATATTATGATATGTTGTTGTTGCTGATTATAGTTGACAAGGTTATGGTTACTATTGTGTCTTATATTCACACATATGTAAACCAAGAGGATACAATTTGAAAAGAAGATCACAAGCGATATCGCACATGTCAAGTCTTCGATATGTGCGGTGTCAAAAATTAACATATTAGGAAAAGAATTCAAACGGAAAATTAGTACCTTTGGCGTGAGTTTGAGTTTGAAGACGGCAATGAAAGGGAAGCCTCCAGCTATAACGGTGATCGATCCACCCACCATAAAACTGGGGAGCAATCCTCTCTTCAGACAGAAACCATGAAATTTAGTGTTGAGCTGCCTTTCGCAACACACCCATGGATCGACTCAATAATGGAAGCCCCCACACTTGACAATTACAAGCCCCCGTTGATGGAAAAATATGATGGGAAGGGGTGATCCTGAAGACCACTTGACCATCTATGTCAACACCATGCTGGTGACTGGAGCCTCTGATTCCCTTTTTTGTCGAACATTCCCCACCACCCTTTCCAAATCTGCACTCAGGTGGTTTTCCCACTTACCGCCGAAAAGCATCGCTAGCTTTTCCGATCTAAGTAAAAAATTCCTCAATCAATTCTCCACCAACAGGTCTGTCCAACAAACGTCACATAGCCTAGTCAATTTACAACAACTTCCAAAAGAGACTTTGAAGCAATACATGGCCCGCTTCTTCGAGCAAGCCATCCAAATCCGAGATCTTAGCCCGGAAGTTGCCCTACACGCCATCCAAACTGGATTACGCCCGGGTAAGTTTGTTGATTCCTTGACCAAAAAACCACCACTACACATGGATGATTTTAGGGCGAGGGCTTCACGCTACATTGTCATCGACGAACGAGAAGCTGATAGGAACGAAAACCCTAATCGAGAGCGTTTTCCCAACCATAACACCCGCCAGGAGACCGATCGAGAGCGTTTTCCCGACCGAAACATTCGCCGTGCGGAAATGAAGAAAGAGTCATTCAAGCCTGATTGAGACAAGCAGATCGGAGTCTACACAACTCCCATTTACACAAGTTTCACCCCGTTAAATGATCGCCGAGACCGTATCCTGCATGAAGTTTATAACACGGGACTCTAAACGCTTCCACCTCCAGGGGAGGGACCCAAGGGATCAAACACCACTAGATTCTGTGAATTCCATAGGACTCATGGCCACGTCACTGAAGATTGTCGATCCCTCCAGAATCAAATAGAACAGCTCATACAACAAGGGCACTTAGGCAGATTTGTCGATCGACGAAAAGATCATTCATCCAAAGATAAGTTCCGATTGAGGGAAAGAGAACATCCCGACCAAGTAGAACTACATACTCGGGGACGGTCAAGAATTCCTCGGTCTCGATCTCGCTCCAGGTCTCCGACACCGAAAGACGGGGAAAACACCCCCCGACGAGTTATACACACCATTGCTCGAGGATTCCCAGGTTCCCGTCAACCTCGCCGATCAGGCCAGGTAAACCTATTACAAGAACACTCAGATTCAAAAGTCATCATCTTTGACAAGTCGAATTTCCCAAAAAATGGCCCGAATCGTGACGAACCCATGGTGGTCTCTATGGGGGTAGCCGACTGTATTGTTGAAAGAGTGCTCATAGACCAAGGAAGCTCGGCGGACATTTTACATTGGAAAGCATACTAGAAAATGGGTTTATCCGAACGAAATCTAGAAAGGTATGACGGTACACTCATTAGTTTCTCTGGTGATTCTGTGCAGGTCATGGGATGCATCGACCTAATAACCACCTTCGGGGGCGGAGAAAATAGTTGCGCTATAAAGGTCAAATTCTTGGTGGTAGACTTCCCCAATTCCTACAATGCGCTACTCGGACGACCCTCACTAAACGCCTTGGGAGCTCTCGTCTCCACAATACACCTAACTATGAAATTCCCGCTTGGTGATGGAAGGATAGGGGGGTTAGAGCCGACCCAGAAGTTACGCAAGAATGCTACCATGAGAGTCTCAAACCCAAATCCGCGTTCATAATTGAAGATGACATAGAAACCAACTTTGATCCTCGCGACGAATTGGAATATGAGAGGCCCCAACCAGTTGAATCCCTCAAGCTCATACAAGTTGGAAAACCTCCAGGCCAATTCATACGAATCAGTGCAATTCTTGAACCAGCCTTGGAGGAATCACTCGTTAATTTTATGCACGAGCACTATTTGTGATATTAAGAACTTTTTCATGAGATTTTACAAATACTCTTAGCAAGGCTTTGCTCTCGATAAAAAGTCTGACTACGAAACGATTTTCGGCACGACTCAAGAAAACCGAATACGACACGACCCCTCAGTATACATCTAAAAAGTCCAAATACAAAATGATTTTCGGCGCGACTCAAGGAAACCGAGTACGACACGACCCCTCAGTATACATCTAAAAAGTCTGAATACGAAACGATTTTCAACGCGACCCAAGAAAACCGAGTACGACACGACCCCTCGGTATATATCTAAAAAGTCCAAATACGAAACGATTTTCGGCGCGACTCAAGAAAACTGAGTACGACACGACCCCTCGGTATATATCTAAAAAGTCTGAATACGAAACGATTTTTTATGCGACTCAAGAAAACCGAGTGCGACACGATCCCTCGGTATACATCTAAAAAGTCCGAATACGAAACGATTTTCGGCACGACTCAAGAAAACCGAGTACAAAATGATCCCTCGGTAAAAATCTAAAAAGTCTAAATACGAAACGATTTTCGGCGTGACTCAAGAAAGCCGAGTACGACACGACCCCTTGGTATACATCTAAAAAGTCTGAATACAAAACGACTTTCGACGCGACTCAACAAAATCGAGTACGACACGACCCTTCGGTATACATCTAAAATACGATATGCCTCAAGAACGAAACTATTACTCGGTAAAAATCATCATAGAAAATATAACAAGGAATACTTGCAAAGAAAATTCACTAACAATTCATAGTCTTTTACAAAGAAAAACAAACAATATCCCTAAGATGTTCCTTCAGGCGCACCCGCATCTGGAATCCCTACACTCGGCGTGTTTCCAGCAATCCCTAGCCCAGCTTCAACATTTGTTAGGTTCTCCGCCGACTCGGATGGAAGCACAACTCACCTATCCACCACAACCCCGAACGGGTCGAGGCCTTCAAAATTTAGCTCGACTGAAGGGTTTAGAGTTGAGATCTGCTCCTTACAAAGATCAAAAGCCTCGACATATTGAACCGCAACATCCTGCTGAGCTGCAGCCAGATCCTCTTGTGATTTTACCTTCAGGGACTCCAAATTTGAATTTGCCACCTGGAGTGCCACCTCCAATTCTTGTTTTTGAAAGGATAAAACGTTAGACGATTCTTTAGCCTCGGCAACCTTGTTCTCCCAGTATGAACATTTTTCCTCAGCGATTGATAAACGAGACTCCGTAGAATCCCTCTCATCCCGAGCGGATTTTAAATCATCCTCTGACCTCCTCATTGTTTCCTTCATCAAGGCCACCGACTTTCTGAGCTCCCTAACCCGGTCGATTTCTTTCTGCTTTTCCCCTCCAACGTCTCATTTTCCTTTTTCAAGGACTCATTCTTGGAAGTCAACTCTGCCAGTAAATTTTCCCGATCAAGCCAACGTTTTTCCAAACCCTGTGAAATGGAGGAAAGACATAAGCCAAACATCTTCATTGCTCAACACATGGCAATAGGGTTATTTGAGGCATATTTTTCTTCATCTTCTTTGAAGAAAATTGTCTGATCAATAAAAGGCCCAATGGGAAACCGAGCATCCCACAAGGAGTGGGCAGGATTCCTCTCCGAAATCAGAGACCTATTAACGAATGCTTCCCACAAACACTCGGAGTCATCTGAGGGACACGGAATAGCACTGGTTATCAATTCAGCCGAAACAGGAGGAGATGGGTTTGAAGACGATGGCGTAACATGAGCTCTTCTGACCGATCGACTACGGGTTTCTAGAGACAGACCCTCATCCTCCTTGGCATCGGTAACCAAAATCGTCTCGGTTTGAGGTAAAGCCGGAGGAATAGAAGACGATTCCCTTCCAACCCCGGCAGCAGTATCATCATAACGAAGCTTTTTATTCACCCGTCCAGCTTCAGCTTCCAGCTGTGAAGGAACAGTGGTCAGAGGAGTAGCAGCGATCGGAATTTGAACGATAGGCTGGGCTGCGGTTACAGCAGAGGAAGATCCAACCTTCTTCGAAGTCGTTTTCCCAACTCCCTTTGAAATGGCTTCCTCATAACGTTTCTTGAGTTCCTTTTTTGAAAGATGATGAGGAGCTATATCTCCTGTAAAACAAAGGGAAAAGTTTTTTAAATGAGCATCAAATAAATGAGAGAAATTCCAATCAGAGGACATTACTAAAACTTACAAATCCAGGCGGCCAGAGCATCCGGGGACGGAGCTAGGCCAATCAGTGCTTGAGAACTAAAAAATACATTCACATCCTCAGAAAGAAATTTCACATCCGACTTCTCAGGGACAGTCAAATCATCCTACAACACTCAAAATTGTGTCGGGTTCTGGGTCCAGTACAGAGGAAATAAGGGTTGAGAATCAGCCCCGTGAAGGAAATCTTCCCCGGGTAAGTCTGAATTTACACGAATCTTGAAAAAACCCTTTTTAAAATGTTTGTAAGACTGGTCAAAAGCCCTGATTAGATTATGATGGGCCACAGCACTAAGCGAAACCCATCCCAAAGGAACACCCACCTTCGGTACTTTCGCCTGGAAGTAATAGAAAAACACGGGGACGGAAGGCACTCGACCAAAAAATTCGCAGAGAACCCCAAAAGCTTTAACAAAGGCCCACCCATTTGGGTGAAGTTGGGTCGGGGCAATGTTTAACGTGTTTAAAACCTCGATTTCAAAATCGGAAAAGGGAAAAGATAGATGAAGATGAGAAAAAAATGTTTCATACACATACACGAAATCTAACTCGCTAGGGTCAGTGCGACGATGGCACACCTTCTCTGACTCATAACAACTTACATACTCTACGTTAGACGCTAACTTAGAGTGAGAAAAACTCTCTTCCCATAGCTTAGCTATGGAAGTTTTATCTTGGAAAGAGGAAGAAATAGCAAGAACCTCTTCTCGCAGCCAAGAGTACGAAACTCCAGAGGAAGAAGCCATTGACACTAAAGTAAAAAACAAGGAAAAGATAAGGAACACTAACCTGAATGAGCTAAGGACAAGAGGCGAAGAAAGGAAAACTTGAAGACAAGGAGATTGAGAGCATAAAGCTTGAGGAAAACTCAGGAGGCTAAAGAAAAACGATGATTGTAAAAGAACTTTAAGAGGAAAACAAACCCAATATTTATACCCTGCGAACTGACAACAACCTTCTAGATCCAACGGTAAAAGAAAGCCACCCCTTCGACAGATAGGCGGATGATCACCACGTGGTAGTATCTGGAAACCGAAGCAACCCAATGAAAATCTTTTAGGTTCCAAAGCAAACAATCAAGGGGCTAGAAAAAAGGGGAACACCAAGAAACAAAATGATCCAATGGATGAAAATCCAGTAGCCACGATTATTTGATTATAACTACACCCATAAACCCTCTCAGACCAAAGAACGCCCCTTTTCTCAAAAAACCAAAAGACACTCCTTTTCCCAATATACATTTATTAGCCTCTTGCAAGAAATATGAAAAGACATCACAATCATTAGAATAATTAATGCTTCAAAACGACGGTTGAATTTCCATGACAGGTGGCAATAATCCACTCTACATGACTAGGTGAGACGTTCTCGATCCTTCCTCACCCTACCCACGAAGCACAACCTTCCTTCACTCTGAAGTGGTTCTCTCGGTCATGCCTCACTCAGAAATATCTCACTCGAAGTTAGATCCTTTTCTTCACTCAGAGGGCCTTATCTCAGACATGATTCACTCGGAAATATCTTAACTTTCCTTCACTCGGAAATGGTTCTCTCGGTCATGCTTCATTCAGAAATATCTCACTCGAAGTCAGATCCTTTTCTTCACTCGGAGGGCCATATCTCAGACATGATTCACTCGGAAATATCTTAACTTTCCATCACTCAGAAATGGTTCTCTCGGTCATGCCTCATTCAGAAATATCTCACTCGAAGTCAGATCCTTTTCTTCACTCGGAGGGTCTTATCTCAGACATGATTCACTCGGAAATATCTTACTCGAAAATACTTTACTCGGTAATGTCCCAATCAAAGCGCTACTAGAAGTTAGTATCAAAGAAGGTATTTGAACGAATCAAAAAAGAAGCTTCGGATCGCAACCACACTTATGTAGCCACTTCGCTTGACTGATCACTCAAGACTCGTGGTTGGGGGGCTCCTGTTCCCCCAGAGATTAAGGGTGGCCCCCACCACTGGCCTCATCTTCCATAAATCCCACTCCTTACGCGAATCAGGGAAAAAGGACCCTACCATAAATATTTGTTATGTAAGTGGCCTCGTATGTGAAGCCCACTCACTTGATTATCTTATTGTATAAATACAGCCATGGGCTAATGTTGTAAGAAGTGACATACATTGAATAATAGAGACTCTGTCTTGAACATTTCTAGTCCCGGTTATTTTATGTGTGAACAAAACTAAATCTTTATTGTTTTATATACTAAAATTTTATGCATATATAAGAATATAAAAATTTATATGTATATATAGGAATTTTTAAAATCTTACGATACAATTTACGATTTTTAGAACCTTCTACGATTCAACCTAGAATCCTGATTTTAACTACCTTGGTTATAATATCATAAGTTCCATAATCTCAACCTAGGTAAAATTATCAGTTATATAACCTAAGGTATCAATAAAATATAAAAGAAAGTAATAGAATCAGCTGGCATTAAATTACTATCATGTGCAATAGAATAAAACAGAACAAATAGTACTAAAGCTGAACCTGTCGCTTCAACTCGGGAAATTTTAAAAAATAGAGAAAATTAACAATTTCCATAGGATTGAAATAAATTGCAAGCAGAAATCTTATCAGTTATATAACCTAAGGTATCAATAAAATATAAAAGAAAGTAATAAAATCAACAGGCATTAAATCAGTATCATATGCAATAGAACACAACAAATAGTACCAAAGCTGAACCTGTCCCTTCAACTTGGTAAAGTTTAAAGAATAGAGAAATTAACAATTTCCATAGGATTGAATAAAGAAACAAATCACAATTAAACTTAAGTCTAATTTACACTCACACTCTTTGAGGATTAACAATGTTTCACCCAATACCCTTTCTATTTTACACTACATAGTCCTCCCTCACTTTTTATAACAACATAACACTACTATATACCGATTCTGTTAATACTAATAACCACCCCATTTATTCTATAAATGCAAAAAAGATCAAGGTCATGGCCAATTTTTGCCAATTCCACTAACCTGTTGAATTCATTGTAAGAAACTTTCAGCATTATTTGGAACCAATAGAACAAAAACCTCCAAATAATGGTTTTGAATCCAATCACGAAATCAAACCAATAGCAATAGGAGAAGTTAAAGTGCAGGAAAAAATAAATACCCAATTGAAATCTTGGAACCGGTTAGTTTCTCAACTTTTTAAAATCTATAAAAACAGAATATGCAAGTGCAGCATATTGACACAACTAATGAATAGTGAACTAAAAAGTAAAACTCACTTCAAATCTTAAAGAACATCAAACATTCACCCAAAAAAAATTATGACAATCAATCAAATGATAATATACAAGTAATGAAAAATGAATTAAAAAATAAAATTCACCTCAAATCTTAGTTCAGACTTGTGAAATGCCTTCTGTTTTAGTAACTATATGAAAGCACAATAAGTGAGACAGCGGAGAAGACACCAGAACAGCGTCAGAGAAAGCACCGGAATAGAGAACAAGTGAGAACAGATGCGAAATCGAAACACAATGAGATAAGAGTTAGAACAGAGATGAAAGGACGAGAGAGTGACTGAGAGACAAACCTTGCAAATAGATGAAAGTGAGCCGAGAGACGGAGACAACCTTGTTGGGAGTGAGGGACAACGTGCTGAGTCAGTGATGAGAGATTGGAAACGATGAGAGTGAGTCGAGGGAAGGGACCGTGGCTCGGGGAGGCTGCCAGAGAGTGGGTGAGCTGTCGGTGAGGGGAAACCGTGGTTCGTGAGAGTGAGAGAGAGAGAGAGAGAGAAACGAGGAGCTGACGCTGTGTTTTATTTGTGTGTGGCAGCGGAGCGACACATATGATAGGGAAAGGGAGAGGGCATAAAGACGGAGGGAGTAACACTGACTCAAAATTAGAAACCCTTAAAAATTTTTAAATGACAAATCTTTATTTATTTTTCATAAAACCATGGTCATGTTGGTTGCCTGATTTTGACAATCTTTACCATTGACTTGTTTACTTGAATTTTTTTTTGGTATTAACCACTAGTCGAAGGTTGGATTACTTATTCTCATATCAGAGAACTAGTTCTTCCACGTATTGTGTAACATCCCTGATGTTTTAATGAGAATTATAAGAAATGGGAAATGTTAGTAAATATTTTAGAAGTTTTATTTAATATTTGTTCTGTCCGAGCCAAAGATTGGAAAAACCGGTGTCGAGGTCGGTATCTGAAGCGCGAGCAGGCGGAGTTAAAGATCGGAAGTATAGGAGAAGAGCGAGCAGGGCTAGGCGGTCTGGTCCAACCGTTGTGAGGAGAGCGCCTCATACGGAGTCATAGCCCGGATTAACCCCATAACGACTGAAACAACGGATATAAGTAATCAAGAAGTGAGCACGGATAAGGTATCCGATCTCTCAGGTTGTAGCTCGGATCTCCGAGGTATGAACACTAAGTTAGGACGTCGGGGGCCGATATTCATATTGGGCCTATACTCTTGTGAAGTATTAAAGAATTGTGAATAATTAAACGTTGAGGGAATAAATACGTGTAATTGATTTGATAACTATGCAATAGTTCAATATAGTGAAATTAATTAAATTTAGTAAGAATACAAATAAAATAAAAGAAAAGACGATCTTGCCCATGAGCTATATATATATAAGGAAATTCTCTTCCTTCCCTCTTCATTATTTACAAGTTATCTTTGTTGTTGGTCTATTCCTCCTCTTTCGTTTTTCTCTCCTCTCTTAAACGCTGATTTGCATGCGCTGGAGAGGGACTCCATTTGTGTCTAAACTGCAATTTAACCCCATTCCTGTGATCGAGACTTCAAGGTGAGTCTACTGATCCGTTCCAATTGTAATTCTCTTATTCCTTTTTATTCTTTGGCCGTTTAGAGCCATGCATGGCTATATTCGTGGCTGTTCTCCACTCCTCTGGTGAGTGTGAGCCCAAATGCGTCCATGAACTAAGGACGTTGAAGTGATGAAGCTGTACTTTATGATCCGTAGGTAGTAGGCTAAGCCATGGAAGACTGAGTAACGGAGTTGAGACTGCGAAACCAGTGCTCGGAGGAAAGAATCGACACAGAGAACAGATCAACGAAGCGTGGAACCAAAGTAAGGGGGGTGTTCGGGTTATAATTAATTAGAATAGGACTCACTTCTTGTTCAGGTCTTTGAGGTAACATAAACAGGTTGAGGAAAATGTTGCTAAACGTAATTGTGTGTTTATGCTTGTGCATGTGTGACTGAGTTTATTAATTAGTGGATGATCGGATGTGGTTGAGTTTATCATGCTATGATCTTGTGATATCAAATGTTGAAATGATCATCGTTATGGGACATCGGGTTAGCAAGCAGGCTACTCGAGTGATGAGGAATTGATATTATTATGTGAAAGGTAAACTGTTGAATGATTATGTGGTATGGGATGGCCGACGGTATATGATAGCCCCTCATTTCCGGCTCTCGTGGTTTTCGTGCCCAGTTGAGCTACCCAGTGGTCAAGTAGGACCCAGTGGTCGAGGTGGAGAGTCAAGCAGAACTCGGTGAACTAAGCAGGGTTCACGGGGTGTCAAGTAGGACCCCCAGCTGAAGGCCAATCCTTTAGTATCCGGATACTAGGAGTCAGATTGTATGAGAGTCAGTTGTGATGAATGTGATGAATATGATGAATGTGATGAATGCGATGAATGTGATGAAATTGTGTAATTGGTTTAATTTAGTTACTGCATGAAATACACTATGTTTCGGTGTGCTTACTTACAGGTGATGCTTGATGTGTTTGTATCAATATGCATGTATAGTGTTAAATTCCGTTCTATATTAATTATAATGCCAAACACTCACCCTTGCATATTTTTTTTTTAGTAACCAGAGACAGGGAGGGGGAAGGAGCCATGGAGCCGCGCCAAGGGGGAGAACAGTGCCAGGATCCGGGTGACTTTGAGTGACTCTTTATAGAGTCATATATGTGTATAAAAACTTCATAGTATAATTATTAGTTGAGTTTAATTAAGACCGGATCGAATGTAAACATATATTTTAAAATATATTACTGATTTACATCTGTTTTCATGGTAACTCTTTGGGTTCACAGAACCATTTTTAGAGTGAATTGGGAGTCCGGTTGTATGTTTTGTATAATCCGATGTGTGAAAGGTGTTCGCTCAAGCGAATAGAACCTCGTTTAAGTGAGAGTCCGGAATCTCGCTTAAACGAGTAGGGGCTTCACTTAAGTGAGAAGCCCCGACACCCTTTTTCTCATCCGTTGTGTTCAAATTAAATTGTTTTTCTCTAAATATCGACTAATTTTCAAGAAAAGGAAAAATTTATTGTAAGATGTAATCGTTTGAATAAAAATAAATGCAAAATAACCTAGGACGTTACACTTGGTATCAGAGCGGTTCTTTCTAGAGCCGGTGTGTGGGCCGATCTAGTGATTGTGATAGTTTTATGAAAGTTAATTGTATTTTGTTGTGTTGAGATTGTGTGTGGTCTGGCACCGTTCCCTTGGCACTCCATTGGCGTAGTATTCTATGAATATAAGGTAAATTTACGATCCCCTGACTGATCTTGGTTATTAATGGTGATGTGTTTGCTTATTGTAGAATTACTAAATGGCCGGAGAGACTAGTTCTGGGGGAAGAGATGATTTCTTCTCTAGATTTACTCAGCTGATGAGTAGGACCGAGTCCAGTCCCACTCTGGATAAATTCCTGAAAAGGAATCCTCCGACTTACAAGGGAGGACATGACTATGACGGGGCATACATCTGGATTAGGGATATCGAGCAGGTTTTTGAATATTTTGAGTGCTCTGAAGAACAAAAGGTTTTATTTGCTAGTTACCAACTAAAAGATGAGGCTAAAGTATGGTGGTCCCGCGTGAAGGTGTAGATGAACGCAGCCAATGAGCCGTTGGTATGGGCGAATTTTCGAAGGAGGTTCCTTGTTAAATACTTCCCGGACAACTACAAAATCCGGAAAGAAATGGAATTCCTGAAGTTGGAGCAAGACCGGATGTCTGTAGCTGAGTATACCAGCAAGTTTGACGAGTTGTGTGATTTCTACCACCCTTTCTCGTTAGAAGGGACTGAAGGTAGCAAGTGCGCCAAATACGAAGCTGGACTACGGATTGAGCTCCGTAGTGTAATCGTACCGATGGAGATTAGGGACTACCCAACCCTAGTGAACAAGGCAAGACTAACTGAAGAGGTGCAGTTACAACGGATGTCTCAGCCGAGAGATAAAAAGCCACTGAAGGCAAAAGGATTCAATTTCAAGAGGATGAGTCAATTCTTCCGGGGTGGCAAATCTTCTGCTACCTCCTCATCCTCCTCTGGTCGGGGTTCCACTGGTCGATCGGGTAATCCCGCTGGGAATCGTACATGCTACAATTGTGGTCAGGAAGGACACATTGCCAAACATTGCCAAGCTAATCAGATTGTGTGCTTCCAGTGCGGACGACCAGGGCACCTCAGGCCCGATTGCCCTCAGAGGCAGCAGCAGGGCAGGACGGATAACCGAACTAACTTTTCTGGGACCCGGGGTTCCAACTTCACGAGAGGAGGTCGGAATGAAGCTGGTAGAGGGAACCCACAAGCGGGAAGATATGACGCTCAATCTAGCGATGCCCAGAACGCCATGACTGGGCGTGTATTTGCATTTGATGCTTCAGAGGCTACGAGGAATGACAATCTGGTACAGGGTAAGTGCCTCATCTGTGGTTATCTGGTTGATGTGATTTATGATTCAGGTGCCACCCATTCCTTTATTTCGGAAAGTTGTGTGCGACGGCTTGGTCTGCCAATCAGTTTAATGGAGAATGCTCTTATTGTTTCCACTCCAACTGGTTCCACTTTCCGTGCAACTACTGTGTGTAGGGAACTACCGATGCAAATCGAAGCCCGTACTTTTCGAGTAAATTTTATTTGTATGCCATTGAAGGACTTAGACGTTATTCTAGGTCTTGATTGGCTTGCTGCTAATCATGTGTTGGTCGATTGTTATCGGAAGAATATTGTTTTCTCTCAGGAACTTGACATGAAGAACAGGGTGAGTGATGTCCTAACCACGTATGTTGTTTTATTCGCTTCGGAGGGTCAGCATAACCTCTTGCTAAATGATATTCCGATTGTTTGTGAATTTCCTGACGTTTTTCCGGAAGAAATTCCGGAGCTACCTCCCAGTCGGGAGATTGATTTCTCTATTGACTTGATTCCCGGGGCAGAACCTGTGTCCCGAGCGCCATATAGAATGTCTTCGATGGAATTAACCGAAGTGAAGAAACAAGTAAACGAATTACTAGAAAAGGGCTTTATCCGACCTAGTGCCTCACCCTGGGGCACTCCGGTGTTACTGGTAAAGAAGAAGGACGGTAGTATACGGATGTGCATTGATTACCGGCAGCTGAACAAACTGACAATCAAAAATAAATATCCAGTACCTCAGATTGATGATTTACTGGACCAGTTGCGAGGCGTCGCTATGTTCTCTAAGATTGACTTGAGGTCGGGATACCACCAAATCCGAGTGAGGTCGGAGGATATCCCAAAGACAGCATTTCGGACTCGTTATGGGCACTTCGAGTACGTAGTAATGCCCTTTGGAGTAACAAATGCTCCTGCCATTTTTATGGATTATATGAATCGGACTTTTCAACCGTACTTGGACCAGTTTGTGGTGGTATTCATTGATGATATTTTGGTATATTCAAGGTCGGACGAGGAGCATGCTCAACATCTTCGACTTGTTTTACAAGTACTTCGGGAGAAGAAGTTGTACGCTAAACTATCTAAATGTGATTTCTGGGGGAGTAGTGTACAATTCTTGGGGCATATAATTTCCCAAGAGGGAATCTCAGTTGATCCGACAAAAATTAAGGCGGTTATGGCTTGGGAGAGGCCGAAATCAGTAACTGAAATCAGGAGTTTCCTCGGATTAGCTGGATACTATTGACGTTTCATTGAGGGGTTCTCTCGGATAGCACTTCCTCTGACTCGGTTAACAAGGAAAGGAAACCCCTTCGTGTGGTCGGAGAAGTGTGAATTAAGCTTCCAAACCCTTAAGCGATGTTTAACGACTGCCCCTGTGCTTGCACTGCCCGATGTAACACAGGAATTTGAAGTATATTATGATGCATCCAAATTTGGATTGGGGTGTGTGTTGATGCAAGCTGATCGGGCAATTGCTTATGCTTCGAGGCAATTGAGGCCACATGAGGAGAATTACCCGACTCATGATCTGGAACTTGCAGCAGTAGTGTACGCGCTGAAGATTTGGCGTCATTATTTGTATGGAGCTCGCTTTGTAGTATTCAGTGATCACAAGAGTCTAAAGTACTTATTTGATCAAAAGGAGTTAAATATGAGACGGAGGAGATGGGTAGAGTATTTGAAGGATTATGACTTCGATTTGAAGTATCACCCGGGCAAAGCGAATGTTGTGGCAGATGCACTAAGCAGGAAGGTACTGCATGTGGCTTACCTAATGGGTAGAGAACAGGAATTGCTGGAAAGCTTTAGAGATATGAATGTTGGAGTTGTTATGAACGCACCAAACCGAATGATAATCGGAATGTTAAAAATCTCCAACGAATTTCTGGAGTCGATGGTAGCTGTATAGAAAGATGATAAAGAGTTACTGAGGCTGATTGATACTCAGAACCAAGGCAAAAATGTGGAGATAACTAGGGGTGACGATGGTATATGGAGATTCAGGAACCGAGTGGTAGTGCCTGCACATGGAGATTTCAGGCAGGCGGTGTTATCAGAAGCACACAAGAGCTCTCTGAGTATACATCCGGGAGTAACAAAAATGTATCATGACTTAAGAAAGGAATTTTGGTGGCCAAACATAAAGAAGGCAATAATCGAGTACGTGAAATCCTATGTGATATGTCAGAAGTGCAAGGTTGAGCACCAACGACCTCCGGGTTTGCTTCAACCTCCAGAAATTCCGATCTGGAAGTGGGAAGGTATCACCATGGACTTCGTGTCCGGACTACCCCGCACTCAAACCGGATACAACGCGATTTGGGTGATTGTTGATCGACTAACTAAAAGTGCGTATTTCCTGGCAATAAATATGAAGTGGTCGCTAGATCGATTAGCTAAGTTGTACATTGCTGAGGTCGTACGACTGCATGGTGTGCCCTCAAGCATTATCTCCGATCGGGATCCCCGATTTACTTCAAGGTTTTGGGGGAGTTTGCAACAACAATTGGGTACTGAGCTTAAATTAAGTTCAGCCTACCATCCCCAAATCGATGGCCAATCAGAACGGACTATACAGACTCTTGAAGATATATTAAGGGCCTGTGTACTGGAACAGGGCGGATCATGGGAGAAATACTTGCCCTTGGTGGAATTTTCATATAATAACAGTTACCACAGCAGCATTGGGATGGCCCCATACGAAGCTCTTTATGGTCGGAAATGTCGTACTCCATTATGTTGGAATGAGAATGGCGCTGCCCTTCATCTGGGGCCTGAGATGATTCAAGAGATGAATGAGCAAATCGCTTTAATCCGAGAGAAGATAAAAATTGCTCAAGACCGTCAAAAGAGCTATTATGACAATCGGCACAGACCCCTTGAATTCCAAGTGGGTGATTGCGTGTTCCTAAGGATTTCACCAACTAAGGGTGTAGGTCAAATTTTGAAGAGCCAAAAGCTTAATCCGAAGTACATTGGACCATACCAAATACTAGAACGGATTGGTGAAGTCGCTTATCGACTGGATCTTCCCCAATCGTTGACTAACATTCACAATGTGTTCCATGTATCGCAACTTCGAGCCTACATTCTGTGTGATACCATGATTGTACCAAGTGACTCCATTGAAGTGAAGGAGAACTTGACGGTGGAGGTGGTACCAATCGGTATTGAAGAGCATCAAACCAAACGGTTAAGGAACAAGGAGGTACCACTGGTGAAGGTGAAGTGGCAGAATTTACATTGGATAAACTACACTTGGGAGTTAGAATCCGATATGAGACGAATGTACCCTCATCTTTTTCAATCGGAACACTGATTTCGGGGACGAAATCTCCTTTTAGGGGGGGTGGATGTAACATCCCTGATGTTTTAATGAGAATTATAAGAAATGGGAAATGTTAGTAAATATTTTAGAAGTTTTATTTAATATTTGTTCTGTCCGAGCCAAAGATTGGAAAAGCCGGTGTCGAGATCGGTATCTGAAGCGCGAGCAGGCGGAGTTAAAGATCGGAAGTATAGGAGAAGAGCGGGCAGGGCTAGGCGGTCTGGTCCAACCGTTGTGAGGAGAGCGCCTCATACAGAGTCATAGCCCGGATTAACCCCATAACGATTGAAACAACGGATATAAGTAATCAAGAAGTGGGCACGGATAAGGTATCCGATCTCTCAGGTTGTAGCTCGGATCTCCGAGGTATGAACACTAAGTTAGGACGTCGGGGGCCGATATTCATATTGGGCCTATACTCTTGTGAAGTATTAAAGAATTATGAATAATTAAACGTTGAGGGAATAAATACGTGTAATTGATTTGATAACTATGCAATAGTTCAATATAGTGAAATTAATTAAATTTAGTAAGAATACAAATAAAATAAAAGAAAAGACGATCTTGCCCATGAGCTATATATATATAAGGAAATTCTCTTCCTTCCCTCTTCATTATTTACAAGTTATCTTTGTTGTTGGTCTATTCCTCCTCTTTCGTTTTTCTCTCCTCTCTTAAACGCTGATTTGCATGCGCTGGAGAGGGACTCCATTTGTGTCTAAACTGCAATTTAACCCCATTCCTGTGATCGAGACTTCAAGGTGAGTCTACTGATCCGTTCCAATTGTAATTCTCTTATTCCTTTTTATTCTTTGGCCGTTTAGAGCCATGCATGGCTATATTCGTGGCTGTTCTCCACTCCTCTGGTGAGTGTGAGCCCAAATGCGTCCATGAACTAAGGACGTTGAAGTGATGAAGCTGTACTTTATGATCCGTAGGTAGTAGGCTAAGCCATGGAAGACTGAGTAACGGAGTTGAGACTGCGAAACCAGTGCTCGGAGGAAAGAATCGACACAGAGAACAGATCAACGAAGCGTGGAACCAAAGTAAGGGGGGTGTTCGGGTTATAATTAATTAGAATAGGACTCACTTCTTGTTCAGGTCTTTGAGGTAACATAAACAGGTTGAGGAAAATGTTGCTAAACGTAATTGTGTGTTTATGCTTGTGCATGTGTGACTGAGTTTATTAATTAGTGGATGATCGGATGTGGTTGAGTTTATCATGCTATGATCTTGTGATATCAAATGTTGAAATGATCATCGTTATGGGACATCGGGTTAGCAAGCAGGCTACTCGAGTGATGAGGAATTGATATTATTATGTGAAAGGTAAACTGTTGAATGATTATGTGGTATGGGATGGCCGACGGTATATGATAGCCCCTCATTTCCGGCTCCCGTGGTTTTCATGCCCAGTTGAGCTACCCAGTGGTCAAGTAGGACCCAGTGGTCGAGGTGGAGAGTCAAGCAGGACTCGGTGAACCAAGCAGGGTTCACGGGGTGTCAAGTAGGACCCCCAGCTGAAGGCCAATCCTTTAGTATCTGGATACTAGGAGTCAGATTGTATGAGAGTCAGTTGTGATGAATGTGATGAATGTGATGAATGTGATGAATGTGATGAATGTGATGAATGTGATGAATGCGATGAATGTGATGAAATTGTGTAATTGGTTTAATTTAGTTACTGCATGAAATACACTATGTTTCGGTGTGCTTACTTACAGGTGATGCTTGATGTGTTTGTATCAATATGCATGTATAGTGTTAAATTCCGTTCTATATTAATTATAATGCCAAACACTCACCCTTGCATATTTTTTTTTTTAGTAACCAGAGACAGGGAGGGGGAAGGAGCCATGGAGCCGCGCCAAGGGGGAGAACAGTGCCAGGATCCGGGTGACTTTGAGTGACTCTTTATAGAGTCATATATGTGTATAAAAACTTCGTAGTATAATTATTAGTTGAGTTTAATTAAGACCGGATCGAATGTAAACATATATTTTAAAATATATTACTGATTTGCATCTGTTTTCATTGTAACTCTTTGGGTTCACAGAACCATTTTTAGAGTGAAGTTTTGGGAGTCCGGTTGTATGTTTTGTATAATCCGATGTGTGAAAGGTGTTCGCTCAAGCGAATAGAACCTCGTTTAAGTGAGAGTCCGGAATCTCGCTTAAACGAGTAGGGGCTTCACTCAAGTGAGAAGCCCCGACACCCTTTTTCTCATCCGTTGTGTTCAAATTAAATTGTTTTTCTCTAAATATCGACTAATTTTTAAGAAAAGGAAAAATTTATTGTAAGATGTAATCGTTTGAATAAAAATAAATGCAAAATAACCTAGGACGTTACACATTGGGGTTACATGATTAATCATACTTGTGTCGAATGATTAGTTTTGTCATTTATCGGGGTTTAGTTAGTCACACTCATAGCAAGTGAATATCTTCACCACTCATTGGAGCCCATGTTTTTAATCGCGCTATGTCAGGTGATTGTGATAGCCTCTTGTTGGGGTTCCACTAGCTGTGCTCGTATTGGGCAACTAGTTTTACCGCTCACTGGGTTGACTCGTGTTGCTTGTTGAGATCCAGTCAATCACGCTTATATCAAGCAACTAACCTCGCCAATTATTAGCACTAAAAAGTGTCACTCGTCGGGGGTCGGTCAGTCATGCTCATATCGAACAACTGATCTCATCACTCGTTGGAGCTTAACATAAGTAGCAAACTCTTCTTACAAAAAAAGCTCGTAAACAAGTTATATGGAAAAGTTTTTCATTGATTTTAAATTACACCATGTTATACTGGAACATGTCTCATTAAAACTTTAGATAAAACCCAATGGGAAAAATCTACATTAGTAAAAAAAAAGTACATATTATATAGTTCTGGCTAGCCATAATAAACTCGTAAAATTTAAACATTCCACTTATTCTTGATAAGATTGTCTTGTAAAGTTTCTAACAAGTACACTCCTCTATGGATGACATCGATATCTCTAAATAAAGCCTAATTAATTAAGTTTTGCTTATATTTTAGATAAGAATATTTTAAATTTTGGTTACTTATATTCAATACCAGAGATAGTAAATAGTTGGTTTTAAACAAATTTAATAAAAAATGATATTTCTACTATAGTAAATAGTTGGTTTTAAACAAATTTAATAAAAAATGATATTTCTACTAGGACAATATAGAGGCGTTGAAATCTTATTACAACTTCACCCTTATATCTTTGTTAAAGTAAAACGATTAAGATTTAACATATAAACACAACAAAAATAATAAATGACAAAAAGTGAAATGAAATAATCATCCATAAGTAAAGAACAGAAACAATACAAGAATGCATTAAACTCATTATATTTACCCTAAACTCAAAATGTTAATAGACATGAAAATAATATAAATCATGTGTTATTCATGCATGTATCATCACCGTAACATAGTATGCAAAATTTTCACCCCGCCAAGCATCCTACGAGTTACTCACAACTCCAATGACTATCTCATTTCTCACTCCCTGCCACACAAATCATTGGTGAACCAAGCCATAACTTCCATCATAATGTAAAAAAAATTACTTATAGATTGTACAAATTCTAACATGCACTCGTGAAATTGGGATGCATTTATGGCATGATAGTCGTTAGATGCTATCCATCGATTCATATTGTATAACTCATACCTGCAGGACCGGTTACTAACCGGTTGTTAATGGGTGTGTTTGGTTTTTTAGCTCAGTTGATCAGGTTTGACCAATCCAAAAATATATTCACGGTTAAACTGAGTTTTAACTAAAACGTCCTAACCCTTAATATAATTATCCCAATATAATTAATTAGAATAATAAAATTAAGGGTAAATTTTTCATGGTTTATAATAATTATTTAAACAATACCCCTGGACCAATTAAGTAAACCTTTCTCATATATTGCGATATGAGAAGGTATGAAAATGATTAATACATAGCTTGGATAATCAAAATGAAGATTATCACAAGAATCAGCGGAAAGCGTATATTAAATGGTTAAATATAAGAAAATATGGTTTTATAATAAAACTAATAAAATCTTATTAAGGTAAATAAAGAAAATGAAGAAATTAAAGAAAATGACTTCCAATTTCTGCATATGCAATATAACATACATATGAACACATACATATATCTATATACATTCTCAAATTTTAAACTTCAAAAAGAAGTTATTCCACATCAATTCTCAAACCTTCAAACATATATAACAACGTATACTATCAAGAGCCGGCCAAGGCTGTTACGTACTATCAAAAGATATTATGTATTAATATATACATAATACTTTAGTTTCCACTGAATTCCTTCTCATATGCCTTCACTGCGTCCTATATCGACTGAAAAAGATAACTACAATAGGGGGTGAGCATATACATATTAAATGACAGGTACTGAACTGGATTCAACATAATTTACTATTTAATTATCCAGCTCCAGCACAAATCGATAATTCATTATAAACATTACCATACACCTTGTCATTTATCAACAATTATAATACCTCAATTGCAACAACACAACAGTACATAGCATGAGCTATCTCATAGCTTCTCAACCTCAATAATTATATGCAAATGCATATGCATGCGGATCCGACTCTAACGATGGGATTTACATAATATAATAATATATATAAGCTCTCAGCTAATTCGGCCGTTTTACAGGTATGAAACCGCACACCTATAATGTAACACCAATCACTCTCAGTGACAGCGGTAACTCAACTCGGTATTACGGGCCGGCCTTAAGTCCAACTCGAAGGCGGCTGTGGAATCTGAAGAAACCACCACAGGGTCTGTGCCTTATCATCAGGCCGCCCTCCCATCTGGGCCAGCATCACAGGCCCCGTGCAGTCTTGTGTGCGTCTAAATGCAAATGCTATATCAAATAATGATCAATCATCAACAGACCACCTGATTACCATCATCAGGGGTTACCACTCGGTTACCATCACCAAGGGTCTCAACTCAATATAACAACAAGCATAGCACACAATAGTCAACCACAACCACATAATATTTCATGTTTGTTCATCACATAAGCATCCCATACTTTATCAATATGCATCACATACATTTATATATCATGAAAACTTCATGAATATCATTCACATCATCATCATCAATCACATATGAATGGGAAATATCATCACACAAATATCATATATATATATATATATATATATATATATATATATTCGGGATTTCTTATTAAATATATAATATTATCCTGAATCCATTCATAAACTATACATTTAAAATGTAACGCTCCCCCTACCTAGAATAAGTGATTCCAAAAGCTCCTCGAGCTACTAAATACAACCGGCTAGTTATTCACAAGCTCCAAATTAAACTCCCAGTTCTGAAATCTTCCACAGCTACCTTGAACTAAGGAATTTAGAGTTATTTCCACTCTCGAAATTTCAAACTAATCCAACAGTGGGATTAACAGAGGTCGTTGATGGAAAAACACACACGTAAATAAAGTAAGGAGGTGCTGATATATATATATATATTAAGAGATAAGGAAGAAACAAGATAATAAAATAAAAGAGGATAGGACAAAATAGAGAGAGTCCCATGCTTAGAAAAAGACAAAAAGAGAATATGCTAGAGTTTAGAAGAAGAGAATGACGTGGAAAAGCCTTAATGATTAGAGTAAATATCCATTCTGACACTGTTTCGGTATTTTGGCATATCTTCCTCATATCTTAATGGTTTTTAATAAATTTAGTCTTGTTGGAAAGCTAAGACAACGAGGAATAACTTTGTAGTTGACCATATTTCTAAATTCCGACTCTAACATAGTAAAAAGATTGAATTGAAAGTACTCGGGAATATCTCTTTCCGAGAAGGATTCATCAGAGTCTTTTTTCGTTCGGAATTACTTCACTCGGAGGAAATTCGCTCGGAAATGTTTCTGCTTGAAACACTCAGTCATAGATTTCCTTTCCTCAAAAGTGACCCACTCAGAAATGTCTCACCTGGAGACACCTCATTCAGAAATATCTCACTCAGATATATCTCTACCTGAGTCAAAGCCTTTCTTCAATCGAAAATATTTCTCTCAGAAGTACGTCACTTGGAAGTCTTACAACCGAAAATATCATTCGGAGTCGAAATTCAGTCTCGAAGATGAACCTGAGCACAAGCTCTCGGCAACCCTGAATATGGCCCGAGCACAGGCTCTAGGCAATCTTTTAAGACACCCGAGCACGAATTGAATGAAGGGGTTCACCACTCGGATATTTACTTTCCCGAGGAACTATTCACTCGGAAACATACTCATTCAAAGTTAAAGTCTTTCTCTATCCAGAAGTACTTCCCCTGGAAAAGACTCACTCGGTATGTCTCAATCGGTGCCATACCACGCGGGAATCGGAAATACCTCACTCGGTGTTATCCCATACAGAAATGTCACACTCGGAGACACCCCACTCGGGAAAGTTACACTCAACTCAGAGATACCCCACTTTGGAATTCACTACTCGGAAATATCTCGGCCTGAGAAGTACTCATTCAAATTCAAATCTTTTATTCGCTCAGAAGTACTTCTCTCGGAAACGTTTCACTCGGATTTGCCTCACTCAAAAGTGTCTCATTCAGACACAGAGTTTTTCTTTACTCGTAAGTGATTCTCTCGGTCATGCTTCACTCGGAAACATAGAACTTAGGAGTGTCTTTGCCCGAAAGGTGCTCATTCAAAGTTAGAGACCCTTCCTTTTCGTTCAGAATCAATCCTCTTGGAAATATTCCTTTCCGATAGAAGCACTCGTCCGAAGTCAGACTCGGAAATTCTTCACTGATCCTGAACTTGGGCAACGGATGTCTAGCGCTCTTTAATTAAAAAGAACTCCACTGATCCTCACTGAATTATTTTCTAAAATTCTCAATTTAGGATGTTACATTAATTGTTTGTGGGATATTATTGTACAAAGTGATATTTACTTCATATCATTACCATTCGACGGTCTATATTGTTTTCATTTCAAGATATGGGATAATATGTATAACTCTTTACCATTCATCTTGATCGCCTCTTTTAACCCTTACTACTTATATTTAGAATATTTTTGCTCTTGTAAAAAATAAGTTTATAGTTTATAATTTATATTTTGTAGTTGATATTTTATAAAAAAAAATTATAGCTTATTAAATTTTTTTTTTGGATAAAATTAGTTAGAATTATGTAAACTAATTTATAATTTAAAAGGACGGATAATCTAAATTATATGCTAAAATGTGGGATTTATATATATTAAAATATTATATTTATTATGTATTAAATAATACACCTTTTTATCTTTTTTATAAGATTTTAATTTTGAATATTTTCTTACTCTTTTTATAAGACTATTTTAATTCACTGTGTATTTATTATTATTATTATTATTATTATTATTATTATTATTATTATTTAACATATACCCGCATCTTTTCTCTTTTGATACCAATGAAATTTAAAAAATTCATTTCTCTCTCTTTTATTGATATGTAGGGTGATCCGGTCTGTATACTGGCCCCAAGGTTATCCGGTCTGTATACCGGTCCTAAGGACAAGAGGCCGTCTCAGCCGTCCTAGAGGTCAATCGGTATCCTAGGATAATGATCCAATCGGTAATATATTGATCCGGTCCGGATACCGGCTCCAAGGTTAAGAAGTCATCTGACCGTCCTATAGGACAACCGGTATCACAAGGTAATGACCCGGTCGGTAAATACACAATGCAAGTCTTTCCTACACCGGTCGTCCGAAGTAACGTCTGAGCCACTCGGATTGACTTTTTCTACACGGCATCAGAACACATGGGCCCACTGGCACCCAAAGATTCCTTCTCCATGCTCGCCTATTAATTCGGTCTCGATACCGGTACCCAAGGCAAGGCCTAATTTCATCCGACCTCGTTGTGCTACCGGTCTCACAGGTATACCTCTGGACTGTAAACCCGTATGAGGCGCTCTCTATACTGTTATGTTTAGGTTCGCACCTTGCACACAGGAAAGCATCCACGTTATCCGACAAAAGGTACAATGTACAGCCGCAAGGGGGATTCGCGGGAGACGCGGCTCTCCCCGCGTCGTGTGTCAGAATCGTACACTAAGCAGTGTACTATTTGTCCGTTGGCTCAACCTGACGATTCATTGTCCACATTCATCTATAAATAGCCCATTCATACACTCAGAAAAGGTTACATTGTTCTCACTCTCACTCTCACTATTATACTGCTTGAGAACTAACGGAGTTCATGAACACTTTTCTGACTTGAGCGTCGGAGAATCTTCGCAGGTGACACCACCTGTCGCCCACATCAACGCGTGAGGTCGGTGTGAAAGATCTCCAGGACAACAAGACCTGTTTCTCCCACAGAGGCCGGATCACAGAGACCGGATACACACAGAACCGGTCTCCAACCTCATTCAATCCTTAACTCTTGTGGCTGTCCCGACACCGGATCCTAGACCCCGGTCGGGGACAGTTCATTGGCACGCCCGGTGGGACTCGGTAGAGTTATTCCCACTTTCTGTAGAAGTTAGTAATCGACCATGGAAGAAGATAGACGCGACTTTGTGGATGGTCATGTGGAAGATGTGACCCATCAACAAACTGATAGGAGATTCATTTTTCGAATCACCAGCAACCCACTCAAGGAGAATGGTACCAGTGGCAACCCCTGACCCTCGAGATGAAGTTATCAGGCAGCTCAGGGAAGAGTTGATGGAGTTGTAAAGGGAGAAAGGAGGAACTGGGGACAGAGTGATGTCTCAGGCGGATGATACTCACCATGCATTTGCAAGAGAGAAGTCCACAACCCTGCAATATTCTAAGATCCCTACTTATGAGAAGAGAGAACAAACTCACGATTCTGGGGACAGAATCAGTGCAAGTAGGAGGGAGGCGGTAGTGATGACTTCTGGGGCATACCGACTCAATATCCCTTTCTCAAGGAGGCTCATGAGTATACTCATCCCCAAACACCTGCAAACGACCCAACCACTTTCAATCGGAAAGTACAGTGGGGAGACTGATCCCACTAAACATCTCGATGCTTACACGTATGAGGCCATGTACCTAGGAGCCGATGAAGATGTGATGTGCAGGATGTTTCCACGAACCCTGACGGAGGAGGCTCTTAGTTAGTTTAAAAGTTTACCCTCGGGGTCAATAGACTCTTGGGAAGAAATGGCGACTTCATTTGAGAGCCATTTTATTATCTCTAGAGATGTTCCAAAGATGTCTCATACCTTGGCTCAGATAAGGCAGGGAGAAAGTGAAACTCTTAAGGAGTTTCTGAAGAGATTTTACAAGGAGGCTGCTTTGGTAGCTAACCTCACGGAGGCTATTCAGCTTCATATTATTGTTGAAGCCTTACAACCTAGATCCACCTTTGCTTTGTCTTTGGAAAAGAGTCCTCCAACCACATTGGAGGAGTTTCGAAGAAAAGCTTCGAAGTACGTGGGCATAGAAATGCACTTGGAAGCAACAGCGGCGAGAGGGAAATCCCCAACGCCATATCAACAGAGATATAAAGACAGGCCCCGATCGGAACGCATGGAGAGACCGTTCGGTGGAAACACCTTCGGTAGCCCTGCTCCGCAGTACCAGGAAAATCAAGTAGGTGCGTTTGGTAATTATGCTCCGCTAAACTCTAAGTGTTCATAAATTCTGAGGGAGATCAGATGGCCAACACTTAGTATATACGGGGTCAGGAAACCGCCCCAGCTTCGCAAACATGGTGACCCTCGGAAATACTGCGAATTCCATGAGCAAAAGGGCCACTCGGCAAACGAATGTCAAGCCTTAAAAAATACTATTAAGACCCTGATCCGAGAGGGTAAACTCAAACAGTACCTTTTCAAAGAAGGGACTTTTGATGGACCAGACCGGATTGAGAAAAGGGGAAAGTATCACGAGTACGGCGATGAAGATAGTTCCACTCCGATCAGAAGATTTACTGCTTCTGAAAAACAAAAGGGAGTTCTAGTTGGTGAGCCTGCACAGCAAAATGTTATGCCTCAACAGCAATATCAGGGCCGTCGAGAGGTCATTGATTAAGGATCAGGCCATCAAAGTTAAGAATGCCTTTGGCTGTTATAGCTAGTCCGTAAGACGGTGTGTACTCTTTTTCCTTACTTGGGTTTTTCTGATCCGATTTTACCAAGAAGGTTTAACGAGGCATAACCCCGACTTGGCTCTCTTTCTCTTTTGTATTGTAATTCATAATTAATGAAATATTCTCTGTTCACCTATTGTCTTTATGATTTTGTTCGATGTACAATACCGTTGTGACAGGATACTTTCAGGATGGACGATCCTAACAATGTATCTGCTATTAATGATGAACCTCTTCGAAGATACAAAGGGGTGAACCATAAAGTGAAGGCTCGGAATGTAGGGTTAAAACGAACTCCAAGTACGACTAGTAGGTTTGGCCGAACGTCAGAGAAGAACGGTGAATGGGTAAAATCCAACACCGATTGAAGAAGAACGGTTAGTAGGATTAAACCGAACACCAGTGAAGACTTGGGTTGTAGGATAACCGAACCTCAGGAAATAGGTTGTATGATTGTACCGAACCCCATTCGAAGGCCCAGATTGTAAGATTAAACCGAACTCTGGGTACGGTTAGTAAGTTTGGCTGAACACCGGTGAAGGCTTGGATTGTAGGATTAAACTAAAATCCGATTACGACTAGTAGGTTTGGCCGAACGTGGGTGAAGAACGGTGAATGGGTAAAATCCAACGCCGATTGAAGAACGGTGAATGGGTAAAATCTAACACCGATTGAAGAAGAACGGTGAATGAGTAAAATCCAACACCGATTGAGAAGGCTGGTGAATGAGTAAAATCCAACACCGAGTATAAAGAACGGTGAATGGGTAAAATCCAACACCGATTGAGAAGGTCGGTGAATGGGTAAAATCCAACACCGAGTATGAAGAACAGTGAATGGGTAAAATCCAACACCAATTGAGAAGGCCGGTGAATGAGTAAAATCCAACACCGAGTATGAAGAACGGTGAGTGGGTAAAATCCAACACCGATTGAAGAAGTACGGTTAGTAGGATCAAACCGAACGCCAGTGAAGGCTTGGATTGTAGGATTGAACTGAACTCCAAGTACGACTAGTAGGTTGGGCTGAACGTTGTAGAAGAATCAATCGTCATTCTTATTATTGAATTCGCCCAGAAGTACTTTCCCTGGGAATTCCTCATTCGGAAATACTTTCTCTTGGAATTCCTTACTCGGAAACACTTCAAATTCAAAGTCAGGCTCGTGAATTCATTAGTCGGCAATATCTCACTGAACTCCGACTCGCGGATTCCTTAAATCGAAAATATCTCACTTCAAAGTTACGATCAGGAATTATTTACTCGGGAATGTCTCTACCCGAAACGTACTCATCCGAAGTCAAAGCCTTTCTCTGTCCAGGGGTATTTCACCCGGAAAATGCTTCACTCGGTGACATACCATGCTGGAATCAAAAATGCTTCACTCGGTGCTATCCCGCTCAGAAATGTTTCACTCAGGGCTATCCTATTCGGAAATATTTTACTCGGTATTATCCCATTCGGAAACGCTTCACTCGATACTAGCCCACTTTGAAATGTCTCACTCGGTACAATCCCATTTGAAGATGTCTCACTCGGTGCCATCCCACGCGGAAATGTCACACTCGGGGACACCCTACTCGGGAACGTTGCATTCATAGACTCCCTACCCGAATGAAGACTCGGATTGTAGGACTAAAACCAAACTCCGAGTATGGTAAAACCGAACGCCATTAAAGGGATCACTCGAAAATCTTTCACCTGGAGGGATCACTCGAAAATCTTCTACACCGGAAGGATCAATCGGAGAGCTTCCACCCGGAAGTATCACTCAGAATTTTGCAAAACAAAGCATGAGTCCTCGACATAAATAAGACTCGGATAACACGTACATACTTGTACCGAACAGCACGAAGAGGTTACAGGTAATGGAACTTCCCAGGTGACACGGCCAGAACCAACCTCACTCGGAGTCGCTCATTCAAAGTCAATTGCCAATTCAGTCACTCACTCGGAACCGATCACTTAATAACGCTCGGGGACAATATTGAACGATTAACGAGTACTGCAAAGGTAAAAACATATGTATTCTTGCAGGTTATGCCGGTATACAGATCTCTCGTGAACTGCATAGCTTATATGAGCAACTTACAGTCCCTCACACAAGCTAGGGGACAAATGATCCGGTCTGTATACTGGCCCCAAGGTTATCTGGTCTAGATACCGGTCCTAAGGACAAGAGGCCGTCTCAACCGTCCTAGAGGTCAACCGGTATCCCAGGATAATGATCCAATCGGTAATATATTGATCTGGTCCGGATACCGGCTCCAAGGTTAAGAAGTCATCTAACCGTCCTATAGGACAACCGGTATCACAAGGTAATGACCCGATCGGTAAATACACGATGCAAGTCTCTCCTACACCGGTCGTCTGAAGTAACGTCTGAGCCACTCGGATTGACTTTTTCTACACGGCATCAGAACACATGGGCCCACTGGCACCCAAAGATTCCTTCTCCATGCTCGCCTATTAATTCGGTCTCGATACCGGTACCCAAGGCAAGGCCTAATTTCATCCGACCTCGTTGTGCTACCGGTCTCACAGGTATACCTCTGGACTGTAAACCCGTATGAGGCGCTCTCTATACTGTTATGTTCAGGTTCGCACCTTGCACACCGGAAAGCATCCACATCATCCGACAAAAGGTACAATGTACAGCCGCAAGGGGGATTCGCGGGAGACGCGACTCTCCCCGCGTCGTGTGTCAGAATCGTACACTGAGCAGTGTACTATTTGTCCGTTGGCTCAACCTGACGATTCATTCTCCACGTTCATCTATAAATAGCCCATTCATACACTCAGAAAGGGTTACGTTGTTCTCACTCTCACTCTCACTATTATACTTCTTGAGAATTAACGGAGTTCATGAACACTTTTTCTGACTTGAGCGTCGGAGAATCTTCGTAGGTGACACCACCTGTCGCCCACATCAACGTGTGAGGTCGGTGTGAATGATCTCCAGGACAACAAGACCAGTTTCTCCCACAGAGGCCGGATCACAGAGACCGGATACACACAGAACCGGTCTCCAACCTCATTCAATCCTTAACTCTTGTGGCTGTCCCGACACTGGATCCTAGACCCTGGTCGGGGACAATTCATAGGGTAAGTTTATAGTGTACCAAGAATGTTCAATAATAAAAATTTTATTTATTGTAGAATAATTCCATATCTTTTTACATTATCCTTTTATAATCTTCGTGTTTATTTCTTCCGTTCCAAAACTATTGTCGCTTTGGTCTTTTTTTATTTATTGAGAAATCATTAAATGTGTTGTCATTTGAACTAATACAGACTAAAATACTCTTGCTTAATTCTATTATTTTATTAGTAATAAATAATACCCAACTTCCTGAGTTTTATTCATTGGTAAATGGGGTAGGTGAGAAATACATTAATTACAAGAGAATAAAATTGAAAAATATAAATTGATTACACTTTAAACTTTTAAGGTGACAATAATTTTGAGACAAAAAAATTAAGTCAACAATAATTTTAAAATAGAAGAAGTACTAATTCAAGAAAAATTTTGAGATAATATCTAATTTATTTATTCATCACTTTTCAATTAATAGGAAGATTAATAAAAGAAAGTTTGTGGGATAAGATAGTATTTATATTTCTTATAATATCATTCCAAAAGAAAAATATGTTTTTCTATTAAATAAAAGATTTCATCCACAAGATGTTCAGGAAATTTATTTTACTCACGGCATCATACAAAAAAAATATATTTAAGTATTAATACAAATATTAAGTTATTTTTTTATTAGTTTTTACCCTTATATTGTTGAATATATTGAAATCAATTCCTAAAAGCGTTAACAGAGAAGGAGATAAAGTCTATTTTGAGAAGTTAAAGAGTAAAATAAGTTAGAGACGCAAAATAAGAAATATATAATATAATATTTTCGTTGACATGGTTAGTAGTTGAGTCAACAATGTTACGTTTTAAGGGGGTGTTTGGTATATGAGTATTTTTTAAAATCTAAGGCATTGGAATTATGTTTCTCAAGAATTATATTATATAAGAATTGTATTTTTTAAGAATGTTATGAATATGTTTGGTATGATTAAAATGTTTATAAGAAAATTACACGGATCTTTTAAATTTTATTACTATTGTATTTCTGATAATCTTGGACTAGAATTCAATCCATAAGAGGAGTTTAAATAAGTTTATATATGATACATACTTAGTGATCTGTCCTGAACCGGGGTCAAGAGACCTGGTGTCGGGCCAGCCTTAAGAGTTGAAGATTGAATGAGTTTGGAGACCGGCTATGTGTATCCGGTTTCTGTGATCCGGCCTCTCAATGGGAGAAACTGGTCTTGTTGTCTTGGAGATCCTTCACACCGGCCTTCACGTTGGTGTGGGCGACAGGTGGTGTCACCTGTGAAGATTCTCCGACGCTCAAGTTAGAAGAGTGTATGATGAACTCAGTGATGCTGAAGCAGTATAATAGCGAGAATGAGGGTAAGGACAACGTAACCTTTCACATGTATTGCAACATGTTATTTATAGTTAAGCGTGGAAGATGAATCGTTGGGTGTTAGTGGGCCCACTAGCTCTGATAACGTGTATAAAGAGATAATCCGAGTGGGCCAGCATTCAGAGTGTGTCAGGAAGATAGGTGAATTATCAGTGTAATTTCTGTCACATGGATGGAGGATAATCACCTTTTCTGTAAATTTCGTTGGTGATCGTACCTACTCCTGCCAGTGAGTGAAAGGGACATATTCCGCTGTGCAGAATACCTTGCTCGTTATGACGGAGGCAGTCGGTTAGAGGTGATCCGGTGTAGGAGAACGGATAAGTCACCCGGTGTCTCGGATGTCACCTCGGACGACCAGTGTAAAAGAGGTTTGCCTAGTGTGTTGCAGACCAGACCGGTATTCTTGACACTGGTTGAACTCTAAGACGGCTATAATGACTTCACTTTAGGTGAGACTGGATCAATATGTTTTCGACTGGATCATTATCCTGGGATACCGATTGGCTTCCAGGACGGCTGAGACTGCCTCTTATCCTAAGAACCGGTATCCAGACCGGATAACCTTGGGGCCGGTATCCAGACCGGATCATTTGTCCCCTAGCTTGTGTGATAGACTGTAAGTTGCTCATATAAGCTACGCAGTTTGTAACACCCTCTGTTACACCTTAATAAATTCTAGAAAAATTCATAATTTTTTTTAAAGATATGATTGTTAAAAAGAAACTATCGGAATAAATTATATACATTATTTCTGAAATACCTCACAAATATTATTAAAACTTTATAAAGTATTTGTACATTCATCCGAAGAAAATAAACATTAAACATTATAAGAAAGAGAGAAAACTCCATGGCCCAGAAGCAGTTACTTATTAACATTATTTATTCATTGGACCACGGTATTCATACCGAGCTCCCTTTCTAGAACGTGCTATATCTACTGCTGAAATTCTTCGATCCTTCCCTCTGAACCATCAATTTAGAATATATGAAACAAAGACACGGAGAAAGGAGTGAGAAACAGAATATAATATTCTTGATTAAGACATAAGCAACAAAGGGTTTTCACAAACCAATACATAGTAATATCAATCACAATCACATACACAATCAATTATGAATGCATGAATGTTATGCAATATCTTCATTATAACTTATCTATATATGTGGGCCCTTAAATTTTAATTTGCACAGGGCCAACCAGGAGTTTACACTGTTCCATAAGTCCGGATAATAATAATATGAACAGCTCAACTGGCATGGAAACACTTAGAGACTAGTGAGATTGAGAAAGTTTTTATTGTGAAAGTACCCGACACTAGGGAGCTACCCCAGGTCCCCTGAAGCACCCTTTCACACCCTCTCATCCCAAGGCTCATAATTAAGCCTCCTCTAATGTATCCTCGGTTTCTATAATCCGTCCCCAGACAATATCATTTTATTTCACTTTAATGATTCATGATGCATGAACTACTCGCGTATTTAGTTGGTTAAGACTTTTAGAAACTCAATTATTAAATCCCTTAAAGGTTTACAATATCATTTCAATAAACTGTACATTTTCTCAATTCTCTGAATTTCTGTCCCACAGAAATAAATTTGGTACAGTTTTCAAATCTAACTGAAATTGAGTTTCTAAGCCTTAAATATCTAAAAACTTTCTCGTATAAAACTTTATATAATCTTTCTCAAATTAAATCTTAACAAAATCAAATTTAGGAATCTCAATTATTTCCAAATATCTTTAGTTATTAAGTTGGAAAAAATAAAATAATTTTCTTTTAAAAAATTTTATTTTATTAAAAGAGAATAATTATTAACCAAAAATACTTAACATTACAAAATTTTTCTTTAACTCAAGATTTAATTAAATAAATTCTCATAAAATGTTTTCTTTCTAAAATAAATACTAATTTTTTTATTCTAAATATTAAAAATAAAGTTAATAAAAATAATTTCTAAGAAGGAATAAAAGATAATAAAATTTAAAGAGTAAGGTAAGAAATTCTTACTGAATTTTAGCTTTCCGTCATGCTCGCTATATGCTCAAACTCCACATTACAATATCATCAATCAAAATCAAGCAATATCAATCATAACTAAATATCATCAATCAATCAATCATAATCAAATCAATTAAATATCATTAATACATATCATAATACAAAATTTAATAATTATTAATATAGTCAATTCGAGTCCTTTTGGTCAATTTCTCGCATAGGTATATGTAAGTCCATATAATTCAGTCCTTGCATAGGTATAATTCAGTCCATATAGTTCATTATGGTCCAAGTCCTTGCATAGGTATAGTCCAGTCCACATAGGTCATTATGGTCCAAGTCCTTGCATAGGTATGTTAGAGTTAGTTAAACCAGATATTTAATTTAAAATTTATTAAAATTGTTAAGTTAAAAGTTAATATTTTAAAATAATAATATTATTAAATTTAAAAGGAGTAGGGGACTCCTCCCATTATTCTTATGTCTTTTCATATTATACTCTTATCTCACTCCCTCTTACCTTGAATTGTTACCCAAAATGGATTTGCTTTGCGCCTCCGATTTCTAGAAATATTAATACCAATCTTATTTCAATATAAGCATAAGACGAAGATTAAGATTACTACTTAAAACAGAGATGATAAATTTTGAATAGTGAATAGTGAATAGTAAATCGTGAATAGTAACAGTAAATAGTAAAACGTAAATAGTAACAGTAAATAGTAAAACGTGAATAGTAACAGTAAATAGTAAATCGTGAATAGTAACGGTAAATAGTAACAGTAAATAGTAATTTACTATTTGAATAGTAATTTACTATTGAAATAGTAATTTACTATTTGAATAGTAATTTACTATTGAAATAGTAATTTACTATTAAAATAGTGTTTACTATACAGAATAGTAACTTAAAATAATATTATTTCCAGTATAATAACAGATTTCTAAAAACGATATAAAAATAACCCAAAAAATATAAAAGAGAAGTATTCTTACCTTAGGATTTTGGCAGAACCTTCTCTCTAAAAACTTTTCTTCTCTCTCTCACTTCCACCACTATCTCACTAGCACTACTATATTAAGAAAACTTAATCTGAAATTGTGAATTCTAAAGAAGAAATCCTTTGGTATTTATAGGAAAAAATTTTACTATGCATTCCATTATTTTAATATAAAAGTACTATACATTTTTGAATTTTTTATTCTAGGTTACTGTGCATCTTTTGAAAATTTCATACATGCACAGTGATTTGCATAGTAATTGTCGGCAAAATTATTAAGTCAAATAGTAACCCTTCACTCGGTATATTTTAAATATTCAAAATGAGTCCTTTTTGAAATTTAGCGATATTATATCAGTCCTCACTAATTTTATAATAAGTAATATAAAGCTGAAATTTTAAAAATCTAAAATTTTCTGTTAATAAAAATTTATTGATACGTTTCCAATTTTTTAACGATTGGAAAAAATCAAGATTTTTCTCAAACCGATAATTTTTAGATAAGTCTACTTGAAACGGATTTCAGAAAATTTTCTTATAGTTTAAATTCACTTTTTTATAAATATTTTTAATTTAAGTCACTTATATGAGTTTAAAATTATTTTAAAAAAATTATTTTATTAAAAAAAAAGGTTAAAATACCTTTTTAACCGTCCAAAAGTCTAGGGTATAGGAAAAACCCCCTAAAAAATTTACCCTAGAATTTTGGCCCTTATAATATTTTAGGGTATGTGAAATCAAGGAATTGTTGACGTTGACTGTTAACTGATGAGGTGGCTAACGTCTGTGCCACCTCATCAGTGCCACGTATCTGACATGTGGAAATTTTTTAAAATTAAAAATTAAAAATTCCATGTCATAATTTATAATAATTTTCTTTTAAAATTTTTTTCCCCTTTCCTCTTCCTCATCATCTCCCTCACTCTGTTTCAAAAAGACAAACCTACTCAACCTTGCACTTGTCAGATTACCAAGCAGGAAGCATAAAGAGAGACCCTTTTGCATTATGCTCACTACTTCACCTTAAGACAAAGAACCCAGCAAGAAAAATGAAGTCTTGATGGAGGACAGGAAAGTTAACATAATCGCTGTTATATCAGTGTTTGCGCTGATCATTGTCATAACCATTGCTCGTGTCTCTCTGAAGCTCTCAAGGGCTTTCTTCCTCATTTGTGGTGCTGCTATTGCTGTGATTCTTGCAGTGTGAGGGTGAAGGAACCCCCTGATTCAAGAATGATTCTTGTTGATTTACTATCTGTGGATGAAGACATGTGGTATAGACATGTGGTCAGGCCCAGAAATAGCTCCCCCATGGCCACCGCAAAGGATTTCTTCTCCAACACATCACCATTACCAACAACATCAGCAGCTCACTTCCTCCATTCAATATCGGAACCAATTCAGGCACTTCATCATCATCCCGATCAAGAACATCAGGAACAGAGAACTCAAACCCAGAACCAGCTGCGTCCTTCTCCAACTTCAAAAACTCCGAATGCAAACCAAACAACACCTTTCTATTCCCCTGACAGCACTCAGCAGAAGAACCAAGTTCATAAAACTTCACAGAAAAGCCCATAACCAACGCAACGGTTCCAAAAACCACAACATCATCACCAGAATCAACCTCTTCCCCACTCTTCTTAACCTCCAACAACCTCTTTCCCATTTTCAACAACACATCAAATACACCACTTTTAATCTTCGCAAGTAAAACCTTATCAGGGAATTTCCCCATAGCAGAGATAAAAGGCTTCAAAAGCACCTCAATAACCTGCGGCTTAAGAGGAAGAAAATGCCTAAGCTCTTCGAGAAAAACAGTGGCAACATGGTAATTAACCCCATTCCCCTGTAACTTACCTTCAGCAGAGAAAGTTCCATCATCCAAAACACACATAAAATTCTTTACAAGTTCCGAATCCCATGAATTCTTCTTCAAAAGAGAAAAACCCTTGGAGATAAACCTCCGAATGAGAAGGTAGAACTTGTCTAACCTCAGAACATCGATCCCGGTCCATTCGCGACGCATGGTGAGGAGGAAGGTAGAGAGGTACTGAAGGGATACGGAGAGATCGAGGGATAAGAGAAGAGAGAAGAGGCGATCGGCGAGTTCGGATTATACGAGGGGTTTGTCGGAGTGCCAGACGCAGTAGAAGAGGCCTTTCCAGAGCTTCTTGGCGTCGTCGTCGGGGAGAGATTGGGATTGAGATGGAAGCCATGATTTGAGGGATTTTTGAAACAGAGTGAGGGAGATGATTAGGAAGAGGAAAGGGGAAAAAAATTTTAAAAGAAAATTATTATAAATTATGACATGGAATTTTTAATTTTTAATTTTAAAAAATTTCCACATGTCAGATACGTGGCACTGATGAGGTGGCACAGACGTTAGCCACCTCATCAGTTAACAGTCAACGTCAACGATTCCTTGATTTCACATACCCTAAAATATTATAAGGGCCAAAATTCTAGGGTAAATTTTTTAGGGGGTTTTTCCTATACCCTGGACTTTTGGAGGGTTAAAAAGGTATTTTAACCAAAAAAAATTCCAAAATTCCAAAAAATCATAAATAATACGTAGATTAAAAAGTTCTAAAGAACCATAATTTAATTCCTTCAAAATTTCAATATAAAAATAAAAATAAGGGTGTTACAACTCTACTCTCCTTAGAAAATTTCGTCCTCGAAATTTACATTAATCAGTAAAACAAATGAGGATGAGACTCTTTCATCTCAGTTTCTAGTTCCCATGTAGCATCTTCTCCTCTCGTTTCACTCCAAATAACCTTTACAAGCGGAATTGTCTTGTCTCTTAATTGTTTTATTCTTCTGTCACCTATTCTAACAGGTGGTGCATCATATGTAAGATTATCTTTAACTTGTATGACATCAGGTTCAATAACATGTGTAGGATCAGATATATACTTTCGTAAGTTTGACACATGAAAAACATTATGGATATTAGAAAGAAAAGGTGGTAATGCTATTTGGTAAGCAAGGGGACTAACTTTATGAATTATTTGATATGGACCAATAAATCTAGGAGTTAGTTTTCGAGATTTCATTGCCCGACTGACCCCAGTCATAGGTGTGACTTTCAAGAATACATGATCGCCTTCTTAAAATTCGAGCGGTTTTCTTCTTTTGTCATAGTAACTTTTCTGCCTGCTCTGTGTTGCCTTCATCTTTTCCTGAACTATTTTGATTTTATTCGTGGTTTGTTGTACCAACTCTGGTCCTAGCATCAAGTTTTCACCAGTCTCAAACCAACATAGCGGGGTCCTACATTTTCTTCCATATAATGCTTCAAAAGGTGCCATGCCAATGCTAGCATGGAAACTATTGTTGTAGGTAAACTCCACATATGGTAAGAATTGATTCTAACTTCCTTTATGCTCTAACACACAAGCTCGTAACAAGTCCTCTAGAGATTGGATTGTTCTTTCTGATTGTCCATCTGTCTGAGGATGATATGCTGAACTCAGACGCAGTCTTGTTCCCAAAGCCTTGTGCAAGCTCTTCCAAAATTGTGATGTAAAACGAGGGTCCCGATCAGAAATGATACTTGAAGGAATTCCATGCAATCTCACAATCTCCTCGATGTATAATTTTGCCAGCTTCTCCATAGAGTAATGAATGTTGATGGGAATAAAGTGGGCAGACTTTGTTAGTCTATCAACTATTACCCATATTGAATCATGTCCTAATGGAGTTTTGGGTAGAGAAGTCACAAAATCCATGGTAATGCTATCCCATTTCCATTCCGGTATTTCCATTGATTATAGCATTCCAGGGGGTTTTTGGTGTTCTACTTTAACCTTCTGGTAAATTAGACATACAGCCACGTACTCTGCCACTGCTTTCTTCATTCCAGGCCAACAAAATAACTTCTTCAAATCTTGATACATTTTAGTAGCTCCGGGATGAATGCTCATATAACTTTTGTGGCCTTCTTCCAGAATTGCTTTCCTCAACTCCTCTTGATCAGGGATACACACTCGATCCTTATACCTTAGTAATTGGTCATTTCTTACATTGAACTCGACTTCTTTTCCTTGTCTTAAAAGTTCTTTCTTTTCTTGCAGGAATTCATCATCTCGTTGAGCCTCTAAAACTTGCCTCAGGAATTCATTTGTCACTTGTAACGTTCCTAATCTGTAGCTGTTAGCATTAACCTTTACTGCTAGGTTAAAATCTCTGAAGTTCTCTATTAATTCTAGCTCTTTAATCATCATTGTGGACGCATGTAGAGACTTTCGACTTAAAGCATCAGCTACTACGTTCGCTTTTCCAGGATGGTATTGCAACTCAAAGTCGTAGTCCTTTAAGAACTCCATCAATCTCCGTTGCCTCATGTTCAACTCCTTTTGGTCGAATAAATACTTAAGACTCTTATGATCACTAAACACATCGAATGTTGCACCGTATAGATAATGCCTCCAAATCTTTAAGGTAAAAACTACAGCGGCTAACTCTAAGTCATGGGTAGGGTAGTTAATCTCATGTTGCCTTAATTGGCGCGACGCATAGGCTACAACCTTCTTGTCTTGCATGAGTACACTTTCTAGTCCTTGTTTAGACGCATCACAGTAAACTTCAAAACTTCGATGTGGATCAGGGAGTACTAACACCGGCGCAGAAGTAAGTCGATCTTTCAGCTCTTGAAAACTATTCTCGCATTGTGTCGTCCACACAAAAGGTTGTCCTTTCCGTGTTAGCTTGGTCAATGGGTATCCTAGCTTTGAAAATCCTTCAATGAATCTCCTATAGTATCCAGCCAAGCCCAAGAAACTTCTATCTCAGTGATCGTGGTTGGTCTCTCCCATTTTAAAACTGCCTCGACCTTGGAAGGGTCTACAACTATTCCTCCTTGACTAATTACATGTCCTAAAAAGTTCACCTCTTCCAACCAGAATTCACACTTCGACAACTTTGCATACAGTTGTTTCTTTTTCAGGATTTCCAACACGACCTTCAAATGTTCAACATGTTCTTCTCTGCTTTTAGAGTACACTAATATATCATCAATGAACACCACTACAAATTTATCTAGATATGGATGAAAAATCCTATTCATGTAATCCATGAATACGGCTGGTGCATTAGTTACACCAAAAGGCATTACTAGATATTCGTAATGGCCATAGCGTGTTCTAAAAGCAGTTTTTGGTACATCTTCTTTCTTTACCCTTATTTGATGGTATCCAGACCTCAAATCAATTTTGGAGAACACCGTGGCACCACGCAGCTGATCCATCAAGTCGTCAATCCTTGGCAGAGGGTATCTGTTCTTGATCGTCACCTTGTTCAGTTGTCAATAATCTATACACAACCTCATGCTACCATCCTTTTTCTTAACCAACAACACTGGTGCACCCCAGGGGGATACACTGGGTCGTATAAACTGCTTCTCTATCATCTCTTCAAGTTGTTTCTTCAACTCTGCTAATTCTAGAGGTGACATTCGGTATGGTGTAATTGAAATGGGTCCAACTCCAGGTACTAGATCAATGGCAAATTCCATATTTCTTTCTGGGGGTAAACCAGGGATATCTTCAGGAAAAACGTTAGGAAATTCACACACAACGGCAGATTTTTGATTTTTGATTCTTGCTCTCCTTTCGTTGAAAGCAATAGCATGAATCCTTGAGCCCCTCCTTTTAAAGAGGCACTCACTTGGTTGGCGGTTAGAAATCTCGAATCCTCAGGATTCAAATTCACTGGTTCTTTAAACATTATGGTTTTATTATGACAATCTATTAGAACATGATTGTCAGACAACCAATCTAGCCCAATAATAACTTCTAAGCCAGAAAGGGGTAAACAGAAAAGATTAGCTTTAAAGTCCCTACCATCTATGACAATAGGGCATTTTCAACAGGCTTTAGAAGTGACAATGGGATTGTTTCCAGGAGTATGTATAGATAAGTCAAATGACAGTTCTATCACAGGTAATTTTAGTTTTTCTACACAGTCATTGGCAATAAAGGAATGTGATGCACCTGAGTCATACATAACAGTTAAAGGAATCTTATTAATGATACACTTACCTTCCACCATGGAATCAGAATGAGATGCTTCTTCTCCAGTGATTGTAAAAACCTTTCCTTTTGCCTTCGGCCTTCCGACTGCACTGTGCGTGCCTCCTTGAGTATTTATGTTTGTACTCGCACCTTCAGGGTTTTCCCTCTTCATCTCTGGACAATCCTTGATGTGATGACCTGGTCTGTTACACTTAAAACAAACATAAGTGTTTTTAGGACAATCCCTTTTCAAATGGGGTCCTCTATAGATAAAACATTTAAAATTTGGTGCAGATGTCGGGTAATAGCTTCCAGTTGAAGCTTGGGGTCTGTTAGGAACAGATGCTGCTCCAAACCGGCGAAATGGCGCTTGGTAAGGCTTATTCCTTCTGAAGTCTCTTCTTTGGTGATGGTGAGGTCCTCCACTTCTCATTTCTCCTGCCTTGTGAATGGGCTCACGACTTTTGGTCATTCTATCCTTATGATCTTCTTCAAAGATCCTGCAGCGATTTACCAATACAGAAAATTCACAGATTTCCTGCATTCGTATAGCTTCCTTAATTTCTGGCCGCAATCCGTTTACAAACTTTGCACACTGATCTCTTTCATTAGTAGCATCATTATAATGAGAATGAAAACGAGATAGCTCTTCAAACCTGGATGCGTACTCTCCAACGGTCATATTTCCTTGGGTCAGCGACAGAAATTCGAATTGTCTTTTCTTTTTAACATCAGCTGGAAAGTATTTCTCCAGAAACATATCCTTGAAATAATCCCAAGTGATCTCCACGTCATTGACTTTGAATTGTCTACGCATGATATCCCACCAATGTTCGGCATCCTCAGATAAGGCATAAGTAGCGAAGACTACCTTATCAGCTTCATTACATTGCAATGCTCGAAAGATCTTCTCTATCTCTCGAATCCAGATTTGTGCTCCATCAGGGTTATATCCTCCCTTGAAATGAGGTGGATTGCGCTTTTCGAATAGGTCCAACCTTCTCAAGGCATCGTTACCTTGACCTTCACGTGCTCCCATTGCATTGATTAAGCGTTCTATAACTCCAGCAAGATCGTTTCCAGCCATTAGTTTCCTGTTTCACAGTAACTGAGATTTGTCACATCAATCACAGTTACTACCAAGTCAGATATTCTACCTATACAGAGTTTACAGACAAAGCAAGATAGACCTTTTCCCAGGCCTATTGGATTAACTGCTTTGATACCACTTTGTAACACCCTCTGTTACACCTTAATAAATTCTAGAAAAATTCATAATTTTTTTTTAAAGATATGATTGTTAAAAAGAAACTATCGGAATAAATTATATACATTATTTCTGAAATACCTCACAAATATTATTAAAACTTTATAAAGTATTTGTACATTCATCCAAAGAAAATAAACATTAAACATTATAAGAAAGAGAGAAAACTCCATGGCCCAGAAGCAGTTACTTAACATTATTTATTCATTGGACCACAGTATTCATACCGAGCTCCCTTTCTAGAACGTGCTATATCTACTGCCGAAATTCTTCGATCCTTCCCTCTGAACCATCAATTTAGAATATATGAAACAAAGACACGGAGAAAGGAGTGAGAAACAGAATATAATATTCTTGATTAAGACATAAGCAACAAAGGGTTTTCACAAACCAATACATAATAATATCAATCACAATCACATACACAATCAATTATGAATGCATGAATGTTATGCAATATCTTCATTATAACTTATCTATATATTTGGGCCCTTAAATTTTAATTTGCACTGGGCCAACCAGGAGTTTACACTGTTCCATAAGTCCGGATAATAATAATATGAACAGCTCAACTGGCATGGAAACACTTAGAGACTAGTGAGATTGAGAAAGTTTTTATTGTGAAAGTACCCGACACTAGGGAGCTACCCCAGGTCCCCTGAAGCACCCTTTCACACCCTCTCATCCCAAGGCTCGTAATTAAGCCTCCTCTAATGTATCCTCGGTTTCTATAATCCGTCCCCAGACAATATCATTTTATTTCACTTTAATGATTCATGATGCATGAACTACTCGCGTATTTAGTTGGTTAAGGCTTTTAGAAACTCAATTATTAAATCCCTTAAAGGTTTACAATATCATTTCAATAAACTGTACATTTTTTCAATTCTCTAAATTTCTGTCCCACAGAAATAAATTTGGTACAATTTTCAAATCTAACTGAAATTGAGTTTCTAAGCCTTAAATATCTAAAAACTTTCTCGTATAAAACTTTATATAATCTTTCTCAGATTAAATCTTAACAAAATCAAATTTAGGAATCTCAATTATTTCCAAATATCTTTAGTTATTAAGTTGGAAAAAATAAAATAATTTTCTTTTAAAAAATTTTATTTTATTAAAAGAGAATAATTATTAACCAAAAATACTTAATGTGAACACCTATTTCAGCCCATCCGCAAATGAAAAGAATTTAAAAAAAAACCGAGAGAGGGACTCGGAAATGATCATTTCCGAGTGGAAGGACTCAGAACAGATCAAATCCGAGTGGAATATGTCACTGTTGAAGAGAAATCCGAGTAAAACTACTCAGAAATGATCAAAACCGAGTAGAACTACTCAAAATGGAGCAAATCCGAGTAGAACTACTCAGAATGGAGCAAATCCGAGTAGAACTACTCAGAAATGATCAAAACCGAGTGGAACTACTCAGAAATGATCAAATCCGAGTCAAAATGAAGCATTTCTGAGTTGAATGAGTCAAAATCAAGAATTTCCGAGTGGAATGACTCGAAAATAATCAAATCTGAGTGGGATCACTCAAAATGGGTCAGTTCCGAGTGAAATACTTCACTGTCAATGCTATTCCGAGTGAAAATATGTCACTTCCAATTTCCGAGCCATTTTAGTCGGTTCTCGTGTCGTTGGTCACTCGGTTCCGAGTCCTCCTTTACACTCAACCTCTGAGTCCTCCTTCAAACCTTTCCCGAGCCCATTTCCATCAATTTCCAGTCGGAATTGACTGGCAATTCAGTCAGTTTGCTTCTTCAAACAAGATCCGAGCCATTTCAACTTCCGAGTCATTCTCCTCAATTTTCAATTGGCTCCGAGTCAGTTTCGAGTCATTTCCGAATCGTTAGAGTCGGTTCCGAGGCTTTTACACTCGTTTGCAATTGAATGTCTCACAGCAACAACAAACCGAGTAGAACCACTCGGAAAGGAGTATTCTCACTCGGCCTTCTACGGGGAATACCTTTTTCCACTCGGATTTGACTCCTAATGCTGACTGAGAGGGTGATCCGAATGAGAATCACTCGGATTTCCCACTTTTTTGCTCGGATTACCCCATCCTCACTCGGATTTGACTGCGAGTGTGGATGAATGCTGATTGGAAGGTGGATCCGAACCATCCTCACTCGGATTTGACTGCCAGTGTTAATGAATACTGATTGGAAGGTGGATCCGATCCATTCTCACTCGGATCACACCATTTTTCACTCGGCTTTCACCATTCTAATTCGGATTTCAATATCCTCACTCGGAATTCCACTATCCTCACTCGGAATTCCACTATTTTCACTCGGATTTCCATAATTCTCACTCGGAATTCTTCCATTCTCACTCGGATTTCCACCAGGTCCCCCTGTTAGACCGTGCTGACTTGGATTCCACCACCCAAGTAGATCCAGGAATCCTGGGGGTGGCAGACAAGTGGCAAACAGGGGTGGAAGTGGGGGAATTAAAAATTCCCACCCAGCCGTTGTCCCCCACTTCACTCTGAGTGGAGGCCTGAGTTGGCATTCCACTCGGAAGTGGAAGCCTGAGCTGGCCTTCCACTCAAACCAGCCTATAAATAGGCAAGGGGGAGGGCGTTCAAGAGGAGGCAATCTTCAGACGAGGAAACTCTGGCCAAACCTCTGTTCTCTCTCTCTCTCTCACGCCAAGTCTTCTTCCCCTCTCACTTCACTCACCCCTCACCCTTCACACTTTCTTTACCCTAACATCCTCTACACTCTTACTCAACAGCACTTCTTCCAGCTCCCTTTTCCCTCTCGGACTTGCAATTCTTGTCCCAATCGTTCTGCTCTGCTCAAATTTCACCCGGTAAGCCTCTTTACACTCGGATTCTTATTGTTTCACTCGGTTTCCTTTATTTCCACTCAGATTTTTACTATTCCACTCAGATTCTCACTGTTTCACTAGGATTTACTATTTTTGCACTCAGATTCTCACTGTTTCACTGGGATTTACTATTTTGCACTCGTTTTCCCTTATTTTCGCTCAGATTTTCATTTGTTTCACTCAGATTCTCATTGTTTCACTCAGATTTTCACTGTTTCACTCAGATTTTCACTGTTTCACTCAGATTTTTACTGTTTCACTTATATTGTCACTGTTTTCACTCGGTTTTTTTCCCTGTTTTCACTCGGATTTTCATTGTTTCACTCGGATTTTCACTGTTTCACTCAGATTTTTCACTGTTTCACTCAGATTTTCACTGTTTCACTCATATTGTCACTGTTTCACTCGGTTTTCCCTGTTTTCACTCGGATTTTCATAGTTTCACTCGGTTTTCTTATTTTTCACTCGGTTTTCTTATTCTTCGCTCGTTTTTTTCATTTTTTGCACTCGTTTTCCTCTTCCATTCAGTTTTTTATATATATATTCATTTTTCTTAATCAGTGTCGTACGGAAAATACTTCCATCTACACAGTTTTTATAAGATCCGTGCACGTGCGAAGCACTTCGTCTTGTATGGATTCTTCACTAAAATAATACCTATCAATATCTTCCTAATCTTTTTCCTAAAAAAAAAACATTTTAAAGAACTACGTGACCCTGATTTCTCGAAAGCTCGAGAATACGTAGGAGCGGGAAATAGTTCCTGTCGGGCCCACCTTTCTTTATTTAATTTTTAGAGTTTCCTTTTTGTCTTGCTATCAAAAGGAGGAGCGAGATTAATTTGGACGAGACGTCCTGTTAATCTCATATTTTTGAATATCTCTTTAAAGAAAAAAGGAGGAGCAAGATTAATTTGGACGAGACGTCCTGTTAATCTCATATTTTTGAATATCTCTTTAAAGAAAAAAGGAGGAGCGAGATTAATTTGGACGAGACGTCCTGTTAATCTCATATTTTTAAATATCTCTTTAAAGAAAAAAGGAGGAGCGAGATTAATTTGGACGAGACGTCCTGTTAATTTCATATTTTTAAATATCTCTTTAAAAAAAAAAGAAGGAGCGAGATTAATTTGGACGAGACGTCCTGTTAATCTCATGTAAATATTTTGTGTTGATCTTTGTTTATTTTTTTTAGTTTATTTTGTCGTTCCGTACATTTTTCTTTTTATGAAGAAGTTAAAATAATTGTTGGGTTAATTATAATGCGCGCTATCAAATTGAGGTAACCGTTTTTTATAACGGACAGTTGTGAGGTGCTGATACCTTCCTCACCTGTAATCAGACTCCCGAATCATGGAATCTCATTTTTATAACCAGTGCTTTAACAAAAGGTTTTTCCACTATTTTATCCTAAAAAATATTGGTGGCGACTCCCTGTTTATTATTTAAAACCGTTTCGAGGGTCGGCCGCGCCGCCGCGATCCCGGTCGCGACAGATGGCGACTCCGCTGGGGACTTAGAGAGTCAAGCCAGTCAATTTGATAGCGCATGTTTTAATTAGCATATTAATTATTTAACTTCTTCTTTTATTTTATTTCCTTGTCAATGTTTAGTTCCTGTTTTGTTTATATTCTATCATTTATGTTCTGTAAATATCTGTATGATCATTGAACCCTAGGGTAGTCGACTTTATTTTGTTGTTCTGTGTTTGTTCTATGTGCAGGATGAGTAAGGTACAGGTATTGAATGCCTCTTTCACACACTACACTCACAATTTGCACACACTTTTGAGTGGGACCCTATACCCGGGCCTAAATAAGCTTAAGATTAGGAGAGGTTGATAGCGGAGCCATTTGGGATGTACTTCCTGTCTGGTTACTGTGAGAACCTCAGCTAGAGTTCGACTTATTCATGGTGCTCACACTTAGTATACTTCTTACTATTTGTGATCAACATCATGAATAAGATCTTGGCTCTAGTGACCTTTAGAAGTTTTAGAACAAGCCGCCTAATGCGAGGTATCACTGATAGATGAACTTTAGAACCATTAGGAGACCTCCAGAAAAAAAACCACCTTAAGGCACAAAGGGGCAAACTTTACTTCTACCTTTTCTCATTCTCACTTTTCCTTCTAATCCAAAATAGAGGATTACTTGCCCGTTTAGTGAATTACTTTTTTCAAAAAAATGACATACTTTTAACTAGTGATTCTTTAAGGGGCAAATAGTTCTTTCTCTTTGTGCACAAGTCTTTGGGATTCGAGTTACGGATGTTTTGAATCAAAAAAGGGGTATAAAAAAAATCAAAAAAATCAAATTTTTTATTGACAATGATCAGAAAATCCGTAGCTCACATGACCTTTGATTTGTCATAAGTTTTGTTAAATCGAAACTTCCCTGAATACAAAAATATTTTCAAAGTCACTAGGGGAGTATCGATTTGCAAAACACGCCAGTACTAGTGACTGATTTTCTCATTTCTCATGTTCTCGCAGGAAGCTATCAAGAGCTTAGCCAGCACCTCTGAGTGAAAGTATGGAAATTAACATGAGATCGGATAGTTGTGGTACAAATATACCTGAGTTGAAAAAATTATTGCATGTCAAGGCTAGGAAGGTCGATACAACCAGTCTGCAAGCATTAGGCAAGAAATTGGATATGAATCAGAAAATGTTTTTTTCAAGGAGATATGGGAGGATCCTAAAGTTGCTAGAAGTGGAAGTACAAGTCGAAGCAATTACTGCTTTGATTCAGTTTTATGACCCACCTCTCCGTTGTTTCACTTTCCAAGACTTTCAATTAGCTCCGTCTGTTGAGGAGTTCGAACAGATTCTGGGTATGCCACTAGAGGGACAAATGCCTTACCGCCACCTTGGACGCCATGCGAATGTTCTTACCATCGCTGATATCCTAAGGATTAATCCGGAAGTCTTAAGAAGTAAGCAGCTAAATAGAAATCAAGTCCTGGGGTTTGATCGGGAATATTTTGAGAGGCACATGCACTTGCTGGCTGAGAAGGGAGATTGGGAAGCCTTCATGGATACTTTGGCTTTAACCATTTATGGTGTTATCTTGTTCCCCAACATTGACAATTACATAGACTATGATGCCATTGGCATTTTCCTTGCCCGTAAATTCAAGTCTGAAAATCCTGTCACTGCTATCTTGGCAAATATATATTACACCATGGACTTCTGTTCTACACAAGGTGGAAAAAGAATCATTTGTTGTCTACCTGCTCTGTATGTGTGGCTCACGTCACATGTTTTCCACCAAGTCGGTAAAGTTGAATGTCCTATTTCTGATCTGAAATTATGCCAGTTAGTAACAAAAAACGGGCGTGAATGGGCCAATCACCTGATGGGGCTCACAGCTAACAAAGTAAGGTGGTATCCACAATGGTTGAAGGTTGACACCATTATTCATCATTGTGGAAGCTACCCGAATGTTCCTCTTATGGGCACACAAGGATGCATTAACTACAACCCTGTCATAGCCAAACGGCAGTTAGCTTATCCATTGCTTGGGCCACCTGATGAAGAATCACTTATTCCTTTTGTCCTTCGCTACTCAAAAGGAGATTGTACCTCTGCTATTCGGGATATAGCAAATGCGTGGAAGATGGTCCACAGGCAAGGAAAAGAACTAGGAGCTCGAAGCCATGCCGTGAAGGACGAATACTACCGATGGATCCTGAGTAGAGTTTCCATTGTCAAGCTGCCTTTCAAAAGTCCCTCCCATCTCTCGACAAGAATACCTGTTCCCTCACCTACTCTTGAAGAGGAAGCCTTGAAAGCCAAGATAGAGGAGTTAATTGTGAAAAATAAGAAGTTGGAGGAAGACTTGCTAAAATCTCAACAAGAATGTGCCCTTCAAAAAAGGGAGAACTCAGAAAGTAAGCGAACCATCAAGGAGATTGGAAAGAAGCGGAAAGTTGAAAGAGACTACTTGAGGAAGCAAAGTCAATGCCTCTGAACAGCTAATACTCAACTGAGGATGAAGAGCAAGCAAAGGGATACTATGTTGGCTGACAAGCAACTCTTGAGAGATATGTTGGAAAAAGCCAAAGAGAATGAGCAAATTGCCTTGGTACAGAAAGAGCTCCTACAATTGCAAGTTGGTCAATTAGAGCATCAGCTTAATGAGGTGGTAGAAGCTTGCCAGCGAGAGATAAACGACGAGCGACAACACGCGATGGATACTAAGCAAGAATGTCGTGAGGCTATCCGTGTTTTGAAAGCTGAAATGACACAACAAGATGAAGTTATTCATTCATGGATGAATCGCTTCGCCCACTTGGCACATTTGGCTAATGGAGTCCTGGAAGACCTCCCACTCCTGCTTAAGCAAGCCGAGGGGATGGTTAACCCTCTTAGTACCCCAAAAGAAATTGTAAACTTCCTTGATCACTGTAGAGAAAGGATTTGTAAAATGAGGGCCATGATTGCCCGAGCTAGGAATGACTGATTTACTTTTCTTGCATAAAAAATTGGCAGCAGTAATGTACTTTGAAATTCAGAAAGAAGGATTCTTTTGTCTCCACAACCGTCTCATGTCAATTTCCATTTATCACATACTTATTACTCTTGAATATGACGTTCTGAGGAATGGTTGGAGGTTACTGGCCGAGCTCCGCGATAACTTTGTGCACCATACTGTTTATTTTTCGTTTACCATTTTTATTTAATGCTTTCTTTTTTAACAATTTCGTGTTTTCACTTACAATAGACATTACGGGTAAACATCCTTATTCGACCCGACTCCAAACGAGACTCATGGCCGAAGCAGAAATCAGGGATGAAGATTTCAGAAACGAGTTCAATCAGCTGAAAGAACAAGTAGCCGAGTTGACCAAGCTTCTGGAAAAGAGAATCACAGAAGGGGGTTCCTCTGCGGGTATTGAGAACAACCAACAGCAGCCTGCCACTGTACCACTCCCCCTTGGTTCCGACCCAGCAAGAACCCAAGTACCAAACACAATGACACCCCCTGTCACCATTCATGTTGGAAGACCTAACCCTGTCATTGAGACCCAGTTACCTTACGGCCAGTCTTATGCACAGCATACATTTGTCGGTCCTGACGGCAACCCAGTACCTTTTCCACTTTATGGCCTTCCACCAGGATACTATCCCCCGCTCGCTAACCAAGACGCCCATGACCAGCAAGCAATGAATCCTCACACTTCATACCCTACCCAGCAAAATATACCATCACTCCATCAAACCCAAAACACACAAGCTCATGACCCACAAATTTACCAAACCCAAAACACGTAAGCCCATGACCCACAAACTCACCAAACTCAGAATATACAAGCCCCGATGACCCAGCTGACCTACAACACACAAGCCCAAAATACACGAGCCCAGGTGACCCAACCGAGTTATGTTGCACAGACTATGGCCCAACCCCAAGGTCCTTCACCAAATACAGGCCTAACAAACCAGTCCCATGCTTTGCCTCCGTTCAACCAGCCACTCGGTTATCCGTATGGGTACGGAACCCCCTATGGGACCAATCTCCAAGATGCAACCCGTATGGTCGCAGCTCCTCGAAAGGAAAAGATAGAAATCTTAGAAGAGCGTTTGAGGATGATGGAAGGCTCTGGAGGTTTTGGACTAATAGATGCTTCGGAGCTATGTTTAGTCACAGATGTTGTCCTCCCACCCAAATTCAAGATGTCAGACTTTGATAAGTATCGGGGAATGACTTGTCCAAAGAACCATCTCACGATGTACTGTCGAAAGATGGCGTCTTACTCTTCTAATGACCAACTCTTGATCCACTGCTTCCAGGATAGTCTAGCAGGGGCCGCTCTTACATGGTATGCTCACCTTGATCGGAACCATATCCGTTGTTGGAAGGACCTGGCAGATGCCTTCCTTAGACAATACAAGTATAACATGGATATGGCACCTAACAGGGTTCATTTACAAAACATGATAAAAAGGGACAGTGAAACATTCAAGGAATATGCCCAACGATGGAGAGAGACAGCGGCACAAGTGGATCCCCCATTGTCGGAAAAAGAAATAGTCGCGATGTTTATTGATACGCTCCCATCACCTTTCTACGGCAAGATGATTGGTAGTGTTTCATCCAACTTCTCCGACATTGTGACTATCGGGGAAAGAGTGAAAAGCGGAATACGAACAGGAAAGATCATTCAGGGCTCATCTGGGGCAAGCATGACAAGAAGACTGGCGCCTGGGAAAAGGGATGGAGAAACTAATTCCATCTCTTCTAATCAAAAGACGCTTTCGCCAAGACCATTCTTTCCTACTATGATTCAAGCTCCCAATCCTTATGTGGCTGCTACCATTCAGAGCCCGACAGCTTATACTCCCCACTTCCGTCCACCCATGGTAAGAGCGCCAGTACCGCAACCCGTGCCATACCATCACCCGCAACAAGTGACTCGACCACCCAATCATAATCAAAACACAAGAAATTCCAACAATGAACGCTCCCCTGTGCAGTTCGATCCAATTCCTATAACATATACCGAACTTTTTCCAATCCTCGTTCAGAAAGGTCTGGTAGCTCCATCCCCTATGAGGCCGTTGCAACCTCCTTACCCAAGGGGATATGACCCAAACGCTCATTGTGATTACCATGCTGGGGCACCAGGGCATTCCACAGAAAATTGCCTGGCTTTGAAGTATAAAGTAAGGGATTTGATCAAAGCCGACTGGATTAACTTTAAGGAAGGTAGCCCAAATGTTGCCACAAATCCCCTGCCCAACCATGGAAATTCAGAGGTCAATGCCTTGGAAAATGATGAGGAGTGCGTTAAGAATGTTGCTGACATAAGGATGCCATTGAGGGTAGTTTATTCCCTTTTGCTTGAAAGGGGATTAATTGAAGGGACCTGGAGTGTGAAACATGATTGCGAACAAACTGCCGAACATCAAGGTTTCTGTGAGGTCCTTCAAAGCCTTATGGACAGTTATATTGTGCAGGTCTGTAAACGCCGTGGAGATGAGGTCGACATGATCGAGGAACAAACAGGGGCACGGATCCCTAAGCCCTTGACAATTTTTTACACCAGGAACCCCCAAGCAGCTCCTGTTTCTGTACAACCAACCATCACTATTCAAGCACCCACCCCGTTTGCGTTCAAAGATTCTCGGGCTGTCCCTTGGAAGTACAACGCAGATGTGATCGTTGCAAGCCCGGCAACAGGTGACCCGTCTCCTTCGTCCGTCACAAATATTGTAGGGGTAGGAGGTATAACCCGAAGTGGAAGAGTATACACCCCTCCAGAGCCGAAGAGGGATCAGGTTACCGGAAATGCCAAGGTGGACAAAGAAGGGGCCAATGGCGAAATCAAAAGGGCCGTGACTGATGAAGAAGCCCATGAATTCTTAAGGTTTATTCGCCAGAGCGAATATCAAGTGCTTGACCAACTGACCCATACTCCTGCAAAAATCTCCTTGTTATCATTGCTGATGAACTCTGAGCCACATCGGAAGATGTTGATGAAGGTCCTGAATGAGGCTCATGTCAGTCATGACATTCCCGTTGATAAGTTTCAAGGAATAGTGGGGCACATTGTTGCAGATAACTATCTGACCTTCACTGATGACGAAATACCAACAGAGGGGATTGGGCACAACAAGGCTCTCCATATCTCCGTAAAATGCCAAGATTACATCTTAGCAAAAGTACTTATTGACAATGGGTCGTCCCTCAATGTCATGCCAAAGTCTACATTGGCCAAATTACCATTTGATGGGACTTTTATGAAGCCAAGTGCCACGATAGTACGAGCTTTTGATGGAACTCGGAGGGAGGTTATGGGTGAGATTGAGCTGCCCATACAGGTTGGGCCGTGCACGTTCCAGGTCTTTTTTCAAGTCATGGATATCTCGCCTGCCTATAGTTGTTTATTAGGCAGGCCGTGGATCCATTCTGCTGGAGTGGTGCCCTCTACCCTGCACCAAAAATTAAAATTCATAATTGACAACAAGCTGATAATTGTTTCTGGTGAGGAAGACCTTCTGGTCAGCAAACCTCTGTCAACCCCTTACATCGAGGCAGCAGAAGAGGCCCTTGAAACTTCTTTCTAAGCATTAGAGATAGCAAACGCTACCTATGTGGGGGAAGAAACCACAATGGCAAAAGCTTGCATGCCAAGTGCATCTTTAATGATGGCAAAGATTATGCTGCGTGGAGGGTATGAACCTGGGAGAGGGCTAGGACGTGCTTTGAATGGAGAAATAGAACCAATACGCCTGCTTGATAACAGAAATGGTTTTGGATTAGGATACCGGCCCACGACTGCCGACAGAAAAAGGGTAGAGGAAGCGAAGAGAGAAAAAAGGGCTGCTCGTCTTACCGGCAGAGATCCTCATACTGCAAAAGTCCCCATCTGTGATCTCTACCAGAGCTTTCGGAGCGCCGAACTGATGCCTCCAGACCAAGTCGCTGTCATTGAAGAAAACCCTTGTGATAGTGTTGATTTTGTGATTGCTTTCCACCAGGCCAAGAACTTCATAACTGGGAGGCCATCGAGCTCCCCACGACTTTGAATGTTTTGCCAAAGTAATTTGTTTATGCTTTAAGTACTTATTCGTCCCTCTGCTCTGCCTAAAGCTTTGGGACCCTTCCATGTAATAAAGGTGAAAAAACTTGTTTTTATCATTTTCATCAATAAACACGTATCGTAATTCAAAAAAAAAAAACTCTTCGTGTATCCCTTATCCTTGTTTTAAACCCTTCTTTTTACTCGCTTGTTCTTTCTTTTTATTTGCCATATCACACTAAATTGCAGATCCGAAAGTGACTCCCTTGAGGCGAGTGAGGTCGCAATCCCATTTCCTGACTTCGATCACCCAGTTGATTACGCTGATGAGGAAGGTGGGGAAGATTGTGAACCACCGCCTGAAATGACAAGGTTGTTAGAGCAAGAGGATGAAGGGATTCAACCCTACCTAGACATAGTTGAGGTCATTAATTTGGGGAATGAAGAAAATAAGAGGGAAGTCAAGATCGGCACTACCCTAAGCAGAGAACAAAGAGAAGATTTAATCAAGTTATTAATGGAATTTTGTGATGTCTTTGCCTGGTCTTATCAAGATATGCCTGGGCTCGATGCTAGCATTGTCGAGCATAGACTACCCTTGAAACCTGAATGCCCACCAATAAAACAGAAATTATGCCGAATGAAGCCAGAAATGCTTTTAAAGATCAAAGAAGAGGTGAAGAAGCAATTTGATGCTGGATTCCTAGCAGTGGCAAAATACCCTCAGTGGGTAGCCAACATTGTCCCTGTCCCTAAAAAGGATGGAAAGGTACGGATGTGTGTGGATTACCGAGATTTGAATAGGGCTAGTCCTAAGGATGATTTTCCCCTACCACAGATCGATGTTTTGGTTGATAATACAGCTCAGCATTCCATTTTCTCCTTCATGGATGGTTTCTCGGGGTATAATCAAATTAAGATGGCACCTGAAGACATGGAGAAGACCACGTTTATTACTCTATGGGGTATATTTTGTTATAAGGTGATGTCCTTTGGGTTGAAAAATGCTGGGGCAACTTATCAGAAAGCAATGGTGACTCTTTTCCATGATATGATGCATAAGGAAATAGAAGTCTACGTGGATGACATCATTGCCAAGTCTAGAACAGATGAAGAGCACATTAGCGATCTAAGGAAGCTTTTTGAACGATTGAGAAAGTTCAAGCTAAGATTGAACCCCACCAAGTGCACTTTCGGTGCAAGGTCGGGCAAGCTGCTAGGATTTATAGTAAGTGAAAGAGGAATAGAGGTTGATCCTGACAAAGTTAAGGCGATTCTTGAGATGCCTCCTCCCCGTACAGAAAGAGAGGTCCGAGGATTTTTGGGAAGGCTCAATTATATCGCCAGATTTATTTCACAATTGACGGCAACTTGTGAACCCATCTTCAAGTTACTCCGTAAGAATCAACCAGGGCGATGGGATGAGAATTGTCAAGCAGCTTTCGAAAAGATTAAGCAGTACCTACAAGAACCACCAATTTTGGTGCCCCCAGCCCCAGGAAGGCCACTTATATTGTATCTGACTGTATTGAACGAATCCATGGGCTGCGTGTTGGGACAACACGATGAAACTGGAAAGAAGGAACGTGCTATCTACTACTTAAGCAAGAAGTTCACTGATTGTGAAATGAGGTACTCCACCTTAGAGCGGACTTGTTGTGCGTTAGCATGGGCCGCTAAGCGCCTAAGGCAGTACATGTTGAGTCACACCACTTGGCTAGTTTCTAAAATGGACCCCGTCAAGTACATTTTTGAAAAACCTGCTCTGACTGGAAGGATTGCTCGCTGGCAAGTGCTATTAACTGAGTACGACATAATATATGTCACTCAAAAAGCTATAAGAGGAAGTGCCTTGGCTGATTACTTGGCACACCAACCCATTAATGATTATCAGCCGATGCAATTTAACTTTCCGGATGAAGATATCATGGCATTATTCAATGAAGAAGGTGGTCAAAAGGAGAAATGGACCCTGAGATTTGACGGAGCTTCTAATGCATTGGGGCACGGAATTGGGGCTATCTTGATTTCACCCGATAAGGAATTTATCCCTATCTGCGCCAGATTGTGTTTTGACTGTACCAATAATATTGCTGAATATGAGGCATGCTCATTAGGAATCCAAGCAGCGTTGGATGCAAAAGTAAAGTTGTTAGAAGTTTATGGGGACTCTGCTTTGGTTATTCACCAATTGAAAGGCGAGTGGGAGACTAGGGACAGTAAATTGATTCCTTATTATGATCACATCAAGGAAATGATCAAGGAGTTTGACGAGATCTCTTTTCATCATGTTCTCCGGGATGACAATCAAATGGCTGATGCTTTAGCTACCCTTGCCTCAATGTTCAAAGTAAGTAGTGACTACGATATGCCTCTCATCGAAGTAAAAAAGCACTGTGAGCCTGCATACTGTCAAATGATGGAAAAGGAGTCTGATGGGAAACCTTGGTACCATGATGTTAAGAGATATATCCAGAGTCAAGAATACCCCGAGGGTGCTACAGAAAATGATAAGAAGACCCTAAGGCGACTCGCCATGGGTTTCTTCTTAAATAGGGATGTACTTTATAAAAGAAACTATGACTCTGTCCTTCTTCGTTGTGTTGATGCTGATGAGGTAAACGAAATCATGAAGGATGTTCATGAAGGATCTTTTGGGACTCATGCTAATGGACATGCCATGTCTAGAAAGATTTTGAGGGCTGGTTATTACTGGATGACCATGGAAGCGGATTGCTTCAAGTATGTCCGAAAATGTCACAAATGTCAGATATACGCTGACCATATTCATGCACCCCCGTTATCCCTAAATGTCTTGACGGCACCATGGCCCTTCTCAATGTGGGGCATGGATGTCATTGGACCCATCGAGCCAAAAGCTTCAAACGGTCATCGTTTTATCTTGGTCGCCATCGACTATTTCACCAAATGGGTAGAAGCAGCTTCATATACCAGTGTAACAAGGAGTATTGTGGTCAAATTCATCAAACGAGAACTGATATGCCGATATGGCCTACCAAGTCAGATCATTACTGACAATGGTACGAATTTGAATAACAAAATGATGAAGGAACTCTGCGAAAGCTTCAAGATTCACCATTACAATTCCTCTCCTTATCGACCTAAAATGAATGGGGCGGTTGAGGCGGCCAATAAGAACATTAAGAAGATAGTGCAGAAAATGGTAGTCACCTACAGAGATTGGAGCGAGATGCTCCCTTTCGCTCTGCATGGGTATCGCACCTCGGTTCAAACCTCGACAGGGGCAACCCCGTTCTCCCTCGTATATGGAATGGAAGCAGTTTTGCCTTTTGAAGTAGAAATCCCGTCCCTTCGGGTAATGATGGAAGCAAAATTAGAAGAGGCTGAGTGGGTTCAAGCTCGACATGACCAATTAAACTTGATTGATGGAAAAAGATTGACTGCCCTCTGTCATGGTCAATTGTATCAGAGGCGTATGAAACGAGCATTCGAGAAGAAAGTACGGCCTCGACAGTTTCAAGAAAGAGACCTGGTGCTCAAGAAAATTTTACCAATTCAAAAGGACAATCGAGGCAAATGGACTCCTAATTATGAAGGACCATATGTTGTGAAGAGGGCTTTTTCTGGAGGAGCCTTAATACTCACTAATATGGATGGCCAGGATTTGTCAATGCCTGTAAACACAGATGCAGTGAAAAAATACTATGCTTAGGGAGGAGATGTCAGAGCAAAACAAAAAAAACAAAAAAAACAAAAAAACAAAAAAATAAAAAAATAAAAAAAAACAAAAAAAAAAGAGGAAGAAAAGAAAATTAATGCTCGCTAAGCTGAAAACCTGAAAAGGCGGCTTAGGCAAAAGTAAGAGTGACCCGGTGAGTCGAAAACCCGAAAAGGGCGGCTTAGGCAAAAGTTAGGGTCAAATTTCTGGCAATGCGAATGATCCTCTGGCTCAAAGAAGTACGAGTCCAAGCTCGTGCACGTGAATCACTGTCGAACTTACCTTTCCAAAAGCAAGGTCGAAGGGTGGACATGAAGTCGTGTTGGGGGGTTAAGGCTCTCATCAGTCTCAGAGATTCACTGGAGGATCCATGAATCTTCCCCGTTTTCATTTGTTCTGGACCTATGTGACCTCATTCATCTCATTTACCTTCTTTATTTTTTTCTTTCTCTGTACTTGTTTAACGTGCATGAATAAAGTTCACCCTCTTCGATACGTGTTATGAATTTGGTTGATCTGATAAAAACATGTATTTTAACAAAGTAAAATGGAAGATTGGTAAACATTTAAAGTCGCAAGGGACAAGATGCTCCTGCTACTCAACCTCATCTTAGGTAATCATTGCAGGGACTTGGCCAGGCACGCGCTCCGAAGCTAGGGTCGCCTCATTCGTTCTACTTCGTCCATGAGTTCTCGTAAGAGTCGCGGTTTCACAGGACTTACCCGATTTTGAAACTTATCTTTGCGTTACTTACCATTTTTCTGTAGGTTATCTCACAGATAGTCATGTCAGGCACTAACACCCCAATCAAGCCCTTCAAATCTCTTCCTTGAATCGCCCGAGTTGGCACTTCTCAAAATTCCCTCCTTAAAACGCCAAGGTTGGCACCTTTCAATGTTTTACTCTTTCATCAGGCACCTACAAACTCTCATCCTCAATTACTAAAGTCCGTGCCTCTTGAAATATCCTCCCCAGTGGAATCATTTGCCAAAGATGGCACTTCTCAGGATCTCTCTCCCCAATGAATCCTAAACTTTCCATCAAGAGGCAGTATCTGAACCACCAAATTCTTCCCCAATGATACTACGCTTCCCAAATAAACTCAACTGGGACATCTTCCCGAATTCCTTTTGTTATAACCATTCTCCAAGAATCCTTCAATCATGTCAAACTGGGGCATCTCCCTAAATTTCTTCCTTTCCAGTCATGAGGCGTTTCTCCAAACTTTTTTCCAACTTGTCAAACTGAGGCATCTCCCTAGATTCCCCCAAAGCTCTTTTAGGTCATGTCAAACTGGGGCATCTTCCCCAGGTGGTTATCTTTTGTCAACCCAAGGGCGGTACCCCATGCTCCTGGGAAGTTTGAACTGGGACATCACCTCGGGTCTCACTCCGTCAAAAGGAAATGTACCCCAAGCCTTTTCAACCGCCCTAACTGGGACATCACCCCAGATTCTTCTCACGGCCTTGAGGTAGTACCCCTAAATCTTCTAATCTTTCCAAAAATTGGAGTATTCATCCCAGACCTTTCCCCCATTTCTTCTCTCTCCTAATCAAAAAGCAGTTCCCCGAATCATCCAAGATAGCTTGAACTGAACCATCCCCAGATTTCTTTCCTTTAGTAAGCCTATCATGCATCCCCAGTGGACCCCAGACTTTTCTTTCAGTCAAGAAGCTGTTTCCCGAGATCCCTTCAATCCCTTCCATCCAGTCGCCTATCAAGGCATCCTTTATCTTCCAGCCGCCTATCAAGGCATCCTTTATTTTCCAGCCGCCTATCAAGGCATCCTTTATCTTCCAGCCGCCTATCAAGGCATCCTTTATGTTCCAGCCGCCTATCAAGGCATCCTTTATTTTCTAGCCGCCTATCAAGGCATCCTTTATCTTCCAGCCGCCTATCAAAGCATCCTTTATCTTTCCAGCCGCCTATCAAGGCATCCTTTATCTTTCCAGCCGCCTATCAAGGCACCCTTTATCTTTCCAGCCGCCTATCAAGGCATCCTTTTACTTTCCAGCCGCCTATCAAGGCATCCTTTATCTTTCTAGCCGCCTATCAAGGCATCCTTTTACTTTCCAGCCGCCTATCAAGGCACCCTTTACTTTCCTTTCTACCGGGAATCAACCCCGATCTTCTCACCTCCTGTTAACTGAAAGGCTCAAGTGTCAATTCCTGGGTTTTTCCCCTGCATCTAATACTTTGACAAAGGTGTTCACGTCTTTACTCCCTTTCCATTTCAAAAGCAAGAAGAAACTTCATGCTTTTCTCAAGGAAAGGAAGTAAAGAGGGGCATCTGTGAACACCTATTTCAGCCCATCCGCAAATGAAAAGAATTTTAAAAAAAAAGAATTTAAAAAAAAACGAGAGAGGGACTCGGAAATGATCATTTCCGAGTAGAAGGACTCAGAACAGATCAAATCCGAGTGGAATATGTCACTGTTGAAGAGAAATCCGAGTAGAACTACTCAGAAATGATCAAAACCGAGTAGAACTACTCAAAATGGAGCAAATCCGAGTAGAACTACTCAGAATGGAGCAAATCCGAGTAGAACTACTCAGAAATGATCAAAACCGAGTGGAACTACTCAGAAATGATCAAATCCGAGTCAAAATGAAGCATTTCCGAGTTGAATGAGTCAAAATCAAGAATTTCCGAGTGGAATGACTCGAAAATAATCAAATCTGAGTGGGATCACTCAAAATGGGTCAGTTCCGAGTGAAATACTTCACTGTCAATGCTATTCCGAGTGAAAGTATGTCACTTCCAATTTCCGAGCCATTTTAGTCGGTTCTCGTGTCGTTGGTCACTCGGTTCCGAGTCCTCCTTTACACTCAACCTCCGAGTCCTCCTTCAAACCTTTCCCGAGCCCATTTCCATCAATTTCCAGTCGGAATTGACTGGCAATTCAGTCAGTTTGCTTCTTCAAACAAGATCTAAGCCATTTCAACTTCCGAGTCATTCTCCTCAATTTTCAATCGGCTCCGAGTCAATTTCGAGTCATTTCCGAATCGTTAGAGTCGGTTCCGAGGCTTTTACACTCGTTTGCAATTGAATGTCTCACAGCAACAACAAACCGAGTAGAACCACTCGGAAAGGAGTATTCTCACTCGGCCTTCTACGGGGAATACCTTTTTCCACTCGGATTTGACTCCTAATGCTGACTGAGAGGGTGATCCGAATGAGAATCACTCGGATTTCCCATTTTTTTGCTCGGATTACCCCATCCTCACTCGGATTTGACTGCGAGTGTGGATGAATGCTGATTGGAAGGTGGATCCGAACCATCCTCACTCGGATTTGACTGCCAGTGTTAATGAATACTGATTGGAAGGTGGATCCGATCCATTCTCACTCGGATCACACCATTTTTCACTCGGCTTTCACCATTCTAATTCGGATTTCAATATCCTCACTCAGAATTCCACTATCCTCACTCAGAATTCCACTATTTTCACTCGGATTTCCATAATTCTCACTCGGAATTCTTCCATTCTCACTCGGATTCCCACCAGGTCCCCCTGTTAGACCGTGCTGACTTGGATTCCACCACCCAAGTGGATCCAGGAATCCTGGGGGTGGCAGACAAGTGGCAAACAGGGGTGGAAGTGGGGGGAATTAAAAATTCCCACCCAGCCGTTGTCCCCCACTTCACTCTGAGTGGAGGCCTGAGCTGGCATTCCACTCGGAAGTGGAAGCCTGAGCTGGCCTTCCACTCAAACCAGCCTATAAATAGGCAAGGGGGAGGGCGTTCAAGAGGAGGCAATCTTCAGACGAGGAAACTCTGGCCAAACCTCTGTTCTCTCTCTCTCTCACGCCAAGTCTTCTTCCCCTCTCACTTCACTCACCCCTCACCCTTCACACTTTCTTTACCCTAACATCCTCTACACTCTTACTCAACAGCACTTCTTCCAGCTCCCTTTTCCCTCTCGGACTTGCAATTCTTGTCCCAATCGTTCTGCTCTGCTCAAATTTCACCTGGTAAGCCTCTTTACACTCGGATTCTTACTGTTTCACTCGGTTTCCTTTATTTCCACTCGGATTTTTACTATTCCACTCAGATTCTCACTGTTTCACTAGGATTTACTATTTTTGCACTCAGATTCTCACTGTTTCACTGGGATTTACTATTTTGCACTCGTTTTCCCTTATTTTCACTCAGATTTTCATTTGTTTCACTCAGATTCTCATTGTTTCACTCAGATTTTCACTGTTTCACTCAGATTTTCACTGTTTTACTCAGATTTTCACTGTTTCACTTATATTGTCACTGTTTCACTCGGTTTTTTTCCCTGTTTTCACTCGGATTTTCATTGTTTCACTCGGATTTTCATTGTTTCACTCAGATTTTTCACTGTTTCACTCAGATTTTCACTGTTTCACTCATATTGTCACCGTTTCACTCGGTTTTCCCTGTTTTCACTCGGATTTTCATAGTTTCACTCGGTTTTCTTATTTTTCACTCGGTTTTCTTATTCTTCGCTCGTTTTTTTCATTTTTTGCACTCGTTTTCCTCTTCCATTCAGTTTTTTATATATATATTCATTTTTCTTAATCAGTGTCGTACGGAAAATACTTCCATCTACACAGTTTTTATAAGATCCGTGCACGTGCGAAGCACTTCGCCTTGTATGGATTCTTCACTAAAATAATACCTATCAATATCTTCCTAATCTTTTTCCTAAAAAAAAACATTTTAAAGAACTACGTGACCCTGATTTCTCGAAAGCTCGAGAATACGTAGGAGCGGGAAATAGTTCCTATCGGGCCCACCTTTCTTTATTTAATTTTTAGAGTTTCCTTTTTGTCTTGCTATCAAAAGGAGGAGCGAGATTAATTTGGACGAGACGTCCTGTTAATCTCATATTTTTGAATATCTCTTTAAAGAAAAAAGGAGGAGCAAGATTAATTTGGACGAGACGTCCTATTAATCTCATATTTTTGAATATCTCTTTAAAGAAAAAAGGAGGAGCGAGATTAATTTGGACGAGACGTCCTGTTAATCTCATATTTTTAAATATCTCTTTAAAGAAAAAAGGAGGAGCGAGATTAATTTGGACGAGACGTCCTGTTAATTTTATATTTTTAAATATCTCTTTAAAAAAAAAGAAGGAGCGAGATTAATTTGGACGAGACGTCCTGTTAATCTCATGTAAATATTTTGTGTTGATCTTTGTTTATTTTTTTTAGTTTATTTTGTCGTTCCGTACATTTTTCTTTTTATGAAGAAGTTAAAATAATTGTTGGGTTAATTATAATACGCGCTATCAAATTGAGGTAACCGTTTTTTATAACGGACAGTTGTGAGGTGCTGATACCTTCCTCACCTGTAATCAGACTCCCGAATCATGGAATCTCATTTTTATAACCAGTGCTTTAACAAAAGGTTTTTCCACTATTTTATTCTAAAAAATATTGGTGGCGACTCCCTGTTTATTATTTAAAACTGTTTCGAGGGTCGGCCGCGTCGCCGCGATCCCGGTCGCGACACTTAACATTACAAAATTTTTCTTTAACTCAAGATTTAATTAAATAAATTCTCATAAAATGTTTTCTTTCTAAAATAAATACTAATTTTTTTATTCTAAATATTAAAAATAAAGTTAATAAAATAATTTCTAAGAAGGAATAAAAGATAATAAAATTTAAAGAGTAAGGTAAGAAATTCTTACTGAATTTTAGCTTTCCGTCATGCTCGCTATATGCTCAAACTCCACATTACAATATCATCAATCAAAATCAAGCAATATCAATCATAACTAAATATCATCAGTCAATCAATCATAATCAAATCAATTAAATATCATTAATACATATCATAATACAAAATTTAATGATTATTAATATAGTCAATTCGAGTCCTTTTGGTCAATTTCTCACATAGGTATATGTAAGTCCATATAATTCAGTCCTTGCATAGGTATAATTCAGTCCATATAGTTCATTATGGTCCAAGTCCTTGCATAGGTATAGTCCAGTCCACATAGGTCATTATGGTCCAAGTCCTTGCATAGGTATGTTAGAGTTAGTTAAACCGGATATTTAATTTAAAATTTATTAAAATTGTTAAGTTAAAAAGTTAATATTTTAAAATAATAATATTATTAAATTTAAAAGGAGTAGGGGACTCCTCCCATTATTCTTATGTCTTTTCATATTATACTCTTATCTCACTCCCTCTTACCTTGAATTGTTACCCAAAATGGATTTGCTTTGCGCCTCCGATTTCTAGAAATATTAATACCAATCTTATTTCAATATAAGCATAAGACGAAGATTAAGATTACTACTTAAAACAGAAATGATAAATTTTGAATAGTGAATAGTGAATAGTAAATCGTGAATAGTAATAGTAAATAGTAAAACATGAATAGTAACAGTAAATAGTAAATCGTGAATAGTAATGGTAAATAGTAATAATAAATAGTAATTTACTATTTGAATAGTAATTTACTATTGAAATAGTAATTTACTATTGAAATAGTGTTTACTATGCAGAATAGTAACTTAAAATAATATTATTTCCAGTATAATAACAGATTTCTAAAAACGATATAAAAATAACCCAAAAAATATAAAAGAGAAGTATTCTTACCTTAGGATTTTGGCAGAACCTTCTCTCCAAAAACTTTTCTTCTCTCTCTCACTTCCACCACTATCTCACTAGCACTACTATATTAAGAAAACTTAATCTGAAATTGTGAATTCTAAAGAAGAAATCCTTCGGTATTTATAGAAAAAAAATTTACTATGCATTCCATTATTTTAATATAAAAGTACTATGCATTTTTGAATTTTTTATTCTACGTTACTGTGCATCTTTTGAAAATTTCATACATGCACAATGATTTGCATAGTAATTGTCGGCAAAATTATTAAGTCAAATAGTAACCTTTCACTCGGTATATTTTAAATATTCAAAATGAGTCCTTTTTGAAATTTAGCGATATTATATCAGTCCTCACTAATTTTATAATAAGTAATATAAAGCTGAAATTTTAAAAATCTAAAATTTTCTGTTAATAAAAATTTATTGATACGTTTCCAATTTTTTAACGATTGGAAAAAATCAAGATTTTTCTCAAACCGATAATTTTTAGATAAGTCTACTTGAAACGGATTTTAGAAAATTTTCTTATAGTTTAAATTCACTTTTTTATAAATATTTTTAATTTAAGTCACGTATATGAATTTAAAATTATTTAAAAAAATATTTTATTAAAAAAAATTCCAAAATTCCAAAAAATCATAAATAATACGTAGATTAAAAAGTTCTAAAGAACCATAATTTAATTCCTTCAAAATTTCAATATAAAAATAAAAATAGGGGTGTTACACAGTTCACGAGAGGTCTGTATGCCGGCGTACCCTGCAAAAACACAAGTTGTGTTTTTTTACCTTCGCAATACTCGTTAACCGTCAAATATTGTCCCTAAGCGTTAGAGTGAACGGTTCTGAGTGAATGATTCTGAGTGGACATTTGACTCTGAGTGATCGACTCTGAGTGAATATTTGACTGAGTGATCGACTCCGAGTGAACATTTGACCGAGTGATCGACTCCGAGTGAACATTTGACTGAGTGATCGACTCCAAGTGATCCTTCGACGACGTTCGGTTTAATCCTAATAACCATATTTGGAACTCGGTTTAGTCTTATAATCTGAGTCTTCATTCGGATTGGAAGTTTTTGAGTGTAACTTTCCCGAGTGGAGTATCTCTGAATGACACCTCCGCGTGGGATAGCGCCGAGTGAGATACCTCTGATTCTCGAGTGTAATACCGCCGAGTGAAACATTTCTGAGTGGGATAGCACCGAGTGAGGCATTTTCCGAGTGAAACACTTCTGAACAGAGAAAGGCCTTGACTTCGGATGAGTGCGTTTCAGGTAGAGACATTCCTGAGTAAACAATTCCTGATTGGAACTTCAAAGTGAGATTTTTGATTTAAAGAATTCGCGAGTCGGGCTTCAGTGAGATATTACCGACTAAAGAATTCGTGAGTCTAACTTTGAATTTGAAGTGTTTCCGAATCTCGGTCTTCAATCGGTGTTGATTCACCGTACTCGGAGTTCGGTTTAATCCTACCATCCGAGCCTTCAAATGGGGTTCAGTTTGATCCTACAACCCGTCTTTAATCGGTGTTGATTAACCGTACTCGGAGTTCAGTTTAATCCTACCATCCGAGCCTTCAAATGGGGTTCGGTTTGATCCTATAACCCGTGTCTTCAATGATATTCGGTTTAATCCTACTAACCGTCTTCAATCGGTGTTGATTCACCGTACTCGGAGTTCGGTTTAATCATACCATCCGAGCGTTCAAATGGGGTTCGGTGCAATCCTACAACCCATTTCCTAAGCTTCGGTTTGATCCTACAACCCAAGTCTTCATTGGTGTTCGGTTTAATCCTACTAACCGTTCTTCTTCAATCGGTGTTGGATTTTACCCATTCACCGTTCTTCTCCGGCGTTCGGCCAAACCTACTAGTCGTACTCAGAGTTCGGTTTAATCCTACAATCTGAGCCTTCACCGGTGTTCAGCCAAACTTACTAACCATACCCAGAGTTCGGTTTAATCCTACAATCTGGGCCTTCGAATGGGGTTCGATGCAATCCTACAACCCATTTCCTGAGGTTCGGTTTAATCCTACAACCCAGGTCTTCACCGACGTTCGGCCAAACCTACTAGTCGTACTCGGAGTTCAGTTTAATCCTACAATCCGGGTCTTCACTGGTGTTCAGCCAAACTTACTAACCGTACCCAGAGTTCGGTTTAATCCTACAATCTGGGCCTTCGAATGGGGTTCGGTGCAATCCTACAACCCATTTCCTGAAGTTCGGTTTAATCCTACAACCCAGGTCTTCACTGGTGTTTGGTTTAATCCTACTAACCATACTCGGAGTTCGGTTTAATCCTACAATCTGAGCCTTCAATTGGTGGTTCACCTCTTTGTACCTTCGAAGAGGTTCATCACTAACAACGGATACGTTGTTAGGATCATCCGTCCTGAAAGTATCTTGTCACAACATAGTTGTGCATTGAATAAAATCATAAGTTATAGGTGAACAGAGAGAATATTTCATTAATCATGAATTATAATACAAAAGAGAGAAAGGGAGCCGAGTCGAGGTTATGCCTCGTTAAACCTTCTTCGTAAAACCCGATCGAAAAAACCCAAGTAAGGAAAAAGGGTGCACACCATCTTACCGAGTAGCTATAACAGCATAAGGCGCTCTTTAGTTTTGGTGGCCTGATCTTTAATCAATGACCTCTCGGGGGCCCTGATGTTGTTGGGGCATAACACTTTGCTGTTCATGCTCTCCAATCCGGACTCCCTTTGGCTTTCCCGAAGTAGCTTCTTTGAAAAGATAATGTTTGAGTTTACCCTCTCGAATCAGGGTCTCGATGTTTATGAAGCTGGGGCAGTATCCTGACCCCGTATGCAGTAAGCGTTGGCCATCCGATCTCTCTGAGAATCTGAGATCGCTTAGAGTTTAACGGAGCATAATTGCCAAATGCATGTACCCGTTCTTCCTGACTCGGAGGAACAGGATTATCGAAGACGCTAATCACTCCGTTGTTGATGTGGCGTTGGGGATTTCCTTTTCATCGTTGTAGTTTCCAAGTGCATTTCTATGCCCACGTATTTCGAAGCTTTTCTTCGAAACTCCTCCAACGTCGTCAAAGGACTCTTTGCCAAAGACAAAACAAAGGCTGATCCAGGTTGTAAGGCTTCAACAATGATGTGAAGCTGAATAGCCTCCGTGAGGTTGGGCACCAAAGTAGCCTCCTTGTAAAATCTCTTCAAGAACTCCTTGAGAGTTTCACTTTCTTCCTGCCTTATCTGAGCCAAGGTATGAGAAGTCCTTGGAATATCCCTGGAAATAACAAAATGGCTCTCGAATGAAGCTGCCATCTCTTCCTAGGAATCTATAGACCCTGATGGTAAGCTTTTGAACCAAGTGAGAGCTTCCTCCGTCAAGGTTCGTTGAAACATCCTGCACATCACATCTTCATCAGCTCCCAAGTACATGGCCTCATACGTGTAAGCGTCAAGGTGCTTAATGGGATCAGTTTCTCCATTATACTTTCCGATGGAAAGTGGTTGGGTTGTTTGCAGGTGCTTGGGGATGAGTATACTCATGAGCCTCCTTGAGAAAGGGACGTTGAGTCGGTATGCCCTAGAAGTCATCACTACCTGCTTCTTTCTTCTTGTACTGATTCTGTCCCCAGAATCTTGAGTTTGTTCTCTCCTCTCATACGTAGGGATCTTAGAATACTGGAGAGTTACGGACTTCTGTCTCGCTGATGCATGGCGAGTATCCTCCGCCTGAGACACTATTCTATCCCCAGTTCCTCCTTTCTCCCTTCGCAACTTCATCAACTCCTCCCTAAGTTGCCTGATAACTTCATCTCGAGGATCAGGGGTTGCCACCGGTACCATTCTCCTTGAGTGGGTTGCTGGTGATTCGAAAACGAATCTCTCCTCAGCTTGTTAATGGGTCACATCTTCCACATGACCATCCACAAAGTCGCGTCCATCTCCTTCCATGGTCGACTACTAACTTCTGCAGAAAGTAGGAATAACTCTATCGAGTCCCACTGGGCGTTCCAATGATCTTGTCCTGAACCGGGGTCTAGGATCCGGTGTCGGGCTAGCCTTAAGAGTTGAAGATTGAATGAGTTTGGAGACCGGTTGTGTGTATCCGGTTTCTGTGATCCGGCCTCTCAATGGGAGAAACCGGTCTTGTTATCCTGGAGATCCTTCACATCGGCCTTCGTGTTGGTGTGGGCGACAGGTGGTGTCACCTGTGAAGATTCTTCGATGCTCAAGTTAAAAGAGTGTATGATGAACTCAATGACGCTGAAGCAGTATAATAGCGAGAATGAGGGTAAGGACAACGTAACCTTTCACATGTATTGCAACATGTTATTTATAGTTGAGCGTGGAAGATGAATCGTTGGGTGTTAGTTGTAACATCCTGCTTTTAATAATAGCTCTATTTTGTAATTTATGAAGCATGGAAGGCTTGTAAGTGTTTATTAATGAATAAAAACACTTTATGGATGGTTTATAATACTCCAAAAATTTCATTTTTGGGTATAATTATAGAAATTACATAGATCTATTTTGATAAGATCCAAATTCCGAGTGAAAGAATGAAGGTAGAGGAGTAAATTGAGTGAGATTGGAAGAAACATTCTGATCCGTTCTGACCTCCAAGGCTAGGACGACCTCAAGGTTCCAAAGGGGAAGAACGGATGAAAATAAATACCACATCACACCGGACAACCGGTGTGGATAGGATTGTCTTTTATGTTGCACACCGGATCAACACTTTACCAAATGAGCTGTAGGACGGATGACTTTGAACCGATATTCAAGACCGGAATTGAGTCCGTCCAAGAAAAGAAGATAACAATAAAAGGGTACGGTTTTCCTGAGTGGAAAGCTTACTAATTGTCCACAAGACTGAGTGACGTCTTGCTGGTTGCTGGACGGTATAATTTTCCAAACTGTTGGCTATTAGACGTTGTTACTTGCTTACTGAGGCGGAGTCACGTATCTTGACGGAGTAAACTTAGGCGGAGTCACGTACCTTGACGGAGTAAAGCTTAGGCGGAGTCACGTACCCTGGCGGAGTAATGAGCTTAAACGGGGTCACACGTTTTAACAGAGTAATAAGCATAGACGGAGTCTCATGCCTTGACGGAGTAATAAGATTAGGCGGAGTCACACGTTTTGACGGAGTAATAAGCTTGGACGGGGTCAAATGCTTTGACGGAGTAGTAAATTTAGGCGGGATCATACGTTTTGGCGGAGTCATAAGCATTGACGAATTCAAATGCCTTGGCGGAGTAGTAAACTTAGGCGGGGTCACACGTCTGGCGGAGTCATAAGTATTGACGGGGTCAAATGCCTTGGCGGAGTAACGTGAACATCTTTTAGAACATGGACCTCTTAAGATACACTCAACACCGCCCTTCACATTCAATACCGCCCTCACTCCATACCGCCCTCATACTCAAGACCGCCCTCACACCCTCCACACTGCTCTCACACAGCTGACTTCAGTTCAGGTGACACCGGATGAATTTAGTTCGGATTATCATTAATGAACACCGGACGGCTTCAAGGATGGTTAACTTAGCCTTCCTTAGAACGGATGTACACACCGGATGATTTTGAGCCGACGTACAAGACCGGATGCTCAACCGGATCTGGAAATGGAATTCTGGTCGGTTTTGAAGTGCAGAAGTAACTTTTTGACCCTTTTCTTGTCTTTTAGGCATTATTTTTAATATCTTTTAATCCCACTAGTCGCACTAGTACGTAGGACGGCTAGAGATGAGCACTAAGATAGCCACTTTCTATTATTAATCCTACATTATCTCCACTAACAGCATTAAAAATCTCCACTCACAAGGATGATGTTTCCCACTCACTTTGCATTATTAACTCTGCCTTGCCAAGACCTGAACGTGGAAAAACAGAACTAGTAAACTATCCTTACCTTAACTTCTTTTCTTCCTCAATATTCCTTCGATCTGAACCAGGACAGCTGGGGGACCTCTTTTCCAATCAGCTAAAAGTCTTCAAACCAAGTAAGAGGGGACAGGGTTGTGAATAATTATGAAATGGGTAGAATTGTATGCTGTCCTAGGTATCCAGTTTTATTTTCGTATCTTGTTGTTCAGTTTTGAGGTTGATAACGTGTGATTTTGAATCTGACTATTTCATGAAAGTTGTAGATCTTTTTGTTATGTGAATTTTGATACCTGATTCAACTGATTTGGATATGTATAGCAAAAGTTATAGCCAAAATACTACAGCATGTTCGTATGGAAGATTTATCCTTGGTTTTGTGTATATATTGATTTACTGGGAACTGTACGTGCATAATCAGCCTTGGATGTCTTCATGAAAGTTGTAGATAATTAAGTTGTGGATTTTTAGAAAGTGGTTTCACATCAAAATAATTTTTGTAGCTCAAGTTATGCTCAAAATACTGATGTATGTGCAAGCTGAAATTCTGAAATTCTGGAATTTTGGAAAATCCGAATCTTGTTTTCAATACTGGGAATTTTGTGGTATGAATTATTTGTTAGTGTCTTCATGAAAGTTGTAGATAATTATGTTAAGAGTATTTTAGAACTGGTTTCATGTTAAAATCATTTGTGTAGCTCTAGAAACACTGAAATTACTAACATATGTACGTTTTGAAAAACTCACCTTGAGGCAGTGTGGTATTTCGTGAATAAGTAATATTTCTGTTCAGAATTTGAAACTGTGTTCTTCATGAAAGTTGTAGACAATTATGTTATTAAACTACAGAAAGTGGAATCACCTAAAAAGGAGTTGTTTTGCTCATGTTATGACTGTTTTACTAATGTATGTCGCTGTTTGGAAATGCTGAAATTTACTTACGATGGTTATTATGGATGAAAATGATGTTTTCTCTATGAGTAATGATTTATTATTGAATTCTTGAGTGATTATGAATTATTATAAATGCTGTTAAGTATCATACAGTTAGTATATTATGATGGTGAATAATTATAAATGACATAATTAATATATATGTACATGAATGCCTTGTGGTTATTGACATGTGTGGTTGAAACAGTAAATCCATGATTTTATGAATTATTATGTGTATTGTGTCCCTTGAGGACTTGTATTATCCAAGAGGTTTTGGAAATGTGGATATCATGGTATGTTAAATGATAAAGAGAATTAAAGGCATTCATGCATCATAAGCATTCGGACGCACCATGGAATTTAGGGGTTCCATGATTGCCTACCCTGGTGGGGGGTTACTCTATGATGAGTTAAGCCCTATTATGTTGTGTGCCATGGAGTGTAGGGATTCATGGTTTATGCAGAAGTCCTACTTATGATATTGTGTACTTCGGTACTTAAGCGCCATGAAGTATAGGGATTCATGGTATATGCTAAAGCCCTATTTGTGTCTCTATGAGACTTTTACTGCAGTATTCCCACCAAGACCAAATGGATCCAGCATGACATCATTTGACTAATTAAAGACCTATTAATGGACTTGTTTGGCATATTCATCATATCATTATGAATTGTTGATTGTGTTTGTGCAATTTTATCTATTTTATATTTATTCTATATTCTGTCTCACTCTTACATTAATTTTTACAGTGAATGACACGCAGAACGCAGAATGATGCCATGATGGATGTTTATTTGTTTTATTACCTGAACTTTGAATTTATGGGTTGTGATAAATATAATATGTCATGTACTATTATCTTCATAATCGTTTCCGCTACTCAAATATTTTCTTGAATTTAATTATTCACGACTAGTATGTATGATAATTTTTCCGCTGTTATTAATTGTTATATAAACTCTGAATTAAATTTATAATTTTAAAAATGATCTTTCGAAAATGCGGAAAATTTATTCGGAAAATTTACACGGGACGTTTACATGTTGGTATCAGAGCATTTTCAAAAATTCAGGACCAATTGTTATAACATGAGCTATTTCTCGACATAATATGTGAAATGTTTGATTTCTTACTTGATAGCATGCTAAATGTGTACTATATGATTTGTGCCTGACTGATTAATTGTGAAAAGATTTGTTTTGATTACCGCTTGATGATAAGATAAATGTGTGATATGATTGATTGCTTAACTGATAAACTGTAGAATAATGATAGTTATATAGTATTTATATATGATATATTATCCCTTAGAATTAGTATAAACCAAACTACGAATATAGGATGGCAAGAAACAACAACAACAACAACCACGATATGGCAGCAGCTTTCAACCGCTTAGCTGAAGCCATAGAACGACAAAACCAACCAAGGAGCACTGGAGAACTCCATGGGTTAGACCGCTTCTTGAAGAGAAAGCCGTCGCAATTCAAGGGAGGTTATAATCCAGAAGGAGCATATCTCTGGGCCAAGGAAATAGAACGCATCTTTCGAGCATTGCCCTGCACAGAATACGAAAAGGTGGAGTATGCCACCTATATGTTAGTGGAAGAGGCAGAGAACTGGTGGATTCATGCTAGAATCCGTATGATCGAGACTGACAGACCCTTGATCTGGACCAACTTCAAAGACTGTTTCCTGGAGAAATATTTTCCAGCAAGTGTGAAAAGTCGCAAGGAGCTGGAATTTATGGAGTTAAAACAAGGCTCGATGTCCGTTGGAGAATATGCTGCAAAGTTTGAAGAACTATCTCTCTTTTACCTTCCTTTTCAACAGGCTGGTGTCGAAGAATCGAAATGTGTTAAATTTGAGAACGGACTGAATCTGGAAATCAAAGAGGCGATTGGGTACCAAGAAATTCGGAGTTTTCCTATTCTGATCAACAAATGCAGAATTTTTGAAGAAAATCACCAGGCCAGACTGGCACATGAAAAAGCCAATAGACAACTGAAACCTCAGTCAGTTGATTTCAAAAGAAGAGGATCATTCTATCCAAATCGCTCCAGAGGCGGATCATCATCATCGTCATCTTTTGATAGACGCAATAACATGAGGTGTCTTAAGTGTGGAGGTAATCATCATGTACGTGATTGTAACAGACGTCTTGAAGAGGTCACTTGTTTCCGATGTAACCAAAAAGGACACATCAGTCCAAATTGTCCGCAGAATAATCAAAACAACAACAGGAACACTATGAGTGAACTAAGAGGCTCTAGTTATCAGAGAGGCCGAGGAGAAGACACACGTACTGCCCAACCTCCAAGACAGAACAGGGAGTCCACAGATCAGAGGTTGCAACAAACAGCTGGGAGAGTCTTTGCCATCAGCGGTTCAGAGACAGACCAAGCTGATGACCTCGTACAAAGTAAGTGTGACATTAATGGTACGATCCTATCTGTGTTATTTGATTCTGGTGCTACGCATTCTTTCATTTCTGATGAGTGTGTTAGACGCCTTCAATTACCTGTGAAGTCTATGACATATGATCTGATTGTTTCCACTCCCACCGGTACACAACTTAGGACTGCTAAGGTGTGTAACGAATGTTCTATACTCATAGAAGGTAGACGTTTTCTTGTCGATCTTGTTTGTTTACCTTTGAAGGATCTGAACGTGATTCTGGGGATGGACTGGTTATCGACAAATCGAATCTTGGTGGACTGTCACAACAAGACCGTGATATTTCCATCAGAAAATCTAAATTCTGACTACCTCAAAACCTATGTATTGCAAGGTGAAAGCCAATTGTTCGCTTTATTCACTCTTTACAAAGAAGATGGTGAACCTAAAGCAATCGAGATACCGGTTGTTTCTGAATTTCCTGAAGTATTTCCTGAAGATGTCTCAAGTTTACCTCCAGAACGTGAGGTAGAATTCTCCATTGATTTAATTCCAGGAGCAGAACCAGTGTCTAAAGCTCCATACCATATGGCACCAATTGAACTGGCGGAACTGAAGAAACAAATTGACGAGTTGCTGGAGAAGCATTTCATCAGACCGAGTGTGTCACCATGGGGAGCGCCAGTATTGCTCGTCAAGAAGAAAGATGGAAGCATGAGGTTATGCGTAGATTATCGTCAACTGAATAAATTGACAGTGAAGAATAGATATCCTTTGCCCAGAATTGATGATCTGATAGATCAATTGAGAGGTGCTGCAGTGTTTTCTAAGATTGATCTACGATCGGGGTATCATCAGATTCGTGTCAAGTCTGAGGATATTCCAAAGACAGCCTTTAGAACACGATATGGTCATTACGAGTACCTTGTGATGCCCTTCGGAGTGACCAATGCCCCAGCCGTATTCATGGATTACATGAATCGAGTATTCCATCCCTACTTAGATCAATTTGTCATCATTTTCATTGATGATATTCTGATCTATTCAAAAACTACAGAGGAACATGAAAAGCATCTCCGAGTGGTATTGCAGATTTTGAAGGAGAAGCAGTTGTATGCAAAGTTATCAAAATGTGAATTCTGGTTGAAAGAGGTAAAATTTCTAGGCCATGTAATCTCAAACGAAGGAGTATCTGTGGATCCTTCTAAAATAGAAGCTGTGGTAAAATGGGAGAGACCTACTTCAGTCACTGAGATACGAAGTTTTCTGGGATTGGCTGGTTATTATCGGAGATTCATTGAAGGGTTTTCTCAAATTGCCCTACCAATGACTCGGCTAACCCGAAATAATCAACCTTTTTCTTGGACGCCAGAATGTGAGAAAAGTTTCCAAGAACTAAAGTTGAAGCTTATATCTGCTCCAGTCTTAACCTTACCTAATCCACAAGAAGATTTCGTGGTTTATTGTGATGCTTCCAAAATGGGCTTAGGATGTGTTTTGATGCAGCAAAGAAAGGTGGTAGCTTATGCATCTAGACAGTTGAGATCACATGAGATGAACTATCCAACGCATGATTTAGAATTGACAGCAGTGGTATTTGCCCTAAAAATCTGGAGACACCATTTGTATGGAGTCAGGTTTGAAGTGTTCAGTGATCACAAGAGCTTGAAGTATTTGTTCGATCAAAAGGAATTGAACATGAGACAGTGAAGGTGGATGGAGTTCCTTAAAGATTATGATTTTGATTTGAAGTACCATCCAGGAAAAGCAAATGTAGTGGCAGATGCACTAAGCTGAAAGTCCATTCATATGGCATTTTTGATGATAAAAGAAATGGAGATGATAGAACAGTTCAGAGATATGAACTTGGGTGTAGAGATGAAATCTTCAAAGAGTATGACTTTGGGGACTTTGAAAATAACCAATGATTTCCTGAAATTGTTGGGTGAAAGACAGAAAGAAGATTTGCCATTACAAGAGTTGAGAGAATTACAGGCGAATGGAAAGGATATGGGACTACAAGAAGGATCAGATGGAATTTGGAAGATCAGGAATAGAATTTATGTACCAGATGATATTGATCTGAGAAGGACGATTCTAGAAGAAGCGCATAAAAGTATGTTGAGCATTCATCCTGGATCAACTAAGATGTATCAAGATCTGAGGAAAAGCTTTTGGTGGCTAAGGATGAAGAAAGAGATAGTTGAATATGTGGCTTCATGTCTGGTATGTCAAAAAGCCAAGGTAGAACACCAAAAGCCATCTGGTGAACTGCAACCATTAGAGATTCCTGTCTGGAAATGGGATGACATCTCAATGGACTTTGTGTCGGGATTACCAAGAACACGTTCAGGGAATGATGCAATCTGGGTTATTGTAGACAGATTGACAAAGTCTGCTCACTTCCTCCCAATGAATATGAAGAACCCTTTACAAAAATTAGCACAGTTATATGTGAAGGAGATCGTAAGACTACATGGTGTACCATCTAGTATTGTGTCAGATAGAGATCCAAGATTCACTTCCCGATTCTGGGGAAGCTTGCATCAGGAATTGGGCTCAAAGCTTCGATTATGCTCAGCTTATCATCCCCAAACAGATGGACAGTCAGAGCATACCATACAAAGTTTGGAAGACTTACTACGATCTTGTGTGATTGAACATGGTGGTGGTTGGGAGCAATTCCTTCCATTGATTGAATTCACGTATAATAATAGCTACCACAGCAGTATTGGTATGGCTCCGTTCGAAGCATTGTATGGTAGGAAGTGTCGAACGCCACTTTGTTGGTTAGAAACTGGTGAAAGTTTGGCGTTAGGACCTGAAATTGTGCAGCAGACTACTGAACAGATAGAAATGATCAGAGAAAAGATGAAGGCATCTCAAGACAGACAAAAGCAGTATTATGATAAAAGGAGGAAACCACTTGAATTCCAAGTCGGTGAGCATGTATTTTTGAAGGTTTCACCTCACAAAGGGATTGGCCGAGCCTTGAAGAGTAAGAAATTGAGTCCGAGGTTCATTGGACCATATGAGATCCTAAAGAGGGTTGGTACAGTGGCATATCAGATTGCACTTCCTCCTCACCTGGCAAATTTGCACAATGTATTTCATGTATCACAGCTGAGGAAGTACGTACAAGATCCCAACCACGTGATTGCTACTGATGATATTGAGGTTAGAGAGAATCTGACCATCTCCACAGAACCTACACAGATCCTAGAAAGATCGAGCAAACGTTTGAGGAACAAGAATGTACCACTGGTAAAAGTTGCATGGAAACAAGGAACCGATGTAACTCTGACTTGGGAGCGTGAAGATGATATGAGGACACAATATCCAAGATTGTTTCACTGAGGAGCGCGTTAAATTTCGAGGACGAAATTTTTATTAGGGTGGGAGAATTGTAACATCCTGCTTTTAATAATAGCTCTATTTTGTAATTTATGAAGCATGGAAGGCTTGTAAGTGTTTATTAATGAATAAAAACACTTTATGGATGGTTTATAATACTCCAAAAATTTCATTTTTGGGTATAATTATAGAAATTACATAGATCTATTTTGATAAGATCCAAATTCCGAGTGAAAGAATGAAGGTAGAGGAGTAAATTGAGTGAGATTGGAAGAAACATTCTGATCCGTTCTGACCTCCAAGGCTAGGACGACCTCAAGGTTCCAAAGGGGAAGAACGGATGAAAATAAATGCCACATCACACCGGACAACCGGTGTGGATAGGATTGTCTTTTATGTTGCACACCGGATCAACACTTTACCAAATGAGCTGTAGGACGGATGACTTTGAACCGATATTCAAGACCGGAATTGAGTCCGTCCAAGAAAAGAAGATAACAATAAAAGGGTACGGTTTTCCTGAGTGGAAAGCTTACTAATTGTCCACAAGACTGAGTGACGTCTTGCTGGTTGCTGGACGGTATAATTTTCCGAACTGTTGGCTATTAGACGTTGTTACTTGCTTACTGAGGCGGAGTCACGTATCTTGACGGAGTAAACTTAGGCGGAGTCACGTACCTTGACGGAGTAAAGCTTAGGCGGAGTCACGTACCCTGGCGGAGTAATGAGCTTAAACGGGGTCACACATTTTAACAGAGTAATAAGCATAGACGGAGTCTCATGCCTTGACGGAGTAATAAGATTAGGCGGAGTCACACGTTTTGACGGAGTAATAAGCTTGGACGGGGTCAAATGCTTTGACGGAGTAGTAAATTTAGGCGGGATCATACGTTTTGGCGGAGTCATAAGCATTGACGAATTCAAATGCCTTGGCGGAGTAGTAAACTTAGGCGGGGTCACACGTCTGGCGGAGTCATAAGTATTGACGGGGTCAAATGCCTTGGCGGAGTAATGTGAACATCTTTTAGAACATGGACCTCTTAAGATACACTCAACACCGCCCTTCACATTCAATACCGCCCTCACTCCATACCGCCCTCACACTCAAGACCGCCCTCACACCCTCCACACTGCTCTCACACAGCTGACTTCAGTTCAGGTGACACCGGATGAATTTAGTTCGGATTATCATTAATGAACACCGGACGGCTTCAAGGATGGTTAACTTAGCCTTCCTTAGAACGGATGTACACACCGGATGATTTTGAGCCGACGTACAAGACCGGATGCTCAACCGGATCTGGAAATGGAATTCTGGTCGGTTTTGAAGTGCAGAAGTAACTTTTTGACCCTTTTCTTGTCTTTTAGGCATTATTTTTAATATCTTTTAATCCCACTAGTCGCACTAGTACGTAGGACGACTAGAGATGAGCACTAAGATAGCCACTTTCTATTATTAATCCTACATTATCTCCACTAACAGCATTAAAAATCTCCACTCACAAGGATGATGTTTCCCACTCACTTTGCATTATTAACTCTGCCTTGCCAAGACCTGAACGTGGAAAAACAGAACTAGTAAACTATCCTTACCTTAACTTCTTTTCTTCCTCAATATTCCTTCGATCTGAACCAGGACAGCTGGGGGACCTCTTTTCCAATCAGCTAAAAGTCTTCAAACCAAGTAAGAGGGGACAGGGTTGTGAATAATTATGAAATGGGTAGAATTGTATGCTGTCCTAGGTATCCAGTTTTATTTTCGTATCTTGTTGTTCAGTTTTGAGGTTGATAACGTGTGATTTTGAATCTGACTATTTCATGAAAGTTGTAGATCTTTTTGTTATGTGAATTTTGATACCTGATTCAACTGATTTGGATATGTATAGCAAAAGTTATAGCCAAAATACTACAGCATGTTCGTATGGAAGATTTATCCTTGGTTTTGTGTATATATTGATTTACTGGGAACTGTACGTGCATAATCAGCCTTGGATGTCTTCATGAAAGTTGTAGATAATTAAGTTGTGGATTTTTATAAAGTGGTTTCACATCAAAATAATTTTTGTAGCTCAAGTTATGCTCAAAATACTGATGTATATGCAAGCTGAAATTCTGAAATTCTGGAATTTTGGAAAATCCGAATCTTGTTTTCAATACTGGGAATTTTGTGGTATGAATTATTTGTTAGTGTCTTCATGAAAGTTGTAGATAATTATGTTAAGAGTATTTTAGAATTGGTTTCATGTTAAAATCATTTGTGTAGCTCTAGAAACACTGAAATTACTAACATATGTACGTTTTGAAAAACTCACCTTGAGGCAGTGTGGTATTTCGTGAATAAGTAATATTTCTGTTCAGAATTTGAAACTGTGTTCTTCATGAAAGTTGTAGACAATTATGTTATTAAACTACAGAAAGTGGAATCACCTAAAAAGGAGTTGTTTTGCTCATGTTATGACTGTTTTACTAATGTATGTCGCTGTTTGGAAATGCTGAAATTTACTTACGATGGTTATTATGGATGAAAATGATGTTTTCTCTATGAGTAATGATTTATTATTGAATTCTTGAGTGATTATGAATTATTATAAATGCTGTTGAGTATCATACAGTTAGTATATTATGATGGTGAATAATTATGAATGACATAATTAATATATATGTACATGAATGCCTTGTGGTTATTGACATGTGTGGTTGAAACAGTAAATCCATGATTTTATGAATTATTATGTGTATTGTGTCCCTTGAGGACTTGTATTATCCAAGAGGTTTTGGAAATGTGGATATCATGGTATGTTAAATGATAAAGAGAATTAAAGGCATTCATGCATCATAAGCATTCGGACGCACCATGGAATTTAGGGGTTCCATGATTGCCTACCCTGGTGGGGGGTTACTCTATGATGAGTTAAGCCCTATTATGTTGTGTGCCATGGAGTGTAGGGATTCATGGTTTATGCAGAAGTCCTACTTATGATATTGTGTACTTCGGTACTTAAGCGCCATGAAGTATAGGGATTCATGGTATATGTTAAAGCCCTATTTGTGTCTCTATGAGACTTTTACTGCAGTATTCCCACCAAGACCAAATGGATCCAGCATGACATCATTTGACTAATTAAAGACCTATTAATGGACTTGTTTGGCATATTCATCATATCATTATGAATTGTTGATTGTGTTTGTGCAATTTTATCTATTTTATATTTATTCTATATTCTGTCTCACTCTTACATTAATTTTTACAGTGAATGACACGCAGAATGCAGAATGATGCCATGATGGATGTTTATTTGTTTTATTACCTGAACTTTGAATTTATGGGTTGTAATAAATATAATATGTCATGTACTATTATCTTCATAATCGTTTCCGCTACTCAAATATTTTCTTGAATTTAATTATTCACGACTAGTATGTATGATAATTTTTCCGCTGTTATTAATTGTTATATAAACTCTGAATTAAATTTATAATTTTAAAAATGATCTTTCGAAAATGCGGAAAATTTATTCGGAAAATTTACACGGGACGTTTACATTAGTGGGCCCACTGGTTCTGATAACGTGTATAAAGAGACAATCCGAGTGGGCCAGCATTCAGAGTGTGTCAGGAGGGTAGGTGAATTATCAGTGTACTTTTCTGTCACATGGATGGAGGATAATCACCTTTTCCATAAATTCTGCTGGTGATCGTACCTACTCCTGCCAGTGAGTGAAAGGGACATATTCCGCTGTGTAGAATACCTTCCTCGTTATGACGGAGACAGTCGGTTAGAGTGATTCGGTGTAGGAGAACGGATAAGTCACCCGGTGTCTCGGATGTCACCTCGGACGACCAGTGTAAGAGAGGTTTGCCTAGTGTGTTGCAGACCGGATCGGTATTCTTGACACCGGTTGAACTCTAGGACGACTATAATGACTTCACTTTAGGTGAGACCGGATCAATATGTTTACCGACTGGATCATTATCCTGGGATGCCGATTGGCTTCCAGGACGACTGAGACTGCCTCTTATCCTAAGAACCGGTATCTAGACCGGATAACCTTGGGGCCGGTATCCATACCGGATCACTTATATTTTTAATTATAAAAAAACTTTCAGACTAAGGGGAATTAGGATTCTCACTCCCTTAGGTGAGAAAATTTTTGTGAGAATTATTAATAAAAATAAATTCCTAAAAATTCTAATTTTTCATAACATTTTTTAAAATAGTTATATCAGACGTAAGGATAAAAGATTCGCAGGCGGGTTACAATTAACAAGAATCAAAAAAAGATACATGTGCCAAACGTTTCCTAATATATTAAGGACTAATTTCAATATCTTTAATATTAAAATCAATAAAAAGTAACTAAAAGACTAAAATTAAAAATTGATAAAAATGAAATACTAAAATTAAAAATTGATAAAAATATAAACACTAATAAATATATTTAACCCTGTATATATTGTTGATATATTTTCACATATAATATAACACAGCACGAACGAGGAGTAGCACCGGCGAATTTGGAGATGACATGAGAACAACTGGTTTAATGAAGTACACTTAAGAATTCGTCATAGATTTCGAAAAAATTCTCATGATACTTAAACGTATTTCTTAAAAACATTATAATTCACATTTTTATATCTCATATATGTAATTTATATTTTCTCGATATAACAACATAATTACTATTCATAATCATGTTTGACTACATATTAATTATAACTTAAAAACATAATAATCAACAAATCACACTTTATTTTCATGTTTGAGAATCTATATCTTAAATGTTTATTCAGTTCTTAACTTTGTTAGATTTAACTATTATGTTTATGAGGAAAATAAATTTAAAATGTCATTTCTTCCTTTTATTCTGCCAGTCAATTTGATAGGTTTTTGGATATTTTGACATTATATCTCTGTTAATTTTCAATTAGTTGACTTGTTTAATGACATATGACATATTTTTCATAAAAAAACATAATTTCAGCTATCAAAAAGCGTGACAAATTTCTACACATTATTAACCTTTGTCTCATTGAGACATTTTTTTGAAATCAAATTATCATCTTATTTTTAGTGTCTCCTGTGTTTTCTGTATAAACTTTTAAAAATAAAAAATAAGTGATAGTTTTATAATATAAAAAATAAAATAAAATTCTATAAGTAAACATTGTTATCCTTTTTTAAAATAATTTTTATATAATTTCTAATGAATCATAAAAAAATTTAAAGTCTAACATATTAGTCTAATTAGTCAAATTCAATTATTTTTAGAATATTAATTAATGAATTTCCGAAATAATTCTTGCATTTAAGTTTAACTCTTTTACTTCAAGTTCTAGGATATTAATATTCAATATATTTAATGTTTGGACGTGGTTCACGGAAAACGCATTACGTGGGACCGCAGCATATAAATACCCTTCTCCTTCATTTTTTTCCCACAACTCCCATAACCGTTCAAACACACTCCCCACACTCTATTTTCAGTCACCAAAACTACGACTCAACGCTGAAGTTTTCTCTGCGCTTCTTGGAAACCAAACACCAATGACAATCCGAACGAGAAAATCGAAGCGTAAGCTCCATCCAGAGCCACCTTCCCGTACCATCAGCAAGAAGCTCCGGTCGAAGCTTCCTCGCCGGAGAAGGCAAAAGATCTCGCCAGTGCATCTTACTTCGGTGAGGTTCAGAATTTCCCCCGAGGATCCTCGATTCTCTGTAGATTCCAGCTCCGTCTCTGACTTTGCCGGCGGCGGCGTTGAAGTTTCCTGCAATTCGAGCAGAGCTTCCGCCGTGTTCGCCGACAAGGGAAACACGCACTCTGTCAACAGATTATCGAGTGAGTTCTCGAGAAATCGAAGGTCCGAGAAGCTGAAGGAAAATGAAGTAGTGGAGGTGTCAGAGACTTCATGCGTGGACTCCAATTCCGGTGTTCAGGAACGAGGCAGAAGCTTGATTTTGAAGTTTCGAAGAGAAAGTAATAAACCGACAGAAAACGACGACGTTTCCGAAGTTCGCACGAAATCAGAGATCACTTGCGAGGAGCCATTTAACTCAAAGTCTGGTAACGGAAATTTGAAAGTCTCTTCTGAGTTAAACCAAAACGACGTCGTCTCATTTAGTTCCGGTGTTCGTGCGACATCGTTTGAGAAGGAAAAGAACAGAGTAAAAGAAAACAGAGGATCGGAATCCGAATACTCCCAAGAGAATTGCGCGGATTTAATAGCGCAATCAATGGTAAAGCAGGAGTCGGATAATAACGGCGTCGTTTCGGATCTCGCTTGCTCCGAGCAATTGCGATTCTCGTACTGTGACGATGATTTGGAGTACTGTTCCAGCCAGGGAACTGTGTTTTCTGACCTTCACTCAGAGATTTTCCCCGAATGCTCGCAGCTACAGTTTTCAGATTACACTCCGTCTCTGTTCGTTGATTCTGGAAGCCAGTTTTCGCAGGGATCCGTTGGAGACACTCCTTCGTCGATGTACTCGATGTTCCTTCAGTACCGCGACGAATTCTCGGCGCTAGGGGCTTCGCAGGAATTCAATACTTCTTCGAGCGATACTAATAAGGTTTCTCTTCGCGTCAAAGTAGGTTCGCTTGCTTCAGTTTCAGAATTCGAAGTTACTTACTAATTCTGTTAGCAAATCTGTTTAGCTCGCCTATATATACACCATACATGTCTTTGATTTTTAGTTTGCGAGGTTCGATGATTCAGAAGATGAAGACAGCTACCAGATGCTGCGAAAGAGGGAAAGGAGGCAAGTTTTCGTGTTGAATTATAGTGAAAGATATTTCTCTACTACCGAATTCGGAGAGATGGTGCTTCAGCAACGGGCGCAAATGGTTCACTGGATCGTTGAGGTAGGTTGTTACATAACCGCATGTCGTCGTGGTTATTATTATTCTTATTATTGTTTATTATTATTCTTGTTATTATTATTCATGTTATTATTATTATAATTTCACTTTGAAAAATGATATTTCTATTATCACTGTAATGTTGTATGAAAGGAAAAATAGAAAAAAAGAACAAAATATATGAGATGCAATGAATAATATGATAAGGTAATAAAGAAAGATAATGGAAACAAAAAGTGTTATACATTGTTAGATGAATATTATAATAATTCTATTTTAGTGTTTAGGGTTGGTTAGTTGAAACAAAGTTTAATCAACTTTGATCATTAGTTGGTCGTTATTTTTAATTTTTTTTCTTTGATGTTATGTTTTGGATTGCACGAGAGAGGGAGCATGTTTGAAGAGTGATGACCAAAGTTGTTAGGGAGTTAACATTCTATAAGATAGGTAGCCAATAGGATTGATGGAGAGTGGTGAGTGGCTTCCAATTGTTTCGTGACACTCAGATTCTTTTGGATGTATAGAGTATTGCGGCATACTTTAATAAGTCCCCCATGTCGTCATGTCATGCACGATGTAACGCACTTCTCTCCTATTCGTGCATGTGGAGAGTTACTTCGGGGTCCAGGACAGATTTGGCTTTTTACTTTGAGGCTGTAAACGTGGAGAGAGACTGATCATGCTGGAAACATGGAGAGACTAATCATGCATAAGGGTAAGGGATAAGGGGGGTAAAAATAATCCTCCACTATCCTATTACTTACAAAATAAGTGGGTGGGTAGCGATAGTAAATTATCCATTAATAGTTATTTACATAACTATTAATATGTATTGTTTTATTAAAATATATTTAAATATTTAAGTTTCTTTTTATCATTTTATAATAAGATAAAAAATTATTTTTTAATAATAATATTTTTAATGTTTGAAATTGTAATATATTATACAATATTAATTTATAATATATCCTGTTACAATAATATTATATTTAATATATTATATTGCATTTTTTCCTGATTATTATTTTTTTAATAAATATTAATAAATACTTCATTAAACTTTACCAGTAAATATTCATTACCTGTTTTAAACCCATATATATAATGGTAATATTACCCCACACTTGCTCTCGCTCCGACTGTGTCATTTCTGATGGAGAGAACTTCTTCCCTTGTCATGACTTCTTCCTGCAATATTACTAACATTCAATTTTTGAAGGTCTAGCTAAGTTGCTTGCCACACAAGTCTCAATCATTTTAATGCGTCAATATTTCATATAGATAGGACGCATATTATTTCGATTAGATAGGGAAGGAAGAAGCATTTAGTTAACATATTAATTGAATAGCAGGCTGAGATAAGAAAAAGGTAAAACTTCAAGGAAATGTGAAATTGTTATTTATTTATTGTGCACAATATTTATTTTTGTAAGTGTTAATAGATTGAACATATGAAAATAATATTATTTTCCGTTTATTAGAGCATTCTACAAAGTGCTAAAATATATCGGAGGGTCCTTCATCACCAATTGACGTGATTTCTCTAATTATTATCTAGTTATTTTATTGTTTTCATTTTTAATGATGGATATATACCGTTTTCTTCTCCTCCCTGTGTCAGACAACGAGACCAACCATGATATATACGCATGGATATATAGAGCTTATGCACTTTGCTAACAGTCACCCACCATCTAACATAAAATGATTATCATTCGTGAACTCATTTAGATTTCCATAACAACATATATTTTTAGCTTCAGATATTGAGACTATCGGCCTTTGAATTGCTGGTTAAATTTGTTTAAAATGCTTTATCTTTGAAATTTAGCAGCAATCTTATCGGAAACAGCTTCGGCAAGAGACAATGTTTCTTGGAGTCAACCTGTTTGACCGTTTCCTTAGCAAAGGATACTTTAAAGCCAAACGAAAGCTTCAAATTGTTGGAATAGCCTGCCTCACGTTAGCGACCCGGATCGAAGAAAACCAGCACTATAACAGGTTCATCATTTAATTTTTACATTTCTTGTATCCTCCAAGTAATCTTCCGCAAAAGTGTTGTTTCAATCACGTGTCACTAATTTACTGGTCTTGGATTGCCCGAATGTGAAGTGATTGGCTAGTGATGACCTTCAGAATGGAGGAAAAATGAAAATTGACGAGGATAAATTTTGGTGCAGCTTGAGTTTATTTATCCCTGACCCTTATTCCTGTTAATCATGCAATATTATCTTAATTACAAGAAAGTATCCGGGTAAACTACAACTACCTCCTTATAGTTTCAATCATCACAAACCAAATTACGGCCATGACTACTGTTTTAGACACGCACCTGTACTAGGTACATGATGGGCATGGGTATATATTTGTATTTGGTATTCTGTACATATCAATGTTATGTTAATTTTTCTCATAAAATATTGTATCCCGTGTCCATATTCGTACCGGGTACCCGTAGCATACCCATACCTATGTAAGATACGTGGAAGGATTAGGGAAGGTTAAAATAAAAAATAAATAATTCTGAAGTTTTAATATTCCATGAGTAGAGCACTACAATCCGGCCCGTAATACGTGTTCTTTTTTATAGATTGATGATCATGCTTCTCGTATAACTTGGGAAAGTGAGAATTATCAGGGTTTAACAAATTCTAATCCAATCAAATTCATGAAAGTTTTCTTCAAACGAATTACTGAACTCTTTTATGGGCACTACAGAATGGGGCAAAAAAATTTCTACATAGGAAGCAGTGTGTACAGTAGATGCGAGGTGGTAGCTATGGAATGGATGTTGCAGGAGGTGCTCAACTTTCAGTGCTTTCTGCCTACCATCTACAATTTCTTGTGGTATAATTTTTTTCTTACGGCACGGGATGATATGAAGTTTTGCTTAAAGATTAGCTAATACTCATCATCTCAAGTCTCCACTCATTAAAGATTAACGCTTCAATCTGAATTTTGAAATGAATGGTTTAATTAAGCAAAGGCATATGCTTTTATTTCTCTAACTAGAAAGCAAGTGTATACACAGGGACAAGAGTTACAACATCCGTATTGGGTGGTTACGTAACAGGGGATTCGTAGGTGTCTTGGATGATTACACAACAGAAACATTATCAGTAATTCAATTCATTGCGCCATATTTTAAAAAATTTCAGCGCACCAACAAACTAAGCATTCATTTTGCTAAAAAAATATTCAGTTTCTCTAATGTTATGACAGCTTTTTTGGAAATCAGTCCTAGGACACATTTGAAAATGAAAACTTTTTATAAAGAAAATGTATTGTGCTATATGAAAACTTTTCATTTTTTGATCAATTAAGGTAGGGCACATATTAGAAAAATCAAATAGTATTAATGCCATATAAGGTTCAGCAGCACAAATATAAAAAATATAAAAGGCCTCCTGCATAATCTAAAAATCAAAAGAAAACTTTGTTATTCTAGCTTAACTTCATAACACCAATAAGAAAGATATATTATCATCTTTTAATACCCAAACTTGAGCTTCCCGACGAAACAGAGTTCTACCCGCACTTTGTTTATAATTTCACAAAAATTTTACAACCATGTATAATTTTGCAGGTTTTACCTGAAGGCAGCTAATGCTGATGCAACCATGGAGAAGAGGGTCAAGTACCTGGCAGTGCTTGCAGTGTCAGCTCACGAGCAACTGTGTTACTGGCCTTCAACAGTTGCTGCAGCACTTGTAATCCTGGCTTGTCTTGAAGTCAACCAAAATGCATCCCACAGAGTCATAAGGGTAATTATTGATGTGATCCAGAACTAACGCAATATTTGAATCTTGAATGCATGAACCAAGTCAGGATCTTTGTAATTCTAGTACATGAAACCAAAGTGGAATACGATACAATAGTATATCTGTAGAGTTATGCGTGCCTTTTTCAGAATGCTCGGTAACCCTTTCTTTTTTTTGGATTATCCTGTGATTTCCGTTGATAATTAGTCTTATGATTTTGTAGATTCACGTTAGATCAAAAGATGAGGCTCTGCATGAATGCATCGAGGTATGGTGGTTCTATTCATTGCAATTTGTTACTGTACATATTTTGTTCCGAGGTTAAAACCAGATAAAAGAAGAAACAACAGCATGAAATGTCATAATGAAAAGGCTCCACAATAATTATAAATTAATCAAATCATTTGATTTATTGTGCTGAGAAAAGCCCCGCATTGCAATTAGAATGAAATGTATCCTTTCATTTATTATCATTCTTTTTTTATGAAGTCATTTAAATCATTCTATTTAATCTGTTTATTAATGTATTTAAAATGAACCTTGATATTATTAGATTCACTTGAACAGAGCCTGGAGTGGTTGTTACGCTATGTGTGATAAGATACTAGTTGGCATGGAGAAATTGGCTATACAATACAATTTGGTGGCAATTGTTCCTAACCATCCGAAGACGTGTGACTTGCTTATGCCTGGTTAATTCATCATTAATACAAAATAAGTTCCAATTGTTTCCTACCTGAGAGGAAGGAAATGCCATTTTTTTCATGTAACTATATTGATTATTCTGTATTTCAATATAGAGGAAAAGTTATACACATTTTTTGGAAGCGGTGAACACCTAACAACGGGTCAAGAAACTCAGATACCAACTGTTAAGGACCTATCCTACATATATATTGCAACGCTATATAAAAATTTATCTTTCATTATGTATGATTTCTTCTTTCTGAGGCAAGCATTAACCAAATATCATATTCTGCCACTCTGAATTTTAATTGCACAGCATTATAGTGCCATTGTTCAAAATGCTTGATTTCATATTAAATTGTCTCGTTTCTAAAGAAGTGTGTAAGGATTAGGGAAGAAAAGATATACACGATTTCAACCAAATTAATGCAGAAAATGACTGATTTATGTTAATTACAGAATGACCATTGCATGTATCAATGCATGCAACTAGCATTTCAAATTCCTATCAGTTACAGGTCGGGTTGTTACAAAAATCAAGAGCTAAAGGACGTAGCTAAAGCTACTATGAAATAATTGAGTTATGAAAGTTAACAGTTAAAACAAATAGAGTCCATGTATAAAACTGTTGTCTGCCGTGTCTAGAGTCTAGAGATAATCTTCTAAAAACAATAAACACCATTTGACCAACCCAAAAAGGAAAGAAGTTAATAATAAACTAATATGAGACAAAACAACTGCATTGTTTCCTGTCAAGTGAAAATGGATATAGTTAAAATCATTATAGTGCAACTCAAGACGTCAACTGAACTACTACCAACTGCTAAATGCTAATAACTCAAACTAGCAATTGGAGAACAGTCTGAAGCAAGGCAGACAAATATATGTGAATAGAAAAGTTATATGCCTATATTCTTTGGTTGTAAAGGTAAAAGAAAACAGTAAAACATTGTCATGCAAAGTTAATTATACAATTGATAATGTTTGCATTACAACCGTTCAAATGAATGTCCTAAACTAAAGGGAAAATTGAATGAGGAAATAACTCAAAAATAAAAAAATAGTAAGAAAATAACAAAGAATTATTTTACATGAATGTCGACCATATTTAGGAATCTATTCTATCAGACAAACCTTTGCATCTCTATGACAATTAACAAGACTTATCATCGTATGAGAAACTTGTAGCAACTGAGGTATGAGTTTAACAATAACTATGCTAACTAAACCAATCCATCTGTGCATGGGAGGATGTAAGGGAATGCTGTTCATTAACTCAAGTTATATAATTGTCAGCTTACTGCCATTGTCTGAATTAACAGGAACTACAGCAGGGCCAATGTCTGAAGATTCCTCAAAGTGCATCTTTGCGAATTCATCGACAATCTCTTTCCTTTCCCTATAAATGATCTCCTTTCTTCCCACCTCAGCTTGTTCAACCTTCTCCTTGGTCAACATGCTGACATCACCAGCTGCCTTTGCAAAAGCAGTGAAAGCACTGGACACCCATGAAGCACCAGTTGACACATAAGGATTGCTCATGATAGCAGATCCAGCACTACTTGCCTTTTGCTCCGCAGCAGCAATAGCAGACTTAGTCATTTCAGAAAGCTGATACCTTTCATCCATCTCTCTCACTTTTTCATTGGCAATAGCTGTTCCAATACTTAATTTGTCACTTATTCCCATTCTACGATCAATGGAAGCAACTGTGGAAGAAGCATTTGAGGTTAAGGAATAACGTTCATCAAGGGCTTTTGCATGATTGATTGCATCCTTTCCTAAAATGAAACCCTTTGCAAGCATTGTGCTCATTACATCCTCAGCCTTATTAACCGCAGGAGCATTTTGGTTTGTCTATTGAGATGAGCATTGTACAATATGCATTAGATAATTCACAACAAATACTTATAATTTCACAGTAAAGACCTTAGAATCTCAAATGCAGAGGGAGGGAAGAATTGGTATACACATGTACAGATCGCACATCCAGATCTAACTCTAGATCTAGAAGCCTTCATTCACAGATACTCAGAGCTGTGAAGTAACTAAGTTTACATTATAACTAACTTGAGCATCATCAAATACAACACCCACAATATAGGCATCAAGATTTGATTATTAATCTAACCTTGTATGGAAATGTTTTAACAGAGCAGAGCTACATCTGCCAAGAGAAAAGTGGTAGTTTGGTGTATTTAAGATTTTGGACCATCAGAGTAGTTTTCATTGCTGCAGGTAATTGCTGAAATCAACAGCAGAACAAAGTATATCTAAAAATCTAAATGTATCATACCCAGACATATATTTAAGCACCATATAAAGTTAGTTGCAATAATGAAGCCATGTATTTCAAACCCTGAAACTAGGAGTCACTGACTCGAAGTCAGTCAAGAATAATAATTTCATGAGTCAGATATATAAAACCCGTTAGGATTGACACTGCTATATGGGGTACATGACACAAGTTTAAATTACTTCCTTTGATCTCATATGTAAGGCATAGTTTTAGAAAAAAAAATTGATCATTTCTATAAGGCATAATTAAATTTCTCATACAACATTTATTGACTTCTCTTTATTTACCTTTATTAATTAGTCTAAATATTCAACATTTCATTAAATAGACACACAACTATGAATGGCACTTAATTAATTCATAAGGGTAAAATTATAATGGAACATTAACTTTTAGAAACCCAATACATTTAGCTACTCCTTAAAAACTTTTATTAGTCTTAGTGTTTCAGTTAACTATGTCTTATATATGGAACTAGAGGAAGTAATAATTAAGAACTTACTGGACTCGAGGGAATAGCTTCAGGGGGCAGCTGGTACTTCTCTACCGGTGTGATGGTGATATATAGATCACCTATCTTTGAACCCTATATAAAAAATTGGAGATTAAGAATGATTTATTGAAAAGAAAAAATCAACTAAAAGTTTCTGTGTCTTTTTATGTTGTCTAACAGAGGGATTCAGTGAAAAAGATTTACAAGATACATTGGTGCAAGCCAATCATTATGAAATGTACTGTAAATTGTCAAAGAAAAACTTATTTGCATAAAAATATACCGTTAAGAGAATTGCTGTATCTGCTCCCTGTGTATCCTTAAATGTAACATAAGCAACCTGTGTGCGATCAGATTCCCTGTAAGATTACAAATCAGAGATTAGGGACATTCAGTCTAAAAAGTTTAAACAACACTTCATAAAAAATGAATAAAACATTACGAATGCTCTGACCTTTGCATCTCACTATATTGAATTTCACCTGAAAATGAAAAGAATTCTTCTATGTCTTTCTTGGTAGTAACATGTGATATATTGCTAACCTTAACTGTTCTTATCTGTAAGAAATCAAAATGGAATAAACTTACAATGACATGATTTGTCCCTAAACAAATACCCACAGAGAACGGTGGGGAAAACAGATGAGAATTGTTTTAAAGGATTAATCTAAAGTAACCAAATAATCAACCAGGAAACAAATTTGCCAAATAAAAAACAACTTAGCATTTGAATCATTTCGGGTCCCTAATTGTATGAAGTATGGACTAGGAGTTAGAATTGGAACTACTAATCATTGTGATTGTGAGGGAGTTTAGTCAATGTGTATCCAAAATTAAATGCTTTTCAGATTTTTCAAGATACTAAATACTTCAACTTTTCATTAGGTTGTTTCTATCTGAATTCCTTAACCATCTATCACTAGTTTTCAGATGCTGCAATTATTTCTAGCACACGTTTTACAGTTAAAGGTGGGCAAATTCATAATGTCGTGACCAAGAATTCACTGGCAACATGATATTGATTGCTGGATCATATATTATTATTCAACAATTATAATGCTAACCAATGTTACTATGTAAAAATTTCTTCCTCACGTCTGAAACATGAATAGTCCAGTTTGGTGTAGCTGTGGATTGGGGAATAGCTTCAGCTCTTTGATCAGTATGGTCCACTAAGGCCTGCACATAATTTTTAATTTAGGTTGTCTTTGGAGAGAACTATAGAATTCTAGTATTGTTAAACTAGTAAAGAGTGGTTATAAAAATAGTCAAGTATGAAAGTTGATCCGGTCTGGATACCGGCCCCTAAAGTTGTGACATCAGCGTGACTGTTCCAGAAGGGCAACCGGTATCATAGGGTAGTACCCCCACACTGGCTATCCGAGGTTACGTTTGAGATACCGGACACTTCATCCGTTCTCGCTTCTCCGTCACGTATAACCATTTGCCTCAGTGTCATAATGAGATAAGAGGGGTTATAACTTATTAGTATGGATACTCTGCATAGCGGAATGTGTCTATATCATTCATTAAAAGGGACAAGTACAATTGCAGGCATAATGTACGGAAAAGGTGATTATCCTCCATCCCTGTGTCAGAATCGTACACTGATAATTGACCTACCCCTGACACACTCTGAATACTGAGCCACTCTGAATACTGAGCCACTCTGATTGACACTTTATACACGGTATCAGAACCTATGGGTCCACCTGCACCCAACGATTCATTTCCCACGTCCAACTATAAATAGCATATTCCAATACACATGCAAGGTTACGTTGTTCTAACTCATATCTTACTATTGCATTGCTTGAGTATTGACTGAGTTCATCTACACTCTTCTAACTTGAGCGTCGGAGAATCTTCGCAGGTGACACTACCTTTCGCCCTCACCAACGCGAAACTCTGGGGTGAAGGATCTCCAGGACTACAAGACCGGTTTCCCCTACTGAGAGGCCGGATTATAATATCGGATACCCACTGTACCGGTGTATACATACTAAAATATATATACTTTTGTGGCTGGTCTCACACCGGATTGTAGACCCCGGTTCAGACCAGTTCAAAAGTAATTGTAAAGGATAATCCAAAACGGTTAAACATAGAAGAGGAATTTTAAAATATAGAAGAGGAATTTTAAAATTCTTTTTTAACAAGTGATATTTGAAATTCCTCCTATTTGTACTAAACACTGTCAAATTAAAATTTGTAGTATTCTCATAACTCCTTGTCATTCAAATATGTTAATTTCAAAATTCTCTATAATCTTAAAATTTTTCATCCACACGGAAGGTTAATGTATTTCTAGGATGATATTCATTGGTCTGTTTCTGTAAAAGGGGTCCAAAGAGAATGTAAAACCACCCAGTTAGCGAAAGGGAAAGGTTATACCAAGAGAAAACATCGGTGTGATAAAAGAAGCAATTCAAATCAACGAATGTCAGATTAGTCATCATCGTAAACTCAACTAATGAAACACTTCATGACTTAGAACAATTAACAATAACAACCATTCATGTGCATTGCCAAACCACAAAACATCCCCAAAATGATTCATATCAACAGAAGTCACAATTTGCTCTTGAATAAATAAACAAATAAAATCACTTCCATTCGATTCAAAAGGGTTATTGACAAACATCGTAGATCCAAGATTCCAAAGTTGTACACTTCAAAAGAGCATTTTCATTCATAACTACAACAACTACACCCATCAAAGTTATACAAATCACTTAATATATAAATAAAAAATAGGAGGGAGCGTGAGCATCAAAACAGATGCACAACACAATGAGGCATAAAGAAAGAAGAGAAGAAACCCAGATAGGATCTGAAACAAACCAAAATGAATGATCAATGAAATCAACAAGAAAGAAAGAATGGGAAGGATGGCAGATCTGATAGAAAGGGAATTGAAAGGTTGAGACTCACCGACATTTCGGATGAATGTGGTTTTTTTTGTCAGAAACAGGGTCGAATAGAAAAGATGGAATTTTTTTGAACGAAAAGGAGCAAATAACAGGAACAAGGTGGTTTGGTATAATAATCATGTGACTCGTTATTTGCTGTCAATGATGTCATGTGGGGGTAATTTTTCAACCGACGCGATGCCTTATCATATAAGAAAGTAAGTAAATTTACTTTCCGGGTTGGTTTTGATTTTTAGTTTTAATTTTTTGAAACCAAATTTTGTTTTTTATTTTTAGTTTTATGTTTTAGTTTATTTGATTTTCAATTTTAAAAAGTTGTTGTAAATTTTTTTATAATCATAATCAAATTACTTTACAAGTATAAAATAATAATATAAATAATATTAATAGTAATAACAATTTTTTTACAATGATGGTAGTGACACTGTCAAGGGTGGTGATGATGACAGCAGTGGTAGCGGTGACAATAAAAGTGGTGATGGAGATGGTGATGATGACGGTAGTGATGTTTGTGACAGTGGCGACGATGACAAACATAACGTTAGGGATAGTGATAGTTGTAATGGGGATAAAGGTGGTGGTGGTAGAGGTAATTGTTGTCATGATGATGACGACGACATTTGTGACGGAAATTGTAACACCCTCTGTTACACTTTAATAAAATATATAAAAATTCGTAAATTTTTTTTTTAAAAATATGATTGTTAAAAAGAAACTATCGGAATAAATTACATACATTATTTCTGAAATACCTCATAAATATTATTAAAACTTTATAAAGTATTTGTACATTCATCCGAAGAAAATAAACATTAAACATTATAAGAAAGAGAGGAAACTCCATGGCCCAGAAGCAGTTACTTAATAACATTATTTATTCATTGGACCACGGTATTCATACCGAGCTCCCTTTCTAGAACGTGCTATAGTTACTGCCGATATTCTTCGATTCTTCCCTCTGAACCATCAATTTAAAACATGTAAAACAAAAACACGAGAAAGGAGTGAGAAACAGAATATAATATTCCCGAATAAGACATAAGCAACAAAGAGTTTTCACAAACATTACATAATAATATCAATCACAATCACATACACAATCAATTATGAATGCATGAATGTTATGCAATATCTTCATCATAACTTACCTATATATGTGGGCCCTTAAATTTTAATTTTGCACTGGGCCAACCAGGAGTTTACACTGTTCCATAAGTCCGGATAATAATATGAACAGCTCAACTGGCATGGAAATACTTAGAGACTAGTCAGATTGAGAAAGTTTTTATTGTGAAAGTACCCGACACTAGGGAGCTACCCCAGGTCCCCTAAAGCACCCTTTCACACCCTCTCATCCCAAGGCTCGTAATTAAGCCTCCTCTAATGTATCCTCAGTTTCTATAATCCGTCCCCAGACAATATCATTTTATTTCGCTTTAATGATTCATGATGCATGAACTACACGCGTATTTAGTTGGTTAAGGCTTTTAGAAACTCAATTATTAAATACCTTAAAAGGTTTACAACATCATTTCTATAAACTGTACATTTTCTCAATTCTCTGAATTTCTGTCCCACAGAAATAAATTTGGTACAGTTTTCAAATCTCACTGAAATTGAGTTTCTAAGCCTTAAAAAAACTTTTTCATATAAAACTTTACATAATCTTTCTCAAATTAAATCTTAACAAAATCAAATTTAGGAATCTCAATTATTTCAAAATATTTTTAGTTATTAAGTTGGAAAAAATAAAATAATTTTCTTTTAAAAAATTTTGTTTTATTAAAAGAGAATAATTATTAACCAAAAATATTTAAAATTACAAAATTTTTCTTTAACTCAAGATTTAATTAATTAATTCTCATAAAATGTTTTCTTTCTAAAATAAATACTAATTTTTTATTCTAAATATTGAAAATAAAGTTAATAAAAATAATTTCTAAGAAGAGAAGATTTAAAGTAAAAATTTAAAGAGTAAGGTAAGAAAATTCTTACTGAATTTAGCTTTCCGTCATGCTTGCTATATGCTCAAACTCCACGTCACAAAATCATCAATCAAAATCAAGCATTATCAAATATAACTAAATATCATCAATCACATCAAATATTATTAATCACAATTAAATATCAATCAAAATCAAGTCAACAAAGCATTATTTATAAATATTATAATTCAAAGTTTAATGGTTATTAATATAGTCAATTTGAGTCCTTTTGGTCAATTCCTCGTATAGGTTTATGTAAATCCATATAATTCAGTCCTTGCATAGGTATAGTTCAGTCCATATGGGTCATAATGGTCCAAATCCTTGCATAGGTATAGTCCAGTCCATATAGGTCATAATGGTCCAAGTCCTTGCATAGGTATGTTAGAGTTAGTTAAACCGGATATTTAGTTTAAAATTTATTAAAAATTTTAAGTTAAAAAGTTAATATTTAAAATAATAATATTATTAAATTTAAAAGGAGTAGGGGACTCCTCCCATTATTCTTATGTCTTTTCATATTATACTCTTATCTCACTTCCCCTTACCTTGAGTTGTTACCAAAAAGAGATTTGCTTTGCGCCTCCAATTTCTAGAAATATTAATACCAATCTTATTTCAGTATAAGCATAAGACGAAGATTAAGATTAATACTTAAAACAGAAATAGTAAATTTTGAATAGTGAATAGTGAATAGTAAATAGTGAATAGTAAATCGTGAATAGTAATAGTAAATAGTAAAACGTGAATAGTAACGGTAAATAGTAAATCATGAATAGTAACGGTAAATAGTAACATTAAATAGTAATTTACTATTTGAATAGTAATTTACTATTGAAATAGTAATTTACTATTGAAATAGTGTTTGCTATGCAGAATAGTAACTTAAAATAATATTATTTCCAGTATAATAACAGATTTCTAAAAACGATATAAAAATAACCCAAAAAATATAAAAGAGAAGTATTCTTACCTTAGGATTTTGGCAGAACCTTCTCTCCAAAAACTTTTCTTCTCTCTCTCACTTCCACCACTATCTCACTAGCACTACTATATTAAGAAAACTTAATCTGAAATTGTGAATTCTAAAGAAGAAATCATTCGGTATTTATAGGAAAAAAATTTACTATGCATTCCATTATTTTAATATAAAAGTACTATGCATTTTTGAATTTTTTATTCCAGGTTACTGTGCACCTTTTGAAAATTTCGTCCATGCACAGTGTTTTGCATAGTAACTGTCGGCAGAATTATTAAGTCAAATAGTAACCTTTCACTCGGTATATTTTAAATATTCAAAATGAGTCTTTTTTGAAATTTAGCGATATTATATCAGTTCTTACTAATTTTATAACATGTAATATAAAGTTGAAATTTTAAAAATCTAAAATTTTCTGTTAATAAAATTTTATTGATACGTTCCAATTTTTTAACGATTAGAAAAAATCAAGATTTTTCTCAAACCGATAATTTTTAGATAAGTCTACTTGAAACGGATTTTAGAAAATTTTCTTATAATTTCAATTCACTTTCTTATAAATATTTTTAATTTAAGTCACTTATATGAATTTAAAATTATTTAAAAAATATTATTTTATTAAAAAAATCCAAAATTCCAAAAAAATCTAAAAAATCATAAATAATACGTAGATTAAAAAGTTCTAAAGAACCATAATTTAATTCCTTCAAAATTTCAATATAAAAATAAAAATAGGGGTGTTACAACTCTACTCCCCTTAAAAAATTTCGTCCTCGAAATTTACATTATTCAGTAAAACAAATGAGGATGAGACTCTTTCATCTCAGTTTCTAGTTCCCATGTAGCATCTTCCCCTCTCGTTTCACTCCAAATGACCTTTACAAGCGGAATTGTCTTGTCTCTTAACTTTTTTATTCTTCTATCACCTATTGTGATAGGTGGTGCATCATATGTAAGATTATCTTTAACTTATATGACATCAGGTTCAATAACATGTGTAGGATCAAATATATACTTTCATAAGTTTGACACATGAAAAACATTATGGATATTAGAAAGAAAAGGTGGTAATGCTATTTGGTAGGCAAGGGGACTAACTTTATAAATTATTTGATATGGACCAATAAATCTAGGAGTTAGTTTTCGAGATTTCATTGTCCGACCGACCCCAGTCATAGGTGTGACTTTCAAGAATACATGATCACCTTCTTGAAATTCGAGCGGCTTTCTTCTTTTGTCATAGTAACTTTTCTGCCTGCTCTGTGTTGCCTTCATCTTTTCCTGAACTATTTTGATTTTATCCGTGGTTTGTTGTACCAACTCTGGTCCTAGCATCAAGTTTTCACCAGTCTCAAACCAACATAGCGGGGTCCTACATTTTCTTCCATATAATGCTTCAAAAGGTGCCATGCCAATGCTAGCATGGAAACTGTTGTTGTAGGTAAATTCCACATATGGTAAGAATTGATTCCAACTTCATTTATGCTCCAACACACAAGCTCGTAACAAGTCCTCTAGAGATTGGATTGTTCTTTCTGATTGTCCATCCGTCTGAGGATGATATGCTGAACTCAGACGCAGTCTTGTTCCCAAAGCCTTATGCAAGCTCTTCCAGAATTGTGATGTAAAACGAGGGTCCCGATCATAAATGATACTTGAAGGAATTCCATGCAATCTCACAATCTCCTCGATGTATAATTTTGCCAGCTTCTCTATAGAGTAACGAATATTAATGGGAATAAAGTGGGCAGACTTTGTTAGTCTATCAACTATTACCCATATTGAATCATGTCCTAATGGAGTTTTAGGTAAAGAAGTCACAAAATCCATGGTAATGCTATCCCATTTCCATTCCGGTATTTCCATTGATTGTAGCATTCCAGGGGGTTTTTGGTGTTCTACTTTAACCTTCTGGCAAATTAGACATGCAGCCACGTACTCTGCCACTGCTTTCTTCATTCCAGGCCACCAAAATAACTTCTTCAAATCTTGATACATTTTAGTAGCTCCGGGATGAATGCTCATATAACTTTTATGGCCTTCTTCCAAAATTGCTTTCCTCAACTCCTCTTGATTAGGGATACACACTCGATCCTTATACCTCAGCAATTGGTCACTTCTTACATTGAACTCGACTTCTTTTCCTTGTTTCAAGAGTTCTTTCTTCTCTTGCAGGAATTCATCCTCTCGTTGAGCCTCTAAAACTTGTCTCAGGAATTCACTTGTCACTTGCAACGCTCCTAATCTGTAGCTGTTAGCATTAACCTTTACTGCTAGGTTAAGATCTCTGAAATTCTCTATTAATTCCAGCTCTTTAATCATCATTGTGGACGCATGTAGAGACTTTCGACTTAAAGCATCAACTACTACGTTTGCTTTTCCAGGATGGTATTGCAACTCAAAGTCGTAGTCCTTTAAGAACTCCATCCATCTCCGTTGCCTCATGTTCAACTCCTTTTGGTCAAATAAATACTTAAGACTCTTATGATCACTAAACACATCGAATGTTGCACCGTATAGATAATGCCTCCAAATCTTTAAGGCAAAAACTACAACGGCTAACTCTAATTCATGGGTAGGGTAGTTAATCTCATGTTGCCTTAATTGGCGCGACGCATAGGCTACAACCTTCTTGTCTTGCATGAGTACACTTCCTAGTCCTTGTTTAGACGCATCACAGTAAACTTCAAAACTTCGATGTGGATCAGGGAGTACTAACACCGGCGCAGAAGTAAGTCGATCTTTCAGCTCTTGGAAACTATTCTCGCATTGTGTCGTCCACACAAAAGGTTGTCCTTTCCGTGTTAACTTGGTCAATAGGCATCCTAGCTTTGAAAATCCTTCAATGAATCTCCTATAGTATCCAGCCAAACCCAAGAAACTTCTAATCTTAGTGATTGTAGTTGGTCTCTCCCATTTTAAAACTGCCTCCACCTTGGAAGGGTCTACAGCTATTCCTCCTTCACTAATTACATGTCCTAAAAAGTTCACTTCTTCCAACCAGAATTCACACTTCGACAGCTTTGCATACAGTTGTTTCTTTTTTAGGATTTCCAACACAACCTTCAAGTGTTCAACATGTTCTTCTCTGCTTTTAGAGTACACTAATATATCATCAATGAACACCACTACAAATTTATCTAGATATGGATGAAAAATCCTATTCATGTAATCCATGAATACGGCTGGTGTATTAGTTACACCAAAAGGCATTACTAGATATTCGTAATGGCCATAGCGTGTTCTAAAAGCAGTTTTTGGTACATCTTCTTTCTTTACCCTTATTTGATGGTATCCAGACCTCAAATCAATTTTGGAGAACACCGTGGCACCACGCAGCTGATCCATCAAGTCGTCAATCCTTGGCAGAGGGTATCTGTTCTTGATCGTCACCTTGTTCAGTTGTCAATAATCTATACACAACCTCATGCTACCATCCTTTTTCTTAACCAACAACACTGGTGCACCCCAGGGGGATACACTGGGTCGTATAAACTGCTTCTCTATCATCTCTTCAAGTTGTTTCTTCAACTCTGCTAATTCTAGAGGTGACATTCGGTATGGTGCAATTGAAATGGGTCCAACTCCAGGTACTAGATCAATGGCAAATTCCACATTTCTTTCTGGGGGTAAACCAGGGATATCTTCAGGAAAAACGTCAGGAAATTCACACACAACCGACAGACTTTTGATTTTTGATTCTTGCTCTCCTTTCGTTGAAAGCAATAGCATGAATCCTTGAGCCCCTCCTTTTAAAGAGGCACTCACTTGGTTGGCGGTTAGAAATCTCGAATCCTCAGGATTCAAATTCACTGGTTCTTTAAACATTATGGTTTTATTATGACAATCTATTAGAACATGATTGTCAGACAACCAATCTAGCCCAATAATAACTTCTAAGCCAGAAAGGGGTAAACAGAAAAGATTAGCTTTAAAGTCCCTACCATTTATGACAATAGGGCATTTCCAACAGGCTTTAGAAGTGACAATGGGATTGTTTCCAGGAGTATGTATAGATAAGTCAAATGGCAGTTCTATCACAGGTAATTTTAGTTTTTCTACACAGTCATTGGCAATAAAGGAATGTGATGCACCTGAGTCATACATAACAGTTAAAGGAATCTTATTAATGATACACTTACCTTCCACCATGGAATCAGAATGAGATGCTTCTTCTCCAGTGATTGTAAAAACCTTTCCTTTTGCCTTCGGCCTTCCGACTGCACTGTGCGCGCCTCCTTGAGTATTTATGTTTGTACTCGCACCTTCAGGGTTTTCCCTCTTCATCTCTGGACAATCCTTGATGTGATGACCTGGTTTGTTACACTTAAAACAAACATAAGTGTTTTTAGGACAATCCTTTCTCAAATGGGGTCCTCCACAGATAAAACATTTAAAATTTGGTACAGATGTCGGGTAATAGCTTCCAGTTGAAGCTTGGGGTCTGTTAGGAACAGATGCTGCTCCAAACCGGCGAAATGGCGCTTGGTAAGGCTTATTCCTTCTGAAGTCTCTTCTTTGGTGATGGTGAGGTCCTCCACTTCTCATTTCTCCTGCCTTGTGAATGGGCTCACGACTTTTGGTCATTCTATCCTTATGATCTTCTTCAAAGATCCTGCAGCGATTTACCAATACAGAAAATTCACGGATTTCCTGCATTCGTATAGCTTCCTTAATTTCTGGCCGTAATCCATTTACAAACTTTGCACACCGATCTCTTTCATTAGTAGCATCATTATAATGAGAATGAAAACGAGATAGCTCTTCAAACCTGGATGCGTACTCTCCAACGGTCATATTTCCCTGGGTCAGCGACAAGAATTCGAATTGTCTTTTCTCTTTAACATCAGCTGGAAAGTATTTCTCCAGAAACATATCCTTGAAATAATCCCAAGTGATCTCTACGCCGTTGACTTCGAATTGTCTACGCATGCTATCCCACCAATGTTCGGCATCCTCAGGTAAGGCATAAGTAGCGAAGACTACCTTATCAGCTTCATTACATTGCAATGCTCGAAAGATCTTCTCTATCTCTCGAATCCAGATTTGTGCTCCATCAGGGTTATATCCTCCCTTGAAACGAGGTGGATTGCGCTTTTCGAATAGGTCCAACCTTCTCAAGGCATCGTTACCTTGACCTTCACGTGCTCCCATTGCATTGATTAAGCGTTCTACAACTCCAGCAAGATCGTTTCCAGCCATTAGTTTCCTGTTTCACAGTAACTGAGATTTGTCACATCAATCACAGTTACTACCAAGTCAGATATTCTACCTATACAGAGTTTACAAACAAAGCAAGATAGACCTTTTCCCCAGGCCTATTGGATTAACTGCTCTGATACCACTTTGTAACACCCTCTGTTACACTTTAATAAAATATATAAAAATTCGTAAATTTTTTTTAAAAAAATATGATTGTTAAAAAGAAAATATCGGAATAAATTACATACATTATTTCTGAAATACCTCATAAATATTATTAAAACTTTATAAAGTATTTGTACATTCATCCGAAGAAAATAAACATTAAACATTATAAGAAAGAGAGGAAACTCCATGGCCCAGAAGCAGTTACTTAATAACATTATTTATTCATTGGACCACGGTATTCATACCGAGCTCCCTTTCTAGAACGTGCTATAGTTACTGCCGATATTCTTCGATTCTTCCCTCTGAACCATCAATTTAAAACATGTAAAACAAAAACACGAGAAAGGAGTGAGAAACAGAACATAATATTCCCGAATAAGACATAAGCAACAAAGGGTTTTCACAAACATTACATAATAATATCAATCACAATCACATACACAATCAATTATGAATGCATGAATGTTATGCAATATCTTCATCATAACTTACCTATATATGCGGGCCCTTAAATTTTAATTTTGCACTGGGCCAACCAGGAGTTTACACTGTTCCATAAGTCTGGATAATAATATAAACAGCTCAACTGGCATGGAAACACTTAGAGACTAGTCAGATTGAGAAAGTTTTTATTGTGAAAGTACCCGACACTAGGGAGCTACCCCAGGTCCCCTGAAGCACCCTTTCACACCCTCTCATCCCAAGGCTCGTAATTAAGCCTCCTCTAATGTATCCTCAGTTTCTATAATCCGTCCCCAGACAATATCATTTTATTTCGCTTTAATGATTCATGATGCATGAACTACACGCGTATTTAGTTGGTTAAGGCTTTTAGAAACTCAATTATTAAATACCTTAAAAGGTTTACAACATCATTTCTATAAACTGTACATTTTCTCAATTCTTTGAATTTCTGTCCCACAGAAATAAATTTGGTATAGTTTTCAAATCTCACTGAAATTGAGTTTCTAAGCCTTAAAAAAACTTTTTCATATAAAACTTTACATAATCTTTCTCAAATTAAATCTTAACAAAATCAAATTTAGGAATCTCAATTATTTCCAAATATTTTTAGTTATTAAGTTGGAAAAAATAAAATAATTTTCTTTTAAAAAATTTTGTTTTATTAAAAGAGAATAATTATTAACCAAAAATATTTAAAATTACAAAATTTTTCTTTAACTCAAGATTTAATTAATTAATTCTCATAAAATGTTTTCTTTCTAAAATAAATACTAATTTTTTATTCTAAATATTGAAAATAAAGTTAATAAAAATAATTTCTAAGAAGAGAAGATTTAAAGTAAAAATTTAAAGAGTAAGGTAAGAAAATTCTTACTGAATTTAGCTTTCCGTCATGCTTGCTATATGCTCAAACTCCACGTCACAAAATCATCAATCAAAATCAAGCATTATCAAATATAACTAAATATCATCAATCACATCAAATATTATTAATCACAATTAAATATCAATCAAAATCAAGTCAACAAAGCATTATTTATAAATATTATAATTCAAAGTTTAATGGTTATTAATATAGTCAATTTGAGTCCTTTTGGTCAATTCCTCGTAGAGGTTTATGTAAGTCCATATAATTCAGTCCTTGCATAGGTATAGTTCAGTCCATATGGGTCATAATGGTCCAAATCCTTGCATAGGTATAGTCCAGTCCATATAGGTCATAATGGTCCAAGTCCTTGCATAGGTATGTTAGAGTTAGTTAAACCGGATATTTAGTTTAAAATTTATTAAAAATTTTAAGTTAAAAAGTTAATATTTAAAATAATAATATTATTAAATTTAAAAGGAGTAGAGGACTCCTCCCATTATTCTTATGTCTTTTTATATTATACTCTTATCTCACTCCCCCTTACCTTGAGTTGTTACCAAAAAGAGATTTGCTTTGCGCCTCCAATTTCTAAAAATATTAATACCAATCTTATTTCAGTATAAGCATAAGACGAAGATTAAGATTAATACTTAAAACAGAAATGGTAAATTTTGAATAGTGAATAGTGAATAGTAAATAGTGAATAGTAAATCGTGAATAGTAATAGTAAATAGTAAAACGTGAATAGTAAATGTAAATAGTAAATCGTGAATAGTAATGGTAAATAGTAAATCGTAAATAGTAACGGTAAATAGTAACAATAAATAGTAATTTACTATTTGAATAGTAATTTACTATTGAAATAGTGTTTACTATACAGAATAGTAACTTAAAATAATATTATTTCCAGTATAATAACAGATTTCTAAAAACGATATGAAAATAACCCAAAAAATATAAAAGAGAAGTATTCTTACCTTAGGATTTTGGCAGAACCTTCTCTCTAAAAACTTTTCTTCTCTCTCTCACTTCCACCACTATCTCACTAGCACTACTATATTAAGAAAACTTAATCTGAAATTGTGAATTCTAAAGAAGAAATCCTTCGGTATTTATAGGAAAAAAATTTACTATGCATTCCATTATTTTAATATAAAAGTACTATGCATTTTTGAATTTTTTATTCCAGGTTACTGTGCACCTTTTGAAAATTTCGTCCATGCACAGTGTTTTACATAGTAACTGTCGCAGAATTATTAAGTCAAATAGTAAGCTTTCACTCGGTATATTTTAAATATTCAAAATGAGTCCTTTTTGAAATTTAGCGATATTATATCAGTCCTTACTAATTTTATAACATGTAATATAAAGTGGAATTTTTAAAAATCTAAAATTTTCTGTTAATAAAATTTTATTGATACGTTTCTAATTTTTTAACGATTAGAAAAAATCAAGATTTTTCTCAAACCGATAATTTTTAGATAAGTCTACTTGAAACGGATTTTAGAAAATTTTCTTATAATTTCAATTCACTTTCTTATAAATATTTTTAATTTAAGTCACTTATATGAATTTAAAATTATTTAAAAAATATTATTTTATTAAAAAAATCCAAAATTCCAAAAAATTCCAAAAAATCATAAATAATACATAGATTAAAAAGTTCTAAAGAACCATAATTTAATTCCTTCAAAATTTCAATATAAAAATAAAAATAGGGGTGTTACAGAAATAATGATGATGGTGACGATGACGATGACGATGACGATGATAGTGGAGGTGGTGGTGATGGAAGGGACGGTGACAGTGACAACAACGGTGGTAGGCATAGTAGTGGTGGTGGTGGTTGGGGGTGTGGTGACAGCGAGAACGACAAAGATGGTGGCAATGGCAATGGTGGTAGCGGTGGCGGTGGTTGTGATGATGGCAACAGTGACAATTGTGGAGAGTGTGGTGATGACAGGAATGACGGTAGTGGTAATCATGGTGACAATGGTGATGATAGTTGTGATGTTAGGGTGGTGGTGGTGTGGAGAGTGTGACGATGGTGGGAATGACAACAGTGGTGGTGAGGATAATGGTGATTGAGGTTTTGATGGTGGAGTGCGTCTAAATTTTAGAGAACCCAGAATAAATTATAAAAATCGAAAAGGGGACGTTACAACATTAATTAGTTTTACACAAACGATCTATCATTGGAGTAAGAACATGTGGCACAATACAAAAAAGTTTAATTGCTTTTAAAAAACAACCATTGCTTATAGATGTGAACGGGAACCATGTACACATTTCCTCTCAGTAGTATTGTGTGGGCTTTGTAAAATTAAAATGCTAACTGAAATGTAATAAATATATATGACCGTTTGTAAGAAATGCAATACAATATATAAGTTAAAAATATGATTTCAAACGATTAAAAATATGATTGTTTGAATGTTAACGATCACAAGAAAAAAATGGGTGGAAAATAGGATTAGGTGAGTAGCAAAATTTATTATTAAGTTTTTTTTTACCATGATCTATTCGTAGATCCTAACTAGAGTAGCAAAATGTATATTAATCAATTCAATTTTATTTAATTAAACATTGAACTAGGTTAGTTACTTTCTATTTAATTAATCAATGTATTTTTTATCATATAAGTTGTCTTTTTATTTAATTAATCAATGAATTGTGTTTTTTGTATCATGTTTTTTTGTATCGTTTATTTCAAATTCAATATATTATCATATTAATAAAAAGATTTGTCATTAATGTCATATAATAAATAATTCACGCAATATTATTTTTTCTTCTTTCATCGCATTCAATAATTTTATTTTTAAATAGGTAAATATTATTTCTTCCTCTCTTACTATTGTACGACTTTATTCATAGTATAAATGACTAAAAAAACAAAGTATAATCTTTTGACAAAAATAATAGTAGCTTGTAACTTTTGTAGGTTTTATTAAAAATTAAAATTGTGTTCATTCTATTAAATCAATTGAGCAAGTTTTATTTTTATTCGACATTATAGTTTGTAAGTGAAAAAACAAAGAGAAGAAAATCATTGTGGTGGGGACCCATCTCATGGCATTGACCATAAAATTAAAACTCCGAAGCCTCGCGTTTTGAACTCTTCTGCTAGAATCCATTTTGCATGCGAAACTGTGCTTCTCGTGTGACGCCGTCGTTTCACTATATATATTCAGCTGATTTTCCTTCTTTCTCTGCTACCTATGGCTCAGTGAAGATTTCTCGAAAATCGAAATGGAGAATAAGGCTCAGAGAGACACGGCTAGCCGTGTTTATGCACTTCTTTACCTCCTTAGGAAACAAACACCGCTCACTCTTAAACAGGTAATTCTATTCCTGTTATCTTTTCGGAGTAGGAAAAGTCTATAATCTCGGTTAAAATTAGGTTATAAACTCGGTTGCGAGAAGTTGAAATTGTTTGTAAGTGTGTAAGTATGAATTTAGTTTTTTTTTTTATGCTGTTGTGTTCACTTCTTGTTTGTGTGTAGGAGAAGTTCTGTAGCTATGCTTGTGTCGAACGGTTTCTTAAAGCAAATGGAGATAATGTGAAAAGAGCTGCCAAGCAACTCAGGGCCTGTCTTTCTTGGAGAGAGACCATAGGCGTTGGTAAATATATATTAACACTAATACAATACCATTCTCACATTCTTTTGCGAAAGCATTTTTTCCACCCAACACCAATCCTTATATACGTATAAATCATCCAAATATGTTTTGTTACTCTTGATACAAACTTTTTCTATACATAAAATATAATTTAAACTCCAACATCATACTTAAACAACTCAATTATCTGATAACTTGTGTTAGATTTTATTAGCATTTTACATATAATGAAAACTGCAAAGAATCTTGTTTTATCCTTCATTTGAATTAAGCTATCCATAAGCGATGATTAAAGTCACTCTCCCCTTCCATAGTTCATACCTAGAATCCCTCTATAAAAAAATGTTAATTTTCTTCTGTCTTTTTTTTTTCATTTTGTTTAAAACAGAGCATTTGATAGCAGATGAGTTCACAGCTGAACTCGCTGATGGGTTGGCTTATGTGGCTGGCCATGACGATGAATCGAGACCTGTAATGGTAATTTCGGCACCCTTTTGTTGGTTCTGTGTTGTGACTTGTGAATTAATTGATGAGTTGAATTGCGGTAACAGGTTTTCAGAATTAAGCAAGACTACCTGAAGTTTCATTCCCAGAAAATGTAAGTTCCGAAACACACAAGAGAAGAAAGCTTTTACCCTTTGTGGTGTGTTAATTTCATTCACATATATCTGTAGTAACAGTATCTAAAACCGTGGTTTTTGCTCCCAAGGTTTACTCGTTTGTTGGTGTTCACCCTGGAAGTGGCTGTTTCGACCATGCCGAAAAACGTACAACAATTTGTCATGCTTTTCGATGCAAGTAAGTGCATCCACCCACAATTCCTGTAATGCCGTTTCACAAAACAACACCTCTCAACTACCAAACAAAAAAAAGAAAAAGAAAAAAGAGTAACGGGTATTAAACAACAGAGCTGGCATGCAAAGATGGACATTGAACTATGTCATTGTTAAGGTTAGGATCACACAAACACAGTCTGAGGCACTCTCATAATATGTCTGGTGTGCCCATCATGTGTCACACTCTACACTCCAATTAGTGTCCATCAGGAACTGCAATCATTATTAGGAAAAAAATTCTATTGAAACTTGAATCTAAATCATTATCTTCAAGTTCACACACTCAATTCTTAGCATATTCATTTGAAAATTTAGCAACTAATCACTAATCATTAATTAGTGGATAAAATCAATATAGAAGTCAAATACTGCAATATTTCCTTAGGAGCTTTTTGCTACTGAATTAAGGGTCACTTATATTTCATGAGTCATTGAGGTGAAATTTCAATTGTAACAGGAAAAAAAGAAGAAGCACCTAGGCAATTTTATCTATGTTTAATTTACCCGTGATGTTATGAATAATTTCTCCTAGAATTTGTTAATTTCAACCTTCATGGCTACCAACCACAAGTAGAAGAAGTAAAGTAACTACCAACATCATAGTCCTTCTTAGCTTTTGCCATAGATTTTCTGTCCTTTTGCTTTACTCCTAAGGTCCTTTTCAAATCGATTGATACCGTACTGTAATGAAAACCCAGTTGACTTTGGTAACATGTAAAAAGGTTAAAGACTGAATTTTCCCAACATATTTTGAATATGTGAATTGTGAAGTGACACATGTTGTTGCAGGCTTTTACAGGTCTGCATATGGTTTTATGAACTTACTGGTGGCTGCATTTAAAATAACGGGGGAGTACTACCCTGGCCGATTACATAAAGCGTTCGTCATAGACCCTCCCTCCCTGTTCCCTTACTTGTGGAAGGTAAAAAAGATCACATTTTAATTTATTGTATGTTTGGATAAAAGGAAATAAATTAAATTAAAACAAATTAAATTAAATGATTGTGTGTGTTGCGGGTGCAGGGTATAGGGGCGTTTGTGGAGCTGTCAAGAGTAACGAGAGTGGTATTATCGTCGGATTTGGGAGGAAAAGGGAAGGTTGCAGGGTCATGCTCGTCTTCACGCTTCACCTTCACGGTGTCCCATCATCACCTTCATTCCCTGAAGCCATGGTACCTCAGCGTACCAGACACGTCATCATCGGAGGTGGGTCCCTCCCTGACCAGACGCTCGCTCTCCTTCACGGCGCCAAGGACTCCCCGGCCGTCGTCTGCGGAGTCACCGGCGAAGAGGAGAGAGAATTGTGGAGAATCGTTCTTGCCGTATTTGAAGTTTAGCAGGAGGCCGTACGATGAAATGGTGTATAGGTCAAAGATGCGGGCCCCACTCGGTGGACTCATCTCCATTGTCTCTCCTTACATCAGACGGCAACGTTTTACAAATACAGAATATAATAATCCGATGCGAGTAGTTTTAAGTAATAAGTAGTGTATTTGAATTTTGAAATTAACGAATTTACTTATGCACCAACATTATGTATGGTTCTTTAAGCCTATAAAAGATGGGTCTGTTTTTTACTATTTGCTCATCAAATTGTTCGGCTGCCAGGTGAGACGGGTTACGGTTTCAATAGGAGACAGAATATAACAGCCTTATCCAACTCGGTGTTTTACCAACCCAAAAATAAATTTTAAGATTAAACAGAGTTTTAACAGTATTTAACAACATAAAAAATTGATATCAATCCTTAAATTTCTCTAACTAAGCGGACACTAGATCTACGGAGGAAAAGGCATATTATAGCGAAATGAAAACCAAATGAAAAAGTAAATCAATAATGGAAAATCAATAATGGATTAGAGATTAGAAGAAAGGATATATCTATACAAGATTAACATTAAAACAAAAATAAAACACAACAAATAAGATCATTTCTGCTGAGCTTTATCTTACCTACAACTTCTTCTACTCGTAGAACACGCGCAAATAAAAGGTCTTCCCTTCAATGTGAGATAGTTAACTAATGTTTGTTTGGTATGTAGTTGAAGAAACGAAGTTATCAAAATAAAAAAATTTAAAGGTTAATATTTATCTTTTACGTTGTTACTATTTGACCATAAGATTTGTTTTAGGGTTGGTCAAATCAAGTAATCAAACGGGGCTAATGTAGAAGATGATGTTAGGTGAAGAAATTCATTGTCACTACCACATGGTGGTCTCATTCAAAGTGGAGGTGTTAAGACAGAGTAAAATTCATCCTTTTTCATCACTATGATTACTTTTTATGGTTATCATACAAAATCCTTTTTCATTTTGCACCTTTTACAAAAAAATTTAAAAGATAAAGTAATATTCATGCTTATGAGTAAAGAAATATACTCATGTTAATCCAATATAATCATCAATAATAATGAGTCCATATTTCTTACAATCCAAACTTTGAGTACTGGTTAATCCAAACAAATCCATATGTAACAACTTAAGGGGTCTAGATGTTGAAACCAAATTTTTAGATTAATTTAAAGGAAGCTTTCACTTGTTTCATCACTTGACAAACTTCATAAAGTCTTGTCTTCATAAGACAACTTGGGTAAATCTTTCACAATCTCAAGTTTGCTTAGTCTCAAAAGGTGTTTGAGGTTTACATGACCAAGTTTCTTATGTCAAAGCCAAGTTTCATTTCTCTTTGAGAATAAGCATGTTACATCTTGATTTTCCATATCATCTAAGTCAATTTTATAAAGATTTTGATGTCTAGTGCAGCAAAGGATATTGACTTGTCTTTGTTTTGAATTGTAAATGTTTTACCAATTTTACCTATTCTAATGTACCCTGGTTGCCTCAAAAGATAATTGTTCCTCCTTCTTGTGGTTAGAGGTCAAGGAATATAATTCTTTCTCCTATCATGTGCCGTGAGTAGTCACTACCCAAGTATCGTTGAAGGATTTCTCTCTTTTTGCTAAGGATGTCTGCAATGGGAATTATTAAGTTCCTAGATACCCAAAACCTTTTGGGTCATTTCTTGTCAGTGACTGAGGACAAATCCCTCATTTTCTTCTTATGATAACACTTTGAAGATAAATGTCAATCTTTACCACAATAAAAACATGCATGTTTAAGTTTCATATTGCCATAATCAAAACTAATATCATTCTTATCTTTATGGGGTTTGTTTAGCTTGAGAATATGATTTAGCTTTTTTAATCCTACAATAAACTTAGGCAATTCATTAGTAAGCTTATCAACTTTCTATTAAAGTGTTTCAAGTTCATATTGTCTAATTTTGACTAATGGCTTCTTTTTCTAAGTTTTCATTCTTATTTTGAAATTCTTTAATTTCATTATTATTCTCTTTTAAAGTGAGGAGTAGTGAGTTACACTTCTCCTTTAAACCAGGGTGCTTAGAAACAAAAAAAATAGAATCATCAATTTAAGGAATGGAAAATTTATTTTATTGTTATGTGACTTCTTACAATGAAAGCACACAATTCAAGACTTGTTTTCATCTTTAGTAATCTTTTTACCTTTTAAGCTTAATCTTCTTCTAAATTTGTTTGATCTGCTCTTTCTTTTCCGTATTTTGTTTTTTTGTGTGTGATGAATGATAGCTCATCGTCTTAGCTAGATCCATGCGTGAGTAATCTGATTCTTCTTCCTTTTCATTCACCTTGAGGGCGTTGATGAAGTTGCTTCTTTTGAAGACTTTGACCTAAATGATTTTAGAGCTATAAGCCTAAAAAAATAACTAATTTTACACTTATTAAATTTTTTTTATTTGAATTAGTTATTTTTATTATTTAATATGTTTTATTAAAATATTTTAAATCTTATTTAATTAGATGAGTATCCGTATTACACTATTCATTTCGCAAGAGTATGCATATAATTATTAATATTTATTTTTTATTAAATATATTCAGATATTTAGATTTTATTATTTAGATTAAAAATTTATAATATTTTTTCACGATGACACTTTTAATATAAAAAGGTGTAATATATTATATAATATTAATTTATATTATATCATATCAAAATAGTATTATATTTAATAAATTGTATCATATTTTTTATTACTTTATTTTTTAATATTTTATTTAATTTTAAATATTGAACATTGATAAATATTTATGGGTATCCCAATTAAACCAATGTATTTTCACTTCCATCTTTTATTATTTAATTAGAGTTAATTTTAAACTTTTTAAAACTTAATTATAACATGTTTGTTATTTAGTTTAATTTTTTGTATTATAATTTTAATCAGTCGCAAAATCAAAAAAGTCAAGAAATTGTGATTTGTTGATATATTATAAAAATAGTATAAGATGTTAAGTTTAAAATTTTAAGAAAAGAAATACGGACAGTGATAGGTTCTGATTTCCCAGATTGAGTTTGCTATGGAATTACTATAGGCTATCTGCTACAGTGACTAAAAAACTAAAATTATCAAATACTTCTCTGTCTTTCATTTCACAAAACATCTACTATTAAAAGGGTAACATTTCTTGGGGAAAGGGATAGGTATACTTAAGACTAATTGGGCTGCAGAGACTCAGGAAAATAAATCTTAATAAAAGTCTTTAAACCACTTGGGCTTCATGACTGTGCGTTTGGGCCTGTTGGGAGCTGATAATTTGGAGTCCAATAGGGGTGTATCACTACCCCCCTGATGAGAGTGGGCCATGTCCTCATGGGCCAGAGAGGAAGAAGACTCTGGAAAGTCTTCACGTGCTTCAGCTAGAGGATTCCGCGTGACAGGGTGGAGCGCATTTTCCAATGGAACTGAGCAAGTTGGCAGTAGAGCAGTTTGAATGGATGGTGAGATTTGGGTTACTTGGGGGGTGTGAGAGATCAACGGCTGAGAAGTAGGCTCGGTATGGGGAAGTGGGGAAGTAGGTGGCTTGTCTTGGGAGACAAAAAGAGGGTCAGATCCTTGGGGAAAAAAAGAAGAGTTATTTGTGAAAAGTGGGGGAATGGGGCGACACTCGGTGGGTGAGGAGAGACCATGGAAAGCTCTGAGAGAGGAAACGTGAAATACTGGATGCAATCGACATCCTTCAGGGAGAGCAAGTTCATACGCTACGCGTCCAATGCGTCGACGTATCTGGAAGGGGCCATAAAACCTGCGAGAGATTTTTGGGTAGGGTCGTCGGGCCACCGTGTTCTGGCGATATTTACGGAGGCGGAGCCATACAAAAGTTCCTTCCTCGAAGGAGATGTCCCGACGGTGTCGATTTGCTTGGGCAATCATTCGTTGACGGGTGCTGAGCAAAGTCATGCGTGCGCTATGGAGGATGGTGCGACGGTCTTGGAGGGATTCTGATAGAGATGGTATCGAAACTGAAGTAGGCACGAAATCAATGATGGAGGGTGGGTTTCTTCCATACAACGCGCGGAATGGTGGCATGCCAATGGCCGAGTGGTAGACGGAGTTATACCAAAATTCTGCTAAGTGGAGGAAGCGGAACCAGGACCTGGGGTGATCACCGCAAAAACATCGGAGGTAAGATTCCAGGGTGCGATTCAGCACCTCCGTTTGGCGTCTGTTTCTGGATGGTACGCTGTACTAAATTTTAGTTTTGTGCCTTGTGATTTAAACAGCTGCTGCCAAAAAGAGCTTATGAAGAGGGGGTCACGGTCCGAGACTATCGAAGAAGGACTGCCATGTAGACGAAAGATTTCCACGGCGAAGCGTTGACCCAAATCAGAAGCGGTGTATTTGGTGGGAAGTGCCAAAAAATGAGCCGATTTAGTGAACCGATCACAAATAACCCATATTGCTGTGTAACCAAAAGAGTTGGGTAAGTGTGTGATAAAGTCCATAGAAATATCTTTCCAAACTTTGTGAGGGACTGGAAGTGGTTGAAGGAGACCTTTCTTCTTTTGTGTTTCATATTTAGAGCTCTGACATATTTGACAATTTTTTATGAACAATTTCACATCTTTGTGCAGGCCTGGCCAGGAAAAGGAGGCAGCTACCCGAGCCAGAGTGGGTTTGATTCCCGAGTGTCCAGAAGTGGGGGTAGAATGAAATTCCTGAAGAAGAATGGTGCGAATATCGCTGTGAGGAGGTATAAAAATTTTTCCCTTTGTGAAGACAATTCCATTTTGGCTGGTGAAGTTTGTTGGGTCTGATGTGAGTTTAACCCATAATTTCTTTCCCTCTGGATTCTGAGAATAATAGGATTGTAGGGAGGAGAGGAGGGAAGGAATAACCGAAGATACCGTGAGTAAGAGAAGTGGTTCATCAACCCAAGTACGGGACAAGGCATCTGCAACCTGATTTGCTCTTCCAGGACGGTAAGATATATCAAAGCTATAACCCTGCAATTTGATAGTCCACTTTTGTTGTTCTGGAGTCTGAACTGTTTGTGATAAAAAATGCTTCAAACTCTGTTGATCAGTGATGATGTGAAAATGAGTTCCCAATAAATATTGACGCCATTTCTTTACTGATTCTGTAACAGCGTACAATTCTCGAACATAGGTGGAGGCTGCTGCCATTCGAGGACCCAATTTCTTACTGAAGAAGGCAATAGGATGACCACCCTGGGTGAGGACCGCGCCAATAGCCAAAGCTGAGGCATCAGTTTCAACCACAAACTGCTTGGAAAAATCTGGAAGAGTCAAGATAGGAGTAGATGTTAGCTTTTGCTTTAATTCTTGAAAAGCTGTTGTAGCCTTCGTGGACCATGTAAAATTTGAACTGCTGAGTAAATCGGTGAGGGGAGCGGCGAGAGAGGCGTAGTGACGAACGAATCGTCGGTAGAAACCGGTGAGGCCGAGAAAACCACGTAAAGCCGTGAGTGAACGAGGCAAGGGCCAATCCATGATAGCTTGAATCTTCTCAGGGTCGGGGGAGACCTTATTAGCAGAGATAACATGACCCAAATAATGAATCATAGAAGTAGCAAAAACACACTTAGAGATTTTAGCATAAAATTGATGTGTGGATAAGAGATGTAAAACTGAATTTAAATGAGTAACATGTTCTGAGAGCGAACAACTATAGACAAGGATATCATAAAAAAAAACTAAAACAAACCGGCGAAGGTAGGGGCGAAGTAGATCATTCATTGTAGCCTGGAATGTGGAAGGGGCGTTGGCAAGCCCAAAAGGCATGACCAGAAATTCATAATGGCCATCCCATGTCCGAAATGCAGTTTTATGTGTATCTGGGGGATGTACACGTAATTGGTGGTAGCCAGAACGGAGATCCAACTTAGAAAATATTGTAGCAGAGCCTAGTTCATCCAATAGTTCGTCAATCGTGGGGATGGGAAACCTATCCTTAATGGTAATGGCGTTTAGGGCCCGATAGTCAACACAAAATCGCCAGGAACCATCCTTCTTTTTGACTAATAAGACTGGGGAGGAAAATGGGCTTTTGCTAGGAGTAATGATACCCTCTTGAAGCATATCCTGGATAAGGAGGGACATTGTAGTTTTTTGGGAGTGGGGGTAGCGATAGGGTTTAATATTGACAGGGGAAGAAGAGGGTAAAAGGGGAATGTGGTGGTCATGAGGGCGGGGTGGGGGTAAACCTTGGGGTTTAGTGAAAACTGAGGTGTATGATAGGATTGTATTGGCAATGGAGGGAGGTAAGTTGGCCAATGAAGGATGAGAGGAGTCAAGGGTATCTTGGTTGTGGGTAGAATTTGTAGTAGGAAGAACGGTGAGGAGATGGTAAGAAGCAATTGAATCTGATTGTAGTAGCTGACAAAATTGGGAAAAGGTAGATGGGGATATAGAACTGAGTTTGTCACCAGAAAGGGTAATGGGTTGGTGTTGGTGGTTGAAAGTCATACTGGGAATGGAGAAATCTGCTGTAATAGGGCCCAAGGTTCTGAGCCATTCAATCCCGAGAACGACATCCGCACCTTCGATAGGTAACAAATAGAATGAGATAGCAAAGTCATGGTTTTGGATGGATAAGGGGACCTGAGGGCATAGGCCAGAACATACAATATGGGCACCATTTCCAACCATTACCGGAAAAGCAGGGACGGGGTGCATGGGTAGTTTAAGGTAGGCAGCAAGGCGTGGTTGTAAAATGTTGTGGGAGCTGCCTGAATCAATGAGCACACGAACAGGGAGCCCAGAAATATAGCCTTTGAAAGTTAGGGTTTGGGGGGAAGGTTGGCCTGTGAGAGCTTGAGGGGAAAGTTGGAAGTTAATGGCTTCCTGTGGAGGGTTAGGGGTTGGGTCTTGGTTGGAGGAATCAGTGTCAAGTTGGGGGTCTGGAAAAAGAGGGTCATCTTCAGTCATAAGTAATAAAAAACGGCTAGAGGTGCATTTGTGGCCAGGGATGAATTTCTCATCATAATTATAGCATAAACCGAGGGCTCGGCGTTCCTGCATTTGAGAAGGGGTCAGGCGTTTGATGGGTAAGGGGCTGGGATTTGGGGATGTGGGGGTTTTAGGAGGATTGGGGGGAAATGAGGGTAGTGAAGGAGGTGTGCGAGTGAACTTAGGGCGAGAATCTTTGATTTTAGATTCTACTAATTTTGCAAGACCAATAGCTTGGGTAATGTGTGTGGGCTGTAAGATCGCCAATTCTCTCCGAATGTCCTGGTGGAGGCCGGAAATGAAACAATTGAGTAACATTTCAGGAGACAATCCTACAACACGATTAGAAAGCTTCTCAAATTGAGTCTGGTACTCAGTGACTGAACCTTGTTGCCTGAGCTTGAAAAGTTCAGCCTGATGGTTCTCATAAGTGGAGGGCCCAAAACGTAACTCCAAAGCACGGATAAATGTGGACTAATCCGTCAATTGGTGGTTGTGGTACATCCATTTGAACCAACTGAGTGCCTCGCCTCTCATGTAGAAGGCCACCATGGGAAGTCTCAAATCTGGAGGAACCTGATAGAACATAAAGAATTGATCAGCTTGGAAAAGCCAATCCAAGGGCTCAGTGCCATCAAAAGGGGCTAATTCCAATTTTGGGGGGCGTATTGGTGTGGTGTGAGTGGGGGTGAAAGAGGAAAAGAGGGGCTAAATGTCGATTGGGAAAAAATAGGTTGGGGAATGGTTGTTGTGGTTGGAAAAGTGGAGAATGAAGGGCCAGCTTGGGAAAAGGCACCACCCTGTAAGGGTAAAGTAGGAATAGGTTGGGTATGGTTGGGGGGAAGGCCAGAGACAGTGGTGGGCATAGGGATAGTAAAGGGAATGACAGTGGGGCTGTTTGTGGAAGCAATATAGGCTGTGGTGATAGGGGGAAAAGGGGACTGTGAAGAAGTTGAAGGGGAAGCGTGAGCTAAAGGGTTTAGCTGCAAGGAAGCAACTTGCTCAAGGAGCCCGCCTAAAAAATTGGTCATGGCATCATGGCGAGAATCCATTGTCTGCTGAAGGTTCAAATGTCTGGATTCTTGAACATTGCGTTGAGTATCAAGCTGGGTTTGTAGCAAACCAAGCTTATCAGAGATAGACTGCAAAGCTTCTTCAATATCCTTACTGGTTGTAGGTTTTGGAGGCATGAGAAAGAATGAAAGCACCAAAATGATAGGTTCTGATTTCCCAGATTGAGTTTGCTATGGAATTACTATAGGCTATCTGCTACAGTGACTAAAAAACTAAAATTATCAAATACTTCTCTGTCTTTCATTTCACAAAACATCTACTATTAAAAGGGTAACATTTCTTGGGGAAAGGGATAGGTATACTTAAGACTAATTGGGCTGCAGAGACTCAGGAAAATAAATCTTAATAAAAGTCTTTAAACCACTTGGGCTTCATGACTGTGCGTTTGGGCCTGTTGGGAGCTGATAATTTGGAGTTCAATAGGGGTGTATCAGACAGGCCTGCACTGGCTCCTGCCTTTCCACTGGTAGTATATAAAGGTTCCATTTCTTTAATATGAGTTCAGATGAAAAAATATTACATGTTCTCTGATCATTGATTTTATTTAATTACAAAATAACATGAGTTAGTAAATATTATGTTTATATTTTTAAAATTTTTATCAATTTTATACTTGTGAAATATTTATTAACTCAAGCTATTAATGATGTGACTTTGAAATATATAATATTTTCTCCTCATTTGCCAAGGGATAGAAATGAAAATGCACATTAAAGAGAGAAGAACGGCTAAGATTTTTTATTTTTCCTCTTGATGCTGATTTCGTTTTTAGTTTTATTATGTTAAAATCTGTTATTCTTATTATAATACATAGAATTTCTTATTAAATTGATAGATAATTTAATTTTTTTAATTTAATCTAATAAGATTTAACAATTGATATTTATTTATTTATTTTATTTGTAATTTTTTTCTATCAAATCTTATGTAGATGGAAATGTAGAAAAGCAGAAAATAATGACACATGCATGAGTTGATGGGACAGGTAAAAAAAATTCACCCACTTTGCCATGTACAGAGTCTGGAGCCTTCTGGTATGTGATGAAACATGAGTAATAAGAAATACAAATTACAAATTATCTAAACAAAAAAGAAAACAGTTTTCGGTTTTTCGATTAAAAAAGGCCAGTGTTAGTTCTGAACAATATCATGATGTTATTTTAAAGCCCCAAAAATGCAGAGCAATATGCAATAGTTTTTTTCTATGAATAAATTGTTCAATTTTGAAGTATGCTCAAGAAATACTAATACAGTAGAATGTAATCTCACATCACAGTGATATTTAAAAGGCACCGAATGCGTCAGACGGTTTCGGGGAGACTCTAGAAGATCACTCTCTGTATTAGTTAGTTAGCGTCTTTTCACTTTCTCTCTAAAGTTCTCTCGCGCCTTCTGTTCTGTTATTTAGCTTCTTGGTTCTTGCTCAACCATTCACTCCCTTTCTTGTTCAACATTGCTTTGCGATTGCGACTCACATCTCAGGTACTCTCACCTCTCTCCAATCATGTGACTGAATGCTATTCTTTTTAATCGATTTTTGATTAATCGAATTGTGATCATTACTCTACGTGCTGAGTTTTACTTCTCTATCGGAATGTGTTTTAAGTTATTATCTCTGTCTTTATTCTTAACGGTATGCTTAATCAGAATGAATGTGTTTCCTTAGAGCTATTTATACCTGCTGAATGACCTAAATATAGCATGAGATTGCGTATGAGTCGTTCTAATAGATGTGTAATCAAGTTTTCTTAATTTTTTACATGATGTTTTCGAAGTATGATTAACGCATGCCAGGTGCTGTAGTGAGTATCTTGTAGTGTAGGTGTTTGTAAGAAGACCTATGCGTACTGTGTTCTTGTGCCTTTTTCGAAGTATGGTGAAGTCTTGGTTTGTTAGACTAGTATTATGATAATCTTTCAGACAGAAAGAATTCTTGGTATGTTCACATAGTATGTTATCTTTTATTTGTTGTTGAATCATTGTTGTTGAACCACATCAGAGTGGTTAGAAAGAAAGAATTAATAGTATGCCATTTTTATTTATGGTCAAAATGGTTCAGAATTTATTAAGGTTTATTAAGGTTATGTAACTGTCTGTAATTTGTGGTGAGATAGTTACCTATGTATATACATGCATCATACAAGATATATTTGTAATTCTGTCGTTGTCTAAGAGTTCTCAAGAAAAGTCTAGTTTAACTACTGCAGAATGGATTGAGACATAATCGATATCACTTTAAAAAATGGCCCTGTGCTTTTATTCATTATGATCTCTTCACTTATAATCGTATGGATTTTTTTTACTGATGTGTTTAGGCAAAGTGAAAACTTCAAAAGAAGTAATGATAATTGAGTAAACGGTTGCTTATCTATTTGTGACTTCTTCTAAATACATTATAATTTTTGTGCAGAATGGTGGAACCTGCGTATACCGTGGCATCTGACAGTGAAACCACTGCAGAAGAAAAATCATCTACTTTTCCTGAAATAGCGATTGGAATTGATATAGGCACATCACAATGTAGCATCGCTGCTTGGAATGGTTCCCAAGTGGAGCTGATGAAGAATACGAGGAATCAAAAGATTATGAGATCATGTGTAACCTTCAAAGACAACGGTCCTTCTGGTGGAGTTAGCAGCCAACTCTCCCAAGAACACGAGATGTCTGGAGATACAATTTTCAACTTGAAACGCTTGATTGGCAGAGTTGATACTGACCCAGTTGTCCATGCAAGTAAAAATCTCCCATTTCTGGTGCAGACCTTGGACATTGGGGATCGTCCATTTATTGCTGCGTTAGTGAACAATGTGTGGAGATCTACCACTCCAGAAGAAGTCTTGGCAATATTTCTGGTTGAATTAAGGGCAGTTGCAGAAGCTCATCTGCACCAACCAGTTAAAAATGTAGTTCTTACAGTTCCAGTTTCATTCAGTCGATTTCAGCTTACTCGGATAGAGCGTGCTTGTGCCATGGCTGGCCTTCATGTTATAAGGCTGATGCCTGAACCTACAGCTGTGGCTTTGTTATATGGACAGCAAGAACTGCATGCCCCTCATGAAAATATGGGCAGTGGAAGTGAGAAAATTGCTCTCATCTTCAATATGGGTGCTGGCTACTGTGATGTTGCTGTAACTGCTACTGCAGGAGGAGTATCACAGATTAAAGCCTTGGCGGGAAGTACTGTTGGTGGTGAAGACTTGCTTCAGAATATGATGCGTTACCTTTTACCAGATTCTGAACATCTTTTTAAGAAGCATGGGGTCAAAGAAATTAAAAGTATGGGTCTGCTTCGAGTTGCAACCCAGGATGCAATTCACCAGCTTTCCTCTCAGACTAGTGTTCAGGTTGATACAGACCTAGGAGACGGTTTGAAGATAAGCAAGGCTGTTGGCCGGGAGGAGTTTGAGGAGGTAAACAGAAAGGTGTTTAAGAAATGTGAAAGTCTTATTTTGCAGTGTTTGAATGATGCCAAGGTAGATGCTGAAGATGTAGACGATGTGATAGTTGTAGGTGGATGTTCTTATATCCCTAGGGTGAAGAATCTTGTTACTGAAATATTCAAAGGGAAGGAACTTTATAAAGGCATGAATCCTTTGGAAGCTGCTGTTAGTGGTGCTGCAGTGGAAGGAGCTCTTGCTTCAGGCATCAGTGATCCCTTTGGGAAGTTGGACTTGTTAACTATTCAGGTTACATCCCTTGCCGTAGGAATTCAAGCTGATGGGAATGACTTTGTCCCTATAATTCCGAAGAATACCACAATGCCAGTGCGGAGGGATCTCGTTTTTACAACTACTCATGATAATCAAACTGGGGCATTGATTCTTGTCTATGAAGGTGAGGGGGGAAATGTGGAAGATAACAGCTTGTTGGGATATTTCAAGATAACAGGAATACCTGAGGCACCTAAAGGAGTCCCAGAAATCAATGTGTGCATGGATATAGATGCTGCAAACGTGCTCAGAGTCTTAACTGGTGTCGTGATGCCTGGATCTCGCCAATCGGTTGTTCCTTTTATGGAAGTAAGGATGCCAACTGTGGATAATGGCCATGGTTGGTGCGCTGAGGCGCTAACTAGAACCTATGGGGCTACACTCGATTTGGTTACTCTTCAACATAAAACATAAGGCATATAGTACCTAGTTGTTGCTTTTGTTCTGTTCGTTTCAGCTTTGTGATTTGTATGTAGAATAACGAGTATAATGCATGTGAAAAGACTACTAATGATTTCAATGAATAAGAATCAACCATGTTTGGGAACCCAACAACCTATGATTTTACAAGATATATCAGTAGAGAAATTTACGTTGAGCCCTGTTTTCTTTAAAGGGTGGGAGACATAATGGCCGAAGTACAGAATTAGTTCTCCTGCATCTATTAACCATCCAATGCAGAGCAGAATTAGTTCATCTTTATATTGATATATGATCATGATCACGATCCTAAAACTAAGATTGTGGTATTATGAAGGAAATTATGGATGCTATTTGATTTTATCATAAGGTAAAACATATATCTTTTTTAAAAAAAGAGTTATTCTGTATAACTAATTCCATTGAGACATATAAAATTTTTAGAATGAATTGAGCATATAATATTGTTTTTTTAATTTTAGACCCTTAATTCAATTCATAATGGATGCTAAAAATGAGACATAATATTTCGCACGTGTCTTTACTTATTTGCTTTGTATATCGATGATGTTACCAATCTTAAATTCCTTTTATAAAAATTCTTCCATGTTTTTACTTTGAAATACAATAATTTTTTCTATATTAATCATAATATAATTGAAGATAAAGTCAAAATTATTAAATTTTTTAATTACAAACTAATAAGTTAATGTATTTACTAAATCTATTTCACATTGTATGTCACTATATTTCTTTATATATCATTGTATGCAACTTAAACTAGTTCTCTTAATGTTGGAAGATGTGTAATTGAGTTTTTTAAACATATTAGGATTTGAATTTGAATCCTATAATGTGTATATATAAGGCTTTGTTGAGAGGGGTAAGAGTGGATTTAAATTTGAATCCTATAGTGTGTGTATATATAAGACTTTGTTGAGAGGGGTAAGAACAACTTTTGTGTGATCTTTTAAATATATTAATGTTTAGAGACACCTTTAGGTTCACATCAAAAACTAGATCTCTTATACAACTTTTTAAAAATCATAATTAGTAATTTTGTTCAAATTTACCTTTTATAACAGTAAACAACAATAAATATAAAAACTATCCAATCATAATTGATCCGGTCTCGATACCGGTATCCGTTCTACAAGACATATTTCAATGTCTTTGACAGTTCTCCAACGTGTTACCGATGTCATCGGTATATATCCGGACTCTAAATCCATATCAGACGTTCCCTTTATATCGGTTGTCCAGGATAACTCCATGCACATCGGATAACACGCATATCACCATACAGAAGACAAAGGGCATTGCTACAGGGACAAGGATAAAGATTCCATTTTCCACACTACGAGCCATAATGTTCCCTAAGACTAGCCCTACTATCTCTACGCTCAATATAAAATAGCCACTTGACTCAATCATACTGGCAAGTGCATATAAAATAATAATTTATAATATTAATGGAGGTTAGTGGTTCCCCACTGTGACGACCCGTGTCATTTTTCTCATTTTTCGCAATAAATTTTTCGCTTTTAATAAAAATCCACCCGGTCTCAATATAAAATAATAATTACTTTTATTAAATATATTCAAAATAATAAAATCATACTTAAAATAGTAATAACCGACTGAAATCATTTGAAACTGAAACCATTAATAAAATAGAGTTGTTCATAAACAGCGAAAGAAGGAAAACAGAGTCAGGGGTCAATCGCCTGAGCGAGCCCCTGATTCGCTTAAGCGAGTGTCGACTCGCTTGAGCGAATGCCACACGGCGAACCAAACTCACGAGTCAGGTTTCACTCGGAAAAGGACCACTCGGTTATGTGTCACTCGGTAACAGCTTACAATTTCATCACTCGGAAAACTCTTAGCTTTCATTCACTCGGAAACTGTTTCTCTCGGGTATATCTCACCCGGAATACGTTCTTAAGCTTCACTCAAAACAGTTCCCTCATATCTTCACTCGGAGTCTCAGCCATAGCTCACTCGGAGACACTCTAACATTTCCACTCGGAAGTGAGTTTCTCAGTTATTCTTCACTCAGAAATGAGGGCTATTTACTTGAACGAAAATGGGCACCAATTCAATCGGCCCTTGCTCGGATAAAAAGGGAATCCACTCGGCTAGATTCACCCGGTAATCGACTCTGCTACAGCAATGCAAATTCACTCATAAAATAAACACCAATCATTTAACATTAAGAATTTATACTCATTTCACACAGCATACCGATTCGAATTTATTTCATCATACAGGCAACACATTGTAGCATCAAACACTCGGTAAACTCAAAATATACATATATTACATAATTCATTTAATTCACTCGGTGCCTTGGCATCAATTCTCCGCTTGGCGCACCTCCATGGCTCCGACCTCTTCCTTGTCACTGGTTACTAAAAATGTAAACCACAGCAAGGGTGAGTGTTTAGCATCATAATTAATCTAGAACGAAATTTTAAATAAAATATGAGTTCAAACTCCATCCGATTCCTTTCTCCTCAATTTACGCCTTTCACTCGGTAATTAACTCACACTCGGCAATATACTTACACTCGGAAATCATAGCAATCAACACTCGGTAATCATAGCAAATCACACTCGGCAAATATAACAATTCACTCGACAAACATAACAATTCACTCGGCAAATATAACAACTCCCACTCGGTAAATACAACCACAACAATTATTTCAACTTTCATTCGGCAATTAAAACCAATTGCACTCAGCAGAATTATCAAATCATCATTATCACCATTGACTCAGTCAAAATTGACACAGTATCCAGATACTCAAAGGATCGACCTTCAGCTGGGGGTCCTACCTGACACCCCGTGAACCCTGCTTGGTTCACCGAGTCCTGCTTGACTCCCCCTCAACCACTGGGTCATAGACCTCTGGGTAGCTCAACTGGGTCATGCTTGACCACTGAAGCCAAAAACGAGGGTAACATATACCGTCGGTCGTCCCATACCACAATCACATTCACATTTCACAAGTGGCCATTAATAACATCACTCGGGTGACCTGCTTGTCAAACCCGACTCCACATTGCCACAAAATACCGATTGTCACAGCATCATTTTAATTTCAATCGGATTTACACATACACACACACGATCCTTAACCGATCGGTGTCCACATACATGCATATAATTTTCACAGCCTCATTTCATCACAGCATTAAATAATTGAATCTCACTCGGGATATTCCACACTCGGAATATGCCACACACACGATCAGAAACTGGTCGGTGTTCTCATTCATCCATATACATTCATAACAAATATTCACACGATCCTAAACCGATCGGTGTGCACATAAATACATGCATATATATTCACAACTTTCCTTCAACACCTCATTTCTTGTCATACACACACACGATCATAAACCGATCGGTGTGCACATTCACACGCACATTCATATACATATTCACACGGTTTTCATTCAACATCAATTCTCACTCGGTTCACAGTCATTACAATGACTCGGACAATATGTCTTATTCTAATTAATTATAACCCGAACACCCCCCTTACCTCTGTTCCACGCCTCAATAGTTTCTGGGTTCACCGTTCCACCACTGTTCCTGCAGCGACTCCTTCAATCGTTCTACCAGCGTTTGTTCCACCACCTACAGGTTTGGAACGTGAAGTTCATTAACATCACACCATCATCCAGAATCCACACGGTCAAGGGCCATTTACAGGCTTACTGCCAGGAGGAGTGGAATCAGAACAGTACTCCTCCTCACATGGCTATTCGTCCAGAAAAGAAACGAAGGGATGAGGTGACAGTTTCACACGGTTTAGAGGACTTACCTTGAAACCACAACCACAGCTACGCAATTATCTTCAAGGTTTGATGCAAAGATGGATCTCCTTCAAAGCTTACAGCTCTCAATCAATGAAGGAAGAAGAAGAAAAGGCAACAGAAGCTCTTCACGTGAAAGAGAGTGAATGATTGCGCAAATGATTGAAGAAAGAGAAGGAATCCATAATTTAAACTCATGGCAACCGGTTACCTTCTCAACCGGTCACTTTCGACCGGTAACCTCTTCAACCGGTCATCTCTCCATTTCCTTTACAATTTCTTTAAAGATTTTATTTAACTTCTCTTCTTCTAATCACACCCTTTATAATTAACCAATAATTCATAAAAATATCAAATAAATTCCTAAAAACAATTTTTAATATTTCCACTTCACAAAAATTTTCTACAATTATCCGGGATGTTACACCCACTAGCAAGTCCTCGTATATCGAGCTAATCAGGTATAAGAACTCTCTTCATTTATGGAGGAAGGGTCTTCTTCTTTTCCACTTACAATTACTATCTGGAAAACATTCCTCACTTGGAATACTATTACTGACTTGAGCGTCGGAGAATCTTCGCAGATGACACCACCTTTCGCCCACATTAACGCGTGAGGACGGTGTGAAGGACCTCCAGGACTCCAAGACCGCTCTCATTTTATTGGAACTCTAGATATATAGACCGGATACTCGCAGAACCGGTCTTCAATCCTATTTGATTTTTGACTTTTGTGACTGGCCCCACACCGGATCTATTGACCCCGGTTCAGGACAGATCATTGGCACACCCGGTGGGACCCGATAAATTTATTCCCACCTCTCGTTTACGAAGCCTTACCTTGCATCATGGAAGGCAATGGGAGAAACATATCAGATGGGCACGTAGAGGATGTTACTGCCCAAGAACAACCAATGAACAGACGCTTGGCTTTCGAGTCGCCTGTCGGGAGTTCAAGGAGAATGATGCAAGTATCTGCACCCGATCCAAGAGATGAAATGATACGAAAACTGATGGAAGAGCTAGTGGAGTTGAAACGTGAAAGAAAGAGCATGGAAGAGAAAGCAACATCCCAAACTGATGGGACGCACCATACAACTGAGGGAAGAAAGTCTGCTAGTATCCAGTATTCGTAGATCCCCACTTATGAGGAGAAAGAGCAAACACATGACTCTAGTGAGAAAGCCAGTCGCAAAAGACACGAGCCAGCGATAATCCATGGGGCTTACAGATTCAACGTTCCTTTCTCTCAGAGGCTGATGAGTGTGACCATCCCAAAGCATCTACAGAATACCCAACCACTTTCCATTGGAAAGTATGGTGGGGAAACAGATTCCACTAAACACATAGATGCATATGTGTACGAAACCATGTACTTGGGAGCAGATGAGGATGTCATGTGCAGAATGTTCCCCCGCACCCTTGTCGATGATGCCCTTGGTTGGTTCAAAGGGCTACCATCAGGATCCATCGACTCATGGGAAGAAATGGTAACAGCATTTGTGGATCATTTTGTTATTTCTAAAGACGTCCCTAAGACATCTCATACCCTGGCCTAGATTAGGCAAGGGGAACATGAGTCTCTCAAAGATTTCTTGAAGAGATTTTATAAGGAAGCAGTTGCCATTCCAAACTTAGCAGAGGCACTACAGCTGCATATTGTGATAGAAGTCTTACTACCAAACTCTGCCTTCGCCCTGTCGTTGGCGAAGAGTCCTCCTGCGAGTTTTGAGGAGTTCAGAAAGAAAGCATCCAAGTACGTAGGCATTGAGATGCACTTGGAAGCAACAGCTGTGAAGGGAAAATCCCCAATGCCACAGCAACAGCCACGGAGAGATAAGGATAGGCCAAGGTCAGAATGCATGGAGAGACTATTCCATGGCAACGTCTTTAATGGTCCTGCACCTCGACGTTGAGAAAAACAGGTAAATGCGTTCAACCATTATGCTCCATTAAATATCCGACGTTCACAGATTCTGAGGGAGGTCGGATGGCCAACGCTTAACTTATACGGGGTCAGAAAGCCACCCTAGATCCGTAGACACGGAGACCCTCAGAAATACTGTGAATTCCATGAGCAAAAGGGTCACTCAACAGATGAATGCCAAGCCTTAAAAAACACTGTTGAGACTCTGATCCGAGAGGGCAAGCTCAAGCAGTACCTGTTCAAAGAAAAATCATTTGATGATCCAGATCGGACACAGAAGCGGGAAAGAGATCGTGAGGATGGTGACAACGATGGTCCCACGCCGGCCAGAAGATTTACCGCCGCTGAAAAGCAAAAAGGAATTATGGCTGGCGAACCCACACAGCAAAATGTCATGTCCCAGCAGCAACGTCAGGGTCGTTGAGAGGTCATCGATATGATAGCCGGTGATTTTGCTGGAGGAGGAGCTTTTATCACTGCCAGGAAGAATCATCATCGCATGGTCCTTTCGTTACAAGGTAAACCCAGAGACAACCGTCCTTTCAGAGACAGGGTTACTACTCTGATAATCTCTTTCTCTGATGATGACTTCGGACCAATTATCCCTGGAAGAGATGATGCAGTGGTAATTGTGGCAGCTATCGCCAACAAAGATATGAAAAGGATAGTTGTTGATCAGGGGAGCTCCTGTGATGTTATCTTCTATAGCTGCTTTAAACGTATGGGCTTTAATGATTCCGACCTGTAACCTTACATGTAGGATTTGACAGCTTTCAATGGAGCTAAACAGCCAACCAAAGGGTACTTAGACACCCTGATATCTTTCGAAGGGGAGCTTGGGGCTAGAACAGTAAAGTCCAGGATTTTAGTGATTGATGTGGAATCACCTTTCAATGAAATCATAGGCCGTCCTACACTGAATGCAATGGAGGCTATCGTCTCAACCCCTTATTTGCTTATTAAATTTATTGACAAAGATAACAGAGTATCTTCCGTTAGAGGGGATCAGGAGATGGCAAGGTATTGTTACAACTTAAGCCTCAATATGGTAAAGCTCGAAACCTTCAACAAGAAAAGGAAGTTAAACTATGGAGGATCAGCGGCGAGGTCTGTGAATCTCATTGACTTAGACCCTAGGGCGGAATTGAAGATTGATCCGTTTAACCCATCGAAGCCTACACTGGATAGAAGTTCTAGAGGTATTATATTGGGGGATTCTCCGAAAAAGGTTACATATATTAACGGCAAGTTAGAACCAGTAATGGAGTAATGACTGCTGATGCTTTTACAGGAGTTCAAAGACCTTTTCACATGGACAGCAGCAGATATACCTGGCATGGATCCGGATTTCTGTTGTCACAAGCTTACCGTTTATCCGGACACGAGGCCGGTTGCCTAGAAAAAATGAAGGTTGGGTCCAGAAAAGTAAAAAGCTGCTTGTGAACAGATAGAAGAATTATTGAAGGCTGGATTTATTAAAGAGATTCGCTATTCCTCGTGGCTTTCCAACGTCGTCATGGTTCAGAAAGCCAATGGTAAGTGGAGAATGTGCACTGACTACGTGGATCTGAACCGTTGCTGTCCCAAAGATCCGTATCCTCTCCCCAATATAGATCGGATGGTGGATGATTCATCTGGATATCAGTACTTGAGTTTCATGGATACATACTCAGGATATAACCAGATTCCGATATGGGAGGAAGATCAGGAAAAAACTGCTTTCATCAATGATCATGGTGTCTTTTGTTACACCGTTATGCCCTTTGGTTTGAAGAACGCTGGGGCCACATACCAGCGTATGATTAATAAGGTGTTCGAGGGCTTACACACTCAGATAGTTGAAGTGTACATCGATGACATTATTGCCAAGACCTCTGCGGGAGGTGACCACATAGAGGATCTGCGTCAAGTATTTTCGCGTCTGAGGTATTACAACATGAGGCTGAACCCTTTGAAATGCACCTTTGCAGTCCCAGCTGGGAAATTCTTGGGTTTTATGTTGACACAGCGCGGAATTGAGGCCAATCCAGGAAAGTGCCAAGCCATTCAAAACATGCAGAGCCCAAAGAATCTAAAGGAGGTTCAATCCTTGAATGGTAAAGTAGCAGCCTTGGCACGATTTATGCCTAAGATGGCTCACAGGTCACTTCCTCTGTACAAGGTCTTGAAGAAAGCTAAGAAATTTGACTGGGGACAGGAATAGGAACAAGATTTTCAAGAGCTTAAGGAGGTGCAGTCGAAAGCTCCCATATTGGTCAAGCCTAACCCCGGAGAAATACTTATCCTGTACTTATCTATTTCTGATGAAGCATTAGGGGTCGCTCTGGTGAAGGAAACCCCAGATGGTCAAAGGCCGATATATTTCACAAGTAAAACGTTGCAAGGTGCTGAGAATAGGTACCAGAAGATTGAAAAGGCCGCTCTTGCCGTCGTTTTCACTTCGCGACGATTGCATCCGTATTTTTATGCCCATCCTATTGTTGTAAGAACGGATTTACCACTCTGATCTGTGTTGAGCAAGCTATACCTCGCTGATAGAATGATCAAATGGTCCATTGAACTCTCAGAGTTTGATATATCTTATGAACCTTGAGGTGCTATCAAGGCTCAGGTCCTGGCTGATTTTATCATGGAAATGACAGGGATAGATCCAGCTACACCTTGTGTTCATTGGACCATCCATGTGGATGGTTTATCAAATCAAAGGGGCTCCGGAGCAGGTGTAGTCCTTGAAAGCAATGACGGTGTGCTCCTGGAAATCTCCTTTCGTTTTAATTTCAAAACTTCAAACAACCAAGCAGAATACGAAGCTTGTTTAGCTGGGCTTTGAGCTGCGATTGACATCGGAGCATCTGAAGCAACACTATGCAATGATTCACAACTCGTAATTTCACAAATCTTGGGAGATTATCAAGCTCGTGAGCCTCAACTCCAGTTATACTTAAACTGTGTCAAGGAGTTGAAAGAGAAATTCTCAAAGATGGAATTTAAACATGTTCCGCGTGAAGAAAATACCAGAGCGGGTGTACTTTCCAGATTGGCAAGCACTAAACGGCCAGGTAGCACCACAACGTTGGTCCAAAGTATGCTGACATCGCCCAGCATTCCTCTATACCCTTCTTTAAACGCTATCACAATCGATTACGGAAACACATGGATGGCCCCCTACATCCGTTATCTGGCCGAGGGGCAGTTTCCTGCTGACGAGAATGAGAAGAAAAGGATAAAAAAGGAGTTGCCACACTTCACCATGATTGGCGGTAACCTTTACAGAAGGGCACTCTTCGTACCTTACCTAATTTGTCTGAGAGAGAATGAGGTACAAGAAGTAATGGAGGAAGTACATGAGTGACGCCTGCCAAAAGTTTTCTAATCTTCACCACACACCGGCAGAAGAGCTCTTCACATCCGTTGTCCCATGGCCATTCCACCAATGGGGATTGGATATCTTGGGCCCCTTCCCAACTGCTCCTAGGGGCATCAAATATCTCATTGTAGGGGTTGATTATTTCACAAAGTGGATTGAAGCAGAGCCGGTGATGCACATTACTTTAGCCTGAACTCGTCGTTTTATGTATGAAAACATTATAACACGATTCAGAGTCCCAACGCGGGTCGTCACAGACAATGGCACCCAATTCACGGACAGGAAGTTCACAGATTTACTCGAGGGGTTAGGAATAACCCAGATATTTTCCTCCGTCGAACATCCGCAAACTAACGGCCAAGCTGAAGTGGCCAATAGAGAGGTGTTGAAAGGGTTAAAGAAACGTTTGGGGGAAGCCAAGGGCAGATGGACAGACCAGTTGTGCCATGTCCTTTGGGCATACTGAACTACACTGCATTCTTCCACCAACGAATCCCGTATCGTATGACCTATGGGGTGGAAGCAATGATACCCGTGGAATTACAAACTGCTTCTGCGAGGGTCAAGTATTTCTCTAAAGAAGGCAATGACGCTAACTTGGCATCAGAAATGGATGTTGTACAAGAGCTCAGAGAAGAAGCTTTTGTTAGGGATCAAGCCATCAAAGCCAAAGCCGCCCTTCGATACAACAAACGAGTCCAATCCAGGACCTTCAACGTTGGGGATTTGGTTTTGAGGAAAGCAAGCATGGGGAACAAATTTGCACACCAAGGTAAGTTCGCTCCGACATGGGAAGGTCCCTACAGAATATCATATGTTTGCGGAAAAGGCTCTTATCGCCTGGAGAACCTCGATGGAACCCCAATCCGCAACAAGTGGAATATTCAGAATTTACGCGTTTACTATAGCTAGTTGGTAAGATAGCGTGTACTCTTTTTCCTTACTTGGGTTTTACCAAGAAGGTTTTAACGAGGCACGACCCCAACTGAGCTCCTATTGTAATTCATTATTAATGAAATATTCTTTATGATCACCCATTGTCTTTATGATTTCATTCGATGCACAACACTGTTATGACAAGATGCTTTCAAGACGGACGATCCTAATAACTTATTCGTTGTTGGTGATGAACCTCTTCGAAGAATAGTGAATGGGTAAAATCCAACACCAATGAAGACCGATGAATGGGTAAAATCCAACACCGGTGAAGAAGAATGGTGAATGGGTAAAATCTAACACCAACGAAGAATGATGAATGGGTAAAATCCAACACCAATGAAGATCGGCAAATGGGTAAAATCCAACACCGATGAAGAAGAATGGTGATGGGTAAAATCCAACACCAGTTCTAAGCTCAGATTGTAGGATTAAAACTGAACTCTGAGTACGGTTAGTAAGTTTGGCTGAACACCGGTGAAGGCTTGGGCGCAGTAAGCTGGTTCTTTTTCAAGACCACGCTGAACCTCAAGTAACGGGCGTAGTAGGTTCAGGATTAACCCTGATCTAAACCCCGTGTTGAAGGCCCAGATTATAGGATTAAACCGAACTCTGGGTACGGTTAGTAAGTTTGGCTGAACACCGGTGAAGGCTTGGGCGTAGTAAGCTGGTTCTTTTTCAAGATTACGCTGAACCCCAAGTAACGGGCGCAGTAGGTTCAGGATTAGCCCTGTTCTGAACCCCGTGTGGAAGGCTTGGATTGTAGGATGAAAACCGAACTCCAAGTACAGCTAGTAAGTTCAACCGAATGCCGGTGAAGACATAACATTACTTTCCTAGTTGGGAAATTCTCTTGCAGGATGAAGATTCAGTAAATATCACCATGATTACTTCCCCTCAAGACGAATACTCCCAACCATTTTCACGCTGACGACGTGATTTCTTACGAGGGCGACCCCCATCATGATTCTTATAATTGAAAGCCTAATCATCAAAGATTAAGGTACTCCTCTCACAAATCTTGCATGTTCCAAATGTTATGATTAAAGGTGATGACCTCGTCACACTACAATTCCAATATAATACGAGGTGGATAAGCTCTCTCTTTTCTTCCAAAACAAAGGTAACATTCCTTAAAACGAGCCTTTTTTGCTAAAGCACCCACACATGGGGACAGTACCTATATGTTATTATCCGTTCTACATTCTACGTATGTAGATCCGAACTGATTCAGTACATATACAACGTTTCTATTTAAACTATTTTTGATAAACAGACGTTTAGAGAAAGTTGTAAATTCATTAATGACATCCTAAAGTACATAAATGATTAATTGAAATCTGGAGCTGATCCCAGAACACAACGGTACTAATTCAACAAAAACAATAAAACAAGAAAGCTGCTACTTCTTTTGGCTTGTCCCTCCGCCCTCTTCCTTCTTCTTACCTCTGACCTCACCCTCCCTATCACTAACAGCTTCATCTGCAGCAGCATTAGCACTTGTTCCTTCACTTTTGGGCCGCTTGGCGATAGGGACCAGGAGAGAAGGCCCCATTGACCGGCCTTGGGGGAGAGGAGGCAACTCGTACTTGGTGTTGGGCGGATCCTCCTAACGATCGTCAACAACGGCTACGAGTTTCCCTCCGTGAAACTCATAGAACGGATTGATACCGCTCAAATTAAGTTCCACTTTGGGATTGTGGTAAACAATCTGACGTACCGCCAACCCGAAGGATTCTTCGACCGCTTGGACACAAATTTCCACAGCCTCGTCCGCTCTGGCGTTGGCAGCAGCCAGATCCGTTTTCAGAGTGGTGACGTCGTCATTCGGACTCGCCAACTTTAAGTTCTAAATCTTCAGGAGCAGCTCCTTTTCCCGACGGGACCAGTCTTCAGCCTCTTTAGAGTAGCTGTACTTATTTGCTTTCAACCCCTCTCCCAGCTTGACAGAATGCTCCCTCTCTGTGTAGAGGCTGGCACTGAGGTCGGAGTTGGCCTTTTTCTGATCAACCAACTGGGCCTTCAGCTCTTTAATAAGCAATCTCTTCCTGGAGATTTCTTCATCCTTTTGTTCCCCATCCTCCTTGGAAGCCTTCAACCGACTCTCCAGCGCTGAATATTCGCTCTGTCCTTGGCAGATAGAACGGTAAGGTCATTAACTTTACCCGTCAGTCTACCCACTTCTATGTCGTCGTTTACCAGCCTACGGAGCGACTTCAGAAGACCGGACAACTTTTCCAACTGCCACTGTCCGGCATCGCAAGCTTGCTTTATTTCTTCTGGCTCCAGAGTGGTTTTCAATTTGTAGTGCGGATCAGGGATGCAATGAGGCACGAGACCTTCATACACCAGGAAGGGGGCAAGATTGGAGTTGCCTGGAGGGGGGCAAGAGACCCTAGGCACGAAATAGGTGGTTATTGGTTTGGCGCCGAAGGTAACAGTGTTGCTGGGGGCATCCGGGGTTACTCCTTCCGCTTTCTTTCCTTTAGAAGACCCAGAATCAGTACCTCCTTCAGAAGTTTTGGGCTTTTTGGGAGGTGGTTGTGACTCCGCCTGCAACGAGGAGTCATTCTTTATTTTTCTCCTCCATTCTCCTATCTTTTTATCATCAACACCGGAAGTAGGCTTCTCAGGTCCGCCCTCCAGCAAGGGAATATCGTCGCCAGCGGAGGAAGTGAGGATGATGGTTTCAACAGTAGCTTTTTTGGAATTCCGCTTTGGTTGAACTCTGTTTTTAGCCGTGACGGATTTCCCCCCAGCCTTTAGCGACTTTAACCTCTCCATATCCTGTGATTCAGTCTCGATTTCAACTGCATAATCAAACAAGAAGATGATCAGTAGTAGAAGATTTCAAGACATATAAAGAAAGACAACAACAAGAAATGACAGGAAATTACGCAAATATTCCTTGCGGGTAGTTTTTGACCCTAACAAACGCCGACAGGAGAAAGATTTATGCGCGGCGGTGTATGCCTCAAGAGCAAAGAGAACGGCTACAGAAGTAGATGATAATTCACCCTCTTCAGTATAATATGCCTGGGAGGTCAATAAAAAATGCTCGTGGGTCCAGGCCACGGGAAATTTATTTATTCCTTCTTTATTTAGCCAAAAGACTGGATCCTCAGGCTTAATGCGTATCCTGGTGAAGTATGATTTGAAAGAATGCCCATCTACTTTAGCGGAGTCAGTGTAGGACTCAAAATTGACAAGCTTGGAGAGAGTACGGAGAGTTACTAGACTTACTCCTCCGCTCTGTTTATTCGCATGACGGACCACTTGCGTAAAATAAAAGAGCATGGCGACCGTCGGGGTAAAGTTGAAGTACTCCCCAAGCACTTCTAAAGAACGGATCAACCCCCATCCGTTGGGGTGAAGCTGAGAGGGGGCGCAGTCCAAGAATCTCAAGACCCCCATTTGGAACTTTGTCAGAGGAAAGCATACACCTAAGTTCAAGAAGAGGAAGTCATATATATAGATTGACCTCTCATCCAGCGTGTAGCATATCCGCTCTGAGGGAAGGGGAGCCAACACCATAAAACGCTCCTTGTGTTGTTCATTTTTGAAGACTGTGAAGCGAGTTTCCAACCTTGCTCCGTCCTCTCTTACGTGGATAGACGGTGTGTCACGGAATTCATCGACCACCCAGCAGTACGGACGCATCTTCTGGAGCTTCAACCAGTCAATCTGATGTGCAACTACGTTGCATAACCTCGAGGCGGTCTTCAGAATATACTGATGAGATGCCGCTCCACCACCAGAAGTGCTCTCCCCAGTCATTTTCCGTAGAGCTAACTTAAAAATCTTCACACTGCGGTAAAAACTCACATCATCAGAGAGGTATAAATCAGCGCTCTCCTCACTCTCACTAGAAGAGGATTCTGAAGAGGGTATTATCACCCTTCGCCTTGAGTAGGGTGACGCCTCCCTCTCTAAATGAAGTGGCCTTGAGTAGGAGATCACAGGGATCCTCCCACCACGACTTATAGGAGTTCGAGACGAAGCTCTTCCTCCTCTAATCCTAGGGCCAACACGGCCCGTGTAACACCCCCTTATATACACGAGATAAAAAAAACTTTTAGAAAGATATACATATTTATCACTCTTTATCTCGTGTATACAAGGACGTATATACATCTGATTTCCTTTGAATATTGAAAGTAAAAAAAAATTGTCTTTCAATATTTGTCCATAATGACAAAATAATTTATAGAAATCATAAGTGATAAATCATTACAATATTATATCCGAATGAAAGAGTTTATCAAAGTTTAACCTTTACCTTGTTACAATTATCTACTTGATATTGTAATAAGGCAAAATAAAACTAAACTATACCTCTACTACAAATGTGAACAAACATTTCCTAGTCCTTGAACCATCGAGTTTTTGAATCCTACTCTTGTCATATCTCTTCATCTAATCGATTGAGGATGAGACCACTTTATCCTCTTGTAATTACATATCCTTCCATCTTGGACTGCTAGCTATATATCATATAACATATATTTTGGACACAAAAATTCAAACAAGAAGGAGTGGGAAACAAAATATAATATATTACAGATAAGACATAAGCATAAGGGTTTTCACAAACTAATATAGTAATATCAGTCATAATCTCGTATACAATCAATTATGAATATAGGGTTTCCACATACATAACACTTATATTTTCATTCATAACCATCCATATAGAATGTCACAATCACATGAATGTTATGTAATGCTTATGCTACTATCTCATTCAGTTTATGCATGTGGGCCCTTAAAGTTTTAGTTTGCACTGGGTCAACCAGGAGTTTACACTGTTTCATAAATTCTGGATAATAATAACATAAATGCCTTCATGGCATATGAACAGCTCAACTGGCGTGGAAACACTTAGAGACTAGTCAGACTGAGAAAGTTTTTATTGTGAAAGTACCCGACACTAGGGAGCGACCCCAGGTCACCTGAAGCACCCTTTCACACTCTCTCATCCCAAGGCTCGCAATTAAGCCTCCTCTAATGTATCCTCGGTTTCTATAATCCGTCCCCAGGCAATATCATATCTCATTTCTCTTTAATGATTCATGATGCATGAACTACTCGTATATTTAGTTGGTTAAGGCTTTTAGAAACTCAATTATTAAATACCATAAAGGTTCACAAAATCATCACAATAAACTGTACATTTCCATACGTTCTTCTTTGAACTTCTGTTATACTGAAATAATTTAGTATAGTCTTCAAATTCAGATCTTACCAAAATTGAGTTTCCAAGCCTTAAATATCTCAAAGCTTTCTCTTAAAAATCTTCATATATTTACATAATCTTTCTCAATTTGAATCTTAACTAGATTGAGTTTTTGAAATCTCCACAAAATATTCTTTAGTTATTTCGTTGGGCACTACTAAAAAAACCCTAAACAGCTACCACAACTTAGCGACCACCGAATCCCGTCGCTATTTAGCGACCGATTTAGCGACCCCTCAACGTTAGCGACTATATTAGCGACCCAAAACTCACCCGTCGCTAAAAATTCACAAATGCCGTCGCTAGTACGGTCGCTATAGTTTACCTCCTCCCTTTTTTGGTTTCCCTCCATGATTTTTGTTGGCGCCAAATCTTAGCGATGGCACGCGCCGTCACTATTTTCCCTCCAACTTTAGCGATGCCTCGGACGCGTCGCTATGTATTGTAGTTGTGACGGAGGCGTTAGTCGTCGCTAGTGTTTTGGCCTTCCCAAACGGGCAATGTAGCGACGGTCGTCTTACACCGTCGCTAATATGAGTGGGTTAGTGACGGATTACTTGGGCATCGCTATATTTTTGGCCTTCCCTCCATAATTTGAGTAGGGAATATAGCGACGGTGGACTCACGCGGTCGCTAATTTTCAGGGGACAGTGACGGAAGTAGTTTACCGTCGCTATGTTGTTCGTCTTCCCTCCATTCTTTCACTTTTAAGAAGGAAAGGTAGTGACGGTAGTGTGCACCGTCAATAATATTGAGGATGGTAGCGACGATGTTTGCCTTCCGTCGCTTAATGTTTGTAATCCACGTGTTCAATTTAGTGACGGATGTAGCGACGGTTTTAGTGTCGTCGCTAAAACTTATATCATACTCGTCTTCGACCTCCCCTCTTTCAGTTTTCAGCGAACCCTTTCTCTCTGCCCTAACCTCTCTGATTCTTTCTGCCCTAACCTTTCTATTTCTCTCTGCCCTTGTGCCCTCCCCTTCCCTCCTTCTTCCTCACGCTGCCTTGCCTTGACCCACATTGCCCTTCTGTCTGCCATAGTTCCCTCCCCTACCATCTGTCTTCCTCACCGTTCCCTTCTCTGCCAAACATTGCCATCCTCCTCACACAAAGCTTTTCTTCCCTTCCTGAGATGGCCTCTGGGGTGACCTCCACGAAGTAGGCTTTCCTCTCTCTCTGACGAAGCAGGGTTTCCCACTCTCTCCGGCGGCTCACCAACGACCGTCCCTCATCTCCGTCGTCTGTCACTCCCTCAGCAGGTAAGTAAGTGCTATCTAACTGATACGAACTATGTGTGGGTCTTGGTTTGCTACTTTGTTATTGCTCTTTGGAAGACATTAATCATTGCTTTTGGAACTGTGTTTTTGTGTTTTAAGTGGAAAAGTTGAAGAAAATGATACTATGGAACTTTCTTTTATATAAGTTATGCCTTTTAAAATGAACTGAAGATATGAAGCTGTGAAATTTGGACTGATATGATCTGAGAAAGTGTAAGCAGAGGAAGTAGTGAGCAGAAGGAATATGAGCAGAAGGAATAATACCCGAAAGATACAGCAAAATGTTTTAAAAACAATTTGTTTTTCGTGAAGAATCAAAATATTTGTGAATGGTGTACTGAATTTAGGTTTCGTTTGGTTCTCTGTTAAAATTGTGAAATTGTTTCATTGACCAAAAAAAGATACTCAGTTTTGATGGTGTTGAACAAGTTTCATTTTAATAGCTGGTTTCTGCGACTACATACTAAACACACTTTAATTTGTTCAGTTTTTTGAGATCCATTAGGAACAATAAATGGAGTAATGTTCTAATTTGGAAATTGCCTTGGTAAGGTAAAGAAAGAGCAAAGATGAATCATAGAATAGATAAATATGATTAATGAATGTTTGTGAAAGTAAGTACTAGGAGAAACAAGAGGAAGAATGGTTGATTTTGCGGTTGAGAAGGCGAGAAGAGGTTCTCCTGCGGTAATAGAAGCCGCATTTGATTCTGAACCTGGAAAACACCAACCTACGAAGCCTCGTAGCAGATCGAAGCCTGAGAAACACGACCTTTTTGACACGAACCAAAGACCCTTTGATTCTGTCCGCCAAACTCTTCTTTCTGCAGAACTGGTAGCTTCTCAGAAACACTTGCCTCTTCTCCATCATGGTGTAGCAATAAATGCAAGCAAGACTACTAATCTTAGCACACAAGTCACAACGCTACATAACGCTATATTATAAAATGCTTTTGATAAGTACTACGACCTTTACGATATACATATACCAATAAATTTACAATATTGGCTTTGTGAATTTGAAAATATGAGCAATTCAAGTAACATAAGCAATTGGGCTACGGTAGCGTTGTTATACTTGTTCAATGAATTAGATAAAGAATTACTTAAGTTTCCTTACGAATCAAAGACACGGAGATGAGTCATAGAAATCATAGTAGTCAATTGCGGCGGTAGCGGCCGCGATTGCACCGCGTCAATGCGGTGCGGCCCCTCCCCGCGATGGGTATGTTGTGCACCGCGATATGTGTCACGCCTTCCCATGGCTCCTTTTCTCTCTTCTCCTTTTTCTTTTTCTCGGCAACCTACCCCTTCGGTGACTACCCCACCATGGTTTCAGACTTCGTGACCATCCCCACCTTACTCTCAAACTCTAGCTACCACCCCCGCCATCATTTCAGATTCTGGCAACCACCCCTACCTTCATTTCAGAGTTCGTTGACCATGCCCAACTTCTTCTGACGCATGACTCTCCATTCCAGCTTATCATCTTGTTTTGTCTCTTTCCCTCACCCCCACCCATGATCACCTTCAACACTCAATCCCTGGCTCTTTGCATCTCATCTCAATATCTCTTCCTTTCTTTACTCATTTCCCTTTACTCATCTCAATATCTCTTCCTTTCTTTACTCATTTCCCTTTCTTCACTTACTACTTATTGATGATGTGTTGTTACATTATGTATATGATCGCGTTAGTTAAGAGTGTATATGAGTCTTTAGTTAGGATTCTGACCAATATAATGTAAGGTGGCAATTATTTATTATCTTGAGATCACACAAGATAGACACGCAAAGATAAAGATTTTCATATGTGTTATGTTCTGACTGTGAGTGATTCGTTGTCAAAATTCATGGCTCGTTTCTTTTTCACATGTTAAAGTGTTAAATGATATTGATTTATAATACTCCCCACGGGCCATGATCATCCTCCTCCTCAATAATTTTTTGGAAAGGAATGGTATTTGAGTCACTGTACAAAAATTAACTCTTTTAAAATACAAAAATTAACTCTTTTAAAATACAAAATTAACTCTTTTAAAATTACAAAAATTAATTCGTGTGTAGGTAATATGTTACTCATACCCGCTGGTAGAAGCGTTTATTTATTTTTTAACTATTTTAGTATGTTATATATTGTTTGGATGCATGCCTAATATTAATTTTATACAATTTTTAGCATGAGGTAAACTCTTACGAGTTTACGAGTCGAGTTAGCGAGTCGAGTCTACCTAGCCAAAACGAGTCTTGGTAGACTCTCGAGTCTGACAACCTTGCTTAGTAACATTGAAAATGTATGATTAGCAAAGGCCAATAATACTTTTTCTTTTGATTACTCAATTTCCATTCTAACTAGACTTTGTCATGCAGACCAAGACACCTTACGCGTGGTTCGTGTTCGGCCCTCATCAGCTTTGTCTTCATCGCTATCTCTCTTTCCCAGGTAATCCCCTAACGCTAACTTTCTGGCTATGTGTGTTGTATCTTTTGAAGTGTATGTATGTTGATTGTTGTTTGTTAGTGGAGAGCAGAGCTCATTAGGCAGTGATTTTGTGTGCTGATAACATGATTTTTTATGCATGTGTAATGTTGTTTGTTAGTGGAGAGCAGAGCTCATTAGGCATTGTTTTTGTGTGCTGATAACATGATTTACGATGCATGTGTAATGTTGTTTGTTAGTGGAGAGCAGAGCTCATTAGGCATTGATTTTATATATTGATAACATGATTTGGTGTTCATAACTCTGAATATCATATACAATGCGTATGATATGTTTATTTATCTATACTGGGAAGTTTTCTATATGTAACAGGCCGTTTGTAAATTTGGGAAATGTCTAGTTTACAGGGGAGACTCTGCCAAAATTTCGGCAGACTCCCTTTCTTAGGGAACTTAAAAAATGAAACTCAACTTTAATAATGTAGGGTTTAGTCGTGTGTGTACCCATTAGATTCCCGTTCAAGTTTCAAAACAACCGGTTGATGTACCGTGTTGTGTTGGAGCTTGAATTGTCCCGGTTGGACAGTTTGGTATGAATTTATAACCTGTAGGGCGTAACCCATCAATGTTGTATGTGGTCTATCTTGAGAAGTTGAATGAATGTTCATTTGAAATTTCGGTTATGGTGTTTCGTATTGTCCCCAGGGTGCATGTCTGCGTGTGGTGTTTCATACCGTACGTATCTCTGTGTACTCGGGGACCAATGCGAAATGCTGCCGAAATTTCAAATGAACATTCATTCAACTCAAGATGGACCACATACAATTATGGGATGGGTTACGGATGGTTGCATATTCATCCCGAATGGGATAGGCCCCCACCAATTTGCAACATCAAAGAGATAGAGTGATTGACAACCGATAGTTAAATAAAAATTTAAACGTGTAAGGTAACAGAAATCGTGCTTGTTAGATATTATAAATGGAGGTACCGGCAAATCGGCCATGGATGTACAACCGACTAGATCGCAATCGGCGAGTGACTGAGGAGTTTATGATGGGGCTATTGGAGTTCATTCCGTTCGCTACGGCAAACACGCCTGGATTTGAAGTGACTCAGAAGATTCGTTGTCCGTGCTCAAGGTGCAAATGCATGAGTTTTGAATACGCGGATGATGTCATGTGCCACCTAACTGATAAAGGGTTCATGGAAACATACCACTGCTGGTACAACCATGGTGACAGTTACCGCGTAGACCATCAGACGTAACCGTGCAACAGTCTTACTACGAGGTTGGAGGAAACAGGGATACGTACAACAACATAGAACAAATGGTGATGGATCATGTTGGACCCTCCACCGGGCGTATGCTGGAACATAATGACCAAGCAGGTCATGGAGACTCTGACAATGTAGAGGAGGATCCTAATCCGGAGGTGAAGAGATTTTATGATTTGTTGGCGGCGGCTCAGACTCCATTGTGGGACGGGTGCGACAGTCACACTGAGTTATCCACCTCCCTAGCTGCTTTAAGCCTAAAGGCAGATTATAATCTTTCTGGAGGTTATTTTGATAGGATGGTCAATCTGATGGCTTCCACCATGCCTAGTAATCACAAAATGCCAGCAAACTTGTATCGTGCTAAGAAACAAGTGGCAAACTTGGGGTTGGGTTGTGTGAAGATAGAGTGTTGTATTGGTGGATGTATGCTGTTCAGAAATGAGTTTGCAGACAAGAGTGTCACAAAATGTCTGCATTGTAATGAGGAACGCTACAAGACCGTTAAAAGGAGAGGGAAGGTAACCCGGACGGTCAGGAAGAAAATGTGGTACTTCCCTATAACACCGCATCTTCAACGCCTGTATGCCTCATTGTCCACGGCAAAACACATGCGTTGGTATGCTCTGAACCGAACACAAGAGGGGTTTCTTTGCCATCCTTCCGACAAAAAAGCATGGAAGTGTTTGGATGAGCTATATCCGGACTTTTCTGGCGAGCCGCGCAATGTAAGACTTGGCTTATGTACTGATGGGTTTAACCCGTTCGGTCAATACGGAAGAGCTTACTCTTGTTGGCCAGTCATCCTGACCCCATACAATCTGCCGCCTGATATGTGTATGAAGAGGGAGGTCATGTTTCTATCTATACTGGTTCCAGGACCCAAAAATCCAAAGGCGAAGATAGACGTGTTTTTGCAACCGTTGGTTGAAGAGTTATCACAGTTATGGGATGTCGGGGTAATGACATACGATGCGTCTTTGAAGAACAACTTTATGATGCGTGTTGTTTTGATGTGGACTATTAACGACTTCCCGGCCTATGGTATGCTTTCTGGATGGTCCACGTCTGGGAAGCTTGCTTGCCCTGTATGCATGGAACATACCGGGGGGGAATCACTCCCTGTTAGTGGCAAGACAAGTTTCTTTGACTGTCATAGAAAGTTTCTACCGTTGGATCACCCGTTTAGGCGAAACAAAACTGCTTTTAAGAAGAACAAGGTTGTTAATGAACCTCCACCCCGAAGGTTATCTGGTGCACGCGTTTGGCAGAGGGTCGAAGAGTATCCTTACATCTGGGACAAGAGTGTTAAGGAGTTTGCGGGTTACGGTAAGGAACACCACTGGGTGAAGCAGAGTGTCTTGTGGGATTTGCCGTATTGGAAAGACTTGTTGTTAAGACACAACATTGATGTCATGCACACTGAACGTAATGTTTTCATGAATATTTTTGACACTGTTATGGACATCAAGGGGAGAACAAAGGACAACGAGAAGAGTCGTCTAGACCTTCCGATTTGGTGTTCTAGGAAGGAGTTGGAGTTGAGGGATGCGGGACGTGGAAGAATGTTTAAACCCCATGCAAAATATGCCTTAACTAGACCATAACAGATTGCTGTGTGTATTTGGATGAATGGGTTGACCCTGCCTGACGGATTTGCTTCTAACTTGAGTAGATGTGTCGACGTGAAGGAGGGCGGGGTGTTTGGCATGAAAAGTCATGATTGCCATGTGTTTATGCAACAACTACTCCCGTACGCGTTTTATGCCTTACCGAAGCCTATTTGGAAGTCGTTGGTGGAGTTGAGTCACTTCTTTAAGGAGTTGACGGCTACTTCGTTGATTATGGAGAAACTTGTGAAGATGGAAGAAACTATCCCGGTATTGATTTGTAAGTTGGAGCAGATTTTCCCACCAAGTTTTTTTGACTCGATGGAGCATTTGCCTATCCATCTACCCTACGAGGCCTTGGTTGGTGGCCCCATGCAGTATCGTTGGATGTATCCATTTGAAAGGTGAACGCCACAACTCTTTAATTTCCTTGCAAACACTTCTTATAATAGTATTTTCTAACTTAACACTATCTTGTTAATAATGTTGAAGATTCTTATGCTCCTTAAAAGATAAAGTGTCGAACAAAGCCTGCGTTGAAGCATCAATTTGTGAGGCATACTTAGTCGAAGAAATGACAACCTTTGCTTCTTTCTATTTTCCGACGGAGATAGAAACTAGAATGAGTAGAATTCCCCGCAATCTTGGGGTAGCCAGCCGCACAGGGTTTGATGAACAAACATCGATTTTCAACTATCCTGGTCACCCGGGGGGCAGGCTCACAAAATGTTACATTGATGAGAAAGATCAAAAGGCGGCTCACTTGTACATTCTTCTAAATTGCCCAGAAGTGGAACCCTTTATTGAGTAAGTCATAGAAGTTATATTATACATTCTTAACGTAGCTTTTATAGTATCTAAATTTGTTTCCTTTGAATAGCTTATACACAGATATGCTAAAACTTGAGCAAAATGATTTAACTGATGACCAAATTCATAGTGAGGTGTCATCCAAGTTCGTTGGTTGGTTCGCGCAACACGTAAGACCCGTATACCAAGTGTTTTTAAGCCTATTTGCTTCTAACTCCCGTTATCTAACGATGACCTACTTCTTATGTTGTACATAGATACAAGACCCTAACAACCATATTGAAGATTCTTTACTCCAAGCCCTTTCTTGGGGGCCGGTGAAAACTGTTAAAAAATGGCCTATTTACTACGTAAATGGCTACAAGTTTAATATTCTTCAATGGAGTGAAGGGATGCGCACCCATAACTACGGGGTTTGTGTTAAAGGCACCGCCGGACAGTTGGAAGAAGACTTTTATGGAGTGCTGACAGAGATTGTTGAAGTTTCGTTCTCTGGACAACTAAGAAGAGATATTGTTCTATTCAAATGTGATTGGTTCGACAACACAATCGGTGTTGGAACAAAGGTTGACAACAACTACAGCTTAGTTAAGGTCAAGAAGAATGGTAGATATAAAGGGTTTGATCCCTTCATTTTTGCCCAACAAGCTGAGCAGGTTTATTACACTGACTTCCCGGGAGGACATCGGGACTGGTATGCAGTAATCAAGGCCAAGGCCCGAAGTCAGATCACTGACAATGTCTCCGAGGAGGTCGATGACGCTTATCAACTTGCACCACACGAGCTCAACGATGCCAATTTGTTGTTCAACATTGATCCAGTCATAATGGATGAGACACTCGCCACTACGGGGGGTGAACACATTGACAAAGACCTTGTCTCTCGATCAAAACGGTCTAGGGCTGATTTGGATACTGATGAACTTATTCAAATAGATAACCACAGTGACACTGAAACTGAGGGGGAATTTGAAACTGAAATAGACACAGAGTATGTAGTCGTTAAACAAAATGTTACATAGGTTTATATATATCCTGAGACTAACCTTTCTTTTCATGATTTTATCCACAGATGACGGGACGTCGACTGCCCTTCAGTAGGGGTGGTGGGTCCAAGACCCCGACATCCCGGCAGGGGACTCCCACCCCAGCACAGGAGACCACTCCATTACCACTACAGCAGAGCACTCCATCACCACCACCACCTCCACCACAGCAGACCACTCCACCACCACCACCACAGCAGACCACCCCATCACCCCGACTGACCACCCCAGAGCAGAGTCCTGGAGTTGGTGGCTTGGAGGACCATGGCCATCAGGCCACCTCACCTCCGGCATCCCCTCTGCCCATGTTGGTACCTGTGCCGGCCGGAGACGAGTAAGTGACTAAACCTCAAATACTTTTATGTTATTTGTATGATACTTTATATTAAACTTTAGTGGAAAGACTTGTTGGTTTATTGGATGTTACTTTAATTAGTACTTGTATAGATTGAATTATACTGGGCACTCTTCTGTTTGTAACAGGGTAACTATTTAAACTTGAAAATGTTACATTTACAGGGGAGACTCTGCCGAAATTTTGGGAGTCTCCCTAGATTGTGTCTTGTTTTACTCCTAACATAATTGTTGTCATTACAGCTTTGTTGATAGTAGTCGCACTACCAAAGCGATTACTAAGGTTTTGAAGGCCCAGTGGGATGGTCCATATATATCTTGGACAGATGCTGGGAAGGTTGTGCAAGATAGGTGGTTTGACACCTTCTCGGTAAGTTCCTAGCTCATTTGTTGTGACTTGATTTGTAAAATAGACCTCTTATTAATTTTGATTTCTCATTTCATTTTACAGCGTGATTACCAGTGGGCGGAAGGTATGATTGATGAGATTAGGAAGGTCTTTGCCACAAAGACCTCCAAAATCATCAAGAGTACCCTTTGGAAGGTGAGGGACAAGGGTGAGCGCCCTCGTTGGATCCCGGAGGACCATTGGGACGGGATGGTCCAGAAGTGGGGCGGGGTCCCGTTCCAGCAGGCGAGTGCTCAAAACAGGGCCAACAGAGCCGCCGATGCTGCAGCCTCGGTTTACACTGGGGGTAGCATTTCAACCCTCGAGTACAAGAAAAGATTTGTAAGTATATTTATGTTAAACATTTCTATTATGATTCGTCTGACATGTTTACAAATAATAATCTCAATGTTTTTTGTCCACCACAGGAGCTGAGGGAGCACCAGGAGCCTTCTTTGTTTGAGGTCATGCAAATGACCAAGAAGAACAAAGCCGGTGCATGGGTAAACCAGAAGACTATGGATCTAGCGGTATTTACTTTTAACTGACACATGCTTATAATTTACAAATCAGCTTACTAATCCTATCATTGTTTTTGAATTTACAGGACGCGTATCAGGCCAGGAGGGCCGAGAAGGAGGCGGACCTGGTGGCTTCCACTCCTGAAGGGGAGGTTCCTCCCACCCTATCTTGTTCTGACGACAATGCCATCTATATGGAGGCTGTTGGCGGTGTGAACAAGAAAGGGAGAGTATTTGGATTGGGTGGCGTCGGCACGCAGCTGGCGAAAAAGGGGAAGTCCTCTTCCTCTTCGTCTTCCTCTGGTCTTCCGACTGAGGTCGTTCAGGTAATTCAAAACCTGAACGATGAGCTACAGGAGGAGCGACGTCAGAGGCAGTTGTTGTTGGAGCGGGCCGAGGCGGACCGACAGCAAGCCGAGGCAGACCGACAGCGGGCCGAGGAGCAGCACGCCGAGACTCGTCGGCAACTTGCTCAGCAGCAGGAGCTACTGATGCAGTTGATGGCGAGGCTACCTCCCCCCACTTCCCAGGCGCCCCCACCACCACCCCAGGATCCCCCACCACCATGATTGTATTTTTATTATTTATACACATTGTATATTTGATTTTTAGTTTTTATGTTATATTTCATTCAGTATTTATTTTGTCATTCTTCATTTATTATGTCAATATTTATTGGTAATTAAATTCAAATTAAAAAGCCTTATTGTACCTATCATTAATAATTTAACCTATTTGATAAATAAATTTAATCTATTATTTTGTTTTTAATAATAATTTAATATTTTTAAAAAATTATTTAAATTTAATTATAAAATTTTATCAGCCAATACAAAATACAAAATATTAATACATTTTTAAAGTTAAATTAACAAAACCAGTCAATATTGAACCAATTTTAAAAAATTTAAAAATTCCAGTTAGCGACGGTAATGGGCGGTCGCTAGTCGATATACACAGCGACGGATAGAAGTTGTCACTGAATGGCTACTACAGCGACGAATAGATACGGTCGCTACATGACTAGCCATTGCGACGGATATACACGGTCGCTACATGACTAGCCATTAGCGACGGACCGCGTGGTCGCTGTATGAATAACCACTAGCGATGGTATAATGCGGTCGCTGTATGACTAATTACAGCGACGGTAAACTACCGTCGCTAGTAGCGACGGGTACATGAGGTCGCTGTGTGACTGACTTCAGCGACGGTGAACGTCCGTCGCTAGTAGCGACGGAGTAATGAGGTCGCTGTATGGCCACAGTTAGCGACGGCTGAAGTCAGTCAAGCAGAGACCAAGTTAGCGACGGCATAATGCCGTCGGCATGTTAGCGACGTCTGTTTCATGGTCGCTGACCGATTTTCGACGAGGGTTTTAGCGACGGGTGGTTTCCCGTCTAAAATGCCATCGCTAAGGTATGTAGCGACGGTCTTGGCACGGATTAGCGACCAACTTTTTCCGTCGCTAAAAGGTGTTTTTTTAGTAGTGGGGGAAAACCAAAATAATTTACTTTAAACTTCTAATTTCTAAGAAAATAATTTAAAATCATTAACTAAGAATACTTAAAACTATAAAAATTTTCTTTAATTCAAGAATTAATTATCTCAACCTCTGATTTTCATAAAATAGCTTATTTCTAATACTAGATTTTATTATAGAGATTAAAAATAAAGTTAATAAAAATTATTTCTAAGAAGAAATAAAAGACTAAAATAATTATAAAATACTTTCTCTTGGAATAAAAATTTAAAGAGTAAGGTAAGAAAATTCTTACTGAGTTTTAACTTTCCGTCATGCTTGCTATATGCTCAAACTTCATATCACAAGGTCATCAATCATTCATCAACCACAATCAAGTATAGTAATCTCATCAATCACAATCAAATATCATCAATCATAATTACATATTATTAATCACAGTCTAATATTATAAATCACAATATCATTAATCGAAATCAAATATAATTAATTATAATCAAGTCAAATCAACTAAATATCGCTTATAAATATAATTCAAATTTTTTAATGGTTATTTAAATTAGTAGATTTGATTTTGAGTCCTTATAGTCCATTCCTCGCACAGGTCTATATAAGTCCATATATCCAGTCTTCGCATAGGTATAGTTCAGTCTAGACAGGTCATAATAGTCCAAGTCCTTGCATAGGTTTAGTTCGATCCATATAGGATATAAAAATCCAAGTCCTTGCATAGGTTTAGTCCAGTCCGTATAAGTTATAATAATTCAGATCCATGTATGGATATTTTAGAATAAGTTACACAATATATTAAATTTATTATAAATTTTAAGTTGAGAAGTTATTACTTTAAAATAATAATATTATTAAATTTAAAATGAGTAGGGGACTCCTCCCTTTATTCTTATGTCTTTCATATTATATTCTTATCTCACTCCCCCTTACCTCTTGTATACCGATTCGTTATTGAAAATCCATGCGCGCCTCGTCTCCGAGTTCTAAAACATACCAATTTCATTTTAATATAATTACAAGATGAAAATTAAGATTACAACTTAAAATAAAAAAAATGGTAAATTTTGAATAGTGAATAGTGAATAGTGAATAGTAACAGTAAATAGTAATAGTAAATAGTAAAACGTGAAGAGTAACAGTAAATAGTAAATCGTAAATAGTAACGGTAAATAGTAAATCGTGAATAGTAACGGTAAATAGTAAAACGTGAATAGTAAAGGTAAATAGTAACAGTAAATGTAAATAGTAACAGTAAATAGTAATTTACTATTTGAATAGTAATTTACTATTGAAATAGTAATTTACTATTGAAATAGTGTTACTATGCAGAATAGTAACTTAAAATAATATTATTTTTAGTATAATAACAGATTTCTAAAAACGATATGAAAATAACCCAAAAAATATAAAAGTGAGGTATTCGTACCTTAGAATTTTAGCAGAACCTTCTTCCAAAAAAATTATTTCTCTCTCTCACTTCCACCACTATCTCACTAGCACTACTATATTAAGAAAACTTAATCTGAAATTGTGAATTCTAAAGAAGAAATCCTTCGGTATTTATAGGAAAAAAATTTACTATGCATTCCATTATTTTAATATAAAAGTACTATGCATTTTTGAATTTTTTATTCCTGGTTACTGTGCATCTTTTGAAAATTTCATACATGCATAGTGTTTTGCATAGTAACTGTCGGCAAAATTATTAAGTCAAATAGTAACCCTTCACTCGGTATATTTTAAATATTCAAAATGAGTCCTTTTTGAAATTTAGCGATATTATATCAGTCCTCACTAATTTTATAATAAGTAATATAAAGCTGAAATTTTAAAAATCTAAAATTTTCTGTTAATAAAAATTTATTGATACGTTTCTAATTTTTTTAACGATTAGAAAAAATCAAGATTTTTCTCAAACCGATAATTTTTAGATAAGTCTACTTGAAATGGATTTTAGAAAATTTTCTTATAATTTAACTTTACATTCTTATAAATATTTTTAATTTTAAGCAATTTTATATGAATTTAAAATTATTTAAAATATATTATTTTATTAAAATAATTCAAAATTTTCAAAAAATTCAAGAAAATCATAAATATTATGTAGATCAAAAAGTTCAAAAAAACCATAGTCTAATTCCTTCAAAATTTTATTTTAAAATTCTAATAAGACTTAAATCTTAAATATGTAAAAAAAACAAAAATATAACAACATAAAATAAAAATGGTGAATAATAAGAATATTAAAAATTCTTAATATAATTTTCTTAATTAGTGAATACTAATTAAGTCACTTTAAAATTCTCATTCAGAAATATTTTCATTTTTTTATTATTATTATTTTAAAAAAAACAAATAATAAAAATATAAATACCAAAATTTCAAAAAAAATGATAATAATAAACTAACTTATAGTAAGTATTTCTCAAGAAATATATATTAATATTTATTTCCTATTTGTGATGAAAATAGGATGTTACAGCCCGAACCAATATGACCTCTCCCAGACATTCAGAAAACTTAAGGAAAATATGAGAAGATGAAGGAGATGGTTACCTAAGGAAGGGAAGGTAGTGAAACAAACTTCACAGAAGCAAGCACAAACGTCTTCTTGAAATTTTTGCAGAGTTTCGTCAGGAAGGCAAAGCTAAGTGATTTCTGAATCCACTAAGTGTTCATTTTATAAAGGGTGAAGAGTTTCAATTATTGGTTCAAAGGTTACATTGTTTACCACCAAACGACACCTTTTTGTAAAAACCAGCTGTCGTTTCAAACCCTAAGGCACGAAAACAACGTCGATTAGTCAAAAGGCCTCTCAAATGGGCCTTAAAATTCAAATTTTAGGCCCATAAAGCCCCTGAGTGGCCATAAGAAAGACACACCTGATCAAAGTAATAAAGACAGTAATGACTCGCCCACATGCGTAAAGGCATTAATGATTAATGATTAGAAATGTGGCAGCTGTTACTCGAATACCAAGAGTTTCAAGTTTCAAAAACTTTCAGGATTCTCGCAACACAGATCTTTGTCTGGATCCGTCGTGAGGAATGTTACGACAACGGAGCCTTCGCTCCCAGGACAGCTCTTCACGTGACAACATAATGTAGAATCCTAACACACGTTAAATAAATATTTCGCCTACATTGATGAACCGGTATCCAAACCAAATGCAAGTGATGTAGCTTGTATGAGCAACTTTACTAGTCCCTCACACAAGCTAGGGGACAAATAATGGTCTTGATACCGGATTTGATAGAAATTTTCGAAAGTTTTTAAAGACTCAATCCGTACCCCTACGATTGAGATATATTCCCCCAGGACAGATGATCTCAATCACATATTCTATGATTTGATGATGTAACTCCTGGCGCGGCCAATTCCCATCATCATCCTTATGATAGAAGTCTTTGAAGACTCAATCCGTACCCCTACGATTGAGATATATTCCCCTAGGATGGATGATCTCAATCACATATTCGGTGATTTGATGATGTAACCCCTGGCGTGGATAATTCCCATCATCATCTTTATGGTGGAAGACCCAACTACTAAAGTGTCATTTCTCTTTTGAAGGAACACTTCTTCCAGAACGGATAATCTCAATCACCTATTCCGTGAATTGACGATGTAAATCCTAGTACAGACACCTGGTTGAAATATCTTTACAGTTCCCTGAGCGCGGAATGATACTTTTATGAGGGAAGATGCTTTCCCTTCAGTAAGATCAATATGAATTATTGCAAGTCATCCGTCCTGTGACATCGCTGTCGTGAACAATGAATCGACTTTTTCTTTCCCCAAAAGAATTAAGGGTAATGTCCTCTAACAGGTACCAATCCCTTAACATACTTATACTTGGGGATAGTATTCATGTATAAATTTCTCCGTTCCAAAACTCATTCATCTTAAATGATTTGATTAATTTTTTGAGGCAATTATTTCAATCCGACCTCAAGAATAATTACATTGAACGGATTATTGAATACTGAAATGATTATTGAAAACAACGCCTGAATGGAATTAAATTCATATTCAATTCATTCATAAAAAAGCAGAGTTACATGTGTATTGTTCAATGCTAATCAAAAAACCAAAGCTGATCCCGGAACACAGCTTTACACCAGCAAAACAACAAGACTACGGAAGGGGAATCTGCTCTTGGGGCCCTTTCTGTCCCACTCCTTCTCCAAAGTCTTGTGTCCCCTCTTTAAGGATTTGTTCTGGAGATTTATCTTCAGCTGCCTTCGCACCTCCTTCAGATGAGACGCCCTCCAGCATAGGAACAGTAGAATCCGATCCCATACTTTGACCCTCGGGAAGAGGGGGCAAGCCATACAAAGACTCCGGAGGATCTTCATGACGATCTTCAACCACTGCGACTAGCTTCCCTCCATGAAATTCATAAAATGGATTTATACCATAAAGGTTTAGCTTCGTAGTGGGGTTGCGGTAGAAAATTTGGCATATAGCAGGCCAAAGGATTCTTCAGCAACTTAGTTGCATATATCGATGGCTTCCTTCGCCTCAGCTTTGGCTACAGCCAATTCTTCCTGCAACCTCAAAAGTTCTTCCTCCGTGCCTTGGGATTCTGTACTCCCAGCCTTCAGTCCCTCAATCTCAAGGAGGAACTTCTTCTCCTTTTGGGACCACTCCTCTGCTTATTTAAAATAATCTTCCACAACAGCTTTTCTTTTATCTTCAAGTTCAGCTTGTTTAGCCTGACTGCTACGGAGTTCTTTGTTTAGCTTATCAACCATCTCTTCCTTCTCTGCTAGTTGGCCCTCCAAGTCTTTAACCGTGCTTTTAAGCTTGAGATTCTCCTTGCTCATGAGATCTCCGTACTCCTTAGACTTGGTCAGGCGATCCTTAGCTAATTTCAAAGCAGCCTTATCTTTCTCTGCTGAGAGATTGAGCTGTTCTACTTTATCACTCAGCGTATCTACCTCAGCAGCATCATCAGCTAACAGGCTGAGCGAATCAAGCAGCCCTGTGAGTTCTGCTAGCTACCATTTTCCAGCCTCACACGCCTCTTTGATCTCTTTAGGTTCAAGTGTGGGCCGGAGTTTATAGAGCGGCTAAGGAAGGATTGCTGGAGTTGGCCCCTGGTATGAGAGGAATAGAGTGAGGAATGAAGCAGTTGGGGAAGAGATCAGACTTGATCCAAAGACCCCGGAAAGAATACCCTTGTGGAGTCCGGAAGAAACTCTAGTTGTATCCGATATCTCTACAACTTTACCTTTGAAGGCCTATGTTCTTTCCGGACTCGTTGAAGGTTTGTGTTTCTTCGGTGGAGGAGAGGAAGAAGTGATGATTCCTGAAGAGTCGTTCTTGATCTTCCTCCTTCTCTCTTTTATTTTGAGTTGATCCTCAGTCGCATCAACTCCAGCTGAATTTCCCTCCGTCAAGGGAATTTCCCCTTCTGCATCCGAGGTCAGAATGATGAACTCAGAATGGAATTTTGAAGAATTCCTCTTTGGTTGAATATCATTCTCACCATCCACGGATTTCCCTCCTGCCTTCAAGGATTTCAGCTTATGCATGTCTGAAGATTTTTGCTCTATTTCACCTGCATGCATAAATAAAATGCATTAGCAACAAAGAAATAATCAATACAATTAACAAAGGAGAAAAAGGGAAATAACACGAGAATTACGTAAGTATTCATCCCGGACTTCACTTGAACTACTCAAAAGGCGTCTACAAAGGAATGCTTTGAAGCGTGTGGTATAGGCTTCAAGGGAAAATAACATTGTCGCTGACGCAGTAGGTAGTTCGGATTGATCAGCGTAATACACTTGGGATGTCAGAAGAAAATGTTCATGAGTCCAGCTGAGAGGAAATTTATTGAAACCCTCTACATTCTTCCAGAAAACAGGCTTGTTTTCTTTAATCGATATCTGGGTGTAGAAAGATTTGAAGGACTGCCCATCAACTTTTACCGAATTAGTATAAGATTCGAAGTTCACGAAGGAACACAGAGTTTGGAGTGTGACTAAACTTACACCCCCTTTCTTGTTAGCCCTCCGAACCACTTGTGTATAATAGAACAACATCGCCACAGTAGGAGTGAAGTTGAAGTAATCACCCAATACTTCTAAATCGCGGACAAGTCCCCAACCATTGCGATAAAGTTGAGAGGGTGCGCAATCTAAAAACCTTAACACACCCATTTGAAATTCTGTTAAGGGGAAACGAACTCCGAGGTGATGAAATACGAAGTCATATATATACACAGAACGTTCGTCTGGGAGGGCATGGTAAATCCGTTCTGTAGGTAGCGGTGCAAACTGTAACATCCTAGTTTTGATTTAATTACCAATTAAGGTTAATTACATAATTAAGATTTATTGATTGAATAATAATAATAATAATAATAATAATAATAATAATATGTGGCTAGGAAATGACATTTGTGCCCTTGGTGGTTTAAGAGGAACTTCAGTCCCTCCCTCTCTCTCTTTATTCACGCTGAATGTGATTAATGATGGCTGATGGGATTGCATTAAATGAGGATGGGATGTGATGGCTGATGGAGTGGATGCTGGGCAGTGTGATGATGGAAGCTTTAGCTTCACGTTTTATATTCACTCTCTACACATTCTTATCTAGTTGATGCTGCAAACACTCTCCATTCTCTCTTGAACTCCTTGGAGACGCTTCTTCTTCTTGCTGTTCTCCATCTTCATCTCCTTCATCTTCTTCTTCCACTTACACGCTGAGTAGAGCCCGAGTGGGAAGTGAAACACGAAGAGGAACAGTGTGTTTGAGAGAGAGATATGTGTGGTGGTTGAGAAAATAGCATAGTGCTGTGTGTTTGAAGGCAGAGACCCTCCCCTGTTTTGCCTAACAGCGTTGGGTGCCTGGAAACCTTGGGGTCCTTCATTGTTGGAAGGACTGAGCTGTTCGAGTGGGGGAAACAGCCATGGAATCCTCCACTGGATCGAGTGTGAGGACTGTGTTGTGCCTTGGAGGCATGGGACTCTCCACTGTCTTGCAAGGAGAGCATGGAGTGTCATGGAGGCAGAGCTGTTCGTGTGTCCGAGTGGCTCGGTGTTCCTCCATAGCTGAGAGTAGAGTGTTGTTGGGTGACTGAAGAACGTTCAGTCGGTGCTGGAAGCTCAAGGAGCTGCTGAAAACTTCATTCCAGGTAGGGGGGCTAATTTACATCTCAAATGTATGGTTTATGGACAGGTTCCGGGTGGTTTTGCTTAAACATGTTGTGATATGTTTGAATATGCTGATTGATGTGTTGTAGTACATGCAACGCCCGGATAGTTGTGATATTTATGATCTGTCTAGTGGTTTGGTGTTCCCGTCCATGAAATGTGTGTTGTTAAGCATATGATTGCTGAGTGAATGCATGGAAATGTTGGCTTTAATGAGTATGCCGATTGAATGTATAATATGTTGTGGCTGTTAATGAGAAAGCCGAGTATATGAGTTTATTGTACTGATCCCCGTGTGTGATTTTGTGTTTAAATGCATGTGATGCTGTCATTGAATATACGAATGCTGAGTGCATAAGATGAGGGACTGTTGTGTTAATCCCGAGTGGATATTATATAAAATAGCATGTGATGCTTGTTGTAAATGATAATTCTGAGTGGATGGCATTGTAGTTGCCGAGTGCATGAGATGTGGGTCGGTCATGTTAATTCCCGTTTGGGATTTTATATTAAAAAACATGTGATTTGTCAAGTGCATGTGATTGCCGAGTGCATGTATTGTGTTATTGCTATGCCGACCCCTGTTTATGGATAATAATGATGAAATGCATTGGATGCATGTTATTGATATTTGAATGCCGAGTGCATGTGTGTGGAAAACATATTGAAAGACCTTGGGTTGGACTCAAGGCAATGCCGAGTGCATTGGCGTTGGACGCCTGATGAATGAGACCGTATGCATCTGATTCGCCAATGGAAATGCTTGGAGCATATAGCGTTGGACGCTTAATACCGATCGGCAATCAGATGAATACGTGTTAAATATGATAAAAGACCTCGGGTTGGACTCGAGGCAGTGCCGAGTGCACTAAGCGTTGGACGCTTAAAGACCTTGGGTTGGACTCAAGGCAAGCCTACCGGGTTGGACTCGGGGCTGCCCGTAACACTTCTGTTGTCGCTTGGAGTGACTGTGTTACATGTGAGGGCAAACGGTTTGGTACCAGTAAAATAGCCGAATCAGCTTGGAGCTGAGAAAAGGCTTGGAGCCTATGTTGCAACAATAAAAATGGATAATAAATAACCGGATCCGAGTGAAATGAATGTGTGCATACTTATGATTGTCATTGAGCTCAATGTGAAATGTATGAATATGTGGAATGTTATTTGAAATAACATGATTGATATAGTCTTGAATGACTTGAGTGGAATCCGATTGGATTAATGCATGTATACTGGTATATTTGCCGAGTGCAATATGATGTTATGGTTGTGATACATGCTGTGATGAATATGAATTATATAGCCATGAATAATTGGGTGAATTCCGACTGAGTGAATATATGTACATGGGTACTGTTGCCGAGTGCAAGGTGATGTTATGGCTGTGAATATGTGATTATCAATGTTGTGAATTACTCAGTCTTGATTGAATTGCATGAATCCCGAGTGGATGATGTTGTTAGGGTATTCATATTGAATGGCAGAGTGCTTTATTACTGATTGAGATATGTTATTGAATGGTTGAGGATTCTATGATTAATCCGAGTCAATAACTGTCATTTAATATGTAAAAGCTCACCCCTACTGTGGCTATATTTTTCTGCATATGCAGGTCAGACTGGGAATGAGGAGATGGCCTCAAGTCTGAGTGGGGAGCACTTAGATTATTGAAGTGCATGCATAGTATATATAATGTAAATAGATATGTTAAAGCCTTGGTCGGCTCTCTTGTAATCCGAACGGATTTAATTATATGGGTTGACTATCGGGTTTTGTGGACAAGTATACTTTGTATATATATATTTTACATTGTTATAAGTTACCCGAATTGTTCATTATATGGTATTGAGGGAATAATGTTAAGTTAATAAATTCCGAGTGGAATATTGTTGGGAGAGCCGTGTCTGAGTGAGGCTATTGGTTATGTGGCCTTTTCCGAGTGATAAAGGCATATGATGGTTCCGAGTAAGATGTACTCTAGTGGGCTACTTCCGAGGGAAGACTAGTCCATATGTTACCGAGTGAAAAATATGTGTAAACCCCGAGTGGGGAAGGGTTTGAATATTCCCGAGTGGAAATCTCGAGTGAACCTCTTTCGAGGGAAGAGTTGTTGTGATGGTTTGATTGAGGTGTATTTTAGGAGTCCTCTTCCGAGTAAACGAGGCTATATATATATTCCGAGTGGCTAAGTGTTAAATAAGTTCGAGTGACTTACTTGGTGATCTCCGAGTGTGGAAGATCAAAATATGCTGAGTGCAGAATGGATAATGAATTCCGAGTGAATTGAGGTTGAAATATACCGAGTGGTATTGGACTAGGGAAATAATCCGTGTGGGGAAAGCTTATGGACTCCAAGTGGAGTATCCGAGGGAATCATTTCCCGTGTGAAATACGCCCGTGCGTTTGATAATTGTGAATTGGCTAAGTAAGAATTTACCAGGTGAATGATGTATGGGGGACAGTTCCCGAGTGGACGTGGTCCCGAATCTGAGTGATGAGATTACCGAGTGAATGGGTTCACTTTAGCGAGTGAGGATTCGCTCCAGCGAGTAAAGGGCTCACTCAAGCGCTGCGTCTTCCGCTGGTCTGTTTGACCGAAGCTGAGTCTTACCAATATGTGGCTGACTCGGTCTCCCCTTTACTCTGATCGGCTTTTGCTTTCCCTTGTCTTGCGTTTGATTTAATTTACCCCGACGCCTAATTTGGGTATGATTGTGAACGTTTGGAACGTTCTAAATTTGGAAAAAAATTTCCTTGGTCTCATTTTGGGTTTTATTAAGTCGGGTTGTTTCACAAACACCCTGAACCACTTCTTTAGCTTCTTCTCTGCATGAACTGTGAACCTCGGTTGAATTTGAGATCCGTCCTCATTCGCGTGATGAGAAATTAAATTCTTAAACTCATCAGCCAGCCAGCAGAAAGGCCATTTGGCCTGGAGTTCCTCCCAGTTCAGCCGGTGTGCAACAACGTTGCACAAGCCCTTCGCTGTCCTCAAAACTACTTGTTCCCCAGAAGTTCCTTCTCCAGTCATCGTCCTAATCGCGTGGGCAAAAATCTTCGCTCTACGATAAAAAGTCACATCGTCAGAAGGGTAACAATCATTACTCACCTCACTATCTGAAGAGCGACTATAATCAGAGGACGACTCTGAAGAGGGAAAAATCACTCTCCGCCGTGAGTAAGATCCCCTTTCTGAGCGACGTGACTCAACCCTCGGAAGAATCACAGGGATTCTTCCCCCATGGTGGTTAGGGTTGCGAAAAGCTAATCTCCCCCTCCTAGGGCACATTTTTTTTAAGAAAAACGGAGAAATGGAAGATGTATAACATCCTTAATTTTTAAAATAAATTTCAATAAATCAAATAAAATTTCAAAAAAACAAGAGTCGGATTCGGTGAATAACATGCTCGGTTTTTCATCAATCCGACCGGTTATTTAAAATTACAATTAATTTACTTAAATTTCAAACAGATTTTGAATTAAATAAGATTTCAATATCTGTTTTACATAAGCCGACCGGCTCTTTTGAAATATACAAATACATAATTTCACTCGGTATTCTCATGAGCCGGCCAAGGCTTTCACTAACATAAACTCCAAGCTGCTAAGTGTCTTTAAATATCATGGTTGAGCCCTTCATTCACTGAAAAATAAATGTAGAGGGTGAGCATAACATATCAAATAACAGTTATTGAATTGGAATAAAAATCCAATTAATAACTATAAAATCAATACTGATCATACTCGGTAATTCTAACTCACTCGGTAAATATTTAAATTTCCATTCGGCAATTACAGCCATGTTACCACTCGGTAAATAAAACATCACTCGGTAATTCAATCAAATTGCACTCGGCGAGTAAAACATTTCACTCGGCAGAAACAGCACATCATACTCGGTAACATAACAATCCACTCGGTAGATAATAAATTATTCATTCTCAAAACTGAGACATATACATATACTCATCATAACAGCATGTTCTCACAATAACACATAAAACAGTGTATGCACATGCTCAACCAAATGGATCCATTAAGTCACATATTTAATTAATGATCAACCAAAACGGGATCATTATTAAGTCTATCAAATTTTGTGTTGCAACACTGGCTCCCCGAGCCATAATTCAGCTCCTTGCTGATTCGACCGTTTTACAGGTACCAAACCGCTCTGCGCCCATAATGTAACACTGAGTACCACTCCCAGAGTGATAGCGGTCCTCTACCCAGTGCTACGGGCCGGTCTTGAGTCACACTCAAAGGCGTCCGTGGTATATAGGAACCACTCCATCACAATTCATATTCAAACACCATACATGCATCTCATGCATATAAATATCATGAAAAGTTCATGAATCATCATCCATAACATTATCAACTCATATCATTCCATTCGGTATAATAACCAACATACATAACTCAATATGAATGGAAATAAGGAAACATAAAATATGTTATTCAGTTGGGGTTTCAATTCACACACATAACACACATATAACATATTAATACCCCAAATCCATTCATAAACTATCTATTTGAGATGTACGCTCCCCCTACCTGGAAATAAAATCTTCCAGCAGCTTTAAAAGCTTAACCAAGTCACTGTCCACAAATACCGACTGGAATGGCACTGCTACACCAGTCCAAACTCTTCTTCGTAAAGAGAAAGAATGAAGATTTAATTATCTTTATTGTCTAACGGCTCCCAGTAGTGAATTAGAGAGAAAAGGATTATGATGATTTCATTTTCAATAACTTCTCTATTAATTCAATGGTAGAAGTATTTATATACCTCCCACATGAAGGAGACGTGAATAACTTGAAGTACTCTGCCACACGTTGCTTTAATAATTAATGAAAAGGGTACAACACATCAAAATGGGTCCCAGCTTAGAAAATATCCAAGAAAGGAATCTGCTGGAAGGTAGAAGAACATAATGTTACTCGGAAATTTCTTTATTCGGAAATTTCTCCTCTGTAAGGTTACTCGGAAATATCCTCGGAATTGCTTACTCAGAAAACTCAATCAATCAGAGTTGAAGTCTTTGTCCAGAAGTACTCTTTCTGGAAAGAATTACTCGCAATATTTTACTCGGAAGTATCTCTTTGACACTTCACCCGGAAAATCACTTCACTCGGCAACTTAATCGGAAACGTTCCTCTCGGAGACGTTTCACTCGGATTTGCTTTACCTAAACGTGTCTCAATCGGACACAGTGTCTCTTCATTTAGAAATGATTCTCTTAATGATGCTTCACTCAAAAACATCTTAACTTCTCTTAGAATTAACCTTCTATCTTATTTCACTCGGAGTCAGATTCATTTCACTCGGAATCTGATTTTTTTCACTCGGAAAAATCTTATCTCTTTATTTTTCACTCGGAATTTCATTAAAAAATTCTTCTTTAGTCATTTTTAAGTTATTTTTATAAAAATTATAAAAATCGGGATGTTACAAGATGAAACTAACAGAGGAAAGAAAATGGTTACCCAAGATAGCAAGGAAAGTGAAGACAGAAAGAGCTTCACAAAACAAACAGCAGACGTCTCTATGAAATTTTTGCTGAGTGTTGCTAAGGAATCAGAAGCAAGTGATTCCCAGAATTCACTAAGTGTTTCTTTTATAAAAAATGAAGAGGTCCGGTTACCAACTCTTAGGGTTGTGTCGTTCACGACTAAACGCGTCGATTTACAATTCAAACGACATAGTCGTTTCAAATTCATGGGCGCTAAAACAACGTCGATTCACCAAGGGGCCTCTCCATTGGGCCCAGAAGTTTTAAAAATTATAAGCCCATTAAGCCCCAGGCGACGGTTATTGAGATACACGAATCCAATGCAATAATTACTCGCGCACGTGTTTAAAGGCATTTAATGCCTAATCATGCGATGCAATTTATGCCTTACAGCCATTACTCGAATTTCAAGAGTCTCAAGTTTCAAAAATTTTTTGGGATTCTCATACAACGAATCTTTGTCTGCATCCGTTGTAATGACATTATGACAACGGAGCCTTCATCCGAAGAACGGTTCCTCATGACATAATAATGCTGAACAATACACATGTAGGTAAACATTTCCCACATAAGTATACCGGCATCCAGACCTCTCGCAGGTTGTATAGCTTATGTGAACAACTACACAGTCCCTCACACAAGCTAGGGGACATATGATCCGGTCTCGATACCGGTATCTATTCTACAAGACATATTTCAACGTCTTTGACAGTTCTCCAACGTGTTACCGGTGTCATCGGTATATATCCGGACTCTAAATCCATATCAGGCGTTCCCCTTATATCGGTTGTCCAGGATAACTCCATGCACATCGGATAACACGCATATCACCATACAGAAGACAAAGGGCATTGCTACAAGGACAAGGATAAAGATTCTATTTTCCACACTACGAGCCATAACCTGCTCCTGGAAATAATCAACTTGTTCCCTAAGACTAGCCCTACTATCTCTACGCTTAATATAAAATAGCCACTTGACTCAATCATACTGGCAAGTGCATATAAAATAATAATTTATAATATTAATGGAGGTTAGTGGTTCCCTACTAACAAGTTCTCGTATATCGAGCCAATCAGGTATAAGAACTCTCTTTATTTATGGAGGGAGGGTCTTCTTCTTTTCCACTTACAATTACTATCTGGAAAACATTCCTCACTTGGAATACTATTACTGACTTGAGCGTCGAAGAATCTTCGCAGGTGACACCACCTTTCGCCCACATCAACGCGTGAGGACGGTGTGAAGGACCTTCAGGACTCCAAGACCGCTCTTATCTTATTGGAACTCCAGATATATAGACCGGATACTCGCAGAACCGGTCTTCAATCCTATTTGATTTTTGACTTTTGTGACTGGCCCGACACCGGATCTATTGACCCCGGTTCAGGACAGATCAATAATATTTTATATCTTTAAACTGTCGTATTTTTATTCTCGTTATACCAAGGTAAAAAAAACTTTAAGCAACTAAATAAAAAAAAATATTATGTTATTAAAATATATCTTTTCCTTTTTCATATAAGAAACTATTAACTTACTGATATAAATTCACGTTTGTATAAAATTTTAATGAATTTATCATAGCATCAACTATAATATTATTTTATTAATAAAGTTAATTTTAAGTTTATAATTTTTAATAATATAATATATTTATTTTATTACTAATCAATCTATATCATATATAAATTCATTCACCTATCGGATTTTCATCTAATCTCCTATAAATGTAATAGTTCCGTTGTGACCTTAACACACACAATTCATACTATCCTCTTTGACTTCTTTTCTTTCAACAATCTTAATCACATTGTCAAATAATATTTATTAATGATAATTATTATTTTAAAAATAAATTAGTTTTACCAGTGTGTAACTACAAGATTTCATAACACATCCAAATGAAACTAAAAAGGTGAATCATTTTTTGTCCCCTTTCCTATATTTTCTTATCCTTGAACCCTGACACCCTGAGGATTTGTACTTAGTTTCTTGTACTACTAAGTCCATTTTTGAATGTTTCAATTCCACAGTCTTTTCAGACTTTTATGCTGTAGGACTAATTTAGCATAATAAAGGTCCTGTAAGACGTGAGACAATTTTGCAATTATAAATGCTAGAAAGCAAATTTGATTGTTTCAAAGTCTATCATAAGCTTTATGAGAGCTATTGAAAAGCCAGCAGATCAATGGTCAATACTATATTGGTAGGGAGTTGTGACTCTTCCAGTGCTACTTGGCAGGAAATTTCCTCCCCTACTATATATGTTCATTGAGCATTACAAGAATATAACATTTTTTAATTACATTAATGTTTCCTAACTTCCAAAAATGACTACCAAATTCCTTGTTCTCTTAGTTGCTTATATTTTGTTCCTCCTATGTTGTGACGTCACAAGAAAAGCCACCTCAATTGAACTGGGTTCCAGCATTGTGGCTGGCACCAATTTATCTTGGCGATCATCCTCTGGTGATTATGCCTTCGGATTCTACCAACTTGTTAGTGGACGCTATCTTGTTGGAATTTGGTTTGACATGGTTCCAAATAAAACTCTGGTTTGGTCTGCAAACCGTGACAATCCAATTGAAGTTGGATCAACCATTAATCTTACACTAAATGGCCAATTTGTGGTGACGCATGTCAATGGGACTTCATTTTCAATCTACAATGGAACAGACACAACTTCTGCTGTGATGCAGGATGGTGGCAATTTCATCTTGAGGAATTCACTTTCCAACATTATTTGGCAGAGCTTTGATTCACCCACGGATACTCTTTTATTAGGCCAAACTTTGAGTATGGATCAGAAGCTCTACTCCAATGCAAACGGAACAATGGACTACTCAAAAGGGAAATACAGTTTGGAGATCCAAAATTCTGATGGCAATATTCTTCTAAAAGCATATCAGTTCACAGATGCTGCTTACTGGTCTACTGGAACTACCCAAAACAAAGGGGTCAGAATTATTTTTGACAACACTACTTCTTTTCTTTACTTGGTCAATGGCACCGGCCAAAATATATTTAACATGACAACTGAAGTGATGAATCCAGTGGAAGACTATTATCACCGTGCGGTGATTGATGACCAGGGTAACTTTCAGAAGTTGATTTACCATAAAAAAAATGGAAGTGGATGGACATCAGTGTGGAAGGCCGTAACAAAGCCATGCAGAGTGACTGCAATCTGTGGAGTGTATGGCTTTTGCAATTCATTCGGCACCAACGACACATTCAATTGTGAATGCTTGCCTGGTTATACCCCTTTTGATCCATATACACCCTCCAAAGGGTGCTATCTCAGAGAAGTGAAGGATTTATGTGCTGCAAATTCCTCTGATGCAGACTATAAGATGGAAGTGAAAGAAATTCAAGATGCTGATATACCAAACGATGATTACTTTTTTCTTGATGTGCAAGTCATAAACAATTTGGATGTGGAAGGCTGCAAGAGGGAGCTGATGAATGACTGTTTTTGCATGGCTGCTGTGTTAGATGGAACTTCTTGTCACAAGAAAAAGTGGCCTATTATAAATGCTAGAAGAATCATCCCTGACACAACCAATCATGTGACACTAATTAAACTTCCTCGGATTGACATGGGCAATGGAAAGGATTCAGATTCACCTTCTTGGGTTGCTTTACTAGTGGCGCTCATCTGTTGCTCCCTACTTGCTGTTGTGTTTGCGGCTACTGCCATATACCACCACCCCATTTATCGGTATCTCATACGCAAACAGGCACCACCAAAGCCAAAGCCTATGGATATCAATATGAAAGCATTCTCATTCCAACAGCTGAGAGAAGCAACAAATGGATTCAGTGACAAACTTGGTCAAGGTGCATATGGTGCAGTGTATGGTGGAGTTTTAAACTTGGAGGGTCAACAACATGTTGAGGTTGCTGTCAAACAACTAGAGGAAGTAGAAGATCAAGGTGAGAAAGAATTTGTTACAGAAGTTCAAGTTATTGCTCTGACACATCATAGAAATCTTGTTGGGCTATTGGGTTTTTGCAATGAGCAGAATCATAGGCTTCTGGTTTATGAGAAAATGAAAAATGGGACACTATCCAAGTTCCTTTTTGGAGAAGGGGGTAAACCCAGTTGGGAATGCAGAGTCAGAATTGTGCTTGAAATTGCAAGAGGCTTGTTATATCTGCATGAGGAGTGTGACCAACCAATAATCCATTGTGACATAAAGCCACAGAATGTTCTTCTTGACTCTAATTACACTGCAAAGATCGCAGATTTTGGCCTGGCAAAGCTTCTAATGAAAGATAAAACTCGAACATGCACCAATGCTAGAGGGACAATGGGATATATGGCACCAGAATGGCTCAAAAATGCACCTGTTACTACAAAGGTGGATGTGTACAGCTTTGGTGTCATGTTGTTGGAAATCATATTTTGCAGAAGGCACATCGAGTTGCATCAAGTTGAGGATGGAACTATGGATGATGACATGATACTCATAGATTGGGTTCTATATCAGGCAAAAGAAAAAAATTTAAGAAATGCAATGATTCATGATCTTGAAGTTGAAAATGATTTCAAGAGGTTTGAAAGAATGGCAATGGTTGGATTATGGTGTGTAAATCCCAATCCAACTCTTAGACCATCTATGAAAAAGGTGGCACAAATGTTGGAAGGAACAATAGATGTGGGTGTTCCATACTGAACTGATTTATGGGTAAATGTTGCAATGAAAAGATTGATTCACCTTATGTTGTGTTAGTTGTTATCATTATATTATTCATTTTGAGTTTATTTAAGATTGTTATGTCATCTTCAACTTTTGCATGTTTTTGTTATCATTTGGGACTACAAGATAATTCAATCAACCTGATTCACCTGATCTCTAGTGTTTATTTGACCAAGAGTTATGTAATTTATTTTTAAATTACATTGATTTTATTAAATTAAATCTGATTAACTGTAATCCACTTATCTATCCATTTTGAGCATTTGACTAACTACTGCTATTTCTTTTTTGCGGCTACAAGATTATGTCAAACACGTGTTTTCATTCAGAATTGACAAAAATGTTTCTTTCCTTATTTGTCTGAATCTGAAGTGCCAAGTAACCCAGTTCTTAATCCTTATCCAAAAGGCACTCCCATTGAACTAATCGAACAGGGAAAAGTAAGCAGCATGCAAATTTGACTTGGAACTTTGACTTTTAAGACTTTGCCGACCCATAATCAGGATTAATGCACAGAACACGTTTATCTTTTCTTTGAATGAGTTTTCAATGCAAACATTTCCATTCAGTTACTTGAACTAGAAGCTGATATGTTTCAACATGCAATCAAATTCAATCCCTAAAGTTGAAACACTCTTCATATTAGCTTTTTTATCTTATAACACACACCTTGTTCTTCCCTTCAACATTACTTGCAATGTCTTTAGCTATCTTCCTTACTTGCATTATTGCACTAAATTTGCAACTGAATGGCTTACATGCCATAGAACTAAACACAAGCATCATTGCAGGATCAAATTCTACATGGAAGTCACTCTCAGCTGAATTTGAATTTGGATTCTATAGTCTTCCCAGTGGTCTCTTTCTTGTGGGAATATGGTTTGCCAAAATCCCAGAGCCAGAGCGAAGACTAGTATGGTGGTACCAGACTCCTCCTTTGGAACAAAATTCCGTAATCCAACTAACTTCTGCGGGACAGCTTGTAGTCTCATATCCAAATGGAACTACTGCTCAAAACATATATGATGGAGGAGACAGTGCAAGTTCTGCCCACATGCAAGATGATGGCAATTTTGTCATGAAGAACTCCGACTTGAGATCTGTGTGGGAGAGCTTCAACTTTCCATCTGACACAATCTTACCTAACCAAACCTTGCAGAGTAACCAAATCCTCTATTCCAAGGCCAAAGGAGCTTCAAACTACTCAAACGGAAACTTCATGTTGCAAATGCAAGGAGATGGGAACTTGGCTCTCAAAGCATACCAATGGTCAGACCGTGCATATTGGTACACTTCAACCACATCATTCCCAAATGTGAATTTGGTGTTTAATGCAACCACTGCTTTGATGTATCTTGTAAGTGGCACTAGGAACATTTACAGCCTAACCAACAGCACTCTAACCCCGGTGAATGATTACTATCACCGTGCTACAATAGATGAAAATGGAAACTTCCAACAGTATGTATATCACAAAAGAAATGGCACTGAGTGGAGGAGAGTTTGGAGAGCTGAAGAGGATCCATGCTTAGTGGATGCTGTTTGTGGTATGTATGGCTTGTGCACTTCTCCTGACAATGAATCAGTGAATTGTGAGTGTGTTGAAGGTTATACCCCTTTGGATCAAGATGATGTGTCCAAAGGGTGTCACCCAGAGGCTGTAATAAACTACTGTGCAGAACCTTCAATGATGAACTTCCAGCTGCAGGTGTTTGATGACACTGAATTCCAACCTTATCCAGATTTTGGTCGTGTGACCAATGTTGATTTGGAAGGTTGTAAGAAGTCTGTAATGGATGATTGTAACATCATTGCTGCAACCTATAACGCCTCAACCTCCACATGCTCCAAGAAGATGATGCCATTGCTGAATGCTAGAAGGAGTTCTTCTTCAAAGGGACAGAAAGCACTTCTCAAGGTTCCTACCAGTGTTGTTACATCTAAAGTTGGTAAGAAGAAGAGTTTTAATGTTAGAGTTTTTCTGAAGGTTATGATTGCTGTTAGTGCGACTCTTGCATGTTTCTTTGGTGCTCTTGCTGTCTACTATCATCCTTTTGCTCAGAGACTAACAAGAAGAAAGAAGTATCTGAATGCAACTGCTATCGGAATCAACTTTAGAGAATTCACATTTCAGGAATTGCGTGATGCAACAGATGGATTCCGTAGGATTCTTGGTAAGGGAGCTTCAGGAAGCGTCTACCAGGGTACTTTGATAATAGATGATGCAGAAATTGGTATTGCAGTGAAGAAACTTGAAAAGAAGGTTGAGAAAAGTGAAGGTGAGTTCATGACTGAGCTCAAAATCATTGGCCGTACTCATCACAGGAATTTGGTGAGGCTTTTTGGCTTTTGCATTGAAGGCAATCATAGGCTTCTAGTTTATGAGTTGATGCCAAATGGAGCATTGTCTAGTTTCTTGTTTGGTAAAGGAGAAAGACCTCAATGGGGTCAGAGGGTTGAAATAGCTCTTGAAGTTGCAAGAGGCTTACTATACTTGCATGAAGAGTGTGAGACACAGATCATACATTGTGATATCAAGCCTCAAAATGTGTTACTTGATGCCAATCACACAGCAAAGATTGCAGATTTTGGGCTATCCAAGATTTTGAACAAAGACCAATCAAGAACAAGCACTAATTTTAGAGGGACAATAGGTTATATTGCACCTGAGTGGCTAAGGAGTGCACCAATAACTGCCAAAGTAGACATATACAGTTTTGGAGTTATGTTATTAGAGATTATTTGCTGCAGGAGGCACGTTGAGTCTGGTCAGGGTGAAAATGATAGTGAAGAGGAAGATTTGGTTCTTTCAAATTGGGTTTTGAGGTGCACGGTGTCTAAGAAACTAGAGGTTGTGGTGAGCCATGACTCAGATGTGCTCAATGATTTCAAGAGGTTTGAGCAAATGGCCATGATTGGATTATGGTGTGTCCATCCAAGCTCAGCTCTTAGACCTTCAATGAAGCAGGTGATGCAAATGTTAGATGGAACCGTGGAAGTTGGAGTTCCTCCTTTGCTTTTTGAACACATGATGGCATATCAGAGCCTATAGTTTGACAAAATGCTTTTTTTTTTCTTCTTTTAACAATTATAACATTTTAGAATGAGAATGGAGAAGCAGATAGAGTACCCTCTTCATTTCTGCTCCAGAAAACTTGATTAGCTCAAAGCATGTGTACCATACCATGTTTGTTTCTGTGTTCTACTGTTTTTGGCTTACTAGTTTCTATACCAAAAAAAAAATATTGCCCTTTACTTTCAAATACAATTAAGATGACCAACTTAGCAAATTGTATGACTTTTCTAACCTCTTCTATGATTTTAGAACAAATAGAATTTGATCTAAACTCACGAAGCCCATCATTCCTGATATGTGTTTTTGGGTGACAAATTCCTGATATGTTGAAAGGAAAAACCCGAATTTCCTAAAAAAAAAGTAAATGAAAAAATATAACACAAGTGAAGATATAATCAAAATGTAATGAGTCCATATAGGTTGACAATTTGGTTATATAGGTAAATGACAATTAACAAAAAATATAGCCATTGAATCTAGGCTATTCTCATTTAATAAAAAATTCACAACATCTAAATATGTTTTAATCCTTATAGTTCTCGATTAAGAAACTAGCTTCATTTTAGTTTTTACTTTTTAAAACGTTATATCTCTTGGGGTCATTTGGATACTCGCTGGTAGTTCTAGTAATATTTCCATATATGAGACTTTTTTTTCTGCAGAGCAAACACATTATGAATATAGAGTGTTAGCCTACTAGGAGAGGTGAAATATATATGAGACTTTTTCTAAATAATAATAAATTTGTTTGAAGGACTATAATGAGGACATTGAATTGTTAATTAGTAAAACACACATTTTGTTTTTAAAATAAGGATTAAGAATGTTTTTTTTAATGTTTTTATCAATTTTTATTTTGGTTTTTTAGTTAATTTTTTATTAATTTTTATGTTTATGTTGTTGAATATGTTGAAATTGGTCACGGAAAAGAAGATAGAGTCTATTTTGAGAAGTTAAAAAATTGAATAAGTTGAAAAAACAGAACAAGAGATATATGACATAATATTTAAGTTTATTTAGTAACAGTGTTATATTTTAGATATCAATTTTTATTAAACCAATAAAAAAAATAACTGATAGACTAAAACTAAAAATTAATAAAAATACAGAAATAAAAACATATTTAACCAATTAACAAGAAAAAGAGGGAGGGGGAGATGAGATAAATTAAATGAATAATGTGACCAAACAAAATTAGCTAAAAAGTATATTATACAAAGTGTTGTTACAAGAAATTGGTGTGATGCCAATATTGTTATATTTACTTTTAAGAGGTTTTGGACGCATAATAAGTTAGCAGAGAGGAGGAAAGTAATCTGAATCCATGATAACTCCCCCGGAAAGACCAACCAAGATGATTTCTTTGAATTCATGGTTGGCTTGCATGAGCTATAGCATCTTCCCCTGCATGTGTCCTCTTAATATCCGTTTAGTAATCGATTATAAAAATAAAATTATGAAACCAAAGTCCTTCAGTAATTAATATTGATCTGCACTTCAATTAAGGTTAGTCAATCAAAAGCTGAAAACTAAGCATACCTGTATTATGTGTTAAATTAAAAGGTTAGTGAAACAAACTTTAGCTGAAAACTAAACATACCTGTATGATGTGTTATGTAGAATCATCATGCATGGTGATGCCAACCTTGCATTGGGACCCACAGAGACGAAATTATCCAATGGAGCATCATAGTGGCTGCAGAGTTTAATTTTTGTTTGTTACAGTGTGGTAGAAATGAAGTTTGTATCTGATATATTGATGGTGATAGTGATGATGAATCCTTCTGCCATGGCACGCGGATGCAACAAACAGAATAAATATGATTGTATCCACTGCACGCTTCTCTTTTTATTTCTTTCTCTCACAATTCACAGACCCAACATTTTATTTTTCATGCACTAGCTAATTTCTCAGCAAAAGTTGTTTCAGTAATTGTCAATCTCACAATCATCATATTTTAACCTTTTCCTACTTCTAAAATCCATTACATTACACTCTGCTGCGCGCATTAGCATCATTGCCTGTCAATCATGCATGCCATTGAAAATAAATAAATAAATACCACTACGTATGTACATAGTTCTAACTTCTAACCAATCTGTAATGACAAATAATAGAATTGATGAAGATTCAATGAGAGAAAAATCATGTACTTACATATTCTTTAGAACCGTTGATTCAAGAGTATCTGATATATATTTTTCCTGCCATTCATGTCCCACTGAATTTGACAATGCAATAACCGCGTTACCAAACATTGCATTAAGGATGATATTACCACATTAAAAGTAAAAAGTATTTAATTATTTAAAAAAATATAGTACTTACTGTTGCAAATACATGTTGTTCACAATGATTTTTCACAAAATTCTTTTATAGTATAACCATTCCTCTTGTATTAATAAATAACAATGGATACCAATTCGCATATGAAATTTTGGACGTGGTGTGATTTATTGTGATGCACTTTTAAAAACACACATAATATATATTATATGATATGCCATTTCATTTCATTTCATACATACAGGGATAGCAAAGATAAAGGCCTAACTAGGTTATCATATCAGTCTCAGAAATCCTGCAGAGCTTCTCTGTTTTACTTTACAAAACCCCATTTGGATATTACTTTTTTCAAGTTTGGAGCACGTCCACTTTGCTGCATTTCACATTCCCAACACAAATCATTGTTCCTTTTGATTCTCAACCATCTTCACCTTCTTATATTCTCCTCCCACTCTCGCATATTCACACCACCACTTTTCCTTCTGCTTCCTACCTTTCTCTTCTTTGCCATTCTCCATCTTTGTATTGTGAAAGCAACATGGGTGAACTAGCTTACTCAAATGGCATTAATAATGGAATCACCAGCAAAGGCCACTCCTTGAATGGTTACAGGAAGAGCTGTTGGTATGAAGAAGAAATTGAAGAAAACATAAGATGGTGCTTTGCTCTTAATAGGTATACATGTTTTTTAACCCTTTAGAATGACCCTAAAGTATTAGCATGACAATCATGGTTCAAACTCTGCTACCAATGTTTTATGTTCATGTAGAGTGTCAACTGTGCTAATTTTACATGATATTAGTTATATATAAATTATAGTGCCATACAAGTGAAACTAGAAATTAAAATATAATAACAAAATCAAACACCCTCCAATATTTTCCTTTTAAACTCTTCATATTTTCTACCAGGCATAGTCTTCCAATAGTAAGGCTCTTTAGCCATTCATGGTCACATTATTATTATCATTGTTTCGTTACTTAATGATTAGTAGTTTAGAAGATTGATGAAAATATAATGGAAGCACAGAACAAGAAGGTAAAGAAGCAGGTGTCTTTTCATGGAGTGTGTGAGACAAAAATAAAGTACTAGTCTGCAGCTAATGTGTAGTTTCCTTGGTTGAATTTCATGCCACGGAAATTTTGGCTATTTCAGCTTCTTATGCTAGAAAAAAGCAAAGCCATCTAAAAGTTAAAAGCTCGTTCTGCCTGTGGCTATTAGAAAGGCAGACAACACACAAGTATAATAAAACCAAGAGTTAGCTTTTTCCAATGCAAAATTAGCACTATCATAGTATAAATAATATAATATGTCTACCTTTCCTTTCTCTTCTTTTGGTGGGGCTGCAGCATATTGCATACAGGAGCTAGCCAGTACCAAGACATTGCATTGTTGGACACAAAGCCCTTTGGAAAGGTTCACAAATATATATAACAGAAAGTTACCTTTGTACATAAGAAAAAGTAAATAAACCAGCGTCTTATCTTATCTACTGTGTATGCAACTTTGCAGGCATTGGTAATTGATGGAAAGCTTCAGAGTGCAGAGACAGATGAATTTATCTACCATGAGTGTCTTGTTCATCCAGCCCTTCTTCACCATCCTGTGTACTTTCTCTGCTCTTTATAATGAAATCTTGTGAGATTTAAATAACATGTGAACACTTTTTCTTAATATCCTTTTCTTTCCATTTTCTAGTCCAAAAAATGTTTTTATTATGGGAGGAGGAGAAGGATCTACTGCAAGGGAACTGCTTAGACATAAGACCATATACAAAGTTGTAATGTGTGACATAGATGAGGTAAAATCTCCAATATGCAAGTTATTTCTTGTTAAATTTGTTTATGCCTTGAATATATTTTTAGTCTTTTATTTTTGGTTTTAGTACTTCAAATTCTTTTAGAGTTTTCAAATAATTCATATTTTTAGTCTTTCCATTAGCTTTTGTAGCATGCAAACTATTTATTTATTTTGTGAGATGGGTGTAGTTGGTTACAAATTCATGATGGATTCATGTTTGATGGAGCAGGAGGTGGTGGAATTTTGCAAATCATACCTAGTTGCAAACAGGGAAGCATTCCATGATTCGAGACTTGAGGTCATCATCAATGATGCCAGGTCTGAACTAGAATCCAGTGAAGAAAGCTATGATGTGATAATTGGAGATTTGGCAGACCCAATAGAAGGAGGCCCTTGTTATAAACTTTACACCAAGTCCTTCTATGAGTTCACTGTCAAGCCTAGACTCAACAAGGGTGGCATATTTGTCACACAGGTATGCATTAACTGTTAAGATCTGTGTCAATCTATATCAGCTAAAGAATTAAAAACCTGTTGTGTACATTGAGATGTTTTTAAAACTGAACTGGTTATTTAACTGGTAAAATTACCGATTAAAACAAACTATGATTAAATTAGAGATTATGTTTTATGATTTAACCGGTTGGATTGATTGGTGTTCTGATAAGAATGGTAAATTGTTTTTATGTTCATGCTTATATACGCAGGCGGGGCCAGCTGGAATATTCAGCCACACACAAGTGTTCTCATGTATCTACAACACCTTGAGACAAGTTTTCAAGTGTAAGTAAAAACTTCTAGAGTCAAAAAAGAAATGATCTTTTTCTGAATATTTTGTTCCCCTTTTATGTGTAAGTATCCCATTTACGGCTCCTATTACATCAAATTAACTCTCTTTCTTCACGTTTGCAGATGTTTTGCCTTATTCAGCTCATATCCCATCTTATGCCGATATTTGGGGATGGGTCATGGTAAGATTATATATTGATATATAATTCAAATTCAATTCTTTTGCTTCATAAATATGTAATATATTCCTATAGTTCTTGTGTGAACTTACACAAGGTAATAACTACCACTGATGATCTATGATTAATTACCTTAGACATTATTACATACCTGAAGGATCTCACTGAAAGCATATGTGCTTTAGTGTATACTTAACTGATTCATAATTAAGTTATATATTAAAACATACTCAACTCTAAAGTTAATTAAGTTAAGGGATGAAGCTATAAAATGTATACTGATTATATTTTTGACTAAGAAATCTTAACATTATATGTATGAGCTTTGGACTATTGTATACTAGGCTTCAGATTCTCCTTTGGACGTAAGTGCGGAAGAATTGGATATGAGAATGAGAGAGAGAATGAAGGAAGAAAACAGATATCTTGATGGAAAAACATTCTCATCAGCCTCAACTTTGAGCAAAGCTGTTCGTACTTCGTAAGTGAAAAGGGTAACACTGATTGATTAATAATGATGCTGTTAATTGTAGTTGTTATCCTCAAATGTAAGTAAAACTGTGTTTTAATGACAGGCTGAACAATGAAACACATGTATACACGGAGGGAGCAGCAAGGTTCATATATGGTCAAGGAAAGCTTCACAAGTGAAACAAAACCCATGAACAATTTTCTTTTATCACATCACATGTACTAATTATTCCTTTCTATAATCCATTTGGCGTGTATTTCACTTGAAAAGCTTGTATCAATGCCAATGGGTTACCAGCGTCTACTATTTTCTGCATCTCTCTTTCTATGTATATATATTGTTTGTGTGAAGTCCCACATTGAAAGTTTTAAAGGGATGAGAGACCTTCCAAACTTATATAAGACAACCCATTCTATAGTTTTATTATCCTAAAATTGTTTAGTTAATTATAAAGACATTATTTCCTTGGAAGTTTTTATAATTAATTAAGTAATTTTGAAGTAATAAAATTATAGGAAGAAGATTTTTTATGTAAGTTTGAAAGGTTTCTAAATCCTAAAGGGGGGAGACCTTCTAGACTTATATAAGGAAATCTTTTTCTATAGTTTTATTATTCTAATATTAAGTTTTATTATGTGTGGAGCTCAATGAAACCTTAATTGGCTTTGATATCAATTGTTATGGGATTGATACTAAAAATATTCCACTCAACTTTAATTATACTAAAAATTATACTTATTAATTTCTAAGAAAGACTAGAGGGGTCACGAACAATTTCACTTAATACTTAATCTCCACAGAGAAAGATTAAACAAAAGCCTTTATAGGAGATGGTTGTTATTGGAATCTTCTGAAATAGGGAGAATCCATATTGATAAAGGTAGTGACAACAGTTAAGTTTCAACACTACTTGGATTTGATCAATGTTGTTAGAAGTTGAAGATCAACAAATGAAGACACTACTATTGTTTGAGAGGAGATTTTGAAGATGCAAAAATGTGAACTTCTCGAGATGGAGATTTGTTGTTTGTGTGAAGTCCCACATTGAAAGTTTTAAAGGGAGGGGGACCTTTTAAGCTTATATGAGGAAACCTCTTATAGTTTTATTATCCCAAAATTGTCTAGTTAATAATAAAGGCTTTTGTTTAATCTTTCTCTCATTTTGTCATTTTGTAATAGTTATTGAGTGAAATATTAATTGAATGGTGTCCGATGACGTAGGTAAAATTATTTACTCACTACAATTAAAGATGGTAACTTTTTTAGAAAAGTTCTCAATTATTTATAATAAGATCTATTAGTTAAATTTATTCCTCACACTCTCACCTAAAAAAATCTTTCTCACATAATACATCATAGGCCACTAGTCTTGTTATTATATATATATATATATATGTAAAAAAACAAGCCAATTAAAAGGGAACCTCTAAAGTAAAACTTCTACTCGACTCGATTGTTGTACATGTAAACTCAGCATATATTAACAAGTCTAAAAAATTTAATTAAATTAGTATAATTAATTTACTCAACCGGTTTAACTGATTAGATCAATAATTTTCATTGGTTCATATATATAATTGATCTGATAATTGATTCTTGATTGGACTCGTTGAACCAGTAAAGTCAAGCCGAGTAAAATATCAAATCTATATTATCATACTGAAACATTAGATAACCTCTTTTGAAAAATTTAAAAGTTTTATCAATATGAACTTTTTTTAGGTAAATCAATTTGAAAATCTTCTTGGGATTTCAAAATCAATCAAGTTGGTCCCTATTTTTTCAACAAAGTTTACACATAACAAGATTTAAATATTTAATGGCATATTTAAAAGACGTAGTGATTTAACAACGGCATAAAAACTTTGTTGGTTTTATTTTTTTAATGTGAAACTAATGCCAAGTGTTTTGCTCCAATGTCAACAAAGCCTTCAGTTGAATTTTCATTTTATAAGCCAATTATTTTTTTTCGTGTGTTATTAAAATACGATTAACCAATATATTAACTAATTGAATACGATAAGCTGAACCGATTATAATAACGTGTTCCCTATTATTGAAATTTTAAAGCTGCACGTTTCATATTGTTCAAATTTTGAGGGAACAGATTAAAAATATATCGTTGTATCAAAAATATTTGCTTACAAGTTAAAAGTGTCCGAGATATGGTTAAAGGAATTAGGGTTTGGCAATTAACTAACTTAACAAAAATTTTACATTCAATTTATTAATTAGTTCGATGAATTTGATTCATAAATTAAATGAGCTAATCTTAATTTAAGAATCAAGTTGTTAACTAAAGTATAGTTCGATTATTTGTTTCATGAACTAGTTTGACAAATGAATAAATTTTAAAAGCCATTTGGTATTTTAATTTTTTTAAATGAAAAGTGTCATAAGCTTTAACATTATAAAATCTTCATTTCGGCCTTAATACGTTAAAAAGTAAATAAAAATTTTGGATAGTTGAGAACTTCAGTGAACTAAACCAAACAATAATTATTGAATCTCAAATAATCTGAACAGTAAACTTTTTCAATCTCTTATTTCTAACTCTAAAAAGAACAATTCAGGGTCCGTTTAGTTTTCAGTTGGGGAAATAGAAAAAACTTAAGGATTGATATTCATTCTTCACAATGTTCGAGACAGTTAAAACTTCATTTGACCGTAAAATTTATGTTTTGGATTCGTCAAACCTTTGGATCCAAACGGACCCTCAGTGCTGCAAAAGACGTGTTGTCTATGAGGCTCATTTTCTGCAACAGGTGCAGAAAATGAGAACTTCAGTGAACTAAACCAAACAATAATTATTGAATCTCAAACAATCTGAACAGTAAACTTTTTCAATCCTTTATTTCCAGCTCTAAAAAGAACATTTCAGTGTTGCAAAGACGTGTTGTCTATGAGGCTCATTTTCTGGCAACAGGTGCAAGTTGTTGGTTAAGGTTATTTTATTTTAGGCAACACTTCACATGTTGAAACTAATATTGTTGTCAAAAGTGTGTGGAGAATTTGGATAATTTAGTTGAGATTTTACGTCCAAAAAATTATAAAATCTGATTCTAAAGATTAAATGAAATAATATTGAAGAAACACAACCCCAATTCCTAAAAGCAACTCCCCCTTAAAAAGATACTTCACCAGTTAGGAAACTTGGAGAGGAGCTGCTTATCCAATTCTGGGCTTTGTTCAATTTCCTTCCAGTCTATATATGTTTGATGACCAATTATATAAATAGGATTATGAAAATAGAGTAGTCTATCTTAATATTGATTTTTAAGTGAGAAGTTGTTTCTAATCAATTTTGAAAAATCTCCGACTAAAAACTTATGTCAATTGCCAATGTTGATCACAGATTTATAACATCTATTTCAGCTTAAATCACTCAACAATTTTTCATCATGATGTTGAACTAATTAAAGGGGAAAAAAAGCTTTACCTCTCTTCATCTGCTTCTGATATCATGAGACCACAGTATTATCTCAATGTTCTATGCTAGAATTAAAATTCCAGTATATCCAGTATATCATGTTTTTGACACAGAAAAAAAAAACATTACATAATACATGTAAAAACAAAAGTAATCACAATATGACATTGAAATAAAACATGTAAAGAGTTTAACATTCTCTGACATAAACAAATGTGATGATAAGTGCATCATAATCATAATAATAATAATACACTGAATTAAGCTCACAGATCATATGGTTGTTTACCAGTGAACTTGACCTCAATGGGGCTAACATTCTTCCCTATAGACCTGAAGTTCTGGCCAACACCTTGGCGACCCGGGTTGACCTTCTCAGGGTAAACACCATCCTTGGGGTGCAAATACTGTACTTCCCCATTAGGGAACACCCTGTAGAACTGGTACTTGATCTTGTACTTTGACCTTAGCCTAGTACCTAGTGCCAAGCATTGCTCTTTCCTAGCCAATTTCAGGAGGTTGGGACCCTGCCTCATGATGGCTGCTCCACCAGTGGGCATCTCAAAGATCTGTTCTTTAGGAGATTCCCATGTTATAACATAGAATTCCTCGACCTGGGCCTTCCTCAATAACCCTCCAGTGCTGCCACCAAATATTGGTGAAGGAGTGTTTGGGTCCAATTCTGGTGGGGTGAACCCCACTGGTGCCTCTTCCTTTTTTGCTGCTGCCTCTGTTTGCTCCTCTGCTGCTGCTGCTACTCTCACTGTTCTTGTCAACTTGAGAGGCTTGAAGCTGGTCATGGAAAAACTGGATTGTTGTTTCCATGGTTTGGGGCCACAAAGAGGTGGTGTCAAGAGTGAGGCTTGGGTTGCCATGGCCATTGAGATCAATTTGTGACAAAAATGTGAGATTGTGGAGGAAATGAGGTTAGTGATCAAGTAAAATATGTATATTTTGATAGATATTGTTAGATTGTAAGGGATTTTTGGATGGGTGATGTTAATGTAGGTGTGGATAAGATGATATGGTTTTGACCAATTAGATTGTCTCGTTTTGGTTCCGTCTCAAGAGACGATGCCACGTACTAGTACAAATGCCCCCACTAACATTTACCTTTTCAATATACATTTATATCATGATAATCATATATGTATATAATATAAACATTTGACTTTTCAACATTAATGCCCCATTCGTTTATAATACTACTGTTGCTGATATAAACTTTCGATTTGAGTGAAAGTGCAATAAAATAAGAGCAAATTATCAAAATTTGTCAACTAGACGGGCCAAATATCATATTCAAGTTCTTCTTTCTCTCGTCTGTGTGACTAATTTCATGAAAAGTGTTAAAAAAAATAATCAAAGTTTAATAAAATAGAAAAAGAACTATGTACCAAAAGAAGAATGAAATGCACCAAAAAATATAGACACTACTTTAAAAAACAACTTTAACCCCGATTAAAATCAACTCTTAACATCAGCATGGGATGGTTTTTAAAAAACTGATGTTCAATACCATTTTTTACACTTGTTGATTTTTTTTAATCAGTGTTAATTATACTATTTAACACTTTGTCTCATAGATATCTGGTATTATATATTTATTTTGACGCCTGTTATTTTTTAGACAATGTGTTGATTCTATCATTTTTAACATCTGATTAGTTGTTCACCTAGTGTTAAAAGTTTATATTTTTTTTCTAATTAATTTTTCCCTCAAACAATCTTTCCATTAAAATGTAAATATAGGCAAAAGAAAATGTTTTCTACCATTCAGTTAATGAGCTCTAAAATAAAACCAAACTATCATTTACATATCTTATGAATTCTTTACAATAAAATATCTTGATAAGTAAAAATAACTCTATAATTTAACTAAAATAAAACAAGACTTACAAGTAAGGCAAAGTAACCAATCCAGTCAAATACACAAACTTCCATGGCTTTTATCTTGTCCTTGATATAATCAAAAACCTATTATGTACCAATTTGTTCTCTGACTTGAACTCTCATGAGCACATTTTTATTTTTAGGGGAAAATAACCTTGTCCTTCGACTTACACCTTATCATCTAAGAATTAAAAGCTTGAAATTAAAAATGTAGCCTTTTCCTCACTTATTTGCAGCCTCACCTATCATACTAACAAGAAACAATCTGTGTCAACAAGTTATTGTTAATACCTTCCAATGATAAAGCAACATGAACCACAAATTGGTTGGGTCTCTCTGCCTCCCGCATATGTTCTTCTTGGGTAGGATCAAACCGTGTGGAAATTACCATCACTAGCATGCGCAGTTACTACACTACCAAGTAGATCCAAATTTTTTTGAAATGCGTATCTTAGAAATTTGATCTTGGAGCACAGTTAGGAGCAAGGATAGAAATCCCAGCTGCATAAGCTTTAAACAAAACAAAGAAAACTGTTTAGACACATGCAAAAATTTAGCCGAAGTCATAAATAACACTTCATGTTGTAATGACTATCAACACAACTCAAGAATAAGCATAAGCAATTGTCCCTTATAGATCTGATTACCTACATCATAATTGAAGACACTAACAGGAAGAAGCTTAACATGATCCGAACAAGAGCACTAACAGTAAAAACCAATATGATATAAGCTAACAATTATTCAAAAAAGAGGTACAAAATAGTAAAACCTTATAGTCACATTCTTAAGCCAACTAACCACATTGTCTTCAAAAGGAAGGGATCATGTTATGTTTGTGGTGAGTTAGGTCATTATGTTGTTATATGTGGATATAGGAAAAGAAACGACATTCCTTCTAAATTGAAAGCTAATTTGGTTGAAGGATATAATGTAATTGCTACGATTGTTTCTCAAGCTTTGATTGTGACCAATGGGAGCCAATGGGTGGTAGAATTTATGGTTACCTAACATATTTATATTAATTGTGACATGTTTTCCTCCTACACTGTTGTGGGAGATAGAGGAAAAGTTTGTGTATCTTGAGATTCCAACAAAGTTGAAGTTGTCGGGAAAGACAAAATTCTTCTCAAGCTCACATCTAGAAGACTTTGAGCCTGTTTGGAGATGGTTTCCAACAGAGGTTAACGGAGAAAGTCTCTATTGATTGGAAGTAACTTTTTGATCCTATGGGTCAACAGAGTTTTTGATTGTCTCAAACAGTGTGAATAATTAATATCAACCTTTAAATTTTTTATTTCAACTCAACTCCGTTTTTCCAACTGCAAACCAAACACCCCTTTTGGCATTGAATGATGTTTTACATGTACATAGCATAAGAGCTAATTTAATTTCTATGTTTCTATTAGAAAAGTGAGGGTTAAGGTTTCTTTTACGTCAGACAAAATTGTTATAACTGAAAATGATGTTTTATGAGTAAAGGGTGTTGTGATTAAGGGTTATTTGTTTTAAACATTTCAGATGTTATTAATGCAAATTCATTATTCGCTTGCATGCTTAATTCACTTGATTTATGACATGTTAGATTAGGGCACATTAGTATTCCCTGGTTAAAATATATGCACGGTGATGACTTACTTTCTGAAATTAGAAATGCATGTATTAATAATGCAGTGGACTTATTGAATCAAAAATTATATATAAAAAACACTTTATCTTTCTATGCATCGCGAATTTAAATTACTTGATTTAATTCACATTGACCTAGGAGATCTAAAATAGATAATAACTAGATGTGGCAAAAAAAATATTACCAAGGTATATTTAATTAGGCATAAAGACAAGGCCTTTGATATGTTTTTTCTTTATAAAGCCAAAGTAGAAAATCAATTAAATAAGAAAATAAAAAAGAGTTAGATTTGACAGAGTAATGAGTATGTTTTGTTTAATGAGTTTAGTGAAAAATAAGGTATAAAAACATGAAATGACTTCACCGTACTCTCCCGAATCAAATGGTATAATTGAAAGGAAAAATAGGACCTTAAAAGAAATATGAATACTTTAGTAATTAGTTCTCCAACACTTAATAATTTGCGGGTGAAACTTTGTTGCCTACATGTCATATCTAAAATAGGATTCCTTATAAAAATTCTAGAAAAAAGTATATGGAATGACTATAAGTCTAATCTCAATTAAAGTGTTGGGGTGTCCGGCTAAGGTAATGTTACCAGACCCCAAAAAGAGAAAAATAGTTTTTAAAACTTAGATTGTATATTTATTAGGTATGTTGAACATAGTAACGTATATAGGTTTATGTTATGAAAAGTGATGTGCTTGATTGTAATACTATTATTATGACTAAAAATATTGAGTTTTTAAAGCATATAGTTACTAAGAAAATTAATTTTGATAGTGTTTTGAATATACCTCCACTTAATGCCACTAAGAACCCATATGGAGATTTAAGGAGTAAGAGACAATGAAAAGAAACTTGTTTTGAAAATGACTTTTATATGTTAAAAATAATCCTTTAATTTTTCTAAAGCAATTTCTTCTTCTAACTTGATTTTATTGGAAACAAGCAATTCAAAATGAACTAGATTCGATTTTGAAATCTAATACTTGTACCTATGGGAACCAAACTAATTGGTTGAAATAAGCAATTGCCTAAATTGGTGTTTGGTTTATAAGAGCTCTAGTTCACCAATACAATCTGTTTAGAATTGGGTTCATATTCTAAAGACACTAAATGCATTTACATTAATGTTGTAAACCCAATAAACTTCTATTTGTTTATTATTAATAATTTCTAAAAATTCCATTGATATATATGATGGATTGTTATATAAATATTGATATTTCAAAAGCCTTTTCTATGTCCCACATTACTTAATGTGCGAACCTTTAAAGAGTATATATTGTAAGATGTTTTTGAGGCTTGTGAATTAGTTAGAAAGGTAATGAGCTTGCATGCATGTGAGTTTGGACCAAATTGTTAGTTCCAATACAAAATCTTTTGATTTACCCTCTTATATTGGATGTTCGACTTTGCTTGTCAAGTTAGGACAATACTATCACACATCTCATCTTAATTTCCCAAGTCCATTCCAACATTAACCATAAGTATTTTTTTTCCAGATGTTGATAGAAGCTTTATCATATTTAAATAGAAAATGTTTTGAAAAATCAAACATAATGTATACTTCGTCCGCTTTGGAATAAAAATTTCATAATTGATTATGTCATATATAGGTGCATGGCCACATGAAAGCATATTCTTCTTTGGTATCGGTGTCACGAAAGCATCTACTACCTCTTGCTTCTTCTTGTGGGCTTCAATGAGTTAGTTTTTGATAGCCTGAAATTAATTCATGATTAGCTTTCAAGACTCTCCAAAATGGGTGTTGTACATAAGTGGTTTATCATACAAAATTCACCTACAAATCAATGTGGAAAGTAATCTATCTTCTCAAAAAGAGAAAAGTTTCTTAAAGTCGAATACATCCCTTGGAATAAAGGTTCGCTTTTCAACAAGGATACCTCGCCCACTTCCCATCAACAATTAAATTTCACTTTAGATATTCAAAATTTAAATAACTTCTTAAAAATTAGAGAAATATTTTCTATTTTTGTTCCCTTAGAGAATACTTGTTAATTTGTTATTGTGTGTTCATTTAGTATACAGTTGAAAAAATAAAATTATAAAAATAAAAATCTAAAAGTTAATATTAATTATTTATGTCATTCAAAACAGTTAAAACTTGTTTAACTATAAATGGTCCGTTTAGTTACCCAACTCGGTTGGTCAAAAACTTAAAAAATAAATCCTATGATCAAACACTTGAACGACGTAAAAGATCAATTTAATTTCTCCATTTCTTTAACTTTGTTTCTCCAACTAAAAACTAAACACATACAAAATCTAATATTTATTTTAGAGTTAATCAAACCTCCACAAACCCAAATATTTAACAATTGAGCCCGAAATACAGCATGTAATTAAGTTGTTTAAAGAGGAAGAGATTGGAATTCGGATTAGGTACTATTGAAATGAGTGCAGTTGTAGCATTTATTTGCTTTTAGCATTTGTTACCTTGATTGTTTAAAAAAATCAGTGTCTATTATTGTTGGACAAAACCTCTTAAATCTTTTTTCTTAAAAAAAACCTCGTAAATCTGATAACAATAAAAGTATATGTTATATATTTTCATATATATGATATGATAAAAGCATTGAGGTTTCACTGTAGCATTTCGTGCAAACTATTCCAACTACTTAACCGATCCTATTGGATTAATTATTATTTGCATATATCATTTGATTTATTTGATATTTGTTTTCTACTAGGAATGATACTTGTGTCTTATATAAGTTTAATTGCTCTCTTTTTTATAATTTATAATAATTTAATTTTATAGTTATAAAAAAAGGTAAAAATAATTTAAATCATGTTTCTTCCCACAAGTTAGTAGGGGCATGTGCGCACACCCCCACCCCTTTTGTCTTAAAATATAGGGATTCCATTATTCTTGTCAGTTACAACAGACAATCTGGGTCCTGCATTCCACTTATCACTTGATCTAATATCGTATAAATGGCCCTGAAGCTCCATTATAAACTAAGTGAAACATTTGATAGGACAATAATAATACTTTTAATTCCTTTAGAGTGATTTTTCTAAGATTTTTTATATTTATATTCTATTTATGAACAAATCAAAAGTGTAATTTAAAATATAATATTAACTAATAAAACAACAAACAAAGTAGAAAGTATATGTACTTCACAAAATATATATTGGTTCAGCACAAAGATCATCAAATTGTTAAAAGTTTTGGAAGCTGATGAGAATGAGAATGAGAATGGGATATGTAAAAAGGAACCCAGCCGTGGCTTACACACAATCTTAGGCCAACTAGCTTGGTTGGTCCCCTGTTATTTTGCTGCGCACCATATTATTATTTACTTTTTCCAAATTACAAAAGTTATTTTATTTCTTAAAACTTATAACATTGTGTTTGGTACAAAATACTTCTAGATGAGTAACATTACCGGGAATTATAAAATGTGAAATATTTATATTTTCAAAATATCCATTTAAATAAGTAGATAAAATCTATCCAGAAATCATAAAATTTGAGATAAAATTATCTTTACCTCATACCTAAACTTACAATATTACTAGTTAAGTTTTCTTATACCAAATATAAACATAGGAAAATATATAACTTGGTTAGTAAAATTTAAGTGACACATACACGTAGAAATGAATTTATAGAAATCACTTACCCAAAAAAGATATTTCAAAGAAGTAATTAAAAATTATATCTTTAACCAAATATTACTTATATGTTAATTATTTGTTCATTAAAGTAGGTTGGCATGACCAGTGAGGGAACCCCACTCTCTTAGATTTTGACCCTAAAAGTGACGAGTTTGAGTCTCCTACCCCAATTAAAACCTCACACTAATGGACAACTCGGTGTGTGAGAGATCCCCACCACTCCAGAACAACTTGTGAGTCTTTTAGGTGATTGCAGGTGGCCCAACTTTGAAGTTGTGAGTGTCAGTGCCCTCGGTGACGAGTCATATACTACTGGGTTGGATTATCAATTGTGGTACTGGAGCGAGTGTCTCCCTTAACCACCATTTTACATACAAAAAAAGTATAGTTTGATCCTCACTAGTGGAAATAGAATGACACCATGATCACTTACTATTTTATACAAAATCAATCTAAAAAATAAAAGATTATTCATTGATTTTTATGGTAACTACCTTTGCGAAATACCAAAACAATATAATTGGTGTTTAATATTGATATAAAATATTAGAAATAATACTTAAGTTTTTGTTCTTATACTTCTTCATTTTTCACTATTGCTTTAGTGGATAAAATAAATGTTAACTACTTTTTAACTTACACAAGTGTAATGATTAAAATATTTATCGTTGAATTTTGTAGATAGAAAAGATTCATCGTTCAAAATGATAAAAGAAATATTAATTACTTTTAAACTTACACAAGTTTAATGATTAAAATTTTACCGTTGGGTTGTGTAAATAAAAAAGATTTTATTAGAAGCTCCACCTTCACCATTGAGTATATATTTTGAGCTCGAATAAGAATTTTATAGGTACATATATGATTAAAAAAATATTGTTGTCAATAATTTAAAGATTAAGATTGCATTGTTGTAATTTGAACGATTAAATTGACATGTGTATGAATAATTCTAAGCATTAATTTAATAATTTGTGATTACATAACTTTGGAGATTACCCTGAATCTGACAATGAAAGGTAGTATAAGAAAGAGTTGGGGGCGTGTCGTATAGGAAATCAAATCAGAGGGAGTGAGCGTAACAAACTAGGGCTACAACCCCGATCTTCACGCAAACCTCTGATTTTTCTCTTATTCTCTGAGATCTCTAAAATCATTCCTTTTCGAACCAATCCACAGTTTCCATTTTTTGAATTCGGACCAAGGTTCATTTATCATCCATGCTTATCTCTGAAACGCACGTGCTGCTCTGAAGCTGCAAAAGCTAGAGTAGAAGAAGAAGGGTATTGCGTACCCACAAGCAAAGGTTCCTCTTTTAGCATGTGAGTAATAATGGGGTCTGGAAATATAGCATCTTCTTCTTCTGGGCACCTTCACATGTCTACCTCTGGTAAGTCTTTCAATTTCGCTTCCACCACTCATGTGTTTTAATTTGATTCTTTGCGTTCAATAGTTTGTTATTAGGTTCTCGTTAGTAGTTGTTGTTGGGTTCCGTTTTTGGATCTATGAATTTGTTTGTGTTTTGCTCATGATTTGGGTCCGGGACTGGCAATACTTTGAAGTCTTTTGCCAAATTGAATAATGATCGTGTATCGTGGAAGATTGGAAACATCCACTTTTTAGTTTATAGTGTATCTGGTTCGTGGTAATTTGGATAGTTTTGGGAACAATTTTTAAAGAGGACTTTGGGGAAACTAAGGATCCTGACTTTTAGAATTTATGGATGAAGGATTATTCATGAAGCCTTTGTCATATTGAATGGGGGATTTTGAATTGTTTTGTCATCTGGTCTAGAATTTATATATAAGTTGATATTTGAGGAACCATCTATGTAACGTGTCTGTGTGTCTATATATATATATATATATATATATATATATATATATATATATATATATATATATATCTGGGTGTGTGTGGGTGTGTTCTGGCGCATGAAATGGGCGTTATGGAAGGAGTTTTTCAGCTATGTAACAGTTTATTATGGAAGGAGTTTTTCAGCTATGTAACAGTTTATGTTATGATTGAACTCCTCAATTAGGGTTGTAAATGTTCCTATTATATCGTAAAAAAAGGTGGAGGGTATGTGTGAGGGAAGAAGAGTCATTCCAGGTAAGTGTCAAAGACAAAAGACAATTTAAATATAAGCTGATTCAGATGTGTGTGTATTCTGGCACGTGGAATGGGTGTTAAATGGAAGGAGTTTTTGAGCTATATGTCTATCATAGCAGTTTATGTTGGGGTTGAACTCCTCAGTTAGGATTGTAAATGTTCTTATCCTATCGCAAAAAAGTGGAGACTGGGTATGTCCAGACTCCAGAGGAAGAAGAGTCGTGCCAGGTAAGGGTCAAAGACAAATGACAATTTGAATATAAGTAGATTTAGGTATGGCTTTTGGCATCAACATAGAGCATAGAGTTTACTTTTTGATTCTTGAGTTAGGTGATTTATCGCACTTTAATTCTGGAAGTATTGAACCAATTTTGTAAATCCGGTTTGCTCTTGTATTTTGAATCACAAAACCGAAGTTGCTTGCTATTAGTTTTCATTGTGTCCCATAGGTTGATTATCAAGTCTTCATTTTATAGGGCTTAGTGAGGAGCACAATCTGGAGCTCGAAAATTTGACACTGACCACACAACCCTTCAAAACATTGAAATTCTTCACATTAGCTGTTATTCAACAATTGAAGAAAACAGCGGTATATCTGTTGACAAAAGGTGGGTGGCTTATGCTTTTCAGCATTGCAGTTGGGATTCTCGGCGTAGGTCTAATGACCCTTGATTTCCTTGATGAGAAGGTATTTCCATATTTGTATGTATTCAGTTAGTAAACTATGTATGGTAGTCTTGCATAAAAAATGCTCCACTTCTATACTTTTTGGCTATTATATGCAATGCAATATACTACCTTGGTAACATGTATCTATACACCCAGGCTCTCTGAGATATGCAATAGAAGTAGGAACGTCTAGCCACCCTAAGTGCTTATATTGATATTTGATATTATTGGGTGAAGATGATGCTAATTCAAATCAAATTTCATTTCACTCTGGAAACTATATTAAGGATCATTTTTCTCATTTAAACTTCAATCATAATAATACACACACATGTTAAATAGACCTTCGTCTTTTTGCTAGCCTTTTTTTGTTCATTTTGTCTTGACTCTTGATACCTACTTGGACTCCAAATGCTTCTTTTTGCAGCATCTTGAGGAGCTTCTTGAATATTTTCGCTTTGGACTGTGGTGGGTGGCCCTTGGAGTTGCTTCTTCGATTGGTCTTGGTAAGCAAATAACTCATCATCCCCATAGTCAGATGACAACTCTTGTTTATGTAATGGAGGGTTATTAGGTTATTTTAGTTGGGCTTTTTGGCAGCTCGTGTGTTTAGAACTGAAAAGCAATTGCATGCAAATATGTGTATTTTACCCTTGTAATTGCAAGGACTTACCAATCCCTACCCTTTTATTTGATTCAGGATCTGGTCTGCACACATTTGTCCTATATTTGGGTCCCCACATAGCACTTTTTACAATTAAAGCGATGCAATGTGGCCGAGTTGATTTGAAAAGTGCTCCATATGATACAATACAATTAAACAGAGGTCCTTCTTGGCTTGATAAAAACTGTTCTGAGTTTGGGCCACCATTATTTCAGTCAGTATATGGTTCTCGGGTTCCACTTAGCAGCATTTTGCCTCAAGTACAGGTGGAGGCTGTTCTATGGGGTCTGGGAACAGCTATAGGAGAGCTTCCTCCTTACTTTATCTCCAGGGCAGGTATAATGTGTCGAGTTTTATCAAATGATGTTCCGTTACATTAACAGATTCATTGTTAAGTTGATATAATTGTCTGATATTAATATGTAGTGTAGTACCACTTTTCAAAAAGATGCTTACCACAGGAATATTTTACATCTGGGTTGTGGTTTTACTTGTTTCATTAGTAGGAGGGTTGAAGGTCTGAAAACTTCAGTTATTTTGTTGATCCATTATTGGTGGAAGTGATAAAAGAAAAATCCTGCATAGGAATTGATGTTTTTCCAAAGCAAAGGTTCCTATGGGAGCTTCTGAATCTCTATTCCCTGATGGTTATCTACATAATGCAAGTTTATAATTAGGAAGGATTAATATAAAAAATTATACTCTCTTTCAAGGCTCGGGATTGTAATTTTTTCGTGGTCTGCAAATATTACATCATGTTGCTTAGTCCTTTAAAATGAATGAAACAGCCAATTTCGAGACGTGGCAAATGACAATGATATTGTGGATACAAGTCAAGAATATAAAAAGAGAAATGCAGCAATAGTAGATACAACATGATTAGGATTTCTATTTGTTCCTTATTTATTAAGATACAACAGTATTTGTTTCCTTTATCTCCTTTTTATTAGATAAGATATGATTTCTTATTGTCATGTCATCTAGGATTTATTTCCTTTATGAAGACCATATTGGTCGGATTTAATTCCCCTCATTAGCTAAGATTGTATCCTTTAGGATTTCTTTCCTCTGTATTAACAGTCATTAAAAAGGGCTGTCAATATTCAATAATAAGCAAGCGCTTATTCTCAAAATTAGTAAACATAAAAAGGGCTCTGTCAAGGACGAGTATGTTTCTCTAAAGTTCATATTCACAATAGGTTGGCAGAAGGGTTCTTCCATGTCTAGATCTGTGACTAGTTCATATGCGAACATGACACATAACATTAGTATTAGTAAGTTTGACTCTCCAGTAACAATTAACAAATGATAAAGGAAGCTAAGTAAAATGTGCATAATTAATGGATAAAACAAATTAAAGAGTTTAGCCATGATTTCGGTTGTACAAGATGATATTTTGAACACATCCTAATGTTTGATTGTTATTGTATGTGAGATTAGTCATAGTTATATTATACCTGTCTCCTTTTGTCCATGCCATTCAGACATACTTTGATTTTGATTTTGTTAGGAAAAGCTGATTTTTTTATTCTTGACTATTTAACAACTTGGATATACATACTTTTTGCCCCTCCAATATATAATATTGTAAATCAGTTGATATTTATTTTCATAATTTGTTTTTACAAGCTATACAAAACATATCTTGAGAATTGAGATCACTTTCCCATTAACACACTGAAATATCAATTCTAATTGATTTTGGAAAATTCTTTTTGGCAACTAATTCAAATGCATGCTCAATATAAATTAGGAAAATGCTAACCGGTGTCTTGTGTGGATTGGTTAGTGAATAAAAAATAGTAAATTTTTTCATTTAAAATTATTATTAATGTCCACCCATACTGATTTTTAAGCAATCTCACCCCAATTTACGATAAAAACTTTCCACTTCCGATTCTTTAAATAGTGCCTTAGGGCATTGATTAACAGAATCCTATAAATAATTATCTTTAGTTGCCTTGGTACAAGTATTTTGCTATTACTTGTTTTTAATTTCTTCTATAAATTTCTGATGTTTATCTTGTCTGATTTATCTTGACGATTAATTAGTTCATTTTTCCATAATTTTGTGCGTATTAGGATAGTTAGTAAGGAATTGGTTTGTGCATGATTCTGATCCAATTTTTCATGTAGCGCGCTTGTCTGGAGGCAGAGTAGATGCCATGGAAGAGTTAGACAGTGAAGATAAAGGATTCTTGAATCAAGTCAAGTGCTGGCTTCTTTCACACTCTCAACATTTGAATTTCTTCACCATTCTAGTGCTTGCTTCGGTTAGTATGGACTTTCTGCTTCATTTCCAGCATGGCCTATTATTTTTGGTTAAAAAGTTTATTTAGTTTCTTTTTCAAAAACATAAAATAAAATTGACTAGGATGTTATTAATATTAGAGACCTTTTTTGTATGGCAATTTCATGAGTTGGCTTGGTAGTTCAGATTCCATCATGGAACAGCTTTTCTTTTCAGTGATTAATTCTGCAGACCTAAATGAGTTTACATTTGTGAATTTGGCTTTGTTTTTAAGATTCTTTAGAAAATGGTGATTTTGGAAACAATAGTGGTAGCTTGCTTATTTGGGTTGGGGGTGGATGGGGTGACTATGGCTGTCACTTTTAGGCATATGAAAGTAGAGTTTTGTTTAGTGTAAGTTTGCCAGGAGTACAGAACCACCCAAGCTGATTAGTCAAAATCTTTACTCAATTAGAAATAGTCCTGTTTTCCTGTTAAGCTTTTTCTATTGTGGCCTTACGAACAATGGTTTCATTACTGTAACTACTGATCAGGTTCTTTGTAATCCATAAAATGTAAACAAGCACTGTTTCAGTTGCATCAGGGATTCTTTAGTTCTGCTTGTTCTGTCACTTCGCTTAATATAAAAAACGTGATCGGTGAAAAAAATTACTAGCGATTAGCAATTCTTCTATTTGAGATGCATCCTTGTCTAAACAGCATTTATTAAACATGTTTCGTAGACTTGTGACTGAATTTGTATTAACAGTATTTATTAAACATGTTTCATAGACTTGTGACTGAATTTGTATTAACAGCATTTATTAAACATGTTTCGTAGACTGATGACTGAATTTGTATCTTAGGTGCCAAATCCTCTATTTGATCTTGCTGGCATCATGTGTGGACAATTTGGCATTCCATTTTGGAAATTTTTTCTTGCAACCATGATTGGAAAAGCAATTATCAAAACTCACATACAGGTGTGTATATGTTTAGACTTTCCTACTAATTCAGCTTTTCATTTACTCTGCAAAGACTCCACATTTGAACTTTGGTCATCCAACTAGTTTGACTTTGGATGGGAAAGGAGGGAGGGAAGGGATTTAGGGGGAAGGAAGGGAGGATGAGAGTTTTGCAATTCATATTTAACTAAACTTACAGACACAAGGGAGGAATGGGGCCTTCTAAATCTATCCCTTCCATTCCTTCCTCTCTCGTCTTACTCTGAATCATGCCGTAAATGATTCTGTGAAAGTGAAGGCAAGGAATTCTTTTTATTTTTGTGAGGGCAGACAGTTTTTGTGATTTATCTGTATTCTATACTATGATGGTGGGAACAATTTAGTTAGTCTTTCCCCTTATTTGGTCAAATAATGTGAACATGATGTACTTTCTGAAGATTAATGACCATTACCTATATTCTTTTATCCCACACATTAGCAAAGGGGGTACAGAAAGAACAAAATATATCAATAGTTTTGATCCTCCAATAATAAATACATTAGTGGTACATTATTATCAATTTCGACATTAGATTAAATCTTCAATGCCATGTTTGATCTCAAATTAGTCCTCCCAATAACCAATTTGATGTCAAAATTTGATATTGGAGGACCATTTTAATGTATTTATACATAAGAGAACCAGTTTGGCCGCACTTGTAATTTTGAAGGACCAAATAATGTCCTTTAACTTCAATGAAGTAAGAAATCCATTCAGGCACTGCTAGCATTGTATGTCTACAAGTTTTGATTGATCCTTTATCTTATATTGTTTTTGCAGACGATATTCATCATCTCAGTCTGCAATAATCAACTTCTTGACTGGATAGAGAATGAATTCATCTGGGTTCTCAGCCATATACCTGGTTTTGCTTCTGTCTTGCCTAAAGTGACTGCTAAACTCCATGCCATGAAAGATAAGTATTTGAAAGCACCCCATCCAGGTCCCTCAAGTAAGCAGGTACCCATTAACTGCATAGTGACAAGCTTACCAATGCGTCTACTTTAGTTTTTATTTTTGATTATTTGGAATAGTGGTAAAGTGAAGGGGGATAAGTGTAAGTAGGTGGAATAACCAAACCTAGGTCCCTGACACATTATGTCCATACCAAACATTAGCTGTGCTGGCCTCAGAACAATCTACTTTAATTTGAATGTGTGGTTGATGTCTTGGATATATTTCTAATTTGTGCTTCTCTTTCTGGAAATTATTTCATATATCATCTTTCAGGGGGAAAAGTGGGATTTTTCATTTGCTTTTATCTGGAACACTGTTGTGTGGCTCATGCTTCTGAACTTCTTTGTGAAGATAGTGAATGCAACAGCCCAGAGTTATCTGAAGAAACAGCAGGAGATACAACTTACTGCATTAACTGAAAAGTCTACCTCAACAGACTCTGATGCACAATGAATTGTTTATGTTCTGCTTGTGCTGCCCTTTTTTTGTTGCGGTTCCTCCCGCAAGCAGAAAGCTGAAATTAAAATTACACCTATTCCTTAAGGCCCCCATTGAAGTCACTCCATAAACTCTGCATCAGAGGGTCTCCTCTTTAGGAATGAATATACACATTTAGGCAACAAAAAGTTGTAACATTTATTTCAATGGTGTATCTTCGGGGCAACCATTATTTGTATTGTAGGTTTTAACTCGCTTCATATTAATTGCTGCCACAATGGAATTATGGGAGTTCTGTTCTTCGTAATTGCAGGACAAACAAATTATTAGTTTCTGTCTTTTACTAGTTAACAACACACTGCTCTCTCTCTTTCTATCCCTCTCCTTTAACATCAAGCATTATGATTAGTTTCTTCTGGATATAATGGTATGTGATTTCATTCTTTTCAGTTCAGCTACGTGCCAATGAGATAGTGGTAACTTCGAAATTAAGGCTGTCTACAGAATTAGTGAGACAGTGGTAATTCAATTTGTTAATAAGTCCTACTGGCCATCCATATTCATCCGCGTTCTATTCCTGAGTGTGAAGGGGTGTGTTAATAAGTCCTGTGGGCCACCTGTATTCATCCACATTCCATTCCTGAGCGTGACGGGGTGTGTTAAAAGTATCACATTGACTAGGGATATGACCAATCAAAAGTATATAAGGTGAAGAGTAATCCTCATCCTATGAGCTAGCTTTTAGGATTGAGTTAGGTCCAATACCCAAATTTATGATGGTATCAGAGTCTATCCTAGACCTGTTGTTGGGCCACTTGTATTCATCCATGCTCCATTCCCGAGCGTGAGGGGTGTGTTAAAAGTCCCATATTGACTAGGAATATGGCCAATCAAAAGTATATAAAGTGTAGGGTAATCCTTATCCTATGAGCTAGCTTTTAGGATTAAGTTAGGTCCAATACCCAAATTTAAGAAATTAAATAATAATAAATCATTAACTATAGTTAAATGTAATTACAAATTTGTAATGTTTGTATTAGGTTATTGATGTTAGGTGGGCGGTTATGGATGTTAATAAAGGCATAAGTTATAAATGGTAGAAAGTTGAGACTTAGGAGAAAGTAGATTCTAACTTTCTAGATTATTTCAGTTTTGAAAATTTTGCTGACTAGAATGGTTACTACAGGGTGGTTAGGATGTTTTGTCATGATCCTAAGTAGATCTTGACTTTCTAGATTATTTTAGTTTTGGAAAATTTGCTGAGTAGAATGGTTACTATAGGGTGGTTAGGATGTTTTGCCATGATCCTAAGTTGGATCTGGACAATGAACTGAATATATTGAAGATTGATAGGGACTTGCGATGTGTTGTGCGTGAAGATGTGGGTGGTAGAAATCATGTGCTCCTCATGTGCTTGCACAGTTGTCATGGGTGGACCGTGTGAATCAGAATACACTTCTGCAACAGCAACATGGTGTTGAAGAGTTATATTTGAATGACATTATCAAGAGGATGACATGTGGGTGATTGTACGTTGAATTCCTCGTCTCTGACAAAACTCTTTTTGCTTGATGACAGTTATGAAATTTCTACCCAAACAACAACTACATGGTTATCCTAACTTTAGGGAGTCTCAATTCATCTGTCTTTCACAAAAACTGAAATACAGAATTCTGCTACTCACAATTCAAGATACAAAATCTTAGATACGAGCCTGGTTGAGGTCTGTATCTCCCACAAAATATACAATAACACATATACATATGATTTTAGGTTCTGGAATGTTTGTCCTAAAAATCAGGGATGTTACATTGAACAACTAGATGTGAATGGCATTATCAAGAGAATGACACCTGAATCTGACCACATGTTTACCGATGAAGATCTTGATGATATTTCAAAGAAGATTGATGGGATTATACAAAGGCTTGCAAAGAATAATATTAATTATGAAGAGACCCAACTAACAATTGCATAAGTCCAATAACAATTGATTAATAAGGATCCAGTTACTAACATTAAAGGCAAGGCCAAAAAAAATATAGATGAAATCCCTTAGATTTGCCTTGAATATGATGTTGTGATTGGTGAGATAAGGGTTGTTGGTGTTGAAGGACATGTGAATAAGAAGAGGGGGAAATTGGAATTGAAGAAACTGATAACGAAATGAGGATAGATGTTGAAGAAGTTGCAGTTGATAATGATTCCAATGAAGTGAGGGAAGAAGTTGTTCATATTGCTGCTGGTGATGTTCATATGAGGGAGTTTAGTAGGAAAATGACAACTAGGAGCAAAAGCAAATTGTAAGAAAGCCATAAAAAACTGAGAAGAAGAGTAGGAAAAGTAGGGGAAACTGATATAGGGAAGAAGCCAAACCATATGTAAGACAAGATGAGGTGAAGGCTTTCACTAGTTTCTAGAAATGACTCTTAAAGTGAATTTGAACATGATGAAGTTAGACATAGAAATGTATAGGTAAAGGTGACCCAACAAATGTTTTTGATAAATACACTTGGGTGTCAGAAGAATTGAAGATTCTTGACTATTTTGATGAAGATGATGTTGAGTTTGGGGAAGTCTTCCCCCAATTTGATGAGACATCATCTTTTGGAAATGCAAGACTTGAGTTGGGTATGGAATTCCCAAGTTTGGACATTTTCAAACAAGTTGTAAATGATTTTGCAATACAAAAGGGCAAGAAGATTGTACGGTTGAAAAATGATAAAAGGAGGGCTAAGGCACAATGCAAAGATGAGTTTTGTAAGTGGGATATTTACTGTAGCAAAAACTTAATCAGGCATAACTTCTAAATTAAAACTTACCTTGACGCTCATGATTGTATTAGAGTATACAGAAACAAGGTTGTTGGTGGGCCTTGGGTTGTAGGGAACCTGGTGAAGTTCATGAGAACTCATTCAAGTGCGAAGCACATTGAAGTGTTCAATATGTTCACGGAAAAGTATAAAGTGCAACTTGAAGATTCTTCGATTTACATATGCCTGAAGAAGGCAAAGGAGATCATTGAAGGCAGTAAAAAGAAAAAAATTGGCATGTTGTGGGATTACTACCATGAATTTCTGAAAAAGAATCATATATCAACTATTAAAATGGAGACTAACCCACAAGGTGATGGTCCACATGTGTTCCATAAATTATATATATATATATATATATATATATATATGTGTGTGTGTGTGTGTGTGTGTGTGTGTGTGTGTGTCTGAATGGTTGTAGACAATGATTTCTTACAAGGTGTAGACCACTTATGGGACTTGCTAGGGCATTGTTGAAGGGGCACTGTAGAGGCTAAATACTGATAGCAGCGGGGTAGGATGTTAATAATCATATTTGGCCCATTACTTATGTTGTATGTGAGGTGGAAAACAAGTACTTCATGATGATTTAGGTAATTACAAGGAAAAGAAACTAACATTTATTAGTGATATGCAAAAGGTATGTTTAATTTTATGTAGTAGTTTAATTGCTCTTGTTTCTAATATATATGGTGGTAACAACTTTGCTTCATTTGTTTATGTAAGGACTTATTCTTGCTCTTCAAGAAGTGATTCCTAGAGTCTCACACAGGTTTCGTGTATGGCATATGTGGGAAGACTTCTCTAAGTAGTGGAAAGACAAAGAGTTGAGCGGTGTACTCTAGCAATAAGCAAGAAGCACAACACCATTACAATTTGAAGCAAACAGGACACAGATAAGGAAAGTCAATAAGAACGCTCAGGCATACCTAAGCAAGTTTCCAAAAGAAGCCTCTAAGGCACATTTCATAGTGGATAACATAACTAACAACTGTAAAGTTTTAAATGTTAAGTTGGTGCATGCCAGGGCTAAACCAATTGTTACAATGTTGGAAGATGTAAGAGCAAACATCATGGAGACCACAAGAAATAGAAATCTAAAACATAGCAATCATGTTGGAGTTCTACCACCTATTCATCAAAGTAGACTAGAAAAGGAAAAGAATGAAAGTCATAAATGGACTATGTTTTGGACAGGTAATATGTAGCAAGTAAGAGTCTCATTGCTACATAGAAGGTTGATCTTCTCCACTAGAAAAGATTTAGGCATAAATCGGTTCAAAGTGAAAAATTACAATTTCCATTTATGCTTTCATGTGTTAAACCAATTCTCATCTTAAAAAAACACGAAACCCTAAATTCATTAAACACCCCACCCCACATTCAATAGACTCATATTCCCATAAAAGAATCCTTAAATATCGAAAGGAAAAAGAATTTTACCTTAAACACAATCCAATGCACTCGAACAATAACTTTTGGATAAAGAACGAACGGTGAACAAATAGTTTGTTGTTGGCAACACCCACTTGCAACTAAGACAACACCACACCAATGCAAAACGAGTGTTATACAATTAATGAAACAACTAGTGTTCTTTTTCTTTGGTTTCGTTGTGGCAACCAGGAATGAGTGTGGTAACAAGACAAAGAAATTGTTTGACGATTGTTGTTGAAACCCTAGAGATTAGAGCGAATCAATATTTTTTTTTTGGGTAAATAGATTATATCATTACGAAAGATGGGCCTAAACCCAAACCAACCTAGACAGGCCAATACACAAGGCCATTATAGAAATCAAATTTTACTTCTTGGTCTTTATTTCTTGAAAAATGTGATTGAACAAAAAGCCCATTGGAGGGATTTTTGGCCCCTTTGGGGTGTTTTATTAAAAAAAATTTAGTGTTTTGTGCGCATAAAAAAGTATTTTGTTGTCTGGGGTGACTTTTGTCACATCATAATTGGAAAACGCAAGGAAGAAGGACGTATTATAAAACGCTATTGCATGTAACGTTTTAGACCAGAAAAACGCTAGATTGACCAGCGTTTTCAGCAGGCTGGCACGCAGGATGAGGACGTTTGACTGGAAAAACGTCTTGTGGACTTACGTTTTATAAAACGCTAGTTTGACCAGCGTTTTCAGCATGCGCGCAGACAGGGACGTTTGACTGCAAAAACGTTGTGTGGACTTACGTTCAAACACATCTTTTTAGTCAAACTATATACTAAAAATATTTAAAAATCACGAAACCTAACTCTTGAAATCAAAAAGTTAATTAACTACATTTTCACACAAAACAAAAACTCTCCTAACTCATAATTAAAATAACAAAACAGTATATTACATTTTTATTTCCACACAATTTTCCTTATTAATGACTCTATAACTCACTATATTTTTATTATAACAATAATACTTTAATTGAAGTATTACTTTAGTATATCATAATATTTTAATTTTCAATATATTATGTATACTTAAATTTGTGCATCAATTTCCTTATTCATTACATCTTAAAACAAAATTCAACTATTAATCATATACAATTTTAAATATTTTATCATAAATTTATATACACATTTTTAAATTTAAAACAATACATGAGTTGGAGGAACTTATCACCACATGGAAACAATAACACATGGTTTTAACAAAGTGTTCCTAAAAAAAATAAATTACTTACCTTTCACCAAAGAAACAAAACTGCCCCCTCCACAATATGCACACACTAGAAACAGCAATGGCACACAAGAAGCTCCAAAGGCACACAAAAAAACAGCAATGGAAGAAGAAGTGGAAAACGCATTCTACAGGAGGAGGGACCACGACTTTTTAAAGGGGTGTGGCTTGCACCCGTGACCCTGAAAACGCACTAGGAAAATGTGTTTTTCCCACTGCAGAGGTCACTTCACCCTGCGTTTTGTCAGTCGTTTCGGACCCGTGAAGGCACGTGGCACGACGGCAACGAAAACGCACTGCGGGATAGCGTTTTACAGCCCGGAAAACGGCACCTGAAACTGCGTTTTTGCAGTACCTTTTTCAGACAGGGAAAACGCATGGTGGACCTGCGTTTTCAGCAGTGTTCCTTCATGCATGCATGCCACTTGTCAGCCATGCACTTAAAACGCCTTGTCATACTACGTTTTAAGCTTCAAAAAACGTTATTTAATGTGACGTTTTATAAAACGTCCTGTGTTGTTGCGTTTTATAATCATGATATGACAACATTCGCACCAGGCAACAAAATTGTTTTCAATCAACCCCAAAATTCAAATATTTTTTGAAAAGCACTCTAAATGGGTCAAAAACCCCCCATTGGAGTCCATCGTAGACAATAGGGCCGATCCATGTGCTTTTCAATCTGTGCAGACCCAAAAATAAAAGAATCTTACTTTGTACTTCTATAAATAAACACAGCTTGAATCCAAATCCAGAAAATAAATAGTACCTTTGTGAGTCATTTAACTTCTTAGTAACCTAGAAACCTTGATTTGTTTGTTATGCACGAAAAATTCTACACTATTAAGCTGATCCAAGGCTCCCTATACAATCTCATTTATTTTTGCTTACAAGAACAAGTCAGTTACTCATTTTGTTAAAACATACATATTTGAATAGTTGGATTTTATCTGCATGTTTATTGAGTGTTTAGTTTTTCGTGTAAAAAAAGAATCTATGGACAAACAGAGTTTTAATTATTTCAAATAATGTAAAAGATTAATATTAATTTTTAGATTTTTCCATTTTTATAATTTTATTTTCTCTCGACTGTATACCAAAAGAATTCTAAGATTTACGTGTTGATGTTTTCTTTTTTATTCATCGTGGTCGTTGGACGGTGTATAGATTCCCCGCGTTTTTCTTCTGCGTACAGTGTGAAACTAATTATATTACTATTACTCGGGGGATTCAGAGTTGAAACTCTTAAACAAATTGATAGCATTATTTAATACACTATCTTAAATTATTTTTTGGTATAATCAATTTAGATATTTTATTGTTCACACTTAAGCTATGTAACTTAAGATTCTTTAAAACATCATATTAGTCTATGAATGCAATATGTGTGACATCAAACCATCTGCAAAATCTTCGGCACAAATCCTGTATGAAAGCAACGTGGTTTCATCTGATCCATCAAATAATAAATTTAGAATATAAGAAAATTAAGGGTGTGATGGGAAAATCATGTGGCACTATACAAAGAATTTCGTGTAGAAATATCCCATGTATTTCCCCTTAATTACAATCATTAATATTTTTTGTGACATGTATTTTTGTATTATTCATTGGTCCTTATCATCATCAAATTAATTTTTTGACGTCATGATTTTATCATTGGATTACTTCATCTTTTTTATCCGTTTTTCTTTTGGAGTTTTGATTTGTTTATAAATATATTCTTTTAAGATGATAAGACATGACTAAATATTACTTTAAGTTTAAATCAAGAAGATAATTAATTAAAGTGATATTAAGGGTTTCTTATAGTTTTTAAAGAGTTTATTAAGATAGAGTTGTTTGGTAAAACTAACTTAAATTGTGTTAAATAACTTTAAAAGATATAATATTTCAATTATATAAGAGATAAAAATAAAAAAATTTAAAAATTAATATTGATTCTTTTATACCGTTTGATATAGTTAAAATTTGACCGGAAGATATATTTTTTAAGGTTTTGCAAACTCCATTGTATTTGTGGGATGAGAACCAAATCTATTCTTATCCGAATGTGTTGTTGAGGGTTTGGATAAAATATAAATGGTGAGATGAGAGTGAAAAGGATTTGGTAATTTATGAGAGCACATAAATGGATGAAAGTTGTAAAAGAGGATTAGCATGGCAGCACATTGCATGGTTTATCCGTGGCCTTCTTTTTGGTTGAACTCGTGAACACCAAATGCATGGGTTGACTAGTTTGCACCATTTCTTTTTCTTTTTCTTTTGTCCTTATCCCAATCCAACTATATACCTCAAAATTCAAATATTGCTACCATTGTTTTGGACAAGGAATTTCAACTCGTCAATTTTGAGGACTCCAACCCACCACAACGCTTCTTTTTTAAAAAAAAGCTAAACCCCTTTTAAGTTTTTCGGCATCGTAATTGATAGGAGATTAAAAGTATGTTTGGTTTGTAGTAGAGAAAATGGAGTTAGAGAAATAGAAAAATTTAATAGTTGATATTGATACTTCACACCATTAAAAATAGTCAAGACTTCGTTTGGCCGTAGGATTTATTTTTGAGGTTAATCAAACCCCAATTGGGGAACCAAACAAACTTGAAACTAGTTATTCAAGAAAATCCGCCTGTGAATACCTATAGAAGGCATGCAATAATAATGATCATACACTCTATTTTTCATAGATTTAGTAGTAAAATTTTGAGCTTGCTCGATAGTGTGTTCTTTAAACAATATTTTTTTAAAAGAATTTCAAATAAAATTAAAAAAATTATTTTAATGACATGTTTTTATTGATCGGTGATCGATCATTCTAAGTGGGGAGAGATAAAAAAAAATTACAATTAATCTAATAAATTTTAATAACTATGATTTAAAGATAGGTCAAATAGCGTTTTGGTCCTTTATATACATGGTTTTTTTAGGAGTTTGATCATTTTAGAACAAAAAAAATATTTTGTAAAATGGGGTGGCCTAAAATATATTTTTTTGTTAGAAGGGAAATTATTAATAAAAATTGTATGTAATAAAAATCAAACTTAAAACTCATCAAAGACCATAAGAGATGACAGATCCTAGAAGCGAAATGGGTAGAATTTACCCATGCATGAAAATTGGTTTGTTTATTTAAACTTATTTTTAAGTTTTTTTAGAAAAACACTTTCTTCATAAGTACTTTTTTAATAAACACATCAGAGTTGTTTCTTAAAATAAATAAAAATTTGTTTACTTTCAGCTTCTGTTTATTTTTAAAACTTTAAACAAACACGTCAAATTTAAAATAAGTATTTTTTAATTAAAGAAACACTTATTTTTTAAAATAAGTTTAAACAAACGAGTTCAATATGATTTGGACCACCATATTTTACAAATTATATATATATTTTTGCCTCAAAATGGTGAAACTCCCGGGTTTTCTTAGTTTGACCATTTAATTTTATCTCTTTTTATTTCACTTTAACATCTCAATTTGATCACTTGTGTGTTATGACAAGATTTAGAATGAAATTAGAGGAGAAAATTACATAATGGTATAAAGTTAAAGAAGGAAAGTGAGAGAAATGTTATGTTATATTTAAAGAAAGCTTAAAAATAAAAAGAAATTGGGAAGAAACAAACATGATCACACGTTTCAGGGTTTTTCGGGGACAGAGAGATATGAGCACATCACATGTGAAACCATTAACATTTCCGTCACTTTCATCTGCCACCTCATATAATCCATTTTCATAATCTATGTCCACATCTCACTTTCCTTCCACCCTTAGCTTTTCTAGAACAAGTTCCACAATTATTATTTTTATATTCAATTTTTACTTTCAGCGTTTTATGAAATAACACAACTTTATATACACATTTCAACTCAAGACTAAAATGTAACAAAAATTGAAACAGGAATCAAAATAGAAATCTGTTATTTTTTGTAAGGAAATAAAACTTATTGGTAGAAGATTACAAATTTGCAATTACAAGTCATGTGTAAATGACTCCCAGTTTAAACTATAAATCGATCCCATTTTATTTTATGTAATTTAAATAAATAGAAATAGGTTTTTTTTGGTAAATTTAATATTTGTGGCTCAACATGTATTAAAGGTTTAATTCAACTTAAGTTAAAAGTTGACTTAAGAGTATGGTGGTCAATGATGATATTTTTAGTTGATGTAATTTATCTCAACATCTTAACAAGATGTTAATGTGATAAATTAGTGATATTACCATTATTGATTGATTCGATTGAAATAAAGTTTAGAGTAGTATTAGATTTAAGGTTCAAACAAAATAGTTTTCAAATAGTTAATATATACATTGAACTGTGTGATATATGAATAATATGTTCCAGGTAAAGTCCTGTCTTTTTAAGTCTCTCTGACTCAGTTTTACACTTTTTTGTGGGATCCACTATTATATATATATATATATATATATATATATATATATATATATATGTAAGTTTTGTCGTTAAGAGCTCAAAGTCTTCGTTCGTCGCTTCAGTCTGACCTCCTAGGTGAACGATAGTATTTCATGCAAGAATACTTTGAAGCTTAAGTTAGTAAGAGTTCGATACCAGAGCATTATGGGTATTAACATTGTTATACCTTATGTGTATTGAATGTAAATATTTATAAGCATGTATTGAAGGAACAAACTCTAACGTGGTGTCTATCGTTACCAGTTTTACTTGGTTCAAAAAATAATATTATAATCAGTCTACCATATTTATAGTTTTTAAGTTTGATATGTCTCTTGAATCTCAATGATATATCTTAAGATTAGGGTATCATATATTTAAACAAAAAATAATAATTGTTGATGGATATTTTTAGTTTCACCTAAATAGCAATAATTAAAGCATAAAAAGATTAAGCATCTTTCATGTAGCTTCTTATTAAATTCCCATTCTTTACCGTGACCACTTATTTCGAGGTTCACAAACCAAACCACAGATTTTCCATATCGTGTGACTTCGTTTGTTTTTTTCAGGTGAGCATCGATTTCATAAACAAATATTTTATTTTATTAAATATTCATTTTAATAATTTAATTGATTATGTTAGAATCTATTTTGATATTTAATCATAGTTATGAAAGAAAGATTATTTTGATAATTTATTTTGTTTGGATTATGTTAAAAAATATATTTTATAAGTTTAAAATTACTAATAAGTATAAAAATTGAAAAGATACAAATGGTAAAATAAGAAAAAGGAATGAGAATTAATTAATTTTTCAAAAAAGAAAATTAATTTAAAAAAAAAACCGAACCACTTGTGAAGTTGGACCACTGACCCCGGGTCAAATTAACAATTTCGCATATGTTTTGAAAATTTGTTGATTTGTCAATTTAAATACACCCAATTTTGACAAATCAAAAACCCTATTTTCCTATTGACATCAGCAAGTTGATTGCAATTAGCAGTGTTCAGCTCATGCAGGACTTTATTTTTGAATTTTAATACATATCTTTATATTTAATGAAATTTGAAAAACTTTTTTATTTCTTTTCAATAATATAAAATATAATTTTGAAAGCATACATTTTTTGTTACATTTAATATATTTATCTTAAATAATTAGATTTTTTATTATGTAAAATGGTATAATGAAATCTCATAAAAAGGATCAGAAGTAACCTTGGCAATTATCTACTTGTGTGAAAAGCACACTTTCTTCCAATTCACTTATAGATGAATGATATTTATATTTATATAATCTTAAAAAAACCCTAATGTTATCTTGATGAAATTTACTACTACTATTATTAATTATAGTCAAATAATTTTGCACACTGTGTCACGTTTGGTTCCGTAGTTTCCTTTCACACTGATTAAATTAAGTAGAACCCTAAGAATACTCGAAATTAAAATCTTTGGCCACATATGCACACGTGTCAACATAACAGGTGCATCATGTTGATGTCATCTATTCAATTTACACCAAATATGAGAGTTTTATTCAAACATTACTTTCGGATTGATGCCATGCGCCTAATTTTTTAGTATCCTTTTTCTATATCAGATAAATAAACAAGAGACTAATATTCTACACCTATTTCCATTTAAATAAAAACTAAAACATATTTTAAAAATATAAAATAAAATGTGTACATAATCTAACAAAATCTTAAGTTTTGTGTAATTTTAGATGTGGTTGGGTGAATTATTTATAAAAATTATTTTAATGTGTAAAAATTTATAAATATAATCATTTATAGTTATAATTGATTACTGTATATGTTAGGGAAATGGGATTTTATGATAATTTATAAGTTTGAAATATTTAAATAATCAATTATTTTATAATAATTATAAAATAAAGAGTAAAACTATATGTAGTAGTTTAGTATGTATTTAAATTAATTCATTAACAAATATAAAATAATAGTAAAATAAATATTGATTTTAAAATAATTTATTGGTTTAAAATCATAATCTCTAAATCTATAATTTGATATAGACTATTCAATTTATAACTTCACCTATTTTAATAGTGTTATATATAGAGAGAGAAGTGAGAAATTGAGATTCCAACTTGATAATACATCTAAGTTAAATAACCTATACCAGTTGATTTACCTAATTGGCGATGATCATTGGGATTAGTTAAACAATAACTATATGTTTGCTTGAATTTTATTTTAAGTGGACTATATTGATTAATTAAGTTAATCTCTAATTACCAAAATAACTTTATAAACCATAATGTATGCATTCATCATTCAACTTAGCCTCTACCACTAATTGAACAAAATGAGCTGAAGTGTTCTTTTATCAGCAAACAAAGAAATAAAACCAATATCAATAAGAGTACAAAGGATAGCTCAACCCATTACAAGATTGAATACCACGTGGCATATTTAATGTTTCGTAAGATACCATGTGGTTATATTTTATGTTAATGTGGTTATTTTCAAACTTTCAACGACTTATTATTATTATTTTGTCTTTTTATATTAAGATAAAAAAGAGCAATAAATAAATAAAGGAATATAATAAACTAATAATAAATAAAAATTTGGGTGAGTATGGACATGATGGTGGTTGCTAATGTTGATGGGGTTTAGTGGATGGTTGAGTTTCGAGTGTTGGTTGGTGGTCACCACTAAAAAAACAACTGTTAGCGACGGACATAATTGGTCGCTAATCAATGGAATTCCCGTCGCTAAAACAATTAGCGACGGCGTCACAGACGGGAAAGTTGGCGTCGCTAAAACCCTCGTCGAAAACACATCAGCGACCACATACATGCCGTCGCTAACTTATTGACGGCGTAAGCCCGTCGCTAAAATCGTCCCTGCCCAATAACTGTTGCCGTCGCTAAGTGTTGCCATACAGCGACCTCGGGACCCCGTCGCTACTAATAGACACCAGCGACCACCCCGTGCCGTCGCTAGAGGTAGTGATACAGCGACCAATACATTCCGTCGCTAGTGGTTGTCAGGTCGCGACCACACCTTTCCGTCGCTAGTGGTTGCGACGTAGCGACCAAGGCGTCCCGTCGCTAGTGGTTGTCAGGTCGCGACCACAACTTCCGTCGCTAGTGGTTGCGATTTAGCGACCAAGGCTTCCCGTCGCTAGTGGTTGTCAGGTAGCGACCACAACGTCCGTCGCTAGTGTTAATAAGTCAGCGACGGACGGGTACCGTCGCTAAAGAGAATTTTTAAATTTTTTTAAAATTGATCCAATATTGACTGGTTTTGTTAATTTAGCTTTAAAAATATCTTAACATTTTGTATTTTGTATTGGCTGATAAAATTTTATAATTAAATTAAAATAATTTTTTTGAAGTAATGAATTATTGTTAAAAACAAAATAATAGATTAAATTAATTTATGAAATAGGTTGAATTATTAATGATAGGTAGAAAGGCTTTGTGATTTGAATGTAATTACCATTAAATATTGACATAATAAATAAAGAATGACAAACTAAATACTGAATGAAAATATAACATAACTAAAAATCAAATATACAATGTGTATAAATAAAAGAACTACAATCAAGGTGGTGGGGGATCCTGGGGTGGTGGTGGGGGCGCCTGGGAAGTGGGGGGAGGTAGCCTCGCCATCAACTGCATCAGTAGCTCCTGCTGCTGAGCAAGTTGCCGACGAGTCTCGGCGTGCTGCTCCTCGGCCCGCTGTCGGTCCGCCTCGGCCTTCTGTCGGTCCGCCTCGTGCCGCTCCAACAGCAACTGCCTCTGACGTCGCTCCTCCTGTAGCTCATCGTTCAGGTTTTGAATTACCTGAACGACCTCAGTCGGAAGACCAGAGGAAGACGAAGAGGAAGGGGTCTTCCCCTTTTTCGCCAGCTGCGTGCCGACGCCACCCAATCCAAACACCCTCCCTTTCTTGTTCACACCGCCAACAGCCTCCATATAGATGGCGTTGTCGTCAGAACAAGATAGGGTGGGAGGAACCTCCCCTTCAGGAGTGGAAGCCACCAGGTCCGCCTCCTTCTCGGCCCTCCTGGCCTGATACGCCTCCTGTAAATTCAAAAACAACGATAGGATTAGTAAGTTGATTTGTAAATTATAAGCATATGTCAGTTAAAAGTAAATACCGCTAGCTCCGTAGTCTTCTGGTTTACCCATGCACCGGCTTTGTTCTTCTTGGTCATTTGCATGACCTCAAACAAAGAAGGCTCCCGGTGCTCCCTCTGCTCCTGTGGTGGACAAAAAACATTGAGATTATTATTTGTAAACATGTAAGACGAATGATAATAGAAATGTTTAACATAAATATACTTACAAATCTTTTCTTGTGCTCGAGGGTTGAAATGCTACCCCCAGTGTAAACCGAGGCTGCAGCATCGGCGGCTCTGTTGGCCCTATTCCGAGCACTCGCCTGCTGGAATGGGACCCCGCCCCACTTCTGGACCATCCCGTCCCAATGGTCCTCCGGGATCCAACGAGGGCGCTCACCCTTGTCCCTCACCTTCCAAAGGGTACTCTTGATGATTTTGGAGGTCTTTGTGGCAAAGACCTTCCTAATCTCATCAATCATACCCTCCGCCCACTGGTAATCACGCTGTAAAATGAATTGAGAAATCAAAATTAATAACAGGTCTATTTTACAAATCAAGTCACAATAAATGAGCTAGGAACTTACCGAGAAGGTGTCAAACCACCTATCTTGCACAACCTTCCCAGCATCTGTCCAAGATATATATGGACCATCCCACTGGGCCTTCAAAACCTTAGTAATCGCTTTGGTAGTGCGACTACTATCAACAAAGCTGTAATGACAACAATTATGTTAGGAGTAAAACAACACACAATCTAGGGAGACACCCAAAATTTCGGCAGAGTCTCCCCTGTAAATGTAACATTTCCAAGTTTACATAGTTACCCTGTTACAAACAGAAGAGTGCCCAGTACAATTCAATCTATACAAGTACTAATTAAAGTAACATCCAATAAACCAACAAGTCTTTCTACTAAAGTTTAATATAAAGTGTCATACAAATAACATAAAAGTATTTGAGGTTTAGTCACTTACTCGTCTCCGGCCGGCACGGGTACCAACATGGGCAGAGGGGATGCCGGAGGTGGGGTCGCCTGATGGCCATGGTCCTCCAAGCCACCAACTCCAGGAGTCTGCTCTGGGGTGGTCAGCTGTGGGGGTGATGGGGTGGTCTGCTGTGGTGGTGGTGATGGAGTGGTCTGCTGTAGTGGTGATGGAGTGGTCCGCTGTGGTGGTGATGGAGTGGTCTCCTGCCCTGGGGTAGGAGTCCCCAGACGGGAAGCCGGGGTCCTGGACCCACCACCCCTACTGAAGGGCAGTCGACGTCCCGTCATCTGTGGATAAAATAATGAACAAAAAAGGTTAGTCTCAGGATATATATAAACCTATGCATATATGTTTAACAACTACATACTCTGTGTCTGTTTCAGTTTCAAATTCCCCCTCAGTTTCAGTGTCACTGTGGTAATCTGTTTGAACAAGTTCATCAGTATCCAAATCAGCCCTAGACCGTTTTGATCGAGAGACAAGGTCTTTGTCAATGTGTTCACCCCCCGTAGTGGCGAGTGTCTCATCCATTATGACTGGATCAATGTTGAACAACAAAGAGGCATCGTTGAGCTCGTGTGGTGCAAGCTGATAAGCGTCATCAACCTCCTCGGAGACATTGTCAGTGATCTGACTTCGGGCCTTGGCCTTGATTACTGCATACCAGTCCCGATGTCCTCCCGGGAAGTCGGTGTAATAAACTTGCTCAGCTTGTTGGGCAAAAATGAAGGGATCAAACCCTTTATATCTACCATTCTTCTTGACCTCAACTAAGCCGTAGTTGTTGTCAACCTTTGTTCCAACACCGATTGTGTTGTCGAACCAATCACATTTGAATAGAACAATATCTCTTCTTAGTCGTCCAGAGAATGAAACTTCAACAATCTCCGTCAGCACTCCATAAAAGTCTTCTTCCAACTGACCGGCGGTGCCTTTAACACAAACCCCGTAGTTATGGGTGCGCATCCCTTCACTCCATTGAAGAATATTAAACTTGTAGCCATTTACGTAGTAAATAGGCCATTTTTTAACAGTCTTCACCGGCCCCCAAGAAAGGGCTTGGAGTAAAGAATCTTCAATATGGTTGTTAGGGTCTTGTATCTATGTACAACATAAGAAGTAGGTCATTGTTACCATATTGACGGGAGTTAGAAGCAAATAGGCTTAAAAACACTTGGAATACGGGTCTTACATGTTGCGCGAACCAACCAACGAACTTGGATGACACCTCACTATGAATTTGGTCATCAGTTAAATCATTTTGCTCAAGTTTTAGCATATCTGTGTATAAGCTATTGAAAGAAACAAATAAGTTTAATATAAAAGCTACGTTAAGAATGTATAATATAACTTCTATGACTTACTCAATAAAGGGTTCCACTTCTGGGCAATTGAGAAGAATGTACAAGTGAGCCGCCTTTCGATCTTTCTCATCAATGTAACATTTTGTGAGCCTGCCCCCCGGGTGACCAGGATAGTTGAAAATCGACGTTTGTTCATCAAACCCTGTGCGGCTGGCTACCCCAAGATTGCGGGGAATTCTACTCATTCTAGTTTCTATCTCCGTTGGAAAATAGAAAGAAGCAAAGGTTGTCATTTCTTCGACTAAGTATGCCTCACAAATTGAAGCTTCAACGCAGGCTTTGTTCGACACTTTATCTTTTAAAGAGCGTAAGAATCTTCAACATCATTAACAAGATGGTGTTAAGTTAGAAAATACTATTATAAGCACGATTTGCAAGTAAATTAAAGAGTTCACCAAGCATTCACCTTTCGAATGGATACATCCAACGATACTGCACTGGGCCACCAACCAAGGCCTCGTACGGTAGATGGATAGGCAAATGCTCCATGGAGTCAAAAAAACTTGGTGGGAAAATCTGCTCCAACTTACAAATCAATACCGGGATAGTTTCTTCCATCTTCACAAGTTTCTCCACACTCAACGAAGTAGCCGTCAACTCCTTAAAGAAGTGACTCAACTCCACTAACGGTTTCCAAATAGGCTTCGGTAAGGCATGAAACGCGTACGGGAGTAGTTGTTGCATAAACACATGGCAATCATGACTTTTCATGCCAAACACCCTGCCCTCCTTCACGTCGACACATCTACTCAAGTTAGAAGCGAATCCGTCAGGCAGGGTCAACCCATTCATCCAAATGCACACAGCAATCTGTTGTGGTCTAGTTAAAGCATATTTTGCATGGGGTTTAAACATTCTTCCACGTCCCGTATCCCTCAACTCCAACTCCTTCCTAGAACACCAAATCGGAAGGTCTAGACGACTCTTCTCGTTGTCCTTTGTTCTCCCTTTGATGTCCATAACAGTGTCAAAAATATTCATGAAAACATTACGTTCAGTGTGCATCACATCAATGTTGTGTCTTAACAACAAGTCTTTCCAATATGGCAAATCCCACAACACACTCTGCTTCACCCAGTGGTGTTCCTTACCGTAACCCGCAAACTCCTTAACACTCTTGTCCCAGATGTAAGGATACTCTTCGACCCTCTGCCAAACCCGTGCACCAGATAGCCTACGGGGTGGAGGTTCATTAACAACCTTGTTCTTCTTAAAAGCGGTTTTGTTCCTCCTAAACGGGTGATCCAACGGTAGAAACTTTCTATGACAGTCAAAGAAACTTGTCTTGCCACTAACAGGGAGTGATTCCCCCCCGGTATGTTCCATGCATACAGGGCAAGCAAGCTTCCCAGACGTGGACCATCCAGAAAGCATACCATAGGCCGGGAAGTCGTTAATAGTCCACATCAAAACAGCACGCATCATAAAGTTGTTCTTCAAAGACACATCGTATGTCATTACCCCGACATCCCATAACTGTGATAACTCTTCAACCAACGGTTGCAAAAACACGTCTATGTTCGCCTTTGGATTTTTGGGTCCTGGAACCAGTATAGATAGAAACATGACCTCCCTCTTCATACACATATCAGGCGGCAGATTGTATGGGGTCAGGATGACTGGCCAACAAGAGTAAGCCCTTCCGTATTGACCGAAAGGGTTAAACCCATCAGTACATAAGCCAAGTCTTACATTTCGCGGCTCGCCAGAAAAGTCCGGATATAGCTCATCCAAACACTTCCATGCTTTCCCGTCGGAAGGATGGCAAAGAAACCCCTCTTGTGTTCGGTTCAGAGCATGCCAACGCATGTGTTTTGCCGTGGACAATGAGGCATACAGGCGTTGAAGACGCGGTGTTATAGGGAAGTACCACATTTTCTTCCTGGCCGTCCGGGTTACCTTCCCTCTCCTTTTAACGGTCTTGTAGCGTTCCTCATTACAATGCAGACATTTTGTGACACCCTCGTCTGCAAACTCATTTCTGAACAGCATACATCCACCAACACAACACTCTATCTTCACACAACCCAGCCCCAAGTTTGCCACTTGTTTCTTAGCACGGTACAGGTTTGCTGGCATTCTGTGATTACTAGGCATGGTGGAACCCATCAGACTGACCATCCTATCAAAACAACCTCCAGAAAGATTATAATCTGCCTTTATGCTTAAAGCAGCTAGGGAGGCGGATAACTCAGTGTGACTGTTGCACCCGTCCCACAATGGAGTCTGAGCCGCCGCCAACAAATCATAAAATCTCTTCACCTCCGGATTAGGATCCTCCTCTACATTGTCAGAGTCCCCATGACCTGCTTGGTCATTATGTTCCAGCATACGCCCGGTGGAGGGTCCAACATGATCCATCACCATTTGTTCTATGTTGTTGTACGTATCCCTGTTTCCTCCAACCTCGTAGTAAGACTGTTGCACGGTTACGTCTGACGGTCTACGCGGTAACTGCTCACCATGGTTGTACCAGCAGTGGTATGTTTCCATGAACCCTTTCTCTGTTAGGTGGCACATGACATCATCCGCGTATTCAAAACTCATGCATTTGCACCTTGAGCACGGGCAACGAATCTTCTGAGTCACTTCAAATCCAGGCGTGTTTGCCGTAGCGAACGGAATGAACTCCAATAGCCCCATCATAAAGTCCTCAGTCACTCGCCGATTGCCATCTAGTCGGTTGTACATCCATCGCCGATTTGCCGGTACCTCCATTTACAATATCTAACAAGCACGATTTCTGTTATGTTACACGTTTAAATTTTTATTTAACTATCGGTTGTGAATCACTCTATCTCTTTGATGTTGCAAATTGGTGGGGCCCTATCCCATTCGGGATGAATATGCAACCATCCGTAACCCATCCCATAATTATATGTGGTCTATCTTGAGTTGAACGAATGTTCATTTGAAATTTCGGCAGCATTTCGCATTGGTCCCCGAGTACACAGAGATACGTACGGTATGAAACACCACACGCAGACATGCACCCTGGGAACAATACGAAACACCATAACCGAAATTTCAAATGAACATTCATTCAACTTCTCAAGATAGACCACATACAACATTGATGGGTTACGCCCTACAGGTTACAAATTCATACCAAACTGTCCAACCGGGACAATTCAAGATCCAACACAACACGGTACATCAACCGGTTGTTTTGAAACTTGAACGGGAATCTAATGGGTACACACACGACTAAACCCTACATTATTAAAGTTGAGTTTCATTTTTTAAGTTCCCTAAGCAAGGGAGTCTGCCGAAATTTTGGCAGAGTCTCCCCTGTAAACTAGACATTTCCCAAATTTACAAACGGCCTGTTACATATAGAAAACTTCCCAGTATAGATAAATAAACATATGATACGCATTATATATGATATTCAGAGTTATGAACACCAAATCATGTTAACAAACAACATTACACATGCATCGTAAATCATGTTATCAGCACACAAAACCAATGCCTAATGAGCTCTGCTCTCCACTAACAAACAACATTACACATGCATGTTTATCATGTTATCAGCACACAAAACCATCGCCTAATGAGCTCTGCTCTCCACTAACAAACAACATTACACATGCATAAAACACATTATAAACACATCAAAACCAGTTCCTAATGAGCTTTGCTCTCTACTAACAAACAACAATTGACATGCATACATATATCGAGAAAGTCAGCGTTAGGGATTACCTAGGGAAAAAAGTGGGCGATAAATACGGAGCTGAAGAGAGACGATCAGAGATCACGCGTGATGTGTGTTACTCTGCATGACAAACCAAGAATTAGTTAGACAGTTACAAGTAGCAAGGAAACTAAACAAAGAGAGACACGCAAAGCAAATTATAGATTACACAGCAACGACTTCAGACCGGTGATCTACACACTTGGGATCCACGTCAGAATGAGTCCATGAGAGACACAACAGAGACTACATTTGCATTATTAAACATTCTAAAGGTTGTTTGTAAAGACTCTTCTTAGATGAGTTAATTTATAAAGACTCTTCTTAGATGAGCTAATTAGAAAGAGGACCAAGTTGTTTCAGGTCAAATGCACCATTCAGTTTGTTAACGAGGTACTGAACTAGAGATGGGCTGCTGCCAGTGATGATGACGCTGTCTACATAAACCAGTAGGTAATCTACCTAAGATACACAGTTATATACAAAGAGAGATGAGTCACAGATGGTGGCTTTATCCCCAAGGGAGATCTGAGTGAACTGTAAGCATTCAAACCAAGCTCTTGGGGCCTGTTTAAGTTCATATATTACCTTATGCAACCTGTACATAAGCTACATATATTACCTTATGACCATAGGATGAATGTTGGTTGTTTGTGATGTTGAGGGTGTTGGTTGGTTGTGTAGAGGGAGCTGCAGAATTAAGGGGAAAACCAGTGGGAACTGAGACTCATTGGTGAAAGGTACAGAGGGAGATGATGTGGAAGTAGAGGAGCTAGTTACAGGGCGAAAATAATACAGTTGGATGCAGTGGGTGTAACAGGAATGGGATAAGGAAGTGGTGAATTTAGGATAGGGAAAGCGAGCCTCATTGAATAACACATCCTTTGAGATATATAACCTACGATAGGAAAATAACTTCTGCTAATGCCACATCATATATTGTGACAAAGGGTTATATAGCTCCAGAGTATCTCGAGGAAGGAATGGTCACAACCAAAATGGATGTTTATGCATTCGGAGTGGTGCTGTTGGAACTGATCACAAGTAAAGATTCTATGATCGTACAAGATGGAAGACAAGTAATGCTTCAGGCTATCGAGGTAAATCTTGTTGGAAAAGAGATTGAAGCAAAGGAAGTGAGTTTGTTTGTTGATCCTAGCCTAACTGGAAACAATGAGAAAGTGTGTGCCCTGCAGATAGTTAAACTAAGTCTAGCCTGCTTGAGCCAAGAACCAGCAGAAAGAGCCAACATGGTAGAGATAGTCTCTGTCTTGGAGTTGGACAAGAGAGAGAACAATCATTTGCCCGAGGGGAATAAGGATTCTAAACTCGTCTTGGAGTTGGACAAGAGGATTAGGGACAATGATGGAGGATCTGGGACTCAATTGGCTCAAAAGTTTCCCACCTCAGAACATAGAAAGGATGAGGGGACTGTTAGGCTGGTTGCTAAAGGTAGTGGCACTTGGCCTGATGGTAAGGAAAGACTTCAGGACAGGGGTATTTATTCTAAGAAGATTGATGGGAGAGGAATCTGGGCTGAGGTCCGGCCGATTGGAAATGCTATAGTTCAGAGTCATGAAACATTTGAGCATGAAATTAAGGGTTTGTTCTTTCAATTCTTATACCTCACAAAAGTCTTTTACTCAGTACAAGATTAAATGAATCATACCACATTCAATCTCAAAACCAATGTAACTTCAATGCAACTTCCAGAAAATGAATTTAGCCATGAAACATTTCTAATTTTCAAACTCTCAATAGGCACGTATTGCGTGGATATGATATGGGCTTGTGCAATGGGTGGGTACTAAATAAAAGCCACCAAAGGTGAGTTTATGGCATTTGAATGAAAGCGTTAGAACACGGACTTAGGATGGAAACCACAATTTACAGGTTTCAACAATAAGCGTCATCATGAATTACATGGATCGGTATAATTCAAATAAAATGTTATTTTGGTTCAAAAACTCATAAACATGGGTGAAAATAACAAATAAAACATGGTGTTAATATAATTTCTCTTAAATATCCTTCATTTAGTAGGTCCAAGTTTGATTCAAACATTTTACCAACTCTATTAATATATTATTATCCTCTAATCATACAATTAAATTATTTGATAAAATTAAAAAATAACAATCAATTTTTAACTTTACTTTGACTTTCACCTAAAACTAATAACTTTAAACTTTAGTATTCAATCTTTGTAAACTAATTTGACAACTATTTCACAACTTCATTCTTCAACACTTTATAACAAGAGCATAAAAATTAAAATAAAAGTTTAAAATGTTCTAAAATATTTAAAGGCAAAGGCCTTAAGCCTGTATATATCATCAGTGAGTTTACAAAATTAAAACAAAACAAAACTTGATGGCTTTCTTGATAAACTCAAAAGTTGGATTAATAAGAAAAATAAAATCTGTTATTTTCGATAATATACTAGAAAACAAAAAGCCCAAAACCTCAACAAGATTTTCCAATGTAGAACACACCAAATCAAAACTTATATCAACATTGCTTCTAATTCTAAATATTCTGACCAAAACATCCCAATGCAAATCCAATATGAACAATTTTAATCAAGGAAGGTGACTTTGAGCATTGCACCTTCTAAATTATGCATTACATTTTATTTCTTTTACTGTTTCAGTAGTTAATCTTCATTTTTGTTCTAGTTCTTTGCCTAGTATTCTGGCACTTTATAAACTTGTAAAGAAATACCACTTTAATGAAACATGTTTACTTAATAGTAACTCAACAATACATTTCTTTGCTAAATATCCAATCTGTGAGACTCGAATTATTTTTGAACTTTAGCTTGTATCAGCCAGAGAAACATCAAAATCTGAAAAACAAGCCAAGTTCTTATACTAAACTGCTAAACAAATATGGTAACATAAAACTGTTTTTGGGCAATTGACAAACATTATTGTGATTGTTTAGTATCCAATTAACACATCATTAAAAATATCTACATACTCTATTTAATCAACAAATAAAAAATTTATCTTTTATCCATCCCAATTGAAAGACTACATTTTAAAAATTAAACAAGAGCAGAAATGATTTACCAATACTAAACTTATGGTTATTAACTACAGAATTTTAATGCATAATATGCTAACTTTCCGTGAGGTAAATCATAAAACAAGTAATTTAAGCTAATAATGACAAATATGCTAACTTTGCAGAGTGGTGAGTGGAAGAATCAACAATTCAACGAGTACAATTTTAGACAGCATAAAGAGTTAATTCTATCATTTCCTATCCAACATCAGAAACAAGATAACTACAACTCTAACATTGGACCAGCAATAACACCACAGTAACTTCAATTGAGATATTCTGAACACAGAAGAACAATGACAAACATCATCAGCAATAACACCACAGCAATAACACCATCAGCAAACCCGAAACACCCTCTCTCACCCATGCACCTTCATGCCTAACCCAACCACAGCAACCCCTAACGCCCTAAGCCCATCACCAACCACCCTAAACCACCCATACCTCTCCCCACATCCACTAGTCACCACCTGAAACCCCCTCCCCACAGCCTCACCAACCTTAAACCGATTAACCCTTCCCTATACCTAAACCCACCACCCTCCCCACACATACCACCTTCCACCCACCTCCCAACCCGAAACCCCTCAACACCCACCCGAAACCCGAAACACTCTCCCCACGGCCTAACCAACCCCAACCCATAACCCCTCTCCACACCCACCACCCGTAACCTAACCCAAACATCCCTCCCGTAACCCCCTTCCTCACCCACCTCACCCAGATACCAAAAATAAAGGCCAGAAACCCACAAAACTAGAGATGGAGGGAAGGGTAGTGGAACGTTACCTGCGATGGAGGGAAGGGAGCCTCAAGTAGTCTTCTTCCAACGGAGGTTCCAACAGAGGTTCAGAAAGGGCGGGAGACGGTGGTTCGGACCTTCGGACGGGGGACTCAGAGACGACGAGGGATACGGAGGGAGGGGGAGATTGTCGGCGTCTGAGGGAGGGAGACAGATGAGGGAGGGAGGGAACTTTCGGTTAGGGCGAATGACAAGGAAAGGAATTGCTGTCGAGATAGATTAAAAGATTAGCGACGGGGGTATGAACCGTCGCTAACAACGTCACTACAATTAAAACCCTTAGCGACGCCTAAGTCTTCCGTCACTAATCCCCTGATATTAGCGACGGTGTCAGATGACTGTCGCTACATTCCCCTCTTTAAAATAAAATAATGGAGGGAAGGCCAAAACAGTAGCGACGACTAAGACCTCCGTCACAAAATTCTCAGAATACTGGCGACGGCGAGGTTAGACCGTCGAAACATTAGCGACGGAAAGACTAATCCGTCACTAATACCCAGTACACTACCGACGACTAACTACTCCCGTCACAAGTACAAAACATAGCGACGCTAAAACGCCGTCGCTATAGTTGGAGGTAAATACAGTGACGGCTCGTGCCGTCGCTAAGATTTGGCGCCATCAAAAATCATGGAGGGAAACCAAAAAAGGGAGGAGCTGAAATTGTAGCGACCGTACTAGCGACGGTATTTGCAAATTTTTAGCGACGGGTTCGTTGTTGGGTCGCTAATATAGTCGCTAACAATTTTTTTGTACCTTTTCGCATGAGGGGTCGCTAAATCGGTCGCTGAATAGCGACGGGATTTGGTGGTCGCTAACTTGAGGTAGCTGTTTAGGGTTTTTTTAGTAGTGGGTGGTGATAAGGGGTGGTTAGTAGTGGTGATATTTTTTTATGGTTGTGTTTTGGGTTGTCGTTGGTTGGTGAATGTAAAAAGGGAATAAAACCAAATAACAAAATCATAACAAAACAAACAACAAAAGAGAAAAAGAACTTGAGAGAAAAGAAGAACTTAACTGTTTCGTGTAACTCGACTTTCTTGATCTTACGTGAACCAGATATTGTAATTTTAATGGTGACTCATATCTTAATTCTAATAGTGACTAAACCCCCTCTAAATCTAACATTGACCACATTGAACTCCTTACTCCCCAAAATTTAACACTAAATAAAAAGCTCTTAGATTCCCACTACAATATGTATAAGTAAGTCTCGTAAACCATTGCTCCACTCAATCTCCTTAGGAATGACAAAATGGGTCAGGCCCATCAAAATAGCCGGGGCGGACAAGATTTTTTAGCTCACCATCCCGCCACAGTCCGGCCCGCCTGGCCCATCAATTTGGCAGGCCAAAACCTTGGTGGGTCGGGTCAGCCCGATGGGCCCCTGCCAAAAGAAAAAAGTGTATCTCTTACTATTTGTATATTTCTTTTAATAATATCTTTAATTTTTTTTAAAAATGTTCTTTAAAATATTTTATCTTAATTTGACACATCTATTTTAAAACAATTATAATCACCGAGTCTTAACTTTTGGCTCATTTATTTTAGCGGGGCAGGCCAACTTGACCCATTTTTTAACGGGCTTTGGCAAGGTGGGCCAGGGTTAGCCCATTTTACCATCCCTAACTCTCATATTTCAAAAAATAACTACTCACTCTCCTAAAACTATTACCTATTTCCTCATTATCCAAATAAAAATAAATAAATAAAACTAGAAATAGAAAAGGTAAAAAATAAAATAAAATAAAATAAAAAGAAATAGTCAGAGAAAAAATAAAAACAAAAAAAAATAACAATTAAATAAAATAATAAAAATAAAAGTATAATAATAATAAATAAAAACAAAGAAAGTTATCTATGTTATTGTATGCTTGAGTGGAATTGTGGTAATGGTAGAGTGAGTGAATTATGATATAGATAAGTTTGTGAGTGAGAGGAAAAAATAAAATAAAATATTTTTGTATTTTTCTAAATTTGATAGTAAAGATATTTTTAAAAAATTTGATTTTGATTAAGAGAAAAAAAGGTATTTAAATTTTGAAAAAAAACTAAAATCAATCCAAATTATTTGTATTTTTTAAAAAAAAAATTATTTTTTTGTATTTTTAATTAAAAACATGCTACCAAGACAAAAGTTAGTGTCAACATTAGCATTGAGACTTACAATATAATAAATATGATATCAACAAATTTGGAAAATGGAGGGAAAAGAAGGAATGCAAAAATCCTTAAAACATTAAAAAAAATGAATGCTTTGAACAGAGAGAAAGACACCAAGGTTTAAATACATGCTGCTTTCAAAAATAGACGCCAATTATAATTAAGAATAGCAGTTTTCAAGAAAGGAAAGTAAATACTAAAGCAATCATGTGACATAAAACAGATGCAAAGAGACATGGATATTTTTACTTGTCGTTAAAAAAATTATAAAAATATTTTTATGCACAACATAAAATTATAATGAACAAAATATTTTTAAGATAAAAGGAGAGAAAATCAAACCTATTTTATTTTACCTTCCTTTTGCTTTTTTTGAATCTCTTTAGGAACTTGCCTTCCAATGTCAGAGCTTTGTTCTTTATGATGTTGAAGACTTGTTGTTGCATTGATTTCCGAGTTCTTCCTATCTTCAATCTTTAAACTAGACAGATTTTGTTGTGACTACTTTTTTTGAGAGGCTTGTGTAACATCCTGCTTTTAATAATAGCTCTATTTTTGTAATTTATGAAGCATGGAAGGCTTGTAAGTGTTAATTAATGAATAAAACACTCTATGATGACTTTTAATGCTCCAAAAGTCTCATTTTTGGGTATAATTCTATAACTTATATAGATCCTTATTAATGAGGCCCAAATTCCGAGTGAATATACCTTAGAGAGAACTGTCCGAGTGAGAAAGAGAGACTGTTCCGAGTGAAAACTGAAAATTCCGAGTGACCAAGAGGAATTCCGAGTGGAAAATGGAAATACCGAGTGAAAATGGTGTTTTCCGAGTGGAACATGGTCAAGAGGACTTATTCCGAGTGAAATAATGTCTCGGAGACTCACTGCCGAGTCAAACATGCTAAGAAGACTCGATCCCGAGTCAAGATCTTCAAAGGACTCATTTCAGAGTCAATTAAGATCAGAAGTTGCAATCCTGAGTGAAGGAATTCCGATTGACAGCAAATAAGTCTTGGGTCGGTTAGGATCAATATTACCGAGTGGACATTCAAGTGGAATGAGTCAGCATTGAGGAAATTCACCAAGTAAAAGCTGATCAGGAGAAGAGTCGGTTTGGAGATGAATTACCGAGTGATGACTGACCTGATATTGAGTAAGTTTTTGGCAATGAAGAACTGAGTACTTGGAATCGGTTTCAGAAGAATTTTTACCGAGTAAAAACTTGGGTAAAAGACTGAGTTAGAGCTGACTCAGTATCTGGAAAGTTTACCGAGTGGATATGCTTAAATGAAGACTCGGTTACCGAGTGAAAGCATGAGTGAGAGAGGGAGCTCGGTTTGGACAGACTCTACCGAGTGAGAAACCAAGGAATTGAGTCAGATTCAGATGAATTCCGAGTGAGACTCGTATGTAAGAGCTTTTTCCGAGTGATAATGACATTGAGAGTCTCTGAGTGAAACGTAGTTGAAGAAGTAGGTCTGATTTTGGCTAAGTATTAATTAACCGAGTGAAACCCGAATGGGAGACATTTCTATATTCCTAAGTGTTGATAACTGAGTGAAAGATATTACACATATTCCGAGTGAATCACGTAAACTGTATTCCGAGTGACTAAGTAATGACTGAGTCCGAATGAGACTTGACTGTGATGCTTGTCTCTGATGAATGAATGGTTAAGTTATTCCTCAGATGAGAAAGGGCATGAACACCGAGTGAAGATCGAATGAGCCTTGAGTCGGCCTGAGACGACTTAACCGAGTGAAAAGTTGAAGGAAGAGGAGTCGGTTGAGTGAAATCGGAAGAGACACTTCTGATCCGTTCTGATTTCCAAAGTTAGGACGACATCAAAACTTCAAAGAAGAAGATCAGATGTCAACTAATGCCACATCACATCGGATGACCGATGTAGGGAGGACAGCTTATGTGAAGCAGACCGGATCAACGTTTTACTGAATGAGCTATGGGACAGCTGACTTCGGCTCAGGTGAGACCGGATGAATTTAGTTCAGATCGGATTATCATTAATGAACACCGGTTGGCTTCAAGGAAGGTTAACTCAGCTTTCCTTAGAACGGATGTCCACACCGGATGACTTTGGACCGATGTACAATACCGGGTGAAATCCGCCCAAAGAAGAAATTGAGGGACTACTAAGTTCTCCTCAACCGGACTTGGAAGTGGTAGTCCAGTCGGTTTTGAAGTGCAGAAGTAACTTTTGACCTTTTTCTTGTCTTTTAGGCATTTTTTTATGCATTTGAACCCACTAATTGCTCTAGTACGTAGGACGGCCAGAAATGAGCACTAAGATAGCCACCTTCTATTATTAATCCTCCATTATCTCCACTAACAGCACTAACAAACCCACTCACAAAGGACTTGTTCCCCACTGCCTTGCTTTTTAAAACAAAACCATATCTCTTCAGAAACTCTTAAGAAAACAGAATTACAGTATACCAATTTCCTTCTTCCTCAAGACCTTCAAATAGAACCAGGACAGCCAGGGGACCTCTTTTCCAGTCAGCTAAAATTCTTCAAACCAAGTAAGAGGGGAGAGGGTTGTGAATAACTATGAAATGGGTAGAGTTGTATGCTGTTCTAGGATTCCAGTCTTAATTTCGCATCTTGTGGCTCAATTTTGAAACTGAAAACGTATGAAATTGCCTTTTACTTCTTCATGAAATTTGTAGATCTTTTTGTTATCTAAATTATGAGACCTGATTCAATTAATTTGAGTATGTATAGCAATAGTTATAGCCAAATTACTACTGCATGTTCAAGTGAAAGATTTGTTCCATGTTTTGTGTATATTTTGATATGCTGGGAATTGTAAGTGCATAATCAGCCCTTTATGTCTTCATGAAAGTTGTAGATATATATGTTGTGGATCTTTAGAAAGTGGTTTCACATTAAAATAATTTTTGTAGCTCAAGTTATACTCATAATACTGAAGTATGTACAAGCTGTAAATCTGTGAACTTGAAACCCGTATCTTATTTTTAAAACTGGGAATTTTGTGGTAAGAATTAGTGATCAGTGTCTTCATGAAAGTTGTAAATCTTTTTGTTATGTGAATTTTGAAACCTGAACCAATTGATTTGAGTATGTGTAGCAAAAGTTATAGCCAAAATACTACTGTATGTCTGAGTGAAAGATTTGCTTCATGTTTAGTGCATATTTTGATATGCTGGGAATTATACATGCATAATCAGCCTTGGATGTCTTCATGAAAGTTGTAGATAATTAAGTTGTGGATTTTTAGAAAGTGGTTTAACATCAAAATAATTTTTTTAGCTCAAGTTATGCTCAAATTACTGAAGTATGTGCAAGCTGAAATTCTGAAATTCTGAAATTGTGAAATCCGAATCTTGTTTTTAAAACTGGGAAGTTTGTGGTGAGAATTAGGGGTTGGTGTCTTCATGAAAATTGTATATATGTGTGTTAAAAATAATTTAGAATTGGTTTCATGTCAAAATCACGTTTGTAACTCTAGATACGTTCTAAATACTAATCTGTGTACATTTTGGAAAACTTCTCTTGAGGCAGTATGGTATTTTATGAATAAGTGGTATTTCTGATTGGAATCTGAAACTGTGTTCTTCATGAAAGTTGTAGATAATTGTAGTATTGAACTATAGAAAGTGGAATCATCTAAAAAGGAGTTGATTTGCCCATGATATGACTGTTTTGCTAATGTATGTTGCTGTTGGGGATGCTGAAAGTCACTTAAAAAGGCTATTTTGAAAGAAAATGATATTTTCTCTATGGATAAAGATTATTTATTAAATTCTTGAATGATTATGAATTATTATAAATGTTGATGAGTATCACACAGTTTGTATATTGTGATGGTGAATAATTATGAATGACATAATTAATATATATGTACATGAATGCCTTGTGTTTATTGACATATGTGGTTGAAACAGTAAATCCATGATGTTGTGAATTATTATGTGTATTGTGTCCCTTGAGGACTTGTATTATCCAAGAGGTTTTGGAAATGTGGAGATCATGGTATGTTAAAAGAATTAAAGGCATTCATGCATCATAAGCATTCAGACACACCATGGAATTTAGGGGTTCCATGATTGCCTACCCTGGTGGGGGGTTACTCTATGATGAGTTAAGCCCTATTTTGTTGTGTGCCATGGAGTGTAGGGATTCATGGTTTATGCAAAAGTCCTACTTATGATATTGTGTACTTCGGTACTTAAGCGCCATGAAGTATAGGGATTCATGGTATATGCTAAAGCCCTATTTGCGTCTCTATGAGACTTTTACTGCAGTATTTCCACCAAGACCAAATGGATCCAGCATGACATCATTTGACTAATTAAAGATCTATTAATGGACTTGTTTGGCATATTCATCATATCATTATGAATGGTTGATTGTGTTTGTGCAATTTTATCTATTTTATATTTATTCTATATTCTGTCTCACTCTTACATTAATTTTTACAGTGAATGACACGCAGAATGCAGAGTGATGCTATGATGGATATCTATTTGAATTATTACCTGAACTTTGATTTTTTTTGGGTTGTAATAAATATAATATGTCATGTACCATTATCTTCTCAATCATTTCCGCTACTTAAATATTTTCTTGAATTTAATTATTCACGACTAGTATGTATGATAATTTTTCCGTTGTTAATAATCGTTACATGAACTCTGAATTAAATTGATGAATTTTTAAAATGATCTTTCGAGAAAGCGAAAAATTTACTCGAAAATTTTAATCAACGTTTCGGGGCGTTACAGCTTGACTATGTGTTTCCTTTACTTGTTGTTGTTCTTGCCATTTGGTCATGCTTTTGATCTTTACCAGACTTTTGGACGGTAGACGACTTTAATTTCTTGATTTTTCTAGAACTTCGTGCTTGGACCAGAGAGAGTAAATGAGGATCCTTTTTCTCGAAGTGTCTGGCTTGGTTCTTCTTTTTGCTTGATCAAAGGTAGGATCAGATTGAGGAGAGGCACTCATGATCTTTTCCTCTAGCAATTGATGTAGAGAATGATGCATCTGATTGAATACTTTTTCATCTTCGACACTCCTATATTTTGAGAGCTTGACTCTGTGCTTCCTTTCTCACGATGTCCTCAAGCTCTTGATCTTCTTTAGACTTCTGATTTCTTCAAATAGTAAGCAGTTTCTTCTTCTTGACCCTTCTTCTTTTTTTTGCCTTCATTAGAGTGGAATTCTTCATGGATCTTCTTCCTCTACACTCATTAGAGTGTTCAACCCCAGAGGCCATGCTCTAATACCAATTGATGGTTCGGAGAACAGGCTTAGAAGGGGGAAGGTTGAATAAGTCTATTCATTTTTTCAATCCAAAAAGTGATATTTAAGTGTAACAGCGTTTTGCACAGCAGACCAGACTTTTGCTAATACAGAGAGCGTGATTCGAGCATTATTTACCAGACTTTTACTATCAAAGATATTAATAATGATGCACCAGACTTTTGATAGTTAAAGAATCAGAGAGAGAGACAATACACAAATAATTTATACTGGTTCACCTCCAACTTAGAGACTACATCCAGTACCTTCAAATTTGAAGGATTTCCACTATGTAAAAATCATTTACATTAGATGGTGAGTATTATTGACTCCAACCATTCCTGACTTAGGCACATCCCGTACCTCTGAGTATTATTGACACTGGTCACTCCTGGCCCTGAGTATTCTTTTGCAAGCACCCACTCCTGGGGTAATTTCAAGTATTCTTTCAAAAGCTTCTCCTAGCTCAAACCCAAGTATTATTTCTAAAGCCTTTTCAGGCCAACAATGTTTTCCAACAGGTATACCAGACCTGTACTTACAATAAATTGGAAGAATTTAAACATCAAATATGACAAGCATTCTGACTAAGCTACGCTAAGTGATGAGTCTGATCTACAGACTTATATAGATGAAGTGAGGCTTGTGTACATATAAAAACTTAGTACATGTAAATGATGAAGTGAAGTGAAGTACATACTAAGTTTTTAATGCTAAGACAGAGACAATGATTTTACATAAGAGACGAATTGATTTCATGTCTCTGATTTAGTTGCTGTGACTTATGAACATATGAAATACATAACCTTACAGTAAGATTTTCCTTCTCTCTAATGACAATTTCCTATTTCTTCTTGTAATAACATATGCCATTTTTCTTTTCTCTCTTTCTTTTCTCTGTCTCTTTCTTTCTTTTCATATTCTCTCATTTTCTCTAAATTTTGTTTCATCATTTTTCTCTTGCTTATTTTTTCCTTTTTCTTTCTCTGTCTATCTTTGAAGAGAAGATTTGCAGCATATAAATACTTGTTCTGCTTAGGAGATATAGATCCGTTGGATGACCATTTGAAGATTGCTTCATCTCTAAGAGAAGTGATTTTTCTTCAACGGATATGAGCCTACTTGGTCAGAGAGACGTTCTGCACATTTTGCATACGATAGAGAGCTTTTGAGATTTGCGCATATAGAGGCAGAGAAGGGTGATACATTTTTCACCAAAAAGGGAAATTCCTTTATCAGAGGAATTCTGACCTTTTTGAGAGTTGGTGAAAAATGGATGTTTTAAGGAGCGAATTAAGATCTGCCTAGCTTGGATACTTTCCTCTTCTCGTGAAATATTTTCTTTGAAGCGCGGATGAAGATGTTTTCTGACCGTTGAGGTTCTTTGGACCAGACTCGTATAAGGTCTGGTGATCCATAAGGTATTGATGATGAGACCATTTAAGGCACAAGTATTAGATGCCTTTACAAGGTCTGGGAGCTTGAATCACATGTGAGAATAGGATCTAATGTTTTCACAGACTCTAAGATATGAGAGATAAGACTTTTTTGGTCAAGGTCTGGTAAAACATTCAGATGTAGAGATCTCTCTCCTTGAGGCAAAATTCCAGACTTCAAGACTTCTTTTGCCTTCGATCATAGACTTTTGACACACAGACCCCCTTATCTTTTATACTCCTGAAACACTTAAACACACATATCAAATAATAACATGATATGACTTAATTTAAATTAGAATACGCGATGTTAGTTATCAACAAATCTTAAGATTATTCTGAATCTCTTTGACTCTAACAGATAATATCTGGGTTGGTACTAACATTTAATAAAAAAAAGTGTGAATTTAGTATAAAAAATATTATATAAATAAAATTGTAAAAGTTTTATGACAAATACTTATTTTGATTACTTTCTATTTGAGATTTAAAATACAAATAAAATAAAATAATTCTTAATAACTTTATAATTCATTAATAACTATTATAAAATACTACTTTTATCTCTAAATATAAGATCATTTTTAGAAAAAAATTTGTCCCTTAATATAAGATCCTATTTTAAATTTCTATGTCATTACTTATTTATTAACCAAAATACCTCTGTTAATGTATAACTTTTTTTTGGAATCAATTAATATATTAATAAATGAGATACATCAATAACATTATTGATTTCTTTTATAATAATTAGGTAATAAGTAAAAAGAGATTAAGTAAAGATAATAAATGGAGAAAATTGAATGATGACTGATAATCACTCTAAGGAAAATTTTAGAAAATCATAATAAATTTTAAACAAATTTAATGATTTTAACTAAATTAATCACTTTTCTCAATACGTATAAGTTAGGTAAAAGAGTCTTATATTTAGAGAGGTAGTAATATTTTCTATAAAATCAAAATATTTAATAAAGTTTTAGACCTAAAAGTAAAATACCATATGATTAGGGTAATATTAGGAAAAAAAATTCACTATTACTGATTTGAAATTTTAAATAAATAGTTAATTATGAACAAAATGCATGCTATCCCATGACATACAATAGGACCAAAGGTAGTACAATTAAGAGATCAATTTAAGAACTACTCTATATTTATCGTTTTAGGGGATTGAATTTGTGTGTGTATATATATATATACTTTTAAAATTTTAAGGAAAATTAAATATATCTTTGTTAAATTAAGAAAGTTATATTAAATATAGAAAGATAAAAAGTATAGACAAGATAGGTAAAAGGACATACTAGTTATATAAATTTACCTAATTCGTGTATTTTATATAAGTTAAAAGATAAAAAAATTTCATTTTAAAACTTTATTAATACTCACTCATATTGATATCTAAACAATCTTTACATAAATTTTAATAAAACAATTTTACTTTAATCATTTATCTCTTATTATAGATAAGATTACACATATTAAACAAATTCTAATTATATTTCTTAATGAATATCCAACAACCTAAAATATTTATAGAAATTAAAGACATTAACTAAAAATATATAAAATAAAAAACTTTCATTCAAAAGTATCATTAAAACCTTATTTTGTAAGTAATGGTCAGGTACTTTTTACTTATTTTCTTAAAATTAATTATAAAAAAGAGAGAGTAGTATTTAAAACATTAAGGAGGAGGAGGCATTGACTGGATAGCCGTCAGGAAAGAAGATAAGGGAAAAAGACAAGTGGGACCCACCAAAGTGATGACGCGAAGTGCCGCATCATCAACTATAAATACATCCCCACTTCAACTCCCTCTCTTTCCATAATCACTCTCTTTGCTCTCTTCTCCCATGGCCGGTGGAGGTTTCACCAACGGTGCCGGTGCCGGTGCCGGTGCCGGCGATTTCGAGGCTAAGATCACTCCCATCGTCATCATCTCATGTATCATGGCTGCCACCGGTGGCCTTATGTTCGGTTACGACGTCGGCGTCTCAGGTTCTTTCATCAACTCCTGCATTTTTATTTCATTTAGCGGTTGTGAATGAAATCTTTATATTTCACCGAAAAAGAAGGGTTCAGTTGATTCTGATTTGGACGAGAATGAATGAATCTCCGAATATTACCCAACCACCACGTTAACCTAACCAAACAACTTGCTAGGTTAGGGCATTTTCGAGATTTCACGTGTAACGGCCCTCCTTCACCTAACACTAATGCGTCCAAATCTCATGAATTTAATTTAATATTCCACCGTGCCAAAGTTAATTACTTCAATCTTCTTCAATTTTACACCCTCATATATATTCATAGAATCTTATATAACCATGATTAAACAAGAAATTAAATTATGTAATGAAATTAATGATTGATCAGGTGGAGTAACGTCGATGCCACCGTTCCTGAAGAAGTTTTTCCCGACGGTATATAGAAAGACAGTGGAGGAGAAAGGGTTGGACAGTAATTACTGCAAATACGACAACCAAGGACTTCAGCTGTTCACATCGTCGCTGTACCTGGCTGGTTTGACAGCGACATTCTTTGCTTCATACACAACTCGTAGGTTGGGAAGAAGGCTAACGATGTTGATCGCTGGTTTCTTCTTCATCGCCGGTGTTGTGTTTAATACTGCTGCTCAAGACCTTGCCATGCTCATCGTTGGCAGACTCTTACTTGGTTGTGGAGTTGGCTTTGCTAATCAGGTGCCTACCTACCTTATTGCAATTTCTTCAAATCTTGCAACTCTCTTGTTTTCTACTTTTAACTCATCAATGCTTAATTTTTAAATGTTTTATTATTGTGGTAACACATTCTATTCAAACATTAATAAAAAAAATATAAAAAGAGGTATGAAAAAAATGATAATAATTTTATTTTTTAATTCAAAAATTAGTATGACAAGTAACATGATACAAAAGATGTAAATAATCACAAATTTCCCTACTCAATTTTATACTATTAGTATATACTCTCTCATCATGTATGTATCTATCATGTTTACATAAAATGTTACATTAAAATGATATTTTTTATTTAAAAATATTATTAATATTCCCTCATGTTTATCTTTAAATAACTTTGACATGATTTTCAATAATTTTGTTTTAAAATTTTTTATTCCTTAAATGATTCTTTTAGAATATCTATCTATTAACGTAGAAAGGGGAAGCATAAATATACATATTAGAGTGTAAAATAGCTCTGTCTTATTGTAATTGGTGTAAAACTAATGACAAGTTGACTTGTTGTTTAATTAATAGGACAATAATATTTAAAACTGTTGCACATGCATGGACGTGTTATTCGTTCTTTCAGTACATTGTATATAATTGTTGCTTTTGAAAAGTCACCAAAAAAAATTGTTACTTTGAAATATCTAGCTAACACAGTTGTCACCGAGTCTAGTATTGTTCAATACATCGATAATTTTCTGAATACTAGTTTATGCCTCAAATTAAATTTATTTGTGTAGGGTTCACATGTCCCTTTCGTCTAAAGACCAAAATTATATAATACCAAGTTTATAATTTGATATGGGTCGCGTGTGCCTATATTGTAATATATTCAAGGCACATGGCCGACTTATCAATAGGTAAAATGATTTATATATATTTCTATAAATATTTATTTACTTTCAAATTTATTTAATAACAAAAGTTAAGTGTTTGTTTAGTTAATAGTTGGAAAAACGAGATTTAAAAAAAAGAGAAATTTAAAGATTAATATTGATAAATAATTAAAACTCTATTTAATCATATAATTTTTTTTATTAGTGAAAGTGAAGTTTTTAACCAAATAAGTCATCTAAATTTTTTCGTATCAGCATTGCAAAGGGAACTAATTAATAATAATGTCACACGCCATTGGAAGGCAAGTCTGTGTTTTGAACAAAGACTTCTGTGACAATTGTCCATGTTTTGTTATTTTTGTATTGCATTCCCAAAGTCCTAATCACCCATTTCTCTCCAATCCAATTTCACCACCTTTTATGCTTTAAATATTCTCACCATTGGACGTTTATAGCACTTGATTTGGACTGGCTTTTCTACTCGTACGATATTTTCTGATTATTTTTATAGTCTCTATGATAAAGATACGGCCTATGAAAATTCTATTCAATTTCATTAAACCTTCCTCATTTTGAAATGTGTTTCCTTATTTGAATTAAAAAAAGTCCTACAGATTTTACTTTTGGACAAAGGCGTTCCGTGTTCAGTATTAGTTTTGGTTTGTGGTCCACAAATTCTAATTTTCTGTCATTTTTTAATCACATTGAGTACCTAAGGTGCTAATAGTCCGTTTCATTTCAGAAACCAAATTAGCATTAAATGATATTTTAGTTAATGTCTGTGTTTGAATTTTGATGACAGGCCGTGCCAGTGTTCCTCTCAGAGATCGCACCTTCAAGAATACGTGGAGCATTGAATATATTGTTCCAGCTTAATGTCACCATTGGCATTCTATTCGCTAACCTTGTCAACTATGGCACCAACAAGTAACTATATCTCTATCTTTCTGGTCTTTCAAATAAAATAAATAAATAAATGTGTTAGTTTTGTTGGAAATTGGAAATGAAAACTAATCAGATGACTTATCTATTAGCTAGAAAAGAACAAATCTTACACACTTTTATTTCCGGGTGTTGACATCACTAGTGCCAAAATTTCATCGCTAGTAGTGATTGTAAGCAAATTGAAATAAAATGGTCTAATGGATAGTGCCGGTCAAAATTGTCTAAATTGATTATGAGTGTACGTGTAACTGTGACATACTTACTGTTGAATAGAGACCAGCAACATTATGGTCACTTTTGACTTTTATCGCCGTAATCAAAAAGTCTAGCACATGTTTGGTTTGTTTGTTGTGTTATCTGCCAATGGGGCACGTGTCCATTTAGCCATCAAAGACATGTATTTGGATCCCATGCAATTTTTAACAGTCAAGGATTTCAGAAGTTGAAAGTAATCATATTTGTGATAAAATGTTAGAAACATATAGGGTCTAATTTGTCAACCGTGATAATCATATCATGAACTGTATCTTCTAGCTATTGTGTTGTGGATCTTTCTTGAATTGAATGGAACCCTGTTCCATAACACAACCGATATTTTTTTCTAAATTGGAGAAAAGCTATTTCTTTGTGCAAAAATGGTGGACCCTTTCAACTCATTTTCGAAAAGGCCCAATAGTCAAGGCCCATTAATATTAGCATACGCTTGATATAGAATAGGATATAGCAGTTATTCCAAAAAAAAAAAAAGAGGATATAGCAGCACCATATACTTGAAAAATAAGAAATGCAAGCTAGAAAGTACTTATGAAATCACCCATATAAAAGTCAAAACATCATGGTCAATCAAGACATTTTTTTGTTGTTGAATCATTTTGTTTTCATGTAAAATGATTGCAATGTTTTTAGACATAACAGCATAGTACTTGTGAACATAAGCTACATGTGTTTTTGTTACCTTGGACATTGTTGATTGATGTTGTGGGGTGGGGTGGTGCAATGACAGAATCAAAGGTGGGTGGGGTTGGAGGCTATCTCTGGGATTGGCTGGGATACCAGCAGTTCTACTCACATTGGGGGCCCTATTGGTGGTTGACACACCCAACAGTCTCATTGAGCGTGGCCGTTTGGAAGAAGGTAAAGCTGTCCTCAAAAAGATTCGTGGCACTGACAACGTTGAGCCAGAATTCTTGGAGCTCCTCGAGGCAAGTCGTGTGGCTAAAGAGGTCAAACACCCTTTCAGAAACCTTCTCAAGCGAAGAAACAGACCCCAACTTGTCATTTCCGTTGCCCTCCAGGTCACTGTTACCTACCAACTATCACTCATTCATGCCATGTTCATTTTTGTGACAATACTTTGTTAGATTTTGTAGTATTGTTAAAATCTAGGTAAAACTATTAGTTCAAACAAACTACGTAATAAAAAATTAACTTGAACCGATTACTTAACCAATTTATAGTTCAGCTGATAAGTTTACTGTAATTTTAAAAATAATGATTATAACAATTAGATCTATTGTTATCAGAAGTGAACTGACTAGTTGAACCGTAAATTGACTAAATGATTAATCTGAATTAATTCTTTATTACGACCAATATAATTTTAGTTCATAATTCATTTGTACCAATACTTTTAACGGTTGAATTACGGACCTAATTTTAACAATATTGATTGACTTAATATTTTCTTTATGTCATGTTAATTAATTATGTTTGTGTTTGATGTTCAAAAACAGATATTCCAGCAATTCACAGGCATCAATGCAATCATGTTTTATGCGCCAGTGTTGTTCAACACATTAGGATTCAAGAATGATGCTTCCCTTTACTCAGCTGTGATCACTGGAGCTGTTAATGTGCTTTCCACTGTTGTCTCTATCTACTCAGTGGACAAACTGGGACGTCGCGTACTCTTGTTGGAGGCTGGTGTGCAGATGTTTTTGTCCCAAGTGGTGATAGCAATCATACTGGGGTTCAAAGTGAAGGACCATTCGGATGATCTTTCAAAAGGGTTTGCAGTGTTTGTGGTTGTTCTGGTGTGCACATTTGTGTCCTCTTTTGCTTGGTCATGGGGTCCTCTTGGGTGGCTGATACCAAGTGAAACATTTCCATTGGAGACTCGCTCAGCTGGTCAAAGTGTGACGGTTTGTGTTAACTTGCTCTTCACCTTTGTCATTGCACAGGCATTCCTCTCTATGCTGTGCCACTTCAAGTTTGGCATCTTCCTTTTCTTCTCTGGATGGGTTTTGATCATGTCTTTCTTTGTGCTTTTCCTCTTGCCTGAGACAAAGAATATCCCTATTGAAGAGATGACAGAAAGAGTGTGGAAGCAGCACTGGTTCTGGAAGAGGTATATTGATGACGACTATGGTGCTGATGAGAAAGTAGCCCATGTCAACAATGGATTTGATCCTACATCTAGTTTGTAAATCGCGGAGCAATCATTTGCTTTGTGAAATGAGTATTCTAGGCTCTAGAAGAGTACATGTTAAGAATGGGTTAGTAAAAGCTAAAGAAAGAAATTTTATTTTTTTATACCTCTCTCCCTGTTGGTGGCCCTGGCCTGCAACATTGTAATCACTTAATCAAACATTAGTTATGTTTCTGCAAGGCATATTAGATAAATAATTTTTTTGGCTTTCTCCCCCATTTTTTTGGGAAATCTTGTTATATAATCCATACAAATTGTTTGTCTTAGCAAGGAACAATCAACAACACATATATAGAGGTCTTTTACTCTTCGCAATAGGGACCATATTAACCACAATTTACTGTAATATTAAGGTTTTCAGTATCACTGCATATGTCACTACAATCGTAATTTAAAACATTGTATATAGCCATAAATAATTCAAACCTATGTCGGGTAGATGTTGCTAGTCTATTAACTTTTAATAATTTGGAAACAAAAAGCAAAAGTTAAAAAGAACTGGATATTCATATAACAAAATACTAGAATAATGGTGACTCCTCTCAATTCTTTTGCCTCTATTTTTAAGTATGTACACTAATCTGAAAGGGAAACTCTGCTCTGTTTTCATTTTTTTGAGTGAGAAAAAGGAAAACAAGCGTAACCATTGAATTACTTCATTGGTGTTGGATCTGGATTTGATACTAGTACATAATGATAACATTGGATGTTGCACAAAGCGAATGCTTATTACTTTTCTCATGCGCAAAGCAATGTGATTATCTCCAAAGGTAAACAATGTGTAGTGGTTGCTATTTCATGATGACAGTCACCAATCATTTGACTAAAACATGTTCAAAATACAAAAATGGTCATCATGGCTATTGCAATGAAGTGCAGTAGCCGCACAGATCCCCCAACATTCTTTCCTTTCAAGTCTCACAACCTTACACCCACCAACTCATACCTACATACTTCTATTTTGTAAATTTTAAGGATTTAGAATATATTCAATTAATACATTGCCAATTATCAATGTTTATCAAACCTTTATTTAAATTTCACACTACTTTTGCTTACACTAGTGTTACTTAACCTAGGTATCCTCTGCTGACAAAAAAAAATAACAAACATTAATTATATTACTAATGTAATTTTAAAAAAAATATATTTAATTAAACAATTAAAATCAGATAATATTACTAGGTAACTTTTAGACTTTTTTACGATAGATAATGGTATAAAAGAAAATTAATCATTAATACATCTAGAAATATGTAATTATTGTTTAAACAAAAGATAAAAAAATATAATTATTTTTTTTGGTGAAGGTCTTTTCTTCGATATCTTTCAAATTGTAAGTTCAGAGACTAATCTCTAATCTCAACAGTCAACATATTAAATGATAGAGGATGGTTAAATAGTTTGTTTTATTTACATGACTTAAAATCAAACATCTTATGAGACAAAGTGATTCTCTTATAAAAAAAATTATAATACTATTCAATATTCCTAATATTATCTAATCACACGCGTGCATGCTTAGCAGTTTTTATTGACACGTGTTAAATTTTACATTTATCTCATACAAGATATTGAAGTTTATACATTCTCATCTAACAAGTCTACAAAATAATACATAAAATTTAGCCAAAATTCGGGAGACATTCTTTGTCCCACTGCCACCATCCAAACTGCTCTGCAATGAAAACTAGGGGGCCACAGTTGTTATTTTGTTCATATTAAAAAAAGGAGGTTTTCATAAAAACAAATAATAACAAAAAGAATGGGGACCAACTAATTCACTTTTCCATTCTTCAAGTTCCAATCTCATGGTGAGAAGGATATATTAAAGACCCAAGAGAGAAGAGAAGAGGCTCAGTTGCACATTAATCTCAGGAAAAGGAGAAGGGGTAGCTTGTAGGCATGGGATTGATGGAGGGAGCTGTGGTTTTCTTGATGATGATGGCAACTTTACAGGTTTCACATGCAGCTGTGTACAAAGTTGGAGACTCTGCTGGCTGGACAGTCATTGGTAATATAGATTACAAGAAGTGGGCTGCTACTAAGAACTTCCAAATTGGTGACACTATCAGTAAGTCCCCTGACTCCAATTTTCTATGCTTTATTTCATTGTTAGCATATATGAGTTCAAAATTTTTCTAGACCTTGGACTCAAAAATACCATGTATTCTTTTTTATCAGCCCAAAAAGACAACTAAAAAAATCAGTACAAGGCGTATCTAGACTCATAGAGAATGTTTCACCAAGGTTTATCCTGGGGATACACCCTTCTTTACAATACAATCACACGAGACCCGTATATTATTACACCACTCAAAAGAGAGAAAAACAGAACCTTTACATCTATTCCTCAACCATATTCAAGATTCCTCAAGGAGCCTAACATTGCACATCTTGGCTGAAGAACTGTATTTCTAATGTCATGCTACTCTTTTATTATCCAGAATTTGAGAGAGAATGTGTTTAGTGGCCCTACATGAGAGAATTAAATATTTACAATCAAGCACCTACTTAATTTTTGTTTTGTTATTGCTGCAAAGAAAAATATGATATAGTGGCACATTAAATAGATACGATTAAGTTAAACGATTTATAAGTAAAAAAATTAATATATTTATTATTTAAGTTGTATTATGAAATCTAAAACTTTCTATTTGCTTTTCCTTAATGTGTCCCTTTTGTTTCATAACAATACCTCTCATTTGTTTTCAATAGTTATGAATCTTGTTTCACAGACATTTAGATATCTCTTACATTTTCATTAACTTTTTGTTTTCTTTTCATGAAGCTATGCACCTTTTCTTTTTCTTTTTCCTTTTGTAATAATAGAAATGAAATGAGAATGTTGGTTGGTCTCACCGTGGACTCGCAAATAGTATGATAATTGTGGAGCATGATCTTTTTCTCTCTCTATTGTTATTATATATTTATGAAAGCAAAAGAGGTAAAATTAAATCAACAGTGGCAATTTTTGTGTGAAACAGCTTTTGAATACAATGCCAAGTTCCACAATGTGATGAGAGTGACACATGTTATGTACAAGTCATGCAATGTATCATCCCCTATAAGCACCTTAGCCACTGGCAATGACACAATAAAGATAACAAATTATGGACATCACTTCTTCTTATGTGGGATCCCTGGTCACTGCCAAGCTGGACAGAAGGTTGATATTAATGTGATCAAGGACAAAAAGGTATCAGCTGCAACAGCACCAACACCTTCATCAGCAATGGCCTCTCAAGTTCCACCTTCTAATGTACCTGCACCTTCTCCTAACAATGCAGCCAAATTCCTTATTAATGGTTTCATGGGCTTGGCCATGCCATTCCTTGCCCTTATTTTTTCTACCTATGCATAAGTAGGGTTTAATTAACTGTACTAGTTGTTAAGAATTTGGATTATGCAACTTCTTTAGTGGTGGGAGTGGGACATGTCATGATAATTGTTGGCATCCTTATACACGTTTTCGAATGGTGAGAAGAAAATTTTCTCTTTCTTTTTTTTTTTTTGGACCAAAGAAAATTTTCTCTTTCGTGCAGGCTTTTTAGGTTGGATGTGTACTCGAAATGAATAAAAGAGGAAAGATTTTTTTTTTCAAAAAGTTCAGTTAAGCAGTTACTTACGTATCACCTATGCAAAAGGCACTCATGTTGATAAGATTTATCATTTAGAGTTTTCTTAGAAATATTATACGCCACAAACATGTATCAGTAACTTTTTTTCATTTTCAATTCGTCTTTCTTGACCTGATTCACCTACCAATTTCCATTCTTTCTTTATCTTCGTAAATAAATACGTATCTCTTTTCTGCAATTCTCTTCGCACCAAATAATATAGCACTTTTTAAACTATGTATAAAAGTAATGTTTTTGCTTTATTAAAGAAAACTTGTATTTATCATCAAATATTTAAATGTTTTTGACATAAAATCAGACTTTTATTGCCATATCAATCAAGAAATAAATCTTTATCAATTCTAGTTCAATAATTATAAATTTTAACTGTTTTAATCTTCATTCAGTACATTTCTTATTAAAAGATTATATACTAGGTGAAAAAAGAGGAAAGCAAACTCGGATTTTAATGGTTCATATGTATAAATTCAACTATCACTATAAAGGATTCTTTAACCCCTTTCCCTAATGGATAATATACAAAATTCTAGGGCATGATGTCTAACCTATTTGAACATGAATACAGAAAAAATAAAGAATGATCTTCAAAGAAAATTGGAAGTGGAAAAGACCAGGCAGTTAGTCAGATCTATGATTCTGAACCAGAAGACCATTCAGCAAAGGGCGCTCCACATCAGGATTCCTTGTTGTCAATCTTCTATTCGGTTGCTGAATTCTGTTGCCAGAAAAATCAAGACAACTTAAATCAGTTTATTTTAAGTATGAACAATCCTGGTAGATGCATAACCAATCTTTGCTTAGGCAACATAGTTGCACAGATGTTACTGCTGAAAAAGGAGGGTAAAACATGAAAATGCATAGAATCTTTACATCTCATTCATCCATAATGGATCTAAAATCCAGCAAACCATGTATAAGCTGCCTGCAATTTCACTGGAAGTTGAAAATGTGCACATGGCATCAAACTCAAATATCAAAACATAAAAACATAAAATCCTCTTTTGACAGGACAAGTCACTTACATTACCATTTATTTACCACAATTATAAAACTCAGCAGATCTACTTATGAAAAAGTATAAACTACACTAAAAGATACCACTTGTTTAGAAGTTTTCAATCATTGAATAACCATGTCCCTTTTACAGAGATAATTTGGCAAAAATGTCCACCTTTGTGTTACTATTAGTAAAGTTATGCACACATGGTCAGTGACACCTTTCTGAAGATAATTCAAAATAGTTTATAGGTACAAGGTTAGAATCATGTAATATTTATTAGAAGGACTTATTAGATTGATTCTATTGGCCTAAATAGGGTAAATGTATATCTTGTAATTATGTACTCTTTTCTTCTATAAATTTAATAGCTCTATTGTGGTCTAAACACACAAAATTTATAATATGTTCTCTCATTTTTCTGTCTCAACATACAACACTACAAAATCTTGTCACACCATCAAGACAAGGATAACCTTCCTATTTTGTGCTCTAGTGCATTATTCAGTATAATATCTGGGGAAGTTTCCGAATTATGATGCTAAGACAAGTTGCCCTAATGGGCGAATCTAGACAAATAAATAGCAATCAATTACATTGTTGACAATGACACTACATATCAGATCAGAATTTGCAAAAATCCACTGAAACAGAATTCTGTTTTAAAGGCTCCATGGCAAGGACAAAGGAAAAACTCAAAACTACTTAAAGAATTTAAATGAATATGCTGACATAAAATATTGAAAGCTGAAACTTCAAATCTGAAAAAGCTCAGGAGGAAATAAAGTGAGTATAGAATCAGAGACCTTACACTAGTTGACTGAAGCTCTAACGTATTCACATTTTCTGTGTCCTGCCCAATTACAAATTTAATAAGGGAAAAAAACTTACGCAGGTCCAACTCCAACACACCAAAAAATCAAGTCAATAAAAATGCTCACCTCAATCAACAAATCTTTTCTGGTAATCAAACCAAGAATCCTAGATGGACGAGGGACAACAAATAAATGCCTTAGACCAAGTTGCCGGAAAAGATTGTATACCTGCATCATCAGCAAGCATCCTACATCATATCATCTGCCAACCAATATGGAGAATGGAAATAAAACAGATTACTTCGGAATTTAAATGGCAGACCTTTGTCAAAGACATATCTTCTGGTACAATATATGGTGATGGATTCAAAAATGGGGCAAGATCAATGTACATTTCCAAGTCATCTGAACTAAGATGTATATCATCAATACATAATCCTTTACTAGAAACAGGCTTTGCAAATTCACCAGAAACATGCCTGCAAGGTAAAGTGAGTTATAAAAAATGCAGAATACGGATGAAAAAGACCAAGTTAAGCAAATGTCATGAAGCCTTACCTAATTGACCTGCCCCCACCTCTGGGATCAGAGGGTAAAGGGCTATGCTGGAAATCAACCTTTGACTGCAGAATTACCAACAAATGACTGCACAGAAGAAAAGGACACAGAAGGTTGAGAGTTCAAGCGGTGCATGCTTTAACCTCCACTTACAACCAAAACGATATCAGACTAGAGGTATAAAAAAATGTCTAATGCTCTTTGCTCACCTACGAAGCACTAATCCAATAACAAGTGGTTCTCCTCTTCTTGTGTGATCAATCACCTTGCATACAAGATTGGGAAATACAACTTAGAAAATGCAAGGAACAATGACCAAGTTGAGGTTAGTACAAGAGCTATACATACTGGAAAACCATTGTGTTTGTTGCTCCGCAGAATGGAAACTACATCTGAGACCTTAATGACACGAGGGAAAGAGACCACCTTCAATAGACAGATTTACATATACAATCAGTGGTCAGGGGATAACTACAGTACAATTGAGACAACAGTACTCAATTTTTAAAATAATTTTAGAATTATATTCACCCTTCCACTCCCACAGGCCTCCTTTGCTGTCATATTCCGCATCTCATATTTAGGCCTTGATTCCAGTAAAGGAATGCCCTTCAATCGCGCCTGTTCTTCATAGATACCCTCATTAAAAGCATCACCAACAGCCTGTAAGGGAAAAACTTAGTGCATTTATAAGTGAATTTTCTTTCTAAAGGGGACTTTCAATATATGATATGCATACCTTTGATATAAGAAGAACAAGCATAATAAGAGGCAAAAATTTTAAATTATTTGAGATTTCAACCATAATGACACATAGAGACACTGTCATCCGCATTGAGCCTCCAAGAAAAGATGCAGCCCCCAGTAAAGCATACCTGAAAATAATAAAAAATATAACACGCAAGTTTCAGGGAAAATAGTAAAAACAACATAGAAAGTAATTTTGGATACTAGGCTCCAATAGCAAAAGTTATATGCCAACATGAGGAGAGCCACAATGGAGAATAAAAGGAAATAAGGGGAAATAATTATTAGTTAACGTAATTACAGAATTAGTTGGGTAGTTAACTTATTAAACAGTAGGAGGAGAATTGAAGATGAAGATCACTCATTTTGTTTTGTTACCATTTGAGAACTCAGCATCAGCTCTGTGTTAAAAGGGGATACCCTTGGAAGCAGAATTCTCTCCTGAGGTTCTTTGTTGGTTATTTAATAAACACTGCCAAAGCATTCATTTTCTTTTCCTTTCTCTGTTCTTTCTCTCATCTCTCTCTCTCTCTCTGAAAACTGTGAACTCATTTCTAGGTTCTTAAAAACATTCCCCAAAAAATATAAACCAGTGCCAGGAGTGTTAACTGAAGATTATAAAGATTATATATGCGCAGCATCTATAGAAATAACCTCATAAAACAAAAAGCTAAAATACTATTTTCGTCCTCAACACACCTATGATTGGTTAAAATTCACATGGATCCCATCAAACTATAGAGTTCCACTACCAGTACCAATATGGTGCGACTCAGTTCTCATTTGATGGAATTCATGTGAATTTTTTATCAATCATAGAGAATGTGATCAATTGATGAAGAGTCTTATAAAAATAAAATTACTGTATGCATATAGTAGGAAGGAAAAACACATCTTGTTAGCCATGATTTTAATTAAAAGCAACTAGCAACACACTCACGTTCCCTCTTCAATGTTGAGCTTTCTGTAATATTTTACAACAAACATGCCAACAAGACGTCCATATGTTGATCCTATCATTATACCAGGAACAAATTGACCAGCTGGCACAGCAGTACCAAACGTCACCACTGCCAAAGCATAAAACATAACCTGCGAGATAATAGAGATAATAAGCACAACAAACATGCAAAGCATCAAAAGTGCCAAGTGCCTACTCTATCCAACATGGCCACATGAAGATACATAAACAGGGACTACTGCAGTAACTTTGATTTCATGAGGAAAAAGTAACCTGTTTGGTGCACATGATAATAAAAAGTAATTTTTCATGCTCTTATGGAAAGACCATACCTCAATCTAAAGTATCTAATTACATTAGGTAATTGGTTTCTAACATCTGCTCCTTGCTGTATTCTTACCAAAAACTTACATGCCTACCTAACTAGCATATACCAAAGTTGAAATTTTTGTTATAATCATAACATAGAAAACATCAAAGATTATGTTTGCTGTACAGAAAGTCAAAATCATTAAGCAAGAATGCAATACCAAAAAGGTCAATAAACTTTGGGAACTGTATTCGTTTATTGTTTTTGCACTGAACAAATTCCTTATGGCATCATCCTGGAACAAAAGATAAGTAAATTAATGCAATGTAATAAGAATGGAAAATCCTGGAACAAAAGAGAAGTATATTTTAAAGTTCATTAAAAACCTGTGTATTGAAGAAAATGGTCGCAAGATCATTGTATTCCTTGTCATTGCTACAATAAAACTGCAAAAAGCACAAAATTACAGTTTAATTAAAAACAAAAGTACCATCTCAAACATCTCTAGAAAGGCATTCAAAAGAATATCTACACCAGCAACAAAAGGGAAGAGGGACAAAGGTTTTGGAAATAAGCATTAGATGAAGTCTTTGGTTTCCTGCTTTTTTTATGAAGGGAGTCTCCTCTCACATGTAGAGAGAAAAACCTCAGTGAGTTTTGAGGCTTTTATTTTTGCCTTTAGTTTTGAGCGGTTGAGCCTCTTTTAAGCTAACTGTTTCTTTAGCTTTTTTGTTAAGGACTGTAATTTTCTTCTTTCCATCTAATAAAATATTGTTCTTTTATTGAAAGAAGGCTACACATGACATTCTATTTCACAATATGAAACAATAGAAAAGAGCCTCAACAGTGACTTCATCCCTCATTCCCTCCCACTTCGAATTGTCATTAAGTTAGCATAAAAAACATGAAGGTTAAGAAAAGGATAATTAAATTTCAGTACAAACACGAGATCAAGCAATAACTTAATATGAAGAAGAAGCATGTCAAAGAAATAATATAAAACCAATGCCCTTACATTTACATAATTCCCATACATTCCAGGAGGGCGCGGACATTCAATACCGGATGCAGGATCAGATTCAGGACATGGACTACATTTTCTTAGAAGTGGCAAGCCAAATGAAATGACAGATGTTAAAATGGATACTAGGCATGCTTCAATAATCTGCATTTAGGGAAAGAGGGAAATGAGTGAAAAGTAAACAAACAAATGAGAAGAAAATGTAACACCGGCAAAATAAACAATATTATATCAACAACAATCACTTTCTTTATTTCATATTAGATCATTCCTTTTTTTGTTATCTTTTCTTCCCTAATTTTATTTTCTCTGCTCTTACAGAAGCGAGGCAAATAACTGTCAGATAAATATTAACAGCATACCTTAACCCTATTCCCTCTCTTGTGAAGATGATTTCGACGCCAAGTAGTAATATAAAGTGTAAGCTGGTTGAATAAAGCACCTGAAAATTCTTGCTACTGTATTAACAAATGTACCAAGGCCAGGTAAAATCAATTATACAATTTAGGTACAAAATAGAAGGCCAAAATTCATACCTAATAGACCTCCAATAACCCCAATAACAGCCATTGGCAATAGCTCTGCAAAGGAGTAATCCTCTTGACCACTAAAAATAAAAACCAGTTAAGAGGAAGGAAGAAAACAAATATCTGAGTACTCAACTGACAGAGAAAAAGTGATAGCTGAGATCTTAACTCTGATATATCCCATATTATGAATCCGCCTGACCCAAAGTGTCCACATTTCCCACTCTTACACCACCCCATTGCAGTACGGACCACAAGAGCCACAACAGCAGATGTGAAGAAGACACGCCACATGAGTTGACTTCTCCACCTTCAAGAGCCCAGTAAATGAAATATAAGTGCAAAAGTGAAAAACAAAACATAGGTAGAACAGACATCATTATCTATACTGCCACTTCCAGGCAAAACAGAATAATTCGATCAATAATTAAAAATCCTCACCAAGATGTAACCTCTTCCAATGCAAACAATACACCACCAACCGGAGCTCTAAATGCAGCAGCAACTCCAGCTGCACACCCACAGGTGACCTTTTAAGACATCAATGAAATTAAAAATGAGTATATTCTTGTTCCACATTTAGGGTTGGAGCAGAACTGATGAACTAGAGGTCATTGCCTTTTTGGTGATGGTGGGAGCAGGGGATCATATGGGATACAGTATAAAGGTACATCTCTGCCCTAAAAATTTATAACTAGTAGATTAAAAGGAAAAAAGTGGTTTACAAGATCACGGCGATCCCGGTCACTTCTGAATACTTGAAACCACCTTGAACTTATATGATACTTGGTGGATCCACCCTGACAAAGCATGACATCAAAGATGATTTCAGTTTCTTGCTTGCATACATGTATATACAATAAAATCAAACAAAAGCTCAGCTTCAGAAATTGAAGTCCTTTTAAGATTATAAATGTTATTACCACCCTATCAGAAAATGATATCCATACACAATTGCAAACAATACAGAACTTAGCGTTTCACCAGTGATTATAATATATAGACATACTAAACAGGCTATGCTAATGCACTGGGATTATTTTGGTAATCTATGCTAAAGCTGAGAACAAAACATAGATAATTTCTTAATAAGTGATATCTTTTGAAATAATATTTTTTTATTCATTCGAATTGATAGGCTATTAAATGGTCCTTAAAATATAATAGACACTTCAAGTAGCATTGATATTGCATTTTAGTCTCATTTAAGTTAGATAAAGTACTGAACAAGGATATTTGTAAGGTCTGATGCATCTACTCTGAGTAGTAAGTGCTTACTTGTCCAAGCAAAGAAGCAATACAAGCACCAGTGTGGACAAGAGGACCTTCTTTACCCAAAGCAAGGCCTCCCCCCACTGAACCAATGCTTCCAAATATCTGTAGCACATAAGAAAAATCTTGCAATTAATGAAAACATTTCTTGAAAAAACTCACCCCCACCCCTCAAAAGAAAAGACAAAATTTCCATGGTGTCAAAAGAAGAGGGGGCAATCAATCCATCTCACCTTTCCGATCAAAGTTCTGAAAAGAAGGATGCCATGAATATCAACTCCTGTGCATAAATGAGAATCAGAACTATCAGCATAATGAGCAACATTCAAGCAAACCAAAAAACCCTTGAGAAATGTATCTCACCATTTAAGTAACCCTTGATTTCAGGGATACCAGATCCAGCAGCTGCTGGTGCAAATTGAGTAATAATATATACAGAGGAATACACCAAAACCAAGTTGAACAGGACATATACAACAAAGCCAGCAACATATGATTTCTGAATTATATTGAATGTCACTGAGAACTTCCAGCCAGCAAAATTTTCAACAGCAAGATTGATGAAAACAGCAGCAACTCCTGTCCCTGCAAGCATGAAAGAAAAATATGCATGAAAAAACAAACTCTGAAGTAACAGAGAGCCATGAGGATGGTATAAAAGACACACGATAGATGTCAACCAAACTGAATGTCTGTTTGGTAAAATTGGAAATCTCAACACTAAAAATCTCCCAATGCTTTCATGAATGTCTAATCTTAAATGAAAGTTAAAATGAGCAGTTTCCATTCAAGAGTATATTCCCAAGATAGTCATTAAGATTGTATGGGTCATGCACTTTAGTCATTGAGACTTTAAAAAAATCTCAAATTGGTCCATGGCATTACAAAAATAAATTTTATTTTAGTTCATTTGTCCTTCATTTTTCAGTGTTGTTTTATACTAAAAACTAGAGGTGTTCATAAATTGATCCAATACAAAGCAAACTACAAAACCAATCCCAAAAAACCGAGATTAAAAAAACTGAAAACCAAACAAACCAAAAACCACAAAAACCGAAATTTTTTATTGGATTGAATTGAATTTTGGATCTATGTTTAGGAACCGATTCAATCCAATCTAAACCGAACTTTAATTTATATATATAATTTTATTTATAAAATAAACTTGTCATAGTCATATTTATGTAATTATATATTCATAAGATTGTATTACTCAATTATTTATCAAATTTACTTTTAAAGTTATTTCTTTTAATTATTTTTCATGAGACATATATCTTAATATTTTAATGTAGTTACAACTGTATTATTTTAACTTCAATTTAAACTTAATTTTATATTTCATTCCTTTCTTTACTATTTAAGATTTACATTTTGTATTAACAGTAATGATTACTAATGCAAAAAAAATATTGTTTACCTTATAATTAAATAAGAATTAAAAAAATAAAAACCAAAATTCAATCCAATTCAGACTGCAATGTAATTTTATAATTGGATTAGATGACTTTTTGCTCTGAAACTAATCCAATCCAATCTGCGAATGCCTCTACTAAAAACAGCTAAATTGAAGGTTGTTTTGTAAAGTCCGACATTAAATTGAAATTTTTAAAATTTCAAAGACTGAAATGCACTATTCATATCATCAAGAACTAACTTGAGGGTTTCCTCTATTATAATAAACATCAGTGTAGTAAAGTAATCTAGTCCCAAGATATGATTTAAATGAGGAAATAATTGTCAATGAAAGCATCCCATGGCCTTCACAGCAAAACATTTTCTCTCCAATATTAAAAAAAAAATTCAATGCTGAAAATTTTACACTACTTTCCCTAAATATAATTTGTTAATTCTCAACAATTAACTAAAGCACCTAAATCAAAAAAACAACACCAAAAAGCCTTTTAGCATTGAAATAACAGTTGGAAAGTGAAATTGAAACAGAAGAACGTACAAATGCCAATGAACAACGCAAAGAACCACTTCACAACCAGCAAATAACTCACATACAGCTTCCCTCTTTGAGCCTGCAAATCTCAAACCACAGCAAACATTTCATTTCACTACTGGATAAATAAATATAGCAATAATTAAAAAAAAAGAATAATAATAGCTAGCCTGTTCTTCACGATAAGCGAAATTCTCAATGACTTCATAGTCAAGGCTCTCAACGCCGCTTCCATCGTTCTTCTTGAGGATGCCAACGGCGTCGTCAAGGAGCTGTGATTCTTCAGAGTGGGGAATACGCGACCACCCTAGCCTGGCCGTTTCGACGCCGTTTTGGAGATGATTCGCCAGCATCGTTGGTCGATCACAACCAAAACGCAAAACCTAGAACCGAATTCCAAACCCTTAGTGTCGTTTTGTTCTCCGCTAGATTCAAATTCAATCGCGATTCAGTTACCGATGGATCAGCAATTGAGGTACTGAGAAGCACCACAGTGTCGTACAACCTTTCTTTCACTCTTTGCTTCGTCGTTTTCCCTTTCACTGTGTCTGCAAAATGTAATGTATCCTTCTCAGGTACCCAATTTCTTCAGTTTGTGGCAAGCAAGTAAATTACCAAATGATGCAACCAAATTTTAAAAAAAAATATATACAATTAAAATAAAAAAGTATAGTGAAACTTTTTAATTTTCCAATACGGATACGCCTACGTTGCGGTGTTTCGAGTTTGTGACTGTAGGCGCAAACAGGTACCATCAACGGATGGATCTGTGACAAGTGGGATTTTGGTTGTAATTAAAACTTTATTTGATTGTAAAAAACTTCTATGAGATTGATCAAACTGAGATTTGACCTACCCCAATAGAAATCAAACAAAATTTTAGATTAACTAATCAAGATAAACGTTACTGGTGAGATTTATTCTTATAGAATTATAAATTAAAAATTTAGATTACCATTACGGTTAATATTTAATTAAATTAAAGTGAATAAAACCAACAGATCAATTCAAAAGAAAGTTTAAATAAAATTTTATGTATAAAAAAATATCTATTTAATCTCACCTATATTATTTCGAAAAATAAATATATGTCAGTAGTGGATGTAAGTGGTTCACAATCTTTCTTTTTTCCAAAAACAACAATAAATAAACCACTGAATCAATCACTGATAAAATAAAACAGCACTACCTTAAAATGCTTTATTTCTGTTATTGTTATTAGGCACCGGATCTTAAACACTAGATGTGGAAAGAAGTTAAGCTAGATTTTGTAAGAGTTCAAATATAATTTAGTTTCGCCGAAATGAATAAATATATATATATATATGTTGATCTTTTTTAAAAATATGTTACAGTTTTTTATTAGGATAAATGTGTGATTTATGGTTCCTTATATTAATTATTGGTAAGGCTTTTTTCATGCCTTTATTTTATATGATTATATTTGTTCAATCTAAAACAACATTTATGTTTAATTAAAAAGAATAGGAATATTAATTTTTTAAAGAAAAATTCAAAGTATTGCTTTTACTTTAATTTACTGTATTAAATGATTATATTGAATAAATTTATTACGACTCAAGATATTTAAATTGTAAAAGTTTCATGTTTTAATTAAGAATATTTCAATTTCGATGATTTCTTTATTTCATAGATTAATCTTCAACTAACAATCTCATGTCTTATTGAAAAAATCAGCGTATTTATTATTTTCTTTAAATTGTCTGCAACCAACTAATACTAATTACATTATTATTAATCAAATATCAAATATATAGGGCAAATATCAAAATAAAATTCATAATGTCCACCTAGGGGTTGAAATTGAATAATTTAGGTTAAAATCTGATGTTCAAGCATCAATTTCCATGATAAACTAAAACAAAATATTGGTACAAAAATTTAAGAAATTTTATTATAAATATAAATGTAGCTTTTTGCTAAAAAAACCCATATAACAGAATCATGCAAATTTTACTCGAGAACGAGAATAAAGCATATATTGAAAAATGTTGTCTCAATTCTTTAATATAAAAACCTTTTAATTAATTTTAATTTTTTTATAAATTAGTTAATATAGTTAAAATCTTTTAATATGTCTACAATTTATACTGATTTTCTAAAAATACCTTTTTGCTTTTATTGAAACTTATAAATCTTTTTTTATTTAATTAATATTTATTTTATTAATGACTGACTAATAAAAATATTTTGATAAAAAATAATTAATATTGTTAATTTTTTAATAAGATTCTTATATTAAAGAATAAAAAAAAATCTTATATTAGAGAATGGAGATATTATATTAAAAACCATTATCTTTGCCATTCTCGTTGGATCCACAATCTGCAACTTCATCGTTTGATCATAATTAATACCAATTGGTCTAAAATTTGATTTGGAAACTAACATTGCCGCACTTTCAAATTTTATCAAGATCAATGTGCATACTTGCAAATTTGCAATTGGAATGCTCCACTAAACGTGGCCACGTTGTTGATATATACACGATACCTAATCAACTAAGTTATACAAATGATACACACAAGATTGAATAAAAATACATGAAATTAAAACACTAAACCATACAAAGAAATGTTGGTGGAACAGGTTAAGAATTGAACTTGTATCCTTTAATATTCAAGTTCAAATTTTATCAATGTAAGAATTTTGTTAATGAGTGATCTGCAAAATGTTTATCAAACTATAAAACATTATTCTAACCGACTCTGATGAGCCTTTGAAACCAATTCACCTAAACTTTTAGTTACCCAAAAAAAAATATGAAACACTCGCAACCCTTCAGCATGTAGTTCATCAAATTATATATCAAACTAGAACATAACAGAACTAACGATCTCTCGGACGGTTTCTTTCTGGGGTATATTTTTGACAGGAACAAGACACCAAATATACCCTACCCTCTCTGTACCTAGATGCCTCTATAACCATTTTCTTTACACATCTAAAAGAGCTCCAGTAATTGCTGCGAGACATCTGCATAAAAGTGAGAATAAGTATTAATAACTAAAAATGAAGAATTTAAATAAAAGAATGCTAGACAACCATCACTTCTGCTTTGAGAAACATGATTTAACATGATTGTTAACTCTTGGACGGGTAAGTGGTCCTAGAGCTTTATTCCATCCAACAATCACAGTTGAATCAAGGAAAGTGCTGTCATGATTTTGGCAATTAATTCCTGATTGTAAAGCACTGCCAAAAAATATAGAAGTCCAACTACATTTTCAAGACAACTCTTTTCACAAGCTTCAAACCTATATATTCATAACAAGCAATAAAACAGGGACCAGATCTCAAGCTTAATGATTAGACTGAACAGAAAATTTAAAAGACGGTAAATAATTGAAGAGATTGACTTCGGAGTTCAGAGTCTCACATTGTTCTTAAAAAAATTATCAACCACTGCAATATAATGACAAATTGATCATGCTCTTCTCTAGAAAAATCAACCATACGCCTCCACTTATCAATTACAGATGAAGCAACCATTTTAGAAATTAAAAACAATATAAATTCAACAAAGGTGAAAGGGAAGGAAAAAACAGAGGAAAATGGGTGCAAAGTACCCCGAATAATAGATGGTGTTGCCTGAAACTCTTGCCAGATATTCTGACAAGCTGTAAGATCAACGTTCAGAAACTTTGAAGCAAGATGCACAGCTCCAGCTGCTATATGATGGGGTTTAAACTGAAGCCATAGAGAGCTCCGAAGCCTGAAAAACAACATTTTTCAACTTCAGAAGGCCATACAATACACATCACTACTGTCTACCGAACCACTCAACATAAAGTGAGAGATATGAAATAATATACTACATCGGAGGCAACAATAACATAAGATTCTTGTACAACTTAACATATGTTCTTACCATGTCTGAGAGATCATGTTGGCATTGAAATGAGAAGTGACATAAGCTAGACAATACATACAAACATTCATTCCAAGTGGAAAACATAAATTTACCAACTTTTCCTTACCAACAAGAAAAGCAGCAACTCAGGAAGAATACTATTCCAAGAATCTCTGCAGATTGATGATAGCATACCAAACTATAGCACTATCTTATACTCATCTACAGATTTTTTTTTTTCAGATTCCCAGGCCCAAATCTGTTGCAGTGGCTTTTAAACTCCAGAAATTTATGCAATTAAAATGACAAAGCATACACGGGGTGCTGAACGTTGCAAACAATTGAATCTTTCAAAACTAATCCCAATGCAACAACTGCTGTACATTTTGATCTGGACAGCCTTGCTAATGTGCAATTTGGAATGCTTTCGATGAATGCATCTTATTCTGTGCTACAGATTAACTCGTATGCCCATATTGCAGGTGCAAAGTGTAAGTTTAAGCATCATTACAAAATACAGAGAACCAAAAGATGGAAGGGAAATTTGAATTATCCTTTTCCAATAAGAAAAAACAAACATAGAATAGAAAAAATCTTCCTGGTAATTTTAGTACAAAGTTTCAGCTAATGATGATGTATAAAAGATGGATTTCCAATTAAGGTTTTCAACAACATAAATGATAAAATGTTCTTCACTGACTAAGAATAGAAAGAAAATGAAGCCCCTTGGAACCCAGTTATTTTCAACTAAAAGCTTATTGCTCAAAGGAAGTGAGATGCTAACAGTTCCGGGAGACCAGAATCCCAGATTCAATTGTTTTCTGTTATTATGATCAATGATTTTCTACATCACCGAATTACCAAAAACCTTTTGCCATTTATAATTGCAAACGATAGCCTTTACATCTTCAAGTATGCATTCCCATTACAAACTTAATGATTAGTATTAATGTCAACAAACAATGAGGCTACAATTTGAACAAATGAAAAATCAAATAGACAACATTAACAACACCAACCAAGGTATTTAAGTCTGATAAAAAAATGTTTATGTTAAAATTAAAACCCAAATCAAGATCCCAGATGTTTCAACACACAATATAAAAATTTAAAACACCCAGGAGAAGAAAACAATCCAAGTGAGTAATCAGAAACCCAATGTGGCTAGAAAAAATGAGAGAGAGATTAAGAAACCTTGCACAAACCCAAAGATCTGCCCTCCAAAGCCAATAAAGGAAACAGTTTTAAAGTGTTAACGGTTCCATCTCAAAACCAATTGGCAATGGTTGGAGTAACCCAACAGGTATTTAAACCATGTAAAATATTATAAGGCAGGCGATGTGGGACTCCCAACGTAAAGAAAGGAATTTTAACAGCAGATTGAGGCTCAACACAGTTTTACTCAAAATCAAGTAACCAATTAATAAACCAGGTACCAAGAAAATAAACAAAAACCTACTACCATAAGAGGAAATACACAAAGCACAACCCAGAGCATTAGGCCCCCACCTAGTGGGGTTTTAGAAAGGCACATATATGCAACATTACCCCTGAAAGCAGAGAAACCATCTCCAAGAAATATGTTCAGTACGAGACAAAAGGGAACAGATCAGCTTCTTTCCAAAGGTCCCATTTTGAAAACTTTTAAAAATTTCAGGACAAGTTAAGACCTTGGTCATATCTAAATTTCAGAAACTACTGTTTCTGCGTTCTTTTGATTGTTTTTTCCTGACATTCTCCCTGTCCATTATATTAGCTAAAATAACTCATTTAGCTAAAGGTCTTCAGAATGTACCACAAAGTATTGAGGAATATAGTGGTAGCTATCTTGGGTTGCCAAAAGAAAAGTTTGAATAAACATATTCACTAATTCACTAATTGAGGATAAGACAATCTATTATTAGACAACAGCAGTTTAACTTCAGATGTATGACAAAATATTCCATGAACAGCATATCAACCCACCAGTTAAGAATATCATAGAGACCAATGTGATAATCTAGAGAAGATCTTGCATTATATGCATGCCAAATGAATCAAAATCTCATGGCACTATCTGCAAACAGCAGTTGCTTGCTCTAAAGAGAAATATTGAGAGATTCAACACAATCTTGAACCAAAAACTCGAAGGGAGCCACCGAGGTATCTTCCACAGATACTAGTTATCCAGACCTCAAGAAAATACACTAATGCTTGGGAGTTAACACCCAATGCCACATACTCTCTTTCCTAGCCTAAGATTTCACTTCAATCATTATGTGTTAGATAATCAAAGGCAAGTTGAAACCAGTAGAAAGGATGTCTGAAGATGACACCAGGTTGGAACAATACATACAAATGCAAACTAAAATAGACCCAAAAAGTGGAAGTGTGTGCATATTGATGGTTATCTACACCTGAGCCCAAAATCCTATTTCTATTTCCGTTGGCTTAAGGCAGAAAAAGGAGAGAAAATTTAGTTGTGGAGGTAGTTAGTTATAAAAGAGAGAATGGATGTAAAATAGGAGTCAAGAGGGATCACACTGGGAGCTATGCTCTTTCTCTTCTGCAACTTCCCATTTCTTCTCATTAATAATATACATTATATTATACCAGCTACATAGGACCATAATCTATCATTCTGTACACCATTGACAGGCAGTTGTGAGGGGGAATCCAGTGTATGCAAACTCATGGTTTCGAAATGCATTGACATTTTAGACCTCACTTGGTGACTTTTCAGTCCACTCTCAAGAATCAGAAATTAGTGTTGTGGAATCATGATTTGATGCTGAAGGAACATACAGTACAACTGAATGATCACTCAGCTAAGCTGGGTTCCTTGCTGATCAGTGTTACAGACATTACCCAGTTTGTTGTGACTTTATGTTTCAACTTTCAAGGCGTGAAAGGGTTTCAGTGCCCCTATGTCTATTTCCGTTGGCTTAAGGCAGAAAAAGGAGAGAAAATTTAGTTGGGAGGTGGTTAGTTACAAAAGAGAGAATGGATGTATAATAGGAGTCAAGAGGAATCACGCTGTGAGCTATGCTCTTTCTCTTCTGCAACTTCCCATTTCTTCTCATTAATAATATACATTATATTATACCAGCTACATAGGACCATAATCAATCATTCTGTACTTCATTGACAGGCAGTTGTGAGGGAGAATCCAGTGTATGCAAACTCATGGTTTCAAAATGCATTGACATTTTAGACCTCACTTGGTGACTTTTCAGTCCACTCTCAAGAATCAGAAATTAGTGTTGTGGAATCATGATTTGAAGCTGAAGGAACATACAGTACAACTGAATGATCACTCAGCTGAGTTGAGTTCCTTGCTGATCAGTGTTGCAGACATTACCAAGTTTGTTGTGGCTTTATTTTCAACTTTCAAGGCGTGAAAGGGTTTCAGTGCCAACAGAAGAATTTGGACTTCTTGTCAGCCAGCTCCAGCCTTAGGAAAGATCACAGCAAGGACAAAGAGGTTCCACTTAGCAACTTTTCTGGTATTGCTTCAGATAACTATTGTCTCAATGCTAACCAAATTGAGCTTCTGCCACTCCGTGGGGATGATCTAAGCAGGTGGGTTGCCTGCACAGCAAGTAGCAGAGAAGCATATTTTCTGTGCAAGACCAAGCTAGAGCTGCAAGTACCACTCACACAAATATGTATGGAGGGAATGGTGTGGTGTTAGTTCAAGGTGCTGAAGAAAGTCGAACAACAATTGGACTGGGAAAGATTCAAACAAGCTCTGTACAGCTGAAATGGCAATTTCATTCAAGGAATCTGTTCTCACAAGACAGACAAGCTCTGTACTTCAACTGATATGGCAATTTCATTCATCGAATCTGTTCACACGATTGAAGGCACTTTTCCAGGAGGGAATGGTTGATGAGTATGTGAAGAAGTTTGAGATGCTCACTGTTTAACTACCTGTTTTGACTGTGGGCTTGGGTTCTGATAACCCACCAGTGTCAATACAAATTTGGCCCACAAAAAAATGGACAAGGCAAACATAGTGTTGCAAATGTAGAAGATACAAGATCTAACAAATAAGAAAAACTCACCCTTCGCTGATCAAGTTTAATGCCAGATTCACCAAAACAATCCTCGATGGGCCTAATTTGTCAAGGACAGATGTAAGAGGGGCGTATGGATGTTGTACGTTAAGTTCAAAATTTAGAGTGGAAAGCAACAAAAGCTCAGCCTCGAGCACCCGGTCATGATACTTTTCAAACCAATCCTGCAAAACAAATCATGTCAATGGAAATGTAAATTAAACTTACTAAATCCTATTCTAAGGAAGAATGTGTCTCAAAGACTCTCTAGCATCATAAATCATTTTAGAAGCCTTCAAAAGAAATGTGATTTAACTTGACATGCTACTTCAATGAATATCCATCTAAAATTTTGTTGCTTAACCAATTACTCCCTCCGGTCCTGGTTGTAAGCAAATTTTAAGAGATTTTTTTGGTCTCAAATATAAGAAAAAATATCTTTTTTAAATGTCATTAAATGTTTATATGCCAAATATGACCTTCTAGAATACATTTCCAAGGCAACTAAATTATTTATGTAATAAATGAGATTAAGGACATTTTCAACAAATACATCAAATATTTGATAACATTAATACAAATAACAACTTTTAGTCAACTTTCTTAATAAGTGTAAAATTGATCTCTTTTGCTTATAACCAGGACTCGAGGGAGTATATCATATGTAATTTTATAGACATATAGCATATCTACATACAAAGTGATCAAGATTCTATTGTTTGGTTTTTTTTTTTAATGTCCCCTATAAAAGAAAAAAAAATGAGCTATTTAAAAACAAAATCCATCTAAAATTTTACTTCAAAGCAGCAATTATATCTATAAGTAGTTTTATAGGCATATATAGCATATCTACATACAAATTGATAAAGATTCTATTATTTGGTTCTTTTGTATGTCTCCTATAAACAAAACGTTACCAAAAGAAGAAAAGGTGCATAGTTTTAAATCTACTCACGACAGGAAGCAGATAGGACAACAAAGTAAAATCTTGTCTATGTAAGATTTCACTGGATGCTCGCAACACGTTATTCAAAGAGCATGGTGTTTCCTCTGACTTTCCAGCAAGAAAAAGGGCAGCAGTAGCAATCAACTGTGGCAGAGTACAATCAAAATTAATTAAATCACAGCTGTATAAAGTAAAAATTTAAAAGAGAAATATGAAATACCACAGACCATCCATTATGAAGCATGGGCATTTCAAAATAGTCACCATAACCATGTTGGACAGATACCATATCAAATACTTCATGAACACATCACTAGATATATTTTACAAATTTTTCTTTTATTTTTATACAAATGTAAATGGAAAAACTACAACTGATGGATAAATGATAGTATTTTATTAACTACTGCTAACTTTTGAAACACATATTCCTTCTTTTAATTAAAGATTTGTTCTTTTAGGCTAATTTTATGTGTTGTACCAGTAACCATGTCTTACCTAAAATTTGCCATATCCAATATCCATGGTGTATTGTACTTGTCTTATGTTTTATCCATTCTTCCTAGAGCATATCTGAGATAAATTTTCTGTGCGCTTCTCAAAGCATGATAAACCCAATGAACAATGTGGTAGACTATGAAGCATTCAGTGACAAATAAAGCAGGTACTCTATGCTAGGGACAATTAGAGACTCACAAATCTGTCATGGCAAGCATGTGATCGTCGAACAAAAAAACGGTGGCACAAAACCATGGCCGTTCCAATGGTAGTTTGAGGCCTGCAAAAGTACATGTCAAACTTTACACTTCAATGGTACAAAACACTATCAAACAATTAGTTGTAAGTTGTAACCACAACTACCAACATCATAAGCATATAGGCAGTAACATTTAAAAATAATGATGATGTGACCCATAATGTGAATGTTACAACTTACAAGTCAAGCCGAATTCCAAGATTCTGAAGGAAGGCACAGTAGGAGTACCGCAAGTGTGTCTCATGAAGTACATCAATACCATCTTTTCTTGATGGAGAACATCTATCAATCTCATCCCGTGACATAAAAACTGGCTCCTCATCTTCAAATATAGAACACTCAAGCTTGCAGACAGGTGATACAGAGGTATCAATGTTGGATTTTGTAGAAGGTTCTTGAAAGCTAACAAATGAAGGCATATTGCTTTGAGCAGTGGATGGAAGATAGCATTTCCCGCTATCTTCCCAAATAGGAGCTGAATATTTTCTCCTTTTCAAAGATGATGGGACAGCATCATACTTAACATAATTAACATGATCAAAGCCGTAAAAATTAAAATAACCACCATGTTCTGCCCAGTAGTTATTATCAGTGTTATAATTCCAGTGATAAAAGTTGTCCCTGCTTCGTTTCCGGTTGCCACTGTTGAAGTTGTTCCCATCGAAGGCAGACCAATAACCACCATGTAAACTATGTCCTTCTACTTGCAAATTCCGTCCGAAAGACATAGCCCCGCAAAACGATAACAAATCACCTCTTTAACTGATGACAAGCGATGGCTACTATTTTATTTTTTTTAATCTTCACATTCTCTCGTATGCTACAATATGCCACCTCTCTACAATCAAGATCCAAATAAATCATCGGTGTGCCACCAACAACTTTTTGATAATTAGAGTCCAAAAGGAACAAAGTTGTACCTATAACGACCCAAATATCCCTAACAAGCTATGATCCATCGTTCTGATGATGTTTTACATCCACATGGCACAATTTAGAGAGAGAGAAAATGAAATTTGGTACATAAAAAGTTCGGTGGCTAAAAATCCAATTTGTGTTCTCAAACTATATATCAGAAAACACATAAGTTCTGAATGATGTTAGCATCAGATGACACAGAAGACCAAAAACCATAGAATTGGATGGTGGAAATTTAATCATCGCGCACAATTTGTTGCAAAGTTCAAAATTAAAACCGATGAGGAGATAAAAATGGTGAAGACATACCCGATTGAGCAGCTGAGTAAATCTGGGCAATTGGAATGGGAATGGGAATGAAAACTAGGTTATAGAAAGCGAGGAACAGAAAACCAAAAAAGAGCCTAGTTTGTCTTGGGAACTGCTTTGTCTTTGGAATTTGAAGAAGGAAGGTGAAAGTTTAACACAGGTGTATGATAAAGATCAAAGATGTCTCCCCTTAATTAAGAATGTTATTTGTCAATTAGGAATGTTATTTATTTCAGTCTAATCTAATATCCAAAATTAAATAAATCATTAACTGAATACGCAAAAACCAAAATACTTACTGAATTTTAGATTTATCTTTCACAATTCACCTAATCTCGTCCAAACAAAATATATACTACCTCTACCTAAATATAATTAGAAAATTTTTTTGTCTTCAATATAATATCCTTTTTAAAATTTTAATGTTATTAATTATTTTTGAACTAAATTCCCCTTATAGCTTTTATTGAAATCAATATAATAATAAATGAAACACCTCAATTCTCTAATGATATTTTGCTAGTAGATAGAGAAACTAATAGAAGGGAGAATAAATAAAGAAAAATTAATGATGACTGATAATTACTTTAAGGACAATTATGAAAAAGTGTTACAAATTATAAATAAATTTAATAATTTTAGCTAAATTAATTAACTTCCTTAATGTATGTGAATTAAGTAAAATGGTCTTATATTTAAAAACGGATGTAGTATTTATATATAGATGCGTCGAGAAAGAATTTTTAGATGAAAGTGAAATCAACAAACATGGATAGACATGGTTAAAAAGGTTTTTAAATCACATTATCACTTAAAAAGTCACATGAGCGATATATTTTAATCTCGATCATTCATAATAAGATCTAACGTTTCAAATTTGCCAATCTCATTTTTACCTAAAAGAACCCTTCTCATAATATATATTTTATATATATAACTTTATTTATAGAATAAAATTTTTACTTATTTTTATATAGTTATATATTAATAAAATTGAGTTATTTATTTATTTTTATTTTATTCTTAAAAGTATATTTTGTTAATATTTTAGTATCGTGATATATTTATCAGTGACAAATTTAAATTTAATTATTTCTCTCATATTTTTATTTATCATTTAAATTTCTTATCTTATATAAAAATTAAGTTTTACATTTTAAATAATATGTATATATTTTCTTCTGAGTTTGTAAAAAAATATTTTCTTCTAATAAAATAAAAGAAAAAACATAAAAACTTAATAATTCAATTCAATCCAAATAACTTCTAATTGGATTGGATTTAAAAATGTATTCAAATTTATTATAAAATATGTATTTAAGTTTAAAACTCATCTAATCTAAATCATGCTTCAAAGTGATATAATACAAATTGTAATGTGAGGGGCCTTTGGTTTCATAAAATGTTATATGTTTTTATTTCTTGTTTTAAAATTTAATCATAAAATTATCAATTTTTGTTCTATTTTCAAATGTTTGTAAAGGAAACATTAAAAGTAACTTTTTGCTATTAGCATTATTTCTTTTACAAATTTTGAAATAAAATAAGGTGACAATTATATAGTTAAATCTGAAAATATAAAATGACGAAGAATACATTTTTGAAGAGTGTTCACTCAAGGTACAAAATACCAATTCTGGAGAATACTATAAGGATTAAAATTTATTTTTCAAGAATGTCACTTGAATACATGAAGACATTGATGGTCTATTTATACATGAAGAAAATAACTAGTTCCAGCATGATATTCACTAGATAAAATCAATCTCCTATTAAGATATCTTAAATGAGACATCCTAATCTACAGGGAAAGACTCAGAACCTCATACTCAATGAAAAAAAGCATATTCTCTCGACTTCTGTATTGGAAGTCCAACTTGCTACGTCACAATTTGGATTTAATGCATATTAAAAAAATGTTTGTGATAATATCATGTATACTTTGCTTCATGACAATCCCAAATCAAAAGATAATCTTAATGCAAAAAAGGATCTACAAGATATGGGGATATGACGTGAACTTTGGCCAAATGATAACGAAAGATATCACCTTGCTTCATTTTCATTTACTCGTGAAACAAAGAAGTTATTTCTTTTAACACTGAAGAATGTCGTAGTACCTGAAGACTATTCAAGTAATATTTCTAGATGTGTTGATGAGGTATAGAAGAAAATTTATGGCTTAAAAAGTCATGACTGCCATATTAGTATAGAGCAATTGATGCCTTTAGCAATTCACAATTTGTTGCCAAATCCCATTACTACAGTCTTAGTGTTTGCTTATTTTTTAGAGTCCTTAATGGTAAATGCTTGAGTCTCCCGGACCTTGATAAGTTCCAAGATCGCATTGTAGTTACACTTTGTCATCTAGAGATAATATTTCCCCATTTTCTTTACAGTAATGGTTCATTTAATTGTCCATCTCATAAAAGAAGCAAAATTTGGTAGTCACGTGCTTTATCGATACATGTATCCCGTGGAGAGGTAAAATAATATCATGTTTAATTCAACAAATCTAATTTTTATAGGACTTCATAATTGTTTACATACGTGTATTCATCTTTTTATAGAGAATTGGGTCGTTTAAAGTCCCTCGTAAGGAACAATAGGCACGACCAGAAGACTCCATCGTTAAGGGTTACAAAGCTGAAAAGTCTCTAACTTTTTGTTCACTGTACATTGAGAATATCGAAACCAGGTTCAACAAACCTAAACATGTTAATAATGACCCAAGTAAGAATGGCCTTTTTGAAGTATCATCTATATTCCCTAAATTAGGTAAATTAATTAGAGCTTTCATAGTGTTTAATTTAACTCATATGCAATGATTACAAGCTCATCGATATGTGTTGTTCAATTGCACACTTGTCACCTCATTTATGGAGTAAGTATATTAGATAGTTATTTCTATAGTTTATTACCTAGATTATATTATTCATGTTTGTTAATTACTATATTATTTTACATAGAGAATTTAAAGACTTTATTAAAAGGAGTTAAAAGGGAAAAAGACCTTCAACTTTTGATATAGAAAAGAGAGTTAATAAAGAGTTTGTCGATTGGTTTTGTAGGCGGGTAAGTAGCACAATATAATCTTGTATATGTATTTATTATGGTTGAATTATAATGAGAAACTTACCAAAAGTTAAGTTGTTTATATATATTACGAATCCAAATGTTATTAACACAATGTCAACGAAATTGAAGTTTTTAGCACGAGGCCCGTTGGATAATGCAAAAAGATTTACAACATAATGTAAATGGGTTCAAATTTCGAACTCTAGCTCGAGAAGAATGATTGAAAACATAGAATAGTGGAATTTTCCTAACCTCTAACATGGCTTGTGTTTCAAGTGGTGTTGATTGACAAGTCGACCTTCCATATTATGGAAATGTAGAAGATATAATTGAGTTAAACTATTATGGCCAATTTAGAGTGGTTCTTTTCAAGTGTAGGTGAGCAGACACTACATGAGATAGAAGGTATATAAAAGATCCATGGAATTTCAATTTGTATTAATTTTGAAAGGTGTATTTATAGCGTGATTGTGAAGAACATGAACCTTACATTGAAGCATCACAAGCACAAATGGTGTATTATGTTTATGATGTAGTCAATAAAGGATGGTGTGTTGTTGTGCATCTTAAGCCAATAGATTTGTATGAAATCAGAGAAGTAAAGAAAAGGTGTCATACCAAGAGCAAGAGCTAGAGAAAGTTTTCAGTGTAGATTATGACAATATGCAGCTAGCTACAAATTATCTAAATGGTGATATGGTTGACTTAAACATTGATCCTAATTTGGAAACAAATGCCCAAATGTTTGAATAAAAAAATTATTTTTGATTTGTGTTTTTTGTGTAGGTAATGGTTTTACAAAATTATTTGTTTGACTATATTGTTTTTTTTCAAGGCATGTTTAAAAAAGTACAACATTGCATTATTTATATGATATTTTAATATTTTGTAAATGTTTAAGCTTTTAACTTACTTTTTAAAAATAATTACAGTCTTGTCAAAGGTCAAGCGTTACCAAAACCCCCAAAAGTCAACATTAGTTACATCATAACCACGATAGGATACCCATCCTTCCCCATAAAATATGACCCATTCTGAACCAATAGAGCCTTTAACATCAATGCACATCCCACTAGATGACTTTTATATTCCTTCACCACCCTGCACCTCCTATAAATTTAAAAGAGCTTCCAATACCCAAATAACATGTTGACCGGAAAAGTTCACATTATTGGGACGTGGAGGTGATACATATTTGTACTATACAGTTGTTGTTGTTGTTGTTGTTGTTATTGTTATTATTATAGAAAATTATACATTTTCAGTTATCGTGTTTTAATAAGATGCTTTCTTGTTGTAAGACTTGGAAAGAGTTATAAAGAATAAGAAGGTCAAGGTTAAAGAAGTCGACCACTTACCCAATGGAGAATGTATCATTGTTGATTTTGATAATGAAGGCCCTGTAATTGGTCATGGGCAAAATGTGTTGGCTGGATTTTGTGGCATACTAGCAACTAATTTCAAATTGTTTCCTATCAATTTTAAAAGGTGGTCTAGGCCAAAAGGGATTCCCAAAGTTTATTTTGATGAATGTTTTGACACAATTATAAAGGTATAAGCATTATGCATGTATGAATCTTTCATTATTATGTTTATATACGAGAGCTAAAGATTCATCATGTTTTCTTCTGGACTCGATTTTCTTTTAAAGTTGATGAACTTATAGCAAAATGGTATTGTAACCTTGGTCTTTGTAAGAGTCGGCCTCGGAACACTCCTTAATAGTTGTTTTGTGTGTGTTTTACACCGGTCTAGTGAGGAGTCGGATTGTCTCCTTTATTTCAGTGGGAAATAAAGGTATTAAAGTGATTCAACTTTGTCAATTTCATATGAGCCGTATATTATCTATTGATCTTAATTGTAGCAAATCCTTTGATTGATAAAGTTAAATATTGATACATGTACATTTATCTTTTTTGTTATTTCAACCTACTGATGTGGCAAGTGAGTCTGTTACTCCATTAGATGCAAGAGGATCATCTTGTGCTAGTAGTGTTTAGTGTCTTTCAAAAGTTCATTTATCTTTACATACTGGTATGACTTCTAGTTTATAGTATGATTTTCAAATTGTAATATTTGGTGTTTAGACTTGACACCGATTTATTTTTATTAGCCAGTAAACCATTATTGTTAATTTGTAATCATTTATATTTCAATTTATAAAAATACGACAATCAAAGGTGTTTGAACCATTATCGTTAATTTGTAACAATTTATATTTTACTTTATTAAACCACTACAATTTATCATAAAAACATTTAAATATAATTAGCTAGGAATATAACTACCAAACTCTCACAAATAAAAAACTATTATCAAAAGATAAAAGAGGTTAAAATCTTCCACCGATAGATGAAGGTTAAATCTCATTTACAAACCTCTTATAGTAAAAGAGGTTCAAAACCTCTGGCAAGAAATCTCCTTTATTTAAGAATGTTAAACATCCATAAAAAAAAAAAAAAACTTCTTCTAGTAGAGAAGGTTTAAAACCTCCCTTAAAAAACCTCCATAGACAAAAGAGGGTTAAATTTCCATAAAAAAAACTTCTTATAGTGGAGTAGGTTCAAAACCTCCTATAAAAAACCTCCACAAATATTAAAGGTTCTATCTATGACACTGGAGGTCCCCAAAAGCCGTCGTAAATTACCTTGTGGTGATGCTAAATAGCAATTTTTAAAAATCCTGCAAATTATTTCAAAGAGGTCAAAAACCGCCGCAAATTACAATAAAAACCTCTACAGTTTACTCGCTTTCTTGTAGTGATCTAACAAGTTCCATTTGTATGATCCTATTATTTCAAAAATTCATACATTGCTCAATTAAGATTGGACAGTGTCTTTTAATCATATTTTGCGTGAAGGCAACCATTGTACTAATATGTTGGCTAAATTGGGAGTTAGATCAAAGATTAAAGACTTTAGACAACCCATTTCGTGAGTTACATCATTCTTTGTAAATTCCATGATAATTGTATATTCAAGATCTTAGTGTCTTCTTTGTTTTCTTTTTACCTTTTGGTTTTTTCGCTTTCTTGCATTATTCAAAAAAAAACATTAGTGTTGAAAAAGTTTAACAGTTCAGATAATATAATAGAGTTTGAATTCTTTCCACCATTTCCCCTTGTTTTATTTATTTTTTCTATGTCTTACTATATTTTCCTTCACTCACGCATCTTGTTGTTCTTAATGTTAAACCCATAAATTTTTGAATTATGTTTCGCGATAGTTTTAAGTCATACGCTAAGTTTTTTTTTATCAATTAAGTTCCTTATGTTTAAAAATAGTTTCACTTGGGTCTTTTTCGTCAACTTTTGGCTAGCCTAGTTAATAGAGATCTAGACGTGTCATTGACTTCGTTGACATGACTACTCCACATGTCAAACCTAGTTGACGTGACTACTTCATTGACCTAACTGGCTACTTCACTAGACCTAATAATATATTTATTAAAATTTAAATGTAATAACTATACTTAATATTTAATAATTTTTATTATTAAAAATATATAATAAATTATATTTAAATATATTATAAATTATTATATTTAAAAAATATATAACATAAATTTTATATGTTGTGTGGAAGTTTTAAAAAATGTAAATTAATATATATATATATATATAATAGTTGTTGCTTGTATGAATAAATGTTGTAATTCGATGGTTCAATAGTTATTTTTATATGCATAGAATTATGGGTCAAACCTCATTCAGAAATGAAATAGGTATTTAGCCATGAGAATAAAATATTACACAATACTTTCATATAAGAAAAGAACTAATAATTTACAGGGATGACAACCTATTATCATAATACTATTAAAAATAAATAGATAAAGTGGAGATATGAACCTTATAACAACCTAGATCTATCATGGTTGATCTCCTGCTGCAACTTTCCAATCACGAGATTATGAAATTCAACACAATACTATAAGCTAGTTAAAACTCCAAAGCCATGTTAATGAATAACATAACATGGCTAATTAATTAATTAATTAATATACGGTTAATACAGCTGTTATGTATAATGAATGAATACCTTGTGAACAAAGCATCATAGCCACTCACTCCATGAGTAATGCCACGAATCATGCTGTGAAATCATATGATATGCCCCTTTGATCAGTGGGATTCCATCCACAAATTAAAGGATCTGTTTGGTAAGTAATCGACAAAACGGAGTTATGAAAATAGAAAAATTTAAAGGTTAATATTGATTTTTTACATCATTTAAAACAGTCAAAACTTTATTTAACCGTATAATTTTTTTTAAAATAAATCAAATTTGACGAACTCTAACAAGAAACTAAACATTCTGATAAACTGACATGTAACCAGAACCACACACAGAAGATATCCAAGGCAACTGTAATTTTAGTTAATTACTTTTACTCAAATGCTACCAAACTTTTTGTGTTGTTCAGTAATCATTGACAACAACAAAAATGAGTCATCCAGTTCTATGATTGGCATGGTCGGTGAAAAATAAAAGTTTTTTTAACTTGTACAACATGATAAAATATGTAAAGTACAGGTTTATATTAATTTCTGAATTTCCAACTACTTATCAGTAATTACATGGTTTAGGGTGTGTTAATTTAAAAATTAATGAAGTGATAACCGAACCCACCTTCTGAAACTGAAAGGAGACCCTTCATAAAATATTTGGTCCTCCTGGTTTCCCGCCTGAAGCACGTGAGGGTTGCAATCACACATCACCCAGATCAAAAGACGTTTCATAAACTCCACCTATCCCATGTGACCAAGGCAGATTAGGTTTTAATGGTATACCATTCGTTTGAAGTGTGTTTGGTTTTTCAACTGGGTTGATCAACATATGTGAAAGATCAATATTAACTTTTAGATTTTTTTATTTTTATAACTTCGTTTCTCCAACTAGAAATCAAATAGACCCTTCATCATTTTATAAGTATTGCTTTAAAAAAAAATAAAGAATTCTCAACTATTAACTTAAAACCAAAACATTTTATTCATTAATTAAGCCTGAATATTAATTATTTTAGTTCTAAGATAATGAGCCATACACAATTGTCATTGTTTCAAGATCAACCTTGATTATTACATCATTTGTTTAAATTGAAATTAAAATATACTGTAATACTACAATATCCCTTAATTAAAAAATTAATTCATACTCTGATCTAGAATCAATATATCAACAAAGATGAAAAAAAATATTTTTTTTATTTGAGATCATGATAAAAATTAATTTTTCAATTAAAAAATACTGTAGAATCATAGTATATTTTAATTACAATTATCGTAATTAATTATAAACTTATTAAATCATTAAAACCTAATTCAACAACAGACTTCAGTTTCACAATTATCTCCACCAAAACTACTTCGTCTTGTAACAATAGAAAACAAAACATAGTTAAATTAATTAGTACATACATAATACAGTATAGTATCTTGTTATATTATGAATACATATAATAATGTTGGTAAAAGTTCAGCCTTTAAAGGGTTTATCAAGGATTACAATAATACAAATCGATAAAATTTAGTTTTTTTCTTTTCAATAAAAACTAAGATATATAAACTATAGGATTTGAGGTTAATGCATCAATTTATGCTGTTTAAATTCCCACCACTTGACCAATCCTAACAAGTAAATAAAGCATTTTTTTCAAAATTAATAAAATCTAATAAATTAACTTCAAATTTGGAAACTAAAAATTGATAAACTAGTTGATTGAATTAAAATGTGTTTAATAAAATTAGTTGTTGAATATAACTTTTTGATTGTTACTTCAAATAATTTTTTAAAAAATATTACAAATTACTAAAATAAATTCTTCTATCAAGGATGACCATTTTAGCTAGTAAAAAAATTTGTGTCTACCAAACTTTTAAGGTAATAATATGAGTTACAAACAAGTTTAAATTCTTACTCACAATTTTTGCCAAAAACAACCAAAATTTAGTTTTATTAATTTCCTTAAATATTTATAACATTTTATTTTAGGAAAAAATAGTTTTTATTTTGATAATCCATGCTACTTATTAGTGTTGACTTTTTCCCTTGAAAAGATAGAATGGATGAATAAATGATTGAAGAACAGTCTAGAGTGGAAAAAAACACTTAAAAAACAGTATATGAATTTTTCCGGTAAAAAACATGAGAAATTAATAATATCACAAATTAGTGTTCCAGCATTCAACATTGAGTTCGATGTAATATTTCAAATACTAATTCAGTTCATCAATAAGACATTATTCTATTGATACAAAGTCCATGATGAAAGTCTTTATTAACTTCTATTAATACATTATTCGATTGATACAAATTCCATGTTTTTTTTTCCTTTTTCCTCCCTTATCTCCTTAAAATAAACACCATTGAAACATAAAAGTGGTCCTTATAGTTATATGTTGGAAAGCAAATACCAATTTGTGAAACAGTGTTAGAGGTTAAAAATTAAAATGCTAGTACCACACTAACATATAGGAATCTTAACAGTGACACCAAAAGCTTCATATTTAGTAACAGTAACTTTAGAGGTGTTTTGTTTGGAAGTTTGAGTATGTGAAAGATTAATAGTAATTATTAATTATTAATTTTTATTTTTATAATTTTATTTTTTTAACTGTATACGAAAATCAACCTAGTTGATAGAAGATATTATAATGATTATTATAAAATGAGAAATGCATCTGGAGAGTGGTTATAAATGGGAGGGACATGTGCTGTGTGAAGGTTTGGCTTAAGAGTGAAAGTGTGTAATGGTGATAATGTAGATCTGAGATAGAGGTCATCGATGGGGAGAAGAACAGGGAAACTAGAATCAAAGTCATACACACTTCCACCATCACCATCTCATTCATCTTCATCCTCAGATTTCGAGTTCACAATCTCAATCTCACCACGCAAATCATCCACCACACTCTGCCCCGCCGATGAGCTCTTCTACAAGGGCCAACTCCTCCCTCTCCACCTCTCTCCACGCATCTCCATGGTCCGCACCCTCCTCCTCTCCTCCTCCTCCACCACCTCCTCCTCCACCCCACGCGACTCCACCGCCAGCACCAGCTCCTCCTCCTTCACCAGCGACCTAGCTATCTTCCCCGACTGTGACTCCTCCCGCCCCAGCTCCGTCACCGAAGACGACGACCTCAAACACCTCCACCCTCACAAAAAAACCACCCCTCCCAACAACAAGTACTTCTCTTTCTCCAGAAAACTCTCCTCTGTGTTCCGCAACAAAGACACCACCACCGTCGTCGCCACCAACACTACACCCAAAACACGTGACCCTGTTAAACGCATGAGCACCACCGCCAAGGAAGCCATCAGAAAATATCTCAAAAAAGTTAAGCCTCTCTATGAGAAACTCTCCCAGAAAACTACTACTACTAATACTCCTACTACAACGAGTGCAACCACGTCTTTGTCTCTATTAACGAAGACGGCAAAAGAGGAAGGTGGAAAAAGGGGGAGGGTGAAAGAGAGTGGTGTTGGTGTTGGTGTGGGTATGCTCTCTCATTCCTTCTCCGGCAACCTCAGATACCCGCGAAGGAGAAGAAGCTGTGTTTCTAGTTGCCCTTCTTCCATGAGATCCTCTCCTAGCCACTCCGGCGTGCTCTCTCATTACGGAGGAGGAGACACTTCTTCCATGGAAGAGTTGCATAGCGCAATCCAAGGAGCAATCGCACATTGCAAAAACTCCTTAGTTCACAAACAAAACAATGGTTAGTAACCATAGCCATATCCAAATCTAACTGTTTACGTGGTTTGTAATTAAATTATCTGGTTTATCAGAAATAAAGTTTTAATCTGATACGAACAAAGTTCAATAGTGTTTCAATGACGCATGAGAGATTAACATTCACATGCAACTTCTTTTCCTACCTGATACTAAATCTAACTATCAACCACCATGCTTGCTTGCTTGCTTCATCTGTGTGATTCCGTTCAACTTGTACGACTTGGTTACATGCTGTATTTTATTAACCAACGGTCATGTTCAAAAAAATTCCTTTTTTTTTTCTTGGTAGTAATAATTTGGTTTTGAAATGAATTAATCTGACGTGGGAGTAAGGTTGAAAAGGTTCATGTGAGTAGATTTGGAAGTGGCATTTGGATTTGGTGGAAGCATGGAAAGTTGAGGCTTTTTCTCTGACCGCTTTCGGTATTTGAAAAGTTATGGTCTGTATAATTTATTGCATAACAGCGACGTGGTTGTGGGTAGTAATTGCTCTGCAACTCAAATTTGGCAGCACATGATTTGGACTTTTCTTCCACTTGATTCCATTTGTAACGTTACCCTCTGCTCTAAAAATTATCCACCAGTTTAAAAATTGTGTTGTAACAATAATGTAACGTGTTATAGTTGTCAAGTTGGTAACCTAGAAATCGCACTTGCTGCATGTATACGTTTATTATAAAATCATTAGGTGATAAATTTTACTTTTGATACGTAGTTAAGAAATAAAATTATAAAAATAAAAAAAATTAAAGATTAATATTAATTATGTGATATGAATATAAAATCGATTTGACGAATTCCAACAAAGAATTAATCAAAACTGTATATAGTCCAACTTGATTTGATTGCATGTGCGTAACTTTCGAGTCTTCTGGTATTATTTATATGTGAATCTGTTTTTTATTGTTTAAGGAAACATGGGAGATGATTCTGCGCAAGTGCTAGTGCAAGTTTCCTTGATAACTTGCTGTGTCAATTTTTTTAAAGTTGTGTTATCTTAAGCTTTTAGATTTAGGTTTAAACAACTTTATTTGTTTTGGGAAACTAAATCAGTAGAGTGAGGTCCTCAGGTGGAATGCAAATCATTTGCCTACTAACATTTTCTCATTTTTTTAATCACTAATTATAATTAAAATACCATATGTCTCTCTCAATTTATTATATTAAATTTTTATATCATATCCAATGTATTTTAACTTCTTAAATTTTAAGTATCAGTTTTTTTATATATATTATTTTAATAATCGATATGAACTTTGTTTATATATCTGTTATTAAAGAAACTAGTATAAAATATGGAGTCTGAATGATTTTATTTTTCCATCGCATAAACGAGAAGGGTAAGATTGTAAACATGAATTCCAATTGGGATTGAAAATCTATTTCTTTCTCTATAAACATGGTAAATAAAAACCCCTTATTCTGGGAAAGAATATACCTGATATCAAAAATCAAACGACTAAAATGATCAGATGAGTCACACTTTTTCTCCACAAGAGTAACAATAGATATATAATTTGACTCCACATGAGCTTGGAGATCCCCTTCTCCACTATAAACTTAAAGACCCCACCATTATGGAATAAGCTCCCAAATTATAGCAAAAGTTGAAGCCATGTGCATTTGGTTTCCATACGGAGAAAGGGAGTTGGAGAAATAGAAAAATTTAAGGGTTTATATTGATCTTTTAAAACAGTCAAAACACCGTTTGACCGTAAAATCTATTTTTGGGTTGATCAGTCCGTAATCACCTAAAATACCAAAAGGACCTCATGAATTAATTGCGACACTAGATTCTCTAACACAACATTGTTACGATTTTTCCAAAGCCACCAAAGGGCAACTGGAAACACAACACTCCAAGCCACTCCATTAGATATTTTATGTTTGCTTTATCAGGTTAAGAAGCAACCCAATCATGAATCCCAAGGCTAAAAATGATCACCCAATTAGATTCATCAATCCACACCTTCCAAAGATCTTCCTCACATGGACAATCATGCAAGAAGCGATGGATAGTTTTTGTTCCTTCATTGTATCCTGGACACAAGTTTCATCATTTGCCATGTGCCCAACACCACTTATTGTTGAGAAAGAAGTTGATGAGAAACAGAAAGAAGAGTCCTAAATTTTTTCAATCTAGATATTGTGTTTTAAGTTTATCAAATTGTAAACGAAAATCTTGTGGATCAGTTTTTGTAATCTCTTCTTAAAATTAAACTTACACAAGATAGTTGTCGAGTGACTATAAAGTATTATTTAATTTCCACCAATGTGAATATAACCTCACACATATAATTAAGGGATGAAGTAATACTTTGGATCTAGTTTTAGTTAATAGAATTACAATAATCAAATTTGATTAACTTGATTTGATTTACCCTTCAATTTTCTTAATAAATTACAAACTATAATGTTTCTCAAACAATCAGAAGTACGTATCCAAAAGCTGGTCCAATCCAATGTAGACCATACAGTCTAACCGTAAAAAATGGAATCAAATAAATCGTAAATCCAATTAATCAAAAACCACAAAAAAATTAAAATATTTTTATTGTATCAGATTGAATCTTGCATCTAAATTTAAAAGCTAATCCAATTCTTAAAGTCTTCATTGTTTGATCTAAATTTAAAAAATTAATTACCATAATTTGTAATGTAAATATTTTATTTGAATTAATTTGAAGTGTGTGTCTATATTATTTCGTTTTTCACCAAAACTTTAAGTTATTATTTGAATTACTGTCACCCTCAATCATCTTTACTTCAACTATAGTTAAAACTTTGTTTTTTCTGTGAATTCTTATTTCTTTCACTTCTATGATTTGTGTTGAGATTTTTAGATTTTTTTGAAGTTAAAAAAGTACATTAAAAAAATAAGTTTTACCTTTTTAAATTTTAAAAATAATTTTTTTAAAAAAAATCATCTTATTCTAAAAAACAATTCCTTAAAATTATATCTCAAAATACAATGTTGTTCCTATTTTCCCCAAATACAATGTTGTTGCTATTTTTCCACAGGACCCAACACGTGATTTCAACGTGAGTGCATAACTATTTTATCTATGAATATGTTTGAATACACAATATAACATTTTAAATTAAAAGAATCATGCGTAATTTTAATGTATACAGGTTAAACATCGGCAAAGGTAAGTACAATTATTCTATAATATAAAATATAAATGAGTTGATTAAAATTTTATTGTCCACTTAATTTGTATATTTCTATTACTTCGTTTGGTTGTAAAAAAAAATATAAAAAAGAAGCATAAGGATTAAGATAAAAGCACGATAAATTAAATGTTGTTTAATTGATTAAAAAATTAAATAAAAATATCTTTTTATGTTTGATTTATGAGAAAAAAGTATAAAATAAATATGTGAAAAATTATTAAGTTACTTTAATGTGTTTTAGTATTTTTTTTCCAATTAGAAAAATAATAGTCACTGGAATGTGAGAAAATTGTAACCAATAAACATTGGTGATTTTCAACACGTATAAGATGGAATGAATAACTAAAATACCGTCACTACAATATTTATAAATATCATGACATTATTATCATTTTTCCAACCTACTTTTTGCGTTTCATTATTTCGGATTTATTTTTCATTATTCACAATAATTTCAAATTTATGTAACATTAAACTATAATATATATATATATATATATATATATATATATATATATATATATATATATATATAATAGCTGAATTAGAACAACTCTCTTGAGATTTATTCTTGACTTGGCCCTATAATTTTTTAAATATTAGGAAGAAATTATTTCCATTAACAGTTTATTATATTTATAAATCATTTAAAATATTATTTTTAAACTGACAAATGTTAACATTAAGAATTTTTTCTTAACGTTTAAAAAATTTCAGGATGTGATTCTAATAAAATATTTTCTAAAGGGTGGTCATATATATTAACGGGTTTATATATAACCTTTATATGTATTTATTAGAATAAAACATACAGAAAGTGAGCGGTTTATACACCAATAAACTTATGTTTCCGACCGTAATTAATAGTATTATTAAACTTTTGGTTGGGGGAAAATGAAAGGAGGGAAATGAAGAGAAAGATTTTCATAAGGTAATTTTATTTGGTTAAAAATTAATGTTTTTAAAATTGGATTAGTTACTGAATTGATGAATTTATTAATTCAAATTATGATTAAAACAGGTAGTAATAGTGATTGAACCGATATTAATAAATAATTAACTTGGATCAGTCACTGTTTAACTGGTCAAATTGTCTAGTCTAATTTTGATAACAATAAAAATAACATAAAGAAAAAAAGAGAGGAGGAGAGAAATTTTAATTCTACCAATTCGGTTTAAATTTTAAATGAGAAGAGAAGGAATTTTAATCCCCTAACTTAGATGTTAAATAATTTTAAAAGTAGAGAAAAAATAAGGTAAAATAAATATTATTTAGAGGGATTTGTCTCTGATATAAAAGTCAAGGTTTTTGGGGGAGAGGGAGAAGAATGTTTTGTCAAACTATCCTTTCATTTTAAAGGGGAACAGAAAGAAAAAATAAGAATGAAAGAAATATATTGAAAGGATATGAAAAATATGTAGTTTGAATGAATATATAAAAAAAAGAAAAGGGTGGGAAAATGAATTATTTTTTATTCGGACCGAAGAAAAGAATGTGGGTGGAAATAAATTAATCATATAAAATATATTAAATTTAATACAAGTTTAATATTTTTATTATTATAAATTTTAATATATAAAAAAGTTATTTTTCAATTTATGATAATTTGTAGTGAAATGCCTCCCCATAATTCAATTTTGTTTGTTTATAAAAAAAAACTTGTATTATACCTTTCATGTTATGAGAATGTGTCCTGGATTTCAATGTAATATCATTAAATAATAATCATGTTCAACTCAAACCTTAATAAAGTGTATAAAATATTGTTTCTTTAATTTTATTAGGAAACTATGTAGACCTATAGAGGTCAAGATCATTTTTAAATTAAAAGGAAGATAAATAGTGTAAACTTATTAAGTTTTTAATAAGAATGACAAAACAACTATCGAGTCTTGACTTGCCTTGTTCAAGTCTACTAAAAATATAGGCTAGGTTGGCCTACCCTAAAACAAGACTTTTCTCGCCTAACTGCATTAGTTCACCATGAGACGCCCCCAAAAATAGGGGAAAATTTTTCACGTTTTTGAAGAATATTAATTAATCAATAATTAGAGTAATGAAGTATCATCTCCATTCTCATATATGAAGATATGAGAGGGTGTATAACTTTAAAACAAGACTTTTATTTAGATAATCAATCACATAATCTTCAACAAGAATAGTTGAAATATACGTTAATTCAAGAAGCACAATTGATTATGAAATGTGGTTCAAGGATACTTCAATTGATTTCTAAAATTAGGACAAATATATGAATATTTAGTCTTAGAATTTAATGGGACATATCACAAATATCACCTATTAGTCCCAAAGTGAAAGTCATAAAAAGTTGGGTTTTAAGCCCTCTTAAACTTGAATTTTCCAACGCAGTGGGTTCGGTATTTTATGCCTCATGAGAGTTTGAAAACTCCAATTGAGATAAGACCAATTTTCACACCTCCGTGACTTAATTGTCTACAACTTTCATGAAGAAGTCGGAGGCCAAAAATGTCATTAAGATGCCCAAACGGCCCAAAAACAGCAAAGAGCGCTTATCAGGCAATCCTGTTGTAGCTAATCGATTAGCCAAGTACCTAATCAATTACAATTGACTCAGAAGGCATGTAATCGATTACGAATACCTTTGTAGTTGATTACTCATGAAACAGAACGCCTGTAATCGATTATGAACACCTTTGTAATCGATTACGCATACCAGAATGCAGAAATTATGCAGAAAATGCATAATTTTGGAACTTCTAACCCCCCTAACTTTTTCATATCAACTCCAAACGCTACCAAATTTTGACACCAACTAAAATACACCAATTGTGACGTGTGGCCACCGGCCTCACCCAAAAATTCTCAAAAATGAGAAAATTATGCAAATAAATGCGTTTTGTCCATTCCTGAGCCTTTTTGAGTAACATAGGGGTCTATTCTCAATGGAATTGACCCGCTCCAGTTCCTATAAGTCACAATTCATGTATTTAAGCTATTGGAACCACCACACACTATCTAAAACTCATAAAACTCATTTTGACCCTATTGGTTCCTTGCTCATACATTAAAACAACTATACAACATCTCCAACACACATCCTAAAGGCTATAATTCATGATTCTCAACATCCATTCTTCAATTGGCTGAGGTTTAAACATCACAATGGTATTATACCTTACCAAAGGGCATTAATGAAAATGAGCCATACACACAAGATCTCATTTTCCTACATGACCCCAAAATCATCATTTACCATATCAAGATTACAAAATTGGGCATATATGCACCATGTACCATACAAAACAAAAACACGCCGGCCAAGGCTCTCCCATTCCCTTTCCATATTTACCTTCTTCAAACTCAGCCTCCAAGATAGTAGGATTCAAGTCATACCTACATCAACTTTAAAAAAAATGGCAACGGGGAAGTGAGTAACATAGTCCAAATGAATTAAAGTCATACATTACGATGAAACATATGTATACTTGCTTACACATTATTCATTTCATCACATCATACATTATACACAACACATCTCATAATCACAAGTATACATTCATAATATCAATCATTTGGATTGCCATACACACACATAGGGTTAGTATTCCACTCTTTCCCTTATCAATTCTCATTCATCCGTTGCCACCATAGGCTTTCAACTAGGCATATCTCCAGCTATATGCAAATGCTCTTAAAGCTAATGCATATGCACAAGAAATTCTCATCAACAATTAATGCGGATCCGACTGTGGGAAAATATATCATTAAATCAATTATGGGACAAGCATAGGTGTGCTACTATGCCCCTACTGCAGTAGAAAAAAAATTGTGTACGCATATATCTCAATTCATGCATGCTTACATTCTTATAATTTTACTAGTACCAAACCGCTATCGCCCATTTGTAGCACTAGTCACCCTGTGACTTACGGATCAACATCGTGGCCTCAACTACCACAAGTGGTACGGGCCCCTCCCGAACACACATCGAGAGAGCCGTGTCCCGTCGAACACCGAGATAAACTCGCTCACCATAGAGCCGCCCGCCCACTGGGCCCGCCACATAGGGTGCCTCGTCACCAAACTATGGACAGCTTCGTAACTCATAAACCGAGTCACAAGGGAAAATAACAATACGCTCGTGCACTGAGCCGCCCTCCCACTGGGCCCGCCTAGTGGAACCCCCTAATATTCCACATAGACAGCTATGATATGCCATGGATGCAATGCAAATGCAAATCAAGTGCATCCTCATACTATGCATCCTAGATGCCACTCCACATTCAATCATTCATCACCACCACTTGGTGGATTTCAATATTCTCATCATTCTCATCCAATCCCAATTCTCTTTTGAACTCATTCACATCAATAGTTAGTGGCATACACATTCAATAAATCATACACACTGAACTGTTCTTTACAGGGGGTGTAGAAGTATGCTTGTAGAACAACTCAAAATATACATATAAATGTGTTTTGATACAAAGCAATGTGCGTATAAATATAAATACGGAGAGTCTTTGTATGCTGAGGCGGAATGTAAAATACTGCGGGGCGGTGTCACAGTCCGCCTGACGGGATCTGCGTTGCCTTGACCCGACTGGGGGTGGTACCTGCAATCGTTCTCCGACGCTCAAGTCAGTATTCCAGAATACTTAGAGACTTAGAAAGACATTCAGAGAGAATTATGCAAGTAAGAGAGTGTAAGGTTCAGAGAATGGGGAAAAGATCCCTTATACCTTTTCGAGAGAGGTTTATATACCTGTTACTGGTGCTGCATTATTGGTAGGACCCGCTCCTTGTCTTCAGGCATAATGCTGAAAAGGTAGTGGGTCCCTGCGCCGTTTACATGCACCATTATTGTAGTAGGTATCACAACTTGTCTGGAAAGCGTTAGTGCTTTAATATTTTATTGTTATTTCCCTTTATGCGTGACAGCGTGATTCCCATTATTAACCTCTCAAGACAGAGTCAATCTCGTGCCGGGGTTGTGAGTATGGGCTCGCTACGCAGTAGGGGAAATTCGATATTCCGCCAATATTGAGCCTATGGCTTGGCGGAGTGACAACTTTGGCGAGGTTACATTCCTTGGCGGAGTAACATGCCTGGGCGGAGTTATGAGCCTTGGCGGCGTTACTTGCTCTGGCGGTATTCACTCCGTATAGTATTTGTAGTGTATTTGAAGAGTACTTCTCTTTGTTCAAAATGCTGATCTGGCAAGGCATTAAAGCCATGCTCTTGGGGGCCGGTGTTAGGACCGGATCATATGCCCCCTAGCTTGTTATAGTGACTGGCGGAGTCACTTTAATAAGCTATAACACTTAAGTTTAGCTTTTGTAGGCGTGGGTTTAGGCGGTATTTGCTAGTCCAGGTTTTGTGGACAAGTGCTTTCGTGCATTTATTAGCTGTCATCATTTGACACGCCTGTCATTAATGCGCCTTGAAACCACGTTTTTTATTCTTCAGTCTCCTATTGCCACGTATGCCCTCGTAACGGTTGCCATTCCAATGATGGGACATAAATGCGCGTGATGGCAATGGAGAACCGTTTTCGAGGTTATTACCGTGGGCCTTGGATTTTGAAAACGTGGCCCATGAAATATCTGCCCTTAGATATATCTATCGGTTTCAGCAAAAAAGGAACCGTCATTGAGACAAATCCAACGGTTGTAAACGCATATTTCAATTTTAGAACCGTTGATGAGATTTATCTAACGGCTGCAAACACATCTTCGAAATTTCTGAGGATTCGCTTATTTTCCCCCCAAGCCATGCCTATAAATAGGTAAACTCTCAGAAGGGAAATGTTTTGCTTCATCTCTCAGTTCATATTCGTTTGCTGAAAGTATTTTTGCTACTTTCTTGTGAATTTATTGGTGTTTGGAGTTCTTCTATCTTTCAGAAGTTTAAGGTACTTGCTTCCTCCTTTTCTTTGCTTCTCCATTTTCACTGGGTTGGTTTTGTTTTCCCTTATTGTGTGCTCGTAAAAAGGAAGATGAGAGGAAAGAGGTCAGAGTCACGTTCTAGGGTTTTTGTTCGTCCCATGTTTTCTGACATTGAGAGTGGAGATGAGGCTTTTTATACTGGGAGGGACTCGACGTTTTATAGCAGCGTGGAGTACTTTAGTAATGCTGTACATTCATTTGTGTCAGGAGGTGTTTCCCATACACAAGTGCTGACTATGGCAGAGTGTCGAAATGTTGTGTTACATGGACTGGATTGGAAAAAGACACTCGAGAATGACCCCTACTGTTGGGTTGAGGAAGATGTCAAGGATGCTTCCTCTCGACATGCGACAACAAGCGGAGGGGTAGTGGAGTTGCCTGTTCCGGTTTGGAAGGATGAGCGGTATGAGGATAGGTTCATCGTCCGTTCACCCAAGACGTATGAACGGGTTTGCCATCGTCCTCAGAATGATCGTACCATATATATGTACGATATTCTATTTACCCAGTTAGGGGTGCGCTTCCCATTGAATAAATTCCAGATGGGTGTGCTTAGGTTCTTGGACTGTGCCCCTTCTCAGCTGCATCCTAATGGTTGGGGAATAGTTTGCAGCTTTGAGGTGATGGCTGAACATTTGGGGTTTACGCCTACAGTGGCGTTGTTTTTCGCTTTCTGCCGCATTATGAGGAGAGTAAATATGAAAACCGGCGGCATGGGTTTTGTGACTCTCCGGGCGGAGCCAAAGATTTTGAACTTTAAGGCGTTTGCTGACTCCGCCAAAGAAGGCGGACTTCACTTCAGGATGAGTTTTGTGAAGGTATCCGTCAGGAAGGACAAACCTGTTTTTTGGCGGAATAAAGAAGGTGTTGATAGATTTCTAGTGGCCTGGACGTATGAGCACTTTCTCTTAACCAAACGAGCGTATGAGGTTGAAGAGGGTGCTCTATCGGCGGCGTCTGTGGAAGTACTCCGGATGTTGAAGGAGTACAACTCTGTCCACAAGCTGATTCTTTGTCGAAGGCTGCTTGGGCGGGATGCTCAAGGATACTTGAGTAATATTATGAACAATTGCAATGTGATTGAGTATTTCCTCTATCTTGCATTTTCTAACTGAATCCTCATCTTGTTATTTCACAGGAGAAATCGCTGAGTTCCCTGGGATGGATCGTATCAAGCAGATCCAAATGAGCCGCAGGGAAATAAACGCGGAGAATAATGTGCAGCCCAGGAGGAATCTGACTGCTGCTCTCACAAAGACCCTTCCCTTCCCTGCCTCCACCAACATAGTAAATTTTGAAGGTGGTGTAGGATCTTCAGCAGCTACTGTTGAAAGGCGTTCTAAAAAACGCCAAGAACCAGAAGCTGCTGAAGAAGAAGAAGAGGAAATAGACCCCCAGCCCTTGCAAAGAAGGAGGACCAAAAGCAAGAAGAGGGTTGAGGAAGGAGCATCAATTGATGCTGCTATTGATTTGGAGGAGACTCCGGAAGTACCTGTTGTGGGTACTTCTGCTACTACGGGCGGAGTTGAAGGCGTCCCTGAAGAAGATGTCGAGGGGGAGCAAGCGGAGGGATTCCAAGCCCCTTCTGACCAAGATACGGGGGACGAGACAGGGAGAATTCAAATTTCCCCAGTCCGCCCGTCTGAGGATCCCGCCCTGAGCTTGACCACTCGAGGTACAGCAGTTTTCCCGATTGATGTGCCAGGGGAATCATCCAGGCGGTTGGTTTCTTTGCCTGAGGCGGGGTCTCGCTTGAATCCCTTTCTGTACTTCACAAATATAGGATCCCGCCAATCAGAGAGGCGTGATCCAGAATTCATCCTCCGCCCCGACATCGACTTTGACGAGATTCCGGAGGGTGCAGCAGCTGCGAGGTGGCACCTTGCAGAGATAGATGGTTTCTTGGCCTCTGTCCCCCGGATAGCTGACGTTGCTGCCGAGGCCAACATGTTTCAGGCGTCTTACCACGAGTCTATGGAAAAGATTCGTAGCTTGGAACATGACAATGAGCAGCTGTCCGAGGTGATCAAGGCCAAGGACAAACACCTTGACACCGCCGATGCCAACACCAAGAAGCTGGAGGAGGAGCTGGCTCGGGTAAGAGCTGACAAAACTTTGCTGGAGAAGCAAGTCTCCGGCTTAAAAGAGCAAAACAAAAAACTGGGCGAGGAGGTGAGTGGCCTGACCCAGGTGAGGGCTGACAATAATCTGCTGAAACAACAAGTTTCAGACTTAATTCAGCAGAAACAAAAATTGGGCGAGGATGTAAGTGAGCTCCAGCAGAAGTTGATTTTCCTTGAACTTGATAAAGCTTCTGCCAAAGATGCCTGGGTGGCGGAGTTAGACCAAGCAGCTACTGCGTACACTAACCTTGAAAAACAGGTTGAAGTGTTGCAAGCTGAAAAAGCTACCTCTGAGGCCGCCAATGAAAAGCTCGACAAGGATTTACAATCCACGCTGGATGCGGCTGAGGCAGCGATTGATGATGCTTTCAGCATGGCTGTTCGTCAACTCCGTTATCGCAATCCAGGCGTTGCTCTGTCCACCACAGGCATTCATCCTTACTATGAGTTCATCAATGGAGAATTGATGGTGCCTGTTCAAGGGGGTCATGCTCCTGCGCCCAATGACGAATATGTTCTGGCGGACTTGCCTCCCTCTCAAAGTTTAAGCAAACCTGGTGAAGGTCAGGCCACCTCTGCCCAATAAGAAGGGATGCCGTCCGACCCTTAAAGACCAGCTCCTGAAACCCTTCGCAAGCTTTTAATTTTTGAATTTTGTTAATATTGCCTTGTTCCAGGATAGGCTCTGGACTTTTATCAATCCTTGACAATATTAATGAAGCATATTTTCTGCAAATGTATACTTATTCATAGAAGTAGTGTTTGAGTCCGTCGTATTTATGCCTTATAAAATGATATTGAGAAGGCGGAATATTCATCTGAGGACTTAATGAAATATGACTAAGTACAAGGAGGCGGAATAGCCTTTTTCAGAATTTAACTGAAGTAATTTCAATAATGAGGCGTAGTAACCTCGTGGGAATTTCATTGAAATGATTTTAATAGTGAGGCGTAGTAGCCTCTTAGGAATTTAAAAGGAATTGGATTCTGTAAGAAGGCGGAGTGGCCTCTTAGGAATTTCAATGAATTGGATTCCGTAAGAAGGCGGAGTGGCCTCTTAGGAATTTCAATGAGATTGGATTCCGTAAGGAGGCGGAGTGGCCTCTTAGGAATTTCAATGAATTGGATTCCGTAAGAAGGCGGAGTGGCCTCTTAGGAATTTCAATGAGATTGGATTCCGTAAGGAGGCGGTGTGGCCTCTTAGGAATTTAAAAGGAATTGGATTCCGTAAGAAGGCGGAGTGGCCTCTTAGGAATTTCAATGAATTGGATTCCGTAAGAAGGCAGAGTGGCCTCTTAGGAATTTAAAAGGAATTGGATTCCGTAAGAAGGCGGAGTGGCCTCTTAGGAATTTAAAAGGAATTGGATTCCGTAAGAAGGCGGAGTGGCCTCTTAGGAATTTCAATGAGGTTGGATTCCGTAAAAAGGCGGAGTGGCCTCTTAGGAATTTCAACGAGATTGGATTCCGTAAGGAGGCAGTGTGGCCTCTTAGGAATTTAAAAGGAATTGGATTCCGTAAGAAGGCGGAGTGGCCTCTTAGGAATTTCAATAAATTGGATTCCGTAAGAAGGCGGAGTGGCCTCTTAGGAATTTTAATGAGATTGGATTCCGTAAGGAGGCGGTGTGGCCTCTTAGGAATTTAAAAGGAATTGGATTCTGTAAGAAGGCGGAGTGGCCTCTTAGGAATTTCAATAAATTGGATTCCGTAAGAAGGCGGAGTGGTCTCTTAGGAATTTTAATGAAGCACAATTTTACAAGTGTTGAACTTACTTGAACTTGTTGGGTAGTGCTTGAGTTTGTTGCTCATGTACTCCGTAAAACATTGGGAGTTAGGCAGAGTCAAGTTTTGGATGGAATGTTCATCCTTTTGCATTTTGATTGGAGTGCAACTCCTGATTGAATGAAAATCATCGAAGTGGGGATTGCTATGGTACAGCATATAGCTGTGACACCAATTTATCCTGCAAGAAATTGGTTAAACCTTCGAGGCGGTATGGTGCAGCATATAGCTGTGACACCAATTCATCCTGCAAGAAATTGGTTGGATTTTGGGGTTAGCGTGGTGCAGCATATAGCTGTGACACCAGCTCTTCCCACAAGAAGCCTGCAGGACCTTGGGGGCGAATTAGTGCAGCATATAGCTGTGACACTAGTCCTTTCCATAGGCGGCCTGTAGGACCTTAGGGTCGGTATGGTGCAGCATATAGCTGAGACACCAATCCTTTCCCCCCAAGGAGTTTTCTGTACCTTAGGGTCGGTATGGTGCAGCATATAGCTGAGACACCAATCCTTTCCCCCCAAGGAGTTTTCTGTACCTTAGGGTCGGTATGGTGCAGCATATAGCTGAGACACCAATCCTTTCCCCCCAAGGAGTTTTCTGTACCTTAGGGTCGGAATGGTGCAGCATATAGCTGAGACACCAATTCCCCAAGGAGTTTTTGTTGACTCCGTTTGTGAAGCGGCGTTGCATGTTGGTTGATCTTTATGGAATAAAGAGTTATGCATCTGTGCTTCAGTTTTTAGAGACGTTGTCTTATCTGCATGGGAATAAATTCTACCATGGATAATCAATTCAATGTTAGAGTGAAGATTAAATGTAGGAAGGCATTTCATTGAGAATAGAACTACATAAAGGATTGAGTTGGGGTATATCTTTTCGAAACCCTTTCAAGGAAAGCATACATAGGAAGATCCTTGAGTTAGGAATAAAAGATCACACCATATTACCCAACTAACTGTAATATATGCGTAAATTTAAGATGTTCCATTTATTTCTGACCGGAGTGCCATCCAAGTTCTCTAGGCGGTATGTACCCTTGCCCAAGACCTCAATGACTCGGTATGGACCTTCCCAATTTGGTGCCAATTTGCCTTGGTGCGTAAATTTGTTGCCAATGTTGGCCCTTCTCAGGACCAAATCTCCCTCTTTGAAACAGCGTTCGCACATGCGTGCGTTATACCGTTTGGCGGCCTTTGCTTTGACAGCTTGATCTCTCACAAAGGCTTCCTCTCTCAACTCCGCCAAAACCTCCAATTCGTGTGCGAGGTTCTGTTGATTGGCTTCCTCATTGAAATAGAGGACTCGAGCTGAAGGGGCTGTTAATTCAATGGGAATGACCGCCTCGACTCCATATGTCAGCCGATATGGAGATTCATTCGTAGTGGAGTGTGGGGTGGTTCTATATGCCCATAAAACGTGGCATAACTGATTTGCCCAGTCTCCCTTTGCCTCACCAAGGCGTTTTTTGAGGCCCTTCAAGATTTCTCTGTTGGCGACCTCTGCTTGTCCATTGGTTTGAGGGTGTTCCACAGAAGAGAAAATCTGCGTGATACTGAGATTTTCTAAGAGTTCAGTGAACTTGCGATCTGTGAACTGGGTACCATTATCAGTGACTATGCGTTCAGGGACTCCGAAACGTGCAATGATGTTCTCATAAACGAATCTTCGAGTCCTGGCTGACGTTATGTGCACCACTGCTTCTGCCTCAATCCATTTGGTGAAATAATCGACACCAACTATTAAGTATTTGATACCGCCGGGCGCAGTTGGGAATGGACCTAGAATATCCATACCCCATTGATAGAAAGGCCAGGGCGTTATTGATGATGACATTTCCTCAGCTGGAGTATGGTGAAAATTCGCGAATCGTTGACATTGATCGCATTTTTGAACATATGAGGCAGTGTCTTGCTTCATAGTGGGCCACCAATACCCCGCCCTGAGGATTTTTCTCACTAGACTCCGTGCCCCTGGATGATGTCCACACTGCCCTTCATGGACTTCTTCCAAAACAGCTGGCACCTCGTTTTCATTTATGCAAATTAAGTACGGGACAGAAATTCCTCGGCGGTATAGCTGCCCATCCAGGAGTGTATAATAGGGTGCCTCCCTCCTTAGCTTCTTTCGCTCAAGATCATCCGTGGGTAATTGTCCATTAACAAGATAACGAACTATTGGTGTTACCCAGGAGTTGTCATCAACGGGGCGGCTTTTAATCATATGAATTAAAGAGGGAAGGGATATACTTGGCTCCGCCAAAGTACTCTGTACAACTGTGGTTGTGCACCCCGCCTTCTTTGTGCTGGCTAACCTGGATAGGATATCAGCACGTGTATTTTCTTCGCGAGGTACATGCTTGAAAGTTACTTCATCGAAGCGCTGTTTCAACTCATTGACGCAGTCCAGATATTGTTGCAGTAGAGGTTCTTTAGCCTGATACTCACCAAGAATTTGTGAGATGACTAGTTGAGAATCACTGCATAGGGTGACAGTTTTGGCCCCAATATCTTGTGCTGCTCTGAGTCCGGCTAAGCAGGCTTCATACTCCGCCTGATTGTTAGACGTAGTGAAGGTAAAGTGCAATGAAATTTCAAGATGTACCCCGTCATCACTTTCTACAACGATTCCTGCCCCACATCCTTTGCTGTTTGAAGACCCATCGACGTATACTGTCCAGTGTGAATGATCTGCATCTGGGCTAGAGCCTGTTAATTCAACTACGAAATCTGCTAGGACTTGTGCCTTGATAGCAGTTCTTGGTTCGTAGGATATGTCGAATTCAGAGAGTTCTATGGCCCATTTGATCATCCTTCCTGCCAAGTCTGGCTTGAACAATATAGTACGGAGTGGTAAGTCTGTGCGAATCAAGATGGGGTGTGCATGGAAATATGGTCTTAAGCGTCGTGAGGCCCAAACGACTGCAAGTGCTGCCTTTTCAATCTTCTGATAACGACACTCTGCACCATGCAATGTTTTACCAGTGAAGTACACCGGTCGTTGGCCTTCGACTGTTTCTTTGACCAGGGCCACTGCCAGCGCTTCATCTGAAACAGACAAATAAACGATGAGTTGCTCACCTGGGCTTGGTTTTACCAGGATTGGAGGGCTGGCTAAGACATTTTTCAAGCTCTGGAAGGCCGCCTCTTGCTCTGGGCCCCAATTGAATTTCTTATCCTTCTTCAGCATCTTGTATAAGGGGAGAGAGCGATGAGCCATTTTTGGCATGAATCGTGCTAGAGCAGCGATTTTGCCATTGAGGGATTGTACCTCTTTCAATGTTTTGGGGCTCTGCAACTCTTGTATCACACGACACTTGTCAGGATTAGCTTTTATGCCTCTTTGCGTTAACATGAAACCCAAAAATCTTCCTCCAGGTACAGCAAATGTACATTTTAGTGGGTTGAGTCTCATGTTGTATTGCTGCAAGCGTTGAAAAATGAGGCGTAAGTCTTCAACATGGTCTCCTCCCTCTGGAGTCTTGGCGATGATATCATCAATATAAACCTCCACCAGCTTTGTGTGCATGCCCTCAAAGACCTTGTTGATCATGCGCTGGTAGGTGGCCCCAGCATTCTTCAGCCCAAATGGCATGACATTGTAGCAAAAGACTCCTCTGTCGTTGATAAATGCTGTTTTCTCCTGATCATCCTCGCACATTGGAATTTGGTTGTATCCGGAGTAAGCATCCATGAAGGATAGATACTTGTATCCTGATGAATCGTCAACCAGTCTGTCAATGTTGGGGAGAGGATAAGGATCTTTGGGACAACATTTATTCAAATCAACGTAGTCTATGCACATGCGCCATTTGCCATTGGCTTTCTGCACCATAACCACGTTGTACAGCCAAGAAGAGTAACGGAGTTCCCTGATGAACCCCGCCTTAAGGAGCTCTTCGGTTTGTTCGCAAGCAGCATTTTGCTTAGCAGGACCCATACGCCGTTTCTTTTGTGCCACTGGCTTAGTTTCAGGATACACCGCCAGGCGGTGGCAACAGAAGTTAGGATCCATACCAGGCATGTCTGCGGCTGTCCAGGCAAAAATTTCCTTGTACTCATGGAGGAGTGCAATCAGTCTTGCTTCCATGTTAGGCTCCAGCTTGTCATTGATGTTAGTAATTTGCTCCGGGGTGCTGCCCAAAACAATAGACTTGGAACCACCATCGGGAGTTGGTTTCAAAGGATTCAGTGGGTCTATAGAAGACTCCGCCCTGGGATCAAGATCCACCAAGTTGACGGATGCCGCCGCACTGTTTCCTTCGTTCAATTTTCTTTTCTTAGACATGGTCTCAAGCTTCACCATGTTAAGACTTAAATTGTAACAATAACGAGCCATCTCCTGGTCGCCCCTGACAGATGAGACTTGATTATCTCTGTCGATGAACTTGATTAACAAGTGGGGGGTTGAAACGATGGCTTCCATGGCATTCAGAGTAGGCCGCCCAATGATGCCATTGTATGGGGATTTAACATCAATGACAAGGATCCTGGATTTCACAGTCCTTGTTCCAGGTTCACCATCGAAGGTAATCCTTGTGTCCAAGTAGCCTTTAGTAGGCTGTTTGGCGCCATTAAAGGCTGTGAGGTCCTGTGTGTAAGGCTGCAAATCAGCGTCAGTCAGTCCCATGCGTTTAAAACAGTCATAAAAAATAACGTCGCAGGAACTTCCCTGATCAACTAGGATGCGTTTTACATCCATATTAGCGATCACCGCGATGATCACTACCGCATCATCTCCCTCAGGAATGGTTGGGCCAAAATTATCATCTGTGAAAGTTATAGGCGGAGTCTGAACTCCGTCCCTGAATGGGCGATATTCTTTGTTCTTGCCCTGCACAGATAAGATCATGCGATGATGATTTTTCCGGGCGGTGTTTGAGGGTCCGCCTCCTGCGAAGCCTCCAGCAATCATGTCCACCACCTGCCTTTTACCTCGCGACCTAGGTTCAGGGCTCGGTTCTCGTTGGGCGGGCTCCAAAACAATGCCTTTTTGTTTCTCTGACACCGCCGTACGTTTTGGTTCCTGAGTACTATCAGGATCCGGAGAACGATCACGATGTCGCTTTTCAAACTTCTCAGGCTCATCATGAGATTTGCCTTTGAACAGGTAATGTTTCAGTTTACCTTCACGAATGAGCACCTCAATGGTATTTTTGAGTTGCTTACATTCTTCTGTGGTGTGGCCAACTGACTCATGGAATTCACAATATTTCTTTGGGTTTCCACCGCGCCTGATTGGAGGTGGACGTTGAATTCCATAAACATTGAGGGTGGTCCATCCTATTTCACGCAAGATTTACTCGCAGGTTGTGTTCAGTGGTGCATAGTGAGCAAAATTGAACACGCGTCTGTCCTGCTGTTTGAAAGGTTGGTTCCCTACTTTGTCCCTTTGGTGGGACTTGTCATTCTTGAACGACTTCTCTTTCCCTTTGTCATGAGGTGGAGTTGCAGGGGGAGGTTTACTGCGAGATGCAGTAGCTTCCAGATGCATCTCAATGCCCACGTACTTGGACGCCTTCCTGCGAAACTCCTCCATCGTGGTTGGAGGCCCCTTTGCCAAAGACAAAGCGAAAGGTGACTTTGGTTGCATAGCTTCTATGAGAATATGCAACTGGATTGCCTCTGTCAGATCGGGGACCATGGCTGCCTCCTTGTAAAATCTCTTAAGGAAATCCTTCAGAGATTCTTTGTCGCCTTGTCTGATCTGAGCCAAGGTATGAGAGGTTCTGGGTGCATCCCTGGAGATCACGAAGTGGCTTCCAAAAGCTGAGGCCAGCTCCTCCCACCAATCAATGGAACCTGAAGGTAAGCTCTTGAACCAACTAAGAGCTTCGCCTGTAAGGGTTCTGGGGAACATTCTGCACATGACATCCTCCTCAGCTCCTAGAAACATGGCCTCGTAGATATAAGCATCTAAATGCTTAGAGGGATCCGTTTCCCCAGTATATTTCCCTATAGAAATGGGCTGCATAGTTTGCAAATGTCTGGGTACATGTGCATTCATGAGCCTTTTAGAAAATGGGATACTCATCTTATATCCTGAGGGGGATGCATTTGAGCCTGCTCTCCTTCCTTCTTGATGCTGAGCATTCACCAGTGGGAGGCTTCGTTGCTCCTCCATGTATGTAGGAATACGAGAGTAGTGAGGAGTACTTGATTCCTCTTGCATGTGTGGTTCATGATGTGGCTGTCTTGCGGGACCAGCTTTCTCATGCACTGGGTTTGCTTTTTCATGACGAAGTTCCGCAAGTTCTTCTCTCAACATTTGAATGATGTCATCTCTTGGATCTAGAGAATCAGCTTGCGTTGCTTTTTTCTGAGCAGCATCATCGAAGTTAAGACGTCTGGGATTGCGTGGAGGAGAATCCTCGTTCTGCATCTCTGGTCCTTGTCTCTCCATTGATGATGAAGATTGATCAAAGATTATGGGATTACCTAGTTTACAGGTCCCACTGGGCGTGCCAATGAACTGTTCTTTACAGGGGGTGTAGAAGTATGCTTGTAGAACAACTCAAAATATACATATAAATGTGTTTTGATACAAAGCAATGTGCGTATAAATATAAATACGGAGAGTCTTTGTATGCTGAGGCGGAATGTAAAATACTGCGGGGCGGTGTCACAGTCCGCCTGACGGGATCTGCGTTGCCTTGACCCGACTGGGGGTGGTACCTGCAATCGTTCTCCGACGCTCAAGTCAGTATTCCAGAATACTTAGAGACTTAGAAAGACATTCAGAGAGAATTATGCAAGTAAGAGAGTGTAAGGTTCAGAGAATGGGGAAAAGATCCCTTATACCTTTTCGAGAGAGGTTTATATACCTGTTACTGGTGCTGCATTATTGGTAGGACCCGCTCCTTGTCTTCAGGCATAATGCTGAAAAGGTAGTGGGTCCCTGCGCCGTTTACATGCACCATTATTGTAGTAGGTATCACAACTTGTCTGGAAAGCGTTAGTGCTTTAATATTTTATTGTTATTTCCCTTTATGCGTGACAGCGTGATTCCCATTATTAACCTCTCAAGACAGAGTCAATCTCGTGCCGGGGTTGTGAGTATGGGCTCGCTACGCAGTAGGGGAAATTCGATATTCCGCCAATATTGAGCCTATGGCTTGGCGGAGTGACAACTTTGGCGAGGTTACATTCCTTGGCGGAGTAACATGCCTGGGCGGAGTTATGAGCCTTGGCGGCGTTACTTGCTCTGGCGGTATTCACTCCGTATAGTATTTGTAGTGTATTTGAAGAGTACTTCTCTTTATTCAAAATGCTGATCTGGCAAGGCATTAAAGCCATGCTCTTGGGGGCCGGTGTTAGGACCGGATCACACACAATTTGGGATATTCACATCATAATATTATCCCAACATGATGCCACATAACAATCATTATTCTAAATGCATTCAAATCATAACATTATCACATCATCCATTCAACAATCATTAACATAATCATATATACATATTTTCACATCACCAATGGATGAAATCATGCATTTAGAAAAGTTACCCCCTCCTACCTCAAGTGAAGTAGTGATCAACGCGGTTCGATGGTCCCGCTTCGTCAATGGGATCACTTCCTATATCACAATACATTATACAATCAATTTTCTACTTACTCATTAAGATTCAAATACTTATATATCAATAAATACTTGCTGTTTTTATTATTATAACTCTCAAAACTCTTTTATTTCATTTTATCCACCATAACCACCATGGGTTAGGTGCTACCCTTTATTATTATGCATTCAACAACCAAACCCTTTCATTGGTTTCTCCATTATTAACTTCCACCAACAAAATATCATCACCAATGACCCTTAAACATCATATCTCCCATTTATCATCAACAATTAATACTCATCAACCTCCATTATGCATTTCCCCCAAATTCATGAAGTTAGGGTTTCATAAAATTTCCAACAACCTTCATAAATATTCTTCTCCTTCCAACAATAAATACATCCACTTCCTTACTTCACAAAGAAACCTTACTTTCATAAAATCCACATTAAACCCTTGCATTAATTACTCTCCTCAAGAACATCCATTCACATGCATAGCTCCCAAAACACATAATACCACATACTCTTAACCAAAACCTTAGCAAAATATGGGTATACTTACCTCAAAACCCAAAAACGAAAATGGGTTCACTAGAGGGAGAGAAAGCTGCAAAAATGAGGAAGAGGAGGAGGAAAAATAGCAGCTCCACAACCTCCTTCAAGCTCCACCAACGAAAATGAGAAGTTGTGGAAGATGAAGTTAAATTGCTAGGGTTTGGAAGAAGAAGAGGAAGGAAAATGGAGAAGATGATGAAGGGAAGAAGAAGAAGTGAAAATGCCTAATACCATCAGCAAACACACGTGAATAAGCAAGGGAAAAATAGAATTTCCAATTTATTTTTAATCCAACTCATTAAAACTTCATCGTTTTATAACTAACAGGTTCTCCGTTCGGACTCAAAACATCATCTGAAAATTATTCCGAATACATATTCGGATTCTCAATAATATTCTCAATAGCCCTGACCAATATCATCTCATTCCGAGATACTTGGTCCGACACCCATATCTCAACCGGGCTTAATTTCAGCTCAACCGGTCTCCAAAAATTACCAAAAATTTCCAAAATCTTAATTTAATTATTCTCAATAGTTTGGGATGTTAAATACTCCATATACCAATTTCTAATATTTATTCCGGTAATTAATTCTCTCATTTTAAAATTTGGGATGTTACACACCAAAGTAAGAAAATCTATTTTTTAAGAAAAGGACGGTGGATTGATGGGTGGGCTAGTCGACCCGTCATTTAAAAAAAAACTTTGTTAAATTAATATAAAAGACCATAATTTCTTTTTTTTTTTAAAAAGAAATCAAATAGAACATTATTAAAAGAAAAGTACAAGTAATGAGACTTTGACTTTTTTTTAATATGAGAAAATGAAAGTATAAATCTTAAGCGGTGGCTTATGAGACTGACTCATCCCACCAAGGTGTTGCCCACTTGGTTGGCTTTGTTGGACGACGAGCTCAATTTTTAACCGTCACACCACTTTTTATTAGACTGACGGGCCAGCTTGACGAGCTTGGCTTATTTTGTAGTAATATATAGAATAAATTTAACTTTTCAAGGTTATGCATGTGATTTGGCATTTAAATTGATATATATTTCAGCATATTGAAACTTCAGGGTTTAATTATACAATTACTTTATTATTATTCATATTACATAATGATTTAAAATACAATAAAGTTATGTTGGTAAATGTAAAACTCATTTTGGTGATTTTTCCATTCTTGGTCCACCCAAAAAAAAATACAATAGAGTTAGTTTTTATTCTTTAGTATATTGATGATCTTATAAGCGGGTTTTTTAACATTAAAATAACAATTTTTTGAATATCAAAAAAACGATTTAAAAGTTATATAGATGATATACAAATTAAACTCATATTTTTAAAAAAAATACTATATGTCGTGCGGGTAGAAAGTCTAACACTAACATTTAATTTTATATGCATGTAATAAAAAATTTAAAAATCTGTAGAAAACCAAAATTGTGGGGGTGTAAAAAGTAAAAAACACTAGCCGGACGATGTAAAGCCAAGAGCATTGTTTTCATCCCCAATAACAATACTAAATTGACCAATTTAATCATTTGTCATCAAAACAAACAGCCACAAACATTAGAGTTACAGCTTTTCCTATGACCCACCTTCTTCTAAATAGTCCCTATATCATACAAATTAGATCCACAATACCCCATTTCTGAAATCAATATCATCATGGCATGCTCCAAGGGGCTCAAAATATGTGGTGCTGTCACTGCTATTCTTGTGATTATAGTGTTAGTGGTACTAGTGGTCCTATTCCTCATAGTCTTCAAGCCTAAAGACCCTGATATTGTGATTGATTCTGTTAAACTCAATGGTTTCCACCTTGTGGAGGTCTTCCCAACTTTTGAACTACATCTAAATGTAACATTAGGAATATTTGTGAGGGTTAAGAACCCCAATTATGGAAGCTATAGCTATAACAGTAGCACCTCTTTTATTAATTATAGAGGGAACCTTGTGGCTGAGGCTCCACTACCCCAAGACACAATTCCAGCTCGTAAAGACCATAACATAAGCACAACTTTGACTGTTTTTGCAGATAGCACAAAGTTTGAGCATTTGCCCAGTGATTTTCTCAGTGGCGTTATTAATTTTACCTCATCCACCACCTTAGAAGGGAAAGTCAAGGTGTTTCAAATCTTCAAGAAGAAGGCCACTTGTTACTCCACCTGTGATCTCTCTCTGTTCGTACGTGACCAAAGCATCGATTTTGCCTGTGATTCCAAAATCAAATTCTGAGATTGTTTTCATTCCTATTCATTTCTTTTGCTACCTAGCATTGATATTGCACATGAAGTTTCTGACTTGTACCCTGGCTGATGTTTTTCAACTCTTTGAGATATATTACAGCCAGTGATCTAATCTGTTACTTGGTATTTGATTGCGGTGAAAAAATTTAACGGTTTATATTGTTCATTTATGTCGTTTGAGATAATTAATATTTCGTTTGACAATCTATTTTTGGGTTGATTAAATAGAGGTTTGACTAACCAAACACCCTTTTAATCACATTTCATGATCCAAAAAATAATGCTATAAAATTTTATTTTAAGAAAGTGTAATTCACTTTGTTTCTTAATTATACGTGTAAGAATATTCTTTTCACCAGATGAGAATGAAATAATATTTTCACCAGTAAGAATGAAACAATATTTTGTGGTTACTAAAAAAAATTGTTTCATGAGAATTCAACTTTAAAAAGACTAGTCATTCCTTCCGAAGGTAAATACCTTGAATTTTTTTAAAAAAATATTTGAAGTGTCATTATTAGGAATTTAAAAGAGGGTTGATAAAAAAATTATTTTATATGAATTACATCTCAAAGTTTATCGATATTAGAACATGTCTTAAGCCTTGAAAAATGTTTAAAAAAGTATTTATCATATAGCTCATCAATAAAATTTATACATTAATAAATTATAAGCCATAATCTTATAATTACAAATTTAATCTTTAATTAACTAAAAGCAACTTTTATTTGTCAGCTTGATAATTTCATCTGGATTCGAGAATTTAATCATTCATGACAATTACTCAAGGAACTTTAAAAGTTAGGTTACTTTTCTCAAATTTTGGATAAGCCTACTCTTTAAACTTTTAAGAATGTAAGTAATTGTCATTGCTTATTTTATCGACTTATGAAGCATAGATAATTCGAAGATATGAAAATTTAGTTCCTTGTACATGTTTTGATTACACGTTTTTTTTTTCTCAAATTATAAATTTGGATAACTCATTTATAAATCACTACTTAAAATTAAAAAAGATCAAATTCCCTGTTTTCTTTTCAAAATGAGCACTTGCTTTATTTTTTAGTATTTTTTAACAAAAACTTAGAAGTGACTATTTTTTTAACTAAATTTACGTAACAAAATAAGCACATTTATTTATGGTCTAAAAATAAGCACGGTTTCAATGTGAAGCAGTACTAATTATTCTCATTTAAAAATTCAAACTTTATCATCTTTCTCCCTCTCCAACGTTTACCCCCCACTTTCCTTGCTGATTTTGGACGCAACTAAAGGTTAACGCGAATGTCCTAATAATAGCACTATTAAGATACTAATTAACAAATGTGTTTATCACAAAATACGATTATAGTATTCCACATCATATGATTTGTAATAACTATTTTTAGAGTACAAAATTTTTCATATGACGATTCAAACTTTCTTTTTCTATTTTTGGATTGCATAATATTCCATATGAATACATGTTTAAAAACAACAGATTTTACTATCCAGAAGCTTTTATTTTGCTTTGTGACCATTATTTTTCAAGGTTTTTAAATGGAGAATAATTTCATAATATTGAGTCTATTTTTTTATAAAAAAGGTGAGAATAACAAAACAAACATGTGTTAAAAATTATATGTTTTTTTATTTATCAACATCAGTGTTATTAAATATGGGTCGTTCATTAGTTTGGTGAGAGTACTTGACCAATAAATCAATGAATCATTGGTTTAACTAGTTAATTTGGTGTATATTAAAGAATTAAAACTAAAATTTAATTAATATAATTAATTAATTTAACCAATTCAAACAGCTTGACCATTGATTTAACCAGTTAGACCACCGATCCAATCGATTAAGTTATTGGTTTAACTAGTTAGACTATTAGATTTCACCGACTCATATACGTAAGAAGTATGATAATTAGGTCGACCTGGTCATACCCCTAATTATCGGCCTGATCGATAGCATCGACATGGTTCTACAATTGTATTCTGTATGCACTTTTAACAAAAGTAAAAGTAAGTAGGCTTATGAAGGAATGGTGGGTGAGATGAAGGGAAAAAGACGATGAGAAGAACTAAAAGTGAAGATATTGGTGTGAAAGAAGTATATTATCAAATTGGAGTTTTTATGGTAAGAAAAATATAAGCAACGAGGAAAAACCTACTAATTATAAAAGGAACATAGTCTAATAGGTAAAGGACAATATACGGAGGAAAACCACAATGGTGGGAGGCAACTAGGGTACTCAAATCCTTGACAACACATCATGCCATAATGTATTGGTATTATATAAATTATTTACTTTTTTTGTATAATAGGAAAATTGTAAAACCCAATGTTTGAACCAAAAGGAAGAGCTACGTGCAAGCATGTAGAGATCATCCCCCAAACTTATGTATGTTACCAATAAAACTGTTTTGCACAATAAAAAAACATTACTGATAAAAATATTCTGTATGACAAAAATGTTACTGATAAAAATGTTTAGGCTTATGTTACTGATGTATATAATTTCATTTTTTTATGGATATCTCTATAATAAAAATGTTTCATTAGGTTTTTTTATTTTAAAAAACCATTAAAGTTATTTTTTAATTATTATATTTTTGAAAAATACACTACAAGAAATCATTTAGATTGAGACAGATATGTTAGAGTACAACTCCGACATAACGTTGTGTGAGATTATTAAGTATTAATGTAAGTTTGACTTCAACGCAACAATCATTACGATGGTTGCATAACACAAGGTCCCACATGTTACACTCTTTCGTATCCTTGCACTTAAAAATATAATATATTTTTGTTCCCTTTGAATTCTTCATCTCATATGCACAATGATGCGTGCATAACTTAAAAGTGAGAATTTTATTTTTCAATAGTTGTCTATAACGATAATTTCAAATTTCATAAATCACAAGTTAAGTGAATTAAAGTTACAATATTTATGCCTGGATAACAATATCTACTAAAGTTTAACATTTACCTTTTCTCAGTCATCCAAAATTTAATATCACAATAAGGTAAATTAAAATTAAGGTTAGGTCTAACATTCTACCTCCATTACTACCACATCTTCACTCTCTTGTCTTAAACCACACAACTACAAGTCAATTTTTGTCACGTCCTTTTAGTTATCTAAACATTCTACAATATATACTCTGGACAAAGAAATCAAACAATAAGTGAAAAATGAAATAGAATACTTCACAGATGAGGCATAAACACAAAGAACTTTCATAAATATTATAATTATATTTTTCATTAATAAACACACACATAGATAGTTATAATCATATGAATGCAATACAATGCGTCTAATGTCACAAATTTTTCTATTCATGCATTTACACTATTCCATGAATTTGGCTAAGAACAATATAAATGCCCTCATGACATATGAATAGCCCCCAAGTCATACGAATCACCTATTCACATCCTCTCATCCAAGTCTCCCATTAAACCTCCATTGATGTATCACTGAATTTTGAAATTTATTGGATGATTTAACCTGAAATCTATTAGAAGAAAAGATATGATACTCAAATGAGGTGATTATCTCCGAACAACGAATAACTCATATATGCGGACAATAAATAATCAAGTGTGAGAACAACGAATAAAAGAATAAAAAAGAAAGAAGCCCTGATTATATTCATGAAATAAAGATGAAAAGATACGAAGGATTTTAAGGATTTTAGATAATTAGGTTGATAAAAAATTCAAATAAGATGTCTAATGAAAACAAATATTGTGATAATGATAATATATGTTTTTATGAATAACATAACCTATTAAAAAAGTATTTTTATCCATCAACTTAAATAAAAATAAAAATAAATATTATAGACAGTAAAACTGTCAAAACAAGCTACTTGACCCGCATTGAACTTGAGTTTTTTTTTTAGATCAGGCTAAAAAAACTCCACTATGAATTTGGGCCTAATTTTAAAACTCAGGCCCAACCTGCATTGGCCTAATGGGCTACTCGCTAAGGCAAGTATTTTCAAACTTATGTAGGTTTTTGATAGGCCTGTATTATTTTTTTTGTTTTTCTTATAAAAAATACAACCATTAAGAACATATCAAAATTTTATATGTTTCAAAATAAGTACAAAATTTAGTCGAAGTAAAAAAGTGTAGAAAATATCATTTTCATATTAGTGAAATTTTTCTAAGAAAATATATAATGTGAATTTTTATAAACTGACCCGATTTTAAGAAACCTATTTTAAGCCGGATTAAAAAGATTCACTTTTAAATTTCAATGTAAACTATTTTTTGAAAATGTAAACCTACCTATTTTCCAAACTAATAAACAAGTTTCATTTTAACAATTTCAATAGACGGTTAGAATAATTATTCATCCAAGAGTGGACCTAACAAGATATCAGCACGCGCATTATAGCATTACCCTCCTTTAACCGGGTTCCGGCGGGAGCGCACGTTAGCCTACTGAGCCAAACCAGAATTACCAAAAGTAAGTGCGCACTGTTCATCCCCCGAAATAATGCGGCCGCGTCATAACCCGACACCTCTCCCCTAAAAAGAAAAGAACTACACGAAATCCCCGAAATACCCCTCCATTCAATCAGTTCATTCAAATCCCAAATTCCATTGTGGATCACCCTCCTCTCTCTCTCATACGCACCTCGTTTCTCACAGTGCTGAGTCTCGCACAGCGAGAGAGAGAGAGAGAGAGAGAGGGAGGTTTCTTCTTCATCCTTCATCTTCTTCTTGTCATCGTCGATGGAGCCCCAGAAGCGGCCAGATCAGTGCCTCTTGGAGAAGAAAGGGCAGAAGAGGAAGCTGGAGGAGGAACTCGAAGAGATCTCCGGTCCCACCGGCGACGCCCGCGACGCTCTTCTCTCCGACGTCAAGGAACAGGTCTCCGTTCTTGATTCCACTTTCTCCTGGAACGAATCCGATCGTGCTGCCGCCAAACGCGCCACTCACGCCCTCGCCGATCTCGCCAAAAACGGTATACCTAATACTCCTTCCTTCGTCGATCTCCTCGCTTCCTTCTTGTTTGCTTTTTCGCGTAATTCCGTTCTTCTTTGGTGTCTCCGTCCGTCCGTTACATGCACGCGTTTCATTCTGCGGTTTGTGCTTTTGCAGAGGAAGTTGTGAACGTGATTGTTGAAGGAGGCGCCATTCCGGCTTTGGTTAGGCATCTTCAAGCGCCTCCTTTGCCGGGAAACGACCGTGTCCAAAAACCGTTGTTGCCGTTTGAGCACGAGGTCGAGAAAGGGAGTGCTTTCGCGCTTGGACTTCTTGCCGTCAAGGTAACTGTTATTGTGTAAATTTTAACTTAACTTTTCTATGCCGTCGATTCTGCAAGTTCTGAAGTCTATACTTGTCTTATAAGGATATGATTCGAGGTTATAGTCACACACCGGTTATTGTTTGTGTTGTAATAGATTGGTTGAGGAGTTACTTTACGTTGAATTCGCATACTAGTGTTAGTTATGTTGTTTATATTGTTTTTTTCCCACATGTTAAAATTCTGTTATTGAGTTATTTTGGCTTAAGGATGTTCTCATATAAGGAAATTCAGAAGATAATGCCCGAGGGTCTAATTCGTGGTTATTATATTTGAAAATGTCTTCAACAGCCAGAACATCAGCAGCTCATTGTTGACAGTGGTGCCTTAAAGCATCTTGTTGATCTTCTGAAGAGGCATAATAATGGCTTAACATCTCGTGCCATTAATAGTCTCATTCGTAGGGCTGCAGATGCGATCACTAATCTTGCTCATGAGAACAGCAGCATTAAAACCCGAGTCAGGTTTGCTTCTTTGAGGACTACCATACCATACAACTGAAATTTAATTTGGAATGATTACGATTATCTAGAGTTAATGTGTAGGATGGAGGGTGGGATTCCACCGCTTGTTCATTTGCTTGAATTTGCTGATACAAAGGTGCAGAGGGCGGCTGCAGGTGCACTGCGAACACTTGCATTTAAAAATGATGAAAATAAAAATCAGGTAAGTGGTCCTTGCTGAAAGTTTGGAATTTAAATTGACTTCTGTGTAATATGAGTAAGTCACATAACATCCACGACTTGTCAGATTGTCGAATGCAATGCTCTTCCAACTCTGATTCTCATGCTTCGTTCAGAAGATGCTGCTATTCATTATGAAGCGGTATTACTAGTGAAACCTCATTTTAAAAATGCTTAACTTTGCAATTGCGTTTAGTTTGGTCTCAACACTTATTTTAATGGGCGCATGCAATGAATTTCATTGTATCACAGGTTGGTGTCATTGGAAATCTGGTTCATTCTTCCCCTAATATAAAGAAAGAAGTTCTTCTTGCTGGAGCCTTACAGCCTGTTATTGGATTACTGAGGTATATTCTTAGTTTGGACCCTGGAAAACTACAATGCTCCGTTCCCTCCATCTCCCAAGTCTCCACCCTACACTCAATTTGTGTTGCTATTATAATATCCCCAAAGTTCTTTGTTCACAGCAATAATCTTCTGTAGTAAGTATTGCTGCCAGGATATCTTTTATTCTCTCTATTAACCTATTCTATTGTTGTTTTATGTGCAGTTCCTGTTGCGCTGAAAGCCAGAGGGAAGCAGCCTTGTTACTTGGACAGTTTGCCGCCACAGATTCAGATTGCAAGGTAAGCATGAACTGCAGTTTTACTAACTCCATGACTTGTACTGAAGAGTGAGGAAGGTACAAAGGGAAAACCCTAATGCCTGTGTTTTAATGTTAGTTGACTGGATGGTGAGAAGTAGTGGAAAGGCAATAGACACATTGATTTTTTGTTTGGACTTTAGGGCAGTTGTTTTATAATTTCAATTTCAAATGTTAGGTTCTTTGCTTACTTATTCCTGAATAGGGTAGGTATTAATTGTGCTGTGTCAGTGCTTCATGTCTCCCCAGTTTTAACACTTACCTTTGTTTTGTTTGGTTTTTGTAGGTTCATATTGTTCAGAGAGGTGCTGTCCGGCCACTGATAGAGATGCTTCAGTCCCCTGATGTTCAGCTCAAAGAAATGTCCGCCTTTGCATTGGGAAGATTGGCCCAGGTTATTTGTTTTCCCTTGGCTTTTCCTTGTTATAGTTCACTTCTGTAAGTTGAAAAGGTTAAATCATTATTATATACAGGGAAATTATTTGATGTTTGTTTCCTATTTAAATTTAATTTTATATTTTTGAATCTGTAACATTTATTTTGCACATTTCTGTCTGGTTCTAGCATTATATTTGATGGACTTATCCCAGGGAACAAACTCATCTTAGTAATCTTAGTAATATGTTATAATACACAGCTTTATAAATAATTAAATACTAGTGTTATGCACTCTTTCCATGTTAAGTTTTATAATATGTTCCTTTTAACACCATAAAATTTCCTTTGGTTTTAAAATATTTATGTTTACATTTCAGGACACACATAACCAAGCTGGTATTGCACACAATGGTGGCTTGATGCCATTACTGAAGCTCCTTGACTCGAAAAATGGGTCTTTGCAACATAATGCTGCTTTTGCTCTTTATGGCCTAGCAGATAATGAGGTAAGAATTATAATAAAAGCTCTTCTGTCTAGATTGTGTAGGAAAACTTATCATTTTTAACCCAGGTTAATTAACTGTTTCCCCCCCACTTTGTCCCATAGGATAATGTGTCTGATTTTATTAGGGTAGGTGGAATTCAGAGACTGCAGGAAGGAGAGTTTATTGTTCAAGTAAGTTTATCTCTATGATACCAGGACAGTGGCTCTGGTTTCACAGTATCTGCTTTTACCCTTTGTTGCCTATATGATCAATGGGAAATTGGGCATTCAATGCTTCTGATAATTGTATGTAGGTTTTGTCTTCGTAGGAACCCACTGATCCATATGGAATTGGTTTCTATTGCAGGCAACTAAGGACTGTGTTGCAAAAACATTGAAAAGATTAGAAGAGAAGATTCATGGCCGTGTAAGCACAAATATCACATAGTTTTGTTGTTTGATGCATTTTGCTCAAATTAACATCGAAATGATGGGTGTTATCACTGTATCAATTATCAGTTCCTTAAGTTTATCCAGGAACAACGATGATTAAGGTTTATCCCACCGGATTTATGAGTTCTATATTCTGTTCAAATTTGTAACAAATTAATTTTCTCATTGTAGGTGCTGAACCATTTGTTATATCTCATGCGAGTTTCAGAAAAGGCTTTTCAAAGACGGGTTGCTTTGGCTCTTGCTCATCTTTGTTCAGCAGATGATCAGAGAAAAATATTTATTGATCACCAAGGTATGCATCTTATAGTAAATTCTTTACATTTGTTTGGTATATATTGTTTCTCGCTTTATAAAGCCCTTTTGTGGGTGCTTTGTTGTTTTTCCTATTCTATTAGCTAAGCATCTGTTTATGCAGGTTTGGAGTTGTTGATGGGGCTTCTTGGCTCTTCCAACCCTAAGCAGCAACTTGACGGAGCTGTGGCTTTATGTAAGTTGGCCAATAAAGCTATGACTCTGTCTCCTGTGGATGCTGCACCCCCATCTCCAACGCCTCAGGTATGCTTATGTAATACTTGCCTTGTCTTCTATTTTCATAATATTACTGATAATTTTTTGTTTGTATTATCTTGGTGCTTTACTCGTATGTTGGTGCTTTCTAGTTTAAATTTATTTTCCAGTCCTTGTAAATTATGATTAAATATGAAAATGTTGTATCCCCTGCTGTTTTTATACTAGTAAGATGTGCCAATGTTAGCTGTGATGATGCTGTTTACTTCTTAAAATCATACCAAAGGTTTAGAACAGCTTTGTTATTTAATTTTCTTCTTATCTCTTCCCATCTAGTAGACAATGGTAACACTATTCTTTTTCTGGTTTGTTTTTTTTTTGTTTGACAAGTGATATTTCTTGTGATGTTTAAAATTGATTCAAATATCTTGGGAATGGTGTCTAGTTAGTTCTAAATACATGGTCTGTGTAACTAATTAGCATCAGTCTGTTCTGATCCAGTGATATGTAGTCAACATGAACCATGTCTGCGAATATATTGCCTACTATTTGCATAAGAAGCCTGATGCACTGATGTTGTGTTCACTCCTCACCTGCTGTCTTTTCTAAATAATTCAAGATCCTTATGGTTTTTTTTAAGGTTTTAATATATGATTTAAAACTTCTTGCAGGTCTATTTGGGAGAGCAGTATGTAAACAATGTGACCTTGTCTGATGTTACATTCTTGGTTGAAGGTTGATGCCTTTATCCACATCTATTATTCCTAAATATGTTACTTGGAAATTACACCTTAAATGCAGATTTAAGTTGACATTTGCAGTTAACCTGGTATCTTTCTATTATACGCTGCTGCAGGCAAACGATTTTATGCTCACAGAATCTGCCTACTTGCATCTTCAGATGCATTTCGTGCAATGTTTGACGGTGGTTATAGGGTCAGTATATATTGATATCTATCATGAATCATATGTCCTCTCTTCTCTCTCACCCTCTTTACTGTTGCTGTTAATTTACTATTTTTGAGTCCACTTAATTTCATCTAGAACCTTAATTTAGCATCTATTATTTTGGTTTTAATACTTCTGTTTATCTCATGGAAATTCTCTGGCGATTTGGCTGTTGAATTGATTGGTGAATCAATGAATAAAACAATTAAAGTTTGTAATTCAATTTAAGCACAAATTTCTTGGATTATGTCTGTGATATGTAAGTCTTCTATTTTATGACAGGAGAAAGATGCAAGGGACATAGAGATTCCAAACATCAGATGGGAGGTTTTTGAGCTGATGATGAGGTTGAATAAATTCTGCATTCATGTGCTTTATGAATGTTGTTCTATTAAGTATGAAAGCTTGTGATAATTTGTGGATAACTTAGATGTTATTATTTTCAATCACTCTAGATTTACATACACTGGATCAGTTGATATCACTCTTGATATAGCCCAAGATCTCCTCCGTGCAGCTGATCAGTATCTTTTAGAAGGACTTAAGAGACTCTGTGAATATACAATTGCACAGGTTAGCCATGAGAATTGATTTTGATTGATAGTCTTGATTCTTGTGCTTCTGCATTATTACTTAGACTGGAAGGTGGATTTGCCATGACTCGTGTTTTTGGGTGCAGGATATATCACTGGAGAATGTGTCAAGTATGTATGAACTTTCGGAAGCATTCAATGCTATATCATTGAGGCACACATGCATCCTTTTTATCTTGGAGCACTTTGATAAATTAAGTGCAAGGCCAGGGTATATATTCAATCCCTTGATTCTGTGTTTGCTTTTTGTAGATATTTCTTTTTCCTCTGCATTGTGTGAAAGATGTTTGTGATAAACTAGTCAATAGGCTTTTTAAATGGATGTTTCTGGCCAGTTCCATATACTTTCAATGCAGATTATCTTTATTTTCCTAGTAGTTTTGGGCTTTTGGCAAAACATGTGGGATTCAGATATTGGAAGTTTTGGGCACTAATTATACAATGGCATTCTTATTCATTTTAGTGCAAAGCTCTGTTTTATTTGATGGTTACTTAAGTGACAATTAGAAAGCATATTTTCACATTTTTATCAGTATTTTGGCCAGAAATAAAGGGTTTGACTTTTCTTAAAATGGTTATGGTTTATGGAATTAAGGAAAGCCACGTGCTAAGATTTCTTTTAGGGGGTGGGGCTGTGATTTGCGATCAATATATTGTCTTTTGCTTCTTTTCATTTCAGCTGCATAGTAATATGCTGTGTTCTTAGTTGTTTACTTTTTGACAAATATAGGCAGGCTAAACAGTAGACACCAACCTTTGGTTTGAAATAAGTTAAATAATTCAAGTTTTGGCAGCACAAATGTTTCATGAATATGATGATTGAATTTCACATTAGCATTGCATTGGTTCGATGTTGTAAATCATGATCTTAATTTTTGTGTGTGCCAAATATTTGCAGACACTCTCAACTGATTCAGCGTATTATACCAGAGATTCTCAGTTACTTTGTTAAGGCTCTTACAAAGGCCAATTGCAACGCCCAGCTATAGTACAGGTTGATCTATTATTGACGTCTAACCAGTGGCATTGTACATAATTTGGTAGATGTTGTTCTTCCTTTCATTAAACCTGCGAAGGAAGTCTCATGGATTGAGTGCAGCATGGATTTCTAACATCAGGTCATGTACGTTCTTTTTGAGGCAGTGTAAGTCCCTTCTGGCTGTAACATCATTGTTGTCATAGATGTAGCACATATGATCTTCTCGAACATTGTTTTTTTTTTTGTGCAATATTGTGATGGTTATGATAGTTCTCTTTCTCAATTGATTTTTCTTCTTAGTTTTCTTTCTCAATTGATTTTGCATTACAGTTGTTAAAAGTTTAGAGTATAGGTTTTACCCTAGCTCTTCATGTAAATATGAAAGATAGTTGTCTGCAAGAAAAAAATTGCGCTGATTGGTTATTTGCGTCAAGTCTTTAATCTTGTTTGCTGACCTGGAAATGTGTTGTAAATTGACTGCAAGTAGCCAGGTACATCATTTTAAGTTGCAAGTGCATCATTTTAATGCTCAATGGAACGCGTGCTGAATTCACTCTGCCTGCTTTTAAAATGTCGCTCCTCTTTATGCATGCAGTCAACTAGCCAAGCAACATTACTGTATAGAATGAAAGCTTCCTATGTCCAAATGAAATCTACCCAAAACCAGAGGACAAAATGGTCTGAACCTTTTTTTCCTGCGTTATGGTTGTTGAGGAGAATCTTCTGTGGGATAATGGACTAAAACTTAATCAATCAAAGCCATAACACGAGACATGAAAATTAATTATGTCGGCGGATTATATAGTAAATCCAATGGAAGAAGGCCTGGTGGGGAAAAGGCTTTGATTGATATTGTTGAAGGAAGACATGAAAAAGATAAATGGTCTTTTTGTTGCCCTCTTAGCATTCTCTTTGTACCAGGGGAAATGTAATCCCAACGGTGTACCTCACCTGGAATTTGTCTGTTTCATGAATAGAGTAGAAGATACAGTGCAGGTCGTTGCGCGAGTTTTCCGTTTTTGACGGTTTATTCCTGGTAAATGTGCCTTTTTTTCAATATTTTAGACCGATAGTAGATCCCAAAAACAAAGATCAATACTTCGATGCACGCCTTCACTAAATTAGGTTCTCATTTTGGCTTGATACAATTTCTTGAGTCACCGTAAGTACCTGCATCCATTAAAACTAGATGGTATTCGCGGGATCTACCCAAAATAATTACTCTATTCGTTTAGACAATTTAAGATCAAATCAGGCGTATTAAAAAAATATATTAATATAATAATTTTTATAAGGAGATCTTATAACATTACAATTTTATTTTTATATAAATTTAAATTTTATTAATGTTAATAGGACTCCCTCCAGACTAATTTTTTATAAGAAATTGGATCCTCTGCACTTCTGTCCTCCCTCTCTTGGAAAATATTGACCCTTAGATATGTGAGATTGAAGACAAGTTTATTGATTTTTATAAAGTTATTTGATTTTTATAATAACTTATTATACCAGTTATATTTATGATCGATGTAAAAAATTACTTTTTACATTAGTTATAAAATAATTGATTTAAAAAATATTTTTATACTAACTTTAAAAATAGTTGGTATAAAAAATATAATTTTATACTAATTATTTTTATAACTGTTTTTATAACCTAAATTTTTGAGTATTTGTTCCTTTTTATCAAATGTTTTCAATTCATAATGTGTATTAATGATTTTTCTATCCCATTCTCTTATTACTTGCATATTTTTTCTTCTCTTTTTTTTATATCAATGAATTCATCATTTTCTTTATTAATATGATGTATTTGGCTAGTAGTATTAAAGTTTTTAAAGAGTGCAAAATGATGTAATAGTGTCTTATAAAAAAGTGGATGGAGTAACATTTTTTGAAATAGGGTAAACATGGAAAAAATTAAATGTAGGGAATTTTGTTTTATAAATAAGAAAAGACGAAGTATTATATATTTATATATATCAAAGAAAATCATGTTTTCTCCTATACGTGATGGGGTTTATATATATAAAAAAATAGCCCGCTCAGTTTTGTAAGACTTCTATGATATAGGACTTTTTTAATTCAAACTCTTTTAATATAACACGATAAAAATTACTAATTTTATTGGTATAAGCCCAGCTTTTAAGATTGAGGATAACAAAATTCCATTATAATAGTATTATTAGAAATTAAATATATTCTTCAATACTTCATGAAGACTGATTATCTATAAGTAATTATTATTAATATCAATTCAATTTATAATAAGTATTTTAAAATACTTAACTTAAAAAATGATAAAAAATATAGCACAGGTGTTTTTCTAGTTATAAACTAAATATAGCAATTTTAGTATGTTTTTAAAAGAAGAAAATGAGTTCTTACTGAATTAAATGGTTCAAGTAGTTAAAGCTAAGATTAAGTTTAATCTTAAAAAAGGAAGTTCTTCAATTCAAACTCTATTATAATAGATAAAAACTTAGTTAACTGATTAGCTAATTGGTTATATGATCTTGGACATGGGACATGGGACGAATGAGCATCTGCCTCCAAAGCAATCTTATTAAAACAAAGATTAATACCTTTTACAAATAAGACCAAACATATATATTAAAAAAATATTAATACATTAATAATAGTATTCTTTTAAAACAAAGGGAAAATATTAAATGTTTTTAAGTGAGTGAATTTTGTTTTATAAATAAGATTTTTAGATCATTTTTCTTTGTTTTATAAATAAGAAAGAAGGGATATTTCATCATGGTCAAATTAAAAATTTTTCTTTCAAGAAGCCAAATACAAAAGTTAAAATTAAAATATTTTTTAATATTGTTATATTAAGTTTAACATTGCAACCCAATATTAAATAATAAACACTTATAAATGTAAGTTATAAGCAAAAAGATAGAAAAATAATTTTTAATTTTTATTTATTTATAAAATTGAGCTCAATGATGTTTCATGAAATCAAATTTCTCAATAATTAATAATGTACTAAAAGAGAGGTAATGTCTTTATTAGTGCACATCTTGTATATATATGTCAGAAACATGTAATAATTTACAAAAATGAAACATGAATTGTATTATGCATTTCCCATCTCAATTATATATATGGGGTCTTTTAAGTTAATTAAAATATTTAATAAAATTATTTTAAAAAATTTACTTTTCAAGCTTCAAATTTATTTAAAATGTATTTTTTTAGATTTTTGAGATATAAAATTATTTATTAATGTATTATAACAAATTTCATGATATTTCTTTCACAATTGACAACCATTTAATCTTTGTTGGGACGTTGTTGATCTTTATTAACTTTAGTTTTGAAAAGCTTTTTGGGGCAACTATCACCAGAATTGTTAACGTTATTCTATAAACAATACTTCCTATCGCCTTATATATAAGACATAGTTAACTGAATCACTAAGACCAGTAAAAGTAGTTAAGTGTATTGAGTTTCTAAAAACTGATTTTCTATTACAATTTTACTTATAAGTTTAATTAAATGTCATTGATAATTATAAGTATATTTAATGACAAGTAGAATATTTAGACTAATTAACAAGTGTAAATAAGGAAAAGTCAATAAATACCTTATGAAAAATATAACTATACCTTATAAAAAAAGATGAAAACTTTTTCTAAAATTATGCCTTATAACTTAGATAGAGTATATGCATTTGGAAAAGAATCAATTTTTTATATATAATTTAGAATGCCAATTGCTGCATTTTTTTATTGTATAATTTCTTTTAAGATTTTTATTTCTGAAAATGAATCTAATCCATCAATATCTGAGCACTGTGCTAGTTTATGAATTTGTCCATTATCAATTTGTGAATTTTGAGAAGACGTGCATTGTGCCAAAGCCTCACTCTACTTTACTCATAGTTAACAGGACTTGTTCAACTTTAAATATAACGAACGATGATCATTCAAGTGTATAATATCAATAGAAAATATAAAATTAATATTTGGGAATTGTGAGCTAGAATAAAGTAGTAAAGAAAGAGAAAATAAAAGGTTGTTTAATATGTCACTCTCCCAAGTGAGCTAGAATAAAATATGCCTAATGGAGAAAAAAAATACGAAAGATCATTTGATTAATGATTTTCTTAAGTAAAAATAATAAATAAGCATAAAAAAATTCGTAAAAGATGAAGGGAATGACACAAACCTTTTTTGTTTTTTCTTTTGGAAGGTACGGGGCCTAGGCCCGTTATTTATTAAACAATTAGACTCTTAAAACTCTAGGACGTATCCCAAAACAAAAAACCTATTGGACTAACAAGTTATCCTAACACGTCATTAACTACTAATTGCTTGTACACTAGGAGTGTTCATGATGTGGTTCGATTTTAACGGAAAAACGAGCCGAACTGCATATAAAAAGTATTTGTGGTTTGATTGAAAAAATTATGAAAACCGACTAAACCAATTTGGTTTGGTTGATGCAACTTTTATTCTTATTTTAAAAAAATCATAATTTAATTAATTTTGTCCAAAAAATTGTCAACTAATGTCATAAGTACTGAATCAACATGACTTTATAACAAATTATAGTTATAAAGAAATAAAATAACAATGATATAAACTACAGAATTAAAAATGTTACTAGTTCTGATAATTTCACTTCATTTTTAAACAAAATTGACTCTAAATCCTCTCGTTGGTTAAAAGGTTATACATTGATTTCACTTAGACTCTAAATAAAATTTATTCTAAAATAGTAAATAAAAGGTGTGAACATATAGTTTGGTTTGGTTTGATTCTAGGAGAGGGAACCGCAAACAAAACTAAATTGCACTAAAAATTATGGTTTTTTGATTTTGCGGTTGACAATTCTCACAGTTCTCGATTTAGTTTGATTCAGTTTAGCGGTTAGTCGCAGCTGGGTTTGGTTCGATTCTTGAATACTTGTACTATACACTGAGGGATTTGATAAAAACAATGAATAAATCTGGCAAAGAAGTTATGATAAATTTAGGGTTAAATTAATATTCCAGTCCCATTTCTTTTAAGTAAATTTGGAGTTAGACCCTTAATGTTTTTAAATTAGTTAAGTCCTCTATCTTTTTCTAAAAAGTTTTAGTTTGATCTTCTTTGTCTAATTTTCATTATATATGGTGGGACCATTCATGGTCTCCACACTCCAATAACATCAAGTAAGCATCAAAATTCATCTCAACATCAAGTATATGCTAAAAAGGATTCTAAGCTTCCCGTAGAAGCTATCAGTTACCTAATCCACTAAACATTCTCATATACACATACATATACACATAACAAAATAGGTATGTACAGGAGCCGGCCAAGACTACTACAAACTACTATGTGCATCATGTACCACATACATATATACATAAAGTCATGAAGTGACAAACAAATATCGCACATGGTTATGTTTTCATTGCTGATTGTGCAATACCATCATATATATCAAATGTTGTTGACATGATGATTCCTAGTCAAATGAGTTAATGACATGTGTAGTCGTCGATGATGATTTGACACATGGAGTCTCACGTCAGCAACATTTGACACGTGGAGTAGTCACATCAATAGAGTGAATGACATGACAAATTTCATAGTTAGTAAAAAATAAACTGAGGGGACCTAACTGACTAAAAAAATAGTTAGGGGTATAGTATGAAATTTACTAAAAAGATAGAGAATTGGAATAACGATTTAACTTAAGTTTAATTCATTTTTTATCAATATTTTTTTAAAAAATTTAGGGCCTTTTTTCTTCCTGTTTTGAGGGCCTAAGCGCGTATGTGCGTGTGTGTTTCCTTCTATATAAAGTTTTTCTAAATAAGGGGAAGATGCCTTATTAAACACTTTGTGCCACCCTTGGTGGTGTCAATGACCCTCTCCAGAAATCATGAAATTGAAATAACTTAAATTGGGTGAAGTTAGAGATAACAGATCAGCCCAGATGTACCATTAAAAATGTATTGGGCTCTCGAATTACTTGAATAACATAGGTTTTTTTTAGCCTGAACCTTAAAAAGCCCAAAAAAATTCAGGCCAAGTGCAGCTAGTTTGTGTGGTTTGTCTTATAAAAACTATATATATATATATATATATATATATATAGGGAGAGAGAGAGAGAGAGAGTAATCACTGTAGGAAAGAAAAAATAACACGTGAACTACGTGTATAAGAAAATAAATGTGTGACAATTTTTTAAATAACAAGTCACCTTACACCAGTTGTTGAATAGAACCGATATAAAACATGTTATTTACACCGATTGAAATCGTAACTGGTGTTATTTTACATGTTTTATATCAGTTGTAATGCTAACTGGTGTTACTAATTTAATGTTTATACTTGATATATTCAACATCTAGTATAAAATATGAAAAAAAATTCCTAACACCCCTAAACCCCTTGACACCCATCTCTTCCTCATCTAACTCTAAATGCCTAATCCATCGAAGCTCACCTTATCTCCTTCGAAACTCATATAATCCTTATCTACTTCGACACTCACCTTCCTTACTTTATTTATCTCTAAGGCATAATAATATTAGTTAAATTTTTATTTCTTTTTTGTTAAAAGTAAAGATCTAAACTTTTTGAAGGTTTTACTCTTCTTGATACGAGTGATTTATTTTCTAAAAGATGAAAATAAAATAGGCCTCCTACATAAGCTAGCCCACAACCCGCATAGGGCAGAGTTAGGGCCTTCAATTTCAATGGCAGGGTGTTTGAACTCAGCTCTATAAAACTCGCTACTCGCATGAGCCAGTAAGAATAGGCGGGAGCCGCCTGAATTGCAAAGTATAGGTGAAGCATCAAATTTTTATCATGTTTTGGATTTTTTATTGGGATTGGTGTAATTAACCTATAAGATAATTTACATAATATGTTAAAGTTTTCTCTTGGTATTAACTTTTTTTTTTGATAAATGGTATTGACTTTTAGTTTTGGTTCTTTAAATTTTAGAAGTGTTACCGTTTGATTCATCTATGTCTTAAGTTTTATAATTTTGTTTGACAGAATTCAGTGAAATAGAAAATAAATGACAGAATTCAGTGTTACAGTTTGATTTATTTATGTTCATTTCATAATGTTGCAACACCATTACACATGGCAAATGTTGCTGATATGACGACTCCTAGTTAAATTTGTGACATCCTAGGTCAATTTACATGTATTTTTATTCATTCAAGTAAATTTTACAATAAATTTTTCGTGATCAATAATAATTAATTAAGTCCCAATTCAAAATAATATTTATGTTTCACTACTCATGTTTAAAATAGTAAACAACCTTAACTAAATCAATTAATTAAAATGAGAAAAGAGATTTTATTTAAATGGGACCAAAGGAAGAAAAATGGAATCAGGGGCCTCTCGCTTGAGCGAGGCCCCAACTCGCTTAAGCGAGATTAGATGCTTTCGCTTGAGCGAAGTATCCACTCGCTTGAGCGAGGTTCATATTCAATCCTTGGGTGAGCCACACTCACGCTTGAGCGAAAACATTCATGCCTTGGTCGCTGTATCACTACCTATAGCGACGACATACGGTGGTTGCTGGTGGCTGTTAGTAGCGACGGGGCCTCGAGGTCGCTGTATGGCAACACTTAGCGACGGCTGGAGTTATTGGGGCAGAGACGATTTTAGCGACGGCCTTACGCCGTCAATATGGTAGCGACGGCAGGTATGTGGTCGCTGATGTGTTTTCGACGAGGGTTTTAGCGACGTCCTCTTGCCCGTCTGCGATGCCGTCGCTAATGGTTTTAGGGACGGGAATTCTATTGATTAGCGACCAATTACTTCCGTCGCTAACAGTTGTTTTTTTAGTGGTGTTACTTCGCTTGAGTGAGGTTGTCTCGCTTGAGCGAATCAGTTCTAGTGACCTTACCAACATGACTCGCTTAAGCGAACTGTTCTCGCTTGGGCGAGGCTCCTCCAGTACCTAGACTTCCCTGTTTCGCTCGAGCGATTTATATTCGCCCAAGTGAAAAAGAGACAGAACCAATTCCTTTATCCTTCGCTCAAGCGAGGATCCACCCGCTTGAGCGAAAAGCCTCCAGTAACTACCTCTGATACCTCAAATACCTCTCGCTTGAGCAGGAACCTTACTCGCTGGAGCGAGATGAACTCAGTAACCATTTACTCTACCTCTCGCTCAAGCGAGATTAAATCCGCTTGAGCGAAATTACTCCAGTGACTATATGGAAAGTACAGGACACGTTCGCTTGAGCGAAAATTCAATTAGCTCAAGCGAATTATGCAGTTTATACGTAAACACTTAAGATTTTCATACCAACCAGCAACCTAAGCATTCACATGCATCATTTAGCCTAGTTCATCCATTTCCATACAATCAAATATGCACATGAGATTAATTTTGACTAAACATGCCCCTCAATCATGTTTCTAATTCTCCAACTACATCATTGACAAATTCATCATTCATTTGGCACATCATCTAATTACTAACAGCGCACATTTATGATTTTCATCTTTTACTCTTCACATATACAAACAAGACCTGGCCATAATAATGATATTGGCTCCATGCCATTATACATCCAATTCAAAGAAATTAGCATAACCATCAACACTTTATTATTTCATCATTATGAATTTATATCCTTATCAAATAACATTCAGATTTTACTCATTATCCATCACATTCATAATCATGGTGACAATATACCAAATTAACTCAACACACATAAACAACATTTAGATTTAACATACATAAATCACAACACACATTACACATATAGTTCATTTCATAAATTCCCTTAGCTCCTTGGCATCAATTCTCCGCTTGACGCATCTCTGGGGCTTCAACCTCTTCCCTGTCACTGGTTACTAAATTAAAGAAACAATAGCAAGGGTGAGTGTTTGGTATCATAATTAATATAGAATGACAAATTCAAGAACAAGATACATATTGACTAGTTTTAGGTTGTACCATTTATCTTACCTCTTGTCCTCAAATTCCATTTACCAATCAAGAATTCAATTCCAATTCTTTTATCTCCAATTTGCCAATCACAATCAACAATTATCATGAAACACATTCATATCATCATACAATGCTAACAATGCATCGAATAACACAACTGACTCTCATATCAATTCGACGCCTAGTATCCGATTACTAAAAGGATCGGCCTTTAGCTGGGGGTCCTACTTGACACCCCGTGAACCCTGCTTGGTCCACTGAGTCCTACTTGACTCTTCACCTCAACCACTGGGTCCTACTTGACAACTGGGTAGCTCAACTGGGCATAAACACCACGGGAGCCAGAAACGAGGGGCTGCACATACCGTCGGCCGTCCTACACCACATAATTACACATGTATATTCACATTTCTCATATCATACTGCAAGTGGCCAGCAACAAACACATACTCATCAATTGGGCGACCTACTTGTCAAGCCCGTCATCACAACGCCACTATACTCATCAACTCATCATCATTCAATTCACATTGTGCTCATAATCATCACAAATCATACACAATTTACATTCATACACATACAATTATCATTTCTTGTAAATTCTCGTTAGTTTCGTATTTAATTCACTTACTCAATTCAATTACATTTACCTATCCTAATTAATTAACCCGAACACCCCCTTACCTTGATTCCGAGCTCCGACGACTCGTTCTTGATGAGATTAGCGTTCTCTCGACGCTATGTCCAACGTTCCACGTCCGAAATCAATACCCACTTCACCGCTCGATCCTCTGACGACTGTTTCATTACCTACGGAGGTCGAAACGCAAAGCCCGTCAACGTTAAACCACTCTCATTACTCTAAAAGCCATTTTCAAGCTTCTACGCACTAGAGGAATAGGAAACGAAAGCTCACTCCTCCATGCACGACCATTTGGTTTAACGAAGAAAATGAAAGAGATGCGAAAACTTAATTTAAAGGACTCATTGGACTCACCTCGAAGCTACGGTCTCAAAAACGTAGTTATCTCAAAGTTTCGGTGCGAAATGATCTTCCTCTTGGAGCATGCAGCTACGACAATGGTGAGGAGAAAGAAGAAGATGTGCACGCTCGTGAAAGTGAGGAAGAAGAAGAAGTGAAGTTAAGATTTTAATACCCAAGGGCAATTTGGTCATTTCCTATTTCAATTACATTTTCTTTTAAAAGTTTTAATTAAAACTTTTTACTTTTACCTTTCACCCCTCACCTTTTACCCATTGTAACTTCAAATTTTTACCTTCTTTTAATTATTCATCATTTAACCTTTTATAATTAATCAAATAAATAAATTTATTTATTTCCACAACATTTAATTATTTGTAATTACATCTTTAATAATAATAATTCCCAAAGTCTTAATAAATCCGGTTGGGCAATTATTAATATTTTTCGCCAATTAAACTTTTCTAAAAATATTAGGGATGTTACAAAATTTCTATTGGTTGAAGAGTTAATCACACATAGAGTCGTCAATGGATATTTGACACGTGGAGTCTTCACATTAGTAACATTTAACATGTGGAGTAGCCATGTTAGCAGGGTGAATAACATGTCAGATTTCATTTAACAACGTTAATAAAAAATGAGCCTTCTTTTTTTTCCCTTTAATAGGGCCCTAAGGAAAAGGCTCCGAGTTAGTTGTATATGTATATACGTCTCTCTCTCTCTCTCTCTCTCTCTCTCTCTCTCTCTCTATATATATATATATATATATATATATATATAAAGTTTTTCTAAATGATGGGGAAGGTCCCCTTATTCAGACACTATGTGCCACCCTTGGTGGTGTCAATGACCCTCTCCAAAAATTATGAAACTGAAAAACCTAAATTGGGTGGAGTTGTAGATAACAAGCCAGCCCAAATGTAATTGTAGTAATGTATTGGGCTTTAGAATTACTCGAATAACATCAAGCCTTTTTTAGCCAGAACCTTAAAAGGCTCAAAAGATTTGGGCCAAGTGTAGTTGGTCTGTGTGGTTTGTCTTGTAATATATATATATATATATATATATATATATATGATAGAGTACAGTCACATTAGGAAAGAAAAAATAACATGCAAACTATATGTATTCCCAATTTCACTTAGTTAACACTAATGCAAAACAACACTTTTTACAACAGGTTTTTTACACTGTTTCTGGTATAGAAAATAAATGCGTGACAATTTTTTAAGTAACAAGTCACCCACCTTATACCGGTTATTAAATAGAGCCGATGTAAAAATTTTTATTTACACCAGCCGAAATTGTAACTAGTGTTATTTTATGTGTTTTATACCGATTGTAATGCTAGTCTTACTAATTTAATGTTTACGCTTGATATATTTAACATTTGGTATAAAATATGAAATAAAATTCCTAACACCCTTAAACCCTTTGACACCCTTAAACCTTTTGACTCCTATCTCTTCCTCATCTAACTCTAAATGCCTAATCCACTGAAGCTCATCTTATCTCTTTCGGTACTTATCTTCTTCGACACTCATTTTGTTCCTTATCTCATTTCATTTATCTCCGAGCTATAGTAATATTAGTTAAAATTTTGATTTTTAAAGATCTAAACTTTTTAAAGGTTTTACTCTTCTTGGTACCAGTGATTTTCATTTATAAATATTTTCTAAAAGATAAAAATAAAATGGGTTGCTTGCATAAGCTAGCCTATAACCCATACAAGGATGAACTAGGGTTTTCAATTTCAATGTTTGAATAATAAGCAGGGTGTTTGAACTAGGCCTTATAAAATTCTCTACTCGCATAGGCGAGTTGGAATAGGACGGGGCTGTGCAAATTGTGAAATAATGGTGAAGTATCAATTTCCATCATGTTTTAGATTTTCTATTGGAAATTGACCTAAAAGATATGTTACATAATATTTTAAAGTTTGCTCTTGCTGCTAACTTTATATATATATATATATATATATATATATATATATATATATATATATAGTTTTGAAAGTGTTATAGTTTGATCCATTTGTATCTTAAATTTCATAATTTTGTTTGATAGAATAAAGTGAAATATTCATTTTGTTAAAAAAAATAAAATAAAAATTTAAAGAAGAAACTCAGATTTCAATATATAAAAAATCATGATATTTAACACTTAAAGACTAAACTCAATCAAACTAAAATTAGAGGATCAACTTAAAATCTAATAAAGATTTAAACGACCAAATATACAATTTTTACCATAATTTTATCTATTCATGTATATGATTACATGCTTTAGGTATATGGTGAAATGCTACACACACATATATGTATGTAAAATGCTACACACACATTTATGTATGTATGTATTTCTTTTATATCCTCCATCTTAAGTCTTTCGTGTAAGTATATGAAATGAAACGGGTTTAAACCCTATACAATAGTTACACCATGTAATATTTTCTTTATGCGTTTTTAACACAGGTTGTTTTTTTATAACTAATGTAAAAAATTATATTTTATATTGACTATCAAAATAACTGGTATATTAAAATACATATTTGTAGATTTTTTATACCATTTATTTTAATAGCTAATCTAAAAATATATATTTTAGATTAAATATGTTATTGGTCCTTATATTTTTATCAATTTTTGGTGTTGATTTTTGAGTATTTTTTTGTTGGTTTTTGTCTTTATGTTATTTAATATGTTAAAACTGATCCTTAAAAACATTGACAGAGGAAAAGATAGAGTTTATTTTGAGAAGTTAAATATTGGGATAAGTTGGAGAGATGGAATGAGAGATATATAACATGATATTTTTATTTATTTAGTTAGGAGTTGAGTTAATAATGTTACATTTTAATGATTAATTTTAACATATGAGAGATCAATTTTAACATATTTAATAATATAGAGATAAAAACCAACAAAAAATAATCGAGGGATCAAAACTGAAAATTATAAAAATACACAGACTAATAACATATTTAACCCGTATTCTTTTTTTATCAATTATCCAAATAATTGGAAAAATACATAAAAAAGATCATCTAACCAATAATTATTCAGCATATATGATATTTTTGTTAAGATGAAATATATTGTTTACATTATTTTTTAATGTTTTTACTTTGATTGTTTTAATAATTTTGTTTATATTGGTTAAAACAACTAAAATATTGTAGACAAATTATTATTTCAATAACCGATGTGAAACAAGTTTGTAGGTTGATAAAAGATGAGAGCATTTCCCAATTCATTTTCAGTTTCGGAGGAAATCCGCAAAGCGTTTCAGCATCTTGAAAGCATTTTCCGTTTGGGGATGGTGGATGTGAAAAACGTGATCCTCATCTTCCACTTGAAACAGTTCCACTTCACCTTGCCACCCACTCTCCTTCACAGCCTCATAGTACAAAATCGCTCTATCCCTCAACTCATCCCTTTCAGCAGTACAAACAAGAAGCTTACAACACCCAATCCCAGCCAAACCAGAAGCCCCATGAACCAAGGGATTGATCATAGGGTTGTCAACTCCACCAGGGGCTGATGGGTACACAAAATTCCACACCACAAAGGACACACTCTCTTCATGCCCTGCAACAGCTTCTGACCCAATTGCCTTTGAACCGTAGAAATAAGGGTGAGAAACAAAAGCACCATAGACTTTGACACCACAAGGTAAAGCCTCAACCCCAGCACGCATGGCCATGCTATGCACAATATTAGCACCAGCACTGTCTCCTCCAATGAACACTCTGTTTAAATCACCATGCTTCATTAGCCATGCCTCGGTTTTGTTTCTGGCAACCCATTTAAGAGCTTCCCAACAATCATCATAAGCTGCAGGAAGAGGGGTCTCTGGTGCGAGCCTGTACTCCACAGAAACCACCAGAACGTGTGTTACGGACACAAACAAGTTGGTGTACTTATGGTGGAGTTGGCTGAAGGCAGATTCAAAGAAAAATCCACCACCATGAAAGTAGACCAAGATGGGAACTTTATTGAGATTGTTTTCATGGGTCGGGGTCAATTTTGGAAGGTATAGACGAGCAGAGATAAGAGGGTTATTTGAGATTACAACGTCTTTGGAAGATGTTGCTGTTGTTGGATCTTCAAGGGTGGGTGGCACCATTGGAGACTCTTGGAGGCGTTCAATGGTCCCATCCTTGTAAATTCGGAGAAACGTCGGAATCTCCATTGTTATCTCTTTTGTGTTTGGTGCTGCGGTGGCGGTTGGGGTGTAAATTGAATCCATTGGAATTGAGGAAAAATTTTGAGGAGCACAAGCAAAGCTCGTGAACCATGTATATAGTTGTGAATATGTACATATTTTTATTAATCTATGGTATTCTTCACATCGCCATCATCTAGATTAAGTGATGAAATTAGTTATTACTCTATCATACTTGGTGTTAACAAGATGTTTTATATTATGATATAACAATAAAAAAATTTTAATAATTAATATTAAATTTTTATGTTATTCAAATGTGGTTTAAATCAATTAAAATTTTATTGAATCAATAATTTTTTTTTGTTGGTCAAACTTTAATTTAGTTTAGTTAACCTAACAGTCAACCAAACACTCATAAATATATATATATATATATATATATATTTAAATATGACTTTATCTAATTAAATCTTGACACGTGATAAGAAATAATGAATAAAATTTTCTATTAAAAATTATGGAAAAATTATTTAGGAATTAGATGAACATTGCTGAAAATTTCCATTTTTTTGTTATTTGTTACTATCCTGTACAAAATGTAGACAATTAATTGGCAGATGCATAGAAAACATTTTTCACGTCGTTGGGCACTTGGAAGTTAACTGTGGAAACTCATATTTGGTGTGGAATAATTCGAAACTTTGTTTACCAAAAAAAACAAATTCGAATCTTTGTGACCACAAATCCACCTGTGTTATGCATAACATTTCATATTCTAACATACGTGGAGCGAAGGATTCGTTGTCTTTACGTGAAACCTAAAGATCACAAATCCATGGACACAATTATTTCCCTTGTTGGTTTTTTTCTGTAAAAGATTTTGTGAAATTATAACCACTCTTCAGTAATTCGATTTTAATTATATAATTTTAATTGATTTCTTTTAACTGTTGAAGTTTCTCTCTCTTTTTTTTCCCTAAAATTTGAGTTGCTTGTAATTATTTATTTTAATTCATTAAATATTTTAAATTATTTTTCTCAAATGTGATATAATATGGCTCAGAATGCCAAGGAGAAACTCTCAAAGAGAGAAAACTCAAATGAGCTAAGGAAGAAATGTTATTGATTACTTGATGAAAATAAATTACATTGCTTTGCTATTTATAGAACTCAGAATGCTAATAAACTTAATAATTAAACACCACTTGCAAGAAACAATGAGCTAGACATGGGTTGGTTTTTGAAAAGCCCCCTTTGCATTTGTCAACAATGGCTGCACCGTTTTGGGAGTTGGTGGAGAGGAAGCTTCTGGTTCATTCTCCCCAGGTTGGAAAGACTCGCCCTCGAGTCTAAGCATCTTCCTCTTCGAAGTACGGTGAGAGATCAGCAATATTAAAGGTAGCTGATACACCATAGGAACCTGGTAGCTCAATTTTGTAAGCATTATCATTAATCTTTTGAACTACCCGAAAGGGTCCATCGGCTCTAGGGGACAACTTGGCATTGGGTTGCTTTGGAAATCTTTCCTTTCGAAGATGAATCCATACCAAGTCTCCTTCTTTAAACACTTGTTGCTTTCGATGCTTGTCTCGTTGAGCTTTGTATTTTGCATTTTGCTTTTCGATTCTAGCTCGAACTTGTTCATGAAGCTTCTTGATTTCTTTGGCTCTTTGGTCAGCATCAGCACTGAACTGATTCTTTGTAGAACAAGGAACCATATCCAATGGACTAATAGGTCGTACACCATACACTACTTCAAAAGGGCACATTCCAGTAGCCTGATTTGTGGAATTGTTGTAAGCGAACTCCACCTGGGCTATGACTTGATCCCATTGACGAAGATTTTTACCGATAGAACTTCGTAATAGGTTTCCTAGCAATCGGTTGATTGCTTCTGTTTGGCCATCTGTTTGAGGATGACTAGCACTGCTGAATTGTAGCTTCGTACCCATCTTTTTCCATAGAGTTCTCCAAAAGTGACTTAGAAATTTGACATCTCTGTCTGATGTGATAGTTTTGGGAATTCCATGGAGTCGTACAATCTCCTTGAAGTATAAGTTAGCTATGTAGACAGCATCATTAGTCTTTTGACAAGGTAGGAAATGCGCCATTTTTGAAAACCTGTCTACGACCACCATTACAGAATCCTTCTGATGTTGTGTTCGTGGTAGCCCAAGAACGAAATCCATGCTAACATCTTCCCATGGTGCTGTGGGTACTGGCAATGGTAAGTATAATCCAGTATTTTGACTCTTGGATTTGGCAAGGTGACAGATACGGCATCGTTGGATATGCCGAATGACATCCCTTTCGAGCTTAGGGTTTAGGGTTTAGGGTTTAGGGTTTAGGGTTTAGGCATGCTTCATTAGCCATGCCTCGGTTTTGTTTCTGGCAACCCATTTAAGAGCTTCCCAACAATCATCATAAGCTGCAGGAAGAGGGGTCTCTGGTGCGAGCCTGTACTCCACAGAAACGACCAGAACGTGTGTTACGGACACAAACAAGTTGGTGTACTTATGGTGGAGTTGGCTGAAGGCAGATTCAAAGAAAAATCCACCACCATGAAAGTAGACCAAGATGGGAACTTTATTGAGATTGTTTTCATGGGTCGGGGTCAATTTTGGAAGGTATAGACGAGCAGAGATAAGAGGGTTATTTGAGATTACAACGTCTTTGGAAGATGTTGCTGTTGTTGGATCTTCAAGGGTGGGTGGCACCATTGGAGACTCTTGGAGGCGTTCAATGGTCCCATCCTTGTAAATTCGGAGAAACGTCGGAATCTCCATTGTTATCTCTTTTGTGTTTGGTGCTGCGGTGGCGGTTGGGGTGTAAATTGAATCCATTGGAATTGAGGAAAAATTTTGAGGAGCACAAGCAAAGCTCGTGAACCATGTATATAGTTGTGAATATGTACATATTTTTATTAATCTATGGTATTCTTCACATCGCCATCATCCAGATTAAGTGATGAAATTAGTTATTACTCTATCATACTTGGTGTTAACAAGATGTTTTATATTATGATATAACAATAAAAAAATTTAATAATTAATATTAAATTTTTATGTTATTCAAATGTCGTTTAAATCAATTAAAATTTTATTGAATCAATAAATTTTTTTTGTTGGTCAAACTTTAATTTAGTTTAGTTAACCTAACAGTCAACCAAACACTCATAAATATATATATATATATATATATAAATATGACTTTATCTAATTAAATCTTGACACGTGATAAGAAATAATGAATAAAATTTTCTATTAAAAATTATGGAAAAATTATTTAGGAATTAGATGAACATTGCTGAAAATTTCCATTTTTTTGTTATTTGTTACTATCCTGTACAAAATGTAGACAATTAATTGGCAGATGCATAGAAAACATTTTTCACGTCGTTGGGCACTTGGAAGTTAACTGTGGAAACTCATATTTGGTGTGGAATAATTCGAATCTTTGTTTACCAAAAAAAAACAAATTCGAATCTTTGTGACCACAAATCCACCTGTGTTATGCATAACATTTCATATTCTAACATACGTGGAGCGAAGGATTCGTTGTCTTTACGTGAAACCTAAAGATCACAAATCCATGGACACAATTATTTCCCTTGTTGGTTTTTTTCTGTAAAAGATTTTGTGAAATTATAACCACTCTTCAGTAATTCGATTTTAATTATATAATTTTAATTGATTTCTTTTAACTGTTGAAGTTTCTCTCTCTTTTTTTTCCCTAAAATTTGAGTTGATTGTAATTATTTATTTTCATTCATTAAATATTTTAAATTATTTTCTCAAATGTGATATAATATCTCACACATACACATGCACACATGATTACTTATCCTTTTCGAACAGGTTGATATATTTCTCTTACGTTTTATGGTTTTTATTTCGTTGAAGCTTAAAATCCCTTTGTACTGAGACCGTTTGGTTTAATATACTGATATAGTTCTTCGTAAAATTCGTGGTACTGTTCCAATATTGGCGCTTGTATTTTCTTCCATGCATGACTGAGAACACCAGATTAAAAGAAATGGAACCTACGTTGAAGAATAAAGGTAAAGAGATATTCAACGTTTGCAGGAATTAATGGAGCTTAACCGTGTTCATACATATATATTAAGTTCAAACTGCCACTTTAGCACTTAAGGATCAGTTATAGAGCTCACTCAATCTGTTAGATAAGAATCACTCTCAGCATTCTTCTTTGAATACTGGCTCCCCAATTGTTCAACCATTGAAGGATATTTCCCTTGGATTTCTTCGTTTTGATGGTAACACACGTGTTTTGGAATAGGTTTTCAAGCGGAGAAGTTCTTCAATTATCATCATACTGTAGATTCCGAGATGTTGCAGCGTTTATTTGCAATGAACTCATGGAATGAGCTTTCTCGAGCTTTGGAGTCTTAATTTAGGCCTTCTACTTTTGATTGCCCAATGGCAGATTTGTTTAAATTGCAACAAAGAGGTTCAGTATCTGATTACTATCTTCAATTCATGTATCTAGCCAATAGATCCTTCACATGTTGAATTGCTTCTTAAGTGGTTTATACACATTGAAATTAGAACATGTTAAATATAGTTCAGTCTCCAACTTGAGGCTTAAGCTAAGTTGTATGTAACATGTATAGCTTTTGTTTGTTTTAACACTCTGACAACCTTACCACCATCACGTGCCTAGGATCATTATATTCCACCAGTGAAGGTAAAGCCTTACCGTTACCCTCATAGCCAAAAAGAGAAAATTGAGAAGTTGGTGGCTTATATGCATGAGGGAATTATCCAACCTAGTAAGTGTCCTTTTTCTTATTCTAATTTCTAGTAAAAAGAGAAGAATGAATCATGAAGGGTGTATATTGATTATAGGGCACTTAATGCTATCACCATCAAGAATGCTTTCACACCCACTGTTGATAAATTGATCATTGATGAGCTTTCACTAAATGTTGTTGAATCTTTAAGTTTATTTTCAAAAAATTAAAAGCTATTAAAATAAATCCTTATACTAAATAGGATTATTTTGACAAGATCACCACTAGTAACTTAAGTTATGCTTTAACTTATTTTATTAACTTAAAAATTAAAATTTAAAATATAAACATCCCTTCTGTTTTACTTATAAAAATGTCATATTTTACACCCATATTCATACCAAACATTGGTCTGCACCCCTAGTCATGCAACATATATGTAATTCATCTCCTTCAATTGACCCAAAAAAATTCTCCTTCAATTATGCTTTATGTTAAAAATGTTAATACATCTGTTAAATTCAACCAATAAATTACTGTCAGTAATATCTCCAAGATGTGGGTTTTTGGCCATTTTAGGGTATTTTTGGTTTTATTAGGGCATATGGGTTGGGCAAGAAATTATTTGGTTGTCTAGGGTGGAAGTGGTCAAATCGTATTTGCTTTACGCATGTTGAGGGAGCGTATTGTGTAAAACGCATTTCAACCTGACGTGAATAACCATGAAAACGCATTTCAACCTAACGTTTTCTAAAGAAGTCTTTTGATGCTGCGTTTTTATGATGTTCAAGCCTCTTGAAAGTGCGTTTTCTGATGCTGCAGGGACACATAAAACGCATCATTGGCTGGCGTGTTTTGGTCAGCATGGATTAAGTTCACACCCCCCTCTTGCGTTTTTGGTGCATAGAAGAAAATGCTGCAACACAAAATAAATTATCCCGTAGAATATTATACAAATAATTTGTCTAAATAAATACCAATTTTATTAACATAAACTACATGTATATATACTTTGTCTAAAAAATACCAACTTTATTAAAATAAACTACATATATATATATACTTTGTCTTAAAAAATACTAACTTTTTTAAAATAAAACTACATGTATATTTTTATATAAAAAATACCAACTTCATTTAAATAATATGTTATTTGACTCAAATTTTATAAGATAATATTTACCTTATATCAAATGCCTAACTTGCAAGATAAAAGTAGACCACCCCGAACAAATACACACTGCAGAATATAAGGACCACCAATAGCAGCTTGCAAATGTCAAATGTCAAACTTGCACACAATATAAGGACCACCCCCTAACTTGCAAATGTCAAACTTGCACACACAAATAGCAGCTTCAACATGCGTTTCTAGAAGGAGAAATGGGTGAAAGTTAGCTTGGGAGGGATCACGAATATAAAAGAAGGGGAGTGCGGGACAAGAAGAAAATGCATTTGGGTGCAGGAAAACGCATCTGCAGAGGGCGTTTTCGCCCGGGAAAACGCATCTTCATATGGCGTTTTTAAGCGACGTGAAAACATGCCACTTTGTCATGCGTAATGGAACTGGAAAATGCATGCTTTTTACTGGAAAAAGCCTCATCACCATGCGTTTTTACTGCATGCGTGACACTTGACACGCATACAAGTAAAACGCATTTTGACCCTGCGTGATACCTGATGAAGCCTGCCCAAGATGCGTGAACCAAAGCAGACGTGACCCCTGCCACACCAGACAACCAAATATGTTTTTGGCCAACCCATATTCCCAAATAAATTTTAAATTCACCCTAAAATGGTCAAAAACCCCCAAGATGTGCTAGTCATAGTCCTACCATTTTTTCCAAAAAATGACTTTTGCATCACAGCCCATTATCAACTTACAGCATGAAGCAATTTAACTTTTCTACCTTTGATAACTCTAAATTAAGTTGTAAAACAGGCTCGACTATGGACATTTTTTTAATTAATAATACAAAATAAATTCAATAGCTTTCAGCATCACAAATGCTGTTTAGTTGCTGCATCACTTATATGAAGACATCATTAGCAAACACTTCATTATCACAGATAAGACTAAATAGTACTAAAAACAAAGCCGTTTTGACACAGTGCGAATAAAGAATTCAATGGTTGTAACCAAAACTTAATCATTTAACATGTTCATGATAGTCTCATCTTTCCAAACATGTTAGCTAGGGAGACCAACTAGAAGTGCATAGGAATTTGATTATTTGACAATTTTCCCAAGTAAAGACAAGAAATGCATTTTAGTGAGAACAGTATGTAAACATGGAAGTTGGAACAAAATATCCAATTTAAAGGAAATGAAAATGGTGAATTCCCCATCAGAGAAGGAAGATCTACAACTTGAGCGTGAATCAAATGCTCATGATGAAGAAATTTGATTTTTATCTTTGTTGATCTATTCCTCAGCATCTGATAAAATTGCAAAACAAGTAAATACAAGATTAACATCGAACAGAAAAACTTATTAAATCTGATAAGCGGCAACATATATAGGTAGACATATTATACAAATATTAAAGCATTTCAGTGTGTCCAAAACTAAATTCCAAATGCTCATTGAAGCAGTTTAAGTCTCAAGATAATAAACATTTTATCTCTATGCATTACATGATGAAATAAATCTTTGAAACTTGAAATATAAAAAAGTATTTTGACCATATTTATCCAAATTTATCCAAAAGGTTAGTATCCTAATCAAACTATAATACCATAATAAAAACGGACCTAATTCATCTTAAAATCTAACTAAAGAGTTAAATGTTATCTAAAGTCTTAGAAGGAATATTTTAGTTATATTTATAATCAAAGTAGACTTATCGTTAAACACAACTTACAACACTGATAAAAATCACTAATTTTGAAGAGATGGATTCAAAAGTTGTTCATTTTAGCTTGCTAGTGTCGATCAAAGCTCAAGAATCAAGATACAAAATTAAGGAAACTTCAGAAAAAAATTTATTTGGCCCCACAAATCCGGATACAAGAACCAACCAAGTAAGTAACATCTTTGATCAATGGACTGCTCGTTGGATTATTAAAGGCAGGTCATGCTCATAAAACATCAAGATATACAGTTACCAGTGATCTTTCTGTGTCCTTATCATCTCTGGTTTTGTTTGGAAAGGTGAAGGAAGGTAGTTCTGAAAATAGATTAATCAGTTCCATTCAAAGTAACGTGTGATAACTGATAAGAAAACATGACGCTTTATAGGTAAATTCTTAATTTGCACTGTGTCAAGAACAACTTTGTTTTAAATGTAGTTTTAGCTGTGATAATCAGGTTAAGGCTTGCAGTGGGATTTTTATGCTGATGCTAATGCTATTGAATTTATTTATATATGTTATATATGTATATATTCGCAGCAAAGTGAAAAGAAACTTAATATAAACCAAAATGTTCCATTAAAAAAAATTCATATTGCAGCCATGAAGTCTATGAAGAAAGGCATCGATACATGTATGACAACAAATAAAAACAAAAATAGCAACATGAAAGAGAACCACTAAATTAAACTTTGGACTTGACCACAGCACTTTCATTGGGATTTCAAATCCATGCTCACAAATTTCCTCAATCCTCATGTACTTCTCAATGCTCAAACCATAGCCATAAACTTTCTTCTTTGTAGCAAACACCAAAAGTTCACCATTTAAGACCACAAATCGTGTAACAATAGGATCCTTCTGCATCAATCCCATCGCTTTTACTTTCAGAATCCTCTTCCACAGACCGGCCGGTTCGTAGTTTATCAAAGCCCACACTGTGAATACAAGCTTTTTTTTATCTCACCAAACAAATAGACTCACTTGGACTATTGACTTTGTCCCATTTGAAAATTCCCATGTTACAACTATAATCACGAGAACCCCTTGTATCTTTTGGCGAAATGGACTGTATGAGGAAAGAAACCCATTACCTAGAATTCGTATGCATGAATCAATATGAGAATTGTATGAATTTTGAAAGAATGCTTTTGCATACAAGAATATGAGTAAACTAGGAACATGTCCGTGCATGCATGAGTTTTTTTAATAGTTTAATATTAGACATTTTTTTAAATTATATAAATGTATTATTGTTGAATGGTTTGTATAGGGATAATTCTTTTGTAGTTAGAGCTGGACTCAAAATCTCTTTAATGTAATACACTTGTCGGTGGGGATTTGGTATTGTCTCTGTGCCTCAGTCTTCAAACTATCACACTAGTTAATACGTCACATTATTTAACGCGCTTAATAGAAGAAAGTGCCTTGATACATCACCGAATTTAATAAATTATTTAGCGCCTAACATTTTAAGCGCAATCCATTATAAACGTTTTAAAAGTGCAAACATTTTAAAGCGCTTAATGAAATAAGCATTTTAAATAGTTAGTGCCTCACATTTTAAAGCATTTTTTTGTATTAAACGCTTTAAAAGTTGCGTTTTAGAAAGTCAAATATGTGGTAGTGTACAAAGATTCTCCGATGCTTAACTCATTTCAAGTAGTTAATGACGGAGCTTAAGCAGGAGTATTATGTGCCTACCTTAATCAGTTATAAAAGTATTTATAGATGTGGATGACAAATGAGTCTTATATGACATTGTGTCAATACAAATCCATAAGTTATAGAGAAAGTCAGGTAACCACACACAGGTGCCTAACATGCTTTACAAACTGGCACCGGTGTGCCCCCAACAAATGAGCAAGCTCGTTGCACTATAGCGTACATGGGCGCTAGTTATCTAGGGGAGATATTTGCCATGGTGGTTATATCTTAACGGGTTCCACGTGAGGGCTCCCTGCCTATGCTAAGGATAATCTGAGGTTGCAAATTGGCGTCAGTGCTTGGACCAGATCATCTTCCCTCTAGCTTGTTGGGCCTCAAGGCTGCTTCAATGGGCTAAATTACCGTCCTGTGGTGGGATGGTGGTCGAAAGGCGTTTATTGTCCTCGACCAATGTGACAATCTAAAGGCATGACTTTCTTCTTCTTTTCTTTTCCGAATCGGTATTCATTTATTATATCGACGTTGAAAGTGCCTAGACACATGGTGCACGTTGATTGATCAGTTGTGATTCATTCCAATGGGCCTGTTAGATGGCATGCAAAGCAATACGACCTGTTTATGGGCGTCGCCTTTTAATGCTCCCGTGCAACTGCCCCTAGCCTTGCCTATAAAAAGGGGCTTATTTGTATTGTGATGGCACCTTGGCACTTAGAGTTGAAACGCTGCTCCGACCTTGCCATCTATAATAGTGCTTATCATTAGAGTTCTGGCTCATACGAAAAGAACCACTCCCCGCGTTACACCAGGTAGCCACTTTGTCAATGACTCTCTCCAGAAATCATGAAATTGAAATAACTTAAATTGGGTGAAGTTAGAGATAACAGATCAGCCCAGATGTACCATTAAAAATGTATTAGGCTCTCGAATTACTTGAATAACATAGGTTTTTTTTAGCCTGAACCTTAAAAAGCCCAAAAAAATTCAGGCCAAGTGCAGCTAGTTTGTGTGGTTTGTCTTATAAAAACTATATATATATATATATATATATATATATATAGGGAGAGAGAGAGAGAGTAATCACTGTAGGAAAGAAAAAATAACACGTGAACTACGTGTATAAGAAAATAAATGTGTGACAATTTTTTAAATAACAAGTCACCTTACACCAGTTGTTGAATAGAACCGATGTAAAACATGTTATTTACACCGATTGAAATCGTAACTGGTGTTATTTTACATGTTTTATATCAGTTGTAATGCTAACTGGTGTTACTAATTTTAATGTTTATACTTGATATATTCAACATCTAGTATAAAATATGAAAAAAAATTCCTAACACCCCTAAACCCCTTGACACCCATCTCTTCCTCATCTAACTCTAAATGCCTAATCCATCGAAGCTCACCTTATCTCCTTCGAAACTCATATAATCCTTATCTACTTCGACACTCACCTTCCTTACTTTATTTATCTCTAAGGCATAATAATATTAGTTAAATTTTTATTTCTTTTTTGTTAAAAGTAAAGATCTAAACTTTTTGAAGGTTTTACTCTTCTTGATACGAGTGATTTATTTTCTAAAAGATGAAAATAAAATAGGCCTCCTACATAAGCTAGCCCACAACCCGCATAGGGTAGAGTTAGGGCCTTCAATTTCAATGGCAGGGTGTTTGAACTCAGCTCTATAAAACTCGCTACTCGCATGAGCCAGTAAGAATAGGCGGGAGCCGCCTGAATTGCAAAGTATAGGTGAAACATCAAATTTTTATCATGTTTTGGATTTTTTATTGGGATTGGTGTAATTAACCTATAAGATAATTTACATAATATGTTAAAGTTTTCTCTTGGTATTAACTTTTTTTTTTGATAAATGGTATTGACTTTTAGTTTTGGTTCTTTAAATTTTAGAAGTGTTACCGTTTTATTCATCTATGTCTTAAGTTTTATAATTTTGTTTGACAGAATTTAGTGAAATAGAAAATAAATGACAGAATTCAGTGTTACAGTTTGATTTATTTATGTTCATTTCATAATGTTGCAACACCATTACACATGGCAAATGTTGCTGATATGACGACTCCTAGTTAAATTTGTGACATCCTAGGTTAATTTACATGTATTTTTATTCATTCAAGTAAATTTTACAATAAATTTTTCGCGATCAATAATAATTAATTAAGTCCCAATTCAAAATAATATTTATGTTTCACTACTCATGTTTAAAATAGTAAACAACCTTAACTAAATCAATTAATTAAAATGAGAAAAGAGATTTTATTTAAATGGGACCAAAGGAAGAAAAATGGAATCAGGGGCCTCTCGCTTGAGCGAGGCCCCAACTCGCTTAAGCGAGATTAGATGCTTTCGCTTGAGCGAAGTATCCACTCGCTTGAGCGAGGTTCATATTCAATCCTTGGGCGAGCCACACTCACGCTTGAGCGAAAACATTCATACCTATCAGACCTTACTTCGCTTGAGCGAGGTTGTCTCGCTTGAGCGAATCAGTTCCGGTGACCTTACCAACATGACTCGCTTAAGCGAACTGTTCTCGCTTGGGCGAGGCTCCTCCAGTACCTAGACTTCCCTGTTTCGCTCGAGCGGTTTATATTCGCCCAAGCGAAAAAGAGACAGAACCAATTCCTTTATCCTTCGCTCAAGCGAGGATCCACCCGCTTGAGCGAAAAGCCTCCAGTAACTACCTCTGATACCTCAAATACCTCTCGCTTGAGCGGGAACCTTACCCGCTGGAGCGAGATGAACTCAGTAACCATTTACTCTACCTCTCGCTCAAGCGAGATTGAATCCGCTTGAGCGAAATTACTCCAGTGACTATATGGAAAGTACAGGACACGTTCGCTTGAGCGAAAATTCAATTAGCTCAAGCGAATTATGCAGTTTATACGTAAACACTTAAGATTTTCATACCAACCAGCAACCTAAGCATTCACATGCATCATTTAGCCTAGTTCATCCATTTCCATACAATCAAATATGCACATGAGATTAATTTTGACTAAACATGCCCCTCAATCATGTTTCTAATTCTCCAACTACATCATTGACAAATTCATCATTCATTTGGCACATCATCTAATTACTAACAGCGCACATTTATGATTTTCATCTTTTACTCTTCACATATACAAACAAGACCTGGCCATAATAATGATATTGGCTCCATGCCATTATACATCCAATTCAAAGAAATTAGCATAACCATCAACACTTTATTATTTCATCATCATGAATTTATATCCTTATCAAATAACATTCAGATTTTACTCATTATCCATCACATTCATAATCATGGTGACAATATACCAAATTAACTCAACACACATAAACAACATCTAGATTTAACATACATAAATCACAACACACATTACACAAATTATTTGGTTGTCTAGGGTGGAAGTGGTCAAATCGTATTTGCTTTACGCATGTTGAGGGAGCGTATTGTGTAAAACGCATTTCAACCTGACGTGAATAACCATGAAAACGCATTTCAACCTAACGTTTTCTAAAGAAGTCTTTTGATGCTGCGTTTTTATGATGTTCAAGCCTCTTGAAAGTGCGTTTTCTGATGCTGCAGGGACACATAAAACGCATCATTGGCTGGCGTGTTTTGGTCAGCATGGATTAAGTTCACACCCCCCTCTTGCGTTTTTGGTGCATAGAAGAAAATGCTGCAACACAAAATAAATTATCCCGTAGAATATTATACAAATAATTTGTCTAAATAAATACCAATTTTATTAACATAAACTACATGTATATATACTTTGTCTAAAAAATACCAACTTTATTAAAATAAACTACATATATATATATACTTTGTCTTAAAAAATACTAACTTTTTTAAAATAAAACTACATGTATATTTTTATATAAAAAATACCAACTTCATTTAAATAATATGTTATTTGACTCAAATTTTATAAGATAATATTTACCTTATATCAAATGCCTAACTTGCAAGATAAAAGTAGACCACCCCGAACAAATACACACTGCAGAATATAAGGACCACCAATAGCAGCTTGCAAATGTCAAATGTCAAACTTGCACACAATATAAGGACCACCCCCTAACTTGCAAATGTCAAACTTGCACACACAAATAGCAGCTTCAACATGCGTTTCTAGAAGGAGAAATGGGTGAAAGTTAGCTTGGGAGGGATCACGAATATAAAAGAAGGGGAGTGCGGGACAAGAAGAAAATGCATTTGGGTGCAGGAAAACGCATCTGCAGAGGGCGTTTTCGCCCGGGAAAACGCATCTTCATATGGCGTTTTTAAGCGACGTGAAAACATGCCACTTTGTCATGCGTAATGGAACTGGAAAATGCATGCTTTTTACTGGAAAAAGCCTCATCACCATGCGTTTTTACTGCATGCGTGACACTTGACACGCATACAAGTAAAACGCATTTTGACCCTGCGTGATACCTGATGAAGCCTGCCCAAGATGCGTGAACCAAAGCAGACGTGACCCCTGCCACACCAGACAACCAAATATGTTTTTGGCCAACCCATATTCCCAAATAAATTTTAAATTCACCCTAAAATGGTCAAAAACCCCCAAGATGTGCTAGTCATAGTCCTACCATTTTTTCCAAAAAATGACTTTTGCATCACAGCCCATTATCAACTTACAGCATGAAGCAATTTAACTTTTCTACCTTTGATAACTCTAAATTAAGTTGTAAAACAGGCTCGACTATGGACATTTTTTTAATTAATAATACAAAATAAATTCAATAGCTTTCAGCATCACAAATGCTGTTTAGTTGCTGCATCACTTATATGAAGACATCATTAGCAAACACTTCATTATCACAGATAAGACTAAATAGTACTAAAAACAAAGCCGTTTTGACACAGTGCGAATAAAGAATTCAATGGTTGTAACCAAAACTTAATCATTTAACATGTTCATGATAGTCTCATCTTTCCAAACATGTTAGCTAGGGAGACCAACTAGAAGTGCATAGGAATTTGATTATTTGACAATTTTCCCAAGTAAAGACAAGAAATGCATTTTAGTGAGAACAGTATGTAAACATGGAAGTTGGAACAAAATATCCAATTTAAAGGAAATGAAAATGGTGAATTCCCCATCAGAGAAGGAAGATCTACAACTTGAGCGTGAATCAAATGCTCATGATGAAGAAATTTGATTTTTATCTTTGTTGATCTATTCCTCAGCATCTGATAAAATTGCAAAACAAGTAAATACAAGATTAACATCGAACAGAAAAACTTATTAAATCTGATAAGCGGCAACATATATAGGTAGACATATTATACAAATATTAAAGCATTTCAGTGTGTCCAAAACTAAATTCCAAATGCTCATTGAAGCAGTTTAAGTCTCAAGATAATAAACATTTTATCTCTATGCATTACATGATGAAATAAATCTTTGAAACTTGAAATATAAAAAAGTATTTTGACCATATTTATCCAAATTTATCCAAAAGGTTAGTATCCTAATCAAACTATAATACCATAATAAAAACGGACCTAATTCATCTTAAAATCTAACTAAAGAGTTAAATGTTATCTAAAGTCTTAGAAGGAATATTTTAGTTATATTTATAATCAAAGTAGACTTATCGTTAAACACAACTTACAACACTGATAAAAATCACTAATTTTGAAGAGATGGATTCAAAAGTTGTTCATTTTAGCTTGCTAGTGTCGATCAAAGCTCAAGAATCAAGATACAAAATTAAGGAAACTTCAGAAAAAAATTTATTTGGCCCCACAAATCCGGATACAAGAACCAACCAAGTAAGTAACATCTTTGATCAATGGACTGCTCGTTGGATTATTAAAGGCAGGTCATGCTCATAAAACATCAAGATATACAGTTACCAGTGATCTTTCTGTGTCCTTATCATCTCTGGTTTTGTTTGGAAAGGTGAAGGAAGGTAGTTCTGAAAATAGATTAATCAGTTCCATTCAAAGTAACGTGTGATAACTGATAAGAAAACATGACGCTTTATAGGTAAATTCTTAATTTGCACTGTGTCAAGAACAACTTTGTTTTAAATGTAGTTTTAGCTGTGATAATCAGGTTAAGGCTTGCAGTGGGATTTTTATGCTGATGCTAATGCTATTGAATTTATTTATATATGTTATATATGTATATATTCGCAGCAAAGTGAAAAGAAACTTAATATAAACCAAAATGTTCCATTAAAAAAAATTCATATTGCAGCCATGAAGTCTATGAAGAAAGGCATCGATACATGTATGACAACAAATAAAAACAAAAATAGCAACATGAAAGAGAACCACTAAATTAAACTTTGGACTTGACCACAGCACTTTCATTGGGATTTCAAATCCATGCTCACAAATTTCCTCAATCCTCATGTACTTCTCAATGCTCAAACCATAGCCATAAACTTTCTTCTTTGTAGCAAACACCAAAAGTTCACCATTTAAGACCACAAATCGTGTAACAATAGGATCCTTCTGCATCAATCCCATCGCTTTTACTTTCAGAATCCTCTTCCACAGACCGGCCGGTTCGTAGTTTATCAAAGCCCACACTGTGAATACAAGCTTTTTTTTATCTCACCAAACAAATAGACTCACTTGGACTATTGACTTTGTCCCATTTGAAAATTCCCATGTTACAACTATAATCACGAGAACCCCTTGTATCTTTTGGCGAAATGGACTGTATGAGGAAAGAAACCCATTACCTAGAATTCGTATGCATGAATCAATATGAGAATTGTATGAATTTTGAAAGAATGCTTTTGCATACAAGAATATGAGTAAACTAGGAACATGTCCGTGCATGCATGAGTTTTTTTAATAGTTTAATATTAGACATTTTTTTAAATTATATAAATGTATTATTGTTGAATGGTTTGTATAGGGATAATTCTTTTGTAGTTAGAGCTGGACTCAAAATCTCTTTAATGTAATACACTTGTCGGTGGGGATTTGGTATTGTCTCTGTGCCTCAGTCTTCAAACTATCACACTAGTTAATACGTCACATTATTTAACGCGCTTAATAGAAGAAAGTGCCTTGATACATCACCGAATTTAATAAATTATTTAGCGCCTAACATTTTAAGCGCAATCCATTATAAACGTTTTAAAAGTGCAAACATTTTAAAGCGCTTAATGAAATAAGCATTTTAAATAGTTAGTGCCTCACATTTTAAAGCATTTTTTTGTATTAAACGCTTTAAAAGTTGCGTTTTAGAAAGTCAAATATGTGGTAGTGTACAAAGATTCTCCGATGCTTAACTCATTTCAAGTAGTTAATGACGGAGCTTAAGCAGGAGTATTATGTGCCTACCTTAATCAGTTATAAAAGTATTTATAGATGTGGATGACAAATGAGTCTTATATGACATTGTGTCAATACAAATCCATAAGTTATAGAGAAAGTCAGGTAACCACACACAGGTGCCTAACATGCTTTACAAACTGGCACCGGTGTGCCCCCAACAAATGAGCAAGCTCGTTGCACTATAGCGTACATGGGCGCTAGTTATCTAGGGGAGATATTTGCCATGGTGGTTATATCTTAACGGGTTCCACGTGAGGGCTCCCTGCCTATGCTAAGGATAATCTGAGGTTGCAAATTGGCGTCAGTGCTTGGACCAGATCATCTTCCCTCTAGCTTGTTGGGCCTCAAGGCTGCTTCAATGGGCTAAATTACCGTCCTGTGGTGGGATGGTGGTCGAAAGGCGTTTATTGTCCTCGACCAATGTGACAATCTAAAGGCATGACTTTCTTCTTCTTTTCTTTTCCGAATCGGTATTCATTTATTATATCGACGTTGAAAGTGCCTAGACACATGGTGCACGTTGATTGATCAGTTGTGATTCATTCCAATGGGCCTGTTAGATGGCATGCAAAGCAATACGACCTGTTTATGGGCGTCGCCTTTTAATGCTCCCGTGCAACTGCCCCTAGCCTTGCCTATAAAAAGGGGCTTATTTGTATTGTGATGGCACCTTGGCACTTAGAGTTGAAACGCTGCTCCGACCTTGCCATCTATAATAGTGCTTATCATTAGAGTTCTGGCTCATACGAAAAGAACCACTCCCCGCGTTACACCAGGTAGCCACTTTGTCAATGACTCTCTCCAGAAATCATGAAATTGAAATAACTTAAATTGGGTGAAGTTAGAGATAACAGATCAGCCCAGATGTACCATTAAAAATGTATTAGGCTCTCGAATTACTTGAATAACATAGGTTTTTTTTAGCCTGAACCTTAAAAAGCCCAAAAAAATTCAGGCCAAGTGCAGCTAGTTTGTGTGGTTTGTCTTATAAAAACTATATATATATATATATATATATATATATATAGGGAGAGAGAGAGAGAGTAATCACTGTAGGAAAGAAAAAATAACACGTGAACTACGTGTATAAGAAAATAAATGTGTGACAATTTTTTAAATAACAAGTCACCTTACACCAGTTGTTGAATAGAACCGATGTAAAACATGTTATTTACACCGATTGAAATCGTAACTGGTGTTATTTTACATGTTTTATATCAGTTGTAATGCTAACTGGTGTTACTAATTTTAATGTTTATACTTGATATATTCAACATCTAGTATAAAATATGAAAAAAAATTCCTAACACCCCTAAACCCCTTGACACCCATCTCTTCCTCATCTAACTCTAAATGCCTAATCCATCGAAGCTCACCTTATCTCCTTCGAAACTCATATAATCCTTATCTACTTCGACACTCACCTTCCTTACTTTATTTATCTCTAAGGCATAATAATATTAGTTAAATTTTTATTTCTTTTTTGTTAAAAGTAAAGATCTAAAATTTTTGAAGGTTTTACTCTTCTTGATACGAGTGATTTATTTTCTAAAAGATGAAAATAAAATAGGCCTCCTACATAAGCTAGCCCACAACCCGCATAGGGTAGAGTTAGGGCCTTCAATTTCAATGGCAGGGTGTTTGAACTCAGCTCTATAAAACTCACTACTCGCATGAGCCAGTAAGAATAGGCGGGAGCCGCCTGAATTGCAAAGTATAGGTGAAACATCAAATTTTTATCATGTTTTGGATTTTTTATTGGGATTGGTGTAATTAACCTATAAGATAATTTACATAATATGTTAAAGTTTTCTCTTGGTATTAACTTTTTTTTTTGATAAATGGTATTGACTTTTAGTTTTGGTTCTTTAAATTTTAGAAGTGTTACCGTTTTATTCATCTATGTCTTAAGTTTTATAATTTTGTTTGACAGAATTTAGTGAAATAGAAAATAAATGACAGAATTCAGTGTTACAGTTTGATTTATTTATGTTCATTTCATAATGTTGCAACACCATTACACATGGCAAATGTTGCTGATATGACGACTCCTAGTTAAATTTGTGACATCCTAGGTCAATTTACATGTATTTTTATTCATTCAAGTAAATTTTACAATAAATTTTTCGCGATCAATAATAATTAATTAAGTCCCAATTCAAAATAATATTTATGTTTCACTACTCATGTTTAAAATAGTAAACAACCTTAACTAAATCAATTAATTAAAATGAGAAAAGAGATTTTATTTAAATGGGACCAAAGGAAGAAAAATGGAATCAGGGGCCTCTCGCTTGAGCGAGGCCCCAACTCGCTTAAGCGAGATTAGATGCTTTCGCTTGAGCGAAGTATCCACTCGCTTGAGCGAGGTTCATATTCAATCCTTGGGCGAGCCACACTCACGCTTGAGCGAAAACATTCATACCTATCAGACCTTACTTCGCTTGAGCGAGGTTGTCTCGCTTGAGCGAATCAGTTCCGGTGACCTTACCAACATGACTCGCTTAAGCGAACTGTTCTCGCTTGGGCGAGGCTCCTCCAGTACCTAGACTTCCCTGTTTCGCTCGAGCGGTTTATATTCGCCCAAGCGAAAAAGAGACAGAACCAATTCCTTTATCCTTCGCTCAAGCGAGGATCCACCCGCTTGAGCGAAAAGCCTCCAGTAACTACCTCTGATACCTCAAATACCTCTCGCTTGAGCGGGAACCTTACCCGCTGGAGCGAGATGAACTCAGTAACCATTTACTCTACCTCTCGCTCAAGCGAGATTGAATCCGCTTGAGCGAAATTACTCCAGTGACTATATGGAAAGTACAGGACACGTTCGCTTGAGCGAAAATTCAATTAGCTCAAGCGAATTATGCAGTTTATACGTAAACACTTAAGATTTTCATACCAACCAGCAACCTAAGCATTCACATGCATCATTTAGCCTAGTTCATCCATTTCCATACAATCAAATATGCACATGAGATTAATTTTGACTAAACATGCCCCTCAATCATGTTTCTAATTCTCCAACTACATCATTGACAAATTCATCATTCATTTGGCACATCATCTAATTACTAACAGCGCACATTTATGATTTTCATCTTTTACTCTTCACATATACAAACAAGACCTGGCCATAATAATGATATTGGCTCCATGCCATTATACATCCAATTCAAAGAAATTAGCATAACCATCAACACTTTATTATTTCATCATCATGAATTTATATCCTTATCAAATAACATTCAGATTTTACTCATTATCCATCACATTCATAATCATGGTGACAATATACCAAATTAACTCAACACACATAAACAACATCTAGATTTAACATACATAAATCACAACACACATTACACACATAGTTCATTTCATAAATTCCCTTAGCTCCTTGGCATCAATTCTCCGCTTGACGCATCTCCGGGGCTTCAACCTCTTCCCTGTCACTGGTTACTAAATTAAAGAAACAATAGCAAGGGTGAGTGTTTGGTATCATAATTAATATAGAATGACAAATTCAAGAACAAGATACATATTGACTAGTTTTAGGTTGTACCATTTATCTTACCTCTTGTCCTCAAATTCCATTTACCAATCAAGAATTCAATTCCAATTCTTTTATCTCCAATTTGCCAATCACAATCAACAATTATCATGAAACACATTCATATCATCATACAATGCTAACAATGCATCGAATAACACAACTGACTCTCATATCAATTCGACGCCTAGTATCCGGATACTAAAAGGATCGGCCTTCAGCTGGGGGTCCTACTTGACACCCCGTGAACCCTGCTTGGTCCACTGAGTCCTACTTGACTCTCCACCTCAACCACTGGGTCCTACTTGACCACTGGGTCCTACTTGACCACTGGGTAGCTCAACTGGGCATAAACACCACGGGAGCCAGAAACGAGGGGCTGCACATACCGTCGGCCGTCCTACACCACATAATTACACATGTATATTCACATTTCTCATATCATACTGCAAGTGGCCAGCAACAAACACATACTCATCAATTGGGCGACCTACTTGTCAAGCTCGTCATCACAACGCCATTATACTCATCAACTCATCATCATTCAATTCACATTGTGCTCATAATCATCACAAATCATACACAATTTACATTCATACACATACAATTATCATTTCTTATAAATTCTCGTTAGTTTCGTATTTAATTCACTTACTCAATTCAATTACATTTACCTATCCTAATTAATTATAACCCGAACACCCCCTTACCTTGATTCCGAGCTCCGACGACTCGTTCTTGATGAGATTAGCGTTCTCTCGACGCTATGTCCAACGTTCCACGTCCGAAATCAACACCCACTTCACCGCTCGATCCTCCGACGACTGTTTCATTACCTACGGAGGTCGAAACGCAAAGCCCGTCAACCTTAAACCACTCTCATTACTCTAAAAGCCATTTTCAAGCTTCTACGCACTAGAGGAATAGGAAACGAAAGCTCACTCCTCCATGCACGACCATTTGGTTTAACGAAGAAAACGAAAGAGATGCGAAAACTTAATTTAAAGGACTCATTGGACTCACCTCGAAGCTACGGTCTCAAAAACGTAGTTATCTTGAAGTTTCGGTGCGAAATGATCTTCCTCTTGGAGCATGCAGCTACGACAATGGTGAGGAAAAAGAAGAAGATGTGCACGCTCGTGAAAGTGAAGAAGAAGAAGAAGTGAAATTAAGATTTTAATACCCAAGGGCAATTTGGTCATTTCCTATTTCAATTATATTTTCTTTTAAAAGTTTTAATTAAAACTTTTTACTTTTACCTTTCACCCCTCACCTTTTACCCCATTGTAACTTCAAATTTTTACCTTCTTTTAATTATTCATCATTTAACCTTTTATAATTAATCAAATAAATAAATTTATTTATTTCCACAACATTTAATTATTTGTAATTACATCTTTAATAATAATAATTCCCAAAGTCTTAATAAATCCGGTTGGGCAATTATTAATATTTTTCACCAATTAAACTTTTCTAAAAATATTAGGGATGTTACAAAATTTCTATTGGTTGAAGAGTTAATCACACATAAAGTCGTCAATGGATATTTGACACGTGGAGTCTTCACATTAGTAACATTTAACATGTGGAGTAGCCATGTTAGCAGGGTGAATAACATGTCAGATTTCATTTAACAACGTTAATAAAAAATGAGCTTTCTTTTTTTCCCCTTTAATAGGGCCCTAAGGAAAAGGCTCCGAGTTAGTTGTATATGTATATACGTCTCTCTCTCTCTCTTTCTCTCTCTCTCTCTCTCTCTCTCTCTCTCTCTCTCTATATATATATATATATATATAAAGTTTCTCTAAATGATGGGGAAGGTCCCCTTATTCAGACACTATGTGCCACCCTTGGTGGTGTCAATGACCCTCTCCAAAAATTATAAAACTAAAAAACCTAAATTGGGTGGAGTTATAGATAACAAGCCAGCCCAAATGTAATTGTAGTAATGTATTGGGCTTTAGAATTACTCGAATAACATCAAGCCTTTTTTAGCCAGAACCTTAAAAGGCTCAAAAGATTTGGGCCAAGTGTAGTTGGTCTGTGTGGTTTGTCTTGTAAAATATATATATATATATATATATATATATATATATATATATATATATATATGATAGAGTACAGTCACATTAGGAAAGAAAAAATAACATGCAAACTATATGTATTCCCAATTTCACTTAGTTAACACTAATGCAAAACAACACTTTTTACAACAGGTTTTTTACACTGTTTCTGGTATAGAAAATAAATGCGTGACAATTTTTTAAGTAACAAGTCACCCACCTTATACCGGTTATTAAATAGAGCCGATGTAAAAATTTTTATTTACACCAGCCGAAATTGTAACTAGTGTTATTTTATGTGTTTTATACCGATTGTAATGCTAGTCTTACTAATTTAATGTTTATGCTTGATATATTTAACATTTGGTATAAAATATGAAATAAAATTCCTAACACCCTTAAACCCTTTGACACCCTTAAACCTTTTGACTCCTATCTCTTCCTCATCTAACTCTAAATGCCTAATCCAATGAAGCTCATCTTATCTCTTTCGGTACTTATCTTCTTCGACACTCATTTTGTTCCTTATCTCATTTCATTTATCTCCGAGCTATAGTAATATTAGTTAAAATTTTGATTTTTAAAGATCTAAACTTTTTAAAGGTTTTACTCTTCTTGGTACTAGTGATTTTCATTTATAAATATTTTCTAAAAGATAAAAATAAAATGGGTTGCTTGCATAAGCTAGCCTATAACCCATATAAGGATGAACTAGGGTTTTCAATTTCAATGTTTGAATAATAAGCAAGGTGTTTGAACTAGGCCTTATAAAATTCTCTACTCGCATAGGCGAGTTGGAATAGGACGGGGCTGTGCAAATTGTGAAATAATGGTGAAGTATCAATTTCCATCATGTTTTAGATTTTCTATTGGAAATTGACCTAAAAGATATGTTACATAATATTTTAAAGTTTGCTCTTGCTGCTAACTTTATATATATATATATATATATATATATATATATAGTTTTGAAAGTGTTATAGTTTGATCCATTTGTATCTTAAATTTCATAATTTTGTTTGATAGAATAAAGTGAAATATTCATTTTGTTAAAAAAAATAAAATAAAAATTTAAAGAAGAAACTCAGATTTCAATATATAAAAGATCATGATATTTAACACTTAAAGACTAAACTCAATCAAACTAAAATTAGAGGATCAACTTAAAATCTAATAAAGATTTAAATGACCAAATATACAATTTTTACCATAATTTTATCTATTCATGTATATGATTACATGCTTTAGGTATATGGTGAAATGCTACACACACATATATGTATGTAAAATGCTACACACACATTTATGTATGTATGTATTTCTTTTATATCCTCCATCTTAAGTCTTTCGTGTAAGTATATGAAATGAAACGGGTTTAAACCCTATACAATAGTTACACCATGTAATATTTTCTTTATGCGTTTTTAACACAGGTTGTTTTTTTATAACTAATGTAAAAAATTATATTTTATATTGACTATCAAAATAACTGGTATATTAAAATACATTTTTGTAGATTTTTTATACCATTTATTTTAATAGCTAATCTAAATATATATATTTTAGATTAAATATGTTATTGGTCCTTATATTTTTATCAATTTTTGGTGTTGATTTTTGAGTATTTTTTTGTTGGTTTTTGTCTTTATGTTATTTAATATGTTAAAACTGATCCTTAAAAACATTGACAGAGGAAAAGATAGAGTTTATTTTGAGAAGTTAAATATTGGGATAAGTTGGAGAGATGGAATGAGAGATATATAACATGATATTTTTATTTATTTAGTTAGGAGTTGAGTTAATAATGTTACATTTTAATGATTAATTTTAACATATGAGAGATCAATTTTAACATATTTAATAACATAGAGATAAAAACCAATAAAAAATAATCGAGGGATCAAAACTGAAAATTATAAAAATACACAGACTAATAACATATTTAACCCGTATTCTTTTTTTATCAATTATCCAAATAATTGGAAAAATACATAAAAAAGATCATCTAACCAATAATTATTCAGCATATATGATATTTTTGTTAAGATGAAATATATTGTTTACATTATTTTTTAATGTTTTTACTTTGATTGTTTTAATAATTTTGTTTATATTGGTTAAAACAACTAAAATATTTTAGACAAATTATTATTTCAATAACCGATGTGAAACAAGTTTGCAGGTTGATAAAAGATGAGAGCATTTCCCAATTAATTTTCAGTTTCGGAGGAAATCCGCAAAGCGTTTCAGCATCTTGAAAGCATTTTCCGTTTGGGGATGGTGGATGTGAAAAACGTGATCCTCATCTTCCACTTGAAACAGTTCCACTTCACCTTGCCACCCACTCTCCTTCACAGCCTCATAGTACAAAATCGCTCTATCCCTCAACTCATCCCTTTCAGCAGTACAAACAAGAAGCTTACAACACCCAATCCCAGCCAAACCAGAAGCCCCATGAACCAAGGGATTGATCATAGGGTTGTCAACTCCACCAGGGGCTGATGGGTACACAAAATTCCACACCACAAAGGACACACTCTCTTCATGCCCTGCAACAGCTTCTGACCCAATTGCCTTTGAACCGTAGAAATAAGGGTGAGATACAAAAGCACCATAGACTTTGACACCACAAGGTAAAGCCTCAACCCCAGCACGCATGGCCATGCTATGCACAATATTAGCACCAGCACTGTCTCCTCCAATGAACACTCTGTTTAAATCACCATGCTTCATTAGCCATGCCTCGGTTTTGTTTCTGGCAACCCATTTAAGAGCTTCCCAACAATCATCATAAGCTGCAGGAAGAGGGGTCTCTGGTGCGAGCCTGTACTCCACAGAAACGACCAGAACGTGTGTTACGGACACAAACAAGTTGGTGTACTTATGGTGGAGTTGGCTGAAGGCAGATTCAAAGAAAAATCCACCACCATGAAAGTAGACCAAGATGGGAACTTTATTGAGATTGTTTTCATGGGTCGGGGTCAATTTTGGAAGGTATAGACGAGCAGAGATAAGAGGGTTATTTGAGATTACAACGTCTTTGGAAGATGTTGCTGTTGTTGGATCTTCAAGGGTGGGTGGCACCATTGGAGACTCTTGGAGGCGTTCAATGGTCCCATCCTTGTAAATTCGGAGAAACGTCGGAATCTCCATTGTTATCTCTTTTGTGTTTGGTGCTGCGGTGGCGGTTGGGGTGTAAATTGAATCCATTGGAATTGAGGAAAAATTTTGAGGAGCACAAGCAAAGCTCGTGAACCATGTATATAGTTGTGAATATGTACATATTTTTATTAATCTATGGTATTCTTCACATCGCCATCATCCAGATTAAGTGATGAAATTAGTTATTACTCTATCATACTTGGTGTTAACAAGATGTTTTATATTATGATATAACAATAAAAAAATTTAATAATTAATATTAAATTTTTATGTTATTCAAATGTCGTTTAAATCAATTAAAATTTTATTGAATCAATAAATTTTTTTTGTTGGTCAAACTTTAATTTAGTTTAGTTAACCTAACAGTCAACCAAACACTCATAAATATATATATATATATATATATAAATATGACTTTATCTAATTAAATCTTGACACGTGATAAGAAATAATGAATAAAATTTTCTATTAAAAATTATGGAAAAATTATTTAGGAATTAGATGAACATTGCTGAAAATTTCCATTTTTTTGTTATTTGTTACTATCCTGTACAAAATGTAGACAATTAATTGGCAGATGCATAGAAAACATTTTTCACGTCGTTGGGCACTTGGAAGTTAACTGTGGAAACTCATATTTGGTGTGGAATAATTCGAATCTTTGTTTACCAAAAAAAAACAAATTCGAATCTTTGTGACCACAAATCCACCTGTGTTATGCATAACATTTCATATTCTAACATACGTGGAGCGAAGGATTCGTTGTCTTTACGTGAAACCTAAAGATCACAAATCCATGGACACAATTATTTCCCTTGTTGGTTTTTTTCTGTAAAAGATTTTGTGAAATTATAACCACTCTTCAGTAATTCGATTTTAATTATATAATTTTAATTGATTTCTTTTAACTGTTGAAGTTTCTCTCTCTTTTTTTTCCCTAAAATTTGAGTTGATTGTAATTATTTATTTTCATTCATTAAATATTTTAAATTATTTTCTCAAATGTGATATAATATCTCACACATACACATGCACACATGATTACTTATCCTTTTCGAACAGGTTGATATATTTCTCTTACGTTTTATGGTTTTTATTTCGTTGAAGCTTAAAATCCCTTTGTACTGAGACCGTTTGGTTTAATATACTGATATAGTTCTTCGTAAAATTCGTGGTACTGTTCCAATATTGGCGCTTGTATTTTCTTCCATGCATGACTGAGAACACCAGATTAAAAGAAATGGAACCTACGTTGAAGAATAAAGGTAAAGAGATATTCAACGTTTGCAGGAATTAATGGAGCTTAACCGTGTTCATACATATATATTAAGTTCAAACTGCCACTTTAGCACTTAAGGATCAGTTATAGAGCTCACTCAATCTGTTAGATAAGAATCACTCTCAGCATTCTTCTTTGAATACTGGCTCCCCAATTGTTCAACCATTGAAGGATATTTCCCTTGGATTTCTTCGTTTTGATGGTAACACACGTGTTTTGGAATAGGTTTTCAAGCGGAGAAGTTCTTCAATTATCATCATACTGTAGATTCCGAGATGTTGCAGCGTTTATTTGCAATGAACTCATGGAATGAGCTTTCTCGAGCTTTGGAGTCTTAATTTAGGCCTTCTACTTTTGATTGCCCAATGGCAGATTTGTTTAAATTGCAACAAAGAGGTTCAGTATCTGATTACTATCTTCAATTCATGTATCTAGCCAATAGATCCTTCACATGTTGAATTGCTTCTTAAGTGGTTTATACACATTGAAATTAGAACATGTTAAATATAGTTCAGTCTCCAACTTGAGGCTTAAGCTAAGTTGTATGTAACATGTATAGCTTTTGTTTGTTTTAACACTCTGACAACCTTACCACCATCACGTGCCTAGGATCATTATATTCCACCAGTGAAGGTAAAGCCTTACCGTTACCCTCATAGCCAAAAAGAGAAAATTGAGAAGTTGGTGGCTTATATGCATGAGGGAATTATCCAACCTAGTAAGTGTCCTTTTTCTTATTCTAATTTCTAGTAAAAAGAGAAGAATGAATCATGAAGGGTGTATATTGATTATAGGGCACTTAATGCTATCACCATCAAGAATGCTTTCACACCCACTGTTGATAAATTGATCATTGATGAGCTTTCACTAAATGTTGTTGAATCTTTAAGTTTATTTTCAAAAAATTAAAAGCTATTAAAATAAATCCTTATACTAAATAGGATTATTTTGACAAGATCACCACTAGTAACTTAAGTTATGCTTTAACTTATTTTATTAACTTAAAAATTAAAATTTAAAATATAAACATCCCTTCTGTTTTACTTATAAAAATGTCATATTTTACACCCATATTCATACCAAACATTGGTCTGCACCCCTAGTCATGCAACATATATGTAATTCATCTCCTTCAATTGACCCAAAAAAATTCTCCTTCAATTATGCTTTATGTTAAAAATGTTAATACATCTGTTAAATTCAACCAATAAATTACTGTCAGTAATATCTCCAAGATGTGGGTTTTTGGCCATTTTAGGGTATTTTTGGTTTTATTAGGGCATATGGGTTGGGCAAGAAATTATTTGGTTGTCTAGGGTGGAAGTGGTCAAATCGTATTTGCTTTACGCATGTTGAGGGAGCGTATTGTGTAAAACGCATTTCAACCTGACGTGAATAACCATGAAAACGCATTTCAACCTAACGTTTTCTAAAGAAGTCTTTTGATGCTGCGTTTTTATGATGTTCAAGCCTCTTGAAAGTGCGTTTTCTGATGCTGCAGGGACACATAAAACGCATCATTGGCTGGCGTTTTTTGGTCAGCATGGATTAAGTTCACACCCCCCTCTTGCGTTTTTGGTGCATAGAAGAAAATGCTGCAACACAAAATAAATTATCCCGTAGAATATTATACAAATAATTTGTCTAAATAAATACCAATTTTATTAACATAAACTACATGTATATATACTTTGTCTAAAAAATACCAACTTTATTAAAATAAACTACATATATATATATACTTTGTCTTAAAAAATACTAACTTTTTTAAAATAAAACTACATGTATATTTTTATATAAAAAATACCAACTTCATTTAAATAATATGTTATTTGACTCAAATTTTATAAGATAATATTTACCTTATATCAAATGCCTAACTTGCAAGATAAAAGTAGACCACCCCGAACAAATACACACTGCAGAATATAAGGACCACCAATAGCAGCTTGCAAATGTCAAATGTCAAACTTGCACACAATATAAGGACCACCCCCTAACTTGCAAATGTCAAACTTGCACACACAAATAGCAGCTTCAACATGCGTTTCTAGAAGGAGAAATGGGTGAAAGTTAGCTTGGGAGGGATCACGAATATAAAAGAAGAGGAGTGCGGGACAAGAAGAAAATGCATTTGGGTGCAGGAAAACGCATCTGCAGAGGGCGTTTTCGCCCGGGAAAACGCATCTTCATATGGCGTTTTTAAGCGACGTGAAAACATGCCACTTTGTCATGCGTAATGGAACTGGAAAATGCATGCTTTTTACTGGAAAAAGCCTCATCACCATGCGTTTTTACTGCATGCGTGACACTTGACACGCATACAAGTAAAACGCATTTTGACCCTGCGTGATACCTGATGAAGCCTGCCCAAGATGCGTGAACCAAAGCAGACGTGACCCCTGCCACACCAGACAACCAAATATGTTTTTGGCCAACCCATATTCCCAAATAAATTTTAAATTCACCCTAAAATGGTCAAAAACCCCCAAGATGTGCTAGTCATAGTCCTACCATTTTTTCCAAAAAATGACTTTTGCATCACAGCCCATTATCAACTTACAGCATGAAGCAATTTAACTTTTCTACCTTTGATAACTCTAAATTAAGTTGTAAAACAGGCTCGACTATGGACATTTTTTTAATTAATAATACAAAATAAATTCAATAGCTTTCAGCATCACAAATGCTGTTTAGTTGCTGCATCACTTATATGAAGACATCATTAGCAAACACTTCATTATCACAGATAAGACTAAATAGTACTAAAAACAAAGCCGTTTTGACACAGTGCGAATAAAGAATTCAATGGTTGTAACCAAAACTTAATCATTTAACATGTTCATGATAGTCTCATCTTTCCAAACATGTTAGCTAGGGAGACCAACTAGAAGTGCATAGGAATTTGATTATTTGACAATTTTCCCAAGTAAAGACAAGAAATGCATTTTAGTGAGAACAGTATGTAAACATGGAAGTTGGAACAAAATATCCAATTTAAAGGAAATGAAAATGGTGAATTCCCCATCAGAGAAGGAAGATCTACAACTTGAGCGTGAATCAAATGCTCATGATGAAGAAATTTGATTTTTATCTTTGTTGATCTATTCCTCAGCATCTGATAAAATTGCAAAACAAGTAAATACAAGATTAACATCGAACAGAAAAACTTATTAAATCTGATAAGCGGCAACATATATAGGTAGACATATTATACAAATATTAAAGCATTTCAGTGTGTCCAAAACTAAATTCCAAATGCTCATTGAAGCAGTTTAAGTCTCAAGATAATAAACATTTTATCTCTATGCATTACATGATGAAATAAATCTTTGAAACTTGAAATATAAAAAAGTATTTTGACCATATTTATCCAAATTTATCCAAAAGGTTAGTATCCTAATCAAACTATAATACCATAATAAAAACGGACCTAATTCATCTTAAAATCTAACTAAAGAGTTAAATGTTATCTAAAGTCTTAGAAGGAATATTTTAGTTATATTTATAATCAAAGTAGACTTATCGTTAAACACAACTTACAACACTGATAAAAATCACTAATTTTGAAGAGATGGATTCAAAAGTTGTTCATTTTAGCTTGCTAGTGTCGATCAAAGCTCAAGAATCAAGATACAAAATTAAGGAAACTTCAGAAAAAAATTTATTTGGCCCCACAAATCCGGATACAAGAACCAACCAAGTAAGTAACATCTTTGATCAATGGACTGCTCGTTGGATTATTAAAGGCAGGTCATGCTCATAAAACATCAAGATATACAGTTACCAGTGATCTTTCTGTGTCCTTATCATCTCTGGTTTTGTTTGGAAAGGTGAAGGAAGGTAGTTCTGAAAATAGATTAATCAGTTCCATTCAAAGTAACGTGTGATAACTGATAAGAAAACATGACGCTTTATAGGTAAATTCTTAATTTGCACTGTGTCAAGAACAACTTTGTTTTAAATGTAGTTTTAGCTGTGATAATCAGGTTAAGGCTTGCAGTGGGATTTTTATGCTGATGCTAATGCTATTGAATTTATTTATATATGTTATATATGTATATATTCGCAGCAAAGTGAAAAGAAACTTAATATAAACCAAAATGTTCCATTAAACAAAATTCATATTGCAGCCATGAAGTCTATGAAGAAAGGCATCGATACATGTATGACAACAAATAAAAACAAAAATAGCAACATGAAAGAGAACCACTAAATTAAACTTTGGACTTGACCACAGCACTTTCATTGGGATTTCAAATCCATGCTCACAAATTTCCTCAATCCTCATGTACTTCTCAATGCTCAAACCATAGCCATAAACTTTCTTCTTTGTAGCAAACACCAAAAGTTCACCATTTAAGACCACAAATCGTGTAACAATAGGATCCTTCTGCATCAATCCCATCGCTTTTACTTTCAGAATCCTCTTCCACAGACCGGCCGGTTCGTAGTTTATCAAAGCCCACACTGTGAATACAAGCTTTTTTTTATCTCACCAAACAAATAGACTCACTTGGACTATTGACTTTGTCCCATTTGAAAATTCCCATGTTACAACTATAATCACGAGAACCCCTTGTATCTTTTGGCGAAATGGACTGTATGAGGAAAGAAACCCATTACCTAGAATTCGTATGCATGAATCAATATGAGAATTGTATGAATTTTGAAAGAATGCTTTTGCATACAAGAATATGAGTAAACTAGGAACATGTCCGTGCATGCATGAGTTTTTTTAATAGTTTAATATTAGACATTTTTTTAAATTATATAAATGTATTATTGTTGAATGGTTTGTATAGGGATAATTCTTTTGTAGTTAGAGCTGGACTCAAAATCTCTTTAATGTAATACACTTGTCGGTGGGGATTTGGTATTGTCTCTGTGCCTCAGTCTTCAAACTATCACACTAGTTAATACGTCACATTATTTAACGCGCTTAATAGAAGAAAGTGCCTTGATACATCACCGAATTTAATAAATTATTTAGCGCCTAACATTTTAAGCGCAATCCATTATAAACGTTTTAAAAGTGCAAACATTTTAAAGCGCTTAATGAAATAAGCATTTTAAATAGTTAGTGCCTCACATTTTAAAGCATTTTTTTGTATTAAACGCTTTAAAAGTTGCGTTTTAGAAAGTCAAATATGTGGTAGTGTGCAAAGATTCTCCGATGCTTAACTCATTTCAAGTAGTTAATGACGGAGCTTAAGCAGGAGTATTATGTGCCTACCTTAATCAGTTATAAAAGTATTTATAGATGTGGATGACAAATGAGTCTTATATGACATTGTGTCAATACAAATCCATAAGTTATAGAGAAAGTCAGGTAACCACACACAGGTGCCTAACATGCTTTACAAACTGGCACCGGTGTGCCCCCAACAAATGAGCAAGCTCGTTGCACTATAGCGTACATGGGCGCTAGTTATCTAGGGGAGATATTTGCCATGGTGGTTATATCTTAACGGGTTCCATGTGAGGGCTCCCTGCCTATGCTAAGGATAATCTGAGGTTGCAAATTGGCGTCAGTGCTTGGACCAGATCATCTTCCCTCTAGCTTGTTGGGCCTCAAGGCTGCTTCAATGGGCTAAATTACCGTCCTGTGGTGGGATGGTGGTCGAAAGGCGTTTATTGTCCTCGACCAATGTGACAATCTAAAGGCATGACTTTCTTCTTCTTTTCTTTTCCGAATCGGTATTCATTTATTATATCGACGTTGAAAGTGCCTAGACACATGGTGCACGTTGATTGATCAGTTGTGATTCATTCCAATGGGCCTGTTAGATGGCATGCAAAGCGATACGACCTGTTTATGGGCGTCGCCTTTTAATGCTCCCGTGCAACTGCCCCTAGCCTTGCCTATAAAAAGGGGCTTATTTGTGTTGTGATGGCACCTTGGCACTTAGAGTTGAAACGCTGCTCCGACCTTGCCATCTATAATAGTGCTTATCATTAGAGTTCTGGCTCATACGAAAAGAACCACTCCCCGCGTTACACCAGGTAGCCACTTTGTCATTCCTTATGTGTTTTAAGTATTATATTTTTAGTTAGGGCAACCGATATGAGTGAAGCGTCAATGAGAGAGATAGCCTCTAGCATGGTTAACAACGTCATCTTGGTGAAATTCATGGATGGTGCTAACCCGTATTCATCCAAACCAAGGGAGTAGAGGTAGAGTACCCGATCTAGATAGTGGGATAAGTAGCATAGTTCGAGGTAGGAGGTTAAATTGTCCAATAAGGATGGAGTCTAAACTTGAGCGAGAGAAGTTAGAGGAATACGATACCTCTCCAGGTTTGACAACGAACACAGAAATAACTACTCTGTCAGGTTTGATAATAATGGTGATTTGACGATTTGACCTTTTATAACTGCATACCCTTCCTTGCGCATACAGTGAAAACAATGGCGTCTAATGGAGATTACAGAACCAGCCCTCGCCGTATAGTGGCTACCGATCCCATCAATACCAATATGGTAGCACATCGAATTAATTGGTTGGCTGCCAAAAGAGAATCCATACTGCTGGGTGCATGTGAAACCTCTTAACATCGCCTCTCGATATGTTGTGGAAGCTGACATGGAGAAAATATTGAACTTTGAAGTTTATTCTGGCAATAAGTACAAGAATGATTTTGTCATGGTGGCTTCGTGGAAAGTGGATAAGATTTGCCACAGCTAGACGATTCACGACTTCTTTATATGTACGAGATCATATTTAACCACATCAGTATCAAATTCCCTCCCATGGAGTTTGAGATGGTGCACTCTATTTTTCTAATGCTGTCCCTGTAACGCCCCGAAACGTGGATTAAAATTTTCAAGTAAATTTTTCGCTTTTTCGAAAGATCATTTTAAAAATTATAAATTTAATTCAGAGTTTATATAACAATTAATAACAGCGAAAAAATTATCATACATACTAGTCGTGAATAATTAAATTCAAGAAAATATTTAAGTAGCGGAAACGATTGTGAAGATAATGGTACATGACATATTATATTTATTACAACCCATAAATTCAAAGTTCAGGTAATAAAACAAATAGACATCCATCATGGCATCACTCTGCATTCTGCGTGTCATTCACTGTAAAAATTAATGTAAGAGTGAGACAGAATATAGAATAAATATAAAATAGATAAAATTGCACAAACATAATCAACAATTCATAATGATATGATGAATATGCCAAACAAGTCCATTAATAGATCTTTAATTAGTCAAATGATGTCATGCTGGATCCATTTGGTCTTGGTGGGAATACTGTAGTAAAAGTCTCATAGAGACACAAATAGGGCTTTAGCATATACCATGAATCCCTATACTTCATGGCGCTTAAGTACCGAAGTACACAATATCATAAGTAGGACTTCTGCATAAACCATGAATCCCTACACTTCATGGCACACAACATAATAGGGCTTAACTCATCATAGAGTAACCCCCCACCAGGGTAGGCAATCATGGAACCCCTAAATTCCATGGTGCATCCGAATGCTTATAATGCATGAATGCCTTTAATTCTTTTAACATACCATGATATCCACATTTCCAAAACCTCTTGGATACTACAAGTCCTCAAGGAACACAATACACATAATAATTCATAAAATCATGGATTTACTGTTTCAACCACATATGTCAATAACCACAAGGCATTCATGTACATATATTTTAATTATGTCATTCATAATTATTCACCATCACAATATACAAACTGTGTGATACTCAACAACATTTATAATAATTCATAATCACTCAATAATTTAATAAATAATTTTTATACATAGAGAAAATATCATTTTCTTTCAAAATAGCCATTCTAAGTGACTTTCAGCATCCCCAACAGCAACATACATTAGCAAAACAGTCATAACATGGGAAAATCAACTCCTTTTTAGGTGATTCTACTTTCTATAGCTCAATAATACAATTATCTACAACTTTCATGAAGAACACAGTTTCAAATTCCGAACAGAAATATTACTTATTCACAAAATACCACACTGCCTCAAGGTGAGTTTTTCAAAACGTACATATATTAGTAATTTCAGTGTTTCTGGAGTTACAAAAATGATTTTTGCATGAAACCAGTTCTAAAATACTCTTAACATAATTATCTACAACTTTCATGAAGGCTCAAACAACTAATTCATACCACAAAATTCCCAGTATTGAAAACAAGATTCGGATTTCCAAAATTCCAGAATTTCAGAATTTCAGCTTGCACATACTTTAGTAATTTGAGCATAACTTGAACTACAAAAATTATTTTGATGTGAAACCACTTTCTAAAAATCCAAAACTTAATTATCTACAACTTTCATGAAGACTCAAACAACTAATTCATACCACAAAATTCCCAGTATTGAAAACAAGATTTGGATTTCCAAAATTCCAGAATTTCAGAATTTCAGCTTGCACATACTTCAGTAATTTGAGCATAACTTGAACTACAAAAATTATTTTGATGTGAAACCACTTTCTAAAAATCCACAACTTAATTATCTACAACTTTCATGAAGACATCCAAGGCTGATTATGCATGTATAATTCCCAGCATATCAAAAGATACACTAAACATGAAGCAAATCTTTCACTCGAACATACAGTAGTATTTTGGCTATAACTTTTGCTACACATACTCAAATCAATCGGTTCAGGTCTAAAAATTCACATAACAAAAAGATTTACAACTTTTATGAAGACACTGATCACTAATTCTTACTACAAAATGCCCAATTTTAACAATAAGATACGGATTTCAAGTTCACAGATTTACAGCTTGTACATACTTCAGTATTATGAGCATAACTTGAGATACAAAAATTATTTTAATGTGAAACCACTTTCTAAAGATCCACAACTTAATTATCTACAACTTTCATGAAGACATCCAAGGCTGATTATGCACGTACAGTTCCCAGTAAATCAATATATACACAAAACAAAGGATAAATCTTTCACACGAACATGCTGTAGTATTTTGGCTATAACTTTTGCTATACTTATTGAAATTACTTGATTAAGGTCGAAAAATTCAGATATCAAAAAGATCTACAACTTTCATGAAGAAGTCAGAGTCAAATTCACACGTTTTAAATATCAAAAATGAGCAACAAGTTACGAATAAATTCTGGAATCCTAGAATCAGCATACAATTCTACCCATTTTACAAATATTCACAACCCTGTCCCCTCTTACCTTAATGGAGGTTCCTAAAGTGGTTGAAAGTGTTGTATTATTGTCCTAGCTTCAGATCAAGAGTGAAATTGATGGAGAAAGTGAAAGAAAATAAGAGAGAGACTTCACTAACTTTAGCTTGTTCTAAGAATTCAGACTTGGGAACAAGATGTAGTGTTGATTTAATGATGTAAATGACAAGTGGGGGACAAGCTTTTCATAATGGGATTGTAGTGGGATGTTAGGTGCATGAATTATGGTGATAATGGAGATTTTAGGTGAGAAAAATGAGCTGGATTGTTGACCATTTCCGCAGCCTACATAATGTAGTTTGTTTGATTGAAGTAAATATCAATTCTGACACTGTTTTGGTATTTTAGGCATATCTCTCTCATATCTTAATGGATGTTAACAAATGTGGTCTTGTTGGAAAGCTAAGACAACGAGGAACAACTTTGTAGTTTACGACTTTTTCAAATTCGGACTCTAACAAGGTATTAAAATATGTACAAGATGATATGATTGAAATAAAATATCAATTCTGACACTGTTTCGGTATTTTGGACATATCTCTCTCATATCTTAATGGAATTTAACAAATTTGGTCTTGTTGGAAAGATAAGAAAAAGAGGAACAACTTTGTAGTTGGACACATTTCCAAATTCGGACTCTAAATAACAATTAAAATGTGTACAAGATGATGCATTTTGAGTGGAGTATGTGGCAATTTGATGAGAGTAATTGGAAAAGCCAAGGAAATTAATAACTAAGGAAATAGGTAATAAATTGTTTGATTAACTTTTACCAAAGGTATAAAGTTAAAATTATTTACCATAGTAAAAGGTTAAATTGAAGATGTTGTCCTAACCAAAAATTTATGTAGAAAGTTGAGATAAAATGGATAATATCATTGATGGTCTAAATCAAAATGATTATACATGAGAATAAAATTTTTAGGATGTTACAATTCTCCCACCCTAATAAAAATTTAGTCCTCGAAATTTAATCATTACGCACTCCTCAGTGAAACAATTCTAGATACTGTGTCCTCATAGCATCTTCACGCTCCCAAGTCAGAGTTACATCAGTTCCTTGTTTCCATGCAACTTTTACCAGTGGTACATTCTTGTTCCTTAAGCGTTTATTCGATCTTTCTAGAATCTGTGTAGGTTCTGTGGAGATGGTCAGATTTTCTCTAACTTCAATATCATCGGCAGCAATCACATGGTTGGGATCTTGTACGTACTTCCTTAGCTGTGATACATGAAATACATTGTGCAGATTTGCCAGGTGAGGGGGAAGTGCAATCTGATATGCCACTGTATCAACCCTCTTTAGGATCTCATATGGTCCAATGAATCTCGGACTCAATTTCTTACTCTTCAATGCTCGACCAATCCCCTTGTGAGGTGAAACCTTCAAAAATACATGCTCACCAACTTGGAATTCAAGTGGTTTCCTCCTCTTATCATAATACTGCTTCTGTCTATCCTGAGATGCCTTCATCTTTTCTCTGATCATTTCTATCTGTTCAGTAGTCTGCTGCACAATTTCAGGTCCTAACGCCAAACTTTTACCAGTTTCTAACCAACAAAGTGGCGTTCGACACTTCCTACCATACAATGCTTCGAATTGAGCCATACCAATACTGCTGTGGTAACTATTATTATACGTGAATTCAATCAATGGAAGAAACTGCTCCCAACTACCACCATGTTCAATCACACAAGATCGCAGTAAGTCTTCCAAACTTTGTATGGTACGTTCTGACTGTCCATCTGTTTGGGGATGATAAGCTGAACTCAATCGAAGCTTTGAACCCAATTCCTGATGCAAGCTTCCCTAGAATTGGGAAGTGAATCTTGGATCTCTATCTGACACAATACTTGATGGTACACCATGTAGTCTTACGATCTCCTTCACATATAACTGTGCCAACTTTTGTAAAGAGTTCTTCATATTCATTGGGAGAAAGTGAGCAGACTTTGTCAATCTGTCTACAATAACCCAGATTGCATCATTTCCTGAACGTGTTCTTGGTAACCCCGACACAAAGCCCATTGAGATGTCATCCCATTTCCAGACAGGAATCTCTAATGGTTGCAGTTCACCAGATGGCTTCTGGTGTTCTACCTTGGCTTTTTGACACACCAGACATTGAAGAGATGGATTCAAAAGTTGTTCATTTTAGCTTGCTAGTGTCAATCAAAGCTCAAGAATCAAGATACAAAATTAAGGAAACTTCAGAAAAAAATTTATTTGGCCCCACAAATCCGGATACAAGAACCAACCAAGTAAGTAACATCTTTGATCAATGGACTGCTCGTTGGATTATTAAAGGCAGGTCATGCTCATAAAACATCAAGATATACAGTTACCAGTGATCTTTCTGTGTCCTTATCATCTCTGGTTTTGTTTGGAAAGGTGAAGGAAGGTAGTTCTGAAAATAGATTAATCAGTTCCATTCAAAGTAACGTGTGATAACTGATAAGAAAACATGACGCTTTATAGGTAAATTCTTAATTTGCACTGTGTCAAGAACAACTTTGTTTTAAATGTAGTTTTAGCTGTGATAATCAGGTTAAGGCTTGCAGTGGGATTTTTATGCTGATGCTAATGCTATTGAATTTATTTATATATGTTATATATGTATATATTCGCAGCAAAGTGAAAAGAAACTTAATATAAACCAAAATGTTCCATTAAACAAAATTCATATTGCAGCCATGAAGTCTATGAAGAAAGGCATCGATACATGTATGACAACAAATAAAAACAAAAATAGCAACATGAAAGAGAACCACTAAATTAAACTTTGGACTTGACCACAGCACTTTCATTGGGATTTCAAATCCATGCTCACAATTTTCCTCAATCCTCATGTACTTCTCAATGCTCAAACCATAGCCATAAACTTTCTTCTTTGTAGCAAACACCAAAAGTTCACCATTTAAGACCACAAATCGTGTAACAATAGGATCCTTCTGCATCAATCCCATCGCTTTTACTTTCAGAATCCTCTTCCACAGACCGGCCGGTTCGTAGTTTATCAAAGCCCACACTGTGAATACAAGCTTTTTTTTATCTCACCAAACAAATAGACTCACTTGGACTATTGACTTTGTCCCATTTGAAAATTCCCATGTTACAACTATAATCACGAGAACCCCTTGTATCTTTTGGCGAAATGGACTGTATGAGGAAAGAAACCCATTACCTAGAATTCGTATGCATGAATCAATATGAGAATTGTATGAATTTTGAAAGAATGCTTTTGCATACAAGAATATGAGTAAACTAGGAACATGTCCGTGCATGCATGAGTTTTTTTAATAGTTTAATATTAGACATTTTTTTAAATTATATAAATGTATTATTGTTGAATGGTTTGTATAGGGATAATTCTTTTGTAGTTAGAGCTGGACTCAAAATCTCTTTAATGTAATACACTTGTCGGTGGGGATTTGGTATTGTCTCTGTGCCTCAGTCTTCAAACTATCACACTAGTTAATACGTCACATTATTTAACGCGCTTAATAGAAGAAAGTGCCTTGATACATCACCGAATTTAATAAATTATTTAGCGCCTAACATTTTAAGCGCAATCCATTATAAACGTTTTAAAAGTGCAAACATTTTAAAGCGCTTAATGAAATAAGCATTTTAAATAGTTAGTGCCTCACATTTTAAAGCATTTTTTTGTATTAAACGCTTTAAAAGTTGCGTTTTAGAAAGTCAAATATGTGGTAGTGTACAAAGATTCTCCGATGCTTAACTCATTTCAAGTAGTTAATGACGGAGCTTAAGCAGGAGTATTATGTGCCTACCTTAATCAGTTATAAAAGTATTTATAGATGTGGATGACAAATGAGTCTTATATGACATTGTGTCAATACAAATCCATAAGTTATAGAGAAAGTCAGGTAACCACACACAGGTGCCTAACATGCTTTACAAACTGGCACCGGTGTGCCCCCAACAAATGAGCAAGCTCGTTGCACTATAGCGTACATAGGCGCTAGTTATCTAGGGGAGATATTTGCCATGGTGGTTATATCTTAACGGGTTCCACGTGAGGGCTCCCTGCCTATGCTAAGGATAATCTGAGGTTGCAAATTGGCGTCAGTGCTTGGACCAGATCATCTTCCCTCTAGCTTGTTGGGCCTCAAGGCTGCTTCAATGGGCTAAATTACCGTCCTGTGGTGGGATGGTGGTCGAAAGACGTTTATTGTCCTCGACCAATGTGACAATCTAAAGGCATGACTTTCTTCTTCTTTTCTTTTCCGAATCGGTATTCATTTATTATATCGACGTTGAAAGTGCCTAGACACATGGTGCACGTTGATTGATCAGTTGTGATTCATTCCAATGGGCCTGTTAGATGGCATGCAAAGCGATACGACCTGTTTATGGGCGTCGCCTTTTAATGCTCCCGTGCAACTGCCCCTAGCCTTGCCTATAAAAAGGGGCTTATTTGTATTGTGATGGCACCTTGGCACTTAGAGTTGAAACGCTGCTCCGACCTTGCCATCTATAATAGTGCTTATCATTAGAGTTCTGGCTCATACGAAAAGAACCACTCCCCGCGTTACACCAGGTAGCCACTTTGTCAATGACTCTCTCCAGAAATCATGAAATTGAAATAACTTAAATTGGGTGAAGTTAGAGATAACAGATCAGCCCAGATGTACCATTAAAAATGTATTAGGCTCTCGAATTACTTGAATAACATAGGTTTTTTTTAGCCTGAACCTTAAAAAGCCCAAAAAAATTCAGGCCAAGTGCAGCTAGTTTGTGTGGTTTGTCTTATAAAAACTATATATATATATATATATATATATATATATATATATAGGGAGAGAGAGAGAGTAATCACTGTAGGAAAGAAAAAATAACACGTGAACTACGTGTATAAGAAAATAAATGTGTGACAATTTTTTAAATAACAAGTCACCTTACACCAGTTGTTGAATAGAACCGATGTAAAACATGTTATTTACACCGATTGAAATCGTAACTGGTGTTATTTTACATGTTTTATATCAGTTGTAATGCTAACTGGTGTTACTAATTTTAATGTTTATACTTGATATATTCAACATCTAGTATAAAATATGAAAAAAAATTCCTAACACCCCTAAACCCCTTGACACCCATCTCTTCCTCATCTAACTCTAAATGCCTAATCCATCGAAGCTCACCTTATCTCCTTCGAAACTCATATAATCCTTATCTACTTCGACACTCACCTTCCTTACTTTATTTATCTCTAAGGCATAATAATATTAGTTAAATTTTTATTTCTTTTTTGTTAAAAGTAAAGATCTAAACTTTTTGAAGGTTTTACTCTTCTTGATACGAGTGATTTATTTTCTAAAAGATGAAAATAAAATAGGCCTCCTACATAAGCTAGCCCACAACCCGCATAGGGTAGAGTTAGGGCCTTCAATTTCAATGGCAGGGTGTTTGAACTCAGCTCTATAAAACTCGCTACTCGCATGAGCCAGTAAGAATAGGCGGGAGCCGCCTGAATTGCAAAGTATAGGTGAAACATCAAATTTTTATCATGTTTTGGATTTTTTATTGGGATTGGTGTAATTAACCTATAAGATAATTTACATAATATGTTAAAGTTTTCTCTTGGTATTAACTTTTTTTTTTGATAAATGGTATTGACTTTTAGTTTTGGTTCTTTAAATTTTAGAAGTGTTACCGTTTTATTCATCTATGTCTTAAGTTTTATAATTTTGTTTGACAGAATTTAGTGAAATAGAAAATAAATGACAGAATTCAGTGTTACAGTTTGATTTATTTATGTTCATTTCATAATGTTGCAACACCATTACACATGGCAAATGTTGCTGATATGACGACTCCTAGTTAAATTTGTGACATCCTAGGTCAATTTACATGTATTTTTATTCATTCAAGTAAATTTTACAATAAATTTTTCGCGATCAATAATAATTAATTAAGTCCCAATTCAAAATAATATTTATGTTTCACTACTCATGTTTAAAATAGTAAACAACCTTAACTAAATCAATTAATTAAAATGAGAAAAGAGATTTTATTTAAATGGGACCAAAGGAAGAAAAATGGAATCAGGGGCCTCTCGCTTGAGCGAGGCCCCAACTCGCTTAAGCGAGATTAGATGCTTTCGCTTGAGCGAAGTATCCACTCGCTTGAGCGAGGTTCATATTCAATCCTTGGGCGAGCCACACTCACGCTTGAGCGAAAACATTCATACCTATCAGACCTTACTTCGCTTGAGCGAGGTTGTCTCGCTTGAGCGAATCAGTTCCAGTGACCTTACCAACATGACTCGCTTAAGCGAACTGTTCTCGCTTGGGCGAGGCTCCTCCAGTACCTAGACTTCCCTGTTTCGCTCGAGCGGTTTATATTCGCCCAAGCGAAAAAGAGACAGAACCAATTCCTTTATCCTTCGCTCAAGCAGAGGATCCACCCGCTTGAGCGAAAAGCCTCCAGTAACTACCTCTGATACCTCAAATACCTCTCGCTTGAGCGGGAACCTTACCCGCTGGAGCGAGATGAACTCAGTAACCATTTACTCTACCTCTCGCTCAAGCGAGATTGAATCCGCTTGAGCGAAATTACTCCAGTGACTATATGGAAAGTACAGGACACGTTCGCTTGAGCGAAAATTCAATTAGCTCAAGCGAATTATGCAGTTTATACGTAAACACTTAAGATTTTCATACCAACCAGCAACCTAAGCATTCACATGCATCATTTAGCCTAGTTCATCCATTTCCATACAATCAAATATGCACATGAGATTAATTTTGACTAAACATGCCCCTCAATCATGTTTCTAATTCTCCAACTACATCATTGACAAATTCATCATTCATTTGGCACATCATCTAATTACTAACAGCGCACATTTATGATTTTCATCTTTTACTCTTCACATATACAAACAAGACCTGGCCATAATAATGATATTGGCTCCATGCCATTATACATCCAATTCAAAGAAATTAGCATAACCATCAACATTTTATTATTTCATCATCATGAATTTATATCCTTATCAAATAACATTCAGATTTTACTCATTATCCATCACATTCATAATCATGGTGACAATATACCAAATTAACTCAACACACATAAACAACATCTAGATTTAACATACATAAATCACAACACACATTACACACATAGTTCATTTCATAAATTCCCTTAGCTCCTTGGCATCAATTCTCCGCTTGACGCATCTCCGGGGCTTCAACCTCTTCCCTGTCACTGGTTACTAAATTAAAGAAACAATAGCAAGGGTGAGTGTTTGGTATCATAATTAATATAGAATGACAAATTCAAGAACAAGATACATATTGACTAGTTTTAGGTTGTACCATTTATCTTACCTCTTGTCCTTAAATTCCATTTACCAATCAAGAATTCAATTCCAATTCTTTTATCTCCAATTTGCCAATCACAATCAACAATTATCATGAAACACATTCATATCATCATACAATGGTAACAATGCATCGAATAACACAACTGACTCTCATATCAATTCGACGCCTAGTATCCGGATACTAAAAGGATCGGCCTTCAGCTGGGGGTCCTACTTGACACCCCGTGAACCCTGCTTGGTCCACTGAGTCCTACTTGACTCTCCACCTCAACCACTGGGTCCTACTTGACCACTGGGTCCTACTTGACCACTGGGTAGCTCAACTGGGCATAAACACCACGGGAGCCAGAAACGAGGGGCTGCACATACCTTCGGCCGTCCTACACCACATAATTACACATGTATATTCACATTTCTCATATCATACTGCAAGTGGCCAGCAACAAACACATACTCATCAATTGGGCGACCTACTTGTCAAGCTCGTCATCACAACGCCATTATACTCATCAACTCATCATCATTCAATTCACATTGTGCTCATAATCATCACAAATCATACACAATTTACATTCATACACATACAATTATCATTTCTTATAAATTCTCGTTAGTTTCGTATTTAATTCACTTACTCAATTCAATTACATTTACCTATCCTAATTAATTATAACCCGAACACCCCCTTACCTTGATTCCGAGCTCCGACGACTCGTTCTTGATGAGATTAGCGTTCTCTCGACGCTATGTCCAACGTTCCACGTCCGAAATCAACACCCACTTCACCGCTCGATCCTCCGACGACTGTTTCATTACCTACGGAGGTCGAAACGCAAAGCCCGTCAACGTTAAACCACTCTCATTACTCTAAAAGCCATTTTCAAGCTTCTACGCACTAGAGGAATAGGAAACGAAAGCTCACTCCTCCATGCACGACCATTTGGTTTAACGAAGAAAACGAAAGAGATGCGAAAACTTAATTTAAAGGACTCATTGGACTCACCTCGAAGCTACGGTCTCAAAAACGTAGTTATCTTGAAGTTTCGGTGCGAAATGATCTTCCTCTTGGAGCATGCAGCTACGACAATGGTGAGGAAAAAGAAGAAGATGTGCACGCTCGTGAAAGTGAAGAAGAAGAAGAAGTGAAATTAAGATTTTAATACCCAAGGGCAATTTGGTCATTTCCTATTTCAATTATATTTTCTTTTAAAAGTTTTAATTAAAACTTTTTACTTTTACCTTTCACCCCTCACCTTTTACCCCATTGTAACTTCAAATTTTTACCTTCTTTTAATTATTCATCATTTAACCTTTTATAATTAATCAAATAAATAAATTTATTTATTTCCACAACATTTAATTATTTGTAATTACATCTTTAATAATAATAATTCCCAAAGTCTTAATAAATCCGGTTGGGCAATTATTAATATTTTTCACCAATTAAACTTTTCTAAAAATATTAGGGATGTTACAAAATTTCTATTGGTTGAAGAGTTAATCACACATAAAGTCGTCAATGGATATTTGACACGTGGAGTCTTCACATTAGTAACATTTAACATGTGGAGTAGCCATGTTAGCAGGGTGAATAACATGTCAGATTTCATTTAACAACGTTAATAAAAAATGAGCTTTCTTTTTTTCCCCTTTAATAGGGCCCTAAGGAAAAGGCTCCGAGTTAGTTGTATATGTATATACGTCTCTCTCTCTCTCTTTCTCTCTCTCTCTCTCTCTCTCTCTCTCTCTCTATATATATATATATATATATATATATATATAAAGTTTCTCTAAATGATGGGGAAGGTCCCCTTATTCAGACACTATGTGCCACCCTTGGTGGTGTCAATGACCCTCTCCAAAAATTATAAAACTAAAAAACCTAAATTGGGTGGAGTTATAGATAACAAGCCAGCCCAAATGTAATTGTAGTAATGTATTGGGCTTTAGAATTACTCGAATAACATCAAGCCTTTTTTAGCCAGAACCTTAAAAGGCTCAAAAGATTTGGGCCAAGTGTAGTTGGTCTGTGTGGTTTGTCTTGTAAAATATATATATATATATATATATATATATATATATATATATATATATATATATATGATAGAGTACAGTCACATTAGGAAAGAAAAAATAACATGCAAACTATATGTATTCCCAATTTCACTTAGTTAACACTAATGCAAAACAACACTTTTTACAACAGGTTTTTTACACTGTTTCTGGTATAGAAAATAAATGCGTGACAATTTTTTAAGTAACAAGTCACCCACCTTATACCGGTTATTAAATAGAGCCGATGTAAAAATTTTTATTTACACCAGCCGAAATTGTAACTAGTGTTATTTTATGTGTTTTATACCGATTGTAATGCTAGTCTTACTAATTTAATGTTTATGCTTGATATATTTAACATTTGGTATAAAATATGAAATAAAATTCCTAACACCCTTAAACCCTTTGACACCCTTAAACCTTTTGACTCCTATCTCTTCCTCATCTAACTCTAAATGCCTAATCCAATGAAGCTCATCTTATCTCTTTCGGTACTTATCTTCTTCGACACTCATTTTGTTCCTTATCTCATTTCATTTATCTCCGAGCTATAGTAATATTAGTTAAAATTTTGATTTTTAAAGATCTAAACTTTTTAAAGGTTTTACTCTTCTTGGTACTAGTGATTTTCATTTATAAATATTTTCTAAAAGATAAAAATAAAATGGGTTGCTTGCATAAGCTAGCCTATAACCCATATAAGGATGAACTAGGGTTTTCAATTTCAATGTTTGAATAATAAGCAAGGTGTTTGAACTAGGCCTTATAAAATTCTCTACTCGCATAGGCGAGTTGGAATAGGACGGGGCTGTGCAAATTGTGAAATAATGGTGAAGTATCAATTTCCATCATGTTTTAGATTTTCTATTGGAAATTGACCTAAAAGATATGTTACATAATATTTTAAAGTTTGCTCTTGCTGCTAACTTTATATATATATATATATATATATATATATATATATAGTTTTGAAAGTGTTATAGTTTGATCCATTTGTATCTTAAATTTCATAATTTTGTTTGATAGAATAAAGTGAAATATTCATTTTGTTAAAAAAAATAAAATAAAAATTTAAAGAAGAAACTCAGATTTCAATATATAAAAGATCATGATATTTAACACTTAAAGACTAAACTCAATCAAACTAAAATTAGAGGATCAACTTAAAATCTAATAAAGATTTAAATGACCAAATATACAATTTTTACCATAATTTTATCTATTCATGTATATGATTACATGCTTTAGGTATATGGTGAAATGCTACACACACATATATGTATGTAAAATGCTACACACACATTTATGTATGTATGTATTTCTTTTATATCCTCCATCTTAAGTCTTTCGTGTAAGTATATGAAATGAAACGGGTTTAAACCCTATACAATAGTTACACCATGTAATATTTTCTTTATGCGTTTTTAACACAGGTTGTTTTTTTATAACTAATGTAAAAAATTATATTTTATATTGACTATCAAAATAACTGGTATATTAAAATACATTTTTGTAGATTTTTTATACCATTTATTTTAATAGCTAATCTAAATATATATATTTTAGATTAAATATGTTATTGGTCCTTATATTTTTATCAATTTTTGGTGTTGATTTTTGAGTATTTTTTTGTTGGTTTTTGTCTTTATGTTATTTAATATGTTAAAACTGATCCTTAAAAACATTGACAGAGGAAAAGATAGAGTTTATTTTGAGAAGTTAAATATTGGGATAAGTTGGAGAGATGGAATGAGAGATATATAACATGATATTTTTATTTATTTAGTTAGGAGTTGAGTTAATAATGTTACATTTTAATGATTAATTTTAACATATGAGAGATCAATTTTAACATATTTAATAACATAGAGATAAAAACCAATAAAAAATAATCGAGGGATCAAAACTGAAAATTATAAAAATACACAGACTAATAACATATTTAACCCGTATTCTTTTTTTATCAATTATCCAAATAATTGGAAAAATACATAAAAAAGATCATCTAACCAATAATTATTCAGCATATATGATATTTTTGTTAAGATGAAATATATTGTTTACATTATTTTTTAATGTTTTTACTTTGATTGTTTTAATAATTTTGTTTATATTGGTTAAAACAACTAAAATATTTTAGACAAATTATTATTTCAATAACCGATGTGAAACAAGTTTGCAGGTTGATAAAAGATGAGAGCATTTCCCAATTAATTTTCAGTTTCGGAGGAAATCCGCAAAGCGTTTCAGCATCTTGAAAGCATTTTCCGTTTGGGGATGGTGGATGTGAAAAACGTGATCCTCATCTTCCACTTGAAACAGTTCCACTTCACCTTGCCACCCACTCTCCTTCACAGCCTCATAGTACAAAATCGCTCTATCCCTCAACTCATCCCTTTCAGCAGTACAAACAAGAAGCTTACAACACCCAATCCCAGCCAAACCAGAAGCCCCATGAACCAAGGGATTGATCATAGGGTTGTCAACTCCACCAGGGGCTGATGGGTACACAAAATTCCACACCACAAAGGACACACTCTCTTCATGCCCTGCAACAGCTTCTGACCCAATTGCCTTTGAACCGTAGAAATAAGGGTGAGATACAAAAGCACCATAGACTTTGACACCACAAGGTAAAGCCTCAACCCCAGCACGCATGGCCATGCTATGCACAATATTAGCACCAGCACTGTCTCCTCCAATGAACACTCTGTTTAAATCACCATGCTTCATTAGCCATGCCTCGGTTTTGTTTCTGGCAACCCATTTAAGAGCTTCCCAACAATCATCATAAGCTGCAGGAAGAGGGGTCTCTGGTGCGAGCCTGTACTCCACAGAAACGACCAGAACGTGTGTTACGGACACAAACAAGTTGGTGTACTTATGGTGGAGTTGGCTGAAGGCAGATTCAAAGAAAAATCCACCACCATGAAAGTAGACCAAGATGGGAACTTTATTGAGATTGTTTTCATGGGTCGGGGTCAATTTTGGAAGGTATAGACGAGCAGAGATAAGAGGGTTATTTGAGATTACAACGTCTTTGGAAGATGTTGCTGTTGTTGGATCTTCAAGGGTGGGTGGCACCATTGGAGACTCTTGGAGGCGTTCAATGGTCCCATCCTTGTAAATTCGGAGAAACGTCGGAATCTCCATTGTTATCTCTTTTGTGTTTGGTGCTGCGGTGGCGGTTCGGGTGTAAATTGAATCCATTGGAATTGAGGAAAAATTTTGAGGAGCACAAGCAAAGCTCGTGAACCATGTATATAGTTGTGAATATGTACATATTTTTATTAATCTATGGTATTCTTCACATCGCCATCATCCAGATTAAGTGATGAAATTAGTTATTACTCTATCATACTTGGTGTTAACAAGATGTTTTATATTATGATATAACAATAAAAAAATTTAATAATTAATATTAAATTTTTATGTTATTCAAATGTCGTTTAAATCAATTAAAATTTTATTGAATCAATAAATTTTTTTTGTTGGTCAAACTTTAATTTAGTTTAGTTAACCTAACAGTCAACCAAACACTCATAAATATATATATATATATATATATATAAATATGACTTTATCTAATTAAATCTTGACACGTGATAAGAAATAATGAATAAAATTTTCTATTAAAAATTATGGAAAAATTATTTAGGAATTAGATGAACATTGCTGAAAATTTCCATTTTTTTGTTATTTGTTACTATCCTGTACAAAATGTAGACAATTAATTGGCAGATGCATAGAAAACATTTTTCACGTCGTTGGGCACTTGGAAGTTAACTGTGGAAACTCATATTTGGTGTGGAATAATTCGAATCTTTGTTTACCAAAAAAAAACAAATTCGAATCTTTGTGACCACAAATCCACCTGTGTTATGCATAACATTTCATATTCTAACATACGTGGAGCGAAGGATTCGTTGTCTTTACGTGAAACCTAAAGATCACAAATCCATGGACACAATTATTTCCCTTGTTGGTTTTTTTCTGTAAAAGATTTTGTGAAATTATAACCACTCTTCAGTAATTCGATTTTAATTATATAATTTTAATTGATTTCTTTTAACTGTTGAAGTTTCTCTCTCTTTTTTTTCCCTAAAATTTGAGTTGATTGTAATTATTTATTTTCATTCATTAAATATTTTAAATTATTTTCTCAAATGTGATATAATATCTCACACATACACATGCACACATGATTACTTATCCTTTTCGAACAGGTTGATATATTTCTCTTACGTTTTATGGTTTTTATTTCGTTGAAGCTTAAAATCCCTTTGTACTGAGACCGTTTGGTTTAATATACTGATATAGTTCTTCGTAAAATTCGTGGTACTGTTCCAATATTGGCGCTTGTATTTTCTTCCATGCATGACTGAGAACACCAGATTAAAAGAAATGGAACCTACGTTGAAGAATAAAGGTAAAGAGATATTCAACGTTTGCAGGAATTAATGGAGCTTAACCGTGTTCATACATATATATTAAGTTCAAACTGCCACTTTAGCACTTAAGGATCAGTTATAGAGCTCACTCAATCTGTTAGATAAGAATCACTCTCAGCATTCTTCTTTGAATACTGGCTCCCCAATTGTTCAACCATTGAAGGATATTTCCCTTGGATTTCTTCGTTTTGATGGTAACACACGTGTTTTGGAATAGGTTTTCAAGCGGAGAAGTTCTTCAATTATCATCATACTGTAGATTCCGAGATGTTGCAGCGTTTATTTGCAATGAACTCATGGAATGAGCTTTCTCGAGCTTTGGAGTCTTAATTTAGGCCTTCTACTTTTGATTGCCCAATGGCAGATTTGTTTAAATTGCAACAAAGAGGTTCAGTATCTGATTACTATCTTCAATTCATGTATCTAGCCAATAGATCCTTCACATGTTGAATTGCTTCTTAAGTGGTTTATACACATTGAAATTAGAACATGTTAAATATAGTTCAGTCTCCAACTTGAGGCTTAAGCTAAGTTGTATGTAACATGTATAGCTTTTGTTTGTTTTAACACTCTGACAACCTTACCACCATCACGTGCCTAGGATCATTATATTCCACCAGTGAAGGTAAAGCCTTACCGTTACCCTCATAGCCAAAAAGAGAAAATTGAGAAGTTGGTGGCTTATATGCATGAGGGAATTATCCAACCTAGTAAGTGTCCTTTTTCTTATTCTAATTTCTAGTAAAAAGAGAAGAATGAATCATGAAGGGTGTATATTGATTATAGGGCACTTAATGCTATCACCATCAAGAATGCTTTCACACCCACTGTTGATAAATTGATCATTGATGAGCTTTCACTAAATGTTGTTGAATCTTTAAGTTTATTTTCAAAAAATTAAAAGCTATTAAAATAAATCCTTATACTAAATAGGATTATTTTGACAAGATCACCACTAGTAACTTAAGTTATGCTTTAACTTATTTTATTAACTTAAAAATTAAAATTTAAAATATAAACATCCCTTCTGTTTTACTTATAAAAATGTCATATTTTACACCCATATTCATACCAAACATTGGTCTGCACCCCTAGTCATGCAACATATATGTAATTCATCTCCTTCAATTGACCCAAAAAAATTCTCCTTCAATTATGCTTTATGTTAAAAATGTTAATACATCTGTTAAATTCAACCAATAAATTACTGTCAGTAATATCTCCAAGATGTGGGTTTTTGGCCATTTTAGGGTATTTTTGGTTTTATTAGGGCATATGGGTTGGGCAAGAAATTATTTGGTTGTCTAGGGTGGAAGTGGTCAAATCGTATTTGCTTTACGCATGTTGAGGGAGCGTATTGTGTAAAACGCATTTCAACCTGACGTGAATAACCATGAAAACGCATTTCAACCTAACGTTTTCTAAAGAAGTCTTTTGATGCTGCGTTTTTATGATGTTCAAGCCTCTTGAAAGTGCGTTTTCTGATGCTGCAGGGACACATAAAACGCATCATTGGCTGGCGTGTTTTGGTCAGCATGGATTAAGTTCACACCCCCCTCTTGCGTTTTTGGTGCATAGAAGAAAATGCTGCAACACAAAATAAATTATCCCGTAGAATATTATACAAATAATTTGTCTAAATAAATACCAATTTTATTAACATAAACTACATGTATATATACTTTGTCTAAAAAATACCAACTTTATTAAAATAAACTACATATATATATATACTTTGTCTTAAAAAATACTAACTTTTTTAAAATAAAACTACATGTATATTTTTATATAAAAAATACCAACTTCATTTAAATAATATGTTATTTGACTCAAATTTTATAAGATAATATTTACCTTATATCAAATGCCTAACTTGCAAGATAAAAGTAGACCACCCCGAACAAATACACACTGCAGAATATAAGGACCACCAATAGCAGCTTGCAAATGTCAAATGTCAAACTTGCACACAATATAAGGACCACCCCCTAACTTGCAAATGTCAAACTTGCACACACAAATAGCAGCTTCAACATGCGTTTCTAGAAGGAGAAATGGGTGAAAGTTAGCTTGGGAGGGATCACGAATATAAAAGAAGGGGAGTGCGGGACAAGAAGAAAATGCATTTGGGTGCAGGAAAACGCATCTGCAGAGGGCGTTTTCGCCCGGGAAAACGCATCTTCATATGGCGTTTTTAAGCGACGTGAAAACATGCCACTTTGTCATGCGTAATGGAACTGGAAAATGCATGCTTTTTACTGGAAAAAGCCTCATCACCATGCGTTTTTACTGCATGCGTGACACTTGACACGCATACAAGTAAAACGCATTTTGACCCTGCGTGATACCTGATGAAGCCTGCCCAAGATGCGTGAACCAAAGCAGACGTGACCCCTGCCACACCAGACAACCAAATATGTTTTTGGCCAACCCATATTCCCAAATAAATTTTAAATTCACCCTAAAATGGTCAAAAACCCCCAAGATGTGCTAGTCATAGTCCTACCATTTTTTCCAAAAAATGACTTTTGCATCACAGCCCATTATCAACTTACAGCATGAAGCAATTTAACTTTTCTACCTTTGATAACTCTAAATTAAGTTGTAAAACAGGCTCGACTATGGACATTTTTTTAATTAATAATACAAAATAAATTCAATAGCTTTCAGCATCACAAATGCTGTTTAGTTGCTGCATCACTTATATGAAGACATCATTAGCAAACACTTCATTATCACAGATAAGACTAAATAGTACTAAAAACAAAGCCGTTTTGACACAGTGCGAATAAAGAATTCAATGGTTGTAACCAAAACTTAATCATTTAACATGTTCATGATAGTCTCATCTTTCCAAACATGTTAGCTAGGGAGACCAACTAGAAGTGCATAGGAATTTGATTATTTGACAATTTTCCCAAGTAAAGACAAGAAATGCATTTTAGTGAGAACAGTATGTAAACATGGAAGTTGGAACAAAATATCCAATTTAAAGGAAATGAAAATGGTGAATTCCCCATCAGAGAAGGAAGATCTACAACTTGAGCGTGAATCAAATGCTCATGATGAAGAAATTTGATTTTTATCTTTGTTGATCTATTCCTCAGCATCTGATAAAATTGCAAAACAAGTAAATACAAGATTAACATCGAACAGAAAAACTTATTAAATCTGATAAGCGGCAACATATATAGGTAGACATATTATACAAATATTAAAGCATTTCAGTGTGTCCAAAACTAAATTCCAAATGCTCATTGAAGCAGTTTAAGTCTCAAGATAATAAACATTTTATCTCTATGCATTACATGATGAAATAAATCTTTGAAACTTGAAATATAAAAAAGTATTTTGACCATATTTATCCAAATTTATCCAAAAGGTTAGTATCCTAATCAAACTATAATACCATAATAAAAACGGACCTAATTCATCTTAAAATCTAACTAAAGAGTTAAATGTTATCTAAAGTCTTAGAAGGAATATTTTAGTTATATTTATAATCAAAGTAGACTTATCGTTAAACACAACTTACAACACTGATAAAAATCACTAATTTTGAAGAGATGGATTCAAAAGTTGTTCATTTTAGCTTGCTAGTGTCGATCAAAGCTCAAGAATCAAGATACAAAATTAAGGAAACTTCAGAAAAAAATTTATTTGGCCCCACAAATCCGGATACAAGAACCAACCAAGTAAGTAACATCTTTGATCAATGGACTGCTCGTTGGATTATTAAAGGCAGGTCATGCTCATAAAACATCAAGATATACAGTTACCAGTGATCTTTCTGTGTCCTTATCATCTCTGGTTTTGTTTGGAAAGGTGAAGGAAGGTAGTTCTGAAAATAGATTAATCAGTTCCATTCAAAGTAACGTGTGATAACTGATAAGAAAACATGACGCTTTATAGGTAAATTCTTAATTTGCACTGTGTCAAGAACAACTTTGTTTTAAATGTAGTTTTAGCTGTGATAATCAGGTTAAGGCTTGCAGTGGGATTTTTATGCTGATGCTAATGCTATTGAATTTATTTATATATGTTATATATGTATATATTCGCAGCAAAGTGAAAAGAAACTTAATATAAACCAAAATGTTCCATTAAACAAAATTCATATTGCAGCCATGAAGTCTATGAAGAAAGGCATCGATACATGTATGACAACAAATAAAAACAAAAATAGCAACATGAAAGAGAACCACTAAATTAAACTTTGGACTTGACCACAGCACTTTCATTGGGATTTCAAATCCATGCTCACAAATTTCCTCAATCCTCATGTACTTCTCAATGCTCAAACCATAGCCATAAACTTTCTTCTTTGTAGCAAACACCAAAAGTTCACCATTTAAGACCACAAATCGTGTAACAATAGGATCCTTCTGCATCAATCCCATCGCTTTTACTTTCAGAATCCTCTTCCACAGACCGGCCGGTTCGTAGTTTATCAAAGCCCACACTGTGAATACAAGCTTTTTTTTATCTCACCAAACAAATAGACTCACTTGGACTATTGACTTTGTCCCATTTGAAAATTCCCATGTTACAACTATAATCACGAGAACCCCTTGTATCTTTTGGCGAAATGGACTGTATGAGGAAAGAAACCCATTACCTAGAATTCGTATGCATGAATCAATATGAGAATTGTATGAATTTTGAAAGAATGCTTTTGCATACAAGAATATGAGTAAACTAGGAACATGTCCATGCATGAGTTTTTTTAATAGTTTAATATTAGACATTTTTTTAAATTATATAAATGTATTATTGTTGAATGGTTTGTATAGGGATAATTCTTTTGTAGTTAGAGCTGGACTCAAAATCTCTTTAATGTAATACACTTGTCGGTGGGGATTTGGTATTGTCTCTGTGCCTCAGTCTTCAAACTATCACACTAGTTAATACGTCACATTATTTAACGCGCTTAATAGAAGAAAGTGCCTTGATACATCACCGAATTTAATAAATTATTTAGCGCCTAACATTTTAAGCGCAATCCATTATAAACGTTTTAAAAGTGCAAACATTTTAAAGCGCTTAATGAAATAAGCATTTTAAATAGTTAGTGCCTCACATTTTAAAGCATTTTTTTGTATTAAACGCTTTAAAAGTTGCGTTTTAGAAAGTCAAATATGTGGTAGTGTACAAAGATTCTCCGATGCTTAACTCATTTCAAGTAGTTAATGACGGAGCTTAAGCAGGAGTATTATGTGCCTACCTTAATCAGTTATAAAAGTATTTATAGATGTGGATGACAAATGAGTCTTATATGACATTGTGTCAATACAAATCCATAAGTTATAGAGAAAGTCAGGTAACCACACACAGGTGCCTAACATGCTTTACAAACTGGCACCGGTGTGCCCCCAACAAATGAGCAAGCTCGTTGCACTATAGCGTACATGGGCGCTAGTTATCTAGGGGAGATATTTGCCATGGTGGTTATATCTTAACGGGTTCCACGTGAGGGCTCCCTGCCTATGCTAAGGATAATCTGAGGTTGCAAATTGGCGTCAGTGCTTGGACCAGATCATCTTCCCTCTAGCTTGTTGGGCCTCAAGGCTGCTTCAATGGGCTAAATTACCGTCCTGTGGTGGGATGGTGGTCGAAAGGCGTTTATTGTCCTTGACCAATGTGACAATCTAAAGGCATGACTTTCTTCTTCTTTTCTTTTCCGAATCGGTATTCATTTATTATATCGACGTTGAAAGTGCCTAGACACATGGTGCACGTTGATTGATCAGTTGTGATTCATTCCAATGGGCCTGTTAGATGGCATGCAAAGCGATACGACCTGTTTATGGGCGTCGCCTTTTAATGCTCCCGTGCAACTGCCCCTAGCCTTGCCTATAAAAAGGGGCTTATTTGTGTTGTGATGGCACCTTGGCACTTAGAGTTGAAACGCTGCTCCGACCTTGCCATCTATAATAGTGCTTATCATTAGAGTTCTGGCTCATACGAAAAGAACCACTCCCCGCGTTACACCAGGTAGCCACTTTGTCATTCCTTATGTGTTTTAAGTATTATATTTTTAGTTAGGGCAACCGATATGAGTGAAGCGTCAATGAGAGAGATAGCCTCTAGCATGGTTAACAACGTCATCTTGGTGAAATTCATGGATGGTGCTAACCCGTATTCATCCAAACCAAGGGAGTAGAGGTAGAGTACCCGATCTAGATAGTGGGATAAGTAGCATAGTTCGAGGTAGGAGGTTAAATTGTCCAATAAGGATGGAGTCTAAACTTGAGCGAGAGAAGTTAGAGGAATACGATACCTCTCCAGGTTTGACAACGAACACAGAAATAACTACTCTGTCAGGTTTGATAATAATGGTGATTTGACGATTTGACCTTTTATAACTGCATACCCTTCCTTGCGCATACAGTGAAAACAATGGCGTCTAATGGAGATTACAGAACCAGCCCTCGCCGTATAGTGGCTACCGATCCCATCAATACCAATATGGTAGCACATCGAATTAATTGGTTGGCTGCCAAAAGAGAATCCATACTGCTGGGTGCATGTGAAACCTCTTAACATCGCCTCTCGATATGTTGTGGAAGCTGACATGGAGAAAATATTGAACTTTGAAGTTTATTCTGGCAATAAGTACAAGAATGATTTTGTCATGGTGGCTTCGTGGAAAGTGGATAAGATTTGCCACAGCTAGACGATTCACGACTTCTTTATATGTACGAGATCATATTTAACCACATCAGTATCAAATTCCCTCCCATGGAGTTTGAGATGGTGCACTCTATTTTTCTAATGCTGTCCCTGTAACGCCCCGAAACGTGGATTAAAATTTTCAAGTAAATTTTTCGCTTTTTCGAAAGATCATTTTAAAAATTATAAATTTAATTCAGAGTTTATATAACAATTAATAACAGCGAAAAAATTATCATACATACTAGTCGTGAATAATTAAATTCAAGAAAATATTTAAGTAGCGGAAACGATTGTGAAGATAATGGTACATGACATATTATATTTATTACAACCCATAAATTCAAAGTTCAGGTAATAAAACAAATAGACATCCATCATGGCATCACTCTGCATTCTGCGTGTCATTCACTGTAAAAATTAATGTAAGAGTGAGACAGAATATAGAATAAATATAAAATAGATAAAATTGCACAAACATAATCAACAATTCATAATGATATGATGAATATGCCAAACAAGTCCATTAATAGATCTTTAATTAGTCAAATGATGTCATGCTGGATCCATTTGGTCTTGGTGGGAATACTGCAGTAAAAGTCTCATAGAGACACAAATAGGGCTTTAGCATATACCATGAATCCCTATACTTCATGGCGCTTAAGTACCGAAGTACACAATATCATAAGTAGGACTTCTGCATAAACCATGAATCCCTACACTCCATGGCACACAACATAATAGGGCTTAACTCATCATAGAGTAACCCCCCACCAGGGTAGGCAATCATGGAACCCCTAAATTCCATGGTGCATCCGAATGCTTATAATGCATGAATGCCTTTAATTCTTTTAACATACCATGATATCCACATTTCCAAAACCTCTTGGATACTACAAGTCCTCAAGGAACACAATACACATAATAATTCATAAAATCATGGATTTACTGTTTCAACCACATATGTCAATAACCACAAGGCATTCATGTACATATATTTTAATTATGTCATTCATAATTATTCACCATCACAATATACAAACTGTGTGATACTCAACAACATTTATAATAATTCATAATCACTCAATAATTTAATAAATAATTTTTATACATAGAGAAAATATCATTTTCTTTCAAAATAGCCATTCTAAGTGACTTTCAGCATCCCCAACAGCAACATACATTAGCAAAACAGTCATAACATGGGAAAATCAACTCCTTTTTAGGTGATTCTACTTTCTATAGCTCAATAATACAATTATATACAACTTTCATGAAGAACACAGTTTCAAATTCCGAACAGAAATATTACTTATTCACGAAATACCACACTGCCTCAAGGTGAGTTTTTCAAAACGTACATATATTAGTAATTTCAGTGTTTCTGGAGTTACAAAAATGATTTTTGCATGAAACCAGTTCTAAAATACTCTTAACATAATTATCTACAACTTTCATGAAGACTCAAACAACTAATTCATACCACAAAATTCCCAGTATTGAAAACAAGATTCGGATTTCCAAAATTCCAGAATTTCAGAATTTCAGCTTGCACATACTTTAGTAATTTGAGCATAACTTGAACTACAAAAATTATTTTGATGTGAAACCACTTTCTAAAAATCCAAAACTTAATTATCTACAACTTTCATGAAGACTCAAACAACTAATTCATACCACAAAATTCCCAGTATTGAAAACAAGATTTGGATTTCCAAAATTCCAGAATTTCAGAATTTCAGCTTGCACATACTTCAGTAATTTGAGCATAACTTGAACTACAAAAATTATTTTGATGTGAAACCACTTTCTAAAAATCCACAACTTAATTATCTACAACTTTCATGAAGACATCCAAGGCTGATTATGCATGTATAATTCCCAGCATATCAAAAGATACACTAAACATGAAGCAAATCTTTCACTCGAACATACAGTAGTATTTTGGCTATAACTTTTGCTACACATACTCAAATCAATCGGTTCAGGTCTAAAAATTCACATAACAAAAAGATTTACAACTTTTATGAAGACACTGATCACTAATTCTTACTACAAAATGCCCAATTTTAACAATAAGATACGGATTTCAAGTTCACAGATTTACAGCTTGTACATACTTCAGTATTATGAGCATAACTTGAGATACAAAAATTATTTTAATGTGAAACCACTTTCTAAAGATCCACAACTTAATTATCTACAACTTTCATGAAGACATCCAAGGCTGATTATGCACGTACAGTTCCCAGTAAATCAATATATACACAAAACAAAGGATAAATCTTTCACACGAACATGCTGTAGTATTTTGGCTATAACTTTTGCTATACTTATTGAAATTACTTGATTAAGGTCGCAAAATTCAGATATCAAAAAGATCTACAACTTTCATGAAGAAGTCAGAGTCAAATTCACACGTTTTAAATATCAAAAATGAGCAACAAGTTACGAATAAATTCTGGAATCCTAGAATCAGCATACAATTCTACCCATTTTACAAATATTCACAACCCTGTCCCCTCTTACCTTAATGGAGGTTCCTAAAGTGGTTGAAAGTGTTGTATTATTGTCCTAGCTTCAGATCAAGAGTGAAATTGATGGAGAAAGTGAAAGAAAATAAGAGAGAGACTTCACTAACTTTAGCTTGTTCTAAGAATTCAGACTTGGGAACAAGATGTAGTGTTGATTTAATGATGTAAATGACAAGTGGGGGACAAGCTTTTCATAATGGGATTGTAGTGGGATGTTAGGTGCATGAATTATGGTGATAATGGAGATTTTAGGTGAGAAAAATGAGCTGGATTGTTGACCATTTCCGCAGCCTACATAATGTAGTTTGTTTGATTGAAGTAAATATCAATTCTGACACTGTTTTGGTATTTTAGGCATATCTCTCTCATATCTTAATGGATGTTAACAAATGTGGTCTTGTTGGAAAGCTAAGACAACGAGGAACAACTTTGTAGTTTACGACTTTTTCAAATTCGGACTCTAACAAGGTATTAAAATATGTACAAGATGATATGATTGAAATAAAATATCAATTCTGACACTGTTTCGGTATTTTGGACATATCTCTCTCATATCTTAATGGAATTTAACAAATTTGGTCTTGTTGGAAAGATAAGAAAAAGAGGAACAACTTTGTAGTTGGACACATTTCCAAATTCGGACTCTAAATAACAATTAAAATGTGTACAAGATGATGCATTTTGAGTGGAGTATGTGGCAATTTGATGAGAGTAATTGGAAAAGCCAAGGAAATTAATAACTAAGGAAATAGGTAATAAATTGTTTGATTAACTTTTACCAAAGGTATAAAGTTAAAATTATTTACCATAGTAAAAGGTTAAATTGAAGATGTTGTCCTAACCAAAAATTTATGTAGAAAGTTGAGATAAAATGGATAATATCATTGATGGTCTAAATCAAAATGATTATACATGAGAATAAAATTTTTAGGATGTTACAATTCTCCCACCCTAATAAAAATTTAGTCCTCGAAATTTAATCATTACGCACTCCTCAGTGAAACAATTCTAGATACTGTGTCCTCATAGCATCTTCACGCTCCCAAGTCAGAGTTACATCAGTTCCTTGTTTCCATGCAACTTTTACCAGTGGTACATTCTTGTTCCTTAAGCGTTTATTCGATCTTTCTAGAATCTGTGTAGGTTCTGTGGAGATGGTCAGATTTTCTCTAACTTCAATATCATCGGCAGCAATCACATGGTTGGGATCTTGTACGTACTTCCTTAGCTGTGATACATGAAATACATTGTGCAGATTTGCCAGGTGAGGGGGAAGTGCAATCTGATATGCCACTGTACCAACCCTCTTTAGGATCTCATATGGTCCAATGAATCTCGGACTCAATTTCTTACTCTTCAATGCTCGACCAATCCCCTTGTGAGGTGAAACCTTCAAAAATACATGCTCACCAACTTGGAATTCAAGTGGTTTCCTCCTCTTATCATAATACTGCTTCTGTCTATCCTGAGATGCCTTCATCTTTTCTCTGATCATTTCTATCTGTTCAGTAGTCTGCTGCACAATTTCAGGTCCTAACGCCAAACTTTCACCAGTTTCTAACCAACAAAGTGGCGTTCGACACTTCCTACCATACAATGCTTCGAATGGAGCCATACCAATACTGCTGTGGTAACTATTATTATACGTGAATTCAATCAATGGAAGAAACTGCTCCCAACTACCACCATGTTCAATCACACAAGATCGCAGTAAGTCTTCCAAACTTTGTATGGTACGTTCTGACTGTCCATCTGTTTGGGGATGATAAGCTGAACTCAATCGAAGCTTTGAACCCAATTCCTGATGCAAGCTTCCCTAGAATTGGGAAGTGAATCTTGGATCTCTATCTGACACAATACTTGATGGTACACCATGTAGTCTTACGATCTCCTTCACATATAACTGTGCCAACTTTTGTAAAGAGTTCTTCATATTCATTGGGAGAAAGTGAGCAGACTTTGTCAATCTGTCTACAATAACCCAGATTGCATCATTCCCTGAACGTGTTCTTGGTAACCCCGACACAAAGTCCATTGAGATGTCATCCCATTTCCAGACAGGAATCTCTAATGGTTGCAGTTCACCAGATGGCTTCTGGTGTTCTACCTTGGCTTTTTGACACACCAGACATGAAGCCACATATTCAACTATCTCTTTCTTCATCCTTGGCCAGCAAAAGCTTTTCCTCAGATCTTGATACATCTTAGTTGATCTAGGATGAATGCTCAACATACTTTTATGCGCTTCTTCTAGAATCGTCCTTCTCAGATCAACATCATCTGGTACACAAATTCTATTCCTGATCCTCTAAATTCCATCTGATCCTTCTTGTAGTCCCATATCTTTTCCATTCGCCTGTAATTCTCTCAACTCCTGTAATGGCAAATCTTCTTTCTGTCTTTCACCTAACAGTTTCAGGAAATCATTGGTTATTTTCAAAGTCCCCAAAGTCATACTCCTTGAAGATTTTATCTCTACACCCAAGTTCATGTCTCTGAACTGTTCTATCATCTCTATTTCTTTTATCATCAAAGATGCCATATGAATGGACTTTCGGCTTAGTGCATCTGCCACCACATTTGCTTTTCCTGGATGGTATTTCAAATCAAATTCATAATCTTTAAGAAATTCCATCCACCTTCGCTGCCTCATGTTTAATTCTTTTTGATCGAACAAATACTTCAAGCTCTTGTGGTCACTGAACACTTCAAACCTGACTCCATACAAATGATGTCTCCAGATTTTCAGAGCAAATACCACTGCTGCCAATTCTAGATCATGCGTCAGATAGTTCATCTCATGTGGTCTCAACTGTCTAGAAGCATAGGCAACCACCTTTCGTTGCTGCATCAAAACACATCCTAAGCCCATTTTGGAAGCATCACAATAAACCACGAAATCTTCTTGTGGGTTAGGTAAGGTTAAGACTGGAGCAGATGTAAGCTTCAACTTTAGTTCTTGGAAACTTTTCTCACATTCTGGCGTCCAAGAAAAAGGTTGATTCTTCCGGGTTAGCCGAGTCATTGGTAGGGCAATTTGAGAAAACCCTTCAATGAATCTCCGATAATAACCAGCCAATCCCAGGAAACTTCGTATCTCAGTGACTGAAGTAGGTCTCTCCCAGTTTACCACAGCTTCTATTTTAGAAGGATCCACAGATACTCCTTCGTTTGAGATTACATGGCCTAGGAATTTTACCTCTTTCAACCAGAATTCATATTTTGATAACTTTGCATACAACTGCTTCTCCTTCAAAATCTGCAATACCACTCGAAGATGCTTTTCATGTTCCTCTGTAGTTTTTGAATAGATCAGAATATCATCAATGAAAATGATGACAAATTGATCCAAGTAGGGATGAAATACTCGATTCATGTAATCCATGAATACGGCTGGGGCATTGGTCACTCCGAAGGGTATCACAAGGTACTCGTAATGACCATATCGTGTTCTAAAGGCTGTCTTTGGAATATCCTCAGACTTGACACGAATCTGATGATACCCCGATCGTAGATCAATCTTGGAAAACACTGCAGCACCTCTCAATTGATCTATCAGATCATCAATTCTGGGCAAAGGATATCTATTCTTCACTGTCAATTTATTCAGTTGACGATAATCTACGCATAACCTCATGCTTCCATCTTTCTTCTTGACGAGCAATACTGGCGCTCCCCATGGTGACACACTCGGTTTGATGAAATGCTTCTCCAGCAACTCTTCAATTTGTTTCTTCAGTTCTGCCAGTTCAATTGGTGCCATACGGTATGGAGCTTTAGACACTGGTTCTGCTCCTGGAATTAAATCAATAGAGAATTCTACCTCACGTTCTGGAGGTAAACTTGAGACATCTTCAGGAAATACTTCAGGAAATTCAGAAACAACCGGCATCTCGATTGCTTTAGGTTCACCATCTTCTTTGTAAAGAGTGAATAAAGCAAACAATTGACTTTCACCTTGTAATACATAGGTCTTGAGGTTGTCAGAATTTAGATTTTTTTGATGGAAATATCACAGTCTTGTTGTGGCAGTCCACCAAGACTCGATTTGTCGATAACCAGTCCATCCCCAGAATCACGTCCAGATCCTTCAAAAGTAAACAAACAAGATCGACAAGAAAGCGTCTACCTTCTATGAGTATAGAACATTCATTACACACCTTAGCAGTTCTAAGTTGTGTACCGGTGGGAGTAGAAACAATCAGATCATATGTCATAGGCTTCACAGGTAATTGAAGGCGTCTAACACACTCATCAGAAATAAAAGAATGCGTAGCACCAGAATCAAATAACACAGATAGGATTGTACCATTAATGTCACACTTACTTTGTACGAGGTCATCAGCTTGGTCTGCCTCTGAACCGCTGATGGCATAGACTCTCCCAGCTGTTTGTTGCAACCTCTGATCTGTGGACTTCCTGTTCTGTCTTGGAGATTGGGCAGTACGTGTGTCTTCTCCTCGGCCTCTCTGATAATTAGAGCCTCTTGGTTCACTCATAGTGTTCCTGTTGTTGTTTTGATTGTTCTGCGGACAATTTGGACTGATGTGTCCTTTTTGGTTACATCGGAAGCAAGTGACCTCTTCAAGACGTCTGTTACAATCACGTACATGATGATTACCTCCACACTTAAGACACCTCATGTTATTGCGTCTATCAAAAGATGACGATGATGATGATCCGCCTCTGGAGCGATTTGGATAGAACGATCCTCTTCTTTTGAAATCAACTGACTGAGGTTTCAGTTGTCTATTGGCCTTTTCATGTGCCAGTCTGGCTTGATGATTCTCTTCAAAAATTCTGCATTTGTTGATCAAAATGGGAAAACTCCGAATTTCTTGGTACCCTATCACTTCTTTGATTTCCAGATTCAGTCCGTTCTCAAATTTAACACATTTCGATTCTTCGGCACTAGCCTGTTGAAAAGGCGGGTAAAAGAGAGATAGTTCTTCAAACTTTGCAGCATATTCTCCAACGGACATCGAGCCTTGTTTCAACTCCATAAATTCCAGCTCCTTGCGACTTTTCACACTTGCTGGAAAATATTTCTCCAGGAAACAGTCTTTGAAGTTGGCCCAGATCAAGGGTCTGTCAGTCTCGATCATACGGATTCTAGCATGAATCCACCAGTTCTCTGCCTCTTCCACCAACATATAGGTGGCATACTCCACCTTTTCGTATTCTGTGCAGGGCAATGCTCGAAAGATGCGCTCCATTTCCTTGGCCCAAAGATATGCTCCTTCTGGATTATAACCTCCTTTGAATTGTGAAGGCTTTCTCTTCAGGAAGTGGTCTAACCCATGGAGTCCTCCAGTGCTCCTTGGTTGATTTTGTCGTTCTATGGCTTCAGCTAAACGGTTGAAAGCTGCTGCCATATCGTGGTTGTTGTTGTTGTTGTTTCTTGCCATCCTATATTCGTAGTTTGGTTTATACCAATTCTAAGGGATAATATATCATATATAAATACTATATAACTATCATTATTCTACAATTTATCAGTTAAGCAATGAATCATATCACACATTTATCATATCATCAAGCGGTAATCAAAATAAATCTTTTTGCAATTAATCAGTCAGGCATAAGTCATATAGTATACATTTAGCATGTTATCAAGCAATAAATCAAACATTTTACATATTATGTCGAGAAACAGTACATGTCATAGCAATTGGTCCTGAATTTTTGAAAATGCTCTGATACCAACATGTAACGCCCCGAAACGTGGATTAAAATTTTTGAGTAAATTTTTCGCTTTTTCGAAAGATCATTTTAAAAATTATAAATTTAATTCAGAGTTTATATAACAATTAATAACAGCGAAAAAATTATCATACATACTAGTCGTGAATAATTAAATTCAAGAAAATATTTAAGTAGCGGAAACGATTGTGAAGATAATGGTACATGACATATTATATTTATTACAACCCATAAATTCAAAGTTCAGGTAATAAAACAAATAGACATCCATCATGGCATCACTCTGCATTCTGCGTGTCATTCACTGTAAAAATTAATGTAAGAGTGAGACAGAATATAGAATAAATATAAAATAGATAAAATTGCACAAACATAATCAACAATTCATAATGATATGATGAATATGCCAAACAAGTCCATTAATAGATCTTTAATTAGTCAAATGATGTCATGCTGGATCCGTTTGGTCTTGGTGGGAATACTGCAGTAAAAGTCTCATAGAGACACAAATAGGGCTTTAGCATATACCATGAATCCCTATACTTCATGGCGCTTAAGTACCGAAGTACACAATATCATAAGTAGGACTTCTGCATAAACCATGAATCCCTACACTCCATGGCACACAACATAATAGGGCTTAACTCATCATAGAGTAACCCCCCACCAGGGTAGGCAATCATGGAACCCCTAAATTCCATGGTGCATCCGAATGCTTATGATGCATGAATGCCTTTAATTCTTTTAACATACCATGATATCCACATTTCCAAAACCTCTTGGATACTACAAGTCCTCAAGGAACACAATACACATAATAATTCATAAAATCATGGATTTACTGTTTCAACCACATATGTCAATAACCACAAGGCATTCATGTACATATATTTTAATTATGTCATTCATAATTATTCACCATCACAATATACAAACTGTGTGATACTCAACAACATTTATAATAATTCATAATCACTCAATAATTTAATAAATAATTTTTATACATAGAGAAAATATCATTTTCTTTCAAAATAGCCATTCTAAGTGACTTTCAGCATCCCCAACAGCAACATACATTAGCAAAACAGTAATAACATGGGCAAATCAACTCCTTTTTAGGTGATTCTACTTTCTATAGCTCAATAATACAATTATCTACAACTTTCATGAAGAACACAGTTTCAAATTCCGAACAGAAATATTACTTATTCACGAAATACCACACTGCCTCAAGGTGAGTTTTTCAAAACGTACATATATTAGTAATTTCAGTGTTTCTGGAGTTACAAAAATGATTTTTGCATGAAACCAGTTCTAAAATACTCTTAACATAATTATCTACAACTTTCATGAAGACTCAAACAACTAATTCATACCACAAAATTCCCAGTATTGAAAACAAGATTCGGATTTCCAAAATTCCAGAATTTCAGAATTTCAGCTTGCACATACTTTAGTAATTTGAGCATAACTTGAACTACAAAAATTATTTTGATGTGAAACCACTTTCTAAAAATCCAAAACTTAATTATCTACAACTTTCATGAAGACTCAAACAACTAATTCATACCACAAAATTCCCAGTATTGAAAACAAGATTTGGATTTCCAAAATTCCAGAATTTCAGAATTGCAGCTTGCACATACTTCAGTAATTTGAGCATAACTTGAACTACAAAAATTATTTTGATGTGAAACCACTTTCTAAAAATCCACAACTTAATTATCTACAACTTTCATGAAGACATCCAAGGCTGATTATGCATGTATAATTCCCAGCATATCAAAATATACACTAAACATGAAGCAAATCTTTCACTCGAACATACAGTAGTATTTTGGCTATAACGTTTGCTACACATACTCAAATCAATCGGTTCAGGTCTCAAAATTCACATAACAAAAAGATTTACAACTTTTATGAAGACACTGATCACTAATTCTTACTACAAAATGCCCAATTTTAACAATAAGATACGGATTTCAAGTTCACAGATTTACAGCTTGTACATACTTCAGTATTATGAGCATAACTTGAGATACAAAAATTATTTTAATGTGAAACCACTTTCTAAAGATCCACAACTTAATTATCTACAACTTTCATGAAGACATCCAAGGCTGATTATGCACGTACAGTTCCCAGTAAATCAATATATACACAAAACAAAGGATAAATCTTTCACACGAACATGCTGTAGTATTTTGGCTATAACGTTTGCTATACTTATTGAAATTACTTGATTCAGGTTGCAAAATTCAGATATCAAAAAGATCTACAACTTTCATGAAGAAGTCAGAGTCAAATTCACACGTTTTAAATATCAAAAATGAGCAACAAGTTACGAATAAATTCTGGAATCCTAGAATCAGCATACAATTCTACCCATTTTACAAATATTCACAACCCTGTCCCCTCTTACCTTAATGGAGGTTCCTAAAGTGGTTGAAAGTGTTGTATTATTGTCCTAGCTTCAGATCAAGAGTGAAATTGATGGAGAAAGTGAAAGAAAATAAGAGAGAGACTTCACTAACTTTAGCTTGTTCTAAGAATTCAGACTTGGGAACAAGATGTAGTGTTGATTTAATGATGTAAATGACAAGTGGGGGACAAGCTTTTCATAATGGGATTGTAGTGGGATGTTAGGTGCATGAATTATGGTGATAATGGAGATTTTAGGTGAGAAAAATGAGCTGGATTGTTAACCATTTCCGCAGCCTACATAATGTAGTTTGTTTGATTGAAGTAAATATCAATTCTGACACTGTTTTTGTATTTTAGGCATATCTCTCTCATATCTTAATGGATGTTAACAAATGTGGTCTTGTTGGAAAGCTAAGACAACGAGGAACAACTTTGTAGTTTACGACTTTTTCAAATTCGGACTCTAACAAGGTATTAAAATATGTACAAGATGATATGATTGAAATAAAATATCAATTCTGACACTGTTTCGGTATTTTGGACATATCTCTCTCATATCTTAATGGAATTTAACAAATTTGGTCTTGTTGGAAAGATAAGAAAAAGAGGAACAACTTTGTAGTTGGACACATTTCCAAATTCGGACTCTAACTAACAATTAAAATGTGTACAAGATGATGCATTTTGAGTGGAGTATGTGGCAATTTGATGAGAGTAATTGGAAAAGCCAAGGAAATTAATAACTAAGGAAATAGGTAATAAATTATTTGATTAACTTTTACCAAACGTATAAAGTTAAAATTATTTACCATAGTAAAAGGTTAAATTGAAGATGTTGTCCTAACCAAAAATTTATGTAGAAAGTTGAGATAAAATGGATAATATCATTGATGGTCTAAATCAAAATGATTATACATGAGAATAAAATTTTTAGGATGTTACAGTCCCCAGCCAGCTGCATCCGAATGGATGAGGTCTAGTGAAAGCATTAGAGGTGTTCGGGGAGTACTTTAACTTTGTACCCACTATGACCTTGTTCTTCTTTTATTGTCGAGTCATGCGCTGGGCTAATAATGTAACACCCTCTGTTACACCTTAATAAACTATAGAAAAATTCGTAAATTTTTTTTAAAGATATGATTGTTAAAAAGAAACTATCAGAATAAATTACATACATTATTTTTGAAATACCTCATAAATATTATTAAAACTTTATAAAGTAATTGTACATTCATCCGAAGAAAATAAACATTAAACATTATAAGAAAGAGAGAAAACTCCATGACCCAGAAGCAGTTACTTATGAACATTATTTATTCATTGGACCACGGTATTTAGTTCATACCGAGTTGGTTAAGGCTTTTAGAAACTCAATTATTAAATACCTTAAAGGTTTACAACATCATTTCAACAAACTATATATTTTTTTAATTCTCTGAATTTCTGTCCCACAGAAATAAATTTGGTACATTTTTTAATTCTCACCAAAATTGAGTTTCCAAACCGTAAATATCTCAATACTTATCATAGAAAACTTTACATATATTTTTTTTTCAAATTAAGTCTTAACAATATCGAATTTATAAATCTCAATTATTTCTAAATATCTTTAGTTATTAGGTTGAAACAAAATAATTTACTTTTAAAAATTTTATTTTACTTAAAGATAATAATTCTTAATTTAAAAAAATACTTAAAATTATAAATTTTTTCTTTAATTCAAGAATTAATTAATTTTCATAAAATGACTTTTTTGAATTAAATACTAGATTTTTAAAGATTAAAAGTAAAATCAATGAAAATAATTTTAAAAAATAAAATAATACTTTTTCTTAGAATTTAAGGAGTAAGGTAAGAAAATTCTTACTGAGTTTTAGCTTTTCGTCATGCTTGCTATATGCTCAAACTCCACATCACAAGATCCTCCATCACAATTAATAATCATAAATAATTAACAATTATAACAATAATCAATCAAAATCAAGTCAATAAAGCATTATTTATAAATATTATAATTCAAAGTCTAATAGTTATTAATATAGTCAATTTGAGTTTTTTGGGTCAATTCCCCGCATAGGTCTATATAAGTCCATATAATTCAGTCCTTGCATAGGTAGTCCATATGGGTCATAGTGGTCCAAGTCCTTGCATAGGTATAGTCTAGTTCATATTGGTTATAAAAGTACAGGTCCTTGCATAGGTATGTTAGAGTTAGTTACATCAGATATTTAATTTAAAATTTATTATAAATTTTAAGTTAAAGAGTTAATATTTTAAAATAATAATATTATTAAATTTAAAAAGAGTAGGAGATTCCTCCCATTATTCTTATGTCTTTTCATATTATATTTTTATCTCACCCCCATTTACCTTGAATTGTTACCAAAAAAAGTTTGCTTTACGCCTTCGATTTCTAGAAATATTAATACCAATCTTATTTCAGTATAGGCATAAGATGAAAATTAAGATTACTACTTAAAACAAAAATGGTAAATTTTAAATAGTGAAGAGTGAATAGTAATAATAAATAGTAAAACATGAATAGTAATAGTAAATAGTAAATTGTGAATAATAATAGTAAATAGTAAATCATGAATAGTAATAATAAATAGTAAAATATAAATAGTAAAAGTAAATAGTAATAGTAAATAATAATTTATTATTTAAATAGTAATTTACTATTGAAATAGTATTTTACTATTCAAAATAGTAACTTAAAATAATATTATTTTCAGTATAATAATAAATTTCTAAAAACGATATGAAAATAATTCTAAAAAATATAAGAGAAACATATTCTTACCTTAGAATTTTAGCAGAACTTTCTTCCAAAAAAATTATTTCCCTCTCTTACTTCCACCACTATCTCACTAGCACTACTATATTAAGAAAATTTAATATGAAATTGTGAATTCTAAAAAAGAATTCCTTCGGTATTTATAGGAAGGAAAATTACTATGTATTCCATTATTTTAATATAAAAGTATTATGGATTTTTTGAAATTTAAATCCTGGTTACTGTACATTTTTTGAAAATTTCATACATGTACAGTGTTTTACGTAATAAATGTCAGCTGAATTATTAAGCCAAATAGTAACCTTTCACTCGGTATATTTTAAATATTCAAAATGAGTCCTTTTTGAAATTTAGCGATATTATATCAGTTCTTACTAATTTTATAATAAGTAATATAAAGTTTAAATTTTAAAAATCTAAAATTTTCTATTAATAAAAATTTATTGATACGTTTCCAATTTTTTAACGATTGAAAAAAATCAAGATTTTTCTCAAACCGATAATTTTTAGATAAGTCTACTTGAAATAGATTTTATAAAATTGTCTTATAATTTAAATTTACTTTCTTATAAATATTTTTAATTTTAAGTCACTTTATATGGATTTAAAATTATTGAAAATATATTATTTTATTAAAATAATTCACAAATTCCAAAAAATTCTAAAAAAATCATAAATAATACGTAGATTAAAAAATTCTAAAGAACCATAATTTAATTTCTTCAAAATTTTAATATAAAAATAAAAATAGGGGTGTTACAAATAAGGGAGGGGGTTGAGCTACATCAACCTCAAATGTAACTCTAGCTTAATAAATTTTAAATCGTCCACTGAGTCAGCTAAGACTGACAGTGTCAGCTTCAAACACTCTTTCTTTCCTTGTTTGATTTAGGATAATGTGTGAGACGTTCTGGGGAGATATCTGGAAATAACAACGTGGTCACCACAAGCTTTAGCCATTTCAGTCCAAGAATCAATGGAACCAGAAGAAAGACCCTTGAACTAAGTGAAGGCTTCGCTCGTAAGGGTTCTAGGAAACATCTGACACATGACGTCAGGCCTAACTCCCAAGAACATGTATGGCTTTATAGGTGTATGCGTCGAGATGCTTGCTTAGGTCGGTTTCCTCTATGTACTTGACAATTGATAATAGTTGGGTAGTTTGCAAATGTTTGGGAATAGGGATTCCCATTAGTCTTTTGGAAAAAGGCACATTTAACTTGTACCTTGTCAAAGGGATACCGACTTGAGGGTTTCTTCTTTGAGGTCAATATCCCTATAATGGGATTGAAGTTCATCCTCATAGGTGGAAATTCTGGAATAAGATGGGATCATAGATATTTCCTTGTCGAAGGGATACCGACTTGAGGGTTTCTGTAACATTCTAAAATTTATAATTTTAGAAAATAATTTAGTAGGAAGAATTTCTGACTGAATTATAAGACTTTCCGAGTGAAGTTAAGTTATTACCAAGTGAAGCATGACTGGGAGAATCATTCCGAGTGAAGAAATGAATGATTCCGAGTGAAGTATGACCGAGGAAACAACTTCCGAGTGAAGGAAGGTTGTTTCCGAGTGAAATATGACTAAGGACTACTTCCGAGTAAAGGGAGTCCTAGTCTCGGAGACATTTCCGAGTGAAGCGTGTCTGAGAGAAGCATCTCCGAGTGAGAAGAAACTGTGAATGAAACGCTTTCGAGTAAGGTAAATCTGAGTGAAACGTATCCGAGTGAAACTTTCCAAATGGGTCATTTCCGAGAGAAGTACTTCCGAGTGAAGGAAAGCTTTGATTTCGAATAAGTACTTCTCGGGCCTATATTTCTGAGTAGTGAATTTCTGAGTGTAGGAAGTTAAGATACTTCCGAGTGTAGAAAGTTGAGATACTTCCAAGTGTAGGGAAGTTAAGATGCTTTTGAGAGGGGAATCTGAGTTGTGAAACTTTCCCGAGTGGGATGTCTCTGAGTGAGACAATTTCGTGTGGAAGGGCACCGAGTGAGATATTCCGATTCCCGAGTGGTAGGGTACCGATTGAGATATATCGAGTGTCTTTTCCAGGAAAGTACTTCCGGACAGAGACTTAACTTTGAACGAGTATGCTTCCGAGTGGATAATTCCCGAGGGAAGTAAATATCCGAGTGGTGAATTCATTTAATTCATACTCGGGTCCATATCCAGAGTTGCTTAGTTTATGCTCGGGTTCGTCTTAAAGATTGTCTTCGAACCCGAGTGATCCTTTTGAGTGGAAAGATATTCTAAGAGGACTGAACTTCAATTCCGAGTGATGTTTACAGATAAGACTTCTGAGTGACGCAAGTGAAGGCTTTGACTCGGGTAGAGATATATCCGAGTGAGATATGTCTGAATGAGATATTTTTGGGTGAGAGATTCCTGAGTGGATCACTTCTGAGGAAAGAACAGCTATGGTTGAGTGTTTCAAACAGAAACCGTTCCGAGTGAATTCCTTCCGAGTGAAGCGATTCTGAACGAAAAGAGGTTCTGGTGAATCTTTCTCGGAAAAAGGAATATGCCCAGGATACCGAGATTGAGTCAGAATTAATAATTACTTTAATTATTGAGGCTCTTCCATGTCACTCTATTCTTCTAAATTTTAGCATATTCTTTTCTGATATTTTTCTAAGTATACCTCTCTATATTGTCCTATCCCCTTTTCTTTAAATATCTTGTTTCTTTCCTTATCATTTAAAGATACGTGTATCAGACTTCTTCAATTCCTTCACGTATCTTAAATGAATGATATATATAACAACTTCTATTGTTAAATTAGCTTGGAACTTAAAAAGTGTAAAACATCACCTCTAATCCTTTTCTTTTCCAATCTTACTGGAAAATATCGATTAAAGGAGGAAATTAATTTTCACTTCTTCTCTTTTACGAAGAAGCTCTGGACTAGTTCAGAATTGGAATTTCCAGTCGAAAATTGAGCAGTGACTGGTTATAGCTTGAAGAGCTGCTGGAAGTCTTTATTCCAGGTAGGGGGAGTGTTACATTTTAAATGTATGGTTCATGAACGGACTTGGGATAGTATTAAAATCCCAAATATGTGATATATGTGATATATTATGAGATGTGATATTTTCGTTCATATGATATTGATGTTGAGATAATGAATTTATATGATGATGATATGTGATTTATGATAATGATTTAAATGGCATGAGATGCTGTGTGAATGGTATTGATATTCATAAAGTTTTCATGATATATAAATACATGCTATGCTCGTTGATATGTTGAGATGAGATCCTTGGTGATGGTAACCAAGTAGTAGTCCCTGATGATGGTAATTAGGTAGATGATTGATCATTACTTGGCATAGCATATGCATTCAGACGCACACAGGACTGTAGGAGGCCTGTGATGCCAGCCCAGATGGGAGGGCGGCCTGATGATAAGGCACAAACCCTGTAGTGGTTTCTTTGGATTCCATAGACGCCTTTGAGTTGGACTCAAGGCCGGCCTGTAACACCAAGTTATGTTACCGCTGTCACTGAGAGTGACTGGTGTTACATTATGGGCACACGCGGTTTGGTACCTGTAAAACGGCCGAATTAGCTGAGAGATGAGATATTATGTTGTGAATCTCATCGTTAGAGTCAGATCCGCATGCATATGCAATTTGCATATAATTATTGAGATATTGAAATTGTTGTTATAAAAATATGTGATTGAATAATATATGATGAGGTTGTGTAGTATTGATTTGATTTATATATATATAGTTTTGAATTGGACACTTTATCCGATTCAATAACTATCATTTAACATGTTTATGCTTACCCCCTACTGTTGTTATTTTTACAGTGGATATAGGACGCAACAATGATATGTGAAGTCACGCGGCTGCTCGGAGCATTATGTATTATATGTGATCCGTCCTTTACGGGGGGTGTAAAGTTATGATCCTGAAACAGCTCAATCTGATACAAAGCGATGTGCGTAAATGTTCAGATATGGAGTGTCTACGTATGTTGAGGCGGAGTCTAAACCACACTGGGGCAGAGTGTAACTCACTCTACGGCGATGTAGTGGTCCGCCTGGAATTGCCTTCTATGCCTTGACATAGAGTGCAGTATACGCTGGGGCGGTGTCCCAGTCCGCCTGGAGGAGTCTTCTCAGCCTTGACCCAATTTGGAGTGGTACCTGCAATTATTCTCCGACGCTCAAGTCAGTATTTCAGAATACTTTAAGACTTAGAAAGACGATCAGAGAGAATTATACAAGTAAGGGAGTGTAAGGTTCAGAATTGGGGGAGAGCCCCTGTATACCTTTTTGTTGAGGTTTATATACCTGTCACTGGTGCTCCATTATTGGTAGGGCCCATTCCTTGTTTTCTAGCATAAAGCAAGAAAGACAGTGGGTCCCTGTGTCGTTCATGAGCACCATTATTGTAGTAGGTATTTCCACTTACTTGGGAAGCGTGAATGCTTTATTATTTTATTGTTATTACCCTTTATGCGTGACAGCGTGATTCCCATTATTAACCTCTCAAGACAGAGTCAATCTCGTGCCGGGGTTGTGAGTATGGGTTCGCTACGCAGTATGGGAAATTCAACATTCCGCCAGTATTGAGCCTATGGCTTGGCGGAGTAATATGCATTTTGGCGGCGTTACATGCCTTGGCGGAGTTATGACCCTTGGCAGGGTAACATGCCTAGGCGGAGTAACATGCCTTGGCGGAGTTATGACCCTTGGCAGGGTAACATGCCTAGGCGGAGTAACATGCCTTGGCGGAGTTATGACCCTTGGCAGGGTAACATGCCTAGGCGGAGTGTCATACCTAGGCGGAGTGACATGCCTAGGCGGAGTTACTTGCCTTGGTCGTATATACTCCGTATTTGAAGCGTGTTTACCTCGTTCGAAATGCTGACCTGGCAAAGCATTAAAGCCTTGCTCTTGGGGGCCGGTATTAGGACCGGATCAATATGTATTGTACATAGTGCACATAGTTGTTTGTAGTAGCCTTGGCCGGCTCCTGTGCATACTGTGCATATGCCCCCTAGCTTGTTATAGTGACTGGTGGAGTCACTTTAATGAGCTACAACACTCAGGTTTAGCTTTTATAGGCATGGGTTTAGGCGGCGTTTGCTAGTTCAGGATTTACGGACAAGTGTTTTCATGCATTTGTTGCTTGTCATTACTTGTCACGCCTGTTATTAAAGCGCCTCGAAACCACATTTTGTCGTTTCAATCTCTCATTGCCACGTATGCCATAGATTCCGTAAGGAGGCGGAATAGCCTCTTAGGAATTTCAATGAAACAGATTCCGTAAGGAGGCGGAATAGCCTCTTAGGAATTTTAATGAGATAGATTCCGTAAGGAGGTGGAATAGCCTCTTAGGAATTTCCATGGAGTTGCATTCCGTAAGAAGGCGGAGTAGCCTCTTAGGAATTTCCAAGGAGGTTGATTCCGTAAGAAGGCGGAGTAGCCTCTTAGGAATTTCCAAGGAGTTGGATTCCGTAAGAAGGCGGAATAGCCTCTTAGGAAGTTCCAAGGAGTTGGATTCCGTAAGAAGGTGGAATAGCCTCTTAGGAATTTCCAAGGAGTTGGATTCCGTAAGAAGGCGGAGTAGCCTCTTAGGAATTTCCAAGGAGTTGGATTCTGTAAGAAGGCGGAATAGCCTCTTAGGAATTTCCAAGGAGTTGGATTCCATAAGAAGGCGGAATAGCCTTTTAGGAATTTCCAAGGAGTTGGATTCCGTAAGAAGGCGGAGTAGCCTCTTAGGAATTTCCAAGGAGTTGAATTCCGTAAGAAGGCGGAGTAGCCTCTTAGGAATTTCGATGAAACAGATTCCGTAAGGAGGTGGAATAGCCTCTTAGGAATTTTAATGAGATAGATTCCGTAAGGAGGCGGAATAGCCTCTTAGGAATTTCCAAGGAGTTGATTCCGTAAGAAGGCGGAGTAGCCTCTTAGGAATTTCCAAGGAGTTGTATTCCGTAAGAAGGCGGAGTAGCCTCTTAGGAATTTCCAAGGAGTTGGATTCCGTAAGAAGGCGGAATAGCCTCTTAGGAATTTCCATGGAGATGAATTCCGTAAGAAGGCGGAGTAGCCTCTTAGGAATTTCCAAGGAGTTGTATTCCGTAAGAAGGCGGAGTAGCCTCTTAGGAATTTCCAAGGAGTTGGATTCTGTAAGAAGGCGGAGTAGCCTCTTAGGAATTTCGATGAAACAGATTCCGTAAGGAGGCGGAGTAGCCTCTTAGGAATTTTAATAAGATAGATTCCGTAAGGAGGCGGAATAGCCTCTTAGGAATTTCCAAGGAGTTGATTCCGTAAGAAGGCGGAGTAGCCTCTTAGGAATTTCCAAGGAGTTAGATTCCGTAAGAAGGCGGAGTAGCCTCTTAGGAATTTCCAAGGAGTTGGATTCCGTAAGAAGGCGGAGTAGCCTCTTAGGAATTTCCAAGGAGTTGGATTCCGTAAGAAGGCGGAATAGCCTCTTAGGAATTTCCAAGGAGTTGTATTCCGTAAGAAGGCGGAGTAGCCTCTTAGGAATTTCCAAGGAGTTGGATTCTGTAAGAAGGCGGAATAGCCTCTTAGGAATTTCCATGGAGTTGAATTCCGTAAGAAGGCGGAGTAGCCTCTTAGGAATTTCCAAGGAGTTGTATTCCGTAAGAAGGCGGAGTAGCCTCTTAGGAATTTCCAAGGAGTTGGATTCTGTAAGAAGGCGGAATAGCCTCTTAGGAATTTCCATGGAGTTGAATTCCGTAAGAAGGCGGAGTAGCCTCTTATGGATTTCCAAGGAGGTTGATTCCGTAAGAAGGCGGAATAGCCTCTTAGGAATTTCCAAGGAGTTGGATTCCGTAAGAAGGCGGAATAGCCTCTTAGGAATTTCCAAGGAGTTGGATTCCGTAAGAAGGCGGAGTAGCCTCTTAGGAATTTCCAAGGAGTTGAATTCCGTAAGAAGGCGGAGTAGCCTCTTAGGAATTTCGATGAAACAGATTCCGTAAGGAGGCGGAATAGCCTCTTAGGAATTTCCAAGGAGTTGATTCCGTAAGAAGGCGGAGTAGCCTCTTAGGAATTTCCAAGGAGTTGTATTCCGTAAGAAGGCGGAGTAGCCTCTTAGGAATTTCCAAGGAGTTGGATTCCGTAAGAAGGCGGAATAGCCTCTTAGGAATTTCCATGGAGTTGAATTCCGTAAGAAGGCGGAGTAGCCTTTTAGGAATTTCCAAGGAGTTGTATTCCATAAGAAGGCGGAGTAGCCTCTTAGGAATTTCTAAGGAGTTGGATTCCGTAAGAAGGCGGAGTAGCCTCTTAGGAATTTCCAAGGAGTTAGATTCCGTAAGAAGGCGGAGTAGCCTCTTAGGAATTTCAATGAAGTACAATTTTACAAGTGTTGAACTTACTTGAACTTGTTGATTATGTACTCTGTAAAACATTGGAATTTAGGTGGTATGGTGTAGCATATAGCTGTGACATCAATTCATCCTTTGAGGCGGTATGGTGCAGCATATAGCTGTGACACCAATTCATCCTTTGAGGCAGTATGGTGCAGCATATAGCTGTGACACCAATTCATCCTTTGAGGCGGCATGCAGGACCTTAGGGTCGGTATGGTGCAGCATATAGCTGAGACACCAATCCTTTCCCCCCAAGGAGTTTTTGTTGACTCCGTTTGCGAAACGTTGTTACATGTTGGTTGATCTTTATGGATTAAAGAGTTATGCATCTGTGCTTCAGTTTGGAGCCGTTGTCTTATCTGCATGGGAACAAGTTCAGGAGTTTTATCGTCGAATCACTTCATAGGTGATTGAGATCATCCGTCTTGGGGATGTGTACGATACCAAGAACTACATCGTCAGGTCACATATTAGGTGATTGAGATCATCCGTCCTTGGGGTGTGTATGGCGCCAGGAGTTACATCGTCAGATCACAAAATGGGTGATTGAGATCATCCGTCCTGGGCAAGTACACAACGTCAGGAGTTACATCGTCATATCACATAATGGGTGACTGAGGTTATCCGTTCTGGAAAAGTACACAACGCCAAGAGTTACATCGTCATATCACAGATTAAGTGATTTAGATAATCCGCCCTGGAGACATTTTTCAATCGTAGGAGTACGGATTGTGTCTTCAAAGACTTCCATCATAAGGATGATGATGGGAATTGTCCACGCCAGGAGTTACCTCGTCAACTCACAGAATATGTGATTGAGAGCATCCGTCCTGGGGAAGTATATCTCAATCGTAAGAGTACGGATTGAGTCTTCAAAGACTTCCATCATAAGGATGATGATGGGAATTGTCCGCGCCAGGAGTTACCTTGTCAACTCACAGAATATGTGATTGAGAGCATCCGTCCTGGGGAAATTAGTCTCAATCATTCTTCTTCAACCGGTGTTGGATTTCACTCATTCACTAGCCTTCAAATAGGGTTCGGTGCAATCCTACTACCCATTTCCTGAGGTTCGGTTTAATCCTACAACTCAGGTCTTCACCGACGTTCGGCCAAACCTACTAGTCGTACTCGGAGTTCGGTTCAATCCTACAATCCGAGCCTTCACCGGTGTTCAGCCAAACTTACTAACCGTACCCAGAGTTCGGTTTAATCCTACAATCTGGGCCTTCGAATAGGGTTCGGTGCAATCCTACAACCCATTTCCTGAGGTTCGGTTTAATCCTACAACTCAGGTCTTCACACGGTGTTCGGTTCGATCCTACTAACCGTACTTGGAGTTCGGTGCAATCCTACAATCCAAGCCTTCAACACGGGGTTCGGATCAGGACTAATCCTGAACCTACTGTGCCCGTTACTCGGGGTTCAGCGCGGTTTTCTGTATGAGCCGGCCTATTGCGCCCAAGCCTTCGCATGGGGTTCGGTTTGTGGCCTTGAAAAAGGACCAGCCCTACAACCCATGTAGTCTTCGAATGGGGTGATTCACCCAGTTGTACCTTCGAAGAGGTTCATCGCTAACAACGGATACATTGTTAGGATCATCCGTCCTTCTTGGCAAAACCCGATCTGGATCTGCTCTTATCACTCCATTGTAATGTTGGGGATTTCTCTCTTGCCACTGTTGCTTCCAAGCGTTGGAGGATTCTTTGCCAATGACATGGCAAAAGCAGAGCTTGGTTGCAAAGCTTCTATTGCTATGTGCAATTGAAGTGCTTCTGCCAAGTTTGGAATAGCAGCTGCTTCCTTGTGAAACCTCTTCAAGAAGTCCTTGAGAGTTTCATGCTCCCCCTGCCTAATCTGAGCCAAGGTATGAGATGTTTTGGGAGTATCACTGGAGATGACAAAGTGGTCCACAAACACTGTTGCCATTTCTTCCCATGAGTTAATGGAAACTGATGGTAGCTTCCTGAACCAGCTAAGGGCATCATCAACAAGAGTCCGAGGGAACATCCTGCACATGACATCTTCATCTGCCCCCAGGTACATGGCTTCCCTTCAAATGTGGGATATTTGAATACTGGGGGGTAGAGGATTTTTCTCCCTCGGTTGTGTGATGTGTCTCCTTAATCAGAGAGATGGCTCTCTCCTCCACGCTCTTTCTTTCGCGTTTCAATTCCATCAGTTCCTCCCTCAGCTTTCTTATCATCTCATCCTTTAGATTTGGTGCTGAAACCTGCACCATTCTTCTTGAACTTTCCATAGACGACTCGAGAGCTAAGTGCCTGTTCATTGGTTGTTCTTGGGCAGTGATGTCTTCCACGTGCCCATCTGGTTGGTTTCTTCCATTGCGTTTCATAATAAGAGACCAGACCTCTTAAACGAGAGGTGGGAATAACTTTAACGAGTCCCACCGGGCGTGCCAATGATCCGTCCTTTACGGGGGGTGTAAAGTTATGATCCTGAAACAGCTCAATCTGATACAAAGCGATGTGCGTAAATGTTCAGATATGGAGTGTCTACGTATGTTGAGGCGGAGTCTGAACCACACTGGGGCGGAGTGTAACTCACTCTACGGCGATGTAGTGCTCCGCCTGGAATTGCCTTCTATGCCTTGACACAGAGTGCAGTATACGCTGGGGCGGTGTCCCAGTCCGCCTGGAGGAGTCTTCTCAGCCTTGACCCAATTTGGAGTGGTACCTGCAATTATTCTCCGACGCTCAAGTCAGTATTTCAGAATACTTTAAGACTTAGAAAGACGATCAGAGAGAATTATGCAAGTAAGGGAGTGTAAGGTTCAGAATTAGGGGAGAGCCCCTGTATACCTCTTTGTTGAGGTTTATATACCTGTCACTGGTGCTCCATTATTGGTAGGGCCCGTTCCTTGTTTTCTAGCATAGAGCAAGAAAGACAGTGGGTCCCTGTGTCGTTCATGAGCACCGTTATTGTAGTAGGTATTTCCACTTACTTGGGAAGCGTGAATGCTTCATTATTTTATTGTTATTACCCTTTATGCGTGACAGCGTGATTCCCATTATTAACCTCTCAAGACAGAGTCAATCTCGTGCCAGGGTTGTGAGTATGGGTTCGCTACGCAGTATGGGAAATTCAACATTCCGCCAGTATTGAGCCTATGGCTTGGCGGAGTAATATGCATTCTGGCGGCGTTACATGCCTTGGCGGAGTTATGACCCTTGGCAGGGTAACATGCCTAGGCGGAGTAACATGCCTTGGCGGAGTTATGACCCTTGGCAGGGTAACATGCCTAGGCGGAGTAACATGCCTTGGCGGAGTTATGACCCTTGGCAGGGTAACATGCCTAGGGGGAGTGTCATACCTAGGCGGAGTGACATGCCTAGGCGGAGTTACTTGCCTTGGTCGTATATGTGTTTGAATATGTTAAACAGGTCCAAAAGATGTGCAAGGATTTTGATAATGACAAGTACTCTTGAAGAAACAATGCAAAAACAAAGACATGAAATCAGAATTGAAGAAACAGCGAAGATAATCGATTACGCCATAGATGCTAATCGATTAGAAGCTTTCTGTCTTGGAAGAAATTGCATCAGAGTTGAAGCTAATCGATTAGGCCATAGATGCTAATCGATTAGAAGCTTTCTGTCTTGAAAGAAATTGCATCAGAGTCGAAGCTAATCGATTAAGGATGCCTCACAATCGATTAGATACTCACTGGAATTAAGATAATCGATTGCATACTTAAGACTAATCGATTACAGCAATCAAAAATGGAATTAAATGCATCAGGTACACATGCTAATCGATTAAGAGAGCCATATAATCGATTAGGAAGCCACTGGAATTTAAGGTAATCGATTGCAAGACATGCTAATCGATTAGGATGCTGCGAAGACAAATTAAATGCATCAGGTACAAGATGCTAATCGATTACAGGTAATGAGATAATCGATTAGTGACTCTCTGACTTGAAGCTAATCGATTACAACGCGAGGATGTAATCGATTACGCTAGTGGAAAAACAGATTTAAGTGGGAAACCAGGTCATGTCTCCACCATTCTTCAAATTTCCACTAACTGCAACGGCTATGAGGAACTAGGGCACACCTCAACTGCTATCATGGCTCTATAAATGGAAGAAGAACACAAGCACAAATAGCAACCAACACACAACAAAGAAGCAACAATTCATAGCTCTATTTTGTGCTTTGTAAGCCTATCTCTTGCATTTTTGTACTTTCAATTGTATATCCTCTCATCTTGAGAGATTAGAATTTGGAGAGCTTTTCACTTGTATATCTGCTCTATCAAGAGAGTATATTGATTGTAAACACAAACTCCAAACACACAAAGTTATTCACTCTAGGTTGAGTGGTTGTTCACTCTAGGATTGAGTGGTTACAAAGGTTGTGGACTCAACCTTTGGGATATTGTGAGATTGAGAGATTGGGTGGGTTGCCCTTATACTTGTGAGGATTGGGTTCTTGAGTGTGGGACACTAGGAAGCCGCAATTGCTCAAAGTTGTATCTCTAGTCTACAATAGTGGAAAATCCTCTAAGTGGGTTGCTTAGAGGCGAGACGTACACCGGATTGGGTGGAACTCGTTACATCGGTTTGCAAGCTTCTCTTCCTTACTCTTTTACTTCCATATATTGCATATTTGCTGATTGGTATTGTTTGGTTAAGAAGAACACTCTTGAACTTGCTTAATTTGCTTTACTTTAGATATTGCACACCAAGTGTTTGCTAAATTGCTTCAACAATACTTACCTCTTGTAGTGCATTGCATATCATTGTCACTTGCTTTCACTTGCACAATCTCATAAACTTGGTTATAGAAATCAATTTCAAAGGCATTCCAAGCAAAAGTTTTATAACTCAATTCACCCCCCCTCTTGAGTATTGAGGCCACTTGAACAACAAGTGGTATCAGAGCTTGACTCTTGGTAGATTAAGCTTAACAGCTTCAAGAGATTAAATGGCCTCAAGTTCTCAAAATGTTTTTCCCGAGGGTGGTGCGATAAATAGACCTCCCGCTTTCAATGGGGAAGGGTATGCCTTTTGGAAAGAGAGAATGAAAATCTTCATTCAATCAATTGACTTGAGAATATGGAATGCCATTGAAAATGGTCCCTATATACCAATGCATACCATAGATAGCAAGAATGTTGAAAAACCCATAGATGAATGGACTAGCGAGGAAGAAAAGAAAGTCCAATATGGCTACAAGGCCAAAAATCTCATTACCATGGCTTTAGGACAAGACGAATTTTTTAGAATAATGACATGCCAAACCGCTAAAGAAATGTGGGATACTCTTCAAGTAACCCATGAAGGTACTAATGATGTAAAGGACTCAAAGATTAGTACTCTTACTAGCCAATATGAATGCTTTAGGATAAATTCAGGAGAATCTATTGTTGATATGCAGAAAAGGTTTACACTTATTATTAACCATCTTATTACTCTTGGCAAAGTGTACACTAACAAAGAGCTTGTGCACAAAATTTTGAAAAGTCTCAGCAGGGAATGGCAACCTCTTGTCACAGCAATAAAACAATCTCCTAGCATCAATGAAATGTCTCTTGCAACACTCTTTGGAAAATTGCAAGAACAAGAGCAAGAACTTAAAGCATTGAAGCTAGCCGAGGAAGAGGAGAAATCCACCAAGAAGAAAGGGCTAGCCCTCAAAGCCACCTCCATGCATGAGGAAGAATCATGCAGTGACTTAGATGAAGAAGAAGAATTTGGGCTGTTCGTGAAAAGATTTGGAAGATTCATGAAGAACAAAAAGTTCCAAAAGAACTTTAAGCCCCAAGGTAAGAAATCTACCTCTAATGAAACTTCATCTTCATCAAGCTGTTTCGAATGTGGCAAGGAAGGGCACTTCAAAGCCGATTGTCCAAACCTCAAAAAGAAGGGCAAGGACAAACAAAGAAGAAGAAGAGCCTATATTGCTTGGGATGAGAACGATGTGAGCAGCTCCGACGACTCGGAAGATGAGCAAGCCAATCTTTGCTTAATGGCAAATCATCAAGAAGAAGAAAATGAGGTAAATCTTCTTGACTTAGATAAAAATGAGCTGTTAGATGCATTTGAGGAATTATATGATAAGTTTACAAAAATCTCTAGTAAACTCAAAGCATCTAGGAAAACTAGTGATACTCTTGAATTGCATCTCATGGAAGCATGTAAAGAGAATGAGAGCTTAAAAGAAGAACTAGAGAAAGTTCAAACATGCTCTAGGGATAAACCTTGTGATTTTGCAAAGAAGTGCATAGTGTTAGAAACCAAGGTTGAAGACCTAAATAGGACACTAGAGAAATTCACTAATGGAAGAGATAATTTGAATATCCTACTTGGGCAACAAACATGCATGTTTAGTAAAACCGGTCTAGGATATGACCAAGAACATAGTAATCATAAAATGGAGAAGCACTACAAAAACTTCTTTGCACCACCAAGCAAGTCCTCCTCACCTTTTATGAAATGCAATCATTGTGGCACCAAAGGACATAGTGCATATAAGTGTAGTGTTAGGAAACTAGGACCAAAGGTCTTAAGAAAGGTGTGGGTTCCCAAAGGAACGTTCCCACAAGCTAACCTTAAAGGACCCAACATAAAATGGGTACCTAGTTCTCTAAAATGATTTTGTTTTGCAGGTATGCTTCAAGGCAAGCAACACCCATTGGTACTTGGATAGCGGGTGTTCGAAGCATATGACGGGAGATATAACCAAATTTACATCATTCACTCCCAAACGAAAAGGAAGCGTCACCTATGGAGACAACACTAAGGGAAGAATCCTAGGCATTGGAAATATCGGTAAGAACTCTTCCACCTCCATAAGTGATGTATTATATGTTGAAGGCCTCAAACATAATTTACTTAGTATAAGTCAATTATGTGACAAAGGATATAGAGTCTTATTTGAATCAAATTGTTGCATAATTGAGCATAAGACTAATAAGGAAATCAAGTTTGTAGGCCAAAGAATTGATAATATTTACATGATTGATATGGATAGTTTGTCTACAAATGATGAACAATGCTTCATTTCAAAAGAGGATGAAACATGGCTATGGCATAGAAGAATAGCTCATATACATGTAGACCACTTGAACAAACTTGTTTCTAAAGATTTAGTAATTGGTCTACCAAAGCTTAAATTTGAAAATAGATTTTGTGATGCATGTCAAAAAGGGAAACAAGTAAAGGCATCTTTTCAATCCAAAAATATTGTTTCTACTCAAAGGCCTTTACAACTTTTGCACATGGATTTATTTGGACCATCCAAAATCAAAAGCTTTGGAGGTAATTACTATGGTCTAGTAATAGTAGATGACTATTCAAGATATACATGGACACTGTTTCTTGCTCATAAAAATGAAGCTTATCATGCATTCAAGAAACTTGCAAAGATTATCCAAAATGAGCAAAACTCAAAAATTGCATCCATTAGAACCGATCATGGGGGAGAATTTGAAAATCAATCTTTTGAAAAGTTTTGCGAAAAACATGGTATTAATCACAACTTCTCAGCTCCTAGAACTCCACAACAAAATGGAGTAGTTGAAAGAAAGAATAGATCTTTAGTGGAGCTTGCTAGAACCATGCTAAATGAAAACAATGTTGCAAAACACTTTTGGGCCGATGCGGTAAACACCGCATGTTATGTTATGAATAGATGTTTGATAAGGCCTATTTTAAAGAAAACCCCCTATGAGCTTTACAAGGGCAGAAAACCCAACATTGCATACTTTCATATCTTTGGATGTAAATGTTTTGTGCTCAACAATGGAAAGGATAATCTAGGGAAGTTTGATGCAAAATCTGATGAGGTAATCTTCCTAGGATATTCTCAATCAAGTAAATGTTATAGAATTTTCAACAAACAAACAAATACCATTGAGGAATCTATTCATGTCAAATTTGATGAAAATAGCCATAACCCTCCGAGAAAGGAAGATGTTGATGATCTTGTAGGTACCTTTCAAGAAATGAACTTACAAGACAAAGAAGAAGAAGTCAACCATGATGGAGGTGCAGCACAAGTTGAGAAACAACAAGATTGGATAACTTTGAAGGATCATCCCTTGGACAAGATCATTGGAGAAATAACCAAAGGGGTAAGTACTCGAAACGCCATTAGAAATGCATGCAATCACTTGGCTTTTGTATCCCAAATAGAACCCAAGAATATTGATGAAGCCATTATTGATGAACATTGGATGTTGGCCATGCAAGAAGAGTTAAACCAATTTGAAAGAAATGAAGTTTGGGAACTTGTGCCAAGACCCAATGATCATCTAATAATAGGCACCAAATGGGTGTTTAGAAATAAGCTAGATGAAAACGGAATAATAACTAGAAACAAAGCTAGACTAGTAGCAAAGGGATACAACCAAGAAGAAGGAATAGACTATGAAGAAACATATGCTCCTGTAGCTAGGTTAGAAGCCATTAGATTATTGCTGGCTTTTGCATGTTGTATGAATTTCAAATTGTATCAAATGGATGTCAAAAGTGCGTTCTTAAACGGCTACATTCAAGAAGAAGTTTATGTAGATCAACCTCCAGGTTTTGAAAATCATAAATTTCCAAATCATGTTTTCAAATTGAGAAAAGCCTTATATGGTTTGAAGCAAGCTCCAAGAGCTTGGTATGAGAGATTAAGCAAATTTCTTTTAGAACACAAATTTGAAAGAGGAAAGGTTGATACTACATTGTTTATAAAACGCAAACAAAATGACATCCTCTTGGTACAGATTTATGTAGATGACATAATATTTGGTGCTACTAATGAAAATCTTTGTCAAGAATTTGCCAAGATAATGCAGAATGAATTTGAAATGTCCTTGATGGGAGAACTCACCTTCTTCCTTGGACTACAAATAAAACAAGCCATTGATGGAACGTTCATTAGCCAAACCAAATACTGTAAGGAACTACTTAAAAGGTTTGGAATGGACAAGGCAAATGAGATAGCTACACCAATGAGCACATCCTGCTATCTAGACAAAGACGAAAAGGGTAAGGACATTGAAATCACCAAATATCGAGGTATGATTGGTTCCTTACTATATTTAACTGCGAGTAGACCTGATATTATGTTTGCGGTATGTATGTGTGCTAGATATCAAGCATGTCCCAAAGAATCACATTTGACTGCCGTAAAAAGGATTTTGAAATATCTTGTGGGTACTCAAAGTGTTGGTTTATGGTATCCCAAAGGCGTTGAATGTAATCTTTTAGGATATTCTGATTCCGACTTTGCGGGGTGTAAGCTTGATAGAAAAAGCACTAGTGGTACATGCCATTTGCTTGGTAGTTCCCTTGTTTCTTGGCATAGCAAGAAACAAGCAAGTGTTGCATTGTCAACAGCTGAGGCAGAATATGTAGCAGCTGGTAGTTGTTGTGCTCAAATTCTTTGGATGAGACAACAACTTCTTGATTTTGGTGTTGCCTTGAATAAAGTCCCCATTAAATGTGATAATACAAGTGCCATTAACATCTCCAAGAATCCAGTAATGCACTCTAGAACCAAACACATTGAGATTAGGCATCACTTTATTAGAGATCATGTGTTAAAAGGGGATTGTGTACTTGAACATGTAGAAACTTCTCAGCAACTAGCTGATATTTTCACAAAACCCTTGGCTAGAGAGCAATTCATTCACATAAGAAGAGAATTAGGCATTCTGGACATGTCCAATTGTGTTTGAATATTTTGTTGAATGGCATAATGTATGATATACATCACATTTCATGTTTGGAACCTTGCTGTTTGATATATTTGAAGTTTTTGACTCCATAATCGATTACTTTGATAATCCCAATCGATTACTAAGCTTCTGTTTCGAAGGTAATCGATTAGAACTCACCCATAATCGATTACAATCATTCTGTTTCTAAGATAATCGATTATACATTATCCATAATCGATTACGAAGCTTCTGTTTCCAATTCAAAACGTTTCCTCTTCTTCATAATCGATTACCACATTGCGCCAATCGATTAGGACGATTCTGTTTCCAAACTAATCGATTACCGTAAGCCTCTAATCGATTACCCTCTGCACAAAACGTTTGAAATTCCCCAGTAACAGTTATCTAATCGATTACCACCTGCCATGTAATCGATTAGCATGCGTTCTGATGGGTCAAAACTCCAATTTCCTAGGCTCACTCGAAACTCTCCCTCTCTTAACTCACTTCACTCCTCCCTAAACTCTCTTTCCTCCTTCCTAAACCTAATCTTCAACTATAAATAACCCCTCATTCACCTTCTCATCTCACACTACCTCCTTTCTCCCAAGTCTCTCAAAACTCTCTAGCACTCATCTCTCTTCATCTCCTCTTTTAGCTCTTTTTTTTTTTTTTTTTTTTTTTTACCATGTCTTCCTCAAGGAATGTCAAAAGGGCTAGGTCCTCTGCTGCTCAAGCTCAAGCTCATAATCCCCTTGACTTCTCAAGGTTTTTCTCTTCTCCTAGAGACCTTCAGAATTTTATGAAAAATTTTTCTGAAAAGGAGATTATGACCCCTCACTACACCATAGCTGAGACCTTTGACAACCCAAGCCTTACCTTCACCCAAAGCCTCAACCACTACAACCTCTTCCCCTTCCTATCCCTCAAAGAAGAAGAATACTATCCTGAGCTTATGAGAGTATTCTACTGCAACCTCCGCCTTATCAATGGGATGGTTGAATCTAAAGTGAAAAACACCACCATCAAACTCTCTAATGCCCAGTTTGCAGAGATTTCCAAACTGCCCCTCAACAATGCTGACTTTGATGGAGGCGAACCCGAGGATGAATGGGGCTTCAATGCTCTTACTGCTCGCCAATCCTTATGGAAAGCTGATCGTCCAAGGAGCAACCACAAACTAGTTGGCCACTTGACCATGAACAATCGCCTGCTCCACTTCTTCTTGGTCAAGATGATTGTTCCCCGTGGTGGGAACTATGCCCTGGTTGAAGAGGATGATGTCCTCTTAATGTGGGCCATGCTGAACCACAAAGAGATCAACTGGGTTCAGTTGATCAAGTTCCACATGCGCCATGCCAAGGACCAACAAAAGCTCCCCTATGGTATCCTCCTCACCAAAATTTTCAAATTCTGTGGAGTAGACTTAGCAGGGGAACTCTCTGAGAAAGTGCCCCCTAGAGCTTGCATTGGCACCCATCACCTCACCAAAATGGGTCTTGTCTTCACCAATGGAGCATGGTACTCACGCATGGAAGGCGCTTATGCCAACATTCCCTTCCAAGCTCCTGCTGAAGAAGCACCTGCTCCTCCTCCTTCCCCACCTCAACCACAAGCTGCAGCCTCTTCATCTGCCCCACAGGTTGACCCTTTTGCATCTCTCTACGCTTATCTTGATCGCCGCTTCGATCGTCTTGAGAACTCCCTCCAAGAGTTTTCCATGACCGAGCAGCAACATTTTGAGATGATGCAGCAGCGCTATGAGGAGCTGACTCACCAAATTTCAGAAATCCGCTTCTTCAACCCAGACAATTAGATTTTTTTTTTTTTGTTATGTTGATTTCCGTTTGTTGCTTTTCTGCTTTTTGAATTAATTTACTTCTTGTATTTCCCTTTGATATTTAATAAAAGTATTTTATTTGAGTTTATACAATTTCTCTTCACTGCTCCAATTGTTTTTGATGATTACAAAGGGGGAGAAGAATAGATGTTCATATGTTGGATAATGCTCTGATATGAATATTTCTGAATATGCTGTGATAATATGCTCTGATAATATGGATAATAGATGCTTTGTTAACAAATTGCAAAATCTTATCTGTTTGTTAAACAAATCTTATCTGTTTGTTAAACTCCGTTTGATAGGGGGAGAATTATAGATAAGAGATAATAAACAATGGATAAAATGAGATAAGACATTGTCTGCTGAATTGGTTTTTGAAAAATTGTCATCTGCTATTTGAAAAAGAGATAATGTAGCAGAGTTGTTTTTGCAAAAGATAAACCTATATTATTTAAACTAACAACCCTCAAGAGATGAACATAGTTGTCATCATCAAAAAGGGGGAGAATGTGTTTGAATATGTTAAACAGGTCCAAAAGATGTGCAAGAATTTTGATAATGACAAGTACTCTTGAAGAAACAATGCAAAAACAAAGACATGAAATCAGAATTGAAGAAACAGCGAAGATAATCGATTAGGCCATAGATGCTAATCGATTAGAAGCCTTCTGACTTGGAAGAAATTGCATCAGAGTTGAAGATAATCGATTAGGCCATAGATGCTAATCGATTAGAAGCTTTCTGTCTTGGAAGAAATTGCATCAGAGTCGAAGATAATCGATTAAGGAAGCCTCACAATCGATTAGACACTCACTGGAAATAAGATAATCGATTGCACACTTGAGACTAATCGATTACAGCAATCAAAAATGGAATTAAATGCATCAGGCACACATGCTAATCGATTAAGAGAGCCATATAATCGATTAGTAAGCCACTGGAATTTAAGGTAATCGATTGCAAGACATGCTAATCGATTAGGATGCTGCGAAGACTAATTAAATGCATCAGGTACAAGATGCTAATCGATTACAGGTAATGAGATAATCGATTAGTGACTCTCTGACTTGAAGCTAATCGATTACAACGCGAGGGTGTAATCGATTACGCTAGTGGAAAAACAGATTTAAGTGGGAAACCAGGTCATGTCTCCACCATTCTTCAAATTTCCACTAACTGCAACGGCTATGAGAGACTAGGGCACTCTTCAACAGCAATCTGAGGTCTATAAATTGAAGAGGAAGACAAGCACAAAGACACAACCAAGAAGCAACAATTCATAGCTCTATTTTGTGCTTTGTAAGCCTATCTCTTGCATTTTTGTACTTTCAATTGTATATCCTCTCATCTTGAGAGATTAGAATTTGGAGAGCTTTTCACTTGTATATCTGCTCTATCAAGAGAGTATATTGATTGTAAACACAAACTCCAAACACACAAAGTTATTCACTCTAGGTTGAGTGGTTGTTCACTCTAGGATTGAGTGGTTACAAAGGTTGTGGACTCAACCTTTGGGATATTGTGAGATTGAGAGATTGGGTGGGTTGCCCTTATACTTGTGAGGATTGGGTTCTTGAGTGTGGGACACTAGGAAGCCGCAATTGCTCAAAGTTGTATCTCTAGTCTACAATAGTGGAAAATCCTCTAAGTGGGTTGCTTAGAGGCGAGACGTACACCGGATTGGGTGGAACTCGTTACATCGGTTTGCAAGCTTCTCTTCCTTACTCTTTTACTTCCATATATTGCATATTTGCTGATTGGTATTGTTTGGTTAAGAAGAATACACTTGAACTTGCTTAATTTGCTTTACTTTAGATATTGCACACCAAGTGTTTGCTAAATTGCCTCAACAATACTTACCTCTTGTGGTGCATTGCATATCATTGTTACTTGCTTTCACTTGCACAATCTCATAAACTTGGTTATAGAAATCAATTTCAAAGGCATTCCAAGCAAAAGTTTTAAAACTCAATTCACCCCCCCTCTTGAGTATTGAGGCCACTTGAACAACACTACATCCACTGTAAAAATAACAATAGGGGGTGAGCATAAACATATCAAATGATAGTTATTGAATCGGATTAAATGTCCAATTCATAACCACATATAAATCAAATTCATATCACATAATTTCATCATATAACATCATGTTATTCTCAATAACATATATCAATGTATTCATATGCTCAATCAAATGGATCCATTATTAAGTCTTTTAATTTGTGTTGCATCATTGGCTCCCAGCCATAACTCAGCTCTCAGCTGATCCGGCAATTTTACTGGTATCAAACCGTTTGCCCTCTCACGTGACACAATCACTCCCAGCGACAACGGTAGTGTCACGGGCTAAACCCCGAGCCCCGCTCAAGAGGTTTTGCCTTGAGTCCCACCTAAGGTCTTTTGTGGAATCCTCAAAACCACAATCATATTTCATATTTATTCATCAATTTAAGCATCCCATGCTATATCAATTTGCATCTTATGCATATACTCATATTATCATCACATATCCTACTACATATCATGCATAGGAATCATAACAATTTCACAAATACAATATATATATCTCATGCCAAATTCAATATCAATAATTTATAAACGGAAAATATCATAACACAATTATGTCACACATATTATATATTCGGGATTTCTCACTAATAATAACAATACTATCTCGAACCCATTCATAAACTATACATTTAAAATGTAAACACTCCCCCTACCTGGAATCCTTGATTTTAAAATCCGAACGCTCCCGAACGATCCGAGTCAATTGTTGATTTAAATTCGTGCTACTGTTTGAACACAATATCTCCGAGTCTAGACCTTCAAAACAAGATCCCAACGGTAAACCTCATACCAAAATTTCAGCCCGATCCAATGGTTAAGGAATCAGATATCGCAGTTTTCCCGAAGCTGGTCAGAATTCCTACAAACTAGAACAGGGTCTCGGTTTGAATACGATTTCTCCACCTACAGATGTCAAAATGAAAATATGAACGGTGAGAACATAGAGGAGGATGTTAAGAATACACTCTCATATTGTTAGGCCGATCCAACGGTGTAATTAACAGAGATCATTGATGGAAGTACGCATGAATAAGGAATTAGAGGACATAGAGCAAATAATAATAAAAAAAACAACCTGATGGTGGTAAGAGGAAAAAGGGGCACGCAGAAGTAGTGTGATGGGAGAAGAGGTGATAGTTATTATATGAAAATAAAAGAAAGAGAGTAGGACAAAAGGAAGTCTACTAGAGTTTAGAAGAAGAGAAGTAAAGTGACATGTGTGTAGTGTGGAAAATGATCAAAGGAACACATATGCATATGACATGATAGGAAGGGATTATTTTAATATTATTGTCAATTTATGTGCAGCTAGTGGGGGCAGTTGGATCAGAGTTTGGAGTGAAGAATTTGCTTACCACTGATAGTAACGTGAATATAGATAGGCAGGTGTATAATATGGTATGGTTAGCATGAAATGTCATGGCATGTGCATGATTTTTAGGAAATGAAAATTAGGAACGTTGCAATTAAATATATGATAATTTATGAAATTAGAATTTGGAAAAATTTTCAACATAAAACTTGTAGATCTTCTTTTTCCCTTCTGTTTGATATATCATTTGCGATGATCCGATATCGGTAGCCCAAGTTATGATCAAAATACAACAAGATACTCTAGTCGTCTTTGAATCAGGTAGATGCTTAGAAATAAATTCACCAAAAATTCTCCTTTGAGAATTGGATTTCGTGCCCTTCATAATAATTGTATATATTTTTGATACGGATCTATATAAAAAAGAACGAAGTGATTTGAATAACGGACAAGGGAGATTTTGCCATTTTTCTGAGACCTGTCACCATAGTGACGTGATAAATATGGTTCCTCAAAGATCTCCAAAACTGTACCGATCTGAGAAGATCTAGCTCTTGATGTGTTCATGGAAAATGTAGATAATTGTGTTACGGTGATTTTGACACCAAGTTTACAAGAAACAGAGATCATATGAGAAAGTTATGAATTTTTTAATGAACCATGCGCAGGATAAAAATATGAATAATCATGATTCTAATATGGATTTACTTAATCCTTGAGTTTAAGCATGACAGAGTTAGAATTTGGGATAAAGCCCAGAAATAGAGATTGAAGATCTCTTCGAAACAAAGTGAACGAGACTAGAATCATTTCAATCAAGCATCATTTGAGAAAATTATACCCAAAATGCTAAAGACGCGAAAGAAAATAATAAACCACCGAGCCTTAATGAATTATTTTCTAAAATTTTCAAATTTTGGATGTTACAATTCTCTCCTCCTACAAAAATTTCACCCTCGAAATTTAAACATAAAAACATACCTTAATGAAATAGCTCAGGATATTGTTGCCTCATAGTGTCTTCACGTTCCCAAGTATGTGTAATACACTGATCCTGCTGCCATGCAACCTTGACCAACTGAACATTCTTGCTTCTCAAGCGTTTCACAGATCGATCCACTATACCGGTGGGCTCAGCTATAGTGGTCAGGTTTTCCCTGATCTCAACATCATCATCAGGCATCTCATGGGTAGGATCTGGCAAATACTTTCTCAATTGAGAAACATGGAACACGCTATGCAGATTTGATAAATGAGAAGGCAACGTTATCTGATAAGCTACAGGGCCAACTCTTTTCAATATTTCATAAGGACCAATATACTTCAGGCTCAGTTTCTTACTTTCAAAGCTCTCCCAATGCCTTTACTAGGAAAAACTTTCAAAAATACTCTATCTCCAACCTGGAACTCAAGTGGTTTCGTTCGCTTATCATAATAACTTTTCTGACGATCTTGGGATGCTTTCATTTTCTCTAATCATCTGGATCTGCTCAGAAGTTTACTGCACAATCTCAGGCCCTAACATTAGGCTCTCACCAGTTTCTGACCAACAAAGAGGTGTTCGACACTTCCTGCCATATAAAGCCTCATATGGAGCCATACCTATGCTACTGTGATAGCTATTATTATAAGTAAATTCAATCAGTGGAAGGTATTGCTCCCAGCCACCACCATGTTCTAGCACACAGGACCTCAACAAGTCCTCTAAACTCTGAATAGTATGCTCAGACTGCTCATCTATCTGAGGATGATAGGCCGAACTCAATCGAAGCTTCGAACCTAACTCCTGATGTAAGCTTCCCCAAAATCGGGAAGTAAATCTCGGATCTCTATTCGACACAATAGAAGATGGAACACCATGCAGTCGAACGATTTCACTGATATACAACTGTGCTAGTCTCTACAAGGGGTAACTCATATTAATAGGCAAGAAATATGCAGACTTCGTCAACCGATCCACAATAACCCATATAGCATTATGACCACTACGAGTCCTGGGTAATCCCATCACGAAATCCATGGCAATAGCATCCCATTTCCATGCTGGAATCTCAAGAGGCTGTAAACCACCAGATGGTTTTTGATGTTCAACCTTTGTTTTCTGACAGATAATACAATGAGCCACAAAGTCAACCACGTCTCTTTTCATTCCAGGCCACCAAAAATGCAATTTCAAATCATGATACATCTTGGTAGTACCTGGATGGATACTCAGTATACTTTTATGAGCTTCATTGAGTACCATTTGTCGCAAATCACCAGAATTAGGCACATAAATTCGACCTTTTACTCGCCAAATGCCATCAGAATCCTCTGTTAAGAACAAATCTTTACCATTAGCCTGAGTTTCTTTCATCTCTGTTAGATAAGCATCAGTTAATTGTTGAGTATACACCAGCTTTAAGAACTCATTGGCTATCGTCAAAGTACCAAGAGTCACTTTCTCAGGCGAAGAAACTTCAACGTTCAGATTCATGTCTCTGAATTGTTCAAGCAACTCCATCTCTTTAACCATCATCACTGCCATATGAATAGATTTTCGGCTTAAGGCATCAGCTACAACATTTGCCTTTCCCGGATGATATCTCAGATCAAAGTCATAACTTTCAGAAACTCTATCCATCTTCTCTGCCTCATATTCAGTTCTTTCTGATTAAACAGGTACTTTAGACTTTTATGATCACTATACACTTCAAATTTAGAACCATAAAGATAATGTCTCCAAATTTTCAATGCAAAAACCACAGCTGCAAGTTCCAGATCATGAATAGGATAGTTTTGTTCATGCGGTCGTAACTGTCGTGAAGCATAAGCAATTACCTTCCCATGCTGCATCAATACACACCCAAGACCTAGCCTGGATAATAGACCACAAAATTTTCCTGCAGATTAGACAATGCCAACACAGGAGTAGAAGTCAATCTAGCCTTCAATTCTTGGAAACTCTTTTCACACTCAGAAGACCACACAAAAGGAACATTCTTTCGGGTTAGCTTGGTCAATGGCAATACAATTTTAGAGAATCCTTCAATGAATCTCCGATAATAACCAGCTAAACCCATGAAACTCCTGATCTTAGTGACTGACTTAGGTCTCTCCCAAGTCATAACAGCTTCAATTTTTGAAGGATCAACAGATACACCTTCACTAGAGATAACATGACCCAGAAATTGAATCTTGTCCATCCAGAATTCATATTTAGATAATTTAGCAAACAATTACTTTTCTTTCAACACTTAAAGTACCAAACGTAGATGCTCCTCATGCTCCCCATGAGACTTAGAATAAATTAAAATATCGTCAATAAATACTACCACAAACCGGTCTAGATAAGGATGGAAGATATTGTTCATATAGTTCATGAACACAACAGGAGCATTAGTCACACCAAACGACATTAACACATATTCATAATGACCATATCGAGTCCTGAACGCCGTCTTAGGAATATCAGAAGCCTTAACTCGGATATGATGGTATCCAGATCGTAAATCAATCTTCGAAAAGACTGAAGCACCACGCAACTGATCAATCAAGTCATCAATTCTAGGCAATGGATACTTATTCTTGATTGTAAGCTTATTCAATTGGCGGTAATCAACATATAGCCGCATACTACCATCTTTCTTTTTAACAAGTAACACCGGAGCACCCCACGGTGATATACTAGGTTGAATAAACTGTTTTTCAAGTAATTCATCGACCTGCTTCTTTAATTCTGTTAATTCAATAGGAGACATTCTATAGGGAGCTCTGGAGATTGGTTCAGCTCCAGGAATAAGATCAATAGAGAACTCAATTTCTCTATAAGGAGGAACACCAGGCACATTGTCTGGAAACACCTCAGAGAAATCACACACAACAGGGATATCATGGATTCTAGACCCATTCTTTCCATCAATCATAAGGAATAACATAAACAATTGAGATATACCTTGAATTTTATAATCATTGGTATTCTGATTAGGAAAGATCACCCGGCGGTGATGACAATCAACTAGGACTCTATTAGCTGATAGCCAATCCATACCAAGAATAATGTCAAGACCTCTCAAAGGTAGACATATCAAATCAGCTATAAAACTACTATCACCCAAAGTGAAGGATACATTTTCACACATCATAGAAGTTCATAGTTTCGCACCAGTCGGGTTAGACACATTCAATGCTCGATTCATAGCAATAACAGGCAATCTCAAACGCATTACACAATCATTAGAGATAAAAGAATGAGTTGCTCCAGAATCAAACACAACATTAAGAATAAAATCACCAATTAAACACTTACTCTGAACCAGATCATTAGCCTGGGCAGCCTCCTCAGCAGTAATGGCATAAACTCTGCCCGCAGCTGGTGAATTAGAAGTTCCAACTTGATCATTTCTAGGCATCATAGAATTATTACCACGTCCACCATTTCCTTTGCCTCCTCTATTACCGTTTCCACGGCCTCGTCCTCGAAAGCCTCCACGGTTTACACTAGCATTAAAATCAGTTTGTTGCAAAAAAGGACAGTTAGGATGAATATGTCCTTTTTGATTACAATTATAACAGATAACCTCTTCTTCTTTATCACAGTTCCTGGCATAATGGTCTCCACCACATTTAAAACATTTGATTTCCCTCGGACGACTCACAAAATGACCATCAGAGTTTCCTCGACCTCTGGATTTAGAGGATGATCCACCTCTAACAAACTTCCCTTGCTTTTTGAAACTGATAGGTGGTAACTTTGAAGAACTATCAGACCTATTGCTTGATCCAGTAGAAGCTTTGTCATCTTCTTCATAGATTCGGCATTTATTAACAAGAAGAGGGAAGCTCCTGATTTCTTGGTGTCTAAAAGCCTTCTTAATTTCAGGTCTCAGACCACTCTCAAATTTAATACATTTCGAACCTTCTGTACCCTGCAGCTGAAAAGGAGGATAAAACAAACAGAGTTCCTCAAATTTTGCTGCATATTCTTCCACACTAAGATTGCCCTGTCTGAGCTCCATAAATTCTAGTTCTTTTCTGCTTTTTACAGTGTCTGGAAAGTAATTTTCAAGGAAATATCCCTTGAAATTCTCCCAAATCAACTCAGTGCCTGTAGCTACCATTCGAGCCTTGGTCATTTTCCACCAATTTTCAGCTTCTTTACGGAGCATAAACACAACATATTCAACTTTTTGTACCTCAGTGCACTGTAAACTATCAAAGATCCTTTCCAGATTCTGTATCCATGCATAAGCTTGATCAGGTTGAAAGCCTCCATGGAATTCAGTCGGCTTACGCTTCAGAAAACAATTTATACTATGATTGTCAGATGTTTGAGATTGGTTCTGCCTTTCTAAAATGTCAGCAAAACGCTGGAAGGAAGCAGCCATTGCATCCATATTTGGATGATCAGCCATTCTTATCCTGAAATAACATCACACTTTAGTATTCCTAATGGATAAGAATACAACATTTTTACAGTGGATAACATTTATCAATTCAATAATTGACAACTAGCATATGAGTTCACTCAATTCATAGGATTTAGTAGCTTAACCTTGGCCTTAGACCTTTTCAAGTCTGCTCTAATACCAAAATATAACGTCCCAAACTTTTAAAATTAAATTTCTAAAATCCAAATAAATTTTTCACAAATAATTTAAACGTTAGAAACAGGATTCGGATTAACATAATATTATTGTCAATATTATATCAACCGGCTCATTTATTTATACATATACATAATAAAATCCAGTGTACACAGGAGCCGGCCAAGGCTACTACAAAATAACTATGTACATTATGTACTATACATATAAATACATAATGCTCCGAGTAGGCTGAGTGACCTCATACATCACCTACATCCACTGTAAAAATAACAATAGGGGGTGAGCATAAACATATCAAATGATAGTTATTGAATCGGATTAAATGTCCAATTCATAACCACATATAAATCAAATTCATATCACATAATTTCATCATATAACATCATGTTATTCTCAATAACATATATCAATGTATTCATATGCTCAATCAAATAGATCCATTATTAAGTCTTTTAATTTGTGTTGCAACATTGGTTCCCAATCATAACTCAGCTCTCAGCTGATCCGGCAGTTTTACTGGTACCAAACCGTTTGCCCTCTCACGTGACACAATCACTCCCAGCGACAACGGTAGTGTCACGGGCTAAACCCCGAGCCCCGCTCAAGAGGTTTTGCCTTGAGTCCCACCTAAGGTCTTTTGTGGAATCCTCAAAACCACAATCATATTTCATATTTATTCATCAATTTAAGCATCCCATGCTATATCAATTTGCATCTCATGCATATACTCATATTATCATCACATATCCTACTACATATCATGCATAGGAATCATAACAATTTCACAAATACAACATATATATCTCATGCCAAATTCAATATCAATAATATATGAACGGAAAATATCATAACACAATTTAATCACACATATTATATATTCGGGATTTCTCACTAATAATAACAATACTATCCCGAACCCATTCATAAACTATACATTTAAAATGTAAACACTCCCCCTACCTGGAATCCTTGATTTTAAAACCCGAACGCTCCCGAACGATCCAAGTCAATTGTTGATTTAAATTCGTGCTACGGTTTGAACACAATATCTCCGAGTCTATACCTGTAAAACAAGATCTCAACGGTCAGTACCTAGAACCACATCCCAAAAACCTCATACAAAAATTTCTTCCCGATCCAACGGTTAACGAATTGGATATCGCAGTTTTTCCGAAGCTGGTCAGAATTCCTACAAACTGGAATAGGGTCTCGGTTTTAACACGATTTCTCCACCTACAGATGTCAAAATGCAAATCTGAACGGTGAGAACATAGAGGAGGATGCTAAGAATACACTCTCAAATTGTTAGGCCGATCCAACGGTGTAATTAACAGAGATCATTGATGGAAGTATGCATGAATAAGGAATTAGAGGACATAGAGCAAATAATAATAATAAAAAAAACAACCTGATGGTGGTAAGAGGAAAAAAGGGCACGCAGAAGTAGTGTGATGGGAGAAGAGGTGATAGTTATTATATGAAAATAAAAGAAAGAGAGTAGGACAAAAGGAAGTCTACTAGAGTTTAGAAGAAGAGAAGTAAAGTGACGTGTGTGTAGTGTGGAAAATGATCAAAGGAACACATATGCATATGACATGATAGGAAGGGATTATTTTAATATTATTGTCAATTTATGTGCAGCTAGTGGAGGCAGTTGGATCAGAGTTTGGAGTGAAGAATTTGCTTACCACTGATAGTAACATGAATATAGATAGGCAGGTGTATAATATGGTATGGTTAGCATGAAATGTCATGGCATGTGCATGATTTTTAGGAAATGAAAATTAGGAACGTTGCAATTAAATATATGATAACTTATGAAATTAGAATTTGGAAAAATTTTCAACATAAAACTTGTAGATCTTCTTTTTCCCTTCTGTTTGATATATCATTTGCGATGATCCGATATCGGTAGCCCAATCAAAATACAACAAGATACTCTAGTCGTCTTTGAATCAGGTAGATGCTTAGAAATAAATTCACCAAAAATTCTCCTTTGAGAATTGGATTTCGTGCCCTTCATAATAATTGTATATATTTTTGATACGGATCTATATAAAAAAGAACGAAGTGATTTGAATAACGGACAAGGGAGATTTTGCCATTTTTCTGAGACCTGTCACCATAGTGACGTGATAAATATGGTTCCTCAAAGATCTCTAAAACTGTACCGATCTGGGAAGATCTAGCTCTTGATGTGTTCACGGAAAATGTAGATAATTGTGTTATGGTGATTTTGACACCAAGTTTGCAAGAAACAGAGATCATATGAGAAAGTTATGAATTTTTTAATGAACCATACGCAGGATAAAAATATGAATAATCATGATTCTAATATGGATTTACTTAATCCTTGAGTTTAAGCATGACAGAGTTAGAATTTGGGATAAAGCCCAGAAATAGAGATTGAAGATCTCTTCGAAACAAAGTGAACGAGACTAGAATCATTTCAATCAAGCATCATTTGAGAAAATTATACCCAAAATGATAAATGTAACATCCTTATGTTTTATATTCATGAGTTTGGATATTTAATAAAGTAAGATTATTATAAGATGTAAAATTAAAATAAAAAGAAAATTTTGATTTGGGATCTGACGCGTAGCGTCAGGGTAAAACTTGACGAGTAGCGTTAGTGGACGCGTAGCGTCCATATAAAAATTTAGACTTGACGCGTAGCGTCAGGGGGACGCGTAGCGCCAGTGTCGCGGGCAGAATAAAGACCCAAGATGACAGCCTGCAGAGCAGAAGTTAAAAACATAAGTTTTGGGGTTCTTTTTCTTCTCTCTTTTCCCTGCGACAATTAAAGGCCAAAAAGAGGTTGGAATCTGAAATTAATTACGGATTAGAGGTAAGAAACTTAAGACTAACGCATGGGATCTTTCAATTTTAAATTCCATGGAGAATTTCTATCTTTATCCATTTTTGGGGAAAACAAGGGAACTTTGAATTTTAAGATTCTAAACCGATTAAAAGTTTCCTTATGGTGTTCAAAAGAAGGATTGAGTGACGAATTTGAATTCCGCTTTATATAGGTTGCGAAAGAGCCGTTGAAAGATTAGCGGAAAAAGGGGTTTCTCGGAGAACTTGTGGTTTCAGTTGTGGTAAGCTTCTAAAGCTTTAGAAAGTAATTTCTGAGCATATTCTTGAGTTGGATTAAGGTTTGAACGGTTAAAACCTTAAACCTTTTTGTAATTTTATCTTTTAGTGGTTGCGGCACATTGATCTTAGTAATTGAGTTTAGAGCGTCGACAGTGAGGTAAGGGGAGTATTATAGTATATATTTGATTACAGATTTGTGATAATTATGTTGGAAAAATTAAATCTGTGAAAGTATGAGATTGATATATATATATATATATATATAGGAGAATATGTGATTAGATTATGTATGTGGTTATACGTTGTATTTAACAATTATGGAAAATAGAATGGTAATGAATGAGAGGTGAATTGTGAATAAGATGGAAAATAATGTATAAAGTATGCTTAGAATATGCATGATGGAGAGTGATGAAATATTGAATTATCGTGATATAGAAGATATAAAGTTATGTTTGATTATGTGAATATTACGAATGTAAAGTATGATTATGATATTTAAAGATTATGGCTTTTATGCCGAGAGATGTGGCTTTTATGCCAAAATATGGCTTTTATGCCGAGAAATGTGGTATTTTTGTTGAGATGTGGCTCTTATGCTGAGATGCGATTCTTATGTTGTGAGTTGGCTTGTATGCCAAAATCATTTAATGATTGTATAATGTATATTCATGATTTAAAATGAATAATGTGTATATGATGAGATATATTGTTAGATGCTGTGTATGCATGATATGTATTGTGGACAGCCATTCGGTATAGATTACCCCTCGCTTTTGGCTCCCGTGGTCCATGTAGAGGCCCAGTTGAGCTACCCAGTGATCCAGGAAGAGATCCAGTGGTTGAGGTGGGGAGACGGTTTATGATACCGGGCTCGGTGAACCAGGATGTGTTCATGGGATGTCGGTGGACTCCCAGCTAGTGGCTGATTCGTTAGTATCCGGATACTAGGTGTCTGATGTATATGAGAGTCAGTTGTGAATTATACTCTTTGACTGATATGCAGATTATTGCATTGATATGATAATGATATGATTGAAATAATGAATTATGAAATGAATTGATTAAGTATGGGTGCTTAAAATTAATTTATCTCAATGTTGCGAGATATTTGTTATGATGTGAACATAATGAATTTATGATGATTATGATGGATTATGATATGTTGGGTTCATATGAGAAGAGTTTAGTGGATCAATAACCCAGGCAGGAGAATGAGATTCTCCAGGTGATATCAACTCTGATTATGTAGTTGTATCATTCTTGTGATATATACTCACCCTTATTTTATGTTCACAGTGAATAAACCCAAGGATGTTGCGGATGCTGCGGAAACCAGTACAAAAATGAGCAAGGAGTAATGCCAGAGGAGTTTGGAATGTATATCTTGTATATATTTATATGTGAATATATTATCTCGTAGATTTGTAGAAGTATGTGTTGTTGTTACTTGTTCGTGATGTCTAATGGCACTGAGCCGTCAGTAGATATATGTAGATATGTGTGTAAACCTGTGGGAGTGTGAACTTATGCATAGTATAATATGTGTGTGGTTTGGGTGATGTGATTATGTAATGGCATTGAGCCATTAGATATTATGCATCTGTGATGACCAGGTACTGTTGGATGACTATGGTTATGGCATAGAGCTATACTGTAGTAAATCATGCATTATAGGCAGGTTCTGTGGATGTCTTTGTGCTGTAATAGTTATTTGAAATGATTGAATGTTATATCGATGAATTGAATAGATTTAGAGATTTGAATTAGTAGCCATCCCTATGACTTTGAGAAACGGGATAGGTGAATTTGAGTTTTAGTGAGTTTCAATACCTTTGCTAAGTATCAATAAGTCCATAAGAATATTTAAAAGTGGTATGCATTGGATTTGGATCATTTAAGAATCATTTAGGGTGTTTGGTGTAAGAGTGTTGCACATAAAGTGATTAAGTTGTATTTCATGCATAACTTGAGCATATGTTGGAATTTTGGCGAACGAACATCGCCAATAGTTTCAGAATGGGGAAAACATATGGACCATTAAGTTTTGTGGCAATTAGACCTGAAATGAGCTAATTGGATAAGTTAGTAATTGGTCAAAAGGCCTAAAATGTGTGACAGCATCAGGTGCTGTCACTGATAAGCCCACGCGTAGCGTCATCCTGGCGCTCAGCGTCAGGACTACGAATGCACTCTCAGGCCTAGCGTGGGACTGGCGCGTAGCGTCAGACCCCTGTTTCAGGTTTTGAGATTATTTCAACTTAAATGATTTTGAGGACTATAAATTATTTATTTTAAATTATAATTTGGGTAATTTTTATAAGATGCATTTTTTTATTATTATTTTTGTATTGTAATTTAATTTTATAAACGTAAAAAATTTATTGTGAAAATCAATAAATTGAATAAAATAAATATTATTTGAAGAGGGATGTCACAATTGGTATCAGAGCAAGACTATTCAGGATTGTAAACCTTGTGGGTAGAAATGATAGAAAGTAATGAGATTTGTTTGTGTATTCATTTGTATGTATGGAATTATATATGTGTAAAAGGTGAATTTGCAGGAATCCTGGCATTGTGCTCACTGGTTATCCGTTAGCCGCACTTCCTGGTATTGAGGTATTGATTATGGATTATATTTAATTTGTTTGATTATTAATGGTGTAATATGTTAATTGTAGAATGGCTGGTACTTCTAATTCAACCCCTGAGGGTGACTTCTTAGAAAAGTTTTCTCAGCTGATGGGAAGGGCTGAATCTGGCCCAACCCTTGATAAATTTCTAAAGCGAAATCCCTCAGTGTATAAGGGTGGACGTGATTATGATGGAGCTTATATGTGGCTCAGAGAAATGGAACAAATGTTTGATTATTTTGAATGTACTGAGGAACAAAAAGTGGTATTCTCTACTTATCAGTTGCGTGATGAAGCTAGGGTCTGGTGGACACGTGCCAAACCTCAGATGATCAATGCTAATGAGGCCTTAAACTGGGTCAATTTTAAAAAGAGGTTTTTGGCAAAATACTTTCCTGATAATTATAAAACTAGAAAAGAGATGGAATTCTTACATCTTGAACAGGGAAGGATGTCTGTAGCTGAATATACAGCTAAATTTGATGAGTTATGTGACTTTTATTACCCTTTTTCCTTAGAAGGTACTAAAAGTAACAAAAGTGCTAAATATGAGTCTGGTTTGAGAATAGAGCTTCGTACTGCTATTGTACCTTTGGGGATTAGGGACTATGCTGAACTTGTTAATAAAGCACAGTTGACTGAAAATGTTCAGATGCAGAGGGTTTCTTTCAGAAAAGATAAATCTCAGTTGAGAATTAAAGGAGTTGAATTTAAAAAGCAGAGATTTAGTCGAAGTGGATCTTCTTCTTCATCTTCTTCTCCAGTTAGAGGTCGAGGCAGTACTCGTCCTGACAATCGAGTTTGTTTTAAATGTGGTGGAGAAGGACATTTGGCTAGAAACTGTAGATTTGAATTGCCTATATGCTATCATTGTGGTCAGACTGGGCATCTTAGGCCCGATTGTCCTATGAGGCAACACAAGAATGTACAAGGGGGTAGGGGTTTTACTCCCGTGAATCAGGGTGGTAGGTTTCAGAGGGGTGGACGTAGTGGGGCTCGAGGAGGCCCAATCCGACAATCTGATACCACACAGTCTGCTAGTGCTCAGAATGTTATTACTGGGAGAGTGTTTGCTTTTGATGCTTCTGATGCTATTCATAATGATCAACTAGTGCACAAGTGTTCTCTTTTTGGTAATCTTGTAGATGTGATATATGATTCTGGAGCTACTCATTCGTTTATTGCTGAAAGTTGTGCTAGAGATCTTGAATTACCTATGGTATTGATGAATAATGCTATAATTGTGTCTACACCGACTGGTTCTGAGGTTAAGACTATGACTATGTGTGAAGGAGTAAATTTATCTATTGAAGGTCGAACTTTTAATGCAAATTTAATCTGTATGCCCTTGAAAAATCTGGATATTATTCTGGGAATGGATTGGTTGTCTGCCAATCAGATTCTGGTGGATTGCTATCGTAAAATGGTGGTTTTTCCTGTTGAATCCACTCCTAATGATTTGGTATGTTAATATTTCTTTTTGTTATTGTTATTTTACAGGGATAGGTAATTTGATTCTTGCTGATATACCTGTTGTAAGTGAATTTTCGGATGTGTTTCCGGAAGATATTCCTGGGTTACCTCCAAACCGGGAAATTGATTTTGTGATTGACTTAGTTTTGGGTGCCGAGCCAGTGTCACGTGCACCGTATCGTATGTCATCTATAGAGTTAACTGAGGTGAAAAAGCAAGTTGAGGAACTGTTAAGTAAAGGTTTTATTAGACCTAGTGCTTCTCCTTGGGGTGCTCCTGTACTATTGGTACGAAAGAAAGATGGGAGTATGAGAATGTGTATTGACTACCATCAGTTAAATAAATTGACAGTTAAAAATAAATATCCTTTACCAAGGATTGATGATTTACTTGACCAGTTACGGGGCGCATGTATCTTTTCTAAGATTGACTTACGATCCGGATATCATCAGATTAGAGTAAAACCTGAGGATATTCCAAAAACCGCTTTTCGAACAAGATACGGTCATTATGAGTATGTGGTGATGCCATTTGGAGTTACTAATGCTCCGGCGGTATTCATGAGTTATATGAATCGAATCTTTCATCCTTTCTTGGATCAGTTTGTAGTAGTGTTTATTGATGATATACTAGTATATTCAAGATCCGAGGGTGAACATGTTCAGCATCTCCGTATTGTTTTACAGATTTTGCGAGAGAGACAGTTATATGCAAAATTGTCAAAATGTGAATTCTGGGTTAAAAGTATTCAGTTCTTGGGGCATGTAATTTCTAGTGATGGAGTTTCTGTTGATCCTTCCAAGACAATTGCAGTTATGAATTGGGAGAGGCCCAAATCTATTACTGAGATTCGAAGTTTTCTTGGTTTAGCTGGGTATTACTGACGTTTCATAGAAGGTTTCTCTCGTATTGCACTTCCTATGACCAAATTAACTAGGAAGGGATGTCCTTTTGTTTGGACTGATGAATGTGAACAAAGTTTTAATGAATTGAAAAAGAAATTGACTTCTGCCCCTGTGCTTGCTTTACCCGATGTGGCCAGAGAATTTGTTGTATATTGTGATGCCTCTAAATCTGGCTTGGGGGGTGTGTTAATGCAAGAAGATAGAGTTATAGCCTATGCTTCTAGGCAGTTGAGACTTCATGAGCAGAATTATCCTACTCACGACCTAGAGTTAGCGGTGGTTGTATTTGTATTGAAAATTTGGAGACATTATCTTTATGGCTCCCGTTTTGTTGTGTTTAGTGATCATAAGAGTTTGAAGTACTTATTTGATCAAAAAGAATTGAACATGAGGCAGAGGCGATGGATGGAATATTTAAAAGATTATGATTTTGAATTAAAATACCATCCAGGCAAAGCGAATGTGGTTGCTGATGCTTTGAGCAGGAAATCTCTTCATATTGCATCTTTAATGATAGAAGAATATAAACTGCTAGAAAGTTTTCGTGATATGCACCTAGCTGTAGTGGTTTATTCTCCTGGTTGTATGCTAATTGGGATGCTAAAAATTACTAATGAGTTTTTAAAATCTTTGTCTGAATGTTAAGAGGATGATACTGATGTAAAACAGTTGATTGATGCCCAAGATCGGGGCAAGAATCTACCTTTGAATAGAGATTCTAATGGGCTATGGCGGTTTAAAAATCGTATTATAGTGCCCTCCAATGGTGAATTTCGAACACAGATTCTATCAGAGGCTCATAAGAGTTCATTAAGTATTCATCCAGGTGTGACGAAAATGTATCAAGACTTACGGCAACAATTTTGGTGGCCGGGGATGAAGAAAATGATAATTGAGTATGTGGCATCTTGTATAGTGTGCTTAAAGTCTAAAGTGGAGCATCAGAAACCTTCAGGGTTAGCACAACCACTTGATATTCCGATATGGAAGTGGGATAGTATTTCTATGGACTTTGTATCGGGTTTGCCTCGTTCTCGTGCTGGATGTGATGCCATATGGGTTGTTGTTGATCGATTAACGAAGAATGCTCATTTTCTTGCTATTAATATGAGATGGTCTTTGGAAAAGCTTGCTAATATTTATGTGAAAGAAATTATAAGGTTGCATGGTGTACCCTCCAGTATTGTGTCAGATCGTGATCCTCGTTTTACTTCTAAATTTTGGAGAAGTTTACAACAAGAGCTAGGCACTGAGTTGAAAATGAGCTCCGCATATCATCCTCAAACAGATGGACAATCTGAACGTACAATACAAACTCTGGAAGATTTGCTACGGGCATGTGTGATAGAACATGGAGGGAGTTGGGAGCAGTATTTACCTTTGATTGAATTTACTTATAACAATAGCTTCCATAACAGTATTGGTATGGCTCCTTATGAGGCTTTATACGGTAGAAAATACCAAACTCCTTTATGTTGGGCTGATGGTAGTGACGTCCTTGTATTGGGGCCTGAAATGGTTCAATCAATGACAGAACAGATTAAATTGATCAGAAATAAATTGAAAGTTGCTCAAGACCGTCAGAAAAGCTATTATGATGCTAAACATAGACCTCTGATATTTCAAGTTGATGATCAAGTATTTTTGAAAGTTTCACCTACGAAAGGTGTGGGTCGAGTTATTGGTAGTAAAAAGTTGAGTCCCAGGTATATTGGACCTTATCGTATTTTAGAGCGAATAGGCAATGTTGCCTATAGACTTGAGCTTCCTACAGTCTTGTCAAAGTTGCATGATGTTTTTCATGTCTCCCAGCTTCGAAAGTATATCCCTCGAGATGATATGGTGGTTCCAGATGACATTATTGAAATCAGAGAAGATGTGACGGTACCGGCTATTCCTCTTCGTATTGATGGTTATCAAACCAAACAATTAAGGAATAAGAATATTCCTTTAGTGAAAGTTTTATGGCAGAATTTCAATGAAATTTCACACACGTGGGAATTAGAATCTGAGATGCGACAACAATACCCGGATCTATTTACAGAGGTATGTTGATTTCGAGGACGAAATCTATTCTTAGGGGGGGTGAGTGTAACATCCCTATGTTTTATATTCATGAGTTTGGATATTTAATAAAGTAAGATTATTATAAGATGTAAAATTAAAATAAAAAGAAAATTTTGATTTGGGACCTGACGCGTAGCGTCAGTGGGACGCGTAGCGTCAGGGTAAAACTTGACGAGTAGCGTTAGTGGACGCGTAGCATCCATATAAAAATTTAGACTTGACGCGTAGTGTCAGGGGGACGCGTAGCGTCAGTGTCGCGGGCAGAATAAAGACCCAAGATGACAGCCTGCAGAGCAGAAGTTAAAAACATAAGTTTTGGGGTTCTTTTTCTTCTCTCTTTTCCCTGCGACAATTAAAGGCCAAAAAGAGGTTGGAATCTGAAATTAATTGCGGATTAGAGGTAAGAAACTTAAGATTAACGCATGGGATCTTTCAATTTTAAATTCCATGGAGAATTTCTATCTTTATCCATTTTTGGGGAAAACAAGGGAACTTTGAATTTTAAGATTCTAAACCGATTAAAAGTTTCCTTATGGTGTTCAAAAGAAGGATTGAGTGACGAATTTGAATTCCACTTTATATAGGTTGCGAAAGAGCCGTTGAAAGATTAGCGGAAAAAGGGGTTTCTCGGAGAACTTGTGGTTTCAGTTGTGGTAAGCTTCTAAAGCTTTAGAAAGTAATTTCTGAGCATATTCTTGAGTTGGATTAAGGTTTGAACGGTTAAAACCTTAAACCTTTTTGTAATTTTATCTTTTAGTGGTAGCGGCGCATTGATCTTGGTAATTGAGTTTAGAGTGTCGACAGTGAGGTAAGGGGAGTATTATAGTATATATTTGATTACAGATTTGTGATAATTATGTTGGAAAAATTAAATCTGTGAAAGTATGAGATTGATATATATATATAGGAGAATATGTGATTAGATTATGTATGTGGTTATACGTTGTATTTAACAATTATGGAAAATAGAATGGTAATGAATGAGAGGTGAATTGTGAATAAGATGGAAAATAATGTATAAAGTATGCTTAGAATATGCATGATGGAGAGTGATGAAATATTGAATTATCGTGATATAGAAGATATAAAGTTATGTTTGATTATGTGAATATTACGAATGTAAAGTATGATTATGATATTTAAAGATTATGGCTTTTATGCAGAGAGATGTGGCTTTTATGCCGAAATATGGCTTTTATGCCGAGAAATGTGGTATTTATGTTGAGATGTGGCTCTTATGCTGAGATGCGATTCTTATGTTGTGAGTTGGCTTGTATGCCAAAATCATTTAATGATTGTATAATGTATATTCATGATTTAAAATGAATAATGTGTATACGATGAGATATATTGTTAGATGCTGTGTATGCATGATATGTATTGTGGACAGCCATTCGATATAGATTACCCCTCGCTTTTGGCTCCCGTGGTCCATGTAGAGGCCCAGTTGAGCTACCCAGTGATCCAGGAAGAGATCCAGTGGTTGAGGTGGGGAGACGGTTTATGATACCGGGCTCGGTGAACCAGGATGTGTTCACGGGATGTCGGTGGACTCCCAGCTGGTGGCTGATTCGTTAGTATCCGGATACTAGGTGTCTGATGTATATAAGAGTCAGTTGTGAATTATACTCTTTGACTGATATGCAGATTATTGCATTGATATGATAATGATATGATTGAAATAATGAATTGTGAAATGAATTGATTAAGTATGGGTACTTAAAATTAATTTATCTCAATGTTGCGAGATATTTGTTATGATGTGAACATAATGAATTTATGATGATTATGATGGATTATGATATGTTGGGTTCATATGAGAAGAGTTTAGTGGATCAATAACCCAGGCAGGAGAATGAGATTCTCCAGGTGATATCAACTCTGATTATGTAGTTGTATCATTCTTGTGATATATACTCACCCTTATTTTATGTTCACAATGAATAAACCCAAGGATGCTGCGGATGCTGCGGAAACCAGTACAAAAATGAGCAAGGAGTAATGCCAGAGGAGTTTAGAATGTATATCTTGTATATATTTATATGTGAATATATTATCTCGTAGATTTGTAGAAGTATGTGTTGTTGTTACTTGTTCGTGATGTCTAATGGCACTGAGCCGCCAGTAGATATATGTAGATATGTGTGTAAATCTGTGGGAGTGTGAACTTATGCATAGTATAATATGTGTGTGGTTTGGGTGATGTGATTATGTAATGGCATTGAGCCATTAGATATTATGCATCTGTGATGACCAGGTACTGTTGGATGACTATGGTTATGGCATAGAGCTATACTGTAGTAAATCATGCATTATAGGCAGGTTCTGTGGATGTCTTTGTGCTGTAATAGTTATTTGAAATGATTGAATGTTATATCGATGAATTGAATAGATTTAGAGATTTGAATTAGTAGCCATCCCTATGACTTTGAGAAACGGGATAGGTGAATTTGAGTTTCAGTGAGTTTCAATACCTTTGCTAAGTATCAATAAGTCCATAAGAATATTTAAAAGTGGTATGCATTGGATTTGGATCATTTAAGAATCATTTAGGGTGTTTGGTGTAAGAGTGTTGCACATAAAGTGGTTAAGTTGTATTTCATGCATAACTTGAGCATATGTTGGAATTTTGGCGAACGAACATCGCCAATAGTTTCAGAATGGGGAAAACATATGGACCATTAAGTTTTGTGGCAATTAGACCTGAAATGAGCTAATTAGATAAGTTAGTAATTGGTCAAAAGGCCTAAAATGTGTGACAGCATCAGGTGCTGTCACTGATAAGCCCACGCGTAGCGTCATCCTGGCGCTCAGCGTCAGGGCTACGAATGCACTCTCACGCCTAGCGTGGGACTGGCGCGTAGCGTCAGACCCCTGTTTCAGGTTTTGAGATTATTTCAACTTAAATGATTTTGAGGACTATAAATTATTTATTTTAAATTATAATTTGGGTAATTTTTATAAGATGCATTTTTTTATTATTATTTTTGTGTTGTAATTTAATTTTATAAACGTGAAAAATTTATTGTGAAAATCAATAAATTGAATAAAATAAATATTATTTGAAGAGGGATGTCACACTAAAGACGCGAAAGAAAATAATAAACCACCGAGCCTTAATGAATTATTTTCTAAAATTTTCAAATTTTGGATGTTACACCTACTAAATGTGGTTGCTCTATTTTGAACCTAAACCCTACTTGTGTATTACTACAGTATATTCCCACTAATTAGAATGGATCCATTATGATATCATTGACTGATCAAAAGATTGATAAACCACTATTATTTGGTATATGTATCGCATCATAATTCTTTGATGATTATGTTTGAGTAGTTCTTTTTATTTTGATGCTTATTTTATGCCCGATCTCACTCTTACAACATTTTTACGGTGTATGACCTCCAGTATGACGAATGATGTGGCAATGGAGATTTAATTTCTAACTATTTGATTATAGAGTTATATTTACAATGAATTCTGATGTACTATAACTTGTGTGTCGTATCTTTATGACTGTTTCTATGATAAATGTAATATGCGATTTATTTAATTTTATGGGATTGCATAAAATAATATTTCATTGTGAGAATTTAAAAATTTTGTAATTAGTCCACAATATATCATTATACGTGACCTCAGAATTTGAATTAATGAATTTTTAAAATGATTATGCGATCGTGAAAAATTTATTATGAAATTTTGAATATTTATCTAAGGATTTATAATTCAGGTTTTAGGTGTCACAACAGGAATAGTGGTGGAAATTGGAGAGTAGATAAAGAGATAGTGGTGGTCATGAGGTGGTGTTGTTACCGAGAGAGAATATGATAAGAGACAGAGAGAAAGAGAAAGAGACGTGAAAATAAGAGTGGTGGTGGTGTTGTATATATATATATATATATATATGTGTGTGTGTGTGTGTGTGTGTGTGTGTGTGTGTGGTGTGGTGAGATGATAATGAATAAGAGGAGAGGAAAGAGTTACTAAGGAAGGGAAAATGAGTGAAATAATAAGAAGAGAATAGGGAATTTAACCTAATTGATTTAGGTTGGCCAATTGTAGTTTGGTCCTTTTAACCTTTTCGGTTAATGACTACAATTGATCACCCCTAAATTTTAGAAACTAACCTAATCAATTTCATGATTTAATGGGTCGCCTTTAATTTATTAACCCTCAAACAATTTATTTAAGTAATTACGAGCCAACAAATTTTAATTATACGTCCCATTTAAGTTTCCTCTAAATATCCTAATTAATAAAATAAGGATGTTACAAAAATGATAAGAATAAGTGTGAAATCACATTTCTTTATTAACGTTATCATTTTATATAACATTGGTCACAACATGATGCTAATATTGGACCCAAGAAATGTCAGCTACTAGTTGATAGAGTTGATGATCAGGTTGCTATTGGTACGTTTTATCGTATAGGGTAATAGCTAGTTTATCCTTAACCCTTACTGAATGGCAAGTCAAGGGTCTCGGTGATAAAGATTGTCACTCTGGATATAGTTGTTTCGATGCCTATAGATAAGGTTTTCCATGTATCAGAGGCAACGGTAAAATTCCTAATATGGTTTACATGTCTATTGAGGATTGTTGATGGCGTGGTATGTTCCAAAGTCATTATAAGTTTATAATGGCTATATATGTTGACATTACATATTCGTTATTCTTTATTATGATCTCAATTTATAAGGGAGGTTTAAAGTTCCTGCACCGGCTAAGGTTTCTCCAATACCAAAGTTATGGAGAGTCTGTGGCGAGATGAATAACCTACAGTCGTGCCCTAGAACCTGGACATCTTTGGTAGGCCAGACAGTACTCCCATTTACATTGATTAGAATGACATATCAAAGATAACTAATGGGAAAATCATGCTCAACATCCCCATTCTACAGCTTTAGAAGATATGAGTACTTGTACATATAAATATATATTTACTTGTTTCATTCATGTTTACTAATCTATTTCAGCATATATATGTTGTAAGTATCTATATAAATTATGTGTGGCTGAGGAGAAGCATGCCACATATGGATTTTTGGAGCCTCAATCTATATAGATGAGTGGTAACAAGTGTGCAAACTAAAGCTTACATCCAAAGTTGAATGGCTGAGTCAAACAAGAGGGTTTATTTGGCACCATATCTTGCAAAGTAAGTTGACACTCTATATATGTGTATGTATGTGTGTGTATTTACCTATCTTGAGTACTTACTCATTTCCTTTCATTTCAATGCTCAATGGCAATTTATGGTTATTTGTCCAGCACATAATGTAACATCCCTGTTTTTAGAAACAGTTTTACCTTTGTAATTTTTGAATTATGGAAGGTTTGTAAGTAAGAATAAGTCAATATATACCCTGTGGATGGTCTATGGTATCTCAGAAATGTTATTTTTATGCATAATAATGGAATTTATATGGACCATTAGTGAAATTATGCAAAAACCGAGTGAAAAAGGGCTCTGTTCTGAGTAACAGAGAGAAATTCTGAGTGAACAATTAGCTATTCCGAGTGAAGGATGGAATTCCGAGTCAGTGTCATGTTTTCCGAGTAAAACATGACTGAGAGGGCTACCACCGAGTGGAGTCCTGACCTGAGAAGCAATTCTAAGTGAAGTGTGTTTAAGAGAACCACTTCTGGGTGAAATTCTGAGTCAAAACACCCTGGAATGACTCGTTTCTGAGTCAAACCTTGCCCAATGTTTCTTTTCCAAAGGAAATTCCTCTGATTGAATCATTCCAAGTGAAAGAATGCATATATACTTATGTTTATGTTGATTTGATGCTTCCTACCGACTGGAATGTGTTGTGGAATCAATTGGGAAGGATTCCGAATGGTTTCGTATGTGTTTGCTTAGGAAACCGAGTGGAAAATGGTAGAGGGAGCCCATTCCAAGAGAAATGTAAGAGGTTGAACTATTTCCGAGTGAGATATACTCTACTGGACCAAAACCAAGTGAGACTCGTATGTGTAGGTCTTGTTCCGAGAGGTAATGGCTTAAATAAACCTTAATTTGGAAATATAGTTGAAGAAGTTGGTCTAAGCCGAGTGAACCAAGTGAATGAAGACTCGGATTTCCGAGTGAAAACTCTGAGAAAGAGAGAACTCGGTCTGGACAGATAATACCGAGTGAAAAACCGAGTACCTGAGTCGGTTTCAAAGGAATTCCGAGCGAGGACTTGAAGACTCGCTCAAGCGAGTCGGATTCCGCTTGAGCGAGAAGGACCCCTGATGCATATTTCTCTACTTCGCTCAAGCGAGCAAGCCACGCTCAAGCGAGCCTTCTATTTGTTGGCTCGGAAGAAGAATTCCAGTCGGCATAGTGGTTAACCGAGTGGAATTTTCACTCGGTATTCAGTGTCAGTTTTACGTGTTGACTTCAATTTTGTCTTTTAATGCTTATTTTAATTCAATCATGCGTACTATAGCTAGTAGGCGGACAGAAATGGGCACTGACATAGCCTACCTCCTTATTTAAATCTCCACTGACACTCCATTAACACTCCACTAAAAATCCACTAGCAGCCCACTCACAAAAGCTGTTCCCCATTTAGTTTTTCCACTTACTCTCTCATTATTTAAACCAGTGTGATGACTCTTAGAGAACACACACACACGAAACACAGCCACAAACACACCTCTGTTATCATTTCCCCTTCCTGCAAGCTTCTTCCTCTCTCCTTTCTTGTCTCTCTCACTCGGATTTGAAGAAGGACAGTGAAGGGAACCTTTTCTCCTCATCCAGGAACTCCATCAAGGTAAGGTGGTATATTCTTGGGTGCTCTGTGGGAAAACCGAGTGAAGGAAAGGGTTAAGGAACTTGTTCCTCACCTTTCCAGGACAGATTCAGTGTTGTGTGAATTAAATGCTTTAATTATTACTATTTGTATATATATATATATATATATATATATGTTACTAAATGCATATAATCAGTGACGAATTGTGAAATGATATGAACTGTATTGGACTGAAAATACTAAGAATCATGGTTACTGTGTGATTTCCAGTGAAGAATTGTGAATAGAAGATAAATTTAATGATAATAAGCTCTGTTTCGATACCAATCCGACCGGTTCTACATCATTTCAATTAGTTTACATAATAATAATAATTTTAAATAGATTCTGAATTAAATATCTGTTTGTATAAACTGACCAGATCATCTAAAAGTACATCATTTCAATCGGTTTTTACCTTACAAGAACAGTTTTCATTCGGACATAACATTTTTCACTCGGAAAACATCCTATTTCTCTCGGACAGCATCTTCCCAATTTTATTTTACTCAGAAAACTCTTCCAAAAACATATTTCACTCGGAAAACAGTTTAGCTTCACTCATGAAACCCTTTTTCAGTGATTTAACTCGGTAAACACCTTAATTTCACTCAGAAAAACTCATCAGTGTGATTCTACTCGGATTTATAAACATTTCACGTATAAAACTCCTTTTCAGTCAGAATTTACCCAGGAAATAATTAAATTCACTCAGAAAACTGCTCCTTCATTATGTTTCACTCAGAAAGCATTTTAACTTCATTGAGAAAACTCATTCAGTTTGATTTCACTCGGATTCAGAATTGTTTAACTCAGAAGACCCTCTCAGCTTGATTTTATTTGAAATCCTGCTTATTTCACTCGAAAATTTATTTATTGCACTCGGTATTAAACCTATTTTACTCAGAAAGCTTGGATATCAACATTTCCACTCGGATATAACTTGTTTTAATTGGAAAAATCATTTCCACTCGGAATCAGACCTATTTCAGTCGGAAAACAGCTTTCCAGTGCAATTTCACTCGGATTTTTAGCCAGATCATTTGGAAAACTCTTCTCAGTATGATTCCACTCGGAATCATACTTATTCCACTCAGATTTACCCTTGTTCCACTCGGAAAACCTTATTTCTAATGTTTTTCGCTTGGATTTTCATTTAGAAACTATTCTTTAATTTTATTTTGGGAAGTTATAATTATTATTATCATTCTTATTCTATTATTATTATTATTATTCTAATTATCATCAATCTTAATATTATTATTATTGTTAGTTTTATTGTTATTAACATTGTTAACATCTTAATTATGAGTAATTACATAAAGAATATATTATTTTACTCTTTATACAAAATATAATTTTAACCAAGATATAATAGATATATTTCTAAAAATAATAAACGAATATCTTACAACGTTTAAATAATTGATGGAATTCAAAGAGCTTGGGAATGATATGATGAGACTGGAAACACATAAGATACCCAGGGATCTAATGATAAAAATAATGCATTTCGCATCATGAAAATATTTTTGAAGAAGAAAAACTAGAGCATACACCTGGTACGCTGGAGGACATTCACGTTCGATCTCAGTAGAAGAATCTTGGGAGTACAACTGGAACGGCAACCCAATGGCATCAGAGTCGCGCCTGATAGCCGGGTGAGACGATGCAATTCTGGTGTACTTCGACTAAATGATGGGATGTATCTATGATCGTGGAGAGCCAAGTCCCAAGATGAAATGATATATATAATGATGAGAACCTGTGAGTTCATTCGTACCATATGATAAAAGAAAGGGGACTTGGTGAGCTCCGATCGCTCTAGAATGGAAACGTTGTGCCCAAGAGACAACTTGAGCAGGATGGATTCCAAAGAATGAAAGAATGATGATGATGGATTGATTTATTGGGCCCACATGCATCATGAGACTTAATCAAAGATAAATCATAATAAAATTCAACCCATGCATTCCATGACAGCATGCTTGATTGTTAATTGTATAAACTATGTGATATTAATTGTTAACTGGATTATGTCCGCACCGGATTAACCAATCAGGGTCTTGGGTTATACTCACCCTTACTGTTGATAATTTTTAGAGGAATTAGAAAATCAAGAACCCGAGTGTGAAGAACAGCACTGTGCTGAACCCACTGAGAACGATCATTAAAGATAGAGTTTATATAGTTTGAATATTTATTAATGACAAAGACACCGGATGACTGTATAATATTTAAGGGTGCCTGCGTGCCCCATTCTGTTATGAGTACAATTATTTGTAAGTTTGTGAATGACTATGTGATATATTCACTATTTGCTTCCATTGATCTGCCATCTCTTTATTTTAAAAAAAAATATTCACTTTTTATGAAAACTGTTAACACTCTTAGTTAAATAGGATGATCCTATATAAGGGTTGTCTTATCTAACCGAGGGTGTTACACATAACATTGTTGCATGTATTTGTTCCGTTCATGGTGTTGTTCCCATACAATTTAAAACTTGTGTTGAAACGTAAATTGACATTGAAACTTCACTGATGAGCGGATTTGTTATTAAAGATATAATCTAATATTGGTGTTATGTTTTTTAATAGAGCTGTAAATGGATATAATCGATTGAGGGGTGTCAACTCAAAGAAAAAATTGACATGGCTCTACCCAAAAGTAAGTACACTTCCATATAAAGTATACTTATAGATTATGTTAGATCCAAGTCTAAATGAAAGACTAAAAAGTCTGAACCCCTAGGATTTGTTAATAACACTCATCAAGACTCTTAATTAAATAAAGTCCACCTACGTGATTACTAACATGGTTCAGCGACTATTTTAGGAAAAGTCTAAAGTGCACCTGTTGAAAAAAAGGTAGTCCATCAAACGAAATTTATTTCAAAGACAAGTTTGGTTCATTCATATATAAAGAAATCCATCGTGAAACAAGAAGAAAAGTCTTAATGCATTACCAGATCCTTGAGAATCATCCTTCTCAAAGAACATTCTCTTAAAAGTAACCTTCCCTTTCTATGATAGTGCTAATGTGACGTCCTCAGTCATTTACCCAATATTTTAAAGTTGTTTTATTAAATTTCACAATCAATTTTCACAAATTAATTAATTATTAATTCGATAATTATACAAATACTTATTTCTTGTAAAGGGTTCCAAAATACCATTATATAACACTAAAAACCTCAAAATACCCACCAGAATGCAAAAACACCAATTTTAAGAAAACAGGGGCCTGACGTACGCGTCAAGCCCACGCTACGCATGAAGCTTCAATCGTAGCTCTGACGCTTTAGGTCATTTGGCCAACTTCTAACCTACCCAATTGACCCATTTTAGGTCCGATTGCCACGAAACTTCACAGGCCACTTGTTTTCCTCATTCTAAAATTATTAGCGTTGTTCGTTCACCAAAATTTCATCATACGTGCAAGTTATGCGTGAAAATGCATTTAAACCATTTATATGCAAAACCTATTCACTCTTTATAATGACATGTTTGTCAATCTTTTCCATAAAATATGAGAAAAATATTGTCACCAAGACAATTCCTTGTAAAACCTATCTAACATGCCCTCACTGTTACTAGTTTTCTTATATGACCCCAAATGTCACATGAGGATACTTATATTGGGATGATGTGAAAATCAACATGTATTATATAAAATAATGAACAGGAAACAAAAAGGAAATATCGAAAACATCGATTGTTCAATTCCCAAAGTGTTTCGATCGTAACATCTGAATTTGACATAGCTAGCGAACGGAGATGATGACAAGAAATAGGACATCTTGTATTCCCTTGATCTATATCCCCGTGAAAAAAACAATAATTGAGCATCATATATAGTAGCTTTTTCCTAGGATTCTTCACAGTATATTAATAGAGCAATAATCTATCTATGGATCTAGCAAAAAAAAATTATCTATAGATGGGGACGAACATGACTAGCTGTAGTGGTTTAAAATATTTATTTGCTTAACACATTAAAATTAACAATAATAACAATAAGCATGATTCAAGCATTTCATTGCACACGAGACATAATTAAACCGAGACATTAACATTCAGAAAACCTTTAGATTGTGTCCACTTCAAATGAACCTTAATTGCACTTGTTAAGAAAATCAGCAAAGCGTTTCAACATCCTCTTGGCATTTTCCGATTCTGGACTGTGAATGTGAAAAGCGTGTCCCTCCCCTTCCACATTAAAGAGCTCCACCTCACCTTGCCAACCACTCTTCTTCACAGCCTCGTAGTACAAAACCGCTCTATTCGTCATCATATCCTTTTCAGCAGTACAAAGAAGAAGCTTAGAACAACCAAGACCAGCCAAACTAGGTGCCCCAGAAACCAAGGGATTGATCATAGGGTTATCAACTCCACCAGGCGCTGATGGATAAACAAAATTCCACACCACAAAGGGCACACTCTTTTCATGCCCCGCAACAGGTTCTGACCCAATTGGCTTTGAACTGTAGAAATAAGGATGAGAAAGAAAAGCACCCAAGACTTTGACGCCACAAGGTAAAGATTCAACCCCGGCACGCATAGCAATGTTATGCACAATATTAGCACCAGCGCTGTCACCTCCAATGAAGACTCGGTTTAGATCACCGTGGTTGATAAGCCATGGATCGGTGTTGTTTGTGGTAACCCATTTAAGAGCTTCCCAACAATCATCATAGGCTGCTGGAAGAGGGGTTTCGGGTGCGAGCCTGTACTCCACGGAAACGACTAGAACGTGTGTTACGGACACGAACCAGTTGAAATAGTTATGGTGGATTTGGTTGAAGGCAGATTCGAAGAAAAAGCCACCACCGTGGAAGTAGACCAAGATGGGAACTTTATTGAGATTGTTTTCATGGGTTGGGATCAATTTTGGAAGGTATAGACGAGCAGAGATAAGGGGGTTATTTGAGATCACAACGTCTTTGGAAGATGTTGCTGTTGTTGGATCTTCAAGGGTGGGTGGCACAATTGGAGAGTCTTGGAGGCGTTCGATGGTGCCATCGTTGTAAACTCGGAGTAACGTTGGAATCTCCGTTGTTATCTCTTTTGTGTTTGGTGTGGAATTAGGGGAAACCATTTCAAAGGTTGAAACCAGTTTTGGAATTTGGAGCCCCAGAGGCGTCAGATTTATTACATCGTATAGACTCACTAAGCAACGGTGGCGGCTTCATACATTAACCCTCTGTCATACAGCCAGCCAATAATACATTCAATAAAAGGTCAAAGATTTCATTACATAGAAGAAAAGATTATTTTACATTATCTCTTTTGCCTGGTTACGTCACAGCTACTATAAAATTGTTGAATTAAAATAAATATTTATTTATTTTCATGTTTTATATTTTTCATGTTTCTTTCATTTTAGTTCCATAAGTATTTTTTTGTCCGTTAAGTTTTTAAGTTTTAAAAAAGTTGTAATTAGGTGTTTTTTATTTACTATCTAATTCTATTAACAAAATTAAAAGTGACGTTTTTTACCTGTCATACAAGTATAAAGTGATTTATTGACTAGAAAGGATAAAAACGATGTTTTGTAAAAGAACATAATTTCATAAACTTATTGGACCTGACTAAGACTATATAAAAATTATTCTAAAATTTAATTAAATAATTTATTTTGAAAGATAAAAGTAAGTTATAGTAATTATATACTTTTATTGAAAATTTAAGAAAATTTTTTTAATAATAATTTGAATAAATATTTCTCTTAAAGTAATACTTTAAAGAGTAAGGGATAAGTATATTTTTACTGAGTTTTAACTTCTCGTCATGCTTACTATATGCTCAAACTCCACATCACAAGATCATCAATCACTCATCAAGCACAATCAAGTATTGTAATATCATCAATCACAAATATTATCAATCATAATCAAATCAAATAAATATCATTCATGAATATCATAATTTAAAGTTTAATAGTTATTTAATTTAATAAACTTAATCTGAAGTCCTTATAGTTCATTCCTCGCACAAGTCTATGTAAGTCCATATATGTCATAATACTTCAAGTCCTTGCATAGGTTTAGTTCAGTTTATATAAGTTATAAAAGTCCAGATCCTTGCATAGGTTTAGTCCAGTCCATATAGATTATAATAGTCTAGATCCTTGCATAGGTTTAGTCCAATCCATATAGGTTATAATAGTCCAGATCCATGCATAGGTATTTCAGAATAATTTACACAAGATACTAAATTTATTATTAATTAAGTTGAAAAGTTATTAAAATAATATTATTAAATTTAAAAGGAGTAGAGAACTCCTCTCATTATTCTTATGGTTTTCATATTATATTCTTATCACACTCCCCCTTACCTTAAATTATTACCAAAATAGTTCACTTTGCGCCTCTGATTCCTGTAAATATTAATACCAATTTATTTCAGTATAGGCATAAGATGAAAATTAAGATTACTATGTAAAACAAAAATGGTAAATTTTGAATAGTGAATAGTGAATAGTGAATAGTAAAACATAAATAGTAATAGTAAATAATAAACATAAATAGTAACTATAAATAGTAAAATATAAATAGTAACAGTAAATAATAAATCATAAATAGTAATAGTAAATAGTAATTTACTATTCGTAATAGTAATTTACTATTTGAATAATAATTCACTATTCTTAATATTAATTTACTATTGATATAGTAATTGACTATTCAAAATAGTAACTTAAAATAATATTATATCTAGTACAATAATAGATTTCTAAAATAATATGAAAATAAACCTAAAATGTATAAAAGAGCGTTATTCTTACCTTATGATTTTGGTAGAACCTCCTTCCAAAAATTTTATTTCTCTCTTACTCCTACCACTATCTTTCTAACACTGCTATATTAAGAAAATTTAATTTGAAAATGTGATTTCTTTCGTTAGAAACCTCGGCTAATTATAGAAAATTTTTTCACTATGCATTTTATTATTTTAATATAAAAAGACTCAATTTCTGAAATTTTCATTTCTGGTTACCGTGTAAGTTTGAAATTTTTATTCATGTATAGTATTTTGTATAGTAAATGTCGGCTGAATTATTAAGTCAAATAGTAATCATTCACTCGGTATATTTTAAATATTCAAAATTGATCCTTTTCAAAATTTAGCGATACTATATAAGTTCTCACTAATTTTATGATAAGTAATATAAGTTTAATTTTAAAAATCTAAAATTTTCTGTTAATAAAAATTTATTGGTACGTTTTTAATTTTTTTATGATTGGTAAAAATTAAGATTTTACTCAAACCGATAATTTTTAAATAAGTCTACTTGAGATGGATTTTAGAAAATTTTCTTATAATTTAACTTCACTTTCTTGTAAATATTTTTAATTTTAAGTAACTTTATATGAATTTAAAATTATTTAAAATATATTATTTTATTAGAATATTTCAAAATTTTCAAAAAATTCCAAAAAATCATAAATATTATGTAGATTAAAAAGTTCTGAAGAACCATAGTCTAATTCCTTTAAAATTTTATTTTAATATTCTAATAAGGGTTAAATCACAAATATGTAAAAAGATAAATATAAAAATATAAAATAAAAGTTGTGAATAATAAAGATATTTAAAATTCTTAATATAATTTCATTAATCAATGAATACTAATTAAGTCATTTTAAAATTTTTATTCAAAATACATATATATTTTTATTTTATTTTTATTTTTAAATAAATAATTAAATATAAATACCAAAATTTCATTAAAAAATAGAGTAAACACCCTAGTTAGTCCCTGACCATAACAGAGTCGGACACTTAGGTCCTCCAGTTAATAAGTGAGTCCCGTTAATCCTCCACGTCCGTCAACGTCAGACAAATAGATCCCTGCCGTTAATGAAGTGTTAACGTCTGTGAGTTTCAGCTGACGTGGATCGTTAAATTCCAACAGAGATGCCACATCAGAGTCAGCAGAGATTTATTTGTCCAACGATGACAGAGGACTAATGCTACAAAATTTTAGATATTTTAAGAACCTCGAATACCGTATTTTGGAACTAAACAAGATCTCACTAAATTGGTATTAATGTTGCACTCCCGACACTCTTCATGGTCATGGCAGAAAACCAGTTAGGAAGCATGGCACCCAATGAAGACCTTGGGAGTCAGGACATCAATAATTGAAATTCCCGCTCTGCTTACAAATGCACCAAATAGGACCAAAGTTATCGTACCAAGGTAACCAGATAGGACCGAAGTTATCACACCAAGCAAGAAAGATACGGTGCTAAACAATGCAGTTGCGAGGGCTGGCTTGCATACCCTGTTCTTGTCATATGTGCAGGGCTGGTTCTTAGTACTAAGATCGAGATGAGAACCTTCTATTGAGAATTGAGGTCCTTTTTGAGCTCAGGATACTAACAATGAAGGAAACTCAGTGTTTCAGTGGTTATGAAAGCTATTGAATTAGGAAGGAACAAAATGTCAAAGAAGGAGAAGAAGAACCACAACGGCAATGAGAAAATGAAAAGTAAGAACATAGATAGGGTTTGTCCAAAACGACGTCGTATTAGATGTGGTGTTATGCATTGTATTAGTCTCTATCCCCAGCAGAGTCAGACACTTAGATCCTCCAGTTAATAAGTGAGTCCCGTTAGTCCTCCACGTTGAGACACCCCAAAAATAGGGTAAATTTTTCACGTTTTTATGAATCATAAATTCGATGAAAGAAAATAAGGGCTGAAGCATTTTTGACACAGTATCTGGATCAATGATGAACCACTCCCATATATGAAGATATGAGAGGGTGAAATTAAAAGATTAAATTTTATGATAATTTTCCAAGTTAAAATCAGTGGAAGAATTAATCAAATTAATCGTTGCAGAAATAAATTTAAGAGAAGGACCTCATGAAATTCCATGAGTCATACAGAATCCAGAATGCCTTTAAAATATTGCATGGGTGCACTTTTATTGCAAGGGAATTGAAATGAGTTAAAGTCAAGACAAAAAGAGCACAGAGTGTCCCTCGCTCAAGCGAAACCCATCCGCTTGAGCGAGCCTGCGTGGGCACACCAGAGCGGAGTAAAGATAAGCTGAGCGAAATGAGTTATTATGTATCAGGGGTCGATCTCACTCAAGCGAATTCTGACTCGCTTGAGCGAGTCACACAAGCCTCGCTTGGGCGAAGCCAGCGAGCATGGGCGAAATTCATCCAGAATCGAATTCATTAAAGACTCGCTTGGGCGAGACTTCCTCGCCTAGGCGAAAAACTTACAGAGCCGAGCTTACACTTGCTCTTTCAACAAGGTTTCCCAACACTTAGGATTTCCTTTTGGCAAAACCCCTCCAAGACCGATTCCCAATACTCGGATTTTCGCTTGGCAGAATCCCACCTGAAACCGGCTCCCAGCACTCGGGTTTTCCACTCAGCAAGATAATCCTGACAGACCCATCATTCACTCAGTCCTCCACTCGACAAAATTAGTCCAGACCGAGTCCTCTCTCACTCAGACTTCCACTCGATAAATTTGTTCCGAATCTGAATCTTCACTCACTCGGGGTTCCATTCGGTAAAGATATTCCAGAAACTGACTCACCACCTAATTGGTCACTCACTCGGCATCTCATTCCAAAACTGACTCATCACCTGACCAGTTTTTCACTCTGTACGGTCAACCCAACCAACTTCCTTTCCTTTTCACTCAAGCGGAGTTATTCCAGAGTACTTCTGGACAAACTCACACCGAGTATCCCCAATCGGTATCATGCCACTCAGAATTGCACATTCGGAGGCACTCCACTCGGGACAGGTTGCACTGGACTCAGAAATTCCACATTCGGGACTCCACTGCCCAAATCATCACACTTAAAAGCCTTCTTACTTGGATTATGTCCGTTTCCTCACTTGAAGGATTCTAACTCGGACATAGCTCACTTGGATTTCACTCAAAACTTCACCACACCTTGAAATTGTTTTCTAAAATTCCCACTCGGACGGATTTCGTCCAGAATCTCACCCATTCACCATTTACTCATCTCGCTTGAGCAGAAAGCTTGCTCCCCTGGGCGAGATTGGTCCAGAATCTATAATACTGATGTAGGGGATCCTCGCCTGAGCGAGATCCCTTCTCGCCTGAGCGAGATTTCCAGAACATAAACAGAAACGAAATTCTCACAGCTCAACATATGAAATCACATTAAAGGCCAATTCACTCACTTCCAACACATCATATACAACACGTGAAGCATATATATAACTCGTTCTAAGCATTCTCACTCGGAAGTTCTCATTATAAGCCAAATTTGGACATATCCAACGTTTCTTACACATCATAAAAGGCATATACAACCTGTTCACACATTCATACTAATAAATCTTCATTCGGAACTTATTAATCATGCAAGATTTAAACTCATCATCTTTAACAAACATATTCTCATACATTATCTACCATAATCATCAACTTGCCATTTCAATTAATTCAATATATACACATGGCAAGGCAAGCATGAGTATTAACATATACAATAATCACTAACAATTTTACTCATGCAATTTGAATGTTAACTCCTCTCCTACCTCAAGTGAAGTAGTGATCAACGCAGTCCGATGGTCCCGCCTCGTCGCTGGGGTCGTTTCCTACATAGTCATACATGTAAGATTTTAATTAATCACTCATTTACTACACAATTTCAACTCTTAATTAATCATCATTATACTTGACACTTCTTAACCTGTACAAGACATGTTGTAATCTCATTTTCATTATTTATTAGGCTTCGAGAATTCCTTCCCATTAAGCCACCAACATTAAATTTAAGGTTACCAACCACACTAGCATAAATCTTTATATAACTCCATTCACCCATGCACCTATTCACCAATATCATGTATTCTCTTCATAAATCATTGTCTTAAATCAACATTTACCATTTTCCCCCAAATTTCAAGGTTAGGGTTTCTACCAAACCCAACCATAATCATAAATACACCCATCTCCCATCTTCATTCCATCATAAATACATCACTATTATCAAGCCCTCAATAAAACTTCATATTTATTGTCATCCACCTTAGGATATAAGCATTGAATGCCTCTCAACAACCACCCATCCATATATATTACTCCTCCAACCCTCACATCACATAATATCAACATGAACTATCCAAAAATGGTGAGAAGAGCTTACCTCACACCCAAAAAGAAAATGGGTTTCCCAAGTAGAGGTAGGCCACACGAAAATAAGAAAAGAAGAGGAAGAAGGATTCAGTTTCAATGGTCTCCTTCCTAGTTCCTTGAAAACGAAAATAAGAGGGGGAGTTCACCACTCAAAGCTAGGGCTTAGAAAGAAGAAGAGGAAATGAAGATGATGAAGAGAAGAAGAATGAAGTGCAAATGCCCTACTACATCGCGAGTACACGCAAATAGGAAGGGGAAAAGATCAGGGTTTTTAATTTATTTGAAATCCCATTCATTAAAACATCATCGTTTCATAACCAACAGGTTCTTAGTTCGGGCTCAATACTTCATCTGAAAATTATTTCAAATACACATTCGAATTCCCAATATTATTCTTAACAGCCCTGACCAATATCATCTCATTCCGAGATACTTGGTCTGACATTCATATCTCAACCGGACTCATTTTCCGCTTAACCGGTCTCCATAAGCCCCCAGAAATTCCCAAGATTCTTAATTTAATTATTCTCAATAATTTAGGATGTTAAATAATTCACACACAAATTCCTACTATTTATTCTGTTAATTAATTCTCTTATTTTAAAATTTGGGATGTTACACACGTCCGTCAACGTCAGTCAAATAGATCTCTGCCGACTCTGACGTGGCATCCCTATTGGAATTTAACAATCCATGTCAGTTGAAACTCACGGACGTTAATACTTCATTAACGGTAGGGATCTATTTGTCCGACGTTGAAGGACGTGGAGGACTAACGAGACTCATTTATTAACTGGAGGACCTAAGTGTCCGACTCTGCTATGGTCAGGGACTAACTGGGGTGTTTAGTCTAAAAAGAAATAATAAACTAACTAATAGTAAGTATTTCTCATTAAAGATATATTAATATCTATTTTCCATTTGAGTAGAAAATAGGATGTTACACTTAGTATGTTAAGCATTGAAGTTTTTGATAATGTACGTCTTCAATACATACCTAGATGTTGTAAGACTTATAAAAGAAAAAAAGAATTATTACAAATATATATATATATATATAAGTAATTCATAAGTATAAAAAGAGTATAAATTAATTATCACTCATCAATGGCAATCATGTCTATGGTTGGCTCTTGAGATGGAAAATTCTTGTTAGGTACTTCAATTTTTCATATCTTGTTTTTAATTCTAATATTGACAACATTAACTAAATCATATGTCATAGTGTTGGTATTTGTGATAATAAACAATGAGAGAAGACTGATATGATGTATAGTGTACCCCAATGCAAAAGAAATTCCTTGTATTATATAGGAATGATGAAGGACCTTTGGAATAGTTAAGTTTAAAGTATTGGAATGACTTATGTAACCAGATATATTCTGAACTGGTCTGAACCGGGGTCTAGAATCCCGTGTGGGACCAGCCACAAGAATATAGGTGTTTTAGGGTTTGCACACCGATACAATGAATATCCGATACAGTAATCCGGCCTCTCAGTGGGAGAAACCGGTCTTGTTGTCCTGGAGATCCTTCACACCAGCGTTTCGCGTTGAAGGGGGGCGAAAGGTGGTGCCACCTACGAAGATTCTCCGACCCTCAAGTTAGAAGAGTGTAAGAACTCAGTGAATGCTCAAGCGATACAATAGTAAAGAGTGAGTTAGGACAACGTAACCTTGCATATGTATAAAAATGAGCTATTTATAGTTGAACGTAAGAAATGAGTCGTTGGATACAGGTGGGCCCCTTAGTTCTGATAGCGTGTGAATTGTGTCAATCAAGGTGGCTCAACACTCAGAATGTGTCAGGAGGGTAGGTCAATTATCAGAGTACGATCCTATGGGAAGGGTGAAGGATAATCACCTTTTTGCATAATTCGCTGACACATGTACTTGCTCTCTGAGGCCACTGACGTGACATACTTCGCTATGTAGAGTATCTTCGCTGATAAGTTATTAGGAACTCTTATCTCGCTGTGACTGGGAGACTAACGGCTATATAGACGTTCAGTGAGAATGAACGATAATCCGTTGTAGAGAAAATGAGTGGAACGGCTGATTAGATGAGAGCGGAAGGCGGGATATCGGATATCCGGTGTGGCACTGCTGAACCGTGACACCGGTTTTCCTTCTATGAGATCACTCTGACGTCATAACATTGGGGGCCGGTATCCAGACCGGATCATAGTCTTTATATTATACGTGAAATTATGCATATGCAATAACATAAATTGATGTAACTTGGGAGATTATTTACATAAATTTGATACATAACCAATTTGATGAGCTTAAAAATATAATAACTATATAATTATCCCTTACTGGACTCTAGAGGAATTATCCCTTACTGGACAATTCATTGGCACACCTGGAATCCGTTAAATGAACTCCCACAACTCACTAGTTAGCTTCATGGATATAGGTGGTCAAGTCCCTTGGACTCTTGATGATTATGTCGAGGATGTCTTACATCTAGAACCTCGGCGTCTTGCCTACGATGTTAGATTCATTAATACATTAGTATCTGCCCAGCAAAGCACTTGATGAGGTGCCATGATGCCACCTTTAAACCCTCATGATGATATTATATGCTAACTATAAGAGTAGAGTTGGCAGAGTTAAGAAGGGAACGTGCCAAGTTAGAACAGCGACACGTAGTCCAACATCAACCTCGACCTGAGGTATCTCACCACGAAATATCTGTGATCCCATCTTATTCCAGAATTTCTATGTAATATCCCAAAAGTTTCAAATTTCGTGTGTAATTATTTTTAATTTAGGTCATTATTAATATTATTCAAATTTTGAGTAAGAATGCTTAGAGCAAGTTTTATACGCCTCATGTGATGAGTATTAGTGGAGAATCAGTTATTCTAGAGTGAGATTTCAGGTGTTAAGTTGTAAAGAATTACTGATTCTGCTCATGTCCAAGTGGTCTTGCTCAAGCAAGATGGAATTCCACCCAAGCGAGAGTCCCCCTGCTCCAGAGAATTAATTTCTGGAGGAAATTCACCCAGGCGAATTGAGCTTCGCCCGAGCGAGGGCGAAGTAATTAGCCACTGGTCCGATTTTGCCCAAGCGAGCTAGCCTTCCGCTCAAGTGACACAAGTGAGTGGTGTACTGGACGAATTCTGTCTGAGCTGGAGTCTTAATAATTTCATAATGGTGAATTTTCGAGTACAATTCTGAGTGAAATAGGTCAGAAATAAGACTTCCGAGTGAATAAAAGATCTTTTCCGAGTGAAGATTGAAAATTCTGAGTGAAGGTTGAGAATGCCGAGTGAAGGCTGTTTTTTCTGAGTGGAATATGGCCGGGAGGGTTTCTTCTGATTGGAATCTTTGTCTCAGAGGCACTTATGAGTGAAGTGGGACTGATAGAACCACTTCTGGGTAAAAGAATCCAAGTGGCTCACCTTGAGTGACTCACTGTCAAGTCAAATGCCTTCAAATGACTCATTTCTGAGTCAAACACCTTAGAAAGACTCATTTTCGAGTCAAGTATTTTTGAAATAACTCGTTTCCGAGTCAAACGCTTCTGAATGACTCATTTCCAAGTCAATCATGGTCAGACGTTACAATTCTGAATGAAAGTTCACTGAGTGCCTTCATTTTCGAGTAAAGTACAAAGGAAAATGTATTTTCAAATGGTAAGGTTCCGACTGGGGACACACGGTATATGATTGTCCAGATGTGCACTGGAATAACTTCGTGTAACTGAAGAAGAAAAGAGGTCAGCTTTAGGAATGAGATGCCGAGTGAAAGCTGGTCAGGTGATGTGTCAATCTTGAAATGAGATTCCGAGTGAATGAATAACTATGGGGGAGAATCGGTTTCTAAAAAGTTTTACCAAGTGGAACCGTGTGTGTGAAGACTCAGATTTAGAATGAGGAACCGAGTGTTAAAGAATGAGTGAAAGAGGACTCAGTTTGGATTATTCTATCGAAGAGAAGAACGGAATGAATGATGGGTCAGTAAGGATTACTTTGTTGGGTAACAAACTTGAGTGCATGAGTCGGTTTCAGAGGAGTTCTACCAAGCAGAAACCTAAAAGTTGGGAATCGGTTTTAATTGATTTCACTGAGTGGACAGCCGAGTGGAATAAGTCAGCTTTGAGGTAATTCACTGAGTGAGAACTGATTAGGAGTTGAGTCGGTGTTGTAATGAATTGCCCAGTGAGAACCGATCAGGTATTGAATCGGATTTAGAATAAATAGCCGAGTGATAGACTACATAAATATGAGTCAGCTTAGGAATGATTTAGTTTGAAATTGCCAAGAGAGAGACTGATTGAGAGCTGACTCGGTTTCAAGAGGTTCTGCCGGGTGAGAATCTGAGAGCTTTGAGTCGGTCTGGATTAAGTTGTTGTGTGGAAACTGAGTGGATGAAAGATCGGTTTTGAGGAATGACGACCTCTGGTTGCATTTCGCCTAAGTGAATGAATTCCTCGCTTAAGCGAGTGAAGAGTGGAATAAGTGAGGCTTATGTGTCTCGCTCAAGCGAGTCAGAATTCGCTTGAGCGAAAATCCCTTCTGTCAGTGCAATGTATGGCACTCGCTCAAGCGAGAGAGGATTTTACTTGACGAGAAGGACTCAGATTTCCTTCTTTTCATGCTACTGACAATTTCCAATTAGCATATACGCTGTCTGGGTAGAATTCCAGTCGGTTTAGAGGCTGGCCGAGTGAAATTCCAGTCGGTATTCAGTGTTAGAATTAACTTTTGACTCCAATTTTATCCTTTTATGCATATTTTAATATATCTGATCCAATTATTCACCCTAGTGTGTGTGGACGGCCAGAAGTGGATATTATAGAGCTCATTTTCTTATATCAATCTCCATTATCTCCACTAACAGCCCACTAGCAATCCACTCAAGAGAAAGTTGTCCCCCACTTGTCCTTGCATTATTAACATTGCTTCTGCTATGACCAGAACTTCTTAGAACAAAGCCAGTAAATCTTCTTCCTCTCTTTTACACTTCTCCCTCAAGGTGTTTTGATCTGAAGCTAGGACAGTAAGGAGACCATTTTCAATCAGCCAACTATCTTCAATCCAAGTAAGAGGGGACAGGGCTATGAATGATTATGAAATGGGTAGAATTGTATGCTGTCCTAGGATTCCAGTTTTATTTTCATATTTTGTTGCTCCATTTTGAAGCTGAAAACATATGAATTTGATTCTGACTTATTCATCAAAGTTGTAGATCTCTTTGTTATGTGAATTCTGAGACTTGAATCAATTGATTTGGATATGTCTAGCAAAAGTTATAGCCAAAATACTACAGCATGTCTGAGTGGAATATTTATCCCATGTTTTGTGTATATATTAATATTCTGGGAATTATACATGCATAATTAGCCTTTGATGTCTACATGAAAGTTGTAGATATTTATGTTTTGGATCTACTTAAAGTAGTTTCAAGTCAAAAGGATGTTTTTAACTCAAGTTATGCCTAAAATACTGAAGTATGTTCAAACTGAAAATCTGTTAACAATGAAATATGAATTTTATTTTTAAAACTGGGAATTTTGTGGTGAGAATTTGTGATTGGTGTCTTCATTAATATTGTATATATTTGTATTAGGCGTAATTTAGAACTGGTCCCATGCCAAAATTATTTTTGTAGCTCCAAAAATGTTGAAAATACTAACATATGTACGTTTTGAAAACTCTTTTTGAGGCAGTTCTATATTCTGTGGATAAGAGGTGTTTCTGTTTGGAATTTAAAATTATGATCTTCATCAAAGTTGTATATATTTGTGTTAAGAGTAATTTAGAACTGGTAGCATGCCAAAATTATTTTTGTAGCTCCAGAAACGTTGAAAATACTAACATAAGTATGTTTTGAAAACTTTCTTTGAGGCAGTTTTGTATTCTGTGAATAAGTGGTGTTTATGTTTGGAATTTGAAATTATGATCTTCATTAAAGTTGTAGATAATTCTATTATGGAACTACAGAAAGTGGAATCACTTAAAAAGGATTTGATTTGCTCATCTTATGGCTGTTTTACTAACGTATGTTGCTGTTAGAAAATGCTGAAATTTACCTATAATGGTTATTATGGATGAAAATGATATTTTTCATATGAGCAATGATTTATTATTGAATTATTAAGGGATTATTGATTATTATAAATGTTATTGAGCGTCCTATACATGATATATAGTATATATATTTTTACATGAAGGATTATGAATGACTAAATTAATGTATATATGAATGCCTTGTGATTTTGAGATATGTTGTTAAAACAGTAAATCCATGATTCCGAAAATTATTATATGTGATGTGTCCTTTGAGGACTTGTGGTTTTCCAAGTGTTTATGGAAATATTGAGATCATGGTATGTTAATTCATAAAGAGAATTAAAGGCATTCATGCATCATAAGCATTTGGATGCACCATGGAATTTAAGGGTTCCATGATTGCCTACCCTGGTGGGGGGTTACTCTTTGATGAGTTAAAGCCCTATTTTTGTTATGAAGGCCATTGGGGTATAGGGATCCATGGCTATGTAAATTCCTACTGATGTTTGGGGCCATGGGGGTGTAGGGATCCATGGCTATGTAAATTCCTACTGATGTTTGGGTCATGGGGGTGTAGGGATCCATGGCTATGTAAATTCCTACTGGTGTCTCTATGAGACTTTTTACTGCAGCATTCCCACCAAACCAAATGGATCCAGTATGACATCATTTGACTAATTAAATATTTATTAAATATAAATAAACTTGTCTGGCATATTCATCATATCATTATGGTTGTTGATTGTGTTTGTGTAATTTTATTTATTTTATATTTATTCTATATTCTGTCTCACTCATACATTAATTTTTACAATGAATGCTACACAGAATGAAGAGTGATGCTATGAATGGAGTTTATGTGAATTATTGCTTGGAATTTGACTTTATTTTAATTTAATGGGTTGTAATAATATAATGTAACATGTACTGTATTTTTCTAAATCGTTTCCGCTATATAAATGTTTCATGACTTTAATTATTCACGACTAGTATGCATGATAATATTTCATATTTATTAATTTTTACGTGACCTCAGAATTTTAAAGTACGAGTTTCAAAACGATTTTTCAAACGTGAAAAATTTATTGCGAAAATTACTAAGGACGTCACATTCCACCTATGAGGATGAACTTCAATCCCATTATAGGGAGATCGACCTCAAAGAAGAAACTATAACACCCTTAATTTAAAATTAAATTTCTAGAAATCCAATAAATTTTTCATAAATAATTTAAATTTCCAAAACAGAATTTGGATTAAATAATAACAATATCAGTTTTACATAAACCGACCGGCCCATTCAAGTGTACAAATAATATAATAAATACTCGGTATGCACAGGAGCCGGCCAAGGCTACTACAAACAACTATGTGCGCTATGTACAATACATATAATACATAATGCTCCGAGCAACTGAGTGACTTCACATATCATTGCTGCGTCCTATATCCACTGTAAAAATAACAACAGTAGGGGGTGAGCATAAACATGTTAAATGATAATTATTGAATTGAATAAAGTGTCCAATTCAAAACTATATATATATATATATAAATAAAATCAATACTACACAACCTCATCATATATTATTCAATCATATATTTTTATAACAACAATTTCAATATCTCAATAATTATATGCAAATTGCATATGCATGCGGATCCGACTCTAACGATAGGATTCACAACATAATATCTCAGCTCTCAGCTAATTCGGCCATTTTACAGGTACCAAACCACGGGCGCCCATAATGTAACACCAGTCACTCTCAGTGACAGCGGTAACACAACTCGATGTTACGGGCCGACCTTGAGTCCAACTCAAAGGCGTCTGTGGAATCCGAAGAAACCACCACAGGGTTTGTGCCTTATCATCAGGCCGCCCTTCCATCTAGGCTGGCATCACAGGCCTCCTACAGTCCTGTGTTCGTCTGAATGCATATGTTATGCCAAGTAATGATCAATCATCAATAAACTACCTGATTACCATCATCAGGGACTACCACTTGGTTACCATCACCAAGGATCTCATCTCAACATATCAACAAGCATAGCATGTATTTATATATAATGAAAACTTCATGAATATCAATATCATTCATACAACATCTCATGCCATTTAAATTATCATCATAAATCATATATCATCATCATATAAATTCATTATCTCAACATCAATATCATATGAACAGAAATATCACATCTCATAATATATCACACATACACATATTTGGTATTTCAATACTATCCCAAGTTCGTTCATAAATCATACATTTAAAATGTAACGCTCCCTCTACCTGGAATAAAGACTTCCAGCAGCTCTTCAAGCTATAACCAGTCACTGCTCAATTTCCGACTGGAAATTCCAATTCTGAACCAGTCCAGAGCTTCTTCGTAAAAGAAAAGAAGTGAAAATTAATTTCCTCCTTTAATCGATATTTTCCAGTAAGATTGGAAAAGAAAAGGATTAGAGGTGATGTTTTACACTTTCCAAGTTCCAAGCTAATTTAACAGTAGAAGTTATTATATATATCGTTCTTGCAAGAGATATGAACGAATTGAAGAAGTCTGATACACGTATCTTTAAATGATAAGGAAAGAAATAAGATATTTAAAGAAAAAGGGATAGGACAAAATAGAGAGGGTCTCATACTTAGAAAAATATGAGAAAAGAATCTGCTAGAATTTAGAAGAATAGAGTGACGTGGAAGAGCCTCAATAATTGAAGTAATTATTAATTCTGACTCGGTCTCAGTATCCTAGGCATATTCCTTTTTCTGAGAAAGATTCACCAGAACCTTTTTCCGTTCAGAATCGCTTCACTCGGAAGGAATTCACTCAGAACAGTTTCTGTTTGAAACACTCAACCCTAGCTGTTCTTTCCTCAGAAGTGATCCACTCAGGAATCTCTCACCTGGAAATATCTCATTCAGACATATCTCACTCGGATATATCTCTACCCGAGTCAAAGCCTTCACTTGCGTCACTCGGAAGTCTTATCTGTAAACATCACTCGGAATTGAAGTTCAGTCCTCTTAGAATATCTTTCCACTCGAAAGGATCACTCGGGTTCGAAGACAATCTTGAAGACGAACACGAGCACAAACTAAGCAACCCTGGATATGGACCCGAGTACGAATTAAATGAATTCACCACTCAGATATTTACTTCCCTCAGGAATTATCCACTCGGAAGCATACTCGTTCGAAGTTAAGTCTCTGTCCAGAAGTACTTTCCTGGATACATCTCAATCGGTACCCTACCACTCGGGAATCAGAATATCTCACTCGGTGCCCTTCCACACGAAATTGTCTCACTCGGAGATATCCCACTCGGGAAAGTTACACAACTCAGATTCCCCTCTCGAAAGCATCTTAACTTCCCTACACTCGGAAGTATCTCAACTTTCTACACTCGGAAGTATCTTAACTTCCTACACTCAAAAATTCACTACTCAGAAATATCGGCCCGATAAGTACTTATTCGAAATTAAAGTTTTCCTTTACTCGGAAGTACTTCTCTCGGAAACGACCCATTTGGAAAGTTTTACTCGGATACGTTTCACTCGGATTTACCCTACTCGAAAGCGTTTCATTCACAGTTTCTCCTCACTCAGAGATGCTTCTCTCGGACACGCTTCACTTGGAAATATCTCTGAGACCAGGACTCCCTTTACTCGAAAGTAGTCCTCAATCATATTTCACTCGGAAACAACCTTCCTTCACTCAGAAGTTGTTTCCTCGGTCATACTTCACTCGGAATCATTCATTTCTTCACTCGGAATGATTCTCCCCGTCATGCTTCACTCGGTAATAACTTAACTTCACTCAGAAAGTCTTATAATTCACTCAGAAATTCTTCCTACTGAATTATTTTCTAAAATTCTAAATTTCAGGATGTTATATTTCTCCCCTCCTTTAAAAATTTCATCCTTGAAATTTAACGGATTACACACCTCAATGAAACAACTCAGGGTACTGTTGTTTCATGAAGTCCTCACGATCTTAGGTAATGGTCATACAATTACATTATTGCCACGTTACCTTTACCAACAATACATCTAATATGGAGTACCAGAGACCGGTTTAGCTCTATGAATTCTAATTCCTTGCTGCTCATGACAGTATCTGGGAAGTATTTTTCAAGGAAACATCCCTTGAAATTCTCCCAAATCAACTCGGTTCCCGCAGCTATCAGTCTGGCCTTGGTCATTCTCCACCAGTTTTCAGCTTCTTTCTGAAGCATAAAAATAGCATACTCAACCTTTTGTGTCTCTGTCCACTACAGACTGCCAAAGATCCGTTCTAAGTTTTGGATCCATGCATAGGCTTGGTCGGGCTAAAATCCTCCATGGAATTTAGTCGGTTTTCACTTAAGGAAACAATCAATACTATGATTGTCACTCGGTTGGGGTTGGTTCTGCCTTTCTAAAATATCAGCAACACGTTGGAAGGTAGCAGCCATTGCATCCATACCATGAGGGTCCATTTTCTTATCCTGAAATAATCATCATACTTTAGTACCTCTCATGGATATGAAAGTAATTTATTTATAGTTGATTTCCTCAACTATAATACGTAACAACAGTCATATGATTTCACTCAGCATTTAGTAGTTTAACCTTGGCCTTGTATCTTTTCAAATCCGCTCTGATACCAAAATATAATACCCTTAATTTAAAATTAAATTTCTAAAAATCCAATAAATTTTTCGCAAATAATTTAAATTTCAAGACAGAATTTGGATTAAATAATAACAATATCAGTTTTACATAAACCGACCGGCCCATTCAAGTGTACAAATTATATAATAAATACTCAGTATGCACAGGAGCCGGCCAAGGCTACTACAAACAACTATGTGCACTATGTATAATACATATTGATCCGGTCCTAATACCGGCCCCCAAGAGCAAGGCTTTAATGCTTTGCCAGGTCAGCATTTCGAACGAGGTAAACACGCTTCAAATACGGAGTATATACTGTTGTTCAAGTGGCCTCAATACTCAAGAGGGGGGGTGAATTGAGTTATAAAACTTTTGCTTGGAATGCCTTTGAAATTGATTTCTATAACCAAGTTTATGAGATTGTGCAAGTGAAAGCAAGTGACAATGATATGCAATGCACTACAAGAGGTAAGTATTGTTGAAGCAATTTAGCAAACACTTGGTGTGCAATATCTAAAGTAGAGCAAATTAAGCAAGTTCAAGAGTGTTCTTCTTAACCAAACAATACCAATCAGCAAATATGCAATATATGGAAGTAAAAGAGTAAGGAAGAGAAGCTTGCAAACCGATGTAACGAGTTCCACCCAATCCGGTGTACGTCTCGCCTCTAAGCAACCCACTTAGAGGATTTTTCACTATTGTAGACTAGAGATACAACTTTGAGCAATTGCGGCTTCCTAGTGTCCCACACTCAAGAACCCAATCCTCACAAGTATAAGGGCAACCCACCCAATCTCTCAATCTCACAATATCCCAAAGGTTGAGTCCACAACCTTTGTAACCACTCAATCCTAGAGTGAACAACCACTCAACCTAGAGTGAATAACTTTGTGTGTTTGGAGTTTGTGTTTACAATCAATATACTCTCTTGATAGAGCAGATATACAAGTGAAAAGCTCTCCAAATTCTAATCTCTCAAGATGAGAGGATATACAATTGAAAGTACAAAAATGCAAGAGATAGGCTTACAAAGCACAAAATAGAGCTATGAATTGTTGCTTCTTTGTTGTGTGTTGGTTGCTATTTGTGCTTGTGTTCTTCTTCCATTTATAGAGCCATGATAGCAGTTGAGGTGTGCCCTAGTTCCTCATAGCCGTTGCAGTTAGTGGAAATTTGAAGAATGGTGGAGACATGACCTGGTTTCCCACTTAAATCTGTTTTTCCACTAGCGTAATCGATTACATCCTCGCGTTGTAATCGATTAGCTTCAAGTCAGAGAGTCACTAATCGATTATCTCATTACCTGTAATCGATTAGCATCTTGTACCTGATGCATTTAATTTGTCTTCGCAGCATCCTAATCGATTAGCATGTCTTGCAATCGATTACCTTAAATTCCAGTGGCTTCCTAATCGATTATATGGCTCTCTTAATCGATTAGCATGTGTACCTGATGCATTTAATTCCATTTTTGATTGCTGTAATCGATTAGTCTTAAGTATGCAATCGATTATCTTAATTCCAGTGAGTATCTAATCGATTGTGAGGCATCCTTAATCGATTAGCTTCGACTCTGATGCAATTTCTTTCAAGACAGAAAGCTTCTAATCGATTAGCATCTATGGCCTAATCGATTAGCTTCAACTCTGATGCAATTTCTTCCAAGACAGAAAGCTTCTAATCGATTAGCATCTATGGCGTAATCGATTATCTTCGCTGTTTCTTCAATTCTGATTTCATGTCTTTGTTTTTGCATTGTTTCTTCAAGAGTACTTGTCATTATCAAAATCCTTGCACATCTTTTGGACCTGTTTAACATATTCAAACACATTCTCCCCCTTTTTGATGATGACAACTATGTTCATCTCTTGAGGGTTGTTAGTTTAAAAAATATAGGCTTATCTTTCAAAAACAACTCTGCTACATTATCTCTTTTTCAAATAGCAGATGACAATTTAAAAAAAAACCAATTCAGCAGCCAATGTCTTATCTCATTTTATCCATTGTTTATTATCTCTTATCTATAATTCTCCCCCTATCAAAAGGAGTTTAACAAACAGATAAGTTTTGCAATTTGTTAACAGAGCATCTATTATCCATATTATCAGAGCATATTCAGAAATATTCATATCAGAGCATTATCCAACACATGAACAACATTTATTCTTCTCCCCCTTTGTAATCATCAAAAACAATTGGAGCAGTGAAGAGAAATTGTATAAACTCAAATAAAATACTTTTATTAAATATCAAAGGGAAATACAAGAAGTAAATTAATTCAAAAAAGCAGAAAAGCAACAAACAGAAATCAACATAACAACAAAAAAAAATCTAATTGTCCGGGTTGAAGAAGCGGATTTCTGAAATTTGGTGAGCCAGCTCCTCATAGCGCTGCTGCATCATTTCAAAATGTTGCTGCTCAGTCATGGAAAACTCTTGGAGGGAGTTCTCAAGACGATCGAAGCGGCGATCAAGATGAGCGTAGAGAGATGCAAAAGGGTCAACTTGTGGGGCAGATGAAGAGGCTGCAGCTTGTGGTTGAGGTGGAGAAGGAGGAGGAGCAGGTGCTTCTTCAGCAGGAGCTTGGAAGGGAATGTTGGCATAAGCGCCCTCCATGCGTGAGTACCATGCTCCATTGGTGAAAACAAGACCCATTTTGGTGAGGTGATGGGTGCCAATGCAAGCTCTAGGGGGCACTTTCTCAGAGAGTTCCCCTGCTAAGTCTACTCCACAGAATTTGAAAATTTTGGTGAGGAGGATACCATAGGGGAGCTTTTGTTGGTCCTTGGCATGGCGCATGTGGAACTTGATCAACTGAACCCAATTGATCTCTTTGTGGTTCAGCATGGCCCACATTAAGAGGACATCATCCTCTTCAACCAGAGCATAGTTCCCACCACGGGGAACAATCATCTTGACCAAGAAGAAGTGGAGCAGGCGATTGTTCATGGTCAAGTGGCCAACTAGTTTGTGGTTGCTCCTTGGACGGTCAGCCTTCCATAATGATTGGCGAGCAGTAAGAGCATTAAAACCCCATTCATCCTCGGGTTCGCCTCCATCAAAGTCAGCATTGTTGAGGGGCAGTTTGGAAATCCCTGCAAACTGGGCATTGGAGAGTTTGATGGTGGTGTTTTTCACTTTAGATTCAACCATCCCATTGATAAGGCGGAGGTTGCAGTAGAATACTCTCATAAGCTCAGGATAGTATTCTTCTTCTTTGAGGGATAGGAAGGGGAAGAGGTTGTAGTGGTTGAGGCTTTGGGTGAAGGTAAGGCTTGGGTTGTCAAAGGTCTCAGCTATGGTGTAGTGAGGGGTCATAATCTCCTTTTCAGAAAAATTTTTCATAAAATTCTGAAGGTCTCTAGGAGAAGAGAAAAACCTTGAGAAGTCAAGGGGATTATGAGCTTGAGCTTGAGCAGCAGAGGACCTAGCCCTTTTGACATTCCTTGAGGAAGACATGGTGAAAAGAGTGCTAAAAGAGGAGATGAAGAGAGATGAGTGCTAGAGAGTTTTGAGAGACTTGGGAGAAAGGAGGTAGTGTGAGATGAGAAGGTGAATGAGGGGTTATTTATAGTTGAAGATTAGGTTTAGGAAGGAGGAAAGAGAGTTTAGGGAGGAGTGAAGTGAGTTAAGAGAGGGAGAGTTTCGAGTGAGCCTAGGAAATTGGAGTTTTGACCCATCAGAACGCACGCTAATCGATTACATGGCAGGTGGTAATCGATTAGATCACTGTTACTGGGGAATTTCAAACGTTTTGTGCAGAGGGTAATCGATTAGAGGCTTACGGTAATCGATTAGTTTAGAAACAGAATCGTCCTAATTGATTGGGGCAATGTGGTAATCGATTATGAAGAAGAGGAAACGTTTTGAACTGGAAACAGAAGCTTCGTAATCGATTATGGATAATGCATAATCGATTATCTTAAAAACAGAATGATTGTAATCGATTATGGGTGAGTTCTAATCGATTACCTTCGAAACAGAAGCTTAGTAATCGATTGGGATTGTCAAAGTAATCGATTATGGAGTCAAAAACTTCAAATATATCAAACAGCAAGGTTCCAAACATGAAATGTGATGTATATCATACATTATGCCATTCAACAAAATATTCAAACACAATTGGACATGTCCAGAATGCCTAATTCTCTTCTTATGTGAATGAATTGCTCTCTAGCTAAGGGTTTTGTGAAAATATCAGCTAGTTGCTGAGAAGTTTCTACATGTTCAAGTACACAATCCCCTTTTAACACATGATCTCTAATAAAGTGATGCCTAATCTCAATGTGTTTGGTTCTAGAGTGCATTACTGGATTCTTGGAGATGTTAATGGCACTTGTATTATCACATTTAATGGGGACTTTATTCAAGGCAATACCAAAATCAAGAAGTTGTTGTCTCATCCAAAGAATTTGAGCACAACAACTACCAGCTGCTACATATTCTGCCTCAGCTGTTGACAATGCAACACTTGCTTGTTTCTTGCTATGCCAAGAAACAAGGGAACTACCAAGCAAATGGCATGTACCACTAGTGCTTTTTCTATCAAGCTTACACCCCGCAAAGTCGGAATCAGAATATCCTAAAAGATTACATTCAACACCTTTGGGATACCATAAACCAACACTTTGAGTACCCACAAGATATTTCAAAATCCTTTTTACGGCAGTCAAATGTGATTCTTTGGGACATGCTTGATATCTAGCACACATACATACCGCAAACATAATATCAGGTCTACTCGCAGTTAAATATAGTAAGGATCCAATCATACCTCGATATTTGGTGATTTCAATGTCCTTACCCTTTTCGTCTTTGTCTAGATAGCAGGATGTGCTCATTGGTGTGGCTATCTCATTTGCCTTGTCCATTCCAAACCTTTTAAGTAGTTCCTTACAGTATTTGGTTTGGCTAATGAACGTTCCATCAATGGCTTGTTTTATTTGTAGTCCAAGGAAGAAGGTGAGTTCTCCCATCAAGGACATTTCAAACTCATTCTGCATAATCTTGGCAAATTCTTGACAAAGATTTTCATTAGTAGCACCAAATATTATGTCATCTACATAAATCTGTACCAAGAGGATGTCATTTTGTTTGCGTTTTATAAACAATGTAGTATCAACCTTTCCTCTTTCAAATTTGTGTTCTAAAAGAAATTTGCTTAATCTCTCATACCAAGCTCTTGGAGCTTGCTTCAAACCATATAAGGCTTTTCTCAATTTGAAAACATGATTTGGAAATTTATGATTTTCAAAACCTGGAGGTTGATCTACATAAACTTCTTCTTGAATGTAGCCGTTTAAGAACGCACTTTTGACATCCATTTGATACAATTTGAAATTCATACAACATGCAAAAGCCAGCAATAATCTAATGGCTTCTAACCTAGCTACAGGAGCATATGTTTCTTCATAGTCTATTCCTTCTTCTTGGTTGTATCCCTTTGCTACTAGTCTAGCTTTGTTTCTAGTTATTATTCCGTTTTCATCTAGCTTATTTCTAAACACCCATTTGGTGCCTATTATTAGATGATCATTGGGTCTTGGCACAAGTTCCCAAACTTCATTTCTTTCAAATTGGTTTAACTCTTCTTGCATGGCCAACATCCAATGTTCATCAATAATGGCTTCGTCAATATTCTTGGGTTCTATTTGGGATACAAAAGCCAAATGATTGCATGCATTTCTAATGGCGTTTCGAGTACTTACCCCTTTGGTTATTTCTCCAATGATCTTGTCCAAGGGATGATCCTTCAAAGTTACCCAATCTTGTTGTTTCTCAACTTGTGCTGCACCTCCATCATGGTTGACTTCTTCTTCTTTGTCTTGTAAGTTCATTTCTTGAAAGGTACCTACAAGATCATCAACATCTTCCTTTCTCGGAGGGTTATGGCTATTTTCATTAAATTTGACATGAATAGATTCCTCAATGGTATTTGTTTGTTTGTTGAAAATTCTATAACATTTACTTGATTGAGAATATCCTAGGAAGATTGCCTCATCAGATTTTGCATCAAACTTCCCTAGATTATCCTTTCCATTGTTGAGCACAAAACATTTACATCCAAAGATATGAAAGTATGCAATGTTGGGTTTTCTACCCTTGTAAAGCTCATAGGGGGTTTTCTTTAAAATAGGCCTTATCAAACATCTATTCATAACATAACATGCGGTGTTTACCGCATCGGCCCAAAAGTGTTTTGCAACATTGTTTTCATTTAGCATGGTTCTAGCAAGCTCCACTAAAGATCTATTCTTTCTTTCAACTACTCCATTTTGTTGTGGAGTTCTAGGAGCTGAGAAGTTGTGATTAATACCATGTTTTTCGCAAAACTTTTCAAAAGATTGATTTTCAAATTCTCCCCCATGATCGGTTCTAATGGATGCAATTTTTGAGTTTTGCTCATTTTGGATAATCTTTGCAAGTTTCTTGAATGTATGATAAGCTTCATTTTTATGAGCAAGAAACAGTGTCCATGTATATCTTGAATAGTCATCTACTATTACTAGACCATAGTAATTACCTCCAAAGCTTTTGATTTTGGATGGTCCAAATAAATCCATGTGCAAAAGTTGTAAAGGCCTTTGAGTAGAAACAATATTTTTGGATTGAAAAGATGCCTTTACTTGTTTCCCTTTTTGACATGCATCACAAAATCTATTTTCAAATTTAAGCTTTGGTAGACCAATTACTAAATCTTTAGAAACAAGTTTGTTCAAGTGGTCTACATGTATATGAGCTATTCTTCTATGCCATAGCCATGTTTCATCCTCTTTTGAAATGAAGCATTGTTCATCATTTGTAGACAAACTATCCATATCAATCATGTAAATATTATCAATTCTTTGGCCTACAAACTTGATTTCCTTATTAGTCTTATGCTCAATTATGCAACAATTTGATTCAAATAAGACTCTATATCCTTTGTCACATAATTGACTTATACTAAGTAAATTATGTTTGAGGCCTTCAACATATAATACATCACTTATGGAGGTGGAAGAGTTCTTACCGATATTTCCAATGCCTAGGATTCTTCCCTTAGTGTTGTCTCCATAGGTGACGCTTCCTTTTCGTTTGGGAGTGAATGATGTAAATTTGGTTATATCTCCCGTCATATGCTTCGAACACCCGCTATCCAAGTACCAATGGGTGTTGCTTGCCTTGAAGCATACCTGCAAAACAAAATCATTTTAGAGAACTAGGTACCCATTTTATGTTGGGTCCTTTAAGGTTAGCTTGTGGGAACGTTCCTTTGGGAACCCACACCTTTCTTAAGACCTTTGGTCCTAGTTTCCTAACACTACACTTATATGCACTATGTCCTTTGGTGCCACAATGATTGCATTTCATAAAAGGTGAGGAGGACTTGCTTGGTGGTGCAAAGAAGTTTTTGTAGTGCTTCTCCATTTTATGATTACTATGTTCTTGGTCATATCCTAGACCGGTTTTACTAAACATGCATGTTTGTTGCCCAAGTAGGATATTCAAATTATCTCTTCCATTAGTGAATTTCTCTAGTGTCCTATTTAGGTCTTCAACCTTGGTTTCTAACACTATGCACTTCTTTGCAAAATCACAAGGTTTATCCCTAGAGCATGTTTGAACTTTCTCTAGTTCTTCTTTTAAGCTCTCATTCTCTTTACATGCTTCCATGAGATGCAATTCAAGAGTATCACTAGTTTTCCTAGATGCTTTGAGTTTACTAGAGATTTTTGTAAACTTATCATATAATTCCTCAAATGCATCTAACAGCTCATTTTTATCTAAGTCAAGAAGATTTACCTCATTTTCTTCTTCTTGATGATTTGCCATTAAGCAAAGATTGGCTTGCTCATCTTCCGAGTCGTCGGAGCTGCTCACATCGTTCTCATCCCAAGCAATATAGGCTCTTCTTCTTCTTTGTTTGTCCTTGCCCTTCTTTTTGAGGTTTGGACAATCGGCTTTGAAGTGCCCTTCCTTGCCACATTCGAAACAGCTTGATGAAGATGAAGTTTCATTAGAGGTAGATTTCTTACCTTGGGGCTTAAAGTTCTTTTGGAACTTTTTGTTCTTCATGAATCTTCCAAATCTTTTCACGAACAGCCCAAATTCTTCTTCTTCATCTAAGTCACTGCATGATTCTTCCTCATGCATGGAGGTGGCTTTGAGGGCTAGCCCTTTCTTCTTGGTGGATTTCTCCTCTTCCTCGGCTAGCTTCAATGCTTTAAGTTCTTGCTCTTGTTCTTGCAATTTTCCAAAGAGTGTTGCAAGAGACATTTCATTGATGCTAGGAGATTGTTTTATTGCTGTGACAAGAGGTTGCCATTCCCTGCTGAGACTTTTCAAAATTTTGTGCACAAGCTCTTTGTTAGTGTACACTTTGCCAAGAGTAATAAGATGGTTAATAATAAGTGTAAACCTTTTCTGCATATCAACAATAGATTCTCCTGAATTTATCCTAAAGCATTCATATTGGCTAGTAAGAGTACTAATCTTTGAGTCCTTTACATCATTAGTACCTTCATGGGTTACTTGAAGAGTATCCCACATTTCTTTAGCGGTTTGGCATGTCATTATTCTAAAAAATTCGTCTTGTCCTAAAGCCATGGTAATGAGATTTTTGGCCTTGTAGCCATATTGGACTTTCTTTTCTTCCTCGCTAGTCCATTCATCTATGGGTTTTTCAACATTCTTGCTATCTATGGTATGCATTGGTATATAGGGACCATTTTCAATGGCATTCCATATTCTCAAGTCAATTGATTGAATGAAGATTTTCATTCTCTCTTTCCAAAAGGCATACCCTTCCCCATTGAAAGCGGGAGGTCTATTTATCGCACCACCCTCGGGAAAAACATTTTGAGAACTTGAGGCCATTTAATCTCTTGAAGCTGTTAAGCTTGATCTACCAAGAGTCAAGCTCTGATACCACTTGTTGTTCAAGTGGCCTCAATACTCAAGAGGGGGGGTGAATTGAGTTATAAAACTTTTGCTTGGAATGCCTTTGAAATTGATTTCTATAACCAAGTTTATGAGATTGTGCAAGTGAAAGCAAGTGACAATGATATGCAATGCACTACAAGAGGTAAGTATTGTTGAAGCAATCTAGCAAACACTTGGTGTGCAATATCTAAAGTAGAGCAAATTAAGCAAGTTCAAGAGTGTTCTTCTTAACCAAACAATACCAATCAGCAAATATGCAATATATGGAAGTAAAAGAGTAAGGAAGAGAAGCTTGCAAACCGATGTAACGAGTTCCACCCAATCCGGTGTACGTCTCGCCTCTAAGCAACCCACTTAGAGGATTTTCCACTATTGTAGACTAGAGATACAACTTTGAGCAATTGCGGCTTCCTAGTGTCCCACACTCAAGAACCCAATCCTCACAAGTATAAGGGCAACCCACCCAATCTCTCAATCTCACAATATCCCAAAGGTTGAGTCCACAACCTTTGTAACCACTCAATCCTAGAGTGAACAACCACTCAACCTAGAGTGAATAACTTTGTGTGTTTGGAGTTTGTGTTTACAATCAATATACTCTCTTGATAGAGCAGATATACAAGTGAAAAGCTCTCCAAATTCTAATCTCTCAAGATGAGAGGATATACAATTGAAAGTACAAAAATGCAAGAGATAGGCTTACAAAGCACAAAATAGAGCTATGAATTGTTGCTTCTTTGTTGTGTGTTGGTTGCTATTTGTGCTTGTGTTCTTCTTCCATTTATAGAGCCATGATAGCAGTTGAGGTGTGCCCTAGTTCCTCATAGCCGTTGCAGTTAGTGGAAATTTGAAGAATGGTGGAGACATGACCTGGTTTCCCACTTAAATCTGTTTTTCCACTAGCGTAATCGATTACATCCTCGCGTTGTAATCGATTAGCTTCAAGTCAGAGAGTCACTAATCGATTATCTCATTACCTGTAATCGATTAGCATCTTGTACCTGATGCATTTAATTTGTCTTCGCAGCATCCTAATCGATTAGCATGTCTTGCAATCGATTACCTTAAATTCCAGTGGCTTCCTAATCGATTATATGGCTCTCTTAATCGATTAGCATGTGTACCTGATGCATTTAATTCCATTTTTGATTGCTGTAATCGATTAGTCTTAAGTATGCAATCGATTATCTTAATTCCAGTGAGTATCTAATCGATTGTGAGGCATCCTTAATCGATTAGCTTCGACTCTGATGCAATTTCTTTCAAGACAGAAAGCTTCTAATCGATTAGCATCTATGGCCTAATCGATTAGCTTCAACTCTGATGCAATTTCTTCCAAGACAGAAAGCTTCTAATCGATTAGCATCTATGGCGTAATCGATTATCTTCGCTGTTTCTTCAATTCTGATTTCATGTCTTTGTTTTTGCATTGTTTCTTCAAGAGTACTTGTCATTATCAAAATCCTTGCACATCTTTTGGACCTGTTTAACATATTCAAACACATATACGACCAAGGCAAGTAACTCCGCCTAGGCATGTCACTCCGCCTAGGTATGACACTCCCCCTAGGCATGTTACCCTGCCAAGGGTCATAACTCCGCCAAGGCATGTTACTCCGCCTAGGCATGTTACCCTGCCAAGGGTCATAACTCCGCCAAGGCATGTTACTCCGCCTAGGCATGTTACCCTGCCAAGGGTCATAACTCCGCCAAGGCATGTAACGCCGCCAGAATGCATATTACTCCGCCAAGCCATAGGCTCAATACTGGCGGAATGTTGAATTTCCCATACTGCGTAGCGAACCCATACTCACAACCCTGGCACGAGATTGACTCTGTCTTGAGAGGTTAATAATGGGAATCACGCTGTCACGCATAAAGGGTAATAACAATAAAATAATGAAGCATTCACGCTTCCCAAGTAAGTAGAAATACCTACTACAATAACGGTGCTCATGAACGACACAGGGACCCACTGTCTTTCTTGCTCTATGCTAGAAAACAAGGAACGGGCCCTACCAATAATGGAGCACCAGTGACAGGTATATAAACCTCAACAAAGAGGTATACAGGGGCTCTCCCCTAATTCTGAACCTTACACTCCCTTACTTGCATAATTCTCTCTGATCGTCTTTCTAAGTCTTAAAGTATTCTGAAATACTGACTTGAGCGTCGGAGAATAATTGCAGGTACCACTCCAAATTGGGTCAAGGCTGAGAAGACTCCTCCAGGCGGACTGGGACACCGCCCCAGCGTATACTGCACTCTGTGTCAAGGCATAGAAGGCAATTCCAGGCGGAGCACTACATCGCCGTAGAGTGAGTTACACTCCGCCCCAGTGTGGTTCAGACTCCGCCTCAACATACGTAGACACTCCATATCTGAACATTTACGCACATCGCTTTGTATCAGATTGAGCTGTTTCAGGATCATAACTTTACACCCCCCGTAAAGGACGGATCATTGGCACGCCCGGTGGGACTCGTTAAAGTTATTCCCACCTCTCGTTTAAGAGGTCTGGTCTCTTATTATGAAACGCAATGGAAGAAACCAACCAGATGGGCACGTGGAAGACATCACTGCCCAAGAACAACCAATGAACAGGCACTTAGCTCTCGAGTCGTCTATGGAAAGTTCAAGAAGAATGGTGCAGGTTTCAGCACCAAATCTAAAGGATGAGATGATAAGAAAGCTGAGGGAGGAACTGATGGAATTGAAACGCGAAAGAAAGAGCGTGGAGGAGAGAGCCATCTCTCTGATTAAGGAGACACATCACACAACCGAGGGAGAAAAATCCTCTACCCCCCAGTATTCAAATATCCCACATTTGAAGGGAAGCCATGTACCTGGGGGCAGATGAAGATGTCATGTGCAGGATGTTCCCTCGGACTCTTGTTGATGATGCCCTTAGCTGGTTCAGGAAGCTACCATCAATTTCCATTAACTCATGGGAAGAAATGGCAACAGTGTTTGTGGACCACTTTGTCATCTCCAGTGATACTCCCAAAACATCTCATACCTTGGCTCAGATTAGGCAGGGGGAGCATGAAACTCTCAAGGACTTCTTGAAGAGGTTTCACAAGGAAGCAGCTGCTATTCCAAACTTGGCAGAAGCACTTCAATTGCACATAGCAATAGAAGCTTTGCAACCAAGCTCTGCTTTTGCCATGTCATTGGCAAAGAATCCTCCAACGCTTGGAAGCAACAGTGGCAAGAGAGAAATCCCCAACATTACAATGGAGTGATAAGAGCAGATCCAGATCGGGTTTTGCCAAGAAGGACGGATGATCCTAACAATGTATCCGTTGTTAGCGATGAACCTCTTCGAAGGTACAACTGGGTGAATCACCCCATTCGAAGACTACATGGGTTGTAGGGCTGGTCCTTTTTCAAGGCCACAAACCGAACCCCATGCGAAGGCTTGGGCGCAATAGGCCGGCTCATACAGAAAACCGCGCTGAACCCCGAGTAACGGGCACAGTAGGTTCAGGATTAGTCCTGATCCGAACCCCGTGTTGAAGGCTTGGATTGTAGGATTGCACCGAACTCCAAGTACGGTTAGTAGGATCGAACCGAACACCGTGTGAAGACCTGAGTTGTAGGATTAAACCGAACCTCAGGAAATGGGTTGTAGGATTGCACCGAACCCTATTCGAAGGCCCAGATTGTAGGATTAAACCGAACTCTGGGTACGGTTAGTAAGTTTGGCTGAACACCGGTGAAGGCTCGGATTGTAGGATTGAACCGAACTCCGAGTACGACTAGTAGGTTTGGCCGAACGTCGGTGAAGACCTGAGTTGTAGGATTAAACCGAACCTCAGGAAATGGGTAGTAGGATTGCACCGAACCCTATTTGAAGGCTAGTGAATGAGTGAAATCCAACACCGGTTGAAGAAGAATGATTGAGACTAATTTCCCCAGGACGGATGCTCTCAATCACATATTCTGTGAGTTGACAAGGTAACTCCTGGCGCGGACAATTCCCATCATCATCCTTATGATGGAAGTCTTTGAAGACTCAATCCGTACTCTTACGATTGAGATATACTTCCCCAGGACGGATGCTCTCAATCACATATTCTGTGAGTTGACGAGGTAACTCCTGGCGTGGACAATTCCCATCATCATCCTTATGATGGAAGTCTTTGAAGACATAATCCGTACTCCTACGATTGAAAAATGTCTCCAGGGCGGATTATCTAAATCACTTAATCTGTGATATGACGATGTAACTCTTGGCGTTGTGTACTTTTCCAGAACGGATAACCTCAGTCACCCATTATGTGATATGACGATGTAACTCCTGACGTTGTGTACTTGCCCAGGACGGATGATCTCAATCACCCATTTTGTGATCTGACGATGTAACTCCTGGCGCCATACACACCCCAAGGACGGATGATCTCAATCACCTAATATGTGACCTGACGATGTAGTTCTTGGTATCGTACACATCCCCAAGACGGATGATCTCAATCACCTATGAAGTGATTCGACGATAAAACTCCTGAACTTGTTCCCATGCAGATAAGACAACGGCTCCAAACTGAAGCACAGATGCATAACTCTTTAATCCATAAAGATCAACCAACATGTAACAACGCTTCGCAAACGGAGTCAACAAAAACTCCTTTGGGGGAAAGGATTGGTGTCTCAGCTATATGCTGCACCATACCGACCCTAAGGTCCTGCATACCATGGTTATATGTCAAAACGAGATGACATTTTTGAAATTTTTGGGAAAACTTTTAATCACGGTTGTTAGGCAACCGTGATTAAAAGTGTCTATAACCACGGTTGTTTGACAACCGTGGTTATATGTCAAAATATTATTCACCTTATTTTTAGAAAAATCCAAAAAAATAGAAAAACATGGAATTTTGATCTGATTTTTTGTGTCATGACTTCTTTTGGTACTTATTAGCTATTCGAGTTGGAATTTTTGAAAAATCAATTTTTGAATGAGAGATACAAAAATTTTGTGACGATAAAAATCGGCAAACTTCAAACGAGCATAACTTGAGCTAGAAAACTCAGAATCCTTATTGCTGCATATGATTTTGGGGTAGAAAAAAAATCCGCATTCATTCCAACTCGCTACGCCAGTTGGGATTGCTCAGATTTTCAAAAAACCCTTGTTTTCTCAAAATTTTTTATTTTTTGTGATTTATTTGCTTATTTTTTGGATTTTTAGGCTTCTACTTTACCTACCAAATAAATTCTAAAAATTCTAAAATTTTTTATGGTGTTTTCTAATGCCAAAATAAGATTTTCACATATAACCACGGGTCCCTTGTTCAACCGTGGTTATATGTCATATATATAACCACGGGTCCTGGAGTAACCGTGGTTATAGGTCATACATATAACCACGGGTACTAGCATAACCGTGGTTATAGGTCATACATATAACCACGGTTCCTTGTGTAACCGTGATTATAGCTTCCTTTTCATTTTAAATTTCGTAATTTCACGAGCGCGCCTTAGTCTAACTCTCTTTTCTCTCCTTCTTCTCTGTAAGGTTTCTCTTCTCTGTTTTCATGTTTCCATTTACATTTCATTATTTACGTTCTAGATTGGTTTATTATGTGAGTTCTTACTATTTTTCTGTTGCCATTTACAGGTTTCCCATCGCACGCCATTGATTATTTACAGGTTTACGTTTTAGATTTATACTTGTGTTCTTCGTTTTGCTATGTGTTCTTCGTTTTACTCTGTGTTCTTCTCGTTCCTTTGTTGTAGTTCTTCTCGTTCCTTTGTTGTAGTAGCATTCTTGTTTCTTATGGTTGTTCTGATTTCCATTCATTTACTTTTCTTCTGTTTTTGTTTCTTGCGTTCTTGCTGCGTTTCTTATTTCTGGTGTTGGTGTTCATTGTGTTCTTGCTGTTTCTGAATGGTGAAGATGATAACCACGATTTTTAATTTTTTTTTTGGTCCAGTACATTTAATCACGGTTGCCTAAGGCAACCGTGGTTATATCCACTCCACTTTTAACCACGGTTCAAACCCGTGATTAAATATCCTGATATACAATCACGCCCACTTTTAACCACGGTTGTTCAACCGTGATTAAAAGCCTTTTTTAACCGTGGTTAAAGCCATTTTTTCCACTAGTGGCATCTTCGCCAAAGTATGCTCTACACTGCATTCCAATTCAGTGCCACACATGTATATATAGTAGTAAAACTTGTATAAAGTAAGTTTTGTATTGAGTTAACCATGCGTAGGATAAGAATATTTGTTAATAAATCATAAAATAGTTTAGAAAATAATAGAAGGGAGGTGGCCGATGGGAAGGAGTTCATTATCTCTTAATCAGATATATCGAGAGTTCTTTACCTTAAGTATATAGTGACTTTAAAACCCTGATTATTTATAAAATTAGTCCTAGTGATTGATGATGGATACTTAAGTTATGACCCATGCCCAAAAAAATTAATTTAGAAAATAGATTTGTAAGATATCATGAATTATGTATTGTGGTGAGTGTTAAGATAGTTTCTCTCTTTCATTATAGGTGACATATAAGGTCCTGCATTCCTTCTGCTCGGAATCAATTCACTCAGAATCATCTTTTTGCCCAGAATGAGAGGGATCCAAAGACTGTATAGGTATGGGACTATACAGCCAAGGATAACTTAAAGAAATGAATTCGTACTACCTATACCAACAAATGCATTAGCCTTTTTGGTGGTCTATCACTTAAGAACTCCAAAGTTAAGCGTGCTTAACTTGGAGTAATTCTGGGATGGGTGACCTTCTCAGGAAATGTGTGAGTGAGGACAAAAGCACATTGAAAAGGTCTCGTGTTGGTTTGTGGGGAGAGTCGTTCATTCCTAAAAAACGGCCGGGGTGTTACAAGAATCCCATCGCTAAAATTTTCAAACTACCGTCGTTACCTCCGTCTCTAGTCATGCCCGTCGCTGATCTGGTCGCTATATTTTACCTTCCTCCAATTTTTTGGTTTCCCTCCAAAGTTTTTATTGGCGCCAACTTTAGCGATGAAGGGTGTCTGTCACTAATGTTAAGCGCCAACAAAAACTTTGGAGGGAGGTAAAATATAACGACAGCTGTAGACCACCACTAAATAGTATCTAAGATCTCTTATCACTACACTCATCGCTATATCAGGGTTTTATGGCCCATGTTAGAGACAGGTTAGTTCTGTCGTAAAGTTGACTGAGTCTTTCATGTCGCTATGTTGAACACTTGCCCCACCTTTTTTAATCTAGCGACTCTGTTAGCGATGACAAAGCCTTCATCACTGATTCTAATAACTTATCAAGGGATATCCTCTTCTCCATCAGTTTTTGTTTTTCCCTAAACCTCTCCCTCTCTGTTTCTCTCTTTTCCCCTACACCTTTCCATCTTCTAACCTCTCGTTTCTATTTCTGGACCTCCGAGCTGTGACAGACGTTAAGTAGCACATTGCCTCTTCTCTTTTATGTGTTAATCTCTCTCACTATCCCTCATTTCCCTAATTGCCTCTTTTGTCTCTCACAAGCCTCTGACACGAGCTGCGACGGCCTCCACAACTTGTTTTATTGTCTCCCCTCTGAGCTCCGACTTTAGTCTGGTAAGTCCCCTAACTTGTTTTGTTTTTATGACTTGTTTTGTTGTGGTTGTGTGAGTAAAGGGAAAAGCTAGTAAAAAAACAATGTTATTATTATGGGTGGGTGTGTGAGTGAGTGACAGTGGGATTGGTGGGTATCCCAGGAAGTATAAGAATGCTATAGGAAAATACTATGTCATTACTATATTTACATTTCCTGTATCTGAGTATGAGAATGCAAGCTTAAGTAGTTTATGTTCTTAACTATATCAACTTTTCATAGAGATACTCAAAGACATGTTAGAAACTAAGCGAAACTAATGAGCTAATGATAGACATGCTAGAATTAGAAGCAGGGCATTCAATTTTTACTTGCTATGTTACTCTGTAATTTTAGATTTTTATACTATATGATTTGAACAAATAAAATCAATGCCAATATTATCTTTGATGTGGATCCAATTTTTGTAGCATATGAAATAAGAAATTTTACTCATAATCAAAAGAAATTTTAAATAATACAATCTAATTTTTACTTTCTTGCCTTTTTCACAAGATTAACTTCAATTTCATCGGTGTTCTTACTCATTAAACCATTAGGTGCATAAGGAGATGAAAGGGGAGATGGAAGTGTGACATTAGATATATCTGCAAATATGTGTGCATAAATATAATTACTTCCATTTGATTGGGATAAAAAATAGAATGATCATGTTGAATGTGCAAGTGTTAATGAAACGTTAATTACCTTGAAGAGGTTGAATGAGTCGTATAGTATTGTTACCATTTTGGTCATTGTTACATTGTAGATTTTGAATTGAAGTTTTCATATTCTTTCCTTTTTAAGTGGTTTCTTCAATCAAAGATAAACACATGCATTATGATTTTAATTTTCAGGTGTCACATTTACATAAGGTGAAGAAAAACAAAAGATAAATAATAAGCATTTCAGTTTTATAAAATGATCTATAGTCATAATTAGCTTTAGTACAATGAATATGAATCATAATTTTTATAATACCAAGGTACCTATTAATTAATGATCTTCTACTATTAAAATGAATTGGCTAGTTCATAGGGAGATATTGAATTTTGCTCAAAGGTAGAAATCTTAAGTTGTTCCCAGGACCAAAATTGGCACGTGAAAATATGGTAAATATGGCAAGAGACGGCTACTGGTTTATAAGAATTTTTGTAATGGATCATTAGATTAGATTAGATTAGATTTATATGGTAAATATGGTAACTTCTTTTGCTCACACTATATACTGCCATGACATTTTTTTATAATAACTTTCTTCATGTCATTTTAGTCTTAATCATGAGACTCATAATATTTTGTCATGTTCTATAACTTGTATATATTTCTTTCACATACTATAAATCAATGCTAATGGTAAGTCATATAGAATCATGGTAGTCAAAATCAGGAGTAGAATCCCAAAATCGTCTTATTTTACGATTTTTTGGGTACTCTTCCGATCAAAATCGCAAGGAAAATCGGATCCTCCAAAAATCATAGTGGAATTGAGATTAAGATCCTAAAATTGGTAAAATCCTAGGATTCCACTATAACCATTAAAAAAAACCCATTTTAATCGGGTGACCCAGAAAAAATACCTCGTTTTGTAATTAGGCACGTAGCTTTTTCCCTCATTCTTATTCCGACACGCAACTTCCTCTCTTTTCTCACTCTACTTCTTCTTTTCTTCTTCGTGTCTAGTGTTGCTTCTTCATTGTTTTCTTCTTTGCTTCGTTCTTTGTTTGTATTGCTCTGTTTGCGTTGCTCTCTATTTGCATTTTCTTCTTTGTGCTTCTGTCTTCTTCTTTGCAGCAATGACTACCACAGGAGGCAACTCGGGAACGACATCAACAGGAAGGGAAATAGGCAATTCTGATGGTGTTGGCTCTAGAAATATCCACCCCCTGTGTGCCAACTCTCATGGTGCTAAGGGTGATGAGGCTTGGAAGAATGTAGTATCAGTTGAAGAAAGCACAAAAATACAATGCAAATTCTGTGAAAAAGTAATATTATAGGTGGTGTTTATAGGCTGAAGCATCATTTGGGTCAAACAAGGCAAAATGTTCAACCTTACAAAGTTGTTCGTGCTGAAGTTAGAATGGAGATGCTGTAGATTGTTGCTATTTTGCATGCCAAAACTTTAAGAAAATTAGGGGTTGATTTGGAAGAAGGGGAAAAGCATTATTTGGGATAGTTCAAAGAGAAAATCCAATGAAGTTGATGGGGAAAATTCTGACATTAGGAGCATTTAAAAAAAAAAACCAATGCCCAAGCCACAATCAATAAAATATTCAAGAAGTCTTTGAGAGAGGATGCTTGTCAAGCAATAGCTAGATTCTTTTATAACAATGTCATTCCTTTCAATGTGGCGAGAAGTGATGAATTTGGTGAGATGTGTGAATTAATTTCATAGCATGGCAAGGGATTTGATCAACCATCATATCATGAGATTAGAGTGAAGTATCTGAAGTAAGAAGTGAATAATACAATAGGAATTATTGAAGAACATAGGGCTGCCTGGAAGGAATTTGGGTGTTCCATAATGATCGATGGGTGGACGGATAGGTGGAGGACGCTAATTAATTTCTTGGTGAACAGCCCTAAAGGAACAGTCTTTCTAAAGTTTATTGATGTATCAACTATTTCAAAAACTGCTAAAAAGATTTTTGAGATGATTGATGAAGTTATGGAAGAAGTTGGAGAAGATAATGTAGTTCAAGTTGTAACTGACAATGCTGTAAATTACAAGCTGGCTGGGGATATATTGATGGCAAAGAGGAAGAGGATATATTGGACACCTTATGCCGCACATTGCATTGATCTCATGTTGGAAGATTTTGAGAAGAATGTACGATGTTCATATAGAGACAATTCTAAAGGGAAGGAAAATCACAACATATATCTATTCAAGGACTTCACTAATTTCTTTATTGTAGCTTCATATAAAAGGGAAGGACTTGATTAGACCAGACATTACTTGATTTGCAACATCATATTTAACTTTGAGATACTTTGTTGATTATAAGGATGCCTTGATAAGGATGTTTACATCGAAAGAGTGGAAATCAAGCAAGTTTTGCAACACAAGGGATGAGAGTTTTGTGGAGGAAGTGGTTATGGACAGGGAATTTTGGAAGAATGTTTTGAATTATTTGAAGGCTATATTTCCCTTTATTAAGGTCCTTCGAATGGTGGATTCTGAAGAGAAGCCAGCAACGGGTTATATTTATGAGGCAATGGACCAAGCTAAGGAAAAGATTTCTGGAGGCTTTCAAAGGTGTGAAGAAGATGTAAGTGAATAACTAAATCTTTACTTGTTGATGTTTTATTTGATTTGGCTATTTAATATTAATCCTAAACTAATTCAATCTATTTAATTTTTATTATTTAGTTATCTACCATTATGGGATATCATTGATGACAAATAGGATAAGCTGCTTCATAGGGTATAATTGATGTAGAAGTGAAGGTTGGATTATATTATTGTTTGCAAAGGATGGTACCTAGTCTTGAAGAACAAGCTATAATTGATGTTCAGATGAATGATTTTAGAAAAAAAAAATAAAAGACATTTGGGATGCCTTTAGCTAAAGCAACACTTTCCAAAATGACTCCAACAAATTGGTGGGAAGCTTATGGATATGAACATTCAGAGCTGAAAAACTAGGCCATTCGTGTTTTAAGTTTGACATGTAGTTCCTCTGGTTGTGAGCGTAACTGGAGTGCATTTGATGGTAATATTAATCTACTTATATTAACTTTTTAAGGAATTTTTACCATCCTATATTAACTTTATCTACACGTGTACATGTTTAGGTCCACACCAAAAGAAGAAATTGTTTGAATCAAAAGACAATGAATGATGTTGTCTTTGTGATGGCTAATTCAAAATTGGCCAAAAGAAAGAATACAAGGAAAGGTTTTGAATTGAATATTCAAGATATGGCATCTGATGATGAGTGGATCATGGACAATGTTGATGAAGGGGAAGAAGGTGAAGAAGGTGAAGACATGGAGTTGGATTTGGACATGGATTTGGAACGATCAAATGAAGAAAAGATTCGAGACTAAGTGGGGGAGAATATAGTTGTTGAACATACTTATGTAGAGAATATAGAGGAAGTTCAAGGAGAAGATGATATTCAAGAGCAAATGATGGATCCATTTCTTCATGATTATCATGTGCTTAAGTTGTTAGATGAGATTAATCTTATAAATGCTAGGATTATGCTTTAGATATGTTGACATTATGAGTTATGGACAAGTTTATGATGTTTTTTCAATAGATTTAAGATTTTGAATTATGTTTTTATATGCATATATAATATATGAATATTATATATATATATATATATGCATATAAACATGTATATACTTAATAAGTAAAATCTTACAATTCGATTTACGATTTTCTGATTTGTCATTTTTCCACCCCTTTACGATATCATATAAAATCCCAATTTTATCAACCTTTTATAGAAGTTACTATTCGGAGCCCAATATCATATTAGAAAATTAACCACTTATTTAATATTCCATTTTTACCATGCTGTTTATATGGGGAAATTATGTCATAGATATTTGAATTGCTCTAATGCTCTGCTTTATTTATTATTTTTAGTGTATTCTTACAGCCGGACTGAGACATTTGTTAATTTGAATTTTTTATTTGTTTTTTTTTTCTTCAATCAACCTCAACTAACTTCAATTGAATGAGGAGCATTACGGGCGTAGATTAAATAGCAATACATGATTAAAATGATATTACATTTATTCATAGTTATTTTTTATGTTTTAAGCAAGAATATTTTCATTATTATTATAATATAGTTTTTTGCTGCAATCTTGTTGCTATTAATGCCTGAGAGGACCACTCGGTACAATATTTTCTCTTCTTTCCCTCTTTCAATCTTAGCTGACGATACACACACACACCCTCATACACTACCAACCATTCATAAGACACGTGCTACAATTCTTTGAAATTTAGATGTATAATTACCAATTCATGAGACGTCATCTTCATCAATTTCTTCATTCTCCTTTTCCTTTCTACTTGTTTAGTGGGTCTCTTTATATTCCAGTTTTTAAGAAAAATAGTTATTATAGTTAAAGTTATTTAAAAATATCCTTTTATTTTTATTGGTATTTATAAATTTTATTCTCTTTTTAATTAATTAATATTTATTTTATTAATGACTAATAAAGATATTTTAATAAAAAATAATTAATACTATTAACTTTATGATAAAGTTATATTAAAGACTAAAAAATATTTTACACCGAAGTAAGTATAATATATTTCCTTAATACAGAAATAGTTGTCCAGTCTTATTACTTATCACTCTTAAAATCACACTCAACGAAAAAAATCAAAGTAGCTAGCAAGAGTTTCAAAATGTGGACTATTCTTCCACTCCTCAAACTAAAAGCCTCCAAGCTTGTGAGAAGAAATTTCCAAATGGCAACGTAACAATACGGTAAATAAATCAACATGTTGACATTAAAAAATACACACATTTTGACATTCTCATCTCATGCATGCACTATATATACACAAGAAACTCCCTCTTCTCCCAACATACAAAAAAATCAATGGCTTCTCTTACTAACAACAATAAGGAGGTGGAGAAAGAACTTCTCCCCCTCTTACGTATCTACAAGGATGGCACAGTTGATCGCTTATTAAGCTCTCCAATTGTGCCATCCTCGCCCGAGGATCCCGAAACCGGGGTCTCATCAAAAGACATAGTAATCTCAGAAAACCCTCATGTCCCTGCACGCATCTACCTTCCAAAATCACACAAGAATAATCAAAAGCTTCCCATCTACCTTTACTTTCACGGTGGTGCTTTTTGCGTTGAATCTGCTTTCTCCTTCTTCTGCCACCGTTTCCTCAACATCTTGGTTTCAGAAGCAAACATAATAGCCGTTTCTGTTGATTACAGACTCTTACCACACCACCCTCTTCCCGCTGCATATGAAGATGGTTGGACAGCACTCCAATGGGTTGCTTCACATGCCATCAACAGCATCACTAACCCTGAACCGTGGTTAATTAACCACGCTGATTTCAACAGAGTCTACGTTGGTGGCGACACCAACGGTGCTAACATTGCCCACAACTTGGTTTTGCGTGCTGGCTCCGAAACCTTACCCGGTGACCTTAAAATACTAGGTGCGTTTTTTCTTCATATATTCTGTTCCTAAAGTTTGTTGATGAAACATTAAAAACATTTTTTTATGTATAAACTATAGAAAAACAAAAAATAACATTATAGCTTTGTAGAAACTACAAACAAGGAATGTAAAGAAAGAATATTACCAAATAACCTGATAAGTTTTAGTCAAAATTACATAGGGAGCATTCAAACTCTTGTTCTCAATTCTCCTTTTATATCTCCAGGTGCGTTGCTTTGTTGTCCCTTTTTCTGGGGTTCAAAGCCAATCGGGAATGAAGATGTTGAAGGGCACCAAGAGAGTTTGGCCATGAAAGTTTGGAGCTTTGTGTACCCAAATGCAGAGGGAGGAATTGATAACCCAAGGGTGAACCCTTGTGCTCCCGGGGCACCTAGTTTGGCCAAGCTTGGGTGTTCAAAGATGCTGATTACCATTACAGGGAAAGATGAGTTCAGAGACAGAGATATTTTGTACCATGAGGCTGTTAAGAAGAGTGGTTGGAAAGGTGAATTGGATCTCTTTGATGCTGGCGATGAGGCACATGGCTTCCAACTCTTCAAACCTGAAACTGATAGAGCCAAAGCCATGGTCAAACGCTTGGCTCATTTTCTCGTTTGAGTTATTAAGAAAAGAAGATTTGATTGGTTGCAACTTGCATGCTTTATTCCTTTGTCTGTAATATTATTATTTAGGAAAATGTTCTCATAAGGGGGTGTATGCACCTTCACTCAACTCAAGAAGAGATTGAGGGAAATAAGATGTTATATGATGTTTCACTAGGCAATTTTCTAATGAATAATGCTTTTTTTTTCTAATTTTTTTTACCTTTTTTTGGGTTGTTTTGGCACAATTTAATATCTAATATTATTGGAGTTCTTTGCTTCCCCCATCCCATATAGCGTTTTGGCGACATAATTTTGAAATAACGTAATTTTAAAAGACATGGATTAAGATAATTAATAAATAACTTTAGAATATATAATTTCATCTTTTTTAGTTTAATTTTGTAATTCTCTTTTTTATTTATTTCTACATTTTTATTATAGTCATTTATTTAATGAGTAGGGTATAATAAGAAAATAAATAATAAATATTTTTTAAAACTTTTAAAGTGACAAATAAAAAGTATTTTTTTAAATTACGCCATATAAAAAGAATTAGAGAGAGTATATAAAGAAAATCATCAAATGAGTTTTGAGGACATAATTTTACCGTTTAATTTTATATTTTTTCTCTCCTCATTTACTTCACATGTTTCCTGTAGTGATTTATTTAAAGAGTAAAAGTATAATAGAAAAATAAGTAACAAATATTTTCTTAAACTTCTAAAAAACAAATAAAAAAACATTTTTTAAATTTCGCCAAATAAAAATGAATGTAGAATAAAAGGGAGAAAGATGTTTGTAATAAAAATATTATACAGTAATGACTGTTTAATGTTAAATTAGAAATAACAAGAAAGTTTTGTTTAGTATATGAATTATAAATAACAATTATTAACTAATTTTGTTTTTAATTTAATTAAACTATCACGAGATTGATTAACAGCATGGTTCATATATTTCTTAGGTTTTTTTTATCGGCACCTCCATTTAATAATTAAGAGATATGATGTGCATGATATGTTAATAAGACTTTCATATGATGAGGTTAGTTACACCTACACTAAAATTTATTTAATTTGTTTAGGAAACCTTTCGTAGCATTCTTTTCTTTTTGAAAGATATAAAGTGTATGATTTATATATTCATAAAGGGGGTACCTATTTGACTACCTCTTCTTCTTTTTTAAAGTACATATGTGACTTCTTCACATAAAAGTTAATGTGTAAGTGCAATTTATGTATAAATTAAGGATAGTCTAAGTGTAATTATTGCATTTCTCAAAGGAGGCCGATGTAATTATTTCTATTTTTTTATTACGTGTTGTCTTATTTTGTAAATTTTCTCTCTATTGTATAATTTTATATACAGATCTATACAATGAAAATTTATTCATTCAAAATAATGGTTGAGATTGGAGTTCAATGAAGAAATCTCATTGTTTGGATTTACATGAAGGTAAGAGGCTTAGCGGATGTTTGGTTTGTAGTTGGGGAAACGAAGTTGGAGAAATAGAAAAATTTAAAGGTTGATATTTATTTTTCATATCGTTCGAGACAATCAAAACTTTGTTGGACCGTAAGATAAATTTCTTTCTTTTGCAAAACTCTATTCCGTTACTTTCACCAGTAGAGCAAACATGCTCTTACATTATAATTCGGTTTAAGATTTTTAGGTTTAAAGGCTTCAAGTGTGGAAACGTTCATGATAACTAATAGTGCATTGGTGTTTTGAACACTATATACTATGGTATAATTAGACTTTACATTTTAAGTTATTTTTGTTATACTTTTATTTTATGTTATGTGAATTTTTTTACATAACATAATTATTTTATAGTTGTTGGTTTTGACAGTGACCTAAATTTTTTTCTAATTTTAGAGATTTTCATATAAACATTAATATGGTAGTTGTATTTTTTACATATTTTATTTCTCTATTTCAAATGGAAAATTATTTGGAGAAAATAAATATAATTTTCTAACAAATATTTCCTCTGTTATTTTTTTAAAAGTAAAATTTCCAACCAAGAGTTATATATATTATGAAATTGTTAATTCTCAAAATGAATACTTTTAAATCTATAAAACTTGAATCCAAGATCATATTTAATGGTAACATCTACACCAACCATCATTTTACTTTCATAGATTTTTAAGCGAATTTAAAATTTGATAGCAATTAAAAGATAATATAATATAGCACTAAAGATTGACCATATGCAACTCAAATACTAAACGTCATTGAGGCAGGCAGGCGGCAGCCTTATCCACAAAAGATAGGGCAGTTTGGATTGACTAACCCAAAAATATATTTTACGGTTAAACGGAGTTTTGACTGTTTTAAATGGCGTAAAAAAATAATATTAACCTTTAAATTTTTCCATTTTCCCAACTCCGTTTCCCCAACTGGAAACCAAAGGGACACACTTGAGACTTGTCATAATTTTCAATATAAATTTAGGCACTTGTTAGGGTACGACCAACCTATGTAAATCTATTGTGTCCTGTATTCAAAGATTAAGAAACATATAAAAAGATAAACCCTGTGTAGTTTTTGTTAATTATTCTTTAGCGTACTCTATTTTTAATAATAAAAAGTACATAACTTTTAGCCTTGTTTTTATAATTCGAGTATGTTTTCGTTAACATAATCTTATTTATAAGTATAATAAAACATTTTCATATTTTTAAGAAATTATAAAAAAGTTTATTCACTTTTAAAATGAATTCTTGAAAAAAAAAATCAAACAATATTTTGGTTAAACATGTTTTAATCCCTCAACTTTAAGCCAAATTTAAAAACCAGTATTTTTTAGTTCATGATCTATGTAAGAGGAATGTGTTCAATTAGATTTTTTACATTAACACTGATAAGGTTACAAATGCCAGAAGAAATCTGCCGCTATCTCTATTTGTTGATCGAGTGCAATCTACCATTAACTCTTGACACTCACTGAATTAAAAGCAGAATCACAGATCAAATGTTGGGAAATTTTCTGGCATCAATGACTAAATTAAAACTTCAATCAGTACAAGTTTGCTCTTCCATTTGCATTCTGCCCTCTACTTTCAGAGAATGAACCCTGGCCAAGATAGTTTGATCTCTTCTTTTTGTGAGTATTCCACGAAAATATTTGCTCATTCAAACCACTAACTCCAACTTCTTCGTTTTCATGTTTCTGGGAATCTATTTCTTCGGGTTTGAGTCTCTTAGAGGCAGGGGTCACGTTGAAAGTATCTTCACTTGATCTCTCATTTGCCATGGGATAACTCTCATTCCTGAATTCTTCTTCTGTCCCCATGTCATCACTAGCTTGTGCATGGTTATCAACAAGGAAGTGGTCTCTTCTTTTCCCTTTAACTGAAAGCTTGGTTATATCCTGTCCGTTCTCCACTGCCTTCATCCATTGTAGATCACTCAGTGTATCGGCATATACCACTTCTTTTCTTTTCCGCTTTCCGGAAACACTACCAGTGTCAAAATATTTGACCTTGTCATCCTTATTTAGTGGAGAGTATACCCAATCTGGTAGTTCATGCTCTTCCATGAGACGAGATCTGTAATTCTCCTTTTGCCTTCTCTCTTCATCCATTTTCTCAAACAGCCAAAATTCCTCATCAGATCGAGCTGCAAGGCGGTTAATTTCTCTCTCACTTGGAACATCTGTACCAAGTGAGCTAGTTCCTCTACGCATAATCTCCTCCAACATTTCTCTTCTGTCTTTTGCTGCAACAAATAAAAATATCACATGTTCAAATAGTTAACTTTTAAGTAACACAGGAAGCAGAATACAGGAGACTAGATCAGAAGGAAGATGAAAATGCAGGTAAACATTCCGTTTAAAAGGTTGCAGCCTGCACGTTATGCCTATGGGTATGTAACTTCCATATTGTTGTGCATTGGATGGATTCTCAAACAAAGTGCAAAAACTTGCCAGGTTCAGTATAAAAGGACATCAAATCCAAGATAAGTCTGCATCAAGCATCAAAACATCATAAATAATACACAAAACACCACTTCAGTTATTCTTTTACAGCCCAGGGTTGCAGTTGGACGCATGGTACATTTTGTAGTTCAGAAAGGTCATACATACAATGAGCAGCAATTGCAAGCATAATGCTTGTTCGGAAGTCTGAAGCTGCAAACAAAAGAAACATCCCCCCCCCCCCCCCCAACACACCTCCCCCTTATTTTGTACAGTATGCAATTCATCAAAAAATAACTCCCGATATATTCTCAGGATACATATAGCAAAGTTTCAAAAAACAAACCTGTTGAAGTTGTGTTGAAAAGCCCTGCCTGGATGACTTTGGCATCAATGCCCATCTTTTGTTTAGCACGCTCTAAAATCACCTCTTCAATTGATCCCACACTAACCAACACAAAAACTCTAACTTCCTTTTTTTGTCCAATGCGATGGGCTCGATCTTCAGCTTGTTGATCCATTTGTGGGTTCCAATCACTGTCAAAGATTATAACAGTATCTGCTGTTTGCAAGTTCAAACCAAGACCTCCAGCACGGGTGCTCAAGAGAAACATGAAGTATGGAGAATCAGGTGCATTAAATTTCCGTAGTAGGGAACCTCTTTCCTCGGTTTTTGTTGAGCCATCAAGTCTAAGAAATCTAAAATCATGAAGTCGTAAATAAATTTCAAGAATGTCCATGAGACGAGTCATTTGGGAGAAAAGGAGAACCCTGTGACCAGCTCTACGAAGTTTTGGAAGTAAGCGGTCAAGAAGTTCAAACTTTCCTGATGCTCTGACAATCTCCTCCTTGTGTTTATAAATATCATAGTCTCCCACGAAGAGGTAGGGGTGGTTACAACACTTTCTGAGTTGCATTGTCAAGTTCTGTAGACTTTTTGATTTTCCAGAACCTACGTAATGTTCTCTATTTAGTATAAAGTTTGGAAAAAGGTTTCCTAAGAAAACAGTTAAGCGTAGAAAGATGTTAAAACCAACTAATGTTACACAGGTTGCTTTTTTCTTGTTGGGTAGTGGTGAAACTTTTCTTTGGATAAAACTAAAAGAACACAAAAACACTGGTACCAGGGGATCGGAAATCACATTTTTATTGAACAAACAAAAGAATCTTATTTTTCCAATTAATCACAAAGTTCTAACTAGGAAACCATATAAAAAACAAACAATATCCAACTGAATGGCGAAAAGAAATCTCCCTTATTTCCCAACATATGGGTAGAGCAGAACTGATTCATACTTCATAAGTATATTAACTTTTAAGAACCAACTAACAAAGGGGTGGGATGGGATAAATGAATACCTTCAGAAGAAGTACATCAAGCTTACAAAAAGCAATTGCATCTTTTTAAGGTTAAGACAAGTGGGTCAGGGAATAATTAGAAAACAGTGGATATTCATACAAACCATTGTGTAAGCCAACTCTGCCCACATCAGTGACTTGTTGATAATATACTTTCTGCCAGGCTGACAAGTCACATTTGAGTATAACCTGAGATTTCCCAGGAAGATATTTTTCTACCTCATCCTTTTTCCTTCTTAATATGAATGGCCTTATAACCTAAAAGAGTGAATGATATTCATCAGAATGAGGTTAACAAAAGAAAGAAAATAAAGAGATAAAAGAGAAACCCACTTGATGCAGACGCCGAATGATCAATAACTGCTCTTCATCAGTTAAAGAGACATCAACTCGGTCTGCAAAGGGAGCATTAAACCAGTCCTCGAAATTCTGAACAGAATTAAAAATGTTTGGGAGAAGAAAATTGAGCAGGGACCATAATTCCTGCAAACTGTTCTGAATAGGGGTACCGGTCAGTAGAAGTCTTCGCTGAATGTGATAGCTGCATAAAAGCGAAAATTATATTATAGAAGTTACATATTTCATTCTATAACTTCACTCCAATTCTAATTTATTTAGAAAATTAGTTTACCTAATAAAATTCTGTTATGAAAACAAAACAGGAAAGTCAACAAGATACATCACAGAACCTTAACAGGTCTTGGAAAGAAAATATGCAAGTGATGTAGCATAGCAAAAATCATGCTTCTGAGTGAAATGCTAAAAAGGGAACTGATTCATCACATTTTTTGTTTTGGCTAAGTAATTCATTTAAAGACTTATAGAAGCTGAATAACCATCCCTAAGACCATAGTCTCAATATTGAGTTTTTGGCTGGAGCTTAGGATAAATTGAGCCCAACCAGTCCTCATCCCTTACCCTTTGCAGGGATAAAAGATTAAAAAATTAAATGAAATGTATGCATATGTATAAATCCAAACAAGCAAGAAATAAGAGAGAAGAGCTGAACCATGCAGAGAATGTCATGGCATTGATGGGTAATGCGCAATATGCTGTTTACTGCTTTGACTATGCTATGCACAGTTTTCAAAGCTATATTCCACTTTAATTTCAGCACATTTTTTTCTTCAATCTGGAAGTGCCATCAGGCTGTTCAGAATTTTTCTAAGGGAATTAAAAGGATAGGTCAGATAGGAATGTAGGGATATGAACATATTAAACATATCAGCGAAAAATCAATTTTGTTGAACATGTTAACCATCACCATAACACCAATACTGAACATGTAAAATCATACCCAGAGTCCAGGGTTCTTGCAAGAGCACACTCATGATTTTTCAATCGATGCCCTTCATCCACAATCAAGTACCGCCAATAGATTTTTTTGAGAAATGCTTTATCTCTCATTATAAGATCATAGTGTGTTATCAGAACATTAAATTTCCCCTCCCCTGACAATTCTTCCTTCATTGCTTTTCTCTCATCCAGACGTCCATCATAAAGAATGGTTGTAATACTGAAACAGCGAAAATAATGCACAGGTGATTTGGAAGTGAATAAGATGTCAAGAATCCAGAATTTGTTAACCTCTCCCTACCAATAGAACAGGAAAAGAAATAGTTTTTCAATGTCTCTACTGGACATACCTAGGAGCCCAGGTTGAGAATTCATTCATCCAATTTGGCAGAACAGCCTTTGGAGCCACAATCAAGTGAGGACCAGTCACACCCTTGTGTTCCATAAGATAAGCTATCAATGAAATGGTTTGTATGGTCTTCCCAAGCCCCATTTCATCAGCCAATATTCCATTTAAGTTGTTATTAAACAATGAAAGCATCCACTGGAGCCCTTCTAGTTGGTATGGTCTTAATTCTCCACCTTGAAGAACAGATGGCTGCTCAGTCACCTGCAAGATAATTACGATAGTTAGAGATTCAGTGTATTGCAATTTTCTTGAACTTTGAATGTATGATAGAATCACAGATACCTACCTTTTCTTGAATTGAATGTATGGCAGAATTGTACTGCCGTTGACCTTCAAGCAAATCATTAGAGTCACCATTTTGATCAGAATCAACCAAATCCACATCATCCTCAAGAGGTGATTCCTTAGAAATTCCATTCTTTATTCCCTCAGACTCAGGTAAATCAGTTTCTGAATCTTCCAAGGGTTCAATACCATCTGCTTGTTTCAAATCCTTTTGACGTTGAACAGCTGCTCCCAAATTTACAAGTAGTTTATTTGTTTCTTCAAGAAGTAAGGTCAACCTTTCATTCTTACTTTCTTTCACCATTCTCATATAAGCTTCCTGATCATCAGCCTTTAAGGCTTGGAATCTCAATTTCTCTGCCCGCGTTGCACGTTGTCTTTGCCTTCCATGCCATGCCTGCAATGTTATTTAAGAGAATCCATGACCCCTATTCAACCAATCATAAATGATCTTTCAACCCAAAAAGAGAGAAATAAATAAGTAATGAAATAGTAATTTCACACGAAGAAAATGTTTACATGTTTTGTGAACATACAAAGTCCTCATTCTTGTATATCCTACTACATTATCAAAAGCACACATTTACATTCTTTTTGTCAATACATTTAATTACGATCAGAGTAGTTTGTTCACAAGCACTTCTACTCCTAATAGGCCAAAAAGTTATATAAAAAATTACATGTATAAATTCACATATAAACATTAGCATACATATTTTGTCATTTGGAACAATTGAAAGAGGGGGGAAGAAAGAGTTTACCTGGACACCATCATTCCTCTGCTTTCTTCGCTTTAAAGAAGCCTGAATTTGTAATTGGAACTCCCGGACAGTGTTCAATATCTCTGCAAAAAATCTTCTTTTTCTGGTCTCTATATGATTTTTTGCCTGCTCTTCCAATCTTGATAGTCTCTGCATATAAGGTTACAAGATCAGCAATATAAATAAATTTCATTTGATGCACAGATACTCCTTGCATGAAGCCTTCTCTTCAACAAATGCAAACCATATCCTATAACACCCATGACATCAAAATGAGTTCAAACCAACAGAAGAGCAGAAGATTGGATCGAGAGTAAAACAGAAAATCACCTCAGCATCCCGTTTCTTCCTTATTTGATCATCAGCATCCATAGCAAATGGATCTCCAACACCATATAATGGACGACGCAACCGCATCATGCTCCAATCAAACAACAGCGCATCAGGGGACACACATTTAACACCAAGCCAGTATTCAGAACTCACATCAGTCCGAACCTTCCTCTGCATCTCTGCTAGCTGCCAGAAAAAAAGTCCTTGCCGAGAAGGACACAGTTCTCGTCATTTCTCGGCTCCAGTTGATACAATCAAACATACATACAATAATTCCTTCGCAGGGAACACTTCTTCATTCACAACTGAACAAAAACCTATTTCTCAAACTAACTACCCTACCACAAGCTAAATAAAACCAATTCGCAAATTACGTCCATATTCACAGTATCCTTAGCATAGCATGGAACAAAGGAAAACAGTGTATTAAATTGCAGTCCGCAGCCACAAGTATAGCCGCAATATCAGGGTTCTATAGCTACCGCAACCGCATTATGGACGCACTCAGCCACAATTGACCGTAATTTTTAAGGTTTTCAACATCAGCGCTTACGGTATTCACCCGGAATTGACCACAATATTAACCAAAACGGCGACCGCAATTTAGAGCACCGGAGGAAAGATTTAAGAATCAATTTTACCTGGAGTCCATAAAGCTCAAGCAAGCACTTAGTCTGCAGGTCATCTCCCATACTTGAAGGCAATCCTGGCGGAAACAAAAGCAAGCAAAACGAAACACACTCATTCAGATTCGGTTCCAAAACAGAGACAAGTAGTTACATAAACATCTCAGATCAGTTGACAAGAGTGAATAACAGAAAACAGACAGGGAAGTATGCATTTGGTTACTTTGGAGTTCGGTTAAGCGGTGTTGAATCTGAGACCGATAACGGCTTTCCATAGTTTTGCGCAGTTTGGGAGCGGAGGCGCAATTAGGACGGTGTTTCAACAACGCATCTTGAAGGTCGGAGAACAAATCATCTTCCGGTGCGGAATCCGGCGCATCGGCCTACGGAAATAGAAGGAATGGAATGTGTGAGAGGTTGGGGAGAAGAGTAACAAGGAACATTGGAGAAGAAAAGTACCGAAGAGTTGAGAGGGTGAGAACGATGGTAGATAGAAGAAACGGTGTGGAAGAGGTCAGGGGGAAGAGGGAGGTTGCGGGAAACGAGGTTGAGGGCACCAATCAGTGACACCGCTTGCTCCATCTTGCTTCCACTGGCGGGAGCTTTCCCTTCTCCTCTTTTTTTTTTTTTTTAATTAGCAAATAAAAATAACAATAATAATAACAATAATATTTGAATTAATCTAAAAACCCCTTTCGCGATATCATGCAGTGCAAGTGCAATCCTCTCTTCGCCGCTTTCTCTCTCTGTATCTTTGTTATTCCTACTCCTATCTTTCAATAAAATCGCGGCCAATTCCCAAAACCCTTTCCTTCTTACGTTTACGCCAAACACGCCTCTAATTCTCCCTACAAAGACCTTTCTGCCCCTCCTATGCTAGCGCTTCTTCATGGCTACACGTATATCGGTTGAATTGCCCTTTTTAAATATGAACTTATTATTTGGTGTGTAATTTTGATTTCCAAATTTTAAGGCAGAAAATTATTTTTTTTTAACTTTAAAATTTGTGTAACTTTAGTCTCCTGTTAATTTTTTTGCATTTAGAATTATTAGATCATTGATTTTTATATGAATAAATAGTGATCTATGGAAAAAAACTGAAAAAATTATTACTTTAGAAATAAGAAAAGTTAGTTCTTCTACTACTCATTTTAAAAGTTTGAAGCTTTAAACATTTTAAAAATTATAAATTTCTCATTTTTTATGTTCATCTAATGACTTTAGTAACTTTTAAAAAAATTATGAGTTTTATAAGTTACTTATATTTTGTGTGTAGTTTGTTGTTATTTAGACAATTTAAAAATCTAAAAATGATAAATGATGTAATTTTTAGGAATGAAATCATATAAGTTTTATAAGTTGGTTTAATATAAAAGTTGAGTTGAATTAAATTTTTGGATAAAAAGCTTTTAGTAAAGCTTTGTTGATTGTTGATTGGTATAAAAAAAACTTCTTTTATATATTTCAGTTATAAGTAATAGTTTTCAAATTTTGGATATGGGTTAGTTACTTCTTATAATTTTTAATATTATTTTATTTGCTGATAAAATAAATAAAAAATAAAGTGGGTCGTTTTCTTTCCTTCCCTAAAACAGTGTATCCGTGAAAATCTATCATCCCAGTTTCTGCAGTAAATTAACCCGTATTTTGTTTCTTAAATCTTAATTATTTCCTCTTTAAAGAGTATCTGCTATTCTTTAGACATTAAAGACTCGACAATATTCAGTGTACTACTAGGTCTAAAATAAAATGTTAAATTACTATTTTCATTAAGTTTTAATTTGGTTATAAATTTTAAGAGTTTTATTTTATTTTTTTGCCTTTGGAAATAGTTTTATATTCATTCTTTTCTGGACATTCTTGGTACAAATGATGTTTCTCTCAGGCTAATGTAGCACTTCATTAGTTAAACTTTGTCTTTTGTGTAAGGCATTCTACTTCTCTTTTTTTTTTTTTTTCCTCTTAAAGTATGCTACTTTATTTAAGTTTACTTACTTTTATTCAAAAATTATTTTAAAAATGTTTCTAAGCATAAATAAAAATTTCTTAATATACAAGACCAAATGAAAGCTACTAACCAAAAACAATAAGAATCTTATTAAAATTTAAAATGGCACATTCCTTACAAATTATACACTATAATATTATTAGTCCATATGACAAGGTTCTCCAACCCCTAACTATTTAAAAGTGCCAGAAAAGCTCTCTTTATTCTATCATGTTTTATAACCACGGTTGAATTTAAAATTATTTAAAATTATCAGCTACATGAGTATCTCTAAAATCAAGTGAAATTTATTTAAAAATATATATATTGTTATCATCGTGCGTAGAAAAATAAACCATATTGTTATGATAAAAATAAGGAAAGTAACATTCAATTTTACTACTATTGAAAAAGAGTCCATAACAAGATTTTAGACCACGAAATAGTACGTGCCAAAGACTCTTTTTATTTATGCATCCTTCCTTCAATTCTTTTATTTTCTTTTCTTTTTTTATTTAGGCTCGCATTCCTCAAGGAACTTAACGCAGTTAGCGTTGCGTTTTTCTTTATTTTTATCTTTTTTCTTCCATCTGATCCCATGTGTTGCACTTGTGAAGAACAGAAAAAGGATTGAGCTCCAGAGAACAAAGATATGTATTCATATTACTGTAACACTATTCCTAATTCATACTAGGATTCAACTTTACAAGAGAATCTGTGAAAGGTATCAAAATCTAAGAAAATCAGAGAGGTATTATCCTTTGTTTTGAGTGTTTTAGCCTCATTCAACAACATATTAGCAATCTTTTCTGCAGAATTCTCTCTCTCCGAATAGTATCTCTCCCTCATCTGTGCAGTTGTGAAAGCAAGCTGTCAGAGCAAATTGGTAGGAAACGGGCAAAAAACAAAAACAAAAACTAGAAAGAAAGTAAAAAAAAGGGTATGTTAATACAAAACCTGGAGCACAAGCTGAATTGCCTTCTTCTCGCTGATGACATCCCATAAACCATCACTGAAAATTTAGCGGATGCCAAAGTTATACTTTCAAAATCACCAAAAGAAAAAAGTAAATGTTAAAACTAAAACTGCACTGTTTTAAGAAATAAAACATCATGGTTCGGATTTTGCAAAATAAAACCAGTTACTTCACCGACTATTCTGCAGAGTATATAGCTCATCTAAGGTATGCAAGTAATGGAGCATCCAACCACTCAATTTAAAGTGTATTGTGATATTAACTCACTAAAATTCTAAGGTGAATACACCTTAAATTGCTCATTTTAAAAGAGCTTCCTCCTTCTAGAAGAAACATTATTGAAAGACAGTGAACCGTAATATTCAGAAAAGCATGCATCAGACGCAAAATCACCTAGCTAGAACAGCAAAAGCTTCGCTTGCTTGATCAATATGCACAACTTGACTAATATAAGGTTCTGAGCTGAACCGGGAATCCTGCTGTTTCAGGAATTTGTCCCCAAGCATCCTTGCCAGATTTATACCTACATCAAGGTGAGAATCAGCATCAGCATCAGCAATTGCCAAGTTAATATAGTCGGGAAAATGAAGTTTTATCAGTTTTGGAGATTCTTTTTTCTGACATACCATATAGACGTGTTTCCCCATCCTTTAATGGTTCACCTGTCCCTTCAATCCTGAGTCTTTCAGAATGATTCGTTATCTTGTGATCTTCTGTCATCTTAATTTGTTTACCATTAACACTGCCAAAAATTATTCATGTTGAGTTTCATATAAGCATAAAAGTATACGCACAAGCATTCCAGTCTATTCTATTTTTGGCAACATAACCCCACATATGACAAATTAAAAATCCATAGCTATAATTAAAGTCACTCGGTAGGAAGTAGGCGTCCATTACTACAGCAATGGTTGCATTGCATAAGTAAATACAATGCTGTGGAAATATATAACTAGACAACACTGAAGAATTCTATTAACTGACAACTGACAAGAAAAAAATTAATGGGGTCTCTATTCACATGATTTCTCAGCAATCCACTGCAAAAATTCCAGAACAGATAATCCTAGGATTTCATTACACAGAAATATTATATTTCAATAAATCACGGGACACGTGCATCCTCACCATACCAAGAAAGCTGAAAGCAGTATAAAACACCATAGCCACCCTTGACCCATTCAAAATTCAAACAAGACATCCAAAGCATTCCAGTTGATAAGATAAGCATACCTCATACAGCAGGCAGAGTCTCCAACATTAGCACATTGTGCAAAGAAATTTTCATAACCATCAGTCCACACTAGAAGCACTGTTGCTGTACATCCCTGCAAATAATTTGTTATTCAAATATACAAACATAAATGCAAAAATTAATAGCAGAAAATAAGACAAAAAAAATCATGCATCTGGCAAAGAACAAGTTAAATAAGATCAGGGTAGAGCACATAATACCTCATAATAGTGATTCATGCATGCTTCAGTTTGAGAAAATGCTTCTCGAAGGATATCTGAAGCATCACATAGTGATAAAACCCTCTCCCTTTTTATTGAATCTGATAACATACTAGCAATTATCTCAGGAAAAAGTCTGAAAAAAGAATGCAAGGAATTAGTGGTATTTAACATATTAAGAACATCCAATGTCCTTGGACAAATAACCAAAATATGCACAGAAGCCAGAAGGTGGTTGGAAAGCTGATTAAATTATTAAGGAACACTTTGAAAAAATTCTCCTTTTACTATAGGTCCTACTTTCAGTTAGAAAGTACCTTTTTTAACATTCAGAAATCCAATCATTATATATTTAAATCCAACTGGCTTCTATTCTATTGATGGGTATATAATCACGGTAAAACTAAACGACTGGAACATATCGATCACTTAGTTTATGGCACCCTGCATCTAAGAGGACAGGTTCAGAATTACTTCAGAACATATGCACAGATGAAACAGATAGGGTTTGCCCTCACTCTCAATATCTACATATCAAAAATGTTAATAGACTAAAACAACTCTTTCATACAACTTAGAGTACCAACTACCAACAGAGTATAAAAAATCTCAGATACAATTATTGGTCCAGAATAGATAACAAATTAACAATGGAATTCACTTACAGGACTACTGGAAATGCAAATGATGACATCAATCATCAAAGTGAAAATGTATTTGTCGAAATTATACGGATTTAGGCAGGGAAGGAAGAAAAGAAAGAATAAAAGATTATACAATCTTAAAGACGATGAATGATATTCCCTTGTGTATATGATGAGATACAGAATACATAATACTAATCTCTATTTATATACTAGGACTAGACTCCGAAATCCTAATCCTAATCCTAATCAAATCAAAAACAAGTAGAAGGGCAAATTACAAACATAACCCTCCAACTTTACCTATATTACAACTCATCCCATAAATTTCTAAAAGCTTACAATCTCCCCCTACTGTTAATAAACAAACAGAATAATCTGGTAGAATATTCCATGGATAACTATAGTTAAATTAAAAAAATATTTGCTTTTTATTTTTAAATACAAAGGATAAACTATGGTTAAATCCAACCCATAGTTATTTATTATTTGTTTATATACATATATATATAATATTCTGAGCCAAAATTCAGTTTCTTTTTCTTCTCCGATTCCCTCATTGCGTTTTGTTGAATTGCGAGGTGAATGGCAGAAGGTGCAGAATTGGTTTTGACATCCAATATGAAGTATGTGAAACGCCGCCATTGCCGTGTCATGCTGTTTATGTTTGTTTTCTGTTATTGTTTAAGTTTCATGGTTAGTTATTGTCGGGTTTGGTTTGTTTTGGATCTCCAAAGCATAAACCTTACCAACAGTAAAGGATCCATGTTAACTATTGAAACAACTTTTGTTGTTAAATCCACCAACGAGGGATCATTAAGTGGAAGAAAACAATGAAAGTGATGACCACAGAAGGGATTTGATTTAACCATATTTTATTCTTTGTATTTAAAAATAAAAAAGTAGTTTTTTTTTTTAATTTAACCATAGTTATCCATGCAATATTCTACCAGAATATTCTGTTTGATTATTAACAGCTGGAGTGGATTGTATGCTTTTTAAAAACTTATGGGGTGGATTGTAGTATAAGTAAAGCTTTTTAAAAACTTATGGGGTGGATTGTAGTATAAGTAAAGTTAAAGGGTAGTGTTTGTAATTGTAATTTACCCTAAGTAAAATGGAATATGAAACCCATTCCTAAGAAATCTTCCAAGGTACTGTAGAGATTAGAGACAATAAAAATGATTTCTAAGGATTCTAAGTTTCTACCAATAGGAAAGTCAATACAGTCTATTAAATAGACTTCTTAATGGCTTGATCAATTACAGTATGAAAACTCACTGAAACAACATAAACCTATATAATACATGTATTTAAGTAACTAAAATGATTGAAACAGGCAGAATATATCACATATTATAGAATAGTAAGTAGAAGATCCCCAGAGATAGTACTAATTTGCATATTACTGGATTATGGATGTCCAGCTTCACAACTAAGCAAAAACAGTGTGACAAGATTAAATCATTTCAATTCATCGAGTTCATTGTCCAATCCACATAGGGAAGAGTGTAGAAATGGCAAGCATTAACATGTAAGGTTCATAAAAAATGAAAACAACAAACATTGCCGACCTAAGGTAGAAAATACTAACTTGCTAGCAGATTTGGCTGCCCCATCCCCACCATGCCCGTCACAAATACTGAAAAGACCAAACTGAAAATTAAGAATAGACATGGGTTAGATTGCTCTGGAAAGTGAGATAAAAAACAGAAGAAAGCTTCACTGGAGGAATGTTATGAATAAATCCAAAACCTGATCCAGTCCAGGTAGAGGCCATTGATAATGGCAAACATCTTCCATAGGACGCCTTTTTCCTCCTCGCCGCAAAGCCATGGGATCTGATGCCATACCAACTCCAAAGGGAATGTGATGCTGATTTTGTGAAGTAATATGAACCTGCCATATATTAAATCACACAGCAAATTATATAGAATTGCTTTATGATTTAAAAAATATATAGATACTAGCATTAAAATAAAAAATAAAAACACAGCAGCAGCATACTGACTTCAAACATACCATTTGAAAGTAAATGATATAGTGCAAAACAAGGGGGGAAAATCCTTTAACACCTGGAATCTAATTACAACAGAGATTTCGGAAAAACCGTGTACAGAACTTGTTTTTACCAAGTGAAACAGAGAATAATCACATTTTCCCTTCCTTATGACAGGCGCATTACTTCCTAATCACAGAGGAGAGAGGATTTTGATAAATGAAAGAACAAAAGCTATAATCCAGATTCAATCTAGCTAAAATTCAATTTCACTAACTTCTCATCAATCTATCTCAACAGAAACAGTCTCATCGTATTTTACATGAACAAAATTATACTCCTATATGTGCACGCATGAAAAACAGGACAGGCATTCAAACAAATTCCTAAACAATGTATTTACATGTAAAAAGCATTATTGGAGAGCAGAAAACTTTGTAATTATGAATAAGCAACTAAAATTTATTCAACTTTCAACCTGTAAAAGCTGCAGACATTCCCTTCACAGCTAATATCATGCATACACACAAGCACAATATTCACATATATAATGATCAGAAGTAGTCAAAAACACTTTTTTGAACAGAAATAAGTGGTAGCAGTTTCAACTGAGATTCAGTCCTATACATACAGTTATGTTTGATGTTGTTCCAAGTGTTATGATATCTCCATTAGCAAGATTCATTGGATCTCCCCAATGCCTACTTCCAGTGTCTGGATGGTTAATTGGCTTAGAATTCAACAGCGTCCCATTCAAGCTACCCATGTCCACCAACTCCCATTTCATTTTCTGAAAATTCAATTTCAACAATAATCATCACACACCCTACATGCAAAAAAAAAAAATCCAATTGCAAATCCAAGAGCCAAAAAGAAAAACAATTACATCCAAATTCCACTTTATCAATGCATGCTTTCCTGACACTTCCGAATCCTTTATCACCAAATCACTCGGAGAAACTCTTCCCAAAGTTAGCGGCAACCGAGAGGGATCTGTGGACTGCACAGAACACCGAAGTCCCCTCGAAGGACCAGTGATAACCTCCAGACTGAGGCAACTTCCTGCACTTCTAACACATAGCCATGTTTGTATTTTGGCACAACCAATGCAATGCAAATACACACAGCAATGCCAACAAATAATAATAATAAGAGCTAAGAAATTACTTTGATCGGAGATATCTCTCTTGACAAAATCTTGCACCCGGTCACGTTGAAAATTAGGCGTGGCGTGGTTCTGAATTTGAGCAATATGAGCTGTGTTAAGCCTAAGGGTTTGAACTACATCAACATCATGAGAAGAAGGATCGCGATCAGAGATGACATCAACAATGAGAGTGTCACTTTGAGGTAGGGCTTGAAGCCTTGGCTTGTGAACGAGACCTGCGCCATGGCTTCGAGGGGAGCGAAGATCATTGGGGAAGCAGGCACCCTCGAGATCGTAATCTCTGGGCAATTCATTAAACGACGATGCGTTTAGGTCAGGTTCGTCGGTGACAAGGGGTCTCTCTAGCTCGGGTTTGATGATGCGGAAACGGTGGGGGAAGAAGAAACGCCATGGTTTGAAGAGGAGGAAGAGGAAGAGGATGATGAGAAGAAGCATAAGGAGCAGAACCACTGTCACAATGGTTTGTAGCATCGTATCCATCGTCTTCCCTTCTCTCTCTTCTCTTCCCAGAGAGAGACTAGAGATTGGGTTTGGGTTTGCGACAACCTCGCTTTGAAATGGTCTTGCTTCTGTTTTTTTTTTTTAATCCCTCCAAATTTACCTCTACAATTGTAATAATTCTTTCATTTTTCTTTAAAATTTTAACAAGTGCTGTTTTTTTAAAATATATTTATATACATATCACTTTATAAAATCGATTAGAAATTTAAAAAAATAGAAATGGTTATTGTAATAATTTTATCTTACTCTTACACTTTAAATCTCCATAACAAGATACTTCATTTTTTATCAGTCAAAAAATTATAATCAATAATAATATTTTCCCCTGTGTATTTTTTTTTATCACTTTTATAAGTCAAAACCCTAGGGATACTTATAATAATTACTAGCCACAAGGCCCGTGTATGTATGGCTCGATTTGGAGTTGATGACAAATGTTTTCCATCTTATACATGTAATTATATTATAGTTGTCCAATAAAAATATAAAAATATATGAAAACTGCTTGGAATCAAGGTAAATATATATTAGTGAGTCTAAAAAAATTTTATTTGAAATTTTATAAGCAAATATAAATTCACCTATTAAAATATAAGGTTTTGGATAACCCTTTAAAAAATAACCATTTTATGGTTTTGAACCTTGAATTTAGGTTCATGTCTGGCATGTCAACGGCCATCCAAACAAACAAGTTTTTGTATTTTTAAGCAATATCATCAATCGTTGCTCCATCCCAGGCTTAAGCTTCACATTAATATAAGTCACTTTTTCTGAAGTATCTCTCAAAATAGTTTCTTTGAACCCCACATCTAGAGTCAGCTTAGATGGGTTAAGAGGGTCAATCTTAGCTCTGCCTGTAGGTCCAAGTTGACAAGGTTAAAAGAACCAGCAACAACTCCTCCATCATTCAGTTTGCCCTTTAATTAATGGCTTTCAGTTTTATCATATTTAAGTTGAGGTTATAGCAGTACCTAGTCATCTCTTGATCACCTCAAAGATACTTTGTTGTCCTTATTAATGAACTTGATAAGGAGGTGTAGAGTCGAGACGATAGCCTCCATAGCATTCAAGGTGGGTAGGCCTAAGATACTATTATATGGAGACTAGACATCAATGATTATGATCCTTAACTTGATCGTCTTGGCCCCAGGTTTGCCATCAAACCTACATATCAAAAAACGTCCAATTTACTAACTAGATAATAGAACTCATCAAATTGACTTAACGTAATTTACCTGAAATCTAAAGAAATTGAGTTATAATAATCAAATGAAACAGAAAAGGGTTCGGAAGCTTTGACTTACCAAACACGGGCCTAAACGAGTTTTAAAGGCTAAATGTGACACTTGGCGACAACCCACGACTTTGGAATAACTCTACAAGGTTGAATTCAAATAATTGGGCCAAAAATCAAAAAATTGAAGAAAGCACCCAAAATGGGTTCTTAATTCTTACCTAGGTCAAGAAAAAGGAATTGAAGGGAAGTTTGCTCCTAGCTCAATGCAATGAAAAGAAGGAATGAGAGATTAAAGAAGCTTTCCTTAGCCTTGATGGAGAAGAAAACAAATATGAATGATTGAGGGGGGGAGGGGTGGTACGGTTTTGATGGAAAGAAAAAGAGAGGTTTTCTTTTTGTTGTTTCTATAAGAAAAAAGAGAATAATTAAATTCAAGTGGTGATGGAAATTTAGTAATTTTATGTGTTCGACCAATCGAGTAACTCTAGTTACTTTAAACTGAGCATGATTTAAATCTTATTTAATCTATATTTTTTAATTATAATTATTCAACCTAATTTATTATTTAGTTATATGCAACTGGTCATTAAATTTTAAATTGGGGGTTATAAAAAACACTTGATTAGGTACTGAATACATGGTTCCTTTATAAGTCAGTTGGTAGGCTACTTTGATGTAGCATGGGTCATAATAATGGTAATGATTTCTCAAGGGTTTTTGTGTTCCAAATAACTAAGGTCTTGCCTCATTCTCCCATAGAAAAAATTCACTTTTTTGTGCATTTAGTAGCTTAAGATAATCGATTTCTCATTGGTCGGAGTTAGAGATATCCAACCTCAGTTAATTTTTATGGGTCTATATACCAAAACCTAGTTAGCTCAGTTAATAAGTCTTCAAAAAGTGTGAGGTTGATGGTAAGATTTTGGTAAAAATAGCTTTCATTGTAATCACCCTTATAGTTTGAGGCTCCTTATAATAAGGTTAAACCATTAAGGTTTCTTATAGCCCCTGTGATAAGTGTCCATTATGCTATAATTTTTTATGATATTTAGGTAATTTTTTGAGAAATTGTTAGATTAAATGCGAATTAATTGATAAAATAGCAAGAAATTAAAGTTGTATAGCCCAACTTTAGTTTTGTTAGCTATGATCGCATTTAATCTTTGTTTTGTTGTTTTTGTATAGGTAAATAGGAGATTTGGAGAAAGAAATTAGTTGAAGTGGAAAAAATTCAAGCAAATTTAGAGTATCTCACTTAAGCGAGGCAAAATTCACTTGAGCAAGACACTCGCTTGAGTGAGACACTCGTTTGAGCATGACACAACTCGCTTGAGCAGGAAGAAGGCAGAAGGCACATCAAAGGCATTCACTTGAGCGAGCTACATTTCACTCAAGTAAAAATCATCCAGAAAGCATCAAATGCAATCTCACTTGAGCGAGGCTTTTCTCGCTTAACCGAGAAAACCACAGAGGCCAGAGGTGTTGTATTCGCTTGAGTGGGGACCAGTTCGCTCAAGTGAAAGATAGGAAGAGACTTCATGGATTACTTTCGCTTGAGCGAGGAACTTTCTGTTGAAGCGAAAATATAGTAGTAAGATTAGAGTTGATCTTGCTTGAGAGAGTCTGAGCTCATTTGAGTGAGATCTTGAGAAGCAAAATAGCTTATTTAGTAACTTGCAAAGCAGAGCAAGTGACTTTCGCTTGAGCTAGCCTGGGCTGGCTTAAGCGAGACCACTTATATTTAAAAAGAAAGCTCAAAGATTTGAGGGAACTACTTAGAACAAAACGCATGACGAAAACTCCATTTATGTGAATGGTGTTTGAAGGCCGCGGAAGCTATTTTCTTCTTATTTTTCTCCATTTTTATGGTTTATAATGGCTACCATGAGTAGCTAAACTTCTTTTTGGGATTGGATGTAGTTGATTTGAGCTCGACGTACATTGGCTCTATATTTATATATATGGTATTTTGTTCTATTGATTTTGGTGTTTCATTCTATGTTATTTGCTTGATTCTATTGGATAAATAGTTTTCTGATTCAGTTTTCTTAAGTTGTTAGAAAACGATTTGTGAAAACCGATCTGAATGAAATACTCAATACGCTCAGGTGTTAGGAATAACTTCTGACGTATCGAACGCTTTTAACAACCAATTATAATGCTGGAAAATTTCTTTAAATGATTGAGGGGTTGATGTTTTGGGAGTTTTCTTAGGATTTCGTATTCGAGGAATCAAAACGAATGATTTAAGATTTGTTGCGTAAAAATTGATAGTTCTTAATATCATCTGTATGAATATATCTAGGGTTCGGCCAAGTGAGATAGATGAAATCCAATCTCAGTCTCTCTCCATTTGAACTTTCCTTTCACTTTTATGTTTGTTTTTTTATTTAGTTTCTATTTTTGCACTTAATGAAAACCAACTATTTTGCCGCCTAAATTATTTTGAAATTGAATCCCTTAAATTACAACAACCCCCTATGGAACGACATCTGTTGTACTATCCTACAATTACCTTTTGGATTATTTAGATTCATATCTGCATTGCACTAACTTGCATGTCCCCGTCAAAAGGAGAAAGGGTTAGGTGTTAAAGGCTTAAAGCCTATGGACTATGGTGATCAATTTCATAATATTTTATAATTATAATACTAGCAAACTACAAGAAAATGCTAAAATATATGTTTGGTCTCTTACATGTATTTTGAATTTCAATTAAGTCTCAATTTTTTGTCTCAATTTAGTTTCTCACATTTTGGAATGATTTCAAATGGTCACTTTCACTAAAAAAGTTAATGGAAACTTGTTTTTTCTTTAAATTGGTTGTTATGGAATTAGTTTAAAACATATATTTTTAGATCGATTTCCATTTAGAACAAATTTAAAAAGTATATTTTAAATCTAATATTTTACATCAATTAATACAACAAAATGATTTAATAGTATAATTTTTAAATTGGTTGTCAATAGAAAACAATTTAAAAAGTATGTTTTAAATCAATTTTTAGTGACTGATTTAAAATGGTATACATTAATTTTTTTAACGGGAAAAACCATTTTAAAATTGTCTCAAAATATAAGACACCAAATAAAAAAAAATTTGAAACCAAATTGAAAATTTAAAATAAACATAAAGGAAATATATATTTTGGTGTTCGTGTTTATTTTTTAACATAATACACATATAATGCATATACACACTGAAATTCTTCCGCTAAATATCATTAAACATCTTTTAAAAACCGACTTTTAATTTTTTCAGGTATACCTAATTTTAAAATTATTTTGTACTTATAATGAGGAGTAAACCCTTAACATTTAGTTAAGAGATGATAAATTCATTAATTTCGCTCAACCACATTGACGTTAATTTGATTTATAAATTATGTCCATTTGTATTAACCTTTTGGATTCTATATTTTAAATTTTATAATACTGTTTTTTTAATCTTTTGATATGTAGTGATTGGAAATAATCCCAAAAAAAATTACAGAGAAATATTTTATTACATAATATTAATTATAAACAATGGAAAATGAAGCGTTCTCTTTATATATATATATACTAGCAGTAGTACCCGTGTCTTGCACGATTGTATTAAGTTTGTAATTTATAATAATAATAATAATTTAGTTAAAACATATAAAATATATTAAATTATACAAATGATAATATAAAATAAATAATTTTAATAAAAATATTTACCTTAATATTTTGGATAAAAATTTTAAAAAGAAATATTTTAAATACTAAAAATGTTTGTTAATAACTATTACTGAATTAATAAAATATCAAAATAAGTATTATAAAAGAAATATATACTAAGTTTCTTATAGGAAAGTCATACTAATTTTAATACTTAATTTGAGATTTAAATTGACCATTTAAAAATCTCAATAAATGAAAAAATAATAAAATAATATAAAAATAAAAATAATTGAAGTAATTAAAAGAATTAATATAATATTTTCATATTAAATAAAATACAAAATTATTTGATTAAATATCACATTTTAAAAGTAATGTTAAGAATAAGAAAAATAATTACTTAAAACAATTAAAGAATTAAATAAATATAAATAAAATAAAATAAAATAAGGGAAAAGGGGAACTTCTATTGAAATTTTTTACCTATATATTTATAAATTTAAAAAACTATAAAAAATAAATTTTAGAAAAATTTATATAACCTGACTCAAAAATACTTTGTCTTCTTATATGTTATAAAATTTAACATTATTGTATTTCCCAGTATTATATATATATATATATATATATATATATATCTTTGAATTACTACTTAAATTTTATGTATTTTCTAATTATTTATAAATCATAAATACATATTAAAAATAAAATTACATTTACCTCCTCACCTTTTATTTTAACATTGTGAAACAATTTTAATTTTAATATATTGAATTATTTATTTTAAAAACATATAATGAACTTTTTAATAAGATAAGATAGTTATTATTTACAAACTTTTTTATATCTATGATGCATATATATCAAGAGTGATCCCAGAAAAGAAATTGTTATTCATGATTGAATGTTTATGTATCCATTCCATGTTAAGTAAAGTGGATAACAATTACTGAGAATATAAGCATAATTTGATCTTGGAGATAAAGTGAATGTTTATTCTTGTCCAAACCTTAAGAACACTCTAATTTGGAAACTGCTGTACGCAACCTATAATGAACACAACAACAACACTGGTTTGCTTATGATAACAATTATATGACCGTTGGTTTTTATGATGAATTCTTTCTTAGCTTTTATTTTTCTGTATGCACATTATAATAAAAATGAAGGTATTGGAGTACAACAACTTCTATTTTATCATCTTTCTTCAAAATGAGAAAAATTTCCATTTAAGCAAAATCTTTAAATTGGTCCTTAAATGTATAGATTATATAATGTTTTATATTTATTGAGATTTTAAAAATCTTTAATATTAGTGTCTAACATTACAAAATATCTTTCATTTTACTACTTATGTAATTTAATTATTATTATTTTATATTAAAAAGATTAAATTAAAATCGATTTATAGTTAAAAAATAAATTGATACACGACTTGCACAAGTTTAATTACTAGTACGAGGATTTGTGATTTCTTTTTCATATATCCTTATTTATAGGGTTAGGTAACATTTTTTTAAAATTAAAAGTTCCTATAAATTGGATTTTAAGAACTTACCAAAACTAGACATGTCTATAAATTTGCTAAGTGATTCTTATAGATCACTTATCAATAAAATTATCGTATTAATGAAATTTAAATTTGTGGCCATAATGTTATAAATTTAATTTTTAACCAATTACACCCATTTTTATTGACGAAAAGTAGTTAAGATTAGTTTAAGTGATTATTCTTTCACTGGATTTAATATAATTACAGAACACATATTAAATCCAAACAATATCTTCTAAACAAATTTAGGGATTGAGATAAACAATTTCTACTCAAGTGCATATGCAGAAAGGAAAATAACAAACTGATAACCTTTATTTTCAACTGTTTCATAATTTGGAGTATTAAACATTGAAAAAACAAATTTAATATTGATGAAAAATTAAAAGCATGTATACATTTTTAGTGACTAAAATCCTATTTAAGTTGCGACTTAGTTCAATATCAACTTGCGGGATTCAAAATGTGCAATTTAGTATATGCTTATGATACTTAGAAAAGAGAGTCTAAGCGATCATAATAGAGTGTCTCTTTTAAGCCTTCTTCGATGTTTAAGTCGTCAAATACCTAGGGTAAATGTGAGAATCATCGGTGTAAAGTAGGTAAGAGTTAAGAATAATGTAGGCAGAGAGTAGGGAGAACCATTTCGCTTGAGCTAAGCCTTGCTCGCTTAAGCGAAAAAGAGGTGGAGACTTTTGGTTGCTCACTCACTTGAGCGGGGCTTAGCCCGCTCAAGCAAAATCAAGGTAGGAGCGAGAACTCGAGGAATAAAGTAGTTGACAAGGTAACCTTTTGGGATTTGACATAGAAGGCCGCAGAAGCTATTTTTCTTCTCATTTACCTTATTTTTATACTATGTAATGGCTATCATGTGTAGCTAAAACTTTTTTTGGGATTGGATGTAATCGACTCAAGCTCGTCGTACTTCGGCTCTATATTTATATATATGGTATTTTGTTTTATTGATTTTGGTGTTTCATTCCCTGTTTAATGCTTGATCTATCTGATAAATTGTTTCTTAAGCTAGTTTTTCTTGAGTTATTGGAAAATGATTCTCGAAAACCAATCTGAATGAAATACTTGACATGTTTGGTTGTTAGGAATAACTTCTAATGTATCAAACGCTTTAAACAATTGATCAAAATGATTAAGGAATCAACGTTTTAGGAGTTTTCTTATGGATTTCATAGTCGAGGAATCAATACGAATGACTTTTGATTGTTGCGTCAAAGTTAATAGTTTCAAATACTGCTTATATATATATACAGGGTACGACCAGAAGAGATAAATGAAATCCAATCTCAGTTTCCTTTTATTTGATTTCGTTTAATAAAATTGGTTATTTCATTGTTATTACTAGTTTTAGCGACTTTTATTTTCCATGTAATACAATCACAACCATCAATTTATTTTTCCACCAATTACAATTTTAAATGAAGAATTCTAAATTCATCAACCCCTAGTGCAATGACATTTGATTTCAATCAATTACTACAACAAGAAGTGGATAACTTACCACTATCCTTACCAAGTTTTGGAGCCGCTCCAGGGGGTGGTGTTAATTTGAAATTTCAGTTTTTAATTATTTAGCTTTGTCAATACTATACATATTTTATTTGTTTTCGTGTTATTGTTATTTTTTATGCTTGTCTAACCCTTGCAACTAGTGTGTGATCTATGCTTTATAGAGGATAGGTTCTGATCCGGTCTTGATACCGGTCCCAAGACAAGTGACGTGTCATCCACCAGTGTTACCGATCCAACGGGTAAGACATCAAATTAATAGGACCGTATAGACGTTCTCCCTATATCGGTAAGTCCATGTTGACGCCTAGCACATCGGTATAACACATTCTCTACATCGGTACATTTATTAATCAATAGTTGGAGGATTCGAGAAGAGTTCACTGATGCTAATTGCCCATGAGAGACATCTGTCTTCCGAAGGCACGCATGTTATCGCTTGACCCATACTTGTCTCCCACGCTGATTAAATATGTATATATATATATATGCCCATACTTTGACAAGACAAAATGGATATTCTCCACTTCCAAGTCTCATCGTTTGAGGCAAGTCAGGTTTGTTCCCCTGGGCAATCAGACCCATCATTCTCCTTCGCCTATAAATACTGCCAGAACGCAAACAGAAACGGACTTTTTTTTGACTAATCCTACAATCTTTATCTTACATCCTTGTTGGAACAATTTTCCAAAGTAAGGGTGAACCAAAAGATGAACAACAATTTAGAGGACTTGATATGATCTTCTAGGCATGCAGAGCACTTTCCTAAAATTAGTATTTCATCCCTATAGAGTGTGGGTATCACGAAATCCAATTTTGAGATACAAAGAAGATTCAACAACAATACTCACTCTTGTATTGTTGCAAAACAAGAACAAAGGATGAAAGAAATTTAATTTGTGTTTTTATTTCTGTATATTTGAGTAATGCACTTGGATCCCTTTATATAGATGTTGATCAGACATCTTCTGAATCAAAGGGACACAAATTTATGAATTGTTATAACTCTTCATAAAAGGTTGAGACTCTTTAAATTTACTAAAAAGGTGTGTAATTGATTACAACACAATGGTAATCAATTACACCTTTTGAAAAGTCATACCATTTGGCATTACACCTTTGAAAGGTCATACCATTTGGCGTCTCAAAATTTAAAAAGTTACTCAATCAGAGTTTTCACTCTTTGATAATCGATTACACACAATGGTAATCGATTATCAGAGAATTTAATTCTCAAATCTCAACAATCCTCCCCCATTTGAGAGTATTAAATAATTACTACACACAAATTTAAATTTAATATATACAATCTTACACGTAAATGAAAGTGTACATAGACTTGAACTTCCACTTAGTAGAGTATACATTCCAAGAAATCGTATTTTATTGGTATCGAAACGATTGAACCGATATAATACATAATGAAAACTTGAAGATACAACTACATATAAGATAAACTACATGTTCTTGTTACTTGACACAATAGGGCCATGCATCCATATCTATTCATAAGTGCATCAAAGTCATTGCCCCTTGACTTCTTGAAGCGGCCAAACTTCGCACTTACATAGGTTGATTTCTTAGGTAAAACATGTTCCTGCGATAAAACATAAATTCAAGAAATCAATTAAGAATTATTCAACCTCCTTACATCACAGGTCCAAAGCACCCTTGTGCTTTCAATTATCAAATAAGAGATTTAATCTTATTGAACTTAAGACTTAATGTCATATTAAGTGTTAAGTTAAGATTCCCTTACTAGTGATTAATTGTGGGCTCCATTCCAATTTCAATAGACATTCTAGAGATGGAATCTTTAGCCAATGCCTTTGTAAAACCATCAGCCAAATTAAGCTTTGTTTAAACGAAATCAACGGTAATAATACCATCCTTGATAAGTCCTTGGACATAACTATGTCTCACACCTATATGTGGAGATTCTAGCCACATGTGCATATGTATCAAAATAATCAATTCCAGGTTTTTGTCTAAACCCTTGTGCCACTAAACGTGCTTTAAACTTATCAATAGTTCCATCAGCTTTGATTTTCTTCTTGAAAATCCATTTACATCCTATTGGTTTACACTTAGGAGGTAAGTCAACCAAAATCCATGTGTTATTTCCCATGATGGATTCCATCTCATTATTAATTGCTTCTTTCCAGAAAGCAGCATCTTGAGACCTCATAGCCTCTTGATATGTCAATGGATCTTCTTCTATATTATAACAATATGAGAACTTTGTTAAGATAGAATCTCTTGTACCTTCAACTAAGTACACATGAAAATCTGGGCCAAAGGATTTTTCTTTTCTTGCCCTTTTACTTCTTCTAGGTTGTGATGTGGAAGCATCATTCTCATCTAGAGTTTGAATATTTGATCCTTGATCAATCAAGCTTTGATCCAATTCTTCAATATTGGTATTAGGAGTTAAATCCTTTGAATGAGGAATTGAAGAAAATCTCCTTTCATCAAAAATTGCATCTCTAGATTCTATGATTGAATGTAGTGACACATAATCATTTTGTCCTATTACATAGAACCTATAGGCTTTGCTATGTTCAGCATAACCTATAAAAATGCATTCAATTCCTCTTTCACCCAATTTCTTACGCTTGGGTTCCGGTATTTTTACAATTGCCCTACAACCCCAAACTTTGAGATAAGTCAAATTTGGCTTTCTTTTATACCAAAGCTCATACGGGGTTACCTAATTCCTTTTTATCGGAACTCGGTTTAGAATATAACAAGCCGTTAACATGGCTTCACCCCAAAATCCATCACTTAGACCAGAATAGGACAACATAGAATTAACCATTTCTTCCAAAGTCCTATTCTTTCTTTCTGCTATACCATTTTGTTGTGGTGTATATGCAGTAGTTGTTTCATGGATAATACCCACAGATTGAAAATAAATTGGATCATAATATTCACCACCTTTATCAGTTCTCAACTTTTTAATTTTAGTATTAAGTTGCAATTCTACTCCATTTTTATAAACCTTAAACTTTTCTAAGGCTTCATTTTTAGTAAACAAAAGATAAACATAGCAAAAGCGTGTATGATCATCAATGAATGTTATCATATATTTCTTATTTCCTAATGAAGGTGTACTATGAAAATCACATAAATCACTATGTACTAATTCAAGCAAAGTTGAATTCCTTTCAATATTAGGAAAAGGTTTTCTTGTTATCTTTGTTAGCATGCATGTTCTACACTTTTCTATGTTCAAATCAAATGGAGGAATCAGATCAAATTTAGACATAGAATGTAGTTTTCGATAATTAACATGTCCAAGACGAAAATGCCATAAAGAAGAATCATGATTAATAATATAAGCAGAATCAATAACACGATTTATTGTACTTAATTTAAACATATTGTTATAGAGATATCCTAGACCAATAAATACACCACCTTTAGATAGTACAAACTTATCAGCTTCAAATACCAATTTATAACCTAATCAATTCAAGATTACTCCAGACACTAAATTTCTCCTTAATTCTGGAGCATATAGTACACCTCTTAATACAAGTGATTTTCCAGAACTAAGTAATAATTCTACTTGTCCACAACCTAGGACTTTAGCCATAGAATCATTTACCATGTAAAGAACTTCTCCATTGTCACCTTCCTTCAAGGATTTGAATAGAGACCGATCTTTACACACGTGTCTTGAAGCTCCTGAGTCGATCCACCAAGAATCATCAGTCTGCACACAGAAGATTTTAGAAACCATTTCCACAAAATTCAAATTGGAATTATGTGCAATGTGTGCAAAATTACCTTTCTTAGGTTGGTCTTGGCTAGAATTGCCTTGACCTTGCTTTCCACCATTCTTGGCCATTTTCCTTTTCCAGATTGTACAATCTCTTTTCATGTGACCGGAATTGCCACATTCCCAACAAGTTACTTGTTGATTTGCCTTACCAAATTTAGGCCTCTTGTTCCTACTTCCTTTATTGAAATTAAGGGGCCTTTTCTTGAACTTTGGTATTGCCTTTGATTTCTCATCTTCCACCATATTAACAGTGGACAAATTAGGATTGCTAGAATCCTTATTACCATCTTGTAGACGGATTCCTTCTTCAATTCGAAGATGTATTGCCAATTATTCAACACTTATATCATCCTTGTTGTGCTTTAAAGAATTTCTCACATCTTTCCAATTGGGTGGTAATTTATCAATTATAGAAGAAACAATAAAAGTCTCATCCATAGCAATATTATGTTGCCTAAAACTTCCAAGGATTCTTTGGATTTCATGGAATTGTTCCATTATAGGTCTAGCATCACTCATCTTATAATTATTAAAATTACTAACAAGGAATTTCTTACTTGATGCATCTTCAGAAATGTATTTGCCTTCAAGTTGATCCCACAATTCTTTGGCCGATTCTACATACTGATACACATCGAATAATGCATCGGTCATGCCATTCAGAATGTGACCACGGCATATGTAATCATCATTCTCCCACTTGTGCCTCTTTCTTTGTTCTTCCAAAGTTTCCTCTTCTCTCTCCTTTGGTTGTGGAGTGCTAAGAACATAGGCCACATTAAGGGCGGAGAGGAGGAAGTGCATCTTCTTTTGCCATCTACGAAAACCAACGCCTTCAAATTTGTCTAATTTGTGGAAATTTGTAGACATATCACGGATTGTTGCCATTTTTCTTGGAAATACTAATTTTAGATTGTTGGAACAATTTTCCAAAGTAAGGGTGAACCAAAAGATGAACAACAATTTAGAGGACTTGATATGATCTTCTAGGCATGCAGAGCACTTTCCTAAAATTAGTATTTCGTCCCTATAGAGTGTGGGTATCACGAAATCCAATTTTGAGATACAAAGAAGATTCAACAACAATACTCACTCTTGTATTGTTGCAAAACAAGAACAAAGGATGAAAGAAATTTAATTTGTGTTTTTATTTCTGTATATTTGAGTAATGCACTTGGATCCCTTTATATAGATGTTGATCAGACATCTTCTGAATCAAAGGGACACAAATTTATGAATTGTTATAACTCTTCATAAAAGGTTGAGACTCTTTAAATTTACTGAAAAGGTGTGTAATTGATTACAACACAATGGTAATCAATTACACCTTTTGAAAAGTCATACCATTTGGCATTACACCTTTGAAAGGTCATACCATTTGGCGTCTCAAAATTTAAAAAGTTACTCAATCAGAGTTTTCACTCTTTGATAATCGATTACACACAATGGTAATCGATTATCAGAGAATTTAATTCTCAAATCTCAACAATCCTCACGTTGTTTATTCACTAACTTGAGCGTTGGAGGATCTTCGCAGGTGACACCATATTTTGCCCCACATCAACGCAAAGGATCGGTGTGTAGGATCTCCAGGACATCAAGACTGATCTTCTCCCACTGAGAGATTGGATTATAATACCAGATACCCATTGTACCGGTGTATAAATACCAAAATCTTTGACTTTTGTGGCTGGCCTAACACCGGATCATTTAACCCCGGTTCAGGACAATACATTGGCACGCCCAGTGGGACCCGCTAAAGTTATTCCCACCTCTCGCTTTCAAAGTCTCGTCTTTATCATGGAAGGCCATGGGAGAGACATGCAAGATGGGTACGTGGAAGATGTCACTGCACAAGAGCAAGCAGTAAATAGGCATTTAGCTTTTGAGTCACCAGTGGGAAGCTCTAGGAGAATGGTGCAGGCGTCTACGCCTGATCCATGGGATGAGATGATATGCAAGCTAATGGAGGAACTGGTGGAGTTGAAACGAGAAAAGAAGTCTATCGACGAGAAAGTAATGTCTCAAGCTGAAAGGACTCACCATACTACAGAAGAAAGAAAATCTGCTAGTCCTCAATACTCACAGATCCCCACGTATAAAGAGAAGGAACGAACGCAAGACTCGGGAGAGAAAACTAGTGGCAGAAGATGGGATCCGAAAGCGATGCACGGGGCATACAAACTTAACATCCCGTTTTCTCAAAGACTGATGAATGTCGTTATTCCAAAGCACCTGCAGACCACTCAACCCTTTTCCATTGGGAAATATAATGGAGAGACGGATCCTACCAAGCACTTGGATGCCTACGTGTATGAAAGTATGTACCTGGGAGTGCATGAAGATGTTATGTGTAGGATATTTCCTCGCACCTTGATGGACGATGCTCTCAGCTGGTTCAAGGGGCTACCATCTGGCTCCACCGATTCGTGGGGAGAGATGGCAACAGTGTTCATGGATCACTTTGTTATCTCTAGAGATGTCCCCAGAACCTCTCATACATTAGCTCAAATCCGGTAAGGAGAGCGTGAGACTCTCAAAGACTTATTAAAAAGGTTTTATAAGGTGGCAGCCACTGTCCCAAATTTGGCAGAAACACTCCAGTTGCACCTCATAATAGAAGCTTTGCAACCGAATTCTGTTTTCATCTTATCATTGGCGAAGAGTCCTCCCGTGAGTTTTGAGGAATTCAGGAGGAAAGTGTTCAAATATGTGGGCATTGAGATGCATTTGGAGGCAACAACGGCCAGGGCTAAACCTTCGACGCCGCACCAATAACCCCAGAGAGATAAGGACAGACCAAGGTCGAAACGCATGGAAAGACCATTCCATAGCAATGCCTATAATAACCCTGCACCTCGACATCAGGAAAAATGTGTGAACACTTTCAGTACTATGCCCCGCTGAGTGTCAACCATTCACAAATTTTGAGGAAGGTCGGATGGCCAACACTCAGTGTTTATGGGATCCGAAAACCGCCCCATCTTAGAAAGCATAGAGACCAGCGAAAGTACTGCAACTTCCACGAATAGAACGGTCATTCTACGGACGAATGCCAGGCCCTGAAGAACACCATCAAAACCCTGATCCGAGAGGGCAAACTTAAGCAATACTTGTTGAAAGAAAGATCCTTTGATGAGCCAGACCGGATGGAGAAGCGAGGAAGAGACCGCGAGGACGACAGCGATGACAGCCACACTCCGGTTAGGAGACTTACCGCTGTAGAAAAACAAAAGGGGATCTTAACTGCTGAGACAGCACAACAAAACATCACCCTCTACTACAGCGTCAGGGCCGATATGAGGTCATCGACATGATAGCTGGGCGCTTCGCCGAAGGAGGAGTTTCCATTACAGCCAGAAAAAACCATCATCGCATGGTCCTCTCGCTTCAAGGAAAGCTTATAGACAATCGCCCCTTTAGAGGCGGTGTAGTGGCACTAGTGATATCTTTTTCTGATGATGATTTTGGCCCAACAGTCCCTAGAGGCGATGACGCGGTGGTGATAGTGGCTGTCATCGCTAATAAGGATGTAAGGAGGATACTGGTTGATCAGGGGAGTTCTTGTGACGTTATCTTTTATGGTTGTTTCAAACGTATGAGTTTTAATGATTCTGATTTACAGCCTTACACGTAGGATCTAACAGCTTTCAACGAAGCCAAACAACCAACAAAGGGGTACTTAGACATCTGATAACCTTTGAGGGCGAGCCAGGAGCTAGGACTATGAAATCCAGGATTCTGGTGATCGATGTGGAGTCACCTTACAATGGAATTATAGGCCGCCCAACCCTGAACGCCATGGAAGCCATTGTTTTAACTCCTTATCTGCTTATCAAATTTGTAGACAAAGACAACAATGTATCTTCTGTCAGAGGAGATCAGGAGATGGCCAAGTATTGTTATAACTTGAGCCTGAATATGGTGAAACTTGAGGCATTCAACAAGAAGAGGAAGTTGAATGATGGAGGATCTACGGCGGGGTCTGTGAGCCTAATTGATTTGGATCCCAGAGTGGAATTGAAGATCAATCCGTTGAACCCGTCAAAGCCCACGCCAGACGGAAGTTCTAGGGACGTCATATTGGGAGATTCTCTAGAAAAGGTCACGCATATCAATGACAAGCTGGAGCCAGTCATGGATCAGCGCTTGTTCACGCTCCTCCAAGAATTCAAAGACCTTTTTGCATGGACAACCGCCGATATGCCTGACATGGATCCGGACTTCTGTTGTCACAAGCTAGCTGTTTATATAGAGACGAGGCCGGTCGCTCAGAAAAAGCGTAGATTGGGACCAGAAAAGCAGAAGGCATCCTGTGAGCAGTTAGAAGAATTACTGAAGGCTGGCTTTATTAAAGAGATTTGTTATTCTTCATGGTTATCCAACGTCGTGATGGTCCAGAAGGCTAATGGCAAGTGGAGGATGTGCACCGACTATGTGGATTTAACCGCTGTTGCCCAAAGGATCCTTATCCTCTCCCAAACATAGATTGGATGGTGGATGACTCATCCAGTTACCAATACCTGAGCTTCATGGACACGTATTTGGGTTATAACCAAATTCTGATGTGGGAAGAAGACCAAGAAAAAAAAGCTTTCATCAATGATCATGGTGTTTTCTGCTACACTGTTATGCCATTCGGCTTGAAGAACGTCGGAGCCACTTATCAGCGTATGATTAACAAAGTATTCGAAGGTTTACACACTCAGTTAGTAGAGGTATACATCGACGATATCATTGCCAAAACCTCCAACGGAGGTGACCACGTGGAAGATTTACGTCAAGTGTTCCTGCGGTTGAGAAAGTATAATATAAGGTTAAACCCATTAAAATGCACTTTTGCTGTTCCAGCTGGGAAATTCCTAGGGTTCATATTGACCCCGCGAGGTATTGAGGCTAATCCGAGGAAGTGTCAAGCCATTCTAGACATGCAGAGCCCGAAGAATCTAAGGGAGGTGCAATCACTAAACGGCAAAGTAGCGGCCTTGGCACGCTTCATGCCCAAGATGACACACAAATTACTTCCTCTTTATAAAGTCTTGAAGAAGGCCAAGAGATTCGAATGGGGACAGGAGAAGGAACAAGCTTTTTGGGAGCTTAAGGAGGTGCTGTCTAAACCTCCGATATTGGTAAAGCCTAACCCCAGAGAGACACTTATTCTGTACTTGGCAATTTCTGATGAAGCATTTGGGGTCGCGTTAGTCAAGGAGACCCCGGATAGACAGAGGCCCGTTTATTTTACCAGTAAGACATTGTAGGGAGCCGAAAGTCGATACCAGAAGATTAAGAAATCCGCTCTCGCCGTTGTGTATGCCTCCCGTCATCTATGACCTTAGTTTTATGCTCACCCAATTATCGTGAGAACAGATCTACCGCTCTGCTCTGTACTGAGCAAGCCAGACCTCGCGGGAAGAATGATCAAGTGGTCCATCGAGCTTTCAGAATTTGACGTCACTTACGAGCCACGAGGTGCAATAAAAGCCCAAGTTCTGGCTGATTTTGTAGCAGAGATACTGGGGACAGATCCAACAGTACTTCGACAGCATTGGACTATTTACGTGGACGGATCTTCCAATAATAAAGGCTGTAGAGCAGGAGTGGTGGTAGAAATTAACGATGGGGTCCATCTGGAGATCTCCCTCCACTTTAATTTCAAGACATCTAATAATCAAGCTGAGTACGAAGCTTGCCTCGCCAGATTACAAGCCGCGATTGACATCGGAGCCTCTGAAGTCACCCTTTGCAGCGACTCTCAGCTGGTAATATCATAAATTCAAGGTGAATACCAAGTCCGCAAGCCTCAACTTTAGTTGTATTTGAATTGTGTAAAGGAGTTGAGAGAAAGGTTTTCAGTGTTGGAGTTCAAATATGTCCCGAGAAATGAAAATGCTAGGGTAGATATTTTGTCCAGGCTAGCAAGCACGAAGCATCCAGGGAACACCACCACTGTGGTCCAGAGTATGCTGACATCACCCAACATTCCTTTTTTCCCCTCTTTAAACGCCATTATGGTTAATTTTTCCTACAAGAATTCATGGGTTATCCCTTACATCGTTACCTGGCTGATGGACAGTTGCCCACCGATGAGAAGGAAAAAAGAAGAATAAAAAGAGAGTTGCCATATTTCACCATGGTTGGTGGTGTATTCTATAGAAGAGGATTCTCAGTTCCTTACCTCCTTTGCTTAAAGGAAAATGAGATACAAGGAGTAATGGAAGAAGTGCATGAGGGGCAATATGGATACCACACCAGAGGAAGAAGTTTAATGAGAAAGATCCTCAGGGCTGGATACTGGTGGCCCACGATGAAGCAGGATTCCCTTGACTTCGTCAAAAAATGCAATGCTTACCAAAGATTTTCCAACCTTCACCACACACCGGCTGAGGAGCTCTTTACGTCAGCTGTGCCTTGGCCCTTCTACCAGTGGGGTTTGGATATCCTGGGGCTTTTTCTGACTGCGCCTGGGGGCATAAAATACTTTATTGTGGGAGTCAATTATTTCACTAAATGGATTGAGGCCGAACCAGTGGTCCACATCACTTCAGCCCAAACTCGTTGCTTCATGTATGAAAATATTATAACACGATTTGGGGTACCAGCACGGGTTGTCACAGACAATGGAACTCAATTCACTGATAGAAAATTCACAGATCTGCTTGAGGGATTGGACATAGTCCAAATATTCTCATCTGTCGAACACCCACAAACTAATGGTCAAGCTGAAGTGGCCAATAGAGAAGTACTGAAGGGATTAAAGAAATGCCTCGGGGAAGCCAAGGGAGGATGGACAGATCAATTATGTCACGTCCTTTGGGCATACCGTACAACGCCTCACTCCTCTATGAACGAATCCTCATATCGTCTTACTTACGGTGTCGCAGTGATACTAGTAGAGCTGCAGGTTGCCTCAGCAAGGATCAAGTATTTCCCTAAAAAAGATAATAACGCTAACTTGGCATCAGAAATAGATGTGATCCAAGAGCTCAGAGAAGAAGCCTTCGTTAAAGACCAAGCTATCAAAGCCAAAGCCGCTTTCCGATACAACAGACGAGTCCAGCCCAGGACTTTCAACGTCAGAGATTTGGTTCTAAGGACAAGCGTGGGAAACAAATTTACGCACCAAGGTAAGCTCGCTGCGGCATGGGAGGGTCCATACAGAGTATCCGAGGTCACTGGAAAAGGCTCATACTGCCTGGAGAACCTTGACGGCTCATTGATCCATAATAAATGGAACACCCAGAACTTACGCATGTATTATAACTAGTTGGTAAGATGGCATGTACTCTTTTTCCTTACTTGGGTTTTTCCCATTGGGTTTTTCCAAGAAGGTTTTAATGAGGCATGACCCCGACTATGCTCTTCTTGTAATTCATACATAAGTTAATGATTAATTCTTACATAGTGATGATGCGTTCACCCCTTTTTATTTATGTCATTAATTTTAGTACAATGCCGCTATATGAGAGGTCCTTCAGGACGGATAACCTTAATCCAGTGGTTAACGATGCAAAGGGAGAATGTCGGTGAAGGCCTAGGCACAGCAAGCTGGTTTTTCTCTAAGACCACGTTGAACCTCAGGTAATGAAGGCTTGGAGGGTAGGATTAAAACCGAACTCTAAGTATGGTTAATAGGTGCGAACAAACGCTGGTGAAGGCCTGGGCGCAGCAAGCTAGTTCTTCTCTAAGACCACGCTGAACCTCAGGTAATGAAGGCTTGGAGGGCAGGATTAAAACCAAACTCCAAGTACGGCTAGTAGGTGCAACTGAACGCCGGTGAAGGCCTGGGCACAGCAAGATGGTTCTTCTCTAAGACCATGCTGAACCTCAGGTAATGAAGGCTTGGAGGGCAGGATTAAAACTAAACTCTAAGTACGGCTAGTAGGTGCGACCGAACACCAGTGAAGGCCTGGGCGCAACAAGCTGGTTCTTCTCTAAGACCCCACTGAACCCCAGGTAATGAAGGCTTGGAGGGCAAGATTAAAACCAAACTCCAAGTACGGCTAATAGGTGCGACCAAACACTGGTGAAGGCCTGGGCACAGCAAGCTGGTTCTTCTCTAACACCATGCTGAACCCCAGGTAATGAAGGCTTGGAGGGCAGGATTAAAACCGAACTCTAAGTACGGCTAATAGGTACAACTGAACGCCAGTGAAGACCTGGGCGTAGCAAGCTAGTTCCTTTCCAAAACCACACTGAACCCCAGGTAACAAAAGACCCGGGCGTAATGAGCTGGTCCTTCTCAAGAACCACGCCGAACCCCAGAAGAATAGGAGCGTAGCCACCTTCGAGTCGGTGGCATACTTCCTAGTGTAGGTGTTCCCTGTCACTTTACATTTCATGAAAAGACCAATCATCACTCCTGAAGTTAAGGTACTTTTCTTACAAGTTCTTACACTTACGACATACGCTTACATAGAACAACGAGATCACCATGAGTTAAAACCCCACCACGATAAAGGGTAGATACGCTCCCTTGGGGACAATGTTCATAACTGAGAATATCCGCTCCACATTTTAATTATGAAAACCCGAGTTGATTAATTCAATCCATGACAACCCTTTCTAAGTTACCTTCATAGGACGGCTTACAAAGCTAAGAGTCTAACAAATTTATTGAAAGAACTCAGGATAATCACGACGGATAATATATAAAGGTGAATGTTTCATTCATAGGTATTAAAGGTGACATAAATTATTCGAAAATCAATTAAAACTGGAGCTGATCCCGGAACACAGCTTGATAAATTCAAAACATGAACTGAGACTACGAAGGGGGAATCTGCTCTTGGTCTTCTTTTTGACCCTTTCCTTCTCCGGAGTCTCAAACTCCTTCCTCGCTGGCTCCTTCCGGGGTTTCCTTCTCAAGAGCCTTCTTCTCCCCTTCAGATTGAACACCGTCAGACGTAGTAGTAGCAGAGTCCGGCCCCATACTTTAGCCCTCAGGAAGAGAGGGCAATCTATATAGGGAGTCAGAGGATCTTCATGGCGACCTTTAACCACTGCAACTAACGTTCCTCCATGGAATTCGTAGTACAGATTAATACCGTAGAGGTTAAGCGATGCAGTAGGGTTGTGGTAAAAGACCTGGTGTATGGCTAAGCCAAAGGATTCCTCAGCAACTTGGCTGTATATATCAATGGCTTCCTTCGCTTTAACCTTGGCAATAGCCAATGCTTCTTGTAACTTAAGGACTTTCTTCTCTGCTACTTGGGACTCTGCATTATCGGTTTTTAGGCTTTCAATCTGAAGAAGGAGCTCATTTTCCCTCTGGGCCCACTCCTCAGCCTGCTTCAAATGATCCTCCATAGCAGCTTTGTATTTCCTTTCTAGTTCTTCATGCTTACCCTGACTGGTACAGAGTTCTTCTTTCAGATCACTGGCGACCTTCTCTTTCTCTTTTAATCGGCCCTCTAACTCCTTAGCCGTTCTCTTGAGCCTGAGGGTCTCCACGTGTATACGCTCCCCGTACTCCCTTGACTTTGTAAGATGATCTTATGCTAGCTTCAGAGCAGCTTTATCCTTCTCAACGGAGAAGTTAAGCTGTTCTACCTTATCGCTTAACCGATCCACCTCAACAGCATCATCAGCCAGTAGGCTAAGCGAGTCAAGAAGCCCTGTGAGTTAGGCCAATTTCCATTTTCTAGCCTCGCACGCTTCTTTAATCTCTTTAGGCTCAAGGGTGGGCCGGAGCTTATATAGCGGCTTTGGAAGAGACGCCAGAGTCGGACACTGATAGGAGAGGAAGAGGGTCAGGAAGGAAGTTGTAGAAGAAGCACTTGGAATATCCGATGTGGACACCCCAGGAAGAATGCCTTGATGAAACCCGGCTGACAATCCAGTTGTGTCCGATGTTTCTACAGCCTTACCCTTGGAAGCACCTGCCGTCTCAGAACCCACCAAGGGCTTATGTCTTTTTGATGGAGGAGAAAAGGAGATGACTATTCAAGCAGTATCATTCTTGATCTTCCCCCTCCTCTCCTTTATTTTCGGTTGATCCGCAGCCACATCGGCACCAGCTGAACCTCCCCCCACTAAAGGAATTTCTCCATCCGCGGTTGAGGTCAGAATGATAGACTCGGAGAGGAACCTCGCTGAATTCCTTTTCGCTTGGATGTCATTCTCATTGGCAATAGCTTTCCCTCTGGCCTTCAGAGACTTCAATTTATTCATGTCGGGGGATTTCTATTCTATTTCACCTACACAAGAAAGTGGAGAACATCAATAAAAATAACAACCAATGTAATTAACAAAGAAGGCAAATAAAAGCAACAAGAAAATTACGTAAGTATTCGTTTTGGATAACGCTGGAGCTCAAAAGGTGCCTACAGGAGAATGCTTTGAAGCGAGTGGTGTATGCTTCAAGAGTAAATAAAACCGTCGCTGACTCAGTGGACAGGTCGGATTGGTCAGTGAAGTACACCTGAGAGGTAAGAAGGAAATGTTTATGAGTCCAACTTAAGGGAAACTTGTTCACATCTTCCTTGCCCTTCCAGAAAATGGGTTTGTTCTCCTGAATTGATATCCTAGTATAATAAGATTTAAAGGAACGTCCATCCACCTTGGCCGATTCAGTGTAAGATTCAAAGTTGACAAAAGAACAGAGGGTCCAGAGTGTTATTAAACTGACACCGCCTTTCTTATTGGCCCTCTGTACTACCTGGGTATAGTAGAAAAGCATGGCCAGTGTTAAAGTGAAACCGAAGTAGCCACCTAGAACTTCCAGGGCCCGGATAAGCCTCCAACCATTGGGGTGAAGCTGAGGGGGTGCACAGTCTAAAAATCTTAGCACACCTATCTGGAGCTCTGTCAAAGGAAAATGGACACCGAGGTAGTGAAAGACGAAGTCATGCATATAGACAGAATGTTCATTAGGGACGACGTGATAGATTCTTTCTGTAGGCAGTGGCGCAAAAACCTGAAACCACTCTTTTAACCTTTCTTCAGCATGGACCGTGAACCTTGGTTGAATTTGGGCTCCATCCTCCCTTGCGTGATGAGAGACCAGATTTTTGAATTTGTCAGCCACCCAACAGTAAGGCCATCTGGTCTGAAGGTCCACCCAATTTAGCCGATGTGCAACAACGTTGCACAGACCCTCGGCCGTCTTCAAAATCACTTCTTCTTCGGAAGGTCCTTCCCTAGACATAACTCGAATAGCATGGAAGAAAATCTTCGTTCTACGATAAAAGGTCACATCGTCAGAAAGGTAAGAATCTTCACTCACCTCACTATCGAAAGAGTAGTGATGCTCAGAAGATGAGTCTGAGGAGGGAATAATCACTCTCCGCCGTGAGTAAGATCCCCTTTCCGAGTGACGCGGCTCGATTCTGGAAGGAATCACAGGGATTCTTCCCCCTCGATAGCTGAAGGTTTGAGAGGTTAATCTCTCCCTTCCGAGGTTAGGGTTAACATGACTTTGCCTAGGGAGCATTTTGGTAGAAAATTGGAAAGCAAGAAAAGGAAGAAAAGACTAACAGATGGAGAAAGTATGGTTACCTAAAATGAAAGGTTGACGGAGGAAAAAGGCTTTGTAAAAATAGCACCAATGGTTCTCCTCAAAAAATTTTAATAAAGTTTTAACACAGACTTGGAGTAGTGTGGTTCGTGAATTCTACTAAGTCCCCCTTATATAGGTAAGGAATGGCTACGAAGGAAGGATAAAAAATATGTCGTCTACCAATAAACGCATCGTTTCAAGGGACAAATGACACTGCCGTTTCCTGACTGCGCACGAAAGACAAGTGACGATTCGTTGAGAATTACAAGTGATGGGCCTCAAAATTTTTGAATCTCAAGCCTATAGCAGTTCCAGCGGCAGTTACCAAACCATTTAATCAAAGCCATAAAGGCACTGTATTAAAGGCATTTATTACCCAATCATGAGAGACGTTTTTGCGTCTCACAGTAATCAATCGAATACCAAGGGGTTACAAGTTCCAAAAAACTTTTGGGATTCTCGCACCTCGAATCTTTGTCCAAATCCGTCGTAGGGATAAAGAGACAACAGATTTCTCATCCACAGAACGGATTTCTTAGGTGGACATACCGGTATCCTGGCCGTCCGAAGATAGTATAGCTTATATGAGCAACTCTACTAGTCTCTCACATAAGCTAGGGGACAGATGATCTGGTCTTGATACCGGTCCCAAGACAAGTGACGTGTCATCCACCAATGTTACCAATCCAACGGGTAAGACATCGGATTAACAGGACCGTATAGACGTTCTCCCTATACCGGTAAGTCCATGTTGACGCCTGGCACATCGGTATAACACATTCTCCATATCGGCATATTTATTAATCAATAGTTAGAGGATTCGAGAAGAGTTCACTGATGCTAATTGCCCATGAGAGACATCTGTCTTCCAAAAGGACGCATGTTATCGCTTGACCCATACTTGTCTCCCACGCTGATTAAATATGTATATATATATATATATATATGCCCATACTCTGACAAGACAAAATGGATATTCTCCACTTCCAAGTCTCTCGTTCGAGGCGAGTCAGGTTTGTTCCCCTAGCAATCAGACCCATCATTCTCCTTCGCCTATAAATACTACTAGAATGTAAACAGAAAGGGACTTTTTTTCGACTGATCCTATAATCTTTGTCTTATATCCTCACGTTGTTTATTCACTAACTTGAGCGTTGGAGGATCTTCGTAGGTGATACCACTTTTTGCCCTACATCAACATAAAGGATCGGTGTATAGGATCTCCAGGACATCAAGACCGATCTTCTCCCACTGAGAGATCGGATTATAATACTGAATACCCACTGTACCGGTATACAAATACCAAATTCTTTGACTTTTGTGGCTGGCCCAACGCCAGATCATTTGACCCCGGTTCAAGACAGTACAGGTTCCTAAAGCTCAGCTTAATTTTGATCCTGAAGTATAGGTTCCTAAAGATCAACTTAATTTTGATCCTGAAATGAAGAAAACAACAAGGAACAATAGGAGCAAGTCTAAGAAGAAAAAGCAGGGTTTGGAACAAGGACAATCTTCTACCATACCTTTTTTAGAAACAATAACAACACCTCAACAACCTCAACCAGAAATGACAGTCTTCTACCATACCTTTTTTAGAAAAAAATACTCTTGGTGATTATGCCACACAACAAGGTCCTAGATACTTCTCAAGTATAGTCATTGCCAATACTACAAAAGCACTAGAGATGAAATCAACCTTCTTATGTTTAGTATGCCTATCGATTTAAAGGAATGTCAAATAGAGAACCTTACACACATCTGTCTATATTCTATGAACTGGTTAGAACTATAGGGTTTAAGCAATATGACTTAGAATCAGTTTACCTGTGTTTGTTTCCTTTTTCTCTAGTAGGCAAAGTAAAAGAATGGCTACAATCACATCTAAATCAGAGCTTGAGTAATTGGACTGATATGGAGAAAAAATCCTGCTTAGATTCTTTCCACCTTCATGATTCATTAAAGCTAAATCAAATATTTCCACTTTTAGACAGGGATCGGAGGATCCATTCTGTGGGGCATGGGACAGATTCAAGTCTCTTCTTAGAAAAGGTCCTAACTATGGTTTTGAAGATATAATATCTTTCATAATGGTTTCAGGCCAAACACCAAAATAATTTTGGATGCTACTGCTGGGGGAACCATGATGACTGTTGATTCAAACTAGGCTACTAGAATTATTGAAGCTTTATCTTCCACTGATTATCAGGCTAAGCACGATAGACATCAGGTTCAAAGGAAATGAATGCTAGATTTAAACACTACAAATGCCATCTTGGCTCAGAACAAGATTCTTACTCAGTAGATAAAAGCCTTGAGTCAGCAAATAACAAAGCTTCCACAACTACATGTGATGCATTCTTCTTCCTCATTAGTACAACATCAGCAGCACCACTTAGATGTGATTTTTGTTATGGTGAACATCCCAATGGACATTGTACTTACCAGGGATATTATCAAGAGGAAATTATTCACTATATGGGCAACCAAGGACGTCTAGGTAATTATAATCAAAATTATTCTTGTGAACACCACCTTTTTCCATTATTATAATAAAAACCACATCCCCCCAACTTCTCCTTGTTTCTCATAAATGTTGGTCACTCAAAGCTTCATTCCCAATAACTCCATTATGAGTATGGGAGAGGTAAAAAGAAAGGGATTAAAATAATCCATTAGCTTTTAAAGAAAAAAACATAGAGCATCAACAACAAAAGATGGGGTTCATGAACGAAAAGAAGAGGAGACCAACTTCAAAATATCACCTTCTCTTCGTCTTCTTCAAATTACAAAGATTAAAAGAATCATCAACAGCATCTCACCTCATATTCATCACTTCATCCTCTTCACCTTCACCAAAACCATAAAAGATTAAAGCCAAAAATTCAAAACCATCTCCAACAACCTTTTTTATCTTGATCTTCTTCATCATCACTTAACAACCTACCATCTCAAAAAAAAAAGATAACAACCCTAAACCATTTCCTCCATCCTCTTTTACCAACAACAACTTAAAGATCTCTTCAAAAAAATACTCCCCATTAACAAAACTCCCATTAACAACATAAGAAACACAAAAACAAATAAAAAAGGTTTAAAAAAAACCACCGCCGCCGCCACCACCGCCGACCACCAGTCACCACTGCGTCGACCACCACTATCGCCGGTCACCACCACGGGCTGCTCTCTGGCCGCCGCCCCTCTCTCTTCTCTCTTGGTCTTCCTTCTTCCTTTTCTCTATCTCACTTTAGCTTTTTTCTCTCTCATGCATTTTCAAAATGGAGGCGCATTATTAGAATTAGGGTTTCTACACATTTAACCTAATGAGAATGGGCTTTATAAGGTTAAGGCCCATGCTATTTTTTTAACAAATGACTCCCACTCTTTTAAAATTAAATACATGTATTTGCCATTTGCCATGTTTCTTCATGAAAGGTCCCATTGGTTTGGTGGTAATGGGAGTCTCATATCTCCCTAAAGGAATGGGTTCAACACCCACCATCCATTTCTATGCTTGTTTTTTTTATTATTAGCTTTTCCTTTTTTATTTATTTATTGACCTTTTATATTTTTATTATTCTTATTATGTTTAACACATGTGAAAGATTCATCCCTCTTGTTTGTATTATATGTCTTATCTAATATTTTAATTTTGTTATTTTATTTATTTTAACTTATTTCTTTCTTTTAATATATTTAATTCTTTTTCTTTTTGTAGTAACCTTTTGTTAGTTTATCCAAAAACAAACTAAAGTTAAAATATGATTTGGATTTACTCTTAGGATTTAAACTTCCTTTTTTTAAAAAAATATACAAATAAACTAAATTCAAAAAATATATTTCTTTAAGTCAAAATTAAAGTTTAAAAAATAAAAATTTTCTCAAAGAACTACGTGACCCTGATTTCTCAAAAGCTCGAGAATACGTAGGAGCGGGAAATAGTTCCTGTCGGGCCCATCTTTCTTTGTTTGATTTTTAGAGTTTCCATTTTTATCTTGTTACTAAAAGGAGGAGCGAGGTTAATTTAGACGAGTTGTTAATCTCACATTTTTGTAGTATTTCTTTAAAAGAAAGAGCGAGGTTAATTTGGACAAGACGTCCTGTTAATCTCATGTTTTTTTATAATCTCTTTTATAAAAAAAGGAGGAGCGAGGTTAATCTGGACAAGACGTCGTGTTAATCTCTTGTTTTTTCATAATATATCTTTTAAAAAAAGGAGGAAAGAGGTTAATTTGGATGAGACGTTCTGTTAATCTCATTTTTTATAATTCTCTTTTAAAAAAAAGGAGCGAGGTTAATTTAGACGCGACGTCCTGTTAATCTCATGTTTTTTAGTATTTTATTTAAAATAGTAATTTATTTCAAAAATGAGGTCAATTTGGACGAGACGTCCTGTTAATCTCTTGTTTTAATTAATCAACTTATTTTATCTCATCTTATTTAATTCTATGTTAATATCTAATTTGTGTTACAATTTAAGGTTAATTTGGACGAGACGTCCTGTTAATCCTTACTGTCACTGCTTGGTTTCTCCTTGTCATGGTTTGGTTCCCATTGTCACTGTTTAGCTTCTCGCTGTCATTATTTAATCTTCTACTGTTATTGTTTAGTCTTTACTGTCACTGTTTAGTCTTTTACTATTATTGTTTGGGATTCTTACTGTTACTGTTTAGTTTCTTACTGTCATGTTTAGTCCCTTACTGTCACTATTTTGTACTTTAGTGTCACTGTTCGGTCAAGTTGTTCGATTTAAGATTAATTTGGATGAGACGTTCTGTTAGTCTTATTTCAAAATTTCCTTGTCTATTTTGCCTATTCCTTTTCTAAAGAAGTTCAAAAATAATTTCTAGGCTACTTATAATGCGCGTTATCATCTTGAGGTAACCGTTTTATAACGGACAGTTGTGAGGTGCTAATACCTTCCTTATCTGTAATTAGACTCCCGAACTTAGAATTTCATTTTTATGATCAATGCTTTAACAAAGGTTTTTTCGATATTTTACCCTTAAAAATATTGGTGGTGACTCCCTGTTTTCTTTTCGAAAGGATTTAGAAACACGTTTTATTTTTGAGGGTCGGCCATCCCATCACGATCCCGGTCGCGACAGATGGCGACTCCACTGGGGAGTTAGAGAGTCAAGCCAATCAATTTGATAGCGCATGTTTTAAATAACATATTAATTATTTAACTTCTTTCTTTATTTTATTTTCTGTCAATGTTTGTATGTGGTTTCTATTTTGTTTGTATTCTATCATTTACGTTTTGTTAATGTCTGTGTCATTGTTGAACCCTAGGGTAGACAACTTTATTTTGTTGCTCTGTGTTTGTTCTATGTGCAGGATGAGTAAAGTACAAGTATTGAATGCCCCTTTCACACACTACACTCACAATTTGCACACACTTTTGAGTGGGGCCCTATACCCGGGCCTAAATGAAACTTAAGATTTGGGGAGGTTGATAGCGGAGCCATTTGGGATGTACTTCCTGTCTGGTTACCGTGAGAATCTTAGCTAGAGTTGAACTTATTCGTGGTGCCCACACCTAGTAGACTTCCTACTGTTGTGGTCAACATCATGAGTAGGATCTTGGCTCTAGTGACCTTTAGAAGTTTTAGAACAAGCCACCTAATGCGAGATATCACTGTCAGATAAACCTCAGAACCATTAGGAGACCTTCAGAAAAACCTGCCTTAAGGCACGAAGGGGAAAACTTTACTTCTACCTTTTCTCATTCTCACTTTCCCTTCTGATCCAAATTAGAGGACCACTTGCCTGTTTAGAGGATTACTTTTTCCAAAAATGACATACTTTTAACTAGTGATCCTTTAACGAGCAAGTAGTCTTTTCCTTTTATGCATATTTACTTAAGTCTCTGGGCCTTGAGTTACAGATTTTCTGAATCATAAAAAAAACAAAAATAAAGAACAAAAATAAAAAAATTAATTTTTTTTGTATTGACGGCGATCAGAAAATCCGTAGCTCATATGACCCTTGAGTTGTCGCAAGTTTTGTCAAATCATAATCTCCCTAAATACAAAATGTTTTAAAGAAAGTTACTAGGGAAGTATCGATTTACAAAGCATGTCAGTTCCCAATAACTGATTTTCTCTTTTCTTTATGTTATTGCAGGAAGTTATCAAGAGCTTAGCCAGTACCTCCGGTTAAAAATATGGAAATTAACATAAGATCAGATAGTTATGGTACAAATATACCCGAGTTGAGAAAATTACTGCATGTTAAAGCTAGGAAAGTCAATACAACCAGTTTGCAAGCATTAGGCAGGAAATTGGATATGAATCAGAAAATGACCTTTTCAAGGAAATATGGGAGGATTTAAAGCTACTAGAAGCGGATGTACAAGTCGAGGCAATTACTACTTTGATTCAGTTCTATGACCCACCTCTTCGCTGTTTCACTTTTCGAGACTTTCAGTTGGCTCCGTCTGTTGAAGAGTTCGAACGGATTCTGGGGATGCCACTAGAAGAACAAATGCCTTACCGCCACCTTGGACGTCATGCGAATATTATTACCATCGCTAATGTCCTAAGGATTCACCTGGAAGTGTTAAGGAGATTAGGAATACTTTGAGAAATATATGCACTTGCTGGCTGAGAAAGGAGATTGGGAAACCTTTATGGATATCTTGGCTTTCACCATTTATGGTGTCATCTTGTTCCCTAATATTGACAATTACGTGGACTATGATGCTATTGCATTTTCCTTGCCCGCAAGTTCAAATCTGAAAATCTTGTGACTGCTATCTTGGCAAATATATACTGGACCATGGACTTCTGCTATACACAAGGTGGAAAGAGAATCATTTGCTGTCTACCTGCTCTGTATGTGTGGCTTACGTCGCATGTCTTCCACCAAGTCGGTAAAGTTGACTGTCCTATTTTTGATCTAAAGTTATGCCAGTTAGTAACAAAGGATGGACGTGAATAAGCCAATCACCTGATAGGGCTCACAGCTGATAAAGTAAGGTAATATCCACAGTGGTTGAAGATTGACACCATTATTCACCATTTTGGAAGCCACCCGAACGTTCCTCTCATGGGCATTCAGGGATGCATTAATTACAACCCTGTCATAGCCAAACGTCAACTAGCTTACCCATTACTGAAGTTGTATATGTAAGTATGCAAAGAAGTTTTGATAATGACAAAGTATTCATGATGATGATGGAATGACAAAGGATCATAAAAGGAGGTTCAAGCATAAAGACAAGGCTAAGAACAAAAAGATGAAGATGCCTCACAAAGAGTTAAAGAAACATGAGCTATGGAAAATAAGGTTAATGTCATGGACTCAAATCATGAAGAACAAGCTCATAAGTTGAAGAAAAATCAAGGAAACAAGGCATGAGGATCAAAGGAACAAACCATGGGTCAATACATATCAAGAACATATGAAAAACCTTGAAGAATATAATCAGGTATATGGGCTAATCGATTAAACCATTGCCATAATCGATTACCTAGGTTCTGGAGTGAACATAATCGATTACAGATAAGAGGCTAATCGATTATCAGTTGAAAGTTTGAAGAATAAGCATCAGGTATTCACCATAATCAATTACCAAGTCAAGCATAATCGATTATGTAAGTTCTGTTTTGCACCCTAATCGATTACATGAGTACCTAATCGATTACAATGCTACGAGACACAATTAAATACATCAGGTGCCACTTGTAATCTATTACAGGGCATAAAATAATCGATTAACAAGTCCCTATTTACAAGCTAATCGATTACCATGAGATACCTAATCGATTACCTACTACATTACACTGAAGATTTCAAGGAGTAATCGATTACAGCTCGAGGCCTAATCGATTACCATAGTGTCAGAATGTGGGAAAAGTGTTTTCAAGTGAAATCCAGCTCATTTCTCCACTCCCACTTTTATGCCCATGCTTGAGGTATCCGTTGGGAACACCATGCAACGGCTAGGAGCTTCCAAATGGCTATAAATGGAGTATGAATTCAAGCAAGAGAAAAAGAGAGACCAAGGCACAACACAAGGCAATCAACATTCTTCTTCTAGAGGTCTTCTTATTTCATTTCTCTTGTATATTCTGCAACTCTTGTTTTTAAACTTGCATATTGCTTTAAGAGTTGTTAGATTGTGAGTTTTAATTTGCATATCCTCTCTTATTGAGAGTTAGAATTAGTGAGCGCTTTTATTTGTATATCTACTCTATTAAGAGAGTCACTTGCTTGTAAACTAAACATCAAAATACTAAGGTTTTCACTCTAGGTTGAGTGGTCACAAAGGTTGGGGTTTAACCTTTGGGTATTGAGAGATTGTGAGATTGGGTGGGTTGCCCTTTGCTTGTGAGGATTGAGTTCTTGAGTGTGGGACACTAGGAAGCTGCAATTGCTCAAAGCTTGTATCTCAAATCTTCAATAGTGGAATCCTTCAAGTGGGTTGCTTGAAGGCGAGACGTACACCGGGTTGGTGGAACTCGTTAAATTGGTTTGCATTTCTCTCTACCTTGAACTCTTTATATAACTGCACATATAAACTGTTTGATGAAATGCATGAGCTGAATGTTTGAAGCAAAGTGGTTGTTCAAGTAGAATACTTAACTCTGCATGCCAAGTGTTTGATAATTTGCTTGAATCAATATTTGGTGAAGATCTTCAAAGTTGGAAATTGCTATAACTTACCAAATACCTAGAACATTGTTTCCTATCAACTCTTGGATTATACTTACTTGATTCCTATCATTTACCTTATGCTCACAAGTTGTTTGATAGATTGAATGAGTTGAATCTTCATAGGTAACATCATATCATTGCTTAAATAAATCTTTGCACTCTAACTGTTTGATAAATTGTTTAAATCAATAACTTGCCTTGTTTATCACATTTAAAGCTGAATATTGTCATTGCACATTAAGTGTCTCATAGTGTGATATGTGCATAAAAGTTATTGTCTTTTCATCATTGCATCATTTGTATATTACTAACCGTTTTCAAGGGGATTCCGCGTGAAAATTTGAAACACTCAATTCACCCCCCCTCTTGAGTGCTGAGGCCTCATTTAACAAGTGGTATCAGAGCTTGACTCTTGCCACAAGGCTTAACAGCTGCAGGAGATCAAGATGGCCTCCACTTCATATGATGCATTTTCACAAAATGGTACACTAAATAGACCTCCAATCTTCAATAGCAAAGACTATGTTATTTGGAAAGAAAGGATGAAAATCTTTGTCCAATCCTATGATCTTAAGGTATGGAATGCTATTCAATTTGGTCTTTTTATTCCCAAATACATTGTTGATAATATAGAATGTATGAAGCCCATAAACTTATGGACTAAGGAAGAAGAAAGAAAGGTACAATTTAATCTAAGAGCAAAAATTCTTATAAGATTAGCATTAGGACCTAATGAAGTTTCTAGAGTTATAAATTGTGACAATGCTAAAGAAATATGGGAAACTCTTGAAACTATTTATAAAAATGCTAACAATGATAAAGATGCAAGAATTAGTACTCTTTCTAGTCAAAATGAAGAGTTCAAAACAAGTCCACAAGAAGAACTGGAAGAAGAGCTCGATGAATCGAAAGAAGAATTTACCAACCTATGCCTTATGACAAAGCACTCCAAAGATGATGAGGTAAGTTCTCTAAACAAATATAGTGATGATGAAAGTGAAATTGATGAAGCTTTTGATGAATTGCATGAAAAGTTTATTTTACTATCAAAGAGATATGCATGCTCAAAATGAACTATTTTGAAACTTAAAAATGAATTGCATGATGTTCACATAGAAAAGGAAAATCTTAGAATTCAAAATAATGAATTAATAGCTTCAAATGTCTCTCCTAGGACTTGTAATGATAATAAGGAATGTATGCTAGTTGATAAATGTATGCTTCTTAAAAAAAAACGAAGAACTAAAAGAAGCACTTTCGAAGCTCACAAATAGTCAAACATATCTAAGTGCATATCTTGAAAATCAAAAGCATGCACTTGATAAAAGAGTAATAGGTCACTACAAGAACCCCTTTGCACTATTCAAGGAAAAACTTAAACCCATTATAAAATATATAAACCATGAAAGAAAGGGGTATTCAATGTCTAATTGCTTTAAAATGAGACACATAGAATATAATAGAAGTCATTACAAGTCTAAAGTGCCTTACTCTTTGGATGTAACATGTCTTTATTGTGGAATATATGGTCATATATCTTCTAATTACTTTATAAAGAAATCCCGTAAAAAGTGTACAAGAAAGGTATGGATTCTAAAACAATCTTGAAATCTTAAACTAACAAGGAAGGACCCAACTCTCAAAGGGTACCTTAAAATTTTGAAATCTTGTAGGCAAACTTTAAAGCAACAACTTCTCATTGATGGATGACCAAAACTTATGGCCTAAGGAGATATCAAGTATCTCAATCTCCACTCCAAAAGACAAAGGAAAATAATAAAGCAAGCCAAGATTATGATGACTCATCATACATCTAAAAGGGAACCATTCAAAGCAAGGAGATGAACAAGAAGCTTCTATGTAACTCACACAAATTGGATTACACCAAGACAAAATCCAATGGATAACAACAAAAAGGGGTGTAAGTACTTATCATACAATTTCTGCCAATGCTTGTTCATAATGAATATAAATGTGTGAAAATCCAACTTTGATTTGATATGCAAACTTGAGCATGATTGGTATGAAGTTTTAAAATGGATGAACAAAGAAATTTAGAAACCCCTTGAATTCATGAAAAACTTAGGATCAATGATGTATGTGCATATCCCTATAATTTTTAATGATTGATGATGAGCTTGATCAATGATTGCCTGAATAACATGTTTGATTCCATGAAAAACTTGAGATTAAAGTTGTTTGCATCCATGTGTGTTAGGAATGATTGAAACATCAAAATACTGAAATGTTAAATCTTGATGCTTAGATTCAAAGTCTTAAATACTGCATTAACTCTTGATGATGTATCATTTATTGAACAAGAGATATGTCGTTTAACAAGTGGTATCATACATGACAAGTGGTATTACATATATGAGTGCATGACTTGCATTACATATTTACAGTCACACGGTGACCATGATATGCTTTTGTGACTCGTCTATAAGTGTTACTAATTATCTATGCAAAATGCTTTCTCTTACATATTTGATAAGTGCCCTAGGTGAATGCTTGACTAAACCTATATGTAACATCATAGGAACAAGTTAAGAAGAGATTATTTGAGATATAAAAGTCATATGGAAAAGAGTAGTTATATTGGCACATGTTCTAGTACAAATGCATGAGTAGGACAACAAGCTGTATTAATCATTCCATCAATGCTCTAATACCTAGACATAAATGAAATTGCATTGACTAATGGTATTGACTGAAAGGGAAAGATAATTACCATTGCCTATGCTGAAGTCAGTGCTTACACTACCACTATGCTCTAAATCATATGAATTATGTTAATTAACAAGTGGTATCAACATCTATGTTTATCCTTATTAAATTGCATGATTAAGGGGAAGTTTCATAACATTTCTTTTTAACAAGTGATATCTATTGATGATATATTATCTCTTTATCAAGTGGTATGGAAGTCTGAGTAAATCATCTTTAGAAAACTCCTTCCCAAAATAATACTGCATCAAAGACCCAAAATTGGTACAAACTCTTATGTACTCAATGCTACTAACAAAATGCTTTGCAAAGAGTTTGTTAAGGTTATATAAGATGATTCAAAATGGAAAATCAAACTACCAAACTGGGTGAACAAAGAATTGTTCAAGGAATACAACATGGATAAAGCAAAATGCCACACAAGGATGTGAAAAAGGGTATAAAACTTGCAAAATACCAAGGTATGATCAAATTTTTACTCTACCATTATGCTTTATATAAATCATATTAACAAGTGGTATGAATAAATTTTACAAGCTGGATATATCACTTCATCCCTGCTCTGATACCTAGATATAAGTATACATTGTTGAAAAATCTTCTATGTTACTCCTCTGATACCTAGAAACGTATCAAGCAATATTAATAAAATGATTAACAAGTAGATTGTTATATGCAATGGTATCTAACCTTTGAGTAGTATTTATTCATATTATGGTATCTATTATTTCAACAGTGGTATCTATTAAAAAGAGGAGATCATATGCTTTAAAAAGTAAACAAATGGTATCAGACTTGATTAAATTGACCTACAAGTGATATCATACTTGATCAAATTGGTATAATTGATTTCACATGATAATAAGTGGTATACCTTTTTACAAGTGGTATCAATTACAATAGTAAGGGGGAGCATACACATGAATGATTATCATTGATTTCACTATGATTATGTTTATGACACTTATGCTTATGATTTTGTTTATATTCTCCTATATGCTTACTTGGACAATTATTCTTGTGCATTTGATGATGCCAAAATAGGAGAAAATTATATGCTCATTTGAATTGATATGTGTGCTTAATTGGAAAGAATCATGTGACGCTTACTATATTTATGATACTTACTACATGATTAAAAATGAGTTAGCAATCAATTATATGCTTACTTGATGAATGAATTATGTGCTTGATTATTAACTCTAGATGTAATAAAATAGTATATATTCTTGATCATGTTTTGAGCTTTGATTTGAAATCTATATGATACAATTGCTCTAAATCTCTCTTATGAGCTTATATGTTGATGGCATATATTATGACTAAGTTAATGTTCTTTTTGATGATGCCTGTAACACCCCTAATTTCGTTATTTCTTATTTAAAATAAAATTTCAAAGGAATTTGATTATAGTTCTTTAGAACTTTTTGATTGTTATATAATTTATAATTTTTTGGAAATTTTATATTTTTTTCAGTTTTTTTTGAGAATGACAAAAATACCCTTAACCTTTCATCTAATAACCAAAATGCCATTGCCGACATCATTGCTTACATCATCATTGCTTACATCATCGCTTACATCATGAATAGTAAAATAAATAATTAAATAATTATGAATAGTAAAATTTTCTTCCTATAAATAGATGGCTCATTTACAACATTACCACACCAAAAATTAGAGAGAGAATCTAGAGAGATAGTGCGTAAGAAATTAGTAGGGAGTAAATTCTTTTGGTAAAAAGAAGTTCTGCTGGAGGTGTAAGGTAATAACTTTCTTCTATATTCTTTTTATAATTTTAGTTTATTTTTTTAGCACTCTTAAACCATTGATATACTAGTACTATTATGAATAAGTTACTATAGTAAAAATAAATTACCACTGTGTTATTTTAACTATTTACTGTTACTATTCAAAATTTACTATTTACCGTTACTATTCAAAATTTACTATTCACTATTATTGTTCATGATTTACCATTTACCACTACTATTCAAAAAGTTACTATTCATAATTTACTATTTACTGTTACTATTCAAAATTTACTATTTATCATTACTATTCAAAATTTACTATTTACTGTTATTGTTCATGATTTACCATTTACCACTACTATTCAAAAAATTACTATTCATAATTTACTATTTACTATTACTATTCAAAAATTACCATTTACCATTACTATTTATTATTACTATACATATTTACTATTTATCATTCTGATAGCAATCTTAATTTTTATCTTAAGCTTATACTGAAATAAGTTAGTATTAATATTTTGTTAGAACTTGGAGGCGCAGAGCGAATTCACTTTTGGTAGCAAATCAAGGTAAGGGGGGGTGAGATTAAGGATATAATATGAAAATACATAAGAATATTGGGAGGAGTCCCCTACTCCTTTTAAACATAACAATATTATTATTTTAAAATAATAACTTTTAACTTAAAATTTATAATAATTGTTATTAATAAATTAAGCATCTTGTGTAACTTAATATCTAAAATATTTAAGAACTTGAACTATTATGACCTATGCGGACTGGATTGAACCTATGTAAGGACTTGAACTATTATGAACTTGACTGAACCTATGCAAGGATTTGGACTATTATGACATATATGGACTGAACTAGACCTATACAAGGATTGGACAATCTTGGACTTACATAGACCTGTGCGAGGAATTGACCATAGAACTTAAAACAAACTTTATTAATTTAAATAATCATTGAATTTTAAATTATCATATTTATAACTAATGTTTAATTATTTGATTTGATTATGATTGTTAATATTTATTTATGCCTTATGATGTTTGATTGTGATTGACAATGTTTGATTATGATTGATAATCTTGTATTGTGGAGTTTGAGCATATAGCAAGCATGGCGGAAAGCTAAAATTCAGTAAGAATTTACTTATCTCCTACTTCTTTATTTACTTTTTCTTATTTATTTAAATTACTTTTAAGAAATTTCTTAGATTTCAATAAAACTACATAAGTTTTTAGAAATCTCTTTTTATCTTTTAATATATATATATATATCTAAAATTTAGATTTTTAGTTAGTTTATCAGAAAGAAAAAGAAAAAGAAAGAGAATTTATTTTATAAAAATAAATTTTTAATATATATATGTATTATTTAAATATATAAAAATATTATACAAAATTTTCAAGTACTAAGGTTTTAAAGATTGATAATTCCAAATTCGAGTTTTTAGAAATTGATTTTGAATTGACCTATAAACTTTCTAAAGAAGGTTGTGAAATATAAGGCTTTGAAACTCAAATTTATAAGGAGATTTGATTTGTGATTTGAAAAGGAACTGTACAAAAATTCTATATGCGTATTTGAGAAGTTGAAAAATGTACAGTTTACTGGGGTGGCTATGTCGCGATTCGTAGGCCCTGATAATATAATTGAGTTTCTAAAAGCCGTAACCAACTAAATACGCGAGTAGTTCATGCATCATGAATCATCGAAGAGAAACAAAATGATATTGTCTGGGGACGGATTATAGAAACCGAGGATACATTAGAGGAGGCTTAATTGTGAACCTTGGGATGAGAGGGTGTGAAAGGGTGCTTCAGGGGACCTGGGGTAGCTCCCTAGTGTCGGGTACTTTCACAATAAAAACCTTTTCAATCTGACTAGTCTCTAAGTGTTTCCATGCCGGTTGAGCTGTTCATGTTATTATTATCCGGAATTATGGAACAGTGTAAACTCCTGGTTGGCCCAGTGCAAATTAAAATTTAAGGGGCCCACATATATAGATAAGTTATGATGAAGATATGGCATATCATTCATACATTCATAAATTGATTGTGCTTGTGATTGTGATTGATATTATTATACTAGTTTGTGAAAACCCTTTATTGCTTATGTCCCATTTGGGAATATTATATTCTGTTTCTCACTCCTTTCTCTATGTTTTTGTTTCATATGTTTTAAATTAATGGATCGTACAGAGGGAAGGATCGAAGGACATTGACAGTTTATATAGCACGTTCTAGAAAGGGAGCTCGGTATGAATACCGTGGTCTAATGAATAAATAATGTCACTAGGCAACTGCTCTTGGGCCATGGAGTTTCCTCTCTTTCTTATAATGTTTAATGTTTATTTTCTTCGGATGAATGTACAAATACTTTATAAAGTTTTAATAATATTGAGGTATTTCAGAAACAATGTATATAATTTATTCCGATAGTTTCTTTTTAACAAATATATCTTTAGTAAAAAAAAATATTACGAATTTTTCTAGAATTTATTAAGGTGTAACAGAGGGTGTTACAATGCCAAAGGGGGAGAGATTAGTGAAAGAATTAGTAATATCAATTGCATAATTAAAATAAGCTGGTATAAGTTACAAGATTAAGAAGGTGAATAAAACTTAAACAATGTTGACATAATGAACTTAACTAGCATCCATTACATCACAAAGGGGGAGAATACATGTAAACATTGATTGTCATTATTCTATGAAATTAACACCCCAAGAGATGAACATTGGTTGTTATCATCAAAAAGGGGGAGAATGTGTTTGAATGTTGAAACAGGTTTTGATAATGACAAACGTGAAGACTAAGGCAAATACTCCTACAGGAAGAAAGGATATTACCATGAAGCCAACATGATGAATCTGCAATATATGAATACATGTCATATGTAACATCAATTGTCATCATCAAAAAGGGGGAGAATAAAGTTGCATATGTAAGTATGCAAAGAAGTTTTGATAATGACAAAGTATTCATGATGATGATGGAATGACAAAGGATCATAAAAGGAGGTTCAAGCACAAAGACAAGGCTAAGAACAAAAAGATGAAGATGCCTCTGGAAAACAAGGTTAATGTCGTGGACTCAAATCATGAAGAACAAGCTCATAAGTTAAAGAAAAATCAAGGAAACAAGGCATGAGGATCAAAGGAACAAACCATGGGTCAATACATATCAAGAACATATGAAAAACCTTGAAGAATATAATCAGGTATATGGACTAATCGATTAAACCATTGCCATAATCGATTACCTAGGTTCTGGAGTGAACATAATCGATTACAGATAAGAGTCTAATCGATTATCAGTTGAAAGTTTGAAGAATAAGCATCAGGTATTCACCATAATCAATTACCAAGTCAAGCATAATCGATTATGTAAGTTCTGTTTTACACCCTAATCGATTACATGAGTACCTAATCGATTACAATGCTACGAGACACAATTAAATACATCAGGTACCACTTGTAATCTATTACAGGGCATAAAATAATCGATTAGCAAGTCCCTATTTACAAGCTAATCGATTACCATGAGATACCTAATCGATTACCTACTGTATTACGCTAAAGATTTCAAGGAGTAATCGATTACAGCTCGAGGCCTAATCAATTACCATAGTGTCAGAACGTGGGAAAAGTGTTTTTAAGTGAATCCAGCTTATTTCTCCACTCCCACTTTTATGCCCATGCTTGAGGTATCCGTTGGGAACACTATACAACGGCTAGGGGCTTCCAAATGGCTATAAATGGAGTATGAATTCAAGCAAGATAAAAAGAGAGACCAAGGCACAACACAAGGCAATCAAAATTCTTCTTCTAGAGGTCTTCTTATTTCATTTATCTTGTATATTCTGCAACTCTTGTTTCTAAACTTGCATATTGCTTTAAAAGTTGTTAAATTGTGAGTTTTAATTTGCATATCCTCTCTTGTTGAGAGTTAGAATTAGTGAGAGCTTTCATTTGTATATCTACTCTATTAAGAGAGTCACTTGCTTGTAAACTAAACATCAAAATACTAAGGTTTTCACTCTAGGTTGAGTGGTCACAAAGGTTAGGGTTCAACCTTTGGGTATTGAGAGATTATGAGATTGGGTGGGTTACCCTTTGCTTGTGAGGATTGAGTTCTTGAGTGTGGGACACTAGGAAGCTGCAATTGCTTAAAGCTTGTATCTCAAATCTTTAATAGTGGAATCCTTCAAGTGGGTTGCTTGAAGGTGAGACGTACACCGGGTTGGTGGAATTCGTTAAATTGGTTTGCATTTCTCTCTACCTTGAACTCTTTATACAACTGCGCATATAAACTGTTTGATGAAATGCATGAGCTGAATGTTTGAAGCAAAGTGGTTGTTCAAGTAGAATACTTAACTCTGCATGCCAAGTGTTTGATAATTTGCTTGAATCAATATTTGGTGAAGATCTTCAAAGTTGGAAATTGCTATAACTTACTAAATACCTAGAACATTGTTTCCTATAAACTCTTGGATTATACTTACTTGATTCCTATCATTTACCTTATGCTCACAAGTTATTTGATAGATTGAATGAGTTGAATCTTCATAGGTAACATCATATCATTGCTTAAATAAATCTTTGCACTCCAACTGTTTGATAAATTATTTAAATCAATAACTTGCCTTGTTTATCACACTTAAAGCTGAATATTGTCATTGCACATTAAGTGTCTCATAGTGTGATATGTGCATAAAAGTCTATTACTAACCGTTTTCAAGGGGATTCCACGCGAAAATTCGCAACACTCAATTCACCCCCCCTCTTGAGTGCTGAGGCCTTGTTTAACAATTACTTGGGCCACCCGATGAAGAATCCCTTACTCCTTTTATCGTTTACTACTCAGAAGGAGATTGTACCTCTGTCATTTGAGATATAGCAAATGCATGGAAGAAAGTCCACAGACAAGGGAAAAAACTAGGAGCTTAAAGCCACGTTGTGAAGGAGGAATACTACCAATGGATCCTAAATAGGGTTTCCATTGTCAAGCTGCCTTTCAGAAGTCCCTCCTATCTCCCAATAAGCACACCTGTTCCCCTACCTACCCTTGAAGAGGAGGCAATGAGAGCCAAGATAAAAGAGCTAATTGCCAAAAACAAGAAGCTGGAGAAAGACTTGTTAAAGTCTCAACAAGAATGCGCCCTTCAAAAAAGGGAGAACTTAGAAAATAAGCGAACCATCGAGGAGGTAGGGAAGAAGCATAAAACCAAAAGGGATTACCTGAGGAAGCAAGCTCAATGCCTCTGAACAGCTAATACTCAACTGAGAATGAAGAGCAAGCAAAGGGATGCCATGTTGGCTGAAAAACAACTCTTGAGGGACATGTTGGCAAAAGCCAAAGAGCACGAGTAAAATGCCCTGGTACAAAGAGAGCTCCTACAATCGCAAGTTAGCCAATTAAAGCATCAGCTTAATGAAGTGGTAGAAGTTTACCAGCATGAGATAAATGGCGAGCGGCGCCGTGCGATGGATATTGAGCAAGACTGTCGTGAGGCTATCTGTATCTTGGAAGCTGAAATAACACAACAAGACAAAGTCATTCATTCATGGATGAACCAGTTCGCCCACTTGGCACATTTGGCTAACGGGACTCTGGAAGACCTCCCACTCCTACTTAAGTAAGCTGAGGGGATGGCTAATCCCCTTACCACCCCAGAAGAAATTATAACCTTTCTTAATTATTATAGAGAAAGGATTTGTAAAATGAGGGCCATGATTGCCTGAGCTAGGAATGGCTACTTTACTTTTTCTGCATAAAAAAATAGACTGGCAGCGCTAATGTATTTTGGTGGAGTTCAGAAAGAAGGATTCTTTTGTCTCCATAACTATCTCATGTTAATTTCCATTTATCACATACTTAGTACTTTTGAACGTTACATTCTGAGAAACGGTCAGAGGATACTGGCCGAGTTCCGCGATAGCTTTACGCATCATGCTCTTTGTTTTTCTTTTATTGCTTTTACTTAGTGCTTTCTTTTAAAAATGTCCTATTTTGACTTTCATTAGACATTACGGATAAGCATCCTTACCAGACCCGACTCCAGAAGAGACTTATGGCTGAAGCAGAAATTAGGAATGAAGATTTTAGAAACGAGTTCAACCAGCTAAAGGAACAGATAACCGAGTTAACCAAGCTTCTAGAAAAGAGAATGACAGAAGGGGCTCCTCTGTAGGTATTCAGGACGCCCAACAACACCCTACCACCCCTCTACATCCCCCAGGTTTTGGTTCGACAAGGACTCAATTTCCCAATCCAACGACTCCTCCTGTCACTATCAATGTCAGAAGGCCTAACCCTGTTGCTCATCCCTAACCACACTACGGCATGTCCTATGCACAACAACATACATTTGTTGGCCCAGATGGTAACCCGGTACCTTTTCTGCCTTATGGCTTACCACCGGGATACTTTTCCCCACTGCTCACTAACCCACAAGATACCCACGACCACCAAGGAGCGAATCCCCACACCTCGCACCCGACTCAGCCCACTATACCATAAATTTATGAGCCACAAATCGCCCAAGCACAAGCCGCTCAAGCCACTCTAGCCCAAGCCACCCCAGTCCAAGCCACCCAGATGGCCCAACCAATCTATACTACACAACCTACGAGCCAACCCTAGGGTCCTTCACTAAACACTGGCCCAACGAGCCAGCCTCATACATCTACACCTTTCTACCAGCTTTACGGCTATCCATAAACCCCTATACTGCTAATCCACAAGGCATGACCCAAATGGTAAACCCAGTCGCTGACCCTAGAACGATCGATGTCTCCCAAAAAGGAAAGATAGAGATCTTAGAGGAGTGACTAAGGGTTATGGAAGGAGTGGAAGGTTTTGGATTGATTGATACCTCCGAACTCTACCTAGTTCCGGATGTCATTATTCCCCCAAGTTTAAAATGCCAGATTTTGACAAATATTAGGGAATGACTTTCCCAAGAAATTATCTCACAATGTACTACCGGAAAATGGTGTCTCATTCTTCCGATGACAAGCTGTTAATCCACTATTTCTAGGATAGTCTAGCTGGGGTTGCCCTCACTTAGTATGCCCACTTGGAATGAACCCGTATTCACTACTGGAAGGACTTGGCGGACGCTTTCATGAAATAGTATAAATACAATCTAGACATGGCACCCAACAGAGTGCAGCTACAAAATATGATAAAAAAGGATAATGAGACATTTAATGAGTATGCTCCACGGTGGCGTAAAACTGCTGCACAGGTTGACCCCCCGCTGTCTGAAAAAGAAGTGGTAGCGATGTTCATCGATACGCTTTAGTTGTCCTTCTATGACAGGATGATTGGTAGTGTTTCCTCAAATTTCTCTGACATTGTGACTATTGGGGAGAGAATAGAAAACAGGGTGTGAACAGGGAAGATTATTCGGGGTCTATCTGGGGCATCCAATGTGAAAAGACTGGCGCCAGGTGATGGTAGAAGGAGAGATGAGGAGACCAACTTTGTCTTTTATGATCAGAGAAAGGACCAACCAAGACCATTTACCCCCACCGTTTTTCAATCCCTTAATTCTTATGCACCGAATCCATATATGGCCACTGCCATCCATAACCCAGCCTCTTATCCTCCTCATTTTCGTCCACCCATTGTCAGAGCACCTATACCACAACCTATGCCATATCGTCCTCCACAACAAACAGTTCAGCCACCCAACCCTAATCAGAATACAAGGAAACCTAACAATGACCACACACTTATGCAATTCAATCTTATCCCAATGACATACACTGAACTTTTGCCTCTCCTCATTCGCAACAGTTTAGTGGTGCCCTGCCCTTTAAAGCCAGTAGAACCCCCTTAACCCAAGGGGTATGATCTCAACGCTCGGTGTGATTATCACGTCGGAGCACCGGGGCATTCCACTAAAAACTGTATGGCATTGAAGTATAAAGTAAGGGATCTGATTAAAGCCAACTGGATTAACTTTAAGGAAGGCAGCCTAAATGTGGCCACGAATCCCCTACCTAATCATGGAAATTCAGGGGTCAACACCATGGAAAATGATGAGGAGTGTGTTAAGAATGTTGCTGACATAAGAATGTCGTTAAGGGTAGTTCATTCCCTTTTACTTAAAAGGGGATTAATTGAAGGGACCTGGAGTATGGAACATGATTACGAGCAGACTGTCGAACACCAAGGCTTCTGTGAGGTCCTTCAGAGCCTTATGAATAGCCATATTATGCAGGTCTGTAAGCGCCATGGAGATGAGGTCAACATGGTCCAGGAACAGACAGAGGCACGAGTCCCTAAGCCCTTAACAATTTTCTAGATTAGGAACCCTTTAGTGGCTCCAATTTCTGTACAACCAACTATCACTGTTCAAGCACCTACCCCACTTGCAAGTAAGGATTTTCGAGCCATACCTTGGAAATATGACGCAGGTGTAACCATTATAGGCTCGGTGTCGAGTGATCCGTCTCCATCGTCCATCATGAATATTGTTGGGATAGGCGGTGTGACCCAGAGTGGGAGAGTATATGCCCCTCCAGAGCCGAAGAAGGATCAGATTGCCGAGAAAGCCAAGGTGGGCGGAGAAGGAGCCAGTGGTGAAGCCAAAGGGTTGTGACTGATGAAGAGGCCCATGAGTTCCTAAAGTTTATTCGCCAGAGTGAATATCAAGTGCTTAACCAACTGATACATGCTTCTACAAAAATCTCTCTGTTATCATTGCTGATGAGCTCTGAGCCACATCGAAAGACGTTGATGAAGGTCCTGAACGAGGCTCACGTTAGTCATGACATTCCCGTCGATAAGTTTCAGGGAATAGTGGGGTATATTATTACAGACAACTATCTGACCTTCACTGATGATGAAATACCGACGGAGGGAATGAGGCACAATAAAGCTCTCCATATCTCCGTGAAGTACCGAGATTACATCTTAGCAAGAGTACTTATTGATAATGGGTCGTCCCTCAACGTCATGCCAAAATCTACATTGGCCAACTTACCATTCGATGGGACTTATATGAAGCCGAGTGCCACAGTAGTACGAGCTTTTGATGGAACTCGGAGGGAGGTCATGGACGAGATTGAGTTGCCCATACAGGTTTGGCCGTGCACTTTCCAGGTCCTTTTTCAAGTCATGGACATCTCGCTTGCCTACAGTTGTTTATTAGGCAGGCCGTGGATCCATTTGGCTGGAGTGGTACCCTCTACCCTGCACCAAAAACTAAAGTTCATAATTGATAAAAAACTAATAATCGTTTCTGGTAAGGAAAACCTTCTGGTCAGCAAACCTCTGACAACCCCTTACATTAAGGCAGCGGAAGAGGCCCTTGAAACCTCTTTCCAAGCATTGGAGATAGAAAACGCCACCTATGTGGGGGAAGAAGCCACAATGATAAAGGCTTACATGCCAAGTGCATCTTTAGTAATGGCAAAGATTATGCTGCTTGAGGGGTATAAACCTGGAAGAGGGCTAGGACATGCTTTGAATGGAAAAGTAGAACCTATATGCCTGCTTGAGAATAGAAATGGTTTTGGTTTGGGATACCAGCCCACAGCCATCGACAGCAAAAGGGTGGAGGAAGAGAAAAGGGAAAGAAGGGTTTCCCGTCTTACCGGCAGAGAACCCCATAATGCAAGAGTCCCCATCTGTGATCTCTACCAGAGCTTTTGAAGTGTGGGCTTGATGCGTCTAAACCAAGTGGCCGTTATTGAAGAAAGTCTCTGTGATAGTTCTGATTTTGTGATTGCTTGCCCATCGGGCCAAGAACTTTGTAACTGGGAGGCCGTTGAGCTCCTCACGACTCAGAATATTTCACTAAAGTAATTTGATAATGCTTTTATGATTTGCTAGTCCCTCTGTTATGCCTAAGGCTTTGGGGCTTTTCTATGTAATAAGGGTGAAAAACTTATTTTATCATTTTCATCCATAAATACGTATCGAGTTTTACAGTATCTTTTCTTGCTTTCCTTATCTCTGCTTTGAACCTATTTTCCTTTACTCCTTTCCTTTAATACACTAAATGTAGATCTGAAAATGATTCTCTTGATAATAGTGAGGTCTCAATCCCATTTCATGACTTTGATCACCTGGTTGATTACACTAACGAAGAAAGTAAGGAAGACTATGAACCATTACCCGAACTAGTGAAATGGTGGGAACAAGAGGATGAAGAGATTCAACCCTACCTAGACATAGTTGAGGTCATTAATTTGGGGAATAAGGAGAATAGAAAGGAAGTCAAGATCGGCACTGCCCTGAGTAGAGAACAAAAAGAAGATTTAATCAAGCTGTTAATGGAATTTTGTGATGTCTTTGCCTGGTCTTATCAAGATATGCCTGGACTCGATGCTAGCATTGTCGAGCATAAACTACCTTTAAAACTTGAGTGCCCTCCAATAAAGCAGAAGCTACGCCGAATGAAGCTAGAAATGCTCCTAAAGATCAAAGAGGAGGTTAAGAAGCAGTTCAATGCTGGGTTCCTAGCTGTGGCAAAATACCCTCAGTGGGTAGCCAACATTGTCCCTGTTCCAAAGAAGGATAAAAAGGTACGGATATGTGTGGACTACCGAGATTTGAATAGGGCTAGTCCCAAGGATGATTTCCCCTACCACAGATCGATGTTTTGGTTGATAATACAGCTCAACATTCCATTTTCTCATTCATGGATGGTTTCTCGGGGTATAATCAGATCAAGATGGCACCTGAAGATATGGAGAAAACTATATTTATTACCCTATGGAACACCTTTTGCTACAAGATGATGTCCTTTGGGTTGAAGAATGCTGGGGCAACTTACCAATGGATGATGGTAACTCTCTTCCATAACATGATGCATAAGGAGATAGAAGTCTATGTGGATGACATCATTGCCAAATCTAGGACAGATGAAGGGCACATCATTGATTTACGAAAACTTTTTGAAAGACTAAGGAAGTTTAAGCTCAGGTTAAATCTGGCCAAGTGTACTTTTGGCGCAAGAATAGGAAAATTGTTAGGTTTTATAGTGAGCAAAAGAGGAATAGAAGTTGATCCTGACAAGGTCAAGGCGATCCTTGAAATGCCTCCTCCCCGTACGGAAAAAGAAGTCAAGGGATTCTTAGGAAGGCGGAACTATATTGCCTAGTTTATCTCGTAGTTAACAGCAACTTGTGAGCCAATCTTCAAGTTACTCCGTAAGAACCAGCCAGGGCAATGGGATAAAGACTGTCAAATAACCTTTGATAGGATAAAGCAGTACCTACAAGAACCACCAATTTTGGTGCCCCCAACCCCAGGAAAGCCACTTATCTTGTATCTGACTGTATTGAATGAATCCATGGGCTGTGTGTTGGGACAGCACGATAAAACCGGAAGGAAAGAACATGTTATTTACTACCTGAGCAAGAAGTTCACTGATTATGAAATGAGGTACTCCATCTTAGAACGAACTTGTTGTGCGCTAGCATGGGCCGCCAGACGTTTAAGGCAATATATGTTGTTTCACACTACTTGGCTGGTCTCCAAAATAGACCCAATCAAGTACATCTTTGAAAAGCCCGTCCTGACTAGGAGGATCGCTCGATGGAAAGTTCTCTTGATTGAGTACGACATAACTTATGTCACTCAAAAAACTATAAGAGGAAGTGCCCTGGCAGATTACTTGGCACACCAACTCATCAATGATTATCAGCCTATGCAGTTTAAGTTCCCAGATGAAGATATCCTGGCACTATTCAATGAAGGAAGTGGTAAGAAAGATAAATGGACTTTGAGATTTGATGGAGCTTCTAATGCACTGGGGCATGGAATTGGGGCCATCTTGATCTCGCCCGATAAAGACTTCATCTATATCAATGCCAGACTGTGTTTTGATTGTACCAACAATATTGCTGAATATGAGGCATGCTCATTAGGGATCCAACCGGCATTGGACGCAAAAGTAAAATTGTTGGAAGTTTATAGGGACTCCGCTTTGGTCATTCATCAATTGAAAGGCGAGTGGGAGACTAGGGACAATAAGTTGATTCCTTAGCATGATCATATCAAGGAAGTGATCAAAGAGTTTGATGAAATCTTTTTTTATCATGTTCTCTGGATGACAATCAGATGGTTGATGCCTTGGCTACCCTTGTTTGAAGTAAGTAGCGACTACAATATGCCTCTTATCGAAGTAAAGAAGCATTGTGAGCCTGCATACTGTCAAATGATGGAAAAGGAGTCGGATGGGAAACCATGTTACCATGATATTAAAAGATATATTCAGAGTCAAGAATACCCTGAGGGTGCCACAGAGAATGATAAAAGGACCCTAAGACGACTTGCCATGGGTTTCTTCTTAAATGGGGTATGCTTTACAAAAGAAACTATGACTCTGTCCTCCTTTATTGTGTTGATACTGTTGAGGCAAACAAAATCATGAGAGATATTCATGAAGGATCTTTTGGGACTCACGCTAATGGATACGCCATGTCAAGAAAGATCTTGCGGGCCGATTATTACTGGATAACCATGGAAGTAGACTGCTTCACCTATGTTTATGTCACAAATGTCAGATATACGCTGACCATATTCATGCACCCCTGTCATCCTTAAATGTCTTATCAGCACCATGGCCCTTCTCAACGTGGGGCATGGATGTCATTGGGCCCATCGAGCCAAAAGCCTTAAACGGTCATCGTTTCATCTTGGTCGCCATAGATTATTTCACCAAATAGGTAGAAGCAGCTTCATATGCCAATGTAACAAGGAATGTTGTGGTCAAATTCATCAAGCGAGAACTAATATACCGATACGGCCTACCAAGTCAGATCATTACTGACAATGGTACGAATTTAAACAATAAAATGATGAAAGAACTCTGTAAAAGCTTCAAAATTCACCATCACAATTCCTCTTCTTATCAGCCTAAAATGAATGGGGCAGTTGAGGCGGCCAACAAGAACATCAAGAAGATAGTACAGAAGATGGTAGTCACCTACAGAGATTAGAGCGAGATGCTTCCTTTTGCTCTACATGGGTATCGTACCTCGGTCCGAACCTCGACAGGGGCAACCCCGTTCTCTCTCGTATATGGTATGGAAGCCGTCTTGCCTTTTGAAGTAGAAATTCCATCCCTCCGGGTGTTCATGGAAGCAAAATTGGAAGAAGCCGAATGGGTTCAGGCTTGACATGACCAACTAAACCTAATTGATGGAAAAAGACTAATTGCCCTTTGTCATGGTCAGTTGTATCAAAGATGTATGAAATGAGCATTCGAGAAGAAAGTATGACCTCGCCAGTTCCAAGAAGGAGACCTGGTACTCAAAAAAATTCTACCAATTCAAAAGGACAATCAGGGAAAATGGACTCCTAATTATGAAGAACCATAAGTTGTGAAGAGGGTTTTTTCTGGAGGAGCCTTAATACTCACTAATATGGATGGTAAGGACCTGCCGATGCCCATAAATGCAGACACAGTGAAGAAATACTTTGTGTAAGAAAGGAATATCAGAAACAAACAAAAAACAAAAAAGAAAAACAAAGAAAAAAAAGAGAAAAAAAGAAAAAGAAAAATAAAAATAATGCTCGCTAGGCTGAAAACCTGAAAGGGCGGCCTAGGCAAAAGTTAGAGCGACCCGATCAGTCGAAAACCCGAAAGGGCGGCTCAGGCAAAAGTTAGGAACAAATTTCTGGTAATACAAATAAGACCTCTGACTCAAGAAGTGCAAGTCCAAGCTGGGGCACGTGAATCATCATCGAACTTACCTTCTCAAAAGTAAGGTCGAAGGGTGAATATGAAGTCATGTTGGGGGATTAAGATTCTTGCTAGTCTCACAGATTCACTGGAAGATCCATGAACCCTCCCTGTTTTTCCTGTCCTTAACCTGTTCTATGTGACCTCATTCATTTCATTTACTTTCCTTGTTCTCCTTTCTCTGTACTTGTTTAACATGCATGAATAAAATTCACCCTCTTCGATACGTGTTATGAATTTCGTTGATCTGATAAAACATGTGTTTTAATAAAATAAATGGAAGAATGGTAAACATTTAAATTCATGAGGGATAAGATGCTCCTATTACTCGACCTCATCTTGGGCGATCATCATAGAGACTCGGCCAGGAATGCGCTCTGAAGCTATGGTTGCCTCGTTCGTTCTGCTTCTTCCACGAGTCATCTCAAAGGTCGCGGTTTCATGGAATTTACCTAATTTTTAATTTTGTCTCTGCACTACTACTTTTCTTTTCTTTTCTTCTGCAGGTTATTATAGTAGACAACATGTCGAATATCGACATCTTAATCAAGTCTTTTCCCCAATGGAACCACAATCGCCAAAGCTGGCACTTCTCAAATTCTCTTCCCTAGTAGAACCTCAATCGCCAAAGCTGGAACCTTGAAAGTCTCCTCCTCAACAACCAAAGTTGGCATCTTTCAAGTTTCTCCTCCCTAGTGGAATCGATCGCTAAAGCTGGCACTTCTCAAAGTTTTCTCCTCAATCGCCAAAGCAGGCTTTTCTCAAGTATCTTTTCATAAATTGCCAAAGTTGGCGTCTTTTAAGTTTCTTTTCATGAATTTCCAAAGTCGGCGTCTCTCAAGTTTCTTTCATTAAAACTAGCATACAAAGCTTTCGCTTCAATTGCCAAAGTTGGCATGCTGTTCATTCTTCCCAATTGCTAATGTTGGCATCGTGTTTGTTCTTTAATCGCCGAATGAGGCACCCTCTACTTTTTAGTCGTCAAATAAGGCACTCTTCCTGTCAGGAAGCCTCAGGTACTCATTCTTATGCTATTCTATTTCTCAATTTGAGCTAGGGGTATCCCCCAAGTCATTTATTTCCTGTCAAAAGGCCTCAGGAACCCACTCCTAGGCTATCCCATTTCTCAATTTGAGCCAGGGGCACCCCCAAGTCATTTATTTTCTATCAAAAAGTCTCAGGAACCCACTCCTAGGCTATCTCATTTCTTAATTTGAGCAAGGGGCATCCCCCAAGTCATTTGATTTAAGTTAGGAACATCCCTCAAATCATTTGTTTTCTATCAAAGACCTCAAGAACCCACTCCTAGGCTATCCCATTTCTCAATTTGAGCTAGGGGCATCCCCCTAGTCATTTGTTTTCTATCAAAAAGCTTTAGGTACCCATTCCTAGGTTGTATCCTTCAATCCAAACACGTTGGGACAATTTCCCCTCATTCATTATTATTTAAAGCTTTAAGTATCCTTCTCTAGGCTACCCCAATTTCAATATCAAGGAAATATCCTCTAATTTGTTCATTTTTCGGGACAAAGATCTAACTTCTATCGTCAAACTTGGAACCTTGTTCATCTTCCCCAATTATTAAAGTTGGAAACTCTTCAAGCTTCTCTAGGACTTTTGGGATTCTCAGTGCCGAAGTTGGTACTTCCTTAAGTTTCCATAACACATTTTAGGTTCTCTTATTCCCAAAATTGACATCTCTTCAAATCTTCATTGCATCTCTTAAGCTTTCTATTTGCCGAAGTTGGCTCTTCTTCAAGCTCTCAACGCCAAGGCTGGAACTTTTAAGTTTTTTGATTACCGAAGACGGCATTGTTTAAGTCTTCTGTTTGTCGAAACTGTCACCTCTTTGAATTTGTTGATGTCAAGATCATCTCTAAAGAGAGGGTGTTCACGTCTATACTTCTTTTCCTTGATATAAATGAATCATTCATGATATCGCGAAAAGAAAGTAAAGAGGGGCAACTGTGAACACCATCTTTTTCCATTATTATAATAAAAACCACATCCCTCAACTTCTCCTATTTTCCCGTAAATGTTGGCCACTCAAAGCTTCATTCCCAATAACTCTATTATGAGTATGGGAGAGGTAAGAAGAAAGGAATTAAAATAATCCATCAGCTTTTAGAGAAAAAAATATAGAGCATCAACAACAAAACGAGGGGGGGTTCATGAACAAAAAGAAGAGGAGACCAACTTTAAAATATCACATTCTCTTCATCTTCTTTAAATCACAAAGATTAAAAGAATCATCAACATCATCTCACCTTATATTCATCACTTTATCCTCTTCACCTTCACCAAAACCATAAAAACTTAAAGCAAAAAATTCAAAACCATCTCCAACAACCTTTTTCATCTTGATCTTCATCATCATCACTCAACAACCTACCATCTCAAAAAAATAACAACCCCAAACCACCATTTCCTCCACCCTCTCTTACCAACAACTACCTAAAGATCTCTTTAAAAAAATACTCCCCACTTACAAAACTTCCATCAACAACATAAGAAGCACAAAAACAAATAAAAGAGGTTTAAAAAAAACAAAAAAAACCACCGCCGCCACCATCGGCCGCCATCACCGCCGGCCACCGGCCACCACCGTGCCGACCACCACTGTCGCCGGTCACTACCATAGGCTGCTCTCTGGCCGCCGCCCCTCTCTCTCCTCTCTTGGTCTTCCTTCTTCCTTTTCTCTATCTCACTTTAGCTTTTTTCTCTCTCATGCATTTTCAAAATGCAGGCACATTATTAGAATTAGGGTTTCTACATATTTAACCTAATGAGAATGGGCTTTAGAAGGTTAAGGCCCATGCTATTTTTTTAACAAATGACTCCCACTCTTTTAAAATTAAATACATGTGTTTGCCATGTTTCTTCATGAAAGGTCCCATTGGTCTGGTGGTAATGAGAGTCTCATATCTCCCTAAGGGAATGGGTTCAACACCCACCATCCACTTCTATGCTTGTTTTTTTATTATTATTAGTTTTTTCTTATTTATTTATTTATTAACCTTTTATATTTTTATTATTCTCATTATGTTTAACACATGTGAAAAATTCATCCCTCTTGTTGGTATTATATGTCTTATCTAATATTTTATTTTTTATTTTATTTATTTTAACTCATTTCTTTCTTTTAATATATTTAATTCTTTTTCTTTTTGCAGTAACCTTTTGTTAGTTTATCCAAAAACAAACTAAAGTTAAAATATGACTTGGATTTATTGTTAGGATTTGAACTTCCTTTTTTTTAAAAAAATATACAAATAAATTAAATTAAAAAAATATATTTTCTTTAAGTCAAAATTAAAGTTTAAAAAATAAAAATTTCCTCAAAAAACTACGTGACCCTGATTTCTCCAAAGCTCGAGAATACGTAGGAGCGGGAAGCAGTTCCTGTCGGCCCATCTTTCTTTGTTTGATTTTTAGAGTTTCCATTTTTGTCTTGTTACTAAAAGGAAGAGCAAGGTTAATTTAGACAAGACGTCTTGTTAATCTCACATTTTTGTAGCATTTCTTTAAAAGAAGGAGCGGGGTTAATTTGGACGAGACATCCTGTTAATCTCATTTTTTTATAATATCTCTTTTAAGAAAAAAGGAGGAGCAAGGTTAATCTGGATGAAATGTCCTGTTAATCTTATATTTTTTTTATCTCTTTTAAAAAAAGGAGGAGCGAGGTTAATTTGGACGAGACGTCCTATTAATCTCATGTTTTTTTTATAATATCTCTTTTAAAAAAGAAGGAGCGAGGTTAATTTAGACACAATGTCTTGTTAACCTCCTGTTTTTTAGTATTTTATTTAAAATAGTAATTTATTTCAAAAATAAGGTCAATTTGGACTAGACGTCCTGTTAATCTCTTGTTTTAATTAATCAACTTATTTTATCTCATCTTATTTAATTCTATGTTAATATCTAATTTGTGTTATAATTTAAGGTTAATTTGGACGAGACGTCCTGTTAATCCTTACTGTCACTGCTTGGTTTCTCCTTGTCATGGTTTGGTTCCCACTGTCACTGTTTAGCTTCTCGCTATCATTATTTAATCTTCTACTGTCATTGTTTAGTCTTTACTATTACTGTTTAGTACTGTTACTATTTAGGATTCTTACTGTTATCGTTTGGTTTCTTACTGTCATGTTTAGTCCCTTACTGTCACTATTTTGTACTTTAGTGTCACTGTTCGGTCAAGTTGTTTGATTTAAGATTAATTTGGACGAGACGTCCTATTAGTCTTATTTCAAAATTTCCTTGTCTGTTTTGCCTGTTTCTTTTCTAAAGAAGTTCAAAAATAATTTCTAGGCTACTTATAATGCGCGCTATCGGTGCTAATACCTTCCTCACCTGTAATTAGACTCCCGAACTCAGAATTTCATTTTTATGACCAATGCTTTAACAAAGGTTTTCCCGATATTTTACCCTTAAAAATATTAGTGGCAACTCCCTGTTTTCTTTTCGAAAGGATTTCGAAACACGTTTTATTTTTGAGGGTCGGTCGTCCCGTCACGCTCCCAGTCACGACAATTCTAACACTTCTTTTCAGGGATAATGAAATAATTAAAATCAGGGTGTTGGCAAGAAGTATGATACAGGACCTTCTAACCGACCATTTCGCTATCAACAAAATTTTCCCTTTCTTCTAGAAAAAACTTCCAAGCTGGAGGATGCCTTAGAGAAATCATTCTTAGCAAACACCCAACCCAATTCTAAGGGATACTGCAACACCATCATTACAAGGAGTGGTAAAGTTGTGGGGAGAGGTGTAAGTGAAAATGAGAGGATAGAGGAGGAAGTAGTGTGTGAGAAAGAAAAAGAGGTTGAAGAGTTGAAAAGAAAATAAGAAAAGGTTGAAAAAGAAAGTGTGAGAGGGGAGATGAATAATAAAAGTGCGGATGTAAATAATAAAAGAAAGAGTGAAGAAAAGAATAAGGAGAGAGTGAGTGAAAAAAGGAAAGAGAAGACTCAAGTACGTATTCCTTAATTCCTTATTCTAAGAATCCTTCCAAGAAAGACAAAGAAAGGCAATTTGCTCACTTTATGAATATTTTTAAGAGGTTGTAGATTAATATCCTTTTTGTAGAAGCCATGGAGCAAGTGCCAACATATGCAAAATTTATGAAGGAAGTACTCTCCAAAAAGAAAAGATTTTTAAAGGAGATCATTAAATTAGAAGCAGGATGCAGTGCCATTATTCAAAACGCATTGCCTCAGAAAACCAAAGATCCAAGGAGTTTCATTATACCAGTTACTATTGGTGCCTTACCAGTGGGATAAACTTTGTTGGATCTTGGTGCTAGCATTAATCTGATATTGTTGTCTATGTTGAAGAGGAATAAAGACTTAGAGGTCAGGCCAACTAGAATGACATTACAGTTAGCTGATAGGTCGATGAAATATCCTTACGGTGTTGCAAAAGATGTTTTAGTCAGGGTTGGTAGGTTTGTGTTTCTTATACATTTTATGGTCATGGATATTGAGGAAGACTATAAAGTGCCTTTGATCCTAGGAATACCTTTTATAAAGATGACTAAAGTTATTATTGATGTTGATGATGGAAAATTAAAAGTCAGGGTGTAGGACGATTAATTGAACTTTAATGTATTTGAAGCCATATAGCATCATTTAGATAAATAACATTATTTCAAGATAGATGTAGAAGAAGAGGTATTAATCCTAAGGGAGAAAAGCAAGTTGAATACTCTTAGTACACTAGAAAAAGCTTTTATCTATGCTTTTGATGAGCTTAGTGATGATGAGGCTGAAGAAGTAGAGGAACTGCTGAAGGATTTTGATTCTAACAAATTCGTTCCACCAAGCATTGAATCCATAGAAGAATTACCTGAAAAGGCTAAAATAGAAGTTCAGAAGCTGGAGCTGAAGGCTTTACCTTCTTATTTGAAGTGTGTCTTTCTTGATGCAAAGGGTCACAAGCCTGTGGTGATTAATAGCAGCCTTACCAAATCAGAAGAGGAAAGATTAATTAATGTGCTTTAGAGAAATGCATGGGCAATAGGATGGACATTAGAGGATCTGAAAGGAATCAACCCGTCCTATTGTATGCATAAAATTTTTATGAAGTAGGAATATCAGCCAATTGTATAACCATAAAGACGTCTGAATCCAACAATGAAGGAGGTTGCCAGGAAAAAAGTCATAAATCAACTGGAAACGAACATGATTTACCCTATCTTAGATAGTGCCTGGGTAAGTCCTGTCTAGGTGGTTCCAAAATATGGAGGAATGACCGTGGTTTGAAATGAGAAGAATGAATTAATTCCTACTAGAATAGTTACTGGATGACGTATGTGTATTGATTATAGAAATTTTAATCAAGCCACCAAGAATGATCATTTTCCCTTGCCTTTTATAGATTAGATGTTAGAGAGATTGGCTGGTCAGACTATTGTTTTCATGATGGTTACTTTGCCTATAATTAGATAATTGTAGCTCTCAAGGACTAAGATAAAATTACTTTCACCTATCCTTTCAGAGTCTTTGCTTATAGAAAGATGTCATTCAGACTCTGTAATGCACCAACCACTTTTTAGAGATGTATGTTGGCCATTTTCTCTGATCTGGTAGAGAAATACATTAAAGTCTTTATGGATGATTTCTTAATTTTTGGTTTATCATTTGATTATTGTCTGGATAATCTAAACATCGTACTGAAGCGGTGTATGGAAACAAATTTAGTTTTGAACTAAGGAAAGGGCCACTTTATGGTTATAGAAAGAGTGGTGCTAGGTCATAAGATTTTAGGAAAAGGCTTTGAAGTTGATAGAGCAAAACTAGAGATCATAGAGAAACTCCTATAGCTGGTGAACGTCAAAGGCATCAGAAGTTTTTTAGGCCATGTAGGATTCTATAGGTGGTTCATCAAAGATTTTTCTAAGATTCTTAAACCATTGAGCAATATGTTGAACAAGGACACTTTTTTAATTTTGATGATGCTTGTTTATCTGCCTTTGAATTATTGAAACAAAAATTGATTTTTGCTCCTGTAATAATCACTCTTGACTGGAAACTTGATTTTGAACTAATGTGTGATGCAAGTGATTATGCTATACGAGCAGCTTGAACAAAGAAAATCTAAAATTTTCCATGTCATACATTATGCTAGTAAGATTTTAAACGAAGCTCAAGTTAATTATGCTACAACTGAGAAAGAGCTTCTAACAGTGGTGTATAGATTGGAAAAGTTTAGATCTTACTTGATTGGATCTACTATCATTGTTTACATTAATCATGTTGCCCTTAAGTATCTTTGAATAAATTAGATTCTAATCCTAAACTGATTCATTAGATACTCTTCTTATAGGAATTTGATTTGATAATTAAAGACAAGAAAGAAAGCGAGAATTACATAGTTGATCATCTTTCAAGGCTCGTCAACAAAGAAGTTACAAATGCTCAACTAGAAGTTGATGAGGATTTCCCTGATGAAAAGTTATTGTAGATTCAGGAAAGACCTTGGTTTGCAGACATTGCTAATTTTAAAACAGCTGGGGTAGTTTCTAAAGAATTAACTTGGCAACACCGGAAGAAGTTTTTAAAGGAAATGCATCAATTTGTTTAGGATGATCCGTACTTATTTAAGACTAGGTTAGACAATATTTTACAAAGATGTGTTTCTCTGGAGGAAGCTACGAGCATCTTGTGGCATTGTTAGAGCTCAGCTTATGGAGGCCACTTTAATGGAGAGAGGAATGCTGCAAAGATCCTAGAGTCTAGATTTTATTGGCCTACCTTGTTTAAGGATGCTCATGCTTATGTTTAGCATTGTGACAGTTGTCAAAAGATCAAGAAGCATGTCAAAACATAATGAAATGCCTCCAAATGCTATATTGGAGGTTGAAGTGCTTGATTGCTGGGGTATTGACTTTGTAGAACCCTTACCAGCTTCATTCTCCAAGGAATATATATTGATTGTAATGGACTATGTTTCTAAATGGGTAGAAGTCATTGCTAGCCGTAAGGCAAATGCCAAGACTGTGATTAAGTTCTTGAAAAGAAACATTTTTTGTAGGTTTAGTAATGGAGGATCACACTTTTGTAATGTTCAGCTGTAGAAATATTGGGAGCATTATGAAGTGAGGCACAAAGTGGCATCTCCTTACCACCCTTAGTCTAATAGCTAAGCTGAAGTTTCAAACTGTGAAATTAAACACATTATAGAGAAAACTATATCACAAAGCAGAAAATATTGATCTCAAACTTGGTGAAGCTTTATGGGCCTAAAGAACTTCATTTAAGGCCCCTACAGGTCTTTTTCCTTACCAGTTAGTCTATGGGAAGAGTTGTCATTTACTTGTGGAACTAGAGCACAAAGCATATTGGGCTATGAAGTTCCTCAACTTTGATCCTCAAGCAACAGGAGATAAAAGGAAGTTACAGATACAGAGTTGGAGGAGTGGAGACTCAACGCTTATGATGCATAAATGTTCCCTATGTTACCATTACCAAATAAGACTGCCACTTCTCCAAGAATCACACTTCTTGTTAAGGCTTTGATACCAAATATTAAGAATAAAGAAGAAAACAGAGAATTTGAAGGAAAAGTTCTATGTTTTATTGAATGGGAAAATATTGGCTTAATAAATAGCCTTACAACAACAAAACAAAAGATGAAGGAACAAACATTACTCCATTACTGACCCTTTTTGACTAAAATCAAACAGCTAAATATCCCATAAAACTAGAGTCTTAACAAACAACTAATAACAAACTTCTTAACTTTTAGACTAGCAATTCTCAACAGCATTAAGTAATGAAGAACATATGCTTTACTCAGGAAACCATTGGCTCGAAGCGTTGTTAGAATGCTATAAATGCACTACCAGAAAATATAACCTGTAAAAGTAACAATCACATGGTAAATCAATTAACTCAGTTTCTAAATTTAAAAGAATAAAAAATTATAAAACAATTTTTTTAAATGAAAATGAATTTTCATTAAAAAAAACTAAAACAAATGAAATCTTATCTTGTCAAAAAGAAGGAAAGCACATTGTTATTATTTTTCGGTTACTATTATGAAACTTTTTTTTGGTGTTCCTATTATGAAACATTGATCTATTGACATCGAACACATTCAATCAACAATGGGCCAGCATGCAGGCTAGAAGCAGGCATGGTGGGCCAATGGTTTTATTACATTTAGGCTAATTCTTTCAACACTTCAAAATTTTTTCTAATCATACCATCTTTTAATGTTTTTTATGTTGTTATGCCCAATATATCCCTTCAAGGAGCCTTATCTCTTAACATCTCTACAGGAAAAAGGGTGAATCGATAAAAATTCAACCTTAAAATATAATTGTAGTAAAATAAGAGTTTAATTGGTATACACTATTAATGTAAAAAGTTTTCTATTGTCAACTAATTAAAATCTATCATAGATATGAATTTTAAAATATTATTACATAAATTAATAATATTTACTTACATGACAATCTATAATTGAATGTCAATATAAAAAGAACTCTACATTGACAATTTATTTAAATTAAATTCATAGATTTGATTTAACTCCCTGATTTTTTATAAGTTTTAAAAGCCTTGTATTACTTATATACTTTTTATGTTTTTTTATTGTATTCAAATGGAACTTTCTTATAAAGGACAGACTCACCCTATCATGTTTTTAAAGAGCTGTTGGTGATTGAATGAGTTGACTTTTTTTTTTGTCGCTCATGCCTAAAGAAAAAAGGAAAATATATATTACCCACCAACCAAAGTAAGGTTTTGATTATATTTGATGTCCTAAGGAAATCTAAATAGACTAATTAGTAATTTACAAGAAGAAACATACTATTTTTCTGTTGAAAAGAGGGGAAACATACAAATTATATAAGATTTTTGTCATTATATATATATATATATGATTCATTAATTTATTTTATTTTATAATTCTATAGTATGCTTTTTGCTAACATGAGAAAATCCCAAATTTACGGAAAAAACATAAAAAATAAGCAAAACAATGAGAGATGTAAATGCGGGTATACAGAATGAATATAATTAGAAAAAAAATAAAAAATCGTAATTATTAGAAAGTGTTATAATTGTTTCATATATATATATAATATAAAAAAATTAAATATGTCCTAGTCTTTCAAATACCCATATTTTAACTTCTAATTCGAATTGGTAGTTATATTAATTTTTATTATTCTTGATTCTTCTATAAATATGATGAAATTCATCCTGTTTAAGGACCAAAGGCATTGAAAATTAGAAAAAAAAATTATTGCAGCTTGCTTTTAGAATAGAATGACCAAAACAATAAATATTTAACATGACAAAATCAAATTAGTTATCATCTCTATTTTCTCGCAAAGATAACGTTGACCGTTCAAATATATTATTATAGTATTAAACATTTTTAAAGTTATTTAACACAACATAAAATAGATATATTTTAGTGAAGTATTTAAAAAGTTATAAACTATGAATTATGTGAAAGATTATATTGATCTACAATATATAATTAGTTATAAGCTCATTTCACATGAAAAAACCTATATGTTGAATGCAATTAGAGTATAGATAGTATAATTGTTAATTTACTGCAGATAGCAAGAAGAATTACTATAAGAAAGAGGAAGTTATAAATATAAATATATCAGTCAATTCAAACCTCTGTGAGAAGCTTTTATTGCCAAAGGAGAAACTTGTTGCTTGAAGGGGAAAGGTTCCTCTTGGTGACTATCATCACATAAAATCGGTCCCTCAAGTCATAAAGAAATGTGAAGTAAGCATGTCTGCATTTTCTATTGAAGAAAAGGGTACCACAAACTCCCCAAAAACCCGTGACAAATCCAGATGCCAGGCCAATATAGAACCATGACAGAAAATGAGATCCATCGTTGTCTTTGCTATATGGCTTCATGTCTTCAGATTTAGTGTCTTGTGGGCAGTACTTGGTGAGCGGAGGTCCACAAAGACCAGGATTGCCCATGTAACTGGATGCATTAAACCCCCCAAGCTGTGTACCTGATGGTATTCTGCCTCTGAAATTGTTGAATGACACGTTCAAGTATCCCAGGAAAGTCAATTTGGACATGATCTCAGGAATTTCACCAGAAAGTTGGTTTGTTGATAGATCAAGGGACTCCAAGTTTTTCATGTTGCCAATCTCTTCTGGTATTCTTCCCACTAATTTATTGAAGGACAAGTTCAAGGAGTGTAATCCAACGAGGTTAAACATTTGTGGAGGTATTGATCCTGACAGTTCGTTGCTTGAAAGATCAATTAAGGTCACAAAGTGCAGATTTGTATTATAATGTAATCCTTGACCTTTAGTAATCAGATCAAGACTGTCTTCACATTCGTAATATATATTACCAAGAGCAATATAAAAGGTAAGCTTACTCTTTGAAGCATTGTTGAAAACAAAGGATGTCATATGATGCAAGCAGTTGGGTATATGTCCTGAAATGTTGTTGTCTGCAAAATCAAAAATTATGAGGGAAGGCATTTGGCATATCTGTTCTGGAATAGTACCGCTGAATTGGTTGGACCTTAATTGGATAGCCACTGCACTTGGCACTATCCAGTTTGGTATATTTCCCGAAAAGTTATTCTCTCGGACATTAAATATCAATAGAGAATGGCAATTTCGCAGTGACTGAGGTATCTCTCCATAGAGCTTATTCTGATGCAGATGAAGTGTTGTAAGATTATGTAGCAAGCCCATTGATGGAGGTATCTGACCGGTCAGATTATTGCTTCCCAAATTAATATGCATCAATGTTCTCCAGTTCTTCCAACAATTTGTAAGTCCTCCGGATAGATTATTAAGAGAGATGTCCAAGAACTTTAAATTGCTTTTCCCACTCGACATCTCATGATCACACAAGAGGGAAGAAATGCTCCCTGATAATGAGTTGTTTAATAACACGGCACCAACCACGTTTGAGGATAGTCGAGGTAGGCCACCTTTCAAATCATTTGATGAGATAATTATGAATGTAGAGTTCAACAACACCTCTGACATGTCCCCATCTATTGAGTTCGATTCCAAATCGAGCATGATCATTCTTCTTGATACAAATTTATGAAACTCGTTTTCAATCTGAAATGATGAATACACGATAGAAAGAAAATCAATAGATGTTTGTGTATAAAACCATGTCGGAAGGTTAGGACCTGCAAATGAAAAACTTAATTGTTCAAGTTGAAAAGGTGGAACCCAGTGAGAGTCAAAATCAAAGATTAATGGTGGTGATATGCCCATAATCAAAACCTTTAACTTTGATAGTTTGGCAAAATTTCTCTCAGACAAAACCCCTGTCAATTGATTTGCGTTAACAGCCAAGGAAATTAAGGATGATAGATTTCCCAAATTTGTAGGAATAGAACCAGAAAACATGTTTTCTTGAAGATTGAGAACTTGAAGAAGTTCAAATTGGCCTAACCAATCCGGAATTGGTCCATTCAGTTTATTATGTTCTAAGGTCAAGGATTCCAGGTGTCGAAGATTGAGCAATGCCTTAGGTAGTTGACCTCTTAAGGAATTTGAGCCTAGGTGAACATCAGTGATCCCAGAACTAAGATTGAATAACCATTTGGGCAACTCTGAGTCAAATTCATTGTCTGAAAGATCAAGAAGTTTGAGTGTAGTAAAATTAGCATACTCAAGAGACGGACTCAAATCTTCAAGTTGGCAACCACGCATGACGAGATATGAAAGCGATGGAAGCATAGTTACTGATCGAAGCCAATCAACTTCCCTGTGAAGATCAATGGCAGAAAGATCGAGCTGATCTAAGGAAGAAATGCGGGAAAGCCATTCAAGACTATCAATGATCAGATTCGTATTATCTGATAAATCAAAATAACCAAGAACCGAAGAGTTTACACACTGACGAGAAGTAGTGTCTGCAGATATGTTATGACAAGTTTGACTGTCCACAGGATCAAAATGGATGGCTAAGAAGTCGTTATTGCTCAAATCCAAGTAATTGAGAAATTCAAACTCAACTAAAGATAGGTGGATGGAACCTGTGAGACAGTGTGATTTATCCACTTTGTCAGTATAGGTCGGAAGAGTTGTATGACATGGGAGACTGAGTGTAGTGACTCTGCTTGTGATGTTGTTGCACATGACTCCTTTCCATTGACAACAATCTTGTTGAGTGGACCATGAAGAGAGCACCCCAGATGGATCTATGACACCTTGCTTGAAGTTTAAGAGAGCATGTTTATCTTTTTGGTTGCAGTGAATATTGAAGCTGCAGGTTCCTACTATGTTGAGCATTAGCAACCATGCAAAAATGATTGCATATTGAGAGAGAGATGTGTTCATGATTAAACAATGGTGAAGAAATGAACGGGCTGGGAAGGGGTGACTAGTTTTAGCTTAAAGGAATTAAACTCTATCAAAAGGAAAAGAGTGTGTTTACTGTGTTTTTAGGAGAAAACTATGAATAAATATATAAATAAATAAAATATGATAGATGATAATGAAAAGATAGTCAAGTCGTTGCTGGAAAATATGTCTTCATAGAAAAAATGGCTTTGGAGAAAAAAACAAAACGATAGCGATTGTGGGCACAGGTATCCGCATCACCGAAAAATGATGTATTTGTATGCATACCCTAATTTCCTAGCTCCTTTGGTACGTTTGAGAAATAAGGCTTGGTTACGATTATTTAAATTAAACTCCCTTTAATGCAGTCTTTAAAATAAAAAATTAAATGATAAAATTATATATTTTAAGATTATTTAATAATTTTTTAATATATTTAAAAAAAAAAAAACGCGTGCGATTATGGCACAGCTATCTGCATCACAGAAAAATGATGTATTGGTTGTAATTTGTGAGTTGTATGCATACCCTAATTTCTAGCTCCTTTGGTACGTTTGAGAAATAAGCAAAGCAAGTACTTTCTAAGGCTTCCCACAAATAGTTGTGTATGTAAAGCACCTAATCTTGGTTACGATATATATATATATATATATATATATATATATATATATATATATATATATATATTAGTTAAATTAAACTCCCTTTTATGCGGTCTTTAAACTAAAAAATTAACTGGTAAAATTATATATTTTACGATTAATTAATAATTTTTTAAAATGGAGTTAATTTTCAGTTGGTTACTGCCAATTATTATAAACATAACCTGCCTTTACTTTCAGTGCATCTAACAAAACAAAAACTCTTTACTTCGGTTTATTGACGAACAACCAAACAAGCGCGTACTCTACATAATACTGACCGTGTTTACTTCGTCTCGTGGTTCTTAAAATGGAGGTATGGTTTTAATAATTTAGTATTATAAGATTATTGGTTAATTACGTAAAAATAGAAATTTTTTATTATCATAAATTATATAGAGATCGTTTAGAAATTAAAATGAATAAATTTTAATGATGTTTTTTTTTTAAAATTCATATTTACTTTCTTTAATCAATGAGTACTGTTATTACACTTATTTGCATTTTCCTTGAATAATTTGTTTTGGAGATTGTGCATAGAGATACTTTAAAAAACTATGAACTAGAAAATGGGAGTTGCCGTAGGGTTGCATCCAAGGAAAATTTTAAAATATAAATTAAAAATTTATTAAAGATACAAAATATTTAAAATTAATAAAAATTGTGTATATATATATATATACAATCCGTCATATTATTAAGGAAGTAATTTAATTTTAATAATGTAATTAAGAATATATTTATAATTATTTTTAAAGAATTAAAATTAGAGTTTATTTAACTTGTGAAATATTAAAAATATAAAAAATTAAAAGAAGAAAATAATAAAGAAAATTTGTTAAAATATAAACTCAACCCTCCTGAAGTTTAGGGTTTTCTAAAAAAAACCTTTAAAAAATATCCAATTTTGTCCCTATTAAAATTTTAGAGTTTACAAAATTAAGGAAAACATTAATTTTTGGTGTTAACTAATGAGGTGATTAACATCTGTGTCACCTCATCAGTGGCACATGTCGTATGACGTTACCAGAATTAGTTAAATCATGTTTTTAAGAATTAATTAAGTCATTAGTTGAGTTAAGTAATAATTAAAGTAATTAAATATTTATTCAAAACGTGTGTTTTGAAAAGTTGAATCCTCGTCTACTATTCACTTTCATTGTTTCTGGAACTTTCATGCTTCCCTTCGTCTTCTATTCACTTTCACTGTTGTGTAAGTTTCAAAATTCCATGGCTATACAAGGTTGTGTGGGATATCAACAACAAAAAGAAAGTGTGGGTTATTGTTTCGAGTGTCTAGCTACATTTTTTAATTATTGTAGTGTCAAACGCTAGTTTTTTTAAATTTGTTTGGAATCTATGTTTTTGCAATGGGGTTTGAGTTGTGGAATAAGGGCTACATGTTGCTTGTATTTTATGGGTGTGTTACATTTCCCTCATTAAAAAAGCATGTTGTAGTGTGCATTATATTAGTGTTTGTGTACATTAGGCCCGTTTATTTAAGCTTATATTTAAGTGTTTTTTTAAAAAAATTCTTTTTTTATAAATATTTTTTTAATAAGCAGATCAGGGTTTCTTTTTAAAATAAACAGAAATTAGCTTATTTTCAGCTTCTGCTTATTTTTAAAACTTTAAACAAACACATCAAAATTTAAAATAAGTATTTTTTAATTAAAAAAGTACTTGTCTCTTAAAATAAGTTTAAACAAACGAGCCTGTATGCAGGATTTCAGTTACTGAACTTATTGCTTTACTAGTTTTATTTAGTTTAGGTATGAGTTTTACAATTGTCATATAGCATAAGAGGAAATTTAAAAAAGGTTAGCTCTTGCTTGCATCTGAAACCATGTGTTAGAACTCATCAAGCTTGTGAATGAACCACATACCGAAGATCCCTCCATGACCAGAATCTGAAACTTCCTGAGCAAACAGCAAAAGGGCAATAGAGAAGAGAGAAAGAGGTAATCGAGAGAGAGAAGAGAATATGTGAATTGTGATTCATTCAACCACCCAACAAAGAAGAGAAGAGAGTTTATATATGATAAGTGTGCATGTTGTCTTTTTGAGTGTTTTTAGGCATAGTTTTTACTTCTTTTTGCCTTTGTTTCCTCCTGATTCCCTTGAATTTCAATTCCATTCTGCATATATTACTCATGTGTCTCTATTTTTGTAGGGTTATTGATGTTTCATGTTTATTTTGATGAGAAATGACAATTTAGATACATATAGAGGCTTTTGGGACCCTTAACAATGCAATCTGGCGAAATTGGAGGAAACCACTGCCAGTGGTTGCAACCACTAGTCGTGGTTAACACTGGAATTGAGAAGGATCAGGTCGCAGTGACCACCACTGGCCCTAGTTACCACCACAGGCCGTGGTTGGCACTGTTTCACAAAGGGAACAAGTGGCAGTGACAACCACTGGCCGTGGTTGTCATCAAAGCATCATATTATTGCATTTTTAAGCATCAGACCCCAAACCACTGCTAGTGATTCCTACGAAGCCTAGTTTCCTAATTTTTATGATGAATGTTGGGCATTTTTTGGGACATTTTTAAAGACACCTTTGTACAGAAAAAAAGGGAGAATGGAAAGGAAAGAAATTTAAGGAGTTTTCTCAAAGGATTCAAGAGGAGATTCAAGGACCAACACGAAGAACATTCAGATTTACAGATTGGGAGGAAGATTAAGAAGAGTTAGTGAGAGCTTGTCTTCTAATTTCTGAACCTTGATTTCTATATTTGGGTTTTCTTGTGTGTTGGGAATGAGCTTCTTAGTTTTTGGTTATGTAATTGAGTCTATGTTAAACTAAACCTCTTATCTTGGGATTAAGGGGGTAGTATGCATATGTATTGAACTGACTATTTTTCAGCTTTTCCCTTTATGAAATTTATGTTTACTACTTGATTTCATGAATGCTTAATACCACTACAAGACTTTGAGATGAGCGTAGTTGATTCCAAATGATGTAGGCTACGAGAGTAGGTATATTGTTTGAAAGCATGAAATTGAACCTATGGTTTTGAGTTACTAGAGTAGGCGAACCATTTGAGGGCTAATAGGTTTTCACAAAACGTAATGGACTTAATTTACAAATTCAACGCGGTTCTTTAGGAATTAGGTATATTAGTAAGGCTTCGAGAGAAGGTTTCTAATTACATTAAGAAAATCTACCTTAGAAACTAAATTTCATAATTGGGGAAGTGAATTACATGAAATTTGATACTAGCATATGAACCTTTTAACTCCTAAGAGTTTTCCTTGATTGATTATTAGAAAGCATTTGATTTCCTTTCTGAAAGGCATTAAGTTTTCTATTTCTGTTTTTAGTTTAATATGAAGTTAACTTTTCTTTAATTGAACCAAAGTTTCTAGATAATTAAATTACCACTATATCTAGTAATTGGGCACAATCTCTGAGGGAATGATATTTTTATTACTATGATACCCCATGTGCTTACAGTTGGCTATCATTATACAAGTTGCCTAAAACAAAAACTAACTCTAACAAAAGCTAACTAACCATAGTAAATGAAAAAACTAACTTTAGTAATGGATATTAATGATATAAATAAATAATAACAGCCCCGCTCAAGCTGGAATATGAATGACAAGCATTCCAAGCTTGGAAATAAGATGAGAAAAAGGGCCAACTGCAAGTGGTTTTGTTAGAATATCCACCAATTATTCCTGAGAAGGAATGGGGAGAAGATGGATTTTTCCAGCCACGATTTGGTCCCTTATAGTGTGACAGTCCAATTCAATGTGTTTAGTACGCTCATGGAAAACAAGATTGGTGGCAATATATCTAGTAGATTGATTATCACAGAAAATGGTGATGGAAGAATGAATACATAGAGTAAAATGATGTAGTAATGATAAGAGCCATTAAGCCTTTAAGTGGCCAATGCAAGGGCCCTATATTCTGCCTTAGCAGAAGATCTTGATATTGTATGTTGTTTTTTGGTCTTCCAAGAGATGAGAGATTGTCCCAAGAAAAAGCAGAACCCAGTGACAAATCACCTACTATATAGGCATGAAGCCCAATCAAAATCTGAGTACCCTGTTAACTTGAAATCAGAGGAGGCAGGGAAAAATAATCCCTTTGCAGGTGACTGTTTAATGTATTTCAGAACCTTTAAGGCAGCCTGGTAATCTTTTGATGTATGATGGGTAAGAAATTGGCTCAGCTTATTTACAAAGAGTGATAAATCTAGTCGGCTATTAGTAAGATACAAAAGCTTGTTAATCAGCTTTCTATAGGAGGTAGAATCAACAAGAGGAGTCCCTGAATCAATGTTAAGTTTCTGAACAAAATCGATGGGAACACTACTAGGCTTGGCAGCAAGTAAGCCTGTCTCTTCGAGAAGCTCTAAGGTATATTTACTTTGATATAAATAATTCCAGAATTAGACTTGGCAACCTTAAAGCCAAAAAGAATTTTAGTGTGCCAAGGTCCTTGATACCAAGTTTATTATGCAGGACCTGCTTCATATGAGTGATCTCGGTTAAATCTTGGCCTGCAAGGACTAAATCATCAACATAGGTCAAAATTACAGTGAAGCCACTAGAAGAATATTTGGTGAAAAGGGAGTAATCAACTTTTGATTAAGTATAACTAGATGCAATGAGTGTCTCAGTTAGCCTCAAATTTCACTGCCCACTTACCTACGTGAGTCCATAGATAGACTTTATGAGTTTACAAACTAAACCAAGTGTAGGTAGAGACAAACCTAGAGGAGGTTCCATGTAAACCTCTTCATTTAATGAACCATGTAATAAGGAAGTGTTGATAGCCAATTGATGGAGGTGCCACTGTTGAGTAGATACAATAGAGAGAAGAACCTGAATGGTAGTCATTTTAACAACTGGGCAAAAGGTCTCTAAATAATTTATGCCCTTTATTTATGTAAACCCTTTAGCAACAAGCCTGGCTCTGTGCCTTTCAATGGAACCGTCTACATTAAGTTTGGTTTTAAAAACCTCTTACACTTGATCAGTTTTTGTCCTGTAGGAAGAAAAGTGAGCTACCAGGTGTGATTAGCCTCCAGAGCCTGCAACTCAACTTTAATTACATATTACCAACAAGCTTCTTTAATAGCTTTAGAGTAAGACATAGGCTCACAAATGGAAGATAGATTTAAAGAGTAATGCATACATGATGGATGTAGAGAATGATATGAAATAACAGAAGACAAGGGATACCTGGGTGAATGATGAGTTGATGAAGAACCTGATGTGGCCAGTGTGTGATGGTAGTCCTGAAAGGTAAGTAGGTAGATGTTTCTCTCTATTGGACCTCTTAAGCTGTGGTAAAGGTGTATGTGCATGTGAAGTATGTTCAGGTGAAGAAAAATGTTAAGAAGGGGAAGTTGTTTGTGAAGGAGTGCTAAGTATAGGTTAATAATGAGTAGGAAGAGAATCAAGGATATTGTAATAGTGAATAAGAGCAAGAGTAGGGATATCATCATCATATAGGAGATGAAATGATCAAATATTTAAGGTGAAGTATGTGGTTGGATATTAGGAATGATCAAATATTTAAGGTGAAGTATGTGGTTGGATATTAGGAGTGTCAGGTGCAGGTATGGCAAGAAACATGGGAAAAATATTTTCATGAACAGAAACATTCCTTGAAAAGAATATTTCCCTATTTTTCAAATCATATAAAAGAAAACCCTTTGTGCCTTGTCTATAACCTAAAAACATGCATTTTTGGGATCTTGAATCAAGTTTTGTCCTATGTGAAGTTATGGTAGATGCAAATGCTAAACAACCAAAAACCTTGAGTTCTAAAATATAAGGTATTGTTCCATTATGTAAAATAGTAAAAGGTGTCTTATGCTATAAAAACTGAGTAGGAAGTCGTTTGATTAAGAAAACAGCATGAGCAACAACAAAATTCTAGAAACTTTTAGGAACATGACACTGAAACATTAATGTTCTTACTATGGCTAAAATATGATGTTGATGTTTTCTTTCAACAATTTCATTTTGTTGTGGAGTTTCCACACATGATGTTTGATGTAAAATACCTTTATTTGTAACCAATTTCTCATGAAAAATTCAATGCCATTATCTGTTCTAATGATATTTACATGTTTTTAAAATTAAGTCTCAATGAATTAAACAAATTATGGAATCAAAGAACTCACTTCACTTTTGGATTTCATGAAATACAACTATGTGTACCTACTAGTATTATCAACAATTGTTAAAAAGTATCTATGACCTAAAGTATAGGGAACAGCTAGAGGACCCCAAACATCAATATGAACAATTTTAAAAATATCAAAAGTAACAATATTACTATTAGAAAAGAGTAACTTTTTCGCTTGCCAGGAACATTGGCTTTATTACAAGTGATGAAGGGATATAGTTGCTTAAGCTGTTGAAGTTTTCCATAGGAATGATAGCTAAACCTGAGGTGTTAAATGTTGTTATCATATGAATAGAAGCTATTGGTCTAACTTTAAGAAAAATATGGCATAAACACTTGGAAATGTGTAGGAATCATCATATATAGGTCAGACGATTAGCTACACCAATCATCTTCAAGGTGTTTGAATCTTGAATCTGGCAATTGTTCATGGAAAAAATAAACTTGTAGTGTGAGGACTTGGTAAGTTTAGAAATTGATATTAAATTGAAATAAAAAGAAGGTACAAATATGTGTATAAAATAGGTTTAAATCATTACAAACATTCATAGTGGCTCCTGTATCAATGATCCAGAAGCTAGAGTAAGAAGAATTAGCTAAAACAGAAAGAAAACCTAATGGCAGTGAACTTTTTATTCTGATTAGTAATAGCAATTTGATTCACAGACTGAGAAGCAGGTTGTTGTAGCAAAGCAAGCAAAGCCTTGTGTTTTTCAGGAGTGAAAGTCACACTAGGAACCTCTCTTACTTCCTTCAAAGACTACACATTGATCTTATCATCACCATCCTCATCAAAAGTCTCATGGATGTAGTGATTAATTTGTTGATTTTGCTTGAAATAGTAAGGTGAAAATCCATGCTTCCTATAGGAAGTATCTATTGTAGGACCTGATCTCCCATAGTAAGAACACAACATAGAATTATAACCTCTATTTAGAGGTCCACGACCACCAAAAATTCCAAATCTGCCTTCGCCTGCTCTGAAACTTCCTCTACCTTGTCCACTATCAAAGGTCATTAGAACAGGTGAAGGTTGAGAACTATTCTCTACATGAGCTATTGTATGCAGGACATGAAGCTCAAAAACATTGACAACAAGTTGTCTCTCTTGTTGTATTAGAAGTGAAAACACTTTGCCAATTTTTGGTAATGGATCTAGCAACATAATTTGAGACCTAACAACTGAAAATTGATCATGTAAGCCTTTCAAAAAATAGATTACATAGTCACTTTCTCTATACTTCTTAATAGTTGATACAAGATAACAAGCATAAGCAACTTGACAGGTACAAGTAGGAATCTGCCTAAAATTTTTTAATTCTTTCCAAAGTCCTTTTAATTGTGTGTAGTACTCAGTAATGGACAGATGTCCCTATTTCAATCACATACATCTCCTCTTACAATTTAGAAATTTGGAAAACATCACCTTGGTAATACTTATCTTTCAAGTCTTTCCACGCCTCTACAGCATTATCCATCCATAGAACGCTTTATGCTATTGAAGATTCTAGAGAATGCATGATCCATGAAAGAACCATAGTGTTGCATCTTTCCCACGCATCATACATTGCATCTCCTTCTCTAGGTTTTGGTAAAGTATCGTGGATAAATTTCTTCTTGTTCTTGGATCTTAATTCAATGATTACATGGACCAGTTTTGATAGTTCGCTCTATTCAAAGCCTAAAGAGCAATCGATGCACCTGGATTCTCATTCGTATGCTAGTAATACGGACTTGAGACATTAATCATTGAATTCACCATCACTCAACAGAACAAGCGACAAGAAGAAGATCACAACTGAATCAAGAAACAATAGCAAGATCTACGACCGAAAAACAAAAAAGGGAAGATTCACGAAGCAAGAAAATGATAACAATCTAAGAAACGAAACACTGAATTAAGGCAAAGAATCAATCCTCCAAGACTGAGAATTAAAGGCCTTGGTCATAATTTTTTTTAAATTCCTACACGTGCAGCAGAGCCGCTAGGAAAGGGGTTGTGATACCATGTTAGAACTCATCAAACTTGTGAATGAACCACACAGCCAAGATCCCTCCATGACCAGAATCTGAAACTTCCTGAGCAAACAGCAAAATAGCAACAGAGAAGAATAGAAAGAGGGAATCGGGAGAGAGAAGAAAATATATGAATTATGATTCATTCAACTACCCAACAAAGAAAAGAAAAGAGATTATATACAAGTTGCTCAAAATAGAAACTAACTCTAACAAAAGTTAACTAACCATAATAAATGAAAAAACTAACTCTAGTAATGCATATTGATGATATAAATAGATATTAACACCATGGAACAACTTCCCTGTCTAAATGGGTCATAGTAATTGTTAATCGTTGTTCGTTTGGAGTATGATAATAATAAAAAAATTATTCAACCTTACAAATCCATTATGGCACATCGGTTCCATCGAATTAAGGAAAATCTAATTTCACATTGCTTCACCAAAGTATCCATTGCAGATTCAATGGTGTGGAACTGGATATTGTGCTCCTCATGCCTGGATTCCATCATACCTAGGATCTTTTTCACCTCAGCTTGGAGTTCCTTCATGCGTGTATTCTTGACTATGAAGAAATGAAAACACCAATGTAATGTATCTATGATTTTTGAAAAGAAGCAATGAAATAGTAATGAACTCTAAGACAATATTATTTATAGTGATAACAAGTTTTCTTATAATTGGAAAAAGATTGCCATCTTAAAAGAAACAACATGCTCAGAGCTATGAAAAGATAAACATAGAATGAACCATTAAGAAAGGTTTCAATTCAATTCATCCATACGCTCCCTTTATTACAACGCAATCTTTATAACAACTAATTCACCATACAAAATTTGTCATCATTGCATTTGATTTCTTAGTGGGTGCACCACGCCCCCTTTCCTTCTCTGTTAAATCACATACCATGTAGCTTGGGCCTACAGACTTGTCCAATGACTCTTTTGCCCCATCTTCATATGTATCACTAATTACATTTGTTACAGAAACTTTTCATTATTGGAAAATTTCCTATAACTCTTTGTTTTTTATTCAATTTAATCTTAGTGATCAGTGATTGGTGTTGTGCTAGAATGTGACAATCTTAGATTGCATAATTCAATCTTAATATTTCTCTTGCGCACCAAATGCAAACTAAAAAAACCCTAAACAGCTACCCTAAATTAGCGACCACAGTATCCCGTCGCTAATTAGCGACCGTATTAGCGACCGCAGTGTATGAAAAGGGACCAAGAAGATGTTAGCGACTCATGTAGCGACCGATAGCGGACTCGGTCGCTAACAATTATAAAAACCGTCGCTAGTAGCGTCGCTATTTTGTAGCTCCACCTTGTTTTCCTTTCCCGCCAGGGTTTTCTGTTGGCGCCAAATCGTAGCGACGGTGAATACCGTCGCTAACACTCCCCTAACTATAGCGACGGAATTAATGCGTCGCTATAGTTTGTTCTAGTGACGGAATTACTGAACCGTCGCTATGATTTTGGCATTCCCTCCAAATTTTTTGTTTTAATAATGGAAGGTAGCGACGGTATCAGCCTACCGTCGCCACGGTTCAGTATTTTAGTGATGGTGTATCGTGCCGTCGCTATCGTTTATGGTCTTCCCTTCATAATTTTGCTTTTTAAAAAGGAAAGTAGTGACGGTGTAGATGATACCGTCGCTAATAAGTTTAGGATTAGGGACGGAGCGTTTTGCCGTCGCTAATACTCGGGAATAGTGACGGATATTTGGTGCCGTCGCTAGTTCTGATGGTTTGAGCGACGTTGTTTATCCGTCGCTAAAAGTTATAACTAAACCCACCTTAACCTTTCCCCTCAGTCACTTTCTCGAGCCCTAAACCCTGTCGCTCTTCTTCTCTTCCCCCTGCTCCCCCGTCTTTCTCCACTTTTACTCGGCGTTTGCCTCACCGGTTTCCCTCAGTCCCTCACAGCGTGTCATCTCCCTCACTAGTTTCTCTAAACCCTTGCCCCCCTCATCTACCTATCTTCGATCATCTATTCTGTCTCTCTGTCGTCTGTGCTACTTCTTCTCTTCATCGTCCACCTTTTCTCCTCTACTCTTGTCTGCTAGTCCCTCATTTTCCCCTTCCGACGACCTCTCCCCTTCTTCTCCATGGTGTGAATCATCTTCGGCAAGGACGTGGTCTTCGAGCAAAGGTCTGTGTGAGCCACGACCTCCACAGGTAATGTACTAGCTCTTCTTGCTTTTCAAGTTTCTGAGGTTTCATATTTTGGTTTGCTATCTTCCTCTTCCCTGTGTGATAACTTCATGCCATGTCAATGTTTGGCATTTCTCGCATTATGAATCTGATTGATCTGTGTAAATGTGTTACAGATGTAAATGGGTGATTGTAAATTAAGTATTTCAAGGAGTTAGTCAAGTTAATATTGCTTATTCTTGGCTGCGAAGGCCATAAGGTGGTAGCTGGATTCATAAATTAGATGATAGGATAGGGACAATTGAATTTGGTATTTAGTGTTGGTACCAATCTAGGAATTATTTATAATCTTAAGATAGATGATAGGAAGTGAATAAGCGATTTTAGTATTTTAGTATTCGATACTAAAATCTTAGGCATTAGGGGGAAATTAATTGATACATCCTCTTTAAAAACTGCAGGTTCACCAACATTTGCCTTTGTTTGTTTTCCATTGGTTTTCCAACTATACTGTGTTGACACTGAATCAATTGGTTCCTGGAATGAAGGGGGTAATGGAACCTCATCTGGTGGGATATACCTTAGTATTAACACTGATGTTTCCACCGTAGTGAATGCAAGAAGTGTACCAACACTAATCTGCAGAAGAAAAACTTAATATACATAAGTGCTATACATACATAGAATACAAATCAGTAAAATCTTTCTATATTTGACATTTAGAGATGCTACCTGGTAAGACATGGACTGCATCAGAACATTTTGCACTTCTAATTGAAGGATCATGGCTTTATGGTAAATACTAGAATAGGTATTGCAACATATGATGATCTTAGCAAAACAAGTCAATTAATTTGAACTTCTAAACCTCGTATTTATTAAGTGAAATATCTATCCTTGTCCTTGGACTTAAACCTACTAGTTGGTGTATTGTTGGATACTTAAATGCTTTCGACTTCGTGCTTTGTTTTTTGTAGCTTGTTTAGAAAGGAAAGATTAGTGGCTTAGTGCAAGTCAATCCTATATATCGCTAACAGACAGATAGAAAACAAGACAATTCATGGATGATAACATGTATGCTTTTTTGTCGTAAAATCTACTTATTTTCATTTGAAATTGATGTAATTGTTTAGATCTCCTTTAATTCTAATGAGATTAGATTGCGCAACCATTGCTATTAAACCTTTTGATAGATTGCCACTGTGTTTCCTGCCTATTTTCATGTATTCCTTCTGTAACAGCATTCAAAACTGTTGAATTGAGTGGCGCAGGGTCATAAAAGTTTTAATTAGTGTCTTTCATTTTTCCAAACCAACAATTTTAGTCATTCCCTTATGATGGTAATAGGTTAGCCTCAGCCATATCAGTTTTCTAAAGCAGATCCTTGATATACTTAGACTGAGTGAGTAGGAGAGTGCCATTGGGGAGACTTTTTACTTCAATTCCAAGGAAGTAATCAAGGTTCCCAAGCTGTTGAGAGCAAAAGCAACATCTAACCTTGAAATGAGGTTCTGAATGAAGTTCTTAGATATCCCTGTGATGATTACATCGGCAACAGAGACCAGAAAACAAACCACAACCTGACCCTGAGTGTAGATGAAGAGAGAAGGATCACATTTACTGTCATGGAAGCCAAACTGCAATAAGGTTGCTCTAAATCTCTCAAATCATGCTCCAGGGGCCTGTTTAAGGCCATAGATAGCTTTGTGGGCCTGCAAACTAGGGATTTGTCAGCTGCTTCAAATCCTGGAGGCTGGGCATATAAACTTCTTCCTGAAGAAATCTGTTCTGGAAGGCATTGCTCACATGTAGCTGCTATAGTGGCCAACCATGGGTTAGAGCAAGAGTGAGGATAACTCTGATGCTAACAGGCTTAACTACCAGAGAAAAAGTTTTGTTGAAGTCAAAGCCTTGCTGTTGATGAAAACCCTTAGCTACCAATTTAGCTTTAAATATATTACTGATCCATCAGGGTTCTCCTTTATCCTGAAAATCCATTTGCTGCCACTAGCAGATCTGTCAGGAGGTAACGGCACTAATGACCAGGTTCCATTGCGTGATAATGCATCAAGTTATTCACACATGACAGTTGTCCATTGAGAACTAGTCAAAGCCTCCTTAACAGTCCTAGGTTCAACATGAGTCAGAAAAATATAAGATGGGTGAAAAGATTTTAGATATCCTGTTTTAGATCTAGTGGCCATAGGATGAAGATTGGTAGGATGTGGAAGATATGGTGATGGAGTGGATTCAGGCTGAGGTGAGGACTCATGATGTAAGGGTGACACATGAGGAGAGGACTCAATTTACAGGTTCAGGATGTAGAGGTGACATGTGATGAGAGGACTCAGAATTTACAGGTTCATGAGGAGAAGGATTTATAGATGAGGGAGGGTACCTTGTGATTGAAGTGAGAGGAATATTGACCGGGATTGATGAAGAGATAGATGATGGTGTAGAGATAGGAAACAAATCATGATAAGGAAACCTGGTTTCATTAAAGAGAACATATTTTGAGATGTAAATCCTGCCATTTGAGGCCATGCACTTGTAACCTCTGTGAGAGGTTGAATATCCAAAGAAGAGACATTCTTGGGATCTAAACTGAAATTTATGAGTCTGGTATGGGCGAAGGAGAGGAAAGCAAGTACAACCAAAGGTCTTAAGAAAGGTGTAATCTGGTGTTTTGTTAAACATCTTGGTATAAGGAACCTGATTTTGAAGCAATGCAGTAGGAAGTCTATTAATGAAGTAAACTGTTCTTTGAAAGGCAAAATTCCAAAATTTAATGTGTAATTGTGCATGAGCTAGCAGTGTAAAGGCATAGTTCAACAATATGGTGATGCTTTCATTCAACCACATCATTTTGATAGTGTGTGAGGACGAATAATTCTGTGAATAATGCCACAGTTATTAAGAAAACTAGTGAAGGACGTGAACTCCCCACCCCAGTCTGTTTGGATTGATTTTGTTAAGATGTTGAGATAAGTCCTACATCAGTTAAGAATATGGTCAGTATCCAATTTAAAGCTTAAGGCAAACTTATGAGCTAGCTTTTGGGATAAGTTAGGGTTCCCATTTTCTAATATGATATCAGAGCCTATTCTAGATTTGTTGTTGGGCCACCAGTGAGGGGGTGTGTTCTAAGTCCCACATTATTGGGCCACTCGTATTTGTTCATACTCTAGATGTTCATTCCTAAGCGCGAGGTGGTGTATTGAAAGTCCCATATTGACTAGAGATATGGCCAATCAAAAGTATACAAGGTAGGGGGTAATCTTCATCCTTTTAGTTAGTTTTTGGGTTAAGGTAGACACATCATTTTCTAATATAAACCTGAAAGAATATTTTGGTTGTATTCTAACAAATGTAGGACATCTTAGCATAGACATGTACTAATATGTTGCTTACCAAAAGTTCAATTGTTACCCTAATGGAGTTTCAAATTTTTTTTGGCCCTCAAATGTATGAAGATATATACTCAGTTCCCTCTTAGTTAATTGTACTTTAGCTTCCTCTAGAAGCTTTCCTATTCTAATTGCTGTTATAACAGCTTTCCCTCTCAACTAGGGTGAAAAGTAATTTGAAAATGCTAGTTTTTATTTATTTATTTTTAGTTTTATTGGGGTGTAAAAGGAAATGCATGAGAAGCTAAATAAAAATAAAATACAGATAAGATAAAAAAATGATACATAATTTAATTAAAAAGATAGACAAATAACAAGTAAAATAGATACTAAATAGATGTGAGGAATAACTAATTTGTCACCTCATGCATGAATGATCACTTTATCATTCCTTAGACCAATAAACACCATGGAGAGTGGTGCAGAGAGGATACATGGAACTAAACACAACACAAGCTAATGGTATTTGTGGGAAGGTAGATATCATTTTGTTGCTTACATCTGATTTCAATTAAAAATTAGGTGAAGCTATTTTGGTGGAACTTGATGATCCTTGTCTATATTATTTTGTAATTAATTGGCGGCAAATTTTGTTGACTTGAAGTTTCATGAGCAATTTTTTATTTTATATATATTCTGAAAAATCAAGATAATGGAAGATCTTGCTTTGGTTAGAAATTTTGGTTGAAGGGTTATCTTGCGATTATTTATGTTCTCTACTTTTAGAAGTTTCAATTTTTTAGGTGTCTTCTCTCTTTCCTTTGTATTTTGTAAATTTTATTTTATTTGTATCAACCATTTGTTGTTATTATGGTTGGGCATAGGGACGCAGGTTAATTGTTTTTAGATGAGTGAAGTTGTTTAAGTTGTTGACGAGGATACCTAGTAGGAACAATAAATGAACTCACACTTTTGAGGACCTCACATGAATTTCTCTATCCTTTTTATTATTATTTTTATTTAGTTTTGCTTCATGTTTTATTTTGTTTTGTTTTGTCTTTTGTTTTATTTTTATTTTTGTTTTTGTTATTGTTTAGACCTAGACATGTTTCTTGACCTCTTTGTACACTTAGCCTAGTGGTAAAGGTTTCATAAGCTCAAAATTTGTAAAGTTATGAAACTTTTGAAAAAATTAGTTTTCAATGATCAATTGATAATGTATGGTTTTGATACTTGTGTATGATTTGAAAATCTAAAAAGAAAATGATATATTTAGAATGAGGAAAAAGTGTTTGGTATTAGTATCGAGGCAATTTCTCTCACAACTTGTCACATTGGTTCAGTAGATATGCGATATTATCTCTTAATCTAGTGAGAAATAGAGAGTCTTGTTGTCACATCATCCAATCCAGATGGAGGACACAATGGCGCAATGATACATGGTTTGCAGTTATCCCCAATGCATGGAAGTTCTGACTAACTTTAGCTTTGGCGGCTACCCCCAACAAAAATAATCCAGGAATCAAATTGAAGAATAAGCTCTGTATAATTGAACCAGAATTTTAGGTACCCTCCAAAAGAAGAATTTATGTTCGTTTTCCTTGGCTTTTCCTACTCCAAAACCATTGTTTTCTTTCCTTGTACTGTCTAAAAACCTTGGAAACTTCCCTGTTTGCTTCTGCTCACTTCTTAATATAGCTCAAACCTTTACCTTTTTGACCTTTTTTTTCTTCTAATATGCAAATAACGCCCGGTGAATTGATTGGGATAGACCTTATATAATATTGAGTTATTAGTAATTAATTTTCCAATTGAGTGGGATAGACCTTATATAATATTGAGTTATTACAATTTGCTTCGACTGTCTCTGTTTGTTTAGTTTCCTTGCAATGAACTTAATCTATAATTTGCTTTACGTGTCTCTCTTTGTTTAGTTTCCTTGCTACTTGTAACCGTCTAACCAGTTATTGGTTTGTCATGCAGACTAGCACACGTTACGCGTGGTCTGTGATCGTTTGTCGACAGCTTTATATTCTTCCCTCACTTTTTTCCTCGAGGTAATCCCGTAACACTGACTTTGTCATTATGTGTATGCATGTGGATTATTGTTTGTTAGTGGAGAGCAGAGCTCATTAGGCATTGGTTTTGTGTGCTGATAACATGATTTGAAGATGCATGTGTAATATTGTTTGCTAGTGGAGAGCAGAGCTCATTAGGCATTGGTTTTGTGTGCTGATAACATGATTCTTTATGCATGTGTAATGTTGTTTGTTAGTGGAAAGCAGAGCTCATTAGGCATTGGTTTTATGTACTGATAACATGATTTGGTGTTCATAACTCTGAATATCATATACAATGCGTATGGTATATTTATTTATCTATACTGGGAAGTTTTCTGTATGTAACAGGTGGTTTGTAAATGTGGGAAATGTCTAGTTTACAGGGGAGACTCTGCCAAAATTTTGACAGGCTCCCTGTTTTAGGGAACTTAAAAAATAAAACTCATGATTTAAAAATGTAGGGTTTAGTCGTGTGTGTACCCATTAGATTCCCGTTCAAGTTTCAAAACAACCGGTTGGTGTACCGTGTTGTGTTGGATCTTGAATTGTCCCGGTTGGACAGTTTGGTATGAATTTGTAACCAGTAGGGCGTAACCCATCAATGTTGTATTTGGTCATGATTTAAGACGTTGAATGTTCATTTGAAATTTCGGTTATGGTGTTTCGTATTGTCCCCAGGGTGCATGTCTGCGTGTGGTGTTTCATACCGTACATATCTCTGTGTACTCGGGGACCAATGCGAAATGCTGCCAAAATTTCAAATGAACATTCATTCAACTTCTCAAGATAGACCACATACAATTATGGGATGGGTTACGGATGGTTGCATATTCATCCTGAATGGGATAGGGCCCCACCAATTTGCAACATCAAAGAGATAGAGTGATTCACAACTGATAGTTAAATAAAAATTTAAACGTGTAAGGTAACAGAAATCGTGCTTGTTAGATATTATAAATGGAGGTACCGACAAATCGGCGATGGATGTACAACCGACTAGATCGCAATCGGCGAGTGACTGAGGAGTTTATGATAGGGCTATTGGAGTTCATTCCGTTCGCTACAGCAAACACGCCTGGATTTGAAGCAACTCAGAAGATTCGTTGTCCGTGCTCAAGGTGCAAATGCATGAGTTTTGAATACGCGGATGATGTCATGTGCCACCTAACTGAGAAAGGGTTCATGGAAACGTACCACTGCTGGTACAACCATGGTGAGCAGTTACCGCGTAGACCATCAGACGAAATCGTGCAACAGTCTTACTACGAGGTTGGAGGAAACAGGGATACGAACAACAACATAGAACAAATGGTGATGGATCATGTTGGACCCTCCACCGGGCGTATGCTGGAACATAATGACGAAGCAGGTCATGGGGACTCTGACAATGTAGAGGAGGATCCTAATCCGGAGGTGAAGAGATTTTATGATTTGTTGGCGGCGGCTCAGACTCTATTGTGGGACGGGTGCAACAGTCACACTGAGTTATCCGCCTCCCTAGCTGCTTTAAGCCTAAAGGCATATTATAATCTTTCTGGAGGTTGTTTTGATAGGATGGTCAGTCTGATGGGTTCCACCATGCCTAGTAATCATAGAATGGCAGCAAACCTGTACCGTGCTAAGAAACAAGTGGCAAACTTGGGGTTGGGTTGTGTGAAGATAGAGTGTTGTGTTGGTGGATGTATGCTGTTCAGAAATGAGTTTGCAGACAAGAGTGTCACAAAATGTCTGCATTGTAATGAGGAACGCTACAAGACCGTTAAAAGGAGAGGGAAGGTAACCTGGACGGCCAGGAAGAAAATGTGGTACTTCCCTATAACACCGCGTCTTCAACGCCTGTATGCCTTATTGTCCACGGCAAAACACATGCGTTGGCATGCTCTGAACCTTACACAAGAGGGGTTTCTTTGCCATCCTTCTGACGGGAAAGCATGGAAGTGTTTGGATGAGCTATATCCAGACTTTTCTGGCGAGCCACGCAATGTAAGACTTGGCTTATGTACTGATGGGTTTAACCCGTTCGGTCAATACAAAAAAGCTTACTCTTGTTGGCCAGTCATCCTGACCCCATACAATCTGCCTCCTGATATGTGTATGAAGAGGGAGGTCATGTTTCTATCTATACTGGTTCCAGGACCCAAAAATCCAAAGGCGAACATAGACGTGTTTTTGCAACCGTTGGTTGAAGAGTTATCATAATTATGGGATGTCGGGGTAATGACATACGATGCGTCTTTGAAGAACAACTTTATGATGCGTGCTATTTTGATGTGGACTATTAACGACTTCCCGGCGTATGGTATGCTTTCTGGATGGTCCACGTCTGGGAAGCTTGCTTGCCCTGTATGCATGGAACATACCGGGGGGGAATCACTCCCTGTTAGTGGCAAGACAAGTTTCTTTGACTGTCATAGAAAGTTTCTACCGTTGGATCACCCGTTTAGGAGGAACAAAACCGCTTTTAAGAAGAACAAGGTTGTTAATGAACCTCCACCCCGTAGGTTATCTAGTGCACGGGTTTGGCAGAGGGTCAAAGAGTATCCTTACATCTGGGACAAGAGTGTTAAGGAGTTTGCGGGTTACGGTAAGGAACACCACTGGGTAAAGCAGAGTGTCTTGTGGGATTTGCCATATTGGAAAGACTTGTTGTTAAGACACAACATTGATGTCATGCACACTGAACGTAATGTTTTCATGAATATTTTTGACACTGTTATGGACATCATAAGGAGAACAAATGACAACGAGAAGAGTCGTCTAGACCTTCCGATTTGGTGTTCCAGGAAGGAGTTGGAGTTGAGGGATGCGGGACGTGGAAGAATGTTTAAACCCCATGCAAAATATGCTTTAACTAGACCACAACAGATTGCTGTGTGTATTTGGATGAATGGGTTGATTCTGCCTGACGGATTCGCTTCTAACTTGAGTAGATGTGTCGACGTGAAGGAAGGCAGGGTGTTTGGCATGAAAAGTCATGATTGCTATGTGTTTATGCAACAACTACTCCCGTACGCGTTTCACGCCTTACCAAAGCCTATTTGGAAACCGTTGGTGGAGTTGAGTCACTTCTTTAAGGAGTTGACGGCTACTTCGTTGACTGTGGAGAAACTTGTGAAGATGGAAGAAATTATCCCGGTATTGATTTGTAAGTTGGAGCAGATTTTCCCACCAAGTTTTTTTGACTCCATGAAGCATTTGCCTATCCATCTACCGTATGAGGCCTTGGTTGGTGGCCCGGTGCAGTATCGTTGGATGTATCCATTCGAAAGGTGAATGCTTGGTGAACTCTTTAATTTCCTTGCAAACACTTCTTATAATAGTATTTTCTAACTTAACATTATCTTGTTAATGATGTTAAAGATTCTTACGCTCCTTAAAAGATAAAGTGTCGAACAAAGCCTGCGTTGAAGCATCAATTTATGAGGCATACTTAGTCGAAGAAATGGTGACCTTTGCTTTTTTCTATTTTCCGACGGAGATAGAAACTAGAATGAGTAGAATTCCCCGTAATCTTGGGGTAGCCAGCCGCACAGGGTTTGATGAACAAACATCGATTTTCAACTATCCTGGTCACCCGGGGGGCAAGGTCACAAAATGTTACATTGATGAGAAAGATCGAAAGGCGGCTCACTTGTACATTCTTCTAAATTGCCTAGAAGTGGAACCCTTTATTGAGTAAGTCATACAACTTATATGTTACATTCTAAACATCTATTTTATAGTATCTAAATTTGTTTCCTTTGAATAGCTTATACACATATATGCTAAAACTTGAGCAAAATGATTTAACTGATGACCAAATTCATAGTGAGGTGTCATCCAAGTTCGTTGGTTGGTTCGCGCAACACGTAAGACCCGTATACCAAGTGTTTTTAAGCCTATTTGCTTCTAACTCCCGTTATCTAACGATGACCTACTTTTTATGTTGTACATAGATACAAGACCCTAACAACCATATTGAAGATTCTTTACTCCAAGCCCTCTCTTGGGGGCCGGTGAAAACTGTTAAAAAATGGCCTATTTACTACGTAAATGGCTACAAGTTTAATATTCTTCAATGGAGTGAAGGGATGCGCACCCATAACTACGGGGTTTGTGTTAAAGGCACCACCGGACAGTTGGAAGAAGACTTTTATGGAGTGCTGACGGAGATTGTTGAAGTTTCGTTCTCTGGACGACTAAGAAGAGATATTGTTCTATTCAGATGTGATTGGTTCGACAACACAATCGGTGTTGGAACAAAGGTTGACAACAATTACGGCTTGGTTGAGGTCAAGAAGAATGGTAGATATAAAGGGTTTGATCCCTTCATTTTTGCCCAACAAGCTGAGCAGGTTTATTACACCGACTTCCCGGGAGGACATCGGGACTGGTATGCAGTAATCAAGGCCAAGGCCCGAAGTCAGATCACTAACAATGTCTCCGAGGAGGTCGATGACGCTTATCAGCTTGCAGCACACGAGCTCAACGATGCCAATTTGTTGTTCAACATTGATCCAGTCATAATGGATGAGACACTCGCCACTACGGGGGGTGAACACATTGACAAAGACCTTGTCTCTCGATCAAAACGGTCTAGGGCTGATTTGGATACTGATGAACTTGTTTAAACAGATAACGATAGTGACACTGAAACTGAGGGGGAATTTGAAACTGAAACAGACACAGAGTATGTAGTCGTTAAACAAAATGTTACATAGGTTTATATATATCTTGAGACTAACCTTTCTTTTCATGATTTTATCCACAGATGACGGGACGTCGACTGCCCTTCAGTAGGGGTGGTGGGTCCAGGACCCCGACATCCCGGCAGGGGACTCCCACCCCAGGACAGGAGACCACTCCATCACCAATACAGCAGAGCACTCCATCACCACCACCACCACCACCACAGCAGACCACTCCACCACCACCACCACAGCAGACCACCCCATCACCCCGACTGACCACCCCACAGCAGAGTCCTGGAGTTGGTGGCTTGGAGGACCATGGCCATCAGGCCACCCCACCTCCGACATCCCCTCTGCCCATGTTAGTGCCCGTGCCGGCCGGAGACGAGTAAGTGACTAAACCTCAAATACTTTTATGTTATTTGTATGATACTTTATATTAAACTTTAGTGAAAAGACTTGTTGGTTTATTGGATGATACTTTAATTAGTACTTGTATAGATTGAATTGTACTGGGCACTCTTCTGTTTGTAACAGGGTAACTATTTAAACTTGGAAATGTTACATTTACAGGGGAGACTCTGCCGAAATTTTGGGAGTCTCCCTACATTGTGTGTTGTTTTACTCCTAACATAATTGTTGTCATTACAGCTTTGTTGATAGTAGTCGCACTACCAAAGCGATTACTAAGGTTTTGAAGGCCTAGTGGGATGGTCCATATATATCTTGGACAGATGCTGGGAAGGTTGTGCAAGATAGGTGGTTTGACACCTTCTCGGTAAGTTCCTAGCTCATTTGTTGTGACTTGATTTGTAAAATAGACCTGTTATTAATTTTGATTTCTCATTTCATTTTACAGCGTGATTACCAGTGGGCGGAGGGTATGATTGATGAGATTAGGAAGGTCTTTGCCACAAAGACCTCCAAAATCATCAAGAGTACCCTTTGGAAGATGAGGGACAAGGGTGAGCGCCCTCGTTGGATCCCGGAGGACCATTGGGACGGGATGGTCCAGAAGTGGGGCGGGGTCCTGTTCCAGCAGGCGAGTGCTCAGAACAGGGCCAACAGAGCCGCCGATACTGCAGCCTCGGTTTACACTGGGGGTAGCATTTCAACCCTCGAGCACAAGAAAAGATTTGTAAGTGTATTTATGTTAAACATTTCTATTATGATTCGTCTTACATGTTTACAAATAATAATCTCAATGTTTTTTGTCCACCACAGGAGCTGAGGGAGCACCAGGAGCCTTCTTTGTTTGAGGTCATGCAAATGACCAAGAAGAACAAAGCCGGTGCATGGGTAAACCAGAAGACTACGGATCTAGCGCTATTTACTTTTAACTGACACATGCTTATAATTTACAAATCAGCTTACTAATCGTATCATTGTTTTTGAATTTACAGGAGGCGTATCAGGCCAGGAGGGCCGAGAAGGAGGCGGACCTGGTGGCTTCCACTCCTGAAAGGGAGGTTCCTCCAACCCTATCTTGTTCTGACAACAACACCATCTATATGGAGGCTGTTGGCGGTGTGAACAAGAAAGGGAGGGTATTTGGATTGGGTGGCGTCGGCACGCAGCTGGCAAAAAAGGGGAAGACCCCTTCCTCTTCGTCTTCCTTTGGTCTTCCGACTGAGGTCGTTCAGGTAATTCAAAACTTGAACGATGAGCTACAGGAGGAGCGACGTCAGAGGCAGTTGTTGTTGGAGCGGGCCGAGGCGGACCGACAATGGGCCGAGGAGCAGCACGCCGAGACTCGTCGGCAACTTGCTCAGCAGCAGGAGCTACTGATGCAGTTGATGGCGAGGCTACCTCCCCCCACTTCCCAGGCGCCCCCACCACCACCCCAGGATCCCCCACCACCATGATTGTATTTTTATTATTTATACACATTGTATATATTTGATTTATAGTTTTTATGTTATATTTCATTCAGTATTTATTTTATCATTCTTTATTTATTATGTCAATATTTATTGGTAATTAAATTCAGATAGAAAAGCCTTATTGTACCTATCATTAATAATTCAACCTATTTGATAAATAAATTTAATCTATTATTTTGTTTTTAATAATAATTTAATATTTTAAAAAAATTATTTAAATTTAATTATAAAATTTTATCAACCAATACAAAATACAAAATATTAATACATTTTTAAAGTTAAATTAACAAAACCAGTCAATATTGAACCAATTTTAAAAAAATTTAAAAATTCCAGTTAGCGACGGTAGCGGACCGTCGGTTCATTATTAACACTAGTGACGGATGTTGTCGTCGCTACATGAGTACCACTAGCGACGGATCTTGTCGTCGCTACATCAATACCACTAGCGACGGAATATCGTGGTCGTTGTATTGTTAAAAACAGTGACGGACCGCAGTGGTCGCTGTATTGTAAGAAACAACGACAGAATATCGTGGTCGCTGTATGGCTTCCCACAGCGACGGATCACGTGGTCGCTACATGAGTACCCATAGCGATGGCGTATAGTGGTCGCTGGTGGCTGCTAGTAGCGACGGGGTTTTGAGGTCGCTGTATGGTAACACTTAGCGACGGCTGGAGTTATTGGGGCAGAGACGATTTTAGCGACGGCCTTACGCCGTCAATATGGTAGCGACGGCGTGTATGTGATCGCTGATATGTTTTCGACGAGGGTTTTAGCAACGTCCTCTGTCCCGTCTGAGATGCCGTCGCTAATGGTTTTAGCGACGGTCATGCCATGGATTAGCGACCAATTCCTTCCGTCGCTAAGAGGTGTTTTTTTAGTGGTGATGTTTGGTGCTTTGACTCCTTGATTGCTCGTTATTGTTCAACCTCATTTGGCTTGTAGCTTCTGCCTATTCTTTAGGTGGTTAAGCATCTTATTTCTACGGTTGCTACCTATAATGGTAAACATTGTTTCTGCATTAGGTGGTTAAGTTTAATAATGATGTTTTTTACTTTTACTGAGTGGTTAAGTGTTATGAAACTTCTGCTTGTGTGGTTAAGCTTTTGTTCTTGGTTGTTGAAGATATTATAGCTTCTATATTCTATGGTGGTTAAACATGGTGATGAGGACACAACCAGAGGAATTTCTTTTGGCTAAAATATTTTTTTTGTTTCTTTTATGCATTTTTTTCATTATTTTAGATTAGGATTAGAAAGCCTTTTGGCCATAGGTTTGAGCCTTACATTATCATATTTGCTTTGTATGTTTTTTAAGGCCTTGTATTTTGGCTATCTTTCTTAGTTTTATTTAGTTTTAATGTTTTTGGGCTTATGAGAGAATGAAGCCCATTAGGTTAATTGGTGTGCCCCATTTAGCCAATATAAGGCATGCTTTCCTTTATGTTACACACACCTTGAATTGAGAGAATACATTTTAGTATTAGTTGAGTTGAATTTTTCTCTTTCATTTTAGCTAGGGTTTCTTAAACTTTGCCAAACTCTTATCTTGGGGTTTCCTCTCCTAGGTGACGAGATTAAGGCTTACCCTCTCTAGGTGGCGCCCTTTCTTTCCTTTTTCCTTATTTTTCCTTGGTAAGCCTTAATCCTTATTTTCATTTATCAAAAGAGAAAGAAGAAGAAGAATAACTAGATTCCCCTTCCCACATCATGTGGTATCTAGAGCCAAAGGTTCTTTTTCTCCATTCTTGTCTTTAATTTACATTTTTCTTGGGTTATTTTTTTTGTTATTCATATTTTATATGCCTTCTTGCTAAGAATATACAAAAAAAATAAAAAAAATGCATGTTTCTTGTTATTTTATTTTATTGCTTTTTTCTATTAATTGTGTTAACCTTTATTTTGAGTGTTCTTAAGCTTGTGTTGTGGTGGTCTTGGAGCTTGAAGACTTGAAGATAATTGTATTAAAAGCAAAACCTTATAAAAGAAAAAAAATTTAAAAATATTGTCAATTGTTTTTTCTTTGCACTTTAGCCCTTGTATTCTGGGGCATTTACTTTAAGGACTTTGGTTTATTTAGTTGATTAAATAGTATGCCTAGAACTTAGTTTATTTTTTTTTTGTACCTTCGACTAGTTTTGTATCAAGTGTTTTTTTATCTTTGTTTGTTTGTTTAAATGTTTTAACCATGTCTTCACCTAGGACAAGTAAGAAAGATAGAACACCCACATCATGTTTGTTTGAGCTTTTAGTAGAAGAAATATGTGTCCTTTATGCAAAGTTAGATTCGATAATTATACCATAGGAAAAATAAAGGAATAAAAAAGGTTCTTGAAAATATCTTTTATAAAATAAAACAAATGTGGGAATTCATTAAAGTCTTTGATAAGATAGAAAGTGAGAAAATTAGTTTATGTTGAAAAAAAAAAGGAAAACTTAAGAAGAAAATATAATGCTAATATGGATGAAAAAGTGAAATCTTATTGGAGACAATATGATAAGGTTAGGTTAAAGAAAAAATAATTTAAAAGTCAAAATGTAAACAAAGAAATTAAGGTGCATCTTAATAACTTACCTTTAGAAAATGATGGTGTGTCAAGTGAAAATCACCTTAATCATAATCTACTTATTTCCATTATAGATAATAGTAAAAGACCTCATGAAAATAATAATATGGTAGAAGAATCCTTGCCAATTTTTCTTGTCCCTAGTGAAAACCATTGGTCACCAATAGTGTATAGTTCCATTAGGATTAGTCATAGAATATGCATAATCACCATAGGATCTTATAAAGTTAAAATTTGTTTGTTTTCTTTTGACTTAACTTTTCCATGCTTATTTCTAGAATGTATATAAGGTTATCATTTTCTTTCCATAACATTTCTCTCAGATCTTTTCTAGGACCATTTACTCATTTTGAGCATGTTCATAACATTCATATGCATAAGGGTTATTACATGAAGAATTAGTTGCTTTTTATCTTGCTTTACCTATCATAGACCCTAGTTTATGTTCAATCACTAAATATGATCCTCTCAGGGCATCCAAATCCAGGATTTTTTTATGATAGATCTTTGCATGATTTGAACTTTTCTTTTGTTCAATCTCATTATTTTACATATGTAATCTCTTTTGCTCATACATCATATTTGTTTTTCCGTAAAGTTCTAGGGTTACCATATAGTTTTATATATGCATTCCTTTGAACATATCTCATTGCATGTTATGATGATCATTTTCTTTTGATCATGTCCCAAATAAAAAGGTTAGTTTTTGACCCTGGTTAAATACTTTTCTAGAATTCTTTATTTTTTAATTTTTAATTTTTTCTCTCTTTTATCATAAGTGGTCTTATTGCTCTCTTTCTTTTTGTAGATTTTCATATCTTGGATTTGAGGACAAATCATTTTTAAGAGGGGGAGCATGATGAGGACACAGTTAGAGGAACTTCTTTTGGCTAAAATAATTTTTTTTTCTTTTATACATTTTTTCATTATTTTAAATTAGGGTTAAAAAGCCTTTTTGGCTATAGGTTTGGGCCTTACATGGTTATCTTTGCTTTGTATGTTTTTTTTGGGCCTTGTATTTTGGGTATATTTCTTAGTTTTATTTAGTTTAGTGTTTTTGGGATTAGGAGAGAATGAAACACATTAGGTTAAGTGGTATGCCCCCTTTAGCCTATATAAAGCATGTTTTCCTTTGTATTACACATACCTTGAATTGAGAGAATACATTTTAGTATTAGTGGAGTTAAATTTTCCTTCTTTATTTTAGCTAGGGTTTCTTAAACTTTAGAAAACTCTTATTCTAGGAATTCCTCCCCTAGGTGGCAAGATTGAGGCTTATCCTCTCTAGGTGGCGTCTCCCCTTTCCCTTCTTCCCCCTTTCCTTTTTCCTTATTTTCCCTTGTAAACCCTAATCCTTATTTTCATTTATCAAAAGAGAAATAAGAAGAACTATCCTTCTTCCTACATCACATGGTGTGTTTTTAGCATATCATATTATGTTTTTAATTCTATTGTATTGTTGATTATGAAACACTTCCAACTTGAGAGGGTTGTAAAAAAATGTAAACAATAGTTAGAGACTTAATTAATTATGTTGACTATATAAGCCATAATATACCTCTTGATTTTTTACTTTTTTATTTCTTTAATCAATACAATTTTATTTATTATATAATTCTCTCAATTATATTCTTTAATTACTTTTCCCCTTTACTCTTTCTTTCCCCTTTAAGGATCCGTTTGGTTAAAAGTTAGGGGAGGTTTGTGAAACGGGGTTTGGAAAATTAAGATTTTGAAAACGGGGTTGGGAAAACGGGGGTTTTGAAAACAGTGACTTGTGTTTGGATAGTTTGTTATAGAAACAAGTTGAAAAGTAGTGATCGTGTTTTGTTGGAAAATGTTTTGGTAATCTTGGTTTAGAAAAATAGGATTTTAGGGTAAAATTACCAAAAAGGGTTTTAGTTAAAAAAAGTAGTAAAGTAGTATATTTTTTGTAAATAATATTAACAATTACATATTAAAATATTCCATTTATAATTTGATCAAAAAAATATATTTATTAATAATAATTAATAATTGATCCGGTCTAGATACCGGCCCCCATACTTGTGACGTCAGACTGATCTCATATAAGGAAAACCGGTGTCCAGGTTCAACGTTACCACACCGGATATCCGTTGTCTGGTCATCCGCCCTCACTCCACGACAGCATCATTCATTTTCGCTGTAACGGTTCTATGTTCATTGATACAGGATATTTATATAATTGTTAGCTTTTCCCTCATAGCAAGAGAAGAGCCTTTTGATAACTTATCAACGAAGACACTGTTTGTAGCAAAATACGTCACATCAATGGCTTCAGAAAGTAAGTGGGCGTGTCAGTAGATTATGCGGAAAAGGTGATTATCCTCTCCTCTTTCTAGAGGATTGTACTCTGATAATTGACCTACCCTCCTGACACATTCTGAAAGTCGAGCCACTTTGATTGACATAATATACACGCAATCAGAGATAAGGGACCCACCTGCATCTAACGTCTCATTTTTTCTCTTACGTTCAACTATAAGAAGCCATATCAACACACATGCATGGTATCGTTATTCTATCTCACATTTTACTGTTACTACGCTTAAGTATTCATTCAGTTCATACACTCTTCTAACTTGAGCGTCGGAGAATATTCGCAGGTGGCACCACCTTTCGCCCCCCTACAACGCGAATCGTTGGTGTAAAGGATCTCTAGGACAACAAGACCGGCCTCTACCCTTGAGAGACCGGATTAATACATCGGATATACACATTTCCGGTGTGCAAACCCTAAAAACACCTGCATCCTTGTGGCTGGTCCCACACCGGATCCTAGACCCCAGTCCAGACCAGTTCATTGGCACGCCCGGTGGGACTCGATAGAGTTATTCCCATTTTCGCAGAAGTTAGGTTGTCACAATGGAAGGTGATGGGGGAGATTTCGTGGAAGGTCACGTGGAGGATATGACCCATCAACAGGCTGGGAGGAGACTCGTCTTCGAATCCCCTGCAACTCAAACCCGGAGGATGGTGCAAGTGCAGACGCCTGACCCTCGCGATGAGGTTATCAAGCAACTGAAGGAGGAACTGATGGAACTGAGGCGAGAGAGAGGAGGAGCTGGGGACAGAATAGTGTCTCATGCAGAGGAGGCTCACCATGCATCAGCGAGGGATAGATCTACCACCCTCCAGTATTCGAAGATCCCCACATATGAAGAGAGGGAGCAGACGCAGGACTCTGGTGATAGAGTTAGTATCAGGAGAAGGGAGCAGGCGGTGGTAACTTCAGGGACATACAAGCTTAGTGTCCCTTTCTCAAGAAGGTTGATGAGTATTGTCATTCCAAAACATTTGCAAACAACTCAGCCATTGTCGATTGGGAAGTATAATGGAGAAACCGACCCCACTAAGCATTTGGATGCTTATGTTTATGAAGCTATGTATCTGGGAGCAGACGAAGATGTCATGTGCAGAATGTTCCCAAGGACGTTGACGGAGGAAGCTCTCAGCTGGTTTAAAAGTTTGCCTTCAGGATCTATAGACTCTTGGGAGGAAATGGCTGCTGCATTTGAAAGCCATTTCGTCATCTCCAGGGATATCCCAAGAACTTCTCACACCCTGGCCCAGATAAGACAGGGAGAAACTGAGACTCTTAAGGAGTTCCTGAAAAGGTTTTACAAGGAGGCTGCGTTGGTCCCTAACCTCACGGAGGCCATACAACTCCATATTGTAGTGGAAGCTCTTCAGCCAGGTTCAACCTTTGCCCTATCTTTGGCAAAGAGCCCACCTACAACCTTCGAGGAGTTTCGAAGGAAAGCTTCCAAATATGTGGGCATAGAGATGCATCTAGAGGCAACTGCAGCAAGAGTAAAGCCTTCTGCACCCGCTCAGCAGCCACGGAGAGAAAAGGAGAGAGCGAGGCCCGAAAAGCATGCCTTTAGAGAAGACTTTGTGAGTGCTCGTCAGCATCCACGAGATAGGCGCGTATCATCGTTCGATCACTATGCTCCGTTGAACACCAGGCACTCACAAATCATGAGGGAGGTTGGTTGGCCAACTCTGAACGTCTTTGGTATAAGGAAGCCAGCCCCAGCCAAGAGGGGTGGTAACCCGCGTAAATACTGCACTTTCCATGAGCAGACAGGGCACAACACTGATGAGTGTAAGGCGTTAAAGAATACGGTGGAAACTCTCATTCGGGAAGGAAAGCTGAAGCAGTATTTGTTTAAGGAGAAATCTATGGATGAGCCTCACAGGATGGAGAAAAGGAATAGAGATCCTGATGATGAAGATGATAATACACGCAACCCAGTAAGGAAGTTCACTGCGGCTGAGAAGCAGAAAGGGGTAGTGATTGCTGAAGGTGCCCAACAAAATAATATGCCCCAGCAGCAGAGACAGGGCAGACGAGAAGTGATTGAGATGATAGCTGGAGGATTTGCGGGAGGAGGAACATCAATCACAGCACGAAAGAACCACCATAGGATGATTCTGTCAGTCCAGGGTAAACCGAGGGATAACCGCCCTTTCAGGGACGGAGTGACAGCCCCGACGGTGTCGTTTACAGATGATGACTTCGGCCCAACAATTCCAGGAGGTGATGATGCAGTAGTGATTGTGGCCGTCATAGCCAATAAAGACGTCAAGAGGGTCCTCGTCGATCAGGGAAGTTCTTGTGATGTTATCTTTTATAATTGTTTCAAACGAATGGGTTTCAGTGATGCAGATTTACAACCATACACACAAGAACTCACAGCGTTTAACGGAGCCAAGCAACCCACTAAGGGATACCTCGACACTTTGATTTCTTTTGAAGGGGAGCCCGGTGCAAGAACAGTCAACTCAAGAATTCTGGTGATTGATGTGGAATCCCCGTACAACGGTATCATAGGCCGTCCAACATTGAACGCTATGGAAGCAATTGTATCCACCCCTCATCTCTTGATCAAATTTATCGACAAGGACAACGCTGTGTCCTCACTCCGCGGAGATCAGGAGATGACTCGATATTGTTATAATCTGAGCCTCAACATGGTTAAGTTGGATGCATTCAACAAGAAGAGGAAGTTGAACGACGGAGGAACAGCGGCAGGGTCTGTCAGTCTTATTGATCTAGACCCCAGAGCAGAATTGAAGATTGATCCTCTCAATCCATCTAAGCCCACACCAGATGGTGGTTCCAGGGATGTCGTATTGGGAGATTCCCCAGAGAAGGTCACGCACATCAACGATAAGTTGGAGTCTGCTATGGAGCAACGCTTATTAACCCTTTTGCAGGAATTCAAAGACCTCTTCGCATGGACAGCAGCAGACATGCCGGGGATGGATCCTGATTTCTGTTGTCATAAACTTGCAGTGTATCCTGAAACCAGACCGGTGGCTCAAAAGAAGAGGAGGTTGGGACCGGAGAAGCAGAGGGCAGCTTGTGAGCAAACAGAGGAGTTGTTGAAAGCCGGTTTTATAAGGGAGATACGTTATTCATCTTGGCTTTCTAATGTAGTCATGGTGCAGAAGGCTAACGGCAAATGGAGGATGTGTACAGATTATGTGGATCTTAACCGCTGTTGCCCTAAAGATCCATATCCCCTGCCCAACATCGACCGCATGGTGGATGATTCATCTGGTTACCAATATCTCAGTTTCATGGACGCCTATTCGGGGTATAACCAGATTCCGATGTGGGAGGGAGACCAGGAGAAAACTGCCTTTATTAATGACCGCGGTGTTTTCTGCTATACCGTCATGCCTTTTGGACTAAAGAACGCCGGCGCTACCTACCAGCGCATGATTAACAAAGTCTTTGAAGGGATGCATACAAGGCTGGTCGAAGTTTATATTGATGATATCATAGCCAAAACGCCCGCTGGAGGAGACCACATTGAAGATCTACGCCAGGTTTTCACTAGGCTTCGGCAATACAACATGAGGTTAAATCCTTTAAAGTGCACCTTCGCCGTTCCAGCAGGAAAATTCTTAGGATTCATGTTGACTCAACGAGGCATTGAGGCTAACCCCGGGAAATGTCAAACAATACTGGACATGCAGAGTCCTAAATGTTTGAGGGAGGTCCAGTCATTGAATGGGAAAGTGGCCGCTTTAGCTCGTTTCATGCCTAAGATGGCACACAGGTCCCTTCCCTTGTATAAGGCGTTGAAGAAACACAAGAGTTTTGAATGGGGAGAGGAACAAGAGCAAGCCTTCCAGCAGCTCAAGGCCGTTCTCTCGAGTCCACCAATTCTTGTTAAGCCTGATCCAGGCGAAACGTTAATTTTATACTTGGCAATATCCGACGAAGCTTTAGGTGTAGCCCTGGTGAAAGAAACCCCTGAAGGGCAGAGACCGGTGTACTTTACTAGTAAAACGTTTCAGGGGGCGGAAGGAAGGTATCAGAAGATTGAGAAAGCCGCCCTGGCAGTTGTGTGGGCGTCACGACGGCTGAGGCCTTATTTCCATGCGCACCCCGTATTGGTGAGAACGGATTTGCCACTCCGTTCAGTGCTCAGCAAACCGGACCTCGCTGGAAGGATGATAAAATGGTCTATTGAGTTATCTGAATTTGAAATTTCATATGAGCCTCGAGGAGCCATCAAGGCGCAAGTGTTGGCTGATTTTGTAGTGGAAATGACTGGGGCAGACCCGGCCACCCCTCGAGCGCATTGGACCATCTACGTCGACGGTTCGTCGAACAACAAAGGTTGTGGAGCAGGTGTGGTGGTAGAAAGTGATGACGGCGTACACTTAGAAATTTCCCTTCGATTCAATATCAAGACCTCTAACAACCAAGCCGAATATGAAGCATTTTGGCAGGCCTCCGTGCGGCGATTGACATCGGAGCATCAGCAGTTACACTCTGCAGTGATTCCCAGCTGGTGATTTCGCAAATCCAGGGAGAGTACCAGGCGAAGGAACCACAACTTCAATTGTACTTGAATTGTGTTAATGAGTTGAAGGGTAGATTTGAAGTTTTAGAGTTCAAGCATGTGCCCAGGGAAGAAAATACCAGAGTGGACATCTTGTCAAGATTGGCAAGTACAAAGCAGCCTGGTAGCACAACAACGGTGATTCAAAGCACTTTGACATCACCCAGTATACCTCTATATCCTTCTTTGAATGCAGTCATGGTGAGCTATCCATATGAGGATTCTTGGGTCATCCCCTATATTCGTTATCTGGCTGATGGTCAACTTCCCACTGACGAGAAGGAAAGGAGACGAGTAAAGAAGGAGTTGCCATATTTTACTATGGTCGATGGTGTTCTCTACAGAAGGGGATTCTCTGTCCCGTATCTTTCATGTTTAAGAGAGGACGAAGTTCAAGCGGTCTTAACTGAGGTACACGAGGGGCAATGTGGGCACCACGCTGGAGGCCGAAGCCTAATGAGAAAAGTCCTCAGGGCTGGATACTGGTGGCCCACTATGAAGCAGGATTCCGCAGACTTCGTGAGGAAGTGCGACGCTTGCCAAAAATTCTCCAATCTCCATCATACACCGGCCCAAGAGTTATCTTCATCTGTTGTGCCTTGGCCATTCTACCAATGGGGCCTTGATATTCTGGGTCCGTTTCCCACTGCGCCAGGAGGTATCAAATACTTGATTGTGGGGGTAGACTACTTCACCAAATGGATCGAGGCAGAACCAGTAGTGCATATCACTTCTGCACGTACAAGACGTTTCATGTACGAAAATATCATTGCTCGGTTCGGGGTGCCAGGGCGGATTATGACTGACAACGGCACACAGTTTACAGACAAAAAGTTCACGGATTTACTTGAAGGACTGGGGATAGTCCAGATATTCTCATCTGTTGAACACCCCCAGACCAATGGGCAAGCAGAGGTAGCTAATCGAGAGGTGCTAAAGGGGTTAAAGAAGCGTCTGGGAGAAGCGAAGGGAGGATGGACTGACCAGTTATGTCATGTTCTATGGGCATACCGCACTACGCCTCATTCTTCAACTAATGAATCCCCATACCGGTTGGTGTACGGGGTTGAGGCGATGATCCCAGTTGAGTTACAAACAAGATCGGCTCGTGTTGAGTATTTTTCAGCAGAAGATAACAACGCCAACTTAGCATCAGAGCTGGACGTCCTCCAAGAGTTGAGGGAAAAGGCTTTCGTCAGAGATCAGGCAATAAAAGCAAAGGCTGCACTCCGGTACAATAAACGTGTCCAGTACAGAGCTTTTAACACTGGAGACCTTGTTCTAAGAAAGGCCAGTGTGGGGAATAAGTTCGCTCACCAAGGAAAGCTAGCACCAACGTGGGAAGGACCTTATAGAGTTTCGGAGGTGACTGGAAAGGGATCATACCGATTGGAAGAACTTGATGGAACCCCAATCCGCAACAAATGGAACACTCAGAATTTACGAGTGTATTACAGCTAGTTCGTAAGACGGCGTGTACTCTTTTTCCTTACTTGAGTTTTTTCCCACTGGGTTTTCTCAAGAAGGTTTTAACGAGGCATGGCCCCAACGATGCTCTTTGTGTAATCTATATTCAATTTTAATAAGAATACACTTTCACCGCCCTATCATTCTCACTTTTCTTGTGTGTTATGATTTAAAGCCGTGGTTTAATACGCATACACCTCAGGACGGATGAACGCAACTACCTATTTTGTAGTTGATGAGATAATTCCTCGAAGAACGGAGGAAGACCCCCCAAGTCAGACGATGTAATTCCTTGAGGTGGAACGGGTTGTAGGGCTGGTCCTTTCTCAAGGCCACAAACCGAACCCCATTCGAAGACTACATGGGTTGTAGGGCTGGTCCTTTTTCAAGGCCACAAACCGAACCCCATTCGAAGACTATATGGGTTGTAGGGCTGGTCCTTTCTCAAGGCCACAAACCGAACCCCATTCGAAGACTACATGGGTTGTAGGGCTGGTCCTTTCTCAAGGCCACAAACCGAACCCCATTCGAAGACTATATGGGTTGTAGGGCTGGTCCTTTCTCAAGGCCACAAACCGAACCCCATTCGAAGACTATATGGGTTGTAGGGCTGGTCCTTTTTCAAGGCCACAAACCGAACCCCATTCGAAGACTACATGGGTTGTAGGGCTGGTCCTTTTTCAAGGCCACAAACCGAACCCCATGCGAAGGCTTGGGCGCAGTAGGCCGGTTCACAGAGAAAACCGCGCTGAACCCCGAGTAACGGGCGCAGTAGGTTCAGGATTAGCCCTGATCCGAACCCCGTGTTGAAGGCTTGGATTGTAGGATTGCACCGAACTCCAAGTACGGTTAGTAGGATCGAACCGAACACCGTGTGAAGACTTGAGGTGTAGGACCAAACCGAACCTCAAGAGAAAGGCATAAATCTTACCCTTGCCAAAGCTATACAAAAGTCAAAGGCAATATCCGTCCTCAATTGTAGAATATCCATCCCAGAGCGGTTGAAAGCTAATGTACCCGCTCTACATCTTCGAGGACAGATAAGCATTTCTATCTTTTGAGAATTTAAAAGGTAATCTTTGAGATAAATTCTCCCTTCCCAATGAACTTACACTTGGGGACAGGGCGTGCTTTAACTTAATTGTTATTTATTCATTACAATTTGATATCTTAATCCAGTGTGATGAGCACGCTTTAACTAAGTAACCACGCAGAACGGATTCGTAAAGCATTGAAAATAATAAAGTGTTTTGTGTAACACCAAGTTATTCAGCACTCACACATTCGATGCAAACAGTTGAGGAAAAGTAATAATGAATCTTATTTTCAAAAGTAAGGAAATATGCAGGTTACAAAATGTTTTAAAGCTGGAGCCGATCCCAGAACACGGCTATGAGTGAAAGCATAAAATTAAGAGGCCGGTGCTTGATCCTCCGCAGTGGGCACTCCTCCCTTCTCCGCTTTGTCCTCCATTCCAGTTTGGGCACCTTCTTGTGCTTCAGCTCCAGAGGCAGCAGTGGACGTTGTAGGCTCCATACTTTGGCCTTCTGGGAGGGGAGGCAGTTCGTACAGAGATGCATGAGGCTCGTGGTGCGATCCGTCCTTACGAACTTCTACAAGTCTTCCCCCATGGAACTCAAAGAACGAATCTAATCCGTACAAATTCAGCTTTATTCCAGGGTTACGATAGTAGACTTGACGAAGGGCCAGGCCGAAAGATTCATACGCCACATTTTTGCATATGTCCAAGGCTTTGGCAGCCTTGGCCTTTGCAGCAGCTAGCCTTCTTTGAACCTTGGCGTAATCCTCTTCTGAAGGCCCAGCACTCGCACCACCCTTTTTGAGTTCATCAATTTGGGCTTGCATCTCCTTCCGAATAGACTCCCACTCCCCAAGGTCCTTGTTGCGACCCTCCTCCATAACTTTGAGATTGTCAGCAAGCTTAGCCGATCTCTTCTTCTCCAGTTGCAGTTCTTCTTCAAGGAGGGGTATGGATTTGTTCTTATTCTGGAGGTCGGCAACTTCCCGCTCTAGGGCCTTATTCGCAAAATGAGCTTTGCTTGCCTCTTCAGTTTTCCTCTGGAGTGTTTCTTTAGTTTTCTCCAATTCCGATTCCACTCCCCTGCGAACTTCAGCTTGCTTGGCCGCCCATTTCTCCTTCACTGCGAGTTCGGTCTCAAGTTTTTCAACCTGATCCATATAGTCAGCTTTCTCGCTCAGGGACTCAAGCAGGCCGGACAGTTCGTCAAGTTGCCAACGGCCAGCCTTACAAGCACCTCGGACTCCAGCAGCGTCGAGGGAAGGGCGGAGGCAATACCGTGCTTTTGGGAGAGTAGGAGGCATAGATCCTTGAAACCACAAATAAGGAGAAAGGAAGGAGTCACGCGGAGGATCGAACGCCGGAGGAGGACCGTTCCCAGAATCCGGTTCTGAAGCATTTTGAGAAGAAGGTGCAGAGAACTCAGGAGCGGGTTCCTTTCCCTTGTTCTTCTTTAATTCAGTTTCTTGGGCCGTCCTCTGACGCTTCTTCACAGGGTCATCAGAGGAGGGCTTCTCTTGATCAGCCTTTTTTACAAGATGCCTCTTCTTTTTCTTTTTCTCTGGGACGGCCTCCTCGCCACCCGCCCCAGCGGCCTTAGTTGCTTCTTCGGCTTCCTCCTCGTTGAAGAGAGGAACCTCATCTCCTACCGCAGAAGTCAGAGGAATGAGGGGAGTTTTAGTGGCGTTCCTCTTCGCCTGGATGTTATTTTCTTCAGAAGAGGAGTCATCGTCAGCCATCATGGACCTTAGCGACAACATTTCTGGGCAGGCCTTTTCAATTTGTTCTGCAAAACAAAAAAGAGTTGAATAAGCATACAAGAAGGAAAATAACTAGAACGGTATAGCCATACAACACAAGGAGAATAAGAGCGAATATTACGGAGGTAGGTGTTTTTGATGTCTTCCTCAGCCAAGAGAAGACGGCTGGAAAATCCTTTGAGGGTCTTTGAGGCCGTCTGCAGGGCGCTCAAGACCTCAACAGAATGAGGGGAAAGTTCACTCTCATCTGTATAATAAGCACGGCTCATAAGGAGAAAATGCTCGTGCGTCCAGCTAAGGGGAAACTTGGTAAACCCCTCTTTATTTCGCCAGAAGACCGGCTTATTTGGTTGAATCCAGACCCGCGTGTAGTAGTGCTTGAAGGAGCGCCCATCTACCTTTGCGGATTCCGTAAAAGACTTGAAATTTACAACCCTTGAGTCACTACGGAGTGTAATGAACCCAAGGCCGCCCTTCTTATTAGCTCGGCGGACCACTTGGCAATAGTAAAATAGCTTGGCCACAGTGGCGGAGAAGCCAAAATGCTCCCCCAAAACTTCCAGAGCCCGGACAAGACTCCAACCGTTGGGATGTAATTGTGAGGGGGCACAGTCTAAGAAACGTAGGACGGCCATTTAGAAATCCGTCAGGGGAAAGCGTACTCCCAGCTTTAAGAAAACGAAGTCGTACATGTAGACCGACCTCGCGTCAGGGACGTTGTGGCATATTCTTTCAGAAGGATGCGGAGCCATCACAGCGTATCGCGCTTTGTACTTCTTATCCGAGTATATCTTACAGCGGAAAGAAACCGTGCGCTCCTCCTCACTTGCATGGTGCGAAGGGATCTCTAAGAACTCCTCTTCCACCCAGCAGTAAGGTTTTTCCCTGTTAAGTTTCTCCCAATCAAGCCGGTGTGCCACTACATTGACACACCCTTCAGCAGAGCGGAGAAACGGCGTTTTTCCACGTCCTGGAAGATCCATGGTTGTGCAGGCGCGGTGGAATGCGTAGGTGCTGTGATAAAAAGCAACATCGTCAGAGAGATAACCCTCAGCACTTGACCCCTCATCAGAGCGGCTGGTAGCCCTCGAACCAAGGGGAACCTCAGAGCGACGAGAGGAAGAGGACGCTCGTGAGGAAGAAGCTTCGGCTCTCTCTGAGCGATGGCGCCCAGCCACAGGAGGATCCCCTGGAATCCTCCCACCACGGTGGCTAAGGGGGGCACGAGAGCCAAACCTCCCTCTATTTGAAGGACCAGCGTGTCCTGCTCTAGGGCGCATGATGGAAATAGAATGATTAAAATTGCAAGGAGTTGAAGGGAAGGAAGGTTACCTAAAGGAAGAGGATCTTTGAGAAGTCGAAGGCGACAAGGAAATTCCAAGGAAATTCGAGCAGAGTTTCACTAAGTCTGAGAGCAAGGATGGATTCCTAAATTTGCTAAGAGTTCCTTTTATAGGTAACGAAGAAACACAGTGTTTCATCGAAGGTCACAAGGTTCGCCTCAAAACGCAACCCTTTCAAATTGAAACGACTCCGTCGTTTCATTACAAACGGGCGCGAAAAAAGTAACGTTTCAGTAAACGTTTTGGCAAAATGGGCCCCCACACAGTTTGAATCCAGGCCCAATAACCCCAATCGACGGTTACATTCTTGGGCAATGATGGCTCTCGCATAAAAAACGCATTTATTGTCTAATCATGCTGTGCGCATTTAATGCCTCCCAACCACTTTTCGAATATCAAGGGTTTCGATTTTCAAAGACTCTTGGGATTTCCATTATTTAGTTTATGCTGTCTGAATCCGTTGTACGCAACGCGAAAAGGGCGGTCACTCGTTTAGTAGAGCGGACGCCACCAAGTTCACAGAGACTTACAAGAATGTACTACCGGCATCTAGACTTCTCTCGAGAATTGTGTAGCTCATATGAGCAACTTAACAGTCCCTCATACAAGCTAGGGGACAGATGATCCGGTCTAGATACCGGCCCCCATACTTGTGACGTCAGACTGATCTCATATAAGGAAAACCGGTGTCCAGGTTCAACGTTACCACACCGGATATCCGTTGTCTGGTCATCCGCCCTCACTCCACGACAACATCATTCATTTTCGCTGTAACGGTTCTATGTTCATTGATACAGGATATTTATATAATTGTTAGCTTTTCCCTCATAGCAAGAGAAGAGCCTTTTGATAACTTATCAACGAAGACACTGTTTGTAGCAAAATACGTCACATCAATGGCTTCAGAAAGTAAGTGGGCGTGTCAGCAGATTATGCGGAAAAGGTGATTATCCTCTCCTCTTTCTAGAGGATTGTACTCTGATAATTGACCTACCCTCCTGACACATTCTGAAAGTCGAGCCACTTTGATTGACATAATATACACGCAATCAGAGATAAGGGACCCACCTGCATCTAACGTCTCATTTTTTCTCTTACGTTCAACTATAAGAAGCCATATCAACACACATGCATGGTATCGTTATTCTATCTCATATTTTACTGTTACTACGCTTAAGTATTCATTCAGTTCATACACTCTTCTAACTTGAGCGTCGGAGAATATTCGCAGGTGGCACCACCTTTCGCCCCCCTACAACGCGAATCGTTGGTGTAAAGGATCTCTAGGACAACAAGACCGGCCTCTACCCTTGAGAGACCGGATTAATACATCGGATATACATATTTCCGGTGTGCAAACCCTAAAAACACCTGCATCCTTGTGGCTGGTCCCACACCGGATCCTAGACCCCGGTCCAGACCAGTTCAATAATAAATATATTGAACTGTTCTTTACTGGGGGTGTAAAAGGTGTGATTGCCAAACAATTCAGAATATATAAGTTATATGAAATCTGATATGAAGAGGTCTTTATACAGATACAAATACGGAGTCCTCTTGCATACAGGGGCGTAGTGCAATGCACTCTGTGGCGGTATAGTAGTCCGCCCGGAATAGCCTCCTTTGTCTTAACACAGTTGTTGGTTGTACCTGCAATTATTCTCTGACGCTCAAGTCAGTATTCAGAAATACCATTCAGACTTAGAAAGTAAATCCAAGAGAATTATGCAAGTGTGAGTGTAAGGTTCAGAATTAAGGGTCCCCCCTGTATACCTTTTTGCTGAAGTTTATATACCTGTTACTGGTGCTCTACTATTGGTAGGACTCATTCCTTGTTTTCAGGCATAATGCAAGAAAGGTAGTGGGCCCATGCACTGTTTACAAGGACCATCACTGTAGTGGGTATTTTCACTTACTTGGAAAGCGTTAATGCTTTATTATTTTATTTGTTGTTCCCTCTTATGCGTGACAGCGTGTTTCCCATTTTCAACCTCTCAAGACAGAGTCAATCTCGTGCCGGGGTTATAAGTATGGGCTCGCTCGCAATATGAGGATTTCAGTATTCCACCTGCGTTAAGCCTATGGCTTGGCGGAGTAATAGGCTTTGGTGGAGTCACATACCTTGGCGGAGTAGCATGAATGTCCTTTTGGGCATGAACTTCGTTTAAAAGATACTTACACAATAAGATGTGACATATTCCGCCTGACTAAATCGCTTTCTTGGCGGAGTGGTAAGTACGTCTTTAAGGTATGTCCTCCGTATAAGAGTAATTGTAGGGAATTTGAAACGTACTTCTTCTGTTCGAAATGCTGATCTGGCAAAGCATTAAAACTATGCTCTTGGGGGCCGGTGTTGGGACCGGATCATATATATATTGAAACTAAAATTTAATATTATTAAATATATATATATATATATACAATATATTTAGTTTTTTTTATTAAAAGTACATTTTCTCTTATTTTCTCATCTTGTAAATTTATAATAATTTTTTTACCTAAACTTACTATCCATTAACTTCACATAATTTTTTTTATTTTGTGTTTCCATTCTTTCTAATTCTACATATATTTTAAGTTAATTTTTTATATGCTTATCTTATTTTAAAAAATTATGCACAACGTATTGTTCTAAAAAATAAAAAATTATTTAAATTAAAAAAGTTAGCATAATCCATATTTTTCAATCCACACCCATACACCCTACATCCAAAGAAATCTAAACCCTTAATTCCAACAGCCTTTATGGTACACCCTATCCCCTGCAGCACACTCATGGTTCACCATCCAAACCAATCACCCACCATTATCACACTTTGTTTTTACAATACACATCATCTCTCATCTACACCCATGCATCACCACCCTAATCCAATCACCGTCGTCAAATCCTCCAACATTTAAGGTACACCAAGCCAAACATCCCCACCAGTTCTCCATCTTCTCCAACAGCATACCCATGCCATCCACTCCCGCAACTGCCATTCTACCTCCCATCTTCCCCATCGGCACCATACCACACCACCGTCCTCACCTCTCACTGTTTATCCCAGACCCATAACTCACGGATACCACCAAGAACCTCACCACCTCTTATGGCCACCACCAGCAACCTCACCCATGACCCTCATGGCCACCACCCAAAATCTTCCCACCATCAAAACAAACTAGAAAAATAGAAAAACAACCACAAACATGAGATCAGAGATGGCAAAATTGTCATATGCTGCTTGCGGGATAGGACAATGGAATGGAGGTGGGCTGGGGGTATATGGAGGAGGCCACTTAAGAAACGTGGTTGAGAGTCCTAGAACGAAGAAACTATGGCACCCTAATTCCGCTATTCGATATTATAATTATCTACTTCAATTAATAAAAGTAGGGGGAATTTTTCATGTTTATTCTACATCAATTAATTAAGGCACACCACAATTCAAGACTTATAATAACTACCCTAGATCTATTTGGAAACCAACCCATATGTGAAGATATAGGAAGGTGAAAGTTAATCAAGTACCTAATTGACTTTATCAATATATAAAATTGTCATGCACAAGATCTCCATTCTCATATTGAACATTGATCATTCACATTTAAGGTACATATCCATAACCCTACACATTCAAGTCTAATGGTCTATATCATAAGCATCCACATCAAAAGTTTTTCAAGGACCTAATTAGGTTATAGTACCATCCATACATACTAATAAATCATCAATCTTTGCTTCTTATCAACTAGGCCTCTTTATATACTCTTAACTAGGAAATAATCATCACATTATCTCATCCTACACACCATATACCAATTGTATAATAAAAATTCAGTATTGTACACACATAATCAAAGCCACATAAATCCATTCCATAACTACATGTAACATACATATCACAGGGCTAAAAATGGACATCATCGAGAGTGAGTATATTTTCTCAATAATGAGCAATTATAATGATAAGTCATGCATAGTAAAGCAATCATACATATTTTCCTTGAATATATCCAATCTCATTGGTACAACATATAAACCATAATTTGACAATCAAATACATAAATCATATACCATAAATACAATCTCATGCCAAAAGCCTTAAGTATCATTCTCATGTCACCAACAATGGTCATCGCTACACTTACACAATAGCCAACAACACCAACAACATTTCTTAATTCAAGATACTCATGAGACATAATCATTTTGGGTACTCAAAATCAAATGCCATGTCCTCACAAATAATGCATATACTAGCTAACAATTAATGCATATGCAATGAGACCAACTTGTGTAGTTTTCATTTTCTCTTTATATGCATATTTCACTCATGTGACTACAACCACACATAGTTATTTGATATTTTAAACCAACGCAAGGTTTCATTCTCAAGATCAACGCAAGATCATTAAATATCACATGGTATACACTACAACCACGCATGGTCATTTATACATTGAACCAATGCAAGGTTGTTATTTTCAAGATCAACGCAAGATCAATAAAACATGTCATATGGTATCCACTACGACCACGCATAGTCGTTTATACAATCAACCAACGCAAGGTTGTTATTCTCAAGATCAACGTAAGATCATTATTTATCACATATGAGATATGTTATGCATGCCATGAGATGCAAAAAGAACATATGATGGTCTCAATTTTCACATAATCCCACTTCATCATCATACATAAGCCAAAAGAGCACATCATAGGTATATCACCATCACAATCATCAATTTACCACCAATGTCATTCAAGAGTCTTACTTTACACATTCATTACACATAGCAATAATAAAAGCACCCAAGGACAACATGTAAATATACATCACATATACATATATTATCAACACTAAGGCCATACGTTTAGAAAATAAATCCCTCCTCTACCTCAAGAGAAGTATTCTGTGGGGTTGGATGGGTCGGATGGTCCCGCTTTACAAGATAGGCCAAAGCCTACATTGAATAAGTGTAGAAACACATCAACATCTTACTAATCTTTTTGTGATGTTCACAACTCCACTATTTATATACATACTTTATACAACCCATAAAAGTTTCATCCTTGAGATTTTTAGGAGTATGGATTCTTTCAATATTTCTCAATACTTGTAAATTTTAAAACTTTGTCTACAAATTGTCAATGTTCAAGAATTATTCAGGGGGTCTTACAAGACTCCTAATAAACCTCCCCCCTTTTGCTATAATTATTTATAATACTTTTCCTTTTATAGACCATAAGTTTCACTCTACTAATAATTCATTTAACTTGTCCTTCATCCATTTAAAACACATAACTCACTTGATAATAGTTTTAAATGCTAGATTAAATCATTACCAATCTTTTGAAGCATTTATTATTCACCCAACACATGGTTCCTATGCAACACCCCTTAAAATACCAAGTCTTTTCTTCCTAATTAATTACTTAATCCTTACTAACACACTAATTAACTTCCGTAAATGTTGTTTTCACCAAAAACACTAATTACTATACTTGTTTTTAACCTCCAATATCACATTCTTCCATTTATTAAATACTAATTCCTCATTCATTCAACTACAATTATCCCTAATCATAATGAATGGTCATACTAGCTTCAATAATCCTTTATTAAGCACCAACATCATGCCTAAGTCACCTATCACTTACAACAACATTTCTTAAGTTCATCTAGTAACCATGTTATACCCAATATAGTCCAATAATATTTTCTAGGCCATCAATCCTTTTTTTTAACTTTAATGACTCATGTTCTTCATCTAACTCACTTTCAACACTACACACTTTTCCCAACCTCTCTTACTCAATAAACATTCAAATTCTTAAACTACATTTAGTAGCATCTTCTCAATTCCATAATAATTCTCTTAAGTCCTAATGCACTCCAACAAAATTATTTAATCTAGTAACATACTCAATTCTCTTCAATCAATTATGCCCTTCATTTAATTCATCACATATCCTACACTTTTTCAATAAATAATTACCCAGTAACCATTTTAAATACTAAACCACATCCAACCATGATATCTAAGTCCACTAACAAGGTTCATACATTCATGAAACCATTTATGTCACATTGTCATTATTTCCTACTTCAGGAGCAATTTAAGGCTTACTAACAGCTTCATACATCCTACTAACACCAAATTAATTTTAGAACATCACTCAAAGCATCATAACTGTTTTAAAATCATCTATAAACCATTCCGAGTCTAAAATAAATTTTTCCTTTAAATTAAAGTAAGCTCCTAAATTTCAATTTTTGCATTTAATGCCAACTAACATCAAACCATTTCTTTCAACAATATTTAATTCAATTCCAACAACCAATTCAAATCAATTTCAAGCTCTTAAAAATAGTCTAACAACAAACAATAATTTCTCAATGGTCATCTAGCCTAGGGTTTGGTTCCACATGCATTTATTCATCAAAACAACACCTAATTCTTCATTATAATACTTCAAGAACCTTAAAAATACAATTAGAAACCATAAAGGGTCAAAATCACCAACCTTATTTCCAAGCTATTGCCAAAAACAAAAATATAGAGTTGGAGAAGAAAATGGAAGTAGCAATGCCTCAATGCTTTATTAAAGCTTCATGATTCTTAGTTTAGGTGTTGATTTAGTAAGAAATAGAGGAGGAGGAGGAGGAGGAGTGTTGAACGGTTTTTGGTGTTTAGAGGAAGAAGAAGAAATGGAAAAATGAAAAAGAGATGGGGAGAGAAGAACCCAACGAAAAAGAGAAGAGATGGAGGGGAGAGAAAAGCCAAAAGTTGATTCTTTTGTCCAATGGTCCATGCATTGTCTCTTGCTTTTGCTTTTTGGTTAATAAAACCCATATTGTCCAAAAGACAAGAGTTTAGAGAAAGAGAAAATGGGTCCGGGGTGAAGAGGAGAAGAGAAAAAGGGAATTTGGAATTCTCTAAATTTCTATTTCGCCGTAATTTTGTAGTTTATTAAGATACGTCGCGTCCGAATAATATCTCCCCAACACCAAAAATTATTTTGAATATATCTTAGTAATCATGATAAATTCCTCATTATTCTAAACCTATCAAATATTCCATTTGACTTAGTGGTCACCATCTGTTAAATTGTCTATATCTTAATTTACTGATAAGTCACAATTATTGCATAATTAATTCTCCTATGCATTTTGTGCATCAAATAATTAATTAACATTGTACTAATAATTTATTTTTCTAAAAAAGTTGGAATGTTACAAATACCACAACGCGACGGAGGATCACCTTGGCTGCCAAACGCTCTTTACGTGGTGGGGGTTTTGAAGACTCCCATTTAACAAACTGAACAGAGGTGTAACTTTATTACAAACACACACTAAGTGGCTGTTTGGTTCGCATGCAAATCCTCCGTTCCCTTCCGTCGCGGCGCGTTGAACGGCGATTCCTCCGTCGGCTGTAACGGCCCCTCGTTTGGCCATTCTTGTCTCCTCCGTTCCGTCAACGTGAACGGAGCTCCGTTGGCCAAAACCCCCGTTGGCCAGAAGGAGCTCGAAGGCGCCTTCACTCAACGTCGTTGGGGGAAAAGTCAGCCATACCCCTCCTAACAGCCATAAAGCTCTGAAATAGAGGAGCCCCGACATTCCTTTCCTCATCTTGATTCTTTTTTCCCTCTGGCCTCCGATTTGAGGTAAAAACCCCCATCTTGATTTTTTCCCTCTCTATTTTCCCTTCTCTGTTTATCTCTGGTTGTCTCTGCAATTTGCGTTTTGTGGGTCGGATGGGGCCTATCCAGGGTTGGCCATGGGTTGTTGGGGTGAGGTTGCAGGGAAAGGGGATTGATAGGAGGCTGGGCTCGGGGAGTGTTGTCGGGGTGTGTTGGGTGATGGGTTTGGGGTGAGGATTCGGGAAGAGGGCGATTGTGGGTGGTGGTGGTTGGGTGGTAAGCTTTGGGTGAGGTTTCAGGAAGCAGGGGCGTGGGTGATGGGTTCTGTTGGGGGGTGGGTTTGGTTGTGGGGTGGTTCTGTTGTGGGTTCTGTCGGGGTGGGTTGTGTTGGGTTTTGGGGTTGGGTGAGGTTTCGGGAAGGGGGTTGTTGGTGGTGGTGGTTGGGTGGTGTGGTGGGTTAGGGACGTCGGGGTGGTTTGGGGTTGGGGAAGGCTCAGGTTTGGGTTGGGCATGGGTTTTGTTTGTTGGGGTGGTGGGGCATGGTCAGTGGTGGCTGCAGGTGGTGGTTGCAGGTGGTGGTGCAGGTGACCAGTGGATGGTGGTGATGGTGGCTTCGGTGGACGGTGATGATGATGCTGAGAAGATGATGAATGGTGGATGTATTGTGGTGCATGGGTGTGCTTCTTGTGGCTGGTGCACCATAACCTATTTCAGTTTATGATTTTGGTATTTTTTTTGAAAATAATATGTATGGTTTTTGAGTTTATGTTGATTAAATGTAATATGTAAATTTCTAGATGTATTGAGTAAGTAATTATTGAAGGAAAATTAGGTTAGGTTATTTACTTTAGTTTTGTATTTATGAGGTATACTTCTCTAAAGATTCTCCATTTATTAAAACAATGTTAAAATAAAAAACATTTTTTTTTGTTAAAAAAGTTCAAATAAACATTATGCATTTATATGCATGTATGGATTCTGATGCAAACATCATTTTCTCTCTCTAATCAAGAATAATGTGGTCGCAGCTTAATTGCTGGGTAGATTTTTTTTATATTGCTATATTGAATGTAAACCCTAAAACACAACAACATATATATATATATATATATATATATATATATATATAAAATGTATCATATGAAAAAAACTTTCTTATTTTAGATTGAGAAAAATAAATTTGAGTCGTACAACTATACAATGAATGATTGAAATTAATCATGTGAGTTTTTAAAAAAGTCATGTGACTTTTTAAGTTATCATATGACTTTAAAAAACTTTTAATCTCAATCATCCATTATATGGTTATACGGCCCAGATTCACTCATCTCATTCTCACATAAAAAAATATTTCTTATAAAATGCATCATATATATATATATATATATATATATATATATATATATATATATATATATATATATTATCATGTTCTTTCTTTCCTATCAGCTGCGCTTGTGATAATATAACCTTAGTATTTACTTGTAGAGGAAGCATGAACCATATTAAACAGTAGGAACTTAATGATAATTAAAGACTAAAATTAATAATAATGTTCATAAAGACTAATATTTTAGTAAAAATTAAACATATATGTAAATTAAAGACTAAAAATACATTGTATTTTCAATATATGTACCCATTACATGTTTTTATAAAGACCAAAATTAATAATATTTATAAAGACTAAAATACTGAAGGGCAAGTAAAATTACCATTACATGTTTTTCAATATATGTATTTTAACACTTCTTATTATCCATTGAAATACATTGAGATTCACAACATTAGGCGTGTCTCACTTTATATTTCACGAGTTTAAATACATTTGGGTAAATAATAAAAAGATATTTAAGAGTTTAATTTCAATGCATTTAGTATAGTATATATTTGATAGTATATGATTTTAAAAGTAGTTACTTACACAAGAGTTAAAAGCCTTTCACTCATAAAAAATTATGATTGAATGATAATGTAATTTTATTTATTTATTGCCCTTTACATGAATAATTCCAATCAAATTTAAAACGAAAGATGTGACAAAATATGCTATTAACATTTTTTCTTAGTGGTTTTAATTTACAATGTAGATTGCCATGCTTCCTTATACTTCTAATGGTTCAAAGAAAGTATGCTAAAATGTAACCATTTCACATGTCAAATTCTTTAACAAGGAAGTTTTGAGTCCTTATCAAATGTATTGGGGGTAATGTTGGAAAGAAAAATAAAAATGAGACTTGAAAGATTTTAAGCATCAAGGTAGGTCGTTAACTAGTACTGGTATTTGGTTGCAGTTATAATAAGATGAAACAAGAGAATTAACGTGAAATTTTGTCTGTTTTCAATTTTTGTTTTTAATTATAAAATTATTATCTTGTTTTTTATTTTTAAAATTTATAAAAATAATTAATAATAATTTTTATGTTTTTATTTTTTATGTATAAATTTTTAAAACAAAAAATAATAATTTTATAATTAAGACTAAAACCAGGAATTCAAAGTTTGCCGTAACTTTTTCACTTTGGAGAACATGTTTAAGTGTCTTAATTAAAATTAATCTTTACGTCACTTAAAATAATCAAAACTTCGTTTGATCTGTTTGGTATGTAGTTGGAAAAATAATGTTTAAAAAATGAAAAATCTAAAGGTTAATATTAATCATTTACGCCGTTCGAGATAGTCAAAATTCCGTTTGACCGTAGGATTTGTTTGGTTTGCAGTTTGGTAAACAGAGTTGAGTTGAAGTTAAAAATTTAAAGGCTGATATTAATTCTTTACGCCGTTCGAGATAATCAAAACTCTGTTGACCCGTAGAATCAAAAACCTCCTACTGGCCAACGGAGGTTTTCTCCGTTTGAAAAAGTTTCCAAACGTCCTCTTATTTTCTTTCATTTACAAACTCTGTTTACAAGTTGACAACTTTTAAACAAACAGACCATAAAAAACTGGCTTTTTTTATATATGGGGCTCCTGGAGTATATATTTACGAATTTGGGGCTCTTTTGATGGAATTTTCATGTCTGGGGTAGTTTTGGGAGTCGCCCAGGGAGGAGACGACATACAAGTCGTATAGGCGTGGGACGACTCAACTGTAGCGCGCCAAAGTCGTACGCGGGTAGTACGATTCAGCTGTGGTGCACCCGCGTGGTACGACACATGCAGGTGTGGTGCACCTGGGTCATACGACACACCAACGTGTGGTGCATCTCGGTGATACGACACCCTTTCCACCATACGACTCAGCACCTGTGGTGCACCTCCTTCATGCACCATAAGTTAGTATTTATACCCACTCACCACTACGTTCTCAGGCACTCTAATTCAGTCTCCACTCCCCACCTATTACATTTCTTGCTCTGGTCTTCTTGTTTTTCTATTTTCTTTAAATTAATTATTTTGTAGTATTTATTTACTAAATATTAAATATGAATTATTTATGTGAGGATGACGATAGTAGTGGTTTTGATTATGATTTACCATCTGAGGTTGATAGTAGTGATTCTTGTGAGGATGACGAATTATTAATGGCAGATTCAAACGTTGAAGATGATACAGGTTGGGGAGCTATAATAGGTGTTGGTGGATCATCTAGTCCAATCATTTGTCAACCCTCTGGTAATTATGTTGAAAGTTGAGTTATTTAATTTGAAATTAAATTTTGGTTACATTTGTTAATTTGACTTAACGTAGGTACTAACGAGACGCCGTTTTGGAACGCGACACCACATTATCAAAATCTAAATGTGGAGCATGAAGCTGAAGAAATTGAATTTGATGACGGTAGTAGTTGGATTGTTGGGGATGAATTATCAGTGGGGTTAGAATTTGAATCCAAGAGTGAAGTGCAAAATGCACTCAAACAATATACAATGAAAATGCATCAATCTTATATAGTTGTGGAGTCGAAGCCGAATAAGTTCATTGTGAAGTGTCCCAACCAAATTACTGGTTGTGGTTGGCGAATACGTGCAATTCTTTCCAAGAAGTCACAAAAGTAGGTTATTAGTCAATATAATGGGCCACATACCTACGTGAACGTAACCATCTCCCAAGACCACGCAAAACTAGATGCTGACCTGATTTGCTCTGTGATAGTAGGTAATGTGATTAATTGTTGATATTATTTTATATTATGTTTATTTTGATGATTTTATAAATTTGATACATGTAGGGATGGTGAAGAAGGAACCATCGGTATCAATTGCTTTAATTCAAGAAAGAGTTAAAGCGGAATTTGGGTTTGCAGTTTCCTACCAAAAGGCATGGAGAGGAAAACAAAAAGCTCTTGTTAAAGTATTTGGCGACTGGGAGGAGTCATTTGTTTTACTACCTCGTTGGCTAACCCGTATGACCCAAGTTGCTGAAGGCTCGACATTTGTTTTGCAAACACATCCATTTGTTATAGAGGGGCAGGTTAACCATAGATTTCGTATATTTCATCGTGTTTTTTGGACATACAAGGCTTGTGTTGATGGTTTTAACTTTTGTAAGACTGTGATCCAAGTAGATGGCACGCATTTGTATGGGAAATACAAGGGTACCCTGTTGATCGCCACAACCCAAGATGGTAATAGCTCTGTTCTTCCCTTGGCCTTTGCAATTGTTCAGGGTGAAATGTTGGATGATTGTACTTGGTTTTTAAAGTTGCTTAGGAGGTATGTTACCCAGAAGACTGGAGTATGTATCATATCTGATCGTCATAGAAGCATTTTAAGTGCTTTGCGTGACCCAAGTTGCGGATGGACGGCACCTATGGGTGTTCATAGGTATTGCATTCGACACGTTGCCAGTAACTTTAACTTGAAATTCAAGAACCAAGAGCACAAGAAAGCTCTGTTGAAGTTAGGTACGACATTAAATGGGTAGGGTGCACTTTAGTGGACATTATTTTTTAGATTATTTGGCATTTCCTAACATGTTTTGTGCTATATTTGTAGGGTACAATCCAAGTAAAAATTCATTTGACCGGAATTTGGAGAAATTTCGTTCATTGAGTCCAGAAATTGCTACCTGGATTGACAATATCCCAAAGTCGAAATGGTCATTAGCATACGATGAGGATGGTCATAGGTTTGGACACATGACAACTAACTTATCAGAAGCTGTGAACAAGGTCTTGAAGGGGGCAAGGAATCTGCCCATAACGGCATTGGTGAAGTGCACGTACGCTCGTTTAATGCAGTACTTCGTTGATCGTCTTGGACATGTGATGGCTGAAATGGCAAAGGGTCAACTATACTCAACCAAAGTGCTTGAAAAAATTGCATTGTATCAAGCACAAGCATCTTCCATTGATGTGCGGAGGTATGATGCCGAGTCAACCAGGTTCGAGATTGAGGAAAGGATGAATCCAATCACCCAAAGAGGAGGTTTTGCATGGATACTTAATCTAAAGGAACGATGGTGTGAGTGTGGCCGCTTCCAAGCATATAAGTACCCGTGTATGCATGTCATTGCAGCTTGCAACGCAGTTAACTTGAATTATTTTCAATTCATAGACAATACATACTCATTGCATAATATTACCAAGGTTTATTTAGGTCAGTGGTATCCGATAGGAGATGATCGGACACTCCTGCAGACCAATGACACATACATCATTCTCCCAGACGAAGACATGTTACGTGGCAAGGGGCGACCCAAGTCAACGAGGATTAGGAATGAGATGGATTGGGCTGGTTCTCAGAGCAGGTCAAAATAAGCTTAGTTTTTTCTAGGTGCACGTTGTGACTGAAACCCTAGTTGGAACATGAGAATGTCAGTTTATCCTTGTTAATGTTATTTACGGTTTAGGGGGTATGTCTCTGTCTTTTTAACCTCAATTATAAATGCATTTACAGTTTTATTTACGTGCATATATATGTAAAACGAATGGCAAATATAATCATAAATAAGTCACATTAAAACATAGTCCGTTTGCATAATCAAACATCACATCATACAAAAAACACTAATGTCTACGGGGATGAGCATCGCGGGACAGAAAACAGGGCCTAGGTACTCCTCGGTTGAACCTCAGAGGCAAACGACGTACATTTTCAACCTCATCTTCAATTTGAGAGTCATCTACTGGGTTTTCTTGTACAGGGTCTTCAACTCGTTGATTAGCTTGCCCAGTTTCAGACGCAACAGTATTTAGGTCTAACATTTGAGGTACATAGCCGGATGAACTGCCTATTTCAAGGCCCCAATTGTCATGTTGAGGTGCTGCTGGAGTCGTCAAATTTAAAACATAGGGGGGTGGTGTCGGATCCGGTGACTCCGGTATGTAATATGACGATGAGGCCTGACCAGATTCGAAGCCTCCCCCAAAATCCGAGAACAAGGGTGGCACCTCAAATAAGGGGTTCATGTATTCGTTGGTGTTCATCGGCTGATGCGTCGACTGTGAAGGGTAACAGTACGTCGGCCATGGTGAAGGCGGAGGCTGCTGTGAAGGAACATAGTACTCTCCCGGCTGCCGAGGAGGAAAGGAAGGGATAACATAGTGTTCGTCAGGCTCTCGTAATCCTCGACGCAGTATCCCTTCACGTTCCACTCGATTCCCAGGCATATTAACGTCCACCTCCACGAATGGTCCCTCCTCCATAGGCAAGGGTGCATGCACCCTAGCCTCGACAATTCTGTCCTCCTCATTCATTGACATTAGTATGTTTTCTGTTTCTTTCTGGATGGAATCAAATCTGAAAGCAGGAGGCTCTGCTGGGTTATGCCCATCCGGGGATGAAAGGTACTGTATGTACTCCAGGCCGTCGTACTGAAATAGAAAACATATTCATTAATTACAGAAACCGTATTCCTTGATAATTGAACAGACAAAACAATTTGTTTAGGGTCCTTACAGAAGCTCCCCTTGCGGCCCCTTGTCTAGTAACCCATCTTCGAGTACGGGTCCGGTACCATCTAAAATATTCATGGTTTGCAGACATGTCACCATGCAATGGTTGACCCAACCATGCATGCGTCTCCCAATTATTCCACAGTATAACCAAGGGCTCCAAGATGTTTGGCCAATTTTCTTTAACCTTCCCCTTTAGAGTTATTGCATGCAAGTCTTCACGCTGGGAAGGCTCTCGTGGAATATGTTGTTCCATTCCAAACTGCCTAAGAACCCTATCAGGTTGATGCCACTCAGCAATTTAGAAGCAAAGCAATGGGACCACCGATCTCCAAGCATCTTGTCCACGCTTACCAATATCAGGTAGATGATCAAACTCGGGCACAGCATACGGTAGCCAAACAAACTACAAAAAAGTGAAGAAGTAATAAACTAACCGCAAATATATTCATTAAAAGCAACTTGAAGCCAAGTCTTAAACACTCACATACCTTATTCTTTTTCAGGCCGTCAAAGGTCGCACGATAGTAGTCCAGCTGGTAGGAATTGTGCTTGTTACCATCCGGCTTCACCCATCTACCAGCATATGGAGCACCATTTTCCCTTGCATTTGGGCAGGGTGGAGCAAGTTGTGGGATTCGCTCCCAAGCCCACAACTGCACCAATAAAGTCAAGCCACACATGTCTTTTTATGCATAGTCAGTAGCGGTGCACAACTGCCTGTATAAATAACCCAATGCTGCTGCACCCTATGCATATTGACTACATGTATCCAGATCCTCAATCAAATATAAGTATCTCAGTGGCACTCTACTAGAGGATTGATCAGAGAATATACAATCACCAATCAACCTCAGAATGTAGGCACGAGCGAATCTTTCAAGTGCCTCTTCACTACCCGTATGGTCATCGACGTTTCCAAAATTGTCTTGAAGCCAAGACAACCTCAAACATTGTCCATGTAACATGCTACGAGGTGGTCGTCTACCCAGTTGTTCTTCGACAAACCTCTGCCAATCATTGCAACCCGTTGGGGCTAGCAAGTCCATCAATGTTTAGCCCTACCAATACAACAATATCCTGGAGAGTAATGGTGCACTCTCCAACTGGGAGATGAAAAGTATGTGTCTCCGGCCTCCATCTCTCAACCAAGGCAGAAATCAACTCTGAAGACGCAGGAAAATGCGCAACTTTTGCAAACTCATAGAAACTAGCTCGTTGTAAGTGAGGAATAATGGCTTCTGGTATTTCATTTCTCATCCTAAGTGCTTTCCTAATCTTTAGTACACGATCAGGTCGTCCATTCCAGACGTATGTTGAAACGTGTTTGTCTTGGAATTTTAACAGGGACGGGTCTAACGGTCCAGGATTTATAGACCTCTCCTCAGTTATTCTGCAAAAAATATTAACAATTCATTAATAAACTAAATATTAAATAATAACTACTTATTAAATAAAATTGTAAATAATAACATCTTAATATAAAATCCCTATATAATAACAAGTTAACATGACCATTTTTTCTAACAATATTATATTGAATAATCACTTAATAAAAATTATAAAAGATAATTACAACTTAAAAAAAATTTCTAATAAGTGATTACAACTTAATGACTATTTCTAATAAATAATTACAACTTAATAAAAATTTATAATAAATATTTACAACTTATTAAAAATTTATAATACATAATTACAACTTATTAAATTTTTATAATAAAATATTACAACTTAATAAAAATTTATAATAAAAACTAGTACTACTAAAAATTACAAAAAATGACAAGTTAACCTCACCAACTTATCTACTAACATTATTTTCAATAAGAACTTAATGATATCTATTTTATCTTGTAAGATTATTTTCACTAATAACTAAAAAAAAAAAATAACAACAACTTAATATTACTACTTTATTTAACAACATTATTTTCAACAATAACATAAAAAAAAATTTGTGCATAATAACAACTTACTATCACTATTTTTTCTAATTACACTATTTATTTCCGATAATAACTTAAGCACTTATATTACATAATAAATATAACTTTTAATATACAAAATCTGAACAATGACCTAACAAAAATATTTACTAAATAATAACAACTTAATATAACTCTTTTTCTACTAACATTACTTTATATAATAATTTAATTATAAATTCTATATTATAACAATAATATATAAAATGATATTTTTATCTAATAAAGTTAATTTCAGTAATAACTTAATATAACTATTTTCTATAATAATTTAATAAAAATCTAAATTTTCTTGTAACAGGTTAAAATTATAAATTTATATATAAACTCTATATAAATTTATAATATCATTATCTAACTACAAAAAATTTAACATAATAACAACTAACAACCTACACTAAACTAAGCAACTAAACTAAAACTAAATTTAACTTGAGTATAGCTATAATCATGAAAGCAGAAAGCACTTACCTTTCAAATAAAATGTGTACTTGGAATAAAAAACTAGCACCTGGGACCACTGCCTTGAAGGACCACACCCTTTTCAAAGGAAAATGCCAAATTGGGGGACCCTTCTGCTACACACCAACAGCTTCAACAATTCAAAAATGGAGGATGGAGGCTACTGGGATGATGAAGATGAAGCTGCACCCCAAATAAATAATCCAACCTCCTGTGCATGAGCTGCTCCTGTGACCAGGCACAGACTCGCTTTCCACGTGTCACTTCCCCCTTGAGTCGGACCTGCGCCATACGACTCCCTGTGTCGTGCTCACGCCAGGCGACACCCTCTGTTGTTCTGAGCCAGGTCGACACGGTCACGTCCCACCTGTGTCGGAGAGCTTTCATGCGACATACAAGCCGCTCCTATGGCATACGACACACAAAAAGAACACCACTTTCGTAATATTTCAAAAAACGACCCTACTTTTGTAAATAAATATATCAACAGCCCCATATATAAAAAAAAACCCTAAAAAACTCATTCCCACAACCTCTGTTTGAGCTCAACAAACTGCCGAACAAACAAAGGTAAGATATTGATCAGTTAATGTTAACCGACAGTGGTAAAGGGGAGTCTTAGTGGAGAATCACTGGTTTCCTTTTCAAATGGCTTTAGGACATGTCTTTGTGAGATGTCCGTACATTTTCGTGAAGTGGCTGGGGCAAACTTGCTGCTTTACGTTTAAAGGGATCCAAAAGATGCAAACACTACCAATCCAACCACAATCATCGACCTGTAATTTATCATTCTTTTATTGAATATATATTTTGAGTACATTACAATTTACCAAGAGTTTTAATATAGTCGTACTTAATTAATGTTCTCTCCGGAAGTCAAATAATTTTTTTAATCAATAACTACCCTTATTCCTATCGGAATATAGACAATAAAAATATAACAAATTTTTGGAATGTTAACAAGGAAATTCGTAGGATTTCATGTTGGTAGTGATCAACTTCAATAAAAAATTTTGAAGGGCAAAAGTTATTATTTTAATTTTATATATTTGATAATTCTATTTGATTTTATGATAAAAATTACCACTATTAATATAAAATTATAATTTTTTAAATAGAATTATCCTTATTAAGCTTTAAAACAATTATATTTTTAATACTCAAACTCAATAATTAATATTGTTTTAAGTAGTATAATTTTGATTACATGATATTTAAATTTCCTCATTCGTAATATTTTAATATTTTCTTTATTTATATATTTTATTTTTTAAAAAAGGTAGGTATCAAGCAAAATAAATTTAAGGTTGAAGGGGCCATGGCCCTTGGGATCCTGAGAATAAAGGTTGGGATTCTAAAGAATCAACCATGTTGCAATACTACATTCTAGTTTTAATACTCTACATTTTTTTCTTTAAATTTCATAAAATTTAATAATTTTTTATATTGCTAAAGAATTCAAATATAACTTAGTATCACAATAAATAAATATAACGTGATGTTCAATATTTTAGTATTTAATCTATTAGTTCCTTTAATCAATATAATGTAATTGTAGGTTTCCTTGTTGTTATGTCATGAAAAGTGACGTGATGTCAATGTAATTATCTTAAACTAACTATTATACTAAAATAACACACAAATATATATAGATCAAAATAACCTTTTTATAAAATAAAAAAATGGACTATAGTTAAAAAGATTTTAAATATATTTTATCCTAAATGTTTTAATTTGTATGCTGCTAACATTTGATAACTGAACTTGTCGGAGCTAGCTATAGTTTCATGAACAAATAGTGGAAACAAATCGTCAAACGGTGTGATTATTACGAAGTACTGACACACAGAGTTACATAGACAACGAACTTGTAATATACAGAACAGAACATGGACTATAATCATGATTAGCACTGTATATCGATGTGAAACATGAATATCCCTGAATTTCAAAGTCTATGAACAATGAAGTCTCGGGAATCGGAATCGTGTTTTTGTGGCACCCAATTTTCTACAACACAGATTGAAGCATGTTGTAGCAGTTAATCTTCCCAAAATGTACCAAACACGCCGCTTATTGTGTCATAAATTTATCATGCTTAATTTGTAAAAGGATCCCCTTTTTGTCTGATATTTTGTTGCTCCATAATATTCGGTTGATCATTTTGTATAACGAATCGACACATCGGGTAGCTTATTTCGTCTTTTAATTATATAACATAGGGTTTGATTTCAGCCGATAAAAATATAATGATAAATTAAATTTTGAGAAAAGATTAGTTATTTGATTTGGCGATAGCATGAATATTCCGTAGAAATAAAAAAAAATATTTGGGCAATCAAGTATATTATCATGATAATTCACTTTATCTTATAATTATTTGAGTGATGGTTTAATCTTAACTATTATTATCAAAATTGAATTGGTTCTGTCAGTCTGACTAGTTGAACCATAAATTAGTTAGGTGATCAATTTAAATCAATTAAAATAGACTGATATTTTGTTTTGTGAACTACTGGTTCATACAAGTTAAGTTTTGGAAAATAATTGGGCAGTCACTTTCTGTTTTGTTTTTATTTTTTCAAAGGCTGTTGTTGGCTGATGTTTCTTTCCACCCTTAACTCTTTTTGAACAGAATAGCAAAGCAACCGGCCTAAAACTTTGACTCTGTGTATGGAACTTGAACCACACAAGAGAATTTTGGATTACATTAAAAAGAAAAGCTATTTATAGAACCTGAATATAATCTGGGAAGCAATCACTATATCAGGCAATATTTGGGAGAATCCACCTCGTGCTCTGGCATTTTGTTGGCTTTCCTTTGGAAACGAATAGTAACCAGTAAACGTGGTAATTTTGCAGCAATGAAAAACCCACATGTTGATTTCCTCAGAAGGACATCCCTAAATTCCTCATATCAGGAGACTGTAAAAAGAGATTCTGTGGGAATTTATATTCAGTCAATTAGGTCAGAAACAAACCTAGCTACTGCCAACATGGGATCTTCTTTTACTTGCCAATGTTCATATTTTGAAAATGCCTTTTTATTCTCTTTTGTTTTATGTGGTGGATTTTGGAATTGTATAATTCAACAAGTGGTGCAAAAAGTTAAAAGATCCTTTAACACTTCCCTGGTCTATATGCACCCTTAAGCAGATAAAAAAAAAACTTTTAATATGTTTCAATAGTCATCATCTATCTTATATATCTATTTTTTATTTCTCACATAATTTATCATAATTATGTTTTTTCTCTTTTCTTTTAATCTTTCTGCGTGCTTGACAAATAAAAGAATAAAACAAATACTGTGGTAGCCATAAAAGAATGGAATTCAATATTACTAAAACTGATTTATTGTCGATTTAGATAGATTATTGACGAATTAAATTGTCAGTTGAACGGGTAACTTAATATATATTAAAAAGTTTTAAACTATAATTTAACTAATATAATTTACCGACTCAAGTTGTTTAATTCGTTAGATTACCGGTTTAAACAATTAGACCACTGGTTTATTTAATTGGATCATAAATTCAATCAATCAAGTTAAATTATTAGACCATCAATTTATATATATAAATAACTAACTTAATCTAATCAAATTATTAATTTTCAATTCAATCTATTCACAAAATAAAATTTACAAAAAATCTCATAATTACTCTAGGAGATTAAAGTTTTTATTATTCTACGATATCTAATAGATAAGAATAATATCATAAAATAGGAAATAAAGATAATTTTCTAGAATTAAAAAGATAAACATAATCTTCTAAAATTAAGAGATAAAAGATCTTAACTAAAGGAACCACGATCAATTAAAGAGATAAAAATAATCTCTTAAAATTAAGAGATAAAAGCACAATTAATTAACTAGAAACAATTTTCATATAATAACAAAATGAGAGGAAAAAGTATAGGGGAGAAACATGAAATAATAATATTATAAAAAATATAAAGTGTGCACAGTGATTAGTGAGGGTAAGCAATAAAGTTGGGCAAAAAGGCTCCGTACCCAATCCCAAGCTGTCTACATGACATGAAAGAGGGCCTTTAAGCATCTACAAATTCACTCCCACCCCCTCTCTTCTCCACATGCATTGCTCCCACTTTCTCTCTATCAAGCACACACACCATCACACAACACAACCATTTCTCATACACCTTTCCCCTGAATCTCACTCTCCTCTGTTTTCCCCTGCTTTCATTTCCCTTCTTAAACCCAGCCCACATGGCTACAATTGTGTGCCAAATGTCGCAATCACATCATCATCATGAGCCTCAACCTGTTGAGTCAATACTACACAGGCTTAGGATTCCAACTCCAAAATCACTCACCCCTCCTCAACCCATTGAGCTACCTTCCAAATCATGTTTCTACGAACCAAACACCAAACCCAATTGCCCGGAAAAGCCCTCTTCATCTTGGGCCTCAATTCAAGCTCTTTCCAACGAAACCACCTATGTCCACCACGAGGTGAAATATTCATCACTACGACTCAGCCCTAAGAGTTTGGAACTGTGCACTGAGAACCTAGGAAACGAGACAGGCAGTGACATGATAGAAAGCGGCATGGAATTGCTCTCTTCTTCATTGCAATGTGGTAGCAACAACACATGGGAACAGAAAAAGAAAGCACGACAAGTTTTGGGAGGTAGCAAGAGTTTTCCTCCACCTTTGACAACAATGAGAGGATCAGAGTCTATACGCGTGATGCCACACAGAGAAGATGGAAGGTTAGTGCTTGAGGCCACAAAGATCACGGTCCCATCTTGTTTCCAAGCTGAGAGGAGCAATGGTCGCCTTCGTCTATGCCTTAACCTTTGGAGTAACCCACAAGATGATGATGATGATGAAGGTGATGACATTGAAGAAGAAGAGGAGGAGGAAGAAGAAGAAGAAGAAGAAGAAGAAGAAGAGTTTCAAAGCGAAACACAAGAAATGGAGGAAAGTGAGAAGTGTTGGTGGGAAGAGAGTGAAGGGACCAAAGTGAGAATGGAAAAGTATGAGATTGAGAGGCCAAACAACATAAGAAGATGCAAAGAAGGTGGTGGTGGTGGTGATCATGAAAATATTATGAACTCATGGGGGGAACCTTTTTTGGTTGCAACTTCCTAAACCTCTGATTTGGATCGATTCTTATTCCCGTAATAATATTTTTGTCTTGGAATTTTTTTTTGGCTTTGTCCTTTTCTCAAATAACCTTTATTGTGCTAATAAATTCTCAAGTTCTTTCACCTCATAAAACATGCTCGTGGTCGGTAGTTATTATCGTTACTCTGTTTCTCCGACACACAATATTCTAAATTATATGAATTCTACGACACGCGGTGATTTAAGGGCATATGCCGTGGCCGTGGGTTCAATCGTACGTAGGACTACAATTCATTATAGGATAAGGAGTTGTTTTCCTTAACAAATTAAATTTTTAGTGTTGCGGGTTATGAGTGTTTTTGGTTAAGAGTAAAATAAGTTGAAATACAAAACTACAAAGCAAATTCCAAGAGAAATAACTCTGTTATTTCATTCCCGCTCTGCCAACGTGCAATTATACAAGAGAAATACAATAAAATCCTCAACGATTGGGTTATACAGATTGATTCTCCTAATAAATCTCTTAATATTACGTTTACAAATAACAAAACAATAGTTGCATCTTGATGATCTCATTATCCCCTCATTGAGCATGTAATGTTGGAAATATTTGACTAGGACATGTGAAATCTCTTCAAGAGTTTATGCATGTGTTCTGTGTAGTGACAGGAAGCAAGACTCTAGAAATGAAATGTATGTCTTAAAAAAGACAAATTATATATGATTTTTATAACAAAGGAAATAAATATACCGAAATAAATTAGTCAACTAAATCTCATTAATAATAAAGACGTTACAGAATAAAAAATTTAAGCGAGAATTAATTGACACATTTAATTATGATAACTACATCAGATATTATTTGTTATTTAAAATGCAAACCATAACCTCTTAAAATCAAATGCCCTAATAAATGGCTTTCAAGAGTAGACTTTTCAAATTTAAAATTTAAATTAATTAAAAATAAATTAGATGACTAAATATTTTTTGAAATATAAGCAAAATTTCTAACAATCCCCCACATATTTCAAAAGAGTTTTTTAATAAAATTAGGTTTACAAATGCATAAGATCTTATGAACCAGACCCTGGACTTAACTTATAGTAAATTGGTGAAGCAAAAGTTTCTATAAACCAAAACCACTTTAATGTAAGATAGCGGTCTATCTATTGCATTATACTTCCCAACTCTTTTTGCTATTTTTTTTTTCATTTTACGCGAATAGGCCTTGCACGTGCGTGGTGATTCATCTGTGCCCTAGAAATTTCATCATTTAATTTCATAGAAGCAGCTTCACTCCACACTCACATACACGTTTTCATCAAGTGTATAATGCACTTTTATACACCACCCATAAGGGATATGAAAATCATTAAAAGCTTTTAAGCTTAATCATCATTCACTGCAGTCTAACACTTCTCACATACACCATAGGAAGAGAAAAAAAGGAAAGAGTGCTAGCAAGACCAAGTGACTTGTTATTACTCATATAAACCTTCTTCATGAGATCCCTATCACAAAGGTTAGGTTGTAATCCCAGTTAGTTACAAATGATTCAAGTCTCATTCCTCTCAGTGTTCGACTCACCAACTTTTCACTTTGTGAAGATCAAAATAATTTTAATCCATGATTTATAGCTACATTACTTGATTATAATGTACATGTACATGTCTCAATATTTCAATATAAATACTATTATTTGCTTTTGTCTATTGGATTATTTGTTTTTGCCGATTGACAATCACAATATACAACTTAAACTCAGAGGAAGACTTATCTCTTCCCTAAAACAAACATGCTAAGAAATGTTATTAGCTAATTAGCTTTACATTTTATCAAGTAAAACAATAACTTGACCTCCATTTTTAATTTAGATTAATCATGTTTACTTAGATGAATTCAAAATGACAACTCCTCTTTTGAATTTTCTTAATATAATATTCTTGTAATATAAATTATCACACTTTCTTATGATTAAACTCAATTTAAGTTTGTGATCAAAATCGCATTTGTTTCATATTTCCTCAACATATTAAAACTCAAATATCTCATCATCATCTTGCATCACAACCACCACGTATGTGCTACTAATTAAATTAAAAATAGATAACATGGCTTATTAGAGCTTAACATCAAAATAAATTTTCAAGCACTAATAATATTATAGTCATGTCATATGTCACACATCATCAAGTTCAAATTCACATGTAATCATAGATAAATTCATCATCATTTAACACATATTCTTAATACGCTAGACTTTAATCAATCTCAATTTCACAAAATTCATCAATGCTCACATCCGGGTTTGGTCTCATTTTTATGTACATTATGCATTGAACATAATCTCCATTTTTCACAAATAGTATATACTCGTGAAACAATTGGAAAAAAACATAATTATATTTCCTCATCAATTTTAACCAAAATATTCATTCAATGGGCTCGTTTGTTTAAGCTTATTTTAAGAGATAAGTGCTTTTTTAATTAAAAAAAGCACTTATTTTAAATTTTAACGTGTTTGTTTAAAGTTTCAAAAATAAGCAGAAGCTGAAAATAAGCTGATTTCAACTTATTTTAAGAAGCAACTCTGATCTGCTTATTAAAAAAGTGATTATAAAAGAATCACTTTTTTATAATCACTTTTTTAATAAACTTAAACAAACGGGCCCAATGTAGTACTGGTCTTCAAATATATATTATTAGCATGTTAGTAAATTAACAAAACATATAGTTAAACATAGTCAAAACCATGCCATACATTGTCATGATTTTCAAAGCATATGGAACCACATATAGAAAAGTTGTTATAATTCCATGCTTATACTATCAACTCAACAAGAATATACTATTCCAAATCAAAAAATTATACCTTCAAATTTATGTTCTAACATAGTAGCAACCATACATATATGTACATGGAACATAAACTTTTTTGAGATCGAAATAGGTTGATAGAATAATTATTCATATTAAACATATATATCATACTAATGATATATGGACTAGTTGACAGTGATTTGAATAAAATGCAAATAGCCATTAAATGTCCAACAAATTTCTTGTTCATATGTTTCTTAATTTTTTTATTTAAAAAACATTCAACAAATAATCTTACCTCTTTAATATAATATCATTCAATCATTAACATAGTATCAATATAAGAAAAACACTAGAAAGAAAAACAAAATGGTGAAAAAAGAACAAAACTCATAAACCATGGGCACTATGTTATGCTCGCTCCCGTAGTTATCCTACTACCAATCTGATTTGGCTATTACCACTTGCAAACACGACATATAACTCAATTTATAATATACCTGGTAACGCATTGTCCTTATCCCACACAACAACAAAGAAAGAAGATAAAGATTTCCTAATTTTTTAATTTGGAAAAATATTTGACTAAACCTTCAAGATTGTTGGAAAATATTTAACCGAGGTGTGTGGAATCACACTAGCCTTAAGGGTTTATGCACCAAATGCGTGACACTCTAGGATACAGGAGTCTTTCTGTGCAGTGACAGAAAGTAGAACTCGTAAAAGGTAAATTTTCAGTGTAAACCCAGAATGAAATGTATGTCTTAAAAAAGGTATGTCAAATACGATTTTTATAACAAAGGAAATAAATATAGTGGAAATAAATTAGACAATTAAATCTCATGAATGATAAAAACATTACACGGAGTTTTCTTTTCCATCCTTTATTCCCTTGATCGTCCACTTGCTTGAACAACCAAACTCATTATTTCTCTTTTTTTCCTTTTGTGGTCATGGTGATCATCCTCACCATTTCTTCTTGAACCATTGTTCAATACACCTTATTCAGAATAGTAATAGATCTGTTGCAAGAAGGTTAAATTGAATAGTTTCGTAGGTTACATTGTGTAATCCCATGAGGAATTGATGAACTTTTGATCTTCTCTTTGTTTCTCCAATTTTGAGGCTACATCACATTTGCATCCACCATAGTTGTAAGTTGGAATTTAGTCATAATTGGCCAACTCATCCTACAACATTTTCATTTTTCCATAATATGCAACCACTATCATGGCATCTTATGTCCACCTTGCCAAATCTAACTTCAGCTACTGTATTCTAGGCCCATTCATGACAAAAAAAAATATTGGTTTGATATTTGTCCATAGATATTTTGTGTTTTCTACATAAGGCATAGTAGAATGCATATTTGGTTCAATGGTGTTTGGAATCCATGACACCAACATAGATTGTATAGTCTATCAGTTTTCCATATAGGGTGACCCCTCCTCTAGTTCTTCAAAGGTACGTTCTATAAAGCCTTATTTTCTGTGAGCATGTAGAGCCATTCTCATGGCGCACATGATAAGTGTCATTTATTAGTAAATTTTATATGGAACTTTAATGTTTTTTAGTCTTAATTGCATTCATTTAAATGTTAATTGCCTCTAATTGAAGAATTATTGAGTCCAAATGGATGTTTCCAAGTCTTGTTATAAATGAAGGCATTTGATTCCATCTTTTGTACATGTTTTAGGTAATTAAAGATGCAAGAAGGAAAGGATAGGAATAACTTTAAAGAAATCAAGAGAAATGAGCTAGAATGGTCTATGATGGCCAAATTACTAAAGTACCTTTACTTGAGCGAGAATTGGCCAAAGAGATTCCTTCAAGCTAAAGTACTCTCGCCTCAACAAAAAAAGTTCTCGCTTGACCAAGAATGAAACAAATGCAAGGGAATCTTTCTTCAAGTTAAAATATATCATCTCACTTTAGCGAGAATCATTTCACTTAAGTGAAATGTCACTAATATAAAAGCTTTTTATTGTGAAAAAAAGGAGGGAGAAGAAATTACGAAAAAAAACCTAGAGGGACAGTATCAAGGGATGAAGCGAAGATATGCGGAAGCTGATTTCTTCAACTCTTCGTCTTGTTGCATCAAGATCACTATGAGTGACTAATTTTTCCTTTTTGAGATTGAATGTATTCAAATCAAACTCGGACGTATTTTGGTGATATTTATATGATATATCAATTTCGTTAAGAATTTAAAACAACAAAGTACATGCTGCGGTTAAGAATTTGAAATAGTAGGATAAATATCGTATGGCTGAAATTGATTCGAGATGGTGCAAAGTGTACTATAAATCAAATCGGTGTTTCTTCTCTTCTCTCCAAAAGTGCAATTGGGCAAAGCCGTGTGTTTGCTTTGCTCAACTAGATGTTAACCTTTTTGAGACAAACCTAGAACACAACTAAATTGAGGAGGGTACCCAGTGTACACCATATAACAAACCCATGAAAGGATTCGTATCGGTGTCGTACCAACTTGGGGGACCAAAAGATCTGCGACTCTGAAACAAAATCAAAATCATAATCCTGTCGTTATTGTGCCTTTGATCAACTTGCGAAGGTGATCAGTGAAAGTGATGTAGTGGTGCATCATCATCATGCTCCCGGTAACTCTGTACCACCATGTGCACCAACCTGTACCCGAGTTTAGGTTTAGCAAATGATCGTCTTCCCGTACCTTCTTCTCATGTGCATGCCAACATCAACTTCGTATTCTACAACAAACGCGCGTTTTCCTATTAGATTATTGCGTTGAACTCCAACTCCTATATAACTTTTTTACTTCAAATATCAAATGTAATCACCATAAATTTTAAAAACCGCTGTTTTTTAAGTTGTTAGGTTGGAGTTAGGATCTGATGCAATGACTAATTAGCTCAGATTTTATTGTTATTACAGGATGCAAGATTAAGATTTTAAAATGTATTATTTAAATTATTGTGTCAAATGTTGTCAATTTTAGATTATTATTTTATAAAGTTCGTCTTAAATTTGTTGCTCAATTAATATAAATTAAGTCTTCATTTTGTTTTGGTTGAAGTAACATCTAAATTGTCAACTCACAATATGAATTTAGGGTTTTTTTTCATAGATATTGCCGCTATAAAAAGACCATTTTGTGAGGATTGGGGTATTGCCACTAAAGGCCTAATGTTCCAACAGATTTATCATAGACGCTCATTTAAAAGCTAATTTTTTTGTGGCACGAGGGAATGAAAAAAGCTACACAGTGTTTGGGACCTCTTGCAATCATTCAAAGAATTTCTTTCTTTTCTGTTCTCTGTCATTGATATATTTGTCATTATGTTTTTCTAACTTTTAATTTCCTCCTCCAATACAAACTATATTTAGGAAAAGGGATTTCCCTTTATTTAATAGTGATTAGATTTGTGTGAAGTGTCAATAAAAGGTAAGTTTTGTTGACTAAGGATTAAATTTGGGTTTAGAAGATCATCAATTCAAATCCTAACAATGTAAGAATTTTATTAATAGGTGATCTATATAAGTAGAGACAAATTTAAGTGTTAGTGTAGGTAATTATCCCCCACATATTCTAAATTTCTTTCTCTTACATATAGCTCATCTAAAATATAAATTTTTGGATTCGTCACCATTTGTAAGTATCTCTATAAGTGCTTTTCAAGTCTTGAGGCATGCTCTAGTTTTGATAGCCTTTTAAAAAAATAAACTCCAAAAATATTAATCAACTCTATCATATTTTTTTAATATTCCTTCTCAAAAATAGGTCTTATATGAAATACTCTTTATAATGATTTATTTAACTCTTTTTAGTGTTCTGCTTTGACTAAACATTAATAAGTCTTATTTAAACTTCAAAATGTAGTTAATTATAAAAAATATTTTATATTTTGAGAGATAATATATAAAAAATAATATAATATGGTAATAAACTTGATGTTAAAGAGTCTTTGTTAATGGAAACTAGTTTAATTGGTTGAAAGTCTTAGATACGAGTTTAATTCCTAGTGAAACAAAAGAAATTCATGTTAATAAAATATTTTATATTTATATAATTTATAATATAATTAATATTATATTTAATATACATGCTTTTTATTATATATATATATATATATATATATTCAAAAACTTGATATTTAAAAAATAATTTGAGATATACACTTTTTAAACCACTACAAGAATTAGGCGTTGTAGAGTGGGAAAGAAATGGTGCTGCAACCAAAAAACTTGATGCAAGAACAATAATTGCATCGATATCGAGTCCTAGACAAATTCTTCCCACACAATGGTTGTGTGGAACTTAATACCCTAGGCTATTGTTGCATCGAAGGCACATTACTGATGCAACAACAAAACTTTTTAAAAAAATGACTAACATATATGACTAATGATACTAAAATAACACGTGCTACACTAATATAAAACACCAATGATAATGGTTTAACAAAAAGAGATGGAAACTACAAATATGAAAAAGGAAAATAACTTATAGTGGCAACAAATGACAATGTCCTATGGGGTCCTCCGAATAATGTTTTTGTTGGTGTTGGAGGGTTGCGCTTAATGTCGATGGTCATGTCTTAACTGGTGGTAAAGACGATGCTGGTGGGCCTGAGGTTGAGACTGTTCCTTCTTATTATAAATGGATTGCTCATCCACTCTAGCAACATGATGATGATGACTAGCCCTAGAAGAACTAGTTTACAGGGAATGTTAAAGCTCTCAAACTTGGTCCTTAAGCTCATCCACAGCTGTATGCTGCTGCCTCACTTTGTCCACCTTAACTCGAAGGCAAGCCGGCTTAGGATCTTGCTGCATTGAGGAAGGGTATGTAACATCCCTAATATTTTAGAAAATTTTTAATTGGTGAAAAATTTTTAATAATTGCCCAACCGGATTTAATAAGACTTTGGGAATTATTATTATTAAAGAAGTAATTACAAATAATTAAATGTCGTAGAAATAAATAAATTTATTTGATTGACTTATTACAAAAGGTAAAATGAAGGGTAATTAGAAGGAAGTAAATTTAGAAATTACCAATGAAGGTAAAAAGGTAAAAACTTAATTAAAACTCTAAAGAAATTACAAAAAAAGGGGAGAATGACTATTTTGCCCTTGTGTCTTAAATTTTAATTTCTTTTCTTTCTCCTTCCTCACCTTCACGCGAGTATTCCTTCTTCTTCCTCTCCATAGCTGCCGTGACTTGCATGCACCAGTGGAAGGTCGATCTTGCGCTGAAACTTCGAGATAACTATGTTTTTGAGACCGTAGCTTCGAGGTGAGTCCAATGGGCCTTTTAAATTAAGTTTTCGCATCTCTTTCATTTTCTCCGTTAAACCAAAGGGTCGTGCATGGAGGAGTGAGCTTTCGTTTCCTACTCCTCTAGTGCGTAGAAGCTTGAAAATGGCTTTTAAAGTAATGAGGATGGTTTAACGTTGACGAGTTTTACGTTTCGACCTCCATAGGTAACGAAACGGTCGTCGGAGGATCGAACGGGAAGTGGGTGTTGATTTCGGACACAGGACGTTGGACATAACGTCGAGAGAACGCTAATCACATCAAGAACGAGTTGTCGGAGCTCGGAATCAAGGTAAGGGGGTGTTCAGGTTGTAATTAATTAGAATAGATATGTACGACAGAATTGAGTCATTGAATTAAGCATAGAAATAATGAGAATAAATACTGAACTATAATTGTATGAGTATGTTTGTATGAATGCAAATGGTGTATGAGTCATGGTGATTATGAGATTAGAATACTTGATATTATAATGAATTAATGTATATAATGGCAATGTGGTGGCGGGCTTGACAAGTAGGTCGCCCAATTGATGAGTATGCATTTTGTTGCTGGCCACTTGCAGTATGATATGTGAAATATGAATATACATGTGTGATTATGTGGTGTAGGACGGCCGACGGTATGTGCAGCCCCTCGTTTCTGGCTCCCGTGGTGTTTGTGCCCAGTTGAGCTACCCAGTGGTCAAGTAGGACCCAGTGGTTGAGGTGGAGAGTCAAGTAGGACTCAATGGACCAAGCAGGGTTCACGGGGTGTCAAGTAGGACCCCCAGCTGAAGGCCGATCCTTTTAGTATCCCGATACTAGGCGTCGAATCGATATGAGAGTCAGTTATGTTATTCGATGCATTGTTAACATTGTGTGATGATATGAATATGTTTTATGGTAATTGTTGATTATGACTAGTAAGTTGGGGAAAAGAATTGGAATCGAATCCATGATTGATAAGTAGAAGATGAGAACAAGAGGTAAGAATAATGGCATAAACCAGAACTAGTAAATATGTAACTTGTTATTAAATTGTCATTCTATATTAATTATGATACCAAACACTCACCCTTGCTATTGTTTTCTTTAATTTAGTAGCCAGTGACAGGGAAGAGGTTGAAGCCCCGGAAGTGCGCTAAGCGGAGAATTGATGCCAAGTAGTGCAGGGAATTATGAAGTGAATGATGTGTGTATTATACTTATATATTATCTATGTGTGTTGAAACAATCTAGATGTGATTAATGTAGTTATGAAAGTGTGTAATCAATTATGGATAAAAAAATCTGCATGTTGATTGATGAAGATAGGAATTTATGTTGACGAGATGGTGTGTTAGTGATGTTGATATGAGTAATGTGAATTTCATGATTTGATGCATATTGGCATGGAGCCAATGGTAAGTATGAACAATAAATTGCTATAAACAGGTTTTGTTTATGATTAGGAACATGAATGATGTAGATGATTGATGTACATTTAGTGGAATGGAACTAGAAGTGAAGTGCATTGCATGATTGAAATGTAGGTAAGTGGATAAACTAGGCCAGATGAGATATGTGAGTGTTTAATTTTGCTGGTCGGTATGAGAATCTTGAGTTTTTACACATGTACTGCATAACTCGCTCAAGCGAGATGAATTCTCGCTCAAGCGAGAGGGTTTTTGTCAGTGATATGCTCTCTGGTCAAGTCTCGCTCGAGCGGGTATGAATTTAGCTCAAGCGAGATAGGTAAGTATTAGAGGAACGTGGTTCCTGGAGGATTTTTGCTCAAGCGGGTAGGGCCTCGCTTGAGCGAAAGGTAGAGGAAATGGCCACTGTGTTAATCTCACTCAAGCGAGGGGGATTTCCGCTCAAGCGAGATGTGTTTGCTGTAACAGGGGGGACTGCTGGATGTTTTTAGCCTGAGCGGATTGAGTCCCGCTCGAGCGAGGGCCATAGAATTAGATTCAGGATTTTTTCCGCTCAAGCGAGATATACTCGCTTAAGCGAATAAAGATGGGAGTAGCTACTGTACATTTTTCGCCAAGCGTGTGTGTGTGGCTTGACCGAAAGTGTGAAGTCTAATGCTGGGTTGGTCCTCACTCAATTGAGTGACTGGTATGGTCGTGTTTTGACCGAGTGTATGGTGAGTAAGTGGGAACCTTAGAAAATAATTCTATGATGTAGGGAATTTCTGAGTGAAATACCGAGTGGGCCATGTCCAAGACTGAACCTTTCGAGTGAGGAAGTGTGTATAATTCCGAGTGATGAATCTCCCAATATGATACCCCGGGTAATGGTGTCCCGAGTGGAAATTTCCGAGTTCGAAGGAACTCATTCCGAGGGGAGTCCCTCAGTGTATGTAATTCCGAGTGAGAAAAGGTTCGGTCTGGATTATACTTTCGAGTGGAAACCCGAGTAAGTGTGAAGTCGATTTTTGAGACATTTCACCGAGTGAAAGACCTATTAGGTGATGAATCGGTTTTGGAATGAAATTACCGAGTGAAAGGCTGATTAAGAGATGACTCAGATTTGGAATAAGATGCCGAGTGGAAGGCCAAGTGAGAGGCGAATCAGTTTTGGATTAATTTTAACGAGTAGAAAGCCAAGCAGGATGAGTCGGTTGATTGAATTGCCGAGTGCAAAACCGAGGGATGGGAAAGACGACATCTAGTCGGATTCGCTTAAGCGTATGGGTGCACTCGCTCAAGCGTGACCATGGCTTAAACGAGTCATATTAGTAATGCCACTGGAGTTAATTCGCTCAAGTGAGACAATCTCGCTCAAGCGAACTAAGGTCTGATATGCATGTATGTTTTCGCTCAAGCGTGAGTATGGCTCGCCCAAGGATGGAATATGAACCTCGCTCAAGCGAGTGGGCACTTCGCTTAAGCGAAGACTCCTGATCTCGCTTAAGCGAGTTGGGGCCTCGCCCAAGCGAGAGGCCCCTGATCCCATTTTCCTTTTGGTTCCATTTAAATAAATTTCTGCTTCTCACTTTAATTATTTGACTTAATTATGGCTGTTTATTATTTTAAACATGTTTAGTGAAAAATAAATATTATTTTGAATTAGGACTTAATTATTATTGTTAATTGCGAAAAATTTATTAAAAAATTTACTTGAACAAATAAAAATAAAATGTAAATTTACCTAGGATGTCACAGGTGGTATCAGAGCGGTTCTTTCTAGAGCCGGGTGAATGGGCAGTGTTAGAGGATTGTTTGAGTCCCATGTCGGACTATTTTTATATTGTATTGCAATTGTTTACGTGTTATTTAAGTTGTAACAGTTTAACTTGGCATCATTTCCCTTGGCGCTCTGGCGGCATTATGTTATATATATGTGTATAAGGTAAATACCCTATCCCTGATAGATCATTGGTTATTAATGGTGATGTGTTTGGTTATTGTAGAACTACTTCATGGCTGAAGGAACTAGTTCTGGAGGAGGAGATGATTTCTTCTCAAAATTTTCTCAACTGATGAGTAGGACTGAATCTAGTCCCACTCTTGATAAATTTCTGAAAAGGAATCCACCCCTTTATAGAGGAGGTCATGATTATGATGGGGCTCATGTCTGGATGTGGGAAATTAAGCAAACATTTGAATACTTTGAATGCTCTGAAGAACAAAAAGTGCAATTTGCTACTTATCAATTGAAGGATGAGGCTCGTGTATGGTGGTCAAGGACTAGAATTCAGATGAATGCTGCGAGTGAACCATTAATGTGGACGAATTTCAAGCGAAGATTTCTTGCTAAATACTTTCCAGATAATTATAAAATCCGCAAGGAGATGGAATTCCTAAAACTTGAGCAGGGCAGAATGTCAGTGGCAGAATACACATTGCAGTTTGATGAACTATGTGATTTCTATGATCCTTTTTCTCTTGAAGGAACCGAAGGTAGTAAGTGTGCAAAGTATGAATCCGGGCTAAGAATTGAACTCCGAAGTGTCATTGTTCCTATGGAAATCCGTGACTACCCTACTCTGGTAAATAAGGCCAGACTTGCGGAGGAGGTGCAGTTACAGAGGACGTCCCAATCAAGGGACAAGAGACCATTGAAGGCTAAAGGATTCAGTTTTAAAAAGATAGGTCAGTTTTCCCGTGGTAGCAAGTCTTCTGCTACATCTTCTTCTTCTTCGGGTCGTAATTCTACAGGCCGTTCTGGTGGTCATTTTGGTAGTCGTGCATGTTACAATTGTGGCCAGGAGGGCCATATTGTGAAACATTGTCCGGCCAGTCAAATTGTTTGCTTCCAATGTGGACAACCGGGGCATCTTAGGCCAGATTGCCCACAGAGGCAGCAACAAGGTGAACATAGCAGTCGAGCTAATACTTTTGTGACCCGTGGTGTTAATTTTCAGAGAGGAGGTAGAAACAACAGTGGTCGTGGAGGCCAACGCCCGAGGAGGACTGATGCTCAATCTAGCGGTGCTCAAAATGTTATGACTGGATGAGTGTTTGCTTTTGATGCTTCAGAGGTTGCAAGAACTGATAATTTGGTGCAGGGTAAGTGCATTATTCATGACTGTCTGGTAAATGTAATTTATGATTCGGGTGCAACACATTCTTTTATTTCTGAAAGTTGTGTTAGACGGTTTGGGTTACCAGTGGTGTTAATGGAGAATGCCCTTAATGTCTCCACCCCTACTGGTTTTACATTCCGTGCCACCACCATGTGTGGAGGATTACCAATGCAAATTGAAGATCTTTCCTTTTGGGTAAATTTAATATGTATACCGTTGAAGGATTTAGATGTTATCCTGGGTCTTGATTGGTTGTCTGCAAACCATGTTATGGTGGATTGTTACCGCAAGACTATAATATTCTCTCAGGAATTGGACACTAAGAATGTGGTAAGTGATATTTCCGTAACTTATGCTATTCTGTTTACTTCAGAAGGACGGTATAATCTTAATCCCAATGATATTCCCGTAGTGTGTGATTTTCCTGATGTATTTCCAGGAGAAATTCTGGGGTTACCTCCCAATCGGGAGATTGACTTTGCCATTGACTTGATTCCTGGGGCCGAACCTATGTCCCGTGCACCTTATAGAATGTCTTCGGTGGAATTGACTAAAGTGAAGAAGCAAGTGAATGAGATGTTAGAAAAGGGGTTTATCCGACCAAGTGCTTCACCTTGGGGCGCTCTGGTATTGTTGGTGAAAAAGAAGGATGGCAGTATGCAAATGTGTATCGATTATCGGCAGCTGAATAAGTTGACAATCAAAAACAAATACCCATTACCATGAATTGATGATCTGTTGGATCAGTTGAGAGGCGCTAAGGTGTTTTCCAAGATTGACTTGAGGTCCAGATATCATCAAATAAGAGTGAAATCGGAAGATATTCCCAAGACGGCGTTCCGGACTCGATATGGACACTTTGAGTATGTTGTAATGCCCTTTGGAGTGACAAATGCTCCTGCTATCTTCATGGATTACATGAATCGGATCTTCCAACCCTACTTGGATCAATTTGTGGTAGTGTTCATCGATGATATATTGGTGTATTCAAAGTCCATTGAAGAACATGCACAATATCTTCGAATTGTTTTACAGATACTATGGGAGAAAAGGCTGTATGCCAAGCTGTCTAAATGTGATTTCTGGGAAGGAAGTGTGTAATTCTTGGGCCATGTAATTTCTAGGGATGGAGTGTCTGTTGATCCATCCAAGATTGAAGCAGTCATAGGCTAGGAGAGACCTAAATCAGTGATGGAGATTAGGAGTTTCCTTGGATTGGCTGGCTACTATCGTCGTTTTATTGAAGGATTTTCTCGTATTGCGCTTCCTTTAACTCGATTGACAAGAAAGGAGAACCCATTTGTATGGTCGGACAAGTGTGAATTGAGTTTTCAAACTCTGAAGCGGTGTTTAACTACTGCACCTGTGCTTGCACTACCAGATGTGACAAGAGAATTTGTAGTATATTGTGATGCATCCAAGTTTGGCTTAGGATGTGTGCTGATGCAGGATGACAAGGTGATTGCCTATGCTTCAAGGCAATTGAGACCACACGAGCAAAATTACCCTACCCACGATTTAGAGCTTACAGCAGTGGTATTTGCATTAAAAATCTGGCGTCATTATTTATATGGTTCTCATTTTGTGGTATTTAGTGACCACAAAAGCTTGAAATACTTGTTTGATCAGAAAGAGTTAAACATGAGACAAAGGAGATGAGTGGAATACCTAAAGGATTACGATTTTGAATTGAAATACCATCCTGGAAAAGCAAATGTTGTGGCTGACACTTTAAGTAGGAAAGTATTACATGTAGCCTTCTTGATGGGCAAAGAGCAAGAATTGTTAGAAGACTTTCGCGATATGAACATTGGGGTTGCTGTGCAAGCTCCAAGTCAAATGATAATTGGGATGTTGAAGATCTCTAATGAATTCTTAGAATCTTTAGCTGTGGCTCAGGAGGAAGATGAAGAGTTACTAGAATTACTCGATACCCAAGCAAGAGGAAAAGATATGGAGCTAATCAAAGGTACTGATGGAATTTGGAGATTTAAAAACCGAGTTGTAGTGCCTACAAAAGGTGACTTTAGGCAGGCCGTGTTAGCTGAAGCCCATAAAAGTTCTTTTAGCATTCATCCTGGTGTTACAAAAATGTACCATGATTTGAAGAGAGAGTTCTGGTGGCCAGGCATGAAACAAGCAATCATAGAGTATGTAAGATCTTGTGTGATATGTCAGAAGTGTAAGGTCAAACACCAGAGACCCCCAGGTCTACTTCAACCTCCGAAGAATCCAATGTGGAAATGGGAAAGCATTACTATGGATTTCGTATCCGGGTTACCCCGTACCTGTTCTGGTTGTAATGCAATATGGGTAATTGTGGATAAGCTGACAAAGGGTGCTCACTTCTTAGCTATGAACATGAAATGGTCATTGGACCAGTTGGCTAGATTATACATTGCAGAAATTGTAAGATTACATGGTGTACCTATGAGTATTATTTCAGATCGTGATCCTCGGTTTACTTCCAGATTCTGGGGAAGTTTACAACAGGAATTGGGTACTGAACTGAGGTTGAGTTCTGCTTATCATCCCCAGACTGATGGCCAATCTGAGCATACAATCCAGACCTTGGAAGACATGCTTAGAGCTTGTGTACTAGAGCAAGATGGTTCATGGGAGAGATACCTACCATTAGTGGAATTTGCTTATAATAACAACTATCATAGTAGCATTGGAATGGCTCCTTATGAAGCTTTATACAGAAGATGGTGTCGTACGCCTTTATGCTGGAATGAAGATGGAGATACAATCCATTTGGGACCTGAGTTAATTCAGGAAATGAATGATCAGGTGATAATGATTCGTGAAAAGATGAAAATTGCACGAGACCGTCAGAAAAGTTACTATAATAATCGTCATAGGCCACTTGAGTTTCAAGTGGGAGATTGGGTGTTCCTGAAGGTCTCACCTACCAAAGGTGTAGGTCGGATACTGAAAAGCCATAAGCTTAATCCATGGTACATCGGACCATATCAGATTCTGGAGAGAATTGGTGATGTTGCTTACCGATTGGATCTTCCCCAATCGTTAACTAATATTCACAATGTGTTTCATGTGTCACAACTTCGAGCGTACATTCCTTGCGACTCCATGATTGTACCTGAAGATTCTATTAAGCTGAAAGAAGATTTGACTGTAGAGGTGGCACCTATTTGTATTGAAGGATATCAAGCTAAACGACTAAGAAACAAAGAGGTACCATTGGTGAAAGTGAAGTGGCAGAATATAAATGGAGTAACTTACACATGGGAGTTGGAATCAGACATGAGGCGGCTGTACCCCGATCTTTTTTAATAAGGTGCGTTGATTTTGGGGACAAAATCCCTTTTTAGGGGGGGTGGATGTAACATCCCTAATATTTTAGAAAAGTTTTAATTGGCGAAAATTTTTTAATAATTGCCCAACCGGATTTATTAAGACTTTGGGAATTATTATTATTAAAGAAGTAATTACAAATAATTAAATGTCGTAGAAATAAATAAATTTATTTGATTGACTCATTACAAAAGGTAAAATGAAGGGTAATTGGAAGGAAGTAAATTTAGGAATTACCAATGAAGGTAAAAAGGTAAAAACTTAATTAAAACTAAAGAAATTACAAAAGAAAGGGGAGAATGACTATTTTGCCCTTGTGTCTTAAATTTTAATTTCTTTTCTTTCTCCTTCCTCACCTTCACGCGAGTATTCCTTCTTCTTCCTCTCCATAGCTGCCGTGACTTGCATGCACCAGTGGAAGGTCGATCTTGCGCTGAAACTTCGAGATAACTACGTTTTTGAGACCGTAGCTTCGAGGTGAGTCCAATGGGCCTTTTAAATTAAGTTTTCGCATCTCTTTCATTTTCTCCGTTAAACCAAAGGGTCGTGCATGGAGGAGTGAGCTTTCGTTTCCTACTCCTCTAGTGCGTAGAAGCTTGAAAATGGCTTTTAAAGTAATGAGGATGGTTTAACGTTGACGAGTTTTGCGTTTCGACCTCCGTAGGTAACGAAACGGTCGTTGGAGGATCGAACGGGAAGTGGGTGTGTATTTCAGACGCAGGACGTTGGACATAACGTTGAGAGAACGCTAATCACATCAAGAACGAGTTGTCGGAGCTCAGAATCAAGGTAAGGGGGTGTTCAGGTTGTAATTAATTAGAAATATGTACGGCAGAATTGAGTCATTGAATTAAGCATAGAAATAATGAGAATAATTACTGAACTATAATTGTATGAGTATGTTTGTATGAATGCAAATGGTGTATGAGTCATGGTGATTATGAGATTAGAATACTTGATATTATAATGAATTAATGTGTATAATGGCAATGTGGTGGCGGGCTTGACAAGTAAGTCGCCCAATTGATGAGTATGCGTTTTGTTGCTGGCCACTTGCAGTATGATATATGAAATATGAATATACATGTGTGATTATGTGGTGTAGGACGGCCGACGGTATGTGCAGCCCCTCGTTTCTGGCTCCCGTGGTGTTTGTGCCCAGTTGAGCTACCCAGTGGTCAAGTAGGACCCAGTGGTTGAGGTGGAGAGTCAAGTAGGACTCAATGGACCAAGCAGGGTTCACGGGGTGTCAAGTAGGACCCCCAGCTGAAGGCCGATCCTTTTAGTATCCGGATACTAGGCGTCGAATCGATATGAGAGTCAGTTGTGTTATTCGATGCATTGTTAACATTGTCTGATGATATGAATATGTTTTATGGTAATTATTGATTATGACTGGTAAGTTGGGGAAAAGAATTGGAATCGAATCCATGATTGGTAAGTAGAAGATGAGAATAAGAGGTAAGAATAATGGCATAAACCAGAACTAGTAAATATGTAACTTGTTATTAAATTGTCATTCTATATTAATTATGATACCAAACACTCACCCTTGCTGTTGTTTTCTTTAATTTAGTAGCCAGTGACAGGGAAGAGGTTGAAGCCCCGGAAGTGCGCTAAGCGGAGAATTGATGCCAAGTAGTGCAGGGAATTATGAAGTGAATGATGTGTGTATTATACTTATATATTATCTATGTGTGTTGAAACAATCTAGATGTGATTAATGTAGTTATGAAAGTGTGTAATCAATTATGGATAAAAAAATCTGCATGTTGATTGATGAAGATAGGAATTTATGTTGACGAGATGGTGTGTTAGTGATGTTGATATGAGTAATGTGAATTTCATGATTTGATGCATATTGGCATGGAGCCAATGGTAAGTCTGAACAATAAATTGCTATAAACAGGTTTTGTTTATGATTAGGAACATGAATGATGTAGATGATTGATGTACATTTAGTGGAATGGAACTAGAAGTGAAGTGCATTGCATGATTGAAATGTAGGTAAGTGGATAAACTAGGCCAGATGAGATATGTGAATGTTTAATTTTGCTGGTTGGTATGAGAATCTTGAGTTTTTACACATGTACTGCATAACTCGCTCAAGCGAGATGAATTCTCGCTCAAGCGAGAGGGTTTTTATCAGTGATATGCTCTCTGGTTAAGTCTCGCTCGAGCGGGTATGATTTTAGCTCAAGCGAGATAGGTAAGTATTAGAGGAACGTGGTTACTGGAGGATTTTCGCTCAAGCGGGTAGGGCCTCGCTCGAGCGAAAGGTGGAGGAAATGGCCACTGTGTTAATCTCACTCAAGCGAGGGGGATTTCCGCTCAAGCGAGATGTGTTTGCTGTAACAGGGGGGACTGCTGGATGTTTTTAGCCCGAGTAGATTGAGTCCCGCTCGAGCGAGGGCCATAGAATTAGATTCAGGATTGTTTCTGCTCAAGCGAGATATACTCGCTCAAGCGAATAAAGATGGGAGTAGCTACTGTACATTTTTCGCCAAGCGTGTATGTGTGGCTTGACCGAAAGTGTAAAGTCTAATGCTGGGTTAGTCCTTACTCTAGTGAGTGACTGGTATGGTCGTGTTTTGACCGAGTGTATGGTGAGTAAGTGGGAACCTTAGAAAATAATTCTATGATGTAGGGAATTTCCGAGTGAAATACCGAGTGGGCCATGTCCAAGACTGAACCTTCTGAGTGAGGAAGTGTGTATATTTTCGAGTGATGAATCTCCCAATATGATACCCCGGGTAGTGGTGTCCCGAGTGGAAATTTCCGAATTCGAAGGAACTCATTCCGAGGGGAGTCCCTCAGTGTATGTAATTTCGAGTGAGAAAAGGTTCGGTCTGGATTATACTTTCGAGTGGAAACCCGAGTGAGTGTGAAGTCGATTTTTGAGAAATTTCACCGAGTGAAAGACCTATTAGGTGATGAATCGGTTTTGGAATGAAATTACCGAGTGAAAGGATGATTAAGAGATGACTCGGATTTGGAATAAGATGCCGAGTGGAAGGCCAAGTGAGAGGCGAGTCAGTTTTGGATTAATTTTAACGAGTAGAAAGCCAAGCAGGATGAGTCGGTTGATTGAATTGCCGAGTGCAAAACCGAGGGATGGGAAAGACGACATCTAGTCGGATTCGCTTAAGCGTATGGGTGCACTCGCTCAAGCGTGACCATGGCTTAAACGAGTCATATTAGTAATGCCACTGGAGTTAATTCGCTCAAGCGAGACAATCTCGCTCAAGCGAACTAAGGTCTGATATGCATGTATGTTTTCGCTCAAGCGTGAGTATGGCTCGCCCAAGGATGGAATATGAACCTCGCTCAAGCGAGTGGGCACTTCGCTCGAGCGAAGACTCCTGATCTCGCTTAAGCGAGTTGGGGCCTCGCCCAAGCGAGAGTCCCCTGATCCCATTTTTCCTTTTGGTTCCATTTAAATAAATTTCTGCTTCTCACTTTAATTATTTGACTTAATTATGGCTGTTTATTATTTTAAACATGTTTAGTGAAAAATAAATATTATTTTGAATTAGGACTTAATTATTATTGTTAATTGCGAAAAATTTATTGAAAAATTTACTTGAACAAATAAAAATAAAATGTAAATTTACCTAGGATGTCACAGGGTATGCAGACAACCTAGCAATCGAATCGGTCATCGATATAAGGAACCTAGGTGTACGTTGACGGACAAGTCATCGGTGTCCCACGCACAACCCTAGTTCCTTCCACCAACTACCTTAACCTAGAGGTTGATCTTCACCCATTGATTAATCGAGTCGCTGGATGTTGCTAACTCTAGAAGACGATGCCAGTAGTCCTCCTACTCAAAAACACATATTAAAAATTATTATGAATGCAAATAATTAAAAAGTTGATAACTTTGAAAATAAATTAGAGTTATGTCAGGATCGATTATCGACCCATTCACCACTTGATTATTGGTACCTATAAAATAGATAAACAACTATGCTAGGGTAATTAATAAACTTACCATTTCTTTGACAATATCAGCGTGTGCCCTCCTCCTAGTGGTGTGCACTACTCTACCGTTACCACTCATTTGGTTGCTTCTATTGAGCTCTCAAAAGTATACTCTAGTTTTTGGATATCTTTTGGAATGTTTGCCCACTCCTTCCATGGGCCACGAAAGTGGGAGGGGATTATTACGCATAGTGTTATCTTCCTCTAGTACTTTGGTTTGAAGAATCTTAATTTAGATGACATTTCTAAGTCCAAAATTCAAATGAAACTAATTTAAATAACAATTTATATCCAACACTAGGTGTTGGAGTTCATTTCCTAGCCTTGTCCTATAGTGGAAAAGTCCTATCACATGCTTGTCTCCTTTGACCAGGCTATGATTGGGGGGCTCTATATCCTACTCCTGAGTTGCTACTTTCCTCACCCTAAGGGAGATCCTCCTAGTCATCCTGAATAGGATCGGAGAATGGAGATTAAACAATTAATCTGTCAGTAGACATGGTGATGTTTGAATTGACTTAGGTTTGGTATCATGATGTTTAGCTTTGGCCTCTCAACAAGGATGACTAAAGTGAGTTGTTTGCGCAACTCACCCGATCGTATCAACCTCCTAAAGCTACCTCCTTGAAACACATGGATCTCCCTTTTCCTAATTCACTTGCATGTCCAATATATGGATCACAATTGACCATTTGAATAATACATCAAATATTAAAAAAACAACAAATTAATTTTAAGACCACCTCTGCTTCATTTTCTTGTGATATGGTTCCACAATATTAGTAGGTTGTTACTCAACATTAACCTTAAAAAGGTCAAAGTTACCCGCAATTTAGAATACGACAATGTTATTTGTTTCACCAACCAAAGCATGTTCCACTCTCCTAAATTTCATCTCTTCATGCTTAGTGCAAACTTAGTAGTTGGGTTTGAAACCAAACTTGCACAAGTGAAAATTTTACTCAAAATTTTATAGCATTTACATCTCAAAATTTTATTTTCTAATTTCTACTTTGAGATTACAAATTTTTTATGTTCAAAATTTTAATTTGAAAGTTATATATATATATATATATAATATTCTAAATTCTGCTTTGAAACTATAAACCTCTTTATCTTCTAAAATCTATTTTAAAGTTTTATTTTTAAATTTCTAAAGTTGTAAATTTCTATACCACAATCCCTGAGGTGAAATCGATTTTGAACAAATTAACTTCGAGTAAATCATCTATCTAAAGCTTAAATATTAACATTTTCTAAAGTATAATACTGTAAATAATATATCCTAAAGTTCTTACATGTATCTTAGTGAACCTTAAAACATAATAATGAAAGAACAAAAAGGTTGTTAACGTTGAACTTCAAACAAATTTCAATTGGTTCAAAGTATTTCTTTTTGCATCATAAAAATAATGCAACCAATGCGACAAGAAATAGTTTCCTCTACACTCCAAACAAGCAAAAAGAAATTAAAAGGTTTTGACAGTAAAGTTTGGGAAAGGTTTGAAAAGAAGTGGAAAATGAGGGTGGCACACCACATATGTTTAAACAATATTAAACATGGTGTCCGACGGAATAGCTCACATAACTAACTTTTAAATTTGGACCCTTCAACCAGTAACTGTGTTGTTGCATCTAATGCAATCTCTGATGTAACTTTTCTTAATGTCCACTTTGAGATGCTATGTTGCGTCGAAGTTTAGATCCAACGCTACATTTCTATGCTAAATAACCATTTTCTTATAGTAAAATAAAATCTTGTTCAACTACGACAAACAGCCATGCGAGCTAGTTATTCATTTTCTCAGTTCACAAAAAACATATCCATATATCTGATAAGTGTTTTATAACACAATAAATTAGATTTAGTTTACTTAGGATTTTAATCATTATGCACTGTATTTCCTTTATTTATTGTGATTTTTGCTTTCTTTCCACTGTATTCTACTCGGGTATTTTTATTTTGCAGAAATTAATAGATTTGGAATTATTGATGATCCATTTTAAGAATGAATGAATATAAATGGAAAATGGATTCAAGAACCCAAAAAGATGATCAAAGTGTCAAAGGATGAAAACAATCAAGAACCATGAGCTATACTGCCTAAAACGCCTCAAAAATGCAAGAAAACACTTCCAGGAAAGGGTAGGAATCGATTCACCCTTACAGGAATCGATTCCCATGTGAAACATAAGCTAGGAATCGATTCAAGGCTGTTGGGAATCGATTCATAGGGCTGGGAATCGATTCCCCCCTTATAGGAATCGATTCATTGATGTTTGGAAGGCTGGGAATCGATTCATGAAGGCCAGGAATCGATTCATCATGCTGGGAATCGATTCCCACCTTTAGGAATCGATTCACACGCTGTTTTGAAGGCAAAAATAAACTAGAGGAATCGATTCATCAGTGAAATCATGCGCCGAATTATTGGAAACAACAAAAATACGCAAATTGGAGACAACTGGAACAGCTGGAAATCACATGCACCGAAAGTTTCCAACTTGCAACGCGTTTTCTTAGCTGGCTTCCTCCCTTCCTTCGCCTATAAAAGGAGAAGCAATCCAAGCAGAGAAGGTATCCAGATCCAAATCCTATTCTTCATCAGCTTCATTCCTTTCTTTCTCTTTCGTTTTCTTTCTCTGTTTTATTTTCTTTCTCTTTTTATTTTCTTTTTCTTTCTTTTATTTTGTGTAAGAGTTGTGAGGATTGTGAAATTGAGTGTTCCAATTTGTAATTGGTGGAGGAATATTGCAACAAGGAAATACAGTGGTAAATTATTCTGAGCTTTTGGAGAAACCCGTAAGTCTTTATTTTTTACCATGTCTTGTATGTTTTATTTTTCCATTATTTATATGAATTTGAATTATTTCATGAGTAGCTAAATTAATTATCTTGGGATGAAGAGGGTATAATAATATTTTATTTTAATGTTATTTTGACTTGGAATTAAATAAATTTCTGTTTTCCATTTAGTTCAATTATGCTTAATACTTTTAGTAATTCCTAACAAGAACCTAAATGATAAAACTGTATACTTACGGGTATATTAGTAAGTTTAGGTAATAAATAGAATCGAGAGATTTATTTTTACCAGAAAGCTTTGAACTAAACCTAAGATTTTTGAAATGCTTTTTGTGACCTCGGTAAAACCGTGAAAGTAATCAAAATTCTTTTGAGGAAATAAAAGGGATTTTCATAAAACGATAATGGGCCTTTCTGAGGATTAAGCAGCGCTTTCCATAGGTTAGGTACATTAATAGGATTCCGAGAGGAACATATTAATTAGCTTTTGGAAAATTCGCCTTGGAAAACTTAATTCGATTCTTATTTATGAAAAGTTAAAATTCATTAAACATAAAATAGAGTCTTAATCCCCTGAAATCCCAAGATACTCTCAACTCTGATTTTTTAGTGTCAAGTAAATTTTATTTTTATTCATATTCTATGCAACTTTAATTTGTGCTTTATTTTATAAAAATCTTAAAAATTAATTGTGTGGATAATTAAATTTCAATATGCTGGTACTTTGAACACAGTCCCTGTGGAGAACGATAATCTTTTATATTACGCGACATAACCCGTGCGCTTGCGGGCCCTGTCAAGTTTTTGGCGCCGTTGCCGGGGACTGTTGTCCCTCAAATATCGGCAATATTGAAATTCGATTAGATCATACTTGTTAATATTTTTATTTTTAGTTTGTTTTATTTCTAGTTATTTATTTTTATTTTTATTTTGAAAGATCACCTTTGATCTTGGTCTGTTATGGAATTCTTAACAGGTGCTACTGACCTTTATTGTTGTATTTGTGGTGATTCAGGACATGCTGCTATAAATTGCTATTTTGCAATATCCTTAAACCACCATGAACAAGAATTTCATCAGTTGGATGCTATTGGGAACTATAACCATAGCAGAGATTTTAGAAGCTTACCAGTATTCCAAAACTATCCTCAACAAAAATCCAAACTTGAAATACTGATGGAAAATTTTGTGAGCACCCAAGAAAAACAAAATGAAGAGTTCTCAAATGCCATAAAAACCTTAGCTTCAAAGGTGGACTCTCTGGCCACCCATAACAAAATTTTAGAGAATCAAATTGCCCAACAGACCTCTTTTCCTATGAGAACACCAGAAACATTTCCTGTAAAATCTGAGGTGGGACCATCTAACCACACCATGGATATCGCATTTAGGAGTAGTACTCATTATGATGATCCGGTTGGCATAACAAAAGAAGAAGCTAAGGAAGAGAAGAAATTTGATGAGTCTCTATCTCATCCGATAATTGAGGAGAGCAGCACACTGATCCAAAAAAAGGTACTGCCCAAGCTTCAGAATCCAGGTATTCTAGGGGTTATTCCTATTAAGGTAGGAAATTTTTACATACCTGTTAACTTTGTTGTGCTTGAAATAGATTTTATTGACCAAGTGGTAGAGAAAGAGGCAATCCAAAACCTCCCTCTTGATCCACTTGAATCTGTTTTATCTTATGACTTTTCAGGCATTTCAAAAACACACTTCTGTGATTTTTTGGCTAAAAGAGAACTGATCCCTAAAGTGGAATTCAAACCACTAAAACCTGTGTTCAGGTATGAATTATATAGCTGAAGCTGGTTCAGAAAAGTCTGGCTGAAGACTTAAAACTTAGCACTTGTGGGGAGGTAACCTCATATCTTTAATAAATAAATTCAAAAAAAAAAAAAACTATGTCAGATACTGGTTTGGGGTTATTACAGGTAAGTTTTCTTATACTGTTATCATCCATTTTAACATTGAGGACAATGTCAAATTCTGGTTTGGGGTGGTAGGTAAGAAAACTTAACTGTTTTGTTTACGTTGTGTGATTGTCATTTTACTATGCATGTGTGTTTTCTTTATTTTGTTTGTAATCTTGTAATTTGCCATGATTGCATGATAAAGTTACTTTGAATACAAGGCTAAAGTATCTAAGGATTCCAAAATTTTGAGTAAAATTTTCAAAATTTGATTGTTTAGAATGCCTAATAAATGCTTAAATGAACCTTATGTGATTAAAATTTTCTTTGAAAAGACTTTCCATGGTTAGACTTGAGCCAAAATGGGTTATCTATCAAACAAATTTTCAAAACCCATATCTTCTTGATTGAGTGAATCTCATAGTCATTAATATTCTAGAACTTGTTTTTCAACCAATTCAAAATGGTTTTTGATTATATGTCTTAGGATGATAAAGGCACAATTAGGTCTTATTCTTAAGCCTCAGAATTTTGTATAATTTGACCCCTAGTTGCCCCTTTTGAGCCTAAAAGCGAAATTTTTTTTCTTTGAAACCTTTCATTGACTAATATTCTCTTAAATGGTGAAAAAGTTGGAAATTTAGTGGAGCAAAGAAATAAAAAAGGACTTAAGAAAAATATGGTATTGGATGCAAAGAAAAGCAAGAAAAAGAAAAAGAAAATCAAAAGGATGATATTGAATGAATTCCAAAAAAGTCCATAAAAGTTCAAAAATTTGCTCTGTTAAAATTATAATGGTAATTTGAATCATTCATGATGTTAAAGCCCTTTTGTATTCCATTTTTCTTGAAATTCCTATCAATACAACCCAAGGCCACGTTACAACCTTTGAAAGACCTTTAGACTTTGACATATTTTCTATCTAAACTGTGGAGTTTCTGGTTTATTAACAAGCTTATGATAATATTTTTTTGACTATGATGATCTGAGTGATACACAAACCATGAAACACTTTGAGTGAAAATTGAGAGAAGAGTATCCTCTGTCTTGATAATGAAAATTGATTCACATAAGAAAATTAATATTGGCATTTGAATAAATCTTTTTCTCTGTTTTGGATTCCTTAGTTTATTAAGCTTAGTGTTTTCTGTATTTTATCTTGTGAATATGGTGATTGCTTGAGGACAAGCAATGCTTTGGTTTGGGGTATTTTGATAAGTGTTTTATAACACAATAAATTAGATTTAGTTTACTTAGGATTTTAATCATTATGCACTGTATTTCCTTTATTTATTGTGATTTTTGCTTTCTTTCCACTGTATTCTACTCGGGTATTTTTATTTTGCATAAATTAATAGATTTGGAATTATTGATGATCCATTTTAAGAATGAATGAATATAAATGGAAAATGGATTCAAGAACCCAAAAAGATGATCAAAGTGTCAAAGGATGAAAACAATCAAGAACCATGAGCTATACTGCCTAAAACGCCTCAAAAATGCAAGAAAACACTTCCAGGAAAGGGTAGGAATCGATTCACCCTTACAGGAATCGATTCCCATGTGAAACATAAGCTAGGAATCGATTCAAGGCTGTTGGGAATCGATTCATAGGGCTGGGAATCGATTCCCCCCTTATAGGAATCGATTCATTGATGTTTGGAAGGCTGAGAATCGATTCATGAAGGCCAGGAATCAATTCATCATGCTGGGAATCGATTCCCACCTTTAGGAATCGATTCACACGCTGTTTTGAAGGCAAAAATCAACTGGAGAAATCGATTCATCAGTGAAATCATGCGCCGAATTATTGGAAACAACAAAAATATGCAAATTGGAGACAACTGGAACAGCTGGAAATCACATGCACCGAAAGTTTCCAACTTGCAACGCGTTTTCTTAGCTGGCTTCCTCCCTTCCTTCGCCTATAAAAGGAGAAGCAATCCAAGCAGAGAAGGTATCCAGATCCAAATCCCATTCTTCATCAGCTTCATTCCTTTCTTTCTCTTTCGTTTTCTTTCTCTGTTTTATTTTCTTTCTCTTTTTATTTTCTTTTTCTTTCTTTTATTTTGTGTAAGAGTTATGAGGATTGTGAAATTGAGTGTTCCAATTTGTAATTGGTGGAGGAATATTGCAACAAGGAAATACAGTGGTAAATTATTCTGAGCTTTTAGAGAAACCCGTAAGTCTTTATTTTTTACCATGTCTTGTATGTTTTATTTTTCCATTATTTATATGAATTTGAATTATTTCATGAGTAGCTAAATTAATTATCTTGGGATGAAGAGGGTATAATAATATTTTATTTTAATGTTATTTTGACTTGGAATTAAATAAATTTCTGTTTTCCATTTAGTTCAATTATGCTTAATGCTTTTAGTAATTCCTAACAAGAACCCAAATGATAAAACTGTATACTTACGGGTATATTAGTAAGTTTAGGTAATAAATAGAATCGAGAGATTTATTTTTACCAGAAAGCTTTGAACTAAACCTAAGATTTTTGAAATGCTTTTTGTGACCTCGGTAAAACCGTGAAAGTAATCAAAATTCTTTTGAGGAAATAAAAGGGATTTTCATAAAACGATAATGGGCCTTTCTGAGGATTAAGCAGCGCTTTCCATAGGTTAGGTACATTAATAGGATTCCGAGAGGAACATATTAATTAGCTTTTGGAAAATTCACCTTGGAAAACTTAATTCGATTCTTATTTATGAAAAGTTAAAATTCATTAAACATAAAATAGAGTCTTAATCCCCTGAAATCCCAAGATACTCTCAACTCTGACTTTTTAGTGTCAAGTAAATTTTATTTTTATTCATATTCTATGCAACTTTAATTTGTGCTTTATTTTATAAAAATCTTAAAAATTAATTGTGTGGATAATTAAATTTCAATATGCTGGTACTTTGAACACAGTCCCTGTGGAGAACGATAATCTTTTATATTACGCGACATAACCCGTGCGCTTGCGGGCCCTTTTAATATCCCATATTCATAATATATTGACAACAAAAAATGTGAGAATTTAACTTTCAAATTATCTCTAACATCATAAGTATGATATAAGACAAAGCTTTGAAATTGGTGATGTAATTGCTTAGAATGAAACACAAAATAAAGGTAATTTATGAGCGTCACCATTTATTATTTATAGATATTCAAATTGTTTGATTTGTTCATCACTTAGTGCTAATAGCGGATACAAACTTGTATTAAATTAACCTAAAATTTTGAGTCTAAGTAATGTTAAAAATGTAGCTTACATTAAAGTTTTGTAAAAAGAAGTTGACTAAACAAATTATATATTGATTAGGAAAAATCATCTATTTTTTTTCTTAAAAACAAACATATATCTAATCAATACAATACACGAAATCATATTGATCTAATTCAGCCCAAATTGCCAAATATCAACTATGAACACGGTGCTATGTGTAAAATGGTACATATATGCGTAAGAGGGAGGTTGGTATGGAAAATAATGAAGATCAAGATCAAAGAAAATGAAGTGTGTATTGGATGAATGAAAAATTCTAATTAGAAAATAGAAAATGAATACAGTAGCATATGTACATTTACACAACAAAATGGTTGCAGCAAGAGTTCCACTAGTGCAAAAATTGGATATAACAACGGGATATATTCATGGGTTGAAGAGGATTAGTGATAAAAACATGCGCGGTGGCATTTTTGAAATTATAAGGTGAACATTATAATCAGAGAAAACTATATATCCACGGTTAACATCATAACCGTGATCGTACCCATCAATATATATTCACGATTGAGAAGTCAACCGTGGATATATAGTACCTGAAATATATATCCACGGTTGTATGCACAACTGTGACTATATATTCATGGGTATGATCACGGTTATGATGTTAACCGTGGATATATATTGATGTCTATAATCACGGTTGTATTTCCAACCGTGGATATATAGTTCAGGTCTTAGGTTTAATCACTGGGTACTGTATGTCCACGGTTGTTTCTATAACTGTGATTATAGATTTAATATTTATCTACGGTTGGAGTCGTAACCGTGGTGATATAGTTAACATTTATCCATAGTTGTTTGTTTAACCGTGAATATATGTGTAATATATTCACGGTTTCAAGGGGAACCGTGAATATACATCCTTTCTAAAACTTCAAAAGCCGTGCCTCTCAGACTTTTTTCACTTTCTCTTCTTCTTTCGCGCTGGTTGTCATCTTCTTCCTCGTTCTCCTCTTTGGCTCGAGTTTGTTCTTTGCTGGTCGTGGGCTTCTACGTTCACTTGCTTCTTCCTTCCTCCTTTCGTGCTGTTGTCATCTTCACGCCATTTTCTTGTAAGTGCCTCATTACCTTTCTTCTTCGTTCACTGCTAGTCTACTTCGTTGTTATGGTCTATCATTGTTTATGGAATATATTGTGTGTGTTTTCACTTGCGTATAGTCGAACCTGAATGAATGTGTTGTCTCTGTGTGTGTGGGTATTATTTCATTGTTCAAGGTGAACGAAGCTTGTCTCTGTCTCTGTCTCTGTCATTATTTGACATTGCCTGTGTGTTATTAAGTTTGGTTAATTCTGCCTCTGTGTTGTTAACCATTTGTAATAAGCGGCTGAAAATTTGTTTCTAAAAGAAATAATGTTGTTAATAATGTTGTTGTTAATAACTATTTGTTTCTAAAAGAAATAATGTTGTTGTTAATAAATTTGTTTCTAAAAGAAATTTTACTATCCAATGACAAATCCCTTATAAGATGGAATGTTTATTTCACACATTCTAAGCTTGGACTGAACAATATAATCAGTAGTTATACATGCTAGAGAGCTTGTGAAGGAAATTTTTATTTTATTGTGATTTATGCATTAGTTGACCTTAAGTAGTAAGTGTTCACTCCTTTGGTGGGAATAATAAAAAACAATATTGGAAGGAGAATGGTGTGTAAGTGTATAAGGATGAAAGATGAATTAATTAAAGGGCATGAATCTTCTGGGAAGATGTAGCTCCAATGGTGACATACCATGATGGAATCTTTGTTCTGAATTTCTATTCATGATAGGATATTATGCCTAAGAGAGATAAGTACAGAATATTGAGTAGGTTGAACGTTAAATACACTCACTTGTATTAGGATCAAATGAAATTAGGATCAAATACACTAAATCATTTTCTTTAAAGCCCAAATGCACTTAAGTGAACAAGTGAGTTTCATCGAGTGTTTCTTTAAAAGTCTTATAAACCAACATCATAATCCATAATCAATAATACATACTCCAACACCATACTTGTACTTCAAAATAACATAAATTAGAAACATCATACTAATTTAGGTAAAAAGTTAACTAAATTATTATCTATTTTATTTCTGTTGTTGTTGGTTGCTCTTATATAATGTTATTTCTATTGTTGTTGTATGTGTATGGTTGTTAATCTTGCAAACTCGTAGGCTCATAGTATGAAAGTTGTTGTGCATGAGTGAACCGTAGTTCCCCGTTTGAGATTCGACACAAATGGTCATTAAATTAATTAATGTCATCATTTGTGTTGAATCTTGAATTGTCTATTTGGACAGTTTGGGATGAACAATTATTTTTTATACGTCATTGTTAGTATGTACAAGTTAGGAGTTATTTTAAAATTTGATAAACTTTCGGTAACTTGCATTTTGTGTTGTTCTCTGGGTGCATATTTGGTTGTGGTTGAATTTGATTTGACCACTCTCATTTTGAGTACTTAGAGACCAATACGAAATGCTGTCGAAATTTCATCAAATTTTAAAATAACTCCTAACCTGTATATATGAATGACGTATAAAAACAATTGTCATCCTGAATGGGTATAGGACCACCACCTTTGAAGAAAAAGTGAGGTTGATCATAGCACCTTGTAAACAGTTGGCATGGATCGGAGTTGGATAACTGCATCACGCCTAAGTCTAGAGTACGAGGGGGGAGTTGATTCATTTATAGAATTCGTAGCAAGGAATGCAGTGGAGGTGAATGGAAAGTATTTTTGCCCTTGTGTGAAATGCTTGAACCTGTATCGGGTAGACTTGGAAGAGGTACAAAAACATCTACTGTGTGACGATTTTCTGCGTAGTTATACGTGTTGGATATGGCATGGTGAAGATGTGGTGGTGCCAAGTAACAGCTCTCAAACTGAAAATCAAAGCTCGATGCATGACACCGATGTCGACATGGATGACCGACTCGAGGATATGATCCGTGATGTGGGGGTAGAAGGTTTTAAGAAAGCTCATGTATATACGACTCTGTGTGAGGACTCTGAGCAGCCGTTGTATCGAAACTGCGCCAATTTCACGAGGTTATCAGCAGTTTTGTGATTGTTTAATTTGAAGGCCATAAATGGGTGGACGGATAAAAGTTTTACTGACTTACTGAAGTTGTTGAAAGAAATGCTCCCAGCTGGAAACACCTTGCCGAATCATAACTATGAGGCCAAAAAGGTGTTGTGTCCTATGGGTTTAGAGTATGAGAAAATACATGCATGCCCAAATGATTGTGTATTATTCCGGGGTGAGTTAGAAATGCTACATCGATGTCCTAGGTGTGGGGTGTCACGGTATAAGAAGAAAGAGGCGGATTCTGATGAGGTATGCACTAAAGGGTCTCCTGCAAAGGTGTTGTGGTATCTGCCTATAGTTCTAAGACTAAAGCATCTATTTGCCAATGCAGATAATGCAAAACTTAGGAGATGGCATGTTGATGAAAGGGTTGTTGATGGACTACTTAGGCATTCGGCCGATGGATCGCAATGGAAGAAAATGGATACGATTTTTCCAGAATTTGCCCATGAACCAAGAAATGTTAGGCTTGCACTAGCCACAGACGACATGAACCCGTTTGGGAACCTGAGCACAAACCATAGTTCGTGGCCTGTTTTGTTGTTTGTTTACAACTTGCCGCCATGGTTGTGCATGAAGCGAAAATATGTCATGTTATCGATGATGATTTCTGGTCCACGACAACTGGGTAACGACATTGATGTATATTTAACTCCATTGGTTGAAGACCTCAAAAGGTTGTGGGAAGATGGGGTTGATGTGTTTGACGGGTTTACCGGGCAGTCATTCAAATTGCGTGCCATGCTCTTTTGCATGATCAATGACTTTCCGGTGTATGGTAGCTTATCCGGGTACAGCGTGAAGGGTCATAAAGCTTGTCCAGTATGTGAGGAGGGGACTAGTTCTGTGCGGTTGCACCATGGTAGGGAAAGTGTTTATCTTCGACATCGAAGGTTTCTTAAAGCGAATCATCCATTTTGAAGGTTGAAGAAGTCGTTTAACGGTGCCCAAGACTTTGAAATGGCTCCTCCACCACTATCTGGTCGCCAGACATATGAAAAGGTGAAAGACGTCAATGTGTAGTTTGGTAAGTATGAAAAACAACACCCGACATAAAACAACTGGAAGAAAAATTCAATGTTTTTTGACCTGCCATATTAGAGGGAGCTTGATGTAAGACACTGCATTGATGTAATGCATGTGGAGAAAAATGTGTACGACAGTTTGGTTGGTACACTCTTAAACATACTTGGGAAGACTAAGGATGGCCTAAACTCACGTATGGACTTGGAGTTGATGGGTATACGTCAAGATTTGCATCCACAATCAAAGGGAAAAAGAACATATTTACCCCCAGCATGTCATACGTTGTCCAGAAAAGAAAAGCAAAGTCTATGTGAATCGTTACGAATTGTGAAAGTTCCGTCTGGTTATGGCTCCAACATCAACTCTTGTGTTTCCATGAAAGATTTGAAGTTAGTTGGGTTGAAGTCTCACGATTGTCATATGTTGATGTAACAGTTTCTGCCTATCGCCATTCGTGACATTCTTCCTAAAAATGTGAGAAATGTCATAACAAGGTTGTGTATGTTTTTCAATGCCATATGTTGCAAGGTAATTGTGCCCGGTGAATTTGATGTGTTGGAACAAGAAGCATCACTTATATTATGTCAACTTGAAATGTATTTCTCGCCCTCTTTTTTTGACATAATGGTCCACCTAATCATCCATTTGGTGAAAGAGGTCCGTTTGTGTGGTCCAGTGTTCTTACAGTGGATGTATCCCGTTGAGCGATATATGAAGATATTGAAAGGGCATATGAAGAACCAACGTCGTCCCGAAGCTTCAAATGTCGAAAGATATATTGCAGAGGAAGCAATTGAGTTTTGCACTGAATACATGTCACATACTGCAAGCATTGGTATTCCAACGACTCATCATGAAGGGAGATTGGATGGGAAAGGAACGATTGGAAAAAAAAATCAAGAGCATGCCACGTGATGATGTCCTTCAGGCACACTTGTATATTTTAAACAACACGGATGACGTGCAACCGTATCTAGCCACTCACAAGGAGCTAGTCAAGAAAACCAACCCTAAAATGACTGAAAAGTGGCTGTTGAATGAACACAACAAGAGTTTCATGCAGTGGTTCCAAAAGACCGTTGTAAAAGATGCATCTGCTTCCTCAACATTACATTGACTGACACAGGGCCCGAACTTTGATGTCCTCACCTTTTGTGGGTATGACATAAACAACTATTCATTTTATACTAGGACACAGGATGAAAAGAGTACAAATCAAAATAGTGGAGTGATGGTTATGGCTCAGTCAATGTATTTCTCAACTTCAAAGGACAACAACCCTGTGATGGCCAAGTCATGCTACTTTGGTGTGATTGAAGATATATGGGAAGTCGATTACGGTCCCTTCACCATTCCTGTGTTTAAATACAAATGGGTTGACAATAAGAACGGTGTCAAAACTGATGATTTAGGAGTTAAATTGGTGGACCTCAACAAGATAGGGCATAAGGACGAACCATTCATAATGGCAACGCAGGTGAAGCAAGTTTTTTATGTTGCTGACCCAGCTGACAAACGGTGGTCAATTGTTATCCAAGGTAGACACATTGGAGACCCCAATCTTGATATTGTGGAAATTCCATCGACCACAACACGTATTCCAACATCTATCGTGGAACATGACATAGATGATGTAGTTGCCAGTCGTTATGACCACCATGAAGGCTTATGGGAAAATATTTCATCCTCATAGGGTATTAATCATGTTAATGAATCATTGAATTACATGTTATATTAATTATTACTTGTATTAAATGTTATATTAAATATTTGATAGTTGTGTTTCCTTGTTTGGTCAGATACTCAGGCTGATCAGGATGGACGAGCTAGGTCTGACTCACAGGCTAATGATTCCTCTACTCGGAAGAGTAGAGGTGTTACCCGGATGCCAGACGTTGCACTTAGGCGACACCGGGGAGAGAGGTTACCTGTTGACATGGATGTCAACACTGGTAGATTTGGAGGACCAAATGCCGTGAAGTTTAGCAGTTATTTGGGAGTCGTGGCTCGGTCGAAGGTGTCCATCATTATCCTCGACTGGGATAATGTCGAGGAGGTGCAGAAGAACCAGCTATAGAGTGATGTTCTGGTAACTTAGATATTATTTAAGTTTTATTTTAGTGTATTATTTGGTGTAATTCATAATAAGGACTCCTTTATGGACCAACTCCTTTCATGTAGGATTCTTTTGACATACCATCTTCTGACATAGCGAGGAGGAAGGTCCTCGGTATTATGGCTGAGCGATGGAGGTCATTCAAATCCATACTCACCACAAGGTATATTTGGACTTTAAATTCTTAATCAACGCTTTACCAAATTGTACCAATCCTTAGTTTAAATGTACCTGAATTGTAGGTATGTATTCGGGGACGACCAAGGACAGTTCCCTGGAGAGAAATATCCATTCATTGATCAGGCGACTTGGGATGCTTTCATTGCAAATAGGCATTCTGACCAGTTTTAGGTACATTCATTTTTAAATGATTAAATTATGTATAATTTAAATGGGTAACTCTGAATATTTGTCTTTCTTGTTGTAGGCGGTCAGAAAGAAAGCCTGGGACATTAGGAAGCTTAATGACTACCCCAACACACTCTCACATGGGGGTTACTGTAGGTTGGAGGAGCGGCTGGCCCAGGAGAGGCTGAGTCAATGTCAGACTAGTCAGCCTAACACTGGTATTGTGGATCCCCCTTCCCCACCTACACGCCACGACAAATGGAAGCGGGCCAGGATCAAGAAGAGTGGGGAATACACTTCCTTACAAGCTCAGGAGGTCGCCTCACGGATAGTAAGTATTCCCCTTGTATCAGTGTCCTTTTTTTGGTATTACGTGAAGGAAGTGAATACGAACTTGTTTGGTTTCAGGATTCCTTGGTTGAGCAATCAACCCAAGGGTCTTTCGTAGCCCACGGTAGGCAGGATATTTTGACTACCGCCATCGGCAGGCCAGAGCACCCAGGAAGAGTGCGTGTTGTTGGTCAAGGTGTAGGTAAGTTAGAAATAACTGTATCCTTTCATTTTGTTATCTGTTAAATAATTATCGGCTAATCATTCACATTTCACAGGCCTCCGTAGCTATTACGGTGCTCCCGACCCTGCCCCCTCCTTTGAGAAAATGGTGGAGCAGAAGGTGGCTGTTGTGAAGGCTGAGTATCAGGAGGAGATATCTAGGCTCCACTAGGAGATGGGCCGATTCAGGGAGGAGATGAAGGCCTCACTCAGCCACCACCAAGAGATTACTGCACCAGCTAGCAACCCACAAGTTAGATTCTTTATTTAATTTCCTCGGTTTTATTGTTTGTAATCACTTTATTTCATTGTTGAATAACTTCTGCTTGATGTGTAAATATGTAGGTACAGAAGGTTAGCACTAAGGGGTCGTGCGCTGCGGCTGACCCTGACGATGATGGGGTCGAGCCACCAGACACCCGTCAATGTGACCTGTTCATTGACGGGTCGGAGGAGCCAGTTGCCACTGGCATGGTCTACAACTTAGGCCCTATGGTTCACCATCAGACATTACCTGATGGTATGTCCAGGGTCTCTGTTATGCTCGTCCTTGAGGAGGATGCTGCTGTGCCAGTAGCAACTCTAGAGGTGAAGACCGTCGGTCAGGTGGTGGGCTACTTTCTGATGTGGCCCAACAGACTTCTGCATGTTGCCCCTAGACAGGTAAAAACCTTAAACACTAACTAATTTTGTTATATTGTCAATTATGGTACAAACTGTGATGGTTGTCAATTGTTCAACAGGAACAGGCATTGAAGAGGCCAGACCCGGCCGACAATCCCATCCGGATGCTATGGCGCATCGGGTATGAGCAAGGAGATAAGACTGTTCAGGTCCCATGGGAGCTACTGGTGTTCGGCCATCCAAGTGCAGTACCACTATACATTACACATTCTGACATGTGTGAGACTATTTCGGGGACGTCGATGCTGAACATCCCCATTATTCAGCTGTGGGAGCTGTAAGTATATCATTTTTTGTCTAATACAAGTTATTTGTCGCTAACCATGTCTCAACTTGTTTAGGTTTCTGACAAAACTTTGTGTGGACTTGGGTTTCCAAGGAACTTATGGTTTCTTAGAGCCCTCTCTCATACAGAAGCAAGGAAACACCACGCAGGACACCCAGGCATACATCCAGAATTGGATGTTTGAGTCCAAGAAGGCTGTATACATGGGTCCCTATCATAAAGGGTAATATTCTATTCCATAATTATTGTCATTAATTTTTGCATTTTGAAGTCTCACTTATCACTGGTAACCGCTCACTGGACGCTAGTGGTGATCTGTCTCCGGGCTTATCTTGCTCTGTACTTTGATACTATGCATCGGCCAGTTCCACAAGACCTGAAAAGTATAGTAGACGGGTAAGTTAATCCCTAAAAGAAAGTACAAATTCGATTACATCATTTTTGGACCTATAATATTCTAACTTATCTTGTGTTTTATTTGATGTAGGGCGGTGGTTGGATACAATCGACTGGTTGGAGTTAAGTCCAGCGGAAGAAAAGTTGTGTGGGTGCACCCAAAAGTAAGTCAATCGGCTAATCATTCAAATCTTCAATATATCTTTTTTAAGTTACGAATTCACTTATTCTATATTTTATGTCCCTTGTAGTCTTACAGGCAGGAGGGTACCTTCGAGTGTGGCTATTTTGTCATGCACACTATGCTGACCATTGTCCAACAACATTTAGTAGATGGATGGACAGATGTAAGTCTCATCATTTGGACTACTTTTCTAACAATTTCATCAATTTCATGTAATAAATACAGCTTTTGTTCTAATTGTTTTGTGCATTGTTTGCAGTACTTCCAGGACCGGTGATACTTCTCTGAGACACTTGTAGATAATGTTAGAAAGCAATGGGCCACATACTTCATTGAAATCACCAAAAGACTTAACTAGATATAGGATCTTTATTCTCTTAAATATGTATCTAGTGTAGGATTTAGGGTTTACATTTTATTAGGTTATATTCATCTAAATTGTATATAGTTTCATTTTTTAGGTTGTTATGAATTCATATCAAATTAAATGTTATATATATACCATTCTTTTTATATATTGTTTGTTGCTGGATATGCTGGGATACGGTATATTGTGCTGGTTGTCTGAATGTAGGTTTGGGAAACAATAAAACAGAAACCATATTAAAAAAAAACTCAGTGTTTATTCATGGTTATGGTAACAACCGTGATTATAGACACTATTTATCCACGGTTACTACTATAACCGTGAATATACATAGTCTGTAAGTGACTTTTTTTTTACTACTTATATTCACGGTTATGCTAAACAACCGTGAATATAGATGTTCTTTATCAACAGTTCCTACTATAACCGTGAATATACATAGTCTGTAAGTGAATTTCTTTTACTACTTATATTCACGGTTGTGCTAAACAACGGTGAATATAGTTGTTCTTTATCCACGGTTTTCACTATAACCGTGAATATACATTGTCTGTTATATTCACGGTTATGCTCGACAACCGTGGTTAGATCTGATTTATTACCACGGTTGTTAACCGTGGTTAAAGACCCTCATCTACTACCATGGCTGCAACAACCACGGTTCTTTAACCGTGATTAAAGGCCATTTTTAACCGTGATTATATCTATTTTTTCCACTAGTGTTCATTACAACCGGGTGTACACTACTAAAAATAGACCATATAGCAAGACGAAAAAATTTATCGCTATCAAGTAGCAATCTGTCGCTAAATGGTATCAGTGAGACTCAACTACGAAAGCCCCTGTCGCTAAAAGCCTAGTCTCTAACCAATCAACGATGACAAAAGATAACCGTGGCAAAGTTTGTGACGGCAAGCTCACATCGCTGAAGGGTGATAAATTAGTACTCTGTGTGATCACCTCTGTCGCTGCTTGAGTCCTAAATTAATGACGATTAAAATGTCGTCGCTATCAAATTAAAGTACTTTCATTGTTGTCGATGTCGCTAATTGAAGACTAAGCTAGCAATGACATATACGTCATAGCTGATTGGATAACGACCGATCGTCGGTACTACAGTCATTGATAGGAACCCAACTCAACGACAAAAAATGGTTGTAGCTAATACATTGACGAGCATCGGTCGCTAACGCCATCGCTACAAGAAAGCCAAATCAACGACGTCTTCAGTTCCGTAGCTATATGGTTAACGAGATGTTGTTGTTGTGGCGATCACTACTTTATGAGCACTTTAGCAATGACCTTTTAATCTGTCGCCAATGTTCACCACGGTAGCAACGGCGGAGTTTCATTGCTAATAGTAAAAAATGATTTTTTTATAAATATTGTTTTGGTAGAATATTACAGGTTTAGGTTTTAGTAGAATATTATAGAGTATATTTTATAAATTTGAATTAACTATTTTTATATAAAAATTATATATGACTTTTATAATGTTTTTATTATTTAACAAATGAATATATAGGCTCGTAATAAACGGAATGAGATAAATTGTATGGGGCAGTATGATTGGCCAATTGTATGGGGTCAGTATGACTAGGACAGATAGAAACATCACCTCCCTCTTCATACATATCTCAGGAGACAAATTGTATGGGGTCAGTATGACTGGCCAACAAGAGTACGCTATTCTGTATTGACCAAACAAGTTGAATCCGTTAGTACAGAGGCCAAGCCTACTTTGTGGGACTCATGTGAAAAGTTTGGGTACATCCTATCCAAATACTTCCAGGTTTTCCCATCAAATGGATGACACAAAAGACCCCCTTGTGTTCGATTCAGAGCATGCCAACGCACGTGTTTTACCATGGACAATGAGGTGTACCAATGTTGGAGATGTGGTGTAATCAGAAAGTACCATATTTTCTTCCTTTCCACCTTAGTTACTTTCCCCCTTCTCTTAACGGTTTTGTAACAATCCTTGTTACAGTGTACATATTTGTCTATACTCTTGTCAGTAAACTGGTTTAAAACAACATACACCTGTCAACACAACACTCTATCTTCATACATCCTAACCCCGGGTTTGCCATACTTTTCTTGTTTACAGGCTTGTTGGCATTTTGTTTCCATTTAGCATAGTGGAACCTATCAAATCCACCATTCTATTAAAAAAACCTCTTGAGAGATTATATTATGCCTTTATGCTTAAAGCAGCTAGGGAAGCAAATAATTCGGTATGACTCTTACACCTTCCCATAATAGGGTCTGGGCTGCCGCCAACAAATCATAAAATCTCTTAACATGGGGTGCGCATTAAGAATGTTGTGCTGGACAGACCCGACATGAGAATGTTGCATGGATTGTTACATGAGTGTCAAAAATGGTTCTCAGTTTGATAATGGTATATGTAGTCCTTCGACCTGAAGTCACTACAATTCCTACATGAGGAGTTTGTTATTTTAATACAATCAAACATCATCTATAATAAGATGACTAAAGATTATGGCTAGGCAATGGGAAAATTATGCAAAGGGATGTACATGATGTAGATATGATTTTTCTCTCCTATGTGATATGAGTGATATCTATGGGTTACTTGATGGAGTGAGACTAAAGAAATGCATAGGAAGAATAAATATTAGATATTTATTCAGTAAAGTATACTCTGGTATCAAGTAAAATGAATTGAGTCATACAAGGATGACGACGACTATGTCTTAGGCCCAATTAGATATCGTGATAAAAGGAATAAATATATAAAATAATTATCACTTATAGGTTATATCGATCATAAATAATATTCAGACATAATGATGCATTACTAGATGCCGCTCTTATTTTATATTAGTAATAAAATAGTTTATTATTAATATAACCAGATATTTTATCTATAGGGTCACATGCATAAAGTCAGTCCACCAGAGGATAGTTTTATTGAGACTAAAATAAAACTATTGGGTCTAACATATTTAGAATGAGTCAAGAGCCTAATGTTTATTGAGTGCTCATCAAGTTAAGACCTAAGCCTATATATAGAGCTTGAGATGCTTATAGACAGCTGCTCAAGAATAGGATTACTCACTGATAATTCAAACTAGCATCGAAGATTCAGTCTTTGGTGGGAGTGCTCGTATGGACTCTTAAATGATGAAACTAAGATTGCTTTGATTGAGAAACTAGTCTCACATTTACAAGAGGTAAAGAATAAAATACAGTATTTTTATTTTATTTTCATATGTAATGTTTTGAGACACTCGTTTTTGCAATTTTGTTAGGAATTCTTTATGTTTTTGCTGCCTAACCCTGTGGGATTCCTTAACAGAGTTTTAGGTAAGGTAGTAGGTGAAATAGATTCTGGTGGTGAAATAGGTTTTGGTGAAGTGGTGGTATGATCATGAGTTAAGGTATAGTGAATAACGGTGTTGTCTATAGTAGTGAATTGGTGTGGCTTTGCATGAAGGTTTCTTTGATGAGTCTATCTTAGAGGATTCAAAACTTGTTGGCTTCTAAATGGCATGAGTTTCTCATGAAAGTGCATATTCTTGGACACAACTATGGTTTGTGTCTTAAGATTCATGGTGGAAAAACCTTGTGTGCCTTCTTTATGTCACAAAAAAAACAACTGTATATACTCTAGGATCAAACTTCTCTCTTCCTGTTAGCAATGTGGAGGTGTAGCATAAGGAACCAAACATCTTGTGTGAAACCATATCTAGTGGTTACCTATTTAACACTTTACAGGGAATGGAGTAGGCACTCTATTAATAAGATAAATAGCATGCATCATATCAGTCTAGAATTTCTTAGGCAAATTTGATTGAGTCATCAAGGCTCTACCTATATTCAATATGTGTTAGTGTTTTTTCTCTACCTTGGCATTATACTAAGAGGTTTATAGGCATGAAGTTTCATGTGGAATTCCCTTTCCACTGTAATATGCTGGCAATGCCATTATCGCTCCTTATTTTCTTAACCTACACATTAAACTGAACCTTCACCAACTACATAAAATTTTGAACATGTTTCCTAAACTTTGACTTGTCTTTCAACAAAATAACCTAGACAAATCTGGTATGGTCATTTATCAAAGTCAAGAAGTATCTATGTCCATGAACTAAAGTGATTAAAAAAAGGCTCCATATGTCTAAGTGCAACAAATAAAAGGCTAATGAATTACTAATATGAAAAGATATTTTTCTTTGTTTGGCAAGTTGACACACTTCACACGCCACACAATTGAAACTACTTACATATGATTGGAGACATGAATTCAACTTCCATAATAAGTTCATATCCTCAAGTTTTTCCTAGGAAAAATCTTGTTGATTTAATTATCAATCTTAATAATATAAGATGGAGGGATTCAAACATATAATTCTCTTATCTCCTACTTTTAACTCAGTTTATAACTACTAAGCCAACCTTATAACTTTTCTAATTACAGTTTGTATATATCTAATATCTTTTATATATAAAATAAAAAGAAACTACAATCCAACTTGGCAAAATCTCTGTTTAAAATCTTGTTCATTTAATTATCAATATGTTAAACATATAAGATGGATGGATTCACACATGTAACATTCCTATCTCCTTCCCCTTTTAACCGTTTTTGTAACCACATGACCAACCTTATAGCTTTTCTAATTATAATATTTGTGTGTGTCTGTGTGTGTGTCTATATATATATATATATATATATATATATATATATATATCCAATATCATGATAAAGCTCTATGTTTATTTTTTTTCTTGTACAATGTATATCTTGTAACCACAAGGTCAACCTTATAGTTTTTTCTAATTATAATTTATATATATATATATATATATATCATGATAAAAACTATTGTCCATTTTTTTATTTTATAATGTATATGTTTTAACTTATTTACATATTAATATTTATTTTGTATATCTATTTATTAATTAGTGAGTTATTTCAATTTTATTGAGTGTTTTCTTCGATTTGTAGTTTGCTTAGAAATATATAAAATAGAAAAAAATAAGCAAAGAATATTTTTAAATTTTTCTCTTTTTCATATTCTATTTAATTAAATAACTTTTTTTATTATAATGTTGATCTCATAAAAATATTTAATTATTGATATTTTTTTATAATACATAACAATAATATATTACATAATATTTTTATTTATTAATTGGATATATTAACCAGTTAGAAAATAAATACAAGAACACGCATATATATTTTCTATAGCAAAATGGTTGCAGTAGGAGTTCACTACAACCGAATGTATACTAGTCAAACTCTTCAAGTAACTGACTAAACAAGCTCAACACATGTAAAGTGTGATTACATGCCACTAATCAAGTCTGACAAAAAAATCTCTTTGTTCCTTATACAAATTAGGTGATTTTAATGAATTTCATTTTTGTTTGGGGAATATATTATCATCTTAAATTTGAATATTAGCTGGACAAGTGGTAGATCTTTTTAATGACAGAAGGGAGCTATAGTCATCCAAAATTTTCTGATTTTTCAGTTATATATATATTATTAAGAGTTGTAGTTCCTTTTCTGTTATTGTTGAGTACTAGCGTTCGGTTTCAACAATATTTTTTTTTGTTATTGTTACTGAATTATTAATTAAATAATTTGGATAAGTAACCTGATGTTATTTTAACTTTTATAAATTACTTTAAAAAATAGATTGTTAATTATACAAGTTAACTATATATATATATAGATATAGATATAATCTTTTATAAATCATAAACTACTTTAAACAATTGTTAAGATATAATGTATTTTGTATTGCGGTGTTGAAGATAATTTTCTCTTTCTTTATATAGGTGTAATTAATTTACATTAAAAATAATTTTTTTATTAATATATTGGAAAACTTATGATAAAGAGTGGGAAGAGTTTACTTTTTTCAAAAGAGGAAAACTAATGAAAACACTGAAATAAGGAACAACTTCCTCACCAAATGGGTTTGGATAGATGCATGGCACCAAACCAGTTCCTCAGGAAAGGAAAACCCGAAAAAATAAACATGACACCCCAATTTTTTTATTCAAGATCCGCCACTGAACAGAACCTACATGTAGTAATTCCAAGATAAATTTGATGGTAAAGTTTTATTAATGTAGAAAGGGACAGAAGTTAATGTGTAGGTAGAATTGTCCGTGGAATACCATCAAAATGGAATCCCTTTCATCTTTGCAAAGGGTGCATGATCTGGTTTTTCTTGTTTGTTAAGCATTTGCAAGCCTTTTGCTTTTGTTTGTTTGCGTAAGCAATAAACACTTTCTTTCCCTACTTCCTGAAAGTTTTAGAAATCCAATTGCGCCATAACACTTATTGGACACAAGAAAAGATGATGGATTATAAAAAGGATTGGCAACTTGTTCAGACTATTAATTTCCACCTGGTGATATTGGAAGGTTTTATTTATTTATTTCACAATTTTCTTTTGCCCCTCGTTGCTTACTTTGGTCAGATTAGCTTTCTAACAAATGGACAACTCAATATGTAAGCAACTTTTTGAATGCCAAATACACTTGCATCCTCAATTTTAATTTAGAAAAAGAAGAAAGCACTGTTGTTGGAAAGGAGAAGAAAGATTGAACATTGTAAAGTAGAGATTTCTCCCCATTATTGGTGGGTCTAATCTAACCTTCCATGGCGTCACAAACAAAAGTAACAACCTTTGTTTCTTTCGTCTGGTAGTATATATTTTAAATGGGACAATATTGGAGAAGTCAACCAATTGATGTGTTATGTGGATAATACCATGTGATTCAAGACACATTAATTGGATAGTGAAAACCCATATGCCCCCTATGACCATATTGATTTAAAATTCAAACAGAAATAAGAAAAAAATATAAAAAAATTTGATTTATTGCTATTATTTGGAAGTACCCACAGAAAAGTTACGCCCCCAGAAGAAAAGGGTTGGATCCCTTTAAGTTTGGTTTGGCATAAATATTGAGGCCTCTCTCTGTCTTTCACAACCAAAATGGATAAGAATGTAGCTGTGTGAGTGTGATGATGGTGTTAAACCTATCCTCTTGTTCAACACTAAATTACACACGTGGTTATTCTATACGTGGGTATCGTTATCACTATAAAGCATGCTAGTTGCTACCAATCCCTCTTTTCTTTAATTATGAATTTAGAATTAATAATATATTTTAGAAATTCTCTTTATTTCAGAAATTTCGTCATTGCTTTTTTTTCCTTGATCTTTTCTATCAAAATATTTAAGGTTTATGCGGAATTTAAGATATAAAATAAAGGTTTAAAAATCAGAAATTTTGTTAAAATAGTATAGGATGTAAGGTTAGGATACGATCGACACAAGTGAAAAACTATACTCTCTTCAATTTTAAATATAAATAACTAATTTCACACACATATATTTAGTAGATAAACATTTAATAATATTGAAAAAATATATTTGTTTGTATTATAAATCCATGTATAAGTGTCTTTTTTTTGTCTCACTTAACTTTATTTTGTTTCATTTTTATTTATTTGAGTTTCAATTAAATTCATTCGTCAAATTCATGGTAACACTTCATCTAGGGATAGATTTAAATTTAATGGTTGTAAAGGAAAATACGTAATACAAGGACTTTCGTCAAATAATTGAGGGATCGATACTCAGGTAAATGACTTTGGATCTATTCGCAAAGGGATCGAGTATAGTGAAATTTATGCTACATTAGTTTGGTTCTTGCATAATCATACTACGTAGGATAACACATTCTTGAGAAGGAAGACATGAAACTTAATCCTAATGATATATTTATCTTCGGTTTTTATGCTTTTAACCACAACATCCACTATCAACAACAATCAATTGCGGATATTTGTGAATATATTGTATACTATATAGTTTTATAGCGATTTTACAAATATAAATTATTATTTTATTGATTATTATACAAGTTCTTATGGATACAATACTCTTACCTACTTATCAAAACTACAACGAATATTTGGTACATTTACCAAAGTCCCATAGACCCCCCTTTTAACAACATGCTTTATGAGAAAAACCTTACTGAGGGTTAGAGCCCAAATGGAAACTTATGTTCTAGAGTTTGGTTAGGTGATTTTTAATTGAGAAAGAGATTTATTTATATCAGCAAGCAATGCTCAAACTAAACTACTCAGATCTTAGAGAACATTTACATTAAAACTAGATATGTCAGATATCCTAAATATGTTTGTTGATGTTTGAGTATTCTTGATGTCAGGAATGTTTCTAACTCATGAATATATTTTTTCAATATGTTTGATTGTGCTAAGTTTTATGATGGTTAAGTTTGATTCGTTTTAATGTATGTGTTTTCTATTGCTTCTTTAGAAGGGATGTCAAACTCTAGGATAAAAGGCTCATTTGTTGTTTGAGTATATATGGTGAGGCACAATTATGGTGACAGATCTAGTTCTAGGAGTTGAACCTGTTTCTTTGGTATCATATTATATGTCGCTTTAGAATTGGCCTAGTTTTTTCAATCTTGTAAGGTGACTGTCACATTGTCAGGGTTTATGCCTATTGTGTTCCCTCTAATTAGCATAATGCTAAGTGGTGGTATTTGATTATATTGAGACCGACCTTTAACTTAGAATTAATGGTTTTAGTATGCTTATCATTCTTGTTGAATGTTTAACAATTTTTTTATGCAATGCCTTAATTCATTAGAATGAACATAACTAAAACATGACTCTAAAATGTTTTATGAGAAGTATACACAATGAGGAAATATTGAACTGAGTTGTGAAGTGAAATATATTTAATGTGTTGTGAGTTGTGTTGGATGAAATTAAATTATGTGATACATTATGAAGTATATGATGAATTGTGATTGTAAGTTATATGTGAATAGTTGCATTATTGGATTGTTTGATGTTAAATCATATTTAGCATAATGGAAAGTGTTAAAAATATTTTAGTGAATGTGTTTGACATTTCTGAAATATGTTTAAATTGCTTGAGGTTGCTAGTGATAAGTTATGATTTAGTTTTATGTTAATAAATAAAAGATTTATGGTAGCTTGTTATGTGCACAATCTGAATGAAATACTTATTGATTGAGTTTGGCTATGATTTTTAGATATGATGTTAATTTACATATGGAGTTTTCCCCATTCAATTTTCATAATATTCTAAGTTGGAATGAATATTTTATGAATTTAAGAAGTTTGATGTATGATCTTGGAATTGAATGTTGGATTAATTATTCTAGACATGATGTGACATTATGTTGATAATTCAAAAATGTCACATATTGTTATGATCTTATATTATATGGTGATAAAATTTGGTATAATTTGAAGATCATTTGCATATGTTAAAAATTGATTAAAATGGATATGAGTGTTGACTCCTAAAATTTGATTGTTCTCTACAGTAACAGGTTGAACTGAGAAATGAAAAGTGGCAGATTTATGAATCTGTGGTATTTGACTTTCTTAAGTATTTCTATAATCCTGGAAATTTGAGAAACTAATTCTAAAATAATTATTTTTATTTCATCTTCGTGATTATAATAGTTACGAATGATTTAATTTAGTATCACCCATTGTCCCATAATTTGAAAAGTTTTAGTGAAGATTTTGCAAATTATTTTGTTAACTTTGTTCTTAAATCACCAGACAAACTGTAAACCTTCGAGTTAGTCTTGATTTAAAAATTTAAGGTATATTGTTAGAAGTATATGCATTATAAGTCTTGTATCACTTTGAACAAGGAATACCTGTTAAATAGTTTAATATAGACTTTATTAGTCCTTGGAATAATAGGTTAATATGAGAATTATTCATAAAATTTTCCTAGTCAAGTATTAATGTAGGATATATAAATATGCTGAGATTAGTGTGTAAGTGTACCGATAATCTAATCTTATAGATCATAGATATGGACGATATCAAGTCTTCACATGAGTACACATTAAGAGTAATGGTGTATTGGATAGACTCACCATGAGAATGTTACGTTACATAAGTATTATAAATAGTTCTCAATGTGATAATGACATATGTAGTCTTTTGACCTGAAGTCATTACGATTCCTATATGAAGAGTTTATTGTTTTAGTAGAACCAAATGTCATTTGTGATAAGATGATTATATGTAACGAGTAGGCCACCTTGATGGAGTGAAACTAAGAAAATACATGACTATGTTAGGGAGAATAAGTACTGGATATTTATTTAAGTCTACTCCGATATTAAGTAAAATGAATTGGGTTATGCAATGATGAAGACGACCATGCCTTGAGCCCAATTAGATATCATGGCAAAAAGACCAAACATATAAAGTTTATTACTTATAGGTTATTTTGATGTTTATATTCAGATAATAAATGTATTGTTAGATATCACTCATTATAGTATATTAAAAATAAATATTTAATATAAAGCAAATATGTTTCCTATAGGGCACACACATAGAGTAAGTTCACTAAAGGATAATTTTTATTTTAGTTTGATTAAAATTAAAACTATTAGGTCCAACTTATTTTAAATGAGTAAAGAGCTCATTCACTAAATAGTATTTATTAGGTTAGACTTAACTTATAAATAGAGCATGAGATGCTCATTGACTGCACTTTTAGGATAATTTTTATGTGTGATGTTGGAGTCTATGTGTTATTTGATATATGTGGCTTATATTGCACTTACCTCAACAATGAAGCATCCTGTATCTGTTACTCTATCCCTTAGATTGGTGTGACCAATATGTGAGATGGTAATTAAGATGTAAATATATATGTGATGTTGGAGTCTGTGTTATTATATATATAGAGAGAGGGAGGGAGATAGCTTACACTACACTTGCATCAACAGTGATGCATCCTATATTTATTACTATCTCCTAGTTTGGTATGACCACTGTGTGAGATGGTAATTAAGACTTAAATATATATATATATATATATAATGTGTATTTTGGGAGTTGACAATGCCATATGCCATGTGTACGTGTATATAGAACTTGATGGTTTGGTGTTATTAAAAAGAGCGAATAAGTGTTTATCATTTTTACATACTTGTGTTTATGTCACTACCATTCTACCTTGTGACTTATACAAGAATGGACCTCACCTTTCCTGTTTGTTTCATGAATCCTATGTCGATGACTATCCTTGATACCTTAGTGTTTATTCTTCAAGCAAGGATGATAGTGCATAGTTGTGGATTGTGTATGACTCCTTTCTCAGGTAATAGGACAATGATCATGTGGTGATGGCATGACTTATAATTGTGCAACACAAGGAAAAGTTGTATATAGCCTTAGAACTTGTAAAGGTAGAAGGTTTATAATAGTTATACACATAGCCTCATGTAAACTTATCTCTTTTGGTATCTAGTGTTGGATAACTTAAAGAGGTATTGGTTGGACTCGACAGGAATTAGAATTTGGACATAGGGTTATAGCTTCTGATTACTTATCTTATTTTTGTAACTTGTTTTGATACAAAAAGTATATGCTCGAGAATGAAACTTTTACTTTCTTGTTTTTAAAAAGTCTAAAAGAAGTACATGTCCTTATAGACATAAGATGAAGTTTTTATCATAAAGGAAAACCAATTTTTGACAACTTGAGAGTAGCTATCTCATATATACAAGAGGATATTACATTTCTCATAACCAAATAATACCCCCTAAAGACCACATCCCATGATAACTTGAAACTAACCTACAAACGAGATCAATAGAAAAACCAAACTTAGCCAATATTCAATAGTGAAACACCTACTTCAACATTGAACTAAACCCTTACCTTTAACATAAGACCACCTACCTTGTGATGGAGAAGATTTGAATAGAGGCGACATTGTCAAATAAGGTTTTTTAAGTAGAAGGGTGACTTCACCGTTGTAGTAGCATGTGGCCATTTAGGTTCGGGTCTCAATGCCATATTGGAATGGAATTTAGGGATTTTAAGCGGGCAAAGATCTAGTCCGCTAAAGCAGATAGGGGCGTCAGCAGTAGGGAAGGCAATGTATGGATCAACGGTGACAAATTTGATCAAGCAGGTAAAAGTGGGGTTTAGGGTGTCCAAGATGGTGATGTAGGTTTTCTTGGTGGTGGCATCAATGAGTTTGCTTTTTTGGGGTTTTTTTATGGTGGTAGTGAAGAAAATTATGATCTTGTTTTTCAATATTTAAACTAGTGATTTTTGTTGCAATGTATATTTATGGATATTGATTTCACAAAACAAATAAGGGGCTAAACAACGAAAGAGCTAACATTTGTGTTGTGGAATATTTTCAAAGTATAGACATGTGAATGATGTTTGGATAACCACTTGATTTTAGCAGACATGGTGGTTAGTGATACTAATAATCATGTAAAATATGCATTTATGTGGTAGACTAAAGAAAATCAAAAAGGATTGGATATTTACTTCTCTAAGAGGTGGTTTAAGGATTTTTCAATGGTTTCGTGGAGGTGATTCAATAGTGGTGGTTGTGGTGGTTCAAATGAGGTAGAAAGGTATTAGTTTTGTGGGAAGGGGTAGGGTCGAGAGAGAAAGAGAAAAAAAAGTGAAAAAAATTATAGGGACTAAAAACACATCACTGGGGACTAAAAAGATAATACTAGGGATGTATTCCATAATATTGAATAAAAGTTAGACTAAAACCATAAGTTTTTTTTTTAAAATAAGGATCGAAATTAAAAGAGGTCATACTTACAAGGACTAAAAATATGTTAAAGCCAAAAATTAATTACTTTGTTCATTTATATATTTTATAGATAGACCTCTATAGACCAAGAAAGTACAAGATTTAGGGGAGTCATTCAGTCCTAGTTCCATGAGCCATAAGCTAAAAATGGAACAGATGGTTTTAGTAAGTGTAATTAACTTTACAAGTATGCGGGTGATCCCAAAGAAGTGTGGCTATCTGAGATTGGAGAGTATGCATAGCCATGCCTCTAAGACTACTTAGGTACCACTGACTACAAGAAGATGAGGTGACATTAGGGGTGAGCAAGTACTGGATTGGATTGGATTTCGCAGAAAAAACAATCCGATCCGATCAAATTTCATTGGATTGGATTGGATTGGATTTGTGTAAATTTTTTTTGAAATCCAATCCAATCCGATCCGATCTAAATTGGTTTGGATTGGATTGGATAATTGGATATCCGACTAAAGAAAATTTATTATATTTTTTATGAAACTACAATATAAAAAAACTTCTAACATCTTAAAGTCCATGTCAAACATCACAACATAGTACTTACTAGTGTTTAATAACACACATAATCAATAAAAATATAAATCAAATCCATTTTAACAATGCATTTAAATTTAAAATAAAATGAGAACAGTAGCTATGCCATATTTTTTTTATTAACGTGGGTGTGGATTGAGTATTTCTATTTTTTAACCTTGGATTAGGTATTCCCTTATTTGCTAAAGGGAAAAACATGAGTATGTGAGAAAAAATATTAATATATATATATATATAATAAATAATATAAAAATAGGTTGGGTACTCATCGAGTACTCGGATTTTTAAACGTCAAATCCGATATCCGATCCGATTATAATTGGATCTTGGTTGGATTGGATTGGATTTGATCTGATGACTAAAAAAATCCAATCCAATTTAATTAGATTGGATTGGATAATCGGATTAAACGGGTAAATCTGACCCGCTGCTCAGCCCTAGGTGACATAACATCGCCAATATTCATTTTGCTAGAGGTAGCACACTTCACAACTTTGGTTGCACAACTAATTATGAGATTGAAATTGTTAAGTGTTAAATTTTTATTTTGTTGGCATTAGGAGGTGGTGTGTAATATTAATTAGATTGTCACATGGACCATGATCGAATAAGAACGACCCCATGCTTGAGTAAGCATGATTGTTTTCGGAAAATATCAACGCACTAAAAAATTTAGAGTTAACCATAGCCCATGTTCACTTTAACACGACTCATGCTTGGATGCTCGAATTGGGCCTTAATTTGGAGAAATCCCTAAAAGCAAGTTTTAAAGATTACAATAAGAGGCATCTCTCACACATTACAGATATATTGAACACATACCAATAAGGTCGTAGGTCTCCACCTTTCTTCTCTATCCTCCCCCATTGTGACATAAAGTATGGTAACATCTATAGTGGTTTGTAATAGGTGGTTCTTTTCTATCTTTAGATTAGGATTTATGTTTTTCTTTGGATTATTTGTTGTATTTGCTAGCACTTATATGTTGATCTAATCCTCTTGCCATGGGACAAAGGTGAATGCTTTGATGTAACCCTTTTGAACCCCTTTTGGTTTTCTATCTGATTCATGTCTTGAATTGTAATTAAGTTTTATTTCATTGATTCTAGACTAAGACTTGATCTATCTGAATCTACCTTTAATTAGAAAGTATATGGGGACCATACAGATGCTTATTAGTAGAACTAGGAAATAAAGTAAGGGTTAAGAGGGTAGTCATAAGGAATAAGTTTATAGGTACATGCTCCTATCTCTTACACTTTTGGTTAGCAATTGGATTCATAAGTCTTATTGGAACTTTATGCACTCTAGGACATGAGTTAGTTCTGATCTCTAAGGTAGTGATCCAAAATAGATACCAGCCCCCATTCAACATACTCACAGGTCCCTACCGGTATAGACCCCAAGGACCCATCACATCGTCTGAAGCTTCTAACCGGTGTCTATACATTTTACTACCCTGACTGGAGTTATTGATATGCTAACTGCACCATGGTTAGAATTGCTTAATGACCAGAGTCAGGGTAAAAATAAGTAATTGATGACATCGACTCATACCTACAAAATGTCAATCCAACACGTGATGTACGGACCTACTCTGGCACATGAAAAAAGGAATGACATTACACCCATTCGCTATAAATATCACAATCGCACTCATAAATGGTAAGCTCTTTTATACACAACCTAATACTCAGATATTGTTCCAATGTTAGAATTCGAATTGACTTGAGCGTTGAGGTGTCTTTGCAGGTGTTGCTACCCAATTTTGTCTGGGTCCATTTAAAATTTTCAAAAAAATAATAAATAATAAAAATACCAAAAATAAAAAATAATAATTGTAAAAAATAAATTTAACATAGGATTTAATTTTTTAGAAAAATATGAACACCCTTTTATACGGGGTAAATAATAATAATAACAAAAAAAAATAATAAAAGAGAGCAAGGAAGAGAAAAAGAAAGAAAAAAAAGATGAGATTTAGTCCTACATTGAAAGTTCTAAGGTTAGGAATTGCTAAAATCTAAATTGTTAGTCTTATTTAGTCTCACATTGAATACTCTTAAGGGAGCTATGCTTGTTATGTTACTATATAAGCAACACCTAGTAACACTTGGAGGGGATTGGAGTGAGAGCAGTAGAGATAGCCTGTTTCTTAGTATAAAATGTGGTTGTGGCTTTGACCGATCTTTCACATTAGAAAATATTTAGTTTCTTCTATAGGAGTCTCAGTTTCGAAGACGACTTTAAAGTTTTCTCTTTGACTCAGAAAAGAAGGTAAGCTTTTTTGTTTATTGTTTCTTTCTTCTTATGTTTTAATTTATTAGCCTTTTCGTTTATTGTTTTTATTTTTAGGCTTTGATGTTTTTTTATTATCTTTATTATTATTATTATTATTATTATTATTTTCTTTTCTTCTACTTCCTCTGTCATTTATTTCATAGACCTATCTTTTTGCTTGTTTCTATTTTATTTTATTTTAGTTTTATTTTTGTTTTTCTATTTTCATTTCTCTCTAAAAATATAATAAAATCAATAAAACCAAGGTTCTATTTTTATCCAATATTTATGATCAATTTGGACGAGATGTCAAGAACTATGTAACCCTGATTTCCCCTAACGCTTGGGGAATACGTAGGATCAGGAACAATTATTCCTGTCGGGCCCAAATTTAAAAAATAAATATATCCCATTAACTCGGAAAATAAAATTATAACATATTTTAATGACAACTCGATTAATTTGGACGAAATGTCCTGTTAATTGCAAAATTTATAATTTTAAAATTATTAAATCAACAACAAATCCATAAAGCATCTCTAAGAGGTTTAAATTATAAATTAGTAGGATTATTCAAACTTAAACAATTTAGGGTAACTGTTTAAAATGGACAGTATGGGATACTAATACCTTCCCCACCTGTAATCAGACTCTCAAACTCAAAATCTCAATTTAGGACTAGTACCTTCAAGTTAAGGTTTTCCAATGTTTTACCTTAAAAACATTGGTGGCGACTCCACGGTTTCCGGAAGGAACTCGGGAAACTAATTTTCTTTTTACGGTCGGTCTCCCGTCGCGATTTAGGTCGCGACAGCAGGTATCACCCCCTTTCTCCCCTCAACACGTCGGGCCAATGTGAGAAGCTTGACAACGCCTACATACAATGACTATACATGCCTCAACATAGCTTGACATCGGCTGTGAACCAAGCTTACTTGGCACCCAGAACACATTTCACATCTAATAGGGACTAACCTACAACATCGGGTGTTGGACCCCGGTATCAGAACATTTCAAGTAGATTATTAGCAAGTAAGGGATAGTACACTGATGTTGGTAATAGTAACATGGGTGATTGATAATCACCTTAACGTAATTGAATTAAGAACAATTGAGGGAAATCATAACGGGATCCAAAGTCTCTTATTAGCAAATCATATAATCACTACTCTTGTTGCATTCTTCCTTTATTTTTCTTTATTCATATTGTTTTCTAATTGCCTACTTTTGAACTTAACTTTCTCGATTTCATAACATTCAAAGAGTATTAGTAGCGAGTACTTGTAATTATACTTTCTGCGTTCGACACGCATGTGGTCTAAAATACTCCTTATACTACATTGACGAGTGCGCTTGTCCGTGAGTGTGAAAAGTTGTCGCAATTAAAAATCCTTTTTGAAAATAAATATTTTTTCAAACTGAAAAACACAACATTCACCAACTCACAACATTACTACACCAATTTTATAGTGTGTCGAGTTGGCTCGTAGGTTAAACACACAACCTAAAGATACTAGTTCGATGAAGAAAAATTCTAAACTTTATGAGACAATTCATATTAGATATACTTCACTCCTCTACTAATTTATTTTTTTCTTTCAATTTTTAAATGTTTTTCAATTTTATTTATTTTACAATTTATTGAAGTTGGAAGATTAATCTATTAACCAACTCACTTAGTCAATAGGTTGAGCTAACACTAGTGCAAAAAAGGGATTTAATCACGGTTAAAATTGGCCTTTAATCACGGTTCATGAACCTTTGTTGTTCCAGCTGTGATAATAGATCAGGGCTTTTAATCACGGTTCACAACCGTGGTTATAGATCACATTTAATCACGGTTGCCAACCACAACCGTGATTAAAAGCCAATCTTCTATAATCTTCCACGCCACAATCCATACCCAACTCACCATCACCACCACCGTTCCTTTCGATCAGAGAACATGATTAAAAGTTTTATGCACATCTCCACAGTTGCCACCAACATCCTCCTCAAAATAACCCCAACGTTGACCTTCAAAACAGAAAACCTCCATTATAGGAACAAACAGAAGCAAAACGTAGAGAACAAAAACAAACAGAATAACTAAGAAACATGTAAAGCCTTCATTATAATCGAAAGAAATAGAAAAGAAGAGATGTATAAAAGAGAAGCCTTACATGGTTGAACGAGAAAATAAGAGAAGGGTCGCGTGGTGTTCGTCAATGGCGCGCAACGAGAATAGCAAAAGAAAACCTGCAAAATATATACGTAGAACCACGTTAGATCTAGAACATAAAAAAATGCAAACGTCAATGGTAATGAGAAAACAAAAAGGAGAAATCTTTAGAGAGAAAGATGAGAGAAAGCTAACAGAGAAAGATGGGAGAAAGCTAACAGAGAAAGAGAAGGAGCGCGCGACATTCAAAATTTATATTTTGAAAACACCATGGTTCCCAAACACCCATGATTGTAGGGTATCTATAATCACGGTTTTCCTCTCAACCATGAATGTAGGTACATTTTTTTAAAAATAAAAAAATAAAAAAAAAATAAAAATAAAAAAATCTAGTTGTAGATATAATCACGGTTTCCCATAAAGCCGTGATTATAGATGCCCTATAATCACGGTTTCCTCTCAACCGTGATTGTAGGTGCATTTTTTAAAAATATAAAAATTAAAATAAAAAAATCTGGTTGTAAATATAATCACGATTTCCCATAAAGTCGTGATTATATATACCCTACAATCACGGTTTCCTCTCAACCGTGATTATAGGTACATTTTTTAAAAATATAAAAATTAAAATAAAAAACCTTGTTCCTACGACCACGGTTACTTCATAACCATGATTAAAAAACTTCCTTATATTTACAAAAATGTCACCGCGTATTTTTCAAACACGGTTTTCCCCTGGACCGTGATCATATCCCGTTGTCGTAGCCATTTTTTACACTAGTGTAAGTTAGTTTTTTAAAGCTAACTTCAAATGTGAGTCAAATTAGATTAGGCTAACTCATTAATAAATTTAATATGTGATGAATCAGATTAACTTATTTTAACAAATCTACTAATGAAAGGGGTTTGAGTGTGCAAGATTTAAACCTTAACTTTCATTGTAAAATAAACAACGATCGGCCATCTTCTCCATCTTTTTCTCTTTCCTCCCCTTTGGATTTCATTGCGACTTTGAGGGTGCTGGAGAATAGGGCCAACCCACGAGAAAGAAACAATGGTTAAATACTTGCAAGGACGACAAATTAAAGAGAGCACCAAAAGAGGCTTTACCCAGAAAAAAAGAGGCTCCTTTATATGGTGCTTGTCTCAGAAAAACTTCGATGTATTAGACATATAATATATTGTCATAAATAGATTTTTTTGGACATGAAATGCCAACTAAATTATTAAAGAGAATATATTCACGAGAATCATGACCCATTCTTCAGAATTTGGAGGCATAATTGACAATCTATTTTTTTCTTTTCCTTTCTTAGCATTATATGTTGGTCATATCGGTCCCCTATCACATGCTTTAGACCATATTCACAAGATCTTGTGATGATTCCTCGATGTGTCTTTTCCTTCTTTTTTTCTCCTATTTCAATTTGTCGAGGGATTTGTGGAGGACCAACTTTTCAATATACACAATTTTCAAAATTCCAAGGAAAGTTTTCAACCGATGCAAGAATCTACCACGAATGCCTAGAATCTTAATTATAGGATGAATCTCCATTTAAATGTTACTGACGGTGAAACCACTTAAAAAGTTTTATTTCTTGTGGTCTACCACAGAAAGTGACGCTCTTTATTTCATGTTGATATAATTACCAACAAGTTTATAAATGTTCATAATAATTACCGTGTTTTATTTCTGATTTTAATTGTTGATTTTAAAGTTAAAGTATATATTAATTTTAAAGTGTTTCTAAATTAAAAAATCAGTATCTCCCAAATGAATCAATCTAAAATGATATTTTCATGCATCTTTTCCTATGTCAGGTTGATCTCCCAGAATCTAGGTCTTCTACATTATGCTACCAAAGAGAAAAAGACGCATCCAACTACCAACACCAGCATCTTATCATTCACTTTAGTCCTTTCTTATAATTCAAATTTCAACCCCATGTTTCCATTTTTTTTCCTTTTTCTTTCCTTTTTTTCAACATGTCCTTTCACTGTTTGGGGTCCTGCTCACAACTTTGATCAACACCGTGTGTGTGATTAAAAAGATATCAAGAGAAAGTGCCCCTTTTGTTATTTCTTTGACCAAAACACTAATTTGAAAAGAGTATAAGATCCGAATAGATTGCCTTGATTAATTGTAGGGAACAAAAAGAATTTGATGAGGATTTTTAATGATCTTTATTAAGGCCAACAGGGTCCAAAAATCCAAATAGTACTTAACGGGACGCATCGAGACATACCACATGGTAACCTGTAGGTAACATACGGCAATTAAAACATCTCCTTGCTCCTTCATTACCCACATTAATCACTCTCTGATAATTTGATCACATTTTGCATGAATGTAAATAGTAAGCATGAAAACTACTATTACCTAATTAAGTTGGTCAATGAATTTGTTGTCTATTTCTCTGATTTCTGTTTCAATCAGTTTGGTTTACACAAATTTGACACATAACACTACAATTCACATGCAAAGAACGCAGCCAATGGGGCCTTTATCCGGTTGTATTCAAAGTCCAAATTTGAATATAAATGGAGCGACATTCCTGTATATTTCAGCGTGCTCAATACTTTTGATATGTCAGATGCCAACATTCCGAGTTTCTTCCCCCGATTCTATCTAGAAAATCCACATTCTATAACATGGTGGATCAAGGCTAAATTGAGGTGTATTTTATGATGGACCAAATATCTAGTGGTCCATTTATGGTAAAAGATTCCATTGGTTTTTTACACCAGACATATTACACCGGTTTCGTAAAACACAGATGTAAAAAAGATGGTGGTGACAAATTTGTAATCTACTCATTTTTTACATCAATCGTTCAAGGAAACCGGTGTAAATATTTACACATTTTTTACACAGGTTTTGTAGTGGAACCAGTGTAAAAACTAATTTTGTGCCGGACATGAATTTCTATACTTTTTTACACTAATTACAAAATTTTTTACACCTACTGTATCTACACTGTATAAAAACCGGTATAAAAAGTAAAAAAGTCCATTGTAAAAAGTATGTAAGAACATATTCCAAAAGATGCTAGACCAAAGGTGATCCAAAGTATATTTTAGTCCACTATAAAATGACACCTAAATTGAAATTATTCATGAAGAATTGAAGATGGAATCGATGAAATTCCTAACTATTTGACTATAAGAGACCTGTGAAGCATCCAATACTATCACAATGTCAAGGATCATGTATCACACTACTTGCCACACTTCATGAAACCATGTAATATTCCTATTTAGTAGTTTAGAGAAATCAACCACTTTATATGAGAATATATGTGGTTAACAATTAACAAAAACAAATTGTTTAGAGTGAAAAAATTACACAAATCAATAAATATAATTATTTTAACTTAATTATACTCCAAAGTTTCTTTTTTACTAATATTTAAAATTTTTTAATCTAACATTCATTTATTACACTACATTTAGGCATGATAAACAAAACCTAATTCGTAGATACTCGTCCCATCTGAATTTTAATAGAAAAATATGTTCAAATCAGGTTCGGGTTCATAGATTCCCCGATTAAAAAAGGCAGATTTGGAGGAAGGTATGGAGGTTGTCTCCATGTCTGCCCTAATGACTCTTATCGACTCATCTTCCAATAGGAATTTCACGGTCAGGTGTAGCATTGGCACAATAGCACGAAGGAATACCCTCAGGGTGATGTGGCCCCCCTTGCATCTACATTTTGAAGCTCAATTGACCCATCATATCTTCTGAACATCATTTTAGGAAGCCTTAGAGTCTGGACTTGTATAGGATATATGGAGAGCTTTCTTAATCTACTAACACTCTTTCCATTATCAATCTTCAGCCTACTCCAATGATCATTGGATTGCTCTTCTTCAGGCCTGCCTTTGGATATTTGAAGTCATTGAAGATTATCCACTTAGACAAATATTTTTTGTTATATCTTTCAATGGTGTTGATCCTTATGTTAATATTAGGATTCTATGAGGTAGGCTTGCAAACCACCCTTGGAAATAATATGGATCACTCATTTCCCTTTGTTTTTATCATCTTATAGTTGTCGGGGTTATGATCTCTCTTTTTTGGATTCATGCTTCTCCCTTTCATAATGACTCATCGGCTTTAGAGCCTCTCTCGTTCCTCTTCGTTCTCCTAATCTTCTTAATTCCCCTTCTCTTATGATGTGTTTAATTTGGTTGTATAACTCATCGCAATCCTTCATGTTATGCCTTTGTGAGTGGTGATACTTACATAATTTGGATCCCTCTTAATCATCATTCCTCTCTTTTTGATTAAGCTTGGTAAGATCTGTAACATCCTAAAAATTTTAAAATAGAAGATTAATTAAGGAAAATAAATATTGACGAATTGAATGTGAATTATTTAATGTCCCAACATATTGAAATTAATTAAATTAAAATTTTTGGGGACTGTTGGTGAATTATGGAGACTGGTTGAGATATGGGTGTCGGACCAAGTATCTCTGATTGAGATGATGTTGGTCAGGGCTGTTGAGAATAATATTGGGAATCCGAACATATATTCGGAATAATTTTTAGATAAAGTTTTGAGCCCAAATAAAGAGCCTGTTAGTTACAAAACGATAAAATTTTAATGAATGGAAATACAATAAAGCAAAAGCCCAACTTTCTCCTCCTAATCTCGTGAGTTTGCTGAAGCATTTGGGAAAAACACTTCACTTCTTCTCCTCTTCATCTTTTCCTCATTCTTCTTCTACTTTTTTCTCCCAAAACCCTAAGCATAAGTTGTGCCATCTTCATCTCCTCTGTTTTTATTTCCAAGGAGCTTGGGAGGGGCCATAGGAGCTGACTTCTTCCTCCTCTTCTCCTTCATTTTTGCAGCCCATCTCTTCCCTCCTCTTGTGAACCCATTTCATTTTGGGTGTGTGGTAAGTTATACTTACTTATTTATTAAGTTTTGGCCATGGATGTATGTATTTACACTTTGTGGGAGCAATGAATATTGAGGAGTGGTTGATGAGAGTAATGAATGCTTGAACCCTAAGGTGGGTGGTCATAAATATGAGTATTTATGAGGGGTTAATGGTGGTTGGTGCATTTATGATGGTGGGAAATGAAGAATGATGAGGCATTGATGAGAGTTGTTAAGTTTTGGAGAAACCCTAACTTTTAAGAATTAGGGAAAGTTATAAATGTTGGTTAGATAGTGTAAGTGAAGGCAAATACAAGCCATTGGGTGTAAGAATATTGATTGGTGTAATAATTTGTGGCGTTGGGCTAAGATTGTCTTGTAGCCATTGAATCTAATGTGTATGGCTTAATGGGAAGGAATTCCCGAAGCCTAATAAATGATGCAAATGGTATCTATAACATGTCTAGTACATGTTGTCAAATTATAGATATGGTTATAATTAATAGAATTAAAACGATGTCTTAATTGGTTGATTGATTGGGATTCTATGTGTATGCTAATGTAGGATCTATTCCGAATGACGAGGCGAGAGCGTCTTATCAATCAGAATTCTTCTCTTGAGGTAGGAGAGGAGTCTTATGTTCTAAATGCATGAATTCGAACATTATTTGATTACCATATGTATTGGAATGCATGTTAGCCTTGCTGGAAATAATAAGAGAAATTGTAATGTGGTGTGTGGTGTGGATTGTATGTTTGGCAACATGCTTTGATGCATTTAGAATATTCATGGTGTACTATACGATGGTGTAGAATGATAAATGACATGTTGTTATGCTTATGTCTACCATGAATGTAATATAAGTGTGGATGATGACTGATAAGGAATAATGGAAGTCTTTGCATTGATGATAAAGTGAGAAACTTAAATGAGAACAAATAAGAATGCCACACAAAGACTTAAATTAATGTGAATAGCCAACAATAATAAAAGTCTTAGGGTAATATTGGTGTTGATGATGATGTATGGTGAGTGGCATGTATAGGATGCATAGAGTGAAAAATAAAGATCATAAATGTTTTGATAATGACAAATCAGAATGAAGATCAAGGGAATGAAGATCAAGACTCATAGCTTTTAACAGTAAGATCTAATAAGAAAATATGACCATTAAAATAAAGTTATAATTACACTCTGAAGCAGTGTAATCGATTACCCATTAGGTGTAATCGATTACAGCATTTCGAGTCAACTAAAAGAAACATTTTTATTGACCGTAATCGATTACCATCACCATGTAATCGATTACCATGATTGAAAACGTTTGAAAAATAGATTATAATATCTTTTCAAAGCAAACGTTATAAAATAACTGCTTCCGTAATCGATTACCATAATAACGTAATCGATTACCAAGATTAAAACGTTTGAAAATAAATCAGAATATTTTCAAAACCAAATGTTTTAAAATAACTGTTCAAAGTAATCGATTACCTACTATATGTAATCGATTACAGGCTGGTTCTGATAAAAATATTTATGCACCTTTTCATCATGATGTTTGGATAAAAAGTTACATCCTTTCACAATTAATTTATTTTAATCAAGAGGTACCTTTTCAAATATTTTATTATTTTCTTGCACCTCTTGAAGGCATTTCCTCTCCTATAAATAGGAGAGTATCTCATTTGCAAAAACACAAAACAATTGAGAATAACAATTCCTTCATATTTTATGATCTTAATGGCCATATAATCTTGTTAAGATTATTACTTACTTAAGTGCTTCAATTTGTTCATATGCTCTAAGAAGAGAGTATTTCTTTGTTCACTTTATTAAAAGTGTGAGATATTTGGTTGCTTGGGAAGGTTTCCCAAAGTATTGTATACAAGAGTAGTGAGACTCTTGGTGTATCAAGATACTTCACACAAAGGCAAGATTGTGCCAAGGTATGGAAGTGTTGGTGTACTATTTTTGACAATAGTGGAATCCTCAAGGGTGACTTGAGAAGAATGGACGTAGGCAGTGGTTGGCTGAACCAGTATAAATACTGTTTGCAAATCTCTTAATCCTACTCTCTGTCTTATATTTTATATAATCTGTTGTGCACTATCATATTCATTTACATTTAATTACAATAAAATTAAGAGTTGAGAAAAGTGTGATTAGAAATCTTAAAATTATCATAACTCAATTCACCCCCCCTCTCGAGTTATAGGAGGCCACTAGAGTAACAAGGAATGCATATGATCTACATTTGCATCCATGGCATACTGCATAGCCGCCGTTGTGGAACATTAGGGGAGTTCCCTCGGCCGACCCAGTGGGAGGGTGGCTTAGTGCACGAGCAAGTTGTATTTCCCCTGTGACTTGGTGTGAAGTCACGAAGCCGCCCATGTATTGCTTCAGGGAGCTACATGTGGCCGACCCTTGTGGGGGTGGCTCTTTATGAGCGGGTGACCCCGATGGTCCTTGAGATCACAGCCGCCATGTTTTAATATTTGGCCGGCCCGCAACACCATATGTTGATATGTTGCGTACCGCAGTCATGGTGAAAATGACCAGGTGTTGCAAGATGGGTGATGTAGTTTGATACCAGTAAAACAATTGGTGAATGCATGCAAATTTTAAAAATAAGTTTACACATTTTACTACTGCAGTAGGGGTATAGTTAGATGATCATACTTGAATCCCACATTTGGTGTTTACATTCCCATAGTCAGATCTGCAATTGTTGAAATATTCCTTTGTACATGTGCATTAGCTTAAGAGCATTTGCATATAGCAAGGAGGTATGCCAAAGATAATGAGAAATGATGATGGATGTGATGAGGATGTAAAAATATATTTTAAGACAACATAAAAGATATGAATACCAAATAGTGGTTGTGTGATAGTTCAATTGTTGAGGGACGTGATTATGTATGTGCTTGTGTACTTTGTTTGGAATTATGATGTTATTCGTGATGAATGCATGATGGAATTGTGATGGTATATGGCATGGTGAATGTTACGAATGTGCAAAGTATACATGTTTAGATGGATATGTACATAATCACATGCCTTTGGAATATAGACTCACTCTCCCATGTTGTCTATTTTTAGACTTATGATGCAGGTACTCATGGGAAGGGGTTGACATTTTGAAGTTCACTTTGCTTGAGGAGGTAAATAATGGTGTAGGAAATGCCTTGGCCGGTGAAATCTAGATTTTTGTATAGCATGTAATGTATAAGAATGCTTGTTTTGATGTCTAGATTAGTGATAATTGATTTTGAGGGTCATGAAGGAAAATTGAACCTTGATGTGCACGGTCAATTTTCATTTATGTTCTAAATAATGTAAAGAATGAATTATGATGTTTGATGATGTTAATTTTAATGAATGAATGGTGTGTATTGTGTTTTGTACTATATTGTGGAGTTGGTGAAATGATGATGATTTCAAATTGTATGCATTAGGTGAATAGTAATTGGATGAGATTATATTTACATGTTGGAAGGGATTTAATGCATTAAATAAGGTTAATATAGCATGAATTGTAACTTGGTATGCCTTGTTGTGAGAATTTCCCATTTCTGCATAAGTTCTGCAGAACTCGCTCAAGCGAGTGAGAATCTCGCTCGAGCGAGATTGTTATGGAACAGGGTTTTGGCCTCTGACCTGATTTCGCCTGAGCGAGTGTTTATCTCGCCCAAGCGAGATTGATGTAGAATCAGAGGTTAGCCTCTGGACAATTTTCGCTCCGGCAGGAGGGTGGTCGCTCAAGCAAGGGGGAAGAGAATTAGCTACTAGACGATTTTCACCCAGGCGGGAGATGCCTCGCCCAAGCAAAAATCGCCCAGAGAGTTACCAATATTGCTGGAGCAATCTCGCTCAAGCGAGACTTGTCCTGCTCAAGTGAGATTGGTACCTGATGCATACCTCCTTCCCTCGCTCAAGCATCTCGCTGGCTCGCTTAAGGCTTCCCTTCGCATCTCGCTCAAGCGAGACAAGGCTCGCTCAAGCGAGATTAACCCCTGATGCTCAAACCTTTCATTCACTCAGCTTTCCTCCTCTTCGCCCAAGCGTAACCACGCTGGCTCGCTCAAGCGAATGGGATTCTCGCTTGAGCAAGGGGCAAACTGTTGCATACTTTCTCTTGGTTTCAAATTTTTACATTCTCTTTGCAATAAAATTCATTCATGCATTATTTTGAAAGGAATTTGAACCCAGTATGAGTCATGGAACCTCATGAGTTCCTTTCTATTAAATTTTATTTTTGTAACAATTAAATTAATTAATTTTTCTGCTAATTTTAATTGGAAATTACTATCAAAATACATTTTTTAATTACCCTATCATATCTCCATATATGAGAGAGGTCTCTCATAGATCCAGGGGTTGCGTTTCCAAACCTTATCACACATTTTCTCTTCAATAAATAACGATATTATTTCGTAAAAAAATTTACCCCTATTTTGGGGGCGTCCCAACCGGGCATCCCAAGATCTGTGTTATATACTTCTCTTATCGTCTTGTTTCGTGTGGAGCCAACTAGAAGGTATAGGTTAGGTAATTTAGAAGGAGGGTCGATTCCTTACCTCTTGCCTTGTTTCTTGTGTCCTGGTCCGATCATTTTGTGTTTTTTGATTTTTTCTGGGTTTAACGGTTTCCTTCTAAGAGGCCTAACCTTTTCCATGTTGATGTCACATTCTAATCGTTGTCGTAATTCATCCATGCTTTTTTTAGGGTCTCTTAGCCAGAGAGTCACTGAATTTACTGACGTGTAACGTGACATCTGCATTAAGATCATGGATAAGGATGGCTTGATGGTTAAACTAAGCCATAAATTGTTTCAACAATTCACCGTCCCGCTACCTTAGATTAGTAAGGCTCACTGAGGTCTTCTGCACTACTTTACTAGTTGAGATTTGGGTCGTGAACTTTTTTTTTGACAATTTTACAAAACTTGGTGTAGAACCTACATATATGCCCACAAACCAAATTAGCATTGATCCTTTCAGTGTGGTAGGGAAAGTCTTGCATATCAAGACATCAGGAGCGCCTCTGATCAACACATGAGTGGAGAACTCTATTAGGGGTTCGACAAGGTCTATTATTCCATTGTTGGCCTCCATGATTGGTATCTTAAATCTTGTACGGGTAGGGTATGCCATTTTTCTTTGGTAAATGGGTGTGTTTCTCGGTCTAAGGTTTTAAGGATCGAGTAGAGTTTCTTCATGTTATTTTTAGGTAGCGCATTATTCTCTCATCATAGTTGTTTTATCATTTCTCGCATCTTCCTCGGGGAGGCCACCATATCTACCCGCCCATCCTCAAATTGGGTTCTTTGTGTTTTTATGATCCTATTTGCATCTTTGGCATCAGCATCATGCTCTAAAGCCCCATCTTCTTGTTTGTACCATGAATCCTGTGGTCGAGACACTAATTTACCGAGTCCCACAGGGGACACCAAAATGTTCACCAAAAAAATCCTAGAGTACTAAGTCTGTGCACTCAGTCTTTTTTATTGGAACACTTCATTAACATGATACCTTAAAGAGCTGATATGTGAATGTGAATTATCTAAAAAAGACAACTCATTTAATATCATAATTATAAGGAATAAAAGAATATTTGAAGGATTCTATAAGCTTTCTATGTATTCAGATTCATTGCATCGAGGGGAACATTAATCTTCAAACTATGTTAGGAAATGGTATGGTGGCATTATAGAAAAAAACTTAAACAAACATGTAAAATTTTAGTATAGAATCTATGTTTTTCATTGTAAATACATGGTTTGAAAACAAATTTTTCATTTCACCAAAAAAATAAATAAATCTCACCTAAGTTCCTTTAATATATGTTTTTATTCTAAATTAGTTTACATGTCATTCTAATAATATCAAACTTATATAAGACCATCAAATACTAATTTAAATTGGTTTTTAATTTACATTTTAAATGTTTCTATTCATAAATATTTTTTTGAGATAAATAATAAATCAATGGAAAAAACCAATTTTAATTTAATTTTTAAATATTTTTATTCATAAATAACTTTTGAGAATGGTTGGCTCATCCTAAGCATAGTGAGGGGTTCGATCATTGGTTCATGTGAATGAAGCAAATCATTTGATTAATTTTCTCTCACTTGCATTGGTCATTGAGATTAGGCATTAGCTTTTGAGCTTACGGTTAAGAGGATACCTGGAAAGGAAAACCCTAAAAAAAGATTTTAAGATAAATAAAGGCCAGGATGTATTTTATTCACATATAAGGTTTGTCCATGAATTGCTATTATCCATTAATTTAGTACTAATCTTTCATCTTGTCATGCATATAATATGATTTTCCATACAAATATAATAATTTATGTCACTTCATTGGTATATTGCATGATATTAAAATATATATTTATTTATAAGCTTATCAATCAGGTCAATCATATTTCTTAGGTCCTATGCTAGCCATTGTGTAAGACATTATGGCTTTAACATGGGGTATGTCTCATGCTATGCTAAAAAATTGCAAAAACAAATGCTCGATTTTGGCTGATGGATTGGTCGTGGGACAAGAGTCCCACGTCAAATACGCTAACTTGACAACCAATTCTTATTCCTAATTTCCCAAATCTTAAACACTCCAACCCTAATTTTATGCTTCGATTAAATATAATTCTTGAAGTGTAAGATATTATGTTGATGCTTCAATAGTTATGCAAAGAGTGTGTAGTGCGTGGGAAGTACATCAGTCTGTAATGTGGGTTTTTTTTAATAAAATTTTCAAAAAGGAAATTAGCGTGCTTTCACATGGAACCACATTAGTAGCCTTTAAAAATATAAAAAATTGTCACTCAAAAATTTCATGTAGGAGTCAGGATCATACACTAATTAGCATAAGAAAAATTACATGTGATTTTTTGGGCCTTAATTAATTTTTGTAGTGGAACCAAATTCTAAATAGATAATGTAACACCCCCTTATATACACAAGACATATATGTATTCTTCTTGCCTTAAGAAAACTTTTAGAAAGATATACATATTTATCACTCTTTATCTCGTGTATACAAGGACGTATATACATATGATTGCCTTTGAATATTGAAAGTAACAAAAAACATTGTCTTTCAATATTTATTCATATTGACAAAACAATTAATAGAAATCATAAGTGATAAATCATTACAGTATTATATCCGAATGAGAAAGTTTATTAAATTTTAACCTTTACCTTGTTACAATTATCTAACTTGATATTGTAATAAGGCAAAGTAAAACTAAACTATACCTCTACTATAAATATGACCAATCATTTCCTAGTCCTTGAACCATCGAGTTTTGGAATTCTACTCTTATCATATTTCTTCACCTATCTGATTGAGCATGAGACCGCTTTACCCTCTTGTAATTATATATCCTTCCATCTTGAACCGCTAGCTATATATCACATAACATATATTTTGGACACAAAATTCAAACAAGGAGTGAGAAACAGAATATAATACTTTACAGATAAGACATAAGCATAAGGGTTTTCACAAACTAATAAATTAATATCATTCAAAATCTCGTACACAATTAATTATAAATATAGGGTTGTCACACACATAACAATCATACTTTCATTCACAATCATCCATACAGAATATCACAATCACATGTATGACATGTAATGCTTTTAATACTATCTCATTCAGTTTATGCATATGGGCCCTTAAAGTTTTAGTTTGCACTAGGCCAACCAGGAGTTTACACTGTTTCATAATTCTGGATAATAATAACATAAATGCCTTCATGGCATATGAACAGCTCAACTGGCGTGGAAACACTTAGAGACTAGTCAGACTGAGAAAGTTTTTATTGTGAAAGTACCTGACACTAGGGAGCGACCCTAGGTCACCTGAAACACCCTTTCACACCCTCTCATCCTAAGGCTCGCAATTAAGCCTCCTCTAATGTATCCCCAGTTTCTATAATCCGTCCCCAGGCAATATCATATCTCATTTCTCTTTAATGATTCATGATGCGTGAACTACTCGCATAATTAGTTGGTTAAGACTTTTAGAAACTCAATTATTAAATTCCCATAAAGGTTCACAAAATCATCTCAATAAATTGCACATTCCCATAAGTTCTTCTTTGAACTTCTGTTATACAGAAACAAATTTAGTACAGTCTTCAAATTCAGATCTCACCAAAATTGAGTTTTCAAGCCTTAAATATCTCAAAACTTTCTCTTAAAAAAAACTTTACATATTTACATAATCTATCCAAATTTGAATCTTAACTAGATTGAGTTTAGAAATCTTGACTATAACAAAATATCCTTTAGTTATTTCATTAGGGAAAACCAATTTAAATTTCTAATTTCTAATTTCTAAAAGAAAATATTTTTTAAAAATCATTAACTAAGGATACTTAAAACTATTAAAATTTTCTTTAATTCAAGAATTAATTATCTCAACCTCTGATTTTCATACAATAGCTTCTTTCTAATACTAGATTTTATTCTAGATATTAAAAATAAAGTTAATGGAAATTATTTCTAAGAAGAAATAAAAGACTAAAATAATGATAAAATACTTTCTCTTAGAATAAAAATTTAAAGAGTAAGGTAAGAAAATTCTTACTGAGTTTTAACTTTCCGTCATGCTTGCTATATGCTCAAACTCCATATCATTCATCAATCACAATCAAGTATTGTAATATCATTAATCACAATCAAATATCATCAAATCACAAATATTATTAATCACAGTCTAATATTATAAATCACAATATCATTAATCAAAATCAAATATTATTAATCATAATCAAATCAAATCAACTAAATATCAGTCATAAATATAATTCAAATTTTAATAGTTATTTAGATTAATAAGATTAATTTTAAGTCTTTATAGTTCATTTCTCGCATAGGTCTATGTAGGTCCATATAGTTCAATCCTTGCATAGGTATAGTTCAGTCCATACAGGTCATAATAGTCTAAGTCCTTGCATAGGTTCAGTCTAGTTCGCATAGGTTATCTAGGTATTTGCATAGGTATTCAGATCAAGTTACACAAGATACTCAATTTAAAAGTTATTATAAATTTTTAAGCTAAATAGTTATTATTTTAAAATAATATTATTATTAAATTTTAAAGGAGTAGGGGACTCCTCCCATTATTCTTATGTCTTTTCATATTATATTCTTATCTCACTCCCTCTTACCTATTGTATCTTGGTTCGTTATGAAAAGTCCGTGCGCGTCTCATCTCCGAGTTCTAAAATATACCAGTTTCACTTTAATATAGTTATAAGATGAAAATTAAGATTTCTACTTAAAACAGAAATAGTTAATTTTGAATAGTGAATAGTGAATAGTAAATCGTGAATAGTGAATAATGAATAGTAAATCATGAATAGTAACAGTAAATAGTAAAACATGAATAGTAATAGTAAATAGTAAAATATAAATAGTAACGGTAAATAGTAAAATGTGAATAGTAATGGTAAATAGTAAAACGTAAATAGTAAAGGTAAATAGTAACAGTAAATAGTAATTTACTATTTGAATAGTGATTTACTATTCATAATAGTGATTTACTATTGACATAGTAATTTACTATGTAGAATAGTAACTTAAAATAATATTATATCCAGTATAATAATAGATTTCTAAAACGATATGAAAATAAACCTAAAAAGTATAAAAGAGAGTTATTCTTACCTTATGATTTTGGCAGAACCTCCTTCCAAAAATTTTATTTCTCTCTCTTACTCCCACCACTATCTCTCTGGCACTACTATATTAAGAAAATTTAATCTGAAGTTGTGATTTTTCCTACAGAAATCCTTCGGTATTTATAACAAAAAAATTCACTATGCATTTGAATATTTTGTTATAAAAGTACTGTGCAATTTTTAAAATTTTTGTTTCTGGTTACTGTGAAAGTTTGAAATTTTCGTTCATGCATAGTATTTTGTATAGTAAATGTCAGCTAAATTATTAAGCCAAATAGAAACCATTCACTCGGTATATTTTAAATATTCAAAATTGACCCTTTTCAAAATTTAACGATATTATATTAATTCTCACTAATTTTATGATAAGTAATACAAATTTTAAATTTTAAAAATCTAAAATTTTCTATTAATAAAAATTTATTGGTACGTTTTCAATTTTTTTACGATTGGTAAAAATCAAGATTTTACTCAAACTAATAATTTTTAGATAAGTTTACTTGAAATGGATTTTAGAAAATTTTCTTATAATTTAACTTAACTTTCTTGTAAATATTTTTAATTTTAAGTAACTTTATATGAATTTAAAATTATTTAAAATATATTATTTTATTAAAATATTTCAAAAATTTTAACAAATTTTAGAAAATCATAAATATTATGTAGATCAAAAAGTTCTAAAGAACCATAGTCTAATTCTTTCAAAATTTTATTTTAAAATTCTAATAAGAGTTAAATCATAAATATGTAAAAACATAAACATAAAATAAAAGTTGTGAATAATAAAGATATTCAAAATTCTTAATATAATTTCATTAATCAATGAATACTAATTAAGTCATTTTAAAATTCTCATTCATAAATATTTTTATTTTATTATTATTATTATTATTTTATTTTTAAAAAACAAATAATTAAATATAAATACCAAAATTTCATAAAAAATAATAATAATAAACTAACTTATAGTAAGTATTTCTCATGAAAGATATATTAATATCTATTTTCTCTTTGTGTTGAAAATAGGATGTTACAGATAAACTTAACATATAGTGAGTTGGTGAAACAAAACCTCTATGAATTAAGATCACTTTGGTGTAAGCTAGCTATTTACCTGTCACATCACACTTTCATGACTCTTTTGTCATTTTTATTGTTTTATGTCAATGGGCCATGTGCGTGCTTAGTGATTCTTCAGTGCTCTAGAATTTTAACCATATAATTTCATACGAACAACTCACTTCGCACTCATATAAGTGTTTTCATCTAGTGTATATTGCACTTTATACATCATCATAAAGAATTTAAAAATCCTTAAAAGCTCTAAGCTTAACCTTCATTCAGTATAATCTAACGCTTCTCATATAAACTAGGAAGAGATAAAAATTAGTTGTTTTAGCAGGACTAACAAAGTTACTTGTTATTACCTATATAAATGTTATGGGAGCTCCAATAACAAAGATTGGGTCCCCATCGCCGTTAGTTACAAATGACTTATAAGTTTCATTCCCCTCAATATTTAACTTATTAACTTGTTGCTTTATGAGGCAGATGGTCAAATTAATTTTGATCTATAATTTATAGCTACTTTAGATAATTATGATATACATATAGGAAGACTAATTTCTTCCATGAGTAATACGCTAAGAAATTTTCTATGCTAATTAGCCTCAATCCATTTTTAATTTTGGCTACCACTTAGATAAATTATAACTGACAACTCTTCTTTTGATCAACATTACAATATCACTATAACACAATGGAAACCTCAATATCAAAATTCATTCATGATAACTTTATCAAAAATAAAATAAATTTATTTAAAAATGTATTTTCGTTTAATTATTCAACTCAATCAACATCAGCATATACATGGAATTTCACTATATATAATATCACAATCATAATAACTTATAGTATTTCTCAAATAATTTTCAAATCCAGTTAATAAACTCATAGAACAAGATATCATATACCACCAAAATATAACCTTAAGCCCACTCTAAATCATGCTAACAAAATATCATAAGCATATACTACCAATTCAACATGTAAGCACATATGGTTAAAATTAGGAATAGAAATGGATCAGACTAGACCAAGCTTTGAAAGGTCAAAGCTTGACCTACCTTCAATTATCAAAGCTTGTGCTTGACTCATTAGTCTATCATAGGCTTTTTTTTAAGGTCTGACTTAGCATGTTTAAAGGTCTAATCCCAATTAAAATTTTAAAAGGTAAGCAACTACCTAAAAGGTCTATCAAACTACATAAACTAACGAGCTTATAACTATAAACAAGCTTATCATTATAAACGAATCTATCAATATAAATGAGCTAAATATACTTGATTTTAAATTCAGGAAGACAAATACAACTTCTCATACAAAGGAAAGATAATTAAACCAAAATAATCACCATAATTAATCCAAATAATAGTCATCATTCATGAAATCAATAATATCATGAGTTCCATAATCTCAACCTAGGTAAAATTATCAAAAAAATATTATAATTGTAATATTAATTTATATTATGTAAATATGTAATATATATATATATATATGATTTTTATGTTATAAATATATAAATAAATAGTAGTTGAGTCAATTAGACATACCAATATATTGGGCTTTCAAGGTTTTTTTAAAAAACCTATAATCTAACCTATTTACTTAAAAAAAACCTTTTTTAAAAGTCTATACCTAACCTTATACCCGACAAACTTAATTTATATGATTTTCAAATGGGTCGGCTCACGACCCCATAACGGACAACCTGGCCCATTTCTATCTCTAGTTAGAATAAAAATACATGAGAGGAAACAATTCGGTTGGTGCAAGATTTGTTGCCATGCCTATTTTAGTGCGCCTTAGTACCATGTTCTCTAAAATTTTATGTTTAAGCAATATCATCTCTAGCCATTACCATTTCCATAGGATTGAAATGGGTTGACAATGTATTTATTCTATCAACAGAAATAAAGTTCTCAAATTATACTTTTAGAATATATTATAATTAAAATAAATTATAGGAGAAACTTATCCGTCAGATCCTTCATCTTTGCACGCTTTACCTCAACAACATTAAACTTTTGATAAATTCCAGGTTCCAAAGCTTTATTTGCAAATCAGCATTCTTTGACATGGTCTACAGTTCCATTTTATCCACTTTTCCCCCCTTCCGAACACCTATGTTATAATCCAGCAATCAAAATAAATAAATAAAAACACCTTGAATCATATCTCTTGCCCCTTAATTTGAAACTTGACCAAACAATTAATATTGTTAGAAAGTTTGGGTATATTTTTTAAGGATTTGTTCCTTTAAGATGTTTCCATGATTCAAATAGGCTTCTTGGTAAATAGGAATTATAATTAGCAAATGTATATACATTGTGTAACCCGCTCTTTAAATTTATAGAGTAGGGAGAAGGGGTTATAAAAGTTTATACTTAAAATAAAGTTTAATCTTGCTTTAAATAAAACATAAAGATAACAAAAATAAAATAATAATCATGAAACATAATAATTAAGGAAAATTAAATTTGACAATAAAATCTGTTACAAATGATTAAATGATTATTAAAAAATAATTAACTTTTAATGATCATTTAAAATAAATTAATTTTTAAAAATAAAAAAAATCTTTTGAAATATCTCATATACTACAATTCGTTTGTAGTATTTTCCAAGTAGGAATAATATCAAATTTTTAATTTTGTTAATACTATTCTGGCCGATTCCTTCATAATTTTTAATAATAATAATAATATATTTATTTTGATTTCTTATCTAATAAAAAATTGTATAGATTAAACAACCTATAATATAATATTGATTTGTATCATACATAAAAAGGAATTCATTTTCTCTATAATTATAGAGCATTTAAATTTAACTTTTTTAGATTATATATTTTACAAATTCATAATATGTTAAGTATAAAACATATGTCTTATTTAATTTTATCAATGGGAGTTAGTACAAGTGGGGTAAACGGCTTGATATTGTTTAAACAAATACAAAAAAATCCCTATTGAGAGCTTCATCTATTATATTCAAATACGTGACATAATTAGATGAACAAGATTGCTTCAAAAGAAAAATACCTAATTTTTATCAATATTAATGTCCATTTACATGATGATAATTATCGTATATCATTTTCCCAAATAATGAATTTCATGTTCAAAATTTTATATTATAATATAATAATAATAATTGTTATGATGTTAATATTTTTATGAAAATTAAATACAATTATTTATTGTAAATTTATATCAACTACTATTACGATGGTAAAACCAGTTAAAATGCTTCCCTTTTTATATACTTCAAATATATATATATATATATATATATATATATGTAAATTATTAAATTTAAATATTATAAATCTCAAATATTTTACTGATATAAATATTCTATTTCAATATATATTTAATAATTTAATTTATATTATCTTCTCTAATATTATAAATTTTAAAAAATTAAAACAAGAACCCGAAGTATTTAATACTACCTCCAGCTCCAAATATAAGCAAAAATACCTAATTTCACACATATTAAGAATAGTAGTTGGAGATAGTTATTTGCATTAATGTTACCACTTATTTGATTTAATTTTCTAAAATACCCTTAATATCATTTATTACATGAAGAATTAGTGGCCTTGAAAATATATGTAATGAGGACATATTTGGTAAACAAGCATTTAATGACATTGGGAAAGTCTAATTTTGTTTATATTAATGGACCAAAAAATTCCACTAAAATTTGCTTATATTTGAAACCGGAGGTAGTATTTAGGAATGTTATTGTCTGGTTAATAACATAACTTGTGAATTGTGATGGACAAAATGGTTTTATGGAGAAAATAACTCGTTTGTTTCAAGGTTATCTTGGAATGAAAATGGGTGAATTTTACTCTCCTTATACAAAGTCATACACAGACAGATATATTATTGAGATAACATTTTATAGTTATTGCAGAGAGGAAAAAACAACACGTCGTATTCCCCATTTTCATTTATTTAATGATATTAGTTAAATTTATGAGTTTTTTTCTCTCTCTAAACTTTTATTCATCTAAGGTGGTGTTTGGTATGAGGGATTTTTTAAGTGAGATTCTTGGGAATATGTTTCCGGGAATATGTTTCCTGGATAACTTATTTCCTATGTTTGGTATTAAAAAAACTTACCCGGGAATCTTTTTAATTTCTCTCATTCCCATATTTGGTATTAAAAAAACTTACCCGAGAATCCTTTTGTTTTATGAGAATTTGGGAAGAAATGAGGGCATTTTTGTCCTAAAATTTTTTATTCCCGGGAATGTATAGGATACCCACCTGTTGAAATGGGAAAGGGAAATTTTTAATTCCTTCATAATTAAGTTTTCTGAGAATCTCACATTCTTGGGAATATTTTTTTTATCTCATACCAAACATGGGTAAGAAAATATTTTAAGTAATATTCTTAGGAAAGTTTAAAGATCCCTCGTCTTGAACACCACCTAATATTAAAGATTTATGTATTCTAGAGGCTTTACTTTTCCGGCATGAGTAATCTTTTTACAAAAAATATTTTTAAAAAGTTTTTTTTTTGGATAATATTTTTAAAAAGTTAAAAAAAGGGTCGTTTGCATAGGGCTTTCAATTCTAAGACATGAATAGCAGGCAAGCTTTTCCAACTTAGCCCTATAAAGTCTGCATGGGCCAACTTGAATAGGACTAGACCGCCTGAATTTCCAACTAAATGGATGGGGATTGATTCAAAATCAGGTTTAAATAAGACATATTTGAAATTATAGAACACACTCACACACAATTACACAATTGTATTGTACTATAAGGATAAGAAAAATATATAAATTTATTATTATTAACTTATCATTATTATTATTGTACTATTATTATAATTAAATTTGTTAAGTTATTAAGTCAGGGTGAGTTCAATTACACACACAATTATAATTGTATAATACTTTAAGGATAAAGAAAATGTAAGGAAAATATTTAAACTTATCATTATTATTATCGTGCTATTGTTATTATTAAAATTGTTAAATTATTAAATCGAGGTGAGTTCACTTACATGACCAGGTGACTTGTCATGTCTCCAAACTTGCCCTTATCCTATCTAAGTCAGAGTAGGGACATGACAAGTTTTTCTTTATTCCCGATTAAAATGAGTTTTACTAGTCAATATAAGGATAAGGGAGGAGACAACTTAAAAGTCTAGGAACAGTTGTAATACCTACTTTTCTCGTCTATTACACAATCCATGGTAAAAGTTAAGAATAAAGTACAAAAATTAGTTCTATTTTTGGATAGAAGTTTTGGGTGAATTGAACCAAAGAGCTCACTAATGTTAGGATATGCTCTAAGGTTTGACGAACACTTACAAATCATCTATCAATAAGGTCTTCATATTGGTGGAATTTGAATTCAAATATTCATAAATACAAGTTCAATCATTAATCAAAATGAATCACTAATCAAAATTAATCAACCTTTGTTTACATAGTTGTATTATGTTTTCTTTGTATCCGGCTAATATATTTAGTGAGTCTAGTAAGAAGTGCTAAATTTGTCTCTTGTGCTTTTACATAGGGAAAGATCTGGACTAAATTTTTAATTTTGTTAATACAATTCTAGACCTAGATTATTATTATAATTTTTTTTCAACAAAATAACATTTCTTTTTATATCGACTTCTTAAATTTTTTTAGTCACTAGTTTTGCACATGATTTCTTGTACCAAGCAAAGTTCTCTCCAGCTATGTCAAGGAGTTTAGAACATTTTGACTAAGTAAGCTCCCTCACTTTACAATGTAAAGAGAGCCTATCCTCACCCTTAGATATTTTAATGGTGGAGTTCATTACACATTTATCTTTAAAATGGAAAAAATTAAAGAAACCATCCCTTCCATATAAAAACAATGGAGAATGGAGTATATGATCACAGGTGAGGGCGTGCTAGAAAATAGCAGGGCATGCATCTCGTTTCAGTAAGATCCATGACTCCCCTACCCCTACGTTGTTATATGACATGGATGTTGACTTGGTAAGCCTTGGAGGAGCTTAAACTTCAGAGTTGGCCAAAGCCTTTTAAGTTGTTCTATGATGCAATGATATGATATGATACATATCTGACATTGTAATATAACCATTATATTTGATATAATTCGTATTTAAAGATACATATAATTTCATAAAACATAATGAATTTAAAGTTTTAAACATAATTTTTGGAATAACTAAAATAAAACCAAACCAAACCAAAACTTTAAATGATTGTATTTATAATTAATATTAACCTCAATTGCATTCTATTATTATCTATGAAAATGACAACTTTAATTTTAATTTATAAGAGACAATGGACTCATTTGTTTAAATTTATTTTAAGAGATAAATGTTTTTTCAATTAAAAAAACACTTATTTTAAATTTTGATGTGTTTGTTTAAAGTTTTAAAAATAAACACAAGCTGAAAATAAGCTAATTTCTGCTTATTTTCGATCTGCGTTTTTTTAAAAAAACTTAAAAATAAGCTTTTTTTTAAAAGCACTTAACAAACAGGCCCGATATTCTTAATCTCTGTCTTGTAGATATTTTTATATCCGGTACTTATTTATATTAGAAGTATCACTAAAGATATCAAATAATACATGTATCGAACATGGATATGTAAGACCAGTAAACATATAGCTGCTTCATAGAAGTTGTCTATAATTCATGGCAGGGAATAGAACACTCAAAAAAAGTCAAAACTGCTTTCAGAAACAGTGATAACATATTACTCGTGTGGGACTAATGTAAAAATGTTTAAAGTTTGGACTATGTTTATGCCTCTAGTCTACCAGTTGCCATTACTACTTGGCATTGCAATGTTAACAGTGATAGTGGTAATCCGTTAGAGGAGAACCTTCAAGGTGTGGAATGTATGTTTACTAGTCCTCACTAACATGAATATTAACCACTTTTCTGTACTTTAATCAAACTCTAAACTCCTATAAGTGTGCCTGGAAGCAAATCACATTCCGGACAAAACGCATATCCAAAACATGGAAGTTCATCGTGTAATATTAAGTTGGATTTATGTCCATGCTCCCAAATCACAACCTGATTGAACTGTGCACTAAGCAGCCATATAATATCAAATAAGAAACAGAATTTCCATTATGAAATTAAAGACTAGTGTGTTGTCAACGATGCTACAATTTATTGCCTCCTATTCTGATTTGTCAAATGTAAAGCTTTCCGTGAAAGAAAAAAAAGGACCAAGAAACTGGTGATAGTGATGCAGTAAGATAACAACCCTTGAGGAAAAATAGTTTTCCCCCCTATTCTTCTCTAGCATTCTACAGAGTACAGACACTTGCATTATTGAAACAACACTTATGCCGCAACCATCTATGTTACACAGTATAGTGAGATCTTTATGGTGGTAGCATTGCCTCCTGACTGCTTAACCCTAAAAAATTGGAACAATGACAGCATCCTCTTGTTCACAACAGGAAAACAGTAGCAACTAGCAAGAGCATTAAGCAGTAAATCAAGCCAATTTTAGAATTCAAATTGGCACCATTGTTGCTGCCAGTCTCAGGTACAAAGCTTCCTTCAGGAGAGTTAGTGGTCAGTACAACAACAATCCAGTTATTTTCTGAACCAATGCCAATTCCAGTATACTTGGAGTCATTGAGACTATCAGAGTAAAGAGATTGTGTGAAATTAGTGAGGACAACGCCCGGAACCAGGCCAGGAACACAAGCAGGCATTATAGATCCATCCCTTGTGTTAGAAACATTCAAGTGACATTTATTTAAAAGGTCTGGATAGTTTTGGAACTGAGGCTCTGTACCTGGAACCGTGTTGGCACCTGTAGTATTTGTACAAGGTTGATTCTTGAACTGATCAGCTATTTCTTCAGCAAGGCAATTTGCATTTTCATTCTTTGTTAGGGATGTCAGGTTTAATGATTCACGGTACTTGTTGATTTCCAGATAAAGATTATCTTCGTCATCTGAAGGGGGATAATTAAGGTTAGTGCAATCTCAAACTGTTAATTTCGATGAGTGAGTTTACATTTGTGAGCATGTATGCAAGGAAAGGTTACATGGTATGGTAGGAGGGATTTCACATGGAACAGAACTAATCTGACTTTATTCTTCACTATCTGATGAAAAGCAAAACATGGCTAGACAGCAGAAGATCAACACACAGTGTGATCAGTAAAAACATTTCATTCAGACAAGTTGCATTCAAATCCAAAATTGCAAATGAATTACAGCACTTTATCCCATTTGGGATAGTTTTCAGGTTTTTTTTAAATCAAAAAGTTAATTTCAAAACTGAAAATTGAAAATCAAATACTAAATTTTATGGGTTTGAAATTTAGTTTCAAATTGTTTTAAAAATGTGTTAAAAAGGCATTAAAAGCGTTTTGTTTGAACAAGTTTTATTTTTAACTATTTTTGAAACCGAAAACTCACAATCATACGGAATGAGTCGAAGACTTACAAGTTAATTCCAAAAAATCTGATATTGTCACCATACTGAGTTGGAATCAGAGGATTCCCTAACAATTAGAATGGAAAAACATTCGATGCTTTATCAACAAGATTAATGAAAATGCAGATCTCTACCAACATGGAACTCTATGCTCTCAGTATTTGACAATTAGATTACTCAATGACCATATGATCAACTATACACAAATTCAAAACATTTTCCATTTACAAGTACAGCCATGATCCAATTGAAACTTTCAAATTTGTTGTGTAGAAGCACTCAACTAAAAGGAGCATACCCTTTTGCGATTCGGTAATGTCAGATCAATTGTTTAGTCACACAGATCTAGGTGGCATTGGCCAACGAGAAACTAAAGCATAACTGTAGGTAAAGAAATAAGGACAGAAAAGGACCTATTATCACCCTGAAAGCAAAAGACTTAAAGTCGTAAACTTGGTGACAGTTTAACACATTTGAAGTGAGAAAGCAAATCACACAATAACTAACAGTTTAAGTTGATATCAACAAGTGAAACCCATTTGGGGTATAGAGAAAGACAAGAGTTGCAAATAATTTAAGAGAGAGCCTGAGAGTACTGACCATGATCTCCTTTAACTGATAAGAGAGTGGAAGAAAGGAGGAAGAGGAAGAGCAGAGAGAAGCGGAACAACGCCATTTTTTCTACTTTGAAGCAGAGGGAGAGAGAGATGAAAGAGATGGACAATGGTTGAGGAAGACCCCTATATATAGAAGCGACACGCTGTAAACTACAGAGTCGAAAACTAACCGAGCAAGACATCCTAACGACAACGACAACGTTTTGCCTCCCTTATGGAATTTTGGTCTCTTACTTTTTTCTAATTTAGGATTTAATTTTTGATTATTTTTTTATGAATTAGTCCCTAAACCAGATGAAATAACATATTTTGATCTTTGTAGTTAGGGATGAAAATGGATCTGATCATCTGTCGGGGGCCCGTGGCCCGACCTTTTAAAGCCTACGTAGGTCAGACTTGTCAGGTAAAAAATCAGACTTAGACTTTTAAAAAAGTTTTATTAATTAAACAGATTAACTATAGGCTTTCTAAAAAGCCTTTGAAGCCAAACTGATCAGCTTATTTAATTAGCTTAATTATTAATTAATTATATATAATATAATTATAACATAATATATATATATATATTTATATTTACATAATATAAATTAATATTACAAATTTACAATTAAAAAAATTAGGAGGGGAGAGAACACAATTTTTTTAGGTTGTTCTTGGCATTTAAAAGTCTCACTAGGCCTTCAAAGAGGCCAAGCCAGACCTACCAGGCCTTAAAAGCATATGACAGGCTAATAGGCCAGACTCAGGCCTTGAAAATTTGATGTAGGTCAGGCTTAGATCTTTCAAAGCCCGACCTGGTCTGACCCATTTCCATCCCTATTCGTAGTTAATACATTTCTATTATTTGTTGACGTGTCAACCAAAAAGACACATGTCATGCTTACTTGTGTAAAAATATGTATATAATCAATTAAAAACATTTCAAGTAAGCACTTAACCTTCTCTCCCTTCTCTCACTCTTCTTCCTTTTTTCATCTCTTTCTCTCTGCTTAACCTCACCCACCCCCAACCGCTATAGCCTTTAACCATCCTACCACCACCCTTCAGCCTACCACCATCACAACCACTCTTCTCCCAATTAGTTGCCACTATAGTCCCTTTCTATCTCCAACCTTCCAATCAAACAACAACAATAGTAAAGGATAAATAAATTTGTGCCTTGGTGATTGATATCTTAGTCTTAATTCCTAGTTGTTTTGATAGTGATTTAGATTGTATAATTGGTGATTCTCTAATAGGCATTAAGAGTAAATCGTGACAGGGATCTTCAAATTCAATTGCCTCAACGTCAAATCAGACTTGTACTTGTTGAAACTTCACAATGATTTATAATTAGTAACCAAACTCAGATTTCAACATAAGTTGCATAATCACTTTGTTCATCACAATAACCACATGGTTATGCCAATTTCATTGTTGTCCTCCACTAACATGCATTCATCTTATTATGCTCTTTAATTGGAGGATCAATTAGCTTTTCATCTACACTTTCATGGACTTTGCTTAGCTTTAATCTATAAGGAGTTCCTAAGTATTTATTGACCTATATGCTTCCTTAAACAATCTCTTCTTTATTTTGCTCCGACAACTTTCTTTCTTGTCAACAACTTGATTATGATTTTACTCTATTTTAATCTCATCTTGTAGCTTTTCCTTATGTTGATCTTTGGTTTCAGGATTTTCTTGTTGTACAGGCATGGGATTGCATAGCTTGTTTGAATGGTTGTATCCACATCCCTAAACATTGCTTGTATTTCATGGATGAACTAAAAAAGTATATTCTCTAGATAGAATGCTATCATCTACAACTTTATGCAAACACAAACAGACAAAGGTTATCTGAACTAACTAATTACTAAATTGAAAAACAAAATAAATGCTCAGATTAGCATCTTCCTAGAAATTGTTGATATTTAGGATCAACAATCCTCAATAACAACACTATAAACTTGATGTAGATTTTTCATATCTGGTATTTGGCAAGTTCCCTAATTGTTTAACTGAGTATATCCAGTACCATTCCCATAAGAATGTAGTCCAAAGTACCAAAATCCTAGGGTGACACTATCTGAACAACAATTGAAAGATGAATCATGTTGTATTAAGAAATTAAAACATTTATAAAATTTTTAGAATTTTTCCAAAGATAAAGTAAATTAGATGTGAAAGAAATACAAGAGTGGAATCACTCTTCAGCTAGCTCGAAAGGATGTGAGATCTGGATTAAGTGCAACTAAATTCTATGATTGAAAATTGAATCCATGCAGATAGATCAAGCCTAATCCCTTAGGTTAGAATCTTTAATTTGCTACATCAGGAACCTTAATCAACATGACCTAACAAATCAAATTACATGAATTAGAGAGACCTTGTGATCAGAGGAGCATAATCCCTTAAGTCATCGCCAATACAAGTTAGAAATCTTAGTTCAAAATTAGAGACCATGATTCCTCATTGTGAAACTAATTCCTTGATCAATCCTTGGATGAAGCTAAAAACAACATTAAGAAGGGAGAATTATAATTTATCATTGAATTTTATCACATCTCAATCACAGATCATCAATCCTCCAACATCACTTAGAGTTCATCCTCTCCCAACCCTAAAGATATAGCCAAACATGGAGAGATAAGAAGTGTGACAAAAAAATGAATGAAGTTTCCATAAGATGGAATGAGAGAATTAAGAGAAAAAGTAAAAGAATCTCAAGAAATTTTATTAGAATTTAGAATTATGAATTGGGTGATACATTATTGCAATGATTAACTTAATTTATAAACAACAAACATATAACTAATGTTACAATGTAGTTATGGTTATTCTAATGGCATATAATTACAATTTAAACAAAGTAAGACACGTAAATCAACATAAGCACGCCCATAACAAGCGTGTCATCATGTAAATTAATGTAGGCTTGACCACTCATGTTTATGTTTTAACTACTATGACCATTGTTAGTCATTAAACTACCTCCATACTGACCACTTAGCATTACACCAACAAAGGGAAACACATAACAAACATAGACATTTACCACTTAACGATCACTTTACTAAATGGAAAAACTAAGCCAACCCTAAGACAACATCTTGAATGATACCACAAAAACGAGTTTAGTTCCTAAAATCAGATTTGTCACAAACTTTACCACACTCTATGAGGATAAACCATAAGTATCTTTCAATGTGGGTAGCCACGCTACTAAGCAATGTTGGCACACCAAGCTAAGGTTCTTCCTTTGTACTTGTGTGTAGGCATGCTGAAATTAGGCGTGGCTATGCTAGTTTAGCGCTAACTGTTTTTCAACCATTAACATATGGGCTTAGACATGTTGTGTTTTTATGTTGTCACACTATTGTTTATATATTTGTCTATAAATAACTAGTATATTGTAACTTTAATCAATAGATAAAAGAGATAAAGTAAATTTCATTTTGCAATAAAATTTTACATTCAATTACAATTTTCTCTATAATTTATAGTTGAGATAGAAATATCTCTTTAGCAATGCTTGGGAAATTGTAATCTTTGATTGAGTTACACAAAGATTCAGCCATTAATTAGATTTCTTTTCTCTTAATGTTATTCTTGGATTGATCACTTGAGAATTGATCAACTAATTGGATTCATATATAGGAATCTTGACTTCCAATTTTGATATGAGGAATTCCACCTACTTTGGGGATAACCTAAGGGAGTAGGCTTTCTTAGTCATAAGGTTTCTTTGATTCACATTATTGATTGATTCATCTTATTTGCCTAAAGGATTAAGGTTCATGATTATCAATTTAGGGATTTTGACCAAAAGGGTAATGCTTTATCCATCAGTGTAAATTCAATCTTGAATTATGTAATCAAAGTGCATCCAATCAGGATTTCTAGTTAATTCAAGCTAGTTGAGGATTAATTTTGATTCTTAACTTATTGTTTGTAATATCTTTCATTCAATTTACTTTTTTCATATAAAATTCATAAATGTTCATAAACAAATTCTTTCATTTTTACTATCACATGATAAACTTTAAGATAATTAACGTCCAGATAGTGATAACCTATTGATACTCTAAGACTCAATCCTTATAGGAACAATATTGATATACTTAATCAAATGATTGGTGCACTTGCCATTAGTTTGAATTGACGCATCAACACACTCAAACATGTAGAACAAATATATTCATGAGTTAGAAACATTCTTGACATCAAGAATACTCAAACACCAATGAGTATATTTTCAAATCTTTGACTCATCTAGCCTTGATGTAATTGTTCTCTAAGATCTAAGTGATTTGGTATTCCTGACTCAAAGGTTTGAGCATTGATCCTTTATAAAAAAATCTTTCCCAAATAAAAATCAATTAACCAAACTACATAATACTCAATTAGGCTTTCATTTAAGCTCTAACCCTCAGTAAGATCTTTCTTGTAAAACATGTTGTTAAGGGAGGGTCCCAAATATAAACGGGGTTAGGGTGAATTACTCTTTCAAGAGTTTATAGAACACTTGATTGAATTCCTAGTACAACAAAACTGGTAAGTAAGTCAACCTTCCACTATTCTTATAATTACATCAAAGTCAAAAGAACATGTATCCTGATTATAGAAAGGAGCCCATGCTTACGCCACACATGACATGGAAGCATGAACAAAGTCACACCATTACGAAATATAGAAACACTTAGGAAAATAGGTAGTTAAAAATAGGGTGTTACATCTATGGTGTGTCCACCAAAAAATTTCCATCCACAATTTAATCTTAACAGCCAGATGCCTGTCGAGCTTTGCCAGATGCTTATGGTACTCTTTTGGCTCATTTATACATCAATGAACATGAATAATATAAAGTTATTTAACTTTGAAATGGAATTACTGATTGATGCTATAATAAAAAAATTAAAACAAACAAAAACTATAGTATAGTGGGTGATTAACCTAGGTCGTTCTCTCGAGGACCTCAATTACTAGACTAAACACAACACAACAATTGGGGCTATTTTGGATTTAAGTAAGAATGTAGTGAGCATTAAAATAGATACAAAATCAATAAACATAAAATAATTGACTTACAATTTCTACTCCATAAAATAGATTTGATAATAAGTCAATCTCATTCCCAATTTGTGAGTTCAAATTAAAAACAAGTGTCTTTAATATGAATTCCTTGAATTATCTTTTAATATACACCTTTGTTCGATTTGATAAGAATTTTCTTAATTTGATCTCAAAAATTTGAACTAAGTAAACACACGTTTTGAGATTGGACAAGTAATGAATTTGACAAGCACAAATTATCTGGAACTGTGTTGAAGCGATCTAAGATTAAATTAAAAATGTTTGTGGTGAAACTCAAGTTCAGCTCCACCATTAACTACTCCTTCTACTTTAAGAATATCATATTTCTCAACCTTATCACTCATTAACAATACGCTCAACATCCTCAACATTTGTCATTGCAGTAATCTCAACACAACTACAGCCATAATATATGTAAAATCAAAAGGTAGAAGCAGTAAATCAATCAACTCATCAAGTGTGCTATCATGAGATACATGAGAATATATCAAATCAACTCAATGTGCATCAGGGAAACGAACAACAATATCATCATTGGGTAGTACATGAAAGTCAACAAAAGGCTCAACATCTTTAACCTCTATCACCGCACTAGAATCAATAACATCAATGGGAGTAGAATCATTATCTTCATGCGGGATTTCAATCTCTATTAGACCAGTTACATGATTTGCCATTGCCTATGTAAGAAGCTTAGGAGAATTCTGAGATTGATTCTAATTCAAAGAAGCTAATTGGTCAAGCTAATTCTGTGTATTTTGGAAGGTGACCTCAAAACTATTCTTGTTATTGAGAAAGCATCACGAGCATAGTTATTTGCTTCATATTTGAGATTTCATTTTGTCTTCTTAATCTTTTTAACTAGTTTAATATAATTTTTTATTATTTTTAATTGTGGATCTTTTATATTCTATATTGATTATATGGAATCAAGTGTGTCTTAGCTAGAATTACTAGAATTCATTTATACTTAGTATTATAGTATAAGTATATGTATGAATTTTAGTAATTCTTGACTATTTTTATAACAATATAAATATAAAATAATAATAAAATATTAATGTTTTAATATTAATATAATAATAATAGAACAGTAAATATAACACAAATAAATTAAGTACCCATTCTATGACAAAACCTTTCTTTTATTTTTGTGCTTTTAGTGGGCCTAATATTTAGGTGGATACTAGGGGAAAATCTCATGTTTTTTTAAAATTTTGAAGTCATTTATTTTGTTCTTCTTTAAAGATTGATGGATAGTTTTCATACGTTTTACGTCTAAATCAAATTTTAAAATAACATAGGAGCCTTATCCTATGCTCCAAACTAAGTTTATGCATCCTTTAAAATTTCAAAGCAGCATACTCCCACATTAGTTAGGATATTAGAAATGTCCCAAATCTTCTGCAGTCACAAATTATTTGTAAGTATATTTTTTCAATTATTAGTTAGGATATTAGAAATGTCCCAAATCTTCTGCAGTCACAAATCATTTATAACTATATTTTTTAATTATATATTTAAATTACAAATTCTGAAATCCTAAAACCTCTACAATAATTATAAAATTTTAATTTTATTAACATAATATTTTTTATATAAAATTGACTATGTTGAAATAAAAATTCACTTACAAAATTTAATATGAATATTTTATACTACAAATTTAAATAGTTATCTTAATATATTATACAAAGAAAATTAGTTTTCTTTTAAAAATACTATTAATCAATGTATACATAGTATATGGATAAAATTTTAATAACAATTTCTCAATTATATTTAAGATAAGTATATTGTTTATTTAATTCGTTGCTACTATATTATTAAAATTGGAATTATATATTTTTTAAATTCTTTTGAAATATATAAATATAAAGAAACCCCGTAATTCCTGGTAGCGTAAAATAATGCAACCACTTTTTTGGGACAATTATTGCGTATAAACGTGTATAGTTAGAAAATGTGATGAATTCAACTATTTAAAGAAAGTTGAATTGAGATTTTGAGTGACATATGCAACTAATTAAAAATGAGTAAAAGCACGTAAAAAGTCTTATCATTAATCGATAATAAATGTATACAAAAGTAAGTAAATTAATCATTAAATTATAAAAAACATTTAGAATAAAAGGCGTTAGATTGGTTAATTTTCAATCGATATTAAGCCGGCATTTCCAGTCACTCGCATTAAATTATACTACATAATGCAAAGATTTGGCTTACTATAAGGTGGTGTTTGGTATAAGAGATCTTTTTAAGTGAGATTCAGAGAATATGTTTTCCGGGTTTCCTGGGTAACTTATTTCCCATGTTTAGTATTAAAAAAACTTACCCGAGAATCTTTTTAGTTTTTCTCATTTCCATGTTTGGTGTTAAAAAACTTACCCGGGAATCTTTTTGTTTTATGAGGATTTAGGAAGAAAATGAGGGTATTTTCGTCTTAAATTTTTTTATTCTTGGGAATGTATAGGATACCCACATGTTGAAATGGGAAAATGAAGTTTTTAATTCTTTCATAATTAAGTTTCTTGGGAATCTCACATTCTTAGGAATATTTTTTTTATCTCATACCAAACATGGGTAAGGAAATATTTTAAATAGCATTTTAAGAAAAGTTCAAAGATCCCTGTACCAAACACCACTAAGGGGTTAGAGATTTACTTATCTTTGTGAAATTGCAGCTTGCAAAGTTGCAAGAGCCAACAACTGAACATTTATATTGCTTGAATCTGCTAGCTGCATGTATGGTTGATGAAAAATACTTCACCCATATATTTCAGCTTAAATATTCAAGCAAACCATACGAAGACATCATAATTCACAAGCTTCTGCTGGTCATACAGTGATACTTTGTTTTTAAGACCATACTTGTCTGAAACAGACAGAACATAATTATACAAACGAACATTACAAACATATTTTAGAATGAGTTTTAGAATGAGAAGTTGCATGTGGAACCCGACTCGAAGCGACCTAGCCTCGGACAATTTGACTTCAATGTGAGACTTACTTTCATACAATAATTATTACGGTCAATTATTATGGTCGTAATGAGGGACATAACGTCACAATGTTGATCATTAATATGAACTTGACTTCCATGCAATAATTATTGTAGTTGTTATGTTGGACAACCTCCCACACTAGTCTACTAACAACAAAACGCTAAATTTATGAGAAAAATTTGAATAAGCGTTTTGGCCAAAATTTAAACATGATTTTGCATGAAATGCCATCCCACACAACTCTATTTACACAATTTTTGTAAACTGTAAGTGCCTCACCCCCTCTCAATTTCTCCCTCTCATCTCACTCTTCCCTCTTAATCCCTCCCTCTCAACCATAATCAAATGGCCCTAAACCTTTAACGTTAGACTACTTGTCAATATTTCAACATACCGATCTAAATTACTAGTTAACACTCTCATGTTAATCTCACTAAAATGGGAGGAATTTGAATAATTTAGTATAATGTTTTAAATTTGAAAACCAAGTTCTATAGTTAATTAATAAAATATCTACTTAACATTATACTCATGCACCGATGCACTATTTCCACTCATTTATATCTCGTTTTATTTTTCCAAGACATGAACATACATTACATGACTTGTTTTTATCATTTTGCTCTTTGTTTCCTTATATAATGCCTCTTTTGTCCCAATAGATCTATAATTTGAGTATACAAACTATTAACTAGGGATGGAATGAGTTAGGCCATTCATTAGGGGTCCATGACTAACTTGTTTAAAGCTTATATAGGTAGAATAGTGATGCTCCTAGCCAAATCTCTGCGAAGGACACTCATATGTTGGCATAAACCCCGAGTCTGACTGAGATTGGGTCGGAACATATATGTTCCATGTCCGTGAGGAGATAATGGTTGTAGGCTATATACTTGTTGATCTTCTTGTGTACTCCCCCTTGGAATCCCCTGTCGCTCATTTCTGTTTACAGGCATGTTAATTTCAAATGGCTGGTTTGGCGCCTCATATGCACATGTGATTACAGGATACACAACTTCTAAGACACAACCCTGTTCAAACCACATTTACATCACATTCATGGACCGTATCCTAATTTGTTCAAACACATTTGTAGTTGATTGGGAGGGACTCTGTGCATCTTCAGTTTCCAGATAATGGATGCTCTCCATTGCATCAACCTATGGAACAAAAAACACACCGTTACAAGCTTTCCTCTAAACCTTATCAAACTAAAAACAAAATAATCGTTTGGACTTACTAAGTGCCCAACCAGAGCATGTTTTCTTATGATCCATCTTTGGGTATACATGTGGTACAAACACATATACTCAAAATTCATACTCAGTAGACCCTCCATAGGAGAGTTTGAACATACAAACTAAAGGCAATTTTCTCACATGTTAATCAAGGGTACATACATCTAATCCCAATTTTCACTAAGCTTCCCTCTCTGAGTAATGCCATAGAGGTCATCCGGTTGACGAGGTGGCGACGGTATATGCTGTTGTATTCCAAACTGTCTCATCATTCGGTTTGGCTAATGCCACTTAACTATGTTGGTGCACAATAGTGGTACCACAACTTTCCATGAGTCTGACCCTTGCAAATTAATTTTAGGCAACGTCTGTAATGCTTCATCAGTATATGGGATCCAAACAATCTGTACAACATTATCAACAAAATAAATTAGTCAACAAATTAAAATGGTTTATGCATAATATTTTAAGGTACATACATCAGTATGGCTCATTTGGTCAAACACACGCCGGTAAAAGTCAAGGTCTTGTCTCATGGCCTTGAGCATTTGACTCCTTAACCACCAACAATGAAGTTGGGCGTTAGAAAAACATGACATGATTTTGTTAAAAACTTGAACAAAAATTTAAATAATAATTAATTTTTTTTACCTTGTAGTATAAGGGGTTCCTGGAAGTCTATCACGAAGGGGAATATTATTTAGAATAATACTAGGGAACCTGTCCCAAACCCATACATGAAATAGTAGATGAAGACCATAAATTGATGTCCGATCGTAGTTAGTGGACATACATAACTCACGATACAAATAACTCAATGCTACAGAACCCCAACTGTATTCGCTGCATGTATCAAGGTTTTCCAGTAATGACAAGAGATTCTACTACAAGATTGATCCCAAAATATAACATTACAAATCAAGCGCAGAATATAAGCTCTAGTGTATCTCAATAACTACAAGTCACTCCCAAGGTGGTCCTCAATGTTGATGAAGTTATCCGAAAGCCACTTCATCTTCAAATAGCCATAATGAAATGCATCATCAGGAAGATACAGATCAAACAAATGTTGCATCGTTGCCTTCCAATCTTGTTCGATCGACTATCCACTCGCAACCCAACTTGCACTACCACATCCTGTAGGGTAACCGAGCACTCACTAGGTGACATATGAAATGTATGCATCTCAAGTCTCCACCTCTCCATAAGTGCAGACACCAAAGCCGACTCCATCAGCCCTGATTTTTTAGAATAGGAAACCAGACCCTTAGGACTCCTGAGGATACTCTGTTAAGCTTTTGGTGAGAAGCTTGAGGCTTTGGCCTGTTCCCCAAGCAGTTTAGCATAAGAAAGATGGTGAAAATAGAACTAGCTAAGATGTTTAAGATAAAGTATAAGAATACTAAGAGAACATAACGAGTAAGAGAAGCAGAGATAAGAAAATGGTAAGAACCATAATAACGTTCAACCATACTGTCTAATTAAAAATAATATGTTAATATCGATTATTTTGTACTAATTGATTTTATTTGATAATTATTTTCTGTCAGTAATATTTAATAGATAAATAATTATAATAATAATTTATTTTGAAACTATATATTTTAATTGGTTTATTTATTTGATAATTATATTTAATAATAAAATATCATACTGTTTCTCGGATTCAAATTGTGGGACTCAGCCTGAGGTCGGACTTTGATAATTCGACCTAAGACTAGTGATCCAATAAGGAAACTAGTCCTGCTAGGATCGTTTCGTAAAGGATTAAGGGTGTCTGACTTGGTCTAATCAGCTAATTAGAACCTTTAATGTCTCCCATGTTTAACCGTTCATATACCTCAGGATATCCGATGGTGGCATAGTCAGTCCTTGGTGATTCGTTTTGATGTTTTAGGAACTTTTCCTGAAGAGGCTGAAACCCGGTTCAGACACTATCATCCTCGTTTTTCCATAAAATGATTTCCTCAAAAGTTGTTTTAAGACTCGACTCGTATATCTTTAGTGTTTTGGACCCAACTTTTATATACGAACATGGAATGGGACGATTTTGGTCTCAATATCTTTGTTTTGAAAAGATCTTCAATCTCTGTTTCTAGCCCCAAACTCCGATTCTCACTCTGTCAACTCCAAAATTGGAAATTAAGTGTGTTTACCTTAAAATTCCAATGTTTGGACATTTTTCTCTATGCATAGTTCAGAAAAAATTCATAACTTTGTCATACAACCTTCGATTCGTACAAACTTAGTGTCAAAATGTCTGTAACAAAATTATCTAAGTTTTCTATGCAAACATCAGAGGCTAAATCTCTCTAGATCAGTACAGTTTAATAAATCTTTATGACCCTTTGGCTGTTTCGTTTCAATGTTGGCAGCCTTCGATAAAATTCATGTATCTCCCTCGTCCGGTGCTTAAATCACTTTTTTCTTTTTGCTATGGATCCGTATCCTAGATCTCTATAATATTTATGGGGAGCACAAAATCAAATTCCCAAAGGATAATTAATGGTGAATTTATTTCTAAGACCCTAGCTGATCCAGGAAGCTTCTAGAGCACCCTATCATAAATTGGGTATATCTCGGGATACAAAACTTGGATCATCCCAAATGATATATAAAATTAAAGAGGAAAAAAAAATATAAAAACTTCATGAAGGGCTTGAAATCCAATTCTTACTCCATAAATCCCAAAATTTCAAATACTATACTGATTCACGTTTTCCTAGTGGCAGCTTGCACTATGTTTAGTATTTTTCACATATCTCTCTCATATGACAATGAAACTGAACAATTCTTTCACTAAATTTTTATTAACTTAATTCTCTACAACTTGGATGAAGAACACGAAGCCTAAATCCCTACCAATTTGGCCCAGAAAATTAATCTTTACAAGGAACAAAAATCTCGTCATAGCCCTGCACCCCTTTTGTATTTGGGCCATAACTCTCTCATGTCTTAATAGATTTTTTTTGTGTTATATACCAAATTTAAGATAACAAAAAGATCTAAAACTTTTGGGTTTAGTTCTTTATGAAATTCAGCCTACATATACCCTTAAAAGCTCACACAAAGTGAAGCCCAGAAGCTGGACACCTTAGCTTCTCCATGCAACCTTGGCAAATTAACCCTCTCCATCCAAAGGACACTTGCCTTGCTCTAGAAACTCCTTCCTCCATGCATCACCACCTCTTGCCACCTCACTAGAGAGGTGTCAACCTCTACCTACTCCTCTCTATTTAGCCCTCACCTCCCATTTCCACCATTCATATTTCATGTAAACAAACTAACATCTCATCACCCTAACTCCTTCTCCTAGAAGTAACTCCATTCAGCCAAGTCACCTTATTCTTCTCCTTCACTTCACTTCTAGCAAAAATAATTATTCCTCTCAACCACCATAAGCCACCCCAACAACCACCACACCTTATCTCCCTCATGGCCTCACGTCACTACACCACCACCAACCACCATGATCTCTTCTCCTCCTCCCTTCTCTTCTTGAACCCGCAACACTTCCTCCATCAAACGATGATTTTCTATTAAATTTTTCTACAAGATTCAGACCCCTGAATATTAGCCCCATCTCCCTTGTTTCAAGCTTCCAAAACCGCGAGCTAATCCAAGGCCACCAAGGTAAGGATTTTCATATTTTGGTTCTTGATCTTGTCTCCTCTTTCTTTGGTGCCCAAAATAGTTTTTGTTTTTGTTTTTGTGGCATTTTCCTCTATATTTTGGAAGCCCAAAACTGTGACTTCGTTATCCCCTTTTGGTTGCATCTGTTGTTTTCTTTTAGGATCAGGAACCGTAAGCGACAAGCGGTGAAAGGTTTCAAGTAAATAGTATAATTTCGACGCTCGATTCCTTGAGTTTTATTCAATCCATGGTTGTCCTAGTATTTCCCTTGCTGGCTGTGACATTCTTTTCCAATTTTAGGCTGCATGTTGTTATATTTTTAGGATCGGGGACGATTGGCGGCGATCAGCGATGAACAGTGGAAAGTACGAAGCAAAACGATGAATTTTTGGTAAACGACCTCTTGATTTAGAATGATTTCATGGCTGTTTTGTGACTCTCCATTGTTGTCCATGACCTTTAACTGTTTTAAAATTTCTTGTATGTCGATTTTAGCAGATCCTAGAACGATCGATGGACGTTTTGAATGTTTAGCGGGTTTTTGACGAGCATACTATTTTTCTTCCTACAGACAACAGCTATTCCATGTGGTAAGGGTGTTTCACCTCGTTAAATCTTGTTTCTAAATATTCCATAATATTACTTGTACACTTGTGAGCCTCCATTTTGAATTTCACCATGATCTAACGGTTAAATCTTAAGTTAGAAAAATTTCCGTCAACGACGATTAACTTTAATAGAATTCATCGCTAAAATAAATTTCTAATAAATTTAATAAGTGTATTTTGATAATGGTATATAAAATTTTTTTTTATCACGATCAATATTAAAACGAAAAGCTCAGAAAAATTTAGCGTTAGGCGGGTTCGGTTTATTCGATATTGTTGTATTATCTAAATTTAAATTTTAGTGGTCTTGTGTAATTTATGGTTATTTTATCTGGTAAGCCCCGCTTTAGGAAATTAAGTTATCGTTGCATACCGTCAGAGTTGCTTGAAGAGATTGTGTGTTTTCGAGGAAAATTTCCTACCGAACGGTTATGACGCGTTATTTTATCAAGCGTTAAAAATGGCATTATTTTAAGTTACTATAAGACTTTATAGAAATGTTACTAAATAAATGAATGAATTTTTTTAACAAACAAAAAGTCTTACTTAAAGAGCTTTACTAATAAGTAACTTAGTTTAGATAAATTATGTCGATTAAGAAAAAGATATGGAAATAAAGGGACTTTTTAATTCAATGAATATTGGAATTTAGGAAGAAATTTCATGGCCAATTTAGTGACCACTTTCGTGACCATTTAAGGTAGAATAAAAAGTGACTTTAAGCACTTGATTAAATGGAATGAATTTGGCAAAAGAAATTTTAGTAGGAAATGAAATTTTTGGGTTAGATATTTTAAAGATTAATTAGGCTAAGAATAAAATGAAATAAATAGTTAGAGTCTAACTTGGAGTAAATTATAGAAAAGGATTTTAATGAATTAATTAGGAAAGGAATTATGTACCTAAATAAAATAGATCTAAAGTTTGGAAACCTAATAAAAGAAAATAATGTTAGGAGTTAGAAACCTAGGTAATCATTAAAAAGTAAGAGAAATGAATTAAAGGAATTTTACCTAGAAATATTAATTAGCTAAATAAGAAAGGATTTTAGAACTTAGACTTATAATGAAAAGGGACAAGACCTATTAATTAAGTGGTGACTTTTAGTAAGTAATAATTGATTAAGGAGGCGGAATTTTAAGACATGATATACATGAAATAAATAAATAAGTCCTAGAGTATTAATCACTTGTAAAGGTAAACAATTAGAAAGGAAAGTGCAATAGCTCTGGTTTTCTAAAATAGAAGCTCAAGCTCTCGGGACTTCCGAGAGTACCTAGTTAGGTATTTTAGGAGAACGAGGCTTAGGCCTGATCCCTAAATTATCATTATAGTGTGAGAAAGTGATATTTAAGAGAATATGAGTAGAGGATTATACAGTCAAGTGAAACAAGTGAGCAAGAGAAGTTTGTACAACAGTAACCTTAGAGAGAGACTTGATTAATGATGAATTATGGGAAGAAATGAATGTGTTTAATTCAGCAATTTATCTATTACATACTGAGGTATCTATATTCATGAATATATTATTATTATTACTGCTAGACAATTTCTGAGTGGTGCTCAACTTTGGTAATTTATAGATGATGATAGTCAATTTTGATTATAATGGATTGGAATGTTTAGAATTATTTAAGTATCTGATTAGATTTTAAGACTTGGCAATTTATGAAGTCCAAGATTTCATAAGACTTAATTAAGCCCCTTTAATAAAGTAATTACTGAATAATGCATTATTTTTGATATTAACGGGTAAATGGATATTATTATTAAAGATTTTAGTTGATTAAGATAAAATGAAATGGATAGATAATGTCTATTTTGGTATTTTACATTATTAGTAACGAGTTTAAAGATATAAAAGTGTATTTATAATAAAGTTAGTTAAGAAATTAATTAATATTTTAATAATAGATATCGTCTGGTCCCTCGGATTTGAACTGTGGGACCCAGACCGAGGTCGGACTCTGGTCGTTCGACCCAACACTAGTGATCCAGTAAGGAAATTAGTTCTCTTAGTATCGTTATGTAAAGAATCAAGGGTACCTGACTCGGCCTAACCGATCAGATCAAAATTCTTAACGCCTCTTATGTTTGACCGTTCATGCACTTCGGGATGTCCGATGGTGACATGGTCAGTCTCTTGTGGCTCGTCTTAAAGTTTTAGGAAATTTTCATGCAGAGCTCGAGACCTGGTTCGGACTTTATCATTATCATTTTTCCATAAAATAATTTCTTCAAAAGTTGTTTTAACCCGCATATCCTCAGTGTTTTGGGCCCAACTTTCGTATATGACCTTGGAATGGGATGATTTTGGTCCCAATCTCTTCATTCTAAAAAGATATTCAACCTCCTTTTCTAGCCCCAAACTCTGATTCTTGCTCTGTCAACCCCAAAATTGAGAATTAAGCATGCTCATCTTAAAATTTCATTGTTAGGACGTTTTTCTTTGCACCTGATTCGGAAAAATTCATAACTTTTTCATACAACCTTCGATTTGTACAAACTTGGTGTCAAAATCTCTATAACAAAATTATCTACATTTTCTATACAGATATTGAAGGCTATTTCTTTCTAGATTGGTAAAGTTTAATGAATCTTTATGACTCATTGACTGTTTCATTTTTATGCTTGCTGTTTATGGGAAAACTCAGATATCTTCCTTATTATGTGCTTAAATCACTCTGTTCTTTATGATATGGATTCATATAAAGGCACTCTACAATTTTTATGAAGGGGACGAAACCCAATTCTCAAAGGAGAATTTTTGGTGGATTTATTTCTAAACACCTAAGTGATTAGGGATCTGTTTGGACTTCCTATCGTAAATCAAACGTATCTCGGGCTACCGAAATCTAATCATTATGTATGATATATTTATTTAAAGTGAAAAAGAATATATATAACTTTTATGTTGGGAGTTTCCTCTAATTTTGGCTCCACGACTTATTCTAGATTTATTTCTAACACCTCTAGTTTTCTGGTTTGTAAAAATTTTGCACACTTTGGTTTCTTACCCGACAAGTTAATTTCTCGGCCACCGATTTTCTGACCACCTCACCACCTTTGTACACCTTCCTGGACAGGTGTCACTATCCAGTCCCCTCCCTCCACTCAGCCTATCACCTCTCTCCTTAGCCAATCAGAATTCATGCAAAACTAGCCACCATCATGATCCTAAGTCACTATCACTTCAACCAAATCAACTCACTATCTCTCCATTCCATTTATTTGCTTCACGGTAGAAGCACTCACTTCCCTCTCTTCACTCTCTTCTCTTTCAAACCACAAATTCAACCTCCACTTAAGCCACCACAACATCCACCCTATACCACCCCCACGGCTACACCAAGAGCCACCACCACCACCTATTAGAAATTTTTCTTCTCCATCCCTTTTCTTCCATTAACACGTGGCCCAAACCCCCCAAACCAACCACTTTCTCTTCAATTTCTTCATGCCTTGGACTCTAGAAAATCAGCTGGACCTTCCTTGTCTTGAAGCTCCAAGACCGTGAGCCATTTAGGGACCTCCCAAGGTGAGTATGACAATTTTTCCTTGGCTATTACACTTGACTCTTTTGGTTATTTGAATTCTATTTTTATTTTGGAAATTTAGTGGCATTTACCTTGCTAATTGAATGCTTGAAAAAGTTATCATCCAACCCTTTGTTGAAGCTTCCAAAACCGTGAGCACTCCTAGAGCTATCATCACTAGTGGAAAAAATGGATATAATCACGGTTAAAAATGGCTATTAATCACGGTTAAAGAATCGTGGTTGTTGCAGCCGTGGTAGTAGATGAGGGTCTTTAACCACGGTTAACAACCGTGGTAATAAATCAGATCTAACCACAGTTGTCGAGCATAACCGTGAATGTAACAGACAATGTATATTCACGGTTATAGTAAGAACTGTGGATAAAGAACAGCTATATTCACCGTTGTTTAGCATAACTGTGAATATAAGTAGTAAAAAAATTCACTTACAGACTATGTATATTCACGGTTATAGTAGGAACCGTGGATAAAAAACATCTATATTCACGGTTGTTTAGCATAACTGTGAATATAAGTAGTAAAAAAAATTCACTTACAGAGTATGTATAATCACGGTTATAGTAGTAACCGTGGATAAATAGTGTCTATAATCACGATTATAGTAGTAACCGTGGATAAATAGTGTCTATAATCACGGTTGTTACCATAACCGTGAATAAACACTGAGTTTTTTTTTTAATATGGTTTCTGTTTTATTATTTCCCAAACCTGTATTCAGACAACCAGCACAATATATAGTATCCCAGCATATCCAGCAACAAACAATATATAAAAAGAATGGTATATATATAACATTTAATTTGATATGAATTCATAACAACCTAAAAAATGAAACTATATACAATTCAGATAAATGTAACCTAATAAAATGTAAACCCTAAATCCTACACTAGATACATATTTAAGAGAATAAAGATCCTATATCTAGCTAAGTTCTTTTGCTGATTTCAATGAAGTATGAGGCCCATTGCTTTCTAACATTATCTACAAGTGTCTTAGAGAAGTATGATCGGTCCTGGAAGTACTGCAAACAATGCACAAAACAATTAGAACAAAAGCTATATTTATTACATGAAATTGATGAAATTGTTAGAAAAGTAGTCCAAATGATGAGAGTTACATCTGTCCATCCATCTACTAAATGTTGTTGGACAATGCTCAGCATAGTGTGCATGACGAAATAGCCACACTCGAAGGTACCCTCCTGCCTGTAAGACTACAATGGACATAAAATATAGAATAAGTGAATTCGCAACTTAAAAAATATATATTGAAGATTTGAATGATTAGCCGATTGACTTACTTTTGGGTGCACCCACACAACTCTTCTTCCACTGGACTTAACTCCAACCAGTATATTGTATCCAACCACGGCCCTACATCAAATAAAACACAAGATAAGTTAGAATCGTATAGGTCTAAAAATGATGTAATTAATCGAATTTGTACTTATTGTTTAGGGATTAACTTACCCGTCTACTATACTTTTCAGATCTTGTGGAACTGTTCGATGCATAGTATCAAAGTACAGAGCAAGATAAGCCTGGAGACAGATCACCACAAGCGTCCAGTGAGCGCTGCAGTTACCAGTGATAAGTGAGACTTCAAAATGTAAAAATTAATGACAATAATTATGGAATAGAATATTACCCTTTATGATAGGGGCCCATGTATACAGCCTTCCCAGACTCAAACATCCAATTTTGGATGTATGCCTGGGTGTCCTGCGTGGTGTTTGCTTGCTTCTGTATGAGAGAGGGCTCTAAGAACTTGGAAACCCAAGTCCACACAAAGTTTTGTCAGAAACCTAAACAAGTTGAGACATGGTTAGCGACAAATAACTTGTATAATGAAAAAATTGGACAAAAAACGATATACTTACAGCTTCCATAGCTGAATGATGGAGATGTTCAGCATCGATATCCCTGAAATAATCTCACACATGTCAGAATGTGTAATGTAAAGTGGTACTGCACTTGGACAACCGAACACCAGTGGCTCCCATGGGACCTAAACAGTCTCATCTCCTTGCTCATACCCGATGCGCCATAGCATCCGGATGGGATCGTCGGCTGGGTCTGGCCTCTTCAATGCCTGTTCCTGTTGAACAATTGACAACCATCACAGTTTGTACCATAATTGACAATATAACAAAATTAGTTAGTGTTTAAGGTTTTTACCTGTCCAGGGGCAACATGCAGAAGTCTCTTGGGCCACATCAGAAAGTGGCCCACCGCCTGACCGACGGTCTTCACCTCTAGAGTTGCCACTGGCACAGCAGCATCCTCCTTGAGGACGAGCACAACAGAGGCCCTGGACATACCATCAGGTAATGTCTGATGGTGAACCATAAGGCCTAAGTTGTAGACCATGCTAGTGGCAACTGGCTCCTTCGACACGTCAATGAACAGGTCACATTGATGGGTGTCTGGTGGCTCGACCCCATCATTATCAGGGTCAGCCGCAGTGCACGACCCCTTAGTGCTAACCTTCCGTACCTACATATTTACACATAAAGCAGAAGTTATTCAACAATTAAATAAAGTGATTACAAACAATAAAACCGAGGAAATTAAATAAAGAATCTAACATGTGGGTCGCTAGCTGGTGCAGTAGTCTCCTGGTGGTGGCTGAGTGAGGCCTTCATCTCCTCCCTGAATCGGGCCATCTCGTGGTGGAGCCTAGATATCTCCTCCTGATACTCAGCCTTCACAACAGCCATCTTCTGCTGCACCATTTTCTCAAGGGAGGGGGCAGGGTCGGGAGCACCGTAATAGCTGCGGAGGCCTATGAAATGTGAATGATTAGCCAATAATTGTTTAACAGATAAAAAAAATGAAAGGATACATTTATTTCCAACTTACCTACACCTCGACCAATAGCACATACTCTTCCTGGGTGCTCTGGCTTACCGATGGCGGTAGTCAAAATATCCTGCCTACCATGGGCTACGAAAGACCCTTGGGTTGATTGCTCAACCAAGGAATCCTGAAACCAAACAAGTTAGTATTCACTTCCTTCACGTAAGACCAAAAAAAAGACACTGATACAAGGGGAATACTTACTATCCGTGAGGCGGCCTCCTGAGCTTGTGAGGAAGTGTATTCCCCACTCTTCTTGATCCTGGCCCGCTTCCATTTGTCGTGGCATGTAGGTGGGGAAGGGGGATCCACAATACCAGTGTCAGGCTGACTAGTCTGACACTAACTCAGCCTCTCCTGTGCCAGCCGCTCCTCCAACCTATGGTAACCCCCATGTGACAGTGTGTGGGGGCAGTCATTCAGCTTCCTAATGTCCCGGGCTTTCTTTCTGACCTCCTACAACAATAAAGAAAAATATTCAGAATTAGCCATTTAAATTATACATAATTTAATCATTTAAAAACCAATATACCTGAAACTAGACAGAATACCTATTTGCAACGAAAGCATCCCAAGTCGCCTGATCAATGAATGGATATTTCTCTCCAGGGAACTGTGCTTGGTCGTCCCCGAATACATACCTACAATTCAGGTACATTTAAACTAAGGATTGGTACAATTTGGTAAAGCGTTGATTAAGAATTTAAAGTCCAAATATACCTCGTGGTGAGTATGGATTTGAACGACCTCCATCGCTCAGCCATAATACCGAGGACCTTCCTCCTCGCTATGTTAGAAGATGGTATGTCAAAAGAATCCTACATGAAAGGAGTTAGTCCAAAAAGGAGTCCTTATTATGAATTACATCAAACTGTCGCACACATTTTTCTCCACATGCATTACATCAATGTAGTGTCTTACATCAAGCTCCCTCCAATATGGCAGGTCAAAAAACACTGACTTTTTCTTCCAGTTGTTTTGTGTCGGGTGCTGTTTTTCACACTTACCAAACTGCACGTTGACGTCTTTCACCTTTTCATATGTCTGGCGACCAGATAGTGGTGGAGGAGCCATTTCAAAGTCTTGGGCACCGTTAAATGACTTCTTCAACCTCTGAAACGAATGATTCGCTTTAAGAAACCTTCGATGTCGAAGATAAACACTTTTCCTACCATGGTGCAACCGCACAGAACTAGTCCCCTCCTCACATACTGGACAACCTTTATGACCCTTCACGCTGTACCTGGATAAGTTACCATACGCTGGAAAGTCATTGATCGTGCAAAAGAGCATGGCACGTAATTTGAATGAATGCCCGGTAAACCCGTCCAATACATCAACCCCGTCTTCCCACAACCTTTTGAGGTCTTCAACCAATGGAGTTAAATATACATCAATGTCATTGCCCGGTTGTCGTGGACTAGAAATCATCATCGATAACATGACATATTTCCGCTTCATGCACAACCATGGCGGCAAGTTGTAAACAAACAACAAAACAGGCCATGAACTATGGTTTGTGCTCAGGTTCCTAAACGGGTTCATGCCGTCTGTGGCTAGTGCAAGCCTAACATTTCTTGGTTCATGGGTAAATTCCAGAAAAATCGTATCCATTTTCTTCCATTGCGATCCATCGGTCGGATACCTAAGTAGTCCATCAACAACCCTTTCATCAGCATGCCATCTTATAAGTTTTACATTATCTGCATTGGCAAACAGACGCTTTAGTCTTGGAACTATAGGCAGATACCACAACGCCTTTGCAGGAGACCCTTTAGTGCATACCTTATTAGAATCCGCCTCTTTCTTCTTATACCATGACACCCCACACCTAGGACATTGATGCAGCATTTCTAACTCACCCCGGAATAATACACAATCATTTGGGCATGCATGTATTTTCTCATACTCTAAACCCATAGTACACAACACCTTTTTGGCCTCATAGTTACAATTCGGCAAGGTGTTTTCAGCTGGGAGCATTTCTTTCAACAACTTTAGTAAGTCAGTGAAACTTTTATCCTTCCACCCGTTTATGGCCTTCAAATTAAACAATCGCAAAGCTGCTGATAACCTCATGAAATTGACGCAGTTTGGATACAACGGCTGCTCAGAGTCCTCACACAGAGTCGTATATACATGAGCTTTCTTAAAACCTTCTACCCCCACATCACGGATCATATCCTCGAGTCGGTCATCCATGTCGACATCGGTGTCATGCATCGAGCTTCAATTTTCAGTTTGAGAGCTGTTACTTGGCACCACCACATCTTCACCATGCCATATCCAACGCGTATAACTATGCAGAAAACCGTCACACAGTAGATGTTCTCGCACCTCTTCCAAGTCTACCCGACGCAGGTTCAAGCATTTAACACAAGGGCAAAAATACTTTCCATTCACCTCCACTGCATTCCTCGCTACGAATTCTATAAATGATTCAACTCCTCCCTCGTACTTTAGACTTAGGCGTGATGCAGATATCCAACTCCGATCCATGCCAGCTGTTTACAAGGTGCTATGATCAACCTCACTTTTCCCACAAGGTGGTGGTCTTATACCCATTCAGGATGATAATTATTTTTATACGTCATTCATATATACAGGTTATGAGTTATTTTAAAATTTGATAAAATTTCAGCAGTATTTTGCATTGGTCTCGAAGTACACAAAATGAGAGTGGTCAAATCAAATTCAACCACAACCAAATATGCACCCAGAGAACAACACAAAATGCAAGTTACCGAAAGTTTATCAAATTTTAAAATAACTCCTAACTTGTACATACTAAAAATGACGTATAAAAAATAATTGTTCATCCCAAACTGTCCAAACGGACAATTCAAGATTCAACACAAACAATAAAATTAATTAATTTAATGATCATTTGTGTTGAATCTTAAACGGGGAACTACGGTTCACTCATATGCACAACAACTTTCATACTAGTTAACTAGTTAACTAGTATGAGCCTACGAGTTTGCAAGATTGAAAACCATATACATACAATATACAGAAATAACATTATATACGAGCAACCAACAACAACAGCAATAACATTATATAAGTGAAATATAACTTTTTGATTACAACTCAACTCAAAAATCTAATAATGAAATATCAAAATTTTAAACTAAACTTCAACAGAACAAAATTCATAAATGGAAAATGTTTTAAAGGGAATGGTTAACAATGATGAAGTGAAAATTTTCCATTTAAAAATATCTAACTTGAACCTAGGAATACGTTATGTTCATATGTAACAATGATGAAGTATGGATTTATGGATTATGGATTATGGATTATGAATTATGGATCATGGATTATGAGATACGAATTATGGATCATGTTAAGCTTTCCCGTTTACATAATTTGTAGATATTTATACTTCAAACGCGTATAACTACATCTATATGTGTTTGATGATTTTCTTTTCTAATGTTTAATTCTGATCCAATAGTATTTATTCATTTTTTTATGTAGGATTGAACTCGCCATATTTTTTTAAATCTGAAGGGGATACATAGATTATTCAATAGTTTGTTTCCCTATACACTAAGGTGATTTATTTCTAATTTGATAGCCTAAAGCTTCTTATTCTATTCATCCTTTACTTGGTTTCCATAAAGACCATTGAATGTAAGTTTGAAGGAAATTGTATTATATGTAACATCCAAAATTTATAAAAATGATTAATTAAGAGGAATACACAGAACCAGCAAGCTTGCTTTAATTGTTACACAGATATTATCTAATCAGATATCTTATACATATATAATATCTATACTACAGGGAATGTCACAGGTAATGTCACAGGCAATGAAAACACAATGAGATTGAAAAAAATGAAAACACATGTCTAATCAGATATCTTGCTGCTCCCTTTTTACAATTTTTCATTAAATAGATTGAAAAAAAAATTTACCACAACAATGAAAACACATGAAAACAGAGGCAATGTCACAGGCAATGTCAAATAAGCAGAGACAGAGTTCAGCTTCAACAATGAAAACACAAACTTAGAGACCTATATTCTTTCATGTTCGACTACACACAAACAGAGAGACAAGCTTTCCAGACAATAGTGATAAAGCATAACAAAGAAGCAGGGCTAAAAAGTGAACGAAAGAAGAAGGGCAAGGGAGCACTTACCAGACAATGGTGAACGAAGAAGAAGAAGGGCACACGAAAGAAGAAGGAAGTGAACGGAGAAGCCTACGACTAGCAAAGAGGAGGACGAGGAAGAAGACGACAACCAACGCGAAAGAAGAAGAGAAAGTGAAAAAAGGTTGAAAGGCGCGTCTTTTGAAGTTTCAGAAAGGATGTATATTCATGGTTCCGCTTGAAACCGTGAATATATTACACATATATTCACGGTTGAACAAAAAACTGTGGGTAAATGTTAGCTATATCACCACAGTTACGAGCCCAACCGTGGATAAATATTAAATCTATAATCACAGTTATAGAAACAACCGTGGACATACAGTACCCAGTGATTAAACCCTAAAACCTGAACTATATATCCACGGTTGGAAATACAACAGTGATTATAGACATCAATATATATCCACAGTTAACATCATAACCGTGAACATACCCATGAATATATAGTCACGGTTGTGCACACAACCGTGGATATATATTTTAGGTACTATATATCCACGGTTGACTCCTCAACCGTGAATATATATTGATGGGTACATTCACGGTTATGATGTTAACCGTGGATATATAGTTTTCTCTGATTATATCATTCACCTTATAATTTCAAACATGCCACTGCGCATGTTTTTATCACTGATCCACTTAAACCCGTGAATATATCCCGTTGTTATATCCAATTTTTGCACTAGTGCATAGGTAAATTTGTCACCTTTTCTTTCTGATCATCGCTCTTGATTTCTTGTGATCAATGCTGTCATTGTTTTCAAAATTTTAAATGATGAAACCTTTGCCATTTGAAGCCAAAAAACCGTGGCTGTCCCATCCTCTCCTAATCATGCATGTTTATTTTTCTAAGGATTCAGAGGTTTAGATAACGATCGGAATACATTAGTAGCGATCAGCAAAATTTTCAGCAAAACCTTCAAATTGTTTCTTCAGGAAGCAACCACACTATGAAATAAGGGGGTCTCTTTCTCGTTTGATTGCAATTTTGGCTGTGCTATCATGTTGCTTGTGTATTTAGGACCTCCCGTTCTGAATTTCATCGCGATCCAACGCTCGGATCTTAAACCGCAGAATTTTTCGTAACCGACGACTAAAAAGTTACGTTGTTGAATTTATCAATATTCTAAAAATTTACTTAGCGTGATACAACATTTATATACTCAAAAGGATTTTATCATAATCGGACGCACGAAAAGGAATTTAGGAAATTTAGCATTTAGGCGGGCTCGGTTCCATTCGATATGGTTGTATTAAATAAAATTTTAACTTTGGAAGTTGTTATGTAATTTGTAGAATATTTTTCGGCAAGCCCCACTATTAGATAGTTAATTTATCGCTACTCGTCGCTGAATTTATTTTAAGAAATATCGTGCACGATAAAAGGATCCTCAATCAGATAAGTCATGAAATTTTAAGTTACTTGGAAAAGTTAAAATAAAGAAACCAGATTTTTAGAAGATTTCTTAAAATAATATGACTTAAAATTTAAAATAAAGAAATTTAATTTTTAGAAAGTTATTTAAAATAATGTTGAAAAGTTTTGCTCTTGTCTTTTCCAAAAGATAGATTTTCAAATTAAGTATATAAATGTATATTGTATTTAATATTTGAATTCCAATTAGAAGGATAAAATGGGAGTAGTAATATAGCTAAATGAATTTTTTATTTTATTTTCAAGAACCTTATTAAAGAGTTCCATAACTTAGGCCCAAATGAAAAATTTGGAGTTAGGTTAATGTAAATAAGTGATTTTTTGGCATAATAGACATTAAAAGTTAAAAGAAGAAATTATTAGTGACCAAATTTTTAGCAACCACTTTTAGTGGCTACTTGGTGACTATTTAGAAGGAAAGAAATGGTAACTGGAAATTTAAGAAAAGGGGATAGATTTAAAAAGAAATTTGGTTAAATCATTCTAGAAGATCAAAGAGACTTAGAATAAAGAAATAATAAATTAGAATTTAAAATTTTGACTAAAGTTCTATAAAGGATCCTAATAGATTAATAGGATTATTTCCTTGAATAAATGGAATTTAGAATAAAAAATTATTATTTTATTTTAAGAGTGATGATATAGTAGAAATTAAGTTACTCACGATAACTAGAAAAAAGAACCAAAGAAATTTTGTGTCTAGAATGGATTAGTTAGTGGCTAAAAAATGGAATTTTGGGTATCTAATTTTAAGCTCACAATGAACTAAATAAAATTGATCAAATCAATTGACAAATTTTTGAACGTCTAAACCATATAAGAATATCTTAAATTGAAGAAGTTTTTGATTCCTTAAGTGAGTAATGAATAATTATAAAGGAGATTAATTATAGTCAAGAAAATGAGTTAGCTACATTAGTTATCGAAGGGGGAATTATTTAATTTAGTAAGGCCATGTTTAAGGAAGACAATATTATTAGATGTAAAGAAATTAAGACAAAGTAAAAAGGGGTACATGACTTATTTAGTAACCCCGAGGGTGAACCATTAAACTTAAAAACTTATTTAGAATAAATAAGGGAAATAACTAATGAGGCCACTTAATTATCTAAGAGTTGTGAGTAATATGCTAAGATAATATAAATCAGACGAATCAATTTTTACTTGGTCAAATTACGAGAGTTATAAACAATTCTAATATACCAGGAAGTTCACCATATTGCTATATGCTCGATCTACGTACTACCAAATTACTTAAAACAACACGACCTTTATGAACGCCGACTAGAGTAAAGTGACTATTAAATTGTGGTAATATAAATGGTTGACGTGATATGTTAGAAGATATATGATTTTGAGTGATATATCTCCTAAATGTATTTCTTTGATGGATGTTATATGTGATGCATGGATAGTCAAGTTATGAAAAATCCTAAATGATATGTATAAATGTGAAATAGTGGTATCGATAAGGGTTTCATTGCGGCTGAATGTGAAAGTCCATAGATATGAATATTGATGGACATTTCAAGAACGAAATACCCATGATGTTGAGTTATGGAATCTTATTTCATTTCTAGGAGTTGGGAAAATAAATTACAAATTTTTATCAAAAGAAAAGAGAAATTTAATGATATTCAACATTAAGAGAAGAACTCGACGTTAGAAATGAAATGAGAAGAACCCTACTGAGAAACCACCTCTCGAATCATGCATCATGTTTGGTGAATAAGGGTGGCATTGATCTACTCCCTAGAGCATAATAGTGAGGGGTACACTGAAGAATTTGCCAGCACCTCGATACCCGAGGGCAGTATAGGGAGTATATCAGAAACGAGAATTCCAAGTGGCATCGGATTCGCGCCCGTCGCCGGACAGCCCGTGAAAAACACTGATTAATAATGCATATAAAAGATGTTGGGTGTGGAAAGATACATTTAACACCAATTATAAAACAATATATGGTGTTATAATACATAAATAAACATGTTTCATAAAAGGGAAGGTTAAAAGTACTAATTAACATTAGTTAAACACCCAATGCTAAAAGTCTTGACTTTTAACATCTATTTAATTTACACCCCCACAAATTGGTGTTAAGAGTTGATTTTAACTAATGTTAAATGTATTTTTGTTATAGTGTATTTTTTTGTATTTAAATTACTGATAAACAAATCTTTACGTATGTAACACTACCCAATAGGACCGAGAGGTTTAAGTGGGGTGGCCGAATGTACAAGGGTTTGAACAAGATAGAATAAGCAAGCCAAACATTGAGTGGACCAAGTCAGGTGTTAGTTTACTTTTTAGCTAGGCTAAGCACCATCTAGTTTACCTACTAAGGGGTAGATTAGGTTGAGTACTTGGTTTGTGTATATGGGCTAATAGAGGGGCCTTTACTAGGAGGTTTGGTTTGAATAAATCAAATATGTAGGCCTTCTTTCGAGAGTGGGAGAGTTGGTGAGCCTTTTAACTAATTTGTTGTAGGCATTGTTTGAGAGCGTTGGTCAAGCGGGCTGATTAAAGTTTTAGTCTTTGCACGATGTTAACTAATTGTATGATCGTATAAGCATTCTCTAACCGATTAAGCATGTGAAGTAGTGAATGATTAACTTGTGTAAGTTTTTGAATTTCTTCCACTGAGGTTGCTTGACATGTCATAAAAAGTCTATATAAAAGTCATGTCTCCACATCTTCCTATGTATAATTATTATTTCTTTTTTCTCTCTCCATGTCCTTTCATGTTTAAACATTTACAAACTTTTCACTTCAAAAACCTTACACCTTCTAGAAAACCCTTTATTTTTCTTCAAAGTACTATACTTTCTCCATCTTTCAAACATTTCTTTACTCTTAAAGATTTCTTGTTTTCATTTCTTTATCATCTTCTCTATTTTCTTATTCATATATTTCTCTATACAGGTGTATGAATTTCCCCTAGGTAAGCCTAAAAGGTTATTGATTAGTTTTTTTCTTGTTTATGTATCTTTTGCTTTTAGTTTCGGTAGCTATCTTCTTCATGCTTTTTATGCCATTTCCATTTCTAGGTTCATCTTTGTTGTGATTGTTTTTGTTTTCTTGTGTCATTGTTGTTTAGTTTTTCCTAGTAAGGCATTGTTTCCCTTTAGTTACCTTATTTTTTCTAAGTGATTTCCCTTATTGCTTTTACTTACTAATTGATTCCAATTTTGGTTCTCTATATCATTATCTTTTACTCTCTTCTCTTTCTTTAAATTTCTTGAGAGGTTATAGTTTCCCTTCTTTCTCTATCCTTCTTTGTTATGTGTCTATTATCTTCTTTTTAATTTAGGTTGATTCATCTATTATCGGTCCACTCCTCCAACAAGATGTAGTGAGACACACTTTTGTTTATCTTATCAAGGAATTCTTGACGGGCAAGGTACAAGTCTCTCGATTAATAGAGTATGGTCAACGGGTCCATGTTTCTTGCATTTCATAGGATGAACAAATGTTCTAAGGGAGAAGGTCATCTCCAAAGGATTTCTTTCGTATATGTATGAGCTCTGTCTTACTCAATTAGGTGTTTAGGCATCTTTTTATAGATTTTGAGCTCAATATTCTAAATGTCTTGAATGTTGCTCCTTCTTAATTGTACCCTAATAGTTAGGGCTTTATTCAAGATTTTAATATATTATGGCATTCTGTTAGGAAGTTTCTATAAGTTCTTAAAGCAAAATATTTAAGTCAAGCAAGCTAGTAGGTTAGGTATCTATCAATGATCTCCCCCGATTGATCGATCCTTATTGTTTTCACCTAGCCTTTTAAGAAATTTAAGGATAGATTCCTCAAAGTCTGATCAAACCCTAATCATCTTAACTTTATGCGAGATGCTATTGGGAATTCTAAAAGTCCTTTTTACTGGACCACTCATCCAATTTCCCATGCTACTCCTAGTCTCAAAAACTTCTCTTTCTAGGAGCAGGTTGAGTTGGCCTTTCTTCAATACATCCCTTATCCTAATTGCTTTTCCTAGTTGTTATACAAGGATAATCCTTCTAAGCTTCAACAATACTTAAGTAAGAATTTTTTTCTTTTCATTTGCTTATTTTCTTCTTTTTATATGTTGTCATTGACTTGCCCATTTATTGTTTTGAGTTTTTGTAGCTTTTGTAGGAATGGTGCCTAAGCAGAGTCTTGTTGAAGTTTACGCTTTTATTCAATAGGAGTGATCTAAGAAAGTTTTGATAATCAAAAGTATTTCCCTAAGTGTGTTTAGCCCGAAACTGACTCCTAAGTGACCAATATGATCACTCATCCACCTCTTCACACTAATAAAACAATTGTTCATAGGGAAAGGGCCACCCTTACAGGTTTAATCCCCACTAATTCAATCCCCTTACTCAGTTACTCGAGGTTGTATATAGAAAACCCCAAAAGCATTTGGCATGCCTTTTGTCAAGATTTTGTAAAGGCCAACTAGATGAAAAGTGACTCTATATGAGATGTTTGGTTTGATTCTTCGACCATGCTTGATCATCATTTTCTCTTGCTAGGAAATGAAGAAATTTATGGACTTTTGGAAGGACAATACTACTTATATGCTTTGTACTAGTGCTCTGATGCTCAGATATTATCGAGAGCACAATAAGGTTGTCAAGGCTGCACATGTTGTAAAACACCAAGGAGAAGAATCTTTCATTTGAGAAGGAAAATATTACTACTTTGATGGAGGAAAGTGAGAAGTATAAGTAAGAGGTTGAGCAATTGAGAAAGGGGAAATCTCAAGAGGATAAACTAGCTATTGATGAGTATACAAAGAAGTAGACTAACTAGGAGGCTAAAAGGACTGAGTTGGAGCCCTAGATTGAGGATTTAAAAGATGATGGTGCATATCAATTTGTTGTTAGATTTGAATTGACTAGGAGTCATGTTGAGTGTCTCTATCCTGACTATGATTTTCTGCCATGGACTTGATGAAAGAAGTCCATAATAACCATCTAAGGGATGCTTTTTGACTTTGTATTTTTGTTTGATGGGTTGTATTTTTTTGGATATTCTATGTATTTTGTTGATATTTCCCTTTTCTTGTTTATGTTGTCTATCTGTTTCGTCTTTGCGATCTTAACAACTTAGGCAATTTTTTAGGTAATTATAAACTTAACAATTTAGGCAATTTTTTCAGGTAATTTTAGACATAGTTGATTATGAACTTTAATGGCTCATGCAATTTGATAATGCCTGCAAGTGCACGGGATATGTCGCATAATAAGTTTATCTTTCTCTATAGAGACTGTGAGCTCAAGCACTAATGATTTTAATGCTTAATTATTTAGACTTTTGAGACTTTAGAGCTGAGTCCGTTAGAGGAATTCACAGAATTAAAAACAGAGTAGAATTCAAAAGTAATAGACGTAAAGCAAAGTATCAGGCCCAGACTATAGCAAAAGTAACTTAGAAGGAAAATCAATATGGTAAAACTTAGGATTTAAGGGATTTGAGTATTTTACATTGGCAACACCAGTTTTCTTATTTATAAAAATATCCTTCCTAAGATGAATTTTTATATTTTATTAGCTTTCTCTTCTCAGAGCTCTATAAAGTGCCTAATTTATGGAGAACAATGTCCAATCTATAGATTAAACTCATTACGCTCAGTGAAAATTCTTAAAGTCTTCAAAAGATTTAAAACGATTCACCTCTCAGCCTTTCCCTGATTAAATCTTAGGTTCAATTTATGTTATCGAATAAAAAGGTTCATATCTAGATCATTTCCAATTTATTTAGAAATCAATTTAAGTCTCTCTCTAGGTCTTAAAAGCGTAATGCCCAAAACATAAAAAGAAGAGAATGAATGTTTTATAAACAAGAAACATATTTTGTAATCAATGCATCATAAAAACACCCTTAAATCCCAATATACAAATTTAGCCACGCATTGAATGTAGTTTACTACAAATAATGATGTTTAGAGTTATACACAAAAAATACCCAGAAGAGATTAAACTACTTAAGAAAGAACACTGCTTTCACCATCTTCTTCCTATTGTAATCTCATCTCTCCTGTCTTTCTACATGCAAAACGTCTCCTAGTTTATTTCCGTCGCCGCTCTAAGTTTGTAGGAATAGGTTAAAGTAATAGATAAGGAAATTGTAAAAACATGCTTTCGAGAGTCTGCTCGACTTCAGGTATTGGAGTCTAGTATTAGGGTGATGCTAGTGCGGGTCTATCAAGTTTGGTATGCACGTCTTCTGGCTCGTGCATCAAGTCTTTGTGCTTTTAGACTTTAAGGCCTTTAGAATCTACAATCATGAAACAAAGACTCGACTGTTGTAGAATGATCCTTGATTCTAGGCTTGGAACTATTTCTTATGAAAGTTTATTCATTTTGTTCTTAAAAATAGTGCAAACTAAGCAAAAGTGTCTTTCTATCATTGAGACCTAAATCTTACTAATTTATTTATAAATATTTATTAACTTGTAAAGAAAAAGATTATTATTCTAATGTAAATAATACACTATAAATTAGGTAAAATCCAGACTTATCATAATTTTTAGTTAATTGTGAACTTGGGCTATTTTAGTCGACTGCGAACTTGAATGACTTAATGGATTTGAACTTTAATGACTTAGGAATTTTTTAGTTGATTGTGAACTTCAATGACATTGGCAAATTTTTTAGTTGATTTCAAACTTCAATGAGTTAGGAAATTTTTAGTTGCTTGTGAACTTCAATAACTTAGACAACTTTTAGTTGATTACAATCTTCAATGGCTTAGGCGATTTTTAGTTGACTGTGAAGTTTAATGACTTAGCCAATTTTTACGTTATTGTAAATTGATATCTATTCGGTGATATACTTGGTGAACACGAGGGCGTCTGTAGGTTAATCCAGCAGGGGCAACTTGCGCCTTGCCTATTCAACCAAGTCGATAATTAGCTCTAGGCATGTTGCCAGGTTAATTTAGCGCACTTGGTATTCACAAGGAATTTTCCAATTGGTCTGATAGGGGCAGACCGAGCTTGGTTGTCCAACCAAGTCAATAATCAATTATGGGCATGTTGCCCAATTGATTTTTTAGTTGATTCCTTGTGTTTGGTGTACACTAAGACATCTTCTAGTAAGTCTGACAGGATCAGCTCGAACCTTGGTCGTGTGGCCAAGTTGGTAATCGACCTTGGACACATTGCTATGTTGATTCGTTGCACTTGATGTACACCAAGGCGTCTGTCGAGAGGTTCGACGAGGGTGGCTCAAACCTTGGTCGTAATTGAATTGTAGTTTGAAATAAAACTGAGTATGCCCATCAAAACCTCTCTGTGTCCCTTACATTCACTTAACAATAAAAAACTTTAAGATGAGTGGTATTCCCTGTTCTTGGAATTTCCTTTTTGTTTAATTCTTCCAACTTGTAAGATCTTTTTGCCAGTGTTTTCCTTAATTTTAAATGGTCCTATTGCTAATTGACCTACGAAGGGGTAGAATAGGTTGAGTACTTGGCTTAAGCATGTGGTGCAATAAAGGGCTTAGGGTTTGCTTCTAATAAATCACACCTATGACCCTTTGGAGGTGGGAAACATAACTTAAAAAATAGATGGACAAAGCTGGTTCTAAATTAGTTTTTTTTTCTGTACGTGAATATACAAAAAAGAAAGAACAAACATAGATGAGTTTTTACTTTTTATGCATGAGAAATGTTAATCGATCCTAACTAATGAATAAAATTTGGAAAAATTAACTACTTAAAAAATATTGTAATTAATGCATTCTCACTTGAATTTGGACAAAAGGTTAATACAATTATTGAATTTTTAATTTTAACTCTTAAACCAATTTTCTATACGGCATATACACATTTGGCGTATTCACAGTACAGACTGATATTCAGTTTTGAAACAAAAAAACTTGATGGTGCAGTGCGGTTTAGTTATAAAAAAATTATGAAAATCAAACCAAATCGTTTGATTTGGTTGATGTAATTTTTAAAAAATGAAATGCTATATATTAAAATTATAAATGGAGAACAAATTATACTATATATTTCACCACTTGATATTTTTAAATGTTTAAATCAATTCATGATTTTCCTTGCAAACAAATCCGTTTATGATTATAGTGCAAGCATCACATTGAATGAATGTAAATAAATAAATTGATGAAAGATTCACTTCAAATATTGTTCTTCTCTACACTAAATAGAGTTTAAGACTTATTTCACAAATCTACATGAACTATGCCGAGTGAAAGCATGAACTGTGCAGTATGCATTTGATGTTTAACCAGTTTTAGTCAACAACAATATGCACTATGAACTATACATGAATTATGCAGTATGCATTTGAAGTTTAACCAGTTTTAGTTAACAACAGTATACACTATGAACATTGAGTCATTGTCATTCTCATAAAACATATAGAGTAATATATTTCATTTCTCTCCTTCATTTTTTACATCACAATATGAGAGATATGTAGGAAATTGACTAAATGAGCAAATGCTATGCAAATCAATTTGTTAACTGAAATTCATGGGTGGATGTAGGTAACTTGATTATGCAGACTTATAACAACCTATGCCACTAAACCTAAACTTGAGAATTTAATTTAGTACCCATGATTTTGTAAAATTGGAGCTCAACAATTAGAGCAAAGGTAACCGAGAAAAAAGAAAAACTAAGAGTGGAGGATGACGAGGTGAGGTCGTGAGGTTAACAGTGAAGATGAGGGATGGTGATGAAGAATGCTTGGCTTGGTGTGTATGAGAGACCAAGAGAAATGGTGACTAAGAAGAAGGTGAAAAAAAGAATGAAAGATGACGAAGGTGAGGTTACGAGGCTAGGGGATCGATGGTGACTCGGTGCGGGTGGGGCTTGATGGTTGGTAAGGGATGGTGAGAGGGTTGGTGTGTGAGAGATTGAGAGAGTGACAGAAGAGAAACATAGAGATGGCTTACTAAGACAATGTTTCCATGAAGCTTAGGTTTTCTTTCTAACTAAAGCTATGTATAATAGGGTTATAAGAGTAAATTAAAACCATGAGCATATGGTGCAATTCGGTTCCGTGCAATGAAATCACAATTGAACGACACTGTACCAAAAATTATGATTTTTTATTTTTACGGTTGGTGGTTATTGCAATTCTTGGTTTGGTTCAATTCGATTTTACGGTTGGCTACAACCCGATTCGATTTGATTCCTGAACACCTATAATACATAAATTCATTTGGCCTTTTCTTAAATTTTATGTAGTGTCAACATAATTTTTATATAAAAAATTATATTTAATATCTTGCGTATATAGTGTTTTAAGGACGTCAATGACGTAAAAAAATGTCATTATCATTGATGGTTCAGAGTCTAACTTACAAGGGGGTTGAATAAGTCACAGACTCTTTTTACGGAATAATGAACCAAAGAAGAAACGAGTAATCAAACTTTTGCAAAACAGACTTTAAAGAGCAAGGAAAGGAAAAGCAATACAGAGAGTTTATACTGGTTCATTTTAAAATACAAGCTACGTCCAATCCCTTCTATCTTGAAGGATTTTCACTATTGTAAATTCTCCTTTATAATAACAACACTAGACTTGTGCCACAAATATTTTTGACCCTAGCCACTTTTAGCTTAACCACTGTTAGTCCTTAAATTTACTATTATTTTCACAATAAAAAGTCTGTTAAAACTAATAAAAATTAGTGTAAATTGCAATAAATTTAGCTTTTAATTGAAATAAATGGAAACTATTAAAGTTAAATTATTTTGACCCATTTTCTCTAGTTTTGTAGTGAAAAACTAAAGATTTATGGAGAAAATTCATTCAAAGCTGAAGGGTTGACCCACACATAGCGTCAAGGTTTTGGTGCTGACGCTACGCGTCAGACCCATATATAGCGTCAGAGGCTACGTAGACTCCATTCATAGATGGCATTGCACTCAAAAAATAGGCCAATTAAATATTCAAATTGGCCAACCCACTTTTGATAAGTGTCCAAAACGTAGTGGGAACCTTATCTGAGCATCATTGGGACAAAAATGGGGGCAATTATGGCTAAGAATCAGGAAGATTAATGAAGGCTGAGTCAGAGGCCTGACGCGTAGCGCCAGCCTCACCGTAGCGTCAGGACCTCTACTCAACCCTATAAATGGGGCCATTTCCCATCAATTCAAGGCATCCAATCATCATCCTTTCTTCTTTCTCTCTACGAATTCAAAGTTCTTTTCTAAGTTTGTACTTAGAATAGTTTCCATATACTTGAGAGTATGGTGTTGTATTGTGTTCTTTCGTATCGTGAAGTGTGATCAAGTGTTTGTAATGTCATCAACTGTAAGTTGTGTTTTTACTTTTATCATGTGTAACTAATCTGTTTATGTTGGAATTGGTGAACCAATATATGAATATGATGTTGTGATTATGACCTCTGCATGTTTATGATTCAAGTTCCATGTTAGTCTTTCAATCTTTTATTAGTATGAACTTTAAATAGGAGAATGATTTTCATGCGTGTTAAAAACCACTTTAACGAAAGTAAAAGTTGAAATACCCTTAATATACCATTTACTAGGGAAAAAGTTGGTAATTATTATTGTGATAAGGCCAGGACTTAAAACAAGTTTTTACTGAGAAAACATCTAATTGATCAGACTTTATGGTAATTATTTAGAATTTATTTACTGAGGAATCAGGTTTAATGATTTTAAGCTGCAATGACATGAACTTGATGATTAAATATGCATGTCTATGATTACTTCGTTATGTTTTAGTGCGGGGATCCAAATTCCAACATAGTTTGTTAATCTATGTTTTAATCTCAAGTATTGGATTTGTTCTTAAGTGCTACTCAAAGTTATTTTTAGTTAATTTAGAATTTACCATCTTTCACCCAATGTATAAATCAAGCTTTAAATATGTGAATATTGTACAAATTGTGTATAAATCATTCTTTTATTGATAAGTTTTGATACAATTACCATAGTAAATAAGAATTACTATGACGACCCGCTCAATTTAATCATTTTTCCAAAATAATTTTTTGCGTTTTAATAAAAATCCACTCGGTTTTAATGTAAAATAATATCTACTTTTCTCATACATTCAAAATAATAAAATCATGCTTAAAATAGCAATAACCGACTGAAACCGATCCAAAATACATCCATACAAAAATAGGGTTATTTAGAAACAGCGGAAGAAAGAAAACAGTCAGGGTTCACTCGAAAATGATTCTCTCACTCGGTCATCTCTCACTCGGGAACAGCTTAACCTTACTTCACTCAGAAAAATTCACTCATATCTTCACTCGGAAGCATTCTTAACTTTCTTCACTCAGAAATGATTCTCTCAGCCATAGCTCACTCAGAGACACAATAATCTTCCACTCGGAAGTGGGTCTCTCGGTTATTCTTCACTCAAAGAAATGAGGGATACTCACTTGATCGAAAATGGGCACCAATTCAATCGGCCTTTGCTCGGATAAGAAGGAATCCACTCGGCTAGCTTCACCCGATAATCGACTCTGCTACAGCAATGCAAATTCACTCATAAAATAAACACCAATCATTTAACATCAAGAATTTATACTCATTTCACACAGCATACCGATTCGAATTTACTTCATCATACAGGTAACACTGTAGCATCAAACACTCGGAAAAAACCTCAATACATATAAATTACAATTCATTCAAATTCACTCGGTGCCTTGGCATCAATCCTCCGCTTGGCACACCTCCATGGCTCCGACCTCCTCCCTGTCACTGGTTACTAAAAATTGAAAACCACAATAAGGGTGAGTGTTTAGCATCATAATTAATCTAGAACGGAATTTAAATAAAATATGAGTATAAACTCTGTCCGATTGCTTTATCCTCAAAACTGCATATTTCACTCAGCAATTAACTCAATCGGCAATACACTCATACTCGACAATATATCCATTAACACTCGGCATTATAGTAATTCACACTCAGCAATATAACAGTTCTCCTTCGATAATCTTAACAAGTAACATTCAACAATACACACACTCGGTAATCATAGCAATTAACACTGCAAACCTAGCCAATCACACTCAGCAAGTAACTTCCACTCGGCAATATAACAATTTTCCACTCGGAAAATATAACAATCACTCGGCAAATATATGAAATCACACTCAGCAAATATATCAAATCACTCAGCAATGATTTAAATTTTCATTCGGCAATTATAACCAATTTACCACTTGGTAAATATAACATCACTCAGCAATTATTTCAATTTTCATTCGGCAATTAAAACCAATTGCACTCAGCAAAATTATCAAATCATCAATTTTCACCACTGACTCAACAAAATTGACACAGTATCCGGATACTCAAAGGATCGACCTTCAGCTGGGGGTCCTACTTGACACCCCGTGAACCCTGCTTGGTTCACCGAGTCCTGCTTGACTCCCCCTCAACCACTAGGTCATAGACCTCTAGGTAGCTCAACTGGGTCCTGCTTGACCACTGAAGCCAAAAACGAGGGTAACATATACCGTCGGTCGTCCTCCACCACATAATCATTTATTCACATTTCACAAGTGGCCATTAACAACATCATTCGGGTGACCTGCTTGTCAATCCCGACTCCACATTGCCACAAAACACCGATTGTCACAGCATCATTTCAATTTCAATCGGATTTACCCATACACAGACGTTCCTCAACCGATCGGTGTCCACATACATACATGCATATACATTAACTTTCACCTAGCACCACTAAAAAAACACCTGTTAGCAACGGAAATAATTGGTCGCTAATTCATCCCAAGTCTGTCGCTACAACACTTAGCGACGGTATCTCAGACGGGACATTCACCATCGCTAAAACCTTCATCGAAAACATATCAGCGACCACAGACACGCCGTCGCTAACATATTGACGGCATAACGCCGTCGCTAAAATGGTCTCTGCTTCACTGACCCCAGCCGTCGCTAACTGTGGCCTTGCAGCGACCTAAAGACTCCGTCGCTACTAACAGCCAACTGCGACCACCATATACCGTCGCTACGGTTAAACATATAGCGACCGACATGTCCGTCGCCAACTGTGGCCTTGCAGCGACCATTCCCCGCCGTCGCTACCGTTACTCTTATCACGACCGTAAAAGTCTGTCGCTACCGTAGCTCTTACAGCGACCACTCTGCGCCGTCGCTATTTTTACATTATAGCGACCATCTTATAACGTCGCTAATTGGAATTTTTTATTTTTTTAAAAATTGGTTAAATATCTATAGGTTTTGTTAATTTTACTTGAAAAATGTAGATTAATATTTTGTATTTTGTATTGGCTGATGAAATTTTATAATTAAATTTGAATAATTTTTTTAAAATATTAAATTATTATTAAAAACAAAATAATGGATTAAATTTATTTATCAAATAGGTTGAATTACTAATGATAATTACAATAAGGCTTTTTTATTTGAATTTAATTACCAATAAATATTGACATAATAAATGAAGAATGACAAAATAAATACTGAATGAAATATAATATAAAAACTAAAAATCAAATATACAATGTGTATAAATAATAAAAATACAATCATGGTGGTGGGGGATCCTAGGGTGGTGGTGGGGGCGCCTGGGAAGTGGGAGGAGGTAGCCTCGCCATCAACTGCATAAGTAGCTCCTGCTACTGAGCAAGTTGCCGACGAGTCTTGGCGTGCTGCTCCTCGGCCCGCCGTCGGTCCGCCTCGGCCCGCTGTCGGTCCGCCTCGGCCCACTCCTCCAACAGCTGCCTCTGACGCTGCTCCTCCTGTAGCTTATCGTTCAGGTTTTGAATTACCTGAACAACCTCAGTCAGAAGAGCAGAGGAAGAGGAAGGGGAAGGGGTCTTCCCCTTTTTCGCCAGCTGCGTGCCGACGCCACCCAGTCCAAATACCCTCCCTTTCTTGTTCACACCGCCAACAACCTCCATATAGATGGCGTTGTCGTCAGAACAAGATAGGGTGGGAGGAACCTCCCCTTTAGGAGTGGAAGCCACCAGGTCCGCCTCCTTCTCGGCCCTCCTGGCCTGATACGCCTCCTGTAAATTCAAAAACAATGATAGGATTAGTAAGTTGATTTGTAAATTATAAGCATGTGTCAGTTAAAAGTAAATACCGCTAGATCCATAGTCTTCTGGTTTACCCATGCACCGGCTTTGTTCTTCTTGCTCATTTGTATGACCTCAAACAAAGAAGGCTCCCGGTGCTCCCTCAGCTCCTGTGGTGGACAAAAAACATTGAGATTATTATTTGTAAACATGTCAGACGAATCATATTAAAAACATAAATATACTTATAAATCTTTTCTTGTGCTCGAGGGTTGAGATGCTACCCCCAGTGTCAACTGAGGCTGCAGCATCGGCGGCTCTGTTTGCCCTGTTCCGAGCACTCGCCTGCTGGAACGAGACACCGCCCCACTTCTGGACCATCCCATCCCAATGGTCCTCCGGGATCCAACGAGGGCGCTCACCCTTGTCCCTCACCTTCAAAAGGGTACTCTTGATGATTTTGGAGGTCTTCGTGGCAAAGACCTTCCTAATCTCATCAATCATACCCTCTGCCCACTAATAATCACGCTGTAAAATGAAATGAGAAATCAAAATTAATAAGAGGTCTATTTTACAAATCAAATCACAACAAATGAGCTAGGAACTTACCGAGAAGGTGTCAAACCACCTATCTTGGACAACCTTCCCAGCATCTGTCCAAGATATATATGGACCATCCCACTGGGCCTTTAAAACCTTAGTAATCGCTTTGGTAGTGCGACTACTATCAACAAAGCTGTAATGACAACAATTATATCAGGAGTATAACAACAGACAATCTAGGGAGACTCCCAAAATTCCGACAGAGTCTCCCCTGTAAATGTAACATTTCCAAGTTTAAATAGTTACCCTGTTACAAACAGAAGAGTGCCCAGTATAATTCAATCTATACAAGTACTAATTAAAGTACTATACAATAAGCCAACAAGTCTTTCCACTAAAGTTTAATATAAAGTACCATACAAATAACATAAATTTTTTTTAGTTTTAGTCACTTACTCGTCTCCGGCCGGCACGGGTACCAACATGGGCAGAGGGGATACCGGAGGTGGGGTGGCCTGATGGCCAGGGTCCTCCAAACCACCAACTCCAGGAGTCTACTCTAGGGTGGTCAGCTGTGGGGGTGATGGGGTGGTCTGCTGTAGTGGTGGTGATGGAATGGTCTCCTGTAGTGGTGATGGAGTGGTCCGCTGTGGTGGTGATGGAGTGGTCTGCTGTAGTGGTGATGGAGTGGTCCGCTGTGGTGGTGATGGAGTGGTCTCCTGCCCTGGGGTGGGAGTCCCCAGACGGGATGCCGGCGATCGTGGTCGCGATCGCGGCGCGCCATCGGGTCACGGCCCTTCCCCGCGGCAGAGGTTTCGCAGCCCGCGTTATGCAGAGCTCCGGATCACGGGCGTCGCGCTGCGATCTAACCAATTTTCTTGTTGGCCATTAAAACAAGTCTAACTGGTTTTTCTAACCAATTTATGTAAGTCTTATAACAAGGTAAGTCTTAACAATGAGCCTAATTGGTTTTTCTAACCAATTTATGTAAGTCCTATAACAAATCTTAGGATGGAATTATGGGAAGAATTAACTAATTTGTTAAGAATTGACCATCAAGACAATAAATTTCATGTAAATTTCAATCATTTTCATCACTTTTGTAAAAGCTATAAGTTTTTCTACCGGCTCTAGATTAACCCTTTTCTAAAACTTCAGGCTAAATTCAGGCTAGAAGATAATTAAAGATTCAAAATAACAAGCATCTTATTTATGGGCAATACACATCAATTCAAAATGCTAATAATCAGAATGTTCATGCTTTAAAACAGAATGCTAATAAGTGGACATGTGTAGCTCTTTAAGCAAAATATATATTTCATTTTATAGATGTTAGTATGTAATTGTTGGAAGTGAATCGTTAACGATGACGAAAAATATAATAAAATATCCCTAAAAATCTTAACAAATAATTTTCAGCATGCAGTATGTTCTAATTTAAAATTAAACATTATCTCAATATAGTGATTTAGGGGCTACAGCATGCAGGTGCAGGTTTTACTAGGGCTTTAGGGGCTGCTGGTGATTGAGCTAAAGTGGTGAATGACAAAATAAGGATCAACAAAGAAAAACTCAGCAAGGGATCCATAATTATGATCATCATGTTATTTAGGATAAGAGAGAATGTTTATTCATTGTTTTGGATAGTAAAGTGCTAATGGTTGTGAAGATTTTAAGTGTATTTGCGCCTTCCATTTATCTGACTTACCCACGTTATAAAGTAGTTAAGAAAATAAAATGTCAATTAATCATATGACCATTAAATTATTATAATTTTTTATCAATTTTAATTAGAACCCTCAAGTACTGAGATCCAAATAGTTCTAATTGAATCTAATTAAGATGAAAACACAATTACAAACACAATTACAAAAGAAAAAAGACACATAAGTAACTTAATTATCTTAACAAAAGTTAAGTTTTGACCACTAGTGATGATGAGAACAAAAGGTTAATTCTGGATTAAGTTTTTGCATAACTGTGATGAAAGAAAAGGTTAATGATTAAGATTTAAGATAAAGTGGTAGGTAGGATAAATTCTCACCTTAATTACGAACCTAGAGATTCAAAGTTATATCACGAGCATTTCATTAGTTCATAATTACCAAAATAAACAACGAATCGGTCATCAATAGATGACGCAGATTAATTTGAATGTTGACGCAATAGAAACCTAATACACTGATCTCTTGCTGATTAATATATATGGAGCTTCAACGCTAAACCCATAATGCTACTTAACATTTAATATACAGTGATCTGTTTACTGTCACCGTGCAGGTTTCATGGATTCTTTTGGAAGGCTGCTAGAATAGGTGAGTTTTTTAATACTTGCTTTAACTTCTCCAAGAATATATAATTAGAATCTTTGGTGCTCATAGTTTTTATAGTGTCCCAACATTGTTTAAAGCATTTTCTCTTTTGCTTTCTCATTACTCAAAAAGCACATCGCCGGATAATTTTAGTTATCCAAAAATATAATGCCTGTCTTCCAAGACTCGATGATTAATGGTTTTTAAGCTTTTTCTTTATCTTTTCTAAAGGGTGTTTTTTTCATTTGAATTTGGAAGGAGAAAAAGTTCACCTGATTTCTCTGCTTATATGAAGAAAAGGTGTAACTAGTTTTGTTAATTCATTTAAACATTAACCTTAAAAGTGATATAAAAACAGAGAGCTAAAAACAGGTACATGAAAAAGAGAGAGCAAAAACAGAAAACAAGGGCGTGAAAAACCTGGTCGGAAAGTTTCAAAGTCGCCGGAAAACCTGTAGGGGTGGTCGCCGGAGACTCCTCGGACGTTGTCGCAGCTCTGCCTGGCCGGAAATGGTCGCCTAAAGCAATGGCACACGCAGGTTCCAGGGAGGAAGAAAGCACGCGGAGGTTTGAGGGAGGAAGAAAGGGAGCGGATGTGAGAGAGGGAAAGTGAGAGGGAAAGTGCTAAGGTTCGAAGGGAGGAGAGGGAGACGGCGGCTGAGACAGGAACTCAGACGAATGGAGGGAGGGAGGGGGAAGTCGGACGAAGGGAGGGAGGGAGGAAAGGTGAACGGCGACTCAAAGAGGAAGGGGAAATTTAGGGCAAGTGAGAGGGAAAGGGGTGCTGTCGAGTTAGATTAAAACCTTAGCGACGGCTACCACCCCGTCTCTAAAAACGTCACTACAATTAAACGCTTAGCGACGGCACCACAACTCCGTCCCTAATCTCCTGAATCGTAGCGACGATGTCACCCCACCGTCACTACCTTCCATTATTAAAAGAAAAAATATGGAGGGAAGGCGAAAATCATAGCGACGAGAGAGTCAATCCGTCACTAATCTCCTGAATAGTAGCGACAGTGTCACCCCACCGTCACTACCTTCCATTATTTAAAGGAAAAGTGTGGAGGGAAGGCGAAAATCATAGCAACGGTAGAACAATTCCTTCACTAATCTCTTCAACATTAGCGACGGTGTCACCCTACCGTCACTACCTTCCATTATTTGAGGAAAAGTGTGGAGGGAAGGTGAAAATACTAGCGACGGTAGGCCAATTCCGTCACTAATCTCCTCAACCTTAGCGACGGTGTCACCCCACCGTCACTAACTTCCATTATTAGCGACGGTAGGATAGATCCGTCACTGATTATTTCTTAAAATTAGAATAAGGCCAAAAAATAGCCACGACGTTGGCTTCCGTCACTAGTACAAACCATAGCGACGCGGTTAGACCGTCGCTAGAGTTGGAGGGAACCTTAGCGACGGTATTATACCGTCGCAACTATTTGCCGCCAACTGAAAACCCAGGCGGGAAACAAAAAATGGTGGAGTTAAAATATAGCGACCACCCTAGTGACGGTGTTGACAATTATTAGCGACCGGATACTCGACCGGTCGTTAAAGTAGTCGCTAACATCTTTTTGGTCCCTTTTTGTATAGTGCGGTCGCTAACGCGGTGGCTAATTAGCGACGGGATACGGTGGTTTCTAATTTGAGGTAACTGTTTTGGGTTTTTTTAGTTGTGTAGCATCATCTCATCACAGTATCAAATAATTCACTTTCAATCAGAATATGCCACACACACGATCAGAAACCGATCGGTGTCCATACACATGCATACACATACAACAACCCATCCAGCATCATCTTTATTATCACAACATTAAATATTTCTCAAGTCTCACACACACACGATCCTAAACCGATTGGTATGCACATTCACACATGCATATACATTCACAACACACACACATGATCCTAAACCGATCGGTGTGCACATTCATACGTACATTCATACACATTCACTTAATTTTCACTCAACATTATCTCTTACCCGGTTTATAGTCATTCCAATGACTCGGACAGTATGCCCTATTCTAATTAATTATAACCCAAACACCCCTTACCTCTGTTCCACGCTTCAACAATTTCTAGGTTCACAGTTCCACCTCCGTTCCAGCAGCAACTTCTTTAATCGTTCAACCAGTGTTTGTTCTAGCACCTTGAAACCACTGTTACGGCTATGTAACTATTTCAAGGTTTGATGCAAAATGGACCTCCCCTCAGAGCATGTAGCTCGCAACAATGGAGGAAGGAAAGGAAGAAAGGAAATAGATGAAGAAGAAGAAACTTCATGTGAAAGAGAGTGGATAATTGCGCAAATGATTGAAGAAAGAGAAGGAAACCATTATTTAAACTCATGGCAACCGGTTACCTTCTCAACCGGTCACTTCCAACCGGTTACCTTCTAAGCCGGTCATTTCTCCATTTCTTTTATGATTTCTTTAAAGATTTAAATTAAACCTCTCTTCTTCTAATCACACCTTTTATAATTAACCAGTAATTCTTAAAAATATCAAATAAATTCCTAAAAACAATTTTTAATATTTCCACTTCACAAAATTTTTCTATAAATATCCGGGATGTTACAATTACTGTGACTACTGAAAGCATTCAATCCTTGAGGGAACGATATCTATTTCGAAAACTGTAATGATAAAATAGTGCGCTTGCCAATAAAAGGATCCAACAATCCGACTAACAACCACCTGAGTATTCCTTCACAACAAGCCACTTCTGGCATAAACACCCAAGTCTTCTTTCAAAAGCCTCTTCAGGCCAACAATGTTTCTCACACTCATTAAGACTGGAAACTTACCAGATTTTACAATTGTTTAAAAGAAAGTAAGGTGTCTCACAGAACCTAGTCTATAAGGATATATAATAAAGAGTTCATACACTAAGTTATGAAAGACAAGAGATTAAAGTTTGCTAGAGGCAGAATAAATAAAGAAGGTCTTTATCTTTGAAGACTAGAAAGAAAGATTGAATGCAATACAAAGTAAGATTGATATTTCTTGAGAGATCTCTCTATATCTTTTATTAAGTCAATCTTTTTTAGTATAAATACACTACTAGAAAAATAACAAATTGCTACTCTAAGTTAGCGACCGCGACATGCCGTCGCTAATCAGTGACCGAGTTAGCGACCACAACGTGAAAGGGACCTGGAATACCAAAAATAGTGACCACATCAGCGACCAACACTCTCCCGTCGCTACAATGGGTAAAGACCCGTCACTAATTCCGTCACAAACGCATACACCGTCGCTGATACGGTCGCTACCGTTATTTCCCTCCATTTTTTTGGTTTCCCTCCAACGTATTTATGGCGCCATCTGATAGCGACGGGGTTATTATGGTCGCTATGTCTTCTAATACATCAGCGACCCCTCCATACCGTCGCTATAACTATATATAGCGACAGAAGTGGAGGGAAGTCGCTATGTTTTGTATACATTAGCGACAGAGAGCTTCAGTCGCTAAGGTTCCTAAAGGGTTCTAAAATTTTGGATCATTTTTTAAATTAAGCGACGGGTGTAGTCGTTGCTAGTGTGGTATATTAACGACACATGTCATTTGCCATCGCTATAAGCGACGGTGATGGGCCGTCACTAAATCAAATAACATATCGTTCAAATGCCGATTCTCTTTCAATTTTTGTGTTGCCCTAAAATCCTTCTGTCTCTGTTTCTCTCTTTCCCCCTATTGCTCTTCTTCATCAAACCTCATCAACCAAGTTTCCGCACCTCCGAGAAGCCTCCGACCCTCCAATGTAAGTCCCCCTATAGCTCTATGTTGTATTTTCTCACGGTCTCTCACTCTCTCATGTCCTCTCTCACTCTCTCATGTCCCATGTCATTAGCATCCCCTACGACGCATGCGTACTCCGGCTACCTCCACGGCAAGTCCCCTCCAACCTTCGACCTCAATCTGGTAAGTCCCCTAACTTGTTGTCCTTTAATTTTCTTCCCTTCCTCTTTCAATGTGCCCCGAAACAAGCCATGGCTAAGGGTCCTTGTCTCTACAGTGACATCGGCAAGAAAGTTAGGGGAACTCTATCTATGTCTCTATGCTTGTTCGGTTTTTATTTTTGATTTCTTTTTGGTAGGGGTTAGGGGATGGAGAGGGAATTTCATTCACTGTTTTGGTTTCCACATTAGCATATATTTTTAAAATGCGTACCTGCAGCCTCCACAGTGCCACCGTGTCTCCTCCTCCTCCCTGCGACGGTACTGTGAAGGGAATTTCATTCACTATTTTGGTTTCCACATTAGCATATATATTAATAGTTGTTGTTGGCCTGTTGCTTTGCTTGTTGTTGTTGTCCTGTTGATGAGAAGCCTGAGCTTTGCTTGCTTGTTAGTTGTTAGATTAATTTAGGCTATTTAGCTATTGTGACTTGTTAGACCATTTAGTTATCTTGTTTGTTGCTTGTTCTGTTTGTTTGGAGTCCTATGCTTAGATGTTTCATTTGAATTCCACTTGCTTCAGATATTCTGTCTGTTACTTCTGTTGTTGATACTGGTAAGATGAATTCATTTTCAATTAATATTCTTATGAATACTTGAAAAGCATATTAAGGAAAAACATGTTTAGGGTTTAATCTGTGTCATGTAAATGTTTTGAGTTGTTGTTATTCTCTGGTGAATGAACCCTAACCTGTCTACAAAAATATTTTTTGAAATAGAAAATTTAGGGTGCCTTAAGTATGTGAAAATAGTGTTATTGTTATAAAATATGAACCTGATTTTGAATTAGGATGATATCTATTAGCATATGGTACAGCTATGATTTTGTTCTAATCAGTCTGGCTTGTGACCAGTTGTGTTCTATTTGGAACATATCTTTCAAGATCAGGTTCAAATTATCCATAAAGGTTATATTCATGGGTAAAACTATAAAAACTATGCTCTTCAATTGATGTAAACATGTGGCTCTTTACCTCTTGGTATTCTATTTTCTCTTGTTCTGTTGGAGTATTAATTATTTGGTATAACATGGTTTTACCCTTTGGTTTGTACCTAATTACTTTTTAAAGTGGTAAAGTAAAAAATATTCATAAAACATTTGGGTGTGTTAGAATATTGTAAATATAGCAATATGTAATTAGAATTGATTAAGATTGATTGTATTATAATCCTGTATTTATTACATCCTTATTATAAATATGGAGAATTTTTGATTGCCCATTTTACTTACTAGTAGTTGGTTTGGCTTTAGACTTGCTTTGGTGGTGTACAAGTCGACTTAGTGTTCTAACTATCATTTATAATTTTGCGTTACTTATTTGTTTTCCTTATATTTGTATGTCTTCTCAACTGGAAATAACTTTTTCAGGTTTCAGAATTCATTTTCTGCAAATTTTGATGATTCAGAGAGACAATCAAGGTATTGTTTTATTCTTTCATTTATTATTTTATATGTGTTGTTTTCAATGAATTGTTTAGAAAATCCAAATTGACAGGATTCTCTTGTTCCAAGTAAAGACTCAAACCAACAACATGTAGCAATGACTTCCATTCCTAAAAAAAAAAAAATTAAAATGTTACCAAAGCAAAACTCTTAGAAGAGATAGAGATCACTGGTGGATCACCAAATTCTATTAGAACCTTTTTTTCATAGTTCCTTCTGATATGGGTTTCCAGCATTTGTGCCCTGTTGGGCCAGGTCAGGTCACTTAGAAGACCCAAAAAAATAGGTTTTGCAGCAGCCCCCCTCCATTTCTGATAGACTTTTCACTTGGTAACCTCCTCCTCTGCGTCTACCCTCCACTGCCAGCATACATCAGCCTCTGGTGACTGTTTCCAGCAAGGCAGAGCAACTGCAACAGCCACAGAGTCTCTAACAACCACCTCTGCAACCATTCCGGCGAGTTTTCCAGTGACTTTTTCAACTTTCTTCAAGAAAGCTTTGTTTTTCAACTCTATTTTTCTCCTTCATTTTAATACTATTTTTCTTTAAAAAAATAGTTTACCATTTTGGTCTTCTTCATTCCTGACAGCTGAAACTATTTTCTTCAGCTTAAAATTGTTTATGGTTCGTGTTGGTTATGCTGCTGTTTATGGTTCGTTCTGTTTTCTTCAGCTTAAAACTATTTTCTTCAGTTTACCACCAACCTTCACCTTCATCCCCTTCATCCCATCACCACCAATAGACAACATCTTCTTCATCCTCACTACCCCAACAACATCATCCCCTTCACCTCCAACAGCAAGGAAAAAAAACAGACCCAACAACCTTTATCCCTTTTATCCCAACAGCACAACAGACCCAACAACCTTCATCCTTTTTATCCCAACAGCACCAGCGACACCTTCTTCATCCTCTCAAACCTCCCAACATCTTCCTGAACAATAAAACCAAAAACAACAAAAAAATAATAACAGAGATCAAAATAAGGAGAAAGGAAAAGAGATAAAAAAAGGTACCCCTCTTCTACCTCTCCCTCTGCCGGCCAGCAGCCGATCACCATGACCGGTGACCCTTCCTCTCACATTCACTCTCTATCTCGCCAAACTCCCCCTCCGTTCCCCCTCCCTCTCACCGGTCAACACCGGTGCCGGTCTCCTTGTCATCCCCTCTCCGATCTCCCTCACTGTCTCCCTCCGCCGATCTCCCCCTCCTCCTCCATCGCCGGAGCCGCCCCCCTCCGTTCTCCCTCCCTCTCGTCTGTCAACACCGACGAACTTGAATTGTGAAAGTTGAGTTAGAAATTTTCCTTGTAAATATCAATAATCAAGTGATTTTATAATTTTTTTTCCATCTTGCATTACTAAAATCTATTGCATAGAATTTTCATGAATGTCAAGAAAAATATGTTTAAGTTTTAATCCTATCAACTAATCTCTGGAAAGGTGTGCTTGCTTAGACTTAATAATCCTTTTTCTTGGTTTGGGGTTTGCACTTAATCTTCTGAGTCTATTAAGTATACGCACATGGATATGTAAAGAATTAAGAGCTCTTTCTTATTTTATAAAAGAAAAGAATTGAGAGCTCCTCCTAAAGTCTAGGTTCTAAATAATTGTAAAATAATCTTTGATATAGCCAGTCTTCAACCTCCTAAACCCATTAAAGCCTCCCTATCCGAATCCAATAGAGTGTTCTTATTTTCTTTACTTGAACTTGACCTTTAACATTGAATGGGATAGACCTTATATAATATTGAGTAATTTGCTTTGACTGTCTCTGTTTGTTTAGTTTCCTTGTAATGTACTTAATCTATAATTTGCTTTACGTGTCTCTCTTTGTTTAGTTTTCTTGCTACTTGTAACTATCCAACCAGTTATTGGTTTGTCATACAGACTAGCACATGTTACACCTGGTCTGTGATCGTTTGTCGATAGCTTCATATTCTTCCCTCACTTTTTTCCTTGAGGTAATCCCCTAACACTGACTTTCTCATTATGTGTATGCATGTGGATTATTGTTTATTAGTGGAGAGCAGGGCTCATTAGGCATTGGTTTTGTGTGTGCTGATAACATGATTTTATATGCATGTGTAATGTTGTTTGTTAGTGGAGAGCAGAGCTCATTAGGTATTGGTTTTGTGTGCTGATAACATGATTTGAAGATGCATGTGTAATATTGTTTGTTAGTGGAAAGCAGAGCTCATTAGGCATTGGTTTTATGTGCTGATAATATGATTCTTTATGCATATGTAATGTTTGTTAGTGGAGAGCAGAGCTCATTAGGCATTGGTTTTATGTACTGATAACATGATTTGGTGTTCATAACTTTGAATATCATATACAATGCTTATGGTATATTTATTTATCTATACTGGGAAGTTTTCTGTATGTAATAGGTCGTTCGTAAATTTGGGAAATGTCTAGTTTACAGGGGAGACTCTGCCAAATTTTTGACAGGCTCCCTTTCTTAGGGAACTTAAAAAATGAAACTCATGATTTAATAATGTAGGGTTTAGTCGTGTGTGTACCCATTAGATTCCCGTTCAAGTTTCAAAATAACCGGTTGATGTACCATGTTGTGTTGGATCTTAAATTGTCCCGATTAGACAGTTTGGTATAAATTTGTAACCAGTAGGGCGTAACCCATATCAATGTTGTATGTGGTCTATCTTGAGATGTTGAATGTTCATTTGAAATTTCAGTTATGGTGTTTCGTATTGTCTCCAGGATGCATGTCTGCGTGCGGTGTTTTATACCGTACGTATCTCTGTGTACTCGGGGCCCAATGCGAAATGCTGTCGAAATTTCAAATAAACATCAACGACACAAGATAGACCACATACAATTATGGGATGGGTTACGGATGGTTGCATATTCATCCCGAATGGGATAGGGCCCCACCAATTTGCAACATCAAAGAGATAGAGTGATTCACAACCGATAGTTAAATAAAAATTTAAAAACGTAAAGTAACAGAAATCGTGCTTGTTAGATAGTATAAATGGAGGTACCGCCAAATTGACGATGGATGTACAACAGACTAGATTGTAGTCGGCGAGTGACTGAGGAGTTTATGATGTGGCTATTGGAGTTCATTCCGTTCGTTACGGCAAACACGCCTGGATTTGAAGCAACTCAGAAGATTCGTTGTCCGTGCTCAAGGTGCAAATGCATGAGTTTTGAATACGCGGATGATGTCATGTGCCACCTAACTGAGAAAGGGTTCATGGAAATATACCACTGCTGGTACAACCATGGTGAACAGTTACCGCGTAGACCATCAGATGTAACCGTGCAACAGTCTTACTACGAGGTTGGAGGAAACAAGGATACGTACAACAATATAGAACAAATGGTGATGGATCATGTTGGACCCTCCACCGGGCGTATGCTGGAACATAATGACCAAGCAGGTCATGGAGACTCTGACAATGTAGAGGAGGATCCTAATCCGGAGGTGAAAAGATTTTATGATTTGTTAGCGGCGGCTCAGACTCCATTGTGGGATGGGTACAACAGTCACACTGAGTTATCCGCCTCCCTAGCTGCTTTAAGCCTAAATACAGATTATAATCTTTCTGGAGGTTGTTTTAATAGGATGGTCAATCTGATGGGTTCCACTATGCCTAGTAATCATAGAATGCCAGCAAATCTGTACCGTGTTAAGAAACAAGTGGCAAACTTGGGGTTGGGTTGTGTGAAGATAGAGTGTTGTGTTGGCAGATGTATGCTGTTCAGAAATGAGTTTGCAGATAAGAGTGTCACAAAATGTCTGCATTATAATGAGGAACGCTACAAAACTGTTAAAAGGAGAGGGAAGGTAACCCGGACGGCCAGGAAGAAAATGTGGTACTTCCCTATAACACCGCGTCTTCAACGCCTATATGCCTCATTGTCTACGGCAAAACACATGCGTTGGCATACTCTGAACCGAACACAAGAGGGGTTTCTTTGCCATCCTTCCGACGGGAAAGCATGGAAGTGTTTGGATGAGCTATATCCGGACTTTTCTGGCGAGCCGCGCAATGTAAGACTTGGCTTATGTACTGATGGGTTTAACCCGTTCGGTCAATACGGAAGAGCTTACTCTTGTTGGCCAGTCATCCTGACCCCATACAATCTGCCTCCTGATATGTGTATGAAGAGGGAGGTCATGTTTCTATCTATACTGGTTCCAGGACACAAAAATCCAAAGGCGAACATAGACGTGTTTTTGCAACCGTTGGTTGAAGAGTTATCACAGTTATGGGATGTCGGGGTAATGACATACGATGCGTCTTTGAAGAACAACTTTATGATGCGTGCTGTTTTGATGTGGACTATTAACGACTTCCCGGCCTATGGTATGCTTTCTGGATGGTCCACGTCTGGGAAGCTTGCTTGCCCTGTATGCATGGAACATACCGGGGGGAATCACTCCCTGTTAGTGGCAAGACAAGTTTCTTTGACTGTCATAGAAAGTTTCTACCGTTGGATCAACCGTTTAGGAGAAACAAAATCGCTTTTAAGAAGAACAAGGTTGTTAATGAACCTCCACCCCATAGGTTATCTGGTGCACGGGTTTGGCAGAGGGTCAAAGAGTATCCTTACATCTGGGACAAGAGTGTTAAGGAGTTTGCGGGTTATGGTAAGGAACACCACTGGGTGAAGCAGAGTGTCTTGTGGGATTTGCCATATTGGAAATACTTGTTAAGACACAACATTGATGTCATGCACACTGAGCGTGATGTTTTCATGAATATTTTTGACACTGTTATGGACATCAAAGGGAGAACAAAGGACAATGAGAAGAGTCGTCTAGACCTTCCGATTTGGTGTTCTAGGAAGGAGTTGGAGTTGAGGGATGCGGGACGTGGAAGAATGTTTAAACCCCATGCAAAATATGCTTTAACTAGACCACAACAGATTGCTGTGTGTATTTGGATGAATGGGTTGACCCTGCCTGATGGATTCGCTTCTAACTTGAGTAGATGTGTCAACATGAAGGAAGGCAGGGTGTTTGGCATGAAAAGTCATGATTGCCATGTGTTTATGCAACAACTACTCCCGTACACGTTTCATGCCTTACCGAAGCCTATTTGGAAACCGATGGTGGAGTTGAGTCACTTCTTTAAGGAGTTGACGGCTACTTCGTTGACTGTGGAGAAACTTGTGAAGATGGAAGAAACTATCCCGGTATTGATTTGTAAGTTGGAGCAGATTTTCCCACCAAGTTTTTTGACTCCATGGAGCATTTGCCTATCCATCTACCGTACGAGGCCTTAGTTGGTGGCCTGGTGCAGTATCGTTGGATGTATCAATTCGAAAGGTGAATGCTTGGTGAACTCTTTAATTTCCTTGCAAACACTTCTTATAATAGTATTTTCTAACTTAACACTATCTTGTTAATGATGTTGAAGATTCTTACGCTCTTTAAAAGATAAAGTGTCGAACAAAGCCTGCGTTGAAGCATCAATTTGTGAGGCATACTTAGTCGAAGAAATGACAACCTTTCTTTCTATTTTTCGACGGAGATAAAAACTAGAATGAGTAGAATTCCCCGCAATCTTGGGGTAGCCATCCGCACAGGGTTTGATGAACAAACATCGATTTTCAACTATCCTGGTCACCCGGGGGGCAGGCTCACAAAATGTTACATTGATGAGAAAGATCGAAAGGTGGCTCACTTGTACATTCTTCTAAATTGCCCAGAAGTGGAACCCTTTATTGAGTAAGTCATAGAAGTTATATGTTACATTCTAAACGTAGCTTTTATAGTATCTAAATTTGTTTCCTTTGAATAGCTTATACACAGATATGCTAAAACTTGAGCAAAATGATTTAACTGATGACCAAATTCATAGTAAGGTGTCATCCAAGTTCGTTGGTTGGTTCGCACAACATGTAAGACCCGTATACCAAGTGTTTTTAAGCCTATTTGCTTCTAACTCCCGTTATCTAACGATGACCTACTTCTTATGTTGTACATAGATACAAGACCCTAATAACCATATTGAAGATTCTTTACTCCAAGCCCTTTCTTGGGGGCCGGTGAAAACTGTTAAAAAATGGCCTATTTACTACGTAAATGGCTACAAGTTTAATATTCTTCAATGGAGTGAAGGGATGAGCGCCCATAACTATGGGGTTTGTGTTAAAGGCACCGCTGGACAGTTAGAAGAAGACTTTTATGGAGTGCTGACGGAGATTGTTGAAGTTTCGTTCTCTGGACGACTAAGAAGAGATATTGTTCTTTTCAAATGTGATTGGTTCGACAACACAATCGGTGTTGGAACAAAGGTTGACAACAACTATGGCTTAGTTGAGGTCAAGAAGAATGGTAGATATAAAGGGTTTGATCCCTTTATTTTTGCCCAACAAGCTGAGCAGGTTTATTACACTGAATTCCCGGGAGGACATCGGGACTGGTATGCAGTCATCAAGGCCAAGGCCCGAAGTCAGATCACTGACAATGTCTCCGAGGAGGTCGATGACGCTTATCAGCTTGCACCACACGAGCTCAACGATGCCAATTTGTTGTTCAACATTGATCCAGTCATAATGGATGAGATACTCGCCACTACGGGGGGTGAACACATTGACAAAGACCTTGTCTCTCGATCAAAACGGTCTAGGGATGATCTGGATACTAACGAAGTTGTTCAAACAGATATCCACAGTGACACTGAAAGTGAGGGGGAATTTGAAATTGAAACAGACACAGAGTATGTAGTTGTTAAACATATATACATAGGTTTATATATATCCTGAGACTAACCTTTCTTTTCATGATTTTATCCACAGATGACGGGACATCGACTGCCCTTCAGTAGGGGTGGTGGGTCCAGGACCCCGGCTTCCCGTCTGGGGACTCCCACCCCAGGGCAGGAGACCACTCCATCACTACTACAGCAGACCACTCCATCACCACCACCACAGCAGATCACTCCATCACCACCACTACAGTAGACCACCCTATCACCCCCACAGCTGACCACCCCAGAGCAGAGTCCTGGAGTTGGTGGCTTGGAGGACCATGGCCATCAGGCCACCCTACCTCCGGCATCCCCTCTGCCCATGTTGGTACCCGTGCCGGCTGGAGACGAGTAAGTGACTAAAACTCAAATACTTTAATGTTATTTGTATGGTACTTTATATTAAACTTTAGTGGAAAGACTTGTTGGTTTATTGTATGTTACTTTTATTAGTACTTATATAGATTGAATTGTACTGGGCACTCTTCTGTTTGTAACAGGGTAACTATTTAAAATTGGAAATGTTACATTTACAGGGGAGACTCTGCCGAAATTTTGGGAGTCTCCCTAGATTGTCTGTTGTTATACTCCTGATATAATTGTTGTCATTACAGCTTTATTGATAGTAGTCGCACTACCAAAGCGATTACTAAGGTATTAAAGGCCCAGTGGGATGGTCCATATATTTCTTGGACAGATGCTGGGAAGGTTGTCCAAGATAGGTGGTTTGACACCTTCTCGGTAAGTTCCTAGCTCATTTATTGTGATTTGATTTGTGAAATAGACCTCTTCTTAATTTTTATTTCTCATTTCATTTTACAGCGTGATTACCAGTGGGCAGAGGGTATGATTGATGAGATTATGAAGGTCTTTGCCATAAAGACCTCCAAAATCATCAAGAGTACCCTTTGGAAGGTGAGGGACAAGGGTGAGCACCCTCGTTGGATCCCGGAGGACCATTGGGACGGGATGGTCCAAAAGTGGGGCAGTGTCCCGTTCCAGCAGGCGAGTGCTCGGAACAGGGCAAACAGAGCCGCCGGTGCTGTAGCCTCAGTTTACACTGGGGGTAGCATTTCAACCCTCGAGCACAAGAAAAGATTTGTAAGTATATTTATGTTAAACATTTCTATGATGATTCGTCTGACATGTTTACAAATAATAATCTCAATGTTTTTTGTCAACCACAGGAGCTGAGGGAGCACCGGGAGCCTTCTTTGTTTGAGGTCATGCTAATGACCAAGAAGAACAAAGCCGATGCATGGGTAAACCAGAAGACTATGGATCTAGCGGTATTTACTTTTAACTGACACATGCTTATAATTTACAAATCAGCTTACTAATCCTATCATTGTTTTTGAATTTACAGGAGGCGCATCACGCCAGGAGGGCCGAGAAGGAGGCGGACCTGGTGGCTTCCACTCCTGAAGGGGAGGTTCCTCCCACCCTATCTTGTTTTGACGACAACGCCATCTATATGGAGGCTGTTGGCGGTGTGAACAAGAAAGGGATGGTATTTGGATTGGGTGGCGTCGGCACGCAGCTGGCGAAAAAAGGGAAGGCCCCTTCCCCTTCCTCTTCCTCTGCTCTTCCGACTGAGGTTGTTCAGGTAATTCAAAACCTGAACGAAGAGCTACAGGAGGAGCGATGTCAGAGGCAGCTGTTGGAGGAGTGGGCCGAGGCGGACCGACAGCGGGCCGAGGCGGACCGACGGCGGGCCGAGGAGCAGCATGCCGAGACTCGTCGGCAACTTGCTTAGCAGCAGGAGCTACTGATGCAGTTGATGGCGAGGCTACCTCCCCCCACTTCCCAGGCGCCCCCACCACCACCCCAGGATCCCCCACCACCATGATTGTATTTTTATTATTTATACACATTGTATATTTGATTTATACTTTTTATATTATATTCCATTAAATATTTATTTTGTCATTTTTTATTTATTATGTTAATATTTATTGGTAATTAAATTCAAATAAAAAAGCCTTATTGTAATTATCATTAATAATTCAACCTGTTTGATAAATAAATTTAATCCATTATTTTGTTTTTAATAATAATTTAATATTTTAAAAAAATTATTCAAATTTAATTATAAAATTTTATCAGCCAATACAAAATATAAAATATTAATCTACATTTTTAAAGTTAAATTAACAAAACCTATATAAATATTTAACCAAATTTTTAAAAAATAAAAAATTCCAATTAGCGACGACAACAGATGGTCGCTATATTGTAAAAATAGCGACGGTGAACAGTGGTCGCTGGTTGGCCAGCAACAGCGATGGACTACAGTAGTCGCTGTATAGCTTCCCACAGCGACGGAGGTATGCGGTCGCTGGTAGACAAGAATTAGCGACGGAGGACTTAGTCGCTATATGATTAACCATAGCGACAACGGAGCATGGTCGCTGGAAGGCCACACTTGGCGACGGACTAGTCGGTCGCTATATATCTAACCATAGCGATGGCAAGTGGTGGTCGCAGTGTGGCTGTTAGTAGCGACGGAGGATTGAGGTCGTTGTATGGCAACAGTAGCGACGGCTGGAGTCAGTGAAGCAGAGACCATTTTAGCGACGGCATGATGCCGTCAATGAGTTAGCGACGACGTGTCATTGGTCGCTGATATGTTTTCGACGAAGGTTTTAGCGACGGTGAATGTCCCGTCTGAGATGCCGTCGCTAAGTGTTGTAGCAACGGTATTGGTATGGATTAGCGACCAATTCTTTTCGTCGCTAACAGGTGTTTTTTTAGTAGTGATAGATGCTGGAATATAGCCATTATTGGGTCTTGAAAGGAGATATATTGAAAATCCTGTGAAGGTGTTTGCTTTGAGCTTCAAGTACTAGACCTTTGATAACCATTAGGGATATTCTAGAGTCTAGTAGTTAGCTACTTATGTTCTTGCATGAAAGGAGTATCTTATGCATCTTCAACAAATAAAGCCATTTGTTTGCTTTATTTGATCGAGTATGAGGGCTGATGAGGACACAGCCAGTGTGACTTCTTTTAACTAAAATAATTCTTTTGTTTCTTTTATACATTTTTTATTATTATTTTAGATTAGGGTTAGAAAGCCTTATTAGGCTATAGGTTTGGGTCTTATATGGTTATCTTTGCCTAATAAGTGTTTTTATGCCTTGTATTTGGCTACCTTTATTAGTTTTATTTAGTTTTAGTGCTTTTGGGCTTAGAAGAGAATGAAACCCATTAGGTTAAGTGGTATGCCCCTCTTTAGCCTATATAAGGCATGTTTTCCTTTGTATTACACACACCTTGAATTGAGAGAATATATTTGAGTAATTGTGGAGTTGAATTTTCCTCCTTTGTTTTAGCTAGGGTTTCTTAAACTTTGGCAAACTCTTATCCTAGGGTCTCCTCCCCTAGGTAGCAAGATTAAGGCTTATCCTCTCTAGGTGGCGCCTCCCCCTTTCCTTTTTTTTACCTAATCCTTATTTTTCCTTTATCAAAAGAAAAAGAAGAAGAACTAGATCCTCCTTCCTACATTATCTGGTATCTAGAGCCTAAGGTTCTTTTTCTCCATTCTTTTCTTTAATTTTCATCTTTCTTGGGTTTCATTATTATTATTATTATTATTATTATTATTATTATTATTATTATTATTATTATTATTATTATTATTATTTACATTTTATATGCCTTTTTGTTAAAAAATATAAAAAGATTAAAAAAATGCATATTTCTGATATCATTTCTTATTTCCTTTGAATTTATTTATGTATATTTATTGAGTCCTAATATACCATATTTATATGCTTTAAATTCTGTGTTTATGCACCATTAACATTCCTTTTATGTGATAAAAATTTGATGTTGGAAGCTTTAATTTTCCTAGAGCCAAAATTAGGTCTTAGTGTATTTTTAGAGCCTTATCATTGTTCCTAAATTTTTGCTTGAATCAGTGAGTAATGTGCTGAATTCTAGGCCATTAAAATTTATTTCTTTTAATTGGCTTAATTAAGACTCCAAATCCTTGGTTAAACCATCTCATTTTTAGGTGGTTATTTTGTGCTCAAATTTTAGGCCTTGTTAGATTCTTTCCATAGCTCTCTTCTAGGGTATATTTTTTTATTTTTTGGTCCAGCACAATAAGTTCATTTAAATCTAAATTTTGCATACTGTTTTCTTGCATTTTAGATGTCAAAAATACTTTCCTTTCATGCCTAATTCATATATGAGAAGATGCATGCTTTTGTGTAAGTAAAGAGTGCTAAAATTGAATTTTGTGCTTTGTTTCTTGGTTTCAATTTTTGGCTTTTGTGTTGATTCTTTTAAGTGCAAAAAAAATTAGAATTAAAAAAAAGAGAGAAAAGAAAGTATTAAAAGTAAAAAAATGGTAAAAAGAAAAATATGAGCACATTGATTGTAATTGTTTGAAAACCCTTAATCATTATTTATACTTGTATAAAAAACTCTAAAATTCAATTTTGCAAGTTGGTACCTTTTCTTACACAAGTTTTTACATTCTAGGTTTCTAGGTCTTTATAATTGTGCTTATTTTTTTATACATTTATTTGTTTGATTGTCTAGTTTTGTCAAATTTTTGTGTGGTCACGGCAATTCTAAATCCTAAGTAGAAGCTCCATTCATTTTATTTTTTTATTGCTTTAAGTCATTCCTCTAGTCATATAAAACCTAATTTGAGTTACCATTTTCTAATTTCACTTTTATTGTTTGTCTTTCTTTCTTCTAAAGTTTTGTCTTAAAGTTTTTATACCTTTGGCTTTCTTTTGGGATAAGTCTTAATTCAATATCATGAGGGTAACATACTTGGAACATAGAGGTAAGAGTGACATCGCTTGAGGTTACGGAACTTAAACCAATTTGGAGGAGTGGTGAGAATGAAACACTAGAGTGGAGTGATCATTTTTTTCGTCTTTTTTTTCCTATATTTATTATGCTAACATTTGTTTTGAGTTTTCTTAAGCTTGTGCCATAGTGGTCTTGAAGCTTAAAGACTTGAAGACAATTGTATTGGAAACAAAGCCTTGTAAAAAAATAAAAATAAAATAGAAAATATTGTCATTTTTTCTTTACACTTTTTTTGGGACTTTGGTTATTTAGTTGATTAGGGGTAATAGCTTAGGACTTAGTTTAATTTTTTTTGCACCTTCGACTAGTTTTGTTTTAATTGCTTTAGATATACTTTAATTTGTCCTTGCATGCTAGGTTTTTGTTTGTTTGTTTGAATGACCATGTCTTCATCTAGGTCAAGTAAGAAAGATAGAACACCTACATCATGTTTGTTTGAGCTTTTATTAGAAGAAATAAGTGTCCTTTATGCTAAGTTAGATTCTTATGAATCCAAGGATAATTATACCATAGAAAAGAAAAATAAAAGAATAAAAAAGGTTCTTGAGAACATCTCTAGTAAAATAAAACAAATATAGGATTATATTGTTGCTTTTGATAAGGTTGAAAATGAGAAAATTAGTTTATGTACAAAAGAAAGAAGGGAAAAATTAAGAAGAAAACATAATGCTGATATGGATAAAAAAATTGCATAAATATTGGAAAGAATATGATAGGTATAGGTTAAAAGGAAAAAAGGTTTAAAGGTCAAAATCAACACAATGAATCTAAGGTGCATATTAATAATTTGTCTTTAGACAATGATAATGCTTCAAATAAAAGTAACCTTAATCATATTCAACTTATTCCCATCATAGATAATAGTGAGAAACCTTATGAAAATAGTATGGTAGAAGAATCCTTGCCAATTTTGCATGTCCCTAGTGAAAAACATTGGTCACCAATAGTGTATAGTTCCATTAGAATTAGTCATAGGATATGCATCATAATGATAGGATCATATAGAGTTAAAAATTTGTTTCTTTTCTTTTGAGTTAACTTTTCCAAGAGTTATTTCATGTTTTGTTTCGTTTATTTCTAGAATGTATATAGGGTCATCTTTTTCTTCTCGTCATAACATTTCTCTTAGATCTTTTCTAGGACCATTTACTCATTTTGAGCATCTTCATAACATTCACGTGCATAAAGGTTTACAAGATGAGTTAGTTACATCTTATCAGGCTTTACCTATCATAGACCCTAGTTTTCATTCAATTACAAAATATAATCCTCTTTGGGCATCCAACTTCATGGTTTTGCATGATATACACTTTTCTTTTGCTAAACTTCATTATTTTACATTTCCTTCATATGGCATCTCTTTTGCTCATACGTCATAGTTTTTTTATAAAGTTCTAGGGTTACCACATAATTTTATATGTGTATTCCTTTGGACTTATCTCATTGCATTTTATGATGATATTTGTGTCATTCTTAAATCTAGTTTCATAATTTTCATATTTGATCCTGGTTAAAAAATTTTTCCCTTTTTTTCATAATTTTCCTATTTCTCTTTTCTAGACTCATGTTGTTTCTTTTTTTTTTTTAGAATTACTGTTGACTTTGGATCTACATGATTTGAGGTCAAATCCTTTTAAGGAAAGAGAGCATGATAACACAGCTAGTGGACTTTTTTTTACTAAAATAATTCTTTTGTTTTTATACATTTTTTCATTATTTTAGATTAGGGTTAAAAAGCCTTATTGGGCTATAGGTTTAGGCCTTATATCGTCATCTTTGCCTTATAAGTATTTTTATGCCTTGTATTTGGCTACCTTTATTAGTTTTATTTAGTTTTAGTGCTTTTGAGCTTAGGAGAGAATAAGCTTATTAGGTTAATTGGAATTCATGCTCTTTAGCCTACATAAGGCATGTTTTCCTTTGTATTACACATACCTTGAATTGAGAGAATACATTTGAGTATTTATGGAGTTGAATTTTTCTTCTTTGTTTTAGCTAAGGTTTCTTAAACTTTGGCAAACTCTTATCTTAAGAATTCCACCCCTAGGTGGTGAGATTGAGGCTTATCCTTTCTAGGTGGCGCCATCCCTTTCCTTTTTCCTTATTTTCCTTAGTTTCCCTTGTAGCCCATAATCCTTATTTTCGTTTATCAAAAGATAAAGAAGAAGAAGAACTAAATCCTCCTCCCTATATCAAGAGCAAAAGTCAGTCTGAAACTTCTTATTTCAGCTGACACATATGCTGAGTTGGTTCATCTTTTTCTATTCTTGAGCAGTGTTATGTTTTCTGAAATTGGCTGCGTAACTTGTTTGTCTCTAGTTACTTTTGGTGATAAGCACATATACTTGATAAGAGCATGAATTCCAAGGCATCACTTAAATAGATTTCAGAACGTTGCAATTGAGTTTCTGAAATAACATTCTCTTTTTGGTGCCTATAAGTCTGAGGTTTGTTTAAGTAACAGAAGCTTCTTCTTACAGACTTTTGATCATCAAGTGTTAAGGGTCAAACTTTAATTTCATGGGCTCCTTTTTTGTCTTATAACCTGTGCATTATGAGTCCTAAAACACTTAAATACACATGTTAGTTTTTACATTTACAAACTTCATTTACCTTTAGTTTCTTGATGTATGTTATTAACAAGTCCAAGGTCTGAAGATAACTCGTGATCTGGGGTCTAGTCTAGTAATGTTCTTATGGTTTTTTTTCTATCAGACTTTTCTTCAACAATCATCAATTTTTTTAGAAAATTATACATCATTTAGTTATTGAAACATATTTATTATGATAAAAAAATATAATGCATTTATTGTTTTCGATCTATAGTTGAGTTTTTTTTCCATATGCAATTATTATTATCATAATACATTTGCATGATATGCTAAATCTCCTATTGTAGTGGTGAAAATTTAAAATTTAAAATTTAAGATTTTCATTTAAAACCATTTACCTTTTATACTTGTCAATGCAAATTTGACACAATTGTTTCATAAACATATTCATTTTAATTCCTTAAGTAGAGGCTCAAGGACACTAGTGAAAATATAGGCTTTTAATATATGCTTTCCGGTAAAATGATAGTTTTTAATATGGTTTTTTTATAAATAATAAAACATACAAAATATTTTTGATAAAATGTGATTTTTATTAACCGCGAAGTATGAGTTCTATTAAAATTGACAATAAACTTAAATATGTTTCTAAATACATCACAATCCAAAACAAAAACCTACCATTTATTATTTCCATTTTGATCTCTAACCTAAAACTACAACACAATCCTCTGAAACTACAGGAAAATTAAAGTCATATTCGTTGCAATAAATGTTCAAGATGTCGAACGCTGGATGTCACATCATCAAAACTTTTCACAAGCATCTCTAGGTCATTTCCTTGAAAAACTACACATATGAGAGTTCATTTGATTTATAGGCGCGGAAATGAAATTATTAAAATTAAAAAATTTAAAAGTTAATATCAATATTTCATATTGAAACTTTTATTTAACTAAATCAACTAGGAACCGCTTTTATATGTTGGCAACACCGTTTTGAAATAGGGAGACCCCAAGGTAAGTTAGAAATAAAGCACATATTAGCAAGCATAAAAAGTTATAAGCTTTCATTTGTAAATACAAAACGCATAATATGTATGGTTTCAACAAAGTTACCTTTACAAACTCGAGATCAAGACCAGGTGTGTTCCTGAATATAACAAGAGAGAATCATTGTGACATGGAGACCACATACAGCTCATCCAAGTTTTTAACCAACGTAATATTCTAGATTAAAAATGGTGTACCACATAGAGCACGTCATATGCAGAATCAAAACAAGTCAAAAGGGCCTACAAAACATACAAAGTTAAGAGTTGAAGAAAATCATTAAAACAGCCAAACCTCAGCAGCAAAGTCAGGAAATGCTACCTTGCCACAATTGAGAAAACATAAGAACTTTAAGCACAAAGTAACCAACATCCAAGTTGTTGACCGTCGGGTGATCCTCAACGGTTGCATCGATGACTGGTGATGGGCTATGTAAGAAGCAGTCGATCATTTGAGTTAGCCATCATAAGAGAATATTTTGAGTTGTTGGGATCATAATTTGGCAGCAAATTGGACCATATTTAAGTTGTTGAGGAAAATGTAATCGTCATCTTTCCACCCCCTTATAATCAATTTTTGGAGCAATGGACATTCAATACAGACGGATCTAATAGTCAACTCCTCCAGAGATAGGCAACTAGAGAAAAAGGAACCAGAAGGGAAATATAACATGGTTCAAATGCAAAGTCCTCAGACTTTGAAAGTAAATTAAGAAGTTGATGAAATGTTGCATAAATTAAGTTGAAACAAGTGACCGGATAGCCACTAGTTAACCTGATTAGCTCACTAGGGTAAAAACAGGTTTTAATTTGTCGATTTTAAGTCAGTTAACCAAAATTCTATGTAAAAGTGGTGTGGTGGTAGTTTTATAAATAAATCATGTTTTTGTCATTAGATTATGTTAGTTAAAAAATTAAATGATTTAAGAAGTTAGTTTTTAAGTGGGTGACTTGTATATTCGAAAATAATAATTTATGTCGGACCTTAAAATATACTACTTAAAATCAAATTTATATCACCGTTTAAAACCCTTTCTCCTTTTACTCTCTAACGATAATTCGATTCACTTTTACCTTGAATTGTTCACTTCAACCTTTGCTATTGAAACCGTGTGACCTTTGTTCACCCTCTGACGTCGTTTGATACCCTCACGTGGCTAAGTTGGCATCGCTGCTCTTCGGTGTTCTTGGTTTTCGAAAATGTGCAACCTTGTTTCACTATCTATTCTTTGCTACCTTCCTTTGACTGTCAAAGTTGTGCCCTACCGCTCTCCAGTGCTTGGTTGACTCACCGTTTGCTACACTTCCTACTACTTTCACATTTTTCCCCGTGATCTAGTACCATCTTCACTAACCACACACTTCACCCTTTTGAAATGGATCTTATTATTATTTTCTCAAGAAATGAGCAACTATATTTAGTTAGAAATTAGTTTCAATTCTACTTTTTTAGTTTATTATTTGTTTATTGTAACACCCTCGGTTAACTAAAATAATCTCTTCCACTGAATTACCTCAGTTAACTGAAAGGTTACAAGTTTTAGAAAAATATAGTAGTTTTTTTGGTACAATGAAATACATGGTGGAAATAAAGCATCATGTACATATTTATGAAACATAACTGAGTTGTATATACATAAATAGTTCTAACAAAACTATACAACTGAAATTAAAAGGGTACGTAGGCACTCATACAAAAGGTACAACTATAAAACATATAAGTAAAACTAGAACTAAGTATCTCCACTCATAAACTCATCGTCTGACCACGGTGACTTAGGTGGATCGGAGGTGACAGCTAGCTATGACAAATCTGGAGGATGGAACGGCCCAGCGGGAGCGGTACTTGTGGATGGCAAGTCACTAACCTGACGAACAGGTTGGTGTCTACGGCTACTGTAAGCCTCATGGGCCTCTGCTAAGAGACCCTAGGCTACTGCTAACATCTCCAGGTAATCCTCAGTCTCCCTGTACATATAGCTCCTAAAAATGTGCCGAAGGAAACCCTGATACTAATCCTACTGACGCCTCACCATTATCTCTCCATTGGGGTCGTCACTAACACGCCCTGACGCATAGGAACATCCTCTAACTTGCCTGTCTCATGGGCCGTGAGTAGAGTAGCTGAGGGTAGCTGCTGAGGCAAGGTCGGAAGTGTAACAGGGTCCGCGACTACTAAGTCCCTCGACATATCGAGAGGAAACTCCTCTAGATCCTCCTAATCATTGTCCTCGACTAAGAGTGGGTTGTACTCTAGAGTCGGCTCCCTGGGGGCTGCTACCTCGGCTGGGCTTGGTATCACTGGTGCCTTTGCCTGTTAGGGAAGTCTCAAGGCCATAGGGGGCTCCGGTAGAGGGTGGAAGCTGAGAGGATATGCTAATAGGGTTGCCTCTTTACTGGCCAACTCCTCAATCTCCTCCATACTAGGAGGGTGCGGGGGATCACCATAGCGTCAGACTGTGCTATTGATGATTTCAACATCCCAATCATATAGTCGCTCGGGCTCAGGTTGTAGAGGGGAAGTCTATTCACGGGGGCCTCTTCTGGTATAGCTGGTAGATGACTGGGTCCTGCCTAGAGAACCTCTCGTACAGTAGGTATGCCTACTGAAAAATAGTCGTAAGGGTGAGCTTTCACCTCCACAGCAATTGGGGTACCGTACCGTAATGACACAAGTCCCATAACACATTAATAATTCAACCAAAACTTCCTACTCTCTCAAAAGGGGTTCATAACATAATCCATTCTAAGTCATCTCACCGCTCTAAATCTTGACTGATTATTCTCGTCCCATTCCACTCTCGAAGGAGTGTTACCCATCTCATTATGATCAATTAATAGTAGGTAATCACAATTTCACACAACAATGATATAATGCATGTGTTTCCTTCATTTAAATATTCTTTAGTCAGTATGATGCATGTAGGTCCATTCTCCTTCCTCATTTACAACACAATATATCTCACTATCCTACCTTATCCTCCTTCCTAACTAGAGCGACTGAAGCTCACCTCGTTCTGTTCCCACAAAAGGGTAAGGACTCACAGTCCCGTCAATAACGGATCCAGTGCATATCTCATCAGAACAATACTACATGGTCATATAAACCCTCTGAGTCGAAGTATCAGAGTTGCCACGGGCTGTCCGGCTTCGGGCGCGAATCCAAGCCATTGGAGGTCCGCCTCTAATGTACTTCCAAGACCGCCCTCAAGGGATCGAGACACCTGTTGTTTCTTCAGTGTACCCATCACTGTATGCTCTAGGGGATCACTCGATCGTCCACCTTTATCCTCCAAGTATGATGCATGATTTACAGATTCAATGATCCTTTACTGATCCTCGACAAGGTCTCCTCAATGATCCCCTTTCATTCCTAACGTCAGGCTCTTTCTCTTTATCAATTATTATTTGATTTCTTTCTTTTCTTTCTTGACAATTAGTAAATATCTCATCCAACATTTAGGAATGAAATAAGATTACACACTTTCCAAAAATTCACGGGGTACATTGGGCTACAACACCCACTAACCATTTTGGATCTAGAATCTCATACTCTCACAACAATAGTCATTTCGGAACCCTGTCGATACCATGTCATCTCTTAATATTTATGATAATTATAATTATATGATTGTTAGTGGATAGGTAATTGACACCTCACTGGAGGTTTAGCGTAAGTCTTATAATGGTGTTGTGTTGGAGGTTGAATCCTCTGTATATCCATAAATTATTTCAGATTAGTATGAATGTGAATCGAAATATGATTGAGTTATGTAGTAATGCCCTGAGGTTGGTATTCCTAGCTACCAACTCATATCTTCATATATGGGAATGGAAGGATATCGTATCCATTGTTAGGTACATGTAGTAGAATAAGTCCATTTCATAAGCCAACTAGGACTTGTAGTTCATATTTTCACTGTTGAGTCACGTATCATTTAGAATTCTTGGACTAATTTGTCAAAGTTTATGTAATCTTGACAAATTTTCCTCTAAATTTGTAAACTATGGTAATTAATTCTAAGAATCGAGACGGAAAACCGTAATCCTCACTAAAATACACTTATCAGAAGGAATGATGAGTGTTAATATTGATATTTTCCTTTTAAATTTCTAAACTAATTGTTGTTAACATTTCCTTAAACTAAACACAAATAGTTTTATAATTTATCAAAATCTCTGTCAAGAATTTAGACTTGAATTTACTACAATTAAGAATAATACAATAAAAAATATAGCCAACTTTAAAAATCAATTAGCTCTTTAATTAATATGAAACTCATTTTTTAAATCACTGTAAAAACAAAAAAGTCTATTTTAAACACACATAAACACACGTCAATTTTATAGTTGAAAACAGAATCCATAGTCAAAAGAATATGATTGGCAACGACCAGGCTTGATTAGTCACAAGTTGTCACCTTTTGAGTCTAGACCTAGTTGAAAAAAAAACGCGAGGAGCTTTAATTTTGTCTCTTGTGACGAGAATTTTTTTTTTAATTTTACAGTTTTGCTCTTTACATTTTGCAATTATGTTTAATAGATCATTTTTTAATATAAAGTTATATTTATAATTTTTATAGTAAACACGACCATTTTTTTTAAAATACAATGTGTGGTCTTCTATCTCTTAGTTAGACTTCAATGTTTAAATGTTAGTAACCCTCGGGATAATGTCGAATTCTAATTGGCTAATAGTTAATTTGGAAATTAAGAAATCTGTCAGCCAGTGTATCTAGAAGGAGGGATCATGGAGAGAAGCAACATAGACCTTAACAACTAGATAAATATATTATTAATAGTAACATAAATATATATATATATATATAGGATATTCAATATATTCCTTAAATCCACTCTTAAGGATATTTATTATTTATATAATACATTATATAATAATTATATATTTTTATAAATATATTTAATGAAATATTAAATGTTATGAATACTATTAAATATATTAAATTACATATTTTAAATTTATCTAATAATAATAATTATTAAATATATACATTTAAATAAATTACTAAATATATTATTAAATATATTGCTAATTATTTATTATATACTGTTGAATATTTTAAAGATATACTTGGAAATTATTAATAATATATTAAATATTTCAATTTCAAAAAAACATTAATGTATTTTTAATAATAAATATATTTAAAAATATATCGTTAATAATTTCAACAATTTCATTTCTTTCTATGAAAGAGCAACTCATATGGCCTCCTTTTAGCACTTTGAAGAGAGAAGTTGCAACATGTAGCAACCAATGCTCGACCTAAAAGTTAAGTAAAAACTTATCAAAATATTCTAACAACGTTAAATTAAAAATTTAAAATATCAATTTTGTAATTGGAGAAAAATTGAAAAGAAAACTGAAAGTCAAGATTAGTTGCACTTAAATTTTTTGGATTCAATAAAATTGTATCATTTGGAAAGTTGCATATGTCCACTGTATGTTAATTTTCATTTTAAGTTGAAGGAATTTTTCATGTTATTGTTGAATTTTTAATAAATTCTTATTGAATTAAATTTTAAAATATATTTGATTAATTGATATTCATGGAAGAACAAGTATTATTTATTATTGTCAAATTTATATAATTTTTACAACTTAATTAATATATATACAAAATATATAAACGGAGTGAATTGTGGTATTCATTTAAAAAACTTAGTTTAGTTTTAAGTTTTTGGGTTGAAGGAAAAAATTGTTTGATTTGCTAAAGATATGAAAAAAGATGGGTTATTACATAAAAATGTAAATAACAATATTTTAATGGTATATGAAACCTCTAAAGGTTGAATGGTGGATTAATTCATAATCATTTTGCTTTGGTTCAAGAACTTGTAAATGTATTGAAAGGGTCGAGACCCAAAAATTTTCTAACCGCGTTTGTTTTTTGCAGTATACTCACGTTGAACCAGAAGCAAAAATTTTTTGCTCTTCACGGATTTATAAATATTTAAGATGGAAATGGAAAACAATGCGGAAGGAAAGTTACATTGCATGTGCTTATTGTATTTATTCAAGTTTTTAGCCACATACAGGGAATGCAATTTAAATAGCACGACAATTCAACCTGAGATACGGTCACTATATTCTCTCTCTGTTGTATCGCCTCTAATCGAAAACAACATTGCAAGCCTCTGAAACTTTAGGAAAACTAATAATCTTCTCGAACAACATGTCTAACCTCTCCGATGCGTCGGGAGAATCAAACTCATAATCATTGCAATAAATGTAAAATGTTTCCAACAGTGGAGCCGACAACAGCAGAAACCTTATTGCAAGCATCTCTTCGTCACTCCCTGAAAAACCACATATAAGAATGACCTTGAGATGTGTTTCGAAGCATGCTGGCAAGGGATTAATGGGTGCACCATTCTCCAGTATAGAGACCCCCTGGAAAGTAATGAAACACATATTAGCCATGCATAAAAGTTGTTCGTTTGCAGATACAAAAAACATGATATTTATATATACGGTTTCAACAAATTTACCATAACAAACTCAATAGTGTTCAGACGAGGGGAGTTTCTTAATACGGTCAGCAAGGCAGCACAAGAGAGCACTATGGGAGACACCGAGACCACTCGAAGCTCAATCAAATTTCTGAAGAATGGAATATTCTGGAGTAAAACCGGTGTATAGCTTAGAGCCTGTGATATGCACAATCAAAATTAATATGGTCTCTACCAAATACATTAAGAGTTAAAGAAAATCATTAAAATAAATAAACCTCAGCAGCAAAGTCAGTAAACCCTAGTTTTTCCACATTTGAGAAGATTCTGAGAAGTTTGAGCACAAAATAGCCAGCATTCAAGTGGCTGTCAGCTGGATGAACCTCAACAGTTGCATCAGTGACAGGTGATGGAGTATGCAAGAAATAATCATTTATGAGGTCACCATCATAATAGAATGTTTTGAGGTTGTTTCCAAGGATCATAATTTGGCAGTGAAATGGACCATTTAAGTCATTGAGGAAAATGTAGTCATCATCTTTCCATTCCCTTATGATCAATTTTCGAAGCATTGGAAAGTCAATACGAACAGATCTAACATTCCTCCAGCTGCAATCCAGTAGAATCAACTCCTCCAGAACTGGGCAACTAGAGAACAGCTTTTGTGTTGAGGAACCACCGGGGAATGTAACATGATTCAAAGTCAAGGTCTTGAGACTTTGAAAGTAAATTGAGGAAGGAAGGTTGATGACATTTTGCATATTTAGTCGAAAATTTTTCAACGTTTTGGAGGTAAACAAGTGACTTGGGAGAAACAATGGATCCTCCACTCTTTCAAAATCGAGATTTAAATCTTCGATTTTCGGCTTGATGAAGCCGGACAACCACTGGTTAACTTGAGCAGCTTCGTCGCCAACTTCGAATACGAGGGAGAACTTTCTAAGACATGTTGAACTAGAAACCACGAGCCGCAATTTCTCCACAACGTTAATGAAGTGTTGCCTTTCCTCAAACGCGTTCTCATCTAGCTCAAGTTTTGAGATGCCCATCCATTGGTCCACCCATTGTCTGGATAGTACACTTGTCCGCACTGCCTCTTCCGGGGGAAGGTTAGATATGATCTCTTGAAGAATCGCATCAGGTAGATCACATAATCTCGAGCTTTCCATGTCTCAAATTGTCCTTGTAGTTATAATAAATTTCGAATTAAAATGGGTGAGGCAATAACCAGAAACAAAGTCATATAATAACCAAATCAGCACAATAAATCCATTAGCTATATAGATTGTAAATTGTTACATTGAAACAAGTGATATAACATTTAAATATTTAACATGTTTGTAGGATTTTTGTCTCAATACAAACACCATAACATAATGCTTTATAACCTGAAGACAATGAAAAAGATTGTCAAACCCATAGAAAAGTATATTTAAATAATAAAAAGAGAATTCAAATTAAAATTAAACAACTTAAATCCGACTCAATAAAAAAACTTGCATCCGATATTAGATAATTTTTCGGGCAAACTAGGTCATCAGCCTGTAAATAGCCTATAATAAATTTCCCCTTTTACTACTAACATTAAAAAAGAACTACTCAATACATTTTTATTTAAATTAAATGTTGTAATTGATTTAAAATAAAATTTTAAATGATTCTTTATTTTTTAATCCAAAAAGTAAAAAAATAATGTAGATCTATAAAAAATTCACCTAAATAGATAGTGGACCAGACTTATAAACCGAGCACAGTCCTTATAATTACAATCCGGATTCAAAAGGGGCAAAATGAACCCGAACCCACCACTGGCTTAACCTAATAACCGCCTGTAACCGAAATCTTGATCAAGGTAGAAAGACACAAATATTTTGTGGGTCCACAAAAGGCTTGTGAGCTAAAACAGACTCAAAGAATGCCAAGTAGGTCTCTAACATTCAAACCACACCCATCGGCGAAATTCATCCTGTTCAAATTATATACAGAGAGTTCAAGGTGCATTCATTACCCTTTTAAACAACATGTGCTAGATTTCATTCCCCTTCTGCCACCCTTTAACTCATTTTCCCTGAATTTGTTTCAGGGAACGGGGTACAAAAACACAATCCCGAAACCATAACTCATGCAAGCAAAACAAAGTCATGTTTTTCATGACGCTGACAGTTAGGAAACATTGTAACTAGCTCTTGTGACTATTGGCAACAACAATCACAAACACAGTGAAATCAGGAAAACAAATAATTCAAGCAAAAGGCTTAAGCTATAGCCAAGTAAAAGCATAAAACAAATAAATAAAACCATTATAACAGAAACAAAATTAAAGTAAGTGGTAACCTGAAAAAACTGAATCTAAAAGGAAGATGGAAAGGTAAGCAAGAGCACAGGATTTCACCTCTTGGCGCTAATGCGAGCAACTTAATCCTCTCCTTTGCAGATTGCAGGGAGAATACAATGAACATTACTTACTCAATACTCACTCACTCATGAGTTAATAATTTTTGGTGTGTAAAAGCGTGTTACAAGAACACTATTTATAATAATTCTCGAGTGTTAATATTGTTTTTTTTTTGATAAATTTGTTGACAGAAATTCACATATGTAATATAACTGTTCTAGGAAACTGGTAGTCTGCTTAGTAATTAAGGGAATTATTTTGCATTAATGTTTAAAAATAAAAAAATCAATTAAATAATGAAATTGGACTAGGCTGGGAATTGAACAGCATATAATATTAGCTACTTTATTATTTGGGTAAGAATAATCTGGTATTCAGTGTATATTGGTTTGTAGACACCATGCTGGTGGGATAAGTGATTTATACTTATAAAATTGTTTTATATTAATATTAGATTAATGTAGGATGAGTTTATTCCTCTTAATTATACTTTTTGAGAGGGTTGTAAATACCCTCATCTTTTATATTATTTTTAAGCTATATATTAAAGAGAGAGTAGAAAATAAATGGAAGAAAATAACAGGTAATTATTAATACAGCTTATTCCTATTAGCATTAAGAAGACTAACCTAATTTAGATCATACCACATATTTTGTCTTTGATACTATATTAAAGTTTATTTTAAAATTAATTGACAATGTAAAAAATAATTTAATAAATATTTAAACCAAAACTCATATTATAAAGTAGATGATATGAGATTTTTATTAAGTTATTACAACTCATAAAATGTTTTATATTGTTCTTATATTTTAATTAAATTATTTCTTTTCATAACAAACATGTCAAGTCAGCAGAAAACGTACTGTACATTAAAAATTAGTTACAAAATATAAAAAATATTATTTAAATACAGTACTTTCCATTTTTTATTCATCTAAATAAGGAGGATAACAAACCTATTAAAAGCATAATTAATATTAAGTTTAAATTAAACCATATATTGCTAAATTTTTAATATAATTTTCACAATTTTTTAAGTCAGTAAAGTTTTTAAATATTAAGAATATTTTTTGTTTATAATTTGAAAGTGTAAACTCTGATATTTAATTGAGCTTTAGACCTCAAGTTGACTACCCAAAGCATATCATCAAGATCCTAATTGTTTATTTAAATATCAAGAATATGATTTAAAAGTATTCTCTTATTTTTACTTAATTGTTCACCTCAAGATAAAAACTTTGTTTTCATTTTTCTATCTATTATTGAGAATATTTTTTTGTTTATAATTTGAAAGTTGTAAATTTTAATATTTAATTAAAGTTTAAGACCTTAAGTTGACTACCCAAAGCATATCATCAAATCAATCCTAATGGTTTATTTAAATATCAATAATATGATTCAAAAGTATTCTCTCTTATTTTTACTTAAATGTTCACCTAAAGATAAAAATTTTGCTGTTATTTTTTCGTCTACCTAGATTTTAAGGCAATATTAATTGATTTCTTTTAAAAATACCTTTATTAGTCCACTCAACATTAGTACAATAAATTCTCACTCATGTGATTTTCATAAAAAAGGCTAAAGTTAAATGGTCAATGAGAGAAGGAGTATTGTGAATGATAGTAAAACAATTAGTTTTTCTAGGCGAGGGTCCTAGTGGGCTAAAATTCTCTAAGTAGGGTTTCTAGTCGACGTGTAATAGAGGCGTTTGACCCATCTAAAAACTTTAAGGGTCTGTTTTTCAAATTTTGGGTGAGTACCCAAATGCCCGGGAAAGACTTCCTTCACCATCGGAATAGCTCCTTATTTTTCCATTGTATTGGACTCAAGAACCTATTCAATATCAGATTAATTGGGAAGACCGTTCCTCATTGAGCGAGACGATGTGAGGTTTTTTGTCAAGGACGTGGGGCACTTTTCCAGTTCCTAAGGTTTAATCTCATTATCCACTGACCTACTTCATGAATCAAAGCCTTCTCTCCAATAGGAAGCTCGCTCGATCCTTATGGGATGCTCACTTTTCAATCCCCCAATTCATCAATTGTACATTGATGTTTGAGAAAGACAAGGCCCATTATATGACTGCTAACCCCATGGTCATCTTTTGCGTTATAGAATAATGTTCAGTATCCGAGCAGTTTCCATGGGGTGCTACTTGGATGACTATATGGCGGGTCAAGAAAAGGCTCTAATGAACATGACGAAGGAGAATGAGACGTCTTCTACTAAATTTTGAGAGGTTGAGGGAGTCCTCCAGAAGTTGGCCGAGTTAGAGGGTTAGTTTCGGGATCACGAGGTCGCTTTAGAGAGAGTGATCGGGTTAAAGGAGTAGTTGAAAGCCTATGGGCGGCTCTAGAGAAATTTGAGGCATCACCGAAGGATGCTAAGGTAAAGCTGGCATGTTCTTAGGATGACTGGTGAGAGTTATTCATGAAGAATATAGAGGTGGATGAGTCTCTTCAAGAGGCAAAGTTGGCTTTGGATTTCATGCAATAAAACTTGACCAAGGCTAAATCAAAACACTAACAAGAACATTCAGAGATAAAGGAAAAAATTGATGTGTTGAGGTTCAAGGTTGCAGAAAAGTTTATTCCCCAAGTTTAAGAGATTCTAAGAATATATGGGAGAGGTTTAATCCTTATAGGGTGATAATTCCAAATCCTTTTATGGCTATCTCCTATGAGAGGTCTGATCCTTTCAAGGAGATGATAGATGGAAGGATCGTTGACCTCTCTAAGTCAGATGATGAGGTTGCCACTGTCGATCCTCCTCATCTCTACCTGGTAGACAAGTTAAAGCTACAGTTTCTCTTAAGGCTTAAGTTACTCCATTCAAAACCACTACTGTTGTTGTTTCTGCTCCCTAGTCTTTTTCCCTCTATGATTTCTTATTGTTTCTTGGTTTTGAAGACTGTAACATTTATTAGGTAATGAAGATTCTATTTAATGAAGAACTTGTACCTTTTCTGTTGTATCTTCGATGTTAATTGTTTGTCTAAAATATTTACGCGTAGCTAGTTTGTTGCTTATATACCCGCCCAGGGGTTTTGAGATGTAGAAAATAATGTATAGTCGTCTTAGGACTTAATGCAATAACTAATAAAGTTGACTTCACGCAATGCGTAGTAGAGTGTATAGTCATTTTAGGACTTAATGTAATATGTAATGAAGTTTTCTCTTACCCTTGAGTAACCGAATTCTAACTCAGGTTTTTAGGACTTAACATAATTCGTAATGAAGTTTGTCTTTACTCCTAAGTGAGCAATTTCTCACTCGGGTTTTTAGGACTTAACCTAACTCGTAATGAAGTTTGTCATTACCCCCGAGTGAACAAATTCTCAATCACATTTTTAAGACTTAACGTAATTTGTAATGAAGTTTGCCATTAACCTTTGAGTAAGAAAATTCTCACTCGGGTTGTTAGGACTTAACGTAATTCGTATGAAGTTTGTTGTTACCCCTGAGTGAGGACATTCTTACTCTGGTTTTTAGGACTTAATATGATTTGTAATGAAGTTTGCGTTACCCCTGAGTGAGTGAATTCTCACTCGGGATTTTTAGAACCTAACATAATTCAATGTTGGACATATGTGATTGAATACTTTTCATTTTATTGATGTTTGTGTGAGCCTCATTAAAACCTATTGAGAGAAAAACCCAGTGGAAAAAAACCTCCCAGGTAGGAAAAAGAATACCCTTTGTTACATTTAACTGTAGTACATCTTCAAATGTGTAGCATTCTACGTTCGGGGAATACTCTTACCTTCTAACTCTTCCAATCGATACGCTTCCTTTCTAATCACTTCCTTTAATCGATATTGGCCTTCCTAGTTGGCTGCAAACTTCCTGATGGGTCTTTTTAACATATCATTTTAAGGTTCATTTGTTAGGCATAATTAGGATAATTTGCATAATAATCCCCTAAATCCCATAGTTATTGCATTATTTCCCTTCTTTGGTACTCTGTTTACTAGCTTTGTAAGATAACTAGGTTTGAAGGACGTATTTGGGTAATTATTTGAAAAGTAACTCATAGCAAAGCAAGTGTGTGCCAAAATAGAAGAAAAATAAAGAATTTTTAGAGTCCAAGTAGAAGGAACTACGGCTAGGCCAAGGCTTTTACCACGGCTATGGAGCAAGTTGCCAAATGAGCAACATGGGCCTGACAACATGATCCATATGACTAGGCCATGGTAATTTCCACGATTGTGGTTCGTGTTTGGCAGGCAAACACTATTTTGCATTTTTCTGCTTATTTAAGGGACAAATTGGCATAATTTTAGGGGTTCTGCACTTTGAAAGGTAAAGGCACACTATAGAGGCAACAAGGGACATTTGAGAAGAGCTCTTTCTCAAGGATTTCCAAGGGAGAAATAAAGAAGAAGCAAAGAGATCCAAGAATTTTACACTTCATAGTGGCTGGTTTTAGGATTTCTTTGTGCTTTCCTATTTGCTTTTGTAATCCTTGTTTTTGAGTATTTATGATTTTGATTTTAAACATGGTTTTCTATTTTATTATGAGTGACTAGAACTTTTTTCTTAGGTTTTAAGGGGTAGATTGATATGTATTTGATGTAACTTTTACTATTTGATTATCAATGAAATTATGCTTTCCTTGAATTTCTTGATAGATTTTCTTTTTACGCTAATTGATCTAGAAATATGCTTGAGTAACGTTAATTAAATATAAGATGGACTGAAAAGTGAACCTGTTTAATCAATTTGAGAAATTAAACCTGGACTGTGTTTCCCCTTAATATTCAACAATTTTGATTTTGTTAGACTAGATAATTTTTTTCTGTTTTTCTTGATATTTATTTATTTTTATCATTTTTAGTTTTTATTTATTTTATTTTTACTTATCTATTTTTCGTTCTGGTTTTATTTTTACTTTGTTTATTTGATTTTCTTTATTGATTGTTATTTATGCCTGTTTTATTTTTAATTTTATTTATTTTGTAAATTTGAAAATATAGAAATTATGCTTCATTTGTTTGTGTTTGTGTTTTGTAGGTACTTTTATACAAAGGGCCAGGAGCACTTATCCTAACTTTACATTATAGACCCAGATATTGGGCGTACCCTCCTAACTAGAAGGAGAACTCATAGACAGCTTTTTGAGCGACCTGTGATCATGGCTGAGGACCTGAGCACTAAGGGATTTTGTTGGCCCTATGCCATGGGTAAAAGGCTAAGCATTACACAGTCAGTTATTTAGGCCAACAACTTCAAGTTGAAGCCCTCTCTCTTCTCGATGGTGTAGCACAATCAGTTTAGGGGCCAACCATTTGAGAAGCCCAACCTGCACTTGTAATTTTTCTTGGAGTATTGTGATACACTAAAGGTGAATTAATGGAGCCTCGAGTGATGATATCATACTAAGGTTTTTCCCTTTCTCCTTGAGGGACAAAGCTCAGGCTTGATTTTATTCTCTGCCTAAAAGGTTCATCTTTACTTGGACCAAGCTCTCCATAACTTTCCTTAACAAGTAATATCCTAGAAGCAAGAGTGACCAGTTGAGAAAACATATTATCTATTTCCTTAACAAGTAATAAGCTATATGATGCCACTAGTGCAAAATATGCTAACAGATTATCTATTTACTTGGACCAAGCTCTCCATTACTTTCCTTAACAAGTAATATGCTATATGATGCCACTAGTGCAAAATATAGATATAAGCACTCAATATAAGCACGACTAAACATGATTAAAAGGTAGTCATGGTTAAAATATAATATGACTATAGTTACATGGTCAATCATGTTTATATGGTTTAGGGTTTAGGGTTTATTTATTTTGTTAAATATATAACCACGCTATAACCGTGTTGGTATCGTTACAGATATAAACACGGTTGGGGGGTCAACTGTGGATATAAAGTTTACGTAATAAATATTTAAACACAGTTACTATTGTAATCATGTTTATATGAGTTATATAAACACAATTGCAGCATAAACCGTGCTTATATAGCCTTTTGTTTTTCATATTTCATTACATCGTACCTCATTGAAATGTCGCACCTCAGTAGAAAGGTTACCTTATTTTAGTGTCTTCCACTATAACCTTTCCCTCCTCTACTTTGCCTATTCTTGTCGCATATATCACTGTCTAAGCTTTGGATGTTCCCGTCGCGTATGCCACCATTACAACCGTGCCACCACACCATTGCCATTCCACCAAGTAAGTAATGGTTCTACTCTCTTGTTCTAGCCCCTTATGTTATAACGCATGTTTTACTTGTTAACCAAGTGACCTCAATAACTCAAGAGGGGGTTGAATTATGCTTTAAAAAAAATTCTAAATAACCTTTCCTAAAATAAAATTTAACTTTTAGATATTAGTTTTGATATGAAAAAGAAAAGGAAGTACTTTTATGATTTGATATAAATTAAAGAGATATAGAGAAGAAAAGCTTGCAAACCACAATTTTTATCTTGGTTCGGTTTTCCTACATATAGTCTTTAAGTAAACCCATTTAAGATTTTCCACCAGAAGAGAATTTGAGAAATTTTACAAGATGAGCAAATTTTTGATTCACCCAATCAAGACCTTATCCCTCATTTTTTTTTCTTTTCTCATAATTCCTCTCTCTAGAATCAACACCAAAGGTTAACACCCTCACCTTTGAAATATCTCTCAACCCAATTTTTGTATGACTTTATGAAAATTTAACTCTCTTAATAGAGCATAAATAAAAATTATAAGCATAAAATAAAGTCAAATAAAAACGTGATGAAGCTCTCAAATCAATTAGAAATGATATGAAGCAATATCAAACTTTCAGCACATATGCATTTGAAAACTAAAAATAATCAATGAAGGATAATGCATGAGATAAGTTTCATGAGTGCATAAGCCCTTATTTATAGCCATTTGATTTAGAAACTAGCCGTTAAAAGATAGCCAATAATCTGAACTGATTTGATTTTAACGCATAGAAATCCCTAAATTTTCATTCTGATGAAAACTTATTTTTAAGTTTCAAATACTATCTCTAATCAATTAGCCTAATTGATTAGTCTATTCATAATCAATTATGGTAACCGATTAGCTACATGTTGTTAATTTTTCAAATATCAAACACGATCGATTAGCCTAATTGATTAGTTCACTCATAATCGATTGTGGTAATCGATTAGTTACTTGCTGTTTGTTTTTTTAAGTATGACCTTATATGCATATGCATGCTCAAATATTTTTGCAAATAGTTTAGGTGATTTGTAAGCAACAATACATAATTCTTTTGACATTATATACATTAATATCAGAGCATAGAATAGTATAGTCAATGTCGCTCTTCTTCCTTGACCAAGCACCTTCTTAGGTTATCCAGATATTTTCTAACTTTTTAGGAATCATCAAAACCTGAAAAGCATATCCAATTACATTACTGATTCATAATGCTATTTTGGGCCCTGTTCTTCATGTAAATGTCTTATTTCATATAAATATTTTGTTTTATTTTCCTGTTCTCACTGTTTTCTTCATATCACTCTCCTGTTCTAGCCTATGTGTTATAACGCGTGTTTTACTATAGTTCATAATGTTGTTTTGGCCCTCTGTTTTTCATGTAAATGTTTTGTTTCATATAAATGTTGTTTCATTTTCCTGTTCTCACTGTTTTCTTCATATTTGGTCTAATGATAAACTTGGCCCAATCATACCACTAGTTCATAATTGAAATTAATAACATTGTTGTCAGGATTTTTAAATATTACTTCTTATTTCATATTTGACTGCTGGATATAGTTACTAAAGTTGTTTGTATACACTTGAAGAGGTTTTGAAATTTTATCATGTTTCTTTTTCCCAATGTAGTTTTACAAGAAAGAATCAACTTTTAAGTTTATGAGTTTGACATTTTAGTCTGTGAAAACTAAAAATTCTAGTATTGTATATCTTGGGTTTCCATATGGTGTTAGATGAGTAAATGATTTTGGCTTTATTTTGTAGATGTCTACCTCAGACTACTATACATATTTTGTGTAACTTGGGAATGATATGTAGTGTAGCACACTCTTGTTTAAAGAATATGTACATATTTTCATGAAGTTATACCAAGAAATTATTGACAACTAATTAGCTGACTAAATTATGCAAATCCAAACGCATCAATATGTATCTCTCAATAATCATTTTGGTGTTAGTATATTCTTTTGATCTTGTTATTATTATAATTAATAAAGTAATAATCAATGATAACGTTTAAAGTTTAGGGTTTAGGGTTTAGAGTTTAGCCATGAATGTCCTTAAATACAATTAAATCTATTTATATTGAAAATATAATAGGTTTAGGTGTGAATGTCCTTACTCTAAAGGCCTTGAATGTCCCTAAATCACACATCTTCACATATTACAGTCACCTACCACTATGTGACATTCCTTGTCATTTTATAATTATTTTTACCCAATTTATAACTTTTGTAAAAAAAAATTTTCCACGAGTGTATAGTTTAATTAAATCCTAATTTTTAAGGAATACTTATTTATATTTAAAATTCAGTGAAATTATGGAATATATTTAACTAAATTCGACCCCAAAACCATTTAAAAAAATAACTTAAAAACCTGAAAGAGGGGCTGACGTGTGAACCCTAACTCATAGCTCTGACGCTACGCGCCCAGTTAACGCTACGCGTGAGCTTATCAGAGACAACACCTGACGCTATCACATATTTTAGGCATTTTAACTAACTTCTAACCTACCCAATTGGCCCGTTTTAAGTCCGATTGTCACGAAACTTCATGGGCCACATGTTTTCCCCATTCTAAAACTGTTGGCATTGTCTGTTTGCCAAAATTCCATCATACACACAAGTAATGCATGAAATGCAGTTTAACCCCTTTAAGTGTTAAACTCTTGCATCAAACATTCTAAATAAACCTCAAATGGTTTAAGGCTAATTCTTGTAGTTCCTAAATATATTAGATAGCCTATGGGTATCCTCTGGGACTCTTAAAACCTGTCTGATCTCAAAATCACCTATACAGTTCCATAACTTCCTATAAATGGCTAAAGGTAAAATCCTCTAATACCTATTAATTTCATTAGCATAGCATTCCATTATGATACACAATCATTATGCAATACTTCTTCAATCATGCATCCAACAGAACCTGCCCATGATGCATGATTTAATCTATTGTGGCTTCGTGCCATAACTATATTCATTTTGATAGTACCTGGTCATCATGCATGTAGTCTATCTAATGGCTCAATACCATATCATACTCACATTGTTCAAACCATAAACATGACATACTACGTATATGTTCACACTTCCATAAAAATACAGATAGATATACATATATATATATATATATATATATATATATATATATATATATACCAATGGCTTAGTGCCATTAGTCATCACAATCAACTACAGCTAAACATATACTACTACAAGTCTGAGAGATAATATATTCACATACGAATATATACAATATATATATCCTGATGTCTTCTGGCATTGCTCCTTGCTCACTTTGCACTGGTCTCCATAGCATTTGCTACATCCCTTGATTCATTCACTCTAAAAAATATAATGTAAGGGTGGGTATTTATTATAAAAACAATACAACTTGTTCAATAAATTTGATATCACCTGGAGAATCTCATTCTCCTCCCTTGATTACCGAACCATCAAACGTTCCTCTTATAACATCAAACATGCAATGATCTTTCATTATCATTATAATTTCGATCTAATTATAATATAACGATTATTTCACAAAATCAAGATCAAGGACATAACTGACTCTCATGGTCATCATATATACATATACACACCGACACCTAGTATCCAGATACTAACGGATCAGCCACCAGCTAGGAGTCATACTAACATCCTTTGAACTCTACCTGGTTCACCGAGCCACACACTGGCTCCCCACCTCAACCACTGGGTCTCTACCTGGACCACTGGGTAGCTCAACTTGGATCTCTACCTGGACCACTGGAGCCAATAACGAGGGGTACTATATACCGAGTGGCTATCCACACACTAATCATGCACATACAATATATAATCATTATATAATTTTCAGCATAAAAGCCAACTCTTGACATAAAAGCCACTTCCTCTAAATATCATGCTCAATCACCAATATCATGCTATCACATCACTTAATCGGCTATAGACTTAATATAATCGTACACCTTCACATAACAAATAACATTAATTTCATTAGCCATGTCCATCAAATTCATGATGCCATCGCTAACATAATGCAAATCATACATTTTCGAGTAAAACGTTCACATATCTATAATATTTCTATTTCATGATACAAAATTCTATAAAGTCTTAATTAAAGACACTTTGTACACTCCCCTTACCTCACTTTCGACGCCCTTTAACTCGACCACTAAGATAAATGCGCCGCAACCACTAAAAAGGTAAGAATTACAAAGAGGTTTAAGGATTTGACCGTTAAAACCTTAATCTAATTTAGGAGAATACTCGGAAGTTACTTTTTGAAACTTTAGAAGCTTACCACTCTGAAACTGACGAGTTCTCTGTGAAATCCCTTTTTTCGCTAAGCTTCCAACAGCTTGTTCGTAACCTATACACATCGAAACTTAAATTTATCATATAATCCTTCTCTTGAATACTATAAGGGACCCTTTAACCGGTTTAGAATCTTAAAATTTAAGACTCCTTTCTTTTTCCAAGAAATAGGTAAAGATAGCAAATCTTCATAGATTTAAAATTGAAAGATCCTACGCGTTTACGTTAAGCTTCTTACCTCTAATCTATGATCAATTTCAAATTCCACCTTTAATTTGACCTTGATTGAACTTAAAAGAAGAAAAGAAAAGAGAAAAGCTCTAACATTGTTCTTAACCTCTGTTTCACAGGTTGCCACTGTGAGGTCATTATGCTGCCTACGACGTTGACGCTACGCGTCAGGTCTAGAATTTTAATCTGACGCTACGCGTCAGATGGGCGCTACATGTCAGATGGGCGCTACGCGTCAAGCATAAATAAAAAATTCACTCTTAGGTGCTTTAGACTTCTAAATGAGTAAGTATATCTTTCCTAAGGTGTATGTCTTGATTACCTAGTTTGTCATATCATACTGACGGTTGTCTTTTCTTTTGTTGTGGATTTCCTCAACACATGTCTACCAAGGACACAAGTAAGGCCTATAAAAATGGCGTTACATTGAAGGGGGACGCTCTTGTTGTGTCAACCCCGACTCTAACTTTAACCCTCATTCCTCTTGTTGTCATTCTTGTGACGACCCTTCCTCCTCCTTCTTTAAATCCTAGCGAGGTGGGTGGTGAGGCCCATTTGTATAAAAGACAACGTGTCCAACTACTAGGATCTTCCTCTAGTGGGGCAAGATTAGCCCAGGACACGTGTCATTTTGAGACCTTTACCATCAAAGTGACAAAGCTTTACAACATAAATGGTAATTAAGTTAATTTATTTCATTATTTGTGTTGAATCATGAATTTTCCATTTGGATAGTTTGGCATAAACAATTTTTTTATATGTAATTGTTATGTACAAATTAGGACTTATTTTAAAATTTAATCAAGTTTTAGTTACTTGCATTTTGTATTATTCGCTGGGTGCATATTTGATTATGGTTGAATTGGATGTTATTACCTTTATTTTGTGTAACCAATATGAAATGTTGCCAAAATTTTATCAAATTTTAAAAAAGTCCAAACTATGTAGTGATGAAGTATAGAAAACTGTTCATCCTAAATGGGTAGGACCACCACCTTTGTAAAAAAGTAAGATTCATAGCCATGTTATCCTTATGTGTATTGTAAACATTTAATATAGATCAAAGTTGGATAACTACATCACATATAAGTGAAAAGTATGCGAATGAAGTTGAATCATTCATAATACGAAATGTTGAGGAGGTCAAAAGAAGATATTTTTGTCCTTGTATAAAATGCTTGAACGTGCGTCGGTTAGAACTAGAAGTTGTACGAGAACATCTATTGTGTAATGGTTTTCTTATGATTTTTACGCATTGGATATGGCAGGGTGAAGAGGTTGTCAAGCCAAAAAGGACTTTTTAAACTGAAAGTCAAAGGTCTACACATGACATTGATGTCGACATGGATGACTAACTTGAGGATATGATTCGTGATGTGGTGGTAGAATGTTTTAAGAGAGCTCACATATACACAAATTTATGTGAGGATTCTGAGAAGCCTTTATATCTAAACTACACTAATTGTGTGAGGTTGTCAGTAGTTTTACGATTGTTTAATTTAAAGGTGATAAATGAATGAAGTGATAAAAGTTTCATTGAGTTGCCTAGGTTGTTGAAAGAAATACTCCTAGTTGGAAACACCTTGCCAAATCATAACTACGAGGCTAAGAAGGTTTTGTGCCTTATGGATCTGGAGTATGAGAAGATTCAATCATGCCTAAATGATTATGTACTATACAGCAAGGAGTATGAATTATTGCACCGTTGTCCTAGGTGTGAAGTGTCACGATAAAAGAAGAAAGAAGTGGATTCTGATGTAGTCGACACTAAAGGGCATGTGAAGGCGTTATGACCCATAGATCCAAGACTAAAGCGTTTATTTATAGATGATGCAAAGCTTATGAGATGACATGTAGATGAGAGGGTTATTGACAGACAACTTAGGCATCCAGCAGATAGATTGCAATAGAAGTAACTGGATACCTTGTTTTTGGATTTTGCCAATGACCCAAGAAATGTTAGGCTTGCACTAGCCACAGAAGGATTAAACCCATACCACAACCTAATCACAAACCATAGTCCGTGACCTGTTTTATTATTTGTTTACAATTTGCCGCCATGGCTTCTAGTGCCTTGTTTTTGCATTTTATATTTGCATCTTGTCATTTTCGTATTTTAGAGTGAATTTTTAGTGCTTCACTTGTTTGAATCTATGTGTATATCATAGTACATGCCAAGTGTTTGACAAAATTTTAAGTGTTGTTAGTGCCTTTTATTGCTAGAATTCTAGGCATTTTAATTATATTAGTTAAAGTGTCTAACAAGTTCCTAGTAATTGTCTTGTCCATCTCATTTTAAGGTAGGATTTGTAGCCACTAGTGGAAAAAATGGCTTTAATCACGGTTAAAAAAGGCTTTTAATCACGGTTGAACAACCGTGGTTAAAAGTGGGCGTGGTTGTATATCAGGATATTTAATCACGGTTGAACAACCGTGGTTAAAAGTGGAGTGGATATAACCACGGTTGCCCCTAACAACCGTGATTAAATGTACTGGACCAAAAAAAAAATTAAAAATCGTGGTTATCATCTTCACCATTCAGAAACAGCAAGAACACAATGAACACCAACACCAGAAATAAGAAACGCAGCAAGAGCGCAAGAAACAAAAACAGAAGAAAAGTAAATGAATGAAACAAGAAATGAAGAAAAGTAAATGAATGAAACAAAATCAGAACAACCACAAGAAACAAGAAACAAGAAACAAGAAACAAGAAACAAGAATGCTACTGCAAAACGAAGAACACAACTATAAATCTAAAATGTAAACCTGTAAATAAGCAATGGCGTGCGATGGGAAACCTGTAAATGGCATATGAAAAATAGTGAGAAGTCACATAATAAACAAATCTAGAACGTAAATAATGAAATGTAGATGTAAATGGAAACATGAAAACAGTGAAGAGAAACCTTACAGAGAAGAAGGAGAGAAAAGAGAGTTAGGCGCGCTCATGAAATTACGAAATTTAAAACGAAAAGGAAGCTATAATCACGGTTACACAAGGAACCGTGGATATATGTATAACCTATAACCACGGTTATGAGAGTACCCGTGGATATATGTATGACCTATAACCACGGTTACTCCAGGACCCGTGGTTATATATATGTATGACCTATAACCACGGTTACTCCAGGACCCGTGGTTATATATATGACATATACCCACGGTTGAACAAGGGACCCGTGGTTATATGTAAAAATCTTATTTTGGCATTAGAAAACACCATAAAAAATTTTAGAATTTTTAGAATTTATTTGGTAGGTAAAGTAGAAGCCTAAAAATCCAAAAAATAAGAAAATAAATCACAAAAAATAAAAAAATTTGAGAAAACAAGGGTTTTTTGAAAATCTGAGCAACCCCAACTGGCATAGCGAGTTGGAATGAATGCGGATTTTTTTTCTACCCCAAAATCATATGCAGCAATAAGGATTCTGAGTTTTCTAGTTCAAGTTATGCTCGTTTGAAGTTTGCCGATTTTTGTCGTCACAAAATTTTTGTATCTCTCACTCAAAAATTTATTTTTCAAAAATTCCAACTCGAATGGCTAATAAGTACCAAAAGAAGTCATGACGCAAAAAATCAGATCAAAATTCCATGTTTTTCTATTTTTTTGGATTTTCCTAAAAATAAGGTGAATAATATTTTGACATATAACCACGGTTGTCAAACAACCGTGGTTATAGACACACTTTTAATCACGGTTGCCTAACAACCGTGAATAAAAGTTTTCCCAAAAATTTCAAAAATGCCATCTCGTTTTGACATATATCCACGGTTGTCATACAACCGTGATTATAGAGACTTTTAATCACGGTTGCCATAACAACCGTGATTAAAAGTTTTCTCAAAAATTTCAAAAATGCCACCGCGTCATTTTTAATCACGGATACACACTAATCCGTGATTATACCCCCGTGGTTGTATCCATTTTTTCCACTAGTGAGCCCATTACATGTTGTAGGTTGTTAACTTCCCTAGGACGTGTCTCTAGTTTGTTTTTCATTTTTCTAGCAATTTGTGTCATTCTTTTGAGTACTAAATTTTAGTTCATATAAGTGTATTTCATGTCTTTTTACATTTCCTTCCATCGCCATTAATAATTGGGAGAAGATATATGCATGTTTAAGTTCCACTTGTTACCTTTCATTTGTGATTGTTTTTGTGCACTTCTTTGCAATTTTTTTGGGTTATACATACTACAATAATACATTGAAAAAATAAGGGAAATCTTATAAGAAAAAGTGAAAAAAATTATGAAAAAGAAAATTACTTTAAAGGTCCACTCATTTTTCATCTAGTTTGGGTCCTTTCTTGATAAAGATTGTAGACTTACTTGCATTCTAGAGTTTCTAGTTTGTCAATTTTGAGTGCTTGATTTTATTCTTGCATTTGTTTCTTTTTATTAACTTTGTTTGTCACACTGTCATCCACTCTTATGTACCTTCCTTCTTTATCCCTCCGCTTGTTTGTCATATTTTTGTTTGTCACATCATCCTTTAGTTTAGCTTTCTAATTGTGCTTTTTCTTGCTTATCTTTTTGATCTCCTAGTTATGTCAATAGAGTATTTCACTTTATTGGCTTTTTTTGAGATTAGTTCAAGTAAGGCATCACTTTTGGGTAGCCTAAAGTTGTTTCCTTGTAGCTTGGTGACTTACCTTGGACTTGGTGGAACTCTGAAGACATTGTATTTGGAGATCACCATTTTGTAATAGCTTAGTAGTTTGTGTGTCTCATGTATTTTCTTTTTCCTTGAATTTTGGAAACTTTATTTTTAAGTATTTTTCTTAGTTCTTGTATTTGGACTTTAAGGACTTTGGACTTTAGGACATTGGATTTTTTTAATTAGTTGATGAGGAGTAGTGCATTTAGGTATTAGTTTACTTTTGTGCACGACTAGTTTTGTTCTAATTGGTTTCTAGGATTAGTATAGTGTATTTCTTGCATGCTAGGTTTAGTTTAATTTTTGTACATTTGACTAGTTTTGTTTTACTTGTTTTCCTTACTTGTGTGCTTTTTTATTGTATTATTCATTGTTGTTTTCTATTTTTAGGTTAGTTTACCACCTGAGAGCCCGACTAATACATCTTTCTCATTTTGAGCATAATTTTATTATAACATGTTTTCGTTGAGTGAGAGAGATAGATATTTCACCCCCACATACAGCTTATATTAGAAAAATTAAATAGTATGACTACTCAACTAGATAACCTTGAGCATAGGAAGGAATAAGAGAGAACCTCTAGGCATTATAAACATAGACAAAATGATGACACTAGTTAGGTTGAGGATAGGCACCATAGGAGGCATCATAAGCCTCAAGAAGATGTGGGGTTAAAAGAAGTCAAATTATAGGTACCCTATACCATGGAAAAAGTGATGCAAAAGTATATCTTGATTGAGAGATAAAAGTTGAATAACTCTTCAACTCTCATCAAACAAAAAGTGAAAAAAAAGTTAGAGTTGACACCCTTGGTTTTCAAAATTATGCATTAGTTTGGTGGATCAACTTTGTAAGAAAAGGAAGAAAGACCATTTCCCACCTATTGATTAATGGAATGATAATGAGAAAATATTATGTCCCCTCCTATTATAGGGGTGAGCTATTGGCCAAACTCAATAGGCTCTCCCAAGGGTCTAAAAGTGTGAAGAATTATTATAAGACTTTGAAAATGACTATGATTAAGGCCAAATGTTAAAGAGGATGAAAAAAACCTTATGCATATATTTTTACATGGCCTTAATCATAATATTAAAAAGGAGTGGAACTTCTACCTCATATGGACATTGAGGAACCTCTCCATTAATGCACATAAGTAAAAGCTTAACTCATGGAGGAGCTTGTTACTACAAAGGGGATTCCAAACCCTTTAGGCCTAAGTGGAAGGGCAAAAAAGACTTCCCCATAAAAAGAGAAAGTTCTTAGAAAAAGGATAAGGAGTTTGAAGTGGGCACTTCATCTCCTAGGGTTAAAAGTGAAGTGCATAAAGATCAACCCCCTACTAAACCCTTTAAACAAACCCTCTCTAGAAATACATACTCCTCATCTAACCTTTCTTCTTCTAGGAAAAGTTCCATCAAATGTTTTAAATATTTAGGAAAGGGCCACATTACCTCTCAATATCCAACAAAGAAAAGCATGATTTTAAATGGCATTGATCACTACTTAAGCTATGAGGAATCTTCCCTTCATACTCTAGTAAAGGCTCAAGTAATGGTTCCTATGATAGTGAACATGTCATAGGAGATGAAGGAAAGCTCTTCATGATGAGAAGGCTTCTTAGAAGCTACACAAGAAATGATGACACTACTGATAAATTTCCAATTAATTGCCAATTTCTATGTTATTTGGACAGTTATACTGAGAAGCTGCTAGATTTAATGCAAATTATTTATTAAAACAACAACAAATTAAAGTTATATGCCCTGACCTTAGTTTGTTAGTATAATAACATTTAATCCCTATTTTGTTATTTTTATATATAGGTAAATAGAGAATTGGAGGAAGAAATGGTTAAAGTGGTGAAAATTCAAGTAAAACTAGAGTATCTCACTTAGGCAAGGTTAGTTTACTTGAGCGAGCCGCTCGCTTGAGTGGAAAAGAGGCAGAGAGCACACTGAAGGTATTCACTTAAGCGAGGTATGTTTCACTCAAGAGAAAAATGTCCAGAGAGCATCAAATGGAATCTCGCTTAAGCAAGGGCTTGCTCGCTTGAGCAAGAATATTATAAAAGCTAGAGGTATTGTTGTCGCTTGAGCCAGAACTAATTCACTCAAGTGAAAATTAGACAGAGACTCTAGGGACTTAACTCGCTTGAGTGAGGGAATTTTTGCTCAAGCGAGAATAGAGGAATTAGAATAGGGTGTTTCTCACTTAAGCGAGACTATGCTCACTTAAGAAAGATCTTGAAGACCAAAGCAGCTCACTCTACAAACTGTAAGTGGCTCTTGCTTGAGCGAGACTTGGCTTGCTTGAGCAAGACTTGGATTGCTTGAGCGAGGCTAATTATACTTAAAGAAAAAGCTTAAGTTTTTAAGGGGGAGCTTGGAACGTGAAATGACGATTCTCCATTTTCTCTCTTGTAAAAGGTTATGAAGGCCGCGAAAGTTATTTTCCTTTTTTTCTCTGATTTTATGGTTTGTAATGGCCACCATGAGTAACTAAACCTGTTTTTGGGATTGGATGTAGTTGATTTGATCCCGTGTACATTGGCTTTTGATTTATATATATGGTATTTCAATCTATTAATTTTGGTGTTTCACTCTATGCTTATTGCTTGATTTTGTTGGATAAACAGTTTCCTTACACAATTTTAGTAAGTTATTGGAAAACGGTTTATGAAAACCGATCTAAACAAAATACTCGATATGTTTAGGTGTTTGAAATGGCCTTTGACATATCAAACGTTTTTAACGACTAATTAGAATGCTAGAAAATTACTTAAAATAATTGAGAAATCAATATTTTAGGAATTGTCTTAGGATTTTGTATTTGAGGAATTGAAACAAATGACTTTTGATTTGTTGTGTAAAACTTAATCGCTCTAAATACCGTTTATATCAATACATCTAGGGTTCGTCCAGGTAATATAGATGAAATGTAATCTCGGTCTCTTTCTATCTCAGTTTCCTTTTAATTTGAATGTTATTTATGACTATTTCCATATTTATTTTTTAGTTTGCACTTTCACTATGAAAATCAATTCTTTCCCGCTCAAATTATTTGAACTGAAGCTTTCGAATTCCAATAGTCCCCCAATGGAACGACACCTATTTTACTACCACTGAATATGGGGGTAAACTTGCCATAATCACCACATATAAATACTTAACAACTACACAATGAGAAAACATCTTTTACACAAGATGTTGTATTAAATGAAAACTTGGTTTTCTCATTATGGATAACGGAAGTTACGCTAATATGACTAGCCAAAGGCTAGTCCATAAACTTTGTTGTGAACCCTAGACCTTACAAATTGTAATAACTTAAGATGTTAATGAATAAACAAGTTCATCTCTCTCTATATCCATAGGAAAATACCATGATAAAGTTTGGTGTGATGCATGGAAACCACATATATTCTTCTGGGTAGACCGTGTTAATATAATAAAAAGATCACCCATAAGGGTTCCACCAACACCCTCACATTCCTCCATAATAATAAAAAATTTCTCTTACATCCCTTTTCTCCCAAGCAAGTCTTGGAAGACTAACTTCAAATGAAGTTGAAGAAGGATAAGGAGGATGGGTCTTTGACCTCTCACTCACCACATAGAAAAAAGGATAAGGGTAAAAGGGTTCTCACCTATGAAGACCTCAAGAGGCACTCTTCCTTTCTTTCCTCTAAGTATGATGTGAAGTAAGCTTTGCTATTTCATAAACCACTTTACACGTTTTACCAGCACTCCCCTCTCCTTAATGAGCTCTTCTTCCTCTTTTATGCCCAAAGGACTGCTTCATTTGTTACATGAGTTTGAGGATGTCTTTCCAAAAGACATTCCTCAAGGGTTACCATCTATTAGGCGATAAAACATTAAATTGACGTTATTCCTTGGGCTAGTCTTCCCAATAAACCTACCTATAGGTGCAACCCTAAAGAAAACCTAGAAATAGAAAAACAAAATGGGTGATCTACTTTCTAAAGGGTGGATAAGAGAGAGTCTTAGCGCTTGTGATGTACCTATTTTTTTAGTTCCTAAAAAGGATGGTTCATGGAGGTTATCCACTGGTTATAGAGAAATTAACAACATAACCATCAAGTATAGGTATTCAACACCAAGACTTAATGATATGTTGGATGAACTTTATGGCTCTGCCATATTTTCCAAGATAGATCTTGAAAGTGGCTATCATCAAATAAGAATCAAGGAAAAATATGAATGGAAAGCCACTTTTAAAACCAAACTTAGACTATATGAGTAGTTGGTAATGCCTTTTGGCTTAACCAATGCACCTAGCACTTTCATGCACCTCATAAATCATGTTTTGAGGGACTTTATTGGGTACTTTATCATGGCCTATTTTGATGACATTTTAATATATTCAAAGACTGTGGACTCTTACATTATTCATCTTAGACATATCTTACTTGTCTTAAGAACAAACAAACTTTTTGCTAACCTTGATAAATGTTTTTTTAGCTTGGATCATATTGTCTTCCTTGGATTTGTAATTAGTGCTAAGAGGGGCCTACCCCCAAAAATGTGCATGACATTAGAAGCTTCCACGACTTGGCTAGCTTCTACAGAAGGTTTATGATAGACTTTTCTAGTTTGGCATTTCACCTAAATGATTTGTTAAAGAAAATTGTACATTTTACTTGGGGACTAAAGCAAGAAAAGATTTTTAATGAACTTAAACATAGGCTCACATATGCTTCTATTTTAACTCTTCTTAATTTTTTTTAAAACATTTAAGCTTGAGTGTGATGCCTCTAATGTTGGCATAGATGTGGTTTTGCTTCAATAGGAGTGTTTGGATTTTGTGGCAAGTTATCCACTACCCATTGCAGTATATGAAAATAGAGTGTCATTCCACTAAGGGGTGGTTGATTTAGTAAACATGTTTTAAACTATTATGGCGGGAAATGTATATAAACATCACGGTGAAATAAATAAATGAGAGATTAAACAAGTAGATGGATATAAATCTACGAAAATGATAATGGTTAAGGTGAAAATAGATGGTAAAAGTCTGAGACAGGATTTCATCTATCTCACCCTCTGATACGATGTATATACTTATCTAAATGGTTTTCGAACTATTGCTTTTTATGTCACAATCAAAGTCATTCATATCGATCCATTGACTATGAAATCTATAAGAATATCTCCAAACTGTTGATCCCTTAATCACTTTGAAAACATTCCAGCATTAAAAATGATTGTTTCGATGTTTATTTTGTTGATTATTATTCCTAATAACCACCGCATCGAGCATTCTATTTAGATCTATTTTTGAAATTCATTTTCCAATAACCCAAACTAAAATCAAGAAGGTATTGATCAAATAAATCTGGCATCAAACATAAAATAGAAAGCCAAAAATAATAGAATGCAGGTACCAAATATATAAATATATAACAAGCATACGTCAGGTTTGAATCGATTTCATCCAATCCCAAAGAAAAGTTTAGCTATTCATGGTAGCCATACAACCAATCAAAATAGTGAAAAACTAAAGTGGAGGAAAAGTAGAGGAAACATCATGTGTATGCCAACTCTCTCTGAAATTTTTGAGTTTTTGCTTTTATATCAGTCAACTCGCTCAAGTGAGTTAAAAAATCGCTTAAGCAAGTGAATATCCTTCATCCTAAAGCAAGATTTAACATGTATTATTTCCCTTGACAACTCACTTGGGCGGGTGGTTCACTCAAACGAGTCCATGAATCTACTAATTCCCCTGTTTTACATTCGCTTGAGCCAATGAGATGCATGCTCAAGAGAATTATTTTTATTTGGCCTATGGATGAATTTCACTTGAGCGTAGATAGACTCGCTTAAGAGAATTATTTTTAATTTTATTCTGCTTGATTTTTGCTTAAGCTAAAGTGGCTCGCTCAAACGAATTCCTCCTTAATGCTCTCTGGATGAATTTTTCTCAAGCGGGTGTAAGGTCGCTCAAGTGAATTCTGTTATTCAAGTGGCCTCAATACTCAAGAGGGAGGGTGAATTGAGTTTTTAATGCTTTGCTTGGAATGCCTTTGGACTTGATTCTTTTATCATAAGTTTAAAGATTATGCAAGTAAAATCAAGTTTAATACAAAAGACAATGCAAAATAAGAGGTATATATAGCTAAGACAATTTATCAAACACTTGGCGTGCAATATTCAAAGTTAACTAATTTAAGTAAGCTCAAGTATATAAATCACAATCAACCAACATAAATCTATTTAAAGCAGTATATGAATATAAAAGAGTAAGGGAGAAGAACTTGCAAACTGATTTAACGAGTTCCACACACCCCGATGTACGTCTCGCTTTCAAGCAACCCACTTGAAGGATTTCCACTATTGAAGTTTAGAGATTACAAGCTATGAGCAATTGCAGCTTCCTAGTGTCCCATACTCAAGAACTCAATCCTCACTAGTACAAGGGTAACCCACCCAATCTCTCAAACTCTCAATACCCAAAGGTTGAACCCCAACCTTTGTGACCACTCAACCTAGAGTGAAAACCTTTGTGTTTGGTGTAGTGTTTACAAGAAAGTAACTCTCTTAATAGAGTAGATGTACAAATGAAGGCTCTCTCAAATTCTAACTCTCAACAAGAAAGAATATACAAGTTAAACTTCTAAGTTTCAGAAAAATGAAACTATGCAAGAATAAAACTCATAAGACTCAAGATTTGATTTCCCTTTGATGGATTTGTGTGTTGCATAGTGTAGCTTGAAGGAGTCTTGCATTTATAGGCCTTGTAGAGGAGCTTAATGGTTTTCTTAGCCATTGCAGATGATGGGCACTGAGTTAGAATGGAGAAATGAGCTGGTTTCCCACTAAAAAGCACTTTCCCCAAATTCTGGTACGATCGTAATCGATTACGCCTCGAGCTGTAATCGATTACACTTTGAAATCTTTAGTGTAATTCGCATTGTAATCGATTAGCCTATCCCTTATAATCGATTAGCTTCAACTCAGAAACGCGGTAATCGATTGTGCTTCATCTTGTAATCGACTAGGACTGGCACCTGATGCATTTAATTTGATTACGCAGCTTTGTAATCGATTGTCCTTGTATATAATCGATTAGCTGTCATTCCAGGAGCTTTGTAATCGATTATATATGTCCTGTAATCGATTAGTGCAAATACCTGATGCATTTAATTCAAACAGAGGTTCAATAATCAATTAGTCTTATTGGTTTAATCGATTAGATGCGAAATAGGAACTATGTAATCGATTAGATCTGGTTGCCTAATCGATTAGCTTGCGTGTTTTTGCAGGTCTGATGCATTTTCTTGTTTCTCCAAGTTTTTCTTCAAAAGTCCTTTGTCATTATCAAAATCTGTGATCCTAAAAACATATTCAAACACATTCTCCCCCTTTTTGATGATGACAAACCATGTTCATCTCTTGAGGGTTGTTAGTTCAAAAAACTTATCTATTATCTCTAATTTTATCTCTATCAAAAACATATTCAAATTCTGCACAATGTTATCTCTTTAAAATATTATCTCTTGAGCATTATCTTCATATCTATTTCATATTTATCTTTTTAACAAGTTATCATTATCCCTTATTTCAAAATATCTCCCCCTATCTAAGAGAGTTTATGCCTTAGAGATAATTTTGTAATTTGTTAACCATTTGTTATTATCAAACAGTTTTTAGCACTTGTTTTCATTTGCACAGGATAGATGAACTCAAGTATTTCTCCCCCTTTTGAATCATCAAAAACAATAAAGCAACATATATATTGAAATTGAAACGTTTATTTAATGCAAAAATAGGAAATTACACAAAGGAAATGTTGTAGAATTTCAAAGAAACTAAAAATAACTGAAACAAGGCACAATAAAATGGATCTAATTAGCCGGATGGAAAAAGCAAAATTCAAAGATTTGGTGAGACAGCTTATCGTAACGTTGTTGCATCATTTCAAAGTGTTGCTGCTCAGTCATTTGGAACTCTTGAATAGAGTTCTCAATGCGGTCAAACCGACTGTCAAGGTGTGTATAGAGGGAGGTGAAGGGGTCAGCGGGAGTGGATGATTCAGCTTGATTTTGAGGAGGAGCAGGTTCTTCAGCAGGAGCTTCAAAAGGAATGTTGGCATTAATGCCTTCCATTTTTGAGTGCCAAGCTCCATTCAGAAAAATGATACCCATTTTTGTGAGATGATGGATGCCAATGCAAGCCTTGGGAGGCACCTTTTTCGACAACTCTCCAGCCAAGTCTACTCCAAAGGTTTTGAAGATTTTAGTGAGCAGCATAGCGTAGGGAAGATTTTGCTGGTCTTTGGCATGGAACATGTGAAACTTAAGCATTTGAATCCAATTAATCTCCTTTTGGTGCTGCATGGCCCACATTAAGAGGACATCATCCTCTTCTACCAGAGCATAGTTCCCACCACGAGGAACCAATATCTTGACCAAGAAAAAGTGAAGAAGACGGTTGTTCATGGTCAAGTGGCCTACCAGTTTGTGGTTGCTCTTTGGGCGAGAAGCTTTCCACAGCGATTGTCAGGCAGTAATGGCATTGAAACTCCATTTATCCTCAGGATCTCCTCCGTCAAACTCAGCATCATTGAGTGGCACTAGAGTGATTTCTGCCAATTAGGCATTTGTGAGCCTAAGGGGGTCATATTTTTGACCTTTGATTCCAGCAACCCATTTGATAAAGTTTCAGCGTTGATGTAGTGGGGGGAGATGTTATCCTTCTCAGAAAAGTTGTTGATAAAGTTTTGAAGATCTCTAAGGGTAGTAAAAAATCTAGAGAAGTCAAGAGGGTTGTTGGTTTGGGCCATGGAAGACCTTGCCCTCTTAATGGTTCTTGAGGAAGACATGATACCAGTAAATTGCAGAGAAGAAGAGAATGAGGGAATGGAGAGGAAAACTTTTGAAGCTTGGGAGATTGAAGGAAGAAGAGGTAGTGTAAGATGAGAGAGTGAGGAGAGGGGAATTTATAGGGAAAAATTAGGTTTAGAATAGAGAAAAGTGAGTGAATGGGGTGGGAAATTTGGAGTGCCTCGAAAACCAGTAGTTTGACTGCTCAGTACCGATGCTAATCGATTAGATAGCATAGGTAATTGATTAGAACATGATTTCTGAGGAAGTTGAATCGTTTTGCCCATGGGGTAATTGATTAGGACAAGTGGGTAATCGATTATGTTAAAAACAGAACCTTTATAATCGATTAGGAGAGGTTTATAATCGATTATTAGGAAGTTGAAACGTTGGTAATCGATTATCTAGAGGATCTAGTCGATTGGTCATGAAACAAAATCTGAGTAACCGATTATCGAGCAAGGGGTAATCGATTATGCAAGAAATAGAGGCTGAGTAATCGATTATGTGACTTGGGGTAAGCGATTACACATGAAACAGAAGCTTAGTAATCGATTGTGTGTCTTTTTGTAATCGATTACATAGTTCAAAAATGCACAAATTTTGCAGATTTCATACAAGAATGCTGGAGAATTAATGAATCATGCCATAATTTATTACAAACTCATTAAACATGCTGTTGGACAAGGAATTATCAAGATCACTTATTATTCAAACACAATTAGATATGTCTAGGATTCCTAATTCCCTTCTTATATGAATGAATTGTTCTTTTGCAAAGGGTTTTGTGAAGATATCTGCTAGTTGCTGAGAGGTTTCAACATGTTCAAGCACACAATCACCCTTTAATACATGATCTCTAATGAAATGATGTTGAATCTCTATATGTTTAGTCCTTGAATGCATTACAGGATTCTTAGAAATGTTTATGGCACTTGTGTTATCATATTTTAGAGGCACATGGTCTAGTATAACACTAAAATCTAGGAGTTGTTATCTCATCCAAAGGATTTGAGCGCAACAACTACCAGCTGCAACATATTCTTCCTCAGCTGTTGATAATGCAACACTCACTTGTTTCTTGCTATGCCAAGATACAAGAGAACTACCAAGCAAGTGACATGTTCCACTAGTGCTCTTTCTATCAAGCTTATATTCTGTAAAATCAGAGTCAGAGTATCCAACTAAAGTGCATTTAACCCCTTTAGGGTACCATAATCCAACATTTTGAGTTCCAACAAGATATTTCATTATCCTTTTTACTGCAGTTAGGTGTGATTCTTTTGGGTATGCTTGATATCTGGCACACATACAAACAGAAAACATGATATCCGGTCTACTAGTAGTTAAGTAAAGTAAGGATCCGATCATACTTCTATATTTTATGAGTTCAACATCCTTACCCTTCTCTTCCTTGTCCAAATAACATGGAGTGCCCATAGGTGTGGCAATGTCATTTGCCTTGTCCATGTTGAATTTCCTAAGAAATTCCTTGCAATACTTTGATTGACTAATGAAAGTGCCTTCATTAGTTTGCTTAATTTGCAGTCCAAGGAAGAAAGTAAGTTCCCCCATCATGGACATCTTAAATTCTTCCTGCATTAGCTTAGCAAACTCTTTGCACAATGATTCATTAGTAGCACCAAAGATTATATCATCAACATATACTTGAACCAATAGTATGTCATTCTTTTTGTGCTTAATGAATAATGTCGTGTCAACCTTTCCTTTTTCAAAATTGTTTTCTAAAAGGAATTTACTTAATCTTTCATACCAAGCTCTTGGAGCTTGTTTTAAACCATATAATACTTTCTTTAGTTTGAAAACATGATTTGGAAATTGGTAGTTTTCAAAACCTGGAGGTTGATTAACATACACTTCCTCTTGAATGTATCTATTCAAGAAAGCACTCTTGACATCCATTTGGTACAATTTAAAGTCCTTACAACATGCAAAGGCTAATAATAATCTAATAGCTTCAAGCCTAGCTACGGGAGCATATGTTTCTTCATAATCAATGCCTTCTTCTTGATTATAACCTTTAGCTACTAGCCTAGCTTTGTTCCTAGTAATTATACCATTTTCATCTAATTTATTCCTAAACACCTATTTTGTTCCTATTATTTGGTGATCATTGGGTCTTGGCACTAGTTCCTAAACTTCGTTTCTTTCAAATTGATTCAATTCTTCTTGCATGGCCAACATCCAATGTTCATCAATAATGGCTTCATCAATGCATTTGGGTTTTATTTGTGATACAAAGGCTAAATGATTACATGCATTCCTAATAGCGTTTCGAGTACTTACACCTTTAGTCATTTCACCTATGACTTTGTCCAAGGGATGATCCTTCAAGGTGATCCATTGTTGTGGTTCCTCATGTTGTGTTGTTTCTCCTTCATTGTTGCCTTCCTCTTTGTTTTCTAAGATCATTTCTTAGAATGTACCTACAAGATCATCAACATCTTCCTTTCTCGGGGAGTTATGGCTATTTTCATCAAATTTAACATGAATAGACTCCTCAATGGTATTGGTTTGTTTGTTGAAGATTCGATAAGATTTACTAGATTGTGAATATCCTAGGAAGATTGCCTCATCATCTTTTGCATCAAACTTTCCAAAATTATCCTTTCCATTATTGAGCACAAAGCATTTACATCCAAAAATATGAAAATATGAAATGTTTGGCTTTCTTCCTTTGTAAAGTTCATAGGGGGTTTTCTTTAGTATAGGCCTTATTAAACATCTATTCATAACATGGCAAGCGGTATTTACCGCATCGGCCCAAAAATGTTTTGCAAGATTATTTTCATTTAACATGGTTCTTGCAAGCTCCACTAAAGATCTATTTTTCCTTTCAACTACTCCATTTTTTTGTGGAGTTCTTGGAGATGAAAAATTATGATTGAAACCATATTTTTTACAAATTTTTTCAAAAGATTGGTTTTCAAATTCTCCCCCATGATCAGTTCTAATGGATGCTATCTTTGAATTTTTCTCATTTTGGATAATCTTAGCAAGTTTCTTGAATGCATGATATGCTTCATTCTTATGAGCAAGAAACAAGGTCCATGTATATCTTGAATAATCATCTACAATCACTAGACCATAGTAATTACCACCAAAGATCCATGTGCAAAAGTTGTAAAGGCCTTTGTGTGGAAACAATGTTTTTAGTTTGAAAAGATGCCTTTACTTGTTTCCCCTTTTGACATGCATCACAAAATTTGTTTTCAAATTTATGCTTTGGTAAACCAATTACTAATTCTTTAGAAATGAGAGTTTGTTCAAACGGTCTACATGTATATGAGCTATTATTTTATGCCATAGCCAAGTTTCATCCTCTCTAGTCATAAAACATTGCACATCATTTGAGGACAAATTATCCATATCAATCATGTAAATGTTATCGATTCTTTCACCTATAAACATAACCTCTTTGTTTAGCTTATTTTCAATTATGCAATAGTTGGATTCAAATAAAACTCTATATCCTTTATCACATAATTGGCTTATGCTAAGTAAGTTATGTTTGAGTCCTTCAACATACAATACATCACTAATGGAGGTAGAAGAGCTTTTACTGATATTTTCAATACCAAGTATTTTTCCTTTGGTGTTATCTCCATAGGTGACACTTTCTTTCCTTTTTGGAGTGAATGATGTGAACTTGCTTATATCTCCCGTCATATGCTTTGAACACCCACTATCCAAATACTAATGGGTGTTGCTTGCTTTGAAACATACCTACAAAACAAGATTAGTTTAGAGAACTAGGTACCCATTGTATGTTGGGTCCTTTTAGGTTAGCTTGTGGTAATGTCCCTTTGGGAACCCACACCTTTCTAATAACCTTTGGTCCTAATTTTCTAACATTACAATTTGAAGAGTTATGACCTTTAAAACCACAATGATTGCATCTCATGGAATGTGATGATGATCTTCTAGGTGGTACAAAGAAGTTTTTGTAGTATTTTTCCTTTTTGGTGGAGTTGTATCCTAAACCGGTTTTATCAAGCATACATCTTTGATTTCCAAGTAATATATTTAAGTTATCTCTACCATTTGTAAATTTTTCTAATGTTCTATTTAAATCTAAAACCTTGGTTTCTAAAATATCATATTTCTTTACAAATTCACATGGTTTGATCCTAGAGCATGCTTGAACATTTTCTAATTCATCTTTCAAACATTTATTTTCTTTACAAACGTCTATAAGATCCTTCTCAAGAGTGTCAATGGTTTTTCTAGATACTTTATACTTACTAGAGAGTTTAACAAATTTATCATACAATTCTTCAAATGCATGTAGTAATTCATTTTTGTCTAAGTCAAGAAGACTAACCTCATTATCTTTCTCTTGATGATTGGCCATCAAGCAAAGGTTTACTTCTTCACTTTCGGACTCATCGGAGCTACTCACATCGTTTTCATCCCAAGCAATGTAAGCCCTTCTTCTTCCTCTTTTGTCCTTATTCTTTTTCTTTAGATTTGGCCAATCTACTTTGAAGTGCCCTTCCTTTCCACATTCAAAACAGCTTGGTGAAGAAGAGAATTTATTAGAGATTGGTTTCTTACCTTGGGGTTTGAAGTTCTTTAGGAATTGTTTGTTTTTCATGAACTTTCCAAATCTTTTCAAAAACAATCCAAATTCTTCTTCTTCATCAAGGTCACTACATGATTCTTCTTCATGTGTGGAAATGACCGTAAGAGCTAAGCCTTTCTTCTTGGAGGATTTTTCTTCTTCCTCCGCTTGCTTCAAATCCCTTGGTTCTTGCTCTTGCTCTTGAAGCTTTCCAAAAAGTGTGGCAAGAGACATCTCGTTGATGCTTGGGGATTGTTTGATAGTAGTAACAAGAGGTTGCCATTCCCTGCTAAGACTTTTCAAAACTTTATACACAAGCTCTTTGTTAGTATATACTTTTCCAAGAGTAATAAGGTGATTTATTATAAGTGTAAATCTTTTTTGCATTTCTACTATGGTTTCCCCTGAATTTATTCTAAAACTTTCATATTGACTAGTCAAGGTACTGATCTTGGAGTCTTTTACATCACTAGTACCTTCGTGAGTTACTTGTAAGGTATCCTACATTTCCTTTGCGGATTGACAAGTCATTATTCTAAAAAATTCATCAGGACCTAATGCTATAGTGATGAGTTTTTTAGCCTTATAACCGTATTGCACTTTCTTCTCCTCATCACTAGTCCATTCTTCCAAAGGTTTTTCAATATTTTTATTATTGACAGTATGCATGGGTGTATAAGGACCATTTTCAATGGCATTCTAAATTCTTAAATCAATCGATTGAATAAAGATTTTTATTCTTTATTTCCAAAGGCATAGCCTTCCCCATTGAAAGCGGAGGTCTATATGTGGCACCACCCTCGGGAAAAAGGTTTAAAGAACTTGAGGCCATCTTTATCTCTTGAAGCTGTTAAGCTTGATCTACCAAGAGTCAAGCTCTGATACCACTTGTTATTCAAGTGGCCTCAATACTCAAGAGGGGGGTGAATTGAGTTTTTAATGCTTTGCTTGGAATGCCTTTGGACTTGATTCTTTTATCACAAGTTTAAAGATTATGCAAGTGAAATCAAGTTTAATGCAAAAGACAATGCAAAATAAGAGGTGTATATAGCTAAGACAATTTATCAAACACTTGGTGTGCAATATTCAAAGTTAACTAATTTAAGCAAGCTCAAGTATATAAATCATAATCAACCAACATAAATCTATTTAAAGCAGTATATGAATGTAAAAGAGTAAGGGAGAAGAACTTGCAAACCGATTTAACGAGTTCCACCAACCCCGGTGTACGTCTCGCCTTCAAGCAACCCACTTGAAGGATTTCCACTATTGAAGTTTAGAGATTACAAGCTATGAGCAATTGCAGCTTCCTAGTGTCCCACACTCAAGAACTCAATCCTCACTAGCACAAGGGTAACCCACCCAATCTCTCAAACTCTCAATACCCAAAGGTTGAACCCCAACCTTTGTGACCACTCAACCTAGAGTGAAAACCTTTGTGTTTGGTGTAGTGTTTACAAGCAAGTAACTCTCTTAATAGAGTAGATGTACAAATGAAGGCTCTCTCAAATTCTAACTCTCAACAAGAGAGAATATACAAGTTAAACTTCTAAGTTTCAGAAAAATGAAACTATGCAAGAATAAAACTCATAAGACTCAAGATTTGATTTCCCTTTGATGGATTTGTGTGTTGCATAGTGTAGCTTGAAGGAGTCTTGCATTTATAGGCCTTGTAGAGGAGCTTAATGGTTTTCTTAGCCGTTGCAGATGATGGGCACTGAGTTGGAATGGAGAAATGAGCTGGTTTCCCACTAAAAAGCACTTTTCCCAAATTCTGGTACGATCGTAATCGATTACGCCTCGAGCTGTAATCGATTACACTTTGAAATCTTTAGTGTAATTCACGTTGTAATCGATTAGCCTATCCCTTGTAATCAATTAGCTTCAACTCAGAAACTCAGTAATCGATTGTGCTTCATCTTGTAATCGACTAGGACTGGCACCTGATGCATTTAATTTGATTATGCAGCTTTGTAATCGATTGTCCTTGTATATAATCGATTAGTTGTTATTCCAGGAGCTTTGTAATCGATTGTATATGTCCTGTAATCGATTAGCGTAAATACCTGATGCATTTAATTCAAACAGAGGTTCAGTAATCGATTAGTCTTGTTAGTTTAATTGATTAGATGCGAAACAGGAACTATGTAATCGACTAGATCTGGTTTTTACAGGTCTGATGCATTTTCTTGTTTCTCCAAGTTTTTCTTCAAGAGTCCTTTGTCATTATCAAAATCTGTGATCCTGAAAACATATTTAAACACAAATTCTACCCCTAATATTGTAATTCTTTACTGCTTCAATCTCCCTCAAGCGAAGCTATCTCTTGCTCAAGCGATTACTCGCTCAAGCTAATTTCAAGCTCGCTTAAGCGAGTCAATCAAAACTTGGGGTTTTTCTTTGTTTTGTCTGGGAAATTTCTTCAAGAATTTTTCCTTCTGCTTTTCCCCATCCTTTCACCTATAATCACATATAAATTTGGGATAAGGGACGTATATTTACATCAATTACAACAAAAATTATCTAGAATTCAAATTTTATCAATTAATGTAGACAAAACAATCCAGATACAATGAGATGCTATCAAAATTATGCCCAATTAATCAAAGAAATATACATATTTTAGGCATTTATCAAGTGACACCCCATTGTTTTCTTTAGTGAAAAGCTTAATGAGACATCTATTAATTATCTTGCCTATGAAAAAGAATTCTTTGCCTTAATTAGTGCCCTACAAACTTGGGAACATTATTTAATCCCTAAAGAGTTTGTCATTCATAGTGATTATGAGTCACTCAAGTACATTAAATGCCAACATAAATTGAATAAAAGGCATGCTAAATGGGTCAAGTATTTTAAGCAATTTCCTTATGTCATCAAGCACCAAAGTGGAAAAACTAATGTGGTAGCCGATGCCTTATCTAGAAGGCATACTTTACTTTCTTCCTTGGGTACCACATTTCATGGCCATGATGAAATAAAAAAATTGTATTCAAATGACTTTGACCTCTCTTCTATCTACCACTCTTGTGGTTCTTCTTTCTCTTCTAATGGATCCCATAAGTTAGATGGCTTCTTGTTTAGAGCTAAAAAGTTATGTATTCCTAGAGGATTCATTAGGAAGTTACTTCTTCGTGAGAGTTATGAGGGATGACTCACGGGGAACTTTAAGAGGGGTGAGACTTTGTCTACCCTTAGTGAACACTTCTAATGGCCCTATATGAAATGTGACGTACAAAGGCTTTGCTCTAGGTTCCTTACATTTAAAAAGACTAAGCCTAAGGTTTCACCTCATGGCCTTTACACTCACTTGCCCATTTCTACATCCCCTTGGGTTGATATTAGTATGGATTTTATACTTGATTTTCCTAGGACCCAAAGAGGCATGGATTTTATTTTTGTGGTGGTGGATAAGATTAACAAAATGGTTCACTATTCCTTTCCATAAAGTGGATGATGCTACCCATATTGGCAAACTTTTCTTTAGAGAGGTTGTTAGACTTTATGGGATCCCTAAATCTATTGTTAGTGATAGGGATACCAAGTTCTTTAGCCATTTTTGGAGGACCCTATTGGCCAGGCTAGGAACTTATCTCTTTTCCATCACATACCATCCACAAATAGATGGCCAAACTGATGAGTAAGACTCTATCTACTCTTCCTAGGGTCCTAGTCAAGAAAAACATTAAGCATTGGAAGAGTATCTACCACATATGGAATTTTCTTATAATAGGGTAGTTCACTCCACCATCAAGCATAGTCCTTTTGAAATTATGTATAGTTTTAACCTCACATGTTTAGATTTTTTGTCTTTTGAAATTTTTGATGATATCCTTTATATGGATAGTGAAGCTAAAGCATCTTTTGTACGAGAACTCCATGAGGAGGTTAAAAATCATATATAAAAGAAAAATGATCATCATGCTCAATGTGTTAATTAGAAGAGAAAAGAAGCTGTTTTGGATGTTGGGGATTTGGGTTTGACTTCACCTAAGGAAGAAACATATTCCTAACCTTAGGAAGTTAAAACCTAACCCTAGAGGTGATGGTCTATTTCAGATTCTTAGGAAGTTGAATAATAATGTTTATGAACTTGGCCTCCTAAGTGAGTATGGGGTCAGTGTTGCTTTTAGTGTTTCTGATTTAACCTCTTGTGTTGTAGTTAAGGTGGATGAGATTGCCTTGAATTTGAGGATAAATCCTTTTGAAGAGGGGGAGCATGAAACAGGCTTCACCTACATAGAAGCCCTAGATCCTATACAAATCTTAAAGGTTGCCTTGGAGAGCTTTAGTGGCCTTTTAACTAGGTCAAGGACGAAGAAAGTCAAGTAGACACTCCAAAGACCTTTGGCTTTTTTGATGGCTTCATTGGACCCAAGCCCAATGAGGAGCATTTAAAGGCCCTTACTTACTTCACTTGCACTATTTTGGAGTGAGGGTTCTTTAAGCTATTTGTTTCGCCTCCTTCGGGCCACCCTTGGGCCTTGTCATTGTTTGTAGATATTTTAGTAGTTATTTTTATTTGTTTAAGATTTTATTAGAATTAGAAAATAAGTTGTAGTTTGGTCCTTATATGGCCATTTGCTTATTGGGCCACTTTTGGGCCTTATATAGTTTGCACATTTCTTATTTGGGGCCATTAGCTTAGGTAATTAGGATTGGGCCAAGGAGCATCTCTAAGGCCCATTAGGTGATCAAAAATCCACATGAGGTGTGCATATATACACACACACACCTCATTTCCTCTGCATTTTGCCATAAGTTGAATTTTAAGAGAAATTTGAGTGAAATAGAGTGACATCTCTCTAGAAAGTTGAGCTTAGTTCCTTCTTCTTTATTTCTTATCCTTTGGACTCCTCCCAAAGGTGGTGAAACCTCTTAAACTTTATCTCTCTGGCTTAGAAAGTGGCGGTATACTACCACACAATAAGTCTCTTCATTGTGTTCCATTTCTCTTAGCAAAACAAGCCTAGATCTAGTATTTCTTAGCAATTAAACCTCCATTTCCTCTTCTACAAGGTCACAACCAGCACCTCTTCTTTATAGATCCACCATTACTTCTTCAAGATTCGGACATTCCTTGCATAGATCTAAAGAGATTCAAGATAAAGATTCACCTCTCCTTAAAATTTTGAAGCTTAGATATAATATTCAAACATTATATGGATCATCGGCTGATGAAACATGACGCTACATAATTTTAAATTCTGATCATCCGCTATATAATTGCTATAAAATTGGAACTATTAGTGTGTTGCGTTGGGCGATTTTAAAGTTTTGCAGATTCTTGTAGTTCTTAATGTTATAACAAAACTCTATACCATTAATAAACACAAAACCTTATAATTTTCAAATCAAATTCATTCTAATTCACATTCTGGTTTTAATTGTTCTTTCATGTGCAAAAATTAAATAAACTATTCCAACTAACACTTTCTTAAAGAAGGGCCTTGCAAACAAAATCAACATCAGCTTTATTATTGATTGTACCAATTACTAAAATCAGTAGTGGATGTTGATATACATCTGATGGCTATTATGTTCTCTGACCACTCTACATCCACGTTTAAGTGCAGTGCCCCACGTATCTTCTAAATAATGCTTGATATAATACATGCAACTACCAGCTAGCCCCATTACCACTTTCCACTGAACGAACCTTTTAATTTTTATTTATTTTATTTTATATACATCTATGATTCAAACATAACATAACGACAATATATCCTTGGGAATCTTTTTTTCCTGGGTCACAGATCACTTAGTTTGCTTCAATTGTTAAGATTTGACACCTAGTGTCATTATATTCTTCATCAAGCAGTTACGTGGTTGAAGACTATAGCTGCATCCTTATCTCCACGACCACTAATATTCACAACAACATTACTGCCATTGGATAATGTAGGGACCAACTTCTCCAACATAGCCAATGCATGTGCGGCCTCCAACGACGGAAATATGCCCTCTAATTTGCATAATCTTTCGTACGCTGTAAATTACCATAGTTGATAAACTGTTACATATAGTTGAAGCTTTGCCATTTATTATTTCTGTTCTCAAAACTCGAATCAAAATAAATATCTGTAATTAGTTAGGTCTATGTTTTTGGCGTACCATCAAGAGCTTCTTGATCTGTTGCAACACTGAATTCTGCACGTCCACTTTCTTTAAGGAAGCTCAACTCTGGACCAACTCCTGGACATTCCATCCTGAATTCAAGAAAGAAAAAGGTCAATGTTTTTTCCAATATTAATCTAATTGATGATGTACCCCTGTTTCAAAGATATATATATATATATATATATATATATATATATATATATATATATATATAGTTCACTTTAATTAGATTATGACCAATTAAATTATTGGGTTGAATCAGTTAATTATATTAATCGAATAGTATTTATAATTAATACTTCATAACCTTTCTATATATGAAATTCGAATCCATTATTGTTTATCAAATTTATTTGTTTAGTATATAATTAGTTACCCAGATGCAATGGAATGTGGTTGGATAATTTGTCCATCATCGTCCTGGAGTAAATAGGTAATGGCTCCATGGTAAACACCCACTTCACCTTTAACCAAAGTGGAAGAGTGTCTTCCACTTTCCAAACCATTACCACCCGCTTCAACTCCAACAAGCCTAACATCCCAATCTCCAATGAACTCATGGAACATACCCAAAGCATTTGAGCCTGTTCCTACGCATGCAACAATTACATCTGGTTTCCCTCCCCATTTCTCCAACGCTTGCTTCCTCGTCTCCTTCCCTATCACTGACTGAAACTCCCTCACCATTGTCGGACATGGGTGTGGTCCCACGGCTGTTCCCGTCAAGTGGTACTTTCTCCCTAAATCTCCAACCCAATCTCGAAATGCCTCCGATGCTGCTTCTTTGAAACTCCCGTCAACACTTTCAACCTGTATATTTTTCATAATGAAAACTCAAATTATGATCATAATAATAAGAACTTTGAGAATCAGTGATGATTTGTGACGCTTTTTTGGTAACAAAAAATAATTTTTCATCTCTTATTTATGTTTATTTATACCTGAGCTCCTAACAACTTCATCAAGCGCACATTAGAAGAATGTTTGGCCATGTCTTTGGAAGCCATGAAGACAGTGCATTCCAAACCGAGTTTTGCGCACGCCGCAGCAGTTGCAAGGCCGTGTTTTCCGGCGGCAGTGGCGGTGACAACGGTTTTGCAACCCATGCGTTTAGCAATCATTGCTTGTGCAAGAGCATTATTCATCTTGTGGGATCCAGCGTGGTTTAGATCCTCTCTCTTTAAGTATATTTCTGGTCCTTTGCCCTCGTTCTTTCCCTTGTAATACTCCGACAACCTCTCTGCATGATATAGAGGTGTCTCTCTCCCAACATAATCTCTTAATGCTGCCGCTAAGTCTGTCTGCATGCAGTTAACGACGACTTCAAAATTAAACATTTGTATAAATTGAAAACATAGCTAGCAACACAAGATCAACACATTATTACAGTACATGGTATAAGCGTAAAATGTTTCCAATTAGTAGCCTTCTAACTATTAAAAATTGAAAAACCAAAAATTTCCATTTAAAGTTATTACTATAAATGAAATTTTTTTGAGATAAATTTAATATAATTTGAAGAAAGTTCTTTTTTATCATACAAAGCTGCATAAGTTTTAAAAATGTGTTTTTTATTTTAAGGTTATTAATTATTGATCTTAAGTAAAGTTTTAGAGTATTGGATATTGATCATGTGAAATTAATTAGTTGATGAGGTAGATGAATTAAATTGTAATAGTTTAACCTGAAAATCTTGGTCATGAAGGGCCTTTCTGAATTCTGTTTCAAGGTGGTTTAAAGACATGATAAGTGTCTCGGGTACAAACTTCCCTCCAAACCTACCGAACTTTCCAGAAGTGGGGGTGGTGAGGTGTTTTCTCTCTACAATTTGGATGGCCTTCTCTTCTAAGGGTGTGGTTGTGGTTGTGGGTACATAGGTAAGGGTCAACTCAGGGACCTTAGTCTTAGTTGCCACAGCTTGAGCCACCACCGAGCTTGCACGTTCTTTGGGCGTTTCTTTCTCATCTATGAACTGCTTTGTTCTGTGGCAACTCACAATTGATCCTTGCAATTTGCACGCCATCATCATGTGTATTTCTGACTATCAAGAGTGGGAAATTAGAAAGGTTTTCGTATGTTTGTAATATATCCCTTCCCTGCCACACTTTTATACTCGATATGTATGACCCACACAGTCCTATCCTGCTAAAGAAAAACAAACTCGGAACGCCACTTTGGTATTTTAAACGTGCTTTGTAAGTTTTATTATAAGAAGAAATCAAATACGTCTTCTCTCAATATTTATATACTAAATGTATTTATATACTAAATATATTTATATACTAAATGTATTCAAATAAATGTTTTAGGTGATAAGTAAGATGAACGACACTTTAGATAAATAAATTAAATATTTAACAACATTAATATAAATAATAATTTTTAATTAACTTTTTAAAATTTTATTTCATTTATTTACCGGTAGAACTGGATGGAGGATCAGCAACCAAAAGTTTGGCATAATTGAAAATCACCGAGTCTTTTAAAATTATTGACTTTTATAAAATGATTGAAAGAAATGGTGTGTTGTTTTATAATTAATAATAATTTCAAATTAATTAGAACTGAAAATAAACACACTTAGTAGAGAATAGACCATAAAACTTTATTAAGTGAGTTAATAAAATATTATGAGGACCAAAACAAATATAAGATACCAATTTGAATTTTTTTTTAAAAAGTAAGGGATAAAATTGTAAACAAAAGTAGTCATACGTTTTCCTTTCTTTTATTTGTTAACACCGTTACAAGTCAAATATAAATAAGGGATTTATATATTATTGACCTAACAAACTTTTTAACTTTACAATTTGACCCTGGTCATATATATATATATATATATATATATATATATATATATATATATATATATATATATATATATATATATATATATATATATTATGGCTCAGTCACTCAGTGACACCACATGTTATATCTTAAACTATTATATTCATATATTAAATATTATATATATTAATAATAAAATATTTATATAATATAACAATAAAATTATAAAACAAAATATTAAATTTTATTTAATCTATTTAATTTTGTACATAATAGATATGTATATATAAGATAATAAGTTTAAGGTTAAAATATAAATTTATCTCTATAAAATTTAGTGTTTAGGAAAACATCCCGATAAAAAATTAATTATTTTTATCCTCTTAACTTTTTACAGGTGACTAAAAAACGCTTATATGGTTCATTCCTTTTATATTATTGTTTGTGTTTGAACCATTAATAATAAACAATAGAGGCTAAAAAGAGATCAATTTAAGCTTTAAAAAAAACTCATTAATATCCTTTTACCTTAATTCTAAGCAATTCTCACATAATTTTAAATAAAAAATTTACTTTGGCTTTATGATCTTCTTTAAGATTACCGAAGTTAAACAAACACATAAATAAAAAAAGCTTACTTTAGGTGATCTATTCCATCACTTGGAGTGTTGCAATCTAGGAAGTCTTCTATGTAAGCTCCCTATTCAGGTCCGCAATGACCTGAACATAATACGAAGCTGGAGTCGAGCAGCCAGGGCATTGAGAAGATAAAGCGAACTCCCTACTGAGTTGTCCAAGGCCGTAGGCATTCTCTTTCTTGTTCCTGCCTCCAACAACATCAATAAAAATAGTGTTGTCGATAGAAAAATGGTCGGCGCCTCCTCATTCACCTCGCCCCTGGCCTGTGTGGCGAGCCCGGCCTCCGTCTTAGGCCCCTTCGCCTGATACACCTCCTAAACAATTTAGATAATAAATATCAATAAAGCATGTGATAAGAGTTGAAAAGTTAACAAAATTTTGATTAAGTTTCTACTATAAAAAGAAGAAACCCAAATTTCAATCACCCCGCAAAATAACCAAAAAATTTCTCAATACAATTTTCATTTTTAATTACATTCAAAATAAATATCCTAAGCTACCAACTACATAGCAGCATAGTTCAAATAATAAATATAGCTCAATTTAAGTTTCATTTAAATTAAATATACTAAGTTTAGCAATTAACTTATAGCTATAACTCTTACATTCTCATTGACCCATAATTAGCCTTTTTTTCACCCTCTCCATCAAATCATTGGTTATAAGGGCCACTGTAACATCCCCGATAATTTAATATTGAGAAAGGTAAATTAAATATTTAATTAAGTTAAAATTAAAGGAAATAGGATTTTTAAGTGAATATATGATTTAAAATGGTATTCTAGAGGGTTAAGGTACATTAAAATGAATGTTTTAAGGAATAGGCATCAGGGACCCTGAAGCGTGGCGTGCATTGATGCGTAGCGTCAGGTGTACATTAATGACCTGATGCGTAGCGCCATGCTGACGCGTAGCGTCAACGTCGCAATCAGTTTTTATAGAGGCATGCAAAAACAGAACCAGCGAGCTATCTTCTTCTCCCATCTTTCTTCCCCTCATGCAATTTGGCTTTAATATGGGTGGAAGTCATGGTTTTGGTAGCTTTGGAGCTTGGAGAAGTGAGGCAAGGCATTGAGGATCTTTATTTTCATGATTCTCCTTCCCTTCCCCTTTCCCTCCTTCAAATCTGAATCATTCAAATAAAGTTTGGGGTTCAGATTTCGTGTTCTCTATGAATTTAGGAGCTTGGGTTTCATGTTTGGCATGCCGGAGAAGGTTGTGTACTAATGAATCGTGTGCTTCGGTGACTGTAGGTGTTGAAACAAGAATCAGGAGATTGATCGACGTTACGAGTATTGGAAGCGGAGTCGAAAAATAGAAAGGGTAAGCTTCGGCAACCTAAAGTAGGGATTCAAGATTGTTTAAAGGTGATGGATTATGGTTTAGTAATTATAATAATTTATTGAAGCTTCGTTAAATTTCTTTTAGAGTTTTAAGAATTCAGGAAAGGACCAAGCAAGTGATTAGAAGCCTTAGAAAGCTCGAAATCGAGGTAAGGGGGTGTGTTAGGTTAAGGTTAATGTAGAAATTTATTTATGCTTCTAGCGTATAGAAAAAGGGTATGTTATAGCTACTATGGGTGAATTAATATGTTTTAATGATTATGAAATAAATGAAGAAAAGTTAAGATAGAAAAGAATTTACGATTTGAGAACTTGTAAAACAAAAGTAACTAAAAGAAAGAAAGAAAATGATATGTGAAAAAGGGAATGAATTAATAACGGTAAGGATATAGTTATTCATGTTGATGACTATGAAATGGAGGAATCATATTATAAACTATATGAATTAGATTAGAAATAATTTATCCATGAATGATGTGTATTATGCATTTTTACATGTGGTTGAAAGATATCTCTAGGTAATGAGTGATGAGATTTAGCTGTGTTAAGAAAAGTTGTGGCAGCATGTTGATGAGTTAGCAAATCGGCTACCGTGTGTGATAAACACATGTCAACTTCTGACATTTATGTGTGATTAATAATGCTTTAATTATATTAAGTTGTATATTATGGATGAGATACCCTGTATACTGTTGAGGACGGGGAGTGATCGCCGGTGCGTTTCACGGTCAAGGAGCGGGTCCTGGCAGGCTTCCAGTAAAGAAATTGTATGTTTATACTATATGATTGATTATGTGTGATGGCATTATATTGATGGGCTTGACAAGTCATTCGCCCTATGTTATATGATGATTGTAATGATATACCATGATGTAGGATATATGATATATGATTATGTGGTGAAGGACGACCGACGGTATATGTTAGCCTCGCTTTTGACTTTCGTGGTCAAGTCAGACCCAGTTGAGCTGCCCAGAGGTTTATGACCTAGTGGTTGAGGGGGAGTCAAGTCGGGCTCAGTGAACCAAGTCGGGTTCACGGGGTGTCAAGTCGGACCCCCAGCTGAAGGTCGATCCTTTTAGTATCCGGATACTAGGCGTCATGTTATCTATGTGAGAGTTAGTTGTGTTTTACACTCCTTGGCTTATTTATATATTATGATGATGATATGTGATGTGATGATTGAGTTATTGAATGTATGAAATCCTTGATGTTGAATTATCCAATGATAATGAATATAAGGAATGAGGTTAAGTAATATATAAACCCGTGTATGGTAGAATTGGATGATGACCTAGAGGATGAATGGCTAGGCTTGTATGCTAGAGTGAAATTGATTGAAAAGAGTAAACACTGGCATTGATCTTAGTAACTAATAAGATCATGGAGGTATAATGACTTAATTGGTAAGTAAAGAGATGGCATGAAGGGTGAATAATCATGATTGGTAATTGAAATTAGGAAGATAGCTATGTTGTTCAAGTGGCCTCAATACTCAAGAGGGGGGGGGGGTGAATTGAGTTATAAAACTTTTGCTTGGAATGCCTTTGAAATTGATTTCTATAACCAAGTTTATGAGATTGTGCAAGTGAAAGCAAGTGACAATGATATGCAATGCACTACAAGAGGTAAGTATTGTTGAAGCAATTTAGCAAACACTTGGTGTGCAATATCTAGAGTAAAGCAAGTTAAGCAAGTTCAAGAGTGTTCTTCTCAACCAAACAATATCAATCAGCAAATAAGCAATATATGGAAGTAAAAGAGTAAGGAAGAGAAGCTTGCAAACCGATGTAACGAGTTCCACCCAATCCGGTGTACGTCTCGCCTCTAAGCAACCCACTTAGAGGATTTTCCACTATTGTAGACTAGAGATACAACTTTGAGCAATTGCGGCTTCCTAGTGTCCCACACTCAAGAACCCAATCCTCACAAGTATAAGGGCAACCCACCCAATCTCTCAATCTCACAATATCCCAAAGGTTGAGTCCACAACCTTTGTAACCACTCAATCCTAGAGTGAACGACCACTCAACCTAGAGTGAATAACTTTGTGTGTTTGGAATTTTTGTTTACAATCAATATACTCTCTTGATAGAGCAGATGTACAAGTGAAAAGCTCTCCAAATTCTAATCTCTCAAGATGAGAGGATATACAATTGAAAGTACAAAAATGTAAGAGATAGGCTTACAAAGCACAAAATAGAGCTATGAATTGTTGCTACTTGGTTGTGTGTTGGTTGCTGTTTGTGCTTGTGTTCTTCCTTCATTTATAGAGCCATGATAGCAGTTGAGGTGTGCCCTAGTTCCTCATAGCCGTTGCACTTAGTGGAAATTTGAAGAATGGTGGAGACATGACCTGGTTTCCCACTTAATTCTGTTTTTCCACTAGCGTAATCGATTACACCCTCGCGTTGTAATCGATTAGCTTCAAGTCAGAGAGTCACTAATCGATTATCTCATTACCTGTAATCGATTAGCATCTTGTACCTGATGCATTTAATTTGTCTTCGCAGCATCCTAATCGATTAGCATGTATTGCAATCGATTACCTTAAATTCCAGTGGCTTCCTAATCGATTATATGGCTCTCTTAATCGATTAGTATGTGTACCTGATGCATTTAATTCCATTTTTATTGCTGTAATCGATTAGTCTTAAGTGTGCAATCGATTATCTTAATTCCAGTGAGTATCTAATCGATTGTGTGGCTTCCTTAATCGATTACCTTCGACTCTGATGCAATTTCTTCCAAGACAGAAAGCTTCTAATCGATTAGCATCTATGGCCTAATCGATTATCTTCAACTCTGATGCAATTTCTTCTAAGACAGAATGCTTCTAATCGATTAGCATCTATGGCCTAATCGATTATCTTCAACTCTGATGCAATTTCTTCTAAGACAGAATGCTTCTAATCGATTAGCATCTATGGCCTAATCGATTATCTTCGCTGTTTCTTCAATTCTGATTTGATGTCTTTGTTTTTGCATTGTTTCTTCAAGAGTATTTGTCATTATCAAAATCCTTGCACATCTTTTGGACCTGTTAACATATTCAAACACATTCTCCCCCTTTTTGATGATGACAACTATGTTCATCTCTTGAGGGTTGTTAGTTTAAATGATATAGGGTTATCTTTTGCAAAAACAACTCTGCTACATTATCTCTTTTTCAAATAGCAGATGACAATTTTCAAAAACAAATTCAGCAGCCAATGTCTTATCTCATTTTATCCATTGTTCATTATCTCTTATCTATAATTCTCCCCCTATCAAAAGGAGTTTAACAAACAGATAAGATTTTGCAATTTGTTAACAAGGCATCTATTATCCATATTATCAGAGCATATTATCACAGCATATTCAGAATTAATCATATATTGTATCAGAGTATTATCCAGCATATTATCCAACATATGAACATCTATTCTTCTCCCCCTTTGTAATCATCAAAAACAAATAGAGCAGTGAAGAGAAATTGTATAAACTCAAATAAAATACTTTTATTTAAATATCAAAGGGAAATACAAGAAGTAAATTAATTAAAATGCAGAAAAGCAATAAACAGAAATCAACATAACAAAAACGATCTAATTGTCCGGGTTGAAGAAGCGGATTTCTGAAATTTGGTGAGCCAGCTCCTCATAGCGCTGCTGCATCATCTCAAAATGTTGCTGCTCGGTCATGGAAAACTCTTGGAGGGAGTTCTCAAGACGATCGAAGCGGCGATCAAGATAAGCGTAGAGAGATGCAAAAGGGTCAACCTGTGGGGCAGATGAAGAGGCTGCAGCTTGTGGTTGAGGTGGAGAAGGAGGAGGGGCAGGTGCTTCTTCAGCAGGAGCTTGGAAGGGAATGTTGGCATAGGCGCCTTCCATGCGTGAATACCATGCTCCATTGGTGAAAACAAGACCCATTTTGGTAAGGTGATGGGTGCCAATGCAAGCTCTAGGGGGCACTTTTTCAGAGAGTTCCCCTGCTAAGTCTACTCCACAGAATTTGAAAATTTTGGTGAGGAGGATACCATAGGGGAGCTTTTGATGGTCCTTGGCATGGCGCATGTGGAACTTGATCAACTGAACCCAGTTGATCTCTTTGTGGTTCAGCATGGCCCACATTAAGAGGACATCATCCTCTTCAACCAGAGCATAGTTCCCTCCACGGGGAACAATCATCTTGACCAAGAAGAAGTGGAGCAGGCGATTGTTCATGGTCAAGTGGCCAACTAGTTTGTGGTTGCTCCTTGGACGGTCAGCCTTCCATAAAGATTGGCGAGCAGTAAGAGCATTGAAGCCCCATTCATCCTCGGGTTCGCCTCCATTAAAGTCAGCATTGTTGAGGGGCAGTTTGGAAATCTCTGCAAACTGGGCATTGGAGAGTTTGATGGTGGTGTTTTTCACTTTAGATTCAACCATCCCATTGATAAGGCGGAGGTTGCAATAGAATACTCTCATAAGCTCAGGATAGTATTCTTCTTCTTTGAGGGATAGGAAGGGGAAGAGGTTGTAGTGGTTGAGGCTTTGGGTGAAGGTAAGGCTTGGGTTGTCAAAGGTTTCAGCTATGGTGTAGTGAGGGGTCATAATCTCCTTTTCAGAAAAATTTTTCATAAAATTCTGAAGGTCTCTAGGAGAAGAGAAAAACCTTGAGAAGTCAAGGGGATTATGAGCTTGAGCTTGAGCAACAGAGGACCTAGCCCTTTTGACATTCCTTGAGGAAGACATGGTGAAAAAAAAAGCTAAAAGAGGAGATGAAGCTAGAGAGTTTTGAGAGAGTTGGGAGAAAGGAGGTAGTGTGAGATGAGAAGGTGAATGAGGGGTTATTTATAGTGAAAGATTAGGTTTAGGAAGTAGGAAAGAGAGTTTAGGAAGGAGTGAAGTGAGTTAAGAGAGGGAGAGTTTCGAGTGAGCCTAGGAAATTGGAGTTTTGACCCATCAGAACGCGTGCTAATCGATTACATGGCAGGTGGTAATCGATTAGACCACTGTTACTGGGGAATTTCAAATGTTTTGTGCAGAGGGTAATCGATTAGAGGATTATGGTAATCGATTAGGTTAGAGACAGAATCGTCCTAATCGATTGGGGCAATGTGGTAATCGATTATGAAGAAGAGGAAACGTTTTGAACTGGAAACAGAAGCTTCGTAATCGATTATGGATAATGTATAATCGATTATCAAAAAAAAACAGAATGATTGTAATCGATTATGGTTGAGTTCTAATCGATTACCTTCGAAACAGAAGCTTAGTAATCGATTGGGATTATCAAAGTAATCGATTTTGGAGTCAAAAACTTCAAATATATCAAACAGCAAGGTTCCAAACATGAAATGTGATGTATATCATACATTATGCCATTCAACAAAATATTCAAACACAATTGGTCATATCAAGAATCCCTAATTCTCTTCTTATGTGAATGAATTGCTCTCTAGCCAAGGGTTTTGTGAAAATATCAGCTAGTTGCTGAGAAGTTTCTACATGTTCAAGTACACAATCCCCTTTTAACACATGATCTCTAATAAAGTGATGCCTAATCTCAATGTGTTTGGTTCTAGAGTGCATTACTAGATTCTTGGAGATGTTAATGGCACTTGTATTATCACATTTAATGGGAACTTTATTCAAGGCAATACCAAAATCAAGAAGTTGTTGTCTCATCCAAAGAATTTGAGCACAACAACTACCAGCTGCTACATATTCTGCCTCAGCTGTTGACAATGCAACACTTGCTTGTTTCTTGCTATGCCAAGAAACAAGGGAACTACCAAGCAAATGGCATGTACCACTAGTGCTTTTTCTATCAAGCTTACACCCCGCAAAGTCGGAATCAGAATATCCTAAAAGATTACATTCAACGCCTTTGGGATACCATAAACCAACACTTTGAGTACCCACAAGATATTTCAAAATCCTTTTTACGGCTGTCAAATGTGATTCTTTGGGACATGCTTGATATCTAGCGCACATACATACCGCAAACATAATATCAGGTCTACTCGCAGTTAAATATAGTAAGGAACCAATCATACCTCGATATTTGGTGATTTCAATGTCCTTACCCTTTTCGTCTTTGTCTAGATAGCAGGATGTGCTCATTGGTGTAGCTATCTCATTTGCCTTGTCCATTCCAAACCTTTTAAGTAGTTCCTTACAGTATTTGGTTTGGCTAATGAACGTTCCATCAATGGCTTGTTTTATTTGGAGTCCAAGGAAGAAGGTGAGTTCTCCCATCAAGGACATTTCAAATTCATTCTGCATTATCTTGGCAAATTCTTGACAAAGATTTTCATTAGTAGCACCAAATATTATGTAATCTACATAAATCTGTACCAAGAGGATGTCATTTTGTTTGCGTTTTATAAACAATGTAGTATCAACCTTTCCTCTTTCAAATCTGTGTTCTAAAAGAAATTTGCTTAATCTCTCATACCAAGCTCTTGGAGCTTGCTTCAAACCATATAAGGCTTTTCTCAATTTGAAAACATGATTTGGAAATTTATGATTTTCAAAACCTGGAGGTTGATCTACATAAACTTCTTCTCGCATGGCCAACATCCAATGTTCATCAATAATGGCTTCGTCAATATTCTTGGGTTCTATTTGGGATACAAAAGCCAAGTGATTGCATGCATTTCTAATAGCGTTTCGAGTACTTACCCCTTTGGTTATTTCTCCAATGATCTTGTCCAAGGGATGATCCTTCAGAGTTATCCAATCTTGTTGTTTCTCAACTTGTGCTGCACCTCCATCATGGTTGACTTCTTCTTCTTTGTCTTGTAAGTTCATTTCTTGAAAGGTACCTACAAGATCATCAACATCTTCCTTTCTCGGAGGGTTATGGCTATTTTCATCAAATTTGACATGAATAGATTCCTCAATGGTATTTGTTTGTTTGTTGAAAATTCTATAACATTTACTTGATTGAGAATATCCTAGGAAGATTGCCTCATCAGATTTTGCATCAAACTTCCCTAGATTATCCTTTCCATTGTTGAGCACAAAACATTTACATCCAAAGATATGAAAGTATGCAATGTTGGGTTTTCTACCCTTGTAAAGCTCATAGGGGGTTTTCTTTAAAATAGGCCTTATCAAACATCTATTCATAACATAACACGCGGTGTTTACCGCATCGGCCCAAAAGTGTTTTGCAACATTGTTTTCATTTAGCATGGTTCTAGCAAGCTCCACTAAAGATCTATTCTTTCTTTCAACTACTCCATTTTGTTGTGGAGTTCTAGGAGCTGAGAAGTTGTGATTAATACCATGTTTTTCGCAAAACTTTTCAAAAGATTGATTTTCAAATTCTCCCCCATGATCGGTTCTTATGGATGCAATTTTTGAGTTTTGCTCATTTTGGATAATCTTTGCAAGTTTCTTGAATGCATGATAAGCTTCATTTTTATGAGCAAGAAACAGTGTCCATGTATATCTTGAATAGTCATCTACTATTACTAGACCATAGTAATTACCTCCAAAGCTTTTGATTTTGGATGGTCCAAATAAATCCATGTGCAAAAGTTGTAAAGGCCTTTGAGTAGAAACATTATTTTTGGATTGAAAAGATGCCTTTACTTGTTTTCCCTTTTGACATGCATCACAAAATCTATTTTCAAATTTAAGCTTTGGTAGACCAATTACTAAATCTTTAGAAACAAGTTTGTTCAAGTGGTCTACATGTATATGAGCTATTCTTCTATGCCATAGCCATGTTTCATCCTCTTTTGAAATAAAGCATTGTTCATCATTTGTAGACAAACTATCCATATCAATCATGTAAATATTATCAATTCTTTGGCCTACAAACTTGATTTCCTTATTAGTCTTATGCTCAATTATGCAACAATTTGATTCAAATAGGACTCTATATCCTTTGTCACATAATTGACTTATACTAAGTAAATTATGTTTGAGGCCTTCAACATACAATACATCACTTATGGAGGTGGAAGAGTTCTTACCGATATTTCCAATGCCTAGGATTCTTCCCTTAGTGTTGTCTCCATAGGTGACGCTTCCTTTTCGTTTGGGAGTGAATGATGTAAATTTGGTTATATCTCCCGTCATATGCTTCGAACACCCGCTGTCCAAGTACCAATGGGTGTTGCTTGCCTTGAAGCATACCTGCAAAACAAAATCATTTTAGAGAACTAGGTACCCATTTTATGTTGGGTCCTTTAAGGTTAGCTTGTGGGAACGTTCCTTTGGGAACCCACACCTTTCTTAAGACCTTTGGTCCTAGTTTCCTAACACTACACTTATATGCACTATGTCCTTTGGTACCACAATGATTGCATTTCATAAAAGGTGAGGAGGACTTGCTTGGTGGTGCAAAGAAGTTTTTGTAGTGCTTTTCCATTTTATGATTACTATGTTCTTGGTCATATCCTAGACCGGTTTTACTAAACATGCATTTTTGTTGCCCAAGTAGGATATTTAAATTATCTCTTCCATTAGTGAATTTCTCTAGTGTCCTATTTAGGTCTTCAACCTTGGTTTCTAACACTATGCACTTCTTTGCAAAATCACAAGGTTTATCCCTAGAGCATGTTTGAACTTTCTCTAGTTCTTCTTTTAAACTCTCATTTTCTTTACATGCTTCCATGAGATGCAATTCAAGAGTATCACTAGTTTTTCTAGATGCTTTGAGTTTACTAGAGATTTTTGTAAACTTATCATATAATTCCTCAAATGCATCTAACAGCTCATTTTTATCTAGGTCAAGAAGATTTACCTCATTTTCCTCTTCTTGATGATTTGCCATTAAGCAAAGATTGGCTTGCTCATCTTCCGAGTCGTCGGAGCTGCTCACGTCATTCTCATCCCAAGCAATATAGGCTCTTCTTCTTCTTTGTTTGTCCTTGCCCTTCTTTTTGAGGTTTGGACAATCGGCTTTGAAGTGCCCTTCCTTGCCACATTCAAAACAGCTTGGTGAAGATGAAGTTTCATTAGAGGTAGATTTCTTACCTTGGGGCTTAAAGTTCTTTTGGAACTTTTTGTTCTTCATAAATCTTCCAAATCTTTTTACGAACAGCCCAAACTCTTCTTCTTCATCTAAGTCACTGCATGATTCTTCCTCATGCATGGAGGTGGCTTTGAGGGCTAGCCCTTTCTTCTTGGTGGATTTCTCCTCTTCCTCGGCTAGCTTCAATGCTTTAAGTTCTTGCTCTTGTTCTTGCAATTTTCCAAAGAGTGTTGCAAGAGACATTTCATTGATGCTAGGAGATTGTTTTATTGCTGTGACAAGAGGTTGCCATTCCCTGCTGAGACTTTTCAAAATTTTGTGCACAAGCTCCTTGTTAGTGTACACTTTGCCAAGAGTAATAAGATGGTTAATAATAAGTGTAAACCTTTTCTGCATATCAACAATAGATTCTCCTGAATTTATCCTAAAGCATTCGTATTGGCTAGTAAGGGTACTAATCTTTGAGTCCTTTACATCATTAGTACCTTCATGGGTTACTTGAAGAGTATCCCACATTTCTTTAGCGGTTTGGCATGTCATTATTCTAAAAAATTCGTCTTGTCCTAAAGCCATGGTAATGAGATTTTTGGCCTTGTAGCCATATTGGACTTTCTTTTCTTCCTCGCTAGTCCATTCATCTATGGGTTTTTCAACATTCTTGCTATCTATGGTATGCATTGGTATATAGGGACCATTTTCAATGGCATTCCATATTCTCAAGTCAATTGATTGAATGAAGATTTTCATTCTCTCTTTCCAAAAGGCATACCCTTCCCCATTGAAAGCGGGAGGTCTATTTATCGCACCACCCTCGGGAAAAACATTTTGAGAACTTGAGGCCATTTAATCTCTTGAAGCTGTTAAGCTTGATCTACCAAGAGTCAAGCTCTGATACCACTTGTTGTTCAAGTGGCCTCAATACTCAAGAGGGGGGGGGGTGAATTGAGTTATAAAACTTTTGCTTGGAATGCCTTTGAAATTGATTTCTATAACCAAGTTTATGAGATTGTGCAAGTGAAAGCAAGTGACAATGATATGCAATGCACTACAAGAGGTAAGTATTGTTGAAGCAATTTAGCAAACACTTGGTGTGCAATATCTAGAGTAAAGCAAGTTAAGCAAGTTCAAGAGTGTTCTTCTCAACCAAACAATATCAATCAGCAAATAAGCAATATATGGAAGTAAAAGAGTAAGGAAGAGAAGCTTGCAAACCGATGTAACGAGTTCCACCCAATCCGGTGTACGTCTCGCCTCTAAGCAACCCACTTAGAGGATTTTCCACTATTGTAGACTAGAGATACAACTTTGAGCAATTGCGGCTTCCTAGTGTCCCACACTCAAGAACCCAATCCTCACAAGTATAAGGGCAACCCACCCAATCTCTCAATCTCACAATATCCCAAAGGTTGAGTCCACAACCTTTGTAACCACTCAATCCTAGAGTGAACGACCACTCAACCTAGAGTGAATAACTTTGTGTGTTTGGAATTTTTGTTTACAATCAATATACTCTCTTGATAGAGCAGATGTACAAGTGAAAAGCTCTCCAAATTCTAATCTCTCAAGATGAGAGGATATACAATTGAAAGTACAAAAATGTAAGAGATAGGCTTACAAAGCACAAAATAGAGCTATGAATTGTTGCTACTTGGTTGTGTGTTGGTTGCTGTTTGTGCTTGTGTTCTTCCTTCATTTATAGAGCCATGATAGCAGTTGAGGTGTGCCCTAGTTCCTCATAGCCGTTGCACTTAGTGGAAATTTGAAGAATGGTGGAGACATGACCTGGTTTCCCACTTAATTCTGTTTTTCCACTAGCGTAATCGATTACACCCTCGCGTTGTAATCGATTAGCTTCAAGTCAGAGAGTCACTAATCGATTATCTCATTACCTGTAATCGATTAGCATCTTGTACCTGATGCATTTAATTTGTCTTCGCAGCATCCTAATCGATTAGCATGTATTGCAATCGATTACCTTAAATTCCAGTGGCTTCCTAATCGATTATATGGCTCTCTTAATCGATTAGTATGTGTACCTGATGCATTTAATTCCATTTTTATTGCTGTAATCGATTAGTCTTAAGTGTGCAATCGATTATCTTAATTCCAGTGAGTATCTAATCGATTGTGTGGCTTCCTTAATCGATTACCTTCGACTCTGATGCAATTTCTTCCAAGACAGAAAGCTTCTAATCGATTAGCATCTATGGCCTAATCGATTATCTTCAACTCTGATGCAATTTCTTCTAAGACAGAATGCTTCTAATCGATTAGCATCTATGGCCTAATCGATTATCTTCAACTCTGATGCAATTTCTTCTAAGACAGAATGCTTCTAATCGATTAGCATCTATGGCCTAATCGATTATCTTCGCTGTTTCTTCAATTCTGATTTGATGTCTTTGTTTTTGCATTGTTTCTTCAAGAGTATTTGTCATTATCAAAATCCTTGCACATCTTTTGGACCTGTTAACATATTCAAACACAAGCTAAGTTATACTTGTCTGAGTCATGTTATTATTTCTATATTAATTCTTAATTCCAGTCACTCACCCCCTGTATTGTGGTTTTAGTGACTATTTACAGGTATGGGTGCACACCACGGAGACGAGAGCTAAATGAGGCAAGGGCGATGTGGAATATAGAAGAGGAGATGTATATATATGCATATAATTTCTTGTTGATCTATAAAATGTAGGATTATGGTACTTGTTGGCTTGAAAGTATATTGATGTAGTACGGTAGTACTTCATTGCGTTTGTGTGTTATGTGGCATAGAACCACTGCATGATTACATGATATGGGCAGGTATTGTGTTATATGTATGCTTAAATGAGATGTGGAGTGTGATTGCATACTTAATTATTGATGATGATAATTATAATGATTGATGATGGTGTTAGTAATTATCTGAAATGTACGAATTATGACAAATTGAGGCATGGAGCCATTGATGCGTGAGTGATGAATGCTATTGGCAGGTCCTGTTAAAATGCATGAATGTGGTATGTGATGTGTATGTTAATAGTTTAAGGAATTGGTTGATTTAGTTAATTACGCCTATAAGCAGTACTTGTGGATTTAAGGAACCGAATAGGTGATTTTATGATCCGGTGGGTTTCGAGAGCCCCGGAAGGTGCCAATAGAACCTCTAGGATAACTAGGGACTGTATGTATTGGCCTTAGGCCAATTGGAACCCATTTAGGGTGTTTTGTGCAAGGGTTTTGCATACAAGGGGTTTAAACTGTGTTTTATGCATAACTTGCGCATGGTTTGGAATTTTGGCAAGTGGACGGTGCCGGAAATTTTGGAATGGGGAAAACATGTGGCCTGTGAATTTTCGTGGCAATCAGACTAAAAACAGGTTAATTGGATAGGTTAAAAGTTGGCTGATTGGCCTAAAATGTGCAACAGCAACAGGTGCTACTACTGATGTCCTCACGTGTAGGGTCAGCCTGGCGCTACGTGCCAGGGCTGCGTTTGGAAGCTCACGTGTAGCGCCAGACCTCCTGTTCCAGAATTCAGTTTCCTTTCAAATTAAATGGTTTTGGGGACTTTAGAGAGTTATATAGTTACCATTTTAGGACTTTTTAATAAAAAGGTATATTTTCCTAATTATGATGTAATTTAATAATTTAAATGTGAAAAAAATTTATCATAAATTTTAATAAAAAGAATAATAGAAATTGTAAATTGACAGGATGTCACAGCCACTCCATCTCTTAAGCCTACAAAATAAAAAAATAATTAATAGTTCATTACTAAGTACTCATTATTTAAAATAAAATAATACAATACTTACCATTTTTTATCTGTAACCATAGAGATAGAACCCCCAGTTTAGATCGAGGCACTAACATCAAAAGGCTTAGTAAGCCTTGTTCCTTTGACCCTTCTATACTTGAAGAACTTATTATTCCACTTCTTGAGCATCCCTTCTTAATGAGTGTCGCCAATTCATTCAAACTTTATCTTAGCTTCGCAATATCTGTGCAGAATATTATTCATGAGGCTAAAAGTATTAGGTCTAAAAACCATCTTAACCTATTTTGTTTTGTATTATGCTCATTGTTATTTCCCTTGTAACATTAATGAATAATAACTAAATAATTAACTTAGCATAACTACAAAGTTAATATACAATAACAGAAAATGAAACTTACTGAAAAGGTTGTGAACTAGTTGTTACGGGACGTTTAGGTACATACATGAATGAGATCCATGGACCATCATACTTCTCTCTTAAGATCTTATTGATTTCTTTGGCAACGCCATCACTATCAATGAGATTGTTATACCAAATTGTATTTAATTAACAAAGAAATAGAAGTAAAGTTGAAATATAAGAGTTAAAGCTTCTCCAAAATAGTTTTATAAATGGAAGAAATGCTAGTGCAGATGTGAGTGTGTTGGGTGTCTGTAGCTTTTGCTAGCTGAGAACTAAGTTGCTCTATGGTTGACTCATAGGTAGCTAAATGATCCTTGACAATGGTAGTCGTAGAAGTACGCTTCTGCGCAGCATATGCAACAGATGTGTCCACCACATCATCAATGTAACCACCATAACCACCATTTGTTGATATAGTAAATTACAAGTAATAAATATTTAACAAACAAAGAATTACATACAATGATTTTTAATAATTTAAACATACTCTATATAGGTTTTAGTCTTAAATTTACTCTCCTTGTTAGTCTGACTCTCTATTTCATTTTCAACCTAGTGCTCATCATCCGTATCACTTTATAATGGTTATGATTGCAGTAAGAAAACTCTATCAATTTGTTCATCCCAAGTATTTGCAAGTGTATTATTGTAGATTACCAGATTAATATGCAATATAACATGAAAGTCTTGAAGTTTAATCGGAGCAAGCAGAAAAGCATCCTCAACCTCATTGATCATATTACTAATAAGTTGACTTACTATATTGGTTTTGATATATATAATTGCATTCTAGTCTCGATGACCTTCAAGGAAATTTGTATAACACACATGTTCTCTCTGTTGGGAAAAATTAGAGCCTAGAAATTTCATTTCCCATACATAATTAACGAATAATCATATTAACATCAACAATTACCCACATAATGTAATTACCTAATTCAATAAATGATGAAGAATAAGGAATGAGAAACTTACCAGAGCAGGGGATGTCTCTGAGCCTGGGAAAAATGATAGGGGAGAAAGATGAAAACAATCAATGCTTGATTGGCCCCATCAAAGCTTCATTGGCCTCGCTGGAGAGAATTTTATAACTCTAAGAGTAAGACAAGGAGGATAAAATAATGAGATAATGAATAATGGGTGAGTGAAATGAACAAAGAGGGAGATAAAGAAGGGGCTCACTAAAGATAAGGGGGTGACCAAGATGAGTGACAAAAAAGTGACAGAGGTGAGAAAGAAAGAGGTTAAGGCTTCAAGATAGGGAAAATTAAGGGGGAAAGAGGTTAGGGTCAGGTTAGTGTTTAAATTTAACGACAACTATATTCCATCGCCAGGTAAGTAGGTACTTAAAAAAATATTTGACATGTGGAAAAATTAAACTACTATATTAGCCACATGATTAATTTAACGGCCAAACATAATGCCAGTCTGTCGTCGTTATATTATAGTCAAATGGTGACGGGTTTAGTCACATAAACTTTTACCTTCAACGGGTACCATATAGAGATGAAATCAACAACGCACATTGGCAACTAGCAACATCACTCGCAATGGGCATCTTGTCAAATTCTCTACTTGATTTAGAAACAGAACAGGTGATAGGCTCATCATAAGAACACAACGACAGAGCCTTGTGCCATCGCTAACTTTTGCATTTCCTCTTTCTTAATTTAATGTGCCTATAAATTGTCATGACATCACTGGCAACAGACATCTTTTCTAATTCTTTTATCAGTTTAGCAATGGAGCCAATTGCAGCGATGAACATCTTTTTAAATTTTCTATTAACATTAGCAACGAGACGGGCGACAAGCTCATTTTAAGAACATAAAGACGAGCCTCTTCCCATTATTACATTTTTCATTTTTCTCTTTATTACTTAATATGTGCCCGCCAAAATAAGTGATGGGGTTAGCGACGAAGAATTTTCCAGATGCCTAGTTGATAAGTCTTGAAAAGACTTAATTATTTCACCTTTTTATTTAACATTATTCAGTAATTATTAGTTAGTTTGTTTGTATTATTTAATAATTTGATAATAATTCGTATTTTAGTTATGAATTTCAAAAGTACTTCATTTATGTAAGAAAACGATTGAAAATATTAATTAGTTAAGGAATTTTGAAGTATTTATAAATTCACTAAGCAGCCAGCGTATAAATGCTAGGCAATTAGCTGTTTAATGGTGCAGGAACAGGGTGCACTTGAGAAAAGAAGACAAATCCGAGTGAAGATTACAAAAGCTGAGCGAGATTTGGAAAAATCTGAGTGAGAATTTGTAAATCCGACTGAAGGAAGTTCACAAGACCGACTGGGCGAGACTTTAAAGGGTTGACCGAAAAGAATTAACGAAAAGCTGACTGCAAAGATTTCCAAGATACCGACTCCAAAAGAGAACAAGGAACCGATTGAAAATAAAAGGAAGAACCCGAGCGTCCATTTCAGAAATGCTGATTGAAAAAAATAATTTGCTTAAGCGATAGTTTAATTCGCTCGGGCGAGGGCCAAAGTTCGCTCAAGCAAAGCAAGCCTACGCTCAAGCGTGACCTCAAAACATCACCTTTCGCCTAAGCTACTCTATAACGCTTAAGCGACAAAGCAACACTGCAGTACAATTCCCGAGCTCGCCCAAGCGAGAGTTAATCAGCCCAAGCGAAAACCCAGCAGCTGAAGCGTAAAAGCAGTAACTTAAACCCTGTTTCTTCCCTCCAACAACACACACCTGGTGCAGTACTGTTTCCGCTTCCATTGCCTTCTTCTCCACTGCTGTAACCTTAGTAACTTAAGTAGTGAATTGTCAATTAGCTGGTGCTGCGCTGTAAATTAGCTAAGGCTGAGCTGGATCCTGTTAAGAGCTGAGCTGTAATTAGTTAGTTACTCTGTAAACTGTGTAACTAGTTAGTTTAGTCGTTAACTTAAGTTTTCTAAGTTATCAGTTAAGTTAGTTAGTTAGGTAGAAACATATATATAGGTTGTACATATTCTGTAAGAGAGAGACGCATACACAGATACGAAATAACAGAACGGAGAACATTCATTACACACTTCAAACATCTCACTACATATTTTTCTCTCTCTAATCCTCTCCTCCATGATGTTCCACAATCCTTCGATGGAACCAAAGTCAATGGAGTTCTAAATCCCTAAGGTTAGGATTGCGAAGGTTAGCAATGGAGTCTTGAAGCTGTGAGCAAGTAGATCGACTTCTAAGATCCTAAGGCGAACAAGCTGAGGAGTGGAGCAGAATCGCTGGATTGACAAATCCAGAACCGATGAAGAACTTTGCCAGTGAGGAATCATGGTTGAAGCTTAGGTAACTTCCAGCTTTCTAACTAGTTCAGGCCTAATCAATTTAGGTGAATAGTTAGAGTTCAACCTCCAATTTCGCATTAGATTCTTAGGTTAATCGAGCACTTAAGGAATTAAGGTTCATTGCTTAAGGATTAGTGTTTTTCACCTAAGGAATTAGGGAATAACCACAAGCGGATTGTCCTCTAGATTGTGAAGTTTGATTATACTTTAATTGCATGTTTCTTGAGGAAATTGTGAGCCGAAGCAATCCTGACCTGCTTTCTTTTAATCACTTTTCACATTCATCTTAACTCTGTTTCTGAAAATACCAAAAACAACTAGAAAACACCAAAACTATAAAAACCGAATGAACTTCATGTATTTTCTGATGGTTCAGCTTGTACTAGTCCTAGATTGAGGTACTTACCACAATCCCTGTGGGACGATCAAATACACTACAATTTTAACGACTGGTACGCTTGCCAAAGTGTAAATCCGAGAGTCACATTTTGTTTTACTAAGATTTTCATATCAAATTAACGACTTGGGATTTTAGCATCAAGTTAATGGCGCCGTTGCCGGGGATTATTGAGTAATATCAACAATCCTTGGACCGGTACTAGACTGAACCGTTTTACTTTAGTTTGCATTTAATACGTAGCTTCACTTTTGTTTTAGTAATAGTAGTTTGTCATTTTCGTATAGATTTAGTCGTAGCTGTGAATTGTTCTTTTGTTTGACATTTGTTGTATGCAGTCAAGGAGCAGAGGAGAACCTTTCTTCTTTGATCCTGACATAGACTTGTTAGAACGTAGACTAAGAAAAGAGAAAAAGCAAAAAGAAGAAAAAGAAATGGAACAGAGGAGAGTTACACTAGGTGACTACTCCAGGCCGACTGAAGAAGGATCGCAATCTAGCATCCTTAGGCCACCAATTTCAGCAAATAATTTCGAACTAAAACCAGCTTTACTACAGTTGGTAAGAAATGAACAGTTCGGAGGAAGTGAGGTTGAGGATCCAAATTTGCATCTAGCAACCTTCCTCCAAATCTGTGACACGGTAAAAATGAATGGAGTCCCTGACGAGGCAATCCGACTGAGATTGTTTCCATTTTTAGTGAGGGACCAAGCAAAAGCCTGGTTACAGAGTCAACCGAGAGGCAGTATTTCAACTTGGGAGGACTTGCAACGAAAATTCTTGATTAAATATTTTCCTCCCTCTAAATATGCAAAGTTGCGCAATGAAATCACATGTTTCCAACAAAGAGAATGTGAGTCTTTGATGGAAGCATGGGATCGGTATAAAGAAAGTTTGAGGAGATGTCCTCATCATCAAATTTCTGATGTGCAATGATGAACATATGGTGATGTTTTGATTATATTGATATTGAAGAGTTCAATGAAAGAGAATCAAGTTTGTATAATATGAACTCAATGGAATGAATGTGCCAAGTTTAAACACAGAGATTGTAGTACAGCATAGATGTCGTTCCACTGAGGAGGTGTGAGAATGAAAATATTAGTCTTGAATTGATTTGGCAGAATGGTTTGGTTTTTGTTTTGTTATAAATGATGTTGATCAAGAAGACAGTAAATATCAGAGAGTAAAAGTTGCAAAAGATAACAGTAATTGGTTTTGGAGAAATCAGTTGTGTAACACAGGGATTGGCTTCATCACATCTTCACCTCTGTAAGCTGCATAAGTTTTCATATGAGTAAATTGAAAAGATAAGTTCTACGTCACAATCAAAGTCATTTGTATCGATCCCTCGACTACAAAATTCATAAGAATGATTTCAAACCGCTGATCCCTTAGTCACTCTGAAATCATCCCAGCATTATTGATCGATTGTTTTGACGTTTATTGCGTTAGACGCCATCCCTGGCTACCTACTCACAATAAGTATTTGCTTCAGGTTCTGCTTTCAAAAGTCACTTCCCAGCATACTTGAGAAAACTCAGAACAAGAAAATAGTGATCAAGTATTTTCAGGCATTAAACGCAGAAAGAAATACAGCAACTTATCAAATCTCATTACCAAATAAAAACTTACAGCAGCATTACTTTAGTGTTGAATGGATTACAGCCAATCCCATAAGGGAGATTAGTTACTCATGCCTTGCATTTTCACCATCAAAAGAATGAATACAAAAAATAATGGGAAGTTTGGATTGTGAATGAAATACAGGGGATGAATCTGATGATGGATATGTTGTTTGCAGCTTGATTTATAGGAGTCAAGGTTCAGCTTCCCTTTTCCACTTGCGTAGAACCCATGCAGCATCTTTCAGAGACTTGCAGAAACACAAGAAGTTGGGTGAGTTGGCATCGCAACATTGGTGAATATTAAATTGAAAAATCCCATACTACATGAGTCACGCTTGAGCTTAGTAGTCACGCTCAAGCGTGAAGGATACTGATGTTCACTGGTTGTATCGCGCTTGAGCCTCCTTAACCACGCTTTAAGCGTGGCCTTCCAATTTAGTATGCTAGTTTCCACGCTTGCTCCACGCTCAGGCGCGCTTGGACACACGCTCAAGCGTCCCTTTCTCACGCTCAAGCCACGCTCAAGCGGGGTCGGGCTTACGCTCAAGCGGCTCCTCCCCACGCTTGAGCGTGAGATGATCCTGATGCTTCTTTGTTTTCTCTGTTTTACGCTTAAGTGTAGATCCTGTTTCCTTCAAGCGTCCTTCTTGTCTTGTGCTGGTGCTTCTTGATTTCTTTAGGACTTTTGTCATCTTTCTTCAAATATTTTGACAATTCAAGCTTCTTTACACAATTCATTATTTATAAAAATCATGCTTAATTATGTATTAAATTAGTTAAGTTATTTAGAAAATGAGTCCAATTGAGTCATGAATTTAATCATAAAATAAGCACTTATCATGCAACAGGTAACTATTTTCTATAATGGTGTCAGGCCAGCTACCAGGGTCCTGATTGATGCCTCAGCTGGAGGTTCATTAATAACAAAAACTGTAGAAGAAGCCATAGAGCTGATTGACGTTATGGCTTCTAATGAATGCTTGATTAGTGAGAGGAGCCAAGTCCCTAAGAGAGGGATATTAGAATTAGAAGCACAAGATGCTTATCTGGCTCAGAGTAAACTGATGACTCAGGCTTTGGAGAAACTAAGCATACAAATTTCAGAACTCCAAAAGCCGAGTCAAGTTTCTGTGATCAGTTGTGACTTTTGTGGTGGAGACCATGAGAATGGATTGTGTGATCCAAATGTGCCTTTCGAGCAAGTGAATTATATGGGGCAGCAACAGTATCAGAGGAATTATCCTTCTAATTCCCTTAATCCTAATTACAGGAATCACCCCAATTTTTCCTGGCAGAAAGGTCCACATCTGAATCAGAACATCCCACCAAGTCAACCCACAAATAGACCACAACAACCTTCTCACCCCCCTGTTAAGGAAAAATCCAAACTTGAGAATGTACTTTCTCAGTTTATCCATGCCACTCAGGCCAGTTGATCTGTCCTGAACCGGGGTCTAGAGATCCGGTGTCAAGTCAATCATAAATAGTATGAAGATTCTGTGTAGAAGACCGGATGTATGAGTATCCGGTATGAATATCCGTTGTCCTTGTATAAGAAGGGCAGATTAGGCGTTCTGGAGGTCCTTCACACCGACCTAACACGTTGATATGGGCGAAAGGTGGTGTCACCTGTAAAGATTCTTCGACGCTCAAGTCAGTGATGATATTCCAAGTGGGGAATGTTTTCTAGAGAGTAATCGTAAGTAAAATCAGTTGAAAAAGGATCCTTCTTTCATTGATAAAGAGAGTTCATATACCTGATTGGCTCGATATTCGAGGATCCGTTAGTGGGGAACCACTAACCTCCAATAACACATTAAATTATTATTTTATTATGCACTTGCCAGCATGATTGGGTCAAGTGGCTATTTTATATTGAGCGTAGAGTGTATAGACTAGAATCAGGGGACAAGTTGATCATTCCCGTGAGCAGACTTTGGCTCGTAGTGCAGGGAATTATTGATCGGTCCCTGTAGCAATGCCTTTTGTCTTTTGCATAGTGACGTGTGAGTTATCCAGTGTCATGGTGTTATCCTGGGCAACCGGTATAGGGAGAGCGCCTGATACGGAATTAGAGTCCGGATGTATACCGATGACACCGGTCACACACTGGCGAATTGACTAAGACATTGAAATATGTCTTGTAAGACGGATACCGGTATTGAGACCGGATTATATGTCCCCCAGCTTGTGTGAGGGACTGAGTAGTTGTTCACATAAGCTATTCAACCTGCGAGAGGTCTGAATATCAGTATGCTTATGCGCATAACAGTTTCTTCACATGTACTATCATATTGCAAAGAACCGTTCTTTAATCAAAAGATCCGACGTATTGATGTCGTCATAATGGATTCAGACAAAGATTTGCTGTGTGAGAATTTTAAGAGTTTGTTGGAATTGAAGACTCTTGAAGTTTGCGTAACGGCTGTAAAGCGTGAATTGCGTCGCATGATTAGACATTAAATGCTTTTAATCACGTGGGCGAGCAATTATTGCGTTTGAGATGGAAATATCAATAACCGTCGTTTAGGGCTTAATGGGCCTACAATTTTTTGAGATTTCTGGGCCCAGCGAATAGGCCCTTCGTCGAATTGATATTGTTTTGGCGCGCATGAATTTGGAACGACTGTGTCATTTCACTTGTGAACCAACGCGTTTAGTCGTGGACGACACAACCTCAAGAGTTGGTAACCGAACCCTTTCGTTTTCTATTAAAGAAACACTTAGTGGATTCTGGGTTCCACTCGTTTTTGATTTCTTAGTAAAACTCTGTAAAAATTTTTACAAGGACGTTTGTCGCTTGTTCTACGAAGCTTTTCTCAGTTTTCATCCTCCTCATCATCTGAGGTAACTACTTTTCTTTCCCCTGTTACTTTCGTCTTGTTTTGCTTTGCTGTTTTTGCTTCAAAAATAATGTACTTTAGTTAGGGGGAGATTAATTTCTCGCAACCCTAATTGTCATGGGGGAAGAATCCTTTTGATTCTTCCGAGGGCTGAGTCATGTCGCTCAGAAAGGGGATCTTACTCACTGTAGAGAGTGACTTTTCCTTTCTCAGAGTCGTCCTCTGATTGTAGTCGCTCTGAAAAGTGAAATGAGTAATGATTATCACCTTTCTGACGATATGGCTTTTTATCGTAGATCAGAGATTTCAGTCTAGACGTCTCAAATGGCGACTGGAGAAGGAACCTCTGGAGATCACTCCGTTCTGAAGACAGCAGAAGGTCTTTACAGCGTTGCTGTCTCTAGGCTGAACTGGGAAGAACTTCAGGCTAAGTGGCCTTTCTGTTGGGTAGCTGGTGAGTTTAAGAACTTGGCTTCCTGTCATGCAAATGAGGATGGATCTCGAATTCAACCAAGGTTCACACTTCATGCAGAGGAAGAAATGAAAAAATGGTTCTGGGTGTTCGCACCACTCCCTACAGAACGGATATGCCACGTCGTGCCAAATGACCGTTCTGTATACATGCATGATTTAGTATTTCATTACCTCGGAGTTCGTTTTCCCTTATCCGAGCTTCAGATGGGTGTGTTAAAGTTCTTAAATTGCGTACCCTCTCAGCTTCATCCCAACGGTTGGGGCCTCATCCATGCTTTAGAGGTTCTGGGAGAGTATTTCAACTTTACACCTACTGTAGCGATGCTGTTCTATTACACTCAAGTAGTTTGGAGAGCTAACAAGCAGGGCGGTGTTGGTCTAGTAACACTCCGGACCCTATGTTCCTTTGTGAACTTCGAATCCTACACCGATTCGGCTAAAGTTGATGGAAAATCATTCAAATCTTACTTTACACGGATATCTGTTAAGAAGAAGAAACCAGTCTTTTGGAGGGATAAAGAGGGTCTTAATAAATTTCCTCTGAGCTGGACTCATAAGCATTTTTTTTTAAACTCCCAAGCATATTATGCTGATCAATCCGAGCTATCCCCTGAATCGTCGAAAGTGTTGTTCGCACTTGAAGCACACACTACACGTTCTAAAGTGTTTTCGTGTAGGCGTCTTTTAAGTAGTTCAAGCGGAGTCTGGGACGAATATCTTCGTAATTCTCATTTTATTTCTCTTTTTCTCCTTTGTCAAATGTGTCAAATATTTCGTAGTTGCTAATATCTTGTGTTTGTGCGTGCAGGTGAAATAGAACAGGAATCTCCGGAGATGAATAAGCTGAAGGGGTTTAAAGCGGCAGGTAAATTCGTAGCTCGTGAAAATGAAATTCAGGCTAAGACTTCTGTAAAGGATTGTCCTAAATTGATTATTCTGACTTCGGATGTAGAAGGAGATATTCCGTTGGTCGAGGGCGGCTCGACTGGTGTTGGCGCAACTACGAGTCGGCCCCAAATAACCGAGAGGAGGAGAAAGATCAAGAATGATTCTTCTGGAGGACCATCGAAGAAACATAAACCTTCGAGGAGTCAAAAAAGGGGAAGGGCTTCAGAATTTAAAGCTGTAGAGATTTTGGATGCAACTGATGTTTCTTCCGGACTCCATAAGGGCATTCCTCCCGGGGTTTCTGGATCTAGTCCGATCTCCTGCCTAACAACTTCATTCCTTACCCCCTTCCTCTCATATCGGGGAACTACTCCAGCGATTCTTCCTCAGCCGCTGTATGAACTTCGGCCCACGCTTAAAACTAAAGAAATCAAAGAGGCGTGTGAGGCCGGAAAATGGCAGTTAGCAGAACTGACTGGGATGCTTCACTCATTCAGTTTGTTAGCTGACGATGTTGACAAGGTCGATGAGCTGACTGATAAAATAGAACAGCTCAACCTCTCGTCGGGGAAGGACAAAGCCACTCTAAAACTAATGGAAGACCGCCTTGCCAAGTCTAAAGAGTTCGGGGATATCATGAACAAGGAGAACCTTAAGCTGAAAGGCATGCTCAAAGACTTGGAGGATAAACTGGCAGAGAGGGAGAAAAAGCTTGATAAATCAAAGGAAGAACTCTGTAGCAGCCAGGCTAAGCAAGTTGAGCTCGAAGATAAAAGCAAAGCTGCTGCGGAGGATTACTTTAAGCAAGCCGAGGAGTGGTCCTAAAAGGAGAAGAAGTTCCTCCTTGAGATCGAGGGACTGAAGGCTGGGAACACAGAATCTGAAGGATCGAGTGGGGAGCTATCGAGGTTGTGGGAAGAATTGGCTGTAGTAAAAGCTGAGAAGCAGGAAGCTATTGACATATGCACTCAGGCAGTTGAAGAATCCTTCGGCCTGGCTATACGCCAAGTTTTTTACCGCAACCCCACTACGAAACTTAGCCTCTATGGCATGGATCCGTTCTATGAATTCCATGGAGGAAGGTTAGTCACAGTGGTTGATGGCCGACATGAAGATCCTCTGAAGTCCTTGTACGGTTTGCCTCCCCTTCCTGAGGGTCAAAGTATGGGACCTGATTTCGTCTTTCCTACGTCTGAGGTTGCCTCATCTGCAGAAGGTACTGAGGCTCCCGAGGGGAAGACTCCTGAGGAAATCCCGAAGGAAGGGACACAAGAGCTTGGAGCAGGGGAAGCACAAAAAGAGACTGAAGAGCAAATTCCCCCTCCGTAGTCTTGTTTTTGTTTATATGTAAAGTTGTGTACCGGGATCAACTCCGGTTTTGAACAGTTACATGTAATTTTGCTTTTTCTTTTCCTTCTTTATGAATGAATGAAATTCTATTCGGATATTTGTCTTGGATATATATATTGTCTCAGTACCTGATAGTCCGTTCTGTATGACTAACCGTTGAGGTCGAATCGAAATGATTACCTCAGAAAATTAGGTAATAGAAAGATATATACATGAATACTATCCCCAAGTATAGGCGTGTTAAGGAATAGGTACCTGTTGTAGGGCGTCATCCTTAGTTCTTTTGGGGAGAAAAGTGGTCGATCCGTTGTTCACAAAAGCGGTGTATCAGGACGGATGACTAGTATTAATTAGTGTTATTCTCACAAGGAGGTTTACATAGTCAATCTGTTGTTCAATGTGAGAGTATCGTTCCGAGATTTGGGAACTGCAAAGATATATAAAGATGATGGTTATGTTTTCCATCATAGGGATAGTGATGAGAATTTGTTCACGCCAGGAGTTGATACATAAAATCACAGATCAAGTGATAGGGAATATCCGCCCTGGAGACATATCTCTCAATCATAAGAGCACGGATTAAGCCTTTAAGATCACAGGAGTAATATCATCAAATCACAGATTGGGTGATTGAGATTATCCATTCTGGGGAAGTACACCATGCCAGAAGTTACATCTTCAAATCACGGACTGGGTGATTGAGATCATCCGTCCTGGAGAAGTACACTATGCCAGGAGTTACATCGTCAGGTCACAGATCAGGTGATTGAGATCATTCATCCTGGAGAAGTACACTATGCCAGGAGTTACATCGTCAAGTCACAGATCAGGTGATTGAGATCATCCGTCCTGGAGAAGTACACTATGCCAGGAGTTACATCGTCAAGTCACAGATCAGGTGATTGAGATCATCCGTCCTGGAGAAGTACACTATGCCAGGAGTTACATCGTCAAGTCACAAATCAAGTGATTGAGATCATCCGTCCTAGAGAAGTACACTATGATCTTCAGGGTATGGAATTGAGTTTTCAATTTCATTATCGAATCCGATATACAGGGTCATCACTTTATTTGTCCCCTAGCTTGTGTGAGGGATTAGTAAAGTGACTCATATAAGCTACATCGTCTGTAATGATTTTGGATACCGAATGATATTCGTCATTTATAGAAAGTCGTTACGTGGTTGCGTAAATATCCATTCTTGGAATGAAGTTCCGTTGTTGTACATCTTCTTAGGACTGATCCGTACAAAAAGTTCTTTTGTGTGGGAATCCCAGAAGTTATTGAAACTTACAACCCTTGGTATTCGGGAAACAGTTGTAATATTTCTCATGATTGGACATTTAATGCCTTTAATCACGTGGGCAAGCCATTATTACTTTAAATGCGCACGTCTTTATAACCGTCACTGAGGGGCTTAATGGGCCTGAAATTTAAATTTTGAGACCCATTTGAGAGGCCCTTTTGACGAATTGACGCTGATTTCGCGCCTCAATGTTCGAAACGACAACCTTGTGTCTACGAAAAAGGTGTCGTTTAAAAGTGTCGTTTGGTTGTAAATGACATAACCTTCGACTCCTTATAAGAGTAGAACTTAATAGATTCAGAAGTTACTCAGTGTTTGCTTTCCTGTCAAAACTCTGCAAAAATTTCGAGAAGAGACTCCTGTTTGCTTGTGTGAGATTTGATTCACCACTTCTCTTCATTCTTAGGTAACCTCTCTTTCGTCTTCTCGTTTTTCTTCTAGTTTTTCTAAATGTCTGGGAGAGACTTTGCTAGCTCGAAGTATGTTGGTCGTAGGGGAAAGGGAGGTAGAGTGTTGTCTCGGACCTCCTTAAGTCGTGGTGGAAGGATCCCTGTGATCGTCCACTCAAATCCACTTCATTCAGAGAGGGAGGCGTCACCCTACTCGAGGCGAAGGGTGATAATACCCTCTTCAGAATCCTCTACTAGCGAGAGTGAGGGGAGCGCTGATTTGTACCTCTCTGATGATGTTAGCTTTTATCGCAGTGTTAAGGCGTTTAAACTAGCCGTAAAGAAGATGTCTGGAGAAAGCACCTCTAGTGGTGGAGCATCTTCTGAAAAATATATCATGAAGACAGCCTCTGGATTGTGTAATGTAGTTGCACACCAGATTGACTGGTTAAAGTTCCAACAGAAACGCCCATATAGCTGGGTTGCTGATGAATTTCGTGATACGGTGTCCATACATGCTCGGGAGGATGGAGCAAGGTTGGAGCCTCGGTTCACCGTTTCCAAAAAAGAAAAGTACAAGGAGCGTTTCATGGTGTTGGCTCCCTTGCCATCACAACGGATCTGTCATACACCGGATGAGAGGTCAATATATATGTTTGACTTCTTATTCCTGAACTTAGGTGTACGCTTCCCGCTCAGCAAATTCCAAATGGCTGTTCTGAGGTTCTTGGATTACGCTCCCTCACAGCTTCACCCAAATGGATGGGGTTTGATTCATTCTCTTGAAGTGCTTGGGGAGCACTTTAATTTTACACCGACGGTGGCCATGCTCTTTTACTTCACGCAGGTGGTCCGTCGTGCCAATAGGGAGAAGGGAGGAGTAAGTCTAATAACCCTCCGGACTCTCTCCCAGATCATCAACTTCGAATCCTACACTGACTCTGCCAAAGTTGATGGTCGTTCCTTCAAGTCTTATTTTACCAGGATTCGTGTGAAGCCTGATGAACCAATTTTTTGGTTGAATAAAGATGGGATTGAAGAGTTCCCCGTGTCCTGGACGCATGAACATTTCTTGTTGACGTCCCAAGCTTACTATACCGACGAGGACGAGTTAACACCAATATCGGTTTCCGTTCTTTCTACTCTTCAATCGTACACCGCCTCGCATAAGTTCTTCTCTTGCAGGCGTTTGCTTGGGTCAAAGACCACCTGCGAGGAATATTTGCATAATTTCCTGTCATTTTACATGTTCTTCTTTCTTAATAACTCAATATCTTTTGTTTCTGACGGTTCTTTTTCTGATTATGCAGTTGAAATTGAAGCTGATTCGCCAGAGATGGAGAAGTTGAAAGGCCTCAAGGCTGGAGGGAAATCCGTGGCGGCTAAAAACAACATTCAGGCAAAGCGGAATTCCAAGAAGGCCACTGTTGAGACCATCATACTCACCTCGTCTGCTGGTGATGATATTCCTTTGTTGAAGGGCGGATCTGATATACCGACGTCCAACATTGAGGGAAAAAAGGTTGGTGAGAAAAAGAAGAAAGCAAAACATGACCCTTCCAAGAAAACCGAATCTCAACCCTCTCCCAAAAAACAAAAGATTTCTGAAGGGGCAGTTGATGCAGAGGTTTCCAAGGGTAAGGCGGTAGAGAAGGTCACACCGGATGCCCCGAGCAGTGTTCCTACGTCGGTTGCCAAACCAATTACTGCTTACTTTGCGCCTAAGGTTTCCTGTCCTCCTCCAGGGAATTCCAATCTTGCCCCACACCTAGTGTATGTGGGTCCCGTGCCTCAAAGCATCCCTGATTCTCCGTACCAGCTGAAGACTTTAGAGCCTGATGAAGTAACAAAAGCTTGTGACGCCGGACAGTGGCAGTTAGCAGAACTGTCCGGTCTCCTAAAGTCGGTTCGCAAGCTTTCAGAAGATAATGAAAAGCTTAGTAAATTGGCTGGCAAGGTTAACAACCTTAACGTTGCTGCAGCTAGGGATAAGGCAAGCATCCTTCGACTGGAGAATAGATTAGAGGCTTCCAAAGAGGAAGGGTATAAAAAGGATGAGGAAATTGCCAGTCTAAAATATCTTGTTAAGGAGCTGGAGGTCCAGATACTTGATCAGAAGAAAACCAATTCCGACCTCCATGCTAGCCTTTGTACAGAGAAGGAACATTCGGCCAAAATATCGGAAGAATTGAAAGATGCCAAGGTCGTTTACTCCCAAGGAGCAGAAGATTGGTCACGTAAGGAGAAGGAGTTGCTTTTAAAGTTGGCGGGTTCGACTGACGAAGTCAAAACTTTGAAAGCGGATTTGGATGAGGCTGTAAATATGTGTGACCAAGAAGTCAAGGAATCTTTCGGGTTGGCTGTTCATCAAGTTCAATACCGGAATCCCAAAGTGGAACTTAATCTGAACGATATTGATCCGTTCTATGAGTTTCACCAAGGGAAACTGGTGGCCGTTGTTAATAATCGTCAGGAGGATCCGCCTAACACCCCGTACAAGTTTGCTCCTCTACCTGAAGGTCAGTCAATGAAACCTTCTCTCCTGAAGCCTATAAGCATAGGGACAAGCTCTGGTGCTAATGTAAGTAAGGCTACCGGTGATGAGGGAGGCAAAGGCAAAGGGAAGGAAGGAGAGACAAGTTAAAAGAAATAGTGTCCTCCTTGTCTTAATTTCTATTGATTCAAATCTGCTGTGTTTCGGGATCAGCTCTGGATTACTGAATGAATTCCTTCGTGTAATTTAGCATTTGATCAATAAAAGAACAATTTGCCTTTATATGTTTGTTAGCTAAGAACAGCTTCGATAGAAGGGTTGCATGTGTAATGAATCATTCCGGATTTAAGTATGTAGAGTGAAGAACGGATGTTAACATGTATAACTTACACTCCGGATTTGAACATGCAGGATGAAGAACGGATAGGGACATACAACTATCGTTCTCATGTATGGGCACTTTGATAGCTAAAGGCTTGGTTTGACAGGAAAGATATAGTATCTTTTGTCAAGAACGGATAAGTTGGTGTGATGAAGTCATTTTCTAGGATCACACGTTTGGTATACAAGCCTGGTAAAAAGTGTGCCTTGCTCCTTGAAGATTAGACCTTTTGGTTGTAAGTATTATAGTAGGGATCGCCGTTGTAAGGGAACATGCTATTGTCATGAGAACGGCTTGCAATGTTAATCACCCCTCAAAATAGTCGTTAGGCTGTCGATACTGTCCCCCAGTGTTGCTGGGTGATCAGTTCTGAGTGAATATTTGATTGAACAAAATCCGAGTGAAACTTCCGAGTGGAAGTTCTTCTGAGTGAGAATTTCTGAGTGGAAATTTTACTGAGTGAAGATTTCCGAGTGGAAGGTTCTGAGTGATGTATCACCGAGTGAATAATTCCCGAATGGGAAATCACCGAGTGAATGATTTTCTGACTTGGGGAACGGATGAGAAAAACTCTAAGTGAAATATTTTCGATTCCCGTTTGATGTTAAGCTGGGTGGAAATTTTCTAAACAGGAGATCACCGAATGAGGGATTTCCGAGCGGGAAGTCAGCGAGTGACTTATCTCCGACTTGTGTGTTGCACGCACCGACTGGAGAATTTCCGAATGAAATGCTTCGGATGAAAATGTCAGAGAGGCATACCCGAGTGTGATACTCTAGGGTAAGATTTCATCATATGCTTCAGATAAGGGCGTACCCGAATGAGTTATTCCTGAGTCGGAATTCATGAGTCGGGCTTCGAATGAGTAACGCCAACTGGAGAATTGATGACCCGTACTTTGAAATCATGAAGTTCTCAAATAAGGGACTTCAAAAGAGAATGTTAATCCGGAGTTCAGAATAACTTACTTGTTGTGTTTGGAGTTCGGTTCGATCCTACAATCCAAAATTCTGATCGGGGTTCGGTTTTGATCCTACAGCCCATGTCGTATTTGGCATTCGGTTTAATCCTACTAACCGTTCTTTAGTCGGTCTTTGGTTTTACCCATTGACGATTCTTCACTGACGTTCGGCCAGACCTACTAGTCGTACTCGGGGTTCGGTTTAATCCTACAATCCGAGCCTTCAACACGGGGTTCAGATCAGGGCTAATCCTAAACCTACTGTGCCCGTTACTCGGGGTTCAGCGTGGTTTGGACAAGAACCAGCTTACTGCGCCCAAGCCTTCTCCGGTGTTCGGCCATACCTACTAACCGTACTTGGAGTTCGGTTTGATCCTACAATCCAAGCCTTCAACGGTGTTCAGCTAAACTTACTAATCGTACCCAGAGTTCGGTTTAATCCTACAATCTGGGCCTTCGAAAGGGGTTCGGTACAGCCTTGTAAAAAAGGTCTGATCCTACTGCGCCTTCTCCTGGGATTCGGTATGATCCTTGCAAGAGGATCAATCCTACTATGCCCAGGTCTTCAATTGTTCATGCACATTCAAGGAGTTACATCGTCAACTACAGAATGGGTAGTTGAGATCATCCGTCCTGAATATGTTTGTGCACGCCGGATAGACTGAAAATGACAGCATAAGAAAAACTCAAAGGAGTTAAGTTGATATATGAGATTTTTATTGAGTAAAAATAAGAATTACAATAAAAGCATAGCTGGGACAATAATATTGGTTTCTCCATTGAACACTCTCAAGTGAGGAAAAAAGACTGCAGGTCGCTCCAGCAGCTAGCTGTAATAAATGCGCAAGTTCTGGGTATTCCATTTGTTTCGGATTGGTGTGCCATCAAGGTTTTCAAGGCGGTAAGAGCCTTTACCAGCGACCTCGGATACTCTGTAAGGGCCCTCCCAGTTCGGAGCTAATTTGCCTTGATGAGCAAATTTGTTTCCCATACTTGCTTTCCTCAAAACCAAATCCCCGATGTTGAAAGTCCTTGATTGGACTCGTTTGTTGTATCGAAGGGCAGCTTTGGCTTTGATGGCTTGACCTCTGATGAATGCAACCTCTCTGAGTTCTTGTATGACATCCATTTCTGATGCCAAGTTAGCGTCGTTGCTTTCTTCAGAGAAATATTTGACCTTAGTAGAAGCAATTTGCAGTTCTACAGGTATCATTGCCTCCACCCCGTAGGTCAGGCGATACGGGGATTCATTGGTGGAAGAATGAGGCGTTGTTCGATATGCCCAGAGGACGTGACACAACTGATCTGTCCATCCGCCCTTGGCCTCGCCTAGACGTTTCTTTAGCCCTTTCAGCACCTCCCTGTTGGCCACTTCGGCTTGGCCGTTGGTTTGGGGATGTTCGACGGAGGAAAATATCTGGGTTATTCCTAACCCTTCAAGCAAATCTGTAAATTTCCTATCCGTGAATTGGGTGCCATTGTCTGTGATAACCCGTGCTGGGACTCCGAATTGTGTTATGATATTTTCATACATAAAACGACGAGTTCGGGCTGAAGTAATATGGACCACCAGCTCTGCTTCAATCCACTTAGTGAAATAATCGACCCCTACAATGAGATATTTGATGCCCCCAGGAGAAGTTGGGAAAGGACCCAAGATATCCAATCCCCATTGGTAGAACGGCCATGGGACAGCGGATATGAAGAGTTCTTCTGCCGATGTGTGGTGAAGATTAGAGAATTTTTGGCAGGCATCGCATTTCTTGACAAAGTCAATGGAATCCTGCTTCATTGTAGGCCACCAGTACCCCGCCCTGAGGATTTTTCTCATCAGACTTCTTCCTCCGGCGTGGTGCCCACATTGTCCTTCGTGCACTTCTTCCATCACTCCTTGTACCTCATCTTCTTTTAGACAGATTAAGTAAGGTACTGAAAGTGCCCTTCTGTAAAGGTTGCCATCAATCATAGTAAAGTATGGCAATTCTCTTCTTATTCTTTTGTTTTCATTCTCATCAGTGGGCAACTGCCCATCGGCCAAATAACGGATGTAGGGGGCCATCCATGTGTCACCGTAAAGGGAATTGGTCATTATGGCGTTTAAAGAAGGGAAAAGAGGAATGTTGGGCGATGTCAGAGTGCTTTGGACCAATGTTGTGGTGCTACCAGGTCGTTTGGTGCTTGCAAGCTTGGAGAGTATATCTGCTCTTGTATTCTCTTCACGTGGAACGTGCTTAAATTCCATCTTTGAGAATTTTTTTCTCAACTCGTTGACGCAGTTTAAGTATAATTGGAGTTGAGGCTCACGGGCTTGATAATCTCCCGAGATCTATGAAATCACCAGCTGTGAGTCACTGCAGAGCGTTGCCTCAGAGGCTCCGATGTCAATCGCAGCTCGTAGTCCGGCTAAGCAAGCTTCGTATTCAGCTTGGTTGTTGGAAGTTTTGAAATTAAAACGGAGGGAGATCTCCAAGTGTACTCCATCATCACTTTCAAGAACTACCCCTGCACCAGAGCCCTTCTAATTTGATGAACCATCAACGTAGATGGTCCAATAAACGCGAGGTATAGCTGGATCTATCCCTGTCATTTCCACAATAAAATCTACCAGGACCTGAGCTTTAATAGCGCCTCGAGGTTCATAGGATACATCAAACTCTGAGAGTTCAATGGACCACTTGATCATCCTACCAGCGAGGTCAGGTTTGATTAATACAGAGCAGAGTGGAAGGTCCGTTCTTACCAAGATTGGATGTGCGTGAAAGTACGGTCGTAGCCGTCGAGAGGCCCAAACGACAGCGAGGGCGGCCTTTTCAATTTTTTGATACCGGATCTCAGCACCTTGTAAGGTTTTGCTGGTGAAATAGACCGGTCTTTGTCCATCAGGAGTTTCCTTTACTAAGGCTACGCCCAAAGCTTTATCTGAAATAGCCAAGTATAGGATGAACGTGTCCTCGGGGTCAGGCTTTGCTAGAATAGGGGGTTTAGACAACACCTCTTTAAGCTCTTGAAATGCTTGTTCTTGTTCCTGTCCCCATTCGAATTTCTTGGACTTTTTCAGCACTTTATACAAAGGAAGTGACCTGTGAGCCATCTTTGGCATAAACCGTGCCAAGGCTGCTACTTTGCCATTCAGGGATTGGACCTCCCTCAGATTTTTAGGGCTTTGCATGTTAAGAATCGTTTGGCATTTCCCTGGATTGGCCTCAATACCGCGTTGAGTCAACATGAAACCCAAAAACTTCCCAGCTGGGACAGCGAAGGTGCATTTCAATGGGTTTAACCTCATGTTAAATTCTCTCAATCGGGTAAACACTTGGCGTAGGTCGTCAATATGATCACCTCCAACCGGTGTTTTGGCTATGATGTCGTCGATGTACACTTCGACAAGCTTGGTGTGCATGCCCTCAAACACCTTGTTGATCATGCGCTGGTATATGGTCCCAGCATTTTTAGGCCAAAGGGCATAACTGTGTAGCAAAAGACACCATGATCATTTATGAAAGCTGTCTTCTCCTGATCCTCTTTGCACATCGAAATTTGGTTGTAACCTGAGTACGCGTCCATGAAGCTCAGGTACTGATAACCAGAGGAATCGTCTACCATCCGATCTATATTAGGAAGAGGATAAGGATCCTTCGGACAACAACGGTTAAGATCCACATAGTCAATGCACATTCTCCATTTGCCATTAGTTTTCCAGACCATTACCATATTAGAGAGCCAAGAGGAATAACGGATTTCCCTGATAAATCCGGCCTTCAGTAATTCCTCGGTTTGTTGGCAAGCTACTTTCTGCTTCTCTGGTCCTAATCTTCTCTTCTTTTGGGCAACCGGTCTCGTCTCTGGGTAGACGGACAATTTATGACAACAGAAAGCAGGGTCAATACCAGGCATATCGGCCACGGTCCAAGCAAAGAGGTCTTTGAACTCCTGTAGGAGCATCAATAGTCGCTGCTCCATTTCTGTATCTAGCTTGTCATTAATATGGGTGACCTTTTCTGGAGAATCTCCCAAAACGATGTCCCTAGAACTTCCATCCGGTGTAGGCTTTGATGGGTTGGACGGATCAATGTGTAAATCCGCCCTAGGGTCCAAGTCGACAAGGCTAACAGAACTAGCAGCTGCTCCAGAGTCATTGAGTTTCCTCTTTTTGTTAGATGCTTCCAACTTTGTCATATTCAAGCTCAGGTTGTAGCAATACCTGGCCATCTCCTGGTCACCTCGGATGGATGAGACAGCATTGTCTTTATCAATAAACTTGATAAGGAGGTGTGGAGTTGAAACGACTGCCTCCATAGCATTCAAGGTGGGACGTCCTATGATGCCGTTAAATGGTGACTCGACATCGATTGCCAGCACTCGGGATTTAACCGTTTTGGCTCTTGGCTTGCCTTCAAAAGAGATAAGGGTGTCAAGGTACCCCTTTGTTGGTTGCTTTGCACCATTGAAAGCTGTTAGTTCCTGTCTGTAAGGCTGTAAGTCTGAGTTATTAAAACCCATCTTTTTAAAGCAGTTATAAAAAATAACATCACAGGAACTTCCCTGGTCAACAAGGATTCTTCGGACGTCCTTGTTGGCTATGACTGCAACGATGACTACAGCATCATCTCCACCAGGAATGGTAGGGCCAAAATCCTCATCAGAGAATGAAATTATTGGAGCTTCAACCCCTCCTCTGTAAGGACGATTGTCTTTAACCTTCCCTTATACAGATAGAATCATTCTATGATGATTCTTTCGGGCTGTAATTGAAACTCCTCCCCAGCGAACCCTCTGGCGATCATATCAATGACTTCACGCCGGCCTTGACGCTGTTGTTGAGGTATGTTATCTTTATGTATTGTTTCATCAGTCATTACACCTTTTTGTTTCTCCATAGCAGAGAATTTTCTAACCGGATTACGGTTATCGTCATCCCCGTTGTCTGGATCTCTTTCTCTTTTCTCATTCTGATCTGCCCTGTCAAAGGATTTTTCTTTGAACAGGTATTGCTTTAATTTGCCTTCTCTAATTAGCATTTCAACTGCGTTCTTTAGAGCTTGGCATTCATCAGTGGAATGACCATTCTGTTCATGAAAATCACAATACTTACGAGGGTTCCCTAGTCTCTTCATAGGGGGTGGCCTTCTAATGCCATAGATGCTAAAAGCTGGCCATCCGACCTCTCTCAAAATCTGAGATGGCTTGGCTGATAGAGGTGCATAATGGCTGAAGGAATTAACACGCCTTTCTCGAGGTCGAGGAGAGGGTTGTGATTGGTGATTGGTGAATGGCCTCTCCATACGTTCTGATCTCGTTTTCTCCTTACCCTTCTGGCGTTGGGAAGGTGGTGTTGGTGGCTTTTTCTTTGCAGCCATAGCTTCTAGGTGTATCTCTATACTCACGTACTTTGAGGCCTTTTTCCTGAACTCCTCAAATGTTACTGGTGGGCTCTTTGCTAATGAGAGATCAAAAGCTGATCCTGGCTGCAACGCCTCGATAACGATATACAGCTTAATGGACTCTGTGAGGTTAGGAACCAGGGATGCTTCCTTGTAGAACCTCTTCAGGAAATCCTTTAAGCCTTCGTTTTCGCCTTGCTTAATTTGAGCCAAAGTATAAGATGTCCTGGGCACATCTCTAGAGATGACAAAGTGAGTTTCAAAAGTAGCTGCCATTTCAGCCCAAGAATCTATAGATCCAAAAGGTAGACCTTTAAACCAACCGAGGGCCTCTTCTGATAATGTCCGTGGGAACATTCGACACATCACATCTTCATCAGCCCCTAAATACATGGCTTCAAATACGTAAGCATCAAGATGCTTAGTAGGATCAGTTTCGCCATTATACTTTCCAATGGAGAGTGGCTGAGTGGTTTGAAGATGTTTGGGGATGTGGATACTTATAAGCCTCCTTGAAAAAGGAACTTTGAGTTTGTAAGTTACCGGGGGTGCTGTAATTAGCTCCCTTCTTCCCTGAGCGGCTCTATTATCAGAATCGTGAGTTTGCTCTCTCCCTTCGAATGTGGGGATGTTTGAGTATTGGAGAGTTGTGGATTTTTCTCCATCGGTTGTATGGTGTGTCCCGCCAGTTTGGGATGTTGACTTCTCTCCCAAGTTCTGTCTTTCGCGTTTTAACTCTACTAACTCCTCTATCAATTTCCGTATCATCTCATCTCTTGGATCGGGTATAGATACTTGCACCATTCTCCTTGAACTTTCGACAGGTGGCTCAAAAACCAAGCGTCTGTTCGTTGGTTGTTCTTGGGCCGTCACATCTTCTACATGCCCATCAGATATGTTTCTTCCGTTGCCTTCCATGACGCAAGGTCAGACCCTGTAAACGAGAGGTGGAAATAACTTTATCGGGTCCCACTAGGCGCTGAACCGGGGTCTAGAGATCCGGTGTCAAGTCAATCATAAATAGTATGAAGATTCTGTGTAGAAGACCGGATTTATGAGTATCCGGTATGAATATCCGTTGTCCTTGTATAAGAAGGGCGGATTGGGCGTTCTGGAGGTCCTTCACACCGACCTAACGCGTTGATGTGGGCAAAAGGTGGTGTCACCTGTAAAGATTCTCCGACGCTTAAGTCAGTGATGATATTCCAAGTGAGGAATGTTTTCCAGAGAGTAATCGTAAGTAAAATCAGTTGAAAAAGGATCCTTCTTTCATTGATGAAGAGAGTTCATATACCTGATTGGCTCGATATTCGAGGATCCGTTAGTGGGGAACCACTAACCTCCAATAACACATTAAATTATTATTTTATTGTGTACTTGCCAGCATGATTGGGTCAAGTGGCTATTTTATATTGAGCGTAGAGTGTATAGACTAGAATCAGGGGATAAGTTGATCATTCCCGTGAGCAGACTTTGGCTCGTAGTGCAGGGAATTATTGATCGGTCCCTGTAGCAATGCCTTTTGTCTTTTGCATAGTGACATGTGAGTTATCCGGTGTCATGGTGTTATCCTGGGCAACCGGTATAGGGAGAGCGCCTGATACGGAATTAGAGTCTAGATGTATACCGATGACACCGGTCATACACTGGCGAATTGACTAAGACGTTGAAATATGTCTTATAGGATGGATACCGGTATTGAGACTGGATCACCAGTTTTAAGAATCAGGAAGCGTCCATCAAAAATCTAGAAAATCAAGTCGGACAGCTTTCTAAACAATTAGCTAAGAGGCAAATAGGCAATTTCCCTGGAGATACCGAGGTAAATCCAAGGGAACATTGCAAGGCCATAATTACTAGGAGTGGAAAAATTATTTCTCCATCTCCGAGTCAGGAAATAAGTTCAGAAAAAGAAAAAGGAAAAGAAATAATACAAGAAACCGAGCAGGATAATAATGAAGTAGAAAATAAAAATGAAACAGAAAAAGACAAAGAAAATAAAGTCCATCAAAAGAAGAAGAAAAAGGTTGATCTGATTTTGGAGGAAGCTTCTAAGCTGACTCCTGAAAAACTAAGGAATGCTCCATTTCCACACAGGTTTAAAAAACAAATAGAGGAGCAGAAGTTTGCTAGGTTCTTAGAGGTTTTCAAGAAACTTCACATCAATATCCCTTTTGCCGAGGCATTGTAGGAGATGCCTTACTATGCAAAATTTTTGAAAGAATTATTATCTAAGAAGAGGAAGCTTAAGGGGGATGAAATGATTACTCTCACTCAAGAGTGTAGTGCAATCATTCAAAAGAAACTTCCCCAAAAGCTAGAGGATCCTGGATCTTTTACAATACCGTGTGCAATTGGGGATATTCATGTAGGAAGTGCTCTTTGTGATCTAGGAGCCAGTATAAACCTGATGCCTCTATCTTTGATGAAAAAACTGGGAATTAATGACTTGCAACCGACTCGCATGTCCTTGCAGTTGGCTGACAGGTCCATTAAATATCCCCAAGGGATGCTGGAAGACTTGTTAGTGAAAGTAGATAAATTTATCTTTCCAGCAGACTTCATAGTGTTGGATATGGAAGCTGACCGAGAGATCCCTTTAATCTTAGGTAGACCCTTCCTAGCTACTGGCAGAGCATTAATTGATGTAGAAAAAGGTGAACTCATGCTGAGAGTTCAGGAGGAGTAGGTAACATTCAATGTCTTCAATTCCATGAAACATCCGACTGAAAGGATGGATTGTTTAATGGTTGAAGAGATTAAAAGCTACCACACTCCAATGCTTTTAAAAACTGAGGAAGAGGCCCTACGAACTTTTTTAGAGGATGACTTTGACTCCGAGACTGAGGAGTTAAATGACTCTCACTCGGAAATATTGAGCCTACTGGAAGTATTAGAAGTAGGTGATTTTGAAAAAGAAAAGAAAAATAATTTGAAAAGTGCTGAAGCTAAGAAAGGAAAAGAATTTTCGGAAGAAAAATGTGATTTAAAACCTTTACCTTCTCATCTGAAATATGTTTTCCTGAGAGAAAATGACACTCATCCTGTCATTATTAATGCCGACTTAAAAGAGGAGGATGTGAATAAACTAATTAGGGTATTAAAGGCACATGAATCTGCGATTGGCTGGAATATTTCTGACTTGAAGGGAATCAGTCCATCATTTTGTATGCACAAAATTCTGATGGAGGATGACTATTCCCCTGTAGTACAGCCACAACGCAGATTGAACCCCATTATAAAGGAAGCGATAAGGAAGGAAGTGGTCAAGCTCCTAGATGCAGGAATCATTTATCCTATCTCGGACAGCACTTGGATCAGCCCGGTCCAAGTGGTGCCCAAGAAAGGAGGAATGACGACTGTAAGAAATGACCAAGGTGAAGTTATTGCCACCCGGCCCACAACAGGCTGGAGGATGTGTATTGATTACAGAAGGCTGAATGACTTCACTCGGAAAGACCATTTCCCCCTGTCATTTGTTGACCAAATGCTCGAGAGGTTATCAGGGCATGAGTACTATTATTTTCTTGATGGGTACTCGGGTTATAACCAAATTGTGGTTGACCCAAAAGACCAAGAAAAGACTGCATTAACCTATCCTTATGGAATTTTTGCATATAGGCGCATGTCGTTCGGGTTGTGCAACGCTCCAGCAACCTTTCAAAGGTGCATGCTGGCAATTTTTGGGGATATGGTGGAGAAATTCATTGAAGTGTTCATGGATAATTTCTCAGTATTTGGGAGTAATTTTGATTCATGCCTCAGCAACCTATCTAAGGTGCTGGTGAGATGCCAAGAAACTAACCTCGTCCTTAACTGGGAAAAATGCCTTTTATGGTTAAGGAAGGGATAGTCTTTGGCCATAAAATCTCTGCTGAGGGCATTCAAGTGGACCGAGCCAAGGTTGAAATTATTGAAAAACTTCCTCCTCCAATCAATGTGAAAGGAGTGAGAAGTTTTCTAGGATGTGCTGGCTTTTATAGAAGGTTCATTAAAGATTTTTCAAAAATAGCTAAGCCTCTGACTAACTTACTTATGAAAGATCATGTATTTGCGTTTAATGAAAACTGTGTCAAGGCTTTTAAAAAATTGAAACAAAGTCTGATTTCAGCTCCGATCCTTGCAGCACCTGGTCTTTACCGTTTGAATTAATGTGTGATGCAAGTGACTTCGCAGTCGGAGCTGTACTGGGTCAGAAAGTAGGAAAATTGACTCATGTAATTTATTATGCTAGTAAAGTGTTGAACGAAAATCAAATACCTTACACCACTACTGAAAAAGAAATGCTTGCTGTGGTGTATGCATTTGATAAATTTCGTGCTTACTTGATTGGGGCCAAGGTTATTGTATATACAGACCACTTGATAATCAAGTATTTACTAGCTAAGAAAGAGTCTAAACCGAGATTGATCAGGTGGGTTCTGTTACTCCAGGAATTTGATTTAGAAATACGAGATAAAAAGGGAGTAGAGAACTCAGTTGCCGACCAACTGTCTCGTCTGGAAGGTGAGTCAGATTCTGTCTTAATAAAAGAAGAATTCCCATACGAGAAGTTAATGGTAATTATCACCGGGCCATGGTATGCTGATATGGCCAACTTTAAAAGTGCCTCGGTGGTACCTGATGGATGGACATCCCAAATGAGAAAAAAATTCTTTCATGATAGTAAAAACTTCCTTTGGGATGATCCATTTCTGTTTAAAATAGGAGTAGATGGATTGATCAGGCGGTGTGTGCCTGAATCCGAGCAAGAAAGGCTCTTGTGGCATTGCCACGACTCCTATTATGGAGGTCATCATGGTGCCTCCCGTACAGCAGCAAAAATCTTACAGAGTGGCTTTTATTGGCCAACTATCTTTCAAGATGCTAAAGAATATGTCAAAAGGTATGATAAATATCAAAGGAGCGGAGGTCTCTCTGCTAAAGCTGGCATGCCTTTGACAAACATTCTAATTGTGGAATTATTTGACGTTTGGGGTATCGACTTTATGGGACCCTTTCCTAAGTCGTTCTCCAACGAATATATACTTGTTGCTGTGGACTATGTCTCCAAATGGGTGGAGGCAATTCCGACCAGAACCAATGATGCACAGGTGGTGCTTAGGTTCATCAAGAAGAATATTTTCTCTAGGTTTGGAGTTCCGAGAGTAATTATTAGTGATAGGGGTTCACATTTTTGCAATAAGATAATGGAAAAAGCCCTGCGTCACTATGAGGTGTTACATAAGATATCGACTCCTTACCATCCACAAACTTGTGGACAAGTCGAGCTGTCAAATAGAGAAATCAAAAGAATCTTAGAGAAAGTGGTCGGAAAATCTAGAAAAGATTGGTCGGTAAAATTAGATGATGCATTGTGGGCTTACCGAACAGCTTTCAAAACTCCGATTGGCATGTCCCCATATCAATTAGTATACGGTAAGGCTTGTCATCTCCCTGTGGAGTTGGAACACAAGGCGTGGTGGGCCACAAAGCTATTAAACATGGACTGTGACCAATCTCAGGAGGAAAGAGTTTTGAAACTCCATGAATTAGAGGAGTTCCGACTCAACGCTTATCAAAGTGCCTCCATCTATAAGGAGAAAACAAAGAAATGGCACGATAAGCGAATTAATAAGAAATAGTTTCAGAAGGATGATCAGGTTTTATTATTCAATTCCCGACTGAGACTCTTCCCTGGAAAACTCAGATCCAAGTGGTCGGGGCCTTTTACTGTAAATGAGGTTTTTCCTCATGGTGCAGTCGAACTGAAAGATGGGACTACTGATCGGATTTTTAAGGTAAATGGCCAGCGACTCAAACTCTACTTTGGAGGAGAGTTTGATAGGCAGAAAACCTTCCTGTTACTGCATGCATCTTCTTAGATGCAATAAGGTCAAGCTAGTGACCTTAAAGAAGCGCTCTAGGGAGGCAGCCCTATGTTCCGATTGTTTTGTTTGAACTTTGAGTCGGAATGAATAAAAAGAAAAACTAAAAAAATTTAGTAAATAAAGTTTGTGAAGTTGAAGAAGGAAATCTGAGCTAGATTCTTCTATTTTCGCTCAGGCGAAGCACTTATAGCTTAGGCGAGACACTGCTGATTGTTGTTTCACACTTAAGCAAAAATTTACTGAGTTTAAGTGAAAATAGTACACTCGGATAACTGTTACTCATTCTTAACCCTTCTTCCCGACTGAACTTCACTCATCATTTTTCAATAAAATTCCAATTCTTGATACGAATAAAAGAAAGACTTTGAAGGATTTCTGATCGTTGATGTAATGAACGGGTCAGATGGTGAAAGGCGACTTATTTCAGTCGGCTTTTTATCACTCAGATTCCTCACTCATCACAATCAGTATTGTATCCATTAATCTCCTATTCACGCGGTCTTTCGGTTTTTCATTCATCCACTCGGCTTTCTCTCTTTCTCTTGGCCGACCTTTATCACTCGGTATTTCTTTCATGCGTCTCTTTTCACAGTTCCTTTATCATTCATTCAATGTCTCATTAGAGTATTCAGTTTCTTTCACTCGGTACTCCGTTCACTCGGATCCTTCCGTAGTCGTTCACTTTTCACTCATCTTTCTTACTCTGTCACTTCATTTTATTCTGACTTTCGTTTTTCACCTTATATTCTTTTCATTAGGTTCTTCGTCAACTTGGTATAACTTATATTCATCTATTCCACTCAGCCTTCATTCACCCAGTCAATCTTTCACTCGTCTTTCATTTACTCATTCTTCATTCACTCAGTATTCTTTCCATTCAGTATATCATTCACTTGTTTTTCATTCACCTGGTGTTCGCATCACTCGGTTTTTCATCCTTTCAGTCTCATTCAAATTCTCTCATTTCTTCGACCGATTCCTTTCTCGATGTTGTTCATTCGATAGTTTGTTATTCATTTTTCCATTTATTCTTCCACTGGCTTGTGCATTTACTCATCTCCTTCATCCAGTTAGTATACCCTTACTCATCTCCACTCGGAATATTCTCAGTCGTTCTCCCATTCATTCTTTCATCTACTCGTTTTTCTCACCCACCCTCAATCCACTTGTTCCTCAATTCACTCGGTCGCCATTCCACTTGTTGTTTCATTCCTTTAGCTTTGCTCTCAATTTTCCGTTTGTCTGTTATTCATCGGTTCTTCCATTTACTCATTCCTTCTCTGCACTCGTTGTTTTGTTTACTCTTCCACTCATTCTTCATTTCTCAGATCTCTATCACTCAGTATCTTTCTCTATACTCACTCGGTCATTCTTTTTACTCATTTACGCAATCTTTTCCTTTACAATCTTCCATTCTTTGTCTCTTATTCATTTACTCGGTATTCCTTCGATCATTCGTACTTCCATTCGTTTCTTCTACCATCCGTTTTTCTATTTACTCGTATTTCACTACAGTGGTTCACTCGTCTCTCATACGCTCTATTTCATTCATCTATTCTTTCACGCGTTCTTATATCCATTCGTCCTTTATTCATTCAGGATCTTTTCCATTTAGTGTTTCATTCACTCGGGATCCTGTATTCATTCACGGATCTTTCACTCATTCATTCTTTCACTCATTCATTTACTTATAGTTTTCATTCGCCCATTCTGTCTTATCGTTTGTTCATTTATTCATCTTCCATTCTTTTGTGTCCACTTGGCATCACATTGGTATCATCCCACTCTTAGTCGATCTTCTACCTATCCAGTATATGAGTGTATTAAAAGAAAAAAATAATAAATAATATATATATATATATGTTATAATAATAAAGTAATAATTAAAGCTGGAACACATTTACGCGTTTCTTGGAAAATGAATTCAACAATATAAAAAACCTTTCAGCTTCCAAACCCTAAGTACCTATACTGAACTTGGGCTGAAGACGAAAGGACATTTTCTGGTTTCTAAGAAAGGTATCATCTTTCCATTTCTTTCACTTATTTCGTGCACTTCTAAGTTCGTGTTTATTATCTTCTTGTTTCATTCTTATTATTTTCCACTGTTCATAAGCCATGCATCTCACAGTCTTGGTTTGCTGTCTTTCTGTGGGATTTCTGTTCTTATTTTTGTTTATTTAGGTTGTTTATCATCATTCTTTTAACATTAATCATGAAAAGAAGATCACAGAGACTTCTGCAAAAACCTAGACCAAATTTTGCAGAAGGAAGTGTGCGAAGAAAACAAATAGATAACGAAAGAGAAATGGCAACCATAACTATATCTGATTCGTCTGAACATATACCCAGTCAAAGTCAGGTTCAAAGGGATGTATCTTCTCTGGTTCAAAGGAATGTATCTCCTGCAAGTGAGGAAAATGAATCACCAGAAGTTGAAAGTGTTAAGGCTGTTGAAAACTATGCTATGAAGTTTAAAGCCATAGAGCCAGAACGTCCCAGGCAATCTGGAGGAGCTGATTCTTCTTCTTCTGAAATTCTTATGGTGTTACAGGAATTACAGGTCATGAAGAAGATGCAACTTGGAATTTATGATCGGGTCTTGAACCACGATCTGATGCTCAGGAAGATTGCCACGAAACTGAGGGTTGAACACACAGCAGAAATGAGAGCCCCACCTGATAGAGATGCGTGGTTAGCTTCCATTGGATTCATGATTCCCTCCCAGTAGGACAAAGACGATGAAGATCAGGATGTTTAAGAAGTTGTTCCACGTTTTTATGATGTTTCCTATGTACTTAATTTGACATTATTGTAACTGTTTTCTGAATAGTGAACTTGCTTCTATTTTAATTATGTAATGAATATTTTATTTCTGTGTTAATTTGTTTGTTTTATTCATTTTTTTTATGTATTGGTAAAATCCACGCGTCCCAATCCGACTACGTGTTTCCCATCCACATCCACTCAGGTAAAAAGGGAAGTATCTTTCCGACTTGTTCCTTAATTAATATTCTGACTTATTCATTGCTAAATTATGTTTATTGTTTCTTTCATTCCATCTTAATAATTTAAAAGTTGCTGATTCGTTAAGCTTAGTCGGATAAATTAATTGATCGGTTTTGTTTAACTCATCATATCTGCCCTTAACGATTTTTCATCATTAATTAAATTGTTTACTCGGCATGCTAGTTAGCAATCTGAATGTATGATCTTACATTAAGTTTGGGGACACGACTGGCTGATTACAGATTAACTATTAGCTTTTGAGCCTGTTTTATTCCTTTCTGAGTGAACTTGCATACTAGTTAGTGAGAAAGAATTTGCTTCAGTACTTGCTAACTGTTTATATGCCAATCAATCGGAAATGATGAAGGCCTTCTTTGTTAATTCAGCCAGGGCCAAAAAGTAACCATCCTAATTTTATTAATCATCCTTTGACCCAATAATTATGTTTGAGCCTGAGACCCTTTTATTCATTTTAAAAACCTAACGTTACAAGCCTAATTATCCAAGAAAAACCCGACTAGAGTACCCTGGATGTTCCACTGGTGAATTACTCGGTTTTTGCTTATTGTTAGGGACTAGCAATTTCTAAGTTTGGGGATGAAGAGTGTGCCTAACAGTAATTAAGGACACACTCCGACCTTAATTATGGGTGAGTATTTTGGAAAATGAAAGGAAAAAAGGCAAAGCCGAGAGAAAAATGAATAAAGTCAGAAAAGAAAAAGAGGTGCAAAGCACCACAAGAAAAAAATTCGATCGGAAAAAGATGGAAAGAAAAGAAAGAAAAGGAAAAGTCCGAAGGACTAAAAGAAAACGAAGGTGCAAAACAGCACGAGTTATCAAGTAGCATTCAGTCGGAAAAGTTAAGAGAGTTGTTAGTGATAGGGCCCGCAAGCGCACGGGTTATGTCGCATAATATAAAAGATTATCATTCTCCACAGGGACTGTGTTCAAAGTACCGGCATATTAAAATTTAATTATCTACACAATTGATTTTTAAGATTTTTATAAAATAAAGCACAAATTAAAATTGCACAGAATACGAATAAATATAAAAATAAAATTTACTTGACACTTAAAAATCAGAGTTGAGAATATCTTGGGATTTCGGGGGATTAAGATTCTATTTTATGTTAATGAATTTTAACTTTTCATAAATAAGAATCAAATTAAGTTTTCCAAGGCGAATTTTCCAAAAGCTAATTAATATGTTCCTCTCGGAATCCTATTAATGTACCTAACCTATGGAAAGCGCTGCTTAATCCTCAGAAAGGCCCATTATCGTTTTATGAAAATCCCTTTTATTTCCTCAAAAGAATTTTGATTACTTTCACGGTTTTACCGAGGTCACAAAAAGCATTTCAAAAATCTTAGGTTTAGTTTAAAGCTTTCTGGTAAAAATAAATCTCTCGATTCTATTTATTACCTAAACTTACTAATATACCCGCAAGTATACAGTTTTATCAATTAGGTTCTTGTTAGGAATCACTAAAAGCATTGAGCAATTTTTTAAACTAAATGGAAAACAGAAATTTATTTAATTCCAAGTCAAAATAATATTAACAATAAAATATTATCATACCCCCTTTATCCCAAGATAATTAATTTAGCTACTCATGAAATAATTCAAATTCATATAAATAATGGAAAAATAAAACATACAAGACATGGTAAAAATAAAGACTTACGGGTTTCTCCAAAAGCTCAGAATAATTTACCACTGTATTTCCTTGTTGCAATATTCCTCCACCAATTACAAATTTAAACAACTCACTTTTACAATTCACAACTCTTAAAATAAAATAAAGAAAAAGAAAATAAAAGGAGAAACAAAACGAAAAAGAAAGAAAAAGAACGAAGAAAGAAATAAAGAAAAAAGAAAGAAAGAAAAGAAAAGGAAGAACGAAGCAAAAATAAAGAAAAAGAAAGAATAGAAAAGAGAAGGATACAGGAAGAATGAGAGAGAAAAGAAAGGAAAAGAATTGAATTCAAGTGATTGATCAATGGTTTGGTGGTGCTGTCCGTGTTCCCTTTTATAGGCAAAGGAAGGGAAGAAGTCAGCTTGGAAAACGCATTGCCAGTTGGTGCAATTGTCTTCTTCTTAGCCGTCCCACCATCACAGCTTGGAGACAGCCTGGATGGTGTCAAGTGGGAGAAAACCTTCGGTGCATGTGACTTCCAACTGTCCCAAATTGCATTATTTTAATATTTCCAATAATTCGGTGCTTGGATTTATTCAGCTGGGCAAATTCCGAGTGGAAAAATGGGTCGGTTTTCATCTTTTCTGCAAAATCCGAGTGAAAGGGTGCCTTTTGTGCTCAAAACCGAGTGAAAAATGGTACTGTTCGTACATAAAACCGAGTAAAATATTCACTCGGCGTTGAGTTGAGGAGTCGGTATTTAAGAAAACCGGTCAGTTTCTCTTGAGCGAGAGTTTCTCACTTAAGCGTTTGTTGAAGGAAACCGTCTCGCTCAAGCGGATAAAGGTTCGCTCAAGCGAGAGGTTCTCTTTCACTATTTCACTCGGAGAATCCTTGCTCAGATTTTCTTGTGTTGCTCAGAATTGACAAAGAGGGACTCAGATCCGACTGAAACCATTCACTCGGCTCAGGTTGATGGAGTTCATTTGGAACTGATTGAAGACACACTCGGCTCAGATTCAATCGGTTCCCAATCATTTTCACTCGGCTGTCTCTGAATTTGAACCACTCGGTTAAAGCTTTGCTTTGGAATTCACTCGGTCACATTCATTTGGATACATTCACTCGGATTTGCTTTGAAATATTTCAGTCGGCCTTCATTCCTTGAAATGATACACTCGGAAGTTCCTTCTTGCTTTTTACTCGGAATGGCCTTCAGTCGTCAATCAACTCACTCAGAATGGCCTTCATTTTTACTCAGGAACTTACACTTGAAGGGTTGGAATTTGACTGATTGAATTTCTTCTTATGTCCGAGCCTTGCTTTGCTCGGAAATGCATCTTTCTGACCTAACTCACTCGGATGTGCTTTCCTTGGAGACTTCTCACTCGGGCTCAATGTGAAACTTGAGAGTCTGCCCGAGTGTGATTCATTTCCGGTCGGATTTTTCCTTCCTTGCTAAGAATTACTCAGAAATGCTTTGTTCTGCTTGAGAATGCCATTTTCTCTGAGTGAGACCACTCGGATTCCTCCTTAGTCAGCATTTATTCATTTTAGTGGCCTCTTCTACTCGGAATCTATTCACTCGGAACAGCTTTTTGCTCGGATTGGTTGAAATCAGAAAGCTCCCACTCAGATTCACTTCAATCAGCAAGCCTTTCACTCGGAGAATAGCTTTCGACATATTTATTGGAGGTCAGTCTCTTTTTTTTCACTCGGAATGGATGCAGTCGGGGAAGTTTCCACTCGGAATCTCCTCCAACCGAGACTCATTCCATTTCAGCATTGAACCTCAGCCATTTATCACTCGAAATGGCTTTGACAGGGAACTTTCCACTCGGATTTGGCTCCAACAGTGAAGTATTCCACTCGGCAATGCTCCATTCTGAATCGTTCCACTTGGAAAGGCTCCATTCTGAGCCATTCCAATCGGATTTACCTTCAACAGTGCAGTATTCCACTCGGATTTGCTCCATTTTGAGTAATTCTACTCGGATTTGGTCTTTTCTCAGTCATCCCACTCGGATTTGGTCATTTTGAGTCGGAATTCAGCATTTCTGAGTCGGATTTTAACATTTTGAGTCGGATTTCAGCATTCTAAGTCAGAATTCAGCATAAAAAGAGAGTTCTTTCTACTCTGGGCTTGTTCTTCTTGTTTCTTTATCATTTTATGATCATTTTTCTCTTGTTTTTGACCCTTTATTACCTTAATTCCTGCAAAATAACATACCCAAGTAGACTAGAGTGGAAAGAAAGCAAAAATCGCAATAAATAAAGGAAATACAGTGCATTATGATTAAAAATCCTAAGCAAACTAGATCTATTTTATTGTATTAAAAAGCACTTATCAAAATACCCCAAACCAAAACATTGCTTATCCTCAAGCAATCACCATATTTACAAGATAAAATACAGAAAACACTAAGCTTAATAAACTAAGGAAATCAAAAATAGAGAAACAAATTTATTTAAATGCCAATTTTATTTTTCTTATGTGAATCAATTTTCAATGTCAAGACTTGAGATACTCTTCTCATAATTTTCACTCAAGTGTTTCAAGGTTTGTGTATCTCTCAAATCATCATAGTCAAAAAAACATTACCATAAGCTTGTTAATAAACCAGAAACTCCACAGTTTAGATAGAAAATATGTCAAAGTCTAAAGGACTTTCAAAGGGTTGTAACGTGGCCTTGGGTTGTATTGTTAAGGTAGGATTTTCAAAAAATGGAATACAAAAGGGCTTTAACAGTCATGAATGATTCAAATTTTTATCATTATAAATTTAACAGAGCAAATTTTTGAACTTTTATGGACTATTTGGAATTCATTCAATATCATCCTTTTGATTTTCTTTTCTTTTTCTTGCGTTTCTTTGCATCCAATACCATATTTTTCTTAAGTCCTTTTTTAATTTCTTTGCTCCACTAAATTTCCAACTTTTTCACCATTAAGAGAATATTAGTCAATGAAAGGTTTCAAAGAAAAATTTTCACTTTTAGGCTCAAAAGGGGCAACTAGAGGTCAAATTATACAAAATTCTGAGGCTTAAGAATAAGACCTAATTGTGCCTTTATCATCCAAAGACATATAATCAAAAACCATTTTGAATCGGTTGAAAAACAAGTTCTAGAATATTAATGACTTTGAGATTCACTCAATCAAGAAAATATGGGTTTTGAAAATTTGTTTGATAAATAACCCATTTTGGCTCAAGTCTAACCATGGAAAGTCTTTTCAAAGAAAATTTTAATCACATAAGGTTCATTTAAGCATTGATTTGGCATTTAAATAATCAAATTTTTGAAAATTTTACTCAAAATTTTGGGATCCTTAGATACTTTAGCTTTGTGTTTAAACTAAATTTATCATGCAATCATGGTAAATTACAAGATTACAAACAAAATAAGGAAAACACACATGCATGAAAAATATAACAATCACACAACAAAACAAAACAGTTAAGTTTTCTTACCTACCACCCCAAACCAGAATTTGACATTGTCCTCAATGTTAAAATGGATGATAAAGGATAAGAAAACTTACCTGTAGTAACCCCAAACCAGCATCTGACATAGTTGGTTTTTTTTTATATAGAATAAAAGCTTAAAATAAAACAACAACTTTTTATAGGGTTACCTCCCTATCAGTGCTAAGTTTTAAGTCTTCAGCCAGACTTCTCACCGTTTGGATTTACTCATCAGGAGCATCAAACAAGTCCAAGTCACTTGCTTGTTGTATTGGTTGACCTGTCAGATAGTGCTTTACTCTCTGTCCATTTACCCTAAATGTACCAGATTTCTCGCTCCATAGTTTGACAGCTCCAAAGGGAAAGACTTTTGTCACCTTGAATGGTCCCGACCATCGGGATCTTAGTTTACCTGGAAAAAGCTTCAATCTGGAATTAAACAGTAAAACCATATCACCTGGATTAAATGTTCTCCGTTGGATGTGACGATCATGCCATTGTTTGGTTTTTTCTTTATAAATTCTGGCATTTTCGTATGCATCTAGACGGAGTTCTTCAAGCTCATTTAATTCCAACAATCTTTGTTCACCTGCAGCCTTATGATCAAAGTTAAGAGTTTTAACAGCCCAAAAAGATTTATATTCTAGCTAAACAGGTAAATGACAGGGCTTCCCATATACTAGCTTAAAAGGCGTGGTTCCAATGGGAGTTTTGTATGCGGTTCGATACGCCCATAAGGAATCATCTAACTTAATAGACCAATCCTTACGTGATGTATTCACCACTTTTTGAAGAATATTTTTAATTTCCCGATTGGATACCTCAACTTGTCCACTAGTTTGTGGGTGATAAGGTGTAGCAACCTTATGCCTAACTCCATATTTCTTTAGAAGGGTCTGAAAAGTTTTCTCAATAAAATAAGACCCTCTATCACTTATAACACATTTTGGAACCCTAAACCTTGGAAATATTATTTTCTTGAAAAGTTTAATAACAGTCTTAGCATCAGAATGGGGTGAAGCAATGGCTTCCACCCATTTTGACACATAGTCAACTACCACTAATATGAACTGATTTCCAAAAGAGGAAGGAAAAGGTCCCATAAAATCAACACCCCATACATCAAACAATTCAACTTCTAAAATGGTATTCAATGGCATTTCTTGTCTCTTACTAATGTTACCTAATCTTTGGCAAGCATAACAAGTTAGAACATACGTACGTACATCCTGAAAAATATTTGGCCAATAGAACCCAGCTTGCAATATTTTAGTAGCTGTCTTGGAGGTGCTCATGTGCCCTCCACAGGAAAGAGAATGGCAATGATCCAAGATAGCATGGACATCATCTTGTGAAACACATCTCCGAATCATACCATCTGCACATTGCTTGAAAAGGAGTGGTTCATCCCAATAATAATGCTTGACATCTGCATAAAACTTTTTTCCTTTGCTGAAAGTTAAGATCAGGAGGTAAGATACCACATGCAAGAAAATTTACAAAATCAGCATACCAAGGAACACGTTGGATACTAAGATTCAAGAGTTGTTCATCTGGAAAAGATTCATTGATAGGAATATTATCTGTTTCTTCTTTTTCAGATGTCAACCTAGATAGGTGGTCAGTGACCAAGTTCTCGGTACCCTTCTTGCCCTTATTTCCAAGTCAAATTCTTGTAATATTAGAATCCACCTAATTAATCTAGGCTTTGCTTCCTTTTTATTCAATAGATACTTAATGGCAGAGTGGTCAGTGTAAACAGTAACATGTGAACCTACCAAATAAGACCTAAATTTATCAAAAACAAAGACAATAGCTAACAGTTCTTTTTCAGTTGTGGCATAATTTACCTGAGCATCATCTAGCGTCCGGCTGGCATAATGAATTACATGGAGCTTTTTATCCTTTCTTTGCCCCAACACAGCCCCCACTGCATAATCACTCGCATCACACATCAGCTCAAATGGGAGTTTCCAATCAGGTGGTTGTACGATGGGGGCAGAGATTAGAGCTTGCTTAATCCTGCAAAAAGCTTCCATACAAGATGAATCAAAATTGAAAGGCACATCCTTACCCAGAAGAGTTGTAAGAGGCTTTGTGATCTTGGAGAAATCTTTAATGAACCTGCGATAAAACCCTGCATGTCCAAGAAAACTCCGACTACCTTTCACATTTGTAGGTGGAGGCAATTTTTCAATTACTTCCACTTTAGCCTTATCAACTTCTATACCTCTCTCAGACACCAGGTGTCCAAGAACTATGCCTTCTCTTACCATAAAATGGCATTTTTCCCAATTTAGAACCAAATTGGTTTCTTCACAACGCTGCAAGACTTGGCACAAATTTGTTAAACAATTATCAAAATCCAAACCATGCACTGAAAAATCATCCATAAAGACTTCCATCACATTTTCAATAAGGTCAGAAAAAATTGCTTGCATACACCTTTGAAAAGTCGCAGGTGCATTACATAAACCAAAAGGCATACGTCTGTAAGCATAAGTCCCATAAGGGCAAGTGAAGGTAGTCTTTTCTTGATCAGATGGATGAATGGGAATTTGATGAAAACCTGAATACCCATCCAAATAACAGAAATAAGAGTGTTTCGCAAGTCTTTCAAGCATCTGATCAATAAAAGGGAGGGGAAAATGATCTTTTTTCGTGGCGCTATTTAACTTCCTATAATCAATGCACATGCGCCAACCAGAGACAATCCTAGTAGGAATCAAGTTATGTTTATCATTTTCAATCACAGTTATTCCCCCCTTTTTAGGCACCACATGGACAGGACTTACCCATTTACTACTATCCACAGGATATATGACTCCAGCATCAAGCAATTTCAAAATTTCCTTTTTAACCACTTCTTGCATTTTAGGATTTAATCTCCTAAGTGATTCTACTATGGGCCTACTTTCATCTTCTATAGTAATCCTGTGCATACAAAGAGAATGGCTAATCCCTTTGATATCATCCATTGTATAACCTATTACCTTTTTATACAACCTAAGTTGTTTCAAAAGTTTTTCAGTTTCACATGGATTTAATTCAGCATTGATAATCACAGGATATGTGGAATTAGGACCAAGAAATTCATACCTTAATGAAGCTGGTAAAGGTTTTAATTCCACATTGGGGCTTACCACTTTGTCGTACATGACCTCAGTATCATGTAGGGCCTCAGAGCAATCAGATGTTTCTGTCGGCTCAATCATGAAAACAGTTTCAAGTGGGTCATTAGGAAGGGTTGCTTCCTTTACCACTTGTTCGACAAAATCCACAGTACAGCAAACATCATTGTAAGGTTTTTCTAAAACATTTTTCAAATTAAAATCAACCTTTTGGTCTCCAACAGTTAGAGACAACTTACCATTCTTGACATCAATCACAGCACCTGCAGTTGCTAAAAATGGTCTGCCTAAAATAATAGGAATCAAAGAATCTTCGTCCATTTCAAGCACAACAAAGTCAGCAGGTATAAAAAATTTTCCTATCTTAATAGGAACATCCTCTAAAATTCCTATAGGATATTTTACAGATCTATCAGCCAATTGTAAAGACATCCTAGTAGGTTTTAGTTCACCCAATCCTAACTTTTCAGCAACAGATAATGGCATTAAACTCACACTTGCTCCTAAATCACACAATGCTTTATCTATATTCATGTCACCGATCATGCAAGGAATAGAGAAACTACCTGGATCTTGGAGCTTGGGTGGAAGTTTCTTTTGAATTAGAGCACTGCACTCTTCAGTAAGTGCAACTGTACCATCTTCCTCCAGTCTTCTTTTGTTGGACAGAATATCCTTAGGAACTTTGCATATGTGGGCATTTGCTGCAAAGCATCTGTGAAAGGAATATTAATATACAATTTCTTTAAAACATCAAGAAACTTACCAAATTGTTTGTCCAACTTTGCTTTGGCTAAGCGCTGAGGAAATGGAATGGGAGGTTGATATGGCTTAACTTTCTCCTTCTTTTCTTGTGGTTTCTCTTCTTCAATTACTGGATGAGATGAAGATTCATCGACTTTCTTTTCCTCCTTTGCTGTCTTGTCAACTGGCCCATCGTATTGAGTACCACTCCTAAGAGTGACAGCCATGGTTTGGTTAGATGGTCCAGCCTCTGGTTTCCCAGGAAATGTTCCCGGTGCTTTTTGAGAATAGGAGGCTTGTTGGGCAATTTGATTTTCCAGTATTTTGTTGTGAGTGGCAAGAGAGTCCACTTTTGAAGCCAAGTTTTTTATTGCATCAGAGAATTCATCATTTTGTTTAAGTTGAGTAGCTACAAATGTCTCCATCAAGGATTCTAGCTTTTATTTTTGTGGAATATAGGTTCCTTGTTGAGGTTTGTAGTTACTTTGGAATTGAGGTGGCCTATTTTGGAAGCCAGGTGGACCTTGTGGAGGTCTATAGTTACCTTGATAATTTCCACCATAGTTTCCAATAGCATCCACCTGATGCATTTCTTGTTCTTGATTAGGAGTCATTGCTAAATGGCAATTTGTAGCTCCATGTCCTGAAACACCACAAACTTCACAAACAATATTAGTAGCACCTGTTGACCCTATTTTATCAAGTTTTAATGTTAATGCTTCAACTTTGGCAGAAAGTAAGGAAAGAACATCAACAGAGTACTTACCTGGTGTTTTAGAAGGTAATCCTCTCTCAGAGTTCCATTGGTGAGTGTTTTGAGCTATTTCCTCGATCAGGTTCTCAGCTTCATCAACATTTTTACTCATGAAGGCTCCTCCAGCTGCAGCATCTAAAGAGATCTTTTGTGTGGAAGTTAGTCCATTATAGAAAATATGGATTGTCAACCACCTTTCTATCCCATGGTGAGGACATTCTCTTAGCAACTCCCTGTATCTTTCCCAGGCTTCATACAAGGATTCATCATCTTTTTGTGAAAAATTGATGATTTGTTTTCTCAGCACATCAGTCTTGTTCCTTGGGTACCATTTATTGATAAAAGCACTGGACAATTGTTCCCAAGTCGTGATGGATCCTTTAGGAAGAGAGTATAACCACGCTCTTGCTTTATCTCTTAAGGAGAAAGGGAAAAGTCTTAAGCGAATGGCATCATTGGTGGCTCTATTCATCTTCAGGGTGTCACAGTATTCAAGAAAGATTTGAAGATGAAGATTTGGATCTTCGGAGGGTAATCCTCCGAATTGGTTCTGTTGAACCATTGAGAGTAGTGAAGGCTTCAATTCAAAATTGTTAGCCTCCACTGTGGGTCTGAGGATGCTGGATCCTCTTCCATTAGTGCTTGGAGCGGCAAAATCTCTTAAGGGTCTGTGTTGGTCTGCCATTTGTTTTTCTTTTTATTGTTTTTGTTGTTTTTGTTATTTTCTCAAAGCTCTAAGGGTACGTTCTATCTCAGGGTCAAATCCTAAGTTTAGATTGACACTACGGCTTCGTCGCATAAATAGAAAATAAATGACAAATAAAACAAACAATTACAAAAATAAAACAACAATAGATACACAGATAATAGAACAAAATTACAAAGAAAATAAAAATAAAAATACCAATAAAAATATTAACAAGTATGATCTAATCAAATTTCAATATTGCCGATATTTGAGGGACAACAGTCCTCGGCAACGGCGCCAAAAACTTGACAGGGCCCGTAAGCGCACGGGCTATGTCGCATAATATAAAAGATTATCGTTCTCCACAGGGACTGTGTTCAAAGTACCGGCATATTAAAATTTAATTATCCATACAATTGATTTTTAAGATTTTTATAAAATAAAGCACAAATTAAAATTGCACAGAATACGAATAAATATAAAAATAAAATTTACTTGACACTTAAAAATCAGAGTTGAGAATATCTTGGGATTTCGGGGGATTAAGATTCTATTTTATGTTAATGAATTTTAACTTTTCATAAAGAAGAATCAAATTAAGTTTTCCAAGGCGAATTTTCCAAAAGCTAATTAATATGTTCCTCTCGGAATCCTATTAATGTACCTAACCTATGGAAAGCGCTGCTTAATCCTCAGAAAGGCCCATTATCGTTTTATGAAAATCCCTTTTATTTCCTTAAAAGAATTTTGATTACTTTCACGGTTTTACCGAGGTCACAAAAAGCATTTCAAAAATCTTAGGTTTAGTTTAAAGCTTTCTGGTAAAAATAAATCTCTCAATTCTATTTATTACCTAAACTTACTAATATACACTAGTGGAAAAAAGACATTTTACACCAGGCTTTTCTCACCGGTTGTAGTTGGACCGGTGAGAAAAATAAGGCGGTGGCAGTTTTGTAAATAATAGAAAATTTTATACCGGTCTACTTCGTCAGACCGGTGAGAAATAATTCATTTTGTACCGGTCTCTTAGTTGGACCGGTGAGAAATGTAAAGTCTGAAAAATTAATATCGGTCTTGCATTACAGACCGGTGAGAAATCTTTCCCTCTCGATTCGTTTTTGGACTCCCTCCTCTCATCCTCTCAAAGCTAACACGAAACGCTCTCTCTTTCTCTCTCGAAAAGCCCTAGCCCTCTGAAGCTGTTCTTCCCCCTCTCGAAGCTCTCTCTCTTGAAAGTCCTAGCCCTCACGCACGAAGCTCATCCTCTCAAAGTCGTTCCCCCTTGAAGCTCTTCGTGCCTCTGTAAAGCCCAGGTTAGACGCTGGTATTTTGTGTTTTGTGGGTTATTCTCCAACGCCCAGGTTCAAATTTCTCTGCTTTTCTCCCATCCTTTATTCGTCTCTTCATCTGAACCCCTTCCCAATTTTGTGTTTTCTTTCTATACAGTTAAAAGGTTCACGCCGTGGCTTCTTATGGCCACCCACTTACTCATTTGGCTCTGATACTCAAAACAAAGCAAGACCCATTAGGTGTTCGGTTAATGCACCCCTTTTCCCCTTGTTTAAACCCAAGTTGAAGAGTCACCATCTGAGGTATTTACATTCTTTTTTCGCCTTTGCTTGTTGTTTTGATTCTTTGGAAGTAACTAACATTAACTAGATAGAGTGCAAGCATTTGGTGGGTGTAGTTAAAAATTGTAAAGGTACCTATAAAAATTGATGGGTGTAGTTAAAAAATAGTTGGATTCTTAAGTATGTTACTAGGGATTTGAATCATGATCTATGTTGTATAGATAACAAGCATGAGTAGAGTTTAAATTTTAATAAGGTTGCTCTCTCCATTGTCTGCAAAAACACTAGCAGAAAAGAAGAGCATTTCGTAAGAAAATCCATGACACAATCAACTTACTTTTATAGCTTACTTCATAGCCTGCTGCTGAAAGGGTCTGAAATTTCATCTAGAGTCAGACGGCATTAGAAGGAATTCAACCTAGCCTTGTATTGTACACCTAGAAAAATGTCAAAATGTAATAAAACAATGTTAATATAAATGAGTGACCATATCTTTCAAGCTCTGTGTTATGTTCTTCTAAATTCCAGTTTAAAGAGGTGTGAACTGTGAAGATGAAATTCATTAGATTTGTGCCTGTCATTCTCATTACCATTAAAATTGCTTTACCTTGTGATTCTTACTTTGATTTCTAACTCCATGCACGCTCCATTCATTCTACAATATTCTATATGGTTTCTCTTCAATTTGTTCTGCATGTCCGATTCCAATCCTAACAATTTCTTAAACAATGTCAACTCCCATTCCCCTGAAAAAATGTAAAGTTCTGAGGCACATAATCGTTGTTTGATAGCAATGAAACCATCATGTACCCCTTATCAGTAAAAATACTGAACTTAAAAGAAACCGGTCTTTCTTTACCAAGAATCCTGTCACATGGAAATGGATCATACAGCAAACACATTATCTGAATTCTAAACTCAAATCCGTTCTGATTCCATACGTTCTCCTTCTAATCAAGACCTTTATGCTAGAGTGTGCGGTGTGGTTCTATATGTGAACTACGCTGCAAATTGTTTTGAAGTGGATGCCACTGTCAGTAGGATGGAAGTTTCTGGCAGACACTGAAACTTGCTGCAATTCTTGAAGGACAAACTTTTAGAGATGCTTGATGCTGCTGGCAACCTCTCCACACTGCTTCTAATTATCTTTCTCGTGCATAACTATTAGAAGGTGTACACAGTAATCAATCAGATTAATAGCATAACACAAAATTTACAGCAAATATAGTGGGTTAAACTTCACTTATTATAGCTCTGCTTTGCTCCTGAATGTAAATGCAGTTGTTTCCTTCTCCCTCTTATTTTTTCTCTCACTTCTGTGCTTCTTTGTCTGTCTGTTTTTGTTGCCCATCTCCAAAGTATTTATTTTGAAAGCTTTATTTTTGTAAATATTAAAGTTAAAGAAATGAGAACTTGTGATATATATTCTTATGGATTCATTGTGTCTCATGAAGAGTATGTATGAATGACACTAGTGTTCTTAAGTATAAATTTAGGTCTTAACCAAAAACTAGTGTCCTAAGGACAGGAAACTATTTGCTTGAAAGATATTTTGTGATCATATCTTTAAGGTCATTGGATAGATTAGGGTTGAATTTAAGTTAGCTGATACAAGTTATTAAGGTCTATATGCATCAAGTTAAAGTGGTTCCTACTTGTAATATACTTACTATGATGGACACTAGTGTTAAATGGTTTATAACCATGTTTTGGTTTTTGAACAGCCAACCTGGTGCAGGTTAAAGGGTATTGATTCTTGGGTCAGGAACTTGCATTGGCTGTGAACTCAAGGACGTTTGCCCTCACCAAGTTCTCACTGCCTCCCTCCTCTTTGTTTTCCGAATTCTCCATGCGTCTCATTTGCTCATCATTATCGTCTTTCAACAGGTTTGTTATTCATTTTCCATGGGTTTGACCTTTGATTTTTTGTTTTCTTTACTTGATTTGATTTTCTTAGGCTTCATTGGCTTTGAGCAGTTTTAGAATTATGTCACCTCCATGGTGGTTTTGTCTCTTTAAGTCTTCATTTCTATTTTTAGATATGGTGTTGTTTTCTTTATCTCCTACATGGTTGTTTAGAAGCCAATTTCAACATGAAAGCTGAAAATCTCTTAAAATCATGAATAGTTAGATAAAAATAGGCTACATAAAATATAAATAATATAATAAAATATAGAATTTCTCATTTGAATAATTAATGAGTAATGTTGTAACATGTCTTATACATGTATAACATGAAGATAGTTGTCATCTTGAAAAGTCTTCACTTGAGAAGAAAATCTCAAAGTTTGTAAAATTATGCATTCAATGATGCAAATTCCAATTGATTAAACCATGATGAATGATATGATATTAATATCTATGAATGATATTTGTGTCATGTGTTCATTGTTTAAATAGGTTGTTCCAACTCATGGATCGTAGTTGGATGAGTGCACTACGCACAACCGAGGAATATGAGAATGGGGTTGAGGAGTTTCTTAATTACGCTACAAGAAACGTTGATGACATTAATGGAAGATTGTATTGCCCTTGTGTGAATTGTTTGAATAAGAATCGGTTGAAGGTTGAAGAAATCCGAGAGCATCTTCTTTGTGATGGAATTATGCTAAGCTATAACAGATGGATATGGCATGGGGAGGCACTATCTACCATGGAAAGTGCACCCCAAACTGACCGAGTAGATTTAGATATGGAAGATCGACTAGAGGACATGATCAATGATATTGGAGTCGAGTCTTTCCAACAAGTTCGTGTGTATGATAACATATGTAGTGACGCCAAAGTGCCTTTGTATCCGGGTTGTACTAAGTTCACACGATTGTCAGCTGTGTTAAAGTTAGTGAACCTGAAGGCAAAAAATGGATGGACTGATCAAAGCTTTACCGAATTGCTACAATTGTTAAAGGAAATGCTACCGGAAGGTAACACACTTCCGAATCGCACCTATGGGGCGAAAAAAGTTTTGTGTCCGGTGGGTCTGGAGTATAAAAGGATACATGCTTGCCCAAATGATTGCATATTATACAGGAAGCAACATGAAGACTTGAAGGAATGTCCTATTTTCCATTTATCACGATACAAATTAAAGGATGGAGGTGTTAAATGGGACGATAGCAGAAACAAGCCTCCAGCGAAAGTTTTGTGGTATCTTCCAATAATTCCAAGGTTCAAGCGGTTATTTGCTAACCCAATTGATGCAAAGAACATTACATGGCATGCAGATGAGAGGCAACGTGATGACAAGATTCGCCATGTAGCCGATGGTTTGTAGTGGAAGAAAATTAATGAATTATTTCCTGAGTTTGGTGACGAGCCAAGAAATCTTAGGCTTGGGCTAGCTACAGATGGGATGAACCCTTATGGCAACTTAAGTAGCAGACACAGTTCTTGGCCTGTTCTATTGATTATCTATAACCTTTCCCCGAACTTATGCATGAAACGCAAGTATGTAATGTTGTCTATGATGATTTTAGGACCAAGTCAGCCTGGAAACGATATAGATGTGTATCTCAGCCCCTTAATTGATGATTTAAAGATGCTTTGGGAGGAAGGTGTTGAGATTTTTGATGGGTTTCGACAAGAAAAATTTAATTTGCGGGCAATGTTATTTGGTACAATTAATGATTTCCCAGCATATGGGAATCTTAGTGGATACAGTGTTAAGGGTCATCATGCATGCCCTATATGTGAGGAAGGCACATGTTACTGTCAACTTACTCATGGGAAGAAACTGTTTACCTTGGTCATCGAAGATTTCTGAAGCCTAATCATTCATACAGGAGATTGAGAAAAGCTTTTAATGGATCCCAAGAGAATGGTATTGCTCCTAAAGCGTTGACTGGGAAGCAAGTTTATGAACGAGTGAAGGACATTAGTGTTATCTTTGGGAAGACTCAAAAGAAAGAAAACACCAAAAAATTATGGAAAAAGAGATCAATCTTCTTTGATCTTCCATATTGGTCTCATCTTGATGTAAGACACTTCATAAACGTGATGCATGTGGAGAAAAACATATGTGATAGTATCATCGGAACACTTCTTAACATTCCAGGCAAGACAAAGGATGGTGTGAACTCTCGAATGGACATGGTTGAAATGGGTATATGAGAAGAGTTAGCTCCACAAACAGTTGGCAAGTGGAAGTATTTACCACCGGCATGTTATACACTGTCTAAAGATGAAAAAAGAAGTTTTTGTGATTGTCTTCATGGTCTCAAAGTGCCACAGGGTTATTCATCAAATGTCAAAAAGCTTGTCTCAGTTAAAGACTTAAAGTTACTTGGTTTGAAGTCACATGACTGTCATGTCTTGATGCAACAGCTACTACCAGTTGCTATTCGTGGCATTTTACCCAATAAGGTGAAAGAGGCCCTTACTAGGTTGTCTTTCTTCTTCAATATTGTTTGTAGCAAAACCATTGACCCTGGAATATTAGATAATTTGGAACATGATGCTGCTGTCATCCTAAGCCAGTTGGAGATGTATTTTCCTCCTTCATTTTTTGATATTATGGTTCACCTGACTATTCACATAGTGAGAGAGATTAGGTTATGTGGCCCTGTTTATTTACGATGGATGTACCCAGTTGAGCGATACATGAAAATATTAAAAGGGTATGTGAAAAATCAACACCGCCCTGAAGCTTCTATAGTTGAAAGATATGTTGCAGAGGAGGCGATTGAGTTTTGTACTGACTATTTGTCAGAAGTGGATGCTATTAGGATTCCAAAGTCTCGTCAGCAGCAGTCGTATGGAGGCAAGGGATTACGAAATCCAAGGATAAAGAGTATGAGTCGTGAGGAAATACATCAAGCACATTTGTATATACTGAATAACATTGATGAAGTGCAACCATACCTGGCCAAGCATAAAAACATCATCAAGACAAACAACCCAAGAATGAAAGAAAAGGCTTTGTTGATTGAGCACAACAAGAGCTTCTTAATTTGGTTTAAGGAGGCTATTAAGAATGATGTCACTGTTTCTGAAACATTAAAATGGCTAGCATATGGGCTTAACTATGATGTAATTTGCTGGAATAGATATGATATTAATGGTTTCTCATTCTATACCGAGTCCCAAGATGATAAGAGCACTATGCAAAATAGTGGGGTTATGGTAACAGCTGAGTCCATGCACTTCTCTAGCTCAAAGGATAATAATCCTGTTATGGCATCAATATCATACTTTGGACGTATTGAAGAGATATGGGAGGTTGATTACACAAAATTTAGGGTTCCTATTTTCAAATACAAATGGGTTGATCTTAATAATGTTGTATATGTTGATGAGTTGGGATTTACTTTGGTGAAATTTGACAAGTTGTCTTATACAGATGATCCTTTCATCATGGCATCACAAGCAATACAAGTGTTTTATATCAATGATCCTTCTAACAAGCAGTGGTCAGTGGTTCTTCCTAGAAAAACTACACTTGATATCAATGACACTTTACATGTTTCAGAGACACCTATGTTAACAACGATGCCTCATATGAATTCTGAAGATGAAGTGGATGATGTTCATGCCACACGGAATGATCATCAAGAAGGGATATGGGAGAACATTCCAGTACAACAATAAGTTAGTCATCATTTAATAATGCTATAATTCAACATTACCTTATATTGCTTGAGAGTATCAATATTGAAGTATTAATATTTTTTTATATATTTGTACAGGAACAATGGTTGATTCATCTGGCAACCAACCATCACAAGAAGAGTCATCTGAAAGAATTAGAAGACGGGTAACACGGTTGAAAGAACTAGCAATTGGTAGGAATGGAGAGCAAAAGTTTCCAATTGAGTTTGATTCAGTGACTCTACTACCAAAAGGGGCAAATAAAGCTAAATTCAATAGCTACCTTGGGATGCTTGGACGTGAAAAAGCTAGTATCTTGTGTAACCGCTGGAGTGAGGTCGATGAGGCGACAAAGGATAAAATTTGGGAGACGATTACGGTATTACTATTACTGCAATAACTTATAAAGTCTCGTAAGGCCATTTGCTAATTTAAAGTTACTTTGTTGTAACATGTAGATCACATTTGATGTTCCGAACAACTTGGATTTGAAAAGGAAATGTCTTTCCTATGTGGGGGAATGTTGGAAGCAATTCAAAACACAATTAACTAGCGAATGGATGTTTGGAAAAAACAAAGACAAGTTTCCTTGTGATAAGTGGACATTCATTGATGAAGAAACATGGAAGGAGTTTGTTAAGAGCCGCCAACATGTGAACTTTATTGTAAGTGTCCTTGAAAAACTAAATAAATATGACTTGGTTTATTTCATATTCTTCATATGAATGTCCTCATATTTAATTCGTAAGTTTGCTTTAATCGACTTATATAGGGGAAAAGAAAAAGAGCACAGGAGATTGCTGCAATGAATAAGTATCCTCATAGATTATCTCGTGGGGGTTATCCATTGCTTGAGGAGAAGATAATGGCTCAAAAGAACAAAGAATATGAGCAAGCATCCCAAGCAGACCCATCTATAGTACTTCCTCCCCCATCTCCGCCTAAGCGTTATGAGAAATGGAAGTTAGCACGCTTGAAGAAGGATGGAGAATATACATCTACTGCAACTCGTGAGATTACCGTAAAGATTGTAAGCTAATGGATTTACTCATGATTAGGACAACATTATAACTTAATTGCTACCTTATATTTTGGATGTTAAATCTGATTTAAAATGGTTTGCAGGACGAGTTGACATCACTCAGCGCGGAAGGATCCTTATCAATATCTAGCCGAGAAGATATTCTATCTATTGCCATTGGGCGTCCAGAACACAATGGTCGTGTTCGTGGTGTTGGGCAACGTATTGGCATACGTCAATACTTTGGAAAACCTCCAGGCAGGAAAGGACTTGGTTCCTCTAATGTGACTCGGGATGAGATTATGCATATTAGAGAGGAGATAAGGCAAGAAGTCACTCAACAAGTTGAAGAGCAGGTGACTAAACGAATCACAGAGCAGGTCACAGAGAAGCTAAGGTTGGAATTTAGATAAACTTTAGAGTCCTTGGGCATTCCTTCTTTATTCACAAAAACCCAAGACATAGGGAATCCACCTTCAAATAAGTATGTGAGCATAAAAGGTAGTAATTATGTTCCGCAAGATGAAGATGTACCAGAAAAGGATATGGTTGATGTCCCAGAAGATTGTGAGCTATACATAGAGAATCCTTATCATTTAGTAGCCTTTGGACGGGTTTATAACTTGGGATCCACCATACACCATAAGCAATTAGATGATCATAATGTTAGAGTGGTGGTTGAACGAGTTGAGGATGCAAATGCCCATGTCCCTATACCCACTGAGGAGGTATCAACAGTTGGACAGGCCCCTAACCAGTTCATTATGTGGCCGAAAAAGCTTATCGTCTTACTTGGACCCAGTTCATTAATAACAAATACTTTATATATCTATCTAATGAATTTATTAAATTGGTTAGGAGGGTGGAGCTGCTTTTCCGCAACAAGAAGAAGAAGACCCACTTGAGCGTTTAGGGACATTAGCCGTGAAAATTGGCAACACCCCTTTGAAGCTGGAGTTAGGAGTTGAGGTTATAGGAAAAGATGTTCCTATCCCATTGTACATCACCAAGCATGACATTTTGGAGGTCGCTTTAGGTGATCAAATGCTAAACGTGTCTATCATACAATTTTGGCTAATGTAAGTTAATTTTAGGGTCTCACATCAAATTTATATGACAATTGTATTGTTTTGGATTTATGTCTAGGGTTTATATATTAATAATCGTATTTTTCTTCAATTAGGTACCTATATCACTTGTGTAAGAAGAAGGAACTCACGAATACCTATGGATTCATTGATCCCACGTTCCTTCATGATAAAGGAAACAAAAAAGAGGACATACAAAACTACATTCAAAGCAGATTATCGGAGGGAAAATTATGTTACCTTGCACCGTATTTTATTAACTCGTAAGTAATATGGTCTTCATTTTAATTATTTAGTTTTTTAGAAATCATGATATATTTCATATTACTTTATGTAGGTCGCATTGGCAGTTGATAATAATATGTCCAAATCAGAATTTATGTGTGTTATTATGCTCAACAAAGGGTAAACCAACTAAAGAACTCAAACAACTTCTACAAGTGTAAGTGTTAATTGTTATCTCAATTACCATTGTCTAATGATACATATCATCCTATGTATATATCTTACTGTTAAGCTCATTAAGTTAAGTATTTATGTATTAAATTGTTTTTTATTGTAGACCAATACAGGCATCGCAGTTGTTGCTAGGTCGACACATAAAATCTTTAAAAACTCCTAGATGGATCAATCCAAGTGTATGTTAGCAACATCATTTTTAAGTGTTAATTGTTCATGATTTTTATTTGTTTGGTTGTGATATTTTTATCCTGCACATATGCATATTAATTGGTGTTATTTTTATAGTGCCCGACATAACCAATAGGTAGCATGCAGTGTGGATATTATGTAATGAAGCACATGTTGGATATTGTCTTGGCAAACACTCTCGATTCATGGGACAAGGTAATGTATTAATTGGTGTAGTTTTGTACATTTGTTCAACTTGCATATGATTTATGTTCTTGTTGCTAATGCATTCTGGTTTTGAATTTGTAGAGATTTGATCGAGAATCATTTTCTGAAGATGAAATTAAAGACATTCAAAAATGATGGGCAAGACATTTGTTTGAAGTGTTACCTCCTTCATTCTAAACATGTATGTCAACATCAATGTTGTTTCTTCATTTATTCAGCTTGGTAATCTGCTCTGCTGTGGTTTAGTCATAGCCGGTCCATGTCCTTGTAGGTATTGCAAAATTTATTTGGACTTGTTGATAGGACTGTTGTTGATTATTCTGTGCCCATTGTGAGGAGGTTGTTAGGCTGCCATCTTTGTCAGGGCAATGTGTTAGTATGTTGCTAACTGTTGTAGGTTCATATCGCATGTAGCTTTTTGTTTCTAGGATCAAAACAATATGTATCTTTTTATTTTTAATGATTTAAGCATTGATTGCCCCCATTCCATTGCTAGTTGTTTAGTACTAATTAATTGCATTGAAACTTGAAACAGGTCATCAACTATCAAACAGCTATGAATTAGCTTCTTTACAATTGTCAAACTCTGTAGGATCATACCAGATGGCGTTTTTTTGTCTCCTTGTGTTTTGTTAATGAACTGTAAATTCAGCTTTGAGTGGAACCCTGAAACTTCTTAACTTGTAGTTAATGGCTACTCTTGATATTTAGTTTGATTGATATATACCACTTGATGCTGACTATGCTGAGCCACATGTTAAATCACAAATATCATTTTCTAATCCTACATAATGCAAATGGAAAATACATGGTCTCATTGGAAAATAGGCATGGTTGTGAATGTAATATATGTGTGTTTGTGACTTGTGTGTGTGCGTGTATGCTGAATCAATTGAACAAGAATCTCAAGTATTACACTGTACATGAAGTGCTTCTGATAAAGTAGTCTCTACCAGCGTCTTTCTTTTAGGATGGTTTCTGGTTAGAGTGTATTAGAACTACACTTTTGTAATTCTTATGTCCTATTAGTCACTTAATCTATTACTTAATCAGGGTGGCATGGCATGGTTACTTAGGAATAGTGTGCAGTCAAGAATTAGAGTTTATGTACTAGTGTGAATAGTGTGCAGTCAAGAATGATTAAGTTGGAATTAGAGTTAAGGGATGGAAGCATGTTTAAAGCATACGATGGAATTAAATAAAAAAAAATACTGAAATATTAAAAAAAAACAGTATTTCGTACCGGGCCTAATAAGAGGACCGGTGAGAAAGGTTCTATTTTTGTATCGGGCCAAACCAAAGGGACCGGTGAGAAATGTCCATTTTTGTACCGGTCCAAATCAAAGGGACCGGTGAGAAAGGTCCATTTTTGTACCGGTCCAAATCAAAGGGACCGGTGAGAAAGGTCCTTTTCTGTACCGGGCCAAATCAAAGAGACCGGTGAGAAATGTCCATTTTAGTACTGGGCCAAATCAACGGACCGGTGAGAAAGGTCCTTTTTTGTACCGGACCACAAAAAAAAACCGGTGAGAAAGTTTTTACTTATACCGGTTGTTACAAAAAGGACCGGTGTAAAATTGATTTTTCTCACCGGTCCCAAAACCGGTGTAAAAGGCCAAAAAGGACCGGTGTAAAAGGCCAAAAAAGACCGGTGTAAAAAGCCATTTTTGCACTAGTGATACCCGCAAGTATACAGTTTTATCAATTAGGTTCTTGTTGGGAATCACTAAAAGCATTGAGCAATTTTTTAAACTAAATGGAAAACAGAAATTTATTTAATTCCAAGTCAAAATAATATTAACAATAAAATATTATCATACCCCCTTTATCCCAAGATAATTAATTTACCTACTCATGAAATAATTCAAATTCATATAAATAATGGAAAAATAAAACATACAAGACATGGTAAAAATAAAGACTTACGGGTTTCTCCAAAAGCTCAAAATAATTTACCATTGTATTTCCTTGTTGCAATATTCCTCCACCAATTACAAATTTAAACAACTCACTTTTACAATTCACAACTCTTAAAATAAAATAAAGAAAAAGAAAATAAAAGGAGAAACAAAACGAAAAAGAAAGAAAAAGAACAAAAAAAGAAATAAAGAAAAAAGAAAGAAAGAAAAGAAAAGGAAGAACGAAGCAAAAATAAAGAAAAAGAAAGAATAGAAAAGAGAAGGATACAGGAAGAACGAGAGAGAAAAGAAAGGAAAAGAATTGAATTCAAGTGATTGATCAATGGTTTGGTGGTGTTGTCCGTGTTCCCTTTTATAGGCAAAGGAAGGGAAGAAGTCAGCTTGGAAAACGCGTTGCCAGTTGGTGCAATTGTCTTCTTCTCAGCCGTCCCACCATCACAGCTTGGAGACAGCCTGGATGGTGTCAAGTGGGAGAAAACTTTCAGTGCATGTGACTTCCAACTGTCCCAAATTGCATTATTTTAATATTTCCAATAATTCGGTGCTTGGATTTATTCAGCTGGGCAAATTCCGAGTGGAAAAATGGGTCGGTTTTCATCTTTTCTACAAAATCCGAGTGAAAGGGTGCCTTTTGTGCTCAAAACCGAGTGAAAAATGGTACTGTTCATACATAAAATCGAGTGAAATATTCACTCGGCGTTGAGTTGAGGGGTCGGTATTTAAGAAAACCGGTCGGTTTTTCTTGAGCGAGAGTTTCTCGCTTAAGCGTTTGTTGAAGGAAATCGTCTCGCTCAAGCGGATAAAGGTTCGCTCAAGCGAGAGGTTCTCTTTCACTGTTTCACTCGGAGAATCCTTGCTCAGATTTGCTTGTGTTGCTCGGAATTGACAAAGAGGGACTCGGATCCGACTGAAACCATTCACTCGGCTCAGGTTGATGGAGTTCATTCGAAACTGATTGAAGACACACTCGACTCAGATTCAATAGGTTCCCAATCATTTTCACTCGGCTGTCTCTGAATTTGAACCACTCGGTTAAAGCTTTGCTTTGGAATTCACTCGGTCACATTCATTTGGATACATTCACTCGGATTTGCTTTCAAATATTTCAGTCGGCCTTCATTCCTTGAAATGATACACTCGGAAGTTCCTTCTTGCTTTTTACTCGGAATGGCCTTCAGTCGTCAATCAACTCACTCAGAATGGCCTTCATTTTTACTCAGGAACTTGCACTTGAAGGGTTGGAATTTGACTGATTGAATTTCTTCTTATGTCTGAGCCTTGCTTTGCTCGGAAATGCATCTTTCTGACCCAACTCACTCGGATGTGCTTTCCTTGGAGACTTCTCACTCGGGCTCAGTGTGAAACTTGAGAGTCTGCCCGAGTGTGATTCATTTTTGGTCAGATTTTTCCTTCCTTGCTAAGAATTACTCGGAAATGCTTTGTTCTGCTTGAGAATGCCATTTTCTCTAAGTGAGACCACTCGGATTCCTCCTTAGTCAGCATTTATTCATTTTAGTGGCCTCTTCTACTTGAAATCCATTCACTCGGAACAACTTTTTGCTCGGATTGGTTGAAATCAGAAAGCTCCCACTCAGATTCACTTCAATCAGCAAGCCTTTCACTCAGAGAATAGCTTTCGATATATTTATTGTAGGTCAGTCTCTTTTTTTTCACTCTGAATGGATGCAGTCGGGGAAGTTTCCACTCAGAATCTCCTCCAACCGAGACTCATTCCATTTCAGCATTGAACCTCAGCCATTTATCGACTTCTAAGATCCTGAGGTGAACAAGCTGAGGAGTGGAGCAGAATCGCTGGATTGACAAATCCAGAACCGATGAAGAACTTCGCCAGTGAGGAATCATGGTTGAAGCTTAGGTAACTTCCAGCTTTCTAACTAGTTCAGGCCTAATCAATTTAGGTGAATAGTTAGAGTTCAACCTCCAATTTCGCATTAGATTCTTAGGTTAATCGAGCACTTAAGGAATTAAGGTTCATTGCTTAAGGATTAGTGTTTTTCACCTAAGGAATTAGGGAATAACCACAAGCGGATTGTCCTCTAGATTGTGAAGTTTGATTATACTTTAATTGCATGTTTCTTGAGGAAATTGTGAGCCGAAGCAATCCTGACCTGCTTTCTTTTAATCACTTTTCATATTCATCTTAACTCTGTTTCTGAAAATACCAAAAAACAACTAGAAAACACCAAAACTATAAAAACCAAATGAACTTCATGTATTTTCTGATGGTTCAGCTTGTACTAGTCCTAGATTGAGGTACTTACCACAATCCCTGTGGGATGATCAAATACAATACAATTTTAACGATTGGTGCGCTTGCCAAAGTGTAAATCCGAGAGTCACATTTTGTTTTACTAAGATTTTCATATCAAATTAATGACTCGGGATTTTAGCATCACTAGTCCATGTAATCGATAGTGTTGATAAATTACATAGTGACACTGCTCATATTTGTTGCTACGTCATGAATATTTCCTTCAATTCTTTCCTTGTCCCGTCAAAGCCAACTCCAGGGTTAGCCACGGGTCTTGCCGAATTGCTTTCGATGGGTAACACGTCTCGATTAATTTTGTTTAGTTGTACCGACAAGGTGTGCAACGGTTTTAGCCAAATCTTGAGTAATAGGTTAAGACTCGTTGCCCATTCCGTTAGAGATAGATGTTGTCTTATAAATGTATAACCAATAGTAGCGACGAGGGTAGCAACTCCGTACTAGTAAATTTCAATGATAGCTCTGTGTTCCATCGCTATCCCACTACATAAATCTCCACAAAAAATGATTTTTGGTAGTAATTCTATCGGGGCCCATGGCCCGACTTATTTAAAGCCTACATAAATTAGGTTTATCGGGTGAAAATGCCAGACTTAGGCTTTTAATAGGCTTTTTATAAAGCCTTTGAAACCCAATAGGCCAGTCTATTTAATTAGATTAATTATTAATTAGTTATATATATAATATATTAATAACATAAAATATAATATATATTACATATTTACATTTATATAATATAAATTTATATTACAAATTTACAATTAAAAAAATTAGAAGCGAAGGGAACACAAATTTTTTTATGTTGTTCTTAACCTTTTAAAAGTCTCACTCTAAACATACCTTTTAAACAGACTTTTAAACGGGTCAGACCTTCAAATAAGCTAGACCAGACCTTATAAAAAGCCTACAACAGACTAATAAGCCAGACTCATCCCTTGAAAATTTGATGTGAGTCAGGCTCAGGTCTTTCAAAAGCCATTCTAACCTATCCCATTTCCATATGCCTAATATTTTCAATAGTTATATTTTTGTAACTAAAACAATATTTTCTAATTATATATATTTTTAATTTGTTATCTAGCTGCCTCGGACCACTTTACATTCATGTTTAGTAAGTGCAAACCCCACGTACCTTCTAAATAATGCTTCATATAATATCCATGCAACTACCAGCGAACCCACATAATTCATTACCACTTTCTTTTTTACTTTACGAACCTTGTATTTCTTATTTATTTTATTTTATATACATCTTACAAATAAGATTCAAACATAACATAAGGACAAACATTTGTTTATATATCTTTGGGTATCTTTTTTTATACATAACTTTCTATTTTTGCTTCAATTTGTTAAAGTCTGACATCATATATAATAAGAGTATCATTATAGTCTTCATCAAATAGTGACGTGGTTGAAGACTATAACAGCATCCTTATCTCCACGACCACTAATATTCACCACAACATTACTACCATTGGATAATGTAGGGACCAGCTTCTCTCCAACATAACCAATACATGTACCTCCAAGTAGGATGGAAATAGGTCAGACTGTCTATCGGGGGCCTATGGCTCAGCTCGTTTGAAGCCTACATAGGCTAGACTTGTCGGGCTAGAAGACCAGACTTAGGCTTTTAAAAAGGTCTTTTTAACTAAATAGGTCAGGTTCTAAAAAGCCTTTGAAGCCCAACAAACTGACCTATTTAATTAAATTAATTATTAATTAGTTATATATATAATATATTTATAACATAAAATAATATATATATATATATATATATATTATATTTACATTTAAGTAATATAAATTAATATTACAAGTTTACAAATAAAAAATTAGGAGGGAATGAAACATGAATTTTTTTTAGGTTGGTTTTGGCCTTTTAAAAATCTCACTATAAACAGACCTTTTAAACAGGTCAGCCATTCAAACAAGTCAAACCAGGCCTTAAAAAAACTTATGACAGTTAATAGGTCAAGCTTAGACCTTAAAGATTTAATGTAGGCCACGCTCAGGCCAAACAAAACTGAGTCTGACCTGGTCCATTTCCATCCCTACCTCTAAGGACGGAAATATGCCCTCTAGTTTGCATAATCTTTCGTACGCTGTAAAGCATTGCCATTAATTATTTATCTTCTCAAAACTCGAGTGAAAATAAATATATGTAATTAGTTAAGTCTATGTTTTTTTTATCTGTTGCAACACTGAATTCTGCATGTCCATTTTCTTTAAGGAAGCTCAACTCCGGACCAATTCTTGGACATTCCATCCTGTAAATTCAAGAAAGAAAAAATCAATGTTTTTTACAATATTAATTTAATTGATGATGTACACATGTTTCTAATTATAATATATATATATATATATATATATTTGACATTTGACTATCATAACGTAGATATTTCATTTTAGTTAGATTATTATTCGGATATTTCTTAACACCATTTGATATCATCAAAACTTATTCAACTCATAATTCACACCTTTTAATTAGTTTAACATCTTAAAAGTACCTATGTAATGAAAATTGGTTATGTAGGTATCAAGAAAATTCAAGAATACAAATAGCTAAAAAAAGTAACTAAAGAGATACTAAACTGGTCTGAACCGGGATCAATGATCTGATGTGGGACCAGCCATGAGAGTCAATGGGTGACTAAGGTTTTATACCAGTGCTGTGGGTTTCTGGTATGATTATCCTGTATTTCAGTTAGAGAAGACCGGTCTTGATGTCCTGGAGATCCTTCACACCGGCCTTACGCGTTGATATGGACGAAAGGTAATGCCACATGCGAAGATTCTCCGACGCTCAAGTCAGTAATTGTATCCCTAGAGAAAAAGAATAACTCAGGGTATGATGCCTTAAGTATAAGCATACACAGAATGTGTAAAAAGCCTAATGTGGATTAAGTCTAAAATTGGCATATTTATAGATGAGCGTGGAGGATGATGGATCTACCTTGACTAGAAGACAAACTTGACTTTCCTCAAGCCACGCAAATTGAAAATGGACTAACCACCTTATTCTGTCGGAGTATGGAAAATATATATATAATATATAAATGGGAGACAAATGTGGCTTAAAAGGTGGAGAATGCTTCTTTCGAGTACATGTCCCCGTCACCAATAATGGGAATGAGCTCCATTACCTAAACCACTTACGATTGTCTTTTACATTTATGATATAGGGGATGGGCTCTATCCAATATGCGTGGTGTCAACTTTGATATACCCTTATAGAACGCCTATATGGCATTATCAATCCGATGTTCTAGGTGTTATTACGGACAAACCGATGAAGGGAGAACGCCTAGCACGGTATTTTATAGTCTAGATGTTAACCTGTGATATTGATTTACCTTCCAGAATGGATAAGATGAATTCATAGTCTAAATGCTGGTATATAGACCGGATCATCTATCCCCTAGCTTGTGTGAGGAACTGTTAAGTTGCTCATATAAGATATGCTATTTGCAAGAGGTCTAGATGTCAGTATAAGATACAAAGATAACTGTCGAGACACATATAAGTTCTGTGTTGACATACTGCCTGTTGGGCCGTTCTGCGAGTGAAGGCACCGTTCTCATAATGTTCCCACAGTAGATTTAGACAAAGATTCATAGTGTGGGGAATCCCAAGAGTTTTTTTTGGAACTCATAACTCTTGGTGTTCGAGTGACTGTTGAAGTTTGTAAATGCTTCGAATGATTGGGCAATAAATGCTTTTAATATGTGAGTCATTATGACCTTGAATACGCGTGTTTTTGTAACCTTCACTAGGGCTGTTTTGAGCCTGAAATTTTGAATTTTCGGGCCCATCTCGAAGGAACGCTTTGGCGAATCATCATTATTCTGCGCCTTTAAGTATGAAACAACGTAGTTGTTTTAACTTTGATGGGTCGCGTTTGGAGGCATAAGACGTAACCTTTGGCTGATCATTGAATCCCTTCGTTACCTATAAAAGCGTAACTTGGCAAATTTCAGAAATCACATTTGCTTTCAAGCTTAGTGAAACTCTATAGAAATTTTGAAGAAACTGTTGCTGCCATTTTTGTGAAGTTCTCCTCCTCTTCCAACCTTAACTTCTCCTTAGGTAACCTCACTTCTCCTTCCTTTCGATTTTTTACCTTCTGTTTCCTCTATATTTCAACCATGCGCATTAGGCAGAGCCGCGTTGGTCCTTCGAATAGGAGGGGGAGTATCCTTTACAGGCCCTTCGATTATCGTAGTGGAAGGATTTCTATGGGTCCTTCCGAGGTGAGGCCTCGTGGTTCAGGGAGAGGTGAGACCTCTTTATTGAGACAGCCAGTGGTTAGGCTCGATCCTGAACCTTATCTCGTTCCGAGGCCACCGGTTCCCCAGGAAGCTCTTTAGGTTCAGAATGGTTCCTTACTGATGACGTTGCTTTTTACCGCAATACGGACGCCTTTTGTAACGCAACGGATGAGATGGAGATCGAAGGGCACGGTAAAGTCCCAATCCTATACACTCAGGAGGGGTGTGTCAATGTCATGGCACAACGGCTAAATCGGGAAACCATAAACAACACTCACCCCTACTGCTGGGTAGAGGAAGAATTTAAGGAGACACCCTCTAGACACGCTCACGAGGACGGTGGGTCGGTGTCTCCATGCTTCAGAGTCTTCACAGAAGAAAGGCTATGTGAGGTTCCTGGTCTTGGCACCCCAGCCATAGGAGCTGATCTGCCACAGTGTGCCAGACAAACGCTCTATGTACATGTATGATTTTATCTTTTAGCACCTTAGAGTACATTTCCCACTGAATGACTTTTAAATGGGTTTCCTGAGGTTTCTAGAGTGCGCCCCTTGCAAGTGCATCCCAACAAATGGAGCCTTATCCATGCTCTTGAAGTCTTGGGAGCTCACTTCAATTTTAAACCCACCGTGGCCATGCTGTTCTATTACTGCCAGGTGGTCCACCGTGCTAACAAAAAAGGTGGTCTAGGATTTGTCACTCTCCGCTGTGACGTGAAAGTTATCAATTTCAAGCCCTTCACTAAATCAGCAAAGATCAATGGGCGATCCTATAAGCAGTACTACACCAGGATCCGCATTAAGCTAAACAAGCCGGCTTCTGGCTTAGTGAGGACGGTATTCCCAAGTTTCCTCTGAGTTGGACTCATGAGCACTTCTTACTCGTAAGATGGGCTTACTTCAAGGATGAGAGTGAACTCTCCTCTCATTCCATTGAAGTATTGAGTGCTCTAAGGGCATTCATTGCTGCTCACAAGGAGTTTTCGAGCAAGCATCTTCTGGGGTCTGCTTTTAGTAGAAATGAATATCTAAGTAAATAGCCTGGCTTTTATATTTTTATATGATTATCCGGTGTCTTCTTATGACTAATGTTTTTCTTTTTTCCTCTATAGATTGGATAAAGAGAAATAGCCTAGAGATGCTTGCTTTGAAGTCCTTGCTGGGCGATGACGGGTCTTCCTCAGAGGGTGAGGAGAACAACGTTCAGGCCAAGAGGAACACTGTCAAGGCTAGGGCCGAATTTATTCCTCTAACCTCGGAAGTAAGGAATAATCCCCCCTCTTGGACTCTCAGACCGGTGATAAGGAGGCCTCACAATAAGGGCAGCAAGTGGGGAAGAAGGAAAGGGGCAGGATCGTTAAAGTTACCGACAAGAAGACCCCCAGCACCTTGCCAGAGAAGAAACAAAAAATCATTCATGATGCTGGCGTAGGGAATACAGTAACGTCTTTTGGGGCGATCCCTCAGCCCACTGGCCATCCTGTTCCTCCAGCGTTCCCCCGGGTGAGGATGGATCCGCCCACTAATTCCTTCCTCTCTCCTTTCTTAGTGTATGAGAGGCCTATGCCAGCTGCTCTTCCACCTTCACTCTACAAACTCTGACCTACTCTGGAGGTGGATGAGATGAAAGAGGCCATTGTTGCTGGCAAGTGGTAGCTAGCTGAGCTGACTGGTCTCCTTGACTCCCTCAACCACACCTTCGATAGTGTGAAAGAGGCAGATGAACTAGCTTCCAAGCTGGAACATCTAAATATTTCCACTACCAAGGATAGGGCTCACCTGAGGACGGCGAAGGAGAAGCTGAAGAAGGACCAGGAGCTGGAGCTGGAACGGTCCATGGAGGTATCCGCCCTAAAAAGCACGGTTAACTCTCTTGAAGGTAAATTCTCTGAACTTCAAGTAGAAGTGACCGGGGTTTCTAAACTCAAGGAGTATCTCAGGGCAGAAAAACAAAAGAGCTCCCAGCTTTCTGAGGACCTTAAAGCAACAGAGGTTGGCAAGCTCAAAAGCAAAGAGGAATTCGCTACAGGAAGAGGGAGTTGCTCAAGTAACTTGAAGAGTTGAAGGTGGGGAGTGCCACAGCTGGGTCTCTAGAGAAGGAAAACGCTAAGCTGAGGAAAGACCTGGCTAAGGCAAAAGCTAGGGCGACTACAGCTGTAGAGGCCTGTGCCACTGTGGCCTATGAATCCTTTGGCCTAGCTGTCTGCTAAGTTTTTCACCGCAACCCCAGAGTGAAATTCCATCTATACGGTATGAGTCATATTTATGAATTTCATGATGGAAAGCTAGTTGCAGTAGTAAATTGCCTACATGAGGAACCCTCTTCTTCTCTATACGAGATGCCCCCTCTCCTAGAAGGTCAGAGCATGGGTCTCTCTTCCACCACTCTGAGCCAAGAGGATCCTTAAGAGAAAAATCAAGCTTAAGAAGGGGAGCCCGGAGGGGAGGAGACACAGGGCGATAAAACGGAGGAGGAACTCACCGAAGGGGATGGTGGAAAAGACGATAAAGGTAAAAAGGCCCTCACGCATGAAGATCCGAAGCCTTCATCTTAGTCTTATATTTTTTGCTTCTACTGTTGTGTACTGGGATCAGCTCCAGTTCTATTTTATCTTTGTACAACCTTTGATTTAAATGAATGATATTTTTTCTTCAAAGTTGCCTCTGATAAATATCACATAACTCTTAAGTTTCTTCGATAAACTTACTGAACTTCTTACCTTTGTAAAATATATTAAGATGTCCTGGGAAGATAACTTAACATCGAGTTATAGTAGATATCATAGAACAGATCAATTAGGCCAGACTTGAAACAAAGAGAATATAGAATGGAGATTCATATGTACGAACACCGTCCCCAAGTATGACTATGTTGGGAGGTAAGCATCTGCAGTAGGATGAAGGAATCTAACCGTTCTCCTTAGAATTTGTTGAAACATTCTTCTATATTATTTTGTAATGGCCATATCATAGAGCAGACTATTGCCATGAAATTTCAAAATCATCTTATTGGAAGAATGACATCGTCCAATACATAATGGCATTTTAATTTTGAAGTCCTGCAAGAAAAATGCCTCAACCATAAAAGTGATGATTGGGTCTTCCATCCTATGTACGATGATGGGAATTATCCGCGCCAAGAGGTACATCATTAATCATAAGAATGATGATTAACTTCTCTTATCTTAGGGGAAAGATACCTCAATAGTAAGAATGACAATTGGGTCTTCGTCCAGTAAGGAAAATTACCTCAACCATAAGGATGATGATTGGGTCTTCACCGGTGTTCGGCCAAACCTACTAACCGTACCCAGAGTTTAGTTTAATCCTATAATCTGGGCCTTCAAATGGGGTTCGGCCAAACCTACAACCCATTTCCTGAGGTTTGGTTCAATCCTACAACTCAGGTCTTCACCGGTGTTCGGCCAAACCTACTAACCGTACCTGGAGTTTGGTTTAATCTTATAATCCAGGCCTTCAAATGGGGTTCGGTATAGCCTTGAAGAAGGTCTGATCCTACAACCCTTTGATTCCCTCGAGGAGTTATATCGCCAATTCATAGAATAGGTGATTAGGATCATCCATCCTGAGGGTTTTCACGCAGACCGGCATAAAGCTATAAATTGAAACATAGAAGAGAAAGGTGAAGCCATCGTATTCATGGATTGAATTTTTATGAAATTGAACATGAATTACAAAGATGGCATAATTGGGATCATGCCTCGTTAAAACCTTCTCAAGAAAAACCATTGGAAAAAAACTCAAGTAAGGAAAAAGAGTACATGTCGTCTTACCAACTAGCTGTAATAGATGTGCAAGTTCTAGGTATTCCATTTATTGCGAATTAGTGTGCCATCAAGATTTTCTAGGCGATAAGAGCCTTTGTGAGTGACTTCGGATACCCTGTAAAGGCCTTCCCGTGTTGGGGCCAGCTTGCCTTGGTGAGTAAACTTGTTACCCACACTTGCCTTTCTGATAACTAGATCCCCAATGTTAAACGCCCTAGGCTGAACTTGCTTGTTGTACCGAAGGGTGGCCTTGGCCTTAATAGCTTGGTCTCTGACAAATGCTTCTTCTCTGAGTTCTTGGAATACATCCAGCTCTGATGCCAAGTTAGAATTGTTATCCTTCTCAGAGAAATACGCCACTCTAGTAGAGGCAGTTTGTAACTTTACTGGTATCATTGCCTCGATGCCGTATGTAAGACGATATGGGGATTCATTTATGGAAGAATGGGGTGTTGTGTGATAGGCCCATAAAACATGACACAACTGATCTGTCCATCCGCTCTTGGCTTCTCCAAGGCGCTTCTTCAACCCTTTCAGCACTTCTCTATTGGCCACTTTGGCTTGAACGTTGGTTTGGGGGTGTTCAATGGATGAAAAGATTTGAGCTATGCTTAAACTCTCAAGTAGATCCATGAACTTCCTATTAGTGAATTGGGTGCCGTTGTCGGTGACTATTCGTGCTGGCACTCCGAACCATGCTATGATATTCTTATAAACGAAACGACGGGTTCATGCTGATATGTTGTGGACCACTGGCTCTGCTTCGATCCACTTAGTAAAATAATCAACCCCCACGATTAAATACTTGATACCTCCAGGCGTGGTTGGAAATGGTCCTAAAATATCCAGACCATATTGATAGAACGGTCATGGCACAACGGATATGTAAAGTTCCTCAGCTGGTGTGTGATAAAGGTTGGAAAACCTCTGACAGGGATCGCACTTCTTAACAAAGTCGATGGAATCTTACTTGATCATGGGACACCAATATCCGGCCCTGAGAATTTTCCTCATTAGGCTTCTTCCTCCGGCGTGGTGTCCACATTGTCCTTCATGAACTTCTTCCAGTATGCCATGTACCTCATTTTCATTTAAACATCTGAAGTACAGTACAGAAAATCCCCTTTGTAGGAGCATGCCATTTATAAATGTAAAGCCAGCTCTCTTTTCAACTTCTTCCTCTCCAGGTCATTAGTGGGTAGCTGTCTATCCATGAAGTATCGTATGTAAGGAACTACCCATGAATTCTCATCAAAAGCAGATACCTTATTGCGTTTAATGACGGTGTCAAAGGAATGCTGGGCGACGTCAGCGTGCTCTGAACCACCGTTGTGGTGTTCCCTGGCTGTTTCATGCTTGCTAGCCTGGACAGAATATTTGCCCTGTTGTTCTCTTCTCGTGGCACGTGTTTGATTTCTTATTTTGAGAACCTTTCCCTCAACTCTTTTACATAATTCAAATACAACTAGAGCTGAGGCTCGCGGACGTGATAATCTCATTGAATTTGTGATATCAGTAACTGTGAATCACTACAAAGGGTAACTTCGGAGGCTCCGATGTCAATTGTTGCTTGCAGATCGGCGAGGCAAGCTTTGTACTCAGCTTGATTATTAGAGGTTTTAAAATTGAAACGGAGACAAATTTCCAGGTGCACACTGTCGTTACTTTCTACTACTACACCTGCTCCATAACTGTTATTATTTGATGAACCATCCACATAGATGGTCCAATGAGTGTGAGGTGTAGCTGGGTCCGTCCCCGTCATTTCCACAATGAAATTAGCCAAAACTTGAGCCTTGATAGCGCTTCTGGGCTCATAAGAGATGTCAAACTCTGAGAGTTCGATGGACCATTTAATCATCCTTCGAGTGAGGTTGGGTTTGCTTAACACCGAACGGAGTGGTAAATCCATTCTTACCACAACTGGATAGGCATGAAAATATGGCCTTAAACGATGAGAGGCCAAGACAACCGCGAGGGTGGCTTTCTCAATCTTTTGATATCTGCCTTCAGCTCCTTGTAGTATTTTACTTGTAAAATATACCAGCCTCTGTCCCTCCAGGGTCTCTTTTACCAAGGCCACGCCCAAGGCCTCATCTAAAATTACCAGATATAAAATGAATGTCTCACCAGGGTCAAGTTTTACCAGAATCAGAGGACTTGACAACACCTCCTTCAGCTCCTGAAATGCCTATTCTTGCTCTTGTCCCCACTCAAACTTCTTGGACTTCTTTAACACCTTATATAAGGGAAGTGATCTATGTGCCATTTTGGGCATAAATTGAGCTAAGGCTGCTACCTTTCCATTTAAAGATTGAACCTCCCTTAGGTTCTTCGGGCTTTATATGTTCAGTATTGTCTGGCATTTCCCCATATTAGCCTCGATGCCATGCTGAGTTAGCATGAAACCCAAGAACTTCCAAGCTGGGACAGCAAAAGTGCACTTAGATGGGTTTACCTCATCTTATATTGCCTCAAGCGTGTGAATACTTGGCGTAGGTCTTCAATGTGATCGCCTCCACCCGGGGTCTTGGCTATGATGTCGTCAATGTACACCTCGACCAGCTTGGTGTGCATTCCCTCAAACACTTTGTTAATCATGTGCTGGTAGGTGGCCCCAACATTTTTTAAACTAAAGGGCATGGTGGTGTAATAGAAAACGCCACGGTCATTGACAAAAGCCATCTTCTCTTGATCCTCTTCCCACATTAGAATCTAGTTGTACCTCGAATATGCATCCATGAAACTCAGGTACTGATAACCAGAGGAATCGTCCACCATTTGATGTATATTAGGAAGGGGATATGGATCTTTTGGGCAGCAGCCGTTGAGGTCCACGTTGTAACGTCCTAGGTTATTTTTGCATTTATTTTTATTCAAACGATTACATCTTACGATAAATTTTTCCTTTTCTTGAAAATTAATCGATATTTAGTGGAAAAGCATTTATTTTTACTGACTATTCAAGTGACAGCAGTCACAGTTAGATTAACTGAATGAGGTCTAGAAAAGAAGAGTAAGTTAATTTAAGCACAACGGATGGGAGAAAGGGAATCAGGGCTTCTCGCCTGAGCGGGGCCCCTACTCGTCTAAGCGAGATTCCGGACTCTCACTTAAACGAGGTTTCTATTCGCTTGAGCGAATACCTTTCACACACCGGATTAGACAAGACATGCAGACGGACTCCCGCAAGTCTCACCCTAGAATGATTCTGTTAATCAAAGGTTTGTCATAGCTACCACAACAACATATGTAAATAACAGTAATGTATTTTAAAATGTAGATTTGCATTCGGTCCGGTCTTGATTAAACACAACTAATTAATAATACTCGGAAGTTCTTATACACATATATAATTCTATAGAGAGTCACTCAAAGTCACTCGGACCCTGGCACCGTTCTCCCCCTTGGCGCGACTCCATGGCTCCTTCCCCCTCCCTGTCTCTGGTTACTAAAAAAAAGGCAAGGGTGAGTGTTTGGCATTGTAATTAATATAGAATGAAACTTAACAAATATACATGCATATTTATACATACACATCAAGCATCACTCGTAAGTAAGCATACCGAAACATAGTGTATTACATACAGTAACTATATTAAACCAACCACCCAATTCCATCACATTCATCACGATCACAACTGACTCTCATATAATTTGACTCCTAGTATCCGGATACTAAAGGATTGGCCTTCAGCTGGGGGTCCTACTTGACACCTCGTGAACCCTGCTTGGTTCACTGAGTCCTACTTGACTCTCCACCTCGACCACTGGGTCCTACTTGACCACTGGGTAGCTCAACTGGGCACGAAAACCATGGGAGCCGGAAATGAGGGGCTATCATATACCGTCGGCCATCCCACACCATATAATCATTCAACAGTTTACCTTTCACATAATAATATCAATTCCTCATCACTCGGGTAGCCTGCTTGCTAACCTGACGTCACATAACGCTGATCATTTCAACATTAGATATCACAAGATCATAACATGATAAACTCAACCACACTCGATCTTCCACTAATTAATGAACCCAGTCACACATGCACAAGTATAAACACACAACTACGTTTAGCAACATTTTCCTTAACCTGTTTACATTACCTCAATGACCTAAATAAGAAGCGAGTCCTATTCTAATTAATTATAACCCGAACACCCCCCCTTACTTTGGTTCCACGCTTCGATGATCTGCTCTCTGTGTCGATTCCTTCCTCTGAGCACTGGTTTCGCAGTCTCAACTCCGTCACTCAGTCTTCTTTTGCTTAACCTACTACCTACGGATCATAAAGTACAGCTCGTCACTTCAACGCCTTTAGTTCATGGACTGCATTTGGGCTCACACTCACCAGAGGAGTGGAGAACAGCCACGAATATAGCCATGCATGGCTTTAAACCGCCAAAGAATAAAAGGAATAAGGGAATCACAATTGGAACGGATCAGTAGACTCACCTTGAAGCCTTGATCACAGGAATGGGAATAAATTGAAGTTTGGACACAAATGGAGTCCTTCTCCAGTGCATGCAACTCAGCGTTAAGAGAGGAGAGAAAAACAAAAGAGAAGGAACAGACCAACAGCAAAGGTAACTTGTAAATAATGAAGAGGGAAGGAAGAGAATCTCCTTATATATATATAGCTCATGGGCAAGATCGTCTTTTCCTTTATTTTATTTGTATTCTTACTAAATTTAATCAATTTCACTATATTAAACTATTGCATAGTTATCAAATCAATTACACTTATTTATTCCCTCAACGTTTAATTATTCACAATTCTCTAATACTTCGCAAGAGTATAGGCCCAATATAAATATCGGCCCCCCGGTGTCCTAGCGTAGTGTTCATACCTCGGAAATCCGAGCTACAACCTGAGAGGTCGGATATCTCATCCGTGCTCACCTCTTGGTTACCTACATCCGTTGTTTCAGTCATTATGAGGTTAATCCGGGCTATGACCCCGTGTGAGGCGCTCTCCTCACCACGGTTGGACCAGACCACCTAGCCCTACCCGCTCTTCTCCTATACTCCTGATCTTTAACTCCGCCTGCTCGCGCTTCTACGACCGATCTCGACACCGGCTTTCTTATCTCTGGCTCAGACAGAACAAATATTAAATAAAACTTCTAAAACATTTACTAATCATTTCCCATTTCTTATAATTCTCATTAAAACATCAGGGATGTTACATCCACCCCCCCTAAAAGGAGATTTCGTCCCTGAAATCAGTGTTTCGGTTGAAAAAGATGAGGGTACATTCGTCTCATATCGGATTCTAACTCCCAAGTGTAGTTTATCCAATGTAAATTCTGCCACTTCACCTTCACCAGCGGTACCTCCTTGTTCCTTAACCGTTTGGTTTGATGCTCTTCAATGCCGATTGGTACCGCCTCCACCGCCAGGTTCCCCTTCACTTCAATGGAGTCACTCGGTACAATCATGGTATCACACGGAATGTAGGCTCGAAGTTGTGATACGTGGAACACGTTGTGAATGTTAGTCAACGATTGGGGAAGATCCAGTCGATAAGCAACTTCACCAATCCGTTCTAGTATTTGGTATGGTCCAATATACTTCGGATTAAGCTTTTGGCTCTTCAAAATTCGACCTACACCCTTAGTCGGTGAAATCCTTAGGAACACCCAATCACCCACTTGGAATTCAAGGGGTCTATACCGATTGTCATAATAGCTCTTTTGCCGGTCTTGAGCAATTTTTATCTTCTCTCGGATTAAAGCGATTTGCTCATTCATCTCTTGAATCATCTCAGGCCCCAGATGAAGGGCATCGCCGTTCTCATTCCAACATAATGGAGTACGACATTTCCGACCATAAAGAACTTCGTATGGAGCCATCCCAATGCTGCTATGGTAACTGTTATTATATGAAAACTCCACCAAGGGCAAGTATTTCTCCCATGATCCGCCCTGTTCCAGTACACATGCCCTTAACATATCTTCAAGAGTCTGTATAGTCTGTTCTGATTGGCCATCGGTCTGGGGATGGTAAGTTGAGCTCAATTTGAGCTCAGTACCCAGTTGTTGTTACAAACTCCCCCAAAACCTTGAAGTGAATCGGGGATCCCGATCAGAGATAATGCTTGAGGGCACACCATGCAGTCGTACAACCTCAGCAACGTATAACTTAGCTAATCGATCTAGCGACCACTTCATATTTATTGCCAGGAAATGCGCACTTTTGGTTAGTCGATCAACAATCACCCAAATTGCGTTGTATCCGGTTTGAGTGCGGGGTAGTCCGGACACGAAGTCCATGGTGATACCTTCCCACTTCCAGATCGGAATTTCTGGAGGTCGAAGCAAACCTGGAGGTCGTTGGTGCTCAACCTTGCACTTATGACATATCACACAGGATTTCACATACTCGATTATTGCCTTCTTCATACTTGGCCACCAGAATTCCTTTTTTAAGTTATGATATATTTTTGTCACTCCCGGATGTATACTCAGTGAGCTCTTGTGTGCTTCTGATAGCACTGCCTGCCTGAAACCTCCATGTGCAGGCACCACCACTCGGTTCCTGAATCTCCATATACCATTGTCACCCCTAGTTATCTCCACATTTTTGCCTTGGGTCTGAGTATCAATCAGCCTCAGTAACTCTTTATCGTCTTTCTGTGCAGCTACCATCGACTCCAGAAATTCGTTGGAGATTTTTAACATTTCAATTGTCATTCGATTTGGTGCGTCCATAACAATTCCAACATTCATATCTCTAAAGCTTTCCAGCAATTCCTGTTCTCTACCCATCAGGTAAGCCACGTGTAATACCTTCCTGCTTAGTGCATCTGCCACAACATTCGCTTTGCCCGGGTGATACTTTAAATCGAAGTCGTAATCCTTTAAATACTCCACCCATCGCCTCTGTCTCATATTTAGCTCCTTTTGATCAAACAAGTACTTTAGGCTCTTGTGATCACTGAATACTACAAAGCGGGCCCCATACAGATAATGACGCCAAATCTTCAGTGCGTACACCACTGCTGCAAGTTCCAGATCATGAGTCGGGTAATTCTCCTCATGTGGCCTCAATTGCCTCGAAGCATAAGCAATTGCCCGATCAGCTTGCATCAACACACACCCCAATCCAAATTTGGATGCATCACAATATACTTCAAATTCCTGTGTTACATCGGGCAGTGCAAGCATAGGGGCAGTCGTTAAACATCGCGTAAGAGTTTGGAAGCTTAATTCGCACTTTTCCGACCACACGAAGGGGTTTCCTTTCCTTGTTAACCGAGTCAGAGGAAGTGCTATCTGAGAGAACCCCTCAATGAAGCGTCGATAGTATCCAGCTAATCCGAGGAAACTCCTGATTTCAGTTATTGACTTCGGCCTCTCCCAAGCCATAACCGCCTCGATTTTTATCGGATCAACTGAGATTCCCTCTTGGGAAATTATATGCCCCAAGAATTGTACACTACTCCCCAGAAATCACACTTAGATAGTTTAGCGTACAACTTCTTCTCCCGAAGTACTTGTAAAACAAGTCAAAGATGTTGAGCATGCTCCTCGTCCGACCTTGAATATACCAAAATATCATCAATGAATACTACCACAAACTGGTCCAAGTACGGTTGAAAGGTCCGATTCATATAGTCCATAAAAATGGCAGGAGCATTTGTTACTCCAAAGGGCATTACTACGTACTCGAAGTGCCCATACCGAGTCCGAAATGCTGTCTTTGGGATATCCTCCGACCTCACTCGGATCTGGTGGTATCCCGACCTCAAGTCGATCTTAGAGAACACAACGGCGCCTCGCAACTGGTCCAGTAAATCGTCAATCCGAGGTAGTGGATATTTATTTCTGATTGTCAATTTGTTCAGCTGTCGGTAATCAATGCACATTCGTATACTACCGTCCTTCTTCTTTACCAATAACACCGGAGCGCCCTAGGGTGAGGCACTGGGTCGGATAAAACCCTTTTCTAGTAATTCGTTTACTTGCTTCTTCACTTCGGTTAATTCCACCGAAGACATTCTATATGGCGCTCGGGACACAGGTTCTGCCCCGGGAATCAAGTCAATAGAGAAATCAATCTCACGACTGGGAGGTAGCTCCGGAATTTCTTCCGGAAAAATGTCAGGAAATTTGCAAACAATCGAAATATCACTTAGCAGGAGGTTATGCCGACCCTCCAAAGCGAATAAAACAACATACGTGGTTAGGACATCGCTCACCCCGTTCTTCATGTCAAGTTCCTGAGAGAAAACAATATTCTTTCGATAACAGTCGACCAACACATGATTAGCAGCAAGCCAATCGAGACCCAGAATAACATCTAAGTCCTTCAATGGCATACAGATAAAATTTACTCGAAAAGTACGGGCTTCGATTTGCATCGGCAGTTCTCTACACACTGTAGTTGCACGGAAAGTGGAACCAGTTGGAGTGGAAACAATAAGAGCGTTCTCCATTAAACCAATTGGCAGACCAAGCCGTCGCACACAACTTTCCGAAATAAAGGAATGGGTGGCACCTGAATCATAAATTACATCAACCAGATAACCACAGATGAGGCACTTACCCTGTACCAAATTGTCATTCCTCGTAGCTTCTGAAGCATCAAACGCAAATACACGCCCGGTCATGGCGTTCTGGGCATCGCTAGATTGGGCATCATATCTTCCCGATTGTTGGTTCCCTCTACCAGCTCCATTCTGGCTTCTCCTTGAAAAGTTGGAACCCCGGGTCCTAGAAGAGTTAGTTCGGTTATCCGTCCTGCCCTGCTGTTGCCTCTGAGGGCAATCGGGCCTGAGGTGCCCTGGTTGTCTGCACTGGAAGCACACAATCTGATTGGCTTGGCAATGTTTGGCAATGTGACCTTCCTGACCACAATTGTAGCATGTACGATTACCAGAAGGATTACCCGATCGACCAGTGGAACCCCGACCGGAAGAGGATGAGGAGGTAGCAGAAGACTTGCCACCCCAGAAGAATTGACTCATCCTCTTGAAGTTGAATCCTTTTGCCTTTAGTGGCTTTTTATCTCTCGGCTGGGACGTCCTTTGTAACTGCACCTCTTCAGTCAGTCTTGCTTTGTTCACCAGGGTTGGGTAGTCCCTAATCTCCATTGGTACGATTACACTACGGAGCTCAATCCGTAGTCCAGCTTCGTATTTGGCGCACTTGCTACCTTCAGTCCCTTCTAACGAGAAAGGGTGGTAAAAATCACACAGCTCATCAAACTTGCTGGTGTACTCAGCTACAGACATCCGGTCTTGCTCCAACTTTAGGAATTCCATTTCTTTCCGGATTTTGTAGTTGTCTGGGAAGTATTTAACAAGGAACCTCCTTCTGAAATTCGCCCATACCAACGGCTCATTTGCTGCGTTCATCTGCACCTTCATTCGGGACCACCATACTCTAGCCTCCTCTTTTAGTTGGTAAGTAGCAAATAAAACCTTTTACTCTTCAGAGCACTCAAAATATTCAAAAACCTGCTCGATATCCCTGATCCAGATGTATGCCCCGTCATAGTCATGTCCCCCTTTGTAAGTCGGAGGATTCCTTTTCAGGAATTTATCCAGAGTGGGACCGGACTCGGTCCTACTCATCAGCTGAGTAAATCTAGAGAAGAAATCATCTCTTCCCCCAGAACTAGTCTCTCCGGCCATTTAGTAATTCTACAATGAGCAAACACATCACCATTAATAACCAAGATCAGTCAGGGGATCGTAAATTTACCTTATATTCATAGAATACAACGCCAGTGGAGTGCCAAGGGAACGATGCCAGGCCACACACAATCTCAATACAACGAAATACAATCAATCTTTATAAGACTATCACAATCACTAGATCGGCCCATACACCGGCTCTAGAAAGAACCGCTCTGATACCAAGTGTAACGTCCTAGGTTATTTTTGTATTTATTTTTATGCAAACGATTACATCTTATGATAAATTTTTCCTTTTCTTGAAAATTAATCGATATTTAGTGGAAAAGTATTTATTTTTACTGACTATTCAAGTGACAGCAGTCACAGTTAGATTAACTAAATGAGGTCTAGAAAAGAAGAGTAAGTTAATTTAAGCACAACGGATGGGAGAAAGGGAATCAGGGCTTCTCGCCTGAGCGGGGCCCCTACTCATCTAAGCGAGATTCCGGACTCTCACTTAAACGAGGTTTCTATTCACTTGAGCGAATACCTTTCACACACCGGATTAGACAAGACATGCAGACGGACTCCCGCAAGTCTCACCCTAGAATGATTCTGTTAATCAAAGGTTTGTCATAGCTACCACAACAACATATGTAAATAACAGTAATGTATTTTAAAATATAGATTTGCATTCGGTCCGGTCTTAATTAAACACAACTAATTAATAATACTCGAAAGTTCTTATACACATATATAATTCTATAGAGAGTCACTCAAAGTCACTCGGACCCTGGCACCGTTCTCCCCCTTGGCGTGACTCCATGGCTCCTTCCCCCTCCCTGTCTCTGGTTACTAAAAAAAAGGCAAGGGTAAGTGTTTGGCATTGTAATTAATAGAGAATGGAACTTAACAAATATACATGCATATTTATACATACACATCAAGCATCACTCGTAAGTAAGCATACCGAAACATAGTGTATTACATACAGTAACTATATTAAACCAACCACCCAATTCCATCACATTCATCACGATCACAACTGACTCTCATATAATTTGACTCCTAGTATCCGGATACTAAAGGATTGGCCTTCAGCTGGGGGTCCTACTTGACACCCCATGAACCCTGCTTGGTTCACCGAGTCCTGCTTGACTCTCCACCTCGACCACTGGGTCCTACTTGACCACTGGGTAGCTTAACTGGGCACGAAAACCACGGGAGCCGGAAATGAGGGGCTATCATATACCATCGGCCATCCCACACCACATAATCATTCAACAGTTTACCTTTCACATAATAATATCAATTCCTCATCACTCGGGTAGCCTGCTTGCTAACCCGACGTCACATAACGCTGATCATTTCAATATTAGATATCACAAGATCATAACATGATAAACTCAACCACACCCGATCTTCCACTAATTAATGAACCCAGTCACACATGCACAAGCATAAACACACAACTACGTTTAGCAACATTTTCCTTAACCTGTTTACATTACCTCAATGACCTGAATAAGAAGCGAGTCCTATTCTAATTAATTATAACTCGAACACCCCCTTACTTTGGTTCCACGCTTCGATGATCTGCTCTCTGTGTCGAGTCCTTCCTTTGAGCACTGGTTTCGCAGTCTTAACTCCGTCACTCAGTCTTCTGTTGCTTAACCTACTACCTACGGATCATAAAGTACAGCTCGTCACTTCAACGCCCTTAGTTCATGGACTGCATTTGGGCTCACACTCACCGGAGGAGTGGAGAACAGCCACGAATATAGCCATGCATGGCTTTAAACCGCCAAAGAATAAAAGGAATAAGGGAATCACAATTGGAACGGATCAGTAGACTCACCTTGAAGCCTCGATCATAGGAATGGGAATAAATTGAAGTTTGGACACAAATGGAGTCCCTCTCCAGCGTATGCAACTCAGTGTTAAGAGAGGAGAGAAAAACGAAAGAGAAGGAACAGACCAACAGTAAAGGTAACTTGTAAATAATGAAGAGGGAAGGAAGAGAATCTCCTTATATATATAGCTCATGGGCAAGATCGTCTTTTCCTTTATTTTATTTGTATTCTTACTAAATTGAATCAATTTCACTATATTAAACTATTGCATAGTTATCAAATCAATTACACTTGTTTATTCCCTCAACGTTTAATTATTCACAATTCTCTAATACTTCGTAAGAGTATAGGCCCAATATAAATATCGGCCCCCCGGTGTCCTAGCGTAGTGTTCATACCTCGGAAATCCGAGCTACAACCTGAGAGGTCGGATATCTCATCCGTGCTCACCTCTTGGTTACCTACATCCGTTGTTTCAGTCATTATGAGGTTAATCCGGGCTATGACCCCGTGTGAGGCGCTCTCCTCACCACGGTTGGACCAGACCACCTAGCCCTGCCCGCTCTTCTCCTATACTCCCGATCTTTAACTCCACCTGCTCGCGCTTTTACGACCGATCTTGACACCTGCTTTCTTATCTCTGGCTCAGACAGAACAAATATTAAATAAAACTTCTAAAACATTTACTAATCATTTCCCATTTCTTATAATTCTCATTAAAACATCAGGGATGTTACACACGTAATCAACGCACATTCTCTATTCACCACTGGACTTCTGAACCATCACCACATTCGAGAGCCAGGAGGAATAATGAATTTCCCTGATAAATCCGGCGTTTAGTAATTCCTCTATCTGCTGGCAAGCTGCCTTTTGCTTCTCTGGCCCCAATCTTCTTTTCTTTTGGGCGACTGACCTTGTTTCTGGATAGACAGATAATTTGTGGTAACAAAAAGCAGGATCTATACCAGGCATATCAGCTGTAGTCCATGCGAAAAGGTATTTGAATTCTTGAAGGAGTTTAAGTAAACTCTCTTCCATGACTGAATCTAGCCTGTCATTAATAGGTGCAACCTTATCTGGTGAATCTCCCAACACGATGTCCCTTGAACTACTATCCGGTGTGGGCTTCAAGGGATTGTGAGGGTCGATCTTCAGCTCTGCCTTGGGATCTAAATTAATGAGATTAATGGACCTAGCCGCTATTCCTCCATCGTTTAACTTCCTCTTCTTGTTGAATGCCTCCAACTTTACCATATTTAGACTCAGGTTGTAACAATAAATGGCCATCTCTTGATCGCCTCGGAGGGAAGACACGTCATTGTCCTTATCGATGAATTTGATAAGGAGATGTGGAGTAGACACGATTGCTTCCATGGCGTTTAAAGTAGGGCGGCCTATAATACCGTTGTATGGTGACTCCACATCAATCACCAACACCCTGGACTTTACTATTCTAGCTCCTGGTTCACCTTCAAAGGATATAAGGGTGTCAAGATACCCTTTGGTAGGTTGCTTTGCTCCGTTAAAGGCTGTGAGTTCCTGTGTGGAAGACTATAAGTCTGAGTTATTAAAACTCATTCTTTTAAAGCAATTGTAAAAAATAACATCACAAAAACTTCCCTGGTCAATGAGGATTCTCTTTACGTCCTTATCGACAATCACAGCAACGATGACCACAACGTCATTACCCCCGGGGATGGTTAGGCCAAAATCTTCATTTGAGAATGACACCACCGGAGCTTCGATACCATTTTTGCAAGGACGGTTGTCCCTGGGTCTCCCTTGGACAGACAGAATCATTCAATGATGATTCTTTTAGGCTATAACCGAAGCTCCACCCCCAGCAAATCCTCCAGCGATCATGTTAATGACTTTACACCGACCTTGTCTTTGTTGCTGGGGCATGTCGTCCCATTGAGTGGTTTGGTTATTCATCGCCTTCTTTTGTTTTTCTGCTGCAGAAAATCTCCTGATCTGATTGTGATTATCATCATCACCATTGTCATGATCTCTTCCTCTTTTCTCCATTTGGTCTGGTTTGTCGGAGGATTTTTGCTTGAATAGGTATTATTTCAACTTGCCCTCTCTGATTAAGGTCTCAATAGTATTCTTCAAAGCTTGATATTCATCCATGGAATGCCCCACCTGCTCATGGAAATCGTAGTATTTTCGTAGGTTTCCTGGCCTTCTTACTGGTGCTGGCCTTCTGATGCCATAAACACTAAATGTTGGCCATCCGATCTCCCTCAGGATCTACGATGGTCTGGCATTCAACGGTGCATAATGGCTAAATGAATTTATACGCCTCTCCTAGCGTTGGGGTGAGGGGCCGTTGAACTTGTTGTTGTGGAATGGTCTTTCCATCCGCTCCGACCTTACCCTATCCTTATCCCTCTGTGGTTGTAAGGTTGGTGTTGATGGCTTTATTCTCACTGTTGTAGCCTCCAAGTGTATTTTTATACCCACATACTTTGAGGCCTTTCTCCTGAATTCTTTAAATATCGCTGGAGGACTCTTCGCCAACGACAGGGAAAAAGCTAACCCAGGTTGTAAGGCCTCAATGGCGATATGCAGCTGAATGGCCTCTGTGAGATTAGGGACCATAGCTGCCTCTTTGTAAAACCTTTTTAGAAACTCCTTAAGGGTTTCGTTTTCCCCTTGCCTGATCTGAGCTAAGGTGTAAGACGTTTTGGGGATATCCCTAGAGATGACAAAGTGATTCTCGAAAGTAACCGCCATCTCCGCCCAGGAGTCTATTGACCCCAAGGGTAGACCCTTGAACCAGCTAAAGGCCTCCTCCATTAATGTTCATGGGAACAACCTGCACATCACGTCTTTATTAACTCCCAAGTATATAGACTCATATACGTAAGCATCAAGATGCTTAGTGGGATCAGTTTCTCCATTATACTTCCCAATAGAAAGGGGCTGAGTTGTCTATAAATGCTTAGGAATATGCACATTTATGAGCCTTCTTGAGAACAGAATGTTGAGTCGGTACATCCTAGGGGATACTACCACTGGCTCATTCCTTCTTCCACTGACTCTATCACCAGAGTCATGAGTCTGCTCCCCCTCTTCATACGCAGGAATCTTTGAATACTGGAGAGTCGTGGACTTTTCTCCTTCAGTCGTGTGGTGAGTACCTCTAGCCTGGGATGATATTTTATCATCAGTTTGCCTCATCTCCTTTCGTAACTCTGCAAGTTCTTCCCTAAGCTGGTTGATCAACTCATCACGAGGATCAGAATTGGTCATCGATACCATTTTCCTCGACTTCCTCCATGAGATTCAAAGATGAGCCTCTTATTTACAAGTTGGCCATACCATCAGGCTGACTCTCCGCCAAATCATGTCTTTCGCCTTCCATGGGTGATTACTGAGCTTCTGTCGGGAGTGGGAATAACTTTAACAGGTCCCACTGGGCGTGCCAATAAACTGGTCTAAACCAGTGTCAATGATCCGGTGTGGGACTAGCCACAAGAGTCAATGGGTGACTAAGGTTTTATACCACTACTGTGGGTTTTCGGTATGATTATCTGATATTTTAGTGAGAGAAGACCGGTCTTGATGTCCTGGAGATCCTTCACACCGGCCTTGCGCATTGATATGGGTGAAAGGTGGTGCCACCTGCGAAGATTCTCTAATGCTCAAGTCAATAATTGTATCCCATCCCCAGAGAAAAATAATAACTCAGGGTATGATGCCTTAAGTATAAGCATACACAGAATGTGTAAAAAGTGTAACATGGATTGAGTCTAAATTGGCATATTTATATATGAGCGTGGAGGATGGTGGATCTACCTTGACTAGAGGACAAACTTGACTTTCCTCGAGCCACGTAAATTGAAAATGGACTAACCACCTTATTCTGTCGGAGTATAGAAAATATATATAATATGTAAGTGGGAGACAAATGTGGCTTAAAAGATGGAGAATGCTTCTTTCGATTACATGTCCCTGTCACCAATAATGGGAATGAGCTCCATTACCTAAACCACTTACGATTGTCTTTTACATTTCTGATATAGGGGATGGGCTCTATCCGATATGCGTGGTGTCAACTTTGACATACCGGTATAGAACACCTATATCGCATTATCAATCCGATGTTCTAGGTGTTATTGCGGACAAACCGATGAAGGGAGAACGTCTAGCACGGTATTTTACAGTCCGGATGTTAACCTGTGATATCGTTTACCTTCCAGAACGGATAAGATGACTTTATAGTCTAGATGCCGGTATATAGACTGGATCAAATACTAAGTTTGATAGTCTAACAAAAATGTCTAATCTGTCTTAATCATATACTTCTGGTTCAAACTACCCATATTTAAATTCTAAATATACAATTTATGAGAACACTCAAAATCAAAGAAAAAATGACATATAGTAGAACTATCATGCAAAATCCTCACGTATCTGAGTTTCAAATTGATGTTTATTCCAGCATCGGAGAAATCACAAGTCATTCAAGCATCAAAGAAATCACATACCTTTTTACTATCTAGTTACTTTTCTTACTTATTCATCTAAAGATTCTAAAATCAACCATCAAATATTCTAAAAAAACAGTTAAGGTACAATATCAAAGATGGGTCGATGATGTGATTAGAGCGGGTCATTGAAGGCATAGAGATTTGGTGCCGGTTGCGTGATGGAATGGAGCGATGAGTTAGTGGCGACAACGCTATGTTTCGCTAATCAGAGAGTCGTGAATCAGAAACATGGTTCCGCCAATCCATGCTTTCTATGACGAGCAAGATTGCCTATTCTTAACGTTCTACCCAATGGTTGCCCTCTCTTTTCCTCAACCTATTATTTTTTCTTAGTTTTATTACGATGTTTGCACTATTTCAAGCTCACGTTCTCACTTTCCTTTTTTTTTCCTTTCATTTTTTCGTTATGGCTTTTTTTTCTGAACAATTTATATGGCTCTTATGATTTCATGTTTTTTTGGATTTTCTCATTCTAAGGCGCTTTGGTTTTCCAAGGATGCATTCAATGCATTTTTACCAATAAGTAATAGAATGTTCACATCAGATTTAGCTGGTGTTTTCCTTAAATTGGAATTGATTTCAACTTACAATTTCACCTAAATTCGTATAAATGTGGCAACGGATTCAATCAAGATAATGTTCAAACTTTCACATATAAATAACTTCTAATTCCTTAGGCAATTATTACTAATTCAACACAAACTAGTCATAATCCCTTAGGTATTAATTTATACTGAATTAAGTGCGAAAATTGAAAGAACCTAGCATTCTTATTATCTATATGGGCGATGTGTAAAGGATGTGCTAGCCACTCTTGTTTCTACAGTTGCTTCAAAATCTCTTTTTAGCACCAAATGAAGGGTACTAGACCCATAGAGGAGCACTCTAAAGCCAGAAATGCCAGAGGCTCTTATATGTGGTCAAAATTGGTTAAGGCCATTAAAAAATATTTTACATGAACTTGATGATGTCAGTGAGAAATTGGAGATGGCGAGACAAATTGTTGCATATGTACTAACTAACAACCCAACTTATTTGAATTTTTATTTATTTGTTTATTTTATTAATTCACTGATTATTTGTTTAAAAATTCCTATAAGAATTGAATAACCTTATAACTAGAAACAAAAGGCAAAGTGGAACCAATTTCGTGACAATGGTAGTACCTGGTCTAGGGGTTGCACCTTTTGCATCGCACAAATAAATTGCAAGTATTAGCTTTATTTTTTAGCTAATGAGTATTGTGTCAGTAAATTTATATATACTTCTGTTTTCAAAAGTGTTTCATCTGACTTCGTTTTTTATGAGTTTATTTTTTTTAGGTGTCCTGCATTTTTCTGGTTAATAGGCAAATGGTTGTTGAGTGTTAACAATTTTGTATCACCATAAACTCTATTTTGAACAATGGTTTTTGTTTACTCATGTTAATATTTAGCTGTCTCAACACCTTTTTGGGCTTAGGTTAGTTGAATATTGTTTTTCTTGTTTTTGTTTTCCTTAAATACATTCATTATTATATTTTAAGATCATTGATTTATTTATTTATAGATGCTGCTGCAACAGTGGATCATTTTTTTGTGCTTACCCATGCTAGTATTTAGTTGTTTCAGTACTGTTTTGGACATAGGTTGGTTAAATGTTGTTTTCTTGATCTCATTTTCTTTAAATACATTTACTATTTATCTCTAGATCACCAACTTGTTTGTTTATAAATGTTACTGCAACAATAAATCATTATTTTTTGCTTACTCATGGTGTATTTAATTGTCTTAACACCTTTTTGGACTTAGGTTGGTTGAATACTTAATTGATTTTTTACTCATAGATGTGAATACTCTAACTTTTGCTACTGTGTTTCGACAGGTTTATGATGATACAATAGTTTCATTTAATATCCCTTGATACTTTCATCTATTATTGTTAATTTCGGTAAAATAATGGGTTATCTTGTATACTAATTGATTTGAAATAAATTGTATACAAAGTTTGTAATAATTCTTATTTGTGTTTGTTAGATTTATGAGAAATTTGGAATCCTGGAAATTTTAATGCTAACTTGATATATACAACCACCATGAGTTGAGAGTATCTTGTGTTTCTCTCTATAGGAAGGAATTGCTCCTAATTATTGTTTTTCTTTACTACTTTTATTTTATTTTTTGTAGGTACATAACCACTACAAGCGTATCAAATATGATACTATCATTTTTATATTTTAACTATAAATTACTAAATTTTAATAATGTGGTCACTAATGTGTAAGGTGTGTGTTAAACATCATACTATTTTGTATTAATGTTTTGTTTTTCTAATTTGTTTAAACTTTTACATATTTTTGGTTTGATGAACATAAATATCATGTTAGAATCTAGATTACTTTGGACAAATTTAATATGAAAAGAAAGATATCATAAAAAAATTAACTTTCCACCATAAAAAATATTCAAGACAAGTAAAATGCTATTATTTTAGTTTTTATAAAGGAGAAAAATGGATCAAATTTTTATTTTGACCCAATAACGTTTTAAAAAAATTATGCGAAGAGACTGACCCAATTTAATTTTTGGTATAAAAAATATTTTTAAGCTTTTTTCTATCTGAAATTATTCTCTCATTCAACTCATCTACCTGTCTATCTAAAAAATTCAAACCCAAAATCCTCATAACCGATAAAAAATAACCTAACATTTAAATATATTGGATAAGTTTAGATGTTATTTTCTTTTAGTGAAACCCGTCCGAACCGTCAACGAGCACCTTCAGTGTTTCGTTTATAACGTGGGTAACTGTCAAATCAACGACAGTCAAAGTACCAGGTAATCAGAATTGCGTTGGGAGACCAAAAAAATTTCAACCTTTCATTTATAACGTGGGTACTGTTCATGAATCATGTTCATCACGTAAGTTTTAAAAAGTATTGTCCTTCTCCGGGGTGGGTGCTAAATGGCAATCCCATTGCACGCATCGTTTTATCGTGTTATCTGAGTTTTTTCTCAATTGTCTGAGAAATTGATGAAATTTCGCTTAGTTAGGTGATTTGGACCGAGAAAAGGGTAGGGGGCAGATTTAATGAAATTTGTTAGGTTTAAAAGGAAGTTTATCTTAGTTTGTATGGAATGATATAAAATAAAATAAAATTTATTTAATCATTATATTATTATAATACAATTTCTTTTATAACTCCTTTTATTCATTAAATTCATACTTTAAAAAAACTTTTTATTAAGTAATGTACAACATTTGAAAGTTGTTTGAAAAATAACAATCAGTATAATCTTTAGCTAACTATATATAATTTAGTCATCTATTTTTATCTTTATTTCATATGATTGTCTAATATATATATATATATATATATATATATATATATATATATATATATATATATGTTCACAACAAGAATAAGGATTACTCAAACCTTAAACAATTATTCTAGGAAAGTAGACTTATTATCTTTAATTGTGTCACTTGATTACAATGTGAGCCTATAGGCTACATTTACACAATAGTGAAGTAAAAGGGTATGCGGGAGTCCAGACCCAAGTCTAGTAAGGGAGATAACCGCTTCTGGTGGGGTAATGGAGAGTTGTTATCTGCTAAAGTAAAGGGATGAGGGGTACCGTGAGGCCCTCTTTGACCCGGGAGGGAACAGGAGTCCCCCCAGTTACGAGCTCTAGGTGTAGAGCCGAGCGGAGTGATTAAGTGCTGGGGTGAGATACCTCCATGTTGAATGTCAGCCGAAGATTTGACCTGTGGATATGTATGAGTCGATATCGAGTGATCAAATCTGAGCAGATCGGTTAATCAATTCTGAGTGGTTATATACCAAACGATTTCTAGTCTTGAACTTTTGTCATTTCTCCGTGAGATGAGTCGTGTCGTACTTGCCTTATTTGTTATCGTGGCGGGTCTAGTAAAAAACCTCTCAAGGGAAAGCCCGGTGGGAAAAACCCCTCAAGTAGGAAAAAGAGTACCCACATTACATTCGACGATAATACATTTTTACTTATTTTGGCGGGCCTCGTTAAAAAACCTCTTAGGGGAAAACCCCTCGAGTAGGAAAAAGAGCACCCCTGCTGCACTCATTTAAATGATATTCTTTAACTCTTCAAGTCGGTATGCTCATTTACTGATGACTTCTCTCACCCAGTGTGGGTCTTCCTATTTGATTGTTAGCTTTAAATCTCTTTTTTGAAAGTGTCGTGGTCTGAGTGGTGTTTCTTCCTCGTCATACGATGTTCTTCTATGGAAGGACTTTTCCTAGTTTTTTCATAGGAATTATTACATCTGCTTCATAGCTGGAATGACATGGTGCCTCGTGGTTGACCCTTGCAAATTTATTGCTCTGGGACTTGACGTAATTGGGCTTTTGTCGTTACTAATGAATTTGCCGAGTGATGGGTTGTCGTACTCTTGAGCCTCTTACTCGGAGTTTTAGGACCTTATTTACCATTATTCCGAAGGAGATAATTTTGATTCCCTCGAGCAGTCGTATCTCATTTAAGTTCTCGTGACATAAATTTTGTTTCCTCCAGAGCGAGCGTACCTCACTCGGCTTGTCTTCTCATAACTGTCACTTCCTCTGGAGCAAGCGTATCTCACTCGGATTCTCTTCTCGTAACTGTCATTTCCTCTGGAGTGAGCGTATCTTACTTGGATTCTTTTGTCATTATTAGTGTAAAAATTGGATATAACAACGGGATATATTCACGGGTATAAGTGGATCAGTGATAAAAACATACGCGGTGGCATTTTTGAAATTATAAGGTGAACGATATAATCAGGGAAAACTATATATCCACGGTTAACATCATAACCGTGAACGTACCCATCAATATATATTCACGGTTGAGGAGTCAACCGTGGATATATAGTACCTGAAATATATATCCACGATTATGCGCACAACCGTGAATATATATTCATGGGTATGATCAGGGTTATGATGTTAACCGTGGATATATATTGACGTCTATATTCACAGTTGTATTTCCAACCGTGGATATATAGTTCAGGTTTTAGGGTTTAAGCACTGGGTACTGTATGTCCACGGTTGTTTTTATAACTGTGATTATAGATTTAATATTTATCCACGGTTGGGCTCGTAACCGTGGATAAATAGTTAACATTTATCCACAGTTGTTTGTTCAACCGTGAATATATGTGTAATATATTCACGGTTTCAAGGGGAACCGTGAATATACATCCTTTCTGAAACTTCAAAAGCCGCGCCTTTCAGCCTTTTTTCACTTTCTCTTCTTTCTTCGCGCTGGTTGTCGTCTTCTTCGTCGTCCTCCTCTTTGCTGTTTGTAGGCTTCTCTGTTCACTTCTTTCTTCTTTCGCGTGCCTTTCTTCTTCTTCGTTCACCATTGTTTGGTAAGTGCTCCCTTGCCCTTCTTCTTTCGTTCACTTTTTAGCCCTGCTTCATTGTTATGCTTTATCACCATTGTCTGGAAAGCTTGTCTCTCTGTTTGTGTGTAGTCGAACATGAACGAATATAGGTCTTAGAGTTTGTGTTTTCATTGTTGAAGCTGAACTCTGTCTCTGCTTATTGCCTGTGACATTGCCTGTGTCATTGCCTCTGTTTTCATTGTTGTGCTTAATTTTTTTTCATTTTTTCATTTCCTGTGTCATTGCCTGTGCCATTTCCTGTGTCATTGCCTGTGTCTCTATTTTCATTTCTTTCAATGTCACTGTGTTTTCATCGCCTGTGACATTAGTTATATGGGACCTGAAAAGTGTTCAACTTAATTTAGGTAAGATTAATGTTTTTTGAAGACTTGATTTCCTTCAAACTTACATTTAATGGTCTTTATGGAAACCAAGTAAAGGATGAATAGAATAAGAAGCTTTAGGCTATCAAATTAGAAATAAATGACCTTAGTGTATAGGGAAACAAACTACTGAATAATCTTTGTATCCCCTTCAGATTTAAAAAAATGGTGAGTTCAGTCCTACATAAAAAAATAAATAAATACTATTGGATCAGAATTAAACATTAGAAAAGAAAATCATCAAACACATATAGATGTAGAGCCTTACTCTAGAAATAACTACTTGAAACTATTAAATAATCTGTACAATTGATTAATATTTGAGGGACAAGTTTGTTGTAATCTTGCCTTTATATAGTAATGTTAGTGCTGCTGTAATCAAAAGTTACATTTCACTTATATAATGTTATTGCTTGTTGGTTGCTCGTATATAATGTTATTTCTGTCTATTGTATGTATGTGGTTTTCAATCTTATAGACTCGTAGGCTCATACTAGTTAACTAGTTAACTAGTATGAAAGTTGTTGTGCATATGAGTGAACCGTAGTTCCCCGTTTGAGATTCGACACAAATGGTCATTAAATTAATTAATGTCATCGTTTGTGTTGAATCTTGAATTGTCCGTTTGGACAGTTTGGGATGAATAATTATTTTTTATATGTCATTGTTAGTATGTACAAGTTAGGAGTTATCTTAAAATTTGATAAACTTTCGGTAACTTGCATTTTGTGTTGTTCTCTGGGTGCATATTTGGTTGTGGTTGAATTTGATTTGACCACTCTCATTTTGTGTACTTATAGACCAATACGAAATGCTGCCGAAATTTCATCAAATTTTAGAATAACTCATAACCTGTATATATGAATGACGTATAAAAACAATTGTCATCCTAAATGGGTATAGGACTACCACCGTTGAAGAAAAAGTGAGGTTGATCATAGCACCTTGTAAATAGTTGGCATGGATCGGAGTTGGATAACTGCATCACGCCTAAGTCTAGAGTACGAGGGGGGAGTTGAATCATTTATAGAATTCGTAGCGAGGAATGCAGTGGAGGTGAACGGAAAGTATTTTTGCCCTTGTGTGAGATGCTTGAACCTGCGTCGGGTAGACTTGGAAGAGGTACAAGAGCATCTACTGTGTGACGATTTTCTGTGTAGTTATACACGTTGGATATGGCATGGTGAAGATGTGGTGGTGCCAAGTAACAGCTCTCAAACTGAAAATCGAAACTCGATGCATGACACCGATGTCGACATGGATGACCGACTCGAGGATATGATCCGTGATGTGGGGGTAGAAGGTTTTAAGAAAGCTCATGTATATATGACTCTGTGTGAGGACTCTGAGCAGCCGTTGTATCCAAACTGCGTCAATTTCACGAGGTTATCAGTAGTTTTGCGATTGTTTAATTTGAAGGCCATAAACGGGTGGACGGATAAAAGTTTCACTGACTTACTAAAGTTGTTGAAAGAAATGCTCCTAGTTGGAAACACCTTGCCGAATCGTAACTATGAGGCCAAAATGGTGTTGTGTCCTATGGGTTTAGAGTATGAGAAAATACATGCATGCCCAAATGATTGTGTATTATTCTGGGGTGAGTTAGAAATGCTGCATCGATGTCCTAGGTGTGGGGTGTCACGGTATAAGAAGAAAGAGGCGGATTCTGATGAGGTATGCACTAAAGGGTCTCCTACAAAGGTGTTGTGGTATCTATCTATAGTTCCAAGACTAAAGCATCTGTTTGCCAATGCAGATGATGCAAAACTTATGAGATGGCATGCTGATGAGAGGGTTGTTGATGGACTACTTAGGCATCCGGCCGATGGATCACAATGGAAGAAAATGGATACGATTTTTCCAGAATTTGCCCATGAACCAAGAAATGTTAGGCTTGCACTAGCCACAGACGGCATGAACCCGTTTGGGAACCTGAGCACAAACCATAGTTCGTGGCCTGTTTTGTTGTTTGTTTACAACTTGCCGCCATGGTTGTGCATGAAGCGAAAATATGTGATGTTATCAATGATGATTTCTGGTGCACGACAACCGGGGAACGACATTGATGTATATTTAACTCCATTGGTTGAAGACCTTAAAAGGTTGTGGGAAGACGGGGTTGAAGTGTTTGATGGGTTTACCGGGCAATCATTCAAATTGTCTGCCATGCTATTTTGCACGATCAATGACTTTCCAGCGTATGGTAACTTATCCGGGTACAGCGTGAAGGGTCATAAAGCTTGTCCAGTATGTGAGGAGGGGACTAGTTCTGTGCGGTTGCATCATGGTAGGAAAAATGTTTATCTTCGACATCGAAGGTTTCTTAAAGCGAATCATCCGTTTTGAAGGTTGAAGAAGTCGTTTAACGGTGCCTAAGATTTTAAAATGGCTCCTCCACCACTATCTGGACGCCAGGCATATGAAAAGGTGAAAGACGTCAACGTGCAATTTGGTAAGTGTGAAAAGCAGCACCCGACACAAAACAACTGGAAGAAAATGTCAGTGTTTTTTGACTTGCCATATTGGAGGGAGCTTGATGTAAGACACTGCATTGATGTAATGCATGTGGAGAAGAATGTGTGTGACAGTTTAGTTGGTACACTCTTAAACATACCCGGGAAGACTAAGGATGGCCTAAACTCGCGTATGGACTTAGAGTTGATGGGTATACGTCAGGATTTGCATCCACAATCAAAGGGCAAAAGAACATATTTGCCTCCAGCATGTCATACGTTATCCAGAAAAGAAAAGCAAAGTCTGTGTGAATCGTTACGAAGTGTGAAAGTTCCGTCTGGTTATGGCTCCAACATCAACTCTTGTGTTTCCATGAAAGATTTGAAGTTAGTTGTGTTGAAGTCTCACGATTGTCACATGTTGATGCAGCAGTTTCTGCCTATCGTCATTCGTAACATTCTTCCTAAAAATATGAGAAATGTCATAACAAGGTTGTGTATGTTTTTTAATGCCATATGTTGCAAGGTAATCGTGCCCGGCGAATTGGATGTGTTGGAACAGGAAGCATCACTTATATTATGTCAGCTTGAAATGTATTTCCTGCCCTCTTTTTTTGACATAATGGTCCACTTAATCATCCATTTGGTGAGAGAGGTCCGTTGGTGTGGTCCAGTGTTCTTACGGTGGATGTATCCCGTTGAGCGATATATGAAGATATTGAAAGGGTATATGAAGAACCAACGTTGTCCCGAAGCTTCAATTGTGGAAAGATATATTGCAGAGGAAGCAATTAAGTTTTGCACTGAATACATGTCACATGCTGCAAGCATTGGTATTCCAACGACTCGTCATGAAGGGAGATTGGATGGGAAAGGAACGATTTGAAAAAGAATGAAGAGCATGCCACGTGCTGATGTCCTTCAGGCACACTTGTATATTTTAAACAACACGGATGACGTGCAACCGTATCTAGCCACACACAAGGAGCTAGTCAAGAAAACCAACCCTAAAATGACTGAAAAGTGGTTGTTGAATGAACACAACAAGAGTTTCGTGTAATGGTTCCAAAAGACCGTCCTGAAAGATGCATCTGCATCCTCGACATTACATCGACTAGCACAGGGCCCGAACTTTGATGTCCTCACCTTTTGTGGGTATGACATAAACAACTATTCGTTTTATACAAGGACACAGGATGAAAAGAGTACAAATCAAAACAGTGGAGTGATGGTTGTGGCTCAGTCAATGCATTTCTCAACTTCAAAGGATAACAACCCTGTGATGGCCGAGTCATGCTACTTTGGTGTGATTGAAGATATATGGGAAGTTGATTACGGTCCCTTCACCGTTCCTGTGTTTAAATGAAAATGGGTTGACAATAAGAACGGTGTCAAAACTGATGATTTAGGAGTTACGTTGGTGGACCTCAACAAGATAGGGCATAAGGATGAACCATTCATAATGGCAATGCAGGTGAAGCAAGTTTTTTATGTTGCTGACCCAGCTGACAAACGGTGGTCAATTGTTATCCAAGGTAGACACATTGGAGACCTCAATCTTGATATTGTGGAAATTCCATCAACTACAACACGTATTCTAACATCTATCGTGGAACATGACATAGATGATGTAGTTGCCAGTCGTCATGACCACCATGAAGGCTTGTGAGAAAATATTTCATCTTAATAGGGTATTAATCTTGTTAGTGATTCATTGAATTACATGTTATATTAGTTATTCGTTGTTTTAAATGTTATATTAAATATTTGACAGTTTTGTTTCCTTGTTTGGACAGATACTCATGGCTGACCAGGATGGACGATCCAGGTCTGACTCACAGGCCAGTGGTTCCTCTGCTCGGAAGAGCAGAGGTGTTACCCGGATGCCAGACGTTGCACTTAGGCGTCACCGGGGAGATAGGCTACTTGTTGACATGGATGTCAACACCGGTAGATTTAGTGGACCGAATGCCACAAAGTTTAGCAGTTATTTGGGGGTTGTGGCTCGGTCGAAGGTGTCCATCATTATCCCCAACTGGGATAATGTCGAGGAGGTGGTGAAGAACTAGTTATGGAGTGATGTTCTGGTAACTTAGATATAATTTGCAGCAGTTTTATTTTAGTGTATTATTTCATGTAACTCTTAATAAGGACTCCTTTATGGACTAAGTCCTTTCATGTAGGATTCTTTTGACATACCATCTTCTGACATAGCGAGGAGGAAGGTCCTCGGTATTATGGCTGAGCGATGGAGGTTGTTTAAATCCATACTCACCACGAGGTATATTGAACTTTAAATTCTTAATCAACGCTTCACCAAATTGTACAAATCCTTAGTTTAAATGTACCTGAATTGTAGGTATGTATTCGGGGATGACCAAGGAAAGTTCCCTGGAGAGAAATATCCATTCATCGATCAGGAGACCTGGGATGCTTTTGTTGCATCTAGACACTCTGCCGAGTTTCAGGTACATTGGTTTTTAGATGATTAAATTATGTATAATTTAAACGGCTAACTCTGAATTTTATTTTTTCTTGTTGTAGGAGACCAGAAAGAAAGCCCAGAAGACTAGGAAGCTAAATGACTGCCCACACACACTGTCACGTGGGGGTTACCGTAGGTTGGAGGAGCGGCTGGCACAGGAGAGGCTGAGTCAGTGTTAGACTGACACTGGTATTGTGGATCCCCCTTCCCCACCTACACGCCACGACAAATGGAAGTGGGCTAGGATCAAGAAGAGTGGGGAATACACTTCCTTACAAGCTCAGGAGGTTGCCTCACGGATAGTAAGTATTCCCCTTTGTATCAGTGTCTGTTTTTTGGTTTACGTGAAGGAAGTGAATACTAACTTGTTTGGTTTCAGGATTCCTTGGTTGAGCAATCAACCCAAGGGTCTTTCGTAGCCCATGGACGGGAGGACATTTTGACTACCGCCATCGGCAGGCCAGAGCACCCAGGAAGAGTGCGTGCTGTTGGTCGAGGTGTAGGTAAGTGGTAAATAACTCTATGCTTTCATTTTGTTATCTGTTAAACAATTATGGGCTAATCATTCACATTTCATAGGCCTCCACTCCTATTACGGTGCTCCCGACCCTGCCCCCTCCCTTGAGAAAATGGTGGAGCAGAAGGTGGCTGTTGTGAAGGCTGAGTACCAGGAGGAGATATCTAGGCTCCATCAGGAGATGTCCCGATTCAGGGAGGAGATGAAGGCCTCACTCAGCCACCACCAGGAGACTACTGCACCCGCTAGCAGCCCACAGGTTAGATTCTTTATTTAATTTCCTCGGTTTTATTGTTTGTAATCACTTTATTTCATTGTTGAATAACTTCTGCTTGATGTGTAAATATGTAGATACGGAAGGTTAGCACTAAGGGGTCGTGCGCTGCGGCTGACCCTGACGATGATGGGGTCGAGCCACCAGACACCCATCAATATGACTTGTTCGTTGACGGGTCAGAGGAGCCAGTTGCCACTGGTATGGTGTACCACTTAGGCCCTGTGGTTCACCATCAGACATTACCTGATGGTATGTCCAGGGTCTCTGTTTTGCTCGTCCTCGAGGAGGATACTGCTGTGCCAGTGGCAACTCCAAAGGTGAAGACCGTTGGTCAGGCGGTGGGCCACTTTCTGATATGGCCCGACAGACTTCTGGTGATTGCCCCTGGACAGGTAAAAACCCTAAACACTAACTAATTTTGTTATATTGTCAATTATGGTACAAAATGTGATGGTTGTCAATTGTTCAACAGGAACAGACATTGAAGAAGCCAGACCCGGCCAAGGATCCCATCTAGATGCTATGGCTATCGGGTATGAGCAAGGAGAGGACACTGTTTAGGTCCCATGGCAGCCACTAGTGTTCGGCCGTCCAAGTGATCTTCCACTTTACATCACACATTCTGACATGTGTGACATTATTTCAGGGATGTTGATGCTGAACGCCTCCATCATTTAGTTGTGGGAGCTGTAAGTATATCATTTTTTGTCCAATTTTTTCATTATACAAGTTATTTGTCGCTAACCATGTCTTAACTTGTTTAGGTTTCTGGCAAAACTCTGTGTGGACTTGGGTTTCCAAGGAACTTATGGTTTCTTAGAGCCCTCGCTCATGCAGAAGCAAGGAAACACCCCGTAGGACACCCAGGCATACATCCAAAATTGGATGTTTGAGTCTGGGAAGCCTGTATACATGGGCCCCTATCATAAAGGGTAATATTCTATTCTATAGTTATTGTCATGGATTTTTGCATTTTGAAGTCTCACTTATCACTGGTAACTGCAGGGCTCACTGGACGCTTGCGGTGATCTGTCCGAAGGACTATCTTGCTCTGTACTTTGATACATTGCATCGGATGGTTCCACAAGACCTGAAAGATATAGTATACCGGTAAGTTAATCCCTAAAAAATAAGTACAAATTCGATTACATCATTTTTAGAACTGTATGATTCTAACTTATCTTGTGTTTTGTTTGACGTAGGGCGGTGGTTGGATACAATCTACTGATTGGAAACAAGTCCAACGGAAGAAAAGTTGCATGGGTGCACCCAAAAGTAAGTCAATCGTATTCATTCAAATCTTCAATACATATTTTTTAAGTTGCGAATTCACTTATTCTATGCTATATGTCCATTGTAGTCTTATAGGCAGAAGGGTACCTACGAGTGTGGCTATTTCGTGCTGCACACTATACTGACCATTGTCCAACAACATTTAGAGCCTGTTTGGATTGTTACTTTGGTTGGTCAAACCTTTGGTTGGTCAAACCCCCCAAAAATAAATCCTACGGTCAAACGGAGTTTTGACTATCTCGAACGGCGTGAAGGATCAATATCAACCCTTAAATTTCTCCATTTCCCCAACTCCGTTTCCCCAACTAGAAACCAAACGGACCTTTAGTAGATGGATGGACAGATGTAAGTCTTATCATTTGGACTACTTTTCTACCAATTTCATCAATTTCATGTAATAAATAAAGCTTTTGTTCTAATTGTTTTATGCATTGTTTGCAGTACTTTAAAGACCGGTCATATTTCACAAAGGCACTTGTAGATGATGTTAGAAAGCAATGGGCCTCACACTTCATTGAAGTTAGGCGAAGCTAGATATAGGATCTTTATTCTTTTATATATGTATCAAGTAGGATTTAGGGTTTACTTTTATTAGATTATATTCAACTTAATTGTATATACTTTCATTTTTTAGGTTGTTATGAATTGATATAGAAAATAAATTGTTATATACATACCATTCTTTTTATATAGTGTTGCTGTGACATACTGTATACTGTACTGGTTGTCTGAATGCAGGATTGGGAAACAATAAAACAGAAACCATATTAAAAAAAACCTCAGTATTTATTCACAGTTATGGTAACAATTATCCACACACTAGTGCAAAAAGGACCTTTAAGCACGGTTCTGGGGACCCTTTAAGCACGGTTCCAGAACCGTGCTTGTTCCCACCGTGCTTGTAGCTTAGGACTTTTAAGGACGGGTCTCCAACCGTGCTTGTAGATGACTTTTAAGCACGGGTATTTTCAACCGTGCTCGTAGGCACGGTTCCAATAATCTGATCTATGATACCCATCAGAGACTAATTTCGGTGAAAAGAAAAGGCCCCACGGTGTATAATTTCATCTTCTTGTCATGGAGGAAGCGATAAGAATGAAGCACAGCACCACTAATCCCTTGGTTAAAATCAGTTGCATAACTGCAATTGTTCAAAGGAGAAGCATCAAGGAAAACCCTGCACTCCTTCACCTCCTGTTTTTCTACTACCTCCTCGGGACACAACGTTGCAAGAAAATATCCCTTGGTGTCGGTTGCCTTACTTAAGAAAGAGAACAGTGTCGTGTCAAATCCATATTCATCAACAGCCTCACATGTTATTCTCGTTAATGCCCCTTTGAATACCAAGCAAAGAACACATCCAAGAATTAATGTATATACAACATATAGTTTACCAGATTTTGTGCTACAACTAGAACATGTGACTTATATTACTATATTAAAACTTAGATCCAGTTTCTGTATTGTTATTTAATTGTACCTTCAAGTGGGATGAGTTTGGAGCCAAATTTGCAATACACAGCCCCACGTACTCGTGCGTCGTTCGTCAGCTTGGAGAATAACCACGAAGATAAATGGAGGGAGGAGGAGGAGACAAGAGAAATGAACGGAAGATAGATAGAGAAATGGAGGGAGGGAGCTGTTTGTGTGAAAGAGAAAGAAGAGGGAAGATGAAACAAGAGAGGGAAAGTGAAAAGTTAAAATAAGGCAAAAAGAGAGAGGCAAGGCAATGCAGAGGTGAATGGAGGGAGACGGAAACCAAAAGCCATTTGAAAAAGTTAAACATTGGAAAACGCGAAGCCATTTAAGCACGGTTGTGTTATACCCGTCTTCAAATCCACCTTTTAAACACGGTTCCCCTCCAACCGTCCTCGTTTCTTCATTTTAAATAATTTTTTAAAAAAATTATAAAAGCCTTTAAACACGGACCCTACATAACCGTCTTTGTTTCCCAATTTTTTTTTAAAAATATAAAACGATTTAAGCACGGACCATTGTTAACCGTCCTTGTTTCTTCATTTTAAATATTTTTTTAAAAAAATTACAAAAGCCTTTAAACACGGACCATACAAAACCGTCTTTGTTTCTCAATTAAATAAATGTTTTTTTAAAAATATAAAATGCTTTAAGCATGGACCATTGTTAACCGTCCTCGTTTCTTCATTTTAAATAATTTTTTTAAAAATTATAAAAGCCTTTAAACACGGACCCTGTGGAACCGTCTTTATAGTATACCTATAAGCACGGTTTTCACACAACCGTCCTTATACATTCGTTTTATAAAATTTTATAAAGTTCCTCATTATTACAAAATTGCCACCGCCTGGATTCAAACACGGATTTGCTACAACCGTGCTTATATCCCGTCATTATAGCTTCTTTTTGCACTAGTGACAGTTACTACCATAACCGTGAATATAGATTATATTTATCCACAGTTGTCCATCATAACCGTGAATATAAGTACTAAAAGGTTTCAGTTACAAACTACTTATATTCACGGTTATGATGGACAACCGTGGATATAGATACATTTTATCCACGGTTAGTAGCATAACCGTGAATATAAGTAGTTTGTAACTGAAACCTTTTAGTACTTATATTCACGGTTATGATGGACAACCGTGGATAAATAGAATCTATATTCACGGTTATAGTGGACAACCGTGAATATAGATACTCTTTATCCATGGTTATTAGCATAACAGTGAATATAAGTAGTTTGTAACTGAAACCTTTTAGTTCTTATATTCACGGTTGTGCTCGATAATCGTGAATATAAATAGTAAGTTATATTCACGGTTGTTCTTAACCGTGGTCAGATGTGATTTATTACCACAGTTGTTAACCGTAGTTAAAGGCCCTCATCTACTACCACGGTTGCAACAACCACGGTTCTTTAACCGTGAATAAAGGCCATTTTTAACCGTGATTATTTTCATTTTTTCCACTTGTGCATAATTATCGTTTCCTCTAGAGCAAGCGTACCTCACTCGGATTCTATTCTCTTAATTGTTGTTTCCTTCGGAGCGAGTGTATCTTACTCGAACTCTTTTATTGTAATTGTCGTTTCCTCTGGAGTGAGCGTATCTCACTCGAACTCTTTTCTTGTAATTGTCATTTCCTTCGGAGCGAGCATATCTTACTTGGACTGTTTTCTTGTAATTTTTACTTCCTCCGTAGTGAACGTACCTCACTCAGACTTTTTTCATGTAATTTTCGTTTCCTCTGAAACGAGCGTATCTCACTCAAATACTTTTATCATAATTGTCATTTCCTCTGGAGCGAGCGTACCTCACTCGGATTCTCTTCTCGTAATTTGTCATTTCCTTTAGAGCGAATATATCTCACGCGGGTCTCGCGTACTTAACGTATTAAGTGTTGAGAATTGTCTTGGAGTGAGCGTGTATTGTAACACCCCCTTATATACACGAGATATGTATATTCTTATTGTTTTTAAAAACTTTAGAAAGATATATATATATATATCATTCCTTATCTCACGTAGACAAGGACGTATATATATCTAATTTCCTTTGAATATTGAAAGTAAAAAAATGTTGTCTTTCAATATTTGTCCATAATGACAAAATAATTTATAGAAATCATAAGTGGTAAAAAATTATAGTATCAAAGTTTAACATTCACCTTGTTACAATTATCCAACTTGATATTGTAATAAGGTAAACTAAAATTAAATTATACCTCTACTATGACTGTGATCAATCATTTCCTAGCCCTCGAACCATAGATTTTTGAAATCCTACTCTTATCATTTCTCTTCACCCATTCGATTGAGGATAAGACCACTTTACCCTCTAGTGATTACATCATTTCATCTTGGACTGCTAGCTATATATCATGTAGCATTTATTTTGGACACAGAAATTCAAACAAGAAGGAGTGAGAAACAAAATATAATATCTTACAGATAAGACATAAGCATAAGGGTTTTCACAAACTAATATAATAATATAAGTCATAATCTCATACACAATCAATTATGAATATAGGGTTTCCATATACATAACAATTATATTTTCATTCACAACCACCCACATAGAATGTCACAATCACATGAATGTTATGTGATGCTTTTAATGCTACTGTCTCATTAAGTTTATGCATGTGGGCCCTTAAAGTTTTAATTTGAACTCGGCCAACCAAGAGTTTACACTGTTCTATAATTCCGGATAATAATAACATAAATGCCTTCATGGCATATGAACAGCTCAACTGGCATGGAAACACTTAGAGACTAGTCAGATTGAGAAGGTTTTTATTGTGAAAGTACCCGACATTAGGAAGCGACTCCAGGTCACCTGAAGCACCCTTTCACACCCTCTCATCCCAAGGCTTGCAATTAAGCCTTCTCTAATGTATACTCGGTTTCTATAATCTATCCCCAGACAATATCACATCTCATTTCTCTTTAATGATTCATGATGCATGAACTACTCACGTATTGAGTTGGTTAAGACTTTTAGAAACTCAAGTATAAATTATATCTTCGGGGCCTACAAATAACAACATAGCCACCCGATAAACTGCACATTTCCAAACTCTTAAATAAGTTCTGCCACACACAGAAAAATTTTAGTACAGTTTTCTTTATCATTCACAAATTAATGTTATTGTGATTTGAGTTTCAAAGTCTTAATATATATTCCAAACCTTCTTTGGAGCATCTATAGGAAATTAATTTACTTTAGACACAAGTTTGAATTATTAATCTTTTTCCATCTTTAATTTTAATACTTGAAAAATATATTATAAAACACTTTTGAAATTAAAATTCTTATTTTCAAAAGTTTAAAATGAAATATTATTGAAGTATAATATTTCCATTTGAGAATCAAATATTTTCATATATATATATATATACATATATGAATATATTATTTTCATAAAACAATTTCTTTTTCTTTTTTTATAACTAAAAAATATTCTAAAATTTAATTAAATAATTTATTTCGAAAGATAAAAGTAAGTTATAGAAATTATATACTTTTATTAAAAATTATGAAAAATTTCTTAACAATAATCTGAATAAATATTGAGAAATTATTATCAATAATTTCCTTTAAAGTAATACCTTAAAGAGTAAGGAATAAGTATATTCTTACTGAGTTTTAGCTTCCCGTCATGTTTGCTATATGCTCAAACTCCACATCACAAGATCATCAACCACTCATCAATCACAATCAAGTATTGTAATATCATCAATCACAATCAAATATCATCAATCACCAATATTATCAATCATAATCAAATCAATAAATATTATTCATAAATATCATAATTTAAACTTTAATAGTTATTAAACTTAATTTCAAGTTCTTATAGTTCATTCCTCGCACGGATCTATGTAAGTCCATATAGGTCATAATACTTCAAGTCTTTGCATAGGTTTAGTTCGATCCATATAGGATATAAAAGTCCAAGTCCTTGCATAGGTTTAGTCCAGTTCGTATAGGTTATAAAAGTTCAGGTCCTTGCATAGCTATTTCAGAGTAAGTTACACAAGATACTTAATTTAAAATTTATTATTTTAAAATAATAATATTATTAAATTTAAAAGGAGTAAAGGACTCCTCCTATTATTCTTATGTCTTTTCATATTATATTTTTATCTCACTCCCCCTTACCTGGAATTACTACCAAAAGTGAATTTTCTCTGTGCCTGTGGGTTCTAAAAAGAATATTAATACTAATTTATTTTAATATAGGCATACGATGAAAATTAAGATTACTATCAGAAATGATATATAGTAAATTATGCATAGTAATAGTAAATAGTAACGGTAAATAATAAATCATCAATACTAACGGTAAATAGTAATTTTTTAAATAGTAATGATAAATAGTAAATCGTGAATAATAACGGCAAATAGTAAATTTTAAATAGTAGTAGTAAATGATAAATCATGAATAGTAATGGTAAATAGTAAATTTTGAATAGTAATGGTAAATAGTAAATTTTAAATAGTAATGGTAAATAGTAAATTTTAAATAGTAACAGTAACTAATAAATTTTGAATAATAACAGTAATTAATAAATTTTGAATAATAACAGTAAATAATAAAGTATAAATAATAACAGTAAATAGTGAATAGTAATAGTAAATCGTAAAAATAACATAGTGGTAATTTATTTTTACCATAGTAACTTATTCATAATAGTACTAGTATATTAATGGTTTAAGAGTTCTAAAAAGAATAAACTAAATCATAAAAAGAATATAGAAGAAAGATGTTATTACCTTACACCTCTGGCGGAATCTCTTTTTAGTAAAAGAATTTACTTCCCACTAATTTCTTAAGCATTATTTCTCTAGATTCTCTCTTTAATTTTGATGTGTAAATGTTGTAAATGAGTCATCTATTTATAGGAAGAGAATTTTACTATTTAAGATTACTTAATTATTTATTTTACTATTCATGATGTAAGTATTTACCAACCGGTGACTATTCATGATGTAAGTATTTACCAACCGATGATATAAGTAAAAAGTAAGCGATGATGTCGGCGTGACATTTTTGTTATTAGATAAAAGGTTAAGGGTATTTTGATCATTTTCTTGAATATTTAAAAAATTCAAAAATTTCCAGAAAATCATATATAATGCATAGATCAAAAAGTTCTAAAGAATCATATTCTAATTCCTTCAAATTTTTATTTTAAAATTCTAATAAGAGTTAAATTTTAAATATGTAAAAACATAAATATAAGAACATAAAATAAAAATTGTGAATAATAAAGATATTAAAAATTCTTAATATAATTTTCTTAATTAGTGAATACTAATTAAGTCATTTTAAAATCTTTGTTCAATATATATATTTTTATTTTATTATTTAAAAAAATAATTAAATATAAGTACCAAAATTTTATAAAAATACTAAATAGTTAAAAATCAACTAACTAACAGTAAGTGTTTTCTCATTAAAGAGATATTAATATCTATTTTCTATTTGAGTAGAAAATAGGATGTTACATGTAATGCTCAGGTTTCTCGTACTTAACGTATTTTTAAGTGTTGAGAATCGTACCGGGGTGAACGTGTATCTCTCGTGTTTCTCGTACTTAACGTATTTTTAAGCGTCGAGAGTCGTGCACCAAGTAAGCGTACATTACTCGGGTCTTTCATTTACTTAACGTATTTTTAAGCGTTGAGAGTCGTGCATCGAGTAAGTGTACAGTACCCAGGTCTCTCATTTACTTAATGTATTTTTAAGCGTCGAGAGCCATGCACCGAGTAAGCGTATATTACTTGGATTTCTCATTTACTTAACGTATTTTTAAACGTCAAGAGTCAAGGACCGAGTAAGCGTATATTACTCGGGTCTGTCATTTACTTAACGTATTTTTAAGCGTCGAGAGCCGTGAGCCGAGTAAGCATGCATTACTCGGGTCTCTCATTTACTTAACGTATTTTTAAATGTTGAGCGTCGTTTCCTCCATAGTGAGCGTATCTCACTCGGATTCTCTTCACATAGTTTCTGTTTCCTCCTTCAAGTGAGTTCCCTGTTTTTTCTTTATAACCAGACTCTTGACCTCATATGTATATTATATTTTTAGCTGGGTAGTGTAGCTCGTTTCATAAGCATGTTGTGACTCAATTAAATCTATATCATGCCTTGGGAGAAATGACTCGTATAGTTTTTCCTTGTCTTCGTTTTCTATCTTGTTTCTAATATTGTGTTGAAAACTTCTTCAAGTGAAAACAGTGCGTGCATTTTGTCTTCAGTATTATTTTCGGATCAGGTCCATCTCCTGGTTTTTATTGCACACATAATTGGCCTACTTATTGTAGTTTATGAAATCAGACCTTTTTTCATTAGCCAAGCCAACATCGTTAAATGGTGCGCTTCTTGGGTGAGTTTTCTCCTACATAACACGGTGACACATACAAGATAGGAAATATGTAAATTTTATCAAACAGTGGTACTTTATATGGAACGCCCTATGGTGTTGCAGGAGGATAGCGCTCCTTGAAGAGCGACTTCAGTCAAACCAGAGATGGGTGATGCGATACCTTGCCATAAACAATATACCTGGTATATGCTTGTTAAGTTTCTCAGAGCCTTTGAAAAATTTAGATCATAAGCATTTAAATGAGCCCCTCTGACAAATGCTATCTTGGCTTCATCATCTTATGACAAAAACTTTTCGATTGTGGGATGTTTTTAATGGAAAAGGAGCAATTGAAATATTCCTTTACGCACATATGTTCTTACAGTAGTACTATTGAAGATACGTTATTGGCGGGCGACTTATGACCGACCGTAGATTAGCTGCTAACTCAACATCAGGGAAGTTCTTCGTAACTTTGTGTTATTCGGCTGATGGAAGCTACATATTAATTGGGGGACATAGGGGATGCATATGCGTGTATGATGTTGCAGGTCAGGTGTTGCTTAAATGTTTCCAAATAACTCTTAATCTCTTATAGGATGGAGTGCTTGACTATTCAAACCCGAGGGATATGACAAGAACGGAACCTCCATTAAAATAATTAGCACCTCTGATTAATTTTGGCTATTATTACCGAGGCAGATGTAGATGAAGTGTACTTTTATGACTAACCACGAGGAGCACGAGTATAAGATACAAAACAATTGGGATTTCAAACCCATGAATTTCTCTAATGTCATTGTGCCGTGAGTGCTTTCCTATGTCCATCACAGTGCTAACAAGAACTTCCATCGATAAAATCCTTATCAATTTCAAGGTTATTGTCGGTTTAGCGTTGCTGCTCTACTTCAATCGTTCTAGAAGACCTCTTTTCGAGAATAGGGATTTTACAAAACCTTGAGGTAGAAGATGTGATACTCGTTCATCTTTGCAGCATTCACTCAGTAAAAACAAAATCACACTCGGTAAAATCATTGGTAAAATAGCCTTCTTGAAGAGTCTGAACAGAGATGAGGAAATTCAAAGGAATATTGGTGTTGATAATGATTTTAACACTAATGGTAGGCAAGCATGGATCATGTCGCACGATGGCCACCTGACCTGGTGGAAGCAGATCCATTAACGCGAGACAGGAACCAAAGGAAAATTGGCATTCTTGGGATGATTGTTGGCACCATTGGCTCAAAAGATCAATTAGTTTATGAATATTAAACTATGCTTACTGAGAAACTTCTAAATAAATCTGATTACGAAATCGATTCAGAGATACATGGTCAAGAACTTCTTAAGATATACTCTGGAGAGAGTAGCTCGTAAAAACATGATCTAATTATCATCGCTATAGCTTTGTCTACGAAATTGGTGACTCCAACTGGGGGAAACTTTAGAGCTTTGGGCAATCAACTGAGGAATTTCTGGAGCGAAGAATGAAAGTTGAAACCATCGTCAATCAATATTTAAGGCTAAAGAAAACTGCAAAGCCAAAAGGGGATCATATGCGATTATATATGTATGCATAATATATATATATATAAGCGAAAAAGGCAAGTGATCCATTTTGATTGAAGAAAGCTATAAGACAGTTAAAATTATATAAAAGGGAGTTAGAGTTTAAGGGTTGAAGTAGTGATGGGCTAGCTCTCTTCGTTCTCAATGTGTGGCGTCTTCCATCACAAGACAGTGAACACGAGAAGCGCGAGGCAGTGTGCAGATGTGACTAACCACATTATACCATGATTGTTTTTATCTGTTAGTGCCAACAAATATGGCATTTATGCGTATATGTTATTTTCTTGTTTGTCATTGTTACTAGTTTCAATATATTGCAATGGATCAGTGTCATGGCCCACCAACATAAGTAATGCAAAAGGTAACAAGTCCACCGAGCCACAATCGTATAGTATTACGAAATATAAATCATTGATCCTCTAATATCGCTAATTTTATAAGCACTAATAATGTATGAGAATTGAAATCCAATGCAAGCTAAATGAATAAAATATGGTTTATTGATTAACATTCGTGCCATAAATAGAAGCTGAAATTTGTATACTGTGTTAACAATGTATAAAAATAAAGTTTCTGAAAAACCATGACGTGGTGTGAATAGCCAATTAACGTGGTACCAGAAGCAATAACGTAGTAAGTAAACTCAAAGCCCAACACCGCTATTGGGCCCAAAGGTAGTCCAATTAAAGAGTCGGGTCCAGTTTCAACAAGATGAGAAACCCCAGACGCCCATCGCCACCACCGTTCTTTCCGTTAATGAATCCTTTGGATCCTAAAGTGCATCGCAAGTACACACCATCGCAACCCCTACCGTCACAGCGTAGAAGATTACCGACACCACTTTTGATTCACTTTTACATTTTATAACAGCGTAGGTAATAGGAGGCATAATTAAAAAGATTTGAGAAGAGGAGTGATTTGTACTGCTGCACGTAGACTAAACCTGATTCCTTCTAGTATTTTCATCGAAAATAATGTAACTAAATTATTGGAGGCTCTGACTCTTGATAACAGAGTATGGAGCCTAGGGACCAATCTGTCAGTAAAAGTGGATATGGATTCACCTGCATCTTAGAGGTACACACGGTGAAGAGTAAAAGACATTGTTGATTCGGTGGGAGAGAAATTTGGTCAACCCTATGAAGGTTAAGTCAAAATATAAGGCATAGGAGAGGTGGATTATGAAAATCAGGCTAGCATTCTCACGCATTTTGTAGGGGCACCGTTTCAAATTTAATAGTTTTTTAATTAGGAGTTGCCCATAATAATTAATTGGGGCATCTAATTATACTCTTTGATGAATTATCAGTAAGTAAAAGCATGTACAGTTTGCTAAATTTCCTATTGCTTTTACCCAAGTTTGAGAGCATTTAAAACTATTTACCACATTAGAGTATCATCTAAAAGTAAAAGGAAAAAATGATGCTTTCATGAGAGTAGTTGCAATTATAACACGCACAAGTAAATGAAATTAATTACGTATCCCCTTATTGTTCTTGAGGACCGATGTACGTTAAAGGTTCAAACAAATGCCATCACTGAAAACAATTATCACTAGTTGTCATGCGGTTAAGAGGCATTCCTTATACAGGTGAATTATAGGTAATATAAAAATATCAAGTGGAATTATCCCAGAGTAATTTTGGGATTAGAAAGTTTTGAAGAATTAGTGAAAATTAAAAAGACAAAGGTATTCATCTAGAAAGATAGCAAGCCATAGAGTTCCAAGTTACGATTCTTCAAACGTTCAAGACGCTGGTTCAATCGCCTGATTCTACCGATAAAGTTGCGACATAGGAGGATGAAAGGGATGATATGGGCGGAGATCTCTTTATGTTTAGGTTTTAGGCTTTGTGAGTGAGAACCATTTTACGAGGCCCTATGGTGGGCGCCAAAATGTTCACAACAAGAATAAGGATTACTCAAACCCTAAAGAATTACTCTAGGAAAGTAGATTTATTTTCTTAATGACTAAACACCCTAGTTAGTCCTTGATTCCAGTGGCATCAGACATTTAGGTCCTTCTATTAGTAAGTTAGTCCCGTTAGTCCCCTATGTCCGTCATCGTCGGACAGATAAGTCCTTGTCATTAATAGAGTGTAAACGTCTGTCAGAGTCAGCTGAGGTAGCTCATTAAATGCCACCAGGAATCCCATGTTTTAAGAGAGACAACGTCGTTTTGCTAAAACACACCCATTAGTCCTTGACTCTGTTAACGTCAGACACTTAGGTCCCCAGGTTATTAAGTTGAACCTGTTAATCTCCCACGTCTATCATCGTCAGACATATAGGTCCCTGCCATTAACAGACACTTAACATCTGTTTGTTCCAGGTGACGTGGGTCGAATCCCCTATATTAAAGAAATTATATTGCACTGCATGGCTTTAAGATGGTTTTAAAAGTGTTAGTTCTGCATCAAAGTAGTGCCTAATGTAATGGACAAATAGATGTAAGCTCCTTATTACTGCTGACTACTAGTTTGATGTTGAAAGAAACTGTCCATTCTAAATGATAAAAGATTAGGCAGGAAATATTGATCTGTTAATTTCATGAGCTAAACCTTTCACCTGATCTATTTTAGTCAACTTTAAAAAGGATAGAAAAAAAGAAACCTAAAAATCAAGAGAACATCTTAAAACCATCTTAAAGCCATGGAGTGAAATATAATTTCTTTAATCCATGGGATTCGACTTATGTCACCTAGAACGAATGGACGTTAAGCGTCTGTTAATGGCAGGGACCCATATGTCTGACGATGATAGATACTAGTAGAAAAAGCGGATAAAATCACGGTTAAAAATGGCCTTTAATCATGGTTAATGAACCATGGTTGTTGCAGCTATGGTAGTAGATGAGGGCGTTTAACCACGGTTAACAACTGTGGTTATAAATTATATGTAATCACGGTTGTTCGTAACCGTGATTAAATAAGAACATATGTAATCACGGTTATCGAGCATAACCGTGAATATAACAGACTATGTATATTCATGGTTGTCTAGCATAACGGTGAATATAAGTAGTCATAAAACTTCACTTACAGACTATGTATATTCACATTTGTCTAGCATAACCGTGAATATAAGTAGTTATAAAACTTCACTTACTATGTATAATCACGGTTATGGTAGTAACTGTGGATAAATAGGGTCTATAATCACAGTTGTTACCATAACCGTGATTAAGTAATGAGGTTTTTTATAATATGGTTTCTGTTTTATTGTTTTCCAAACCTGCAATCAGACAACCATCACAATATACAGTATATCCCAGAATATCCAGCAACAATATATAAAAAGAATGGTATATATATAACATTAATTTGATATGAATTCATAACAACCTAAAAAATAAAACTATATACATTTCAGATGAATGTAACCTAATAAAATGTAAACCCTAAATCCTACACTAGATACATATATAAGAGAATAAAGATCCTATATCTAGCTAAGTCCTTTCTTGACTTCAATGAAGTATGAGGCCCATTGGTTTCTAACATTATCTATAAGTGTCTTAGAGAAGTATGACCGGTCCTAGAAGTACTGCAAACAATACACAAAACAATTAGAACAAAAGCTATATTTATTACATGAAATTGATGAAATTGGTAGAAAACTAGTCCAAATCATGAGACTTACATCTGTCTATCCATCTACTAAATATTGTTGGACGATGGTCAGCATGGTATGCATGATGTAATAGCCACACTCAAAGGTACCCTCCTACTTGTAAGACTACAATGGACATAAAATATAGAATAAGTGAATTCGCAACTTAAAAAATATATATTGAAGATTTGAATGAATACGATTGACTTACTTTTGGGTGCACCCATGTAACTTTTCTTCTACTGGACTTAATTCCAAGTAGTCGATTATATCCAACCACTGCCCTACGTCAAGATAAGTTAGAATCGTATAGGTCCAAAAATGATGTAATCGAATTTGTACTTATTTTTTAGGGATTAACTTACCCGTCTACTATACTTTTCAGGTCTTGTGGAACTGTCCCGTGCATAGTATCAAAGTACAGAGCAAGATAAGCCTGGGGACAGATCACCACAAGCGTCCAGTGGGCGTTGCAGTTACCAGTGATAGGTGAGACTTCAAAATGCAAAAATTAATGGACAATAATTATGGAATAAAATATTACCCTTTATGATACTGGCCCATGTATACACCCTTCCTAGACTCAAACATCCAATTCTGGATGTATACCTGGGTGTCCTCCTTATTGTTTCCTTGCCTCTGTATGAAAGAGGGCTCTAAGAAACCATAAGTTTCATCGAGACCCAAGTCCACACAGATTTTTGTCAGAAACCTAAACAAGTTAAGACATGGTTAGCGACAAATAACTTGTATAATGAAAAAATTGGACATAAAATGATATACTTACGGCTCCCATAGCTGAATGATGGAGATGTTCAGCTGCGTCATCCCCATCATAGTCTCACACAAGTCACTCCGTGTAATATAAACCGGTAGTGAACTTGGACGGCCGAACACCAGTGGCCGCCATAGGACCTGAAGAGCGTCCTCTCCTAGCTCAGCCCCAATCTGTCATAGCATCCGGATCGGATCGTCGACAGGGTCTGGCTTCTTCAATGCCGGTTCCTGTTAAACAATTGACAACCATCACAGTTTGTACCATAATTGACAATATAACAAAATTAGTTAGTGTTTCAGGTTTTTACCTATATAGGAGCAACCAACAGAAGTCTGTTGGGCCATATCAGAAAATGGCCCACTGCCTGACCGACGGTTTTCACCTCTGGAGTTGTCACTAGCACAGCAGCATCATCCTCAAGGACAAGCACAACAGAGACCCTAGACATACGATCAAATAATGACTGATGGTGAACCACAGGGCCTAAGTTGTAGACCATGCCAGTGGCAACTGGCTTCTCTGACCCATCAATAAATAGGTCATATTGACGGGTATCTACAGGCTCGACCCCATCATCGTTAGGGTCAGCTACAGCGCACGACCCCTTAGTGCTAACCCTCCGTACCTACATATTTACACATCAAGCAGAAATTATTCAACAATGAAAGAAAGTGATTACAAACAACAAACAGTTAAATAGAATAAGGAATCTAACCTGTGGGACGCTAGCTGGTGCAGTAGTCTCCTGGTGGTGGCTGAGTGAGGCCTTCATCTCCTCCCTGAATTAGGTCATCTCCTGGTAGAGCCTAGATATCTCCTCCTGATACTCAGCCTTCACAACAGCCACCTTCTGCTCCACCAACTTCTCAAAGGAGGGGGCAGGGTCGGGAGCACTGTAATAGCTTTGGAGGCCTGTGAAATGTGAATGATTAGCCCATAATTATTTAATAGATAACAAAATGAAAGGGTACAGTTATTTACAACTTACCTATACCTTGACCAACAGCACGCACCCTTCCTGGGTGCTCTGGCCTACCGATGGCGGTAGTCAAAATATCTGCCTACCATGGGCTACGAAAGACCCTTGGGTTGATTACTCAACCAAGGAATCCTGAAACCAAATAAGTTAGTATTCACTTCCTTCACATAAACCAAAAAACAGACACTGATACAAGGGGAATACTTACAATCCGTGAGACGACCTTCTGAGCTTGTGAGGAAGTGTATTCCCCACTCTTCTTAATCCTGGCCTGCTTCCATTTGTCATGGCATGTAGGTGGGGAAGGGGGATCCACAATACCAGTGTCAGGCTGGCTAGTCTAACACTGACTCAGCCTCTCCTGGGCCAGCCGCTCCTCCAACCTACGGTAACCCCCACGTGACAGTGTGTGGGGGCAGTCATTCAGCTTCCTAATGTCCTGTGCTTTCTTTCTGACCACCTACAACAAGAAAGAAAATTATTTAGTTAGACTTTTAAATTATACATAATTTAAGCATTTAAAAACCAATGTACCTGAAATCGGTCAGAATGCCTAGACGCAACGAAAGCATCCTAAGTCTCCTGATCAATGAAGGCATATTTCTTTCCAGGGAACTGTCCTTGGTCCTCCCCGAATACATACCTACAATTCATATATATACTTTTAAACTAAGGATTGGTATAATTTGGCAAAATGTTGATTAAGAATTTAAAGTCTAAATATACCTTCTGGTGAGTTTGGATTTGAACGACCTCCATCGCTCAGCAATAATACCGAGGATCTTCCTCCTAGCTGTGTCATGTGTTGGTATCTCAAAAGAATCCTACATTAAAAGAGTTAGTCCATAAAACAGACACTTATTATTATTACATGAAATGATACACTAAAATAAAACTTAAATGATATATAAGTTTCCAGAATATCACTCCAAATCTGGTTCTTCACCACCTCCTCGATATTATCCCAGTCGGGGATAATAATGGACACCTTTGACGGTGCCACAACTCCCAAATAACTGCTAAATTTCACGGTATTTGGTCCTCCAAATCTACCAGTGTTGACATTGACGTCAACACGCAACCTCTCTCCCTGATGACGCCTAAGTGCAATATCAGGCATCCGGGTAACACCTCTACTCCTCCGAGTAGAGGAACCAGTAGCCTATGAGTCAGACCTAGAACACTGATCCTGGTCAGCCATGAGTATCTGTCCAAACAAGGAAACACAACTGTCAAATATTTAATATAACATTTAATACAAAGAATAATTAATATAACATGTAATTCAATGATTCATTAACATGATTAATACCCTATGAAGATGAAATATTTTCCCACAAGCCTTCATGGTGGTCATGGCGACTGGCAACTACACCATCTATGTCATGTTTAACATAGATGTTGGCATACGTGTTGTGGTGGATGGAATTTCAACAATATCAAGATTGGGGTCTCCAATGTGTCTACCTTGGATAACAATTGACCACCGTTTGTCAGCTGGGTCAGCAACATAAAAAACTTGCTTCACTTGTGTTGCCATAATGAATGGTTTGTCCTTATGCCCTATCTTGTTGAGGTCCACCAATGTAACTCCTAAATCATTAGTTTTGACATTGTTCTTATTGTTAACCCATTTGCATTTAAACACAAGAACGGTGAAGGAACCGTAATCGACTTCCCATATATCTTCAATCACACCAAAGTAGCATGACTCGGCCATGACAGGGTTGTTGTCCTTTGAAGTTAAGAAATACATTGACTGAGCCACAACCAATACTCCACTATTTTGATTTGTACTTTTTTCATCCTGTGTCCTTATATAAAATAAATAGTTATTTATGTCATACCCACAAAAGGTGAGGACATTAAAGTTCGGGCCCTGTGCCAGTCGATGTAATGTTGAGGATGCAGATGCATCTTTTAGAACGGTCTTTTCAAACCACTGCATGAATGTCTTGTTGTGTTCATTCAACACCCACTTTTTAGTCATTTTAGGGTTGGTTCTCTTGACTAACTCCTTGTGAGTGGCTAGATACGGTTGCACGTTATCCGTGTTGTTCAAAATATACAAGTGTGCTTAAAGGACATCATCACGTGACATGCTCTTCATTTTTTTTCCAATCGTTTCTTTCCCATTCAATCTCCTATTATGATGAGTCATTGGAATACCAATGCTTGCAGCATGTGACATGTATTCAGTGCAAAACTTAATTGCTTCCTCTGCAATATATCTTTCCATAATTAAAGCTTCAGGACGACGTTGATTCTTCATATAACCTTTCAATATCTTCATATATCGCTCAACAGGATACATCCACCGCAAGAACACTGGACCGCACAAACGGATCTCTCTCACCAAATGGATGATTAAGTGGACCATTATGTCAAAAAAAGAGGACGGGAAATACATTTCAAGCTGACATAGTATAAGCGATGCTTCCTGCTCCAACACATCCAATTCCCCGGGCACGATTACCTTGTAACATATGGCATTGAAAAACATACACAGCCTTGTTATGACATTTCTTATTTTTAGGAAGAATGTCACGAATGGCGATAGGCAGAAACTGTTGCATCAACATGTGATAATCGTAAGACTTCAACCCAACTAACTTCAAATCTTTCATGGAAACACAAGTATTGATGTTTGAACCATAACCAGACGGAACTTTAACACTACGTAATGATTCACACAGACTTTTCTTTTCTTCTTTAGACAATGTATGACATGCTGGGGGAAAATATGTTCATTTGCCCTTTGATTGTGGATACAACTCCTGACGTATACCCATAAGCTCCAAGTCCTTACGCGAATTTAGGCCATCTTTAGTCTTCCCGGGTATGTTTAAGAGTGTACCAACCAAACTGTCACACATATTTTTCTCCACATGCATTACATCAATGCAGTGTCTTACATCAAGCTCCCTCCAATATGGCAGGTCAAAAAACACTGACTTTTTCTTCCAGTTGTTTTGTGTTAGGTGCTGTTTTTCACACTTACCAAACTGCACATTGACATCTTTCACCTTTTCATATGCCTGGCGACCAGATAGTGGTAGAGGAGCCATTTCAAAATCCTGGGCACCGTTCAACCTCCGAAACAGATGATTTGCTTTAAAAAACCTTTGATGTCGAAGATAAAAATTTTTTCTACCATGATACAACTGCACAGAACTAGTTCCTTCCTCACATACTGGACAAGCTTTATGACCCTTCACGTTGTACCCGGATAAGTTACCATACGCTGGAAAGTCATTGATCGTGCAAAATAGCATGGCACGTAATTTGAATGATTGCCCGGTAAACCCATCAAACATATCAACCTCATCTTTCCATAACCTTTTGAGGTCTTACACTAATGGAGTTAAATATACATCAATGTCGTTCCCCGGTTGTCGTGGACCAGAAATCATCATTGATAACATGACATATTTCCGCTTCATGCATAACCATGGTGGCAAGTTGTAAACAAACAACAAAACAGGCCACGAACTATGGTTTGTACTTAGGTTCCCAAACGGGTTCATGCCGTCTGTGGCTAGTGCAATCCTAATATTTCTTGGTTCATGGGCAAAATCCAGAAAAATCGTATCCATTTTCTTCCATTAAGATCCATCATCCGGATGCCTAAGTAGTCCGTCAACAACCCTTTCATCAGCATGCCATCTCATAAGTTTTTCATCATCTACATTGGAAAACACACGCTTTAGTCTTGGAACTATAGGCAGATACCATAACACCTTTGCAGGAGACCCTTTAGTGCAGACCTCATCAGAATCCGCCTCTTTCTTCTTATACCGTGACACCCCACACCTAGGACATCGATGCAACATTTCTAACTCACCCTGGAATAATACACAATCATTTGGGCATGCATGTATTTTCTCATACTCTAAACCCATAGGACACAACACCTTTTTGGCCCTATAGTTACGATTTGGCAAGGTGTTTCCAGCTGGAAGCATTTCTTTCAACAACTTCAGTAAATCAGTGAAACTTTTATCCGTCCACCCGTTTATGGCCTTCAAATTAAACAATCGTAAAACTCACTAGTGCAGAAAATGGATACGAGGACAGGATACGAGCACGGTTATGTCAAAACTGTGCTAAAAAAAAGGCGGTGGCATTTTTGAAATTTTTAAAGTCACATACGAGGACGGTTGACTGGCAACCGTGCTTAAAACTAGAGTTACGAGCACGGTTGGCAAAGAACCGTGCTTAAAGACTGGAAAAATTTTTTAAATTTTTTTTCTAAAAGAGTTATAAGGACGGTTGCTTTGAACCGTGCTTAAAGGTGTCATATACGAGGACGGTTGACTGGCAACCGTGCTTAAAACTAGAGCTACGAGTACGGTTGACAACGAACCGTGCTTAAAGACTGGAAAAATTTTTTAAATTTTTTTTTCTGAAAGAGTTATAAGGACGGTTGCTTTGAACGTTGCTTAAAGGTGTTTTTATTTTTTAAAATTTTTTTTTAAAAAAAACCTACGAACACGGTTGTGAGGGACCCGTGCTTAAAAGGCTAGATACGAAGACGGTTGGAAGGGACCCGTGCTTAAAAGTAGTAAAATAATTGAGCTATTAGCACGGTTCTGAGGGGAACCGTGCTTATAGGGTCATTTTCTCGAAAACTTAAGCGTTGTTTCATTTCCCTCCTCTTCTTCCTCCTCCCTCCATTAAAATAAAAAGGTGTTCTTCTTCTCTCTTTCTCTCTACCAAGGTTTCCATTCGTGCTCCCCTTTGATGTTGGTCATCTACTCACGCACATACAGGTTTCTATTTTTACCCCTCATTTTCATTATTATTTATTTGTTAGGAATTATAATGAGTTTAAAAGCTCCTCCTTCCTCCGCCCATCGTTCCCACTAGGTATCATATCATAACATTTCTTTTTTTTCTCCTTTTTTTCCATTTTTTAATTTTCTCTTTCTCTTGTCAATTTCTAGTTGTCAGATGGGATCAGCAAGGTTGTCTTTGGAGATATGTTACCAATAAAGAGGTCGAGAGCTTAAACAAACGGTTATGGCAGATCTGCTCTAGAGCCTAAACAAACGGTGTTTTGAAATTTTGGTCGAATGAGGTTGGGTGAATTGTTTGACCTGGACGAATGGATCTGTCGAATGGATGAATGGATTTGAGCTTTTTAAGCACGGTTCTGCCATAACCGTGCTTATAGGTGCCACTTTTAAACACGGTTCAAAAACGTGCTAAAATGTGCTAACTTTCCATCACGTTGGGAACAAGCACGGTTCTGGAACCGTGTTTAAAGGCCCAAAATAACCGTGTTTATAGGCCCAAAATGCACTAGTGACTGCTGATAACCTCGTGAAATTTACGCAGTTTGGATACAATGGCTGCTCAGAATCCTCATACAGAGTCGTATATACATGATCTTTCTTAAAACCTTCTACCCCCACATCACGGATCATATCCTCGAGTCGGTCATCCATGTCAACATCGGTGTCATGCATCGAGTTTCGATTTTTAGTTTAAGAGTTGTTGCTTGGCACCACTACATCTTCACCATGCCATATCCAACGAGTATAACTACACAGAAAACCGTCACACAGTAGATATTCTCGAACCTCTTCCAAGTCTACCCGATGCAGGTTCAAGCATTTAACACAAGGGCAAAAATACTTTCCATTCACCTCCACTGCATTCCTCGCTACGAATTCTATAAATGATTCAACTCCCCCTCGTACTCTACACTTAGGCGTGATGCAGTTATCCAACTTCGATCCATACCAACTGTTTATAAGGTGCTATGATCAATCTCACTTTTTCTACAAAGGTGGTGGTCCTATACCCATTCAGGATGACAATTGTTTTTATACATCATTCATATATACAGGTTAGGACTTATTTTAAAATTTGATGAAATTTTGGCAGCATTTCACATTGGTCTCTAAGTACACAAAATGAGAGTGGTCAAATCAAATTCAACCACAACCAAATATGCATCCAGAGAACAACACAAAATACAAGTTACCGAAAGTTTATCAAATTTTAAAATAACTCCTAACTTGTACATACTAATAATAACGTATAAAAAATAATTGTTCATCCCAAACTGTCCAAACGGACAATTCAAGATTCAACACAAATGATGAAATTAATTAATTTAACGACCATTTGTGTCGAATCTCAAACAACAACTTTCATACTAGTTAAGTAACTAGTATGAGCCTACGAGTTCGCAAGAATGACAACCACACACATACAACAGCAATAGAAATAACACTATATATACGAGTAACCAAGATCAATAGAAATAACATTATATAAGTGAAATGTAAATTTTGATTAGAAATAATACCTAAAAATGTGTTATTTTGAAGTAGAAGTATGGTGTTGGATTATGGATTATGGATTATGGATTATGGATTACAGATTATGGTATTGGATTATAAAACTTTTAAAGTTTGGACTTTTATTTAGTAATTAGTATGATGTTTTTAATTTGTGTTATTTTGAAGTACAAGTATGGATTTATGGATTATGGATTATGGTATTGAATTATAAGACTTTTAAAGTTTAGATTATGGATTATGGATAATGGATTATAAGATCACATGAACTTTTATTAACTAGGTTAGCATTAACAACCTCAATTTGTTGAAAGTTTATTTATACATTTACTTTCTTATTTGTATTTGACCTCAATTTGGTAAATATTTTACATTATTTTTAATTTTTTAAATCTAATTATATCTTCTAAATTTTTAATCCTATGTATATTTATCTTAATTATAAGTTTGATAATCTTTTATTTGTTTTAAAAAAATCAACTAACACTCTAAACAATGGCATGGACTATTTTTAAACATCTTGCATTTTCTTGATTTTGAGTGTGGATTATTTAGTTAGTAATTTCTTTCATTTAACTTATTTGATTTTGGGTTCTAATCTTGCATGCTGATTTTGTTCTAATAATATTTTTACTAGCATGCATTTTCTTTGATTTTGATGTCTTATTGAACATAATAAGTGGCTATTACACAAACAGATGAAATTTCATCAAAGTGCCAAACACAATCACACTAACATTGATCATTGAGTATATGTGAAAGTGGAAAAAATCGATAAGTATGTAGCATTCTGAAACTAGAAGTGATGAGTACGTACACATTCAATTACTTTAATGTAGGGCGAATGAGCATCGAGTGGTTCCAGTAAGGGAAGGGCTGAATTAAATTTAAGGGCCTTCTTAGTGTGGTGTATTGCCATTCCTCAATGCCCATTTTGAGAATGGGGAACAAACCCAGTTTGCTCTTACAGTTTAGCATAAAAATAAAATAAGATGATGTCCCTCTCAATTGCCAGTACGTATTCTAACAGCTCCATACACACACAGAGAAGAGCTTCGACAAGCCAAGTGAAAACACACACACATACAGAAAACACATACATGCACAGGGATATACTGAACCAGCAAACAAACAGACATAGAGACACATATACAACCTTTGACTAATGGAGTTAAACTAAACAGAGCATAAATACAACATACACAGTACAATATAAGGACATGGGGTACATACCAGACAATGCTGCAAAGAAGATGACTCAAAACCAAAAAAGGAAGGAAGGACAGAGTGAACCAAAGTAGACGACGACAAGTAGAGAGCGCAAGCTGGAGAAAATCGTTAAAGATGAGCGCGAGAGGAGAAGCACAAAGTGAAAAAGACTATCAGGTGCGGCTTTTGAAATTTCAGAAAAGATGTATAACCACGGTTACCATTAAAACCGTGAATATATTACACATATATTCACGGTTCAATAAAAACCCGTGGATAAATGTTAACTCTATAACCACGGTTGAGACCACAACTGTGGATAAATATTAAATCTATAATCACAGTTATACAAACAACCATGGACATATAGTACCCAATGATTAAACCCTAAAACCTGAACTATATATCCACGGTTAGAAACACAACCGTGATTATAGACATCAATATATATCCACGGTTAACATCATAACCCTGATCATACCCATGAATATATAGTCACGGTTGTGTAGACAACCGTGGATATATATTTCAGGTACTATATATCCACGGTTGACTCCTCAACCGTGAATATATATTGATGGGTACGATCACAGTTATGATGTTAACCGTGGATATATAGTTTTCCCTGATTATATCGTTCACCTTATAATTTCAAAAATGCCACCGCGCATGTTTTTATCACTAATCCACTTCAACCCGTGAATATATCCCGTTGTTATATCTAATTTTTGCACTAGTAACAGGTCTAACTTAATAACCTGCAGACTTAAGTGTCTGACGTTAATTGAGTCAGGGACTAACGAGGGTGTTTTAGCAAAATGACGTTGTCTCTCTTGGAAATGTGGCATTCCTGGTGGCATTTAACAAGTCACGTCAACTGACTCTGACAGATGTTTGCACTCTATTAACGACAAGGACCTATCTGTCCGACTATGATGACGTGGGGGACTAACGGGACTAACTTACTAATAGGAGGACCTAAGTGTCTGACGCTACTGGAGTCAGGGACTAACTGAGGTGTTTACTCTATCTTAATTGTGTCACTTGAATTACAATATGAGCCTATAGGCTATATTTATAGTGAAGTAAAGGGGGATGGAAGAGTCCAGGCTTAAGCCAAGTAAGGGAGATGACCGCTTCTAGTGGGGTAATGGAGAGTTGTTATCAGCTAAAGTAAAAGATGAAAGGGTACCATGAGGCCCCTTCTGACCCAGGAGGGAACAATATATATATATATATATATATATATATATATTTTAAATTAGTCTCATATTTCTTAAAAAATTTTAATTTGGTTTTTTGTAACATGTATCATAATATAATTGATACAAGTATCACAAACTAATTGATTAACATATAAAATTTGAAATTAAAAAAATATGGAACCATTGAGACAAGAGAAACTCATTTGACCATTAGATTATAAATATTCTATACTTTATTTAGTTGAATATTAGTACATATAAAATGTTAAATATATTCTAAATAATATTATTTATTAAATGTATTATGAATCCTATATTTATTATAAATATAGGTGATAATATTTAATGAATTACTAACTATATTCTATAAAATTTATATTATTAAAAACAGATTTTTTTTATTAATTTCAAACTTTTCATGCTAGCTTGTATCAAACTATAAATTTAGTAAAGTTTGATCTTCTAGTCTATGAAAGGTGAAAAATGAGCTTCACTGTTGGTCTACATAATACATTTAAAAAATATATGACTTGAACACTAACAGATGATAATGTTTAGGAGCGATAAAAGGATTACCTCCAGAAGCAAAATGTTCCTGAGGATGGAACTGGGGACCTAGGTGTTGTTACTTTGGGCCCTCTAGATGTAATTTTGAGAATCCGTGCTCATGACAAGTCTCATGCAATGAAGGAAAATTCCAAAATGATTATACTTACCCCTAGATGGGTAACTAATTTTTTTTATTTTTTATTTTTTAAGTCTAAGAAATATGTTTTTGAACATATAGTACCTTTATACCGAATAATAAAGGTACTATAAAGCTTACACATATAATTCAATTGCTTCCATGGGCCATGGAAGGAGGACATCCATTTCGTCTGATGTGATCGAATAATGGTAGAGGCATAGGCTAAACTTGTAGCTGAGTGGGCGTAGCCTGGATGGGTAACAAGCGCAACCAGAGTAGTTCCACGAGTGGCATGCTGCACGCCATAGGTAGTTGGCCATGTGTTGACATTGTCTGATTGCTGGTGAGTAATAACTATTTAAGAAAGGGAACTTCATCAATGAACATTCATGTCAAACAATGGAAAGTTATAGTCCATATATTAATTCTATTTCAAATTTAATTAAGTCTATAATACATTAATTATTCATATGTTTTCAATGTATTAATGAGTAAGATGAGTACAATAAGCGTTTGGCTAAGCTAGAGGCTAGAGGCTAGAAGCAAATCGCTTAATCTGGCTGCTTAGATTGACTTATAAATGAGCGTTGCTGATAAGAGACACCATGATTGCATTTATGGCATCTCCTTAGGCTTAAATGTTCGTCAATGGGGATTTTCATTAATGGGAAAGCCTCTTTCCTCTATCGCTAATGCTACATTAGCTAATGATACAATCAGCTGCAAGACCATGATGCATCCTAGTTGGGCAATATTTAATGAGCATAGAGGGAAGGGTCATCCAAGGCTAGCCGTTAGCCTTATGATTCTACAATGGATAGTCAATATGTGTTTGAGGAAGATTAGGAGCACTTGTACCACCATCATTGTAACATTCTGGTTTAAATTTAATTACTGATTAAGAGTTAATTATAGGATTAAGGCTAATAGTTGATTTAGACTGATTTCTGGTTGGTTAAAGGTAGCTGAATGATAATAATAGTAATGCTAGGTGAAAGGACGCATGTACCCTCCTGGTAGTATTAAAGGGTTTCGGTTCCCTCTCTCCCTGAGGATTCACGCTGGACATCTCTTTCCTACCGTTTCTCTTCTTCCGTGCTCTTCTTCTTTTCTCCTCTGTTCTTTGTTCCCATGAGCTCGCGATAGAGGTGGCTAAGGATCGGAGTCCTCCTTCCTTCTCGCCGAGTCAGAGAGGGTGTGAGTGTGCATTTCCCCTCTGCATGCAACCTATCTCCTTCCTTACTGTTCCTTCACCCCCTTCCGCATTGTCTTCTCCTTCACCCAACTCAGTGACATTGTGATGCCCTGAGACAGGAACCCACCATTACTGGCAAGATCAGATTGTTCGTGGATGAGGAAACAGCTTTGAGTTCTTCATGCGGAGTGCTGAGCCCAGCATCTGAGCCCAGCATCTGAGCCCAGTAGTTGTGTGGGTTGGAGGGAGCGATCGAAGGATGACTGGTCAGCATGGTAACTCGAGGAGTCTCTGAACCCCGACAGCAGGATTCACGCTGCTAAAGAAAGACTTAAAGGCTGGACGTCTCTCTCTTCGTGCATGTATCTGACCGCCTCCTTTCTGCTGTCTTCCTCTTCTTCACCTGCGTCTTCTTCCACTCAAAAGCTAATGGGATCTCAAGTGGAGGAGAGAAGCGTTGGGTGCCCAGAATTGTTGAAATGTTTTATCGATGGTGGGACGAGGCTGCTCAAGAAGTGAGCAGGGCGCTGGGTACTTCAGAGGTTTGGGAACCTCCACTGTTCTTCCCTACGTAGTTGGATTCCTTGGAAGCTAAGCTGCTCAAGAGTGTGAGGTAACCCCCGATTCCTTCAAGCTGTGCAGAATGCAACGACAGGGTCATTCGGTGAAGAAAATTGACTGGCTGATCGATAAGAGAATGGCCGATCAGAGCTGCAGACTCGGGAAGCTTCTGGAAGCTTTATCCCAGGTAAGGGGGTGTTCGGGTTATGATTAATTAGAATGGGACATACTGTCCGGGTTATTATAATGGCTGAATCGAGTGAGGGTTAATGCTGAATGAAAATTGTGCGTATTCGTATATGAATATGTGTATGGATGTTGCTGAATAGAATTTGAGAAGTATGAGTATGCATGTGTGTGAGCACCGATCAGTCCCTGATCGGGTGTATGTGAATTGAGAAGTAACTGTTGTGATAATTATGCTAATGCTGAATGAATTGTATATGAATGCGGATGAATGCATGTATATGTGTAGACACAGATCGGTTTCTGATTGTGTGTGGCATAATCCGAGTGAAATTGAGTTATATGATGTGATAAAATGATGTTGTGGCAATGTGGAGTCGGGTTTGACAAGTAGGTCACCCGAGGGATGTTAGTGAGTCGGGATTGACAAGCAGGTCACCCGAGTGACGTTGTTAATGGTTACTTGATGAAAATATGAAATATGAATGTGTGATTATGTGGTGTAGGACGGCCGACGGTATATGATAGCCCCTCATTTCTGGCTCCCGTGGTTTTTGTGCCCAGTTGAGCTACCCAGTGGTCAAGTAGGACCTAGTGGTCGAGATGGAGAGTCAAGCAGGACTCGGTGAACCAAGCAGGGTTCACGGGGTGTCAAGTAGGACCCCCAGCTGAAGGCCGATCCTTTAGTATCCGGATACTAGGAGACAATTATATGTGAGTCAGTTGTGATAATTGTTGATTTTGCCGAATGAAATTTTGATATATTCGCTGAGAGATGTTATATTCATCGAGTGGTAAATTGGTTATGATTGTTGAATAAAAATTTAAATCACTACCAAACGATTTGATAGGTTGCCGAGTGTTTATGGACATGTTGCCGAGTGAATGTCGATACAGTTGCTGATTGAATGATATATATACTCCTGATGAGTAATACAAAGTTTTCTGGGTTCAAGTTGATATAATTGATGATTATGAGTTGAAATGTTTGTCGAGTGATTGATATATATATATATTGCTGAGTAAAAGTCAATATACTTGATGAGTTTGACTTGATAAATTGTTGAGGACTATTTGTTATACTTATCGAGGGAATTATTATAATTACTGAGTGTGAGTCATTTATCGAGTGAGACCTGCACTTTGACAATAAAGTGACCGAATGGAAACTGTATACCTGTGAATTATTAATTTCCGTTCTAGATTAATTACGATGCTAAACACTCACCCTTACTGTTGTTTTCAATTTAGTAACCAGTGACAGGAAGGCGGTCGGAGCCCTGGAGTCGCGCCAAGTAGGAGATTGATGCCAAGGCCGAGTGGTTTGAAGAAATTATGTAACGCACACACACACACACACACACACACACACACACATATATATATATATATATATATCTAGAACGAGATTTCCGAGTGTGGAACTGTGTAGGAGTTGATGTGTTAATTGAATAAATATGAATTTATGTTGTTAGAAGATTGGTATAAATTTTCATGTGTTGTGCAGCACAGCCGATTGCCGGGTGAATCTGCCCGAGAGGATTTATTCCTATCCGAGCGAGGGCCAGTCGGTTGATGTTTGTTTTATATCGGTGGGAAATTCCCATTCTTTTCCTGAGTGAAAAATATGTATAAATCTCGTGTGTAGAAGGGTTTGAATATGCCCGAGTGGAAATCCGAATGAACCCCTCCGAAGGAAGAGTTGTTGCAATGGCTCAAGATTTGGGATGTACTCTAAGTATAATATATAAATATGTATATCCTGAGTGGTGAAGATTAGAATAAGGCGGAGTGGGACTTAACTTGATGATTTTTCGAGTGAATAAGTGGGCAGATGTCGAGTGACTCTGGCGGAAATGTTCCGGGTGATGGATGACTATAGAGATCCCTTCCGAGTGAAGGAGAGTCTGGGCATTCTCCGAATGTGAGAAGGGTAAATATACCGAGTGATAAATGTGTAAGGTAATCCCGATTGTATAGAGGTTGAGATACACTGAGTGGTGTTTGACTGGGACATAATCTGAGTGTGGAAGGTTTATGGATACCGAGTGGGAAAACCCTTCGTTACCGAGTGGATTGTGTATGTGACCCTTGTGGGTAAAAATGAATGACTAAGTATAATATGCTGGGTCAATCCCGAGTGATTGGAATCCCTTGATACCGAGTGATCGAATGCCGAGTGTGGCTTCTCGTTTCAGCGAATATGGGATTCGCTCCAGCGAGTGTGGTTTAGATGGAAGGCTCTTGGGGTTGGTTCGCTTAAGCGAATGGGTATTTCGCCCGAGCGAGTTGGGCTGTCTCGCTCAAGCGTGTCGGATCTCGCTTGAGCGAGTGGACGCTGTATTGTTGGGTTCACTTAAGCGTTGTTGTGTTTCCGTTGAATCACCGAATGAGTGCTTTGATTTTACCTTGCTTCCATTCCATATTTCACCCGGGCTTTTTATGAATGGCTTTCCTTTTCCCTTGCCTTCCTTTCCCTTCTTTTCTCTTACCCGGTTCCTTGTGGTTCATTTTGTGGAAAACTTTTCCCTGTTTTGGGATTTATTTTTAATTAAACTTAGGATGTTACAATCATCGTCATGATTAGGCCCCACTATGACCAGATGACCAGCGACGACCCCCTAAACCTGACAATATCCCCCTAGATGCAATAGTGACCTCATCACTACAATCGCCATGGATATTGATCTTTGACTTTTTCATAGGTGCTCTTTCTAAATTGATGGTTTCAGTGGCCCTAGCCACGTGTCATGCTACGTGTCAAAATTGTGTGTGATTTAAGTAACTATAATTGATGCCCTTAGCCACTTGTCAAATCATGTGTGATTTAAGCAACTAGAATGGACATGATCGTGTCTACCAATCGGTCACTCATAAATAGTCAACGCAATAAAACATTTTAAAAGTGGTAAGACTTGATCTCGCAACACATGGGAGAGAATAGAAGAGTCTCGTCACTAAGCTACTTAACACATTTTAAAAAATATGATGCAACTATATATAGTTATATTATATCTGTAGAATGTATATCTACCACTAAAATCCATCTTCAAAATAAACATTTTTGTCTTTTTTTCATTTAGTATAAATTTTAAATTAAAATTGATGAACAAAAAAGGCAGAAATATTCATAGTTATATATTAATGGATATATATTCTACAAATATAATATAACAATACATAGTTATATTACATCTTTTAAATGTAACCTAGTGGTGAGGCTCTTCTTCTATTTCCTACTCAAATTGAATGCTTTATATGCTATCTTAGAATCCAAACAAAAATGATGACTTGGAAATATATGTAGCATAGATTGAATTGACATATTACTAGAGACAAATACATATGGTATAAATTCAGTTGTCACGTGGCTAAGGGCCATTTATGCGTTGACTATTTATGTGTGATCGATTGCTAGACACGATCATGTCCATCTATTCTAGCTGCTTAAATCACACATGATTTTGACATGTGGCATGACACGTGGTTAAGAGTATCAATTCTAATTACTTAAATCACACATAATTTTAACATGTGACTAGGGACATTGAAACCCTCAATTTAGAGAGGATACCTACGCAAAACCCTTAATTTTTTGTTTTATTTCTATTTTTATGTTAACACTATATATGTTTTTATTTTTATTTCTTGTTATTTAGTATTTTTTTCTCTCATGTTAATAATAATAATGATGATGGTGATAATAAATAATAATATAATATAATTAATGATAATAATAATAAATAAAATATGACTAGTTTGGCTAGGGATGTAGCGTGGAACATTATGTCTCAGTACCTTTTGCATGGAAGAAAATAAAGGGGAAATACACGAGACATCATATCTCACCGTTTGATTTTAACATGAGACATTTTAGTCACATTAAATTTGTAACTAATCCATGAACAAGTTTATAATTAACTTTAAAAATGAATAAAGAATTTTTATTTTCACCTATTAAAACTTTTATTCACCTTTTTATTTTTGTAGATGGGATAACTCTAAAATATCCTTCCACACTAATTTTAGTTATTTTCCAATTTCTCACTTTAATTTATTCTCACCACTTTTCTTGTTCAATTGCTAAGTTTAATCTCTGATTCTCCATCTCTCTACATTCTCCAGACAAAAAAGAAAAGCAGAAGCCATTTCCCACACCAATCGCTCGTTTGCCACGCTTGTTTTGTTCTTGTTATGCTTTTATTTATTATTTCACACTATACTATTCCCAGGCTTCCAATTCACTGTTAAGCCACAATTGCAAATGTGAATTTAACTGAATATATTTATTTCATTCCCGAGTTGTTAGAGAATTGCGTTTACAGGTTTGGGGTATTGTTAGCCAGTGATGCTAAAAACTCTCTTTCCGTTTTCGGAGAAACCATCAAGGCTTTTGTTTTGTTTTCCTTTGTTTAGGGGCTACAGCGAGATAGAAAAGACGAGGTTCAGAGGTTAAAATTCTGGAGTCGGAAGAAATGGAGAGTGGAGGAATATTCAAACTGACACAAATTTTAGAGAATTATTCTAAGAAATTAAAATTATATTTAAGTTTAAAAATGTTAGAATTATAAAAGAATGAATTCGAGACATTTATATAATAAGTAAAAAAGAAAAAAAAAAGTTTTTGATGCAAGTTCAAGTTGACGTAGAGGTAACCGTATCCTTCTAAGATTAAGGGAAATCAGAATTTACCATATTCTTATCTAAAATGAGGAAGAGGATCATGAGCCCCTCAATATGAAAAAATATATACTTTTATTGAAAAATAATAGTAAAGAGGTGAGAATAAAAATGTTAAATATATATATACCTTTTTTAATAATATTTTTTATTAAATATATTTATAATAAATATATTATTATAATGTATTTAATTTAATAAAAATCATTACAATTAATAATATTATAAACATATTAAAGTTGTTGTTTCATATATTAAAATTGACATAATAAAAATCAATTTTGATTTAATGGTGAGACTCATATCGTCATGTGTCCAATTTCATGGGTTTGATTTCCAACCTCAAATGGTATTAGATGTCATGTCCAAAATTGATGGAGGATGCAGCAAATTCCGAAAAGAACGCGACCCGCTTTGCAACTTGACCCAACAAGCTTTGAAGAGTCGTCTTTGCAATGTCACAATAGTTATCACTCATACGTACCACTGATTCAGAATAGCATGTCAGGGGTTCTTACTGGGTGGTCCTTGTCCAATAATTCAAAAGAAATAGTAGGTCACTTTATATTTATAAAAACGGGTCACTTGATTGAATGATATTAAAAATTGAATCCATGAGCTTAATATATGACACTGAATCAAGATTAGTTTTTATTTAACACATTTGAATTTTAATATATGACACATGAATCTCTATCTATTTAGCTTATTTTTTTATTATTAAATGTACTTTTAATAATATATTTATTAAGAATATAGCTAATAACATCATATATTATTTTTAATAAAACTATTACTAAAAACAAATTCTTAAATGACCTATGTTTATTACAAAAATTATTAATAATAAAAATATTAATAAACAAATAATAATATTTTTAACAATAATTTACTTTTAGCACTAAATTATATATTTAATAATATTTATACTATTAAAAATAGTTTTTACAATATATCATTATAACGAATATCTTTATAATATTTATTAAACAATATATTATTAATAGCATAATGTTTAATAATATATTTTAAATATATTATCCAATAATATGCTTATGATATTTAATAAATTATTAACTATATTTCATTATATATTATTATTAAAATATTTATATTATAAAAATTAGTTATTTTATCTTTAAGGGTAAATATTATAAAATATATTATTAAAATGCATTATAAATATTATTAAAAAATCTTAATAAATATTATTTAATATATGTTTGGTAACTTACTTTTAATATAATTTTATTATAATTATATATATATATATATATATAGTAATATATATTGATCTGAGCATGATATTGGCCCTGACCCCTAAGGTAAAACATTAGTACCCATATCTAGCAAAACCACATCGACAACAAAAGGACCGATACAACTTCATGAGTGTGTAATCCAATATTTTCCTACCTAAGTCAATTATGATCAGTTTGAGGAACCCAAAATTATGAGTAAATGTTGCATTAAAAAGCTGCCAGTGTGGCAGAAAAGATTGAGTATGACAATCTTTTTCGTACCAAGTAGGTTAGCAGTAACAAACACCATAGCAGGGTTTGTCTCCTTAACATATGCCTATAAATATCTACATTCAATACACACAAGGTAATATATTTAATACTTGTAATGCTCTGATGTTGAATTTATTACTGACTTAAACTTCAGAGTGTATTTGCAATTAACACCAAAATTTGCCCTCAACGCGGATCAACAGTGAACATCTCGGTCTTCAAGATATTAAGACTATGAGCTCCTATTGAACTCAGAGATACAAAATGTCAGATGTAACATCCTACACCTATTTTCTCTTTTATTTTCAGCATTTAAATAAAAATTATCAATAATTTTTTCACAAAAAAATATTTAATCAGTGATTTTTCCATCATCAAAATACTTAGCTCTAAGGGTCTCTAACAATTTCCATACATTATATACAAAGTTAATTTCTCATTAAAAGTTAAGGAAAACGGGTTTTGGGAAACCCTTTTCACACTTCTAGCACTGAGCGCCAGCCTCACGCTACGCGTGGGCATGATAGTAGCAGCAATGCTGCTGTCATGACTTTTTAAGTCATTTGGCCAACTTCCTAGGGTCTGAAATTGCCCGTTTCAACTCCGAACCTCTCCAAATTGCATGGGCACTATATTACCCCTATTCTGGAATTGCTGACACATTCCATTTTCCAAAATTACAGTCCAGTAACGAGTTATGCATAAAAGGCATTTAGGCCAACTTAAGGCCATTCTACTATATCAATTTACCTCAAAGTTATTTAAACCCCAAATAAACACACAAACCAATTCTAAATGTCTAAATGGACCTATTGGGCATTTTTAGGGATCTCTGAATCCCACCGGATCCCCCTTTTAACCTGTCCAGTTCTTCAATATCACTTTAATTCCATTAACTCTAACCTCCAAACTTCTTAATTTACTTTCATCATGATTTCAACACAATCATACAACATTGAAACAATATAATTCCTTCCAATAATACATGATTCTAAATACTACAGGGCTCTGTGCCATATTCGTATCTATATAAATAATTCCTAGTCATTATGCATGAATAGCTAACTAATGGCTCAATGTCATGCCTTGATAAGTCTTGAAAAGACTTAATTATTTCACCTTTTTATTTAACATTATTTAGTAATTATTGGTTAGTTTGTTAGTATTATTTAATAATTTGATAACAATTCGTATTTTAGTTATGAATTTCAAAAGTACTTTATTTATGTAAGAAAACGATTGAAAATATTAATTAGTTAAGGAATTTTGAAGTGTTTATAAATTCACTAAGCAGCCAGCGTATAAATGCTAGGCAATTAGCTGTTTAATGGTGCAGGAACAGGGCGTACTTGAGAAAAGAAGACAAATCCGAGTGAAAATTACAAAAGCCGAGCGAGATTTAGAAAAATCCGAGTGAGACTTCACAAAGCCGACTGAAAGGAGTCCAAAGACCGACTGAGTGAGACTTCAAAGACACCGACTCTGAAAGAGAACAAGGACTCAGAATATTGCATGAAGAACCCGAACGCCAACTGCAGAATACCGATTGAATAATCAACTCGCTTAAGCGAGAGTTAAATTCGCTCAAGCGAAGGTCAAAAATTAGCTCAAGCGAAGCAATCACGCTTGAGCGAGAAAGCCATTTTGTATTACATATTTCCAATTCGCCCAAGTTTCGCCATAACGCTTAAGCGACAAAGCAACACTGCAGTGCAATTCCCGAATTCGCCCAAGCGAGAGTGTAGTCTGCTCAAGCGAGAACCCAGTAGCTGAAGCATAAAGGCAGTAATTTAAACACTGTTCCTTCCCTCCAACAACACACTCGACGCAGTGCAGTTTCCATCTTCCATTGCCTTCGCTTCTACTTGTACCTTAATAATTTAAGTAGTGAGCTGTTATTAGTTGGCACTGAGTTGTACATTAGCTAATGATGAGTTGTAATCTGCTAAGAGCTGAGCTGTGATTAGTTAGTTAAGTTTAGTCGTTAACTTAAGGTTTCAGAGTTATCAGTTTAGTTAGTTAGTTTTTAGATAGAAACCTATATATACTCATGAACATACTCTGTAAATAAGACAGAAAAACAGAGACAGAGAATACATAGAACACATTCTTTTTCATTCTAAACTTCGAACATCTTACTACTTCATTTTCTCTCTCTAATTTCTCTCCTCCATGACGTTCCACAATCCTTCGATGGAACTGAAGTCAATAGAGTTCTAAATCCCTAAGGTTGGGATTGCGAAGGTGAACAATGGAGTCTTAAAGCTGTGAGCAAGTAGATCGACTTCTAGATCCTGAGGCGAACAAGCTGAGAAGTAGAGCAGAATCGCTGGATTGACAAATCCAGAACTGATGAAGAACTTCGCCAGTGAGGAATCATGGTTGAAGCTTAGGTAACTTCCAGCTTTCTAACTAGTTCAGGCCTAATCAATTTAGGTGAATAGTTAGAGTTCAACCTCTAATTTCGCATTAGATTCTTAGGTTAATCGAGCACTTAAGGAATTAAGGTTCATTGCTTAAGGATTAGTGTTTTTCACCTAAGGAATTAGGGAATAACCACAAGCGGATTGTCCTCTAGATTGTGAAGTCGATTATACTTAATTGCTTGTTTCTTGAGGAAATTGTGAGCCGAAGCAATCCTGACCTGCTTTCTTTTAATCACTTTTCATATTCATCTTAACTCTGTTTCTGAAAATACCAAAAACAACTAGAAAACATTAAAATCATAAAAACCGAATGAACTACCTGTATTTCGTGTTGGTTCAGCTTGTACTAGTCCTAGATTGAGGTACTTACCACAATCCCTGTGGGTCGATCAAATATTCTACAATTTTAACGACTGGTGTGCTTGCCATAAGTGTAAATCCGAGAGTCATATTTTGTTTTACTAAGATTTTCACCACCAAGTTAATGACTCGGGAATTTAGCATCAAGTTAATGGCGCCGTTGCCAGGGATTGTTGAGTAATATCAACAATCCTTGGACCAGTACTAGACTGAACCGTTTTACTTTTATTTACATTTAATACGTAGTTTCAAGTTTGTTTTTAGTAAAAGTATTTTTGTCATTTTTGTATAGATTTAGTCGTAGCAGTGAATTGTTCTTTTGTTTGACATTTGTTGTATGCAGTTAAGGAGCAGAGGAGAACCTTTCTTCTTTGATCCTGACATAGACTTGTTAGAACGTAGACTAAGAAAAGAGAAAAAGCAAAAAGAAGAAAAAGAAATGGAACAGAGGAGAGTTACACTAGGTGACTACTCCAGGCCGACTGAAGAAGGATCGCAATCTAGCATCCTTAGGCCACCAATTTCAGCAAATAATTTTAAACTAAAACCAGCTTTACTGCAGTTGGTAAGAAATGAACAGTTCGGAGGAAGTGAGGTTGAGGATCCAAATTTGCATCTAGCAACCTTCCTCCAAATCTGTGACACGGTAAAAATGAATGGAGTCCCTGATGAGGCAATCCGACTGAGATTGTTTCCGTTTTCAGTGAGGGACCGAGCAAAAGCCTGGTTACAGAGTTAACCGAGAGGCAGTATTTCTACCTGGGAGGATTTGCAAAGGAAATTTTTGATTAAATACTTTCCTCCTTCTAAATATGCAAACACTACTAAAAAAATCACAATTAGCCACCTCAAAATAGCGACCACCGAATGTCGTCGCTAATTAGCGACTGAATTAGCGACCGACTAGGAAATAGGGACGGGGAATATATCTTAGTGACTAAGTTAGCGACCACAGTAACCCGTCGCTAAAAAGTGCGACTACGACCGTCGCTAGTGCCGTCGCTAATTATACGTCGTCGCTAGTGTAGTCGCTAGATTTTGTTCCCTCCATTTTTTGTTTCCCTCTTATTGGCGCCAAGATGTTGCGACCGTAACTGTGCCGTCGCTATGTCTTCAGAGACATCAGCGACTGAAGCGTGCCGTCGCTATAGGGCTATCAAACCACAAGGTAGTGACGGCAGGTAGCGTCGTCACTATGTTTCAGCGACGCTTTCTTGCCGTCGCTAAGTTTCCTGAAGGTTTTCAAAATTTTGGAGGGATTTCTAAAGTGAGCGACGGATATAGTCGTCGCTAGTTTTGGTATTTTAGTGACAGATGTACTTATCCGTCTCTATTCTATTAATAATAGCGACAGGTGTTTGCCGTCGCTATGTGTAAAACTTATTTCGGGACTATCCCATTTTCCCAATCATTTGCCCTAAGACAAATTTCCCTCCCTCCCTCAGCTCTCTCCCTCCCTCCCTCAGCTCTGTCCCTCCCTCCGACTCCGGCAATATCCCCCTCCCTCTGTATCCCTCCCCATCGAAACCTCCGAACCTCCTCTCTGAGTCCTCAACGTGTCCCCCGTTGACAAAGTTCCCTCCCTCCCTCAGCTCTCTCCCTCCCTCCGACTCCGACAATCTCCCCCTCCCTCTGTATCCCTCCCCATCTCTGAGTGCTCCGTTTGAAGCTCCAAACGACCGAACCACCTTGTCCCGCTGAGTGCTCCGTCCTCAACGTGTCCTCCGTTCGAACCTCCGTTGGAAGCTTTGACCATTTGAGTGCTCCGTCCTCAACGTGTCCTCCGTTCCCTCCATCGCAGGTAACATTCCACTACCTTTGCCATCTCTGATTTTCTGCTCTGTGGGTTTCTGAGCTTTGTTTTTGGTATCTGGGTTTGTGGGTTTCTGACTATACCTTTAATTTGGGTATCAAGGATTTGTTATTGCTAAAGAAAAAGAGAAGACGAATTGTAGAATGAATTCTTTGTTGTGGTTTGCAGAGTCAATTATTTCAAAGTCTTTCCACAAAATATTTGCTTTATAAAAATGTTTATGGTTTTAGTTTAACAAGGGTTTAATATTTTTTTATGTTGTTATAGCCTAAAAGTTCTGTTTAAGTGAGCATGTTTATTTTCTTAAGTTGATTTAAAACATTGTATATCAGTCTTATAAGTATCATTTAACTAACTTAGGACCTTAGAGTGAAGTACCATTGACCAAATTCCTTTTAATTTTTTTCACCTTGACATATTTTATTTTCTCCATCTTTTACTCTCTTGTTTATTTTTTTCTTTTCATTTCACTCTTTTTATACACCTAATCCAGTAGGAATTTACAAGACAAGAATTGCTGGACTAGGAATTTAGAAGAGTCCATGCTCTAAGACAAGAACACCTTTTACTAACTGAATGTGAAAGATACTGTTTTCAATTTTAATGCAGTATATGTCAGCAAGTTAAGAGCTTCAATAGTTATGTATGCTCTGACATGCCAAAACATTGGACAAACAAATTATGGATTTAGAGTTTTTTTATTAATCAACTCAAGTCAGCAAGTTAAGAACTGAAATTATGTGATCCATTATGCTCTAACATGACAAAACAGTGGAATAACACATAATGGAACAGTGTTTTATCAATGGAATCATGTGGAAATATATACTCCAGGAGCCCCATATATAAAAAAAGCCATTTTTTTATTATTGATTTAACCACAGTTAAACTGTAAACTAATATTTTAACTGGTGTAATCATTGATCTAATTTTTAAAACATGTATTAAAATATACGTAACTCTTAACTCTTGAATTACCTTTGCCTATTTTCTAATTTGATTACTTAGTTAGGATATATATATATATATATATGTATTCCACTTATTTATTGGTGTGAAGTTAAGTCAGTGTAGGCAACGTAATTATATTGCCACTGTCGTGGCCTTTTTAATTCTATACGAGAAGTTTCACTTTCTGGTGATTCGAATCTCAAAAATTCATACATACACCACTCTTAACGGAAATTAATAATGTGCTGGTAGATTATTTTGGAATGAGTCAAGAAGGGCAACACAAAGTGGTTCACCGACATGGAAGCACTTCAATTTTGTTGTGTGTTGATAAAACAATAATTAATCCACCATCCATGGCTTATGCCAATCAAATGATTCTGCCATAAGAAGGATTTGGTTCTCTTCAACAAAGAGCCAATCAAACCATGAATGCAACTCGGTATTTTGGAGAAGTTAAGGATAGCTTCTTCAGTCATTTTTGTATTGCTTGAATGCTGTAATATAGATTAGAAACAGCAATAATCACAACGAAGTTGTCTGTACAGTCCACTAATTACTATCTCAATTCTGAATTGACTGAAAATTAATTAGTACACCCTAAAACCCCAATGGGTTTAGAGTTATTTAAAAAAACAACTCCTAATCGTTCCACTAGAGGGTGATGACAATTTATGCACATCTAAATTTAATATTATCCCTATTTTAAACTATTTAATGGTCAACCCATCCTTACTTATTTTCTATGGATCATTCCACTAGATCCAAATGTTAGATGACCCTTTTAACATGACTACACTGTCCCAGCCTTCACACTTTATACGAATGTAGCGTTTAGAAGATGAAGAGTATGCTTCTCTATCTAGGAAATCCTGTTACATGGGTTACCAATAGATGAAACTCTCTTCTTGTTTTAGGAGTATAGGATAATGCTTGACTGCTTCTTTCCTTTTTTAGGCCCTCCCTCAGGTTCTTCCTTTTTGTTTGGTCATCTCTAAGTTTCTTTCTCTTGTTGTCATTCTGCTTGTGTCTAGCTTCCTTCTTATTTGCTTCTGGTTTTCTCTTAGTTTTTCTCTTGATGTGGTTATCCTTCTTTAGTTAAGCTTTTTCCTTGTCCTTTTGTTCTAGTCTTTCCTTTGCTTCTAGTCTTCTCTCAATTTTTCTCTTGTTGTGGTTGCTCTTCTTTGGGTAAGTTTTACTCCCTTGTCCTTCCTGCTTGTTCCTAACTGGTCCAAGATGAATGAATCTAGAGAAAAAACTCCTCCAACATGTCAATAAAATAGGTACATGGGATGAAACTATAGTTGAGCTTGAATCAAACAAACAACAACTTTCAGACCTTTATGAAAATACCCTATTTGGAAAGCTTATAACAGAAAAGATGGTGCCTTTCACCTCTATACAGAAAACTTTAGAGGCTTCTTGGCAGAAATTTGGTGCTTTTTAGATAACTGAGATAGGGGAAAATTATCATGGTTAAATGGGGGCAGCCTGGAGTAGCTTCTACAGTTTTGGCAAGGAGTCTGTGGCATGTTATGGGATATTTGCTAAGTCTTCAGGAGTCTGTGGCATGTTATGGGATATTTGCAAGCCTCACCAAGCCGTGAGTAATATGGACTTTTCTAAGGTCTCTTACTAGGTTCAAATGCATAATATTCCTCTAGAATTCTTAACAAGTGACAATGCTCTGAAGATTGGCAATAAGATAGGGGAGCTTATGGAAGTAAAAGACCCCATTGTAGAAGGGGTTGGTTCTAAGGAGTTTCTTACGAGCTCAGGTTAAAGTTAATACTCTAGTTCCCATCCTTACAGGAATGTTCTTTCCAGGAAAGAAGGAGGAGCCCATTCCTATAAGATTTAGATATGAGAAGTTACAGGGCCTGTGCTATAATTGTGGAATAATAGGGCATGATTTTAAAAATTATAAAGGTGTTAAAGAAAGGTCTATTTTTGAGGAGGGTAAATTCAAATTTGGACCTCATCTCTCTGTGCAACCAACAAAATCTTTGATCATTATTTCTTCTTAGGGATAGGAAACTAATGCATATGGAAATCTCCCAAGGAAGAAGAAGCTAAGTTGTCAAACTATTCTCGAGGACAATGCAGAAGAAAACCAGACTGTTGGAAAAGGTGATAGATATGAACCGAGCTATCCTCTAGCTGAAACTCTTTTATTAGGTAGTAAAGGAAAAAAGGAAAATAGCTACCCTAATCAGAAAAAAGAAATGTTAACTAGTCCCCATCTAAAAATAGTCAGATATTCTACTCATAAGAGGACCCTACCAACCACCAATCAGGCATCTCCTGATTCTGATCCATCAGAGGTCACAGTTGTCCCATCTGCCTCTATACGAGTTCCAAGGACTAGTTTCTATTTTTCTTTCAATCTTGTCCAAGATGAAGTCCCTGTTGTAAGGAACCTAACTGATAGTGGTTCTTTAGGCTCCCAGACCTAACAAGTTAACATCGTGTGTGACATCTTGGATATTTTAGTAATTTGAAAAATAAATAAATATGTAATTGGACTTAAATTAATAATAATTAAGGAATATGAAGTGATTAAAGTGATTAAAGGTGAAATTTAAAGGAAAAAGAGGAAAAGACCTGACGCGTAGTGTGGCGGTCAAGCGTAGCGTCAAGGTGACATAGATGCTTACAATAATAATACAATAGATTCACATAGATGCTTATTCAATAAGATTCACATAAAAATCAATAGGAGCAACAAACATAGATGCTTACAATAATAATACAATATCAGTAAATAAACTAATGAGTGGTATGGGTGACATGTGGGTTTCACATGATGTAGCACATGTTAGGGAACAGATAACTCCTGCACATATTGAATAATGCAGCAGAGGGAGGCAAGGTAGAGAGAGAGTATTAGGGTTTCATTGTTGTTCCTGATGGACAAGATGAACAGAAGCAGTAGAGAACACGCAAGGTGAAGTGGGGTTCGCAGTTGATGAATGCTGAGAGCACGATGAACACTTGGAGGGAGAAGATGCTAGACACTGTTTTATGCAGCCAATGTTTTTTTTCTAAAATCGCAAGAATGCACAATTTTATGATTCTTCTCGATTTCAAATGATTCTACTTCGATTCACAATTTGTAAACTCAAAAGTGTTGAAAAGAAGTGAGTTATATTTATTAAATGGAGGTGGTAGGAGTGATGCAGACTAGACGAAAGCACTAACAAGAGGAAAGTGGAAGAAGGAAAAGACATGAACGACTTCCATATCATTGGGCAATAAGGTTTCTCTCACATCACATGCACACTTGCATTGCAACAGGAACAGGCACTCACCCCCACTTTTATATTTTTATAATTTTTGTATATTTATATTAAAGAGGACACGGGGATACATACTAATTTAAGAGAAAACCTGAAAATTAATCATCAAGTTTATATAACTTGTGAAATTTAATTCTTGAGATGTTAAAGGCCTGACATTGCACAACAATGTTCACATTAGTCCATTTTAATAATAAATGAAAATTAAAGTTATAAAGGATAGTTTAAAAATAAATACAAATTAAACGACTAACAAATTTGCCTCATTTGTTAACTAACAAATGACCAGGTTCAACTAACAAAGTGAGACTACGGTAATCTGTTGCTAACTACGGTAATCTGTTGCTAACTAATAGATTTATCAAAGTGAGACTCAAACCGTAGTTGAACGTGAGTCCACCTCATTTCCCTCCAATGACCAGCAATAGAAACAAACAGATTACCATATAAAAAGAAAAAATAGTTAATACCTAAACTATAGGATTTCAGACACAAAATCAACAAGAATTTTAGACCCTTCACATAAATTGCCTCCTCCTTTTTGTCTGATCCTCTAATCACACGAATTATACAATTGCGGTGCGGTGGTCTTCCAGCCAGGGGCGCACCGGACACCACGCGACATGCGGTGCTCTTCCAGCCGCTGGACCCTACCTTCGGCTGAGCCCCTCTTGACCCTTTACCAGGGCACTCCCTAGCAAAATGACAAGGTTTGCCACACTTAAAGCATTCACCGCCTGCGTGATCCTCGACCACCCCCATGATCTCTGTCACGACCATGCTCTCGGGAGCTCTCACCATCATCTCGTGATGATCCTTGTTGAGGCTGGGCTGTATCAACAGTAATATAGTGTTATAGTGTGATAGTGATGACTCTGTATGTCTGACAAACATCAGGTACAGCTTCAATATCATTAATGATGTCACTGAAAACATGTTACACAGGATATCAGGGATAAGAAGGTAGGAAGGAAACCATTATATGAATATTATTGTTTCAGATAATCAATCAACCTTGAACTTAATTCATAGAGATTTACAGTAGTTTCTAGTAGTTCAGCACAATTCAAAGGAAAAATACCCATTGACAGATTGATTAGGATTCAGTTTCTCAGTTATCTCTTTTGTAGTAAGTTGTAAAGCTAAAAGTTATTACATTCTTATCTATTACATTTTTAGAAACTTCATTATGGAAACCAGTTGAATGTTGGGAACTTTGATTAACACTGTTAACAATCAACTTTGTCATGCAGACCAATACACTTTACGCGTGGTCTGTGTTTGGCTCTCATCCGCTTTGTCTCCATCGCTATCTCTCTTTCGACGGTAATCCCCTAACGCTAAGTTATCCGGCTATGTGTGTTGTATGTGTTGAAGTGTATGTATCTTGATTGTTGTTTGTTAGTGGAGAGCTGAGCTCATTAGGCAGTGATTTTGTGTGCTGATAACATGATTTTTTATGCATGTGTAATGTTGTTTGTTAGTGGAGAGCAGAGCTCATTAGGCAGTGGTTTTGTGTGCTGATAACATGATTTACGATGCATGTGTAATGTTGTTTGTTAGTGGAGAGCAGAGCTCATTAGGCAGTGGTTTTGTGTGCTGATAACATGATTTACGATGCATGTGTAATGTTGTTTGTTAGTGGAGAGCAGAGCTCATTAGGCATTGATTTTATATATTGATAACATGATTTTGTGTTCATAACTGTGAATATCATATACAATGCGTATGATATGTTTATTTATCTATACTGGGCAGTTTTCTATATGTAACAGGCCATTTGTAAATTTGGGAAATGTCTAGTTTACAGGGGAGACTCTGTCGAAATTTCGGCAGGCTCCCTTTCTTAGGGAACTTAAAAAGTGAAACACAACGTTAATAATGTAGGGTTTAGTCATGTGTGTACCCATTAGATTCCCGTTCAAGTTTCAAAACAACCGGTCGATGTACCGTGTTGTGTTGGAGCTTGAATTGTCCCGGTTGGACAGTTTGGTATGAATTTGTAACCTATAGGGCGTAACCCATCAATGTTGTATGTGGTCTATCTTGAGAAGTTGAATGAATGTTCATTTGAAATTTCGGTTATGGTGTTTCGTATTGTCCCCAGGGTGCATGTCTGCGTGTGGTGTTTCATACCGTACGTATCTCTGTGTACTCGGGGACCAATGCGAAATGCTGCCGAAATTTCAAATGAACATTCATTCAACTCAAGATAGAGCACATACAATTATGGGATGGGTTACGGATGGTTGCATATTCATCCTGAATGGGATAGGGCCCCACCAATTTACAACATCAAAGAGATAGAGTGATTCGCAACCGATAGTTAAATAACAATTTAAACGTGTAACGTAATAGAAATCGTGCTTGTTAGATATAAATGGAGGTACCGGCAAATCGGCGATGGATGTACAACCGACTAGATCGCAATCGGCGAGTGACTGAGGAGTTTATGACGGGGCTGTTGGAGTTCATTCCGTTCGCTACGGCAAACACGCCTGGATTTGAAGTGACTGAGAAGATCCGTTGTCCGTGCTCAAGGTGTAAATGCATGAGTTTTGAATACGCGGATGATGTCATGTGCCACCTAACTGAGAAAGGGTTCATGGAAACATACCACTGCTGGTACAACCATGGTGAAGCAGAGTGTCTTGTGGGATTTGCCATATTGGAAAGACTTGTTGTTAAGACACAACATTGATGTCATGCACACTGAACGTAATGTTTTCATGAATATTTTTGACACTGTTATGGACATCAAAGGGAGAACAAAGGACAACGAGAAGAGTCGTCTAGACCTTCCGATTTGGTGTTCTAGGAAGGAGTTGGAGTTGAGGGATGCGGGACGTGGAAGAATGTTTAAACCCCATGCAAAGTATGCTTTAACTAGACCACAATAGATTGCTGTGTGTATTTGGATGAATGGGTTGACCCTACCTGACGGATTCGCTTCTAACTTGAGTAGATGTGTCGACGTGAAGGAGGGCAGGGTGTTTGGCATGAAAAGTCATGATTGCCATGTGTTTATGCAACAACTACTCCCATACGCGTTTCATGCCTTACCGAAGCCTATTTGGAAACCGTTAGTGGAGTTGAGTCACTTCTTTAAGGAGTTGACGGCTACTTCGTTGAGTGTGGAGAAACTTGTGAAGATGGAAGAAACTATCCCGGTATTGATTTGTAAGTTGGAGCAGATTTTCCCACCAAGTTTCTTTGACTCCATGGAGCATTTGCCTATCCATCTACCGTACGAGGCCTTGGTTGGTGGCCCAGTGCAGTATCGTTGGATGTATCCATTCGAAAGGTGAATGCTTGGTGAACTCTTTAATTTCATTGCAAACACTTCTTATAATAGTATTTTCTAACTTAACACCGTCTTGTTAATGATGTTGAAGGTTCTTACGCTCTTTAAAAGATAAAGTGTCGAACAAAGCCTGCGTTGAAGCTTCAATTTGTGAGGCATACTTAGTCGAAGAAATGACAACCTTTGATTCTTTCTATTTTCCAACGGAGATAGAAACTAGAATGAGTAGAATTCCCCGCAATCTTGGGGTAGCCAGCCGCACAGGGTTTGATGAACAAATGTCGATTTTCAACTATCCTGGTCACCCGGGGGGCAGGCTCACAAAATGTTACATTGATGAGAAAGATCGAAAGGCGGCTCACTTGTACATTCTTCTCAATTGCCCAGAAGTGGAACCCTTTATTGAGTAAGTCATAGAAGTTATATTATACATTCTTAACGTAGCTTTTATATTAAACTTATTTGTTTCTTTCAATAGCTTATACACAGATATGCTAAAACTTGAGCAAAATGATTTAACTGATGACCAAATTCATAGTGAGGTGTCATCCAAGTTCGTTGGTTGGTTCACGCAACATGTAAGACCCGTATACCAAGTGTTTTTAAGCCTATTTGCTCCCTAACTCCCGTCAATATGGTAACAATGACCTACTTCTTATGTTGTACATAGATACAAGACCCTAACAACCATATTGAAGATTCTTTACTCCAAGCCCTTTCTTGGGGGCCGGTGAAGACTGTTAAAAAATGGCCTATTTACTACGTAAATGGCTACAAGTTTAATATTCTTCAATGGAGTGAAGGGATGCGCACCCATAACTACGGGGTTTGTGTTAAAGGCACCGCCGGTCAGTTGGAAGAAGACTTTTATGGAGTGCTAACGGAGATTGTTGAAGTTTCATTCTCTGGACGACTAAGAAGAGATATTGTTCTATTCAAATGTGATTAGTTCGACAACACAATCGGTGTTGGAACAAAGGTTGACAACAACTACGGCTTAGTTGAGGTCAAGAAGAATGGTAGATATAAAGGGTTTGATCCCTTCATTTTTGCCCAACAAGCTGAGCAGGTTTATTACACCGACTTCCCGGGAGGACATTGGGACTGGTATGCAGTAATCAAGGCCAAGGCCCGAAGTCAGATCACTGACAATGTCTCCGAGGAGGTCGATGACGCTTATCAGCTTGCACCACACGAGCTCAACGATGCCAATTTGTTGTTCAACATTGATCCAGTCATAATGGATGAGACACTCGCCACTACGGGGGGTGAACACATTGACAAAGACCTTGTCTCTCGATCAAAACGGTCTAGGGCTGATTTGGATACTGATGAACTTGTTCAAACAGATAACCACAGTGACACTGAAACTGAGGGGGAATTTGAAACTGAAACAGACACAGAGTATGTAGTTGTTAAACATATATACATAGGTTTATATATATCCTGAGACTAACCTTTCTTTTCATGATTTTATCCACAGATGACGGGACGTCGACTGTCCTTCAGTAGGGGTGGTGGGTCCAGGACCCCGGCTTCCCGTCTGGGGACTCCTACCCCAGGGCAGGAGACCACTCCATCACCACCACAGCGGACCACTCCATCACCACTACAGCAGACCACTCCATCACCACCACCCCAGCAGACCACCCCATCACCCCCACAGCTGACCACCCCAGAGCAGACTCCTGGAGTTGGTGGCTTGGAGGACCATGGCCATCAGGCGACCCCACCTCCGGCATCCCCTCTGCCCATGTTGGTACCCGTGCCGGCCGGAGACGAGTAAGTGACTAAATTTCATATACTTTTATGTTATTTGTATGATACTTTATATTAGGGTTTAGTGGAAAGACTTGTTGGTTTATTGGATGTTACTTTAATTAGTACTTGTATAGATTGAATTATACTGGGCACTCTTCTGTTTGTAACAGGGTAACTATTTAAACTTGGAAATGTTACATTTACAGGGGAGACTCTGCCGAAATTTTGGGTGTCTCCCTAGATTGTGTGTTGTTTTACTCCTAACATAATTGTTGTCATTACAGCTTTGTTGATAGTAGTCGCACTACCAAAGCGATTACTAAGGTTTTGAAGGCCCAGTGGGATGGTCCATATATATCTTGGACAGATGCTGGGAAGGTTGTGCAAGATAGGTGGTTTGACACCTTCTCGGTAAGTTCCTAGCTCATTTATTGTGACTTGATTTGTAAAATAGACCTGTTATTAATTTTGATTTCTCAATTCATTTTACAGCGTGATTACCAGTGGGCGGAGGGTATGATTGATGAGATTAGGAAGGTCTTTGCCACAAAGACCTCCAAAATCATCAAGAGTACCCTTTGGAAGGTGAGGGACAAGGGTGAGCGCCCTCGTTGGATCCCGGAGGACCATTGGGACGGGATGGTCCAGAAGTGGGGCGGGGTCCCATTCCAGCAGGCGAGTGCTCGGAATAGGGCCAACAGAGCCGCCGATGCTGCAGCCTCGGTTTACACTGGGGGTAGCATTTCAACCCTCGAGCACAAGAAAAGATTTGTAAGTATATTTATGTTAAACATTTCTATTATGATTCGTCTTACATGTTTACAAATAATAATCTCAATGTTTTTTGTCCACCACAGGAGCAGAGGGAGCACCGGGAGCCTTCTTTGTTTGAGGTCATGCAAATGACCAAGAAGAACAAAGCCGGTGCATGGGTAAACCAGAAGACTACGGAGCTAGCGGTATTTACTTTTAACTGACACATGCTTATAATTTACAAATCAGCTTACTAATCCTATCGTTGTTTTTGAATTTACAGGAGGCGTATCAGGCCAGGAGGGCCGAGAAGGAGGCAGACCTGGTGGCTTCCACTCCTGAAGGGGAGGTTCCTCCCACCCTATCTTGTTCTGACGACAACGCCATCTATATGGAGGCTGTTGGCGGTGTGAACAAGAAAGGGAGGGTGTTTGGATTGGGTGGCGTCGGCACGCAGCTGGCGAAAAAGGGGAAGACCCCTTCCTCTTCGTCTTCCTCTGGTCTTCCGACTGAGGTCGTTCAGGTAATTCAAAACCTGAACGATGAGCTACAGGAGGAGCGACGTCAGAGGCAGTTGCTGTTGGAGCGGCACGAGGCGGACCGACAGAAGGCCGAGACGGACCGACAGCGGGCCGAGGAGCAGCACGCCGAGACTCGTCGGCAACTTGCTCAGCAGCAGGAGCTACTGATGCAGTTGATGGCGAGGCTACCTCCCCCCACTTCCCAGGCGCCCCCACCACCACCCCAGGATCCCCCACCACCTTGATTGTAGTTCTTTTATTTATACACATTGTATATTTGATTTTTAGTTATGTTATATTTTCATTCAGTATTTATTTTGTCATTCTTTATTTATTATGTCAATATTTATTGGTAATTACATTCAAATCACAAAGCCTTATTCTACCTATCATTAATAATTCAACCTATTTCATAAATTAATTTAATCTATTATTTTGTTTTTAATAATAATTCATTACTTCAAAAAAATTATTTTAATTTAATTATAAAATTTCATCAGCCAATACAAAATACAAAATATTAAGATATTTTTAAAGCTAAATTAACAAAACCAGTCAATATTTAATCAATTTTAAAAAAATTTAAAAATTCTCGTTAGCGACGGTTCATGTCCGTCGCTGACTTATAAACACTAGCGACGGACATCGTGGTCGCTACCTGGCAACCACTAGCGACGGACGTTGTGGTCGCTACCTGCCAACCACTAGCGACGGACGTTTTGGTCGCTAAACCCTAAACCACTAGCGACGGACGTTGTGGTCGCTACATGACAACCACTAGCGACGGACTTCGGCGTCGCTACATCGCAACCACTAGTGACGGAATGTCTTGGTCGCTGTCTCACTACCTATAGCGACGGCATACCGTGGTCGCTGTTGGCTGTGATTAGCGACGGGGCCTCGAGGTCGCTGTATGGCAACACTTAGCGACGGCTGGAGTTATGGGGGCAGAGACGATTTTAGCGACGGCCTCACGCCGTCAATAATTTAGCGACGGTGTGTATGTGGTCGCTGATGTGTTTTCGACGAGGGTTTTAGCGACGTCCCCTTTCCCGTCTGCGATGCCGTCGCTAATGTTTTTAGCGACGGGAATTCCATTGATTAGCGACCAATTACGTCCGTCGCTAACAGTTGTTTTTTTAGTGGTGAAAGTTGCGCAATGAAATCACATGTTTCCAGCAAAGATAAGGTGAGTCTTTGATGGAAGCATGGGATCGGTATAAGGAAAGCCTGAAGAGATGTCCTCATCATCAGATTTCTGATGTGCAGCAGGTGACTATTTTCTATAATGGTGTCAGGCCAGTTACCAGGGTCCTGATTGATGCCTCGGCTGGAGGCTCATTAACAACTAAAACTGTAGAAGAAGCTATAGAGCTGATTGATATAATGGCTTCTAATGAATGTTTGATTAGTGAGAGGAGCCAAGTCCCTAAGAGAGGGATATTAGAATTAGAAGCACAAGATGCTTATCTGGCTCAGAGTAAACTGATGACTTAGGCTTTGGAAAAATTAAGCATTCAGATTTCAGAACTCCAAAAGCTGAGTCAAGTTTCTATGATCAGTTGTGATTTTTGTGGTGGAGACCATGAGAATGGATTGTGTGATCCAAATGTGCCTTCCGAGCAAGTGAGTTATATGGGGCAGCAACAATATCAAAAGAATTATCCTTCTAATTCTTTTAATCCTAATTACAGGAGCCACCCCAATTTTTCCTGGCAGAAAGGTCCACATTTGAATCAGAACATTCCACCGAGTCAACCCACAAATAGACCACAACAACCTTCTCACCCTCCTGTTAAAGAAAAATCCGAACTTGAGAATGTACTTTCTCAGTTTATTCAGGCCACTCAGGCCAGTTTTAAGAATCAGGAAGCGTCCATAAGAAATTTAGAAAACCAAGTAGGACAGCTTTCTAAACAATTAGCTGAGAGGCAAGCAGGAAATTTCCCTGGAGATACCGAGGTAAATCCAAGGGAACATTGCAAGGCCATAATTACTAGGAGTGGAAAAATTATTTCTCTATCTTCGAGTCAGGAAATAAGTTCAGAAAAAGAAATAATACAAGAAACCGAGCAGGACAATAAAAATGAAGTAGAAAATAAAAATGAAACAGAAAAAGAAAAAGAAAATAAAGTCCATCAAAAGAAAAAGAAAAAGGTTGATCTGATTCTGGAAGCAGCTTCTAAGCTGACTCCTGAAAAATTGAGGAATGCTCCATTTCCGCACAGGTTTAAAAAGAAAATAGAGGAGCAGAAGTTTGCTAGGTTCTTAGAGGTTTTTAAGAAACTTCACATTAATATCCTTTTTGCCGAGGCATTGCAGGAGATGCCTTCCTATGTAAAATTTTTAAAAGAATCATTGTCTAAGAAGAAAAAGCTTAGGGGGGATGAAATGATTACTCTCACTCAAGAGTGTAGCGCAATCATTCAAAAGAAACTTCCCCAAAAGTTAGAGGATCCTGGATCTTTTACAATACCGTGTGCAATTGGGGATATTCATGTAGGAAGTACTCTCTGTGATCTAGGAGCCAGTATAAACCTGATGCCTCTATCTTTGATGAAAAAACTGGGAATTAATGACTTGCAACCAACTCGCATGTCCTTGCAGTTGGCTGACAGGTCCATTAAATATCCCCAAGGGATGCTGGAAGACTTGTTAGTGAAAGTAGATAAATTTATCTTTCCAGCAGACTTCATAGTGTTGGATATGGAAGCTGACCGAGAGATCCCTTTGATCTTAGGTAGACCCTTCCTAGCTACTGGCAGAGCACTAATTGATGTAGAAAAGGGTGAACTCATGATAAGAGTTCAAGAGGAGTAAGTAATTTTTAATGTCTTCAATTCCTTGAAACATCCGACTGAACGGATGGATTGCCTAATAATTGAAGAGGTTGAAAATTACCAGACTCCATTACTATTAAAAACTAAGGAAGAAGCCCTACGAACTTTTTTAGAGGATGACTTTGACTCTGAGACTGAGGAGTTAAATGACTCTCACTCGGAAATATTGAGCCTACTGGAAGTATTAGAAGTAGGTGATTTTGAAAAAGAAAAGAAAAATAATTTGAAAAATATTGAAGCTGAGAAAGGAAAAGAATTTTCTGAAGAAAAATGTGATTTAAAACCTTTACCTTCGCATCTGAAATATGTCTTCCTGAGAGGAAATGACACTCATCCTGTCATTGTTAATGCCGACTTAAAAGAAGAGGATGTGAATAAACTAATTGGGGTATTAAAGGCTCATGAATCCACCATTGGCTGGAACATTTCTGACTTGAAGGGAATCAGTCCATCCTTTTGTATGCACAAAATCCTGATGGAGGATGACTATTCCCCTGTTGTACAGCCACAACGCAGACTGAACCCCATTATGAAGGAAGCAGTGAGGAAGGAAGTGGTCAAGCTCCTAGATGCAGGAATCATTTACCCGATCTCGGACAGCACTTGGATTAGCCCAGTCCAAGTGGTGCCCAAGAAGGGAGGAATGACGACTGTAAGAAATGACCAAGGTGAAGTTATTGCCACCCGGCCCACAACAGGCTGGAGGATGTGTATTGATTACAGAAGGCTGAATGACTTCACTCGGAAAGACCATTTCCCCTGCCATTTTTTGACCAAATGCTCGAGAGGTTATCAGGGCATGAGTACTATTGTTTTCTTGATAGGTACTCGGGTTATAACCAAATTGTGGTTGACCCAAAAGACCAAGAAAAGACTACATTCACCTGTCCTTATGGAATTTTTGCATATAGGCGCATGCCGTTCGGGCTGTGCAACGCTCCAGCAACCTTTCAAAGGTGCATGCTGGCAATTTTTGGGGATATGGTGGAAAAATTCATTGAAGTGTTTATGGATGACTTCTCGGTATTTAGGAGTAATTTTGATTTATGCCTCAGCAACCTATCTAAGGTGCTGGTGAGATGCCAAGAAACTAACCTTGTCCTTAACTGGGAAAAATGCCATTTTATGGTTAAGGAAGGGATAGTCCTTGGCCACAAAATCTCTGCTGAGGGCATTCAAGTGGACCGAGCCAAGATTGAAATTATTGAAAAACTTCCTCCTCCGATAAACGTGAAAGGAGTAAGGAGTTTTCTAGGATGTGTTGGGTTTTATAGAAGATTCATAAAAGACTTTTCAACAATAGCTAAGCCTTTGACCGATTTGCTTGTGAAAGATCATGTGTTTGCATTTAATGAAAACTGTGTCAAGGCATTTGAAAAATTAAAACAAAGTTTGACTTCAGCTCCGATCCTTGCATCACCCGACTGGTCTTTACCGTTTGAATTAATGTGTGATGCAAGTGACTTTGCAGTCGGGGCTGTGCTGGGTCAGAAAAAAGGAAAATTAACTCATGTAATCTATTATGCTAGTAAGGTGTTGAATGAAAATCAAATACATTACACCACTACTGAAAAAGAAATGCTTGCTGTGGTGTATGCATTTGATAAATTTCGTGCTTACTTGATTGGGGCCAAGGTTATTGTATATACAGACCACTCGGTAATCAAGTATTTACTAGCTAAGAAAGAGTCTAAATCGAGACTGATTAGGTGGGTTCTGTTACTCCAAGAGTTTGACTTAGAAATACGAGACAAAAAAGGAGTAGAGAACTCAGTTGCAGACCAATTGTCTCGTCTAGAAGTTGAGTCGGATTCTGTCATAATAAAAGAAGAATTTCCAGACAAAAGGTTGATGGCAATTATAACTGGGCCTTGGTACGCTGACATGGCAAATTTTAAAAGTGCCTCGGTGGTACCTGATGGTTGGACATCCCAAATGAGAAAAAAAAATTTCATGATAGTAAGGCTTTTCTTTGGGATGATCCACACGTTTGTTTAAAATAGGCGTAGATGGAGTGATCAGGGCTGTGTGCCTGAATCTGAGCAAGAAAGGCTCTTGTGGCACTGCCACGACTCCTATTATGGAGGTCATCATGGTGCCTCCCGTACAGCAGCAAAAATCTTACAGAGTGGCTTTTATTGGCCAACTATCTTTTAAGATGCCAAAGAATATGTCAAAAGGTGTGATAAATGTCAAAGAAGTGGAGGTCTCTCTGCTAAAGCTGGCATGCCTTTGACAAATATTCTAATTGTGGAATTATTTGACGTTTGGGGTATCGACTTCATGGGACCCTTTCCTAAGTCGTTCTCCAACGAATATATTCTTGTTGTTGTAGACTATGTCTCCAAATGGGTGGAGGCAATTCCGACCAGAACCAATGATGCACAGGTTGTGCTTAGGTTCATCAAGAAGAATATTTTCTCTAGGTTTGGAGTTCCGAGAGTAATTATTAGTGATGGGGGTTCACATTTTTGCAATAAGATAATGGAAAAATCCCTGCGTCACTATGAGGTTTTACATAAGATATCCACTCTTTACCATCCACAAACTTGTGGACAAGTCGAGCTGTCAAATAGAGAAATCAAAAGAATCTTAGAGAAAGTGGTCAGAAAATCTAGAAAAGATTGGTCGGTAAAATTAGATGATGCACTGTGGGCTTACCGAACAGCTTTCAAAACTTCGATTGGCATGTCCCCGTATCAATTAGTATACGGTAAGGCTTGTCATCTCCCTGTGGAGTTGGAACACAAGGCGTGGTGGGCCACAAAGCTATTAAACATGGACTGTGACCAATCTCAGGAGGAAAAAGTTTTGAAACTCCATGAATTAGAGGAGTTCCGACTCAACGTTTATCAAAGTGCCTCCATTTATAAGGAGAAAACAAAGAAATGGCACGATAAGCGAATTAATAAGAAAGAGTTTCAGAAGGGTGATCGGGTTTTGTTATTCCATTCCCGACTGAAACTCTTCCCTGGAAAACTTAGATCCAAGTGGTCGGGGCATTTTACTGTAAATGAGGTTTTTCCTCATGGAGCGATTGAGCTGAAAGACCCGACTACCGATCGGATTTTTAAGGTGAATGGCCAGCGACTCAAACTCTACTTTGGAGGAGAGTTTGATAGGCAGAAAACCTCCTTGTTACTGAAGGCATCTTCGTAGATGCAATAAGGTCAAGCTAGTGACCTTAAAGAAGCGCTCTAGGGAGGCAGCCCTATCTTCCGATTGTTTTGTTTTGAAATTTGAGTCAGAATGAATAAAAAGAAAAACTAAAGATCTAATAAATGAAGTTTGTGAAGTTGAAGAAGGAAATCCGAGCTAGATTCTTCTATTTTCGCTCAGGCGAAGCACGTGTAGCTTAAGTGAGACACTGCTGGGTGTTGTTTCACACTTAAGCGAAAAATTTACTGAGTTTTGAGTGAAAATAGTGCACTCAAATAACTGTTACTTATTCTCAATCCTTCTTCCCGATTGAACTTCACTCGTCAGTTTTCAATAAAATTTCAAATTCTGATGCGAATAAAAGAAAGACTTTGAAGGATTTCTGATCGTTGATATAATGAACGGGTCAGATGGTGAAAGACGACTTATTTCAGTCGGCTTTTTATCACTCGGATTCCTCACTCATCATAATCAGTATTGTATCCATTAGTCTCCTATTCATGCAGTCTTTCGGTTTTTCATTCATCCACTCGACTTTCTCTCTTTTTCTTGGCCGACCTTTATCACTCGGTATTTATTTCATGCGTCTCTTTTCGCAATTCCTTTTTCATTCACTCAAATGTCTCATTAGAGTATTCGGTTTCTTCCACTCTGTATTCCGTTCACTTGGACCCCTCTGCAGTCGTTCTTTCATTCACCCGATCTTCCATTCACTCGGCTCTTCATTCACCCAGTCAATCTTTCACTCGTCTTTCATTTACTCATTCTTCATTCACTCAGTATTTTTTTTTCATTTATTATATCATTCACTCGTTTTACATTTACTCGGTTTAGTTTAGTCAGTTTGTTATCCCTTCGTTCACTCGGTTTTTCCTTCGTTTTTCTACTCGTCTCTCTCTCTGTCTTTCGTTCACGTATGTTTAATACACAGATATTATCCACTCGGCCTTACTTTCATTCGTTCTTTTTCCCACTCGCTTCTTCGTTCACTCGTATTTCATTGTAGTTGTTCACTCGTCCATTCATTATCGCACTCGTTGCATTCATTCTTTATTCTTTCCTTCGTTCTATGATCCACTCAGTATTCATTCACTCAGTATTCTTTCCACTCAGTATTTTCATTCACTCAGTTTCCCCTGAAGTTGTTCAGTTATCCACTCAGTTTATCTTCGTCTTCTTCTGTCGTTCGCTAATTTTTTTTTATTCACCCGTTCATTCATTCATTCTTTCATGTTCTTCCACTCATTTTTCCGTTCTTACGTCTACTCGTTGTTCAGTCATTCATTTTTTATCACTCGGTATCTTTCTCCATACTCACTCAGTCATTATCGTTTCGTTCTTTTCACTCATTTATGCAATCTCTTCTTTTACGATCTTCCACTCTTTTCACTCATTATTCATTTACTCGGTATTCCTTCATTCATTCATACTTCCATTCATTTCTTTTATTATCCATTTGATGCTCTATTCACTCGTATTTCACTACAGTGGTTCACTCATTTTTTATACCTTCTATTTCATTCATCTATTCTTTCGCTCATTCATTTATAATTTTCATTTGCCCATTCTGTCTTATCGTCTGTTCATTTAGTCATCTTCCATTCTCTTATGTCCACTTGGCATTACATTGCTATCATCTCACTCTTACTCGATCTTCTACCCATCCAGTATTTGAGTATATTTTTTTTAAAAAAATAATAATAATAAAAAATAAAATAAAAATAAATAATAATAATAATAATAATAATAATAAAATATAAATAAAAAAATAATAAAAAAATAAAAATAATAATAATAATAGTAATACATATATATTATGATAAAGTAATAATTAAAGCTGGAACGCATTTACGCGTTTCTTGAAAATTGAATTCAACAATATAAAAAAAAACCTTTCAGCTTCCAACCCTCTGTACCTTTGCTAAACTTGGGCTGAAGACGAAAAGACATTTTCTGGTTTCGAAGAAAGGTATCACCTTTCAATTTCTTTCACTTATTTCATGCATTTGTAAGTTCATGTTTATTATCTTCTTGATCATTGTTATTGTTTTCCACTGTTCACAAGCCATGCATCTCACAGTTCTGGTTTGCTATCTTTCTGTTGGCTTGCTGTTCTTATTTTTGTTTACTTAGGTTGGTTATCATCATTCTTTTATCATTAATCATGAAAAGAAGATCACAAAGACTTCTGCAGAAACCTAGACCAAATTTTACAGAAGGAAGTGTGTGAAGGAAACAAATAGTTAACGAAAGAGAAGTGGCAACCATTACTTTATCTGATTCGTCTGTACATGTACCTAATCGAAGTCAGGAGCAACGGGATGTATCTTCTCTGGTTTGAAGGAATGTATCCCCTGCGAGTGAGGAAAATGAATCACCAGAGGTTGAAAGTGTTAAGGCTGTTGAAAACTGTGCCATGAAGTTTAAAGCAACAGAACCAGAACGTCCCAAGCAATCAGCAGGAACCGGTTCTTCTTCTTCTGACATTTCTATGGTGTTGCAGGAATTGCAGGCCATGAAGAAGATGCAACTTGGAATCTATGATCGAGTTTTGAGTCATGACCTCATGCTTAGGAAAATTGCCACCAAACTGAGGGTAGCACATACAACAGAAATGGGGATCCCACCTGATAGAGATGCATGGTTGGCCTCCATTGGATTCATTATCCCCTCTGAGGACGTACCCCTGGCAGCTGATCCCCCTTCCTCTCCAGAACAGAATGAAGAGCATGAAGTTTTGGATGATTGACTTATTGCTCAGTAGTTTTATTATGCCATGTTGATGTAATGACTTAATTTAAGTTTAATGTTTTCCTAAACAGTGAATATTTCCTTTGGTTGTCATGAAATTTATGTTTTTATTCAGTTGTTCCCTTTTATTTATTTTGTTTCCCTTTTATCTGTAAATGTGTGCATGACAGCCAGAGTAATTGCTTTCCAGGCGCTGCCAGCCAGGTAAAAAGGGAAGTATTCTAGTACTCTGACTCCTGATTTGATATTTCGATTCCTTATTTGATCAATCTATTAATTATATTTCAAATCCACTTTAATAACTTAAAGTTGCTAATTCTTAAGCTTCAGTCGGATAAATTAATTAATCGGTTTTTGCTTAACTCATGATCCCTGCCCATAAGGATTTTTCATCTTTAATTAAATTGTTTACTCGACATGCTAGTTAGCAATCTGAATGTATGATCTTACATTAAGTTTGGGGACATGACTGCCTGATTAACTATTATATTCGTAGCTTTTGAGCCTGTATTATTCTTTTCCGAGTGAATCTGCATGCTGGTTAGTGAGACAGAATTTGCTTCAGTGCTTGCTAATTGTTGTATGTCAACCAATCGGAAATGATGGAGGCCTTCTTTGTTAATTTAGCCAGAGCCAAAAATAGCCTTCCTAATCTATTAAATTATCCTTTGACCTAATGATTATGTTTGAGCCTGAAACCTTTCATTCTATTTATATACCTAACGTTACAAAGCCTATTTATCCAAGAAAAACCTGACTGAATTACCCCTGGATGTTCCACTGGTGAATTGCTAGGTTTTTGCTTATTGCTAGGGACTAGCAATTTCTAAGTTTGGGGATGAAGAGTGTGCTTAACAGTAATTAAGGACACACTCCGACCTTAATTATGGATGAATATGTAGAAAAATAAAAGGAAGAAAGGCAAAGCCGAGAGAAAAATGAATAAGTCAGAAAAGAAAAAGAGGTGCAAAGCACCACAAGAAAAAAATTCGATCGGAAAAAAAAAGAAAAAAAAAGGGAAAGATCCGAAGGACTGAAAGAAAAAGAAGGTGCAAAGCAACATGAGTTATTAAGTAGCATTCAGTCGGAAAAGATAAAAGAGTTGTTAGTAGAGGCAATTAAGTTAGAATTGAGGCAAGGCATCAGTGGATACATCTTGTAACCTATCTATGACTCGAAAAAACAATAATTGAGCCTGTAGCCCAGCCCCATTATAAGCTTAAAAAGCCCTTACTGATCTAATTGTGTTGGCATATGGTATGTCGTATAGAACTGTTGCAAGCCTATGTTTATCTAACAAGTATGCAGGTGCTGAGTGCATTTTATTCACCTTACACACCGAGAGAAGAGTTAAACACTGACCAGTGAGGAAAGCATCGGCAGCTTGTCTTCTAAAGGATGTGTAAGTTTTTATACTTTTAGAAATTGCAAGAAGAAACCATGATCAGTATTCAATAATTATAGTATGAACTAAGTTAAGGAAAGGTTGAGTGTGTTGATCAAATGCTGTAGTTAATAAGTCAGAATATTTGCTTGAGGACAAGCAAGTTTTAAGTTTGGGGATGTGATAAGTCTTGAAAAGACTTAATTATTTCACCTTTTTATTTAACATTATTTAGTAATTATTGGTTAGTTTGTTAGTATTATTTAATAATTTGATAACAATTCGTATTTTAGTTATGAATTTCAAAAGTACTTTATTTATGTAAGAAAACGATTGAAAATATTAATTAGTTAAGGAATTTTGAAGTGTTTATAAATTCACTAAGCAGCCAGCGTATAAATGCTAGGCAATTAGCTGTTTAATGGTGCAGGAACAGGGCGTACTTGAGAAAAGAAGACAAATCCGAGTGAAAATTACAAAAGCCGAGCGAGATTTGGAAAAATCCGAGTGAGACTTCACAAAGCCGACTGAAAGGAGACCAAAGACCGACTGAGTGAGACTTCAAAGACACCGACTCCAAAAGAGAACAAGGACTCGAATATTGCATGAAGAACCCGAACGCCAACTGCAGAATACCGATTGAATAATCAACTCGCTCAAGCGAGAGTTAAATTCGCTCAAGCGAAGGTCAAAAATTAGCTCAAGCGAAGCAATCACGCTTGAGCGAGAAAGCCATTTTGTATTACATATTTCCAATTCGCCCAAGTTTCGCCATAATGCTTAAGCGACAAAGCAACACTGTAGTGCAATTCCCGAATTCGCCCAAGCGAGAGTGTAGTCTGCTCAAGCGAGAACCCAGTAGCTGAAGCATAAAGGTAGTAATTTAAACACTGTTCCTTCCCTCCAACAACACACTCGACGCAGTGCAGTTTCCATCTTCCATTGCCTTCGCTTCTACTTGTACCTTAATAATTTAAGTAGTAAGCTGTTATTAGTTGGCACTGAGTTGTACATTAGCTAATGATGAGTTGTAATCTGCTAAGAGCTGAGCTGTGATTAGTTAGTTAAGTTTAGTCGTTAACTTAAGGTTTCAGAGTTATCAGTTTAGTTAGTTAGTTTTTAGATAGAAGCCTATATATACTCATGTACATACTCTGTAAATAAGACAGAAAAACAGAGACAGAGAATACATAGAACACATTCTTTTTCATTCTAAACTTCGAACATCTTACTACTTCATTTTCTCTCTCTAATTTCTCTCCTCCATGACGTTCCACAATCCTTCGATGGAACTGAAGTCAATGGAGTTCTGAATCCCTAAGGTTGGGATTGCGAAGGTGAACAATGGAGTCTTGAAGTTGTGAGCAAGTAGATCGACTTCTAGATCCTGAGGCGAACAAGCTGAGAAGTGGAGCAGAATCGCTGGATTGACAAATCCAGAACTGATGAAGAACTTCGCCAGTGAGGAATCATGGTTGAAGCTTAGGTAACTTCCAGCTTTCTAACTAGTTCAGGCCTAATCAATTTAGGTGAATAGTTAGACTTCAACCTCCAATTTCATATTAGATTCTTAGGTTAATCGAGCACTTAAGGAATTAAGGTTCATTGCTTAAGGATTAGTGTTTTTCACCTAAGGAATTAGGGAATAACCACAAGTGGATTGTCCTCTAGATTGTGAAGTCGATTATACTTAATTGCTTGTTTCTTGAGGAAATTGTGAGCCGAAGCAATCCTGACCTGCTTTCTTTTAATCACTTTTCATATTCATCTTAACTCTGTTTCTGAAAATACCAAAAACAACTAGAAAACATTAAAATCATAAAAACCGAATGCACTACCTGTATTTCATGTTGGTTCAGCTTGTACTAGTCATAGATTGAGGTACTTACCACAATCCCTGTGGGACGATCAAATATTCTACAATTTTAACGACTGGTGCGCTTGCCATAAGTGTAAATCCGAGAGTCATATTTTGTTTTACTAAGATTTTCACCACCAAGTTAATGACTCGGGAATTTAGCATCATACCTCAAACAAACCACATATATAAATGCTAATGACTCAGTGCCATTAGCTAATAAACTATAATCCACACATATAATCATACCAATAACAACATAAACACACACCATATCAAAACTCTAAATACAACCACACTCATACATAAATATATACATATAACACCATAACATATATATACACATTACATCATCATAAATATCTCGGCATTGCTTCACTGCTTACTCGTACCCGTCTTCATGGCATCCATAATATCCCTTCCTCATTCTCTGTAAAAATAATTATAAGGGTGGGTATTTAGCATTATAATATAATGCAATTGAATGAGACAGAAACAATATCACTTGAGGAGCTTACATATCTCCCTCGCTTGTCAATCTCATAATCCTTTCCTAACCACTTTCCAATATACTCATATCTCATCAAAATCATCATTCATACTATCACATATCTTTATCATATCATTTAACATCATTATCAGAAATTAATCATAATTTCATAAGTCACTTATCATTATCATAAATCATTTATAACATCATAAATTGATCCTCATCATCATGTCAGTCACGTTATCATTAATCAATCACAATCAAGTCTCAAGATTCATGATCATTATAATTCTTAATCAATTTCAAATGTCTTATACATATCACAAATCAATGTCAATATCAAAATCATTCATAACTGACTCTCATGGTCAGATTATATATATATATATATATGACACCTAGTATCCAGATACTAATAGAGTAGCCACCAGCTGGGAGTCACACACCGATATCTCATGAACTCTACCTAGTTCACCGAGCCACACACCGGCTCCCCACCTCAACCAATGGGTCTCTACCTGGACTATTGGGTAGCTCAACTGGATCTCTACATGGATCACTAGAGCCAAAAGCAAGGGGTGATACATATTGAATGACTATCCACACCACATAACATACACGTACAACATATATCTTCAATATGATCATCTCAAAATCGTAACAACTTCATCTTGACCTAAAAGCCATCACTTGGAACACAATAAGCCAAACTAGGCATAAAACACACTCATTATTATCACTTTTTCATATAAACATTATTTGCTTTCATAGACTTCAATTTTCATAATCAATTAATACTTTCTCATAATCACCATCACACACCAAACCTCAATTCCATAAATCTAATTTTAATTTATAAATCAATCACAATAATTATCATCCATTACTTATTAATACACTGTATACGTATACTATCTCATAAACATATCACATTTTTCATCATATCTTCTCATAAGTCTCTTCTTCATCACAATTCATCACTTTCTTGTTATTATCATCATTTCATTAATCATATACATTATATTCCTTGTACAACCATTAATATATTGCAAATCACATACTCCTAAGTAACATATTCACATATCTATACCATTTCATTTCATAATATAAAATTCTATAAAACTTTAACTAAAAACACATTACACACTCTCTTTACCTCGATTCCAATGTTCTTTAATTATCTCACAAATCGTCAATGCGCCAAAACACTAAACACGCAAAATTACAAAAGGGGTTTTAGGAATTAACCAACCAATTCTCAAATTAGCATAGGAAAACACTTCGAAATTAATTCTTAAAGCTTTAGAAGCTTACCATCACCAAAGCTATTGGTTCTTTTAAGAAATCCCTAATTCTATTAAACTTCCTTTATTTCATTCATAGCCTATATGAAACAAAATTCATTGTCATCACTTAATCCTTCATCTAAAAGCCTTAGAAGCCCTTTTAACAGGTTTAAAATCACAAATTTCAAAGCTTATTCAAATTTTTAAGAAAACTGGAAATAGAAGAAAACTTCCACCAAACTAAAAATTAAAGGATTTCAAAGGCTTACCTTATGTTTTCCATCTTTAATTTGCCATTAATTTTAGAATTCTACCAATAATTGGCCTAGAACCATACCGTAGGATTCTAAGGAGAAGAAAAGAGAGAAAACCGACTTAAACTTTCTTTTTCATTCTATCTCTCGAAGTTGTTTTTGGAACTTTAAATTTTAATCGTGAAGTTGATGCTACACGTCCCCCTGGTGCTACACGTCAGGTTCAAAATTCCACCTAGTGCCACTCTGATGCTACGCGTTAGGTTTCCCATCTTGACGCTACGCGTTAGGTAAAAACCTTAATTTCTCATTTCATTCCATTTTGAACTTACACAAATGCCATGGATTCTCAAATTTTCATAATTTAAATTCATTTGCACATTTATTTATTTTTTCTAAATATAAAAACATGAGATACATCGAATCTCATGGATCAGTGTAATATTGAGTGGTTTAAAGGAATTATTATCGAACATGTACCTTATAATTTTGTCCCCTTATACCGAACGATTCATTAGCACGCTTAGTGGGACTTGGTAAATAAATTCTGACTACACACATTCGTAATTTAGAAATGGATGCCCAAACACTCACTACTAAAAAAATAGCAAACAACAATGGAAAAAACACTTTAGTAAAGCACTAAAATTTCATCGCTATCACTATAAGCGGCAATATTTTTGACGGGAAGCATGCCATTGCTAACTAGCTTACCGATTAAAAAGTGAAGGCAACAACACCCTGTCTCAACGTTTTCAATGGCGTACACCCTTCGTTGAGCTGGTCCCATGGGTGGTCATCTAGTCCGTCGTTGGTGATGTAAAGTTAGCGACTAAGTCACGCCATCACTAATGGGAAAGCTTTTAGCGATGGTTAGCTTTCATTGCTAACAACAATGGAATAGCGACCACTCATGTCGTTACTACCTAACAACATATTAGCGACCACAGGTGTCGTTGCTAAGTGACAAACTATTAGCGACCATGTGCTCCATCGCTAAACGGGAACCTTTTACCAACAAAATTGTACTGTCGCTAAAGACAACATAATAGTGACTAACCACACAGTCGCTACTTAACGACATATTAGTGACGAGTTGGTGCCATCATTACTTATGACAAGCTATTAGTGACTATATATTCAGTCACTAATTGACAACTTGTTAGCGACTAACCTTTTTTGTTGCTAATGTCTAGGTGGGCTTTTTTTTGGAAACATGATTATATTTTTTGAATAAATTATTTTTAATTATATTGGTTAAATATTGAATATTTTTATAGTAATTATATTGCTTATTATTATTGTAATTTAGGGTTTTCCTTCATTGAATTTTTAGTAATACGTTAATAATATTAAATTGGTGAATTCATATGAAAAAGAAAATGATATAAAGTAGATATTAAAATACCAAACTAAGAGTAAAGTGTAAACAAAATTAATATACAACACAATAAATATAATGTTAAAAGATAGAATGATCATGGTGGATGGGGATCATGTGGTGGTTGTGTGGGCGGCTAGGAAGTAGAGAAGGATAAGGTAAGGCCAAGCGTCACCATCATCTAGCTAATCAGCTCTTGCTGCACCACCAACTGTCAATGAGTCTCGAGTTGGTCTTCCAAGGCCCATCGTAGGTCCTCCTAGACTCGTTAATAGTCCTTGGCAGCTTGCTTCTTCAAAATATGCTTTAGCGTCAGTCCTCCTTGGCCTGTCATCGATCCTCCGTAGCTTGTTCCTCTAAAAGCTACCTCTGGCGGTGCTCCTTCTGTAGCTCATTGCTCAGGTTCTGAATAACCTAAACAATATCTGTCGGAAACCCAGAGGAAGAGGAAGAGGTCTTCCACTTCTTGGCAATATGTGTGCCAATCCTTCCCAAGCCAAACACCCTCCCTTTCTTATTCATGCCGCTGAAAGCCTCCATATAGATAGCGTTATCATCTGAAGAAGAAAGGGTCAGAGGTACCTACCCCTCAAGTGTCGAAGCCGCCAACTCTTCCTCCTTCTGGGCCCTCATGGCAAGATACGTCTCCTACAAATGTAAAATAATGATAAAATTCAGTAATTTGATTCGTAAGTTTAAAGATGTGTAAGTTTAAAGAAATTACCACAATGTCCGTTGTCTTTTGGTTAACCCATGAACCGACTTTGTTCTTCTTGGTCATTTGCATGACCTCATATAATGAAGACTCACGGTGCTCCTTCAAATCCTATAATTCATAATGTGTTGAAATTATTAATGGAAAACATGTTTAGTCATTCATAAAAAATGTTTAATAAAATATACTTACAAATCTTTTTTTATGCCTGGGGATTGAAATGCTACCCCCAGTGTAGATAAAAGCACCAAACTTAGCCGCTCTATTTACCTTATTCCTAGCATTGTCCTAGTGGAACAAGACACCCCCCACTTCTACACCATCCTATCCCAGAGTGCCTCAGGGATCTAATGAGGGCGCTCACCCTTATCTCTCAGTTTTTAAAGGGTACTCTTGATGATTTTGGAGGTCTTTTGTGGAAAGGACCATCCTAATCTCATCAATCATACTCTCTGTCCACTAATAGTCATGCTATAACATGAAATGAGATTTCAAAATAAAGACAGATATTGTATGAATATATTAAACTCACAATAAAAGAAAGTATTAAACTTACTGAGAATGTCTCAAACCATATATCCTGGATAGTCTTACCAGCATCTGTCCAAGAGATATAAGGATCATCCCACTTGGCCTTAAGAACTTGAGTAATCGCTTTGGTAGTGTGACTACTATCAACAAAGCTATAATAAATAATAGTAGAAACAATCAAACAATATACACATATAATTATATACAAGCCAATCAATTAAATACTTCAATGTGGTCTAATGACATAGGAAGCCTACCGAAATTTCGGCAGAGTCTCCCCTGTAAATCTAACATTTCCAAATTTGTACTACTACCTTATTACATGCAAAAAACTTCCCAGTACAATTCAATGTATACAAGTACTAAAAAGCTAACATACAACAAACAAATTTATACATTAAACACCTAAATATGGTTTAATGACAAAGAGAGCCTACCGAAATTTTGGCAGAGTCTCCCTTGTAAATCTAACATTTCCAAATTTGTACTATTACCCTATTACATACAGATTACTTCCCAGTACAATTCAATGTATACAAGTACTAAAAAACTAATATAAAATAAACAAATTTAGGCACTATATGAATTACACGTACGAAACAACTTACAAACTACTAACTAACAAACTTAAAACAAACTATATAGTAATACAAACTCGTCTTCGCCTGGTAGTGGGACCAAAGTAGGTAGGGGGATACCGGAAAAGGGCTTGCCTTGAGGCCTGGGTCACCAAATATAGCGGTGATTATGGTGTAGGAATTTTCCCTAGTGTGGGAGTCTGTTGTAGTGTGAGAATCTACTATAGGGTGGGAGTCTGTTGTTGGGTGACAGTCTGCTTTGGTGTGGTAGTTTGCTCTAGTGTGCCAAGACAGGATAATCTAGTCCGTGAACCACCACCCCGAGTGAAGTGAAGTGTATATCCTATCACCTATGGATAAAACCATGAAAACAAAGGTTAGTGGAAAACTATAAATATATGTATATATGATGAATTGATAAAGTTATACTATATGTCTATTTCGGTTTGGAATTCTCCCTCAGTTTCAGTGTCAATACGGCTATCTATTTCAACAGGGTCATCAGTCTCCAAATCGGCCCTAGACTATTTTCATTGGGAGACAACCTCTTTGTCAATGTGTTCACCCCCTATAGTGGCAAGTGTCTCATTCAGTTCCACTAGATCAATATTGAACAGCAAATGACTGTCATTAAGCTCATTTGGAGTGACCTGATAAGCATCCTCAACCTCATCAGAGACATTATCAATGATCTAACTTTGAGCCTTTGTCTTGATGAATGCATACTAGTCTCAATACCCTTCAGAGAAGTCTGTATAATAAACCTGCTTGGCTTGCTAGGCAAAAATGAAGGGATCAAACCCTTTATATCTACCATTTTTCTTGACCTCAACTAAACCATAGTTGTTGTGAACCTTTGTTCCTACACCGATTATGTTGTCATGCCAATCACACCTGAATAGAACGATATATCTTTTAATTCATCCTGAGAAAGAAACTTCAACAATCTCTATCAAGACTCCATAGAAGACTTCCTCTAACTATCCATTTATACATTTAACACAAACCCTATAATTATGGGTACGCATCCCTTCACTCCATTGGAAAACGTTAAACTTATAGTTGTTTACGTAGTAAATTAGCCATTTTTAACAGTTTTCATTGATTCCTAAGAAAAAGCTTGGAGTAAGGGGTCTTCATTATGGTTATTAGGGTCTTGAATCTATTTACAGTATAACACATAATAATGTTAGATAACTAAAATTTGAAGTTTAAACAAAAGTATAAGGTATATGGGTCTTACGTGTTTTGTAAACAAACCGATGAATTTGGTGTTAGGAATCCCTAGTGCATGAGCAGCGGAAATACAAGGATTCCCATAGGATTTGCAAAGCGTCATGTTTCAAAGCATAAGACAAACACAAAAAAAAAATTACATTTTAGGATTACCTCTTGAAGAAAATCGAATCGAAGCAGTCATAGCCTCGTCCTTTAGGAGTCCACATGAGTACTCCCACTAGAAATGCTACACCTTCCAAATGCTAGTTTGACGGCGTGTAGCTTTCACAACTTCTACGTATTTTGTATCTCTTTTTGGTTAGCTGCCTATGAGCATCGTATGCTCTATTTATAGGCTTAGGTTTGACCTAATTTGCTCTCTAAAGAGTGGGCTCCTTACTCATTCTAAATGAGTTAGACCCAATAGTTTTATTTTAGTCCAACTAAAATAAAAAGCTATTTTCTGATGGGCTTACTCTATATGTGTGACCTTATAGGTAAAATACTCGATTATATTAATAATAAACTATTTTATTATTAATATAAAATAAGAGCGGCATCTAGCAATGCATCATTATGTCTGAATATTATTTATTATCAACATAACCTATAAGTGATAATTATTTTATATGTTTGTTCCTTTTGTCACGATATCCTAATTGAGCCCAAGGCATGGTCGCGTCATCCTTGTAAGGTCCAATTTATTTTACTGGATACGGGAGTAGACTTTATCTGAATAAATATCCAATATTTATTCTTTCTAGCATGGCCATGTATTTCCTTAGTCTTACTCCATCAAGTGGCCTATAGATAACACTCCTGTCACATAGGAGAGACAAATCCCATCTACATCACTCACATCCCTCTGCATAATTTGTTCATTGCCTAACCACAACCTTTATAGTCCTCTTGTTACAGAAGACGTTTGATTGTATTAAAACAACAAACTCCTTATGTAGGAATCGTAGTGACTTCAGGTCAAAGGACTACATATACCATTATCACATTGAGAATCGTTTATGTCATTCATGTAACGATCCATGCAACGTTCTCATGGTGGGTCTGTCCAATACATCATTACTCTTAATGTGTACCAATGTGAAGACTTGATATCATTTATATCCATGATCTGTGAGATCAAATCATCAGCACACTCACACACCGGTCTTAATGTATTTACATGTCCCCTGTGACGTCCCGTGTAATTTTCCGAATAAATTTTTCGTGTTTTTAAAAGATCATTTTGAAATTCATAAATTAAATTCAGAGTTCACGTAAAAGTTGTTAATCGCGGAATATTATCATGCATACTAGTCGTGAATAATAAAATTCAAAAAAATATTTACGTAGTGGAAACGATTTAGAAAATAATAGTACATGATATGTTGTATTTATTACAACCCATTAATTTAGAATAAAATCAAAGTCCAAGTAGTATATAGGCATCAATCATGGCATCACTCTTCATTCTGTGTGGCATTCACTGTAAAAATTAATGTAAGAGTGAGACAGAATATAAAATAAATATAAAATAAATAGAATTGCACAAATGCAAAAACCAAAATTAAAGATATGATGAATATGTCAAACAAGTCCATTTATATTTAATAATCCTTATCTTAGTCGAATAATGTCCTGTTGAATCCATTTAGTTTGGTGGAATTACCACAGTAAAAAGTCTCATAGAGACACAAGTAGGACTTAGCATATACCATGAATCCCTACTCTTCATGGCGCCCAAGTACCGAAGTACACAAGTATCACAAGTAAGACTTTGCATAAACCATGAATCCCTACACTTCATGGCACACAAGTACCGAAGTACACAAGTATCACAAGTAGGACTTTGCATAAACCATGAATCCCTACACTTCATGGCACACGAGTACCGAAGTACACAAGTATCACAAGTAGGACTTTGCATAAACCATGAATCCCTACACTTCATGGCACACAAGTACCGAAGTACACAAGTATCACAAGTAGGACTTTGCATAAACCATGAATCCCTACACTTCATGGCACACAAATACTTATGATGCATGAATGCCTTTAACTCTTTTTACCATTTAACAAACCATGATATCAACATTTCCAAAACCACTTGGATAAATATACAAGTCCTCAAAGGGACACAACACACATAATAATTCCCAAAATCATGGATTTACTATTTCAACCACATATGTCAATAACCATAAAGCATTCATGTACATATAAATTAATTTTGTCACTCATAATTATTCATCACCAAAATATACAACTGTATGATACTCATTAGACACTCAACAATATCAATAATAATCCATAGTCCCTCAAGAATTCAATAATAAATTGTTATCCATAGAGAAAATATCATTTTCATTCATAATAACCATTATAAGAAAGTTTCAGCATTTCCAACAGCAACACATGTTATTAAAACAGCCATAACTTGAGCAAATTAAATCCTTTTTAGGTGATTCCACTTTCTATAGGTCAATAATAGAAGTAAATACAACTTTCATGAAGAACACAATTTCAAATTCCAAACAGAAATATCACTTATTCATGAAATACCACACTGCCTCAAGGTGAGTTTCCAAAACATACATATATTAGTAATTTCAACGTTTCTGGAGCTACAAAAATGATTTTAACATGAAACCAGTTCTAAAATACTTTTAACATAACTATCTACAATTTTCATGAAGGCACCAACCACTAATTCACACCACAAAATTCCCCATTTTGAAAATGAGATTCGGATTTCATAGTTAACAGATTTTCATCATGAACACACTTCTGTATTTTGAGCATATCTAGAGATACAAGCATCTTTTCAACTTGAAACTACTTTCTATAGATCCCTAACATGAATATCTACAATTTCATGAAGACATCCAAGATTGATTATGCATGTATAATTCCCAGAATGTCAAAATATGCATAGAACATAGCTTAAACATTTCACTCGGTCATGTTGTACTATTTTGGCTATAACTTTTGCTATACATATCCAAATCAGTTGACTCAGGTCTCAACTTTCACATAACAAAAAGATCTATAACTTTGATGAAGAAGTCGAAATCTAATTCATAAGTTTGCAGCTTTAAAACTAGGCAACAAGTTACGAAATTAAAACTGGAATCCTAGAACAGCATAACCATGTCCCCTCTTACTTGTTTTGCCGACTGAAAATGGCTTCCTGGTTGTCCACCTGGCTTCTATTCGAAGGGTCTTGAGGAAGGAGAGTAAATGAGAGGTAGAAGGTTCACTATCTTTTCTGTTTCTAAGAGTTTCAGAAGGGATAGTGCTTTGTTTAATAATGCAAGGCAGTGGGAGACAAGCTCCTTGTGAGTTGATCGTAGTGCTGTTAGTGGAGATAATGGAGGATTAAAATAAGAAAGTGGGCTTATAATGGTCCACTTCTGGCCGTTCTACATACTAGGGGTGCATAATGGGTTTAGATATATTAAACTATGCGCAAGAGACAAGATTGGAGTCAAAAAGTTGCTACTGGCACTGAAAACCGACTGGAATTCATTCGGTCAACCTCTAAACCGACTGGAATTCTACCCAGTCAGCATATATGCCGACTGGAATTTATTAGTAACATGAAGGGAAAAGAATCCGAGTCCTTCTCGTCAACACTTGGTTTTTCAGTCAGCAAGTGCCACCAAAACTGACTCCCATTGCTCGGGTCTACCACTTAGCGAGACGATCCTCATTGCTCAGCGTTCACTCAGTTATTAATTCCACAACTGACCAGCACTCAATCGGTCTTCCATCCAGTAAAACAGCCTAGACCGAGTCCTCTCTTACACAACTACCACTTGGTAGAATCATTCCAAATCCGAGCCCTCAATCACATGGGTTTCTCTCAGTAAATATTCTAGAGACCGATTCAAAGCTCTCAGGTTCCCATTCAGCAGAATCTACTGACCGATCCAGCTCTCATCATTCTCTCACTCGGCAATTACTCTAAAACTGACCATCACTCTATTGGTTTTCTGGCAATTACTCTAAAACCGACCATCACTCTATTGGTTTTCCACTCGGTAAACTTGTCACAAAGTTCACTCCCTTTTCTTTCACTCGAGTGAAGTTTCCTAGCATTGTCTTTCACTCGGCCAAGTTATTCCTGAGTGCTTCTGGACAGACACACTACATACTCTCAATCGGTGTCATTCTCACTCGGAATTATACTCGGCTATTCATCTCTTAGCAACACAGACTAATCTTCCTCGAAATACTTTTCACTCGGAATCCTTTAAGGCCTTCACTACTCGGTATTCATGCCTCCATTTCACTCGGAGTTGTTCCACTCGGTAATCCTTCCTTAGAATAAACTCCCCAATCAGTTTCCACTCAGAATTATTCCACTCCTCATCACTTGGAGAAATTCACCAAGTCCCACTCGGACTTATACCATACATAGTCACTTAGAATACGGTTTATGTGATTCACTCGAAATATGTATAATATCTTTTACTCGGATATCAACACTTAGGAATATAGTATTTCCCACTCGAGTTTCACTCGGTTAATCATTACTTAGCCGAGATCAGACCAACTTCTTCGACTACGTTTCACTGAGTCCATCAGGGCCATTATCACTCGAAAAAGGCCTTTACGTACGAGTCTCACTCGGAGTTTGGCTTATATACATGAGACTCACTCGGTTATTTATTTCAAAGACCGACTTCCCTTTTCATTTTCTCACGAGTGAAGTTATTCCAGAATATTTCTGGACAACACATCATAGATCTCTACTCGGTACCATCCTCACTCAAATTCTTGAACTCAGAAGTGGTTCCTTCAGTCCCACTTCACTCAGGAGTGCCTCAGACAAGGATTCCACTCGGAATTAACCCTCTTGGCCATGTTCTACTTGGAAAATGAAATCTTCACTCGGTATTTCCATTTGTCACTCGGACTTTCTCTTAGTCACTCGGAATTTCCTTAGTCACTCGGAATTTTCATTCTTCACTCGGAACAGAGTCCCTTTTTTACTCGGACAGTTCTTTCTAAGGCATGTTTCACTCGGAAAATGGATTTTATCATTAAAGGTCTATGTAATTTCTATAATTATACCTAAAAATGAAATTTTAGAGTATTACAAACCATCCATAGAGTGTTTTATTCTTTGATTAACACTTACAGACCTTCTATACCTCATCATTTACAAAAATAGAACTATTATTAAAAACAGGGATGTTACATTTCTCCCACCCTAATAAAAATTTCATCCTTGAAATTTAAAGTTGAACACAATCCTATCACAAACATACTTATTCATGCTATTAATATACCATCATAGAGTATCATCCTCCAACACTCTTTATCAAGTTCTATACTTGTCTGACTTCAATTTACATGCTCATGTTAGGCTTCGAGAATTCCTTTCCCAATTCCAAAATTTCTTAAATCTTAAAGAGTTAACCACATTATAATAATAATACTATGGTTCTAAACCTTAGGATCTCCAAACCATCATAAGAATCATTCAACCATCACCAAGATTTATTTCAACTTCTTATAGGCCTCGTGGCTCTTATCTAAGACTATGACTAATTCAACTATTTCAAAGTGACTCTAGTATTCATTCCCTTGATTCACTATCAATTTCTTGTACCCATTTTTTTTAACACCATCATCAACAATCTAGATTTAAGTCCTCCAATCACTCACATAGTCATATACACTCTTCTCCTAATCCTCAATAATCAATACCAATGTTTCGATCATTCAATTCCTCATATATAACTATCCTAGAGTATTAAAAGTCATCAGAATCATCAACTTAACCAAAATCCTCAACTCACTATACTTTTCATCAAAACTTAATAATTATTCCTAATAACCACTAATCTCCATTATTAATAATATCTATACACACATCATCTTGGGTTTTCACTAAAAATCACTTTTCATAACATCATTACTTATTTCCCCAAAGCCTAGAGTTAGGGTTTCACTAAAATCAAACAGTCACCCTTAACAGCCGCTATCTCCTATCTCAAATCTTAAAATCTTTGTATACCATTTCACACCCATCCAAAGATACTTATGACATATTCCACTTTTGGGTTTTACATGAAAATGGTTTCTATTCTTAAACCCATTCATAATGCACTCTCCTATCACCATAGAATCCAAAACCTAAAACAACGAAAGAGTATAAGAATTGCACCTTAAGCTCCACGCTATCCCTAGCCTTAGTATATCCACAAAAATGAAGAGAGAATATAGAGTTTCCAAACATTTGAACCATCTTCATAATGAAGAATAAGAAAGCATGGTTGGTTAGTATGGAAGGAGACTCACAAAATGGTTGTCTGAAATGGGATTTTCTTCTAATGGAAATATCATGGTCTCATTATGACGGTTTACTAAAACTTGATTCACTAATAGCCAATTCATTCCTAGGATTACTTCCAGATTCTTTCAAAAATAAACAAGAAGATTGACAAGGGAGTTCCTACCCTCTATGAGCTCAGAACAATCGTTACACGCCTTAGTAATTCCTAAGTTGTGTACCGTTGGGAATGGAAATAATCAGGTCATATATTATAGGCTTCACAGTTAATTGAAAATCTCTAACTTACTTCTGTGTAGTACCAGAATCAGACAACACAGATAAAATGCTACCATTGATCTCACACTTACTTTGCATAAGATCGCCTGCTTGATCTGCCTCTGAACCGCTAATGGCAAAGACTCTTCCTGTTGCTGGTTGTGATCTCTCGTCTGTTGGCTCTCTATACTGTCTTAGAGGTTGAGTAGCACGAGCGTTTCCTCTATGGACTTCTTGATAACCAGAACCTCTTGGATTATTTATGGTGTTATTGTTGTTTTGATGGTTCTGTGGACAATTTGGGCTGATGTGGCCTTTCTGATTACAGCGAAAGCAAGTGACATCTCCTAAGGGTCTGTTGCAATCACGTACATGGTGATTACCTCCGTACTTAAAACACTTTATATTCATATGATTATCGCCTCTCTCAGAAGATGATGATGATCCCCCCATGAAGCGATTTGGATAAAACGATCCTCTCCTTTTAAAGGCAACTGACTGAGGTTTCAGTTGTCTATTAGCCTTCTCTTGTGCCAATCTGGCTTGATGATTTTCTTCAAAAATTTGGCATTTATTGATCAAGGTGGAAAAACTCTGAATTTCTTGATATCCGATAGCCTATTTGATTTCAGGATTGAAACCGTTCTCGAATTTGACACATTTTGAGACTTCGGCACCAGCCTGTTGAAAAGAAGGGTAAAAGAGAGATAACTCTTCAAATTTTGCAGCATACTCACCAACAGACATTGAGCCTTGTTTCAACTTCATGAATTCCAGCTCTTTTCGGCTCTTCACGCTTGCTGGAAAATATTTCTCCAGAAAACAATTCTTGAAGTTGACCCAGTCTAAAGGTCTGTCAGTTTCAATCATACAAGTTTTGGCATGAATCCACCAGTTTTCTGCTTCCTCAACCATCATATAGGTGGCATACTCCACCTTTTCGTATTCTGTGCAGGGTAAGGCTCGAAAGATGCGCTCCATTTCCTTGGCCCAGAGATACGCTCCTTCTGGATTATAACCCCCTTTGAATTGTGAAGGTTTTCTTTTCAGGAAGTGATCTAACCCATGGAGTCCTCCAGTGCTCCTTGGTTGGTTTTGTCGTTCTATGGCTTCAGCTAAGCGGTTGAAAGCTGCTGCCATATCTTGGTTATTGTTGTTTCTTGCCATCCTACATTCATAGTTTGGTTTATACTAATTCTAAGGGATAATATATCGTATATAAATACTACATAACTATCATTATTCTACAGTTTATCAGTTAAGCAATAAATCATATATCACATTTATCATATTATCAAGCAGTAATCAAACAAATCTTTTTGCAATTAATTAGTCAGGAACAAGTCATATAGTACACACTTAACATGTTATCAAATAAGGAATCAAACATTTCATATATTATATCGAGAAATAGTACATGTCATAGCAATTGGTCCTGAATTTTTGAAAATGCTCTGATACCACCAATGTGACGTCCCGTGTAATTTTCCGAATAAATTTTTCACGTTTTTAAAGGATCATTTTGAAATTCATAAATTAAATTCAGAGTTCACGTAAAAGTTGTTAATCGCGGAATATTATCATGCATACTAGTCGTGAATAATAAAATTCAAAAAAAATATTTACGTAGCGGAAACGATTTAGAAAATAATAGTACATGATATGTTGCATTTATTACAACCCATTAATTTAGAATAAAATCAAAGTCCAAGTAGTAATTCACATAGGCATCAATCATGGCATCACTCTTCATTCTGTGTGGCATTCACTGTAAAAATTAATGTAAGAGTGAGACAGAATATAAAATAAATATAAAATAAATAGAATTGCACAAATGCAAACAACAAAATTAAAGATATGATGAATATGTCAAACAAGTCCATTTATATTTAATAATCCTTATCTTAGTCGAATAATGTCCTGTTGAATCCATTTAGTTTGGTGGAATTATCACAGTAAAAAGTCTCATAGAGACACAAGTAGGACTTAGCATATACCATGAATCCCTACTCTTCATGGCGCCCAAGTACCAAAGTACACAAGTATCACAAGTAGGACTTTGCATAAACCATGAATCCCTACACTTCATGGCACATAAGTACCGAAGTACACAAGTATCACAAGTAGGACTTTGCATAAACCATGAATCCCTACACTTCATGGCACACGAGTACCGAAGTACACAAGTATCACAAGTAGGACTTTGCATAAACCATGAATCCCTACACTTCATGGCACACAAGTACCGAAGTACACAAGTATCACAAGTAGGACTTTGCATAAACCATGAATCCCTACACTTCATGGCACACAAATACTTATGATGCATGAATGCCTTTAACTCTTTTTACCATTTAACAAACGATGATATCAACATTTCCAAAACCACTTGGATAAATATACAAGTCCTCAAAGGGACACAACACACATAATAATTCCCAAAATCATGGATTTACTGTTTCAACCACATATGTCAATAACCATAAAGCATTCATGTGCATGTAAATTAATTTTGTCACTCATAATTATTCATCACCAAAATATACAACTGTATGATACTCATTAGACACTCAAAAATATCAATAATAATCCATAGTCCCTCAAGAATTCAATAATAAATTGTTACCCATAGAGAAAACATCATTTTCATTCATAATAACCATTATAAGAAAGTTTCAGCATTTTTAACAGTAATACACGTTATTAAAACAGCCATAACTTGAGCAAATCAAATCCTTTTTAGGTGATTCCGCTTTCTATAGGTCAATAATAGAATTAAATACAACTTTCATGAAGAACACAATTTCAAATTCCAAACAGAAATATCACTTATTCACGAAATACCACACTGCCTCAAGGTGAGTTTCCAAAACGTACATATATTAGTAATTTCAATGTTTCTGGAGCTACAAAAATGATTTTAACATGAAACCAGTTCTAAAATACTATTAACATAACTATCTACAATTTTAATGAAGACACCAACCACTAATTCACACCACAAAATTCCCAGTTTTGAAAATGAGATTCGGATTTCATAGTTAACAGATTTTTATCATGAACACACTTCTGTATTTTGAGCATATCTAGAGCTACAAGCATCTTTTTAACTTGAAACTACTTTTTATAGATCCCTAACATGAATATATACAACTTTCATGAAGACACCCAAGACTGATTATGCATGTATAATTCCCTTAATGTCAAAATATGCACAGAACATAGTTTAAACATTTCACTCGGTCATGTTGTAGTATTTTGGCTATAACGTTTGTTATACATATCAAAATCAGTTGAATCAGGTCTCAAAATTCACATAACAAAAATATATACAACTTGGATGAAGAAGTCGAAATCTAATTCATACGTTTGCAGCTTCAAAATTAGGCAACAAGTTACGAAATTAAAACTGGAATCCTAGAACAGCATACAACTCTACCCATTCCATAATTATTCACAACCCTGTCCCCTCTTACTTGTTTTGCCGACTGAAAATGGCTTCCTGGTTGTCCACCTGGCTTCTATTCGAAGGGTCTTGAGGAAAGAGAGTAAATGAGAGGTAGAAGGTTCACTATCTTTTCTGTTTCTAAGAGTTTCAGAAGGGATAGTGCTTTGTTTAATAATGCAAGGCAGTGGGAGACAAGCTCCTTGTGAGTGGATCGTAGTGCTGTTAGTGGAGATAATGGAGGATTAAAATAAGAAAGTGGGCTTATAATGGTCCACTTCTGGCCGTTCTACATACTAGGGGTGCATAATGGGTTTAGATATATTAAACTATGCGCAAGAGACAAGATTGGAGTCAAAAAGTTGCTACTGGCACTGAAAACCGACTGGAATTCATTCGGTCAACCTCTAAACCGACTGGAATTCTACCCAGTCAGCATATATGCCGACTGGAATTTGTTAGTAACATGAAGGGAAAAGAATCCGAGTCCTTCTCATCAACACTTGGTTTTTCAGTCAGCAAGTGCCACCAAAACTGACTCCCATCGCTCGGGTCTACCACTCAGCGAGACGATCCTCATTGCTCAGCGTTCACTCAGTTATTAATTCCACAACCGACCAGCACTCAATCGGTCTTCCATCCAGTAAAACAGCCTAGACTGAGTCCTCTCTTACACAACTACCACTTGGTAGAATCATTCCAAATCCGAGCCCTCAATCATATGGGTTTCTCTCGGTAAATATTCTAGAGACCGATTCAAAGCTCTCAGGTTCCCATTCAGCAGAATCTACTGACCGATCCAGCTCTCATCATTCTCTCACTCGGCAATTACTCTAAAACCGACCATCACTCTATTGGTTTTCCACTCGGTAAACTTGTCACAAAGTTCACTCCCTTTTCTTTCACTCGAGTGAAGTTTCCTAGCACTGTCTTTCACTCGGCCAAGTTATTCCTGAGTGCTTCTGGACAGACACACTACATACTCTCAATCGGTGTCATTCTCACTCGGAATTATACTCAGCTATTCATCTCTTAGCAACACAGACTAATCTTCCTCAAAATACTTTTCACTCGGAATCCTTTAAGGCCTTCACTACTCGGTATTCATGCCTCCATTTCACTCGGAGTTGTTCCACTCGGTAATCCTTCCTTAGAATAAACTCCCCAATCAGTTTCCACTCGGAATTGTTCCACTCCTCATCACTTGGAGAAATTCACCAAGTCCCACTCGGACTTACACCATACATAGTCACTTAGAATACGGTTTATGTGATTCACTCGGAATATGTATAATATCTTTCACTCGGATATCAACACTTAGGAATATAGTATTTCCCACTCGGGTTTCACTCGGTTAATCATTACTTAGCCGAGATCAGACCAACTTCTTCGACTACGTTTCACTGAGTCCATCAGGGCCATTATCACTCGAAAAAGGCCCTTACGTACGAGTCTCACTCGGAGTTTGGCTTATATACATGAGACTCACTCGGTTATTTATTTCAAAGACCGACTTCCCTTTTCATTTTCTCACGAGTGAAGTTATTCCAGAATATTTCCAGACAACAAATCATAGATCTCCACTCGGTACCATCCTCACTCGAATTCTTGAACTTAGAAGTGGTTCCTTCAGTCCCACTTCACTCAGGAGTGCCTCAGACAAGGATTCCACTCAGAATTAACCCTCTCGGCCATGTTCTACTTGGAAAATGAAATCTTCACTCGGTATTTCCATTTGTCACTCGGACTTTCTCTTAGTCACTCGGAATTTCCTTAGTCACTCGGAATTTTCATTCTTCACTCGGAACAAAGTCCATTTTTCACTCGGACAGTCCTTTCTAAGGCATGTTTCACTCGGAAAATGGATTTTATCATTAAAGGTCTATGTAATTTCTATAATTATACCCAAAAATGAAATTTTGGAGTATTATAAATCATCCATAGAGTGTTTTATTCTTTGATTAACACTTATAGACCTTCTATACCTCATCATTTACAAAAATGGAACTATTATTAAAAACAGGGATGTTACATCCCCACGTAAATACTTGACTCGGGACATTTTAGGAATAACTCTCATATGACCTATTATTCCAAGGATAAATAAAGGTTGTTAAACTATTTAACAAAAAATGACTTATTCAAAATGATGCGTCCTATATAGGCTTTTAGTGAATATTTCCAACATTTAGACGATACCTCATCATAAATTTGGTCATCAGTTATATCATTTTGCTCTTATTTCTACTATATTTACATATAGGCTATTTAAGGAACAATAGTTTAGTTGTAATTGTTGCTAGCTTCAAAAGGCAATAAATAAGTTGGTGAATTACTCAAGATAGGGTTCCAATTCTGTGCAATTCAGAAGAATATACAAGTGAGTCACTTTTCGATGTTTCTCATCAATGTAACATTCTGTGACCTTACCCCCAGGATGACCGGGATAGTTAAAAGTTGAACTTTGATAGTCCAACCTTGGATTTATAGCCACCCCGAGGTTGCAGGGAATTCTACCCATTCTTGTTTCTATCTCCGTTGGAAAATAGAAAGAAGTAAAGGTGGTCATTTCTTCCACTAAGTATGCTTACAAATTGATGCTTCCAAGTATACTTTGTTTGACACTTTGTCGGCCGGTTGTCTTGAATCTTAAACGGGCACCTAGTCGATACAGACACGGCTAAAACCTACATTGTTAAATTTTAATATACTTTTTATGTAACCTAAAACAGGAAGCCTGCCAAAATTTCAACAGAGTATCCCTTGTAAACTAGACATTTCTAAATTTTTACAAATGCCCTGCTACACACAGAAAAATTTCTAGTACAGTTCAATATATACACTATGAATTACATATGAAATTGAGACAAACATCACCACAACCTAGTAAGATCTACTCTCCACTAAGATATACAATAATACACATGCATAAAACACATGTTATCAGCACGTAAAACCAATGCCTAATGAACTCTGCTCTCCACTAACAAACAACAATAAAAATGCACAAAACATATGTTATCAGCACAAAAAATCAATACCTAATGAGCTCTGTTCTCCACTAACAAACAATAATTGACATGCATACACAATACTATTAAGCAACAATATATACGACAATAGTTTGATAAACTTACCTCTATGCTTCACCTAACTGCAATCAAAGCACGGAGGTGGTGTCCGCGATAAACGAATGTACGCCAACAATAATAATGAACCTATTAGACCAAAGGGAATGAATGAGATTTTGATAAACACCTCTTGTTTTTTCATTTGTTTAAGGGTGGATACTAGGTTAACTTTTTAGGTTTCAACTTGGTAATATTTTGTTTTTTTTTCTTTATTCTTCTGTTGTCTTTTCCTAATGAATCCTTATTTTAACAAGGGATCAACTAACCTCTTTTGTTTTATGAGTCAAATTAAAAGGGTAAGTGCTCATCTAAGTTCTTTTCTTTTCTTTCAATCTAATTTCACACCTATATTGGTTTGGTTTGTCCATCCATAATGCATTTATGCTAATTATCAGCCTAAGTGTTTGAGTTGTGCCTCACGAACAAAGTAAAAATTGGGTAAATTGTATATGTTGTTAACTACTTAAATATACAATAATTAAATTCAAATAGTATTTTTTTAAAAAATATCTAGCTATTAATTTCGTGAAATAATATGTTTCGAATTAGAAACACACATTCACATGACAAACAACTCAAATTTAAAAAGAAAAGCAACCAACAATCATATATCACTTTAACTGCATGATTGACATTTACCTATAATGTAAATTTCCAATCAACAAAAGTAAGTCATAATTGACATATAATTATTTTCATGCCTTAATTATGGTCTTTATCTTTTAATTTAAGTAGTTTTTAAATTTTAGTCCTTGAACATTATTGTATGAAGTACTCCAGAAAGCTAACAAAAGTATATAGTTAAGGCAAAAACTATATAGAAACTGTACTACTTTATATTTTTCAACAGCAACTTCATATTTTACAAACTTGGTTCTCAATTGCCTCGATAACATTTACAGCAACTTCATATTTTACAACAAGGCAACTATACAAACTATTAGAGAAACTATTCAAGCTAGTTGTGGTTATGGCCCTGAAAGAGAAAGTGAATCTGTTAATAATGAATCTTGTTATAAAATTACTTTATATTTGGTTTTTTTATTACTTTATGGCCCTGAAATATAAAATTACTTTATATTTAGTTTTTTTTATTAACAATGAATCTTGTTATATTTTATCAAGCTGCTCTATAATTCTTCCAAGGGAAAGTGAATATGTGTTTTTGGGTGCTGCTATTCTAAGTGCAGTAGCTACAAGGAAATATCATAGTCTTAACAAGGCCATGTAGTTGCTATTGGGAAAGTGAATCTGTGCTCTTAGGTGCAGATGCTATTTTGGGTGTTGCTCTATAATTCTTTTTATCTTGAAGTATGTTAAAATGTACAATTAATATTTTGGTTAAATTTCCATGTAGGCCTCTAAACTATTTAGATATTTTTAATTAAGTTCCTATAATTTTGAAAGTTTATAATCAGGTTTCTGAACTTTGAATCGTTTGTAATTGCCTCGCACTCAATAATCAGGTTCCTAACTTTTAAGTAGATTTTGAACTATTTCAAAGTTTTTAATTAGATCTGGTGTTTAATAGAATTTTAATGGAATTGTTGTGAGGATCCAATATCAAATGATTTAAAAATTTAAGCATCTAATTAAAACTTTAATGGAATTGTTGTAAGGATCTAATCTCTAAACTATTTCACCACTTATCTAGCAGTTTTGTGCTAAATAAAAACTTGTTAAAACTTACTACATATGAAAGAAATAAATACAACATAATATATACCTTGTTCTTGTTATGTACATCAATACATTTACATCACAAACAAAAAAGAGGAATAAGATAAACATTATACGCAAAACATAAACATCAAATACCATGTGGGAAATAAATTGATAACTATTTTAATATCAGTAAGCTACAAGACACCCTTCACTGAAACTTTTTCGTTTTATCCATCATGCTACACAGAATGGGTTCAAATGAAACCAGGGAAAAGTTCTCACTCCATTAAAATATCATTTCTTTGATGTTACAAATTTGTGTTTCAGTGAAATGTACAGATAAACAGTAGGATTCATTTTAAAAATATTTAGTAAAAAAAATTGCCTTGTTAAAGTTAAAAGCAAAGTACTTAATAAAAAAAATTAAAAGAAAATACACAATTCTGTCTTAATAAATTTCGATAGACTCGTCCAGAAAAAACAAGCCACTAACAATCCCTTAAAATTATGAAATTGGCACATCTATCTTCTGAATATCAAAAGTAAAGTGAATTTAGCCAATGACTACTTTAAAAGTAGAGTGAATTACATAAATGGCGTCAAATATAGGATGTAACAGGCTCAATTTAATTTGGTAAAAATAGTAGCCTCAGAGGGCAACGTACCATTAATTTGTCCTTGGAAAAATGCAATTGAGAATCACAAACAACTTTGGTATTACGTTGATTAATCCTTGAAAAAAATAGCTGGTTCCATCAAAATAATTTCAGAGAATGTTACTTCTGAGTAAAAGAAAGATCTAAATCCTTAACACAAGTTCTGCAATGACATCAGTCTGAAATGACAAAAGTTCTGATATAACACCAGTCATCAAGAAACAATAATCATAATACTAGTATTTTTTCTTGATTAAAGATGCATGCGGTATTTTGCATCAGCAATATGGGGAAAGGGGGAATTGTTTTAAGTTTAAACATTTCAAAGAGATCACTAGATTGGGATTAAGTTGCACTATTCAGATTAATAAAATGTTTATATTCCTACATCAACCCTACACCAACTAAATACTTTTACTCCTATGCCCTAAAAGTAAAATTTAGAAAAACTACAGTAATTTTCAAATTCTTTCCAATTAGAAAAACTATTGATTAACCGTTGGGCTCACTTGGTTCGAAGAAAGAAAATAAAAATATAAGAGAAACTGAAAGGGAAGAGAATAATTTTGTAAGTTCCTTCATAATTAATTGTTTACAAAGAATGAAGAGAAGTCAGAGAACTAAAGTTTTGTAAGAGATTTAACATAAATGTAGTGAAAGTAGTTTTAACCCCAGAATGTGGCACAGGAGTTGACCCTATAAATGCTATTGTGGTGTGGCAAAGTAGCTGCTACACCAAAGATGGCAGATTCAAAGCAAATAATTTCTATGTATACATGTGCTCAAAACCCAAGGGTACTCAAAATGTCAAATGAAAATAGAAGAAGTTGTGAAGCAAGCAGGGCTTGGCTGGAAAGGATGAAAGAGAGGTCAAGAACATGTAAGTGCAGTGTGTGCAGAGGCTGAAATATTGCATGAAATGGGTTGTCAGCTGCTTGGAACTTATTGGAGAAGAGTGCATATGCAGAGTGTGAAGCAGGTTTAGGGCCAATAATAACAGTTAAATTAGGTGAGGGCAAAGCAAAGATATCAATGTCTAAAGAATAGAAGCAGCCCCTCCTATCCAGGCTGTCAAGCTGCAACATAGCTACCAATACGGCCAGCCCCACAATTGCAAGCGATGCGTCTAGCTTTTACAAGCAGCTGGGGCATGCTCTATGCCACTCCACCAGGATAGTACTACTATATGCCATTAGTAACAACTACTATAATGCAGTAAGATATACAGGCAACATTAGCTTTGGAGACATGAAAATGTCTTCCCAAGAATGTTAAGTTGGGAATGTTAAGTCAGTCGCTAACCCATAACTAAGTTGATAAAGGAGAGAATTTGGCAACGAAAAAGTAATGCCTGTCATTAATGAAGGTTCAACAACTAATTTGGCGACTGAATTTTTTATAAATGCAAGAAGTTAGTGATGAAATAGATATCTTTTGTCAGTCAATGTTGGAATATAAAAAATTAGATGTTAGTAATTGTGTTATTCTGTTGCCAAGTTTTATCATTTTAACTTGCGATAGAAAAGCTAGTCAATCACTATCTTCCATAATGGTGTGAAACTTCATTTAGGGTGGGGATGAGGGATTAATTTTGGCGACCCAACGTAATGACGGAATTGAAAAATATTTATATATTAACATCAAAATGTAGCAATGGATTGATAAGAGTGTATAATCATTAGCGAAATATATTGTATTCAATCTCTAAATGGATACAACATGTGAGTGTTACGTGATTTTGTATCACCTTTTAGTATTATAAGAAAGGGTTAGCAACCTAACTTTTTTTGTCGCTATTTATTAAATCCCTAAATTTGCAATCCCTTTTCTTTACCTTCGACCTAAACTTAATTCTCTCCAAAACTAAAATTTTTGTTCTCTCTTTTCTCTCCATTGTACCTCCCTTATTTTCCAACCGTTATTTTAATGTTGTGCCATCGTCGTCGCTATCGTGCTAAGGCCATCCTTTATCTTTCTTTTTCTCTCACCTTCTCCAAATTTCTTTTTCTTTCTCTTCCTCTCATCATCTTCTTCACCTCTCCTCACCTTGTTTGCTTCAGATGTGGAAGTCTGCTAATGGTTTTTCAAGGTCTGCATGACCTGCTAGCTATGCTTCAAGTTGTGCCTCATTTCCTTCCCTTCCTTTCAAACTCCGTTGGCGCTACCAGTTTTTCCAAGCCCTTCGGTCTGAGCAACAAGAAGTATGGTAATCTCGAGCATGTTTTCAGCATCTTTAAAACCTCAAGATGTTGATTCGCTTGAGTGAGGCTTCGCCTGCTTAAGCAAAAATAGGGTAGTAGCATCAGATACAATCTCACTTAAGCGATGAAACTCTCGCTTGAGCGTGCATATGAAGATTTAAGCAGCTGAGAAAGCAACTTCAGGGCAGAGCAAGTAGTTCTCGCTTAAGCGAGATGACTTATATAAAAAGAATTACAACAAAGAAATAGATAGGCTTTTAGGCATGAGAAAAAGAACGACAATCTCCATCTTTTGCGGAAGTGACGTAGAAGACCGCGGAAGGTATTTTTCTTTTCATTTTCCTCATTTTTCTTGGTTTGTAATGGTTACCATGTTTAGCTAAACTTTCTTTTAAGATTGGATGTAGTTGATTCGAGCCTGACGTACTTTGTCTCTCTCTCTCTCTCTCTATATATATATATATATTTCATTCTATTGATTTTGGTGTTTTATTTTGTGTTCATTGTTTGATTTTATTTGATAAAAAGTTTTTGGATTCATTTTTTCTTAAGTTATTGGAAAATGATTCGTGAAAATCGATCTGAAATGAAATACTCGATACAATCGATTGTTAGGAATAACTTTTGAAATATCAACACTTTAAACAATTGGTCATGATGTTAGAAAATGTCTTAAAATAATTGAGGAATCAACGTCTTTGGAGTTTTCTTATGGATTTCGTAATCAAAGAATCGATACAGATGATTTTGGATTGTTGCGAAAATCAATAGTTTTGAATGTTATATATGTATAGGGTAAGGTTGGGCGAGATAAATGAAATCCAATGCCAGCTTCTCTTAACCTGAATCCTTTTCTATTTACACCATTGTCTAAATTTGCTTTCATGTTTAGATTTTACTTTTACATTATAGCCATGTTTTTAAAATCACTTCCCCGCCCGAATTATTTGAAACTGAAGATTTTAAATTACAACAACCCCTAGTGGAACAACATGTTAGATGCAATCTTCTTCAGATTGTTAAATGCAACAAGAATTCAAGAGAAAGCAAAGTAACAGTTCTGGGAATGACGTATTATTCCTTGTGAAAGTGCAACTAATAAATAGGCAAACAAATATGCCATAACAGACTACAGCCCACGTTCTAGCTAGAATTAAGGAAACAAACTTAGACTATAAACTTGACCAAATAATTAACAAACAATGCTAAAAAACAGGACACTTTAAACTAAGCCTTATCATTCCCTCCCTTGAACTAGACTGTATTTGCAGCTAGTTAACTTCTGAAAAATCACAAACTCCAAGCTTCCATCTCAGTTCCCTAAATGACTCTAGTTTCAGCGGTTTGGTGAGGATGTCCGCTAACTGATGCCTTGTACCACAAAACTGAAGTTGCACAACTCCATCATTCACAAGCTCCCTTAAGAAATGGTAGCGCACATCAATGTGCTTGCTCTTGCCATGCATCACCGGGTTCCTTGACAACTTAATTGTTGAGCTATTGTCACAAAATATGACAGTACTTTTACTACCCTTGTAGCCTATCTTCTTCAGCACCCTTTGCAACCATATTGCTTGACAACTACTTCCTGCAGTTACTACAAATTCAGCTTCTGTCGTGCTTAACGTTACTATTGGTTGCTATCGAGAAGACCAAGCTACTGCAGCTCTACTTAGCAAAAAAACATAACCTGAAGTACTTCTTCTATCTTCCACCGATCCAGCATAGTCACTATCAGTAAAGCCAACCAATTCTGAATTTCCTTCCCTTTTGTAAAAATGCCAAACTTTGCAGTACCTTGCAAGTAACGTAGAATTCTCTTCGCCGCTGAATAATGAACTTCTGTAGGTCTTGACATATACCTGCTCAATAAGCTAACTGCATACATTATGTCCAGCCTCGTAGCAGTCAAGTACATCAAGCTTCCAATCAGTTGTTTGAAAAAAGAACCATCCATCTCAACACCATTTTCATCTTTGGAGATTTTAAATCCTGGGACCATTGGATTTTCAACAGAATTGCTATGCTCCATTCCAAATCAGCTCACTACTTCTGTCATATACTTCTGTTGACTGATGAATATGCCGCCATCAAACTGAACTACCTCAATACCAAGAAAATACCTCATCTTACCCAAATTTGATATATCAAATTCCTTCATCATGGACTTTTTGAATTCATACATCATTCTTTCATCATCTCCAGTATAAATTAAATCATCAACATACAAGCTAATGATCAAGTATTTACCTTGTTTGACTTTGGTAAATAAAGTTTGCTCACTATCTTCCTTCTCAAAGCCTTCCTTTCTGAAGTATGATTCAATCTGACTGAACCATGCTCGTGGTGCTTGCTTGAGTCCGTACAAGGCTTTGTTAAGCTTATATACCTTATGCTCCTCATCCTTTATTTCATAACCCCTTGGCTGCTCCACATACACATTCTCAACTAACTTCCCATGAAGAAAGGCTGACTTCACATCCAACTGAAACACACACCAAGCTCTTTGTGCAGCAAGTGCCAAAATCATTCGAACCGTGTCCAAACGAGCTACAGGAGCGTATACTTCTTCATAATCAATGTCGTATTCTTGAGCATACCCTTTGGCAACCAAGCGAACCTTATATTTTTCTACTTTTCCCAGCTCATTCAACTTTGTTTTGTACACCCATTTGACTCTTATTTTTTTCACTCCTTTGGGCAGCTCCGTGAGATCCCACGTTCCATTCTTCTCAATTGATTTCATTTCTGCATCCATGGCTGCCCTCCACTTCTCTTCCTTTACTGCTTCGTCAAATGAAGTAGGATCAGAATGAATGGCATGAGTAAACAAGGCTAAGTGAGTTTGTGCCTCTTCCTCTTTATCAGAAAGACCTTCACCAGAAACATAGTCATACATCCACCTTGGTGCTCTTCTATTTCGGGGTTCTGTCAGTGGAGCAGCTACATCTTCTTCTTCATTACCATCAGTTACATTTTCTTCTTCATTACCATCACTTGATTCCTCCTTTTGTTCATTTTTTTTATCTTCCCATTCCATATCAAATGTGTTATCTTCTTCAGAGTTCTTCTCCCAATTCCATTGTTTGTCTTCTTCAAAGACAACATCCCGGCTGATAATAATCCTTTTGGAGGTAGGATCAAATAGTCGGTATGCTTTTGATTCTTCACTTACACCAAAAAGAATACAACAATGACTCTTATCTTCAAGTTTTATTCGTCGAGCATCCGGTACATGGGCATATGCTATACAACCAAAGACTCGCAAGTGCCGGACTGAGGGCTTCACCCCACACCAAGCTTTCTCTGGTGTCGTTTCCTGCATTGCTGATGTTGGACATCTATTAAGAACATAAAATGCCCAGTTTACCGCTTCTGCCTAGAATTTTCTTGGAACATCTTTCTCAACCAATAAGCTCCTCGCCATATTCATCACGGTTCTATTCTTCCGCTCGGCGACTCCGTTTTGCTGCGGTGTATATGCAGCAGTTAATTGTCTCTTGACTCCATTCCTTTTACAAAATTCCTTGAATTCGTCTGAAGTGAATTCACCTCCACGATCTGTTCTTAGACATTTAATAGACAAGCCCATTTCTTTTTCAACAAGAGCTTTAAATAGCTTAAAGGTAGTGAATGCATCTGACTTATAAGCAAGAAAATACACCCACGCCTTCCTACTATAGTCATCAATGAAGTAAATGAAATACCTCTTGTTTCCCTCAGAACATGGAGAAATTGGACCACAAATATCAGCGTGAACCAGCTCCAATTTTGCTGATGCTCTCCATGTACTTCTCCTTGAGATTACATCTCGATGCTGCTTCCCTTTCAAGCAATTAGTGCACACAATTTCACCTTCAAAGAAGCTTGGCAAGCCTCTCACCATGTCTTTTGTTTGCATAATCTTTAATCTTTTGTAGCTGAGATGACCGAATCTTCGGTGCCAGAGGTGAGCCATATCTTCAGTGGTTGCTTGGAGGCATTCTTCCTACTTTCCCTTTTGGCTGATTGAATGCTTGATAACAACACGAACATTCGATTTGCTGTCATGTTGGTTTGGAACACCAAACCTTTTGTGTTATGATAAATTCTACATTTATTTGACTTCATTAGTATAGCCAAACCTCTTTCTTGCAGCTGCCCAACACTGAGAAGATTATTCTTCAAGCCGGGCACATAATAGACATCACGTACAAGGTGATTTACTCTTTTTACAGTCAACCAAACACTTCCTTTTCCAACAACTTTCATACTTGCATAATTTCCAAATCTAACTACCTTGTTGAACCCTTCTTCTAACTCACAAAAGAGTGATGAATCACCACACATGTGATTACTGCACCCAGAGTCAATATACCACTCAACATCTTGATCACCTCTAAGCGTGTCAACATACGCCATTAGCACCATCTCTCCTGATTCCTCTAAACCAGAATAGTTTGCTTGGCACTCGTACTGGAAGTGTCCAAGCTTATTACACTTGTAACACTCAACTGTTTCCTTACTCCTTGGTTGGCTACCCCTGCTTCTGCCTTGGCCCCGACCTCCTCGAAAAGCAGCTCTTCCTCGTCCCCTTCCACCATATCTTTCTTCATGAGTTACCTTCAAAGCATGCTCATCTTCTCCACTTCCTTTGAACTTTTGCTCATGAACAAGCAGAGAACTTTGCAAGGCATCCACTGATAGCTGATCAATGTCCTTGGCTTTCTCAATGGAATAAACAATGTAGTTCCACTTCTCAGTGAGGGTTCTCAAAATCTTCTCAACGATCTTGACATCATTCATATCTTCCCCATAATTCCTCATGTCGTTTGCAACCGTCATTACTCTACCAAAATAATCAGTGATCAATTTACCCTGCTTTATTGCTAAGACCTCAAAGTCTCGACGTAGATGATTGAGCTGAGCTCTCTTCACCCAAGCATTGCCTTGACACTTCAACTTCATGGAATCCCAGAGCTGTTTAGATGTCTCTTTCTGCGTGATCGTCTTCAGAATTGACTTGTCAAGCGACTAAAACAAGTAATTCTTAGCCTTCAAATCCTTTAGCTTTATCTCCTCGATGTTTTTTATTTGTGCTGCCGTCATCCCCTCCTTACTCGTTAGTTCTGTGTAGCCTGATTCAACAGCAACCCAATACTCCTTGGATCGAAGGAGATTCTCCATGACCATGCTCTAGTGGTCGTAGTCGCCGTCGAACTTTGGAATGGAGGTTGCTGCAAAGTTTGCTTTTGAACCCATCTCTCAGGTCACAGCTTTGATACCAGATTGTTAGATGCAATCTTCTTTAGATTGTTAGATGCAACAAGAATTTAAGAGAAAGCAAAGTAACAGTTCTGGGAATGACGTATTATTCCTTGTGAAAGTAAAACTAATAAATAGGCAAACAAATGTGTCATAACAGACTACAGCTCACGTTCTAGCTAGAATTAAGGAAACAAACTTAGACTACAAACTTGACCAAATAATTAACAAATAATGCTAAAAAATAGGACACTTTAAACTAAGCCTTATCATTACATCCATTTATACTATAATGAAGGGTGGATAACTTGCCACAAACCCTCCATACTAGTAAGCTAGCATTTCATATGTTGTTACAAACATAAAAAAATTTCTCCATAAACTTTTTTAGGTTTACTACTCAAGGAAATTATTTACTTTAAATTTTGAGCTTTTTCCCTCTAGGATTGTTAGGAACAATATAAAGAGAAAAACTTAAATAAACTAATTTATTTAAGAAGAGTGTAACATCCCAATTTTTAAGATTTTTAGAAAAATAATTTATTGAGGATAAAAGGAGAAATTCCAAATGAAATTCTGAGTGAAAAATGTCAAAGACAAGAATTTTCTGAGTGAAATGAATCTGATTCTGAGTAAAATGAATATGACACCGAGTGAAATAAGACAGAAGACTAATTCCAAGTGAATTTAAGATGTTTCCAAGTGAAACATTATTAAGAGAATTATTCCTGAACAAAGTAACGCTGTGTCCGATTGAGACACGTTCGAGTGAAGCAAATCCAAGTGAAACGTCTCCGAGAGGAACGTTTCCGAAAGAGTTGTTTCCGAGAGAAGTATTTAATCAAATAAGAGAAGCTTTGATTTAAAAAGGGTGCTTCTCGGAAAGATATTTCTGATTGGTGAACTTTCGAGTGAGACATTCCGGGTGAGTCTTTCCAAGAAGAGTTCTTCTGAACAAAGAGAGACTTCAACTCTAATTGAGTATGTTTGTGAGTAAATAATTCCTAGGAGAATAAATATCTGAGTAATCCTTCAGTGGAGAAACTTCTGAATGACGAAAAGAGTAAGACTCTGACTCGAAAATAGGTATAACCGAGTGAAATGTCTGATTAATATATTTCTGAATAAGACAGTTATGAGTAGGCCATTTCCGAGGAAGGAAAGCTGAGTGTTTCATGGGATGGAACCTTTCCGAGTGAAGTTCCTCCGAATGAAGGAATTCTGAGCGGAAAGAGGCTCTGATAAGTTCTCTCGGAAAGAGATGCCCAGAATGAGGAAACTGAGTCGGAATAAGCTGAAACCGAGTTGGAATACACAGAAACCGATTCGGAATTAATAAATATTTTACTATGGATGCTTTCCACGTGACCCTGTTCTTCTACGTTCTAGCAAGATCCTTTCTCAGATATTTTCTAAGTATGGGACCCTTTTTAATGTGCTGTCCCCTTTTCATTAAATATCTTAATGCTTCATTATCATTAAAAGACGTGTGTCAGAATACTTCAATTCAAATACGCCTCTTCTGTATGAACCATATATAAATACTTCTATTGGGGGATTAACTTAAGAACTCTTGAGAGTGAAATTATTATCCAAAATCCTCTTATTTCCAATCTTTACTGGAACTATTAAACGAAGAAGAACATCAAGTCTTCATTTCCTCCCTTTGCGAAGAAAGTTTGGGACTAGTGCAGAAATGCAATTCCAGTCGGAATTCTTGAGCAGCGACTAGGATAACACTTGACGAGCTACTGGAACTTCTTATTCCTGGTAGGGGGAGCGTTACATTTCAAATAGATAGTTTATGGATGGATTTGGGGTAATACTGTTATGATGTATATATGCTGTGTGTATAAATTGTTCTTGAAACCCCGATTAAATAACATATTTTATGTTTTATATCTTCCATTCATATTAATGATATTTATGTGATTATTGGATATATGTGTGACCGATGATAAGAATGGTTTCCATGAACTTTTTATGGGATACTTATGTGATGATTATGTTGATGATTTGATCGGTTGATGGCATGAGATAATGTTGATGTGATTGATGATTGATATTTATTTGATATATCAATTGTATTCAGACGCACACAGGACTGTAGGGGGCCTGTGATGCCGGTCCAGATGTGGACGGCCTGATGAAAGACATAGACCTTGTGGTGGTTTATTTTTATACCACGGACGCCTTTGAGTGGGACTCAAGGCCGACCCGTAGCACTGAGTTGTGTTACCGCTATCACTGGGAGTGATGATCAGTGTTACATTATGGGTGCAGAGTGGTTTAGTACCTGTAAAACGGCCGAATCAGCTGAGAACTGAGTTATGACTCAGGGAGCCAGTGTTGTAACACAAATTTAAAAGACTTAATAATGATCCATTTGGTTGATCATGTGTATGTACTGATGTTTATATATATGATTATTGAGAATAAATGATTTGTGATGATATTTGTGTTCGGTTATGTATTATATAGTAATGAATTGGTCTTTTAATCCAATTCAATAACTGTTATTTGTTATGTTTATGCTCACCCCTACTGTTGTTATTTTTACAGTGGATGTAGAGCCCAACCATGATATGAGAAGCCACTCAGCTGCTCAGAGTGTATTTTGGTAGAAACCTTGGCCGGCTCCTGAGAATACCGAGTGTTTTATTTATTTATTGTAAACTTAAAAGAGCCGGTCGGCTTTTGTAAAATTGATATTGAAATTATTTTATTTAAATTCGATTTTGGAATTTAAATTATTTAGAAAAATTTTATTCAAATTATTGGAATTTATTTTAAAAATTAAGGATGTTATATTTTGGTATCAGAGCAGACTTGAAAAGTCCAAAGCCAAAGTTAAGCTACTGAATACTATGAACTGAGTGAAAACATATCATTGTTGTTACGTGTTATAGTTGAGGAAATCAACTATAAATAAATTGTTTTCATATCCATGAGAGGTATTAAAGTGTGATGATTATTTCAGGATAGGAAAATGGACCCTCATGGTATGGATGCCATGGCTGCTGCCTTCCAACGTGTAGCAAACATCTTAGAAAGGCAGAATACCCCTCAACCGAGTGACAATCATAGTATTGATTATTTTCTCAAACGAAAACCGACTGAATTCCATGGAGGATTTCAGCCCGACCGAGCGTATGCCTGGATCCAGAATCTTGAACAGATCTTTGTCAGTCTGCAGTGCACTGAGGCATAGAAGAGTGAATACGCTACATTCATGCTTCGGAAAGAAGTTGAAAACTGGTGGAGAATGGCTAAAAATCGACTGACGACCATGGGAACGAGTTGAACTGGGAAAATTTCAAGGAATGTTTCCTTGAAAAATATTTTCCGAACACTGTAAGAAGCCAGAAGGAGTTGCAATTATGGAACTCAGACAAGGAAATCTGACTGTTGAAGAGTACGCAGCAAAATTCGAGGAGCTTTATTTTACCCTCCTTTTCAGATGCCGGGCACCGAAGGTTCCAAGTGCATCAAATTTGAAAGTGGCTTGAATCCAAAGATCAAAAAAGCATTCCGACACCAAGAAATCAGGAGTTTCCGATTCTTGTCAACAAGTGCCGAATATATGAGGAAGACGATAAAGCTTCCACTGGAGCAAGTAGCCGATCGGATAGTTCTTCAAAACTATCACCGATTAATTTTAAAAGGCAAGGAAAGTTTAATAAAGGTGAATCATCCTCTGAATCCCGAGGCCGAGTGAATTCTGGTGGCCGATCGGTGAGTTTTCCGAGAAACATTAAATGTTTCAGATGTGGTGGTGACCACTTTAGAGTGATTGTAACTGAGACAAAATTGTTTGTTTCGAATGCAATAAAGAGAAAACGTCCCCACTTTACTTTTAGATATAAATTTAAATGCATTTCTCTCCCAAGATATGTCAGCCTGTTAGACTAATCGTGTACACAACTCAAAAAAATTAGTAATAATATAAAAAAGATCATAATTGTATATATCTATTTATAATTCTTTCTTAATCCTATTTATAGTAATACAGTCATTTGTTTTAAATAACTGAAAGGAAAAAACTGTAAAAATAAATAAATAAAAAATGAACGTACAACACATCTTAACTGCACATCTAACAAAACAAGGTGCAAAATACTATAACCTTATAAATAGGGGGTTAGTAAATATAAAGTAATGATTTAAATTTTAAATTAAGAAAATATTTCCATAAAAGAAACTATTTTTGCGTAATTAACCAATAATCTTATAATACTAAATTTATAAAAGCATGCCTCCAATTTAGAAACCACGAGACTAAGTAAACACGGTCAGTATAACTTGGTTGTTCCTAGGGCTGAGCAGCGGGTCGGATTTACCCGTTTAATCCGATTATCCAATCCAATCCAATTAAATTGGATTGGATTTTTTTGGTCATCGGATCAAATCCAATCCAATCCAACCAAGATCCAATTATAATCGGATCGGATATCGGATTTGACATTTAAAAATCCGAGTACTCGATGAGTACCCAACCTATTTTTATATTATTTATTATATATATATTAATATTAATATTTTTTCTCACATACTCATGTTTTTCCCTTTAGATCAAATAAGGGAATACTCAATCCAAGGTTAAAAAATAGAAATACTCAATCCATACCCACATTAATAAAAAAAATATGACATAGCTACTGTTCTCATTTTATTTTAAATTTAAATGCATTGTTAAAATAGATTTGATTTATATTTTTATTGATTATGTGTGTTATTAAACACTAGTAAGTATTATGTTGTGATGTTTGACATGGACTTTAAGATGTTAGAAGTTTTTTTATATTGTGGTTTCATAAAAAATATAATAAATTTTCTTTAGTCGGATATCCAATTATCCAATCCAATCCAAACTAATTTAGATCGGATCGGATTGGATTGGATTTCAAAAAAAATTTACACAAATCCAATCCAACCCAATCCAATGAAATTTGATCGGATCGGATTGTTTTTTGCGTAAAATCCAATCCAATCCAGTACTTGCTCACCCCTAGTTGTTCCCCAATAAACCGAAGTCAAGAGCTTTTGTTTTGTTTATTAATAAAAAACTTAGCATTAAAAAATTTATCATTAAAAAATTCATCACTAAAAAAGCTTTTGTTTTGTTACATGCACCGAAAGTAAAGTCATGTTAATTGGCGATGACTGTGGAAGTAACCAACACGACAAATTACCTCGTTTTTTTTTCTTATTAAATCAAATGTGTCATATTCTTTTCTATTAATTGATTTAACTAAGAATTGAATTTATGCCAAGGAATTAATAACAACTTGCCCGATATGGCTTAATCAACTGAGTGTTTACTCCATTTAAAAAAAAATACTCATATTAAAAAAAATATTAAATAATTTAAAATATATAATTTTACCATTTAGTTTTTTAGTTTAAAGACCGTGAGTTTAATTTAAATAAAATATAGTTTAGAATGAAATATCAATTTAGTCATAGAATAAGCAGGGTTCCAATCACAAAAATAATCTTACTAAATAAATTTTCTAAACATTAATTTATAAACTATATACATCGTAACCAAGATTAGGTGCTTTACATACACAACTGTTTATGGGAAGCCTTAGAAAGTACCTGCTTTGCTTATTTCTCAAACGTACCAAAGGAGCTAGAAATTAGGTTATGCATACAACTCACAAATTACAACCAATACATCATTTTTCTGTGATGCAGATAGCTGTGCCATAATCGCGCGCGTTTTTTTTTTTCTCGAAAGCCATTTTGTCTAGGAAGACACAAACAAAGAAATTAATACATTTCGTTTCATTTCTAAAAGAATTAGGTATGTCATTATATGTATAATTGTTATTTGATTAGTTAATGCAACATAACATCTATTAAGTGTCTATTTGGTTAGCATTTGAAGAAACACAATTTAAAAAAAAATCTAATAATTAATATTGATTATTCATGTTGTTCAAGACAATCAAACCTTTGTTTGGATATCGATTTAAAAAACCCCCTCTACAAACCTCTGTTCCATTTGGAACCAAGCGGAAACTAAACATAATTTCTTGACAAATAGATTTTAAATTTTATTCCCTTAATTCATATGCACTATTCAAACAGGCTTAGGAAACTATCTTAATGCTTTATTCCTAGACACACAAATTATTAAGATTCTATTTCAACTTCTAAATTCAAGAAACGTTTCCCCACTGTCAACTATTCTCCTTAATCCTAACAAACAATCCACACATATTTTTCATGTGGACTATTATCAAGAGAAAAGAATACCATAGAGGTGAGTTACAAATCCTTGGAAATATCACTTCCATGACCTCTATATTGGAGCAGAGTTCTCCCGCCACCCTGCACCAATGGTTAAAACACCTTCGATAACTCAAAATATTGATAGGACAAAGAAGTGATAACTTAAAGACTACTCTGATTCTTCCTTCTAAGTTGCACACCTTATAAGTTACTCATAGTTGCTCCTATTTATAGCAAAAAGATTGATTTATCTTGAAGGTAGGCTAGGTGATAGATCTATGATTTTGCTTAAGCGACTAAAGTTCCATTGAATCATGCAGCTAGGGTTTTTGAATTTTGTAAATTTGGCTCGAGGCGAGATGATTTTTGCTTAAGTGCAACTTGAGAAAAGTTGCTTTGTATACGGTTTTATAGGTTGCAGGTTTTATACTAGGTGAATTTGGCACTCCAAAACCTAAAATTAAACCTTTCTTGACCATGGGCACAAAGAAAAATTAGTTAGTTGAAAATTTTACTTTATACTCAATATTTGTGAAAATTATAATATGTTAGTATAAATATTTACTCAGACAATAATTTAAAGTGATTTTAGGCATTAAAAATATAATAAAATTGACAACAGACCACAATGAAAATGAGATAGAATGTAACATTCACCAATTTTTGGCCAACCTTCCTCCTGTAGTCTGATCACCATGTATAGTGTCCATGGTGTTGCCAATTATATCAATATGGTTAGCTTGGAAAATTTGCAGCGACTATCATAAGGGTTATCCGTATATGCTGCTGTAACCTTTTGCTGTTTGTATGCATGGACAATATCTGTTATGCAGTTCATGAATGGAGATTGATTCTTATCCTTTTGAATCAAGAAAGGCCACTGGTTTTGCATTGATGAAGGAACTACTAATGGGGAAGGAAATGAAATAATTGGTACATGAGCTTTGGTTCCAATATTATGATGGTTAAAAGTTGCTAAAAACTCAAATTTTCAACCGCCACAAACTTAAAACAATTCTTCCAAAAAAATAATCCAATGGCATTTTCTACCATATGCCAAATGCCATGCATATATACCCTGTTATAAACCATGTAAGCATCATGTATGCATTATCCATTAACTATGTTAAAAGATATAATAGAAAAGATCATTGTAAACTAACTTTTAAAACGTTAAAATTTTTGTAGGTACATAAAAGAAAAATAAAAACCAAGTCGAATTAAACTTAAAATGCAAGAGATAAAAGTATAACTTTACCCTAAAACAATCATAGGTTACCCTATTAAAAAAATATCAAAATCTAAAATAATTAAATATCATAAGCTAATTTATCCTTTGTTTCTTGGATATCCAACCGCCTCATTAATATGGTGAAGTCTGATTTTTTAATCATGTTTTTTATTAGTTTTAGAGTTTGAATTGATGGTAGGTCTTAGTGTGTTTTTATGTTAAGTTAATTATTGTTACTCCAATTACCACTTGAATAGAGTTTTTTTGTCTATTTCTCAATTACTTGCTTATACAATCTTAACTCTTTATAAAGAATAACAAAGTTCTTCATTTATTTTATTTTTATATTTTATTTTTATTTCAAAAGGTTTATCTAATCTTGTTACAAAATTACACATGATAAGAAATAAAAAATAATTTTTTATTTAAAATCAATATTAATGTAGTAGATTATGGTTTTAAAGGTAAGTCTAACATATATAATTTTCTTTATTCATTTTCTTCTTTTAATATTTTTATTATTTTTTTAAAGTTGCACAAGTTAGATAAATCCTAATTTTAATTTTTTAAAAATAATTATGAATATGTTCTTAATCATACTATTAAAATTAAATTACTTAATAATATGAAGGATTATATATATATATACAATTTTTTAAATTTAAAATATTTTGTATCTTTAATAAATTTTTATTTTATATTTTAAAATTTTTCTTGGATGCAACCCTACCACAACTCCCATTTCCTAGTTCATAATTTTTTAAAGTGTCTCTGTGCACAATCTCGAAAACAAATTATTCAAGGAAAATGCAAATAAGTGTTAAAGAGTACTCATTGATTAATGAAAGTAAATATGAAAATTTTTTATTTAAAAATATCATTAAAATTTATTTATTTTAATTTCTAAACGATTTCTATATAATGTATAATAATAATAATTCTATTTTTACGTAATTAACCAATAATCTTATAATACTAAATTAATAAAAGCATGCCTCCAATTTCAAAACCATGGGACGTAGTAAACACGGTCAGTATAATGTTGAATACGCGCTTGCTTGGTTGTTCGTCAAGAGTTTTGGTTTTGTTTATTGTTAAAAAAATTTATGATTAAAAAATTTACCACTAAAAAAGTTTTTGTTTTGTTACCCAAAGTAAAGTCATGTTCATAATAATTGGCGATGACTGTGGCAGTAACCAACACGCCAAATTATTACCTCCTTTTTTTTCTTATCAAATCAAATTTCTCATATTCTTTTCTATTTATTGATTTAACTAAGAATCAAATTTATGTCACGAAATTCATAGCAATTCACGTATATCACTTGACCAATTGAACGTTAACTCAATTTTGAAAAATAGTCATATTAAAAAATTATAATAATCCTAAGATATATAATTTTCTCATTTAATTTTTTAGTTTAAAGACCCATTAAAATGAGTTTAATTTAAATAAAATATGGTTAAGAATGAAATATCAAATTAGTCATAAAATAAGCAGGGTTACCAATCACAAAAATAATACTTACTAAATAAGTTTTCTAAAAATTAAATTATAAACTATATATATCGTAACCAAGATATATAAGTTGCTTTACATATACAACTATTTATGTGAAGTCTTACAAAGTACTTGCTCATTTCTCAAACGTACCAAAGGAGCTAGGAGATTAGGATATATGCATACAAGTTACAAATTACAACCAATACATCATTTTTGTGTGATGCAGATAGCTGTGCCATAATCGCGCGCGTTTTTTTTTTTTTTCAAGAAAGACATATTTTCCAGCAACGACTTGACTATCTTTTCATTATCGTCTATCATATTTTATTTATTTATATATTCATTCATATTGTCCTCCTAAAAACACAGTAAACATAGTCTTTTCCTTTTGATAGAGTTTAGTTCCCTTTAGCCACCCCTTCCCAGCCCTTTCATTTCGTCACTATTCAATCATGAACACATCTCCCCCTCAATGTTCAATCTTTTCAAACTCTCAAACTATTACAATTGTACCATATACAAATGCAAGGTGTGGAAAGCATCACAATTTACACGTCAAAATTCCCAGCATTCAAAATTTTAAAAAACAAAAAGCAAAAGGAATGAGCAAATATAGTTGCCATCGCTTTTGAATCTGAGGCACCCACTGAAAACTTTACAAGCCCATTATGTGAGGAAATTTCTTTGTCCATACAGTCCACATTCTTTCAATCCTAGTTATTTTATTCTCTCTGCTTTAATTTTTCTTTTCATGTTTCTCTCTTGAAAAACAAACGAGTAACTGAATCTAACTTATAAATAGAGTTTAATTCCCTTTAAGCTAAAACTAGCCACCCCTTCCCAGCCCGTTCATTTCTTCACCATTGTTTAATCATGAACACATCTCTCTCTCAATATGCAATCATTTTTGCATGGTTGCTAATGCTCAACATAGTAGGAACCTGCAGCTTCAATATTCACTGCAACCAAAAAGATAAACATGCTCTCTTAAACTTCAAGCAAGGTGTCATAGATCCATCTGGGGTGCTCTCTTCATGGTCCACTCAACAAGATTGTTGTCAATGGAAAGGAGTCATGTGCAACAACATCACAAGCAGAGTCACTACACTCAGTCTCCCATGTCATACAACTCTTCCGACCTATACTGACAAAGTGGATAAATCACACTGTCTCACAGGTTCCATCCACCTATCTTTAGTTGAGTTTGAATTTCTCAATTACTTGGATTTGAGCAATAACGACTTCTTAGCCATCCATTTTGATCCTGTGGACAGTCAAACTTGTCATAACATATCTGCAGACACTACTTCTCGTCAATGTGTAAACTCTTCGGTTCTTGGTTATTTTGATTTATCAGATAATACGAATCTGATCATTGATAGTCTTGAATGGCTTTCCCGCATTTCTTCCTTAGATCATCTCGATCTTTCTGCCATTGATCTTCACAGGGAAGTTGATTGGCTTCGATCAGTAACTATGCTTCCATCGCTTTCATATCTCGTCATGCGTGGTTGCCAACTTGAAGATTTGAGTCCGTCTCTTGAGTATGCTAATTTTACTACACTCAAACTTCTTGATCTTTCAGGCAATGAATTTGACTCAGAGTTGCCCAAATGGTTATTCAATCTTAGTTCTGGGATCACTGCAATTTACCTACGCTCAAATTCCTTAAGGGGTCAACTACCTAAGGCATTGCTCAATCTTCGACACCTGGAACACTTGAGCTTACGAAATAATAAATTGAATGGACCAATTCCGGATTGGTTAGGCCAATTTGAACTTCTTCAAGTTCTCAATCTTCAAGGAAACATATTTTTTGGTTCTATTCCTACAAATTTGGGAAATCTATCATCCTTAACTAACTTGGTTGTTGACGGAAATCAATTGACAGGGGTTGTGTCTGAGAGAAATTTTGCCAAACTATCAAAGTTAAAGGTTTTGATTATGGGCATATCACCACCATTAATCTTTGATTTTGACTCTCACTGGGTTCCACCTTTTCAACTTGAACAATTAAGTTTTGCATTTGCAGGTCCTAACCTTCCGACATGGTTTTATACACAAACATCTATTGATTTACTAGATATTGCGTATTCATCATTTCAGGTTGAAGACAAGTTTCATAAATTTGTATCAAGAAGAATGACCCTGTTCAGGTTGAGATGGAACTCAATATATGGGGACATGTCAAAGGTGTTGTTGAACTCTACATTCATAGGTATCTCATCAAATGATTTGAAAGGTGGCCTGCCTCGACTATCGTCAAATGTGAATTTAGCCCAGATAACAAACAACTCATTATCAGGGAGCATTTCTTCCATCTTGTGTGATCATAAGATGCCGAGTGGGAAAAGCAATTTGAAATTCTTGGACATCTCTCGTAATAATCTATCCGGAGGACTTACAAATTGTTGGAAGAACTGGAGAACATTGATGCATATTAATTTGGGAAGCAATAATCTGACCGGTCAGATACCTCCATCAATGGGCTTGCTACATAATCTTACAACACTTCATCTGCATCAGAATAAGCTCTATGGAGAGATACCTCAGTCACTGCGAACTTGCCGATCTCTATTGATATTTAATGTCCGAGAGAATAACTTTTCGGGGAATATACCAAACTGGATAGCGCCAAGTGCAGTGGCTATCCAATTAAGGTCCAACCAATTTAGGGGTAATATTCCAGAACAGATATGCCAAATGCCTTCCCTCATTATTTTTGATTTTGCAGACAACAACATTTCAGGACATATACCCAACTGCTTGCATCATATGACATCCTTTGTTTTCAACAATGCTTCAAAGAGTAAGCTTACCTTTTATATTGTTCTTGGTGATATATATTACTACTTTGAAGACAGTCTTGATCTGGTTACCAAAGGTCAAGGATTACATTATAATAAAAATCTGCACTTTGTGACCTTAATTGATCTTTCAAGCAACGAACTGTCAGGATCAATACCTCCACAAATGTTAAACCTCGTTGGATTACACTCCTTGAACTTGTCCTTCAATAAATTAGTGGGAAGAATACCAGAAGAGATTGGCAACATGGAAAACTTGGAGTCCCTTGATCTATCAACAAACCAACTTGTTGGTGAAATTCCTGAGATCATGTCCAAATTGACTTTCCTGGAATACTTGAACGTGTCATTCAACAATTTCAGAGGCAGAATACCATCAGGTACACAGCTTGGGGGGTTTGATGCATCCAGTTACATGGGCAACCCTGGTCTTTGTGGACCTCCGCTCACCAAGTACTGCCCACAAGACACTAAATCTGAAGACGTGAACCCATATAGCGAAGATAACGATGGATCTCATTTTCTGTCATGGTTCTATATTGGCCTAGCATCTGGATTTGTCACGGGTTTTTGGGGAGTTTGTGGTACCCTTTTCTTCAATAGAAAATGCAGACATGCTTACTTCACATTTGTTTATGACTTGAGGGACCGATTTTATGTGATGATAATCACCAAGAGGAACCTTTTCCCTTCAAGCAAGAAGTTTTTCCTTTGGCAATAAAACCTTCTCACCCAGGTTTGAATTGACTGATATATTTATATTTATAACTTCCTCTTTCCTATAGTAATTTCTTCTTGCTATCTGCAGTAAATTAACAATTATATATCTATACACTAATTGCATTCAACATATAGGTTTTATTGTATGAAATGAGCTTATAACTAATTATATAATCATTCGTAGTTTATAACTTTTAAAAGAGTCTACTGAAATATATATGTTTGATGATGTATTGAATGACTTAAAAAATGTTTAATATTATAATTATATATTTGAAGGGTAAATGTTCTCTTAGGGAGAAAAAACAAGGATAAAGATTTTGAATAATTACTCCTAATATAATAGTAACAAAAAAAATTGTTTAATAGTATAAATAAATCTAATTATCTCTAGTTTATTAAATGCATGATTATTACTAAAATGCATTTATTTAACGCACACCTTCAATAGAAAAAAAACTAAATTTCATTAATAAACTCCAATTAAATACAGTATTGTAAAAAAGTATACACTTTTAAATCGAATCAATTACATTCAATAAAGTTAATTATTTTTTTAAAAGGACGTGAAGAGTTATTTTTTGTTTATATTTTGTGAATGACAAAGATAGTATAAGTTTTCTTACGTAATTTATTAAATGTTAGGGATTAAAAGTTTTTAAAAATTATAAATTCCTCTATTTTATATTTACTAAAAATGGTACTCCCTCCGTTTTTTATCTGTCTTTTAAGGTTAAGTCACATAAATTAAAAAAATCAATTAATAGTTTTGGATGACAATATTTTTACATCTACTTATACTCATCTTAAATTAAATCTTTATTAATATTATTATTATTTAGTCATTCTTGAGATAAAGATATAATAAAAAATAATAAATGAGTTCTTAAAATCTTAAAGATACAAATAAAAAAGAACTTTTTTTCAAAATAAAGATAAATAAAAGGGAAAGGAAGGAGTATAATTTTACTTCTTATTAAAACTTTTAATATAATTATCATTTTTATACGATTAAATATGTTTTAAATTCCTAATTGGATTTTGTTTTTACGTTAAATATTCATTGTTTTGGTCATTCTATTGTAAAAGCAAGCTGAAATAATTTTTGTTTTCTAATTTTCAATGCCTTTGGTCCTTAATTCCGTAAACAGGATGAATTACATCCAAGAATAATAAAATTTAATATAACTACCAATTCGAAGTAGACTTAAAATAGCTATATTTGAAAGACTAGAACATATTTAACTTTTCATAATATATATATATATATATATATATATGAAACAATTATAACACTTTTTTATAATTACAATCTTTTATATTTTTTCTTATATTCATTCTATACACGTATTGTTTCGCATCACGTGTTACATCTCTCATTGTTTTGCTTATTTTCTATGTTTTTTTGGTAAATTTTGGATTTTCTCATGTTAGAAAAAAGCATATTGTTCCCCAAGTTTAGGGGTGGTCCTCACACCCTTCCTTTTTTACCTCTCCACGATTATTTAGTAGTCAATCCATTTAGACTATAACTTAGTGGGTCAAGGCCCACTTTATAAACTAGATATAAAAATACTTGCGGTACGTATGTTGAGACTAAATGACACATATTGAAAATAATAAACCTAATTCTTAGGAGAATTTCTAGGGTTTTGTGCCTATTTTTTTGTGTGAACACATACTATAAAATTATAAAATAAAAATAAATTAATGAATTATATATATATATAGACACAATATTTTGTGTGTGTGATGACAAATTATAATATAATTTATCTATTTCCCATTTCTTCAACAGAAAAATGGTATGTTTCTCGTACAAATTAATAATTAGTTTATTTAAATTTCCATAGGACATTGAATATAAACTAAATAAATGTTATTATTAGAAATCTGCCTAACATTTAACAAAAACTAAGATTTAAAAAGAAATTAAATCAATACCTTAGTTTCCTTACTTTGGTTCGTGGGTAATGTATATTTTCCCTTTTTTTAGGTATGAGTGACAAAAAAAAGTTAACTCATTTTCTTACTAACAACTCTTCAAAAACATATTAAGGTGGGTCTTCTCTTTATAAGAAAGTTCTACAGTGAATACAATAAAAAGACATAAAAGGTATATGAATAATAAAAGGTCTTTGAGACTTAAAAAAATAATGGAGTCATATCTAATTTATGAATTTAATTAAATAAATTGCCAATGTAGAGTTTTTTTATATTGACATTCAATCATAGATTGTCATGTAATAATATTAATTTATGTAATAATATTATAAAAGTCATATCTAAGAGAGATTTTAATTATTTTATGGTATAAAATTTTTTACATTAATAGTGTATACAAATTAACTCTTACTTTATTACAATTATGTGTTAAGGTTGAATTTTTTATCGGTTCACCCTTTTCTCTCCTAGAGATGTTAAGAGAGAAGGATCCTTGGAGGGATATATTGGGCATAACAACATAAAAAACATTAAAGGATGGTATAATTAGAAAAATTTAAGAATGTTAAAAGAATTGGCTTGAGGGGAAATGTAATAAAACCATTGGCCCACCACGCCCACTTCTTGTGTGCATGTTGGCCCATTATTGCTTGAATGTGTTTGATGGCAATAAATTAAAGTTTCATAATAGTAACCGAAAATAACAACAATTTGCTTTCCTTCTTTTTCACAACATAAGATTTTATTTGTTTTAGTTTTTTTAATGAAAATTTACTTTCATTAAAAAAATTCAGCTTTATAATTTTTTATTCTTTTAAATTTAGAAACATCACAAATCCTTGGAAAAAATGAATCCCTTACCATTTTGATTAACTTCTTAACCAAGGTTTAAATTAACCATCTTGTAGAATTTTTTTATAATTATAATTAAAATACAAATTTTATTTTTCATATAGATCCACATATTAAACTTTTGATTTCAATAAAAAAATTTAATTAATATATTTTTTAATAAATTTTAAAAAAACATATTTTAAAATATTGAGTTCATAAATCAATTCACAAAGAGGTTTTTAATAATATGAAGAACAATGTTTTTCCGTCCACGTGAGCACTTTACATATTGAGCGAATAATATTTGATGTTCACATTCTTGCAACTGAGAAACTGATTTACCCACGTTATTGTTATTTTTACAGGTTAGATTTTCTGGTGGTGCATTTATAGCATTCTAACGACACTTCGAGCCAAGGGTTTCCTGAAGCATATGTTCTTCATTATACTAATGTTGTGAATGTTAGTCTAAAGTTATGAAGTTTGTTATTTGTTGCTTATTAAATCTCTAGTTTTATAGGAGATGTTTAGTTGTTTGATTTCAGTTAAAAAGGGTCAATAGTACAATAATGTTTGTTCCTTTATCTTTTGTTTTTCTGTTGCTATAAGGCTATTTGTTAAGCCAGTATTTTCCCATCCAATAAAACAAAGAACTTTTCCTTCAAATTCTCTTTCTTCTTCTTTCTTCTCAATATTTGGTGTGAAAGCCTCAACAAGAGGCCTGATTCTTAGAGAGGCAGTAGTCTTCTTCGATAATGGCAACAAATGGAACATTTGTATAGCAAGCAACTCCAAAGTTTGATGGGAATTAGGATGGCAATTTGGGTCTGGCCAGCGGTCAGCTCGTTTGATCTGTTAAAAATAAGCGGGTTGAGATAAGGATTTGAGCTTGTTTTTCTAAATAAGTGCAGCCTACTTTAGCCCGGCTCATCAAGTCAACACTAAAATATTAAAAAATAATTTTATATTAGTATATAATTTATATCTATTAAAAAGGCTATGTTTCTGTTTCCTTTCTCTACGACGGTCCTAATACATTTCCTTTTCACTTACACTCTGTTTCGTACTTTCCTAATTTATATATGTTATTATAAATTTAATAACATAATATTATAAAATATAAATAATAAAATTTTGTTTATAATTTATTTAAACTTTCAATGAAATAAATTGGGTTAATTATAAAAAACTGGTTTTAAAAAAGGTAAATTTTGGTTTTTATATCTAAAGTTTGTTTTTAAAAAAAGGCTTAAAAGAGTATAAATTTAAAATAAAAAATAACATGTATAATTTGGAGAAAAAAGGGATAGCCCACAAGCCACATAAAATATGGGTCAGGCCAATGTTTTTGAACCATTTTCCTTTTTGGCCTGGCTTGACCGATAATGGGCATTATGACTAATGAACGATGCTTATAAAGAATGTTTTACGCTTAAAGTATTAATGCTAGGGATTAATGGGAAATGGAATTTTTGATGCAGCAAAAGGTGCTACTAATGCACAAAAAGGACCATTGAAGGACAAAAACCTAAAACATTTGAAAGCCAAAAACTACCTATTTCAAGCGCTAGATTGTATAGTTTTGGAGACAAGGATACATCAGGGAGCATATGGGATTCCATGAAGTAGAAATATCATGGCACAACAAGAGTTAAGTGTGCACAACTGCAAGCCCTTTACAAAGTGTTTGAAATTCTTCATATAAAGGCAGGGAAGTCGGTGAACGAATATATCACTTGAATTCTCATCATTGTTAATAAGGTTAATGGTGAGGTAATGGGAGATGATGTCGTTGTTTAAAAAATTTTGAGATCCATGACCAGCAAGTTTATTTACATTATTTGTAGCATAGCTTAAGGATACAAATATCCTAATCATTGATGAATTGCAAAGTAGCTTGCTTGTGTATAAACAACGTATGAGATCTCATGATAAAGAAGAACATGCCTCAAAGGTCACTTACGAAGATCGATTGGTGGATAGGGTAGGGGCACCACAGAGATTGATTTTGTGGATAGGGTTTCCTCTTTTGCATATTTTTTGTAATATAAAAGGGAAAAGGTAGCCTAGAAATAGGGATTCCACAGTTTATAGGCATAAACACCATTGTAGAGGCAACAAAAAGGCTTTTGAGATATGAATTCTTGAAGAAAATCCAAGGGAAAATGAGGAGCATTGAGGGAAGATTTGTGCAAGCATTGATCTAGGGGTCTATTTTTGCGTTCTTTCATTGGATTTTTCAGAGTTTCTTCTTGTAATTTCCTCTTTGAAATTCATGGATTCATATATGTGTAGCTTGATCTTTGGCTAATTTGCTTTTCTTAAGATTTATGGGTGAACTATGATGTATTGATATCTTTATTCTATTTTTATTAATGAAATTCATGTTTCTCTTCAACTTCTTAATGTCTTTATACGTTTTATAATCTAGAGAAAGGCTAGAAAAATTTTTAATTAATTGGAAAGAACTGATAAGTGAACCTAATTGACAATTTTTTTGCAAATTGAACCTAAGATTAGGATAAAGAAAGTAACTTAACCTTTAAAGATATCACTACTAAGAAAATACTAAATAGTGACAGAATAAAGTCATCGCTAAATTACCTAAACTCTGTCAACTAAAACTATTAGCGATGATATTTTTTACAGGATCTACATCGTCGCTAAATAGCTCATCATTGACAAATCGACGACGACAACAATATATTGTCATAATGTTTTTTGACAGAATCTCTAAATCTCAGTCATCGCTGAATTGGTCCCATGGGTGGTCACTATGTCCGTCACTGGTGATGACAAATTAGTGACTAAGTTATACCGTCACTAATGGATAACCATCTAGCGACGATGGGCTACCATCGCTATTTGGATAACAATCTGGAGATGACATTATACCATCGCTAATGGATAACCATCTAGCGATGACACCATCGCTAATGCATAATCATATAGTGACCATGCTTACCGCCCTTAATGGTTATCCATTAGCAACCATTGTGACAACCCATTAGCGACCGAAGTGTTTCGTCGCTAATGTGGAGGTGGTCTATTTTTTTAAATGATTATATTTTTTAAATAATTTATCTTTTAATTATATTAGTTACATATTAAATATTTTTATATTAAATTATATTTCCTGTTATTAAAACCATTTTATATTGTAATTTAGATTTCCTTCGTTGATATTAAATTGGCGAATTCACATGAAAAGAAAATGACATAAAGTAGATGTTGAGAATTATATAAAATTACATAAAGTGTAAACAAAATTTATCTAAAATTATATACAGTTATACAATAAAAAAATGTGAAAAGATGGGTAGCATGATCACTATGGATGAGGGATCCTATGGTAGTAGGGGCAGTCAGGAAATAAATGGTGAAAATGTGTTTGAATATGTTAACAGGTCCAAAGATGTGCAAAGATTTTGATAATGACAAGCACTCTTGAAGAAACCGATGCAAAAACAAAGACATGAAATCAGAATTGAAGTAACAGCGAAGCTAATCGATTAGGCCATAGATGCTAATCGATTAGGAGCTTTCTGTTTTGGAAGAAATTGCATCAGGTATGAAAGCTAATCGATTAGGGAGCTGAACAATCGATTAGGTACTCACTGGAATTAAGGTAATCGATTATACACCAGAGACTAATCGATTACAACAATCAGAAATGGGACAAAATGCATCAGGTATGAAAGCTAATCAAATAAGGGAACCATATAATCGATTAGGGAGTCACTGGATTTAAGGTAATCGATTGCAAGACATGCTAATCGATTAGGATGCTGCGAAAACAAATTAAATGCATCAGGTACAGATGCTAATCGATTAGAGGAGATGAAATAATCGATTAGTGACTCTCTGACTTGAAGCTAATCGATTACAACGCGAGGGTGTAATCGATTACGCTAGTGGAAAAACAGATTTAAGTGGGAAACCAGGTCATGTCTCCACCATTCTTCAAATTTCCACTAACTGCAACGGCTATGATGGACTAGGGCACTCCTCAACAGCTATCTTGGCTCTATAAATTGAAGAGGAACACAAGCACAAAGACACAACTAAGAAGCAATAATTCATAGCTCTATTTTGTGCTTTGTAAGCCTATTTCTTGCATATTGTACTTTCACTTGTATATCCTCTCATCTTGAGAGATTAGAATTTGGGAGAGCTTTTCATTTGTATATCTGCTCTATTAAGAGAGTATATTGATTGTAAACACAAACTCCAAACACAAGATATTCACTCTAGGTTGAGTGGTTGTTCACTCTAGGTTGAGTGGTTACAAAGGTTGAGGATTCAATCTTTGGGATATTGTGAGACTGAGAGATTGGGTGGGTTGCCCTTGTACTTGTGAGGATTGGGTTCTTGAGTGTGGGACACTAGGAAGCCGTAATTGCTCAAAGTTGTATCTCTAGTCTACAATAGTGGAAAATCCTCTAAGTGGGTTGCTTAGAGGCGAGACGTACACCGGATTAGGTGGAACTCGTTACATCGGTTTGCAAGCTTCTCTTCCTTACTCTTTTACTTTCATATACTGCATATTTGTTGATTGGTATTGTTTGGTTGAGAAGAGCATACTTGAACTTGCTTAATTTGTCATATCTTAGATATTACACACCAAGTGTTTGCTAAATTGTCTCAGCTATACTTACCTCTTGTAGAGCATTGCATATCATTTTTACTTGCTTTCACTTGCATAATCTCATAAACTTGGTTATAGAAATCAATTTCAAAGGTATTCCAAGTAAAAGTTTTATTACTCAATTCACCCCCCCTCTTGAGTATTGAGGCCACTTGAACAACAAGTGGTATCAGAGCTTGACTCTTGGTAGATCAAGCTTAACAGCTTCAAGAGATTAAATGGCCTCAAGTTCTCAAAATGTTTTTCCCGAGGGTGGTGCGATAAATAGACCTCCCGCTTTCAATGGGGAAGGGTATGCGTTTTGGAAAGAAAGAATGAAAATCTTCATTCAATCAATTGATTTGAGAATATGGAATACCATTGAAAATGGTCCTTATATACCGATGCATACTATAGATAGCAAGAATGTTGAAAAACCTATAGATGAATGGACAAGCGAGGAAGAAAAGAAAGTCCAATATGGCTACAAGGCCAAAAATCTTATTACTATGTCTTTAGGTCAAGACGAATTTTTTAGAATAATGACATACCAAACAGCTAAAGAAATGTGGGATACTCTTCAAGTAACCCATGAAGGTACTAATGATGTAAAGGACTCCAAAATTAGTACCTTGACTAGCCAATATGAGTGCTTTAGATTAAACTCTCATGAATCGATTGTTGATATGCAAAAAAGATTTACTCTCATCATTAATCAACTCATTACACTTGGAAAGACTTACACTAACAAAGAGCTCATTCATAAAGTGTTGAAAAGTCTTAACAGAGAATGGCAACCACTAGTTACCGCCATCAAACAATCTCCTAGCATAAACGAAATGTCTCTTGCCACTCTATTTGGTAAGTTGCAGGAACAGGAACAAGAGCTGAAGGAATTAAAGATGGCGGAAGAGGAAGAAAAATCTTCCAAGAAAAAGGGTCTTGCTCTCAAGGCTACTTCCATGAATGAAGTAGAAGAATCCGAAAGCGAACTTGATGAAGAAGAAGAATTTGGATTATTTGTGAAACGCTTCGGGAAATTCATGGAAGGCAAACGTACTCAAAGAAGCTTCAAAAACCCAGGTAAGAAACCTATCACTAAAGAAAATTCTTCCTCACCCAATTGTTTTGAATGTGACAAGGAAGGGCACTTCAAAGCAGATTGCCCAAATCTTAAGAAGAAGGGAAAAGAGAAAAGAGGAAGAAGGAGAGCATATATAGCATGGGATGAGAACGATGTGAGTAGCTCCGATGACTCGGAAAATGAGCAAGCCAATCTTTGCCTCATGGCCAATCACCAAGAAGAAGAGGATGAGGTAAACTTCCATGACTTAGATAAAGACGAATTACTTGATGCTCTAGAGGAACTATATGATAAATTTACAAAAGTTTCCAATAGACTTAAGGTGTCTAGAAAAACTAGTGACACTCTAGAGATGCACCTTATGGAGGTTTGCAAAGAGAATGAATGCTTAAAAGAAGAATTGAAAAACGCTCAAATATGTTCCATTAGTAAACCTTGTGATTTTGCTAAGAAATGTGTTGATCTAGAAAATAAAGTCCTAGATTGTTGATCTAGAAAATAAAGTCCTAGATCTAAACAAAACCTTAGAGAAATTCACTAATGGAAGAGATAATTTGAATATCCTACTTGGGCAACAAAAATGCATGTTTAGTAAAACCGGTTTAGGATATGACCAAGAACATAGTAATCACAAAATGGAGAAGCACTATAAAAACTTCTTTGCACCACCAAGCAAATCCTCCTCACCTTTTATGAAATGCAATCATTGTGGTACCAAAGGACATAGTGCTTATAAGTGTAGTGTTAGGAAACTAGGACCAAAGGCCTTAAGAAAGGTGTGGGTTCCCAAAGGAACATCTCCACAAGCTAACCTTAAAGGACCCAACATAAAATGGGTACCTAGTTCTCTAAAATGATTTTGTTTTGTAGGTATGCTTCAAGGAAAGCAACACCCATTGGTACTTGGATAGCGGGTGTTCAAAGCATATGACGGGAGACATAACCAAATTTACATCATTCACTCCCAAAAGGAAAGGAAGTGTTACGGAGACAACACTAAAGGAAGAATCCTAGGCATTGGAAATATTGGTAAGAATTCTTCCACCTCCATAAATGACGTATTGTATGTTGAAGGCCTCAAACATAATCTACTTAGCATAAGTCAATTATGTGACAAAGGATATAGAGTGTTATTTGAATCAAATTGTTGCATAATTGAGCATAAGACTAATAAGGAAATTAAGTTTGTAGGCCAAAGAATTGATAATATTTACATGATTGATATGGATAGTTTGTCTACAAATGATGAACAATGCTTCATTTCAAAAGAGGTTGAAACATGGCTATGGCATAGAAGAATAGCTCATATACATGTAGACCACTTGAACAAACTTGTTTCTAAAGATTTAGTAATTGGTCTACCAAAGCTTAAATTTGAAAATAGATTTTGTGATGCATGTCAAAAGGGAAAACAAGTAAAGGCATCTTTTCAATCCAAAAACATTGTTTCTACTCAAAGGCCTTTACAACTTTTGCACATGGACTTATTTGGACCATCTAAAATCAAAAGCTTTGGAGGTAATTACTATGGTCTAGTTATAGTAGATGACTATTCAAGATATACATGGACATTGTTTCTTGCTCATAAAAATGAAGCATATCATGCATTCAAGAAACTTGCAAAGATTATCCAAAATGAGCAAAACTCAAAAATTGCATCCATTAGAACCGATCATGGGGGAGAATTTGAAAATCAATCTTTTGAAAAGTTTTGCGAAAAACATGGTATTAATCACAACTTTTCAGCTCCTAGAACTCCACAACAAAATAGAGTAGTTGAAAGAAAGAATAGATCTTTAGTGGAGCTTGCTAGAACCATGCTAAATGAAAACAATATTGCAAAACATTTTTGGGCCGATGCGGTAAACACCGCGTGTTATGTTATGAATAGATGTTTGATAAGGCCTATTCTAAAGAAAACCCCCTATGAGCTTTACAAGGGTAGAAAACCCAATATTGCATACTTTCATATTTTTGGATGTAAATGTTTTGTGCTCAACAATGGAAAGGATAATCTAGGAAAGTTTGATGCAAAATCTGATGAGGCAATATTCCTAGGATATTCTCAATCAAGTAAATCTTATAGAATTTTCAACAAACAAACAAATACCATTGAGGAATCTATTCATGTCAAATTTGATGAAAATAGCCATAACCCTCCGAGAAAGGAAGATGTTGATGATCTTATAGGTACTTTTCAAGAAATGAACTTGCAAGACAAAGAAGAAGAAGTCAACAATGATGGAGGTGCAGCACAACTTGAGAGACAACAAGAATGGGTAACTTTGAAGGATCATCCCTTAGACAAAGTCATAGGAGAAATGACTCAAGGTGTAAGTACTAGAAATGCTATAAGAAATACTTGTAATCACCTAGCATTTGTATCACAAATAGAACCCAAGAACATAGATGAGGCTATTATTGATGAACATTGGATGTTGGCTATGCAAGAAGAGCTAAATCAATTTGAAAGAAATAAAGTTTAGGAGCTTGTGCCAAGACCCAATGATCACCAAATAATAGGAACCAAATGGGTTTTTAGAAATAAAATGGATGAAAATGGCATAATTACTAGAAACAAAGCTAGACTAGTAGCTAAAGGATATAATCAAGAAGAAGGCATTGACTATGAAGAGACGTATGCACCCGTAGCTAGATTAGAAGCAATTAGACTACTATTAGCCTTCGCATGTTATAGGGATTTCAAATTATACCAAATGGATGTTAAAAGTGCTTTCTTGAATGGATACATTCAAGAGGAAGTATATGTTGATCAACCTCTAGGTTTTGAAAACCATCAATTTTCAAATCATGTTTTCAAATTAAAGAAAGCCTTGTATGGTTTGAAACAAGCTCCAAGAGCTTGGTACGAAAGGTTAAGCAAATTCCTTTTAGAAAATCATTTTGAAAGAGGGAAGGTTGATACAACTTTATTTATAAAGCACAATAAGAATAACATACTATTGGTACAAATTTATGTTGATGATATAATTTTTGGTGCCACTAATAATTCAATGTGCAAAGAGTTTGCCAAGCTAATGCAGGAAGAATTTGAAATGTCCATGATGGGGGAACTCACTTTCTTCCTTGGACTACAAATCAAGCAAACCAATGAAGGCACATTCATAAACCAATCTAAATACTGCAAAGAATTACTCAGAAAATTCAATATGGACAAAGCAAATGATATGGCCACACCCATGGGCACTTCATGCTATTTGGACAAGGATGAGAAAGGTAAGGATGTTGAACTTACAAAATACAGAGGTATGATAGGATCCTTACTTTACTTAACCGCTAGTAGACCGGATATCATGTTTGCTGTGTGTATGTGTGCTAGATACCAAGCTTGTCCTAAGGAATCTCATCTCACTGCAGTAAAAAGGATAATGAAATATCTAGTTGGGACTCAAGATGTTGGTTTATGGTACCCCAAAGAGGCTGAATGTACTTTAGTTGGTTATTCTGATTCGGACTTTGCAGGATGTAAGCTTGATAGGAAAAGTACTAGCGGAACATGTCACTTGCTTGGTAGTTCTCTTGTTTCTTGGCATAGCAAGAAACAAGTAAGTGTTGCGCTATCAACAGCTGAGGTAGAATATGTTGCAGCTGGTAGTTGTTGTGCTCAAATCCTTTGGATGAGACAACAACTTCTAGATTTTGGAGTTGTATTAAACCATGTGCCTCTTAAATACAATAATACAAGTACCATTAACATCTCCAAGAATCCAGTAATGCACTCTAGAACCAAACACATTGAGATTAGGCATCACTTTATTAGAGATCATGTGTTAAAAGGGGATTGTGTACTTGAACATGTAGAAACTTCTAGGCAACTAGCTGATATTTTCACAAAACCCTTGGCTAGAGAGCAATTCATTCACATAAGAAGAGAGTTAGGCATTCTTGACATGTCCAGTTGTGTTTGAATATTTTGATAAGAACCTTGTTGAATGGCATAATGCATGGTATATATCATATTTCATGTTTGGAACCTTGCTGTTTGATATGTTTGAAGTTTTTTTTTTTGACTCCATAATCGATTACATTGTTAATCCTAATCGATTACAATCGTTCTATTTCTAAGATAATCGATTATCCATGATCCATAATCGATTACGAAGCTTCTGTTTCAAGTTCAAACCGTTTCCTCTTCTTCATAATCGATTACCATATTGTTCCAATCGATTAGGAAGATTCTGTTTCTAAACTAATCGATTACCCTAAGCCTATAATCGATTACCCTCTGTATGAAACGTTTGAAATTCCCCAGAAACAGTGATCTAATCGATTACCACCTGCCTCGTAATCGATTAGTATGCGTTCTGAAGAGTCAAATGCAACTTCCTAGGCTCACTCGAAACTCTCCCTCTCTTAACTCACTTCACTCCTTTCTAAACTCTCTTTCCTCCTTCCTAAACCTAATTTTCAACTATAAATACCCCCTCATTCACCTTCTCATCTCACACTACCTCCTTCCTCTCAAACCTCTCAAAAACTCTCTACCACTCATCTCTCTTCTTTGCCTTTTCCAACCATGTCTACCTCAAGGAATGTCAAGAGAGCTAGGTCCTCTACTGCTCAAGCCCATAACCCCCTTGATTTTTCAAGGTTCTTCTCCTCCCCTAGAGATCTTCAACACTTCATGAAGAACTTTTCTGAAAGGGAAATCATGACTCCTCACTACACCATTGCCGACACTTTTGACAACCCAAGCCTCACCTTCACCCAAAGTCTCCACCACTACAACCTTTTCCCCTTCCTCTCCCTCAAAGAAGAAGAATACTATCCTGAATTCATGAGGGTATTCTATTGTAACCTCCGCCTTGTAAATGGGATGGTTGAATCCAAGGTCAAAAACACAACCATCAAGCTGTCCAATGCCCAATTTGCGGAAATTTCCAAACTGCCTCTCAACAATGCTGACTTTGATGGAGGCGAACCCGAGGATGAATGGGGTTTTAATCCCATCACTGCCCGCCGTTCTTTGTGGAAGCCGGCTCCTCCCATGAGCAACCACAAACTAGTTGGCCACTTGACCATGAACAACCGCCTGCTCCACTTCTTCTTGGTCAAGATGATTGTTCCCCGTGGTGGGAACTATGCTCTGGTTGAAGAGGATGATGTCCTCTTAATGTGGGCCATGCTGAACCACAAAGAGATCAACTGGGTTCAGTTGATCAAATTCCACATGCGCCATGCCAAGGACCAGCAAAAGATCCCTTATGGTATCCTCCTCACCAAAATTTTTAAATTCTTTGGTGTTGACTTGGCAGGGGAACTATCTGAGAAAGTGCCCCCAAGAGCTTGCATTGGCACTTCCCACCTCAATAAAATGGGCATGGTCAACATTGCTGGAATGTGGATTCTAAGGAGTGACCGGGAACATGGTGCCAACCCCTTTGCTGAACCTGCTGCTCCTCCTCCTCCTCCACCTCAACCACAAGCTGCACCATCAGCCTCTTCATCTGCACCCCAAGCAGACCCATTTGCATCTCTCTACGCCCATCTTGATCGCCGCTTCGATCGACTTGAAAACTCCCTCCAAGAGTTTTCAATGACCGAGCAGCAACATTTTGAGATGATGCAGCAGCGTTATGAAGAGCTGGCTCACCAAATTGCAGAAATCCGCTTCTTCAACCCGGATAATTAGATTTTTAGTTATGTTTTGTTTAGCTGTTGGTTTCTTTTTGTTGTTTTCTGAATTTTGAATAATTTTACTTCTTGTATTTCCCATTTTTTTTTCAATTCAATAAAAGCATCTTATTTCAGTTTATATTATTTCTCTTCACTGCTCTAATTATTTTTGATGATTACAAATGGGGAGAAGCATATATGTTCATATGTTGGATAATGCTCTGATACAAAAATTTGGATAATTAAATATGGATAATATTGATAGATGCTCTGACACTACAATTTTGAATATGCTCTGATACTAAGAATATGGATAATAGATGCTCTGTTAACAAAATTTGAAAAATATTATCTGTTTGCTAAATTCCTTTTGATAGGGGGAGAGTTATAGATAAGAGATAATAGACAATAGATAAAATGAGATAAGACATTGGCTGCTGAATATGATTACTCTGATTTTTGAAATTGGTCATCTGCTATTTGAAAAAGAGATAATGTAGCAGAGTTGTTTTTGCAAAAAGATAAAAGATAAGTCTATATTATTTAAACTAACAACCCTCAAGAGATGAACATAGTTGTCATCATCAAAAAGGGGGAGAATGTGTTTGAATATGTTAACAGGTCCAAAGATGTGCAAAGATTTTGATAATGACAAGCACTCTTGAAGAAACCGATGCAAAAACAAAGACATGAAATCAGAATTGAAGTAACAGCGAAGCTAATCGATTAGGCCATAGATGCTAATCGATTAGGAGCTTTCTATTTTGGAAGAAATTTCATCAGGTATGAAAGCTAATCGATTAGGGAGCTGAACAATCGATTAGGTACTCACTGGAATTAAGGTAATCGATTATACACCAGAGACTAATCGATTACAACAATCAGAAATGGGACAAAATGCATCAGGTATGAAAGCTAATCGATTAAGGGAACCATATAATCGATTAGGGAGTCACTGGATTTAAGGTAATCGATTGCAAGACATGCTAATCGATTAGGATGCTGCGAAAACAAATTAAATGCATCAAGTACAGATGCTAATCGATTAGAGAAGATGAAATAATCGATTAGTGACTCTCTGACTTGAAGCTAATCGATTACAACGCGAGGGTGTAATCGATTACGCTAGTGGAAAAATAGATTTAAGTGGGAAACCAGGTCATGTCTCCACCATTCTTCAAATTTCCACTAACTGCAACGGCTATAATGGACTAGGGCACTCCTCAACAGCTATCTTGGCTCTATAAATTGAAGAGGAACACAAGCACAAAGACACAACTAAGAAGCAACAATTCATAGCTCTATTTTGTGCTTTGTAAGCCTATTTCTTGCATATTGTACTTTCACTTGTATATCCTCTCATCTTGAGAGATTAGAATTTGGGAGAGCTTTTCATTTGTATATCTGCTCTATTAAGAGAGTATATTGATTGTAAACACAAACTCCAAACACAAGATATTCACTCTAGGTTGAGTGGTTGTTCACTCTAGGTTGAGTGGTTACAAAGGTTGAGGATTCAATCTTTGGGATATTGTGAGACTGAGAGATTGGGTGGGTTGCCCTTGTACTTGTGAGGATTGGGTTCTTGAGTGTGGGACACTAGGAAGCCGCAATTGCTCAAAGTTGTATCTCTAGTCTACAATAGTGGAAAATCCTCTAAGTGGGTTGCTTAGAGGCGAGACGTACACCGGATTGGGTGGAACTCGTTACATCGGTTTGCAAGCTTCTCTTCCTTACTCTTTTACTTTCATATACTGCATATTTGTTGATTGGTATTGTTTGGTTGAGAAGAGCATACTTGAACTTGCTTAATTTGTCATATCTTAGATATTGTACACCAAGTGTTTGCTAAATTGTCTCAGCTATACTTACCTCTTGTAGAGCATTGCATATCATTTTTACTTGCTTTCACTTGCATAATCTCATAAACTTGGTTATAGAAATCAATTTCAAAGGTATTCCAAGCAAAAGTTTTATTACTCAATTCACCCCCCCTCTTGAGTATTGAGGCCACTTGAACAACAGAAAAGACAATGCCAAGCACCATCATCATCTGGCGGATCATCTCATGCTACTCTGCTAGCTGTAGACGAGTCTCGTATCAGTCCTTCTCGGCCCATCATCGATCCTTCTTTACTTGTTGGTGGTCCTCTCGTTGGCGATCTGTTGCCGTGCTTCTCCAAAAGCTACCTCTACCGACACTCCTCAACTACTTGGTGTTAAGGTTTTGAATAACCTGAATAACATCTGATGGAAGCCTAGATGAAGAAGAAAAGGAAGGGGCCTTCCCCTTCCTGGCAATCTGTATGTCGATCCCTTCTAAGCCAAACGCCCTCACTTTCTTATTCATGCTATTGACAACCTCTAAATAGATGGTATTATCATTGGTAGAAGAAAAGGTGGGAGGTACCTCCCCATTGAATGTTTGGGCTAGCAACTCTACCTTATTCTAGGCCCTTATGGCAAGATACCTCTCCTACGAATGTAAAATATTTATAAAATTTAGTAATCTGATTTGTAAGTTTAAGTATTTGTAAGTTTAAATAAATTACTGTCATGTCTGTGGTCTTCTGGTTAACCCATACACCAACTTTATTCTTCTTGGTAATTTACATAACCTCATAGAATGAAGGCTTGTGGTGCTTCTCCAACTCCTATAGTTCACAATGTATTGAAATTATTAGTAGAAAATATCTTTAGGCATTCATAAAAAATGTTTAACAAAATATACTTATAAATCTTTTTTATACTCAACAACTAAAATGTTACCCCCAGTGTAGATAGAGGCAGTAGCACCAATATCTCTATTTGCTTTATTCCTAGCACTCGTCTGCTGGAACTTGGCATCTCCCCACTTTTGTACCATCATATCCAAATATGCCTCGAGGATCCAACAAGGGCGTTCATGCTTATCCCTCAATTTCCAAAGACTTTCCTAATGTCATCAATCATACCCTCTTCCTATTGATAGTCACGCTGTAACATGAAATGTAATTTCAAAATAAAACACAAGTATATGAATGTATTAAACACACAATAGAAGGAGGTGTTAAACTTATCGAGAAATTCTCAAACCATCTATCCTGGATAGGTTTACCAATGTTTTTCTAAGAGATGTAAGGACCATTCTACTAGGCCCTAAGAACCTTAGTAATCGCTTTAGTAGTGAGACTACTGTCAACAAAGTTGTAATAAAAAATGGTTAGAAACAATCAAACAATATAGACACGTAACTGTATACAAGTCAATCAACCAATCAATTAATTAAACATGTATATATGGTTTAATGAAATAGGGAGCCTACCAAAATTTTGACAGAGCCTCCCATGTAAATCTAACGTTTCCAAATTTGTACTATTATCCTATTACATACTGAAAACTTTCTAGTACAATTTAATGTATACAAGTACCAAACAAGTAACTTACAACAAATAAATTTTTACACTATATGAATTACAAGTACAAAATAACTAACAAACTACCAATTAACCAATAAACTTAAAACAAACTCTAACATGATATCATTTTTAGGTTTAGGAAATATACTAACCCATACTCGTCTCCGCCTGACAGTGGGATTAGAGTAGGTAGGAGGATATAGAGGAAGGGATCGCCTCAGGGCCTAGGCCTTACCGCTCATCAAGAAGTGGGTTCGATAAATGCTCTATAGATATACGGTCAAGAACTGCTGCTGTGGGAGTCTGTTGTGATAGTATAGGAGTGTGTTATAATGAAGAAGTTTACAGTGGTATAGGAGTTTGTTATGTCTGCTTTGCCTTCCCGGGTGGACTAGGGGTGCCAAGACGGGATGGTCCAGTCTGCATACCACCACCCAAGTAAAGCGTAGTCTACATCCTATCATTTGTGGATAAAACCATGAAAATAAATTTTATTGGAAAAATATAAATATATGTATATATACTTATTTAATAAGAATGACTAATTACAATAATCGTCCATGTTAAATTGATAAAGTCATACTTTGTGTCTGTTTTAGTCTGGAATTATTCCTCAGTTTCAATGTCACTATGGCTATCTGTTTCAACAGGGTCATTAGTCTCCAAATTGGCCTTAGACCATTTTGATTGGGAGACAACCTCTTTGTCAATGTGTTCACCCCCTATTATGGCAAGTGTCTTATCCAGTATCACTTGATCAATATTTAACGCCAAAGGGCTATCATTAAATTTTGCATACAGTGAGTGCAAGATCTTATTGGTGAATGCAATCTAAGGACCACATAACTACCTCTCCAACCATATTCATGTATTTGACTATTGAGGAATTTTTATTGTAAAATAAACCATTGAAAATTAATTCTGTACTAGAAAAACAACAAAGCAACAATCACAAGTCATATTCAAGAAGAAAAAATCAATGACATATAAAATCAATTGCTTATAATTAAGTCACACAACACAACCATAACATGGCTATAACATTTAAATATCATTTTAATCTATTTAGATATAAGTACTTTTGGTTCAATTCTTCCAAAAAAATTAGTCTTCTTAAATTTTATAACTTGTAAAAGAGTTCCATAGAAATCTATTATAAGTTAAGGGTATTTTAGATGAAAAGTTACCAATTTAAAGAATACTTGTTCTGAAGAGATATTGTTGCTTTGGAGTCAATTTGATGTTTGATGGTTCAGATAATAGACTTAGAAGGGGAAGGGTTGAATAAGTCCATTCACTTTTAAACCAAAAAGTGATATTTACGTGTTAATGAATTTTGCACAGTAAACTAGACTTTTGCTTATATGAAGGGCATAATACTTTGATTAAGCGAGTGTAATTTTTACCAGACTTTTACTATCATAAAATGTTAACATAAATGCACCAGACTTTTGATAGTAAAGAGTAAAAGAGAAAAGAGACAACTCATAAACAATTTTATACTAGTTCACCCTCCAACTTGGAGACTATTTCCAGTACCTTTAAATTTGAAGGATTTTCACTATGTAAAAAGTTTTACATAAACAGGTGTTGAGTATTATTAACTCCGACCACTTTTGGTTTAAGCACAATCTATGCTTCAAGTATTCTTGACTCCGGCCACTCCTGGCCTAAGCACAACTCGTGCTCTGAGTATTCTTGATTTTGGCCACTCTTGGCCTAAGCACAGCCTGTGCTTCAACACACCAGACCCCTCTGGATTCCTATGAGTATTATTTTAGAGCATCACTCCTGGGGCATACCCAAGTATTCTTTCACGAGCCACTCCTGGCTCAAACCCTGAGTATTCTTTCAAAAGTCTCTCTAAGCCAAAGTGTTTCCCAACACACAAACTAGTCCTGGTAACTTACCAGACTTATACAAATAGTAAGAATGAAAATGTTATAGGAACTTAGTGTACAAACATGATAGACAAATTTTAAGATCGAACATTAAGTATCTTTGACACAAGACCTGAGTTTACTGAAAGCAGAGCTAGAGAGTAGTGAAGGTCTTTGTCTTTTTACAAGAAAATGAACTAAGATTGAATGATGACTTGAGGAGATTTCTTCTTAGATATCTCTCTATATCTTGAATGTTCAAGTTTCCTTGATATTTATAGTGACTTGAAAGATATATCTGCTATTACATCTGGAAAAAATATATAGACATTGGAAATCCTTTGAAGGTGTTTTGCCATAGGCTTCTTGAGATCAGACCTTGAGTTGATTTTTGACTTAAGAGAGGTATGAAACCTATTTCAGTATTTTCATAAGAATAGTTTCTCATGCATTTTCATACACAAAACCTTTCACGAACTTATCCTTGATTAAGCGAGAAGTTGCTTTCAAAGATGTCCTAATGAGTCTTTTAACTTGTGATCAAAGTTTGTAGAAGTAGGTACACTGACAATTACTACTCATGTTGATCTTGTTTTTTCATTCTTTGATGATAAGCACACAAATATGGTATAATCATTTTTCCTGAGGCATCACCAAAATAGATTTTTTGAATGTTGACGAGGAATTCTTTATTCAAGATGCTTCTATCAAACTTTTTTTGTTCTACCAAACTTACATGAAGGTCCTTCTAGACTTTTACTACATAGACTCCCCATTTTGTTTATAGCAAGCACCTTGTGCTTCTTTATTTCTTTTATTCTGATTCTTCTTCTGATATAGAATGTAAAGTCCATGTCACGATCAGACTTATGAGAACTTTTATCAGACTCTTAATATACAAGCTTCTCCTTTCTTTTATAAAAAAGACTTTATGTTTCCTGAAACACTTAACGCACATATCAAATAATAACATGATATGATTAAAATACACAATGTTAGTTATCAATAAATCTTAAGATTATTTCAAGTCTTTTTGACTCTAACAATGTTGATAGTTTTCATTTAAATTAACATGATGATGGGTAGTTTTGTAATTAGGAAGAAGGAAATAAGTTAATTGTTGATAGATACAAATGCCATGAGGATGTAGAAAAAAGTTTTGAATAAATCCTTTTTATTAGTTGATATTGGAAAGGTATACGTAGGAGGCTTTTGGCTAGCAGATAAGTAGAAAGAGACATGTATCTCTCGCTTGATTTTTTAATGCTAGAACATATGGGCATTTGTGCTTACTTTGTGTGGCTTCTCTTTCATATTTTTCAACCAAGTAAGTTCTCTTTTCCCTTTTAACAAGTTGTTTTCCTTTTTCGCTTTATGGTTGTAAGGTATGATGCTTGCCTTTTTGTATTGAATGGGTTTAAATTCGATAGTTTCATTTTGTTGTGCCCTTCCTTTCAATGTTTTCTTCCGTTTCCTCTTCCTATTTATGGTCATTTTTTTCATTAATGTGGTATATTGAGTTTAAATACTATATGAACATGGAAGGATGCATACAAATTGTTTGCTGAAATGTCTCAATGATCTAATTGCTTCAAAATTTTATTTTCTTAAAGTTTGCGCTATGCCATATATTTTGGTGAATACTTGTGTTATCTTGTTCCTCAATCGCTGATCTTCTTAAACTACCATACCCAATTTCTCATTAGTGTTTCTCCATGCTTATAGTCATTACTTAATGCTGCCATGTACTGTTATTCCTTAGTGAATGCTTGTATTAGTAGTATTGAAATTATGCCTGGGTAAATGATAAGTTGATGATTGCATTCCATCTTTTTTTATTTTCTTTCAAACTATGATGGCTCGCATAAATTACTCTCATTTAATGGTGGATTATTTTTTGTGTGGTTTTGTGTTCCATTACTTTACAGGATGGCACAAACAAAGCAAGATGCTGCTATGACCCATGAGACCATAAGGCTGGATTAGGACTTCAGATGATAACCCTCCCGCTGGACCTTGATGTTTTGCGGGACCGTAACTAGCTTAGATTGGCCAACCCTTACCCCAAGTTTGATCCAGATATTGTTAGGGAATTCTACGCCAATGCATGGCCCAAGGACAGTTTTGGAGATTACAGGACTTATGTAAAAGGCAAATGGCTTTCTTACAACAAAGACACCATTAATGATCATTTGGGCAACTAACTGATTTTGGCAGAAGGAGACAATTGTAACTACTTTTTCATGAGGAACCACAATGATTTAAAGAGAACTATATGCATGCTTGGCCGCCATTTTCAGATGGGCCACGGGAGCCACAACCCCCTCTACATTTAGAGAAAGGATATGAATCTTATTACTTTGGTTTGATCTACACTCTTATTGGTGAATGTGACCCCTTCCGGGCATGTTTTTGACCTGACATATCAGAAGTATAACCTTCTGAAATGTATTATGACTCCTAATATGTCGATGGACATAGCCCATGCTATTTCAGATGAGATCTATAAATTCACCAGGATGGAAGTGAGGACTATTACTTCAGGTCAGAAGGTGGAGAGTAATTTAGGTTTTCTTTCTTTCATTACAGGTTTCTGCGCATCTAATTAGATTGATGTCCATCCACTTCAGCCGATCCAACCTTCCATTGATTGTTGCTTCATCCAGTAGTATTGTACCCCACCTGCTCTTGAACAGGACTAGCCACCTCCACCACCACCAATCGAGCTAGTCGCTGATGAGCCATATACTGATCCTACCCCATCTCAGCCTCAGCCTCAGTCTACTATGAAGGCTTGCATTCTAGAGGCTATCAATCATCTCCACATTCACAAGCAACATCTCTACCTTCAGTAGAGTGCCACTCAAAGGGGCCTTCTCTATATTCATCAGGGTCTCTATGCTAGCATCCCACAGGGTCAGTCTAACCCTTGGATGGCCCCAGATACTTTTTCCGCCTATATATCTTGGACTAGAGACTAACCTTCTTTTGTAGAGGAAGGTAAAGCATTCAGAGTTGGACCATCAACAGGACCTAATGACTACCAGCCTGATTTCGATCATAGTGTATTTAAGGAGGGTGAAGCATCTAGAGCAACTCATGAGATGAGGGATGAGGAATTCGAGGAACAACTGGACAAGGTCATGAAAAGAGACCGACACTCTAAGATTGGTTTATCAGTTTTATTATTTTTGTATATTTTATTTCTACAACTTATAGCTTTTATAGACAGTTATGGTTTATTTCCTGGTTATTACTTTTTTTGCATTCTTTTGATATTTTGATTGCGAAGTTGATACTTATACTATTTTAGCGGTTATTATATTTAGGATTTTCACTGTTTTAATTATGCCTTTTTGGAAAATATTGTGTTAGTAGATAGTGATATGCTATAGTTATATATGTTTTTGCTTGATATAGATAGTTGAAATATTTTGATAGACTATAAATAAGTAAGAAGTCAAGAATTTTTTTGGCAAGTAACAAGAATAGTTAGTTATAAATGAGCTACTTGGCATATCAAAGACAAACTCTCCATTTTCTCTTGTGAAAAGGTTTCGAAGGCTGAAGAAGTTGTTTTATTCTCCATTTTCTCTTATTTTGTGGTTTGTAATGGCTACTATGAGTAGCTAAACTTGTTTTTGGGATTGGATGTAGTCAATTCGAGCCTGGCGTACATTAGCTTAGTATTTTTATATATGGTATTTTTTCCTATCGATTTTGGTATTTCAATCCATGTTATTTACTTGATTCTATTGGATAAATAGTTACATGATTCAGTTTTCTTAAGTTGTTGGAAAATTATTTCTGAAAAACTAATCTAAATGAAATACTCGATACGTTCGAATGTTAGGAATAGCTTTTGGTGTATCAAACGCTTCTAACAACCGATTGTAATGTTGGAAAATTTCTTAAAATGATTGAGGGATCAACGTTTTGGAAGTTTTCTTAGGATTTGGTATTCGAGGAATTGAAATGAATGATTTAAGATTTGTTGTGTAAAAATCAATCGTTTTGAATACCATCTATATGAATATATCCAAGGTTCGGCCGAGCGAGATAGATGAAATCCAATCCCAGTCTCGCTCTATCTGATTTTCTTTTTATCTTGAATGTTGTTTATGGTTGTTCTTATATTTTGATTTCAGTTTTGCAATATCATAATGAAAACCAACTATTTTGCTACCTAAATTATTTTGAAACTAAAGATTCTCAATTACAATAACCCCTCTGTGGAATGACATCTATTTAACTACAACGGGAGGTAGGTAAACTTGCCACACACTAAAAATCCTTACCAGTGGCCATGGGTGGTTGATAAGTATCCAAAATATATAGATTTTGTAATGTACTTTGTGTATATAATAGACATAAGAGTACCATGTTTGTTATTTTTGTAAGCTAAAATGAACAAATTTAGAATCAAGCATTGTACATTATCGAATGGTTAACAAGAACTACTTAAGCCCATATTTTGGTATGATTTCAGGCACAAATGAAGAAGGAAAAGAAAAGAAGTCAAAAATAAAGAAGCTTCATTAAGAGAAGTCTGATTTCCAGCAATTTTTGAGAATATCGCTCAAGCGAAATGATAATTCGCTTGAGCGAATAAGTTCACTGAAGCCATAGAAGAGATTCGCCTGAGCGAGATGAAGAAAGAAGAATTAAGGCATCAGGTTGAAGACTCGTTTGAGCAAACCATTAATTCGCTCAAGCGGAATAGAGCCAGAAAGGAAACTAAAGCACTAAGCTTAAGCGAACCTTATTCGCTTAAGCTAAAATGTTCCAGAGAGCAAAGAACAAGCAATCGCTTGAGCGAAGCACTTGTCGCTTAAGCGAAATTCGTCCAGAGCCTAAATTCAAAGGATTCGCTGCAGTGGATGAAGGAATGGCTTAAGCAAAAAGGAATAAGGGATCAGTATATAAAGATTCAATCAAGCGAACTGATACCGCTTGAGCGACTAAGCATGCAGATGAAGCAAGACTCAAAGCTTTCTTCACATTGAAGTAGTCTATTCGCTTAAGCGAAACTTAAACTCACTTGAGCTAGTATTTCTTTATATAAGCATACAAGAGGGTCACTTCATGGGACGGCTGGGTAGTTCTAGGAAACACTTTGTACTCTCTTTTCTTCATCTTTCTAAGTTTGTAATGGCTACAATAAGTAGCTAAACTTCTCATTGGGATTGGATGTAACCATTCATGCTTAAAGATCACGTATGATATATTCATAGATCGGGTAACTTTGTTCTACGAATCTTTGTATTCCATTTTATGTTCATTGCCTGAATCTACTTGATCACTAGTTTCTTGATTCAAGTTTACGGTTGTTGTTGGAAAACAACTTTCAAAAACGGATCTAAATGGAACACTTATTGTGAGTAGATAACCAGGGATGGTATCTAACGCAATCGACGTCCAAACAATCATTCTTAATGCTGGAATAAATTTAAAACGATCAAGGGATTGACGTTATTAAATCTATTCTTATGAATGTCATAGTCAAGGAATTGATATGAATGATCTAGATTATGATGTAAAAAATCATAGCTCAAAACCTACTTTTATGAATATACATCGTGCATCGGAAGGTAAGATTGGTGAATCCAAATCCCAGTTTTATCACTTGATATTTCCTATTTGTTCATTTGAGTAACTATTCACATATTTCATTTTCATCTATGAAACCACAAATCATGAAAATATTCAACCAAATCTGCCGTAATATTTTGATTTTAAATTACTAAGGATCTCTTGTGGGAATGACATTTGTTCTTTGGAACATATACTATAACCGACAAAGTGGTGCACTTGCCATGAGTCAATTTAAAACTGACCATCTGAGTGTTTTGGGAATATATCATACCCAAACAACCAGCAAGTTTTTGGCGCCGTCCGCCGGGGATCGAAGTAAATTGAATTAATTTATTATGGTGTGTGAATATTGTAAATTCTGCATTCTATTTTGGGTTTTGTATCTTTTTCTTTGTTAACCTCTCTGTTTCTAGCTTTGCTTATGATATTAAGAAGTCAGAGATTCAAAGAGCAGGCTGAAATAGATCCTGAAATTGAGAAAACTTTGAAGAAAATCAAAGCCAAAGCTAAAGCACAACAAGAGGAGGAGGGACAATCTTCTTCTCCAACTTCACCACCATTATCAACTCCAAAACTTGAAAACATGGAAAGACAAGACCAACAACCAAGGCGTACTTTGGGAGATTGTGCAAATCAACAAGGACCATAATACTTTTTAAGTATTGTAATGCCACAAACAAGAGCCTTGGAGATGAAACCAGCCTTTCTCAGTTTGATTAGTGCTCATCAATTTACTGGAATGTCCAATGAGGATCCTTACACTCATTTGACAACTTTCTATGAATTGGTTGGTACAATGGGTTTTGGTCAAGAAGATATGGAAACTGCATACCTTCGTTTATTCCCATTTTCATTGGCTGGAAGAGCTAAGAAGTGGTTGCAATCACATCCTAATCAAAGCTTAACTAGTTGGTCTGATGTAGAAGAAAAATTTTTGCACCCTTTTTATCCTCCATCAATATTTATCAAAGCTAAATCAGATATCTCAACGTTTCGTCAAGGACCGTTTCAAATCATTACTTAGAAAATGTCCTAATCATGGCTTTGAAGATACAGCTCAGTTGAACATCTTTTATAATGGGCTTCGTCCTGACACCAAAATAATTCTAGATGCCGCAGCCGGTGGCATAATGATGACAGTGGATGCTGAACAAGCCACAAGGTTTATAGAGGCTTTATCTTCAACAGATTATCAAGCCCAACATGATCGTCAGCAACCACAGAGGAGAAGAGTCCTAGATCTGAATACATCAGATGCTATTTTGGCCCAAAATAAAATCTTGACTCAACAGATTGATGTTTTAACTCAACAAATGGCCAAACTTCCACAACAATTACATTTGGTGCAGTCAACACAACCAATGCAGCAAATGACTCCAAGATGTGACTTTTGTGGAGGTGAACATCCAAATAGATGGTGTGAAGAAAGAGCCCCACAAGAAGAAGCAGTGCACTACATGAATAATTCAGGTAGACCAAATAATTTCAATTCCAATTTCTCTAATCAACCATTTCAGGGATGGAGGAACAATCCAAATCAAGGCCAAAGTTGGAAGCAAGAGGCCAGCACATCCAATAAACCACAAGCTTACCAACAAGGACCTTCTCTGATGGAGAAAACATCCAGATTGGAGGACACATTGGAGAAATTTATGCAGGCTTCTCTAACACACCAGAAGAATACTGAGGCATCTATAAAGAATTTGGAGACTCAAGTAGGACAATTGCCTCGACAAATTGCTGAAAATCAACAACCTCAGTATGGAGTTAACACCGAGCCAAATCTAAAGGAGTATTGCAAAGTGGTGACAACACTAAATGAGGAGACAACTGAGATGGAGGAAGGGTATTGATATCATCCAAAAAGTAGTACATCATGACACCACAGATCCAGGGAGTTTTTCTATTCCCATAACCATTGGAAATATTTTAGAAAGAAAGGCTTTATTAGATCTTGGTGCCAGTGTTAACTTGATGCCATTATCTATACTTAAAAAGATAGGGGATTCTGAAATAAGGCCAACAAAAATGATTTTACAATTGGAAGATCAATCAACAAGAATTCCCTATGGTGTTGTTGAAAATGTTGTGGTAAAAATTGATAAATTCGAATTTCAGGTGAATTTTGCTATCATAGACATAGAGGAAGATTCAAAAGTACCTATAATATTGGGGAGACCATTCTTGAAAGCTGCCAGAGTCATCATAGATGTGGGTGATAGAAAAGTAAAAGTCCAAGTGTAAGAAGAAGAAGTCAATATTGATGTTGGTTTCAAAACAAATGAGGAAGACAAGGTCACCCAGCAGAAATCCAAGAAGGATCAAAGCTTAAACATTCTTGAAAGGATTTCAAATCTGAATGAAAGAAGGTCAAAGCTATATCTGGGAAAGGAGGTGGAAAAGCTTAACACTCTTATCCACCACTTACATGATCCAGACTGAACAATCAATCAGGCGTCGAGCTAACGACGTTAAACAAGCGCTGACTGGGAGGCAACCCAGTGTGTTTGATCTTTTGCAAGTTTTAGTTATTTGAATTCTCTTATGTATGATATGTTTTATAAGTAAGTGTTAAGATCAAAGAAACTGAAGAATGGAAGAATGAGATGAATTTGTGAAGAAAATGTAAGTAGAAGACTAAAGTTTCAAGGTATGGGAAATTTCACTCAAGCGAAGTGAAATTCGCTCAAGTGAAATAGAACTACACCTGCTTTTACTTAAGGCCATTGCAAATTGCTTAAGCAAACAATTACAATTTTGATACTGGACAAAATTCGCTTAAGCGAAGTGAAATCCGCTCAAGCAAATTATGCAGAGTGTCCATAACTTTGAAAAATTCTAACTTTCTGCAACATTCGCTTCAGCGAATTAAACACCACTTAAGCAAGCTCCCTTCATTTGAACACTGGAACAAAATCGCCCAAGCGATTTTCTCACGCTCAACCGAGTTTTGTCCAGAAAAGAAACTCTAAGGACTCGCTCAAGTGCCATTTATTTTGCCCCAGTGAATTGTCTCCAGTATCTAAATCCCTATTTTTGGCCTAAGCGAATTTTAAAATTTGAGCGAAACAAATTTCAAGACATCAGGTGCGTTTCCCACTCAATTTCGCTGAAGCGAAGGTAGGTCGCTTAAGCGACATAGGAAACTTCATTTTCAAAGATGAACTTCGCTGGAGCAAATTTAAGCGGTGAAGGTTTTTAAAAAGTTTTTTTTTAAGTCTCATTTTCAGTTACAAAATCAATCTCTCTTAAAACTCCTTCACCCACGACAATCATCTCCACTCTCATTCTCGGGTTCGACGATTTTAGCACCGTTTTCTCTCTTCTCTCGTCTCTTATTTTTAAGTTTCAAGTTTTCCTCTTTCTTGGTAAGTTAACAAAACCCTCATTTCATTCATCATCTCCTTCTTTCTGGTACTTGGAGGTTGATACTTTTCCTAGAAATTAGGTTAATGGTTGTTTAGGGTCTGATTGCATAAGTTAATGCTTTTGTTTTCTCTAATTTGATGTTAAGGTTAAGTGAATGCATGTTCTTAAATATCATTATTTTTAAATCCATTGCATCCATGCTCTGTTTAGTTAAATAGCATTATGAATGATAATCATTTAATTTGAAGTTGTCCCTTCTGTTGGAATGCAAGTAAACTAGGTCTGATGGACCAAGTATACTATATTTGGTACAATGTTTGGGGAAGTTTGGTACTCTTGTTAAGTCCATACTCTGTTTTTGGGTTTTAGTTCGAGAAGAAAGGTTAGTGTTGTATAGATGATGTCTGAACCCATATTGATGAATGACATACTCTGTTTTGATGAATTTTCTTATAGGTATTATTATGTTTTGAAGTATTGTGTTTAGGTTTTGTAGAATGTGCAATAATAAAGAGGTGAATCATGCTCTGTTTTTTAGTGAAAATATTGTGAACTCGATTATGGTGTTCCGTATTATATAATGGTTTGTGAAAATGCATTATGGTGTGAGCAATTTTAGTTTTCTGCCCTATGAACTCTATTGGCAACTTCTGTTTTTCAGGATGGCTAGAACTAAAGTCACAAGTGCTGATGCCCCAAGGCATAGTGAGAGAGAAAAAGGCAAAAGAAAGAGGGGTGAAGGAAGCTCTTCACAACAACCACCAAAATTTAGGAGTAAAGAGCATAGGCAACGCCATGAAAACATCGACCATTGGACTTTCATTCCTGAAAGGAAGGTTGATTTAAGAGAAGGAGAGTGTGATGAGTTTTTGGAACTACTGAGAAGTAGGGAATGGTTAAGAGTTGTGAATCCAAGACACAAGTTCGACCGAGAGGTTGTTAAAGAATTCTATGCTAATGCATGGAATAAAGAGGGCACTCTAGAAAGGAAGACTTGGGTTCGGGGTACCTGGATTTTGTATGATCGGGACACCATCAACGACCATTTAGGAGATATGCTTCAATTACCTGAAGGGGATTTGTGTACCTATGAGTCCTTAAAGAAGGACCGACATATCTACCCGACACAGGAGCTTGAAGACAAACTCTGTTTACCAGGGCATCACATGTACAAAGGAGCTAGCCAGTATCCTTCCAGACTTCTGAGGAACGATATAACAATGCTAACTAGGGTGTGGATAGCATTTCTCTTGGCAAATGTTATCCCAAATGCCCATGTATCTGATCTGCCACTTCCAAGATGTGAGCTTCTCTTCTGCATCCTCTCTCCAGACATGACAGTGGACCTAGCTCAAATTATTTTAGATGAAATCTTTAGGTTTGCATAGCAAAACCCGAAGACCATATTAGCTGATGCAAAACCGAAAGGCAGCCTTGGTTTCCCCGCACTCATCACAGGACTTTGTGCAGTACATGGGATCGATGTTCACCCCATCACCCCAATTCGACCATCCATTGATCGGAAATTTATAGATTTGAATTACAGGATACCTACACCATCACTACAGCTATAAACATCTTCACCACCACCCGTAGTCTCATCACCGCTAGTTCTACCACCTATTCAGCCACCACCACCACCACTTACCATTGATCCTATCCTCCTAGCTCATCTTATTCACATTCAGCGACAGCAGGCTACTCTTCACAGAGGTATGTTGTACCATTACAGAGCCAGTTATTGGAGTCATCCTGCAGGCCCTTTTATGCATCCAGACCAGTTTGTAGAACATGTCGCTTGGCCTGGGGACAGTCCCATTTTGCCAGAGGAGGAGAGGCCAGCAGCTGAAGCTGAGCCAGTGGCACCAGTACCACCACCCACATCATCAGGACCAGCCGATGTACCTGTCACAGTATCTTCTTCAGCACCAGAGTCATAGGCAGCTGATACACAGACTCAGGAGCAGCAGGATGCTGAGGACCAGGAGTTTGAGGAGAAACTGGATCGAGTGGTCACTGACATTTTAATGTCGCATGACTGAGCATGCTCCTGTGGTTCATTTTATTTTTTTTACTGTGATAAAATCTCGTTGGTTTACATTCTTACTTTGCAGTTTACCTTATTTACAGTGGAATTATATTTTGGATAACTTAGTCTTGTTTTGCATACATTAGTAATATGAATAGGTGCGAAGTTTGTTAATGTATGCATTATTTTTGAAAGTGAAAAAAGATGTGCATTAATCTAAAATTGCAAGAAGTGAAAAATAGTTGTTTTTGAAATATGATAGTTCTGGTGAATGCTAAATGCAATCTTTTTAAATTTGAATTTAGGAATTAGCTCACCTTGTTTGAACCTTCTAATATGAAATTCAAGAAATCAAGACAATCAACCAAGTGAGTGAGTGTATCCTTAAACACTGAGAGTTCATTAGTTCTTGTGTAATCTTTCATTGCATGAATTTCTGGCAAGGATTATTGCTTAGCCAAACATGGACAGGATAGAGGCAAAAATTTTGTGTAGAATAGACAAACTAGAGCCAAAGAAAGCCATCCCAGGATGAAATTTAACCTATTTTTTTCATAACCTCTTTGAGCTAAAAATTTCTTCTATAACCTTGTAACATGCTGATAGTAAAGGTCTACCTTAATGCATGCTAAGGATTAAAGAAAATTGTTAGTAGGTTATGTTGGGTAGAAATTGGTTCTACAAGAAAAAAAAGAGCAAATGTGTAAGAAAGATAAGTTTTCAGAAGGAAAAATATGTAACAGAGAAAAATTTTCTGAAGACCAACAATTCAAAATGCTCAAAGAAGAGAAAAGAACTATGTAATAAAGGCGGCTAAGAAAAGTATGACTGACACAATTAGTTATCATTAGTATGCCCTTTGAATTCCAAGAAAGACCATAAGTTCTTTGATAGCCAGGCCAAGTTACAACCTATGAAGACCTCTTGATCCATGCTTGTATAAGTAGTTGTCTAATGCAATGAAATGAAGTGCAATGATTGAATAACACTTGGTCAGTGATGGAATGAGTAAACACTCACCTGTGAGATATGAATAGAGAGGATTTATTATTTTCATAGTAAAGTGATTCATTTCAATTGTGTAGTAAATTTCAATTTTGGATTTAGTCTGATGAATTAAGGCAGGATTCAGAAGCTATTATTTATGAAAAGTTTGAGTTATTTTTCTTCTTTTGTGCAATTGTGATTAATTAAGATCTTTAGTTTACTTTAACTTTTTCTTGACCATTTGCTTGAGGACAAACAAAGTTTTAAGTCAGGGGGAGTTGATAAGTATCCAAAATATATAGCTTTTGTAATGTACTTTGTGTATATAATAGACATAAGAGTACCATGTTTATTATTTTTGTAAGCTAAAATGAACAAATTTAGAGTCAAGCATTGTACATTATCGAATGGTTAACAAGAACTACTTAAGCCCATATTTTGGTATGATTTCAGGCACAAATGAAGAAGGAAAAGAAAAGAAGTCAAAAATAAAGAAGCTTCATTAAGAGAAGTCTGATTTCCAGCAATTTTTGAGAATATCGCTCAAGCGAAATGATAATTCGCTTGAGCGAATAAGTTCACTGAAGCCATAGAAGAGATTCGCCTGAGCGAGATGAAGAAAGAAGAATTAAGGCATCAGGTTGAAGACTCGTTTGAGCAAACCATTAATTCGCTCAAGCGGAATAGAGCCAGAAAGGAAACTAAAGCACTAAGCTTAAGCGAACCTTATTCGCTTAAGCTAAAATGTTCCAGAGAGCAAAGAACAAGCAATCGCTTGAGCGAAGCACTTGTCGCTTAAGCGAAATTCGTCCAGAGCCTAAATTCAAAGGATTCGCTGCAGTGGATGAAGGAATGGCTTAAGCAAAAAGGAATAAGGGATCAGTATATAAAGATTCAATCAAGCGAACTGATACCGCTTGAGCGACTAAGCATGCAGATGAAGCAAGACTCAAAGCTTTCTTCACATTGAAGTAGTCTATTCGCTTAAGCGAAACTTAAACTCACTTGAGCTAGTATTTCTTTATATAAGCATACAAGAGGGTCACTTCATGGGACGGCTGGGTAGTTCTAGGAAACACTTTGTACTCTCTTTTCTTCATCTTTCTAAGTTTGTAATGGCTACAATAAGTAGCTAAACTTCTCATTGGGATTGGATGTAACCATTCATGCTTAAAGATCACGTATGATATATTCATAGATCGGGTAACTTTGTTCTATGAATCTTTGTATTCCATTTTATGTTCATTGCCTGAATCTACTTGATCACTAGTTTCTTGATTCAAGTTTACGGTTGTTGTTGGAAAACGACTTTCGAAAACGGATCTAAATGGAACACTTATTGTGAGTAGATAACCAGGGATGGTATCTAACGTAATGGACGTCCAAACAATCGTTCTTAATGCTGGAATAAATTTAAAACGATCAAGGGATTGACGTTATTAAATCTATTCTTATGAATTTCATAGTCAAGGAATTGATATGAATGATCTAGATTGTGATGTAAAGAATCATAGCTCAAAACCTACTTTCATGAATATACATCGTGCATCGGAAGGTAAGATTGGTGAATCCGAATCCCAGTTTTATCACTTGATATTTCCTATTTGTTCATTTGAGTAACTAATCACATATTTCATTTTCATCTATGAAACCACAAATCATGAAAATATTCAACCAAATCTGCCGTAATATTTTGATTTTAAGTTACTAACGATCTCCTGTGGGAACGACATTTGTTCTTCGGAACATATACTACAACCGACAAAGTAGTGCACTTGCCACGAGTCAATTTAAAACTGACCATCTGAGTGTTTTGGGAATATATCATACCCAAACAACCAGCAGTGGTGGTGTTAGCCAAGGCCTCGATACTCAAGAGGGGGGGTGAATTGAGTATTTCAAATTTTCGCGCGGAATCCCTTTCAAATCGGTTAGTAATATACAAATGATGCAATATAAAGGATGTAACAATTATGAAGCACATTTCATACTAAAACATATTGAGTTGAATGGACTATATTCAAGAATTGATTTGATGAACAAAGCAAGTTATTGGCTTAGACAATTCTTGAAGTTCTTAGCATGCTATAATTAATTTCAATATAAGTATAACTTCAACAACTCAAATTAATTAAGCATGATAGTTTACTAATTTGTTAACACCAATATTCTTCTTCCTCAATAATCAAATCCAACAATGTTTAAGTCAATTGATTCAAGGATTCAATTTTACCAAACCAATTTAACATAAGTATTTAGGCATGCAAATTAAGTTCACAACAATAAAGAGTTTAAGGGAAGAGAGAATTTGCAAACCGATATAACGAGTTCCACCACACCGGTGTACGTCTCGCCTTCAAGCAACCCACTTGAAGGATTTCCACTATTGGAGATTAGAGATACAACTTTGAGCAATCGCGGCTTCCTAGTGTCCCACACTCAAGAACCCAATCCTCACAAGTACAAGGGCACCCCACCCAATCTCTCAATCTCACAATTACAAGGTTGAACCCTCAACCCAAACCTCTAAGGGATTTTGGTGTTTTAATGGTTACAATGATAACTCTCCAATAGAGTGGATACACAACTTAAAGCTCATACAAAAATAACTCTCAAAGAGAGGATATACAAATTTAGCTCACAAATTACTTTCTCTCTAACTCTTAAATAACTCACTAAGAGAATATGCCAATATAGAACAAGAGAGAATGAGTAGAAGAGAATGAAGCAAGGAGGAAGAAGTAAGCAAATGGAAATGCTTCAATTGCTTGGTGTGTCATTTGCCTTCAACTTCTTCTCTATTTATAGGCTCCAATGGCATGTCATGTTGCAATATTAAATTCCTTGGGAGCTTGAACTTGGAACATGTGTGTCTCCATTCAAAATGGCATTGCAATTCCAATGAGCTTTTAATGTCTCCAAGAAGAACATGGCATGTGCATGTTTGATTTAATTCAAATTAAATTGCATTACCAATGTGACACATGCATGTGGAGAGGGACAAAGTGTGAAGCATTGCCTTGAACTTTCCAACCATGTTGCATAATGTCTCCTTTTGAATTTTGAATATTTCTCTTCAAGTTTTAAATGATTCCAGCGTGCATTTTGGCCCCAGACAGCGTGAGAATCGATTCTTTCAAGATGTGAATCGATTCATCTCATTGAATTTAGAGTTACTGGGCAAATCAGACGTGTGAATCGATTCTGGACTAGGATGAATCGATTCAACCAATGTAAAGGCATATTCTGGACCAAACTAAAACGCATGAATCGATTCAATGTGTGGTGAATCGATTCAATCAACTTAAAATGCATCCTAACCATATTCCCTTCGCATGAATCGATTCAAGTGGCTATGCATGGCTGTGTGAATCGATTCAATTACCTGATTCTCCATTTTCTTGTGCATTTTTCATCCTTTTGACATGTACTTGCATATGGCTTTGTTCTTTTGATCCTTAGGCACATTTGTTGATCATTTTCACCTAATTTAAGCTTCTTTAAATGCCTTGAATTATTTCATTGTAATTCATCAATTTTTCATCATCAAACATAATTAATTTATCCTTAATCATATATGTTTGATCTTGATCCTTCATTTGTTGTGTCATTATCAAAACCTACATCAACATAAAAATACATTCTCCCCCTTTTTGATGATGACAACAAATGCTTGTCTCTTGGGGTGTTAGTATCATAACAATTCATATATATTGCAAGAAAGACTCCCCCTATCATATACAATTTGATACCAATTGTTGATGAAATCATAGGCACAAGTTAAGAAGAGAATATTAAGGATAAAAGGTCTCTCCCCTTTAATAAGGTCTCTCCTTTTTAATATATGTTCTCTTTCTCTTAATCATCTCCCCCTTAATCATACAATATATACCAATCATACAATAGATACCACAAAATAGTTCATCTAATTTTTAGAGCATAGTGGTAGTGTATATTTTCTGTATATTTTCTCCCCCTTTCTTATATATATTTCTCTCTTTATATCTCTCCCCCTTTGTGAAAGACTTTATTCCATTTAGGGTATATATATAACTTCCTATAATCTTCTCCCCCTTTGGCATCATCAAAAACTTTCCTTATGATAAAACATTAGTCATAGTAATTCTCCTCTTTTGGCATAAATAGCATTTTGCTAACTCTTTCACTAATCTCTCCCCCTTTGGCATCATCAAAAAGATCATCATCTTAATTATATTCTATGCCATCAACATATAAACTCATGTATTTGAATAAGAGAGATTTAGAGCAAATAAAGGATTTCAAATCAAAGCTCATATCATGATCAAGTGTATATGCCAATTTGATGCATTTAGAGTCACTAATCAATCACATAGTTCATTCATCAAGTAAGCATATAATTGATTGCTAACTCATTTTCAATCATGTAATTGATATCACAAGTATGGTAAGCGTCACATGATTCTTTCCAAGTAAGCACACATATCACTTCAAGTAAGTACATCATCATTTCAACTAAGCACATAGTTTTCTCCCATTTTGGTATTATCAAAACACACAAGGATATTCTTTCAAGTAAGCATGTAGGAGAATAAAATTGTAAGCTTAAATGCCATAAACATAATCATAGAGAGGTAAAATGATGGATATTCATTCATGTGTATGCTCCCCCTTACTATTGTAATTGATGTCACTTATAAAAACATATACCACTTATTAACATGTGAAATCAATTTGATGAAGTTTGATACCAATTGTTGAACACATGTCATGCATTTAATAGATACTTATTGTTGAAAGATATACCAATTGTTAAAAGATCATAATGTATCATGCAAGATATATCTCCTTCTTAATCATTTAATAGATACTAAGATGTCATGATATTTTCTCCCTCTTTGACATATATTGATACCAATTGTTATAAGTAATAACTCTAAATGATGCCAATTGTTATGAACCCAATTACACTAATTTGATCAAGTCTAATACCAATTGTTATTAACTCATGTAATTGAATACCAATTGAAATTGAATACCAATTGTTATTAACTTCAATCAAGTTAAGCACCAAACACATATAATTGAATACCAATTGTTAAGCTAATTGATGTAATTCTTAAGCTAATTGATACCAATTGTTCATGTTGGCCTTATTTAGCAAGTTTGATACATTTGTTTATTTCTTAAGCACTTCATCACTTTTTAATAGATACCACTTATGCAATGAATAGAAGTCATAATATGAATAGATACCACTCAAGAGTTAGATACCAAATGTATATAAAATTCACTAATCAATCATTAATCAAAGTGGTAATCATAGAAGAATTTTCAACAATATGCACTCAAATGTAGGTATCATAGCAATGGTAGAATGATTAATACAACTTGTTTGCTTACTCATGCATTTGTATTGTAACACATGCCAATATATCTATATGATTTTTCTCATGACCCTTTTTGTGTCAAACATTCTTTTCTTGATCAACAACATTTATTTCTTATTCATTGTCCATGCCATTTGTTGCTAGTATCTAGTCATGATATCACTAGAAGATTTGCCAATTTAAGCTCTTGATATCAATTATAAACATTTAAGCATATTATCACAAGATTGTTGACTTTCAAGCATACATCATAATGTTGTTCAAACATTCTTTTCAATCTCAACGATGCATATATTCAAGTTTCTTTTCACATTCAAGATCATGCATCATCAAACATATATGTCACTCAAGATAGATGCCAATTTGCTCAAGCATGGTGTATCAAGGAAGGTCATGTCATGTATTATAATGCATTTTCTCTTAATATACCATGTATTGTCACATATCATGCATTGTCATTTACATGTCATCAAAATCATGCATTGTCATATTACTAGTCATGAAATTAAAGTCTAGGCATAGAGCATACATACTTTCTCCTTAGGCATTATCAAAACCAACATATAATTGCATAGAAAAATTTTGCCTAAGATTGTCAACTTTGTAAAACATGTAAGCACAACATAGTTCTAACTCAAAGCAACTTTAAAGTTTGTCATAATCAACTTGTCATAACATATGTATTTATCATCAAAGCATATTGACAAGTATATAATCAAGAATATGTCCCCATGACATCTTCCCCTTACTAATTCAATTGAAACCATTGTTAAAGGAAGATGCTTGTTATTTAGATACCACTTAGTTACCAACATTTCTCTTGATGCATCATCAAGTATTCATGTTCAATTCATGTCATAAAGAATTCATACATTATCAAGGATTCATAATGCATACATCATCCAAATTTATTCATCAAGAGTTCATGCATCATTTTGAATCTAAGCATCACAATTTAACATTTCAACACTTTGATGTTTCAATCCTTTCTAACATACATGGATAAAAGTTTTTCATAGAATCAAACATATTATCCAAGCAATTATTCATCAAACTTTATACCAATCATTTAAATCAAAGTCATGCACTCACATCATTGATCTTAAGAATTTAAGGGGTTCTATTTTTATTCATTTATCTATCTCAAAGTTTTATGCCATTTATGCTCAAAATCACATATCAACTCAAAGTTAGATCACAAAGATTCATTATGAACAAGTATGGAATTTGGCTTTACAAAATTTATTTAGACATTTCTAAAAATTCTCAATAAATTATCAATCAAGTCCATAGATGTTTCAACATAATCAAGCATACAAAACACATAGTCAACATGATATTTAATCAACTAAAGTAAGGATCAAACGTACCTTGGAGTTTTATGAATCCAACATCCTTATCATTCTTTGTTCTTTGAAGTGAAGATTATGATTCTTGATTCTTTGGTCATTCGTCAATAAGAGATTGCCGATTTAAAGTGTTCCTACACAATGTCAAGTTTTATGGTACCCTTTAAAAGTTGGGTCCTTTCTTGTTAGTCTAAGATTTCAAAGTTATTTTTGAAATCCATACCTTTCTCATGCATTTTTGACGGGATTTCTTTATAAAGCAATTAGAAGATATATGACCATAATTTCCACAATAAAAGCAAGTTGCATCCAAAGAATAATTCATAGTAGATTTATAATGGTTCCTATTATGTTCTATGCGCTTCCTTTTAAAACAATTAATCATAGAGTTTCCTTTTCTTTCATGGTTTGTGCATCTTAGAGAGGATTTGGATTTTTCTTTGTAGGAAGCAAGAGGATTCTTGTAATGAACTATTTTTCTTCTATCAAGTGTATGCTTTTGATCTTCAAGAGGTACACTTAGAATCTTTTCACTACTTGTAAGCTTACTAAGTGCTTCTTTTAATTCTTTATTCTCATTTTCAAGAAGCATACATTTATCAATAAGCATACAATCATCATTTCCATTACAAGTCCTAAGAGATACATTTGAAGCTTCTAATTCATCATTTTGAATTCTAAGAGTTTCCTTTTCAATGTGCACATTATGCAATTCATTTTCAAGCTTCAAAATGGTTTGTTTTGAGCATGCATATTTCTTTGATAACAAGACAAATTTTTCATGCAATTCTTTAAAATCTTCTAGCAATTCATCTTTATCAATTTCATCATCACTATCATCACTAAAAGCATTTAAAGAGCATACCTCATCATCTTGAGAGTGCTTTGTCATTAGGCATGCAATTTCTTCTTCCTTCTCGTTGGTCTCTTTTTCAATGCTTCTTTCGAATTCTTCATCTTGACTAGAAAGAGTACTAATTCTTGCATCTTTATCACCATTAGTATTTCCATAAATTGTTTCAAGAGTTTCCCACATTTCTTTAGCATTGTTACAAGTAATAACTCTAGAAACATCATTAGGTTCTAATGCTAATGTGATAAGAATTTTAGCTTTAAGATTAAATTGTACCTTTCTTTCTTCTTCCTTAGTCCATAAGTTCATGGGCTTCATGCATTCTATATTATCAACAATGTATTTAGGAATGAAAGGACCAAATTGAATAGCATTCCATACCTTGAGGTCATAGGCTTGGATAAAGATTTTCAACCTTTCTTTCCAAATAACAAAGTTTTTACCATTGAAGATTGGTGGTCTATTTAGTGTACCATTTTCCAGAAATGCATCATAGGATGTAGAGGCCATCTTGATCTCTTGAAGCGGTTAAGCTTGATCTTCCAAGAGTCAAGCTCTGATACCAATTGTTAGCCAAGGCCTCGATACTCAAGAGGGGGGGTGAATTGAGTATTTCAAATTTTCGCGCGGAATCCCTTTCAAATCGGTTAGTAATATACAAATGATGCAATATAAAGGATGTAACAATTATGAAGCACATTTCATACTAAAACATATTGAGTTGAATGGACTATATTCAAGAATTGATTTGATGAACAAAGCAAGTTATTGGCTTAGACAATTCTTGAAGTTCTTAGCATGCTATAATTAATTTCAATATAAGTATAACTTCAACAACTCAAATTAATTAAGCATGATAGTTTACTAATTTGTTAACACCAATATTCTTCTTCCTCAATAATCAAATCCAACAATGTTTAAGTCAATTGATTCAAGGATTCAATTTTACCAAACCAATTTAACATAAGTATTTAGGCATGCAAATTAAGTTCACAACAATAAAGAGTTTAAGGGAAGAGAGAATTTGCAAACCGATATAACGAGTTCCACCACACCGGTGTACGTCTCGCCTTCAAGCAACCCACTTGAAGGATTTCCACTATTGGAGATTAGAGATACAACTTTGAGCAATCGCGGCTTCCTAGTGTCCCACACTCAAGAACCCAATCCTCACAAGTACAAGGGCACCCCACCCAATCTCTCAATCTCACAATTACAAGGTTGAACCCTCAACCCAAACCTCTAAGGGATTTTGGTGTTTTAATGGTTACAATGATAACTCTCCAATAGAGTGGATACACAACTTAAAGCTCATACAAAAATAACTCTCAAAGAGAGGATATACAAATTTAGCTCACAAATTACTTTCTCTCTAACTCTTAAATAACTCACTAAGAGAATATGCCAATATAGAACAAGAGAGAATGAGTAGAAGAGAATGAAGCAAGGAGGAAGAAGTAAGCAAATGGAAATGCTTCAATTGCTTGGTGTGTCATTTGCCTTCAACTTCTTCTCTATTTATAGGCTCCAATGGCATGTCATGTTGCAATATTAAATTCCTTGGGAGCTTGAACTTGGAACATGTGTGTCTCCATTCAAAATGGCATTGCAATTCCAATGAGCTTTTAATGTCTCCAAGAAGAACATGGCATGTGCATGTTTGATTTAATTCAAATTAAATTGCATTACCAATGTGACACATGCATGTGGAGAGGGACAAAGTGTGAAGCATTGCCTTGAACTTTCCAACCATGTTGCATAATGTCTCCTTTTGAATTTTGAATATTTCTCTTCAAGTTTTAAATGATTCCAGCGTGCATTTTGGCCCCAGACAGCGTGAGAATCGATTCTTTCAAGATGTGAATCGATTCATCTCATTGAATTTAGAGTTACTGGGCAAATCAGACGTGTGAATCGATTCTGGACTAGGATGAATCGATTCAACCAATGTAAAGGCATATTCTGGACCAAACTAAAACGCATGAATCGATTCAATGTGTGGTGAATCGATTCAATCAACTTAAAATGCATCCTAACCATATTCCCTTCGCATGAATCGATTCAAGTGGCTATGCATGGCTGTGTGAATCGATTCAATTACCTGATTCTCCATTTTCTTGTGCATTTTTCATCCTTTTGACATGTACTTGCATATGGCTTTGTTCTTTTGATCCTTAGGCACATTTGTTGATCATTTTCACCTAATTTAAGCTTCTTTAAATGCCTTGAATTATTTCATTGTAATTCATCAATTTTTCATCATCAAACATAATTAATTTATCCTTAATCATATATGTTTGATCTTGATCCTTCATTTGTTGTGTCATTATCAAAACCTACATCAACATAAAAATACAGGTGGCTGGTGGAGGAGCCTCAAGGTGGAGAGGAAGTGGCGGGTGGAGGAAAGTGTAGTGGTTGGTGGTGGTTGGCGAGGTGGAAGGGAGGTGAAGAGGTGGTCGACCAAGAGAGAGAAAAGAAAAGAGTGCGTTTAGAGAGAGATTTCTAGAGAGAAAGGAAAAAGAATTCTAAAGTGAGAATGAACAAACGAAAGGGGTCAAGGCGTATTTATAGGGAAAAGGTTGCTCGGCAAGTCAATCATTTAATCAGTACCCGATGAAAATTTTAGACAGTTTTTAAAGAAACTTGAACAATATTTAGAAGGTTGTTAGGCTTGGAATTTGGAAGAGTGATGAACATGGAAGTCGTAGGGTTTTCTTTGCTCTTCAAAATAAGCAAAAGAATAAGTAATTCTGACTATGAGAATTCTGGGAGTAGAATCACACGTGAATCAGACATCCGTTGAATGAGTTATGAATTTCTTATAAACCATACAAAAATTAACGGGATAACAAACGAGCTTAGACCTTGAATCTCAATTAGGAGTTGATTTGGTTGGAATTGGTCTTTAAGGCCTTTACGAAGGTTGTAATGAATTTTATTAGAGTAAACTGAGACAAGAATTACTTGATTCTGAGGTCATGGGAAAAAGTTATACCCAAAACACTAACTAGGACCCGATTCGATTACGGGGTTACAAGGCATTGGGGTGTGTTTTCAATAATTGTGATCAATAGGGTCCAAACTGGAGTTGGGCGTCTTCAGGAAAAGTGTTTAAAATTTCATTATGGATCAGTAGGGACTGGAATCATTGAGATCAGATAGTCGTGGAGTTTGTACAACCAAACTGGGGAGGCATTTGGGGTATGACTCAAGCTTATGAGTTTGACTTGATTCTCCTCGATCCACTACGTTTATTGCACAATCTTACTAATTTCCCCTAGGGGTATTAACTGTGGGCAAGATAGTCAATATATGACTACTCGTAGGGTTTCTTACTCATGAAGGCTTTCTCATATACTATAGCTATTATGAATATTATTTTATTTTATTGGGTCCTAACCCAATTTAATATTTTTACACACAAACAAACTACTAATGCAATAGAATAGCCTCAGCTTCACTTATCACTTACAAAAAATTATTCTTGTCACTTCTTGAGCCCATAGACACCTTATAAGAAAACAAGGGGTGTTACATCTACCACGAAACGGTTAGCAATAGATTTACAGGCCATCACCAAAGGTGACTTTTGATCCACTATTCAATGATAAACTTTGGCGACCAAATTTCACACCACTTGAAATTTAAAATTTGAAGTTTGAATGTCAAATATGACAAATATTATGTTGTCGCTAAACATAATGAACTTTAGTCAAACTTTGAGTTTAGCCTTAGAATTAAGTCATTGTAGTCAACCACCATCGCATTTTTTCCTACCGTTAAACAATTTAGAGGCAGTTTTTTGAGATAAGGCGTTGTTTGATGCCAATTCAGTCACAAACACTTTTCGCGACAAAAAAAGGTTAGGGACAAAAATGATGAAATATTTCTGTTGCTAATTGACTTTTTTCTACTAATTACACTTAACCTAAATTAATTATGCAAAAATTAAATACATATTTTATTTGTATTTTCTAGATTTTGTAATTTCTATATTCTAATTTAAAATTTTTAACTTGATCATTTTTCTAAATTCTAATTAAAAATTTATAAATTTATTATTTTTAAATTATAATTTGAAATTTTCAAATTTATTAATTTCCTAAACTCTAATAAGAAATTTTTAAATTTATTATTTCCCTAAACTCTAATTAGAAATTTCTATTTTTTTCATTTTCTAATTCTAATTTGAATTTTATAAATTTTGTTAAAAATTGTAATTTTAACGTTTTATTTTTAAATTTGTAAAGTTTTAAATTTCAAAAGCTTTAAATTTATAGTCTAATGATATTAGGTTTGAAATACACTCTAATAAACAACTTTATAGTAAATCAATAATCTATCCTAAAGTTTAAAAGTCAACATTTTCTAAAGTATGATAATGCAAATAATCTATCTTAAAGTTCTTATATTTATCTTAAAAAACCTTAAAACATAACACTACGTGAACTAAATTGGTTAGTGAAAAACCATTTTCAATTGGTTGAAACTTTTTTTTTATATTCATAAACACGTAGAATGGGGTATCAAATGGCTTCCTTTACCCTCCAAATCAACTAAATGAAATTGAGATAGATTGGGAGAAATTTGGAAAAAGATTTGAAAATGGGTTTGAAATTGGGAAAGGCACACCCAAGACAGATATTCTTGCTTTTGGTGTGGTACCCTGTTCCAAGAAAAATCCCACGCATAAACTTTTTGAATACGGGTCTTCCATTTGTCAACGGCTAATAAATATGTTGGTTTGTTGTGTAGGATACCCTATCCCACACAAAAACCCAACGTAAACACGCCTTTTGAATTTTGGTTATTGGAAGCATGTTTAACGCTAAAGCCATTTAATTAAACCCACGCAATGTTTTGCGTGGGAGCGTATTCCACGGAAACCTCCTAAGCAAAAAATATGATTTTCTTATTGTGAAACCCATTCCCTTATATGTGTCATTGAAATGTTCATTTTCTTATTTTTTGCATATCAATAACAATATTAATTCAATTTAGAATAATATTTTTGTGATAAAGAATTCAATTTAGATTATTATTATTATTTATAGCTATAATAAAAGAAAATTAATAACTCATTCTTTGACAAATACAAATGTTCCTTTGACTTTTTTTTATATGATGTTCCTTCGGTTCCTGCTGGTCGCATCGCTAGGGGAGACATTATCACAATTAAGTCAAGCTATAAGGAGATTCCTAACAATGTGGCCAGATAGAAAATGGTTTTCTTATCATGCTTTATAAACACTTTACTTTTACTTCTAGTCGTTATATTTTTTTTACATAGATTTAATTAGTCCCTAGGTTTTTTAAATAAATACTTTTGGTTCCTAAATTAAAAATTGTCACTCTATCTAATATATCTTTATATATATATATATATATATATATATATATATATATAACTAATGTTTTTATCATAAATAATATTAAGGAAGTTTTAAAATATTATATTAAATATTTGATACATTAATGTAAATAATTATTTTCAATTTATTATTAATATGTGTAAAAAGAATCACTTTTGTTTATATTAAAACCAATTGTATTATTTGGTTGACTTCCTGCAAGTGATCATTTATTTAAAATGTTGTATGTGTTGATTTCAAAGCTCATTCTGTTCCATATGCACAATTGAAAGTGGGTATGAAAAGAAAGCACATTCTTGATTCTCAATTATTTATTTTTATGGTCTTGTATGAATGTCATTTTAAATAACCAATTCTTGTGCACAGAAAAGCTAATAAAGTTTAGAAGTCTTGATTAAGGGCAATGTTAAATATTATAGGAATTTCATTTCTCTTTTCTTGATTGATACAGAGAACTTCTGCTTGTATATTATGATGATTCATGTTAAACAATTTGTAAATAGGTTTGAACACTCGTCTATTTAATGTACTTACATTTTTTTTTGATAAAAGATGAATTAAAACAAATGATTAAAAAAAATAGGGGCTAAAACCAAATACTAACAAAGACTAAGGGATTAAAATTAGATTAATCAAACCTTAACCATCCTAATATATAAAAAGATTATATATTACCATTCCTATATATGTTTGTGTGTGTCTTTTTCCATTAGTAATGTGTTTAAGTTTTTCCTTCTATTATATATAAAAAAAACAGTTAACCATCCTAATATATAAAAAATTATATATTACCATTCCTATATAGATGTGTGCGCCTTTTTTTTCCCTTACATATAATGTCTTTAACTTTTTGCTATTATATAAAAAAATTAGTTAATATAATTGATTATATTTATAGTGGTAACTATCTATATGATTAATTATCTATATAAATTTGACGTGAAATTATTGTAACTCATTAATAAATATTTTAAATAATGATATAATATTTTTTTTCTACTTTATCACTTCTACTTTTAAGTACGTATGTTTTATTATTCCTATCACTAGTTTATTTTAAAAAACTTTAAAAAGGGATTGTAAAGGTAAGAAAAGTAATACTTATAGTGTTAATTAGGTAATTAAAAATATTTAATTTTAATAATAATTATTTGAAAATATATGTCTACGATGATTAAATATTTGAGAGTTATAAAACTGATAACACTAATTAACGAAAGCTTGAAAACCATCGAGCGAATAATCAAGTGGAGTTGCAAGTAATGCAGTTCAGCTCTGCTTAATTTTGATGAGAAGAATTTTATCGCCGTAAATAATTCCTCCAAATCAAAATTAAATAACCCTTGAAAGGCGACGAAAATTTTGTGTCGGTTCACATTAATCCCACAGTATAAGGCGAAAATTCGATTCTAAAAGAAATGACAAACATTCAGCATGAAAATTCTAATTTAAAACATTAATCGGATGGAACTACCAGAAAGTCAATACTCGAACCTAAGATTCTTCCAAATTCGAACACTGAGTATAAATTCCAAGGTGCGTTGATTGACTTCCCCTTATTTTGTATACTATGTAGTCGCCACTCCGAGCTTGTCATCTTTCTCTATGCTCTTACTACTGCAACAAAGGAAAAATTATATTGTAACATCAACTTATAAATTTTAAAAATATAATATTTTAATTATACGAGAGATAAAAATTATTATATTTGATTACCATGCGAGGGTTGATGTCCCCTGCGAAAGCAACTTTGATCCTTTCAACGCTGCACTTAATTAAACTAGTAACGGTGGCCACCGAATCCAAAGATATCTTTGCAGTTGGAGCTGAATCAACTAAGATCTGAAATGCAACTGTTAGCAGAGAACCCCCAGATCCAACATCGAGTACGCCTGGGCCACGCCCATCAGGAAGAATAGCAAAGCCAGAGGGTAGCAGGGGAATATAATCAGGATCCCCACCACTCATAACTATATTCATAGCAGCAATATCGACAGGAGCATAAACCAGATATGAGCCAGTAGCATCAGTGTAACTCTCTTGAAGTATTAGCATATTGTTTTGGCTCGGATTTGCACTCTACAGTATTCACCAGAAACACAATGTCAGGTTTGAGTTAATTTTATGTTATGACATATGAGAGACATGTGCCAGAAGTAGCAGGATCTTACATTCACACGAAGTAAAGAGACACTGTTGCCAGGATCACGACCATTCGTTATGTGTGCCATTTCTTGAATTACACCCCCGTTAGTCAGAATGTCCCACTGTGAAACCAATTTAGTTCAACATTATTTCCTCCATCCACCGAGAAATTAATAGCAGGGTAATTCATAAAATCAACTAAAAACTATTTTCGGCCCTTGCAAGGAAAAATATTAGAATACAAAATGCTTGATGTGCTTTTTTGCTGTCATATTATATTGTACATACCCCACTTCTAGAGTTTAGGTCACGAAAGAAATCAAAAACCCTTCTTGGAGGAACAGGAAGCCAGAAAGAAGTGGCAGCACTGAGCACTATGCCAAGGGGTCTGCCAGGGTCGTCCACACTCTTTCTGGTCATAACCCTTACATCTTCACAACCGGTTGCTGATAGTGTTGTCCAAGCATTTGCTGTAGAAGCACCAACACCAGTACAATAGCTATTTACCATTCTCTCTGCCAGCTTCAGCATACTTTTCCTTCCCTCAGGGCTTGTTACCACTGTATGTACATCTAAGGACACTGGAAAAAAAATTAATAAAATCACACCAGAGACTTCTATTTGGTTTCGGTTGGAGTTTTTCGACTCGATCTAGAATATAAGACGTAAAACACTTCCAATTTGAACTAGAAAATAGTCAAGGTTATATATATGAGACGTACCACAGAAGTCCCCTGGTGGTATGTTGGTGGCCATGGAACTGGCAATGCGTTGGCATTGTCTGTCTAAAGCAGCGAGCCAGCGTTTAGCTCCAAAGGCAAGACCAGAACTAACTAGAGGCCTATACATGTTATGCACTGCTCTATCATCCACTTCTACATGTTCAATCCATGTAACCTGAGGAATCATTTTCCTTTCATAATTAATTTCTTTCTTTTCTCTCGGCATGTGAAAACAAAAAGAATAGAATTGAATTGATATTAATTAATGAAAAATGGACCTTGGAGTAACCATTTGGCAACTCTTGAATCAAACAACCAGAGGGCCTTCTTCGGCTTCTAGAGATTGCAGGGGGTTGCAGATTATCCAATGAAACATCCACCACTGCCCATGCCCCATCTGGTTGCTGCTTACAATACCTTACGAAATAGTTCTCACGAGTAGGAACAAGTGGAGAAGGTACGTGAAACTCAGCAGACATCTGAAAGAAAACAAAATCAAAAAGAAAAATCTTTTTTTTAGATGAAATGCATATATAACCTTGTCTCACCAACTTAATATCTCATTCATTTAGATTTTGGAGGTTAAACATTTAGGATATCTAGGATATATTTAAATTGTGAAAACATTTTTATTTTTAATTTTAATTATAAAATTATTATTATGTTTTTATTAAAATATTTATAATAAAAAAAGTGTTAACAAAATAAAAACAAGAAAAAATTTATTTTTAATATTTATTATACAAAATTTTAAAAATAAGAAACAAAACAACGTTAAAATAATAAAAAATAAAAAACGTTTTCATAATCTAAACATTATAATACTAATTTGATTTTTAAACATTTTTCACATCAGTAAAAACAGTCTTCTACACCAGTCTACTTGTATTTCAAATATTTAAGTATCATAGATTGATCTTTTAAGGACTTATAAACAAGTTGAAGAAGCAAGGGTTGTTATAGTTCTATTTCCTGTCATTAATTTTAATTAAAAAATTATTATTTTTATTTTAAAAAATTATACTAAGAAAAATACAAAAACAGGAAAAAAACAAAAATTATTTTTGTAATTTGCTATATCAAATTTTAATTAAAACACAAAAAGAATATAATAATAATTGTTTAATTAAAACAGGAAATGAAAAGAAAAATGAAACCAACCCTAAACATTCAACAACAAAATCTGGAACTATATGGGATTTAATCAATTTTTGAGAGGTGGTAGATAAAAATTATACCACTTGCAGGGCTCCGTTGTAGTTTCCTGCGACTCCAGTTGAGAGGACTTGAAGAGTGAACGCTCTCGAGACAATGCCGCAAAACACAGATGACCATTCGTTCTGAATAATATATAATATATATACATATATCGATTATGTCATTATCAATTTTTCTCATTACAGAACAAACCATATGCATGTAACAATGTGACAAAATACAATAGGAACAGTAATCAAGAAACAAATTAGGGTGCTTAAATTAATTACCACAGCCATAAGGATATCAACGAGCTTAAGATGATTCATGAAAACCACGATGGATTCCCTTGAAGCTTCGGATCTCAACCCGATGGGTTTGGGACCTATGCCTATAGGGAAAGTCCTCTTATATTCATCTTCATTAAGAGTCTGGGTGTGGTTGTTGGTAGGGACCCATAGAGGGTCTCCTACATGAGCCAGTTTTGTTAGTTCCTCCATTGCTGCAACGGCTAACTCAACAATCAAGAGTTTGTCAGAATCAGCAGAGGCAGGGAATGACCTAAGAAGGTCACTGCCACCATTCATTTCTCCTCCCATGCCTGATTGTGCTCCACAGTTACCACCAGAAATGTTATTGTTATTCTGAGATGAAGGGTTGGAGTACAAACTTGTTACAGGCTTGCTTGCATATTTGGCTGCAACTTCTGAAATCCTCTCAATCTGAGAGGTTTGGAAAAAAAAAGGGCTTAGTGAATTTATCAAGAGAAACATACATGACCTTTTAATAATGGTTTTTTTAAAGTGTAGCGGATAATAAATGTATAATAAAAAATTTGTATTAAAATATTGGGCTAGACTTGTATTAAAAATTGCAAGTGAGTAGGTTAATATTAATTTTAAATTAAAAAAGTAAAAAAATGTTTTGCTCCTTTAACTTTAATTAAGATTGATTCCATTTTGATAATTTAATTTTACTCTTTTAGGCTTTAACAATAGACCCCTTTGATTTTTTTAATATTAAATTTTATTATTTTATTTGTTAAAACTAAGTGAAATAATAATTGTATTAGGAAAAAAATAAAAGCAATATAAATTCTAGAAAAGAAATACAGATTCTAACAAATAAAATCAAACTAATATATTACTTAAATTTAAAGGACTAAAATGGAAATTGGTTATTTTTAAAAGGACTAATTCAATTGATTAAATTAGAGGATCATGACACAATTTCAATGGGTTAAGATGGAAAAAACAAGAGAATAGAACATTATTTTTACTAAAAAAGTTTATTTTTAATTTTTTTCCTAATTAAGAGTTTCCGATTTTTTTTTCTTTTCAAAAAAGATGTTTTTAATAAGTTTCTTTTTTGTTGTTACATGCCAACCTCTATTCTTAATCGAGCATTCTCAATCTTCAAGAGTTCGTCATCCAAGGACATTTCTCCATGAGCAGCTGAGCCCCCACAATTAGGGCATGTAGCATTGATTAGTGCCTCCTTGTACCTATTGTTCTCAGCACCAAGCCTTTCATTCTCGGCCTTCAAAATAGCGTTCTCAATTCGTTCTTGTTGAGTCTATATACATAAGACAAGCACAAAATAACCATTTCATTAATATATAATAATAATAATAATAATAATAATAATAATAATAATAATAATAATAATAATAATAATAATAATAATAATAATAATGGTGCAACTTGAATTAATTTGGTTTAAGGTAAACAAAGTACTCTTTCTCTCTCTTATTACCTTCATCTGGGTCCGCTTATTTTGGAACCAAAACTTAATTTGCATAGGCTCTAACCCCAACTCAATGCTCAGCTCTTTTCTTTGCTTCTCCTCTGGGTAAGGACAATGCTTGAAGAACCTGAGAAAAGCCAAGTTCAAAAAACCATGAAACCAAGTAATAATCAAGGAGATATATAGGTTAGTTAGTGTCCGTTTCGTATATAATTGAAAAAATAGAGTTATGCAAAATTAAAAAAATTTAAAACTTAATAGTGATCTTTCATGCTGTTTAAGACAGTCAAAATCGAGATATGACCAACCCTAATAGAAACCCAAACAATCGTGAACAGAAACGGAGATGGTCATGAATTCGAAATTAATAAATTAACATTTTTATATAACTAAGCAAACAATAAATAATTTATAGTTGTGGAACATTACTCTTCCATTTCTTGTATTTGGTGTGGGTTGTGACGACGTTGGGCCTTCCTTTTGTGTCCTTCGTCGGGGTAATCAGCGTAGGTGGTGTCGTCGTAGTCATCATGTTCTCTGGGCATTCTCAAACCACTCTCAGAGTAAGTTTTGGGAGATGACATATCAAATATGTCACTGAGAATCAAAAATGGTTTGAGTGAAGTGTTCATATGAATAAATAAATAAATAAATCTTCATATTTCATAAACCACTCTTCTTTAACGAGCTAAAAAACCAGGAACTCAAAAACATTTAACGCGCGTGAGAAGCAAACCATATACAGGAATTAATATTTTTTTTTTGTAACAGATACATGAATTAATATATTACTACTATGGTCATACTACTTTCTTATAAAGTTTTTTTTAACTTCTCTAATTTTGTATAAAATAAGAAATTAAAAAAATTATTAAAAATTATTAAAATATAGGTCATGTTAATTAGTTCTCTAAGGGTTGGTTTTTTAGAAATTGTAAGAGGATTCCTTAGAAATTAAGGTGAGTGAAAACTAATAATATTTTTAAATAAAAACTTTTTATAAGATAAAGAAAATATGTTTTAATGATTCTGTTTATAAAAAAAAGTTCATCAACTTAGAATAACATAATATTCTTTTCATATTTACTTTTACTTTTAAAAATGTCTAAGTTGAATTTGAATTAAAATATACAAATTAGTGCATTGATCACTGCATTAACATATTCTCTTTTATATATGTATTTTTTTAAAAATTATCTTATAAATAGGATTGGGAATACTATCCTGATTTTAAATATAAGAAAAAGTAACTAATTTTATAAGTATTAATAGTAATGATTGAAATATATATAAATATTTGGTAAACATTTGAAAAGTTTTTCTTACATTAAGAGACTAAATTTTTTTATTAAAATTTACTTATATTTAAATTTGATATATTATAATGAATTGATAATATAAGTTGTAATATTTATATTAATAATTTAACTTCTTTAAACAAATTGTCTATATACTGAGAAGGACAAATTAACAAACAAATTGTTGGTAAATAGTTCTTTTTAGCAGTGTATTTATATGTTTACTTAGAAAAAGAAGATATCTATTAATAAATACAATTAACATTACTAATTATATATGAAATATTTTTTAATTTCTCATTTTTAATTTGCTCAACAATTACCATTACATGTAGTTTTGGTAAAATTACAATTAAAGTAAGTGACAACATAAACATTATATTTACCCATTAAGGTTGGTTTAACAATGTGGGATTGGATAGCTGGCTTGAAATTAAAAATTAAAACTTTTAGTTTTACATTTATTTTTATTTTTTATTGAACAAAAAGGATAATAGACACATTGAACTCAAAATGGACACAACTTCATATTACACTTTATCTATTTTACCTTATCTCTTATTAATAATTTAACAATTTTTACTGAATAATTTAATATTTATTACATTCTTTAATAATGCAACAATTCTATGATAAATTTTGAAATATGTGTAATTAATTTTTTTTGGTTGAAATTTTAAATGTGAGATAATTAAACTCTCTCAATTCCTATTTAATTATTGAGAGAAAGAAAAAAATACACCAACTAAGGCATACAATTATTTTGTCTTAATTACATACCAAATTTCTTATCTACTATTCATTTATTAAACTACATTATCTTTTTTTTAAAATGAATAGTTAAATAGAAACAAATTTTTTCTTCTCACTCTAGACAAATAAATAGGATTGTTTTACCTCTAATAAAAGAACAAACAAATAGAAATCAGAAAATAATTTACTCCCTCCATTTTTTAAATTATCCCTTTTCATACATATATATCTATAATATATATAATTTCATCCCAAATTTAAGGAAAGTTTTGCTAAATGTCACTTCCATAACATTTCCTTTCAAAAACATAATGCTTATATGATTGAACTAGTGCCCTCTCAACACCAGGACAAAATTACCAATGTGAACCTTGTAAGTTGGAACATATATGCATTTTATATATGATATACTTCCTAAATGATAGATGTAAATATTTGAATTAAATGATAAAATAATTTTAATTATTCAAATAGTGACATATTATAGGTAAAAATGACATGTGACATCACTTCATGCAATACATGTCACCACATCAAATATAATATTTTTCAACTTTAGAAACATTAGTAAAGTTAAAATTTAATTGACAAAAAGATTTATAGATACATGGGATTTGAACCTATGAATTATTGGTAAGTATGCAAGACCCCACTACTAAATCAACTACATTAGATGTAACAAATAATGAAAAGAATATAGTTATATTTGAGGCTCTTATTATAGAGAAAAATGACATCAGACATCACATCATACAATACATATCCTCATATTAACATTTCCAATTTTAAAAATCATATGATTAAAGATAAAATTAATTCATAAAAATATTTTATCAACGTTTTTACTAAAATTTCCATTGCACGAGATGTTTCTATTATTTTATATCCATATCTATTTGTTCCTTAACATTGAGGTTTCACATTGAGAAGTATACTACTGGAGAAATATATAGTAGAATATATATACACACACACACACATAATACAATAGTTGAAATCCAATATTGAGAAATATACTCATGTGGGTTTATGATAGTATTTATAAGTTTTATATGTAAGCACTTTTACTCAAAATATAACAGTAGCTGTTAAAAACAAAGTCCCACATGAGTAAATTAAATGAAAGATTCTTTATAAAAGTGAAAAATTAGTTTCTTTAAGTCACACATGGAGTATGTTATTACTCGTGTATATGGACGAAAGACTTTATATAAAAGTGTGCATTTTTTAACTTATTGATTCAATAGAAAAGGGACTAAGTCATAATTGTCAACTCTTTTATCTTTATCTCAAATAACACAATAATTTTGAAATATTATTTTATCCATGCCTTTTAATATCCTTACTGAAATAAACACACGACAAGATTCACTGTATATAAAACATTTATTTTATAATTCATGTAATGCACAGATGTTGACCACTGTGTAAAAAATTAATTCCTGTTCAAAATAAAGAAACTATTTATTTTTTTTCAATTCCTTTTTTGAATAGTCCAAACATAGCGCACAAAGTAAAAATTGAATAAAATAAGGGTTTATGGAGACGTATCTTATGAGAAAGATTCTTTTATGTGAGAATGAAAGGAAGGAATCTAGGCCGTATAACCATACGATGGTAGAGATTAAAAGTTTTTCAAAGTCACTTGATCACTTAAAAGGTCACATGACTTTTTTTTAAAACTCACATGATTAATCTCAACCATCAATTGCATGGTTGTACGGTCCAGATTCGCTCTTCTTACTCTTACCTAAGAAAATCTTTCTCATATGATACATCATCTATGTTAATAATGTCAGACTTTATATAAGAGTGAAAATTTAGTTTCTTTAAGTCATGGATGGAGTATGTTACTCGTGTATGTGTATGAAAGACTTTATATAAGAGTCTACATTTTTTAACTCATTGGTTCAATAGAAAAGGACTAAGTCATAATTGTCAAGTCTTTTCATCCTTATCTCAAATAACATAATATTTTTGAAATATTATTTTATTCATATCTTTTAATATCCTTACTAAAATAACACACGGTAAGATTCACTGTATATAAAACTTTTCTTTTATAATTCATGTAATGCACACTGTGTAAAATATTAATTCTTGTTCAAAATGAAGAAACTATTAATTTTTTTTTAATTCCTTTTTTCAATAGTTCAAACAAAACGTATAAAGTAAAAATTGAATAAAATAAGGGTTTATGGAGACGTATCTATGAGAAAGATTCTTTTATGAGAGTGAGATGAGTGAATCCGGGCCGTATAACCATATAATGGATGGTAAAGATTAAAAGTTTTTTAAAGTCACATGATCACTTAAAAGGTCACATGACTTTTTTTTAAAACTTACATGATTAATCTCAACCATCTATTGCATTGTTGTATAGTTCAGATTCACTCCTCTTACTCTTACATAAGAAAACCTTTCTCATATGATACATCCTCTATGTTAATAATGCCAGACTTTATATAAGAGTGAAAAATTAGTTTCTTTAAGTCATACATGGAGTATGTTACTCGTGCATATGGATGAAAGACTTTATATAAGAGTCTTTATTTTTTAACTCATTCATTCAATTGAAAAAGGACTAAGTCATAATTGTCGAGTCTTTTCATCCTTATCTCAAATAACACAATAATTTTGAAATATTATTTTATTCATATCTTTTAATATCCTTACTAAAATAACACACGTAAGATTCACTGTATATAAAACTTTTCTTTTATAATTCATGTAATATGCACTGTGTAAAATATTAATTCTTGTTCAAAATGAAGAAACTATTAAATTTTTTTAATTCCTTTTTTCAATAGTTCAAACAAAACGCATAAAGTAAAAATTGAATAAAATAAGGGTTTATGGAGACGTATCTTATGAGAAAGATTCTTTTATGAGAGTGAGATGAGTGAATCCGGGCCGTATAACCATATAATGGATGGTAAAGATTAAAAGTTTTTCAAAGTCACATGATCACTTAAAAGGTCACATGACTTTTTTTTAAAACTTACATGATTAATCTCAACCATCCATTGCATTGTTGTACAGTTCAGATTCGCTCCTCTTACTCTTACCTAAGAAAACCTTTCTCATATGATACATCCTCTATGTTAATAATGCCAGACTTTATATAAAAGTGAAAAATTAGTTTCTTTAAGTCATACATGGAGTATGTTACTCGTGCATGTGGATGAAAGACTTTATATAAGAGTCTGTATTTTTTAACTCATTCATTCAATTGAAAAAGGACTAAGTCATAATTGTCAAGTCTTTTCATCCTTATCTCAAATAACACAATAATTTTGAAATATTATTTTATTCATATCTTTTAATATCCTTACTAAAATAAACACACGGTAAGATTCACTGTATATAAAAATTTTTCTTTTATATTCATGTAAAGCACACTGTATAAAATATTAATTCCTGTTCAAAATGAAGAAACTATTAAATTTTTTTAATTCCTTTTTTGAATAGTTTAAACAAAACACACAAAGTAAAAATTGAATTAAATATGGGTTTATGGGGACGTATTTTATAAGAAAGATTCTCTTATGTGATCAATGAGAGGGGCGAATCTGGGCCGTATAACCATACAATGGATGGTTAAGATTAAAAGTTTTTCAAAATCACATGATCACTTAAAAGAGCATATGACTTTTTTAAAACACACTCATATGATTAATCTCAACATCTATTGTATGGTTATATAACACAGATTCGCTCCTCTCACTCTTATATAAGAGGGCCTTTCGTATATGATATATACATCCTCGATGTTAATAATGCCAAACTTTATGTAAGAGTAAAAAATTAGTTTGTTTAAGTCACACATGGAATACTCGTGTATGTGGATGAAAGACGTTATATAAGAGTCTGGACTTTTTAACTCATTGATTCAATAGAAAATCGACTAAGTCATAATTATCGAGTCTTTTTATTCTTATCTCAAATAACACAATAATTTTGAAATATTATTTAATTCATATCTTTTAATATCCTCACACACGGTAAGATTCACTGTATATAAAATGTTTCTTTTATGATTCATGTAATGCGCATTATGTAAAATATTAATTCCTATTCAAAATGAAGAAACTATTAAATTTTTTATTCCTTTTTTGAATAATTCAAACAAAACACACAAAGTAAAAATTGAATAAAATAAGGGTTTATGGGGATGTATCTTATGATAAAGATTCTCTTATATGAGAGTGAGAGAAGCGAATTTGAGTCTTATAACTATACAATGGATGATTGAGATTAAAAGTTTTTCAAAGTCACATGATCACTTAAAAGGTCACATGACTTTTTTTTTAAAAATTCACATGATTAATGTCAAATATCCATTGTATGGTTGTGCGGCCCAGATTCACTCCTCTCAGTTTTACCTAAGAGAGTCTATCTCATATGATACATCATCTATGTTAATAATGCCAGAGTTTATATAAGAGTGAACAATTAGTTTCTTTAAGTCACACATGGAGTATGTTACTCATGTATGTGGATGAAAGACTTTATATAAAAGTATGTATTTTTAACTCATTGGTTCAATAGAAAAAGGACTAAGTCATAATTGTCAAGTTTTTGAATCCTTATCTCAAATAACAGAATAATTTTGAAATATTATCTTATTCATATCTTTTAATATCCTTACTAAAATGAACATACGGTATGATTCACTGTATATAAAAATTTCTTTTATAGTTCATGTAATGCACAGGTGTTGACGTGTTGACTACTGTGTAAAATATTAATTCTTGTTCAAAATAAAGAAACTATTAAATTTTTCATTCCTTTTTTGAATAATTCAAACAAAACGCACCAAGTAAAATATTATTTTCATTAATTTTTATTCATTTGAATTTCAATCTTAAATAATAGATATTGATCAATTTATATATAAATAAAGATTTCATATGAAACAAATTAAATATTTAAATATATAATTTTTTAAAATTTAAAATAATTAAAAGTAAAAGCTTTTGTAGAGTAAGAGAAAATGGAAGTGTAATAATTTTAAATTTTTATGATAATTAACTATCATTCAATAATTCTTAATAAAATAATAATTGATCTATCTAGTATGGGGGATATAGCGTCTCATATGGATACCGAGTGAATCTCTCTATCTGTTATACTAGTCTAGTAAGGATTCGGTATTGTAGCTCTAAGTCTAATGGGCAACAATGAGTTTAATCATGATTCTGTCTAGTCAATGCAATGGTATCTTGCGTTGAGAGGCGAAATAAGGTGTAACCTACAAAAATACTCTGACGAGCAAGTCAATATTGGATAAACTAATATAAAAAATTAAGCATGATTGGTAAATGTGCCATAATAAGGATTAAATGTATGGTATTTATAGATTCAGGTGATGAGAACATCTTATGTGGCATGTGTCGATACAAATTCATTGAAAGACGAATAAAGCTGACACGATCGTAAACATTCCTCACACCCTCTACAACTATATAACTTGTAATATCCCTGGTATTTTAATACTTGGGGAAGTAAATAAATGCTTAATTGAGTTTAAATGATAAGAAATAAGGATTTTAAGGTGAATATATGATTTAAAAGCGAATTTTAAAGGGAATGGAGGAAAAGGCCTAATGCGTAACGTGACTGTAGCGTGTAGCATCAGGGAAAATTTTTAGGTTGATGTGTAGCGTCAATATCACGATCTAAATAATAACGCATAGGGTGTGTGACTAAAAATAGAATGCAAAACATAAGTTTAGACCCTCTTTCTTTTTCTCATTTCTCTTTCAAACCCTAGGAACCAAATCTAAGATGATTGTTAGTGGATTCTTTAATTCAATTGCATATTTGGCTTCGGGAAAGTGAGGTAAGCACATGAGAACCCTTAATTTCATGGTTTCTTTCTCCTCTTTCTACTTTCTCTCTCTAACCGAAGCTTGTATGTTGGAGGTTTTGATTCTTAAGTTTGGTGATTGTTGGAACTTGAATATGGACCTTTGGACATGAGGTATTCAATTAGGCATTCCTTTCTTTTTCCCCTTGGATGTCCAAACCCTTAAATTGGATTTAGAAGTGTGGGTTTTAGTTTAGTTGCCGAATTAGAGCTTAAATGGCATTCTTGAAATGTTATAGATGATAATGAGCTAATGGGTTATGTGTTTCAGCGTTCGTAGGTACCAGAACAAGTATTGGTGAACCAATCAGTGAAGTGGGTAACGGATCCGGAAGTGGTGAAGCAAACCAAGTGTGGGACACAATTGACACTGGAAATAGCTAATGGAAGCTTGGAATTGAGGTAAGGGGGTGTTCGGGTCGTTGTATGTATATTAGACTTGAGATACTTTATAAAATCCTGATAGGTTGTAAGAAGTTAGGAAAATTAACTAAATAATAATTATATGTGTATGTGTATATAAGTATGGAATTGTATGTATGTTTTATTAGTTATTAAACTAAGAATGAGATAAAAGTTATGAAACATAAGTGAAATAATTAACTAACTGACTAAAAGTAATGACATAAATTATGAGAAATATGTATGTGTATCATGTTGTGAATCATGAATTAAAATGCGCAATGAATATGTTTTGGACATGTATATGCTTATGTGAATATGAATGAGATAGTGATATTATGAAATAATGGTGAATTAATATGTATTGTGGCATTATGTGGGTGGGCATGACATGTTTGGCTGCCCTAGTTGATGATTATGAACTATGGTTGATTGATTAGCCACACAATATATGCTATGAGATTGAGATATATGTATATGTGTGATTATATGGTGTGGGATGGCCGACGGTATGATTCGCCCCTTGTTTTTGGCTCCCGTGGTTGTGTGACCCCATTGGGCTACCTAGTGATTAAGTCAGACCTAGTGATTATGGTGGAGAGCCAAGTCAGGCTCAATGAACCAAGTCAGGTTCATGGGGTATCAAGTCGGACCCCCAGCTAAAGACCGATCCTTTAGTATCCAGATACTAGGTGTCGAATAATATGAGAGTCAGTTGTGATGTCTGGATTAAATTGAATCTGACGTATGATGTTATGAATATGCTTTATTATAATTGTTGATTATGGTTTGCACCTTGGGAATGATGGAACTTGCATGAAATTTGTAGACGTGATTCAGTGACAATGATGAATGGAATTATATGAACATCGTAGAATTGATAAGTTGTATTAGTAATAGAAGTCTAATTAATTATGTGTTAACCAAGTGGCCTCAATTACTCAAGAGGGGGGGTGAATTGAGTATTAAAAATTTTCTTTGGAATGCTCTTGAAATTGATTCTTTTGGTTGCTATGTTTATTTAGGATAATAAACTAGATTGTAAGTAACAACAAATAATACACAAGACAAACTAATAACAACTTAAAGAGTTTAAGAGAGTGAATCAAATAAGTTACAAAGCAATTTATGGAACCTTAGAAAGATTGATTCAAGATTGTTGCTTAAGCCCAAGTTCAACAAAGCTATTCAAAAAAGGTTTTCAACTTAATATATCATGCACTTAGTCCAATTAATGAAGCAACAAATTAAGCAAACAAGTAAAGTGCACAATTTAAAAGAGTTTAGGGAAGAGAGATTTGCAAACCGATGTATACGAGTTCCACCACGCCGGTGTACGTCTCGCCTCTAAGCAACCCACTTAGAGGATTTCCACTATTGTAGATTAGAGATACACTTTGAGCAATTGCAACTTCCTAGTGTCCCACACTCAAGAATCCAATCCTCACAAGTACAAGGGCACCCCACCCAATCTCTCAATCTCACAATTACAAGGTTGAAACCCAACCCAAAATTTGTATGAAGTTTGATGTTTAAGTGTACAAGGAAACTCTCTCACTAAAGTGGATTTACAATTCAAAGCTTTCACAAGATATTAACTCTCAAAGAGAGGATATGCAAGTTAAGTACACAAATATAATTTCCCCACAAATTAACTCTCAAAAATAATCTCAAGAAATATGCCAATCAAGAATTAAAGAGAGTAAGTAGAAGAGCAAGAGAATGGAGGAGGAAGAAAGCAAATGGAAATGCTTCAAATGCTTGGTGTGTTTTGCTTCTCCAATTTCCTCTCTATTTATAGCCTCCAGCAACATGGAATTTTCACTTAAAATATTCCAATGGATCCATGAATCATGTAATGGAGCTTGTCTTTGTCTGCTTAGTGGTCCATTATTCATGAAGTGCGATCTTGAGTTTTCCAACTTTGCAATTCCAGCTTGTAACGCATGTTCAACAATTATTTGAACTGAATGAATCAATTCATTTCACAAAAGAATCGATTCTTTTAGTGTTATTTGTGCAATCTTAACGCATGAATCGATTCAATCTGGAGAAGGAATCGATTCAACACTTGTTAAATGGAATCCTGGGCCACTGTCTTCGTGTGAATCGATTCACACATGCATTGAATCGATTCAACCTATCAAAAATGTATTCCTGGGTACTTAGAAACCGTATGAATCGATTCATTCCTCTTTGCCTTGCATAATGAATCGATTCATGCACCTGTTGCATGAATTCCAGCACTTTGTTTTACCTTTTATGATATTTGTTCAATCATGGCTCCAATCCTTTGATCCTTAGGCACTTTGATAAATTTATTTCACCTGATTTAAACCTTTATAAATGCCTTGAACATGTGTCCTTGATTATTCATCAAACTTAAGCATCAACCATTTTAGATTCCACATCAAACATAATTAATGCTTGATAACATCCTTGATATTTCTCCATTTGTTGTGTCATTATCAAAACCTACATCAACATAAAATTACATTCTCCCCCTTTTTGATGATGACAACAAATGCTTGTCTCTTGGGGTGTTAGTATCATAATAGTTCAAATACAAAATAACTCCCCCTGTCACATGTAATTAGATACCATATGTATATGACATTAAAGGCACAAATTTTCAAGAGAGTGTTTAAAAAAAATCTCTCCCCCTTAATATATGTTCTCTCCTTTTTAATCAACTCTTATCTATTTACAAGATATTCCATTTAGAGTGTAAATCTACTCCCCCTTTCTTATATATTTCTCTCCCCCTAGACATGTATGTATTTCTCTCCCCCTTTGGCATCATCAAAAAGACTACCTTATTTGATAAGCATACATCATCAAAAACATTACCACTTAAAGGTACATGCATACAATTCAAAGTAAGATGACAATGCAACATACATCACGAAATCATTCATAGCATATAGGCACATAATGTCTCATGGGAATCGATTCATCTAGCTATTTTTGCACGAGTAGGAGGAATCATGTTACTAAAGGATTTATACACGGATTTAGATTTTGCAAGTTGCCAATGATTTTGTTGCACAAGAAAGTCAAGAAAATCAAAGGTTATTTGCCATTTATTTTTGAGATCCATGATGTATATAGGAGATTATTTTTGTGTCAAAATATGTTTAAAAAATAAGTGAGGACTCTACGGGGTCTTAAATAAGACAAGAGATTTGTAGAGCATTAAGTTGATTATTGAAAAAGTGAGTATGAATTTTCAAAAAAAAATTTGTATTATATCACAAAGTAAGGTATTATGTTCAAGGAAATGAAAATTTTATGAAAAATATTATTTTGAAATCTTTAAGTTAAAGATTTGCAAAATTTTGTTCAAATAGTAAGAAGGTGTGATGAAATAAATCAATTAGGAAATTTCCAAAATTCCTAACTCCCTTCTAATATTTATAAATTGTTCTTTTGGAAGGGGTTTTGTAAAGATGTCCGCCAATTGTTTTGAAGTTTCAACATATTCAAGTACACAATCTCCTTTCAAAACATGGTCTCTAATGAAGTGATGTCTTATTTCAATGTGTTTGGTCCTAGAATGCATGACCGGATTCTTAGAAATATTTATTGCACTAGTGTTATCACATTTAATGGGGACTTTATCCAAGGTAATACCAAAATCAAGAAGTTGTTGTCTCATCCAAAGAATTTGAGCACAACAACTACCGGCTGCCACATATTCTGCCTCAGCCGTTGACAATGCAACACTTGCTTGTTTCTTGCTATGCCAAAAAACAAGGGAACTACCAAGTAGATGACATGTACCACTAGTACTTTTTCTATCAAGCTTACAACCCGCAAAGTCAGAATCAGAATATCCTAAAAGATTACATTCAACGCCTTTGGGATACCACAAACCAACATTTTGAGTACCCACAAGATATTTCAAGATTCTTTTTACGGCAGTTAAGTGTGATTCTTTAGGACATGCTTGATATCTAGCACACATACATACCGCAAACATAATATCGGGTCTACTAGCAGTTAAATAGAGTAACGAACCAATCATACCTCGGTATTTAGTTATTTCAACGTTCTTACCCTTTTCATCTTTGTCTAAATAGCAAGATGTACTCATGGGTGTTGCTATTTCGTTTGCCTTGTCCATTTCAAACCTTTTGAGTAGTTCTTTACAATACTTTGTTTGACTAATGAACGTTCCTTCACTTGTTTGTGTTATTTGTAATCCAAGGAAGAAGGTGAGTTCTCCCATCATGGACATTTCAAACTCATCTTGCATAATCTTAGCAAACTCTTGACAAAGACTTTCATTAGTAGAACCAAAAATTATGTCATCAACATAAACTTGTACCAAAAGAATGTCATGATTTTTACGCTTTATAAATAGTGTAGTGTCAACCTTTCCTCTTTCGAAATTATTTTCTAAAAGAAATTTGCTAAGTCTTTCATACCAAGCTCTTGGAGCTTGTTTTAAACCATATAAGGCTTTTCTCAATTTAAAAACATGATTTGGAAATTTATGATTTTCAAAACCGGGAGGTTGATCTACATAAACTTCTTCTTGAATATAGCCATTTAAAAAAGCGCTTTTGACATCCATTTGATAAAGTTTAAAATCCATACAACAAGCAAAAGCTAATAATAATCTAATGGCTTCTAACCTAGCTACGGGAGCATATGTTTCTTCATAGTCTATTCCTTCTTCTTGATTATATCCTTTAGCAACTAGCCTAGCTTTGTTTCTAGTTATTATTCCATTTTCATCTAGTTTGTTTCTAAAAACCCATTTGGTGCCTATTATTAGATGGTCATTGGGTCTTGGCACAAGCTCCCAAACTTCATTTCTTTCAAATTGGTTTAACTCTTCTTGCATGGCCAACATCCAATGTTCATCAATAATGGCTTCATCAATGTTTTTGGGTTCAATTTGAGATACAAAAGCTAAGTGATTGCATGCATTTCTAATGGCATTTCGAGTACTTACCCCTTTGGTTATATCTCCAATGATCTTGTCTAAGGGATGGTCCTTTAAGGTTACCCAATCTTGTTGTTTATCAAGTTGAGTTGTACTTCCTTCATTGTTGGCTTCTTCTTTGTCTTCCAAGTTCATTTCTTGGAAGGTACCTACAAGATCATCAACTTCCTTTCTCGGAGGATTTTGGTTAAGTTCATCAAATTTAACATGTATGGACTCTTCAATTGTATAGGTTCGTTTGTTAAAGAGTCTATATGCTTTACTAGTAGATGAATAACCTAGAAAAATTGCTTCATCAGATTTTGCATCAAATTTGCCAAGATTTTCCTTTCCATTGTTTAAGACAAAGCATTTGCATCCAAAAATGTGAAAGTAAGAAATATTTGGTTTTCGTCCTTTATAAAGTTCATAGGGAGTTTTCTTTAATATAGGCCTTATCAAACAACGATTCATAACATGACAAGCGGTGTTCACCGCATCGGCCCAAAAATGTTTTGAAATATTAGCTTCATTCAACATAGTTCTTGCAAGCTCCGCTAAAGATCGATTTTTCCTTTCAACTACTCCATTTTGTTGTGGAGTTCTAGGAGCCGAAAAATTATGTTCAATGCCAAACTTTTCGTAAAATTTCTCAAAAGATTGGTTTTCAAATTCTCCCCCATGATCCGTTCGAATGGATGCTATTTTTAAATTTTGTTCATTTTGGATGACCTTGGCAAGTTTCTTAAATGCTTGATATGCTTCATGTTTATGAGTAAGAAACAATGTCCATGTATATCTAGAGTAATCATCCACAATCACAAGACCATAATAGTTTCCACCAAAACTTTTGATTTTTGAAGGCCCAAATAAATCCATATGTAAAAGTTGTAAAGGTCTTGTTGTTGAAACAATATTTTTTGCTTGAAAAGAAACCTTTACTTGTTTTCCTTTTTGACAAGCGTCACAAAATTTATTTTCAAATTTCAATTTTGGTAAACCAATAACTAAATCTTTTGAAACAAGTTTATTTAAATGGTCTACATGAATGTGAGCGATTCTTCTATGCCAAAGCCATGATTCATCCTCTTTAGTTATAAAGCATTGTACATCATTTGAAGTAAGACAATCTAGATTAATCATGTAAATGTTATCTACTCTTTGACCAACAAACTTAATCTCCTTGTTTAGTTTATTTTCAATTATGCAACCGTTTGTTTCAAAAACAATTTTATAGCCCTTGTCACATAATTGACTAATACTAAGCAAGTTATGTTTTAGTCCTTCAACATATAATACATCATTTATGGAGGTGGAAGAATTTTTACCAACATTTCCGATTCCAAGTATTCTTCCCTTTGTGTTATCTCCATAAGTAACAAATCCTTTGCTTCGTGGAGTAAGTGATATAAACTTACTTTTGTCTCCCGTCATATGTTTAGAACACCCACTATCCAAGTACCAATGGGTGTTACTTGCCTTAAAACATACCTACAAAACAATTCAAGTTAGAGAGCTTGGTACCCATTTTATGTTGGGTCCTTGTAGGTTAGTTTGTGAAAATGTTCCTTTGGGAACCCACACCTTTCTTAACACCTTTGGTCCTAGTTTTCTAACTCTACACTTATAAGCACTATGTCCTTTGGAACCACAATGATTGCATTTCATAAAAGGTGAGGAGGATTTGCTTGAAGGTACAAAGAAATTTTTATAGTGTTTTTCCATTTTGTGATTGCTATGTTCTTGGTCATATCCCAAACCGGTTTTACTAAACATGCATTTTTGTTGCCCAAGTAGGATATTCAAATTATCTCTTCCATTAGTAAACTTTTCTAATGTCCTATTTAGGTCTACAACCTTGGTTTCTAGCATATCACATTTCTTTACAAACTCACAAGGTTTGGTCCTAGAGCATGCTTGAATATTAGCTAATTCTTCTTTTAAACCTTTATTTTCTTTACAAACTTCCATAAGATGCATCTCTAGAGTATTACTAGTTTTTCTAGACAACTTAAGTCTATTAGAAACTTTTATGAATTTTTCATACAAATGTTCAAGAGCATCAAGTAATTCTTCCTTATCTAAGTTATGAAAGTTTACCTCATCTTCTTCATCTAGGTGATTGGCCATGAGACAAAAATTTGCTTCTTCATTCTCGGATTCGTCCGAACTACTCACCTCATTTTCATCCCATGCTATGTATGCTCTCCTTTTTCCTTTTTGATCCTTGTGTTTCTTTTTGAGATTTGGACAATCCACTTTGAAATGTCCTTCCTTTCCACATTCAAAACAAGTTGGTGAAGTAGAATTTTCTTTAGGTATAGATTTCTTACCTTGTGATTTGAAGTGCTTTTGAAAACGTTTGTTCTTTATGAGCTTTCCAAACCTTCTTACAAATAGGCTTAACTCTTCATCTTCGTCAAGATCACTCTCGATTTCATCTTCAACTATTGAAGTAGCTTTGAGAGCTAGTCCTTTCTTTTTGGAGACTTTCTCTTCTTCTTCCGCCATCTTCAATTCTTTTAGCTCTTGTTCTTGTTCTTGCAACTTACCAAATAGTGTAGCAAGAGACATTTCATTGATAGTAGGCGATTGTTTGATGGCCGTGACTAATGGTTGCCATTCCCTATTAAGACTTTTCAAGACTTTGTGAATAAGCTCTTTATTAGTATAAGTCTTTCCAAGTGTAATGAGTTGATTTATAATGAGTGTAAAACGTTTTTGCATATCAACAATTGATTCATTGGAGTTTAGCCTAAAGCACTCATATTGACTAGTTAATGTACTAATCTTAGAGTCTTTAACATCATTGGTACCTTCATGGGTTACTTGTAAAGTATCCCACATCTCTTTAGCCGTTTCACATGTTATTACTCTAAAGAATTCATCGGGACCTAAGGCCGAAGTAATAAGATTTTTTGCCTTATAACCATATTGCACTTTCTTTTCTTCTTCACTAGACCAAATGTCCATAGGCTTTTCAACTTGTTTATTATCCACAATATGCATAGGTATAAAGGGACCATTTTCAATAGCATTCCACACTCTTAAATCTATTGATTGTACAAAAATTTTCATTCTTGCTTTCCAAAAAGCATAACCCTCACCATTAAAAGCGGGAGGTCGGTTTGTAGCACCACCCTCGGGAAACATGTTATATGAGGTTGAGGCCATTTGTTCTCTTGAAGCCGTTAAGCTTGATTTACCAAGAGTCAAGCTCTGATACCACTTGTTAACCAAGTGGCCTCAATTACTCAAGAGGGGGGGTGAATTGAGTATTAAAAATTTTCTTTGGAATGCTCTTGAAATTGATTCTTTTGGTTGCTATGTTTATTTAGGATAATAAACTAGATTGTAAGTAACAACAAATAATACACAAGACAAACTAATAACAACTTAAAGAGTTTAAGAGAGTGAATCAAATAAGTTACAAAGCAATTTATGGAACCTTAGAAAGATTGATTCAAGATTGTTGCTTAAGCCCAAGTTCAACAAAGCTATTCAAAAAAGGTTTTCAACTTAATATATCATGCACTTAGTCCAATTAATGAAGCAACAAATTAAGCAAACAAGTAAAGTGCACAATTTAAAAGAGTTTAGGGAAGAGAGATTTGCAAACCGATGTATACGAGTTCCACCACGCCGGTGTACGTCTCGCCTCTAAGCAACCCACTTAGAGGATTTCCACTATTGTAGATTAGAGATACACTTTGAGCAATTGCAACTTCCTAGTGTCCCACACTCAAGAATCCAATCCTCACAAGTACAAGGGCACCCCACCCAATCTCTCAATCTCACAATTACAAGGTTGAAACCCAACCCAAAATTTGTATGAAGTTTGATGTTTAAGTGTACAAGGAAACTCTCTCACTAAAGTGGATTTACAATTCAAAGCTTTCACAAGATATTAACTCTCAAAGAGAGGATATGCAAGTTAAGTACACAAATATAATTTCCCCACAAATTAACTCTCAAAAATAATCTCAAGAAATATGCCAATCAAGAATTAAAGAGAGTAAGTAGAAGAGCAAGAGAATGGAGGAGGAAGAAAGCAAATGGAAATGCTTCAAATGCTTGGTGTGTTTTGCTTCTCCAATTTCCTCTCTATTTATAGCCTCCAGCAACATGGAATTTTCACTTAAAATATTCCAATGGATCCATGAATCATGTAATGGAGCTTGTCTTTGTCTGCTTAGTGGTCCATTATTCATGAAGTGCGATCTTGAGTTTTCCAACTTTGCAATTCCAGCTTGTAACGCATGTTCAACAATTATTTGAACTGAATGAATCAATTCATTTCACAAAAGAATCGATTCTTTTAGTGTTATTTGTGCAATCTTCACGCATGAATCGATTCAATCTGGAGAAGGAATCGATTCAACACTTGTTAAATGGAATCCTGGGCCACTGTCTTCGTGTGAATCGATTCACACATGCATTGAATCGATTCAACCTATCAAAAATGTATTCCTGGGTACTTAGAAACCGTATGAATCGATTCATTCCTCTTTGCCTTGCATAATGAATCGATTCATGCACCTGTTGCATGAATTCCAGCACTTTGTTTTACCTTTTATGATATTTGTTCAATCATGGCTCCAATCCTTTGATCCTTAGGCACTTTGATAAATTTATTTCACCTGATTTAAACCTTTATAAATGCCTTGAACATGTGTCCTTGATTATTCATCAAACTTAAGCATCAACCATTTTAGATTCCACATCAAACATAATTAATGCTTGATAACATCCTTGATATTTCTCCATTTGTTGTGTCATTATCAAAACCTACATCAACATAAAATTACATTATGTACTTTCGATATTTATTTATCATTCTAGTTTAATTACGATATTCCAAACACTTACTCTTGTTGTGATTTTCTTTAACTTAGTAACAAGTGACATGAAGGGTGCTAATGCCCTGGAGGGTGCGCCAAATGGATGATTGATTCTAAGAAAGTTATTGAAGAATGAATGTGTGTAATAATGTGATAACTGCATGTGTTTAATGTTATTTAGCTGTTTGTGTTAGGAAATCCCTAAACATGAGCAGCGGAAAAAAAGGGATTCCATAGGATTTGCAAGGTTCCGTGTTTCAAAGCACAAAACAAACACAAAAATTCGTTTTGGATTACCTCTTGAAGAACACTGAAGCAGTCGTAGCCTCGTCCTTTAGGAGTCCACATGAGCACTCCCACCAGAATCGCAACACTTGCCAACTGCTAGTTTGATGGCGTGTAGCTCTTGCAACTTTTGTGAATTTATGTCTCACTTGAGTGAACGGCCTATGAGCATCTTATGCTCTATTTATAGGCTTAGGTTTGACCTAATTTGTTCTCTCTAAAAAGTGGGCTCCTTACTCATTCCAAATGAGTTAGGCCCAATAGCTTTATTTTAGTCCAACTAAAAAGACAACATTTTTTGATGGGCTTACTCTATGTGTGTGACCCTACAGGTAAAATACCCGGTCATATTAATAATAAATTATTTTATTATTAATATAAAATAAGAGCGGCATCTAGCAATGCATCATTATGTCCGAATATTATCAACATAACCTATAAGTGATAATTATTTAATATGTTTGTTCCTTTTGTCACGATATCCTAATTGGGCCCAAGGCATAGTCGCGTCATCCTTGTACGAACCAATTTATTTTACTTGATACCGGAGTAGACTGGATCCAAATAAATATCTAATATTTATTCTTTCTAGCATGGCCATGCGTTTTCTTAGTCTTACTCCATCAAGTGGCCTATAGATATCACTCCTGTCACATAGGAGAGACAAATCCCATCTATATCACTCATATCCCTCTGTATAATTTGTTCATTGCCTAATCACAACCTTTATAGTCCTCTTGTTACAGAAGACGTTTAATTGTATTAAAACAATAAACTCCTCATGTAGGAATCGTAGTGACTTCAGGTTGAAGGACTGCATATACCATTATCACATTGAGAATCGTTTATGACAATCATGTAACGATCCATGCAACGTTCTCATGGTGGGTCTGTCCAGTACATCATTACTCTTAATGTGTACCCGTGTAAAGACTTGATATCATCTATATCTATGATCTGTGAGATCAGGTTATCAGTACACTCACACACTAGTCTCAGTGTATTTACATGTCCCCATGTAAATACTTGACTAGGGATATTTTGGGAATAATTTTTATATGACCTATTACTCCAAGGATAAATACATTTTAAAACAATTTTAAACTGAAATATTTATTTTATTGATAAGCAGAAAAATGATACAAATGAAAAAGCATAAAAGCTCATAGTGCATACACCAACAATTTGAATGTTTAATAAGTAATTACGTGGTTTAAGGAATTTATGTATTTTAAGTTATATGATATGATGATTAGTGACTGCGTGATGAATTATTGAGGATGATGATATTCGAGATTGGTTTAATCATAATTTGTGTGTGGACTTAGACAAGTAATAATGTTGTTGGAGGATATATGGATTTTGGTGAATAATGTGCATTGGTGACATACAGCCAAGAGTATGTGTTTGATGAATGATATGGGCAGGTCATATATTATGTTTGTGAATTATGTGTGAGATGTAATTGAGAGATTGATTAGCGTTTGATGATTTAATGATTTTATACATATTGGAAAATAGGTGATTTATCTAAAAATAAGGAGCTAAATAGGTGATTTTGAGATCCAATGAGTTTTAGGACCCCCGGAATGAACTAATAGGTTCCCTAGGACATTTAGAAACTATGTGTATAGGCCTTAGGCAATTTGGAGCCCATTTAGGTAGTTTGGTGTATAGGTTTGCATATAAGTTGAGTTAAATGCATTTTCACGCATAACTTGTGCACACGATAGAATTTCGGCAAACACACAATGCCAACAGTTTTGGAAAGAGAAAAATGGGTGGCCTATGAAGTTTTGTGGCAATCGGACCTAAAATAGGCCAATTAGGTAGTTTGAAAATACAAAATAGCCTCGAGTGTTGTCACTGATACGCTAAAAGGGGAGAAGGAAAAGGTCATCAACTTCAGCCTCTCTGAATACTTGGATCAAATTAGGCATAGTCGTACAACATTCAACATTCAATTCTATCTTCGCAAGGATTTATCAAACAAACAGTTTAATGATGCTTCACAGGCTGCACTGTGAAATATGGTGGAGTTAGCCATTGTGCTTTACTTTATCAAAAAGCTATACCTCCACCTTGGAAGCCAAGTAGTGTTTCAAAGCCGTGAAGAAGGCCCATGCTCAAAACACTACTAAAAAAAACCCTATTTTCAATGGAAAAACCCGTCGCTAACAACCGATAATCCTTTGCTAATATTTTTAGTGACGACATCAGTTACGGTCAAATATCGTCACTAATAAGCTGGTGGCTAACAAGTCAGCGATGGAAAGTAAAAACCATTGCAAATTTTATGACAGTAACACCCTGTCACTGGAGGTGGTTGATGCCAAATCTCTGAGTCATTATTTTGATGTATATTTCTCAGAAGATTTACGCTTTGGCAAGCGCACCAGTCGTTAAAATTGTATTATATTTGATCGTCCCACAGGGATTGTGGTAAGTACCTCAATCTTGGACTAGTACAAGCTGAACCAACACAAAGCACAGGAAGTTCATTCGGTTTTTGGTTGTTTTAATGTTTTATAGTTGTTTTTGTATTTCCAGAAACAGTGTTAAGATGAAATGTGAAAAAGTGATTAATAGAAAATAGGTCAGGATTGCTTCGGTTCACAAATTCATCGAGAAATATATAATTAAAGTATAATCAAACTTCATAATCTAGAGGACAATTCGCTTGTGGTTATTCCCTAATTCCTTAGGTGAAAAACACTAATCCTTAAGCATCGAACCTTAATTCCTTAAGTGCTCAATTAACCTAAGAATCTAATGCGAAATTGGAGGTTGAACTCTAACTATTCACCTAAATTGATTAGGCCTAAACTAGTTAGAAAGCTGGAAGTTACCTAAGCTTTAACCATGATTCCTCAATGGCAAAGTTCTTCATCAGTTCCGGATTTGTCAATCCAGCAATTCAGATCCACTCCTCAGCTTGCTTGCCTCAGGATCTAGAAGTTGATTTCCTTGCTCACAGCTTCAAGATTCCATTGCTAACCTTCGCAATCCCAACCTTAGGGATTTAGAACTCCATCAACTTCGGTTCCACCGAAGGATTGTGGAACGTCATGGAGGAGAGATTAGAGAGAAAATGAAGTAGTGAGATGTTCAAAGTTTTGAATGAATTATGTTCGATGTATTCTATGTGAATCTGTCTCTGTTTTTCATAGAATATGTACAAGCATATATACAGGCATCTACCTAACTAACTAACTTAACTAATAACTTAGAAAGCTTAAGTTAATGACTAAACTAACTAACTAATTACATAATTACAGAATAATTAACTAATTACAACTCAGCTCTTAACAGATTCCAGTTCATCATTAGCTAATCACAGCGCAGCACTACTAATAACAGGTCACTACTTCAATTACTAAGGTGCAGAAGTAGGAGAGAAGGCAGTAGGGAACAACACTGGTGCCGAGTGTCTTCTGGAGGGAACAATCAATGTTTTAAATATCAGCCTTTACGCTTGAGCGAACTGGGTTCTCGTTTGGGCGAGCTTGAAATATGTACTGCAGTATTGCTTTCTCGCTTAAGCGTGATGGAGAAGCTTGGGCGAGAGTGATATTTTGGGGTCACGCTTGATCGTAAGCTTGCTTGCTTGAGCGAATTTTGGACCCTCGCTTGAGCGAATTTAACTCTCGCTTGAGCGAATTAATTATTCAATCAGCATTCTGAAATTGACGCTCGGGTTCTTCTTTTTATCTTCGGTTCCCTGTTCTATTTTGGAGTCGGTATCTTTTGGACTCTTTTCAATCGGATTTGTGAAGTCTCACTTGGATTTTCCAAATCTCACTAGGCGTTTTCCTTTCGGCTTGAGCACTCTTTTTCCTGCACCAATAAACAACTAATTTGCCTAGCGTTTGTTCACTGATTGTCTAGTATTTGTACGCTGGGTTAATGAAATTATAAATAAACTCAATTTCTTAACTAATTAATATTTTTAATCAGTTTCTTACATAAATTAAGCATTTTTGAAATAATTGAATAAATTATAAATTATTAGCAATTAATTAAATAATAAGGCTAAACTAATCACTAAACAATGAATTAAGTCAAATAAAAGGCAGAATATTTAAGTCTTTTTAAGACTTATCACATCCCCAAACTTAAAACTTGCTTGTCCTCAAGCAAATACTCATATTAATTAACTAATAAGCTGTTATTCAACATAATCAACCTTTTCTTAACTTAGTTCATGCTATAATTATTGAATACCGACCATGCTTTCTTTTCACAATTTCTAAAAGTATAATAACTTACACCTCCTTTGGGAAACAAGCTGTTAATGCTTTCCTTACTGGGTTGGTGTTTCACTCTTCTCTCGGTGTATAGGGTAAATAGAATGCACTCATCACCTGTATACTTGTTAGATAAACATAGGCTTGTAACAGTTCTAAACGTCATGCCATATGCCAACACAATCAGATCAGTAAGGGCTTTTTTAAGCTTATAATGGGGCTAGGCTACAGGATCTATTATTGTTTTCTGAGTCAGAGACGGGTTACAAGATGTGTCCACTGATGCCTTGACTCAATTTTTAACTTAACTGCCTCTACTTAGCAAGCTCTATTATTTTCTGAGTGAATGCTAACTTAATAACTTGCGGTGCTTTGCACCTTCTTTTTCTTTCAGTCCTTCAGACTTTTCCTTTTCTTTCTTCTTTTCCATCTTTTTCCGATCACACATTTTTTCAATCGGTGCTTTGCACCTTTTTCCTTGCTGATTTTTTTTTCATTTTCATTTTTCTTCTCGGCTTTTCTATTTCTCCCTTCATTTTTCTATTTATTCATCTATAACCAAGGTCGGAGTGTGTCCTTAATTGATGCTAGGCACTCTCTTCATCCTCAAACTTAGAACTTGCTAGTCCCTAGCAATAAGTAAGACTGAGGAATTCATCAGTGGAACATCCAGGGTAAATCAGTCAGTTTTTTCTAGATAAATAGGCTTGTAATGTTAGGTGAATAAGCAAAATAAAAGGGTCTCAAGCTCAAACATAATTATTAGGTCAAAGGATAATTTAATATATTAGGAAGGCTAATTTTTGGCCCTAGCTAAATTAACAAAGAAGGCCTTCATCATTTCCGATTGGCTGGCATACAATCAATTAGCAAGTACTGAAGCAAAATCTGTCTCACTAACTAGCATGCAAGTTCACTCGGAAAAGAATAAAACAGGCTCAAAAGCTACAAATATAATAGTTAATCAGCCAGTCATGTCCCAAACTTAATGTAAGGTCATACATTCAGATTGCTAACTAGCATGCTGAGTAAACAATTAATTAATAATGAAATAGTTATGGCCAGGGATCATGAGTTAAACAAAGCCGATCAATTAATTTATCCGACTAAAAGCCTAATAATCAGCAAACTTTAACTTATTAAGATGGATTTGAAATTAAACGCAATTAGCATATTTTAGCAATTAAGGAGTCGGAGTAATATAAGACTTCCCTTTTTACCTGAGTGGCTGTGAATGGGAAACACGTGGTCAGATTGGGATGCATGAATTTACCGATACATTCAAAAAATAGAATAATAACAAGCAATTTTAACAAGGAAATAAAATTTCATTACAACTAAAATAAAAGAGAATTCATTGTTCAGGAAACACTTAAAATAATGTCAAGTCATTACATAAAAACATCATAATAAACAAAATACGGATCATCAAAATCAATCATCCTGATCCGCATTCTCTTTGTCCTGCTCAGAAGATGGTGGGATGTCAGCTGCTAGGGATACATCCTCAGAGGGAATAGTGAATCCAATGGAAGCCAACCATGTATCTCTGTCAGGTGGGGCTCCCATTTCTGCTGTGTGCTATACCCTCAGTTTGGTGGCAATCTTCCTGAGCATGAGATTGTGGTTCAAGACCCGATCATAAATTCCAAGTTGCATCTTCTTCATGACCTGTAATTCCTGCAACACCATAGAAATGTCAGAAGAAGAAGAACCGGCTCCTGCAGATTGCCTGGGATGCTCGGTCTCTCTGGTCTTAAACTTTATATCATAGTCTTCAGCAGCCTTAGTATCTCTAAATCTGGGCCTATCAAAACTTTCAACTTCTGGTGATTCGTTCCTCTCAACTGTAGGGGATGCATTCCTCTGAACCGAAGGAGATGCATTCCTTACAGCTTGACTTTAACTGGGTGTAAGTTCAGAAGAATCAGATATACTTATGGTTGCCACTTCCTTTTCGTTATCTGTTTGCTTTTTTCTTACACTTCCTTCTGTAAAATTTGGTCTAGGTTTTTGCAGGAGTCTCTGTGATCTTCTTTTCATGGTTAATGATAAAAAATACTAATAAACAACCTAAATGAAAATAAAAACAGAAATCCAAAAGAAACACAACAAACCAAAAATGTGAGATGCATGGCTATGAACAATGGAAGAATATTAACAAAGAAATAGGAAAATACTAAGCATGTACTTAGAAGTGAACGAAATAAGTGAAATAAGTGGAAAGATGGTACCTTTCTTAGGAATCAGAAGGTGCCTTTTCGTCTTCAACCCAAGTTTTAGCGTAGGAATTTAGGGTTTGTACGCTGAAAGGTTTTTATACTGTTGAAGTCACTACCCAAGAAACGCGTAAGTATGCTCCGGCTTTATTTATTACTTTTATTTATTATTAATTAAATTTTTTTTAGGTACTCTTGCTCGGCTCAGACACTAAATAGATGGAAGACCAAGTAAGACTGGGAAGAGATGCCGAGTGGATACACGAAAAATAAGTGACAGTGACGGAGGATGAAAAAGAACGAGTAAAAGGAAGAACGAAACGAAAAAAGAACGAATGAAAACAAATTCCGGGTAAATGGGATGAGTGGAAGATATACCGACTGGATGAAGGTGATAAGTAAATGGAAGAATGAGTGGAAGAACAAATGGAAGAATAACACATGAATGAATAGGATCCCGAGTGAATGAAAACTGGATGGAAACGATCCTAAATGAATGAAGGACGAATGGATTTAAGTACGAGTGAAAGAATGAATGAATAAAGTAAAGTGCAAGAGAGGCGAGTGAACAATGAATAGACGAGTGAACAAATGCAGTGAGATACGATTGAACAGAAAAGCGAGTGGGAGAAAGTACAATGAAAGTAAGGCCGAGTGAAAGAAAGAACGAGTGAAATAAATGACGATTGGAAGAGTGTATGGAAGTACAAGTGGAAGAATAAATGAGTGGAAGAGATCGGGTGAGGAACAAGAGGAGTAAGGGAACCGAGAGAATGAAGAGTGACAGAGTAAGAGAGACGAGTACAAATTACACCGAGTGGATGAAGAACCGACTGAAAAATGAGGTGAAAAATGAAAGTCCAAATGAAATGAAGTGATTGAGAAAGATGACTGGAGGAAAACAAAAAAAATACAGAGAGGTGTGCGAGAAAAAACAAGAAAGAATTTAGGTGGAATGAAACAACGAGTGAATGAATACCGAGTGGATTATACCGGGTGAGAATGAAAAACAAATGAATAAACATGAAAGAATGAATGACTGACCGGGTGAATAAAAACGAGCGAAAGACAGAAGAAGAAGGAGATAAACTAAGTGGATGACGGATTGAGAGAAACACTGACGAAGCATTCATGAAATAGTGAGTGAAAAAGAAATACCGAGTGGAAGAAAGATGAAAAGACGAAAGACCGAGTGAACACAAGACCGATAAGAAAATATACTGAGTGAAATAGAAGACTAAGTGATACAAAGCTGACTGTGATAAGTGAGGAATCCGAGTGATAAAAGACTGACTGAAATAAGTCACCCGGCATCATCTGACCCGTTTATTAAATCAATAATCAGAAATCCTTTTTAAAGCTTCCTTTTTTTTAAATTCTGACACAAAATACAAACTATAACACTCGGAATCGTAGGGCTGCCTCCCTAGAGCGCTTCTTTAAGGTCACTAGCTTGACCTTTTGGCATCTAAGAGGATGCCTGGAGCAGTATGGAGGTTTTCTGCCTATCAAACTCTCCTCTAAAGTAGAGTTTGAGTCGCTGGCCATTCACCTTAAAAATTCGATCGGTGGTCGGGTCTTTCAGCTCAACTGCACCATGAGGAAAAACCTCATTTACAAGAAAAGGCCCCGACCACTTAGTTCTAAGTTTTCCAGGGAAGAGTCTCAGTTGGGAATTGAATAAAAAAACCTGATCACCCTTTTGAAACTCCTTCTTATTGATCCACTTATCGTGCCACCTCTTTGTTTTCTCCTTATAAATGGAGGCACTTTGATAAGCGTTGAGTCGGAACTTCTCTAGTTCATGGAGTTTCAAAACTCTTTTTCCTCCTGGGATTGTGGTCAAAATCCATGTTTAATAGCTTTGTGGCCCACCACGCTTTATGTTCCAACTCCACAGGGAGATGGCAAGCCTTACCATAGACTAACTGATAAGGGGACATGCCAATCAGAGTTTTAAAGGCTGTCCTGTAGGCCCACAATGCATCATCTAATTTTACCGACCAATCTTTTCTAGATTTCCCGACCACTTTCTCTAAAATTCTTTTAATTTCTCTATTTGATAGCTCAACTTGTCCACAAGTTTGTGGATGGTAAGGAATGGATATCTTATGTAAAACCTCATAGTGACGCAGGGCTTTTTCCATTATTTTATTACAAAAATGTGAACCCCCATCACTAATGAGCACTCTCGGAACTCTAAACCTAGAGAAAATGTTCTTCTTTATGAACCTTAGCACCACATGTGCATCATTGGTTCTGGTTGGGATTGCCTCCACCCATTTGGAGACATAATCTACAGCAACAAGTATATATTCGTTGGAGAACAACTTTGGAAATGGTCCCATAAAGTCGATACCCCAGACATCAAATAATTCCATAACTAAAATGTTTGTCAAAGGCATGCCAGCTTTAGCAGAGAGACCTCCGCTCCTTTGACATTTATCACACCTTTTGACATACACTTTAGCATCCTGAAAGATAGTCGGCCAATAAAAGCCACTCTGTAAAACCTTTGCTGCTGTACGGGAGGCACCATGATGTCCTCCATAATAGGAGTTGTGGCAATGCCACAAGAGCCTTTCTTGCTCGGATTCAGGCACACATCGCCTGATCACTCCATCTACTCCTATTTTATACAGAAATGGATCATCCCAAAGGAAGGTTTTACTATCATGAAAGAATTTTTTCTTCATTTGGGATGTCCAGCCGTCAGGTACCACCGAGGCACTTTTGAAGTTGGCCATATCAGCATACCATGGCCCGGTGGTAATTACCATCAACCTCTCATCTAGAAATTCTTCTTTTATTAAAATAGAATCCGATTCACCTTCCAGACGAGACAGTTGATCGGCAACTAAGTTCTCTACTCCTTTTTTGTCTCTTATTTCTAAGTCAAACTCCTGGAGTAACAGAACCCACCTGATCAGTCTCGGCTTAGATTCTTTCTTAGCTAGTAAGTACTTGATTACCGAGTGATCTGTATATACAATTACCTTGGCACCAATCAAGTAAGCACGAAATTTATCAAATGCATACACCACAGCAAGCATTTCTTTTTCAGTAGTGGTGTAATGTATTTGATTTTTGTTCAACGCTTTACTAGCATAATAAATTACATGAGTTAATTTTCCTTTTTTCTGACCCAGCACAGCTCCGACTGCAAAGTCACTTGCATCACACATTAATTCAAACGGTAAATACTAATCGGGTGCTGCAAGGATCGGAGCTGAAGTCAAACTTTGTTTCAATTTTTCAAAAGCCTTGACACAGTTTTCATTAAACACAAACACATGATCTTTTACAAGCAAGTCGGTCAAAGGCTTAGCTATTTTTGAAATCTTTTATGAACCTTCTGTAGAAGCCAGCATATCCTAGAAAACTCCTCACTCCTTTCACGTTGATCGGAGGAGGAAGTTTTTCAATGATTTCTATCTTGGCTCTATCCACTTGAATGCCCTCAGCAGAGATTTTGTGGCCAAGGACTATCCCTCCCTTAACCATAAAATGACATTTTTCCCAGTTAAGGACAAGGTTAGCCTCCTGGCATCTCACCAGCACCTTAGATAGGTTGCTGAGGCATGAATCAAAACTACTACCAAAGACAGAGAAATCGTCCATGAATACTTGAATGAATTTCTCCACCATGTCCCCAAAGATTGCCAGCATACACCTTTGAAAGGTTGCTGGAGCGTTGCACAAACTGAATAGCATGCGCCTATAGGCAAAATTTCCATATGGACAAGTGAATGCTATCTTCTCTTGATCTTTTGGGTCAACCATAATTTGGTTGTAACCCGAGTAACCATCAAGGAAGTAGTAGTATTCATGACCCGATAGTCTCTCAAGCATCTGGTCAACAAACGGTAAGGGAAAGTGGTCTTTCCGAGTGAAGTCATTCAACCTTCTATAGTCTATACACATTCTCCATCCTGTGGTCGGTCTAGTAGCTATGACTTCACCTTTTTCATTTTTAACAGTTGTCATCCCTCCTTTCTTGGGCACCACTTGGACTGATCCAAGCGCTGTCTGAGATAGGATAGATGATTCCTGCATCAAGAAGCTTGACCACTTCTTTCCTAACATCCTCTTTCATAATGGGGTTCAATCGGCGCTGTGGCTGAACTACAGGGGAATAATCATCCTCCATCAGAATTTTGTGCATACAAAATGATGGACTGATTCCCTTCAAGTCAGAAATATTCCAGCCAATCGCAGATTCATATGTCTTTAAAACCCCTATTAATTTGTCAACATCCTCTTCTTTTAAGTCAGCATTAATAATGACAGGATGTGTTTCGTCCTCTCTCAAGAAAACATATTTCAGATGAGAAGGTAAAGGTTTTAAATCACATTTTTCTTCAAAAACTTCCTTTCCTTTCTCAACTTCAGTAATTTTCAAATCATTTTTCTTTTCTTTTTCAAAATCACCTACTTCCAATACTTCCAGTAGGTTCAGCATTTCTGAGTGAGAGTCATTTAACTCCTCAGTCTCGGAGTCAAAGTCATCCTCTAAAAAGGTTCGTAAGGCCTCTTCCTCAGTTTTTAGAAGCATTGAAGTCTGGTAACTTTTAATTTCTTCAATCATTAAACAATCCATCCTTTCAGTCGGATGTTTCATGGAATTAAAGACATTAAAACCTGCTCCTCCTGAACTCTCAGCATGAGTTCACCCTTTTCTACATCAATCAATGCTCTTCCTGTAGCTAGAAAGGATCTACCTAAGATCAAAGGAATCTCTCGATCAGCCTCCATATCCAACACTATAAAATCTGCTGGGAAGATAAATTTGTCTACCTTAACTAACAGGTCTTCCAGCATCCCCTGGGGATATTTAATAGACCTGTCAGCCAACTGCAAAGACATACGAGTCGGTTGCAGGTCATTAATTCCCAGTTTTTTCATCAAAGATAGAGGCATCAGATTTATACTAGCTCCTAGGTCACAAAGAGCACTTCCTACATGAATATCCCCAATTGCACATGGTATTGTAAAAGACCCAGGATCTTTTAGCTTTTGAGGAAGTTTCTTTTGAATGATTGTACTGCACTCTTGAGTGAGAGCAATCATTTTATCCCCCTTAAGCTTCCTCTTCTTAGACAATAGCTCTTTCAAAAATTTTGCATAGGAAGGCATCTCCTGCAATGCCTCGGAAAAAGGGATATTTATGTGAAGTTTCTTCAATACATCTAAGAACCTAGCAAACTTTTGCTCTTCTATTTGCTTTTTAAACCTGTGTGGAAATAGAGCATTCCTCAGTTTTTCAGGAGTCAGCTTAGAAGCTTCCTCCAGAATTAGATCAACCTTTTTCTTTTTCTTTTGGTGGACTTTATTTTCTTTTTCTTTATCTTTTTCATTTTTGTTTTCATTTTCAGCTTCATTATTAACCTGCTCAGTGTCTTGCACTATTTCTTTTTCTTTATCTTTTTCTGAGCTTATTTCCTGACTCGGAGATGGAGAAATAATTTTTCCATTCTTAGTGATTATAGCCTTGCAATGTTCCCTTGGATTTACCTAGGTATCTCCAGGGAAATTGCCTGTTTGCCTCTCAGCTAATTGCTTAGAAAGTTGTCCAACTTGATTTTCTAGATTTCTTATGGATGCTTCCTGATTTTTAAAACTGGCCTGAGTGTCCTGGATGAACTGAGAAATTACATTCTCAAGTTCTGACTTTTCTTTAACAGGAGGGTAAGAAGGTTGTTGTGGTCTATTTGTGGGTTGATTTTATGGGATGTTCTGATTCAAATGTGGACCTTTCTGCCAGGAGAAATTGGGGTGATTCCTGTAATTAGGATTAAAGAAATTAGAAGGATAATTCCTTTGATATTGTTGCTGCCCCATATAGTTGACTTGCTCGGAAGGCACATTTGGATCACACTTTCCATTTTCATGGTCTCCACCACAAAAGTCATAACTTATCATAGAAACTTGACTCGGTTTTTGGAGTTCTGAAATCTGTATGCTTAGTTTCTCTAAAGCTTGAGTCATCAGCTTACTCTGAGCCAGATAAGCATCTTGTGCTTCTAGTTCTAATATCCCTCTCTTAGGGACTTGGCTCCTCTTACTAATCAGACATTCATTAGAAGCCATAACGTCAATCAGCTCTATGGCTTCTTCTATAGTCTTAGTTGTTAATGAGCCTCCAGCCGAGGCATCAATCAGGACCCTGGTAGCTGGCCTGACACCATTATAGAAAATAGTGACTTGTTGTACATCAGAAATCTGATGATGAGGACATCTCCTCAAACTCTCTTTATACCAATCCCATGCTTCCATCAAAGACTCACCTTTTCTTTGTTGGAAACACGTGATTTCATTGCGCAACTTCGTATATTTAGAAGAAGGAAAGTATTTAATCAAAAATTTTCTTTGCAAGTCCTCCCAAGTAGAAATACTACCTCTCGGTTGACTCTGCAACCAGGCTTTAGCTTGGTCCCTTAGAGAAAATGGAAACAATCTCAGTCGGATTACCTCTTCAGGGACTCCGTTCATTTTTACTGTATCACAAATTTAGAGGAAGGTTGCTAGATGCAAATTAGGATCCTCAACCTTACTTCCTCCGAACTGTTCATTTCTTACCAACTGCGGTAAAGCTGGTTTAAGTTCAAAATTATTTGCTGAAATCGGTGGCCTAAGGATGCTAGATTGCGATCCTTCTTCAGTCGGCCGGGAGTAGTCACCTAATGTAACTCTCCTCTGTTCCATTTCTTTTTGTTCTTTTTGCTTTTTCTCTTTTCTCAGTTTACGTTCTAACAAGTCGATATCATGATCAAAGAAGAAAGGTTCTCCTCTGCTCCTTGACTGCATACAACAAATGTCAAACAAAAGAACGATTCACAGCTACGACTACAGCTACACGAAAACAACAAACTACTACTAATAAAAACAAAATTCAAACTACGTATTAAATGCAAACAAAAGTAAACGGTTCAGTCTAGTACTGGTCCAAGGATTGTTGATATTACTCAACAATCCCCGGCAACGGCGTCATTAACTTGATGCCAAATCTCCAAGTCATTATTTTGATGTATATTTCTTAGAAGATTTACGCTTTGGTAAGCGCACCAGTCGTTAAAATTGTATTATATTTGATCGTCCCATAGGGATTTTGGTAAGTACCTCAATCTTGGACTAGTACAAGCTGAACCAACACAAAGCACAGGAAGTTCATTCGGTTTTTGGTTGTTTTAATGTTTTATAGTTGTTTTTTGTATTTCCAGAAACAGTGTTAAGATGAAATGTGAAAAAGTGATTAATAGAAAATAGGTCAGGATTGCTTCGGTTCACAAATTCATCGAGAAACATGTAATTAAAGTATAATCAAACTTCATAATCCAGAGGACAATCCGCTTGTGGTTATTCCCTAATTCCTTAGGTGAAAAACACTAATCCTTAAGCATCGAACCTTAATTCCTTAAGTGCTCAATTAACCTAAGAATCTAATATGAAATTGGAGGTTGAACTCTAACTATTCACCTAAATTGATTAGGCCTAAACTAGTTAGAAAGCTGGAAGTTACCTAAGCTTTAACCATGATTCCTCAATGGCAAAGTTCTTCATCAGTTCCGGATTTGTCAATCCAGCAATTCAGATCCACTCCTCAGCTTGCTCGCCTTAGGATCTAGAAGTTGATTTCCTTGCTCACAGCTTCAAGATTCTATTGCTAACCTTCGCAATCCCAACCTTAGGGATTTAGAACTCCATCGACTTCGGTTCCATCGAAGGATTGTGGAACGTCATGGAGGAGAGATTAGAGAGAAAATGAAGTAGTGAGATGTTCGAAGTTTCGAATGAATTGTGTTCGATGTATTCTATATGAATCTGTCTCTGTTTTTCATAGAATATGTACAAGCATATATATAGGCATCTACCTAACTAACTAACTTAACTAATAACTTAGAAAGCTTAAGTTAATGACTAAACTAACTAACTAATTACATAATTACAGAATAATTAACTAATTACAGCTTAGCTCTTAACAGATTCTAGTTCATCATTAACTAATCACAGCGCAGCACTACTAATAACAGCTCACTACTTCAATTACTAAGGTGCAGAAGTAGGAGAAAAGGCAGCAGGAAACAACACTGGTGCCGAGTGTCTTCTGGAGGGAACAATCAATGTTTTAAATATCAGCCTTTACGCTTGAGCGAACTGGGTTCTCGCTTGGGTGAGCTTGAAATATGTACTGCAGTATTGCTTTCTCGCTTAAGCGTGATGGAGAAGCTTGGGCGAGAGTGATATTTTGGGGTCACGCTTGATCGTAAGCTTGCTTGCTTGAGCGAATTTTTGACCCTCGCTTGAGCGAATTTAACTCTCGCTTGAGCGAATTAATTATTCAATCAGCATTCTGAAATTGACGCTCGGGTTCTTCTTTTTATCTTCGGTTCCCTGTTCTATTTTGGAGTCGGTATCTTTTGGACTCTTTTCAGTCGGATTTGTGAAGTCTCACTCGGATTTTCCAAATCTCACTCGGCTTTTTCCTTTCGGCTTAAGCGCTCTTTTTCCTGCACCAATAAACAACTAATTTACCCAGCGTTTGTTCACTAATTGTTCAGTATTTGTACGCTGGGTTAATGAAATTATAAATAAACTCAATTTCTTAACTAATTAATGTTTTTAATCAGTTTCTTACATAAATTAAGCATTTTTGAAATAATTGAATAAATTATAAATTATTAGCAATTAATTAAATAAAAAGGCTAAACTAATCACTAAACAATAAATTAAGTCAAATAAAAGGCAGAATAATTAAGTCTTTTCAAGACTTATCAGTGGTCCCATTTTTACGCTATCCGTCACTGTTTTGGTCCCATATTAGCGATGGTATACACCTCATCGCTGACGAGATTTAAGCTACGCCATCACTAATTGAGGCTAAAGTAGTGACTAGGCTGAAACCGTAGCTAATGGGATGACGAAAGTTGTTGCTAACCCCATAGCTATGTTTTTAACAGGTACCCATTGCTAATGTCATAGCTAAATATTTGATTGGTCACTCCGTCGCTAAGGTGGTCATTGAAGATGGAACCCATGTTAGTGATGGGCCACATTCGTAGCTAATTATTTGATTGGTCTTCCCGTGCTGAGCCGGTCTGTAACATCCCAAAAATTTCAATCTCATGTGTAATTATTTTTAATCTAGGTCATTATTAATATTATCCAATTTCCGAGTGAAGAATGCCTTAGAAAGGACTGTCCGAGTAAGGAAGAGACTCTATTCCGAGTGAAAAAGGAAAATTCCAAGTGACTAAGAGAAATTCCGTAGTGAAGGTTGTGTTTTTCGAGCAGAACATGGCTGAGAGAGTTTATTCCAAGTGGAATCCTTGTCTGAGGCATTTCTGAGTGAAGTGTGACTGATAGAACCACTTTTGGGTGAAAGAATCCGAGTGACTCACCTTGGAATGACTCACTGCTGAGTCAAAAGCATTCAAATGACTCATTTCCGAGTCAATTATATCTGAATGACTCAATTCCAAGTCAAACATCTCAGAAGGACTCATTTCTGAGTCAAGTATTTTCCAACGACTCAATTCTGAGTCATACATTGTTAAGCATTTTCATTTCTGAGTGAAAGTTTCCTGAGTGCCCATTTCCGAGAAGGAGTACAAAGGAAAATTTATTTATGAGTGAAATATGACTGGAGAGATACTTTCGAGAGAGGAACCAGAGTTGTGTAACATTTCGAGTGAGCCTTATGTATACGACTCCATTTCCGAGTGAGAATCATACGTGTGGGCATTTTTCGAGTGATGATGGCCTTAATGGACTCTGAGTGAAATGTAGTTGAAGAAGTTGGCCTAACCCTGGCTAAGTAATGATTAGCAGAGTGAACCCCGAGTGGGGAAAACTTTAATATTCCAGAGTATTGCTTTCTGAGTGAAAGATGCTATAACTATTCTGAGTGAAAGTTATATATATATATATATATATATATATATGTTCCGAATGAATATGGGTACCTATTCCGAGTAAATACGGAGTTATGTATCCTGAGTAATTAAGTAATGGCTTCGTCCGAGTGAGACTTGACTGTGATGCTTGTATCTGATGTATGAATGGTTAAGTTATTTCTCAGGTGAGAAAAGGTATGAATACCGAGTGAAGATCGAATGGGCGTTGGTCGGTCTTAGAGTTATTAACCGAGTGAGGATCAACCTGATGAGGAGTCAGTTTTGGGATGACATACCGAGTGAGTAATCAATTAAGAGTTGAGTCGGTAAGGAAAGGAATTGCCGAGTCATGGCCGATCTGATGTTTAATCAGTTCTGGAAGTGAAATGCTGAGTGAATGATGATTAGTAAGGATTATTCTACCGAAGTAGAAATCTGGGTGTTGGGAATCAGTTTTAATTGATTTTACCGAGTTCACAATCAAGTAGAATAAGTCGGTTTATAGTAATCTGCCGAGTGACAAACCAAAGAGTGTGGGATCAGTCTGGAAAGATTTAATTGAGTGAAAGACTGCTTGTGATGACTCGGAATTAGCCGAGTGATTGACTATGTAAGTGTAAGTCGGCTTAGGAATGATTTGGTTTGAAACTGCCGAGTGAGAGACTGATTGAGAGCTGACTCGGTTTCAGGAGGTTCTACCGAGTGGGAATCTAAGAACTTTGAGTCGGTCTGGATTAAGTTGTTGAGTGGAAACCGAGCGGATGAAGGATCAATTTTGGAGAATGACGACCTCTGGTCGGATTTCGCTTAAGCGAATGAATTCCTCGCTTAAGCGAGTGAAGAGAGGCATAGGTGAGACTTGTGTGTCTCGCTCAAGCGAGCATACTGCGCTCAAGCGCTCAAGCGAAGACAGTATGACTCGCTCAGCGAGTCGGAAACGCTTGAGCGAAACTCCCTTTTGCCAGTGTTATATATGGCACTCGCTCAAGCGAGAGAGGATTTTGCTTGAGCGAGAGGGACTCGGATTCCCTTCTTCTTCATAACGACTGGCAGTTTCTGGTCGGTTTTCGGTGCTGGAGTAACTTTTTGACTCCATTCTTGTCTCTTATGCATATTTTAATATACCTAAACCCATTATTCACCCTAGTGTGTAGGACGGCTAGAAGTGGACCATTATAAGCCCACTTTCTTATTTAATTCCCATTATCAACGCATTAAACATCCACTTAAGGGAAAGTTATTCCCCACTTGTCCTTGCATTATTAACATTGCTTCTGCTCAGACCTTCAGAGAATAAAGCCAGTATACCTTCTTCCTCTCTTTTACTCTTCTTCCTCAATACACCTTCGAACAGGAGCAAGGACAGCAAGGAGACCATTTTTCAGTCAGCAAACCAAGTAAGAGGGGACAGGGTTGTGAATAACTATGAAATTGGTAGAATTGTATGCTGTTCTAGGATTCCAGTTTTATTTTCATATCTTGTTGCTCAGTTTTGAGATTGAAAACGTGTGATTTTGATCTTGAATTCTTCATGAAAGTTGTAGATCTTTTTGTTATCTGAATTTGGAGACCTAAATCAATTAATTTGAATACGTATAGCAAAAGTTATAGCCAAAATACTACAACATGTCCGACTGGAATATTTATCCTATGTTTTGTGTATATATTAAAATTATGGGACTTATACATGCATAATCAGCCTTTGATGTTTTCATGAAAGTTGTAGATATTTGTGTTATGGATCTGTAGAAAGTGGTTTCAAGTCAAAATGATTTTTGTAGCTCGAGTTATGCCTAAAATACTGAAGTATATTCAAGGTATAAATCTGTTAACCTGAGATATGTATATTATTTTTAAAACTGGGAATTTTTTGGTAGAATTAGTAATCGGTGTTTGTATCAAAGTTGTAGATCTTCTTGTTATGTGAATTTGGAGACCTGAACTGACTGAATTGGATATGTATAGCATGAGTTATGATTAAAATACTACAGCATGTCCGATTGAAATACTTATCTTGTGTTTTGTGCATATATGAATATTCTGGGAATTATACATACGTTTTTAGACTTTGATGTCTTCATGAAAGTTGTAGATATTTATGTTAAGGATCCATAGAAAGTGGTTTTGAGTTAAAAAGATGCTTGTATCTCTAGATATACCCAAAATACAAAAGTATGTTCATGATGAAAATTTGATAACTATAAAATCCGAATCTTATTTTTAAAACTGGGAATTTTGTGGTGAGAATTAGTGGTTGGTGCCTTCATAAAAGTTGTAGATATTTGTGTTAAGAATAATTTAGAACTGGTTTCATGCCCAAATTGTTTAGGTAGCTCCAGAAACGTTGAAAATACTAACCTGTGTACGTTTTTAAAAATCCTCTCTGAGGCAGTTTTTTATTCTGTGAATAAGTGATGTTTCTGTTTAGACTTTGAATTTATGGTCTTCATGAAAGTTGTAGATAATTATGTTATTGCACTATAGAAAGTGGAATCACATGAAAAGGATTTGATTTGCTCATCTTATGACTCTTTTACTAACGTATGTTGCTGTTGGAAATGCTGAAATTTGCTTATAATGGTTATTATGGATAAAAATGATATTTTTCCTATGGGTAACAATTTATTATTGAATTCTTGAGTGATTATGAAGTATTATGAATGTTGATGAGTGTCTAATGAGCATCATTCAGTTTGTGTATTTTGGTGGTGAATAATTATGAATGACTAAATTAATATATATACATGAATGTCTTGCGGTTATTGATATATGTGGTTGAAACAGTAAATCCATGATTCTGAAAATTATTATATGTGATGTGTCCTTTGAGGACTTGTGGTTTTCTAAATGGTTTTGGAAATTGATATATCATGGTATGTTAAATGATAAAGAGAATTAAAGGCATTCATGCATCATAAGTATTTGGACGCACCATGGAATTTAGGGGTTCCATGATTGCCTACCCTGGTGGGGGGTTACTCTATGATGAGTTTAAGCCCTATTTTCACAAGAACCATGGAAGTGTAGGGATCCATGGTTGTGCAAATTCCTACTGGTATACTTATTTCTGCAGGAGCCATGAAAGTGTAGGGATTCATGATTATGCTAATTCCTACTTGTGCACTTAATTTCGCAGGAGCCGTGAAAGTGTAGGGATTCATGGTTATGCTAATTCTTACTGGAGTCTTTTTGAGACTTTTTACTGCAGTATTCCCACCAAAACAAATGGATCCAGCATGACATCATATGACTAATTAAAGATTTATAATTAAACTTGTTTGGCATATTCATCATATCATTATGCCTTGTTGGTTGTGTTTGTGCAATTTTATTTATTTTATATTTATTCTATATTCTGTCTCACTCTTATATTAATTTTTACAGTGAATGCTACATAGAATGAAGAGTGATACCATGAATGGAGTTTACATGATTTATTGCTTGGAATTTGACTTTATTTTATTTTGATGGGTTGTAATAATATAATGTTTCATGTACTGTATTTTTATAAATCGTTTCCGCTATATATAAATATTTCATGACTATGATTATTCACGACTAGTATATATGATAATAATCCACGTTTATCAACTTTTACATGACTTATTACAAATTTTAAAATGATCTTTTAAAAACGTAAAAAATTTATTCAAAAAATTATTTAGGGCGTCACATTGGTGGTATCAGAGTATTTTCAAAAATTCAGGACCAATTGCTATGACATGTATTCATTCTTGATATACTATGTGAATTGTTTGATTATTTGTTTGATAATATGTTACGTATGTGCTATATGACTTGTGCCTGACTGATAAACTGCAAAGTGATTTGTTTGATTACTAGCTTGATGATATGATAAATGTGTGTTATATGACTTATTGCTTATCTGATAAATTGTAGAATACTTATAGTTACGTTATAATATTATATATATATATATACGATATATTTTCCCTTAGAATTAGTATAAACCAAACCACAAATGTAGGATGGCAAGAAACAATAACGACGCTATGGCAGCCGCTCTCAACCGTTTGGCTGAGGCTTTGGAGAGGCAGAATCAACCAAGAAACACTGGAGGACTTCACGGAGTAGATCACTTCCTAAAAAGGAAGTCATCACAGTTTAAAGGAGGCGATAATCCAGAGGTAGCATACCTATGGATTAAGGAAATGGAATTCATTTTTCGAGCCTTACCCGTTCAGAATTTGAGAAGGAGGAGTATACCACCATACGATGATTGAGGAAGCAGAGTACTGGTGGACCCATGTTAGAATCAGGTTAACAACTGATGGACACGCCATCACTTGGGAATGAATTCAAGACGGAATTTCTCGCCAAATATTTCTCTAAAGACATAAGGAGGCAGAAAGAGCAGGAATTCTTTAATTTGAAATTAGGTAATATGACAGTTGGGAAGTACGCTTCTAAGTTTGATGAATTGGCCAAATGTCCCTACTACACCCAAATGAGAAAAATGTTGAGATGCGTAAAAATTTGAAGGAGGGCTACGACAGAAAATCCGTCAAATATTATTAGGACTAGAGTTAAAATGTTACCCAGTTAGAAAATGGGTGTCAGACCAAGTATCTTCGAATTGAGATGCCATTGGTCAAGGCTATTAAGAATATTTTAGGAATCCGAATCTATATTCGGAATAATTTTTGGATTTAGTATTAAGCTCGAACGGGAATCCTGTTTGTTATAAAACGGGAAATATTTTAATGATGGACCAAGACATAACTTATTTCTCTTTTCCTCTCCCTCATTTTCGTCACTTCTTCCTCCTCTACACAGACCCTCTCTTTTCTTCTCTTTTCTACAAAGTTTACTATTTTTTGAGTCTCCTTCCATACCCAACCAACCATGATTTATTATTCTTCATCTTGGAGATGATTCAAATGCTTGGAAACCCTCTCTTCTCCTTTCATTTTCGTGTACATGTTAGGACTTGGGATAACTTGGAGCTTAAGGTAAAATTTTTATACTCTTTTGTTGTTTTTAGCTCTAGGTTTTGGTTTCTATAGTTTAGGAGAGTACCATATGAATGGGTTTAAGAATAGGAACCATTTTCATGTAAAACCCAAAAGGTGGGATGTGCCTTATGTATCTTTGGATAGGTGTGAAATGGTATACGAAGATCTTAAGATTTGAGATGGAAGATAATGGCTGTTAAGGGTGACTGTTTGATTTTAGTAAAACCCTAACTCTAGGCTTTGGGGGAAATGAGTAATGATATTATGGAAAGTGATTTTTATGGAAAACCATGATAATGTGTGTGTAGGTGTTATAAATAATGGAGATTAGTGGTTATTAGAAATAATCATTAGGTTTTGATGAAAAGTATAATGAGTTAAAGATTTTTTTTTTGTTAAGTTGATGATTCTGATGACTTTGAATACTCTAGAATGATTATATAAAGAGGAAATGAATGTTTGAAGCATTAGTGTTGAATATTGAGGATTGAGAGAAAAGTGTATATGAATATGTGTATGGTTGGGGGAATTAATTTAGGTTGTTGATGTTTATGATGATGTTAAAAATGGTTGTAAGCCATTGATAGTAGATTAGGGAAATAGATACTTAAATTGATGAATGGATATGCCATTTTGAAATAGTTGAATTGGTAATGGTCTTAGACGGATCCGATAGGTTTATAATGAGTTCGAATAGATTTTTGATGATGATTGAATGATTCATGTGATGATTTGGAGATCTTAAGGCTAAGGGACATAGTATTGTTGTTGTTAGGTGTGGTTAGCCCTTTAAGATTTAAAGAATCTTGGTCTTGGGAGAGGAATTCCCGAAGCCTAACATAAGCGTGTAAATTGGATTAGACAAGTCTAGGACTTGACAATGAGTTGGGAGAATAATGCCCTATGATGGTATATTAATAGCATGTATATGTATGTTTGTAATAGGTTTGTGTTCCGAACAATGATGCGGAACGATTTCAACTTTAAATTTCAAGGACGAAATTTTTATTAGGGTGGAAGAATTGTAACATCCCAAAAATTTCAATCTCATGTGTAATTATTTTTAATCTAGGTCATTAATAATATTATCCAATTTCCGAGTGAAGCATGCCTTAGAAAGGACTGTCAGAGTAAGGAAGAGACTCTATTCCGAGTGAAAAAGGAAAATTCCGAGTGACTAAGAGAAATTCCGAGTGAAGGTTGTGTTTTCCTAGCAGAACGTGGCCGAGAGAGTTTATTCCGAGTGGAATCCTTGTCTGAGGCACTTCTGAGTGAAGTGTGACTGATAGAACCACTTTTGGGTGAAAGAATCCAAGTGACTCACCTTGGAATGACTCACTGTTGAGTCAAAAGCATTCAAATGACTTATTTCTGAGTCAATTATATCTGAATGACTCAATTCCGAGTCAAACATCTCAGAAGGACTCATTTCTGAGTCAAGTATTTTCCAACGACTCAATTCTGAGTCATACATTGTTAAGCATTTTCATTTCTGAGTGAAAGTTTCCTGAGTGCCCATTTCCGAGAAGGAGTACAAAGGAAAATTTATTTATGAGTGAAATATGACTAGAGAGATACTTTCGAAAGAGGAACCAGAGTTGTGTAACATTTCGAGTGAGCCTTATGTATACGACTCTATTTTTGAGTGAGAATCATACGTGTGGGCATTTTTCGATTGATGATGGCCTTAATGGACTCTGAGTGAAATGTAGTTGAAGAAGTTGGCCTAACCCTGGCTAAGTAATGATTAGCAGAGTGAACCCTGAGTGGGGAAAACTTTAATATTCCAGAGTGTTGATTTCTGAGTGAAAGATGTTATAACAATTCTAAGTGAAAGTTATATATATATATGTTCCGAGTGAGTATGGGTACCTATTCCGAGTAAATAGGGAGTTATGTATCCTGAGTAATTAAGTAATGGCTGTGTCCGAGTGAGACTTGACTGTGATGCTTGTATCTGATGTATTAATGGTTAAGTTATTTCTCAGGTAAGAAAAGGTATGAATACCGAGTGAAGATCGAATGGGCGTTGGTCGGTCTTAGAGTTATTAACCGAGTGAGGATCAACCTGATGAGGAGTCAGTTTTAGGATGACATACCGAGTGAGTAATCAATTAAGAGCTGAGTCGGTAAGGAAAGGAATTGCCGAGTGATGGCCGATCTGATGTTTAATCAGTTCTGGAAGTGAAATGCTGAGTGAATGATGATCAGTAAGGATTATTCTACCGAAGTAGAAATCTGGGTGTTGGGAATCGGTTTTAATTGATTTTACCGAGTGCACAATCGAGTAGAATGAGTCAGTTTATAGTAATCTGCCGAGTGACAAACCAAAGAGTGTGGGATCGGTCTGGAAAGATTTAATTGAGGGAAAGATTGCTTGTGATGACCCGGAATTAGCCGAGTGATAGACTATGTAAGTGTAAGTCGGCTTAGGAATGATTTAGTTTGAAACTGCCGAGTGAGAGACTGATTGAGAGCTGACTCGGTTTCAGGAGGTTCTGCCGAGTGGGAATCTGAGAGCTTTGAGTCAGTCTGGATTAAGTTGTTGAGTAGAAACTGAGTGGATGAAGGATCGGTTTTGGGGAATGACGACCTCTGGTCGGATTTCACTTAAGCGAATGAATTCCTCGCTTAAGCGAGTGAAGAGAGGCATAGGTGAGACTTGTGTGTCTCGCTCAAGCGAGCATACTGCGCTCAAGCGCTCAAGCGAAGACAGTATGACTCGCTCAAGCGAGTCAGAAATGCTTGAGCGAAACTCCCTTTTGCCAGTGTTATATATGGCACTCGCTCAAGCGAGAGAGGATTTTGCTTGAGCGAGAGGGACTCGGATTCCCTTCTTCTTCACAACGACTGGCCGTTTCTAGTCGGTTTTCGGTGCAGGAGTAACTTTTTGACTCCATTCTTGTCTCTTATGCATATTTTAATATACCTAAACCCATCATTCACCCTAGTGTGTAGGACGGCCAGAAGTAGACCATTATAAGCCCACTTTCTTATTTAATTCCCATTATCAACGGATTAAACATCCACTTAAGGGAAAGTTGTTCCCCACTTGTCCTTGCATTATTAACATTGCTTCTGCTCAGACCTTCAGAGAACAAAGCCAGTATACCTTCTTCCTCTCTTTTACTCTTCTTCCTCAATACACCTTCTAACTGGAGCAAGGACAGCAAGGAGACCACTTTTCAGTCCGTAAACCAAGTAAGAGGGGACAGGGTTGTGAATAACTATGAAATGGGTAGAATTGTATGCTGTTCTAGGATTCCAGTTTTATTTTCGTATCTTGTTTCTCAGTGTTGAGATTGAAAACATGTGATTTTGATCTTGACTTCTTCATGAAAGTTGTATATCTTTTTGTTATCTAAATTTTTAGACCTGAATCAATGAATTTGAATATGTATAGCAAAAGTTATAGCCAAAATACTACAGCATGTCCGACTGGAATATTTATCCTATGTTTTGTGTATATATTAAAATTATGGGACTTATACATGCATAATCAGCCTTTGATGTTTTCATGAAAGTTGTAGATATTTGTGTTATGGATTTGTAGAAAGTAGTTTCAAGTCACAATGATTTTTGTAGCTTGAGTTATGCCTAAAATACTGAAGTATGTTCAAGCAGTAAATCTGTTAACCTGAGATACGTATTTTATTTTTAAAACTGGGAATTTTGTGGTGAGAATTAGTGATTAGTGTCTTCATCAAAAATGTATATCTTCTTGTTATGTGAATTTGGAGACCTGAACTGACTTAATTGGATATGTATAGCATGAGTTATGATCAAAATACTACAGCATGTCCGATTGAAATACTTATCTTGTGTTTTGTGCATATATGAATATTCTGGGAATTATACATAAATTTTTAGACTTTGATGTCTTCATGAAAGTTGTATATATTTATGTAAGGATCTATAGAAAGTGGGTTTGAGTTAAAAAGATGCTTGTAGCTCTAGATATGCTCAAAATACAGAAGTATGTTCATGATGAAAATCTGATAACTATGAAATCTGAATCTTATTTTTAAAACTGGGAATTTTGTGGTGAGAATTAGTGGTTGGTGCCTTCATAAAAGTTGTAGATATTTGTGTTAAGAATAATTTAGAACTCGTTCCATGCCAAAATTGTTTTGGTAGCTCTAGAAACGTTGAAAATACTAACCTGTGTACGTTTTTAAAAATCCTCTTTGAGGTAGTTTTGTATTCTGTGAATAAGTGATGTTTTTGTTTAGACTTTGAATTTATGGTCTGCATGAAAGTTGTAGATATTTATGTTATTGAGCTATAGAAAGTGGAATCACATGAAAAGGATTTGATTTGCTCATGTTATGACTGTTTTACTAACGTATGTTGCTGTTGGAAATGTTGAAATTTGCTTATAATGGTTATTATGGATAAAAATGATATTTCCCTATGGGTAACAATTTATTATTGAATTCTTGAGTGATTATGAAGTATTATGAATGTTGATGAGTGTCTAATGAGCATCATTCAGTTTGTGTATTTTGGTGGTGAATAATTATAAATGACTAAATTAATATATATACATGAATGCCTTGCGGTTATTGATATATGTGGTTGAAACAGTAAATCCATGATTCTGAAAATTATTATATGTGATGTGTCCTTTGAGGACTTGTGGTTTTTCAAATGGTTTTGGAAATTGATATATCATGGTATGTTAAATGATAAAGAGAATTAAAGGCATTCATGCATCATAAGTATTTGGACGCACCATGAAATTTAGGAGTTCCATGATTGCCTACCCTTGTGGGGGGTCACTCTATGATGAGTTTAAGCCCTATTTTCACAAGAACCATGGAAGTGTAGGGATCCATGGTTGTGCAAATTCCTACTGGTATACTTATTTCTGCAAGAGCCATGAAAGTGTAGGGATTCATGGTTATGCTAATTCCTACTTGTGCACTTAATTTCACAGGAGCCATGAAAGTGTAGGGATTCATGGTTATGCTAATTCTTACTGGAGTCTTTTTGAGACTTTTTACTATAGTATTCCCACCAAACCAAATGGATCCAGCATGACATCATATGACTAATTAAAGATTTATAAATGAACTTGTTTGGCATATTCATCATATCATTATGCCTTGTTGGTTGTGTTTGTGTAATTTTATTTATTTTATATTTATTCTATATTCTGTCTCACTCTTACATTAATTTTTACAGTGAATGCTACACAGAATGAAGAGTGATGCCATGAATGGAGTTTACGTGATTTATTGTTTGGAATTTGACTTTATTTTATTTTGATGGGTTGTAATAATATAATGTTTCATGTACTGTATTTTTCTAAATCGTTTCCGCTATATATAAATATTTCATGACTATGATTATCCATGACTAGTATGTATGATAATAATCCGCGTTTATCAACTTTTACATGACTTATTACAAATTTTAAAATGATCTTTTAAAAACGTGAAAAATTTATTCGGAAAATTATTTGGGGCGTCACACGGTCCCTAAGGTGGAACCAAATTTAATGACGGCGTATTCCGTGGCTAACTGTTTGATGTTTCTTCCATCGCTAGTTTAGTCACTAAATTATTATCACATTAGTGATGGTACTTCGACCGTCGTTAATAAAAAATTATATTTTTTAAATTACTTTAATAAAATTTTATAGATTTAAATATTTTATATAGTTGAATTAAATATTTTTATAAAATTAAAATATATATTAACTTTTTAGAATGCTTTTATTATTTAATAGACGCATATATATACTCATAATAAATAGGAAAAGATAAGACAAATATAAATATCAATTAGTAATAAACAGTGTCGAATAAAATATATAGTAATAACCGAAATATTATTTACATCGGTGGAACTCGTATATATCGGTTTGCAAATCTCTCTTCCCTATACTCATTTAAATTTGTGTACTTAAAATTGCTTGCTAAATATTTGTGTTTATAATTTAATTAATTAAGCAACTTTATTAATTTACTTGTTAATATTAAAGTGCATGTTCTTTTAGTTTGATAAAATTTGTAAATCACTTAGATTAAAATTGTTAAAGTTATTTAAGTAATATTCTTGAATTAATTGTGCTAAAATTAATTATTACTTTCTAAGTTTTCAAAATAGTGTAACGATTAATTTGATATTCTTAATTGTTATCTAGAATATTACTTAAACTCTCTAAGTGAATTCACTTGCCATATATTAAGTGCTTATTATTTTGTCTTGTGTATAAATGGTTATTTACTTGTGATTAAATTTATCCTTCTCATCAAGCATATTTATTAAAGAATTAATTTCAAAAGCATTCCAAGTAAAATTTTTAATACTCAATTCACTCCCCCTCTTGAGTAATTGAGGCCACTTGGTTAATAAGTGGTATCAGAGCTTGACTCTTGGTAGATCAAGCTTAACAGCTTCAAGAGAACAAATGGCCTCAAATTCTCTAAACCTTTTTCCCGAGGGTGGTGCCACAAATAGACCTCCCATTTTCAATGGTGAGGGTGACGCTTTTTGGAAAGAAATAATGAAAATTTTTGTGCAATCAATTGATTTGAAAGTATGGAATGCTATTGAAAATGGTCCTTTTATCCCTATACACATTGTTGATAATAAACAAATAGAAAAACCTATGGATGATTGGACGAGTGAGGAAGAAAAGAAAGTGTAGTATAATTACAAAGCAAAAAATCTTATCATTTTAGCCTTAGGTCCCGATGAATTCTTTAGAGTAGTTACATGTAAATCTGCTAAGGATATGTGGGATACCCTTCAAATAACTCATGAAGGAACTAGCGATGTTAAGGATTCTAAGATTAGTATTAACTAGCCAATATGAAAGTTTTAGAATGAATTCCAATGAATCTATCTTAGAACTTCAAAAAAGGCTTACCTTGATTATTAATCATCTTATTACTCTTGGAAAATCTTACACTAACAAGGAGCTTATCCATAAAGTTCTAAAAAGTCTTACTAGGGAATGGCAACCTCTTGTCACCGGTATTAAACAATCACCAAATATAAATGATATGTCTCTTGCCACATTATTCGGTAAGCTTCAAGAGCAAGAACAAGAATTAAAAGACTTGAAAATGGCGGAAGAAGAAGAAAAGTCTTCCAAGAAGAAGGGACTAGCTCTTAAGGCCATCTCTATTGAAGAAGACAAATCTAAAAGTGATCAAGAAGACAATGATGATGAGTTAGGCCTATTTGTGAGGCGGTCATGAGAAACAAAAGATTCCAAAAGGGCTTCACTTCTAAAGGTAAGAAATTCATTCCCAAAGATAATAATTCCTTACCAACTTGTTTTGAATGCGGAAATGAAGGACATTTTAAAGCGGACTGTCCAAATCTCAAAAAGAAAAACAAGGATCAAAAAGGAAAAAGGAGAGCATACATAGCATAGGATGACAATGAAGTGAGCAGTTCAGACGAATTCGATAATGAAGAAGCAAACTTTTGTCTCATGGCCAACCATCATGACAAAGACGATGAGGTAAGCCTCCATGAATTAGATAAAGATGAACTACTTGATACGTTTGATGAATTGTATGACAAATTTGTTAAACTTTCTAGTAAGTATAAATTATCTAGAAAAACCATAGAAACTCTTGAAACGCATCTTATTGAACAGGTAAAAGAAAATGAGATTTTGAAAAAGGAAGTAGTAAATGTTCAAGTATGCTCTAAAACTAAACCTTGTGAATTTGCTAAGAAATGTGACATTCTAGAAACTAAGGTTTTAGACTTGAGTAAAACTTTAGAAAAATTTACAAATGGTAGAGATAACCTAAATGTTTTACTTGGAAAACAACAGTATATGTTTGATAAAATGGGACTAGGTTTCAATGCCTATAAGAAACAAAAGAATTATAAAAATTTCTTTATACCACCTAGTAAAACCGCATCACCTTTCATGAAATGTAATCATTATGGTTTTAAAGGACATAATGCATCTAATTGTAATGTTAGAAAACTAGGGCCAAAGGTTATGAGAAAAGTATGGGTTCTTAAAGGAACATTTCCTCAAACTAATCTACAAGGACCCAACATAAAATGGGTACCAAGTTCTCTAACTTGACTTGTTTTGTAGGTATGCTTTAAAGCAAGTAACACCCATTGGTAGTTGGATAGTGGGTGTTCAAAACACATGACGGGAGATAAAAGTAAGTTTATTTCATTTACTCCACGAAATAAAGGATTCGTTACATATGGAGACAATACGAAGGGAAGAATTTTAGGAATCGGAATGTTGGTAAAAACTCTTCTACTTCTATAAATGATGTTTTATATGTTGAAGGACTCAAACATAACTTGCTTAGCATTAGTCAATTATATGATAAGGGCTATAAAATTGTCTTTGAATCAAATTGTTGCATAATTGAAAATAAGCTAGACAAGGAAACAAAATTTATTGGTCAAAGAGTTGATAATACTTATATGATTAATCTTGATTGTCTTACTTCAAATGATGTGCAATGCTTCATAACTAAAGAGGATGAATCATGGCTATAGTATAAAAGAATTGCTCATATTCATGTAGACCATTTAAACAAATTTGTTTCAAAAGATTTAGTAATTGGTTTACCAAAATTGAAATTCAAAAATAAATTTTGTGATGCATGTCAAAAGGGAAAACAAGTAAGACAATATTGTTTCAACAAATAGACCTTTACAGCTTTTACATATGGATTTATTTGAACCTTCAAAAATTAAAAGTTTTGGCAGAAATTATTATGGTCTTGTGATTGTGGATGATTATTCTAGGTATACATGGACATTGTTTCTTACTCATAAACATGAAGCATATTATGCATTTAAGAAACTTGCCAAGATCATCCAAAATGAACAAAATTTGAAAATAGCATCCATTCGAACAGATCATGGGGGAGAATTCGAAAACCAATCTTTTGAAAAATTTTGTGAAAAATTTGGCATTGAACATAATTTTTCGGCTCCAAGAACTCCACAACAAAATGGAGTAGTTGAAAGGAAAAATTGATCTTTAGCGGAGCTCGCAAGAACTATGTTAAATGAAAGTAATATTTTGAAACATTTTTGGGCCGATGCGGTAAATACCGCTTGCCATATTATGAACCGATGTTTGATAAGGCCTATATTAAAGAAACCCCCCTATGAGCTTTATAAAGGAAGAAAACCAAATATTTCTTATTTTCATATATTTGGATGCAAATGCTTTGTTTTAAATAATGGAAAGGATAATCTCAGGAAATTCAATGCAAAATCTGATGAAGCAATATTCATAGGTTATTCATATACTAGTAAAGCATATCGACTCTTTAATAAATGAACTTGTACAATTGAAAAGTCTATACATGTCAAATTTTATGAACTTAACCAAAATCCTCCAAGAAAGGAAATTGATGATCTTGTAGGTACCTTCCAAGAAATGAACTTAGAAGATAAAGAAGAAAACAAAAATGAAGGAGATACAACACAAAATGACGAACCTCAACAAAAGGAGTGGATCACCATAAAGAATCATCCCTTCGACAATATCATAGGTGAAATAACAAAATGTGTAAGTACTCGAAACGCTATTAGAAATGCATGTAATTACTTAGCCTTTGTATCACAAATAGAACCCAAAGATATAAATGAGGCTATTATTGATGAACATTGGATGTTGTCCATGCAAGAAGAATTAAATCAATTTAAAAGAAATGAAGTTTGGGAATTTATGCCAAGACCCAATGAGCATCTAATAATAGGCACCAAATGGGTTTTTAGAAACAAGATAGATAAAAATGGAATAATAACAAGAAATAAAGCTAGATTAGTTGCTAAGGGATATAATCAAGAAGAAGGAATAGACTATGAAGAAACGTATGCTCGCGTTGCAAGGCTAGAAGCCATAAGATTACTATTAGCTTTTGCTTGTTGTATGGATTTTAAGCTTTATCAAATGGATGTCAAAAGCGCTTTTCTAAATGGCTATATTCAAGAAAAAATTTATGTAGATCAACCTCCCGGTTTTGAAAATCACAAATTTCCAAACCATGTTTTTAAATTGAGAAAAGCTTTATATGGTTTGAAACAAGCTCCAAGAGCTTGGTATGAAAGACTTAGTAAGTTTCTTTTAGAAAATAACTTTGAAAGAGGAAAGGTTGATACTACACTGTTTATAAAATGCAAAAATAATGACATTCTTTTGGTACAAGTTTATGTTAATGACATAATATTTGGTGCTACTAACAAAATTCTTTGTCAAGAGTTTACCAAGATTATCAAGATGAATTTGAAATGTCCATGATGGGAGAACTCACCTTCTTCCTTGGATTACAAATCAAACAAACAAAAGAAGGGACTTTCATTAGTCAAACAAAATACTACAAAGAACTACTCAAAAGATTTGAAATGGATAAAGCAAACGAAATAGCTACACCCATGAGCACATCTTGCTACTTAGACAAAGTTGAGAAGGGTAAGGACGTTGAAATAACTAAATACCGAGGTATGATAGGCTCCTTACTTTACTTAACAGCTAGTAGACCTGATATTATGTTTGCTGTATATATGTGTGGTAGATATCAAGCATGTCCTAAAGAATCACATCTCACTGCCATAAAAAGAATTTTGAAATATCTTGTGGGTACTTAAAATATCATTATGCTTACATACTTTGAATTACTCTGTGATATATGTTGCATGTTTTAGGGGGAGTATTATATGGAAATGGTATCTATCTCTATAAAATGTATCTGTCTTCAAGTGGTATATATTCTTAAATGTTTTTGATGATGCCAAAGGGGGAGAAAATAAATATATACATTCTAAGTGGCATAAAGTATCTTACAAAGGGGGAGAGAATATCATGTTGTTATAATGATATCTATTAAATGATTAAGGGGGAGATAACATCTAAAGATCAACATCAATATCTATCCTTGTTGAAATTGCATGATAAAGGAGGAACCTTATAATTTTTTTTACAACAAGTGATATCCAATTACATGTGTAAATGACAAAGTGGTATGTAATTATATGTATGACATATGTATAACATATGGTATCAAAGTATATATGAAAGAGGGAGTCATTTATGCCATGTATATGAATTGTTATGAAACTAATACCCCGCGAGATGACCATTTGCTGTTGACGTCGGCTGTCGTGGCCCCGTCAAATTAGTACATTAAAACTAATTAATGTAGTACTAGGGTGTCAACCTAGGTCATTCTCTCAAGGATCAACACAAAAATTTAGGAAAATCTAGTCTTAAACTAATTTTAACAAACTAAAATTTAACAAACAAAATTTATTTCTTACAGATAAAAGTTCAACAAACATACAATGGGGGGTTTTGTTTAAGTGTTACAGAAATTTAAAACAGAATATAAAATACAAAATGAGTGTAGAACAAGTAAATAACGAACGATTGATTTTCTTGGAGTATTGTAATTTATTTTATCCTTGGAATTGAAAAGGTTTCTATACACTTCCTTACTGTCAATCCCTTAGTTCAATTTGAATTAATCAACTAAGCGTCTTTTAATTCATAATTTCTTTACTTTCATAAAATAAAGATTTTAATCAAGCATCCTAATTAAGCAAAAGGAGTCAAGATTTTAAATTCTAGGAATTATTGAACATACATAGAACATCGCCTACATACATAATCTAACTTCAACGTTATGGAATTAAGCAAACCACAACTATCAAGATCGATTTTGAAACATTCATTAAGCATGTATATTTCTTAATCTATCTTAATATATATTTTTATTATTTAATCCTAACTGTCTAATTAAATTGATTAAGCATACAACTTAATTAAACCGAATAGACATTAAATAATTGAGCTAAAATTATGAAGAGTTTAACAACAAGGAAATATATTAAAAATCAAAACCTCAAAAATAATATTACATTAACCTCCAAGAAAATCAATCTAAGGGTTTTAGCCCTCCATAATTAAAACAAAATAAAAACCAAACCCGGAATGACGCTCCCCAGAATTCTTCTACTGTCCACTGCTTCTCTGCTCCAACAATTCCTCTGACTCTCTGTTTCTGAACTCTCCGTCCTTGGCTCATGGTTCCCCCTGCTGTGTGCTTCCGTTTTATAAGCTTCAACAGGTTCTCTTTATTAAATTTTTTAAAGCTAGCCACCTCATTTTTCCATTTTGCCTCTTGCATAGTGCCTATTATTTAGAACCCATTCTCTTCTGTTTCCCTTTATCTCCCATTAATTTGTATTTTAGCAACCCATTTTATATGCTCAACAGCCTTGATTTTCTCTTGCCTTTCTCTTTAACTCTGTGGCACCCATGCTAAATGATTTCACTTTTGCAATTGAAAATGCAAAATAATTATCCATCATTGCCGTGACATATTCCATGCTTTCATGTGCTTCTCCTAACATTTCTATTATAATAAAATGACAAGGAAAAAGTTTATTAGCATATGAAAATTTTCATAAAATTTCTGCACATTAGGAGCCCATTCACGTTGGAATATTTGCCATTATTCTGTTGTTTGCAGTCCAAATTCCCTATTTTGCTGTCAGCTTTAAATAAAAAAAATGCTGCTGTTGCTGTTCCATTCTTGTTGTTTTGCTTGCTGTTTGCTGTTTGCTGTTTTGTCATTGCTGTTTGCTGTCAGCTCCCTTGCTGTTTGCTTTTCACGTTAATATTTATGGGAATGGGAGATAGCTTTTGGTTCATTAAAATAATGGCTCATGGGACCCATTGGCATAGCTATTGACGTGAGCTTCATGGGAGAAAGGAGAAGGAAATTGTGTTTGTATTCAATTTTGACTAAGTCAAAATTGAATTATGGGACCCTTGCTAAGCTTGTTTGTATTAAAATAATATAAACATGGAGCCTTTTGCATTCAATTTTGACTAAGTCAAAATAAAAAAAATTCTCCAACGTGAATTGCATCCTTGAAACCATTTAAGTCCAATTTTGACTAAGTCAAAATTGGATTAACATTTAGCCTTGTAGAAGCATTCTCACGTGAAAGGATGAAAGGAGAAACATTATTTTATTCAAGTTCCAAGCTGCACAAAAATAACCATTCATTCATTCATGTACTTCACGTTAAAGGCATAGTGAAAATAGGATTTTATTTGCAAGATAATCAAGAAGCTTCCAATAATTGATAACCTGTAAAATAAAATAAAATTAAATTAAACTTAGTTAATTCAATAGATTTTATTTTAGGATGAAAGCTTAATTTATTTTAAACATACTAATTAACACAAACTAAACAAAAACAATAGAAATTGGAAACAGCAATCACTAGTAAACAGTAAAAGTAAAAGAAAACAGAAACCATAAAATTCAATACTCAATAGTAACAGTAAAAATAAGAAAACAGTGATTACTAACAAATAGTGAAATAAAAATTACAAATGGAGATTACTGACAAATTACGTTAAAACACAGTTATTATAATTTAACAGTAGATAAAACAGACAAACAGAGTAAGTAATTAAAGGTAAAAAGATATGTCATCAAATACCCCCATACTTACTCTTTTGCACTCCTGGGCAAAATCAGAATAAAAACAAGTTTTACAATTTATTGAAATAATTAAAATTGAAATACAGTAAACACACAGAACTGGCATACTTTTCATGAAATCTTAGGAATATACAGAGAAACAAGAGTTTTCAACATGTAAGATACAAAGCATCAAGATATGCATAAAAATCATCCAAACAATTAGACATGTGAGAATTAAATCAAACTGAAGGGAAAACCATAAGTGACAGAACCTCACAAGACATACTCTCAACTCTCAAGTGTTTTGGGTTTGTGTATACTCTCAAAATATTTCCTGAAAAATAGACAGTCCAAAAATTTGGCAAGTTTCTCAATTCCACAATCAACACAAATACATGTATAGATCAATAGGGCTTTCCAAGGTTGTAATGTGGCCAAGGTTAAAATGGATGGAAAAAATTTTTGGAAAATAAGTTTAGATACCAAAAAGAATGATGGAGCAATTAATTTAACTAGCAAACAGTGAGGGTAAAACATTTACTGTATCATATTTGGTCGCAATCATCAAGAAATTTTATTTTATTTTTTTTATTTATTCATCAATATTTTTTTTTAAGAGTTTGCATAACACTTTGAAACAAAAGTTACGACTCCTTTTTGCACACCCCCAGACTTATTTGAATGCCTATTTTTGACTTGATTCCAAAGCTCCAATATATTCCTTAAGGTAGGTATATTTTTGGTTTTTCATCCATGGCTTATTTGAGCTGCAACAAAGAAATGGTTAAATAGGCTCAAAGTGGCTAGCAAAGGATAATTTATTCATGGTAGGCTTATATGGCTAGTGGCTCAATTGAACAAAATGCCTGTATCATTTCAAATACATTCACATGAGTTTTAAGTATCATCAAGAAAGAAGACAAAAATTAGGATGTAAACATTTAAGAATTAATCACACATGAAAGAATTAAGATGGTTTAAAGTGATCCAAAAAAATTTTTTTTAAGGCTAAAAAATCTCACAAGGTATAATTCCATCATATATGATCATCTCTCAATTATCATGTCATTCTCAACATACCAAAAATGCTTGAGTTCAAATTATAACGTATCATTAAGCTTATATCAGACATGAAAGAATTTACCTGTTACTCATGCATATCTTAAAATTCTAATAAAACATGCCATTTTAAAACAAAAACAAACACAAATTTTTTTTTAGATTTTTTTATATTATTTTATTTATTTATTTATTTATTTATTTTTATTTTTATTTTTTTTTGAAAAATAGTCACACAAAATTAATCACACAGTAAAATCAAAAAAAAAAATCAATAACACACAAGAATATTCCCACCCCCACACTTAAATCATACATTGTCCTCAATGTAAGACAGAGCATACAAAATAGACAATATAATGAAAAAGTAAAAAGATGGGTAAGAAAAACTCCCTCAAGGGGAATCAAGAAGTGGTTCCCCCAAATTATGTTCCTCCATTGTGACATCTACAAGTGAAGGATTCTCATGAAACGGCTTCAAACGTTGTCCATTAACCTTGAAGCTTTTGTTGGAGTTCTCACTTTTTATTTCAACACTCCATGGGGAAATACATTAGTGACAATAAAAGGTCCTTCCCATTTGGAGCGCAATTTTCCGGCCATCAGTTTTAACCGGGAATTAAACAGTAGCACTTTCTGTCCAGTAGTAAAATTCTTTCTAGCTATTGAGCTATCATGGAATTTCCTTGTTTTCTCCTTGTAGAATTTTGAATTCTCATAGGCTGCCAAACGGATCTCATCGAGCTCATTCAGTTATAATTTCCTTTCTTCACCTGCTTGATCAAGTGCTAAGTTGCAAGCTTTTATAGCCCAATAAGCACGATGCTCAATCTCTACTGGAAGATGACATGCTTTACCAAAAACAATTCTATAGGGAGACATTCCTATAGGTTCCTTAAAAGCTGTTCTATATGCCCAAAGAGCATCATCCAGTTTCCTGCTCCAATCTTTTCTGTTAGGCTGTACTATCTTCTCCAGGATTCTTTTGATTTCTCTGTTAGAGACTTCTGCTTGTCCATTGGTTTGGGGGTGATATGGAGTAGAGACTCTATGAACAACCCCATACTTCCTGAGCATAGCTTGCATGGTCCTGTTACAGAAGTGTGTTCCTTGATCACTAATGATTGCTCTCGGAATGCCAAACCTGCAAAAGATTTGAGATCTAACAAAATCTACAACAACTCGAGCATCATTAGTTCTGGTGGCTTTAGCTTCCACCCATTTAGAAATATAATCTACAGCTAACAGAATATAAGCAAAACCAAAGGATGGAGGAAATAGACCCATAAAATCAATGCCCCAAACATCAAACACTTCACAAAATAACATAGGTTGCTGAGGCATCTGTTGACGCCATGTGATAGCATTTCCAGTTCTTTGGCATTTCTCACAGGTGTTACAAATTCTCCATGCATCCTTAAAAATGGTGGGCCAGTATAGACCAGAGTCTAACACCTTCCTTGCTGTTCTTTGTGGACCAAAATGTTCGCCAACTGGTGAAGCATGGCAGAATCGAAGAACTAATTCTATCTCATGATCTGGAATACATCTTTGAATCACCTGATCATTACACAACTTCCACAAATACGGGTCATCCCATATATAATATTTTGCATCACTTTTTAATTTTGAAATTTGGTTTTTAGATGCATATGGTGGAAAAACAGAAGCAACAAGATAATTTACAATGTTAGCAAACCAAGGTGTATCAAAAGAGTTAGAAATACTCATGAGGTGTTCATCGGGAAAATGGTCCCGAATAGGTGCTGAATCAGGAGCATTCTCAATTCTGCTTAAATGGTCTGCCACGAGGTTTTGTGTTCCACTTCTGTCACGAATTTCCAAGTCAAACTCTTAGAGCAAGAGCATCCAATGAATTAATCTTGGCTTGGACTCACCTTTCTTCAACAAGTACTTTAGAGCTGCATGGTCAGTAAAGACAACTACTCGGAAATCGAGTAGGTAAGACCTGAACTTATCTAATGCAAAAACAATGGCCAAGAGCTCTTTTTCAGTAGTAGTGTAATTTACCTGGGCGGCATCTAAAGTTTTAGATGTATAGTAAATGACCCTAGGTTGCTTGTCAATCTTTTGACCAAGGACAGCTCCCAATGCATAATTAGAGGCATCACACATCAATTCAAATGGGGCTGTCCAATCAGGTGCTTGGATTATTAGGGTAGTGGTCAATGCTTGCTTGAGGCAATTAAAAGCCTCCTTACACTTTTCATCGAATTCAAATGCCACATCCTTTTGAAGCAAACTGGATAGCGGCCTAGCCTTCTTGCTGAAATCCTTTATGAATCTTTTGTAGAAACCTGCATGACCAAGAAAAGAACGAACCTCTCAAACACAAGAGGGGTAAGGCAAATGTGATATAACTTCTACCTTGGCAGGGTCTACCTCAATTCCTTTCTCAGAGATTACATGCCCTAAAACTATTCCTTGTTTTACCATAAAGTGACATTTTTCATAGTTCAAGACAAGGTTAGTTTCAATACATCTGTTTAAAACTTTATCAAGACTATCAAGGCATGCATTAAATGAAGATCCATAGACAGTAAAATCATCCATAAACACCTCTATGCAATTTTCAATGAAATCATGAAAAATACTTATCATGCATCTTTGGAAAGTTCCAGGAGCATTACATATGCCAAATGGCATTCTCCTATAAGCAAATGTGCCAAAGGGACAGGTGAATGTGGTCTTTTCTTGATCCTCAAGTGCAATGTGAATCTGAAAATATCCAGAGAATCCATCAAGAAAACAGTAGTGAGACTTACCTGCGAGACGCTCAAGCATTTGGTCAATGAAGGGTAAAGGAAAATGGTCCTTCTTGGTTGCTTGGTTAAGTCTCCTGTAATCAATGCAGACTCTCCAACTATTCTGCACTCTAGTTGGGATCAACTCATTCTTCTCATTCTTCATAACGGTGATCCCTGTTTTCTTAGGAACCACTTGAATTGGACTCACCCATTCACTGTCAGAGATAGGATAAATGATTCCTGCTTGTAAAAGCTTGGTAATTTCCTTCTTAACAACATCAAGGATTACAGGGTTGAGTCTCCTCTGGGGCTGTCTTACTGCTTTAGTATTTTCCTCCAGAAATATTCTATGCATGCACATGGATGGGCTAATTCCAGGAATATCTGCCAATGTCCAGCCTATAGCCTTCTTGTGTCTTTTCAAAACCTGCAACAATTTTTCTTCTTGATTTTCATCAAGAGAAGTGGAAATTATCACCGGGAGCTGTTCATCATCCCCTAAGTATACATACTTGAGGTTCTCAAGTAGAGGTTTCAACTCTAATTTGGGTGCCTGCAAAACAGATGGAACTAACAAAGTAGATTTGGATTCTGCAGTTTGTACTTCAAAAATTTTGTTAGAGTTTTCTTGAAATCCTGCATTCAGCTCCTTATGGTTAACAGGTATATCTAAAGACTCTAAATCAGAAATTATGTATTTATCAATCTCAGCACAAATATCACAACTTCCAAAATCATTGCATGCAAAACATTTGTTTGAATCATCTATGCATTCCAAATCAACATTAGAAAAATATTTAAAAACTAGTTCATCAATAATGTCAATTTGGAAAATAGAATGATTTTCTGCTGGGTATTTCATGGCATCAAGAATATTGAATTGAACTCTTGTGTCACCAAATTCCATAGAGAGAGTTCCAGAATAAACATCTATTTTGGTTCGGGCTATTTTCAAAAATGGTCTTCCCAAAATGACAGGAACAGGAATTTGAGGCATACCTTCTTCCATATCAAGTACGAAAAAGTCAGCAGGGAAAACAAGTTGTTCTACCTAAACCAAAACATCTTCTATGACTCCAGCAGGGTAAGCAGTACTTCTATTGGCTAGTTGAATCACTACACCAGTAGGTTGCAAATTTCCAAGAGATAGAGATTTGAAAACAGACATAGGCATAACATTTATTGAAGCTCCTAAATCTAACATGCAATTTTCAAATTTGTTATTGCCCATGATACAGGGTATAGAAAACGTACCTGGATCCTTGCATTTCTCAGGAATATTTGGAACTTCCTTACCAAGCAATGCAGATACATTTCTTCCCATGCTTATTCTTTCATTCCCTTTTAGTCTCCTCTTGTGAGTACACAACTCCTTCAGAAATTTGGCATACTTGGGAATTTGCTTGATTGCATCAAGAAGAGGTATATTCACTTCTACTTTCCGAAAAGTATCCAAGATTTCTTTATCAACTTCTTCCATCTTCTTGCTTAGAATTGCTTTGGGTGGGAAAGGAAGAGGGATATGAGGTGGGATTTGAGGTGATTGCATCTCAGACTTGCTTGTGCTTGAAGAGGGTACATCATTCTCAACTGTTGTGGGCACATCTGTTTGTTTCTCAGGTTCCTTGGGTATGGGTACTTCAAGGTTCTTACCTGATCTTAACTGAATTGCGCTCACATTTCTTGGATTCGTAGCTGATTGAGATGGTAACTTATCAGAGTTTTGAGATTGTAGCTGGCTTAATGATGAAGCTAGTTGCCCAATTTGGTTGCTTAAAATCTGAATGGTAGCATCATTCCTCTGTTGATACTCCAAGTTCTGTGTAGCCATTTGTTTCACCAGATCCTCCAAAGAAGGGCCACTTGTGGATGGTTGAGGTGTAGGTCTTTGGAAGGTTGGTGCATTATTTTGAAATGGGGGTTGGGGATTTTGTTGTTGGTTACCCCATCTCAAGTTTGGATGGTTCCTCCAACCTGGGTTGTATCTATTGGTGGAAAGGTCATGGTTTTGTTGCTGTTGTGGTGGAGGTCTATCATGGTAGATATTGGCTGTATAGGCTTGGGGATTATTATTATCCTTTTCTTGTAGAGAAGGACAACAATCAGTGGGGTGCTCTTGTGAAGTACAGATGCCACACACTTTAGCAGTCATGGATTTTTGATTTACTGCTAATTGTGTGACCAGAGTGGTGAGAGCATCGAGTTTGCTTTCCAATTTAATTCCAGATGAACTAGAATTGGAATCAAACATGGGTTTGAAAGAATCATTTCTCATACCAAATTGTTGAGAGTTGGATGCCATCTTCTCAATCAAGTTTCTTGCTTCAGCAGCAGTCATATCTCCTAAAGCTCCTCCACTTGCCGCATCAATCATGTTACGATCAACGTGGTGCAGACCTTCATAGAAGTACTGAAGAAGAAGTTGTTCAGAAATTTGGTGGTGAGGGCAACTTGCACAGAGTTTTTTAAATCTCTCCCAATACTCATAAAGACTTTCTCCAGAGAGTTGCCTAATGCCAGATATATCCTTACGGATTGCAGTTGTTCTAGAGGCAAGAAAGAATTTTTCCAAGAACATTTTCTTTAAGTCATTCCAACTTGTGATTGATCTTGGAGCAAGGTAGTACAACCAATCCTTAGCAACACCCTCTAAAGAATGAGGAAATGCTTTAAGATAGACGTGGTCTTCTTGAACGTTTTGGGGTTTCATTGTGGAACACACAATGTGGAATTCTTTGAGGTGTTTGTGCGGATCTTCACCCGCAAGACCATGAAACTTAGGCAACAAGTGTATAAGTCCGGTCTTAAGAATAAAAGGGACATCCTCATCAGGATATTGAATACACAAACTTTCGTATGTGAATTCGGGAGCAGCTAATTCTCTAAGAGTTCTCTCACGAGGTCCAGCCATATCAGAAAAATTTTCAGAATTATTTTCAACAGATTCAGATGAAATACTATCACTATCAATATCAACGAAATTATTATTAAATCTAGCTTCTCTAATTAATCTATGAAAAGTTCTATCAATTTCAGGATCAAATGAATATAAATGCCCAAAAGTCCTTCTAGTCAAACATAACATACAACAAGATATTCCATGATCATGAGCAATATATCATAAAAATCCTAAATCATGCAAAAGAATTAAAATTAAACAAACATACAAACAAAATATTTTTTTTAATTTTTTTTTAATTTTTTTAAATTATTAAAAGAAATTAATTTAAAACAACAATTTTCCTAAAGATCGTTGATCCCCGGCAGCGGCGCCAAAATTGACGTCGGCTGTCGTGGCCCCGTCAAATTAGTACATTAAAACTAATTAATGTAGTACTAGGGTGTCAACCTAGGTCGTTCTCTCAAGGATCAACACAAAAATTTAGGAAAATCTAGTCTTAAACTAATTTTAACAAACTAAAATTTAACAAACAAAATTTATTTCTTACAGATAAAAGTTCAACAAACATATAATGGGGGGTTTTGTTTAAGTGTTACAGAAATTTAAAACAGAATATAAAATACAAAATGAGTGTAGAACAAGTAAATAACGAACGATTGATTTTCTTGGAGTATTGTAATTTATTTTATCCTTGGAATTGAAAAGGTTTCTATACACTTCCTTACTGTCAATCCCTTAGTTCAATTTGAATTAATCAACTAAGCGTCTTTTAATTCATAATTCCTTTACTTTCATAAAATGAAGATTTTAATCAATCATCCTAATTAAGCAAAAGGAGTCAAGATTTTAAATTCTAGGAATTATTGAACATACATAGAACATCGCCTACATACATAATCTAACTTCAACGTTATGGAATTAAGCAAACCACAACTATCAAGATCGATTTTGAAACATTCATTAAGCATGTATATTTCTTAATCTATCTTAATATATATTTTTATTATTTAATCCTAACTATCTAATTAAATTAATTAAGCATACAACTTAATTAAACCGAATAGATATTAAATAATTGAGCTAAAATTATGAAGAGTTTAACAACAAGGAAATATATTAAAAATCAAAACCTCAAAAATAATATTACATTAACCTCCAAGAAAATCAATCTAAGGGTTTTAGCCCTCCATAATTAAAACAAAATAAAAACCGAACCCGGAATGACGCTCCCCGGAATTCTTCTGCTGTCTACTGCTTCTCTGCTCCAACAATTCCTCTGACACTCTATTTCTGAACTCTCCATCCTTGGCTCATGGTTCCCCCTGCTGTGTGCTTCCGTTTTATAAGCTTCAACAGGTTCTCTTTATTAAATTTTTTAAAGCTAACCACCTCATTTTTCCATTTTGCCTCTTGCATAGTGCCTATTATTTAGAACCCATTCTCCTCTGTTTCCCTTTATCTCCCATTAATTTGTATTTTAGCAACCCATTTTATATGCTCAACAGCCTTGATTTTCTCTTGCCTTTCTCTTTAACTCCGTGGCACCCATGCTAAATGATTTCACTTTTGCAATTGAAAATGCAAAATAATTATCCATCATTGCCGTGACATATTCCATGCTTTCATGTGCTTCTCCTAACATTCTATTATAATAAAATGACAAGGAAAAAGTTTATTAGCATATGAAAATTTTCATAAAATTTCTGCACATTAGGAGCCCATTCACGTTGGAATATTTGCCATTATTCTGTTGTTTGCAGTCCAAATTCCCTGTTTTGCTGTCAGCTTTAAATAAAAAAAATGCTGCTGTTGCTGTTCCATTCTTGTTGTTTTGCTTGCTGTTTGCTGTTTGCTGTTTTGTCATTGCTGTTTGCTGTCAGCTCCCTTGCTGTTTGCTTTTCACGTTAATATTTATGGGAATGGGAGATAGCTTTTGGTTCATTAAAATAATGGCTCATGGGACCCATTGGCATAGCTATTGACGTGAGCTTCATGGGAGAAAGGAGAAGGAAATTGTGTTTGTATTCAATTTTGACTAAGTCAAAATTGAATTATGGGACCCTTGCTAAGCTTGTTTGTATTAAAATAATATAAACATGGAGCCTTTTGCATTCAATTTTGACTAAGTCAAAATAAAAAAAATTCTCCAACGTGAATTGCATCCTTGAAACCATTTAAGTCCAATTTTGACTAAGTCAAAATTGGATTAACATTTAGCCTTGTAGAAGCATTCTCACGTGAAAAGATGAAAGGAGAAGCATTATTTTGTTCAAGTTCCAAGCTGCACAAAAATAACCATTCATTCATTCATGTACTTCACGTTAAAGGCATAATGAAAATAGGATTTTATTTACAAGATAATCAAGAAGCTTCCAATAATTGATAACCTGTAAAATAAAATAAAATCAAATTAAACTTAGTTAATTCAATAGATTTTATTTTAGGATGAAAGCTTAATTTATTTTAAACATACTAATTAACACAAACTAAACAAAAACAATAGAAATTGGAAACAGCAATCACTAGTAAACAGTAAAAGTAAAAGAAAACAGAAATCATAAAATTCAACACTCAATAGTAACAGTAAAAATAAGAAAACAATGATTACTAACAAATAGTGAAATAAAAATTACAAATGGAGATTACTGACAAATTACGTTAAAACACAGTTATTATAATTTAACAGTAGATAAAACAGACAAACAAAGTAAGTAATTAAAGGTAAAAAGATATGTCATCAAATACCCCCATACTTACTCTTTTGCACTCCTGGGCAAAATCAGAATAAAAACAAGTTTTACAATTTATTGAAATAATTAAAATTGAAATACAGTAAACATACAGAACTGACATACTTTTCATGAAATCTTAGGAATATACAGAGAAACAAGAGTTTTCAACATGTAAGATACAAAGCATCAAGATATGCATAAAAATCATCCAAACAATTAGACATGTGAGAATTAAATCAAACTGAAGGGAAAACCATAAGTGACAGAACCTCACAAGACATACTCTCAACTCTCAAGTGTTTTGGGTTTGTGTATACTCTCAAAATATTTCCTGAAAAATAGACAGTCCAAAAATTTGGCAAGTTTCTCAATTCCACAATCAACACAAATGCATGTATAGATCAACAGGGCTTTCCAAGGTTGTAATGTGGCCAAGGTTAAAATGGATGGAAAAAATTTTTGGAAAATAAGTTTAGATACCAAAAAGAATGATGGAGCAATTAATTTAACTAGCAAACAGTGAGGGTAAAACATTTACTGTATCATATTTGGTCGCAATCATCAAGAAATTTTATTTTATTTTATTTTATTTATTCATCAATATTTTTTTTAAGAGTTTGCATAACACTTTGAAACAAAAGTTGCGACTCCTTTTTGCACACCCCCAGACTTATTTGAATGCCTATTTTTGACTTGATTCCAAAGCTCCAATATATTCCTTAAGGTAGGTATATTTTTGGTTTTTCATCCATGGCTTATTTGAGCTGCAACAAAGAAATGGTTAAATAGGCTCAAAGTGGCTAGCAAAGGATAATTTATTCATGGTAGGCTTATATGGCTAGTGGCTCAATTGAACAAAATGCCTGTATCATTTCAAATACATTCACATGAGTTTCAAGTATCATCAAGAAACAAGACAAAAATTAGGATGTAAACATTCAAGAATTAATCACACATAAAAGAATTAAGATGGTTTAAAGTGATCCAAAATTTTTTTTTTTACAGCTGTATACAATTCCTTTGACAAGTCTTCTATACAATGGCTTCTGATGGGAACTCTGGTACCAACTCTCTTGTGATCATAACTCATCCTGTAGAGACTAATATTGTGACACATCAGATCAATTGACTTGCCGAAAATGTGAAGGATCCCTACTTCTGGGTGTATAAGGAGCCCCTCAGTCTTCCTGCTATGCTGAAGATGTGGATGATGTTATAATAGAGGACATAATTGTCCACTTTAGTGAAGATTTTAAAGATTATTTCACCTTTTTTTGCCCCCTTACATCAGAGCATATCTGCCATCAGCTGGGGTTGTGGTACATCTTTATGTACGAGATGCTTTTCTCCAAGATCGGAATCTGATTTCCTCTGACGAATTTTAAGATTGGGATACTTTGGTTTCTAGACTGCGCCCTAAGCCAACTTCATCCTAATGGTTGAGATTTGATAAAAGCTCTTGAGGCTTTGGGGGAGTACTTCCACTTCATCCTCACCATTGCTACCTTCTTCACTTACTGTTGCGTCTTACATCGGGGTAAGCCTAAAGGTGGCCTTGGCTTCATTAACCTCTGATGTAACTCAATGATTTTTAACTTCAAGAGTTTCACGGAGTCAGCTAAGATGGATGAGGTGAGCTTCAAATACCCCTTCATCAAAATCAAAGTTAACAATGGGAAACTATTGTTCTAGGAAAACTCTAACTTCTCCAAAAGGTTCTACACCGACTGGACACATGAGCATTTCCTTTTGACCAACAATGCTTACACCGTCAGTGAGACTGCACTCTTGACGGAGTCAAAGACAGTATTGGAAGCTTTGAAGGCTTTTTCTGCCTTATCAAAAATATATTACAAGGCTTTGCTGAGGGAGAAATCACACCGGGATAGCTATCTACATATGCCTTTTTTTACATATCGTCCTTATACCGTTGCTCTAACATTTTTACCTTTATTTTTTAGGGGAAATGGCTTGCATTAGCTTATTGGAAAAGCTAAGGCAGCAAGCTGAGGCCTGAAATACTGCTGCACGTAGAGGCTAAGAATAAAGTTACTCCCAAGCGCACGTCAGCCAAGCTGGTTAGCATACCGACAGATAAAGTTATCACTCTAACCCTAACACTGGAAGAAACTAGGGCCGATAATAAGGGTAAAAATGCTATAATAAAGACCTCTCTCTTCGTGAGGCCAAAAGGAACAAGGACCAGTAAACACTAGACGATGTAGGAGCTAGCCGGAGTCAACCTCAGCAGAAGGCAACTAAAGCTAATGTAAATGTTTTGGATGAGATCTGGCCTAGTGTTGTCGATGCTCCCTTCTACAATTCCAGTACAGAATTTCTTCAAGCCGTTAGGGAGACTCTGGCCAGGTTCCAAATCCTCTTTTACATGAAGAAAGACCTTCTTGCAGTAAAAGCCCAGAGTGCGGCCAAAGGGGATATCTTTAATTTTTTGAGGCCTCCAGGGTCATACGTTTTCTTGGGCAGTCTTACTATTCTAGTCTTGAGGTTCAACAATGCCTTGATCGAATGAAGGAGGCTGAAGCCCTAAGAGTTGAGGCTCAAATGGCTTTGACCAAGAAAATAGAGGAAGTGGAGGAATTAATGACGGCATTCTCTTTAGTGTCGAGAAGAAAAATACAGAGGATGCTTTGGCTGCTTTGCAAACTAAGTATAATGAGGCGGTTGCTACCCAGGTTACTGCTGAGGAGAAAATGAAAGATCTGGAGGCCGAGGTGACAGAATTGAAAGAGACCCAGGAACTGAAGAATCAGGCTGAAGAAATGACTGAGTTCGAGGAGCTAGCCGATGTCACCTTCAATACTGCTGTCTGTCAAATTATTCATCGTAACCCCGGTGTTGAGCTTAACTTGAACGGTATAGGTGTCTGCTATGAATTTCATGGTTGGCACCAATATACAATGCACTATGGTCAGGCAATGGAGACCAATGCTGTTCCATACGAGCTTCTTCCTCTTCTCGATAATCAAAGTATGGAATTGAGGCGGTGTCAGAGAGGATTCTGAGAGGATGACCGATGTTGTTTAGCCTAATTCCTCTGTAGCTGGTCTTGGGTGACCAGCTTCTTAAAATCTGTTTTTATTACCTTATACCAGGATGGGCTCTGATGTTGACAATCTTTATTTTAAGGCTATAGTGCCTCTTATTTTGAACATGAATTTGCTTTGCCTTTATGCTTGCATATCGTTTATTCTCTTAGCTTTTTAAATCAATACACCGAATTTCACACTTAACATTTAAGCAAATAAAATCAAAGTAATGGAATCCTTACCGGTGTTTAGTCTATTTTGACTTTCTTCTGGCATCATTCCACTGTAATTACTTTATCATGACTTGTTTATCTTCATCCAGGGTTATTTATAATGACGTTGGGTACACTAGTGCAAAAATTAGATATAACAACGGGATATATTCAAGGGTTGTAGTGGATCAGTGATAAAAACATGCGCGGTGGCATTTTTGAAATTATAAGATGAATGATATAATCAGAGAAAACTATATATCCACGGTTAACATCATAACCGTCATCGTATACGTCAATATATATTCACGGTTGAGATGTCAACAGTGGATATATAGTACCTAAAATATATATCCACGGTTATGTGTACAACCGTGGATATATATTCATGGGTATGATCAGGGTTATGATGTTAACCGTGGATATATATTAATGTCTATAATGACGGTTGTATTTTTAACAGTGGATATATACTTCAGGTTTTAGGGTTTAATTACTGTGTACTATATGTCCAGGGTTGTATATATAACTGTGATTATAGATTTAATATTTATCCACGGTTGGAATCGTAACCGTGGATAAATAGTTAACATTTATCCACAGTTCTTTGTTCAACCGTAAATATATGTGTAATATATTCACAGTTTCAAGGGGAACCGTGAATATACATCCTTTCTGAAACTTCAAAAGCCACGCCTTTCAGCCTTTTTTCACTTTCTCTTCTTCTTTCGCGCTGGTTGTTGTCTTCTTCCTCGTCCTTCTCTTTGCTGGTCATAGGCTTCTCCGTTCCCTTCCTTCTTCTTTCGTGTGCCCTTCTTCTTCTTCGTTCACCATTGTCTGGTAAGTGTTCCCTTGCCCTTCTTCTTTCGTTCACTTTTTAGCCCTACTTCTTTGTTATGATTTATCACCATTGTCTGGAAAACTTGTCTCTCTGTTTGTGTGTAGTCGAACATGAACGAATATAGGTCTCTGAGTTTGTGTTTTCATTGTTAAAGCTGAACTCTATCTCTGCTTATTTGACATTGCTTGTGACATTGCCTCTGTTTTCATGTGTTTTCATTGTTGTGGTAATTTTTTTTTTAATCTATTTAATGAAAAATTGTAAAAAGGGAGCAGCAAGATATCTGATTGGACATGTGTTTCATTTTTTTTTCAATCTCATTGTGTTTTCATTGCCTGTGACACATTCCCTGTGACATTTCCTATGACATTCCCTGTAGTATAGATATTATATATGTATAAGATATCTGATTAGATAATATCTGTGTAACAATTAAAGCAAGCTTGCTGGTTCTGTGTATTCCTCTTAATTAATAATTTTTACAAATTTTGGATGTTACATATAATACAATTTCCTTCAAACTTACATTCAATGGTCTTTATGGAAACCAAGTAAAGGATGAATAGAATAAGAAGCTTTAGGCTATCAAATTAGAAATAAATCACCTTAGTGTATAGGGAAACAAACTATTGAATAATTTATGTATCCCCTTCAGATTTAAAAAAATATGGCGAGTTCAGTCCTACATAAAAAAATAAATAAATACTATTGGATCAGAATTAAACATTAGAAAAGAAAATCATGAAACATATATAGATGTAGTTATACGCGTTTGAAGTATGAATATTTACAAATTATGTAAATGGGAAAGCTTAACATGATCCATAATTCATATCTCATAATCCATGATCCATAATTCATAATCCATAATCCATAAATCCATACTTCATCATTGTTAGATATGAACATAACACATTCCTAGGTTCAAGTTAGATATTTTTAAATGGAAAATTTTCACTTCATCATTGTTAACCATTCCCTTTAAAACATTTTCCATTTATGAATTTTGTTCTGTTGAAGTTTAGTTTAAAATTTTGATATTTCATTATTAGATTTTTGAGTTGAGTTGTAATGAAAAGTTACATTTCACTTATATAATGTTATTGCTGCTGTTGTTGGTTGCTCGTATATAATGTTATTTCTATCTATTGTATGTATGTGGTTTTCAATCTTGCAAACTCGTAGGCTCATACTAGTTAACTAGTATGAAAATTGTTGTGCATATGAGTGAACTGTAGTTCCCCGTTTGAGATTTGACACAAATGGTCATTAAATTAATTAATTTCATCGTTTGTGTTGAATCTTGAATTATCCGTTTGGACAGTTTGGGATGAACAATTATTTTTTATACGTCACTTTTAGTATGTACAAGTTAGGAGTTATTTTAAAATTTGATAAACTTTCAGTAACTTGCATTTTGTGTTATTCTCTGGGTGCATATTTGGTTGTGGTTAAATTTGATTTGACCACTCTCATTTTGTGTACTTAGAGACCAATGCAAAATGCTGCCGAAATTTTATCAAATTTTAAAATAACTCCTAACTTGTATATTAGAATGACGTATAAAAACAATTCTCATCCTGAATGGGTATAGGACCACCACCTTGTGGAAAAAGTGAGGTTGGTCATAGCACCTTGTAAACAGTTGGCATGGATCGGAGTTGGATAACTGCATCACGCCTAAGTCTAGAGTACGAGGGGGGAGTTGAATCATTTATAGAATTCGTAGCGAGGAATGCAGTGGAGGTGAATGGAAAGTATTTTTTCCCTTGTATGAAATGCTTGAACCTGCGTCGGGTAGACTTGGAAGAGGTGTGAGAGTATCTACTGTGTGACGGTTTTCTGCGTAGTTATACGCATTGGATATGGCATAGTGAAGATATGGTGGTGCCAAGTAACAGCTCTCAAACTGAAAATCGAAGCTCAATGCATGACACCGATGTTGACATGGATGACCGACTCGAGGATATGATCCGTGATGTGGGGGTAGAAGGTTTTAAGAAAGCTCATGTATATACGACTCTGTGTGAGGACTCTGAGCAGCCGTTGTATCCAAACTGTGTCAATTTCACGAGGTTATCAGCAGTTTTGCGATTGTTTAATTTGAAGGCCATAAACAGGTGGACGGATAAAAGTTTCAGTGACTTACTGAAGTTGTTGAAAGAAATGCTCCTAGCTGGAAACACCTTGCCGAATCGTAACTATGAGGCCAAAAAGGTGTTGTGTCCTATGGGTTTAGAGTATGAGAAAATACATGCATGCCCAAATGATTGTGTATTATTCCGGGGTGAGTTAGAAATGCTGCATCGATGTCCTAGGTGTGGGGTGTCACGGTATAAGAAGAAAGAGGCGGATTCTGATGAGGTATGCACTAAAGGGTCTCTTGCAAAGGTGTTATGGTATCTGCCTATAGTTCCAAGACTAAAGCATCTGTTTGCCAATGTAGATGATGCAAAACTTATGGGATGGCATGCTGATGAAAGGGTTGTTGATGGACTACTTAGGCATCCGGCCGATGGATCGTAATGAAAGAAAATGGATACAATTTTTCTGGAATTTGCCCATGAACCAAGAAATGTTAGGCTTGCACTAGCCACAGACGGCATTAACCCGTTTGGGAACCTGAGCACAAACCATAGTTCATGGCCTGTTTTGTTGTTTGTTTACAACTTCCCGCCATGGTTGTGCATGAAGCGAAAATATGTCATGTTATCGATGATGATTTCTGGTCCACAACAACCAGGCAACGACATTGATGTATATTTAACTCCATTGGTTGAAGACCTCAAAAGGTTGTGGGAAGACGGGGTTGATGTGTTTGACGGGTTTACCGGGCAGTCGTTCAAATTACGTGTCATGCTCTTTTCCACGATCAATGACTTTCCAGCGTATGGTAACTTATCCGGGTACAGCGTGAAGGGTCATAAAACTTGTCCAGTATGTAAGGAGGGGACTAGTTCTATGCGGTTGCACCATGGTAGGAAAAGTGTTTATCTTCGACATCGAAGGTTTCTTAAAGCGAATCATCCATTTTAAAGGTTGAAGAAGTCATTTAACGGTGCCCAAGACTTTGAAATGGCTCCTCCACCACTATCTGGTTGCCAGACATATGAAAAGGTGAAAGACGTCAACGTGCAGTTTGGTAAGTGTGAAAAACAGCACCTGACACAAAATAACTGGAAGAAAAAGTTAGTGTTTTTTGACCTGCCATATTGGAAGGAGCTTGATGTAAGACACTGCATTGATGTAATGCATGTAGAGAAAAACGTGTGTGACAGTTTGGTTGGTACACTCTTAAACATACCCGGGAAGACTAAGGATGGCCTAAACTCGTGTATGGACATGGAGTTGATGGGTATACGTCAGGATTTACATCCACAATCAAAGGGCAAAAGAACATATTTGCCCCCAACATGTCATACGTTGTCCAGAAAAGAAAAGCAAAGTCTGTGTGAATTGTTACGAAGTGTGAAAGTTCCGTCTGGTTATGGCTCCAACATCAACTCTTGTGTTTCCATGAAAGATTTGAAGTTAGTTGGGTTGAAGTCTCACGATTGTCACATGTTGATGCAACAGTTTCTGCCTATCGCCATTCGTGACATTCTTCCTAAAAATGTGAGAAATGTCATAACAAGGTTGTGTATGTTTTTCAATGCCATATGTTGCAAGGTAATCGTGGCCAGCGAATTGGAAGTGTTGGAACAGGAAGCATCACTTATATTATGTCAACTTGAAATGTATTTCCCGCCCTTTTTTTTTGACATAACGGTCCACCTAATCATCCATTTGGTGAGAGAGGTCCGTTTGTGTGGTCTAGTGTTCTTACGGTGGATGTATCCCGTTGAGCGATATATGAAGATAGTGAAAGGGTATATGAAGAACCAACATTGTCCCGAAGCTTCAATTGTGGAAAGATATATTGCAGAGGAAGCAATTGAGTTTTGCACTGAATACATGTCACATGCTTCAAGCATTGGTATTTCAACGACTCGTCATGAAAGGAGATTGGATGGGAAAGGAACGATTGGAAAAAAAATCAAGAGCATGCCACGTGATGATGTCCTTCAAGCACACTTGTATATTTTAAACAACACGAACGACGTGCAACCGTATCTAGCCACTCACAAGGAGTTAGTCAAGAAAACCAACCCTAAAATGACTGAAAAGTAGTTGTTGAATGAACACAACAAGACATTCATGCAGTGGTTACAAATGACCATTCTGAAAGATGCATCTGCTTCCTCGACATTACATCGACTGGCACAGGGCCCACACTTTGATGTCCTAACCTTTTGTGGGTATGACATAAACAACTATTCATTTTATACAAGGACACAGGATGAAAAGAGTACAAATCAAAACAGTGGAGTGATGGTTGTTGCTCAGTCTATGCATTTCTTAACTTCAAAGGACAACAACCCTATATTGGCCGAGTCATGCTACTTTGGTTTGATTGAGGATATATGGGAAGTCGATTACGGTCCCTTCACCGTTCCTGTGTTTAAATACAAATGGGTTGACAATAAGAACAATGTCAAAACTAATGATTTAGGAGTTACATTGGTGGACCTCAACAAGATAGGGCATAAGGACGAACTATTCATAATGGCAACGTAGGTGAAGCAAGTTTTTTATGTTACTGACCCAGCTGACAAATGCTGGTCAATTGTTATCCAAGGTAGACACATTGGAGACCCCAATCTTGATATTGTGGAAATTCCATCGACCACAACACGTATTCCAACATCTATCATGGAACATGACATAGATGATGTAGTTGCCATTCATCATGACCACCATAAAGGCTTGTGGGAAAATATTTCATCTTCATAGGGTATTAATCATGTTAATGAATCATTGAATTACATGCATGTTATATTAATTATTCGTTGTATTAAATGTTATATTAAATATTTGACAGTTGTGTTTCCTTGTTTGAACAGATACTCATGGCTGATCAGGATAGATGATCTAGGTCTGACTCACAGGCTACTGATTCCTTTACTCGGAAGAGTAGAGGTGTTACCCGGATGGCAGACGTTGCACTTAGGCGACACCGGGGAGAGAGGTTACCTGTTGATATGGATGTCAATACTGGTAGATTTGAAGGACCAAATGCCACGAAGTTTAGCAGGTATTTGGGAGTCCTGGCTCGATCGAAGGTGTCCATCATTATCCCCGACTGGGATAATGTCGAGGAGGTGGTGAAGAACCAGCTATGGAATGATGTTCTGGTAACTTTGATATTATTTAAGTTTTAATTTAGTGTATTAACTCATGTAATTCATAATAAGGACTTCTTTATGGACTAACTCCTTTCATGTAGGATTCTTTTGACATACCATCTTCTGACATAGCGAGGAGGAAGGTCCTCGGTATTATGGCTGAGCGATGGAGGTCGTTCAAATCCATACTCACCACGAGGTATTTGGACTTTAAATTCTTAATCAACGCTATACTAAATTGTACTAATTAATCCTTAGTTTAAATGTACCTGAATTGTAGGTATGTATTCAGGGACGACCAAGGAAAGTTCCCTGGAGAGAAATATCCATTCATAGATCAGGCGACTTGGGATGCTTTCGTTGTAAATAGACATTCTGTCTAGTTTCAGGTACATTGGTTTTTAAATGATTAAATTATGTATAATTTAAACGGCTAACTTTGAATATTGTTTTCTTGTTGTAGGAGGTCAGAAAGAAAGCTCGGGAGACTAGGAAGCTGAATGACTGCCCTCACACACTGTCACATGGGGGTTACCATAGGTTAGAGGAGTGGCTGGTACAGGAGAGGCTGAGTCAGTGTTAGACTAGTCAGCCTGACACTGGTATTATGGATCCCCCTTCCCCACCTACATGCCATAACAAATGGAAGCGGGCCAGGATCAAGAAGACTGGGGAATACACTTCCTTACAAGATCAAGAGGTCGCCTCACGGATAGTAAGTATTCCCCTTGTATCAGTGTCTTTTTTTTGGTATTACGTGGAGGAAGGGAATACTAACTTGTTTGGTTTCAGGATTCCTTGGTTAAGCAATCAACCCAAGGGTCTTTCGTAGCCCATGGTAGGCAGGATATTTTGACTACTGCCATCGGCAGGCCAGAGCAACCAGGAAGAGTGCGTGCTGTTGGTCGAGGTGTAGGTAAGTTAGAAATAACTGTATCCTTTCATTTTGTTATTTGTTAAATAATGTTATATTAATCATTCATATTTCACAGGCCTCCGCAGCTATTATGGTGCTCCCGACCCTGCCTACTCCCTTGAGAAAATGGTGGAGCAGAAGGTGGCTGTTGTGAAGGTTGAGTATCAGGAGGAGATATCTAGGCTCTACCAGGAGATGGCCCGATTCAAGGAGGAGATGAAGGCCTCACTCAGCCACCACCAGGAGACTACTGCACCCGCTAGAGACCCACCCGTTAGATTCTTTATTTAATTTCCTTGGTTTTATTGTTTGTAATCACTTTATTTCATTGTTGAATAACTTCTGCTTGATGTGTAAATATGTAGGTATGGAGGGTTAGCACTAAGGGGTCGTGTGCTGCGGCTGACCCTGACGATGATGGGGTCGAGCCACCAGACACCCGACAATGTGACCTGTTCATTGACGGGTCGGAGGAGCCAGTTGCCACTGGCATGGTCTACAACTTAGGCCCTGTGGTTCACCATCAGTCATTACCTGATGGTATGTCTAGGGTCTCTGTTGTGCTCCTCCTCGAGGAGGATGCTGCTGTGCCAGTGGCAACTCCAGAGGTAAAGACCGTCGGTCAGGTGGTGGGCCACTTTCTGATGTGGCCCAACAGACTTCTGCAGGTTGCCCCTGGACAGGTAAAAACCTTACACTAACTAATTTTGTTATATTGTCAATTATGGTACAAACTGTGATGGTTGTCAAATGTTCAACAGGAACAGGCATTGAAGAGGCCAGAGGCCGACAATCCCATCCAGATGCTATGGCGCATCGGGTATGAGCAAGGAGATGAGACTGTTCAGATCCCATGGGAGCCACTGGTGTTCGGCCGTCCAAGTGCACTACCACTTTACATTACATATTCTGACATGTGTGAGATTATTACGGGGACGTCGATGCTGAACATCTCCATTATTCAGTTGTATGAGCTGTAAGTATATCTCTTTTTGTCTAATTTTTTCATTATACAAGTTATTTGTCGCTAACCATGTCTCAACTTGTTTAGGTTTCTGACAAAACTTTGTGTGGAGTTGGGTTTCCAAGGAACTTATGGTTTTATAGAGCCGTCTCTCATACAGAAGCTCTCAAACACCAAGCAAGACACCCAGGCATACATCCAGAATTGGATGTTTGAGTTTGGGAAGACTGTATACATGGACCCCTATCATAAAGGGTAATATTCTATTCCATAATTATTGTCATTAATTTTTGCATTTTGAAGTCTCACTTATCACTAAGAGTTTAGGGGCCGGTATCGACCCCAAATCACCTACTATTAGTCATTCTAGTTATTTTTCCACTTTGTAACAATATATACAATTCAAGTTCTGTTTATGTTTTTTATTTCTTAACATATACTATTCCAAAATTTGTCCCACCAGGTGTGCTAATTTATTTTAGGTGAAAATTTATACACCCTTTGATTCACAAGTTTAATTTGGGACATGAATTAGAATTCTCTTTGGGCTCTTAAATGGATAGGTCTATGGTGTTAAGGATGTAACATCCTGCTTTAATAATAGTTCAATTATGTAATTTATGAAGCATGGAAGGTCTGTAAGTGTTAATCAATGAATAAAACACTCCATGGATGGTTTTTAATGCTCCAAAAGTTTCATTTTTAGATATAATTCTAGAATTTATATAGATCCTTATTGATAAGACCTAATTTCCGAGTAAAAATGCCTTAGAAAGAATTGTCTGAGTGAGAAAGAGACTCTGTTCCGAGTGAAAACTACAAATTCCGAGTGACCAAGAGGAATTCCGAGTGGAAAATGGAAATACCAAGTGAAAATTGTGCTTTCCGAGTGGAACATGGTCAAGAGGACTTATTCCGAGTGAAATTCTGTCTCAGAGACTCACTGCTGAATCAAACATGTTAGGAAGACTCAATTCTGAGTCAATTATTCCTAAGTGACTCATTTCCGAGTCAAACACCTCAGAAAGACTCATTTCCGAGTCAAGTACTCTCCAAAGACTCGTTTCCGAGTCAAATGTTTCTGAAGGACTAGTTTCCGAGTCAATCATAGTCAGACATAGCATTTCTGACTGAAAGTTCACTGAGTGCCTTCATTTCTGAGTGAAGTACAAAGAAAAATATAATTCTGAGTGGGAATGACATCATTTGAGAGTATGGAATAACTTTGCCGAGTGGAAGGCTGAGCAAGAGATGACTCGGAGTTGGAATGAAATTACCGAGTGAAAGACTGACTGAGAACTGACTCGGTTTCAGGGAGAATATGCCGAGTGAGATATTTTATAAGTAAGTCCGAGTGAGGAAACTCCGACTGTCACCTCCAAGGAAGAGAAATCAGACTGAGAGTTTCAAATAGAACCAATTCCGAGTGAATAATAGGTGAAGACTCGGTTTCAGGAGGTTTTACCGAGTGGACTAAGATGTTGAATGAAAATCGAGTTGATTCGCTTAAGCGAATGAATTCCTTGCTTAAGCGAGGGAGAGTGTCTGGCTCAAGCGAGTTGGTATTCGCTTGAGCGAAACTCACACTCGCTCAAGCGGGTCAGTTTCTGCTTGAGCGAAGCCCCTCTGCCAGTGCATTATATGGCACTCGCTCAAGCGAGTCCGATTCTGCTGGAGCGAGAGGACTCGGTTTCCCTTCTTCTTCACACGACTAGAGGAATTCCAGTCGGTTTATAGGCTAACCGAGTGGAATTCCAGTCGGTTTTCAGTGTCAGGAGTAACTTTTGACTCCTTTCTTGTCTCTTATGCAATTTTTAAAGCAACCAAAACCATTATTACTCACCCTAGTGGGTGGATGGCCAGAAGTGGACCATTATAAGCCACTTTCTTATTTTTAATCCTCCATTATCTCCACTAACATTTCCCACTTGTTTTTCATTATTAACTCTGCCTTTTGCTAAGACCTGAACGCATTAGAACAAAGCTAGTGAACTATCCTTACCTTGATTTCCCTCCTTCCTCAATACTCCTTTGAACAGAAGCCAGGACAGTAAGAGGCCATTTTCAGTCGGCAAACCAAGTAAGAGGGGACAAGGTTGTGAATATTTATGAAATGGGTAGAGTTGTATGCTGTTCTAGGATTCCAGTTTTTAATTTCGTAGCTTGTTGCTTAATTTTTAAACTGAAAACGTATGAATTTGTCTCTGACTTCTTCATAAAAGTTGTAGATCTTTATGTTATCTAAATTTTGAGACCTAAATCAATTAATTTGAATATGTATAGCAAAATTTATGTCCAAAATACTACTGCATGCCCGAGTGAAAGATTAATTCTATGTTTTATGCATATTTTGATATTCCGGGAATTATACATGCATAATCAACCTTTGATGTCTTCATAAAAGTTGTAGATATTCATGTTAGGGATCTATAGAAAGTGGTTTCAAGTTAAAAAGATGCTTGTAGCTCTATTTATGCTTAAAATACAGAAGTATGTTCATGATGAAAATCTATTAACTATGAAATTTGAATCTTGTTTTCAATACTGGGAATTTTGTGGTATGAATTAGTGGTTGGTGTCTTCATGAAAGTTATAGATAATTATTTTAAGAATATTTTAGAACTGGTTTCATGCTAAAATCATTTTTGTAGCTCCAAAAACGTTGAAAATACTAATATATGTACGCTTTGAAAACTCACATGGAGGCAGTGTTGTATTTTGTGGATAAATGGTATTCTGCTTAGAATCTGAACTCATGATCTTCATGAAAATTATAGATATTTGTGTTAGAGTAATTTGGAACTAGTTTCATGCCAAGATCATTTTTGTAACTCCAGAAACGCTGAAATTACTAACATATAGTGTGGTATTTCATGGATAAGTGATATTTCTGTTTGGAATTTGAAATTGAGTTCTTCATGAAAATTGTAGACAATTATGTTATTGAACTACAGAAAGTGGAATCATCTAAAAAGGATTTGATTTGCTCATGTTATGGCTGTTTTACTAACGTATCACTGGTGGAAAAAAGGGTTTTAAGCATGGTTCTAGAGGGCTTTTAAGCACGGTTCCAGAACCGTCCTTGTTCCCACCGTGCTTGTAAATAAGGGCTTTTAAGGACGGTTCTCAACCGTGCTCGTAAGTGGCTTTTAAGCACGGTTGAAATTAACCGTGCTCGTAGGTGGGTACTTTTAAGCACGGTTACTCCAGAACCGTGCTCGTAGGTGGGCACTTTTAAGCACGGTTACTCCAGAACCGTGCTCGTATGTGGACTTTTAAGCACGGTTACTTCAGAACCGTGCTCGTAAGTGGAACTTTTAAGCACGGTTCCTATTGAACCGTGCTTGTTTCTGCTGACTTTTAAGAACGGTTAAACCATAACTGTGTTAAAAAGGGGTGACTTTTAAGCACGGTTAACACCATAACCGTGCTTAAAACCTTAATTTTTTTTTAAAAATTTTTATTTGATTTTTATTCTTTCCCAGAAACCTGTAAACAGTCCCAGACAGTCCAATGATAAATAATAATGAACGTTTAAAGAAATTCAATCAAACTGTCTAAACATCAAATATGGTATATAAAATGCACAATAAATAAGCTACACTAATAGGTATATAACTACACAGTAATAGTATAATTAATGACAGAAGTCTATTGGGCTCCTTCCTTGAGTTGAAGAAGGCTGGAGGCCCATTGGTTCCTGATTTCGTCAATGTATCCTTCAGGGAACATTGAGGAAGAGTCTCGAAAGTGCTGTAAAGAAGACATAATCATTAATAAGTGAGCAACAAATCGTAATAGTAATATGTCAAAACCCAATAAATTAAAGTAGGCAGCAAAAACTTACAGTTGTCCATCCGTCTACTATACCAGATTGGACAATGGTGAGCATCGTCTTCATCACAAAATACCCACACTCAAAGCTGCCATCCTGCCGATAAGACTACAAGGTACCATACATTGATTTCATAATTAGTTATTGTTTTTGTTACTAATTGAGGTAACTTTAAAAGTAATGCTTATTAATTATTGAAGTGCTTACTTTTGGGAAGACCCACTCTAGTCTTTTCTTGCTCACTTTGCCGCGTAGTAGATGGTACCCAATTAAAGCCCTGTAAGAGAATAAAACATCAGTTTAGTTAATAGAATGACTTAATCAAATATGTAAAGTTGTTTTATTTTTTAAAAATCAACTTACCCGTCGAGTATTTTCATGTAGTCCGCACCAGGACTCCCATACAACGAACAGAAGCATGCAGCAATGCCGTCCTTCGGGCAAATGACCAACAGTTGCCAGTGAACGCTGCAATGTACCATTGAATATTAACAACACAATCTATTATTAAATTGACAAAAATAACTAAATATTTATTAGACTCTTACTCTCTATGAAGTGGTGCAAGGTACACAGTCTTGTTCGAGGCATGCATCCAATTCTGGATGTATGCCTGAATCTCCTACTTGCTGTTCCCACGAAGTTGTATTAAAGAGGGCTCCAGGAAACCATAAGTGTTATCGACACCTCTCTCTATGCAAAGTCTATGTAAAAACCTAATCAAATTTGTAGACGTTTAGTGTTGTAAAAATATAAATTTAATTGACACTATCATTGAATAAAAAACATTATACTTACAGCTCCCAACACTGAATCACTGAAATGTTCAACATCGTGTTCCCCACTAGGACCTCACACAAGTCAGGTCGTGCAATGTACACTGGGATAGCACTAGGGAAACCAAAAACGGATTCCTCCCATGGGACCGGGATAGTGCAATTGCGAAGCCCAGCCGATATGTCCCATAGTCGTTCTATCGGATCAAGGGGGGCTCTGGCTTCTTTGATGGGGCAACACCCTGTTAAAATAGTTAAAAAATTAGAAGCAACTTATGATTATTGAAACCATAACTTAATATATAGTTGATGCTTGGGTAAAGAGCATACCTGGGGACCAGAATCTGACACAAGTCTGGTCGGCCACATAAGGAAGTGTCCTACAGCCTGGCCGACCAGATGTACCTCAGATGTTGGAATGGGAACAACTGCATCTGCCTCAAGGACCTGTACAACCGAAATCCTTGACACACCATCGGGCAATTTTTGATGGTGACCCAAAGGGCCTTGGTTATACACTGAACCAATGGCAACTGGCTCTTCCACTCCATCCACAAATAGGTCACACTGACGGCCATCTCCAAGATTTACGTCGTCATCGTCACCGTCAGGTGCAGCACATGACCCCTTCATGCTGACCCGCCTAGTCTGCATAATTACACAACATTTTATAGTTATTTAAGAAATAATGATAATGAATCACAGGTGAGTCAATTAAATAATGTATAATGTAACCTGTGGGTCCATCACTGGTGGCGTAGGTTGACATTGTTGACTGAATGACGCCATCATCTCACTCCGAAACCGTGCCATCTCTTCCTGAAGCAGCCTCTGCATTTCCTCCTTTGCCTCTGCCTTCACTGCAGCAACCTTTTCCTCAAAGGTCTTCTCCAAATCAGATATGGACTGGGAAGGGGTGGCTGGATGGCCGAAAAAGCTTCGGAGGCCTGCAGAGAAAGAATAATTAGAAATAAAAATGTTATCATACAGAATCTAAGACTATTAATGTAAACGTACCATGACCTCGACCAGCGGCACGTACACGTCCAGGGTGCTCTGGTCGACCGATGGCGGCGGTCAATATATCATCCCTACCATGTGGGACAAATGACCCTTGGGTCGACTGCTCAACCAAGGAATCCTGCAACCAAAAATCAGTGATCAGTGTTAGGGTTTGATGGACATTTAACGTTTCATAAAAAGTAGTGATAAGCTTTATACTTCCAATCCTTGAGACAACCTCCTCAACATGTGATGAAGTGTACTGACCACTCTTCTTCGTCCTGGCACGCTTCCATTTTTCATGTCGTGTGGGTGGAGAGGGGGGATCCACAATAGTAGCGTCAGGGTGGCTACCTTGACGCTGCATAGCTTTCTCCTGCACTATCCGATCCTCTAATAATCGGTAACCCCCACGTGACAACGTGTGAGGGCAGTCATTTTTCCCCTTAATTTCCTGTGCTTTCATGCGTCTTGCCTGCATCAAAAACAATTCAAAGCCATTTATACGTTATACATTCTCCGATAACTAGAAAACATAATCAGTAAAACATACATACCATAAACTCATCCGTGTGCCTGGATGCCACAAACGCATCCCAAGTCTGCCGATCTATGGATGTGTATCTATCTCCAGGAAACTCACCCTGCTTCTTCCCGTAGACATACCTATAATTACACAATATTTGAATTAACTAATTGATAACTTAAAAAATGATGAGTTTAAACATTGATATTTTAAAATTAAAATATACGTGGAGGTCAGGTTGCTCTTGAATGTCCTCCATCGGTCAGCGATCTCAGACATGATCTTCCTGCATAGTGTATCAACTGTAGGAATATCCCAAGCATCCTACAAGTGCACAATAATCAAGGATGAGATTATTATGCATAAAAAAAACTACAATACGTGTAAATAAATGTACAGATAATTATACTTACAACAACATCAGCCCAAATTGCATTCTTCACGACCTCCTCAACACTATCCCAATCAGGGATAATGATGGACACCTTCGTCCGTGCCAAGACACCTAAGTAACTCTGAAACTTGGCGGCGTTGGGTCCTGAAGTCCTCCCGGTGCAAATATCAATGTCAACATGGGTCCTCTGACCTTGACGGCGCCTAAGTGCAACACTGGACATCCGAGTAACACCTCTCCTCCTAGATAAGGAATCTGTGCTCTGGGAGTCAGATCTCACATGTGAATCCTGATCAGCCATAGGTATCTGTTCAAAAAAATAATAATCAGTTTATAAACATGACGAATGATACATAAACATGATGAATGATATATAACCATACCCTATGTTTCCCATAGACCCTCCTGGTGGTCATTTCGAGTCGCAACTATATCATCTATGAGATCTTCCACAACATCTGTTGGTGTACGTGTTGTTAGACAAGGTATGTCTAGGACATCAAGACATGGATCCTCAATGTTGTGTCTACCTTGAAGAACAACTGACCACCGTTTATCGGATGGGTCAACAACGTAGAAAACTTGTTTTACTTGAGCTGCCATAATGAAAGGCTCCTCCTTATGACCAACCTTGTTTAAGTCCACTAACGTAAAACCAAAATCATCTATTTTGACACCACTTTTGCTATCAACCCATTTACATTTAAAAACAGGCACTGTGAAACGACCGTAATCAACTTCCCATATATCTTCAATGACACCAAAATAACATATCTCAGCCATGACAGGGTTTTTGTCCTTTGAAGTGGAAAAATGCATTGATTCGGCCACAACCATAACTCCAGAGTTCTGCACCGTACTCTTGTCATCTTGAATCCTTGTATAGAAAGAATAATTATTTATGTCATAGCCACAATAAGTGATTACATCAAAGTTAGGTCCTAGGGCCAGTCGATGCAACGTCTCAGAAGCAGATGTATCTTTAAGAAGGGTCATTTTGAACCACTGCATGAACGTTTTGTTGTGTTCGTTCAACACCCACTTTTCAGCCATTCTAGGGTTGTTTCTTTTGACTATACCTTTATGTGCAGCTAAATACGGGAGCACAGCGTCTGTGTTGTTCAAAATATAAAAGTGTGCTTGGAGTACTTCATCACGTGACATGCTTTTAATTTTTTTTCCCAATAGTACCTTTCCCATCCAACCGTCCTTCGTGACGAGTCTTCGGAATACCAATGCTTTCAGCCTGCGACATATAATCTGTGCAGAACTCAATTGCTTCCTCTGCAATGTACCTTTCTACTATCGATGCTTCGGGACGACGTTGGTTCTTCATATAACCTTTCAAAATTTTCATGTATCGCTCAACAGGATACATCCACCTCAAGAACACTGGCCCACACAAACGGACCTCCCTTACTAAATGGATGATTAAGTGTACCATTATGTCAAAGAATCAAGGAGGGAAATACATTTCCAACTGGGATAGTATAAGAAACCCTTCCTGTTCCAACGCTTCCAACTCATCGTGGGCGATTACTTTGGCACATATGGCATTGAAAAATAAACACACCGTTGTTAGCACATGTCTGACATTTTGAGGGAGAATGCCACGAATGGCAATGGGTAGAAATTGTTGCATCAGCATATGACAATCATGTGACTTCAAACCAACTAACTTTAGATCCTTCAAGGAAACACAAGTGTTGATGTTGGAACCATACCCAGATGGAACTTTGACACCACACAACGATTCATACAAACTTTGTTTCTCTTTTCTAGACAAGGTATGACATGCTGGCGGCAAGTATGTTCGTTTGCCCTTTACTTGTGGGTGCAACTCCTCACGTATACCCAACAACTCCAAGTCTAGACGTGAATTTAGGCCATCCTTTATTTTTCCAGGTATGTTTAACAGGGTTCCAACCAAACTATCGCACACGTTTTTCTCCACATGCATCACATCAATACAGTGCCTCACATCAAGCTCTTTCCAATATGGCAGATCAAAAAATATTGACCTCTTCTTCCACGTGTTTTTTGAGACAAACTGCTTCTCAGACTTACCAAGAACCACATTAACTTCTTTCACCTTTTCATATACTTGACGACCAGACAATGGTGGGGGAGGCATTTCAAACTCTTGTGCACCATTGAACGACTTCTTCAACCTACGAAGTGGATGATTAGGTGTGAGAAACCTACGATATCGAAGATAAACATTTTTCCTTCCATGATGTAGTCGATCAGAACTAGTTCCCTCCTCACATACAGGACACGCTTTATGTCCTTTGAAGCTATAGCCCGAGAGGTTACCATACGCTGGAAAATCATTGATCGTACAGAATAACATGGCCCTCAAATTGAATGATTGTCCTGTTAGCCCGTCAATGTCGTTCCCTGGTTGTCGTGGACCAGAAATCATCATTGATAACATAACATACTTCCGCTTCATGCACAACCACGACGGCAAGTTGTAAACAAACAACAAAACAGGCTAAGAACTGTGGTTTGTGCTTTGGTTCCCATACGGGTTCATGCCATCTGTGGCTAGTGCAAGCCTAACATTTCTTGGGTCACAGGCAAAATCTGGAAACATCGTATCCATTTTCTTCCACTGTAATCCATCTACCGGATGCCTAACTAATCCGTCAACAACCCTTTCATCAACGTGCCATCTCATAAGCTTCGCATCATCTGCATTGGCAAATAGACGCTTTAGTCATGGAACTATAGGGAGATACCACAACACCTTCGCAGGAGACCCCTTTTTGTAGAAATCATCAGAATCAACCTCTTTCTTCTTATATCGTGACACCCCACACCTAGGACATCGATGCAGCATTTTGTACTCACCACGGTATAATACACAATCATTTGGGCATGCATGTATCTTCGTATACTCCAATCCCATAGGACACAACACCTTTTTAGCCTCATAGTTACGATTTGGCAAAGTGTTACCAACTGGGAGCATTTCTTTCAACAACTTAAGCAAGTCAGTGAAGCTTTTATCTGTCCACCCATTTATCACTTTCAAATTAAATAATCGTAAAACTGCTGACAACCTCGTGAAATTAGAGCAATTCGGATACAGCGGCTTTTCAGAATCCTCACATAGACTCGCATATGCGTGAGCTCTTTTAAAACTTTCTACCCCTACATCACGGATCATATCCTCAAGTCGGTCATCCATGTCATCATCAACCTCATGAGCAAAGCTTTGGTCTTTTGTTTGAAAACTAGTACTTGGCACCTCAACATGTTCACCATGCCATATCCATCGCGTATAACTCTGAAGAAATCCATCACACAATAGATGTTCTCGCACCTCTGTCAATTCTAGTCTACGCATGTTTAAGCATTTAACACAAGGGTAAAAATACATTCCATTCACCTCTTCAGCATTTCGTATCACGTACTCTATGAATGTTTCAACTCCACCCTCATATTCTGGACTTATACGTGATGCAGCTATCCAACTTCGATCCATACTCACTGTTTACAAAAGCCTAAAATTTAACGGTGCTATGAATCTTACTTTCTTCACAAAGGTGGTGGTCCTACCCATTCAGGATGAACATTTTTCTATACCTCATAACCACATACAACTTAAGAGTCATTTTAAAATCTGATAAAATTTCGGCAGCATTTCGCATTGGTCTCTAAGTACACGAAATGAAAGTGGTGAAATCAAATTCAACCACAATCAAATATGCACCCAGAGAACAATACAAAACTTAACTAACCAAAACTTTATCAAATTTTAAAATAAGTCCTAACTTGTACATAGCAATGATGCATAAAAAAATTATTCATCCCAAACTGTCTAAACAGACAATTCAAGATTCAACACAAATGATAAAATCAATTAATTTAATTACCATTTGTGTCGAATCTCAAACGGGAAACTATGGTTCGCTTATACAATTTAATAAATCACAAACTCATATGAAGGGGACTAAATAAACTTATCACATCATAAACAAATAACAAATCATAATTACCAAACAAAATTAACAAAACAAAATTAAAATTTAAAACTAAAGATAGTAATTAGTTTACCACTACCAATTTTTTAATTTAGTCGGGTACAAATTAGATTTCCAATGTAATATTAGGGTCTTGAATAATAAACAAAACTACTTATTATTATTATAATAAAAGTATTTAAAATTATACAACTAAATTAATTATGGGATTAATTCATTATCTAATAAATCTTAAATTTCCTAATCAACATTAATTATGGGGTTATTTCATTTTGTTACAATGTTCTTGTTTTTTATTATTTTACTCTTACAACTAACTTTTTATTTAATTCAACTTATCAATTTTTATGTATTTAATTTTTTTAACTAATCTAAGGAATAACACTAATTAATGTTTATGTATTTATTTAGTTAAAAATATTATCTTTTTTACTTTAATTAAATTTAGATACCCAAATTAATAAAGACAGAAATACAAAATAAATTTAACAATTAATCGTAAGCATTCCTAATCTATAACTAACAACACTAATCTATAGCTAACAACATTAATTTCCCTAATCAAGTATTTGTAATCTTAACATGCTCATTTTCTAAATACCACACTGACATTGCATCAACTAAAGAAATTTCCAACCAAGATAACCATAGGAGGAGAATGGGTTTCGAAAAGAACCTGAAGAAACGTATATAGAAGTGGCCTTCGTGGAAGAGAGAAGAAGCTTCGTGGTAGCCAATGAACACCTCGTGGAGGAAGACGAAGAGATTTCTTAGTACCTTCGTAGCTTGATAGCTTTGAGAACTCTCTTAGCTCCAATGGAGGAAGACGAAGGATAAATGAAGGGGAAGAAAGCGTGAACGTGAAAAGAAATGAGAAGAAGAGAAGATGGAAGGACGCCTCGTGAAAAGAAATGAGAAGATGGAAGCTTGTGAAAAGAAGGAGGGAAACACGAAACTACAGAGAGAGGGAAGGTGAAATGAAAAAACGCACTTCGAAAAGAGTAAAAGGTGGAATCCTATAAGCACGGATCTAGCAAACCGTGTTAGTATGCAAGCCTATAAGCACGGACCCAACAAACCCGTGTTAGTAAGTACGCCTATAAGCACGGTTCAAGCACAACCGTCTTCGTATATAACGCAAAAAATTTTTAAAAATTAATTTTCAAATACCTTTAAGCACGGTTGATGCCCAACCGTGTTAGTATGTAATACGTAAAATTTTAAAATTTTAATTTCAGTGGCCTATAAGCACGGTTAGAGACTAACCGTCTTCGTATATAACATAAAAAATTTTTAAAATTAATTTGAAATGCCTTTTAGCACGGTAGCATACTAACCGTGTTTGTATGTAATATGAAAATTTTTTAAAAATTAATGTCAGTGGCCTATAAGCACGGTTGCAAGGATGACCGTGTTGGTAGCTCCCTACGAACACGGTTACCATAGAACCATGTTCAAAACACTTTGTTAAAATTTCAAAAATGCCACCGCCTAGCTTTTAACCACGGTTTCGCTAGGACCGTGCTCAAATCTTGTCCTAGTATGTATATTTTGCACTAGTGTATGTTGCTGTGGGGAACACTGAAACTCACTTATAAAGGTTATTAGAAATGAAAATGATATTTTCTCTATGGGTAATAATTTATTATTGAATTCTTAAGTGATTATGAATTATTATGAATGATGTTGAGTATCATACAGTTTGTATATTGTGGTGGTGAATAATTATGAATAACGAAATTAACTTATATGCACATGAATGCCTTGTGGTTAATGACATATGTGGTTGAACAATAAATTCAAGATTTTGTGAATTATTATATGTGTTGTGTCCCTTGAGGACTTGTATTTTCCAAGAGGTTTTGGAAATATGAATATCATGGTATGTTAAATGGTAATAAGAATTAAAGGCATTCATGCATCATAAGCATTTGGACGCACCATGGAATTTAGGGGTTCCATGATTGCCTACCCTGGTGGGGGGTTACTCTATGACGAGTTAGGCCCTATTTTGTTGTGCGCCATGGAGTGTAGGGATTCATGGTTTATGCAAAGCCCTACTTATGATATTTGTGTACTTCGGTACTTAAGCGCCATGAAGTGTAGGGATTCATGGTATATACTAAAACCCTATTTGTGTCTCTATGAGACTATTACTGCAGTATTCCCACCAAACCAAATGGATCCAGCATGACATCATTTGACTAATTAAAGACTTATTAAATATAAATGAACTTATTTGGCATATTCATCATATCATTATGGTTTGTTGATTGTGTTTGTGCAACTTTATTTATTTTATATTTATTCTATATTCTGTCTCACTCTTACATTAATTTTTACAGTGAATGCCACGCAGAATGAAGAGTGATGCCATGATTGATGCCTATTTGAATTATTACTTGGACTTTAATTTAATGGGTTGTAATAAATATTACGTACTATGTACTGTTACTTCTAAATCGTTTCCGCTATGCAAATATTTCATGAATTTTATTAATCACGACTAGTATGCATGATAATATTCCGCAATTATCGAATTTTATGTGAACTCTGAGTTAATTTATGAATTTTAAATTGATCTTTCAAAAACACAAAAAATTTATTCAGAAAATTACATGGGACGTTACATTGGTGGTATCAGAGCATTTTCAAAAATTCAAGACCAATTGCTATGACATGTACTATTTCTTGATATAATATGTGAAATGTTTGATTCTTTACTTGATAACATGTTAAGTGTGTACTATATGACTTGTGCCTGACTGATTAATTGCAAAATGATTTGTTTGATTATTGTTGGTAATATGATAAATGTGTTATACAATTTATTGCTTAACTGATAAACTGTAGAATACTTATAGTTAGGTTATAATACAATATATTTTCCCTTAGAATTAGTATAAACCAAACTACGAATGTAGGATGGCAAGAAACAACAACAACAACAACAACGATATGGCAGCAGCTTTCAACCGCTTAGCTGAAGCCATAGAACGACAAAACCAACCAAGGAGCACTGGAGGACTCCATGGGTTAGACCACTTCCTGAAAAGAAAGCCTTCATAATTCAAAGGAGGTTATAATCCAAAAGGAGCATATCTTTGGGCCAAGGAAATAGAGCGCATCTTTCGAGCATTGCCCTGCACAGAATGCGAAAAGGTGGAGTATGCCACCTATATGTTGGTGGAAGAGGTAGAAAACTGGTGGATTCATGCTAGAATCCGTATGATCAAGACTGACAGACCCTTGAACTGGGTCAACTTCAAAGATTGTTTCCTGGAGAAATATTTTCCAGCAAGTGTGAAAAGCCGCAAAGAGCTAGAATTTATGGAGTTGAAACAAGGCTCGATGTCCGTTGGAGAATATGCTGCAAAGTTTGAAGAACTATCTCTCTTTTACCCTCCTTTTCAACAGGCTGGTGCCGAAGAATCAAAATATGTTAAATTTGAGAACGGGCTGAATTTGGAAATCAAAGAGGCGATAGGGTACCAAGAAATTCGAAGTTTTCCTATTCTGATCAACAAATGCAGAATTTTTGAAGAAAATCACCAAGCCAGACTGGCACATGAAAAAGCCAATAGACAACTGAAACCTTAATCAGTTGATTTCAAAAGGAGAGGATCATTCTATCAAGGACGTTTCAAGGGAGGATCATCATCATCATCTTCTGAGAGGCGCAACAACATGAGGTGTCTTAAGTGCGGAGGTAATCATCATGTATGTGATTGTAACAGATGTCCTGAAGATGTCACTTGCTTTAGATGTAATCAGAAAGGACACATCAGTCCAAATTGCCCACAGAACCAACAAAACAACGACAGCAACACTATGAATAATCAAAGAGGCTCTAACTATCAGGGAGGTCGTGGAGGAAACACGCGAGTTGCTCAACCTCCAAGACAGAACAGGGAGTCAACAGACCAGAGGTTACAATCAACAACTGGGAGAGTCTTTGCCATCAGCAGTTTAGAGGCAGATCAAGCTGATGATCTCGTACAAAGTAAGTGTGAAATCAATGGTACAATCTTATCTGTGTTATTTGATTCTGGTGCTACACATTCTTTTATTTCTGATGAGTGTGTTCGACGCCTCCAATTACCTGTGAAGCCTATGACATATGATCTGATTGTTTCCACTCCCACCAGTACACAACTTAGGACTACTAAGGTGTGTAACGAATGTTCTATGCTCATAGAAGGTAAAAACTTTCTAGTAGATCTTGTTTGTTTACCTCTGAAGGATCTGGAAGTAATCCTAGGGATGGACTGGTTATCGGCAAATCGAGTCTTGGTGGACTGTCATAACAAAATTATGATACTTCCATCAGAAGAAAATATTACTTCCGATAATCTCAAACTCTTTGCCTTACAAGGTGAAAGCCAATTATTTGCCTTGTTTACTCTTCCACAAGGAGATAGAGAATCTAAAGCAATCAAAATGCCAGTTGTTTCTGAATTCCCTGAAGTATTTCCCGAGGATGTCTCAAGTTTACCTCCAGAACATGAGATAGAATTCTCAATTGATTTAATTCCAGGAGCAGAACCAGTATCTAAGGCTCCATATCGTATGTCACCTATTGAACTGGCAGAACTGAAGAAGCAAATTGAGGAGTTGTTGGAGAAACATTTCATCAGGCCTAGTGTGTCGCCATGGGGAGCGCCAGTATTACTTGTCAAAAAGAAAGATGGAAGCATGAGATTATGTGTAGATTATCGTCAGTTGAACAAATTGACGGTGAAGAATAGATATCCTTTGCCCAGAATTGATGATTTGATAGATCAATTGAGGGGTGCTACTGTATTTTCCAAGATTGATCTACGATCGGGATACCATCAGATTCGTGTCAAGTATGAGGATATTTCAAAGACAGCTTTTAGAACACGCTATGGCCATTACGAGTATCTTGTGATGCCCTTCACAGTAACCAATGCCCCAGCTGTATTCATGGATTACATGAATCGAGTGTTCCATTCATACTTAGATCAGTTTGTTATTATCTTTATTGATGACATTCTGATTTATTCTAAGACGTGGGAGGAACATGAAAAGCATCTTTGAGTGGTATTACAGATTCTGAAAAAGAAGCAGTTGTATGCCAAGTTGTCTAAGTGTGAATTCTGGTTGAAGGAGGTAAAGTTTCTAGGTCATGTAATCTCAAGCGAAGGAGTGCCTGTGGACCCTTCTAAAATTAAAGCTGTAACGAACTGGGAGAGACCTACTTCAGTCACTGAGATACGAAGCTTCCTGGGATTAGCAGGTTATTATCGGAGATTCATTGAAGGGTTTTCTCAAATTTCCCTACCAATGACTCGTCTAACCCGAAAGAATCAACCTTTTGATTGGACGTCAGAATGTGAGAGAAGTTTCCAGGAACTAAAAATGAAGCTTACATCTGCTCCAGTCTTAACCTTGCCTGACCCACAAGAAGACTTTGTGGTTTATTGTGATGCTTCTAAGATGGGCTTAGGTTGTGTCTTGATGCAGCAATGAAGAGTGGTTGCCTATGCTTCTAGGCAGTTGAGACCACATGAAATGAACTATCTAACGCATGATCTAGAATTGGCAGCAGTGGTATTTGCTCTGAAAATCTGGAGACACTATTTGTATGGAGTCAAGTTTGAAGTGTTCAGTGACCACAAGAGCTTGAAGTATTTGTTCGATCAAAAGGAATTGAACATGAGGCAGCGAAGATGGATGGAGTTTCTTAAAGATTATGATTTTGATTTGAAGTACCATCCAGGAAAAGCAAATGTGGTGGCAGATGCACTTAGCCGAAAGTCCATTCATATGGCATCTTTAATGATAAAAGAGATGGAGATGATAGAACAGTTTAGAGATATGAACTTGGGTGTGGAAATGAAATCTTCAAGGAGTATGACCTTGGGAATTTTGAAGATAACCAATGATTTCCTGAAGCTGTTAGGTGAAAGACAGACAAAGGACTTACAACTACAGGAGTTGAGAGAGTTGCAGGTGAATGGAAAGGATATGGGATTACAAGAAGGATCAGATAGAATTTGGAGAATCAGAAGCAGAATTTGTATACCAGATGATGTTGATCTGAGAAGGACAATCCTAGAAGAAGCGCATAAAACTATGTTGACCATCCATCCTAGATCAACTAAGATGTATCAAGATCTGAAGAAAAGCTTTTGGTGGCCAAGGATGAAGAAAGAAATAGCTGAATATGTGTCTTCCTGTCTGGTGTGTCAAAAAGCCAAAGTGGAACATCAGAAGCCATCTGGTGAACTACAACCATTAGAGATTCCTGTCTGGAAATGGGATGATATTTCAATGGATTTTGTGTTAGGGTTACCAAGAACACGTTCAGGGAATGATGCAATCTGGGTTATTGTAGACAGATTGACAAAGTCTGCTCATTTTCTCCCGATGAATATGAAGAACTCTCTACAAAAATTGGCACAATTATACGTGAAGGAGATCATAAGACTTCATGTTGTACCATCTAGTATTGTGTCAGATAGAGATCCAAGGTTCACTTCCCGATTCTGGGGAAGCTTGCATCAGGAGTTGGGTTCGAGACTTCGATTAAGTTCAGCTTATCATCCCCAAACAGATGGACAGTCAGAGCGTACCATACAAAGTTTGGAAGACTTACTGCGATCTTGTGTGCTTGAACATAGTGGTAGTTGGGAGCAATTTCTTCCACTGATAGAATTCACGTATAACAATAGCTACCATAGCAGTATTGGTATGGCTCCATTTGAGGCGTTGTATGGTAGAAAGTGTCGAACGCCCCTTTGTTGGTTAGAAACTGGTGAAAGTTTGGCGTTAGGACCCGAAATTGTACAACAGACTACTGAACAAATAGAAATAATCAAAGAAAAGATGAAGGCGTCCCAAGATAGACAGAAACATTATTACGATAAGAGGAGGAAACCACTTGAATTCCAAGTTGGTGAGCATGTATTTTTAAAGGTTTCACCTCACAAGGGGATTGGTCAAGCGTTGAAGAGTAAGAAGTTGAGTTCAAGGTTCATTGGACCATATGAGATTCTGAAGAGGATTGGTATAGTGGCATATCAGATTGCACTTCCTCCTCACCTGGCAAATCTGCACAATGTGTTTCATGTGTCACAGCTGAGGAAGTATGTGCGGGACCCCACTCATGTGATTGCTACTGATGATGTAAAAGTTAGGGAAAATCTAACCATCGCTGTAGAACCCACACAAATCATAGAAAGGTCGATCAAATGTCTGAGAAATAAGAATGTACCACTGGTAAAGGTTGTATGGAAGCAAGGAAATGATAAAACTCTGACTTGGGAGCGAGAAGATGCGATGAGAGCGTAATATCCAGGATTGTTTCACTGAAGGGTGCATTAAGTTAAATTTTGGGGACAAAATTTTTTATTAGGGTGGGAAAAATGTAACATCCTGCTTTAATAATAGTTCAATTATATAATTTATGAAGCATGGAAGGTCTGTAAGTGTTAATCAATGAATAAAACACTCTATGGATGGTTTTTAATGCTCCAAAAGTTTCATTTTTGGATATAATTCTAGAATTTATATAGATCCTTATTGATAAGACCCAATTTCCGAGTAAAAATGCCTTAGAAAGAACTGTCAGAGTGAGAAAGAGACTCTGTTCCGAGTGAAAACTACAAATTCCGAGTGACCAAGAGGAATTCCAAGTGGAAATGGAAATACCGAGTGAAAATTATGTTTTTCGAGTGGAACATGGTCAAGAGGACTTATTCCGAGTGAAATTTTGTCTCAGAGACTCACTACTGAGTCAAACATGTCAGGAAGACTCAATTCCGAGTCAATTATTCCTAAGTGACTCATTTCTGAGTCAAACACCTCAGAAAGACTCATTTCCGAGTCAAGTACTCTCTAAAGACTCATTTCCGAGTCAAATGTTTCTGAAGGACTAGTTTCCAAGTCAATCATAGTCAGACATAGCATTTCTGACTGAAAGTTCACTGAGTGCCTTCATTTCTGAGTGAAGTACAGAGAAAAATATAATTCCGAGTGGGAATGACATCAATTGAGAGTATGGAATAACTTTACCGAGTGGAAGGCTGAGCAAGAGATGACTCGGAGTTGGAATGAAATTACCAAGTGAAAGACTGACTGAGAACTGACTCGGTTTTAGGGAGAATATGCCGAGTGAGATATTTTATAAGTAAGTCCGAGTGAGGAAACTCCGACTGTCACCTCCAAGGAAGAGAAATCAGACTGAGAGTTTCAAATAGAACCAATTCCGAGTGAATAATAGGTGAAGACTCAGTTTCAAGAGGTTTTACCGAGTGGACTAAGATGTTGAATGAAAGCTGAGTTGATTCGCTTAAGCGAATGAATTCCTTGCTTAAGCGAGGGAGAGTGTCTGGCTCAAGCGAGTTGGTATTCGCTTGAGCGAAACTCACACTCGCTCAAGCAGGTCGGTTTCCGCTTGAGCGAAGCCCCTCTGCCAGTGCATTATATAGCACTCGCTCAAGCGAGTCGGATTCCGCTGGAGTGAGAGGACTCGGTTTCCCTTCTTCTTCACACGACTGGAGGAATTCCAGTCGGTTTATAGGCTAGCCGAGTGGAATTCCAGTCGGTTTTCAGTGCCAGGAGTAACTTTTGACTCCTTTCTTCTCTCTTATGTAATTTTTAATGCAACCAAAACCATTATTACTCACCCTAGTGGGTGGACGGCCAGAAGTGGACCATTATAAGCCACTTTCTTATTTTTAATCCTCCATTATCTCCACTAACATTTCCCACTTGTTTTGCATTATTAACTCTGCCTTTTGCTAAGACCTGAACGCATTAGAACAAAGCTAGTGAACTATCCTTACATTGATTTCCCTCCTTCCTCAATACTCCTTCGAACAGAAGCCAGGATAGTAAGAGGCCATTTTCAGTCGGCAAACCAAGTAAGAGGGGACAGGGTTGTGAATATTTATGAAATGGGTAGAGTTGTATGCTGTTCTAGGATTCCAGTTTTTAATTTCGTAGCTTGTTGCTTAATTTTGAAACTGAAAACATATGAATTTGTCTCTGACTTCTTCATGAAAGTTGTAGATCTTTATGTTATCTAAATTTTGAGACCTGAATCAATTAATTTGAATATGTATAGCAAAAGTTATGGCCAAAATACTACTGCATACCCTAGTGAAAGATTAATTCTATGTTTTTTGCATATTTTGATATTCTGGGAAATATACATGCATAATCAGCCTTTGATGTCTTCATGAAGTTATAGATATTCATGTTAGGAATCTATAGAAAGTGGTTTCAAGTTAAAAAGATGCTTGTATCTCTATTTATGCTCAAAATACAGAAGTATGTTCATGATGAAAATCTGTTAACTATGAAATTTGAATCTTGTTTTCAATACTGGGAATTTTGTGGTATGAATTAGTGGTCGGTGTATTCATGAAAGTTGTAGATAATTATTTTAAGAATATTTTAGAACTGGTTTCATGCTAAAATCATTTTTATAGCTCCAAAAACGTTGAAAATACTAATATATATACGCTTTGAAAACTCACATGGAGGCAGTGTTGTATTTTGTGGATAAATGGTATTCTGCTTAGAATCTGAACTCATGATCTTCATGAAAATTGTAGATATTTGTGTTAAGAGTAATTTGGAACTGGTTTCATGCCAAGATCATTTTTGTAACTCCAGAAACGCTGAAATTACTAACATATGTACGTTTTGAGAAAACTTACCTTGAGGCAGTGTGGTATTTCATGGATAAGTGATATTTCTGTTTAGAATTTGAAATTGAGTTCTATATGAAAATTGTAGACAATTATGTTATTGAACTACAAAAAGTGGAATCATCTAAAAAGGATTTGATTTGCTCATGTTATGACTGTTTTACTAACGTATGTTGCTGTGGGGAATGCTGAAACTCACTTATAAAGGTTATTAGAAATGAAAATGATATTTTCTCTATGGGTAATAATTTATTATTGAGTTCTTAAGTGATTATGAATTATTATGAATGATGTTGAGTATCATACAGTTTGTATATTATGGTGGTGAATAATTATGAATAACGAAATTAACTTATATGCACATGAATGCCTTGTGGTTAATGACATATGTGGTTGAACAGTAAATCCATGATTTTGTGAATTATTATATGTGTTGTGTCCCTTGAGGACTTGTATTTTCCAAGAGGTTTTGGAAATATGAATATCATGGTATGTTAAATGGTAATAAGAATTAAAGGCATTCATGCATCATAAGCATTTGGACGCACCATGGAATTTAGGGGTTCCATGATTGCCTACCCTGGTGGGGGGTTACTCTATGACGAGTTAGGCCCTATTTTGTTATGCGCCATGGAGTGTAGGGATTCATGGTTTATGCAAAGCCCTACTTATGATATTTGTGTACTTCGGTACTTAAGCGCCATGAAGTGTAGGGATTCATGGTATATGCTAAAACCCTATTTGTGTCTCTATAAGACTATTACTGCAGTATTCCCACCAAACCAAATGGATCCAGCATGACATCATTTGACTAATTAAAGACTTATTAAATATAAATGAACTTGTTTGGCATATTCATCATACACTACTGAAAAAACCTTAAACAACGACCACAATTTAGCGACCACCAACTACCGTCGCTAATCAGCGACCGATTTAGCGACCATTTTAAGTAAAAAGGGACCAAAAAAATGTTAGCGACGCGTTTAGCGACCACAAGGGGGATCGGTCGCTACCAAATGTAGACACCGTCGCTAGTACGGTCGCTAACATCCGCGACGGTCAACTGCGTCACTAAGTTTTGTGCTAGTGACGGAGGCCTCCGTCGTCGCTATTATTAACAAAGGATACTAGTGACGGATTTTTCCTTCCGTTGCTAATATTCAGGAACGTAGTGACGGAATTATGTACCGTCGCTAATGTTTTCATCTTCCCTCCATATTTCCACATTCAGGGAGGGAATGTAGCGATGGGGTTTATCACCGTCGCTAATATTTAGGAGGTTAGCGACGGCGTTTTTCTTCCGTTGCTAATATTTTCGCCTTCCCTCCATATTTCCACTTTCAAGAATAGAACGTAGCGACGGTGGTGTTTACCCGTCGCTAATATTTAGGAGATTAGTGACGGAATTGTTATACCGTGGCTAATATTCAGGAGCGTAGTGACGGTGTTAGTGTGCCGTCGCTAAGGGTTTTAGTTGTAGTGACGTACGTAGCGACGGGAAGGTTGCCGTCGCTAAGTGTCAGTAATACTCGACCAGCACCTCTCCCCAAATCATTTGCCCTAACTCTCCCTGCCTCCCTCCTCTGTTTCCCTGAGCTCCTCCAAGTGCCTCCCTATCTCTGACTTCCTCGACCGGTGTCCCCCCGTCCGTTCCTTCCCCAAACCCTCCCTCCCTCCCTCCTCTGTTTCCCTTAGCTCCTCCGTCACCCTTCGTCTCTATCTCTCCTCTGCGCCCGTCGGTTCCTCCCTCTATCTCCTTCTCCGTGCGTTCGTCGGCACCTCCCTCCCTCCTCTGTTTCCCTTAGCTCCTCCGTCACCCTCCGTCTCTATCTCTCCTCTGTGCCCGTCGGTTCCTCCCTCTATCTCCTTCTCCGTGCGTCTTCGTCGGCACCCATTCCCTTACCGGTGGCTACACGCATCCCTTCCTGGTCAGGTTAGTTCTCTACGTTTTTCCGTTCGTGTATGTTAATATTGCCATGGATACTTGTAGTTGCATGAACCCTTGCTATCATAGATTTGCAGTTACAATTTTTTGATATCTTTATAGATGATATAATTTGGTTTTATGTGTATTACTTATTTGTGTGCTTAGTAGGACAGCTTTAGTTGAATTAAGAACTTTCCATCTCAGTTTTTTCAAGTAGTCTATATTTGAACTTGCCTAGATGTGTTATATTGATAAATTGGGCTGTGTGATAGTGTGTAAAAACTGTGTGCATTGTGTTATATGCCCTGTTTGAAAAGTTTATGATTCTTCACTAATTTTTTTCATCTTAACTTCAACATTTAATTCCAATTTTAAATTTACAAGATGCTTATTAAAATGATGGATTCAGTTCAGGTGTAAACCGTATTCTTATTTAAATTAGAATTATGTATTCATATTATTCTTTTTTAGTTTTCATTAATTGGTTTGATGTAAATATTAGATGTCATTTAGACATGTTAAAAATTTGAATCAAGATGGGAGGAATGAAAATGACATTGCACAGTTGAATAAGACATGGATTCAGCATAACAAGTGTGCGAGATGCATAGATAAAGTTGTAGTTGTAGTGTATATTTAAAGTTGCCTATAAGATTGTTTTAGTTTTTTTTGTTGTTGTTGTAGTTGAAGAACGTGACAATAATAAGTAAAATCCTTATGACATTTATTTTGTTCAAGCCTATTTTGAGCCTGTGTCATAACATTCTATATAAAGTTAAAATCATGAGCAGGAAGAAAAGTTTCTTTACAAAATTTAGGAGTCAACTTAACAAATGATGTCCAAATGCATTAAGTTTTGGTGGTGGAGGAGGAAAGTACAAATTTCTGACAAAGAAAATATGATGAAAGTTCTGTAATTAAAAATAAAAATAGACAACATTTTCACAATTTGTCAAAAACCTATTTCTTTTTTTTTGGACAAACAAATACCTATTTGTTTTTGTTCATCAAATTGATACCTATCATTGTTCATCAAATGGGCTTGCTGTTTTGGGCCATAGAAACCCCGAGTCATGGGCCTTTGTTTGGAGCCCGTAAGATTTGGCTCCACGTGGCGCAACAGAAGCGGAACTTGGAACCTGCCATATAAGGTCTTCAATTCGGAAGCTTTGACTGAGAGAATGTAGCAATAGAAAAGGGAAATTTCGAAAGAAACAGTAAAGAGAAAATGCGAAAGTTCGAACTATATTATAATTATAACAATACTTATTCCACAATTTTCTTATTTCATTTTTGTTGGCTGACAATCAGCATACAACATTATTTTTCTCTTCACTCTAAATTGTAACTTCAACACTGTACTCTCCTTCCTCTATAATTTCAATTGCAAAATTTTAAGAAATTCACTTGGTAGCTCTTGATTCCTTACCCAGTACCAACCTTCCTCTTTATCACTTCATTTTTTTTTAATTTAAACCTCGAATTGCATATGATGACTAAGAACAAAAGATGACTAAGAAATTGTTTAGAAACATAGGCACCAATTCTCACTTCACCTTTTAGAACAAATTCATAACCCCTTTTACCACACTTTAATTATTCCACTTCCATTCCCTTTACCACCTTCGACAACACTTGCTTGCCTTTTCTTCTCTCTTCCAAAAAAAATTCCAGCCAGCACCACAGTTTAGAAACCCCCTTCATCAGCCCTTCTCAATCACTATAAACAACCACAAGATCCTCCACTTTCACCCCTCCTCACAGCCTCACCATCCATGACCACCACCACATCTCAAATCCACCATGTTCTTCCGATTTCCACCTCGAATTGGCACCACTGTTCCTCTCTATTACACGCTGGATAGAGGGCATCAAAGAGGCAAAGAGTTTGGAGCCATTGCCTTCTCTTGACTGTGAGGTATAGAGTGGATACTTTGTCATCTTTTTAAATTTAAAACGATTTCTGGTACCTTAAATTGTTTTTCTGGCCACCATTTTCCGGCATTGTCTCGACACACCACTCTTCGACATGTACCTCTCTATGTGTCACGACTAGCCCTTCCCCTCTCATGCACGACGCCACTTTCCTCATCAAGCATCATGGTGTTATGCCTTGCCATGCCATCATAAGTTACCATGACCATGCCATGACCATGTCATCATCCCATGCTTATTAATTGTCACGTTATATTGCTTCTTCCCATTCCATAATCATGCCTCTTTAGTTACAAATCATAGGCACCAATTCTCACTTCACCTTTTAGAACAAATTCATAACCCCTTTTACCACACTTCAATTATTCCACTTCCATTCCCTTTACCACCTTCGACAACACTTGCTTGCTTTTTCTTCTCTCTTCCAAAAAAAATTCCAGCCAGCACCACAGTTTAGAAACCCCCTTCATCAGCCCTTCTCAACCACTATAAACAACCACAAGATCCTCCACTTCTACCCCTCCTCACAGCCTCACCATCCATGACCAACACCACATCTCAAATCCACCATTTTCTTCTGATTTACACCTCGAATTGGCACCACTGTTCCTCTCTATTACACGCTGGACAGAGGGCATCAAAGAGGCAAAGAGTTTGGAGCCATTGCCTTCTCTTGACTGTGAGGTATAGAGTGGATACTTTGTCATCTTTTGTTCTTAGTCATCATATGCAATACACTTTTGAATGATATTAACATGATTACTAATGCTGGACAGTAAGGCTTCCTTTAAATTTAAAGTGTGTATGGTTGATTGCTTAGAAAGCTTCAATTTGTAAGTTTGATTTTATCAATTGATGATGAATATTTGATGCATGATGCGTGATGATGGATAATCATGGTGATGATGTTTCCTTAGTTTAGGGCAGTTTTGAATTTTTTTTAATTGCTGGAAAACCATGTTTTAGGTAAAGTTTTAAGATTATAAAAAGGATTTTTGAATGTTGATGAAATGATATTGTGAGGTATACCCGTAAGTTATAAATTGTTTGCTAAGTTTTTGCTTTTTCACCATCTTTTGGTCTAAGGTTGTATATTGTTTTCCTAAAATTTTAAAACAATTTTCTAAGTTTAAGAAATGATTTTAGTAGGATAATAATTGTTGTTTGGATTTTCCTAGGGCCATGAAGGCATTGTAGTGTGTTCTTGAACATTTTTGAGTGGTCATTGTTTTGTTTGCTGTGGAGAACTTTTTATTTTTTTGAATTTAGATTGGTGACAAATTAAATTCATGCACACTTGCTTGCAACGGGTGTTACAGTGAAGTTTTTGCTCTTTGCTTTTTATGTAACAAACCTCTAACAATGAAAATTTCTAAATGTGAGACTGAGATTCAACACTTTAACTGGTTTTGAATATAAAAATTATTGACAAAAAAGTGTAAAAAAATTGCTTCTGGTCCAAATGTGATTTTTAATGATATAACTGGTTTCATTTGGTCTAAAACCGGTTTAAAAATTAGTTTTCAGGCTACAAAATCAGATTTAAAACTGGTTTGAGTTTAAACCGGTTTTAGAACCGCATTTATAAACCGGTTTACACCTGAAACTGCAACCTTTCTATTTGTTCAGAACCTCTTCTTGGTTGTTCTGTTACCCTCTTTCTTTGCAAGTCTCCTCCATGCCTCTCCAATTGCATTGAAGATGAGGTTCTTTTTTTCTTCTCCATTGGCCACTTTAGTCTTTAGTTGCTTGTTCATCTCTAGAAGTTCAACCTTCTCTTTGTGTAACCTTACATTATGCTGTTTCATGGTCTCAAAATCTTGATCCATGGACTTTCTCTTTGACTCTAATTTTTCTCTCTCAAATTGATATTGTTGAAGTGAAGTTACTAGGACAAAGTTCTCTACAGATAGCTAATGCTTCTCCTCTTGGCTTTTCACAAGAGAACTTTTCAAGCCATCAATGGTGTCCAAAAAATGTGATATTGGTATTTCCTCATGCTTGATTCCTTTGTCATGCCTGCCATCTGGATCAATATGAAGAGCCCTATATACTTGATGAATACACCTTTTAAGCTTTCTAATTTCATGTAGCAAAAACTCCTCTTCCATCAGTTGCATGAGATTTTCAGTTTCCAGGTCGGAGATAACTTTGTTAGAAAACTTTGATGCCTCAACGTGTAATATCCCTATTGACAACAGTGAGTGCAATCAAATATTTAAATGCCTCAACGTGTAACGTCCCTATGATAAAATGTCTTGTTTCTTTTAATTAATGTAATTTGCCTCTTTCGTGTGACATAAGATATGCTATTGATGTGAACTGAAGTTGATAATTTCCTAAATAGCGTTAGGATTCAGTTTTTCTGTTTTCCCTTTTTTAGTAAGTTGTTACATTATTAGCTATTACATCTTTAGAAACCTCATTATGGAAACCAGTTGAATGTTGAGAACTTTGATTAACACTTTTAACCATCAACATTGGTTCAGTAGATATGCGATATTATCTCTTAATCTAGTGAGAAATAGAGAGTCTTGTTGTCACGTCATCCAATCCAGGTGGAGGACACAATGGCGCAATGATACATAGTTTGCAGTTATCCCCAATGCATGGAAGTTCTGAGTAACTTTAGCTTTGGCGGCTACCCCCAACAAAAATAATCCAGGAATCAAATTGAAGAATAAGCTCTGCATAATTGAACCAGAATTTTAGGTACCCTCCAAAAGAAGAATTTATGGAGTGCTGACGGAGATTGTTGAAGTTTCATTCTCTGGACGACTAAGAAGAGATATTGTTCTATTCAAATGTGATTGGTTCGACAACACAATCGGTGTTGGAACAAAGGTTGACAACAACTATGGCTTAGTTGAGGTCAAGAAGAATGGTAGATATAAAGGGTTTGATCCCTTCATTTTTGCCCAACAAGCTGAGCAGGTTTATTACACCGACTTCCCGGGAGGACATCGGGACTGGTATACAGTAATCAAGGCCAAGGCCCGAAGTCAGATCACTGACAATGTCTCCGAGGAGGTCGATGACGCTTATCATCTTGCACCACACGAGCTCAACGATGCCAATTTGTTGTTCAACATTGATCCAGTCATAATGGATGAGACACTCGCCACTACGGGGGGGGAACACATTGACAAAGACCTTGTCTCTCGATCAAAATGGTCTAGGGCTGATTTGGATACTGATGAACTTGTTCAAACAGATAACCACAGTGACACTGAAACTAAGGGGGAATTTGAAACTGAAACAGACACAGAGTATGTAGTTGTTAAACATATATACATAGGTTTATATATATCCTGAGACTAACCTTTCTTTTCATGATTTTATCCACAGATGACGGGACGTCGACTGCCCTTCAGTAGGGGTGGTGGGTCCAGGACCCCGGCTTCCCGTCTGGGGACTCCTACCCCAGGGCAGGAGACCACTCCATCACCACCACAGCGGACCACTCCATCACCACTACAGCAGACCACTCCATCACCACCACCACAGCAGACCACCCCATCACCCCCACAGCTGACCACCCCAGAGCAGACTCCTGGAGTTGGTGGCTTGGAGGACCATGGCCATCAGGCGACCCCACCTCCGGCATCCCCTCTGCCCATGTTGGTACCCGTGCCAGCCGGAGACGAGTAAGTGACTAAATTTCATATACTTTTATGTTATTTGTATGATACTTTATATTAGGGTTTAGTGGAAAGACTTGTCGGTTTATTGGATGTTACTTTAATTAGTACTTGTATAGATTGAATTGTACTGGGCACTCTTCTGTTTGTAACAGGGTAACTATTTAAACTTGGAAATGTTACATTTACAGGGGAGACTCTGCCGAAATTTTGGGTGTCTCCCTAGATTGTGTGTTGTTTTACTCCTAACATAATTGTTGTCATTACAGCTTTGTTGATAGTAGTCGCACTACCAAAGCGATTACTAAGGTTTTGAAGGCCCAGTGGGATGGTCCATATATATCTTGGACAGATGCTGGGAAGGTTGTGCAAGATAGGTGGTTTGACACCTTCTCGGTAAGTTCCTAGCTCATTTATTGTGACTTGATTTGTAAAATAGACCTGTTATTAATTTTGATTTCTCAATTCATTTTACAGCGTGATTACCAGTGGGCGGAGGGTATGATTGATGAGATTAGGAAGGTCTTTGCCACAAAGACCTCCAAAATCATCAAGAGTACCCTTTGGAAGGTGAGGGACAAGGGTGAGCGCCCTCGTTGGATCCCGGAGGACCATTGGGACGGGATGGTCCAGAAGTGGGGCGGGGTCCCATTCCAGCAGGCGAGTGCTCAGAATAGGGCCAACAGAGCCGCCGATGCTGCAGCCTCGGTTTACACTGGGGGTAGCATTTCAACCCTCGAGCACAAGAAAAGATTTGTAAGTATATTTATGTTAAACATTTCTATTATGATTCGTCTTACATGTTTACAAATAATAATCTCAATGTTTTTTGTCCACCACAGGAGCAGAGGGAGCACCGGGAGCCTTCTTTGTTTGAGGTCATGCAAATGACCAAGAAGAACAAAGCCGGTGCATGGGTAAACCAGAAGACTACGGAGCTAGCGGTATTTACTTTTAACTGACACATGCTTATAATTTACAAATCAGCTTACTAATCCTATCGTTGTTTTTGAATTTACAGGAGGCGTATCAGGCCAGGAGGGCCGAGAAGGAGGCGGACCTGGTGGCTTCCACTCCTGAAGGGAAGGTTCCTCCCACACTATCTTGTTCTGACGACAACGCCATCTATATGGAGGCTGTTGGCGGTGTGAACAAGAAATGGAGGGTGTTTGGATTGGGTGGCGTCGGCACGCAGCTGGCGAAAAAAGGGAAGACCCCTTCCTCTTCGTCTTCCTCTGGTCTTCCGACTGAGGTCGTTCAGGTAATTCAAAACCTGAACGATGAGCTACAGGAGGAGCGACGTCAGAGGCAGTTGCTGTTGGAGCGGCACGAGGCGGACCGACAGAAGGCCGAGGCGGACCGACAGCGGGCCGAGGAGCAGCACGCCGAGACTCGTCGGCAACTTGCTCAGCAGCAGGAGCTACTGATGCAGTTGATGGCGAGGCTACCTCCCACCACTTCCCAGGCGCCCCCACCACCACCCCAGGATCCCCCACCACCTTGATTGTAGTTCTTTTATTTATACACATTGTATATTTGATTTTTAGTTATGTTATATTTTCATTCAGTATTTATTTTGTCATTCTTTATTTATTATGTCAATATTTATTGGTAATTACATTCAAATCACAAAGCCTTATTCTACCTATCATTAGTAATTCAACCTATTTGATAAATTAATTTAATCTATTATTTTGTTTTTAATAATTTATTACTTCAAAAAATTATTTTAATTTAATTATAAAATTTTATCAGCCAATACAAAATACAAAATATTAAGATTTTTTTAAAGTTAAATTAACAAAACCTACCTATCATTGAATCAATTTTAAAAAAATTTAAAAATGACGGTTAGCGACGGCCCACCACCGTCGCTGAATTAAAAACACTAGCGACGGACGCTCTGGTCGCTACATCACAACCACTAGCGACGGACGATCTGGTCGCTACATCACAAACACTAGCGACGGATGTTGTGGTCGCTACGTCACAACCACTAGCGACGGAGTCTGTCGTCGCTGTATCATAACCACTAGCGACGGATTCTGTCGTCGCTGTACTTGTTACAAATAGCGACGAGCAAGGGTGGTCGCTACATGAGTACATGTAGCGACGGCATAGGGCGGTCGCTGATGGCTGTTATTAGCGACGGGCTTTCGTGGTCGTTGTATGCCAACACTTAGCGACGGCTGGGGTTATTGGGACAGAGACGATTTTAGCGACGGCCTTACGCCGTCAATATGTTAGCGACGACAGGTGTGGCGTCGCTGATGTGTTTTCGACGAGGGTTTTAGCGACGTCCTCCTTTCCGTCTGAGATACCGTCGCTAATGTGTTTAGCGACGGCCATTCTGTGGATTAGCGACCAATACCTTCCGTCGCTATCAGTTGTTTTTTTAGTGGTGATATCATTATGGTTTGTTGATTGTGTTTGTGCAACTTTATTTATTTTATATTTATTCTATATTCCGTCTCACTCTTACATTAATTTTTACAGTGAATGCCACGCAGAATGAAGAGTGATGCCATGATTGATGCCTATTTGAATTATTACTTGGACTTTAATTTAATGGGTTGTAATAAATATTACGTACTATGTACTGTTACTTCTAAATCATTTCCGCTATGCAAATATTTCATGAATTTTATTAATCACGACTAGTATGCATGATAATATTCCGCAATTATCGAATTTTATGTGAACTCTGAGTTAATTTACGAATTTTAAATTTATCTTTCAAAAACGCGAAAAATTTATTCGAAAAATTACACGGGACGTTACAAAGGAGTTCTAAGTAGAAACAAAATTTAAAGTAGAAAATAAAAATGAGTAGGAAATAAGATATACATGATGGATGAATAACTTCAAATGATATATAAATCATGATAGCTATATAGAAAACATAAATGCATTACAAATCACACCTTGGACAATTTATAATCATCAGGTTACAAAGATCAAATAAACTGTAATGTAAGAAAACAACTTAAGACTGATGGAAAAAACACATCAGATTTTGAAATATAAAAAAACATACACATATGCATTAAAATTACAGCAAAAGTGTCCAAATAGAACCAAAATGCAATAAACCAAAAGATGTGGAAACTAAAGTTGAAAGATGAACTCTTGCTCTGTTGCTCCTAAGTCCTTTCGATTGCTAGTGGTCACAATACTAAATGTGTTAGGCATTTCTTTTTGGATACCAAATCCCTCTCCCACTACATAAGAGGTTACCATGTGCTCCAACAACACAATGCCTCATTCCCCTTGTTGCCAAGCCTTTAAATTTACCCAAATGAATTACTTAAAGACGTGCTTACCCCAACTTGATCATAGGGAACAGTTTGGTCGCAACTTGAAAACCTATAAACTTGAAGACTTGCTTGCTAATTTGATGGTATGTAAATATTGAGACTATTTTTTTTTCTCTATTCTCAACTAAGATTCTTGAATACAATAAAAGCTCATCAATATTAACTCTTACTTTTGGTTCACAAATTAATCCTAATTTAATTTCATAAATCAACATATCTTATCAATCAATTAATACCAAATATACATCTAAAAACACCTTTGTATTTGAAATTAAATACACTCATAAAATCTCTCTATTAATTAACCCTAGCATACAATTTACACAAATTTCCTATGTACTTTTTTGAAGTACTTGTGAGTTGAAAATAAAAGTACACAAGTGTTTTCTTTTTTCCCTTAACAAATTGAAATGCCTATTTACATGTTATATATACATTTTTTTTTAATGAAAGCACTTAAGTTTGAACCTAAAACCATTCGAACTACCTAAACCCCACTATAATTATATTTACTCTACTTACATGTTCTTATTTAAAATCTGAAGTTCAATTCTAATGCGTTTTCAGAATAAAATTATTTACCATATTTACTAATTAGAAATTACTTTACATATAACTTTTAAATTAATTAATTCAAAACTCAACAATTTTAGTCATAAGGGAGTCCATAAATAATTTTTATAGACAATAATATTAGTTCAAGATAAATGATGAATTACAATCAACCTCTCCATCCATGATATCCGAAATTTCAGAGAATTGACAAAAACAAGATACGAGGACCCGCGCTTTACTCTCCATTCATAAAATAATACATAAACACATTAATATATTTTGGACATCTCTTAAACCAACCCCAGATAATTAATCCATTATCAAATCACTTTCTTTATATGTTTCTCTCCTCTCACCCTTCATTAACTAGTTTTTCATTTTGTATTTCGTGGATGCCCACTTTCTATTCTCCTCCTTAGGAACCCACTTTTCATTCCCTGTTTCATCTCAATTAACATTGCCTCTTTGTTCCCACCAACGGAAATCTCAATTTCTTAAATTCCTGTTTGTTCTTTCCATAATTTTTTTTTGGCATTCTGGGTTCTTTCAGTATTTCTCATGCCATTCTAATTTCCATGCCATAACGCAATCTTGAAATAAGGAAAGCAAGGCCTTGTATATGTCATCTTCCCTCTAAAATCTATAGAAGTTTCAAAATGATGAAGAATGGACCCCAGAGCAAGAAATGGACTTGGAGAAAAACCAACTTTGTTTCGACACTTTTTCTTGTGCCTTCGTTGTCATAATCCTCCCAAGTACCTTTTCTTTTCTTTTCTGTGTTAAAGATGATCAAATTTTCCCTCAATCATTTTCTAAATAAAATATTCACACTAATAAGCTAGTTAAATCACCTTTCTTTTCAATAATCTGCAGATACCATTATTCTTTCACAGACTACTAAGAATAAAGGAAGGTTTCTACATCACATGCAATAAAGTCTTAGATGATAATTTACCCTTTTTTTAATTGAGTGTTTTTATATAAAACAGATTATTGATATCTCATATCGGTGCACCCATTTTGTCATAGGAAAAAAGTATTTTCTCCTGAAAAATAAAATATATCTATTTGTACTTCCACATTGTGTCACCCTTATAAGGAATCACATTGATATTGTGATTCCTGCCATCATGACAAAAAAGATGAAAGGCATCTACAAAGGTTTCAAATACATTAGTCAAATTTTTGGTAATCTTTCTATCTCTGTATTCTTTAATGTATTAATTTCTCATTATTTTATTTTATTTCTTATATTTTTAGTCTAAGTTGGGAAATGGGCATTGTAGTTGTGAAGGAGCAAGAGATGGAAATTGGGTATCCAACAGATGTTAAACATGTGGCTCACATCGGATGGGATGGTCCATCTGGTTCCGGACCTAGCTGGGTATGAAGTTCATATGATTTTCTGTGTATTTTATTTCATTATCTCTCAAATCTAGGATCAAATTTAGCTGTCATTTTTTGTTTATTCATTTGTTGGTATCTTTTCTAAAAAAAATGTAGATGAATGAATTTAAGACTCCACCTGATTTTTCAACATCAATTGGTACCTTGAATACTGAACACATAGACCCTCATCCTATGCCAGTTACTTCATCATGCTCCACTCAAGGTATGCTTCGTTGATTTGTCACATTTGATCGAATTCTTGATTATATTTGTCTTCCAAAGATGATGCTATTTAATATTGATATATTGTATTCATATGTGTAATCATATGTATTCTCCCAATCCTGAATAATATAACATATGGAAATTGCAACTCTTACATTTTTTATTACATTTCATTCTCTAGGCCAAATATTATATTTACACTTATATTTAATTTGTAGACGAGTCATTTCAACTAATTTATAGTTCATTCAATTAGTTTATGAATTTATTCAACTAAAATAAATGTATTTGGTAAATGAGCTTTATTTCATATGCTTATGACATCTTTTTAGATGTTATTTTATATAGTGTTTCAACTTGTAGCTCATCATTTTTCCAACTTTGTCATCATTTTTTAAAAAAATTGTCCTTTACTTCATTTTAATTGAGCGAAAACTCTTGATCCCCACTTCACAGCATCCATCTTTCTCCAAACTAACTAAATTCTTCTAAATACTCTTTGATAATCTAGCTTAATTGTTTTTAGTTAAAATTTACTTGATTTAGTTAATCTTGTCAAACATATATTAATTATTGTTCAAAATTCCTTTTCACATGTAGGAATCATTTGTCACAATGGCAAATTGATTTTATTGGGTTATCATGATAGTAGCAATTTGTTGATAGTTTGGTTCATTATATGGTAGTTGTTTATGATATCTAAACCCTTTGAACTTATTTTGAAGGCATTCCTATTGTCGAGGTTACTCATATTCCTAAGAAGAGCAAACGTAAAAAGACAAAGGCAAATCCCTCTCCCAAATCTTCATCAAGACAATCAAAAGCAGCAAGGGCAAAGGCTATTGAGTGTGAGAGAGAAAAATCACCAATTTCTCAACTCTAGTATAGAAATTATTGGGGCTAGAGGAGAAACCCATGGCTTATTACGAGGTTGTCTTAGGGAAAAAGATCTGGCAATGTGAACATAATGTAAACCACGCCCCTATTAGAATACATTAATTAGGAGAAAGAAAGGAAATAGAGCTAGCTATGAAAAATGTCATGGTGTTGGTAAATCATAATTCACTGAGAAAAAACCGAATTACATGCTAACATGGTTGGAGAGAACAATGAAAAAGCAAAGTGGTTTTATAGCTTATTGGGTTGCACATGTGACTGTTCGGTTTTGTCTAAATCATATTTGGTGTGCGGAAGGATGGGAATATAATTTGGGATTATAATCTATTTTTATAAATAACATTTTTAAGAATATTATTTATTTTGTTTAGTAATATCAGTAAACATTTTATGTCAAAAAATTGTACGTACATGACTTAAATTAAAATTAACTAAATTTACATAAATAAAAGACATTTAACTCCTCTTTTTGAATGGAAAGAATTAGAATAACAACCAGCTATAAAATATCATGAAATTTAATAGGTAAAGTTTTCTTAGTTTTTTAAAATACCTATGTTATTTTGATTTTTTTTAATTATTCATAGTCAATGAGAACGCAATATTACACTTATCAACTACGCGCTCTTGAAAGAAATCTGAACTTTTGATAAGAATTATGAGAAAAAATGACAATACATAACCGGTTTATTAATGTATTTAAACTACAAATTTCTTCATCCTTCCTATTCCAAGACACAAGGTGAAATAATACTTTGCTAGAAGTACATAAATGCATTTCAATTCGATAATAGTAATACTAATAATTAAAAGAGTCGTACACCACCAAATGAATAAAAAATTTAGAGGTTGAGGTTCATGCATGACTTATTCTTCACACATATTTCGAGTCTTTATTCCATACCAACACTCCTACATGTTGCTTTCAAAATCACCCAATTCTTTTATCTTTTGGTCTTTACTTTTAACGATTAACAATTAATTAATGACATGACATTCATCCTAAGGTGATTCCAAACAAAAAGACATGACAAATACAATATTATATTTATAATTTTCATTGGTGCTGCGCTTGCTTTCTTGCGAAATTCATGATTGTGAGGGCCAAGGTCCTAATGCCCTCCCTCCAACACATTTCCTACGACTTTCTTACCCGAAAGAAGGAATTCTGTCGTATGCCACAACACAATCTTGGGCCTTCAATTCCATTGCTACAGTTCTTAACGCAGGTTCAGATATAGTTTTAGCATGGAAACTATTTATAGAGTTTAAACACGATGAGCTTCTAGTCTCTGCTAGTGGAGCTCATCTTTTCCAGCTTTGGTTGGAAATATGGCACCACCTTTGTTAGTGCTTCTTTGCCAGATTTGGATACCTCCATTAACACTGCTTAAGATATGAACCAAATTCAGACCATAATTAATCTTATTGGAACCTAGTTTGGAGTTAAGCCTCCTTCAGTTCCTATGCCTAAAACCATTAAGTTGGAAAATGATGGGTACAAGGGTCCCCAACCAAAGATTCATGTAATTAAGTCTTCACTGTCTTGCAAGGTTTTTATACCAGTTATAAGATAAGCGGTGGTTTTTACTTCAATTATTTTTATAACCGTTAATTTCAAGTTATTTTTTATAATTGATATAAAAAATATATTTTATATCGATTTTAAAAATAATCAATGTAATAATCCAAAATAAATGAATTTTTATGTTTCATATGATGGTCCAGATTGTGAAGGAGATAGATGGAGAGAAAGAATAATGAAGATGATCCATTCTCTCATTAATTATTAAGACTAAACATTTGAAGACAAAATATTTTGCCATGCCAAAAGGAGATCTTTCCATATTTTATGACGTTAATCAAGTATTTGAAAATAATTATCTTGTTCAGGTGACCATGGAGAATTATTGTTAATATGTCTTTATTTTTGTAACTAATTAGCTTATTAATTAGAGTTTGTTAGAGTTAGTTTAGTTTGTTACTTTTCTAGTTTGTATATAAACTTTTCTCCTTTTGTTTTTCAGTGGAGGAATGAATCATAATCTTTTGCATATTCTATTTTATATCTCTCTACTCTTTGTTTTCTCTGTTCTCTCTTTTCTCTTTCGATCATGGTCTGTGGCAGAGTTTTGTCAGTGCTTCTTGAGAGAGTAATATAGTGTGATTCATTTTGTTCCATTGAGAGCTTTAACATGGTATCATATCTAGAGCATTCTTTCTGGTTGTTATAGGCCAAATGTTGTCCTTTCGTTATGGGTCAAAAGTTACTCTTTGCCTGGTCCTACAGGCTTCATTGGAGAAGGCGTGTTGGAAGTCTTTCATCGTCTTCCTCATAATATTTCACATGGTTTAAATACATGTTAGATCACTTCAACCATTGCTAATTGGTTTTGGGATGAAACCTTTAACATGGTATCAGAGCCCTTTTCCTAGGGTCTCTAGTGCGCATGTTTTGTAGCTCGAAGAGTTTTTTTTTGAGATCGAGGTTTCGATTCTTCATCTTGAAGAGTTGATTTTTGCATCATGTGTTTATGTAACGACTACTGTCATACGCATTTCCTGCCTTATCGAAACCCATATGAAAACCATTGGTTGAGTTGAGTCATTTTTTAAAGAGTTGACAACAACAGTCTTAATAGAGGAGACTTTTGTGAGGATGAAGGGAAGCATTCCGGTGTTGATTTGTAAGCTAGAGTAGATTTCCCCCCTTAGTCTTTGATTCTATGGAGCACCTGCCAATTCTTCTATCATACGAGGCTAGGGTTGGTGGTCTAGTGTAGTATCGTTGGATGTGTATCTGTTTGAAAGGTTATAATAACTTTACTTCCATTCCAAAATTTGTTGTAAAAATTAATGTATATATAACTAATAATTCTTTATGTTTCACTAGATTCCTACGTTCATTAAAAGACAAAGTGTCAAATAAGGCATGCGTTAAGGCATCGATTTGTGAGACATACTTAGTGGAAGAAATGACCATTTTTGCTTCATTCTACTTTCCAACAGAGATAGAAACAACAATGGATAGAATTCCTCGTAACCTTGGGGTGGCACCAAACCCTGGTGTGGATGACCTAATCTTAATATTTAACTATCTCGGTCATCCTGGGGGCAAGGTCATAGAATGTTACATTGATAAGAAATATCGAAAGGCAACTCACTTATACATTCTTTTAAACTGCGAGGAAGTTGAACCATAACTCGAGTAAGTCACCTACTTTTACATTTTTCCTATTTGAACATACGATTTTCATGTAGTTAAACTATTGTTCTTTAAATAGTATATATGTAGATATATTTAGACAAAAGCAAAATAATATAATTGACGACCAAGTCTGTAGTGAAGTATCATTTAAGTTCATCAATTGGTTTGCACAACACGTGAGGCATGTACACTTGTCGTGTTTTTTCAAAAGTTGTATAGTTATGTACATTCTAACATTGTTGTATGTTATGCTTTCACTAGATTCAAGATCCAAACAACCAAATTAAAGACCCTTTACTCCAAACTCTTTCTTGGGAGCCTATGAAAACTATTAAAAAATGGCCAATTTACTACGTAAACGGCTATAAGTTTAACATTTTCCAATGGAGGTGAAGGAATGCGAACACATAACTTTGGGGTTTATGTTAAAGGTACAACTGGACATTTAGAGGAAGACTTCTACGATGTGTTAAAAAGATAATTCAAGTTTCTTTCTTTGAACAGGTTAAAAGAGATTTAGTTTTATTCAAGTGTCATTGGTACGACAACATAATCAGTGTGGGTACAAAAGTCGACAACCATTATGGCTTAGTTGAGGTGAAAAAAAGAAATAAATATAGAGGGTTTAATCGCTTCATCTTTGCCTAGAAAGCCGAGCAGGTTTATTACACAAAATTCCCTAGAGGGCACTGGGACTGGTATGCAGTAATCAAAGCTAAGGCTCGTAGTCAGATCACTAATAACATCTCTGATGAGGTTGAATATGCTTATCATCTAGCTCCGAGTGACCTCCATGACAGTCATTCAGTGTTGAATATTGATCCAGTCATATTGGATGAGACACTTGCATGTTTAGGCAATAAACACATTGACACACAAGTTGTGTTTTCATTGAAATGGTCCAGGGCTAATTTGGATAACAATAACATATCTAAAACAAATTCTGAGAGTCACACTGACACTGAAGAGGACTCTAAATTGAAATAGACAGAGTATGTGGTTGTATATAAATATATATATATATATATATATATACGTTATTGTTGAGATTGATTAATGTTTATATTGTTTAATTGACAAATGACTGGACACAGAGGACGCTTTGGTTGGGGTGGTGGTAGACTCCCCTAGGTTACATAGCTGGGTACCCCTAGCATACAGAGGGAGACCACACCGACAGAGGACATTCAACACGGTACACCAACATCGACAATTCTGGGTGATGTTGTAGCCACTAACACCCTATAGGTGTTACAGCCTCAGCAACAGGAGGAACAGATCAGGGAGGTGACCTCTTCATTCACATTTGATCCCCTTCCCGCTCTAGTCCTATTATCGGCTGTAGATGAGTAAGTATTGCTATATTTCCTCAAGTTTATGTCTTTTTGTACTGGTGTGTGTGTTGATATGATTAATGTGTAGATGAGATTGATATTATTGATGTTTGTTAGTGGAAAGCAAAGCTCATTCAGTACTGTTGTGTGTGATATATACTTATGTTATTTGTAATGCTGAGATTCCTCAAGATTGTTATTTGTTAGTGGAGAGCAAAGCTCACTAGGTACTGGTGTATGTGTTGATAACATAACTATTACATGTTTGTTGATGTTTCTTTACATTGAACTATACTGGAAAGTTTTCTGTATGTAACAGGGTATTTGTAAATATTTGGAAATGCCCGGTTTATATGGGAGACTCTGTAAAAATTTCGATGGACCCCAAGGTTTATGTTTGTTTAATTCATTTAATTTTGTTGATTAATTGTTTCATTGTTTGAACTACAGTTATGTTGATAGTACTCGCACTACAAAAGTGACTACTAGGGTTCTAAATGCCTAGTGGGATGGTCCTTACATCTCTTGGACAAATGCTAGTATGACTGTCCAAGATAGATGGTTTGACATTTTCTCGGTGAGTTTAGCATAACCCTTCTAATTTCATGTAAATTTTATTATTGTGTACACTTATGCATTTTAATTTGGAATTGCATTTTAATTTACAACGTGACTATCGGTGGGAGGAGGGAGCGACTAATGAGATTAGGAGGATCTTTACCGTAAAAACCTCCAAAATCATCAAGGGTACTCTAGAAGGTGAGGGCAAAGATGGAGCACCCTCGCTGGATCCCTGAGCCCCACTGGGAAGGGATGTTGTAGAAGTTGAAAGGTGTCTTATTCTAGTAGGTTAGTGTTAGGAACAACGCAAATAAACAGACTAATGTTGGAGCCTCCATCTACACTGGAGGTTCCATTTTAGTTATTGAGCACAAAAAAGATTTGTAAGTATATATTTTTAAATATGTTTATTAACAAAATGACTTCAAAGCTTTTTCACTAACAATTTTAATATGTTGTGAATTACAGGAGCAAAAGGAGCACTGTGAACCTTCATTATTCAAGGTGATGCAAATCACCAAGAAGAACAAGGCTGATCACTAGGTTAACTAGAAGACCACAGAGATGGCAGTACTTTATCTAAACTTACAAATGCTTTCAAATTTTTTATAGATTTACATTTAACTTATTTAATTTTTCTAAACATATGCAGGAGGTGTACCACCATACGGGCCCAGAAAGAGGCTAAGCTGGCCTCTGAGACTCCTGATGGGGAGGCACCTCCCACCCTTTCTTCTACCGATGACAACACCATCTAGTTAGAGGCTGTTAGAGACATCAACAAAAAGGGGAAGGTATTTGGCCTCGGTGGGGTTGGGACCTAGATAGCCAGGATTGGGAAAGCCCTTGCCGTGAGTGTAACATCCCAAATTTTAAAATAGAAGATTAATTAAGGAAAATAAATATTGACAAGTTGAATATGAATTTTTTAATGTCCCAATAAACTGAAATTAATTAAATTAAGATTTTTGAGGGTTGTTGGTAATTTATGGAGACCGGTTAGGCTAAAAATAAGTCCGGTTGAGATATGGGTGTCGGACCAAGTATCTCGGAATAAGATGATATTGGTCAGAACTGTTAAGGATAATGTTGGGAGTCTGAATATATATTTGGAATAATTTTTAAATAAAGTATTGAGCCCAAATGAAGAGCCTGTTAGTGACAAAAACGATGAATTTTAATGAATGAAACTAAAAATAAAGCAAAAACCCAATTTTCTTCTCCTTACTTTCGTGAATTGCTGAGAGAGTTGGAAAGACATATTTTACTTCTTCTTCTCTTATTTCCTCCTCCATTCTTCTCTTCTTCTTCTCCCAAAAACCTTGAGCTTGTGTGGTGATCCCTTCCCTCTCTATTCTCCGTTGAAGAGGACTTGGAAGCTTGGTGTTCTTCCCTCTTCTTCCTCTTATTTTTGTGTCATCTTTCTCCCTCTCTTGAACCCATTTCGTTTTGGGTGTGAGGTAAGCTCTTTCACCATTTTTAGAATGGATTGATGATGATATTATGAGGTATTATGATTTGGAGAAGAAATGCATGTGCATGGGTGTTTATTAGAGCATTTAATGCTCATGCCCTAGAATGGGTCATCATAAATGTGAGTATTTATGAAGAGAAAATGGTAGTTGGTGTATTAATGATGGTAGAGAATGAAGGTTTATGATGTATTAATGAAGGTGGATGGGTTTTGGAGGAAACCCTAACCTTGAAGTTGGGGGAAAATAGCTAATGTTAGTTTAAGAATGTGTTTTATGGAGAAATATATGTCATTGAGGAGTTTTGTGAAGCTTGGGGATAGGGTTGTCTTGTAACCCTTGAATTTAATGTTGGTGGCTTAATGGGAAGGAATTCCCGAAGCCTAATAAAGAATAAAATGATATCCACAACATGTCTAACACATGTTGTGACATTATAAATATGAATATGACTAAATAGAATTGAATTGATAACTTGAGTAGTTGATTGATTAAGGTTTTACATGAATGTGGATGTAGGACCTATTCCGAACGACGAGGCGGGAGCGTCTTATCAATCGGAATTCTTTTCTTGAGGTAGGAGAGGAGTCTAAGTTCTAAATGCATGAATTTGAATGTTATTTGATTATGGTATGTAGTGTTATGCATGTTAGCCTTGCTTGAATGTTGTGAGAAACGATGATATAAGTTGTGATATAGACAATATGTTTGGCAATATACTTTGGTGCATTTAGAATATTCATGGTATGTTATATGAATGTGTGTAGTGAGTAGTGATATGATGATAAGCTGTATTTACCATGAATATGATATGAATGTTGATGTTGTTTGTTGAGATTGAGAATAAGGAGAATGCCACCCAAAGAGTTAAACTATTATGAATAATTAATGTTAATGAAAGCCTTGTGGTGATGTTGATAATGGTGTTGATGATGTTGGAAGATGAGTGGCATGTATAGGATGCATAGAGTGAGGACTGCATATGACTGCATTTGCATCCATGGCATACTGCATAGCTGCCGGTGTTGGAATTTTAGGGGATTCCCCCGGTTGGCCCAGTGGGAGGGCGGCTCGGTGCACGAGCATGATATATTTCCCCTGTGACTTGGTGTATAAGTCACGAAGCTGCCCATGTTGTGCTTCGGGGAGCCACATGTGGTTGACCCTTGTGGGGGGTGGCTCTTGAGGAGCAGGTGTCCCTGGTGGTCCTCGAGATCATAGCTGCCATGTTATAATTCGTGGTTGGCCCGCAACACCATATGTTGAATATGTTGTATACCGCGGTCATGGTGAAAATGACCAGGTGTTGCAAGATGGGCGATGCGGTTTGGTACCAGTAAAACTATTGGTGAATACATGCAATTTAAAGAATAAGTGTACACATTTTACTACTGCAGTGGGGGTGTGGTTAAATGACCATACTTGAATCCCACAGTTGGTGTTGAATTTCCCACAGTTAGATCTGTAATTGTTGAAATATTCCTTATGCATATGCATTAGCTTATGAGCATTTGCATATAGAAGGAAGTATGCCAAGGTGGTGAGATATGAGATGATTGAGTGAGGTGGTAAAAATATATTTAAAACAACATAAAAGATATGAATACCAGATAATGGTTGTGTGACAATTCAATTGTTGAATAACGTGGTTATGTATATGCTTGTGTGCTTTGTGTAAAGTTGTGTTGGTATATGGCATGGTGAATATTATTGATGTACAAAGTATATATGTGTGGATGCTTATATGCATAATCACTTGGTATTCATATTCATACCTTTGGAATGTGGACTCACTCTCCCATGTTGTCAATTTTTAGACTTGTGATGCAGGGCAATCATGGGAAGAGTAAGCATTTTGAAGTATATTTTGGCTGTAGAGGTAAATAGTGTATAGGAAGGGCCTTGGCCGGCGATATATGTAAATATAACTATTTTGTGTATCATGAGATTTAATGAATGTTTGTTTTGGGAATTCAGATGATAAGTGATTTTCGAGGGTCAAGGAGGAAAATGAGAAGTGGAGGGTGTAACTCATTTTCATTCATGACCTTATGTATGTATGAAGGATTAATTTATAATGGAAATTCCTTGTGTGTCGATGAATGAATGAAGAATTATATTGAGTAATTCTTTTATAAAGTTAAAGAGATGAAGAATTGAATCATATATGTTTTTGAAGAGTTGGATGAAAACTTATGGATATAGAGGTGTAGAACCAGTTTTAAGTGACTCGTATGATGAATGAGATATAATAAATTCTGGTAAAATAGATGGAATTCAATTTTAGTGGATTGTGTTGTGTAAATTCCGAGTTCTGCAAGTTATCTGATGAACTCGCTCAAGCGAGCTGGGTTCTCGCCCGAGGGAGAGTCCCATGTGACGCCCCAAATAATTTTCCGAATAAATTTTTCACGTTTTTAAAAGATCATTTTAAAATTCATAAATTAAATTCAAAGTTCACGTAACAGTTGATAATTGCGGAATATTATCATACATACTAGTCGTGAATAATTAAATTCAAGAAAACATTTAAGTAGCGGAAATGATTTAGAAAATAACGGTACATGATACGTTATACTTATTACAACCCATAAAATCAAAGTCCAAGTAATAATTCATATAGGCATCAATCATGGCATCACTCTTCATTCTGCGTGGCATTCACTGTAAAATTAATGTAAGAGTGAGACAGAATATAGAATAAATATAAAATGAATAAAATTGCACAAACACAATCAACAAACCATAATAATATGATGAATATGCCAAACAAGTTCATTTATATTTAATAAGTCTTTAATTTAGTCCAATGATGTCATGCTGGATTCATTTGGTTTGGTAGGAATACTGCAGTAAAAAGTCTCATAGAGACTCCAGTAGGAATTAGCATAACCATGAATCCCTACACTTTCATGGCTCCTGCGAAATTAAGTGCACAAGTAGGAATTAGCATAACCATGAATCCCTACACTTTCATGGCTCCTGCAGAAATAAGTATACCAGTAGGAATTTGCATAACTATGGATCCCTACACTTCCATGGTTCTTGTGAAAATAGGGCTTTAACTCATCATAGAGTAACCCTCCACCAGGGTAGGCAATCATGGAACCCCTAAATTCCATGGTGCGTCCAAATGCTTATGATGCATGAATGCCTTTAATTCTCTTTATCATTTAACATACCATGATATATCAATTTCCAAAACCACTTGGAAAACCACAAGTCCTCAAAGGACACATTACATATAATAATTTTCAGAATCATGGATTTACTGTTTCAACCACATATATCAATAACCGCAAGGCATTCATGTATATATATTAATTTAGTCATTCATAATTATTCACCACCAAAATACACAAACTGAATGATGCTCATTAGACGTTCATCAACATTCATAATACTTCATAATCACTCAAGAATTCAATAATAAATTGTTACCTATAGGGAAAATATCATTTTTATCCATAATAACCATTATAAGCAAATTTCAGCATTTCCAACAGCAACATACATTAGTAAAACAGTCATAACATGAGCAAATCAAATCCTTTTCATGTGATTCCACTTTATATAGCTCAATAACATAAATATCTACAACTTTCATGAAGACCAGAAATTCAAAGTCTAAACAGAAACATCACTTATTCACAGAATACAAAACTGCCTCAAAGAGGATTTTTAAAAACATACACAGGTTAGTATTTTCAATGTTTCTGGAGCTACAAAATCAATTTTGGCATGAAACTAGTTCTAAAGTATTCTTAACACAAATATCTACAACTTTAATGAAGGCACCAACCACTAATTCTCACCACAAAATTCCCAGTTTTAAAAATAAGATTCGGATTTCATAGTTAACAGATTTTCATCATGAACATACTTCTGTATTTTGAGCATATCTAGAGCTACATGCATCTTTTCAACTCAAAACCACTTTCTATAGATCCCTAACATAAATATCTACAACTTTCATGAAGACATCAAAGTCTAAAAACGTATGTATAATTCCCAAATTATTCATATATGCACAAAACACAAGATAAGTATTTCAATCGGACATGCTATAGTATTTTGATCATAACTCATGCTATACATATCCAATTAAGTCAGTTCAGGTCTCCAAATTCACATAACAAGAAGATATACAACTTTGATGAAGACACCGATCACTAATTCTCACCATAAAATTCCCAGTTTTAAAAATAAAATACGTATCTCAGGTTAACAGATTTACAGCTTGAACATACTTCAGTATTTTAGGCATAACTCAAGCTACAAAAATCATTGTGACTTGAAACCACTTTCTACAAATCCATAACACAAATATCTACAACTTTCATGAAAACATCAAAGGCTGATTATGCATGTATAAGTCCCATAATTTTAATATATACACAAAACATAGGATAAATATTCCACTCGGACATGCTATAGTATTTTGGCTATAACGTTTGCTATACATATTCAAATTAATTAATTTAGGTCTCAAAATTCAGATAACAAAAAGATCTACAACTTTGATAAAGAAGTCAGGATCAAAATCACACGTTTTCAATCTCAAAACTGAGCAACAAGATACGAAAATAAAACTGGAATCCTAGAACAACATACAATTCTACCCATTTCATAGTTATTCACAACCCTATCCCCTCTTACTTGGTTTGCTGACTGAAAAATGGTCTCCTTGCTGTCCTTGCTCCTGTTCGAAGGTGTATTGAGGAAGAAGAGTAAAAGAGAGGAAGAAGGTATACTGGCTTTGTTCTCTGAAGGTCTGAGCAGAAGCAATGTTAATAATGCAAGGATAACTGGGGAACAACTTTCCCTTGAGTGGATGTTTAATGCGTTGATAATGGGAATTAAATAAGAAAGTGGGCTTATAATGGTCCACTTCTGGCCGTCCTACACACTAGGGTGAATAATGGGTTTAGGTATATTAAAATATGCATAAGAGACAAGAATGGAGTCAAAAAGTTACTCCTGCACTGAAAACCGACTGGAAACTGCCAGTCGTTGTGAAGAAGAAGGGAATCCGAGTCCCTCTCGCTCAAGCAAAATCCTCTCTCGCTTGAGCGAGTGCCATATATAACACTGGCAGAAGGGAGTTTCGCTCAAGCGTTTCCGACTCGCTTGAGCGAGTCATACTGTCTTCGCTTGAGCGCTTGAGCGCAGTATGCTCGCTTGAGCGAGACACACAAGTCTCACCTATGCCTCTCTTCACTCGCTTAAGCGAGGAATTCATTCGCTTAAGCGAAATCCGACCAGAGGTCGTCATTCCCCAAAACCAATCCTTCATCCACTCGGTTTCCACTCAACAACTTAATCCAGACCGACTCAAAGCTCTTAGATTCCCACTCGGCAGAACCTCCTGAAACCGAGTCAGCTCTCAATCAGTCTCTCACTCGGTAGTTTCAAACCAAATCATTCCTAAGCTAACTTGAAACATCCTAAATTTAAAATTGAAAACAACCCGGGACAAGAAAATTTTTGCAAAATTAAATAAACCAAATAGACCATAAAGCAACCGGGTAACAAAAGAAATAAGAGAAGGAAGGCAAGAGAAAATAAACCGACTCGAGAGGGCATATAGCGGAAGAAGGAAACGCTCAGCGAAGCCTAAAACCAGCATCCACTCGCTTAGGCGAGATCCCACACGCTTGAGCGAAGCAGCACCAATCGCTCGGGCGAGGCACGAATCGCTTAAGCGATGCCAACACAAGGTCTTCCCAAGTCCACGCTCGCTGGAGCGAGTACCTTGACCGCTGGGGCGAGAAGCCACACTCGGCTATCGAGACGCTCAGAATCCAGAGTTATCCTTCAACTCATTCACTCAGAAAAATGATAGCTAACTCACTCAGCACGCCACAACTTATTCGCTCGGGAATCATTAAGTAAATCCTCCCTCGGACCTATTCAGATCCTAACCACTCGGAATACCATTCCTCAGTCACTCGGATTTTACATCTTTCACTCGGATTATAAATACCTTACACTTAGAAGCTATTCCATTCTAAACCACTACACTAACTCCTCTCTCGGAAGAGGGTCACTCAAGGCTTTCACTCGGGAATACGAACTCTTCCTCAGTCGGGTTTACCTAAAATTTTTACTCGGAATCACTCAGCGTATTCACTCGGAACAGGATCTAAATCTCCCATGTTCCTCTCAGGGTTCATTAACTTAGAGTTATCCACTCAACATCAGGGATATCCCAGTCGGTAATAAGCATCAAATAAACATAAAGCACGTATGTATGAATATATGTTCCCAGAAATATAAACATGCCAACAACCCAATCTACCGACCCACATACGTGTAACCTTATACTCGGAATACTCATTAACTTAACATTATGCCCTTACTATTATTTACAGATCCATACATATGACACCATGTCTATACTTATCAAATCAGTCTTTATAATTAAATATGTTTAATCGTTATTTTACATAAGAGCTGGCCAAGGCTACACTGACTAACATAGTGAATACAATATAAGCACTCAACAGTCGGAGTACACCACATTCGGACTTGAGGCCCTGTCAGCACGTCCGGGTCCGACCTGCACATACTGAAAAATGGTGTAGGGGGGGTGAGCTTTCACATATCCAATGACAGTTATTGGCTCGACTTAGAATACACATTCCCTTTCAACATACTCTACCTATCTTAATCAATACCAGCATTTACTAACATTTAATAAAGCATCTACACAAGTCACTAGTCGGATTACTCAAGTCATTCATGGTTATCTAATTTCTACTATTCACAACAACATATCCCTTAACAATAACATCAATAATACTTAGCCTCAGCGTCAAACACACACACAAATCCAGTCGGAATTCATTAATAGCATTCACAGATTTTAAGGAGCGTGCTGCTCTCGACAATGATGCCCCTACCTATATGCATGCGGATCCGACTTAACAATAACTCTCAGTTACAGATCCCTTTTCTGGCCCCTCGTCTGATAGCCCTTACCGTGTGGTACCGGTCTCCGAAGGACGTCTCGAGACTTAACTCTAGCTCCCACGGCTACCACGGGTCCTCTCAGAATCTACCCAAGGATCTGTAGCTGGAAATCATATCATTGGGTTCCTGACCTTCCACGGGTCACCCTCTAACCATAAATGCAACCTCATGCATGTCATGGCAGTCATCCACACTCAGCAAGTTCATCTTAAGTAATTCATATCGTATCCACCCAGAAGTCAACAATAGACCACACCATGTGCTTGATATTCACATTACAATTTAACATGCAATTCATACATTAACTCCACAACATCACCAATGTCATCATACGTTTCTTAGACAGCAATAGTCATACACCACACAGGTAATAATCATCACTCATCCAGACTCCACTCAGCAGCATGTACAACATATAGCAAACAACACATTCTGAACGCATGCATGTGAGTACGAAATAATTAACAGGACTCTATTAACACACACATACGATATCCAGTGATCAACAGTCAAACACTTCACATAGTCATAATCATACAAACACATAAGGTAATACGTTCGCTCGGACCGTCCATAAACCATGCATTGGACATGCAGAGCGCCCCCTACCTGGGATGAAGATTCCAAAGGCTCCAAGGACTTGCAGCTCCAGTCGGTTGCTCCGCTCAGCCCGTTCACTCGTTTTCAATAGAACGACCCTGCATCAGTCATCCACTATTACACTTGGCTTTGGAGGAACTCCGAGCCACCCCCACTCTTAAACAGTTTTGCATGCAAGATTAGCGGGGAGACCCAAGCCCCAAGGGCACCACATTGACCTTCCACTCGGTCCAGTGGGGATTTCCAAGCTTCCGAGACGCCTAGTTCTCTGCTCGCTCTCTTGAGCAGCTCCAATCACACGTTGGTGAGCGCTCCAACCTTCTTGAAGCTCATCGTGGTGTAGATCTTCACTGAGACTCGGCAGCCTCGAGCAAGGAGAGGGAGAAAGAGGGAAGTCAACGGAGGAGCCATGGGGAAGAAGACTGGTTGCATGCAGAGGGAATGCACACCCTCACCCTCTCTGGCTTGTCGAGTCAAGAAGGAGGACTCTGATCCTCAGCCTCCATGGTTGCGAGCTCACGGTGCAGAGAGCAGAGAAGAAAGAAGAAGAAAAGGAGAATGAAGAGCGAAGAAGAAGGGAAGAAGAGAGGACAGAAAGAAGAGAAGTCTGAAAGGGAAAAAAAATGAATGATAGGGTGGCCCAGTAGCCCATATACGCATGCACGGAGAGAAGGGGAAGTGGGGTGGGAAAGCGTGAAGCAGTACACCAATCACAATCAGCCAGCAATTATTAATTAATCACTCTTAACCAGTCATTATTTCTTAAGTTGAGTTAATTAAGTTAATTATAATTATTAAATAATTTTCCCACCTTGTAATTATTATTTCAATGATTTATTTTTATTCGGCAATTAATTATTAAATCGGGATGTTACAGTTCTCCCCCTCTCAAAAGAATTTCGTCCTCGAAATTTAAACACATGCTTAGCCTCACTGAACCACTTGGAAAATCACTGCCATACCACAATTAGCAATTACACATCTATGTACCTCAAGTATTCATCCATTGCTCAAATTCTAGTCGGTAAAATTGGCTTCCAAAGCAATTTACCGACCGCTTCACCCATAAAACCGAGACATCATTCTTAACACATTTCCACTCGGAAGTGTCACCATTGACTCGGAATAACATTCCTTCCTTTCACTCAGACTACCTCAACAAACAGATCGGAATACCACAGTCATGCTCCGACTGCAACTCTTCGCTTCTCAACGTTCCGGACTGCTTCATAATTTCTAATCAGCATAAATAAAATAGCTCTTCATAGTCTTCATTACATTCGGGATTCCATTTCCCACGTAGTTACCCCCAATCAACTCTGTCAGTTCACCCTAGCCATTGACACTTTCCAGTTCATTGGCCGCTCGGCCTTACACTCCCAACACCGATCAGAATAATTACACCATCGGGTTCCCCGACTCAATGAGTCACTCGGCATGACAAAGAGCTCACACAAAGCATAGGCTCGACATTGGGTCGCATGGGACACATTCTAGATGTTATTCAACCAATTGGGAAGAATCTAGTCGGTAAACAACATTACTGACTCCCTATAATACCCACTACCGACCGGTTCATCTCAGATTAAGCTCTCGGATTTCCAAAATTTCGACCACAAAATTTCTTTCTTAACCAAAATAAACACTCAAACGAGTTCCCATATGCTTCAATTGGCACACTTGCCTAGATTTGCCTCGTATAGGAACCACACTCGGTTCTAACATCTCAGATTCTTAACCATTCCTTTGGCTAACTTCATGCCTATAACCCACGAATGTCACTCGGCCCTCTCACTCGAAAGTATCAATCGGGGTTTTAAGGGCAGTTCTCATCCGGAAATCCTTCCACTTGCAAAATTTACTCGTAAATCAAGCCTACCTCGAAACCAAACCGAGTCCAAGCCCAGCAGTCCCAAACGCTGATCTGAGTACGATTTCAAATAAATCCTTTTCTTGGATATCTACTCCTCTTGGAGATCCTTCACTCAGAGACTTTCTATTTACCAGATTTTCACTCGGAATTCAGGCTTATTCCAAACAGAAATCTGAGTTCAGACTCAACAGCTCAACATCACCTGAACACAGCTTTGAATAAGTTTACCGCTCGGTATTTACTCCCCCTTGGGTAATTCACTCGAAAACTTGCATACTCGAAGTTCCATTTGCCGACCAGAAGTACTCTTCTCCTGGATAGAGATCACTTGGTGGAACATCACACGGGTATTAGGAATTCCACACTCGATGCCTTTCCACTCAGAACCGCTCCACACGGTACCATCCACTCGGAAGTGGTACACTTCGAGACACTTCACCCGAAATTCACACAACTCGGATATTTCACTTTGATTTTGCCTAACACAGAAGTGCCATTCGGACACAGCTCCTTATTGATGACCCAAATGATGCCTCACTCGGAATATCATAATTTTCGCTCAGTAGTTCTTTCTCCCAGAAGGATTTCACTCGGAACCATCTCCACCCTCACACACTCGGAACATACTAATCTTTACCGAGCAATCCTCACCTTACCGAACACCTTGGCTCAAGGTCCAGGTTTCCTTATTAAACTTACAGTACCACCCGGCTAACTTATAAAACTCTAATTTTAGTGGTAAATTTGATCACCCTTCTTATTTCAATAACCAATCGTCCCTTTAGTAGCCGTTCCGCACTCAACAACCTCTAATCCTCTCGGAGGCAACATGACAAGGTTAAGCAGTCCTCATTTTGATACATAGCCACTTATGATCCACTTAATACAACTCCTCTCTTTACTCGGGGCAGCCTAAAAGACTCACCATCAGCATAAGCAGCTACAACTTCACCTGCCCGACTCATGAATTGCTGCATCCATCTTATAGGATGACGTCTCATTCCTATAGGGTTACAACAATTACACAGTCACTGCAACATGTACGCTGCCACAATGCTTACGGCATGAAGAGTCATCTCAGGATAGCATGACTCACACTGACCTGATTCACTCAACTAATACTAATTCACACGGTAATTAATGGCAGTTCACATACACATTAGAAGCAGTACATCTACATCAACATTATGCATCACACAGGGTACATCATACAACAAGAAGCATGAAAATCATTTATCACTTCTGTAAAACTGGATGGCGGCAATACAACAATCGGCTTCTAGCCAACATCGAGTAAATATTTCCTCTAAATCTTATTCATCATAAAATTACGGCTCGGATTAAATTCTCAATTCTCAGCTATATAATGACATCACTCATCCGGCTTCATGCAATTCAGTCAGGATCAAGTAATTCACATTCACATATGTTGTCATAACACACTGCGGACTCAGCAACGGCACTAATGTACATGCAGGCACTCGATCGGATTTCATACCAATTATTCATGGCTATATCATTGTCCACTACAGCATGCACCATAACCATAACCACACATTGCACTCAACGATAGCATCAATATATATATGTGTTCATCTGATCGGACTTACTCAAATCAATTCCAAACTACATTAAGGATTTTATTCACAATATCATATCCAATCGGGAGTTGCACAATAACGTACATTCTCAATTATAACACCACATTACACTCGGTAACAGTATCAGTACATACATATTCATTCAGTCGGAACTCACTTGTACATTATCATCTAGTCGGGGTTCATTCGAATCATTCAAATCCATGCAAACCATGTTAGTCTCCCTAACAACGTTCTCACATGCACCGACCAACTTACTCAGCTAATACTTACTCACAAGGATTAATGGCAATTCACATGCATATATAAGCACATATTCACATCAACATTATCATGATGCACCACGTAGGGCACGTCACACAGCAACAATCATGAAATATAATTTACCACTACTGTAAAATAGTATAATGGTTACAGGCTTCCGACTCACACAAAAATCGTACACCTCCTCATTACTCATAAGTTAGCGTAATTCTCCTGATGACAATCGTCAAGTAGAAGTTACTATCACCCCAAAATGGTATAATAACAGTCGGTTTCCGACCATTACCGCGTAATTACTCCTTCCTTAGATCTTATCCACCTTAAACCATACAGTATCATATATATATATATATATATACGTATAAGTGTGTACCAACATTCAATACATACATGTTATCATTCAACCAGAACACATTCAAGCATCATTCAATCAGAATCTATCCAGCCAGCTCTCGGCTATATCACTTACATTATTTATAATCCATATAATCACAGCCATAGGCTCACTTTGCACTTTGCGACAGCATCAACACATATATATATTCAATCATCCAATCGGAATATCAAATTCACACTCGGCCATACAATTCATATCATTCACCACAGCATGCATTACAGCCATCATATCGCACCCGGCCATAACATTAATATACATACATTCATTCAATCGGATTCCATTCAATCATGTTATTCTAAATAACATTCCATATATTCATGTAATTCATATTGAGCTCAACAACCATTATAGTGTGCACACATTCTTTTCACCCGGATTTAAAAGGGACTCCTCACTCTGAATTATTTAGTCACTCTTCACTCGGGAAACCTCAACAGTTATCACTCGAAGGGTATCCGGATCGATTCCCACTCGGTGTCACCCGTCCTCTTCACTCATTTTTACTCGAAAACTCTAATCTCTCCCACTCTGGTTTTCCCACTAAGTCAAGACTTGCTCGGATTTTCTATCTACTTAATGAATGGATCAACTCAGAGTCGTAGGTGTCGTCTTCTGGTCGGTAAACTCTCGTTCGACATCACACTATCTCATTCACTCAGGATTACCTAGGCTTCCTTTCACTCGGAGGGAGTTACTAACTCTCTTCCCACGTCAACACTCATCTCCATTTCGGCTTATAGTTAAACTAACCTCTCACACACAACAAATACGCATACATATATTACTCGGATCTTCATGCGCAGTATAGGAGTTCACGCAACATAGAGGGTGTAATTAATTACAGGCACCAAATTATGTCTTCTACTCCAAAGGGTTCAAGTTCAAGTAAAAGGAACTAAGGATAACACATCTCTTGTACCGCAAATCATATACTATTCATTCATCACACGTTCAAATTCCTCAACAAGGCACAGGCATACAACCACACCATTCATAGTCAAACATATACCAAATCATCAAACACATACAATACCGATTAAGTCAGGGCATACAATCAATCAGACCAGGAGGGAAATAACCTCCTATTCACAAATCAATATCACAATAATGACGACCACTCGGTCATACTGCATACAACCGCTTACACTCGGTAAGCATACCTTGGCCTTGGACCTTTCGGTCTGCTCTGATACCAAAATGAAACATCCTAAATTTAAAATTGAAAATAACCCGGGACAAGAAAATTTTTGCAAAATTAAATAAACCAAATAGACCATAAAGCAACCGGGTAACAAAAGAAATAAGAGAAGGAAGGCAAGAGAAAATAAACTGACTCGAGAAGGCATACAGCGGAAGAAGGAAATGCTCAGCGAAGCCTAAAACCAGCATCCACTCACTTAGGCGAGATCCCACACGCTTGAGCGAAGCAGCTCCAATCCCTCGGGCGAGGCACGAATCGCTTAAGCGATGCCAACACAAGGTCTTCCCAAGTCCACGCTCGCTGGAGCGAGTACCTTGACCGCTGGGGCGAGAAGCCACACTCGGCTATCGAGACGCTCGGAATCCAGAGTTATCCTTCAACTCATTCACTTAGAAAAATGATAGCTAACTCACTCAGCACGCCATAACTTATTCGCTCGGGAATCATTAAGTAAATCCTCCCTCGGACCTATTCAGATCCTAACCACTCGGAATACCATTCCTCAGTCACTCGGATTTTACATCTTTCACTCGGATTATAAATACCTTACACTTAGAAGCTATTCCATTCTAAACCACTACACTAACTCCTCTCTCGGAAGAGGGTCACTCAAGGCTTTCACTCGGGAATACGAACTCTTCCTCACTCGGGTTTACCTAAAATTTTCACTCGGAATCACTCAGCGTATTCACTCGGAACAGGATCTAAATCTCCCATGTTCCTCTCAGGGTTCATTAACTTAGAGTTATCCACTCAACATCAGGGATATCCCAGTCGGTAATAAGCATCAAATAAACATAAAGCACGTATGTATGAATATATGTTCCCAGAAATATAAACATGCCAACAACCCAATCTACCGACCCACATACGTGTAACCTTATACTCGGAATACTCATTAACTTAACATTATGCCCTTACTATTATTTACAGATCCATACATATGACACCATGTCTATACTTATCAAATCAGTCTTTATAATTAAATATGTTTAATCGTTATTTTACATAAGAGCCGGCCAAGGCTACACTGACTAACATAGTGAATACAATATAAGCACTCAACAGTCGGAGTACACCACATTCAGACTTGAGGCCCTGTCAGCACGTCCGGGTCCGACCTGTACATACTGAAAAATGGTGTAGGGGGGTGAGCTTTCACATATCCAATGACAGTTATTGGCTCGACTTAGAATACACATTCCCTTTTAACATACTCTACCTATCTTAATCAATACCAGCATTTACTAACATTTAATAAAGCATCTACACAAGTCACTAGTCGGATTACTCAAGTCATTCATGGTTATCTAATTTCTACTATTCACAACAACATATCCCTTAACAATAACATCAATAATACTTAGCCTCAGCGTCAAACACACACACAAATCCAGTCGGAATTCATTAATAGCATTCACAGATTTTAAGGAGCGTGCTGCTCTTGACAATGATGCCCCTACCTATATGCACGCGGATCCGACTTAACAATAACTCTCAGTTACAGATCCCTTTTCTGGCCCCTCGTCTGATAGCCCTTACCGTGTGGTACCGGTCTCCCAAGGATGTCTCGAGACTTAACTCTAGCTACCACGGCTACCACGGGTCCTCTTAGAATCTAGCCAAGGGTCTGTAGCTGGAAATCATATCATTGGGTTCCTGACCTTCCACGGGTCACCCTCTAACCATAAATGCAACCTCATGCATGTCACGGCATTCATCCACACTCAGCAAGTTCATCTTAAGTAATTCATATCGTATCCACCCAGAAGTCAACAATAGACCACACCATGTGCTTGATATTCACATTACAATTTAACATGCAATTCATACATTAACTCCACAACATCACCAATATCATCATACGTTTCTTAGACAGCAATAGTCATATAACACACAGGTAATAATCATCACTCATCCAGACTCCACTCAGCAGCATGTACAACATATAGCAAACAACACATTCTGAACGCATGCATGTGAGTACAAAATAATTAACAGGACTCTATTAACACACACATACGATATCCAGTGATCAACAGTCAAACACTTCACAGAGTCATAATCATACAAACACATAAGGTAATACGTTCACTCAGACCGTCCAGAAACCATGCATTGGACATGCAGAGCGCCCCCTACCTGGGATGAAGATTCCAAAGGCTCCAAGGACTTGCAGCTCCAGTCGGTTGCTCCGCTCAGCCCGTTCACTCGTTTTCAATAGAACGACCCTGCATCAGTCATCCACTATTACACTTGGCTTTGGAGGAACTCCGAGCCACCCCAACTCTTAAACAGTTTTGCATGCAAGATTAGCGGGGAGACCCAAGCCCCCAGGGTACCACATTGACCTTCCACTCGGTCCAGTAGGGATTTCCAAGCTTCCGAGACGCCTAGTTCTCTGCTCGCTCTCTTGAGCAGCTCTAATCACATATTAGTGAGCGCTCCAACCTTCTTGAAGCTCATCGTGGTGTAGATCTTCACTGAGACTCGGCAGCCTCGAGCAAGGAGAGGGAGAAAGAGGGAAGTTGACGGAGGAGCCATGGGGAAGAAGACTGGTTACATGCAGAGGGAATGCATACCCTCACCCTCTCTGGCTTGTCGAGTCAAGAAGGAGGACTCTGATCCTCAGCCTCCATGGTTGCGAGCTCACGGTGCAGAGAGCAGAGAAGAAAGAAGAAGAAAAGGAGAATGAAGAGCGAAGAAGAAGGGAAGAAGAGAGGACAGAAAGAAGAGAAGTCTGAAAGGGAAAAAAAATGAATGATAGGGTGGCCCAGTAGCCCATATACGCATGCACGGAGAGAAGGGGAAGTGGGGTGGGAAAGCGTGAAGCAGTACACCAATCACAATCAGCCAGCAATTATTAATTAATCACTCTTAACCAGTCATTATTTCTTAAGTTGAGTTAATTAAGTTAATTATAATTATTAAATAATTTTCCCACCTTGTAATTATTATTTCAATGATTTATTTTCATTCGGCAATTACTTTTTAAATCGGGATGTTACATAACTCATACTTACATAGTCTATCACTCGGCTAATTCCGAGTCATCACAAGCAGTCTTTCACTCAATTAAATCTTTCCAGACCGATCCCACACTTTTTGGTTTGTCACTCAGCAGATTACTACAAACCGACTCATTCTACTCGATTGTGCACTCGGTAAAATCAATTAAAACCGATTCCCAACACCCAGATTTCTACTTAGGTAGAATAATCCTTACTGATCATTATTCACTCAACATTTCACTTCCAGAACTGATTAAACATCAGATCGGCCATCACTCGGTAATTCCTTTCCTTACCGACTCAACTCTTAATTGATTACTCACTTGGTATGTTATCCCAAAACCGACTCCTCATCAGGTTGATCCTCACTCGGTTAATAACTCTAAGACCGACCAACGCTCATTCGATCTTCACTCGGTATTCATACCTTTTCTCACCTGAGAAATAACTTAACCATTCATACATCAGATACAAGCATCACAGTCAAGTTTCACTCGGATACAGCCATTACTTAATTACTCAAGATACATAACTCCCTATTTACTCAGAATAGGTACCCATATTCACTCGGAACATATATATATATATATATATATATATATAACTTTCACTTAGAATAGTTATAACATCTTTGACTTAGAAAGCAACACTCTGGAATATTAAAGTTTTCCCCATTCGGGGTTCACTCTGCTAATCATTACTTAGCCAGGGTTAGGCCAACTTCTTCAACTACATTTCACTCAGAGTCCATTAAGGCCATCATCACTCAGAAAATGCCCACACGTATGATTCTCACTCGGAAATAGAGTCGTATACATAAGGCTCACTCAAAATGTTACACAACTCTGGTTCCTCTCTCGGAAGTATCTCTCTAGTCATATTTCACTCATAAATAAATTTTCCTTTGTACTCCTTCTCGGAAATGGGCACTCAGGAAACTTTCACTCAGAAATGAAAATGCTTAATAATGTATGACTCAGAATTGAGTCGTTGGAAAATACTTGACTCAGAAATGAGTCCTTCTGAGATGTTTGACTCGGAATTGAGTCATTCAGATATAATTGACTCGGAAATGAGTCATTTGAATGCTTTTGACTCAGCAGTGAGTCATTCCAAGGTGAGTCACTCGGATTCTTTCACCCAGAAGTGGTTCTATCAGTCATACTTCACTCAGAAGTGCCTCAGACAAGGATTCTACTCGGAATAAACTCTCCCGGCCACGTTCTGCTCGAAAAACACAACCTTCACTCAGAATTTCTCTTAGTCACTCAGAATTTTCCTTTTTCACTCAGAATAGAGTCTCTTCCTTACTCGGACAGTCCTTTCTAAGGCATGCTTCACTCGGAAATTGGATAATATTAATAATGACCTAGATTAAAAATAATTACACATGATATTGAAATTTTTAGGATGTTACATCCCACCTGTTTGGAAATTGGCTTCTGGGTAATTCTCGCTTAGGCGAGAGTGAATCTCGCCCAAGCGAGATTGTCCCAGTATGAATGTTTAGATACTGGAGGAAATTTGCTCAGGCGAATGGGGCCTCGCCTGAGCGAGGGAGTAGGGAATTAGCTACTGGACGAAATCCGCCTAAGCGAAGGATCTTGGGGGATGGTATTCGCCCAGCGAGATGATCGACTGGTGAATGGGCGAGCTCCTGATCAAATTCTATCCGAATGGGAGTTTTTGAAAACAATTTAAGTTATGGGGAATTTCCAAGTGAAATTCCGAGTGACCTATGTCTGAGTCATGACCTTCTGAGTGAGGGAGTGGACATAATCCAAGTGAGAAGGCTCTTGAGTGTGATGATCTGGGTAGTGGAGTCCCGATCGGAGAATTTCTGAGTCCAGTAAAACGCAAAAGGTGGAGTATGCGGTCTTTATGATCCGCGATGAAGCCGAAGCTTGGTGGCGTCTTACTAGAGAACAAATGATATCTGCTAATGTTCCCTTGGTTTGGGAAAATTTCAAGTTGGAATTTTTGAAGAAGTACTTTCCGGACAGCTATAGGAGCAAGAAAGAGCTTGAGTTCATGGAGCTTAAGCAAGGTGGTATGACGGTGGAGGAGTATGCCTCCAAATTTGAAGCATTATGTGCATTTTATCCACCTTATCAACCAGAGGGTATTGAAGCTTCAAAATGTGTGAAGTTCGAAAATGGGTTAAGGCCCGAGATCAAGCGGGCTATGCAGCATCAAGAAATAAGAAGTTTTTCGATGCTTGTGAATAAGTGTCAAATTTATGAAGAAGACGAGGTAGTTCCTATAAGACATGGAAAGCATGAGCCTAAGTTGAAAGGCCAATTTACTAGTTTCAAGAAGTAAGGACACTTTAATAAGAAATTTTTCATGGTGGGTCCTCGAATATTAGAGGACGAGGTACTCCTAGAGGTGGTTATGGTGGTGGTAACCAAGACCGTGGAAATGTCCAAGGCATAACTTGCTTCAAATGTGGTGCCAACCATTTGGCCCGCGATTGCCCTCGTGATGACGTTGTGTGTTTCCAATGTAACCAACCAGGGCATATTCGTCCTAATTGTCCAATGAATGCAAGAGGTGCTAATGTTGACACTCCTAACCGCATGAACTATGGTGCTAACCGTGGTGGTTTTGGTGGCCGTGGACGTGGAAATGGTGGTGGCCAAAATGGTGGCCGTAATGGTGGCCGTGGTGGCAATCATAACGGTGGAAGAAATAGTCGAGGTATCGGTCGTGGTGGAAGAAATAGAAACTAAAATGGTGGTGATCAAGTACAAGTTGCGGGAAGAGTATTTGCAGTTCCTGGTGACGAAGCAGCTCAGGCTGAAGATCTCATTCGTGGTGAGTGTGAAATTCTTGGCACTCCGGTGCATATTATTTGTGATTCTGGTGCTACGTGTAACATCTCTATTTTTAGAAATAGTTTTAATCTTGTAATTTTGAAGAAAGGAAGGTCTGTAAATATTAATAAGTGAATAAATACCTTGTAAATGGTCTGTGATATCTCAGAAATTTTGTTTTTGTGTATGGTTATGGAAATTATATAGACCATTAATGGTATCATGCAAATTCCGAGTGAAAAGGGCTCTGTTCTGAGTAACAGAGAGAAATTCTGAGTGAAGGGTTATGTTTTTCGACTGAAGATTGAAGATTGAAATTCCGAGTGGAGGTTATGTTTTCCGAGTAAAACATGACCGAGAGGGCTACTACCGAGTGGAATCATGGCCTCGGAGACATGTGGAGTGAAGAGTGATCAAAAGAACCACTTCTAGGTGAAAATTCTGAATCAAACACTCTAGAATGACTCGTTTCCGAGTCAAACATCCTTAAATGGCTCATTTCTGAGTCAAAAGCCTCTGAGTGAGTCATTTTTGAGTCAATTACTTCCTTTTTCGAGTGAAACTCCCCTGAGTATATGAATCTGAGAGATGCACGTTCAATTAGAGGAAAATTCTGAGTGGGTCCATTCAAAAAGGAGATGTGGACGACTGAAAACGTTTTCAGACAGATCCGAGTGGTGTTTTCTGAGTGAATCCGAGTGAGCCAACTCCGATTGAGTCATTTCGAGGGAAGGAAGATCTGACCGAGTGTTTCAAGGAGGCACAGTTCCGAATGAGTGTCCAATTAGGTGGGAGTCAGTTCTGGAAGGTTTACCGAGTGGAACCGAGTGAATGAAGACTCGGATTCAGAACAAATTACCGAGTGAAAGTCAGAGTGAGATAGAACTCGGTCTGGAAAGATTCTACCGAGTGAGAAACTGAGTACTTGAGTCGGTTTCAGAGGGTTTCTGAGCGAGAATTAGATGACTCGCTCAAGCGAGTCGGAATCCGCTTGAGCGAGAAGGACTTCTGATTCCTTTTCTCCTCACGTTCAAGCTTCCTCACTCACGTGAAACACTTTTTCCCTTCAATCAGAGCACCTTTTTCATATTTTAGGTATATATTCTCTTCAAATCCCCCAGCACCGTACACCTTTTTAACTCCACTCATAGCACTTATATATTTTAATATATAACTAATCACCATCGAAGCAAGTAGACAAGGAAATTGGTCAAATACAGCTCACTTTTTTTTCCATTATCTCCATTATCTCTCACCTAATCCCTCAATCAACGGAAAACTTGTCTCCCACTTGCTTTTCTCATTATTAACACATTACCACCACTCTTTGAACACACATGCATACGAAAACTTAGTAAAACACACCCTCTTTCTTATTTTCCTATACATTCAAAGGCCCTTTCTCTTCCATTTTCATTTCTTCCACTGTGGGCTGGAACAAGGAAATAACAGAACATCCTCTACTAATCAAAGGACTTCTATTAAGGTAAGGGGGTATATTCTCGGGTATTTTGGGGGAAAATCGTGTGAAAGGAAAGGGTTAAGGTGCCTTTGGTCCTCACCTTTCCAGGACAGGTTCAGGAATTGCAAATTAACATGCTTTAATATTTATATGATTGTTATTATTGCTATGAATATGTTTAATTAGCTGTGTTGCTCATTTTAATCCACGATTCAATGAATACGTTCGATTATCTGTATTGATTATTATAAATTTTGATGATTAAGTTAATATGTTTGATGCTGAACTGTGAAAATATTAAGTATCATGGGTATTTATGTAAGTTCCAGTGAAGAATTGTAAATAGAAGTTAGAATCAATGATGACAAGCTCATTTTTTTAGTAAATCCGACCGGTTCCCTAAAACTACAAATAGATTATTTAAATTTCAAATGGATTTTGAACTAAATATTTGTTTTGTGTAAACCGACCGGACCATTTTTAAACAACACATGATTTCACTCGGTAAACTATCAGAGATATTTCAAACAAAACCTTCTCTCACTCGAAAAACCTTCCCTCAACCATATTCCACTCGGAATTATAGTAATTTCACTCAGAAAACTCTTTCTCAATCATATTTCACTCGGAAAACATTTTTAACTTCACTAAGAAAACTCTTTTAGTCTGATTGCACTCGGATTCATATTCATTTTACCCAGAAACTCATCTCAGCTTGATTTTACTTGGAATCCTACTCATTCCACTCGGAATCCTATTGATTACACTCGGTATCTAACTCATTTTACTCAGAAAATTCATTTTCACTCGGAAACACACTTATTTTACTTGGAAAACTTGTTTTTACTCAATATTCAACTCATTTCACTCGGCAAACTCATTTTTCACTCGGTATTTAACTCTTTTACTCGGAAAAATTGGTTTTAATGTTTTTCACTTGGATTTTTCATTCAGAAACTCTTCTTTATTCCTTTTTGAATTATTGGAGCGTTATAATTTTCATTATTGTTCTTATTTCCATTATTATCATTATTCTTATTATTATTATACTTATTATTATTATTATTGTTTCTATTAACTAGTATTATTGTTATTGTTATTATTATTAATTTAATTATGAGTAATAAAATAAGGAATATATTATTTTACTCTTTATATAAAATATAATTTTGAACCAATATATAACCGATATATTTGCTCGAATAAGATAATAAAATGACTTGTAACGTCTGAACAAGTTGATGGGATTCAAGAGCTTGTGAATATTATGAGACTGGAAACACATAGATACCCAAGAATCAAAAGATAAAAAGAATACATTTCGCATCATAAAAATATTTTGAAAGGAGGAGAAAATCTAGAGCATACACTTGGTACAGTGGAGGACATTCACGTTCGATCCCCAAGGAGGATCTTGGAAGTACAACTGGAACGAAAACCCAATGGCATCAGAGTCGTGCTTGAAGTCGGGTGAGACGATGCAATTCTAGTGTACTTTGACTAAATGATGGAGTATAACTATGATCGTAGGGATCCAAGCCCCAAAAATATATCAATCAATGATGAGAACCGATGAGTTCATTTGTACCTTATGAAAATGGGAGCTTGGGCGGACCCTGATTGCTCTAGAATGGAATGGATAAATTCCAAAGAATGAGATGAAGATGAATTGATTTATTGGGCCCTCATGCATCATGAGAATTAATCAAGATAAATCATAATAAACTAAACTCATGCATTCTATGACAGCATATTTGATTGTTATAGTTATGAATATGTTAATTGTATGATTTATGTGATATTATCTGTTAACTGGATTATGTCCGCACCGATTAACCTTCAGGTCTTAGGTTATACTCACCCTTACTATTGATATTTTAGAGGAATTAGGAAATCAAGAACCAGAATACGAAGAACAACAATACGCTGAACCAACTGAGAATGCTTATTAAAAATAGAATATATGTAGTTAAACATTTATGGATGACTGTATTAATATTTAAGGGTGCCTGCGTGCCCCATTCTGTTAAGAGTACAATTACTTACAGTTTGTGAATGACTATGTGATTTATCTACTATTTTATTTTAAAAAAATATTTCACTTTTTCTAAAAACTGTTAACACTCTTAGTTAAATAAGATGATCCTACAGAAGGGTTTGTCTTATCTAACCGAGGGTGTTACATTGGTGGTATCAGAGCATAGTCGATTCATTAAACTTGGGGAGTAGACCATTAGGTTTCCACGTACTCTAATAGAAAAATTGCATAATCCATAAAATATTTAGGACAAAATTTTCTATGTGGAATTCTCCACATAACATATACCCTGAACCTTTTTGTTGATATTCTTTCAGCAATTTCCTAATGGCTCGCCGAAACAATGATCATATCATGGAGGAACTTCTTACCCGAATTATGGAGGTAATAGAACGACAAGAGTTACCTCATACTTCTACGAGGTAGAGCCAAGGATTAGCTGACTTTCAGAGGAACAATCCTACACAATTCAAGGGAGGCTTTGATCCAGAAGGAGCACAATTATGGATTGAGCACCTTGAAAAGATTTTTGCTGCTATGCGATGCCCTGACGAGGACAGGATAACCTTTGCCGTCTTCATGCTGATTGGAGAGGCAGAGCACTGGTTGACTCATGCTAGAATCAGATTAACAACTGATGGACACATTCTCACTTGGGGACGATTCAAGGCAGAATTTCTTGCCAAATATTTCCCTGAAGACATAAGGAGACAGAAAGAGCAGGAATTCTTCAATCTGAAATAAGGTAATATGACGGTCGAGGAATATGCTTCTAAATTTGATGAATTAGCCAAATGTTGTCCCTACTATACCCAAATGGGAGAAGCGTCGATATGCACAAAATTTGAAGCAGGGCTACGACAGGAAATCCGTCAAGCTATATGTTGCCAGCAAATCACTTAATTCTCTACTTTGGTTGATCGGTGCCGTATATTTGAGAATACCTCTAATCTTCGACGACCTGGAACGTCTAATGATGGTCCAGAACGATGGATACCAGACCGACAACAAAGAAAGGATTTTCGAGGAGATCGACCATATTTCTGACCATCCTACTCAGCCAACCGAATTCCTCCTAGGGATCAAGGGAACAGTCAGAACTTGACTTGCTATATCTGCGGAGGACCACATATGGCGGTAAATTATCCTAAAAGAGGTAAAATCTGCACAATTTATGGACGGACTGGACATCGTGAAGTTGAATGTTGGTACAAAGATAGTAATAACCAGCAACAGATGACTCAAAGGCAGGTAGTGCGACCACTAGGCCAAGGGAGTGGAGGACCTGCTGCAAATACCCCTATAAATAATGCCCCAAGGATGCAGAATATTCACCGCAACAACAACTTCAACCAAAACAATAATCCTAGAAGGCCCAAAAATAACTCAACTAGAAGACCAGGAAGAAATCCTAGAGTTTTTACCATGAATGGTGCAGAGATATCACAAGAGAACGATCTTGTGCAAGGTACATACTTTATAGGAAGTACTCTATTAAATGTATTATATGATTCTGGAGCCACTCACTCTTTCAAATCTGAGAATTGTGTAAAACATTTAAAGCTACCTACAACCTCTCTGCCCAATAAGATGATTGTCACGACTGCTGCCAATAAGCCCATTTACCCTACTTGCATGTGTTTGGAATGTCCTCTCAACATCGAAGGGAAAGCTTATCAAGTGGATCTGATATGTTTGCCTTTGATTGATCTAGATATTATTCTAGGAATGAATTGGCTTGCTGCCAACCATATTCTTATTGACTGTCATAATAGATCCATCTCTCTCGGGTATACTACATCTCAATGTGATCAAGACACTGATTCTTGTCCTGTTAGCTCAGAAAAGGTAATTCCAGCAAAAGAAGCCCACATATACATGATTCTTACTGATACTGAAAACAAGGCCACTCCTCAAATTGATCAGATTCCTATTGTTCAAGAATTTCCAGAAGTTTTTCCTGATGATATACGAGAGCTACCTCCAGAGCGAGAAATTGAGTTCAGTATTGATATTGTACCGGGCGCGGGACCAATCTCTATTGCTCCTTACCAAATGTCACCCAAGGAACTTAGTGAGCTCAAAGAGCAAATAGAAGAACTTTTAGAGAAAGGAATGATTAGACCCAGTGTCTCACCTTGGGGAGCACCAGTTCTTCTAGTCAAAAAGAAGGATGGCAGTATGCGGTTGTGTGTTGACTATCGTCAGTTGAATAAAGTTACGATCAAAAACCGATACCCTCTTCCAAGGATTGATGATTTGATGGACCAACTACGAGGAGCCACTATCTTCTCAAAGATTGATCTGCGATCAGGCTATCATCAGATAAGGGTGAAGGAAGATGATGTCCCCAAAACAGCATTCAAGACATGATATGGACACTATGAGTATCTGGTCATGCCCTTTGGAGTTACCAATGCACCTGCAGTCTTTATGGGATACATGAATCGAATCTTCCATGAGTACTTGGACAAATTCGTGGTGGTATTCATTGACGACATTCTTGTCTACTCCAAGAGCCATAAAGAACATGAAGAACATCTCTGAATTATTCTAAATACGCTACGAACAAGACAATTATACGCCAAGTTGTCAAAATGTGAATTCTGGTTGACGGAAGTAAAATTTTTGAGACATGTCATCTCTAAAGAGGGAATTGCCGTGGATCCTACAAAAGTTGAAGTTGTACTAAAGTGGGAACAACCCAAGAATGTGGCGAAAATTCGTAGTTTCCTTGGACTTACTAGATATTATCGTCGATTCATCGAGAATTTCTCTCGAATTGCAGCACCTTTAACTAGGCTAACCCGTAAAGATCAACCATTTGAATGGACCGATAAATGCGAAAGCAGTTTTATGGAGTTACGCCAACGACTCACTAGTGCACCTGTCTTGATTTTGCTAGATCCTGCCAAGCCATATGAAGTATATTGTGATGCGTCAAGACAAGGACTGGGATGTGTTCTAATGCAAGAAAGAAAGGTTGTTGCTTATGCCTCACGACAACTAAGACCACATGAAGTTAATTATCCTACACATGATTTGGAATTAGCTGCAACTATGTTTGCCTTAAAAATTTGGAGCCACTATTTGTATGGCACATACTTTGAAGTCTTTAGTGACCATAAGAGCTTGAAGTACCTGTTCGATCAGAAAGAGTTGAATATATGACAACATAGGTGGATGGAATTCATCAAAGATTATGATTTTGAACTCCGATATCATCCTGGAAAGGCAAATGTTGTAGCTGATGCACTCAGCAGAAAAGCTCTACGCCTATCATATATGATGACAAAGGAGTTGGAATTGATTGAACAGTTTCACGATCTGAATCTGGCAGTAACACCTAAAAGGGGAAGCCTTATGGTTGGAATGTTAAGAATTTCCAATGATTTCTTGGAACAAGTCAAAGAAGCTCAAGCTAATGACCAGGAATTACAAGGTCTAGCAGAAAAGACAAAAGAAGAAGGCTCAGAATTTGACAAAGATGAACATGGGGTGATCAGGTATCAACAGAGGCTCTGTATTCCAGTCAACACAGATCTTAAAAGATCCATCCTTGATGAAGGCCACAAAAGTAAATACAGTATCCACCCCGGATCGACCAAGATGTATCAGGACTTGAAGAAAATATTCTGGTGGCAAGGAATGAAAAGGGACATTGCTGAGTATGTAACAGCTTGCCTGATGTGTCAGAAGGTAAAGGCAGAACAACAACGACCAAGTGGGATCCTTCGACCTTTAGAGATACCAGAATGGAAATAGGATGAGATTGCTATGGATTTCATAACCGAACTTCCCAGAACATCAGCTGGATATGATGCTATTTGGGTAATCATGGATCGATTAACAAAGACCGCTTATTTTATTCTAATTAATATGAAGTATTCTCTAGAAAAACTCACCCAGATCTATATCAAGGAAATCGTATGATTACATGGAACTCCCACTGCAATTGTGTCTGACCGAGATCCTCGTTTCACATCACAGTTTTGGAAGAGCCTACAACAAGCTCTAGGAACTCGTCTAAAGTTGAGTTTCGCATATCACCCACAGACAGATGGACAATCAGAACGGACAATCAAGACTCTTGAAGATCTATTACATCTTTGTGTCTTAGAACATGGGGGTAGTTGGCAAGAATATCTTCCACTAGTTGAGTTCACTTACAACAACAGCTATCATGCTAGCATCGGAATGGCCCCTTATGAGGCTTTATATGGAAGGAAATGTCGTACACCTTTGTGTTGGTATGAGATGGGTGAGAAGACGATAATTGGACCAGAGATTGTTCAGAAGACTACAAAACAAGTCCAAAAGATCCAAATGGCAATGAAGACTTCGCAAGATAGATAAAAGAGTTACTACGACAAACGTCAGAAGCCATTGGAATTTAAGGAGGGAGATCATGTATTTCTCAAAGTTACCCCTACCACTGGAGTAGGAAGAGCTTTGAAGGCCAAGAAATTAAGCCCCAGATACGTAGGACCCTATCAGATTCTGTGAAAGATAGGAACTCATGCGTACCGTATTGCTCTGCCACCCGAGCTAACAAACATTCATAATGTTTTTCATGTCTCTCAACTCCGCAAATATGTACCAAGCCCTGATCACGTTCTGAGTCCTGATCAATTTATTCTGAAAGAAAACATTACCTTTGAAGCATCACCAGTTAAGATTGTTGACTGACGTCTCAAACAGCTAAGAGGCAAGGAAATCCCTTTGGTCAAAGTAGTTTGGAGTCAGACAGATGATGGGGACGCTACTTGAGAAATTGAGGAGAAGATCAGGGAACTGTACCCTCAATTGTTTCAACTTTGAATTTTAGGACAAAATTCCAAAAAAAAGGGGAGGAGAGTGTAACATCCCTATTTTTAGAAATAGTTTTAATCTTGTAATTTTGAAGAAAGGAAGGTCTGTAAATATTAATAAGTGAATAAATACCCTGTAAATGGTCTATGATATCTCAGAAATTTCATTTTTGTGTATGGTTATGGAAATTATATAGACCATTAATGGTATCATGCAAATTCCGAGTGAAAAGGGCTCTGTTCTGAGTGACAGAGAGAAATTCTGAATGAAGGGTTATAAATTCTGACTGAAGATTGAAGATTGAAATTCCGAGTAGAAGTTATGTTTTCTGAGTAAAACATTATCGAGAGGGCTACTACCGAGTGGAATCATGGCCTCGGAGACATGTAGAGTGAAGAGTGATCAAAAGAACCACTTCTAGGTGAAAATTCTGAATCAAACACTCTAGAATGACTCGTTTTCGAGTCAAACATCCTTAAATGGCTCATTTCTGAGTCAAAAGCCTCTGAGTGACTCGTTTCTGAGTCAATTACTTCCTTTTCTGAGTGAAACTCCCCTGAGTGTGGGAATCTGAGAGATGCACGTTCAATTAGAGGAAAATTCTGAGTGGGTATATTCAGAAAGGAGATGTGGACGACTGAAAACGTTTTCAGATAAATCCGAGTGGTGTTTTCTGAGTGAATCCGAGTGAGGCAACTCCGATTGAGTCATTTCAAGGGAAGGAAGATCTGACCGAGTGTTTCAAGGAGACACAGTTCTGAGTGAGTGTCCAATTAGGTGGGAGTCGGTTCTGGAAGGTTTACCGAGTGGAACCGAGTGAATGAAGACTCGGATTCAGAACAAATTACCGAGTGAAAGTCAGAGTGAGATAGAACTCGGTCTGGAAAGATTCTACCGAGTGAGAAACTGAGTACTTGAGTCGGTTTTAGAGGGTTTCTGAGTGAGAATTAGATGACTTGCTTAAGCGAGTCGGAATCTGCTTGAGCGAGAAGGACTTCTGATTCCTTTTCTCCTCACGTTCAAGCTTCCCCACTCACGTGAAACACTTTTTCCCTTCAATCAGAGCACCTTTTTCATATTTTAGGTATATATTCTCTTCAAATCCCCCAGCACCGTACACCTTTTTAACTCCACTCATAGCACTTATATATTTTAATATATAACTAATCACCATTGAAGCAAGTAGACAAGGAAATTGGTTAAATACAGCTCACTTTTTTTTCCATTATCTCCATTATCTCTCACCTAATCCCTCAATCAACAAAAAGCTTATCTCCCGCTTGCTTTTCTCATTATTAACATATTACCACCACTCTCAAAACACACATGCATATGAAAACTTAGTAAAACACACCCTCTTTCTTATTTTCCTATACATTCAAAGGCCCTTTCTCTTCCATTTTTATTTCTTCCACTGTGGGCTGGAACAAAGAAATAACAGAACATCCTCTACTAATCAAAGGACTTCTATTAAGGTAAGGAAGGTATATTCTCGGGTATTCTAGGGAAAAATCGTGTGAAAGGAAAGGGTTAAGGTGCCTTTGGTCCTCACCTTTCCAGGACAGGTTCAAGAATTGAAAATTAACATGCTTTAATATTTATATGATTGTTATTATTGCTATGAATATGTTTAATTAGCTGTGTTGCTCATTATAATCCATGATTCAATGAATATGTTCGATTATCTATATTTATTATTATAAATTTTGATGATTAAGTGAATATGTTTGATGCTGAACTGTGAAAATATTAAGTATCATGGGTATTTATGTAAGTTCCAGTGAAGAATTATAAATAGAAGTTGGAATCAATGATGACAAGCTCGTTTTTTAGTAAATCCGACCGGTTCCCTAAAACTACAAATAGATTATTTAAATTTCAAACGGATTTTGAACTAAATATCTGTTTTGTGTAAACCGACCAGACCATTTTTAAACAACACATGATTTCACTCGGTAAACTATCAGAGATATTTCAAACAGAACCTTCTCTCACTCGAAAAACCTTCCCTTAACCATATTCCACTCGGAATTATAGTAATTTCACTCAGAAAACTCTTTCTCAATCATATTTCACTCGGAAAACATTTTTAACTTCACTAAGAAAACTCTTTTAGTCTGATTGCACTCGGATTCATATTCATTTTACCCAGAAACTCATCTCAGCCTGATTTTACTTGGAATCCTACTCATTCCACTCGGAATCCTATTGATTACACTCGGTATCTAACTCATTTTACTCAGAAAATTCATTTTTACTCGGAAACAGACTTATTTTACTTGGAAAACTCATTTTTACTCGGTATTCAACTCATTTCACTCGGCAAACTCATTTTTCACTCGGTATTTAACTCTTTTACTCGGAAAACCTGGTTTTAATGTTTTTCACTTGGATTTTTTGTTCAGAAACTCTTCTTTATTCCTTTTTGAATTATTGGAGCGTTATAATTTTCATTATTGTTCTTATTTCCATTATTATCATTATTCTTATTATTATTATACTTATTATTATTATTATTATTATTATTGTTTTTATTAACTAGTATTATTGTTATTGTTATTATTATTAATTTAATTATGAGTAATAAAATAAGGAATATATTATTTTACTCTTTATATAAAATATAATTTTGAACTAATATATAACCGATATATTTGCTCAAATAAGATAATAAAATGACTTGTAACGTCTGAACAAGTTGATGGGATTCAAGAGCTTGTGAATATTATGAGACTGGAAACACATAGATACCCAAGAATCAAAAGATAAAAAGAATGCATTTCGCATCATGAGAATATTTTGAAAGGAGGAGAAAATCTAGAGCATACACTTAGTATAGTGGAGGATATTCACGTTCGATCCCCAAGGAGGATCTTGGGAGTACAACTGGAATGAAAACCTAATGGCATTTCTAGTGTACTTTGACTAAATGACAGAGTGTAACTATGATCGTAGGGATCCAAGCCCCAAAAATATATCAATCAATGATGAGAACCGATGAGTTCATTTGTACCTTATGAAAATGGGAGCTTGGGCGGACCCTGATCGCTCTAGAATGGAATGGAGAAATTCCAAAGAATGAGATGAAGATGAATTGATTTATTGGGCCCTCATGCATCATGAGAATTAATCAAGATAAATCATAATAAACCAAACTCATGCATTCTATGACAACATATTTGATTGTTATAGTTATGAATATGTTAATTGTATGATTTATATGATATTATCTGTTAACTGGATTATGTCCGCACCGGTTAACCTTCAGGGTCTTGGGTTATACTCACCCTTACTGTTGATATTTCAGAGGAATTAGGAAATCAAGAACCAGAATACGAAGAACAGCAATACGCTGAACCAACTGGGAATGCTTATTAAAAATAGAATATATGTAGTTAAACATTTATGGATGACTGTATTAATATTTAAGGGTGCCTGCGTGCCCCATTCTATTAAGAGTAAAATTACTTACAGTTTGTGAATGACTATGTGATTTATCTACTATTTTATTTTAAAAAAATATTTCACTTTTTCTAAAAACTGTTAACACTCTTAGTTAAATAAGATGATCCTATAGAAGGGTTTGTCTTATCTAACCGAGGGTGTTACACTACGAACTCGTTTATTTCTGAAGATTATGTAAGGTGCTTGCGGGTGCCTGTGTGCATGATGAAGGGTTCTATATTGGTGACTACACCGACCGGTGCTTGCTGAAGATCGGTAACTCGATGTGAGGACGTCAAGATAAACCTTGAGGGTAGGAAATTTGTTATAACCCTCGTATGCTTGCCTATGAAGGATTTGGATATTATTTTAGGCATAGATTGGTTATCCGCTAACAAAGTCTTAGTGGATTGTCATAGCAAGGTGGTGATCTTCCCGACTTCAAATGCTGAAGGCTTTGATGTACAAGGTATTTCCCAGCTTCTTATGATGTTCTGCTTGGTTGATGGGAATGGTGTTTCCCAATCTGGTGGAATTCCTGTTGTTTCAGAGTATCCCGACGTGTTTCCGGAAGAGATTCCTGGATTACCTCCTCCACGAGAAGTGGAATTTGCTATTGATCTTATTTCGGGTGCGGAACCTGTTTCCCGAGCTCCTTATAAGATGTCTCCTATGGAGTTAGCTAAATTGAAAAAGCAAGTGGAAGAATTGCTTGAATGGGAGTTTATTCGCCCAAGTGTGTCTCCTTGGGGTGCTCCTGTGTTGTTAGTGAAGAAGAAAGATGGGAGCATGAGATTGTGCGTTGATTATCGCCAACTCAACAAACTAACCATTAAGAATAAATACCCTCTTACGCGTATTGACGATCTTTTGGATCAATTGAAGGGTGCTATTGTGTTTTCGAAGATTAATTTGCGTTCTGGATATCACCAAATTCGGGTGAAGACCGAAGATATTCTGAAAACTACTTTCCGAACGTGATATGGACACTATAAGTACGTAGTGATGCCATTTGGGGTGACGAATGCTCCTGTGATTTTCATGAGCTACATGAATCGCATATTCCATGAATATCTTGATCAATTTGTTGTGGTATTTATTGACGACATTTTGGTGTACTCCAAGAGTCATGAAGAGCATGAAAGACATCTTCGTCTTGTATTGACCATTCTTCCAGAGAAGGAGTTATATGCGAAGCTCTCCAAGTGTGGATTTTGGTTGTCTGAAGTCCAATTTCTTGGACATGTTATTTTAAATAATGGAGTTGTTGTGGATAGATCCAAAGTTGAAGCTGTAATGGCTTGGGAAAGACCAACGTCGGTGACGGAGATAAGGAGTTTTCTTGGTCTTGCCGGTTACTACCGAAGGTTTATTGAGGGATTTTCCCGTTTGGCTTTACCACTAACGAAGTTGACACGGAAGAATCACTCTTTTATGTGGACCCGCGAATATGAAGAGAGTTTCCAGGAGTTGAAGTTGAGACTTACTACCGCACCGGTGTTAGCATTGCCCGATTTGACGGATGACTTTGTGGTATATTATGACGCATCTAAGCTTGGTCTTGGATGTGTGTTGATGCAAAAGGAGCGTGTGATAGCCTATGCGTCGAGACAGTTATGACCGCATAAGGTTAATTATCCCACACATGATCTTGAATTAGCGGCGGTGGTGTTTGCATTGAAGTTGTGGCGACATTACTTGTATGGCTCGAAGTTTGTGGTCTTTAGTGATCACAAGAGCCTTAAGTACTTGTTTGACCAGAAGGAGTTGAATATGCGCCAAAGACGGTGGATGGAATTCCTAAAAGACTATGAGTTTGAATTAAAGTATCACCCCGGCAAGGTGAATGTAGTTGTCGATGCATTGAGTAGGAAATCGTTGCATATCTCCATGATGATGGCGAAGGAGATGGAGTTGATAGAGTAATTTAGAGATTTGAATGTAGGCGTGGAGACTTACACTCCCAAGAAAATGGCGTTGGAGATGTTGAAGGTTACAAATGAATTTCTTGAATATATGAAGGCACAACAGCCCAATGATGACTATTTGATTATGATGAAAAAGACCTAAGAGAAAGGGAAGAATTTATTCTTAGTAGAAGATCAAGATGGCATTTGGCGTGTGAAGGGCCGAATTTATGTTCCCTCAAGTGGTGATGTGAGAAAATGTGTACTCGAGGAAGCTCACAAAAGCATATTGAGTATTCATCCTGGTTCCACCAAGATGCATCAAGACTTGAAGAAGAATTTTTGGTGGCCCGGTATGAAGCGTGATGTGGCGAATTTTGTAGCATCTTGCCTTCTTTGTCAGAAGGCTAAGGTCGAGCATCAGAGACCATCTGGTTACTTGAGACCGTTGGAGATCCCTGTTTAGAAATGGGATAGCATAGCTATGGATTTTATTTCTGGATTACCCAGAACTCGTGCAGGAAATGATGCCATATGGGTTATTGTAGACCGGTTGACGAAGTGTGCTCACTTATTACCCATAAATATGATGAGTTCTTTGGAAAAATTGGAACAAATATATATCAAGGAGATTGTTAGGCTGCATGGTGTTCCGTCAAGCATCATATCCGACCGTGACCCTCGGTTTACTTCTCGGTTTTGGGGGTGTTTGCATGATGAGTTGGGTTCTAAGTTGAAGCTTAGTTCCACATATCACCCTCAAATCGATGGATAATCAGAGAGAACTATACAAAGCCTGGAAGATTTGTTGAGAGCTTGTGTCCTTGAGCACGGTGGATGTTGGGAGAGGTTTCTGCCGTTGATCGAATTCACATACAATAATAGCTTCCATTCCAGTATTGGCATGGCACCGTATGAGGTGTTGTATGGAAGGAAGCGTAGAACTCCCTTGTGTTGGCTTGAAGTTGGTGAAAACTTAGCCTTAGGGCCGGAGATTATCCAAGAAACTATCGAGCAGATTAGAAGGATACAAGAGAATATGAAGATTGCCTAAGATAGGCAGAAGAGTTATTATGACAAGAGGCATAAACCACTTGAATTTCAAGTTGGTGATCATGTATTCCTGAAGGTCTCGCGTGATAAAGGCATTGGAAGGGCACTGAAAAATGGGAAGTTGAACCCCAGATTTATTGGACCTTACGAGGTGTTGGAGCGGATTGGTGAAGTTGCTTATCGGATAGCACTCCCTCCGCATCTTGCTAATCTACACAATGTGTTCCATGTGTCGCAGTTGAGAAAATATGTTTATGATCCTCTACACGTGATTCCTATGGACGAGATTGATGTACGTGAGGATTTATCTATTCCTCCTGTTTCCGTTTGCATTGTCGGACATTCCATAAAGAAATTACGGAACAAGTTGGTACCTTTGGTGGAGGTCACTTGGAAACATGGAAATACTGAAACGTTCACATGGGAACACGAAGACGATATCAGGGAACGGTATCCCGATGCATTCGAATCCAGTAAGTTAAATTTCGAGGATGAAATTTTCTTTTTGGAGGGGTGGATTGTAACATCCCGAATTTTAAAATAGAGGATTAATTAAGGAAAATAAATATTGACAAGTTGAATATGAATTGTTTAATGTCCCAATAAACTGAAATTAATTAAATTAAGATTTTTGAGGGCTGTTGGTAATTTATGGAGACCGGTTAGGCTGAAAATAAGTCCGGTTGAGATATGGGTGTCAGACCAAGTATCTCGGAATGAGATGATATTGGTCAGGACTGTTAAGGATAATGTTGGCAGTCTGAATATATATTCGGAATAATTTTTAGATAAAGTATTGAGCCCAAACGAAGAGCCTGTTAGTGACAAAAACGATGAATTTTAATGAATGAAACTAAAAATAAAGTAAAAACCCAATTTTCTTCTCCTTACTTTCGTGAATTGCTGAGAGAGTTAGAAAGACACATTTTACTTCTTCTTCTCTTTTTTCCTCCTCAATTCTTCTCTTCTTCTTCTCCCAAAAACCTTGAGCTTGTGTGGTGATCCCTTCCCTCTCCATTCTCCGTTGAAGAGGACTTGGAAGCCTGGTGTTCTTCCCTCTTCTTCCTCTTATTTTCATGTCATCTTTCTCCCTCTCTTGAATCCATTTCGTTTTGGGTGTGAGGTAAGTTCTTTCACCATTTTTAGAATGGATTGATGATGATATTATGAGGTATTATGATTTGGAGAAGAAATACATATGCATGGGTGTTTATTAGAGCATTTAATGCTCATGCCCTAGAATGGGTCATCATAAATGTGAGTATTTATAAAGAGAAAATGGTAGTTGGTGCATTAATGATGGTAGAGAATGAAGGTTTATGATGTATTAATGAAGGTGGATGTGTTTTGGAGGAAACCCTAACCTTGAAGTTGGGGGAAAATAGCTAATGTTAGTTTAAGAATGTGTTTTATGGAGAAATATATGTCATTGAGGAGTTTTATGAAGCTTGGGGATAGGGTTGTCTTGTAACCCTTGAATTTAATGTTGGTGGCTTAATGGGAAGGAATTCCCGAAACCTAATAAAGATAAAATGATATCCACAACATGTCTAACACATGTTGTGACATTATAAATATGAATATGACTAAATAGAATTGAATTGATAACTTGAGTAGTTGATTGATTAAGGTTTTACATGAATGTGGATGTAGGACCTATTCCGAACGACGAGGCGGGAGCGTCTTATCAATCTGAATTCTTTTCTTGAGGTAGGAGAGGAGTCTAAGTTTTAAATGCATGAATTTGAATGTTATTTGATTGTGGTATATAGTGTTATGCATGTTAGCCTTACTTGAATGTTGTGAGAAACGATGATATAAGTTGTGATATAGACAATATGTTTGGCAATATGCTTTGGTGCATTTAGAATATTCATGGTATGTTATGTGAATGTGTGTAGTGAGTAGTGATATGATGATAAGTTGTATTTACCATGAATATGATATGAATGTTGATGTTGTTTGTTGAGATTGAGAATAAGGAGAATGCCACCCAAAGAGTTAAACTATTATGAATAATTAATGTTAATGAAAGCCTTATGGTGATGTTGATAATGGTGTTGATGACGTTGGAAGATGAGTGGCATGTATAGGATGCATAGAGTGAGGAATGCATATAACTGCATTTGTATCCATGGCATACTGTATAGTTGTCGGTGTTGGAATTTTAGGGGATTCCCCCGGTTGGCCCAGTGGGAGGGCGGCTCGGTGCATGAACATGATATATTTCCCCTGTGACTTGGTGTATAAGTCACGAAGCTGCCCATGTTGTGCTTTGGGGAGCCACATGTGGTTGACCCTTGTGGGGGGTGGCTCTTGAGGAGCAGGTGTCCCCGGTGGTCCTCGAGATCACAGCTGCCATGTTATAATTCGTGGTTGGTCTGCAACACCATATGTTGAATATGTTGTATACCGTGGTTATGGTGAAAATAACCAGGTGTTGCAAGATGGGCGATGCGGTTTGGTACCAGTAAAACTATTGGCGAATATGCAATTTAAAGAATAAGTGTACACATTTTACTACTGCAGTAGGGGTATGGTTAAATGACCATACTTAAATCCCACAGTTAGTGTTGAATTTCCCATAGTCAGATCTGTAATTGTTGAAATATTCCTTGTGCATATGCATTACCTTATGAGCATTTGCATATAGAAAGAAGTATGCCAAGGTGGTGAGATATGATGATGATTGAGTGAGGTGGTAAAAATATATTTAAGATATAACATAAAAGATATGAATACCAGATAATGGTTGTGTGACAATTCAATGGTTGAATAACGTGGTTATGTATATGCTTGTGTGCTTTGTGTGAAGTTGTGTTGGTATATGGCATGGTGAATATTATTGATGTGCAAAGTATATATGTGTGGATGCTTATATGCATAATCAGTTGGTATTCATATTCATACCTTTGGAATGTGGACTCACTCTCCCATGTTGTCAATTTTTAGACTTGTGATGCGGGGCAATCATGGGAAGAGTAAGCATTTTGAAGTATATTTTGGCTGTGGAGGTAAATAGTGTATAGGAAGCGCCTTGGCCGGTGATATATGTAAATATAACTATTTTATGTAGCATGAGATGTAATGAATGTTTGTTTTGGGAATTCAGATGATAAGTGATTTTGGAGGGTCAAGGAGGAAAATGAGAAGTGGAGGGTGTAACTCATTTTCATTCATGACCTTATGTATGTATGAAGGATTAATTTATAATGGAAATTCCTTGTGTGTCGATGAATGAATGAAGAATTATATTGAGTAATTCTTTTATAAAGTTAAAGAGATGAAGAATTAAATCATATATGTTTTTGAAGAGTTGGATGAAAACCTATGGATATAGACGTGTAGAACCAGTTTTAAGTGACTCATATGATGAATGAGATATAATAAATTCTGGTAAAATAGATGGAATTCAATTTTAGTGGATTGTGTTGTGTAAATTTCGAGTTCTACAAGTTATCTGATGAACTCGCTCAAGCGGGCTGGGTTCTCGCCCGAGCGAGAGTCCCACCTATTTGGAAATTGGCTTCTGGGCAATTCTCGCTTAGGCGAGAGTGAATCTCGCCCAAGCGAGATTGTCCCAGTATGAATGTTTAGATTCTGGAGGAAATTTGCTCAGGCGAATGGGGCCTCTCCCGAGCGAGGGAGTAGGGAATTAGCTACTGGACAAAATCCACCTGAGCGAAGGATCTTGGGGGATGGTATTCACCCAGGCGAGACGATCGAATGGTGAATGGGCGAGCTCCTGATCAAATTCTGTCCGAATGGGAGTTTTTGAAAACAATTTAAGTTGTGGGGAATTTCTGAGTGACCTATGTCCGAGTCATGACCTTCAGAGTGAGGGAGTGGACATAATCTGAGTGAGAAGGCTCTTGAGTGTGATGATCTGGGTAGTGGAGTCCCGAGCGGAGTCCAGTGTAGCCTGTCCTGAGTGGAGTACCCCGAATGTGCAATTCCGAGTGGAGAGGTACCGAATGGGGATACTCGGTGTGAGTTGTCTAGAAGTGCACTGGAATAACTCTGTGTGAGTGAAAAAGGAAGGAGGTCAGTTTTGGGAATGAGATGTTGAGTGAGTGACCAATTAGATGGTGAGTCGGTCTCTGGAATGGTTTACCGAGTGGAACCCCGTGTGAGTAAAGACTCGGATTTAAAATGAATATACCGAGTGGAAGACTGGGTGAGAGAGGACTCGGTCTGAACTGAATATGCCGAGCAGAGGACTCAGTGAGTGATGAATCGGTCAGGGTCCTCTTGCCGAGTAGAAAACCCGAATGCTAGTAGTCGGTTTTGGAGGGATTCTGCCGAGTTAAAACCTAAGTGATGGGAGTCACTTTTGGAGGGACTTTGCTGATTGAAAACCCAAGTGTTGGGGAGTCTTGTTGAACGAGAGGGTATAAGCTTGGCTCTGGACGTTTTTCGCCTAGGCGAGGAAGCCTTGCCCAAGCGAGTCGGTATGGAATTTGGTTCTGGATGATTTTCACCCATGCTCGCTGGCTCCGCCCAAGCGAGGCTTGTGTGTCTTGCTCAAGCGAGTCAGAATTCGCTTGAGCGAAGCTCCCCCTGTTACTTCCTTTCCCTTTTTGCTCTGCTCCCTTCTGTCTCGCCCAGGTGCATTGTATGGCACTCGCTCAAGCGAGTGGGGATTCCGCTTGAGCGAGGGGGACTCTGACTTCCCAAAAACGCCTTAAACAAATTATTTTCTCTTTTCTTTACATTGTGTCTTGAATCCACCTTACTTGCTGAATACCTCGGACTTAAAATCTGTTTTATGAATTTTATTGTAGTCGACCTTTTTAATTTTAACCACATAGCATTAACCTATTCTAAATCCTTCCGCTGTTTTAATTTGAACAAATCATTATTAAATCATATTTTAAAATACCCTCTCATATCTTCATATATGGGAGCGGTTTATCTTAGATCCGGGGGTTGATGTTTAATATGCCACCTCTCTAGATACTTGATAATTTAATAAATTTCGAAAACGTGAAAAATTCACCTCTATTTTTAGGGTGTCTCAGTGAGCACTACGTTGCCTGCAGATGTTGTTTAGGTTATTGAAAACCTGAACACCAGGCTAGCAAAGGAGCGCCGATAGAGGTAGATAGAGGCAGAGCGAGCTCAGCAAGATAGAGAGAAGACTTGAGGCGACCCCAAAACAATTTAATAGAAATAAGGGAAAATTTTTCATGATTTAAAAAGGAAAACAATTTAGGAAAAGAAAGCATTTGCGAAGTAAATTTTTAACAAGTAACCCTAGACCATTTAAATAACCATCTCATATATGAAGATATAAGGAGGTGGATAAATTAAATCAAGAGTATTCCTTGGATAATCAATCCTATGATTATCATTAAGGAATAGCAGAAAACATAATTTATTTTGAGAGTTATGGAAAAGCATAAAAAGAGGTTTAATGATACTTGAATTAATTGAATAAAAAGTGGTGCATAAACATATACACTGATATATAATCATGCCATGACAAATTGGGACCCAATACACAGCATATAACATAAAATTTTTAGGGAATCAGGGGTATAAATTGATTCAAGGCTAGCATGAATCGATTCATGTGACCCAAACAGCCAAAGACCAGTGCATCAGGTAGATGAATCAATTCACCCTCACTGGGAATCGATTCATGCATTTCAAATGGCCAAGAACATACGTAATAGACATATGAATCGATTCATACACCACTGGGAATCGATTCATGCAATGCAGCTTAAAAAAATCAGGTGAGTGAATCGATTCACCTCCCTTGGGAATCGATTCACACGTTCCAGAAGATACACCAAGATTCAGATCCATGAATCGATTCATGCATAGGGGAATCGATTCACCCCTGTAGTGTATCATTAACAAACAACAAACAACAGAAATTGTCAAATCTCTCAACTTCTTAATACCTTATCTTTTTCAAATCAAATCCAATGGTCTCCAAATTTTGACACAAGTTAAAATACATTATTTATGACATGTAGCCACTGACCACACTTAAAAATTCCTTAAAACGAGACACTTATATGCATAAATGTGTTTATCTCATTTTGAGGCATTTTGATGCAACTTCGGGGTTAATTCTCAATGGAATGGGCCTATTCTAGTTTCTACAAATCACAAATCATACACTTAAGCTATTGGAACCATCACATGCCATCAAAATCAAATAGAACTCAATTTGACCCTATTGGTTCCTTCATTTTGCATAAACATCAAAGCTTGATTTCACATATGCATCATACAAGACTAAATTTCATGAATAACATTATTCATTCATCACGTTGGGCAGTAATTCTAGCATCATAATTTGTCATCATACATTGTCTAGGTTATACTTAAAAATTAGTCATACATCTAAGGTCCAATTTTCACCTGACCTTCAAAATCAACATTCATCAATCTAGATACATAATAAGCATATACCAACACTATATGCTATACAAAAGCAATGGTTTTCTGGACAAGGCACTTCCTATACAACTATATACCTCCACCATCAAAATACACTTCAAAAAGGAGATGCATCTCACCCCAAGAATGTCCTACATCATAAAGCTAAAAGTGGACAACATGGGAGAGTGAGTCATACATTCCAAAGGATGAATATGAATACTATGTGATTATGTGCATATGTATTCAATGTCATGTATACTTTGAATCAATATATGTCATTCATTATTTCAACTATCATCATTACATTATCGTACATATAACTAAACCATCTCCATGGATCATAACAAAGTATATAAGCATACACATAATCAAGTCCCTCAACATATTGAACTATCACACATATCATCACCTTACATAATATCTTTCTTTATGTTCATATCTTTTATGTTGTCTTTAGGTATTTTCTCATCACCTTTGGCATACCTCCTTGCTATATGTAAATGCTCTTAAGCTAATGCACATGCACAACGGAGTAATTAACAACTACGGATTCGACTATAGGAAATAAACACCAAATTGTAGGATTCAAGCATGATCATATAACCATACTCCTATTGCAGTAGTAAAATGTGTACACTTATCATCAAATTACATGCATATCATTATGTTTTATAGGTACCAAACCACATTGCCCATCTTGCAACACCTGGCCATTTTTACCATGATCGTAACATACACCATAATCAACATAAGGTGTTGCAAGCCAACCATGATTCTTAGCATGGCAGCTATGATCCATAGGACCACTGGGGACACTTGCTCCTCAAAGAGCCACCCCTCACAAGGGTTAACCACATGCGGCTCCCCATAGTACAACATGGGTAGCTTCGTGACTTACACACCAAGTCACAAGGGAAAATAAGAATGCTAGTGCACTGAGCTGCCCTCCTACTAGGCCAACCGGAGGAATCCTCTACATTCCAACACTGACAGCTATGTAATATGCCATGGATGCAATGCAAATGCCAATCATATGCATTCTCACAACTATGCATCCTAATCATACTACTCATCAACCATCATCATCATCAACATCACCACTCAAACTCTTGGTGGGTTTTATTTTAATCAATCATTGCCATTGTTATACATTTTCAATATGGCATCACAACACTTTCATAAATCATAATACAAGTTCATCTTGTATCAATTACAATGGCTATACAAGTTTCATCATCAATACTTATAAATCAATCGTCAATAAATTAAGGCATGCTAATCATCCATATTCATTCTCATTCATCATCAAGAATAGTCATTCTATATTTATGGTGAATATAGACATAACCACCTCATATCAAGGCATAACACTAGCCAAGCCATTTAACATCATCATTTAGCACACCATAAACATTCCAAATGCACAAAACACATTGCCAAGCATAATCATCATTATCATATTTAATAATCTCAAATTATCAATACCACACAAGCAAGAAAAACATGTATATTGTCACATATGACAATCAAACACTACTCAATCCATGTATTTAGAATATAAAACTCTTTTCCTACCTCAAGAGAAGAATTCTGAGCGATACGATGTTCCCGCCTCGTCGTTCAGAATGGGTCCTACATTTCATAAGACACCACATAATTATTTTCCACTCAAGGTCACCAAGACTTACATATTCTAGTTTAGTACTTAGTGTGTTTCAATACTTTCATTATCAAGCTATTTCTATTTCATTAATTTCACCACAACCACCATGGGTTAGGTATTCAAGTATCATTATTATGCATTTATAATCTTTTCCATCAAACGGGCCATACACCAATGGCAACCAATCACCATTAATAGTCATCCACCATTATTAATGCTTTCTACCATTGCCAATGAATGTTCTCCTAACACATTCTCTTATACCCATCATTCAAATATCATATATTTTCTCTCAAAATATACTCTCCAACCCATATTTATCATTTCCCCCAATTTTCCAAAGTTAGGGTTTTACTAAAGATTCAACATCATTAATACACATCATCTTCTACCATTTCAAGCATTAATTTTCATGTGCCCCATTAATGGTTCATCAAGCTTTCATTTAAAACCACCCCACCTTAGGTTTTCCATAATAATGGCTTCTCCCAACAACCCATATGCATTTATGACTCACCCAACCCATAACCAAAGGTTTAAGCTCTTGAAAAATGATGAAAAGCTTACCTCAAGAGAAGAAAAGAATGGGTTTCCAAGAGAGGGATGGAGGGTGATGAAATTAAGAGAAGAAGGAGAAGGGATTCCAAGCTTCAAGCTCCAATAAAACGAAGATGGCAAGGAAAGATGCACACACCACTTTGTCTTGGTTTAGAGAGGAAGAAGAGATGAAGAGAATGGAAGAAGAAGAAGAAGAAAGTAACGTTTTGCCTTAGAGAAACAGATAGTGTAGTGAGAGTAAAGAGAATGAAGTGGGTTTAGGTTTTTAATTTTACCTCTCTCATTAAATTTTACCGTTTTACAACAAACAGGATCTCCATTCGGGCTCAATACATTATCTAAAAATTATTCTAAATACATATTCGAATTCCTAATAATATTCTTAACAGCCCTAACCCATAACACCTCAATCAGAGATACTTGATCCGACACCCATATTTTAATCGGATATAATTTCAGCTTATAAAGTCCCAATAAATTATGAATAATCCCCAAAAATCTTAATTTGATTATTTTTAACATTTTGGGATATTAATTTATCCATATATAATTATTTAGTATTTATTCTTCATATTTAATCATTTATATAAAATTTATAATGTTACAAGACTCGCGGGCTAATGGTGCACTAATCTGTCGGTTCATGGAGTCTATACCATCTCGACCTGGTGACTTAACCTTTGCTTCCCAGCCAGACCCACCACCCCAGGATCCCTCCTAGTTGATAGACCCATTTTTATATTTTTTTAGTGTTAGATACAACTTTGAGCAATCACGGCTTCCTAGTGTCCCACACTCAAGAACCCAATTCTCACAAGTACAAGGGCACCCCACCCAATCTGTCAATCTCACAATTACAAGTTTGAAACCCCAACCCAATCATCTAGAATTTTTGGTGTTTAGGTGTACAAAGATAACTCTCCAAAAGAGTGGATATACAAATTAAAGCACTTGAGAATATTTTCCTTTCTAAGAAAGAATATGCAAATTTAGCACACAAAAATTATTTTCCTCTCTTAGAAAATAATATGCAAATTTTAGCACTCAAAATGATTTTTCTTTCTCAAGAAATAATATTCAAGTTTAGCTCTTAAAAATAATTTTGCTCACAAAACTCACTCTCAAAATAATTTGCCAAATAATAAAAAAGCGAGAGCAATTGAGAAACAGAGAGCAAAGAGAGAAAATAAAGAGAGCAGCGTGAGAGAGGGAAGAAGAAATGCTTGTTGTTGGTGTGTTCTGCCTCTCCACTTCTTCTCTATTTATAGGCAAATGACCAACTGCTTTAACTCCTCCATCCCTTGATTTGTGCCATTAATTGATAACTTGTCTCCTCCATGTTTTATGACTTGAGAAGTGCAATTATCTGCCCTCAATTTGTGCTATGCCGTTTTAATTTGAGTTTTGAGAGAGGAATCAGCGGAGTTCAAGTTTTTAAACACGTGTACTGATATTTTCTATGATTCAGCGCATGATTCCAGTGATGAATCGATTCATTTAGTTGAATTTCTGGCCTAAAATTGCGCATGAATCGATTCCTTAACTGCATGAATCGATTCTTCCCTTCATGAATCGATTCCTCTAGCAAATCATACACATGAATCGATTCCTATAGGTGGGGAATCGATTCCTACATGCATGAATCGATTCCTACCTTTGGTGAATCGATTCCTAGCTTGACTTTTGCCTAGAAAACACTTTTCTTCAACCATGAATCGATTCCCAGCTTTGGTGAATCGATTCCTGCTCCTGATGCTTCATTTTTCATGCATTTTTTATTCTTTTGATGTGTAATTGCATATGGTTTGATTCTTTTGGTTCTCAGGCACTTTGATGAATATTTTTCACTTGTTTTAGACCTCTGTAAATGCCTTGAATTAATTCTTTGAACTTTCTTGATCCATATAAGCTTGAATTACTTCTAATTAATCGCTTTGGACAATATCCTTAATATATCTTCATTTGTTGTGTCATTATCAAAACCTACATCAACATAAAAATACACGACTTGTCTTGCGTGTGCAAGCCAGAATTCTTGAAGTAACACCAGAATTGTTAAATATCAAAGCAGCAACACTTCAGAATAAAAATCAAGTGAGAATGGCTGATCTCCACACCTGCTTGTATAGAAGGTGAAAAGAGGCGAAGAGTTTCCAACCATTACATGCCAGAAACGTTTCGCATTCTGGCCCAGACCCAAGGAACCTGGCCAATTAACCACGACAGTTTGCATTCCGGCCAAAAGGTGCGAGAAATACCAAACGCCACCATGAAATAAGAGATGACACGTGTCAAAGAAGCCAAAAAAGGTTACTCCTGCTGAAAAGACACATCGTCCAAGGAAAAGTTACATCGTTTGAAGCCATAAGATCACATCGCCTGGTGAATATTCACATCATCTTGAATGACTACATCGGCTATGGCTTAAAGACATTACCTTAGGCAAACAATTCAGAAAAGGTCCATCGTTTTAGTCTTCGTTAAACACCGTCAAATTAAAAGGCCATATCGACTTAAGGAAGGTCATATGTATGACTCAAATCCATTCTCACCTTGACCCAAAACAAAAATAAAGCTAAGAAGCGTTGGATCAGTCTGGTTACCACCAAAGAACCACCACGTCAAACACGACCCCGGAAGAGGTAAGAATCCCAAATTTACTTAACAAAAACTTTTCATTTTGGTCCTCATGATGTAGGAGATCAATAGCCTATAGAAGCAACTCCCAAGTCACTTCAACAGGCTAGGGAGCAAATGATCTAGGGTCGATACCGGCCCCTAAACTCTTAGAACAACACCAATCCATAATCTCCCCCTTAGCCGATGTGGACCCATTAGAGGATGACACAATGTACAAGACCAATCATACCGGCTAGGTCATAGCCCCACATTGACTGGTGTTAGAGCCCCATTAAGTGGCCTAATGAACGAAGTCATGAGAGGGAAAAATAGCCTATATCAGTCATAACCTACAAAGAGCTCATGTGCATGGACCTGATCCAGCACACAAAACGAGGCACTACAGTGATACTCTATTGCTATAAATAATAGCTAACACCCTCCTAAGTAAAAGCTCCCTGGTACCTATCTTATAGACCCGATATAGCTCCGATGTTAAAATCCAAACTGACTGAAGTGTCAGAGTGTCTTTGCAGGTACCACCCTCTTTCTCCCATCAACGTGTCAGGCCGGTGTGAGGAACTCAGGATATTATCCCATGACAATGGTCTGGCCTAGAGACCGTCCAACTCAATAACCCAACAAATAGATTCTAGACCCCGATGCAGGTCCACTCTTTTGGACCCTGGTTTCAGACCAGAACAGTAGGCAAAGAAGTTCAAGTCACTTTCGTGTCACCAATGACGAGGTAATGGTGATGACGTAAATGGCTATAGTTAAAATAAAAGTCATATTAACACAATTCCAAAAGTCACATTGTATGTAAGTCATATGATCAGCCAAGTGATAACATATGATCCTTTGAGTGGAATTGAACAAAGTTGTAACAACTTTGCAGTGCTGTTATATGGTTTACCCTATGATTTTGTCCCTCAAAGTGTTCCTGAAGTTATAAGACAAGAAATGATGACTGCAAGTGGTATGCCCACCATTCTTTCATATAATGGACTTGCTACATAGAACTCTTTTAAATTCTTGTAGTAAATGAGAAACATTGTGATTTTTTTATTTTAAGATTTAATTCCAATGAAAGAGTTGTTTTGAGTTTCATTTGCACTCTAATGTTTTTCTTTTGGACTTGTAACACCCTTAAGAATTGATCTTAGATGTTTGCTAGATACAAGAGCTAAACCTAGTGACCTGAATTTGAACTGTAATAATAGACATCATGAGAATGACCTTATTAAGTAATATAACTTCATTAAAAGATACTATTAAATTAACAATCAACTAGGTTTTAAAAGCGGGATGAGACGAAACCTAAAAAGTATTTTTACATTGATTTTAATTATCATGAATTGTGCTCTGTTTAATTGTCCTTGCATGTTCTAATTTTAAATTCTCAAAATCAACCATTTATATTATTATTCAAACTAAAGTCTAAAAACGATGCGATTGAGTTTAAGGTAAACCAACTTATTTTTCATACAGATACAATACATGGCAAATTGCAAGGCTATATAGAAACCTCTTATAACTGAAAATTTCCAAGCCACGTTGCACCATTTCATACAACCTAGGAATTTTATTTAACATGGAGCACCCTGCATAAGAAACAAGTGCTTGGTTACTTTAGAGGCCCTCAATGTAATTGACCCCAGTGTTTTTCAACCACTGATCACCCTGGATGAGTTGTTTTACTGTGAATTGGTAGGCTTCCTCTTTACTTGTGAGGACATGGTAACCAGGCCAATTCACCCTTCCGCTGGTGCCAGCACCTGGTCCATTGTTACTGTACTCAGCATAATACACCGTTTCTGAACGGTACTTGGTGTCGGAATCCCATTCGGACCATCCTGCAGGGTCAATATGGTAACTAATCAAAGATTGCATCACACAAGTTCTCGAGTAATCCTTCCACGGACGGCCCAAATAAGTTTTTATGGACCCTAATACAGGCTTAAGATCGGTGCTTGGAATTACGTCACACTGTTGAATAGAAGTTCCTGTGTTTTGGTTTTGGTCCTCTCGTCCTTGGGCCGTGACCATGTTCTTTTGGTTACTCAAGGGCTTTCGGGCCACTATCTTGCACTTTTGGAATACTACAGCGGCGTTTCCAAAGATGAAATCAACAGTGCCGGTGATGAAGGTGTCACGGTAGAACTGTCTGTTAGAGTGAGGATAAAGAGTGTCTTGAAAGGCGTTAATGTGACACCGGTTTATAACGGACTTGTCGCTGCCTACACGGAGCGCCACTGCTTGATCCTTCTTTGGGCCTGCTGTGTTCTCGAACCTGATGTCTTGGGCTATGAATCCATCCCCCACAGCAGCTGCAAAAACCCATTTGTTAAATATCAATGGCCTACCTTTATGCGATAGCCCTTATAAATAAGAACAGTTCAAAATTAAATTAAGATTATTAAAGTAAAACTAAGCTTGAAGTTAAGCATTAAAATATCAATACCAACAGTGGCGGACTTGAAGGTGCTGTGGTCGTCGACATTATTCTTGCTTCCGGAGATTATAGTTAGATCCATCCCATCACCCACCAGCATCACATTCCTCTTCTTACTACCTATTTCAACATTCTCTATGTACTTTCCTTTTTTCACATAAATAACGTACCTTCTGTCATCCTTAATCTCCGGTGCCGCTGCCACTGCCTCACCCAATGTCTTATATTTCCCACTCCCATCCTTAGCCACCACCACGTCCGCTTTTATCTCCCCTGCTTTCGACATCAATAGCCTCCTGTCACTCCTTTTCACCCATGAAGGAAACTCCCCATTTAATGCCTCTTCAATGAAGTCTTTAACTTCAACTTTTGCCAAAGCAGCAACAAGCACGGCTAAAGAAGTTCTTGCCCTTGATTTCAAGTTCTCAACTTCTGCTTCCATAAGGGTCCTAGCAGTTCCCTCTAATCCGTCCAAGCAAGTTGCGTGGTTAGTGAGGACACTGCTTAGCCACGTGTGTGCATCCTGCTTCGACTCAATGGTGTTTTTGGTGAGAGCCATCATTGAGTCCCACACTCTGTTGATGGACAACTCCATCAACTCCTCACAGTCACGCAAACCTGCTTCCTCTTTGGGACTGTTAATTCTGTTTCTGATGGCATTTGCTGAGTCCATTGCTTTCTTAATGTGTGGGGTGGATTTCATTAGAAAGGAGTGGAGCAAATTGAGTTTGTGGTCTTTCGTGGCGGTCAAGATAGGACCTTGAGCCACTTCGGAGACATGGGCTAAGCATGATGCGGTATCAAGTGCGTGGTCGCAGATATTGTAGTAGGAGGCGTAGTTGGGTTTTGTGAAATAAGAAGCAATAAGAGCCGAAGAGCTCAGGATAGCAGCTACAGAGAGAATTACCCAGAAAATTTTGGAAGTGGATTTTTTAGGCTTATCTAACAGAGACTGTTGGCTGGCCATTGTTTCCTTAGTTCTCAATGTTATCTGTTCATGTCGATATTTATAATTTGTTTTACGCTTAATTTCAATTCTGCTGCCTCAACTTTACAAAATGTTTTATCATGGTCCCCTAAGTTTTAATTTCTTCATTTTGGTTCTTAAATTTCATCTAGTTCATTGTAACTTGATTTTTAAGGTTTTTTACAAGGTGATACTTGAAAGTTACAATTCTGCTGCCTCAACTTTACAAAACGTTTTATCATGGTCCCCTAAGTTTTAATTTCTTCATTTTGGTTCTTAAATTTCATCTAGTTCATTGTAACTTGATTTTAAAGGTTTTTTACAAGGTGATAGTTGAAAGTTACAATTCTGCTGCCTCAACTTTAGAAAACGTTTTATCATGGTCCCCTAAGTTTTAATTTCTTCATTTTTGTTAGGAATATAGAGATTAGTTGTTTAGTCTTCCATTTCATATAAATAATTGTATCATTCCCTTATGTCATTTTATCTTTTCAAAATGAATGAACACAATTTAGTGTTTGGCTCTCTCCCCTCTTTCTTTCAGCCTCAAAGTTTTGTTATGGTATCAAAGCTCTCTTTTGAGGAAAGAAACGATCCATTCCTTGTTAGGCACATCCAAAGAACCATATACAATCCCCCTTCCTTTCTTCTTGTACATTCCATAATCTCTCATCTATGGAGGCTAACAAAACTTGAGAAGAAGTTTAACCCTCTTCACATCAAGAACAGAAATTCTCCCAAAATTGCACTAGATTGGAAACCAGCACCCGAGCCATTCGTTTTTGGGAGTTTTTCATCTTCTTCCCATCCTCAAATTGCAAAACCCTTGCTCTCCTCCGACAATGGATTCACCATCAACACACGTAACAGCCTCCTCCGATCTAACGTCCGGTCCCCTTCTCGCATTTACATTGCCGTCCCTATCCTTAAATGTGCAATCCAGGTCCCCGACGTCTCAATAGGCGCAGATCTTAACGCTCTCTCCGGCTACATGCAGTTAGGTGACACCATCTCCATGGTCGATCAAGTTGATCGATCCATCTCTTGCTGCGACCAAAACCTTAAGATTCAGATCCAAGATCCCGCTCGTCAAGCCGCCTTCGAGCTCAACGTCACTGTCTTCTCCCCGAACGAAGATGACGCTCGAAAGAATAATGTCGTCATTTTCTTTGTCAAGTCTCAAATAGTGAAGGACGAGATGTTGAAATTGAAGTTGCTTTTCACCAAGAACAAGCTTCTGGCTCGTGAGAGATTGCAAAAAGAGAGACCGGAAATTATTTCTCAGGTTATCAAGAAAAATCCGCAAATCGCCTTGGGCAAATCTATTCGGATTTGCGCTCATCACGCTCTCGGCACTGGTTTGGTTGCCGATGTGTTGATTTGGAAGAACTGGCGTGGAGCAGTTGCGTTGTGGTATTTTTCTGATCGCATTAGTTATAATTTCTTATCCTTTGTCACCAATGTCGTTTTTCTTCTCGTCGCCATTCTCTTCTTTTGGATGAATCATGCTATGTCCGTTGTACACGACATTGCAATTGAGAGGAGCTTGGTGCTCTGTCTACAAGATTCATGTGCGAGGCCTGTAAATTTGATACCGGTTCAGCCGGTTACTTTTGTAGCCGCTGGCAATATTGCTCCCTCTTCTGCGCCAGTGCTACAAAAGAGTGAGGCGGTCGGCGCAATGGAGTTGGGATCTGTGTTTCCTTTTACCACAATACAGAGTACTGTAAACAGGAACATGCTTGAGAGTTTGGCGGTTCCCACTTTCAGAGTTGGTTATATCATCACCACAGATGCCTTGTATAAGAAGATGAAGTTAAAGGGAGTTACTATGACAACATTACTTGCCAAGGCTACCGTCCATGCTCTAGTTAAACACCTTATTATGAACTCTAGTTGTAGAGATGGTAACAGCTTTACATATAATAACAACATCAATATTACAGTTGCTATGGCCACAGATGATGGACTGATTACACTAGTGCTTTAGGATGCTGATAAGGTTGATGTCTATTCATTGTCAAGAAAGTGGAAGGAGTTAGTTAATAAGGCTCATGAATACAACATTCGTATTTTTACTCTTTTCAACCTGGAAATGTCTTGTGTTGATCGGTTTGATGCTATTTTGCCACCTGGTACCGGAGCAATTTCTAGTTTCTTTAGCTATGATGATGTTAGAGCTTGTGAGATAATTGTGAAGAACCAGGAATTTATTGAAGTAACTAGGGAGTCTGGCGTTTCTTTTTTGGTGACCAAGTTTGATGGCATATTGGGACTTGGATTTCCATTGGATATGTTGTTCCAGTTGTATATTGGCAATGCTGCTAAGTTCCTCAGAAAGCACACTGATAAATTTGTAAAGTTTTCAAAATGCATTTATTTTGTATTCCTTTGATAAATTTCTTTTGTATCTTGGTGTTTCAAGCTAATAATTGGCACCCAATTATCAGCTTGAGGGGGGATGTTAGGAATATAGAGATTAGTTGTTTAGTCTTCCATTTCATATAAATAATTGTATCATTCCCTTATGTCATTTTATCTTTTCAAAATGAATGAACACAATTTAGTGTTTGGCTCTCTCCCCTCTTTCTTTCAGCCTCAAAGTTTTGTTAATTTTGGTTCTTAAATTTCATCTAGTTCATTGTAACTTGATTTTTAAGGTTTTTTATAATGTGATAGTAGAAAGTTGATAAGTTAGTTGAATATAAAATTATTAAATAAATTGTTAAATATAAAATAATATAAAAAACATATATGAGTGATTTTAATATATATATATATATATATATATATATATATATATACACCAGTGTAAAAACATAAACTAAGTTAAAAGTTTATAAGCTCAAATTATACTTTAAGTAGTTTTTTAAAAAATACTACAAGCTATTAAAATAATTTTTTTATTAAACAAGACTATTTTATCTAATAACAAGCTTTTAAACTAATAAAATAAACTACAGGTTAAAATAAATCCAAACTTAAACACAACCTTATTCCCTAAGTTTCATATTATATGTCCTAAAACCAAAAATAGGTGTTCCATTTTATAAATCTAGTTCAAAAAACTAAGAATATATTTTCTTATTTTATATATCTTTAACCATTAATGTTTTTTATATTTGAGTAATTAGTATATGATAAGAGAATTTGACTTCAAATAATAATAAATTTAGAAAGATTAAATTATATTTTTACAAGATGAGAAAATAATTATTTTTTAAAATTATGTCTTCATAAGAAGACTAACATACAATAGAAGGTGTGACGTCCCGTGTAATTTTCCGAATAAATTTTTCGCGTTTTTAAAAGATCTTTTTAAAATTCATAAATTAAAATCAGAGTTCACATAAAGGTCGATAATAGCGGAATATTATCATGCATACTAGTCGTGAATAATAAAATTTAAGGAATAATTACGTAGCGGAAACGATTTTAAAAGTAACAGTACATAACACGTTGTATTTATTACAAATCATAAAATTAGAATAAATTTGAAATCCAAGCAATAATTCACATAGGCATCAACCATAGCATCACTCTTCATTCTGGGTGGCATTCACTGTAAAAATTAATGTAAGAGTGAGACAGAATATAGAATAAATATAAAATAAATAAAATTGCACAAACACAATCAACAAACCATAATGATATGATGAATATGCCAAACAAGTTCATTTATATTTAATAAGTCTTTAATTAGACAAATGATGTCATGCTGGATCCATTTGGTTTGGTGGGAATACTGCAGTAAAAGGTCTCATAGAGACATCGGTAGGAATTAATACAGTCATGGATCCCTACAGCCCCATGACCAACACATCGGTAGGAATTTATACAGTCACGGATCCCTACAGCCCCATGACCAACACATCGGTAGGAATTTATACAGTCATGGATCCCTACAGCCCCATGACCAACACATCGTAAAAATAGGGCTTTAACTCCTCATAGAGTAACCCCCCACCAGGGTAGGCAATCATGGAACCCCTAAAATTCCATGGTGCGTCCAAATGCTTATGATGCATGAATGCCTTTAATTCTCTTTATCATTTAACATACCATGATATTAATATTTCCAAAACCACTTGGAAAACCATAAGTCCTCAAAGGACACATCACATATAATAATTTTCAGAATCATGGATTTACTGTTTCAACCACATATATCAATAACCGCAAGGCATTCATGTATATATATTAATTTAATCATTCATAATTATTCACCACCAAAATACACAAACTGAATGATGCTCATTAGACACTCATCAACATTCATAATACTTCATAATCACTCAAGAATTCAATAATAAATTGTTACCCATAGGGAAAATATCATTTTTATCCATAATAACCATTATAAGCAAATTTTAGCATTACCAACAGCAACATACGTTAGTAAAACAGTCATAACATGAGCAAATCAAATCCTTTTCATGTGATTCCACTTTCTATAGCTCAATAACATAAATATCTACAACTTTCATGAAGACCATAAATTCAAATTCTAAACAAAAACATCACTTATTCACAGAATACAAAACTGCCTCAAAGAGGATTTTTAAAACGTACACAGGTTAGTATTTTCAACGTTTCTGGAGCTACAAAAACAATTTTGGCATGAAACCAGTTCTAAATTATTCTTAACACAAATATCTATAACTTTCATGAAGGCACCAACCACTAATTCTCACCACAAAATTCCCAGTTTTAAAAATAAGATTCGGATTTCATAGTTAACAGATTTTCATCATGAACATACTTATGTATTTTAAGCATATCTAGAGCTACAAGAATATTTTTAACTCAAAACCACTTTCTATAGATCTCTAACATAAATATCTACAACTTTCATGAAGACCATAATTTCAAATTCCAAACAGAAACATCACATAATCACATAATAGTCAATAGATTATCATTTTTCATTATCACCAATTGCTGGAAAATTTACTGGTTTGACAATATTTAGTAAATTAACTATAACTCATAGTATAAAAATAATTTTTGAATGAGGCCAAGTTCTATGTTTCAATAATTCCATTATCTATAACTTTTATGAAGACCAAAAATTCCAAATCCAAACAGAAATATCACAAATTCATAGTATACTAAACTATCTCAAAGAAAGTAACAAAACGTACATATGTTAGTAAATTCAGCGTTTCTGGATCTACAAAAATAATTTTGGCATGAGACCAATTCTAAATTACTCATAACACAAATATCTAAAACTTTTATGAAGATACTAAATACTAATTCTCATCACAAAATTCCCAGTTTTAAAAATACAAACAGTGATTCACGTCAGCAGATTTTTAGCATGAACATACTTCTGTATTTTAGGTATAACTAGAGCTACAAAAATAATTTTGACTTGAAACTACTTTCTAAAGATCCATAACACAAATATATACAACTTTCATGAAGACATAAAAGGCTGATTATGCATGTATAAGTCCCAGAATTTTAATATATACACAAAACATAGGGTAAATATTCCACTCCGACATGCTGTAGTATTTTGGCTATAACTTTTGCTATACATATCCAAATAAGTTGATTCAGGTCTCAAAATTCACAAAACAAAAAGATCTACAACTTTCATACAGACGTCAGAATCCAATTCATAAGTTTTCAACTTCAAAACTGAGCAACAAGATACGAAAATAATACTGGAATCCTAGAACAGCATACAATTCTACCCATTTCATAATTATTCACAACCCTGTCCCCTCTTACCTTGATGGAGGTTCCTAAAGTGGTTGAAAGTGTTGTATTATTGTCCTAGCTTCAGATCAAGAGTGAAATTGATGGAGAAAGTGAAAGAAAATAAGAGAGAGACTTCACTAACTTTAGCTTGTTCTAAGAATTCAGACTTGGGAACAAGATGTAGTGTTGATTTAATGATGTAAATGACAAGTAGGGGACAAGATTTTCATAATGGGATTGTAGTGGGATGTTAGGTGCATGAATTATGGTGATAATGGAGGTTTTAGGTGAGAAAAATGAGCTGGATTGTTGACCATTTCCGCAGCCTACATAATGTAGTTTGTTTGATTGAAGTAAATATCAATTCTGACACTGTTTTGGTATTTTAGGCATATCTCTCTCATATCTTCATGGATTTTAATAAATGTGGTCTTGTTGGAAAGTTAAGACAACGGGGAACAACTTTGTAGTTTACCACGTTTTCAAATTCGGACTCTAACAAGGTATTAAAATATGTACAAGATGATATGATTGAAGTAAAATATCAATTCTGACACTGTTTCAGTATTTTGGGCATATCTCTCTCATATCTTAATGGATTTTAACAAATTTGGTCTTGTTGGAAAGCTAAGACAAATAGGAACAACTTTGTAGTTAACCACATTACCAAATTCGGACTCTAACTAACAATTAAAATGTGTACAAGATGACGCATTTTGAGTGGAGTATGTGGCAATTTGATGAGAGTAATTGGAAAAACCAAAGGAATTAATAACTAAGGAAATAGGTAATAAGTTACTTGATTAACTTTTACCTAAGGTATAAAGTTAAAATTATTTATCATGGTAAAAGGTTAAATCGAAGATGTTGTCCTAACCAAAAATTTATGTAGAAAGTTGAGATAAAATGGATAATATTAATAATGACCTAGATTAAAAATAATTACACATGAGATTGAAATTTTTGGGATGTTACAATTCTTCCACCCTAATAAAAATTTTGTTCTCGAAATTTCAAAGCTGAAATCATTCCGCACCATCATTCGGAACACAATCTTATCACAACTATACATATTCATGCTATTATTATACCATCATAAGACATCATCCCCCAAAACTCATTATCAAGTCCTAAACTTGTCTATATTCAATTTACACGTCCATGTTAGGCTTCGGGAATTCCTTTCCCAAGACCTAGATTCCTTAAATCTAAGATGGCTAACCACACCTAACAACAACAATACTATGTCCCTTAGCCTTAAGACCTCCAAATCATCACATGAATCATTCAATCATCATCAAAAATCTATTCGAACTCATTATAAACCTATCGGATCTGTCTAAGACCATTACCAATTCAACTATTTCAAAATGGCATATCTATTCATCAATTTAAGTATCTATTTCCCTAATCCACTATCAATGGCTTACAACCATTTTTAACATCATCATAAACATCAGCAACCTAAATTAATTCCCCCAACCATACACATATTCATATACACTTTTCTCCCAATCCTCAATATTCAACACTAATGCTTCAAACATTCATTTCCTCTTTATATAATCATTCTAGAGTATTCAAAGTCATCAGAAATCTTCAATTTAACTAAATTCCCCAAATCACAACACTTAGGGTTCTTTATCAAAACTAAATAACCATTTCTAATAACCACCAACCTCCATTATTAATAACACCTACACACTCATTACTAGGGGTTTTCACTAAAAATCATTTCATAACCTTATTACTTATTTCCCCCAAATTCTAGAGTTATGATTTCACTAAAATCAATAATCACCATTAACAATCATCATCTTCCATCTCTAATCTTAAAACTTTTGTATACTACTTCACATCTAACCAAAAACACATAAATCATATCCCACCTTTGGATTTTACATGAAAATGGTTCTTATTTCTAAATCCATTCATAAGACACTCTCCTAACCATTTAGAAACCAAAACCTAGGGCCAAAACAACAAAAGAGTAGAGAAGTTTACCTCAAGTCCCAAGCTATCCCAAAACCCTAGCATGTATACGAATATGAAGGGAGAATAGAGAGCTTCCAAGCATCTGAATCATTCTCCAAAACGAATAAAAAGAAGGCATGGTTGGTTGGGTATGGAAGGAGATTCATAAAATGGTGAGCTTTGTAGAAGAAGAGGAGAAAAGAGAGTTTGTGTAAAGGAGGAAGAAGTGACGAAAATGAGGGAGAGGAAAAGGGAAATAAGTTATGTCTCGGTCCATCATTAAAATATTTCCCATTTTATAACAAACAGGATTCCCGTTCTTTAATACTAAATCCAAAAATTATTCCGAATATAGATTTGGATTCTCAATAATATTCTTAATAGCCCTGACCAATGGCATCTCAATTCGAAGATGCTTGGTCTGACACCCATTTTCTAACTGGGTATAATTTTAACTCTAGTCCTAATAATATTTAACGGATTTTCTATCGTAGCCCTCCTTCAAATTTTTGCGCATCTCAACGCTTTTCCCATTTGGGTGTAGTAGGGACATTTGGCCAATTCATCAAACTTAGAAGCGTACTCCCCAACTGTCATATTACCTCATTTCAAATTAAAGAATTCCTGCTCTTTCTGCCTCTTTATGTTTTCAGAGAAATATTTGGCGAGAAATTCCGTCTTGAATTCGTTCCCAAGTGATGGCGTGTCCATCAGTTGTTAACCTGATTCTAATATGGGTCCACTAGTACTCTGCTTCCTCAATCATCGTATGGTGGTATACTCCTCCTTCTCAAATTCTGAACGGGGTAAGGCTCGAAAATGCATTCCATTTCCTTAATCCATAGGTATGCTACCTCTGGATTATCGATGACTTCCTTTTTTTTAGGAAGTGATCTAGTCCGTGAAGTCCTCCAGTGTTTCTTAGTTGATTCTGCCTCTCCAAAGCCTCAGCCAAACGGTTGAGAGCGGCTGTCATAGCGTCGTTATTGTTTCTTGCCATCCTACATTTGTGGTTTGGTTTATACTAATTCTAAGGGAAAATATATCGTATATATATATATAATATTATAACGTAACTATAAGTATTCTACAATTTATCAGATAAGCAATAAGTCATATAACACACATTTATCATATCATTAAGCTAGTAATCAAACAAATCACTTGCAGTTTATCAATCAAGCACAAGTCATATAGCACATACGTAACATATTATCAAACAAATAATCAAACAATTCACATAGTATATCAAGAATCAATACATGTCATAGTAATTGGTCCTGAATTTTTGAAAATGCTCTGATACCACCAATGTGACGTCCCGTGTAATTTTCCGAATAAATTTTTCACGTTTTTAAAAGATCTTTTTAAAATTCATAAATTAAAATCAGAGTTCACATAAAGGTCGATAATAGCAGAATATTATCATGCATACTAGTCGTGAATAATAAAATTTAAGGAATAATTACGTAGCGGAAACGATTTTAAAAGTAACAGTACATAACACGTTGTATTTATTACAAATCATAAAATTAGAATAAATTTGAAATCCAAGCAATAATTCACATAGGCATCAACCATAGCATCACTCTTCATTCTGGGTGGCATTCACTGTAAAAATTAATGTAAGAGTGAGACAGAATATAGAATAAATATAAAATAAATAAAATTGCACAAACACAATCAACAAACCATAATGATATGATGAATATGCCAAACAAGTTCATTTATATTTAATAAGTCTTTAATTAGACAAATGATGTCATGTTGGATCCATTTGGTTTGGTGGGAATACTGCAGTAAAAGGTCTCATAGAGACATCGGTAGGAATTAATACAGTCATGGATCCCTACAGCCCCATGACCAACACATCGGTAGGAATTTATACAGTCACGGATCCCTACAGCCCCATGACCAACACATCGGTAGGAATTTATACAGTCATGGATCCCTACAGCCCCATGACCAACACATCGTAAAAATAGGGCTTTAACTCCTCATAGAGTAACCCCCCACCAGGGTAGGCAATCATGGAACCCCTAAAATTCCATGGTGCGTCCAAATGCTTATGATGCATGAATGCCTTTAATTCTCTTTATCATTTAACATACCATGATATTAATATTTCCAAAACCACTTGGAAAACCACAAGTCCTCAAAGGACACATCACATATAATAATTTTCAGAATCATGGATTTACTGTTTCAACCACATATATCAATAACCGCAAGGCATTCATGTATATATATTAATTTAATCATTCATAATTATTCACCACCAAAATACACAAACTGAATGATGCTCATTAGACACTCATCAACATTCATAATACTTCATAATCACTCAAGAATTCAATAATAAATTGTTACCCATAGGGAAAATATCATTTTTATCCATAATAACCATTATAAGCAAATTTTAGCATTACCAACAGCAACATACGTTAGTAAAACAGTCATAACATGAGCAAATCAAATCCTTTTCATGTGATTCCACTTTCTATAGCTCAATAACATAAATATCTACAACTTTCATGAAGACCATAAATTCAAATTCTAAACAAAAACATCACTTATTCACAGAATACAAAACTGCCTCAAAGAGGATTTTTAAAACGTACACAGGTTAGTATTTTCAACGTTTCTGGAGCTACAAAAACAATTTTGGCATGAAACCAGTTCTAAATTATTCTTAACACAAATATCTACAACTTTCATGAAGGCACCAACCACTAATTCTCACCACAAAATTCCCAGTTTTAAAAATAAGATTCAGATTTCGTAGTTAACAGATTTTCATCATGAACATACTTCTGTATTTTGAGCATATCTAGAGCTACAAGAATATTTTTAACTCAAAACCACTTTCTATAGATCTCTAACATAAATATCTACAACTTTCATGAAGACCATAATTTCAAATTCCAAACAGAAACATCACATAATCACATAATAGTCAATAGATTATCATTTTTCATTATCACCAATTGCTGGAAAATTTACTGGTTTGACAATATTTAGTAAATTAACTATAACTCATAGTATAAAAATAATTTTTGAATGAGGCCAAGTTCTATGTTTCAATAATTCCATTATCTATAATTTTTATGAAGACCAAAAATTCCAAATCCAAACAGAAATATCACAAATTCATAGTATACTAAACTATCTCAAAGAAAGTAACAAAACGTACATATGTTAGTAAATTCAGCGTTTCTGGATCTACAAAAATAATTTTGGCATGAGACCAATTCTAAATTACTCATAACACAAATATCTAAAACTTTTATGAAGATACTAAATACTAATTCTCATCACAAAATTCCCAGTTTTAAAAATACAAACAGTGATTCACGTCAGCAGATTTTTAGCATGAACATACTTCTGTATTTTAGGTATAACTAGAGCTACAAAAATAATTTTGACTTGAAACCACTTTCTAAAGATCCATAACACAAATATCTACAACTTTCATGAAGACATAAAAGGCTGATTATGCATGTATAAGTCCCAGAATTTTAATATATACACAAAACATAGGGTAAATATTCCACTCCGACATGCTGTAGTATTTTGGCTATAACTTTTGCTATACATATCCAAATAAGTTGATTCAGGTCTCAAAATTCACAAAACAAAAAGATCTACAACTTTCATAAAGACGTCAGAATCCAATTCATAAGTTTTCAACTTCAAAACTGAGCAACAAGATACGAAAATAATACTGGAATCCTAGAACAGCATACAATTCTACCCATTTCATAATTATTCACAACCCTGTCCCCTCTTACCTTGATGGAGGTTCCTAAAGTGGTTGAAAGTGTTGTATTATTGTCCTAGCTTCAGATCAAGAGTGAAATTGATGGAGAAAGTGAAAGAAAATAAGAGAGAGACTTCACTAACTTTAGCTTGTTCTAAGAATTCAGACTTGGGAACAAGATGTAGTGTTGATTTAATGATGTAAATGACAAGTAGGGGACAAGATTTTCATAATGGGATTGTAGTGGGATGTTAGGTGCATGAATTATGGTGATAATGGAGGTTTTAGGTGAGAAAAATGAGCTGGATTGTTGACCATTTCCGCAGCCTACATAATGTAGTTTGTTTGATTGAAGTAAATATCAATTCTGACACTGTTTTGGTATTTTAGGCATATCTCTCTCATATCTTCATGGATTTTAATAAATGTGGTCTTGTTGGAAAGTTACGACAACGGGGAACAACTTTGTAGTTTACCACTTTTTCAAATTCGGACTCTAACAAGGTATTAAAATATGTACAAGATGATATGATTGAAGTAAAATATCAATTCTGACACTGTTTCAGTATTTTGGGCATATCTCTCTCATATCTTAATGGATTTTAACAAATTTGGTCTTGTTGGAAAGCTAAGACAAATAGGAACAACTTTGTAGTTAACCACATTACCAAATTCGGACTCTAACTAACAATTAAAATGTGTACAAGATGACGCATTTTGAGTGGAGTATGTGGCAATTTGATGAGAGTAATTGGAAAAACCAAAGGAATTAATAACTAAGGAAATAGGTAATAAGTTACTTGATTAACTTTTACCTAAGGTATAAAGTTAAAATTATTTATCATGGTAAAAGGTTAAATCGAAGATGTTGTCCTAACCAAAAATTTATGTAGAAAGTTGAGATAAAATGGATAATATTAATAAGGACCTAGATTAAAAATAATTACACATGAGATTGAAATTTTTGGGATGTTACAGAAGGAATATGAAATATGATCCTCCTAGTATAGTCACTGTCGTCAAAGAAAACCTCCGGCGGTGAATCAAATTTGCTTAATGTGCGCACTTAATTACCCAAATATTTTGTAAAATTAATATACCGAAATTTTTTATCTACTGTGTATTTATTAAACCATATTATTTCTTTTTGTTCAGCATATTTTTTCCTTCATTTTGGTATTATTAATACTCTAAAATTCTAAAAATTCATTTAGATATATGGATGAAATAGGACCGGAAAAAATATGAATGAAAGAAATATTGTAGGAGAAAATAAAGTGAAAATAAGATGAAGAAAATATATAGTTTGAGGGGATAGAAATAGAAGAGAAAAAAATGAAAAAATATTTTTTTTTTATTTGGATGATAAAAATATGGTGGATGAAAATAAAAAAATAATTAATTTATACACATAAAATTTGTTTTTATTATAATAAATTTTAATAGGTAAAATGTTTATTTTTTAATTTTTATAATTTTAATAATTACTAAACACTGATTCCGCAACATTTCCTTTCATTTCCTCTATCCTACGAAGGAATTAGTTCATGTTATTGGGCTACCTTTTTTTTCTTCTCCTTTGTATTTTTCTTTTTAAACAAGTAATGGATTGTTTGGGAAATGAAATTTAGAGGAAATGGAAGAGGAAGAGGAAGAGTAACTTTTCATTTTAAACAAACCTTACTTAAATTGTTAATTTTTCAAAATAAAATATTTGAAATTATATATTAGCCTAAACTCAATGTAAAATAATCATCTTTTATTAACTTTTCTTACTTCAAAATTTAAAATTGATCCTTCTCCCCTTAAAAAGACCTTTTCTCAAACAACTCTTAAGTAAATAGTTAAATAAAAACAATGTTTTCTCTCTAAAGAGTTACTTTTTTTTTCAAACAGATAAAAATTAACAGTTACTTTATTAGTTTTGTCAGCAAGAACCTCTCTCATTTCTTTACGAATCATTTACTAGCAAATATAATATTTTACTTTAAATTTTGTTAATTTTATTATTGATGTAATAGAATTTGGTTAACATCGTGAGTAATATAGTGATCATATAATTTCCTAAATTAAACCTCTTTATTTTTTCTTTATAAAATATTAGAATAAAAGTATAATAAAGGTCAAAAACCTGGATTGAAATTGTAGAATATAGGTATAATAAAGGCAAAAGTCACCCTAAAAATCAAACTTACAACCTAAAGCAAGGACAATTACTTTTAATTAATTCTAATGAGGATTAGACTTTAATGGTTCAACAAATTTGTAATTATTCATAACCATTTTATCTTATTTAAAATTTTGTCCTTTCAAATTAGAATTAAAATAAAATGTAACTTTATAATTTTTTTAATTGAGAAAATAATCTTCAACTCATTCTCAAATAATTTAAAAGTAAAATAAAAATTATTTTTTAATTAAAATATATTTTACTCTCAATTTGAAGATAATAACCATGATGAATCCTTATTGGACGAGTAAAGATCCCTTATTTTCGCATGTTTTTAACATGGCAAAGGAAAATGACAAGAAAAAGGACAAAGTTTCTTTGTCGGAGGCGTCCAATCCAAACGAGTTTTTTTCTTAGGTGTCTGTCTATCACGACCTGTGCCTTATCCGCATCTCCTACTCATATCGCGGCATTATTTAATATCTATACCATATTTCAAATCATTAATATATTTCTCTAACACCGCCGGGTTTTTCTTTTATCAGTCAAACAAATGAATACTCTATTAGGCTTAAAAAAATTAGTTATGGTTAACAGGGTCTTAAAGGATTATTTAAAGTAATAAAAATATAATTTTTTATTAAAAATTATGTAAAAAAGTTTAGAAATCAAAATAAGTAAATTTTAATGATGTTTTTAAATAAGAAATTTATTTTAACTTAGCTAATATACCCTCCTTAGAGCACTAGTTAGCATTTTACTAAATATATTTTAGTCTTTATAAAATAAGAGTCTTTTGATTTTTATTCTCAAATTATTTTTTTCCTTTTGTATCTTCTTATATTGAATATTTTACTTTTAGATTTTCACTTTGAACTTGGATGGAATAATTATTTATATGAGTAACTAAATTACACATTAATTTAAGATAGTTTTAATATGTTTAATAGAGTGAGGATACAACAAGGTTTAATAAGAACTTAGAAGGATATCTACGGATTAAACAGTCATAAATCTTCATATTAATGATATTCAAATATAAGTTCTTTAGACGCAAGTTTAATTTTTAATTATTTTTTATATAGTAAAATGTATCTAATTATTAACTAACAAAACCAAACCTTTATAATTCATGCGTATAAAGTAAAATGGTAAAAAATAATAAGAAAATATAGAAACTACAATAAATTCAGCGTGATACGAATTTAAATTCAATTTAATAAATTTAAATCGCAGCTAGTATTTAAAATTAATATGTGTGTAGCTGTGGTAAAACTCACGGGAGTAATGTTGATTAGGAATGGCAAAACAGGCTAGGTCTGTTGAGTTGACCTGTCAAAATATAACAAGAACATATAACATTTTTAACCTGTCATCTTGCCATGACCTAGCCCATGTGGCCCATTAAATTGTCGAGGCAAAACTTTCGTGGAATAGGGCGGCCGAGCGAGCCCCGTCTAATAAAAAATTCTAAATATTAAAAATAAAATAACTTATATTTTATTTTATTAAAATATATACTTTCCTTTTTTTAAAATTAAAAAAAAGACATCTCTTTAAATAATATCCACTTTGATTTTTTAAAAATTATTATCTTAATTTGACGTATTTTTTAAAAGATGGTGGGCTAACGAACACTTTTGACTTTGGCGGGCTAGCTCGTTGACCCATTGGCCCCACAATTAAGTAGGACGAACCCTAATTTTTTGTTCATTTATTTAAGCGGGACAGACCTGCTCATTTTGTCATCTCTAACACTAACATAACAGGAAAACAAATATAGGAATTAATTAAAAAATAAAGGGAGAGCAAGGTACTAGATTTGGATCAACAATCTTGGCCATGGATCATTTTTTATAAAAAAATATTTTTTTACACTAGTTATAAAAATAACCAACGTAAAAAGTATTATTTTTTACATTGATTATAAAAATATCCAAAGTAGATTAGTACAGGAGAGGGTTGGAGAGAGAAGTTGCAAAAGAGGATCTGTTGCCATGGAGCTGATGATATGGTGCTAGTTTCGAAATTTGGGTTCACATGTACTAGATTTGTGAGAGAAAAATATGAGAAAATAAAAATATGAAAAAAATTTAATACAAAAAATATAAACAATAAATATTGTTTGGTCGATTATTAAAATACAAAATTTATGAAATTATTTTTTTAATATTTGACTAATTAAAAAGTTAAAAAAAATTATAAAATTGGTTAAAATTACCAATGTTTCCTTTAATATTATATGATAGAATAAAGGGACAAAATCTCTCGGGTGTGTGTAACATTTCTTATGATATAATTTAATGGCTTGAGGGTAAATTTAGCCCCTAAGAAATTTTCAATTTTGTCAAAACCCCCTATAATGATTTTTCCCTGTTTAAGACCCTTCTAATATTTTATTTAGTAGTATTAAACACCTACTTTTAAAAAATGCTGAGGTGTAACCTGTCTTTTTGCCACTGGCTTTACACATGGCATGTGACTTACCCTAGTAATGCTGACTAGGATTGAATAAAGAATTAATTAAGATTAGTAAGGATTAAGTGAGGTTCTTTAACAAATCCTTCTCTAATCATTTAGTGATCAACTCTTTACTTGCACTATTTCAATCTCCTCTCCATCACCACACACCATGCTCTTCTTCGTTTTCCTCAATTCTCAAAAATTCACGTTTTCGCTGCCTCCACTAAAGACTACGCCATTGCCGCATTCATCTTCCTCCTCCTCTTCTCTCTCACTTTCCTTTCCCCTTTTGATTTTGATTCCCATTCTAATTCCAAATTTATTTCACGCTCCGATCTCGTTCCCTTAACCCTCCTCCACAACATCGCCAACCGCACACAACCTCGTAAGTTCCTAATCTCTGTCTCTTTTTCTTTCACTTAATTTCAATTTCGTTTAATTTTTTCATCTTCTGCAGTTTGCTTGGATGGCAGCGCTCCTGGTTACCATTTCCAAAACGGCTTCGGATCTAGATCTCACAATTGATTGATTCATATTGAGGTTGATTTTCATTTTTCATTTATTTATTTTCTAATTTTCTTTCTTTCTTTCTTTTTTTGAAAAATATTAAGGTTTGTTAATGGGGACCCAAGTTTGGTTTTGAGTTGGAAAGCCATGAGAAACAGAGAAAGGTATAAACTTTGGGGCAATGAGAGAGTGGGTGTGGATAAAGTCACAGGCTTTCCTAGGTGGGAATGTGGGGTTTCGGAAGAGACAAAGACTGGAAGACGAAGGGGGAGATTACAGAGGAAGATGGGTACCTAAACTCCCATGAACAGGGGACGGCGTCGTATCGAGGAAGGGACAAAAAGTCAAAAACAAAGTCCAGATAGAGAAAGCAAGTTTGATTAGAAAGATGAAGAAAACTTCAGTTTCTTCACACATTTTCTTCAATGCCCTGTACACTGCCTCCTCCAAATAAACTCGCTAGAAACACAGAGCACATTAACAGAATAATTCATCCATTATTCACAAAAAATAAACAATCTTCCTAGTCATCATCATCATCAACGAAACAAATTAGAGAGGTGCTATCAAAAATCAAAATCAATTAAGTAATTAAACAATTATAATTAACCTCACTTAATCCTTACTAATCTTAATTAATTCTCTATTCAATCCTAGTCAGCATTACCAGGGTGAGTCACATGCCACGTGTGAAGCCAATGACAAAAAGACAGGTTACACCTCAGCATTTTTTAAAAGTAGTTGTTTAATACTATTAAATAAAATATTAGAGGAGTCTTAAACAGGGGAAAATCATTATAGGGGGTTTTGACAAAATTAAAAATTTCTTAGGGACTAAATTTACCCTTAAGCCTAATTTAATTTATTTTTTGTATAAAAATTATTTGTATTAATTTGGAATTTTTACAAATTATTATAAATTGATTGAGAGTTGTTAATGAAGTAATGAAATTAGAAATATTAATTTTAAGTGATTGATTGGTAAAATTTTAAATTTAGATTAGATGTTGGGTGACGTGAGACTGTCGTGGTTCGTCAAATTAATACATTAAAAATAATTAATGTAATACTAGGGTGTCAACCTAGGTCATTCTCTTGAAGGTCAACACAAGAATTTAGGAAAATCAAGTTTTAAAATTATTTTTTTAACAAACAAAAAATGTTTGGGGGGGGGAGGGTTTGGTTTGTTTGTCAAAGAAATTTAAAACAACATAAATAATAAAACTTAGAATAATAAGTAACAACCAATTGATTTTCTTGGAGTATTGTAATTAGATTTATCCTTGGTTCACAAAAGATGGTTTGTACACTTTCATTACTGTTGATTTCTTAGCTCAATTTGAATTAAATAACTAAGCGTCTTTTTTAATTCATAATTCATTTACTTTCATTTAAAATGAACATTTTAATCAAGCATCCTAATTAAGTAAAAGGAGTCAAGATTGTAAAATCTAGGAATTATTGAGCAAATGTAAGAACATCGCCTACATACATAATCTATACTCAAATTATGGAATTAAGCAAACCATAATAATTAAAAGTGATTATGAAAATATACATTAAGCATGCATAATTCTTTAACCCATTTTAATGAAAATCTCATTTTATTCCATTTGTATAATTAAACCGATTAAGCATACAAAATTTAATTAAACAGAATAGAATTAAAAAAGCAGAGTAAGATTATGAAGAAATCAACAATAATAAAAACATACTATATTAAAAGAAGAACCTCAAAGTCATATTATAATAATTCTCTAAGAAAATCAATCTAAGGGTTTTAGCCCTCCATAATTAAAACAAACTAAAAACAAGAAAGATCGAACCCAGAATAGAAGAGAAGAATTTCCTCCAGAGGCTTTCTGCCCCTATTACTCCCAAATGAAGATGCTAGAGGAATGGTGTGTTTGAAACCCTTGGCATTGGTCCTATTTATAGTGAAAGGTTAGGTAAAGGTCTCCTGTTGACACTACGCGTCAGGGTTACGAATTTGCGTCCACACTAATGTGAGGCTACGCGAGGGGTCTTGCTGACTTAGAATACAATATTTTCTCTGATTTTCTCCATTAATTCTTCAATAATGCTCAGACACTTCTGCTACATGTTCCCACTGAGATAGTACCCTATGTCTGTAGTGGATTGGCCATTATGTGTTCATTATAAATAAATCTCCTATTTCTGAAGTGCACACTGTAACACCCCTATTTTTATTTTAAGTTATTTCACAAAATTTTATATTAAAATCTAGATGGAATTTAACCATAGACCTTTAGCTGTTTTTGATTTGTATATTTTTAAGAATTTATTTTAAAAAAATTATTTAAAAAAAACAAAAAATACTATTTACACCCTTTAAATTACTATTTGCACCACTTCCGAGATTGCTATTCACACCTCTAAAATTGTTATTCGCACCCCTCATAATTCTTCAGATTCCTTCACGTGAAATTCACTGTGCGTTTCTAAAATTTTTAAACTTTGTATAGTAACCTATATGAAAATTTTAAATTTTACACAGTACTTTTATAATAAAATATTCAAATACACAGTAAGTTTTTTTCCTATAAATACCGAGCGAAGGAACGAAGGAAATCACAGTTTTGTTATTAAATTTTCTTAATATAATAACGCTAGAGAGATAGTGGTGGAAGTAAGAGGGAGAAATAAATTTTTTGGAAGAAGGTTCTACTAAAATTCTAAGGTAAGAATACCTTTCTTTTATATTTTTTAGGGTTATTTTTATATCATTTTTAGAAATCTATTATTATACTAGAAATAATATTATTTTAAGTTACTATTTCAATAGTAAATTACTATTTCAGTAGTAAATTACTATTCAAATAGTAAATTACTATTTAATGTTACTATTTACCTTTATTATTCATGTTTTACTATTTACCGTTACTATTCTTATTTTACTATTTACTGTTACTATTCTCGATTTACTATTTACCATTATTATTCTTAATTTACTATTCACTATTCAAAATTTACCATTTCTATTTTAAGTAGTAATCTTAATTTTCATCTTATGCCTTTACTGAAATAGATTGGTATTAATATTTCTAGAAATCGGAGGCGCAAAGCAAACTCTCTTTTGGTAACAATCCAAGGTAAAGGGGAGTGAGTTAAGAATATAATATGAAAAGACATAAGAATAATGGGAGGAGTCCTGTAACATCCTAAAAATTTCAATCTCATGTATAATCATTTTAATATAGACCATTAATAATATTATCTAGTTATATTAACTTTTTACATGAGTTTGGCTATGAATCGAAGCTTCTTTTTGATTCATTCAAGTAGCTTTCTTTGGTATTAACCTTTGGTAGCGCTCTGGTTGGGACATTACCGAGTAAAATATTAGTCAGCAAGAAATTCCGAGTGAATCAGGTCATAAATAAGACTTTCCGAGTGAAGGAAGGAATCGGTTTCCGAGTGAGGTATAACCGAGAGGACTTCCGAGTGAAGTAATGTTCGATTTTAGAGTGAGTCATGACCAAGAGAACCATTTCCGAGTGGAGTCCTAATCTCGAAGACACTTCTGAGTGAAGCGTGTCCGAGAGAACCATTTCTGAGTGAAAGAAAGCTTTGGCTTCAAATGAGACATTTTCGAGCGAAGAAAATCCGAGATGATCACTTCTGACTGAAGGAAAGCTCTGGCTTCGAATGAGCACCTTTCAGACAAAGAAGCCTCCAAGTTCCATACTTCCGAGTGGAGTGTCCTCGAGTGACTCATTTCTGAGTCAAACATCTTCGAGTGACTCATTTCTGAGTCAAACGTCTTCGAGTGACTCGTTTCCGAGTCAAACATCTTCGACTGACTCGTTTCTGAGCCAAACATTTCCGAGTGACTCGTTTCGGAGTCAACGGTCTTCAAGTGACTCGTTTCCGAGAGAAGTATTTCAAAATGAAGAAAAGCTGATTTCAAATGCATACTTCTCGGACCAAGATGTGTCCGAGTAGTAAATTCTGAGTGGGTTATCTCAGAGTTGAGTGTAACTTTCCCAAATGGGGTGTCTCCGAGTGTGACACTGCCATGTGGGATTTCACCGAGTGAGACATTTCTAAGTAGGATAACACCGAGTGAGATTTCCGATTTCCGTGTGATAAAGGACCGATTGAAATATACCGAGTGTTATTTTCAAGGGAAATGCTTCTGAAGTAAAAGGTTGATTTTGAATAAATACGATTCTGAGCGAATACTTTCCGGGGGGACGTAAATATCCAAGTGATGAACCCCTTCATTCTACTCGTGCTCGGATGTCTTAAAATTGCCAAGAGCTTGTGCTCGAGTCCGTCCTAGAAATTACCTTCGAATCCGAGTGAAATTCCCAAGTGGAAAGATTTCTGAGAGAACTGATCAACTCCGAATGATCTCTGTTATAAGATTTCTGAGTAACAAAACTCCGAATGATCCTTTTAGTTATATGATTTCCGAGTTATGCACTTTTGGGAGAAGTATTTTCGAGTGAAGAAATTCAGTCAGAGATATATCCGAGTGGATCTATTCGGAAAGGAAAAGTGGATTTGAAGGAATACTTCAGGAAGATATATATATAAATCCGAGTGAGATAATTCTGATGAGTCCGGATGAGACAGTCATTCCGAGGAAGGAAAAACTGACCAAGTGTTTAACACAGAAACAGTTCCGAGCAAATCCCTCCTGAGTGAAGCTATACTGAACGGAAAGAGACTGCTGGAACTTCTCAGAAATAGAAATGTTGAACCATAAGGACTGGGAGAATGGATGGCTTCCAAGGCCGGGCACGATCCTAACAATTGACCTGCTTTATACCTGTTAGAATTTGACCGACTTAATGCACTCACCAGCATTCGCATCGCTGCTCTTACTTAGTGTTAAGGGCCGCTCCATTATCAAACTTGCACCTTTTTACTCCAATCATGTCATCTAGTATATATTTTAATATATCTACTCCAATCATAAAAGCTGACGGTGGAAATGGTCAAAATACAGCTCACTTCTTATCTAAAACCTCTATTATTTCCATAATTGATGCACCTAAGCTCCAGTCACGAGAAAGCTTGTCCCCCACTTGTCTTGTACATTATTAAATCAATACCACACCTTTTTCCAAGTCTGAATTCGGAGAACAAACAAAAAATTAGTAAAGTCTCTCTCTGATTTTTCTTTCCTCCGTCAAGTCACCTCTGATCTAAAGCTAGGACAGTAAGAAGAGAACGTTTTTCAACCAATCTAAGACCCTTCATCAAGGTAAGAGGGGATAGGGTTGTGAATAATTATGGAATGGGTAGAATTGTATGCTGTTCTAGGATTCCAGAATTATTTTCATAAATTGTTACTCAATTTTGAAGCTGAAAACGTGTGAATTTGATCCTGACTTCTTCATTTGTAGATCTTTGTGTTATGTAAATTTTTAGACTTGAACGGACTGATTTGGATATGTATAGCATGAGTTATAGCCAAAATACTACAGCATGTCTGTTTGGAATATGTATCTTATATTTTGTGTATATATTAATATTATGGGAATTATACATACATATTTAGACTTTGATGTCTTCCCAAAAGTTGTAGATATTTATGTTATGGATCTATATAAAGTGGTTTCAAGTTAAAAGGATATTTGTAGCTCTAGTTATGCCTAAAATACCGAAGTATGTTCATGCTGAAAATCTACTGACATAAATTATGAATTGTATTTTTAAAACTGGGAATTTTGTGATGAGAATTAGTATTTAGTGTCTTCATAAAAGTTTTAGATATTTGTGTTATGAGTAATTTAGAATTGCTCCCATGCCAAAATTATTTTTGTAGCTCCAGAAACGTTGAAAATACCAACATATGTACATTTTATTACTTTCTTTGAGATAGTTTAGTATACTGTGATTTTGTGATGTTTCTGTTTGGAATTTAAAATTATGGTCTTCATGAAAGTTGTAGATAATTTTGTTATGGAACTACAGAAAGTGGAATTACTTAAAAAGGATTTGATTTTCTCACGTTATGGTTGTTTTACTAACGTATGTTGCTGTTGTAAAATGCTGAAATTTACCTATAATGGTTATTATGGATGAAAATGATATTTTTCATATGAGTAATGATCTATTATTGAATTATTGAGGGATTATTGATTATTATGGATGATATTGAGTGTCCTATACATGACATACAGTATGTATATCTTTGTCATGAATAATTATGGATGACTAAATTAATGTATACATGAATGCCTTGTGGTTTATTGAGATGTGTTGTTGAAACAGTAAATCCATGATTCTGAAAATTATTATATGTGATGTGTCCTTTGAGGACTTGTGTTTTTCCAAGTGATTATGGAAATATTGATATCATGGTATGTTAAATCGATAAAGAGAATTAAAGGCATTCATGCATCATAAGCATTGGACACACCATGGAATTTAGGGGTTCCATGATTGCCTACCCTGGTAGGGGGTTACTCTATGATGAGTTAAAGCCCTATTTTCGCAGGATCCATGAGGGTGTAGGGATTCATGGTTATGCAAATTCCAACTTGTGTACTTATTTTCGCAGGAGCCATGAGGGTGTAGGGATTCATGGTTATGCAAATTCCTACTGGTGTCTCTATGAGACTTTTTACTGCAGTATTCCCACCAAACCAAAATGGATCCAGCATGACATCATTTGACTAAGTTAAAGATTTATTAAATATAAATGAACTTGTTTGGCATATTCATCATATCATTATGGTTTGTTGATTGTGTTTGTGTAATTTTACTTATTTTATATTTATTCTATATTCTGTCTCACTCTTACATTAATTTTTACAGTGCATGCTACACAGAATGACGAGTGATGCCATTAATGAAGCTTTTATGATTTATTGCTTGGACTTGGGTTTTATTTAAATTCTAATGGGTTGTAAAATTATTATGTACCATGTACTGTAATCTTCTCTATCGTTTCCGCTATATAAATGTTTTATGATTTGATTGTTCACGACTAGTAAGCATGATATTCCGCATTTATCAACTTTTACTTGACTTCAGAATTTAAATTACGAGTTTCAAAATGATTCTTTAAACGCGCAAAATTTATTCAGGAAAGATTTTATGGACGTCACAAGTCCCCTACTCCTTTTAAATTTGATAATATTATTATTTTAAAATATTAACATTTTAACTTAAAATTTTTAATAAATTTTAAATTAAATATCTGATGTAACTAATATACCTATGTAAGAACCTGGACTTTCATAACCTATACGATCTAAACTGAACCTATGCAAGGACTTGGACAAATTTGACCTATATGGATTGAACTATACCTATGCAAAGACTGGATTATATGAACTTACATAGACCTATGCAAGGAATAGACTATAAAGACTTAAAATCAATTTTAATAATTTAAATAACCATTAAAATTTGAATTATATTTAATTGATTTGTTTATAATTATTATTGATAATATTTAATTATAATCGATATTATTTGATTGTGATTGATATTATTTAATTATGATTGATGATATTGTTATTGATAATATTTGATTATGATTGATGATCTTGTGATATGAAGTTGAGCATATAGCGAGCATGACGAAAAGCTAAAACTCAGTAAGAATTTTCTTACCTTACTCTTTAAATTTTTATTACTTTAAATCTTTTCTTCTTATTTTTATTAATTTTACTTTTAATATTTTGAATTAGTATTTATTTTAGAATGAAGACATTTTATGAAAATTAATTTATAAGAAATTGAGATAGTTAAATCTTGAATTAAAGAAAAATTTTATAATGTTAAGTATTTTTGGTTAATGATTAAAAGATTATTCTCTTTTAATAAAATAAAATTTTCAAAAGAAAATTATTTTATTTATCCAACTTAATAACTAAATATATTTGGAAATAATTGAGAATTCGATCTTGTTAAGATTCAATTTGAGAAAGATTATGTAAAGTTTAAATGAGAAAGTTTTGAGATATTTAAGGCTTAGAAACTCAATTTCAGTGAGATTCGAGAACTGTACCAAATTTATTTCTGTGGGATAGAAATTCAGAGAATTAAGAAAATGTACAGTTTATTAAGATGATGTTGTAAACCTTTATGGTATTTAATAATTGAGTTTCTAAAAGCCTTAATCAACTAAATACGCGAGTAGTTCATGCATCATAAATCATTAAAGTAAAACAAAATGATATTGTCTGGAGACGGATTATAGAAACCGATGATACATTAGAGGAGACTTAATTACGAGCCTTGGGATGAGAGGGTGTGAAAGGGTGCTTCAGGGGACCTGGGGTAGCTCCCTAGTGTCGGGTACTTTCATAATAAAAACTTTCTCTGTAACATCCTAGGTCATTTTACATTTATTTTTATTCATTCGATTAAATTTTACAATAAATTTTTCACAATCAATAATTATAATTAAGTTATAATTCAAAATAATGTTTATGTTTCACTAAACATATTTAAAATAGTAAACAGACTCAATTAAATTAAACAATCAAGGAAAAAGGAGAAAACTAGTTAAATAGAGCAAAAGGAGGGAAAAAGGGAATCAGGAGTATCTCGCTTAAGCGAGGCACCAACTCGCTTGAGCGAGGTTTATATTCTATGCTTGGGCGAGCCATACTCACGCTTGAGCGAATACATTCATATACATCAGGCCTTAGTTCGCTTGAGCGAGATTTCCTTGCTTGAGCGAATTAACTCCAGTAACCTTACTAACCTGACTCGCTCTAACAAACTACTCTCGCTTAGACGAGGTTTTTCCAATAGCTAGTTTCCTCTTTATTCGCTTGAGCGAGCACATCTCGCTTGAGCGAATAAACTCCAGAATCTAATCCTATGGTCCTCGCTTGAGCGGAACTCAATCCGCTCGAGCTAAAACCACCCAGTAGCAGCCCCTGATACCTCATACACTTCTCGCTTGAGCGGGGATTTCTCTCGCTTGAGCGAGATCCGCACAGTGGCCATTTCCTCTATTCCTCGCTCAGGCGAGGTTATAACCGCTTGAGCGCAAAACCTCCAGAAACCACATTCTCCTAATTCTTACCTATCTCGCTTGAGCTAAATCATACCCGCTCGAGCGAGATTTGACCAGAGAGCATAACACTGACATAAAGCCCTCTCGCTTGAGCGAGAATTCATCTCGCTTGAGCGAATTATGCAGTACATGCGAAGGACTTAAAGTTTTCATACCAACCCACAAATTTAAACACTCACATGTCTCCTCTGACTTAGTTCATCCACTTACCAACATTTCAATCATGCAATACACTTCACTTCTAATTTAATTCTGCTAAATGTACATCAATCATCAATGCATTAGACCATTAACCTATCATCCCACATCATTCATATTTCTAATCATAGATCAAACCTGTTTATATTCATGCATCAAATACACTACCATTGGCTCCATGCCAATATACATCAACAACATTCAGTTTTCTATTTGCTATTCATCACATTCATGACTACGATAACAGTATTCCAAATTAACTCACCATGCATACACAACATCCAAGCACAACATACATAATTCACAACACACATTACACACATAGTTCATTTCATAAATTCCCTTCGCTTTTTGGCATCAATTCTCCGCTTGACGCATCTCCGGGGCTTCAACCTCCTCCCTGTCATTGGTTACTAAAATTAAAGAAACAACAGCAAGGGTGAGTGTTTGGTATCATAATTAATGTAGAATAACAATTTAAGAACAAGGAACATATTTACTAGTTTTTGTTTGTACCATTCATCTTACATCTTGTTCTCAATTTCTACTTACCAATTAAGGATTCAATTCCAATTCTTTATCTCCAATTTGTCAATCACAATGAACAATCATCATAAAACATATTCATATCATTACACAATGTTAACAATACATCGAATAACACAACTGACTCTCATATCAAATCGACGCCTAGTATCCGGATACTAAAAGGATCGGCCTTCAGCTGGGGGTCCTGCTTGACACCCCGTGAACCCTGCTTGGTCCACTGAGTCCTACTTGACTCTCCTCCTCAACCACTGGGTCCTACTTGACCACTGGGTAACTCAACTGGGCATAAACACCACGGGAGCCAGAAACGAGGGGCTGCACATACCGTCGGCCGTCCTACACCACATAATCACACAAGTATATTCATATTTCTCATATCATACTGCAAGTGGCCAGCAACAAAACACATATTCATCAATTGGACGACCTACTTGTCAAGCCCGTTATCACATTGCTACTAAACTCATCAAATCATCACAATTCTCATCACGTCATCTTCATAGTCATTACAAACCACACTCAATTTACATTCATACACATACTACTATTACGCATTATCAAATCTCATTATTTCCATGTTTCATTCAATGACTTAATTCAATCATACTCACCTATTCTAATTAATTATAACCCGAACACCCCCCTTACCTTGATTCCGAGCTCCGACGACTCGTTCTTGATGAGATTGGCGTTCCCTCGACGCTATGTCCAACGTTCTACGTCCAAAATCAACACCCACTTCGCCGTTCGATCCTCCGACGACTGTTTCGTCACCTACGGAGGTCGAAACGCAAAATCCATCAATGTTAAACCATTCTCATTACTCTAAAAGCCATTTTTTCAAGCTTCTACACACTGGAGGAGTAGGAAACCAAAGCTTACCCCTCCATGCACGACCCTTCGGTTTATCGGAGAAAATGAAAGAGCTACGAAAGCTTAATTTAAAAGACCCATGGGACTCACCTCGAAACTACGGTCTCAAAAACGTAGTTATCTCAGAGTTTCGGCGAGAAACGGTCTCCCTCTTGGAGCATGCAGCCACGACAAGCTTGAGGAGAAGAAGGAGAAGAGGTATTCGCGTGGAGGTGAGGAAGAAGGAAGAAAAGAATTTAAAATTTAAGGCACAAGGGCAATTGGGTCATTTTCTATTTCAATTACATTTTCTTTTAAAAGTTTTAACTAAAACTTTTACCTTTCACCCTTCACCTTTTACCCCATTGTAACTTCAAATTTATCTTCTTCTATTTACTTTCATTTAATCTTTTATAATTAATTAATCAAATAAATTTATTTATTCCCACAACATTTAATTATTTCTAATTGCATTTTTAATACTAATAATTCCCAAAATTTCAATAAATCCGGTTGGGCAATTATTAATATTTTTCGCCAATTAAAACTTTTCTAAAATATTAGGAATGTTACATTCTCAATCTGACTAGTCTCTAAGTGTTTCCATGCCAGTTGAGCTGTTCATATTATTATTATCAGGACTTATGGAACAGTGTAAACTCCTGGTTTGCCCAATACAAATTAAAATTTAAGGGCCCACATATATAGGTAAGTTATGATGAAGATATTGCATAACATTCATGCATTCATAATTGATTGTGTATGTGATTGTGACTGATATTATTATGTATTGGTTTGTGAAAACCCTTTATTGCTTATGTCTTATTCGAGAATATTATATTTTGTTTCTCACTCCTTTCTTCATGTTTTTGTTTCATATGTTTTAAATTGATGGTTCAGAATGAAGGATTGAGGAATCTTGGCAATGAATATAGCATGTTCTAGAAAGGGAGCTCGGTATGAATACTGTGGTCCAATGAATAAATAAAGTTATTAAGTAACTGCTTCTGGGCCATGAAGTTTCCTCTCTTTCTTATAATGTTTAATATTTATTTTCTTCGGATGAATGTAAAATTACTTTTTGTTACTCTAGGTGGCCTCTAGGAAACTCAAGAGGGGGGTGAATTGAGTAAGTTAGGAACTTTCTCACTAATAAATTTCTCCTCTAAAAACTCAATATGCAATGATATGTGATTTGAATAATAATGCTTAAGACATAAAGAGTTTAAGGGTTAGAAAAGTACAAACAGAGATTTATACTGGTTCGGCCAACCACTGCCTACGTCCAGTCTTCTCAAGACACCCTTGAGAAAATTCACTATAATCAAATCCCTTGATTACACCACAATGGGGACTCACACCCTGATCACAAATGCCTTGGATGCTACACCACACCCAAGCGCATCACCCTTGGATGCTTCACCACATCCAAGAACATCACCTTTGGATGCTTCACCATATCCAAGAAGAACACCCTCAGAGATTCACCACTCTGAATATCAATCTCACTTTAGAGATAAATAACTCTACAAGAAAACTCTCTTAAAGAGTATGATAAACAAATTAAGGAACAAGAAAGAGTAATAACTCTATTAAGAGAATATGGTCATTATTGCTCTTAAGAAAAGATTGGAAGTATTTTTGTTGTTTTTTCGCAAATGATGGGCATCCCTATTTATAGGAGTAGAAATGCCTTCAAGAGGTGTGAAATTATTAATTAAAATAATTGGAAAGGTACCTCTTGGATAAAATAATATTTTGTGAAAAGTTATAATGTTTCAACATGATTTTTCATGAAAGGATGCAATGTTTCATGCTTTCTGATCATGTTGTAATCGATTACATAAAAGAGGTAATCGATTACTGCTTTTTAAAATCTGTTTTAAAACATAACGTTCATATTGTAATCGATTATGTAATGAGGGTAATTGATTACTTAAACATGGTAATAGATTACATTGCTAAGGTAATCAATTACATTTATTTGAAATCATGTAATTTAAAATTCATTTACTTGTAATCGATTACACTAATGAGGTAATCAATTACATTCCATCAGAATGTATGAAATTTTAAAACCTTTTTATATTAATGGCCATACTTTCTTTTTATAGAGTCTTACTTTAATTATGCCTTGGTCTTGGATCTTCATTCTTGATCTCTGGCATTGGCCTTGTCATTATCAAACTCCTTCATGGTCTTCATTCTCCCCCTTTTTGATGATGATAATATTTCATTGATTTCATGACTCTTTTTGTGCTTGACATGGTATACTGAATCTTAAAGTCTTGCGTCCATGTTGTTAATCATATCTTGCATATATGTTGTTGATATCAAAACTTTAGTTCTTCATTCTCCCCATTTTTGATATTGACAACATTTCCTGAGAAGAAAAATAAATAGCATGCAAGATACAAGATTTTCTCCCCCTTAATTTTGGTTTAGTTGACAAGGTTTGATTGATTTTTCTCTTATTTTGCTTCTCATATATTACTCCCCCTTTGTCAATGGCAAAAAGAATATAAGAGCATAAAGTTTTAGCAGAGAGTGATGCACCTTGTTGTTTGATGTCACTCGTTATTTTGATATTGCTCTTTGTTACTTGTTGATTGATAGATGCTTCAAGAAATATGTTGACTTCTCTTGTGGGTAAGAGTTAATCCTTAAGTGCCTCCCATCAATGATAATTCCTGCACCATTATAAACATTTGATCTTGGTACCCAAATTTTCTTGGGTCCTTGTGGGTTAGACATGGATAATATATTCTTAGAAACCCAAATCATTTTTGCCTCAGTATAACTTTTGTTCCTTATATGACATGTTGATGCACTATGACCTTTTCTCATATAATGAGAGAATTTAACAAATGGGCTATTTGAGGTCTTTTGTGAAATAAAGAAATTTTTCTGCAACTTTTGCTTTTTGGAAGGATCAGATCCTAGTTCTGCTTTAAAATGACATTTTTGTTTTCCAAGGAGTATATCTAGGTTGTCTCTTCCCATAATAAATTTAGCTAATTTATTTTTTAAGTCATTTATCTCTAGAATATGCTTTTGACATGTTGAGCATGTATGACTATTAGTAGTTTCAGTCTTATACTTAGTTTCTAAGTTTTCCTTTTCTATTTTAACCTGTCCTAGTTCTTGATTGAGTTTTGATAAGTTTTCTTTTAAGCTCAGGTTAGTACTTTTGATGTTCAAAAATTTTTTAGCTAAATTTTGATACTCATTATGAAGATCTTCAAATGCATCTTGCAATTCATCAAAAGTAGGGTTTGAATCTATTACCTCTTCAGTATTGGCCATCAGGCAGAGATTCATTTCTTCATGGTCTGATTCCTCGGATGAGCTTAGATCATTTTCATCCCAGGCAATATATGCTCTTCTTTTATTTTTAGGATAATTTTTCTCTTGCTTGTTAGACTTCTTATTTAGTGTCGGACACTCCATTTTCATATGTCCATATTTTCCGCATTCAAAGCATTTTGGACCTTGGTTAGATTCATCATTTTTGAAGGAATTCTTGAAGTTTGGCTTCCTTTGCCCTTCCTTTTTCTTTAGAAGCCTGTTAAATTGTTTAACAAATAATTTAAGGTTATTATAATCATTTATACCTTCTTCATCATCTTCTTTATCATCTTCTTCATCATTTTCTTCAATGGTTGATGATGATGCTTTTAGAGCAATACTTTTCTTCTTTTTGTTACTTTCCTCATGTTGATTCAATCTTTCAAGCTCGAGTTGATGCTCTTGTAATTTTCCAAAGAGTGTTGCAAGGGACATGCTTGACAAATCTTTTGATTCTGATATAGCAGTTACTTTTGGTTGCCACTCCCTGTTTAAACATCTTAAAACTTTGTCAATTAAATCTTCGTTAGAAAAGGTTTTTCCTAAGCATGCAAGATGATTGATTATGTGAGTGAATCTCTTTTGCATGTCTTGTATGCTTTCATTGTTGTTCATTCTAAACAACTCATACTCCCTAGTCAGGGTGTTTATTCTAGATCTTTTCACTTCACTCGTTCCTTCATGAGTTACTTCTAGAGTATCCCATATTTCTTTTGCTGTTTTGCATGTGGATATTCTAAAGTACTCGTCCATTCCTAAGGCAGAAGTTATTATATTTTTGGCCTTTAGGTTATATTGGACTTTTGTTTTATCCGCACCAGTCCCTTCACTTCTTGGTTTAATCATGGTTACTTCTCCAACTTCTTTGGTTGGTATGAATGGACCATTTTCAATGGAGTCCCATATGTGTATATCAGTAGCTTCTATGAATATTTGCATACGGGTTTTCCAATATTGATATCCTACTCCGTTAAATACAGGAGGTCTATGTATGGAGTTTCCTTCAGGAAAGATGGGATTGAAAGAGGCCATGGATCTTCTTGAGGTTGTTAAACCTTTTCCAAGATACTTGCTTTGATACCACTTGTTACTCTAGGTGGCCTCTAGGAAACTCAAGAGGGGGGGTGAATTGAGTAAGTTAGGAACTTTCTCACTAATAAATTTCTCCTCTAAAAACTCAATATGCAATGATATGTGATTTGAATAATAATGCTTAAGACATAAAGAGTTTAAGGGTTAGAGAAGTGCAAACAAAGATTTATACTGGTTCGGCCAACCACTTCCTACATCCAGTCTTCTCAAGACACCCTTGAGAAAATTCACTATAATCAACTCCCTTGATTACACCATAATGGGGACTCACACCCCGATCACAAATGCCTTGGATACTACACCACACCCAAGCGCATCACCCTTGGATGTTTTACCACATCCAAGAACATCACCCTTGGATGCTTCACCACATCCAAGAAGAACACCCTCAGAGATTCACCACTCTGAATATCAATCTCACTTTAGAGATAAAGAACTCTACAAGAAAACTCTCTTAAAGAGTATGATAAACAAATTGAGGAACAAGAAAGAGTAATAACTCTATTAAGAGAATATGGTCATTATTGCTCTTAAGAAAAGATTGGAAGTATTTTTGTTGTTTTTTTACAAATGATGGGCATCCCTATTTATAGGAGTAGAAATGCCTTCAAGAGGTGTGAAATTATTAATTAAAATAATTGGAAAGGTACCTCTTGGATAAAATAATATTTTGTGAAAAGTTATAATGTTTCAACATGATTTTTCATGAAAGGATGCAATGTTTCATGCTTTCTGATCACGTTGTAATCGATTACATAAAAGAGGTAATCGATTACTGCTTTTTAAAATCTGTTTTAAAACATAACGTTCATATTGTAATCGATTATGTAATGAGGGTAATTGATTACTTAAACATGGTAATCGATTACATTGCTAAGGTAATCGATTACATTTATTTGAAATCATGCAATTTAAAATTCATTTACTTGTAATCGATTACACTAATGAGGTAATCGATTACATTCCATCAGAATGTATGAAATTTTAAAACTTTTTTATATTAATGGCCGTACTTTCTTTTTATAGAGTCTTACTTTAATTATGCCTTGGTCTTGGATCTTCATTCTTGATCTCTGGCATTGGCCTTGTCATTATCAAAATCCTTCATGGTCTTCACTTTTTAAAGTTTTAATAATATTTATGAGGTATTTCAGAAATGATGTATGTAATTTATTCCGATAGTTTCCTTTTAACAATCATTTCTTTAGTAAAAAAAATTACGAATTTTTCTAGTATTTATTAAGGTATAATAGAGGGCGTTACAACATAGCGTGTCAGTGGAATCCTTGTCACTTCTGATGCTACAGGTGGTATTCACGCAACGTGTCAAATTCTTGAAGTTTCACGCTACGCGTGGTATGGGCGCGATGAGTCAGCTCTCTGATTCTCAAATTTCTTTATTTTCTAATTGCAACCTTAATCATTCACTACAAAATAAGAGAAACCAAGTATTATTTTTATTTAAGGATTATTTTAAGATTAAATATTATAAAAAGCTCAAATTATGAAGATGTGTCAAAATGTAATATATTACAATATATTTATTGGTAACATATACACATTTAACATAAGGAATTAGGGATAAAATATGCATTATCAAATACCCCCACACTTACTCTTTTGCACTCCCGGGCAAAATCGAAATAAAAACAAATTTCACAATTTAGTAAACACATGGAACTGACATGCTCATCATGAAATCTTAGGAATATACAGAGAAATAAAAGTTATTCAACATGCAAGATACAGAGCATCAACATAAGTATGAAAATCATCTAATCACTTAGGCATGTGAGAATTAAATCAAATTGAAAGGAAAATCATAGGTGACAGAACCTCACAAGGCATACTCTCAACTCTCAAGTGTTTTGGGTTTGTGTATTCTCTCAAAACATTTCCTGAAAAATAGATAGTCCTATAAATTTGTCAAGTTTCTTAATTCCATAATTAACACAAATGTATGTATAGATCGACAGGGCTTTTCAAGGTTGTAATGTGGCTAAGGTTAAAGTGGGAGGAAAATTTTGGGATTATGGTAAGTACCAAAAAGAATAAGGAGCAATTAATTTTATAGGTAAGCATGAGGATATAACACTTTGTGTTCTAATTTCTTTTGGTCGCAATCATCAAAATATTTCTTTCATTCATTCATCATTTTTCACTATATTTCTTATGTTATTGTATTTAAACCAAGAGTTGCGACTCCTTTTTGTGCACCCTACACTTATTTGAATGCCTATTTTTGACTTGATTCTAGAGCTCTAACATATTCCTTAAGGTAGGCATATTTTTGGTTTTTTGTCATGGCTTATTTGAGCTGAAATCAAAGAAATGGTTAAATAGGCTCAAAGTGGCTAACACAAGATGATTTATTCATGGTAAGCTTATATGGGTGGTGGCTCAATTAAACAAAATGCCTGTGTCAATTCAAATACATGCATATGAGTTTCAAGTATCATCAAGAAACAAGACAAAGATCAGGATATGAGCATTCAGGAATAAATCAAACATGAAAGAATTAAGATGGTGTAAAGAGATCCATCAAATTTTAAGGCTCAAAATTCTCACAAGACATAATTCCATTATATATGATCATCTCTCAATTATCATGTCATTCTCAACATACCAAAGTTGCCTAAGTTCAAATCATAATATATCATCAAGCTCATATCAGACATGAAAGAAATTACTTATTACTCATGCATATCCTACAAATTTCAGTAACACATGCCATTTTAAACCAACAACACACACAAAAACCTTTATTTTATTTAACTTTTTTATTTCATATAGAAAAATAAAAACATAGATTGAACAAATTCACATAACAAAAACAATAAAGAACAGTCCCACCCCCACACTTGAATTATACATTGTCCTCAATGTAAGACAGAGCATATAAAATGGACAAGATAATGAATAAGTAAAGATATGGGTAAGAAAAACTCCCTCAGGGGGGATCAAGAAGTGGTTCCCCCAAAACATGCTCCTCCATTGTGATGTCTACAAGTGAAGAATTTTCATGGAATGGCTTCAAGCATTGTCCATTAACCTTGAAGCTTTTGTTGGAGTTTTCACTTTTTATCTCAACAGCTCCATGGGGAAATACATTAGTGACAATGAAAGGTCCATCCCATTTGGAGCGTAATTTCCTGGCCATCAGTTTCATTCGGGAATTAAACAGTAGTACTTTCTGTCTGATAGCAAACTCCTTTCTAAGCTATCATGGAATTTCCTTGTTTTCTCCTTGTAGAATTTTGAATTCTCATAGGCTACCAAACAGATCTTATCAAGCTCATTCAATTGTAATTTCCTTTCCTCACCTTCTTGATCAAGTGCTAAGTTGTAAGCTTTTACAGCCCAGTAAGCACAATGTTCAATCTCTACTAGAAGATGACATGCCTTACCAAAAACAACTCTATAGGGAGACATTCCTATAGGTGCCTTAAAGGTTGTTCTATGTTTCCAAAGTGAATCATCCAGTTTCCTACTCCAATCCTTTCTGTTAGGCTGCACTATCTTCTCCAGGATCCTCTGAATTTCTCTGTTAGAGACTTCTATTTGTCCATTGGTTTGGGGGTGATATGGAGTCGAGACTCTATGAATAACCCCATACATCTTGAGCATAGCTTGCATGGTCCTATTGTAGAAGTGTGTTCCCTGATCACTAATGATTGCTTTTGGGATGCCAAACCTACAAAAGATTTGAGATTTAACATAATCCACAACAACCCAAGCATTATTAGTTCTAGTGGCTTTAGCTTCCACCCATTTAGAAACATAATCTACAGCCAATAAAATGTAAGTAAAACCAAAGGATAAAGGAAATGGACCCATAAAATTAATATCCCAAACATCAAATATTTCACAAAACAACATAGGTTATTGAGGCATTTGTTATCTCCATGTGATAGCATTTCTAGCTCTTTGGCATTCTTCACAAGTGTTGCAAATTCTCCATGCATCTTTAAAAATGGTGGGCTAGTATAAACCAGAATTTAACACTTTCCTCACTATTCTTTGTGGACCAAAATGTCCACCAACTGGTGAAGCATGACAAAATTGAAGCACAGATGTTATCTCATGATCTGGAATGCATCTTCAGATAACTTGGTCACTATACATCTTCCACAAATAAGGGTCATCCCATATATAATATTTTACATCACTTTTTAATTTTGCAATTTTGTTTTTGGATGCATATGGTGGCAAAACAGAAGGAATAATATAATTGACAACATTAGCAAACCAAGATGTAAAAGAGTTAGAAATACTCATGAGATGCTTATCAGGGAAATGATCCCGAATAGGCAAAAAGTCTGGATTTTTCTTAATTCTGCTCAAATAGTCTACCACCAAATTCTGAGTTTCACTTCTATCGTGATTTCCAAGTCAAATTCTTAAAGCAAGAGCATCCAATAAATTAATCTTGGCTTAAATTCACCTTTCTTCAACAAGTACTTTAGAGCTGCATGGTTAGTAAAGACAACTACTTAAGATCCAAGTAGGTAAGATCTGAACTTATCTAATGCAAAAACAATTGCCAAGAGCTCTTTTTCAGTAGTGGTGTAGTTTACTTGGGCGACATCTAAAGTTTTAGATGCATAGTAGATGACCCTAGGCTGCTTGTCAATCTTCTGACCAAGGACAACTCCCAATGCATAATTAGAAGCATCACACATCAACTCAAATAGGGTTGTCTAATTAAGTGCATGGATTATGGGAGTAGTGGTTAAAGCTTGCTTAAGGCAATCAAAAGCCTTCTTGCATTTCTCATCAAAGTCAAATACAACATCCTTTTGAAGTAGACTGAATAGTGGTCTAGCCTTCTTGCTAAAATCCTTTATGAATCTTCTGTAGAAACCTGCATGGCCAAGAAAAGAATGAACCTCTCGAACACAAGAGGGGTAAGGAAAATGTGATATAACTTCTATCTTGGTAGGATCTACCTCAATTCCTCTTTCAGAGAACTATTCCTTGTTCTACCATAAAATGACATTTTTTATAGTTCAAGACAAGGTTAGTCTTAATACATCTCTATAAAACTTTGTCCAAGCTATCGAGGCATGCATCAAAAGAAGATCCATAAACAGTAAAATCATCCATAAACACCTCTATGCAATGTTCAATGAAATCATGAAAAATACTTATCATGCATCGCTGAAAAGTACTAGGAGGCCAAAGGGCATTCTCCTATAATTACCAAAGGGACAGGTAAATGTGGTCTTTTCTTGATCCTCAGGTGCAATGTGAATCTGAAAATATCCAGAGAATCCATCAAGAAAATAGTAGTGAGACTTACCTGTAAGACGTTCAAGTATTTGACCAATGAAGGGCAAAGGAAAGTGGTCCTTCTTGGTTGCTTGGTTCAGTCTCCTATAATCTATATAGACTCTCTAACTATGTTGCACTCTGGTTAGGATCTATTCATTCTTCTCATTCTTTACAACTATGACCCCTGTTTTCTTATGAACCACTTAAATTGGACTCACCTATTGACTGTCAGAGATAGGGTAAATGATTCCTGTTTGTAGAAGCTTGGTAATCTCTTTTTTAACAACATCGAGGATTACAGGGTTGAGTCTCCTTTAGGGTTATCTTATTGGTTTATCATTTTCCTCCAGAAAGATTCTGTGCATGCACATAGATGGGCTAATTCCAGGAATATCTGCCAATGTCCAGCCTATAGCCTTCTTGTGCATTTTTAAAACCTACAATAATTTTTCTTCTTGATTTTCATCAAGAGCAGTGGAAACTATCACCGGGAGCTGTTTATCATCTCCTAAGTATACATACTTGAGGTTCTCAGGTAGAGGCTTTAACTTTAATTTGGGTGCCTGTAAAATAGATGGAACTAACAAAGTAGATTTGGATTCTACTACTTGCACCTCAACAAACTTGTTAGAGTTTTCTTGAAATCCTACACTCAGCTTCTTTTGGTTAACAGGTATATCAAAAGATTCTGAATCAGCATATACGTATTTATCAATTTCAACACAGATATCACAACTTCCAGAATCATTACATGTAAAGCAGTTATATGAATCATCCATGCATTCCAAATCAAAATGTTGAGAGATATCAGAAAGATATTCACAAATCAATTCATCCATAATATCAATATGAAAAATAAAATGATCTTCAGATGGATGTTTCATGGCATCAAGAATATTGAATTGAACTCTAGTGCCACCAAATTCCATAGAGAGAGTTTCAGAATGAACATCTATTTTGGTTCAGGCAGTTTTCAAAAATGGTCTTCCTAGAATTATAAGAACAGGAATGTCAGAATACCTTCTTCTATATCAAGTATGAAAAAGTCAGCAGGGAAAACAAGTTGATCTACCTGAACCAAAACATCCTCCATGACTCCAGCTGGGTATCTTCTATATCAAGTATGAAAAAGTCAGCAGGGAAAACAAGTTGATCTACCTGAACCAAAACATCCTCCATGACTCCAGCTGGGTAAGCAGTACTTTTATTTACTAGCTGAATCATTACACCAGTAGGTTGTAAAGTTCCAAGAGATAAAGATTTGAAAACAGATATAAGCATAACATTTATTGAAGCTCCTAAATCTAGCATGGTATTTTCAAATTTGTTATTGCCTATGATGCAGGGTATAGTGAACGTACTGATAAGTCTTGAAAAGACTTAATTATTCCACTGTTTATTTAACATAAATTACTAAGTATTGTCTAGTTTTGATATTATTATTTAATAATTTGTTAATAATTCATGTTTTAGTTAATTATTTCAAAAGTATGCTATTTATGTAAGAAACCGATTGAAAATATTAATTAGATAAGGAATTTTGAAGTATTTATAAATTCACTAAGCAGCCAGCGTATAATTGCTAGGCAAGTAGCTGTTTATTGGTGCAGGAACAGGGCGGACTCGAGATAAGAAGAAAATTCTGAGTGAAATCCTACAAATCCGAGCAGAAATTGATAAATCCGAGTGAGACTTCCTGAATCCGACTGAAAAGAGCCCAAATACTGACCAAGCGAGACTTCAAGTAAGCTAACTTAAGAAGACTCCCAAGACACCGGCTCCAAAAGAGAAGAAGAGCGGAATGCTACATGAGAAACCAAGGTGCTTATTCATTATTTAATCCGTCCTAGTAAAATCTGGACTCACTCAAGCATAACTTTAAGAGACCGCCCTCGCCCAAGTTTTGCAATAACGCCTAAGCGAGAAAGAAACACTACAGTGTTAATCCGGACTCGCCCAAGCGAAGTTTAATCCGCTCAAGCAAAAACTCAGCAGTTAAAGCATAAAGGCAGTAATTTAAACACTGTTCCTTCCCTCCAACAGCATACTTGGTGCAGTACTGTTCCGCTTCCATTGCCTTCTTCTCTACTACTATAACCTTAAGTAACTTAAGAAGTGAGCTGTCAATTAGCTGGTGCTGAGCTGTAAATTAGCTAAGGTTAAGCTGGATCCTGTTAAGCGTTGAGCTGTAATTAGTTGATTACTCTGTAAACTATATAATTAATTAGTTTTATTCGTTAACTTAAGTTCTCTAAGTTATCAGTTAAGTTAGTTAGTTTAGTTAGATGCCTATATATATTCATGTACATACTCTGTAAAAATGTGTGGAGACAGAGAACAGAACAGCGTACAACATAATACACTTCATTTTCCATTTTTACTCTCTCACTACATTTTTATCTCTCTAAACTCTCTCCTCCATGACGTTCCACAATCCTTCGATGGAACCGAAGTTAATGGAGTTCTAAATCCCTAAGATTGGGATTGTGAAGGTTAGCAATGGAGTCTTGAAGCTGTGAGCGAGTAGATCGACTTCGAAGATCCTGAGGTGAACAAGCTGAGGAGTGGAGCAGCATCACTGGATTGACAAATCCAGAATTGATGAAGAACTTCGCCAGTGAGGAATCATGGTTGAAGCTTAGGTAACTTCCAGCTTTCTAACTAGTTCAGGCCTAATCAATTTAGGTGAATAGTTAGAGTTCAAACCTCCAATTTCACATTAGATTCTTAGGCTAATCGAGCACTTAAGGAATTAAGGTTCATTGCTTAAGGATTAGTGTTTTTCACCTAAGGAATTAGGGAATAACCACAAGCGGATTGTCCTCTAGATTGTGAAGTTCGATTATACTTAATTGCATGTTTCTTGAGGAGATTGTGAGCCGAAGCAATCCTGACCTGTTTTCTATTAATCACTTTCCACATTTCACTTTAACTCTGTTTCTGAAAATACAAAAACAACTATAAAACACTAAAACCATAAAAACTAAATGAACTTCGCGTATTTTTTGTTGGTTCAGCTTGTACTAGTCCTAGATTGAGGTACTTACCACAATCCCTGTGGGACGATCAAATACACTACAATTTTAACGACTGGTGCGCTTGCCAAAGTGTAAATCCGAGAGTCACATTTTATTTTACTAAGATTTTTACACCAAATTAATGGCTCAGGATTTCAGCATCAAGTTAATGGCGCCGTTGCCGGGGATTGTTGAGTAATATCAACAATCCTTGGACGGGTACTAGACTAAACCATTTGCTTTTGTTTCTGTTTGCAGTCAATACGTATTTTTTTTAGTAGTTATTGTTTTGTGTAGTCGTAGCTGTGAGTTACATTGTCGTGTAAACAATTGTTGTATGCAGTCAAGGAGCAGAGGAGAACCTTTCTTCTTTGATCCTGACATCGATTTGTTAGAACGTAGATTAAGAAAAGAGAAAAAGCAAAAAGAAGAAAAAGAAATGGAACAGAGGAGAGTTACACTAGGTGACTACTCCAGGCCGACTGAAGAAGGATCGCAAGCTAGCATCCTTAGGCCACCGATTGCAGCTAACAATTTTGAACTAAAACTAGCTTTACTGTAGCTGGTAAGAAATAAACAATTCGGAGGAAGTGAGGTTGAGGATCCAAATTTGCATTTAGCAACCTTCCTCCAAATTTGTGATACAGTAAAAATGAATGGGGTCCCTGAAGAAGTAATCCGACTAAGGTTGTTTCTATTTTCTCTAAGGGACCGAGCAAAAGCCTGGTTGCAGAGTCAACCGAGAGGCAGTATCTCCACCTGGGAGGATTTGCAAAGGAAATTTTTGATTAAATACTTCCCTCCTTCTAAATATGCAAAACTGCGCAATGAAATTACATGTTTCCAGCAAAGAGAAGGTGAGTCCTTGATGGAAGCATGGGATAGGTATAAAGAAAGCTTGAGGAGATATCCTCATCATCAGATTTCTGATGTACAGCAGGTGACTATTTTCTATAATGGTGTCAGGCCAGCTACCAGAGTCTTGATTGATGCCTCGGCTGGAGGCTCATTAACAACTAAAACTGTAGAAGAAGCTATAGAGCTGATTGATGTGATGGCTTCTAATGAATGTCTGATTAGTGAGAGGAACCAAGTCCCTAGAAGAGGAATATTAGAATTAGAAGCACAAGATGCTTATCTGGCTCAGAGCAAACTGATGACTCAGGCTTTGGAAAAATTAAACATTCAGATTTCAGAACTCCAAAAGCCGAGTCAAGTTTCTATGATCAGTTGTGACTTTTGTGGTGGAGACCATGAAAATGGAATGTGTGATCCAGTTGTGCCTTCCGAGCTAGTGAATTATATGGGGCAGCAACAGTATCAAAGGAATTATCCTTCTAATTCATTCAATCCTAATTACAGGAGCCACCCCAATTTTTCCTGGCAGAAAGGTCCACATTTGAATCAGAATATCCCACCGAGTCAACCCACAAATAGACCACAACAACCTTCTCACCCTCCTGTTAAAGAAAAATCCAAACTCGAGAATGTACTTTCTCAGTTTATCCAGGCCACTCAGGCCAGTTTTAAGAATCAGGAAGCATCCATAAGAAATTTAGAAAATCAAGTAGGACAGCTTTCTAAACAATTAGCTGAGAGGCAAGCAGGCAATTTCCCTGGAGATACCGAGGTAAATCCAAGGGAACATTGCAAGGCCATAATTACTAGGAGTGGAAAAATTATTTCTCCATCTCCGGGTCAAGAAATAAGTTCAGAAAAAGAAAAAGAAATAATACAAGAAACCGAGTAGGACAATAAAGATGAAGTAGAAAATAAAAATGAATCAGAAAAAGAAAAAGAAAATAAAGTCCATCAAAAGAAAAAGAAAAAGGTTGATCTGATTCTGGAGGAAGCTTCTAAGCTGACTCCTGAAAAACTGAGGAATGCTCAATTTCCGCACAAGTTTAAAAAGCAAATAGAGGAGCAGAAGTTTGCTAGGTTCTTAGAGGTCTTCAAGAAACTTCACATTAATATCCCTTTTGCTGAGGCATTGCAGGAGATGCCTTCCTATGCAAAATTTTTAAAAGAACTGTTGTCTAAGAAGAGGAAGCTTAGGGGGGATGAAATGATTACTCTCACTCAAGAGTGTAGCGCAATCATTCAAAAGAAACTTCCCCAAAAGCTAGAGGATCCTGGATCTTTCATAATACCGTGTGCAATAGGGGATATTCATGTAGGAAGTGCTCTCTGTGATCTAGGAGACAGTATAAATCTGATGCCTCTATCGTTAATGAAAAAATTGGGAATTAATGACTTGCAACCGACTCGCATGTCCTTGCAGTTGGCTGACAGGTCCATTAAATATCCCCAAGGGATGCTCGAAGACTTGTTAGTAAAAGTAGATAAATTTATCTTTCCAGCAGACTTCATAGTGTTGGATATGGAAGCTGACCGAGAGATCCCTTTGATCTTAGGTAGACCCTTCCTAGCTACTAGCAGAGCATTGATTGATGTGGAAAAAGGTGAACTCATGCTGAGAGTTCAGGAGGAGCAAGTAATTTTTAATGTCTTCAATTCCATGAAACATCCGACTGAACGGATGGATTGCCTAATGATTGAAGAGGTTGAAAATTACCAGACTCCCTTACTGCTAAAAACTAAGGAAGAGGCTCTACGAACTTTTTTAGAGGATGACTTTGACTCTGAGACCGAGTCAATTGACTCTCACTCGGAAATACTAGACCTACTGGAGTTTTAGAAGTAGGTGATTTCGAAAAGAAAAATGATTTGGAAAATACTGAAGCTGAGAAAGGAAAGGAATTTTCGAAAGAAAAATGTGATTTAAAACCTTTACCTTCTCATCTGAAATATGTTTTCCTGAGAGGAAATGACACTCATCCTGTCATTATTACTGCCGACTTAAAAGAAGAGGATGAGAATAAACTAGTTGGGGTATTAAAGGCTCATGAATCTGCCATTGGCTGGAATATTTCTGACTTGAAGGGAATCAGTCCATCCTTTTGTATGCATAAAATCCTGATGGAGGATGACTATTCCCCTGTTGTACAACCACAACGCAGACTGAACCCCATTATGAAGGAAGCAGTGAGAAAGGAAGTGGTCAAGCTCCTTGATGCGGGAATCATTTACCCGATCTCGGACAGCACTTGGATTAGCCTAGTCCAAGTGGCGCCCAAGAAGGGAGGAATGACGACTGTAAGAAATGACCAGGGTGAAATCATTGCCACTCGGCCAACTACAGGCTGGAGGATGTACATTGATTACAGAAGGCTGAATAACTTTACTCGGAAAGACCATTTCCCCCTTCCATTTGTTGATCAAATGCTTGAGAGGTTATCAGGACATGAGTACTATTGTTTTCTTGATGGGTACTCAGGTTATAACCAAATTGTGGTTGACCCGAAGGATCAAGAAAAGACTGCCTTCACATGTCCCTATGGAATTTTTGCATACAGGCGCATGCCGTTCGGCTTGTGCAACGCTCCAGCAACCTTCCAAAGGTGCATGCTGGCAATTTTTAGGGATATGGTGGAAAAATTTATTGAAGTATTCATGGATGACTTTTCGGTATTTGGGAGCAATTTTGACACATGCCTCAGCAACTTAGCTAAGGTGCTGATGAGATGTCAAGAGACCAATCTCGTTCTTAACTAGGAGAAATGCCACTTTATGGTTAAGGAAGGGATAGTCCTTGGCCATAGGATCTCTGCTGAGGGCATGCAGGTGGACCGAGCAAAAATTAAAATTATTAAAAAACTTCCTCCTCCGATCAACGTGAAAGGAGTAAGGAGTTTTCTAGGATGTGCTGGGTTCTATAGAAGGTTCATAAAAGATTTTTCAAAAATAGCTAAGCCTTTGACCGACTTGCTTGTGAAAGATCAGGTGTTTGCATTTAATGAAAACTGTGTCAAGGCATTTGAAACATTGAAACAAAGTTTGACTTCAGCTCCGATCCTTGCATCACCCGACTGGTCTTTACCGTTTGAATTGATGTGTGATGCAAGTGACTTTGCAATCGGAGCTGTGCTGGGTCAAAAAAAAGAGAAATTAACTCATGTGATCTATTATGCTAGTAAAGTGTTAAATGAAAATCAAATACATTACACCACGACTGAAAAAGAAATGCTTGCTGTGGTGTATGCATTTGATAAATTTCGTGCATACTTGATTAGTGCTAAAGTCATCGTACCACTCGGCAATCAAGTATTTACTAGCTAAAAAAGAGTCTAAACCGAGACTAATTAGGTAGGTTCTGTTACTCCAAGAGTTTGACTTAGAAATACGAGACAAAAAAGGAGTAGAGAACTCAGTTGCAGACCAATTGTCTCGTCTGGAAGTTGAGTCAGATTCTGTCTTAATAAAAGAGGAATTTCCAGACGAAAAGTTGATGGCCATTATAACTGGGCCATGGTACGCTGACATGGCAAACTTTAAAAGTGCCTCAATGGTACCTGATGGTTGGACATCCCAAATGAGAAAAAAATTCTTTCATGATAGTAAGGCTTTTCTATGGGATGATCCATTTTTGTTTAAAATAGGCATAGATGGAGTAATCAGGCGCTGTGTGCCTGAATCCAAGCAAGAAAGGCTCTTGTGGCACTGCCACGATTCCTATTACGGAGGTCATCATGGTGCCTCCCGTACCACAGCAAAGGTGTTGCAGAGTGGCTTTTATTGGCCAACTATCTTTCAGGATTCCAAAGAATATGTAAAAAGGTGTGATAAATGTCAAAGGAGCGGAGGTCTCTCTGCAAAAGCTGGCATGCCTTTGACAAATATTCTAATTGTGGAATTATTTGACGTTTGGGGTATCGACTTCATGGGACCCTTCCCTAAGTCGCTCTCCAACGAATACATTCTTGTTGCTGTGGACTATGTCTCCAAATGGGTGGAGCCAATTCCGACCCGAACCAATGATGCACAGGTTATGCTTAGGTTTATCAAGAAGAATATTTTCTCTAGGTTTGGAGTTCCGAGAGTAATTATTAGTGATGGGGGTTCACATTTTTGCAATAAGATAATGGAAAAAGCCCTGCGTCACTATGAGGTTTTACATAAGATATCCACTCCTTACCATCCACAGACTTGTGGACAAGTCGAACTGTCCAATAGAGAAATCAAGAGAATTTTAGAAAAAGTGGTCGGAAAATCCAGAAAAGATTGGTCGGTAAAATTAGATGATGCATTGTGGGCTTACCGAACAGCTTTCAAAACTCCGATTGGCATGTCCCCGTATCAATTGGTGTACGGTAAGGCTTGCCATCTCCCTGTGGAGTTGGAACACAAAGCGTGGTGGGCCACAAAGCTATTAAATTTGGACTGTGACCAGTCTCAGGAGGAAAGAGTTTTGAAACTCCATGAATTAGAGGAGTTCCGACTCAACGCTTATCAAAGTGCCTCCATTTATAAGAAGAAAACAAAGAAATGGCATGATAAGCGAATTAATAAGAAAGAGTTTCAGAAGGACGATCAGGTTTTGTTATTCAATTCCCGACTGAAACTCTTCCCTGGAAAACTTAGATCCAAGTGGTCCGGGCCTTTTACTGTAAATGAGGTTTTTCCTCATGGTGCAGTCGAACTGAAAGATCCGACTACCGATCAGATTTTTAAGGTGAATGGCCAGCGACTCAAACTCTACTTTGGAGGAGAGTTTGATAGGTAGAAAACCTCCTTGTTACTGAAGCCATCTTCTTAGATACAATAAGGTCAAGCTAGTGACCTTAAAGAAGCGCTCTAGGGAGGCAGCCTTATGTTCTGATTGTTTTGTTTAGAACTTTGAATCAAAATGAATAAAAAGAAGAAAAACTAAAAAGTTAATGAATAAAGTTGTGAAGTTGAAGAAGGAAGTCCGAGTTTAATTCTTCTATTTCGCTCAGGCGAAGCACTTGTAGCTTAGGCGAGCCAATGCTGATTGTTGTTTCGCACTTAACGAAAAATGTACTGAGTTGAATGAAAATAAGTACACTCGGATAATTGTTACTTCTTCTTAAACCTTCTTCCCGACTGAACTTCACTCGGCGTTGTTTAATAAATTTCTACGAAAAAAAAGAAGACTTTGAAGGATTTCTGATCGTTGATGTAATGAACGGGTCAGATAGTGAAAAGTGACTTATTTTAGTCGGCTTTTCATCACTCGGATTCCTCACTCATCACAATCAGTATTGTATCCATTAGTCTCTTATGCACGCGGTCTTTCGTTTTTTCATTTATCCACTCGGCTTTCTCTAGTAGTTGGTTTCTTCCACTCGAATCTCTCATTTCTCACTCCTCACTCAGTTTCTTTCATTTATGTGTCACTCGGCCTCCTTTTCATATATTCTGTTGTCAACTCTCAACCGTCACTCATTCCCATACTTTATCTCTTCCTCTCAGTCGTTGATTCATTCATTCGTGCTTTCAATCCACCTGAGTTCTTTCTCGGTTTCATCACCCGATCTCTCTACATGTGTTGGTTGTTCATCCAGCCTTTCATTCACTCATTCTTTCGTCTATTCATTTTGTCACTCAATCGTCTTCTTCTTCATCCATTCGGTATTCCGATTCACTCGGACCCCTATGCAGTCATTCTTATATTCACTTATTTTTCTCACTCAGTCAATCCATATCATTCTGACTTTCGTTGTTCACCTCATTTTTCACTCGTTTTTCAGCCACTCAGTATATCCATCCACTCAGTTTCCACTGTAGTGGTTCTTTGATCCACTCAGGTTATCTCCTTCTTCGTCTGTCTTTCACTCATGTTTATTCGCCCGGTCGGTCAGTCATTCTTTCGTGTTCTCTCACTTGTTTTTCCATTTTTCCGACCACTCGTTGTTTTTTTCATTCGTTTTTCACTTTTACCCGGTATAATCCACTCAGTATTCATTTACTCGTTGTTTCATTCCACCTACTGTCTTTCTCGGTTTTCTCACATTGTACTTTTCTTTTTCATCTACTCGTGTTTCATTCGCGATTGTCACACTCAGTATTTCCAGTCACTCAATTTCCTATCATCTCGTTTTTCATTCCACTAGTTTCTCCATTCAATCGGCCCCTTGCTGTATTCGTTTTGTTTACTCGGCCTTTCATTTACTCGGTATTTCATTCATTCCATTTTCCACTCCTGTCATTTTAGTTCTTCGCCCGAACTCTCATTGTCATTCACTCATTCTTCATATCTCAGATCTAGATTACTCGGTTTCTTCCACTCCCTCCTTCATTTACTCATCTCCTTCATCGATCGGTATACCCTTTACTCATCTCCACTCAGAATATTCTCATTCGTTCTCCCCTTTCATTCTTTCATCCACTCGTCTTTGTCATTCACCATCAATCTACTCATCCGTCTTCCACTCGGTCACTCTCTTTTTCGTTCCTCACCCGTCATTCAGCCCTTCAGTTATGTATTCATTCTTTCCCTTTCATTTACTCGGACTTTTGTTTTGTTCACCTTATTCGTCGATCAACTATTTATTCACTCGGTATAATTTCTACCCACTCGGCATCCATTCATTCATTCACTTTTCACTCGCTCATTATCTGACCGGTATTATCCACTCGGTATTCATATACTTGTTGTTTCACTCCACTTATTTTACTTTCCTCGGGTTTCGTATGCTGTAGTTTCCCTTTTCATTCCTTCGTTTTTCATTCGTGACTGTCACTTTCGTATTTTCAGTACCCAGTTTTCTGAAATTTAGTTTTCATTCACCCGGTGTTCATTCACTCGGGTTTTCATCCTTTTAGTTGTATTCAAATTCTTTCATTTATTCGACCAATTCCTTCCCCGGTGGTATTCAGTCAGTGGTTCGTTATTCATTTTTCCATTTATTCTTCCACTGGCTTGTGCGTTTACTCGTCTCATTCATCCAGTCAGTATAGCTTTCACTCATTAACTCAGAACCTTTTTCTTTCAATTCACTTTGATTTGTTTGACTTTTATTATCTCTACCTCCCTCAGCCACTCGTTCTTCATTTCTCAGATTTTTATCACTCGGTACCTGTCTCCCTTCTCACTCGGTTATCATCCTTTCACCCTTTTTACTCTTTTCGCTCATTATTCATTTATTCGGTATTCCTTCATTCATTCATACTTCGATTCATTTCTTTTATTATTCGCTTCTTGATTCACTCGTATTTCATTACAATGGTTCACTCGTTTCTCATACGCTCTATTTCATTTATTTAAATTTTTCATTTGTCCATTTTGTCTTATCGTCTGTTCATTTATTCATCTTCCATTCTCCTATGTCCATTTGGCATCACATTGGTTTCATCCCACTCTTCCTCGATCTTCTACCCCTCTAGTATTTGAGTATTCTAAAAAAAAATAAAAAATCTAATATATATATAATAAATAAATAAATAATAAACAACATAATAATAATAGTAGTAATACATTTAATAAAGTAATAATTAAAGCTGACCGCATTTACGTGTTTCTTGAAAATTGAATTCAACATTATAAAAGAGAAACCCTTTCAGCTTCCAACCCTCAGTACCTATGCTGAACTTGGGTTGAAGACGAAAAGACACTTTCTGGTTTCTAAGAAAGGTATCACCTTTCCACTTCTTTCGCTGATTTCGTGCATTTGTAAGTTCATGTTTATTATCTTTTTGTTCATTGTTATTGTTTTCCGCTATTCACAAGCCATGCGTCTTATAGTTTTTGGTTGCTGTTGGATTGCTGTTCTTATTTTTTTTACTTAGGTTGGTTATCATCACTATTTTAACATTAATCATGAAAAAAAGATCACAAAGACTTCTGCAGAAACCTAGACCAAATTTTGCAGAAGGAAGTGTGTGAAGGAAACAAATAGATAACGAAAGAGAAGTGGCAACCATCACTATATCTGATTCGTCTGTACATGTACCTAGTCGAAGTCAGGAGCAAAGGGATGTATCTCCTCTGGTTCAAAGGAATGTATCTCCTGTGAGTGAGGAAAATGAGTTACCAGAGGTTAAAAGTGTTAAGGCTGTTGAAAACTGTGCTATGAAGTTCAAAGCCACAGAACCAGAACGTCCCAAGAAATCTGTAGGAGCTGGTTCTTCTTCTTCTTCTTCTGACATTCTTTTGGTGTTACAGGAATTACAGGTTGTGAAGAAGATGCAACTTGAAATTTATGATCGGGTCTCGAACCACGATCAGATGCTCAGAAAGATTGCCACGAAACTGAGGGTTGAACATTCACCAGAAATGGGAGCCCCACTGGATAGAAATGCATGGTTAGCTTCCATTGGATTCACGATTCCCTCCCAGCAGGACAAAGACGATGAAGATCAGAATGTTTAAGCAGTTGTTCCACGTTTTTATGATGTTTCCTATGTATTTAATTTGCTGTTATTGTAACTGCTTTCTGAACAGTGAACTTGTTTCTATTTTTATTATGTAATGAAAATTTTATTTTCTGTTAATTTGTTGTTTTATTTGGTTTGTCATATGTATTGGTAAAATCTATGAGTCCCAATCCGATTATGCGTTTTTCCATCCACAGCCACTCAGGTAAAAAGGGAAGTCTCTTTCCAACTTATTCTTTAAATTAATATTCCTAATTATAAGTTGCAAAAGTATGCTTATTGTTTCTTTCAACTCCGTCTTCATAATTTAAAGTTTGCTGATGCGTTAAGCTGTAGTCGGATATATTAATTAATCGGTTTTTGCTTAACTCATGATCTCTGCCCATAACTATTCTTCATCATTAATTAAATTGTTTACTCGGCATGCTAGTTAGCAATCTAAATGTATGATCTTACATTAAGTTTGGGGACAAGACTGGCTGATTAACTGTTATACTCATATGAGCTTTTAAGCCTGTTTTATCTTTTTCCGAGTGAGCTTGCATGCTAGTTAGTGAGACAGAATTTGCCTCAGTGCTTGCTAATTGTCGTATATCAACCAATTGGAAATGATGAAGGCCTTCTTTAATTATTTAGCCAGGGCTAAAAATTAGCCATCCTAATTTTATTAATCATTCTTTGACCCAATAATTATGATTGAGCTTGAAACCCTTTTATTCATTTTATATACCTAACGTTACAAGCCTAGTTATCCAAGAAAAACCCGACTAGAGTACCCTGGATGTTCCACTGGTGAATTACTCGGTTTTTGCTTATTGCTAGGGACTAGCAATCTCTAAGTTTGGGGATGAAGAATGTGCCTAACAGTAATTAAAGACACACTCCGACCTTGATTATGGATAAAAATCTTGAGAAATGAAAGAAAGGCAAAGCCGAGAGAAAAATGAACAAAGTTCAGAAAAGAAAAAGGTGCAAAGCACCATAAGAAGAAAAAAATTTTCGATCGGAAAAAGATGGAAAGAAAAAGTCAAGAAAAAAGGAGAAGTCCGAAGGACTAAAAGAAAAAAAGAGGTGCAAAACAGCACGAGTTATTAAGTAGCATTCAGTCAGAAAAGTTAAGAAAGTTGTTAGTAAAGGCAATTAAGTCAGAATTGAGGCAAGGCATCAGTGGAAACATCTTGTAACCTATCTATGACTCAGAAAAACAATAATTGAGCCTGTAGCCCAGCCCCACTATAAGCTTAAAAAGCCCTTACTGATCCGATTGAGTTGACATATTTCATGATGTTTAGAACTGTTGCAAGCCTATGTTTATCTAACAAGTATGCAGGTGATGAGTACATTCTATTTACCCTATACACTGAGAGAAGAGTTAAACACCGACCAGTGAGGAAAGCATCAGCAGCTTGTCTTCCAAAGGAGGTGTAAGTATTTATACTTTTAGAAATTGTGAAAAGAAAGCATGATCGGTATTCAATAATTATAGTATGAATTAAGTTAAGGAAAGGTTGATTATGTTGATCAAATGCTGTTAGTTAATAAGTCTGAATATTTGCTTGAGGACAAGCAAAGTTTTAAGTTTGGGGATGTGATAAGTCTTGAAAAGACTTAATTATTCCACTGTTTATTTAACATAAATTACTAAGTATTGTCTAGTTTTGATATTATTATTTAATAATTTGTTAATAATTCATGTTTTAGTTAATTATTTCAAAAGTATGCTATTTATGTAAGAAACCGATTGAAAATATTAATTAGATAAGGAATTTTGAAGTATTTATAAATTCACTAAGCAGCCAGCGTATAATTGCTAGGCAAGTAGCTGTTTATTGGTGCAGGAACAGGGCGGACTCGAGATAAGAAGAAAATTCCGAGTGAAATCCTACAAATCCGAGCAGAAATTGATAAATCTGAGTGAGACTTCCTGAATCCGACTGAAAAGAGCCCAAATACTGACCAAGCGAGACTTCAAGTAAGCTAACTTAAGAAGACTCCCAAGACACCGGCTCCAAAAGAGAAGAAGAGCGGAATGCTACATGAGAAACCGAGGTGGTTATTCATTATTTAATCCGTCGTAGTAAAATCCAGACTCACTCAAGCATAACTTTAAGAGACCGCCCTCACCCAAGTTTTGCCATAACGCCTAAGCGAGAAAGAAACACTGCAGTGTTAATCCGGACTCGCCCAAGCGAAGTTTAATCCGCTCAAGCGAAAACTCAGCAGTTGAAGCATAAAGGCAGTAATTTAAACACTGTTCCTTCCCTCCAGCAGCACACTTGGTGCAGTACTGTTCCGCTTCCATTGCCTTCTTCTTTACTACTGCAACCTTAAGTAACTTAAGAAGTGAGCTGTCAATTAGCTGGTGCTGAGCTGTAAATTAGCTAAGGTTAAGCTGGATCCTGTTAAGCGTTGAGCTGTAATTAGTTGATTACTCTGTAAACTATGTAATTAATTAGTTTTATTCGTTAACTTAAGTTCTCTAAGTTATCAGTTAAGTTAGTTAGTTTAGTTAGATGCCTATATATATATTCATGTACATACTCTGCAAAAATGTGTGGAGACAGAGAACAGAACAGTGTACAACATAATACACTTCATTTTCCATTTTCACTCTCTCACTACATTTTCATCTCTCTAAACTCTCTCCTCCATGACGTTCCACAATCCTTCGATGGAATCAAAGTCAATGGAGTTCTAAATCCCTAAGGTTGGGATTGCGAAGGTTATCAATGGAGTCTTGAAGCTGTGAGCGAGTAGATCGACTTCGAAGATCCTGAGGTGAACAAGCTGAGGAGTGGAGCAGCATCGCTGGATTGACAAATCCAGAATTGATGAAGAACTTCGCCAGTGAGGAATCATGGTTGAAGCTTAGGTAACTTCCAGCTTTCTAACTAGTTCAGGCCTAATCAATTTAGGTGAATAGTTAGAGTTCAAACCTCCAATTTCGCATTAGATTCTTAGGCTAATCGAGCACTTAAGGAATTAAGGTTCATTGCTTAAGGATTAGTGTTTTTCACCTAAGGAATTAGGGAATAACCACAAGCGGATTGTCCTCTAGATTGTGAAGTTCGATTATACTTAATTGCATGTTTCTTGAGGAGATTGTGAACCGAAGCAATCCTGACCTGTTTTCTATTAATCACTTTCCACATTTCACTTTAACTCTGTTTCTGAAAATACAAAAACAACTATAAAACACTAAAACCATAAAAACTAAATGAACTTCACGTATTTTTTGTTGGTTCAGCTTGTACTAGTCCTAGATTGAGGTACTTACCACAATCCCTGTGGGACGATCAAATACACTACAATTTTAACGACTGGTGCGCTTGCCAAAGTGTAAATCCGAGAGTCACATTTTATTTTACTAAGATTTTTACACCAAATTAATGGCTCAGGATTTCAGCATCACGTACCTGGATCTTTACATTTCTCAGGAATGTTAGGAACTTCCTTACCAAGCAGTGCAGATACATTCCTTCCCAGACTTAACTTTTCATTGTCCTTGAGTCTTCTCTTATGAGTACACAGCTCCTTCAGAAATTTGGCATACTTGGGTATTTGCTTGATTGCATCAAGAAGAGGTATGTTCACCTCTACTCTTCTAAAAGTATCCAAAATTTCTTTGTCTACTTCTTCTATCTTTTTACTTGGAATTGCTTTTAGTGGGAATGGAAGAGGGATATGAGGTAGGATTTAGGGTGGTTGCTGTGTTTAAAAATTGTCTCAGGTAACAATAGCTTGGATGTCAAAGTTTTGATAATGACAAAACAATTATGTGAAGAATCATGACAAGGAAAAAGAATCTCATAAAGAATGTGCAAGGTTTATGAGAATACACCTCTGGAAGATGAAAATAAAGAAGAACAAAGAGCCTACGATTCAAAACAAGTATTAGACCTGTTCTTGATAAATCCTAATCGATTACACCACTGTCCAAATCGATTACCTTGGTTCTGGAATGATGTATAATCGATTACAACAAGAAGACTAATAGATTATGATGTTGTGTAACATGAATTAAAAGTACCAGGTATAATCAACAATCAATTACAAGACTGAGACAATCGATTATCAAGGTTCTGTTTGTCACCTAATCAATTACAACAAAGAGACTAATCAATTACACTATTGTAATAAAAGGATAATGTATCAGGTATTTGGCACAACCGATTACAAGGCATGATATAATCGACTACAGAGTTTCTGTTTGATCTATAATCGATTATATGAGTTACATAATCGATTACAGTATTGTTATCAGGAATTAAATGCATCAGGTATAATGCATAATCAATTGCATGAAGTAGGATAATTGATTACACTTATATAATCGATTACAGGAGAAGCCATAATCGATTACACAGCTACTAGATACTTAAATGAATGGAATACAACGAAGCATAATCAATTATAGCTCGAGGAGTAATTGATTACACTAGTGCCAGAATTTAGGCAAAGTGACCTTTAAGTGCAGAACCAGCTCACTTCTCCACAAAAACTCAAATACCCATGTTGTGTAAAGGCTCTGATGACTTTCAAGCTGCTCTCCAAGGCCTATAAATACAACACTCATTCAAGCTACTCAAGATCAATCAAAGGGAAATTATTCATATCCTATTCTTGTGCCTTGTGAGTCTAATTTCTTTGTATAGTTTTATTTTTTGAAACACTTGGAGAGTTACTATCTTGAGTGAGCTTTCATTAATACACCTACTCTATTGAGAGAGTATATCCTTGTAAACCAAACACCAAACACTAAGGTTTTCACTCTAGTTATGAGTGGTCACAAAGGTTGGGGTTCAACCTTTGGGTATTGAGAGATTGGGTGAGGTGCCTATTTACTTGTGAGGAATACTGGATTCTTGAGTGTGGGACACTAGAAGACAATTGCTGAAAGTTTGTATCTCAAATCTTCAATAGTGGAATCCTTCAAGTGGGTTGCTTGAAGGCAAGACGTATGTAACATCCTGCTTTTAATAGTAGCTCTATTATGTAATATATGAAGCATGGAAGGTCTGTAAGTGTTAATTAATGAATAAAACACTCTATGATGGCTTTTAATGCTCCAAGAGTCTTATTTTTGGGTATAATTCTATAACTTATATAGATCCTTATTAATGAGGCCCAAATTCCGAGTTAAAATACCTTAGAAAGAACTGTCCGAGTGAGAAAGAGAGGTTGTTCCGAGTGAAAACTGCAAATTCCGAGTGACCAAGAGGAATTCCGAGTGGAAAATGGAAATACCGAGTGCAAAATGGTGTTTTCCGAGTGGAACATGGTCAGGAGGACTTATTCCGAGTGAGATATTGTCTCACAGACTCACTGCTGAGTCAAGCATGTCAGAAAGACTCAATTCCGAGTCCAATATTGTCCAATGACTCAATTCTGAGTCATACATTGCTAGGCATTTCTATCTATGAATAAAATTTGCCCAAAAGCTTCACTTCCGAGAGGAAAGACTTATAAATTCCGAGTGAAGGTTACGTTTGCCGAGTGGAATATGGCCGAGTGAGCTTATTCCGAGTGAAATTCCTGCACCCGAGACACTTATGTGTGAAGTGGAACTGATAGAACCACTTCTGGGTGAGAGAATCCGAGTGACTCACCTTGGGGTGACTCACTGCCGAGTTAAATTACTTAGAAAAACTCGTTTCCGAGTCAAATGCCATCAAATGACTCATTTCCGAGTCAATTACTCCTGAATGACTCGTTTCCAAGTCAAACACCACAGAAAGACTCATTTCCGAGTCAAAGTGTCTTCCAGAGGCTCATTTCCGAGTCGATCTTGATCAGACATTGCAATTTCGAATGAAGAATCATTGAGTGCCTTCATTTTGAGTGAATTACATAGAAAAATACATTTCTGAGTGGCAAAATTCTGACTGGGGACACACGGTTTATTAATACTCAGATGTGTCAGTCTCTGGGATGAAACTCCAAGTGGAAAATCAATAGAGTGATGGGTCAGTTTTAGTGTAATTGCTGAGTGGAAGGCTAGCAAGAGATGACTCGGAATTGGAAAGATATACCCGAGTGAAAGTCTAATTGAGATGACTCGGTTTTAGGAGAATATACCGACTGAGTCACCTCCAAGGAAGAGAAATCAGACCAACTGTTTAATGAGGAATCAATTCCGAGTGAGTAATAAGTAAAGACTCAGTTTTAGGATGTTCTACCGAGTGGATTGAGCTGTTTAAGTGAAAACCGAGTGAATGAAAAGATCGGTTTTGGCTCAAGCGAGTCGGTATGCGCTTGAGCGAAACCCCTCTGCCAGTGCATTGTATGGAACTCGCTCAAGCGAGATGGTATCCGCTTGAGCGAGAGGGACTCGGATTTCCCTCTCTTCATAATACCGACCACTACCAGTCGGTATATACATGGACCGAGTGGAATTCCAGTCGGCCAAGAGGCTGACCGAGTGAAATTTCACTCGGAATTCACTGCCAGATCGACGTTGACTTCTGTTTTGTCCCTTCATGCATTTTTTAATAAGTCATCTTCCATTATGCACACTCCAGTGGGTGGGCTACAGAAGTGGAGCTTGCTTTCAACCTAAACCACTCTTAATTCCCACTAAAAGCCCACTAGAAACCCACTTATGGAAAGTTGTCTCCCACCTTGCATTATTAAACATACCACTGATTCTGAAACTCCCAATTACTCTTTTCTATCAACACACCTTCGTATAGAACCAGGACAGCCAGGGGACTCTTTTCCAGTCAGCTAAAAGTCTTCAAACCAAGTAAGAGGGGAGAGGGTTGTGAATATTTGTGAAATGGGTAGAATTGTATGTTGTTCTAGGATTCCAGAATTAACTTCGTAACTGGTTGCTCATTTTTGAAATTGAAAACGTGTAAATTTGACTCTGACTTCTTCATGAAAGTTGTATATCCTTTTGATATCTGAATTTTGAGACCTGAATCAAGTAATTTGAATAAGTATAGCAAAACTTATAGCCAAAATACTACAGCATGTTCGTGTGGAAGATTTATCCTTTGTTTTGTGTATATATTGATTTACTGAGAATTGTATGTGCATAATCCGCCCTTTATGTCTTCATGAAAGTTGTAGATATTTATGTTTTGGATCTTTAGAAGGTGGTTTCACATTAAAATAATTTTTGTAGCTCATGTTATGCTCATAATACTGAAGTATGTACAATCTGTAAATCTGTGAACTTGAAATCTGTATCTTATTGTTAAAACTGGTCATTTTGTGGTAAGAATTAGTGATTAGTGTCTTAATGAAAGTTGTAAAGCTTTTTGTTATGTGAATTTTGAGACCTGAACCGATTTATTTGAGTATGTGTAGCAAAAGTTATAGCCAAAATACTACTGTATGTCCGAGTGAAAGATTTGTTTCATGTTTAGTGCATATTTTGATATGCTGGGAATTATACATGCATAATCAGCCTTGGATGTCTTCATGAAAGTTGTATATAATTCAGTTGTGGATTTTTAGAAAGTGGTTTCACATCAAAATAATTTTTTTAACTCAAGTTATGCTCAAATTACTGAAGTATGTGCAAGCTGAAATTCTGAAATTCTGAAATTCTGAAATCCGAATCTTGTTTTTAAAATTGGGAAGTTTGTGGTGAGAATTAGGGGTTGGTGTCTTCATGAAAATTGTAGATATGTGTGTTAAGAATAATTTAGAATTGGTTTCATGTCAAAATCACGTTTGTAACTCCAAATACGTTCTAAATACTAATCTGTGTACATTTTGGAAAACTTATCTTGAGGCAGTATGGTATTTTATGAATAAGTGGTATTTCTGATTGGAATCTGAAACTGTGTTCTTCATGAAAGTTGTAGATAATTGTATTATTGAGCTATAGAAAGTGGAATCATCCAAAAAGGAGTTGATATGCCTATGTTATGACTGTTTTGCTAAAGTATGTTGCTGTTGGGGGATGCTGAAAGTCACTTAAAAAGGCTATTTTGAAAGAAAATGATATTTTCTCTATGGATAAAGGTTATTTATTAAATTCTTGAGTGATTATGAATTATTATAAATGTTGATGAGTATCACACAGTTTGTATATTGTGATGGTGAATAATTATGAATGACATAATTAATATATATATATATATATATATATATACATGAATGCCTTGTGGTTATTGAGATATGTGATTGAAACAGTAAATCCATGATTTTGTGAATTATTATGTGTATTGTGTCCCTTGAGGACTTGTATTATGCAAGAGGTTTTGGAAATGTGGTTATCATGGTATGTTAAAAGAATTAAAGGCATTCATGCATCATAAGCATTCGGACGCACCATGGAATTTAGGGGTTCCATGATTGCCTACCCTGGTGGGGGGTTACTCTATGATGAGTTAAGCCCTATTTTGTTGTGTGCCATGGAGTGTAGGGATTCATGGTTTATGCAAAAGTCCTACTTATGATATTGTGTACTTCGGTACTTGAGCGCCATGAAGTATAGGGATTCATGGTATATGCTAAAGCACTATTTGTGTCTCTATGAGACTTTTACTGCAGTATTCCCACCAAGACCAAATGGATCCAGCATGACATCATTTGACTAATTAAAAATCTATTAATGGACTTGTTTAGCATATTCATCATATCATTATGAATTGTTGATTGTGTTTGTGCAATTTTATCTATTTTATATTTATTCTATATTCTGTCTCACTCTTACATTAATTTTTACAGTGAATGACACGCAGAATGCAGAGTGATGCCATGATGGATATCTATTTGAATTATTACCTGAACTTTGATTTTATGGGTTGTAATAAATATAATATGTCATGTACCATTATCTTCTTAATCATTTCCGCTACTTAAATATTTTCTTGAATTTAATTATTCACGACTAGTATGTATGATAATTTTTCCGCTGTTATTAATCGTTACATGAACTCTGAATTAAATTGATGAATTTTTAAAATGATCTTTCGAAAAAGTAAAAAATTTACTCGAAAATTTTAATCAACGTTTCGGGGCGTTACAATGTTGGTATCAGAGCATTTTCAAAAATTCAGGACCAATTGTTATGACATGTACTATTTCTCGACATAATATGTGAAATGTTTGATTTCTTGCTTGATAACATGCTAAATGTATACTATATGACTTGTGCCTGACTGATTAATTGCGAAAAGATTTGTTTTGATTACCGCTTGATAATATGATAAATGTGTTATATGATTTATTGCTTAACTGATAAACTGTAGAATAATGATAAATATGTAAGTATTTATATATGATATATTATCCCTTAGAATTGGTATAAACCAAACTACGAATATAGGATGGCAAGAAACAACAACAACAACAACGATATGGCAGCAGCTTTCAACCGCTTAGCTGAAGCTATAGAACGACAAAACCAACCAAGGAGCACTGGAGGACTCCATGGGTTAGACCACTTCCTGAAGAGAAAGCCTTCACAATTCAAAGGAGGTTATAATCCAGAAGGAGCATATCTTTGGGCCAAGGAAATGGAGCGCATCTTTCGAGCATTGCCCTGCACAGAATACAAAAAGGTGGAGTATGCCACCTATATGTTGGTGGAAGAGGCAGAGAACTGGTGGATTCATGCTAGAATCCGTATGATCGAGACTGACAGACCCTTGATCTGGGCCAACTTTAAAGACTATTTCCTGGAGAAATATTTTCCAGCAAGTGTGAAAAGTCGTAAGGAGCTGGAATTTATGGAGTTGAAACAAGGCTCGATGTCCGTTGGAGAATATGCTGCAAAGTTTGAAGAACTATCTCTCTTTTACCCTCCTTTTCAACAGGCTGGTGCCGAAGAATCGAAATGTGTTAAATTTGAGAACGGACTGAATCTGGAAATCAAAGAAGCGATAGGGTACCAAGAAATTCAGAGTTTTCCCATTCTGATCAACAAATGTAGAATTTTTGAAGAGAATCACCAAGCCAGACTGGCACATGAAAGGGCCAATAGACAACTGAAACCTCAGTCAGTTGATTTCAAAAGAAGAGGATCGTTCTATCCAAGTCGCTCCAGAGGAGGATCATCATCATCGTCATCTTTTGATAGACGCAACAATATGAGGTGTCTTAAGTGTGGAGGTAATCATCATGTACGTGATTGTAACAGACGTCTTGAAGAGGTCACTTGCTTTCGATGTAATCAAAAAGGACACATCAGTCCAAATTGTCCGCAGAATAATCAAAACAACAATAGGAACACTATGAGTGAACCAAGAGGCTCTATTTATCAGAGAGGCCAAGGAGAAGACGCACGTACTGCCCAACCTCCAAGACAGAACAGGGAGTCCACAGATCAGAGGTTACAATAAACAACTGGGAGAGTCTTTGCCATCAGCGGTTCAGAGGCAGACCAAGCTGATGACCTCATACAAAGTAAGTGTGAGATTAATGGTACAATCCTATCTGTGTTATTTGATTCTGGTGCTACACATTCTTTCATTTCTGATGAGTGTGTTAGACGCTTTCAATTACCTGTGAAGCCTATGACATATGATCTGATTGTTTCCACTCCCACCGGTACACAACTTAGAACTGCTAAGGTGTGTAACGAATGTTCTATACTCATAGAAGGTAGATGCTTTATTGTCGATCTTGTTTGTTTACCTTTGAAGGATCTGGAGGTGATTCTGGGGATGGACTGGTTATCGACAAATCGAGTCTTGGTGGACTGTCACAACAAGACCGTGATATTTCCATCAGAAAATCTAAATTCTGACAACCTCAAGACCTATGTATTACAAGGTGAAAGTCAATTGTTTGCTTTATTCACTCTTTACAAAGAAGATGGTGAACCTAAAGCAATCGAGATGCCGGTTGTTTTTGAATTTCCTGAAGTATTTCCTGAGGATGTCTCAAGTTTACCTCCAGAACGTGAGGTAGAATTCTCCATTGATTTAATTCCAGGAGCAGGACCAGTGTCTAAAGCTCCATACCGTATGGCACCAATTGAACTGGCAGAACTGAAGAAACAAATTGAAGAGTTGCTGAAGAAGCATTTCATCAGACCTAGTGTGTCACCATGGAAGCGCCAGTATTGCTCGTCAAGAAGAAAGATGGAAGCATGAGGTTATGTGTAGATTATCGTCAGCTGAACAAATTGACGGTGAAGAATAGATATCCTCTGCCCAGAATTGATGATCTGATAGATCAATTGAGAGGCGCTACAGTGTTTTCCAAAATTGATCTACGATCGGGGTATCATCAGATTCGTGTCAAGTCTGAGGATATTCCAAAGACAGCCTTTAGAACACGATATGGTCATTACGAGTACCTTGTGATGCCCTTCGGAGTGACCAATGCCCCAGCCGTATTCATGGATTACATGAATCGAGTATTTCATCCCTACTTGGATCAATTTGTCATCATTTTCATTGATGATATTCTGATCTATTCAAAAACTACAGAGGAACATGAAAAGCATCTTCGAGTGGTATTGCAGATTTTGAAGGAGAAGCAGTTGTATGCAAAGTTATCAAAATGTGAATTCTGGTTGAAAGAGGTAAAATTCCTAGGCCATGTAATCTCAAACGAAGGAGTATCTGTGGATCCTTCTAAAATAGAAGCTGTGGTAAAATGGAAGAGACCTACTTCAGTCACTGAGATACGAAGTTTCCTGGGATTGGCTGGTTATTATCGGAGATTCATTGAAGGGTTTTCTCAAATTGCCCTACCAATGACTCGGCTAACCAGGAAGAATCAACCTTTTTCTTGGACGCCAGAATGTGAGAAAAGTTTCCAAGAACTGAAGTTGAAGCTTACATCTGCTCCAGTCTTAACCTTACCTAATCCACAAGAAGATTTCGTGGTTTATTGTGATGCTTCCAAAATGGGCTTAGGATGTGTTTTAATGCAGCAACGAAAGGTGGTTGCCTATGCTTCTAGACAGTTGAGACCACATGAGATGAACTATCCAACGCATGATCTAGAATTGGCAGCAGTGGTATTTGCTCTGAAAATCTGGAGACACCATTTGTATGGAGTCAGGTTTGAAGTGTTCAGTGACCACAAGAGCTTGAAGTATTTGTTCGATCAAAAAGAATTGAACATAAGGCAGCGAAGGTGGATGGAGTTTCTTAAAGATTATGATTTTGATTTGAAGTACCATCCAGGAAAAGCAAATGTGGTGGCAGATGCACTAAGCCGAAAGTCCATTCATATGGCATCTTTGATGATAAAAGAAATGGAGATGATAGAACAGTTCAGAGACATGAACTTGGGTGTAGAGATGAAATCTTCAAGGAGTATGACTTTGGGGACTTTGAAAATAACCAATGATTTCCTAAAACTGTTAGGTGAAAACAGAAAGAAGATTTGCCATTATAAGAGTTGAGAGAATTACAGGCGAATAGAAAAGATATGGGACTTCAAGAAGGATCAGATGGAATTTGGAGGATCAGGAATATAATTTGTGTACCAGATGATGTTGATCTAAGAAGGATGATTCTAGAAGAAGCGCATAAAAGTATGTTGAGCATTCATCCTGGATCAACTAAGATGTATCAAGATCTGAGGAAAAGCTTTTAGTGGCTAAGGATGAAGAAAGAGATAGTTGAATATGTATCTTCATGTCTGGTGTGTCAAAAAGCCAAGGTAGAACACCAGAAGCCATCTGGTGAACTGCAACCATTAGAGATTCCTGTCTGGAAATGGGATGACATCTCAATGGACATTTTATGTCAGGGTTACCAAGAACACGTTCAGGGAATGATGCAATCTGGGTTATTGTAGACAGATTGACAAAGTCTGCTCACTTCCTCCCAATGAATATAAAGAACTCTTTACAAAAATTGGCACAGTTATATGTGAAGGAGATCGTAAGACTACATGGTGTACCATCAAGTATTGTGTCAGATAGAGATCCAAGATTCACTTCCCGATTCTGGGGAAGCTTGCATCAGGAATTGGGTTCGAAGCTTCGATTGAGTTCAGCTTATCATCCCCAAACAGATGGACAGTCAGAGCGTACCATACAAAGTTTGGAAGACTTACTGCGATCTTGTGTGATTGAACATGGTGGTAGTTGGGAGCCGTTTCTTCCATTGATTGAATTCACGTATAATAATAGCTACCACAGCAGTATTGGTATGGCTCCATTCGAAGCATTGTATGGTAGGAAGTGTCAAACGCCACTTTGTTGGTTAGAAACTGGTGAAAGTTTGGCGTTAGGACCTGAAATTGTGCAGCAGACTACTGAACAGGTAGAAATGATCAGAGAAAAGATGAAGGCATCTCAAGACAGACAGAAGCAGTATTATGATAAGAGGAGGAAACCACTTGAATTCTAAGTTGGTGAGCATGTATTTTTAAAGGTTTCACCTCACAAAGGGATTGGCCGAGCCTTGAACAGTAAGAAATTGAGTCCGAGGTTCATTGGACCATATGAGATCCTAAAGAGGGTTGGTACAGTGGCATATCAGATTGCACTTCCTCCTCATCTGGCAAATCTGCATAATGTATTTCATGTATCACAGCTGAGGAAGTACGTACAAGATCCCAACCACGTGATTACTGCAGATGATATTGAAGTTAGAGAAAATCTGACCATCTCCACAGAACCTACACAGATCCTAGAAAGATCAAATAAACACTTGAGGAACAAGAATGTACCACTGGTAAAAGTTGCATGGAAACAAGGAACTGATGTAACTCTGACTTGGGAGCGTGAAGATGCTATGAGGACACAGTATCCAGGATTGTTTCACTGAGGAGCGCGTTAAATTTCGAGGATGAAATTTCTATTAGGGTGGGAGAATTGTAACATCCTGCTTTTAATAGTAGCTCTATTATGTAATATATGAAGCATGGAAGGTCTGTAAGTGTTAATTAATGAATAAAACACTCTATGATGGCTTTTAATGCTCCAAGAGTCTCATTTTTGGGTATAATTCTATAACTTATATAGATCCTTATTAATGAGGCCCAAATTCTGAGTGAAAATACCTTAGAAAGAACTGTCCGAGTGAGAAAAAGAGGCTGTTCCGAGTGAAAACTGCAAATTCCGAGTGACCAAGAGGAATTCCGAGTGGAAAATGGAAATACCGAGTGCAAAATGGTGTTTTTCGAGTGGAACATGGTCAGGAGGACTTATTCCGAGTGAGATATTGTCTCACAGACTCACTGCTGAGTCAAGCATGTCAGAAAGACTCAATTCCGAGTCAAATATTGTCCAATGACTCAATTCTGAGTCATACATTGCTAGGCATTTCTATCTATGAATAAAATTTGCCCAAAAGCTTCACTTCCGAGAGGAAAGACTTATAAATTCCGAGTGAAGGTTACGTTTGCCGAGTGGAATATGGCCGAGTGAGCTTATTCCGAGTGAAATTCCTGCACCCGAGACACTTATGTGTGAAGTGGAACTGATAGAACCACTTCTGGGTGAGAGAATCCGAGTGACTCACCTTGGGGTGACTCACTGCCAAGTTAAATTACTTAGAAAAACTCGTTTCCGAGTCAAATGCCATCAAATGACTCATTTCCGAGTTAATTACTCCTGAATGACTCGTTTCCAAGTCAAACACCACAGAAAGACTCATTTCTGAGTCAAAGTGTCTTCCAGAGGCTTATTTCCGAGTCGATCTTGATCAGACATTGCAATTCCGAATGAAGAATCACTGAGTGCCTTCATTTTGAGTGAATTACATAGAAAAATACATTTCTGAGTGGCAAAATTCCGACTGGGGACACACGGTTTATTAATACTCAGATGTGTCAGTCTCTGGGATGAAACTCCAAGTGGAAAATCAATAGAGTGATGGGTCAATTTTAGTGTAATTGCCGAGTGGAAGGCTAGCAAGAGATGACTCGGAATTGGAAAGATATACCCGAGTGAAAGTCTAATTGAGATGACTCGGTTTTAGGAGAATATACCAACTGAGTCACCTCCAAGGAAGAGAAATCAGACCAACTGTTTAATGAGGAATCAATTCCGAGTGAGTAATAAGTAAAGACTCAGTTTTAGGATGTTCTACCGAGTGGATTGAGCTGTTTAAGTGAAAACCGAGTGAATGAAAAGATCGGTTTTGGCTCAAGCGAGTCGGTATGCGCTTGAGCGAAACCCCTCTGCCAGTGCATTGTATGGAACTCGCTCAAGCGAGATGGTATCCGCTTGAGCGAGAGGGACTCGGATTTCCCTCTCTTCACAATACCGACCACTACCAGTCGGTATATACATGGACCGAGTGGAATTCCAGTCGGCCAAGAGGCTGACCGAGTGAAATTTCACTCGGAATTCACTGCCAGATCGACGTTGACTTCTGTTTTGTCCCTTCATGCATTTTTTAATAAGTCATCTTCCATTATGCGCACTCCAGTGGGTGGGCTACAGAAGTGGAGCTTGCTTTCAACCTAAACCACTCTTAATTCCCACTAAAAGCCCACTAGAAACCCACTTATGGAAAGTTGTCTCCCACCTTGCATTATTAAACATACCACTGATTCTGAAACTCCCAATTACTCTCCTCTATCAACACACCTTCATATAGAACCAGGACAGCCAGGGGACTCTTTTCCAGTCAGCTAAAAGTCTTCAAACCAAGTAAGAGGGGAGAGGGTTGTGAATATTTGTGAAATGGGTAGAATTGTATGTTGTTCTAGGATTCCAGAATTAACTTCGTAACTGGTTGCTCATTTTTGAAATTGAAAACGTGTAAATTTGACTCTGACTTCTTCATGAAAGTTGTATATCCTTTTGATATCTGAATTTTGAGACCTGAATCAAGTAATTTGAATAAGTATAGCAAAACTTATAGCCAAAATACTACAGCATGTTCGTGTGGAAGATTTATCCTTTGTTTTGTGTATATATTGATTTACTGAGAATTGTATGTGCATAATCCGCCCTTTATGTCTTCATGAAAGTTGTAGATATTTATGTTTTGGATCTTTAGAAGGTGGTTTCACATTAAAATAATTTTTGTAGCTCATGTTATGCTCATAATACTGAAGTATGTACAATCTGTAAATCTGTGAACTTGAAATCTGTATCTTATTGTTAAACATGGGCATTTTGTGGTAAGAATTAGTGATCAGTGTCATCATGAAAGTTGTAAATATTTTTGTTATGTGAATTTTGAGACCTGAACCGATTGATTTGAGTATGTGTAGAAAAAGTTATAGCCAAAATACTACTGTATGTCCGAGTGAAAGATTTGTTTCATGTTTAGTGCATATTTTGATATGCTGGGAATTATACATGCATAATCAGCCTTGGATGTCTTCATTAAAGTTGTATATAATTAAGTTTTGGATTTTTAGAAAGTGGTTTCACATCAAAATAATTTTTTTAACTCAAGTTATGCTCAAATTACTGAAGTATGTGCAAGCTGAAATTCTGAAATTCTAAAATTCTGAAATCCGAATCTTGTTTTTAAAATTGGGAAGTTTGTGGTGAGAATTAGGGGTTGGTGTCTTCATGAAAATTGTAGATATGTGTGTTAAGAATAATTTAGAATTGGTTTCATGTCAAAATCACGTTTGTAACTCCAAATACGTTCTAAATACTAATCTGTGTACATTTTGGAAAACTTATCTTGAGGCAGTATGGTATTTTATGAATAAGTGGTATTTCTGATTGGAATCTGAAACTGTGTTCTTCATGAAAGTTGTAGATAATTGTATTATTGAGCTATATAAAGTGGAATCATCCAAAAAGGAGTTGATATGCCTATGTTATGACTGTTTTGCTAAAGTATGTTGCTGTTGGGGGATGCTGAAAGTCACTTAAAAAGGCTATTTTGAAAGAAAATGATATTTTCTCTATGGATAAAGGTTATTTATTAAATTCTTGAGTGATTATGAATTATTATAAATGCTGATGAGTATCACACAGTTTGTATATTGTGATGGTGAATAATTATGAATGACATAATTAATATATATATATATACATGAATGCCTTGTGGTTATTGACATATGTGATTGAAACAGTAAATCCATGATTTTGTGAATTATTATGTGTATTGTGTCCCTTGAGGACTTGTATTATCCAAGAGGTTTTGGAAATGTGGTTATCATTGTTAACCAAGTGGCCTCAATTACTCAAGAGGGGGGGTGAATTGAGTATTAAAAATTTTCTTTGGAATGCTCTTGAAATTGATTCTTTTGGTTGCTATGTTTATTTAGGATAATAAACTAGATTGTAAGTAACAACAAATAATACACAAGACAAACTAATAACAACTTAAAGAGTTTAAGAGAGTGAATCAAATAAGTTACAAAGCAATTTATGGAACCTTAGAAAGATTGATTCAAGATTGTTGCTTAAGCCCAAGTTCAACAAAGCTATTCAAAAAAGGTTTTCAACTTAATATATCATGCACTTAGTCCAATTAATGAAGCAACAAATTAAGCAAACAAGTAAAGTGCACAATTTAAAAGAGTTTAGGGAAGAGAGATTTGCAAACCGATGTATACGAGTTCCACCACGCCGGTGTACGTCTCGCCTCTAAGCAACCCACTTAGAGGATTTCCACTATTGTAGATTAGAGATACACTTTGAGCAATTGCAACTTCCTAGTGTCCCACACTCAAGAATCCAATCCTCACAAGTACAAGGGCACCCCACCCAATCTCTCAATCTCACAATTACAAGGTTGAAACCCAACCCAAAATTTGTATGAAGTTTGATGTTTAAGTGTACAAGGAAACTCTCTCACTAAAGTGGATTTACAATTCAAAGCTTTCACAAGATATTAACTCTCAAAGAGAGGATATGCAAGTTAAGTACACAAATATAATTTCCCCACAAATTAACTCTCAAAAATAATCTCAAGAAATATGCCAATCAAGAATTAAAGAGAGTAAGTAGAAGAGCAAGAGAATGGAGGAGGAAGAAAGCAAATGGAAATGCTTCAAATGCTTGGTGTGTTTTGCTTCTCCAATTTCCTCTCTATTTATAGCCTCCAGCAACATGGAATTTTCACTTAAAATATTCCAATGGATCCATGAATCATGTAATGGAGCTTGTCTTTGTCTGCTTAGTGGTCCATTATTCATGAAGTGCGATCTTGAGTTTTCCAACTTTGCAATTCCAGCTTGTAACGCATGTTCAACAATTATTTGAACTGAATGAATCAATTCATTTCACAAAAGAATCGATTCTTTTAGTGTTATTTGTGCAATCTTAACGCATGAATCGATTCAATCTGGAGAAGGAATCGATTCAACACTTGTTAAATGGAATCCTGGGCCACTGTCTTCGTGTGAATCGATTCACACATGCATTGAATCGATTCAACCTATCAAAAATGTATTCCTGGGTACTTAGAAACCGTATGAATCGATTCATTCCTCTTTGCCTTGCATAATGAATCGATTCATGCACCTGTTGCATGAATTCCAACACTTTGTTTTACCTTTTATGATATTTGTTCAATCATGGCTCCAATCCTTTGATCCTTAGGCACTTTGATAAATTTATTTCACCTGATTTAAACCTTTATAAATGCCTTGAACATGTGTCCTTGATTATTCATCAAACTTAAGCATCAACCATTTTAGATTCCACATCAAACATAATTAATGCTTGATAACATCCTTGATATTTCTCCATTTGTTGTGTCATTATCAAAACCTACATCAACATAAAATTACATTCTCCCCCTTTTTGATGATGACAACAAATGCTTGTCTCTTGGGGTGTTAGTATCATAATAGTTCAAATACAAAATAACTCCCCCTGTCACATGTAATTAGATACCATATGTATATGACATTGAAGGCACAAATTTTCAAGAGAGTGTTTAAAAAAAAAATCTCTCCCCCTTAATATATGTTCTCTCCTTTTTAATCAACTCTTATCTATTTACAAGATATTCCATTTAGAGTGTAAATCTACTCCCCCTTTCTTATATATTTCTCTCCCCCTAGACATGTATGTATTTCTCTCCCCCTTTGGCATCATCAAAAAGACTACCTTATTTGATAAGCATACATCATCAAAAACATTACCACTTAAAGGTACATGCATACAATTCAAAGTAAGATGACAATGCAACATACATCACGAAATCATTCATAGCATATAGGCACATAATGTCTCATGGGAATCGATTCATCTAGCTATTTTTGCACGAGTAGGAGGAATCATGTTACTAAAGGATTTATACACGGATTTAGATTTTGCAAGTTGCCAATGATTTTGTTGCACAAGAAAGTCAAGAAAATCAAAGGTTATTTGCCATTTATTTTTGAGATCCATGATGTATATAGGAGATTATTTTTGTGTCAAAATATGTTTAAAAAATAAGTGGGGACTCTACGGGGTCTTAAATAAGACAAGAGATTTGTGGAGCATTAAGTTGATTATTGAAAAAGTGAGTATGAATTTTCAAAAAAAAAGTTGTATTATATCACAAAGTAAGGTATTATGTTCAAGGAAATGAAAATTTTATGAAAAATATTATTTTGAAATCTTTAAGTTAAAGATTTGCAAAATTTTGTTCAAATAGTAAGAAGGTGTGATGAAATAAATCAATTAGGAAATTTCCAAAATTCCTAACTCCCTTCTAATATTTATAAATTGTTCTTTTGGAAGGGGTTTTGTAAAGATGTCCGCCAATTGTTTTGAAGTTTCAACATATTCAAGTACACAATCTCCTTTCAAAACATGGTCTCTAATGAAGTGATGTCTTATTTCAATGTGTTTGGTCCTAGAATGCATGACCGGATTCTTAGAAATATTTATTGCACTAGTGTTATCACATTTAATGGGGACTTTATCCAAGGTAATACCAAAATCAAGAAGTTGTTGTCTCATCCAAAGAATTTGAGCACAACAACTACCGGCTGCCACATATTCTGCCTCAGCCGTTGACAATGCAACACTTGCTTGTTTCTTGCTATGCCAAGAAACAAGGGAACTACCAAGTAGATGACATGTACCACTAGTACTTTTTCTATCAAGCTTACAACCCGCAAAGTCAGAATCAGAATATCCTAAAAGATTACATTCAACGCCTTTGGGATACCACAAACCAACATTTTGAGTACCCACAAGATATTTCAAGATTCTTTTTACGGCAGTTAAGTGTGATTCTTTAGGACATGCTTGATATCTTGCACACATACATACCGCAAACATAATATCGGGTCTACTAGCAGTTAAATAGAGTAACGAACCAATCATACCTCGGTATTTAGTTATTTCAACGTTCTTACCCTTTTCATCTTTGTCTAAATAGCAAGATGTACTCATGGGTGTTGCTATTTCGTTTGCCTTGTCCATTTCAAACCTTTTAAGTAGTTCTTTACAATACTTTGTTTGACTAATGAACGTTCCTTCACTTGTTTGTGTTATTTGTAATCCAAGGAAGAAGGTGAGTTCTCCCATCATGGACATTTCAAACTCATCTTGCATAATCTTAGCAAACTCTTGACAAAGACTTTCATTAGTAGAACCAAAAATTATGTCATCAACATAAACTTGTACCAAAAGAATGTCATGATTTTTACGCTTTATAAATAGTGTAGTGTCAACCTTTCCTCTTTCGAAATTATTTTCTAAAAGAAATTTGCTAAGTCTTTCATACCAAGCTCTTGGAGCTTGTTTTAAACCATATAAGGCTTTTCTCAATTTAAAAACATGATTTGGAAATTTATGATTTTCAAAACCGGGAGGTTGATCTACATAAACTTCTTCTTGAATATAGCCATTTAAAAAAGCGCTTTTGACATCCATTTGATAAAGTTTAAAATCCATACAACAAGCAAAAGCTAATAATAATCTAATGGCTTCTAACCTAGCTACGGGAGCATATGTTTCTTCATAGTCTATTCCTTCTTCTTGATTATATCCTTTAGCAACTAGCCTAGCTTTGTTTCTAGTTATTATTCCATTTTCATCTAGTTTGTTTCTAAAAACCCATTTGGTGCCTATTATTAGATGGTCATTGGGTCTTGGCACAAGCTCCCAAACTTCATTTCTTTCAAATTGGTTTAACTCTTCTTGCATGGCCAACATCCAATGTTCATCAATAATGGCTTCATCAATGTTTTTGGGTTCAATTTGAGATACAAAAGCTAAGTGATTGCATGCATTTCTAATGGCATTTCGAGTACTTACCCCTTTGGTTATATCTCCAATGATCTTGTCTAAGGGATGGTCCTTTAAGGTTACCCAATCTTGTTGTTTATCAAGTTGAGTTGTACTTCCTTCATTGTTGGCTTCTTCTTTGTCTTCCAAGTTCATTTCTTGGAAGGTACCTACAAGATCATCAACTTCCTTTCTCGGAGGATTTTGGTTAAGTTCATCAAATTTAACATGTATGGACTCTTCAATTGTATAGGTTCATTTGTTAAAGAGTCTATATGCTTTACTAGTAGATGAATAACCTAGAAAAATTGCTTCATCAGATTTTGCATCAAATTTGCCAAGATTTTCCTTTCCATTGTTTAAGACAAAGCATTTGCATCCAAAAATGTGAAAGTAAGAAATATTTGGTTTTCGTCCTTTATAAAGTTCATAGGGAGTTTTCTTTAATATAGGCCTTATCAAACAACGATTCATAACATGACAAGCGGTGTTCACCGCATCGGCCCAAAAATGTTTTGAAATATTAGCTTCATTCAACATAGTTCTTGCAAGCTCCGCTAAAGATCGATTTTTCCTTTCAACTACTCCATTTTGTTGTGGAGTTCTAGGAGCCGAAAAATTATGTTCAATGCCAAACTTTTCGCAAAATTTCTCAAAAGATTGGTTTTCAAATTCTCCCCCATGATCCGTTCGAATGGATGCTATTTTTAAATTTTGTTCATTTTGGATGACCTTGGCAAGTTTCTTAAATGCTTGATATGCTTCATGTTTATGAGTAAGAAACAATGTCCATGTATATCTAGAGTAATCATCCACAATCACAAGACCATAATAGTTTCCACCAAAACTTTTGATTTTTGAAGGCCCAAATAAATCCATATGTAAAAGTTGTAAAGGTCTTGTTGTTGAAACAATATTTTTTGCTTGAAAAGAAACCTTTACTTGTTTTCCTTTTTGACAAGCGTCACAAAATTTATTTTCAAATTTCAATTTTGGTAAACCAATAACTAAATCTTTTGAAACAAGTTTATTTAAATGGTCTACATGAATGTGAGCGATTCTTCTATGCCAAAGCCATGATTCATCCTCTTTAGTTATAAAGCATTGTACATCATTTGAAGCAAGACAATCTAGATTAATCATGTAAATGTTATCTACTCTTTGACCAACAAACTTAATCTCCTTGTTTAGTTTATTTTCAATTATGCAACCGTTTGTTTCAAAAACAATTTTATAGCCCTTGTCACATAATTGACTAATACTAAGCAAGTTATGTTTTAGTCCTTCAACATATAATACATCATTTATGGAGGTGGAAGAATTTTTACCAACATTTCCGATTCCAAGTATTCTTCCCTTTGTGTTATCTCCATAAGTAACAAATCCTTTGCTTCGTGGAGTAAGTGATATAAACTTACTTTTGTCTCCCGTCATATGTTTAGAACACCCACTATCCAAGTACCAATGGGTGTTACTTGCCTTAAAACATACCTACAAAACAATTCAAGTTAGAGAGCTTGGTACCCATTTTATGTTGGGTCCTTGTAGGTTAGTTTGTGAAAATGTTCCTTTGGGAACCCACACCTTTCTTAACACCTTTGGTCCTAGTTTTCTAACTCTACACTTATAAGCACTATGTCCTTTGGAACCACAATGATTGCATTTCATAAAAGGTGAGGAGGATTTGCTTGAAGGTACAAAGAAATTTTTATAGTGTTTTTCCATTTTGTGATTGCTATGTTCTTGGTCATATCCCAAACCGGTTTTACTAAACATGCATTTTTGTTGCCCAAGTAGGATATTCAAATTATCTCTTCCATTAGTAAACTTTTCTAATGTCCTATTTAGGTCTACAACCTTGGTTTCTAGCATATCACATTTCTTTACAAACTCACAAGGTTTGGTCCTAGAGCATGCTTGAATATTAGCTAATTCTTCTTTTAAACCTTCATTTTCTTTACAAACTTCCATAAGATGCATCTCTAGAGTATTACTAGTTTTTCTAGACAACTTAAGTCTATTAGAAACTTTTATGAATTTTTCATACAAATGTTCAAGAGCATCAAGTAATTCTTCCTTATCTAAGTTATGAAAGTTTACCTCATCTTCTTCATCTAGGTGATTGGCCATGAGACAAAAATTTGCTTCTTCATTCTCGGATTCGTCCGAACTACTCACCTCATTTTCATCCCATGCTATGTATGCTCTCCTTTTTCCTTTTTGATCCTTGTGTTTCTTTTTGAGATTTGGACAATCCACTTTGAAATGTCCTTCCTTTCCACATTCAAAACAAGTTGGTGAAGTAGAATTTTCTTTAGGTATAGATTTCTTACCTTGTGATTTGAAGTGCTTTTGAAAACGTTTGTTCTTCATGAGCTTTCCAAACCTTCTTACAAATAGGCTTAACTCTTCATCTTCGTCAAGATCACTCTCGATTTCATCTTCAACTATTGAAGTAGCTTTGAGAGCTAGTCCTTTCTTTTTGGAGACTTTCTCTTCTTCTTCCGCCATCTTCAATTCTTTTAGCTCTTGTTCTTGTTCTTGCAACTTACCAAATAGTGTAGCAAGAGACATTTCATTGATAGTAGGCGATTGTTTGATGGCCGTGACTAATGGTTGCCATTCCCTATTAAGACTTTTCAAGACTTTGTGAATAAGCTCTTTATTAGTATAAGTCTTTCCAAGTGTAATGAGTTGATTTATAATGAGTGTAAAACGTTTTTGCATATCAACAATTGATTCATTGGAGTTTAGCCTAAAGCACTCATATTGACTAGTTAATGTACTAATCTTAGAGTCTTTAACATCATTGTTACCTTCATGGGTTACTTGTAAAGTATCCCACATCTCTTTAGCCGTTTCACATGTTATTACTCTAAAGAATTCATCGGGACCTAAGGCCGAAGTAATAAGATTTTTTGCCTTATAACCATATTGCACTTTCTTTTCTTCTTCACTAGACCAAATGTCCATAGGCTTTTCAACTTGTTTATTATCCACAATATGCATAGGTATAAAGGGACCATTTTCAATAGCATTCCACACTCTTAAATCTATTGATTATACAAAAATTTTCATTCTTGCTTTCCAAAAAGCATAACCCTCACCATTAAAAGCGGGAGGTCGGTTTGTAGCACCACCCTCGGGAAACATGTTATATGAGGTTAAGGCCATTTGTTCTCTTGAAGCCGTTAAGCTTGATTTACCAAGAGTCAAGCTCTGATACCACTTGTTAACCAAGTGGCCTCAATTACTCAAGAGGGGGGGTGAATTGAGTATTAAAAATTTTCTTTGGAATGCTCTTGAAATTGATTCTTTTGGTTGCTATGTTTATTTAGGATAATAAACTAGATTGTAAGTAACAACAAATAATACACAAGACAAACTAATAACAACTTAAAGAGTTTAAGAGAATGAATCAAATAAGTTACAAAGCAATTTATGGAACCTTAGAAAGATTGATTCAAGATTGTTGCTTAAGCCCAAGTTCAACAAAGCTATTCAAAAAAGGTTTTCAACTTAATATATCATGCACTTAGTCCAATTAATGAAGCAACAAATTAAGCAAACAAGTAAAGTGCACAATTTAAAAGAGTTTAGGGAAGAGAGATTTGCAAACCGATGTATACGAGTTCCACCACGCCGGTGTACGTCTCGCCTCTAAGCAACCCACTTAGAGGATTTCCACTATTGTAGATTAGAGATACACTTTGAGCAATTGCAACTTCCTAGTGTCCCACACTCAAGAATCCAATCCTCACAAGTACAAGGGCACCCCACCCAATCTCTCAATCTCACAATTACAAGGTTGAAACCCAACCCAAAATTTGTATGAAGTTTGATGTTTAAGTGTACAAGGAAACTCTCTCACTAAAGTGGATTTACAATTCAAAGCTTTCACAAGATATTAACTCTCAAAGAGAGGATATGCAAGTTAAGTACACAAATATAATTTCCCCACAAATTAACTCTCAAAAATAATCTCAAGAAATATGCCAATCAAGAATTAAAGAGAGTAAGTAGAAGAGCAAGAGAATGGAGGAGGAAGAAAGCAAATGGAAATGCTTCAAATGCTTGGTGTGTTTTGCTTCTCCAATTTCCTCTCTATTTATAGCCTCCAGCAACATGGAATTTTCACTTAAAATATTCCAATGGATCCATGAATCATGTAATGGAGCTTGTCTTTGTCTGCTTAGTGGTCCATTATTCATGAAGTGCGATCTTGAGTTTTCCAACTTTGCAATTCCAGCTTGTAACGCATGTTCAACAATTATTTGAACTGAATGAATCAATTCATTTCACAAAAGAATCGATTCTTTTAGTGTTATTTGTGCAATCTTAACGCATGAATCGATTCAATCTGGAGAAGGAATCGATTCAACACTTGTTAAATGGAATCCTGGGCCACTGTCTTCGTGTGAATCGATTCACACATGCATTGAATCGATTCAACCTATCAAAAATGTATTCCTGGGTACTTAGAAACCGTATGAATCGATTCATTCCTCTTTGCCTTGCATAATGAATCGATTCATGCACCTGTTGCATGAATTCCAGCACTTTGTTTTACCTTTTATGATATTTGTTCAATCATGGCTCCAATCCTTTGATCCTTAGGCACTTTGATAAATTTATTTCACCTGATTTAAACCTTTATAAATGCCTTGAACATGTGTCCTTGATTATTCATCAAACTTAAGCATCAACCATTTTAGATTCCACATCAAACATAATTAATGCTTGATAACATCCTTGATATTTCTCCATTTGTTGTGTCATTATCAAAACCTACATCAACATAAAATTACAATCATGGTATGTTAAAAGAATTAAAGGCATTCATGCATCATAAGCATTCGGACGCACCATGGAATTTAGGGGTTCCATGATTGCCTACCCTGGTGGGGGGTTACTCTATGATGAGTTAAGCCCTATTTTGTTGTGTGCCAAGGAGTGTAGGGATTCATGGTTTATGCAAAAGTCCTACTTATGATATTGTGTACTTCGGTACTTGAGCGCCATGAAGTATAGGGATTCATGGTATATACTAAAGCCCTATTTGCGTCTCTATGAGACTTTTACTGCAGTATTCCCACCAAGACCAAATGGATCCAGCATGACATCATTTGACTAATTAAAAATCTATTAATGGACTTGTTTAGCATATTCATCATATCATTATGAATTGTTGATTGTGTTTGTGCAATTTTATCTATTTTATATTTATTCTATATTCTGTCTCACTCTTACATTAATTTTTACAGTGAATGACACACAGAATGCAGAGTGATGCCATGATAGATATCTATTTGAATTATTACCCGAACTTTGATTTTATGGGTTGTAATAAATATAATATGTCATGTACCATTATCTTCTTAATCATTTCCGCTACTTAAATATTTTCTTGAATTTAATTATTCACAACTAGTATGTATGATAATTTTTCTGCTGTTATTAATCGTTACATGAACTCTGAATTAAATTGATGAATTTTTAAAATGATCTTTCGAAAAAGCAAAAAATTTACTCGAAAATTTTAATCAACGTTTCGCGGCGTTACAACGTACACCGGATTGGTGGAACTCGTTAAGTTGGTTTGCATGTCTTTTAACCTTGAACTCTTTAGTTAACTATGCATATAAACTGTTTGTTATTTTGCCTAACACTACCAAAAAAATAAAATAGTGACGGAGGAAATTCGTCGCTAACTGAAAAAACTATGTCGCTACGGATATTAGCGACGGAATTTCCTACGGCATCATACCATCGCTGAACACTTGGTTGCTAACACCTCAGCGACAGAGAAGCAAACCGTGGCCAACTTAGCGATGGACAGAACCCCGTCATTGAATCATCAATGGGAAAAGTAGAAACCCGTGGCTAGTTCCGTAGCTAACAGGCCACGATTAGCGAAGGGAAACGGTAGTCACTGTTTCGTATTTCGCTATGACATGTGACCGTCGCTGACGTCGTAGCTAATATAGTTGTAGCGACGGCCACCTTTCGTAGCTGAATAGGCACAGTTTAGCGACGAACATTGTCATGGATAAATAGTAACAATGTTAGCTACGGATATTAGCGACGACTTCTGTCGTAGCCATATAGATGCCGTTAGTGACGGTCGTTCTTCGTTGCAGGGCTAGCGACGACCTATTTTCGTAGCTGAATCAGGAAAGTGTAACGACGGAAGATCCCGTCGCTAATGGTAAAGTTTTTTTTAAATGATTTCTTTAAAGTTTCTTTTATAAAGCTTTGTTAAATATTATATGATAATTTTTTGATTATACTTTTTAACAATTGGAAATAAACATGATTAATAAAAAAAAAATATATCATAAAACACAATGTAATATAAAATATAGTAAACCATGGCAATATTTACAACTCAAACAATAAAAAAATAATGCAAAAAATTCTAACAATTAAAAAATAAATACAAAAATGTGTAACATTAAAAAAATATTGAATAAAATAAGAGTCAACTGGAGAGGGGATCCTGGGGTGGTGGTCTAGAAGAAGAGGCTCCGTCACTAGGTCCAGTCGGTAATTGCTCTAATAACCGACGTATCAGAGCCTCCTGCTGAGCCATCAACCGATGAGTGTCTTCTCGATCGTGCTCAGCTTGCTCATCTACCAGCTGCCTCTGTCTACGCTCCTCTGCGAGTTCATTGTTCAAGTTCTGAATGACCTAAACAACATCTACTGGCAACGTAGAGGAAGAGGATAGGGTCTTCCCAGTCCTGGCTATCTGGGTGCTAACCCCACCGAGGCCAAACACCCTCCTCTTCTTGTTTACACCCTGACAGCCTCTAAATAGATAGCATTGTCATCGGTAGAAGAAACGGTGGGAGGTGCCTCCCCGTTAGGAGTCTGAGACGCCAGATCAGCCTCCTTCTCGGCACGTATGGCCTGATATGCCTCCTGCATATGTTTAAAAAAATCAACGCCTCCTGCATATGTTTAGAAAAATCAATTACATTAGTATATGTTAATGTATAAAAAATAAAAAATACTCGTACGTTTAATAAAGTACCGCCAGCTCGATGGTCTTCTGGTTAACCTAGTTACCAGCCTTGTTCTTCTTGGTGATTTGCATCACCTCGAATAACCAAGGCTCGCGGTGCTCCTTCTGCTCCTGTAATTTACAACATATTAAATTTGTTAGTGAAAAAGCTTTCAAGTCATTGTAATAAAAAACACATTTAAGAAAATATACTTACAAATCTTTTTTTATGCTCAATAACTAAAATGGAGCCCCCAGTGTAGACGGAAGCTCCAACATCAACCTGCCTGTTTGCCTTGTTCTGGGCACTAGCCTGCTGGAACAAGACACCTCCTCACTTTTGCAGCATGCCATCCCAGTGGGGCTCGGGGATCCAATAGGGACGCTCCATCTTCGACCTCACCTTCTAGAGGGTACTCTTGATGATTTTAGAGGTCTTTACGGTAAAGATCCTCCTAATCCCATCAGTCATACCCTCCTTCCACCGAAAGCCATGCTGTAAATTAAAATGCAATTCTAAATTAAACTTGTAAGTAATGTTTAACAATAAAACTTACATGAAATTAGAAGAGTTATGCTAAAATCACTGAGAATGTGTTAAACCATCTATCTTGGACAGTCTGACAGCATCCGTCCAAGAGATGTAAGGACCATCCCACTAGGCCTTCAAAATCCTAGTAATCGTCTTCGTAGTACAAATACTATCAACATATTTGTATGCCATGCGATTGAACAATTAATTCATAAAATATTTTTATAATCAAACAAACATAAACCTTAGGAGTCCACTGAAATTTCGACAGAGTCTCCCCTATAAACAGGACATTTCCAAATTTTTATGAAAACCCTGTTACACATAGAAAACTTTCCAATACAGTTCAATGTAAATAAACAACAACAAACCCGTGTAAGCTTTGCTCTCCACTAACATAAAAATAAATTTATCACAAACTTCAACATGGTATAGTTTACATGAGCCTAAAACACACACAGATTCATCCTAGTAAGCCTTGCTCTCCACTAGCACACATAATATGACATGATGAGCTACTTCAATAGTAATGCGATCAGCACACAAGTCAATACAAAAACACGTAAATGTCAGGATAGATAGTGATGCTTACTCGTCGACATCTGATAATGGGACGAGAGTCAGAAGAGGGTCGGATGCTGTAGAAGGGGTCGTGTCATGGACCTGCTCCTCCTGCTGCTCAGTCTATACATTGTCTAGAGTGGTGGAAGTGCCTACAACATCACCTGGAATGGTCGGTGAGGGCGTCACATGTGCTGTGTTATCGATCAGTGTGGTCTCCCTCTGTGAGGTAGGGGTACCCAGCCGTGTAACTGGGGAGTGCCTACCACCACCCCGACCAAATCGTCCTCTACGTCCAGTCATCTATCAATGAAACAATGTGATGATTAAGCAATTAAAAAATAACATATATATATATATACACACATAAATCTATACTCAACTACATACTTTGTGTTTGTTTTAGTTTAAAAGTCCCCTTCAGTGTTTGTATCACTGTCAAAATTTGTTTCAGATGAGTTATCATTGTCCAAATTGGCCCTGGTCCATTTTTAATGACAACACGGCTTGTGTGTCAATGTGTTCACCACCTAAGGTCGCAAGTGTCTCATCTAAAATGTTTGGATCAATATTCAACACTGAGTGACTGTCGTAGAGGTCGCTTGGAGCTAGTTGATAAGCATCTTCAACCTCATCAGTAACGTTATCAATGATATGACTATGAGCCTTGGCGTTGATGAGTGTATACCAATCTCGGTACCTACCAGGGAATTATGTGTAATAAACTTGCTTGGCTTGCTAGGTAAAGATGAAAGGATCAAACCCTTTATATCTGCTACTCTTTTTAACCTCAACCAATCCATAATGGTTGTTGACTTTTGTACCCACTCCGACTATATTGTCGTACTAATCAAAATTAAATAAAACTAAATCTCTGTTATCCCATCCGGAGAAAGAAACTTGAACGATCTCTTTTAAGACACCGTAAAAGTCCTCCTCTAAATGTCCAGTTATGCCTTTAACACAAACCCCAAAGTTATGTGTTCGCATTCCTTCACTCCATTGGAAAACGTTAAACTTATACCCATTTACAAAGTATATTGGCAATTTTAAAATAGTTTTCATAAGCCCCTAAGAAAGAGCTTGGAGTAAAGGGTCTTCAATTTGGTTGTTTGGATCTTGAATCTATTCAGAGCATAACATTGTGCATTATAGTAGAATGTAGATTACTATACAACATAAAAGAATATACATATAGTGTACGGCCTTACGTGTTGTGCAAACCAATCGACGAACTTGGATGATACCTTACTGCAGATTTGGTCGTCAGTTATATCATTGTGCCCTTGTCTAAGTATATCTGCATATATACTATTTAAAGTAGAAAAGTTTAACTACATAGCAATCCTATGGATGTGAAGTTAGGAAAATGAAAAAATAGTTGACTTACTCAAGGTATGGTTCAACTTCCTCGTAATTTAGCAGAATATACAAGTGGGCCGCCTTTTGATGTTTCTCATCAATGTAACATTCTATGACCTTGCCTCCAGGACGACCGGGGTAGTTAAATATTGAGGTTTGTTCGCCAACACCAGGGTTGATGCCACTACAAGTTATAGGGGATTCTATTTATTCTTATTTCTATCTCTGTAGGAAAGTAAAATGAAGCCCCTAAGTAAAATGAAGCGAAAGTGGTCATTTCTTCCACTAAGTATGCCTCACAAATCGACGCCTCAACACATGCCTTGTTTGAGACTTTGTCTTTTAAAGAACACAGGAATCTAGTGAAACATAAAGAATTATTGAGTTATAATCAATTTAACAGTTTTACAAGAAAGTGAATTAAGGGATTTGAAGTTGTTCTAGCGTCTAATCTTTCAAATGGATACATCCAACGATACTGGACGGGTCCACCAACCCTAGCCTCATATGGTAGATGAATTGGCAGGTGTTCTATAGAATCAAAAAACTAGGGGGAAAATCTACTCCAACTTATAAATCAATACTGGAATGCTTTCCTCCATCCTCACAAAAGTCTCCTCTGTTAAGACTATTACTGTCAACTCTTTAAAAAAATGACTCAACTCAACCAACGGTTTACAGATGGGTTTCAGTAAGGCATGAAATATGTATGGCAGTAGTCGTTGCATAAATACATGACAATCATGACTTTTTATACTGAACTGTCTATCTTCCTTTTGGTCGACACATCTACTCAAATTTGAAGCAAACCCATCTGGCATGGTCAAGTCATTCACCCAGACATAGACAGTCATCCGTTGAGCCTTTGTTAATGCATATTTCATTTATGGTTTAAATATTTTGCCATGTCTTGCATTTCTCAACTCCAAGTATTTCCTTGAACACAACATTACAACGTCTAATTTGCTTTTCTCGTTGTCCTTTGTTTTGCCTTTGATGTCTATTATAGTGTCAAATATGTTCATGAAAATGTTTTGTTCAGTGTGCATGACATCTATGTTATGTCTTAACAAAAGGTCTTTCCAATACGGTAAATCCCATAATATACTTTGCTTTACCCAGTGATGCTCATTCTCGTAACCTGGAAATTCCTTAACATTTTTTATCCCATATGTAAGGATATTCAGATACTTTTTCCTATACCTGTGAACTGGATAATCTACACGGTGGAGGTTTATTGACAACCTTGTTTTTCTTAAAAGTGGTTCTTGATCTCCTGTAAGGGTGATCCAATGGTAGGAATTTGCGATGACAGTCAAAATAACTTGTCTTGCCACTAAAGGGGAGTAATTCCCCCCGGTGTGTTCCATGCAAATAGGGCAAGTAAGCTTCCCAGACGTTGACCATCCAGAAAGCATGCCATACGCAGGGAAGTCATTAATGGTCCACATCAAAACAACCCTCATCATGAAATTGTTTTTTAAGGATGCATCGTGAGTCATCACCCCAACATCCCACAATTTTGTCAACTCTTTAATCAACGGTTACAAAAAGACATCTATTTTTGCCTTTAGATTTTTTGGTCTAGGGACAAGTACGGATAGAAACATCACCTCTCTCTTCATACATATCTCAAAAGGCAGATTGTACGGGGTCAGGATCACTGGCCAATAGGAATACACTCTTCCATATTGACCAAATGGGTTAAACCCATTAGTACATAGGCCAAGCCGTACATTGCGTGGCTCATGTGAAAATTCCGGGTAAAGCCGATCTAAATACTTCCATGCTTTCCCATCAGACGGATGACACAAAAGACCCTCCTGTGTTTAGTTTAGAGCATGCCAACGCATGTGTTTTGCTATTGACAACGAAGCTAATAAACGTTGAAGCCGTGGAGTAATCGAAAAGTACCACATTTTTTTCCTTGCAATTCTAGTTACCTTCCCTCTTCTCCTGATGGTTTTATAGTGATCCTTGCTACAGTGAATACACTTGTCACACTCTTGTCCGCAAACTCGTTCTGGAACAACATGCATCCATCAACACAACACTCTATCTTGACACATCCCAATCCCAGATTCGCCACACTTTTCTTAACATAATACAGGTTTAACAACATTCTATTTCCATTTAGCAAAGTGGACCCTATCAAATCAACCATTCTATTAAAACAACCACCCGATAGATTATAGTATGCCTTTATGCTTAAAGCAGCCAAGGAGGCAGATAATTTGGTATGACTCTCACAGCCGTCCCATAACGGGGTCTGGGCCACCGCCAATAAATCATAAAATCTTTTAACATCCAGATTCAGGTCCTCCTCTACACCCTCATTCTGATCCCCTAATTTGTCTTCATGTTATAGACCACGCCCGGTGGAAGGTCCAACATGGTCCATCACCATCTGTTCCATGTTATTTAAGTTACTCCTGTTGTTGAATACCTCAAAATAAGACACTTGCACAGGTACGCTCAGTGGCCTGGGCAGTAACTGCTCACCATGGTTGATTTCTCACAAAGACCTGGTATTGATTTCAAAGAAACATATTCACCAGTGATGGATGTAACTACTTTTTTATACTTAATAAGTTTGACAATCCGTGAAAGGCTTGATCTACGCCTTATGGATGTTGTTGCAGCATATTTAGTTTACTTGAAAATGACATCTATATGTGAAGGATTTAATTTTCCTAAAGCATACAAGACAGATCCTCAAGAAAATTATTCAATTAAATTAAATAAATCTCTTTATGGACTGAAACAATCTGGACGTATGTGTGATATATTAGAATGAAGAGTTCAAATGAAAGAGAATCAAGTTTGTATAATATGAACTCAATGTAGTGGATATGCCAAGTTTAAACACAGAAGTTGTAATATAGTATAGTTGTCATTCCACTGAGGAGGTGTTAGAATGAAGATCTTAGTTTTGAATTGATTTGGCAGAATGTTTTGGTTTTTGTTTTGTTTTGAATGATGTTGAATGAGAAAGTGAATAAATAACAGAGAGTGAAATTCTACAAAAGATGACAGTAAATGGTGTTGGAAAAATCAGTTTTGTAAAATAGGGATTGGCTTCATCACATCTTCACCTTCTGTAAGCTGCATAAGTTTTTATATAAGAAAATCAAAAAGATAATTTCTACGTCACAATCAAAGTCATTTGTATCGATCCCTCGACTACAAAATTCATAAGAATGATTTCAAACCACTGATCCCTCAGTCACTTTGAAATCATCCCAGCATTATCGATCGATGGTTTTGACGTTTATTGCGTTAGACGCCATCCCTGGCTACCTACTCACAACAAGTATTTCTTTTGGATCTACTTTCAAAAGTCACTTCCCAGCATACTTGAGAAAACTTAAAACAAGAAAATAGTGATCAAGTACTTTCAAGCATTAAACGCAGAAGGAAATACAGAAACTTATCAAATCTCATTACTAAATAAAAACTTACAACAGTATTACTTTAGTGTTGAATGGATTACAGCCAATCCCATAAGGGAGTTTAGTTACTCATGCTTTGCATTTTCACCTTCAAAATATAAATACAAAAGATAATGGAAAAGATTGGATTGTGAAGGAGATACAGGAGATTAAATCTGACGATGGATCTCTATTTGCAGCTTGATTTATAGGAGTTATGGTTCAGCTTCCCTTGCCCACTTGCGTAGAACCCATGCAGCATCTTTCAGAGACTTATAGAAACACAAGAAAGTGGGTGAGTTGGCATCGCACCATTGGTGAATATTAAATTGAAAAATCCCATACTGCATGAGTCACGCTTAAGCTTAATAGTCACACTCAAGCGTGAAGGTCCTGGTACTCATTATTTGACTTCACGCTTACTCCACCTCAGCTACGCTCAAGCGTGGCTTCCTTGCCTTCTCACGCTTGCTCCTCGCTTACCCTCGCTCAGGCGCGCTCGGGCTCACGCTTGAGCGCCTCCCTATCTCGCTCAAGCGTTAGGAGGTTCTTGATCCTTCGCTTCAAGCTGAATTAACCACGCTTAAGCGTGGCCTTCCAATTCAGTATACTGGTTTCCACGCTTGATTCACGCTTGATTCCTTTCAGCCACGCTCAAGCGCTCTCGTGTTCACACTTGAGCGTCCCCTTCTCACGCTCAAGCGTGGGGGGTCTGATGCTACTTGTTGTCCTTCAATCCATGCTCAGGGTCACGCTTGCTCCTCGCTTGGGCGCTCTTGGGCTCACGCTCAAGCGACTCATTCCCACGCTTGAGCGTGAGAGGATCCTGAAGCTTCTTTGTTTTCTTTAATTCTTCAACAAGGTTGCGCTTAAGCGTGCTCGAGGTCAAGCTTAAGCGTGAGGTTCTGATGATGCTGAATCCTCTTGATTTCTTTCAAGCTTTTGGAACCTTTCTTCAATATTTTTCAGAGCAAGCTTAGTTACTTAACACATTATTTATAATCAAAATCATGCTCAATTATTTATCAATCTAGTTGAGTTATTCAGAAAATAGGTCCAATTGAGTCATGAATTTAATTATAAAATAAGCACTTATCAAACTCTCCCCAACCTAGATTTTTGCTTGTCCTCAAGTAAAAAGAAGTTTTGGAAAGGGAATCAAGCATTCAATAATCCGAGTCAGTTGCAGACAAAATTTTGAAAGACAATAGTCTCAATTTAACTTAAGGCAAATAACATCCTTAATACCAATCCTTTGAATTACAATGCACCACTCAATTTTTCACAAGGCAAGTAACCAATTAAGAATAAGGAACTCTCATTATTTCTCACCAGGTGTGTCATACATTCATCATAAGAACTGCTTAATTAACATTGCCAGTCATTTCCAATCAAAATCAAATCATAAGAGCAGTAAGGATCAAAAGGTCTTTTAAGGTTATAATGAGGCTGGGCTAAACAAGAATTCTTGGTTTTTCTTTGAGTTCAAAATACATGCATAAGGAAGAGCATAAATTATGAAACTTTTCAAAGTTTATGAGGTTTCTTCCTTTTGGAGCTACAGAATTCTTTCTTTTTCTAGTTCTCTAATTCTGTTTGAATCTCTGGAGAACTTACTATTTTTTAGCATTTTCTTTTTCTGCCTCTGTTTCTTTCATGACCCTTTTGGACAAAACTATTTTATGCTCTTATCAAATTTAAGCATGCTGATAAGGTAGGATTTTTATTTCTCATGCTTAGGTTAGGGTGTTTTTATAGAATAAAATTTTTTTTGGCTTAAAAGTGGGCTACCAAGGAATAGGGCATACTTTAGGGTAGCTTTTTGGCTCTGGGATATTATTTTCAAAATTGCCTTTATCCTTTCCTTGCTTAATTTCTTATGAAAAAATTATTAATCAGAAAATTAGGCAATGCAAACTTAGCAAATTCTAATGAGACTCTCAGTGTTTAAATTTCTCCCTTCTCACCAGTTTATAAGGCATACTTCCATATTCTAAAAGGGTTTCAAGCATGCAAACAAATTTTAATGGTACATTTCCTTCATTTTCATGGTCTTAAATCAGTTAATTTTCCTTCTCAAAACCAATGTTATTGCCTCAAAATAATTGCTAACTCAGAATCTTTTCTTGAAACAAAAATTGTAAATCCTGGTTGGGTTTTTCAAAACATTTTTTTTTTGTGTTAAGCATGTGACTTTGCATCAAAATAATCAACCAAAAGCATGAAAATTTTAAAAATTTTCAAAGTATGCTGTAGTAAGAAAACCAACTCTAAGTAAACTAAAGCAATTAAAAACTAAAGCAGTAAACCCATCACTCATCCTCAGAAGAGTCATCCTCTGTCTCCTGTTCCCTTACTGAAGGCCCTTTTGAGGAGGGTCCTGGTCCAGCCTATGAAGTCTCACCCCTCCTAAGAAAGAAGGCCTGTCCCCAGGCTAAACAATGTGGGTTGCAAACTTACTTTCGGATAATGAGTGGGATGAATTTGATGAGCTGCCTGAAAAATAAAAGAAAAATTCAATCTTATGATAAAATATACTTAAGGTAAAATCAACATGATGAAAAGAAAACATAAAAGATTGGGTTGCCTCCCAATAAGCGCTTGTTTAACGTCATTAGCTTGACGCCTGATTTTTTTCAAGTTGGGTCATGGAGTTGGTGGATAAGAGTATTGAGTTTTTCCACCTTCTTGCCTAAGTCAGGCCTTGGCTTTCTTCCATTCTGTTTTTCAAGTGCACCTTCAATAGCAAAATCAGCTTCTTCTTTTTGCACTTAACTTTTTACTTTTCTGTCATCCACATTTATGATGACTTTGGCTGCTTTCAAGAATGGTCTCCCCAGTATTAGAGGGACTTCAGAATCTTCCTCTATATCTATGACAACAAAGTTCTCATGAAATTCAAATTTATCAACTTTGAGCTCAACATTTTCAGCAATACCATAAGGGGTTTTTATTGATTGATCTGCCATTTTTAAAGTCATGTTTGTTGGCTTTACTGAAAAATCCCCTATACTTTTAAGTGTGGATAATGGCATCAAATTTACACTAGCACCAAGATCTAATAAAGCTTTACTTTTTGAAAGATTTCCAATAGTGACAGGAATAGAAAAACTCCCTGGATCTTTGGTGTTATAAGGTACTGCTTCAGAGATGATAGTATCATGTCCATCTTCTTCCTCAGTTATTTCCTCAGTCAGTGTAGTCACAGCCTTGCAATGCTCTATTGGATTTGTTTCAGTGTTTGCTCCATACTGAGGCTTCTGTTTCTCAGCAAGTTGTCGGGCTAGTTGTCCCAATTGTGTTTCCAAGTTCCTAAGTGATGCCTCATTGTTCTTTTGACTTGCTAAAGAAGTTTGCATAAATTTTTCCAAGGTGTCCTCTAATCTAGAAGTTCTCTCCACCAAAGAAGGACCATTATTTTGATATGGTTTAGAAGAGCTGGGCTCTTGCTTCCATCCTTGGCCTTGGTTTTGGTTACTTCTCCATCCCTGAAATGGTTGGTTAGAAAATTTTGAATTAAAATTACCAGACCTTCATTGGTTGTTCATGAAGTATACAGTTGCTTCTTGTGAGCCACAGTTCTCATTGAGATGATCTCCTCCACAAAAGTTACATGTTACAGGCATTTATTGTTGCCCTGGTTATGATGATTGTACTGCATGTAACTGTTGTGGAAGATTGGATATCTTTTTGGCCAATGCTTCTAATTGTTGGGTCAGAATTTTGTTCTGTGCTAAAATGGCATCTGTGGTGTTTAAGTCAAGAACTCCTTTCCTTTAAACTTGCTGACGATCATGTTGAGCTTGGTAGTCTGTTGAGGATAAAGCTTCTATTATCCTTGTGGCTTGGTTAGCATCCACTGTCATCATTGTTCCTCCTGCTGCTGCATCTAAAATCATTTTAGTGTCAGCCCTTAAACCACTATAAAAAATATTAAGCTGTGCAATATCTTCAAGTCCATGGTTTGGGCATTTTCTGAGGAGTGATTTAAAGCGTTCCCATGGCTCACAAAAAGGTTCATCTTGGCCTTGTCTAAATATTGTAATATCTGATTTGGCCTTGATAAATCTGGATGGAGGAAAGAACCTTTGTAGAAATTTTTCTTCAACTATGTTCCAGCTATTCAAACTTTGATTTGGATGAGATTGTAACCACTCCTTTGCTTTTCCTGCTAAAGAGAAAGGAAATAGTCTTAAATATGCAGCATCAATAACATCTTGGTTAAATCCCATGGTTCCAACCAATTCATAGAATGTGGCCAAGTGAGTATACGGATCTTCACTTGACATTCCAGTAAATTGGTGTGAACTAATCAAACTAAGAAATGCTGGTTTCATTTCTAATGCTCTGACAGTGTTTGGAACTGCAATGCTTGAGAAATGTCTTGGCCCTTGCTTTAAAGCATAGTCTCCAAGTGTTCTCCTTGGTGGGTTTTGATTGTTGCTGTTGACATCCATTGTATCAGAGGAAGTTTGTCCTATGTGGAAATTCTGTTTGGCTTTCTTGATTTTCTTGAGGAACCTGTCTATCTCTGGATCAAATGCAAGTTGTTCTTTTGTATCCTGTCCTCTCAAGATCATAAATCAAGTACTTAAAGTAGCAAGGTTACTAAAAAAAATAAAAACAAAATTGAAAACAAATTTATTTACACTGTCTTGTCAATTCAATGCTAAAATATTCAAACTTAAATCACCTCCCCGGCTGCGGCGCCAAAACTTGATGAATTGTTTTGATATATTAGAATGAAGAGTTCAAATGAAAGAGAATCAAGTTTGTATAATATGAACTTAATGTAGTGGATGTGCCAAGTTTAAACACAGAAGTTGTAATATAGTATAGTTATCGTTCCACTGAGGAGGTGTTAGAATGAAGATCTTAGTTTTGAATTGATTTGGCAGAATGTTTTGGTTTTTGTTTTGTTTTGAATGATGTTGAATGAGAAAGTGAATAAATAACAGAGAGTGAAATTCTGCAAAAGATGACAGTAAATGGTGTTGGAAAAATCAGTTTTGTAAAATAGGGATTGACTTCATCACATCTTCACCTTCTGTAAGCTGCATAAGTTTTTATATAAGTAAATCAAAAAGATAATTTCTACGTCACAATCAAAGTCATTTGTATCGATCCGTCGACTACAAAATTCATAAGAATGATTTCAAACCGCTGATCCCTCAGTCACTTTGAAATCATCCCAGCATTATCGATCGATTGTTTTGACGTTTATTGCGTTAGACGCCATCCCTGGCTACCTACTCACAACAAGTATTTCTTTCGGATCTGCTTTCAAAAGTCACTTCCCAGCATACTTGAGAAAACTTAAAACAAGAAAATAGTGATCAAGTACTTTCAAGCATTAAACGCAGAAGGAAATACAGAAACTTATCAAATCTCATTACTAAATAAAAACTTACAACAGTATTACTTTAGTGTTGAATGGATTACAGCCAATCCCATAAGGGAGTTTAGTTACTCATGCTTTGCATTTTCACCTTCAAAATATAAATACAAAAGATAATGGAAAAGATTGGATTGTAAAGGAGATACAGGAGATTAAATCTGATGATGGATCTCTATTTGCAGCTTGATTTATAGGAGTTATGGTTCAGCTTCCCTTGCCCACTTGCGTAGAACCCATGCAGCATCTTTCAGAGACTTGTAGAAACACAAGAAAGTGGGTGAGTTGGCATCGCACCATTGGTGAATATTAAATTGAAAAATCCCATACTGCATGAGTCACGCTTAAGCTTAGTAGTCACACTCAAGCGTGAAGGTCCTGGTACTCATTATTTGCCTTCACGCTTACTCCACCTCAGCTACGCTCAAGCGTGGCTTCCTTGCCTTCTCACGCTTGCTCCTTGCTTACCCTCACTCAGGCGCGCTCGGGCTCACGCTTGAGTGCCTCCCTATCTCGCTCAAGCGTTAGGAGGTTCTTGATCCTTCGCTTCAAGCTGAATTAACCACGCTTAAGCGTGGCCTTCCAATTCAGTATACTGGTTTCCACGCTTGATTCACGCTTGATTCCTTTCAGCCACGCTCAAGCACTCTCGTGTTCACGCTTGAGCGTCCCCTTCTCACGCTCAAGCGTGGGGGGTCTGATGCTACTTGTTGTCCTTCAATCCATGCTCAGGGTCACGCTTGCTCCTCGCTTGGGCGCTCTTGGGCTCACGCTCAAGTGACTCATTCCCACGCTTGAGCGTGAGAGGATCCTGAAGCTTCTTTGTTTTCTTTAATTCTTCAACAAGGTTGCGCTTAAGCGTGCTCGAGGTCAAGCTTAAGTGTGAGGTTCTGATGATGCTGAATCCTCTTGATTTCTTTCAAGCTTTTGGAACCTTTCTTCAATATTTTTCAGAGCAAGCTTAGTTACTTAACACATTATTTATAATCAAAATCATGCTCAATTATTTATCAATCTAGTTGAGTTATTCAGAAAATAGGTCCAATTGAGTCATGAATTTAATTATAAAATAAGCACTTATCAAACTCTCCCCAACCTAGATTTTTACTTGTCCTCAAGTAAAAAGAAGTTTTGGAAAGGGAATCAAACATTCAATAATCTGAGTCAGTTGCAGACAAAATTTTGAAAGACAATAGTCTCAATTTAACTTAAGGCAAATAACATCCTTAATACCAATCCTTTGAATTACAATGCACCACTCAATTTTTCACAAGGCAAGTAACCAATTAAGAATAAGGAACTCTCATTATTTCTCACCAGGTGTGTCATACATTCATCATAAGAACTGCTTAATTAACATTGCCAGTCATTTCCAATCAAAATCAAATCATAAGAGCAGTAAGGATCAAAAGGTCTTTTAAGGTTATAATGAGCCTGGGCTAAACAAGAATTCTTGGTTTTTCTTTGAGTTCAAAATACATGCATAAGGAAGAGCATAAATTATGAAACTTTTCAAAGTTTATGAGGTTTCTTCCTTTTGGAGCTACAGAATTCTTTCTTTTTCTAGTTCTCTAATTCTGTTTGAATCTCTGGAGAACTTACTATTTTTTAGCATTTTCTTTTTCTGCCTCTGTTTCTTTCATGACCCTTTTGGACAAAACTATTTTATGCTCTTATCAAATTTAAGCATGCTGATAAGGTAGGATTTTTATTTCTCATGCTTAGGTTAGGGTGTTTTTATAGAATAAAATTTTTTTTGGCTTAAAAGTGGGCTACCAAGGAATAGGGCATACTTTAGGGTAGCTTTTTGGCTCTGGGATATTATTTTCAAAATTGCCTTTATCCTTTCCTTGCTTAATTTCTTATGAAAAAATTATTAATCAGAAAATTAGGCAATGCAAACTTAGCAAATTCTAATGAGACTCTCAGTGTTTAAATTTCTCCCTTCTCACCGGTTTATAAGGCATACTTCCATATTCTAAAAGGGTTTCAAGCATGCAAACAAATTTTAATGGTACATTTCCTTCATTTTCATGGTCTTAAATCAGTTAATTTTCCTTCTCAAAACCAATGTTATTGCCTCAAAATAATTGCTAACTCAGAATCTTTTCTTGAAACAAAAATTGTAAATCCTGGTTGGGTTTTTCAAAACATTTTTTTTTGTGTTAAGCATGTGACTTTGCATCAAAACAATCAACCAAAAGCATGAAAATTTTAAAAATTTTCAAAGTATGCTGTAGTAAGAAAACCAACTCTAAGTAAACTAAAGCAATTAAAAACTAAAGCAGTAAACTCATCACTCATCCTCAGAAGAGTCATCCTCTGTCTCCTGTTCCCTTACTGAAGGCCCTTTTGAGGAGGGTCCTGGTCCAGCCTATGAAGTCTCACCCCTCCTAAGAAAGAAGGCCTGTCCCCAGGCTAAACAATGTGGGTTGCAAACTTGCTTTCGGATAATGAGTGGGATGAATTTGATGAGCTGCCTGAAAAATAAAAGAAAAATTCAATCTTATGATAAAATATACTTAAGGTAAAATCAACATGATGAAAAGAAAACATAAAAGATTGGGTTGCCTCCCAATAAGCGCTTGTTTAACGTCATTAGCTTGACGCCTGATTTTTTTCAAGTTGGGTCATGGAGTTGGTGGATAAGAGTATTGAGTTTTTCCACCTCCTTGCCTAAGTCAGGCCTTGGCTTTCTTCCATTCTGTTTTTCAAGTGCACCTTCAATAGCAAAATCAGCTTCTTCTTTTTGCACTCGAATTTTTACTTTTCTGTCATCCACATTTATGATGACTTTGGCTGCTTTCAAGAATGGTCTCCCCAGTATTAGAGGGACTTCAGAATCTTCCTCCATATCTATGACAACAAAGTTCTCATGAAATTCAAATTTATCAACTTTGACCTCAACATTTTCAGCAATACCATAAGGGGTTTTTATTGATTGATCTGCCATTTTTAAAGTCATGTTTATTAGCTTTACTGAAAAATCCCCTATATTTTTAAGTGTGGATAGTGGCATCAAATTTACACTAGCACCAAGATATAATAAAGCTTTATTATATTTGTAATTTATGTAGATAATTTAAACATCATCGGAACTCCCGAAGAGCTCTCAAAGGCTGTAAATTGATTGAAAAAGGAGTTCAAGATGAAAGACTTGGGAAAAATAAAATTTTGTCTCGGATTACAATTAGAATATTTAAAGGAAGGAATTTTAATACACCAAAAGAATTATACAGAAAATGTGCTAAAACAGTTCTATATGGACAAATCACATCTATTAAGCAGTCCAATGGTTGTAAGGTCACTTAAAGTGAGCAAAGATCCTTTTTGACCTCAAGAGAAAAATAAAGAACTACTTGGTCCTGAAGTACCATATCTTAGTGCAATTGGTGCACTAATGTATCTTGCTAGTCATACACGACCTGATATATCATTCATTGTCAATTTGTTAGTAAGGTATAGTTCTTTACCCCCAAAAAGGCATTGGAATGAGATTAAACACATATTTTGCTACCTTAGAGGTATATGGAAATGAGTTTATTTTTCTCATATGTATCTAAGGAAAACCTAATTGGTTATGCTAATGTGGGGTATTTGTCTGATCCTTATAATGGTCGATCACAAACAGGATATTTGTTCACATGTGGTGGTGCATCAATTTCATAGAGATCCATAAAATAAACGATTAGAGCAACATCATCTAATCATGCTGAAATTCTAGCATTACATGAAGTAAGTCGAGAATGTGTTTGGTTGATATCTATGATTTAACATATTCAAGAAACTTATGGCTTGCACGCTGGAAGATTACCACCAACAATCTTATGTGAAGATAATGTAGCCTGTATTTCTCAGTTAAAGGAGGGTTATATTAAAGGAGATAGGGCAAAACATATTTCACCAAAATTTTTCTTTACTTTGTTAGCCAAGGCCTCAATACTCAAGAGGGGGTAAATTGAGTATTTCAAATTTTGTGCGGAATCCCCTTGAAAACGGTTAGTAATATACAAATAATGCAATATAAAAGAGATAATAATTATGAAGCACATATCATACTCAAATACTTTGAGTTGAAGGTATAACATTCAAGAATTGATTTTGATAAACAAGGCAAGTTATTAGTTTAGGCAATTCTTGAAATTCTTGGCATGCAATAATTAATTCCAATACAAATTTAACTTAAACAATTTCTAACAAATTAATTAAGCATAATTAATTTCCAAGTTATTAATAATAATATTTTACTAATTAATATGCTAAGTTATAATAATATTTTACTCACTTATGCAATAATTAAATCCAATAAGATTTAAGTTAATTAATTCAAGGATTTAATTTAAGCAAATTTTAACAAACCAATTAGAAATAAATATTTTAGCATACAATTTAAATTCTCAATAATAAAGGAGTTTAAGGGAAGAGAGAATGTGCAAACCGATATAAAGAGTTTCACCACCTCAGTGTACGTCTCGCCTTTAAGCAACCCACTTGAAGGATTCCACTATTGAAGATTCGAGATACAAGCTTTGAGCAATTGTCTCCTAGTGTCCCACACTCAAGAACCCAATCCTCACAATTAAAGGGCATCCCACCCAATCTCTCAATAACCAAGGTTGAACCTCAACCCTAAAACTATTAAAATTTTGGTGTTTGGTTTACAAGATTTTTCTCTCTCAATAGAGTAGATATACAACTTGAAGCTCTCACAAAATAATAATAAATCTTACAAAGAGGATATGCAAATATAAGCTCACTAAAAAAAATTAAAAATTTCTCTAAGAATTAATTTGCCAATGAAATAAACAGAGAGAATATACAACAAAGAGGAAGGAAGAAGAAAGGAACAGAGGAAGTGTTTCTCCATTGGTGTGTATTTGGCCTTCAGCTTCTTCTCCTTTTATAGGCAAGGATGCATGGAATTTCCCCAATTTTTAATTCCTTTAGGCAAATTTCCCCAAAATAATCCATGATTTAGGTTCCTTGTTTCCTGGCACAAGTTTCCTGACCTTAAATCTGTAAATTGGCATCTTCGATTTCTTGAAAATCCAACGTGTAATTTAAACTTCCAGAAATCACGAAGCGTTGTTTTTCATGACATAAATTGATTCCCAAAGTGATGAATTGATTCCTTTGATTTTTCTACCTTTAATTTTGTCAAACATACACTGCATGAATCGATTCCTATAGTTGGTGAATCGATTTCTTCGCTTTAAAACTGACTTACTGGGCCAATTTTATCATGTGAATTGATTCCTTTGCTGAGTGGATCGATTCCTTTGTTTTGAATCATAAATTCCTTGGCCTGTTAATGTGTGAATCGATTCATGCAGCTATACGATGCTATGTGAATCGATTCATGTACCTGATATGAATTCTGGCACTTTGTTTTACCCTTTTTGATATTTGATCAATCGCGGCTCCAATCCTTTGATCCTTAGGCACTTTGACGATTATTTTTCACCTATTTTAAACCTCTGTAAATGCCTTGAATCATTTTTTTGGAGTTCATCATTTTTGCATCATCAAACATAATTAATTTGTCCGTAATTATTATGTTTGATCTTGAATCTTGTTTGTCATTATCAAAACCTGCTGCAACATATAAACACATACTCATGATCTTATCAAGAATGGTGAAATAAGGTCCAGCAAGTCCGATTATGTGAGAATCTAGCAGATATCTTTACAAAATCATTACCAACCAAAGTCTTCGAGCAACTAGTACAAAAGATTAGTCTTTGACGCTTACATAAGTGTTCTGATGAGGGGGAGAATTAAATACTTATACATTTAATCTATGAATTTACTTTGTAAAGAATGTTATACTCTTTTTCCTTCACTAGGTTTTTATCCCACTGGGTTTTTCCCAGTAAGGTTTTAATGAGGCACATTCTTAAATATGGACATTCAAAGGGAGTGTTATAAATATTTTATTATTTAATAGATGTCCAAGTTGTTCTATAAATGGTGGGACTCCATTGCAAGCATAATAACACACACTTAGCAACTTCATTTCCCTTCTCTGATTACACTCTTCAATTTCTCTTCCTCATTCTTCCTCATCCATATCCTTAGAATTTTAGTTTATTTATATCAGAGGTTTCTTTTTCACATTTGTTCACTTATTGTGCTCCCACCAAAAAACACACTGTTATACTTTCATACTCACTAGATGAGTTCCTTTCAATAAATTATATAAAACTAGTTTTTTTCAATAACTTATATAAAAAGTATTTTATACGAGTTTATTTAAAATCAGATTATAATGAGATTGATGTTAAAAATATTTTTATATTGAAAATAATCGATTCAATAAATATAAATATACTAAATATATCAAATATTAACCACACTGAATCCAAATTCGTTGATCCGTGAATGAAATTTAAGTTGTCCGTGGGTATAGATGCATTTATAGACATATTTAGCAACAAAGCTTTATAATACAATTAGGGATAGTTGAGTTTAAAGTAGCTTGTCATGAGTTTAAATTATATGTATGTGTAAAAAACATGTTCGAAGAATAACATTTATTTTGATAATTTTTACATTTTAAAAGAATTAATTTTCTCTATCGACTGGAGATACTCTTGGGTTTTTGAAAAAAAAAATCCATTACATATATTGGGGGATTGAATTTGATGGAATTATTGGTCAAATTGTTATGATCTAATGATAATACCACTTTTAAAATGACCTTATTCAGAATTTGGTAATTGTTAAATTTTTGCCTAAAAAGTATGTTTAAAGATAATCAAAACCGAAGGTTTTTTATTCCATAAATTACATCGTGACTTAAAATTTAACTGGATCCAATGTAACCAATTTGGAGTAAATTGGGTCACTCAATTCTTTTACTTTATTTGTTATGAAATTAGAATGGGATAAATAACTTTTATTCAATAGTAACATTCAATTTTTATACAAACTTAAGTAACCAAAAAATTAAGACAAAATTATTAAAATAAACGGACTTATAAGTACATAAAATATTAAAATATTTATCTCATAAAATAACATGTCATAATATTTTTAAAAAAAATAGAGTAAAATAATTAAGTATTATATTCAAAATCCAATCTTTTCCAATAAAATAAGTTAATATTTTCAAATTTCAATTAATGTGATTCGTAATTTTTTCAATTGAATCTGTTCATGAATTGATCGTACCGTCACCGACGAGCATCACATTCTTCTTACCAATATCATCACTCTCTCTCTGTATGTACGTTGCCTTTTCCAGGCCTAACAGTTATCAATATCTTGTTTGTACATCTTTGGCCACTCACCACTTCAATCCTAGTCACCCTAACATTATTGCATTAAACATTGTCTTCAATCTACTATATTTATGTCCTCTTAATTTGAATATAAACAAAACGATAGTATAAACAATGGTTAAATAAGTTTTTTTTCCTTATGTTTAATTTTTTTAGTCTTTTAGATTTTTTTAAAAATCAAACAAAATATCATAACAAATATACAAACATACAAATATAGCAGGATCCTGTGACAATAATTAACACGATGTAATACACATCACCAGATTTTTTTTTTAGTTTTATTTTCAATTGTGATGTTATTTAATATGTTAAAATTGATTCCTAATATATTAAAATTAGTCTTAAAATATAATACCGTTAAAATAATTATCGATGATGTTACTTGATTTGTGTCTCTAACTTATTTCACTCTTTAACTTTTTAAAATGCACCACACTCTTTTTCGATGATGTCTTTAAGAACCAATTTTAACATAATAATTAATATATGGATCAAAATCAATAAAAAAATTGAGATCACCAAAACTAAAAATTAATCAAAACAACAGTCCCTCGTGAATTTGGCACGCACTTCTTGTTAGTCCTACTCCCGCACACTTTACGAGCCAAAGTCTGAAGACCATGAAGGATTTTGATAATGACAAGGCCAATGCCAGAGATCAAGAATGAAGATCCAAGACCAAGGCATAATTAAAGTAAGACTCTATAAAAAGAAAGTACGACCATTAATATAAAAAGGTTTTAAAATAAGAATACATTCTGATGGAATGTAATTGATTACCTCATTAGTGTAATCAATTACATCGTGTAATTGATTACCTCATTAGTGTAATCAATTACCTCAGCAATGTAATCGATTACCATGTTTAAGTAATCAATTACAATATGAACGTTATGTTTTAAAACTAATTTTCAAAGGCTGTAATCGATTACCTATTTTATGTAATCGATTACAACGTGATCAGAAAGCAAAAAATCATGTTGAAACATTATAACTTTTCACAAAATATTATTTTATCCAAGAGGTACCTTTCCAATTATTTTAATCAATAATTTCACACCTCTTGAAGGCATTTCCTCTCCTATAAATAGGAAGGCATTTCATTTGCAAAAGACACACTAAGATATACCAAATACTTCCAATCTTTTCTTATGAGCAATAATGGCCATATTCTCTTAATAGAGTTATTACTCTTTCTTGTTCCTCAATTTGTTTATCATACTCTTGAAGAGAGTTTTCTTGTAAGAGATCTTTATCTCTAAAAGTAAGATTGATACTCAGAGTGGTGTATCTCTGAGGGGGTTCTTCTTGGATATGGTGTAGCATCCAAGGGTGATGTTATTAGATGTGGTGAAGCATCCAATGGTGATGTGCTTGAGTGTGGTGTAGCATCCAAGGCATTTGTGATTAGGGTATGAGTCCCCATTGTGTTGTAATCAAGGGAATTGATTATAGTGAATTTCCTCAAGGGTGTCTTGAGAAGACTGGACGTAGGCAGTGGTTGGTCGAACCAGTATAAATCTCTGTTTGCACTTCTCTAACCCTTAAACTCTTTATGTTTTAAGCATTATTATTCAAATCACATATCATTGCATATTGAGTTTTTAGAGGAGAAATTTATTAGTGAAAAAGTTCCTAACTACTCAATTCACCCCCCCTCTTGAGTTTCCTAGAGGCCACCTGGGCTAACAAGTGGTATCAAAGCTCGTATCTTGGAAAAGGTTTAACAACCTCAAGAAGATCCATGGCCTCTTTCAATCCTATGTTTCCTGAGGGAAACTCCATACATAGACCTCCTGTATTTAATGGAATAGGATATCAATATTGGAAAACCCGTATGCAAATATTCATAGAAGCTATTGATATAGACATATGGGACTCCATTGAAAATGGTCCATTCATACCAACCAAAGTAGTTGGAGAAGTGACCATGATTAAACCAAGAAGTGAATGGACTGGTGCGGATAAAACAAAAGTCCAATATAACCTCAAGGCCAAAAATATAATAACCTCAGCCTTAGGAATGGACGAATACTTTAGAATATCTAATTACAAGACAGCAAAAGAGATGTGGGATACCTTAGAAGTAACTCACGAAGGAACAAGCGAAGTTAAGAGATCAAGAATAAATACCCTAACTAGGGAATATGAATTATTTAGAATGAACAACAATGAAAGCATACAAGACATGCAAAAGAGATTCACTCATATAATCAATCATCTTGCATGCTTAGGAAAAACCTTTTCAAATGAAGATTTGATTGATAAAGTATTAAGATGCTTGAACAGGGAATGGCAACCAAAAGTAACTGCTATATCAGAATCAAAAGATTTGTCAAGCATGTCCCTTGCAACACTCTTTGGAAAATTACAAGAGCATGAACTCGAGCTTGAAAGATTGAATCAACATGAGGAAAGCAACAAAAAGAAGAAAAGTATTGCTCTAAAAGCATCATCATCAACCATTAAAGAAAGTAATGAAGAAGATGATGAAGAAGATGATGAAGAAGGTATAAATGATTATAATGACCTTAAATTATTTGTTAAACAATTTAACAGGTTTTTAAAGAAAGAGGAAGGGCAAAGGAAGCCGAACTTCAAGAATTTCTTCAAAAATGATGAATCTAACCAAGGTCCAACATGCTTTGAATGCGGAAAATATGGACATATAAAAATGGAGTGTCCGAAACTAAATAAGAAGTCTGACAAGCAAGAAAAAAAGCATCCCAAAAATAAAAGAATAGCTTATATTACCTGGGATGAAAATGGTTTAAGCTCGTCCAAGGAATCAGACCATGAAGACGCAAATCTGTGCCTAATGACTAACACCGAAGAGGTAAATGACTCAAATCCTACATTTGATGAATTGCAAGAAGCTTTTGAAGATCTTCATAATGAATATCAAAAACTAGCTAAGAAATTCTTAAATATGAAAAATTCTACCCTAATCTTAGAAGAAAGTCTATCAAAGGCCAATCATGAACTAGGACAAGTTAAAGAAGAAAAGGAAGACTTAGAAACTAAGCTTAAAAATGAAACTATCATTAAACATACATGTTCAACATGTCAAAAGCATATTCAAGAGATTGATGATTTGAAAAATGCATTAGTTAAATTTACTATAGGAAGAGATAACCTAGATATTCTTCTTGGAAAACAAAAATGTCATTTTAAAGCAAAACTAGGATCTGATCCTTCCAAAAAGCAAAAGTTGCAGAAAAATCTCTTTATTTCACAAAAGACCTCAACTAGCCCATTTGTTAAATTCTCTCATTATGTGAGAAAAGGTCATAGTGCATCAACATGTCATAGAAGGAACAAAGGCTATACTGAGACAAAAATGATTTGGGTTCCTAAGAATATAGTATCCACGTCTAACCCATAAGAACCCAAGAAAATTTGGGTACCAAGATCAAATATTTATAATAGTGTAGGAATTATCATTGATGGGAGGCACTTAAGGATTAACTCTTACCCACAAGAAAAGTCAACACATTTCTTGAAGCATCTATCAATCAACAAGTAACAAAGAGCAATATCAAAATAACGAGTGACATCAAACAACAAGGTGCATCACTCTCTGCTAAAACTTTATGCTCTTATATTCTTTTTGCCATTGACAAAGGGGGAGTAATATATGAGAAGCAAAATAAGAGAAAAATCAATCAAACCTGGTTAATATATGAGAAGCAAAATAAGAGAAAAATCAATCAAACCTTGTCAACTAAACCAAAATTAAGGGGGAGAAAATCTTGTATCTTGCATGCTGTTTATTTTTCTTCTCAGGAATTGTTGTCAATATCAAAAAGGGGGAGAATGAAGAACTAAGGTTTTGATATCAACAACATATATGCAAGACATGATTAACAACATGGACGCAAGACTTGAAGATTTAGTATACCATGTCAAGCATAAAAAGAGTCATGAAATCAATGAAATATTGTCATCATCAAAAAGGGGGAGAATGAAGACCATGAAGGATTTTGATAATGACAAGGCCAATGCCAGAGATCAAGAATGAAGATCCAAGACCAAGGCATAATTAAAGTAAGACTCTATAAAAAGAAAGTACGGCCATTAATATAAAAAGGTTTTAAAATAAGAATACATTCTGATGGAATGTAATTGATTACCTCATTAGTGTAATCAATTACCTCAGCAATGTAATCGATTACCATGTTTAAGTAATCGATTACAATATGAACGTTATGTTTTAAAACTAATTTTTAAAGGCTGTAATCGATTACCTATTTTATGTAATCGATTACAACGTGATCAGAAAGCAAAAAATCATGTTGAAACATTATAACTTTTCACAAAATATTATTTTATCCAAGAGGTACCTTTCCAATTATTTTAATCAATAATTTCACACCTCTTGAAGGCATTTCCTCTCCTATAAATAGGAAGGCATTTCATTTGCAAAAGACACACCAAGATATACCAAATACTTCCAATCTTTTCTTATGATCAATAATGGCCATATTCTCTTAATAGAGTTATTACTCTTTCTTGTTCCTCAATTTGTTTAGCATACTCTTGAAGAGAGTTTTCTTGTAAGAGATCTTTATCTCTAAAAGTGAGATTGATACTCAGAGTGGTGTATCTCTGAGGGGGTTCTTCTTGGATGTGGTGTAGCATCCAAGGGTGATGTTATTGGATGTGGTGAAGCATCCAATGGTGATGTGCTTGGGTGTGGTGTAGCATCCAAGGCATTTGTGATTGGGGTGTGAGTCCCCATTGTGGTGTAATCAAGGGAATTGATTATAGTGAATTTCCTCAAGGGTGTCTTGAGAAGACTGGACGTAGGCAGTGGTTGGCTGAACCAGTATAAATCTCTGTTTGCACTTCTCTAACCCTTAAACTCTTTATGTTTTAAGCATTATTATTCAAATCACATATCATTGCATATTGAGTTTTTAGAGGAGAAATTTATTAGTGAAAAAGTTCCTAACTACTCAATTCACCCCCCTCTTGAGTTTCCTAGAGGCCACCTGGGCTAACAAAGTCATCTTCAGAGCAATTGATCCAACCCTACAGGATAGGATTGACTAACAAGTCATCACAGCATCTGTTGGATCAATTCCTTAGCCACCTAGAATGCAATAGGTTCCTTTAGTTATGAAGTGTTTTGAAGAAATCAGTAGCTACCAAAAGAAGGAGATTATCAATAATAAGGGGGCTAACGCATTCCAAGCTTGTGATGATTCCTCATCTTACATGGCATCCGTTCTTGCCCACCGTGTCATCATATCCGGTGGGTTACTATATCACACTATGTTCTATTTTACATGCTACGATCTTAAAATTCCTTAGGAGTATGTAAATTAGGAATTAGAAACTAACTTTCATTAACGATATACGACCACTCTGATCATAGACAAATATCACAAAAACAAGATTCCAATAATAATTTCCTTATTCGATAGTACACTCTTTCACTTATTAACAAGACTTCTGTAGATTTCCCTTTGAGGTTGACCTCACATCACTTTATTCACATAACTTTATTCAAATATAATCACTACTAGAAAAATGACTAATAGCTACAATCCGTTAGCGACCGCCAAATGTCGTCGCTAATTGGTGACCAGATTGGCGACGCTACATGAAAGGGACCTTGAATACGAAAAATAGTGACGACATCAGCGACCAACACCATACCGTCGCTGAAATTGGCCAAGAACTGTCACTAATACTGTCGCTAAATCATACCCGTCCCTGACACGGTCGCTAACGTTATTTCCCTCCATTGTTTTGGTTTCCCTCTAACATATATATGCGCGCCAACTGATAGCGGTGGTGACATTGCAGTCGCTATGTCTTCAGAGAAATCAGTGACGCAGAGATGCCGTCGCTAGGTTTTGAACTAGTGACGGGTGGTTGGTCGTCGCTATTATTTTCGGTCTTCCCTCCATATTTTACTCCTAAGAAGGGAAGGTAATGACGGTGGGGTGACACCGTCGCTAATATTCTGGGGGATTAGTGACGGTATTGTTGTGCCGTCGCTATTATTTTCAGTCTTCCACTTTTAAGAAGAGGAAGGTAGTGACGGTTGGGTTAGACCGTCGCTAATATTCTGGGGGATTAGTGACGGTATTGGTTGGCCGTCGCTAATTTTTTTAATTGTAGCGACGGTGGTATACCGTCGCTAAGTGTTATTTATACATAGCGACGGTAACGTTCATCGCTAATAACTGAAGCTACCGTCGCCAATGGCTAACAACGTCATTTTGGGCTTGACTTACTTAGGGTAAAACTCCCACTATGATTTTCATTTCCTTCCTCGTTCGTGCTCGTGGCTCTCTCATCTTCCCTTCCCTGATCTTCATCCCTCAAACCCACTACATCTTCTTCCTTCGTTGTGCCTCTGCTCCCTAATCTTCATCGCATCATGTTGTGGCTCTGCATTTGGTGTCTTCGCTGTCATCATCAAGCCCTCTCTAACGTCATCGTCTCACCTCCCTCACGGTGAACCCCTCTTTGTGTCGTCGTCGAGCCTGTGACGGTGGTGTCCATTAGCCCCTAAACTCCAAACAACCCAGGTGAGATTTTTTATTTTCTTCTCCTCCCTCCTCCCTCAGTCTCTCTTTCTTCTCTTTGTGAACTGAGCTCTTATCTTTACTGGGTATCAAAAAAACTCTGTTGTCTGGCAGGTCTTTGAGAAGAAGTTTTCTTCTTCCATCACCTTGATCTTTTCTAACAGAAAAGAGTAGACCACCACCACGCACACGCCCCTCTCTAACTCGCGGGTTCTGTTTGTGTTCTGTGTGTAGGTTAGTTTTTTTCATGATTGTTTGTTTCTCCCATTAGTAATAATTAATTTTGCTGATTCAATATTGTTTTTCATTAATTTTCCAATTTCTATTCTGTTCTGTGTCTAGGTTAGTTTCAATTATTGATGTTTTGTAATTTTCTTGAGAAGAAGTCTTGTTCATGTTATCTATTTCTATTTTGCTACTGCTCTGCACTGCTGAAGCCTCAAGCCTGAAAAAGTGATCCTAAATGTTTTGTTACTGCTCTTGTCTGCTGATGCCATATAAAATGATCCTAAATGTTTTATAAACTACATGAAAATTATCATGATATTGTAATTTATCAAAAATATGATGATAATTGAAGAAATGCTATAGAAAAGTTCAAGTTGGAAATTTTTTTCTATAATTAATGGAATATTAGTATTTATAACTACTAACAGATCAAATTATTATATATTGTGATAGTAGTGATAGAAATCACAGACCCAGGAGTATATTTTATTTATGAATCTCATGGAACCAGTGAGTTACATAATCTTGTATACATGAGTAAAACATTTATATCAAACTTTGGAGTAAGCAGACTTGTCAGTGTCCTGTCTATTATATATGTGGCCTAGCGAATTGTTGAACTTAAGAGTAAGTTAAAAATAAGTATAAACTCTTTTAAACATAACCTTGGGTTGTAACAAAAAAAAATCCATAACATCTAGAAAAGAGTGTGTATGTAACTTTTAATCCTAAATTAGGCATTCACCTTAATTCAACATTCCAATTATATTCTTACCTCCTGTCAGCTCTACAGTATTCATTTTCTCTCCTTGGCTATGTGTGAAGCTATTTTGGGTTTTCTCTGCTTTTGGTTGAACATTGAAATTTGTAGTTCTTGTGCTCATCATCAATGCGAACTTTAGCTTGGTACCTGAATTGGGTAAGTTTAGTTATAGGCTTTCAGAAAGAACTAGCTATAGGCTTTCAGAAATAACTAGCTAAAGGCTTTCAGAAATAACTGAATATGATTGATGCAATGTTGTTGTGGAATCTAGACTAGTTAATTAGTTATATTTCAATTAAATGTTTAAAATTGTTGGGTTTGAAAGTGAGGCAAGAGGATTTGAAAGAGAGCTTAGTTCCTGTAAGGGAACTTCCAGTAAAAATTCCTCACAGAAGCTAGTTGAACATTAACCAAACTTGCTAGAAAAGCCATGCTTTCACCCTTCTTCTCTTCTTTCTGTGATCACTACACTACACTACATATGTTTTTCTTTTCAATTCATCTTAATTTCCATGTGGCCCCTACTTTACTGAATATGATTATACACAGTAGTTGTTCTCCTTATTTTCTTGTTTTGTCCTTTATTGACATCTTTGATTGATTCTTCAAGCTAACATTTGGGAGCTTATATTTTAGATTTAAGGCTAATAATACGATTTATAGGTAGGTCTGATTGAATATTGATGGTTTACCACCTGAGTTTCTTTTTAAGCAAAACCATTCTTTATTAAATGGTCCTACTTAAACATTGAAACTTTAAATCTATTCTTGATCCCTTTCTTCCACCTAATTTGGTTTCACTTCTGGTGATATAAAGTTGTTGTAGAAACTAACCTTTTTATTCTCTATCCCTTTCATCATTGACCTCTTTTAGCCCTCCTATGCTCCTTGTCCCTATCTCTGTTTATTATTTATCTAGCTAGACAACGAAGAAATCAATGAAGTTAACATTTTCAATGTATTCTCATTTGGTTTAGTTTAATTTTAGTATACTTTGATTGGATATGAGCCAAAAATTAATTACCATGATAAAGACATTGAATTTTAACGATTGAGAGAAACTCTAATTATTTATGTATGATGTATGGTAGTATTCAAACAAATTTTAATTTCAGTCAAATAATCCACTCCCAAAATAAAAGCTGGTTCCTAGGCAATATTTATACAGTTTTATAGTTTGAATTTTAAACAAGTTCTATATTTTAGTAGAAACATCAATGGGTGAAAATAGAAAGATAATTTTAATATCTGCTTTGTTAATAATTCACCCCAGAGAAGTCAAAGTCTAGGGTAGCCAAATATTTGTGATACTAGTGTCACTCAGATACTAGTGTCACTTCTTCTCTAAACCCAATGCCATCTCCACCCTGTCTGATCAGTTGCGGTTGGTCTCGACATTAACTCTTATTTCATCAGTAAGACAAATCCACTCACTTTCCATCTCTGTCTATCTTTGTCACTCTTTTTCTAACTCATCTCCACCATTATCTCAAGAAAATACACTACTTTTTCACAGTTGAATGGATCTTGACACAAAGGAAGATCTCAGCCGTTCAGTGGACTTTCTAACTGATGCATCACTACATAATTGCAGCTTGCTTTTTAGATTCTGAATTTCCTTAAGAAGTTCTTCCTTCTCATATGCATCATTTCATATTTGTCCAATGAAGTCACCCTCACAAGCTGCAGACAACATAAAATGTAAATAAGAAGGGTGAGTTCTAAACTAGCTATGGATAATAGAACTTTATATTGTAATTTACTACACATCCACGAATTGATTCCATATATTCCAGAGAAGAAAACTGACGGTGATTCCATATATTACCAACCAAGTTCTCAGCCTGTACAGTTGCTTCTCCAACCACCTTGCTATAGTATTTTAGTGCACCATATGTTGTATCTATTGGACTAGAACCTGAAAACATGGGAGAAACAGCATAAGGGTAGATCAGTGGAACATAATCTCTGGTAGATCACTCACGATTGGCTGCTGCTAAGGAAGGGAGAATGGGTAAAATGTAAACATAAGGGTTGTTGCTGTTGTTGGTAGCTGCACTAGCAATAACAATGATCTCTCTGTGGTTATCCATTCCTTTATTTAGTGAACCAAGAGGGAGCTTGACACTAGTGGATACAAAGTAGGATAGGGGAAAGAAGAGAAAGATAAAAGAGTGACACTAAAAAAGAAAGATGAATATGAAAGGAATATAGAATAAAAGCAATTGAAGACCTTAAAATGCAGGTTGGATAGTTAGAAACCTATATAGGGCCAATATGTTCATGTGATTGTGAATGCAATGCAAATATCTCTTTATCGCCAATAATGACAAATAACCTATTTCTCAACCAAAGAAATAAAACCTAAATCATATCCTTCATAAAATAATGCATCTTAATTCATAACACCATTCTTCTCATTATATCAACTATAACCCACCTTTATCTCCCAATAAATTCCATATATGAGCAATCAACTATAACCATAACTACACGTCCTTAATCAAAGCCCTTCAATCTCATACCTCATGAAAAAAGGAAACAAGATCAAACAAAAATTAGAACTCAACCTCAAGTAAAGTTCCAATCTCTACAATAAAACCACAACTATTACACTTTTGAAGCCATCACACCAAGTCCATAAAGCCATCATGCTGCTCATACCTACAATAGAACTACCACACACATTTCCTCTTCATGCCACCCTTGTCAAACTAACTAAACATAAGCCATCTTCTTCATCAAAAATCTTTATTTGCAATGTTGTCTTCTTGAATCCTCTGATTGTGTCGTCAAGTTTGACACTCCTAATCGCATCCTCCAATCACATCGTCAAGGCAAGAATACGTATATCTGATTTTGTTTTTCAATTATTCAATTTTCATGGAAAGGGAGACTGAATGAGGCAGGGCAAGAGCGTAGTGAGTTATGTGGGCACGATTTGGATAAAGAGATGTAAAGTTGCAAAGGTTTGACAATGGAGATGGAAAGGATGTGGTCATGGAATGACAACAATAGAAATAGTCGCTGCGAGAGGTACATGTGGTCATTCAAAGGGTTTAAGTGGGTTGTTGTTTGTTTATAAGAAGAGAGTTTTGTTTTGTGATGTCTAAGTATGTTTATTTTGTTATTGAGTGGGGTAGGATTGTTATGTTACTATAGCTCGACTTTGAGTGGGGTAGGATTGTTAATAGCATCTATAAGGTAAACTTGTAACCTCAATTTGTTGCCCCACCCATTTTGATGATGAACTTAATCTATAATTTACTTTACATGTCTCTCTTTGTTTAGTTTCCTTGCTACTTGTAACTGTCCAACCACTTATTGGTTTGTCATGCAGACTAGCACACGTTACGTGTGGTCTCTGATCATTTGTCGATAGCTTCATATTCATCCCTGACTTTTGTGCCCAGGTAATCCCCTAACACTGACTTTTTCATTATGTGTATGCATGTCAATTATTGTTTGTTAGTGGAGAGCAGAGCTCATTAGGCAATGGTTTTGTGTGCTGATAACATGATTTTTTATGCATGTGTAATGTTGTTTGTTAGTGGAGAGCAGAGCTCATTAGGAATTGGTTTTGTGTGCTGATAACATGATTTTTTATGCATGTGTAATGTTGTTTGTTAGTGGAGAGCAGAGCTCATTAGGAATTGGTTTTGTGTGCTAATAACATGATTTTTTATACATGTGTAATATTGTTTGTTAGTGGAGAGCAAAGCTCATTAGGCATTGGTTTTGTATGCTGATAAGATGATTTGGGGCTTAATACCTCTCAATATTATATATAATGCGTAGCATATATATTTATCTATACTGGGAAGTTTTCTGTATGTAACAGGTCATTTCTAATTTTGGGAAATATCTAGTTTACAGGGGAGACTCTGCCAAAATTTTGGCAGGCTCCCTTTCTTGGGGAGATTAAAAAATAAAACTCAACTTTAATAATGTAGGGTTTAGTCGTGTGTGTACCCATTAGATTCCCGTTCAAGTTTCAAAACAACCGGCTGACGTACCATGTTGTGTTAGATCTTGAATTGTCCCGGTTGGATAGTTTGGTATGAATTTGTAACCAGTAGGGCGTAACCCATCAATGTTGTATGTGGTCTATCTTGAGACGTTGAATGTTCATTTGAAATTTCAGTTATGGTGTTTTGTATTGTCCCCAGGTGCATGACTGCGTGCAGTGTTTCATACCATACGTATCTCTGTGTACTCGAGGACCAATGCGAAATGCTGCCGAAATTTCAAATGAACATCAACGACATAAGATAGACCACATATAACTACGATGGAGGTACTGGTAAATCGGTGATGGATGTACAACCGACTAGATCGCAGTCGATGAGTGACTGAGGAGTTTATGATGGGGCTATTGGAGTTCATTCCGTTAGTTACGGCAAACACGCCTGGATTTGAAGCGACTCAGAAGATTCGTTGTCCGTGCTCAAGGTGCAAATGCATGAGTTTTGAATACGCGGATGATGTCATGTGCCACCTAACTGAGAAAGGGTTCATGGAAACATACCACTGCTGGTACAACCATGGTGAGCAGTTACCGCCTAGACCATCAGACGTAACCATGCAACAGTCTTACTACGAGGTTGGAGGAAATAGGGATATGTACAACAACATAGAACAAATGGTGATGGATCATGTTAGACCCTCCACCGGGCGTATGCTAGAACATGATGACCAAGCAGGTCATGGAGACTCTGACAATGTAGAGGAGGATCCTAATCTAGAGGTGAAGACATTTTATGATTTGTTAGCGGTAGCTCAGACTCCATTGTGGGACGGGTGCAACAGTCACACTGAGTTATCCGCCTCCCTAGCTGCTTTAAGCCTAAAGGCAAATTATAATCTTTCTGTAGGTTGTTTTAATAGGATGGTCAATCTGATGGGTTCCACTATGCCTAGTAATCATCGAATGCCAACAAACCTGTACCATGCTAAAAAACAAGTGGTAAACTTGGGGTTAGGTTGTGTGAAGATAGAGTGTTGTGTTGGCAGATGTATGCTGTTCAGAAATGAATTTATAGATAAGAGTGTCATAAAATGTCTACATTGTAATGAGGAACGCTATAAAACCATTAAAAGGAGAGGGAAGGTAACCCGGACGGCTAGGAAGAATGTAACATCCTAATTATTAAATTAATGACCAAATTAAAATTAAGGGTTAATTGCAAATTAGGATTGATTGTTAATTGAGAATTAATTTAAAATACAAAGAAACTTGATGCTGATGGGAGTAATTAGACATGACACATGATTTGATGGGCTGCCATTGCACGTTCTTCCACTCACTCTCCTCATTACCTTAAGTACATGCTCAGAACTCTCAACCACTTCTTCATTTTCTCAAAATCTCCACGAGACCTTTCCTCTTCCTCTGCGATTCTTCTTCTCCTTCTACTTCTCTTTTCTTCTCTGTTTTCCTTCTTCCCCATCAACATGCGACTGTGGTGTTGTGGAGGACTTGAGGTTCCCCATTGTTGGTAAGGAGAGATCGTTCGGAGGAGGAGCAGCTTCCAGCCTTCCAAGCTACGTGTGTGTGGTGTTCGACTGGACTTGACGGTTGCTGAGCAGGAGAGAGTGATTGTGGAAGCAAAGGAGCAATGAAATCAGTGTTAAAAAGTAGAGCACGGGTTAACACTAAAAAACAGAGGAGTTTCTTACATCTTTTCAGAAGGTAGGGGGAGCTTTACATCTCAAATGTATAGTTATGGACGGATCCCGGGTAAAAGTACTGTATGTTGTGTTTATGGTTGTGAATATGTTGAGTGTGTAAATCAGATGATGATGACTTTCGAATACCGGGTGTGTGTGTGTTAGCTGAGTCACGTAAGGTTATATCCTTCTCCGTCCATGAAATATATGTTAGTAAACATGTGAATGCATGAAAATGTACTGGATTTGTGTTGGCCGAGTGCATGCGTTAAGATTTATTATGCTAAGTCTCGTGTGTAGTTTAGCATTTAACAGTATATGCTATATGTTACTGATATTGCTAATATCGAGTGTATATTGTGGGACTGTTGGTTGATTCCTATGTGGATTTTTATATATGAAAGTATGAATACATGAGATGCATGTGATATGTGGTTTTACCGAGTGAAATGCCTCTGTTGTGCTTATGAATATGTATGGAAAAATAATAAAAGACCTTGGGTTAGACTCAAGGCAATACCGAGTGAAACACTCGTGTACCAGCATTGGACGCATGGTGAAAGTCCTCGGGTTGGACTCGAGGCAGTGCTGAGTGCACTAAGCATTTGTCGCTTAAAAACCTTGGGTTGGACTCAAGGTAAGCTTACCGAGTTGGACTCGGGGCTGCCCGTAACACTCCCGTTATCGCTTAGAGCGATTATGTTACGTGTGAGGGCAGACGGTTTGATACCAGTAAAACGGCCGGATCAGCTTGGAGCTGAGAAAAAGGCTTAGAGCCTATGTTGCAACATAAAACTTAATAAAATTGATCGGATCCGACTGAAATTAATGTGTGTGCACACTTATACTTTTGATGAGCTCAATGTGGTTATATGCGTATGTAAGGGAATATGATTAATATGGCTATGTGTTATTTGAATAAATTCCAATTGAATGATACTATGTGTGGATATATCTAATGACAGTGCATGTGATAGATTGATTGATGAGATAATGCTATGTAGTGGAATTCTAGAGGTTTTTTGAGTCATTACTGTCATTTTATATGTATAAGCTCACCCCTATTGTGGCCATATTTCAGTGGATGTTGCTCAGAATGTGGAATGATGGGAGAGCACCAATTGCTGGGAAGTGCATTGTACGGTGGAGATGTACACACACACACATATATATATATATATATATTGTATAGATGATTTTGTATAGCCTTGGCCGACTCTTAGCCTAACATTCTACTTTAATGTGTGGGATTTGAATTCTCTCGGTATTGAGAGTAAAATTAAACATATTTTAGTATATATATATATATAATACTACGTGTTTCATTTAATGATGTGGGTGAATGTCTAAGTCATGTATATTTATTTTCTACCAAATGAGTAATGCTTGTGTGATTCTGAGTAAGGGAGAGCTAAAGTAAATCTGAGTGAGGTGAGATAGGAGACCCTCTTCCGAATAAAGAAGGGTTGGACTAATTCCGAGTGAATTATACTCATTTAAGGACTATTCCCCTAGGAGGATCAATCGAAGGGTGTTATGTGTGGAAGCCCTTTAATAAGCCTATTCCGAGTGGATAAGGCCATGATATCCGAGGGGTGAAGTCATGTAATTTCGAGTGGAAATTTGACTTAAAGACTTCCCGAGTATGAACTTATTAGAAATCCCCCGAGTGGAAAGGAGCTAGAGTATTTCCGAGTGAATGAAGTCTTAAAATCCTTAAGCGAGACTTGACCTTGTAGAGTTTTCAAGATAAGAAGGATCAGATATGCTGAGTGAAAAATATGTGAAATATTCCGAGTGATATAAAACTGTCGAAATATTCCGAGTAAGGAAAACTAATAGGTTCTGAGTGTAATGGCCGAGGGAATAATTCCTGAGTGAACTCAGGTTCGGATTCCGAGTGATACGGTTACCGAGTGAACTTAGGCTCCAATACCGAGTGATGAGGATACCGAGTGGACTTGAGTTAGATCCCGAGTGGTCGCGATTATCCGAGTACCCTGTTCGCTTGAGCAAGAAGGGTTTCACTCCAGCGATCGTGACTCGCTTAGGCGATTCTTCCGTTGGAAATTACTATCGTTAATGGGCTTTGCTAATGTAGGGGGCACCTGACCCGGTTCCTTCTTCCTTTCTTGATCGGATTCTTGTCCCGATTACCCCTGTTAGCTGTTTAGAATTTTTAGGGAAAAATTTTTCCCTCTTTCTCAGATTTTATTTAATTTTGTTAGGATGTTTTATTTTGGTATCAGAGCGGACTTAAAAGGTCCAAGGCCAAGGTATGCTTACTTTTAGTAAGCGGTTGGGTGCATTATGACCGAGTGTCATAATTAATTACAGCATCTGATGGATTTGATCCATGATTAAGCACAATTTGAGTGGCCATGTTGTGAACACCTCATTCAGTCCGATCCAAGTGGAAAGAATTCTGAGAGGACTGGACTTCATCTCCGAATGATCTGCCGAGTGGAATGACTCAGAATGATGATTTCTGAGTGAAAAATGTCTATTTCTGAGTGAAAAATGGTTGTTACCGAGTGAGATATCCGAGTCAGCCGTTACCAAGTGACATTCCAAGTAGGATGTCTCTGATTGACAGTTTCTGAGTGGACTGCTTCCGAGAAGGTTACTTCCGAACAGAGTAAAGATTTCCTTATGTCCGAATGATCATTTCCGAGTGAGATGTCTGCGAGTAGGGCATTTCCGAATGAGGGAAATACCTCTCAGGCAAAGAGATACCCGAGTGTTGAATTCCCGACTGAAGTACCTCCGAGTGGAGACTCTAACTTTGAATGAATGCTTTTTCTGGGCAGAGATATTTCCGAGCGAATCACCATAGGTAGACTCTCTCAATGTTTCAAACTAAGCCTGAGTGAGATTCCAAGGAAAGTATATCCGAGTAAATAATCTCCGACTGAAGCTGTTTTGAGTAAAAACAAAACTGACTCCGAATGAACACATCCGAGTGAATAGGGTCAGTGCCGAGTGAATGCATCCAAAGGATGGATGACAAGTGAAACCATCCCGATTGGAAAATAAGACCAACTCCGAGTAAATGCATCCGAACTATTGATTGACGAGTGAAACCATTCCTAAGGACGATTCCCGAGTGAAAACAACCGAATAGAATGATTGACGACCGAAGGCAATTCAGAGTAAGAAGTCAGTCGGGTTTCCGAATGAATGTGTCCGGGTAGAGTGAAGAAAGAGTCGACTGAATGACTCCCACAGGTCTTTCCGAATGGTTCGTTTCCAGAAGCCGGGTGAGACATTTTAGGAGGTACCGATTGAAACCATTCCGAGCCCGACTCCCGAGTGATTTGATTCCGAGCAGAATATTTCTGAAGTTCCAATTGAATCAATTAAAAAAAGGACTTCCAGAAGCTCCTGACTGAATCAAGTAGAGAGACCGAATGGATGCTTCAAACAGAAGCACTGCCGAGCAAAACCCTCCAATTGAAGTAACTCCGATTGAATACTTCAAACCGTGATGCTACTAAGCAAACCTGAGCAAGGTTTCTCTAAGTGGTTCATTTCCATAGAGATATCCGAGTAAAACAGTGGTTCAATTCTAGAGTAAATCCGAGTTAAGGACTTCTCGCTTGAGCGAGCCTTTCTCCGCTTGAGCGAAATGAGTTTTCTTCAACAAACGCTTAAGCGAAATAAACTCTCGCTTAAGAGGAGTAGATTCTCACTTGAGTGAAAGGTGGACAGTGAGCTACTAGAGTGTTTCGCTTAAGCGAGAAACTCTCACTCAAGCGAAGTGGAGAGAAAATTTAGCATCAGGGGTCTTCACGCTTAACACCGACCGGTTTTCTCCTAAAAAACCGACCCCTCAACTCAACACCGAGCAAAGATTTCACTCGGCCTTATATACAAGAGGGACCTTTTCCACTCACATTATGTCCCACTCTGGATGAATACCGACTGAGAGGCTAATCCGAGTCATCCTCTCTCAGATTTCCACCATCCTCTCTCGGATTTCCACCATCCTCTCTCGGATTTCCACCAGGCTCTCCATATTCCCACTATGATGACTTGGATTTCCATAATCCAAGTGGATCCAGGAATCTTGGGAGTGGCAGACAGGGGACGGAAGTGGAGAAATAAAAAATTTCCCACCAGCCGCCACATCCCACAAACTGATAGTGGCCAGGCTGTCTCTATCAGGCTCTTGCTAATACCACCAACACCGTCCTTCTTCCTTAAACCACTAACACCGTCCAGCTCTTCCATAAACCACCAACACCGTCCAGCTCTTCAATATACCGTCAACATCGTTCTCTCTTAAATCCTCTCAACATCATCTTCTCCTAAACTCCACACTGTCCAGCCCCTCAAGTCCTCACCAAACAGTCCCTTCAACCTCCTAAATCCATACCACACCGTCTCAATCTCTTAATTCCTCACCCAGTAACCCCTCCAGTCTTCTAAATCCTCCATACCGTCTCAACTCAAGCCCTCCGTCTGGTTCTGTAACTCCACACCGTCCCAGCTCCAACTTGCAGTCCGATTCTTCGATCCAACACCAGCAGCTTGTCTAACAAAGTTCATACCGGTCAACAGCTGCAGTCCGGCTCTTCAAAGACCTTACCATCAGTTTCGTTCTGTCTCTTTTCTTTCATTTTTTTATTATTGTTATTTCCTTCTGCTGAATTTATATTTTTTTTTATGAACTTGTTCACTTACTTAAGTTCATTCAGTTAAATTTCTTTTATTTTGCTTTGTAGTTGAAAAAAAAATAATAAAGGGAAATGAATGTTTTCTGTGTTTTCTTTCAAATCTAAATAAAATCAAAAAAAAAGAAAAAAATCATTTTTTCTCAGTGTCGTACGGAAAATACTGCCGTCTACACAACCTCTATAGGATCCGTACACGTGCGAAGAACTTCGTCTTGTATGGGTTCCTCACCAAAATGATACCGACCAATATTTTCCCAATCTTTTCCTAAAAGAAAAACATTCAGAACTACGTAACCCTGATTTCTTGATAATTCAAGAATACGTAGGAGCAGGACCTCAACTCCTGTCGGGCCCATCTTTCTTATTTCTTTTTACTATTTTATTTCTTTGCTTTCGTGTTTCTTTCATAATGTTCCTTTTTGTCGCTTCCATGAAAATCAATTTAGACGTGACGTCTTGTTGATTTCCCCCTAGTTTTTGTTCAAACCTCGCTACAATTCATAAGGAAGGGATACTTAGGACGAGACGTCCCGCTTATCTCTTTCCTATCCCTATTCCTATATTTTTAATCCGAGGATGTCTAATTTAGACATGACGTCTTATTGGCGTTCTCTTCCCTTCTTTGTCTTATATCAAAGTCGAGATTAATTTGGATGAAACGTCCCGTTGACCTCGCTCCGATACCCCATGTTTGTAAAGTTCTCTTACTCTACTCTGTCATTTTCGGAAAAATACAAAAAAAGGGAAGAAATCATGTTTTATGTAAGGCTATCTATGTTGTGCATTTTTCAATCATGGTACTGTTTCTAACAGGCGATGTAGGGTGCTAATACCTTCCCTACTTGTAACCGACTCCCGAACTTGAATCTCATAATTTCTACCAGTGCTTTCACTGAACTTAGTTTTTTCCAATGTTTTTCCTATGGATAAAAACGTTGGTGGCGACTCCCTGTTTTTCTTTGCCCGTTTTATTTCGAGAGGGTCGTCTGTGCCGTCGCGATCCAGGTTGCGACACATGTGGCTATGAGGTGTTGTTTTAGGGCTACAAGATTATTCCTACCCTGGACCGATTAACTATATGACACTTAAGGATTCTATAATAATATGTTATAATTGTTGAATGTTAGGTTGAAGTCCGATCAATAGTGAGTAATTATGTAAACTTATCCTTGAAAGGGGTGTTAATTTCAGGATAAGTCATGGCGAACCGTCAGAGCATGGAAGCCATAGCCATGGCATTCCAGCGTTTTGCTGACATATTTGAGAGGCAAGGCCAGCCTCGAACTGATGATGACCAAGGGTTGGACCGCTTCCTAAAGAGGAAGCCGAGTGAGTTTGAAGGAGGATTCAATCCCGAATCGGCTTATGCATAGATTCAGGATTTAGAAAGAATCTTTGGTGGCCTTCAATGTACTGAGGCCCAGAAAGTTGACTATGCTATGTATATGCTGCGAGCTGAAGCCGAGTATTGGTGGAAGATTACCAGGGCCCGATTGACTGATGCAGGTACCCAGTTGATCTGGGAGAATTTTAAAGCAAGTTTCTTGGAGAAATACTTTCCTGACACGGTGAGGAGTCGAAAAGAATTGGAATTCATGGAATTAAAGCAGGGTTCCATGACTATTGAGGAATACGCTGCTAAATTTGAAGCACTGTGCCTGTTCTATCCACCATTTCAGCAACCCAGAACCGAGGGTTCCAAGTGCATTAAGTTCGAAAGCGGATTGAGACCCAAAATTAAGAGAGCTTTCAGACACCAAGAAATTCAGAATTTCCCAGTGTTGGTGAACAAATGCAGAATTTTTGAGGAAGATGAGAATGTCCACCCGGGACAGAGCAGCAGGACCGACTCGTCCTTGAAGCCGCAACAGCCTCGCTTTAAGAAGCCGAGCAATGTTGGAAGAGGCGGACCCTCCTCTAAATACCGAGGACGGGGAAATTGTGGGGGACGCTTTGGAGGTCGGCCTGGGAATGGGAAGTGCTTTAGATGTGGTGGAGACCATTTTGCCCGAGAGTGTGATGTTGGAAGAGATGTATGCTTCCATTGTAATGAAAAAGGGCACGTACACCCTGACTGCCCCCAGCTACAATCGGCAAATGTTAATGCACAACGTGGAGGTTTTCGAGGAAGGGGTCACGGAAACGGCGGCCGAGGGAATAGAGGCAGAGGCAATGGAGCTCGGGGTAATATGATGTTTGCCCCAAATAACCGAGAGAGAAATGTTGAGCAATCAGTTGCTGGACGGGTTTATGCAATCAACACTGAGCAAGCTGCACAAGCTAACGACTTAGTACAAAGTAAGTGCTCACTTGGTATTCATACTCTTGATGTAGTTTTTGATTCTGGAGCTACCCACTCCTTTATAGCTAACGATTGTGTGAGATGGTTGAGATTACCGACTGTGTATATGAATCGGACTTTGGAGGTAGCCAATCCGACCGGCGTTAAAGTGTTGACATCAATGATGTGTAAAGATGTAACCTTTACGTTGGGCGATCAGAGTTTTACCTTTGATTTGGTATGTGTGCCTCTAAAAGACCTTGATATCATACTTGGCATGGATTGGATTTCAGCCAACAAGGTGCTGGTGGATTGCCAAAACCGGAAGTTGATTTTTTCGAGGTAGAACGATAATGATTACACGATGCAAGGTATAGCCCAGTTATTTGTGATGCTTTGTTTGACCGAGGGAGAGAGTAAAATCCGAGTGCATGATATTCTGATTGTTTGTGATTTTCTTGAGGTGTTTCCGGATGATGTGTCGGGTGTTCCTCTAAATAGAGAAGTTGAATTCTCTATTGACTTAATCCCTGGAGCCGAGCCAGTCTCCTGTGCTCCTTATAGGATGTCTCCAACTGAATTAGCCGAGTTGAAGAAGTAAGTTGATGAGTTACTCGGTAAATAGTTCATTCGACCGAGTGTGTCACCGTGGGGCGCACCGCTGTTTACTCGTCAAAAAGAAAGATGGCAGCATGAGGCTATGTATTGATTACCGATAGTTGAACAAGCTGACTATAAAGAATCGGTACCCATTACCGAGGATTGATGATCTGATTGATCAGTTGAGGGGTGCTTCGGTCTTCTCAAAAATCGATTTACGGTCGGGATACCACCAGATTTGGGTGAAGGACTCAGATATTCCCAAGACCGTATTTAGGACTCGGTATGGTCATTACGAGTATATTGTAATGCCATTCGGCGTGACAAATGCCCCTGCTATATTCATGAATTACATGAACAGCATTTTCCATCCATACTTGGACCGATTCGTGGTCATTTTTATTGATGATATCTTAGTTTATTCTAAGACCCCTGAGGAGCATGAGGAACATCTCTGATTGGTACTCCAAGTATTAAAGGAGAAGTAACTGTTTGCGAAACTTTCAAAGTGTGAGTTTTGGATGGATAGGATCCATTTTCTTGGACATGTAATTTCCAAGGAAGGTGTCTCGGTAGATCCTTCCAAGGTAGAAGCTGTAATGGCATGGGAGAGGCCTAAGTCCGTCTCGGAGATTAGAAGCTTCATGGGTCTGGCCGGATATTATAGAAGGTTTATTGAGGGGTTCTCTAAGCTTGCGTTGCCCCTGACTAAGTTGACTCGGAAGAATGTTCCTTTCGTGTGGAGTTCCGAGTGTGAGAATAGTTTCCGAGAACTAAAGACTAAGTTGACAATAGCTCCAGTGTTGGCATTGCCAAATTTGTAAGAAAGCTTTGTAGTTTACTGTGATACATTGGGACTCAGTCTCGGATGTGTGCTAATGCAGAGGAACCGAGTGATAGCTTACGCCTCTCGTCAATTGAGGCCACACGAGCAGCACTATCCGACTCACGACTTGGAGTTGGCAGCTGTTGTATTCGCGTTGAAAATATGGAGACATTACTTGTATGGCTCCAAATTTGAGGTTTACAGTGACCACAAAAGCCTCAAATATTTATTCGATCAGAAATAGCTGAACATGAGGCAGAGGAGGTGGACGGAATTCTTAAAAGATTACGACTTCGAGTTGAAGTATCATCCGGGTAAGGCGAACGTTGTGGCTGACGCCTTGAGTCGGAAGTCGATTCATATGGCAACAATGATGGTGAAAGAAATAGAATTACTTGAGAAATTCTGAGACATGAACTTACATACAGATGTCTCTTCGTCTCGGAAGGTAATACTCGGTATGTTGAAGATTGCCAATGAATTCCTGAAGCTAGTGTATGAGGAGCAGAAGTCGGATTCTTACTTAGCTAAGATGAAAGAGACTCAGGCTAAGGGTAAGGATCTGTCCTTAACCGAGGGCCCGAATGGAATTTTCTGGGTGAAGGATAGGATATATATGTCGGGTGCTGGAGAATTGAGGAAGATGGTGCTCGATGAAGCCCACAAGAGCCTGTTAAGCATCCACCCGGGCACTACAAAGATGTACCATGACTTGAGGATGCATTTCTGGTGGCCCGGATTGAAAAAAGACGTGGTCGATTATGTGGCTCGGTGTGTCATTTGTCAGAAGTCAAAAGTTAAACACCAGAAACCATATGGTGGATTGCAATCTCTTGAAATCCCCGTATGGAAATGGGACTCAATTGCCATGGACTTTGTAATGGGATTGCCTAAAACCCGAGCGGGTTATGATTCCATTTGGGTCATTGTAGACCGATTGACGAAAACTGCACACTTCCTACCCGTGAACATGAGATATCCATTACAGAAGTTAGCCCAGATCTATATCTGAGAAATTATCCGACTGCATGGTGTGCGGACTTCTATCGTGTCTGATAGGGATCCTAGATTCACGTCTTGATTTTGGACAAGCCTACACCAGGAATTAGGCACGAAGCTTTGGCTGAGTTCCGCCTACCATCCCCAGTCGGATGGGCAATCCGAGCGAACAATACAAAGTTTGGAGGACTTGCTGAGGTCATGTGTGTTGGAGCACGGTGGTAGTTGGGATCAATATCTCCCTCTAATTGAATTTACATATTATAACAGCCACCACAGCAGCATTGGCATGGGACCCTATGAAGCACTGTATGGCCAGAAATGTCGAACCCCACTCTGTTGGTCAGAAACCGGTGAAAGCCTATTGTTGGGACCGGAAATTGTGAGGCAGACTTTTGAACAGATTCAAGTGATTTAGGAAAAGATGAAGGCGTCTCAGGACCGATAGAAAAGCTACCATGATAAGCGGACCAAGCCGCTTGAATTTTCGGTTGGTAATAGAGTGTTCTGAAGGTTTCACTGAATAAAGGGGTCAGACGAGCCTTGAAGAGTGGGAAATTAAGCCCCCGTTACATTGGACCCTCTGGGATATTGGAAAGGGTTGGCCCTGTGGCACATTGATCAGCATTGCCGACTCATCTATCAAACTTGTATAATGTGTTTCACGTGTCTCAGTTAAGGAAGTGTTTGCCCGATTGTACACACGAGATGCCGGATGATGAAGTCAAAATCAGAGAGAATTTGACGACTGTTGCGGTACCAACTAAAATTGTAGACCGGTCGGTAAAACGCCTGAGGAGCAAGGATGTGCAACTAGTCGAAGTAGCGTGGCAGCAGAATGGATGTACTTCTTATACTTGGGAACGTGAGGATGTCATGAGGCAGCAGTATCCCGAGCTATTTTCTTGAGGTAAGCTTGTGTTTGAATTTCGAGGACGAAATTCTTTGAGTGGGGGAGAATTGTAACATCCTAATTATTAAATTAATGACCAGATTAAAATTAAGGGTTAATTACAAATTAGGATTGATTGTTAATTGAGAATTAATTTAAAATAAAAAGAAACTTGATGCTGATGGGAGTAATTAGACATGACACATGATTTGATGGGCTGCCATTGCACGTTCTTCCACTCACTCTCCTCATTACCTTGAGTACATGCTCAGAACTCTCAACCACTTCTTCATTTTCTCAAAATTTCCATGAGACCTTTCCTCTTCCTCTGTGATTCTTCTTCTCTTTCTACTTCTCTTTTCTTCTTTGTTTTCCTTCTTCCCCATCAATGTGCGACTGTGGTGTTGTGAAGGACTTGAGGTTCCCCACTGTTGGTAAGGAGAGATCGTTCGGAGGAGGAGCAGCTTCCAGTCTTCCAAGCTGCGTGTGTGTGATGTTCGACTGGACTCGATGGTTGCTAAGCAGGAGAGTGATTGTGGAAGCGAAGGAGCAATGAAATCAGTGTTGAAAAGCAGAGCACAAGTTAACACTGAAAAACAGAGGAGTTTCTTATGTCTTTTCAGAAGGTAGGGGGAGCTTTACATCTCAAATGCATAGTTATGGATGGATCCTGAGTGAAAGTACTGTATGTTATGTTTATGGTTGTGAATATGTTGAGTGTGTAAATCATATGATGATGACTTTCGAATACCGGGTGTGTGTGTGTGTGTGTTAGCTGAGTCACGTAAGGTTATATCCTTCTCCGTCCATGAAATATGTGTTAGTAAACATGTGAATGCATGAAAATGTACTGGATTTGTGTTGGCCGAGTGCATGCGTTAAGATTTGTTATGCTAAGTCCCGTGTGTAGTTTAACACTTAACAGTATGTGGTATATGTTACTGATATTGCTAATACCGAGTGTATATTGTGGGACTGTTGGTTGATTCCTATATGGATTTTTATATATGAAAGTATGAATACATGAGATGCATGTGATATGTGGTTTTATCGAGTGAAATGCCTCTGTTGTGCTTATGAATATGTATGGAAAAATAATAAAAGACCTTGGGTTAGACTCAAAGCAATACCGAGTGAAACACTCGTGTACCAGCATTAGACGCATGGTGAAAGTCCTCGGGTTGGACTCGAGGCAGTGCCGAGTGCACTAAGCATTGGATGCTTAAAGACCTTGGGTTGGACTCAAGGCAAGCTTACCAAGTTGGACTCGGGGCTGCCCGTAACACTCCCGTTGTCGCTTACGTGTGAGGGCAGACAGTTTGATACCAGTAAAATGGCCGGATCAGCTTGGAGCTGAGAAAAAGGCTTGGAGCCTATGTTGCAACATAAAACTTAATAAAATTAATCGGATCCGACTGAAATTAATGTGTGTGCAACTTATACTTTTGATGAGCTCAATGTGGTTATATGCGTATGTAAGGGAATATGATTAATATGGCTATGTGTTATTTGAATAAATTCTGATTGAATGATACTATGTGTGGATATATCTAATGACAGTGCATGTGATAGATTGATTGATGAGACAATGCTGTGTAGTGGAATTCTAGAGGTTTTCTAAGTCATTACTGTCATTTTATATGTATAAGCTCACCCCTATTGTGGCCATATTTCAGTGGATGATGCTGGGAATGTGGAATGATGGGAGAGCACCGATTACTGGGAAGTGCATTGTACGGTGGAGATGTACATATATATATATATATATTGTATAGATGATTTTGTATAGCCTTGGCCGGCTCTTAGTCTAACATTCTACTTTAATGTGTGGGATTTGAATTCTCTCAGTATTGAGAGTAAAATTAAACATATTTTAGTATATATATATAATACTACGTGTTTTATTTAATGATGTGGGTGAATGTCTAAGTCATGTACATTTATTTTCTACCAAATGAGTAATGCTTGTGTGATTCCGAGTAAGGGAGAGCTAAGGTAAATCCGAGTGAGGTGAGATAGGAGACCCTCTTCCGAATGAAGAAGGGTTGGGCTAATTCCGAGTGAATTATACTCATTAAAGGACTATTCCCCTAGGAGGATCAATCAAAGGGTGTTATGTGTGGAAGCCCTTTAATAAGCCTATTCCGAGTGGATAAGGCCATGATATCCGAGTAGGTGAAGTCATGTAATTTCGAGTGGAAATTTGACTTAAAGACTTCCCGAGTATGAACTTATTAGAAATCCCCCAAGTGGAAAGGAGCTAGAGTATTTTCCAGTGAATGAAGTCTTAAAATCCTTAAGCGAGACTTGACCTTGTAGAGTTTTCAAGATAAGAAGGATCAGATATGCCGAGTGAAAAATATGTGAAATATTCTGAGTGATATGAAACTGTGGAAATACTCCGAGTAAGGAAAACTGATAGATTCCGAGTGTAATGGCCGAGGGAATAATTCCTGAGTGAACTCAGGTTCGGATTCCGAGTGATACGGTTACCGAGTGAACTTAGGCTTCGATACCGAGTGATGTGGATACCGAGTGGACTTGAGTTAGATCCCGAGTGGTCGGGATTATCCGAGTGCCCTGTTCGCTTGAGCGAGAAGGGTTTCGCTCCAGCGATCGTGACTGGCTTAGGCGTTTCTTCCGCTGGTAATTACTTAATCGTTAATGGGCTTTGCTAACGTAGAGGGCACCTGACCCAGTTCCTTCTTCCTTTCTTGATCGGATTCTTGTCCCGATTACCCCTGTTAGCCGTTTAGAATTTTTAGGGAAAACTTTTTTCCCTCTTTCTCATATTTTATTTAATTTTGTTAGGATGTTTTAAAGAAAATGTGGTACTTCCCTATAACATCGCATCTTCAACGCCTGTATGCCTCATTGTCCACGACAAAACACATGCGTTGGTATGCTCTGAACCGAACACAAGAGGGGTTTCTTTGCCATCCTTCTGATGGGAAAGCATGGAAGTGTTTGGATGAGCTATATTCGGACTTCTCTGGCCAGCCGCGCAATGTAAGACTTGGCTTATGTACTGATAGGTTTAACCCATTCGGTCAATACGGTAGAGCTTACTCTTGTTGGCTAGTCATACTGACCCCATACAATCTGCCTCCTGATATGTGTATGAAGAGGGAGGTCATGTTTCTATCTATACTGGTTCCAGGACCCAAAAATCCAAAGATGAACATAGATGTGTTTTTACAACCGTTGGTTGAAGAGTTATCACAATTGTGGGATATCGGGGTAATGACATACGATGCATCTTTGAAGAACAATTTCATGATGCGTGTTGTTTTGATATGGACTATTAACGACTTCCCGACCTATGGTATGCTTTCTGGATGGTCAACGTCTGGGAAGCTTGCTTGGCCTGTATGCATGGAACATACCAGGGGGAATCACTCCCTGTTAGTGGCAAAACACGTTTCTTTGACTGTCATAGAAAGTTTCTACTGTTGGATCACCCGTTTAGGAGAAACAAAACCGCTTTTAAGAAGAACAAGGTTGTTAATGAACCTCCACCCCATAGGTTATCTGGTGCACAGGTTTAGCAGAGGGTCGTAGAGTATCCCTATATCTGGGACAAGAGTGTTAGGGAGTTTACGGGTTATGGTAAGGAATACCACTGGGTGAAGCAGAGCATCTTGTGGGATTTGCCATATTGGAAAGACTTGTTGTTACGACACAACATTGATGTCATGCACACTGAACGTAATGTTTTCATGAATATTTTTGACAATGTTATGGACATCAAGGGGAGAACAAAGGACAACGAGAAGAGTCGTCTAGACCTTTCGATTTGGTGTTCTAGGAAGGAGTTAGAATTGAGGGATGCGGGACATGGAAGAATGTTTAAACCTCATGCAAAATATGTTTTAACTAGACCGCAACAGATTGCTGTGTGTATTTGGATGAATGGGTTGATCCTGCCTGACAGATTCGCTTCTAACTTGGGTAAATGTGTCGATGTGAAGGAGGGCAGGGTGTTTGGCATGAAAAGTCATGATTGCCATGTCTTTATGCAACAACTACTCCCGTACGCGTTTCATGCCTTACCGAAGCCTATTTGGAAACCGTTGGTTGAGTTGAGTCACTTCTTTAAGGAGTTGATGGCAACTTCGTTGACTATGGAGAAACTTATGAAGATGGAAGAAACCATCCCAGTATTGATTTGTAAGTTGGAGCAGATTTTCCCACCAAGTTTTTTTGACTCGATGGAGCATTTGCCTATCCATCTACCGTACGAGGCCTTGGTTGGTGGCCCCGTGCAGTATCGTTGGATGTATCCATTCGAAAGGTGAACGCCAGAACTCTTTAATTTCCTTTTAAACATTTCTTATAATAGTTTTTTCTAACTTAATTTGTTTATGATTTGAAGATTCTTACGCTCTTTAAAAGACAAAGTGTCAAACAAAGCCTGCGTTGAAGCATCAATTTGTGAGGCATACTTAGTCGAAGAAATGAAAACTTTTGCTTCTTTCTATTTTCCGACGGAGATAGAAACTAGAATGAGTAGAATTCCCCGCAATCTTGGGGTAGCCACCCGCACAGGGTTTGATGAACAAATATCGATTTTCAACTATCCTGGTCATCCGGGGGGCAAGCTCACAAAATGTTACATTGATGAGAAAGATCGAAAGGCGACTCACTTGTACATTCTTCTAAATTGCCCAGAAGTGGAACCCTTTCTTGAGTAAGTCATAAAAGTTATATGTTACATTCTAAACCTAGCTTTTATAGTATCTAAATTTGTTTCCTTTAAATAGCTTATATACAGATATACTAAAACTTGAGCAAAATGATTTAACTGATGACCAAATTCATAGTGAGGTGTCATCCAAGTTCGTTAGTTGGTTCGTACAACACGTAGGGCCCGTATATCGAGTGTTTTTTATCTTTACTTCTAACTCCCGGTATCTAACGATGACCTATTTGTTATGTTTTACATAGATACAAGACCCTAACAACCATATTGAAGATTCTTTACTCCAAGCCCTTTCTTGGGGGCCGGTGAAAACTTTTAAAAAATGGCCTATTTACTAGGTAAATGGCTACAAGTTTAATATTCTTCAATGGAGTGAAGGGATGCGTACCCATAACTATGGGTTTTTTGTTAGAGGCACCGCCGGACAGTTGGAAGAAGACTTTTATGGAGTGCTGACGGAGATTGTTGAAGTTTCGTTCTCTGGACGACTAAGAAGAGATATTGTTCTATTCAAATGTGATTGGTTCAACAACACAATCGTTGTTGGAACAAAGGTTGACAACAACTATGGCTTAGTTGAGGTCAAGAAGAATGGTAGATATAAAGGGTTTGATCCCTTCATTTTTGCCCAATAAGCTGAGCAGGTTTATTACACCGACTTCCCGGGATGACATCGGGACTAGTATGCAGTAATTAAGGCCAAGGCCCGAAGTCAGATCATTGACAATGTCTCTGAGGAGGTCGATGATGCTTTTCAGCTTGCACCACACGAGCTCAATGATGGCAATTTGTTGTTCAACATTGATCCAGTCATATTGGATGAGACACTCGCCACTATGGGGGTGAACACATTGACAAAGACCTTGTCTCTCGATCAAAATGGTCTAGGGCTGATCTGGACACTGATGAAGTTGTTCAAACAGATAACCATAGTGACACTGAAACTGAGGGGGAATTTGAAACTGAAACAGACACAGAGTATGTAGTTATTAAACATATATACATAGGTTTATATATATATATATCCTGAGACTAACCTTTCTTTTCATGATTTTATCCACAGATGATGGGACGTCGACTGCCCTTCAGTAGGGGTGGTGGGTCCAGGACCCCAGCATCCCGTCTGGGGACTCCCACCCCAGAGCAGGGAACCACTCCATCACCACTACAGCAGACCACACCATTACCACCACAGCGGACCACTCCATCACCACTACAGCAGACCACTCCATCACCACCACAGCTGACCACCCCATCACCCCCACAACTGACCACCCCAGAGCAGACTCCTGGAGTTGGTGGCTTAGAGGATCATGGCCATCAGGCCACCCCCACCTCCGGCATCCCCTCTGCCCATGTTGGTACCCGTGTCGGCCGGAGACGAGTAAGTGACTAAAAATCAAATACTTTTATGTTATTTGTATAGTACTTTATATTAAACTTTAGTGGAAAGACTTGTTGGTTTATTGTATGTTACTTTAATTAGTACTTGTATAGATTGAATTGTACTGGGAACTCTTCTGTTTGTAACAGGGTAACTATTTAAACTTGGAAATGTTACATTTATAGGGGAGACTCTGTCAGAATTTTGGGAGTGTCCCTAGATTGTGTGTTGTTATACTCCTGATATAATTATTGTCATTATAGCTTTGTTGATAGTAGTCGCACTACCAAAGCGATTACTAAGGTTTTAAAGGCCCAGTGGGATGGTCCATATATATCTTGGACAAATGCTGGGAAGGTTGTCCAAGATAGGTGGTTTAACACCTTTTCGGTAAGTTACCACATCAATTTGTTGTGATTTGATTTGTAAAATAGACCTCTTATTAATTTTGATTTCTCATTTCATTTTACAGCGTGATTACCAGTGGGCAGAGGGTATGATTGATGAGATTAGGAAGGTATTTGCCACAAAGACCTCCAAAATCATCAAGAGTACCCTTTGGAAGGTGAAGGACAAGGGTGAGCGCCCTCGTTGGATCCTGGAGGACCATTGGGACGGGATGGTCCATAAATGGGGCGGTGTCCCGTTCCAGCAGGCGAGTGCTCAGAACAGGGCAAATAGAGCCGCCGATGCTGCAGCCTCAGTTTACACTGGGGGTAGCATTTCAACCCTCGAGCACAAGAAAAGATTTGTAAGTATATTGATAGATGTCCAATTTACCTATATTTTGCATGATTAATGAAGCATAAATTGGATATAATGTACAATGTTTGTCAATTTTGTAAGCTAAATAGAAAAGAAATAGTGAATGAACATTGTACAAGTTGATTGGCTAAATTTTGTTACAATCTCAGGAAAACTCAAAGAAGAAAGAAGAAAAGAAATGAAGAAAATCACCAAGTGTTAAGCAAACAGAGTGATATTCGCTCAAGCTAAGGAGATATCGCTTGAGCGAATCATGATCGCTGAAGAAAAATTGAAGAGCCCGCTTGGGCGAGCCATGAATATAACAAATAACAAGTATCAGGTCAAGACTCGCTTGAGCGAGGAGAGATACGCCCAGGCGAAATCAAGCCAGTATTGAAAATGAAGTATTCGCCCGAGCGACCACTGAAGCCGCTTAAGCGAGATTGGAACAGAATGGACTAGCAGTAGTTTCGCTCAAGCGTTATGAATAAAGAAGCCAGCGAATTTCTTCCAGAATGCAACAATGTGAAGGGCGCTTGAGCGGCACTATTTCGCTCAAGCAGAATTTGTCCAGAACCAAATTTTAAAAGGGCTCGCTGCAGTTTATGAAGACACGGCTCAAGCGAAATGGAATAAAGTATCAGATATGAAGATTCGCTTAGGCGAATTTAGACCGCTTGAGCGAATCAAGCCCATAATGAAGCAGGACGTGGATTTCCTTCGTGCTGAAGAATGCTCATCGCCTGAGCGAAATATAAACTCGCTTGAGCGAGTTTTCTTTTATATAAGCTTACTGCATGGCGGCTGAGAAGGGGGCTAGACATTTTTTAGAAAACACTTTTGTACTCTGTATTTTCTTCATCTTCTCTAAGCTGTAATGACCACCATGAGTGGCTGAACCTTTCCTTGGGATTGGATGTAGCCTTTCTTACTAGAAGATTATCAATGATATATTCATGAATCGGGTAACTTTGTTCTATGATTCTTGGTATTTCATTTTGTGTTTAATGCTTGAATCTACTTGATCACTAGTTTCTTGAATTAAGTTTACGTTTGTTGTTGGAAAATAACTTTTGAAAACAGATCTAAATGAAATGCTCAATGTGAGTAAATAACCAGGGATGGTATTTAACGCATTGAACGTCCAAACAATCGGTCGTAATGCTGGAATGGAATTGAAACGATCAAGGGATTGACGTTATCAAATCTGTTCTTATGAATTTCATAGTCAAGGAATTGATATGAATGACATTGATTGTGACGTAAAGTATTATAGTTAAAACCCCGTTTTCATGAATATACGTTGTATATCGGAAGGTAAGATCGGTGAATCCTAATCCCAGCCTTTACAATTAGATAAACTCCTTTTATTTCACTGCATAATCGTTCATATATTATCGTTTATATTGTGAACTCAAAACCATGAAAACAATCGTTTTAATCCGCCGTAATATCTTAAGTTTCAATTGCTGATGATCCTTAGTGGGAACGATATCTTTTATAACTACAACCACCGTGTTTAAAACTTGGCACGTTTCTTTGAGTGTATTATACAAACTTGATTCTCTTAAAATACACCAGCATATATTTATGTTAAACATTTCTATTATGATTCGTCTGACATGTTTACAAATAATAATCTAAATGTTTTTTGTCCACCACAAGAGCTGAGGGAGCACCGGGAGCCTTCTTTGTTTGAGGTCATGCAAATGACCAAGAAGAACAAAGTCGGTGCATGGGTAAACCAGAAGACTATAGATCTAGCGGTATTTACTTTTAACTCACACATGCTTATAATTTACAAATCAGCTTACTAATCCTATCAATGTTTTTTAATTTACAGGAGGTGTATCAGGCCAGTGGGCCGAGAAAGAGGCGGACCTGGTGGCTTCGACTCCTAAAGGGGAGGTTCCTCCCACCCTGTCTTGTTCCAACTACAACGCCATCTATATGGAGGCTGTTGGCGGTGTGAACAAGAAAGGGAGGGTCTTTGGATTGGGTGGCGTCGGCACGCAGCTGGCGAAAAAAGGGAAGACCCCTTCCTCTTCCTCTTCGTCTGGTCTTCCGACTGAGGTTGTTTAGGTAATTCAAAACCTAAACGACGAGCTACAGGAGGAGCGACGTCAGAGGAAGCTTTTGCAGGAGCGGGCCGAGGCGGACCGACGTCGGGTCGAGGCGGACTGACAGCGGGCCGAGGAGCAGCACGCCGAGACTCTTCGGCAACTTGCTCAGCAGCAGGAGCTACTGATGCAGTTGATGGCGAGACTACCTCCCCCACTTCCCAGGCGCCCCCACCACCACCACAGGATCCCCCACCACCATGATTGTATTTTTATTATCTATACACATTGTATATTTCATTTATAGTTTTTATATTATATTCCATTCAGTATTTATTTTGTCATTCTTCATTTATTATGTCAATATTTATTGGTAATTAAATTCAAAGAAAAACGCCTTATTGTGATTATCATTAATAATTCAACCTATTTGATAAATAAATTTAATCCATTATTTTGTTTTTAATAATAATTAAATATTTTAAAAAAATTATTCAAATTTAATTATAAAATTTTATCACCCAATACAAAATATTAATGAACATTTTTAAAGTTTAATTAACAAAATCTATATATATTTAAATAGTTTTTAAAAAAATAAAAAATCTCATTAGCGACGGACAAAGATGGTTGCTAATTATAGTAAAAAATTAAGTTAATGATCATCAATTTAAGTGATCATATCAAGTCCGTGCAATTCTAGTTTTATAATAATGATAAAAAGTGATTGACATTATCGCACGGCCAGCAAGGCGAGCATGATTTCCACCCGCGATTATTATGGCCACTCATCCATCTCTCCACAGTACAATTATTTTGATAGTTCCTTTTCAACCATGTGAATGGAGAGATTTTTTTTTGTTCTTTTAATCTTGTCTAAGAATTTGAGATTCCGACACCAAATTATACTTGATAAGTCACGAGCTGGAATTTACTTTTACGAGTACGATGTGATGTTTATTTAATTGTATATATATTTGTGAAGTGCATTTTTCTTTATAAAGATGTCATGTTTGTGTGTCTAAATTGCTAATCGTTCAAAACCAGGGTCTACTTTCATTAAGTATATGTGATATTATTTTTATTCAGATTTAGCGCTTGTGTAGTGGTTAGTTAAAGTTTTTTTTTTTAATTAAGATGGTTTAGATATTGATACGGTATTATTATCGATTCTTAAATTAAAAAATAATAAATATGTTGAAGGTAAAGGTAAAAATATGGATTCGACGAGTCTAAATCACCTAACTGGTTTTCAGTATGACTGATGAACTGATATGGATTAGGGTAAGGAGTCTGGTGTTGAGATGAGTTCTCAATTTGTGTTGAGAGTACTAATTATATTACATCAGTCCATTGGGGATCCACCAATCCATTGTGGATCCGGTATTATGCCTTATATTTCAGTGAGGAGATAAAAGTCTTAGAGTGCTTCCTGAGAAATTTTACCAGTCCTACGTGTTGTGAGGCGAAGGAAGGTGTCACCTGCGAAGACACTCCGATACTCTAGATGGAATATTCAGAGGAAGAACACCAAAGCTCGAGTGTAAGTTATAATAAAAAATGTTCTCCCTTTCTCTATCGATTCATAGGTATTTATACTAGGTGGTAGCGGAAGAGTTGATTTTCCCTGAGGGAACATTTTGTACGTAGTGTCGGTACAATTCTGATTTTTGCAAAAAAGTGACACGCGACACGAGCGCCCCTAACTTAAGCTTCGGAGAATCTTTATAGGTACCACTACTACCTTTTTTAGAACAATAGGAGAAAACATTTCGGACACCGAGGTTGAAGGCATTGTGCTCCTACTAAGTCAGTATTTTATAATACTGAATTTCCCACTAGATCGACGTAATATGAAAGTGAAAGAGATATTCAACACCAGCTAAGTAAGTAGTCACGCTACCCCTTGTGTAACACCCCCTTATATACACGAGATAAAAAAAACTTTTAGAAAGATATACATATTTATCACTCTTTATCTCGTGTATACAAGGACGTATATACATCTGATTTCCTTTGAATATTGAAAGTAAAAAAAAAATTGTCTTTCAATATTTGTCCATAATGACAAAATAATTTATGGAAATCATAAGTGATAAATCATTACAATATTATATCCGAATGAAAGAGTTTATCAAAGTTTAACCTTTACCTTGTTACAATTATCTACTTCATATTGTAATAAGGCAAAATAAAATTAAACTATACCTCTACTACAAATGTGAACAAACATTTCCTAGTCCTTGAACCATCGAGTTTTTGAATCCTACTCTTGTCATATCTCTTCATCTAATCGATTGAGGATGAGACCACTTTATCCTCTTGTAATTATATATCCTTCTGATCCGGTCTAGATACCGGCCCCCATTCTCGTGACGTCAGACTGACCTCATATAAGGAAAACCGGTGTCTTGGTTCAACGTTACCACACCGGATATCCGTTGTCTGGCCATCCGTCCTCACTCCACGACAGCATCATTCATTTTCTCCATAACGGTTCTATGTTCATTTTTACAGGACATTTTTATAACTGTTGGCTTTTCAGTCACAGCAGGAGAAGAGCCCCTAATAACTTATCAACGAAGACACTGTTTGTAGCAAAATACGTCACATCAATGGCTTCAGAAAGCAAGTGGGTGTGTCAGCGGATTATGCGGAAAAGGTGATTATCCTCTCCTCTTCCTAGAGGATCGTACTCTGATAATTGACCTACCCTCCTGACACATTCTGAAAGTTGAGCCACCTTGATTGACACTATATACACGCTATCAGAGCCAAGGGACCCACCTGCATCCAACGACTCTTTTCTCTCACGTACAACTATAAGAAGCCCATATCAATACACATGCACGGTATCATCGTTCTAACTTAGATTCTACTATTACTTCGCTTGAGTATTCACTGAGTTCATACACTCTTCTAACTTGAGCGTCGGAGAATCTTTGCAGGTGGCACCACCTTTCGCCCCCCTGCAACGCGAATCGTTGGTGTGAAGGATCTCCAGGACAACAAGACCGGCCTCTCCCACTGAGAGACCGGATTAATACGTCAGTTACTCACAGTTCCGGTGTGCAAACCCTAAAAACACCTACATTCTTGTGGCTGGTCCCACACCGGATCCTAGACCCCGGTCCAGACCAGTTCATTGGCACGCCCGGTGGGACTCGATAGAGTTATTCCCATTTTCACAGAAGTTTGGTTGTCACAATGGAAGGTGATGGGAGAGATTTCGTGGATGGTCACGTGGAGGATGTGACCCATCAACAGGCTGGAAGGAGACTCGTCTTCGAGTCCCCTGTAACTCAAACCCGGAGGATGGTGCAAGTACAGACGCCTGACCCTCGCGATGAGGTTATCAGGCAACTCAGGGAGGAGCTGATGGAGTTGAAGTGAGAGAGAGGAGGAGCTGGGGACAGAGTAGTATCTCATGTGGAGGATGCTCATCATGTATCAGCGAGGGATAGATCTACAACCCTCCAGTATTCGAAGATCCCCACGTATGAGGAAAGGGAGCAGACGCAGGACTCTGGTGATAGAGCCAGTATCAGGAGAAGGGAGCAGGCGATGGTGACTTCAGGGACGTACAAGCTCAGTGTCCCTTTCTCAAGAAGGCTGATGAGCATTACCATCCCAAAACATTTGCAAACAACTCAGCCATTGTCGATCGGGAGGTATAATGGAGAGACTGACCCCACTAAGCATTTGGATGCTTACGTGTATGAAGCCATGTATTTGGGAGCGGATGAAGATGTTATGTGCAGAATGTTCCCAAGGACATTGACAGATGAAGCTCTCAGCTGGTTTAAAAGCTTACCCACAGGATCTATAGACTCTTGGGAGGAAATGGCTGCTGTAACGCCCCGAAACGTTGATTAAAAAAAATTTTGAGTAAATTTTTCGCGTTTTCGGAAGATCATTTTAAAATTCATCAATTTAATTCAGAGTTTATGTAACAGTTGTTAACAGCGGAAAAATTATCATGCATACTAGTCGTGAATAATTAAATTCAAGAAAATACTTAAGTAGCGGAAACGATTTAGAAAATAATGGTACATAACATAATATACTTATTACAACCCATAAAATCAAAGTTCAGATAATAATTCAAATAGACATCCATCATGGCATCATTCTGCATTCTGCGTGTCATTCACTGTAAAAATTAATGTAAGAGTGAGACAGAATATAGAATAAGTATAAAATAAATAAAATTGCACAAACACAACCAACAAGGTGTAATGATATGATGAATATGCCAAACAAGTTCATTTATAATTAATAAATCTTAAATCAGTTAAATGATGTCATGCTGGATCCATTAGGTTTGGTGGGAATACTGCAGTAAAAGGTCTCATAGAGACATCAGTAGGAATTAATACAGTCATGGATCCCTACAGCCCCATGACCAACACATCGGTAGGAATTTATACAGTCATGGATCCCTACAGCCCCATGACCAACACATCGGTAGGAATTTATATAGTCATGGATCCCTACAGCCCCATGACCAACACATCACAAAAATAGGGCTTTAACTCATCATAGAGTAACCCCCCACCAGGGTAGGCAATCATGGAACCCCTAAAATTCCATGGTACGTCCAAATGCTTATGATGCATGAATGCCTTTAATTCTTTTAACATACCACGATATCCACATTTCTAAACCTCTTGGATAATACAAGTCCTCAAGAGACACAATACTCATAGTAATTCACAAAATTATGGATTTACTGTTTCGACCACATATGTCAATAACCACAAGGCATTCATGTACATATATATTAATTATGTCATTCATAATTATTCACCATCACAATATACAGACTGTGTAATACTCAACAACATTTATAATAATTCATAATCACTCAATAATTTAATAACTAATTTTTATACATAGAGAAAATATCATTTTCTTTCAAAATAGCCATTTTAAGTGACTTTCAGCATTCCCCAACAGCAACATACTTTAGTAAAACAGTCATAACATGAGCAAATCAAATCCTTTTCATGTGATTCCACTTTCTATAGCTCAATAACATAAATATCTACAACTTTCATGAAGACCATAAATTCACATTCTAAACAAAAACATCACTTATTCACAGAATACAAAACTGCCTCAAAGAGGATTTTTAAAACGTACACAGGATAGTATTTTCAACGTTTCTGGAGCTACAAAAACAATTTTGGCATGAAACAAGTTCTACATTATTCTTAACATAATTATCTACAACTTTCATGAAGATCATAAATTCAAATTCTAAGAAGAAATACCATTTATCCACAAAATACAACACTGCCTCCAGGTGAGTTTTCAAAACGTACATATATTAGTATTTTCAACGTTTTTAGAGCTACTCAAATGATTTTAACATGAGACCAGTTCTAAAATACTCTTAACATAATTATCTACAACTTTCATGAAGACACCAACAACTAATTCATATCACAAAATTCCCAGTATTGAAAACAAGATTCGGATTTCATAGTTAACAGATTTGCATCATGAACACACTTCTGTATTTTAAGCATAACTAGAGCTACAAGCATCTTTTTAACTTGAAACCACTTTCTATAAATCCCTAACATAAATATCTATAACGTTTGTGAAGACATAAAAGGCTGATTATGCTTGTAAAATTCCCAGAATATCAATATATACACAGAACATAGAACAAATATTCCACTCAGACCTGCTGTAGTATTTTGACTATAACTTTTGCTATACATATTCAAATTAATTGATTCAGGTCTCAAAATTTAGATAACAAAAAGATCTACAACTTTCATGAAGAAGTCAGAATCAAAATCACACGTTTTCAATCTCAAAACTGAGTAACAAGATACGAAAATAAAACTGGAATCCTAGAACAGCATACAATTCTACCCATTTCATAGTTATTCACAACCTTGTCCCCTCTTACTTGGTTTGAAGACTTTTAGTTGATTGGAAAAGAGGTCCCCCGGCTGTCCTGGTTCAGATCGAAGGAATATTGAGGAAGAAGAGAAGTTAAGGTAAGGATAGTTTACTAGTTTTGTTTTTCCCACGTTCAGGTCTTGGCAAGGCAGAGTTAATAATGCAAAGTGAGTGGGAAACATCATCCTTGTGAGTGGAGGTTTAATGCTGTTAGTGGAGATAATGTAGGATTAATAATAGAAGGTGGCTATCTTAGTGCTCATCTCTAGCCGTCCTACGTACTAGTGCGATTAGTGGGATTAAAAAAAATATTAAAATAATGCCTAAAAGACAAGAAAAGGGTCAAAAAGTTACTTCTGCACTTCAAAACCGACCAGAATTCCATTTCCAAGTCCGGTTGAGCATCCGGTCTTGTACATCGGCTCAAAATCATCCGGTGTGTACATCCGTTCTAAGGAAAGCTGAGTTAACCTTCCTTGAAGCCGTCCGGTGTTCATTAATGATAATCCGAACTAAATTCATCCGATTTCACCTGAACTGAAGTCAGCTGTGTGAGAGCAGTGTGGAGGGTGTCAGGGCGGTCTTGAGTGTGAGGGCGGTATGGAGTGAGGGCGGTATTGAATGTGAAGGGCGGTGTTGAGTGTATCTTAAGAGATGTCCATGTTCTAAAAGATGTTCACGTTACTCCGCCAAGGCATTTGACCCCGTCAATGCTTATGACTCCGCCAGACGTGTGACCCCGCCTAAATTTACTACTCCGCCAAGGCATTAGACCTCGTCAATGCTTATGACTCCACCAGACGTGTGACCCCGCCTAAATTTACTACTCCGCCAAGGCATTAGACCTCGTCAATGCTTATGACTCCGTCATGGCATGAGACTCCGCCTATACTCATTACTCTGCCGAGGTACGTGACTCCGCCTAAGCTAATTACTCCTCCAATAAAGAACAGTTCGAACATCATCCAACTAATCAGTTAGCAAGTAACAACGTCCAATAGCCAACAGCTCGGAAAACTATACCGTCTAGCAACCAGCAAGACGTCACTCAGTCTTGTGGACAATTAGTAAGCTTTCCGCTTAGGAAAACCGTACCCTTTTATTGTTATCTTCTTTTCTTGGACGGACTCAATTCCGGTCTTGAATATCGGTTCAAAGTTATCCGTCCTACAGCTTATTTGGTAAAGTGTTGATCCGGTGTGCAACATAAAAGACAATCCTATCCACACCGGTTGTCCGGTGTGATGTGGCATTTATTGTCATCCGTTCTTCCCCTTTGGAACCTTGAGGTCGTCCTAGCCTTGGAGGTCAGAACGGATCAGAATGTTTCTTCCAATCTCACTCAATTTACTCCTCTACCTTCATTCTTTCACTCGGAATTTGGATCTTATCAAAATAGATCTATGTAATTTCTATAATTATACCTAAAAAATGAAATTTTTGGAGTATTATAAACCATTCATAAAGTGTTTTTATTCATTAATAAACACTTACAAGCCTTCCATGCTTCATAAATTACAAAATAAAGCTATTATTTAAAAGCAGGATGTTACAGCTGCTGCATTCGAAAGCCATTTTGTCATCTCTAGGGATATCCCAAGAACTTCTCACACCCTGGCCCAGATAAGGCAGGGAGAAACTGAAACTCTTAAGGAGTTCCTGAAAAGGTTTTACAAGGAGGCTGCTTTAGTCCCTAACCTCACAGAGGCCATACAACTCCATATTATAGTGGAAGCTCTTCAGCCTGGTTCAGCCTTTGCCCTATCTTTGGCAAAGAGCCCACCTACAACCTTCGAGGAGTTTCGAAGGAAAGCTTCCAAATATGTGGGCATAGAGATGCATCTAGAGGCAACTGCTACAAGAGTAAAGCCTTCTGCACCTACTCAGCAGCCACAGAGAGAAAAGGAGAGGGTAAGACCTGAGAAGCATGCCTTTAAAGGAGACTTTATGAACGCTCATCCGTATCCACGAGATAGGCGTGTATCATCGTTCGACAACTATGCTCCGTTGAACACTAGGCATTCACAAATCATGAGGGAGGTTGGTTGGCCAACTTTGAACGTCTTTGGGATAAGAAAACCAGCCCCAGCCAAGAGGGGTGGTAACCCGCGTAAGTACTGCACTTTCTATGAACAGACAGGGCACAACACTGATGAGTGCAAGGCGTTGAAGAATACGGTGGAAACTCTCCTTCGGGAGGGAAAGCTGAAGCAGTATTTGTTTAAAGAGAAATCTGTGGATGAGCCTCAGAGGATGGAGAAAAGGAATAGAGATCCTGATAACGAGGATGATAATACACGTAACCCAGCAAGGAAGTTCACTGCAGCTGAGAAGCAGAAGGGAGTAGTGATTGCTGAAGGTGCCCAACAAAATAACATGCCCCAGCAGCAGAGGCAGGGTAGACGAGAAGTGATTGAGATGATAGCTGGAGGATTTACGGGAGGAGGAACATTAATCACAGCACGGAAGAATCACCACAGGATGATTCTGTCAGTCCAGGGCAAACCGAGGGATAACCGCCCTTTCAGGGATGGTATGACAGCCCCGACGGTATCATTTACTGATGATGACTTTGGCCCAACAATTCCAGGGGGTGATGATGCGGTAGTTATCGTGGCAGTCATAGCCAACAAGGATGTCAAGAGGATCCTCGTCGATCAGGGAAGTTCTTGTGACGTTATCTTTTATAATTGTTTCAAACGAATGGGTTTCAATAATGCAGATTTACAACCCTACACACAAGAACTCACAGCGTTTAATGGAGCCAAGCAACCCACCAAGGGGTATCTTGACACTTTGATTTCTTTTGAAGGAGAGCCCGGCGCAAGGACGGTAAAGTCAAGAATCCTGGTGATTGACGTGGAATCCCCATATAACGGTATCATAGGCCGTCCAACACTGAATGCGATGGAAGCAATTGTTTCCACTCCTCACCTCTTGATCAAATTCATTGACAAGGACAACGGTGTGTCCTCTCTCTGCGGTGATCAGGAGATGGCTCGATATTGTTATAACCTGAGCCTCAACATGGTTAAGTTGGAAGCATTCAACAAGAAGAGGAAGTTGAACGACGGAGGAACAGCGGCAGGGTCAGTCAGTCTCATTGACCTGGACCCCAGAGCGGAATTGAAGATTGATCCACTCAATCCATCTAAGCCCACACCGGATGGTGGTTCCAGGGACGTTATATTGGGAGATTCCCCAGAGAAGGTCACACACATCAACGATAAGCTGGAGTCTGCTATGGAGCAACGCTTATTAGCCCTTTTGCAGGAATTCAAAGACCTTTTCGCATGGACAGCAGCAGACATGCCGGGGATGGACCCTGATTTCTGTTGTCACAAGCTTGCAGTGTATCCTGAAACCAGACCGGTGGCCCAGAAGAAGAGGAGGTTGGGACCGGAGAAGCAGAGGGTGGCTTGCGAGCAGACAGAGGAGTTGTTGAAGGCAGGCTTTATAAGAGAGATACGCTACTCTTCTTGGCTTTCTAATGTAGTTATGGTGCAGAAAGCTAATGGCAAATGGAGAATGTGCACAGATTATGTAGATCTTAACCGTTGCTGCCCCAAGGATCCATATCCCCTGCCCAACATTGATCGCATGGTGGATGATTCATCTGGTTACCAGTACCTCAGTTTCATGGATGCTTATTCGGGGTATAACCAGATTCCGATGTGGGAGGGAGACCAGGAGAAGACTGCCTTTATCAATGACCGCGGTGTTTTTTGCTACACCGTCATGCCTTTTGGATTGAAGAACGCAGGCGCCACCTACCAGCACATGATTAACAAAGTCTTCGAAGGGATGCATACAAGGTTGGTCGAAGTTTATATTGATGACATTATAGCCAAAACGCCCGCTGAAGGAGACCACGTTGAAGATCTACGCCAAGTCTTCACTAGACTTCGGCAATACAATATGAGATTGAATCCTATGAAATGCACCTTTGCCGTTCCAGCTGGGAAATTCTTGGGATTCATGCTGACCCAACGAGGCATTGAGGCGAACCCTGGGAAATGTCAAGCAATCCTGGACATGCAGAGCCCTAAGTGTCTGAAGGAGGTCCAATCGTTGAATTTCATAGGATTTGCCTATTTCCATGCGCACCCAGTACTGGTGAGAACGAATTTGCCCTTCCGTTCAGTGCTTAGCAAGCCCGACCTAGCCGGGAGGATAATAAAATGGTCTATCGAGTTGTCTGAGTTTGAAATTTCATATGAGCCTCGAGGAGCCATCAAGGCGCAAGTGTTGGCCGATTTTGTTGTGGAAATGACTGGGGCGGACCCGGCCACCCCTCGAGCGCATTGGACCATTTACCTTGATGGCTCGTCGAACAGCAAAGGTTGTGGAGCAGGTGTGGTGGTAGAAAGTGATGATGTGTGCACCTAGAAATTTCCCTCCGATTCAATTTCAAAACCTCCAACAACATAGCTGAATACGAAGCATGCTTGGCCGGTCTCCGTGCGGCGATTGACATCGGAGCATCAGCAGTTACACTCTGCAGTGATTCCCAATTGGTGATTTCGCAGATCCAGGGGGAGTACCAGGCGAAGGAACCACAACTTCAATTGTACTTGAATTGTGTTAATGAGTTGAAGGGAAGATTTGAAGTTTTAGAGTTCAAGCATGTGCCCAGGGAAGAAAACACCAGAGCGGACATCTTGTCAAGATTGGCAAGTACTAAGCAGCCTGGCAGCACAACAACGGTGGTTCAAAGCACTTTGACATCGCCCAGCATACCTCTGTATCCTTCTCTGAATGCTGTCATGGTGAGCTATCCATATGAGGATTCTTGGGTCATTCCCTATATTCGCTATCTGGCTGATGGTCAACTTCCCACTGATGAGAAGGAAAAGAGACGAGTGAAGAGGGAGCTACCATATTTTACTATGGTCGATGGTGTTCTCTACAAAAGGGGATTCTCTGTCCCTTATCTTTCATGTTTAAGAGAAGACGAAGTTCAAGCGGTTTTGGCTGAGGTGCACGAGGGGCAGTGTGGGCACCATGCTGGAGGCCGGAGCCTAATGAGAAAAGTCCTCAGGGCTGGATATTGGTGGCCCACTGTGAAGCAGGATTCCGCAGATTTTGTGAGGAAGTACGACGCTTGTCAAAAATTCTCCAATCTCCACCATACACCGGCCCAAGAGCTATCTTCATCTGCTGTGCCTTGGCCGTTCTACCAATGGGGCCTTGATATTTTGGGCCCGTTTCCCACTGCACCAGGAGGCATCAAATACTTGATCGTGGGGGTAGACTACTTCACCAAGTGGATCAAGGCAGAACCAGTAGTGCATATCACTTCTGCACGAACAAGACGTTTCGTGTACGAAAATATCATAGCTCGATTCGGGGTGCCAGGGCGGATTGTGACTGACAACGGCACCCAGTTTACAGACAAAAAGTTCACGGATTTGCTTGAAGGACTGGGGATAATCCAGATATTCTCATCTGTTGAACACCCCCAAACCAATGGGCAAGCAGAGGTAGCCAACCGAGAAGTGCTAAAGGGGTTGAAGAAGCGTTTGGGAGAAGCGAAGGGAGGATAGACTGACCAGCTATGTCATGTTTTATGGGCATACCGCACTACGCCTCATTCTTCAACTAACGAATCCCCATACCGGCTGACGTACGGGGTTGAGGCGATGATTCCAGTGGAGTTACAAACAAGATTAGCTCGTGTGGAGTATTTTTCAGCTGAAGATAACAACGCCAACCTGGCGTCAGAACTGGACGTCCTCCAGGAGCTAAGGGAAAAGGCTTTTGTCAGAGATCAGGCAATAAAAGCAAAGGCTGCACTCCGGTATAATAAACGTGTCCAGTACAGAGCTTTTAACACCGGAGACCTCGTTCTGAGAAAGGCCAGTGTGGGGAATAAGTTCGCCCATCAAGGAAAGCTAGCACCGACGTGGGAGGGTCCTTATAGAGTTTCTAAGGTGACTGGAAGAGGGTCATACCGGTTGGAAGAACTTGATGGAACTCCAATCCGCAATAAATGGAACACTCAGAACTTACGAGTTTATTACAGCTAGTTGGTAAGACGGTGTGTACTCTTTTTCCTTACTTGAGTTTTTTCCCATTGGGTTTTCTCGAGAAGGTTTTAACGAGGCATGGCCCCAACTACGCTCTTCATGTAATGTACTTTCAATTTTAATGAGAATACATCTTAACCACCCTATCATTCTCACCTTTCTTATATGTTGTGATTTATAGCCGTAGTTTAATACGTATACACCTCAGGACGGATGAACACAACTACCAATTCTGTAGTTGATGAGATAATTCCTCGAGGAACGGATGAAGACCCCTCAGGACGGATGATCTCAATCACACATCGTGTGTTTTGACGATGTAACTCCCTGGGGTGGAATGGGTTGTAGGGCTGGTCCTTTTTCAAGGCCACAAACCGAACCCCATTCGAAGACTACATGGGTTGTAGGGCTGGTCCTTTTTCAAGGCCACAAACCGAACCCCATTCGAAGACTACATGGGTTGTAGGGTTGGTCCTTTTTCAAGGCCACAAACCGAACCCCATTCGAAGACTACATGGGTTGTAGGGCTGGTCCTTTTTCAAGGCCACAAACCGAACCCCATTCGAAGACTACATGGGTTGTAGGGCTGGTCCTTTTTCAAGGCCACAAACCGAACCCCATTCGAAGACTACATGGGTTGTAGGGCTGGTCCTTTTTCAAGGCCACAAACCGAACCCCATGCGAAGGCTTGGGCACAGTAGGCCGGTTCATACAGAAAACGGTGCTGAACCCCGAGTAACGGGCGTAGTAGGTTCAGGATTAACCCTGATCTGAACCCCGTGTTGAAGGCTTGGATTGTAGGATTGCACCGAACTCCAAGTACGGTTAGTAGGATCGAACCGAACACCGTGTGAAGGCTTGAGGAGTAAAACCAAATCGAACCTCAAGAGAAAGGCGTAAAAGCTTACCCTTGTCAAAGCTATACTGAAATTCAAAGGCAATGTCCGTCCTCAGTTGTGGAACATCACCCTGGAGCGGTTGAACGTTAACGTACCCACTCTACATCTTCGAGGACAGATAAGCATTTCTATCTTTTTAAGAAGTTAAAAAGTAATCCTCGAGATAAAACTTTTCCTTCCCAATGTACTTACACTTGGGGACAGGGCATGCTTTAACTTAATTATCAATTATTCGTTACAATTTGTTATCTTAATCCGGTGTGATAAGTACGTTCTAAGCAGCTAGGTAACCACACAGAACGGATTTGGTTACAAAGTGTTTTAAAGCTGGAGCCGATCCCAGAACACGGCTATGAATGAAAGCATAAAATTAAGAGGCCGGTGCTTGATCCTCCGCAGTGGGCACTCCTGCCTTCTCCGTTTTGTCCTCCACTTCAGTTTGGGCACCTTCTTATGCTTCGGCTCCAGAGGCAGCGGTAGACGTCGTGGGTTCCATACTCTGACCTTCTGGAAGTGGAGGCAATTCATACAGGGATGCTTGGGGTTCATGGTGCGAGCCGTCCTTATGAACTTCGACAAGTCTTCCCCCATGGAATTCGAAGAAAGGATCTAATCCGTACAAATTCAGCTTCACTCCAGGGTTACGATAGTAGACTTGACGAAGGGCCAGGCCGAAGGATTCATATGCCACATTTTTGCATATCTCCAAGGCTTTGGCAGCCTTGGCCTTTGCAGCAGCTAATCTCCTTTGAACCTTGGCGTAATCCTCTTCTGAAGGCCCAGCACTCGTACCACCCTTCTTGAGTTCATCAATTTGGGCTTGCATCTCCTTCCGAATGGTTTCCCACTCCCCAAGATCTTTGTTGCGACCGTCCTCCATAACTTTGAGATCATCAGCAAGCTTGGCTGATCTCTTCTTCTCCAGTTGTAATTCTTCTTCAAGGAAGGGTATGGACTTATTCTTATTCTGGAGGTCGGCAACTTCCCGCTCTAGGGCCTTGTTCGCAAAATGAACTTGGCTTGCTTCTTCGGTTTTCCTCTGGAGCGTTTCTTTAGTTTTCTTCAATTCTGATTCCACGCCCTTGTGAACTTCAGCTTGCTTGGTTGCCCATTTCTCCTTCACCGCGAGTTCGGCCTCAAGTTTTTTAACTTAATCCATATAATCAGCTTTCTCGCTCAGGGACTCAAGTAGGCCGGACAGTTCATCAAGCTGCCAACGCCCAGCCTTGCAAGCACCTCGGACCCCAGCAGCGTTGAGGGAAGGGCGGAGGCAATACCGTGCCTTTGGAAGAGTAGGAGGCATGGACCCCTGAAACCACAAGTAGGGGGAGAGGAAGGAGTCACGTGGAGGCTCAAACGCTGGAGGAGGACCATTCCCAGAGTCCGACTTTAAAGCATTCTGTGAAGAAGGGGTGGAGAATTCAGGAACGGGTTTCTTTCCCTTGTCCTTCTTCAATCCAGTTTCTTCGGCCGTCCTCTGACGCTTCTTCACAGGGTCACCAGAGGAGGGCTTTTCCTGATCTGCCTTCTTGACCAGGCGTCTCTTTTTCTTCTTCTCTGGGACGGCCTCCTCGTCGCCCGCCCCAGTGGCTTCAGGTTGTTGTTCTGTTTCTTCCTCGTCAAACAGAGGAACTTCTTCACCTACAGCAGAGGTCAAGGGAATGAGTGGAGTCTTGGTGGCGTTTCTCTTTGCCTGGATTTCATTTTCCTCAGAGGAAGAGTTGTCGTCAGCCATCATGGTCCTTAACGACAACATCTCTGGGCAGGCTTTTTCGATTTGTTCTGCAAAACAAGAAAGGTTGAATAAGCATACAAGAAGAAAAAATAACCAGAGCGGAATAACTATACAATAGAAAGAGATTAAGAGCGGATAGTACGGATGTAGGCATTTTTGATGTCATCCTCGGCCAAAAGGAGCCTGCTGGAAAATCCCTTGAGGGCCTTAGAGGCCGTCTGCATGGCACTCAAGACCTCAACCGAGTGAGGGGAGAGTTCGCTCTCATCTGTATAATAAGCACGGCTCATAAGGAGGAAATGCTTGTGCGTCCAGCTGAGGGGAAACTTGGTAAACCCCTCCTTGTTCAGCCAGAAGACCGGTTTATTCGGTTGAATCTGGATCCGCGTATAATAGTGTTTGAAGGAGCGTCCATCCACCTTCGCGGATTCCGTGTAAGACTTGAAATTTACAACCCTTGAGTCACTACGGAGAGTAATGAACCCAAGGCCGCCCTTTTTATTAGCTCGGCGGACCACTTGGCAATAGTAAAATAGCTTGGCCACAGTGGTGGAAAAATTGAAATGCTCCCCCAAAACTTCCAGAGCCCGGACAAGACCCCAACCATTGGGATGCAGTTGTGAGGGGGCGCAGTCTAGGAAACACAGGACGACCATCTGGAACTCTGTCAGGGGGAAACGTACTCCCAGTTTCAGAAAGACGAAGTCATACATGTAGACCGACCTCACATCAGGGACCCTGTGGCATATTCTCTCAGACGGATGTGGTGCCATCACAGCTTATCGTGCCTTGTACTTCTTATCCGAATATATCTTGCAGCGGAAAGAAACCGTGCCTTCCTCTTCACTTGCATGGTGCGAAGGGATCTCTAGGAATTCCTCCTCCACCCAGCAATAAGGTTTTACCCTGTTGAGTTTCTCCCAGTCAAGCCGGTGTGCCACAACGTTGACACACCCTTCAGCAGAGCGGAGAACCGGTGTTTTTCCACGTCCTGGAAGGTCCATGGTTGTACAGGCACGGTGGAATGCGTTTGTACTGTGGTAAAAAGCAATATCGTCAGAGAGGTAACCTTCAGCACTCGACCCCTCGTCAGAGCGGCTGGTAGCCCTAGATTCAAGGGGAGCCTCAGAGCGACGTTGGGAAGAAGACGCTCGTGAGGAAGAGGCTTCGGCTCTCTCTGAGCGACGGGGCCCAGCCACAGGAGGACTCGCTAGAATCCTCCCACCACGGTGGCTAAGGGGGGCGCGAGAGCCAAAACTCCCTCTATTTGAAGTACCAGCGCGGCCTGCTCTAGATCGTATGGTGGAAATTGAATGACAAAAATTGCAAGGAGTTGAAGGAAAGGGAGGTTACCTAAAGGAAGAAGATCTTTGAGATGTTTGAAGACGACAGAGAAATTCCAGAGAAATTTGAGCAGAGTTTTACTAAGCTTGAAAACAAGAGTGGATTCCAAAATCTGCTAAGAGCTCCTTTTATAGGTAACGAAGAAGCACAGTGTTTCGTCGAAGGTCACAAGGCTTGCATCAAAACGCAACCACTTCAAATTGAAACGACTCCGTCGTTTCGTCACGCACGGGCGCGAAAATGGTAACGTTTCAATAAACATTTTGGTAAAATGGGCCCCCATTCAGTTTGAATCCAGGCCCAATAAGCCCAATCGACGGTTACACTCTTGGGCAATGATGGCTCTTGCATAAAAAAATGCATTTACTGTCCAATCATGCTGTACGCATTTAATGCCTCCCAACCACTTTTCGAATACCAAGGGTTTCGATTTTCAAAGACTCTTGGGATTTCCATTACTCATTTTATGCTGTCTGAATCCGTTGTACGCAACGCGAGAAGAGCGGTCACCCGTTTATTAGAGCGGACGCCACAGAACTCCCATTTGAAGACTCAATTCGTACTCTTACGATTGAGATACACTTCCCCAATCCGACCTCAATATTGATCACGTTGAACGGATTATTAAATGCCTTCCTGTAGTCAATCTTCACTCTAACTTTGAATTGATTATCCATGGCAGAACTTGTTCCCATGCAGATAAGACAACGGCTCCAAAACTGAAGCACAGATGCATAATTCTTTATTCCATAAAGATCAACCAACATGCAACAACGCTTCGCAAACGGAGTCAACAAAAACTCCTTGGGGGGAATGGATTGGTGTCTCAGCTATATGCTGCACCATACCGACCCTAAGGTACAAAAAACTCCTTGGGGGGAAAGGATTGGTGTCTCAGCTATATGCTGCACCATACCGACCCTAAGGTCCTGCAAGCCGCCTATGGGAACAATTGGTGTCACAGCTATATGCTGCACCATACCGCCTCAAAGGTTTAACCAATTTCTTGCAGGAACAATTGGTGTCATAGCTATATGCTGCACCATAGCCATCCTGGATTCAACAATTCTCATTTGATCAGGAGTTACACTCCGGTTCAAGTCCAAAAGGATGAACACTCCATCCAAAGCTTGACTCCGCCTAACTACCAATGTTTTACGGAGTACATGCGTAACAAACTCAAGCACTACCCAACAAGTTCAAGTAAGTTCAACACTTGTAAAATTGTGCTTCCTTGGAAATTCCTAAGAGGCTACTCCGCCTTCTTACGGAATCCAATTCCTTGGAAATTCCTAAGAGGCCACTCCACCTTCTTACGGAATCCAATTCCTTGGAAATTCCTAAGAGGCCACTCCGCCTTCTTACGGAATCCAACTTCATGGAAATTCCTAAGAGGCTACTCCGCCTTCTTACGGAATCCAATTCCTTGGAAATTCCTAAGAGGCCACTCCGCCTTCTTACGGAATCCAACTTCATGGAAATTCCTAAGAGGCTACTCCGCCTTCTTACGGAATCCAATTCCTTGGAAATTCCTAAGAGGCCACTCCGCCTTCTTACGGAATCCAACTTCATGGAAATTCCTAAGAGGCTACTCCGCCTTCTTACGGAATCCAATTCCTTGGAAATTCCTAAGAGGCCACTCCGCCTTCTTACGGAATCCAACTTCATGGAAATTCCTAAGAGGCTACTCCGCCTTCTTACGGAATCCAATTCCTTGGAAATTCCTAAGAGGCCACTCCGCCTTCTTACGGAATCCAACTTCATGGAAATTCCTAAGAGGCTACTCCGCCTTCTTATGGAATCCAATTCCTTGGAAATTCCTAAGAGGCTACTCTGCCTTCTTACGGAATTCAACTTCGTTGAAATTCCTAAGAGGCTATTCCGCCTTAAAAGCACGAAAACACTTGTCCAAAAAGCTAGACCTGAGTGTTGTAGCTCATTAAAGTGACTCCGCCAGTCACTATAACAAGCTAGGGGACAAATGATCCAGTCTAGATACCGGCCCCCATTCTCGTGACGTCAGACTGACCTCATATAAGGAAAACCGGTGTCCTGGTTCAACGTTACCACACCGGATATCCGTTGTCTGGCCATCCGTCCTCACTCCACAACAGCATCATTCATTTTCTCCATAACGGTTCTATGTTCATTTTTACAGGACATTTGTATAACTGTTGGCTTTTCAGTCACAGCAGGAGAAGAGCCCCTGATAACTTATCAACAAAGACACTGTTTGTAGCAAAATACGTCACATCAATGGCTTCAGAAAGCAAGTGGGTGTGTCAGCGGATTATGCGGAAAAGGTGATTATCCTGTCCTCTTCCTAGAGGATCGTACTCTGATAATTGACCTACCCTCCTGACACATTCTGAAAGTTGAGCCACCTTGATTGACACTATATACACGCTATCAGAGCTAAGGGACCCACCTGTATCCAACGACTCTTTTCTCTCACGTACAACTATAAGAAGCCCATATCAATACACATGCACGGTATCATCGTTCTAACTTAGATTCTACTATTACTTCGCTTGAGTATTCACTGAGTTCATACACTCTTCTAACTTGAGCGTCGGAGAATCTTTGCAGGTGGCACCACCTTTCGCCCCCCTGCAACGCGAATCGTTGGTGTGAAGGATCTCCAGAACAACAAGACCGGCCTCTCCCACTGAGAGACCGGATTAATACGTCGGTTACTCACAGTTCCGGTGTGCAAACCCTAAAAACACCTGTATTCTTGTGGCTGGTCCCACACCAGATCCTAGACCCCGGTCCAGACCAGTTCACCTTCCATCTTGGACTGCTAGCTATATATCATATAACATATATTTTAGACACAAAAATTCAAACAAGAAGGAGTGAGAAACAAAATATAATATATTACAGATAAGACATAAGCATAAGGGTTTTCACAAACTAATATAGTAATATCAGTCATAATCTCATATACAATCAATTATGAATATAGGGTTTCCACATACATAACACTTATATTTTCTTTCATAACCATCCATATAGAATGTCACAATCACATGAATGTTATGTAATGCTTATGCTACTGTCTCATTCAGTTTATGCATGTGGGCCCTTAAAGTTTTAGTTTGCACTGGGCCAACCAGGAGTTTACACTGTTTCATAAATTCTGGATAATAATAACATAAATGCCTTCATGGCATATGAACAGCTCAACTGGCGTGGAAACACTTAGAGACTAGTCAGACTGAGAAAGTTTTTATTGTGAAAGTACCCGACACCAGGGAGCGACCCCAGGTCACCTGAAGCACCCTTTCACACTCTCTCATCCCAAGGCTCGTAATTAAGCCTCCTCTAATGTATCCTCGGTTTCTATAATCCGTCCCCAGGCAATATCACATCTCATGTCTCTTTAATGATTCATGATGCATGAACTACTCGCATATTTAGTTGGTTAAGGCTTTTAGAAACTCAATTATTAAATACCATAAAGGTTCACAAAATCATCACAATAAACTGTACATTTCCATAAGTTCTTCTTTGAACTTTTGTTATACTGAAATAATTTAGTACAGTCTTCAAATTCAGATCTTACCAAAATTGAGTTTCCAAGCCTTAAATATCTCAAAGTTTTCTCTTAAAAATCTTCATATATTTACATAATCTTTCTCAATTTGAATCTTAACTAGATTGAGTTTTTTGAAATCTCCACAAAATATTCTTTAGTTATTTCGTTGGGGAAAACCAAAATAATTTACTTTAAACTTCTAATTTCTAAAGAAAATAATTTAAAATCATTAACTAAGAATACTTAAAACTATACAAATTTCTTTAATTCAAGAATTAATTATCTTAACCTCTGATTTTCATAAAGTAGCTTCTTTCTAATACTAGATTTTATTATAGAGATTAAAAATAAAGTTAATAAAATTTATTTCTAAGAAGAAATAAAAGACTAAAATAATTATAAAATACTTTCTCTTGGAATAAAAATTTAAAGAGTAAGGTAAGAAAATTCTTACTGAGTTTTAACTTTCCGTCATGCTTACTATATGTTCAAACTTCATATCACAAGGTCATCAATCATTCATCAACCAAAATCAAGTATAGTAATCTCATCAATCACAATCAAATATCATCAATCATAATTGCATATTATTAATCACAGTCTAATATTATAAATCACAATATCATTAATCGAAATCAATTATAATCAAGTCAAATCAACTAAATATCGCTTATAAATATAATTCAAATTTTTAATGGTTATTTAAATTAGTAGATTTGATTTTGAGTCCTTATAGTCCATTCCTCGCACAGGTCTATATAAGTCCATATATCCAGTCTTCGCATAGGTATAGTTCAGTCTAGACAGGTCATAATAGTCCAAGTCCTTGCATAGGTTTAGTTCGATCCATATAGGATATAAAAATCCAAGTCCTTGCATAGGTTTAGTTCAGTCCGTATAAGTTATAATAATTCAGATCCATGTATAGATATTTCAGAATAAGTTACACAATATATTAAATTTATTATAAATTTTAAGTTGAGAAGTTATTACTTTAAAATAATAATATTATTAAATTTAAAAGGAGTAGGGGACTCCTCCCTTTATTCTTATGTCTTTCATATTATATTCTTATCTCATTCCCCCTTACCTTGAATTGTTACCCAAAATGGATTTGCTTTGCGCCTCCGATTTCTAGAAATATTAATACCAATCTTATTTCAGTATAAGCATAAGACGAAGATTAAGATTACTACTTAAAACAGAAATGATAAATTTTGAATAGTGAATAGTGAATAGTAAATCATGAATAGTAATAGTAAATAGTAAAACATAAATAGTAACAGTAAATAGTAAAACATGAATAGTAACAGTAAATAGTAAATCGTAAATAGTAACGGTAAATAGTAAATAGTAATTTACTATTTGAATAGTAATTTACTATTGAAATAGTAATTTACTATTGAAATAGTATTTACTATGCAGAATAGTAACTTAAAATAATATTATTTCCAGTATAATAACAGATTTCTAAAAACGATATAAAAATAACCCAAAAAATATAAAAGAGAAGTATTCTTACCTTAGGATTTTGGCAGAACCTTCTCTCTAAAAACTTTTCTTCTCTCTCTCACTTCCACCACTATCTCACTAGCACTACTATATTAAGAAAACTTAATCTGAAATTGTGAATTCTAAAGAAGAAATCCTTCGGTATTTATAGGAAAAAAATTTACTATGCATTCCATTATTTTAATATAAAAGTACTATGTATTTTTGAATTTTTTATTCCAGGTTACTGTGCATCTTTTGAAAATTTCATACATGCACAGTGATTTGCATAGTAATTGTCAGCAAAATTATTAAGTCAAATAGTAACCCTTCACTCGGTATATTTTAAATATTCAAAATGAGTCCTTTTTGAAATTTAGCAATATTATATCAGTCCTCACTAATTTTATAATAAGTAATATAAAGCTGAAATTTTAAAAATCTAAAATTTTTTGTTAATAAAAATTTATTGATACGTTTCTAATTTTTTAACGATTAGAAAAAATCAAGATTTTTCTCAAACCGATAATTTTTAGATAAGTCTACTTGAAATGGATTTTAGAAAATTTTCTTATAATTTAACTTTACATTCTTGTAAATATTTTTAATTTTAAGCAACTTTATATGAATTTAAAATTATTTAAAATATATTATTTTATTAAAATAATTCAAAATTTTCAAAAAATTCCAGAAAATCATAAATATTATGTAGATCAAAAAGTTCAAAAGAACCATAGTCTAATTCCTTCAAAATTTTATTTTAAAATTCTAATAAGAGTTAAATCTTAAATATGTAAAAAAATAAAAATATAACAACATAAAATAAAAATGGTGAATAGTAAGGATATTAAAAATTCTTAATATAATTTTACTTTAAAATTCTTATTTAGAAATATTTTCATTTTTTTTATTATTATGATTTTAAAAAAACAAATAATAAAAATATAAATACCAAAATTTCAAAAAAAATGATAATAATAAACTAACTTATAGTAAGTATTTCTCAAGAAATATATATTAATATCTATTTCCTATTTGTGATGAAAATAGGATGTTACAACTCTACTCCCCTAAAAGAAATTTCATCCTTGAAATTTAATATTGTTAATAAATCTTACCATAGATAAACTAACTGAACTGTTCTAAAATATATTTCTAGTTTTCTTGACAATTGTGTACATTTTCCTTAACATTGCCATTTATCTCTCTTTTTTTTTAATCTTATCAGTATTTTTTTTCCTTAACTCAAAAATATTACTCGTATTAATTTTGTCAACCATGCTCATCATAAATTGATGGTTAACTCTAAACACTTCAATAATTACGTTTCTCAATCTATTAAAATCTTACTTAACATAATCCATAACATCTATTAATTAAATTCCTACTCGTAACATAGTAAAATGGACTGCTCAGAATTAATTACTGGACAACTAGCCGTTAGCAACTAGCCGTTGGACTAGCCGTTGGACTAGCCGTTGGACTAGCCGTTTATGACCGTTGCAACTCTCCCTCCCTTGCTTGCTTATAAATTCTCATTCCATTCTCACCTCCTATCACAACTTCAAGGTTTCTTAGTTTCTCTCTTCTATCTAATTTCTTCAATCTTTTCCTCAAGTACTATCATACTATTCGATGGCCAACCTTCCTAGAAGTAAGGAAGAACGAAGTCGGGATGGACTACAGGTTGTGGTAACAAGTGCCTCACTTCTTATAATCGTTATGATTATTTCTCTAGTTTGGATAATTTTTGTATTGCCAAGACTCTTAGACCTCTATCTATGATATACTAGATGTTCTATTTTATTTTCCTTAATGTAATCGTGTATAATAAATTATCCTAGTGAGAAAGGATAAATATGTCTTAGTCCATGTTGTACTTGTTTATCTAGTTAAATCCTTATGGTCTTTGTTTCATGATAATCCAGGGTATGTAATCATTTCTTATTGTCTTCTATAATGAATTAAATATTCCTTAACTAAGTGATTGCACATTCCATTATAATTGACTACAACCATTACATATATTTGATAAATTCTCCAATATTAAATGATCACAAATCACTACGTTGACTTAGAAATACTCACTTGAATTTTTTTTTATGGGTAACTAAGACTTATGTAATTCTCTTTATAGGAAAATCAATAAGTAAAGGTTCATATATACTTCCTCATGGTTTACTAACACATTTCTTTATTTTAAATCTACAATGGTCATTACATAACAATGATTTATATCAGGTATGTATATTCGTCGAACAAAATCGATGACTAAAAGAAAATAACTTGATAAACATGTATCATATTGTTAGGAATCACAAAAATATTTTATGTCACAATTTCTAAATATTAAACCAATATCGATGTCTTCCAAAGATCTATAATGCTTATTTTAGGTCATTCATTGATATATTTATCACAATAAATCAATTTTAAAAAATTCAAAAATATATGGTTAATTACATTCGATGTCACAATCATAAAAGTTTCATTAATTCATATATTTACACACATAACCATCATAAATAAAAACTTTATCAAATCAAACAATAATTAACATATTTTATATGTCATACAAAAGAAGAATCAATACAAATAGCCAGAGATACAATTCCTAATATGATTATTTGTTATATCAAACAAGTTATAAATTATCATATTTCTTTCATGAAGCATACATCCACATATTTTTCTTTACAAAATATATCACCAAAGGACAAAACTATGATTCTATCTTAAACAATTTGTTATACTAGTTTGGGATTACAACAGTTATCTACCCATTGGAATTCTAATTCACACAAGTATCTCTACAACTTCAAGGACATGGTAAGGAATATCCTAATAGGATTTATTGAGTTTATCTCCATTTCTCCATATACCACATTAACCCAAGGTTAAATTCGTTGATCTTAACATCCTTCTTTTGACATGTCTTTCACTACTTAGTGCAAATCATTCGGGGTGATCAGTCCCGATAGTTTATAACTAAGTAGTCAAAGTCACGACAGCTCCAGTCTAGAATTCATACCAAAATATTTCTAAGAATTTTCTATTGTCTTATCTCCCTTGTTGTCTCATACCATATTGTAAAACAGGAAAATGTTAGAATATTTCACTATCACATATTAATCAGAGAATCAAACACCATACAATACACTTGGAATAAAAGGAAATAACTGTATTAGTTAATTTACCTTATCATTCCATCATACATTAAGGACCGTACTTAAACAATGTCAAGAAAGACTTCAGAATGGCCAGTTTCTGATAATCCCTGCAATAACATTTTTCAAGTAACAGGCTATAAAGTTCTACCTTATACTTCTTATGAACTTAAAATTAGTTCCTTCTTTCTATACTCCTAATTTTTCTTCACTTACTTCTTACCATTTACTCTACTAAAATTTCCTCTTTTCTCAACCATAAAATCTCTTGTCAAACTTAACCATCAGAGTACACTAACACGCTAGTAAGACCATACCACAAGCCGGTTTGGATTGAACTGCTCTAATACCACTTTGTAACACCCCCTCATATACACGAGATAAAAAAAAACTTTTAGAAAGATATACATATTTATCACTCTTTATCTCGTGTATACAAGGACGTATATACATCTAATTTCCTTTGAATATTGAAAGTAAAAAAAAATTGTCTTTCAATATTTGTCCATAATGACAAAATAATTTATAGAAATCATAAGTGATAAATCATTACAATATTATATCCGAATGAAAGAGTTTATCAAAGTTTAACATTTACCTTGTTACAATTATCTACTTGATATTGTAATAAGACAAAATAAAATTAAACTATACCTCTACTACAAATGTGAACAAACATTTCCTAGTCCTTGAACCATCGAGTTTTTGAATCCTACTCTTGTCATATCTCTTCATCTAATCGATTGAGGATGAGACCACTTTATCCTCTTGTAATTACATATCCTTCCATCTTGGACTGCTAGCTATATATCATATAACATATATTTTGGACACAAAAATTCAAACAAGAAGGAGTGAGAAACAAAATATAATATATTACAGATAAGACATAAGCATAAGGGTTTTCACAAACTAATATAGTAATATCAGTCATAATCTCATATACAATCAATTATGAATATAGGGTTTCCACATACATAACACTTATATTTTCTTTCATAACCATCCATATAGAATATCACAATCACATGAATGTTATGTAATGCTTATGCTACTATCTCATTCAGTTTATACATGTGGGCCCTTAAAGTTTTAGTTTGCACTGGGCCAACCAGGAGTTTACACTGTTTCATAAATTCTAGATAATAATAACATAAATGCCTTCATGACATATGAACAACTCAACTGGCATGAAAACACTTAGAGACTAGTCAGACTGAGAAAGTTTTTATTGTGAAAGTACCCGACACCAGGGAGCGACCCCAGGTCACCTGAAGCACCCTTTCACACTCTCTCATCCCAAGGCTCGCAATTAAGGCTCCTCTAATGTATCCTCGGTTTCTATAATCCGTCCCCAGGCAATATCACATCTCATTTCTCTTTAATAATTCATGATGCATGAACTACTCGCATATTTAGTTGGTTAAGGCTTTTAGAAACTCAATTATTAAATACCATAAAGGTTCACAAAATCATCACAATAAACTGTACATTTCCATAAGTTCTTCTTTGAACTTTTGTTATACTGAAATAATTTAGTACAGTCTTCAAATTCAGATCTTACCAAAATTGAGTTTCCAAGCCTTAAATATCTCAAAGTTTTCTCTTAAAAATCTTCATATATTTACATAATCTTTCTCAATTTGAATCTTAACTAGATTGAGTTTTTTGAAATCTCCACAAAATATTCTTTAGTTATTTCATTGGGGAAAACCAAAATAATTTACTTTAAACTTCTAATTTCTAAAGAAAATAATTTAAAATCATTAACTAAGAATACTTAAAACTATAAAAAATTTCTTTAATTCAAGAATTAATTATCTCAACCTCTGATTTTCATAAAGTAGCTTCTTTCTAATACTAGATTTTATTATAGAGATTAAAAATAAAGTTAATAAAAATTATTTCTAAGAAGAAATAAAAGACTAAAATAATTATAAAATACTTTCTCTTGGAATAAAAATTTAAAGAGTAAGGTAAGAAAATTCTTACTGAGTTTTAACTTTCCGTTATGCTTGCTATATGTTCAAACTTCATATCACAAGGTCATCAATCATTCATCAACCAAAATCAAGTATAGTAATCTCATCAATCACAATCAAATATCATCAATCATAATTGCATATTATTAATCACAGTCTAATATTATAAATCACAATATCATTAATCGAAATCAATTATAATCAAGTCAAATCAACTAAATATCGCTTATAAATATAATTCAAATTTTTAATGGTTATTTAAATTAGTAGATTTGATTTTGAGTCCTTATAGTCCATTCCTCGCACAGGTCTATATAAGTCCATATATCCAGTCTTCGCATAGGTATAGTTCAGTCTAGACAGGTCATAATAGTCCAAGTCCTTGCATAGGTTTAGTTCGATCCATATAGGATATAAAAATCCAAGTCCTTGCATAGGTTTAGTCCAGTCCATATAAGTTATAATAATTCAGATCCATGTATAGATATTTCAGAATAAGTTACACAATATATTAAATTTATTATAAATTTTAAGTTGAGAAGTTATTACTTTAAAATAATAATATTATTAAATTTAAAAGGAGTAGGGGACTCCTCCCTTTATTCTTATGTCCTTCATATTATATTCTTATCTCACTCCCCCTTACCTTGAATTGTTACCCAAAATGGATTTGCTTTGCGCCTCCGATTTCTAGAAATATTAATACCAATCTTATTTCAGTATAAGCATAAGACGAAGATTAAGATTACTACTTAAAACAGAAATGATAAATTTTGAATAGTGAATAGTGAATAGTAAATCGTGAATAGTAATAGTAAATAGTAAAATATGAATAGTACCAATAAATAGTAAAATGTGAATAGTAACCGTAAATAGTAAATTGTAAATAGTAACGGTAAATAGTAAATAGTAATTTACTATTTGAATAGTAATTTACTATTGAAATAATAATTTACTATTGAAATAGTGTTTACTACACAGAATAGTAACTTAAAATAATATTATTTCCAGTATAATAACAGATTTCTAAAAACGATATAAAAATAACCCAAAAAATATAAAAGAGAAGTATTCTTACCTTAGGATTTTGGCAGAACCTTCTCTCCAAAAACTTTTCTTCTCTCTCTTACTTCCACCACTATCTCACTAGCACTACTATATTAAGAAAACTTAATATGAAATTGTAAATTCTAAAGAAGAAATCCTTCGGTATTTATAGGAAAAAATTTACTATGCATTCCATTATTTTAATATAAAAGTACTATACATTTTTGAATTTTTTATTCCAGGTTACTGTGCATCTTTTGAAAATTTCATACATACACAGTGATTTGCATAGTAATTGTCAGCAAAATTATTAAGTCAAATAGTAACCTTTCACTCGGTATATTTTAAATATTCAAAATGAGTCCTTTTTGAAATTTAGCGATATTATATCAGTCCTCACTAATTTTATAATAAGTAATATAAAGCTGAAATTTTAAAAATCTAAAATTTTTTGTTAATAAAAATTTATTGATACGTTTCTAATTTTTTAACGATTAGAAAAAATCAAGATTTTTCTCAAACCGATAAGTTTTAGATAAGTCTACTTGAAATGGATTTTAGAAAATTTTCTTATAATTTAACTTTACATTCTTGTAAATATTTTTAATTTTAAGCAACTTTATATGAATTTAAAATTATTTAAAATATATTATTTTATTAAAATAATTCAAAATTTTCAAAAAATTCCAGAAAATCATAAATATTATGTAGATCAAAAAGTTCAAAAGAACCATAGTCTAATTCCTTCAAAATTTTATTTTAAAATTCTAATAAGAGTTAAATCTTAAATATGTAAAAAAATAAAAATATAACAACATAAAATAAAAATGGTGAATAGTAAGGATATTAAAAATTATTAATATAATTTTCTTAATTAGTGAATACTAATTAAGTTATTTTAAAATTCTCATTCAGAAATATTTTCATTTTTTTTATTATTATGATTTTAAAAAAACAAATAATAAAAATATAAATACCAAAATTTCAAAAAAAATGATAATAATAAACTAACTTATAGTAAGTATTTCTCAAGAAATATATATTAATATCTATTTCCTATTTGTGATGAAAATAGGATGTTACACCTTGCATACTAGACATTTTATAAATAAATTTTTAATTTGTTAATTAAACAAAGTTAAAAAATTAAATCTCCATTATCTATGGAATAATTCTTTAGGACCAATATTTTAGAGTATTAAAATCCATCAATTGTACCATTATTTATGCTATTGAAAAGTAAATGTTGAGATAAAATATGTAACTTATTGGATTAAAAATGGTTTTTTGCAAAAGTCAAAATCTTCTTATAATGCAGACTATGAGATAAGAGATATCATATGATCATGCATTAAGACTCAAGATTTCATAACTTGCTAATCCCCAGGCTAATTATAAAGAGTTATAAAACATTTAGACAAGAAAGTTATTTTCGTTAATGACCATAAACTATATATGGAATACAAATATCATATTTCCCACTCTAACATTTAGAGAGTCAAAACCCAAAGAAGCAACATTCCTAACCTTTTTTTCCGTGATGGTGAAGAAGTCTAGTTCGGGTCGTCAAAGGATCCTAATTGAGAAAATACCCCAAAAAAGCCATTTACAAGTTACAATTTCTAAGCGTCGTTCAGGACTATTCAAAAAGGATAGCTAGTTAGCTTTGCACACTTTGTGAAGTAGAAATTGCAATCATTGTTTTCTATCCTACTGATAAAGCATTTTCTTATGGGCACCCAAAAGTTGAATTAATAATTAATTGTTATCTAGGTCAAAACAACAATATTACCCACCAATAAGTTGTTGATCATCATGACGGTGACGGTGATGGTGACGATGACGGTGAAGCTAATGTTTGTAATCTCAACATATAACTTACTCAAATTCTAAGTCAATTGGAGATTGAGAAAAAATAAAGGGAAGAGCTAGAGAGAGTGAGGAAAGTTATTCAGAGATAATTCTGGTGGGAAATTACCATTGATGAACTTGGATTCAATGAGTTACATCATTTAATGTTTTCATTGGAGGATCTCAAAAATAATGTCTCAAAATATGCTAACATAATGTTAATGGAACATAATACCAGTCTAACTCCACATATTATTGGGCTAGGGCCCAATGGACTTGGGCTTTCTAATGATGGCTTTTACAACAAACCTGCCCATAATATTTGTGCACATACTCACTTATCCACTTTTTCGAATGCCTCTTATATGAGTTTCGAATATTGATTGAAATTTTTCAATTCTTTTCATTGTTGGGGAGAGTGATTGGAAACTAGTACCTTACTAGTTATTGTCCTACCACTATTTGCTTGTCAATTTAATAATATTCTTGTAAATTTTATCAATGAAAATTTTAAAAACATGACAAAACATGCTCCGCCCTTATTGTAAAAAAAAGCCAAATTCCTAGACATAGCAATGGGAATATCGGGTCATTAAGGCAATTACAAATTATTTTGAATTAGAAATTAAAGTCGTAGGGAGCTCAACAGCCTCCCAGTTACAAAGTTCTGTTCCCGCACAAAACTTGTGGCATCACAAGAACCGTCTTCAATAACAATCACTTGATCTAGATATATTGTAGTATCGTAATTAGTCTCAAACATGAATCTTGCCTGAAGCAGAGTTCTATAAGGGTGCTTCCCCATGATTTCTTTTTATATATTTTTTTATTTTTTATTAAAACAAGATGTGTTACTGAAAAGGAAAAGAAAAAGGAGATAATAAAAAAAGACAAAAAAGGAAAACACAAAGATAAAAGTTAACTTATGGACTTGTCATGTCTTATTAATTATTATTTCCTAATAATATTTTTCGTATCTGTAGGGAATAATGATTAACAAGGATTAATAATAAGTTACAGACTTCTCGGATCGTCTAGTTTTTCAGAATAACTTTTAAAAAAATTTTACGATCCAAGGAACCTATAATTGAAAGAATGGAATTGAATGGACTTGAGAACCGTTTGTCCTATGACAAATTATTGGGCTTTTTCTTTAAAAAACATTTGTTGAGGTGTAAAAGAAAAAAATCCTTTAATTTAAAAGAAGGTAAAAGGAATATTTCCCCTTGTGTACCATAAACAAGATTTATCTAAAGGCCTCCTATCAGTTCTAAGGCTCCTCTAATAGTATCCTCTCTTATTGGGTGGCTATTTTAAATTACTAAAGGCCACTAGAGCTCAGACTCCACCCATGATGTTGACCATAACGGTAGAAAGCTTACCGGGTATGGGCACTATATAACACCCCTGTTTTTCTGTACTCGAATCCCGATGTAATCGACATAATTAATAAAAATACGAATAAATTTTTCACGTTTAAAATGTTTTCAAAATATCATCACGATCACATCAAGTACCGAATCACAGAAAACCTAAGAGTGAGATTAAATAACCTAAGCTGGATCGATAAATAAATTTCCCATAACGGTATACGAAAATAATGGAGTTTACAGCGAAAGAATGTGTATACCGGGCACACGCCTAGTCCCATATATGACGATATAAGAAAAGGTTCGGCAAAGCATACAATGGCATATCATAAGCCTAATAGACAATCATCATCATTTTACATAATTACATAAGCATGCAATGCCTAAGATATAAGTATATATATATATATATATATATATACACATTCGGGAATCTTCTCCCGACTATCTCAATCATCAATGAACATCATTCAATTTCAATGTTTCTAATATACATCAAATTATCTCTTACATTTTACATATATATTCATCATCCATCAATTCAAAGGATTATCTTTTACATATTCATAATCACTAAATCATCTATATCCTCATATCCAATTCATTCATTACACAAGAACTCATAAATGATGCCGGCCAAGGCACTTCCTCTACCACTATTTACCTTCACCCAAGCTTCAATTTAAAATCTGAACTCGTCCCATGGCAACCTACATCACAATGCTAAAAAGGAGACCACATGAGAGAGTGAGTTATACATTCAAAATGATGAATAATATATATATTGTGATCATGTGTATATGCATACAAGTATCATGTGTGCTTTGCTATCAAAACATCAAATTATCATTCATTCATTATCTCATTATCACAATAGGCATACAAGCCTTATGAATCGCAATTCATATAATAAATAAGCACAACATATACACAATCACAAACACCATCACTTTGCCACTTATCAACAAGGGCATTCATAATCATTACCATCATTAATTCCTTAAGGTTTCACTCAAATACCTCCTCGTAAGGGGTTTCTCAACACTCATGGTCATCCCATTTCAAATGCCATGGTCTTAAAGCTAATGCATATGTCAACTGTTTAATGCATATGCAACGGATCCGATTTTCAAATTCAACAATAATCACAATCACTTAAATTATCATCATCACTCAGGGATACACCCTTCGTGGCACCCTGCAAGGTGATTCATTTCAACATTATTCAACAACAATAGGACAACGTCCTCTTCACTCTGGGATATACCCTTTGTGGCACCCCGCAAGGTGATATATTCATTTCAATAATAATTCATACAATAGCATCTTCACTCAGGGATACACCCTTCGTGGCACCCCGCAAGGTGATATATACAACAGTAATAGGACAATGTCCTCTTCACTCTGGGATATACCCATCGTGGCACCCCGCAAGGTGATTTATTTCAACATTATTCAACAATAATAGGACAACGTCCTCTTCACTCCGGGATATACCCTTCGTGGTGTAACATCCCTGTTTTTAGTAGCAATCTTATTTGGTAAATTTTAAAGTATGGAAGGTCTGTTAGTGAGAGTTGGTAAATAAAACACTTTGTAGATGGTCTGCAATACTCTAAAAATTTTATTTTTTTGGGTATAATCATGGAATTTATATAGACCATTAAGGATATTATTCATTTTCCGAGTGAAACATGTCTTAGATAAGACTTTCCGAGTAAAGAAGGGATCTGTTCTGAGTGACAGAGAGAAATTTCGAGTGAAGGATTAGAAATTCCGACTGAAGGTTGAAATTCTGAGTGTAAGGTTATGTTTTCCGAGTAAAACATGACTGAGAGGGCTACTACCGAGTGCAATCCGAGTGATTTTGTCCAAGTCAGGACCTCCCTAGTGAGGAAGGGGATAGCATTCCAGGTAGAAAGGTCTTCAAGCGTGGTATTTTGGGCAGTGGAGTTCCGAGTAGGGGCATATCTGAGCCCAATGTAACCTGTCCTGAGTGGCATGCCCCTGAATATGAAATTTCGAGTGGAATATAGTGATGGGAGCCCATTTCGAGTAGAATATATATAAGGCTTAAAGCTATTTTTGAGTGAGGCTTATGTTTATGACTCCTTTTCCGAGTGGTGAAGGCCTTAAAGGATTCCGAGTGAAACGTATTTTGAGAAAGGTTAGTCTATGTGTTGCTAAGAGATGAATAGCCGAGTGAACCCCGAGTGGGGAAGGACTTAAATACTCCTGAGTGGTAAAATCCGAGTGAACCTCTTCTGAGGGAAGAAGGGTTGTGATGGTTTTGATTGAGGTATACTCTAGGAGTCATATCCTGAGTGAACGATATTATATGTATATTCTAATTGATTAAGGGTAACATGTATTCTAAGTGGCTAAGTATGAAATAAGTCCGAGTAAGACTTTACTTAGTGAATCTCTCCGAGTGATGTGGAGTTTGAATAAATCCGAGTGGACAAGATTTCATTAGGTCTGAGTGAGACAGTTTAGTGAATTCCTCCGAGCAATGAGAGGTCAGAGTAATGCCGAATGGAACTTGATAGTGGAGTCCGAGGGTGTAACTCCGAGTGGGGGATTGGCACCTATGGGGATTTATGATGTGTTGTCCAGAAGTATTCTGGAATAACTTCCCTCGTGAGAAAATAAAAAGGGAGTCGGTTTTTGAAGTAAATTACCGAGTAAGAAAAGACTAGGTTTGGAATGATTTAACCGAGTGAGAACCATCAGAAATGACTCGGACTTGAGTGAAGTTGCCAAGTGAAAGACTGATTGAGAAATGACTCGGATTTGGAATATATTGCCTAGTGAAAGGCCAAGTAAGAGATGAGTCAGCTCTGATTGATTTTACCGAGTAAAAAACCAAGCAAGATGAGTCGGTGTGAGGGTGAATTACCGAGTGAATGATGGGTCGGTCAGGATTATCTTGCTGAGTGGAAAACCTGTGTGCCTTGAGCCGGTTTCAGGGAGATTCTGCCGAGTGAGATACTTTATGAGTGAGTCCAAGTGAGGTAACTCCAACTGAGTCACCTCCAAAGAAGATAAATCTGACCGAGTGTTTTAAGAAGAATCAGTTCCGAGTGAGTAACCAATAGGTGGAAAGTCGGTTTCTGAAAGGCATAACTGAGTGGAACTCTGAGTGAGTGAAGACTCAGATTCGGAATAAATTTACCAAGCAGGAAGTATGAGTGAGAGAAAGAACTCAGTCTGGATAGGTTCTGCTGAGCAAGAAGAGGAGTACTTGAGTCGGTTTTAGAGGAATTCTGAGCGAGAACTGGATGACTCGCTCAAGCGAGTCAGATTTCGCTTGAGCGAGAAGGACCCCTGATGCATAATCATTCATTTCACTTAGTTTTCTTCACTTCGCCCAAGCGAGGATAGTATGACTCGCTCAAGCGAGTCGGAATTCACTTGAGCGAGGTGGAATTTTTCCTTACTGACCCAAGCGTGAAGGGACCACGCTCAAGCGAGCGTACTGTGCTCAAGCACAGTCGGTCCTGATTCTCCTTCTCTTCACGTGCAAGCACCTTTTCACTTTAATCATAACACCTTTATATATTTTATTATATATCCATTCTAATCAATGCAAGCTGACAACGAAAGTGGTCAAAAACAGCTCATCTTTTGTCCAAAAGTCTCCATTATCTCTATTATTCTCACCTAATCCTTTAATCAACGGAAAGCTTGTCTCCCACTTACTTTTCTCATTATTAAACCAATACTATCACCCATTAACTCTTAGACTCTCAGAACACACATACACTCTTCGTGCAAGCCTCCTTCTCTCTCATTTTCCTTTCTCCTCTGCAGCAAGAAAATAACGAGATCTTTCATTAAGGTAAGGGGGGTATATTCTCGGGTATTCTAGGGGAAAACCGAGTGAAAGGAAAGGGTTAAGGTACCTTTGGTCCTCACCTTTCCAAGACGGTTCAGGAATTGTTTTTAATTAAATGTTTTAATGTTTATTTATTATTTTATACATTTTTATTGATATGTATATGATTAAATTGGTTGTATTGATTATTATTATACATGATAATTTAGTGAATATGTTCAGTATTGAATTATGGAAAAGTTGATCGGTATTGACTGTGAAAATATTAAGAGCCATGGGTATTTCTGAATTCCAGTAAAGGAACTTATAATTATGAATATGATTTAATTATTATTATCCTTTTTATCATTTTGATTATTATTAATATTATCATTTTTATTATTCTGAATATTATTATTATTATTACTGTTATTATTGATTTTATTATTATCATTATTTTGTTATTATTAGTATTATTATTATTGCTGTTATTATTATTATTATTATTGTCATTATGCTAAATATTATTATTATTATTATTATTATGATGAGTGCTTATTTTATGATTAAATTCATGGCTCAATTAGAACTATTTTTTGATAACTTAACAAAATTGATAAGTAATTGAGCATGATTTTTATTATAAAGGGAGTATTAAGAAAAGAAGTTTGAAATTTGAAAATCAGTGAACAACTTGTCAAAAGCCTTGAAGAAACAAAGAGCATCAAGCAAAGGATACTTGAGCATGGAACACTACACGCCTGAGCGTGGAAGCCACGTTGCCCATGCACCCAAGTGAAACAAGGAACACACCAACAGCCCCTCACGCTTGAGCGTGAGCCCGAGCTCGCTCAAGCGTGACTTCATGCATGACTTACGCTCAAGCGTGGCACCAAGAAGCTTAAAGCGTGACTGAAATGGAATAAGGAACAGCATCAGGTCATCTCACGCTCAAGCGTGAGCAGGAGCCGCTTGGGCGTGACCTCGATCCCGCTTGAGCGTGGCTTGAGCGTGGAATACATATGTTGAACCAAGGAACCACGCTTAAGCGTGGACAAGCAAGCTCAAGCGTGACTCACACAGCGTGGGCTTCTTAATTCTTTATTCACCCGTAATGCGATGCAAACTCATCCACTTTCTGCTGTTTCCACCAGTCTCTGAAAGATGCCGTATGGGTTCTACGTAAGTGGGTAAGAGAAACTAAGCCAAAAACTCCTATAAAGCAAGCTGCAAACAGGGCATCAGGATATCCTATCAGCTGATACATCATTTCATCCTCTGTATTTTTCATTTCACACTTTCCATTTTCTGTATTCATTTCTTTGATGGTGAAAATGCAAGGCATGAGTAACTAATTTCCCTTATGGGATTGGCTGTAATCCATTCAACACTGAAGTAATGCTGTCGTAAGTTTTCATTGAGTAATGAGATTTGATAAAGTTTCTGTATTTCCTTCTGCGTTTAATGCCTGAAAGTACTTGATCACTATTTTCTTGTTCTAAGTTTTCTTGAGTATGCTGGGAAGTGACTTTTGAAAGCAGACCCTGAAAGAAATGCTTGTTGTGAGTAGGTAGCCAGGGATGGCGTCTAACGCAACAAACGTCAAAACAATCGATCGATAATGCTGGAATGGTTTCCAAAGTGACTGAGGGATCAGCGGTTTGGAAATCATTCTTATGAATTTTGTAGTCGAGGGATCGATGCAAATGACTTTGATTGTGACGTAGAACTTATCTTTTCGATTTACTTATATGGAAACTTATGCAGCTTACAGAGGTGAAGATGTGATGAAGCCAATCCCTGTTTTACAAAACTGATTTTTCCAACCTCATTTACTGTTATCTTTTGCACAATATTATTCTCTGTTATTTTGTTACTTACTATTTTTCATTCAACAACATTCACAACGAACCCAAACAAAAACTTTCTGCCAAATCAATTCAAACTAAAGTCTTCATTCTAGCACCTCCTCAGTGGAACGACAACTATACTATATTACAACTTCTGTGTTTAAACTTGGCACATCCATTTCATTGAGTTCATATTATACAAACTTGATTCTCTTTCAGCAAACTCAATATAAGCAAAACACTTATCAAGTTTTGGCGCCGTTGCCGGGGAGGTGATTTAAGTTTGAATATTTTAGCATTGAATTGACAAGACAGTGTAAATAAACTTGTTTGTAAATTGTTTTTATTTTTAGTAACCTTGCTACTTTGAGTTCTTGATTTATGATCTTGAGAGGACAGGGTACAAAAGAACAACTTGCATTTGATCCTAAGATAGACAGGTTCCTCAAGAAAATCAAGAAAGCCAAGCAGAACTTCCACGTAGGACAAACTTCCTCTGTTACAATGGAGGACAACAACAATAATCAAAATCCACCAAGGAGAACACTTGGAGATTACACATTGCAACAAGGACCTAGACACTACTCAAGCATTGCTATACCAAATACAATCAGGGCTATAGAAATGAAACCTGCTTTCCTTAGTTTAATTAGTTCCCATCAATTTCATGGAATGTCCAGTGAAGATCCTTACACTCACTTGGCCACATTCTATGAATTGGTAGGAACAATGGGATTTGAACAGGAAGTAATTGAGGCAGCATACCTAAGATTGTTTCCTTTTTCTCTTGCAGAAAAAGCTAAAGAATGGCTCCAGTCACACCCTAATCAAAGCTTGAACAGCTGGGAGACAGTGGAGGAAAAATTCCTACACAGATTCTTCCGACCATCCAGATTCATCAAGGCTAAATCAGATATCACAACATTTAAACAAAGCCATGATGAACCCTTTTGTGAAGCATGGGAACGCTTCAAATCTCTCCTCAGAAGATGCCCAAACCATGGACTGGAAGATATTGCCCAATTGAATATCTTTTACAGTGGTTTAAAGGGTGATACTAAAATGATTTTGGATGCAGCAGCTGGAGGAACCATGATGACAGTGGATGCAGAGCAAGCTACAAGGATCATTGAAGCATTATCATCCACAGATTACCAGGCTCAGCATGACAGAACACAAATCCAAAAGAAGGGAGTGTTGGAACTTAATACAACAGATGCCATTTTGGCTCAAAATAAGATTTTGACACAACAAATTGAAGTTCTGACACAGCAAATGGCAAAACTCCCGCAACAACTGCATGCTGTACAGTCTTCTACAGGAAACCAACAAGCACAAATGAGATGTGACTTTTGTGGAGGAGAACATCAGAATGGACACTGCCAAGGAGAACAAGGAGACCAATCTATCCTCTATATGAATAACCAAGGTAAGCAAAGTAACTTCAATAACAATACTTACCCCAATAATTTTTCACAGGGATGGAGGAATAGTCAAAATGGTGGATGGAAGCAAGAAGCAAGCACATCCAACAGACAGCAACCTTATCAACAAGGTCCTTCATTGACAGAAAGGACATCAAAACTAGAGGACACTCTAGAAAAATTCATGCAGGTCTCAATCACCAACCAAAAGAACACTGATGCTTCGATAAGAAACCTAGAGACACAAGTGGGGCAATTGGCTCGCCAAATTGCAGAGCATCACAACTCCCAATTTGGAGCCAATACACACCCAAATCCAAAGGAGCAATGCAAAGCAATCACAACAAGAAGTGGAAAGGTCATTGGACAAAAAGAGAATGACAAGGTGGAAGAAAAAGTAGAAAAAGAAAAAGAAACAGAAGAGGAAGTTAGTGAAAAGAAGAATAATGATGTAAATATGAAGGAGGAGGTTGAAAAAAAGAAAGAAATAAAAGAAGGGAAGAAGAAGGTGGACGACCCAACACCGCAACTGAAGAGCTTGCCGTATCCAAAGAACCCTTCAAAAATGGACAAGGAAAGGCAATTTGCACGATTTATGGATATCTTCAAAAGGTTACAAATAAACATACCTTTTGTGGAAGCCATGGAGCAAATGCCAACTTACGCTAAATTTATGAAGGAGCTGTTAACAAAGAAGAAGAGATTTTCTGAAGAAACAGTGGAGCTTGCAGCAGGCTGCAGTGCCATCATTCAAAAAGCACTGCCACAAAAAACAAAAGACCCCGGAAGTTTCACAATCCCAGTAACTATTGGTACTCTACCAGTAGGAAAAGCACTCTTGGATTTGGGAGCAAGCATTAATCTAATGCCTCTCTCAATGGTGAAAAAAATTGGAGATCTTGAGGTGAAGCCAACCCGGATGACCCTCCAGCTGGCAGATAGGTCTATGAAATTTCCATATAGCATAGCTGAAGATGTACTGGTAAGAGTTGACAAGTTTGTGTTTCCTGTAGATTTTGTCATAATGGATATAGAAGAAGATGCAGAAGTACCTCTCATTTTGGGGAGACCCTTCATGAAGACCGCAAAAGTAATCATTGATGTGGATGACGGGAAGTTAAAAGTGAGAGTGCAAGATGAAGAAGTAAATTTCAATATGTTTGATGCAATGAAATACCCAAAAGACAAACAACAGTGCTTCAAAATTGATGTTGAAGAAGAAGCCATCAGAGAGCAAACCAACGAATGGTTCAACAAAGATCCACTGGATAAGCTGAACATTGGAGCAATGGATGAAGACAAGAACAAGGACACGCAAGATGCTCAAAAAGAAAGTCACTTTGGAAGGCTATCTGAGGAAACAAAAGAAGTTGTTCCACCAAAAGTGGAGTTAAAAGCTTTACCTCCACACTTGAAATATGTCTTTCCTGATAATGATAACCAAAAACCTGTTATTATTAACAGGGAATTGACAGGTACAGAAGAGAAGCAGTTGATTCAAGTGTTGAAGGAACATTCAACAGCAATTGGATGGAGGCTGGAAGATTTGAAGGGAATAAGCCCAGCTTACTGCACTCATCACATTTACATGGAACAAGAATTCAAACCAATTGCTCAGCCACAGAGACGCTTGAACCCAACTATGAAGGAAGTTGTAAAAGGGGAGGTAACCAAGTTACTAGAAGCTGGTATAATTTATCCTATTTCTGATAGCTCTTGGGTTAGCCCTATGCAGGTTGTTCCAAAGAAAGGAGGAATCACTGTCATACAGAATGAGAAACATGAATTGATCCCTACAAGAACTGTCACAGGATGGAGGATGTGTATCGATTACAGGAAACTAAACACTGCTACCCGGAAAGATCATTTCCCTCTGCCCTTCATGGATCAAATGCTAGAAAGACTTGCAGGTCAAGCATACTACTGCTTTCTAGATGGATACTCAGGGTATAACCAGATCGCAGTTGCACCTAAGGATCAAGAAAAAACAGCATTCACATGTCCCTTTGGGGTATTTGCATACAGAAAAATGCCCTTCGGATTGTGCAATGCCCCTGCAACATTTCAAAGATGTATGCTTGCTATCTTCTCTGATTTGGTGGAAAAATGCATAGAGGTTTTCATGGATGATTTCTCTGTTTTTGGTTCTTCATTTGACCAATGTTTGAAAAATTTGACCACTGTATTGAAAAGATGTGTAGACACCAATTTGGTTTTGAATTGGGAAAAATGTCACTTCATGGTGACTGAAGGCATTGTGTTAGGACATCAAATCTCCAAAAGAGGCATTGAAGTGGACAAAGCCAAGGTGGAAGTAATCGAGAAATTGCCACCACCAGGAAATGTAAAAGGAGTCAGAAGCTTCTTGGGCCATGCAGGATTTTATAGAAGGTTCATCAAGGACTTCTCAAAAATTGCAAAGCCTTTGAGTAATCTCTTAAACAAAGACACTCCTTTCATTTTTGATGATTCTTGTTTACATGCTTTTGAAACTCTAAAGCATAAACTAACATGTGCACCTGTAATAGTTGCCCCTGATTAGGGACTAGATTTTGAAATGATGTGTGATGCCAGTGACTATGCTGTTAGGGCCGTATTAGGACAAAGAAAGGCTAAAATTTTTCATGTTATACACTATGCTAGTAAAGTTTTAAACCCTGCACAAACAAATTATGCAACAACAGAGAAAGAACTCTTAGCAATAGTGTATGGCCTGGAGAAATTTAGACCTTATCTGATTGGTTCCAAAATCACTATTTTTACTGACCATGCTGCCATTAAATATTTGTTGAATAAATCTGATTCTAAACCCAGACTAATTAGATGGATCTTGCTAATGCAAGAATTCAATCTAATAGTCAAAGACAAAAAGGGCAGCGAAAATTTTATTGCAGATCATTTGTCCCGACTTGTCAATCAGGAAGTCACACGGCTCCAATCTGAAGTGAAGGAAGAATTTCCTGATGAAAAGCTACTGATGCTGAAAGAACGGCCATGGTTTGCAGACATGGCCAACTTTAAAGCTGCTGGAGTACTGCCTGATGACCTTTCATGGCAGCAGAAGAAGAAGTTTCTAAGGGATGCGAAGCAATTCATATGGGATGACCCCTACCTATTCAAACTTGGATCAGATCACATCTTGAGGAGATGTGTGTCCCAAGAGGAGGCTGAGAGCATCCTATGGCACTGTCACAGCTCACCCTATGGAGGACATTTCAATGGGGAAAGAACAGCAGCAAAGATCCTCCAATCAGGTTTTTATTGGCCCTCTTTGTTTAAAGATGCTAATGTTTTTGTGCAGCATTGTGAAGCATGTCAGAGGACAGGGAACATATCAAAAAGACATGAGATGCCCTTGACTGCCATCCTTGAAATAGAAGTCTTTGATTGCTGGGGCATAGATTTTACTGGGCCATTACCAATGTCATTCTCAAATGAGTACATAATTGTGGCAGTAGACTATGTCTCTAAGTGGGTGGAAGCCATGGCATGTGCTAAAGCTGATGCCAAAACTGTCATCAAATTTCTTAAAAAACACATTTTCAGCAGGTTTGGCACCCCAAGAGTCTTAATAAGTGATGGAGGCTCTCATTTCTGCAACAGTCAACTCCAAAGATGCCTTGAACATTATGGAGTCAAGCACAAAGTAACTTCCCCTTACCATCCTCAGGCTAATGGCCAAGTGGAAGTATCCAACAGAGAAATTAAGAGGATATTGGAGAAGACAATCAGCCAAAGCAGAAAAGACTGGTCATTGAAGTTAGATGACGCTTTATGGGCCTATAGAACAGCATACAAGGCACCAACTGGATTTTCACCTTATCAATTGGTATATGGTAAAAATTGCCATCTTCCAGTGGAACTTGAACATAAAGCATTTTGGGCACTAAAAACCCTCAACTATGACCCAAAGGCATCAGCTGAAGAAAGGAAGATTCAGATGCACAAGTTGGAAGAATGGAGGAATCATGCCTATGACTCATCCAGGATCTATAAAGAGAAAATGAAGGTTTACCATGATAGACACATCATGAAGAAAAGTTTTCACCAGGGACAATCTGTTCTTCTTTTCAACTCAAGGATGAAACTATTCCCAGGAAAACTCAAGTCTAAATGGTCAGGACCCTTTATTGTCAGGGAGGTGAAACCTTATGGAGCTATTGAGTTGCAAGATCCAAAATCTGAAAGAACTTGGGTCGTGAACGGACAGAGAATAAAGCCCTATTTAGGGGGAGAAGTGGAGAAGGTTGCCACTGATATCCTGCTAAAAGACCCATGATCAAACTCAGGCGTCGAGCTAATGACGTTAAACAAGCGCTTATTGGGAGGCAACCCAATCTTTTGTGTTTTATTTCTTTGAAAATTTTTCACTTTAAAAGTTTCTGTTCACCTTGTAGAAGGGTCTGCAAACAAAACTGGAGCTGGAAGTTGAATTCAGAGAGACATGAGGACATCACCACGCTCAAGCGTGGATAATCTAGCTTAAGCGAGCCAAGGTAAGTCCTAAACCATCCTCATCAAGCTTAAGCGTGAGAGTCAAGCTTAAGCGTGGCACCTCTGCTAAAGAAATTTTCAAACAAAATAAACCCGATCTCGCTTAAGCGTAACCTTTTACGCTTAAACGAAAGGACCTGGACAGCAATCAGAGGCTACCACGCTCAAACCAAGACCCCTGCGCCCAAGCGAGAAAATAAACTAAGCATCAGGTGGTTGGTCACGCTCAAGCGTGATACCCTGGCGCTCAAGCGCAACACCCCTACGCTCAAGCATGCCAAACATACGCTCAAGCGAGCCATTAAATAAAGTATCAGGTATGAAAGTTCTGTTACACGCTCAAGCGAGGCAAACACAAGCCTGAGCGAGGGGAGCATACCTTAGAGCAACACCCACACGCTCAAGCGTGATAACCCAGCGCTCAAGCGCGCAACTCTTACGCCCAAGCGTGACAAAAACACGCTCAAGCATGACATTTTCATTCTCAGACCCTGAATCCAGGCCGATCACGCTCAAGCGTGGGTATATTGCGCTCAAGCGTGGAGCTTTCACGCTCAAGCGTGAAATCATGGCGCTCAAGCGCGATAATGCAAAACAGCCCCTGATGCTAATAAATGCAGAATTTTGAAACTGCCCACTCCCTCACTCACATAACCGTTCATCAACCTTCTGACTCTCTATGTTTTGTAACTGCCCTCTCTTTTCCAATAATTGTCTCTTCACTCTCATCTCATAAGTCACGCTTTTATTTTGCAAACCATTCTCTCTTGCACTTTCGGATCCTCCCAGGTAACTGCTGCACTATCCTCTTTTTGAAATTCAAAGCATTAGACTACTGTGTATGGAGAATTGATACATTCCTTTTGAGAATATATTGAGGCCTTTAAATAACTTCTTCCTGTTTTTTTTTATGAATGCTATGAGTTATGAATTGTTTAGAGAAAGACGTTCAAGCTTTGCTCTTGTATTTCAAATTCTTTGTAATTCATGACCCTTTTCTGTTTCACATTCCTTTAATGCATGCTGAATGTTTGATAAAAGTACTAAAAGGAAGTATCTTAAGTGCAAAATGGTTCTTAACTTTCTTGCAGATGGCCAGAACCAAGCAAACTGCACTAATTCCCCCTGCCACCACTTCCCCAAAAAGGAGTTCCCGAAAGAACAAGGGCAAAAGACCACGAACAGATGAAAAAGATGATGCTCCAAGATTCAGGAAGAAAGGCAACAACAAGCGGTATGAAGACATCTCAAATTGGACATTCATACCAGAAAGGAAAGTAGACTTGGCCTTGGGAGAATGCGATGCCTTCCTGCAGATCATAAGAAGGAGAAATTGGTTAAAAGTATGTTACCCAAGGGAAAAATTTGACCCTGAAGTGGTAAGAGAATTCTATGCAAACGCCTGGACAAAAGATGGAGGGGGGGAACGAAAAACCTATGTGCGGGGTACATGGCTCTCATATGACAGAGACACAATCAATTTCTACTTGGGGAACATCATGACCTTAGGAGAAGGGGAAATCTACGAATATGCTGCCATGGTTGCAAAGAACCAGTTCATTGCCACACATGACCTTGAAGCCGCTATCTGTGTTCCAGGACACCACTTTCAAATGGGGCAAGGAGAGACACCAATGAGAGTCTTAAGAAAGGACATGACTACTATTGCTCAAGTTTAGACTTCCTTCTTATTAGCTAACATTGCTCCTAACGCTCATGTCTCTGATTTGATTTTTAGTAGGTGTTACCTCCTATACTGCATTCTGAGAGAGGACATCTCTGTTGATCTAGCCCAAGTACTATCGGATGAAATCCACAAGTTTGTGATTTCTGACCAGAAGTATTCCCAGGCAGGTCAAAAGGTAAAAGGGAGTCTTGGTTTTCCTGCCTTTATCACTGATTTTTGTGCAGCTCATGGTGTTGAGGTACAAGACCTCAAACCAATCAGGCCTTCCATAGATAAACGCTTCATTGAGCGTTACTGCAGTAATCCAGCACTCCCTGCAACTGATGCACCTCCTCCACATGCCTCACAAGCAGCACAGCAAGCATTCAGCACTGCACCTGCCCACCCCCCCTCAGCACTGAAGCCAACCTGATTTTACAAGGCATTCACATCCTGAAAGTTCAAAACAGCCATCTCCTAGCCCAGCAGAACGCTCAGCATAGAGGTTTGTTACATGTTCACAATGGCCTTTATTATAGCATTCCTGCAGGTCAACACAATCCATGGATGCCACCTGCCCAGTTTGAGGCCCTGCTTGCTTGGCCTGGGGACAGGCCTCCGTTTATGGGAGGAGGTGAGGCTACACAGGAGGATAGGCCAGGAACTTCAACTCAGGGACCTCCAGAAAGAGACTTGGGAACAGAGGAGGACTCATCCGAGGAAGAGTGAAATTTTAATGCTTTCAGTTCTTGACAATTAAAATTGCTACTTAGTTTGACAATTTATAGCTTTACTTTATCTTTAGTACAGCACACTTTAGAAATTGCATGAGATTTTCTGCCTGTGATTATTCCTATCTGCTTGTGATTATTCTTGTTTGTTTGTGATTATTCCTGTTTTGATGATTAAAACTTTGAACATCTTTGAAAACCCCAACCAAAGATCTCACTTTTTGAACAAAGAAAAGTTTCTAAGCAGCACAATGTTTTTTAGGCAACAACACTGATTCTTTTTTAGGCAAAATGACTTAATTAAGAACCAAGGAACTGGAATGCATGTATTGTTGCTTGTTTATATGACTTGAACCCTTTTCTGTTAGAATAAGGAAGTAAGCTGTATATCTCGATGAAAGGTGAGAAAATCTAAACACTTGAGAGCCTCATTTGAATTTGTTAAATTAGCATTGACTGATTTTCTAATTAAACCTTTTTCTTAAGAAACAAGCAAGGAAATGATAAGGCAATTTTGAAAAAAAAAAAAATAGTTAGCCAAGAGCCAAAAAAACTACCCTGATAAAAATATCCGATTTTTTTGGCAGCCCATCTTTGAGCCATAAAAGCATGAAAAATTTTTTTCTCTGCCCTGAGCTAAGCATAAAGGCAAAAATTCTACCTCACCTGCATGTTCATCTTGAAAAAGAGCATAAACTAGTTTTTCAAAAGAAGATGAAACAAATAGAGGCAGGAGAAGAAAATGCAGAAAGAATAAGTAAGCTCTCCAAAGATTGTATAAAAGAGCTGGAGTAAAACAAAAGAAAATTCTGAAGTTTCAATGCAGAGAAGGAGCCTTCTAAATCAACCAAAAACACTTATGCTCTTCTTTAAAACATGCGTTTTGAAACCCAGAAAAACCAAAGTTTCTTGTTAACCCAGCCTCATTACACCCTTAAAAGACCTTCTGATCCTTGCTATTCATTTGAATTTTGGTTTTACTAGAAATGACGGGCAATGTTAACAGAACAGTTTAAATGATGGATGAGCGAAACAGACACATGGTAAGAAATAATGAGAAATTCTATATTCTTACAGCAATGGGTTACATGCTTTATGAATAAGGTAATGGTGCATTATATTTTAAGGAATTGGTATTAAGAAAATCATTTGTCTAGACATTAACCCAGATTATTGCCTTTTAAACTTTTGTCTGCAACAGAAACTCAGATTTTTAAAAAAAAAATGCTTGTTTTCCCTTTTCAAATCTTCTTTTTACTTGAGGACAAGCAAAAATCTAGGTTGGGGAGAGTTTGATGAGTGCTTATTTTATGATTAAATTCATGGCTCAATTAGAACTATTTTTTGATAACTTAACAAAATTGATAAGTAATTGAGCATGATTTTTATTATAAAGGGAGTATTAAGAAAAGAAGTTTGAAATTTGAAAATCAGTGAACAACTTGTCAAAAGCCTTGAAGAAACAAAGAGCATCAAGCAAAGGATACTTGAGCGTGGAACACTACACGCCTGAGCGTGGAAGCCACGTTGCCCATGCACCCAAGTAAAACAAGGAACACGCCAACAGCCCCTCACGCTTGAGCGTGAGCCCGAGCTCGCTCAAGCGTGACTTTATGCATGACTTACGCTCAAGCGTGGCACCAAGAAGCTTAAAGCGTGACTGAAATGGAATAAGGAACAGCATCAGGTCATCTCACGCTCAAGCGTGAGCAGGAGCCGCTTAGGCGTGACCTCGATCCCGCTTGAGCGTGGCTTGAGCGTGGAATACATATGTTGAACCAAGGAACCACGCTTAAGCGTGGACAAGCAAGCTCAAGCGTGACTCACACAGCGTGGGCTTCTTAATTCTTTATTCACCCGTAATGCGATGCAAACTCATCCACTTTCTGCTGTTTCCACCAGTCTCTGAAAGATGCCGTATGGGTTCTACGTAAGTGGGTAAGAGAAACTAAGCCAAAAAATCCTATAAAGCAAGCTGCAAACAGGGCATCAGGATATCCTATCAGCTGATACATCATTTCATCCTCTGTATTTTTCATTTCACACTTTCCATTTTCTGTATTCATTTCTTTGATGGTGAAAATGCAAGGCATGAGTAACTAATTTCCCTTATGGGATTGGCTGTAATCCATTCAACACTGAAGTAATGCTGTCGTAAGTTTTCATTGAGTAATGAGATTTGATAAAGTTTCTGTATTTCCTTCTGCGTTTAATGCCTGAAAGTACTTGATCACTATTTTCTTGTTCTAAGTTTTCTTGAGTATGCTGGGAAGTGACTTTTGAAAGCAGACCCTGAAAGAAATGCTTGTTGTGAGTAGGTAGCCAGGGATGGCGTCTAACGCAACAAACGTCAAAACAATCGATCGATAATGCTGGAATGGTTTCCAAAGTGACTGAGGGATCAGCGGTTTGGAAATCATTCTTATGAATTTTGTAGTCGAGGGATCGATGCAAATGACTTTGATTGTGACGTAGAACTTATCTTTTCAATTTACTTATATGGAAACTTATGCAGCTTACAGAGGTGAAGATGTGATGAAGCCAATCCCTGTTTTACAAAACTAATTTTTCCAACCTCATTTACTGTTATCTTTTGCACAATATTATTCTCTGTTATTTTGTTACTTGGTGTTTTTCATTCAACAACATTCACAACGAACCCAAACAAAAACTTTCTGCCAAATCAATTCAAACTAAAGTCTTCATTCTAGCACCTCCTCAGTGGAACGACAACTATACTATATTACAACTTTTGTGTTTAAACTTGGCACATCCATTTCATTGAGTTCATATTATACAAACTTGATTCTCTTTCAGCAAACTCAATATAAGCAAAACACTTATCATATTATCATTATTATAATTATCCTTACTCTAATTATAATTATTACTATTATTATTATTGATGTTATTATTATTATTATTATTATTTTGGTTATTATTATTATTATTATTATTATTAAATATGATTATTGTGATTCTTATTATTATGGTTATTAACTATTAATATTATTATTATTATTGATCTAATTATGAGCAATGAAATAAGAAACATATTATTTACTTCTAAAACAAAGTATTAATTTAGTCAAATATAAATAATATATTTTCCAGAATAAGCATAAATATGATTTACAACATCTGAAAAATTTGATGGAACCCAAGGACTTTGGAATAAATTTTATGAGACTGGAAATACTTAGATACCCAAGGATCAAATGATAAAAATAATGCATTTCGCATCATGAAAATATTTTTGAGGGAGTAAAACTAGAGCATACACCTGGTACGCTGGAGGACATTCACGTTTGATCTCTGAGGAGAATCTTGGGAGTATAACCGGAACGGAAACCCAATGGCATCAGAGTCGCGCCTGAAGCCGAGTGAGACGATGCAATTCTGGTGTACTTTGACTAAACGACGGAATGTATCTATGATCGTGGAGATCCAAGTCCCAAGAATATATATATATAAATGATGAGAACCAGTGAGTTCATTCGTACCTTATGATGAAATAATGAATGGGAGCTTGGTGGACTCCGATCGCTCTAGAATGGAAAATGATGTGCCCAAGAGGCAAATTAAGCAGAATGACTGCAAAAGAATGAGAAAATGGTGATGGTGGATTGATTTATTGGGCCCACATGCATCATGAGACTTAACCAAAGATAAATCTCAATAAACCGAACTCATGCATTCCATGATAAGATACTTGATTGTTATAATTGTAATTATGTTAATTGTATGATTTATGTGATATTATCTGTTGACTGGATATGTCCGCACCGGATAACCATCAGGGTCTTGGGTTATACTCACCCTTACTGTTGATATTTTCAGAGGAATTAGGGAATCAAGAACCAGAATACGAAGAACAGCAATACGCTGAACCAACTGAGAATGCTCATTAAAAATAGAATATATAAATATTTATGGATGACTGTATTAATATTTAAGGGTGCCTGCGTGCCCCATTCTGTTAAGAGTACAATTACTTATAGTTTGTGAATGACTATGTGATTTATTTACTATTTGCTTTCACTGATCTGCCATTATTTTATTTTAAAAAAATATATATTTCACTTTTTCTGAAAACGGTTGACACTCTTAGTTAAATATGATGATCCCACAGAAGGGTTTATCTTATCTAACTGAGGGTGTTACACGTGGCACCCCGCAAGGTGATATATTCAATAATAATGCATATCAATGCCATGATATGCCATAAATGCAACAATGTAATAATGCATGTGCCCAACAACCTCGCAAGGATATCTCACTCTCTCAATTAGGGATATAATTTAATTTAGCATTTTAATAATTATTCATAATCAATTGCAAAGCCCCTCAAGGCACATCATTCATATAATTGGCATCTCAATGGCCACAAACATTATTCATAACAGTCCACACATGAATATCAAAGGCATAGCAAGCATCATAATATTAATCCATACATAGGATTATTTGAGGCATATTCATCATTCACATATTTGGCAATCACACTTTTACCCATCATATTCATTTTAGTGGTTTTCAACCTGTGAACACCTATTTCAGCCCATCCGCAAATAAAAAATTTTTTTTTAAAAAAAAATTTTAAAAAAAAATTTTTTTAAAAAAGGGGGGACTCGGAAATGATCATTTCTGAGTGGAAGGACTCGGAATAGATCAAATCCGAGTGGAATATACCACTGTGGAGGAATGCTGACTGAGAGGGTGATCCGAGTCATTCTCACTCGGATTTCCAATATTCTCAATCGGAATCCCACCTTCCTCTCTCGGATTTCAATATCCTCACTCAGAATTCCACCATTTTCACTCGGAATCCCACCCTCCTCTCTCGGATTTACTATTTTGCACTCGGTTTCCCTGATTTCCACTCGGATTTGAATCCCAATGTGGAGGAATGCTGACTGAGAGGGTGATCCGAGTCATTCTCACTCGGATTTCCAACATTCTCAATTGGAATCCCACCTTCCTCTCTCGGATTTCAATATCCTCACTCGGAATCCCACCCTCCTCTCTCGGATTTACTATTTTGCACTCGGTTTCCCTGATTTCCACTCGGATTTGACTCCCAATATGGAGGAATGCTGACTGAGAGGGTGATCCGAGTCATTCTCACTCGGATTTCCAACATTCTCACTCGGATTTCCAACATTCTCAATCGGAATCCCACCTTCCTCTCTCGAATTTCAATATCCTCACTCGGAATTCCACCATTTTCACTCGGAATCCCACCCTCCTCTCTCGGATTTACTATTTTGTACTCGGTTTCCCTGATTTACACTCAGATTTCCAACATTCTCAATCGGATTCCATCATTATCTCTCGGATTTCCACCAGTTTCCTCCCGTTTGGCCGTGCTGACTTGGATTCCACCACCTAAGTGGATCCAGGAATCCTGGAGGTGGCTGGCAGACAGGGGCGGAAGTAGAGGGAATTAAAAATTCCCACCAGCCGTTGTCCCCTGATGAGCCATTACTTGGTAAGGGGGGTTGTGGTGGTGATGTTTGAGATAGTGGAATGAAGAGTTCACTGAGAGAGAATCAAGTTTGTATAATATGAACTTAATGAAATGGATGTGCCAAGTTTAAACACAGAAGTTGTAATATAGTATAGTTGTCGTTCCACTGAGGAGGTGCTAGAATAAAGATCTTAGTTTGAATTGATTACGCAGAAAGTTTCAGTTTTGATTTGTTGTGAATGTTGCTGAATGAAAAATAGTAAGTAACAAAATAACAGAGGATAGCACTTTGCAAAATATAACAGTAAATGATGTTGGAAAAATCAGTTTTGTAAAACAGGGATTGGCTTCATCACATCTTCACCTCTGTAAGCTGCATAAGTTTCCATATAAGTAAATCGAAAAGATAAGTTCTACGTCACAATCAAAGTCATTTGCATCGATCCCTCGACTACAAAATTCATAAGAATGATTTCCAAACCGCTGATCCCTCAGTCACTTTGGAAACCATTCCAGCATTATCGATCGATTGTTTTGACGTTTGTTGCGTTAGACGCCATCCCTGGCTACCTACTCACAACAAGCATTTCTTTCAGGGTCTGCTTTCAAAAGTCACTTCCCAGCATACTCAAGAAAACTTAGAACAAGAAAATAGTGATCAAGTACTTTCAGGCATTAAACGCAGAAGGAAATACAGAAACTTTATCAAATCTCATTACTCAATGAAAACTTACGACAGCATTACTTCAGTGTTGAATGGATTACAGCCAATCCCATAAGGGAGATTAGTTACTCATGCCTTGCATTTTCACCATCAAAGAAATGAATACAGAAAATGGAAAGTGTGAAATGAAAAATACAGAGGATGAAATGATGTATCAGATGATGTTCCGTCATAGATGGTGTTTGCAGCTTGATTTATAGGAGTTTAGGTTCAGCTTCTCTTGCCCACTTGCGTAGAACCCATGTAGCATCTTTCAGAGACTGGTGGAAACAGAAGAAAGTGGATGAGTTTGCATCGCATTGTTGGTGAATAAAGAATTAAGAAATCCCATACTGTCTGAGTCACGCTTGAGCTTGATGGTCACGCTCAAGCGTGAAGAGTTCTGATGCTTATTGATGATCTCACGCTCAAGCTGAAGTAATTCACGCTCAAGCGTGGCTTCCTTTCCTTCTCACGCTTGCTCCTCGCTTAGCCTCACTCAGTTACGCTCAGGCGAGGCCTTAATATCCATTCCTCACGCTCAAGCGGCTTATTCCCACGCTTGAGCGTGAGAGGGGTCCTGATGCCTCTGTTTCCTTTAATTCATGCTGGCCATGCTTAATCCATGCTTAGGCTTCCATTTTTATCATTCCACGCTTAAGCTCCTAGTGTTCACGCTCAAGCGTGAGGGGTCCTGATGCTTTCCAACTTGTTCAAGCTTAAGCTTGCTTGCTCAAGCTTAAGCTTGGTTGTTCAAGCTTGAGCTTGCTGTCTTCAAATGCTCCCGATCACGCTTGAGCTTGCTCTTTCACGCTTGAGCTTGATGCTTTCACGCTTGAGCTTGATGCTTTCACGCTTGAGCTTGCTACTTTCACGCTTAAGCTTGCCTGCTTCAAGCTTAAGCTTGATTTTTCACGCTTGAGCTTGCTACTTTCACGCTTAAGCTTGCCTGCTTCAAGTTTAAGCTTGATTTTTCTCGCTTGAGTTTGATGCTTTCACGCTTGAGCTTGCCTGCTTCAAGCTTAACCTTGATTTTTCACGCTTGCTTGCTATAAGCTTAAGCTTGATTTTTCACGCTTAAGCTTGCTTGCTCAAGCTTAAGCTTGCCCTACTTTCCTGTTGAATTTCCTGCAACTTTCCAAGAGTTTTAACACAATATTTCTTTTATACACCTATACATCACTACTTAAAAGATTCATGCTCACTTCCTTCAATAATTCATCAATTTAGCTCAAGTTCTTTACAAAATTAATTCGAATGAGTCATGAAATCAATGCTTAATCAACACTTATCAAACTCTCCCCAACCTAGATTTTTGCTTGTCCTCAAGTAAAAAGAAGTTTTGGAAAGGGAATCAAGCGTTCAAAAATCTGAGTTTCTGTTGCACACAAAAAGTTTAAAACACAATAATCTGAGTTGATGTCTAGGCAAATGATTTTCTTAATACCAATTCCTTAAAATGTAATGCACCATTACCTTGTTCATAAAGCATGTAACCCATTGCTGTAAGAATATAGAACTCTCATTATTTCTTACCATGTGTCTGTTTCATTCATCCATCATTAGAACTCCTCAGTTAACATTGCCCGTCATTTCCAGTAAAACCAAAATTCAAATGAACAGCAAGGATCAAAAGGTCTTTTAAGGATGTAATGAGGCTGGGCTAACAAGAATCTTTGGTTTTTCTTGGTTTCAAAACGCATGTTTAAAGAAGAGCATAAGTGTTTTTGGTTAATTCATTTAACAATTTAGAAGGCTTCTTCTTTGCATTTGAAACTTCAGAATTTCCTTTGTTTTCCTCCAGCTCTTTTACACTTTTTTTTTTGGAGAGCTTACTATTCTTCTTTTTGCATTTTCTTCTACTGCCTCCATTTGTTTCATCTTCTTTTGAGAAAAATATTTTATGCTCTTTTTTAAGATGAACATGCAGGTAAGATAGGATTTTTGCTTTTATGTTTAGCTCAGGGAAGAGAAAAAATTTTATGCTTTTATGGCTCAAAGATGGGCTGCCAAAAATCGGATATTTTTATCAGGGTAGCTTTTTGGCTCTTGGCTAACTATGTTTTCAAAAATTGCCTTATCATTTCCTTGCTTGTTTCTTAAGAAAAAAGGTTAATTAGAAAATCAGTCAATGCTAATTTAACAAATTCAAATGAGGCTCTCAAGTGTTTAGATTTCTCACTGCTTACTTCCTTATTCTAACAGAAAAGGGTTCAAGTCATGTAAACAAGCAAAAGTACATGCATTCTAGTTCCTTGGTTCTTAATTAAGTCATTTTGCCTAAAAAAAAGAATTAGTGTTGTTGCCTCAAAACATTCTGCTGCTTAGAAACTTTTCTTGTTCAAAGAGTAAAATCTTTGGTTGGGGTTTTCAAAATGGTAAGCATGTAATGGTATATCCAAACAATCAATCAAAAGCATAAAAAAAAAAAGTTTAAGAATTTTCAAAATATGCTGCAGTAAGAAAACTAACTCAAAGTAAACTAAAGTAATTAAAAACTAAAGCAGTAAACTCATCACTCATCCTTAGAAGAGTCATCCTCTGTCTTATGTTTCCTTGCTGTAGGCCCTTGTGAGGAGGGTCCTGGTCTAGCCTATGAAGTCTCACCCCTCCTAAGAAAGAAGGCCTGTCCCCAGGCTAAACAATGTGGGATGCAAACTTACTTTCGGATAATGAGTGCGATGAATTTGATGAGCTGCCTGAAAAATAAAAGAAAAATTCAATCTTAGGATAAAATTTACTTAAAATAAAATCAACAGGATGAAAAGAAAACATAAAAGATTGGGTTGCCTCCCAATAAGCGCTTGTTTAACGTCATTAGCTTGATGCCTGATAGATTTTTCAATATGGGTCATGGAGTTGGTGGATGAGAGTGTTGAGTTTTTCCACCTCCTTGCCTAAGTCAGTCCTTGGCTTTCTTCCTTTCTGTTTTTCAAGTGCACCTTCAATAGCAAAATCAACTTGTTCTTTTTTCACTCGAATTTTTACTTTTCTGTCATCCACATCTATGATGACTTTGGCTGCTTTCAAGAATGGTCTCCCTAGTATTAGAGGGACTTCAGGATCTTCCTCCATATCTATGACAACAAAATTCTCATGAAATTCAAATTGATCAACTTTGACCTCAACATTTTCAGCAATACCATAAGGGGTTTTTATTGATTGATCTGCCATTTTTAAAGTCATGTTTGTTGGCTTTACTGAAAAATCCCCTATGCTTTTAAGTGTGGATAATGGCATCAAATTTACACTAGCACCAAGATCTAATAAAGCTTTACTTTTTGAAAGATTTCCAATAGTAACAGGAATAGAAAAACTCCCTGGATCTTTGGTGTTATGAGGTACTACTTCAGAGATGATAGTATCATATCCATCTTCTTCCTCAGTTATTTCCTCAGTCAGTGTGGTCACAGCCTTGCAATGCTCTATTGGGTTTGTTTCAGTGTTTGCTCCATACTGAGGCTTCTGTTTCTCAGCAAGTTGTTGGGCTAGTTGTCCCAATTGTGTTTCCAAGTTCCTAAGTGATGCCTCATTGTTCTTTTGACTTGCTAAAGAAGTTTGTATAAATTTTTCCAAGGTGTCCTCTAATCTAGAAGTTCTCTTCACCAAAGTAGGACCATTATTTTGATATGGTTTATTTGAAGAGCCGGGCTCTTGCTTCCATCCTTGGGTTTGGTTTTGGTTACTTCTCCATTCCTGAAACGGTTGGTTAGAAAAATTTGAATTGAAATTACCAGACCTTCCTTGGTTGTTCATGAAGTATACAGTTGCTTCTTGTGATCCACAGTTCTCATTGAGATGATCTCCTCCATAAAAGTTACATGTTGCAGGCATTTGTTGTTGCCCTGGTTGTGATGATTGTACAACATGTAATTGTTATGGAAGATTGGCTATCTTTTTGGTCAATGCTTCTAATTGTTGGGTCAGAATTTTGTTCTGTGCTAAAATGGCATCTGTGGTGTTTAAGTCAAGGACTCCTTTCCTTTGAACTTGCTGACGATCATGTTGAGCTTGGTAGTCTGTTGAGGATAAAGCTTCTATTATCCTTGTGGCTTGGTCAGCATCCACTGTCATCATTGTTCCTCCTGCTACTGCATCTAAAATCATTTTAGTGTCAACCCTTAAACCACAGTAAAAAATATTAAGCTGTGCAATATCTTCAAGTCCATGGTTTGGGCATTTTCTGAGCAGTGATTTAAAACGTTCCCATGCCTCACAAAAAGGTTCATCTTGGCCTTGTCTAAATGTTGTAATATCTGATTTGGCCTTGATGAATCTAGATGGAGGAAAGAACCTTTGTAGAAATTTTTCTTCAACTATGTTCCAGCTATTCAAACTTTGATTTGGATGGGATTGTAACCACTCCTTTGCTTTTCCTGCTAAAGAGAAAGGAAATAGTCTTAAATATGCAGCATCAATAACATCTTGGTTATATCCCATGGTTCCAACCAATTCATAGAATGTGGCCAAGTGAGTGTACGGATCTTCACTGGACATTCCATGGAATTGATGTGAACTAATCAAACTCAGAAATGCTGGTTTCATTTCTAGTTCTCTAACAGTGTTTGGAATTGCAATGCTTGAGAAATGTCTTGGCCCTTGCTGTAAAGCATAGTCTCCAAGTGTTCTTCTTGGTGGATTTTGATTATTGCTGTTGTCATCCATTGTATCAGAGGAAGTTTGTCCTACGTGGAAGTTCTGCTTGGCTTTGTTGATTTTCTTGAGGAACCTGTCTATCTCTGGATCAAATGCAAGCTGTTCTTTTGTGCCTTGTCCTCTCAAGATCATAAATCAAGTACTTAAAATAGCAAGATTACTAGAAAAAAAAATTAAAAACAAATTGAAAACAAATTTATTTACACTGTCTTGTCAATCCAATGCTAAAATATTCAAACTTAAATCACCTCCCCGGCAACGGCGCCAAAACTTGATGAGCCATTACTTGGTAAGGGGGGTTGTGGTGGTGATGTTTGAGATAGTGGAATGAAGAGTTCACTGAGAGAGAATCAAGTTTGTATAATATGAACTCAATGAAATGGATGTGCCAAGTTTAAACACAGAAGTTGTAATATAGTATAGTTGTCGTTCCACTGAGGAGGTGCTAGAATGAAGATCTTAGTTTGAATTGATTAGGTAGAAAGTTTCAGTTTTGATTTGTTGTGAATGTTCCTGAATGAAAAACAGTAAGTAACAAAATAACAGAGGATAGCACTTTGCAAAATATAACAGTAAATGATGTTGGAAAAATCAGTTTTGTAAAACAGGGATTGGCTTCATCACATCTTCACCTCTGTAAGCTGCATAAGTTTCCATATAAGTAAATCGAAAAGATAAGTTCTACGTCACAATCAAAGTCATTTGCATCGATCCCTCGACTACAAAATTCATAAGAATGATTTCCAAACCGCTGATCCCTCAGTCACTTTGGAAACCATTCCAGCATTATCGATCGATTGTTTTGACGTTTGTTGCGTTAGACGCCATCCCTGGCTACCTACTCACAACAAGCATTTCTTTCAGGGTCTGCTTTCAAAAGTCACTTCCCAGCATACTCAAGAAAACTTAGAACAAGAAAATAGTGATCAAGTACTTTTAGGCATTAAACGCAGAAGGAAATACAGAAACTTTATCAAATCTCATTACTCAATGAAAACTTACGACAGCATTACTTCAGTGTTGAATGGATTACAGCCAATCCCATAAGGGAGATTAGTTACTCATGCCTTGCATTTTCACTATCAAAGAAATGAATACAGAAAATGGAAAGTGTGAAATGAAAAATACAGAGGATGAAATGATGTATCAGATGATGTTCCATCATAGATGGTGTTTGCAGCTTGATTTATAGGAGTTTAGGTTCAGCTTCTCTTGCCCACTTGCGTAGAACCCATGCAGCATCTTTCAGAGACTGGTGGAAATAGAAGAAAGTGGATAAGTTTGTATCGCATTGTTGGTGAATAAAGAATTAAGAAATCCCATACTGTCTGAGTCACGCTTGAGCTTGATGGTCACGATCAAGCGTGAAGAGTTCTGATGCTTATTGATGATCTCACGCTCAAGCTGAAGTAATTCACGCTCAAGCGTGGCTTCCTTGCCTTCTCACGCTTGCTCCTCGCTTAGCCTCGCTCAGTTACGCTCAGGCGAGGCCTTAATATTGATAGGTGTTTGTTTCTGTTTGTATTGAGTTTGCTGAAAGAGAATCAAGTTTGTATAATATGAACTCAATGAAATGGATGTGCCAAGTTTAAACACAGAAGTTGTAATATAGTATAGTTGTCGTTCCACTGAGGAGGTGCTAGAATGAAGATCTTAGCTTGAATTGATTAGGCAGAAAGTTTCAGTTTTGATTTGTTGTGAATGTTGCTGAATGAAAAACAGTAAGTAACAAAATAACAGATGATAGCACTTTGCAAAATGTAACAGTAAATGATGTTGGAAAAATCAGTTTTGTAAAACAGGGATTGGCTTCATCACATCTTCGCCTCTGTAAGCTGCATAAGTTTCCATATAAGTAAATCGAAAAGATAAGTTCTACGTCACAATCAAAGTCATTTGCATCGATCCCTCGACTACAAAATTCATAAGAATGATTTCCAAACCGCTGATCCCTCAGTCACTTTGGAAACCATTCCAGCATTATCGATCGATTGTTTTGACGTTTGTTGCGTTAGACGCCATCCCTGGCTACCTACTCACAACAAGCATTTCTTTCAGGGTCTGCTTTCAAAAGTCACTTCCCAGCATACTCAAGAAAACTTAGAACAAGAAAATAGTGATCAAGTACTTTCAGGCATTAAACGCAGAAGGAAATACAGAAACTTTATCAAATCTCATTACTCAATGAAAACTTACGACAGCATTACTTCAGTGTTGAATGGATTACAGCCAATCCCATAAGGGAGATTAGTTACTCATGCCTTGCATTTTCACCATCAAAGAAATAAATACAGAAAATGGAAAGTGTGAAATGAAAAATACAGAGGATGAAATGATGTATGATGTTAGGAGATTGATCGATTTTGTGCTCTGTTTGCAGCTTGATTTATAGGAGTTTTGACTCAGCTTCTCTTGCCCACTTGTATAGAACCCATGTGGCATCTTTCAGAGACTGGTGGAAACAGAAGAAAGTGGGTGAGTTGGCATCGCATTATTGGTGAATAAAGAATGAAGAAACCCATGCTGTGTGAGTCACGCTTGAGCTTGATGGTCACGCTCAAGCGTGAAGGGCTCTGATGCTTTTTGATTGCCTTGCGCTTGAGCTTTCTTGACCACGCTTAAGCGTGGCTCCTTTGTTTAACATATGCTTGATCCTTCGCTTCAAGCTGGGCCTGTTACGCTTTAAGCGAGCTCCTCTATCCTCACAGATATGTTCCACGCTCAAGCTACGCTCAAGCGGGATCGAGGTCACGCCCAAGCGGCTCCTTATCACGCTTGAGCGTGAGATGCCCCTGATCCTGTTCCTTCATTAAATTCAGTCACGCTTTAAGCTTCATGGTTCCACGCTTGAGCGCCAGGCATGCATGAAATCACGCTCACGCTCACGCTTGATCCTTTTCAGCCGCGCTCAAGCGCTCTTGTGGTCACGCTCGAGCGTCCCCTTCTCACGCTCAAGCGTGGGTAAGTCTGATGCTGCCTTTTGTCCTTCAATCCACGCTCAGGGTCACGCTTGCTCCTCGCTTGGGCGTTTTAGGACTCACGCTCAAGCGACGCATTCTCCCGCTTGAGCGTGAGAGGTTCCTGAAACTCTGTTTTCTTTTTAATCCTTCAACAAGGCTGCGCTCAAGCGTGCTTGATGTTAACCCTTAAGCGTAGGGTTCTGATGATGCTGAATCCTCTTGAATTTCTATCAAGCTTTTGGAACCTGTCTTCAATATTTTTCAAAGCAAGCTTATTTACTTATTTATAGTAAAGATCATGCTCAATTTTATCAATTTAGTTAAGTATTTCAGGAAATGGATCCAATTGAGTCATGAATTTAATCACAAAATAAGCACTTATCAAACTCTCCCCAACCTAGATTTTTGCTTGTCCTCAAGTAAAAAGAAGTTTAGGAAAGGGGATCAAGCGTTCCAAAATCTAAGTTTCTGTTGCAGACAAAAAGTTTAAAAGACAGTAATCTGAGTTGATGTCTAGGCAAATGATTTTCTTAATACCAATTCCTTGAAGTGTAATGTACCATTACCTTGTTCATGAAGCATGTAACCCATTGCTGTAAGAATATAGAATTCTCATTATTTCTTACCATGTGTCTGTTTCACTCATCCGTCATTAGAACTGCTTCGTTAACATTGGCCGTCATTTCTAGTAAAACCAAAATTCAAATGAATAGCAAGGATCAAAAGGTCTTTTAAGGATGTAATGAGGCTGGGCTAACAAGAATCTTTGGTTTTTCTTGGTTTCAAAACGCATGTTTAAAGAAGAGCATAAGTGTTTTTGGTTAATTTATTTAACAAATTAGAATGCTCCTTCTTTGCATTGAAACTTCAGAATTTTTGTTTTCCTCCAGCTCTTGTATACCATTTTGGAGAGCTTACTATTCTTTTTGCATTTTCTTCTACTGCCTCCATTTGTTTCATCACCTTTTGAGAAAAATATTTTATGCTCTTTTTCAAGATGAACATGCAGGTAGGATAGAATTTTTTTGCTTTTATGCTTAGCTCAGGGCAGAGAAAAAATTTTTATGCTTTTATGGCTCAAAGATGGGCTGCCAAAAAAATCGGATATTTTTATCAGGGTAGCTTTTTGGCTCTTGGCTGACTATGTTTCCAAAATTGCCTTATCATATCCTAGCTTGTTTCTTAAGAAAAGGTTTAATTAGAAAATCAGTCAATGCCAATTTAACAAATTCAAATGAGGCTCTCAAGTGTTTAGATTTCTCACTTCATAACAAGATACAAGGCTTATTTTCTTCCTTATTCTAACAGAAAAGGGTTCAAGTCATGTAAACCAGCAAAAGTACATGCATTCCAGTTCCTTGGTTCTTAATTAAGTCATTTTGCCTAAAAAAAAAATCAGTGTTATTGCCTAAAAACATTCTGTTGCTTAGAAACTTTTCTTGTTCAAAAAGTAAAATCTTTGGTTGGGGTTTTCAAAATTGGTACAACTGCAAGCATGTAATGGTATATCCAAACAATCAACCGAAAGCATAAAAAAATTTTCAAAGTATGCTGCAGTAATGTTAGACAAAACTAACTCAAAGTAAACTAAAGCAATAAAAACTAAAGCAGTAAACTCATCACTCATCCTTAGAAGAGTCATCCTCTGTCTTATGTTTCCTTGCTGGAGGCCCTTGTGAGGAGGGTCCTGGTCTAGCCTATGAAGTCTCACCCCTCCTAAGAAAGAAGGCCTGTCCCCAGGCTAAACAATGTGGGATGCAAACTTACTTTGGATAATGAGTGGGATGAATTTGATGAGCTGCCTGCAAAATAAAAGGAAAATTCAATCTTAGGATAAAATTTACTTAAAATAAAATCAACAGGATGAAAAGAAAACATAAAAGATTGGGTTGCCTCCCAATAAGCGCTTGTTTAACGTCATTAGCTTGACGCCTGATAGATTTTTCAATATGGATCATGGAGTTGGTGGATGAGAGTGTTGAGTTTTTCCACCTCCTTACCTAAGTCAGGCCTTGGCTTTCTTCCTTTCTGTTTTTCAAGTGCACCTTCAATAGCAAAATCAGCTTGTTCTTTTTGCACTCGAATTTTTACTTTTCTGTCATCCACATCTATGATGACTTTGGCTGCTTTCAAGAATGGTCTCCCTAGTATTAGGGGGACTTCAGGATCTTCCTCCATATCTATGACAACAAAGTTCTCATGAAATTCAAATTTATCAACTTTGACCTCAATATTTTCAGCAATACCATAAGGGGTTTTTATTGATTGATCTGCCATTTTTAAAGTCATGTTTGTTGGCTTTACTGAAAAATCCCCTATACTTTTCAGTGTGGATAATGGCATCAAATTTACACTAGCACCAAGATCTAACAAAGCTTTTCTTTTTGAAAGTTTTCCAACAGTAACGGGAATAGAAAAATTCCCTGGATCTTTGGTGTTATGCGGTACTGCTTCAGAGATGATAGTGTCATATCCATCTTCTTCCTCAGTTATTTCCTCAGTCAGTGTGGTCACAGCCTTGCAATGCTCTATTGGGTTTGTTTCAGTGTTTGCTCCATACTGAGGCTTCTGTTTCTCAGCAAGTTGTTGGGCTAGTTGTCCCAATTGTGTTTCTAAGTTCTTGAGTGATGCCTCATTGTTCTTTTGACTTGCTAAAGAAGTTTGCATAAATTTTTCCAAGGTGTCCTCCAATCTAGAAGTTCTCTCCACCAAAGAAGGACCATTATTTTGATACGGTTTATTTGAAGAGCTGGGCTCTTGCTTCCATCCTTGGCCTTGGTTTTGGTTACTTCTCCATCCCTGAAATGGTTGGTTAGAAAAATTTGAATTGAAATTACCAGACCTTCCTTGGTTGTTCATGAAGTATACAGTTGCTTCTTGTGATCCACAGTTCTCATTGAGATGATCTCCTCCACAAAAGTTACATCTGGCAGGCATTTGTTGTTGCCCTGGTTGTGATGATTGTACAGCATGTAATTGTTGTGGAAGATTGGCTATCTTTTTGGTCAATGCTTCTAGTTGTTGGGTCAGAATTTTGTTCTGTGCTAAAATGGCATCTGTGGTGTTTAAGTCAAGGACTCCTTTCCTTTGAACTTGCTGACGATCATGTTGAGCTTGGTAGTCTGTTGAGGATAAAGCTTCTATTATCCTTGTGGCTTGGTCAGCATCCACTGTCATCATTGTTCCTCCTGCTGCTGCATCTAAAATCATTTTAGTGTCAGCCCTTAAACCACTGTAAAAAATATTAAGTTGTGCAATATCTTCAAGTCCATGGTTTGGGCATTTTCTGAGCAGTGTTTTAAAGCGTTCCCATGCCTCACAAAAAGGTTCATCTTGGCCTTGTCTAAATGTTGTAATATCTGATTTGGCCTTGATGAATCTAGATGGAGGAAAGAACCTTTGTAGAAATTTTTCTTCAACTGTCTCCCAGCTGTTCAAGCTTTGATTTGGATGAGACTGTAGCCACTCCTTTGCTTTTCCTGCTAAAGAGAAAGGAAATAGTCTTAAGTATGCAACATCAATAACATCTTGGTCAAATCCCATGGTTCCAACCAATTCATAGAATGTGGCCAAGTGAGTGTACGGATCTTCACTAGACATTCCATGGAATTGATGTGAACTAATCAAACTCAAAGATGCTGGTTTCATTTCTAGTGCTCTGACAGTGTTTGGAATTGCAATGCTTGAGAAATGTCTTGGCCCTTGCTGTAAAGCATAGTCTCCAAGTGTTCTCCTTGGTGGGTTTTGATTATTGTTGTTGTTCTCCATTGTAAGAGAGGAAGTTTGTCCTACGTGGAAGTTCTTCTTGACTTTCTTGATTTTCTTGAGGAATCTGTCTATCTCAGGATCAAATGCAAGTTGTTCTTTTGTACCCTGTCCTCTCAAGATCATGAATCAAGAATTCAAAGTAGCAAGGTAAAAAAAATAAAATAAAAAAATAAAAAATAAAATAAAAAAACAAATTACAAACAAGTTTATTTACACTGTCTTGTCAATTCAATGCTAAAATATTCAAACTTAAATCACCTCCCCGGCAACGGCGCCAAAACTTGATAGGTGTTTGTTTCTGTTTGTATTGAGTTTGCTGAAAGAGAATCAAGTTTGTATAATATGAACTCAATGAAATGGATGTGCCAAGTTTAAACACAGAAGTTGTAATATAGTATAGTTGTCGTTCCACTAAGGAGGTGCTAGAATGAAGATCTTAGCTTGAATTGATTAGGCAGAAAGTTTCAGTTTTGATTTGTTGTGAATGTTGCTGAATGAAAAACAGTAAGTAACAAAATAACAGATGATAGCACTTTGCAAAATGTAACAGTAAATGATGTTGGAAAAATCAGTTTTGTAAAACAGGGATTGGCTTCATCACATCTTCGCCTCTGTAAGCTGCATAAGTTTCCATATAAGTAAATCGAAAAGATAAGTTCTACGTCACAATCAAAGTCATTTGCATTGATCCCTCGACTACAAAATTCATAAGAATGATTTCCAAACCGCTGATCCCTCAGTCACTTTGGAAACCATTCCAGCATTATCGATCGATTGTTTTGACGTTTGTTGCGTTAGACGCCATCCCTGGCTACCTACTCACAACAAGCATTTCTTTCAGGGTCTGCTTTCAAAAGTCACTTCCCAGCATACTCAAGAAAACTTAGAACAAGAAAATAGTGATCAAGTACTTTCAGGCATTAAACGCAGAAGGAAATACAGAAACTTTATCAAATCTCATTACTCAATGAAAACTTACGACAGCATTACTTCAGTGTTGAATGGATTACAGCCAATCCCATAAGGGAGATTAGTTACTCATGCCTTGCATTTTCACCATCAAAGAAATAAATACAGAAAATGGAAAGTGTGAAATGAAAAATACAGAGGATGAAATGATGTATGATGTTAGGAGATTGATCGATTTTGTGCTCTGTTTGCAGCTTGATTTATAGGAGTTTTGACTCAGCTTCTCTTGCCCACTTGTGTAGAACCCATGTGGCATCTTTCAGAGACTGGTGGAAACAGAAGAAAGTGGGTGAGTTGGCATCGCATTATTGGTGAATAAAGAATGAAGAAACCCATGCTGTGTGAGTCACGCTTGAGCTTGATGGTCACGCTCAAGCGTGAAGGGCTCTGATGCTTTTTGATTGCCTTGCGCTTGAGCTTTCTTGACCACGCTTAAGCGTGGCTCCTTTGTTTAACATATGCTTGATCCTTCGCTTCAAGCTGGGCCTGTTACGCTTTAAGCGAGCTCCTCTATCCTCACAGATATGTTCCACGCTCAAGCTACGCTCAAGCGGGATCGAGGTCACGCCCAAGCGGCTCCTTATCACGCTTGAGCGTGAGATGCCCCTGATCCTGTTCCTTCATTAAATTCAGTCACGCTTTAAGCTTCATGGTTCCACGCTTGAGCGCCAGGCATGCATGAAATCACGCTCACGCTCACGCTTGATCCTTTTCAGCCGCGCTCAAGCGCTCTTGTGGTCACGCTCGAGCGTCCCCTTCTCACGCTCAAGCGTGGGTAAGTCTGATGCTGCCTTTTGTCCTTCAATCCACGCTCAGGGTCACGCTTGCTCCTCGCTTGGGCGTTTTAGGACTCACGCTCAAGCGACGCATTCTCCCGCTTGAGCGTGAGAGGTTCCTGAAACTCTGTTTTCTTTTTAATCCTTCAACAAGGCTGCGCTCAAGCGTGCTTGATGTTAACCCTTAAGCGTGGGGTTCTGATGATGCTGAATCCTCTTGAATTTCTATCAAGCTTTTGGAACCTGTCTTCAATATTTTTCAAAGCAAGCTTATTTACTTATTTATAGTAAAGATCATGCTCAATTTTATCAATTTAGTTAAGTATTTCAGGAAATGGATCCAATTGAGTCATGAATTTAATCACAAAATAAGCACTTATCAAATATCCATTCCTCACGCTCAAGCGGCTTATTCCCACGCTTGAGCGTGAGAGGGGTCCTGATGCCTCTGTTTCCTTTAATTCATGCTGGCCATGCTTAATCCATGCTTAGGCTTCCATTTTTATCATTCCACGCTTAAGCTCCTAGTGTTCACGCTCAAGCGTGAGGGGTCCTGATGCTTTCCAACTTGTTCAAGCTTAAGCTTGCTTGCTCAAGCTTAAGCTTGGTTGTTCAAGCTTGAGCTTGCTGTCTTCAAATGCTCCCGATCACGCTTGAGCTTGCTCTTTCACGCTTGAGCTTGATGCTTTCACGCTTGAGCTTGCTACTTTCACGCTTAAGCTTGCCTGCTTCAAGCTTAAGCTTGATTTTTCACGCTTGAGCTTGCTACTTTCACGCTTAAGCCTGCCTGCTTCAAGTTTAAGCTTGATTTTTCTTGCTTGAGTTTGATGCTTTCACGCTTAAGGTTGCCTGCTTCAAGCTTAAGCTTGATTTTTCACACTTAAGCTTGCTTGCTCCAAGCTTAAGCTTGATTTTTCACGCTTAAGCTTGCTTTCTCAAGCTTAAGCTTGCCCTGCTTTCCTGTTGAATTTCCTGCAACTTTCCAAGAGTTTTAACACAATATTTCTTTTATACACCTATCCATCACTACTTAAAAGATTCATGCTCACTTCCTTCAATAATTCATTAATTTAGCTCAAGTTCTTTACAAAATTAATTCGAATGAGTCATGAAATCAATGCTTAATCAACACTTATCATCCCCCCACTACCAAAACTGAGTGGAAGCCTGAGCTGGCATTCCACTCGGAAGTGGAAGCCTGAGCTGGCATTCCACTCAGGCCAGCCTATAAATAGGCAAGGGGGAGGGCAGCTGTGGAGGAGGCTAAAAAAAAGAAGGGAAAACTCTGCCAAAGAAACCTCTGTTCTCTCTCTCTCACACACCAAGTCTTCTCTTCCTCTCGCTTCACTCACCCCTCACCCTTCAAACTCTCTCTACCTCAACACCGTCCTCACTCTCACTCAACAGCACCTCTCCCAGCCTTTTCCCATTCCCTCTACTTCCCTTTTCCTTCTCGGACCAACATTCTTGCTCTAATCGCTCGGTTCTGCTCAAATTTCGCCCTGTAATCCTCTTATCACTCAGATTCTACTTTTTTTATTCGATTTTCTTTATTTCCACTCGGATTCTCACTGTTTCACTCGGATTTTCATTGTTTCACTTGGATTTTCATTGTTTCACTCAGATTCTCACTGTTTCACTCGGATTTTCATTGTTTCACTCAGATTCTCGCTGTTTTACTCAGATTTTCACTGTTTCACTCGGATCTTCATTATTTCACTCAAATTTTAACTGTTTCACTCAGATTTTCACTGTTTCACTCAGATTTTCACTGTTTCACTCGAATTTTCATTGGTTCACTCAGATTCTCGCTGTTTCACTCAGATTTTCACTGTTTCACTCGGATTTTCATTGGTTCACTCAGATTTTCACTGTTTCACTCAGATTTTCACTATTTCACTCAGATTTTCACTGTTTCACTCAGATTTTCATTGTTTCACTCAGATTTTCATTGTTTCACTCAGATTCTCACTGTTTCACTCGGATTTTCATTGTTTCACTCAGATTTTCACTGTTTCACTCAGATTTTCACTGTTTCACTCAGATTTTCATTGTTTCACTCAGATTTTCACTGTTGCACTCAGATTTTTCCATTTTTGCACTCGGATTCTCCCAGTTTCACTCGGTTTTCTCACTTTTTACTCTTTTTTCCATTTTTTACTAAGTTTTTTCCCTTTTTTTCACTCGTTTTTTTTTCTTCTCCCACTCAGTTTTTTTTATTCATTTTTCTTAATCAGTGTCGTACGAAAAATACTTCCGTCTACACAGTCTCTATAAGATCCATGCACGTGCGAAGCACTTCGCCTTGTATGAATTCTTCACTAAAATGATACCCATCAATATCTTCCTAATCTTTTCCTAACAAAAAAAACAACATTTAAAGAACTACGTGACCCTGATTTCTCGAAAGCTCGAGAATACGTAGGAGCGGGAAACAGTTCCTGTCGGGCCCATCTTCTTTTATTCAATTTTTGAAGTTTTTTCCATTTTCATCTTGCTGTTAAAAGGAGGAGCGAGGTTAATTTGGACGAGACGTCCTATTAATCTCATATTTTTAAATATCTTTTTTAAGAAAAAAAAGAAAGGAGCGAGATTAATTTGGACGAGACGTCCTGTTAATCTCACGTTTTTTTATATATCTCTTTAAAGAAAAAAGAAAGAGCGAGATTAATTTGGACGAGACGTCCTGTTAATCTCATATTTTTTATATCTCTTTAAAAAGACGGAGCGAGATTAATTTGGACGAGACGTCCTGTTAATCTCATGTAAATATTTTGTGTTGATCTTTGTTTATTTTTTTGTTTATTTTGTCGTTCCGTACATTTTTCTTTTCATGAAGAAGTTAAAATAATTATTGGGTTAATTATAATGCGCGCTATCAAATTGAGGTAACCGTTTTTATAACGGACAGTTGTGAGGTGCTAATACCTTCCTCACCTGTAATCAGACTCCCAAATTTGGAATTTCATTTTTTATAACCAGTGCTTTTAACAAAAGGTTTTTCCACTGTTTTATCCTAAAAAACATTGGTGGCGACTCCCTGTTTATTATTTAAAATAGTTTCGAGGGTCGGCCGCACCGTCGCGATCCCGGTCACGACACAACCCATCATAATTGCCATCTCAATATCTTATTTGTTATCCATTATCACCATATTATGTCATAAGCATATATATCTTTATACATTCCCTCAAGTATCAAATAATATAAGGGAAAAAGGCCTAAAGCCATCAGGACCGAGAAAAGAAGGGCCAATACAATTAGAACCGAGAGAAAAGAAGGGAAAATTCCATCAGAGGGGGTCACTCGCTCAAGCAAGACCCACATTCGCTTGAGCGAGACAGCCCATCTCGCTTGGGCACCTCAGCTCGCTCGGGCGAAATAGCTCCAGTAGCTAATTTCATACTCGCTCGCCTGAGCAAGGTATCCACTCGCTTGAGCGGAATCCAACTAGAGGTCGTCCTTCCCAACACTCGGTTTTAACTTGACAGAATCCCTCAAAAACCGACTACTAACATTGGGGTTTTCACTCGGCAAAATTTATCCGGATCCGAGTCATCTCACACTAGGTTCCCACTTGGCATAATAATCTAGACCGACCCATTTTTCATTCAACCAAATCATTCCAAGGCCGACTCATACTCACATAGTCTATCACTCGGCCAATTACTTCCAAAACTGACTCATCACTTGATTGACCGTTCACTCGGTAATTCCTCTCAACACTGACTTAACTCCTGATCGGTCCTCACTCAGTGAATTATTTCAAAACCGACTCTTCTCTCTTGTAGTCTTTCACTCGGTAAATTAATTCCAAATCCGAGTTATCTCAATCAGTTTTCACTCGGCAACTTCAATTAAAAACCTAGTCTTTTCTCACTCGGTTTTTCCACTCGATAGTTTATTCCCAAAAATTGACTTCCTTTCATTTTCACACAAGTGAAGTTATTCCAGAATACTTCTGGACAACGCACCATGTATCCCCCCCTCGGTGGCATCCCCACTCGGAATTACACATACGGAGGGGCTCCACTCGGAACGAGTTACTTTGAACTCGGAAGTTCCCTCTTGGAACTCCACTGCTTGGAATATCACACAGGGAGACCTCTCACTCGGAATTGTATCCACTCCCTCACTCGGAAGGTCCTGCCTTGGCATAGCCCACTCAGAATTTCACTCGGATATTCACTACAATCATGAATTATTTTCTAAGGTTCCCACTTACGTGAAATTTCATCTAGAATCCCACTTAGTCACCATACACTCGTCGCACTCGGTCAAGGCACAACAATACCTGTCACTCGCTTGAGTGAGTACCAACCAAACATCAGGCTTCACACCCTCGCTCAAGCAACTCACACCCGCTTGAGCGAAAAAGTTCCAGTGACAATTCCTCTCTAGCTCACTTGAGCGGAAACCTCACCGCCTGGGCAAAATTGGTCCAGAGACCATTATACCAGTACAGGGGATTCTCGCCTGAGCGAGATCCCTTCTCGCTTGAGCAAGACCATCAGTACATAATCAGAAAACGAAAGTTCTAACAGTTAAACACATGAAATCACATCCAAGACCAATATGCTCACTTCCGACACGTCATATATATAACAGGTGAGGCATATACAACTTATTCTAAGCATTCATACTCGGAAATCTCAATTATAAGTCAAATTTGGACTTATCCAACATTTCATACACATCCTAACAGGCATATACCACTTGTTCACACACTCATTCTTATCAGTTTACATTTCAAACATATTATTCATGTTGAATTCAAACTCATCATTATCTTATATATATATATTCATACCTTGCCACAACAAATCCACATATTCTCATGCATCATCCTCAATAATCATTAACTTGTTAATTCAATTAATTCAATACATACACAGGGCAAGGCAAGCATGGGCATTTAACACATACATCAATCACTCTCAAATTTACTCATGCAATTTGAATGTTAACTCTTCTCCTACCTCGAGGGAAGAGCCGAAACGATTCCAATGCTTTGAATGCTCCATTGCATCACCCGGAATACAATCTACATACCACATGCAAGTATATCCATATAATTAATAACCACCATAATTTCAAATACTTGCTAGCTTAACATCAAGTCCTAGACTTGTTAAACTCCAATTTATATGATTGTATTAGGCTTCGGGAATTCCTTTCCCAAAGCCAAGATCCTCTAGATCTTAAAGACCAACTAAACCCAACAACATCATCGTCTCATCCATTACATAATTTAATCTCAAATCACATCAATCCTTCAAATGTCATCATTGTCACTTAAAGCTTAACACAAATTATCCTTGCTTCTCTTAAGCCATCACTACTATCAAACTCTAATGACAACATCATAGCCTATCAATTCACCAACCAATATGTATATCCATTGATTCCACCATTAAGGGTTATCTACAATGTTCCTCATTGTTTATCACTATAACTAACAACATACATATTAAACAACACCCATTCACTTCTAACTCAACCTTCGAGTCAGAATATATATATATCTTCCCAAATTCTTAAGGCAAGGGTTTTTCATTAAAATCCAACAACTATTACCAATACTCATTAATTACCATAAATAGCCATCTTTCATCATTAATATCATTCTCCATCATCATTAAACATACATTCTATTCATATTTCACGCTTTCCTCTATTTATTAGAGTTAGGGTTTTGCTAAAAACCCAACAACACTCATTAATACCCATTTATTTCTTATCACCTTCCAACATTAATCTTAAGTGCCTCATTAAATGCTTATAAAGGCTCACATTTAAGCCACCCCACCTTAGGGTTTTCCATATTGATGCTCTCCCAACAACCCATATGCCATAAATACTCACTCAAATGCCAAGAACCCAAAATCTAAGGCATAAACACATAAAGAATGGTGAGGAACTTACCTTAACCAAGAGTTGGCCATGAGCTCCCAAGGAAGAGAGAGAGCCACATGAAAATATAAAGGAGAGAGAAGAGGAATTCCAGCCACAAGCTTCTCCTTCAAGCTTAAAGCAAAACGAAATGGAGAAGGAGAAGGCACACCACTATGCATAGGGTTTTAGAGAGAAGGTGGAGAGGAAATGGAGAAAGGAAATAAGAGATGAAGGAGAAGAAAGGTCACAGCCAAAGGGGAGTAAAAACCCAACGAAAATAAGGAGAGAAGAATGGGCTTTTTAGTTTTAATTTTTAATTCTACATTAAAAGATCACCGTTTTATAACAAACAGGCTCTCAGTTCGGACTCAATACATTATCCAAAAATTATTCTGAATATAGATTCGGATTCCCAATAATATTCTTAACAGCCCTGACCAATGGCATCTCAATCAGAGATACTTGGTCCGACACTTATATTCTAACCGGGTATAATTTTATCTCATTTAAGCTTAATAAATTATAAATATCCTAATTAAATCCCAATTTAATTATTCCAATATTTTTGGGACACAAATTCGCTCATATACATTTATTTACTATTTATTCTCATCATTTATTCATTTTTATAAAATTCGGGGTGTTACAATCCACCCCACCTAAAAAGAATTTCGTCCTCGAAATTCAGCATCGATACACATGCCACAAGGCCATACCTCAGGCCACACATCAACAAGGTTCTACGACACCATATAATAACATTAGACTTACCAAAGTCCATCAAGTCATGTTCATCATCATATCATCATTCTTAATATAAAATTTCCACATCAAGTGTGTCATGTATCATCAATTATAACTCACGCAACAGAGCTCATATGTTCATACTCGGTATGACCAGATAGGCTCAATACATTCACCATAAGCAGTTACAATCCCTACACCTGCCCGACCTATGTGTTGCTGCATCCGACATACAGGAAGGTGTCCCAATCCTGTAGTGGTTACCACAAACACATAAAGTCGGCGCATAAGTGCATGCTGCCACAATGCCTATGGCATGTAAGACCATATCGAGACCAGTACTTCATATTCTCATTGCTCATATTGGTCGCACATATTCAAACAATACCAGACCATATAAGACTCGGTGATAATCCTCACTATTCCACGACTAACATACTCATACTTCATTGTCATTCTACAATTAATTTGGCATCCATCATGCCATATCAATCATCAAATCTCAATTATCTTCACCATCAATCGGTGTACCAACCATAAATTTTTAATCATTATAGGGTAAATACCCCATCCTTGGGTTTCATCCATCCAAAACCATGCTTAAATAGCCTAAAATTCTTGTCTTACTTACACATTTATTGGTTATAAATCAATTCGAGCCTTAAAAGATTCATCAAACTCTTATCAAGTAGGCTACTTAATCGAATAATAAGCTTTCACAATAGGAATTCTCCTCATAGATCATAACTAAAGTCCATAAATTGGACCTATACCTCATATAGTACAACATCACTATGTGTTTTCCATGATCAATATAGCACCCTTCAAATAAAATAGGGGGGTAATGACATGATCAAATTTCTATTCACCAATTCACAATCACACATGTCATCCATAATTATTCCAATGATCATAGTCTCTAGGGCACATAATTTAGCCCAAAGTCAATTCGTAAAATAATATACCATAATCAATACCAATAATTTCCTAAGTTTGATCATGTAGGATCATACCAAATCCTTCTAGGTCATCACACCTAGTGGGTTATAATTAAATAAATCATTCACTCGGTTCTCACACATCAAAAACCGAGACATAACCCCAATCTAACATATATTCGATTTCACATTTATTCGTCTATCACATAATCAAATTCCCAATCTAGAGGGATACAACAATTCACTTGTATCATTCAATATATAAGGTTCTTGTGCCAAAGGATATAAAATTCATCCTTCACAAATGGCACAACCAATCATTTAAATTCAAACGTACCCATACTAAGGAATTATTCAATATCATCCATCTAATCAACTCAAACATATGAGTTCCATTTTCATTTAACAAGCACTCCTTGGCTAGACGCCACATGCATAATGCATATAAGAGACCTAACCAATAATTTATATTCAAGGTGCATACGCACATCAAGGTCTCAACATATATGGTCTACTACCATACCAATTTCTTTCTCAATACCTCCTATCTGTGATCAATATACGACATAGGTCTATCATTAAATCAATACATAATTAACATATCATATCCATGATCACACATGGTACAAATTCATTATCATATCGATTCACACTTCAGATTTCACATTCATCAACTTACTTTTCATATCTTATATTTCATATTCATAAACTCAATATTTTATTTTCATGATTAGTGTGAACACCTCTTTTTGTCCGGCCAATTGGTACAGTTCCATCTTTTGAGCACTCTTTCATGCGCATGGTTCATTTGAAAATTCATAACTCCTTCATACGATCTTTGATTTGCGCAAACCCGGTCTCTAAATTTTCATAACAAAATTGTCTATGACTTTTGTGAAGACCTTGAAGGCTGAATCCTTACCAATTGATACAGTTTTAATAATCTTCCTAGACTTGCTCCAGTTTCATGACTGCTCTGCACATCTTTAAGAAAAAATTCATATCTCCCTCATATGATACTGAAATGACCCCATTCTTTTTTCTATGGCTCCACATCAAAGAGATCTACAAACTTCATGAAGGCCACAAAAGCTAATTCTCCACCCATTTTGCCCAGTGAATTTATTTTGCTTGCAAATGTATTTTCGTCACACTCTGGAGCAGTTTTTGTAGATGGGCCATATCTCTCTCGTTTCTTGATGGAAATTTTTGTGCCATATATCAAATTAAAGATAAGAGAAAGATCTACAACTTTCATGTTGGACTCTTTTTCAAATTTGGCACGCATAAGCCCTCAAATACGCGAGCAAGTTTGTGATGAGTAAAAAGGAGAATGAAAAAGCACCAAACAGCATCATGAATCGATTCAACACATGCATGAATCGATTCATGCGTGGAACAGCCCCAAAAAATCAATTTCAAGTGGTTTGAATCGATTCATAGCCCTCCTGAATCGATTCATACGAATGTAATGCACTCAGGAAGTGAAATTTTGCAAAATGAATCGATTCACAAGCAATTGAATCGATTCATACGGGTTCCAACAGCATTGAATCGATTCTTTCCCTAAATGAATCGATTCATACGGTTATTTTTGGCCCAGGATTGCATTTTGGAAAGCATGAATCGATTCCTCCCACCAATGAATCGATTCATGAGTGAATAATTGGCCCAGAAACACGTTTTCAAGCTTCTGGAAAGTGGGCAATGCACTGAAGATGTTGGGCAAGGCACTAAGCTGATCATGGAGCATTAAATCATGATAATGGAGCACCATTGAATTGAAAATTAAGAGTGCTCCTTCCATTGAAAATTAATTATGGCAAATGCTTGCTTTCTAACTCCTATAAATAGCACAAGAGGAAGGCTTCACACCACACACCATTCTTCATTCACACAAATTCCTCCCTCACTTGTTCTTCCTCTTCTCTTCTCTGTTGGAGTTTTTTCCACACCATTCTTCATTGAAGGCAATCAATCCCTTGAAGAAACCATTCGTTCTTCCTCTTCCTCTTCTCTGTTGGCAATTTCTTCCTCCAGCAATTTTTTCATTTCCAGCAAGTTTTGCATTTTCCAGCAAGTTTTTTTCATTTCCAGGTTATTATGTTCTTTTCTTTTCTTCTCTTTTCTTTGTAGTTGTTATTGTGTAGTTTCATTTCTTCTTCCAGCAAGTTTCTTTTCATTTCTAAGTTTTTCATTTCCATGTTATTTTTAATATAGTATGCTTTTTAATGAAAAAAATAATAAAATAATAATAATAAAATAAAAATAATAATAAAAAATAAGTAATAAGTTTTTCACATGTTTTGTTTTCTAGCCTAAAAATTTCCATTTTTTTTAACAGTGTCGTACGGGAATACTTCCGTCTACACAATCTCCTTAGGATCCGTACACGTGCGAAGAACTTCGTCTTGTATGAGTTCCCCACCTCAATAACTTCCATCATCATGTACCGAGTCAAAAAATTTTTTTTTCAGAACTACGTAACCCTGATTTCTTGATAATTCAAGAATACGTAGGAGCGGGACTTTAACTCCTGTCGGGCCCATCTTTCTTATTTTTGTTTGCTGATTTATTTCCTTACTTTCATGTTTCTTTCATAAATGTTCTTTTTTTTTACTTCCGTGAAAATCAATTTAGACGTGACGTCTTGTTGATTTCTCCCTAGTTTTTTGCTCAAGCCTCGCCATAATTCATAGGGAAGAGATACTTGGGACGAGACGTCCCGCTTATCTCTTTCCTATCCCTATCCTTTTTACTCGAGGATGTATAATTTAGGCGTGACGCCTTATTAGCATTCTTTTCCCCTCTCTGTCTCATATCGAAGTCGAGTTTAATTCGGATGAAACGTCCCGTTAACCTCGCTTCGACATTCTATGTTTGTACAAATTCTCTCACTCCATTCCGTCGTTTTTAAATAAAAAAAGATACAACAATAAAAGGGAAGAAATAAAATATCTTTTGTAAGGCTATTTATGTTGTGCGTTTTCAATCTTGGTACTGTTTTTGACAGGCGATGTAGGGTGCTAATACCTTCCCTACTCGTAACCGACTCCCGAACTTGAATCTCAATTTTTAACCAGTGCTTTACTGAACTTAGTTTTTTCCCAATGTTTTTTCTATGGATAAAAATGTTGGTGGCGACTCCCTGTTTCATTTCATGGCGAGCCCTCTCCTCGCCGCGCCGTCGCGATCCAGGTTACGACAGATGGCGACTCCGCTGGGGACACTTAAGAGAGTCAGGCCAGTTTGATTGAAAGCGCATGTTCTTTTTATATAACCTTTGTTATCTCAGATTTCTTCCCCTTGTCTTATTTTCTGTCGATTGTTGTGAATGTTTGTTTTAATCGTATCTTGTTATTTGTTTCGTTGTCTATGTTTTGCATGTTTATTGAACCCTAGGGTAGGAGACCATGTTACTTTTCTGTAATCATTGAACCCTAGGGTAGACGACTTTGTATATTTGTTCTGTGTTTGTTCCTTGTGCAGGATAGGGTAAGGTAAAAGGTATTGAATGTCCTTCCACACACTACACTCACATTACTTGCACACACCTATGAGTGGCGCCCTATACCCGGGCCCCAAATGAAGATTAAGTTAGGAGAGGTTGGTAACGGAATCATATGGGATGTACTTCCTATTCGGTATTCGTGAGAACCTCAACCAGAGTTCGACCTCTCGTGATATATGCACTTAGTGAATTTCTCACTGTTTGCGTCCCTGTCAGGATCAGGATCTTGGCTCTGGTGACCTTCTAGATGTCTAGCGGAAGCCACCCAATGTGAGAAATCCACTGTTAGATAAGCCATAGGTCCCAGAAAAGACTTTTACAAAAACCTGGCTTAAGGCACAGAAGGGCAGGCTTTACTATACCTTATCTCATTCTTGCTTTCCCTTTAAATCCAAAATTGATGAACTGCTTACATGTTCCAAGGGTTACTTTATTCCAAAAAATAAACCATTTTTCTTTCTAAAAACTAGTAATCCTTTAGCAAGTAAGCAGTTCTCTCTCTTTTTGTGTACTTATGAGTCCTGGGTTATGGATCTTCCCAATCGTCAAAGCAAAAATAAAAACAAAATTTTATTCAAGCAGATATTGATGACGTTAGGAAGATCCATAACCCACGCGACTTTAGTTTTGCCGACCGCTACTTCTCAAACTGAAAGTGTTTTCCAATAAATTGATAAAGAAGTAGTGGTTCACAAAACATGACAGAAATTGACTTCTTTTTCTCTCTCTTTGCTCTTGCAGGAAGCTATTTGGAACTTAGCGGATACCCTTAAGCAATATGGAAATTAACATGAGATCTGATAGTTGTGACATAAATGTGACCAAGTTGAGGAAAGTTTTGCACCTTAAGGCCAAGAAGATTGACATGGGTAGTCTGCAAACAATGGGTAGAAAATTGAACCTGACACAGAAAATGGCTTTTACGAGAAAGTATGGAAGGATTCTGAAGTTGTTAGAAGTGGAAGTGCAAACTGAGGCGATCACTGCCTTAGCACAATTCTATGACCCACCTCTCAGATGTTTCACGTTTAGAGACTTTCAGTTGGCCCCATCTATTGAAGAATTTGAACAAATCTTGGGGATGCCTTTGGAAGGACAGATACCTTATCGTCATCTTGACCATCATGCAACTATCGCTTCCATCGCCCGTGTTCTGAAGATCCGTCCCAACACCTTAAGGGATGCACAACTAAATAGAAATCAGATCCCCGGATTCACTCGGGAATTTCTCGAGAAACATATGCAGGTCCTGGCAGAAAAGGAAGATTGGGAAGCCTTTATGGATGCTCTAGCTATTACCATCTATGGTGTTGTGTTGTTCCCCAACATTGATAATTATGTGGATTATGATGCTATCGCCGTATTCCTAGCTCGCAAGCACAGGCTTGAGAATCCTGTCATGGCTGTATTGGCAAACGTGTACTGCACCATGAATTTCTGCCACACACAAGGTGGAAAAAGGATTGTTTGTTGTTTACCTGTTTTGTACGTATGGCTTACATCTCATGTTTTCCACCAAGTCTGTAAGGCCGAATGTCCGGTTTCTGATCTGAAACTATGTCAATTAGCAGTAAAAAGTGGGTGTGAGTGGGCTAATCACCTTGTAGGGCTCACAGCTGAGAAAGTTAGATGGTATCCCCAATGGTTGGAAGTTGAATCAATTGTTCATCACTGTGGAGATTACCCAAATGTTCCCCTTATTGGTACGCAAGGATGTATCAACTATAATCCCATCATAGCCAAGCGTCAGCTAGCTTATCCTTTGCTTGGACCACCTGATGAAGAGTCTCTCACTCCTTTCATCTCATATTACTCGAAGGGAAGCTATGTCTCTGTCATTCGGGATATAGCGAATGCATGGAAGAAATCCCACCGAAAGGGAAAAGAACTAGGGGTCTGAAGCCATGCTGTCAGAAAAGAATATTATGAATGGATCCTGAATAGGGTCTCTATTGTTAAATTACCCTTCAGAAATTCCCCTCATCTCCAAGAAAACCCTCCTGCTCCATCACTTGTTGTGGAAGATAAAGCAACCAAGGCGCTAAAGACCAAAATAGAAGAGTTAGCTGCCAAGAACAAAAAGCTAGAGGAAGACTTATTGAAATGTCAGCAAGAATACACCCTTCAGAAAAGGGAGAACCTGGAGAACAAGCAAGCCGTTGAGGAGATTAGGAAGAAACGAAAGATTGATGAAAGCTACATGATAAAGCAAGACCAATGTCTCCAAGCGGCCAATTCTCAACTAAACATGAAAAACAAGGAAAGTGATTCCATCTTAGCCGAGAAACATCTTCTGAAGAATATGTTGGTACAATCGAAAGAAAATGAGCGGAATATCATGGTGCAAAAGGAGCTTCTACAGTCACGAGTCCACAAATTGGAACAACAGCTCAATGAAGTGGTAAAGACTTGCGAGCAAGAGATAAGTAGGGAACGACAACGCACCATAAACATTGAGCAAGATTGTCAAGAGACCATACGCCTCTTAGAAGCTGAACAAAATGAAACTATTCACTTGTGGATGGATCGCTTTGCTAAGCTCGCGTACCTGGCCAACGGAGCTCTAGAAGATCTCCCGTTTTTACTCAAACAAGCGGAAGGAATTGCTAACCCTGTCAACACTCCTAGGGAAATTGCAACGTTCTTAGAATACTGCAGAGGACGAATTTGTAAAATGAGGGAAATGATCGCCCGAGCTAGGGATGGCTGATTTATTTTCCCGCTTTGTAACTTGGCACTTTATGGCAATAATGTACTCTTTTCGAAATAATGGATTCCTTTGTCTTTACAACTATCTCATGTTAATTTCCATTCAATGCTTTACTTAGTACTCTTGAACGTGACGTTCTGAGGAACAGTCGAAGGATCCGTCAAGTTCCAACATTGCTTCCCGCGTAATCTCGTTTCACTTAATTTTTTCTTTAATTTGCTTATCTTTTCTAAATTTTTTTTTTGTGTTTCTTTCTAAAGACATTACGGGTAAACATTCTTACGGGACCAGGCTCAGGAAGAAACTCATGGCTGACATAGAACAAGAAAATGAGAATTTGAAGGTTAAGCTCGCCCAGGTCAAGGAACAGATGGCCGAGATGGCCAAGCTCCTGGAAAGGAGAGTCACAGAAGGGGGATCTTCTGCAGGGGTTGAAGACGCCCGGCAACAACCACCCACCTCTCATCACGGTCAAGATCCGGCTACAGGATCTGACCCCAGGACCACCGCACCTCCCCTCGTTGTTCGTATAAGGAGACCAAATCCTACAAACACACAATAACATACCTTTGTGGATGAGGAAGGCAATGTTATTCCCTTTCCCCCGTATGGTTTACCGTACGGATATTTCCCACCACTCCAGGAAGAACCTTGCCACCAAGACCAAGTTCCCATCACTGCCCAGCCTAACACTAATCAACCAAACGACCCACTTACCCAAGCACAAGCCACCCAGATGCCACCCACTCATACTCAAGCCGCCCAAACACAAGCCGCCCAAGCGTAGCCTGCTCATACCATTCATATACCCCGAACCACTGCCAAACCGGATACCTTCATACCAAACACTGACCTGTTTCATTCCTACCAGCAATATGGGAAGTTTGGTCAACACACTACTGCCGGTCCGAGTGCTGTGGCTACCACCCAGGAAGAGAGGTTGGAATTCTTAGAAAGGCGTTTAAGGGAGATGGAAGGAACAAGTAAATTTGGGACAGGCACTGCTGCTGAACTTTGCCTAATCCCTGATGTCGTCATACCTCCTAAATTCAAGACGCCCGATTTTGACAAATACAGAGGGTTGACATGCCCAAAGAATCATCTAACCATGTACTGCCGTAAGATGGCTTCGCATGCGTCAAATGACCCTCTGCTGATTCATTGTTTTCAGGATAGCCTGGTTGGGGCTCCCCTGACATGGTACAATCATCTAGAGCGCTCTCGTATACGCTGCTGGAAAGACCTAGCAGACTCGTTCATGCAACAATACAAATATAACCTGGACATGGCCCCGGATAGGGGACAATTGCAGAACATGACTAAGAAAGATAACGAGACGTTCAAGGAGTACGCCCAAAAGTGGCGCGAAGTGGCGGCACAGGTTGACCCACCTCTATCTGAAAAGGAGGTGATCACTATGTTCATAGATACACTTCAAACTCCTTTCTATGAGAAGATGATTGGAAGTGTCTCGTCCCATTTCTCTGATATTGTCACTATTGGAGAAAGGATAGAAAATGGGCTAAGGACCGGCAGGATAGTCCGAAGTCCATCTGGGATGGGAGCTGCAAGGAGACCTACACTTGGCGAAAACAGGAGGAGAGAAGGGGAGACCAACTTGGTCTCTCACAACCAGAGAAGGAACCTGGCAGGGCCACCTACCCTAGTTAGCCTTTCACCAGTATATCCCGGCGTGTCGCACCCGTATGTGGCAGCCATTCCAAACCTTAATCCACCACAATTCAGACCAACCATTGTACGGCTGCCTGCGCCACCACAGATACCACACCAAGTACCACAAGCCAACCCACCGCCAAATATCCAAAGAAGGAACAATGACCGTGCTCCACCCCAGTTCGATCCCATCCCAATGTCCTATACCGAACTCTTGCCTCACCTCATTGAAAAAACTCTAGTAGTACCCTGTCCCTTGAGGCCGCTACAGCCACCTTATCCTAGGGGGTATGACCCTAATGCCCGATGCGATTATCATGCGGGTGCACCAGGCCATTCTACTGAAAATTGTCGGGCTTTGAAATATAAAGTAAGGGACCTGATTCAGGCAGATTGGATAAGCTTCCGAGAAGGAAGTCCAAATGTGACAACAAACCCTCTGCCTAATCATGAAGGGCCCGGGGTCAATGCTATCGGGGAAGATGTGGAGTATACGTCCAATGTTGAGGACATTCAGATGCCTCTAAAAGGAATTCACTCCCTTATGTTTGAGGTAGGGTTAGTGAAGGACAAATGGGATGAAGACTTCGATGATGCCCAATCGACAAAGCAGCAAGAGTTTCGAAAAACTCTCCAAAGGTTTATGGACAGTCACACTATACGAGTCTGCAAACGCCATGGCGATGAGGTAAATATGATACAGGGACAGACTGGACCTCGGGCCCTAAAACCCCTGGTCATATTTTATAGTAAAAACGCGTCGCTAACGCAGACCCCTACCAAAACTACTATTACGGCATGGCCACCTGCTCCATTCCCGTATGACAACTCCCACGCCGTGCCTTGGAAGTATAACACGGACATAGTCGTTTCCAACCCCGTAATAATTGATCCGGCGCCAGCTTTGTTGGTTACCAACATCGCCGGTGTAGGCGGAATGACCCGAAGTGGGAGAGTGTATGCACCTTCAGAGCCAAAGCAAGACAAGACTGCCGCGGAAGGCAAAACCGGGAAGGTTGGGATCGCTGACGAAGCAAAGAAGGTTGTGCCAGAAGAGGAGACTAAGGAGTTCTTAAAATTTATTTGCCACAGCGATTACCAGGTATTGGATCAGTTGAACTATACCCCCGCCAAGATCTCCTTATTATCTCTGCTGACAAGTTCTGAATCACATCGGAACACGCTGATGAAGGTGCTAAGTGAGGCACACGTGAAACATGACTTGCCTGTTGATAAGTTCCAAGGTATTGTCGGACATATAGTGGCCAGTAACTATCTGACTTTCACGGATGACGAGGTGCCGGTGGAAGGGAAAGGACACAACAAAGCTCTCCACATCTCTGTGAAGTGTCAAGACCATATTATGGCAAAAGTGCTCGTCGATAATGGATCATCCTTGAATGTGATGCCTAAGTCTACATTAGCTAAACTACCCATAGATGGGGCATGCATGAGACCGAGCTCCATGATAGTAAGAGCTTTTGATGGGACCCGACGGGAGGTCATAGGCGAAGTTGAGCTACCCATACAAGTTGGACCCCATATCTTTCAAGTTCTCTTCCAAGTAATGGATATCATGCCCGCCTATAGTTGCTTGTTAGGGAGGCCATGGATTCATTCAGCAGGGGTAGTTCCTTTCACTTTACACCAGAAACTAAAGTTCATCGTTGATAACAGACTGGTAATCGTTTCTGGAGAGGAGGATCTTCTGGTCAGTAAGCCAGTTACTACCCCCTATGTAGAGGCAGCCGAGGAAGCCCTCGAGACATCATTCCAGGCTTTGGAGATAGCCAATGCCACAAGCATGCCTTTCCCAAAGGTACCGCTAGCAGTAGCGAAGACCATGCTACGAGAAGGATATAAGCCGGGAAAAGGACTCGGAAGAGAACTGGAAGGAAGAATTCAACCTGTCTGTCTCCCTGAGAACAAAAATAGGTACGGTCTAGGATACCAGCCTACCACTGAAGACCAAAAAAGGGTAGAAGAAGAGAGGAGAGGGAAGAGGATTACTCGTCATACCGGGCATGCATTCAACACTGCGAAAATCCCCATCTGTGACCTCTACCAGAGCTTCAGGAGCACCGGAGTAATGTTTCCAGATCAAGTGGCCGTGATCCAAAGTGATCTTGATGAAGGCCCCGGATTTGTGTATGCTGGCTCACCTGGTCAGGAACTGAACAACTGGGAGGTCATAGAATTCCCCACGATTTGTACCATTTCATCAAAGTAATCATGTTTTCTGTTCGATCCTTTAGCTATGCTTTGGGATCTCATTTTGTAACAATAAAAACTTGTTCGTTTGTTTGAATAATAAATGCCGTCAGTTTCCAAATAGCTTGATCTGTTTAGTAACCTATTATTTAAACCTTTCTCTTGCTTGTTTTCCTTTTCATTTGCTATGATACACTGAAAATGCAGATCCGAAAGCGATTCATCTGAGAATAGTGAGAATTCGGTCTTATTTCATGATTTTGACTGTCTAACTAATTGCGCCAATGAGGAATATGATGAAGACTGCGATCCCTCGCTTGAGTTAACCCGGTTATTGGAACAAGAGGATAGGGAAATTCTGCCCTACTTAGAGATAGCCGAGGTTATCGATTTGGGAATTGGAGGAGTTAAAAAGGAAGTCAAAATTGGTACCTCGTTAAGTAAAGAACAGAGGCAGGAACTGATTGGGTTGTTGAGAGAGTTCAGCGATGTTTTCGCTTGGTCTTACCAAGATATGCCGGGACTGGACAATAGCATTGTCGAACATAGGTTACCATTAAAACCCGAATGTCTACCGGTAAAGCAGAAGCTGCGACGTATGAAACCCGAGATGCTTTTGAAAATCAAGGAAGAAGTCAAGAAGCAATTTGATGCCGGGTTCTTAGCCGTGGCAAAATTCCCACAGTGGGTGGCAAATATCGTCCCGGTCCCGAAAAAGGATGGCAAAGTACGAATGTGCGTGGACTATCACGATTTGAACAGGGCTAGCCCCAAGGATGATTTTCCCCTGCCTCAGATTGATGTTCTGGTCGACAATACCCCGCAACATACGATCTTTTCATTCATGGACGGTTTCTCCGAATACAATCAAATTAAGATGGCACCCGAGGATATGGAAAAAACCACATTTGTCACCTTGTGGGGAACCTTCTGTTATAAGGTGATGTCTTTTGGTCTAAAGAATGCCGGAGCAACTTACCAGAGGGCCATGGTAACCCTTTTCCATGACATGATGCACAAGGAGGTGGAGGTTTACGTCGATGATATTATTGCCAAGTCTAAAACGGATGAAGGGCATATGGAAGACCTAAGGAAACTCTTCGAAAGGCTGAGGAAATTCAAGCTTAGGCTAAACCCAGCCAAGTGCACCTTCGGCGCAAGATCCGGGAAGTTGCTGGGATTCATAGTAAGCAAGAGAGGCATAGAGGTCGACCCTGACAAAGTTAAAGCCATTCTTGAAATGCCTCCTCCCCATACAGAAAAGGAAGTTAGAGGTTTCCTAGGGAGATTAAATTACATCGCTCGCTTCATCTCACAGTTGACGGCAACATGCGAGCCAATTTTCAAATTGCTCTGTAAGAACCAACCAGTTCAATGGAACGAGGATTGTCAAAAGGCTTTTGAAAAGATAAAGCAGTACTTGCAGAACCCGCCAGTTTTGATCCCACCTACCCCGGGAAGACCACTCATTTTATACCTTACAGTGTTAGATGAATCCATGAGTTGTGTGTTGGGGCAACATGATGAGACTGGGAAGAAAGAGCATGCCATTTATTATCTAAGCAAGAAGTTCACTGACTGCGAGATGAGGTATTCTGCTCTGGAAAGGACCTGTTGTGCGTTAGCATGGGCAGCCCGACGTTTGAGACAATACATGATAAACCACACTACTTGGCTAGTTTCCAAAATGGACCCTGTCAAATATATCTTTGAAAAACCTGCCTTGACCGGAAGGATTGCTCGATGGCAGGTCCTGCTAACTGAGTACGATATAGTCTATGTCACTCAGAAGGCTATAAAAGGAAGTGTTCTGGCTGACTACCTAGCTCATCAACCCATAAGAGATTATCAGCCCATGCAGTTTGACTTCTCGGACGAAGATATCATGGCCCTGATTGATGAAGAAGGAGCCCAAAAGGATAAATGGACCCTAAGGTTTGATGGTGCTTCTAACGCATTAGGACACGGAATCGGAGCAATCCTCATTTCACCTGACAGAGAACTTATCCCCGTTTGTGCTCGATTATGTTTTGATTGTACCAATAACATCGCTGAGTACGAGGCGTGTTCTCTGGGAATCCAAGCAGCATTGGATGCCAAAGTGAAGAAATTGGAAGTATAAGGGGATTCTGCCCTAGTCATTCACCAACTAAAAGGAGAGTGGGAGACTAGAGACAGCAAATTAATTCCCTATCAAACTCGCATCAAGGAGTTGATTAAGGAATTTGATGATGTTTCTTTTCACCATGTTCCCCGGGAGGACAACCAAATGGCTGATGCTTTGGCTACCCTAGCATCTATGTTCAAGGTGAGCAATGATTACGACATGCCTCTCATTGAAATAGTGCGGCACCACGAACCCGCATATTGCCAGATGATTGAAAGGGAGTCAGATGGGAAGCCTTGGTATTACGATATCAAGAGGTATGTCCGAAATCAAGAATATCCCGAAGGTGCTACAGAGAATGATAAGAGAACCCTGTGATGGCTCGCCATGGGTTTCTTCTTAAACGGTGATGTGCTTTATAAGAGAAACTATGACTCTGTCCTTCTTCGTTGCATCGACACCGACGAGGCAAGTAAAATCATGAGGGATGTCCACGAGGGATGTTTTGGAACTCACACCAACGGGCACGCCATGTCAAGAAAGATCTTGAGGGCTGGTTACTACTGGATGACCATGGAGTCAGACTGTTTTGCCTATGTTCGTAAGTGTCACAAATGTCAGATATACGCGGACCATATTCACGCTTCCCCGTCTTCCCTGAATGTCTTGTCAGCTCCCTGGCCCTTTTCAATGTGGGGTATGGACGTTATTGGACCCATCGAGCCAAAAGCCTCTAACGGTCATCGTTTTATTTTAGTCGCTATCGACTATTTCACAAAATGGGTAGAAGCTGCTTCGTACGCCAATGTGACAAGGAGTGTTGTGGTTAAATTTGTCAAGCGTGAACTGATATACCAGTACGGTCTGCCGAGTCAGATCATCACTGATAATGGCATGAATTTGAATAACAAAATGATGAAGGAACTTTGTGAAGACTTCAAAATCCACCATCATAATTCCTCCCCGTATCGCCCTAAAATGAATGGGGCAGTCGAGGCAGCCAATAAAAACATCAAGAAGATCGTACAGAAAATGGTTGTGACCTACAGAGATTGGAGCGAAATGCTCCCCTTTGCTTTACATGGGTTTCGTACCTCGGTCCGAACTTCAACTGGGGCAACTCCATTCTCCCTGGTTTATGGTATGGAGGCAGTCCTGCCTTTTGAAGTAGAGATCCCTTCTCTTCGAGTGATAATGGAGGCGGAATTAAAGGAAGCTGAATGGACCCAAACTCGACATGACCAGTTAAATCTGATTGATAGGAAGAGATTAGCGGCCCTTTGTCATGGTCAGCTGTATCAAAAGCGTATGAAACGAGCGTTTAAAAAGAAGGTACGACCTCGACAATTCCGAGAAGGAGACCTAGTCCTCAAGAAAATCTTGCCAATCCAAAAGGACATCCGAGGGAAATGGACACCTAATTACGAAGGACCATACGTCGTGAAGAAGGCTTTCTCTGGAGGAGCTCTAATCCTCACCAATGTGGATGGAGAGGATCTACCAATGCCTGTGAACGCCGACGCGGTGAAGAAATATTTTGCCTAAAAAAAAAAACACACAAAAAAAAAACAAAAAAAACAAAAAAAAACAAAAAAACAAAAAAAAAACAAAACAAAACAAAAACAAAAAAAAAAAAGGTGCTCGCTAGGCTGAAAACCCATGGGGCAGCCTAGGCAAAAATTAGAGCTGCTTGATGAGTCGAAAACCCGGAAGGGCGGCTCAGGTAGAATAAAAAGCCACAAGTTCAGGCGTAAGGACGTGAACTCTTCAGAGAAGGAAAACTGGTCAGGCACGCGCATCTTTATCAAAATTATTTCCCAGAAGTAAAATCAGAGGATGGTCTCGAAGTCGTGAGGAAAAGATCCAGATTCTTATCACTCGCAAGGAGTCGCTGGAGGGTTTAAAAGGCCTTCTTTCTCTCCCACCTTTTAATTGTTTATACATATGTTTTTGTTACCTTTACTTTCATTACCAATGTACATACTTATATTCAATAATAAAATAAGCTTTCCCTTTCCTTCTCCTGAGTCTACGGCTGAATCTTATAAACGAACAAGTTTTTCTTAAAAGGAAATTTTTGAAATGAAAAGTGATGAAATGAAAAGTCGTGGTGAAACGAAATGTATCCTGGCGTCAGACCCGGCCCATGAGAAAGCATAACCAATTCTGTTAATTATGTTCCTGGAAGACAGAATTTGTCTCTATCTCATCCATGAGTTATCTTGAAAGCCTATCTCTCAGGAAAGGTCGCTCGAAATGTCAATTCTTTTGATTACTCGTGCTTCTAACCATCTGTTTTGAAGGATGATGGAACTACGTCACACAGAAATGAAGAACCTGACACCAAAGATCCGGACCAGAAGTTTTCCCCAAGAGAAATCAGTAGATTGGCATCCCCAGTGAAATCACAATCGCCAAAGCCGACACTTCCCAAATCCTTCCCCAGTGGGACTACGCTTCCTAGTCAACCCAAAACTGGGGCATCTCCCCGGATTTAGTCTTTCATTCAAGGGGCAATTCCCCAAGATTTCCACCAATCATATCAAACTGGGGCATCTCCCCAGGTTTAGTCTTTCATTCAAGGGGCAGTTCCCCAAGATCTCCACCAATCATGTTAAACTGGGGCATCTCCCCGGGTTTAGTCTTTCATTCAAGGGGCAGTTCCTAAAGATCTCATCCAATCATGTCAAACTGGGGCATCTCCCCGGATTCATTCAAAGGGCAGTTCCCCAAAGATTTCATCCAATCTTATCAAACTAGGACATCTCCCCAGGCTTCTCTTTCCAATCAAAGGATGGCATCCCAAACCACCAAATGCTTCCCCAGTGGAGCCATAAATTCCTAAATCCTTTCCCAGCAGGACTACGCTTCCTAGTCAACCCAAAACTGGGGCATCTCCCCGGATTTAGTCTTTCATTCAAGGGGCAGTTCCCCAAGATTTCCACCAATCATATCAAACTGGGGCATCTCCCCGGGTTTAGTCTTTCATTCAAGGGGCAGTTCCTAAAGATCTCATCCAATCATGTCAAACTGGGGCATCTCCCCGAATTTATTCAAGGGGCAGTTCCCCAAAGATTTCATCCAATCTTATCAAACTGGGACATCCCCCCAGATTCATTCTCTTGCGTTCAAGGGGCAGTTCCCCAAGAACCCGCAGTCATGACAACCGAGGGTCAACCCCAACCTTTACATTTCCTACCAACACTGAGTTAATTTAGACGAGACGTCCTGTTAGCTCCCCCAACCTTTACATTTCCTACCAACACTGAGTTAATTCAGACGAGACGTCCTGTTAGCTCCCCACCTTTACCTTACTACAAACCAAGGGCCACACCCCACATTTATCTTCCTGTCAATCAAGGGCCGCACCCCACATTTATTTTCCTGTCAACCAAGGGCCACACCCCACATTTATTTTCCTGTCAACCAAGGGCCACACCCCACATTTACTTTCCTGTCAACCAAGGGCCACACCCCAAGGCCACACCCCACATTTACTTTCCTGCAAACCAAGAGCCACACCCCACATTTACTTTCCTGTCAACCAAGGGCCACACCCCACATTTATTTTCCTGCAAACCAAGGGGCCACACCCCACATTTACTTTCCTGTCAACCAAGGGCCACACCCCACATTTACTTTCCTGTCAACCAAGGGCCACACCCCACATTTACTTTCCTGTCAACGAAGGGCCACACCCCACATTTACTTTCCTGTCAACCAAGGGCCACACCCTACATTTATTTTCCTGTCAAACCAAGGGCCGCACCCCACATTTACTTTCCTGTCAACCAAAGGCCACACCCCACATTTACTTTCCTGCAAACCAAGGGCCACACCCCACATTTCCTGTCAGTCAAGGGCCACACCCCACATTTCCTTTCAGTCAAGGGGTAATTCCCCACTCTTACCTTCCTGTCACCCAAGGGACGGTACACCTCCTTTTTGGAAAACAGCTCTCTTGATTCTTCAAAAAAAAAAAACAAAAAACAAAAAAAAAACAAAAAAAAACAAAAAAAAACAAAAAGAAAAACAAAAACAAAAACAAAAAAAAAAGAAAGAAGAAGGGAAATAGAGAGGATAGATCAAGAGGTCCCACTTGGCCCCTACATCGGTGTTCATATCTTTACTTCATTTTCACTTCAAAAACACAGAAAGCTTCGTGTTTCTCCTGTGAAAAAGAAGTAAAGAGGGGCATCTGTGAACACCTCTTTTTGTCCGGCCAATTGGTACAGTTCCATCTTTTGAGCACTCTTTCATGCGCATGGTTCATTTGAAAATTCATAACTCCTTCATACGATCTTTGATTTGCGCAAACCCGGTCTCTAAATTTTCGTAACAAAATTGTCTATGACTTTTGTGAAGACCTTGAAGGCTGAATCCTTACCAATTGATACAGTTTTAATAATCTTCCTAGACTTGCTCCAGTTTCATGACTGCTCTGCACATCTTTAAGAAAAAATTCATATCTCCCTCATATGATACTGAAATGACCCCGTTCTTTTTTCTATGGCTCCACATCAAAGAGATCTACAAACTTCATGAAGGCCACAAAAGCTAATTCTCCACCCATTTTGCCCAGTGAATTTATTTTGCTTGCAAATGTATTTTCGTCACACTCTGGAGCAGTTTTTGTAGATAGGCCATATCTCTCTCGTTTCTTGATGGAAATTTTTGTGTCATATATCAAATTAAAGATAAGAGAAAGATCTACAACTTTCATGTTGGACTCTTTTTCAAATTTGGCACGCATCAGCCCTTAAATACGCGAGCAAGTTTGTGATGAGTAAAAAGGAGAATGAAAAAGCACCAAACAGCATCATGAATCGATTCAACACATGCATGAATCGATTCATGCGTGGAACAGCCCCAAAAAATCAATTTCAAGTGGTTTGAATCGATTCATAGCCCTCCTGAATCGATTCATACGAATGTAATGCACCCAGGAAGTGAAATTTTGCAAAATGAATCGATTCACAAGCAATTGAATCGATTCATACGGGTTCCAACAGCATTGAATCGATTCTTTCCCTAAATGAATCGATTCATACGGTTATTTTTGGCCCAGGATTGCATTTTGGAAAGCATGAATCGATTCCTCCCACCAATGAATCGATTCATGAGTGAATAATTGGCCCAGAAACACGTTTTCAAGCTTCTGGAAAGTGGGCAATGCACTGAAGATGTTGGGCAAGGCACTAAGCTGATCATGGAGCATTAAATCATGATAATGGAGCACCATTGAATTGAAAATTAAGAATGCTCCTTCCATTGAAAATTAATTATGGCAAATGCTTGCTTTCTAACTCCTATAAATAGCACAAGAGGAAGGCTTCACACCACACACCATTCTTCATTCACACAAATTCCTCCCTCACTTGTTCTTCCTCTTCTCTTCTCTGTTGGAGTTTTTTCCACACCATTCTTCATTGAAGGCAATCAATCCCTTGAAGAAACCATTCGTTCTTCCTCTTCCTCTTCTCTGTTGGCAATTTCTTCCTCCAGCAATTTTTTCATTTCCAGCAAGTTTTGCATTTTCCAGCAAGTTTTTTTCATTTCCAGGTTATTATGTTCTTTTCTTTTCTTCTCTTTTCTTTGTAGTTGTTATTGTGTAGTTTCATTTCTTCTTCCAGCAAGTTTCTTTTCATTTCTAAGTTTTTCATTTCCATGTTATTTTTAATATAGTATGCTTTTTAATGAAAAAAAATAATAAAATAATAATAATAAAATAAAAATAATAATAAAAAATAAGTAATAAGTTTTTCACATGTTTTGTTTTCTAGCCTAAAAATTTCCATTTTTTTTAACAGTGTCGTACGGGAATACTTCCGTCTACACAATCTCCTTAGGATCCGTACACGTGCGAAGAACTTCGTCTTGTATGAGTTCCCCACCTCAATAACTTCCATCATCATGTACCGAGTCAAAAAATTTTTTTTTCAGAACTACGTAACCCTGATTTCTTGATAATTCAAGAATACGTAGGAGCGGGACTTTAACTCCTGTCGGGCCCATCTTTCTTATTTTTGTTTGCTTATTTATTTCCTTACTTTCATGTTTCTTTCATAAATGTTCTTTTTTTTTTACTTCCGTGAAAATCAATTTAGACGTGACGTCTTGTTGATTTCTCCCTAGTTTTTTGCTCAAGCCTCGCCATAATTCATAGGGAAGAGATACTTGGGACGAGACGTCCCGCTTATCTCTTTCCTATCCCTATCCTTTTTACTCGAGGATGTATAATTTAGGCGTGACACCTTATTAGCATTCTTTTCCCCTCTCTGTCTCATATCGAAGTCGAGTTTAATTCGGATGAAACGTCCCGTTAACCTCGCTTCGACATTCTATGTTTGTACAAATTCTCTCACTCCATTCCGTCGTTTTTAAATAAAAAAAGATACAACAATAAAAGGGAAGAAATAAAATATCTTTTGTAAGGCTATTTATGTTGTGCGTTTTCAATCTTGGTACTGTTTTTGACAGCCGATGTAGGGTGCTAATACCTTCCCTACTCGTAACCGACTCCCGAACTTGAATCTCAATTTTTAACCAGTGCTTTACTGAACTTAGTTTTTTTCCAATGTTTTTTCTATGGATAAAAATGTTGGTGGCGACTCCCTGTTTCATTTCATGGCGAGCCCTCTCCTCGCCGCGCCGTCGCGATCCAGGTTGCGACAATTAGCATCCAACATGGATCTATCATCAAATCAATTTGCATGATATATATCAACATCAATGCATAATAATAATATATTCATCATTTAAAGGTAATAGGGTAAGGAATTTGGCCGGTCTTACACAATAAATACATCCATCATATATTGAGGAAATTCATTCACTCATATTCAATCCCATAATTCATTCATGATTATAATATGAGCAACGAGGCTCCACAAACACATCTTATGAATCATAATCTTATAAAGAATCCTCAATGAGCATCAATTTCAACTTAACATCGATGATTCACCATAATTCCTCAATAAATAATAATGCCCTTATAATCAATTCATAATCCTTAGTCAACTAATCATTCATATTTCTACATAGGGCAATCAATACCTTAACATATCATCATTCTCTAGATAATTATCAATCTTAATTCTATACACACAACCATATGTCAATAATGAGCATCTCGCTCTAAAAATCACCATAAGTATCTCGCCATTGAGCAATCATGCTCCAATCATCCATGATATCAAATCCTCACAGAGTAGTGACACGTTGTCGTTGTCGGGTCAAATAAAAAGTTAAATTAATATAGTATAAGGTGAACAACCTTAGTCGTCTCTCGAGGACCTTAGTTCAATTAGTTATACTCAATTTAGTTATAATAAAGCGGGGGTTTATGTTGAGCTTGAAAGGAAAATTAAGTGATTATATGATAGTGCAAAAAGTAAATTTATGAGTAAGAATAATCAAATTTAGAAACAACCAACCCAAGGAATTAATAAATCTTTAGTTAACTAATCATTGATCATAAATATGATTAAATATAATTAATTTCTCAATCTTGAATCATTTGGAATCCCTAAATGATTATATTCTAGAAAATCTTCTAGAATTGAATTAATGAACTAATAAGAATAATGAATCGATATATTCTTATCAATTACTAAAATAACTTTAAAACCATAATTTGATTGAGTTAAGAAACTAAATATAAATCTCTTATTTAGTAACTTAATCTTTGTTCTCAAATTGATTATTGATTAACCAACCAACATCAGTTTAGATTATAGATTGTTTAATTATATACCAATCGGTTATACACTTAAATAATCTACCATTATAAGTGTTTGAGAAACAAAGAAAAGTAATTATCTTCAATCAAAATATTAAGAGCAAGAACTCAAAGTTAACATAAAGAAAAATTAAATTCCTTGAGTTGATTTTAAAAGATTAAGCTTCCATGATAATTTTTAACAATGAAAGCTAATATTAAATTTATTAAAACTTTGATTATAAAAGTAAATGACAAATAATAAAATTAACTTACTGGATATTGAGGAAGGGAAATGAAAACCATAACTTGAAGGATGGAATATAGAACAAGGAGATAAAGCAAGAGAAAGAACTAAAACTTAAGAAGCTAAAGCAAAGATATAGAATTGTAATGAAAACTAAAGCATGTATTTCTTATGTATTTCTTGTGTATCTTCCTTACAACTTCAAGCTGGTGTAGCTAGTTCTTTTAATGTCTTTTCAGCCATGTTATGCAAATACTCAAAAGTTGAAGGTTTAGTTTCACTATTTATGCTATTAGCTAGAATATTATTATTATTATTATTATTATTATTATTATTATTATTATTATTATTATTATTATTATTATTATCTTATAGTTTCTTAGATGATCTAACTAATTGATGAGAAGTTCTATCTATTTCAGGATCAAAAGAATATAGTGGTTCGGGATTACATCTAGTCATGCACAATACATCTACATATATTGTAACAAAATACTACAACTATGTAATGAAAGAAAAAAGTTATCATTTTAATTATGAAATGCTTAGAACATATATTTAAAAATTTAAGGATTTTTTATATATATATATATTTTTTTCAATGGTTGAAAATGAGATTATTAGAAAATGAATAAGAATATAATAAAGTGGAATTTTTTTTTTATTTTTTATATGCTCACATTCAACCAAACCTTAATATCTTCAATACACCTAATAAAATGTAAAATATATTAGATAATTGAATGTAAATAATTAGGACCAAAGGTCCCCAGCAACGGCGCCAAATTTGACACGCTGTCGTTGTCGGGTCAAATAAAAAGTTAAATTAATATAGTATAAGGTGAACAACCTTAGTCGTCTCTCGAGGACCTTAGTTCAATTAGTTACACTCAATTTAGTTATAATAAAGCGGGGGTTTGTGTTGAGCTTGAAAGGAAAATTAAGTGATTATATGATAGTGCAAAAAGTAAATTTATGAGTAAGAATAATCAAATTTAGAAACAACCAACCCAAGGAATTAATAAATCTTTAGTTAACTAATCATTGATCATAAATATGATTAAATATAATTAATTTCTCAATCTTGAATCATTTGGAATCCCTAAATGATTATATTCTAGAAAATCTTCTAGAATTGAATTAATGAACTATTAAGAATAATCAATCGATATATTCTTATTAATTAGTAAAATAACTTTAAAACCATAATTTGATTGAGTTAAGAAACTAAATAGAAATCTCATATTTAGTAACTTAATCTTTGTTCTCAAATTGATTATTGATTAACTAACCAACATCAGTTTAGATTATAGATTGTTTAATTATATACCAATCGGTTATACACTTAAATAATCTACCATTATAAGTGTTTGAGAAACAAAGGAAAGTAATTATCTTCAATCAAAATATTAAGAGCAAGAACTCAAAGTTAACATAAAGAAAAATTAAATTCCTTGAGTTGATTTTAAAAGATTAAGCTTCCATGATAATTTTTAACAATGAAAGCTAATATTAAATTTACTAAAACTTTGATTATAAAAGTAAATGACAAATAATAAAATTAACTTACTTGATATTGAGGAAGGGAAATGAAAACCATAACTTAAAGGATGGAATATAGAACAAGGAGATAAAGCAAGAGAAAGAACTAAAACTTAAGAAGCTAAAGCAAAGATATAAAATTGTAATGAAAACTAAAGCATGTATTTCTTATGTATTTCTTGTGTATCTTCCTTACAACTTCAAGCATCTATTTGTAGGCAAGATATGATGATACTATACATTCATTTTCTGATTATTAATGCATTTTTTCAACATTGGTGGGCTTGAAATTACAATAATTCAAAAGAAGATAATGGTAGGTGTTGAAATTCATTTCCTCTTTATCTTCTCCACTTTGCGAGTCCAATATGACCTTCTAGATGGCCGAATTTTGAAAACCCTTTTACATGAAAGTTGTAGATCTCTGTCTTATTAAGAATTTGGCATAAGAATAAGGTCATTTGGACATCTAAAGCTCCAGATATGTGTATTTTAGTGAACAATGTCAATACTGGTGGGACACATGAGGGCTGATTGATTCAAGCTTCATTTCTTTATTTATTTCAGATGCCAAATAACCAAATCTAATCATCATGATGTAGCCATCTGTCTTAGCTTTCCATGGGCTCCAAGATTAGCCCATTTGGATCACAAAAGCCCAAGTTATGGCCAAAATAAGGCAAGATACTCAAGATACATACAAAAAACGAAAATTGAAACATTTATACATAATACTTCAATTTAACTAAACAACATAAAACTTAATTAAAATACTATTATTAAACATAGTAATTATATAATAAACCCCAAGTGTAAAACTATAAGAAGTGTATTAAAATTGATTTATCAAGTAGCCATGCTCTGGTAATAACCAATAACCCCAATTCAGAGCAAATATGCTCTGATACCACTTTATAACACCCCTGTTTTTCTGTACTCGAATCCCGATGTAATCGACATAATTAATAAAAATATGAATAAAGTTTTTGCGTTTAAAATGTTTTCAAAATATCATCACGATCACATCAAGTACAGAATCACAGAAAACCCAAGAGTGAGATTAAATAACCTAAAGCTGGATCGATAAATAAATTGCCTATAACGGTATACGAAAATAATAGAGTTTACAGCGAAAGAATGTGTATACCGGGCACACGCCTAGTCCCATATATGACGATATGAGAAAAGGCTCGACAAAGCATGCAATGGCATATCATAAGCCTAATAGACAACCATCATCATTTTACATAATTACATAAGCATGCAATGCCTAAGATATAATTATATACGGCAACGGCGCCATTAACTTGATGCTAAATCTCTGAGTCATTAACTTGATGTGTAATTCTCAGAGGATTTATTCTTTGGCAAGCGCACCAGTCTATAAAATTGTATTATATTTGATCGTCCCATAGGGATTGTGGTAAGTACCTCAATCTTGGACAGATAGAAGCTGAACCAACACAACGATCAAAGGATTCATTTAGTTTTTGTTGATTTTATACTTTCTAAGTTTTTATATTTTTCAGAGACAGTATTAAGGATGAAATACGATTGATAAAAGATAGGTTAGGATTGCTTCAGTTTACAACTTCATCAAGAAAATGCAATTGAGGTTCAATCAAGTTCAAACATCAAGAGGACAATCCGCAAATGGTTATTCCCTAATTCCTTAGGTGAAAAACACTAACTCTTATGCATCAAACCTTAATCCCTTAAGTGCTCGATTAACATACGAATCTAATGCGAAATTAGAGGTTGAACTCTAACTATTCACCTAATTACTAGGCCTGAATTAGTTAGAAAGTTGGGAGTTACCTAAACTTCAACCATGATTCCTCACTGGTAAAGTTCTTCATCAGATCTGGATTTGTCAATCCAGCAAAGCAGATCCACTCCTCAGCTTGTTCTCCTCAGGATCTAGAAGTCAACTTCCTTAATACACTTTCAAGATTCCATCGCAGACCTTCACAATCCCAACCTTAGGGACTTAGAAATCCATCGACATTGGTTCTATCGAAAGATGTTGGAAAGACATGGATGAGAAAGTTTAGAGAGCGAAAGGAATTAGAGAGATATTGGAAATAGAAAATGAATTGTATTCTATGTACTCTGTTCTCTGATGTTGTTATAGAATATGTACAAGCATATATATAGGCATCTACCTAACTAACTAACTTAACTAATCACTTAGAAAGCTAAGTTAATAACTAAACTAACTAACTAATTATATAATTACGGAATAACTAACTAATTACAGCTCACCTCTTAACAAATTACAGTTTAGCATTGGCTAATAACAGCTCAACACTTAAATAATAATAGCTCAGCACTTAAATTACAAAGGTACAAAAGTAAGAGAGAAGGCAGAAGGAACAACATTGGTGCCTAGTGTCTCTTTGGAGGTCGGTGTTTAAATAACTCGCCTTTACGCTTGAGCGTGAAGGACTCTCGCTTGAGCGAGCTCAAAATATGCACTGCAGTATTGCTTTCTTAGCTTAAGCGTGATGGAGAAGCTTGGGTGAGAGTGATATTTTGGAGTCACGCTTGAGCGTGAGCTTGCTCGCTTGAACAAATTTGACTCTCGCTTGAGCGAGTGGATTATTCAATCAGCATTCTGAAGTTGACGCTCGGGTTCTTCATTTTTCAATCAGTGCTTTTAAAGTCTCGCTCGGGTTCTTCATGCAATATTCGGTTCCCTGTTGCGGTCGATATTTTGAAGCATTTCCCAGTCGGACTTTTGGAGTTTCACTCGGATTTGTGAAATCTCACTCGGCTTTTTAGAATTTCACTCAGATTTTCCTTCTTAGCTTGAGCGCAACCTGTTCCTGCACCAATAAACACATAACTGCCTAGCATTTGTACGCTGGCTGCTTAGTGAAATTGTAAATAATCATAAACTCTTAACTAATTAATGTTTTTAATCATTTTCTTACATAAATTAAACTCTTTTAAAATAAATAAATAAAATACAAATTGTTAACTATTTATTAAATAATGAAGCCAAACTAGACAATAATTAATGAATTATGTTAAATAAAAGAAGAAATAATTAAGTCTTTTCAAGACTTATCACATCCCCAAACTTAATACTTGCTTGTCCTCAAGCAAATACTCAGATTAATTAACTAACAAGCTGTTATTCAAAACAATCAACCTTTCCTTAACTTAATTCATACTATAATTATTGAATACCGACCATACTTTCTTTTCGTAATTTCTGAAAATATAATTACTCACACCTCCTTTGGGAAACAAGATGGTGATTCTTTCCTCACTGGGTCGGTGTTTCACTCTTCTCTCAGTGTATAGGGTAAATAGAATGCACTCATCACCTGCATACTTGTTAGATAAACATAGGCTTGCAACAGTTCTAAACATCATGACATATGCCAGCACAATTGGATCAGTAAGGGCTTTTTAAGCTTATAATGGGGCTGGGCTACAGGCTCTATTATTGTTTTTCCGAGTTAGTGACGGGTTACAAGATGTATCCACTGCTGCCTTGACTCAATTTTAACTTAATTTCCTCTACTTAGCAAGCTCCATTATTTTCTGAGTAAATGCTAACTTAACAACTTACGGTGCTTTGCACCTTCTTTTTCTTTCAGTCCTCTGGACTTTTTCTTTTCTTTCTTTCCTTCCATCTTTTTCCGATCACAAAATTTATTTATTTTTTCTTCTCGGCTTTTCTATTTCTCCCTTCATTTCTCTAGTTATTCATCTATAACCAAGGTCGGAGTGTGTTCTTAATTGCTGTTAGGCACACTCTTCATCCCCAAACTTAGAACTTGCTAGTCCCTAGCAATAAGTAAGACTGAGCAATTTATCAGTGAAACATCCAGGGGTAAATTCAGTCGGTTTTTCTTAGATATATAGGCTTGTAACGTTAGGTGAATAAATAGAATAAAGGGGTCTCAGGCTCAAACATAATTATTGGATCAAAGGATAATTTAAAATATTAGGAAGGCTAATTTTTAGCCCTGGCTAAATTAACAAAGAAGGCCTTCATCATTTCCGATTGGCTGGCATACAATCAATTAGCAAGCACTGAAGCAAATTCTGTTTCACTAACTAGCATGCAGGTTTACTCAGAAAAAATAATAGAGGCTCAAAAGTTATAAATATAACAGTTAATCAGCTAGTCATGTCCCCAAACTTAATGTAAGGTCATACATTTAGATTGCTAACTAGCATGCCAAGTAAAAAATAATGAAAAATAGCTATGGACAGGGATCATGAGTCAAACAATGCCAATTAATTAATTTATCCGACTAAAGCTTAAGAATCAGCAACTTTAAATTGTTAAGATGGATTTGAAATTAAACACAATAAACATATTTTATCAATTAATGAGTCGGGATATCAATTAAGGAGTCGGAGTAATAGAATACTTCCCTTTTACCTGACTGTCAGTGCCTGGAAGGCAATTACTCGGACTGGCATGCATGGATTTACCGATACAATTAAGAATAAATAATAACAACGAATTAATAAAGACATAAAATTTCATTACAACCACAAGAAAATATTCATTGTTCAGAAAAATATTAAAATAAAGTCAAGTCATTACATAAAAACAGCATAATAAAAATACAGAGCAACAACTCAATCATCCTGATCCTCATTCTCTTCGTTCTGCTCTGAAGATGGTGGGAGGTCAGTGACACTTAAAAATCAGAGTTGAGAATATCTTGGGATTTCGGGGGATTAAGACTCTATTTTATGTTAATGAATTTTAACTTTTCATAAATAAGAATCGAATTAAGTTTTCCAAGACGAATTTTCCAAAAGCTAATTAATATGTTCCTCTCAAAATCCTATTAATGTACCTAACCTATGGAAAGCGCTGCTTAATCCTCAGAAAGGCCCATTATCGTTTTATGAAAACCCCTTTTATTTCCTCAAAAGAATTTTGATTACTTTCACGGTTTTACCGAGGTCACAAAAAGCATTTCAAAAATCTTAGGTTTAGTTCAAAGCTTTCTGGTAAAAATAAATCTCTCGATTCTATTTATTACCTAAACTTACTAATATACCCGCAAGTATATAGTTTTATCATTTAGGTTCTTGTTAGGAATTACTAAAAGCATTGAGCATAATTGAACTAAATGGAAAACAGAAATTTATTTAATTCCAAGTCAAAATAACATTAAAATAAAATATTATCATACCCTTTTTATCCCAAGATAATTAATTTAGCTACTCATGAAATAATTCAAATTCATATAAATAATGGAAAAATAAAACATACAAGACATGGTAAAAAATAAAGACTTATGGGTTTCTCCAAAAGCTTAGAATAATTTACCACTGTATTTCCTTGTTGCAGTATTCTCCACCAATTACAAATTCAAACAACTCAATTTCACAATTCACAACTCTCAAAATAAAATAAAAATAAAAATAAAAAGAAAAATTAAAATGAAAAATAAAGGAAAAGGAACGAAGTAAAAAAATGAAAAGAAAGAAAGAGAAGGACGGAAGAGAAAGAAAGAAAAGGAAAACAAAAGAAAGAGAAGAAAGAAGAGGAATTAATGCTGATAGAATTGATGCCTTGGTGGTGCTGTCCGTGTTCCCCTTTATAGGCAAAGGAAGGGAAGAAGTCAGCTTGGAAAACGCGTTGCCAGTTGGTGCAATTGTCTTCTTCTCAGCCGCCCCACCATCACAGCTTGGAGACAGCCTGGATGGTGTCAAGTGGGAGAAAACTTTCGGTGCATCTGACTTCCAACTATCCCAAATTGCATTATTTTAATATTTCCAATAATTCGGTGCTTGGATTTATTCAGCTGGGCAAATTCCGAGTGGAAAAATGGGTCGGTTTTCATCTTTTCTCCAAAATCTGAGTGAAAAATGCCTTTTGTGCACAAAACCGACTGGAAAAAGGTGCATTTTGTAAAAAAGACCAAGTGAATATTTGCTCGGTGTCGAGTTGAGGGGTCGGTGTTTGGAAGAAAACCGGTCGGTGTTGAGTTGCTTTGAAGTCGGACAGTGTCTGAGGAGACGAGCAAAGCAACTCCGATTGCTTTATTCCTTCGGAACTGATTGAAGAGTGAATCGGAACCGAGTGAAAAGTGATTCACTCGGAACTGATTAAAAGGTGGCTCGAAACCGACTGGAAAGTGGCTCGGATCCGACTGAAGAATATTCATTCGGGACTTGATTGAAGACTCACTCAGGAACGAAATAAATTCAATCGGTTCCCAAGCTGTTTCACTCGGCTGTCTCTGAATTTGAATCACTCTGTTAGAACTTTGCTCGGATTTTGCTTTGGAATTCACTCGGAAAAATTCATTTGGATACATTCACTCGGAAGTGCCTTCTTACTTCTCACTCGGAATGGCCTTTACTTTCATTCAGAAACGAGTCTGGAGTCTGGCTGATTGAATTTCTTCTCATGTCCGAGCCTTGCTTTGCTCGGAAATGCATCTTTCTGACCCAACTCACTCGGATGTGCTTTCCTTGGGGACTTCTCACTCGGGCTCAGTGTGAAACTTAAGAGTCTGCCCGAGTGTCATTCATTTCCGGTCGGATTTTTCCTTCCTTGCTAAGACACTACTCAGAAATGCCTTATTTTGCTTGAGAATGCCATTTTCTCCGAATGAAACCACTCGGATTCCTCCTTATTCAACACATTGATTCATTGGCCTCTTCTACTCGGAATCAACTCACTCGGAACAACTTTTTGCCCAGAAAAGTTCTTGTTCCCTGGTCAGATCTGCTTCAGTCAGCATCTCTTCACTCGGAATTAGCTTTGGGCAATTTTTATTAAAGGTCAGTCCCTTTTTTCACTCAGAATGGTTGCATTCAGACAGCTTCCACTCGGAATCACCTCCAACCAAGACTTATTCCTTTTCAGCATTGAACCTCCAACAGAGTCAGCCATTTATCACTCAGAATGTCTAAGACAGGGAACTTTCCACTCGGATTTTAATCCAACAGTGAAGTATTCCACTCGGATTTGCTCCATTCTGAGTAATTCCACTCAGATTTGGTCCTTTCTCAGTTATCCCACTCGGATTTGGTCATTTTGAGTCGGATTTTAACATTCTAAGTCGGATTTCAGCATTCTGAGTCAGATTTTAACATTCGGAGTCGGAATTCAGCATAAAAAAAGAGTTCTTTCTACTTTGGGCTTGTTCTTCTTGTTTCTTTATCATTTTATGGTCGTTTTTCTCTTGTTTTTGACCCTTTATTACCTTAATTCCTACAAAATAACATACCCAAGTAGAAAATAGTGGAAAGAAAGTAAAAATCACAATAAATAAAGGAAATACATTGGATAATGATTAAAATCCTAAGCAAACTAGATCTAATTTATTGTATTATAAAGCACTTATCAAAATACCCCAAACCAAAGCATTGCTTGTCCTCAAGCAATCACCATATTCACAAGATAAAATACAGAAAACACTAAGCTTAATAAACTAAAGAATCCGAAACAAAGAAAAAGATTTATTCAAATGCCAATTTTAATTTACTTATGTGAATCAATTTTCAATGTCAAGACTTGAGATACTCTTCTCACAATTTTCACTCAAGTGTTTCAAGGTTTGTGTATCTCTTAAATCATCATAGTCAAAAAATATTACCATAAGCTTGTTAATAAACCAGAAACTCCATAGTTTAGATAGAAAATATGTCAAAGTCTAAAGGTCTTTCAAAGGTTGTAACGTGGCCTTGGGTTGTATTGTTAAGGTAGGAATTTCAAGAAAAATAGAATACAAAAGGGATTTAATAGTCATGAATGATTCAAATTATCATTATAAATTTAACAGAACAAATATTTGAACTTTTATGGACTTTTTGGAATTCATTCAATATCATCCTTTTGATTTTCTTTTTCTTTTTTTTTGTTTTTCTTTACATTCAATACATATTTTTCTTAAGTCCTTTTTTATTTCTTTGCTCTATTAAATTTCCAACTTTTTCACCATTAAGAGAATATCAGTCAATGAAAGGCTTTCAAGGAAAATTTTTTTCTTTTAGGCTCAAAAGGGGCAACTAGGGGTCAAATTATACAAAATTCTGAGGCTTAAGAATAAGACCTAATTGTGCCTTTATCATCCTAAGACATATAATCAAAAACCATTTTGAATCGGTTGAAAAACAAGTTCTAGAATATTAATGACTATGAGATTCACTCATTCAAGAAAATATAGGTTTTGAAAATTTGTTTGATAAATAACCCATTTTGGCTCAAGTTTAACCATGGAAAGTCTTTTCAAAGAAAATTTTAATCACATAAAGTTCATTTAGACATTGATTTGGCATTTAAACAATCAAATTTTGAAAATTTTACTCAAAATTTTGGGATCCTTGGATACTTTAGCCTTGTATTCAAAGTAAATTTATCATGCAATAATGGTAAATTACAAGATTACAAACAAATCAAGGAAAACACACATGCAAAATAAAATAACAATCACACAACGAAAAAAAATAGTTAAGTTTTCTTACCTACCACCCCAAACCAGAATTTGACATTATCCTCAATGTTAAAATGGATGATAAAAGTAGAAGAAAACTTACCTGTAGTAACCCCAAACAAGCAGTTGACATAGTTGGTTTTTTTTTAAACTTAAAATAAAACAACAACTTTTTATAGGGTTACCTCCCTATCAGTGCTAAGTTTTAAGTCTTCAGCCAGTCTTCTCACCGTTTGGATTTACTCATCAGGAGCATCAAACAAGTCCAAGTCACTTGCTTGTTGTATTAGTTGACCTGTCAGATAGTGCTTTACTCTCTGTCCATTTACCCTAAATGTACCAGATTTCTCGCTCCATAGTTCGACAGCTCCAAAGGGAAAGACTTTTGTCACCTTGAATGGTCCCGACCATCGGGATCTCAGTTTACCTGGAAAAAGCTTCAATCTGGAATTAAACAGTAAAACCATATCACCTGGATTAAATGTTCTCCGTTGGATGTGACGATCATGCCATTGTTTGGTTTTTTCTTTATAAATCCTGGCATTTTCGTATGCATCTAGACGGAGTTCTTCAAGCTCATTTAATTCCAACAATCTTTGTTCACCTGCAGCCTTATGATCAAAGTTAAGAGTTTTAACAGCCCAAAAAGATTTATATTCTAGCTCAACAGGTAAATGACAGGGCTTCCCATATACTAGCTTAAAAGGTGTGGTTCCAATGGGAGTTTTATATGCGGTTCAATACGCCCATAAGGAATCATCTAACTTAATAGACCAATCCTTACGTGATGTATTCACCACTTTTTGAAGAATATTTTTAATTTCCCGATTGGATACCTCAACTTGTCCATTAGTTTGTGGGTGATAAGGTGTAGCAACCTTATGCCTAACTCCATATTTTTTTAGAAGGGTTTGAAAAGTTTTCTCAATAAAATGTGACCCTCCATCACTTATAACACATTTTGGGACCCCAAACCTTGGAAATATTATTTTCTTGAAAAGTTTAATAATAGTCTTAGCATCAGAATGGGGTGAAGCAATGGCTTCCACCCATTTTGACACATAGTCAACTGCCACTAATATGAACTGATTTCCAAAAGAGGAAGGAAAAGGTCCCATAAAATCAACACCCCATACATCAAACAGTTCAACTTCTAAAATGGTATTCAATGGCATTTCTTGTCTCTTACCAATGTTACCTGTTCTTTGGCAAGCATCACAAGTTAGAATATACTTACGTACATCCTTAAAAATATTTGGCCAATAGAACCCAGCTTGCAATACTTTAGCGGCTGTTTTAGAGGTGCTCATGTGCCTTCCACAGGAAAGAGAATGGCAATGATCCAAGATAGCATGGACATCATCTTGTGAAACACATCCTTGAATCATATCATCTGCACATTGCTTAAAAAGGAGTGGTTCATCCCAATAATAATGCTTGACACCTGCATAAAACTTTTTCCTTTGCTGAAAGCTAAGATCAGGAGGTAAGATACCACATGCAAGAAAATTTACAAAATCAGCCTACCAAGGGACACGTTAGATACTAAGATTCAAGAGTTGTTCATCCGGAAAAGATTCATTGATAGGAATATTATCTGTTTGTTCTTTTTCAGATGTCAACCTAGATAGGTGGTCAGCGACCAAGTTCTCGGTACCCTTCTTGTCCTTAATTTCCAAGTCAAATTCTTGCAATATTAGAATCCACCTAATTAATCTAGGCTTTGCTTCCTTTTTATTCAATAGATACTTAATGGCAGAGTGGTTAGTGTAAACAGTAACATGTGAACCTACCAAGTAAGACCTAAATTTATCAAAAGCAAAGACAATAGCTAACAGTTCTTTTTTAGTGGTGGCATAATTTACCTGAGCATCATCTAGCGTCCGGCTGGTATAATGAATTACATGGAGCTTTTTATCCTTTCTTTGCCCCAACATAGCCCCCACTGCGTAATCACTCGCATCGCACATCAACTCAAACGGGAGTTTCCAATCAGGTGGTTGCACGATGGGGGCAGAGATTAGAGCTTGCTTAATCCTGCAAAAAGCTTCCATACAAGATGAATCAAAGATGAAAGGCACATCCTTACCCAGAAGAGTTGTAAGAGGCTTTGTGATCTTGGAGAAATCTTTAATGAACCTACGTTAAAACCCTGCTTGTCCAAGAAAACTCCGAATACCTTTCACATTTATGGGTGGAGGCAATTTTTCAATTACTTCCACTTTAGCCTTATCAACTTCTATACCTTTCTCAGACACCAGATGTCCAAGAACTATGCCTTCTCTTACCATAAAATGGCATTTTTCCCAATTTAGAACCAAATTGGTTTCTTCGCAATGCTGCAAGACTTGGCACAAATTTGTTAAACAATTATCAAAATCCAAACCATGCACTGAAAAATCATCCATAAAGACTTCCATCACATTTTCAAGAAGGTCAGAAAAAATTGCTTGCATACACCTTTGAAAAGTCACAGGTGCATTACATAAACCAAAAGGCATACGTCTGTAAGCATAAGTCCCATAAGGGCAAGTGAAGGTAGTTTTTTCTTGATCAGATGGATGAATGGGAATTTGAGGAAAACCTAAATACCCATCCAAATAACAGAAATAAGAGTGTTTCGCAAGTCTTTCAAGCATCTGATCAATAAAAGGGAAAGGAAATGATCTTTTTTCGTGGCGCTATTTAACTTCCTATAATCAATGCACATGCGCCAACCAAAGACAATCCTAGTAGGAATCAAGTTATGTTTATCATTTTCAATCACAGTTATGCCTCCCTTTTTAGGCACTACATGGACAGAACTTACCCATTTACTACTATCAACAGGATATATCACTCCAGCATCAAGCAATTTCAAAATTTCGTTTTTAACCACTTCTTGCATTTTAGGATTTAATCTCCTAAGTGGTTCTACTGTGGGCCTACTTTCATTTTCTACAGTAATCCTGTGCATACAAAGAGAAGGGCTAATCCCTTTGATATCATCCATTGTATAACCTATTACCTTTCTATACAACCTAAGTTATTTCAAAAGTTTTTCAGTTTCAGATGGATTCAATTCAGCATTGATAATTACAGGATATGTGTAATTAGGACCAAGAAATTCATACCTTAATGAAGCTGGTAAAGGTTTTAATTCCACATTGGGGCTTACCACTTTGTCACACATGACCTCAGTGTCATGTGGGGCCTCAGAGCAATCAGATGTTTCTGTTGGCTTAATCATGAAAACAATTTCAAGTGGGTCATTAGGAAGGGTTGCTTCCTTTACCACTTGTTCGACAAAATCCACAGTACAACAAACATCATTATAAGGTTTTTCTAAAACATTTTTCAAGTTGAAATCAACCTTTTGGTCTCCAACAGTTAGAGACAACTTACCATTCTTGACATCGATCATAGCACCTGCAGTTGCTAAAAATGGTCTGCCTAAAATAATAGGAATCAAAGAATCTTTGTCCATTTCAAGCACAACAAAGTCAGCAGGTATAAAAAATTTTCCTATCTTAATAGGAACATCCTCTAAAATTCCTACAGGATATTTTACAGATCTATCAGCTAATTGCAAAGACATCCTAGAAGGTTTCAGTTCACCCAATATCCTAACTTTTCAGCAACAGATAATGGCATTAAACTCACACTCGCTCCTAAATCACGCAATGCTTTATCTATATTCATGTCACCAATCATGCAAGGAATAGAGAAACTACCTGGATCTTGGAGCTTGGGTGAAAGTTTCTTTTGAATTAGAGCACTGCACTCTTCAGTAAGTGCAACTGTACCATCTTCCTCCAGTCTTCTTTTGTTGGACAAAATGTCCTTCAATATGTAGGCATTTGCTGCAAAGCATCTGTGAAGGGAATATTAATATACAATTTCTTTAAAACATCAAGGAACTTACCAAATTGTTTGTCCAACTTTGCTTTGGCTAAGCGCTGAAGAAATGGAATAGGAGGTTGATATGGCTTAACCTCCTCCTTCTTTTCTTGTGGTTTTTCTTCTTCAATCACTGGATGAGATGAAGATTCATCTGCTTTCTTTTCCTCCTTTGCAGTCTTGTCAACTGGGCCATTGTATTGAGTACCACTCCTAAGAGTGACAGCCATAGTTTGGTTAGATGGTCCAGCCTCTGGTTTTCCAGGAAATGTTCCTGGTGCTCTTTGAGAATAGGAGGCTTGTTGGGCAATTTGATTTTCCAGTATTTTGTTGTGAGTGGCAAGAGAGTACACTTTTGAAGCCAAGTTTTTTATTGCATCAGAGAATTCATCATTTTGTTTAAGTTGAGTAGCTACAAATGTCTCCATCAGGGATTCTAGCTTTAATTTTTGTGGAATATAGGTTCCTTGTTGAGGTTTATAGTTACTTTGGAATTGAGGTGGCCTATTTTGGAAGCTAGGTGGACCTTGTAGAGGTCTGTAGTTACCTTGATAATTTCCACCATAGTTTCCAATAGCATCCACCTGATGCATTTCTTGTTCTTGATTAGGGGTCATTGCTAAATGGTAGTTTGTAGCTCCATGTCCTGAAACACCACAAACAATATTAGTAGCACCTGTTGACCCTATTTTATCAAGTTTTAATGTTAATGCTTCAACTTTGGCAGAAAGTAGGGAAATAGCATCGACAGAATACTTACCTGGTGTTTTAGAAGGTACTCCTCTCTCAGAATTCCATTGGTGAGTGTTTTGAGCTATTTCCTCAATCAGGTTCTCAGCTTTATCAATATTTTTACTCATGAAAGATCCTCCAGCTGCAGCATCTAAAGAGATCTTTTGTGTGGAAGTTAGTCCATTATAGAAAATATGGATTGTCAACCACCTTTCTATCCCATGGTGAGGATATTCTCTTAGCAACTCTCTGTATCTCTCCCAGGCTTCATATAAGGATTCATCATCTTTTTGTGAAAAATTTATGATTTGTTTTCTTAGCACATTAGTCTTGTTCCTTGGGTACCATTTATTGATAAAAGCACTGGACAATTGTTCCCAAGTCGTGATGGATCCTTCAGGAAGAGAGTATAACCACGCTCTCGCTTTATCTCTTAAGGAGAAAGGGAAAAGTCTTAAGCGAATGGCATCATTGGTGGCTCCGTTCATCTTCAGGGTGTCACAGTATTCATGAAAGATTTGAAGATGAAGATTTGGATCTTCGGAGGGTAATCCTCCGAATTGGTTCTGTTGAACCATTGAGAGTAGTGAAGGCTTCAATTCAAAATTGTTAGCCTCCACTGGGGTCTAAGGATGCTAGATCCTCTCCCATTAGTGCTTAGAGCGGCAAAATCTCTTAAGGGTCTGTGTTGGTCTGCCATTTGTTTTTCTTTTTGTTCTTTTTGTTCTTTTTGTTGTTTTCTCAAAGCTCTAAGGGTACGTTCTATCTCAGGGTCAAATCCTAAGTTTAGATCGACACTACGGCTTCGTCACATAAATAGAAAATAAATGACAAATAAAACAAAAAATTACAAAAATAAAACAACAACAGATACACAAAATATAGAACAAAATACAAAATTACAAAGAAAATAATAAAAATAAAAATAACAATAAAAAGATTAACAAGTATGATCTAATCGAATTTCAATATTGCCGATATTTGAGGGACAACAGTCCCCGGCAACGACGCCAAAAACTTGACAGGGCCCGTAAGCGCACGGGTTATGTCGTGTAATATAAAAGATTATCGTTCTCCACAGGGACTGTGTTCAAAGTACCAACATATTGAAATTTAATTATCCACACAATTGATTTTTAAGATTTTTATAAAATAAAGCACAAATTAAAGTTGCACAGAATACGAATAAATATAAAAATAAAATTTACTTTACACTTAAAAATCAGAGTTGAGAATATCTTGGGATTTCGGGGGATTAAGACTCTATTTTATGTTAATGAATTTTACCTTTTCATAAATAAGAATTGAATTAAGTTTTCCAAGGCGAATTTTCCAAAAGCTAATTAATATGTTCCTCTTGGAATCCTATTAATGTACCTAACCTATGGAAAGCGCTGCTTAATCCTCAGAAAGGCCCATTATCATTTTATGAAAACCCTTTTTATTTCCTCAAAAGAATTTTGATTACTTTCACGGTTTTACCGAGGTCACAAAAAGCATTTCAAAAATCTTAGGTTTAGTTCAAAGCTTTTTGGTAAAAATAAATCTCTCGATTCTATTTATTACCTAAACTTACTAATATACCCGCAAGTATACAATTTTATCATTTAGGTTCTTGTTAGGAATTACTAAAAGCATTGAGTATAATTGAACTAAATGGAAAACATAAATTTATTTAATTCCAAGTCAAAATAACATTAAAATAAAATATTATCATACCCCTTTTATCCCAAGATAATTAATTTAGCTACTCATGAAATAATTCAAATTCATATAAATAATGGAAAAATAAAACATACAAGACATGGTAAAAAATAAAGACTTACGGGTTTCTCCAAAAGCTTAGAATAATTTACCACTATATTTCCTTGTTGCAGTATTCTCCACCAATTACAAATTTAAACAACTCACTTTTACAATTCACAACTCTCAAAATAAAATAAAAAATAAAATAAAAAGAGAAATTAAAATGAAAAAGAAAGGAAAAGGAACGAAGTAAAAAAATGAAAAGAAAGAAAGAGAAGGACGGAAGAGAAAGAAAGAAAAGGAAAACAAAAGAGAGAGAAGAAAGAAGAGGAATTAATGCTGATGGAATTGATGCCTTGGTGGTGCTGTCCGTGTTCCTTTTATAGGCAAAGGAAGAGAAGAAGTCAGCTTGGAAAACGCGTTGCTAGTTGGTGCAATTGTCTTCTTCTCAGCCGCCCCACCATCACAGCTTGGAGACAGCCTGGATGGTGTCAAGTGGAAGAAAATTTTCGGTGCATGTGACTTCCAATTGTCCCAAATTGCATTATTTTAATATTTCCAATAATTCGGTGCGTGGATTTATTCAGCTGGGCAAATTCCGAGTGGAAAAATGGGTCAGTTTTCATCTTTTCTCCAAAATCCGAGTGAAAAATGCCTTTTGTGCACAAAACTGACTGGAAAAAGGTGCATTTTGTAAAGAAGACCGAGTGAATCTTTGCTCGGTGGCGAGTTGAGGGGTTGGTGTTTGGAAGAAAACCGGTCGGTGTTGAGTTGCTTTGAAGTCGGACAGTGTCTGAGGAGACGAGCAAAGCAACTCCAATTGCTTTATTCCTTCGGAACCGATTGAAGAGTGAATCGGAACTGAGTGAAAAATGATTCACTAGGAACTGATTAAAAGGTGACTCGAAACCGACTGGAAAGTGGCTCGGATCCGACTGAAGAATATTCATTCGGGACTTGATTGAAGACTTACTCAGGAACGAAACAAATTCAATCGGTTCCCAAGCTGTTTCACTCGGCTGTCTCTGAATTTGAATCACTCGGTTAGAACTTTGCTCGGATTTTGCTTTGGAATTCACTCGGACAAATTCATTTGGATACATCCACTCGAAAGTGCCTTCTTACTTCTCACTCGGAACGACCTTTACTTTTATTCAGAAACGAGTCTGGAATCCGGCTGATTGAATTTCTTCTCATGTCTGAGCCTTGCTTTGCTCGGAAATGCATCTTTCTGACCCAACTCACTCGGATGTGCTTTCCTTGGGGACTTCTCACTCGGGCTCAGTGTGAAACTTGAGAGTCTGCCCGAGTGTGATTCATGTCCGGTCGGATTTTTCCTTCCTTGCTAAGACACTACTCGGAAATGCCTTGTTCCGCTTGAGAATGCCATTTTCTCCGAATGAAACCACTCGAATTCCTCCTTATTCAACACATTGATTCAGTGGCCTCTTCTACTCAGAATCAACTCACTCGGAACAACTTTTTGCCTAGAAAAGTTCTTGTTCCCTGGTCAGATCTGCTTCAGTCAGCATCCCTTCACTCGGAATTAGCTTTGGGCAGTTTCTATTGAAGGTCAGTCCCTTTTTTCACTCAGAATGGTTGCATTCGGACAGCTTCCACTCAGAATCACCTCCAACCGAGACTTATTCCTTTTCAGCATTGAACCTCCAACAGAGTCAGCCACTTATCACTCGGAATGTCTAAGACAGGGAACTTTCCACTCGGATTCTAATCCAACAGTGAAGTATTCCACTCGGATTTGCTCCATTCTGAGTAATTCCACTCGGATTTAGTCCTTTCTCAGTCATCCCACTCGGATTTGGTCATTTTGAGTTAGATTTTAACATCCTGAGTCGGATTTCAGCATTCTGAGTCGGATTTTAACATTCGGAGTCAGAATTCAGCATAAAAAGAGAGTTCTTTCTACTTTGGGCTTGTTCTTCTTGTTTCTTTATCATTTTATGGTCGTTTTTCTCTTGTTTTTGACCCTTTATTACCTTAATTCTTGCAAAATAACATACCCAAGTAGAAAATAGTGGAAAGAAAGCAAAAATCACAATAAATAAAGGAAATACAGTGGATAATGATTAAAATCCTAAGCAAACTAGATTTAATTTATTGTATTATAAAGCACTTATCAGTCAGCTGCCAGGGGTATGTCCTCAGAGGGAATAGTGAATCTAATGGAGGCCAACCATGCATCTTTGTCAGGTGGGGCTCCCATTTCTGCTGTATGCTCTACCCTCAATCTGGTGGCAATCTTCCTGAGCATGAGGTCGTGGTTCAAGACCCGATTATAGATTCCAAGTTGCATCTTCTTCATGACCTGTAATTCCTGTAACACCATAGAAATGTCAGAAGAAGAAAAACCGGCTCCTGCTGATTTCCTGGGACGCTTGGGCTCTTTGGGCACAAAATTATCAACATGGCTTATCACCCACTGCTTATCCATTACTCTTTCAGGCTTGACCTTCGTCAACTCAGCATAGTTGACCTTAGCCTGATACCTTTGAGCTAGCAAGGTGATAACCGAGTAGTATGGCAGTTGAAGATTCTTGTCCAGGTTTTTCATCATTTCTTTTAAGATCAGCTCACCGAGATTCACATGCCAACCCTTCATCAGGCAGAACATCAATACCAACCTTTTAATGGTGATTTCTGTTGCATGCATCATCGGTTGTAGAGATGAGAGGATATAATGCACCACAACAGTGGAAGATGGTTCAGAGAATTTTTCTTGACACTCTTTGGTTGACCATCAGCCCTTGTCAGATAAGCAGCGCCTTGTTGACAGCATTCTTCTAATCCTCAAATTTTCATTCTCTGCCCGATGAAAAATATCAACTTTCCATGTGTACTGGCATCCTTCCTCCTCCAGAATTGGTACTTTCAGAAGCTTGTTCAGGATATCACCAGTTAAAGGAATGATGACTCCTCTCAGGAAGGAAGAAAATGGAAAGTCATCTTCTCTTGAGTGGGTTCTGAGGTTAGCATAGAACTCTCGGGTGAGTTCCTAGTATCCATGGCCCAAATTTTCGTTGAAAAACTGCCAGCCTCTTTGAACCATGGCAGCTTGGACAGCATCATTAGCACATTTGTCTCCTTTAAGGACAAGAGCTCTGTCCCTTATGACTCCCCTGGTTTTGAATTTCTTTTCATATTCCTGGGCAGCCGTCGCATCTCGAAACCTAAGCCCATCATAATGTCTGTTCACCGGAGATTCTGTCCTCGCAGCTGGACTTGGGCTTAATTCATGAGATGGAGAATCAGGAATTTTAACCGTCACCACTTCTTTTTCTTTTCCTCTTTTGTTTTTCGTCTCATTTCCCTCTGCAGAGTTTTGTGCCAATTTTTGCAGAAGTCTTTGAGATCTCCTTTTCATAGTGAATGATTGTAAAATGATGGTAATAAACAACCTTACTAAATACAAGTAACAAAAACCAAAAATCACAACAACCGAAAAAATGTAAGACAAATGGCTATGAACAATGGAAGAAATTTTTACAATGAAATAGTACAACACGAATTATTTAACTAAAATTGAAAGAGTTAAAAGAAAAGATGGTACCTTTCTCAGGAATTACAGATGTGCCTTTTCGTCTTCAAGAACCCAAGTTTTAGCGTAGAAATTTAGGGTTTGTACACTGAAGGGTTTTTATACTATTGAATCCTCTACCTGAGATATGCGTAAGCACACTGAAATGTTGGCGTACCAAAGCTCCATTTTCTTTTATTATTTTTATTTATTGTTATTTCATTTTGTTTTATTTTTATATTTATTTAAATGTTATTTATTTTTTTCTCTTTTTTTTAAGAAAATATGGTATTCAATAAAGCACACTTGCTCGGCTCATATAATAAATAGATGAAAAACCGAGTGTTGAGTGAACAAAACATCGAGTGTAGAGAAGGCTGAGTAAATGGAAGAACCGATGAATAAAAGACGAACGGCAAAGTGAAAAAAAGGCTGAGTGAACGAAACAATGAGTGGAAGGACAAATGAATTAAAGATAGAGTGCGGGAATGAGAGACTGTGTGGATACGAGAAAAAGTAACAGAATAGTGAAAAAAAACCGCGTGGATACAAGAAAGACGAGTGACCATGAGAGTGGATGAAAAAAAAACGAGTGGAAGAAAGAACGAATGAAAACAAATTCCGAGTAAATAGGACGAGTGAAAGATATACCGACCGGATGAAGGTGATAAGTAAATGAAAGAGTGAGTCGAAGAACAAATGGAAGAACGACACGTGAATGAATGAACAGGATCCCGAGTGAACCAAAATCGGGAAAGAGGTCGGCCGAATAGATGATAGAATGACAGAATCGTACGAGAAACTGAAAAATAAAAGGAAACCAGTGATGGGAACACCGAGTGGATAAAAAAAATGAGTGAATGGGAAAATTTTGGAGAGATAGATGAAGGAATGAAAAAATAGAAATTAGGTAAATTGAAAGAACGAGTGAATAAAAACTAAATGGAAATGATCCTGAGTGAATGAAGGACGAATGGATACAAGAACAAGTGAAAGAATGAATGAATGAAGTAGAGTGCATGAGAGACGAGTGAACAATGAATGGACGAGTGAACAACTGCAGTAAGATACGAGTGAACAGAAAACCGAGTGGGAGAAAGAATGAATGAAAGTAAGGCCGAGTGAAAGAAAGAACGAGTGGAGGAACATACGAGTGAAATAAATGACGATTGGAAGAGTGAAAGAGTGGATGAAAGAATGAGTGGAAGAGATACCGAGTGGATGAGTGACGAGTGAATGAGTGAGAAACTGAGTGAATGAAAAACGGGTGGATGAACAAGAAAAATACAGAGTGTGTGAGAAAACCGAGAAAGAAATTAGGTGGAACAAAACAACGAGTGAATGAATACCGAGTGGATTATACCGGTTGAGAATGAAAAACAAATGAATGAACAATGAGTGGACGTAAGAATGGAAAAACGAGTGAAAGAAAGTGAAAGAGTGAATGATTAACCGAGTGGATTAAATAAGAGACCGAGTGATAAAAGGGCCGACTAAGACAAGTCACCCTCCATCATCTGACCCGTTCATTAAATCAATGATCAAAAATCAATTATTAAAGTCTCCCTTTTTATTCAACATCAAAATTGGAAGTTTATTGAAGAATGACGAGTGAAGAGTTTTTAGTCGGGAAAAAGGGTTAAGAATGAGTAACAGTGACCCGAGTATGCCACTCTTGCTCAAGCTCGTTAAGCAATCGCTTAAGCGTGAATCAACAGCAGAAGCTTCTCGCTTAAGCTGACAATGTTTCGCCTGAGCGGAATGGAAGAATCAGAATCGGACTTCATTCATGTTTAACTAAAAAAGAGTTACGCTTGAGCGTAAATAAATTCGCTCAAGCGAAACAAATACTGATTCTAATTCGAACCAAGGAATGGATGAAATCTGATCACCGAACCCTTATTTAAAACTTCACAAAAAAAAAATTTTCAAACATTATTCATATATTTATTTATTTATTTATTTTGACTCCAAATTTACAGAATTTAATACTCGAAACGTAGGGCTGCCTCCCTAGAGCGCTTCTTTAAGGTCACTAGCTTGACCTTCTGGCATCTAAGAAGATGCCTGCAGCAGTATGGAGGTTTTCTGCCTCCAAAGTAGAGTTTGAGTCGTTGGCCATTCACTTTAAAAGTTCTCTCGGTGGTCAGGTCTTTCAATTCGATTGCACCATGAGGGAAGACCTCATTTACAATAAAAGGTCCCGACCACTTAGATCTAAGCTTTCCAGGAAAGAGTCTTAATCGGGAATTGAACAACAAGACTTTATCGCCCTTTTGAAACTCTTTTTTATTTATCCATTTATCATGCCACCTCTTAGTTTTCTCTTTATAGATAGAGGCACTCTGATAAGCGTTGAGTCGGAACTCCTCAAGTTCATGGAGTTTCAGAACTCTTTCCTCCTAGGATTGGTCGAAATCCAGATTTAATAGCTTTGTGGCCCACCATGCTTTATGTTCTAACTCCACAGGGAGATGGCAAGCCTTACTATAAACTAACTGATACGGGGACATGCCAATCGGAGTTTTAAATGTTGTCCTATAGGCCCACAATGCATCATCCAATTTAACTGACCAATCTTTCCTAGATTTCCCGACCACTTTCTCTAAAATTCTTTTAATTTCTCTATTTGAAAGCTCAACTTTTCCACAAGTTTGTGGATGGTATGGAGTGGATAACTTATGCAAGACCTCATAGTGCCTCAGGGCTTTTTCCATTATTTTATTACAAAAATGTGACCCCCCATCACTAATGAGGACTCTCGGAACTCCAAACCTAGAGAAAATGTTCTTCTTTATGAACCTAAGCACCACATGTGCATCATTGGTTCTGGTCGGGATTGCCTCCACCCACTTGGAGACATAATCTACAGCAACCAGGATATATTCATTGGAGAACGACTTTGGAAATGGTCCCACAAAGTCGATACCCGAGACATCAAATAATTCCACAACTAAAATGTTTGTCAAAGGCATGCCAGCTTTAGTAGAGACCTCCGCTCCTTTGACATTTATCACACCTTTGCACATACACTTTAGCATCCTAAAAAATAGTTGGCCAGTAAAAGCCAATCTGTAAAACTTTTGCTGCTGTTCGGGAGGCACCATGGTGTCCTCCATAATAGGAGTCATGGCAATGCCATAAGAGCCTTTCCTGCTCGGATTCAGGCACACATCTCCTGATCACTCCATCTACTCCTATTTTATACAGAAATGGATCATCCCAAAGAAAGGTTTTACTATCATGAAAGAATTTTTTCTTCATTTGGGATGTCCAGCCGTCAGGTACCACCGAGGCACTTTTGAAGTTGGCCATATCAACATACCATGGCCCTGTGATAATTGCCATCAACATCTCATCTAGAAATTCTTCTTTTATTAAAACAGAATCCGATTCAACTTCCAGATGAGACAGTTGATCGGCAACTGAGTTCTCTACTCCCTTTTTGTCTCTTATTTCTAAGTCAAACTCCTGGAGTAAAAGAACCCACCTGACCAGTCTTGGCTTAGATTCTTTCTTAGCTAGTAAGTACTTGTTTACCGAGTGATCTGTATATACAATGGCCTTAGCACCAATCAAGTAAGCACGAAATTTATCAAATGCATACACCACAGCAAGCATTTCTTTTTCAGTAGTGGTGTAATGTATTTGATTCTCGTTCAGCACTTTACTAGTATAATAAATTACATGAGTTAATTTTTCTTTTTTCTAACCCAGCACAGCTCCGACTGCAAAGTCACTTGCATCATAGATTAATTCAAACGGTAAAGACAAATCGGGTGCTGCAAGGATTGGAGCTAAAGTCAAACTTTATTTCAAATTTTCAAAAGCCTTGACACAGTTTTCATTAAACACAAAGACATGATCTTTTACAAGCAAGTCAGTCAAAGGCTTAGCTATTTTCGAAAAATCTTTTATAAATCTTCTGTAGAAGCCAGCACATCCTAGAAAACTCCCCACTCCTTTCATATTGATCGGAGGAGGAAGTTTTTCAATGATTTCTATCTTGGCTCTATCCACTTGAATGCCCTCAGCAGAGATTTTGTGGCCAAGGACTATCCCTCCCTTAACCATAAAATGACACTTTTCCTAGTTAAGGACAAGGTTAGCCTCCTGGCATTTCACCAACACCTTAGATAGGTTGCTGAGGCATGTGTCAAAACTACTACCAAAGATAGAGAAGTAGTCCATAAATACTTCAATGAATTTTTCCACCATGTCCTCAAAGATTGCCAGCATACATCTTTGAAAGGTTGCTGGAGCATTGCACAAACTGAATGGCATGCGCCTATAGGCAAAGATTCCATATGGACAGGTGAATGCTGTCTTCTCTTAATCCTTTGGGTCAACCACAATTTGGTTATAACCCGAGTAACCATCAAGGAAGCAGTAGTATTCATGACCTGACAGTGTCTCAAGCATCTGGTCAACAAACGGTAAGGGAAAGTGGTCTTTCCTAGTGAAGTCATTCAGCCTTCTATAGTCTATACACACTCTCCAACCTGTGGTCGGTCTAGTAGCTATGACTTCACCTTTTTCATTTTTAATAGTTGTCATCCCTCCTTTCTTGGGTACCACTTGGACCGGACTGATCCAAGCACTGTTCGAGATAGGATAGATGATTCCTGCATCAAGAAGCTTGACCACATCTTTCCTGATAGCCTCTTTCATTATGGGGTTCAATCTGCATTGTGGCTGAACTACAGGGGAATAGTCATCCTCCATCAGAATTTTGTGCATACAAAATGATGGACTGATTCCCTTCAAATCAGAAATATTCCAGCCAATCACAGGTTCATATGTCTTTAAAACCCCTATTAATTTGTCAACATCCTCTTCTTTTAAGTCAGCATTAATAATGATAGGATGTGTTTCGTCCTCTCTCAGGAAAACATATTTCAAATGAGAAGGTAAAGGTTTTAAATCATATTTTTCTTTAGAAACTTCCTTTCCTTTCTCAACTTCAGTAATTTTCAAATCATTTTGCTTTTCTTTTTCAAAATCACCTACTTCCAATACTTCCAGTAGGTTCAGCATTTCTGAGTGAGAGTCATTTAACTCCCCAGTCTTGGAGTCAAAGTCATCCTCCAACAAGGTTCGTAAGACCTCTTCTTCAGTTTTTAAAAGCATTGGAGTCTTGTAACTTTTAATTTCTTCAATCATTAAGCAATCCATCTTTTCAGCCGGATGTTTCATGGAATTAAAGACATTAAAAGTTACTTGCTCCTCCTGAACTCTCAGCATAAGTTCACCCTTTTCTACATCAATCAATGCTCTGCCTGTAGCTAGAAAGGGTCTGTCTACGATCAAAGGAATTTCTCGATCAGCCTCCATATCCAACACTATAAAATTTACTGGGAAGATAAATTTGTCTACCTTAACTAACAGGTCTTCCAGCATTCCCTGGGGATATTTAATGGACCTGTCAGCCAACTGCAAAGACATGCGAGTCGGTTGCAGGTCATTGATTCCCAATGTTTTCATCAAAGATAGAGACATCAGATTTATACTAGCTCCTAGGTCACAAAGAGCACTTCCTACATGAATATCCCCAATTGCACATGGTATTGTAAAAGATCTAGGATCTTCTAGCTTTTGAGGAAGTTTCTTTTGGATGATTACACTGCACTCTTGAGTGAGGCCAATCATTTCATCCCCCTTAAGCTTCCTCTTCTTAGACAACAGTTCATTCAAAAATTTTGCATAGGAAGGCATCTCCTGCAATGCCTCGGCAAAAGGGATATTTATGTGAAGTTTCTTAAATACATCTAAGAACCTAGCAAACTTTTGCTCTTCTATTTGCTTTTTAAACCTGTGTGGAAATGCAATATTCCTCAGTTTTTCAGGAGCCAGCTTAGAAGCTTCCTCCATAATCAGATCAACCTTTTTCTTTTTCTTTTGGTGGACTTTATTTTCTTTTTCTTTTTATATTTCATTTTCATTTTTAGCTTCATTATTAACCTGCTCAGTTTCTTGCACTATTTCTTTTTCTTTATCTTTTTCTGAGCTTATTTCCTGACTCGGAGGTGGAGAAAGAATTTTTCCACTCCTAGTGGTTATAGCTTTGCAATGTTCCCTTGGATTTACCTCGGTATCTCCAGGAAAATTGCCTGCTTGCCTCTCAGTTAATTGCTTAGAAAGCTGTCCGACTTGATTTTCTAGATTTCTTATGGATGCTTCCTGATTTTTAAAACTGGCCTGAGTGGCCTGGATGAACTGAGAAAGTACATTCTCAAGTTCTGATTTTTCTTTAACAGGAGGGTAAGAAGGTTGTTGTGGTCTATTTGTGGGTTGATTTTGTGGGATGTTCTGATTCAAATGTGGACCTTTCTGCCAGGAAAAATTAGGGTGATTCCTGTAATTAGGATTAAAGGAATTAGAAGGATAATTCCTTTGATATTGTTGCTGCCACATATAGTTCACTTGCTCAGAAGGCACATTTGGATCACACATTCCATTTTCATGGTCTCCACCACAAAAGTCATAACTTATCATAGAAACTTGACTCGGCTTTTGGAGTTCTGAAATCTGTATACTTAATTTCTCCAAAGCCTGAGTCATCAGCTTACTCTGAGCCAGATAAGCATCTTGTGCTTCTAGTTCTAATATCCCTCTCTTAGGGACTTGGCTCCTCTCACTAATCAGACATTCATTAAAAGCCATAACGTTAATCAGCTCTATGGCTTCTTCTATAGTTTTAGTTGTTAATAAGCCTCCAGCCGAGGCATCAATCAGGACCCTGGTAGCTGGCCTGATGATGAGCCATTACTTGGTAAGGGGGTTGTGGTGGTGATGTTTGAGATAGTGGAATGAAGAGTTCACTGAGAGAGAATCAAGTTTGTATAATATGAACTCAATGAAATGGATGTGCCAAGTTTAAACACAGAAGTTGTAATATAGTATAGTTGTCGTTCCACTGAGGAGGTGCTAGAATGAAGATCTTAGTTTGAATTGATTAGGCAGAAAGTTTCAGTTTTGATTTGTTGTGAATGTTGCTGAATGAAAAACAGTAAGTAACAAAATAACAGAGGATAGCACTTTGCAAAATATAACAGTAAATGATGTTGGAAAAATCAGTTTTGTAAAACAGGGATTGGCTTCATCACATCTTCACCTCTGTAAGTTGCATAAGTTTCCATATAAGTAAATCGAAAAGATAAGTTCTACGTCACAATCAAAGTCATTTGCATCGATCCCTCGACTACAAAATTCATAAGAATGATTTCCAAACCGCTGATCCCTCAGTCACTTTGGAAACCATTCCAGCATTATCGATCGATTGTTTTGACGTTTATTGCGTTAGACGCCATCCCTGGCTACCTACTCACAACAAGTATTTCTTTCATGGTCTGCTTTCAAAAGTCACTTCCCAGCATACTCAAGAAAACTTAGAACAAGAAAATAGTGATCAAGTACTTTCAGGCATTAAACGCAGAAGGAAATACAGAAACTTTATCAAATCTCATTACTTAATGAAAACTTATAACAGCATTACTTCAGTGTTGAATGGATTACAGCCAATCCCATAAGGGAGATTAGTTACTCATGCCTTGCATTTTCACCATCAACAGAGAGAATACAGAAAATGGAAAGTGTGAAAATGAAAATACAGAGGATGATATGATGTATAAGATGTGATAGGAGATGATTTTTATGATCTTGTTTGTAGCTTGATTTATAGGATTTATGGCTCAGCTTCCCTTGCCCACTTGCATAGAACCCATGCGGTATCTTTGGAAACACAAGAAAGTGGGTGAGGTTGCATGAATAAAGAATTAAGAGACCCATGCTGTCTGAGTCACGCTTGAGCTTGATGGTCGCGCTCAAGCGTGAAGGGTTCTGATGCTTACTGATGGTCGCACGCTCAAGCTGAAATAACCACGCTCAAGCGAGACCTTAATATCCATTCCTCACGCTCAAGCGTGTAAAGCCTACGCTCAAGCGCCCTTCATGTGCCTAGTCACGCTCAAGCTTCCTTTAGTCACGCTCAAGCGTGCCTCATGCGCAGAGTCACGCTCACGCTCATGCTTGATCCTTTTCAGCCGCGCTCAAGCGCTCTTGTGTTCACGCTCGAGCGTCCCCTTCTCACGCTCAAGCGCGGGTAAGTCTGATGCTGCTTGTTGTCCTTCAATCCACGCTCAGGGTCACGCTTGCTCCTCGCTTGGGCGCTTTAGGGCTCACGCTCAAGCGACGCGTTCTCCCGCTTGAGCGTGAGAGGGTCCTGGAGCTTCTCTGTTTTCTTTAGTCCTTCAACAAGGTTGCGCTCAAGCGTGCTCGAGGTTACCCTTAAGCGTGGGGTTCTGATGATGCTGAATCCTCTTGAATTTCTTTCAAGCTTTTGGAACCTGTCTTCAATATTTTTCAGAGCAAGCTTATTTACTTAACACATTATTATTTATAATAAAAATCATGCTCAATTTTATCAATCTAGTTAAGTATTTCAGGAAATGGATCCAATTGAGTCATGAATTTAATCACAAAATAAGCACTTATCACCTGACACCATTATAAAATATAGTAACCTGTTGCACATCGGTGATCTGATGATGAGGACATTTCCTCAAACTCTCCTTATACTGATCCCATGCTTCCATCAAAGATTCACCTTCTCTTTATTGGAAACACGTGATTTCTGAGCGCAACTTCGTATATTTAGAAGGAGGAAAGTACTTAATCAAAAATTTTCTTTGCAAGTCCTCCCAAGTGGAAATACTGCCTCCCGGTTGACTCTGCAACTAGGCTTTTGCTCGGTCCCTTAAAGAAAAAGGAAATAACCTCAATCTAATGGTATCTTCAGGGACTCCATTCATTTTTACTGTATCACAAATTTGGAGGAAGGTTGCTAGATGCAAATTTGGATCTTCAACCTCACTTCCTCCGAACTATTCATTTCTTACCAATTACAGTAAAGCTGGTTTAAGTTCCAAATTATTTGCTGAAATCAAAGGCCTAAGGATGCTAGATTGCGATCCTTCTTCAGTCGCCCGGGAGTAGTCACCTAGTGTAACTCTCCTCTATTCCATTTCTTTTTGTTCTTTTTGCTTTTTCTCTTTTCTCAGCTTATGTTCTAACAAATCGATATCAGGATCAAAGAAGAAAAGCTCTCCTCTGTTCCTTGACTGCATACAACAAATGTTAAACAAAAGAACAATTCACAGCTACGACTATAGCCACACAAAAACAAACAACTACTACTATTAAAACAAAAATCAAACTACGTACTAAATGCAACAAACGTAAACGGTTCAGTCTAGTACTGGTCTAAGGATTGTTGATATTACTCAATAATCCCCGGCAACGGCGCCATTAACTTGATGCTAAATCTCTGAGTCATTAACTTGATGTGTAATTCTCAAAGGATTTATTCTTTGGCAAGTGCACCAGTCATTAAAATTGTATTATATTTGATCGTCCCACAGGGATTGTGGTAAGTACCTCAATCTTGGACAGATACAAGCTGAACCAACACAATGATCAAAGGATTCATTCAGTTTTTGTTGATTTTATACTTTCTAAGTTTTTATATTTTTTAGAGACAGTATTAAGGATGAAATACGATTGATAAAAGATAGGTTAGGATTGCTTCAGTTTACAACTTCATCAAGAAAATGCAATTGAGGTTCAATCGAGTTCAAACATCAAGAGGACAATCCGCAAGTGATTATTCCCTAATTCCTTAGGTGAAAAATGCTAACTCTTATGCATCAAACCTTAATCCCTTAAGTGCACGATTAACATACGAATCTAATACAAAATTGGAGGTTGAACTCTAACTATTCACCTAATTACTAGGCCTGAATTAGTTAGAAAGTTGGGAGTTACCTAAGCTTCAACCATGATTCCTCACTGGTGAAGTTCTTCATCAGATCTGGATTTGTCAATCCAGCAAAGCAGATCCACTCCTCAGCTCGTTCTCCTCAGGATCTAGAAGTCAACTTCCTCAATACACTTTCAAGATTCCATCGCAGACCTTCACAATCCCAACCTTAGGGACTTAGAAATCCATCGACATTGGTTCTATCGAAGGAAGTTAGAAAGGCATGGATGAGAGAGTTTAGAGAGCGAAAGGAATTAGAGAGATGTTGGAAATGGAAAATGAATTGTATTCTATATACTCTGTTCACTGATGTTGTTACAGAATATGTACAAGCATATATATAGGCATCTAGCTAACTAACTAACTTAACTAATCACTTAGAAAGCTAAGTTAATAACTAAACTAACTAACTAATTACATAATTACGGAATAACTAACTAATTACAGCTCACCTCTTAACAAATTACAGTTCAGCATTAGCTAATAACAGCTCAGCACTTAAATTAGAAAGGTACAAAAGTAAGAGAGAAGGCAGTAGGAACAACACTGGTGCCGAGTGTCTCTTTGGAGGGAACAGTCGGTGTTTAAATAACTTGCCTTCACACTTGAGCGTGAAGGACTCTCGCTTGAGCGAGCTCAAAATATGCACTACAGTATCGCTTTCTTAGCTTAAGCGTGATGGAGAAGGTTGGGCGAGAGTGATATTTTGGAGTCACGCTTGAGCGTGAGCTTGCTCGCTTGAATGAATTTGACTCTCGCTTGAGCGAGTGGATTATTCAATCAGCATTCTGAAGTTGACGCTCGGGTTCTTCATTTTTCAATCAGTGCTTTTAAAGTCTCGCTCGGGTTCTTCATGCAATATTCGGTTGCCTGTTGCGGTCGGTGTTTTGAAGCATTTTCCAGTCGGACTTTTGGAGTTTCACTCGGATTTGTGAAATCTCACTCGGCTTTTTAGAATTTCACTCGGATTTTCCTTCTTAGCTTGAGCACAACCTGTTCCTGCACCAATAAACACATAACTGCCTAGCATTTGTACACTGGCTGCTTAGTGAAATTGTAAATAATCATAAACTCTTAACTAATTAATGTTTTTAATCATTTTCTTACATAAATTAAACTCTTTTAAAATAAATAAATAAAATATGAATTGTTAACTATTTATTAAATAATGAAGCCAAACTAGACAATAATTAATGAATTATGTTAAATAAAAGAAGAAATAATTAAGTCTTTTCAAGACTTATTAATATACATTCAGGAATCTTCTCCCGACTATCTCAATCATCAATGAACATCATTTAATTTCAATCTTTCTAATATACATCAAATTATCTCTTACATTTTACATATATATTCATCATCCATCAATTCAAAGGATTATCTTTTACATATTCACAATCACTAAATCATCTATATCCTCATATCCAATTCATTCATTACACAAGAACTCATAAATGATGCCAGCCAAGGCACTTCCTCTACCACTATTTACCTTCACCAAAGCTTCAATTTAAAATCCGAACTCGTCCTATGGCAACCTGCATCACAATGCTAAAAAGGAGACCATATGGGAGAGTGAGTTATGCATTCAAAATGACGAATAATATATATATTGTGATCATGTGTATATGCATACAAGTATCATGTGTGCTTTGCTATCAAAACATCAAATTATCATTCATTCATTATCTCATTATCACAATAGGCATACAAGCCTTATGAATCGCAATTCATATCATAAATAAGCACAACATATACACAATCACAAACACCATCACTTTGCCACTTATCAACAAGGGCATTCATAATCATTACCATCATTAATTCCTTAAGGTTTCTCTCAAATTCCTCCTCGCAAGGGGTTTCTCAACACTCGTGATCATCCCATTTCAAATGCCATGGTCTTAAAGCTAATGCATATGTCAACTATTTAATGCATATGCAACGGATCCGATTTTCAAATTCAACAATAATCACAATCACTTAAATTATCATCATCACTCAGGGATACACCCTTCGTGGCACCCCGCAAGGTGATTCATTTCAACATTATTCAACAACAATAGGACAACGTCCTCTTTACTCTGGGATATACCCTTTGTGGCACCCCGCAAGGTGATATATTCATTTCAATAATAATTCATGCAATAGCATCTTCACTCAGGGATACACCCTTCGTGGCACCCCGCAAGGTGATATATACAACAGTAATAGGACAACGTCCTCTTCACTCCGGGATATACCCATCGTGGCACCCCGCAAGGTGATTCATTTCAACATTATTCAACAACAATAGGACAACGCCCTCTTCACTCCGGGATATACCCTTCATGGCACCCCGCAAGGTGATATATTCAATAATAATGCATATCAATGCCATGCTATGCCATAATGCATGTGCCCAACAACCTCGCAAGGACATCTCACCTTCTCAATTAGGGATATAATTTAATTTGGAATTTTAATAATTATTCATAATCAATTGCAAAGCCTCTCAAGGCACATCATTCATATAATTGGAATCTCAATGGCCACAAACATTATTCATAACAGTCCATACATGAATATCAAAGGCATAGCAAGCATCATAATATTAATCCACACATAGGATTATTTGAGGCATATTCGTCATTCACATATTTGGCAATCACACTTTTACCCATCACATTCATTTAGTGGTTTTCAACCCATCATAATTGTCATCTCAATATCTTATTCGTTATCCATCATCACCATATTATGTCGTAAGCACATATATCTTTATACATTCCCTCAAGTATCAAATAATATCAGGGAAAAAGGCCTAAAGCCATCAGGACCGAGAAAAGAAGGGCCAATACAATCAGAACCGAGAGAAAAGAAGGGAAAATTCCATCAGAGGGGGTCACTCGATCAAGCGAGACCCACATTTGCTTGAGCGAGACAGCCCATCTCGCTTGGGTACCTCAGCGCGCTCGGGCGAAATAGCTCCAGTAGCTAATTTCACACTCACTCGCCTGAGCGAGGTATCCACTCACTTGAGCGGAATCCGACCAGAGGTCGTCCTTCCCAACACTCGGTTTTAACTTGACAGAATCCCTCAAAAACCGACTACTAACATTGGGATTTTCACTCGGCAAAATTTATCCGGATCTGAGTCATCTCACACTCGGTTCCCACTTGGCATAACAATCTAGACCGACCCATTTTTCATTCAACCAAATCATTCCAAGGCTGACTCACACTCACATAGTCTATCACTCGGCTAATTACTTCCAAAACTGACTCATCACTTGATTGACCGTTCACTCGGTAATTCCTTTCAACACTGACTTAACTCCTGATCGGTCCTCACTCGGTGAATTATTTCAAAACCGACTCTTCTCTCTTGTAGTCCTTCACTCGGTAAATTAATTCCAAATCCGAGTCATCTCAATCAGTTTTCACTCGGTAACTTCAATTAAAAACCTAGTCTTTTCTCACTCGGTTTTTCCACTAGGTAGTTTATTCCCCAAAACCGACTTCCTTTCATTTTCACACGAGTAAAGTTGTTCCAGAATACTTCTGGACAACGCACCATGTATCCCCCCCTCAGTGGCATCCCCACTCAGAATTACACACACGGAGGGGCTCCACTCAGAACGAGTTACTTTGAACTCGGAAGTTCCCTCTCGGAACTCCACTGCTTGGAATATCACACAGGGAGACCGCTTACTCAGAATTGTATCCACTCCCTCACTCGGAAGGTCCTGCCTTGGCATAGCCCACTCGGAAATTCACTACAATCATGAATTATTTTCTAAGGTTCCCACTTACGTGAAATTTCATCCAGAATCCCACTTACTCACCATACACTCGTCGCACTCGGTCAAGGCACAATAATACCTGTCACTTGCTTGAGTGAGTACCAACCAAACATCAGGCTTCACACCCTCGCTCAAGCAACTCACACCTGCTTGAGCGAAAAAGGTCCAGTGACAATTCCTCTCTAGCTCACTTGAGCGGAAACCTCACCGCCTAGGCGAAATTGGTCTAGAGACTATTATACCAGTATAGGGGATTCTCGCCTGAGCGAGATCCCTTCTTGCTTGAGCGAGACCATCAGTACATAATCAGAAAACGAAAGTTCTAATAGTTAAACACATGAAATCATATCTAAGACCAATGTGCTCACTTCCGACACGTCATATATATAACAGGCGAGGCATATACAACGTATTCTAAGCATTCATACTAGGAAATCTTAATTATAAGTCAAATTTGGACTTATCTAACATTTCATACACATCCTAACAGGTATATACCACCTGTTCACACACTCATTCTTATCAGTTTACATTTCAAACATATTATTCATGTTGAATTCAAACTCATCATCATCTTATATACATATATTCATACCTTGCCACAACCAATCCACATATTCTCATGCATCATCCTCAATAATCATCAACTTGTTAATTCAATTAATTCAATACATACACAGGGCAAGGCAAGCATGGGCATTTAACACATACATCAATCACTCTCAAATTTACTCATGTAATTTGAATGTTAACTCCTCTCCTACCTCGAGGGAAGAGCCGAAAAGATTCTAATGCTCTGAATACTCCATTGCATCACCCGGAATACAATCTACATACCACATGCAAGTATATTCATATAATTAATAACCACCATAATTTTAAATACTTGCTAGCTTAACATCAAGTCCTAGACTTGTTAAACTCCAATTTATATGATTGTATTAGTCTTCAGGAATTCCTTTCCCAAAGCCAAGATCCTCTAGATCTTAAAGACCAACTAAACCCAACAACATCATTGTCTCATCCATTACGTAATTTAATCTCAAATCACATCAATCCTTCAAATGTCATTATTGTCACTTAAAGCTTAACACAAATTATCCTTGCTTCTCTTAAGCCATCACTATTATCAAACTCTAATGTCAACATCATAGCCTATCAATTCACCAACCAATATATATATCCATTGATTCCACCATTAAGGGTTATCTATAATGTTCCTCATTGTTTATCACTATAACTAACAACATACATATTAAACAACACCCATTCACTTCTAACTCAATCTTCAAGTCACAATATATATATATATCTTCCCAAATTCTTAAGGCAAGGGTTTTTCATCAAAATCTAACAACTATTACCAATACTCATTAATTACCATAAATAGCCATCTTTCATCATTAATATCATTCTCCATCATCATTAAACATACATTCTATTCATATTTCATGCTTTCCCCTATTTATTAGAGTTAGGGTTTTGCTAAAAACCCAACAACACTTATTAATACCAATTTATTTCTTATCACCTTCCAACATTAATCTTAAGTGCCTCATTAAATGCTTATAAAGGCTCATATTTAAGCCACCCCACCTTAGGGTTTTCCATATTAATGCTCTCCCAACAACCCATATGCCATAAATACTCACTCAAATGCCAAGAACCCAAAATCTAAGGCATAAACACATAAAGAATGGTGAGGAACTTACCTCAACCAAGAGTTGGCCATGAGCTCCCAAGGAAAAGAGAGAGCCACATGATAATATGAAGGAGAGAGAAGAGGAATTCCAGCCACAAGCTTCTCCTTCAAGCTTAAAGCAAAACGAAATGGAGAAGGAGAAGGCACACCACCATGCATAGGGTTTTGGAGAGAAGGTGGAGAGGAAATGGAGAAAGGAAATAAGAGATGAAGGAGAAGAAAGGTCACAGCCAAAGGGGAGTAAAAACCCAACGAAAATAAGGAGAGAAGAATGGGCTTTTTGGTTTTAATTTTTAATTCTACATTAAAAGATCACCGTTTTATAACAAACAGGCTTTTAGTTTGGGCTCAATACATTATCCAAAAATTATTCCGAATATAGATTCGGATTCCCAATAATATTCTTAGCAGCCCTGACCAATGGCATCTCAATCGGAGATACTTGGTCCGACACTCATGTTCTAACCGGGTATAATTTTATCTCATTTAAGCTCAATAAATTATAAATATCCCAATTAAATCCCAATTTAATTATTCCAATATTTTTGGGACACAAATCCACTCATATACATTTATTTACTATTTATTCTCATCATTTATTCATTTTTATAAAATTCGGGGTGTTACAATCCACCCCACCTAAAAAGAATTTCGTCCTCGAAATTCAGCATCGATACACATGCCACAAGGCCATACCTCAGGCCACACATCAACAAGGTTCTACGACACCATATAATAACATTGGACTTACCAAAGTCCATCAAGTCATGTTCATCATCATATCATCATTCTTAATATAAAATTTCCACATCAAGTGTGTCATGTATCATCAATTATAACTCACCCAACAGAGCTCACATGTTCATACTCGGTATGACCAGATAGGCTCAATACATTCACCATAAGCAGTTACAATCCCTACACCTGCCCAGCCTATGTGTTGCTGCATCCGAAACACAGGAAGGCGTCCCAATCCTGTAGTGGTTACCACAAACACATAAAGTCGGCGCATAAGTGCATGCTGCCACAATGCCTATGGCATGTAAGACCATATCGAGACCAGTACTTCGTATTCTCATTGCTCATATTGGTCACACACATTCAAACAATACCAGACCATATAAGACTCGGTGACAATCCTCACCAGTCCACGACTAACATACTCATACTTCATTGTTATTCTACAATTAATTTGGCATCCATCATGCCATATCAATCATCAAATCTCAATTATCTTCACCATTAATTGGTGTACCAACCATAAATTTTCAATCATCATAGGGTAAATACCCCATCCTTGGGTTTCATCCATCCAAAACCATGCTCAAATAGCCTAAAATTCTTGTCTCACTTACATATTCGTTGGTTATAAATCAATTTGAGTCTTAAAAGATTCATCAAACTCTTATCAAGTAGGCTACTTAATCGAATAATGAGCTTTCACAATAGGAATTCTCCTCATAGATCATAACTAAAGTCCATAAATTGGACCTACACCTCATATAGTACAACATCACTATGTGTTTTCCATGATCAATATAGCACCCTTCAAATAAAATAGGGGGGTAATGACATGATCAAATTTCTATTCACCAATTCATAATCACACATGTCATCCATAATTATTCCAATGATCATAGTCTCTAGGGCACACAATTTAGCCCAAAGTCAATTCGTAAAATAATATACCATAATCAATACCAATAATTTCGTAAGTTTGATCATGTAGGATCATACCAAATCCTTCTAGTTCATCACACCTAGTGGGTTATAATTAAATAAATCATTCACTCGGTTCTCACACATCAAAAACTGAGACATAACCCCAATCTAACATATAAACGATTTCACATTTATTCGCCTATCACATAATCAAATTGCCAATCTAGAGGGATACAACAATTCACTTGTATCATTCAATATATAAGGTTCTTGTGCCAAAGGATATAAAATTCATCCTTCACAAATGGCACAATGATAAGTGCTTATTTTATGATTAAATTCATGACTCAATTAGACCCATTTTCTGAATAACTTAACTAAATTGATAAATAATTGAGCATGATGTTGATTATAAAGAAAGTATTAAGAAAAGAAGCTTAAAATGTAAAAATCAATAAAGAAATTGTCAAAAGCCTTGAAGAAACAAAGAAACACCAGAGCATCAAGCAAGGACGCTTGAGCGTGGTACACTGCACGCTTAAGCGTGGAAGAAATAAAAGCTTACGCTGCCCATGCGCCCAAGCGAAATAATGAAGAACACACCAACAGCCTCTCACGCTTGAGCGTGAGCTCGAGCTCGCTCAAGCGTGACTCTATGCATGACTGGCACTCAAGCGTGACAATATGGAGCTCAAGCGTGACTCAATTGAAAGAGGAACAGCATCAGGATCATCTCACGCTCAAGCGTGGGAAGGAGCCGCTTGGGCGTGAACCCGACCCCGCTTGAGCGTGGCTTAAGCATGACTAGAAGGAGCTCGAGCGTGACCATGCACATGAAGAGCGCTTGAGCGTGTGCTTTACACGCTTGAGCGTGACTAATGGATGACAAATCCTCGCTTGAGCGTAGCTGAGAAGAAGTAAGCGTGAGCAACGTGAGGAAGGACACGCTTGAGCGTGGTTAATTCAGCTTGAGCGAGAGACCATCAAACAGCATCAGAACCCTTCACGCTTGAGCGTAACCACTAAGCTCAAGCGTGACTCATACAGTATGGGATTTTTCAATTTAATATTCACCAATGGTGGGATGCCAACTCACCCACTTTCTTGTGTTTCTACAAGTCTCTGAAAGATGCTGCATGGGTTCTACGCAAGTGGGAAAGGGAAGCTGAACCTTGACTCCTATAAATCGAGCTGCAAACAACAAAATATCCATCATCCCTGTAATCCCCTATATCTCCCTCAGAATCTAACCCTTTTCCATTATCTTTTGTATTTATATTTTGAGGGTGAAAATGCAAAGCATGAGTAACTAAACTCCCTTATGGGATCGGCTGTAATCCATTCAACACTGAAGTAATGCTGTTGTAAGTTTTTATTTAGTAATGAGATTTGGTAAGTTTCTGTATTTCCTTCTGCGTTTAATGCCTGAAAGTACTTGATCACTATTTTCTTGTTTTAAGTTTTCTCAAGTATGCTGGGAAATGACTTTTGAAAGCAGATCCGAAAGAAATACTTGTTGTGAGTAGGTAGCCAGGGATGGCGTCTAACGCAATAAACGTCAAAACAATCGATCGATAATGCTGGGATGATTTCAAAGTTACTGAGGGATCAGCGGTTTGAAATCATTCTTATGAATTTTGTAGTCGAGGGATCGATACAAATGACTTTGATTGTGACATAGAAATTATCTTTTCGAGTTACTTATATAAAAACTTATGCAGCTTATAGAAGGTGAAGATGTGATGAAGCCAATCCCTGTTTTACAAAACTGATTTTTCCAACACCCTGTACTGTTATTCTTTTACAAATTTTATTCTCTCTTAGTTATTTACTTTGTTATTCAACATCATTCACAACAAATCCAAACAAAAACTTTCTGGCTAATCAATTCAAACTAAAATCTTCATTCTAGCACCTCCTCAGTGGAACGACAACTATACTATATTACAACTTCTGTGTTTAAACTTGGCACATCCACTGCATTGAGTTCATATGATACAAACTTGATTCTCTTTTATTGAACTCTTCATTCCAATATCTCAGAAATATACTATCAAGTTTTGGCGCCGCAGCCGGGGAGGTGATTTAAGTTTGAATATTTTTGCATTGAATTGACAAGACAGTGTAAATAAATTTGTTTTCAATTTTGTTTTTATTTTTTTTAGTAACCTTGCTACTTTGAGTTCTTGATTTATGATCTTGAGAGGACAGGGTACAAAAGAACAACTTGCATTTGATCCAGAGATAGACAGGCTCCTCAAGAAAATCAAGAAAGCCAAGCAGAACTTCCACGTAGGATAAACTTCCTCTGATACAATGGATGTCAACAGCAACAATCAAAACCCACCAAGGAGAACACCTGGAGACTATGCCTTACAACAAGGGCCAAGATATTTCTCAAGCATTGCAGTTCCAAACACTGCCAGAGCACTAGAAATGAAACCAGCATTTCTTAGTTTGATTAGTTCACACCAATTTACTGGAATGTCAAGTGAAGATCCATATACTCACTTAGCCACATTCTATGAATTGGTTGGAACCATGGGATTTAACCAAGATGTTATTGATACTACATATTTAAGACTATTTCCTTTCTCTTTAGCAGGAAAAGCAAAGGAGTGGTTACAATCTCATCCAAATCAAAGTTTGAATAGCTGGAATATAGTTGAAGAAAAATTTCTACAAAGGTTCTTTCCTTCATCCAGATTCATCAAGGCCAAATCAGATATTACAACATTTAGACAAGGCCAAGATAAACCTTTTTGTGAGGCATGGGAACGCTTTAAATCACTCCTCAGAAAATGCCCAAACCATGGACTTGAAGATATTGCACAACTTAATATTTTTTATAGTGGTTTAAGGGCTGACACTAAAATGATTTTAGATGTAGCAGCAGGAGGAACAATGATGACAGTGGATGCTGACCAAGCCACAAGGATAATAGAAGCTTTATCCTCAACAGACTACCAAGCTCAACATGATCGTTAGCAAGTTCAAAGGAAAGGAGTCCTTGACTTAAACACCATAGATGCCATTTTAGCACAGAACAAAATTCTGACCCAACAATTAGAAGCATTGACCAAAAAGATATCCAATCTTCCATAATAATTACATGTAGTACAATCATCACAACCAGGACAACAACAAATGCCTGCAACATGTAACTTTTATGGAGGAGATCATCTAAATGAGAACTGTGGCTCACAAGAAGCAACTGTATACTTCATGAACAACCAAGGAAGGTCTGGTAATTTCAATTCAAATTTTTCTAACCAACCATTTCAGGGATGGAGAAGTAACCAAAACCAAGGCCAAGGATGGAAGCAAGAGCCCAGCTCTTCTAAACCATATCAAAATAATAATCCTTCTTTGGTGGAGAGAACTTCTAGATTAGAGGACACCTTGGAAAAATTTATACAAACTTCTTTAGCAAGTCAAAAGAACAATGAGGCATCACTTAGGAACTTGGAAACACAATTGGGACAACTAGCCCGACAACTTGCTGAGAAACAGAAGCCTCAGTATGGAGCAAACACTGAAATAAATCCAATAGAGCATTGCAAGGCTGTGACCACACTGACTGAGGAAATAACCGAGGAAGAAGATGGACATGATACTATCATCTCTAAAGCAGTACCTCATAACACCAAAGATCCAGGGAGTTTTTCTATTCCTGTTACTATTGGAAATCTTTCAAAAAGTAAAGCTTTATTAGATCTTGGTGCTAGTGTAAATTTGATGCCATTATCCACACTTAAAAGTATAAGGGATTTTTCAGTAAAGCCAACAAACATGACCTTAAAAATGGCAGATCAATCAATAAAAACCCCTTATGGTATTGCTGAAAATATTGAGGTCAAAGTTAATCAATTTGAATTTCATGAGAATTTTGTTGTCATAGATATGGAGGAAGATCCTGAAGTTCCCCTAATACTAGGGAGACCATTCTTGAAAGCAGCCAAAGTCATCATAGATGTGGATGACAGAAGAGTAAAAATTCGAGTGCAGAAAGAAGAAGCCAACTTTGTTATTGATGACACAAATAAATACTCAGAATGTGCACTTGAAAATCTGAATGGAAAAAAGTTAAGGCCTGACTTAGGCAAAAGGGTGGAAAAACTCAACACTCTCCTCCACCAACTCCATGATCCATTTTGAAAAATCTATCAGGCGTCAAGCTGATGACGTTAAACAAGCGCTTATTGGGAGGCAACCCAATCCTTTATGTTTTCCTTTTTCATCCTGTAGAATTTACATTGCGCACACTTTATTTTTATGTTTTCCTTTTCAAGTCTTATAATTGAAGTTCTTTTTTTTCGTAGATCACTCATCAACCCATTCCAAGTGTCAAACACTGATAGCCAAGAAGTTCAAAAACTATGTTTTCTTCTACATTAAGGTTTCTCATTGAAAGCAAGTTTGCAGCCCATATTGCTGGGCCTGGGGACAGGCCTTCTTTCTTAGGAGGGGTGAGACTTCATAGGCTAGACCAGGACCCTCCTCACAAGGGCCTCCAGCAAGGAAACATGAGACAGAGGATGACTCTTCTAAGGATGAGTGATGAGTTTACTGCTTTAGTTTTTATTGCTTTAGTTTACTTTGAGTTAGTTTTGTCTAACATTACTGCAGCATACTTTGAAAATTTTTAAAATTTTTTATGCTTTTGGTTGATTGTTTGGATATACCATTACATGCTTGCAGTTGTACCATTTTGGAAAAACCCAACCAAAGATTTTACTTTTTGAACAAGAAAAGTTTCTAAGCAGCAGAATATTTTTAGGCAATAACACTGATTTTTTTTAGGCAAAATGACTAAATTAAGAACCAAGGAACTAGAATGCATGTACTTTTGATTGTTTACATGACTTGAACCCTTTTCTGTTAGAATAAGGAAGTAAGCCTTATATCTTGATGAGAAGTGAGAAATCTAAACACTGAGAGCCTCATTTGAATTTGTTAAATTGGCATTGATTGATTTTCTAATTAACCTTTTTCTTAAGAAATAAGCAAGGAAATGATAAGGCAATTTAGAAAACATAGTTAGCCGAGAGCCAAAGCCGAGAGCCAAAAAGCTACCCTGATAAAAATATCTGATTTTTTTGGTAGCCCATCTTTGAGCCATAAAAAAATTTTTTTTCTCTACCCTGAGCTAAGCATAAAAGCAAAAATCCTACCTTACCTGCATGTTCATCTTGAAAAAAAGCATAAAATATTTTTTTCTCAAAAGGAGATGAAACAAATGGAGGCAGAAAAAGAAAATGCAAAAAGAAAAATAGTAAGCTCTCCAAAAAAAATGTATAAAAGAGCTGGAGGAAAACAAAGGAAAATTCTGAAGTTTAAATTCAAAGAAGAAGCCTTCTAAATTGTTAAATAAATTAACTAAAAGCACTTATGCTCTTCTTTATACATGCGATTTGAATCCAAGAAAAACCAAAAATTCTTGTTAACCCAGCCTCATTACAACCTTGAAAGACCTTTTGATCCTTGCTGTTCATTTGAATTTTGGTTTTACTAGAAATGACGGGCAATGTTAACTGAGCAGTTCTAATGATGGATGAGTGAAACAGACACCTGGTAAGAAATAATGAGAGTTCTCTATTCTTACAGCAATGGGTTACATGCTTTATGAACAAGGTAATGGTGCATTACATTTTAAGGAATTGGTATTAAGAAAATCATTTGCCTAGACATCAACTCAGATTATTGTCTTTTAAACTTTTTGTCTGCAACAGAAACTCGGATTTTTGAACACTTGATTCCCTTTCCAAAACTTCTTTTTACTTGAGGACAAGCAAAAATCTAGGTTGGGGAGAGTTTGACAAGTGCTTATTTTATGATTAAATTCATGACTCAATTAGACCCATTTTCTGAATAACTTAACTAAATTGATAAATAATTGAGCATGATGTTGATTATAAAGAAAGTATTAAGAAAAGAAGCTTGAAATGTAAAAATCAGTAAAGAAATTGTCAAAAGCCTTGAAGAAACAAAGAAACACCAGAGCATCAAGCAAGGACGCTTGAGCGTGGTACACTGCACGCTTGAGCGTGGAAGAAACAAAAGCTTACGCTGCCCATGCGCCCAAGCGAAATAATGAAGAACACACCAACAGCCTCTCACGCTTGAGCGTGAGCCCGAGCTCGCTTAAGCGTGACTCCATGCATGACTGGCGTTCAAGCGTGACAATATGGAGCTCAAGCGTGACTCAATTGAAAGAGGAACAGCATCAGGATCATCTCACGGTCAAGCATGGGAAGGAGCCGCTTGGGCGTGAACCCGACCCCGCTTGAGCGTGGCTTGAGCGTGACTAGAAGGAGCTTAAGCGTGACCATGCACATGAAGAGCGCTTGAGCGTGTGCTTTACACGCTTGAGCGTGACTAATGGATGACAAAGCCTCGCTTGAGCGTAGCTGAGAAGAAGTAAGCGTGAGCAACGTGAGGAAGGCCACGCTTGAGCGTGGTTAATTCAGCTTGAGCGAGAGACCATCAAACAGCATCAGAACCCTTCACGCTTGAGCGTAACCACTAAGCTCAAGCGTGACTCATACAGTATGGGATTTTTTAATTTAATATTCACCAATGGTGGGATGCCAACTCACCCACTTTCTTGTGTTTCTACAAGTCTCTGAAAGATGCTGCATGGGTTCTACGCAAGTGGGAAAGGGAAGCTGAACCTTGACTCCTATAAATCAAGCTGTAAACAACAAAATATCCATCATCCCTGTAATCCCCTGTATCTCCCTCAAAATCCAACCCTTTTCCATTATCTTTTGTATTTATATTTTGAGGGTGAAAATGCAAAGCATGAGTAACTAAACTCCCTTATGGGATTGGCTGTAATCCATTCAACACTGAAGTAATGCTATTGTAAGTTTTTATTTAGTAATGAGATTTGGTAAGTTTCTGTATTTCCTTCTGCGTTTAATGCCTGAAAGTACTTGATCACTATTTTCTTGTTTTAAGTTTTCTCAAGTATGCTGGGAAGTGACTTTTGAAAGCAGATCCGAAAGAAATACTTGTTGTGAGTAGGTAGCCAGGGATGGCGTCTAACGTAATAAACGTCAAAATAATCGATCGATAATGCTGGGATGATTTCAAAGTGATTGAGGGATCAGCGGTTTGAAATCATTCTTATGAATTTTGTAGTCGAGGGATCGATACAAATGACTTTGATTGTGACGTAGAAATTATCTTTTCGAGTTACTTATATAAAAACTTATGCAGCTTATAGAAGGTGAAGATGTGATGAAGCCAATCCCTGTTTTACAAAACTGATTTTTCCAACACCCTGTACTGTTATTCTTTTGCAAATTTTATTCTCTCTTAGTTATTTACTTTGTTATTCAACATCATTCACAACAAATCCAAACAAAAACTTTCTGCCTAATCAATTCAAACTAAAATCTTCATTCTAGCACCTCCTCAGTGGAATGACAACTATACTATATTACAACTTTTGTGTTTAAACTTGGCACATCCACTGCATTGAGTTCATATGATACAAACTTGATTCTCTTTTATTGAACTCTTTATTCCAATATCTCAGAAATATACTATCACACAACCAATCATTTAAATTTAAACGTACCCATACTAGGGAATTATTCAATATCATCCATCTAATCAACTCAAACATATGAGTTCCATTTTCATTTAACAAGCACTCCTTGGCTAGACGCCACACGCATAATGCATATAAGAGACCTAAAAAACAATTTATATTGAAGGTGCATACTGATGCTAAATCTCTGAGTCATTAACTTGGTGTGTAATTCTCAGAGGATTTATTCCTTGGCAAGCGCACCGGTCGTTAAAATTGTATTATATTTGATCGTCCCACAGGGATTGTGGTAAGTACCTCAATCTTGGACAGATACAAGCTGAACCAACACAATGATCAAAAGATTCATTTGGTTTTTGTTGTTTTTATACTTTCTATGTTTTATATTTTTTAGAGATAGTGTTAAAGATGAAATACGATTGATAAAAGATAGGTTAGAATTGCTTCAGTTTACAACTTCATCAAGAATATGCAATTGAGATTCAATCGAGCTTCAAACATCAAGAGGACAATCCGAAAGTGGTTATTCCCTAATTCCTTAGGTGAAAAATGCTAATTCCTATGCATCAAACCTTAATCCCTTAAGTGCTCAATTAACATACAAATCTAATGTGAAATTGGAGGTTGAACTCTAACTATTCACCTAATTGCTAGGCCTGAATTAGTTAAAAAGCTAGAAATTACCTAAGCTTTAACCATGATTCCTCACTGGTGAAGTTCTTCATCAGATCTGGATTTGTCAATCAAGTAAAGCAGATCCACTCCTCAGCTCGTTCTCCTCAGGATCTAGAAGTCAACTTCCTCAATACACTTTCAAGATTCCATCGCAGACCTTCGCAATCCCAACCTTAGGAATTTAGAAATCCATCGACATTGGTTCTATCGAAGGAATTTGGAAAGACATGGATGAGGGAGTTTAGAGAGCGAAAGGAATTAGAGAGAGGTTGGAAATGGAAAATGAATTGTGTTCTATATTATGCTCTGTTCTCTGTTGTCATTACAGAGTATGTACAAGTATAAATATAGGCATCTACCTAACTAACTAACTTAACTAATCACTAAGAAAGCTAAGTTAATAATTAAACTAACTAACTAATTACATAATTACGGAATATCTACCTAATTACAGCTCAGCTCTTAACAAATTATAGTTCAGCATTAGCTAATTACAGTTCAACATTAACTAATAACAACTCAGCACTTAAATTACAAAGGTATAAAAGTAAGAGAAAAGGCAGTAGGAACAACACTGGTGCTGAGTGTCTCTTTGGAGGGAACAGTCGGTGTTTAAATAACTTGCCTTCACGCTTGAGCGTGAAGGACTCTCGCTTGAGCCAAAAAGGCTCTCGCTTGAGCGAGCTCAAAGTATGCACTGCAGTATCGCTTTCTTAGCTTAAGCGTGATGGAGAAGCTTAGGCGAGAGTGATATTTTGGAGTCACGCTTGAGCGTAAGCTTGCTCGCTTGAGCGTTATGGATTATTCAATTAGCATTCTGAAGTTGACGTATTTTTCAATCGGTGCTTTTAAAGTCTCGCTCGGGTTCTTCATACGGTATTCTACTCCCTTTCCAGTCGGTGTCTTGAAGCATTTCCAAGTCGGCTTTTTGGAGTTCCACTCGGATTTATGAAATCTCACTCGGCTTTTTGGAATTTCACTCGGATTTTCCTTCTTAGCTTGAACGCAACCTGTTCCTACACTAATAAACACATAACTGCCTAGCATTTTTACGCTGGCTGCTTAGTGAAATTATAAATAATCATAAACTCTTAACTATTCAATATTTTTAATCATTTTCTTACATAAATTAAAATCTTTTAAAATAAATAAATAAAATACGAATTGTTAACTATTTATTAAATAATGAAGCCAAACTAAACAATAATTAATGAATTATTTTAAATAAAAGAAGAAATAATTAAGTCTTTTCAAGACTTATCACATCCCCAAACTTAATACTTGCTTGTCCTCAAGCAAATACTCAGATTAATTAACTAACAAGCTGTTATTCAAAACAATCAACCTTCCCTTAACTTAATTCATACTATAATTATTGAATACCAACCATGTTTTCTTTTCGTAATTTCTGAAAATATAATTACTCACACCTCCTTTGGGAAACAAGATGGTGATGCTTTCCTCACTGGGTCGGTGTTTCACTCTTCTCTCGGTGTATAGGTTAAGCAATATGCACTCATCACCTGCATCTTTGTTAGATAAACATAGGCTTGCAACAGTTCTAAACATCATGAAATATGTCAGCACAATCGGATCAGTAAGGGCTTTTTAAACTTATAATGGGGCTGGGCTACAGGCTCTATTATTATTTTTCTGAGTCAGTGATGGGTTACAAGATGTATCCACTGATGCCTTACCTCAATTTTAACTTAATTTCCTCTACTTAGCAAGCTCCATTATTTTTCGAGTGAATGATAACTTAACAACTTGCGGTGCTTTGTACCTTCTTTTTCTTTCAGTCCTCTGGACTTTTCCTTTTCTTTCTTTCCATCTTTTTCCGATCACAAATTTTTTATTTATTTATTTATTTTTGTGGTGCTTTGCACCTTTTTTCCTTGCTGATTTTTTTCATTTTTCTTCTCAGCTTTTCTATTTCTCCCTTCATTTCTCTAGTTATTCATCTATAACCAAGGTCGGAGTGTGTCCTTAATTGCTGTTAGGCACACTCTTCATCCCCAAACTTAGAACTTGCTAGTCCCTAGCAATAAGTAAGACTGAGCAATACATCAGTGGAACATCCAGGGGTAAATTCGGTCGGTTTTTTCTTAGATAGTTAGGCTTGTAACGTTAGGTGAATAAACTGAATAAAAGGGTCTCAGGCTCAAACATAATTATTGGGTCAAAGGATAATTAATACTGTTAGGATGGTTAAATTTGGCCCTGGCTGAATAATCAAAGAAGGCCTTCATCATTTCTGATTGGCTGACATACAGTCAATTAGCAAGCACTGAAGCAAATTCTGTCTCACTAACTAGCATACAGGCTCACTCGGAAAAGAATAATACAGGCTCAAAAGCTAAGAATTAATATGCAATCAGTCAGTCATGTCCCCAAACTTAATGCAAGATTATAAGTCAGATTGCTCACTAGTATGCCGACTAGACAATTAACTAATGATGAAAAATAGTTATGGGCAGGGATGATGTGTCAAGCAAAGCCAATTAATTAATTTATCTGACTAAAGCCTAAGAATCAGCAACTTTAAATTGTTAAGATGGATTTGAAATTAAACACAATAAACATATTTTATCAATTAATGACTCGAAATATCAATTAAGGAGTCGGAGTAATAGAATACTTGCCTTTTACCTGACGGGCAGTGCCTGGAAAGCAATTACTCGGACTGGCATGCATGGATTTACCGATACAATTAAGAAGAAACAAAAATAAAAAATAAAAAATAAAAAATAAAAAATAACAACAAATTAATAAAGACATAAAATTTCATTACAACCACAAGAAAATATTCATTGTTCAGAAAAAAATTTAAAATAAAGTCAAGACATTACATAAAAACAGCATAATAAAAATACGGAGCAACAACTCAATCATCCTGATCCTCATTCTCTTCGTTCTGCTCTGAAGATGGTGGGAGGTCAGCTGTCAAGGGTACGTCCTCAGAGGGAATAATGAATCCAATGGAGGCCAACCATGCATCTCTATCAGGTGGGGCTCCCATTTCTGCTATGTGCTTTACCCTTAATCTGGTGGTAATCTTCCTGAGCATGAGATCGTGGTTCAAGACCCGATCATAGATTCCAAGTTGTATCTTTTTCATGACCTGCAATTCCTACAACACTATAGAAATGTTAGAAGAAGAAGAACCGACTCCTGCTGATTTCCTGGGACGCTTGGGCTCTTTGGGCACAAAATTATCAACATGGCTTATCACTCACTGCTTATCCATCATTCTTTCAGGCTTGACCTTCATCAACTCAGCATAGTTGACCTTAGCCTGATACTTTTGAGCTAGCAAGGTGATAACTGAGCAGTATATCAGTTGAAGATTCTTGTCCAGGTTTTTCATCATTTCTTCTAAGATCAGCTCATCGAGATTCACATGCCAACCCTTCATCAGGCAGAAAATCAATACCAACCTTTTAATGGTGATTTCTGTTGCATGCATCACTGGTTGTAGAGATGAGAGGATATAATGGCACCACAATAGTGGAAGATGGTTCAGAGAATTTTTCTTGACACTCTTTGGTTGACCATCAGCCCTTGTCAAATAAGCATCGCCTTGTTGATAGCATTTTTCTACTATATCTTTCCTCAAATTTGCATTCTCTGCCATATGAAAAATATCAACTTTCCACGTGTACTGGCATCCTTCCTCCTCCAGAATTGGTACTTTCAGAAGCTTGTTCAGGATGTCACCAGTTAAAGGAATAATGACTCCTCTCAGGAAGGAAGAAAATAGAAAGTCGTCTTCTCTTGAGTGGGTTCTGAGGTTGGCATAGAACTCTCGGGTGAGTTCCTGGTATCCATGGCCCAAATTTTCGTTGAAAAACTGCCAGCCTCTTTGAATCATGGCAGCTTGGACAACAGCATCAGCACATTTGTCTCCTTTAAGGACAAGAGCTCTGTCCCTTATGACTCCCCTGGTTTTGAATTTCTTTTCATATTCCTGGGCAGCCTTTGTATCTTGAAACCTAAGCCCATCATAACGTCTGTTCACTGGAGATTCTGTCCTCGCAGCTGGACTTGGGCTTGATTCATGAGATGGAGAATCAGGAATTTCAACCGTCACCACTTCTTTTCCTTTTCCTCTTTTGTTTTTCATCTCATTTCCCTCTGCAGAGCTCTGTGCAGGTTTCTGCAAAAGTCTTTGAGATCTCCTTTTCATAGTGAATAAATTTAAAATGATAGTAATAAACAGCCTATATGAATACAAGTAACAAAAACCAAAAATCACAGCAACGAAAAAAAATGTAAGACAAATGGCTATGAACAATGGAAGAAATTTTTATAATGAAACAGTACAATACGAATTATTTAACTAAAATTGAAAGAGTTAAAAGACAAGATGGTACCTTTCTCAGGAATTATAAATGTGCCTTTTCGTCTTCAAGAACCCAAGTTTCAGCGTAGGAATTTAGGGTTTGGACGCTGAAAGGGTATTTATAGTGTCGAATTCACTACCTGAGAAACGCGTAAGTATGTTGAATTGTTGGCGTGCCAACGCTCCATTTTCCTTTATTATTTTTATTTATTGTTATTTCATTTTGTTTTATTTTTATTTTTATTTAAATATTATTTAATTATTATTATTATTATTATTTTATTTTATTTTATTTATTATTTATTTATTTATTTATTTATTTTTAAGGAAATATGGTATTCAATAAAGCACACTTGCTCGGCTCACATAATGAATAGATGAAAAACTGAGTAAGACTAAGAAAGAAATACCGAGTGGTGAGTGAACAAAACATCGAGTGCCGAGAGGAATAGAATAAATGGAAGAACATTGTGAATGAAAGACGAGTGAAAAAGTGAGAGAAAAACTGAGTGAATGAAACAACAAGTGCAAGAACGAATGAATTAAAGATAGAATGCGGGAATGAGAGACTGAATGACAGGTGAGAATGGAATAGTGAAAAAGTGACCGAGTGGATACAAGAAAAATGAGTGACAATGAGGGTGGATGAAAAAGAACGAGTGGACGAAAGAACGAATGAAAAAGAACGAATGAAAACAAATTCCAAGTAAATAGGATGAGTGAAAGATATACCGACCGGATGAAGGTGATGAGTAAATGCAAGAGTGAGTGGAAGAACAAATGGAAGAACGACACGTGAATGAATGAACAAGATCCCGAGTGAACCAAAATCGAGAAAGAGGTTGGCCGAGTAGATGAGAGAATGACAGAATCGTACGAGAAACTAAAAAATAAAAAGAAACGAGTGATGGGAACACCGAGTGGATGAAAAATGAGTGAATGGGAAAATTTCAGAGAGATGGGTGAAGGAACGAAAAAAATAAAAATCAGGTAAATTGAAAGAACGAGTGAATAAAATACTAAATGGAATTGATCCTAAGTGAATGAAGGACGAATGGATACAAGAACGAGCAAAAGAATGAATGAATAAAGTAGAGTGCATGAAACACGAGTGTGACAATAAATGGACGAGTGAACAACTGCAGTGAGATATGAGTGAACAGAAAAGCGAGTGGGAGAAAGAACGAATGAAAGTAAGGTCGAGTGAAAGAAAGAATGAGTGGAGGAACACACGAGTAAAATAAATGACGATTGGAAGAGTGAAAGAGTGGATAAAAGAATGAGTGGAAGAGATACCGAGTAGATTATACCGGGTGAGAATGAAAAACAAATGAATGAACAATGAGTGGACGTAAGAACGGAAAAACGAGTGAAAGAAAGTGAAAGAGTGAATGACTCACCGAGTGAATGAAATGAGAGACCGAGTGATAAAAGGGCCGACTAAGACAAGTCACCCTCCATCATCTGACCCGTTCATTAAATCAACGATCAGAAATCATTTATTAAAGTCTCCCTTTTTATTCAACATCAAAATTGGGAGTTTATTGAAGAGTGACAAGTGAAGAGTTTTCAGTCGGGAAAAGGGTTAAAAATGAGTAACAGTGACCTGAGTATTCCACTCTCGCTCAAGCACATTAACCAATCACTTAAGCGTGAATCAACAGCAGAAGCTTCTCGCCTAAGCTAAAAATGTTTTGCCTGAGCGGAATGGAAGAATCAAGATCGGACTCCATTCATGTTTAATCGAGAAAGAATTACGCTTGAGCGTAAGTAGATTCACTCAAGCGAACCAAATACTGATTCTAGTTCGAACTAAGGAATGGATGAAATCTGATCACCGAACCCTTATTTAAAACTTCACAAATTTTATTCAAACATTATTCATATATTTTTTTTTGACTCCAAAATTACAGAATATAACACTCGGAACGTAGGGCTGCCTCCCTAGAGCGCTTCTTTAAGGTCACTAGCTTGACCTTCTGGCATCTAAGAAGATGCCTGCAGCAGTATGGAGGTTTTCTGCCTATCAAATTCTCCTCCAAAGTAGAGTTTGAGTCATTGGCCTTTCACTTTAAAAGTTCTCTCGGTGGTCGGGTCTTTCAATTCGATTGCACCATGAGGAAAGACCTCATTTACAATAAAAGCTCCCAACCACTTAGATCTAAGCTTTCCAGGAAAGAGTCTTAATCGGGAATTGAACAACAAGACTTTATCGCCCTTTTGAAACTTTTTTTTCTTTATCCACTTATCATGCCACCTCTTAGTTTTCTCTTTATAGATGGAGGCACTCTGATAAGCATTGAGTCAGAACTCCTTAAGTTCATTGAGTTTCAGAACTCTTTCCTCCTGAGATTGGTCGAAATCCAGATTTAACAGCTTTGTGGCCCACCATGCTTTATGTTCTAACTCCACAGGGAGATGGCAAACCTTACCATAAACTAACTGATACGGGGACATGCCAATCGGAGTTTTAAATGCTGTCCTATAGGCCCACAATGCATCATCCAATTTAGCCGACCAAGCTTTCCTAGACTTCCCGATGATAAGTGCTTATTTTATGATTAAATTCATGACTCAATTAGACCCATTTTCTGAATAACTTAACTAAATTGATAAATAATTGAGCATGATTTCAATTATAAAGAAAGTATTAAGAAAAGAAGCTTAAAATGTAAAAATCAGTAAAGAAATTGTCAAAAGCCTTGAAGAAACAAAGAAACACCAGAGCATCAAGCAAGGACGCTTGAGCGTGGTACACTGCACGCTTGAGCGTGGAAGAAACAAAAGCTTACGCTGCCCATGCGCCCAAGCGAAATAATAAAGAACACACCAACAGCCTCTCACGCTTGAGCGTGAGCCCGAGCTTACTCAAGCGTGACTCCATGCATGACTGGCGCTCAAGCGTGACAATATGGAGCTTAAGCGTGACTCAATTGAAAGAGGAACAGCATCAGGATCATCTCACGCTCAAGCGTGGGAAGGAGCCGCTTGGGCGTGAACCCGACCCCGCTTGAGCGTGGCTTGAGCGTGGAATATATCTGTTGAGATAGAAGAGCTCGCTTAAGCATAACAGATTTAGCTTGGGCAAAGATGAAAGAGTATCAGGAAATGTCTCACGCTTGAGCGAGACAAGGAGGCGCTCAAGCGTGAACCCGAATGCGCCTAAGCGTGAAGTAAGCGTGGATCAAGCGTATGCTAAATAGAAGAACCACGCTTAAGCGTGGTTAAGGAAGCTCGAGCGTGAGACAACCAGTGAACACCAGTACCCTTCACGCTTGAGCGTGACCACTAAGCTCAAGCGTGACTAATGCAGTATGGGATTTTTGAATTTAATATTCACCAATGGTGCGATGCCAACTCACCCACTTTCTTGTGTTTCTACAAGTCTCTGAAAGATGCTGCATGGGTTCTACGCAAGTGGGCAAGGGAAGCTGAACCATAACTCCTATAAATCAAGCTGCAAAGATCATATATCGATCATCAGATTCATCCCCTGTATTTTCCCTTAAAATCCAACCTTTTCCATTATCTTTTGTATTTATATTTTGATGGTGAAAATGCAAGGCATGAGTAACTAAACTCCCTTATGGGATTGGCTGTAATCCATTCAACACTGAAGTAATGCTATTGTAAGTTTTTATTTAGTAATGAGATTTGATAAGTTTCTATATTTCCTTCTGTGTTTAATGCCTGAAAGTACTTGATCACTATTTTCTTGTTTTAAGTTTTCTCAAGTATGCTGGGAAGTGACTTTTGAAAGCAGATCTGAAAGAAATACTTATTGTGAGTAGGTAGCCAGGGATGGCGTCTAACGCAATAAACGTCAAAACAATCGATCGATAATGCTGGGATGATTTCAAAGTGACCGAGGGATCAGCGGTTTGAAATCATTCTTATGAATTTTGTAGTCGAGGGATCGATACAAATGACTATGATTGTGATGTAGAAACTACCTTTTCGATTTACTTATATAAAAACTTATGCAGCTTACAGAAGGTGAAGATGTGATGAAGCCAATCCCTGTTTTACAAAACTGATTTTTCCAACACCATTTACTGTTATCCTTTGCAAGTTTTATTCTTTGTTATTTATTGTCTTCTTATTCAACAGCATTCACAACAAAACGAAAACCAAAACATTCTGCTAAATCAATTCTAAACTAAGATCTTCATTCTAACACCTCCTCAGTGGAACGACATCTATACTATACTACAACCTCTGTGTTTAAACTTGGCACATCCATTCCATTGAGTTCATATTATACAAACTTGATTCTCTTTTAATGAACTCTTCATTTCAATATTACAACAATACACCATCAAGTTACGTTCACTAAGTTTTGGCGCCGTTGTCGGGGAAGTGATTTGACTTTGAATATCTTTAGCATTAAATTGACAAGACAGTGTAAATAAATTTGTTTGCAATTTGCTTTTATTATTTTTAGTAACCTTGCTACTTTGAGTTCTTGATTTATGATCTTGAGAGGACAGGGTACAAAGGAACAACTTGCATTTGATCCTGAGATAGACAGGTTCCTCAAGAAAACCAAGAAAGCCAAGCAGAACTTCTACGTAGGACAAACTTCCTCTGATACAATGGATGTCAACAGCAACAATCAAAACCCACCAAGGAGAACACTTGGAGACTATGCTTTACAACAAGGGCCAAGACATTTCTCAAGCATTGCAATTCCAAACACTGTCAGAGCACTAGAAATGAAACCAACATTTCTTAGTTTGATTAGTTCACACCAATTTACTGGAATGTCAAGTGAAGATCCTTATACTCACTTGGCCACATTCTATGAATTGGTTGGAACCATGGGATTTAACCAAGATGTTATTGATGCTGCATATTTAAGACTATTTCCTTTCTCTTTAGCAGGAAAAGCAAAGGAGTGGTTACAATCTCATCCAAATCAAAGTTTCAATAGCTGGAACATAGTTGAAGAAAAATTTCTACAAAGGTTCTTTCCTCCATCTAGATTCATCAAGGCCAAATCAGATATTACAACATTTAGACAAGGCCAAGATAAACCTTTTTGTGAGGCATGGGAACGCTTTAAATCACTGCTCAGAAAATGCCCAAACCATGGACTTGAAGATATTGTACAGCTTAATATTTTTTACAGTGGTTTAAGGGCTGACACTAAAATGATTTTAGATGCAGCAGCAGGAGGAACAATGATGACAGTGGATGCTGACCAAGCCACAAGGATAATAAATGCTTTATCCTCAACAGACTACCAAGCTCAACATGATCGTCAGCAAGTTCAAAGGAAAGGAGTCCTTGACTTAAACACCACAGATGCCATTTTAGCACAGAACAAAATTCTGACCCAACAATTAGAAGCATTGACCAAAAAGATATCCAATCTTCCACAACAATTACATGCTGTACAATCATCACAACCAGGGCAACAACAAATGCCAACAACATGTAACTTTTGTGGAGGAGATCATCTCAATAAGAACTGTGGCTCACAAGAAGCAACTGTATACTTCATGAACAACCAAGGAAGGTCTGGTAATTTCAATTCAAATTTTTCTAACCAACCATTTCAGGGATGGAGAAGTAACCAAAACCAAGGCCAAGGATGGAAGCAAGAGCCCAGCTCTTCTAAACCATATCAAAATAATGATCCTTCTTTGGTGGAGAGAACTTCTAGATTAGAGGACACCTTGGAAAAATTTATGCAAACTTCTTTAGCAAGTCAAAAGAACAATGAGGCATCACTTAGGAACTTGGAAACACAATTAGGACAACTAGCCTGACAACTTGCTGAGAAACAGAAGCCTCAGTATGGAGCAAACACTGAAACAAACCCAATAGAGCATTGCAAGGCTATGACCACACTGACTGAGGAAATAACTGAGGAAGAAGATGGACATGATGCTATCACACCTGAAGCAGTACCTTATAACACCAAAGATCCAGGGAGTTTTTCTATTCCTGTTACTATTGGAAATCTTTCAAAAAATAAAGCTTTATTAGATCTTGGTGCTAGTGTAAATTTGATGCCATCATCCACACTTAAAAGTATAGGGGATTTTTCAGTAAAGCCAACAAACATGACTTTAAAAATGGCAGATCAATCAATAAAAACCCCTTATGGTATTGCTGAAAATGTTGAGGTCAAAGTTGATCAATTTGAATTTCATGAGAATTTTGTTGTCATAGATATGGAGGAAGATCCTGAAGTTCCCCTAATACTAGGGAGACCATTCTTGAAAGCAGCCAAAGTCATCATAGATATGGATAACAGAAGAGTAAAAATTCGAGTGCAGAAAGAAGAAGCCAACTTTGTTATTGATGACACAAATAAATACTCAGAATGTGCACTTGAAAATCTGAATGGAAAAAAGTTAAGGCCTGACTTAGGCAAGAAGGTGGAAAAACTCAACACTCTCCTCCACCAACTCCATGATCCATTTTGAAAAATCTATCAGGCGTCAAGCTGATGACGTTAAACAAGCGCTTATTGGGAGGCAACCCAATCCTTTATGTTTTCCTTTTTCATTTTGTTGAATTTACATTGCGCACACTTTATTTTTATGTTTTCCTTTTCAAGTCTCATAATTGAAGTTCTTTTTTTTCGTAGATCACTCATCAACCCATTCCAAGTGTCAAACACTGATAGAAGCAAGCCAAGAAGTTCAAAAACTATGTTTTCTTCTACATTGAGGTTTTTCATTGGAAGCAAGTTTGCAGCCCACATTGCTGGGCCTGGGGACAGGCCTTCTTTCTTAGGAGGGGTGAGACTTCGTAGGCTAGACCAGGACCCTCCTCACAAGGGCCTCCAGCAAGGAAACATGAGACAGAGGATGACTCTTCTAAGGATGAGTGATGAGTTTACTGCTTTAGTTTTTATTGCTTTAGTTTACTTTGAGTTAGTTTTGTCTAACATTACTGTAGCATACTTTGAAAATTTTTAAAATTTTTTTATGCTTTTGGTTGATTGTTTGGATATACCATTACATGCTTGCAGTTGTACCATTTTGGAAAAACCCAACCAAAGATTTTACTTTTTGAAACAAGAAAAGTTTCTAAGCAGCAGAATATTTTTAGGCAATAACACTGATTTTTTTTTTAGGAAAAATGACTAAATTAAGAACCAAGGAACTAGAATGCATGTACTTTTGATTGTTTACATGACTTGAACCCTTTTCTGTTAGAATAAGGAAGTAAGCCTTATATCTTGATGAGAAGTGAGAAATCTAAACACTGAGAGCCTCATTTGAATTTGTTAAATTGGCATTGACTGATTTTCTAATTAACCTTTTTCTTAAGAAATAAGCAAGGAAATGATAAGGCAATTTTGAAAACATAGTTAGCCGAGAGCCAAAGCGAGAGCCAAAAAGCTACCCTGATAAAAATATCCGATTTTTTTGGTAGCCCATCTTTGAGCCATAAAATTATTTTTTTTTCTCTACCCTGAGCTAAGCATAAAAGCAAAAATCCTACCTTACCTGCATGTTCATCTTGAAAAAGAGCATAAAATATTTTTTTTTCTCAAAAGGAGATGAAACAAATGGAGGCAGAAAAAGAAAATGCAAAAAGAAAAATAGTAAGCTCTCCAAAAAAAAATGTATAAAAGAGCTGGAGGAAAACAAAGGAAAATTCTGAAGTTTAAATTCAAAGAAGAAGCCTTCTAAATTGTTAAATAAACTAAAAGCAATTATGCTCTTCTTTGTACATGCGATTTGAATCCAAGAAAAACCAAAAATTCTTGTTAACCCAGCCTCATTACAACCTTAAAAGACCTTTTGATCCTTGCTGTTCATTTGAATTTTGGTTTTACTAGAAATGACGGGCAATGTTAACTGAGCAGTTCTAATGATGGATGAGTGAAACAGACACCTGGTAAGAAATAATGAGAGTTCTCTATTCTTACAGCAATGGGTTACATGCTTTATGAACAAGGTAATGGTGCATTACATTTTAAGGAATTGGTATTAAGAAAATCATTTGCCTAGACATCAACTCAGATTATTGTCTTTTAAACTTTTTGTCTGTAACAGAAACTCAGATTTTTGAATGCTTGATTCCCTTTCCAAAACTTCTTTTTTACTTGAGGACAAGCAAAAATCTAGGTTAGGGAGAGTTTGATAAGTGCTTATTTTATGATTAAATTCATGACTCAATTAGACCCATTTTCTGAATAACTTAACTAAATTTATAAATAATTGAGAATGATTTTGATTATAAAGAAAGTATTAAGAAAAGAAGCTTGAAATGTAAAAATCAGTAAAGAAATTGTCAAAAGCCTTGAAGAAACAAAGAAACACCAGAGCATCAAGCAAGGATGCTTGAGCGTGGTACACTGCACGCTTGAGCGTGGAAGAAACAAAAGCTTACGCTGCCCATGCGCCCAAGCGAAATAATGAAGAACACACCAACAGCCTCTCACGCTTGAGCGTGAGCCCGAGCTCGCTCAAGCGTGACTCCATGCATGACTGGCGCTCAAGTGTGACAATATGGAGCTCAAGCGTGACTCAATTGAAAGAGGAACAGCATCAGGATCATCTCACGCTCAAGCGTGGGAAGGAGCCGCTTGGGCGTGAACCCGACCCCGCTTGAGCGTGGCTTGAGCGTGGAATATATCTGTTGAGATAGAAGAGCTCGCTTAAGCATAACAAATTTAGCTTGGGCAAAGATGAAAGAGTATCAAGAAATGTCTCACGCTTGAGCGAGACAAGGAAGCGCTCAAGCGTGAACCCGAGTGCGCCTAAGCGTGAAGTAAGCGTGGATCAAGTGTATGCTAAATAGAAGAACCACGCTTAAGCGTGGTTAAGGAAGCTCGAGCGCGAGACAACCAGTGAGCACCAGTACCCTTCACGCTTGAGCGTGACCACTAAGCTCAAGCGTGACTAATGCAGTATGGGATTTTTGAATTTAATATTCACCAATGGTGCGATGCCAACTCACCCACTTTCTTGTGTTTCTACAAGTCTCTGAAAGATGTTGCATGGGTTCTACGCAAGTGGGCAAGGGAAGCTGAACCATAACTCCTATAAATCAAGCTGCAAAGATCATATATCGATCATCAGATTCATCCCCTGTATTTTCCCTCAAAATCCAACCTTTTCCATTATCTTTTGTATTTATATTTTGATGGTGAAAATGCAAGGCATGAGTAACTAAACTCCCTTATGGGATTGGCTGTAATCCATTCAACACTGAAGTAATGCTGTTGTAAGTTTTTATTTAGTAATGAGATTTGATAAGTTTCTGTATTTCCTTCTGCGTTTAATGCCTGAAAGTACTTGATCACTATTTTCTTGTTTTAAGTTTTCTCAAGTATGTTGGGAAGTGACTTTTGAAGCAGATCTGAAAGAAATACTTATTGTGAGTAGGTAGCCAGGGATGGCGTCTAACGCAATAAACGTCAAAACAATCGATCGATAATGCTGGGATGATTTCAAAGTGACCGAGGGATCAGCGGTTTGAAATCATTCTTATGAATTTTGTAGTCGAGGGATCGATACAAATGACTATGATTGTGACGTAGAAACTATCTTTTCGATTTACTTATATAAAAACTTATGCAGCTTACAGAAGGTGAAGATGTGATGAAGCCAATCCCTGTTTTACAAAACTGGTTTTTCCAACACCATTTACTGTTATCCTTTGCAAGTTTTATTCTTTGTTATTTATTGTCTTTTTATTCAACAACATTCACAACAAAACGAAAACCAAAACATTCTGCTAAATCAATTCTAAACTAAGATCTTCATTCTAACACCTCCTCAGTGGAACGACATCTATACTATACTACAACCTCTGTGTTTAAACTTGGCACATCCATTCCATTGAGTTCATATTATACAAACTTGATTCTCTTTCAATGAACTATTCATTTCAATATTACAACAATACACCATCAAGTTACGTTCACCACCCGACCACTTTCTCAAAAATTCTTTTAATTTCTCTATTTGAAAGCTCAACTTTTCCACAAGTTTGTGGATGGTATGAAGTAGATACCTTATGCAAAACCTCAAAGTGCCTCAGGGCTTTTTCCATTATTTTATCACAAAAATGTGACCCCCCATCACTAATGAGGACTCTCAGAACTCCAAACCTAGAGAAAATGTTCTTCTTTATGAACCTAAGCACCATATGTGCATCATTGGTTCTGGTCGGGATTGCCTCCACCTACTTGGAGACATAATCTACAGCAACAAGTATATATTCATTGGAGAACGACTTTGGAAATGGTCCCATAAAGTTGATACCCCAGACATCAAATAATTCCACAACTAAAATATTTGTCAAAGGCATGCCAGCTTTAGTAGAGAGACCTCCGCTCCTTTGATATTTATCACACCTTTGCACATACACTTTAGCATCCTGAAAAATAGTCGGCCAATAAAAGCCACTCTGTAAAACTTTTGCTGCTGTTCTGGGGGCACCATGGTGTCCTCCATAATAGGAGTCATGGCAATGCCATAAGAGCCTTTCCTGCTCGGATTCAGGCACACATCTCCTGATCACTCCATCTACTCCTATTTTATACAGAAATGGATCATCGCAAAGAAAGGTTTTACTATCATGAAAGAATTTTTTCTTCATTTGGGATGTCCAGCCTTCAGGTACCACCGAGGCACTTTTGAAGTTTACCATATCAGCATACCATGGCCCGGTGATAATTGCTATCAACCTCTTATTTGGAAATTCTTCTTTTATTAAAACAGAATCCGATTCACCTCCCAGACGAGACAGTTGATCGGCAACTGAGTTTTCTACTCCCTTTTTGCCTCTTATTTCTAAGTCAAACTCCTGGAGGAAAAGAACCAACCTGATCAGCCTTGGCTTGGATTCTTTTTTGGCTAGCAAGTACTTGATTGCCGAGTGATCTGTATATACAATGACCTTAGCACTAATCAAGTAAGCACAAAATTTATCAAATGCATACACCACAGCAAGCATTTCTTTTTCAGTAGTGGTGTAACGTATTTAATTCTCGTTCAACACTTTGCTAGCATAATAAATTACATGAGTTAATTTTTCTTTTTTCTGACCCAGCACAGCTCCGACTACAAAATCACTTGCATCACACATTAATTCAAACAGTAAAGACCAATCGGGTGCTGCAAGGATTGAAGCTGAAGTCAATCTCTATTTTAAATTTTCAAAAGCCTTGACACAATTTTCATCAAATGCAAAGACATGATCTTTTACAAGCAAGTCAGTCAAAGGCTTAGCTATTTTTGAAAAATCTTTTATAAATCTTCTGTAGAAGCCAGCACATCCTAGAAAACTCCTCACTCCTTTCACATTGATCAGAGGAGAAAGTTTTTCAATGATTTCGATCTTGGCTCTATCCACTTGAATGCCCTCAGCAGAGATTTTGTGGCCAAGGACTATCCCTCCCTTAACCATGAAATGACACTTTTCCCACTTAAGGACAAGGTTAGCCTCCTGGCATCTCACCAGCATCTTAGATAGGTTGCTGAGGCATGTATCAAAACTACTACCAAACACTGAGAAATCGTCCATGAATACTTCAATGAACTTTTCTACCATATCCCCAAAAATGGCCAGCATACACCTTTGAAAGGTTGCTGGAGCATTGCACAAACCGAACGGCATGCGCCTGTAAGAAAATATTCCATAAGGGTAGGTAAATGCTGTCTTTTCTTAATCTTTTGGGTCAACCACAATCTGGTTATAACCCGAATATCCATCAAGAAAACAGTAGTACTCATGACCCGACAGCCTCTCAAGCATTTGGTCAACGAATGGCAAGGGAAAGTGGTCCTTCCTAGTGAAGTCATTCAGCCTTCTATAGTCTATACACATCCTCTAACCTGTGGTCGGTCTAGTGGCAATGACTTTACCTTTTTCATTTTTAACAGTCGTCATCCCTCCTTTCTTGGGCACCACTTGGACTGGACTGATCCAAGCGCTGTCTGAGATAGGATAGATGATTCCTGCATCAAGGAGTTTAACCACCTCTTTTCTCACAGCTTCTTTCATAATGGGGTTTAGTCTCCTTTACGGCTGAACAACAGGGGAATAGTTATCTTCCATTAGAATTTTATACATACAAAATGATGGACTAATTCCCTTTAAATCAGAGATGTTCCAGCTAGTAGCTGACTCATATTTCTTCAAAACCCCTATTAATTTCTCTACTTCCTCATCTTTCAACTCGGCATTAATAATTACTGGGTGTGTTTCATCCTTTCTCAGGAAAACATATTTTGAATGAGAAGGCAAAGGTTTTAATTCATGTTCTTCTACAGACACTTCCTTTCCTTTCTCAAATTCAGTTTTATTCAATTTTTCATTCTTTTCATTTTCACAATCACCTACTTTACATACTTCCAGTAGGTTCAGCAATTCCGAAGGAGAGTCAATTAACTCTTCAGTATCCGAGTCAAAATCATCCTCCAAAAAGGCTTGTAAGACCTCTTCTTCAGTTTTTAACAGCATCGGAGTCTTATAATTTTTAATTTCCTCAATCATTAAACAATCCATCTTCTCAGCTGGATGTTTCATAGAATTGAAGACATTAAAAATCACTTGCTCCTCTTGGACTCTCAGCATTAGTTCACCCTTTTCTACATCAATTAAAGCTCTGCCTATAGCTAAGAAGGGTCATCCTAGAATCAAAGGAATCTCTCTATCGGCCTCCATATCCAAAACTACAAAGTCTGTTGGGAAGATAAACTTATCTACCTTAACTAAAAGATCTTCCAGCATCCCATGCGGATATTTAATGGACCTGTCAGCCAATTGCAAAGACATGCGAGTCAGTTGCAGGTCATTAATTCCTAATTTTTTCATCAAAGATAGAGGCATCAAGTTTATACTAGCTCCCAGATCGCATAAAGCACTTCCCACATGAACATCCCCTATTGCACACGGTATTGTAAAAGACCCAGGATCTTCCAGCTTTTGAGGGAGTTTTTTTTGAATAATTGCACTGCACTCTTGAGTGAGAGCAATCATTTCATCCCCCTTAAGCTTCCTCTTTTTCGACAAAAGTTCTTTTAAAAACTTAGCATAGGACGGCATCTCCTGTAATGCCTTGGTAAAGGGAATATTTATGTGAAGTTTCTTAAACACATCTAGAAACTTAGCAAACTTTTGCTCTTCTATTTGTTTTCTAAATCTATGTGGAAATAGAGCGTTTTTTAATTTCTCAGGAGTTAGCTTAGAAGCTTCCTCCAGAATCAGATCAACCTTCTTTTTCTTTTGGTGGACTTGATTTTCTTTTTCTTTTTCTTCCTCACAATTATTTTTAATTTCATCATCAACTTGCTCGGTTTCCTTCTCTTTTTCTTTTTCCTTGTCTTTTTCTAAGCTCACTTCCTGACTCGGAGATGGAAACAGAATTTTTCCACTCCTAGTAGTTATAGCTTTGTAATGTTCCCTTGGATTTACCTCGGTATCTCCAGGGAAATTGCCTGCTTGTCTCTTAGCTAGTTGTTTCGACAACTGTCCAACTTGATTTTCTAAATTTCTTATGGACGCCTCCTGATTTTTAAAGCTGGCCTGAGTGGCCTGAATGAACTGAGAAAGCACATTCTCAAGTTCTGACTTCTCTTTAACAGGAGGGGGAATGGATTGTTGTGGTCTATTAGTGGGTTAATTTTGTGGAATGTTCTAATTCAAATGTGGACCTTTCTGCCATGAAAAATTGGGGTGATTCCTATAGTTAGGATTAAAGGAATTAAAAGGATAATTCCTTTGAAATTATTACTGCCCCATATAATTCACTTGCTCGGAAGGCACATTCGGATCACACATTCCATTTTCATGGTCTCCACCATAAAAATCACAACTTACCATACACACTTGACTCAGCTTTTGGAGTTCTGAAATCTATACACTTAATTTCTCTAAAGCCTGAGTCATCAATTTACTTTGAGCCAAATAAGCATCCTGTGCTTCCAATTCTAATATCCCTCTCTTAGGGACTTGGCTCCTTTCACTAACCAGACACTCATTAGAAGCCATAACATCAATCAGCTCTATGGCTTCTTCCACAGTTTTGGTCGTTAATGAACCTCCAGCTGAGGCATCAATTAAGACCCTGGTAGCTGGTCTTACACCATTATAAAAAATAGTGACTTACTGCACATCAGAGATTTGATGATGAGGACATTTCCTCAAACTTTCTTTATACCTATCCCATGCTTCCATTAAAGATTCACCTTCTCTTTGTTGGAAACAAGTGATTTCATTACGCAGCTTAGCATACTTGGAAGGAGGGAAATACTTAATCAAAAACTTTCTTTGTAAATCCTCCCAAGTAGAAATACTACCTCTCGGTTGGCTCTGCAACCAGGCTTTTGCTCGGTCCCTTAAAGAAAAAGGAAATAACCTCAATCTAATGGCATCTTCAGGGAGTCCATTCATTTTAACAGTATCACAAATTTGGAGGAAGGTTGCTAGATGCAAATTCGGATCCTCAACCTCACTTCCCCTGAATTGATCATTTCTAACAAATTGCAGTAAAGCCGGTTTAAGTTCAAAATTATTTGCTGAAATCGGAGGCCTAAGGATGCTAGATTGCGATCCTTCTTCAGTCGGCCTGGAGTAGTCACCTAGTGTAACTCTCCTCTGTTCCATTTCTTTTTGCTCTTTTTGCTTTTTCTCTTTTCTCAACTTACGCACTAACAAATCGATATCAGGATCAAAGAAGAAAGGCTCTCCTCTGTTTCTTGACTGCATACAACAAATGTTAAACACAAAAGCAATTCACAGCTACTGCTACACGAAAACAAACAACTTACTACTACTTATACTAAAAACAAGAATCAAACTACGTACTAAATGCAAACAACAGTAAACGGTTCAGTCTAGTACCGGTCCAAGGATTGTTGATATTACTCAATAATCCCCGGCAACGGCGCCATTAACTTGATGCTAAATCTCTGAGTCCTTAACTTGGTGTGTAATTCTTAGAGGATTTATTCTTTGGCAAGCACACCAGTCGTTAAAATTCTATTATATTTGATCGTCCCACAGGGATTGTGGTAAGTACCTCAATCTTGGACAGATACAAGCTGAACCAATACAATGATCAAAAGATTCATTCGGTTTTTGTTGTTTTTATACTTTCTATGTTTTTATATTTTTCAGAGACAGTGTTAAGGATGAAATATGATTGATAGAAGATAGGTTAGGATTGCTTCAGTTTACAACTTCATCAAGAATATGCAATTGAGATTCAATCGAGCTTCAAACATCAAGAGGACAATCCGCAAGTGGTTATTCCCTAATTTCTTAGGTGAAAAATGCTAATTCCTATGCATCAAACCTTAATCCCTTAAGTGCTCAATTAACATACGAATCTAATGTGAAATTGGAGGTTGAACTCTAACTATTCACCTAATTGCTAGGCCTGAATTAGTTAGAAAGCTGGGAGTTACCTAAGCTTCAACCATGATTCCTCACTAGTGAAGTTCTTCATCAGATCTGGATTTGTCAATCTAGCAAAGCAGATCCACTCCTCAGCTCATTCTCCTCAGGATCTAGAAGTCAACTTGCTCAATACACTTTCAAGATTCCATCGTAGACCTTCGCAATCCCAACCTTAGGAATTTAGAAATCTATCGACATTGGTTCTATCGAAAGAATTTGGAAAGACATGGATGAGGGAGTTTAGAGAGCGAAAGGAATTAGAGAGAGGTTGGAAATGGAAAATGAATTGTGTTCTATATTATGCTCTGTTCTCTGTTGTCGTTACAGAGTATGTACAAGTATATATATAGGCATATACCTAACTAACTAACTTAACTAATCACTAAGAAAGCTAAGTTAATAATTAAACTAACTCACTAATTACATAATTACGGAATATCTAACTAATTACAGCTCAGCTCTTAACAAATTACAGTTCAGCATTAGCTAATTACAGTTTAGCATTAACTAATAACAACTCAGCACTTAAATTACAAAGGTATAAAAGTAAGAGAGAAGGCAGTAGGAACTGGTGCCGAGTGTTTCTTTGGAGGGAACAGTCGGTGTTTAAATAACTTGCCTTCACGCTTGAGCGTGAAGGACTCTCGCTTGAGCCAAAAAGGCTCTCTCTTGAGCGAGCTCGAAGTATGCACTACAGTATCGCTTTCTTAGCTTAAGCGTGATGGAGAAGCTTGGGCGAGAGTGATATTTTGGAGTCATGCTTGAGTGTGAGCTTGCTCGCTTGAGCGTTATGGATTATTCAGTTATCATTCTGAAGTTGATGTATTTTTCAATCGGTTCTTTTAAAGTCTCGCTCGAGTTCTTCATACGGTATTCTATTCCCTATTTTAGTCGGTGTCTTGAAGTATTTCCTAGTCGGCTTTTTGGAGTTCCACTCGGATTTGTGAAATCCTACTCGACTTTTTGGAATTTTACTCGGATTTTCCTTCTTAGCTTGAACGCAACCTGTTCCTGCACTAATAAACACATAACTGCCTAGCATTTTTACGCTGGCTGCTTAGTGAAATTATAAATAATCATAAACTCTTAACTATTCAATGTTTTTAATCATTTTCTTACATAAATTAAACTCCTTTAAAATAAATAAATAAAATACGAATTGTTAACTATTTATTAAATAATGAAGCCAAACTAAACAATAATTAATGAATTATGTTAAATAAAAGAAGAAATAATTAAGTCTTTTCAAGACTTATCACATACGCACATCAAGGTCTCAATATATATGGTCTACTACCATACCAATTTCTTTCTCAATACCTCCTATCCGTGATCAACATACGGCATAGGTCTATCATTAAATTAATACATAATTAACATATCATATCCATGATCACACATGGTACAAATTCATTATCATATCGATTCACACTTCAGATTTCACATTCATCAACTCGCTTTTCATATCTTATATTTCATATTCATAAACTCAATATTTCATTTTCATGATTAGCATCCAACATGGATCTATCATCAAATCAATTTGCATGATATATATCAATATCAATGCACAATAATAATATATTCGTCATTTAAAGGTAATAGGGTAAGGAATTTGGCCGGTCTTACACAATAAATACATCCATCATATATTGAGGAAATTCATTCACTCATATTCAAACCCATAATTCATTCATGATTATAATATGAGCAACGAGGCTCCACAAACACATCTTATGAATCATAATCTCATAAAGAACCCTCAATGAGCATCAATTTCAACTCAACATCGATGATTCACCATAATTCCTCAATAAATAATAATGCCCTTATAATCAATTCATAATCCTTAGTCAACTAATCATTCACATTTCTACATAGGGCAATCAATACCTTAACATATCATCATTCTCTAGATAATTATCATTCTTAATTCTATACACACAACCATATGTCAATAATGAGCATCTCGCTCTAAAAATCACCATAAGTATCTTGCCATTGAGCAATCATGCTCCAATCATCCATGATATCAAATCCTCACAGAGTAGCCATGCTCTAGTAAAAACCAATAACCCCAATTCAGAGCAACTATGCTCTGATACCACCTTATAACACCCCTATTTTTCTGTACTCGAATCCTGATGTAATCGATATAATTAATAAAAATACAAATAAATTTTTCGCGTTTAAAATGTTTTCAAAATATCATCACGATCACATCAAGTACTGAATCACAGAAAACCCAAAAGTGAGATTAAATAACCTAAAGCTGGATCGATAAATAAATTGCCCATAACGGTATACGAAAATAATAGAGTTTACAGCGGAAGAATGTGTATACCAGGCACACGCCTAGTCCTATATATGACGATATGAGAAAAGGCTCGGCAAAGCATGCAATGGCATATCATAAGCCTAATAGACAACCATTATCATTTTACATAATTACATAAGCATGCAATGCCTAAGATATAATTATATATATATATATATATATACATTTGGGAATCTTCTCCTGACTATCTCAATCATCAATGAACATCATTCAATTTCAATCTTTCTAATATACATCAATTTATCTCTTATATTTTACATATATATTCATCATCCATCAATTCAAAGGATTATCTTTTACATATTCACAATCATTAAATCATCTATATCCTCATATCCAATTCATTCATTACACAAGAACTCATAAATGATGCCGGCCAAGGCACTTCCTCTACCACTATTGACCTTCACCCAAGCTTCAATTTAAAATCGGAACTCGTCTCATGGCAACCTATATCACAATGCTAAAAAGGAGACCACATGGGAGAGTGAGTTATACATTCAAAATGACGAATAATATATATATTATGATCATGTGTATATGCATACAAGTATCATGTGTGCTTTGCTATCAAAACATCAAATTATCATTCATTCATTATCTCATTATCACAATAGGCATACAAGCCTCATGAATCATAATTCATATCATAAATAAGCACAACATATACACAATCACAAACACCATCACTTTTCCACTTATCAATAAGGGCATTCATAATCATTACCATCATTAATTCCTTAAGGTTTCACTCAAAAACCTCCTCACAAGGGGTTTCTCAACACTCGTGGTCATCCCATTTCAAATGCCATGGTCTTAAAGCTAATGCATATATCAACTGTTTAATGCATATGCAACGGATCCGATTTTCAAATTCAACAATAATCACAATCACTTAAATTATCATCATCACTCAGGGATACACCCTTCGTGGCACCCCGCAAGGTGATTCATTTCAACATTATTCAACAATAATAGGACAACGTCCTCTTTACTATAGGATATACCCTTTGTGGCACCCCGCAAGGTGATATATTCATTTCAATAATAATTCATGCAATAGCATCTTCACTCAGGGATACACCCTTCGTGGCACCCCGCAAGGTGATATATACAACAGTAATAAGACAACGTCCTCTTCACTCTGGGATATAGCCATCGTGGCACCCCGCAAGGTGATTCATTTCAACATTATTCAACAACAATAGGACAACGTCCTCTTCACTCCGGGATATACCTTTCATGGCACCCCGCAAGGTGATATATTCAATATTAATGCATATCAATGCCATGCTATGCCATAATGCATGTGCCCAACAACCTCGCAAGGACATCTCACCTTCTCAATTAGGGATATAATTTAATTTGGCATTTTAATAATTATTCATAATCAATTACAAAGCCCCTCAAGGCACATCATTCATATAATTGGCATCTCAATGGCCACAAACATTATTCATAATAGTCCACACATGAATATCAAAGGCATAGCAAGCATCATAATATTAATCCACACATAGGATTATTTGAGGCATATTCGTCATTCACATATTTGGCAATCACACTTTTACCCATCACATTCATTTAGTGGTTTTCAACCCATCATAATTGTCATCTCAATATCTTATTCGTTATCCATCATCACCATATTATGTCGTAAGCATATATATCTTTATACATTCCCTCAAGTATCAAATAATATAAGGGAAAAAGGCCTAAAGCCATCAGGACCGAGAAAAGAAGGGCCAATACAATCAGAACCGAGAGAAAAGAAGGGAAAATTCCACCAGAGGGGGTCACTCGCTCAAGCGAGACCCACATTTGCTTGAGCGAGATAGCCCATCTCGCTTGGGTGCCTCAGCTCGCTCAAGCGAAATAGCTCCAGTAGCTAATTTCAAACTCGTTCACCTGAGCGAGGTATCCACTCACTTGAGCGGAATCCGACCAGAGGTCGTCCTTCCCAACACTCGGTTTTAACTTGATAGAATCCCTCAAAAACCGACTACTAACATTGGGGTTTTCACTCGGCAAAATTTATCCGGATCTGAGTCATCTCACACTCGGTTCCCACATGGCATAACAATCTAGACCGACCCATTTTTCATTCAACCAAATCATTCCAAGGCCGACTCACACTCACATAGTCTATCACTCGGCTAATTACTTCCAAAACTGACTCATCACTTGATTGACCGTTCACTCGGTAATTCCTCTCAACACTGACTTAACTCCTGATCGGTCCTCACTCGGTGAATTATTTCAAAACCGACTCTTCTCTCTTGTAGTCCTTCACTCGGTAAATTAATTCCAAATCCGAGTCATCTCAATCAGTTTTCACTCGGTAACTTCAATTAAAAACCTAGTCTTTTCTCACTCAGTTTTTCCACTCGGTAGTTTATTCCTAAAAATCGACTTCCTTTCATTTTCACACGAGTAAAGTTATTCCAGAATACTTCTGGACAACGCACCATGTATCCCCCCCTTTCAGTGGCATCCCCACTCAGAATTACACACACGGAGGGGCTCCACTCAGAACGAGTTACTTTGAACTCGGAAGTTCCCTCTCGGAACTCCACTGCTTGGAATATCACACAGGGAGACCTCTTACTCAGAATTGTATCCACTCCCTCACTCGGAAGGTCCTGCCTTGGCATAGTCCACTCGGAATTTCACTCGGAAATTCACTATAATCATGAATTATTTTCTAAGGTTCCCACTTACGTGAAATTTCATCCAGAATCCCACTTACTCACCATACACTCGTCGCACTCGGTCAAGGCACAACAATACCTATCACTCGCTTGAGTGAGTACCAACCAAACATCAGGCTTCACACCCTCGCTCAAGCAACTCACACCCGCTTGAGCGAAAAAGGTTCAGTGATAATTCCTCTCTAGCTCACTTGAGCGGAAACCTCACCGCCTGGGCGAAATTGGTCCAGAGACCATTATACCAGTACAGGGGATTCTCGCCTGAGCGAGATCCCTTCTCGCTTGAGTGAGACCATCAGTACATAATCAGAAAATGAAAGTTCTAATAGTTAAACACATGAAATCACATCTAAGACCAATGTGCTCACTTCCGACACGTCATATATATAACAGGTGAGGCATATACAACGTATTCTAAACATTCATACTCAGAAATCTCAATTATAAGTCAAATTTGGACTTATCCAACATTTCATACACATCCTAACAGGCATATACCACCTGTTCACACACTCATTCTTATCAATTACATTTCAAACATATTATTCATGTTGAATTCAAACTCACCATCATCTTATATACATATATTCATACCTTGCCACAATAAATCCATATATTCTCACGCATCATCCTCAATAATCATCAACTTGTTAATTCAATTAATTCAATACATACACAAGGCAAGGCAAGCATGGGCATTTAACACATACATGAATCATTCTCAAATTTACTCATGCAATTTGAATGTTAACTCCTCTCCTATCTTGAGGGAAGAGCCGAAACGATTCCAATGCTCCGAATGCTCCATTGCATCACCCGGAATACAATCTACATACCACATGCAAGTATATTCATATAATTAATAACCACCATAATTTTAAATACTTGCTAGCTTAACATCAAGTCCTAGACTTGTTAAACTCCAATTTATATGATTGTATTAGGCTTTGGGAATTCCTTTCCCAAAGCCAAGATCCTCTAGATCTTAAAGACCAACTAAACCCAACAACATCATCGTCTCATCCATTACATAATTTAATCTTAAATCACATCAATCCTTCAAATATCATCATTGTCACTTAAAGCTTAACACAAATTTTCCTTGCTTCTCTTAAGCCATCACTACTATCAAACTCTAATGACAACATCATAGCCTATCAATTCACCAACCAATATGTATATCCATTGATTCCACCATTAAGGGTTATCCACAATGTTCCTTATTGTTTATCACTATAACTAACAACATACATATTAAACAACACCCATTCACTTCTAACGCAACCTTAGAGTCACAATATATATATATATATCTTCCCAAATTCTTAAGGCAAGGGATTTTCATCAAAATCCAACAACTATTACCAATACTCATTAATTACCATAAATAGCCATCTTTCATCATTAATATCATTCTCCATCATCATTAAACATACATTCTATTCATATTTCACGCTTTCCCTTATTTATTAGAGTTAGGGTTTCGCTAAAAACCCAACAACACTCATTAATACCCATTTATTTCTTATCACCTTCCAATATTAATATTAAGTGCCTCATTAAATGGTTATAAAGGCTCACATTTAAGCCACCCCACCTTAGGGTTTTCTATATTGATGCTCTCCCAACAACCCATATGCCATAAATACTCACTCAAATGCCAAGAACCCAAAATCTAAGGCATAAACACAAAGAATGGTGAGGAAATTACCTCAACCAAGAGTTAGCCATGAGCTCCCAAGGAAGAGAGAGAGCCACACGAAAATATAAAGGAGAGAGAAGAGGAATTCCAGCCACAAGCTTCTCCTTCAAGCTTAAAGCAAAACAAAATGGAGAAGGAGAAGGCATACCACTATGCATAGGGTTTTGGAGAGAAGATGGAGAGGAAATGGAGAAAGGAAATAAGAGATGAAGGAGAAGAAAGGTCACAGCCAAAGGGGAGTAAAAACCCAACAAAAATAAGGAGAGAAGAATGGGCTTTTTGGTTTTAATTTTTAATTCTCCATTAAAAGATCACTGTTCAGTTCGGGCTCAATACATTATCCAAAAATTATTCCGAATATAGATTCGGATTCCCAATAATATTCTTAACAGCCCTGACCAATGGCATATCAATCGGAGATACTTGTTTCGACACTCATATTCTAACCGGGTATAATTTTATCTCATTTAAGCTCAATAAATTATAAATATCCCAATTAAATCCCAATTTAATTATTCCAATATTTTTGGGATATAAATCCGCTCATATACATTTATTTACTATTTATTCTCATCATTTATTAATTTTTATAAAATTTGGGGTGTTACACACTATGGATAAGTCATGCTCTAAATGAGGCTCTCACGATGTCAGACGGAGACGAACATCCCAAATGATACCGCTACACAACCTCCCCTAAACTTAATGGTTTATTCAGACCCTTGGGTGTAGTGTCCCACTCAAAATGTATGTGAAAAGTGTAAGTATAGTGTATGGATGTGTATACACACCTGTACTTTACCTTTTCTTCACAAGGAACAAACATAGAACAATATAAATAAATCGTCTACCCTAGGCTTTAATAACATAATAATATGATGTCTTCTGCCCTAAGGTTCCATAATAATATATATCAACAAAAACACATGGCACAAAACATAGGCAAAAGGTTACATAGGATTACTCTAATATACTTAAACAAATTAAACGAGCTTGACTCTCTAAAGTCCCTAGTAGAGTTGCCATTTGTTGCAACCATTATCACAGTGAGAGGCCTTCCATAAAAAAATTAGGTTCCCGAATTCCTTCCGGAAACCAAGGAGTCGCCACCAATGTTTTTATGGTAAAACATTGAAAAACTCCTAATGTAAATGTACTGGTCTTGAATTAAGATTATAAGTTCGGCACTCTGATTACAAGTGGCGAAGGTATTAGCACCCCACATTGTCCATTTTAAACGGTTACCCTAAATTGTTTAATTTTTTGAATAATCCTAATGATCTATAATTTAAACCTCTTAAAAATTTCTTGTGGATTTATTATCGACTTCATAATTAAGATTATAATTTTTATGATTAACAAAATGTCTCATCCAAATTAATCGGGTTGTCGTGAAAAGCGTTATGATTTTTTTTACAAGTTAAAGGGATATATTTATTTTTTAAAATTTGGGCTTGACAGGATTAATTTTTCTTCTCCTACGTATTCTCCAAGCGTAAGGGAAAGTCATGATTACGTAGTTCTTTATTTATTATTTTAGAAACATAAAATAAGTTTAAAACATTGAGATTTAGGAAAATAAGAATCAACAGGATGTCTCATCCAAATTGATCTCAAATATTATATATATGAAAAGGAACCTTTGTAACACCCCGGCCTGAAAATAGAGGTAAATTATTCATGATTTAAATTAATTATAAGCAGAAGAAATTCAATATATATATATAATGGCAAGTAATTACCCCGCTGGATCATTTAATAACCTATCTCATGTATGAAGATATAAGAAGGTATCAGAGTGCTCCTCGGATGACCGAACTTGAGACCGTCACAAGGGAAAAGCGGAAGATGTAATTAAATTTTAGAGTTATTAAAATATATGCAAAAAAAAGGATGAAAGATGCTTCATCGATTTATTTAGCAATAGAAATATAATTTAATAATAATAATATCATTTCCATGATCAAAGTAGTTACAAAATAAGCATATACACACTATGTGCGACACAAAATAAAAACATATATGCCAGCCAAGGCTCACCCACATTCCTTCCACATTTACCTTCATCAATCCTCGACCTCCAAAAGAGTAGGGTTTTACATCACACCTACATCAAGCTTAAAAATGGAAACTAGGAGGTGAGTAACATAATCTAAATGTACCAAAGTCATACATTATGATGATATTTATACATGTGTGCATTATATTCATTTTTCAAGAAAACATCACAAGCTTCACACACATGATACATCATTCCATCTTAGCACAATACATGTCCAATTAAGTATATTCACAAGGCAATATCATATATAATATATCCTTAACATTCTCAATAATCATCACACTTTTAAGGTTAGTACCTCAACTTACTTTCCCTCTATTTAACAATCATCCATCGTCACCTCGGGCTATCAACTGGGCATATCTCAGGCTATATGCAAATGGTCTTAAAGCTAATGCATATGGACAAAGGAACTATTATTAAATAGGGATTTGACTGTGGGAAAACAACAACATAATAAATGTGGGACAAGTATAGGTGTACTACTATGCCCATACTATAGTAGTAAAATATGTACACATATATCTTAATTCGTGCATGCTTACAACATCATACTTTTACTGGTACCAAACCGCTCTTGCCCATTTGTAGCACTAGTCACCCCGTGACTTACGGATCATCATTATGGCCTTACTTGCCAAAGTGCTATGGGCCTCCCCTGAACACACATCAAGGGAGCCGTGCCCCGACAGACACCGAGGAAAAATACTCATCACAGAGTCGTCCTCCCACAGGGCCTACCATATAGGGTGCCTCGTCACCAAACTAAGGACAGCTTCGTGATTCCCCGAACCACTAGGGAGCAATAACAGTATACTCGTGCACTGGGTCGCCCTCCCACTAGGCCTGCCTATTGGAACCCCTAACATTCTATAAAAGCAATGAATGATATGTCATGGATGCAATGCCAATCAATGTACTCTCATACTGTGCTTCCTAAATACTACTCAATCAATCGTCCATTCATGACCACCACTTAGTGGATTTTAATATTCTTAATCTTTACCAATTCTCATTGGAACTCACACATATCGGCAGATAGTGGTAATCATATTTATCAATTCACATATATATAATTGGGTATTTCACATCATTGATTTCAATTCAAAACATGGTCTTAAACCATCATGACATATTTCATCAATATATTCAACATAATATCTGATCTAGTCTCGATACCGGTACCAAAGTACAGATATCACTTCATCCATTCTGTGTGTAATACTGACTCAGCAGGTAAAACTTCAAACTGATAAGACCATATAGGCGATCTCCCTATACTGGTATGTCCGTGTTAACACCTCACATATCGGATGGAATCCATTCTCCATATTAGAGACGTAAGGGATAATCATAAGTGGCGTAGGTAATAGCACTCATTCCCATTACTGGTGTCAGGGACACTCCCCCGAAAGATGCATTCTCCACCTCTTAAGCCACACTTGTCTCCTACATGCATATTATATATATATATATTTTCCATACTCCAGCAGAACAAGGTGGTTAGTCCACTTTTAATTTACGTGGCTTGAGGAAAGTCAGGTTTTATCCTCTAGTCAAAGTAGATCCACCATCCTCCACACTCATCTTATTCTGATACATTACTGACTTAAGCATCAGATAATCTTCACAGGTGACACCACCTTTCATCCATATCAATGCGTAAGGTCAGTGTGAAGGATCTCCAAGACATCAAGATCGGTCTCCTTTCATTGGGATACCGGATACATACAACACCTGTATAAAACCTTAGCCATCTATTGATTCTCATGGCTGGTGCCACACCAGATCATTGACTCCGGCTCAAACCAATTCAATATCATATTGATCATCCCAAATACATGTCACATAACATCAATCATTCTAAATGCACTGAAATCATGAAATCATTACATCGTCCACCCAAGCAATCATTAAACACAATCATATATACATATTTTCACATCATCAATGGATGAAATCATGCATTTAGAATAGTTACCCCTTCCTACCTCAAGAGAAGTAGTAATTAACACGGTCCAATGATTCCACCTCATCGATGGGGTTATTTCCTACATTACAATATGCCACACAATTAATTTTTTGTTCATACCATAAAGATTCAAATGTGTATTCATTTACTTGGTGTCTATATCACTTTAAATTGTCAAACCTCATTTATTTCATTAATTCTATCACAACCACCATGTTTAGGCGCCTACATTTATTATTATGCACTTTTAATGTCAAACCCATTAATGGGTTCCCACATTGATGGTTCCTAACAACCATCATCAATTATTAAGCTTCATTAATGGCCATTCACCATTAATAACATCATTTTACCTCACCAATAACAATTATCTAACACAATAAATGCTTCTCCATACATATTTTGTATTTCCCCTAAATCATAGGTTAAGGTTTCTCTAAAACCCAACAACACTCATTAAATCACTTTCCCAACATTAAAACCCAAAAACCCATAGTTCATACTCTTGAGAAATAACAAGAGTTTACCTTAAGAGAAGGAATGAGAGAGTTTTCCAAGAGAGAGAAGAGCCACACGAAAATGGGGAGAAAGGAGGGTGAGACTTTAAGCTCCAAACTCTTCCATGCTCCTTCAAGAACGGAAATAGAGAGGAGAAAAGAGCCACTACCCTTTTGCTGAGGGTTTTTGAAGAGAAGTAGAAGAGGAAATAAAGGAGAAAAATTGTGAAGAAAAAGAAGCAAGGTGTTTGTTAAGAGGAACCAAGGAGCTGACGGGAATAAGAAGAGAAAAATGGGTCATTTGGTTTTATTTTTAATCCCTCATTAAAGACTCATCGTTTTATGACAAACAGGATCCTTGTTCGGGCTCCATACTATATCCAAAAGTTATTCTGAATACATATTCGGATTTTCAATAATATCCTTAACAACCCTGACCAATATCATCCTAATCAGAGATACTTGGTTCGATACCTATATTTCAACCGGCTCATTTTCAGCTTATCCGGTTCCAATAAATTATAAATAGTTCCTAAAAATTTTAATTTATTTATTCCCAATATTTTGGAACATTAAATAACCCAACTATAATCATTTAATATTTATCTCCTTAATTAATCTTTTATTTTAAAATTTAGGGTGTTACAACCTTGGGTTTATTAATTTTATTTTTTTTTAGAGAAAAAACTTAATGGTCTAAATTAATTTTGAAAAAAAAATTATTTTATTTAAAAACCTAGATCAACAGGACGTCTTGTCTAAATTGATCCCTAATATAAACCTTTTTGATCTAACGTAATTCCATACAATTTTAACCATCCTACCCCGATTGAATCCTCTAAACATAAATAAGAATTATTCCAAATTTAGGAATATAATCCATGGTAGGAGAAAGACTTTATCCTAGTAGGAGCTTAGATCTCCAATTTGTTAGAAAATTAAATTTGAAGTTGGTAATAGGATTTGCTTACCTAAAACCTATCCAAATCCAAATTGTAAGAAATGGAGGTAGCAAGAAATATTGCAATCCTGTAATAATGTAGATGTTCTGGATTTCAAAGACTTAAATCAATTAACTGTCATTTCCTCTTACTGGAGCTAGTTTTCAAATAATTTCTTTATCAGGCTTGGGATATCTATTATCATGTATTCAGTAAGATAGATAAGCAACTTCAGAGCCTTACAACTTTGGACTTGGAGGTAAGAGTGTTGCTTAGTTGTTCATTCATTTTTGTTATTGTTACTGGCGCAATGAATGTTATGCATATTCTTTGCAGTTTGTTTCTCCTGAATTACCAGAGTGCTACAATTTAGAGCTTATTGTTCCTGGGACATACAGTGTTGGTAAATTAGTTTTATTACTTCCTTGCTTCTAACTTATATTTAGTCTGTAAGTCTACTAAAACTTTTGTATCCTTATTTCAAATGCTACAGTGGTTATAATTGCGTCATTTGTGAGCCAACTTGTTTTTATAACATCTAAGAAACGACCTAGGAAGTTAACTATTCATAGGAGTGATGGTGATGATTATGCCTTCTTATTGAAAGGATATAAGGATTTACACCAGGATGAATGAGTAATACAGTTGTTTCCTATCTACCAGTTGCTTTGACCTTTGAGCTTGTTGTTTGTATATAGTTGGTACTTGGTAAATGGTGTGTAAATCCTGAGCTATTAACTTGATGCATAATTCTCGGAGGATTTATTCTTTTGGCAAGCGCACCAATCGTTAAATTTGTAATATATTTGATCGTTCCTATAGGGATTATGGTAATTACCTCAATCTTAGACTGATACAAGATGAACCAACGCAATGCAGATAGGGTTCATTCTATTTTTGTTGTTTTATATTTCTAATGTTTTTGTATTTTTAGAGACAGTATGAAAGATAAAATGTGATTAATGGAAGATCGGTTAGGATTACTTCAGCTTACAATTTCATCAAGAAACATGCAATTAAGGTTCAATCAATCTTCAGACTCAAGAGGACAATCCATAGATGGTTAGTCCCTAATTCCTTAGGTGAATAACACTGATTCCTAAGCATTAAACCCTAATCCCTTAGGTGCTCAATTAACAGAGAAATCTAATGTGAAATTGAGGGCTAAACCCTAACTATTCACCTAATTACTAGGCCTGAATTAGTTAGGAAGCTGGAAGTTACCTAAGTCTCAACCATGATTCCTCACTGGTGAGATTCTTTATCAGATTTGAGTTTGTCAATCCAGCAAAGTAGATCCACTCCTCAGCTTGTTCTCCTCTTGATTTAGAAGTTGATTTCCTCACTACACTTTCAAGATTTCATTGTAAACCTTCACAATCCCAACCTTAGGGACTTAGAAACCCATGGAAATGGATTCTGTCAAAGGAATATGGAGAGACATGGATGAAAGAATTTAGAGAGAGAAAAGAATTAGAGAGAGATTAGAAATTAGAAAATGAATTGTGTTCTGTATTCTACTGTCTCTGTGTTCTATGTCTACTTTCGTGTTATGTGTCTACTGTCTTCGTGTTCTCTATAGAGAGTATGTACAAGTATATATATATATATATGCAAATAACTAACTAACTAACTTAATTAATTATAAAGAAACCTTAATTAATAATTAAACTAACTAAACTAATTACATAAATACAAATAAATAAATAATTACAACTTGATACTTAAATTATTAAAGTATAGTAGGCAAACAGTACAGCAATGGTGCAGAGCTTCTTTTGGAGGGAAAGCATCAGCTTTAAATAACCACCTTCATACTTGAGCGTGAAGGGCTCACGCTTGAGCGGGATCGAATTATTCACTGCAGTGTTGAGTTCACGCTTGAGCGTGAGTGGGGAAGCTTGGGCGTGAATGGTGTTTTGGACTCACGCTTGAGTGTGATGTACTCGCGCTTGAGCGAGCTCGAAATATGCACTGCACTATGAGAGAGACGCTTTGAGCGTGATGAAGAAGCTTGAGCGTGAAGAGCTATTTTTGAGTCACGCTTGAGTGAGTTTGCTCGCTTGAGCAAGATCGTGCTTTTCTTTCTTTCTTTTCACGTACTTTGCATGGATCTCTCGCTTGAGCTTGCATCCTTCAAGCTTGAGCATGAACTGCTCCTGCACATATAAATAAACAATTGCCTAGCGTTTGTATGCTGGATTAGTGAATTTATAAATAAACATAATTTCTTAACTAGTTATTATTTTTAATCATTTTCTTGCATAAATTAAACACTTTTGAAATAAATAAATAAAATAAGAATTATTGACAATTTATTAAATAATAAATCCAAACTAAACAATATTTAATGGATTATGTTAAATAAAAGGTGAAATAATTAAGTCTTTTCAAGACTTATCACATCCCCAAACTTAAAACTTGCTTGTCCTTAAGCAAATACTCAGATTAATCAATTAACAACACTTACTCAAAACAATCAATCCTTTCCTTAACTTAGTTCATGCCATAATTATTGAATATCAATCATGCTTTCCTTTCACAAATTCTGAAAATATAATTACTCACACCTCCTTTGGGAAACAAGCTGGTGATACTTTCCTCACCGGATTGGTGTTTCTCTCTTCTCTCAGTGTATAAGGTTCATTACATGCACTCATCACCTACATAATTGTTAGATCAACATAGGCTTGCAATAGTTCTAAACATCATGAAATATGCTAGCACAATTAGATCAGTAAGGGCTTTTTAAACTTGTAATGGGGTTAGGCTACAGGCTCTATTTTTGTTTTTCTAATCAATGTTGGGTTAAAGGATGTGGCCACTGATGCCTTGCCTCAATCTTAACTTAAATGCCTTAACTAACTAGCTATTTTATTTACATTATTTTCTTCATATAAAGGATAACTCAATAACTTGTGGTGCTTTGCCTTACCTCTCTTTTAGTCCTTTGGACTCTTTCTTTTCTTTCTTTTCTTTTTTTTCTTCCATCTTTTTTTTTCAAAATTTTTTTTCTTTTCTTTTTTTTTCTTTTATGGTGCTTTACACCTTCTTTCTTTGCTGATTTTCACTTTTATTTAGCTTTTGCTGTTCTTCCTTCATTTCTCAAAATCCTCATCTATAATTAAGGTCAGAGTGTGTCCTTTAATTGCTGTTAGGCACACTCTTCATCCCCAAACTTAGAACTTGCTAGTCCCTAGCAATAAGTAAGACTCAGCAATTCATCAGTGGTACATCCAGGGATAATTCTCTTGGTTTTTTTTCTCAGATAAATAGGCTTGTAAAGTTAGGTACATAAGTAGAATGAAAGGGTCTCAGGCTCAAATATAATTATTGGGTCAAAGGATAATTAATAATATTAGGATGGCTAACTTTGGCCCTGGCTAGATTAACAAAGAAGGCCTTCATTATTTCCAATTGGCAACATATAATCATTTAGCAAGCACTGAAGCAAATTCTGTCTCACTAAACAAGAATGCCAGCACACTCAGAAAAGAATTAATAAAGGCTCAAAAGCTAAAAATTAACAAGTAATCAGCCAATCATGTCCCCAAACTTAATGCAAGATTATAAATTCAGATTGCTAACTAGCATGCTGAATAAATAAATAATATAGGATTAAAATAGTTATGGATAGGGATCATGAATTAAGCAATGCGAATTAATTAATTTACCCAATTAAAGCCTGAGAATCAGTAAACTTTAAATTATTAAGATGGATTCTAAATTAAACCTAATTTACATAATCTATCAATTAATGAGATGAAAGGATAGAATACTTCCCTTTTTACCTGAATGGCAGTGCATGGTGAGAAATTGTTTGGAATAGAGTGCATGAATTTAACTATACAATTGAGAAAAGAAATAAAAATAAATAATTTAACATAGAAATAAAGTTCCATTACAACTGAAAAAGAAAATACATTGTTGAAGAAAAAATCTAAACAAAGTCATTACAAAGAAGCAACATAACATAAGCACAAAGTAAAAGATCAGTCATCCTCTTCTTCACTTTCTTCATTCATAGATTCATCATCATCTTGCCCTGGATAAGGTGGAAATTCAGCTACTAAAGGTGTGTCATCAGGGGGAATGGTGAATCCAATGGAAGCCAACCATGAATCTCTATCAGGTAGAATTCCCATTTCTTCAGTATGATCCACATTTAATTTGGTGGCAATCTTTCTTAGCATGAGATCATGGTTCAGGACTAGATCATAGGTTCCTAGCTGCATTTTCTTCATGACCTGCAGTTCCTGCATTATCATGGAAATATCAGAAGAAGTATCTGCTCCTGTTGCAGGTGGTGGCGCAAAAGATGTTGGTTGAGGTTGCCTTGGACGCTTGGACTCTTGAGGCATAAAATTGTCAATATGGTTTATCACCCATTGCTTATCCATAATCCTCCCAGGCTTTACCTTTGTCAGTTCAGCATAATTCACCATAGCCTGATTCTTTTGGGCCAATAAGGTGATAACAGAGCAATATGGCAGTTACAGATTCTTTTCAAGGTTCTTCATCATCTCTTCCAATATCAACTCACCCAAATTTACATACAAACCTCTCATTAGGAAATAAATCAACACCAACCTCTTAATGGTAATCTCAGTAGCATGTAGCATAGGTTGCAAAGATGCTAGGACATAGTGGTACCATAGAAGGGGAAGATAATTCAAACAATTCTTCCTGACACTTTTTGGTACACCATTGACCCATGTCAAATATGCAGCTCCTTGTTCACAACATTCCTTTAATATTTCTTTCCTAAGATTTTCATTTCAGCCCTATGAAAAATATCCACCTTCCATGTGTAGTGACAACCTTCTTCCTCTAATATAGGTACTTTCAACAGCTTGTTCAGAATATTACCAGTTAGAGGAATGGTGACTCCTCTCAAGAAGAAAGAAAAAGGAAACTTATCCTCTATAGAATGAGTTCTCAGATTGACATAAAATTCTCAAGTAAGTTCCTGGTAACCACTGCCCAAGTTCTTATTAAAGAACTGCCATCCCCTTTCAATCATAGCAACTTGCACATTAAGGTCAACATATTTTTCTCCATCAAGGACCAGAGCTCTATCCCTTATTACTCCTTTGGTTTTAAACTTTTGTTCATAATCTTGGGCAGCTTTAAAATCTCTAAACCTATACCCATCAAAACTTTCAACTACCTGGGATTTATTTCTCTCACTCAGACTTTTACTTATTTTGGGTGGTGGAGAATCAGAGATACTGACAATAACCACCCCTTTTCCCTTATCTTTTGGGGTTTTCTTCACATTTTCCACTTCCACAATTTCTTCAGGTTTTTTCAAAAATCTTTGTGATCTTCTTCTCATTGTGAGTGGTAAAGATGGTGGTTAAAAAGCCTAAATGGAAACAAGTACATGATAAGTCTTGAAAAGACTTAATTATTTCACCTTTTTATTTAACATTATTTAGTAATTATTGGTTCGTTTGTTAGTATTATTTAATAATTTGATAACAATTCGTATTTTAGTTATGAATTTCAAAAGTACTTTATTTATGTAAGAAAACGATTGAAAATATTAATTAGTTAAGGAATTTTGAAGTGTTTATAAATTCACTAAGCAGCCAGCGTATAAATGCTAGGCAATTAGCTGTTTAATGGTGCAGGAACAGGGCGTACTTGAGAAAAGAAGACAAATCCGAGTGAAAATTACAAAAGCCGAGCGAGATTTGGAAAAATTCGAGTGAGACTTCACAAAGCCGACTGAAAGGAGTCCAAAGACCGACTGAGTGAGACTTCAAAGACACTGACTCCGAAAGAGAACAAGGACTCAGAATATTGCATGAAGAACCCGAACGCCAACTGCAGAATACCGATTGAATAATCAACTCGCCCAAGCGAGAGTTAAATTCGCTAAAGCGAAGGTCAAAATTTAGCTCAAGCAAAGCAATCACGCTTGAGCGAGAAAGCCATTCTGTATTACATATTTCCAATTCGCCCAAGTTTCGCCATAACGCTTAAGCGACAAAGCAACACTGCAGTGCAATTCCCGAATTCGCCCAAGCGAGAGTGTAGTCCGCTCAAGTGAGAACCCAGTAGCTGAAGCATAAAGGCAGTTATTTAAACACTGTTCCTTCCCTCCAACAACACACTCGACGCAGTGCAGTTTCCATCTTCCATTGCCTTCGCTTCTACTTGTACCTTAATAATTTAAGTAGTGAGCTGTTATTATTTGGCACTGAGTTGTACATTAGCTAATGATGAGTTGTAATCTGCTAAGAGCTGAGCTGTGATTAGTTAGTTAAGTTTAGTCGTTAACTTAAGGTTTTGGAGTTATCAGTTTTAGTTAGTTAGTTTTTAGATAGAAGCATATATATACTGAACTATCCTTTACAGGGGGTGTAAAAGTATGGTTGATGAACAATTCAAAATGTACATGTAATGTCAATCTAGTACAAGGAGATATTTATAAATGTGCAAGTACAAAGTATCCTTGTATACTAGGGCAGAATACAATGCACTCTGGGCGATGTGATAGTCTGCCTAAAATAACCTTCTTTGCCTTCACACAATTGGTGGTGGTACCTACAATTATTCTCCGACGCTTAAGTCAGTATTCTGAGATACTGTAAGACTTAGAAAGCAAATCTGAGAGAATTATGCAAGTAAAAGTGTAAGGTTCAGAATTGAGGGGGCTTCCTCTATACCTTTTTGCTGAGGTTTATATACCTGTTACTGGTGCTCTATTATTGGTAGGACCCGTTCCTTGTTTTCTGGCATAATGCAAGAAAGGTAGTCGGTCCCTGTGTCGTTCACGAGCACCATCACTGTAGTGGGTATTTCCACTTGCTTGGAAAGCGCTAATGCTTTATTATTTTATTCATTGTTCCCTTCTTATGCGTGACAGCGTGATTCCCATTTTCAACCTCTCAAGACAGAGTCAATCTCGTGCCGGGGTTATAAGTATGGGCTCGCTACGCAGTATGGGAAGTTCAATATTCCGCCTGTATTGAGCCTGTGGCTTGGCGAAGTAATATGCATTAGGAATATTTCATGCATGTGTATAAGGTATTCAATATTTTCCTCCTTGGCGAGGTAATAAGCCTTGGTGGAGTAACATACCTTGGCGGAGTTACGTGCCTTGGCGGAGTTATGTGCCTTGGCGGAGTAACGTTCCTTGGCGGAATAACATGCCTTGGCGGTATGCACTATGTATAGAAGTACTTATAATATATTTGAAGCGTACTTCTCTTGTTCAAAATGTTGATCTGGCAAAGCATTAAAGCCATGCTCTTGGGGGCCGGTGTTGGGACCGGATCATATGCCCCCTAGCTTGTTATGGTGACTAACGGAGTTACTTTAATAAGCTATAACACTTTTAGCTTTTATAGGCATGGGTTTAGGCGGCGATTGCTAGTTCAGGATTTACGGACAAGCGTTTTCGTGCATTTAATGCTTTCATCATTACTTGTCACGCCTGTCATTAAAGCGCCTCGAAACTACGTTTTGCCTCTTTAATCTCTTATTGCCACGTATGCCCTCGTAACGATTGCCATTCCAATGATGGGACATAAATGCGTGGGATGGCAGTTGAGATACATTTTCGAGGTTATTACCATGGGCCTTGGATTTTGAAAATGTGGCTCAGGAAATACCTCCCCTTAGATTCATCTATTGGTTTCATCATCAAAGGGAGCCGTCAGTGAGATTCATCCAACGGCTGTAAACACGTGTTTGAAGCTTAGAACCGTTAGTGGGATTCATCCAACGGCTGCAAACACATCTTTGAAGTTTTTGAGGATTCGCTTATTTCCCCCCATGCCATGCCTATAAATAGGTAAACTCTTAGGGAGGGAAATATTTTGCTTCATCGTCCTCTTTTCATCTGTGTGCAAAAACTGCGTTTGCTACTTTCTCGCGAGTTTGTTTGTTGTTGGAGTTCTTCAGTTCTTTCAGAAATTTAAGGTAACTTGCTTCTTCCTCTGCTTTCTGTCTTCATTTTCATTGGGTTGGTTTTGTTTTTTCTTTATATGTGTGTTTGTTGAAGCGAGGATGAGGGGAAAAAAGTCAGAGTCATGCTCTAAGGTTTTTGTTCGTCCCATGTTTTCTGACATTGAGAGTGAAGATGAGGCTTTCTATACTGGGAGGGATTCGACGTTTTACAGCAGCGTGGAGTATTTTAGTAATGCTGTACATTCGTTTGTATCAGGAGGTGTTTCCCACACACAAGTGCTAACTATGGCAGAGTGTCAGAATGTTGTGTTGCATGGATTGGACTGGAAAAGGACGCTTGAGATTAACCCCTACTGTTGGGTTGAGGAAGATGTTAAAGATGCTTCCTCTCGTCATGCGACAACTAGTGGAGGGGTGATGGAGTTGTTTGTACCAATCTGGAAGGATGAACGGTATGAAAGGAGGTTCATCATTCGTTCTCCCAAGACGTTCGAACGGATATGCCATCATCCTCAAAATGATCGTACCATATATATGTATGATATTTTATTTACCCAGCTGGGAGTGCGCTTCCTATTGAATAAATTCCAGATGGGCGTATTTAGATTCCTAGACTGCGCCCCTTCTCAGCTGTACCCTAACGGTTGGGGGATAGTTCATAGCTTCAAGGTAATGGCTGAACATCTAGAGTTTACGCCCACTGTGGCATTGTTTTTTGCCTTCTGCCTCATCATGAGAAGAGTGAATGTGAAAAGTGGCGGCATGGGCTTTGTAACCCTTCGGGCGGAGCCAAAGATTTTAAATTTCAAGGCGTTTGCTGACTCCGCCAAGGAAGGCGGACTTCACTTTAGGATGAGTTTTGTGAAGGTTTCCGTCAGGAAGGACAAGCCCATTTTCTGGCGGAATAAGGAGGGAATTGATAAATTCCCAGTAGCATGGACGCATGAGCACTTCCTCCTGACTAAGCAAGCGTATGAAGTTGAGGAGAGTGCTCTATCATCTGCATCTGTGGAAGTACTCCGGACGTTGAAGGAGTACAACTCCGTCCATAAACTGATTCTATGTCGAAGGCTGCTTGGGCGGGATGCTCAGGGATACTTAAGTAATATTTCATCATTAACAATTCCAATGTTGATTGAATATTACTTCTATTTTTTTCTGCATCTTCTAACCGTATTCATATATGTTATTTTGCAGGAGAGATTGCCAAATTCCCTGGGATGGATCGCATCAAGCAGATTCGCATGAGCCGCAGGGAAATTGACGCGGAGAACAACGTGCAGCCCAGAAGAAATTTGGTTGCTTCTCTGACAAAGACTCTTCCTTTCCCTGCATCCATTAATATAGTGAATTTGGAAGGTGGTGCAGGGTCTTCAGCAGTTGATGTTGAAAGGCGTTCTAAAAAACGCCAAGAACCAGAAACTGTTGAGGAGGAGGAAGAGGAAGTGGATCCCCAACCCTTGCAAAAAAGGAAGAACAAGGGCAAGAAGAAGATTGGGGAAGGAGCATCAGTCGATACCGCCATTGACTTGGAAGAGACTCAGGAGATACCTGTTGTGGGTACTACTGCTGATATGGGCGGTGTTGAAGGCGCCCTTGAAGAAGGTGTCGTGGGGAAGGAAACGGAGGAAATTCAAGCTTCTCTAATCCATGTCGCGGGGGATGAGGCGGCGGGGATTCAAGCTTCCCCAGTCCGCCCAGCTGAGAATCCCGCCCTGGACTGTTGGTGTATGCACTATGAGCCTTTATGCTTTTTCATTTGTATCATTTTTCTACTTATCAATAGAATAAATATTTCAGTTTAAAATTGTTTTAAACATATTTATCCTTGGAGTAATAGGTCATATAAAAATTATTCCTAAAATGTCTCTAGTTAAGTATTTATATGGGGACATGTAAATACACTGAGACTAGTGTGTGAGTGTACTGATGATCTGATCTCACAGATCATAGATATAGATGATATCGAGTCTTCACACGGGTACACATTAAGAGTAATGATGTACTGGACTGACCCACCATGAGAACGTTGCATGGATCGTTACATGATTGTCATAAACGATTCTCAATGTGATAATGGTATATGTAGTCCTTCGACCTAAAGTCACTACGATTCCTACATGAGGAGTTTATTGTTTTAATGCAATTAAACGTCTTCTGTAACAAGAGGACTATAAAGGTTGTGATTAGGCAATGAACAAATTATGCAGAGGGATGTGAGTGATGTAGATGGGATTTGTCTCTCCTATGTGACAGGAGTGATATCCATAGGCCACTTGATGGAGTAAGACTATGTAAACGCATGGCCATGCTAGAAAGAATAAATATTAGATATTTATTCGGATCCAGTGTACTCCGGTATCAAGTAAAATAAATTGGGCCGTACAAGGATGACGCGACCATGCCTTGGGCCCAATTAGGATATCGTGACAAAAGGAATGAACGTATTAAATAATTATCACTTATAGGTTATGTTAATAATATTCGGACATAATGATGCATTGCTAGATGCCGCTCTTATTTTATATTAATAATAAAATAGTTTATTATTAATATGACCGGGTATTTTACCTATAGGGTCACACACATAGAGTAAGCCCATCAGAAAATGTTGTCTTATTTTAGTTGGACTAAAATAAAGCTATTGGGCCTAACTCATTTGGAATGAGTAAGGAGCCCACTTTTAGAGAGAACAAATTAGGTCAAACCTAAGCCTATAAATAGAGCATAAGATGCTCATAGGCCGTTCACTCAAGTGAGACACAAAATTCGCAAAAATTTGCAAGAGCTACACGCCGTCAACCTAGCAGTTGGCAAGTGTTGCGATTCTGGTGGGAGTGCTCGTGTGGACTCCTAAAGGACGAGGCTACGACTGCTTCGGAGTTCTTCAAGAGGTAACCTAAATAATTTCGAAATTGTTTTTTTTTGCTTTGAAACACGGAACCTTGCAAATCCTATGGAATCCCTTTAATTTTTCCGCTGCTCATGCTTAGGGATTTCCTAACAGGACTTGGCTACTCAAGGGACACCAGTTTTCCTTATTGATGTTCCAAGGGAGTCATCCAGGGGATCTGTCTCTTTACCTTTGGCGGGGTCCCGACTGAATCCCTTTTTGTATTTTACAAATATGGGATCCCGCCAGTCGGAGAGGCGTGATCCGGACTTCATTCTCTACCCCCGATCCGCTGCTCATGCTTAGGGATTTCCTAACAGGACTTGGCTACTCAAGGGACACCAGTTTTCCTTATTGATGTTCCAGGGGAGTCATCCAGGGGATCTGTCTCTTTGCCTTTGGCGGGGTCCCGACTGAATCCCTTTTTGTATTTTACAAATATGGGATCCCGCCAGTCGGAGAGGCGTGATCCGGACTTCATTCTCTACCCCCGACATCGACTTCGAAGAGATTCCAGATGCTGCTGCAGCTGTAAGGTGGCACCTCGCAGAAATTGATGGTTTCCTTGCCTCTGTGCCACACATCGCTGAAGTTGCTGCAGAGGCTGCCATGTTCCAAGAATCTTTTCATAAGTTTGTTGAAAAGATACGCAGCTTGGAACATGATAATGAGCAGCTGTCGGAGGTGATCAAGGCCAAGGATAGACACCTTGACACCGCTGACTCCGACATCAAGAAGCTGCAGGAGGAGCTGGCTCGGGTGAGAGCTGATAAAGTCTTGCTGGAAAAGCAAGTTTCAGGCTTGAAGGAGCAGAATGTAAAATTGGGCGAAGAGGTGGGCGGACTATCCCAGGTGAACAAAGAACTGGGCGAAGGTGTGAGCGAACTTCAGCAGAGGTTGGTTTCCTTTGAAATAAATAAGACCGTTGCTGAAGATGCCTGGGCGGCGGAGTTGGACCAAGTAGCCATTGCATACAATAACCTTGAAAAACAGGTTCAAGAGCTGCAAGCTGAAAAAGCCACTTCAGATACCACCAGTGAGAGGCTTGACAAGGAGTTACAATCTGCCTTGGATGCAGCTGAGACGGCTATTGATGATGCTTTCAGCATGGCTGTTCGCCAACTCCGTTATCGCAATCCAGGTGTTGCTCTCACCACTGCAGGCATTCATCCTTACTATGAATTCATTCATGGCGAACTGATGGTGCCTGCTCAGGGTGGTCACGTTCCTGCGCCCAGTGTAGAATATGTCCTGGCGGACTTGCCCCCCTCCCAAAGTTTATCCAAACCTGGTAAAGGTCAGCCCAGCTCCGCCCAAAGTTTATCCAAACCTGGTGAAGACTAGCTCTGGAGTCCTTTTGCAAATTTTGTTTTTTGCATTTTATTAATATTGCCTTGTTCCAGGACAGGCTCTGGACCTTTATCAATCTTTGACAATATTTAATGAAGCATATTTTCTGTAAATCTATACTTGTTCATATAAACACTGTCTGAGTCCGTCGGATTTATGCCTTGTAAAACGATATTAAGAAGGCAGCGTAATCATTTGAGGACTTAATGAAATATGACTAAGTATAACGAGGCGGAATAACCCCTTTAGGAATTTGGTGAAGTAAAATTCAGCAATGAGGCGGGATAGCCTCTAAGGAATTTTATTGAAGTGAATTCTGTAAGGAGGCGAAGTAGCCTATTAAGAATTTCAATGAAGTAAATCTAATAATGAGGCGTAGTAGCCTCTTAGGGATTTCATTAAAGTGAATTCTGTTAGGAGGTGGAGTAGCCTCTTAAGAATTTCAATGAAGTAAATTCAGTAATGAGGCGTAGTAGCCTCTTAAGAATTTCATTGAAGTGAATGCTGTAAGGAAGCAGAGTAGCCTCTTAGGAATTTTAATGAAACAGATTTTGTAAGGAGGCGGAGTAGCCTCTTAGGAATTTTAATGAAACAGATTCCGTAAGGAGGCAGAGTAGCCTCTTAGGAATTTCATTGAAGTAGATTCCGTAAGTAGGCGGAGTAGCCTCTTAGGAATTTTAATGAAACAGATTCCGTAAGGAGGCGGAGTAGCCTCTTAGGAATTTCATTGAAGTAGATTCCGTAAGTAGGCGGAGTAGCCTCTTAGGAATTTCATTGAAGTAGATTTCGTAAGTAGGCGGAGTAGCCTCTTAGGAATTTCATTGAAGTAGATTCCGTAAGGAGGCGGAGTAGCCTCTTAAGAATTTCAATGAAGCAGGATTCCGTAAGGAGGCGGAGTAGCCTCTTAGGAATTTCAAAGAAATTTGATTCCGTAAGGAGGCGGAGTAGCCTCTTAGGAATTTCAAAGAAATTAGATTCCGTAAGGAGGCGGAGTAGCCTCTTAGGAATTTCAAAGAAGCATAATTTTACAAGTGTTGGACTTACTTGAACTCGTTAAGTAGTGCTTGAGTTTGTTGATTATGTACTCTGTAAAACATTGGTAGTTAGGCGGAGTCAAGTTTTGGATGGAGTGTTCATCCTTTTGAATTTAGACTGAAGTGTATCTCCTTATCACATGACAATTGTTGAATCCAGGGTTGGTATGGTGCAGCGTATAGCTGTGACACCGATACTTTCCATAGGAAACTTGTTGGACTTTAGGGTCAGTGTGGTGCAGCATATAGCTGTGACACCAGCTCTTTCCACAAGAAGCCTACAGGACCTTGGGGACGAATTGGTGCAGCATATAGCTGTGACACCAGTTCTTTCTATAGGCGACCTGTAGGACCTTAGGGTCGGTATGGTGCAGCATATAGCTGTGACACCAATCCTTTCCCCCCAAGGAGTTTTCTGGACCTTAGGGTCGGTATGGTGCAGCATATAGCTGAGACACCAATCCTTTCCCCCCAAGGAGTTTTTTGTTGACTCCGTTTGTGAAGCTGTGTTGCATGTTGATTGATCTTTATGGAATAAAGAGTTATGCATCTATGCTTCGATTTTTGGAGTCGTTGTCTTATCTGCATGGGAACAAGTTCTGCCATGGATAATCAATTCAAAGTTAGAATGAAGATTGAATGTAGGAAGGTATTTTATTAATAATGGAACTACATAAAGGGCTGAGTTGGGGTATGTCTTTTCGAAACCTTTTCAAGGAAAGCATATCTAGGAAGAACCTTGAGTTAGGAGGAAAAGATCATACCATATTACCCAACTAGCTGTAATATATGCGTAAATTTAAAATGTTCCATTTATTCCTGACCGGAGTGCCATCTAAGTTTTCTAGGCGGTATGTGCCTTTACCCAAAGCCTCGATGACCCGGTATGGACCTTCCCAGGTTGGTGCCAATTTGCCTTGGTGTGCAAATTTGTTGCCAATATTGGCCCTTCTCAGGACCAAATCTCCTTCTTTGAAACGGCGTTCAAAAATACGTGTGTTATACCGTTTGGCGGCCTTTGTTTTGACAGCTTGGTCCCTCACAAAGGCTTCCTCTCTCAACTCCGCCAAAACCTCGAGTTTATGTGCAAGGTTCTATGGATTGGCTTCCTCGTTGAAATGGAGGACTCGAGCTGAAGGGGCCGCCAATTCAATGGGGATGACAGCCTCAACTCCGTATGTCAGCCGATATGGAGATTCATTTGTGGTGGAGTGAGGAGTTGTTCTGTATGCCCATAAAACGTGGCATAACTGATTTGCCCAATCTCCCTTTGCCTAACCAAGGCGTTTCTTGAGGCCCTTCAAGATTTCTCTATTGGCAACTTCAGCTTGTCCATTGGTTTGAGGGTGTTCCACAGAAGAGAAAATCTGCGTAATGCTAAGATTTTCTAGAAGTTCAGTGAACTTACGATCTGTGAACTGGGTGCCATTATCAGTGACTATACGTCCAGGGACTCCGAAACGTGCAATGATATTTTCATATATGAATCTTCGAGTCCTGGTTGACGTTATGTGCACCACTGCTTCTGCCTCAATCTATTTAGTGAAGTAATCAACACCAACTATCAAGTATTTGATTCCGCTGGGCGCAATTGGGAATGGACCCAAGATATCCATGCCCCATTGATAGAAAGGCCAAGGCGTTATTGATGATGACATTTCCTCTGCTGGAGTGTGGTGGAGATTTGCAAATCGTTGACATTGATCGCATTTTTGAACATATGAGGCGGAGTCATACTTCAGAGTGGGCCACCAATACCCCGCCCTGAGTATTTTTCTCATTAGACTCCGTGCCCCTGGATGGTGTCCATACTGGCCTTCATGGACTTCTTCTAAAACGGCTTGCACCTCATTTTTGTTTATGCATATTAAGTAAGGAACAGAAATACCTCGGCGGTATAACTGTCCGTTTAGGAGTGTGTAGTAAGGTGCTTCTTTCTTTAGTTTGCGCCGTTCGAGATCATCCGTGGGTAATTGACCATTAACAAGGTAACGAAATATTGGTGCTACCCAGGAATTGTCATCAAAGGAGCGGCTTTTTATCATGCACACTGAGGAAGGAAAGGAAATACTTGGTTCTGCCAAGGTACTTTCTACAACCGTAGTGGTGTATCCTGCCTTCTTTGTGCTAGCCAACCTGGAGAGGATATCGGCGCGTGTATTTTCTTCACGAGGTACATGCTTGAAAGTGACTTCATCGAAGCGCTGCTTTAACTCATTGACGCAGTCTAGATATTGTTGTAGTAGAGGTTCTTTAGCCTGATATTCACCAAGAATTTGTGAAATGACTAATTGAGAATCGCTGCATAGGGTGATAGTTTTGGCCCTAACATCTTGTGCTGCTCTGAGTCCGGCTAGGCAGGCTTCATACTCCGCCTGATTATTGGACGTAGTGAAGGTGAAGTGCAATGAAATTTCAAGGTGTACCTCGTCATCACTTTCCACAACAATTCCTGCTCCACACCCCTTGCTGTTTGAGGATCCATCAACGTATATTGTCCAATGTGAATGATCTGCATCTGGGCTATAGCCTGTTAATTCAACTACGAAATCTGCTAGGACTTGTGCCTTGATAGCAGTTCTTGGTTCGTATGATATGTCAAATTCAGAGAGTTCTATGGCCCATTTGATCATCCTTCCAGCCAGGTCTGGTTTGAATAGTATAGTACGAAGTGGCAAGTCTGTGTGAATTAGGATGGGATGGGCATGGAAATATGGTCTTAGGCGTCGTGAGGCCCAAACAACTGCAAGTGCTGCCTTTTCAATCTTCTGATAACGGCACTCTGCACCATGCAATGTTTTACCAGTGAAGTACACCGGTCGTTGGCCTTCAACTGTTTCCTTGACCAAAGCCACCGCCAACGCTTCATCTGAAACAGACAAATAAATAATGAGTTGCTCACCTGGGCTTGGTTTTACCAGGATTGGAGGGCTAGCCAAGACATTTTTAAGCTTTGGAATGCCGCCTCTTGTTCTGGGCCCCAACTGAATTTCTTATCCTTCTTCAGTATTTTGTACAAGGGAAGAGAGCGATGAGCCATTTTTGGCATGAATCGTGCTAGAGCAGTGATTTTGCCATTGAGGGATTGTACCTCCTTCAATGTTTTGGGGCTCTGCAACTCTTGGATTATGCGACATTTATCAGGATTAGCCTCTATGCCTCTTTGTGTTAACATGAAACCCAAAAATCTGCCCCCAGGTACAACAAATGTATATTTTAATGGATTGAGTCTCATGTTGTATTGCTGTAGGCGTTGAAAAATGAGGCGTAGGTCTTCAACATGGTCTCCTCCCTCCGGGGTCTTGCCAATAATATCATCAATATAAACCTCTACCAACTTTGTGTGCATACCCTCAAAGACTTTGTTGATCATGCGTTGGTAGGTAGCCCCGGTGTTCTTTAGCCCAAATGGCATGACGTTGTAGCAAAAGACCCTTTTGTCATTAATAAATGCTGTCTTCTCCTGATCATCCTCACACATTGGAATTTGGTTGTATCTGGTGTAGGCATCCATAAAAGATAGATACTTGTATCCTGAGGAATCGTCAACCAATCTATCAATGTTGGGGAGGGGGTATGGATCTTTGGGACAGCATTTATTCAAATCAACGTAGTCTATGCACATACGCCACTTGCCATTGGCTTTCTGTACCATAACCACGTTGGACAGCCAGGAGGAGTAACGGAGTTCCCTGATGAACCCCGCCTTGAGGAGCTCCTCTGTTTGTTCACAAGCAGCTTTTTGCTTAGCAGGACCCATACGCCGTTTCTTTTGTGCCATTGGCTTAGTTTCAGGATACACCGCCAGGCGGTGACAACAAAAGTTAGGATCTATGCCAGGCATGTCTGCAGCAGTCCAAGCAAAAATTTCTTTGTACTCATGGAGAAGTGGAATTAGTCTTGCTTCCATGTTAACCTCCAGCTTGTCATTGATGTTTGTAATTTGCTCTGGGGTGCTGCCTAAAACAATAGGCTTGGAACCACCATCAGGAGTTGGTTTCAAAGGGTTGAGTGGGTCTACAGAAGACTCCGCCCTGGGGTCAAGATCCACCAAATTGACGGATGCCACCGCACCGCTTCCTTCGTTCAATTTTCTTTTCTTAGACATGGTTTCAAGCTTCACCATGTTAAGACTCAAATTGTAACAATAACGAGCCATCTCCTGGTCACCCCTTACAGATGAGACTTGATTATCTTTATCAATGAACTTGATTAACAAGTGGGGGGTTGAAACGATGGCTTCCATGGCATTCAGAGTAGGCCGCCCAATGATGCCATTGTATGAAGATTTAACATCAATGACAAGAATCCTGGATTTTACAGTCCTTGCTCCAGGTTCACCATCAAAAGTGATCCTTGTGTCCAAGTAGCCTTTAGTGGGCTGTTTGGCGTCATTAAAGGCTGTAAGGTCCTGTGTATAAGGTTACAAATCAGCATCAGTTAGTCCCATGCGTTTGAAACAGTCATAAAAGATAACATCGCAGGAACTTCCCTGATCAATTAGGATGCGTTTTACATCCATATTAGCGATTACCGTAATAATCACTACTGCATCATCTCCCTCAGGAATAGTAGGGCCAAAATCATCATCTGTGAAGGTTATAGGCAGAGTCTGGACTCCGTTCCTGAATGGGCGATATTCTTTTCTTTTGCCCTGCACAGATAAGATCATATGATGATGATTCTTCCTGGCACTGTTTGAGGGTCCGCCGCCTGCGAAGCCTCCAGCAATCATGTCTACAACCTGCCTTTTGCCTCGCGATCTGGGTTCAGGGCTCGGTTCTCTTTGAGCGGACTCCAGAACAACGCCTTTTTGTTTTTTTGATGCCGCCATACGTTTTGGTTCCTGAGTATTATCAGGATCCGGAGAACGATCACGATGTCGTTTTTTAAACTTTTCTGGCTCATCATGAGACTTACCCTTAAACAAATAGTGTTTTAGCTTGCCTTCACGGATGAGCACCTCAATGGTGTTTTTGAGTTGCTTACATTCCTCTGTGGTATGGCCAACTGACTCGTGGAATTCACAATACTTCATTGGGTTTCCACCGCGCCTGATTGGGGGTGGACGTTGAATCCCATACACGTTGAGGGTAGTCCATCATATTTCACGCAAGATTTGTTCATACGTTGTGTTCAGAGGTGCATAATGAGCAAAATTGAACACGCGTCTATCTTGCTGTTTGAAGGGCTGGTTCCCTACTTTGCCTTTCTGGTGGAACTTGTCATTCTTAGATGATTTTTCTTTTTCTTTGTCATGATGTGGAGTTGCAGGGGGTGGTTTACTGCGAGATGCAGTGGCTTCTAGGTGCATCTCAATATCCACATACTTGGACGCCTTCTTGTGAAATTCCTCCATCGTAGATGGGGGTCCCTTTGCCAAAGACAAAGCAAAAGGTGACTTTGGCTGCATAGCCTCGATGAGGATATGCAACTGTATTGCTTCTGTCAGATCAGGAACCATGGCTGCCTCCTTATAGAATCTCTTAAGGAAATCCTTCAGAGATTCTTTGTCACCTTGCTTGATCTGAGCCAAGGTATGAGAGGTTCTAGGTGCATCCCTAGAGATCACGAAGTGGCTGCCAAAAGCTGTGGCCAGGTCCTCCCATGAATCAATGGAGCCTAAAGGTAAGCTCTTGAACCAACTAAGAGCTTCACCTGTGAGGGTCCTGGGGAACATTCTGTACATGACATCCTCTTCTGCTCCTAAGAACATAGACTCGTAAATGTAAGCATCTAAATGCTTAGAAGGATCTGTTTCCCCAGAATATTTTCCTATAGAAATGGGCTGCATAGTTTGCAAATGTCTGGGTACATGTGCATTCATGAGCCTTTTAGAAAATGGGATACTCATCTTGTATCCTGAGGGGGGTGCATTTGAACCTGCTCTCCTTCCTTCTTGATGTTGAGCATTTGCCAGTGGAAGGCTTCGTTGTTCTTCCATGTAAGTAGGGATGCGAGAGTAGTTAGGAGTACTTGATTCCTCCTGTACGTATGGTTCATGGTGTGGCTGTCTTGCAGGACCAGCTTTCTCATGCATGGGGTTCGCCTTTTCACGACGAAGCTCAGCAATCTCTTCTCTCAACATTCGAATCATGTCATCTCTCGGATCTGGAGAGTCAACATGCGTTGCTTTTTTATGAGCATCATTATCGAAGTTTAGACGTCTGGGATTGCGTGGAGGAGAATCCTCATTCTACATGTCTGGTCCTGGTATCTCCATTAATGATGAGTATGATGAAAATTGACCAAAGATTATGGGACTACCAAATTTACAGGTCCCACCGGGCGTGCCAATGAACTATCCTTTACAGGGGGTGTAAAAGTATGGTTGATGAACAATTCAAAATGTACATGTAATGTCAATCTGGTACAAGGAGATATTTATAAATGTGCAAGTACAGAGTATCCTTGTATACTGGGGCGGAATACAATGCACTCTGGGCGGTGTGATAGTCCGCCTGAAGTAACCTTCTTTGCCTTCACACAATTGGTGGTGGTACCTGCAATTATTCTCCGATGCTTAAGTCAGTATTCTGAGATACTGTAAGACTTAGAAAGCAAATTTGAGAGAATTATGCAAGTAAAAGTGTAAGGTTCAGAATTGAGGGGCTTCCTCTATACCTTTTTGCTGAGGTTTATATACCTGTTACTGGTGCTCCATTATTGGTAGGACCCGTTCCTTGTTTTCTGGCATAATGCAAGAAAGGTAGTGGGTCCCTGTGTCGTTCACGAGCACCATCACTGTAGTGGGTATTTCCACTTGCTTGGAAAGCGCTAATGCTTTATTATTTTATTCATTGTTCCCTTCTTATGCGTGACAGCATGATTCCCATTTTCAACCTCTCAAGACAGAGTCAATCTCGTGCCGGGGTTATAAGTATGGGCTCGCTACGCAGTATGGGAAGTTCAATATTCTGCCTGTATTGAGCCTGTGGCTTGGCGGAGTAATATGCATTGGGAATATTTCATGCATGTGTATAAGGTATTCAATATTTTCCTCCTTGGCGAGGTAATAAGCCTTGGCGGAGTAACATACCTTGGCGGAGTTACGTACCTTGGCGGAGTTATCTGCCTTGGCGGAGTTATGTGCCTTGGCAGAGTAACGTTCCTTGGCGGAATAACATGCCTTGGCGGTATGCACTCCGTATAGAAGTACTTATAATGTATTTGAAGCGTACTTCTCTTGTTCAAAATGCTGATCTGGCAAAGCATTAAAGCCATGCTCTTGGGGGCCGGTGTTGGGACCAGATCATATACTCATGAACATACTCTGTAAATAAAAAGACGGGAAAAATAGAGACAGAGAATACATAGAACACATTCTTTTTCATTCTAAACTTCGAACATCTTACTACTTCATTTTCTTTCTCTAATTCCTCTCCTCCATAACGTTCCACAATCCTTCGATGGAACTGAAGTCAATGGAGTTCTAAATCCCTAAGGTTGGGATTGCGAAGGTGAACAATGGAGTCTTGAAGCTGTGAGCAAGTAGATGTATTTTTATGTTGATGTAGGTTTTGATAATGACACAACAAATGAAGGATCAAGATCAAACATATATATTTATGGATGAATTAATTATGTTTGATGATGGAAAATTGATGAAATGGTTCAAGGCATTTAAAGAAGCTTAAATTAGGTGAAAATGATCAACAAATATGCCTAAGGATCAAAAGAACAAAGCCATATGCAAGTACATGTCAAAAGGATGAAAAATGCATAAGAAAATGGAGAATCAGCATGATGAATCGATTCATGCCCATCATTGAATCGATTCATGCGTGGTAACAGGCCCAGGATGTGCAAAACAAATGATTGAATCGATTCATCCTTGTTAAGAATCGATTCATGCGTGTTCAAAGTGCCCAGGATGTGTTTTTCATTGAATGAATCGATTCACTCCTTACTTGAATCGATTCACACGTTGTGTTTTGCCCAGTAACATTAGTTTAATTGCTTGAATCGATTCTTGTAGCTTTCAGGGGCCAAAATGCACGCTGGAATCATTTAAAACTTAAAGAGAATTATTCAAAATTCTAAAGGAGACATTGTGCAACATGGTTGGAAAGTTCAAGGCAATGCTTCACACTTTGTCCCTCTCCACATGCATGTGTTTTATTGGAAATGGAATTAATTTAAATTAAGACAAACATGCTTCTTCATGCACATGCCATGTTTTTCTTGGAGACACTAAAAGCTCATTGGAATTGCAATGCCATTTTGAATGGAGACACACATGTTCCAAGTTCAAGCTCCCAAGGAATTTAATATTGCAACATGCCATACCATTGGAGCCTATAAATAGAGAAGAAGTTGAAGGCAAATGACACACCAAGCAATTGAAGCATTTCCAGTTGCTTACTTCTTCCTCCTTGCTTCATTCTCTTCTACTCATTCTCTCTTGTTCTATATTGGCATATTCTCTTAGTGAGTTATTTAAGAGTTAGAGAGAAAGTAATTTGTGAGCTAAATTTGTATATCCTCTCTTTGAGAGTTATTTTTGTATGAGCTTTAAGTTGTGTATCCACTCTATTGGAGAGTTATCATTGTAACCATCAAACACCAAAATTCCTAGAGATTAAGGTTGGGGTTCAACCTTGGATATTGAGATATTGTGAGATTGGGTGGGTTGCCCTTTGCTTGTGAGGATTGGGTTCTTGAGTGTGGGACACTAGGAGACAATTGCTCAAAGCTTGTAATCTCAAATTCTCAATAGTGGAAATCCTTCAAGTGGGTTGCTTGAAGGCGAGACGTACACCGGGGTGGTGGAACTCGTTATATCGGTTTGCAAATTCTCTCTTCCCTTAAACTCTTTATTGTGGACTTAATTTGCATGCCTAAATACTTATATTAAATTGATTTGGTAAAATTGAATCCTTGAATCAATTGACTTAAACATTATTGGATTTGATTATTGAGGAAGAAGAATATTGGTGTTAACAAATTAGTAAACTATCATGCTTAATTAATTTGAGTTGTTGAAGTTATACTTATATTGAAATTAATTATAGCATGCTAAGAACTTCAAGAATTGTCTAAGCCAATAACTTGCTTTGTTCATCAAATCAATTCTTGAATATAGTCCATTCAACTCAATATGTTTTAGTATGAAATGTGCTTCATAATTGTTACATCCTTTATATTGCATCATTTGTATATTACTAACCGATTTGAAAGGGATTCCGCGCGAAAATTTGAAATACTCAATTCACCCCCCCTCTTGAGTATCGAGGCCTTGGCTAACAATTGGTATCAGAGCTTGACTCTTGGAAGATCAAGCTTAACCGCTTCAAGAGATCAAGATGGCCTCTACATCCTATGATGCATTTCCGGAAAATGGTACACTAAATAGACCACCAATCTTCAATGGTAAAAACTTTGTTATTTGGAAAGAAAGGTTGAAAATCTTTATCCAAGCCTATAACATCAAGGTATGGAATGCTATTCAATTTGGTCCTTTCATTCCTAAATACATTGTTGATAATATAGAATGCATGAAGCCCATGAACTTATGGACTAAGGAAGAAGAAAGAAAGGTACAATTTAATCTTAGAGCTAAAATTCTTATCACATTAGCATTAGAACCTAATGATGTTTCTAGAGTTATTACTTGTAACAATGCTAAAGAAATGTGGGAAACTCTTGAAACAATTTATGGAAATACTAATGATGATAAAGATGCAAGAATTAGTACTCTTTCTAGTCAAGATGAAGAATTCGAAAGAAGCGTTGAAAAAGAGACCAACGAGAAGGAAGAAGAAATTGCATGCCTAATGACAAAGCACTCTCAAGATGATGAGGTATGCTCTTTAAATGCTTTTAGTGATGATAATGATGATGAAATTGATAAGGATGAATTATTAGAAGTATTTGAAGAATTGCATGAAAAATTTGTCTTGTTATCAAAGAAATATGCATGCTCTAAACAAACCATTTTGACTCTTGAAAAAGAATTGCATGATGTTCACATAGAAAAAGAATATCTTAGAGTTCAAAATGATGAATTAGTAGCTTCAAATGTATCTCTTAGAACTTGTAATGATAATAATGATTGTGTGCTTATTGATAAATGTATGCTTCTTGAAAAAGAGAATAAAGAACTAAAAGAAGCACTTAGTAAGCTTACAAGTAGTAAAAAGAATCTAAGTGCACCTCTTGAAGATCAAAAGCATACACTTGAAGGAAGAAAAATAGTTCATTACAAGAACCCTTGTGCATCCTACAAAGAAAAATCCAAATCCTCTCTTAGATGCACAAACCATGAAAGAAAAGAGAACTCATTGCCTAATTGTTTTAAAAGGAATCATATAGAACATAATAAGAACCATTACAATTCTACTATGACTTACTCTTTGGATGCAACATGTTTTTATTGTGGAATATATGGTCATATATCTTCTAATTGCTTTATAAAGAAATCCCGTCAAAAGTGTACAAGAAAGGTATGGATTCCAAAAACAAATTTGAAATCCTAAACTAACAAGAAAGGACCCAACTTTTAAAGGGTACCATAAAACTTGACAATTTGTAGGGATACTTTAAATCGACAATCTCTCATTGACGAATGACCAAAGAATCAAGATTCAAAATCTTTACTTCAAAGAACAAAGAATGATAAGGATATTGGATTCATAAAACTCCAAGGTATGTTTGATCCTTACTTTAGTTGATTAAATATCATGTTGACTATGTGTTTTGTATGCTTAATTATGTTTAAATATCTATGGACTTGGTTGATAATTTATTGAGAATCCTTAGAAATGTCTAAATAATTCTACACTTGTTCATAATGAATTTTGATGTGTGAAAATCAAACTTTGATTTGATATATTTGAGTTTGAACATGAAAGGTGTAAAGTTTTGAAATGGATAAATGAATAATTGAAATCTTAGGATCAATGATGTATATCCTTATGATTTTGATTGGTGCATGATTGCTTAAATAACATGTTTTAATTTCACGAAAAACTTGAGATTAAAGTTGTTTGCATCCATGTGTGTTAGGAAGGATTGAGACATGAAAATGTTGAAATACTAAATCTTGATGCTTAGATTCAAAATAATACATGAACTCTTGATGAATAAATTTGGATGATGTATGCATTATGAACTCTTGATAATGTATGAATTCTTAATGATATGAACTTTTGATTGAACATGAATTCTTGATGATGTATCATTTATTGAACAAGAAATATGTTAGTTAACTAGTGGTATCTAAGTGACAAACATCTTCCTTTAACAATGGTATCAATTGAATTAGTAAGAGGAAGAGATCATGAGGACATATTCTTGATTATATACTTGTCACTATGCTTTGATGATAAATACATATGTTGTATACAAGTAATATATTATTTTTCCTAACAAGCAAGTATCTTTTCATAACAAGTGGCATTGAACTTCATATCAAGAAAATGTTATGACAAGTTGATTATGACAAACCTTAAAGTTGCTTTGAGTTAGAACTATGTTATGCTTTACAAAGTTGACAAGCTTAGGCAAAATATTTTCAATGCAATTATATGTTGGTTTTGATAATGCCTAAGGAGAAAGTATGTATGCTCTATGTCTAGACTTTAATTTCATGACTAGAAATATGTTAAATGACAATGCATGATTTTGATGACATGTAAATGACAATGCATGATATGTGATAATACATGGTACATTAAGAGAAAATGCATTATAATACATGACATGACCTTCCTTGGTACACCATGCTTGAGCAAATTGGCATCTATCTTGAGTGATATATATATGCTTGATGATGCATGATCTTGAATGTGAAAAGAAACTTGAATATATGCATCATTGAGATTGAAAAGAACTTTTAAACAACATTATGATGTATGCTTGAATGTCAACAATCTTGTGATAATATGCTTAAATGCTTATAATTGATATCAAGAACTTAAATTGGCAAATCAATCAAGTGATATCATGACTAGATACTAGCAACAAGTGGCATAGACAATAAATAAGAAGTAAACGGTGTTTGACATGAAAAGGGTCATAAGAAAAAGAATATAGATATATTGGCATGTGTTATAATATAAATGCATGAGTAAACCAACAAGTTGTATTAATCATTCCACCATTGCTATGATACCTACATTTGAGTGCATATTGTTGAAAACTCTTCTATGATTACCACTTTGATTGATGATTGATTAGTGAATTTTATATACATTTGGTATCTAACTCTTGAGTGGTATCTATTCATATTGTGACTTCTATTCTTTGCATAAGTGGTATCTATTAAAAGGTGATCAAGTGCTTAAGAAATAAACAAATGGTATCAAACTTGCTAAATAGGCCAACATGAACAATTGGTATCAATTAGCTTAAGAATTACATCAATTAGCTTAACAATTGGTATTCAATTACAATTGGTGTAATTAGGTTCATAACAATTAGTATCAAAATAGACGTGAAAAAGGGAGAAAATATCATGATAATATCGTAGTATCTATTATATGACTAAGGAGGAGATATTATCTTGCATGATACATTATGATCTTATAACAATTGGTGTTTCTTTCAACAATTAGTATCTATTAAATGCATGACATGTGTTCAACAATTGGTATCAAACTTCATCAAATTGATTTCACATGTTAATAAGTGGTATATGTTTTTATAAGTGACATCAATTACAATAGTAAGGGGGAGCATACACATGAATGAATATCCATCATTTTACCTCTCTATGATTATGATTATGGCACTTATACTTACAATTTTATTCACCTATATGCTTACTTGGAAAAATCCTTGTGTGTTTGATAATGCCAAAAAGGAGAAAATTATGTGCTTATTTGAAATGATATATGTGCTTACTTGGAAAGAATGAATGGGAGAAATGATATGTGTGCTTATTTGGAAAGAATCATGTGACGCTTACCATACTTGAAAGTGACATTAATTACATGTTTGAAAATGAGTTAGAAATCAATTATATGCTTACTTGATGAATGAATTATGTGATTGATTATTGACTCTAAATGCATAAAATTGGCATATATCCTTGATCATGTTATGAGTTTTTCTTGCTCTAAATCTCTCTTATTCAATTACATGAGTTTATATATTGATGGCATAGAATACAATTAAGATGATGATCTTTTTGATGATGCCAAAGGGGGAGAGTTTAGTGAAAGGATTAGTAAAAAGAATACAATGTCATTTATGCCAAAAAGAGAATTTTTAATATGATTATTGTTTTATCATAAGGAAAGTTTTTTTGATGATGCCAAAGGGGGAGAAGATTATAGGAAGATATATATACACCCTAAATGGAATAAAGTCTTTTACAAAGGAGGAGAGATATAAAGAAAGAAATATATAAGAAAGGGGGAGAAGATATACACTACCACTATGCTCTAAAAATTAGATGAACTATTTTGTGGTATCTATTGTATGATTGGTATCTATTGTATGATTAAGGGGGAAATGATTAAAGAGGAAAAGAATATATATTAAGGGGGAGAGACCTTATTAAAAGGGAGAGACCTTTTATCCTTAATATTCTCTTCTTAACTTGTGCCTATGATTTCATCAACAATTGGTATCAAATTGTATGTGATAGGGCAAGTCTTTCTTACAATATGTATGAATTGTTATGATACTAACACCCCAAGAGACAAGCATTTGTTGTCATCATCAAAAAGGGGGAGAATGTATTTTTATGTTGATGTAGGTTTTGATAATGACACAACAAATGAAGGATCAAGATCAAACATATATATTTATGGATGAATTAATTATGTTTGATGATGGAAAATTGATGAAATGGTTCAAGGCATTTAAAGAAGCTTAAATTAGGTGAAAATGATCAACAAATGTGCCTAAGGATCAAAAGAACAAAGCCATATGCAAGTACATGTCAAAAGGATGAAAAATGCATAAGAAAATGGAGAATCAGCATGAGGAATCGATTCATGCCCATCATTGAATCGATTCATGCGTGGTAACAGGCCCAGGATGTGCAAAACAAATGATTGAATCGATTCATCCTTGTTAAGAATCGATTCATGCGTGTTCAAAGTGCCCAGGATGTGTTTTTCATTGAATGAATCGATTCACTCCTTACTTGAATCGATTCACACGTTGTGTTTTGCCCAGTAACATTAGTTTAATTGCTTGAATCGATTCTTGTAGCTTTCAGGGGCCAAAATGCACGCTGGAATCATTTAAAACTTAAAGAGAATTATTCAAAATTCTAAAGGAGACATTGTGCAACATGGTTGGAAAGTTCAAGGCAATGCTTCACACTTTGTCCCTCTCCACATGCATGTGTTTTATTGGAAATGGAATTAATTTAAATTAAGACAAACATGCTTCTTCATGCATATGCCATGTTTTTCTTGGAGACACTAAAAGCTCATTGGAATTGCAATGCCATTTTGAATGGAGACACACATGTTCCAAGTTCAAGCTCCCAAGGAATTTAATATTGCAACATGCCATACCATTGGAGCCTATAAATAGAGAAGAAGTTGAAGGCAAATGACACACCAAGCAATTGAAGCATTTCCAGTTGCTTACTTCTTCCTCCTTGCTTCATTCTCTTCTACTCATTCTCTCTTGTTCTATATTGGCATATTCTTTTAGTGAGTTATTTAAGAGTTAGAGAGAAAGTAATTTGTGAGCTAAATTTGTATATCCTCTCTTTGAGAGTTATTTTTGTATGAGCTTTAAGTTGTGTATCCACTCTATTGGAGAGTTATCATTGTAACCATCAAACACCAAAATTCCTAGAGATTAAGGTTGGGGTTCAACCTTGGATATTGAGAGATTGTGAGATTGGGTGGGTTGCCCTTTGCTTGTGAGGATTGGGTTCTTGAGTGTGGGACACTAGGAGACAATTGCTCAAAGCTTGTAATCTCAAATTCTCAATAGTGGAAATCCTTCAAGTGGGTTGCTTGAAGGCGAGACGTACACCGGGGTGGTGGAACTCGTTATATCGGTTTGCAAATTCTCTCTTCCCTTAAACTCTTTATTGTGGACTTAATTTGCATGCCTAAATACTTATATCAAATTGATTTGGTAAAATTGAATCCTTGAATCAATTGACTTACACATTATTGGATTTGATTATTGAGGAAGAAGAATATTGGTGTTAACAAATTAGTAAACTATCATGCTTAATTAATTTGAGTTGTTGAAGTTATACTTATATTGAAATTAATTATAGCATGCTAAGAACTTCAAGAATTGTCTAAGCCAATAACTTGCTTTGTTCATCAAATCAATTCTTGAATATAGTCCATTCAACTCAATATGTTTTAGTATGAAATGTGCTTCATAATTGTTACATCCTTTATATTGCATCATTTGTATATTACTAACCGATTTGAAAGGGATTCCGCGCGAAAATTTGAAATACTCAATTCACCCCCCCTCTTGAGTATCGAGGCCTTGGCTAACAGTAGATCGACTTCTAGATCCTAAGGCGAACAAGCTGAGGAGTGGAGCAGAATCGTTGGATTGACAAATCCAGAACTGATGAAGAACTTCGCCAGTGAGGAATCATGGTTAAAGCTTAGGTAACTTCCAGCTTTCTAACTAGTTCAGGCCTAATCAATTTAGGTGAATAGTTAGAGTTCAACCTCCAATTTCACATTAGATTCTTAGGTTAATTGAGCACTTAAGGAATTAAGGTTCATTGCTTAAGGATTAGTGTTTTTCACCTAAGGAATTAGGGAATAACCACAAGCGGATTGTCCTCTAGATTGTGAAGTTCGATTATACTTAATTGCTTGTTTCTTGAGGAAATTGTGAGCCAAAGCAATCCTGGCCTGCTTTCTTTTAATCACTTTTCATATTCATCTTAACTCTGTTTCTGAAAATACCAAAAACAACTAGAAAACATTAAAATCATAAAAACCGAATGAACTACCTGTATTTCATGTTGGTTCAGCTTGTACTAGTCCTAGATTGAGGTACTTACCACAATCCCTGTGGGACGATCAAATATTTTACAATTTTAACGACTGGTGCGCTTGCCATAAGTGTAAATCCGAGAGTCATATTTTGTTTTACTAAGATTTTCACCACCAAGTTAATGACTCGGGATTTTAGCATCAGTACAAAAACCAAACAATCACAGCAAACCGAAAAATGTAAGATGAATGGTTATGAAAAATGAAAGAATTTTGACAATAGAACAGTAAAATATTAACTATGTAACTAAGAATTGAAAGTAAGAAATGAAAAGATGGTACCTTTCTCAGGGATTACAAGTTGTTCCTTTTCCTCTTTGAAAACCCAAGTTTCAGCGTAGGAATTTAGGGTTTATACACTGAGGGGGTTTTATAATGTTGAACCCATTACCTGAGGTAAGCGTAACTACGCTGCAATCTTGGCGTACCAACGCCCAAATTAATTCGCATAGGAAGCATCAGGTATGATACTCGCTCAAGCGTGCTAAACCATGCTCAAACGTCAAACAAATAGTATCAGAGGTCTTCAATATTGGCACTCACTCTCAAACTCACAGCGGTACACTTAAGCGAGAAAATGAATAGTATAACCTCAGCCCCGATCATGCTCAAGCATGAGCTTGGGGCGCTTAAGTGTGGCACTTATATATAAGGCACACTCAAGTATGAAACTCTAAGTTGCAAGCGTGGATATTTTCTTTTTTTTTCAGGTACCCATGGTCACGCTCAGGACGCGATAATGTGCGCTCAAGCGTAAGACACAACAGGGGGAAACATCATAATCACGCTTAAGCTTGATGAGCCAGGCTCAAGTGTAACAGTTACTATACATCACGCTTCAAGCGTGAATGAAGGACGCTCAAACGTGAAAGCATGCTATCAGGTACCAGGGGTCACGCTTTAAGCGTGTAGGCATACGCTCAAGCACGGAATACAAATAGAAGTCATGCATCACGATCACGCTTAGAGCGTGTGGACTGTCACTTAAGCGTGAGATGCAATCAGGAAGTAGTTCGCTCGAGTGATGGCAAGGCACGCTCAAGCGCAAGGAGGAAATCATCAATCACGCTCAAGCATGAGACTGTTCGCTCAAGCATGAGAATTAATGGCTCACAGGTGAGCTCACGCTTAGGCGAAGATAGTGTGCACTCAAGCGTGAGTTGTAAACAGGGGTACAAAGTTCGATCACGCTCAAGCTCAATAAGCTTTCGCTTAAGCGTGGAGCAATAACAGGAGCTTCTCGCTTAAGCTTAAAAGGTTTCGCTTGAGCGAGCAGACAAGACTTTGGTAATTTGTATTCTGTATGAAATTTGCTTAAGCGAAAGATGCTTCGCCTGAGCAAAATAGAGAAAATGGGTGCACTCGCTTAAGCTCACCCTGCATTCGCTTGGGCGAATGGAAAGACGCTTAAGCGTGAATAAATCACGCTCGAGCGACTAGTTCAGCAAAACAGGTCTCGCTCAGGCGCAAATAGATTTCATCCAAGCGACTGGACAAACAGGAGGTCACGCTTAAGCGCAACTAGATTCGCTCAAGTGAAGGAGGTACCTAATTCAAATTCTGACTAATGAATTTTCAAGTATGCACACTAAAACTTTTAGTGTATGAACACTCAGACCTTATTCAAAAATTCACAATTTAATTCACACTTTATTCACAAACATTTTAGTTTTCTTTTATTATTTCCAACACAAAAATTCAACAATCAGAATGTAGGGTTGCCTCCCTAAAGCGCTTCTTTAAGGTCACTAGCTTGACCTTCTAACACCTAAGAAGATGCCTGCAACAACATGGAGGTTTTCTGCCTATCAAACTCTCCTCCAAAGTAGACTTTGAGTCTTTGGCCATTCACTTTAAAAGTTCTATCAGTGGTTGGGTCTTTCAATTCAATTACACCATGAGGAAAAACCTCATTCACAATAAAAGGTCCAGACCACTTGGATCTTAGTTTTCCTGGAAAGAGTCTCAGTCTAGAGTTAAACAACAAAACCTTATCATCTTTTTGAAACTCTTTTCTATTTATCCACTTATCATGCCACCTCTTAGTTTTCTCTTTATAGATTGAAGCACTCTGATAAGCATTGAGCCTAAACTCCTCAAGTTCATGGAGTTTTAAAACTCTTTCCTCTTGAGACTGGTCAAAATCCATATTTAACATCTTTGTAGCCCACCATGCCTTATGTTCTAACTCCACAAGAAGATGGCAAGCCTTACCATAAAATAACTGATAAGGAGACATGCCAATGGGAGTTTTAAATGCTATCCTATAGGCCCACAATGCATCATCTAGTCTTATAGACCAATCTTTCCTAGGCTTCCCTACCACTTTCTCTAAAATTCTTTTAATTTCTCTATTAGACAGCTCAACTTGTGCACAAGTTTGTGGATGATATGGAGTAGATACCTTATGCAGTACCTTATAGTGTCTTAGGGCTTTTTCCATAAGCCTATTGCAGAAATGCAACCCTCCATCACTAATGAGGACTCTAGGGACTCCAAATCTAGAGAAAATGTTCTTCTTTATGAACCTAAGCACCACATGTGCATCATTGGTTTTGGTAGGGATTGCCTCCACCCACTTAGAGACATAATCCACAGCAACAAGGATATATTCATTAGAGAATGACTTTAGAAATGGTCCCATGAAGTCGATGCCCCAAACATCAAATAACTCCACAACTAACATATTTGTTAAAGGCATGCCATCTTTAGCAGAGAGACCTCTACTTCTTTGACACTTATCACACCTTTGAACATACACTTTAGCATCCTGAAAAATAGTTGGCCAATAAAAGTCACTTTGCAAAAATTTTACTGCTGTTTTGGAGGCACCATGGTGTCCTCCATAATAGAAGTCATGGCAATGCCACAAGAGCCTTTCCTGCTCAGATTCAAGCACACATCTCCTGATAATTCCATCTACTCCTATCTTTTAAAGAAATGGATCATCCTAAAGAAAGGTTTTACTCTCATGAAAGAATTTTTTCTTTATTTGAGATGTCCAACCTTCAGGTACCACAGAGGCACTTTTAAAGTTGGCCATATCAGCATACCATGGCCCTGTGATAATTGCCATCAGCCTCTTATCTGGAAATTCTTCTTTAATTAAAATAGAATCAGATTCACCTTCCAGATGAGATAATTGATCAGCAACTGAGTTTTCTACTCCCTTTTTGTCTCTTATTTCTAAATCAAACTCTTGGAGTAAAAGAACCCACCTGATCAACCTTGGCTTAGATTCTTTTTTAGCTAGCAAGTACTTAATTGCTGAATGATCTGTATACACAATGACCTTAGCACCAATTAAGTAAGCTCTGAATTTATCAAATGCATACACCACAGCAAGCATTTCTTTTTAGTAGTGGTGTAATTTATTTGATTCTCATTCAATACTTTGCTAGCATAATAAATGACGTTTTAATTTTTCTTTCTTCTGACCCAGCACAGCTCCTACAGCAAAATCACTTGCATCACACATTAGTTCAAATGGTAAAGACCAATTAGGTGCTGCAAGGATTGGAGCTGAAATCAATCTCTGTTTCAAATTTTCAAAAGCCTTGACACATTTTTCATCAAAAATAAAAACATGGTCTTTCACAAGTGATAGGCCCGCAAGCATACGGGATATCGCAGTAATAAAATTATCGTCCCACAGGGATTGTTCCCAATTACCGGTTTATAGCATTTTGATTATCTAGACAATTCATTTGTTGGTTTAGAAATTTATAACGCAAAGAAGTAAATGACATAAACAGAGAACACTAAGCAAGAACAATAAAAGGATTGATGTGGAGACGATGAAGATTAATTTCTTGGGAAGTAAAGATTCACATAAATGTGGGTGCTAATATTTAATGCAGTTCGATTTCTAGATCATTAAATCATGTTTCTTAAGGCAAGTTTTCCTAAATTGATTAGTGACTTTCTCTCGAAACCTCACTGATAAGTCTTGAAAAGACTTAATTATTCCACTATTTATTTAACATAAATTACTAAGTATTGTCTAGTTTTGATATTATTATTTAATAATTTGTTAATAATTCATGTTTTAGTTAATTATTTCAAAAGTATGCTATTTATGTAATAAACCGATTGAAAATATTAATTAGATAAGGAATTTTGAAGTATTTATAAATTCACTAAGCAGCCAGCGTATAATTGCTAGGCAAGTAGCTGTTTATTGGTGCAGGAACAGGACGGACTCGAGATAAGAAGAAAATTCCGAGTGAAATCCTACAAATCCGAGCAGAAATTGATAAATCCGAGTGAGACTTCCTGAATCCGACTGAAAAGAGCCCAAATACTGACCAAGCGAGACTTCAAGTAAGCTAACTTAAGAAGACTCCCAAGACACCGGCTCCAAAAGAGAAGAAGAGCGGAATGCTACATGAGAAACCGAGGTGCTTATTCATTATTTAATCCGTTCTAGTAAAATCCAGACTCACTCAAGCATAACTTTAAGAGACCGCCCTCGCCCAAGTTTTGCCATAACGCCTAAGCGAGAAAGAAACACTGCAGTGTTAATCCGGACTCGCCCAAGCAAAGTTTAATCCGCTCAAGCGAAAACTCAGCAGTTGAAGCATAAAGGCAATAATTTAAACACTGTTCCTTCCCTCCAACAGCACACTTGGTGCAGTACTGTTCCGCTTCCATTGCCTTCTTCTCTACTACTGCAACCTTAAGTAACTTAAGAAGTGAGCTGTCAATTAGCTGGTGTTGAGCTGTAAATTAGCTAAGGTTAAGCTGGATCCTGTTAAGCGTTGAGCTGTAATTAGTTGATTACTCTGTAAACTATGTAATTAATTAGTTTTATTCGTTAACTTAAGTTCTCTAAGTTATCAGTTAAGTTAGTTAGTTTAGTTAGATGCCTATATATATTCATGTACATACTCTGTAAAAATGTGTGGAGACAAAGAACAGAACAGTGTACAACATAATACACTTCATTTTCCATTTTCACTCTCTCACTACATTTTCATCTCTCTAAACTCTCTCCTCCATGACGTTCCACAATCCTTCGATGGAACCGAAGTCAATGGAGTTCTAAATTCCTAAGGTTGGGATTGCGAAGGTTAGCAATGGAGTCTTAAAGCTGTGAGTGAGTAGATTGACTTCGAAGATCCTGAGGTGAACAAGCTGAGGAGTGGAGCAGCATCGCTGGATTGACAAATCCAGAATTGATGAAGAACTTCACCAGTGAGGAATCATGGTTGAAGCTTAGGTAACTTCCAGCTTTCTAACTAGTTCAGGCCTAATCAATTTAGGTGAATAGTTAGAGTTCAAACCTTCAATTTCGCATTAGATTCTTAGGCTAATCGAGCACTTAAGGAATTAAGGTTCATTGCTTAAGGATTAGTGTTTTTCACCTAAGGAATTAGGGAATAACCACAAGCGGATTGTCCTCTAGATTGTGAAGTTCGATTATACTTAATTGCATGTTTCTTGAGGAGATTGTGAGCCGAAGCAATCCTGACCTGTTTTCTATTAATCACTTTCCACATTTCACTTTAACTCTGTTTCTGAAAATACAAAAACAACTATAAAACACTAAAACCATAAAAACTGAATGAACTTTGTGTATTTTTTGTTGGTTCAGCTTGTACTAGTCCTAGATTGAGGTACTTACCACAATCCCTATGGGACGATCAAATACACTACAATTTTAACGACTGGTGCGCTTGCCAAAGTGTAAATCCGAGAGTCACATTTTATTTTACAAAGATTTTTACACCAAATTAATGGCTCAGGATTTCAGCATCAAGTTAATGGCGCCGTTGCCGGGGATTGTTGAGTAATATCAACAATCCTTGGACCGGTACTAGACTGAACCATTTGCATTTGTTTCTGTTTGTAGTCAATACGTATTTTTTTTTAGTAGTTATTATTTTGTGTAGTTTTAGCTGTGAGTTGCATTGTCGTGTAAACAATTGTTGTATGCAGTCAAGGAGCAGAGGAGAACCTTTCTTCTTTGATCCTGACATCGATTTATTAGAACGTAGATTAAGAAAAGAGAAAAAGCAAAAAGAAGAAAAAGAAATGGAACAGAGGAGAGTTACACTAGGTGACTACTCCAGGCCGACTGAAGAAGGATCGCAAGCTAGCATCCTTAGGCCACCGATTGCAGCTAACAATTTTGAACTAAAACCAGTTTTACTATAGCTGGTAAGAAATGAACAATTCGGAGGAAGTGAGGTTGAGGATCCAAATTTGCATTTAGCAACCTTCCTATAAATTTATGATACAGTAAAAATGAATGGGGTCCCTAAAGAAGCAATCCGACTAAGGTTGTTTCCATTTTCTCTAAGGGACCGAGCAAAAGCCTGGTTGTAGAGTCAACCGAGAGGCAGTATCTCCACCTGGGAGGATTTGCAAAGGAAATTTTTGATTAAATACTTCCCTCCTTCTAAATATGCAAAACTGCGCAATGAAATTACATGTTTCCAGCAAAGAGAAGGTGAGTCCTTGATGGAAGCATGGGATAGGTATAAAGAAAGCTTGAGGAGATGTCCTCATCATCAGATTTCTGATGTACAGCAGGTGACTATTTTCTATAATGGTGTCAGGCCAGCTACCAGAGTCTTGATTGATGCCTCGGCTGGAGGCTCATTAACAACTAAAACTGTAGAAGAAGCTATAGAGGTGATTGATATGATGGCTTCTAATGAATGTCTGATTAGTGAGAGGAACCAAGTCCCTAGGAGAGGAATATTAGAATTAGAAGCACAAGATGCTTATCTGGCTCAGAGCAAACTGATGACTCAGGCTTTGGAAAAATTAAGCATTCAGATTTCAGAACTCCAAAAGCCGAGTCAAGTTTCTATGATCAGTTGTGACTTTTGTGGTGGAAACCATGAAAATGGAATGTGTGATCCAGTTGTGCCTTCCGAGCAAGTGAATTATATGGGGCAGTAACAGTATCAAAGGAATTATCTTTCTAATTCCTTCAATCCTAATTACAGGAGCCACCCCAATTTTTCCTGGCAGAAAGGTCCACATTTGAATCAGAATATCCCACTGAGTCAACCCATAAATAGACCACAACAACCTTCTCACCCTCCTGTTAAAGAAAAATCCGAACTCGAGAATGTACTTTCTCAGTTTATCCAGGCCACTCAGGCCAGTTTTAAGAATCAGGAAGCATCCATTAGAAATTTAGAAAATCAAGTAGGACAGCTTTCTAAACAATTAGCTGAGAGGCAAGCAGGCAATTTCCCTGGAGATACCGAGGTAAATCCAAGGGAACATTGTAAGGCCATAATTACTAGGAGTGGAAAAATTATTTCTCCATCTCCGGGTCTAGAAATAAGTTCAGAAAAAGAAAAAGAAATAATACAAGAAACTGAGCAGGACAATAAAGATGAAGTAAAAATAAAAACGAATCAGAAAAAGAAAAAGAAAATAAAGTCCATCAAAAGAAAAAAAAAGGTTGATCTGATTCTGGAGGAAGCTTCTAAGCTGACTCCTGAAAAACTGAGGAATGCTCCATTTCCACACAGGTTTAAAAAGCAAATAGAGGAGCAGAAGTTTGCTAGGTTCTTAGAGGTCTTCAAGAAACTTCACATTAATATCCCTTTTGCTGAGGCATTGCAGGAGATGCCTTCCTATGCAAAATTTTTAAAAGAACTATTGTCTAAGAAGAGGAAGCTTAGGGGGGATGAAATGATTACTCTCACTCAAGAGTGTAGCACAATCATTTAAAAAAAACTTCCCCAAAAGCTAGAGGATCCTGGATCTTTCACAATACCATGCGCAATAGGGGATATTCATGTAGGAAGTGCTCTCTGTGATCTAGGAGCCAGTATAAATCTGATGCCTCTATCGTTGATGAAAAAACTGGGAATTAATGACTTGCAACCGACTCGCATGTCCTTGCAGTTGGCTGACAGGTCCATTAAATATCCCCAGGGGATGCTGGAAGACTTGTTAGTAAAAGTAGATAAATTTATCTTTCCAGCAGACTTCATAGTGTTGGATATGGAAGCTGACCGAGAGATCCCTTTGATCTTAGGTAGACCCTTCCTAGCTACTGGCAGAGCATTGATGGATATGGAAAAAGGTGAACTCATACTGAGAGTTTAGGAGGAGCAAGTAATTTTAAATGTCTTCAATTCCATGAAACATCCGACTGAACGGATAGATTGCCTAATGATTGAAGAGGTTGAAAATTACCAGACTCCCTTACTGCTAAAAACTAAGGAAGAGGCTCTACGAACTTTTTTAGAGGATGACTTTGACTTTGAGACCGAGTCAATTGACTCTCACTCAGAAATACTAGACCTACTGGAAGTTTTAGAAGTAGGTGATTTCGAAAAGAAAAATGATTTGGAAAATACTAAAGCTGAGAAAGGAAAGGAATTTTCGAAAGAAAAATGTGATTTAAAACCTTTACCTTCTCATCTGAAATATGTTTTCCTGAGAGGAAATGACACTCATCCTGTCATTATTAATGCCGACTTAAAAGAAGAGGATGAGAATAAACTAGTTGGGGTATTAAAGGCTCATGAATCTGCCATTGGCTGGAACATTTCTGACTTGAAGGGAATCAGTCCATCCTTTTGTATGCACAAAATCCTGATGGAGGATGACTATTCCCCTGTTGTACAGCCATAACGCAGACTGAACCCCATTATGAAGGAAGCAATGAGAAAGAAAGTGGTCAAGCTCCTTGATGCGGGAATCATTTACCCGATCTCAGACAGCACTTGGATTAGCCCAGTCCAAGTGGTGCCCAAGAAGGGAGGAATGACGACTGTAAGAAATGACCAGGGTGAAATCATTGCCACTCGGCCATGTTAGCCAAGGCCTCGATACTCAAGAGGGGGGGTGAATTGAGTATTTCAAATTTTCGCGCGGAATCCCTTTCAAATCGGTTAGTAATATACAAATGATGCAATATAAAGGATGTAACAATTATGAAGCACATTTCATACTAAAACATATTGAGTTGAATGGACTATATTCAAGAATTGATTTGATGAACAAAGCAAGTTATTGGCTTAGACAATTCTTGAAGTTCTTAGCATGCTATAATTAATTTCAATATAAGTATAACTTCAACAACTCAAATTAATTAAGCATGATAGTTTACTAATTTGTTAACACCTATATTCTTCTTCCTCAATAATCAAATCCAATAATGTTTAAGTCAATTGATTCAAGGATTCAATTTTACCAAATCAATTTGATATAAGTATTTAGGCATGCAAATTAAGTCCACAATAAAGAGTTTAAGGGAAGAGAGAATTTGCAAACCGATATAACGAGTTCCACCACACCGGTGTACGTCTCGCCTTCAAGCAACCCACTTGAAGGATTTCCACTATTGGAGATTAGAGATACAACTTTGAGCAATCGCGGCTTCCTAGTGTCCCACACTCAAGAACCCAATCCTCACAAGTACAAGGGCACCCCACCCAATCTCTCAATCTCACAATTACAAGGTTGAACCCTCAACCCAAACCTCTAAGGGATTTTGGTGTTTTAATGGTTACAATGATAACTCTCCAATAGAGTGGATACACAACTTAAAGCTCATACAAAAATAACTCTCAAAGAGAGGATATACAAATTTAGCTCACAAATTACTTTCTCTCTAACTCTTAAATAACTCACTAAGAGAATATGCCAATATAGAACAAGAGAGAATGAGTAGAAGAGAATGAAGCAAGGAGGAAGAAGTAAGCAAATGGAAATGCTTCAATTGCTTGGTGTGTCATTTGCCTTCAACTTCTTTTCTATTTATAGGCTCCAATGGTATGTCATGTTGCAATATTAAATTCCCTGGGAGCTTGAACTTGGAACATGTGTGTCTCCATTCAAAATGGCATTGCAATTCCAATGAGCTTTTAGTGTCTCCAAGAAAAACATGGCATGTGCATGAAGAAGCATGTTTGTCTTAATTTAAATTAATTCCATTTCCAATAAAACACATGCATGTGGAGAGGGACAAAGTGTGAAGCCTTGCTTTGAATTTTCCAACCATGTTGCACAATGTCTCACTTTGAATTCTGAATATTTCTCTTCAATTTTTATATGATTCCAGCGTGCATTTTGGCTTCTGACAGGTGTGGGAATCGATTCTTTATAGGTGTGAATCGATTCATAGCATGAAACTAAGGTTCCTGGGCATTCAACAACGAGTGAATCGATTCAAGTAATATAGGAATCGATTCATTACCTTATTTGTCCATTTCCTGCACCAAAACAGCGTAAGAATCGATTCAGGGATTATGGGAATCGATTCAAGATGTAAAAACTCATATCCTGGACCTATCCAAACGCATGAATCGATTCAGGGGTCTTGGTGAATCGATTCATCATGCTGATACTCCTTTTATTGCATATTTGTTTCATCCTTTGACATGTACTTGCATATGGCTTTTGTTCTCTTGGTCCTTAGGCACTTTGATAAATTTATTTCACCGAATTTGAGCTTCTTTAAATGCCTTGAATCATTTCATCAATTTTGTCTCATCAAACATAATTAATTCGTTCATAAATATCTATGTTTGATCTTGATCCTTCATTTGTTGTGTCATTATCAAAACCTACATCAACATAAAATTACATTCTCCCCCTTTTTGATAATGACAACAAATGCTTGTCTCTTGGGGTGTTAGTATCACAATAATTCAAATATATTTCAAGAAAGACTTGCCCTATCACATACAATTTGATACCAATTGTTGATGAATTCATAGGCACAAGTTTAGAAGAGAATATTTAAGATAAAAGGTCTCTCCCCTTTAATAAGGTCTCTCCCTCTTAATCATCTCCCCCTTAATCATTCAACACTTTAAAGATCTCTCACCTTTTACAAGATATTTTTATGCCATTTAGATAGTGTATATCTTCTCCCCCTTTCTTATATATTTCTCTCTTTATCTCTCCTCCTTTGTAAAAGACTTTATTCCATTTAGGGTGTATATATATCTTCCTATAATCTTCTCCCCCTTTGGCATCATCAAAAACTTTCCTTATGATAAAACATTAGTCATAGTAATTCTCCTCTTTTGGCATAAATAGCATTTTACTAACTCTTTCACTAATCTCTCCCCCTTTGGCATCATCAAAAAGATCATCATCTTAATTATATTCTATGCCATCAACATATAAACTCATGTATTTGAATAAGAGAGATTTAGAGCAAATAAAGGATTTCAAATCAAAGCTCATATCATGATCAAGTGTATATGCCAATTTGATGCATTTAGAGTCACTAATCAATCACATAGTTCATTCATCAAGTAAGCATATAATTGATTGCTAACTCATTTTCAATCATGTAATTGATATCACAAGTATGGTAAGCGTCACATGATTCTTTCCAAGTAAGCACACATATCACTTCAAGTAAGTACATCATCATTTTAACTAAGCACATAGTTTTCTCCCATTTTGGTATTATCAAAACACACAAGGATATTCTTTCAAGTAAGCATGTAGGAGAATAAAATTGTAAGCATAAATGCCATAAACATAAAGAGGTAAAATGATGGATATTCATTCATGTGTATGCTCCCCCTTACTATTGTAATTGATGTCACTTATAAAAACATATACCACTTATTAACATGTGAAATCAATTTGATGAAGTTTGATATCAATTGTTGAACACATGTCATGCATTTAATAGATACTAATTGTTGAAAGATATACCAATTGTTAAAAGATCATAATGTATCATGCAAGATATATCTCCTCCTTAGTCATTTAATAGACACTAAGATATCATGATATTTTCTCCCCTTTTCACATATATTTTGATATCAATTGTTATGAACCCAATTACACTAATTTGATCAAGTCTAATACCAATTGTTATTAACACATGTAATTTAATACCAATTGAAATTGAATACCAATTGTTATTAACTTCAATCAAGTTAAGCACCAAACACATATAATTGAATACCAATTGTTAGGCTAATTGATGTAATTCTTAAGCTAATTGATACCAATTGTTCATGTTGGCCTATTTAGCAAGTTTGATACCATTTGTTTATTTCTTAAGCACATGATCACCTTTTAATAGATACCACTTATGCAAAGAATAGAAGTCATAATATGAATAGATACCACTCAAGAGTTAGATACTAAATGTATATAAAATTCACTAATCAATCATCAATCAAAGTGGTAATCATAGAAGAATTTTCAACAATATGCACTCAAATGTAGGTATCATAGCAACGGTAGAATGATTAATATAACTTGTTGGCTTACTCATGCATTTGTATTGTAACTCATGCCAATATATCTATATGATTTTTCTCATGACCCTTTTTGTGTCAAACATTCTTTTCTTGATCAATCACCATTTATTTCTAATTCATTGTCCATACCACTTGTTACTAGTATCTAGGCATGATATCACTTAAAGATTTGCCAATTTAAGCTCTTGATATCAATTATAAACATTTAAGCACATTATCACATTCAAGCATACATCATAATGTTGTTCAAAAATTCTTTTCAATCTTAATGATGCATATATTCAAATTTCTTTTCACATTCAAGATCATGCATCATTAAACATATATGTCACTCAAGATAGATGCCAATTTGCTCAAGCATGGTGTATCAAGGAAGGTCATGTCATGTATTATAATGCATTGTCCTTTAATATACCAAGTGTTGTGACATATCATGCATTGTCTCTTAGTGTATGCCTATGATGTTACTAGTTATTTAAAGTCTAGGCAAACACTTGTTATAACATACATAAAGCATACATACTTTCTCCTTAGGCATTATCAAAACCAACATATAATTGCATAGAAAATATTTTGCCTAAGATGGACATCTTTATAAAAACATATAAGCATAACATAGTCCTAACTTAAAGCAACTTTAAGGTTGTTCATAATCAACTTGTCATAACATTCTTAATATGAAGTTCAATGCCACTTGTTATGGAAAGATGCTTGCTTGTTAGGAGAATGACATACTACTTGTTAAAACAAATTATGCATAAATTATCAAAGCATGGATACCACTTGTGCACAACATATGTATTTATCATCAAAGCATAGTGACAAGTATATAATCAAGAATATGTCATCATGATCTCTTCCTCTTACTAATTCAATTGATACCATTGTTAAAGGAAGATGTTTGTCACTTAGATACCACTAGTTAACTAACATACTTCTTGTTCAATAAATGATACATCATCAAGAATTCATGTTCAATCAAAAGTTCATATCATTAAGAATTCATACATTATCAAGGATACATACATCATATATCATCAAGAGTTTATGCATCAATTAAGACTTTGAATTTAAGCATCAAGATTTAACATTTCCATGTTTCAATCCTTCCTAACACACATGGATGCAAACAACTTTAATCATATCTCTTGTTTTTCATAGAATCAAACATATTATCCAAGTAATCATTCATCAAACTTTATACCAATCATTTAAATCATTAATCATCAAAAACATAAGGGTATGCACATACATCATTAATCCTAAATAGTTATTTATTTATTCATTTCAAAACACCTTTCATGTTCAACCATATCAAATCAAAGTTTGATCTCAAAAATTCACCATGAACAAGTATGGAATTTGGCTTTACAAAGTTATTTAGACATTTCTAAAAATTCTCAACAAATTATCAACCAAGTCCATAGATTGTTCAACATAATTAAGCATACAAACACATTGATCAACTAGAGTAAGGATCCGATCGTACCTTGTAGTTGTGTAAAGCCTTACGTTCTTATCCTTTTCATCCCTTGTTCTTTTAGGTGAAGATTGTGAATCTTGATTCCTTGGTAATTCGTCAATGAGAAATTGCCGATTGAAATATCCTACAAATTGTCAAGTTTTATGGTACCCTTTAAAAGTTGGGTCCTTTCTTGTTAGTTTAGGATTTCAAATTTGTTTTTGGAATCCATACCTTTCTTGTACACTTTTGACGGGATTTCTTTATAAAGCAATTAGAAGATATATGACCATATATTCCACAATAAAAACATGTTGCATCCAAAGAGTAAGTCATAGTAGAATTGTAATGGTTCTTATTATGTTCTATATGATTCCTTTTAAAACAATTAGGCAATGAGTTCTCTTTTCTTTCATGGTTTGTGCATCTAAGAGAAGATTTGGATTTTTCTTTGTAGGATGCACAAGGGTTCTTGTAATGAACTATTTTTCTTCTATCAAGTGTATGCTTTTGATCTTTAATAGGTGCACTTAGATTCTTTTGACTACTTGTAAGCTTACTAAGTGCTTCTTTTAGTTCTTTATTCTCTTTTTCAAGAAGCATACATTTGTCAATTAGCATACAATCTTTATTTCCATTACAAGTCCTAGGAGATGCATTTGGAGCTACTAATTTATCATTTTGAATTCTAAGAGTTTCCTTTTCAATGTGCACATTATGCAATTCATTTTCAAGCTTCAAAATGGTTTGTTTTGAGCATGCATATTTCTTTGATAACAAGACAAATTTTTCATGCAATTCTTTAAAAGCTTCTAGCAATTCATCTTTATCAATTTCATCATCACTATCATCACTAAAAGCATTTAAAGAGCATACCTCATCATCTTGAGAGTGCTTTGTCATTAGGCATGCAATTTCTTCTTCCTTCTCGTTGGTCTCTTTTTCAATGCTTCTTTCGAATTCTTCATCTTGACTAGAAAGAGTACTAATTCTTGCATCTTTATCACCATTAGTATTTCCATAAATTGTTTCAAGAGTTTCCCACATTTCTTTAGCATTGTTACAAGTAATAACTCTAGAAACATCCTTAGGTTCTAATGCTAATGTGATAAGAATTTTAGCTCTAAGATTAAATTGTACCTTTTTTTCTTCTTCCTTAGTCCATAAGTTCATGGGCTTTATGCATTCTATATTATCAACAATGTATTTAGGAATGAAAGGACCAAATTGAATAGCATTCCATACCTTGAGGTCATAGGCTTGGATAAAGATTTTCAACCTTTCTTTCCAAATAACAAAGTCTTTACCATTGAAGATTGGTGGTCTATTTATTATTTCACCTTGTGGAAATGCATCATAAGAAGTAGAGGCCATCTTGATCTCTTGAAGCGGTTAAGCTTGATCTTCCAAGAGTCAAGCTCTGATACCAATTGTTAGCCAAGGCCTCGATACTCAAGAGGGGGGGTGAATTGAGTATTTCAAATTTTCGCGCGGAATCCCTTTCAAATCGGTTAGTAATATACAAATGATGCAATATAAAGGATGTAACAATTATGAAGCACATTTCATACTAAAACATATTGAGTTGAATGGACTATATTCAAGAATTGATTTGATGAACAAAGCAAGTTATTGGCTTAGACAATTCTTGAAGTTCTTAGCATGCTATAATTAATTTCAATATAAGTATAACTTCAACAACTCAAATTAATTAAGCATGATAGTTTACTAATTTGTTAACACCTATATTCTTCTTCCTCAATAATCAAATCCAATAATGTTTAAGTCAATTGATTCAAGGATTCAATTTTACCAAATCAATTTGATATAAGTATTTAGGCATGCAAATTAAGTCCACAATAAAGAGTTTAAGGGAAGAGAGAATTTGCAAACCGATATAACGAGTTCCACCACACCGGTGTACGTCTCGCCTTCAAGCAACCCACTTGAAGGATTTCCACTATTGGAGATTAGAGATACAACTTTGAGCAATCGCGGCTTCCTAGTGTCCCACACTCAAGAACCCAATCCTCACAAGTACAAGGGCACCCCACCCAATCTCTCAATCTCACAATTACAAGGTTGAACCCTCAACCCAAACCTCTAAGGGATTTTGGTGTTTTAATGGTTACAATGATAACTCTCCAATAGAGTGGATACACAACTTAAAGCTCATACAAAAATAACTCTCAAAGAGAGGATATACAAATTTAGCTCACAAATTACTTTCTCTCTAACTCTTAAATAACTCACTAAGAGAATATGCCAATATAGAACAAGAGAGAATGAGTAGAAGAGAATGAAGCAAGGAGGAAGAAGTAAGCAAATGGAAATGCTTCAATTGCTTGGTGTGTCATTTGCCTTCAACTTCTTTTCTATTTATAGGCTCCAATGGTATGTCATGTTGCAATATTAAATTCCTTGGGAGCTTGAACTTGGAACATGTGTGTCTCCATTCAAAATGGCATTGCAATTCCAATGAGCTTTTAGTGTCTCCAAGAAAAACATGGCATGTGCATGAAGAAGCATGTTTGTCTTAATTTAAATTAATTCCATTTCCAATAAAACACATGCATGTGGAGAGGGACAAAGTGTGAAGCCTTGCTTTGAATTTTCCAACCATGTTGCACAATGTCTCACTTTGAATTCTGAATATTTCTCTTCAATTTTTATATGATTCCAGCGTGCATTTTGGCTTCTGACAGGTGTGGGAATCGATTCTTTATAGGTGTGAATCGATTCATAGCATGAAACTAAGGTTCCTGGGCATTCAACAACGAGTGAATCGATTCAAGTAATATAGGAATCGATTCATTACCTTATTTGTCCATTTCCTGCACCAAAATAGCGTAAGAATCGATTCAGGGATTATGGGAATCGATTCAAGATGTAAAAACTCATATCCTGGACCTATCCAAACGCATGAATCGATTCAGGGGTCTTGGTGAATCGATTCATCATGCTGATACTCCTTTTATTGCATATTTGTTTCATCCTTTGACATGTACTTGCATATGGCTTTTGTTCTCTTGGTCCTTAGGCACTTTGATAAATTTATTTCACCGAATTTGAGCTTCTTTAAATGCCTTGAATCATTTCATCAATTTTGTCTCATCAAACATAATTAATTCGTTCATAAATATCTATGTTTGATCTTGATCCTTCATTTGTTGTGTCATTATCAAAACCTACATCAACATAAAATTATAGGCCAACTACAGGCTGGAGGATGTGCATTGATTACAGAAGGCTGAATAACTTTACTCGGAAAGACCATTTCCCCCTTCCGTTTGTTGATCAAATGCTTGAGAGGTTATCAGGACATGAGTACTATTGTTTTCTTGATGGGTACTCGGGTTATAACCAAATTGTGGTTGACCCGAAGGATCAAGAAAAGACTGCCTTCACATGTCCCTATGGAATTTTTGCATACAGGCGCATGCCGTTCGGCTTGTGCAACGCTCCAGCAACCTTCCAAAGGTGCATGCTGGCAATTTTTGGGGATATGGTGGAGAAATTTATTGAAGTATTCATGGATGACTTTTTGGTATTTGGGAGCAATTTTGACACATGCCTCAGCAACTTAGCTAAGGTGCTGATGAGATGTCAAGAGACCAATCTCGTTCTTAACTGGGAGAAATGCCACTTTATGGTTAAGGAAGGGATAGTCCTTGGCTATAGGATCTCTGCTGAGGGCATGCAGGTGGACCGAGCAAAAATTGAAATTATTGAAAAACTTCCTCCTCTGATCAACGTGAAAGGAGTAAGGAGTTTTCTAGGATGTGCTGGGTTCTATAGAAGGTTCATAAAAGATTTTTCAAAAATAGCTAAGCCTTTGACCGACTTGCTTGTGAAAGATCAGGTGTTTACATTTAATGAAAACTGTGTCAAGGCATTTGAAGCATTGAAACAAAGTTTGACTTCAGCTCCGATCCTTGCATCACCCGACTGGTCTTTACCGTTTGAATTGATGTATGATGCAAGTGACTTTGCAATCGGAGTTGTGCTGGGTCAAAAAAAAGAGAAATTAACTCATGTGATCTATTATGCTAGTAAAGTGTTAAATGAAAATCAAATACATTACACCACGACTGAAAAAGAAATGCTTGCTGTGGTGTATGCATTTGATAAATTTCGTGCATACTTGATTGGTGCCAAAGTCATCGTATATACAGACCACTCGGCAATCAAGTATTTACTAACTAAAAAAGAGTCTAAACCGAGACTGATTAGGTGGGTTCTGTTACTCCAAGAGTTTGACTTAGAAATACGAGACAAAAAAGGAGTAGAGAACTCAGTTACAGACCAATTGTCTCGTCTGGAAGTTGAGTCAGATTCTGTCTTAATAAAAGAGGAATTTCTAGACGAAAAGTTGATGGCCATTATAACTGGGCCATGGTACGCTGACATGGCAAACTTTAAAAGTGCCTTAGTGGTACCTGATGGTTGGACATCCCAAATGAGAAAAAAATTCTTTTATGATAGTAAGGCTTTTCTATGGGATGATCCATTTTTGTTTAAAATAGGCATAGATAGAGTAATCAGGCACTGTGTGCCTGAATCCGAGCAAGAAAGGCTCTTGTGGCACTGCCACAATTCCTATTACGGAGGTCATCATGGTGCCTCCCGTACCGCAGCAAAGGTGTTACAGAGTGGCTTTTATTGGCCAACTATCTTTCAGGATTCCAAAGAATATGTAAAAAGGTGTGATAAATGTCAAAGGAGCGGAGGTGTCTCTGCAAAAGCTGGTATGCCTTTGACAAATATTCTAATTGTGGAATTATTTGACGTTTGGGGTATCGACTTCATGGGACCCTTCCCTAAGTCGCTCTCCAACGAATACATTCTTGTTGCTGTGGACTATGTCTCCAAATGGGTGGAGGCAATTCCGACCCGAACCAATGATGCACAGGTTGTGCTTAGGTTCATCAAGAAGAATATTTTCTCTAGGTTTGGAGTTCCGAGAGTAATTATTAGTGATGGGGGTTCACATTTTTGCAATAAGATAATGGAAAAAGCCCTGCGTCACTATGAGGTTTGACATAAGATATCCACTCCTTACCATCCACAGACTTGTGGACAAGTCGAACTGTCCAATAGAGAAATCAAGAGAATTTTAGAAAAAGTGGTCGGAAAATCCAGAAAAGATTGGTCAATAAAATTAGATGATGCATTGTGGGCTTACCGAACAGCTTTCAAAACTCCGATTGGCATATTCCCGTATCAGTTGGTGTACGGTAAGGCTTGCCATCTCCCTGTGGAGTTGGAACACAAAGCGTGGTGGGCCACAAAGCTATTAAATTTGGACTGTGACCAGTCTCAGGAGGAAATAGTTTTGAAACTCCATGAATTAGAGGAGTTCCGACTCAACGCTTATCAAAGTGCCTCCATTTATAAGGAGAAAACAAAGAAATGGCATGATAAGCGAATTAATAAGAAAGAGTTTCAGAAGGACGATCAGGTTTTGTTATTCAATTCCCGACTGAAACTCTTCCCTGGAAAACTTAGATCCAAGTGGTCTGGGCCTTTTACTGTAAATGAGGTTTTTCCTCATGGTGCAGTCGAACTGAAAGATCCGACTACCGATCGGATTTTTAAGGTGAATGGCCAGTGACTCAAACTCTACTTTGGAGGAGAGTTTGATAGGCAGAAAACCTCCTTGTTTCTGAAGCCATCTTCTTAGATACAATAAGGTCAAGCTAGTGACCTTAAAGAAGTGCTCTAGGGAGGCAGGCCTATGTTCCGATTGTTTTGTTTAGAACTTTGAATCAAAATGAATAAAAAGAAGAAAAACTAAAAAGTTAGTGAATAAAGTTGTGAAGTTGAAGAAGGAAGTCCGAGTTTAATTCTTCTATTTCGCTCAGGCGAAGCACTTGTAGCTTAGGCGAGCCAATGCTGATTGTTGTTTCGCACTTAGCGAAAAATGTACTGAGTTGAATGAAAATAAGTACACTCGGATAATTGTTACTTCTTCTTAAACCTTCTTCCCGACTGAACTTCACTCGGCGTTATTTAATAAATTTCTACGAAAAAAAAGAAGACTTTGAAGGATTTCTGATCGTTGATGTAATGAACGGGTCAGATAGTGAAAAGTGACTTATTTCAGTCGGCTTTTCATCACTCGGATTTCTCACTCATCACAATCAGTATTGTATCCATTAGTCTCTTATGCACACGGTCTTTCATTTTTTCGTTTATCCATTCGGCTTTCTCTAGTAGTCGGTTTCTTCCACTCGGATCTCTCATTTCTCACTCCTCACTCAGTTTCTTTCATTTATGTGTCACTCGGCCTCCTTTTCATATATTCTGTTGTCAACTCTCAACCGTCACTCATTCCCATACTTTATCTCTTCCTCTCAGTCGTTGATTCATTCATTCATGCTTTCAATCCACCTGAGTTCTTTCTCGGTTTCATCACCCGATCTCTCTGCATGTGTTGGTTGTTCATCCAGCCTTTCATTCACTCATTCTTTCATCTACTCATTTTATCACTCAATCGTCTTCTTCTTCATCCATTCGGTATTCTGATTCACTCGGACCCCTATGCAGTCATTCTTATATTCACTCATTTTTCTCACTCAGTCGCTCCATATCATTCTGACTTTCGTTGTTCACCTCATTTTTCACTCGTTTTTCAGCCACTCAGTATATCCATCCACTCAGTTTCCACAGTAGTGGTTCTTTGATCCACTCAGGTTATCTCCTTCTTCGTCTGTCTTTCACTCATGTTTATTCGCTCGGTCGGTCAGTCATTCTTTCGTGTTCTTTCACTTGTTTTTCCATTTTTCCGACCACTCGTTGTTTTTTTCATTCGTTTTTCACTTTTACCCGTTATAATCCACTCAGTATTCATTTACTCGTTGTTTCATTCCACCTACTGTCTTTCTCGGTTTTCTCATGTTGTACTTTTCTTTTTTATCTACTCGTGTTTCATTCGCGATTGTCACACTCAGTATTTCCAGTCACTCAATTTCCTGTCATCTTGTTTTTTATTCCACTAGTTTCTCCATTCACTCAGCCCCTTGCTGTATTCATTTTGTTTACTCGGCCTTTCATTTACTCGGTATTTCATTCATTCCATTTTCCACTCCTGTCATTTTCGTTCTTCGCCCGAACTCTCATTGTCATTCACTCATTCTTCATATCTCAGATCTAGATTACTCGGTTTCTTCGACTCCCTCCTTCATTTACTCATCTCCTTCATCGATCGGTATACCCTTTACTCATCTCCAATCAGAATATTCTCATTCGTTCTCCCCTTTTATTCTTTCATCCACTCCTCTTTGTCATTCACCATCAATCTACTCGTCCGTCTTCCACTCGGTCACTCTCTTTTTCGTTCTTCACCCGTCATTCAGCCCTTCAGTTATGTATTCATTCTTTCCCTTTCATTTACCCGGACTTTCATTTTGTTCAGCTCATTCGTCGATCAACTATTCATTCACTCGGTATAATTTCCACCCACTCGGCATCCATTCATTCATTCACTTTTCACTCGCTCATTATCTGACCGGTATTATCCACTCGGTATTCATATACTTGTTGTTTCACTCCACTTATTTTACTTTCCTCAGGTTTCGTATGCTGTAGTTTCCCTCTTCATTCCTTCGTTTTTCATTCGTGACTGTCACTTTCGTATTTTTAGTACCCAGTTTTCTGAAATTTAGTTTTCATTCACATCCTTTTAGTTGTATTCAAATTCTTTCATTTATTCGACCAATTCCTTCCCCGGTGGTATTCAGTCGGTGGTTCGTTATTCATTTTTCCATTTATTCTTCCACTGGCTTGTGCGTTTACTCGTCTCATTCATCCAGTCAGTATAGCTTTCACTCATTGACTCAGAACCTTTTTCTTTCAATTCACTTCGATTTGTTTGACTTTTATTATCTCTACCTCCCTCAGCCACTCGTTCTTCATTTCTCAGATTTTTATCACTCGGTACCTGTCTCCCTTCTCACTCGATTATCATCCTTTCACCCTTTTTACTCTTTTCGCTCATTATTCATTTATTCGGTATTCCTTCATTCATTCATACTTCGATTCATTTCTTTTATTATTCGCTTCTTGATTCATTCGTATTTCATTACAATGGTTCACTCGTTTCTCATACGCTCTATTTCATTTATTTAAATTTTTTATTTGTCCATTTTGTCTTATTGTCTGTTCATTTATTCATCTTCTATTCTCCTATGTCCATTTGGCATCACATTGGTTTCATCCCACTCTTCCTCGATCTTCTACCCCTCTAGTATTTGAGTATTCTAAAAAAAAATCTAATATATATATATAATAAATAAATAAATAATAAACAACATAATAATAATAGTAGTAATACATTTAATAAAGTAATAATTAAAGCTGACCGCATTTACGTGTTTCTTGAAAATTGAATTCAACATTATAAAAGAGAAACCCTTTCAGCTTCCAACCCTCAGTACCTATGCTGAACTTGGGCTGAAGACAAAAAGACACTTTCTGGTTTCTAAGAAAGGTATCACCTTTCCACTTCTTTCACTGATTTCGTGCATTTGTAAGTTCATGTTTATTATCTTTTTGTTCATTGTTATTGTTTTCCGCTATTCACAAGCCATGCGTCTTATAGTTTTTGGTTGCTGTTGGATTGCTGTTCTTATTTTTTTTACTTAGGTTGGTTATCATCACTATTTTAACATTAATCATGAAAAGAAGATCACAAAGACTTCTGCAGAAACCTAGACCAAATTTTACAGAAGGAAGTATGCGAAGGAAACAAATAGATAACGAAAGAGAAGAGGCAACCATCACTATATCTGATTCGTCTGTACATGTACCTAGTCGAAGTCAGGAGCAAAGGGATGTATCTCCTCTGGTTCAAAGGAATGTATCTCCTAAATTACAGGTTGTGAAGAAGATGCAACTTGAAATTTATGATCGGGTCTCGAACCACGATCAGATGCTCAGAAAGATTGCCATGAAACTGAGGGTTGAACATTCACCAGAAATGGGAGCCCCACTGGATAGAAATGCGTGGTTAGCTTCCATTGGATTCACGATTCCCTCCCAGCAGGACAAAGACGATGAAGATCAGAATGTTTAAGCAGTTGTTCTACGTTTTTATGATGTTTCCTATGTATTTAATTTGATGTTATTGTAACTGCTTTCTGAACAGTGAACTTGTTTCTATTTTTATTATGTAATGAAAATTTTATTTTCTGTTAATTTGTTGTTTTATTTGGTTTGTCATATGTATTGGTAAAATCTATGAGTCCCAATCCGATTACGCGTTTTTCCATCCACAGCCACTCAGGTAAAAAGGGAAGTCTCTTTCCAACTTATTCTTTAAATTAATATTCTTAATTATAAGTTGCAAAAGTATACTTATTGTTTCTTTCAACTCCGTCTTCATAATTTAAAGTTTGCTGATGCGTTAAGCTGTAGTCGGATATATTAATTAATCGGTTTTTGCTTAACTCATGATCTCTGCCCATAACTATTCTTCATCATTAATTAAATTGTTTACTCGGCATGCTAGTTAGCAATCTAAATGTATGATCTTACATTAAGTTTGGGGACAAGACTGGCTGATTAACTGTTATACTCATATGAGCTTTTGAGCCTGTTTTATCTTTTTCCGAGTGAGCTTGCATGCTAGTTAGTGAGACAGAATTTGCCTTAGTGCTTGCTAATTATCGTATGTCAACCAATCGGAAATGATGAAGGCCTTCTTTGATTATTTAGCCAGGGCCAAAAATTAGCCATCCTAATTTTATTAATCATTCTTTGACCCAATAATTATGATTGAGCTTGAAACCCTTTTATTCATTTTATATACCTAACGTTACAAGCCTAGTTATCCAAGAAAAACCTGACTAGAGTACCCTGGATGTTCCACTGGTGAATTACTCGGTTTTTGCTTATTGCTAGGGACTAGAAATCTCTAAGTTTGAGGATGAAGAGTGTGCCTAACAGTAATTAAAGACACACTCCGACCTTGATTATGGATAAAAATCTTGAGAAATGAAAGAAAGGCAAAGCCGAGAGAAAAATGAATAAAGTTCAGAAAAGAAAAAGGTGCAAAGCACCACAAGAAGAAAAAAATTTTCAATCGGAAAAAGATGGAAAGAAAAAGTCAAGAGAAAAGGAGAAGTCCGAAGGACTAAAAGAAAAAAAGAGGTGCAAAACAGCACGAGTTATTAAGTAGCATTCAGTCGGAAACGTTAAGAAAGTTGTTAGTAAAGGCAATTAAGTCAGAATTGAGGCAAGGCATCAATAGAAACATCTTGTAACCTATCTATGACTCGAAAAAACAATAATTGAGCCTGTAGCCCAGCCCCACTATAAGCTTAAAAAGCCCTTACTGATCCGATTGAGTTGACATATTTCATGATGTTTAGAACTGTTGCAAGCCTATGTTTATCTAACAAGTATGCAGGTGATGAGTACATTCTATTTACCCCATACACCGAGAGAAGAGTTAAACACCGACCAGTGAGGAAAGCATCAGCAGCTTGTCTTCCAAAGGAGGTGTAAGTATTTATACTTTTAGAAATTGCGAAAAGAAAGCATGATCGGTATTCAATAATTATAGTATGAATTAAGTTAAGGAAAGGTTGATTGTGTTGATCAAATGCTGTCAGTTAATAAGTCTGAATATTTGCTTGAGGACAAGCAAAGTTTTAAGTTTGGGGATGTGATAAGTCTTGAAAAGACTTAATTATTCCACTATTTATTTAACATAAATTACTAAGTATTGTCTAGTTTTGATATTATTATTTAATAATTTGTTAATAATTCATGTTTTAGTTAATTATTTCAAAAGTATGCTATTTATGTAAGAAACCGATTGAAAATATTAATTAGATAAGGAATTTTGAAGTATTTATAAATTCACTAAGCAGCCAGCGTATAATTGCTAGGCAAGTAGCTGTTTATTGGTGCAGGAACAGGGCGGACTCGAGATAAGAAGAAAATTCCGAGTGAAATCCTACAAATCCGAGCAGAAATTGATAAATCCGAGTGAGACTTCCTGAATCTGACTGAAAAGAGACCAAATACTGACCAAGCGAGACTTCAAGTAAGCTAACTTAAGAAGACTCCCAAGACACCGGCTCCAAAAGAGAAGAAGAGCGGAATGCTACATAAGAAACTGAGGTGCTTATTCATTATTTAATCCATCCTAGTAAAATCCGGACTCACTCAAGCATAACTTTAAGAGACCGCCCTCGCCCAAGTTTTGCCATAACGCCTAAGCGAGAAAGAAACACTGCAGTGTTAATCCGGACTCGCCCAAGCGAAGTTTAATCTGCTCAAGCGAAAACTCAGCAGTTGAAGCATAAAGGCAGTAATTTAAACACTGTTCCTTCCCTCCAACAGCACACTTGGTGCAGTACTGTTCCGCTTCCATTGCCTTCTTCTCTACTACTGCAACCTTAAGTAACTTAAGAAGTGAGTTGTCAATTAGCTGGTGCTGAGCTGTAAATTAGCTAAGGTTAAGCTGGATCCTGTTAAGCGTTGAGCTGTAATTAGTTGATTACTCTGTAAACTATGTAATTAATTAGTTTTATTCGTTAACTTAAGTTCTCTAAGTTATCAGTTAAGTTAGTTAGTTTAGTTAGATGCCTATATATATTCATGTACATACTCTGTAAAAATGTGTGGAGACAGAGAACAGAACAGCGTACAACATAATACACTTCATTTTCCATTTTCACTCTCTCACTACATTTTTATCTCTCTAAACTCTCTCCTCCATGACGTTCCACAATCCTTCAATGGAACTGAAGTCAATGGAGTTCTAAATCCCTAAGGTTGGGATTGCGAAGGTTAGCAATGGAGTCTTGAAGCTGTGAGCGAGTAGATCAACTTCGAAGATCCTGAGGTGAACAAGCTGAGGAGTGGAGCAGCATCGCTGGATTGACAAATCCAGAATTGATGAAGAACTTCGCTAGTGAGGAATCATGGTTGAAGCTTAGGTAACTTCCAGCTTTCTAACTAGTTCAGGCCTAATCAATTTAGGTGAATAGTTAGAGTTCAAACCTCCAATTTCGCATTAGATTCTTAGGCTAATCGAGCACTTAAGGAATTAAGGTTCATTGCTTAAGGATTAGTGTTTTTCACCTAAGGAATTAGGGAATAACCACAAGCGGATTGTCCTCTAGATTGTGAAGTTCGATTATACTTAATTGCATGTTTCTTGAAGAGATTGTGAGCCGAAGCAATCCTGACCTATTTTCTATTAATCGCTTTCCACATTTCACTTTAACTCTGTTTCTGAAAATACAAAAACAACTATAAAACACTAAAACCATAAAAACTGAATGAACTTTGCATATTTTTTGTTGGTTTAGCTTAGTCTTAGATTGAGGTACTTACCACAATCCCTGTGGGACGATCAAATACACTACAATTTTAACGACTGGTGCGCTTGCCAAAGTGTAAATCTGAGAGTCACATTTTATTTTACTAAGATTTTTACACCAAATTAATGGCTCAGGATTTCAGCATCACTCACTAACGTACCTAATTATTGAAGAACCACGTTCAATTCACTAATTAGGTCCTTTAAGCTTTATGAAAACTCAAATATCCCTCAAAGAGTTTTGTTCACTTTCGTAACCCGAATCCCTAGGTTCGATTTTGTGTAATTCAAACTATACGCCAATCTTTCGATTACCCATACCGTTTACAATCATCCATACTTATCTCTAAGCTTAATGGAAGCATTAAGAACTCACAAAATCGAATAAGAACACAATTTAACAACCAAGAATAAAGAACATTACATATGGATTCACATAAATGCTACACCTTAATTCCCAAGAGAAATGTTTAATGTGCCATGGAAACAACTATGATAATACCACAATACAAGGAATTCAAACCAAACAAAGAAGGAAAATCAAAAGATGAAAAGGGATTCAGAAAATACAAGAGGAAGTTCTCACTAAATCTCCTAAAATCCTTCTCCCAATTCTGCAGAATTTGATCTCCTTTGACGTTTTAGCCTTGATCCCTTTCAAAAATCCTTGGCAAAGCTTTCCCTTTTTCTCCCAAAAAGTGTCCCTCAATGTCGCTATGTCTTTTCCCTTTTGAAAACTGCCCCTTTTATTCAGAAACTGCTCCAAAAATTAAAGCAAGTGCAGAACGCGCAAAACCCCACTGGCAGTGGGTTTCTCTGGAATTCAAAAAAACCAAATTTTCCTCCTCCGGGCAGCAAGATCCACGGCCAGTGGGAAAAAGCCCACTGGCAGTGGGTTTCCAACAGCAAGACCCACGGCCAGTGGGAAAAACCCACTGGCAGTGGGTTTCTCTAAACTTCACAAAATACCTTTTCTTTTACCGTTTTAAGGCCCCGAAGTGTTTCTTTGGTTTTTCCTTCTTTTATGCCACTTCCAAGAGCGAATCCTTTCTTCTTTTTGAGCTTCCAAATGGTTGGACTATCTTGCATCCATCACATGCTTCATCAAATGCACTGCATTCTTGCATTTATGCACCTAAATCAAGGTTATTCCTGCAAAACTTCAAACACCCAAGTGACGTGTGCGGAATGAAGGAAATCATACGGGAAATAAGAGGAAAATGACACAGATTACCTAGAAATCCTAAGTAAAAACATCATAAAATAATACAAATTAAATACCTATCAACAAGCAACTCAGTCAAAGGCTTTGCTATTTTTGAAAAGTCTTTTATAAATCTCCTATAAAAGCCAGCACATCCTAAGAAACTCCTTACTCCTTTCACATTGATTGGAGGAGGAAGTTTTTCAATGATATCAATCTTGGCTCTATCTACCTGAATACCCTCAGTAAAGATTTTGTGGCCAAGGACTATCCCTCCTTTAACCATAAAATGATACTTTTCCCAGTTAAGGGCAAGATTAGTCTCCTGACATCTCACCAGCACCTTAGATAGGTTGCTGAGGCATATATCAAAACTACTTCTAAACACAAAGAAGTCATCCATGAATACTTCAATGAACTTCTCTACCATGTCCCCAAAAATTGCCAGTATACACCTTTGAAAGGTTACTGGTGCATCGCACAAACCAAATGGCATGCGCCTATATGCAAAGATTCCATAGGGACAAGTGAAGGCTGTCTTCTCTTAATCTTTTGGGTTAACCACAATTTGGTTGTAACCAGAATACCCATCAAGGAAGCAGTAATACTCATGGCCTGACAGCCTTTCAAGCATTTGATCTACAAATGGTAAAGGAAAGTGGTCTTTTCTAGTGGAGTCATTAAGCCTTCTGTAATCTATACACATTCTTCAACCTGTAGTTGGTCTAGTGGCAATGACTTCAGCTTTCTCATTTTTAACAGTGGTCATCCCTTCTTTTTTAGGCACCACTTGGAATGGACTAATCCAAGCGCTATCTGAGATAGGATAGATAATTCCTGCATTAAGAAGTTTAACCACCTCTTTCCTTACAGCTTCTTTTATTATGGGGTTTAATCTTCTTTGCGGATGAACAATAGGGGAGTAGTCATCTTCCATTAAAATTTTATGCATACAAAAGGATGGACTAATTCCCTTTAAATCAGAAATGTTCCAGCCAATAGCAGACTCATGTTTCCTTAAAACCCCTATCAATTTTTCTACATCCTTATCTTTTAACTCAGCATTAATGATTACAAGATGTGATTCATCATCTCCTAAGAAAACATATTTCAAATGAGAAGGCAAGGGTTTTAATTCATGTTTTTCTTCAAACACCTCCTTATCTTTCTCAAGTTCAAATTTTCTTTCTTTTCATTTTCAAAATCACCTACTTCACATGCTTCAAGTAGGTTCAGCAATTCAGAATGTGAGTCATTTAACTCCTCAGTCTTAGAGTCAAAATCATCCTCTAAAAAGGCTTGTAAGACCTCTTCTTCATTTTTCAACAACATAGGAGTATTATAACTTTTAATTTCTTCAATCATAAAACAATCCATCTTCTCAGCTGGATGTTTCATAGCATTAAAGACATTAAAAGTTACTTGCTCCTCTTGAACTCTCAGCATGAGTTCTCCCTTCTTTACATCAATTAAAGCTCTACCTGTAGCTAGAAAAGGTCTTCCCAAAATCAATGGAATTTCTCTATCAGCTTCCATATCCAAAACTTCAAAATTCGGTGGGAAGATAAACTTATCTACCTTAACTAATACATCTTCCAGCATCCCATGAGGATATTTAATAGACCTATCAGCCAACTGCAAAGACATGCGAGTTGGTTGTAGGTCATTAATTCCTAACTTCTTCATTAAGGATAAAGGCATCAAGTTTATGCTAGCTCCTAGATCACATAAGGCACTTCCTACATGAACATCCCCTATTGCACAAGGTATTGTAAAAGATCCAGGATCTTCCAGCTTCTGAGGGAGTTTCTTTTGAATAATTACACTACACTCTTGAGTGAGAGTAATCATCTCATCTCCTTTAAGCTTTTTCTTCTTAGACAAAAGTTCTTTTAAAAATTTAACATATGAAGGCATCTCTTGTAATGCCTCAGCAAAAGGAATATTTATGTGAAGCTTTTTAAACACATCTAAGAACTTAGCAAACTTTTGCTCCTCTATTTGTTTTTTAAATGTATAAGGAAATGGAGCATTCTTTAATTTTTCAGGAGTTAGCTTAGAAGCTTCCTCCAAGATTAAATCACCCTTTTTCTTTTTCTTCTGATGAACTTGGTTTTCTTTTTCTTTTTCTGTTTCAACTTTATTTTCAGTTTCATTATTAACTTGCTCACTTTCCTGCTCTTTTTCTTTTTCTTCATCTTTTTCTAAACTATTCTCATGACTTGGAGGTGGGAAAGAATTTTCCCACTCCTGGTGGTTATTGCTTTGTAATATTCCCTAGGATTTACCTCAGTATCTCCAGGAAAGTTGCCAGACTGTCTCTCAGCTAATTGTTTTGACAGCTGTCCAACCTGATTTTCTAAATTTCGAATGGACAATTCTTGATTTTTAAAACTGGCTTGAGTGGCCTGAATGAACTGAGACAACATATTCTCAAGTTCTGATTTCTCCTTAGAAGGAGGGGGAGAGATTGTTGTGGTCTATTTATGGTTTGATTTTATGGCATGTTCTGATTCAAATATAGACCTTTCTACCATGAAAAATTGGGGTGATTCCTATAATTAGGATTAAAGGAATTAGAGGGATAATTCCTTTGAAATTGTTGCTGCCCTATATAATTTACTTGCTCAGTAGGCATATTTGGATCACACATGCCATTTTCATGATCTCCACCACAAAAATCACAACTTATCATACAAACTTGACTAGGATTTTGAAGTTCTGAAATCTGTACACTTAATTTCTCTAAAGCCTAAGTCATCAATTTACTTTGAGCCAAATAAGCATCTTGTGCTTCCAATTCTAGTATCCCTCTCTTAGGGATTTGGCTCCTTTCACTAACTAGACATTCATTAGAAGCCATAACATCTATCAGCTCTATAGCTTCTTCTACAGTTTTGGTGGTTAATAAACCTCCAGTTGAGGCATCAATCAAGACCCTAGTATTTCCTCAAACTCTCCTTATATCTATCCCATGCTTCCATTAGAGATTCACCCTCTCTCTGTTGGAAACAAGTGATTTTAGTGCGCAACTTAGCATACTTGGAAGGAGGGAATACTTAATCCAAAATTTTCTTTGTAAATCCTCCCAAGTTGAGATACTACCCCTTGGTTGGCTCTGCAACCAAGCCTTAGCTCTGTCCCTTAAAGAAAAAGGAAATAATCTCAGTCTAATTGCTTCTTCAGGGACTCTATTCATTTTCACAGTATCACAAATTTGGAGGAAGGTTGCTAGATACAGATTTGGATCCTCAACCTCACTTCCTCCGAATTGATCATTTCTAACCAACTGCAGTAAAGCCGGTTTAAGTTCAAAATTATTGGCTGCAATCGGAGGCCTAAGGATGCTAGATTGCGATCCTTCTTCAGTAGGCCTAGAGTAGTCACCAAGTGTAACTCTCCTCTGTTCCATTTTTTGTTGTTCTTTTTGCTTTTTCTCCTTTCTAAGCTTATGCTCTAACAAATCCATATCAGGATCAAAGAAGAAAGGCTCTCCTCTGTTCCTTGACTACATACACCAAATGTTAGACACAAATAATATTAAAGCTACTGCTATAGCTACATAAAAACTACTGCTATACTAAAAACAAGAATTAAACTACTTACTAAATATAAAAACAAAATTAAACAATTCAGTCTAGTACCGGTCCAAGGATTGCTGATATTACTCAACAATCCCCGGCAACGGCACCATTAACTTGATGCTAAATCCCTGAGCTATTAACTTGATGCATAATTCTCAGAGGACTTATTCTTTTGGCAAGCGCACCAATCGTTAAATTTGTAATTGCTGGTGTATTTTAAGAGAATCAAGTTTGTATAATACACTCAAAGGAACGTGCCAAGTTTCAAACACGGTAGTTGTAGTTATAAAAGATATCGTTCCCACTAAGGATCATCAGCAATTGAAACTTAAAATATTACGGCGGATTAAAACGATTGTTTTCATGGTTTTTGAGTTCAAAATATAAACTGCAATATATGAACGGGTATGCAATAAAATGAAAGGAGTTTGTCAAGTTTTAAAAACTGGGATTAGGATTCACCGATCTTACCTTCCGATGCACAATGTATATTCATGAAAACGGGGTTTGAACTATAATACTTTACGTCACAATCAATGTCATTCGTATCAATTCCTTGACTACGAAATTCATAAGAACAAATTTGATAACGTCAATCCCTTGATCGTTTCAAATCCATTCCAGCATTACGACTGATTGTTTAGACGTTCAATGCGTTAAATACCATCCCTGGTTATTTACTCACAATGAGCATTTCATTTAGATCTGTTTTCGAAAGTTATTTTCCAACAACAAACGTAAAATTAAATCAAGAAACTAGTGATCAAGTAGATTCAGGCAGTGAACATAAAACGATATACCAAGAATCATAGAACAAATTTACCCGATTCATGAATATATCATTTATGATCTTCAAGTAAGAAAGGCTACATCCAATCCCAAGGAGAGGTTTAGCGACTCATGGTGGTCATTACAACTTAGAAAAGATAAAGAAAAGAAAGAGTACAAAGTGTTTCTAACTATCTAGCCTAGCCAGCCCAGCCGCCCCTGTATTCTATGCAGTAAGCTTATATAAAAGAATACTCGCTCAAGCGAGTTTATATTTTGCTCAGGCGAGGAGCATTCTTCAGCACGAAGGAAATCCATGTCCTGCTTCATTATGGGCTTGATTCGCTCAAGCGATTCAGATTCGCTTAAGCGAATCTTCATATCTGATACTTTATTTCTTTTCGCTTGAGCTGTTTCTTCATCCACTTCAGCGAACCCTTTAAATTTAGGTTCTGGACAAATTTCGCTTGAGAGAAATAATGTCGCTCATGAAGCGACCTCTACATTGCTGCATTCTGGAAGAAGTTCACTGGCTTTTCTATTCAAACGCTTGAGCGAGGCTAATGTTATTCCATTCTGTACCAATCTCGCTCAAGCGGACTCTGTTTCGCTCGGGCGAATACTTTATTATTCAATACTGGCTTGATTTAGCCTGGGCGAATCACTCCTCGCTCAAGCGAGTCTTGACCTGATACTGTTATTTCTTGTTTTTCCATGCTCGCCCAAGCGAGCTCTTAAATTTATCCTTAGCGACCATGATTCACTCAAGCGAGATAGCCTCCGCTTGAGCGAATATCACTTGTTTGCTCAACACTTGGTGAATTTTCTTTATTTCTTTTCTTTTCTTCTTTTCTTCTTTTTTCTTCCTGGAATTGCAATAAAATTAGCCAATCAACCTGTATAATGTTCATATCACAATTTATATTCTATTTAGCTTACAAAATTGACAAACATTGCATATTATATCTAATTTATGCTTTATTAACCATGCAAAATATAGGTAAATTGGACATCTATCAACTCTCCCCAACCTAGAACTTTGCTTGTCCACAAGCAAATGGTCAAGAGAAAGTTTAAGTGAAACAAAGATCTTAATTAATCACAGCTGCAAATAAAATGAAGGACAACTTTTCACTATTCACAAATGATAAATCCTCAATCATGCTTCACTTCATCTAACCAAATTCTAAGTTTGAAAATATAATACACAATTGCAAGTAACCACTCTGCTGTAAAAACAAGAAATCCTCTCTATTTATACCTTCCAGGTGAGTGTTTGCTCTCTTTATCATTGGTCAAGTGTTATTAAATCATTGCATTTCATTTCACTGCATAAGATAACCACTCAAACAAACATGGATCAAGAGGTCTTTAATAGGTTGTAACTTGGCCAGGCTTACAAGAAATTCATTGGTTTTTCTTTGGATGCAAAGACATACTAAGGACACTTAGATTTCTTGGCCTTGGCTTTTTGTTATGTCATTTTTGCTTCATTTAAGCCATTCAACTTTTCTTTATATTCCTCCTTCATTTTGTTTATTCTTTGACATTTCTAGGAGGATCTTATTTTGTTTTTTTTTTCAATTTTTCCTTTTTGACAATCATAGCCAAACTCTTCACATACCCTTCTTGAAAGATTGTTCTTGTCCTTAGCATGCGTTAAGGTTGGATTATGTTTTTCATACAAGCATGATCTAAGGTTAAGAAAAGAAACTTTTTGGCTCAATTGGGGTTAAACATAAAATTTGGATTGATTACCATTGAAGGTTGGCCTTTTGGCTCTTGTTTAAACCTATTCTACACAAAGTTTGCCTCTATCCTGTCCTTGCTTGACTAAGCATTAATCCTTGCCAGAAATTCATGCAATGAAAGATTACACAAAGATCAATGAACTCTCGGTGTTTAAAGTTGCACTATCTCACTGGGTTAATTGTCTTGATTTCTTTATTCTCACGGAAAAGGGTTCAAGCATTGTGAACTAATTCCTAACTCAAGAATTAAAAAGATTCATTCAACATTCATAAGAATTATCAGAGTTTCCAAAACTAGTCATTTTTCCTTTTATGCAAGCCTAAGATTAATTCACATCTTTCTTCACTTTTCCAAGTCATGAAAACAAAATTTCCGCGCCTAAACATTACAACTAACGTATGCAACAAAATTCATTTAGGCGTAAACATGAAAATCTAACTATAAATCATGTGAAATTAGCATAAAACAAAGGTACTGAATAATAAGTACTGAATTTAAAGTAACATAATAAAAAGGAACGTAATTTAAAGTAACATAAGCTTAAATAAACTTGACAAAATAAAAAGGAACCACAGTAGCATGCTCAGTCATGCGACATCACAATATTAGTGACCACTCGATCCAGTTGCTCTTCAAACTCCCTGTCCTCAGCCTCCTGCTGCTGCTGAGTCTGTGTATCAGCTGCCTGTGACTCTGGTGCTGTGACAGGTACAACTGTTGGTCCTGCTGATGTGGATGGTGGTGGTGGTGCCTCTGGCTCAACGTCAGCTGCTGGCCTCTCCTCCTCCGGCAGAATGGGACTGTCCCTAGGCCAAGCGACACGCTCAACAAACTGGTCGGGGTGCATAAAAGGGCCTGAAGGATGACTCCAATAACTGGCTCTGTAATGGTACAACATGCCTCTGTGAAGAGTGGCCTATTGTCGCTCAATGTAATTGCATGCATTATATTTCAGCAGCCACACCATAATAAAAAAAAACAGAGCATGCTTCTTGCAAATGGTCTCACTACTTTATTCTAGGGCATGATTTACATTTGGATACCATTATGCAAAACAACATTACAGAGGTGAAAATCAAACCCTAACTAACATAAAACTGAAATCGTAACCTACATTGAAGCTTTAAACATAAAAAAATGTAAAGAAATTGGGGTGGATAAACAGGTGCATGAGAAGTGAGAAAACTTACTTGAGGATTATGGGAAAGAAGAGAAAGATGAGAACTTGATGAAGAATAAGGAGGAAGAAACCTCTAGAAACCTTTCGGAATCAAGGATGGAAGTGAGAAGACTTCGGAAGCTGAGAGGTTTTAAAAGAGAGAATATTGTAACTGAAGAGTGACTTGATCGTGCCTTTTAAAAGACCATAACCGCTTAAATTTGCTCACACGAGATTAAATCGCTATAGGGAATATTAAGTTTCACTCTCTAATTTCGCTCAAGCCATTCTGGTTCGCTGTAGCAAAATCTAAGTTAAAAGATACCTGATGCTCCCAAAAATCCTCTTGCTTGAATTAAATAAGTTTCGCATAGGCGAATAGATATGTTTAAGACACTGGATAAAATTCGCTAGGGCAAAATAAATGGCGCTTGGGTGAGTTTGCAATGTTTTCTTTCTGGACGAAACTCGCTTGAGCGATAGGTACTCGCTTGGGTGATTTTTTTCCAGTGTTTAATAGGAGATAACTCGCTTGAGCGTGACTTAATTCGCCTGAGCGAGAATTGCAGAAAATGGAAATTTTTTTAAAGTTATGAAAATTCTGCAAAATTCGCTTGAGCGGTTTTTAATTCGCTTAAGCGAATATTGTCCAGTGGCTATTCCTTTAGTCTTGGCCTGAGTGAAAAGTAATATTTTTCAAGTGAAGAAGGCATTCGTTTAAGCCAAAAATGGGTCGCTTGAGCGCATTCTGTCCAGTATCCAAATTGAAGTTTTTCGCTTAAGCGCCTCTTAGCGAAAGTGGTTTTATGGCTGATTAGCTTGAGCGAAATGGTATTCGCTTCAGCAAAATTCCCCGTACTTAGAAATTTTTAATCTTCCTCTTACATTTTCTTCACACACTCATCTTATTATTCCCTTCTTCAGTTTCTTTTCTCTTCTCACTCACTTATAAAGCACATCATACATAAGCATTCACACAACTACACAACTACAAGTTATAACAAAACAAAACAACAACAAATCAAACACACTGGGTTGCCTCCCAGTTAGCGCTTGTTTAACGTCATTAGCTCGACGCCTGATTGATTGTTCAGTCTGGATCATGTAAGTGGTGGATAAGAGTGTTAAGCTTTTCCACCTCCTTTCCCAGATATGTCTTTGATCTTTCTTCATTCAGATTTGAAATCCCTTCAAGAATGTTTAAACTTTGATCCTTTTTGGATTTCTGGTGGGTGACTTTGTCTTCCTCATTTGTTTTGAAACAAACATCAATATTGATTTCTTCTTCTTGCACTCGGATTTTTACTTTTCTGTCACCCAGATCTATGATGACTCTGGCTGCTTTCAGAAATGGTCTCCCCAATATTATAGGTACTTTTGAATCTTCCTCTATGTCTATGATAGCAAAATTCACCTGAAATTCGAATTTATCAATTTTTACCATAACATTTTCAATAATACCATAGGGAATTCTTGTTGATTGATCTGCCTATTGTAAAATCATTTTTGTTGGCCTTATTTCAGAATCCCCTATCTTTTTAAATATAGATAATGGCATTAAATTAACACTGGCACCAAGATCTAATAAAGCTTTTCTTTCTAAAATATTTCCAATGGTTATAGGGATAGAAAAACTCCCGGGATCTGTGGTGTCATGATCTACTGCTTTTTGGATGATATCACTATACCCTTCCTCCATCTCAGTTGTCTCCTTATTTAGTGCTGTCACAGCTTTGCAATGCTCTTTTGGATTTAGCTCGGTGTTTGCCCCATACTGAGGTCATTGATTTTCAGCAATCTGTCGAGCCAATTGTCTAACTTAAGTCTCTAAATTTTTTATAGATGCCTCAGTATTCTTCTGGTGTGTTAGAGAAGCCTGCATAAATTTTTCCAATGTGTCTTCCAATCTTGTTGTCTTTTCCATCAGAGACGGTCCTTGTTGGTGGGCCTGTGGTCTATTGAATGTGCGAGCCTCTTGCCTCTAACCTTGGCCTTGATTTGCATTGTTCCTCCATCCCTGAAATGGTTGATTAGTAAAATTGGAATTAAAATTATTTTGTCTACCTTGATTGTTCATGTAATGGACAGCTTCTTCCTGCGACCCACAATGTCCATTTGGATGGTCACCTCCACAAAAATCACATCTTGCATTCATTTCTTGCTGAGGTTATACAGATTGAACTGAGTGCAATTGTTGAGGAAGTTTGGCCATCTGTTGAGTTAAGGCTTCAATCTGTTGGGTCAGAATTTTGTTTTGAGCTAAAATAGCTTCAGAAGTATTCAGGTCAAGGATTCCTTTCTTTTGTACTTGTTGTCTATCATGCTGTGCTTGATAGTCTGTAGATGACAAAGCTTCTATGATTCTGGTTGCTTGGTCAGCATCTACTGTCATTATTGTTCCGCCAGCACCAGCGTCTAAAATCATCTTTGTGTCAGGCCTTAGCCCATTGTAGAAAATGTTCAGCTGTGCTATATCTTCAAATCCATGATTTGGACATTTGTGCAATAAGGACTTGAATCTGTCCCATGCTTCACAAAAAGGTTCTTCTATTCCTTGACGGAAAGTTAAAATGTCAGACTTTGCTTTTATGAACCTTGATGGTGGAAAGAAACGAAACAGGAATTTCTCCTCCACACTAGACCAACTATTCAAGCTTTGGTTTGGATGCGATTGCAACCATTCTTTGGCCTTTCCAGCTAGAGAAAATGGGAACAAGCGGAGATATGCTGATTCAAGATCTCCTTGCTCAAAGCCCATAGTACCTACCAATTCATAAAATGTAGCTAAGTGAGTATATGGGTCTTCATGTGACATCCCAGTAAATTGGTGAGCACTAATCAAGCTAAGAAATGCTGGTTTCATTTCCAAAGCTCTGGTTTGTGGGATTGTTATGCTTGAAAAATATCTGGGTCCTTGTTGGTTGGCATAGTCTCCCAAGGTACGCCTTGGTGGTTGACGTCCTTCTATATTTGCTTCAGAATTCAGAATGGTTGTTGGTGTTGAGATTGGAGAGGAAGAAGAAGAAGATTGGTCCTCCTCTTGTTATGCTTTTACTTTAGCTTTGATTTTCTTCAAAGTCTTCTCAATTTCAGGATCTATTTCAGCCTATTCTTTGAATCCCTGACTTCTTAATATCATAAGCAAAGCTAGCAAAAGAGAGGTTAACCAAGAAAGTGATACAAAACAACACAAAAATACAATACGTACAGTATTCACACACCGTAATAACTTAATTCAATTACTTCGATCCCCGGTGGACGGCGCCAAAAACTTGCTGGTGTATTTTAAGAGAATCAAGTTTGTATAATACACTCAAAGGAACGTGCCAAAACACGGTAGTTGTAGTTATAAAAGATATTGTTTCCACTAAGGATCATCAGCAATTGAAACTTAAAATATTACGGCGGATTAAAACGATTGTTTTCATGGTTTTTGTGTTCAAAATATAAACTGTAATATATGAACGGGTATGCAATACAATGAAAGGAGTTTGTCAAGTTCTAAAAACTGGGATTAGGATTCACTGATCTTACCTTCCGATGCACAATGTATATTCATGAAAATGGGGTTTGAACTATAATACTTTACGTCACAATCAATGTCATTCATATAATTCCTTGACTACGAAATTCATAAGAACAGATTTGATAACGTCAATCACTTGATCGTTTCAAATCCATTCCAGCATTACGACCGATTGTTTAGACGTTCAATGCGTTAAATACCATCCCTGGTTATTTACTCACAATGAGCATTTCATTTAGATCTATTTTTGAAAGTTATTTTCCAATAACAAACATAAACTTAAATCAAGAAATTAGTGATCAAGTAGATTCAGGCAGTGAACATAAAATGAAATACCAAGAATCATAGAACAAATTTACCTGATTCATGAATATATCATTTATGATCTTCAAGTAAGAAAGGCTACATCCAATCCCAAGGAGAGGTTTAGCCACTCATGGTGGTCATTACAACTTAGAAAACATGAAGAAAAGAAAGAGTACAAAGTGTTTCTAACTATCCAGCCTAGCCAGCCCAGCCGCCCCTGTATTCCATGCAGTAAGCTTATATAAAAGAATACTCGCTCAAGCAAGTTTATATTTTGCTCAGGCGAGGAGCATTCTTCAGCACGAAGGAAATCCACGTCCTGCTTCATTATGGGCTTGATTCGCTTAAGCGATTCAGATTCGCTTAAGCGAATCTTCATATCTGATACTTTATTTCTTTTCGCTTGAGCTGTTTCTTCATCCACTTTAGCGAACCCTTTAAATTTAAGTTCTGGACAAATTTCGCTTGAGCGAAATAATGTCGCTCAAGCGACCTCTACATTGCTGCATTCTGGAAGAAGTTCACTGGCTTTTCTATTCAAACGCTTGAGCGAGGCTAATGTTATTCCATTCTGTACCAATCTCGCTCAAGCGGACTCTGTTTCGCTCGGGCGAATACTTCATTATTCAATACTGGCTTGATTTCGCCTGGGTGAATCACTCCTCGCTCAAGCGAGTCTTGACCTGATACTGTTATTTCTTGTTTTTCCATGCTCGCCCAAGCGAGCTCTTAAATTTATCCTCAGCGACCATGATTCGCTCAAGCGAGATAGCCTCCGCTTGAGCGAATATCACTTGTTTGCTCAACACTTGGTGAATTTTCTTTATTTCTTTTCTTTTCTTCTTTTCTTCTTTCTTCTTCCTGGAATTATAACAAAATTAGCCAATCAACCTGTACAATGTTCATATCACAATTTATATTCTATTTAGCTTACAAAATTGACAAACATTGCACATTATATCCAATTTATGCTTCATTAACCATGCAAAATATAGGTAAATTGGACATCTATCAGTAATATATTTGATCGTTCCTACAGGGATTGTGGTAATTACTTCAATCTTAGACTGATACAAGCTGAACCAACACAATGCAGATAGTGTTCATTCTGTTTTTGTTGTTTTATATTTCTAATGTTTTTGTAATTTCAGAGATAGTATAAAAGGTTAAATGTGATTAATAAAAGATCGGTTAGGATTGCTTCAGCTTACAATTTCATCAAGAAATATGCAATTAAGGTTCAATCAATCTTCAGACTCAAGAGGACAATTCACAGATGGTTACTCCCTAATTCCTTAGATGAATAACACTGATTCCTAAGCATTAAACCCTAATCCCTTAGGTGCTCAATTAACAGAGAAATTTAATGTGAAATTGGGGTCCCCGTATCAATTAGGATACGATAAGGCTTGTCATCTCCCTGTGGAGTTGGAACACAAGGCGTGGTGGGCCATAAAGCTATTAAACATGGACTGTGACCAATCTCAGGAGGAAAAAGTTTTGAAACTCCATGAATTAGAGAAGTTCCGACTCAACGCTTATCAAAGTGCCTCCATTTATAAGGAGAAAACAAAGAAATGGCACGATAAGCGAATTAATAAGAAAGAGTTTCAGAAGGGTGATCGGGTTTTGTTATTCAATTCCCGACTGAAACTCTTCCCTGGAAAACTTAGATCCAAGTGGTCGGGGCCTTTTACTGTAAATGAGGTTTTTCCTCATGGAGCGGTTGAGCTGAAAGATCCGACTACCGATCGGATTTTTAAGGTGAATGGCCAGCGACTCAAACTCTACTTTGGAGGAGAGTTTGATAGGCAGAAAACCTCCTTGTTACTGAAGGCATCTTCGTAGATGCAATAAGGTCAAGCTAGTGACCTTAAAGAAGCGCTCTAGGGAGGCAGCCCTATCTTTTGATTGTTTTGTTTTGAAATTTGAGTCAGAATGAATAAAAAGAAAAACTAAAGATCTAATAAATGAAGTTTATAAAGTTGAAGAAGGAAATCCGAGCTAGATTCTTCTATTTTCGCTCAGGCGAAGCACGTGTAGCTTAAGCGAGACACTGTTGGGTGTTGTTTCACACTTAAGCGAAAAATTTACTGAGTTTTTAGTGAAAATAGTGCACTCAAATAACTGTTACTTATTCTCAATCCTTCTTCCCGATTGAACTTCACTCATCAGTTTTCAATAAAATTTCAAATTCTGATGCGAATAAAAGAAAGACTATGAAGGATTTTTGATCGTTGATGTAATGAATGGGTCAGATGGTGAAAGGCAACTTATTTCAGTCGGCTTTTTATCACTCAGATTCCTCACTCATCACAATCAGTATTGTATCCATTAGTCTGCTATTCATGCGGTCTTTCAGTTTTTCATTCATCCACTCGGCTTTCTCTCTTTCTCTTGGCCGACCTTTATCACTCGGTATTTCTTTCATGCGTCTGTTTTCGCAATTCCTTTTTCATTCACTCAAATGTCTCATTAGAGTATTCGGTTTCTTCCACTCGGTATTCCGTTCACTCGGACCCCTCTGCAGTCGTTCTTTCATTCACTTGATTCTTCCATTCACTCAACTTTTCATTTACCCAGTCAATCTTTCACTCGTCTTTCATTTACTCATTCTTCATTCATTTACTCGTCTTCTATTTATTATATCATTCACTCGTTTTACATTTACTCGGTTTATTTCAGTCAGTTTGTTACCCCTTCGTTCACTCGGTTTTTCCTTCGTTTTTCTACTCGTCTCTCTCTCTGTCTTTCATTCACGTATGTTTAATACACAGATATTATCCACTCGGCCTTATTTTCATTCGTTCTTTCTCCCACTCGCTTCTCTGTTCACTCGTATTTCATTGTAGCACATACAACAGAAATAGGGATCCCACCTGATAGAGATGCATGGTTGGCCTCCATTGGATTCATTATCCCCTCTGAGGACGTACCCCTGGCAGCTGATCCCCCTTCCTCTCCAGAACAGAACGAAGAGCATGAAGTTTCGGATGATTGACTTATTGCTCAGTAGTTTTATTATGTCATGTTGATGTAATGACTTGATTTAAGTTTAATGTTTTCCTAAAAAGTGAATATTTCCTTTGGTTGTTATGAAATTTATGTTTTTATTCAGTTATTCCTTTTTTATTTTGTTTCCCTTGTATCTGTAAATGCGTGCATGACAGCCTGAGTAATTGCTTTCCAGGCGCTGCCAGTCAGGTAAAAAGGGAAGTATTCTAGTACTCTGACTCCTGATTTGATATTCCGATTCCTTATTTGATCAATCTATTAATTATATTTCAAATCCACTTTAATAACTTAAAGTTGCTAATTCTTAAGCTTCAGTCGGATAAATTAATTAATCAGTTTTTGCTTAACTCATGATCCCTGCCCCTAACGATTTTTCATCATTAATTAAAATTGTTTACTCGGCATGCTAGTTAGCAATCTAAATGTATGATCTTACATTAAGTTTGGGGACATGACTGGCTGATTAACTATTATATTCATAGCTTTTGAGCCTGTTTTATCCTTTTCCGAGTGAGCTTGCAGGCTAGTTAGTGAGACAGAATTTGCTTCAGTGCTTGCTAATTGTTGTATGTCAACTAATCGGAAATGATGAAGCCTTCTTTGTTAATTTAGCCAGGGCCAAAAATAGCCTTCCTAATCTATTAAATTATCCTTTGACCTAATGATTATGTTTGAGCCTGAAACCTTTCATTCTGTTTATATACCTAACGTTACAAAGCCTATTTATCCAAGAAAAACCCGACTGAATTACCCCTGGATGTTCTACTGATGAATTGCTAGGTTTTTGCTTATTGCTAGGGACTAGCAATTTCTAAGTTTGGGGATGAAGAGTGTGCCTAACAGTAATTAAGGACACACTCCGACCTTAATTATGGATGAATATGTAGAAAAATAAAAGGAAGAAAGGCAAAGCCGAGAGAAAAATGAATAAGTCAGAAAAGAAAAAAAGGTGCAAAGCACCACAAGAAAAAAATTCGATCGGAAAAAGATGAAAAAAAAAAGGAAAGATCTGAAGGACTGAAAGAAAAAGAAGGTGCAAAGCAGCATGAGTTATTAAGTAGCATTCAGTCGGAAAAGTTAAAAGAGTTGTTAGTAGAGGCAATTAAGTTAGAATTAAGGCAAGGCATCAGTGGATACATCTTGTAACCTATCTATGACTCGGAAAAACAATATTTGAGCATGTAGCCCAGCCCCATTATAAGCTTAAAAAGCCCTTACTGATCTGATTATGTTGGCATATGGTATGACGTGTAGAACTGCTGCAAGCCTATGTTTATCTAACAAGTATGCAGGTGCTGAGTGCATTTTATTCACCTTACACACCGAGAGAAGAGTTAAACACCGACCAGTGAGGAAAGCATCAGCAGCTTGTCTTCCAACGGAGGTGTAAGTTTTTATACTCTTAGAAATTGCAAGAAGAAAGCATGATCGGTATTCAATAATTATAGTATGAACTAAGTTAAGGAAAGGTTGAGTGTGTTGATCAAATGCTGTAGTTAATAAGACTGAATATTTGCTTGAGGACAAGCAAGTTTTAAGTTTGGGGATGTGATAAGTCTTGAAAAGACTTAATTATTTCACTTTTTTATTTAACATTATTTAGTAATTATTGGTTAGTTTGTTAGTATTATTTAATAATTTGATAACAATTCGTATTTTAATTATGAATTTCAAAAGTACTTTATTTATGTAAGAAAATGATTGAAAATATTAATTAATTAAGGAATTTTGAAGTGTTTATAAATTCACTAAGCAGCCAGCGTATAAATGCTAGGAAATTAGCTGTTTAATGGTGCAGGAACAGGGCACACTTGAGAAAAGAAGACAAATCCGAGTGAAAATTACAAAAGCCGAGCGAGATTTGGAAAAATCCGAGTGAGACTTCACAAAGCCGACTGAAAGGAGTCCAAAGACCGACTGAGTGAGACTTCAAAGACACCGACTCCGAAAGAGAACAAGGACTCGGAATATTGCATGAAGAACCCGAACGCCAACTGCAGAATACCGATTGAATAATCAACTCGCTCAAGCGAGAGTTAAATTCGCTCAAGCGAAGGTCAAAAATTAGCTCAAGCGAGGCAATCACGCTTGAGCGAGAAAGCCATTCTGTATTACATATTTCCAATTCGCCCAATTTTCACCATAACGCTTAAGCGACAAAGCATCACTGCAGTACAATTCCCGAGTTTGCCCAAGCGAGAGTTAATCCGCTCAAGCGAAAACCCAGCAGCTGAAGCGAAAAAGCAGTAACTTAAACCCTGTTTTTTCCCTCCAACAACACACACCTGGTGCAATACTGTTTTAGCTTCCATTGCCTTCTTCTCCACTGCTGCAACCTTAGTAACTTAAGTAGTGAACTGTCAATTAGCTGGTGCTGTGCTGTAAATTAGCTAAGGCTGAGCTGGATCCTGTTAAGAGCTGAGCTGTAATTAGTTGGTTACTCTGTAAACTGTGTAATTAGTTTTAGTCGTTGACTTAAGTTTTCCTAAGTTATCAGTTAAGTTAGTTAGGTAGAAACTTATAAATAGGTTATACATATTCTGTAATGAGAGACAGAGAATACATAGAACACATTCTTTTTCATTCTAAACTTCGAGCATCTTACTACTTCATTTTCTCTCTCTAATTCCTCTCCTCCATGATGTTCCACAATCCTTCGATGGAACTGAAGTCAATGGAGTTCTAAATCCCTAAGGTTGGGATTGCGAAGGTGAACAATGGAGTCTTGAAGCTGTGAGCAAGTAGATCGACTTCTAGATCCTGAGGCGAACAAGCTAAGGAGTGGAGCAGAATCGCTGGATTGACAAATCCAGAACTGATGAAGAACTTTGCCAGTGAGGAATCATGGTTGAAGCTTAGGTAACTTCCAGCTTTCTAACTAGTTCAGGCCTAATCAATTTAGGTGAATAGTTAGAGTTCAACCTCCAATTTCACATTAGATTCTTAGGTTAATCGAGCACTTAAGGAATTAAGGTTCATTGCTTAAGGATTAGTGTTTTTCACCTAAGGAATTAGGAAATAACCACAAGCGGATTGTCCTCTAGATTGTGAAGTTCAATTATACTTAATTGCTTGTTTCTTGAGGAAATTGTGAGCCGAAGCAATCCTGACCTGCTTTCTTTTAATCACTTTTCGTATTCATCTTAACTCTGTTTCTGAAAATACCAAAAACAACTAGAAAACATTAAATTTATAAAAGCAAAATGAACTACCTGTATTTCGTGTTGGTTCAGCTTGTACTAGTCCTAGATTGAGGTACTTACCACAATCCCTGTGGGACGATCAAATATTTTACAATTTTAACGACTGGTGCGCTTGCCATAAGTGTAAATCCGAGAGTCATATTTTGTTTTACTAAGATTTTCACTACCAAGTTAATGACTCGGGATTTTAGCATCAATGTGCAGGAGCAGTTCATGCTCAAGCTTGAAGGATGCAAGCTCAAACGAGAGATCCATGCAAAGTACGTGAAAAGACAGAAAGAAAAGCACGACCTCACTCAAGCGAGCAAACTCACGCTCAAGCGTGACTCAAAAATAGCTCTTCACACTCAAGCTTCTTCATCACGCTCAAAGCGTCTCTCCTATAGTACACTGCATATTTCGAGCTCGCTCAAGCGCGAGTACATCACACTCAAGCGTGAGTCCAAAACACCATTCACGCCCAAGCTTCCCCACTCACGCTCAAGCGTGAACTCAACACTGCAGTGAATAATTTGATCCCGCTCAAGCGTAAGCCCTTCACGCTCAAGGGTGAAGGTGGTTATTTAAAGCTGATGCTTTCCCTCCAAAAGAAGCTCTGCACTGTTGCTGTATTGTTTGCCTACTGTACTTTAATAATTTAAGTATCAAGTTGTAATTATTTATTTATTTGTATTTATGTAATTAGTTTAGTTAGTTTAATTATTAATTAAGGTTTCTTTGTAATTAATTAAGTTAGTTAGTTATTTGCATATATATATATATATATACTTGTATATACTCTCTGTAGAGAACATGGAGACAGTAGACACAGAACACGGAGACAGTAGACACAGAACACAGAGACAGTAGAATACAAAACACGACTCATTTTCCAATTTCCAATCCCTCTCTAATTCTTTTCTCTCTCTAAATTCTCTCATCCATGTCTCTCTATATTCCTTTGACAGAATCCATTTCCATGGGTTTCTAAGTCCCTAAGGTTGGGATTGCGAAGGTTTGCAATGAAATCTTGAAAGTGTAGTGAGGAAATCAACTTCTAAATCAAGACTAATTTTACCGACCAATCTTTTCTAGATTTTCTGACCACTTTCTCTAAGATTCTTTTGATTTCTCTATTTGACAGCTCGACTTGTCCATAAGTTTGTGGATGGTAAGGAGTGGATATCTTATGTAAAACCTCATAGTGACGCAGGGCTTTTTCCATTATCTTATTGCAAAAATGTGAACCCCCATCACTAATAATTACTCTCGGAACTCCAAACCTAGAGAAAATATTCTTCTTGATGAACCTAAGCACAACCTGTGCATCATTGGTTCTGGTCGGAATTGCCTCTACCCATTTGGAGACATAGTCTACAGCAACAAGAATATATTCGTTGGAGAACGACTTAGGAAAGGGTCCCATGAAGTCGATACCCCAAACGTCAAATAATTCCACAATTAGAATATTTGTCAAAGGCATGCCAGCTTTAGCAGAGAGACCTCCACTTCTTTGACATTTATCACACCTTTTGACATATTCTTTGGCATCTTGAAAGATAGTTGGCCAATAAAAGCCACTCTGTAAGATTTTTGCTGCTGTACGGGAGGCACCATGATGACCTCCATAATAGGAGTCGTGGCAGTGCCACAAGAGCCTTTCTTGCTCAGATTCAGGCACACAGCGCCTGATCACTCCATCTACGCCTATTTTAAACAAAAATGGATCATCCCAAAGAAAAGCCTTACTATCATGAAAAAAAAATTTTCTCATTTGGGATGTCCAACCATCAGGTACCATCGAGGCACTTTTAAAATTTGCCATGTCAGCGTACCAAGGCCCAGTTATAATTACCATCAACCTTTCGTCTGGAAATTCTTCTTTTATTATGACAGAATCCGACTCAACTTCCAGACGAGACAATTGGTCTGTAACTGAGTTCTCTACTCCTTTTTTGTCTCGTATTTCTAAGTCAAACTCTTGGAGTAACAGAACCCACCTAATCAGTCTCGGTTTAGACTCTTTCTTAGCTAGTAAATACTTGATTGTCGAGTAGTCTGTATATACAATAACCTTGGCCCCAATCAAGTAAGTACGAAATTTATCAAATGCATACACCACAGCAAGCATTTCTTTTTCAGTAGTGGTGTAATGTATTTGATTTTCATTCAACACCTTACTAGCATAATAGATTACATGAGTTAATTTTCCCTTTTTCTGACCCAGCACATCCCCGACTGCAAAGTCACTTGCATCACACATTAATTCAAACTGTAAAGACCAGTCGGGTGATGCAAGGATTGGAGCTAAAGTCAAACTTTGTTTTTAATTTTTCAAATGCCTTGACACAGTTTTCATTAAATGCAAACACGTGATCTTTCACAAGCAAATCGGTCAAAGGCTTAGCTATTTTTGAAAAGTCTTTTATGAATCTTCTATAAAACCCAGCACATCCTAGAAAACTCCTTACTCCTTTCACGTTGATCGGAGGAAGAAGTTTTTCAATAATTTCAATCTTGGCTCGGTCTACTTGAATGCCCTCAGCAGAGATTTTGTGGCCAAGGACTATTCCTTCCTTAACCATAAAATGGCATTTTTCCCAGTTAAGGACAAGGTTAGTTTCTTGGCATCTCACCAGCACCTTAGATAGGTTGCTGAGGCATGAATCAAAATTACTCCCAAATACCGAGAAGTCATCCATAAACACTTCAATGAATTTTTCCACCATATCCCCAAAAATTTCCAGCATGCACCTTTGAAAGGTTGCTAGAGCGTCGCACAGCCCGAACGGCATGCGCCTATATGCAAAAATTCCATAAGGACAGGTGAATGCAGTCTTTTCTTCGTCTTTTGGGTCAACACAATTTGGTTATAACCTGAGTACCCATCAAGAAAACAATAGTACTCATGCCCTGATAACCTCTCGAGCATTTGGTCAATAAATGGCAGGGGGAAATGGTCTTTCCGAGTGAAGTCATTCAGCCTTCTGTAATCAATACACATCCTCTAGCCTGTTGTGGGCCTGGTGGCAATAACTTCACCTTGGTCTTTTCTTACAGTCGTCATTCCTCCCTTCTTGGGCACCACTTGGACTGGGCTAATCCAAGGGCTGTCCGAGATCGGGTAAATGATTTCTGCATCTAGGAGCTTGACCACTTCCTTCCTCACTGCTTCCTTTATAATAGGGTTCAGTCTGCATTGTGGCTGTACAATAGGGGAATAGTCATCCTCCATCAGGATTTTATGCATACAAAAGGATGGACTGATTCCCTTCAAGTCAGAAATGTTCCAGCCAATGGCGGATTCATGAGCCTTTAATTCCCCAATTAGTTTATTCACATCCTCTTCTTTTAAGTCGGCATTAACAATGACAGGATAAGTGTTGTTTCCTCTCAGGAAGACATATTTCAAATGAGAAGGTAAAGGTTTTAAATCATATTTTTCTTCAGAAAATTCCTTTCCTTTCTCAGCTTCAATATTTTTTAAATTATTTTTCTTTTCTTTTTCAAAATCACCTACTTCTAATACTTCCAGAAGGCTCAATATTTTCGAGTGAGAGTCATTTAACTCCTCAGTCTTGGAGTCAAAGTCATCCTCTAAAAAAGTTCGTAGGGCTTCTTCCTCAGTTTTTAATAGTAATGGAGTCTGGTAATTTTCAACCTCTTCAATCATTAGGCAATCCATCCATTCAGTCGAATGTTTCATGGAATTAAAGACATTAAAAATTACTTGCTCCTCTTGAACTCTCAGCATGAGTTCACCCTTTTGGGGAAGTTTCTTTTGAATGATTACGCTACACTCTTGAGTGAGAGTAATCATTTCATCCCCCCTAGGCTTCCTCTTCTTAGACAATAATTCTTTTAAAAATTTTGCAAAGGAAGGCATCTCCTGCAATGCCTCAGCAAAAGGGATATTAATGTGAAGTTTCTTGAAAACCTCTAAGAACCTAGCAAACTTCTGCTCCTCTATTTGCTTTTTAAACCTGTGCGGAAATGGAGCATTCCTTAATTTTTCAGGAGTCAGCTTAGAAGCTTCTTCCAGAATCAGATCAACCTTTTTCTTTTTCTTTTGATGGACTTTATTTTCTTTTTCTTTTTCTATTTCATTTTTATTTTCTACTTCATTTTTATTATCCTGCTCGGTTTCTTTATTATTTCTTTTTCTGAACTTATTTCCTGACTCAGAGATGGAGAAATAATTTTTCCACTCCTAGTAATTATGGCCTTGCAATGTTCCCTTAGATTTACCTCGGTATCTCCAGGGAAATTTCCTGCTTGCCTCTCAGCTAATTGTTTAGAAAACTGTCCTACTTGGTTTTCTAAATTTCTTATGGACGCTTCCTGATTCTTAAAACTGGCCTGAGTGGCCTGAATAAACTGAGAAAGTACATTCTCAAGTTTGGATTTTTCTTTAACAGGAGGGTGAGAAGGTTGTTGTGGTCTATTTGTGGGTTGACTCGGTAGAGTGTTCTGATTCAAATGTGGACCTTTCTGCCAGGAAAAATTGGGGTGGCTCCTGTAATTAGGATTAAAAGAATTAGAAGGATAATTCCTTTGATATTGTTGCTGCCCCATATAATTCACTTGCTCGGAAGGCATATTTGGATCACACAATCCATTCTCATGGTCTCTACCACAAAAATCACAATTGATCATAGAAACTTGACTCGGCTTTTGGAGTTCTGAAATCTGAATGCTTAATTTTTCCAAAGCCTGAGTCATCAGTTTACTCTGAGCCAGATAAGCATCTTGTGCTTATAATTCTAATATCCCCCTCTTAGGGACTTGGCTCCTCTCACTAATCAAACATTCATTAGAAGCCATCACATCAATCAGCTCTATAGCTTCTTCTACAGTTTTAGTTGTTAATGAGCCTTCAGCCGAGGCATCAATCAGGACCCTGGTAGCTGGCCTGACACCATTATAGAAAATAGTCACCTGCTGCACATCAGAAATCTGATGATGAGGATATCTCCTCAGGCTTTCCTTATACCGATCCCATGCTTCCATCAAAGACTCACCTTCTCTTTGCTGAAAACATGTGATTTCATTGCACAACTTTGCATATTTAGAAGGAGGAAAGTATTTAATCAAAAATTTTCTTTGCAAATCCTCCCAGGTGGAAATACTGCCTCTCGGTTGACTCTGCAACCAGGCTTTTGCTCGGTCCCTCACTGAAAATGGAAACAATCTCAGTCGGATTACCTCGTCAGGGACTCCATTCATTTTTACCGTGTCACAGATTTGGAGGAAGGTTGCTAGATGCAAATTTGGATCCTCAACCTCACTTCCTCCGAACTGTTCATTTCTTACCAACTGTAGTAAAGCCGGTTTTAGTTCAAAATTATTTGCTGAAATTGGTGGCCTAAGGATGCTAGATTGCGATCCTTCTTCAGTCGGCCTGGAGTAGTCACCTAGTGTAACTCTCCTCTGTTCCATTTCTTTTTCTTATTTTTGCTTTTTCTTTTTTCTTAGTCTACGTTCTAACAAGTCTATGTCAGGATCAAAGAAGAAAGGTTCTCCTCTGCTCCTTGACTGCATACAACAAATGTCAAACAAAAGAACAATTCACTGCTATGACTAAATCTATACGAAAATGACAAAAATACTTTTACTAAAAACAAACTTGAAACTACGTATTAAATGCAAACAAAAGTAAAATGGTTCAGTCTAGTACCGGTCCAAGGATTGTTGATATTACTCAACAATCCCCGGCAATGGCGCCATTAACTTGATGCTAAAATCCCGAGTCATTAACTTGGTAGTGAAAATCTTAGTAAAACAAAATATGACTCTCGGATTTACACTTATGGCAAGCGCACCAGTCGTTAAAATTGTAGAATATTTGATCGTCCCACAGGGATTATGGTAAGTACCTCAATCTAGGACTAGTACAAGCTGAACCAACACGAAATACAGGTAGTTCATTCGGCTTTTATGAATTTAATGTTTTCTAGTTGTTTTTGGTATTTTCAGAAACAGAGTTAAGATGAATACGAAAAGTGATTAAAAGAAAGCAGGTCAGGATTGCTTCGGCTCACAATTTCCTCAAGAAATAAGCAATTAAGTATAATCGAACTTCACAATCTAGAGGACAATCCGCTTGTGGTTATTTCCTAATTCCTTAGGTGAAAAACACTAATCCTTAAGCAATGAACCTTAATTCCTTAAGTGCTCGATTAACCTAAGAATCTAATGCGAAATTAGAGGTTGAACTCTAACTATTCATCTAAATTGATTAGGCCTGAACTAGTTAGAAAGCTGGAAGTTACCTAAGCTTCAACCATGATTCCTCACTGGCGAAGTTCTTCATCAGTTCTGGATTTGTCAATCCAGCGATTCTGCTCCACTCCTCAGCTTGTTCGCCTCAAGATCTAGAAGTCAATCTACTTGCTCACAGCTTTAAGACTCCATTGTTCACCTTCGCAATCCCAACCTTAGGGATTTAGAACTCCATTGACTTCAGTTCCATCGAAGGATTGTGGAACGTCATGGAGGAAAGGAATTAGAGAGAGAAAATGAAGTAGTAAGATGCTTGAAGTTTAGAATAAAAAAGAATGTGTTCTATGTATTCTCTGTCTCTCATTACAGAATATGTACAACCTATTTATAAGTTTCTACCTAACTAACTTAACTGATAACTTAGGAAAACTTAAGTCAACGACTAAAACTAATTACACAGTTTACAGAGTAACCAACTAATTACAGCTCAGCTCTTAACAGGATCCAGCTCAGCCTTAGCTAATTTACAGCACAGCACCAGCTAATTGACAGTTCACTACTTAAGTTACTAAGGTTGCAGCAGTGGAGAAGAAGGCAATGGAAGCGGAAACACTATTGCGCCAGGTGTGTGTTGTTGGAGGGAAGAAACAGGGTTTAAGTTACTGTTGGGTTTTCGCTTGAGCGGATTAACTCTCGCTTGGGCGAACTCGGGAATTGTACTGCAGTGATGCTTTGTCGCTTAAGCGTTATGGTGAAACTTGGGCGAATTAGAAATATGTAATATAGAATGGCTTTCTCGCTCAAGCGTGATTGCTTCGCTTGAGCTAATTTTTGACCTTCGCTTGAGCGAATTTAACTCTCGCTTGAGCGAGTTGATTATTCAATCAGTATTCTGCAGTTGGCGTTCGGGTTCTTCATGCAATATTCCGAGTCCTTGTTCTCTTTCGGAGTTGGTGTCTTTGAAGTCTCACTCAGTCGGTCTTTGGACTCCTTTCAGTCGGCTTTGTGAAGTCTCACTCGGATTTTTCCAAATCTCGCTCGGCTTTTATAATTTTCACTCGGATTTGTCTTCTTTTCTCAAGTGCGCCCTGTTCCTGCACCATTAAACAGCTAATTGCCTAGCATTTATACGCTGGCTGCTTAGTGAATTTATAAACACTTCAAAATTCCTTAATTAATTAATATTTTCAATCATTTTCTTACATAAATAAAGTACTTTTGAAATTCATAATTAAAATACGAATTGTTATCAAATTATTAAATAATACTAACAAACTAACCAATAATTACTAAATAATGTTAAATAAAAAGGTGAAATAATTAAGTCTTTTCAAGACTTATCACACATATAAACAAACAATTGCCTATCGTTTGTACGCTGGATTAGTGAATTTATAAATAAACATAATTTCTTAACTAGTTATTGTTTTTAATCATTTTCTTGCATAAATTAAACACTTTTGAAATAAATAAATAAAATAAGAATTATTGACAATTTATTAAATAATAAAGCCAAACTAAACAATATTTAATGGATTATGTTAAATAAAAGGTGAAATAATTAAGTCTTTTCTAGACTTATCAGTAAATTTATTGTACATTTACTCATCCTAAAAAATTACTGAGCACCATCATTATTTTTGATAGCTTGTTGGTTTGGTGAATACTTTGCTCGTGAATTCTCCTAACTAGCGACCGCCATATGAAAAGGAACCCCAAAAAAGAAAATTAGCGACTACCTTAACGACAAGTAAAACCCCGTCGTTAAAAAATGCAAAAGTTCATCACTAAATCTGTCGCTAGTTCAGTCACTATCTTTTACTTCCCTCTTTTTTGGGTTTCCCTCCAAGGGTTTTTGTTGGCGGGTAAACGTAGCGACCGCTTTGCGCCATCGCTAACTCCAGAAAAATGTAGCGATGGTATGTACCACAGTCGCTATGTGAGCAACTACAAAAACTCATCGTGGATCCTATCGCTAAATCTTGATGCCAAATAAGCATTGGAAGGAAACCAAAAAAAGATAGAGGTAAAATGTTAGCAATGGCCAAAAGGGTGTCGCTTATCTTGCGATGGTACTCGGCGTCGCTATATGTGAAAAATGAACCGTCACGGTAGCGGTCACTAATTTTCCCTCCATCTTCTTCCGTTTGAACTAATCTTTTTTATTGAATTAGGTTAGTGATGGGACTCTTGTCTTCACTAATCTTACATCTTTTTTGACCAAGGAATCCGCGTCACTAATTGCGTTACTACCGTAGCTTTAATTTGACACGTGGGCACCTAGCTATGGTCCTTAACCATCGCTTAAGTCGCTACTAAGTAGTCGACATCCTTGATTGCGTTGCTAACATAACTTAACTGAGCGACAATATGTGGCCGTCGCTAAAGCTAAAACTTATTTGAGGGTCATCTTTTCCCTTCGTCACTTTCAATTTCTGGCTTAACCTCCCAAAACCCCCGTGTCTCAGTTTCCCCCTCCCTCACCTTCCTCTATCTATAACTTTATTCTCGTTACCCCAACACTCAGCCTCACCTTCCTTTAGCTGTCTCTCAGGTTCCCCATCCTTTAGCTTCCTATCTCTATTATCGTAATATCAGTCAGGTGCGCGGAGAAAGAGACCACCTCCGACTCTGACGAATGGTAACGTGTGGCCTTCATCATTATATACATTATTGTTTTTTGTTATTCCCTAATTATTTTTTACCCATATTCACTATTTATTAGTGTCTGATGGTGCTTCTTACCCTTCCTTAATTTTCAATGTGAATCATGGATAGTAGAGCTTTCTGACGCTGTCTCTGCCTAACAACACAGCTTGTCCGTTACATCTCAAGTATGATTATTATTGTAAGGGGTTGATCTTTTAGAAGCTAATTTGGGTTTTAATCCTAGCTATGTTTGGCAAAGACTTTGAGAAGCAAAGAATGTTATTGTTCAAGGTACTAAATGGAAAAAATATTAATATTTGTTTGATGCTAATACTAGACTTTGGAATCACTTATTAATTGATGAAGTTTTCCATCTTTTAGAATCTTAAAAAATTAAGAGTATTTCCTTGAGTTAGTCTCAAAAATTAAGATACATATTGGGCAGTGAAATAATTAGTTGTTGAAATAGATTCTCTATTTTTATTTACAAGCTCTAAGAAGTCAAAAAAGATTTCCCATTAATATCTCATTATATAAATAATAGTGTGTCATTATTGAATTCTTTTGACTTGATTGATTTTTGGTGTTGTATAAAGAAGTTATAATAAGGCTGTGAATCTTGTAACAAATAGAGCTAATAAGTTTGGATGCATGATAGATGTCCAATTTATATATATTTTGCAGTGAAAATGAAGCATAAATTAGACATAATATGCAATGTTTGTCATTTTGTAAGCTATATAGAACATAAATTGTGATATAAACATTGTATAAGTTGATTGGTTAATTTTGTTACAATTACAAGAAAAATCAAAGAAGAAAGAAGAAGGAAAAAGAAAAGAAGAAAATCCACTAAGTATAAGCAAAGGAGCTGGGATTTGCTCAAGCAAAGGTCGTCTCGCTTGAGCAACTCAAAGTCACTTAGGCCAAATTGAAGGCTCGCTCGGGTGAGAAAGTAATTCAATAGATATAAGTAACAGGGGCAAAATTCGCTTAAGCGAGAAGACATTCGCCTAAGCGAATAAAGGCCAGTGAGGAATAATAAAGAAACCGCTCAAGCGAAGGTTGTTCGCTGGAGCGAAATTTTTACAGAATACAAACATGAAGACTTCACTCAGGCTAAACAATAAAGGCATCAAGTGAAATTCTTCTAGTGAGCTATAATGTTGAAGTCGCTTGAGCAACCCAATTTCGTTCAAGTGATTTTTGTCCAGAATTAAAAAGAGTGAAACTCGCTGCAACCAAAATAATGATACATCAAGCGAAATTGGAACAGGGGCTCATAAGCTTGAGTTTTGCTCAAGCGAAAATGGTTGCTTGAGCGAATCAGGCATACAAACTAAGCAGGAGGTGGAGTTTCTTCATGGTGAAGGATGCATCTCGCTTGAGCGAGACTTAAACTTGCTTGAGTGAGTTAATGCATTATAAAAAAAAATCAATGTGAAACAGAGAAAAAAAGGTTGGTTATGCATGCAGAGAGAGAGAACGTGAGAGATATTTTTCTTATAAACAGTGTATCTAGCCTAGGTTTTTCTTCTTCATTTCACTTGTATTGTAAGATCATGACCACCATGAGTGGCTAATCCTCTCATTTGGGATTGGAGGTAACCAATCAACCCGGATATACACTTGTGTAATATTTATGTGATTCATGAGTTGTTTTATGATTCTTTGTCTTCCATTTTATGTTCATTGCCTGAATCTATTTGATCACTAGTTTCTTGATTCAATTTTTCGTTTGTTGTTGGAAAATGACTTTCAAAAACAGATCTAAATGGAACACTCATTGTGAGTAGATAACCAGGGATGGTATCTAACTCAATGGACGTCCAAACAATCGTTCTTAATGCTGGAATAGATTTAAAATGATCAAGGGATTGACATTATTAAATTTATTCTTATGGATTTCATAGTCAAGGAATTGATATGAATGACTATGATTGTGACGTAAAGAATCATATCGCAAATATTGATTACATGAATATTAACGGTGTATCGAAAGGTGAGAAAGGTGAATCCGATTCCCAAACTCTAAACTCTGTTATTTCACTTACATTTCTTGTATTGCTTTTATAGATTTATAAATTTATGAAGAGTTGTTTTAATTCATTATCATGAAAACCATAAATCATTTCTGCCGTAATAGTTTGAAATCGATTTGAAACGATCCGTAGTGGGAACAACATTTGTTCTCTTGAACATATACTACACCGACAAGTGGTATACTTGCCACGAGTTACTTTAAAATTGACCATCTGAGTGTTTTATGAATATATCATACCCAAACATCCAGCAATGCATGATCTTTCTAAGTTTGCTTCTTAGTATATTTCAGTAAATATTATTGTTTTCCTGATTCATAAGTCAGAATGATGAACCTAATTCCTTATAGTTTTCAATCAATTGTTTGGTTTGACATCCACATTCAAGTTCATCAGTGTTGTTACGTATTAAAGGGAATTAAAAATGTGTAATTATTGCAATATTTTCAGGTTTTATTTAGTTATCTTCTTTTTATTTAGTTTATGTGGCTAAAAGCAAAATGTAATGCTTGTTTGTCAACCTGGTTGTGAAAAGGAAGTTTGAGACACCATCTGATAGTCATAGTTAATGTCAACTTCATATATTGGCATCATTAAATTTCATGATTAAAAATTTATTTTAGAATTGTGTTTGGATTATCTTAACTAAAACCAAAGTGGCATAAACTATTATTATAAAGAAGTTACAAGTCTTGGTATGGAAACCTATATTAGAATGTTAATATTTAAATAAGAAACAGATTTGGTTATTTTCAGTTGAGACTAAGCCATAGTTGTGAGTATACATTTAAATGTAGATAAGAATCATGACTTCTAGAAACAACACTCAAATAAAGAAATCCATTTATTGTAAAGGGAAAACCACAAGCTTTCAGAACACCTGGGAATAAAAATTTGAAAGCAAAAGCAAATACTCATTTGAAAGGCCCTTTGATTTTAGAAAATATTTTCTATATCTATTTCATGTTTTTTATTTCAAAAAATGTTTCCAAGCTTCCTATCGCTCAAGCAAGTAACCATGTGAGGGGAATCTCACTTGAGCGAATGAGCGTGGAAACGCCCCTGGTGGGTTTTCTCTCACACGAGGAGGCTCGCCCAAGTGAGTTATGTCAATCTCGCTCAAGCGAAGGTGAATCTCGCTTGAGCGAGTTGCCTAGAATTGAAATTTATTTCATTTTCTTTGTGTTGGGCTTATGTTGGACCCTCTTCCTTTGTGATATGAATTGATTGAGGGGATGTATGAAGGGTACATAGTGATGATATAACATGGTGGTGTTGATATGGATTAAAACATTAGGATAATTCGTTTATGCTTATAATATATAATGAAAAACATAAATGATTACCACCTAAAATGGAATAATGAAAGAAGGATAATGAGAATATGATGATGGGGTTATGAGATGCACCCTAGTATGATTATGAAACCGATGAATCGAAGATGATATCGGTATCGTGTGATAATAAATGATGTTGTGATTATTCCTTGAATTAAGGGGTGAATGTTATGATTGATGAATTTTAAAATGCCATTGTATTTTATACAAGTGTGGTCTTGTATGTGTGGTTTGAATTATATTAATAAATTATTATGAATACCACACCAATGTATATATATATATATATATGAGACAATGGCAATGAATATTGAGATGAAAATCCACTAAATGAATGTGTGGTAATAATGATGACTATTACGTAATGTTACAACGCCATTATGGTTGATTGCAAGTATTGACTTGTGTGTATGATATGAAATATATGTGAAATATGTTGAGATGTAATGCCATGTATAAAACTTAAAAACAATGGCTAAAACCAACAATGATAAAATCCACTAAGGTGTGTGTGGTGGTGTTGGTGATTATGATGATGATGATTGATGAGTGGAATTTAGGATGCATAGTGTGAGAAATGCATTTGATCTGCATTGCATTGAATCCATGGCATATCATAGCCACCGATGTTAGAATGTTAGGGGAGTTCCCTCAGCCGACCCAGTGGGAGGGTGGCTCAGTGCACAAGCGATTGTTGTTTCCCCTGTGACTCGGTGTGTAAGTCACGAAGCTACCTATGTATTGCTACAGGGAGCTACATGTGGCCGACCCTTGTGGGGGGTGGCTTTTGATGAACAGGTGACCCTGGTGGTCCATTGGATCACAGCCGCCATGAAATGAGTCATGGTCGGCCCGCAACACCATATATTGATTATGTTGTTTACCGCGGTCATGGTGAAAATGGCCAGGTGTTGCATTATGGGCGATGCGGTTTGGTACTAGTAAAAATTAGTGATTATGCATGCATTATGAGATATGTGTATACATTATACTACTACAGTAGGGGCATGGTATGTGATCATTCTTGACTTACAATTTGGTGTTTATTCCCACAGTCGGATCCGCATTTGTTGTCTATTCCATTATACATATGCATTAGCCATAAGAGCATTTGCATATAGCATAAAGATATGCCAGAATATGATGATGATTGATGATGATGGAAGTTGTGGCATGATGATGACGACATAGGTAATTGATGTACCTAAAAGACTATATGAAATTAATAAATGATATGTGAACTGTTCTTTACAGGGGGTGTAGAAGTATGCTTGTAGAACAACTCAAAATATACATATAAATGTGTTTTTGATACAAAGCAATGTACGTATAAATGTAAATACAGAGAGTCTTTGTAAGTTGAGGCGGAGTGCAATGTACTCTGGGACGGTGTCACAGTCCGCCTGGCGGGATCTACGTTGCCTTGACCCGATTGGGGGTGGTACCTGCAATCGTTCTCTGACGCTCAAGTCAGTATTTCAGAATACTTAGAGACTTAGAAAGACAGTCAGAGAGAATTATGTAAGTAAGAGAGTGTAAGGTTCAGAGAATGGGAAAAAGATCCCTTATACCTTTTCGAGAGAGGTTTATATACCTGTTACTGGTGCTCCATTATTGGTAGGACCCGCTCCTTGTCTTCAGGCATAATGCTGAAAAGGTAGTGGGTCTTTGCGCCGTTTACATGCACCATTATTGTAGTAGGTATCACCACTTGTATGGAAAGCGTTAGTGCTTTAATATTTTATTGTTATTTCCCTTTATGCGTGACAGCGTGATTCCCATTATTAACCTCTCAAGACAGAGTTAATCTCATGCCGGGGTTGTGAGTATGGGCTCGCTACGCAGTGTGGGAAATTCAGTATTCCGCCAATATTGAGCTTATGGCTTGGCGGAGTAACAACTTTGGCGGGGTTACGTTCTTTGGCGGAGTAACATGCCTTGGCGGAGTAAGGTGCCTTGGTAGTGTAACGTGCCTTGGCGGGGTTATGTTCCTTGGCGGAGTAACATGCCTTGGCGGAGTTACCTGCCCTGGCGGTATGTACTCCGTATAGAAGTGATTATAATGTACTCAATCGCGTACTCCTCTTGTTCAAAATGCTGATCTAGCAAAGCATTAAAGTCATGCTCTTGGGGCCGGTGTTAGGACCGGATCATATGCCCCCTAGCTTGTTATAGTGACTGGCGGAGTCACTTTAATGAGCTATAACACTTAAGTTTAGCTTTTGTAGGCATGGGTTTAGGCGGCGCTTGTTATTTCAGGATTTATGGACAAGTGTTTTTGTGCATTTATTAGCTGTCATCACTTGCCACGCCTGTCATTAATGCGCCTCGAAACCACGTTTTTTTATTCTTCAGTCTCCCATTGCCACGTATGCCCTCGTAACGATTGCCATTCCAATGATGGGACATAAATGCGCGTGATGGCAATTAAGAAACGTTTTCGAGGTTATTACCGTGGGCCTTGGATTTTGAAAACGCGGCCCATGAAATATCTGCCCTTAGATATATCTATTGGTTTCAGCAAAAAAAAAAGGAACCGTCAGTGAGATAAATCCAACGGTTGTAAACGCATATTTCAATTTTAGAACCGTTGATGAGATTTATCTAACGGCTGCAAACACATCTTCGAGATTTCTGAGGATTCGCTTATTTCCCCCCAAGCCATGCCTATAAATAGGTAAACTCTTAGAAGGGAAATGTTTTGTTTTATCTCTCACTTTGTATTTGTTCGCTGAAAGTGTTTTTGCTACTCTCTTGCGAGTTTATTGGTGTTTGGAGTTCTTCTATCTTTCAGAAGCTTAAGGTACTTGCTTCTTCCTCTTCTTTGCTTCTTCATTTCCATTGGGTTAGCTTTAGTTTTCCTTTTTGTGTGTTCGTAAAAAGGAAGATGAGAGGAAAGAGGTCAGAGTCTTATTCTAGGGTTTCTGTTCGTCCCATGTTTTCTGATATTGAGAGTGAAGATGAGGCTTTTTATACTGGGAGGGACTCGACATTTTACAGCAGCGTAGAGTACTTTAGTAATGCTGTACATTCGTTTATGTCAGGAGGTATTTCCCATACCCAAGTATTGACAATGGCAGAGTGTCAAAACGTCGTGTTGCATGGACTGGACTGGGAGAAGAAGCTCGAGATTGATCCTTATTGTTGGGTTGAGGAGGATGTTAAGGGTACTTCCTCTCGCCATGCAACAACTAGTGGTGGTGTGTTGGAATTCTCTGTGCCTATCTGGAAAGATGAACGGTATGAAGATAGGTTCATTGTTCGCTCTCCTAAGACATTCGAAAGGATTTGCCATCGTCCTCAGAATAATCGTACAATATATATATACGATATTCTGTTCACTCAGCTGGGAGTGCGTTTCCCCTTGAACAGATTCCAGATGGGCGTGCTGAGGTTCTTGGATTGTGCTCCTTCTCAGCTGCACCCAAATGGTTGGGGAATAGTTCAAAGCTTTGAGGTGATGGCGGAGCATCTGGAGTTTACGCCTACTGTGGCGTTGTTCTTTTCTTTCTGCCGCATCATGAGGAGGGTGAACATAAAAACAGGCGGCATGGGCCTTGTTACTCTTCGGGCGGAGCCGAAGATTTTAAACTTCAAGTCGTTTGCTGACTCCGCCAAGGAAGGCGGACTCCACTTCAGAAAAAGTTTTATAAAGGTTTCTGTGAAGAAGGGGGAGTCCGTCTTCTGGCGGAATAAAGAGGGAATTGATCGATTCCCAGTTGCGTGGACACATGAGCACTTTCTCTTAACCAAGCGAGCGTATGAAGTTGAAGAGGGTGCTCTATCGGCGGCGTCTGTGGAAGTACTTCGAACTTTGAAGGAGTACAACTCCGTCCACAAGCTGCTTTTATGTCGAAGGTTGCTTGGGTGGGATGCTCAGGGATATTTAAGTAATACGTTAAGATATTTGGCTTGAATATTACTCTTGTTGTTTCTTGCAGTTTCTGATCAAATTTATGCATGTTGTTTTGCAGGAGAAATTGCTGCATTCCCTGGGATAGAGCGCATCAGGCAGATCCGAATGAGCCGCAGGGAAATTAATGCGGAGAACAATGTGCAGCCCAGGAGGAGTCTGACTGCTGCTCTTACAAAGACCCTTCCTTTCCCTGCATCCACCAACATAGTGAATTTTGAAGGTGGTGCAGGGTCTTCAGCAGCTGCTGTTGAAAGGCGTTCTAAAAAACGCCAAGAACCAGAAGCTGCTGAAGAGGAAGAAGAAGAAGTAGATCTTCATGCCTTGCAAAGAAGGAGGATTAAGGGCAAGAAGAGGGCTGAGGAAGGGACATCAATCGATGTTGCCATTGACTTGGAGGAGACTCAGGAGGTACCTGTTATGGGTACTTCTGCTGATATGGGCGGTGTTGAAGGCATCCCCGAAGAAGATTTCGTGGGGGAGCAAGCGGAGGGATTCCAAGCCTTTCCTGACCAAGTTGCGGGGGACAAGGCAGAGAGAGTTCAAATTTCCCCAGTTCGCCCGTCTGAGGATCCCGCCTTGAGCTTGACCACTCGAGGGACAGCAGTTTTCCCCATTGATGTGCTAGGGGAATCATCCAGGCGGTTTGTCTCTTTGCCCCAGGCGGGGTCTCGCTTGAATCCCTTTTTATACTTTGCAAATACGGGATCCCGCCAGTCAGAGAGGCGTGATCCAGAATTCATCCTCCGCCCCGACATCGACTTTGAGGAGGTTCCTGAGGCTGCTGCAGCTGCGAGGTGGCACCTTGCAGAGATAGATCGTTTCTTGGCCTCTGTCCCCCAGATAGCTGACGTTGCTGCCAAGGCCAACATGTTTCAGGCGTCTTACCACGAGTCTGTGGAAAAGATTCGTAGCTTGGAACATGACAATGAGCAGCTGTCCGAGGTGATCAAGGCCAAGGACAAACATCTTGACACCGCCGACTCCGACATCAAGAAGTTGATGGAGGAGTTGGCTAAGGTGAAGGCTGAGAAGGTCCTGCTAGAACAACAGAATAAAAAGTTGGGCGAGGAGGTGAGTGGACTTTCCCAGGTCAAGGCTGATAATGTTCTGCTGAAGCAACAAGTTTCAAATTTAAATCAGCAGAACCAAATTTTAGGCGGAGACGTGAGCATTCTTCAGCAGAGGCTGGTCTCCATAGAAATAAATAAAACCATAGCTGAAGACGCCTGGGCGGCGGAGTTGGGCGAAGCAGCAACTGTATATGGTAACCTTGAAGTGCAGGTTCAAGAGCTGCAAGTTGAAAAGACTACCTCAGATGCCACCAATAAGAGGCTCGACAAGGAGTTAGAATCTGCCTTGGATGCAGCTGAGGCGGCGATTGATGATACTTTCAGCATGGCCGTTCGCCAACTCCGTTATCGCCATCCAGGTGTTGCTCTCTCCACCACAGGCATTCATCCCTACTACGAATTTATCAATGGAGAATTGATGGTGCCTGTTCAAGGGGGTCATGCTCCTGCGCCCAGTGTTGAATATATCTTGGCGGACTTGCCTCCCTCTCAAAGTTTAAGCAAACCTGGTGAAGGTCAGGCCACCTCTGCCCAACAAGAAGGGATGCCGTCCGACCCTTAAAGACCAGCTCCTGAAACCCTTCGCAAGCTTTTATTTTTTGCATTTTGTTAATATTGCCTTGTTCCAGGATAGGCTCTGGACTTTTATCAATCCTTGACAATATTAATGAAGCATATTTTCTGCAAATGTATACTTGTTCATATAAGCAGTGTTTGAGTCCGTCGTATTTATGCCTTGTAAAATGATATCGAGAAGGCGGAATATTCATCTGAGGACTTAATGAAATATGACTAAGTATAACGAGGCGGGGTAGCCCCTTTGAAATTTTGGTGAAGTAACTTCAGTAGGGAGGCGGAATAGCCTCTTAGGAATTTTAACTGAAGTAAATTCAATAATGAGGCGTAATGGCCTCTTGAGAATTTCAGTGGGGTTGGATTCTGTAAGGAGGCGGAGTAGCCTCTTAGGAATTTTAACTGAAGTAAATTCAATAATGAGGCGTAATGGCCTCTTGAGAATTTCAGTGGGGTTGGATTCCGTAAGGAGGCGGAGTAGCCTCTTAGGAATTTCAAAGAACTCTTAGGAATTTCAAAGAAGTTGGATTCCGTAAGGAGGCGGAGTAGCCTCTTAGGAATTTCAAAGAAGTTGGATTCCGTAAGAAGGCGGAGTAGCCTCTTAGGAATTTCAAAGAAGTTGGATTCCGTAAGAAGGCGGAGTAGCCTCTTAGGAATTTCAAAGAAGTTAGATTCCGTAAGAAGGCGGAGTAGCCTCTTAGGAATTTTAAAGAACTTGGATTCCGTAAGGAGGCGGAGTAGCCTCTTAGAAATTTCAAAGAAGTTGGATTCCGTAAGGAGGCGGAGTAGCCTCTTAGGAATTTTAAAGAACTTGGATTCCGTAAGGAGGCGGAGTAGCCTCTTAGGAATTTCAAAGAAGTTGGATTCCGTAAGGAGGCGGAGTAGCCTCTTAGGAATTTTAATGAAGCTGGATTCCGTAAGAAGGCGGAGTAGCCTCTTAGGAATTTTAAAGAACTTGGATTCTGTAAGAAGGCGGAGTAGCCTCTTAGGAATTTCAAAGAAGTTGGATTCCGTAAGAAGGCGGAGTAGCCTCTTAGGAATTTTAAAGAACTTGGATTCCGTAAGAGGGCGGAGTAGCCTCTTAGGAATTTTAATGAAGCACAGTTTTACAAGTGTTGAACTTACTTGAACTTGTTGACAGTGCTTGAGTTTGTTGATTATGTACTCTGTAAAACATTGGAAGTTAGGCAGAGTCAAGTTTTGGATGGAATGTTCATCCTTTTGCATTTTGATTGGAGTGCGACTCCTGATCGAATGAAAATCATCGAAGTCGGGATTGCTATGGTGCAGCATATCGCTGTGACACCAATTTATCCTGCAAGAAATTGGTTGAACCTTTGAGGCGGTATGGTGCAGCATATAGCTGTGACACCAATTCATCCTGCAAGAATTTGGTTAAACCTTCGAGGCGGTATGATGCAGCATATAGCTGTGACACCAATTCACCCTGCAAGAATTTAGTTAAAGCTTCGAGGCGGTATGGTGCAGCATATAGCTGTGACACCAATTCATCCTGCAAGAAATTGGTTGGATTTTAGGGTTAGCGTGGTGTAGCATATAGCTGTGACACCAGCTCTTCCCACAAGAAGCCTGCAGGACCTTGGGGGCGAATTAGTGCAGCATATAGCTGTGACACTAGTTCTTTCCATAGGCGGCCTGTAGGACCTTAGGGTCGGTATGGTGCAGCATATAGCTGAGACACCAATCCTTTCCCCCCAAGGAGTTTTCTGTACCTTAGGGTCGGTATGGTGCAGCATATAGCTGAGACACCAATCCTTTCCCCCCAAGGAGTTTTCTGTACCTTAGGGTCGGTATGGTGCAGCATATAGCTGAGACACCAATCCTTTCCCCCCAAGGAGTTTTCTGTACCTTAGGGTCAGTATGGTGCAGCATATAGCTGAGACACCAATTCTCCAAGGAGTTTTTGTTGACTCCGTTTGTGAAGCGGCGTTGCATGTTGGTTGATCTTTATGGAATAAAGAGTTATGCGTTTGTGCTTCAGTTTCAGAGTCGTTGTTTTATCTGCATGGGAACAAATTCTGCCATGGATAATCAATTCAAAGTTAGAGTGAAGATTAAATGCAGGAAGGCATTTCATTGAGAATGGAACTACATAAAGGATTGAGTTGGGATATATCTTTTCGAAACCTTTTCAAGGAAAGCATACAGAGGAAGATCCTTAAGTTAGGAAGAAAAGATCATACCGTATTACCCAACTAACTGTAATATATGCGTAAATTTAAAATGTTCCATTTATTTCTGACCGGAGTGCCATCCAAGTTTTCTAGGCGGTATGTACCCTTGCCCAAAACCTCGATGACTCGGTATGGACCTTCCCAATTTGGTGCCAATTTGCCTTGGTGTGCAAATTTGTTGCCAATGTTGGCCCTTCTCAAGACCAAATCTCCCTCTTTGAAACGGCGTTCGCACGCGGCCTTTGCTTTGACAGCTTGATCTCTCACAAAGGCTTCCTCTCTCAACTCTGCCAAAACCTCCAATTCGTGTGCGAGGTTCTGTTGATTGGCTTCCCCATTGAAATGGAGGACTCGAGCTGAAGGGGCTGTTAATTCAATGGGAATGACAGCCTCGACTCTATATGTCAGCCGATATGGAGATTCATTCGTGGTGGAGTGTGGGGTAGTTCTATATGCCCATAAAACATGGCATAACTGATTTGCCCAATCCCCCTTTGCCTCACCAAGGCGTTTCTTGAGGCCCTTCAAAATTTCTCTGTTGGCGACCTCTGCTTGTCCATTGGTTTGAGGGTGTTCCACAAAAGAGAAAATCTGCGTGATGCTGAGATTTTCTAGGAGTTCAGTGAACTTGCGATCTGTGAACTGGGTGCCATTATCAGTGACTATGCGTTCAGGGACTCCAAAACGTGCAATGATATTCTCATAAATGAATCTTCGAGTCCTGGCTGACGTTATGTGCACCACTGCCTCTGCCTCAATCCATTTGGTAAAATAATCAACACCAACTATCAAGTATTTGATACCACCAGGCGCAGTTGGGAATGGACCTAGAATATCCATGCCCCATTGATAGAAAGGCCAGGGCGTTATTGATGATGACATTTCCTCGGCTGGAGTATGGTGAAAATTCACGAATCGTTGACATTGATCGCATTTTTAAACATATGAGGCAGCGTCTTGCTTCATAGTGGGCCACCAATACCCCGCCCTGAGTATTTTTCTCACTAGACTCCGTGCCCCTGGATGATGTCCACACTGCCCTTCATGGACTTCTTCCAAAACAGCTGGCACCTCGTTTTCATTTATGTAAATTAAGTATGGGACAGAAATTCCTCGGCGGTATAGCTGCCCATCCAGGAGCGTATAATAGGGTGCCTCCTTCCTTAGCTTCTTTTGCTCAAGATCATCCGTGGGTAATTGTCCATTAACAAGATAACGAACTATTGGTGTTACCCAGGAGTTGTCATCAACGGGGCGGTCTTTAATCATATGAATTGAAGAGGAAAAGGATATACTTGGCTCCGCCAGAGTACTCTGTACAACCGTGGTTGTGCATCCCGCCTTCTTTGTGCTGGCTAACCTGGACAGGATATCAGCACGTGTATTTTCTTCGCGAGGTACATGCTTGAAAGTTACTTCATCGAAGCGCTGTTTCAACTCATTGACACAGTCCAGATATTGTTGCAGCAGAGGTTCTTTAGCCTGATACTCACCAAGAATTTGTGAGATGACTAGTTGAGAATCACTGCATAGAGTAACAGTTTTGGCCCCAATATCTTGTGCTGCTCTGAGTCCGGCTAAGCAGGCTTCATACTCCGCCTGATTGTTAGACGTAGTGAAGGTAAAGTGCAATGAAATTTCAAGATGTACCCCGTCATCACTTTCTACAACGATTCCTGCCCCACATCCATCGACGTATATTGTCCAGTGTGAATGATCTGCATCCGGGCTGGAGCCTGTTAATTCGACTATGAAATCTGCTAGGACTTGTGCCTTAATAGCAGTTCTTGGTTCGTAGGATATGTCGAATTCAGAGAGCTCTATGGCCCATTTGATCATCCTTCCTGCCAAGTCTGGCTTGAACAATATAGTACGAAGTGGCAAATCTGTGCGAATCAGGATGGGATGTGCATGGAAATATGGTCTTAGACGTCGTGAGGCCCAAACAACTGCAAGTGCTGCCTTTTCAATCTTCTGATAATGACACTCTACACCATGCAATGTTTTACCAGTGAAGTACACCGGTCGTTGGCCTTCGATTGTTTCTTTGACCAGGGCCACTGCCAGCGCTTCATCTGAAACAGACAAATAAACGATGAGTTGCTCACCTGGGCTTGGTTTTACAGGATTGGAGGACTGGCTAAGACATTTTTCAAGCTCTGGAAGGCCGCCTCTTGCTCTGGGCCCCAATTGAATTTCTTATCCTTCTTCAGCATCTTGTATAAGGGGAGAGAGCGATGAGCCATTTTTGGCATGAATCGTGCTAGAGCAGCGATTTTGCCATTGAGGGATTGTACCTCTTTCAGTGTTTTGGGGCTCTGCAACTCTTGTATCACACGACACTTGTCAGGATTAGCTTCTATGCCTCTTTGTGTTAACATGAAACCCAAAAATCTCCCCCCAGGCACAGCAAATGTACATTTTAGTGGGTTGAGTCTCATGTTGTATTGCCGCAGGCGTTGAAAAATAAGGCGTAGGTCTTCAACATGGTCTCCTCCTTCTGGAGTTTTGGCGATGATATCATCAATATAAACCTCCACCAGCTTTGTGTGCATGCCCTCAAAGACTCTGTTGATCATGCGCTGGTAGGTGGCCCCAGCGTTCTTCAGCCCAAATGGCATGACATTGTAGCAAAAGACCCCTCTGTCATTGATAAATACTGTTTTCTCCTGATCATCCTCACACATTGGAATTTGGTTGTATCCGGAGTAAGCATCCATGAAGGATAGATACTTGTATCCTGATGAGTCGTCAACCAGTCTGTCAATGTTGGGGAGAGGATAAGGATCTTTGGGACAACATTTATTCAAATCAACGTAGTCTATGCACATGCGCCATTTGCTATTGGCTTTCTGCACCATAACCACGTTGGACAGCCAAGAAGAGTAACGGAGTTCCCTGATGAACCCCGCCTTAAGGAGTTCTTCGGTTTGTTCGCAAGCAGCATTTTGCTTAGCAGGACCCATACGCCGTTTCTTTTGTGCCACTGGCTTAGTTTCAGGATATACCACCAGGCGGTGGCAACAGAAGTTAGGATCCATACCAGGCATGTCTGCGGCTGTCCAGGCAAAAATTTCCTTGTACTCATGGAGGAGTGCAATCAGTCTTGCCTCCATGTTAGGCTCCAGCTTGTCATTGATGTTAGTAATTTGCTCCGGGGTGCTGCCCAAAATAATAGACTTGGAACCACCATCAGGAGTTGGTTTCAAAGGATTTAATGGGTCTATAGAAGACTCCGCCCTGGGATCAAGATCCACCAAGTTAACGGATGTCGCCGCACTGTTTCCTTCGTTCAATTTTCTTTTCTTAGACATGGTTTCAAGCTTCACCATGTTAAGACTTAAATTATAACAATAACGAGCCATCTCCTGGTCACCCCTGACAGATGAGACTTGATTATCTTTATCGATGAACTTGATTAACAAGTGGGGGGTTGAAACGATGGCTTCCATGGCATTCAGAGTAGGCCGCCCAATGATGCCATTGTATGGGGATTTAACATCAATGACAAGAACCCTGGATTTCACAGTCCTTGCTCCAGGTTCACCATCGAAGGTAATCCTTGTGTCCAAGTAGCCTTTAGTAGGCTGTTTGGCGCCATTAAAAGCTGTAAGGTCCTGTGTGTAAGGCTACAAATCAGCGTCAGTCAGTCCCATGCGTTTAAAATAGTCATAAAAAATAACGTCGCAGGAACTTCCCTGATCAACTAGGATGCGTTTTACATCCATATTAGCGATCACTGCAATGATCACTACCGCATCATCTCCCTCAGGAATGGTTAGGCCAAAATCATCATCTGTGAAAGTTATAGGCGGAGTCTGAACTCCGTCCCTGAATGGGCGATATTCTTTGTTCTTGCCCTGCACAGATAAGATCATACGATGATGATTTTTCCGGGCGGTGTTTGAGGGTCCGCCTCCTGCGAAGCCTCCAGCAATCATGTCCACCACCTGCCTTTTACCTTGTGATCTAGGTTCAGGGCTCGGTTCTTGTTGGGCGGACTCCAGAACAATGCCTTTTTGTTTCTCTGACACCGCCGTCCGTTTTGGTTCCTGAGTACTATCAGGATCCGGAGAACAATCACGATGTCGCTTTTCAAACTTCTCAGGCTCATCATGAGATTTGCCTTTAAACAGGTAATGTTTCAGTTTACCTTCACGAATGAGCACCTCAATGGTATTTTTGAGTTGCTTACATTCTTCTGTGGTGTGGCCAACTGACTCATGGAATTCACAATATTTCTTTGGGTTTCTACCACGCCTGATTAGGGGTGGACGTTGAATTCCATAAACATTGAGGGTGGTCCATCCTATTTCACGCAAGATTTGCTCGCAAGTTGTGTTCAGTGGTGCATAGTGAGCAAAATTGAACACGCGTCTGTCTTGCTGTTTGAAAGGTTGGTTCCCTACTTTGTCCCTTTGGTGGGACTTGTCATTCTTCAACGACTTCTCTTTCCCTTTGTCATGAGGTGGAGTTACAGGAGGTGGTTTACTGCGAGATGCAGTGGCTTCCAAATGCATCTCAATACCCACGTACTTGGACGCCTTCCTGCGAAATTCCTCCATCGTGGTTGGAGGTCCCTTTGCCAAAGACAAAGCGAAAGGTGACTTTGGTTGCATAGCTTCTATGAGAATATACAACTGGATTGCCTCTGTCAGATCAGGGACCATGGCTGCCTCCTTGTAAAATCTCTTAAGGAAATCCTTCAGAGATTCTTTGTCGTCTTGTTTGATCTGAGCCAAGGTATGAGAGGTTCTGGGTGCATCCCTGGAGATCACGAAGTGGCTTCCAAAAGCTGAGGCCAGCTCCTCCCACTAATCAATAGAACCTGAAGGTAAGCTCTTGAACCAACTAAGAGCTTCGCCTGTAAGGGTTCTGGGGAACATTCTGCACATGACATCCTCCTCAGCTCCTAGAAACATGGCCTCGTAGATATAAGCATCTAAATGCTTAGAGGGATCTGTTTCCCCAGTATATTTCCCTATAGAAATGGGCTGCATAGTTTGCAAATGTCTGGGTACATGTGCATTCATGAGCCTTTTAGAAAATGGGATGCTCATCTTATATCCTAAGGGGGATGCGTTTGAGCCTGCTCTCCTTCCTTCTTGATGCTGAGCATTCACCAGTGGGAGGCTTCGTTGCTCCTCCATGTATGTAGGAATACGAGAGTAGTGAGGAGTACTTGATTCCTCTTGCATGTGTGGTTCATGATGTGGCTGTCTTGCGGGACCAGCTTTCTCATGCACTGGGTTTGCTTTTTCACGACGAAGTTCCGTAAGTTCTTCTCTCAACATTCGAATCATGTCATCTCTTGGATCTGGAGAATCAGCTTGCGTTGCTTTTTTCTGAGCATCATCATCGAAGTTAAGACGTCTGGGATTACGTGGAGGAGAATCCTCGTTCTGCATCTCTAGTCCTTGTCTCTCCATTGATGATGAAGATTGATCAAAGATTATGGGATTACCAAGTTTACAGGTCCCACCGGGCGTGCCAATGAACTGTTCTTTACAGGGGGTGTAGAAGTATGCTTGTAGAACAACTTAAAATATACATATAAATGTGTTTTTGATACAAAGCAATGTGCGTATAAATGTAAATACGGAGAGTCTTTGTAAGTTGAGGCGGAGTGCAATGTACTCTGGGGCGGTGTCACAGTCCGCCTGGCGGGATCTACGTTGCCTTGACCCGATTGGGGGTGGTACCTGCAATCGTTCTCCGACGCTCAAGTCAGTATTTCAGAATACTTAGAGACTTAGAAAGACAGTCAGAGAGAATTATGTAAGTAAGAGAGTGTAAGGTTCAGAGAATGGAAAAAAGATCCCTTATACCTTTTCGAGAGAGGTTTATATACCTGTTACTGGTGCTCCATTATTGGTAGGACCCGCTCCTTGTCTTCAGGCATAATGCTGAAAAGGTAGTGGGTCCTTGCGCCGTTTACATGCACCATTATTGTAGAAGGTATCACCACTTGTATGGAAAGCGTTAGTGCTTTAATATTTTATTGTTATTTCCCTTTATGCGTGACAGCGTGATTCCCATTATTAACCTCTCAAGACAGAGTCAATCTCGTGCCGGGGTTGTGAGTATGGGCTCGCTACGCAGTGTGGGAAATTCAGTATTCCGCCAATATTGAGCTTATGGCTTGGCGGAGTAACAACTTTGGCGGGGTTACGTTCCTTGGCGGAGTAACATGCCTTGGCGGAGTAAGGTGCCTTGGTAGTGTAACGTGCCTTGGCGGGGTTATGTTCCTTGGCGGAGTAACATGCCTTGGCGGAGTTACCTGCCCTGGCGGTATGTACTCCGTATAGAAGTGATTATAATGTACTCAATCGCGTACTCCTCTTGTTCAAAATGCTGATCTGGCAAAGCATTAAAGTCATGCTCTTGGGGGCCGGTGTTAGGACCGGATCAATACGAATACATAGAACAATATTGAATATGACAATATATGTGTATGTTATGTCCCAATGTATGAAGGGCATAATTATTATGATTGATGATAATGATGATAGCCCATGGTGGCTTTGAGAAAAAACCTGAATAGTCGATATTGATGACGTTGGCCCATTGTGGCATTGTCATAGATGTGTATATACTTGCTTTGCTATGAATTGATGGGTGATTACATGATATGTACATTGTGAAATAAATAGATTATGATGATTGTTGATGTGTTTAGAAAAGCATACATGATGTTGATATGCATATGCACATAATTTCAATTATATTCATATCATCATTTGAAATGTATAACTCACTCTCCTATGTAGTCTACTTTTTAGTATTGATGCAGAAGTCTCATGGGATGAGGATGTTTATAAAGTAAAGTTATTGGGAAGGTAAATAGTGGTAACGGAATGCCTTGGCCGGTAGTGTTTTGTAAATTATAGAGTTGTGTATGATAAGGATAATATAATGTTGTTAATCACTGATATTGATTGATAAACTATGAATGATGTATTATTATTGAAGGCATTAGATTCATACCCATTTGGTATATAATAGAATGTTGATTATGTAATCATTTTTTGGGAATGAATAAGTGACGATAATATATGAATTTAAGGTTGAATTGAATATGGTCAATTATAGACTACGAATATTGGAGATGTATGATGCATGACCATATAGATATGTATATACATATACCTTAGGGATTGCATGTTCATGAGATTATGTGAAAAGATGATGGTTGTCTATTAGGCTTATGATATGCCGTTGTATGCCTTGCCGAGCCTTTGCTCATATCCTCATATATGGGATAAGGCGTATGCCCAGTATACATAATCTTCTTCTGCTGTAAACTCTATTATTTTGTATACCGTTATAGGAAAACTATTTAACGATCTAGTAATGATAATCAAATCTAACACTTTGGTTTTCTGTGGTTCGAGTTCTGATGTGGTTGTGGAGGTGTTTTAAAATTATTTCAAAGTGAAAAATTTATTCATATTTTTATTGTTTAATTATTTAGATTACATCAGGATTCGAGTCTGGAAAATTTGGGTGTTACAGTATACCTGGGCCCCTATCATAAAGGGTAAGATTCTATTCCATAACTATTGTCTATTAATTTTTACATTTTGAAGTCTTACTTATCATTGGTAATTGCAACGCTCATTGGACGCTCTTGGTGATCTGTCCCCGGGATTCAGTGGCTTTATACTTTGATTCTGTCAATGAGACTGTTCCATAAAACCTCAGGATCATAGTAGACATGTAAGTTAAACCATAAAAAAATTAACTTTTTACAAATTCGATTATGTCATTGTTGTTCTATGATTCTAACTTATCTTGTGTTTTTTCTGACGTAGGGCTATGCTTGGATATAATCAACTACATGGTATTAAGTCAAACGGGAAGAAACTCGTGTGGGTGCACCCAAAAGTAAGTCAATTGAATTCACTGAAATCTTTATTATATTTTGAAAACTTGAATTCAGTGGTTCTATATTTTATGTCCAAGTAGTCTTATAGGCAGGAGGGTACCTTTGAGTATGGTTATTACGTCATGCACACCATGCTGACCATTGTCCAACAACATTTAGTTGATGGATGGACAGACTTGCCTAGTTTTCTAACAATTTGATCTAATTTATATAATAAATATAGTTTTTCTTCTAATTGTTTGGTGTATTATTTACAGTACTTCCACACTAGTAGAATAAGGGGTTTTAAGCACGGTTCAGTTAGACTTTTAAGCACGGTTCCAGAACCGTGCTTGTTCCCAGCATGCTTATAGATAGACACTTTTAAGCACGGTTGTATTAACCGTGTTCGTAGATGGACCTTTTAAGCACGGTCCTTTCCAACCGTGTTCGTTTTATATAACAAAAATCCCAAAATACACCTTCTAAATATTAGTCTCTGCATCATTTTCTTCTGCACCCTTAAGTATCAGTGAGGTTAGAGTACAATAAGAGAATTTAATTTATTTTTAGGGGGTTTATGTTTTTGCTAGCGAGCTTAATGTTCATAGCCAGTGCCAATATCCTTGCATAATTCCCCTTTTCTGACTTTTTCCTATTTCCTAGTTTCTTCCATGTGCCCTGAAATTATCATATCATATAACCGTACATTAACATCTATATACAAAAATGCTATCAAAATAATTTAAGTATTAATTAATGGTAATAATATAGCACAAACCTGAAGGGAACGGAGCTGGATAAGAATGGGATCTGCTTCTAAGTGAGCTAGAGAAGAGAGGTTAGATCCGATTAGAAGAGGGGTTAAAAGTTGTATGAATGAGAGTAAATCTGCCAAGTAAATGAAATCAGCCTCTTTTCCATTTCTGGAAATTTGGAACAAATCGAGGATTTGTTGTTTGTTAAGGAAGGGATCAAAATCGGAGAGAGGAGGTTGGGAGATGGCGAGGCTTTTACGGCAGATGGTGTTGGAGCCCAAGAAAAAGGGGCTGGTCGGAGGAGAGATTTGGCGCATTCGGGAATGAGAAATGGATGGAGGGAGGGAAAGTGAAAAGACAAATGTGTAGAGAAAATGAAGAAGAGAGGGAAAGTAAAAAGCCAAACTTCAAGAAAAGGAAAGAAGAAGCGTGAACTAATTGAAACACGTGCAGACCTTTAAACACGGATAAAGCAAAACCGTGGTAATAGGCACACATTTAAGCACGGTTCCCAGTTATAACCGTGTTAAAAGGAAAGTGATTTAAGCACGGTTCACCACCAACCGTGTTTATAGATGGCCTATAAACACGGTTCCCCATCCAACCGTCTTTGTTTCTCCGTTTTAAATAATTTTTAAAAAAATTATAAAAAGATTTAAACACGGACCTAAGATAACCGTGTTTGTTTCTCAATTTAATAAATTTTTTTAAAAAAAAGTAAAATGCTTTAACCACGGACCTGGAATACCCGTGTTTATAGTGTCCCTATAAACACGGTTTTCCTCTAACCGTCCTTACATATGTATTTTATAAATTTTATAAAATTCCTCATAATTACAAAATTGCCACCGCCTGGTTTCAAACACGGATTTGTTTGCACCGTGCTTATATCCCGTCCTCATAGCTACTTTTTGCACTAGTGCCAGGACCGGTCATAGTTACCTATGGCTTTGGTACATAATATTAGAAAGCAATGGGCCACCTACTTCCTTGAAGTGAGGCAAGGACTTAGATAGATATAGGATTTTCATTCTCTTATAGTTGTATTAGATAGATATAATTGTACCTAGTGTAGGGTTTATGGTTTAGGATTTTCATTTAAATTGTATATAGTTTCATTTGACAACATTGTTATGATTTTATAGCAACTTAATGTTATGAAAATACCATTTGTTTCATTTATTGTTGTTGCATATACTGGGGATATACTGTGCTGGCTGTTTGATATTACAGGTTTGGGAAATAACTAAAATAGAGCCCATATTAAAAAAAACCTCATTATTTAATCACGGTTATGGTAATAACTGTGATTATAGACCCTCTTTATTCACGGTTACTATCATAACCGTGATTATACATAGTCTGTAAATGCACGTTTTATGTCTCTTATATTCATGGTTATGCTTGACAACCGTGATTATAGACCCTCTTTATTCACGGTTGCTACCATAATCGTGATTATATATAGTCTAAAAATACACATTTTATGTCACTTATATTCACGGTTATGGTTGACAACTGTGGTTACATAGGTTCTTATTTAATCATGGTTAAAACAAACTATGATTAGATGTGATTTATAACCATGGATATGAACCGTGATCAAAGGTCCTCATCTACTACCACGGCTGCAATAACCACGGTTCATTAATCGTTATTAAAGGCCATTTTTAACCGTGATTATATCTACTTTTTCCACTAGTGAATATTGCAATGAATGGAGGAAGAAAGAAAATAGAGGAAATGCTTCTCCGTTGGTGTGCTTCTGCCTCTTCACCTCTTCTCTATTTATAGCAATCAAAAGCAAGGGGTTTCCAATTTTTTAATTCCTCTAAAGCAGTGAAGCATGAGACATTCTATAATTCTTGCGTAATATTTCCTGGCTTGAATTTCGTAATTGGCATCTTTGATTTTTGAAAATCCAATGCGTAATTTAAACTTCCAGAAATCACGAAGCGTTGTTTTTCATGACATAAATTGATTCCCAAAGTGATGAATCGATTCCTTTGATGTTTCTGCCTTTAATTTTTCCAAAAATACAATGCATGAATCGATTCCTTGAGTGCTGAATCGATTCCTTTGCCATTTCCTATGTATGAATCAATTCCCAAAGGGGGAATCAATTCCCACATGCATAAATCGATTCCCAGCTTAATGTTTGCCCAGTAAACTCTTTTCTTTAGCCATGAATCGATTCCCAGCTTTGCTGAATCAATTCCCACACATGATGCTTCATTTTTCATGCATTTTTTACTCTTTTGATATGTAATTGCATATGCTTTGATTCTTTTGGTTCTTAGGCACTTTGACGAATATTTTTCACTTATTTTAGATCTCTGTAAATGCCTTGAATTAATTCTTTGGAGTTCATCAATTTTGCATCATCAAACATAATTAATTTGTCCATAATTATTATGTTTGATCTTGAATCTTGTTTGTCATTATCAAAACCTGCTTTAACATATAAACACACAATATTATTCCAGAATAATCACACAAAATGAGGTTCCCACCACTCAGACCGTTGGAGTAACAAATTATATGCTGATTTCACAAAAAATTGACTGGAAGAAGATCCCAACAAAGACTAAAAATCAGGCTCAGCCACACGTAACCCATTAAAATTTTCAAGATCATAAAAAAGAGATATTAACAACTCATGCTCCCAAACAAAAAATTCTCTTCGCCATTTTAGATCCCATACCCATGTATCATCCACCCACATTCCTATATCAGCTCCAGTAACATTTTATTGTGAAGACACTGAGAACAACCTGTGGTACCTAGACTTTAATGATGTATCTCCCAACCAACAGTCATACCAAAAACGTATTGAACCCTCATTACCCACCCCTCTCCTCACATTACCATGAAACCACCCAAACTCATCAGAAAATTTTATAGCACTCCCTAAGTCCCTCCACCACCTTGAACCTTTCCTAAAAACCTCTCAATCCCCAGACCAAACACCATACCCATATTTAGACTTTAAGACTCTTCCTCACAAACACTTATGATCCCTTAATAATCTCCAAGCCCATTTTACTAGCAAAGCAAAGTTAAACTTTCCCAAATCCCTCACACCCAACCCTCTCGACTCCTTACTCATACACACATGATCCCATTTAACCCAACATATTTTTTTCCTTACCTCACTCCCCCTATAAAAAAGATTATTACAATGAGGTTAGTATCTTAATAACAGATATAGCTGCCTTAAAAAAGGAAAAAAATAGAGGGAGTAAGGAAAGTACTAATTTAAGAAGACAGAGACGACCACTAAAGGATAAATGGCACTGATTCCAAGGGGACAACATTTTCCAAAACTTCATAATAATAAGTTCCCATGTACACCGTCTTCCTGGATTTGCTCCTAAGGGGATCCCAAGATAATTAAAAGGTAGCCTCATAATATTACACTGTAACAAGTCAGCGTAGCATGTTACTTCTTCCATATTACCCAAGACAGTACCCAATTTACTCTTGAAGAAACAAACTTTTAACCCAAAAACTAATTAAAAACACCTTAATACATTTTTCATCACCATAACATTCTTCAATGATAGTTCACCAAAAAATAGTGTATCATCGACAAACTATAAATGAGAGATACACACTTGATCCTCCCCACAAGTACTCCATTAAACAAACTCTTCTTCACAGCCTCCCTCATTAGCCCACTAATTCCCTCAGCCACAATCAAAAACAAAAAAAAGAGCCATAGGGTCTCCCTGCCGAATGCCCCTCCTCATTGGAAACTCCTGAGTTGGGCTTCCATTCATAAGAACAGATATTAAGGAAGATGACAAACAACATCTAATCTAACAGATCCACCTTTCAGTAAAATACATCCTTCTCATCATATAATAAAGAAACTCCTAACATATTGAGTCATATGCCTTTTCAAAATCCACTTTAAAAATAAGACATGACTTATGCTTCCTTTTAATAACATCAATCAATTCATTGGTTACGACCACACCATCTAACATATTTCTCCCCCTACAAAAGCAGACTAATTTTCACTGACAATGCCTCCTATAACACCACTCAACCTGTATGTCGCGACCGGGATCGCGGCGGCACGGCCGACCCTCAAAACGATCCTTTTTGTTTGAAAAGAAAAAAAACAGGGAGTCGCCACCAATATTTTTTTTAGGATAAAATACCGGGAAAACCTTTCGTTAAAGCACTGGTTATAAAAAATAAAATTCCATGTTCGGGAGTCTAATTACAGGTGAGGAAGGTATTAGCACCTCACAACGGTCCGTTATAAACACGGTTACCTCAATATGATAGTGCGCATTATAATTAACCCAATAATTATTTTAACTTCTTCATTAAAAAGAAAATACACGAAATGAAAAAAAAATATGAGACAACAAACACGGAATTTTTACATGAGATTAACAGGACGTCTCGTCCAAATTAAACTCGCTCCACCCTTTTTTAAGAAAAGGAAAAAAATAAGATTAACAAGACGTCTCGTCCAAATTAATCTCGTTCTGCCTTTTTAAGAAAATAGAGAAATAAAAATTACAATAATAATGAGAATAATAATATTTATTACAACCTTTTTGCTAGTCCAAATAGAATGTATAAAACACTCATTTTTTGTTACATAATTATTACAAACCTAGAAAGGGGTAAAAAAAGAAAAGAAAAGAAAATAACAGCAATTTATTTAAGTGGGAAAATGGAATACCGAGTGAAAATGTGAAAAACCGAGTGAAAAATGGAAAAACCGAGTGAAAAGGCAAAAACCGAGTGAAAAAGTGGAATGCCGAGTGAGAAAGTGGAATACCGAGTGAGGTAGTGGAATACCGAGTGAAACGTGGGCTGACCGAGGGAGAAGAGGGACGGTATTGGAATTAATAGGAGAGGGACGGTGTTGGTGGGGAGTAAGATCGGTTAGGTGAATTGAGAGAGGTCAATATTTGAGTGATAGGGAATGAGACGGTTTTGGAGCGAGGACGGTTGAGTGAGAGGAGTGAGGACGGATTGGAGTGAGGAGTTGAGGACGGATTGGAGTGAGGAGTTGAGGACGGCTGGGAGGGGCTGTGAGGACGGTTGAGTGAGACAGTACGGTGAAAAAGAGGGTGAGCGTGGAGTGAGAAGGAATGGGACAGTGGAAAGGGGGCTGTGAAGTGTAGAGAAGGAGAAGACAGTACAATAAAGGGAAAGAAGGAAGGGACGGTGTTTAGGTGAAGGGGGCTGTATAGGAGAGGAGAAGGACAAGTGAGATGAAAGGAAGAGGACTGCACGGTGCTGGGTTCTCTCTTTTTTTCTCAAAAATAAGGGCTCCCCTGAAGGCTCCAGGATCCTCTCTATTTATAGAGGTCCTGGACGCCCACCAGCAGTGGCAAGTGGTCCTTTTTTATTATTTTTCCTTGCCAGCCGCTCCACTTGGCCAGCCTGGATGGAGTTGGTGGACACAGCTTGCACCTAGACAGCCATAGGGGTCGGCAGCTAGTGGGCCTCTCCTTTGTCCCTTTGTCAGCCGCCCCCCACAAGTCAAAGATCCACTTGGATAGTGGAAATCCAAGTCAGCAAGGACACTCGGTGGGAATATGGGTCGGATTTTACCTTCTCTCCAAAATCCAAGTGGAAAAGATGAATTTGGTGCACGAGACCGAGTGGAAAAAGGTGATGTTTTACAAAAACCGAGTGAAGAATGACTCGGAACCAACTGAAATGTTTGGAGTTTGACTCGTGATGGTTGAATAATGACACGGAATTGGATGAAAGATGACTCGGAATTGGGTAAAAATGGCTCAAAAACTGACTGAAGAGGATTCACTCAGTGCTGACTAAAGAAACTTCACTCGGTGCTGACTGAAAAGTCTTCACTCGGTGCTGACTGAAGAAGTATCACTGGGTGCTGACTGAAAAGTCTTCACTCGGCAACTTGAGGATTCTTCACTCGGTATAGCTTCATGTCTTCCTTTATTCGAATGGTTCAATCAGCACTCGGAGAAATCTTGCTCGGCAATTCTTCTGCTTGAAGCCTCCCTCTGCCCTTCTGCTTGATTCACTCGGCATGTCAGAAACATTTTGCTCGGTTGCTGGTAGATCAGAACCATTCTTTCTTTAACTTCACACTCATTCAGTCGGAATGTTGTCAGCCGGTTTAGAAATGAACTTCAACCCTCTCAGATTCACAATGGGGAGTCGTCCTCGATACTTTGGGAAAATCTAATGACTCAGACAAATTCACTCGGAATTGGCTTCATACTTTAATCACGATATGCTCGGATGTTGGGATTGCTGCACTCGGTGTCATCCTTTATACCTCAATCAGAATTGAGAAATTGAGAATCTGACCACTCGAATATCCTCACCCGGGACTCGACTCGAAATTTGGATCTCGGACATTTTCACTCGGAACAGGCCTTCTTTTCACTCAGAATTGCATATTTCTTACTCAGAAATTGGAATTTGACAATTCACTCGGAATCAGCCTGCTTCTCACTCAGAATTGCCTATTTCTTACTCAGAAATTCGAATTTGGCAATCTGACTCGGAATTGGCCTTATTTTCACTCAGAACTTGGAATTTCACTCGGAATTGGCCTTCTTTCCACTCAGAATTTGGAAACTTGGCATTTTCACTCAGAATCTGCCTGCTTTTCAGTCAGAACTTGGAAATTTGGCATTTTCACTCAGAATCTGCCTGCTTTTCAGTCAGAACTTGGAAATTAGACTTTTTCACTCGGAAACTGCCTTCTTTCCACTCAGAATTTGGAAACTTGGCAACTTTCACTCGGATCCGGCCTCCTTCTCAGTCAGAACTTGGAAATTGGCAATCTTCACTCAGATCCTGCCTTCTTCTTACTCAGAATTTGGAAATTGTCTTGGAATGATTATAGTGGGACAGCCTCCACTCAGATTTACTTCTAATAGGGACATATTTCTTCAAGATCAACCACTTTTCACTCGGAATGGCTTTGATAGGGAAGCTTCCACTCGGATTTCCTCCAACAGTGAAGTATTCCACTCGGATTCGCTCCATTCTGAGTAATTCCACTCGGTTTTGGTCATTTCTGTGTAATTCTACTCGGATTACATCATTCTAAGTCGGATTTATTTCAATCAAAAAGGTTCCAGTCGACAATCAGCCCTTCAGATGTATTTCACTCGGAAACCGACCTTATTCACTCGGAAATGGGAATACTCCACTCGGAATCACCCGACTCGCTTGAGCGAACCATCACCCGCTTGGGCGAAAACAGGCCAGGGACCATGTCTCACTCGGAAATGATCATTTCCGAGTCAGTTTTTTTTTTTGTTTTTTTTTGGGACTCTTTGTTCTTTTCCCCCCCTTTTTTTTCTTTCTTTTTTCTTTTTTTCCTTTTTTTCTTTCTTCTTTTTTTTACTTGTATTGTTTTCTTTCTTTCTTTTTTTATTATTTTTTTTACTTTTTTTTTACTTGTATTCTTTTTCACTTGTGGATCGACCGGACTGAAATAGGTGTTCACAGATGCCCCTCTTTACTTCTTTCTATGAGAAGAGCATGAAGTTTCTTCTTGCTTTTGAAATGGAAAGGGAGTAAAGACGTGAACACCATTGTCAAAGTATTAGATGAGGGGGAAAACCTAGGAACTGACAGGAAAGGTAAAAGGTGAGGGTGTTGCCTCTCGACTGATTGAAAAGTAAAAGGAGAGGGTGTTGCCTCTCGGTTGACTGAAAAGTAAAAGGTGAGGGTGTTGCCTCTCGGTTGACTGAAAAGTAAAAGGTGAGGGTGTTGCCTCTCGGTTGACTAGAAAAGTAGAAGGTGAGGGTGTTGCCTTTCGGTTGTCTGAAAAGTGAAAGGTGAGGATGTTGCCTCTCGGTTGTCTGAAAAGTGAAAGGTGAGGGTGTTGCCTCTCGGTTGACAGGAAAAGGAAAAGGGTGCCATTTGATTGGCGACAGGAAAGTAAAGGGGTGCCATTTGATCGGCGACAGGAAGGTAAAAGGGTTGCCATTTGATTGGCGACAGGAAAGTAAAAGGGTGCCATTTGATCGGTGACAGGAAGGTAAAAGGGTTGCCATTTGATCGGTGACAAGAATGTAAATGGGTGCCATTTGATCGGTGACAGGAAGGTAAAAAGGGTGAGGGTGTTGCCTCTCAGTTGACAGGAAAAGGTAAAAATTGGGGGAGCTAACAGGACGTCTCGTCTGAATTAACTCTCTATACCTAAAAGCTCAGGGTGATGCCCCGGCTTGCCATGACTGAAGCCTTTGACTTAATAAATCTGGGGTGATGCCCCAGTTTGAGATGGTTTGAAAGAATCTTGGGGTATTGCCCTTTGTTTGAAAGGAGGAGTCCTGGGGTGATGCCCTAGTTTTGGAAAAAGTGATTTGGGGGTCAATAGGACGTCCCGTCCAAATTAATCAGGATCTAGAGCTTTGGGGTGATGCCCCAATTTTGGAGAAGTGATCTGAGGAGATGCCCCTAGTTTGGAAGAGAGATCTAGGGAGATGCCCCAGTTTGGAAGAGAGATCTGGGGAGATGCCCCAGTTTGGAAGGGAGATCTGGGGAGATACCCCAGTTTGGAAGAGAGATCTGGGGAGATGCCCCAGTTTGGAAGAGAGATCTGGGGAGATGCCCCAATTTAGAAGGGAGATCTTGGGAGATGCCCCAGTTTGGAAGAGAGATCTGGGGAGATGCCCCAGTTTGGAAGGGAGATTTGGGGAGATGCCCCAGTTTGGAAGGGAGATTTGGGGAGATGCCCCAGTTTGGAAGAGAAATCTGGGGAGATGCCCCAGTTTGGAAGAGAGATCTGGGGAGATGCCCTAGTTTGGAAGGGAAATCTGGGGAGATGCCCCAGTTTGGAAGGGAGATCTGGGGAGATGCCCCAGTTTGGGAGAGAGATCTGGGGAGATGCTCCTGTTTGAGCTTTTTAGTGAGAGAAGCATGATAGGTACTAGCTTGGTACTGGTGAATTCATTGGGGAAGGATAAGTCCTCTTAAGCCTGATCAAAGAAATATCCTGGTTGAGGGAGCTGAGTCCATTTTGTGGTTTTCCTCAGGAGATATCTTCAGTCTATGTTCTACTGAAGTACAAACAATAGGTCTTGCTGAGAGAAAACTTTGGCGAATACTGGCTTTTGGATGATGGATTTGGCATCCCGTTGACAAAAGAGCGAGTTAGTATAAAAACTTACAGGTAAATCTTCCCTGGCGACTGGATTTTTAAGATAACTCATGGATGAAATAGAAACATCCTTCGACTTTTAGCGAGTGTATTTAGCAGAGATAGTTATGCTTATACCAAGTGAATTCTGGCGCTAGGATGCATTTCGTTCCCCATAACTTCACGCTCTGTCGTTTTTAATTTCAAAATTTCTTTTAGGCAAAAACTTGTTTATTCATAAAATTTAGTAATGAACACATGTAGGAAGAAGGGAGACTTTTATTTATAAACATCAGGCATACACAGTAGAGATGAAAATAATATTAAGCACAGAGATGTGATAAGATATAGAGAATGGAAAGGCAAGTGGAAAGGGGAAGGCTCATATATCCTCTAGTGATCTTTTGAGAGCAATAAGAAACTTGACCCTTTATCACAACTTTGTGTTCGTCCTCTGATTTTGCTTCTGAGGGAGTAATTTGACAATGACCCTGATACCCGTTTTGACCTCCTTTGTCTTTGGCTTGAAGGGTTTATGTTACAGAGTCGAGTTTGTGGAACTGCCTTTTTAGGTTTTCGGCTCATCTTGCTGCTCTAACTTTCGCCTAGGTCGCCTTTTCAGGTTTTTAACCTAGCTAGCTTTTCTTCTTCTTTTATACAAAGTATTTCTTCACTGCATCGGCATTGACAGGCATTAGCAGGTCAGCTCCATCCATGTTGGTGAGTATGAGAGCTCCTCCGGAAAAAGCCTTCTTTATAACATATGGTCCTTCGTAATTAGGTATCCATTTCCCTCGGACGTCTTTTTGAATTGGCAAAATCTTTTTGAGAACCAAATCACCTTCTTGGAATTGTCAGGGCGCACTTTCTTTTTGTATGCCCGCTTCATGTGTCTTTGATACAATTGTCCTTGGCAAAGGGCGGTTAACCTCTTCCCGTCAATCAGATTCAATTGGTCATATTTGGCCTGGACCCATTCAGCTTCTTCCAGTTTGGCTTCCATGATCACCCTAAGGGATGGAATTTCTACTTCAAATGGCAGTACAGCTTCCATTCCGTAGACCAAAGAAAATGGTGTTGCCCCAGTTGAAGTTTGAACTGAGGTTCGGTATCCGTGCAGCGCGAAAGGGAGCATTTCATGCCAGTCTTTGTAGGTTACTACCATCTTTTCCACTATCTTCTTGATATTTTTGTTGGTTGCCTCAACTGCTCCATTCATTTTCAGACGGTATGGAGAGGAGTTGTGGTGGGAGATTTTAAAGTTCTCACAAAGCTCCTTTATCATTTTGTTGTTTAAATTTGTACCATTGTCCGTGATGATTTGGTTTGGTAGGCCGTACCGGCATATCAGCTCACGCTTGACGAATTTGACCACAACATTTTTTGTCACATTGGTGTACGAAGCTGTCTCTACCCACTTAGTGAAATAATGGATGGCAACCAGAATGAAACGATGACCGTTTGAGGCTTTTGGCTCAATGGGCCCAATTACATCCATACCCCACATTAAAAAAGGCCATGGTGCTGACAAGACATTTAAGGATGAAGGCGGTGCATGAATGTGATCAGCATAAATCTGGCATTTATGACACTTCTGTTTGTAAGCAAAACAGTCTGCTTCCATAGTCATCCAATAATACCCGGCTCTCAGGATTTTCCTTGACATAGCGTGCCCATTCGTATGAGTTCCAAAAGATCCTTCGTGGATATCTTTCATGATCTGATTTGCCTCGACGGTATCAACACACCAGAGGAGAACGGAATCATAATTCCTCTTGTATAGCATGTTACCACTCAACAGATATCCCATAGCTAGCCTTCTCAAAGTTCGTTTGTCATTATCCGTAATGCCTTCAGGGTATTCTTGGCATTGGAGGTATCTTTTGATGTCATGATACCAAGGTTTGCCATCTGGCTCTTCTTCTATGACCTGGCAATGGGCAGGTTCTTGTCGTTTCTTTACCTCAATGAGAGGCACTTCGTAATCACTGCTGACCTCGAACATAGGGGCTAGGGTGGCTAAAGCATCTGCCATTTGGTTGTCTTCCCGTAGAACATGATGGAAGGTAACTTCATCGAATCTTTTGATCATCTCCTTGATGTGAGCATGATAGGGAACTAGTTTACTGTCCCTAGTTTCCCACTCATCCTTTAGTTGATGGATAACCAAAGCAGAATCTCCATAAACTTCCAGGATCTTTATTCCCACGTTTAGAGCCGCTTGCATTCCTAGAGAACATGCTTCATATTCTGCAACATTATTGGTGCAGTCAAAACACAACCGGGCGTAAATAGGGATGAATTCTTTACCAAGCGAGATCAGGATAACCCCAATTCCATGTCCCAGCGCGTTGGACGCCCCATCGAATCTCATGATCCATCTGGTTTCCAGACCATCTTCTTCTTTGGAAAGAGCCAAGATATCCTCATCTGGGAAATCATGTCGCATTGGTTGGTAAGCCTCAATGGGTTGGTGTGCCAAGTAATCTGTTAGCGGACTCCCTTTAATTTCCTTTTGGGTGACATATGTTATGTCATATTCTGTCAGTAACACTTGCCAACGAGCAATCCTCCCAGTCAAAGCAGGTTTTTTAAAGATATACTTGATGGGATCCATCTTAGACACTAGCCAAGTAGTATGATTAAGCATGTATTACCGTAAGCGTCGGGCAGCCCAGGCCAGTGCACAACATGTTCTTTCAAGAGATGAATATCTCATCTCGCATTCAGTAAATCTCTTGCTCAAATAATAGATGGTGCATTCCTTCCTCCCAGTCTCATCATGTTGACCTAATATGCAACCCATGGATTCATTCAGCACGGTCAGGTATAGGATTAGTGGTCTCCTATGAACGGGTGGCACCAAGACTGGTGGCTCCAATAAGTACTGCTTTATCTTTTCAAATGCAATCTGGCAATCTTTATTCCACTACCCAGGCTAGTTCTTGCGAAGTAATTTGAAAATCGGCTCACAGGTTGCTGTCATTTGGGAAATGAATCGGGCGATGTAATTCAATCTTCCCAAGAACCCTCGGACTTATTTTTTAGTACGAGGAGGAGGCATTTCTAGAATTGCCTTGACTTTGTCAGGATCAACTTCTATCCCTCTCTCATTCACAATGAATCCTAACAATTTGCCGGATCTTGCGCCAAAAGTGCACTTGGCGGGATTCAATCTAAGTTTGAATTTCCTCATCCTTTCAAAAAGTTTTCTCAGGTCAGTAATGTGCTCCTCCTTAGACCTGGACTTGGCAATTATGTCATCTACATAGACTTCTATTTCCTTGTGCATCATGTCATGGAAGAGAGTCACCATTTCCCTTTGATAGGTGGCTCCTGCGTTCTTCAATCCAAAGGACATTACTTTGTAGCAAAAGGTGCCCTACAGAGTGATGAACGTGGTCTTTTCCATATCTTCTGGTGCCATCTTGATCTGGTTATATCCTGAAAATCCATCCATAAATGAGAAGATGGAATGTTGAGCTGTGTTATCAACCAATACGTCAATCTGAGGTAAAGGAAAATCATCCTTAGGACTCACCTGATTCAAGTCTTGATAGTCCACACACATTCTTACTTTCCCATCTTTCTTTGGAACGGGAACTATGTTGGCTACCCATTGCGGATACTTAGCTACGGCTAAGAAACCAGCATCAAATTGTTTCTTGACTTCTTCTTTAATCTTAAGAAGCATTTCTGGTTTCATTCGTCGTAACTTTTGCTTGATCGGCGAACATTCCGGCTTTAAAGGCAACTTGTGTTCCACAATGTTATTATCCAGAACCGGCATATCTTGATACGACCATGCAAAAATGTCTTGAAATTCCCAGAGCAGTTTAATCAATTCACTCTGCCACTATTTGCTCAAGAGGGTGCCTATCTTGACTTCTTTATTCTCCCCTTCATCCCCCAGGTTAATGGTCTCAATCTTTTCCTGATGAGGCTGGATTTCCTTATCTTCCTGTTCCATTAATCTCGTCAATTCGGGTGAAGGTTCAAAGTCTTCCTCACTATCCTCATAGGCGTAATCATTTGGATTATCAGAGTCATGAAATAGAACCGAGTTCTCATTACTCTCAGAAGAATCACTTTCAGATCTACATTTGGTGTTATATTATAATGAATGAAAACAAAGAAAGGTAAGCAAATGGAAGGTTTAAAAGAAAGAGATTGAACAAATATGAGGTATGAAATTGGACTGCATTCATTTAATTTAATAAACAAGCAAGTTTTTGCCCTTATTACAAAATAGATCCCAAAGCCTTAGGCATAGCAAAAGGATCGACAAGTTTTGAAAACTGTTAGCCCGGCGGTGACGCCTCAGCGGTCCGTCCCCTCCACCGGGTTTTTGTTAATTGGCAAGTGCACCAATCGTTTGTAGTTTTCGAAATTTAGATATCGTTCCACTGGGATTGAAAGTCCAATAACAAGAGTAATTTTCTACTTACTATGGTAAATGTGAAGGAAATTATAAACAAAAGAATGATTTATATACAGTTTATACAATATTCACAAGATAGCATGGTTGAGTGATTCATAGGATAAAAGAAAATAAAAATCTATCTAAAAAGTCGAGTTGCAATTTAGAATAGGTAAGATACTTGAGATAAACACAGATAAACAAATTATGTTGGAAATTGGATCCCTAATCTAGAATAACAATGAGGAACTCAAGACATGCATATTTAATCATCAAGTTTCATGTCATTGCAGCTTAAAATCATTATAACCGATCCCTCGTGATATAAATTCTAAGAATTCACCGTAAAGTCCGATCCCTCGTGAGCTTTCTCAGTAAAAACTTGCATTAAGACCTGGCCTTATGGCAACAATGGTTAACAACCCCTATAGAATTGAGATACCAAAGGTATTCCAACTTTTTACTTTTGTCAAAACAAGTCTCAATACGGCACAAATAATCATTCTCCCGTTTGACATTTATACTAATAAAACCAGTTTCGATACACATGAAAATCATTCTCCCGTTTGACGTTCATATTAATAAAAGGTTGAGATACTAACATGGACTTGAATCATAAACATGCAGAGGTCGAATTCACAACATTATACTCAATAGATTAGTTCACCAATTCCAACATAAACAAATTAGTTACACATGGTAAAAGTAAAGACAACACTTATAGAGTTTGACATTACGAAGACGATGGAAACTTCACGATACAACGATCACAATACACCGAAACACACTCAAGTATCTAGAAAACTATTCTAGAACTACAACTCACAAAAGAAGTACTCAAAGTCGAGCATAAGAGAGAAGAGAAGAGAAGTGTATGGAATGGGATGGGATGGGATGCCTAGAATGGTGTTGGATGGCCCTATTTATAGGGCTGAGCAAGGGTGCTGACGCTACGCGTCACTGTGACGCTACGCGTCACACCCCTGACTCATCTTCCATTAAGCAGCTGATAATGGCCACTTCAAATAATTAACAATCAATCATGCTTGGCCACTTGGACGTGTCTCCACTGTATTTTGGCCATTTGTGATGAGTGGGGTGGCCCTTGTGCTGAGTGGAGTGCCCATTATTGGGTCCAAGTGGAGTGGTTGGCCAAAGTGGGAGTGGAGACTGCACAGCACTGATGCTACGCGTGGCTGTCATGCGTAGCGTCAGCATCAAAAATAGCTCTTGATGCTACGCGTGGGGTGAGGCTACGCGTCAGCTCCTCCAGTGTAATTTTCTCTTGATTTCTTAACTTTTTCACTGCAAAACTAGAGAAAATTGATCAAGGGCAGATTATTTCCAACAACATCTATTTATTGAATTTAAATCCTAATTTTCTAACAAATTAAACTAATTTTTATAATTTTTATGAAATTTTTATTCAAACTTTTATTGAAAATTTGAGGACTAACAAATACCCCCAACTTGAGACATTGCTCGTCCTCGAGCAAGAGAGAAAAATAAGAAAATAAAAATTTGAAATCAAATTTTTAAGTTAGTCCGAAAATTTACCATAAAAAATAATTACACAATTTCAACTATTTTGTAATAATCAAAAACTGATATCAAATATAACAAAGATTTAATGATAAAATTGTTTACAATATTCTATTAACAACCAAGCAGAATTTCAGGCTTACCTCTCAAGTGTTTATCTCTATGCAATTGGTAACCTGTTTCTCTCAATCAATCATAAAATCAAACGAATTTAACTTTGTTTGTCATCTAATCAATGGTTATTTATACAGAGTTAATTCGAAAATCACAAGGTCTTTTCACGGGTTGTAATGAGGCTTGATTTACAAGAATCAATGGTTTTTCTTGGAATTCAAAAACCTGAAATCATAAAAGAGCATTTTCATCATTTTTAGGCTTTTCTCTTGATCCAAACTCTCATTTATTTTTATTGATGAAAAATAAATACCCCCAACTTGATTCTTTTCACTATTTTTGACTTTTCTTTTCCATATTCTATTTTTTTGAAAAGAATCAAGTTGCTCATTTTCACTCCCCATTTTTGTAAGAACACTCAAAATATTTTTCATTTATTTCAACTGCTCTTTTAATCAATCAAGTATAGGGAATGGTTAAAACAAAATTAGGTTTTAAGGGTACCAAAGAATTTTATTTTAGGCTCAAATTGGCTTGCAAGGGATAAAAGACTTTTTACCAAGGTAAGTTGTTTGGTCCAAGGTTTCGTTTCACCAATAAATGTGCCTTGATCATTTTCCCGAATTCTCTGTACAACAACACAAATCACAGATTAAAGCAAAATCAATTCGAATTGAAAATATATCGATTAAACCCTCAAGTGTTTAAAAAGATCTCTCAACTCACTGGGTTATTGAAATTTGCTTGATGGTTAATAAACTTATTGTAATTAAATTTATCAAAATTCCTAAGTTATAAAGAAATTGATAATTGATTTTACAAAATTGGTTTTATTGTGTAAAAACTCTAAGTGTATAAACTAACTTACTAACAAAAATTTGATTGATTTTTTTTTTCGAATAAAATATGCAAAAACAAATAATTACGAAAACACACACCACACAAATAATAAAATACCATAATATAAAATGTAAATGTGAATGTAAATGTAAATATCAACTAAAAGCAAATGTACTCAAAATAAGATAAAGATGGCATCCTCAGTCCTCCATCTGATCATCATCCTCCTCCTCCTCCTCCTCATCATCATCAGAGTCAGCCTGTGCGCCAGATGACCCACCAGTCTCAGGGTAGGTAGGCAAATCTCTGGGCCAAGCTACATGTGCTGCAAACTCGGCCGGGGTAACATAAGGTGCTCCCTCTCCCTGTAACCTGTACTGATAAAATTCATCGTGAAGATGAATATAAGCTCTATGAGTGGCAGCCATCATCTGCATCATATGCTGATGCTCAAGTGATATCCGGGCAAAGCCCTGTGTGACAGCATCAGCAGATGGAGGCTGCACTGGTGGTCTCCTCCTCCTAGGTCGAGGCTGAGCCTCCTGCTCTAATGGTGGAAGCTCGCACTGCTGTACAAAATAATCTCTGTTCACTAGAACTTTAGGGACTCTCCCTGAAGAACTAGTAAACTCTGGTGAAGGCACTATGACTCCCTGCCTCCTCAGTAAGGCAGATATGATGAGAGGAAAGGGTATGGGGCGATTCACTTTATACCCAAGGGCATAATAGTGAATCTGCTCGGATATAAGCTCAGCAATGTCAATGGTGTGGTCCTGGAGGATAGAATAGAGAAGGCAACAACGTTCAACTGGAATGGAAGAAAGGTGGGTGACAGGAGTGATATTATGGAGCATGAGGTGGGACCAAGCCTGGGCTATGGGGGTCAGCTGGGTCTTTAGGAAGTTAGATAGACTCCTTCCAACCCTACTCAGGTTGAAAAAGATTCCATCTTTGCTCAAGAAATGAGCAACCTCCTCGAGGTAGTATCCTAACTCTCCCTCAGTAGCAATCTTGTTTCTGTTTTCCTTCCAGAAATAAGTGTCATTCTCGGGAGTAGGCTCCCAAGGGTTACCCAATAGGGTGCTGATAGTGTCCCGGTCATATGAGATATGCCAGCCTCTCACCCAACTCGTCCGCTGCTACCCTATGTTCGGTGCGTCCTGGCGGGTCCTGAAAGTATTAGCATAAAACTCCATTACTAAGATGGGGTCCCCCTCAGTAGGTAGAGAGAATAGAGGTCCCCATCTCCTCTGCTATACTTTATTCTGAAGCTCAGGATAGTCTCCTGCACTCAAATCAAGGACCCTCTCCCAGATCAGTCTCTGGCCCTTGATCTGATGAAATCTTGCCCACTTCGCATCAGTGCGAAATCTGGTGGGATCCCTCGGTCCTAACACCTCCTGTCCCTGAAGATCAGGATCCTCAGAAGTGGTGTCAGTATCTGTGGTCTTCCTCTGTCTTTTAGAGGGACCAGTAGTGGGAATGGATTTCCTCGGTGCCATCTGTAAAAAGTAAAATTTTAAAATTAAACACGCATTAAAACATAAATCACACATTAATAAAAATATTTTTGGTTTTTTTCTAAAAGTGGAATTCAAAAATACCACAACATATTTTTGTATTTTATGAAAAAGAAAGTCACACACATATTTTTCAAATAATTTTTCAAAACAAAATACAATTTATTCAAAATTTATACAAATTTGCAAGAAAGTATAACGAATACTAAATATAAAAATTTATTAATTTAAAAAGAAAACAACAAACAACAAACAAACAGCAAGAATTAAAAAAAGAGGCTGACGCTACGCGTGGTGTGACGCTACGCATCAGCCTGTTCTGCCCACGCTATGCGCCTGTGGGACGCTACGCGTGGGCTCACAGTTCATCCTCACACTACGCGTCAGTGTGACGCTATGCGTGAGCAACGCAGAAAAAGAAAAATAGGGGTTGCACAGCAGCAACCCCTTTTCAACCTACACTATATCCATTCAATTCCTAACTCTTAACAGCAATCAATCCCAATGGTCTTCTAATCCTAATCCTAACCACATTTATTTCTACAAATCGAAAATTACAAACAAAACTAAAGAGAAGGGATTAGAATACTTACTTGTGATTCCTTGAGCAATGGGATTGAGAAGCTTGGGAAGAGAGAAAAGGAAGTTTCTAAACTTTAGGGTTTTGAAAAACTAAAGTGAAGCAGAGAGGGAATTTTAGGTTTTAAAACCTAAGATGGGCCTCTCTGGTTCAGTTTTAAAAACTGAACGTGGGCTCTGACGCTACGCGTGGTTGGGACGCTACGTGTGAGACCCAAAATTCAGAGTCCACGCTACGCGTCACAGGGGCGCTACGCGTGGGCTTCTGTTTTTTGATTTTTCAAAATTTTGGTTTTCAAAAACCTTTTCTTTTCAATTTTAAACTCCTTTTCTTTTCAAAATAAAATTCTATCTAATTATTTTGAAATAATTTTTTTTATTATTATTAAAAACATTAAAAATAACGAGAAAAGAATGGGTTGCCTCCCATTGAGCGCTAGATTTAATGTCTCTAGCCAGACATTAGCTTTGATTAATCAGGTGGTCTCCCAATATTCATTGAGGAATCACCTGTCTTCTTCTTCCTTCTTCTTCTTTTCCGATGCTTAATTACCTGTTTTTCATTTTTCAAAGCATCGGTTAATTTAAAACAATTTAATTGATTGGGAAGAGATATACCTGGTTCGGTCGAAAGGTAAACCTTTGCCTCATTACTTATCCTGAGGTGTTCATGAGCACTGAAGCTTACCTCTTCTTCATAAACTTTGACTGCAACCGTACTTAAATCAACATCTACTCTGATTCTTGCAGTCTTCATGAAAGGTCTTCCTAGGATCAGGGGGATCTCAATATCCTCCTTCATATCCAGCACCACAAAGTCAACCTTGAAGTGGAACTTGTCAACCTTTACCAACACATCTTCCACAATCCCAAAAGGCTTTTTGACAGAGCGATCTGCAAACTGTAATTCTGTCTTTGCTTCCTTCAACTCATATTCACCAATGCGTTTTATTAAATCTAAGGGCATCAAGTTAATGTTAGCCCCTAAATCTAATAGAGCATTCCTGATGTTGATATTTCCGATTGTCACAGGAATGGTGAAACTCCCCGGATCTTTACATTTTTTCAGGGTTATACAGTTTGTTTCTTGCTCTGTATCTCTTTGCACATTTTTTTCTTTTTCATTTTTTTCATTTTTTTCCATTTTTTCACTTTCTTTTTCTTCTTCTTTCTTTTTCTCACTCTTTTCTTTACAATCAATTTTTACAATATTAGAAGAAACAACATTATATTGTTCCCTTGGGTTTTGAGTGTTTGCAGAAAACCCAGAACTCTTTAATTCGGCTATCTCTTTTACAAGCTGACCCATTTGTATATCTGATGCTTTTTGGGCAGCTTCATTTGTCTCCACAAACTGCAATAACTGTTGAATAGCTTCCTCTATTCTAGTCAACCTTGCATTGTCAGTTTGTTGTTGCTTGAATTGATTGTTAGGAGGTCTGTTGGAAAGCCCAGTGTCCTATCTCCAGCCAATATTCTAATTTTGCCAACCCTGCAGGTAATTGTTAGGAAAAGAATTTCCATGATTAAAAGGAAAATTACCTAAGGGTGCTCTTTGATGGTTCATGAAATTGGCTTGCTCTTGCTCATTTCCACAGTAACCACATGGTTGTTCTCCCATGCAGTGCGTACATGCTTTAAGTTGAGCAGGGGGTGGTGATGCTACTTGAGCAATTTGAAGTTTTTCCAATTGCTTGCTCATAACTTTAATTTGTTGGGTCAGTAATTTTTGCTGAGCCAACACTGCATCATTTACTCCCAATTCGAGCATTCCTGGCTTCCTCTGCATATTACCTCTTTCATGCTTTGCTTGTCAGTCACTAATAGCCATTGATTCTAATATTTCTATGGCTTCTTCCACAGTCTTGTTCATTAAAGAACCACCTGCACAAGCATCTAACATCATCTTGAACTGAGGCAATAAACCATGGTAAACGATTCTTACCTTTTCGGCATTATTCAGGTTGTGGTTTGGGCATTTGGGCATTTTCTCAAGAGTGCCTTGAATCGTTCCCATGTCTCTCCTAATGATTCATCATTATTTTGGGAAAAAGAGTGTATGGCTGTCATTGCTTCAAAATATTTTGAAGGAGAATAAAATCTTTCCAAAAATTTTCTTTCAACATCGGACCAGTTTGCAAAACTACCCGGTGGACAAGATTTAAACCATTCTTTTGCTTTCCCAATCAATGAAAAAGGAAAGAGTCTCATGTAAATAGACTCTTCTTGATTGGGTTCAAAACCAATTATGCTACATAATTCATAAAAAACAGTTAAATGTTCATATGGTTCTTCATGATTTAAACCAGCAAATTGGTTGTTTTGAATTATGTTTAAAGTAGCAGGTTTAATTTCCACTGGTAAAACTGGTCCTTGAAACATTCCCGAAACTCGGGGTGGACCATTTATAGCAGCAAACTGTCCCAATGTTCTCCTTTCAGCAGCCATATTTGAATTTTCAAAAATTTTTGAAGTAGAAGAAGAATTAGTTTGTGTTTTAGATTTCAAAGACTTGATTTTCTTTACAAACTTTTCTATCTCAGGATCAAAATAAATTTTACCTGTGGTAGATCGAGTTTGCATACACAAACTAGACAAAGAAAGTTAGTGTAACAATGATAAGAACTAAATAAAAAATTATCTAAAGTAAAAAAAAATATTTACCACAGTAATTAAAATTTTACTGTTTTACTGAAACAATTCAATCCCCGGCAACGGCGCCAGAAAACTTGTTAGCCCGGCGGCGACGCCTCAGCGGTCTGTCCCCTCCATCGGGTTTTTGTTAATTGGCAAGCGCACCAATCGTTTGTAGTTTTCAAAATTTAGATATCGTTCCACTGGGATTGAAAGTCCAATAACAAGAGTAATTTTCTACTTACTATGGTAAATGTGAAGGAAATTATAAATAAAAGAATGATTTATATACAGTTTATACAATATTCACAAGATAGCATGGTTGAGTGATTCATAGGATAAAAGAAAATAAAAATCTATCTAAAAAGTCGAGTTGCAATTTAGAATAGGTAAGATACTTGAGATAAACACAGATAAACAAATTATGTTGGAAATTGGATCCCTAATCTAGAATAACAATGAGGAACTCAAGACATGCATATTTAATCATCAAGTTTCATGTCATTGTAGCTTAAAATCATTATAACCGATCCCTCGTGATATAAATTCTAAGAATTCACCGTAAAGTCCGATCCCTCGTGAGCTTTCTCAGTAAAAACTTGCATTAAGACCTGGCCTTATGGCAATAATGGTTAACAACCCCTATAGAATTGAGATACCAAGGGTATTCCAACTTTTTACTTTTGTCAAAACAAGTCTCAATACGGCATAAATAATCATTCTCCCGTTTGACATTTATACTAATAAAACCAGTTTCGATACACATGAAAATCATTCTCCCGTTTGACGTTCATATTAATAAAAGGTTGAGATACTAACATGGACTTGAATCATAAACATGCAGAGGTCAAATTCATAACATTATACTCAATAGATTAGTTCACCAATTCCAACATAAACAAATTAGTTACACATGGTAAAGGTAAAGACAACACTTACAGAGTTTGACATTACGAAGACGATGGAAACTTCACGATACAATGATCACAATACACCGAAACACACTCAAGTATCTAGAAAACTATTCTAGAACTACAACTCACAAAAGAAGTACTTAAAGTCGAGCACAAGAGAGAAGAGAAGAGAAGTGTATGGAATGGGATGGGATGGGATGCTTAGAATGGTGTTGGATGGCCCTATTTATAGGGCTGAGCAAGGGTGCTGACGCTACGCGTCACTGTGACGCTACGCGTCATACCCCTGACTCAGCTTCCATTAAGCAGCTGATAATGGCCACTTCAAATAATTAACAATCAATCATGCTTGGCCACTTGGACGTGTCTCCACTGTATTTTGGCCATTTGTGATGAGTGGGGTGGCCTTTGTGCTGAGTGAAGTGCCCATTATTGGGTCCAAGTGGAGTGGTTGGCCAAAGTGGGAGTGGAGACTGCGCAGCACTGACGCTACGCGTGGCTGTCATGCGTAGCGTCAGCATCAAAAATAGCTCTTGATGCTACGCGTGGGGTGAGGCTACGCGTCAGCTCCTCTAGTGTAATTTTCTCTTGATTTCTTAACTTTTTCACTGCAAAACTAGAGAAAATTGATCAAGCGCAGATTATTTCCAACAACATCCATTTATTGAATTTAAATCCTAATTTTCTAACAAATTAAACTAATTTTTATAATTTTTATGAAATTTTTATTCAAACTTTTATTAAAAATTTGAGGACTAACAAAAACAACAATTACTTTGACTGAGGATTGATAATTATGGGGAACTCCATGGTTTCCCAGTTGTCCAGTTCTTGACCGGGTGAAAAAGCATGCACCAATTCCATATCACAACTGGGCGCGTCTCCAATCATAGCCACCTGACCTGGATATATAATCCCGGCGCTCCTGAAGCTTTGAAAGAGGTCACAGATAGGGATTCTAGCAGTGTCGAATTCCTGACCGGTAAGGCGAGCAATCCTTCTCTCCCTTCTTTCTTCTCCTACCCTTTTTCTATCAGCTGCTGTAGGCTTGTATCCCAGACCGTATCTGTCCTTGTTTTCTAGAAGGCATATAGGTTGAGTTCTTCCTTCCAATTCTCGTCCTAACCCTTTTCCCAGCTTATATCCTTCTCTCAACATTGTCTTTGCAACCATCATAAGCACGTTAGGGAAGGATTTCTTTGTAATGCTTGTTGCATTGGCCACCTCTAAAGCCTGAAATGAGGTTTCGAGGGCTTCCTCGGTCGCTTCAATGTATGGGGTGTTGGCAGGCTTACTGACCAACAAGTCCTCTTCTCCAGAGACAATCACCAACTTGTTGTCAATGATGAATTTCAACTTTTGATGCAGAGTGGAAGGGACTACTCCAGCCGAATGGATCCACGGCCGTCCCAGCAAACAACTGTATGCGGGCGTAATATCCATGACTTGAAAAAGGATTTGAAAGGTGCATGGCCCGACCTGTATAGGCAGTTCAATTTCTCCCATAACTTCTCGGCGAGTTCCGTCAAAAGCCCGGACTACCATGGAACTGGGTCTCATATGGGTCCCATCAAAAGGCAACTTTGCCAATGTAGATTTTGGCATTACGTTCAGGGACGATCCATTGTCAACAAGCACCTTCGCCATGATATGATCTTGGCATTTTACAGAGATATGAAGGGCTTTATTGTGCCTTTTTTCTTCTACCGGTGTCTCATCATCCGTAAAAGTTAGGTAGTTGTTAGCCACAATGTGTCCCACTATGCCTTTAAACTTATCTACTGGCAAATCATGTTTCACATGTGCCTCACTCAAAACCTTCATTAGAGTGTTCCGGTGTGGTTCGGAACTCATTAGCAAGGACAACAGAGAAATTTTTACCGGGGTGTGGTTCAGTTGGTCCAACACCTGGTAGTCACTATGGCGAATGAATCTTAGAAATTCTTGGGCCTCCTCTTTAGTTACGGCCTTCTTTGCCTCACCAGAGGATTCTCCCTTCCCAGGTCTAACATCCCCTGCAGCTTTGTTAAGTTTTGGTTCTGGGGGAGCATATACTCTTCCACTTCGATTGACACCCCCAATTCTAGCAATATTCGTGACAGGGGATGATGGTGTAGGCTCAACTACCTCAGAACTAGTAACAACCACATCAGTTCCATACTTCCACGGCACAGGTCGTGAATCCTTATAAGGGAACGGGGTTGGTGCGTTCATCGTGATGACAGTTTTAGCAGGAGTCAAAGCCACAGGTGCATTTTTGTTGTAAAATATGACTAGAGGCTTTGGGGCTCGAACTCGGCTTTACTCTTGTATCATATTTATTCTGCCTTCACGATGTCGGTAAACTTCTATGACATGACTGTCCATAAGTCCCTGAAGGGTTTTTTGGAAGTCCCTTCGCTTTGTAGACTGGAGGTCATTGCACTCTTCATCCCATGATCCTTCTATCAATCCCCTCTTAAGCATATGGGAGTGAATCATTTCCAATGGCATTTGGATGTCCTCAACCTTGGAAATACACTCCTCTCTATTTCTACAGCGTTAACACCTGGCCTCCCATGGTTAGGCAGAGGATTGGTGGTCTAATTCGGGCTTCCCTCTTCGAAGCTTATCCAATCAGCTCTGATTAAATCCCTTACCTTAAATTTTAGTGCCAGGCAGTTCTCGGTGGAATGCCCCGATGCCCCGGCATGGTAATCACACCGCGCATTCGGGTCATACCCTCTGGGATAAGGTGGCTGAAGTGGCTTTAGAGGGCAAGGTGCCACCAATGTGTTTTCGATAAGATGGGGAAGAAGCTCGGTGTAGGTCATGGGAATTGGATCAAATTGCACTTGAGTGCGGTCATTATTTTGTCTCCTCAGATTTGGATTCGGTGGGTTCATTTGTTGTGGCTGATATGGTGCTTGTGGTGGGGCAGGTGGTCGCATGACAGGTGGTCGGAAATGTGGTGGGTTCGAATTTGGAATTGTAGCCACATATGGGTATGGCGCATTATGGTAAGTTGACGGAAAGGTGATCGGGGTAGGTGATCTGGGCTGGTTCCTTCCTTGATTGTGAGAGACCAGGTTAGTCTCTCCCTCTCTTCTTTTACCTTCTCCAAGTGAAGGTTTTCTTGCTGCTCCAACCCCAGGTAGGCCACGAGTAATTTTCCCAGTCCTCAGGCCATTCTCTATTCTTTCTCCGATAGTGACGATGTCAGAGAAATGGGAGGAAATGCTTCCAATCATCTTATCGTAGAAGGGTGACTGGAGTGTATCAATAAATGTAGAAATTACCTCCTTCTCTGATAGAGGTGGATCAACCTGCGCTGCTACTTCTCACCACCGTTGGGCATATTCTTTAAACGTCTCGTTATCTTTCTTGGTCATGTTTTGCAATTGTACTCTATCTGGCGCCATATCCAGATTATACTTGTACTGTTGCATGAAAGCATCTGCCAGATCTTCCCAACAGCGTATACGAGATCGTTCAAGATGATTGTACCAGGTTAGAGGTGCTCCAGCCAAACTATCCTGGAAACAATGAATGAGCAGAGGGTCATTGGAAGCATGAGAGGCCATCTTCCGGCAGTACATGGTAAGATGGTTTTTCGGATAGGTTAGCCCCCGATATTTGTCAAATTCTGGCATTTTGAATTTGGGGGGAATGACAACATCAGGAATCAGACAGAGTTGTGCAGCACTGCCCATTCCAAACCTGTTCGTTCTTTCCATTTCTCTTAGCCGCCTTTCCAGGAACTCTAACTTTCCCTCCTGGGTAGCAGCAGCAGCACTTGGACCTGCGGCAACATGATGACTAGTACCCCTAACTGGTTGGTCGACATGTGCCGAGTTTGCATTAGGCATTGAGATGTGGGGTCTGGCTGTTGCTTGAGCAGCTTGTGGTTGCGTGGCTTGTGTATGGATTGGAATCGTTTGAGGATCCCGAACGGGCGGAGCGTTTGGCTGAGCCGTATGAAGGATTGTTTCCTGATAATCAGGCTCTTCTTGGAGTGGTGGGAAATAGCCAGGTGGCAATCCATATGGCGAAAAAGGGTATATGGAATTATCTTCCTTATCTATGTAGATAAGTTGCTGGGTGTCAGCAGGGTTTGATTTCCTAACGTGAATGGTTAGGGGAGGCGCAGTAGGATTTAAGCTTGGCCCTCCAGCAGGACCCTGAGTGGATGGTCGTTGTCTAGCGTCTTCAACGCCTGCTGAAGAATCCCCTTCTGTGACTCTTCTTTTAAGAAGCTTGGCCATCTCAGCCATCTGTTCTTTCAACTGATTGACTTCGGCTCTCAAGCTCTTATTTTCTTGTTCCATTTCAGCCATGAGTCTTGTATTAAGCCTAGTCGCGTAAGGATGTCTACCCGTTATGTCTGGAAACCATAATATTTTGTTAGGAAAATAAAAGTAAACAGATAAAGAAAAAAGGAAAGGAAAAACAAATGATGTTGCACAGGATGCGATTCTGAATTTAGCCCGTATTCTCCGACCGTTCCTCAGAACGTCCCGTTCAAAAGTACTAGGAAAAGCAGTAAGGTGGAAATTAACATGAAACAATTGTGAAAGCATATTAATTCATCATTCTATTCTTCTGTAGAGGTATAATATTACTTGAAAGATTTGATTACAACATTTTAACCATCCCTGGCCCGAGCAATCATGGCCCTCATTTTACAAAGTCTTTCCAGGCAATAGTTCAGAAATGATGATATCTCTTTTGGAGTGGATAAAGGATTGACCATGCCTTCAGCCTGCTTCAGCATTGAGGGAAAATCCTCCAAGATTCCATTAGCTATGTATGCCAACTTGGCGAAACGGTCCATCCATAAATGAACGACCTCGTCCCGTTGAGCTAACTCAGTCCCCAAAGCTCGTGTGGCCTTTTGGCAGCGTTGCTCAGCATCACAGGCTTTTTTTCTGTTCATCATGTATTTCTTGCTCATAAGCCCTCATTGTTTCATCAAGCTGTTGCTCCAATTTATGGACCTGGGTCTGCAGCATTTCCTTTTGCACCTAGGTCTCTTTTTCTTTTTCTTTGGATAGTGTCAGCATGTTTTTTAGGACTTGTTTTTCGGCCAATATGGCGTCACTCTTTTGGCCTTTTCTTTTAAGCTGGGAATTAGCCGCACGAAGGCAATGGTCCTGTTTCACCCTGTAGTCTTCGTCAATCTTCCTCTTCTTTCGTATTTCATCCATAGCATGTTTCCCCTCGAAATTCTCCTTCCTCTGAAGGGAGCACTCTTGTTGACATTTCAAAAGATCCTCTTCTAGCTTCTGATTCTTTGCTGTCAACTCTTCTATTTGTGCCTTCAGAGCCATGGTGACCTTGTCTTCCATGATGACTGGCAGAGGGAAATTATTCGCGGATTGGTATGAAGGGCTTTTGAAGGGTAGTTTTATAATGGAGGCCCTGTTTAGGACCCATTCAAAATATTCAGCCCCTACAGCATGGCTTCATGCCCCTAATTCTTTTCCCATCCTATGGATCTTCTTCCACGCATTGGCTATATCCCAAACAGCGGATGTGTAATTCCCTTTTGCATAGTACAAAACGAAAGGAGTGAGCAATTTTACGTTCGGTGGCCCGAGTAGAGGATAAGCCAACTGATGCTTTGCAATAACAGGGTTGTAATTGATGCATCCCTGCGTGCCTATGAGAGGAACATTTAGATAACCTCTGCAACTATAGATGATTGACTCAACCATTAGACATTGAGGATACCACCTGACTTTTTTAGCTGTAAGGCTTACGAGGTGATTAGCCCATTCACGCCTATTTTTCACGGCCAATTGACACAATTTCAAATCAGAAACCGGACACTCGGCTTTACATATTTGATGGAAGATATGAGATATGAGCCATACATATAAAATGGGTAAACAGCAAATGATCCTCTTTCCCCCTTGTGTGTGGCAGAAATCCATGGTGCAATACACATTAGCCAAAATGGCTGTGACTGGATTCTCGAACCGGTGCTTACGAGCCAAGAAGACAGCAATGGCATCATAATCTACGTAGTTGTCAAAATTAAGGAACAAGACAAGTATCCATGAAAGCCTCTCATTCCTCTTTATCAGCCAGGATCTGCATGTGCTTCTCAAGAAATTCTCGGGTGAACCCGGGAACTTGATTTCTATTCATTTGCACATTCCTTAATGCCTCGGGAGAGATTCTTAAAACACGGGCAATTGAAGCAGTTGTTGCGTGATGGTCAAGATGGCGATAGGGAATTTGCCCTTCCACTTGTATCCCCAATATCTGTTCAAATTCTTCTATTGACGGAGCCAATTGAAAATCTCTAAATGTGAAACAGCGGAGGGGTGGGTCATAAAATTGTGCCAAGGCTGTAATTGCTTCGGTTTGGACTTCCACCTCCAATAGTCTTAAGATCTTCCCATATTTCCTGGTAAGGGCCATCTTCTGAGTCATACTTAATCTTTTCCCCAGTGCTTGCAGACTAACTGTATCAACTTTCTAAGCTTTGAGATGTAATATTTTCTTTAACTTTGTCACATTTGTACCATAATTGTCATGTTTCATGTTAATTTCCATACTTGCTCAGAGATACTGCCAATTTCTGAATCGTTTCCTGTGAATATCGAAACAAAGAAAAGGAATCAGTTATTGTTATGTTTTGAAATTCATGTTTTCCCCAAAGATGTGATAAAAAAAATTTGTTTTTTTTTTGGGAAACACTGATTTCCAAAACTCATACGAGTCTAAGTTACAGAAGCCATAGATTTTCTTAATCGTCATTGATGCCCCAGTTAAAGGGATCCAAAATTGTTTCTTTTGATTTCCTTGTTTTGACGACCATGAAAATCTATAACTCAGGACTTGGAGGTACATGATCAAAAGAGAATTATCCATCCACTCGGAGTGTACTGGGTATTTTGGAAATCAATCATTGTTTTCGAAATAGAGTACCCTCAATGGATAGATAATTCATTCATTTAGATTTAAAGGGAGAGTAAAAATGACATAAGGTAAAATAAAGTCTACCCTTTTGTGACCTAGGTTGGGTTTTGTTGAAAGTCTTTTCTAGGACCTATGGCTTGTCTAAAAGTGATTCTCCATACCGGGTAGCTTATACTAGACATCTAGAAGGTCAACAAAGCCAAGATCCTACCCATGCCAGGGACGCAAACAGTGGGGAATCCACTAAGTGCGTATATCATGAGAGGTTGAACTCTGGTTGAGGTTCTCACGAACACCGGATAGGAAGTACATCCCATACGATTCCGTTACCAACCCCTCCTAACTTAAGCTTCATTTGGGGCCCGGGTATAGGGCGCCACTCATAGGTGTGTGTAAGTTGTGAGTGTAATGTGTGAAAGAGGCATCCAATACCTGTACCTTACTCATCCTACACATAGAACAAACACAGAGCAACAAAATAAAGTCGTCTAACCTAGGGTTCAATGATCACACAAATATTAACAGAACATAAATGATAGAATACAAATAAAATAGGAACCAAAGAAAAATAAAATAAAGGGAGAAGTCAAATAATTAATATGCTAATTAAAACATGCGCCATCAAATTGACTGGCTTAACTCTCTAAGTCCCCAGCGGAGTCGCCATCTGTCGTGACCGGGATCGCGGCGGCACGACCGACCCTCAAAACGATCTTTTTTGTTTGAAAAGAAAAAAAAACAGAGAGTCGCCACCAATATTTTTTTAGGATAAAATACCGGGAAAACCTTTCGTTAAAGCACTGGTTATAAAAAATGAAATTCCATGTTCGGGAGTCTAATTACAGGTGAGGAAGGTATTAGCACCTCACAACTGTCCGTTATAAAAACGGTTACCTCAATATGATAGCGCGCATTATAATTAACCCAATAATTATTTTAACTTCTTCATTAAAAAGAAAATACACGAAATAACAAAAAATATAAGAAAACAAACACGGAATTTTTACATGAGATTAACAGGACGTCTCATCCAAATTAAACTCGCTCCACCTATTTTTAAGAAAAAGAAAAAAATGAGATTAACAAGACGTCTCGTCCAAATTAATCTCGTTTCGCCTTTTTAAGAAAATAGAGAAATAAAAATTACAATAATAATGAGAATAATAATATTTATTACAACCTCTTTGCTAGTCCAAATAGAATATATAAAACACTCATTTTTTGTTACATAATTATTACAAACCTAGAAAGGGGTAAAAAAAAGAAAAGAAAAGAAAATAACAGCAATTTATTTAAGTGGGAAAATGGAATACCGAGTGAAAAATATGAAAAACTGAGTGAAAAATGGAAAAACCGAGTGAAAAGGCAAAAACCGAGTGAAAAAGTGGAATGCCGAGTGAGAAAGTGGAATACCGAGTGAGGTAGTGGAATACCGAGTGAAACGTGGGCTGACCGAGGGAGAAGAGGGACGGTGTTGGTGGGGAGTAAGATCGGTTGGGTGAATTGAGAGAGGTCAATATTTGAGTGATAGGGAATGAGACGGTTTGGGAGCGAGGACGGTTGAGTGAGAGGAATGAGGACGGATTGGAGTGAGGAGTTGAGGACGGATTGGAGTGAGGAGTTGAGGACGGCTGGGAGGGGCTGTGAGGACGGTTGAGTGAGACAGTACAGTGAAAGAGAGGGTGAGCGTGGAGTGAGAGGGAATGGGACAGCGGAAGAGGGGCTGTGAAGTGTAGAGAAGGAGAAGACAGTACAATAAGGGGAAAGGAGGAAGGGACGGTGTTTAGGTGAAGACGGCTGTATGGGAGAGGAGAAGGACAAGTGAGATGAAAGGAAGAGGACTGCACGGTGCTGGGTTCTCTCTTTTTTTCTCAAAAATGAGGGCTCCCCTGAAGGCTCCAGGATCCTCTCTATTTATAGAGGTCCTGGACGCCCACCAGCAGTGGTAAGTGCTCCTTTTTTATTATTTTTCCTTGCCAGCCACCCCACTTGGCCAGCCGCCCCACTTGGCCAGCTTGGATGGAGTTGGTGGACATAGCTTGCACCTAGACAGCCATAGGGGTCGGCAGCTAGTGGGCCTCTCCTTTGTCCCTTTTTCAGCCGCCCCCCACAAGTCAAAGATCCACTTGGATAGTGGAAATCCAAGTCAGCAAGGGCACTCAGTGGGAATATGGGTCAGATTTTACCTTCTCTCCAAAATCCGAGTGGAAAAGATGAATTTGGTGCACGAGACCGAGTGGAAAAAGGTGCTGTTTTACAAAAACCGAGTGAAGAATGACTCAGAACCGACTGAAATGTTTGGAGTTTGACTCGGAATGGTTGAATAATGACACGGAATTAGATGAAAGATGACTCGGAATTGGGTAAAAATGGCTCAAAAACTGACTGAAGAGGATTCATTCAGTGCTGACTGAAGAAACTTCACTCGGTGCTGACTGAAAAGTCTTCACTCGGTGCTGACTGAAGAAGCATCACTCGGTGCTGACTGAAAAGTCTTCACTCGGTAACTTGAGGATTCTTCACTCGGTATAGCTTCATGTCTTCCTTTATTCGAATGCTTCAATCAGCACTCGTAGAAATCTTGCTCGGCAATCCTTCTGCTTGAAGCCTCCCTCTGCCCTTCTGCTTGATTCACTCGGCATGTCAGAAACATTTTGCTTGGTTGCTGGTAAATCAGAACCATTCTTTCTTTAACTTCACACTCATTCAGTCGGAATGTTGTCAGCCGGTTTGGAAATGAACTTCAACCCTCTCGGATTCACAATGGGGAGTCGTCCTCGATACTTTCGGAAAATCTGATGACTCGGACAAATTCACTCGGAATTGGCTTCATACTTTAATCACGATATGCTCGGATGTTGGGATTGCTGTACTTGGTGTCATCCTTTATACCTCAATCAGAATTGAGAAATTGAGAATCTGACCACTCGGATATGCTCACCCGGGACTCCACTCAGAATTTGGATCTCGGACATTTTCACTCGGAACCGACCTTCTTTTCACTCAGAAATTGGAATTTGACAATTCACTCGGAATCAGCCTGCTTCTCACTCAGAATTGCCTATTTCTTTCTCAGAAATTTGAATTTAGCAATCTGACTCGGAATTGGCCTTGTTTTCACTCAAAACTTGGAATTTCACTCGGAATTGGCCTTCTTTCCACTCAGAATTTAGAAACTTGGCATTTTCACTCGGAATCTGCCTGCTTTTCAGTCAGAACTTGGAAATTTGGCATTGTCACTCGGAATCTGCCTGCTTTTTAGTTAGAACTTGGAAATTGGACTTTTTCACTCGGAAACTGCCTTCTTTCCACTCAGAATTTGGAAATTTGGCAACTTTCACTCGGATCCAGCCTCCTTCTCAGTCAGAACATGGAAATTAGCAATCTTCACTCGGATCCTGCCTTCTTCTTACTCAGAATTTGGAAATTGGCTCGGAATGATTGTAGTGGGACAACTTCCACTCGGATTTACTTCTAATAGGGACATATTTCTTTAAGATCAACCACTTTTCTCTCGGAATGGCTTTGATAGGGAAGCTTCCACTCGGATTTCCTCCAACAGTGAAGTATTCCACTCGGAGTCGCTCCATTCTGAGTAATTCCACTCAATTTTGGTCATTTCTGTGTAATTCTACTCGGATTACATCATTCTGAGTCAGATTCGTTTCAATCAGAAAGGTTCCAGTCGACAATCAGCCCTTCAGATGTATTTCGCTTGGAAACCGACCTTATTCACTCGGAAATGGGAATACTCCACTCGGAACACCCGACTCGCTTGAGCGAACCATCTCCCGCTTGGGCGAAAACAGGCCAGGGACCATGTCTCACTCGGAAATGATCATTCTGAGTCCCTTCACTCGGAAATGATCATTTTCGAGTCAGTTTTTGTTTTTGTTTTTTTTTTGGACTCTTTGTTCTTTTTCCCCCCTTTTTTCTTTCGTCTTTCTTTTTTTCCTTTTTTTCTTTCTTCTTTTTTTTTACTTGTATTCTTTTCTTTCTTTCTTTTTTTACTTTTTTTTTACTTGTATTCTTTTTCACTTGTGGATTGACCGGACTGAAATAGGTGTTCACACTGTACACTAACACTTTTGAAATAATTTTGTAAACATAGCCAACCAAAGATATGGGCCTATAATCCCCTAATCCCTCTTGAGAATGAAGAATTTAAACCAGTAGATAATACCCTATTTTCATAAAACCCATCCATCATTCTACACACATCCTGTTTTGTCATGCTCCAAAAGGATTTAATAAAAATAAAAGTAAATCCATCAGGCCCAGGGCTCTTTGACCCATCACACTCCCAAACAGCCAATTTGATTTCATCCTCTAAGAACTTCTCATTAATCTTAGTGTTAACTTCCTCACCCAACTTTGAAAATTTGACCCCATCTAATACAAGTATGTTCCAATAATTGGTAGTGAATTTTTTCTCAAAAAAAGATTTAACCTCTCCCTTAACCTTCACAGGCTCCTCCACCCAATCACCCTCTATCCATAATCCATGAATTGCATTTCTACGTCGTCTCTTATTCATAACAGCATGAAAATATTTAGAATTAGAATTCTCTTCTTGTAACCATTTAACACTTGACTTTTGTAACAAAATAGAATCCTCCATTCTAGCAACCTCCCACCATTCAGCCATCAAATTCCTATGAACCAGCACCCCTTCTTCATTTAACTTACCTTTCTTCTCCTATAAGTCTAATTCCTTTATTCTACGCTCCACCTCCTTTAGTCTCACACCCAATACACCAAAACTCTTTTGATTTCACTCCTTCAAGGACAACTTTAATCTTTTTAATTTTTCTTTCAACATATAATCCCTCTATCCCTCAACTTTTAAATTACTCCACACCTTTTCCACAAAATCTTTAAACCCAGGCTATTGAAGCCAACAATCTAACACCCTTGAATGGTCTTAGTCCCCAATCCACATCCACCACTTTTAAAAGCATTGGGCAATGGTCAGACAAATTTCTATTTAATGCTAATTATGAACAATTCAGATAAGACTGAAGCCACTGATGGGAACATAAAAATCTATCTAACCGACTTCTAGCTACTCCATTCAACCTGTACCACGTAAAACTTCTAGTCTACAAAGGAAGATCCACCAACTCCATTACGAGAATTAAATCATTAAATAATCTCATTTCTAAACTACCATTAGCAGATACCTTATCAACCACCCTTCTTCTCTCTTTATGACAATGAACAACATTAAAATCACCAAAAATACACCACTCACTGTATACCTCAAACTTACTTTTGAGATATAATAACTCCTCCCATAGGCTTTTCTTCTCCACTAAAGAACAGGAAGAATAAACATTAATGATTACACAAGGTTACACTCTTGCTTTCCAATACTTAATCATCCCCAAAAAACCATAACCCACAACCACCTAGATTTTTTGAAATTTTGATTTGTCCCATACACATAATAAATCCCCTACATTACCCACAGATGGAGATGCAAACCACTCAAACTCTGAACCTCTCCAAATCGATTCCATCACCTATACATCTATACCACTCATCTTTGTCTCTTGTATCCCAACAAAATCAATCTCCATCTTACAAACTAACTCTCTTACCACTTTTCTCTTCAATCTATCCCCCAACCCTCTCATGTTATAACTCAGCACCTTTATTAACAACAATATTTGACCCACCCCTTGCATCCTTACCCAACAGAGTACATTTATCAACTCTATCTCTAGTTTCCATATCCTTTAACTGTCGAATAATCTTTGCATCATCCCCCACTGCCATAACACCTAACTCTTTTCCAATCTCCCACAAAGATACCTCCTCTGAATGATTACTTTTTATCCAAATAGATCCCTTATTATTAAAAGCCTCATCAAGAACTACTCGCTAAACCATACAATCTTTTTGAGGGGACATGGCAATAATGTCATCTTGCTCAATCTAAAATGCCTTCCACTTACTTAATTGCTTACTCTTTAACTTCTTTCTACCATGCCTATTTTTACCCTTTCTCTTTCTCATATTAATTGACAATAAGTGTCCCCTTAAGGCAACACAAGAAGAAGAGATAGGAGTAGGTTCTGAATTTATACACAATGAGCCATCTTCATTACCAACATAATCATATCTCATTCCATTCAATGACACACAATTCTTAATGTCATCAACGTGACACCTTGTTGGTGCAATCTCGTTTACATGAATGTCATGATTTTCACTTGCCTTCAAAACACGAGAATCACACATTGATGTTTCTTCTAGACTCTCATCATGTGAATTAGCCAACGAATTCAGCCTACACAACTCTAATACTTCCATCAACTTAATTGTATCTCCCTTTGCCACCTATTTTACACAATTCATGCTGGGGCCCATAGAGAAATCATGAAACATTACCTTAGCCTGATTTATCACGTGTGAGCAAGCTTGACCCTTATCATGGGCCTTACTTTTACACGAGCCTAAATTGCACAGCCTCGTGCCAATCGAGTCACCACTAGAGTCACGACCCACCAATGCCTTACTAGAATTCCTCAATAACACCAGCCCATCAGAAATTTTATCATTCTGAGGCCCACTCCCAGCCACATCCAGGTGCAATGCATGAGAATCAGACTCATCCACCATAACGCGAGGCATGGATTTCGATATAGTACCTCCTAAATCTTGCTAACTTGTAACAGTCAAATTCAAATTTGAATTTGAATTTAATTTTTTTTGTCATAAGCCAGAATTACCCCTTTCCAGATAACCCCATCAGACATGGAATAATGTTCATCTTCCTCCCTAATACAAGACAACAATGACTCAGTATCATCACCATCCGTAAATGATGAAAAAGAAGAACAACCATGGTGCCCTCTATAACAGCAACACTTTTTACCATCCTTTCTCCCCATTTCTTCAATACATCGAACGGAGAAAATGCTCCCATTTATTTAAATATCTTCTTGGTGAACCACAACCTTTTTTGCCGATGTACGAATCAATAATCTTGTATATTCTTATTTAGACATATTCTGAGTATTATCATCCATCATAATAAAGGTGCCAAATATTGAAACAACCTTCTGGATGAGACACTCCTGCCAGACACCTAATAGAAACCATGCACATCTTACCCACACCAATATTTGACCAGGTACTTGTCTAAGTTCCCAAGGTGTTATAGATTTAAACACAAATGTCAATCATTCCTCTGCAATCTTCAGCAAATCATATAAGTTATCGTCCTCCATTACTAAAAGAAACACCAGATTGTCCCCCAAATACCTTTAGGTACCATGATATCTAAAACCATGACATTAATTTAAATTGTTACGTTTAGTAAAACTAAGATTTTGATGATATAAACATATAAGTGACTTGTATGTTTTGGTTAAATGGTTTATGTGGACAAAATCTTAAGTTTAAAAATTGATGTTTGAGATGTTGATAAATGCTAGTTAGAATCCCTCTAGATGACTGTGAATGAGTTAGTATCATGATATTTAATGAAAAAATAATTAGGAGTATTTGATTGAATATAATCAACCATGATGCTTGGGGATGTAAGAACATAAATATTTTAAGTTGTATATGTGAGCCATGATGATTCAGTTTAACTGTGAATTAAATTGTAATTATTTGAATCGATTAATTGATAAGGAAGAATTAGTGTTGACCATTTAAAAAGAAATTGAAATCTAAGTGTCGAGGGAACCCCAGTCTAAAAGTATATGAAACAGGGAGGTATTTAATATTTTTTGAAATAAGAACATGATTTTATTAAGTTATTATTTTTATAAATTACTTGTTTGAATTATCTAAAACAAGTCCTTCAAGCGAAGATCAATGAGAATTAAATTAAGTTTTTCTTAAAAACTTATAGTTAGGAAAATTTACTAATATGAACTAGATCCTTTTAAATTTGTAAAATTTGTATAGTTCAAAGTTATAATTATCTATTATCAATAAAATTTTCTTGGTAAACTAATTTCTTTATATCCATGCATTTAAGGATATTACTTTGTGATAAGAAAAATATAACAGGGGAAATCGTCAATGGCCAAATGACACTTTCCATTATTTTATTCAAAATATGATATTTTTCAATAAAATGATTCGAATTATTATGGTTTCAAAATTTAATAAATTCATCCTAGTATTTGTGTTATAAATTGAGGTAGATTGGCCATGTTATATCTCTGATTTCCTTGGTGATAGCTCTTGAATATATCTTGTTTAATTTTTATGATACTTGATATAAATATGTTATATGTTATAGCTTGCCCCTTGCATCGGAATCTTTGGGTTGAGAGCTGTCACTCACCCCTCTAGTTTTATGTTGTTTATTTCTCTATATACATCAGTTGAAGGACATGGTGAGCATGGACAAGACACCAAGTATCTATAATAGTAGGCATCAAACTATTTATAAAAAGGATGAGGACTACCTTCTGCTTCTTGAAAGTTGATGTAGAGATGAATATTTGGATTTGTGTGTTGTTGAATTGTAATGTAAGGATGTGATGGGTGGCTATTAAAGTCCAAAGTTTTGATAATAACAAAAGGTTGTAAGCTCTAAAAAGAATCAATCATAAACACCAAGATTTGTAGAAAAATGAATCAACAAAAAGGTAGGACCAACAAGACAAAGGAATAAAAAATCAATGTCCAAAAGGTCTTAGCACACAAGTAAGGTTTTAATCAAGTATCAGTATGGCCTTAGGATTAAATTAAAACCTTGATAACATGTATTCAAATAACATTTTCATAAAATAAAAAAGCGTGTAATCGATTACAAGCTTGATATAATTGATTACAGAGTTTGAAAAATTAAATCTCAAAAACAAAGATGTTTCAGAACCTTTTAAATCATAATGTAATTGATAACCATTAAGATGTAATCGATTACTGACTTTAACTTTCATAATTTTAAAAGAATTAAATGAATGTAATCAATTACCATTATTAAGTAATCAATTACCAGCTCATCAGAAAGGATGAAACAATGCATCTCTTCATAATTTTTTAAAAGAAAAATCATGTCTTTTAATGAATCATCACAGACCATCAAAAAGGTACTTTTTCTTGATTCTTGCCCATTAAATTGCATCTCTTAAATTTCAATAAATAGAGATGGTTTTCATTTTGCAAAAATATAACAATTCTTTCCATCTTTACATAAGACTAGTAAATGGATTTTGAGAAACATGTTATCATCCTTTAGAATTCAATTCAAGAAATACTCATTGATATTCGAAGGTCATTTTTATACTTGAGTATTACCATTATGCTTCAAATTGTTCTATCTACTCTTTGAGAGAGAGTTTTAATATTGTTGTATCATTTTGGGTGAAATATCCTAAAAGGGAAAAGTCTAGGGGATCCCTAGTAGCGTATCTTGGGTAAGGTATCCCAAGGGGATTAAGTCTAGGGTTAGGCATCCCTAGCAGGGTAAAATCAAGAGTGAGGCTCTTGCAAGGTCGGAGGCTCCACATAAGGGTGTTGTATCCCAAAGGTTTAGGAGTGCTTCGATGTTATAACTTGTTACAGTTATAAGGAAAATCTCAAGGGGATCTTGAGGACTAGACGTAGGCAGGTGTTGGCCAAACCAGTATAAAATATTTGTTTGCACTTCATTATCCCTTAACTCTTTACATTTCTAGTATTGTTTTTAGAATCATTTGGCACTGCATAATAAGATTTTTAAAAAAGAAGTTATTAGTAACAAGCTTCCAATTACTCAATTCACCCTATGTCTTGAGTTCTTTAGAGGCCACTTAGGTAACACATGTGTGCCTCTTTCTTTTGAAAATGACAAGGCCCTGAAGGATTACGTTATATACATTATATTTTGACTTATGACTTGGTTATTACCACTGTATAAAAAAAATTCCACCATTTTATAACAAGCTATGACTCCTTAGTTAAAAAGGAGATTCTGGTGAGGGAATTTGTCCTAGTTAACTGGGGTGTCACATTATTACTATATATCTTTGTATTATTGTTATAATTATACTACTATAAAATAAAAATATTATTATTTTCATTATATTAATATTCTTTTAAAATAATATTAATATTATTAATAATGAGCTTATCTAATTTTTTCTAGTGTACACTAAATACTCGACATGATTAGAACTTATCCAACCCTTTTTCTTATCTTATCCTACATTATTTTCTTATGTTGTCTTGTCTTTTATTTCCTATCAAACATACCCTTGAATGAATAAAAAAAAACTAGATTGATTTTATATAATGAGTCATTTTTCCCATTTTACTTTAAATCTTTACGGGTTTCTTAATGGAGGAAATGAAATACAAAATTACTTTTTAGAGATTTTCTAATGTAAATAAAATATTTTGGAATATTTCCTTCTTTAAAATTAAATCTTGTATTCTAATAATAGGAAAAAACAAACACTAGGAATATTTTTATATAAGCTTATCCAAATAAATAATATAATTTTGTATGTTTTTAACAAAGAGAGTTATTTTCTTTTATTAGAAAATTTCTAATTATTTAAACAAGATTTTGGAATTGAACAAAACAACCTAATAACAAAATTTGTAATTGTAAATTTTTTTACTACCTTCAATTCATAGATGTCCATTTACCCTTCGTGAATCCGTGAACATAGGCTAAAACTTTTCAACTATATATATTAGTTTAAAAACATTGAATCGATTCCCCAATTAAGTTTCCTTCTACCATGTTCCTTCACCACATCTCAACTGTGCTTCTCCATCGTGCCAAGAATAGATCGAAACCATAACTTCTATCAATGGCATTACCAATGGAGATGGTTAGGATACCAGATGATCTTGTTTTTTATGTGTTGGCAAAATTGTCTCTAAAATCTTTAAAGAGATTTGAGTGTGTTCACAAATCATGGGTGAACTTATTGGAAAATCCTTATTTTTTGAGCATATATTGCAACAATATTATATCAAAATATAATTCTATCAATAACTCAAGTGTCCTCCTAAAGCAGTCTCTAGATTGTGTAGCCCCTGACAAATTGTTTTTGCTTTCTGGAAAGGGATTTGAGGATAAGCGCAAATTAGATCGACCAACTTCTTTCCCAGAGGAAAATCCTTTTTTCATTTTAAGTTCAACTATTGTTCATGGTATGCTTTGTGTTCATCAAGGACATTTTCGAGCTCGTGGCCCAGAGAATCCTCACAAAATTGTGTTGTGGAATCTAACTACTCAACAATCTCAACTCCTTTCTTCACTTCATATTGAAGATTGTCCACTTGGTTGGGACATTGTGTCTGAGGTTCATGGATTTGGGTACGATTGTCTTACAGATGACTATAAGGTGATTCAATGTTCACACTATTATGATTCTCTTGATGAGGAAAACTTATGGTACATATATAGCTTAAGAAGTAATTCTTGGAGGAAACTTGATGTTGATATGCCTTGTAAGTGGTGTGAAAGTTCAGGTTTTTCACTCTACTTAAATGAGGTATGTCATTGGTATGGATGGATTGCACAAGGTTGGGAAAACAATGGACAAGGTTGGGAAGACAATGCACAACTGTGTTTGGTGTCATTTAACTTATGCAATGAGGTAATCATTACAACACACATACCCTTTTTACGAGAGACAGCTACACGTTTTACAAATCATCACTTGGATGAGTTAAATGGTTCTATTTCTTATATCCAACATGATTCAAATTCTTAAACTTTTCACATATTTGTTTTGGGTGAACTTGGTGTGAAAGAATCATGGACTAAACTCTTTACTTTTTCACCTTCACCTTGCCCTGAGAGATTTTTAGGAGTTGTAAAGAAACGTGGCATTGTTGTGTTCTTAGGAACTGAATATGGTGATCAAGAGATAACTTGGTTTGATTTAAGCGCACAAGTGATTCAAGAAGTTGGCATTAAAGGTTGTGCATTATTATGCCAAGTAGAAACTCTTCCAGGGATAAATATTTAATTCTTTTTTTAAGTCTAAGCATAAAAGGTTTTCACCCTAAGAGGTTTATCAATAGGATTATTATAACTTATTACCTAAAATGTTATGGAATTTCCTGATTATAGATTGGCTTTTCAATCGCCTAAATTATATCAAGGATATAGTAAATAAACTGTCTAATTATTAACTTTGCTTTTATTAATTTTATTTTGATTCTTTTCCCCCATTTTATTTTTACAAGACATTTGATCTCATTGATCCAAATAGATGTTGGACTAAACAATGGGATTGTTAGGCACACTTGTTTAATTCCTTTGTTGATGCTTTTTGATTATTGAGATCCTTGTGTTTTCATTTTGTAGCATTAACAAACAAGTAAGATACAATTTATTATTCTATGAATATGAGTTGGCCAACTCACTCTTTTTCAATCAATAGATGATTTTGCTTAACATCCTATCTATCTAAGTTAGGCTTAATATAAGCTTAATATTATCCTACTTTGACTTAAGTACCTAGATCGTTAAGGACATTTATGTTGAAGAAAGTGCATCTAATGTTTTTATCTATAACACATATAATTTCACCTATATTTTAGGCAAGTTTTCATCAATTGTCATTTTCTTAAGCATTCCTCTCCAACATACAATACTGTAATAGTTACGACTGTGGTTTAGTCTTATCGTAAGTTAAATTTAATTGATAGCATGTTTACTGTAATAATTTTGACCCCTCTCTTTGCCTTATCATTTTTTCCAAATTTAAATTGTAAACTAAATTTAACTAATTTCATGCTTAGTCAAGCAATCATTTTTTATGAACATCCTTTACATTTCGATGTATTGTTTTCTCATGCCTAACTTGGTGTTTATGAATACTAGAGAATATTGAGCTCCCATGTCTCTTATTTATATCTTTTAACTTTCTCTTTCTTTACTTATTTTTTTCCTATGTTCCCTAAAACATGCTTGAAAATGTTTAACTTGTTGAGTTAGTTACCCCTATTACTAACCATTGGAGCTTTAATGTCCATGTTATTATTCTTTAGTTAGTGTGTAGTTGCAAAAGTTTGTACTAACCATTCTCTTTGGAAATGGTATTGCAAGATGAGTTGTGTGTTATGAACTCAAAGAAGATACATTTTTACTTTGCATTTTTTATCATGTTCAAACTCTTATTGGTCTTCCATTTTGATATAGAAAATACTACCAAGGAAACCAACCTTAACAATAGACACATTTCATCGTTGACAGGTACAACAATAGACAAAATGACATCACTCTTCCTGTCACTATGCCTGGTCTCACTAACCACTTTAGCGACACCATCTTAATTAAGTGGTTATATTTTTTATCGTTGATCTCTTTACCCCACATGTCACTTTTTTCAAAAGTTTATGTATATATAAAAGACAATGTTACCATAGCTATCAATTTTAATAAGATGTGTCGTTAAGAAATGTCAAGCCTAGGGCGAATTTCAATAGTTATAAAGCAGCGACAACACCTTCCTCGTCGCTAGCCTAGGTCTTTGAACCTACCATAGTGACATCTGAGTTGTTGTTGCTATAGTAGGTCTCTGAATATTAACTAACAAAGGCTCTTGTCCCCTCGCTATAGACGGTCTCTAAACCCACAACACTAACAACCTAGTTGTCATCACTATAATGTGTCTTTGAATCTTAACCAGTGACGACACAAGTCTTGTCATTACCGTGGGTCTCTAAGTCTTAACTAGCGATGACATGAGTCCCGTCTCTAAACCCACAATAGCAACACCCTAGCTACCATCACTAAATCCAGAGCCAAAGTTTTTTAAAAAAATTTTATGAGTTTTTCCCAAAAAATGGATTTGATATTAGAAATAAAATCATAAATTATTATCTAAACATTATATAACATGTAAACGACAACTATAATGTTAAATTGTAAAATCATTAAGAAGTGAATTAACAAAATCTTTATATATACAACAAAATGTAAAAAAAATTATTATATAACATATACAAACTAGACATTACTTATGGCAAAAACAGAATACAATGTCAAGTGGAAGAGAAGGAGGAAGAGGCAAGGGCTATTGTTTCATGATATTAATGGGACCCATGGTATAGTCTTTCTCAACCTAATCATCTTACTACAGTACATCTACTGAGTAACTTTCAGTTTGTTGTCATGCTAGAGTGGCCAGAGTACACTAGTTCTTCACAACATATGGTAAGGGACATACAACCCAAATATATATGGATCATCACTTCAAATCATAATCACTTCATTAAATGGAATTGGTTTTTCACGGTCCTTAGTGACACCCATGTTTAGTCGAAGTACACTAGGCTTGACCAGTTCTGGGCGCAACTCCAAACCATTAGGGACCCGACCCAATCATACTCCCAAGATCCCCACATCATGGATCGAAAGGTCATGGCCTCCAATGTATCATCATTATGGTTGTAGTACTTCACTTTTAACTTCCAGACATATCCCCATGATGTATGTTGTAACAACCTTGATTTTTGAGAATAGGAAATGAGATACTCAGGAATCTTGAGGATACTCTATTGAGCTTTTGGTAAGAAGCTTGAGGCTTTTGCCTGTTCCGCGAGTAGTTCAACATAAGAAAAATAGTGAAAAGTGGAACTAATTAAAATATTTAAAATAAAGAATACCAAGAAAAAGCATAACGAATGAGAGAAGCAGCGATAAGAAAATAATAATAACGTCCAACAGTATTATTTAATAATACATTGACAACGATTATTTTGTTGACGACTATTTTCTGCCAATAATATTTTATAGATAATACTTAATCCTTGTAATTAATATCTAATATCAATTAATTATTTATTTAGAAATATATTATTTGATAATGAATACTTATTTATTCATTTAATTTGAAATTTATGAAATTATTTTATAATAATTATTTATTGGTTATTATTTTAATTGAGTGTTAATTATTTGATAATTATTTAGTTGATAATTAGACCCTCCTGTAACATTTAGTTTAAAGTAATGAAATAATGCTTAATAACTGATCCGATCTAGATACCGATATCCAGATTATGACGTCATGTTATCTGTTTTGGAAGGTAAACTGATATCACAGGTTAACATTCAGACTATAAAATACCGTGCTAGGCGTTCTCCCTTCACCGGTTTGTCTGCGATAACACCTAGAACATCGGATAGCCTATTCATTATTTGACCCATCATATACGACAAAACTCCTGGGAATCCCAATGAGCATCTAATTAGCCCTATAATATGCGCTAAGAGCATGTTCCGACAGGAGCACTTTGAGACCCTCAATGTCCTCCACTCATGCAAATAAATAATCATTTGCCCATACCAAGACAGGTTAGTGATTCTTACGTGGCAATCCTCGTAACTAATGTTATTTCAGATATTTAAACTTTCTCAAGTATTCTCTTGATGGATCTGGCTCATTCAGTAATATATCATTACTCTATGTTATTCCTTTTCTCTAGAATACAATCACTAACTTAAGCGTTAGAGAATCTTTGCAGGTGACACCATCTTTCGCCCATATCAACGCGTAAGGCCGGTGTGAAGGATCTCTAGGACATCAAGACCAGTCTTCTCTCACTGAGATACCGGATAATTATACCGGATACTTATAGTACCGGTATAAAACCTTAGTCATCCATTAACTCTCGTGGCTGGTCCTACACCAGATCGTTGACCCCGGTCCAGACCAGTTCATTGGTGACAGGGCCCATAAGCGTACGGGTTATGTCGCGTAATATAAAAGATTATCGTTCTCTACAGGGACTGTGTTCAAAGTACCAGCATATTAAAATTTAATTATCCACACAATTGATTTTTAATATTTTTGTAAAATAAAACACAAATTAAAAATAAATTTAGAAACAAAATTTACTTGACACTTAAAAATCAGAGTTGAGAGTATCTTGGGATTTCGGGGGATCAAGACTTTATTTTATGTTAATGAATTTTAACTTTTCATAAATAAGAATCAAATTAAGTTTTTCAAGGTGGATTTTCCTTAAGCTAATTAATATGTTCCTCACCGAATCCTATTAATGTACCTAACCTATGGAAAGCGCTGCTTAATCCTTAGAGAAGGCCCATTATCATTTTGTGAAAATCCCTTATTTATTCCCCAAAAGATCTTGATTACTTTTACGGTTTTACCGAGGTCACAAAAAGTATTTCAAAACCTTAGGCTTAGTTTAAAAACTTTCCAGTAACAATAAATCCCTCGATTCTAATAATTACTTAAACTTACTAATATACCCGCAAGTATACAGTTTTATCACTTAGGTTCTTGTTAGGAATTACTAAGAGCATTGAGCATTTTTTGAACTAAATGGAAAACAGAAATTTATTTAATTCAAAGTCAAAATAATATTATCATAAAATATTATCACACTCCCTTCATCCCAAGATAATTAATTTAGTTACTCATGAAATAATTCAAATTCATATAAATGATGGAAAAATAAAACATACAAGACATGGTAAAAATAAAGACTTACAGGTTTCTCCAAAAGCTCAGAATAATTTTACCACTGTATTTCCTTGTTGCAATATTCCTCCACCAATTACAAATTGGAATACTCACTTTTACAATTCACAACTCTTAAAATAAAAGAAAGAAAAAGAAAATAAAAAAGAAAGAAAAGGGAACGGAGAAGAAAAACAAAAAAGAAAGAAAGAAAAGAGGAACAAAAACGAAAAATGAAGAAGAAAGAAAGAAAAAAGGGACGGAAAAAGAAAGAGAATAAAAGAAAGGAATAATGTGAATGAAAGAGAAATGAATCTCCAAAGCGATCATGTTCAATGGCTTCAGACCTCCCCCTATTTATAGAGATCTTGGGCGTTAATAATCATGGGAACGGCGGCTAGTTGGGACCTTTTTTATTATTTTTTCTTTTATCTTCTTGTCAGCCGCCCCACCAATTCCACTTGGATACAGCCTGGACCTTAGCAATTATAGGGATCGGTGGCTAGTGGAAAATCTTTTATTATTTTCCCTTTTGTTTTGTTGTCAGCCGCCCCCTCATAAGTCAAGGATCCACTTGGATAGTGGAAATCCAAGTCAGCATGGGCATTCGGTGGGAATATGGAAGGTGCTCTTTATTCGTAAAAGACCGAGTGAAAGCTTAGCTCGGAATTTGTCTGTTTGAAGCTGGACGGTGTTGAGAGGAGAGCCGGTGTTATGGTTTGAGGGGGGCTGGACGGTGTTGTGGCTGTGAGGAGAGCTGGACGGTGTTGTGAGGAGCCGGTATGAGTGGATAGAGCTGGTGTTGTGGCTGTGAAGAGAGCTGGACAAGCAAAGCAACTCTGATTGAAACATTCAATCGGAACCGACTAAAAAGTGATTCACTCGGAACTGATTGAAGAGTGACTCGGAACCGATTGAAAAGTGATTCACTCGGAACTGATTAAAGAGTGAATCACTCGGCACAGGTTCATGCCCTCCTTCTTTCACATATGACCCACTCAGGATCGGGAAGTTTTTATTCAAATGATTCAATCGGCATCCTCAAAATGTTTCACTTGGCTGTCTCTGGAATTGAACCACTTGGAGAAATTCATTCGGACACATTCACTTGAAAGTCTGACTTGCTTCTGACTCGGAATTATCTCAGTCGTTAATCAGCCCATTCGGTTGTATTCACTCGGGAGTTGGCTTTGCCTTTCACTCAGAAATTTTGGAACTTGAGAGAATCTGGGATCTCACCGATAGAAGCTCTTCATAGGTCTGAGCCTTGCTTTGTTCGGAAATACAGCTCTCTACCCCAACTCACTCGGAAGTGCCTTCCTGGGAGACATCTCACTCGGGCTTAGTTTGAAACTTGAGAGTCTGCCCGAAAGAGACTCCTTCCTGGTCAGACTCTTTTCCTTGCTTGATAAGACATTTTCTCTGAAACAAACTACTCGGAAAGGACCTGTTCTTTGCTTGAGAATGCCATCTTCTCCGAATGACACCACTCGGAGACCTCCTTATTCAACAGGTGTTCATTCAGTGGCTTCTTCTGCTCAGAATCAACTCACTTGGGAGTCCTCCACTCGGAGACAGTTTTGCCCAGAAAAACACTTGTTCCCCAATCAGATTCGCTTCAATCAGTAATCCTTCACTCGGACAATAGCTTTGGGCAGTATTTATTCAAAGTCAGTCCCTTTTTTCACTCAGATTAGTTGCAGTCGGGGAGCTTCCACTCGGATTCACCTCCAACCGAGACATATTCTTTCAAGGTCAGCCATTTTTCACTCGGAATGGCTTTGACAGGGAAGCTTCCACTCGGATTTACCTCCAACCGAGACATATTCCACTCGGCAACACTCCATTCGGAGTCATCCTACTCGGATTTTATCTTTCTGAGTCAGAATTTAGTATAAAAAGAGCTTTCTTTCCACTTGGGCTTGTTCTTCTTGATTCTTTATCATTTGATGGTCGTTTTTCTCTTATTATTGACCCTTTTATTACCTTAATTTCTACACAATAACATACCCAAGTAGAATATAGTGAAAAGAAAGCAAAAATTACAATAAATAAAGGAAATGCAGTGCATGATGATTAAAATCCTAAGCAAACTAGATCTAATTTATTGTGTTATAAAGCACTTATCAAAATACCCCAAACCAAAACATTGCTTGTCCTCAAGCAATCACTATATTCATATGATAAGATACAGAAAACACTAAGCTTAGCAAACTAAGGAATCCAAAATAGAGAAAATGCCAATATTAATTTTCTTATGTGAATCAATTTTCATTATCAAGACAAAGGATACTCTTCTCTCAATTTTTACTTAAAGTGTTTTATGGTTTGTGTATCACTCAAATCATCATAGTCAAAAAGTATTACCATAAGCTTGTTAATAAACCAGAAACTCCACAGTTTAGATAGAAAATATGTCAAAGTCTAAAGGTCTTTCAAAGGTTGTAACGTGGCCTTGGGTTGTATTGTCAAGGTAGGAATTTCAAGAAAAAATGGAATACAAAAGGGCTTTAATAGTCATGAATGATTCAAATTACTATGATAAATTTAACAGAGCAAATTTTTGAACTCTTATGGACTTTTTAGAATTCATTCAATATCATTCTTTTGATTTTCTTTTCTTTTTTCTTGCTTTTTTTTTGCATCCAATACCATATTTTTCTTAAGTCCTTTTTTATTTCTTTGCTCCACTAAATTTCCAACTTTTTCACCATTAAGAGAATATCAGTCAATAAAAGGTTTCAAGGAAAAATTTTCACTTTCAGGCTCAAAAGGGGTAACTAGGGGTCAATGCAAAAATTCTGAGGCTTAAGAATGAGACCTAATTGTGCCTTTATCATCCTAAGACATATAATCAAAAACCATTTTGAATCGGTTAAAAAACAAGTTCTAGAATATTAATGACTATAAGATTTACTCAATCAAGAAAATATGGGTTTGAAAATTTATGATAAATAACCCATTTTGGCTCAAGTCTAACCATGGAAAGTCTTTTCAAAGAAAATTTTAATCACATAAGGTTCATTTAGACATTGATTTGGCATTTAAACAATTAAATTTTAAAAATTTTACTCAAAATTTTGGGGTCCTTAGATACTTTAGCCTTGTGTTCAAAGTAAATTTATCATATAATCATGGTAAATTACAAGATTACAAACAAAACAAGGAAAACACACATGCATGAAAATATAACAATCACACAATGTAAACAAAATAGTTAAGTTTTCTTATCTACCACCCCAAACCAGAACTTGACATTGTCCTCAATGTTAAAATGGATAATAAAAGGATAAGAAAACTTACCTGTAGTAACCCCAAACTGGGATTTGACATAGTTATTTTATTATTTTTTTATTATATATATATTTTTTATTATTTTTAATTTATTAAAGACATGGGGTTACCTCCCCACAAGTACTACGTTTTAAGTCTTCAGCCAGACTTTTCTGAACCTGCTTCAGCTATACAATTCATACCTGAACACAGGTTTTAGTGGTCTGAATTCTACCTTAGGGATCAGTTCTCTTTTAGCCAAAAAATCACAGAAGTGTGTTTTTGAAATGCCTGAAAAGTCATAAGATAAAACAGATTCAAGTGGATCAAGAGGGAGGTTTTGGATTGCCTCTTTCTCTACCACTTAGTCAATAAAATCTATTTCAAGCACAACAAAGTTAACAGGTATGTAAAATTTTTCTACATTGATATGAATAACCTCTAGAATACCTGGATCCTGAAGCTTGGGCAGTACTTTCTTTTGGATTAGTGTACTGCTCTCCTCAATTATCGGATGAGATAGAGACTCATCAAATTTCTTCTCTTCCTTAGCTTCTTCTTTAGTTATGCCAATCGGATCATCATAATGAGTACCACTCCTAAGAGTGATGTCCATGGTGTGGTTAGATGGTCCTACCTCAGGTTTTACAGGAAATGTTTCTGGTGTTCTCATAGATAAAGAGGTTTGTTGGACAATTTGATTCTCCAAAATTTTGTTATGGGTGGCCAGAGAGTCCACCTTTGAAGCTAAGGTCTTTATGGCATTTGAGAACTCTTCATTTCATTTTTCTTGGGTGCTCACAAAATTTTCCATCAGTATTTTAAGTTTGGATTTTTATGGGTAGTTTTGGAATACTGGTAAGCTTCTAAAATCACTGCTATGGTTATAGTTCCCAATAGCATCCAACTAATGAAATTCTTGTTCATGGTGGTTTAAGGATATTGCAAAATAGCAATTTGTAGCAGCATGTCCTGAATCACCATAAATACAACAATAAAAGTCAGTAGCACCTGTTAAGAATTCCATAACAAACAAAGATCAAGTGTGATCTTTGAAAATAAAAATAAAAATAAATAACTAGAAATAAAATAAACGGAAAAATATTAACAAGTATGATCTAATTGAATTTCAATATTGCTGATATTTGAGGGACAACAGTCCCCGGTAATGGCGCCAAAAACGTGACAGGGCCCGCAAGCGCACGGGTTATGTCGCGTAATATAAAAAATTATCGTTCTCCATAGGGACTGTGTTCAAAGTACTAGTATATTGAAATTTAATTATCCACACAATTGATTTTTAATATTTTTTGTAAAATAAAACACAAATTAAAAATAAATTTAGAAACAAAATTTACTTGACACTTAAAAATTAGAGTTGAGAGTATCTTGGGATTTCAGGGGATCAAGACTTTATTTTATGTTAATGAATTTTAACTTTTCATAAATAAGAATCAAATTACGTTTTCCAAGGTGGATTTTCCTTAAGCTAATTAATATGTTTCTCTCAGAATCCTATTAATGTACCTAACCTATGGAAAGCGCTGCTTAATCCTTAGAGAATTCCCATTATCGTTTTATGAAAATCCCTTATTTATTCCCCAAAAGATCTTGATTACTTTCACGGTTTTACCGAGGTCACAAAAAGTATTTCAAAACCTTAGGCTTAGTTCAAAAACTTTCCAGTAACAATAAATCTCTCGATTCTATTAATTACTTAAACTTACTAATATACCCGCAAGTATACAGTTTTATCACTTAGGTTCTTGTTAAGAATTACTAAGAGCATTGAGCATTTTTTAAACTAAATGGAAAACAGAAATTTATTTAATTCAAAGTCAAAATAATACTATCATAAAATATTATCACACTCCCTTCATCCCAAGATAATTAATTTAGTTACTCATGAAATAATTCAAATTCATATAAATGATGGAAAAATAAAACATACAAGACATGGTAAAAATAAAGACTTACGAGTTTCTCCAAAAGCTCAGAATAATTTTACCACTGTATTTCCTTGTTGCAATATTCCTCCACCAATTACAAATTGGAATACTCACTTTTACAATTCACAACTCTTAAAATAAAAGAAAGAAAAAGAAAATAAAAGAGAAAGAAAAAGGAACGGAGAAGAAAAACGAAAAAGAAAGAAAGAAAAGAGGAACAGAAAAGAAAAATGAAGAAAAAAGAAAGAAAAAAGGGACGGAAAAAGAAAGAGAATAAAAGAAAGGAATAATGTGAATGAAAGAGAAATGAATCTCCAAAGCGATCATGTTCAATGGCTTCAGACCTCCCCCCTATTTATAGAGATCTTGGGCGTTAATAATCATGGGAACGGCGGCTAGTTGGGACCTTTTTTATTATTTTTTCTTTCATCTTCTTATCAGCCGCCCTACCAATTCAACTTGGATACAGCCTGGACCTTAGCAATTATAGGGATCGGTGGCTAGTGGAAAATCTTTTATTATTTTCCCTTTTGTTTTGTTGTCAGCCGCCCCCTCATAAGTCAAGGATCCACTTGGATAGTGGAAATCCAAGTCAGTATGGGCATTCGGTGGGAATATGGAAGGTTCTCTTCATTCATAGAAGACTGAGTGAAAGCTTTGCTCGGAATTTGTCTGTTTGAAGCTGGACGGTGTTGAGAGGAGAGCCGGTGTTATGGTTTGAGGGGGGCTGGACGGTGTTGTGGCTGTGAGGAGAGCTAGACGGTGTTGTGAGGAGCCGGTGTGAGTGGATGGAGCCGGTGTTGTGGCTGTGAAGAGAGCTGGACGAGCAAAGCAACTCTGATTAAAACATTCAATCGGAACTGACTACAAAGTGATTCACTCAGAACTGATTGAAGAGTGACTCGGAACCGATTGAAAAGTGATTCACTCAGAACTGATTAAAGAGTGAATCACTCGGTACAGGTTCATGCCCTTCTTCTTTCACATATGACGCACTCAGGATCGGGAAGTTTTTATTCAAATGATTCAATCGGCATCCTCAAAATGTTTCACTCGGCTGTCTCTGGAATTGAACCACTCGGAGAAATTCATTCGGACACATTCACTCTAAAGTCCGACTTGCTTCTGACTCGGAATTGCCTCAGTCGTCAATCAGCCTATTCGGTTGTATTCACTCAGGAGTTGGCTTTGCCTTTCACTCAGAAATTTTGGAACTTGAGAGAATCTGGAATCTGGTCGATAAAAGCTCTTCACAGGTCCGAGCCTTGCTTTGCTTGGAAATACAGCTCTCTACCCCAACTCACTCGGAAGTGCCTTCCTGGGAGACATCTCACTCGGGCTTAGTTTGAAACTTGAGAGTCTGTCCGAAAGAGACTCATTCCCGGTTGAACTCTCTTCCTTGCTTGATAAGACATTTTCTCCGAAGCAAACTACTCGGAAAGGACCTGTTCTTTGCTTGAGAATGCCATCTTCTGCGAATGACACCACTCGGAGACCTCTTTATTCAACAGGTGTTCATTCAGTGGCTTCTTCTGCTCGGAATCAACTCACTCGGGAGTCCTCCACTCGGAGACAGTTTTGCCCAGAAAAACACTTGTTCCCTAATCAAATTCGCTACAATCAGCAATCCTTCACTCAAACAATAGCTTTGGGCAGTATTTATTCAAAGTCAGTCCTTTTTTTCATTTAGATTAGATGCAGTCGGGGAGCTTTCACTCAGATTCACCTCCAACTGAGACATATTCTTTCAAGGTCAGCCATTTTTCACTCGGAATGGCTTTGACACGGAAGCTTCCACTCAGATTTACCTCCAACCGAGACATATTCCACTCGGCAATGCTCCATTCTGAGTCATCTTACTTGGATTTTATCATTTCTGAGTCATCCTACTCGGATTTTATCATTCTGAGTCAGAATTTAGTATAAAAAGAGCTTTCTTTCCACTTGGGCTTGTTCTTCTTGATTCTTTATCATTTGATGGCCATTTTTCTCTTGTTATTGACCCTTTTATTACCTTAATTTCTGCACAATAACATACCCAAGTAGAATATAGTGGAAAGAAAGCAAAAATCATAATAAATAAAAGAAATACAGTGCATAATGATTGAAATCCTAAGCAAACTAGATCTAATTTATTATGTTATAAAGCATTTATCAATTGGCACACCCGATGGGACATGCTATAGTTATTCTTACTCCCCACAGTAGCTCAGTGATTACCCGTGAAAGGCGATGGACGTGATTTTGCGAAAGGTCAACCTGAAGGTATAACCAACCCAATTGTAAACAGGAAGCTCATCTTTGAATCTCATGGAGGAAGTTCGAGGAAAATGGTACCAGTGACTAACCCCGACCCTCGTGATAAGTTGATCAACCAACTTTAGGAAGAACTTGCAGAGTTATAAAAGGAGAGGAGGCAAACTGATGATAAAATGTCATCCAGGCTGGAGATACTCACCACATGAGTGGAGGAGAAAAGTTCACGACTCTTTAATATTTAAAGATTCACACGTATGAAGAGAGGGAGCATACTCATGACTCTAGTGATAGAGTCAGTAGAAGAGGGAAGAAACCAGTGGTAGTATCCCTTGGGATGCCGGCTCAATGTTCCATTCTCAAGGAGGCTTTTGAACGTGCGTATTCTTAAGTACTTGTAGATGACTCAGTCCCTTTCTATTGGGAAGTATAATAGAGACACTGATCCCACTAAGCATTTTGATGCTTACGTATACGAGGCTATATACCTAGAAGCTGATGAAGACGTGATGTGCAGGATGTTCCCATAAACATTAGTGGAGAAGGCCCTTAGTTGGTTCATGGGTCTACCATCGGGATCAATAGACTCCTAGGCGGAGATGGCAGCTCCTTTCAAGAATCACTTTGTCATCTCTAGGGATGTCCCCAGAACGTCTCACACCTTAGCTCAGATCAGGCAAGGGGAGAATGAAACTTTTAAGGAGTTTCTGAAAAGGTTTTACAAAAAGGTAGTTATGGTACCTAATCTCACAGAGGTCATTCAGCTGCATATTGTCATTGAGGCCCTACAGCCTGGATCAGCTTTTGCCTTGTCTTTGGCGAAGAGCTTTCCAGTGATATTTGAAGAGTTCAGGAGGAAGGCCTCAAAGTACGTGGGTATAAAAATGCACTTGGAGGCTACATCGGTGAGAACAAAGCCACCAACACCAACCTTACAACCACAGAGGGATAAGGATAGGGTAAGGTTAGAGCGGATGGAAAGACCATTCCACAGCAATAAGTTTAACGGCCCCTCACCCCAGTTCCAGAAGAGGTGCATAAATTCATTCAGCCATTATGCACCATTGATTCCAGACCATCGCAGATCCTGAGGGAGATCAGATGGCCAATATTTAGTGTTTATGTCGTTAGAAGGCCAGCACCGGTAAGAAGGCCAGGAAACCCACAAAAGTACTACAATTTCCACGAGTAGGCGAGGCATTCCACAGATGAATGTCAAGCTTTGAAGAACGTTGCTCAGACCTTAATCAGAGAGGGCAAGTTGAAACAATACCTATTCAAGGAAAAATCCTCCAACAAACCAGATCAGACGGAGAAAAGGGGAAGAGATCATGACGATGGCGATGATGATAATCGTAATCCAGTTAGGAGGTTTTCTACAACAGAAAAACAAAAGGAGGCGGTAATTAATAAAACCACTCAACGGGATGACATTCCCCAGCAATAAAGACAAAGCCGGCGTGAATTCATTGACATGATCGTTGGAGGCTTTGCTGGGGGTGGAGCTTTAATTACAGCCCGGAAGAATCACCATCGAATGATTCTATCCATTCAAGGGAGACCCAGGGACAACCGCCCTTGTAGAAACAGTGTCGAGGCTCTTGTGGTGTCATTCTCTAATGAAGATTTTGGCCCAACCATCCCTAGGGGTGATGACGCTGTGGTCATTGTTGCTATGATCGCCAATAAGGACGTAAAGAAAATCTTCGTTGACCAGGGAAGCTTCTGTGATGTTATTTTTTATAATTACTTTAAAAGAATGGGTTTTAATGACTCAGACTTACAGCCTTACACACAGGAACTCACAGACTTCAACGGATCAAAGCAACCTACCAAGGGGTACCTTGACACCCTTGTGTCCTTTGAAGGTGAACCAAGAACTAGAATAGTGAAGTCTAGGGTGTTGGTGATTGATGTGGAGTCACTATACAACGGTATTATAGGCCGCCTTACTTTAAATTCCATGGAAGCAATCGTGTCTACTCAACATCTCCTTATCAAATTCATTAATAAGGATAATGGTGTGTCTTCCCTCTGAGGTAATCAGGAGATGGCCAGGTATTGTTACAACCTGAGTCTAAATATGGTAAAGTTGGAGGCGTTCAACAAGAAGACAAAGTTGAATGATGGAGGAACAGTGGTTGGGTTCGTTAGTCTTATTGATTTAGACCCCAGGGCAGAGCTGAAGATTGACTCTCTTAATCCCTCAAAGCCCATACCAGATGGTGGTTCAAAGGACATCGTGTTGGGAGATTTACCAAATAAGGTCATACATATTAATGACAGGTTGGATTCAGCTATGGAGGAGCATTTGCTCAAGCTCCTTCAAGAATTCAAGGACCTTTTTACATGAACTACGGCTGATATGTCTGGTATAGATCTGGCTTTTTGTTGCCATAAATTATTTGTCTATCCAGAGATGAAGCTAGTCACCCAAAAGAAAAGAAGATTAGGGCCAGAGAAGCAGAAGGCAGCTTGCGAACAAACAAAGGAGTTATCGAAGGCCGGATTTATTAGGGAAATTTGTTATTCCTATTGGCTCTCAAATATAGTGATGGTCTAGAAGGCCAATGGTAAATGGAGGATGTGTATTGATTACGTGGACCTCAACCATTGCTGCCCAAAAGATCTATATCGCTTCCCTAATATAGATTGAATGATGGATGATTCCTCTGGTTATCAGTACCTGAGTTTCATGGATGCATATTCGGGGTATAATCAGATCCCGATGTAGGAGGAAGATCAAGAGAAGACAGCTTTTGTCAATGGCCACGGTGTTTTCTGCTACATCGTCATGCCCTTTGGATTGAAGAATGTTGGGGCCACTTACCAGAGCATGATTAACAAGGTGTTGGCATGCACACCAAGCTGGTTGAGATGTATATTGACGACATCATAGCCAAGACCCCAGTTGGTGACGATCATATTGAAGATTTACGCCAAGTATTCACAAGCTTGAGGCAATATAACATGAGACTAAACCTATTGAAGTGCATTTTTGCTATCCCAGCTGGGAAATTCTTGGGTTTCATACTAACTTAGCGTGGCATCGAGGCTAATTTAGGGAAATGTCAGACAATATTGAACATGCAAAGCTCAAAGAACTTGAGGGAGATTCAATCTTTGAATGGAAAGGTAGTAGCCTTGGCTCGATTCATGCCCAAAACAGCACATAGATCGCTTCCCTTATATAAGGTGTTAAAGAAGTCTGATGATGCATGATTTATCCTTAATTCCTCAATTTAAATGTGTATAATTTGCCATCACTTAGTGTGTAATATACTGCACTTTAACACATTTTCATCATTTGAGCTTTATTTAATATTTAATTTTAAAATGAATTAAGGATAAATTTTTAATAAAAGTTGGTTTTCTCTTGTTTTGTAGTGTGTGATTAAGCCTGTAATTAAAAAATAATTACCACAGGTCAAACGAAAGAAGCCACGATTCAAGAATGGGTCAAAAATGCGAGAAAAGCACCAGAACAGGTCTGGGAATCGATTCACCAATGTGGGAATCGATTCCCACACAAAAGAACAGCAAGGAATCGATTCAAGCACCCTGGGAATCGATTCATACAGCTAGGAATCGATTCCTCACCCATGTGAATCGATTCATATGCATTTTAAAGGCCTGGGAATCGATTCAAACAAGCATGAATCGATTCATGTGCTTGGGAATCGATTCCCAACCCTGAGGAATCGATTCCTATGTGTAAAATTGCCCAAAAATTGCCTAGATGAATCGATTCAGGCACAAATCCATCAGTGGAAACATCAGATAACGCATTATCAAAGTGGAAACAACACTAAAGCATATCATTGAGCACTTAGCTGATCATGGAGCACCATTGAATTGATTAATGAAGAGTGCTCCTTCCATTGAAATATTTTATGGCACAGTTTTGCTTTCTGATTCCTATAAATAGCACCAAGAGGAAGGGGCAGAACACACACCATTCTTCATTCTTCAATTCCTCCCTCACTCATACGTTCTTCCTCTGCTTCTCTTCTCTGTTGGAATTTTCCAGCAACCTCTTCATTTCCGGGTTAGTTCTTTGTTTGTAATTGTAATTATGGAGGGTTAAAACCCTTAGATTGATTTTCTTGGAGAATGTTGTAATGTAATTTTGAGGTCATTAATTTTAATATAGTATGCTTTTATTATTGTTATTTCTTCATAATCATTCTCTACTTATTTAATTCTATTTTGTTTAATTAAATTTGTATGCTTAATCGGTTTAGTTATTCAAATGGAGTTAAATAAGATTTCAAATTAGAATGGATTAAGGAAATATACATGCTTAATGAATATTTTCATAATCACTTTTAATAATTATGGTTTGCTTAATTCCATAATTTGAGAATAGATTATGTATATAGGCGATGTTCTTATGTATGCTCAATAATTCCTAGATTTTAAGATCTTGACTCCTTTTGCTTAATTAGGATGCTTGATTCAAATATTCATTTTTAAATGAAAGTAAAGGAATTGTGAATTGAAAAAGACGCTTAGTTGATCAATTCAAATTGAGCTAAGAAATTAACATTAATAAGTATACAAGTTATTTTTAGTGAACCAAGGATAAATTTATTTACAATACTCCAAGAAAATCAATCGCTTGTTATTTATTGTTTTAAATCCTTTATTTACCTTGTTTTAATTTTAATTGTGACAACAAAAAGCAATCAAACCCCCCCCCCAAATTGTATGTTAGTGAACTTATGTTTGTAAAAATTTTTAGTTGTTTAGTTTTTATTTTTAATTGTTAAAAATTAGTTTAAGACTTGATTTTTCCTAAATTTCTGTGTTGATCCTTGAGAGAACGACCTAGGTTGACACCCTAGTACTACGTTAATTAATTTTAATGTACTAATTTGACGGAATAACGACTGCAAAAATTAAAACGTCAAATTTTGGCGCCGCAGCCGGGGATCAACGATCTTTAGGAAAAATTCTTGTTTTAAATTAATTTTTTTTTTTATTTGAAAAAAAAAAATTTAAAAAAAAAATTTTTCTTTTTGTTTGTTTGTTTCTTTGTTTTATTTCTTTTGCATGATTTAGGATTCTTATGATTTATTGCTCATCATGATCTAATATCTTGTTGTATGCTATGTATGACTAGAAGAACTTTTGAGCATTTATATTCATTTGATCCTGAAATTGAAAGAACTTTTCATAGGTTAGTTAGAGAAGCTAGATTTAATAATAATTTTGTTGATATTGATAGTGATAGTATTTTTTCTGAATCTGTTGAAAGTACTGCTAGTTTTTCTGATATGGCTGAACCTCGTGAAAGAACTCTTAGAGAACTAGCTGCTCCTGAATTCACTTACGAAAGTTTGTGTATTCAATATCCTGATGAGGATGTCCCTTTTATTCTTAAGACCGGACTTATACACCTGTTGCCTAAGTTTCATGGTCTTGCGGGTGAAGATCCGCACAAACACCTCAAAGAATTCCACATTGTGTGTTCCACAATGAAACCCCAAAACGTTCAAGAAGACCATGTCTATCTTAAAGCGTTTCCTCATTCTTTAGAGGGTGTTGCTAAGGATTGGTTGTATTACCTTGCTCCAAGATCAATCACAAGTTGGAATGACTTAAAGAAAATGTTCTTGGAAAAATTCTTTCCTGCCTCTAGAACAACTGCAATCCGTAAAGACATATCTGGCATTAGGCAACTCTCTGGAGAAAGTCTTTATGAATATTGGGAGAGATTTAAGAAACTCTGTGCAAGTTGCCCTCACCACCAAATTTCTGAACAACTTCTTCTTCAGTACTTCTATGAAGGTTTACACCACGTTGATCGCAATATGATTGATGCGGCAAGTGGAGGAGCTTTAGGAGATATGACTGCTGCTGAAGCAAGAAATCTGATTGAGAAAATGGCATCCAACTCTCAACAATTTGGTGTGAGAAATGATTCTTTCAAACCCATGTTTGATTCCAATTCTAGTTCATCTGGAATTAAACTTGAGAGCAAACTTGACGCTCTCACCACTCTAGTCACACAATTGGCAGTAAATCAAAAATCCATGACTGCTAAAGTGTGTGGAATCTGCTCTTCACAAGAGCACCCCACTGATTGTTGTCCTTCTCTACAAGAAAAGGATAATAATAGTCCCCAAGCCTATGCAGCAAACATCTACCATGACAGACCTCCACCACCACAAAACCATGACCTTTCCACCAATAGATACAATCCAGGTTGGAGGAACCATCCAAATTTGAGATGGGGAAACCAACAACAAAATCCCCAGCCTCCATTTCAAAACAATGCACCAACCTTCCAAAGACCTACACCTCAACCACCCACGAGTGGCCCTTCTTTGGAGGATCTGGTGAAACAAATGGCTGCGCAGAATTTGGAGTATCAACAGAGGAATGATGCTACCATCCAGAGTTTAAGCAACCAAATTGGGCAATTGGCTTCATCATTAAGCCAGTTGCAATCTCAAAACTCTGACAAATTACCATCTCAACCAGCTGCAAATCCAAGAAATGTGAGTGCAATTCAGTTAAGATCAGGTAAGAACCTTGAAGTACCCATACCTAAGGAACCTGAAAAACAAAATGATGTGCCCACAACAGTTGAGAATGATGAACCCTCTTCAAGCACAAGCAAATCTGAGATGCAACCACCCCAAATTCCACCTCATATCCCTCTTCCTTTCCCACCAAAAGCAATTCCAAGCAAGAAGATGGAAGAAGTAGACAAAGAAATTTTGGATACTTTCAGGAAAGTGGAAGTGAATATACCTCTTCTTGATGCAATCAAACAAGTCCCCAAGTATGCTAAGTTTCTGAAGGAACTATGTACTCACAAGAGGAGACTCAAAGGGAATGAAAGGATAAACATGGGAAGAAATGTATCTGCACTGCTCAGTAAAGAAGTTTCAAATATTCCTGAGAAATGCAAGGATCCAGGTACGTTTTCTATACCTTGTATCATAGGCAATAACAAATTTGAAAATTGTATGTTAGATTTAGGAGCTTCAATAAATGTTATGCCTATGTCTGTTTTTAAATCTTTGTCTCTTGGAAATTTACAACCTACTGGTGTAGTAATCCAGCTAGCCAATAGGAGCACTGCCTATCCTGCTGGAGTTATAGAGGATGTTTTGGTTCAGGTAGAACAGCTTGTTTTCCCTGCTGACTTTTTTGTACTTGATATGGAAGAAGGTATGCCTCAAATTCCTGTTCCTATCATTTTGGGAAGACCATTTTTGAAAACAGCTCGAACCAAAATAGATGTTCATTCTGGAACTCTCTCTATGGAATTTGGTGACACGAGAGTTCAATTTAATATTCTTGATGCCATGAAATATCCATCTGAAAATCATTCTGTTTTCCAAATTGACATTATTGACGAACTAGTTTTTGAACATTTTTCTAATGTTGATTTGGAATACATGGATGATTCAAACAAATGTTTTGCATGCAATGATTCTGGAAGTTGTGATATTTGTGCTGAAATTGATAGATACATAATTTCTGATTCAGAGTCTTTAGATATACCTGTTAACCATAAGGAGCTGTATGCAGGATTTCAAGAAAATTCTAACAAAATTTTTGAGGTGCAAACAGCAGAATCAAAATCTACTTTGTTAGTTCCATCTGTTTTGCAGGCACCCAAGTTAGAATTGAAACCCTTACCTGAGAACCTAAAGTATGTATACTTAGGGGATAATGAACAGCTCCCGGTGATAATTTCCACTTCTCTTGATGAAAATCAAGAAGAAAAATTGTTGCAGGTATTGAAAAGACACAAGAAGGCTATAGGATGGACATTGGCAGACATTCCTGGAATTAGTCCATCCATGTGCATGCATAGAATATTTCTGGAGGAAAATACTAAAGCAGTAAGACAGCCCCAGAGGAGACTCAACCCTGTAATCCTAGATGTGGTTAAGAAGGAGATCACCAAGCTTCTACAAGCAGGAATCATTTATCCTATCTCTGATAGCCAATGGGTGAGTCCAATTCAAGTGGTTCCTAAGAAAACAGGGATCACAGTTGTGAAAAATGAAAAGGATGAATTGATCCCAACTAGAGTGCAGAATAGTTGGAGAGTCTGTATTGATTACAGGAGACTTAACCAAGCAACCAAGAAGGACCATTTCCCTTTACCCTTCATTGACCAAATGCTTGAGCGTCTCGCAGGTAAGTCTCACTACTGTTTTCTTGATGGATTCTCTGGATATTTTCAGATTCACATTGCACCTGAGGATCAAGATAAGACCACATTCACCTGTCCCTTTGGCACATTTGCTTATAGGAGAATGCCATTTGGCCTATGCAATGCTCCCGGAACTTTTCAAAGATGCATGATAAGTATTTTTCATGATTTCATTGAAAATTGCATAGAGGTGTTTATGGATGATTTTACTGTCTATGGATCTTCATTTAATGCATGCCTTGATAGTCTTGATAAAGTTTTAAACAGATGTATTGAAACTAACCTTGTTTTGAACTATGAAAAATGTCATTTTATGGTAAAACAAGGAATAGTTTTAGGGCATGTAATCTCTGAAAAAGGAATTGAGGTAGATCCTGCCAAGGTAGAAGTTATATCACATTTGCCTTACCCCTCTTGTGTTCGAGAGGTTCGTTCTTTTCTTGGCCATGCAGGATTCTACAGAAGATTCATAAAAGATTTCAGCAAGAAGGCTAGGCCACTATCCAGTCTGCTTCAAAAGGATGTGGCATTTGAGTTTGATGAAAAGTGTAAGGAGGCTTTTAATTGTCTCAAGCAAGCATTGACCACTACCCCAATAATCCAAGCACCTGTTTGGACAGCTCCATTTGAGTTGATGTGTGATGCTTCTAATTATGCATTGGGAGCTGTCCTTGGTCAAAAGATTGACAAGCAGCCTAGGGTCATCTACTATGCATCTAAAACTTTAGATGCTGCCCAGGTAAATTACACCACCACTGAGAAAGAGCTCTTGGCCATTGTTTTTGCATTAGATAAGTTCAGATCTTACCTACTCGGTTCTCGAGTAGTTGTCTTTACTGACCATGCAGCTCTGAAGTACTTGTTGAAGAAAGGTGAGTCCAAGCCAAGATTGATTCGTTGGATGCTTTTGCTCCAAGAGTTTGACTTGGAAATTCGTGATAGAAGTGGAACACAAAACCTTGTGGCAGACCATTTAAGCAGAATTGAGAATGCTCCTGATTCGGCACCTATTCGGGACCATTTTCCCGATGAACACCTCATGAGTATTTCTAACTCTTTTGATTCACCTTGGTTTGCTAACATTGTAAATTATCTTGTTGCTTCTGTTTTTCCACCATGTGCATCCAGAAACCAAATTTCAAAATTAAAAAGTGATGCAAAGTATTATATTTGGGATGACCCGTATTTGTGGAAATTGTGTAATGATCAGGTGATTCGAAGATGCATTCCCGATCATGAAATAGAATCAGTTCTTCGATTCTGCCATGCTTCACCAGTTGGTGGACATTTTGGTCCACAAAGAACAGCAAGAAAAGTGTTGGATTCAGGTTTGTATTGGCCCACAATTTTTAAGGATGCATGGAGAATTTGTAACACCTGTGAGAAATGCCAAAGAGCTAGTAATGCTACCACATGGAGACAACAGATGCCTCAGCAACCAATGTTGTTTTGTGAAGTATTTGATGTTTGGGGCATTGATTTTATGGGTCTATTTCCTCCATCCTTTGGTTTTACTTACATTTTATTGGCTGTTGATTATGTTTCTAAATGGGTGGAAGCTAAAGCCACCAGAACTAATGATGCTCGAGTTGTAGTGGATTTTGTTAGATCTCAAATTCTTTGCAGGTTTGGCATCCCGAGAGCAATCATTAGTGATCAAGGAACACATTTTTGTAACAGGACCATGCAAGCTATGCTCAGGAAGTATGGGGTTGTTCATAGAGTCTCTACTCCATATCACCCCCAAACCAATGGACAAGCAGAAGTCTCTAACAGAGAAATCAAAAGGATCCTGGAGAAGATAGTACAGCCTAACAAAAAAGATTGGAGCAGGAAATTGGATGATGCTCTTTGGGCACATAGAACAGCTTTTAAGGCACCTATAGGAATGTCTCCCTATAGAATTGTTTTTGGTAAAGCATGTCATCTTCCAGTGGAGATTGAGCATCGTGCTTATTGGGCTGTAAAAGCTTGTAACTTAGCACTTGATCAAGCAGGTGAGGAAAGAAAATTACAACTGAATGAGCTTGATGAGATCCGTTTGGCAGCTTATGAGAACTCAAGGTTCTATAAGGAGAAAACAAAGAAATTCCATGATAGCTCAATAGCTAGAAAGGATTTTACTGCTGGACAGAAAGTGCTACTGTTTAATTCCCGGTTGAAACTGATGGCCGGAAAATTACGCTCCAAATGGGAAGGACCTTTCATTGTTACAAATGTATTTCCCCATGGAGCTGTGGAAATAAAAAGTGAAAACTCCAACAAAAGCTTCAAGGTTAATGGACAGCGTTTGAAGCCATTTCATGAAAATCCTTCACTTGTGGATGTTACAATGGAGGAACATGCTTTGGGGGAACCACTTCTTGATCCCCCTTGAGGGAGTTTTTCTTACCCATCTCTTTACTTTTTCATTCTATTGTCTATTTTGTATGCTCTGTCTTACATTGAGGACAATGTATGATTTAAGTGTGGGGGTGGGATTCATGTGTTATTGTGTGTTGTGTGATTAAATTTTGTGTGACTTTGTTTTAATTTAAAAAAAAAAAAAAAAAAAAAAAAGAGATTTAAATAAAAGATTTTGTGTGTGTTTTTGTTTTAAAAAAGGCATGTTTTATTGGAATTTTAAGATATGCATGAGTAACAAGTAAATTCTTTCATGTCTGATATGAGATTAATGATATGTTATAATTTGAACTCAAACATTTTCTGGTATGTTAAGAATGACATGATAATTGAGAAATGATCATATATGATGGAATTATACCTTGTGAGATTTTTGAGCCTTAAAATTTGATGGATCACTTTAAACCATCTTAATCCTTTCATGTGTGATTAATTCCTGGAAGCTTACATCTTAATTTTTGTCTTGTTTCTTGATGATACTTGAAACTCATATGAATGTATTTGAAGTGATACAGGCATTTTGTTCAGTTGAGCCACTAAGCCAGATAAGCTTACCATGAATAAATTATCTCTTGTTAGCCATTTTGAGCCTATTTAACTGTTTCCTTGTTACAGCTCAAATAAGCCATGGATGAAAAACCAAAAATATACCTACCTTAAGAAGTATATTGAAGCTTTGGAATCAAGTCAAAACAGGCATTCAAATAAGTGTGGGGGTGTGCAAAAAGGAATTGCAACTCTTGTTCCAAGTGTTATGCAATCTCATAAAAATAAAAAATAAAAAAAATAAAAATAAAAAAATAATAATAAAAAAAAAAAAATTTACCAAATACCATACAATAAATGTTTTACCCTCACTGTTTGCCAGTAAAATTAATTGCTTCATTATTCTTTTTGGTATATATATATAAATATATATATTTCATCCATTTTGACCTTGGCCACATTGCAACCCTGTGAAGCCCTGTTGATCTATACATGCATTTGTGTTGATTGTGGAATTAAGAAACTTGCCAAATTTTTAGACTGTTTATTTTTCAGGAATTGTTTTGAGTGTATACACAAACTTTAAACACTTGAGAGTTGAGAGTATGTCTTGTGAGGTTCTATCACTTATGATCTTCTTTTCAGTTTAATTTAATTTTCACATACCTAAGTGTTTGAATGATCTTTATATATATCTTGATGCTCTGAATCTTGCATGTTAAATAACTCTTGTTTCTCTGTATATTCTTAAAATTTCATGCCAAATCTGTGTGTTGTTTTCAACTTAATGTTTTCAAATAAATTGTGATACTTGTTTTTATTTTGATTTTGCCCGGGAGTGCAAAAGAATAAGTGTGGGAGTATTTGATGATGCATGATTTATCCTTAATTCCTCAATTTAAATGTGTATAATTTGCCATCACTTAGTGTGTAATATACTGCACTTTAACACATTTTCATCATTTGAGCTTTATTTAATATTTAATTTTAAAATGAATTAAGGATAAATTTTTAATAAAAGTTGGTTTTCTCTTGTTTTGTAGTGTGTGATTAAGCCTGTAATTAAAAAATAATTACCACAGGTCAAACGAAAGAAGCCACGATTCAAGAATGGGTCAAAAATGCGAGAAAAGCACCAGAACAGGTCTGGGAATCGATTCACCAATGTGGGAATCGATTCCCACACAAAAGAACAGCAAGGAATCGATTCAAGCACCCTGGGAATCGATTCATACAGCTAGGAATCGATTCCTCACCCATGTGAATCGATTCATATGCATTTTAAAGGCCTGGGAATCGATTCAAACAAGCATGAATCGATTCATGTGCTTGGGAATCGATTCCCAACCCTGAGGAATCGATTCCTATGTGTAAAATTGCCCAAAAATTGCCTAGATGAATCGATTCAGGCACAAATCCATCAGTGGAAACATCAGATAACGCATTATCAAAGTGGAAACAACACTAAAGCATATCATTGAGCACTTAGCTGATCATGGAGCACCATTGAATTGATTAATGAAGAGTGCTCCTTCCATTGAAATATTTTATGGCACAGTTTTGCTTTCTGATTCCTATAAATAGCACCAAGAGGAAGGGGAAGAACACACACCATTCTTCATTCTTCAATTCCTCCCTCACTCATACGTTCTTCCTCTGCTTCTCTTCTCTGTTGGAATTTTCCAGCAACCTCTTCATTTCCGGGTTAGTTCTTTGTTTGTAATTGTAATTATGGAGGGTTAAAACCCTTAGATTGATTTTCTTGGAGAATGTTGTAATGTAATTTTGAGGTCATTAATTTTAATATAGTATGCTTTTATTATTGTTATTTCTTCATAATCATTCTCTACTTATTTAATTCTATTTTGTTTAATTAAATTTGTATGCTTAATCGGTTTAGTTATTCAAATGGAGTTAAATAAGATTTCAAATTAGAATGGATTAAGGAAATATACATGCTTAATGAATATTTTCATAATCACTTTTAATAATTATGGTTTGCTTAATTCCATAATTTGAGAATAGATTATGTATATAGGCGATGTTCTTATGTATGCTCAATAATTCCTAGATTTTAAGATCTTGACTCCTTTTGCTTAATTAGGATGCTTGATTCAAATATTCATTTTTAAATGAAAGTAAAGGAATTGTGAATTGAAAAAGACGCTTAGTTGATCAATTCAAATTGAGCTAAGAAATTAACATTAATAAGTATACAAGTTATTTTTAGTGAACCAAGGATAAATTTATTTACAATACTCCAAGAAAATCAATCGCTTGTTATTTATTGTTTTAAATCCTTTATTTACCTTGTTTTAATTTTAATTGTGACAACAAAAAGCAATCAAACCCCCCCCAAATTGTATGTTAGTGAACTTATGTTTGTAAAAATTTTTAGTTGTTTAGTTTTTATTTTTAATTGTTAAAAATTAGTTTAAGACTTGATTTTTCCTAAATTTCTGTGTTGATCCTTGAGAGAACGACCTAGGTTGACACCCTAGTACTACGTTAATTAATTTTAATGTACTAATTTGACGGAATAACGACTGCAAAAATTAAAACGTCAAAGTCCTAGAAGTTTAAGTGGGGACTGGAGCAGGAACAGGCTTTTCAAGAACTGAATGAGGTATTGTCAAGTCCTCCAATTCTAGTAAAACTTGACCTTGGTGAGACATTCATCTTATATCTGGCAATCTCAGATGAGGCCTTGGGTGTGGCTTTAGTAAAGGAGACCCCGGAGGGATAGAGGCCGGTGTATTTTACATGTAAAACACTACAAGAAGCTGAGGGCAGGTATCAAAAGATTGAGAAAGCCACCCTCACACTTGTTTGGGCCTCTCATCATTTAAGGTTGTACTTTCATGCTCATCCAGTTGTGGTGAGAATGGATTTACCACTCATTTCAGTGTTAAGCATGCCCGACCTTGCTGGAAGGATTATTAAATGGTCTATCAAACTCTTAGAGTTTGATGTCTCTTATGAGCCACAAGGCGCTATCAAGGCTTAAGTTTTGGCTGATTTCATCATGGAAATGACGGGGGCAGACCCAGCTGCACCTCGTGTCCATTGGACCATCTATTTGGATGGTTCATCAAATAATAAAGGTTGTGGAGCAGGTATAGTGGTAAAAAGTGATGACGATGTGCATCTGGAGATTTCCCTTCGTTTCAATCTTAAAACCTTTATAATCAAGCTGAGTATGAAGCTTGCCTCACCAGACTACGAGCTGTAATTGACATCGGAGCATCCGAAGTAACCCTTTGTAGTGATTCACAATTGGTGATATCACAGATTCAGGGAGATTATCAAGTCCGCGAGTCTCAGCTCTAGTTGTATTTAAATTGTGTAAAAGAGTTGAGGGAAAGGTTCTTAAAAATGGAATTCAAGCATGTGCTATAAGAAGAGAACATAAGAGCGAATTTTTTGTCCAGGTTAGTAAGCATAAAACAGCTAGGTATCATGCTTTTGATAAGAATTCTTGGGTAGTTCCTTACATACGATACTTCATGGACGGACAACTACCCACTGATGACTTGGAGAGAAAGAAGTTAAAAAGGGAGCTGCCTTACTTTACGTTGATAGATGGCATGCTCCTACAAAGGGGATTCTCTATACCATACTTTATATGTTTGAATGAAAATAAGGTACAAGGCGTGCTGGAAGAAGTTCATGAGGGACAATATGGATACTATGCCAGAGGAAGAAGCCTGATGAGGAAAATTCTAAGAGTCAGATATTAGTGGCCCACGATCAAACAGGATTCCACCGATTTCGTTAAGAAGTGCAATTCCTGTCAAAGGTTTTCTAACCTTCATCACAGGCCAGCTGAGGAACTCTACACATCCACTGTGCCATGGCCGTTCTATCAATGGCGTCTGGATATTTTAGGACTATTTCCAACCACGCCTGGGGGTATCAAGTATTTAATCATGGGGGTCAATTATTTTACTAAGTAGATCAAGGTAGAGCCAGTGGTCTATATTACATCAGCCTAAACTCGATGTTTTGTTTATAAGAATATCATAGCATGATTTGAAGTGCCAAAACGGATCGTCACCAACAATGGCACCCAATTCACTGATAGAAAGTTCACAGATTTACTCAAAGGTTTAGGCATAGCCTAAATCTTTTTATCTGTCGAACACCCCCAAACCAACGGTCAAGCTGAAGTGGCCAATAGAGAAGTGTTGAAAGGCTTGAAGAAGCGCCTTGGAGAAGCCAAGGGTGGATGGACAGATTAGTTGTGCCATGTTCTATAGGCCTATCGCATAACGCCCCAGTCTTCCACAGATGAATCACCATACAGCCTTATGTATGGTGTTAAAGCAATAATACCAGTAGAGTTACAGATTACCTCTACAAGAGTAGCGTATTTCTCTGAGAAGGATAACAATGCTAACTTGACATTAGAGTTGGATGTACTGCTGGAACTCAGAGAAGAAGCATTTGTCAGAGACCAGGCTATTAAGGCCAAGGCCGCCCTTCGATACAATAAGCGAGTTCAACCTAGGGCGTTTAACGTAGGGGATCTGGTTCTTAAAAAGGCAAGCGTGGGTAACAAGTTTGCTCACCAAGGAAAATTGGCTCCGACATGGGAAGGCCCCTATAAGGTATCCGAAGTCACTGGCAAAGGCTCTTATCGCCTAGAAAATCTTGATGGCACACCGATTTGTAATAAATGGAATACCTAAAACTTGTACTTCTATTACAGCTAGTTGGTAAGATAGTGTGTACTCTTTTCCTTACTTAGGTTTTTCCCATTGGGTTTTTCCAAGAAGGTTTTAACAAGGCATAACCCCAACTATGCTTTTATTGTAATTCACATTCAATTCAATGAGAACCTCATATGCAAACATGATTCTTTTATGCTTTTCTTTGCACTGTAATTTACAATTTCTTACTGGCGTGCATGAGAATACTCAGGACGGATGATCCCAATCACCTATTCTATGATTGGTGATGTAACTCCTCAAATGGATCAAAGGGTGTGTAGGATTAGACCTTTTCCAAGGCTGTACCGAATCCCTCTTGAAGACCAGAGTTATAGGATTGAACCGAACCTTAGGAAATAGGTTATAGGTTTGGCCAAACCCCATTAGAAGGCCCAGGTTGTAGGATTAAACTGAACCTTAGGTATGGTTAGTAGGTTTGGCTGAACACCGGTGAAGGCCTGGATTGTAGGATTACACTGAACTCCAAGTATGACTAGTAGGTTTGGCCAAATGTCGATGAAGACCCAATTATCACTCTTATAATTGAGGTATATTTCCCCAGGACGAGAGAAGTTATTCATCATTCTTATGATTAATGATGTACCTCCTGGCGCGGACAATTCCCATCATCATACTTATGATGGAAGACCCAATCATCATCCTTATGGTTGAGGTATTTTCCTTGTAGGACGAAGGCCCAATCATCACTCTTATGGTTGGCATACGTTGGCATTTGTTCCATGGCTTCCATGAATGGAATGTTAACTTGAAGTCTTTTAAAGATATCCATGAACCTTGCAAATTGTCTTTGCTTGTCACGCTTCAAAGGATTCTTTGGATAAGGCATGCTTTTTAATTGAGGTCATTTTTCTTCAACCTTGCCCTTACCTTTTTCCAATTTACTCTTTTTATTTTTCTCTTTTTCATTATTTACATTTTCACTTATTTCTTTTTCATGTTCTTCCATACCTTTTTCTTTTTTAAACTCTCTTTCTTTTCTCTCTATTCTCTTAAAATCTCTTCCTCTTCCTTTTCTTTTGAACTTAACTCAACTCCAATTTGTCTACCACTACGTGTTGTGACAGCTTTACAATGCTCTTTTGGATTTGGTTCAGTGTTTGCTTCATGAATTTCTCCAAGGTGTCCTTTAATCTTGATGTTTTCTCTATCAAGAAAGGATAATTACTATGGTATAGTCTATTTGAAGAGCTTGGTTCTTGTTTCCATCCCTGTCCTTGATGTTGATTACTCCTCCATCCCTGAAATCGTTGGTTAGGATAATTAGAATTGAAATTGTTTGGTTTACCTTGGTTATTCACGTAGTGGACTGCCTCCTCTTGTGCTCCACAATAACCATTCGGATGATCGCCTCCACAAAAATCACATCTTGCAGTTGGTTGTTGTATTGTTTGTGAAGAATGCACTAAATGTAATTGTTGTAGGAGTTTGGCCATTTGTTGAGTTGGAGCTTCAATTTATTGGGTCCAAATTTTGTTCTGAGCCAAGATAGCATCCGATGTGCTCAAATCTAACACTCCTTTTCTCTGGACTTGTTGACGATCATGTTGGGCTTGATAATCCGTTGAGGATAAAGCCTTTATGATTCTTGTAGCCTGGTCAGTGTCAACTGTCATAATTGTGCCACCAGTTACAGTATCTAAGATCATCTTTGTATCAGGTTGAAGTCCATTATAGAAGATATTCAGTTGTGCAATGTCTTCAAAACCATGATTAGGATATTTACGAAGCAGTGATTTGAACGATCCCATGCTTCATAAAATGGTTCCTCAGATCCTTGACGGAATGTTAAAATATCTGATTTAGCTTTAATGAACCTCGATGGAGGAAAGAAGCGAGACAGAAATTTTTCTTCCACGTTAGTCCAACTAGTCAAACTCTGATTTGGGTGTGACTGCAACCACTCCTTAGCTTTACCAGCCAATGAAATGGGAATAAGTGAAGGTATACAGATTCCATATCCTCTTAGCTAAAACCTATAGTACCAACTAATTCATAGACTGTTTCCAAATGAGTATATGGATCTTCATTTGACATTCTCATGAATTGATGTGCACTAATCAAACTCAAAAAAGCTAGTTTTATTTCCAAAGCTCTTGTTTGTGGCATCACAATACTTGACAAGTACCATGGTCCTTATTGATTTGTATAATCTCCCAAACTATGCCTTGGTGGTGGTTGATATTGTCTTTCCATATTTTCTTTTTCAGATTTTGGAGTTGATATTGGTGTTAAACTTGGAGAAGAAGATTGTCCTTCCTTTTTTTGTTATTGTTCCTTTGCTTTTTCTTTGATTTTATTCAAAGTCTTCTCTATTTCAAGGTCTAGTTTAACCTATTCTTTGGATCCCTGGCTTCTTAGTATCATAATCAAAGCTAATAACAAAGAGGTTAACAAAGAAAAATATATAAAAGTACAATATTATTCACAACTACTATTCACAAATCCACATAATTAAAATCAATTTAAGTTTGATCCACATTGGACGGCACTAAAAACTTGCTGATTTATTCATGGAATGATGCACAAAATACTCAGATGGTGAGTTTTAATGTGACTTGTGGCAAGTGGACCACTGTCAATGTAGTATATGTTCAAAAGAAGAAATGTCATTCCCACTATGGATCGTGTTAAATCGATTTCAAACTATTACGATAATTTTGCACAGTTGTTTTCATATTGTTGATTTTTAAGAATACAATATATGAAATGCATAAAAAGCAATATAAATAAAATAATTGAACTAACAGAATTTAGAAACTGGGATTTAGATTCACCTTTCGATACACAGTTGATATTCACATAATTGACTTTTTGTAATATGATTCTTTACGTAACAATCTATATCATTCGTATCGATTCCTCAACTACGAAATTCATAAGAATAGATTTGAGAATGTCAATCCCTTGATCGTTTCACATCCATTCTAGCATTAAGTACGATTGTATTGACGTTCATTCCGTCAACTATTATTCCTAATCAATTGACGTAATGAGTTTTTCATTTAGATCCATTTTTGCAAGTTATTTTCCAACAACAAACGTAATGAGCATGAAATGAAAAACCAAGAATCATAAAACAAAATCATCGATTACAAGAATATCATACACATGTTCATCCAGATCGATTGGTTACCTCCAATCCCAATGAGAAATTTAGCTACTCATAGTAGTCATGTCCATACAACCAAAAATATGAAGAAGAAAAAGAACCTAAGCTAAGCACGGTATCGATATTTTATTGCCGCATTTGAAACTTTTCCAATCCCCTTTCAAACGAGTAACTGTTTCTTTTTATAATACTCAACTCGCTTAAGTGAGAGGAGTACTTCAGCTTGAAGGAATCTTCATGCCCTGCTTTACCTGTATGCTTCCCTCCCTCAAGCGAATACACTCACTTGAGTGAATTTTCACTATAATATTCTCTGTTCAAATTTTGCTTAAGTTAATCCTCTTCAGCTGCAGCGAATTCCTCTTGATTTAATTCTGTACAAATTTCGCTTGAGTGAAGTAAAGTCGTTCAAGCGACTTCATCATTGGAACTCACAAGTGGATTTTCACTGATGTGTTTTTAGGCATGCTTGAGCAAAGACCATGTGTTTGCCTTCTGGATCGATTTCGCTCAGGCGAATCCATCTTACTTGAGTGACTTCTTCTTTAATCATCATTGGTCCATATTCGCTTAGGCGAAATACTAATTCGCTCAAGCGAATGATTCCCTTTACTTGCATCTTTTAATTGTCTGCTTCGCTCAAGCGATCCTCCAGTTGGCCATAGCGAATCTACTCACTCAAGCGAGATAGCCATTCGCTTAAACGAATTGGTCATATTTGCTTTTAACTTTATGATTTTTGGTAAAGCTCTTTGTTTTCTTGTTCCCTTCTTTTTTCTTCTTTATTTTACCTGAAATTTCACCAAAATTTAGGATTTCGCAGTACTTGTTAACCATTTAAACATGTACAATGATTGGATCTTAATTTGTGTCATATTTAGCTTACAAAATAACAAACATTGCATTTCATGTCTAACTTTTGATCAATTTACATCATAAAATCTATGTAAATTGGACATCTATCAGAAGCAACTAACTTATCAAAGCGAAGAAATCAATTGGAGGAAGGAAAAGAGGAAGACCTACAGGACAACAAAGAATGAAATCACTAGGGAAAGAACCAAAGTTCTGGTGATGGTACGCATAAGGAAACCCATAAAAGCTGAAACAACGAAAGTAAAAGTGTGGAATAAGGTAGAACATACATATTTTTAAGGCTAGGACATGACCTTTTAAGTGGAAAAAGATCTAACAGTTTGGGAACCATCAATCGCGGTTAGAGAGTGGTGATGCTCTGCATAATTCTTTAATGATACGATGCCCAACATCCCAAAACGACAAGCTATTAATAACCTGGGGATGTAGAAACGTCGTAATCATTAGATGGCACGCAGACACCTTTATTGGCAAATAAAACGACAGTTAGTAATCTATCGCTGTTAAACCTGAAATACTATTGGGTCTTTTAATGGGCAAGCATACCAATCATTTGTAGTTTTCAAATTTAGCTATTGTTCCACTGAGATTGAAAGTCCAGTAATTCATAGTAATTCTTTATTTACTATAGTAAATATATCAAAACTTATTTAACAAAAGAATGTTTTATAAACAATTTATGCAGTAATCACAAAAGTAGATGGTTGATTTGTTTATATGGTAAAAGGATGGTAAAGATAAAATCTATCTAAAAAGTGGAAATGTAATTCGGAGTAATTCAGATAGTTGAGGTAAAAACACAAATTGATAAATTATGTTGGAATTTGGATCCCTAATCTAGAATAAAATGAAGGAACTCAAGACATGTATATTTAATCATTAACTTCATATCATTGCAGCTTAAAATCGTTATAACCGATCCCTCGTGATATAAATTCTAAGTAGTTACCGTAAAGTCCAATCCCTCGTGAGCTTTCTCAGTAAAAACTTGCATTAAGTCCTGGCCTTATTGCAACAATGGTTAACAACCCCTATAGAATTGAGATACCAAGGGTACTCCAACTTTTACTTTCGTTAAAACAAGTTTCAATACGGCATGAATAATCATTCTCCCGTTTGATATTCACACTAATAAAACAAGTTTCAATACGCATGAAAATCATTCTACTGTTTGACGTTCACACTAATAAAAGATTAAAATACTAACATGCACTTGAATCATAAACATGTAGAGGTCGAATTCACAATATCATACTCAATAGATTAGTTCACCAAATCCAACATAAACAGATTAGTTACACATGGTGAAAGTAAAAACAACACTTACAGAGGTTGACATTATGAAGGCATGGAAACACTTCATGATACAACGATCACAATACTACATAACTTTCTCAAGCATCTAGAAACTACTCTAGATTACAAACTCACAAAAGAACATTTAAACTTGAGTGAAAGAAAAGAAAAGACGCTCTGAATTCTCAGAGGAGATGAGATGAGATGGAATGGGACATCTTGGAATGCCTTGGAAGTGGCCTATTTATAGGGCTGAAGAAGGGTCCTGACGGTACGCGTCAGGCTCCTGACTCAGCCCCCATTAAACACGTGATTAAGTGGCCATGATTAAGAATTTTTTATTCAACAATGCCCAGACATGTTTCCTCTTTCGACTTGGACATTAGCTTTAAGTGGAGTGGCCAATTATGGGTTAATTAACTGAGTGCTTGTCCACCTATAAGTGGAGTCCACGTAGCTTTTGACGCTACGCGTGGCTGTGACGCGTAGCGTCAGTATCAAAAATTCCCACGCTACGCGTCAGCTTTCCAGATCTTCAATTTTCTCTTGATTTTCTTTAATTTTTCAATGCAAAACTAGAGAAAATTGATCAAGGCAGATTATTTCCAATAACATCCATTTATTGAATTAAAAACATGAATTTATTACAATTTAAACTAATTTTATTTAAAATAAACACAATTTTTATTATGAAAATAACAATAAATTTGAGGACTAACAAATACCCCTAACTTGAGACCTTGCTCATCCTTGAGCAAAAGAAAAGAAAAACAAAATAAATTTAAGTCTAAAAATTTACTACAAAAAGTGATTTATAATTTTACCAATAAAAAAAATGAGGAATCTTATGTACCTAAGGATTAAAGATAAAAATTTTTACAATGTCTTACCAATAAATCATGCTTATTTCAAGGCTTACCTCACAAGTGTTTATCTCTGTGAAAAGGAACCTGTTAATCTCAATCGATCATAAATTCAAAAAAAATCAATTTTGATTTTTATCTTATCAATGGTCATTTATACAGAGTCACACAAGAGTCACAAGGTCTTTTTAAGGGTTGTAATGAGGCTTAGGCTACAAGAAATTATGGTTTTTCTTGGATTTCAAACACCTGAAATAATAAAAGAGCATTTCACAATTTCTTTTAGGGTACTTTTCTTGACCCAAAATTCTTACTTCCCTTTTTATGATAAATACCCCCAACTTGATTCTTTTCACTATTTTTGATTTGCATATATTTCTTTTCATTTATATGCATAATTTTATATATTTTTTTTTAAAAGAATCAAGTTGTTAATTTTTCACTTCCCATTTTTGTAAGAACACTCAAAATATTTTTTTTAAAATTATTTTATGCTCTTTTATTCAATCAAGTAAAGGGAATGGTAAAGATTAATTAAGAGTCAAGGGTACCAAGGAAACTATTTTAAGGCTCAAAATTGGCTATCAAAGGATAAATATATTTTTACCATGGTAGGCTTGAATCATGCTCTTGGATCCTCTGTACAACAACACAAGTCAAAGAATTAAGCAAAATTAATGTGAAAGAAGTTATGTCGAAACCCTCAAGTGTTTAAAGATCTCTCAGCTCACCCAGTTTTCAAAATTAGCTTAATAATTGATAAGCTAATTGTAATCAGTTTTACCTAAATGCCTTAGTTATAGAAAGTTTTTTCTCATTTTAGAATTGGCTTATTGTTCAAAACTTTAAGCGTATAAATTTTTCAGAATGTATTTTTCACAAAAATAAAGAAAGTAAACCATACAAAATAAAAATCAAACCACACAGATATAAAGAAAAAGATTCAAACTAAAATAAAAACCAAATATCAAATAAATGTAAAACTAAACATAAAGTGTACGAAAAATGATAAAAGTGTAGAAAATATAAGATAACACCATCAATCCTCCATGTGGTCATCCTCTGTCTTTTGGGACCAGTAATGAGAATAGACTTCTTCGGTGCCATCTACAAAAGAATTTACAAAAATCAAACACACATCACAATATTTTTTTATTTTTATAATTAAACTAAATCATACATATTTTTTATTTTTATATTTTAACAAAATAAATCATGCAAAACATCAAAATATTAACATGCATATTTTTGAAATTTTTTTAAGTATAGTACACTCTTTATATAATTTTATGAAAGAAATAAAATTCACACAACATGGAATTTTACATATAAACTTAGAAAATTACAATCACACATATTTACAAAATTTAACAAATTTATTTATTTTTAGGCAAGATAGTATAACAAACATACAATTTAAGAAATTTTATTAATTTAAAAGAAAAACAAACAAACAAAATAAAATTTTTATTTTTCATTTTAAAACAGAAAACAATATATATATTAAATAGAAAATAAAACACAAAAATTAACAAAAATCCAAAACAGAGGCTGACGCTACGTGTGGGTGGGACGCTACGCGTCAGCCCTGTTCTATCCACGCTACTCGCAGGTTCGGTACGTAACCCCTCCAAACTACATTCAATCCATTCATAGACCTATTTCTAACAGCAATCAATCCAAGTGGTTGTCTAATCCTATCCCTAACCGCATGCAATTCTAAGATTAAAAATCAAAGAGAAGGAGATTAGAACACTTACTTGGAATCCTTACAAGAAAAATGAGAGAATGTGGGTGATCGAGAGTGCTTGAGGTCTGGATGATTGAGTAGTAGGGTTTTAAGAAGTAGGTTGCAAAGGGAGGTAATTTTAGGTTTTTAAAAATTATGGATTTAGGCCTCCCTGTAACATCCCAATTTTTATGATTTTTAGAAAAATAATTTAAAAAGGATTAAAGAAGAATTTCTGAATGAAATTCCGAGTGGAAAATGTCAAAGATAAGAATTTTTCGAGTGAAATGAATCCGATTCCGAGTGAAAGGAATATGACTTTGAGTGAAATAAGAATTCTAAGTGAATTTACGATGTTTTCGAGTGAAACATCATAAGAGAATTATTTCTGAACAAAGTAACGCAGTGTCTGAATGAAATCCGAGTAAAACGGAAACATCTCCGAGTAGAATGATTCTAAATGGGTTGTCGAGTGGAGTATATCTGAGTGGATGATTTACCGAGTGAAGTGTCTCTGTGACACTTCCAAGCGAAACTTTCCGAGTAAAGTCTTTCCAGGAAGAGTGCTTCTGGACAGAGACCTGAACTCCGATTGAGTATGTTTGTGAGTAAATAATTCCGAGAAGAATAAATATCCGAGTAATCCTTTCAAGAGGAATGAATTCCGAGAAAGGAATTAGATTTCAAAACTCTGAGTGATCCTTCAATGGAGAAACTTCTGAATGATGAAAGAGTAAGACTTTGACTCGGAAAGAGGTATAACCGAGTGAAATATCTGATCGATATATTTTCGAATAAGATAGTTATGAGTGGGCCATTTCTGAATGAAGGAATTCTGAGTGGAAAGAGGCTCTGATAAGTCCTCTCGGAAAGAGATGCTCAGAATAAGGAAACCAAGTCGAAATATATAAAAACCGAGTAGAGGACGCCTTTGAGTGGGACTCAAGGCCGGCCCGTAGCACTGAGTAGAGGACCGCTATCACTCTAGGAGTGGTACTCAGTGTTACATTATGGGCGCAGAGCGGTTTGGTACCTGTAAAACGACCGGATCAGCGAGGAGCTGAATTATGGCTCGAGGAGCCAGTGTTGCAACACAAAAATTATAATGATCCCATTTTGGCTGATCATGTGTACTGATGTTGATATATATATATATATATATATATATATGATTATTGAGATTGATTGAGCATGTGTATGCAGTGATTTATATGCTATTGAGAATAACATGCTATTATGATGAGTATATGTATATGTCTCGGTTTTGCTTAATGAATGATTTGAGATGAGATTGCATGATCGGTTATGTTTTGTATGTATATAGTTATTAATTGGACTTTTAATCCAATTCAATAATTGTTATTTGATATATTGATGCTCACCCCCTACTGTTGTCATTTTTCAAAGGATGAAGGGCCCAACCATGATATAAGAAGTCACTCATCTACTTGGAGTGTATTTTGGTAGAAGCCTTGGTCGGCTCCTGAATACCGAGTTTTTTTATTTATTTAATTGTAAACTTAAAGAGCCGGTCGGCTTTTGTAAAAGTGAAATTGTAATTATTTAATTCAAATTCTATTTTGGAAATTTGAATTATTTGCAAAATTTTATTTGATTTATTGAAATTTATTTTAAAAATTAAGGATGTTATACTCCCTCTGCTTCAGTTTTAAAAACTGGACACGGGTCCTGATGCTATGCGTGGTGGGGACACTACGCGACAGGTTAAAAATTTAGAACCCACACTACGCGTCAGTGTGGCGTTACGCGTGGGATTCTGTTTTTAATTTGAAATTAATTTTTCAAAAACCCTTTTCTTTTAATTTTAAAACCCCTTTTTATTAAAAATCAAAGTTCTAATTCAAATTTTTGAATTTTTTTATTTATGTTAAAAATAAAGATAATAAAAAAGAAATAATGGGTTGTCTCCCATTGAGCGATAGATTTAATGTCCCCAGCCAGACATTACCTCAGATTAATCTGGTGGTTTCTCAATTTTGGTTGAGGAATCACCTGTCTTTTTCTTCCTCCTTCTTCTTCGATGCTTGATTACCTATTTTTCATCATGCAAGCAATCGATTAATTTAAAAAAATTTAATAGGAAAAGATGTACCTTGTTTACTTGATTGGCAAACTTTGTCCTCAGCATCTATCTTCAGATATTCTTAAGCATTGAAGTTTACCTCCTCTTCACGAATTCTGATTGCAATTATCCCTTTGTCAACATCAACCATTACCCTCGTAGTCTTCATGAAATATCTTCCAAGGATCAAGGGGATCTCAGTATCCTTCTTCATATCCAATACCACAAAATCAACCTTGAAGTGGTATTTGTCAACCTTTACCAATACATCTTCCACAATCCTAATGGGTTTCTTGGTAGAGCGATCCGCAAATTTTAAGTCTGTCTTAGATTCTTTTAGTTCAAGATCACCAATACACTTCATCAAACCTAGGGGCATAAGATTGATGTTAGCCCCTAAATCCAACAAAGCATTCCCTATGTTGATGTTTCCAATGGAAACAGGAATGGTGAAACTCCCCAAATCTTTAAATTTTTTCGGTGTGTCGAATTGTAAGACCTCCTTACACATTGTTTCATGTTCTACTTCCACAGATTCTTGAATATATTTTTTTTCAATTTTTTTATTTTTTCTTTTTTCTCTTCTTCTTTCTCTTGCCCACTTTCTTTTTTTTTCTTCTTCTTTCTCATTCTTTTTCTTTTCACAATTTTCTTTACAATCAATTTTTACAACATTCAAGAAAACAACATTACATTGATCCCTTAGGTTCTGAGTGTTTGCAGTAAAATCAGAACTTTTCAATTCAGCTATTTCCTTTACTAGCTGACCTATTTGCAAGTCTGATGCTTTCCGGACAGCTTCATTTGTTTCCACAAACTGTAATAACTGTTGGTTAGATTCCTCAATCCTTGTCAATCTTGCATTGTCAATTTGTGATTGTTGTTGTTGCTTAAAATGATTGTTAGGAGGACAGTTGGAAGGTCCAGTACCAAAGTTCTGATTCTGCCATCCCTGTGAATAATTGTTAGGAAAAGAATTACCATAATTGATATAATTGTACTCTTTGATGGTTCAGAAAATTGGCTTGCTCTTGTTCATTTCTATCAGGGGCACAATAACCACATGGTTGTTCACCCATGCCATGCATACATTGTTTCAATTGAGCAAGGGGTGGTGATGATACTTGAGCAATTTGTAGTTTTTTCAATTGTTTGCTCATAGCCTCCATTTGTTGAGTCAGCAATTGTTGCTGAGCCAATACTGCATCATTCACTCTCAACTCAAGCATACCTAGCTTCCTTTGTGTATTACCTTTTTCATGTTTTGCTTGTTGGTCACTAATGGACATTGATTCCAATATCTCTATTGCTTCTTCCACAGTTTTGTTCATTAGTGAACCACCTGCACAAGCATCCAACATCATCTTGAACTGAGGTAATAAACCATGATAAACGATCCTTACCTTTTCAGCATCATCCAAATTATGATTTGGACATTTTCTCAGAAGTGGTTTGAATCGTTTCTATGTTTCTCCTAAGGACTCATCATTATTTTGTGAAAAAGAATGAATTACTGTCATGGCTTCAAAATATTTTAAGGGTGAATAAAATCTTTCCAAAAATTTTCTCTCAGCATCAGACCAGTTTGCAAAACTACCAAGTGGATAAGATTTAAACCATTCTTTAGCTTTTCCAATCAAAGAAAAAGGAAACAATCTCATATAAACATATTCTTATTGATTGGGTTCAAAACCAATTATGCTGCATAATTCATAAAAAACAGTTAAGTGCTCATACGGTTCTTCATGATTTAAGCCAGCAAATTGATTGTTTTGAATAATGTTTAATTTTACAGGTTTAATTTCCACCATAGCAACAGGTCCTTGGAACATCCCCGAGACACGGGGTGGTCCATTGATAGCAGCAAATTGTCCCAATTTTCTTCTTTGTTCAGCAGCCATGTTTGAATTTTCAAAATTTTTAGAAGAAGATGAAGTTGAAGAAGATTTAGTTTGTGTTTTAGATTTCAAAGACTTGATTTTCTGAACAAACTTTTCTATCTCAGGGTCAAAATAAATTTTTCCTACAGTAGATCAAGTTTGCATACACAAATTAGACAAAGAAAGTTAGTTTAACAATGATAAGAAAAAGTAAATAAATAAATGAATAAGTAAAAAGTAAAATTGAAAATTAAACTAAGGTAAAAAAAATTTACCACGGTAATTAAAAATTTACTGTTTTACTGAATCAATTCAATCCCCGGCGACTATGCCAGAAAACTTGTTAGACCCGAAATACTGTTGGGTTTTTTAATTGGCAAGCACACCAATCGTTTGTAGTTTTCAAATTTAGATATCATTCCACTGAGATTGAAAGTCCAGTAATTCATAGTAATTCTTTATTTACTATGGTAAATATATCAAAACTTATTTAACAAAAGAATGTTTTATAAATAATTTATACAGTAATCACAAAAGTAGATGGTTGATTTGTTCATATGGTAAAAGGATGGTAAAGATAAAATCTATCTAAAAAGTGAAAATGTAATTTAGAGTAATTCAGATACTTGAGGTAAAAACACAGATTGATAAATTATGTTGGAATTTGGATCCCTAATCTAGAATAAAATGAAGGAACTCAAGATATGCATATTTAATCATCAAGTTCATATGATTGCAGCTAAAAATCATTATAACCAATCCCCCGTGATATAAATTCTAAGTAGTTACCGTAAATTCTAATCCCTCATGAGCTTTCTCAGTAAAAACTTGCATTAAGTCTTGGCCTTATGGCAACAATGGTTAACAACCCCTATAGAATTGAGTACCAAGGGTACTCCAACTTTTACTTTCATTAAAACAGGTTTTAATACGGCAGGAATAGTTATTCTCCCGTTTGACATTCACACTAATAAAACAAGTTTCAATACGCATGAAAATCATTCTCCTGTTTGACGTTTACACTAATAAAAGATTGAAATACTAACATGCACTTAACATGCAGAGGTCGAATTCACAACATCATACTCAATAGATTAGTTCACCAAATCCAACATAAACAGATTAGTTACACATGGTGAAAGTAAAAACAACACTTACAGAGGTTGACATTACGAAGGTGTGGAAACACTTCATGATACAACGATCACAATACTACATAACATTCTCAAGCATCTAGAAACTACTCTAGACTACAAACTCACAAAAGAACACTTAAACTTGAGTGAAAGAAAAGAAAAGACGCTCTGAATTCTCAGAGGAGATGAGATGAGATGGAATGGGACGTCTTGGAATGCCTTGGAAGTGGCCTATTTATAGGGCTGAAGAAGGGTCCTGACGATACGTGTCAGGTTCCTGACTCAGCCCCCATTAAACACGTGATTAAGTGGCCATGATTAAGAATTTTTTATTCAATAATGCCCAAACGTGTTTCCTCTTTCGGCTTGGACATTAGCTTGAAGTGGAGTGACCAATTATGGGTCAATTGGCTGAGTGCTTGTCCACCTGTAAGTGGAGTCCACGTAGCTTCTGACGCTATGCGTGGTGTTGATGCTACGCGTCAACTTTCTAGATTTTCAATTTTCTCTTGATTTTCTTTAATTTTTCACTGCAAAACCAGAGAAAATTAATCAAGGCAGATTATTTCCAATAACATCCATTTATTGAATTAAAAACATAAATTTATTACAATTTAAACTAATTTTATTTAAAATAAATACAATTTTTATTATGAAAATAACAGTAAATTTGAGGACTAACAAATACCCCCAACTTGAGACCTTGCTCATCCTCGAGCAAAAGAAAAGAAAAACAAAATAAAGTTAATTTTGAAAATTTACTACAAAAAGTGATTTACAATTTTACCAATAAAGTTAAGTCTGAAAAGACTAACAGTCGCCACATGGCGAAAAGGTCTACGTGGCAAAAAGACCATCCAAAAAAATTGAAAAGGCTCAGAAATGGTAGGCCTCACAGATTTCCCTTCACTCGGCTCGGAAAGTGTAGGCCTCTCAAATTTTCCTTCATTCGGCTCGGAAATCGTAGGCCTCTCAAATTTCCCTTCATTCGACTCGGAAATCGTTGGCCTCACGGATTTCCCTTCATCTGGTTCAAATTATAGACCTCTCGGATTTCCCTTCACTCGCTTCGGTAGTCATAGGCCTCTCTGAAGCACTCAGCCCGAACTTGTGCTCGGCGTTCATGACATGTTCCCTCCGTGAAGTGGTGGGGACACGTTCATGCTCCCATTCCTTAATTTTAGGCTAGAATACAGGAATATTTAGGTTTCAACCTCCTCGATCCCACTACCCTAGTCGGTTACACCCCTGATGATAGTGGGCTCAGGTCCTGTACCACGTTTACTGCTTGACTTATCATTGTATAAATGGTCCGGAAGCTCCCCATTTGTAGATTAAGTGACACATTTGACCGAGTAATAAGAGATTGTTAATTTTCCTAGAGATATCCTTTAGGAGTTGGCACGTTTCAACTCTGTTTGTGAACACCTCATAAATGTATAAATCACGCACTTATATTTCTTTCTTACACATAAATATTATTTATGTTCAAAAGGTTATACTACATATAACTCTCATATATGTATAAATTATGCACTTAGTACTTTTAAAAATAAAATGAAAAAGAAAATATGTAAACTTTCTAAAATAAACAGGATCTAAGACATAATTAGGACTGAGTATAGTGGAAGTGTAATACGGTATTTTAAAATGAAATGAAAAGCACTAAAATTATATGTGGCAATGACCAACACTTGCATGGAAGATATCATAAAGTGGGAATGGATTAGAAGAGTTTCATATATTTATTCAACACGTGCTTGTAACATTACACCAGGTCATGTAGCAACAACAACTTATTTTATTTCATGCCCACATCAAATACAAGCACACACTTGTTTTTTGAAGGCCATATCTATAGGCCTTCAATGAAGTTGACCCCAGTGTTCTTCAACCAAACATTACCTTGGATGAGTTCTTTTACTGTGAACTTACTGGCCTCAGCTGCACTTGTGATGACATGGTAACCAGGCCAATTCACTCTCTTGCTGGTACCAGCACCAGGCCCGGTGTTCATGTACTCTCCATAATACAACGTTTTCAGAAAGTCCTTGCTTTGGGCATCCCATTCGGCCCAACCTGCTGGGTCGATATGGTTACCAATCAAAGATTGCATCACAACGGTTCTTGAGAACTTCTTCCATGGGCGGCCTAAGTAAGTTTTAATGGACCCTATCACGGGCTTAAGATCGGTGCTTGGTATTATATCACATTTTTGAATTGAAGTTCCTGTGTTTTGGTTTGGGTCTTCTCGTCCTTGGGCCGTGACCATGTTTTTCTGGTTACTCATGGGCTTTCGGGCCACCAACTTGCAGTTTTGAAAAACAACAGCGGCATTTCCAAAGATGAAATCAATGGTGCCGGTGATGAAGGAGTCACGGTAGAATTGTCTGTTTGAGTGGGTATAGAGAGTGTCTTGAAATGCATCAATACGACACCGGTTTATCACCGATTGGTCAGCACCCACACGGAGAGCCACTGCTTGGTGCTTCTCTGGGCCTGCTGTGTTTTGGAAACCAATGTCCTGGGCTATAAACCCATCGCCCACAGCAGCTGCAAAAGCCCAATAATTAGTTACAAATTGAAGAAAAACATGAATTCGCATTATTTTGCAAGTGACACTTGGCTGTTTAATAGAAGATTCTTTGACTTTAATTAAAAACGACAAAACCATTAGCGTAAAAGGAAGAACAACTACCACTTTTTCTGGCCTTGCATTGTATCTAGAGTTCTAGACTCTCTCGCTCTTTCCAAAGATTTTCAAGTTACAGACTTTGTTAATATGCGATAAAACATTAAAGGTAAAGTTTTTATTGGATAGTGTTAGACTCGTCTTCAAAATTATTAGAGATAACTTTTATCTTTGATTTTTTGTTATTTTGTGTTAAGTTACACAAATTAAAAACGAATTGTTTAAGAAAATGTTAAAAAAATTATTTTTCAATAAAAACTTCCATAAAAGAAACAACTTCAGTGTTGTTCACACTTTACATATAACTTCTATATTGTTTTCTTTAAAATTAATTTTATCCCAGTAACACATATTAATCATCAATGCTTTTTTTAATACCTAATTATTTATATTTACTTTTACATTTTATTAACTAACTAGTATTTTAAGATTATTTCGATGGTAATAATAACGAAGCAGCTAAAAAAAAGTTTAATTCTCTAAGTTTAGATTCGTGAAAAGTAACACAGAGCCACTTCAAAAAGGTTGTGCAATGAAATTTTAATTAGATATAAAAAATTAATATTAACTTTTAAATTCTTTTATCTTTATATTTTAATAAGGAATCAATCAGACTCGAAAAAATATTAGGGATAGATACGTACCGACAGTGGCAGACTTAAAGGTGGTGGTTCCGTCGATGAAATTCAAGTTGCCGGTGATTATAGTTGCATCCATCCCATCACCCACCAGCATCACATTCTTCTTCTTCTTTCCAATTTCAACATTCTCTTTATATGTTCCTTTTTTCACATAAATAACATACCTTGTCTTACTATTGTCGGGTGCCGATGCCACAGCTTCAGCCAGAGTCTTAAATTTGCCACTCCCATCCTTAGCCACCACCACGTTTGCCTTTATGTCCCCTGCCTTTGCCTGCAAAAGCCTTCGATCCACGCTTTTCACCCACGACGGAAACTCCCCATTTAATGGCTCATCAATGAATTGTTCCACTTTTGGCAAAACAGCAACAAGCATGGCTAAGGAAGTTCTTGCTATTGATTTCAAGTTCTCAACTTCTGCTTTAATAAGGGTCCTAGCAGTTCCCTCTAATCCGTCCAAGCAAGTTGCGTGGTTAGTGAGGACACTGCTTAGCCACGTGTGTGCATCCTGCTTCGACTCAATGGTGTTTTTGGTCAAAGCCACCATTGAGTTCCACACTCTGTCTATGGACAACTCCATCAACTCCTCACAGTCACGCAAAGATGCTTCCTCTTTGGGACTGTTAATCCTTTGTTTGATGGCGTTTGCAGTGTCTATGGCTTTCTTAATGTGTGAGGTGGATTTCATTAAGAAGGATTGGAACAAATCGAGCTTGTGGTGGTCTTTTGTGGAGGTCAAAATAGAACCTTGAGCCACTTCGGAGACATGGGCCAAACATGATTTGGTATCAAGCGCATGATCGCAGATATTGTTGAAGGAGGAGTTGTTGGGTTTTGTGAAATAAGAGGCAATAAGAGCTGAAGAGCTTAGAATAGCAGCTACAGAGAGGATTAGCCAGAAAATTTTGGAAAGGGGTTTTTTAGGTTTATCCAACAGAGATTGTTGTGAAGCCATAGTGCTACAAGTGTTAGTGGGTGCTCTTGAGGATTGGTCCGAGTTTCACTGTCCTTATATAGGACCATATCTAGATGCTGCATGCGTAGAATTGTGGATCCTGGGGCGCTTGATATTTTCTTTTCTTTTCCACTGTTTGTAATTTGCATTTTTTGTTGTTTTTTTACATTTGAGAATATCGAAATACCACATTTTTCACGGCAAAAGAGATTCAGAGGCTCATGAGAAAGAGAATATCAAGAGAGACAGGAACCAGGAAACATGGGACAACAAGCTTTTAATAATGCTTTTGTGAAATAAATTAAAATATGTCAAAATTCAAGGACTAGTCAGAATCACGTGCCAACCACTACACTTTTGTTTTTTTTTAAAAAAAAAACAGGGATTTCTTAAACAATGCAATTGATATCTTATTCTACTTTATTCAGTACAAATATTAAATACGAGTTAACAAAGCATAAATGGCGATTATATATAATATTTTAGCACAACACCATATAACGTTTTATGAACAGTTATGATAAAGTATATAATTAATAATTATAAACTATTAAATATGAACTGGTCTAGTCCGGGGTCAAGGATCCAAATTGGGAACCAGCCACAAAAGTCGGTGATTAAAGTGTTTATATACCGGTACAGTGGGTATCCAGTATTATGATCTGGTGTTTCAGTGGGAGAAGACCGGTCTTGCTGTCCTAGAGATCCTCCACACCAAGCTTTCGCGTTGATAGGGGCGAAAGGTGGTGTCACCTACAAAGATTCTCTGACGCTCAAGTCAGTGACCAAATGAGAATTTAGGTCAAGAAAACTTAAGCAATGAAACAGTATATTGAAAGTCAGAACAATGTAACCTAGATTGATTATGAAATTGGCTTATTTATAGGTGAGCATGGAGATTGAATCGTTAGGCACAGCTGGGAGTGTTCAGTGTACTATTCTGACATGCGACGCGGGGAGAGCCGCATCTTCTACGAATTCCCCTTGCGGTTGTACCTTGTACCTTCTGTCGGATGACATGGATGCTTTCCGATGTGCTGGGGATAGACATGAGCACACTGGCTCGAGTGTCTGTACCGCTTCAAGTAATGAGGATTGGAAGTGGAGCAGCCACTCATCCTATCAAGGTATGGGCAGATAGTCATATAAATATATATATATATATATATATATATATATATATATATATGTGTGTGTGTGTGTGTGTGTGTGTGTATGTGTGTGTGTATTAGATAAGCATGAGTGTAACATCCTATTTTCATCACAAATAGGAAATAGATATTAATATATATTTCTTGAGAAATACTTACTATAAGTTAGTTTATTATTATCATTTTTTTAAATTTTGGTATTTATATTTTTATTATTTTTTTTTAAAATAATAATAATAAAAAAATGGAAATATTTCTGAATGAGAATTTTAAAGTGACTTAATTAGTATTCACTAATTAAGAAAATTATATTAAGAATTTTTAATATCTTTATTATTGACCATTTTTATTTTATGTTGTTATATTTTTGCTTTTTTACATATTTAAGATTTAACTCTTATTAGAATTTTAAAATAAAATTTTGAAGGAATTAGACTATGGTTCTTTTGAACTTTTTGATCTACATAATATTTATGATTTTCTGGAATTTTTTGAAAATTTTGAATTATTTTAATAAAATAATATATTTTAAATAATTTTAAATTCATATAAAGTTGCTTAAAATTAAAAATATTTACAAGAATGTAAAGTTAAATTATAAGAAAATTTTCTAAAATCCATTTCAAGTAGACTTATCTAAAAATTATCGGTTTGAGAAAAATCTTGATTTTTTCTAATCGTTAAAAAATTAGAAACGTATCAATAAATTTTTATTAACAGAAAATTTTAGATTTTTAAAATTTCAGCTTTATATTACTTATTATAAAATTAGTGAGGACTGATATAATATCGCTAGATTTCAAAAAGGACTCATTTTGAATATTTAAAATATACCGAGTGAAGGGTTACTATTTGACTTAATAATTTTGCCGAGAGTTACTATGCAAAACACTGTGCATGTATGAAATTTTCAAAAGATGCACAGTAACCAGGAATAAAAAATTCAAAAATACATAGTACTTTTATATTAAAATAATGGAATGCATAGTAAATTTTTTTCCTATAAATACCGAAGGATTTCTTCTTTAGAATTCACAATTTCAGATTAAGTTTTCTTAATATAGTAGTGCTAGTGAGATAGTGGTGGAAGTGAGAGAGAGAAATAATTTTTTTTGGAAGAAGGTTCTGCTAAAATTCTAAGGTACGAATACCTCACTTTTATATTTTTTGAGTTATTTTCATATCGTTTTTAGAAATCTGTTATTATATTGGAAATAATATTATTTTAAGTTACTATTCTGCATAGTAACACTATTTTAATAGTAAATTACTATTTCAATAGTAAATTACTATTCAAATAATAAATTACTATTTACTGTTACTATTTACCTTCACTGTTACTATTTATCTTTACTATTTACGTTTTACTATTTACCGTTACTATTTACGATTTACTATTTACTGTTACTATTCATGTTTTACTATTTACTGTTACTATTCACTATTCACTATTCACTATTCAAAATTTACCATTTTTTATTTTAAGTTGTAATCTTAATTTTCATTTTGTAATTATATTAAAATGAAATTGGTATGTTTTAGAACTCGGAGACCGGGCGCGCATGGATTTTCAATAACGAATCGGTATACAAGAGGTAAGGGGGAGTGAGATAAGAATATAGTATGAAAGACATAAGAATAAAGGGAGGAGTCCCCTACTCCTTTTAAATTTAATAATATTATTATTTTGAAGTAATAACTTCTCAACTTAAAATTATAATAAATTTAATATATTGTGTAACTTATTCTGAAATATCTATACATGGATCTGAATTATTATAACTTATACGGACTGGACTAAACCTATGCAAGGACTTGGATTTTTATATCCTATATGGATCGAACTAAACCTATGCAAGGACTTGGATTATTATGACCTGTCTAGACTGAACTATACCTATGCGAAGACTGGATATATGGACTTATATAGACCTGTGCGAGGAATGGACTATAAGGACTCAAAATCAAATCTACTAATTTAAATAACCATAAAAAATTTTGAATTATATTTATAAGCGATATTTAGTTGATTTGACTTGATTATAATTAATTATATTTGATTTCGAATTAATGATATTGTGATTTATAATATTAGACTGTGATTAATAATATGCAATTATGATTGATGATATTTGATTGTGATTGATGAGATTACTATACTTGATTGTGGTTGATGAATGATTGATGACCTTGTGATATGAAGTTTGAGCATATAGCAAGCATGACGGAAAGTTAAAACTCAGTAAGAATTTTCTTACCTTACTCTTTAAATTTTATTCCAAGAGAAAGTATTTTATAATTATTTTTAGTCTTTTATTTCTTCTTAGAAATAATTTTTATTAACTTTATTTTTAATCTCTATAATAAAATCTAGTATTAGAAAGAAGCTATTTTATGAAAATCAGAGGTTGAGATAATTAATTCTTGAATTAAAAAATTTTTTTATAGTTTTAAGTATTCTTAGTTAATGATTTTAAATTATTTTCTTAGAAATTAGAAGCTTAAAGTAAATTATTTTGGTTTTCCCCAACGAAATAACTAAAGAATATTTTGTGGAGATTTCAAAAACTCAATCTAGTTAAGATTCAAATTGAGAAAGATTATGTAAATATGTGAAGATTTTTAAGAGAAAGCTTTGAGATATTTAAGGCTTGGAAACTCAATTTTGGTAAGATCTGAATTTGAAGACTGTACTAAATTATTTCAGTATAACAGAAGTTCAAAGAAGAACTTATGGAAATGTACAGTTTATTATGATGATTTTGTGAACCTTTATGGTATTTAATAATTGAGTTTATAAAAACCTTAACTAACTAAATATGCGAGTAGTTCATGCATCATGAATCATTAAAGAGAAATGAGATGTGATATTTCCTGGGGACGGATTATAGAAACCGAGGATACATTAGAGGAGGCTTAATTGCGAGCCTTGGGATGAGAGAGTGTGAAAGGGTGCTTCAGGTGACTTGGGGTCGCTCCCTAGTGTCGGGTACTTTCACAATAAAAACTTTCTTAGTCTGACTAGTCTCTAAGTGTTTCCACGCCAGTTGAGCTGTTCATATGCCATGAAGGCATTTATGTTATTATTATCCATAATTTATGAAACAGTGTAAACTCCTGGTTGGCCCAGTGCAAACTAAAACTTTAAGGGCCCACATGCATAAACTGAATGAGATAGTAGCATAAGCATTACATAACATTTATGTGATTGTGACATTCTATATGGATGGTTATGAATGAAAATATAAGTGTTATGTATGTGGAAACCCTATATTCATAATTGATTGTATATGAGATTATGACTGATATTACTATATTAGTTTGTGAAAACCCTTATGCTTATGTCTTATCTGTAATATATTATATTTTGTTTCTCACTCCTTCTTGTTTGAATTTTTGTGTCCAAAATATATGTTATATGATATATAGCTAGCAGTCCAAGATGGAAGGATATATAATTACAAGAGGATAAAGTGGTCTCATCCTCAATCGATTAGATGAAGAGATATGACAAGAGTAGGATTTAAAAACTCGATGGTTCAAGGACTAGGAAATGATTGTTCACATTTGTAGTAGAGGTATAGTTTAGTTTTATTTTGCCTTATTACAATATCAAGTAGATAATTGTAACAAGGTAAAGGTTAAACTTTGATAAACTCTTTCATTCGGATATAATATTGTAATGATTTATCACTTATGATTTCTATAAATTATTTTGTCATTATGGACAAATATTGAAAGACAATTTTTTTTTTACTTTCAATATTCAAAGGAAATCAGATGTATATACGTCCTTGTATACACGAGATAAAGAGTGATAAATATGTATATCTTTCTAAAAGTTTTTTTAAAAGTAAGAAGAATACATATATATCTCGTGTATATAAGGAGGTGTTACAATGAGAATGCAAGTATGGGTGCAGAAGGGGTGTCGTGCAGAGCATTTCCCTAGCACAAGGCATGGGAATAACTGTGCCTTTACCCAAGCCACTTATAATTGTCTTTTGTGCTTCTGATATGGAGAACGACTCTCATCCGATATGTGAGGTGTTAATGTGGACATACTAGTATCGGGAGAACGCCCATACGATCCATTAGTCCAGCGTTTTACCTGTTAAATCGGTATTATATAAAGAACGGATAAAATGTCATCTTTGCCCTGGTACCGATATCGAGACCGGATCAAAATAAAACACATTTTTCATTAACATAATTAAAATGTAATAAAAAGTTAATTATCTATTCTAAAAATTATTAATTATTTAAAATATACTAATTAGAATAAAAAAACATATTTACTAAAATAAAAATTTAGATAAAATTAACCCTTTCATTAAACAATAAGACTTATGGTAAAGTTTGTTTGGCTTGTTTTTGTGTATGACCATACAATACAGTTGCATCCAGTCTTGTTTTTGTTTGGCTCCATAATTGCACAACCACATGTTGGTTTGTTTTTCAATAATATCCTATACTTGTATACATTGAAAGGTATTCTTTCTGTTTTTTTAAATAAAACAGTTATAGTAATTTTTATAAGTTTTAAAAATAATTAAAAGTATTTATTGTATTTTTTTAAAATTCACTCTTAAGAATTTAATATTTTTAAATTTGTATAATTATTATAGGATGTAAAGTTTGTGATCCTGTTTGGAGATTAGCCTGTGGACATAAAGGTAATTTGACTGAATCCTACATATGAAACCAATATGACGTGGTGACCGGTGTAACTCTCAACACCGATATTTCGCGTAACAAGTCAGTTTAACACCAGTATTCGTGGTCTCACGAAAGGTCTTAAGACTTACTCTGATGCAAGTTATTCACTCGATACCGGAGGTTCAGAGCTGACCTATGACCTAACGTACTGAACAAAATGCCTGCAAAATGACTGATGGGTAAGTAGAGTCGCTATAAAACATCACCATTATAAGTCATCTTTACTATAGAATAGCAGCGTAAGTATTGACACCAGGTACGAAAGATTTGGTGAGCAAGAAGGCTTTTCAACTCCTCTTAGGTATAAATACTCATGCACCAACGTAACACAAAGAAGAACATTCTCCCTAACCTTACGTTTGAACTCTAAAATTCCTTAGAAGTTTCAGTGACTTAAGCGTCAGAGTGTCTTTGCAGGTGACACCTCATTTCACCTCCACAACGCATAAAGATTAGTGATTTGGCACGAAGAATCACTTTAAGACCTTCATTCCCATTAGAATCGAGGATAATATTAGAGAGCAAATGAGAGATTTAAGGATTGTCATGAGACCAAATATTGGACCCCGACCTGGACCAATTTAATAAATCTCCTTTTTATAAAAGCAAAACAATAACCACTCTCCTAAATTAATGTGCCTTTTAAAATAAGATCTTATAAAAGGTAACAAGGAAAATATTATTGATTATTAAAAAAAACATTTACCTATTTATAAATGTGTTTAGATAGGGTTTGTTTGAGAGTTAAATTTTAAGGGGAAATGAGGAGAGAGGAGAAGATTACTATATACTTTACCGTTGTTTAGGAGTTAACATCCCTGATGTCAAAATTTAATTTATTTTATCACACAAGGAGATAAGAATAATTATTTTTTAGGTGATTAGTTAAGAAATTAAGGTTGAATTAAATAATGGTGGTAAAATTTAAGTTATTATGAGGTAAAAGTAATTTTTTATTAAAGAAAATAGAAAAGAAAAGGAGGAAAGACCATAACGCCCTTGCCATCAAACCATTTTCACTCCTTTCCTTCTCCTCCCTTCACATGTTTCTGAGAGAAAGGAAAATAGAAGCCAATTTCATGTTCCACCATGGTCGTACCATTGGGAGCTTGATCGAGAGCCAATTTCACGATGAAACTTAAAATTGATCGCATATTCAGACTCGTGGGAATGAGGTAAGCACATTGGTACCTTCAATTTCTAGTTTCAATCACCTCCTCCCTAAAAACCAAATCTCACCCATGATAAAAAGAGGTTTCAATTTCTTTGAATTATTGTATTTTAAACTTGTAAATGGAAGTTTGAAATGATAGATATTGATAATTCATTGATGGGTTTTTGTTTCGGTATCCATATGTTGCAAGCTGAGCGTCAGAAAGGTATTAGTCAAAGTGGGACTCAAATAAATTTAAAACTAGTCCAGGTAAGCTTCGGAACACTTAGAAATGAGTTTGAATTCAAATAAGTGGGTTGTGATGTTGGAAATCGAAGTGTTAATTCCTTTCTCGAATTTGTTGGAATTATAGATATCAGGCATGATTGGCATCAAGAGCAAGTGTTAAAAGTGTGAAATCGAGGTAAAGGGGTATTCAGAGTCTTAATTAATTTATAAATAGTTATCGACACCGAATGGTGTTCGGAAAAGAGAATGAGAATTTGTTTTAATGCTAAATTTAAGTATGATATATCAATTATAATTTTCTAATATTAGAATGACAAAGAGATTGGAGGTTAGTATCAATAATAGTGAACGATTAGTAATGATTATATATAATGATGAATGAAGAGATTGATGATAAATTTTAATGAGATTTAGTGGATAATGTGTGTTATGAGTTCATGTATATGTATTGGAATGAGTTTCCAAATAGTAAAGTTATGAAACAGATGTTATGAAATTATATATATAGGGGATTAAATCTGAGTGATGCTTATAAAATTATTATAGTGATTATGCCTGAGTGGCTTGAAATGAAATGAATAAATAAATTATGATGAAATTAGTATATATATGCATGAGAATTTTTAATTGTAATTGTAATTATGATTGAGAGTGAAATTGTATGAATAGTTTTATAGTAAAATAAATAAATAATACATGATTATGTGAAAGATAATTTAAGAGATGGTGTGTAGCTGAGTGACTACCATTTTAGTTGTAATGGAATGGATAAGTGGTGTCGTGACCGGGATCACGGTAGGACGACCGACCATCAAAATATTAAGTAAGAAAATGGTTCAAAAATCTTTTTGAAAAAACAGGGAGTCGCCACCAATATTTTTTAAGATAAAAATATCGAGAAAAACCTCTTTTAAAACACTGGTTATGAAAATGAAATTCTAAGTTCTGGAGTCGAATTACAGATGAGGAAGGTATTAGCACCTCACAACTGTCCGTTATAAAACGGTTACCTCAAATTGATAGCGCTTATTTCAAAATAGTCTAGAAATTATTTTAACTTCTTTTATGAAAAGAAACATATACAATGACAAAGCATACAAAAATAGACAAAATAGATATGCAAGTTTGAAGTAAGATTAACAGGACGTCTCATTCAAATTAATCTTAAATTGCACTACCTGACTAAGCAAATACAATGAAATACCAAACAGTGACAATAAGGGATTAGACGATAAGAAGCTAAATAGTAAGAAAATAGTAACAGTAGCAGACTAAACAGTGACAAAAAAAGGAAACAAATAATGACAGTAGAAGATTAAAATAGTAACAGTAAGAAATGACAAAGCAATGGCAGTAAGAAACTCGAAAAAACAGTGACAGTAAGAAGCTTAACAAAATAGTGATAATAAGAAATGACACACAGTAGCAGTAAGAAACTTAGCAAAATATCGACAGTGAGGAAGAATAAAAAAAATAACAATAAGAAATGATAAACAGAGACAATAAGAAACTTGACAAAATAATAATAGTAAAAAAAAGTAAAACAGAGTGAAAGTAAAGGTTAACAGGACGTCTTATTCAAATTAACCTTAATTTGTACATAAATTTTAAAGATTAAAAATAAAATTAACGATATAAAAAAAGTTGATTAAGAAAATATTATTTTTTAATAAAAGTGTTAAAAACATGAGATTAATAAGACGTCTCGTCTAAATTAACCCCATTTTAAAGAAAATAATATTCTAATAAAAATATTAAAAACATAAGATTAACAAGACGTCTTGTCTAAATTAACCTCTTTTTTAAGAAAACAATATTTTAAATAAAAATATTAAAATATGAGATTAACAAAACATCATGTCTAAATTAACCTCCTCACGACAATAAAATTTTAAAATATTAACTATATAAAATTAATCAAAATAATAGGAAAGTGGGCCCGACAGGAATTGATTCCCGTTCCTACGTATTCTTAAATATATTAAGAAACCAGGGTTACGTAGTTCTTTGAGGAAATTAACTTTCAAAAATATTTTGAGTTTTTGATTATTTTGATTTTTTAATAATGAATGAAAATTTATGAAGAAGGAAAAATACAAGGCAATTGAATTTGCACGTGCATAAACCTTCAAAATCTTATAACTACGCAAAGTATTTTGCACGACATTGTTATAAGATTTTTATGACATTTTATTCTAAAAGGATATTTACATTATTGTTTATATATAGGAAAATTGTATTTTTTTTGGAAAAGAAATAATAAAATTCTAAAATTAGACTAAGAACCTATTTTACTAACTTATTTTCATAGGCTAATAAGTAAAAAAGGAATTAAATATGTTTTAAAAAAGTACGCAAATGATAACAACAAAACTTTAATACAACTAAAAAAGAACAAACATTTCCTATACATAGCAATTAATAAACAAATAAAATTATTAATGCACAAATAATAATGGAAACAAAGAGAAAAGAAGAAAAATAAAGAATGCCAATTAGGTTTTGAACCCAACTTGAACCCGTGCCATATACATGAAAAACACTCCTACTTTACCATCAGACCAATTACCACTTTATTAATTTGCCATGTAACCATATATACATTTTAACAGTATAAGTATTCCTCTTTTAAAAAAAAGAATGGGTCTCAGCCCATAAGGCATCAGTGCCTCTTTTTTCCAGAATCCTCTCGCATGAAAACAGAGGCACAAAGGTGAGCACAATTGAAGAAGAAAACAAAGGAGAAATAAATAAATAAATAGGAAGAGGGATACTAATGGAGAAGTTATTCTTGGAGTTTAATGGTCAACCTAAAGGGTAATATTTTTTCTTATGTTTGTTTACTTTTTTTTTGAATCTAACATTTTTTTTATTCTAACCTTCTTTTTTTATTCTCTCTGTCTCTATTTCCTCTTTGGCTATGGTTTTTGATCTCTCATCTGGTGATGATGATGAAGGTAGATTATTGCTGTTGATGGTATTATGTTCATCATTTTTTTGGTTTCTGGCTTAAGGATGGTGAAGGTTCTTGGTTGGTTGGTGATGGAGAAGATAAAGATTCCTGAAAGTGATGAAGATGATGAAGGTGAAGGAGTTAGGAGACAGTATCCAAATTCCAGACTGGTTTTCTAAAATGGTGGCATTGGAAGAAGTGAAAAAATATTTTATTTTTAATAATTAAAATAAATAAAATTAAATAAAGGGGGATAAAAGATGGTGTTTACAAGTGGCTATATTAATAGGAAAAATATGGATATACGATGAGATTAGTATATACGAGAAATTATAATTGTAATTGCATTTATATATGTAAGTGAACTTGTACTTGAATGGTTATTCAAAATTTGATTAATTATTAATAATGTCTGAGTGACTATAAATGATATGAAAGAGAACTTGAGATGTGATGTGTGCCTAAGTAGGCATCATATGATTAAAAAATGTCTGAGCGGCTAAATCTAAGTGCTTGATTGGCTAGTTATTCATTTATTTGCATCGAATACCTTTTACTAGTTTGTGTTATGTTGATGATATTTGTGATATTTGCTTAATGAAATTGGTGATCCGTCTTGAACTGGGGTCAAAAGATCTGGTGTCGGGCCGGTCACAGAAGTTGAAGACTGAGTGATACTGAAGACTGGTTCTGCGAGTATCCGGTGTGTGTATCCGGTGTCTCTGTATGTAGAGAGCGGTCTTGACATCCTGGAGGTCCTTCACACCGACCTCACGCGTTGATGTGGACGAAAGGTGGTATCACCTGCGAAGATTCTTCGACGCTCAAGTCAGTAATATATTCCAAGTATGGAATATAAATGATCACTCTATGGGATCAAATAGATGCATTCAGGAGTGAAGGACCTGAACCAGAACCCTTTTCCAGTAAACTAAAGTGAGTTCTTATACCTGATTAGCTTGATTTACAAGGACCTGTTAGTGGGGAACCACCAACCTCCATTAGGAAAGTATATTATTGTTTAGTGCGCACTCACCAGCATGATTGAGGCAAGTGACTATTTTATATTGAGCGTAGGGAGAATAGGGCTAGACTTAGGGGACAAGTTGATCATTCATAGGAGAAGATTATGGCTCATAGTATGGGGAATGGAATTATTGACCGGTCCCTGTAGCAATGCCCATTGTCTTCTGTCGGGTGACATATATGTTATCTGGTGTTCATGGTGTTATCCTAGACTAACCGGTGCAAGGAGAATGCCTGACTCCGAATTAGAGTCCGGATGTATACTATAACATCCTGGTTTTTAATTAAGGTTAATTATATAATTAAGAATATGGATTTAATAATAATATTAATAATAATGCCATTAGAAATGTCCCATGTGCCCTTGGTGTTATGATGGAGAGTTTCAGATTCTCTCTCTCTCTTTGGCACGCTGATGGGAGTGGTTTAATGGTGATGTGATGGCATTAAATGTGGATGGATTATTGAGTGAGAGGGTGAGCTGACGCTGGCAGAGCTGATGGGGCAGTGTGATGATAAGCTTCGGTTGCACATTTTCCCTCTCATTCTTATCATTTCTCCTTGATGCATGTTCTGATGAGAGAAACGCTCCTCCTTCTCTCTAGAGCTCTCTGAAGCTTCTGCTTCTTCCTCCTTGTTATAGTTGTTTCGTCTTCTTCTTCTTCTTCTCCTTCTTCTATTCGTTGACGGTTGAGGCTCGGTTTGGGGAGCCTGCAGCAGCGTGGGGCTGCCTTGGAGTTATGGAAAATGGTCCACTGTGTGAGGCGGAGCTATTTACGAGGAAGAAGACATGGATGGTGCTTGGAAAGCATGTGGTCCTCCACTGTTGGTAAGGAAGATGATGTACCTTGGAGGCTGTGAAGCTTGAGTGGAGATAGTGGTTGGTTCTCCAAGGCTGAGAACTGTGTTACTGGGACGAGGAAGCTGTGTTTGGCTCTTCCTAGGGTTGAAAGCCGAGCAGAGTGCTGCTGATGGTTGGAGGTCGAGTCGTTCTGTGTGAACGAGTGGCCATGTGACTTCTGGAAGCTTCATTCCAGGTAGGGGGAGCTTTACATCTCAAATGCATAGTTATGGACGGATCCCGAGTGAAAGTCCTATATGTTATGTTTATGGTTGTGAATATGTTGGTTATGTGAATAATATGATAATAACTTTCAAATATCGGGTGTGTGTGTTAGTTGAGTCAAGTAAGGTTATATCCTTTCTCCGTCCATGAGATGTGTGTGAATAAATATGAGAATGCATGAAAATGTACTGGATCTATTTTGGCCGAGTGTATGTGTTAAGAGGTTGATATGCTGAGTCCCGTGTGTGATTAAACACTTATATGTTATTGATATTGCTAATGCCGAGTGTGTATTGTGGGACTGTTGGTTGATTCCTGTGTGGATTTTTATATATATGAAAGCATGTGATATGTGGTTTTACCGAGTGAAATGCCTCTGTTGTGCTTATGAATATGCATGGGAAAAATAATAAAGACCTTGGGTTGGACTCAAGGCAATACCGAGTGAAATACCCGTGTCCCAGCGTTGGACGCTTGGTGAAAGTCCTCAGGTTGGACTTGAGGCAGTGCCGAGTGCACTATAAAAAGACCTTGGGTTGGACTCAAGGTAAGCTTACCGAGTTGGACTCGGGGCTGCCCGTAACACTTCCGTTGTCGCTTGGAGCGATTGTATTACGTGTAAGGGCAAACGGTTTGGTACCAGTAAAATGGCCGAATCAGCTTGGAGCTGAATAAAAAGGCTTGGAGCCTATGTTGCAACATAAAACTTAATAAAACCGAATGGATCCGACTGAGAATTTATGTGTGCACACTTATACTGTTGATGAAATAAATGTGGTTATATGCATATGTATGGGAATATGATTAATATGGCTATGTGTATCTGAATAAATTCCGATTGAATGATGCTGTGTGTGGATACATTTAATGACAGTGCATGTGATAGATTGATTAACGAGATAATGTTGTGTAATGGAATTCTAGAGGTTTTCCGAGTCATTACTGTCATTTTATATGTATAAGCTCACCCCTATTGTGGCCATATTTCAGTGGATGTTGCTCGGAATATGGAATGATGGGAGAGTACCGATTGCTGGAAGTGCATTGAACTATGAAGATGTACATATTTATATATATATATTGTATAGACGATTTTGTATAGCCTTGGCCAGCTCTTAGTTTAACATTCTGCTTTAATGCGTAGGACTTGAACTCTCTCGGTATTGAGAGTGAAACTGAACATATCCCAATATATATATAATGCTATGTGTTTATCTTGTTCAGAAGGTAATGAGGTGGATGAATGTCTAAGTTATGTACATTTATTTTCTACTGGATGGATAATGTTTACGTGATTCCGAATAAGGGAGAGCTAAAGTAAATCCGAGTGAGGTGAAATAGGAGACCCTCTTCCGAATAAAGAAGGGTTGGGTTAATTCCGAGTGAGTTATGCCTATTAAGGGACTATTCCCTTAAGAGAATAATTGAAGGGTGATATGTGAGAAATACGGATAAGGTTATGATATTCCGAGTGAGTGAAGTCAAGTAATTCTGAGTGGGAATTAACTTAAAAACTTCCCGAATGAAACTTATTAGAAATTCTCCGAGTGGAAAGGAGCTAGAGTATTTCCGAGTGAATAAGCTTTAGAATCTTTAAGTGAGACTTGACCTTGTAGAGTTTTCAAGGTTAGAAAGATCGAATCTGCCGAGTGAGGAATATGTGAAACGTTTCTGAGTGATATAAGACTGTGGGGAATATTCCGAGAGTGGACAAATTATAGTTTCCGAGTGTAATGGCCGAGGGAATAATTCCCGAGTGAACTCAGGCTCCGATACCGAGTGTTGTGAATATCGAGTGGACTTGAATTAAATCCCGAGTGTTCAAAATTATCCGAGTGCCCTGTTCGCTTAAGCGAGAAGGATTTCGCTCCAGCGAATCATGGTTCGCTTGGGCGCTTACTTCCGCTGTCCATTATTGAGCGCAGCGGAGTCGTGCTAACATGGGAAATTCTGACCCGGTTCCTTCTTGCTTTCTTGATCGGGTTCTTATTCCAATTTTCCCTGTTGGTCGTGCAGAATTTTGGGAAAAATTTTCTTTTGTTTCGGTTTTATTTAATTTACTTAGGATGTTTCATATACTGATCACACCGGTTGTACGTTATAGAATGGAAACCAGTAAATAGTCCGGATCAACCTCTCAAAATGACTGAGGCAATCGGTTATACGTAACAAGGAAGCGAGAACGGATGAAGGGTCTAGTATCTCAAACGTTACCTCGGATTGCCGATTCGTGGATATTACGCCAGGATACCGGTTGCCCCTCTAGAAATAGTCGTGCTGACATCACAACTTTAGGGGCCGGTATCCAGACCGGATCATATGTCCCCTAGCTTATATGAGGGACTTATGAAGTTGCTCATATGAGCTATATAACCTGTGAGAGGTCTAGATGCCGGTAAACTCATGCAGAAAATATTTATCTACATGTGTATTGTTCGGTATTATTTCGTTATATGGAGCTATTCTACGAACGAATTCCATGGAGGGAAGTTAATTGAGGTTATCGGGTTCTGGAAGAAGTGTTCCCTCGGATGAGGAAGGATAATTGTGTCTTGGTAAGACAAGCCTCAACCGTAAAGATGATGGTTGGGTCTTCCATTACAAGGATGACGATGGGAATTGTCCTCGCCAAGAGTTACAAATGATCCGTCCTAGGCGAATATATCTCAATCGTAAGAGTACGGATTGAGCCTTCCTGGGTGGAAGATTTCTGAGTTATCCTTTCGGGTGGAAGATTTCTGATTGATCCTTCCTAGGTGGAAGATTTCCGAGTGATTTTTCGACGACGTTCGGTTTAATCCTACTAACCGTACTCAGAGTTTGATTTTGCCCTATAATTCAAGTTTTCATTCGGTGGGAAGTTTCTAAGTGTAACTCTCCCGAGTGGGGTGTCTCTGAGTGCGACACTTCGGCGTGGGATGGCACCGAGTGAGACACTTCCAATTGGGATTGCACCGAGTGAGACGTTTCAGACTTCCACTTGGTATGGCACCGAGTAAAGAATTTTCGACTTCCACGTGGTATGGCACCGAGTGAAGAATTTCCGTGTGGGCTATTTCCAGGGGAAGTACTTCTGGTCAGAGGAAGGCTTTGACTTTGAATGAGTACGTTTCGGGTAGAGATATTCCCGAGTGAATCATTCGAGTCTGACTTCGAATTTGAAGTGTTTTCGAGTAAAGATTTCCCAAGGGAAATACTTCTGAGCGAATTCGAATAATGAGGATAACGATTGATTCTTCTTCAATCGTTCGGCCAAACCTACTAGTCATACTTGGAGTTCGGTTTAATCCTATAATCCAAGCCTTCGACTGGGGTTTGGTTTGATCATACAAATCATGTCTTCAATGGTGTTCGGTTTAATCCTACTAACCATACTCAGAGTTCGGTTTATTCCTATAATCCGAGCCTTCAAATGGGGTTCGGTTTGACCCTACAACCCGTCTTCAATGGCGTTTAGTTTAATCTTACTAACCTGCTCGGAGTTTGGTGTTGGATTTTACCCATTCACTATTTTCTCAATCGGTGTTGGATTCTACCCATTCACCGCTTTTCTTCAATCGGTCTTGGATTTTACCCATTCACCGTACTTCTTCAATTGGTGTTGGATTTTACCCATTCACCATACTCGGGGTTCAGCGTGTTCTTAAAGAAGAACTGGCTTACTGCGCCTACCGACGTTCGGCCAAACCTAGTAGTCATACTCAGAGTTCGGTTTAATCCTACTATCCGAGCCTTTGACACGGGGTTCAGATCAGGGCTAATCCTGAACCTACTGCGCCCGTTACTCGGGATTCAGCGTGGTCTTGAAGAAGAACCAGCTTACTGCGCCCAAGCCTTCAATCAGTGTTGGATTTTACCTATTCACCGTTCTTCATACTCGGTGTTAGATTTTACCCATTCACCGTTCTTCAATCTCGGTGTTGGATTTAACTCATTCACTGTTCTTCATACTCGGTGTTGGATTTTACCCATTCACCAATCTTCATACTCGGTGTTGGATTTTACCCATTCACCGTTCTTCTTACTCAGTGTTGGATTTTACCCATTCACTGTTCTTCATACTCGATGTTGGATTTTACCCATTCACCGTTCTTCAATCGGTGTTGGATTTTACCCATTCACCGTTCTTCAATCGGTGTTGGATTTTACCCATTCACCGTACTCGGGATTCAGCGTGGCCTGACAAAGGGACCAGCTTACTACGCCCAAGCCTTCACCGACGTTTGACCAAACCTACTAGTCGTACTCAGAGTTCGGTTTAATCCTACAATCCGAGCCTTCGAATGGGGTTCGGTACAATCCTACAACCTATTTCCTGAGGTTCAATTTAATCCTACAACCCAGGTCTTCACCGGTGTTCAGCTAAACTTACTAACCGTACCCAGAGTTCGGTTTAATCCTACAATCTGGGCCTTCGAAATATGGTTCACCCAGTTGTACCTTCTGATCTGGTCTCGATACCGGTATCCATTCTACAAGGCATATTTCAACATCTTTAACAGTTTGCCAATGTGCAACTGGTGTCATCGGTATACATCCGGACTCTAATTCCGTATAAGGCATTCTCCCTATACCGGTTATCCAGGATAATGCCATGCACATCGGATAATATACACGTCATCATACAAAAGACAAAGGGCATTGCAACAGGAACAAGGATAAAGATTCCATTCCCCACACTACGAGCCAAAATCTACTCACGGGAATGATCAACTTGTCCCCTAAGTCTAGCCCATACATCCTACGCTCAATATAAAATAGCCACTTGACCCAATCATACTGGCAAGTGCATAATAAAATAATAATTTATAACATTATTGGAGGTTAGTGGTTCCCCACTAACAAGTCCTCATATATTGAGCCAATCAGGTATAAGAACCCTCTTCATCAATGGAGAGAGAGATCTTCGACTACTACTTTTCAACTTACAATTACTCTCTAAAAACATTCCTCACTGGGAATACGATTACTGACTTGAGCGTCGGAGAATCTTCGTAGGTGACACCACCTTTTGCCCACATCAACGCGTGAGGACGGTGTGAAGGACCTCCAGGATGCCCAGACCACTCTCTTCATACAGAGACATCGGATACATAGACCAGATACTTACATAACCTGTCTTCAGAGACGTAATCTTCTCATTATTTGTGACTGGCCCGACACTGGATCTCTTGACCCTGGTTCAGGACAGATCATTGGCACGCCCAGTGGGACCCAATAAAGTTATTCCCACATCCTACGAAAGAACAGTGATTATCCATGGAAGGCGAAGCACATGACTTTGTGGAAAATCAACCTGAAGGCAGAACCAACACAAACGCCTTCAGAAAGCTTAATTCTGAATCTCAAGGGGGAAGCTCAAAGAAGATGGTACCAGTGTCTAGCCCCGATCCTCGTGATGAGTTGATCAGTCAACTCCAAAAAGAACTCGCAGAATTGCAAAGAGAAAGAAGGCAGAGTGAGGACAAGGAGTCATCTCACACAAGAGACACTCCCTATACAGTTGAGGGAGAAAAATCCACAACCCTCTAATACTCAAACATCCACACGTTTGAGGGGAGAGAACAGACCCACGATTTTGATGATGGAGCTGCTAAAGGGAGGAGGGAGCTGATGACAGCATCCCCGGTAACTTACAAGCTTAAAATTCCTTTTTCAAGGAGGCTTATGGGCATACACATCCCTAAGCATCTGTAAACCACTCAGCCACTCTCCATTGGAAAATACAATGGTAAAACCAATCCTACTAAGCATCTTGATGCTTATGTATTTGAAGTCATGTACTTAGGGGCCGATGAAGATGTTATGTGTCGGATGTTCCCACGAACATTGTTAGAAGAGGCCCTCAGCTGGTTCAAAGGTTTACCTTCAGGATCAATAGATTCATGGCCTGAAATGGCAGCTGTCTTCGAAACTCACTTTGTCATCTCTAGAGATGTTCCCAGGACATCTCATACTTTAGCCCAAATCAAGCAGGGCGAAACCGAAACTTTAAAGGATTTCCTGAAGAGGTTTTACAAGGAAGCATCTCTGGTTCCTAACCTCATAGAGTCCATTAAGCTGCATATCGTTATTGAGGCATTGCAGCCAGGATCAGCCTTCGCCCTCTCACTAGCAAAAAGCCCGCCAACAACATTTAAGGAGTTCAGGAAGAAAGCGTCGAAATATATGGGTATAGAGATGCATTTAGAGGCTATAGCTGCAAAGAAAAAACCACCAGCACCATCTTCACAACCGAGGAGAGATAAGGACAGGCCCCGATTGGAACGCATGGAGAGGCCGTTCAACAACCCCAAAGTTAACAACTCCTCTCCTCGACGTCGAGAGAGACGTGTTAATTCCTTTAGCCATCATGCACCTCTGACAGCCAGACCATCTCAGATTTTGAGAGAGGTAGGATGGCCAACATTCAGTATTTATGGCATTAGGAGGCCGTCCCCTATGAAAAGACCAGGGAATCCCCGAAAATACTACAATTTTCATGAACAAACAGGTCATTCCACCGATAATGCCAAGCTCTAAAAAACGCAGTTGAAACGTTAATTAGAGAAGGCAAACTAAAGCAATACTTGTTCAAAGAAAAATCCTTTGACAGGGTAGACCGGAATGAGAAAAGAGAAAGAGATCCAGACGACGGGGATGATAATAGCCGTAATCCGGTTAGGAAGTTTTCTATTGCAAAAAAACAAAAAGGTGCAATGACTGATGATGTAGATCATAGAGACGATATGCCCTAGCAACAACGTCAAGGCCGGCGTGAAGTCATAGATATGATTGCTGGAGGGTTCACTGGGGGAGGAGCTTCGATTACAGCCCGTAAGAATCATCATAGAATGATTCTGTCTATACAAGAAAACATAAAGACAATCGTCCTTACAGAGGAGGGATTGAAGCTCCAGTAATTTCATTCTCTGATGAGGATTTTGGTCCTACCGTTTCGGGTGGAGATGATGCTGTAGTCATTGTTGCAGTGATAGCCAACAAGGACGTCCGAAGAATCCTTGTTGACCAGGGAAGTTCCTGTGATGTTATTTTTTATAATTACTTTAAAAGAATGGGTTTCAATGACTCAGACTTACAGCCTTATGGTGCAAAGCAACCAACAAAGGGGTACCTTGACACCCTTATCTCCTTTGAAGGTGAACCAGGGGCCAGAACGGTTAAATCCAGGGTGCTGATAATTGATGTTGAATCACCATTCAATGGCATCATAGGCCACCCCACCTTGAATGCTATGGAAGCAATCATTTCAACCCTACACCTCCTTATCAAGTTTATCGATAAGGACAATGCTGTTTCTTCCATCCGAGGTAACTAAGTGATGGCCAGGTACTGCTACAACCTGAGCCTAAATATGACAAAGTTGGAGGCATCCAATAAAAAGATGAAGCTTAATGATTGTGGAGCAGCTGCTGGTTCTGTGAGCCTTGTCGATTTGGACCCTTGGGCGGAGTTGAACATTGATCCGTCCAACCCATCAAAGCCCACGCTAGATGAAAGTTCCAAGGACATCGTATTGGGAGATTCTCCAGAAAAGGTCACCCATATTAATGACAAGCTAGAAACAGAAATGGAGCAATGACTGTTGATGCTTTTGTAGGAGTTTAAAGACCTTTTCGTATGGACAATAGCAGATATGCCTGGTGTAACACCCTCGGTTAGATAAGACAAACCCTTCTATAGGATCATCCTATTTAACTAAGAGTGTTAACAGTTTTTAGAAAAAGTGAAATATATATATTTTTTAATGATATAATGGCAGATCAGTGGAAGCAAATAGTAGATAAATCACATAGTCATTCACAAACTGTAAGTAATTGTACTCTTAACAGATTGGGGCACGCAGGCACCCTTAAATATTAATACAGTCATCCATAAATATTCAACTACATATATTCTATTTTTAATGATCATTCTCAGTGGGTTCAGCATTTTGTGGTTCTTCATACTCAGGTTCTTGAGTTTCTAATTCCTCTGAAAAATGTTCAACAGTAAGGGTGAGTATAACCCAAGACCCTGAAGGTTACCCGGTGCGGACATAATCCAGTTAACAGATAATATCACATAATCATACAATTAACATGTTCAAAATTATAACAATCAAATATGTTGTCATGGAATGCATGAGTTGAATTTATTATGATTTATCTTTGGTTAAGTCTCATGATGCATGTGGGCCCAATAAATCATTTCTTCTTCTCATTCTTTGGAATATCTCTATTCCATTTTCTAGAGCGATCAGGGTCCGCCCAAGCTCCCATAGGGTACGAATGAACTCATTGGTTCTCATCATTGATGTATATATTTTTGGAGCTTGGATCCCTACGATCATAGTTACACTCCGTCATTTAGTCAAAGTATACTAGAATTGCATCGTCTCACCCGGCTATCAGGCGCGACTCTGATGCCATTGGGTTTCCGTTCCAGTTGTACTCTCAAGATCTTCATGGAGATCGAACGTGAATGTCCTCCAGCGTACCAGGTGTATGCTCTAGATAATTTTTCTCCTTCAAAAATATTTTCATGATGCAAAGTGCATTATTTAAGTTTTATCATTACTTTGATCCCTAGGTATCTATGTGATTCCAGCCTCGTAATATTCATGTTGTTAGGTCCACCATTTTTTAAGACGTTGTAAATTATTTTTATTATTTTATTTATTATTATTCAAGAAAATATATCAGTTATATCTTGGCTAAAATAATGTTTCGTTTAAAGAATAAGTAGTTTGTTCCTTATTTCATTATTCATAACTTAAACAATAATATTAGTTACAAGAATAATAATAATAATAATAATAATAATAATAATAATAATAATAATAATAATAAGGCATCGTCTGTTATAAAAAAATGAAATAAAAGGAAAAATAAATAGAGAGAATAAGGCGGCAGGGCCGTCTATTATAATATAGATAAGCGGAAATAAAAAGAAAGATAAATGCAAAGAATAAGGCGGCAGAGCCAGCCAATATATTTAATAAAATAAATGACATAAATTAAATAAAAATAAAATGTTAAGAATAAGGCGGCAAAGCCGTCCATTATAATATAGATAAGCGGAAATAAAAGGAAAGATAAATGCAGAGAATAAGGCGGCAGAGCCAGCCAATATATTCAATAAAATAAATGACATAAATTAAATAAAAATAAAATGTTAAGAATAAGGCGGCAGAGCCGTCCATTATAATATAGATAAGCGGAAATAAAAGGAAAGATAAATGCAGAGAATAAGGCGGCAGAGCCAGCCAATATATTCAATAAAATAAATAACATAAAAATAAAATGTTAAGTATAAGGCGGCAGAGTCGTCCATTAAGCCTAATAGTAAATAATAATAATAATAATAATAACAATAAATATAATAATAATAATAATAATAATAATCATAATAATAATAATAATAATAATAATAATAATAATCATATTCATAATCATAATTATAATTTTAATCATAATAATAGTAATAATGATATAAATGGTGATCATCCATCCTTATTTCCTTGTTTATCTTATCTTTCAAAACTTCCTTACTGGAATCCACATAGGCACCCATGGTTCTTAATATTTTCACAATCCAATACAGATCATATCCACAATTTAACACCGATCATATCATTCAATCATCATGATTAATAATTAACACATACAATTAATCATATACATAAAATATATATAACAAATATATAACAATTAAGGCATTTAATTCACAACAAAACCGAATCTGTCCTGGAAAGGTGAGGACCCAAGGTACCTTAACCCTTTCCTTTCACTCAGATTTCCCCAGAATACCCGAGAATATACCCCCTTACCTCAGATGTCGTATTTTTTTGATACTAGACAAGAGGGAGAGAATCCAACTTTCAAACCGTAGCTCCAATCGATGATCTGTCTCCGTAGTTAGACTTTACGTGATTTTGGTGAAGAACAGAGGTGGTTTAGTGTCAATAGAGGAGAGAGAGGGAGAGAGAGAGAGAGAGAAGGGCTGCATGAAGTGGGAGAGAAATAGTGGTGCAGCTTTTGAAGAGGGGTGATGCCATATTTATAGAAAAATCTGGCCACCGGGTCTAAATTTAATTGGTACCGGTTTTAAATAGTTAATTTTAAAAGAAAACAAAAAGTTACTTATAGTTGTGGTTAAAATCTGAAAAAGTTTCCAACATGAAAGTTGTAGATCAGCTCTTTCTCTTCGAAACGATATATAGTATGCAAAAATCTGACACCCGGAGCAAAAGTTACGCCAAAAATAGAGAAAAATAGGAGTTGGTGTAATAGTTCTTTTTTGAAAGATAATTCTGCCGCGCAAAATCTGTTGGGAATTAGCCTTTCATTTCTTCACGAAAGTTGTAGGATTTTTCGATATGAAACCATGAAAAAAAGAACGAAGTCATTTCGACATCGTATGAGAGAGATATTCGTGTTTTTCTATAGGAGTTACTATTCCTGCGAAAATCACTATTTCTCTAAAAATTTTCGCTTTTCGGGGATGATCGAGCAAGAACTAGCTTTCAGGTTCTTCACGAGAATTGTAGAGGGATTTAATACGAGAACATAAAAATTACAACGAACTAATTCTGAGCTCGTATGATTTTTCTAAGAATTTAACAAGATTAAATAACGTTTTTTTCAAGTTTGGTAATGATAGATCACGAAATAGAGTTTGAGGCTAGAAATAGAGTTTGTCAGGTTTTTCATAACAATGAAACCGAGATTAAAATTTCTTAATTTCGACCTCATATGAAAAAGTTATGCCCAAAACAGAAAAGATATTTTAGTTGAATTCAGAGGTTCCTATTTAACTAGATAAGTTTTTCCAAGAAACGAGGTTGATGAGGTCTGAATTAAAGTTTTGGCTCTTCAGGAAAAGTGTTTGATTTGTCAAAACAGTTCATTAGGGACTGTCTATACTGAAATCGGAAATCCCCAAAGTGTAGAAATAGACAATTGTGGATCTATTTTCGGTATAAATCGAATGTCTAGGAATTGACTTGATGAATGATGGTACAAGTCTAATTAGTTTACTAAATTAGTGTTAGATATAGGATTAGATCATCAATTCTTGACTATATGTAGAGTCCCTTATTTACTTATTATCACTTACAAAACTTCCATACTTCAAAAATTACAAGGGTAAAACTGTTTCTAAAAACAGGGATGTTACATTCTTCTCCCCTTTTAGGAATTTCGTCCCGAAATTCAAAGTTAAAACAATTGAGGGTACAATTCTCTCATTTTCTCCTCAATTTCCCAAGTAGCATCCCCATCATCTGTCTGACTCCAAACTACCTTGACCAAAGGGATTTCCTTGCCTCTTAACTGTTTGAGACGTCGGTCAACAATCTTCACTGGCGATACTTCATAGGTGAGATTTTCCTTCAGAATAAACTGATCTGGTCTCAGGACATGATCAGGGCTTGGCACATATTTGCGGAGCTGGGAGACATGAAAGACATTGTGAAGGTTTGTTAGCTTGGGTGGCAGAGCAATACGGTAGGCATGAGTTCCTATCTTTTGCAGAATCTGATAGGGTCCTACGTATCTAGGGCTTAACTTCTTGGCCTTCAAAGCTCTTCCTACTCCAGTGGTAGGGGTAACTTTGAGAAAAACATGATCTCCCTCCTCAAACTCCAATGGCTTCCGACGTTTGTCGTAGTAACTCTTTTGTCTATCTTGCGAAGCCTTCATTGCCATTTGAATCCTCTGAACTTGTTCTGTTGTCTTCTGAACAATCTCTGGTCCAATTATTGTTTTCTCACCAGTTTCATACCAACATAAAGGTGTACGACATTTTCTTCCATACAAAGCCTCATAAGGGGCCATTCCGATGCTAGCATGATAGCTGTTGTTGTAAGTGAACTCAATAAGTGGGAGATATTCTTGCCAACTTCCCCCATGTTCTAAGACACAAAGACGTAACAAATCTTCAAGAGTTTTGATCGTCCTTTCTGATTGTCCGTCTGTCTGTGGGTGATATGCGGAACTTAACTTCAGACGAGTTCCCAGAGCTTGTTGCAGGCTCTTCCAAAATTGTGATGTGAAACGAGGATCTCGATCAGACACAATTGCAGTGGGTGTTCCATGTAATTGTATGATTTCCTTGATATAGATCTGAGTGAGTTTCTCTAGGGAATACTTCATATTGACAGGAATGAAGTGAGCAGTCTTTGTTAATCGATCCACGATTACCCAAATGGCATCATATCCAGCTGATGTTCTGGGAAATCCAGTCACGAAGTCCATAGCAATCTCATCCCATTTCCATTCTGGAATATCCAAAGGACGAAGGGTTCCACTTGGTCGTTGTTGTTCTGCCTTTACCTTCTGACACATCAGACAAGCTGTCACATGCTCAGCGATATCCTTTTTCATTCCTTGCCACCAGAATAATTTTTTCAAGTCCTGATACATTTTGGTCGATCCTGGGTGGATACTGTATTTACTTTTGTGTGCTTCATCCAGGATGGATCTTTTAAGATCTGTGTTGACTGGAATACAGAGTCTCTGTTGATACCTGATCACCCCATGTTCATCTTTGCTAAATTTTGAGCCTTCTTCTCTTGTCTTTTCTGCTAAGCCTTGTAGTTCCTGGTCATTAGCTTGAGCTTCTTTGACTTGTTCCAGGAAATCATTGGAAATTCTTAACATTCCAACCATAAGGCTTCCCCTTTTAGGTGTTACTGCTAGATTCAAATCGCGAAACTGTTCAATCAATTCCAACTCCTTTGTCATCATATATGATAGGCGTAAAGCCTTTCTGCTGAGTGCATCAGCCACAACATTTGCCTTCCCAGGATGATATCGGAGCTCGAAATCATAATCTTTGATGAATTCCATCCACCTACGTTGTCGCATATTCAACTTTTTCTGGTCGAATAGATACTTCAAGCTCTTATGGTCACTGAAGACTTCAAAATATGTGCCATATAAATAGTGCCTCCATATTTTCAAGGCAAACACAACTGCAGCTAATTCCAAATCATGTGTGGGATAATTAACTTCATGTGATCTTAGCTGTCGTGAGGCATAAGCAACAACCTTTCTTTCTTGCATTAGAACACATCCCAGTCCTTGTCTTGATGCATCACAATATACCTCATATGGCTTGGTAGGATCTGGCAAAATCAAGACTGGTGCACTAGTGAGTCGTTGGCGTAACTCTGTAAAACTGTTTTCACATTTGTCTGTCCATTCGAATGGTTGATCTTTACGAGTCAGCTTAGTTAAAGGCATTGCAATTCGAGAGAAATTCTCGATGAATCGACGATAATATCCAGCCAGTCCAAGGAAACTGTGGATTTCCGTCACATTCTTGGGTTGTTCCCAATTTAGTACAGCTTCTACCTTTGTAGGATCCACAGCAACTCCTTCCTTAGAGATGACATGTCCTAAAAATTTTACTTCTGTCAACCAGAATTCACATTTTGAAAACTTAGCGTACAATTGCCTTGCACGCAAAGTGTTTAGAACAATTCGAAGATGCTCCTCGTGTTCCTCATGGCTCTTGGAGTAGATGAGAATGTCATCAATGAATACAACCACGAATTTGTCCAAGTACTCATGGAAGATTCGATTCATGTATCCCATAAAGACTGCAGGTGCATTTGTAACTCCAAAGGGCATAACAAGATACTCATAGTGCCCATATCGTGTTCTGAATGCCGTTTTGGGTACATCGTCTTTCTTTACCCTGATTTGATGATAGCCTGATCGCAGATCAATCTTTGAGAAGATAGTGGCTCCTCGTAATTGGTCCATTAAATCATCAATTCTTGGGAGAGGGTATCGGTTCTTGATCGTAGCTTTATTCAACTGACGATAGTCAACACATAACCGCATACTACCATCCTTCTTTTTGACTAGAAGAACTGGTGCTCCCTAAGGTGAGACACTGGGTCTGATCATTCCTTTTTCTAAAAGTTCTTCTATTTGCTCCTTAAGTTCACTGAGTTCCTTGGGTGACATTCGGTAAGGAGCAATAGAGATTGGTCCCGCGCCCGGTATAATATCAATACTGAACTCAATTTCTCGTTCTGGAGGTAGCTCACGTATATCATCAGGAAAAACTTCTGGGAATTCTTGAACAACAGGAATTTGATCAATTTGAGGAGTGACCTTACTTTCAATTTCAGTAAGGATCATGTATAGTTGGACTTCCTTTGCTGGAATTACCTTTTTTGAGTCAACAGGACAAGAATCAATGTCTTGATCACAGTGTGATGTAGTAGACCCGAGAGAAATGGATCTATTATGACAGTCAATTAGAATATGGTTGGCAGCAAGCCAATTCATTCCTAGAACAATATCTAGATCAATCAAAGGCAAACATATCAGATCTACTTGATAAGCTTTCCCTTCGATGTTGAGTGGGCATTTCGAACATATATAAGAAGGGCAAATGGGCTTATTGGCGGCGGTTGTGACAATCATTTGATAGGGCAGAGAGGTTGTAGGAAGCTTCAAATGTTTTACACAATTCTCAGATATAAAAGAGTGAGTGGCTCCTGAATCATATAATACATTCAATAGAGTGCTTCCTATAAAACATGTACCTTGCACAAGGTCGTTCCCTTGTGATATTTCCGCACCATTCATAGTAAAAACTCTGGCATTTCCTCCTTGTCTTCCTGTCGAGCCATTCCCAGGCCTTCTAGGATTATTGTTATGATTGGAATTATTGCCGCGGTGAACATTCTGCATCCTTGGGGCATTGTTTGTAGAGGTGTTTGTAGCAAATCCTCTACTTCCTTGACCCATAGGTCGTACTGCCTGCTTTTGAGTCACTTGGTGTTGGTTGTTATTATTTCTGTACCAACAGTCAGCATCACGATGTCCAATCCGTCCACAAATCGTGCAGTTTCTACTGCTTTGGGTCTCCTGACCTCTAGGAGGAATTCGGTTGGCTGAGTTGAAAGGTCGGAAATATGGCCGATCTGTTCGGAAATCCCTCCTTTGCTGTCGATCTGGCATACGTCATTCTGGCCCATGATTAGACGTTCCAGGTCGTCAAAGATTAGAGGTGTTCTCAAATATGCGGCATCTGTCAACCAAAGTAGTGAATTGTGTAATTTGTTGGCAACATATGGTTTGACGAATCTCTTGCCGTAATCCAGCTTCAAACTTCGCGCACCTTGACGCTTCTCCCATGTGGGTGTAGTAGGGACAACATTTTGCCAATTCATCAAATTTAGCAGCGTACTCCCCAACAGTCATATTACCTTGTTTCAGATTGAAGAATTCCTGCTCCTTCTGTCTCCTTATGTCTTCAGGGAAATATTTGGCGAGGAACTCTGTCCTGAATCGTCCCCAAGTAATGATATGCCCATCAGTAGCTAGTCTGATTCTAGCATGAGTCCACCAGTGTTCTGCTTCTCCAACCAGCATGAAGACAGCAAAGGTTACACAATCCTCATCAGAACATCGCATAGCAGTAAAAATCTTTTCAAGGTGTTCAATCCATAGTTGTGCTCCTTCTGGATTGAAGCCTCCTTTGAACTGCGTAGGATTATTCCTTTGAAAATCAGCTAATCCCTGTCTGGCAGAAGCATGAGGTAACTCTTGTCGTTCTATTACCTCCACAATTCTGGTAAGAAGATTCTCCATCACATGATTGTTATTTTGGCGTGCCATGAGAAATTTGCTGAAAGAATATCAACAAATAGATTCAGGGTATGCGTTATGTGGAGCATTCCACATAGGATATTTAGTCTTAGGAGTGTTATAGACTGTTTGATATTTCTATCAGAGTACGTGGAAACCTAATGGTCCACTCCACAAGCTTAATGAATCGACTATGCTCTGATACCACCAATGTAACACCCTCGGTTAGATAAGACAAACCCTTCTATAGGATCATCCTATTTAACTAAGAGTGTTAACAGTTTTTAGAAAAAGTGAAATATTTTTTTTTTTAATGATATAATGGCAGATCAGTGGAAGCAAATAGTAGATAAGTCACATAGTCATTCACAAACTGTAAGTAATTGTACTCTTAACAGATTGGGGCACGCAGGCACCCTTAAATATTAATACAATCATCCATAAATATTCAACTACATATATTCTATTTTTAATGATCATTCTCAGTGGGTTCAGCATTTTGCGGTTCTTCATACTCAGGTTCTTGAGTTTTTAATTCCTCTGAAAAATGTTCAACAGTAAGGGTGAGTATAACCCAAGACCCTGAAGGTTACCCGGTGCGGACATAATCCAGTTAACAGATAATATCACATAATCATACAATTAACATGTTCAAAATTATAACAATCAAATATGTTGTCATGGAATGCATGAGTTGAATTTATTATGATTTATCTTTGGTTAAGTCTCATGATGCATGTGGGCCCAATAAATCATTTCTTCTTCTCATTCTTTGGAATATCTCCATTCCATTTTCTAGAGCGATCAGGGTCCGCCCAAGCTCCCATAGGGTACGAATGAACTCATTGGTTCTCATCATTGATGTATATATTTTTGGAGCTTGGATCCCTACGATCATAGTTACACTCCGTCATTTAGTCAAAGTACACTAGAATTGCATCGTCTCACCCGGCTATCAGGCGCGACTCTGATGCCATTGGGTTTCCGTTCCAGTTGTACTCCCAAGATCTTCATGGAGATCGAACGTGAATGTCCTCCAGCGTACCAGGTGTATGCTCTAGATAATTTTTCTCCTTCAAAAATATTTTCATGATGCAAAGTGCATTATTTAAGTTTTATCATTACTTTGATCCCTAGGTATCTATGTGATTCCAGCCTCGTAATATTCATGTTGTTAGGTCCACCATTTTTTAAGACGTTGTAAATTATTTTTATTATTTTATTTATTATTATTCAAGAAAATATATCAGTTATATCTTGGCTAAAATAATGTTTCGTTTAAAGAATAAGTAGTTTGTTCCTTATTTCATTATTCATAACTTAAACAATAATATTAGTTACAAGAATAATAATAATAATAATAATAATAATAATAATAATAATAATAATAATAAGGCATCGTCTGTTATAAAAAAAATGAAATAAAAGGAAAAATAAATAGAGAGAATAAGGCGGCAGGGCCGTCTATTATAATATAGATAAGCGGAAATAAAAAGAAAGATAAATGCAAAGAATAAGGCGGCAGAGCCAGCCAATATATTTAATAAAATAAATGACATAAATTAAATAAAAATAAAATGTTAAGAATAAGGCGGCAAAGCCGTCCATTATAATATAGATAAGCGGAAATAAAAGGAAAGATAAATGCAGAGAATAAGGCGGCAGAGCCAGCCAATATATTCAATAAAATAAATGACATAAATTAAATAAAAATAAAATGTTAAGAATAAGGCGGCAGAGCCATCCATTATAATATAGATAAGCGGAAATAAAAGGAAAGATAAATGCAGAGAATAAGGCGGCAGAGCCAGCCAATATATTCAATAAAATAAATAACATAAAAATAAAATGTTAAGTATAAGGCGGCAGAGCCGTCCATTAAGCCTAATAGTAAATAATAATAATAATAATAATAATAACAATAAATATAATAATAATAATAATAATAATAATAATAATCATAATAATCTTAATAATCATAATAATAATAATAATAATAATCATATTCATAATCATAATTATAATTTTAATCATAATAATAGTAATAATGATATAAATGGTGATCATCCATCCTTATTTCCTTGTTTATCTTATCTTTCAAAACTTCCTTACTGGAATCCACATAGGCACCCATGGTTCTTAATATTTTCACAATCCAATACAGATCATATCCACAATTTAACACCGATCATATCATTCAATCATCATGATTAATAATTAACACAGACAATTAATCATATACATAAAATATATATAACAAATATATAACAATTAAGGCATTTAATTCACAACAAAACCGAATCTGTCCTGGAAAGGTGAGGACCCAAGGTACCTTAACCCTTTCCTTTCACTCAGATTTCCCCAGAATACCCGAGAATATACCCCCCTTACCTCAGATGTCGTATTTTTTTGATACTAGACAAGAGGGAGAGAATCCAACTTTCAAACCGTAGCTCCAATCGATGATCTGTCTCCGTAGTTAGACTTTACGTGATTTTGGTGAAGAACAGAGGTGGTTTAGTGTCAATAGAGGAGAGAGAGGGAGAGAGAGAGAGAGAGAAGGGCTGCATGAAGTGGGAGAGAAAGAGTGGTGCAGCTTTTGAAGAGGGGTGATGCCATATTTATAGAAAAATCTGGCCACCGGGTCTAAATTTAATTGGTACCGGTTTTGAATAGTTAATTTTAAAAGAAAACAAAAAGTTACTTATAGTTGTGTTTAAAATCTGAAAAAGTTTCCAACATGAAAGTTGTAGATCGGCTCTTTCTCTTCGAAAGATATATAGTATGCAAAAATCTGACACCCGGAGTGTAACATCCCCGTTTTAAAATTTAGTGCTGAATGAAGAATAAACCATTAAGACTTGATTTCAACTAGAAATAACTGTTAAGTGCATTTAACTAAGTGGGTTTAAGCCATTAAAATATTAAAATGGTGGTGGACAGGGGATGAGGTGGAGTGCGCGTGACTGACGGGCACGCACTCTCCCATCCCACTCTTCTTTTTACTGTGCGCATGCACATATGTATATATATAAGCGTGAGCCTTGGTGAAAACACACTTACTCTTTCTTCAGACTTCCTCTCTTTCACTTCATTCTCGACTTTCCTCTCTTCGTCTCCATCTTTCTTTTTCTCTTCTCTCACTCTTCGCTCCTGGAGACCTTGGTTGCAGAACTGAAGAACAGACTATACTCCATCCCAGAATCAGGCGCAGGATACGACTAAGCCAAAGAAGACCGGACGAACCAGGAGAAGGACATCGGACCCAACGACGAGAACGGAAAAGGTTTCTGAGGTTCTTCTAAAGGTAGGGGGCGCTTGCATGTCGAATGCATGGTCTAAGAACGGTACCGGATGAACGTACTGCCAAGTGTGTGTGTGTGTGTGTGCATGTTTTTGTAATTATTAGAACTGATGCTGTGCATGTGTGCATGTATTCACAATTACTAAAACTGATGCATGATGTGAGATTTTGATAGTGATCTTCGTGGCGATGGCTTAGTTTGCTCGTGGATGATAATGATGGATCAATTTTGTTGTCACTATGAAAAGTATGTATGTGCATGTTCTTAATTGAATTGCTCAATGTTGTTAGTCTGATGATCGATTGTATCATGCGCTGGTGTGACTGACTGAATGATGATGAGTAGTGGGGATATCCGTTCTTATTTGATGACTACGGTAATGTGTTCATGGCGCGATGATGTGTATAAATGAATGTGTTAGTTGCATGAGTAAGAGTGGGGTGACCCATGGAAGGTCAAGAGCCCCAAGGGAAATGATTTCCAGTTACCAACCCTGGCTAGATCCCAATAGGGCTCGTGGTAGCCGTTGGAGCTAGAGAAGTGAGTCTCGAGACGCCGTGGGGGGCTGGTGCCACCTGGTAAGAGCTGAGGGACGAGGGGCCAAAAGAAAAAGGGGGCTGTAACTGAGAGTCTTTTCCCGAGTCGGATCCGCGTGCATGCATATAGAAATAAGGCTGACTGTGGTGATGTATAAATCTATGTATATGCATGTGTATGATTTGAATGCATGAATATATATTTAGATGTGGAATAAACTCTGTGAACTATGTGTGTCATGAATGTTGTTTGAATTGTATGAACTTGGTTACTCGAGAAAGGTTGAATGATAGCAGGAGCGTGTACTGACGCTGATACCGAGTCTGTGAGTATCATTTTACATGTAAAAGCTCACCCCTGCAGTGGCCATTTTCAGTGAATATCTCTCGTGAGGAGAATCAGAAGCAGAGCTGGAATGCTGGGCGGAGTGCTGATGCATTTCGAAGGTTTAATTGAGGCGTTGTTAGATGAGGCCCGGACTAGCTCATACCGGATGTTAATGTTTTGTGAATGAATAGAATCTTATGAACAAGAAGAAGTCTGATTTTGCATTGTAAATATTAATATACACTTTTATGTACATATGGGTGTATGGCTTTGTGTGTGTGATGCTATGTGCTGTCTTGTTTTATAATTATGCTTTAATAGATACGCAGGGACAGTCTGATTGAGCAGGTTATAGCTAAGTCCGAATGAACCGAGAATTGTCTTAGGAAAACTTATGTCGGATACGTTGGGCGGAGTCGTACCCCGTCCGAAGTGTGGGAGCAGTTCGCCCAAGCGTGAGGACTCACGCTGAAGCGAGTAATTACCAGAGCGAGATATCGACCATTATCCTTTCCTATCCGTTGTGATACTAACGCAATCCGGACCCCGGTGCTGAACCCCGGATGTGGGCGTAGGGCTAAGTCCGCCCAGGCGTTGTCATAATTAGTTGAGTTGGGCGGAATAGGTTCAAACTCTTCCTTTCTCCACAACCTACTAATGTATATGTACCCTGTAACTTTACATTTTTCTGAGTGAAAGGCGAGCGTGAGGATTTACTTAGTGAACCCTTGTCCATACCCGATGGAGGAAATTACCTTGTAGTTTGTTAAAGAGGCGTTATGTAGATTTCGTTTAGGCGGCGTTATACCTCGCCCATGTAACTAGGACAGCCCGCCCAAGATAAATATACCCCGCCTAGCCAAGTAGGATGATTCTAACTTCGCCTTTCCACTAAATGCTACGCGCGTGAATGTATTAACATATTTCCCTTACCTATTCCTCCTGTTGAGTGACCAGTATTTCTCGAAGGGAAGCCTCAGTGCGAAATCTCCTCTATCCGCTGCTGCATTACTATACCCCGCCTGGACGGTGTCAGACCCCGTCTAAGCGAACAAACGGTGTTGTGCAATCCGCCCTAGTGTTGGTACGTTACGATAAACCCACTGAGCCGGCCCAGTTTTTAGCTTCCCTGTAGGTTGCCTTATGCGCGTAAACGTTCTTAGTTTTTCCCCATTGCCTGCTCCCTTCTACATCAAATGTTACGTGACTGTTTTTGTGAAAAATTTTCTCATATTTTGGGATTTATTAATTGCAAATAATTAGGGTGTTACATTTTGGTATCAGAGCGGACCGAAAAGTCCAAGGCCAAAGTATGCTTACCAAGTGTAAGCGGTGGTGTTTGTGTCCTTTTGATTGAATGATTGAAATTGTTCTGATGTTGGTTGACCTGATTGATGATTGTCTTGAGGACAAGGGGTTGTTTCCCCTGGTCCGATTGTGTGTATGACTTAAGCGAATGACATAATGTGCTAAGTTATTAATTATTGGACTAATAACTAGATCGGTAGTAAGTGGCTCCGTATACTTATCCTTAAATGTCAATTTCAGGATAAGGAATGGCGCATCGTCAAAGTATGGAGGCTATAGCCACAGTATTCCAACGCTTTGCTGATGTGTTTGAAAGGCAAGGCCAAACTCAACCTGAGGATGGCCATGTGCTGGACCGCTTCCTGAAGAGGAAGCCGAGTGAATTCTTAGGAGGACGGAACCCTGAGGCTGCGTTCAAGTGGACTCAGGAATTAGAGAGAATTTTTAGGGGCCTTCGCTGTACCGAAGCCCAGAAGGTGGAATGCGCAGCGTATATGCTGCGAGATGAAGCGGAGAATTGGTGGAAGATAGCCCGGAGCCAATTCCCCGAAGATGACAACCAATTGACGTGGGACGATTTCAAGGCCTGCTTCCTAGACAAATACTTTCCCGACACAGTGCGGAGTCGGAAAGAGCTAGAGTTTATGGAGTTAAAGCAGGGCTCCATGACTGTGGAAGAATACGCGACCAGATTTGAAGAATTGTGCCTATTCTATCCGCCCTTCCAGCAGCCGGGAACGGAGCACTCCAAGTGTCTTAAGTTTGAGAACGGACTGAGATCGGATATCAAGAGGGCCTGCAGATACCATGAAATCCGGAGTTTCCCTGCCTTAGTGAACAAGTGTAGAATATTCAAAGAGGATGACAGGGCTCATTCGGGCCAGTGCAGCAGAGCCAACCAACACTTGAGGCCTCAGCAATCACGTTTCAAGAGGCCAGGGAACGTGAGGAGGAATGAACCCTTCACCAGATATCAGAACCATAATGACCGAGGGAGACAGATGAGTGGGCGACCAAGGTATGGCGGATGCTTTAAATGTGGCGGTGATCATTTTGCTAAGGAATGCAATGATATAAATGTTAAATGCTACCACTGCGGAGAGAAGGGACACGTTCGCCCGGACTGCCCCCAACTCCGCCAGGCAAACGCCAATGCGCGTCAAGGAGGATTTCAAGATCGGACCAGAGTGAATGATAACCAACGACCTGGTGGCAGAGGCAACGGAACCAGAGGAAATATGATGCATGCCCCGAACAGTCGAGAGAGGAACACCGGCCCAACAGCGACAGGAAGGATCTACACCATCAATGCAGAGGATGTTGCACCAGCAAACGATCTAGTACAGTGTAAGTGCTCACTTGGAATGAATACGCTTAATGTTGTTTTTGATTCGGGGGCAACCCATTCTTTTATAGCTGATGAGTGCGTGAAACGGTTGAAGCTACCAACTGTGTCTATGAACCGGACTTTAGAAGTGACCAGCCCCACTGGCCCTAGTGTGTTCACATCGTCCATATGTAGAAATGTAGCATTTGAGTTGTATGATCGGAGTTTCACCTTCGATCTGATTTGCATGCCCTTAAAAGGTCTTGATATTGTGCTTGGAATAGATTGGCTTTCAGCCAATAAGGTATTAGTAGATTGTAGAAACCGGGAGATAGTTTTCCCAAAACAACCCACTGAAGATGGCACGGCACTAGGTATGACCCAACTATTTATGATGCTTTGTCTAACCAAGGATGAGAATGAGCCCCTAGTGAACGAAATTCCGGTTGTCTGCGAATTCCCAGAAGTGTTCCCAGAGGACGTCCCGAGTGTACCTCCCCATAGAGAAGTTGAATTCTCTATAGACTTGATTCCTGGAGCCGAACCGGTCTCCAGTGCACCCTACAGAATGTCCTCAACTGAATTGGTGGAGTTGAAGAAACAAGTGGATGAGTTACTTGAGAAGCAGTTCATTAGACCAAGCGTGTCACCATGGGGCGCACCTGTGCTACTTGTTAAGAAGAAGGATGGCAGCTTGAGACTTTGTATAGATTATCGACAGCTTAACAAACTCACAATCAAGAATCGATACCCACTACCTAGAATTGATGATTTAATTGACCAGCTGCGTGGAGCCTCAGTCTTCTCAAAAATCGACTTACGATCGGGATATCACCAAATCCGAGTGAAGGACTCGGACATTCCTAAAACTGCCTTTAGGACTAGGTATGGTCACTATGAGTATGTAGTGATGCCGTTCGGTGTGACAAACGCCCCTGCTGTTTTCATGAATTACATGAACAGCATATTCCATTCCTTCTTAGATTGGTTTGTTGTTGTCTTCATCGATGATATTCTAGTTTATTCTAAGACATCGGAGGAGCATGAAGGACATCTCAGGGCGGTACTCCAAGTGTTGAAGGAGAAGCAATTGTTTGCAAGGCTTTCAAAGTGCGAATTTTGGATGGATGAGATCCACTTCCTCGGGCATGTGATCTCCGAGCGAGGCGTCTCGGTGGATCCTGCGAAGGTAGCTGCTGTAATAGCGTGGGAGAGGCCCAGATCGATCTCGGAAATAAGGAGTTTTATGGGCTTGGCAGGTTATTATAGAAGATTCATCGAAGGTTTTTCTAAGTTGGCATTACCTCTGACTAAATTGACTCGGAAGAACGTTCCTTTTGTGTGGAGTCCGGAGTGTGAGAGCAGCTTCCAAGAGCTGAAGAATAAGTTGACAACGGCTCCGGTGTTAGCATTACCTGAGTTACGAGAGAGCTTCGTGGTTTATTGTGACGCGTCCGGACTCGGATTAGGATGTGTACTCATGCAGAAAGATCGGGTGATAGCATATGCCTCTCGACAATTGAGACCTCACGAACAACATTATCCGACCCATGACTTGGAGTTGGCAGCAGTAGTTTTTGCATTGAAAATCTGGAGGCATTACTTGTACGGATCCAAATTTGAAGTGTACAGCGATCATAAGAGCCTCAAATACCTATTCGACCAAAAGGAGCTGAACATGAGGCAGAGAAGATGGATTGAGTTTTTGAAGGACTATGATTTCGAGTTGAAATACCACCCAGGTAAGGCAAATGTCGTAGCAGACGCACTGAGTCGAAAATCCCTCCACATAGCAGCCATGATGGCAAAAGAAGTTGAGTTGTTGGAGCGGTTTCGAGACATGAACTTGCATGTTGACGCCCCTTCCTCTCAGAAGATGACAATCGGTACGTTGAGGATTGCCAACGAATTCTTAAAATCCGTGTACGAGCAGCAACAGGCGGACTCTTACCTAGCTGAAATGAAGGAAATTCAGGCTAAAGGAAAGGATTTATCCTTGGCAGAAGGGTCAGATGGGATCTTCCGGGTGAGGAACAGAATATACATACCAAGTGAAGGAGGATTGAGAAGAATGGTGCTTGATGAAGCCCACAAAAGCCTACTCAGCATTCACCCAGGAACCACGAAGATGTACCACGACTTGAGGAGACAGTTTTGGTGGCCCGGACTAAAGAAGGATGTGGCGGAGTACGTGGCCCGGTGTATCACTTGTCAGAAATCGAAGGTAGAGCACCAAAAACCGTACGGTGCAATACAGCCTCTAGAAATCCCCGTATGGAAATGGGACTCAATTGCGATGGATTTTATCATGGGATTACCCAGGAACTGAGCGGGCCATGATGCCATTTGGGTCATTGTTGATAGATTGACGAAAAATGCACACTTCTTACCTGTAAATATGAAGTACCCATTGCATAAATTGGCTCGAATCTACATTCAAGAAGTTATTCGACTGCATGGCATACCTACTTCCATCGTCTCAGATAGGGACCCTAGATTTACGTCCAGGTTTTGGACCAGCCTGCATCAAGAACTGGGGACAAAGCTTTGGCTTAGTTCTGCCTACCACCCCCAATCGGATGGACAATCCGAGCGAACGATTCAGAGTCTAGAAGACTTATTGAGAGCGTGTGTGTTAGAGTACGGTGGGGACTGGGAGCAGTACCTTCCCTTGATCGAGTTTACGTACAACAACAGCCATCATCACAGCATTGGCATGGCACCTTACGAGGCATTATATGGGCGTAGATGCCGAACCCCACTCTGCTGGTCGGAAACGGGTGAAAGTCTACTATTGGGACCAGACATCGTGAAGCAAACCACAGAACAGATCCGAGTAATAAGGGAGAAGATGAAAGCATCACAAGACAGGCAGAAGAGCTACCATGACAAGCGCATCAAGCCATTGGAATTTCAAGTCGGAGATCGAGTGTTTCTGAGAACCTCTCCGAGCAAAGGAGTTGGACGAGCCTTAAAAAGTGGGAAGTTAAGCCCTCGCTACATCGGACCTTATGAGGTAGTAGAACGGATTGGCCTCGTGGCATACCGCCTTGCGTTACCAACTCACTTGTCCCGATTACACAACGTTTTTCATGTGTCTCAGCTAAGGAAGTATTTGCATGACCCCAGCCACACGATGCCTGACGACGAGGTAGAGATCAAGGAAGACCTAACCACTGTGACTACACCGGTTGGAATCGTGGATCAATCAGTAAAACGCTTAAGGAACAAGAACGTAAGGCTAGTTAAGGTGGAGTGGCAGCAAGGCAAGATCACCTCCTACACGTGGGAACGCGAAGACGCCATGCGACAGCAGTACCCCGAATTGTTTACCTACGTAAGTACCAACTGAATTTCGGGGACGAAATTCTTTTTCAGTGGGGGAGAACTGTAACATCCCCGTTTTAAAATTTAGTGCTGAATGAAGAATAAACCATTAAGACTTGATTTCAACTAGAAATAACTGTTAAGTGCATTTAACTAAGTGGGTTTAAGCCATTAAAATATTAAAATGGTGGTGGACAGGGGATGAGGTGGAGTGCGCGTGACTGACGGGCACGCACTCTCCCATCCCACTCTTCTTTTTACTGTGCGCATGCACATATGTATATATATAAGCGTGAGCCTTGGTGAAAACACACTTACTCTTTCTTCAGACTTCCTCTCTTTCACTTCATTCTCGACTTTCCTCTCTTCGTCTCCATCTTTCTTTTTCTCTTCTCTCACTCTTCGCTCCTGGAGACCTTGGTTGCAGAACTGAAGAACAGACTATACTCCATCCCAGAATCAGGCGCAGGATACGACTAAGCCAAAGAAGACCGGACGAACCAGGAGAAGGACATCGGACCCAACGACGAGAACGGAAAAGGTTTCTGAGGTTCTTCTAAAGGTAGGGGGCGCTTGCATGTCGAATGCATGGTCTAAGAACGGTACCGGATGAACGTACTGCCAAGTGTGTGTGTGTGTGTGTGCATGTTTTTGTAATTATTAGAACTGATGCTGTGCATGTGTGCATGTATTCACAATTACTAAAACTGATGCATGATGTGAGATTTTGATAGTGATCTTCGTGGCGATGGCTTAGTTTGCTCGTGGATGATAATGATGGATCAATTTTGTTGTCACTATGAAAAGTATGTATGTGCATGTTCTTAATTGAATTGCTCAATGTTGTTAGTCTGATGATCGATTGTATCATGCGCTGGTGTGACTGACTGAATGATGATGAGTAGTGGGGATATCCGTTCTTATTTGATGACTACGGTAATGTGTTCATGGCGCGATGATGTGTATAAATGAATGTGTTAGTTGCATGAGTAAGAGTGGGGTGACCCATGGAAGGTCAAGAGCCCCAAGGGAAATCATTTCCAGTTACCAACCCTGGCTAGATCCCAATAGGGCTCGTGGTAGCCGTTGGAGCTAGAGAAGTGAGTCTCGAGACGCCGTGGGGGGCCGGTGCCACCTGGTAAGAGCTGAGGGACGAGGGGCCAAAAGAAAAAGGGGGCTGTAACTGAGAGTCTTTTCCCGAGTCGGATCCGCGTGCATGCATATAGAAATAAGGCTGACTGTGGTGATGTATAAATCTATGTATATGCATGTGTATGATTTGAATGCATGAATATATATTTAGATGTGGAATAAACTCTGTGAACTATGTGTGTCATGAATGTTGTTTGAATTGTATGAACTTGGTTACTCGAGAAAGGTTGAATGATAGCAGGAGCGTGTACTGACGCTGATACCGAGTCTGTGAGTATCATTTTACATGTAAAAGCTCACCCCTGCAGTGGCCATTTTCAGTGAATATCTCTCGTGAGGAGAATCAGAAGCAGAGCTGGAATGCTGGGCGGAGTGCTGATGCATTTCGAAGGTTTAATTGAGGCGTTGTTAGATGAGGCCCGGACTAGCTCATACCGGATGTTAATGTTTTGTGAATGAATAGAATCTTATGAACAAGAAGAAGTCTGATTTTGCATTGTAAATATTAATATACACTTTTATGTACATATGGGTGTATGGCTTTGTGTGTGTGATGCTATGTGCTGTCTTGTTTTATAATTATGCTTTAATAGATACGCAGGGACAGTCTGATTGAGCAGGTTATAGCTAAGTCCGAATGAACCGAGAATTGTCTTAGGAAAACTTATGTCGGATACGTTGGGCGGAGTCGTACCCCGTCCGAAGTGTGGGAGCAGTTCGCCCAAGTGTGAGGACTCACGCTGAAGCGAGTAATTACCAGAGCGAGATATCGACCATTATCCTTTCCTATCCGTTGTGATACTAACGCAATCCGGACCCCGGTGCTGAACCCCGGATGTGGGCGTAGGGCTAAGTCCGCCCAGGCGTTGTCATAATTAGTTGAGTTGGGCGGAATAGGTTCAAACTCTTCCTTTCTCCACAACCTACTAATGTATATGTACCCTGTAACTTTACATTTTTCTGAGTGAAAGGCGAGCGTGAGGATTTACTTAGTGAACCCTTGTCCATACCCGATGGAGGAAATTACCTTGTAGTTGTGTTAAAGAGGCGTTATGTAGATTTCGTTTAGGCGGCGTTATACCTCGCCCATGTAACTAGGACAGCCCGCCCAAGATAAATATACCCCGCCTAGCCAAGTAGGATGATTCTAACTTCACCTTTCCACTAAATGCTACGCGCGTGAATGTATTAACATATTTCCCTTACCTATTCCTCCTGTTGAGTGACCAGTATTTCTCGAAGGGAAGCCTCAGTGCGAAATCTCCTCTATCCGCTGCTGCATTACTATACCCCGCCTGGACGGTGTCAGACCCCGTCTAAGCGAACAAACGGTGTTGTGCAATCCGCCCTAGTGTTGGTACGTTACGATAAACCCACTGAGCCGGCCCAGTTTTTAGCTTCCCTGTAGGTTGCCTTATGCGCGTAAACGTTCTTAGTTTTTCCCCATTGCCTGCTCCCTTCTACATCAAATGTTACGTGACTGTTTTTGTGAAAAATTTTCTCATATTTTGGGATTTATTAATTGCAAATAATTAGGGTGTTACACGGAGCAAAAGTTACGCCAAAAACAGAGAAAAATGGGAGTTGGTGTAATAGTTCTTTTTTGAAAGATAATTTTGCCGCGCAAAATCTGTTGGGAATTAGCCTTTCATTTCTTCACGAAAGTTGTAGGATTTTTCGATACGAAACCATGAAAAAAAGAACGAAGTCATTTCGACATCGTATGAGAGAGATATTAGCGTTTTTCTATAGGAGTTACTATTCCTGCGAAAATCACTATTTCTCTAAAAATTTTCGCTTTTCGGGGATGATCGAGCAAGAACTAGCTTTCAGGTTCTTCACGAGAATTGTAGAGGGATTTAATACGAGAACATAAAAATTACAACGAACTAATTCTGAGCTCGTATGATTTTTCTAAGAATTTAACAAGATTAAATAACGTTTTTTTCAAGTTTGGTAATGATAGATCACGAAATAGAGTTTGAGGCTAGAAATAGAGTTTGTCAGGTTTTTCATAACAACGAAACCGAGATTAAAATTTCTTAATTTCAACCTCATATAAAAAAGTTATGCCCAAAACAGAAAAGATATTTTAGTTGAATTCAGAGGTTCCTATTTAACTAGATAAGTTTTTCCAAGAAACGAGGTTGATGAGGTCTGAATTAAAGTTTTGGCTCTTCAGGAAAAGTGTTTGATTTGTCAAAACAGTTCATTAGGGACTGTCTATACTGAAATCGGAAATCCCCAAAGTGTAGAAATAGACAATTGTGGATCTCTTTTCGGTATAAATCGAATGTCTAGGAATTGACTTGATGAATGATGGTACAAGTCTAATTAGTTTACTAAATTAGTGTTAGATATAGGATTAGATCATCAATTCTTGACTATATGTAGAGTCCCTTATTTACTTATTATCACTTACAAAACTTCCATACTTCAAAAATTACAAGGGTAAAACTGTTTCTAAAAACAGGGATGTTACACCTGGTATGGATTTGGACTTCTGTTGTCATAAGCTAGTTGTTTATCTAGAGATGAGGCCGGTTGCCCAGAAAAAACGAAGACTAGGCCCAGAGAAACAGAAAGCTGCTTGTGAGCAGACAGAAGAATTACTGAAGGCCGGATTTATTAAAGAGGTCCGCTACTCCTTGTGGCTTTCCAATGTCGTCATGGTTCAGAAATCCAATGGAAAATGAAGAATGTGCACTGACTACGTGGACCTCAACCGTTGTTGTCCCAAAGACCCGTATCCTCTCCCTAATATAGATCGGATGGTGGATGATTCATCTGGCTACCAGTATTTGAGTTTCATGGATGCGTACTCAGGGTATAACCAGATTCCGATGTGGGAGGAGGATCAGGAAAAAATAGCTTTCATCAATGATCGTGGTGTCTTTTGCTACACCGTTATGCCCTTCAGCCTGAAGAACGCTGGGGCCACATACCAGCGTATGATCAACAAGGTTTTTGAAGGCTTACACACCCAGATAGTCGAGGTGTACATTGATGATATTATCGCCAAGACCTCTGTAGGAGGTGACCACATAGAGGACCTGCATCAAGTTTTCTTACGTCTGAGGCACTATAACATGAGGTTGAACCCTTTGAAATGCACTTTTGTAGTCCCAGTTGAGAAATTTTTGGGTTTCATGTTGACGCAGTGCGGGATTGAAGCTAATCCAGGAAAGTGCCAAACGATTCTCAACATGCAGAGTCTGAAAAATCTGAGGGAAGTCCAATCCCTAAATGGAAAAGTAGCAGCTTTAGCACAGTTCATGCCAAAAATGGCACATAGGTCACTTCCTCTGTATAAAGTGCTAAAAAAGTCTAAAAAATTTGAGTGGGGACAGGAACAAGAACAAGTATTTCAAGAGCTTAAGGAGGTTTTGTCCAAACCTCCTATTCTAACGAAACCTGGCTCCTGGGACACGCTCATCTTATACTTGGCTATTTCAGATGAAGCTTTGGGCGTAGCCTTAGTAAAGGAAACTCCTGATAGACAGAGGCCGGTATACTTCACCAGCAAAACATTACAAGGCGCTAAGGTCCGGTATCAAAAAATCGAAAAGGCCGCTCTCGCTGTTGTTTGGGCCTCTCGACGGTTGCGTCCATATTTTCACGCTCATCCAATCATGGTAAGAACAGACCTACCACTCCGCTGTGTTAATCAAACCTGACCTCGCTAGTAGGATGATCAAATGGTCCATTGAACTCTCAGAGTTTGATATATCTTATAAACCTCGAGGCGCTATCAAGGCTCAGGTCCTGGCTGATTTTATTGTGGAAATGACAGGGACAGATCCAGCTACACCTCGTGTTCATTGGACCATCTATGTTGATGGTTCATCGAATCAAAAGGGCTCTGGAGCAGGTGTAGTTCTTGAAAGTGATGACGGTGTACACTTGGAGATCTCCTTTTATTTTAATTTCAAAACTTCTAACAACCAAGCTGAATACGAAGCTTGTTTGGCTGGGCTTCGAGCTGCGATTGACATCAGAGCTTCAGAAGCGACGCTCTGTAGTGATTCATAACTCGTGATTTCACAGATCTTGGGAGATTATCAAGCTCGTGAGCCTCAACTCCAATTGTACCTAAACTGTGTCAAGGAGTTGAGAGAGAAATTCTCAAAAATAGAATTTAAACATGTTCCACACGAAGAGAATACCAGAGCGGATATACTTTCCAAATTAGCAAGCACTAAACGGCCAGGCAGCACCATAACGTTGGTTCAGAGCACACTGACATCACCCAATATTCCTCTTTTCTCCTCTCTAAATGCCATAATGACCAGAGTGGCCAACAGCAGGACTAGAGTGAAATTCCTGGAGGATCTGTTGGCGTATATGAGGTATGTTATGTATGAATAATCTTTCTTTAAAATACAACAATCCTTGAGACTGATGGAAGCTGCCCTGTGGGTTAAGTTGAGACTGTAATTTGTCAAAGAGGCGTTGCCCCTTCGGATCGAATTGGAAATAGTGGTGGAGTTCATCCAGCAAGGCAGGAATCGGGGAGGAGATGGCTAAGAGGAGTGGAACATCATTAGGCTGTGCATGGGATAAGGCATCGGCTACCTTGTTGCTGGACCTAGAATGGTAAAATATTTTAAAACTGTATCCTTGTAGTTTTGTTACCCACTTCAACTGCTCTGGTGTGTGAAAAGACTGTGAGGCAAGATGTTGTAGACTCTGATGATCAGTAAAAATGTGAAATTCCCTTCCAATTAAGTACTGACGCCATTTTTTAACTGCTTCAGTGACAGCGTACATTTCCCGGACATAAGTGGAAGAAGATTGCAACCTGGGACCCAAGCGTTTGCTGAAGAAGGCTATGGGCCAACGTTCTTGAGAGAGAACAGCACCAATAGCTACAGAAGATGCATCAGTTTCAAGCAAAAAAGTTTTGTCAAAGTTAAGGATAGTAAGGATTGGTAGTTCGACCATTTTCTGCTATAACTGTGTAAAAGCCGCTGAGGCAGATGTACTCCACACAAAAGTAGTAGAACGAAGTAAATCGGTGAGAGGAGCGGTGAGTGAAGCGTAATTTTTGACAAATTTTCTATAAATCCGGTGAGTCCCAAAAGACTTCAGAGTGTCGTATGTGAACGAGGTTCTTGCCAATCTAAAATAGCTTGGACCTTCTCTGGATCAAGAGCAACACCTTTATCTGAAATAATGTGACCCAGGTAGCTAATAGAGGTAACAACAAACACACACTTAGAAAAATTAGCAAAGAATTGATGAGTAGAAAGTAATTCAAAAATTAATTGCAAATGACAAGTGTGATCATGCATGGTAGGACTAAAAATGAGTATATCATCAAAAAAAAAACTAGCATAAAACGCCTCAGGTAAGGTCGTAAAAGATCATTCATGGCTGATTGAAATGTAGCTAGAGCGTTAGTTAAACCGAATGGCATAACCAAAAACTCATAGTGGCCATCAAAAGTTTTAAAAGCTGTTTTGTATGTATCATTTGGTGAAACGCGGATTTGGTGGTAACCTGATTTTAAATCAACCTAAGTAAAGATAGTGGCGTTCCCCAACTCATCTAGAAGCTCATCAATAGTGGGAATTGGGAAGCGGTCAGGAACCGTAATTGCGTTAAGAGCTCGATAATCAACACAGAAGCGCCAAGATTCGTCTTTCTTATGGACAAGTAAAACTGGGGAGGAAAAGAGGCTGTTATTAGGGGTAATAAGGCCTTTGGGTAGCATATCAGATATAAGGGTGGCCATTGCCTCTTTTTGGGAGTGGGGATAACGGTAAGGTTTCACTTTGATGGGTGGGGCATTAGGAATAAGGTTAATCCGATGATCATGTAGGCGAGGGGGTGGTAGGCCTTAGGGTTCGGTAAAGATGTGTTTATAGGTGTCAAGAAGGTTTATAATGGCAGGGGGGATTGCAGGAGTGGGTAGGACTTTTACTGAGGGTTGGTGTGTAGGGTGAAAGGATAAGAAATAGAATGATGCAATCGATTGGTTATGGGTGAAGTGGTGGATCTGATGAAAAGAAGCAAGAGAAGGGGAATTTGAGGAATCCTCAGTGAGGGTAATAGGTTTCTGGTCATGGATAAAGGTCATGGAGGGAATTGCAAGTTTTGAATTGATTGCACTAAGGGTAGAGAGCCACTCCATACCCAATACAATATCAGCACCTTCAATAGGGATGAGGTAAAAGGGAATGTGGAAAACATGGTTTTGAATAGTGAGGGGGATTGAGGGGCAATATCCTGTGCAATAGATTTGTTCTCCATTTCCCACAAGGACTGGAAATTTAGGGATAGGTTGACTAGGAAGTTTGAGATGGTTAGCCACTCTGGATTGGATAATATTATGTAAACTTCTAGTATCAACAAGAATGAGGACCGGTAACCCTGCCAATAACCCTTGAAATTTTAGGGAACGATGAGAAGGTTGGCCATTTAAGGCTTGAGGAGAAAGGTGAAAATGAATGGCTTGGTGAGGGTCATGTGACTTGGGTGAGTCTAGGGAATTTGAACCTGTAGGAATAGTAGGAGATTCAAGTTGAGGTTCTAGTGACATATCAAGGTCATCCTCGGTCAAAAGGAGAAGAAAACGGTTAGTGGAGCAAAGATGACCAGGAATGAACTTATCATCACAATTATAACATAATCCTTGAGCTCTGCGTTCTTGCATTTGGGCCTGGGTTAATCTTTTCAGGGGAAGGCCAGAGGAAGAAGGTTTTGTGGGAATAAAGGGTTGGGATTGTGGAGGATTGATAGTGGCGGTTGGGGTGGAGTTAGGGTGAAAACGCAGAGGCTTAGGCCTTGAATCCTTGAGTTTGTCCTCTAATAATTTAGTAAGATGAATGGCCTGCGGAATAGAAATGGGGTGAAGGATGGCCAGTTCTCGTCTAATATCAGGAACTAATCCTGAAATAAAACAATTAAGCAATGCCTCCTGGCTAAGACCCACTACCATATTGGAGAGTTTCTCAAATTTAGCTTGATACTCAGTAACAGAGCCATACTGACGAAGTTTAAATAGTTCTGCCTGATGGTTATCATATGTGAAAGGCCCAAAACAGAGGGTGAGTGCCCTAGTGAAAGAATACCAATCAGTCAATTGATTATTTTGGTACATCCATTTGTACCAGCTGAGAGCTTTTCCCTGCATGTAAAAGGCAGCCCAAGATAGGCGTTGCTCAATGGGAATCTAGTAGACTAAAAAGAAGTGCTCAGCCTGAAAGAGCCAATCAAGGGGTTCAGGACCAGAAAAAGGATTTAGGGTCACTTTGGGAGGTCTAGCATCCAATGGGGGAACAGGTATGGGGTGAAATGTTGGAGGGTAGAAGGGCTGGGGGGAAGGGAGTAAGGGTATGAAAGGATGGGTGGAAGTGTAGGTATGGGTTAAGGATGATGCAGGGTTTGTGTGTGGGGGTATATGGCCAAAATGAAGGGCAGAAGATAAAGGGGGTAGGGTGTGAGATTGGGTAGTAAGAGAAGTTGGTATAGGGGTTCCTGGTAATTGAGTAATAGTAGGTGAACCAGTAGGGCAAGATTAAGGGGTACCTGATGAAGAGGGTATGGAATGTTCTGGTTGGAAGGAAATGTTACCAGCTAGTTAGCCCATCATGGCAACCAGAGATTCCAAACGAGCATCAAGTTTATGTTCCAGATTATGGTGGTGAGAGTTATTAAGTTACTACTGGTTCTCCAGCTGGGTTTGAAGAGACCCCAAACGTTCCTGAAGCTGAGTGTCCAACTGGGTATGGAGGGATCCTATTCTTTCTGTCAAAATCTGGAGAGCTTCTTCCACATCCTTGGATGTGGTAGCTTTGGGAGGCATAGAGGAGGGCAATGAAAGCACCAAATTGATAGGCTACTAGGGTTAGGAATACCACTACTAAACTAAGGAAGAATTAAAATGCAAATACCACCATGTTCATTCCAGGAAAAGACCCAACATAAATACAAGTCTGAAGGTAAAGTAATTTTTCTTCTCAGCCATACACTTAGCAACTGATCCTAAAAGAGAGAATAAAAAAATAAAAACTAAATTCATAATCTTTAAACCAGGCTGGAGACTTTCTAATTTTGTTGGGCCTATTTTGCTGAGAGGGCCTAATAGCATACGATGAAAAAGAATAATTACTTCTTAAGAACGTCACAAGTCACATGCAATGCATACACTTAAAATCCAACACATGGTTAAATAAATGTGCAGCATTGGAAGTAATTGCAAAACTTTACCCACCCCTTCCCAAGGACACAGTGCCATCACTTCATATCAGACAACTACATGGCTAGGTGTTGTTTCCAATACAAACAATTAGAAAATTCAAATTAGTAAATGCTACAGAATAAAATCAGTAAGGGAAGTTTATGAAGCGAACTCACTAGAGATGCAACCTCTGTTGCCAGACACTTTCTAGCTCTTTCAACATACTCACTGGTTCATCATACTGCCAATAGATTGAAATCACACAAAGAAAAATTGAATAAAACTAAAACCAAGCGTAATAGATGTTTCAAGCAAACAAATACTTTTTCTCTGCGAACTAATAGAACAGCCCTAAAGAAAGTACCAATACTACTTCCATCACTATTGGAAGCAGTGTTCCCCAAGCCTCTAAGTTTTGTTTCATCCCCATCATCTAATCGAGACACATATTCAGTCATTTGGTCCCATTCTCCCAGGTTCCAAGCCGCACTTGCAGCCTAAATAAAATATTACTGTAAGCAAAGGCTGGGAAAAATGTCCATCACACATGACAAGGGTACAAAACCAACCGGCGGTGCCATTTCAAGATGAGCAGCAGGTTCAGCTGGGGTCCAATATTCTTTACATAGGCTATTCACTTTTCCCATCGAGCCAATGCAGCAAGGCATCTCATTCTACCTGTACAGCAAGCATCACAAACAAATGTTTTCAAAGATTAATGAAAAATCCCAAAAAAGTGTAAATCCAAACATAAAAGATGTGCAGACTGAAAATTCAAACTTAAAAGGGAATAAAAAGTGCAAACTGAAAAAGAAAACACAGATGCATGGGAAGATGTGCAAACCATTAACCAAATAGGCTATATGATGGTTTTGGGGTTGAGCAACCCACAACAGTATCTGGAATTGATATCCAAATCATCCAGAATTTCAGTATACCAACCACACTCATAACTTATCAGTCGCCATACCATGCCAGAAGGGTGGTGTTGAGGCACAGTCAAATAATTGAAGATAAGAAAGTTATAACTAAAACAAAAGTCAACGTTGCAGACCTAGAGTGGCATCCAAAACAAGATGTGGACTTGTTGCTTGTGAGGCCTTCACAGTATAAGCTCTGAGGGCATCATCCCATCGCTGCAGTTTCTCATACCTAAAGCATATTTATTAAAAATTTCTAAACTTCTCATGAGCTTGCTAAAGATACTAAAATAAAATTGTATACGAGAAAAAGGTTAATGGATATAGACAGTGAATGCCAAACATTACCATGACTCCTTAAGTTGAAAATCGAGACGCTGTTGGGCATATGTTAGTCTTCCAACTGCTGCCTGCAAAAGTAAATGTTTTCTTAAATTGCAGAAATATCAGATAACAAAGTTAACTGAGCAGCAGTGAAATAATAAGCATGATAGATATATTTAGATCAACCTCATGTTGATGTAATTGGTTGTTTATATAAATAAGAGCTTCAACAATAGCAACTGGGTTAGCATCCATGTTCTTAGAACGCGTTCCTTCAAATTCCATTTCTTTATAGTGTAAGGCTTTTGCAACAACATATAAACAGAATAATGATAGTCAGGAAAATCCAATATAGCAGGGTAAAAGGTTAAAAAATAGCAATAAGTGTATTATTAACACACCCCAAAGACAAGAAAGAGGAAAAGAGAAGGACCATCTGAGCTAGAGCACCAAGAAGTCGTATGTCAATAGGAAAGTGTTTCTCATCATGTTCCGTAAACTCAGCCTGGACATTTAGCTAACAAAATTAGAAGTGTAAATTCCAATGATAGGAAAATGTCAAGACTTTCATCTTTCTCCGTGCATCTTTAAAATCAATGATACTAAATTATGCACAAGCCTTAGCAAGTTGGAGGTACAAAAAAAATAATTCTTAAATTATTAATAAATTATAAGTTATAAAAATTAGATCATTTTATTACTAACTCTAAATAGTATTTAATTCCAAATATTACTTTTCAAAATTATTTTTCTTATATATAATATGTAAGTATTAGAAATTAAAAAATAAAGAACAATAAATAAAAAAAGCGTTTGAAATAAAAAAATTAAAAATAGAGATACACTAGTGCATAAAGCCATTCTTTATGTATTTCAAGTGCATAAAGTCATTCTTGATTCATATCTTGATCAAGTGAAAGATCAGAAGCTAGTGCTGAAAAACTCTCTGATATACGCTAATATTTCTTTTGAATTGTATTAGCTTTTTTTAATATGCACAGAAGTAGGTATGCTGACTTTCGTCGTTGAGCTTGATTTTGTTCCTTGTGCTATTTGATGATAAGCACACTTTTGTAATAAGTGCATAAGTCTCAATGTATCACTTAAATAGAATTAAGAACGTTGAAAAAGAAATTGGTTACGTTCTTTTACTGTTTGCACATGAAGTTCAAGATCTGATTGGTAGGATAGTTGTAACGTCCTAGGTTATTTTACATTTATTTTTATTCAATTAATTAAATTTTACAATAAATTTTTCCCTTTCTTGATAATTAATCGAGATTTAGTGAAATAGCATTTATTTTTACTGACTTATTCAAATGACAAACAGTTACAGTTAAATTAAATAAATGAAATTTAGAAAAGAGGAACAATTTAATCTAAGCACAACAAAAGGGGGAAAGGGAATCAGGGCCTCCCGCTTGAGCGAGGCCCCAACTCGCCTGAGCGAGATTCCGAACTCTCGCTTGAGCGAAGTTTCTATTTGCTTGAGCGAATACCTTTCGCAAATCTGAGTGGGCAAAACATACTAACGGACTCCCGGAAGATCTCACCCTGAAAATGATTCTGTTAACCAACGAGTTGTCATAGCAACCATGAGAGCATATAAATGGACAGTGATGTATTTTAAAATATAGATTTGTATCCGATCCGGTCTTGGTTAACACACAGCTAATAATAACGCTCGAAAGTTCTTATACACATATATAACTCTACAGAGTCACTCAAAGTCACTCGGGCCCTGGCACCGATCTCCCCCTTGGCGTAACTCCATGGCTCCTTCCCCCTCCCTATCACTGGTTACTAAAAAAAAAAGGCAAGGGTGAGTGTTTGGCATTGTAATTAATATAGAATGGAATTTAACAAATATACACACATATTTATATATATACATTAAGCATCATTCGAAAGTAAGCACAGTTTACTCAACAAGTGTATCATTTGCAACCATCAAGGGGTCAGCCCATACTTAACAAGATATCAACTTTTCACTCGGAAATCTATCAAATTGCACACGAAAACATAGCGTATTACATACGATAACTATGTTAACCTAACCAAGCAATTCCATCACATTCATCACAATCACCACTGACTCTCATACAATCTGACTCCTAGTATCTGGATACTAAAGGATTGGCCTTCAGTTGGGGGTCCTACTTGACACCCCGTGAACCCTGCTTGGTTCACCGAGTCCTGCTTGACTCTCCACCTCGACCACTGGGTCCTACTTAACCACTGGGTAGCTCAACTGGGCACAAAAACCATAGGAACCAGAAATGAGGGGCTATCATATACCGTCGGCCATCCCACACCACATAGTCATTCAACAATTTACCTTTCACATAATAATATCAATTCCTCATCACTCGGGTAGCCTGCTTGCTAACCCGGCGTCACATAACACTGATCATTTCAACATTAGATATTTCAAGATCATAACATGATAAACTCAACCACACACCCGATCCTCAACTAATTAATGTACACAGTCACGCACGCACAAGCATAAACACACAACTACGTTTAGTAATATTTTCCTTAACCTGCTTACACCATCTCAATGACCTGTATAAGAAGCGAGTCCTATTCTAATTAATTATAACCCGAACACCCCCCTTACATTGGTTCCACGCTTCGATAATCTGCTCCCTGTGTCGATTCCTTCCTCTGAGCACTGGTTTCACAGTCTTAGCTCCGCCACTCAGTCTTCCGTTGCTTAACCTACTACCTACGGATCATAAAGTACAGCCTGTCACTTCAACGCCCTTAGTTCATGGACCGCATTTGGGCTCACACTCACCAGAGGAGTGGAGAACAGCATCGAATACAGCCATGCATGGCCCTTGACCGCCAAAGAATGAAAGGGATAAGGGAATCACAATTAGAACGGATCAGTAGACTCACCTTGAAGCCTCGATCACAGGAATGGGGTTCAATTAAAGTTCAGACACAAATGGAGTCCCTCTCTAGCGCATGCAACTCAGCGTTAAGAGAGGAGAAAACGAAAAAGAAGGGACAGACCAGCAGCAGAGGTAACTCGCAAACAATGAAGAGGGAAGGAAGAGAATCTCCTTATATATATATAAAGTTAATGGGCAAGATCGTCTTTTCCTTTAATTTATTTGTATTCTCATTAAATTTTAATCAATTTCACCATATTAAACTATTTCATAGTTTATCAAATCAACTACACTTATTTATTCCCTCAACGTTTAATTATTCACAATTCTCTAATACGTCACAAGAGTATAGGCCCAGTATGAATACCGGCCCACCGGCATCCTAGCTTAGTGTTCATACCTCGGAAATCCGAGCTACAGCCTGAGAGGTCGGATATCTCATCCGCGCTCGCCTCTTGGTTACCTACACCTGTTGTTTCAGTCATTATGAGGTTGATCCAGGCTATGACCCCGAGTGAGGCGCTCTCCTCACATCGGTTGGACCAAACCACCTGGCCCTGCCCGCTCTTCTCCTACACTCCCGATCTTCAACTTCGCCTGCCCGCGCTTCTGAGACCGATCTCGACACCGACTTTCCCGTCTCTGGCTCAGACAGAACAAATATTAAATAAAACTTCTAAAACATTTACTAACATTTCCCATTTCTTATAATTCTCATTAAAACATCAGGGATATTATATCCACCCCCTCTAAAAAGAGATTTCGTCCCCGAAATCAGTGTTCCAGTTGGAAAAGATGAGGGTATATTCGCCTCATATCGGATTCTAACTCCCAAGTGTAGTTCATCCAATGTAACTTTTGCCACTTCACCTTCACCAGCGGTACCTCCTTGTTCCTTAACTGTTTGGTTTGATGCTCTTCAATGCTGATCGGTACAGCCTCCACCATCAGGTTCTCCTTCACTTCAATGGAGTCACTCGGTACAATCATGGTATCACACGGAATATAGGCTCGAAGTTGTGATACGTGGAACACGTTGTGAATGTTAGTCAACGATTGGGGAAGATCCAGTCGATAAGCGACTTCACTAATCCGTTCTAGTATTTGGTATGGTCCAATATACTTCGGATTAAGCTTTTGGCTCTTCAAAATTCGACCTACACCCTTAGTCGGTGAAATCCTTAGGAACACCCAATCACCCACCTGGAATTCAAGGGGTCTATGCCGATTGTCATAATAGCTCTTTTGCCGATCTTGGGCAATTTTTAGCCTCTCTCGGATTAAAGCGATTTGTTCGTTCATCTCTTGAATCATCTCAGGCCCTAGAAGAACGGCATCGCTGTTCTCATTCCAACATAATGGAGTACGACATTTCCAACCATAAAGAGCTTCATATGGAGCCATCCCAATGCTGCTATGGTAACTGTTATTATATGCAAACTCTACCAAGGGCAAGTATTTCTTCCATGATCTGCCCTGTTCCAGCACATATGCCCTTAACATATCCTCAAGAGTTTGTATAGTCCGTTCTGATTGGCCATCGGTCTGGGGATGGTAAGCTGAGCTCAGTTTGAGCTCAGTACCCAGTTGTTGTTGCAAACTCCCCTAAAACCTTGAAGTGAATCGGGGATCCCGATCAGAGATAATGCTTGAGGGCACACTATGCAGTCGTACAACCTCAGCAATGTACAACTTAGCTAATCGATCTAGCGACCACTTCATATTTATTGCCAGGAAATGAGCACTTTTGGTTAGTCGATCAACAATCACCCAAATCACGTTGTATCCGGTTCGAGTGTGAGGCAGTCCGAACATGAAGTCCATGGTGATACTTTCCCACTTCCAGATCAGAATTTCTGGAGGTCGAAGCAAACCTGGAGGTCGTTGGTGCTCAACTTTGCACTTCTGGCATATCACACAGGATTTCACATACTCGATTATTGCCTTCTTCATGCTTGGCCACCAGAATTCCTTTTTTAAGTCATGATACATTTTTGTCACTCCCGGATGTATACTCAGAGAGCTCTTGTGTGCTTCTGCTAGCACAGCCTGCCTGAAGCCTCCATGTGCAGGCACCACCACTCGGTTCCTGAATCTCCATATACCATCATTACCCCGAGTTATCTCCACATTTTTGCCTTGGGCCTGAGTGTCAATCAGCCTTAGTAACTCTTCATCGTCTTTCTGTGCAGCTACCACAGACTCCAGAAATTCATTGGAGATTTTTAACATTCCGATCGTCATTCGGTTTGGCGCATCTATAATAATTCCAACATTCATATCCCTAAAGCTTTCCAGCAATTCCTGTTCTCTACCCATCAAGTAAGCCACGTGTAATACCTTCCTGCTTAGTGCATCTGCCACGATATTCACCTTGCCCGGGTGATACTTCAAATCGAAGTCGTAATCCTTCAAATACTCCACCCATCTCCTCTGTCTCATATTTAGCTCCCTTTGATCAAATAAGTACTTTAAACTCTTGTGGTCACTGAATACTACAATGCGAGCTCCATACAGATAATGGCGCCAAATCTTCAGTGCGTACACCACTGCTGCAAGTTCCAGATCATGAATCGGGTAATTCTCCTCATGTGGCCTCAATTGCCTTGAAGCATAGGCAATTGCCCGATTAGCTTGCATCAACACACCCCAATCCAAATTTGGATGCATCACAATATACTTCAAATTCCTGTGTTACATCGGGCAGTGCAAGTACAAGGGCAGTCGTTAAACATCGCTTGAGTGTTTGGAAGCTTAATTCACATTTTTCCGACCACACGAAGGGGTTTCCTTTCCTCGTTAACCGAGTCAGAGGGAGTGTTATCCGAGAGAACCCCTCAATGAAGCGTCGATAGTATCCAGCTAAGCCGAGGAAACTCCTGATTTCAGTTACTGACTTCGGCCTCTCCCAAGCCATAACCGCCTTAATTTTTGTCGGATCAACAGAGATTCCCTCTCGGGAAATTATATGCCCTAAGAATTGTATACTACTCCCCCAAAAATCACACTTAGATAGTTTAGCGTACAACTTCTTCTCTCGGAATACTTGTAAAACAAGTTGAAGATGTTGAGCATGCTCCTCGTCCGACCTCGAATATACCAAAATATCATCAATGAATACCACCACAAACTGGTCCAAGTACGGTTGAAAGGTCCAATTCATATAGTCCATAAAAATGGCATGAGCGTTCGTTACTCCAAAAGGCATTACTACGTACTCGAAGTGCCCATACCGAGTCCGAAATGCTGTTTTTGGGGTATCCTCCGGCCTCACTCGGATTTAGTGGTACCCCGACCTCAAGTCGATCTTAGAGAACACAACGGCGCCTCGCAACTGGTCCAGTAAATCGTCAATCCAAGGTAGTGGATATTTATTTTTGATCGTCAGTTTGTTCAGCTGTCGGTAATCAATGCACATTCACATGCTACCGTCCTTCTTCTTTACCAGTAACACCGGAGCGCCCCAGGGTGAGGCACTGGTTTGGATAAAGCCCTTTTCTAGTAATTCGTTTACTTGTTTCTTCACTTCGGTCAATTCCACCGAAGACATTCTATATGGCGCTCGGGACACAGGTTCTGCCGCGGGAATTAAGTCAATAGAGAAATCAATCTCCCGACTGGGAGGTAGCTCCGGAATTTCTTCCAGAAAAATGTCAGGAAATTCGCAAACAATTGGAATATCGCTCGGCTGGAGGTTATGCCAACCCTCCGAAGCGAATAAAACAACATACGTGGTTAGGACATCGCTTACCCCGTCCTTCATGTCAAGTTCCTGAGAGAAAACAATATTCTTCTGATAACAATCGACCAGCACATGATTAGCAGCAAGCCAATCGAGACCTAGAATAACATCTATGTCCTTCAGTGGCATACAGATAAAATTCACTTGAAAAGTACGGGCTTCGATTTGCATCGGCAATTCTCTACACACTGTAGTCGCACGGAAAGTGGAACCGGTTGGAGTGGAAACAATAAGAGCGTTCTCCATTAAACTGATCGGCAGACCAAGCCATCGCACACAACTTTCCAAAATAAAGGAATGGGTGGCACCCGAATCATAAATTACATCAACCAGATAGCCACAGATGAGGCACTTACCTTGTACCAAATTGTCATTCCTCACAGCTTCCGAAGCATCAAACGCAAATACTCACCCGGTCATGACGTTCTGGGCACCGCTAGATTGGGCATCATATCTTCCCGATTGTTGGTTCCTTCTACCAGCTCCATTCCGGCCTCCTCTCGGAAAGTTGGAACCCCGGGTCCCAGAAGAGTTAGTTCGGTTGTCCTGCCTGCCCTGCGGCTGCCTCTAAGGGCAATCGAGCCTGAGGTGCCCTGGTTGTCCGCACTGGAAGCACACAATATGATTGGCTTGGCAATGTTTGGCAATGTGACCCTTCTGACCACAATTGTAGCATGCACGGCTACCAGAAGGATTACCCGATCGACCGGTGGAACCCCGACTGGAAGAGGATGAGGAGGTAGCAGAAGACTTGCCGCCTCGGAAGAATTGACTCATCCTCTTGAAGCTGAATCCTTTCGCCTTCAGTGGCTTTTTATCTCTCGGCTGGGACGTCCTTTGTAACTGTACCTCTTCAGTCAGTCTTGCTTTGTTCACCAGAGTTGGGTAGTCCCTAATCTCCATCGGTATGATTACACTACGGAGTTCAATCCGTAGCTTCGTATTTGGCACACTTGCTACCCTCAGTCCCTTCTAACGAGAAAGGGTGGTAAAAATCACACAGCTCATCGAACTTGCTGGTGTACTCGGCCACAGACAGCCGGTCTTGCTCCAACTTCAAGAATTCTATTTCCTTCCGGATTTTGTAGTTATCCAGGAAGTATTTAACAAGGAACCTCCTTCGAAAATTTTCCCATACCAATGGCTCATTTGCTGCGTTCATCTGCACCTTCACTCGGGACCACCATACTCTAGCCTCTTCTTTTAGTTGGTAAGTAGCAAATAAAACCTTTTGCTCTTCTGAGCACTTAAAATATTCAAAAACCTGCTCGATATCCCTAATCCAAATGTATGCCCCGTCATAATCGTGTCCCCCTTTGTAGATCGGAGGATTCCTTTTTAGGAATTTATCCAGAGTGGGACCGGACTCGGTCCTACTCATCAGCTGAGTAAATCTAGAGAAGAAATCATCTCCTCCCCCGGAACTAGTCTCTTCGGCCATTTAGTAATTCTACAATGAGCAAACACATCACCATTAATAACCAAGGTCAGCCAGGGAATCAGAAATTTACCTTATATTCATAGAATACTACGCCAGTAGAGTGCCAAGGGAATGATGCCAGACCACACACAATCATAGTACAACGAAATACAATCAACCTTCATAAGACTAACACAATCACTAGACCGACCCATACATCGGCTCTAGAAAGAACCGCTCTGATACCAAGTGTAACATCCTAGGTTATTTTACATTTATTTTTATTCAATTAATTAAATTTTACAATAAATTTTTCCCTTTCTTGATAATTAATCGAGATTTAGTGAAATAGCATTTATTTTTACTGACTTATTCAAATGACAAACAGTTGCAGTTAAATTAAATAAATGAAATTTAGAAAAGAGGAACAATTTAATCTAAGCACAACAAAAGGGGGAAAGGGAATCAGGGCCTCCCGCTTGAGCGAGGCCCCAACTCGCCTGAGCGAGATTCTGAACTCTCGCTTGAGCGAAGTTTCTATTCGCTTGAGCGAATACCTTTCGCAAATCTGAGTAGGCAAAACATACTAACGGACTCCCGGAAGATCTCACCCTGAAATGATTCTGTTAACCAACGAGTTGTCATAGCAACCATGAGAGCATATAAATGGACAGTGATGTATTTTAAAATATAGATTTGTATCCGATCCGGTCTTGGTTAACACACAGCTAATAATAATGCTCGGAAGTTCTTATACACACATATAACTCTACAGAGTCACTCAAAGTCACTCGGGCCCTGGCACCGATCTCCCCCTTGGCGCGACTCCATGGCTCCTTCCCCCTCCCTGTCACTGGTTACTAAAAAAAAAAGGCAAGGGTGAGTGTTTGGCATTGTAATTAATATAGAATGGAATTTAACAAATATACATACATATTTATATATATATACATTAAGCATCATTCGAAAGTAAGCACAGTTTACTCAACAAGTGTATCATTTGCAACCATCAAGGGGTCAGCCCATACTTAACAAGATATCAACTTTTCACTCAGAAATCTATCAAATTGTACACGGAAACATAGCGTATTACATACGATAACTATGTTAACCCAACCAAGCAATCCCATCATATTCATCACAATCACCACTGACTCTCATACAATCTGACTCCTAGTATCCAGATACTAAAGGATTGGCCTTCAGCTGGGGGTTCTACTTGACACCCCGTGAACCCTGCTTGGTTCACCGAGTCCTGCTTGACTCTCCACCTCGACCACTGGGTCCTACTTGACCACTGGGTAGCTCAACTGGGCACAAAAACCACGGGAGCCAGAAATGAGGGGCTATCATATACCGTCGGCCATCCCACACCACATAGTCATTCAACAATTTACCTTTCACATAATAATATCAATTCCTCATCACTCGGGTAGCCTGCTTGCTAACCCGGTGTCACATAATACTGATCATTTCAACATTAGATATTTCAAGATCATAACATGATAAACTCAACCACACACCCGATCCTCAACTAATTAATGTACACAGTCACGCATGCACAAGTATAAACACACAACTACGTTTAGTAATATTTTCCTTAACCTGCTTACACCATCTCAATGACCTGTATAAGAAGCGAGTCCTATTCTAATTAATTATAACCCGAACACCCCCTTACATTGGTTCCACGCTTTGATAATCTGCTCCCTGTGTCGATTCCTTCCTCTGAGCACTGGTTTCGCAGTCTCAGCTCCGCTACTCAGTCTTCCGTTGCTTAACCTACTACCTACGGATCATAAAGTACAGCCTATCACTTCAACGCCCTTAGTTCATGGACCGCATTTGGGCTCACACTCACCAAAGGAGTGGAGAACAGCATCGAATACAGCCATGCATGGCCCTTGACCGCCAAAGAATGAAAGGGATAAGGGAATCACAATTAGAACGGATCAGTAGACTCACCTTGAAGCCTCGATCACAGGAATAGGGTTCAATTGAAGTTCAGACACAAATGGAGTCCCTCTCCAGCGCATGCAACTCAGCGTTAAGAGAGGAGAAAATGAAAGAGAAGTGACAGACCAGCAGCAGAGGTAACTCGTAAACAATGAAGAGGGAAGGAAGAGAATCTCCTTTTATATATATAAAGTTCATGGGCAAGATCGTCTTTTCCTTTAATTTATTTGTATTCTCATTAAATTTTAATCAATTTCACCATATTAAACTATTTCATAGTTTATCAAATCAACTACACTTATTTATTCCCTCAACGTTTAATTATTCACAATTCTCTAATACTTCGCAAGAGTATTGGCCCAGTATAAATTCTGGCCCACCGGTGTCCTAGCTTAGTGTTCATACCTCGAAAATCCGAGCTATAGCCTGAGAGGTCGGATATCTCATCCGCGCTCGCCTCTTGGTTACCTACACCCGTTGTTTCAGTCATTATGAGGTTGATCTGGGCTATGACCCCGAGTGAGGGGCTCTCCTCACATCGGTTGGACCAAACCACCTGGCCCTGCCCGCTCTTCTCCTACACTCCCGATCTTCAACTCCGCCTGCCCGCGCTTCTGAGGCCGATCTCGACACCGGCTTTCGCGTCTCTGGCTCAGACAGAACAAATATTAAATAAAACTTCTAAAACATTTACTAACATTTCCCATTTCTTATAATTCTCATTAAAACATCAGGGATGTTACAATAGTGCTTCGACTAGACTTTTAAACATCCTATCAGACTTTTGAATGTAAAGGCTTCCCCTTTGTGCCTGAGCCTTTTATATGTCCTGAAATCATTTAGGTACATAGATTAGTCACAAGATATACAGACTTTATTTACTATAAAAAAATTCTTGATGTATGTTATTGACAAATTTGAGGACACAAGCATTGGAGTCTAGTCCAATATCACTTTATAAAATCTTTTTCAACCAGACCTTTCTTCAACATAAATATTATAATAATTTTAGAATGGTTCTTAAAAGTAAAATATTTTACTTCATGTTATTCGGACATTAGGAGGTGTTCCTAAGCGTCAACCTTAATTATTAAATTAATTCCATTAAATTACTACTGAGTTGGTATTAAACCTACTGGGTTACATACTACTAAGTGTCCTAATCTTTGCCAAAGAGAAATTTTATTATTTGATAATTAATTAGATTAATAAATCAAATAAATGACTTTTTCTAGATGAAATATTGTTATATACATCGAGCTAGAACTATGTATATATTATGAATATTATATTCAAAATAGATGTTCATAATATGCCTATAAAAGGGAGTTATGTACCTTCATTATGGGTGTACAAAAAATAAGTAAGAAACACTTGCTTAGTTCCCTTCTTCCTTCCTCTATGCATTATTTCTCTTTCTCACTTTTAATTTCCTTTTACATTTAAAGTTTAGAGTTATTTTACAACACGTTATCAGCACGAGGTTCTGACCAACTGAGATCTAAGGTAACATAGAATTTTAATTTCTTTTCATAATTTTATTTCAATTTATATTATATATATAAATATTATAATAAGTTCTTGAAGAACTTATATTCCATATGTCCCAGCAGGATGTATAAAAATATTAATAAGTTCCTGAAGAACTTATATTTCGAACATCCCTATGAGATTTAAAAGAATTCCCGAAGAATTCTTAAAAATATTTACCGATAGTTCCTGAAGAACTATAACCATCTAAGAATTTTTATATTAAAATAGAATTAATATTAATTTTATTAATATCATTTGTTCATGATTATATTTGTTCATTTTATATTATATCTTGCTTCTATTTTATATGCTATCCATATTTCTAGTTCACATGTTCCAATTTACAATTTGTATTTAGTTAATATATATTTTAATGTATTGCTTGATTGATTCATGAGTCATAAAAAAGGCCTTAACAAGAGGTAGCCAAGACTTGAACCATGAACCTTGAAAGAAAGGTAGCTTACAACTAGGACACTTGATACAATTTATGCATTTATGCAAACTAAACTATTTTGACACTAAATTACCTAGCAACATTTTTTTTAATAATCATAATTATAATTTTTTTTAACTTGTTTAATTAATTAATTTATAATTTTTTTTACTCTTATAATAAAATAAAATGCAATGATTGAATAATTATAATCATTATTGATTTATTACCATCACCATTAGATATTTATAATTAATAAATTTATTTATTTGAAATGATATCTAATATATTGTTTCAACTTCTTATATAGAAATAAATATGTCAAATATTACCAACCTTGAGTTCGTGGCTCTTGACATATCTGGAAAAAACTATCTATTATGGACATTGGATGTTGAAATCCATTTAGATGCAAAAGGTCTCGGAGATACCATTAAAAATGAAAATCAGGCATCTAGTCAAAATAAAGCTAAAGCCATGATTTTCTTACGTCACCATATCCATGAAGGGTTAAAAAATGAATATTTAACAGTTAAAGACCCTCTCGTTCTATGGAATAATCTAAAAGAGAGATACGATCATCAAAAGGATATAATTCTTCCAAAAGCCCGTTATGAATGGATGCATTTGCGCTTTCAAGATTTTAAAACTGTAAATGAATATAATTCTGCGCTATTTAGAATTACTTTAAAATTGGAGTTATGTGGAGAAAAGATCACTGAAAGTGATATGTTAGAGAAAACATTCTCCACTTTTCATGCATCCAGTATGCTCCTGCAGCAGTAATATCGCCAAAAGGGCTTTACAAAATATTCTGAATTAATTACTTGTCTCCTTGTGGCTGAGCAAAATAATGAATTGCTTATGCAAAATCATGAATCTCGTCCAACTGGAACTGCTCCATTCCTAGAAGTGAATGTAGCAACACACGATCATAATACTAATGGTCGTGGTCGTGGCCGTAGCCGAGGTCGTGGACGAGGTAATGCTCGGGGACATGGTATTGGTCGTGGATATGGTTATGGCCGTGGTAATGGTCGAAATGATAAGAGATCATCATTCACATGGAAAAATAAAGAACATATAAAAAAAGGGACAGATGCTCAAAATAGCGAACAAACTAAAAATATCTGCTATCGTTGTGGTAGCAAGGGACACTGGTCTCAAGTTTGTCGCACACCAAAGCATTTCGTAGATCTATACCAAAAATCCCTTAAAAATAAAGGGAAAATAATAGAGACAAATTTTACTGGTATAGATGATGATTTCTCTGATTTTAGTGTTGATGATTTTCTTACTCTTCCTGAAGAAGACATTGACCAATCGGTTGGAGAAGGGAGTGCCCCTAAATAAATTATTTTAATATTTCATGTAATTTGTTTTGTTGTAAATTTTGTCTTTATCAATAAAAATTTTGTTAAATATTATTGTTAATTATATTTTTACTCATGATTTATTTTTATTTAATGAAGAATGAATGCTCATGTGAATGATGAAGATATATGTCTCGCAGACAGTGCAACAACTCATACCATTCTCAAGAATAAGAAATATTTTTACCATATAGTAAAACAAGAAGCCAATGTTAATACTATATATGGTAGTATAAATATAATTGAAGGTTCTGGTAGAGCTAGTATTTTGTTACCTGGAGGAACAAAATTGCATATTAAAAGTGCATTATATTCTAAGAAGTCTCAAAGAAATTTGTTAAGTTTTAAAGATATCCGCAGAAATGGATATCATATTGAGACCACAAATGAAGGAAAAGATGAATATCTTTACATCACAAAGTTAATTTCTGATAAGAAATGTATATTGAAAAAATTGCCTTTATTTTCCTCCGGTTTGTACTATACTTATATTAGTACAGTTGAAACAAATGTTATTGTAAACTAGAAGTTTACAAATAAGAATGACTTTGTTATCTGGCATGAACGATTAGGCCATCCTGGATCAATTATGATGCGTAAAATAGTTGAGAATTCAAATGGTGATTGTTTGTCCAGCAGACAAATTATACAAACTAAGAATTTCTCATGTGCTGCTTGTTCTCAAGGAAAATTGATCATTCGGCCATCACCAATGAAAATTGGAAATGAATCACTCACATTTTTAGAGCGTATACAAGGTGATATTTGTGGACCATTTATATATTTTATGGTTTTAATTGATGCACCAACTAGATGGTCACATGTTTGCTTATTATCAACTCGCAACCAGGCGTTTACGAGATTACTAGCTCAATTAATTTGTTTAAGAGCTCATTTCCCTGATTATCCAATTAAGAAAATACGCCTTAATAACGCTGGTGAATTCATATCTCAATCATTTAATGATTATTGTATGTCCATTGGAATTGATGTTGAACATCCTGTAGCACATGTTCATACACAAAATGGACTTGCTGAATCATTGATTAAACGTTTGAAATTAATAGTAAGACCATTGTTAATGAGATCAAAACTCCCAATTTCAACTTGGGGACATGCAATCTTGCATGCGGCAGCACTTATTTGCATCAGGCCTACAAGTAATCATGAATATTCCCCTTTACAATTGGTTCATGGTAAAGAACCAAATATTTCCCATCTAAGAATTTTTGGAAGTGCGGTATATGTTCCTATTTCTCCTCCACAACGCACTAAGATGGGACCTCAAAGAAGGTTGGGAATATATGTTGGATATGAAAGTCCATCCATAATAAAATATCTTGAACCTTTAACAGGTGATTTATTTACAGCTCATTTTACTGATTGTCATTTTGATGAATCTGTTTTCCCACCATTAGGGGGAGAAAATAAACAATTGGATAAAAGGATTAGCTGGAATGAGATATCTCTATCACATCTTGATCCTAGAACAAAGCAATCTGAACTAGAAGTTCAGAGAATAATTAGTTTGCAAAATTTAGCAAACCAATTACCTAATGCATTTGCTGATCCAAAAAGAGTGACTAAGTCATACATACCAGCTGTTAATACTCCAATAAAGATTGATATCCCTGAAGGATAATCTAAATTTGCAAATGAGTCTAAAGCCAAAATAAAACGTGTCAGACCTGTTGGTTCTAAAGATAAAAATCCTCGGAAAAGAAATATAAATAAAGAGGATGGTCGAATCGAGGATATAAAGACTCCAGTAGAGTCTCCTGACATAATCAAGGTTTCAAATCCAGAAGAAACCAAAGTACCTGAAATTGACAAGAATAAAGAGATCTCTATAAATTATGTCATGGATGGAATACAATGGAATCGACATGAAGTCGATGTTGATGAAATTTTTACATTCAAAGTAGCTCTAGATATTATAAATGATGATAAGAATCATGAGCCAAAATCTATTAAGGAATGTGCACAGAGAAATGATTGGCCAAAATGGAAAGATGCAATGCAAGAAGAGTTAAAATCACTTGCAAAATGGAAAGTTTTTGGACCTATAGTCCAAACACCTGTAGGTGTAAAACCAGTTGGATACAAATGGGTCTTTACGAGAAAAAGAAATGAAAATGGTGAAATTGTGCGATATAAAGCTAGACTTGTTGCACAAGGATTCTCCCAAAGACCTGGTATTGATTTTGAAGAAACATATTCACCAGTGATGGATGCCACTACTTTTCGATACTTAATAAGTTTGGCAATCCGTGAAAGGCTTGACTTACGCCTTATGGATGTTGTTGCAGCATATTTATATGGCTCACTTAAAAATAACATCTATATGAAACTCCCTGAAGGATTTAATTTGCCTGAAGCATACAAGACAAATCCTCGAGAAAATTATTCAATTAAATTGAATAAATCTCTTTACGGACTGAAACAATTTGGACGTATGTGGTATAATTGCCTCAGTGAATATCTGTTGAAAGAAGGGTATAAAAATGACCCGATTTGTCCATGTGTTTTTATGAGAAGGTTGGGAAAAGAGTTTGTTATAATTGCAATTTATGTAGATAATTTAAACATCATCGGAACTCCAGAAGAGCTCTCAAAGGCTGTCAATTGCTTAAAAAAGGAATTCGAGATGAAAGACTTGGGAAAAACAAAGTTTTGTCTCGGATTACAATTAGAATATTTAAAGGAAGGAATTTTGATGCACCAAAAGTCTTATACAGAAAAGATGCTAAAGAGGTTTTATATGGACAAATCACACCCATTGAGCAGTCCAATGGTTGTAAGGTCACTTGAAGTAAGCAAAGATCCTTTTCGACCTCAAGACAAAAATGAAGAACTACTTGGTCCTGAAGTACCATATCTTAGTGCAATTGGTGCACTAATGTATCTTGCTAGTCATACAAGACCTGATATATCATTTGTTGTTAATTTGTTAGCAAGACATAGTTCTTTGCCCACGAAAAGGCATTGGAATGGGATTAAACACATATTCCGCTACCTTAGAGGTACAATGGACATGGGTTTATTTTTCCCGTGTGTATCTAAGGCAAACCTTATTGGTTATGCAAATGCGGGGTATTTGCCTGATCCTTATAATGGTCAATCACAAACAGGTTATTTGTTTACATGTGGTGGTGCAGCAATTTCATGGAGATCCATAAAGCAAACGATCACAGCAACATCATCTAATCATGCTGAAATTCTAGTATTACATGAAGCAAGTCGAGAATGTGTTTGGTTGAGGTCTATGATTCAACATATTCAAGAAATTTGTGGCTTGCATGCTGGAAAACTACAACCAACAATCTTATGTGAAGATAATACAGCTTGTATTTCTTAGTTAAAGGAGGGCTATATTAAAGGAGATAGGACAAAACATATTTCACCAAAATTTTTCTTTACTCATGATCTTATAAAGAATGGTGAAATAAATGTCCAGCAAGTCCGATCATGTGAGAATCTAGCAGATATCTTTACAAAATCATTACCAACTAAAGTCTTCGAGCAACTAGTACAGAAGATTGGTCTTCGACGCTTACATAAGTGTTCTGATGAGGGGAAGAATTAAATATTTATAATTTAATTATTTTTATGGATATACTTTGTAAAGAATGTTGTACTCTTTTTCCTTCACTAGGTTTTTATCCCACTGGGTTTTTCCTAGTAAGGTTTTAACGAGGCACATTCTAAAATATGAACATCTAAGGGGAAGTATTATGAATATTATATTCAAAATAGATGTTCATAATATGCCTATAAAAAGGAGTTATGTACCTTCATTATGGGTGTGCAAAAATAAGTAAGAAACACTTGCTTAGTTCCCTTCTTCCTTTCTCTCTGCATTATTTCTCTTTCTCACTTTTAATTTCCTTTTACATTAAAAGTTTAGAGTTATTTTGTAGCAGTATATAATATATATACTTGCATGATATTGTTTGAACCTATTTCATTTTTTAAAGTAGAAAGAAGACTTTTTGATTAGGTCAAAATTACAATTGAATTATATTTGAATTTCATTGTGAAATTGCAACACCAATCATGATAGGAAACTGACAAACAAATTTTATATTGGTAAAATATATTTACGCCTACATTCAGTCTATCCAGATTTTTAAAATTATAATTTATAAAGGACTAGTCTTTTTTGCTATAAAATAATAGGTAAAAATAAAAACATGCCTTTTCCGAAGGATTAGTTGGAAATTTAAAGCACCATCCTGAGCTGGGTCATGTTTCATCCACCAGACATTTGGGGGGGAGGTCCTTGTCTCCTTAATTTGCAAGGATACAGTAGGTCAAGTATGGTCATGCACATGGGTCTGAGCGTGAATTTTATAAAGGTTTTTGTTTTCGATTGAATTTCAATTGATTTTAAAATATATAACAAATTGTGACGCTACAAATGTTATCAAATAATGCACGAAATGGTTATTATTTCAAGGGGAGCCTCTCTATGTGTAGTTTCTATTTTGTAGGGAGTGTGTTTTATTTTACTCTATAAATTAAGGTAATCAATAGGGTGAAAAAAACAAGTGTTACTTTCGTCTCTCTTCTTCTCCAGAGACTTTCTTAGAATTATAAGATTTCTATAATATCGTGGGTTTATTTTTAAACGTTGAAGAGCAAAAATTAATCTAAGTGTGGATACACGTAAACCCTTTATCATTTTGAAGAAAAAGTTCAAAGCTCAAAGAACTACGCGGGTACCTATCTCTATTTTATTTATTGTTCAAATCTTTTTATTCCACAGTCTGTGTTATGAACATTGAATTATACTATCAAATGCTACATTCATCTTCTGTACCTTTCAATCCTCTCCTCTAGATGTCTATTCGAGGCGAAAAAAAGCTCCTAATAACTTTTTTATTGAACTTCAAAGAATCATCCCTCACTTTATCCAAGGATTGGGACACTCTTTCTTCATCCTGCCAAGCGTTTCTAACCACCATCTCATATACTATGTAACGGGTCCATGCCGTCTAAAATCTAAAAAGGACAGTTATGTCTCTGGCCAACCTTCGAGTAACAATGAACAATCATCGAGTGATGATCCGAGTGTATTGACAGGGCCCGCAAGCGCATGGGTTATGTCGCATAATATAAAAGATTATCGTTCTCCACAGGGACTGTGTTCAAAGTACCAGCATATTGAAATTTAATTATCCACACAATTAATTTTTAAGATTTTTTATAAAATAAAGCACAAATTAAAGTTGCACAGAATACAAATAAAAATAAAATTTACTTGACACTAAAAAAATCATAGTTGAGAGTATCTTGGGATTTTGAGGGATTAAGACTCTATTTTATATTTAATGAATTTTAACTTTTCATAAATAAGAATCGAATTAAGTTTTCCAAGGCGAATTTTCCAAAAGCTAATTAATATGTTCCTCTCGGAATCCTATTAATGTACCTAACCTATGGAAAGCGCTGCTTAATCCTCAGAAAGGCCCATTATCGTTTTATGAAAATCCCTTTTATTTCCTCAAAAGAATTTTGATTACTTTCACGGTTTTACCGAGGTCACATAAAGCATTTCAAAAATCTTAGGTTTAGTTCAAAGCTTTCTAGTAAAAATAAATCTCTCGATTCTATTTATTACCTAAACTTACTAATATACCCATAAGTATACAGTTTTATCATTTAGATTCTTGTTGGGAATTACTAAAAGCATTAAGCATAATTGAACTAAATGGAAAACAGAAATTTATTTGATTCCAAGTCAAAATAACATTAAAATAAAATATTATCATACCCCCTTTATCCCAAGATAATTAATTTAGCTACTCATGAAATAATTTAAATTCATGTAAATAATGGAAAAATAAAACATACAAGACATGGTAAAAATAAAGACTTACGGGTTTCTCCAAAAGCTCAGAATAATTTACCACTGTATTTCCTTGTTGCAATAATTTCTTCACCAATTACAAATTTAAATTCTCACTTTTACAGCCCTCACACTCTTACAAAATAAAAGAAGGAAAAGAAAATAAAAAGAAAGAGAAGAAAACGGACAGAGAAAGAAAAAATAGAAAAGAATAGAACTAAAGAAAAAGAAAGAGAAGTAACGAAGAAAAGAAATCTGATGGTTCATGGAAGTGATTCCTCATTGCTCCTGGTTGCTCTCCTTTTTATAGGCGAATGGATGAATGAATCCAGCTTGGAAAAACGCGTTGCCAGTTGGTGCAATTGTCTTCTTCTCAGCCGCCCCACCGTCACAGCTTGGAGGCAGCCTGGATGATGTCAAGTAGGAGAAAACTTTCGGTGCATGTGACTTCCAACTGTGCCAACTTGTTTCCAATTTGCATTATTTTAATATATCCAATAATTCAATGCTTGGATTTTAGTGAAGATCGGTGCAGAATAAAGAAATTCAGAGTGGAAAAACGTTATTCTCCCACAAATCCGAGTGAAAGCTTACTGGAGGGTGATTTGCTGAGTACTGGACGGTGTGGTGGATGGAGCCGGTGTTTCTGGGCGGTGTTGTGTTGAGTGAGTTACTGGGCGGTGTTCAATTGATCTGGTGTTGGGCCTGTGAAGAGAGTCTGGGCGGTGTTGTGGTTTGAGAGTCTGGGTGGAGTTGAGAGGGTTACTGGGCGGTGTTATGTATTAGAAGAAGAAAGGGAGACGGTGTTGGGAAGTTGGGCGGTGTGTTGAGGTGAGGACGGTTGGGCGGTGTGTGAAGTGAGGACGGTTAGGCGGTGTTGAGATGTGAGGACGCTTGGGCGGTGTTGAGATGTGAGGACGGTTGTGGATGGAAAGGAGAGGAGTCTGGTTGGGTGAAGAACCTAGGCGGTGTCATGAATTAGGAGCTTGGGCGGTGTCATGGATTAGGCGCTTGGGCGGTGTCATGGATTAGGAACTTGGGCGGTGTCATGGATTAGGAGCTTGGGCGGTGTCATGGATTAGGAGCTTGGGCGGTGTCATGGATTAGGAACTTGGGCGGTATAGTTTAGGGAGTATTGGGACGGTGTGGATTGGGAGATGTTGGATTCCAGGTCAGCACGCATAAGCATCCGGGCTCATTCCATCCGTTGTCAAATTTGTGACATCGGTTAGCAAAGACATCGGTTGGCAAAGACATTGGTTGGACGGAGTTTCCACTGATCCGATGTGGTGTCTCAAGAACCTTTACCTGTGTCTTCACACCGGTTGAGTCTTTCAATGTAATCATTGGGGCGATGTTCTCCCTCCTAGTCCGGATCTACTACCAGCCGGTGTTCCTATTTTTGATCTGAGATTCCTTTCCTTAGGGCCGGACTGGCCTGTTACTCCTTTGTCAGGCGCACGACATCGGTCCAGTGTTAATTTGGGCCTTGTCCGGTGTTGCCAGTTTTAAGGTCGGGTCCGGAGTTATAACAATTTAGGCCGGACTGAAAAAGGTGTTCACACGGGCGGTGTTTGGTTGAGTGTTTGTTGAAGGAGACCGTCTCGCTCAAGCGGAGAAAGGTTCGTTCAAGCGAGAGGTCTTGTTTCACTCGGTGCGGTTAAAACTCTGCTCAGATTTTGCATTGGAATTCTTCAGTTGGCCTTCATGCTTTTTACTCAGAATGGCCTTCAGTCTTTAATCAATTCACTCGGAATGGCTTTCTCTTTTACTCAGGAACTTGCACTTGAAGAGTTGGAATTTGACTGATTGAATTTCTTCTTATGTCCGAGCTTTGCTTTGCTTGGAAATGCATTTTTCTGACCCAACTCACTCGGAATTCCTTTCCTTGGAGACTTCTCACTCGGGCTCAATGTGAAACTTGAGAGTCTGCCCGAGTGTGATTCATTTCTGGTCAGATTTTTCCTTGTTTTGACCCTTTATTACCTTAATTCCTGCAAAATAACATACCCAAGTAGAATAGAGTGGAAAGAGAGCAAACATCGCAATAAATAAAGGAAATACAGTGGACAATGACTAAAATCCTAAGCAAACTAGATCTTATTTATTATATTAAAAAGCACTTATCAAAATACCCCAAACCAAAACATTGCTTGTCCTCAAGCAATCACCATATTCACAAAATAAAATACTGAAAACACTAAGCTTAATAAACTAAGGAATCCAAAATAGAGAAACAGATTTATTTAAATGCCAATTTTTATTTACTTATGTGAATCAATTTTCAATGTCAAGACTTGAGATACTCTTCTCACAATTTTCACTCAAGTGTTTCAAGGTTTGTGTATCTCTCAAATCATCATAGTCAAAAAACATTACCATAAGCTTGTTAATAAACCAGAAACTCCACAGTTTAGATAGAAAATATGTCAAAGTCTAAAGGTCTTTCAAAGGTTGTAACGCGGTCTTGGGTTGTATTGGTAGGAATTTCAAGAAAAATGGAATACAAAAGGGCTTTAACATCATGAATGATTCAAATCACCATTATAAATTTAACAGAGCAAATTTTTGAACTTTTATGGACTTTTTGGAATTCATTCAATATCATCCTTTTCTTTTTCTTTTTCTTGCTTTTCTTTGCATCCAATACATATTTTTCTTAAGTCCTTTTTTTTTATTTATTTATTTCTTTGCTTTACTAAATTTCTAACTTTTTCACCATCAAGAGAATATCAGTCAATGAAAGGTTTCAAAGAAAAAATTTTTGCTTTTAGGCTCAAAAGGGGCAACTAGGGGTCAAATTATACAAAAGTCTGAGGCTTAAGAATAAGACCTAATTGTGCCTTTATCATCCTAAGACATATAATCAAAAACCATTTTGAATCGGTTGAAAAACAAGTTCTAGAATATTAATGACTATGAGATTCACTCAATCAAGAAAATATGGGTTTTGAAAATTTATTTGATAGATAACCCATTTTGGCTTAAGTCTAACCATGGAAAGTCTTTTTCAAAGAAAATTTTAATCACATAAGGTTCATTTAAGCATTGATTTGGCATTTAAACAATCAAATTTTGAAAAATTTTACTCAAAATTTTGGGGTCCTTAGATACTTTAGCCTTGTGTTCAAAGTAAATTTATCATGCAATCATGGTAAATTACAAGATTACAAACAAATCAAGGAAAACACACATGCATAATAAAATAACAATCACACAACGTAAACAAAACAGTTAAGTTTTCTTACCTACCACCCTAAACCAGAATTTGACATTGTCCTCAATGTTAAAATGGATGATAAAAGGATAAGAAAACTTACCTGTAATAACCCCAAACCAGCGTCTGACATAGTTGGTTTTTTTTTTTTTTTTTAGAATAAAAGCTTAAAATAAAACAACAACTTTTTATAGGGTTACCTCCCTATAAGTGCTAAGTTTTAAGTCTTCAGCCAGACTTCTCACCATTTGGATTTACTCATCAGGAGCATCAAACAAGTCCAAGTCACTTGCTTGTTGTATTGGTTGACCTGTGAAGTAATGCTTTACTCTCTGTCCATTTACCCTAAATGTACCAGATTTCTCGCTCCATAGTTCGACAGCTCCAAAGGGAAAGACTTTTGTCACCTTGAATGGTCCCGACCATCGGGATCTCAGTTTACCTGGAAAAAGCTTCAGTCTGGAATTAAACAATAAAACCATATCACCTGGATTAAATGTTCTCCGTTGAATGTGACGATCATGCCATTGTTTGGTTTTTTCTTTATAAATTCTGGCATTTTCGTATGCATCTAGACGGAGTTCTTCAAGCTCATTTAATTCTAACAATCTTTGTTCACCTGCAGCCTTATGATCAAAGTTAAGAGTTTTAACAGCCCAAAAAGATTTATATTCTAGCTCAATAGGTAAATGACAGGGCTTCCCATATACTAGCTTAAAAGGTGTGGTTCCAATGGGAGTTTTGTATGCGGTTCGATACGCCCATAAGGAATCATCTAACTTAATAGACCAATCCTTACGTGATGTATTCACCACTTTTTGAAGAATATTTTTAATTTCCCGATTGGATACCTCAACTTGTCCACTAGTTTGTGTGTGATAAGGTGTAGCAACCTTATGCTTAACTCCATATTTCTATAGAAGGGTCTGAAAAGTTTTTTCAATAAAATAAGACCCTCCATCACTTATAACACATTTTGGGACCCCAAACCTTGGAAATATTATTTTCTTGAAAAGTTTAATAACAGTCTTAGCATCAGAATGGGGTGAAGCAATGGCTTCCACCCATTTTGACACATAGTCAACTGCCACTAATATGAACTGATTTCCAAAAGAAGAGGGAAAGGGACCCATAAAATCAACACCCCATACATCAAAAAGTTCAACTTCTAAAATTGTATTCAATGGCATTTCTTGTCTCTTACCAATGTTACCTGTTCTTTGGCAAGCATCACAAGTTAGAACATACTTACGTACATCCTTAAAAATATTTGGCCAATAAAACCCAGCTTGCAATATTTTAGCAGCTGTCTTGGAGGTGCTCATGTGCCCTCCACAGGAAAGAGAATGGCAATGATCCAAGATAGCATGGACATCATCTTGTGAAACACATCTCCGAATCATACCATCTGCACATTGGTTGAAAAGGAGTAGTTCATCCCAATAATAATGCTTGACATCTGCATAAAACTTTTTCCTTTGCTGAAAGCTAAGATCAAGAGGTAAGATACCACATGCAAGAAAATTTACAAAATCAGCATACCAAGGAACACGTTGGATACTAAGGTTCAAGAGTTGTTCATCTGGAAAAGATTCATTGATGGGAATATTATCTGTTTCTTCTTTTTCAGATGTCAACCTAGATAGGTGGTCAGCGACCAAGTTCTCGGTACCCTTCTTGTCCTTAATTTCCAAGTCAAATTCTTGCAATATTAGAATCTACCTAATTAATCTAGGCTTTGCTTCCTTTTTATTCAATAGATACTTAATGGCAGAGTGGTCAGTGTAAACAGTAACATGTGATCCTACCAAATAAGACCTAAATTTATCAAAAGCAAAGACAATAGCTAACAGTTCTTTTTCAGTTGTGGCATAATTTACCTGAGCATCATCTAGCGTCCGGCTGGCATAATGAATTACATGGAGCTTTTTATCCTTTCTTTGTCCTAACACAGCCCCCACTGCGTAATCACTCGCATCGCACATTAGCTCAAATGGGAGTTTCCAATCAGGTGGTTGTACGATGGGGGCAGAGATTAGAGCTTGCTTAATCCTGCAAAAAGCTTCCATACAAGATGAATCAAAATTAAAAGGCACATCCTTACCCAGAAGAGTTGTAAGAGGCTTTGTGATCTTGGAGAAATCTTTTATGAACCTACGGTAAAACCCTGCATGTCCAAGAAAACTCCGAATACCTTTCACATTCGTGGGTGGAGGTAATTTTTCAATTACTTCTACTTTAGCCTTATCAACTTCTATACCTCTCTCAGACACTAGGTGTCCAAGAACTATGCCTTCTCTTACCATGAAATGACATTTTTCCCAATTTAGAACCAAATTGGTTTCTTCACAACGCTGCAAGACTTGGCACAAATTTGTTAAACAATTATCAAAATCCAAACCATGCACTGAAAAATCATCCATAAAGACTTCCATCACATTTTCAATAAGATCAGAAAAAATTGCTTGCATACACCTTTGAAAAGTCGCAGGTGCATTACAAAAACCAAAAGGCATACGTCTGTAAGCATAAGTCCCATAAGGGCAAGTGAAGGTAGTCTTTTCTTGATCAGATGGATGAATGGGAATTTGATGAAAACCTGAATACCCATCCAAATAACAGAAATAAGAGTGTTTCGCAAGTCTTTCAAGCATCTGATCAATAAAAGGGAGGGGAAAATGATCTTTTTTCGTGGCGCTATTTAACTTCCTATAATCAATGCACATGCGCCAACCAGAGACAATCCTAGTAGGGATTAAGTTATGTTTATCATTTTCAATCACAGTTATTCCCCCCTTTTTAGGCACGACATGGACAGGACTTACCCATTTACTACTATCAACAGGATATATGACTCCAGCATCAAGCAATTTCAAAATTTCCTTTTTAACCACTTCTTGTATTTTAGGATTTAATCTCCTAAGTGGTTCTACTGTGGGCCTACTTTCATCTTCTACAGTAATCCTATGCATACAAAGAGAAGGGCTAATCCCTTTGATATCATCTATTGTATAACCTATTACCTTTCTATACAACCTAAGTTGTTTCAAAAGTTTTTCAGTTTCAGATGGATTCAATTCAGCATTAATAATCACAGGATATGTGGAATTAGGGCCAAGAAACTCATACCTTAATGAAGCTGGTAAAGGTTTTAATTCCACATTGGGGCTTACCACTTTGTCACTCATGGCCTCAGTATCATGTGGGGCCTCAGAGCAATCAGATGTTTCTGTCGGCTCAATCATGAAAATAGTTTCAAGTGGGTCATTAGGAAGGGTTGATTCCTTTACCACTTGTTCGACAAAATCCACAGTACAGCAAACATCATTATAAGGTTTTTCTAAAACATTTTTTAAGTTGAAATCAACCTTTTGGTCTCCAACAGTTAGAGACAACTTACCATTCTTGACATCAATCACAGCACCTGCAGTTGCTAAAAATGGTCTGCCTAAAATAATAGGAATCAAAGAATCTTCGTCCATTTCAAGCACAACAAAGTCAGCAGGTATAAAAAATTTTCCTATCTTAATAGGAACATCCTCTAAAATTCCTACAGGATATTTTACAGATCTATCAGCCAATTGTAAAGACATCCTAGTAGGTTTTAGTTCACCTAATCCTAACTTTTCAGCAACAGATAATGGCATTAAACTCACACTTGCTCCTAAATCACACAATGCTTTATCTATATTCATGTCACCAATTATGCAAGGAATAGAGAAACTACCTGGATCTTGGAGCTTGGGTGGAAGTTGCTTTTGAATTAGAGCACTGCATTCTTCAGTAAGTGCAACTGTACCATCTTCCTCCAGTCTTCTTTTGTTGGACAGAATGTCCTTCAAGAACTTTGCATATGTAGGCATTTGCTGCAAAGCATCTGTAAAAGGAATATTAATATACAATTTCTTTAAAACATCAAGGAACTTACCAAATTGTTTGTCCAACTTTGCTTTGGCTAAGCGCTGAGGAAATGGAATGGGAGGTTGATATGGCTTAACCTCCTCCTTTTTTTCTTGTGGTTTCTCTTCTTCAATTACTGGATGAGATGAAGATTCATCGACTTTCTTTTCCTCCTTTGATGTCTTGTCAACTGGCCCATCGTATTGAGTACCACTCCTAAGAGTGACAGCCATGGTTTGGTTAGACGGTCCAGCCTCTGGTTTCCCAGGAAATGTTCCTGGTGCTCTTTGAGAATAAGAGGCTTGTTGGGCAATTTGATTTTCCAGTATTTTGTTGTGAGTGGCAAGAGAGTCCACTTTTGAAGCCAAGTTTTTTATTGCATCAGAGAATTCATCATTTTGTTTAAGTTGAGTAGCTACAAATGTTTCCATCAATGATTCTAGCTTTGATTTTTGTGGAATATAGGTTCCTTGTTGAGATTTGTAGTTACTTTGGAATTGAGGTGGCCTATTTTGGAAGCCAGGTGGACCTTGTGGAGGTCTGTAGTTACCTTGATAGTTTCCACCATAGTTTCCAATAGCGTCTACCTGATGCATTTCTTGTTCTTGATTAGGGGTCATGGCTAAGTTACAGTTTGTAGCTCCATGTCCTGAAACACCATAAACTTCACAAACAATATTAGTAGCACCTGTTGACCCTATTTTATCAAGTTTTAACGTTAATGCTTCAACTTTGGTAGAGAGTAGGGAAAGAGCATCAACAGAGTACTTACCTGGTGTTTTAGAAGGTAATCCTCTCTCAGAGTTCCATTGGTGAGTGTTTTGAGCTATTTCCTCGATCAGGTTCTCAGCTTCATCAACATTTTTACTCATGAAGGCTCCTCCAGCTGCAGCATCTAAAGAAATCTTTTGTGTGGAAGTTAGTCCATTATAGAAAATATGGATTGTCAACCACCTTTCTATCCCATGGTGAGGACATTCTCTTAGCAATTCTCTGTATCTTTCCCAGGCTTCATACAAGGATTCATCATCTTTTTGTGAAAAATTGATGATTTGTTTTCTCAGCACATCAGTCTTGTTCCTTGGGTACCATTTATTGATAAAAGCACTGGACAATTGTTCCCAAGTCGTGATGGATCCTTCAGGAAGAGAGTATAACCACGCTCTTGCTTTATCTCTTAAGGAGAAAGGGAAAAGTCTTAAGCGAATGGCATCATTGGTGGCTCCGTTCATCTTCAGGGTGTCACAGTATTCAAGAAAGATTTGAAGGTGAAGGTTTGGATCTTCAGAGGGTAAACCTCCGAATTGGTTCTGTTGAACCATTGAGAGTAGTGAAGGCTTCAATTCAAAATTGTTAGCCTCCACTGTGGGTCTAAGGATGCTAGATCCTCTCCCATTAGTGCTTGGAGCGGCAAAATCTCTTAAGGGTCTGTGTTGGTCTGCCATTTGTTTTTCTTTTTGTTCTTTTTGTTGTTTTTGTTGTTTTCTCAAAGCTCTAAGGGTACGTTCTATCTCAGGGTCAAATCCTAAGTTTAGATCGACACTATGGCTTCGTCGCATAAATAGAAAATAAATGACAAATAAAACAAACAATTACAAAAATAAAACAGATACACAGAATATAGAACAAAATACAAAATTACAAAGAAAATAAAAATAAAAATAAAAATAACAATAAAAATATTAATAAGTATGATCTAATCGAATTTCAATATTGCCGATATTTGAGGGACAACAGTCCCCGGCAACGGCGCCAAAAACTTGACAGGGCCCGCAAGCGCACGGGTTATGTCGCGTAATATAAAAGATTATCGTTCTCCACAGGGACTGTGTTCAAAGTACCAGCATATTGAAATTTAATTATCCACACAATTAATTTTTAAGATTTTTTATAAAATAAAGCACAAATTAAAGTTGCACAGAATACAAATAAAAATAAAATTTACTTGACACTAAAAAAATCAGAGTTGAGAGTATCTTGGGATTTTGGGGAATTAAGACTCTATTTTATATTTAATGAATTTTAACTTTTCATAAATAAGAATCGAATTAAGTTTTCCAAGGCGAATTTTCCAAAAGCTAATTAATATGTTCCTCTTGGAATCCTATTAATGTACCTAACCTATGGAAAGCGCTGCTTAATCCTCAGAAAGGCCCATTATCATTTTATGAAAATCCCTTTTATTTCCTCAAAAGAATTTTGATTACTTTCACGGTTTTACCGAGGTCACATAAAGCATTTCAAAAATCTTAGGTTTAGTTCAAAGCTTTCTGGTAAAAATAAATCTCTCGATTCTATTTATTACCTAAACTTACTAATATACCCGTAAGTATACAGTTTTATCATTTAGATTCTTGTTAGGAATTACTAAAAGCATTAAGCATAATTGAACTAAATGGAAAACAGAAATTTATTTAATTCCAAGTCAAAATAACATTAAAATAAAATATTATCATACCCCTTTATCCCAAGATAATTAATTTAGCTACTCATGAAATAATTTAAATTCATGTAAATAATGGAAAAATAAAACATACAAGACATGGTAAAAATAAAGACTTACGGGTTTCTCCAAAAGCTCAGAATAATTTACCACTGTATTTCCTTGTTGCAATAATTTCTTCACCAATTACAAATTTAAATTCTCACTTTTACAGCCCTCACACTCTTACAAAATAAAAGAAGGAAAAGAAAATAAAAAGAAAGAGAAGAAAACGGACAGAGAAAGAAAAAATAGAAAAGAATAGAACTAAAGAAAAAGAAAGAGAAGTAACGAAGAAAAGAAATCTGATGGTTCATGGAAGTGATTCCTCATTGCTCCTGGTTGCTCTCCTTTTTATAGGCGAATGGATGAATGAATCCAGCTTGGAAAAACGCGTTGCCAGTTGGTGCAATTGTCTTCTTCTCAGCCGCCCCACCGTCACAGCTTGGAGGCAGCCTGGATGATGTCAAGTAGGAGAAAACTTTCGGTGCATGTGACTTCCAACTATGCCAACTTGTTTCCAATTTGCATTATTTTAATATATCCAATAATTCGGTGCTTGGATTTTAGTGAAGATCGGTGCAGAATAAAGAAATTCAGAGTGGAAAAACGTTATTCTCCCACAAATCCGAGTGAAAGCTTGCTGGAGGGTGATTTGCTGAGTACTGGACGGTATGGTGGATGGAGCCGGTGTTTCTGGGCGGTGTTGTGTTGAGTGAGTTACTGGGCGGTGTTCAATTGATCTGGTGTTGGGCCTGTGAAGAGAGTCTGGGCGGTGTTGTGGTTTGAGAGTCTGGGCGGAGTTGAGAGGGTTACTGGGCGGTGTTATGTATTAGAAGAAGAAAGGGAGACGGTGTTGGGAAGTTGGGCGGTGTGTTGAGGTGAGGACGGTTGGGCAGTGTGTGAAGTGAGGACAGTTGGGCGGTGTTGAGATGTGAGGACGGTTGGGCGGTGTTGAGATGTGAGGACAGTTGTGGATGGAAAGGAGAGGAGTCTGGTTCGGTGAAGAACCTAGGCGGTGTCATGAATTAGGAGCTTGGGCGGTGTCATGGATTAGGCGCTTGGGCGGTGTCATGGATTAGGAACTTGGGCGGTGTCATGGATTAGGAGCTTGGGCGGTGTCATGGATTAGGAGCTTGGGCGGTGTCATGGATTAGGAACTTGGGCGGTATAGTTTAGGGAGTATTGGGACGGTGTGGATTGGGAGATGTTGGATTCCAGGTCAGCATGCATAAGCATCCGGGCTCATTCCATCCGTTGTCAAATTTGTGACATCGGTTAGCAAAGACATCGGTTGGCAAAGACATTGGTTGGACAGAGTTTCCACTGATCCGATGTGGTGTCTCAAGAACCTTTACCTGTGTCTTCACACCGGTTGAGTCTTTCAATGTAATCATTAGGGCGATGTTCTCCCTCCTAGTCCGGATCTACTACCAGCCGGTGTTCCTATTTTTGATCTGAGATTCCTTTCCTTAGGGCCGGACTGGCCTGTTACTCCTTTGTCAGGTGCACGACATCGGTCTGGTGTTAATTTGGGCCTTGTCCGGTGTTGCCAGTTTTAAGGTCGGGTCCGGAGTTATAACAATTTAGGCCGGACTGAAAAAGGTGTTCACACGGGCGGTGTTTGGTTGAGTGTTTGTTGAAGGAGACCGTCTCGCTCAAGCGGAGAAAGGTTCGCTCAAGCGAGAGGTCTTGTTTCACTCGGTGCGGTTAAAACTCTGCTCGGATTTTGCATTGGAATTCTTCAGTCGGCCTTCATGCTTTTTACTCAGAATGGCCTTCAGTCTTTAATCAATTCACTCGGAATGGCTTTCTCTTTTACTCAGGAACTTGCACTTGAAGAGTTGGAATTTGACTGATTGAATTTCTTCTTATGTCCGAGCTTTGCTTTGCTTGGAAATGCATTTTTCTGACCCAACTCACTCGGAATTCCTTTCCTTGGAGACTTCTCACTCGGGCTCAATGTGAAACTTGAGAGTCTGCCCGAGTGTGATTCATTTCTGGTCAGATTTTTCCTTGTTTTTGACCCTTTATTACCTTAATTCCTGCAAAATAACATACCCAAGTAGAATAGAGTGGAAAGAGAGCAAACATCGCAATAAATAAAGGAAATACAGTGGACAATGACTAAAATCCTAAGCAAACTAGATCTTATTTATTATATTAAAAAGCACTTATCATGCATCCTACTCACCGCCTCGATATAGGCTTCCAAAAAACATGCCTCCACTCTAAGTCTGTCAAGGCTTTATGAAGCCTCTTTACAAGAGTTATTACACCATTAGCCTTCAAGATCTAAGTGAACACAAAACCCGACTAGCCAAGATCAAATAGTCCCTAAGTATCATTGAAATCCCCAAACTTCACAGCTTGATTCTAACAAAACCTCCCTTTAACCTTTGACAGCTAAAGGACTTCATTGAAATCCAGGGAATTAGAATGTTAGACTAAAGAGCTACAAGATTACTCCAAAGATTATTCCAAGAGACTGGAGTTGGACTTACATAAATGCAACTGCAAGCCCATCAAGAGGTCCCTTTCATCACCTCTATAGTAATAGCTTGGCTATGCATATCTAGTAAGAGACTTGTGCTGCAAACCTTACCATTTTAAGGACCCAAATACCTTCTGAGTGACCTAAAGCCTCCATAATCTCAACTATAGAGAATCTTAACTTTGTCCATAAGATCTTAATTTGGGTAAATGCATAGTGTGTTTCAACTAGAACCATAAATGCTAGATGATATTTCTCAAGCAAAATAGTCAAAGCTTTTTTACCAGCTATACTTTTAACCCCGATAACGTTCTGAAATAGCAAATTTTGTTCACTCATCAAAATAATAAAATTGGAAGGGGTTACACAACCATGATTAAAACTGAGGACTTTATTTTTCTCTTATCTTTTTATATCTTATCTTATTTACTTATTGTATCATATTCAATCCATCAAATGAGCCCTTATAGGTATAGGTATGGACTCTACAACATTAATACCTTTTTTGATTTCATGTCTGTGCATAAAAAGGAAAGAAACTTACACTTTAGGCTTGTTTGATAGGCAATATAAGAAAGACAAGACATTATAAACTTGTCCTATTTGGTACTCATTTTTATTTTCTTTCCTAAAGAGAGATATAAGTTAGAAATGAGTAAAATAATATTATAATAATATTATTTGTAACATCCCTCATTTTGTGTGAGGGGTCCTAAGACCCAAAGGTTAGATGATGGTGTATGTACTTTGTGATGTGACTATTTGTCAAATTTATTTTATATATATATATATGTGTGTGTGTAAGTATGTGTGTATGAATGTGTGCTTTAGAAGCTTTATTGATAAATAATTAAGTTATTAGAGAACATGTTAGTATTATATATGTGAGGTAACATATGCGATGAGTTGTGTGAGTGATCTACGCAAGTAGGGGATAATTTAGTATAAAGCCAAAGATAGTCCATTCCCTGAACAAGTGTTTGAATGAGGTCTAATAATGATCCTGGTAAGTGTAAAATATCTAGGGTAGTGTTTATATTAAAATTTAAGTAAATTCCTTGTTCCTTTGTGTTTTGTATATGAACATGTCTCATTGATTCTGACCCAGTAGGTGCCACAGGTGTCTGATATGAGTCGTTCTTGTTTGTGTGTCTATATTGATAATGTGACATTTTTGGTGAAGAACTCGAGGCCTAATTCCAAGAGGTTTGACCCTTGGAATTTATTTGAGAATTAAAACCTGATAACTTATTTTACATATGGGCACCTTATTTTACGTATGGGCACCCTTCAGTGTTTAAAGTTTATCGCACTCTACAGTTATCAAAATTGACCAATTCTTCTCCCCAAGTTTCCGTATCAAAATTTTCTACAACTTTTATTTTAGCCTTAAAATATAATTCTTGATGGATCAATACCAATTTTGAAATTAGTATGCTAATCTTGGAATTCTTTGATTCAACTGACGTGTTCTTAGTAATGTTGGGCTTTCTCTCTCATACGACATTGAAATCGAATGATTATTTTTTTTTATCAGTTTCTAAATTAAAATTTCTACAACTTTGATTGAGGGCTCAAAGGCCAATTCCTTGTGCATTTTTCCCAACTATTTTTCCAAGTATGCAAACCAATAATTAATTCCCAACTAGAAAAGTTTTAGTAATCAAGGCATATCTTCTGCTCCCAATATTGGATTTTTACATACTTTATATCATTTGAAAGAGAAAACAAAGATCTATAACTTTTATGTTTTGAGTTTTTCCTAATTCTGACCGTATCATAAAGTTAAAATTAATATAAGATTCTGCCCATTTAACTATACAACATCAAATTTTCTATTGACACTTGGCCCTCTAAGCTTTGGACACCTTGACGCCACATGCTCCCATGCTATTGGACCTAGTCCTCTTCTATCTCTTGACACTAACTATAGCTTCATGGACAAGCTTTGATCTGCTTCTTGTTAGTCTTTAATTTATTGTTATTTTCATGATGTAATGTGTGAAATAAGGCATGAAAGAAAACATAAATAAGAATAAAATTTGGATTGATTTGAAAATAAATGGAATTTTAGAACCTGACGCATCAGTTGCAAGGTGTATCAAACAATGCATGAATTTATATATATATATAATAGACCAATCCACTATTAAGAATAGGCAGAAACTCGGCAGGGAACAATGAGACACTTGTCTACATACTATTCAAGCATTATTGGGAACTATTGAAGAAAATCATAGGAAAATAATGCATTCTAAGTCAGTAGGATCTCGCGTGTAGCATCAACCCCACGCCCAGTGTGGGAGCCAAATTTCATAGCTAATGCGTAGCAGCAGAATGAAACTTTCAGCCAGTCCTTCACTATAAATAGGGACCATTACCAAGGGTTTCAACACACCTCTGCACTGTAGAACACCTCCATATACTTGAAACCACCTTTAGGCATAGTTTCTTTTTATTTTTGAAGTCATTTCCAAGTTCAAGTTCTTTTCCATCATGTTTTCACTTGTAAGTTATGTTTTTACTTTCACCATGTGTAACTAATCTGTTTATGTTGAAATTTGGTAAAGCAATCAATTGATATGATGTTGTGATTATGAACTATACATGTTTATGATTCAAGTTTTATGTTAGTATTTCAATCTTTTATTAGTATGAATTTCAAACAGGAGAATGATTTTCATGTGTGTTAAAATTACTTTTAATGAAAGTAAAAGTTAAAATACCCTTAATATTCTAAGTACTAGGGATAGAGTTGGTAGTTATTGTTGTGCTAAGGTTAGGACTTAAAGCAAATTTTTATTGAAAAAGCATATGAGGGATCAGACTTTACGATAACTATTTAGAATTTATTCACCAAGGGATCAGGTTTAATGATTTTAAGCTGTAATGACATAAACTTGATGATCAAATATGCATGTTCAGAGTTACTTTGTTATATATTTAGTGCAGGGATCTTAATTCCAACATAATTTGTCATAATGTTTTTACCATCTCAAGAATTGTTATTATTGTTTTAAGGTGTTGTCTTTGTAAGTAATTATTTTTATACTTGTTTCTAGATTAGATTTAATATTTTGTTCTATAATTACTTTTTACTATTCTTTGCTTAATCACTCAATGTACATAAAACATTGTTTTGCTAATAAGTTTTGTTTTAATTTTTTACCACCGATAAATAAAAGTTACTATGATTTATTAAGACCGATCAATCCTTATGAGAACGATATTTGAAAACTACAAATGATAAATTGGTGTGCTTGCCAAACATATAACATTTCTATATTTCCTCCACCAGTCGAAACATTGCTCCCTTCCTCTTTAATTTTCTTTGCAAAATTCTTTAAGAAACTCATTAATCTTTCATGGTTTTTTTTGAGCGGTGCCTTCTTTCTTCCCTATCACTTCATCTCCACCATTGAAAGCCTTTAACAAGCCCTAATTTCTCTCTTGCTGCATGCAAACCTGAGAGCTAAGAGGAGCAAGGAGTCACACCATTCTTCCTTTTTCTTCATCATGAGTTGTTTATAAGATATGGGGAGTAAGCTCATGTCTTTGCTTCTTGATTTCACCATGTGTGGGGTTAATGAAAATCTCCCTAGGATTTTCATTGCCAAAGATTACAAAAACAACCATGGTTCTCAATGATTTAAGAGCTAAAAATTGGTTTGAAATGTAATGCTAAAGTTAAAGACTTTAGATAATGGAAGTTGCATTTTGGATTTCTTTGGGTTAAAACCCTTGCTTTGTTTTCTTCCAAATTTTATGATGAATTTATAGCAATTAATTATGGCTCCTTGATATATGTTGCATGATGATGTTTAACTATGGTGATGATGTTCCTAATTATTCATGTATTTGGTGATTGGTTTGTAAGTGTTGGCCCCTTTTTGATTATCCTTGGCCGAGAGATCCCTTATGGTTTTAGACAAAATTTTTAAGTTGAGAAAATTTTTCTAAAATAATGGTAAGAGGTTGTCTCATAATTAGCTTAGCCGTGAATACATGGTGATGTTTCCACTTTAATATAAGATATGGTATTGGATTATCATGATGCTAAACTTTTTCCTTGGTAGGATTTGTAACATCCATGTTTTCATCTTTTTTATTTTTAAATCAAAATTTCAAAGGAATTAGATTATGGTTATTTAGAACTTTTTGATCTATGTATTATTTATGATTTTTTAGAATTTTTATAAAATTTTGAAAAATAATTTTATATTCATATAAAATTACTTAAAATTAAATATCTTCATAAGAAAGTGAAGTTAAATTATAAGAAAATTTTTCTAAAATTCATTTCAAGTAGACTTATATAAAAATATACGGTTTGAGTAAAATCTTAATTTTTACCAATCATAAGGAAACCAGAAAGGTACCAATAAACTTTTATTAACATAAAATTTTAGATTTTTAAAATTTAAACTTTATATTTAGTGAGATCTAATATAATATCGTTAAATTTTGAAAAGACTGATTTTTAATATTTAAATCTATTATTACATTGGATATAATATTATTATTCTAAGTTACTATTCTAAATAGTAAATTACTATTATGAATAGTAAATTACAATTATAAATAGTAAAATATTATATGAATAGTAAATTACTATTTATAGTAACTATTTAAAATTTACTATTTACTGTTACTATTCATAATTTACCATTTATAGTTACTATTCATAATTTACTATTTACTGTTACCATTCATGATTTATCATTTACTGTTACTACTCATAATTTACTATTTACTATCACTATATAAAATTTACTATTTACTGTTACTATGTATAATTATTATTTACCATTTCTATTTATAGGTACTATCCAAATTACTATTTCAAATAGTAATCTTAATTTTTTATCTTATGCCTATACTGAAATAAATTAGTATTAATATTTTTAGAACTCAAAGGCACAGAACGAACTCACTTTTGGTAACAAATCAAGGTCAAGAGGAGTGGGATAAAAATATAATATGAAGAGACATAAGAATAATGAGAGGAGTTCCCTACTCCTTTTAAACTTAATAATATTAATATTTTAAAATAATAACTTTTTAACTTAAAATTAGTAATAATTTTTAATAATAAATTAAGTATCTTGTGTGACTTATCCTGAAATACCTATGTAAGGACTTAGACTATTATAGCCCATACAGACTGAACTAAACCTATACAAGGACTGGATTATCATGGACTTACATAGACCTATACGGGGAGTGAACTATAAGGACTTGAAATCAACTTTATTAATTTAAATAACCATTAAACTTTGAATTATGATATTTATGAGTGATATTTAATTTACTTGATTTAATTATGATTGATTTGTGATTGATGATATTTAATTGTGATTGACTATATTTGATTATGATTGATGATCTTGTAATGTGGAGTTTGAACATATTGCAAGCACGAAGGAAAACCAAAACTCATTAAGAATTTTCTTACCTTACTCTTTAAATTTTATTCTAAGAGAAAGTATTTTATAATTATTTTAGTCTTTTATTTTTTCTTATAAAATTATTATTTTCATTAACTTCACTTTTAATCTATAGAAGAAAATCTAGTATTTATTTTAGAAGGAATCTGTGTTATGAAAATTAATTTATAAAAAGATTAAGATAATTAATTCTTGAATTAAAGAAAAATTATAGTTTTAAGTATTTTTAGTTAATGATTTAAGAATTATTTTCTTTTAGTAAATTATAATTTTAAAGTAAATTATTTTAGTTTTTATCAACATAACTAAAGGATATTTTGATATAATCGAGATTTCTAAACTCAATCTTGTTACGATTCAATTTGTGAAAGATTATGTAAATATATAAAGTTTTCTATGAGAAAGATTTTGAGACAATTAAGACTTGAAAACTCAATTTTGGTGAGATTAGAATTTGAAAACTATACCAAATTTATTTCTGTATAATAGAAATTCAAAGAAGAAATTATGGAAATGTACCGTTTATTGAAATGATGTTGTAACCTTTTATGGTATTTATTAATTGAGTTTCTAAAGTCTTAACCAACTAAAGATGCGAGTAGTTCATGCATCATGAATCATTAAAAAAAACAAAATGATATTGCCTGGGACAGGTTATAGAAACCGAGGATACATTAGAGGAGGCTTAATTATGAGCCTTGGGATGAGAGGGTGTGAAAGGATGCTTCAGGGGACCTAGGGTCACTCCCTAGTGTTGGGTACTTTCACAATAAAAACTTTCTCAGTTTGACTAGTCTCTAAGTGTTTCCATGATAGTTGATTTATTTATATGCCATGAAGGTATTTATCCGGGATTATAAAATATTGTAAACTCCTAGTTGGCCTAGTGCAAATTAAAATTTAAGGACCCACATACATAGGTAAGTTATGATGAAGATATTGCATAATTTATACATTCATAATTGTTTGTCTATGTGATTATGATTGATATAATTATATTAGTTTGTAAAAACCTTTTGTTGTTTATGCCCCATTTGGGAATATTATATTCTATTTCTCACTCCTTTCTTCATGTTTTGTTTCCTATATTTTCGATCTTGGTGGTTCATACAGAGTAGAGGATGGAAGAATCCAAAAACTAAGTACCAAGTGGAAAGGGAACTCGATGTAAATACCATGGTCTGATGAGTGAATAGTTTAAAGTATTTATATCGTCAAATAACTGCTCATGGATCACAGAGTTTCCTCTCTTATTCCAATTATATTTATTTTCTATAATAAATCAATACTCTATAATTCTGTCTCATAAGTTATTAAGGGTCCGTTTGGATCCTTCCGTTTTCCCAATCTGGTTGGTCAAACCAACCCTAAAAATAAATCCTATGGTCGTCTCGGACAGTGTGAAGGATCAATATCAATGTTTAAATTTTTCTATTTCCCCAACTTCATTTTCTCAACTAGAAACCAAACAGACCCTAAATAAATTTGAGGTATTTCAAGTTTCTAATACGTATTTCATTTACTTATATTCTTTGAAATATAAATATACACACGTAAAATTTAGGAATAATTAGTATAAAACCAAGGTTGTTACAAGATTGTTGTAATAAATTACATGGTGATGATTTGTGAAATATATACTTGTCAAATTATTAGATTGATTAAAACATTTTAAGTACCATGATATCCAAAACCATGGCATTAATTTAAATTGTTATGTTTAGTAAAACTAAGATTTTGATGATGTAAACATATCAGTGACTTATATGTTTTGGTTAAATGGTATATGTGGACAAAATCCTATGTTTAAAAATTGATGTTTGCGATGTTGATAAATGCTAGTTAGAATCCCTCTAGATGACCGTGAATGAGTTAGTATCATGATATTTAATGAACAAAATAATTAGGAGTATTTGATTGAATATAATCAACCATGATGCTTGGGGATATAAGAACATAAATGTTTTAAGTTGTTTATGTGAGCCTTGATGATTTAGTTTAACTGGGAATGAAATTGTAATTATTTGAATTAATTAATTGATAAGGAGCAATTAGTGCTAACCATTTAAAAAGAAATTGAAATCTATGTGTCGAGGGGAACCCCAGTCTAAAAGTATATGAAACGAGGAGGTATTTTGGATTTTTTAAAATAAGAATATGATTTTATTAAGTTATTGTTTTTATAAATTACTTGTTTGAATTATCTAAAACAAGTCCTTCAAGCGAAGATCAATGAGAATTAATTAAGTTTTTCTGAAAAACTTATGGTTAGGAAAATTTACTAATATGAACTAGATCCTTTTAAATTTGTAAAATTTATACATTTTAAAGTTATAATTATCTGTTGTCAACAAAATTTTCTTGGTAAACCAATTTCTTCAAATGCAGGTCTCTAAGGTATTACTTTGTGATAAGAAAAACATAGCAGGGGATATCGTCAATGGCCAAATGACAATTTCCATTATTTTATTCAAAATATGATATTTCAATAAAATAATTCGAATTATTATGGTTTCAAAATTTAATAAATCTATCCTAGTGATCTGTGTTATAGATTGTGGTTGGTTGGGCATGTTATATCTCTGATTTCCTTGGTGATAGTGCTTGAATATATCTTGTTTAATTTTTATGATACTTGATATAAATATGTTATATGTTATGGCTTGCCCCTCCCCTTGTATCGGAATCTTTGGGTTGAGAGCCGTCACTTACCCCTCTAGTTTTGTGTTCTTTATTTCTCTATATACATCAGCTGAAGGACATGGCGAGCGTGAACAAGACACCGAGTATCTACAGTAATGGGCATCAAACTGTTTGCGAAAAGGATGAGGATATAATATTAATATTATTAATAATGAGCTTATCCAATTTTTTCTAGTGTACACCAAATACTTGACATGATTAGATTCTTATCTTATTGTACATTATTTTCTTATGTTGTCTTGTCTTTTGTTTCCCATCAAACATACCCTTAAATGAATATAAAAACTACATTGATTTTATATAATGAGTGATTTTTTCCATTTTACTTTAAATCTTTACAGGTTTCTTAATGGAGGAAATAAAATACAAAATCAGTTTTTAGAGATTTTGTAATGTAAATAAAATATTTTGGAATATTTCCTTCTTTAAAATTAAAACTTGTATTCTAATAGGACAAAACAAAAACTAGGAATATTTTTATATAAACTTATCCAAACAAATAATATAATTTTCTATGTTTTTAGAAAAAAGAGTTATTTTCTTTTATAAGAAAATTTCTAATTATTTAAACAAGATTTTGGAATTGAACAAAACAACCTAATAACAAAATTTGTAATTGTAAATTTTGTTACTACCTTCAATTCATAGATGTCCATTTATCCCTCTTGAGTCCGTGAACGTAGCCTAAAACTTTTCACCTATACATATTAGTTTGAAAACCTGAATTGATTCCCCAATTAAGCTTCCTTCTACCACGTTCCTTCACTGCATCTCAACCGTGCTCCTCCATCGTGCCTAGAATAGATCTTAACCATAACTTCTATCAATGGCATTACCAAGGGAGATGGTTAGGATACCAGATGATCTTATTTTTTGTGTGCTAGCGAAATTGCCTCTAAAATCTTTAAAGAGATTTGAGTGTGTTCACAAATCATGGGTAAACTTATTGGAAAATCCTTATTTTTTGAGCATGTATCGCAATAATATTATATCAAAATATAATTCCTTCAATAACTCAAGTGTCCTCCTAAAGCAGTTTCTGAATTGTGAAACCCCTGACAAATTGTTTTTGCTTTCTGGAGAGGGATTTGAGAATAAGCGCAAATTAGATTGGCCAACTCTTTTCCCAAGGGAAGATCTTATTTTCATTTTAAGTTCAACTATTGTTCATGGTATGATTTGTGTTCATCAAGGATATTTTAAGGCTTTTGTCCCAGAGATTCCTCACAAAATTATGTTATGGAATCTAACTACTCAACAATTTCGACTTCTTCCTTCACTTCATATTGAAGATTGTCCACTTGGTTGGGAAATTGCGTCTGAGGTTCATGGATTTGGGTACGATTGTCTTACAGATGACTATAAGGTGATTCAATGTGCACACTATTGTGATCCTCCCAATGATGAAAACTTATGGTATATATATAGCTTAAGAAGTAATTCTTGGAGGAAACTTGATGTTGATATGCCTTGTAAGTGGTGTGAAAGTTCAGGTTTTTCACTCTACTTAAATGAGGTATGTCATTGGTATGGATGGATTGCACAAGGTTGGGAAAACAATGGACAAGGTTGGGAAGACAATGCGCAACTGTGTTTGGTTTCATTTAACTTGCACAATGAGGTGATCGTTACAACACACATACCCTTCTTTCGGGAGACAGCTACACGCTTTACAAATCATCACTTGGATGAGTTAAATGGTTCTATTGCTTATATCCAACATGATTCAAATTTTCACATATTTGTTTTGGGTGAACTTGGTGTGAAAGAATCATGGACTAAACTCTTTACTTTTTCACCTTCACCTTGCCCTGAGAGATTTTTAGGAGTTGTAAAGAAATGTGGCATTGTTGTGTTCTTTGGAACAATATATGGTGATCAAGAGATAACTTGGTTTGATTTAAGCACCCAAGTGATTCAAGAAGTTGGCATTAAAGGTGTTGGATTATTATGCCAAGTAGAAACTGTTCCAGGGATAAATATTTAATTCTTTTTTTAAGTCTAAGCACAAAAAGCTTTCACCCTAAGAGGTTTATCAATAGGATTATTATAACTTATTACCTAAAATGTTACGGAATTACTTGATTACAGATTGGCTTTTCAATCGCCTAATTTATATCAAGGATATAAGAAATAATCTATCTAATTATTAACTTTGCTTTTATTAATTTTATTTTGATGCTTTGCCCCATTTTATTTTTACAAGATGTTTGATCTCATTGATCCAAATAGATGTTGGACTGAATAATAGGATTGTTGGGCGCACTTATTTTATTCCTTTGTTGATTCTTTTTGATTATTGATATCCTTAAGTGTTCATTTTGTAGCATTAAAAAACAAGCAAGATACAATTTATTGTTCTATGAATATGACTTGGCCAACTCACTCCTTTTCATTCAATAGATGATTTTGCTTAACATCCTTTCTATCTAGGTTAGGCTTAATATTATCCTGCTTTGACTTAAGTACCTAGGTTGTTTTGGACATTTGTGTTGAAGAAAGTGCATTTAATGTTTCTATCTATAACACATACAATTTTACTTATATTTTAGGCAATTTTCCATCAATTGTCATTTTCTCAAGCATTTCGCTCCAACATGTAATACTATACTAGTTACAATAGTGTTTTAGTCTTATCGTAAGTTAAATTTAATTGATAGCATGTTTACTGTAACAATTTCTACCCCTCTCTTTGCCTTATCATTTTTTCCAAATTTAAATTGTAAACCAAATTTAACTAATTCCAAGCTTAGTCAAATAATCATTTTTATGAACATCCTTCATATTTTGACGTATTGTTTTCTTATGCCTAACTTGGTGTTTATGAATACTAGAGAATATCGAGCTCCTACGTCTCTTATTCATATCTCTTAACTTTCTCTTTCTTTACTTATATTTTCCCATGTTCCCTAAAACATGCCTGAAAATGTTTAACTTGTTGAGTTAGTTACCCCTATTACTAACCGTTGGAGCTTCAATGTCCATGTTATTATTCTTTAGTTGGTGTGTAGCTGCAAAAGTTTGTACCAACCATTCTTTTTGGAAATGGTATTGCAAGATGAGTTGTGTGTTATGAACTCAAAGAAGATACATTTTTACTTTGTGTTTTCTATCACGTTCAAACTCTTATTGGTCTTCCATTTTGATATAGAAAATGCTACAAAGGAAACCAACCTCAATAATAGACATATTTCGTCATTGATGGGTATAACAATAAACACAATGACGTAACCCTTCCTGTCACTATACCCGATGTCACTAACTGCTTTAGCGACACCATATTAATTAAGTGGTTGCTTAGCCACGAAAAATATACGTCTGAGACATAAAATTTTTTATCGCTGATCTCTTTACCCCATATGTCACTTTTTTAAAAAGTTTATGTATATATAAAAACTATGTTACCATAGCTATCAATTTTAATAAGGTGTGTCATTAAAGCAATGCCAAGCCTAGGGCAAATTTCAATAGTTATAAAAGCAGGGACAACACCTTCCCCGTCGCTAGCCTAGGTCTTTGAACTTACCATAGCGACATCTGAGTTGTCGAACAAAGGCTCTTGTCGCCTCGTTGTAGAGGGTCTCTGTTAGTCCTCAAATTTATAATAATTTTCTTAATAAAATTGTGTAAAAAAATAATGAAAATTAGTTTAATTTGTTATAAATTTAGGTTTTAATTGTAATAAAGGGAAATTATTGGATTTTATCTGCCTTGATCAATTTTCTCTAGTTTTATAGTGAAAAATTAAAGACATTTAAGAGAAAATTGAAGATCTGGAGAGTTGACGCGTAGCATTAACACCACGCGTAGCGTGGGAACTTCTAATGCTGATGCTACACGTCACACCCACGTGTAGCGTCAGAAGCTACGTGGACTCCACTTACAGGTGGCCAAGCACTTAGCCAATTGACCCATAATTGGCCAATCCACTTCAGCTAAGTGCCAAGCCGAAAGAGGGGACATGTCTGGGAATTATTGAATTAAAAATTCTTAATCATGGCTACTTAATCACGTGTTTAATGGGGGCTGAGTCAGGAACCTGATGTTACGTGCCAGGCTGATGCTACATGTCAGGACCCTTCTTCAGCCCTATAAATAGGGCTATTCTTCACACATTCAAGGCATCTCATCTGATAATTCAGAGCCTCTTTTCTCTCCTTTCACTCGAGTTTGAGTATTCTTTTGTGAGTTTGTAGTCTAGAGTAGTTTCTAGATGCTTGAGAGTGTTGTGTAGTATTGTAATTGTTGTATCATGAAGTGTTACCACGCCTTCGTAATGTCAAACTCTATAGTGAATCAATCTATTATATGATGTTGTGATTATGACCTCTGCATGTTTATGATTCAAGTACCATGTTAGTATTTCAATCTTTTATTAGTATGAACATCAAACGGGAGAATGATTTTCATATGTATTGAAACTTGTTTTATTAGTGTGAATATCAAACGGGAGAATGATTATTCATGTCAAATTAAAATCTGTTTTAGTGAAAGTAAAAGTTGAAATACCTTTAATATGCCAATTACTAGGGATAAAGTTTGTGATTATTGTTGCCATAAGGCCAGGACTTAATGTAAGTTTTTACTGAGAAAGCTTACGAGGGATCGGACTTTACAGTAATTACTTAGAATTTATATCACGAGGGATCGGTTATAATGATTTTAAGCTGCAATAATATGAACTTGATAATTAAATATGCATGTTTGTAATTATTTTATTATATTTTAGTGCAATGATCCTAATTCCAACATAATTTGTCAATCTGTGTTTTTACCTTAAGTATCTGAATTATTCTGAATTACATCTCAACTTCCTAGATAGATTTTATCATTACTATCTTTTTACCATATAAAAAAATCACTCATCAAATTCTGTGAATATTGTATAGATTGTTTATAAATCATTCTTTTGTTAATAAGGTTTTGATCAATTTACTATAGTAAATAGAAATTACTGTGAATCAAGAAGAATCTGTTTACATGAGAGTGTTTCCCTTTTCTTTGATTGGAAAAGCTAAAGAGTGGTTTAAATCTTATCCACAGGTAGTTTTACAAAGTGGTCCGATGTTGAAACAAAATTTTCAGAAAGATTTTATTCATCTTCAAAATATTTTGAAGCAATGACAGCCATACATTCTTTTTCACAAAATCATGATGAATCACTTGGTGAAGCATGGGAAAGATTCGAAGCGCTTCTTAGGAAATGTCCAAACCATAATTTGGATGATGCTGGGAAAGTAAGAATAATTTATCATGGTTTATTGCCTCAGTTCAAGATGATGTTAGATGCATGTGCAGGTGGTTCTTTAATGAACAAAACTGTTGAAGAGGCAATATCAATCATGGAGTCTATGTCAACTAATGACCGTCAAGCAAAGCATGAAAGGGGAAGTACACCAAGAAAGCCAGGTATGCTTGAGTTGGGAGTGAATGATGCAGTTTTAGCTCAGTAAAAATTGCTAACACAACAAATGAAGGCAATGAGCAAACAATTAGAAAAACTTCAAATTGCTCAAGTATCATCACTATCCCTTGCTCAATTAAAACAATGTGTGCATTGTATGGGAGAACAATCATGTGGTTATTGTGCCCCTGATAAAAATGAACAAGAGCAAGCCAATTTTCTGAACCATCAAAGAATACCATTATGTAACTTTCCTATCAATTATGGTAATTCTTTTTCTAACAATTATCTACAGGGATGGCAGAATCAGAACTGTAGTACTAGACCTTCCAATCGACCTCTTAACAATTAATTTAAGCAACAACAACAATCATAGACTGACAATGCAAGATTGTCAAAGATTGAAGAATCAATCCAACAGTTATTGCAGTCTGTGAAAACAAATAAAGCCGCTCAAAAAGCATCAGACTTGTAAATTGGCCAGCTAGCAAAGGATATAGCTGAATTGAAAAGTTCTGGTTTTACTGTAAACACTCAGAACCCAAGAGATCAATGTAATGTTGTTTTCTCCAATGTTGAAATTGATTGTAATGAAAAGAATAAAAAGAAAGAAGAAAAGAAAGAAAGTGAAAAAGAAAAAAATCAAAAAATTCTGATTTGATACTTGAGATGGATGAATGCGAAGTAAGTTGTAGTAGTATCTTACAGTATGACACACTGGAGAAATCCAAAGATCTTGGAAGGTTTACCATTCCTGTATCAATTGGGGAAATCAAAATAGGGAAAGCACTGTTGGAGTTAGGGTCAAGTGTTAATCTAATACCTTTAGGTCTAATGAAACAAATTGGTGATTTCCAGCTCGAGGAAGCTAAGACAACTCTATAACTGGCAAACCATTCGATTCAAAAACCATTTGGGATAGTGGAGGATGTACTGTTAAGGTTGACAAGTACCACATAAAGGTTGATTTTGTGGTACTTTATATAAAGAAGGATACTGAAATCCCTCTAATTCTTAGAAGACCTTTCTTAAAAACTACAAAGATACTGATTGATATGAACAAAGGAAAGATTTCAGTCAGAGTCAAGGAAGAAGAGGTAAGCTTTGATATGTTCAATGAACAACATGAATGTTTCAGAGTTGATGCTGTGGATAAAGCTTGCCAATCAGGTAAAAAAGTACATCTCATCCAAATTCTTTAATTTTAACCGATTACTTAAATGATGATAGATAAATAATCAAGCATCGGAGAAAGAGGAAAAGTATAACATCCTTAATTTTAAAATAAATTTCAATAAAACAAATGAAATTTTTTTTTGCAAATAGTTCAAATTTTTAGAATAGAATTTGAATTAAACAATTACAATATCAATTTTACAAAAAAAGCCGACCGGCTCTTTTAAGTTTATAATAAATAAGTAAACACTCGGTATTCTCAGGATCCGGCCAAGGCTTTCACTAAAATACACTCTGAGTTGTTGAGTGTCTTCACATATCATGGTTAGGCCCTTCATACACTGAAAAATGACAACGGTAGGGGGTGAGCATCAACATATCAAATAACAGTTATTGAATTGGATAAAAGTCCAATTAATAACTATAAAATAAAACCGAGACAGATAATATCATCACATAATTATTCACAATAATAATATACTCATGTTGCTCACAATAACAACATCGAGACATATATACTCATCATAATTCAGCATGTTACTCTCAATAATACATAAATCAGTGTATACACATACTTAATCAATGATCAACCAAAATGGGATCATTATTAAGTCTTTCAAATTTTGTGTTGCAACATTGGCTCCCCGAGCCATAATTCAGCTCCTCGCTGATTCGGCCATTTTACAGGTGCCAAACCGCTCTGCGCCCATAATGTAACACCAAGTACCACTCCCAGAGTGATAGTGGTCCTCTACTCAGTGCTACGGGCCGGCCTTGAGTCACACTCAAAGGCGTCCGTAGTATATAGGAACCACCACAGGGTCTATGCCTTCATCAGGCCGTCCACATCTGGACCGGCAACACAGGCCCCCTGCAGTCCTGTGTGCGTCTCAATACAGTTGATATATCAATCATTAATCAATCACATATCAACACCAACTCATATCATTCCACTCGGCATAATAACTAACATAGCATGTAATTATATATCAAGAAAATTCATGAATATAATTCATATCATAATCATCAATCTCATACCAACATCCTCAATATCATGAACGACAATATCACATATAAACTCAATATGAATGGAAAGTAATTAACATAAAGTATGTTATTTAATTGGGGTATCAATAACATTTCATACATATATCACATATATCATAACAACAACACCCCAAATCCATTTATAAACCATATATTTGAGATGTACGCTCCCCCTACCTGGAATTAAAGAGTTCCAGTAGCTTGTCAAGTGTTATTCTAGTAGCTGCTCAAGAATTTTGACTGGAATTGCACTTCTGCACCAGTCTCAAGCTTTCCTCGTAAAGAGAAGGAAATGAAGACTTAACTTTCTTCTTGTTCGTTGGTTTCCAGTAAAGTTTGGAAATAAGAGAATGATAATCTCACTTTCAAAAGTTCTTCCATTAATCCAGCATTAGAAGTATTTATATATACGTGATTCATGCAGAAGAGACGTGAATGAATAGAAGTATTCAGACACACGTCTCCTTTTAAATGATAAGGAAGATTTAAGGTATTTAATGAAAAGGGACAACTCATCAAGAAAGGTCCCACTCCTAGAAAATATCTAAGAAAAGATTTCACTAGAAGATGGAAGAACAGAATGACTTGGAAAGCTTAAAATGATTATTTATTCTGACTCGGTTTTAGTGTATTCCAACTCACTTCCTCATTCTAGGCATCTTTTTTCGAGAGGACTTATCAGAGTCTCTCTCCGCTCAGAATTCCTTTATTCAGTAATGGCCCACTCATAACTTTCTTATTCGGAAATACATCAGTCAGACATCTCACTCGGTTATACTTATTTCTGAGACATAGTCTTACTCTTTCGTCATTCGGAAGTTTCTTAACTGAAGAATCACTCGGATATTTTCTCCTCGGAATTATTTACTCAGAAAACATTCATTCGGAATTAGAGTCCTTCTTTATTCTGAAACACCATTCCTGGAAAGACTTACTCGGTATGATTCTACTCGGTCTCTATTCGAAAATGTCCCAGCCTGAGAGATACTTATTCAAATTCAAACTTCTCTTTATTCAGGAGTGCTTCTCTCGGAATAGCACATTTAGAAACATTTTCTCTCGGAGACAAGTCCCTCAGAGGCATTTCACTCGGATTTGCCTCATTCAAAAACGTCTCATTCAGACAGAGTTTTTTCTCACTCAGAAATGACTCTCTCAATCATGTTTCACTCAGAAAACATCTTAACTTAACTGAGAAGTAGTCTCCTCAGTCTGATTTCACTCAGAATCGAATAATTCTCACTCGGAAAATCTTGCTATTGATATTTTTCACTCGAAAATTCATTCAGAATTTCTTCTTTAATCCTTTTTAAGTTATTTTTCTAAAAATTATAAAAATTAGGATGTTACAAAAGGAAGTACAGGTGAGTCCTCAAAGAAAATTAGAAAATCACCTGATTGAAATGAAGGTAATGTCCGGCTGGAGATATTAAACCTAGCGCTCAATGGGAGGCAACCCATTATTTCTTTGTTAATTTTTATTTATTATAAAAAAGTATGTGTTTTATAAAGCTTGGTGTGAAGGATCTCTAGGACAGCAAGACTGGTCTGTTGTTCAAGTGGCCTCAATACTCAAGAGGGGGGGTGAATTGAGTTATAAAACTTTCGCTTGGAATACCTTTGAAATTGATTTCTATAATCAAGTTTATGAGATGATGCAAATGAGAGCAAGTAACAATGATATGCAATGCACTACAAGAGGTAAGTATTGCTGAGGCAATTTAGCAAACACTTGGTGTGCAATGTCTAAGGTATAGCAAATTAAGCAAGTTCAAGTATGTTCTTCTCAACCAAACAATACCAATCAACAAATGTGCAGTGTATGGAAGTAAAAGAGTAAGGAAGAGAAGCTTACAAACCGATGTAACGAGTTCCACCCAATCCGGTGTACGTCTCGCCTCTAAGCAACCCACTTAGAGGATTTTCCACTATTGTAGACTAGAGATACAACTTTGAGCAATTGCGGCTTCCTAGTGTCCCACACTCAAGAACCCAATCCTCACAAGTATAAGGGCAACCCACCCAATCTCTCAATCTCACAATATCCCAAAGGTTGAGTCCACAACCTTTGTAACCACTCAACCTAGAGTGAACAACCACTCAACCTAGAGTGAATAACTTGTGTGTTTGGAGTTTATGTTTACAATCAATATACTCTCTTAATAGAGCAGATATACAAGTGAAAAGCACTCCAAAATCTAATCTCTCAAGATGAGAGGATATACAAGTGAAAGTACAATATGCAAGAAATAGGCTTACAAAACACAAAATAGAGCTATCAATTGTTGCTTCTTGGTTGTGTGTTTGTGCTTGTCTTCCTCTTCAATTTATAGAGCCAAGATAGCTGTTGAGGAGTGCCCTAGTCCATCATAGCCGTTGCAGTTAGTGGAAATTTGAAGAATAGTGGAGACATGATCTGTTTTCCCACTTAAATCTGTTTTTCCACTAGCGTAATCGATTACACCCTCGCGTTGTAATCGATTAGCTTCAAGTCAGAGAGTCACTAATCGATTATCTCATTACCTGTAATCGATTAGCATCTATACCTGATGCATTTAATTTGGCTTCGCAGCATCCTAATCGATTAGCATGTCTTGCAATCGATTACCTTAAATTCCAGTGGCTTCCTAATCGATTGTATAGCTTCCCTAATCGATTAGCTTCAACCCTGATGCAATTTCTTCCAAGACAGAAAGCTCCTAATCGATTAGCATCTATGGCCTAATCGATTAGCTTCGCTGTTACTTCAATTCTGATTTCATGTCTTTGTTTTTGCATCGGTTTCTTCAAGAGTACTTGTCATTATCAAAATCCTTGCACATCTTTTGGACCTGTTAACATATTCAAACACATTCTCCCCCTTTTTGATGATGACAACTATGTTCATCTCTTGAGGGTTGTTAGTTTAAATAACATAGACTTATCTTTAAATGTATCCTTTTGCAAAAACAACTCTGCTACATTATCTCTTTTTCAAATAGCAGATGACAATTTTCAAAATGCAGAGTAATCACATTCAACAGCCAATGTCTTATCTCATTTTATCTATTGTCTATTATCTCTTATCTTATAACTCTCCCCCTATCAAAAGGAATTTAACAAACAGATAAGATTTTTCAAATTTGTTAACAGAACGTCTATTATCCATATTCTTAATAACAGAGCATATTCAAAATTGTAGTCAGAGCATGTTTATCAATATTATCCATATTTGTATCAGAGTATGAGCATGTTATCAATATTATCCATATTTGTATAAGAGTATTATCCAACATATGAACATATATTCTTCTCCCCCTTTGTAATCATCAAAAATAATTAGAGCAGTGAAGAGAAATAATATAAACTGAAATAAGATACTTTTATTGAATTAATAAAAATGGGAAATACAAGAAGTAAAATTTATTCAAAATGCAGAAAAACAACAAACAGAAACCAACAGCTAAACAAAACTAAAAAGTCTAATTGTCCGGGTTGAAGAAGCAGATTTCTGCAATTTGGTGAGCCAGCTCCTCATATCGCTGCTGCATCATCTCAAAATGTTGCTGCTCGGTCATTAAAAACTCTTGGAGGGAGTTTTCAAGTCGATCGAAGCGGCGATCAAGATGGGCGTAGAGAGATGCAAATGGGTCAGCTTGTGGGGTAGATGAAGAGGCTGCAGCTTGTGGTTGAGGTGGAGGAGGAGGAGGAGCAGGTGCTTCTTCAGCAGGAGCTTGGAAGGGAATGTTGGCATAAACGCCCTCCATTCGTGAGTACCATGCTCCATTTGAAAAAACAAGACCCATTTTGGTGACGTGATGGGTGCCAATGCAAGCTCTAGGGGGCACTTTCTCAGAGAGTTCCCCTGCTAAATCTACTCCACAGAATTTGAAAATTTTGGTTAGGAGGATACCATAAGGGAGCTTTTGCTGGTCCTTGGCGTGGCGCATGTGGAATTTGATCAACTGAACCCAGTTGATCTCTTTGTGGTTCAGCATGGCCCACATTAAGAGGACATCATCCTCTTCAACTAGAGCATAGTTCCCACCACGGGGAACAATCATCTTGACCAAGAAGAAGTGGAGCAGGCGGTTGTTCATGGTCAAGTGGCCAACTAGTTTGTGGTTGCTCCTAGGGCGGTCAGCTTTCCATAAAGATTGGCGAGCAGTAAGAGCATTGAAGCCCCATTCATCCTCGGGTTCGCCTCCATCAAAGTCAGCATTGTTGAGGGGCAGTTTGGAAATCTCTGCAAACTGGGCATTGGAGAGTTTGATGGTGGTGTTTTTCACCTTGGATTCAACCATCCCATTGACAAGGCGGAGGTTGCAGTAGAATACTCTCATAAGCTCAGGATAGTATTCTTCTTCTTTGAGGGATAGGAAGGGGAAGAGGTTGTAGTGGTTGAGGCTTTGGGTGAAGGTAAGGCTTAGGTTATCAAAAGTGTCAGCAACGGTATAATGAGGGGTCATAATCTCCTTTTCAGAAAAATTCTTCATAAAATTCTGAAGATCTCTAGGAGAAGAGAAAAACCTTGAGAAGTCAAGGGGATTATGAGCTTGAGCAGCAGAGGACCTAGCCCTTTTGACATTCCTTGAGGTAGACATGGTAAAAAAAATGCTAAAAGAGGAGATGAAGAGAGATGAGTGCTAGAGAGTTTTAGAGAGGTTTGGGAGAAAGGAGGTAGTGTGAGATGAGAAGGTGAATGAGGGGGTATTTATAGTTGAAAGTTAGGTTTAGGAAGGAGGAAAGAGAGTTTTGAAAGGAGTGAAGTGAGTTAAGAGAGGGAGTTGTTCGAGTGAGCCTAGGAAATTGGAGTTTTGACTCATCAGAACGCATACTAATCGATTACGTGTCAGGTGGTAATCGATTAGATCACTGTTTCTGGGGAATTTCAAACGTTTCATACAGAGGGTAATCGATTATAGGCTTAGGGTAATCAATTAGTTTAGAAACAGAATCGTCCTAATCGATTGGAGCAATGTAGTAATCGATTATGAAGAAGAGGAAACGTTTTGAACTTGAAACAGAAGCTTCGTAATCGATTATGGATCATGGATAATCGATTATCTTTGAAACAGAATGATTGTAATCGATTATGGGTGAGCTATAATCGATTAGCTTAGAAACAGAAGCTTAGTAATCGATTGGGATTAACAATGTAATCGATTATGGAGTCAAAAACTTCAAACATATCAAACAGCAAGGTTCCAAACATAAAATGTGATATATGCCATGCATTATGCCATTCAACAAGGTTCTTATCAAAAGATTCAAACACAACTGGACATGTCAAGAATGCCTAGCTCTCTTCTTATGTGAATGAATTGCTCTCTAGCCAAGGGTTTTGTGAAAATATCCGCTAGTTGCCTAGAGGTTTCTACATGTTCAAGTACACAATCCCCTTTTAACACATGATCTCTAATAAAGTGATGCCTAATCTCAATGTGTTTGGTTCTAGAGTGCATTACTGGATTCTTGGAGATGTTAATGGCACTTGTATTATCACATTTAATGGGGACTTTATTCAAGGTAATACCAAAATCAAGAAGTTGTTGTCTCATCCAAAGAATTTGAGCACAACAACTACCAGCTGCTACATATTCTGCCTCAGCTGTTGACAATGCAACACTTGCTTGTTTCTTGCTATGCCAAGAAACAAGGGAACTACCAAGCAAATGGCATGTATCACTAGTGCTTTTTCTATCAAGCTTACACCCCGCAAAGTCGGAATCAGAATATCCTAAAAGATTACATTCAACGCCTTTGGGATACCATAAACCAACATTTTGAGTACCCACAAGATATTTCAAAATTCTTTTTACGGCAGTCAAATGTGATTCTTTAGGACATGCTTGATATCTAGCACACATGCACACCACAAACATAATATCAGGTCTACTCGCAGTCAAATACAGTAAGGATCCAATCATACCTCGATATTTGGTGATTTCAATGTCCTTACCCTTTTCGTCTTTGTCTAGATAGCAGGATGTGCTCATGGGTGTAGCTATCTCGTTTGCCTTGTCCATTCCAAACCTTTTAAGTAGTTCCTTACAGTATTTGGTTTGGCTAATGAACGTTCCATCAATGGCTTGTTTTATTTGTAGTCCAAGGAAGAAGGTGAGTTCTCCCATCAAGGACATTTCAAACTCATTCTGCATAATCTTGGCAAATTCTTGACAAAGATTTTCATTAGTAGCACCAAATATTATGTCATCTACATAAATCTGTACCAAGAGGATGTCATTATGTTTGCGTTTTATAAACAATGTAGTATCAACCTTTCCTCTTTCAAAGTTGTGTTCTAAAAGGAATTTGCTTAATCTTTCATACCAAGCTCTTGGAGCTTGCTTCAAACCATATAAGGCTTTTCTCAATTTGAAGACATGGTTTGGAAATATATGATTTTCAAAACCGGGAGGTTGATCTACATAGACTTCTTCTTGAATGTAGCCGTTTAAGAACGCACTTTTGACATCCATTTGATACAGTTTGAAATCCATACAACATGCAAAAGCTAGCAATAATCTAATGGCTTCTAACCTAGCTACGGGAGCATATGTTTCTTCATAGTCTATTCCTTCTTCTTGGTTGTATCCCTTTGCAACTAGTCTAGCTTTGTTTCTAGTTATTATACCATTTTCATCTAGCTTATTTCTAAAAACCCATTTGGTGCCTATTACTAGATGATTATTGGGTCTTGGCACAAGTTCCCAAACTTCATTTCTTTCAAATTGGTTTAACTCTTCTTGCATGGCCAACATCCAATGTTCATCAATAATGGCTTCATCAATATTTTTGGGTTCTATTTGGGATACAAAAGCCAAGTGATTGCATGCATTTTTAATGGCGTTTCGAGTACTTACCCCTTTGGTTATTTCTCCAATGATTTTGTCCAAGGGATGATCCTTCAAAGTTACCCAATCTTGTTGTCTCTCAATTTGTGTTGCACCTTCATCATTGTTGACTTCTTCTTCTTTGTCTTGCAAGTTCATTTCTTGGAAGGTACCTACAAGATCATCAACATCTTCCTTTCTCGGAGGGTTATGGCTATTTTCATCAAATTTGACATGAATAGATTCCTCAATGGTATTTGTTTGTTTGTTAAAAATTCTATAAGATTTACTTGATTGAGAATATCCTAGGAAGATTGCCTCATCAGATTTTGCATCAAACTTTCCTAGATTATCCTTTCCATTGTTGAGCACAAAACATTTACATCCAAAAATATGAAAGTATGCAATGTTGGGTTTTCTACCCTTGTAAAGCTCATAGGGGGTTTTCTTTAAAATAGGCCTTATCAAACATCTATTCATAACATAACACGCGGTGTTTACCGCATCGGCCCAAAAATGTTTTGCAATATTGTTTTCATTTAGCATGGTTCTAGCAAGCTCCACTAAAGATCTATTCTTTCTTTCAACTACTCCATTTTGTTGTGGAGTTCTAGGAGCTGAAAAGTTGTGATTAATACCATGTTTTTCGTAAAACTTTTCAAAAGATTGGTTTTCAAATTCTCCCCCATGATCGGTTCTAATGGATGCGATTTTTGAGTTTTGCTCATTTTGGATAATCTTTGCAAGTTTCTTGAATGCATGATATGCTTCATTTTTATGAGCAAGAAACAATGTCCATGTATATCTTGAATAGTCATCTACTATAACTAGACCATAGTAATTACCTCCAAAGCTTTTGATTTTGGATGGTCCAAATAAGTCCATGTGCAAAAGTTGTAAAGGCCTTTGAGTAGAAACAATGTTTTTGGATTGAAAAGATGCCTTTACTTGTTTTCCCTTTTGGCATGCATCACAAAATCTATTTTCAAATTTAAGCTTTGGTAGACCAATTACTAAATCTTTAGAAACAAGTTTGTTCAAGTGGTCTACATGTATATGAGCTATTCTTCTATGTCATAGCCATGTTTCATCCTCTTTTGAAATGAAGCATTGTTCATCATTTGTAGACAAACTATCCATATCAATCATGTAAATATTATCAATTCTTTGGCCTACAAACTTAATTTCCTTATTGGTCTTATGCTCAATTATGCAACAATTTGATTCAAATAAAACTCTATATCCTTTGTCACATAATTGACTTATGCTTAGTAAATTATGTTTGAGGCCTTCAACATACAATACATCACTTATGGATGTGGACGAGTTCTTACCAATATTTCCAATGCCTAGGATTCTTCCCTTAGTGTTGTCTCCATAGGTGACGCTTCCTTTTCGTTTGGGAGTGAATGATGTAAATTTGGTTATGTCTCCCGTCATATGCTTCGAACACCCGCTATCCAAGTACCAATGGGTGTTGCTTGCCTTGAAGCATACCTGCAAAACAAAATCATTTTAGAGAACTAGGTACCCATTTTATGTTGGGTCCTTTAAGGTTAGCTTGTGGGAACGTTCCTTTGGGAACCCACACCTTTCTTAAGACCTTTGGTCCTAGTTTCCTAACACTACACTTATATGCACTATGTCCTTTGGTACCACAATGATTACATTTCATAAAAGGTGAGGAGGATTTGCTTGGTGGTGCAAAGAAGTTTTTGTAGTGCTTCTCCATTTTATGATTACTATATTCTTGGTCATATCCTAGACCGGTTTTACTAAACATGCATTTTTGTTGCCCAAGTAGGATATTCAAATTATCTCTTCCATTAGTGAATTTCTCTAGTGTCCTATTTAGGTCTTCAATCTTGGTTTCTAACACAATGCACTTCTTTGCAAAATCACAAGGTTTATCCCTAGAGCATGTTTGAACTTTCTCTAGTTCTTCTTTTAAGCTCTCATTTTCTTTACATACTTCCATGAGATGCAATTCAAGAGTATCACTAGTTTTCCTAGATGCTTTGAGTTTACTAGAGATTTTTGTAAATTTATCATATAATTCCTCAAATTCATCTAACAGCTCATTTTTATCTAAGTCAAGAAGATTTACCTCATTTTCTTCTTCTTGATGATTTGCCATTAAGCAAAGATTGGCTTGCTCATCTTCCGAGTCGTCGGAGCTGCTCACATCGTTCTCATCCCAAGCAATATAGGCTCTTCTTCTTCTTTGTTTGTCCTTGCCCTTCTTTTTGAGGTTTGGACAATCGGCTTTGAAGTGCCCTTCCTTGCCACATTCAAAACAGCTTGGTGAAGAGGAAGTTTCATTAGAGGTAGATTTCTTACCTTGGGGCTTAAAGTTCTTTTGGAACTTTTTGTTCTTCATGAATCTTCCAAATCTTTTTACGAACAGCCCAAACTCTTCTTCTTCATCTAAGTCACTGCATGATTCTTCCTCATGCATGGAGGTGGCTTTGAGGGCTAGCCCTTTCTTCTTGGTGGATTTCTCCTCTTCCTCGGCTAGCTTCAATGCTTTAAGTTCTTGCTCTTGTTCTTGCAATTTTCCAAAGAGTGTTGCAAGAGACATTTCATTGATGCTAGGAGATTGTTTTATTGCTGTGACAAGAGGTTGCCATTCCCTGCTGAGACTTTTCAAAATTTTGTGCACAAGCTCTTTGTTAGTGTACATTTTGCCAAGAGTAATAAGATGGTTAATAATAAGTGTAAACCTTTTCTGCATATCTACAATAGATTCTCCTGAATTTATCCTAAAGCATTCATATTGGCTAGTAAGAGTACTAATCTTTGAGTCCTTTACATCATTAGTACCTTCATGGGTTACTTGAAGAGTATCCCACATTTCTTTAGCGGTTTGGCATGTCATTATTCTAAAAAATTCGTCTTGTCCTAAAGCCATGGTAATGAGATTTTTGGCCTTGTAGCCATATTGGACTTTCTTTTCTTCCTCGCTAGTCCATTCATTTATGGGTTTTTCAACATTCTTGCTATCTATGGTATGCATTGGTATATAGGGACCATTTTCAATGGCATTCCATATTCTCAAGTCAATTGATTGAATGAAGATTTTCATTCTCTCTTTCCAAAAGGCATACCCTTCCCCATTGAAAGCGGGAGGTCTATTTATCACACCACCCTCGGGAAAAACATTTTGAGAACTTGAGGCCATTTAATCTCTTGAAGCTGTTAAGCTTGATCTACCAAGAGTCAAGCTCTGATACCACTTGTTGTTCAAGTGGCCTCAATACTCAAGAGGGGGGGTGAATTGAGTTATAAAACTTTTGCTTGGAATACCTTTGAAATTGATTTCTATAATCAAGTTTATGAGATGATGCAAATGAGAGCAAGTAACAATGATATGCAATGCACTACAAGAGGTAAGTATTGCTGAGGCAATTTAGCAAACACTTGGTGTGCAATGTCTAAGGTATAGCAAATTAAGCAAGTTCAAGTATGTTCTTCTCAACCAAACAATACCAATCAACAAATGTGCAGTGTATGGAAGTAAAAGAGTAAGGAAGAGAAGCTTGTAAACCGATGTAACGAGTTCCACCCAATCCGGTGTACGTCTCGCCTCTAAGCAACCCACTTAGAGGATTTTCCACTATTGTAGACTAGAGATACAACTTTGAGTAATTGCGGCTTCCTAGTGTCCCACACTCAAGAACCCAATCCTCACAAGTATAAGGGCAACCCACCCAATCTCTCAATCTCACAATATCCCAAAGGTTGAGTCCACAACCTTTGTAACCACTCAACCTAGAGTGAACAACCACTCAACCTAGAGTGAATAACTTGTGTGTTTGGAGTTTGTGTTTACAATCAATATACTCTCTTAATAGAGCAGATATACAAGTGAAAAGCACTCCAAAATCTAATCTCTCAAGATGAGAGGATATACAAGTGAAAGTACAATATGCAAGAAATAGGCTTACAAAACACAAAATAGAGCTATCAATTGTTGCTTCTTGGTTGTGTGTTTGTGCTTGTCTTCCTCTTCAATTTATAGAGCCAAGATAGCTGTTGAGGAGTGCCCTAGTCCATCATAGCCGTTGCAGTTAGTGGAAATTTGAAGAATAGTGGAGACATGATCTGTTTTCCCACTTAAATCTGTTTTTCCACTAGCGTAATCGATTACACCCTCGCGTTGTAATCGATTAGCTTCAAGTCAGAGAGTCACTAATCGATTATCTCATTACCTGTAATCGATTAGCATCTATACCTGATGCATTTAATTTGGCTTCGCAGCATCCTAATCGATTAGCATGTCTTGCAATCGATTACCTTAAATTCCAGTGGCTTCCTAATCGATTGTATAGCTTCCCTAATCGATTAGCTTCAACCCTGATGCAATTTCTTCCAAGACAGAAAGCTCCTAATCGATTAGCATCTATGGCCTAATCGATTAGCTTCGCTGTTACTTCAATTCTGATTTCATGTCTTTGTTTTTGCATCGGTTTCTTCAAGAGTACTTGTCATTATCAAAATCCTTGCACATCTTTTGGACCTGTTAACATATTCAAACACATGGTCTTCTCCCACTGAGATACCGGATTACAATATCGGATACCCACTGTACTAGTGTATAAAACTTGTCATCCGTTGACTCTTGTGGCTGGTCTAACACCAAATCTTTGACTCTAGTTCAGACCAGTTCAAATACCTTTTACTAGTTTGTGTTATGTTGATGACATTTGTGATATTTGTTTAATGAAATTAGTAAATAAACTTAGAGAAAGTGGTGTAAAATGAATTTATGTGATTTGTGTGGTTTGGACGACTGTGTAGAGTATATTTCACCCCTCGTTATTAACTCCCATGGTCAAGTAAGATCTAGTTGAGCTACCCAGAAGTCAAATAGGATCTAATGGTTGAGGTAAAGAGTTAAGCAGAACTCAGTGGACCAAGTAGGGTTCACAGGGTGTCAAGCAGAACCCCAACTGGCGACCGATCTATTTTAGTATCTAGATACTCTTTTTCAATTTGATTTTCTAGAAAGCTATTGATTTTTGTTCAAGAAGTTTTGAGTTCTCTTTTAACTTTTGTTTGGTTTTCAATTTAACTTACAGCAATCCTTTTTCATTTAATTAAATTGGATCTTGCTTAGATAATTAAATCACTGTAAACTGGTATTTGGGCATAATTTATATGGTATGACAATCTTTTATATTATGCGATACCTCGTATGCTTGCGGAACGACTATTAGTTCCTCTTGTTTTAAACTTTTAATTCCTCACGCGACGTCTAGTCCTCAGTCTTTCAATTGTACAAATGAAATTCCCCACCTTAATATCATTCAATGACTAACATATATATAAACATCCTATTTAGGCTTGAACCAAATAGTACCATTATTGATGACAAAATTCTCTTGACCAAGTTTTAATGCAACTACATCCCGCTAGAAATCAAGACCTTGGGGATGATATATCATTGATTTATCAGAAAATAAATAAACAAACCATTATAATAATAATTAAAAATTAGCTTTTGTATATTTGATATATTTTGTCTATTTTTATTAAATTAGTTATATTTTCTTTTTTCTTAAATACAAATTAAGTCACACCTCTATCATATATTTATTAATTATTGAATGAAATTTTGAAGTGGGAGATTGAATTTGAACTTTAGAATAATTGAACTAAAATTGTAATGACTAAACGTAAGTAAAAAATAAGACTAGGATTTAGGAACCAAAATTAGACATAGACTAGACATGGAAAGCAAAATTACAATTAAACCCGACTAAATAATACAGTATGAAGATACCTGTAGAAGTTCCCTTTCACAGGCACCTTGCTAGTAAGCATAGACATTTATTGAAGTTAAAAAGTCGCCAAATTATTATAGGATCATGTACAAATGCTTGAATACAGGAAGGAAATTAATCAACTAATTTATTAAAATAATTTCAAGAGAAGTGTACTTTCAAGAGGACTATAACATAATTTTTTTTACCAGTCTTTCTTAACCTTTAATAATAGACCTTATTTCTTAACTGGTCCATCTAGCCAACTTCTTTATTCAGCTTCATATATAGTCTATACCATTATTACTATTGATTATTTATCCAATATATTTGTGAAGACACATTGAAAAGAAACACCTCCATCATCCACCACTTTTATGTTCCTTCCATCAGGATTACGTGAGAGAAAGGCAAGAAACACAACAAGATTTTATAGTTTACATTCACGCATACTACCCTTCTCACCATAACTATATCAATGCTAAAAAAATCCATAATTAATCACCTTTAATAAGGGTCAAGTAATAACACAGTTAAGTCTAATAGTTTTTTTAAAAAAATTTCAGACACTAAACAATTTTAATAAATAATTTAAGTCAATTACCTACTACCTGGGTACCCACAACTATATCAATGCTGAAAAAAATCCATAACTAATCACCTCTTATACGGGCCAAGTAACAACATTGCTAAGTCCAATAGTTTTCCTTAAAAATTTCACACACTAAACAATTTTAATAACTAATTTAAGTCAATTACCTATTACCTGGGTACCCACATCTATATCAATGCTGAAAAAAAATCCATAACTAATCACCTCTTATAGGGGTCAAGTAACAACACTACTAAGTCCAATAGTTTTCCTTAAAAAAATTCCACACACTAAACAATTTTAATAAATAACTTAAGTCAATTACCTACTACCAGGTACCCACATCATCAGACCAAAAAGAGTAAATGCTAAACATCCCAAGACTTGAAAAAAGTCCAAGTCTTACTCCTATTATTAGGATAGGAACCAAAAATGGAACGTCAAGTATGATCTGAATATTGATATGCATAGTCCAAACAAATTAACAAATCAATGAGCTGAATTAGCACCTCCAAGTCCTCAATTAAATTGATATTTTTTTCTATACATTTTACATCTCGCCATTAACCTTTTTCTTGTAACAGTCACATCAAATGGGACAAGGATTTTGGTTCAATATATGGAATATGTAGCACTGCTAAACCAAATGCACTAAAAGTTAACCATTAAGTTCGAACTTCAATGCAGAATCTAAAATTTTTCCACTACCAAGAAAATTGCTTTCATCATTTATAAATTTCACAAACTGTGGGTAAAGAGAGAGGGAAAGCAGTGGAACAGAAGCTAAGTTAACGATTAACGTTTGTTTTTTCCTTTTTCATTCTTCTTTCTTGTTGTTGAAATCCGATTAGGGCCACTGTCCTTGCTTCATTTAGTTCTTCTCATCCTCTTAAATGTTTGCTTGCTTTATTTTCTTTGATATTGCTTTCTAGTTTCCGGTAGGAGACGTTTTATTTGAACTTTATTTAACTTTGTGTTTGTTATGACTTGCTGGCAATGGTTTACTTTAATTATATATTTAGATGGTTGAATTTTCAGTTTAGAACTATTTTAGGATGTGATGACTTGTTTGGATGCATGTCTGATATTAGTTTTTATATTACTTATAGTATAAGGTAAACTTTTACCAGTTTAGTTTACGCATCGACCTAATATCCACGAGTTTAGGTAGACCCGCGAGTTTTGGCTGTATAGTAATTTATTCTGGCTTCAATTCTTAAAAAATTGAAACTTGGGTTATTTTTTTAAAAAAAATGTCCATTTCAAACTTTTACCCTCTCTTAAAGTCAGCTAACCTCAATTTTGTGAATGAGAAAATCTCTATTACCAACACTTAAAGCCAGACCCCACCACCAATTGAGGGAGTTTTCAGCCTCCCAACACATCCATGAAATATTTGTTTCAAACTTCTGTTCTCTTAAAATCAGCTAACCTCTGTTTTGCAATCTTTTTGTATGAGCAAATCTCTATTTTACCCACACTTCCAGCCACCTCTACCCTAGGCTCAAACACTTCCTATTGTTTTCAAAATAGACAATGGGTCACAATGAATTCATCCTGTCAAAAGACTCTAATTACATTCCTCTGACATTCAATTCATATAATAATCCTAATGATTAAGCATACAAATGCAGTTTAAGTAGGAAAAATCTGTGAACCTCAACATTGCTTTTGGCTCCTTGTATACGCTCAGTCCACATATTGTGAATACGAGCCCGCCGCTCTTCAGCTACTCGGTCTCCAATAGGAAGCGTACGGTAATCAATAACCTTGTTTTAGAGAAAGGCTTTCCAATTCAAATTCATAACTATAAAATTAAGGACAGAAACTGAATATAAGACTTCTGATTCTGCGCATATTAGAGCTAACCTCTTCTAGCTCTGATAGTTGCTGAACACGAACCATATTGCTGTAAGCACGCTCATAACTCTAAAACATTTAATTTCTTTGAAAGCAAATGAAAAAAGACTAACAATTACATCATTCGAACTAGAAATAGAAACAATAATAATATTATATAGTAGGCAATAAAATGGTTTTATAAGAAGTCATGCAGAGAGGCTGCATAATCGATGTTACATGTGAATTAGTGAGATTGGAAAACATGCAAGACAGCATTGATTTCCTTTTCTAGACAAAAATCACTAGAAATGAAAAAAAAGACCAAAGCATAGCCAAATAGGATCAGCTATCTGGATCAAGCAACACCTTTGTACTCTACCATTTACCAAATCCTTCACACATCCAATTAAATCCAAGTCCTTTTAAGGGTTTCATTCATAGCTTTTCCCATCTCCCACGATTTCTAACAAAACAGCAGCAACCCTTTAATCCAGTCCACCTACTGGGCCATTTATTGGTCTTTTCCTGTGAAGCCCAGATACTCCAAAAATGGAGAAGTACCCGTATCAGACACGTATCGGATACCGATACGCGACCGATACGTCCCGATATGTATCCAAAAAGTATCGGAATTAAAAAAAAATAATTTAATTGAAACCCAAAAACAGATACACATGGGATACGGCTCCGATACGCGAAGCTCAAGTGGGATACTGCTTACGCACAGAGGATACGATACATAATTAAAAAATTAAATACTTTAATTGCTGAATGGCACAAAACGTGAATGACTTTTTGCTTTCCACCCAAATTCAATATGCATTTCATTTAGGGCTGCTCTATTCTCCTCCATCACGACGCGCTGCCCATTCTTCGTTCGACCACCAGCTTCGTTGATGGATGGTTCAAGCTTCCAGAGCCTTCCTCCTCCATCGTTTGACCAAGTCCATCATCTTCCTCTCCGTCACGTTTGCCCTTCATCTTCTTCTAGCTTCTTCCGCTCTGTCTTCTTCCTCTTGTCGTGCTCTGTTTCGTGAGCTTCTAAAGCAGAGCTCAATGTTTTTCTTCCGTGTGCTCGTTGTCGACGTCGTGCTTCTTCTTCCTCAGCATCCCGCCTTCTTCCTCAATGTTCTTCTTCTTCAGCATCCCATCGTCTTCAAGCTGCATCTCTGTTTCAAGGTTCTGCTATCAGAGCTTCTACACTTCATTGCTCAGAAGTTTGTTCAATGATTTTTTTTAATTCAACAATTTTTATTTTTACAGTTTTGATTTGAATTGATTTCTTGTGTGTGCTGCACTTTAATGTTTTTGTCTTTATTTTATTGTGTGTGTTGCTGATTGTTAATTCATAATGCCAATGTGTTGCTGTTTTTGTGTGTGCTGCTATTTTTTGTCTTTATTTTGTTGTGTTTGCTGCTGCCAATGCCATCCTCCCATTGTTGTTTTAAAATGTTTGGTGTTTGCTTGATGTTTAGTGAAATGGTTGAAACTAGTGGAGGGGAAGGGGGCTCTAGTGCTGGGTCTAACTCTAACCTAAGTGCTTAGAATTGATCTCAGATGTATTTTTTGTAAAAATTCTATAAACGTATCTAGGCCGTATCGTATCTTGATTTTTTTAAAATGCCCCGTATCCCCGTATCCGTGTCGTGTCGTATCCGTATCGTACTAAGTATCCGGGCAACATAGGTCTTTTCACTTGACCAAATATTTTTGGCAAAGACTGCAGCCTAGATGCTCACCTTACTTTCTCTCTAATGCATTCAATCTCAATCCTTTCTTGCCTTTCATTACATATCATCCACCACAACATCCTCATATTTGCAAAGCTAAACTCATGCTACATATATTTGAGTAATATGTTTTGCATGATTGAAACTAGACACAAGCATTGTTGGCGAATGATCAAACCAATTCAAGGCATCAGACTTTGCTCAGCTGTTTGCAAACTAATTAATGGTATGTCATTACCAGATATTTCTGTCCTTCCCCCTTAAAATCTACTTTATGAGCCCACAAAATCCCTCTCTCTACAAAGATAGACTATTTTCCATCATAAAATACATCCATGAATTAACTTCATTAATTGGATTGGACAATAAAAAAAAATACATTCTTGATATCAGCTGTGCCTGTGTTAGGAATTTAGGATAGAGAAAAAAAAATACGAATGAATAAGGAAAACATGAAGTTTGAATTTTTTCATTGACTGGTTAAAAAGACAGCAGAGAGAAAAAGAGAAGAAAGACAAGTCGAAAAAATTGGCAGTTAGTTTGCTGTTTTATCAAGCAGTTTTCAGATAAAAACACTATAAAACTTGTTTGACTAGACCAGTTCTTTAAAACAATTTTTTTTAAGAAAAACATCTTTTCAAGATCTAATTTAGGAATCAAAAACAGTTAATCTTTTTCTGGTTTCTGTTCTCTAAAAACCCATGTTGCTGGCTGCATCCATAGCTTCTCCTGTTAACACACAAGTATAACCATGGATCTGCCATTGTTGTGCCTTAGACTAACAATAACAAACTCACCACTGCACCTCAATGAGCAACCCAATCTCTCCTGGGTTCCATTCTCAATAGCCTCCATCCCGTGGTCCTGAGATAAGCCTGTTCTATCCAAAGAAAGACCCATATCACAAGCTCCATGCAGTGTCACCACTGAAACCACAATTGTCACTCTAACCACCTGCCTCCACTGTACCAAATCATCAGTAGTTTGATTGATCCAGCACACCTTAACTATGAATGAGCGCCAGCAAACTACAAAAGCACAAACTCCCATGCCTAGTCATGCTCATAACCACAACTTTGGACAGATTATTATCAAACCTGATCCACTAGTACACCACTATGCTGCCGAACTTTGTCAACAACTTGCTGGGCCGCAGCTTTGCTGATTGATTTACAAGCCACAAGCAAAGGATACATGAGCCTACAGAAGAAATATAACATAAATACTGCTACTCCTTCAGAAGTAACATAGCAACAATACAACTAAAAAGAAGTATTCAATAAGTCAATCAGGTGCTTCTCCTTCAGACGTAACATAATTATTATATCAACTAGTAAAGTTGATGAGAGGAAACAGAAAGAATCATGTGATTGCACTACATACCACAGATTTGTCAAGTAATCAAGTGAGTCTTCAGTACTCATCAGGTAAACTTAAACAGCCTTTTCAACACTTCTTTTTTCTGTTTTTTTTTTCATTATTAATTTTGTCTCAAAGACTCAAACTACTACTAGTAACTGCCTCCATCAAAAGCATCATAGAAGAGTACTTGATTCACTAGGTCCTGCAGAACTGAGTTTACCAAAATTGCATTTGCTGCAAGCCTACAACAGAATTTAAACTAACTGAAACCGGAAATTATTTTCAGAAAGGGAAAATCTAAATGCTTTATATTATTATTTGGGAGAAGAAGAAAGATGACTTGGTTGGGTTCTTGAGCATTACAGCTAACATAGTATTAAACAATTTATATGTATGTAGCAACACAAGAAGTCTACATTACCCCTTCACTCTCTCAAGTCTAGTTGAAAAAAACAAACAAATGAATTCATATAAGGACAGCCAGCCAAAAAAACAATATATATATTCCATTATTTCATTGCAATAAAATCTTATTATGAGAAAAAGATACAATATCATGGTGATAAGAACTTAACAAGGGGCATACAATTTCCATGGGAGGAGGTGGGGGGGACCCAACAACTTTTAAAATTACTTCCGTCTTGAAGTACACAAAGTCTCACTTCTAATAAATTTTGCCTTGTCAAAGAATCACATTTAAATTGAACGGTGTAGTTTCCATTGCTGCTTTCTATGACGCTCTTGATGAGGCTAATAGCATAGAACTTATTATCAGGACGAATATAAGCATTTGCAAGTGAACGAAGAATTTGTGCGGTATTCTTCATTTTCAGTGCCAATTCGAAGTATGTAGTTTGATTAAATTTATTTATAGAACACGTGCCATGTTTATTCCATTCATACGCCCAAAAGTTTCTATTCGGATAGCTCCTCAGATCAGGCCAAGCAACATTAAGTCCATTTATCAAGGGAGCTGGGAGCTATACAAATACAATACAAGACGTAAACTTCAATTTTTATAAATATGTATATTTAAATATTAAAATAAACAAATGGTGTTACTAAAAATAGAGAAACTAAAATAATTAATTAAAACCAACTTACATTGTTAATGTTGAATGTTGTGGTTGCACAGGACGTCGGCTGAGGGCCGCTGTAATTGGATGGCCACAAACCGTGGATAGTGAAATCCTTAGGGATAGCACGGATAGCACACTTTGCTTGAAATGTGCACAATGTTTTGGGCCATTGCAAAGCCAATTTAAAATAATCGTAATTGGCAAAGGAGGGCACAAAATGTATAAAGATAAAAAAAATAATGTTATATTTCATCATGTAACTATAAGCAGAAGAAAGAAAGGAAACAAGAAGCACAAGCCAACGGAGAAGCAATGAGAGAATGAGAGAGAGGATTGTCAGGTATATATACAATGAAAAAAATGCATGTTTAGCTATGAAATTAACATACAAAAAGAATCCAAGCACATGTTGGTTTTGCAACTTCACCATGGAATTGGAAATAAATTAGGTGCATGTTGATTTAGCTACTGCATATGCTATCACATGGGATGTGCAGTAAGACTCCTTTCGTTATGATACTACCAGAAGGGCTAGGCAGTTATTTTACCTACTCATTTAGTTAATTGGCGGTATCCAAGCAACGAGAACCACAAACTTTGAATTAAGCAGAGCATGCCCTCTGATGCCGACGAACCCGACAATCATTAGTGGCCACATGGAGTAGCCCTGTAATTTCTGCGTGTGTGATAATTCCCCTGTCTTCCTCCTCATAGCCATAGCCTCTTCTTCGCAACCCCATGGAATCTTCAATCACGAGCAACCTTCTGGAACGGCAACTCATCCTTTACCAGAACTGATGATAAAGAAATAAGAAAGGAACAAAACAGCAAAACGCATTGTGAGATCTCACACCTACAATCAGACATAATTAATACTACTATTATAATGCAAAACTAACTAAAGTGATACTCCATTTTCTTTGGGGTTAGATATTTTTTTCCTTTGGAAAAATATTTTTTAAAAATTTCGTTTATGACTTTAAATTTATTGATTTTGGTTTTTAAAAAATTAAAAAAGAAACTGAAATTGGTTACTTCCTTTCGTTTAAGTGTAGTTTCACGATTTAACTTACTCTTTTCAACAGACCAGAGTTTTATATAATAAAATACTCTAACCCATAATTAAAAACTGAGTTTTTTCAACAGAAATGACCTAAATGTAAATGTTAGAATAAATTTATGTATTTTCAATTCTTTAAGAATTAAAACCAATAATTTTCAAATTAAGGGGTAAAAACTAAATATGATTGAAATTTCAGGGGGAGAAAATAATATTTAACACTATTCTTTTAGTGTTTATTTTCTTGTAAAAAGAAACCAAGTTTAACTTGTGTTAAAATCTTTAACATTCATATATTATACACGATAAATAGAAACAGAAAATCTTTGTGTTTTTACTTTTTTTTTATAATATGATGAATTAAAACTGAAAAGAATACTATACCAATTTCCATATATATGTTTTTTGGTTTTTGTTTAATACGATAACATAAGAATGATTTAACTTTTGTTTCGTGGAATCTATTCGGTTATCATACCAATATGCTATTTAAACAAAATTATGACGAACCAAACTACCAAATTAATACAATTCATTAAGAAAATTAGCATCAATATTTTGAATAATTCACGCCAATGTGTTGTCTTACGTTTCTAACTTATAAGTTATGTGTTTTTAATAAATATTTTCATAAAACTTAGGCCCGCTCGGCTATTGTTGTGATAAAAAAAAAGTGTTAAGTTAATTTTTAAATACATTTTAAAAATAATTTTTAATTATATTTTTTGATAATTTTTTAGACATATTTTAAAATGAGAAAAAATAATGTTTTTATTTTTATTTTTAATCTTATAAACTTCTCATCCTTCTGAATGTATCAAGTACAATATATACTACTGTGCTAGTCACTGTCACACTGCCATAAAAAATTTTAGTTACACTTAAATTATTTCTAGATGTAGTATAACATTCTTACTAATTATTATTTCAAATAAAAAAATCCTAAAACACATAATTCCTGAATTTTTGAAAGCATTTCATATGCCAGACTGTAGTAGTAAAACAACTCATTGGCTAGTCAAAGTTGTTTTCCATTAAGACCAACAAATGAATTACAAAATTTAATAATTTTTATGTATATTATTTAATTGAGTTTTTGTTATTTCCAATTAATATTCCTAATAAACAAACAAAATACGAGGAAAGTATTATGCATAACTTCTTACGAGTTAAATTGTTGATATGTGAGATTAGTCTCGTAATTCCCACTTATAAAGATACTATAAAGAAAAAAAGTTTATGTATATATCAAAATTTAAAATAAATTATTATATTCATATGAATCGACTTAGTTGGTGAATTTGAGTATATAAACTCTTAAAAAAAATAATTTTTTTTACAAATGTTTAGGTGGCTAAGATTTATTAAAATTAGGATGACTTTTAAGTCTCAAATGACATTTAACAAAAATATTAAGATCATAGGAGTAAATCTCATGATGAGTATTTTTATTCCCTCCACAATAGTTATGATTTATACTAAGGCCTTTGGAGGAGTTTCTTTATATTATTAATCAACCCAAATCAGGGATATTAAGCTTTGACATTGACAGGCTCTTTGATCAATCAACTCAACTGCCACTTGAGAATCTACTTCAACTAATAAGTTGCTGACTTGCTTTTCATGAGCAACTTTTAAGCTAAGTATGGTGACCCATAGTTGTGCTTGGATTACAAACCGACAATGAAAACACCAAGACCAAAGATGCCCTGCACTCCTCCATTGGTGTTCAGCTTCATATGATCTTTAGGGGGATAAATCCATTTGATGTTTTCAACTTTCTCCTCCTAAAAACCTTACTAGATAATGAAGTAAAACCAATGTTGTGCTTGACAAACTCATATTAGTTGTTGACCACAATATATGAAGATTAGAGATGATAATGAAGCTTTCTTGCTAAAAACAAGCGAATTTCAATCTAGCCATTTTCGGCAGACTCTTCAGTATTTACAACAGGAGGTACATGGTTGCTAGTAAGCATAGACATTTGTTGAAGTTAAAAAGTCACCAATTTATTAGAGGATCATGTACAAATGCCTGAATGCAGGAAGGAAATTAATCAACTAATTTATTAAAATAATTTCAAGAGAAGTGTACTTTCAAGAGGACTAACATAATTTTGTTTGCTAGTCTTTCTTAACCTTTAATAATAGACCTTATTTCTTGATTGGTCCATCTAGCCAACTTCTTTATTCAGCTTCATATAGTCTATACCATTATCACTATTGATTATTTATCTAATATATTTGTAAAGACACATTGAAAAGAAACACCTCCACTATCCACCACTTTTCTATTCCTTCGATTAGGATTACGTGAGAGAGAAAGGCAGGAAACACAACAAGAGTTTATAGTTTACATTCAAGCATACTTCCCTTCTCACCACAACTATATCAATACTGGAAGAAAAAATCCATAATTAATAACCTTTTGTAAGGGCCAAGTAACAACACTATCAAGCCCAGTAGTTTTTCTTAAAGAACTTTCACACTACAAAATTTTAATAAATAATTTAAGTCAATTACCTACTATCTAGGTACCCACGACTATATCAATGCTGAAAAAAATCCATACCTAATCACCTCATATATGGGCCAAGTAACAACACAGTTTAATAGTTTTCTTTAAAAAAATTCCACACACTAAACAATTTTAATAAATAATTTAAGTCAATTACCTACTACCTAGGTACCCACATCATCAGACCAAAATGAGTAAATGCTAAACATCCCAAGACTTTGAAAAAGTCCAAGTCTCACTCCTATTATTAGTATAGGAACTAAAAATGGAACGTAAGGTATGATCTGAGTATTGATATACATAGTCCAAATAAATTAATAAATAAAGAGGGAGGGAGAGCAGTGGAACAGAAGCGAAGTTAACCATTAAGGTTTGTTTTTTCCTTTTCCATTCTTCTTGCTTCATGTTGAAATCCGATTGGGGCCACTGTCCTTGCTTCATTTACTTCTCCTCATCCTCTTAAACGCTTTCTTGCTTCATTTTTTTTGATGTTGCTTTAGTTTCCGGTAGGAGACGTTTTATTTGAACTTTATTTAATTTTGTGTTTCTTATGACTTGGTGGCAATGCTTTACTTTAAGTATGTATTTTGATGGTTGGATATTCAGTTTAAAACTATTTTAGGATGTGATAATTTGTTTAGATACATATATTAGTTTTTATATTATTTATAATACAGGGTAAACTCTTACCAGTTTAGTTTACATATCAAACTAACATCCACGAGTTTAGGTAGATTCGCGAGTCTTGACTGTATAGTAATTTATTCTAACTTCAATTCTTAAAAAATTGAAACTTGGGTTACCTTTTGAAAAAAAGGTCTATTTCAAACTTTTACCGTCTCTTAAAATCAGCTAACCTCAATTTTGTGAATGGGAAAATCTCTACTCTACCAACACTTAAAGCCAGACCCCTCCACTAATTGCAGACGTTTTCAGCCTCCCAACACATCCATGAAATATTTGTTTCAAACTTCTGTTCTCTTAAAATCAGCTAACCTCTGTTTTGCAATCTTTGTATGAGCAAATCTCTATTTTACCCACACTTCCAGCCACCTCCACCCCTAGCTCAAACACTTCCTATTGTTTTCAAAATAGACAATGGGTCACGATGAATTCATCCTGTCAAAAGACTAATTACATTCCTCTGACATTTAATTCATATAATAATCCTAATGATTAAGCATACAAATGCAGTTTAAGTAGGAAAAATCTGTGAACCTCAACATTGCTTTTGGCTCCTTGTATACGCTCAGTCCACATATTGTGAATACGAGCCCGCTGTTCTTCAGCTACTCGGTCTCCAATAGGAAGCGTACGGTAATCAATAACCTTGTTTTAGAGAAAGGATTTCCAATTCAAATTCATAACTATAAAATTAAGGACAGAAACTGAATATAAGACTTATGATTCTGCGCATATCAGAGCTAACCTCTTCTAGCTCTGATAGTTGCTGAACACGAACCATATTGCTGTAAGCACGCTCATAACTCTCTAAAACATTTAATTTCTTTGAAGGCAAATGAAAAAAGACTAACAATTACATCATTCGAACTAGAAATAGAAACAATAATAATATTATAGTAGGCAATAAAATGGTTTTATAAGAAGTCATACAGAGAGGCTGCATAATCGATGTTACATGTGAATTAGTGAGATTGGAAAACATGCAAGACAACATTATTCAAATAAAATGATATAAAAAAAAAAAGAAAAAGATTTCATCAAAAAAGTTAAACTATTGTATAAAGCTCAAGTACCTGAGTCAAGGATCAGGAATGGTTACTTTTCATCAATACCTTAAATCAATAGCAATGCAAGGCTGATTTTAAAATGCTCTTATCAATTGCATTTTCATGTAAGGTAAGATTATATTGACGTAGAGCATACAATGAAAAAAAACAGTTACTTCTTAACAATGTCATAAGTCATATGCAATGCATAGAGTTAATATCCAACACATGGTTAAATACATGTACAGCATGTGAAGTAATTGCACAACTTTCCCAACCCCTTCCCAAGGACACAGTGGCATCACTTCATATCAGACTACTATATGACTAGGTGTTGTTTCCAATACAAACAATTAGAAAATTAAAATTAATAAATGCTATAGAATAAAATCAGTAAGGGAAGTTTATGAAGCAAACTCACTAGAGCTGCAAGCTCTTTTGCCAGACACTTTCTAGCTCTTTCAACATACTTACGGGCTTCATCATACTGCCAATAGATTGAAATGCATTAAGAAAAATTGAATAAAACTAAAACCAAGCGTAGTGGATGTTTGAAGCAAACAAATACCTTTCCTCCGCGAACTAATAGAACAACCCTAAAGAAAGTACCAATACTACTTCCATCACTATTGGAAGCAGTGTTCCCCAATAAAAGAAAGGAAAAATATTCTTTTGACAAGCGCATCAATCATTAAATTTGTAATATATTTGATCGTCCCATAGGGATTGAGGTAATTACTATAATCTTGGACTAGCACAAGCTGAACTAAAACAACGCAGTGAAGAATTCATTCTGTTTTTGTTGTTTTTATACTTTCCATGTTTTTATATTTTCAGAAACAATACAGGAGATGAAGTGTGTTTAATGGAAGATAGGTTAAAATTACTTCAGCTTACAACTTCATTAAGAAACATGCAATTGAAGTTCAATCAAGCTTCAGATACAAGAGGACAATTCACAGTTCAAACACCTGGAGTATGGTACAGAAAATCCTCTTCATAGGAGCATGCCATCTATCAGCGTAAAGTAAGGCAGCTCTCTTTTCAACCTCTTCCTTTCCAAGTCATCAGTAGGTAACTGTTTATCCATAAAGTATCTATGTAGGGAACTACCCATGAGTTCTCATCAAAGGCACGATATGTTATTGCATTCAACGATGGGGCCAAAGGGATACTGGGCGATGACAAAGTGCTTTGCACCACTGTAGTTATGCTTCTAGGTTGCTTTGTGCTAGCAAGCCTCGAAAGGATGTCCGCCCTAGTGTTTTCCTCCCTAGGTACATGCTTAAACTCCAACACAGAGAATCTTTCTTCAACTCATTCACACAATTCAAGTATAACTGAAGCTGAGGCTCACGGACTTGGTATTCACCCTAAATCTACGATATCACCAACTGTGAGTTACTACAGAGGGTTACTTCTGTTGCTCCAATATCAATCGCGGCTCGGAGTCTGGCAAGACAAGTTTCATACTCAGCCTAGTTGTTAGACATTTTAAAATTGAATCGAAGAGAGATCTCCAAATGCACACCATCATCACTCTCAACGACGACACCAGCTCCACATCCTTTACTGTTCGATGACCTATCTACATCGACGGTCCAGTGAGCACGAGGTGTGGCTGGGTCTGCCCCCGTCATCTCCATGACAAAATCAGCTAAAACTTAGACTTTGATAGCTCCTTGTGGCTCATAGGAAACCTCAAACTCAGAAAGTTCGATAGACCACTTAATCATCCTCCCCGCGAGGTCCGGCTTGCTCAATATAGACCGGAGTGGCATGTCTGTTCTCACCGTAATTGGGTGTGCGTGGAAGTACGACCTTAACCATCATGAAGCCCAAACAACTGCTAGAGCGGCATTCTCAATCTTCTGGTATCGGCTTTCTGCTCTTTGTAGCGTCTTGCTAGTGAAATATACTAGCCTCTACCCCTCTGGGGTCTCCTTGACCAATGCTACTCCCAGAGCTTCATCCAAAATAGTCAAATACAAGATGAGAGTTTCATTGGGGTCTGGTTTTACTAAGACCGAGGGACTCAGCAATACCTTCTTGAGCTCCTGAAATGTCTGCTCTTGCTCCTGTCCCCACTTAAACTTTTTGGATTTCTTTAACACTTTGTATAAGGGAAGGGACCTATGTGCCATCTTAGGCATGAATCGAGCCAATACTGCCACCTTTCCATTTAGAGATTGCACCTCCCTCAGGTTCTTTGGACTTTGCAAGCCTAGTATTGCTTGGCATTTCCCTGGATTAGCCTCAATGCCACGCTGAGTTAACATGAAACCCAGAATTTTCCCAGCTGGGGTTCAATCCCTAATTTTGTATTAGATTTCTCTGTTATTGAACACCTAAGGGATTAGGGTTTAATGCTTAGGAATTAGTATTAATCACCTAAGGAATTAGGGATTAACCATCTGTGAATTGTCCTCTTGAACCTGAAGCTTGATTGAACCTTAATTGCATGTTTCTTGATGAAATTGTGAACTGAAGTAATCCTAACCTATCTTCCATTAATCACACTTCATCTCTTCTATTGTTTCTGAAAATACAAAAACATAGAAAGCATAAAAACAACAAAAATAGAATGAATTTCACACTGTGTTGTTTTGGTTCAGCTTGTGCTAGTCCAAGATTATGGTAATTACCTCAGTCCTTATGGGATAATCAAATATATTACAAATTTAATGATTGGTACACTTGCCAAAAGAATATAATCCTCCGGGAGATATGCATCACTTGCCGGCCTCCGCTGCTTTTAGATCCTCAGAAAGCTGGGAACTATTTTGTTTCTCCGCCCTAAGATCCTCTTTGAGCTTGGGAACCCCAGTCACTTCGGCTTGAAGTTCAAAGACCTTCCCTTCAAGAGATTCACCGTGCTCCTCAGGGCAGATAATTCCATGGATCGCTCAAGTTCTAGCTCCTAGGCCTTCTTAAGCTTCTCCTCAGTGGTCTTCAGGTCAGCCCTATCCTTGGCAGCAGAGGTGTTCAGATGTTCTTACTTGGAAGCTAGTTCATCCACTTCCTTCACACTGTCGACGGTGTGGCTGAGGGAGTTAAGGAGGCCAGTCAGCTCAGCTAGCTGCCACTTGCCAGCAACAATGGCCTCTTTCATCTCATCCACCTCCAGAGTAGGTCGGAGTTTGTAAAGCGGAGGTGGAAGAGCAGCTGGCATAGGCCACTCGTACACCAAGAAAGGAGAAAGGAAGGAAGTAGTGGGTGGATCCATCCTTACTCGGGGAAACGTTGGAGGAGCAGGACTGCCAGTAGGCTGGGGAATCGCCCCAAAAGACGTTGCTATATTCTCCACGCCCACATTATGAATGATTTTTTGTTTCTTCTCTGGAACGGCGCTGGGGTCTTCTTATCGGCAACTTTAACAAGCCTGCCCCTTTTCTTCTTCCCCTCTTGCTATTCTTACTGTGAGGCCTCCTCTTCACCGGCCTGAGATTCCAAGAGAGGGAGATCATCCCCTACTTCAGAGGTCAGAGGAATAAATTCAGCCCTAGCCTTGACAGTGTTCCTCTTGGCCTGGACGTTGTTCTCCTCGCCCTCTGAGGAGAAGCCATCATCTTCCAGCAAGGACTTCAAAGCAAGCATCTCTAGGCTATTTCTCTCTTTCCAATCTACAGAGGAGAAAAAGAAAAAATGTTAGTCATGGGAAAACACCGGATAACCATATAAAAATATAAAAGCCAGGCTATTTACTTAGATATTCATTTCTACTAGAAGCAGACCCCAGAAGACGCTTGCTCGAAAACTCCTTGTGAGCAGCGGTGAATGCCCTTAAAGCACTCAATACTTCGATGGAATAAAAGGAGAGTTCACTCTCATCTGTGAAGTAAGCTCGGCTTACGAGCAAGAAGTGCTCATGAGTCCAACTCAGAGAAAACTTAGGAATACCGTCCTCACCGAGCCAGAAGACCGGTTCGTTCAGCTTAATTCGGATCCCGGTGTAGTATAGCTTAAAGGATCGCCTATCGATCTTCACCAATTCAGTGAAGGATTTGAAGTTGATGACCTTCGCGTCACAGTGGAGAATGACAAATCCTAGACCGCCTTTTTTGTTAGCACGATAGACCACCTGGCAATAATAGAATAACATGGCCATGGTGGGTTTAAAATTGAAGTGAGCTCCCAAGACTTCGAGAACATGAATGAGGCTCCATCCGTTGGGATGAACTTGTGAGGGGGCGCACTCCAAAAACCTTAGGATACCTATTTGAAAGTCATTCAGCGGGAAGCGAACTCTAAGGTGCTGAAAGACGAAATCATACATGTACACAAAGCATTTGTCTCGCATATTATGGCAGATCCGCTCCTGTGGTCGGGGTACGAAGACTAGGAACCTCCCACGTAGCCTCTCTTCTGTAAAAACTCTGAAGCGTGGGGACACCGGCCCACCATCCTCGCGAGCATGTCTGGAGAGGGTCTCTTTAAATTCTTCTTTTACCCAACAGTAGGGGTGAGTCCTGTTTATGGCTTCCCAATCTAACCGGTGTGCCACGACATTGACACATCCCTCTTGAGTTCATAAGATTGGCACTTTACCGCATCTTTTAATCTCTATTTCGTCTGTTGCGTTGCAAAAGGTGTTTATACGGTGGTAAAAAGTAATGTCATCAGTAAGGAACCATTCCGAACCTGACGAGCTTCCTGGGGAACCGGTGGCCTCGGAACGATAGGAGGGTTCAGGATCAGGCCTAACCACTGGTCGCCTTGAAGAAGAGGTCTCACCTCTCCCTGAACCACGAGGCCTCACCCCAGAATGACCCACAGAAATCCTTCCACCACAATAATCGAAGGGCCTGTAAGGGATACTCCCCCTCCTATTCAAAGGACCAGTGCGGCTCTACCTAGGGCGCATGGTTGAGGTTTAAAGGAATTTAAAGAAACATAAGCTTAAGGAGAAGGGAGAAGTGAGGTTACCTAAAGGAAGATAAGGTTAGAAGAGGAAGAAAACTTCACAAAAATGGCAGCAACAATTTCTTCAAAATTTCTACAGAGTTTCACTAAGCTTGAAGGCAAATGTGATTTTTGAAATTTGCCAAGTTACCCTTTTATAGGTGACGAAGGGATTTAATGATTAGCCAAAGGTTACGTCGTATGCCTCCAAATGCGACCCATCAAAGTTAAAATGACTACCTCATTTCATACTCAAAGGCGCGAAATAGTAACGATTCGCCAAAAGGTTTCCTTCGAGATGGGCCCGAAAACTCAAAATTTCAGGCCCAAAATGGCCCCAGTGACGGTTACAAAGGTCATAATGACTCACGTGTTAAAAGCATTTATTTCCTAATCATTCAAAGCGTTCACACACTTCAGCAGTCACTCGAATAACAAGAGTTACGAGTTCCAAAAACTCTTGGGATTCCCCATACTACGAATCTTTGTCTAAATATGTTGTAGGAACATTATGAGGACAGTGCCTTCATTCACAGAATGACCCAACAGACAGTATATCAGCACAGAACTTATACGCGTCTCGATGAGTATTTTCACATGTAACACTGGCATCCAGACCTCTTGCAAACAGCATAGCTTATATGAGAAACTTGACAGTCCCTCACACAAGCTAGGGGACAGATGATCGGGTCCAGATACCGTTCTCTAGACTAGGACGTCATCTTGTCCGTTCTAGAAGGAAAACCGATATCACAGGTCAACATCCGGGTTGTAAAAATACCATGCTAGGTGTTCTCCTTCCACTGGTTTACCCGCGATAACACCTAAGACATCGGATAGCTTGATCCGGTCTCACTATTCTATTATACATAATTCATCTATACTTTGAGAGGATAAGTGGCTGTTCCACTTCCTATGATTGATACCCTACACAGCGAAAAGTAGAGGCGTCAAAATGGGTTCCAACCCACGAGCCAACCCGGCTCGGAGTGGGTTTTGGGTGGGTTGGGTTGAAAAAAAATGGCTCATTTTTAAGGCAAAGCTTTTTCTGACCCGGCCCACTCAACCCGGCTCACAGTGGGTTGAACCCGTGGTGAGCCGGGTTGGCCCACGGGTTGATGAACAAAAATTAAAAAAAAAAGACCATGCGGGGTACATTGGCACACATATTTCAGATTCAATAACAGGGTCTTATGTGACCCTTTCATTTCTCACAAAGTGCTGGCCCTAATTTCTCACGGCCCCAATTGGTATTGAAATGTGAGGAAAATATTTTTTTGGGCATTTTCTTGTTTTTTTAATCAATTTTTATTTTTTAAAACAGGTGGGCCAACCCGCGAGCCAACCCGGTGGGTTGGTGGGTTGGGTTGGGTTGAGAAAACTGGCTCACCCAAGAAAGCGAGCCGGGTTGGGTTGGGTTGTAAATTTTTGTAACCCGTGGTGGGCCAACCCGTGTGGGCCGGGTTGCCCCGTTTTGACAGCTCTAGCGAAAAGTATCTACATCACCCATCAAAAGGTACAAAGTACAACTACAGAAGTAATACACGGAAAAGGCTGATCTTCCCCATTCCTGTATCAGAATCGTACACTAAGCAGTGAACTACTCTTGATCGTACACTGAGCACTACATCAGTCTCATAGCCCCACTCGTGCCTAACGATTCATTTTCCATGCTCAGCTATCAATAGTCAATTTTCATGCATACATAAGGTTACGTTGTTCTTACTTTTAACATATTATTGCATTGCTCAAGCCTTCTCTGATTTATTATTCTCTTCACTAACTTGAGCGTCGGAGAATCTTCGCGGGTGACACCACCTTTCGCCCCCATCAATGTGAAAGCCTGGTGAGAAGGATCTCCAGGACAATAAGACCGGACTCTCCCACTGAGAGGTCGGATTATAATATCGGATGCCTACTGTACCGGTGTATAGACACTCAAATCTCAAACTTTTGTGGCTGGACCCTAGTCCGGATCTTTGACCCCGGACTAGACCAGTTCAAAATCTATCTAGAAAGTTGAGATGTAATTTAGAATAACTCAGATACTTGAGGTAAAAACATGGATTGACAAATTATGCTAGAATTAGGATCCTCACATTAAAATATAATGAAATGATTACAAATATACATATTTAATTATCAAGTTCATGTCATTGTAGCTTGAAATCATCATAACCGATCCCTCATGATATAAATTCTAAGTAGTTACCGTAAAGTCCGATCCCTCGTGAGCTTTCTCAATAAAAACTTGCATTAAGTCCTGGCCTTATGGCAACAATACTCACCAATTTTATTCCTAGTAATTTGTATATTAAGTGTATTTCAACTTTCACTTTCATTAAAATATATTTTAATTCGGCATGAGTAATCATTCTCCCCTTTGACATTTACACTAATAAAACAAGTTTCAAAATGCATGAAAATCATTCTCCCGGTTGACATTCACACTAATAAAAGATTGAAATACTAACATGGTACTTGAATCATAAGCATGCAGAGGTCATAATCATAACATCATATAATAGATTGATTCACCAAATTCCATCATAAATGATTTAGTTACACATGGTAAAAGTAAAAACAACACATACAGAGGTTGACATTACAAAGGCATGGAAACACTTCACGATACAGGAATTCACAATACTGCACAACACTCTCAAGTATCTAAAAACCACTTTAGACTTATAAACTCACAAAAGAACACTCAAAACTCAAAACAAAGGAAGTTCTGAAACTCAGAGTTGAATTGATGCCCTGAATGCCATGGAAGTTTCCTATTTATAGGGCTGAGGAAGGGTCCCAATGCATAGCATCAGCCTGGCACGTAGCTTCAAGTTCCTGACTCAGCCCCCATTAAACGCACATGATTAAGGCCATTATTGATATTAATTAATTAAAATAATCAGCAGACATTGAGAGCTAACATAGAAAAGACAACCTTTTGTGTGGACGACATAATGCGAGAATAGTTTCCAAGAGCTAAAAGATCGACTTACTTCTACACCAGTGTTAGTACTCCCCGATCCACATCGAAGTTTTGAAGTTTACTGTGATGCGTCTAAGCAAGTACTAGGAAGTGTACTCATGCAAGACAAGAAAGTTGTAGCCTATGCGTCTTGCCAATTAAGGCAACATGAGATTAACTACCCTACCCATGACTTAGAGGTAGCCGCTGTAATTTTTGCCTTAAAGATTTGGAGGCATTATCTATATGGTGTAACATTCGATGTGTTTAGCGATCATAAGAGTCTCAAGTATTTATTCGACCAAAAGAAGTTAAACATGGGGCAACGGAGATGGATAGAGTTCTTAAAGGACTATAACTTTGAGTTGCAATACCATCCTGGAAAAGCGAACGTAGTAGCTGATGCTTTGAGTCGAAAGTCTCTACATATGTCCACAATAATGATTAAAGAGCTGGAATTGATAGAGAACTTCAGAGATCTTAACCTAGCAGTAAAGGTTAATGCTAACAGCTATAAATTAGGAGCGTTACAAGTGCTAAGTGAATTCCTGAGGCAAGTTTTAGAGGCTCAACGAGAGGATGAATTCCTGCAAGAGAAGAAAGAACTCTTGAAATAAGGAAAAGAAGTCGAGTTCAATATGGGAAACGACCAATTGTTAAGGTATAAGGATTGAGTGTGTATTCTTAGGAAAGCAATTCTAGAAGAAAGTCATAAAGTTATATGAGCATTCATCCCGGAGCTACTAAATTGTATCAAGATTTAAAGAAGTTATTTTGGTGGCCTGGAATGAAGAAAGCGGTGGCAGAGTACGTGGCTGCATGTCTAATTTTCCAGAAGGTTAAAGTGGAACATCAAAAACCCCTTGGAATGCTATAATCAATAGAAATACCAGAATGGAAGTGGGATAACATTACCATGGATTTTGTGACTTCTTTACCCAAAACTCCATTAGGACATGATTCAATATAGGTAATAGTTGATAGATTAACCAAATCTACCCACTTTATTCCCATTAATATTCGTTACTCTATGGAGAAGCTGGCGAAGTTATACATTGAGGAGATTGTGAGATTGCATGGAATTCCATCAAGCATCATTTCTGATCGGGACCCTTGTTTTACATCACAATTCTGGAAGAGCTTACACAAGGCTTTAGGAACAAGACTATGTCTGAGTTCAGCATATCATCCTCAGACAGATGGACAATCAGAAAGAACAATCCAATCTCTAGAAGACTTGTTACAAGCTTGTGTGTTAGAGCATAAAGGAAGTTGGAATCAATTCTTACCATATATGGAGTTCACCTACAATAACAGTTTTCATGCTAGCATTGGCATGACACCTTTTGAAGCATTATATGGAAAAAAATGTAGGACCCCGCTATGTTAGTTTGAGACTGGTGAAACTTGATGCTAGGACTAGAGTTGGTACAACAAACCACGGATAAAATCAAAATAGTTCAGGAAAAGATGAAGGCAACACAGAGTAGGTAGAAAAGTTACTATGACAAAAGAAGGAAGCCGCTCGAATTTCAAGAAAGTGATCATGTATTCTTGAAAGTCACACCTACGACTAGGGTCGGTCAGGCAATGAAATCTCGAAAACTAACTCCTAGATTTATTGGTCCATTTCAAATAATTCATAAAGTTAGTCCTCTTGCCTACCAAATAGCATTACCACCTTTTCTTTCTAATATCCATAATGTTTTTCATGTGTCAAACTTACGAAAGTATATATCTGATTCTACACATGTTATTGAACCTGATGTCATATAAGTTAAATATAATCTTATATATGATATACCACCTGTTAGAATAGCTGACAGAAGAATAAAACAGCTAAGGGACAAGACAATTCCACTCGTAAAGGTCATTCGGAGTGAAACGAGAGGGGAAGATGCTACATGAGAACTAGAAACTGATATGAAAGAGTCTCATCCCCATTTGTTTTACTGAATAATGTAAATTTCGAGGATGAAATTTTTCTAATGGGAGTAGAGTTGTAACACCCCTATTTTTATTTTTATATTAAAATTTTGAATGAATTAGATTGTGGTTCTTTAGAACTTTTTAATCTACATATTATTTATGATTTTCTGGAATTTTTTGAAATTTTGGAAATATTTTAATAAAAGAATATATTTTAAATAATTTTAAATTCATATAAAGTGACTTAAAATTAAAAATATTTATAAGAAAGTGAAGTTAAAATTATAAGAAAATTTTCTAAAATCTATTTCAAGTAGACTTATCTAAAAATGATCAGTTTGAGAAAAATCTTGATTTTTACCAATCGTAAAAAAATTAGGAATGTATCAATAAATTTTTATTAACAGAAAATTTTGGATTTTTAAAATTTAAGCTTTATATTACTTATCATAAAATTAGTGAGAATTGATATAATATCGCTAAATTTCAAAAAGGACTGATTTTGAATATTTAAAATATACCGAGTGAAAGGTTACTATTTGGCTTAATAATTCAGCCGATATTTACTATACAAAACACTATGTATGTACGAAATTTTTAAAAGGTGCATAGTAACTAGGATTGAATTTTCAAAAAATATACAGTACTTTTATATTAAAATAATGAAATGTATAGTAATTTTCCTTCCTATAAATACCGAAGGAATTTTTCTTTAGAATTCACAATTTTAGATTAAGTTTTCTCAATATAGTAGTGTTAGTGAGATAGTGGTGGAAGTAAGAGAGAGAAATAAATTTTTTTGGAAGAAGGTTCTGTTAAAATCCTAAGGTAAGAATACCTCTCTTTTATATTTTTTAGGATTATTTTTATATCGGTTTTAGAAATCTATTATTATACTAGAAATAATATTATTTTAAGTTACTATTCTAAGTAGTAATCTTAATTTTCATCTTGTAACTATATTCAAATAAAATTGGTATGTTTTAGAACTCAAAGACGAGGCGTACAGATTTTCAATAATGAATCAGTGTACAAGAGGTAAGGGGGAGTGAGATAAGAATATAATATGAAAAGAAATAAGAATAATGGGAGGAGTCCCCTACTCCTTTTAAATTTAATAATATTATTATTTTAAAATATTAACTTTTTAACTTAAAATTTATAATAAAATTTAAATTAAATATCTTATGTAACTAACTCTAAAATACCTATACAAATACCTAGATAACGTATGCGAACTGGACTGAACCTATGCAAGGACTTGGATTATTATGACCTGTATGGACTGAACTATACCTATGCGAGGATTGGACTATATGGACATACATAGACCCATGCAATAAAGACTCAAAATCAATCTTATTAATCTGAATAACTATTAAGATTTGAATTACATTTATGAGTGATATTTAATTTATTTGAATTGTTTATAGTTGATAATATTTGATTTTGATTGATATTTAATTGTGATTAATAATATTTGATGTGATTAATGATATTTAGTTATGATTGATAATGCTTGATTTTGATTGATGATCTTGTGATGTGGAGTTTGAGCATATAGCGAGCATGACGGAAAGCTAAAACTCAGTAAGAATTTTCTTACCTTACTCTTTAAATTTTTATTACTTTAAATCTTTTCTTCTTAGAAATTATTCGTATTAACTTCACTTTCAATATTTAGAATAAAAAAATAGTATTTATTTTAGAAAGAAGACATTTTATGAAAATTAATTTATAACAAATTAAGATAATTAAATTTTGAATTAAAGAAAAATTTTATAATTTTAAGTATTTTTGGTTAATGATTTAAAGATTATTCTTTTTTAATAAAATAAAATTTTCAAAAGAAAACTATTTTCATTTTCCAACTTAATAACTAAAGATATTTGGAAATAATTAAAATTTCTAAATTCGATCTTGTTAAGATTCAATTTGAGAAAAATTATGTAAAGTTTTATATGAAAGTTTTGAGATATTTAAGGCTTAGAAACTCAATTTCGGTGAGATTCGAAAACTCTACTAAATTTATTTCTGTGGGACAGAAATTTAGAGAATTGAGAAAATTTACAGTTTATTGAAATGATGTTGTAAACCTTTAAGGTATTTAATAATTGGGTTTCTAAAAGTCTTAACCAACTAAATACGCGAGTAGTTCATGCATCATAAATCATTAAAGTGAAACAAAATGATATTGTCTGGGGACGGATAATAGAAACTAAGGATACATTAGAGGAGGCTTAATTACGAGTCTTGGGATGAAAGGGTGTGAAAGGGTGCTTCAGGGGACCTGGGGTAGCTCCCTAGTGTCGAGTACTTTTACAATAAAAACTTTCTTAATCTGACTAGTCTCTAAGTGTTTCCATGTCAGTTGAGCTGTTTATATTATTATTATCCGGACTTATGGAACAGTGTAAACTCCTAGTTGGCCCAGTGTAAATTAAAATTTAAGGGCCCACATATATAGGTAAGTTATGATGAAGATATTGCATAACATTCATGCATTCATAATTGATTGTGTGTGATTGTGATTGTGATTGTAATTGATATTATTATATATTAGTTTGTGAAAACCCTTTATTGCTTATGCCTCATTTGGGAATATTATATTCTATTTCTCACTCCTTTCTCCGTGTTTTTGTTTCATATGTTTTAAATTGATGGTTCAGAGGGAAGGATTGAAGAATCTTGGCAGTAAATATAGTACGTTCTAGAAAGGGAGCTCGGTATGAATACCGTGATCTAATGAATAAATAAAGTTATTAAGTAACTGCTACTGGGCCATAGAGTTTCCTCTTTTTCTTATAATGTTTAATATTTATTTTCTTCAGATGAATGTAAAATAACTTTATAAAGTTTTAATAATATTTATGAGGTATTTCAGAAATGATGTATGTAATTTATTCCGATAGTTTCCTTTTATCAATCATTTCTTTAGTAAAAAAAATTTACAAATTTTTCTAGTATTTATTAAGGTGTAGCAGAGAGTGTTACACAAAACCTCATTCGCCTACCATATGCCATCTTTATCATCAAGTTGCTTTATCACTACAAAGTAGATTTCAAGATCGAAGTGAAAGAACTTATCAGACCAAAAGGAGCTATTGGGAACTCTCATCTTACAAAGATGAACATCGTTGAGTATCATGGACTTTGACAGTACCTCCGCCAAGGTGGAAATGATGATGATGAAACTGTTGCTCCTCCACCTCCTCCACCTGCTGCTCCTGCTGATGATCTTTTTACTCGCCTCACTGCTCACATGGATCAATGCTTTGACCTGCTAGAAGCAAATATCAACACAAGGCTTGACAAGATTGAAGCCAATATGGAAGAACGCTACACTGAACTTGCGACTCAGATTTCTAGCATTCATTTCCATCAGCCTTAGATAGCTTTCATTTTCATTACTTGAACTTTGTTGTTCCTATTTTATGATATTTCTGTTTGAACCTTGTTGCCCTTATATGGCCTTTTTGGTTATTAAATCTTATGTTGTTTGAATTTTATGTTAATTAATTTTCACGCTTGTTCAATCTTGATGGTGATTGATCCTCGTTATGCAATGAATATTTCCTTTCTTTCCCTAAAGGTTGCACTATTTTGATAATGACAAAGGGGGAGAGTAATGTGTAATGTATAATGAGAGTAATGTATGATTAGATGAATATGAATGAATGCAATGATTCCATACTAAAAAACAAAGGGGGAGACACACTCTGTTCTAAAAACTTGAAAATATTCATCGAGTGGTCCTTTCTCATTTTTACATGAATATTGATTATTGATACTAACACCCCAGGAGATGGCCATTAGTTGTCATCATCAAAAAGTGGGAGAATGTATTTGTATGTTGTAGATAGGTTTTGATAATGACAAGTACCCAAGAACAATAAGAGCATTACAAGTACAATGAACAAATCAAAAGAATACATTTGATGTACTCAAATCAAAGATTCAAGGAATCATGAAGAACATGCTCTCAAATGGATAAAGAATTCAAGAAAGTAATGCATAAGGATCAAAGAAAGGAACCATGACTCAAAACGCTTCAAGGAAACATCAAAAAGCATGGAAAAACACCAAACAGCATTGCTTGAATTGATTCACACACGTAGGAATCGATTCAAAGGCCTGGACGTTCCAAAAATATCAAAACAGAATGGCCTAAATCGACTCAGAGGAGCTTGAATCGATTCACACGTCTGGAAGTCCCAAAATTCTCAAAATAGAACGGCTTGAATCGATTCACCGAGGCCTGAATCGATTCACACGTCCCTGGAAGCCCAAAATGCCCAAGTCAGAATGCCTTGAATCGATTCGGAAACGTATAAATCGATTCAAGTAATGGGAAACATAACTAAAAAGACATAGATCCAAAACCCACTGTACACAGAGACAAGCTGGAACCATGATGTGTAACAGCTATGAAGACCTCTAAGGCTCTATAAATGGATCTCCAACTCAAGCACAAGACACACCAACCAGAAGCAATCAATCAAAGCTTACATTTGTGCTTAGTGAGTTATTTTTTTTTTGTATAAGTTTTATTATTCTGAAACTTTGAGCTTGTATTTGTAAATCCTCTCTTCTTGTTGAGAGTTACCATTGTGAGAACTTTCATTTGCTTATCCACTCTATTGAGAGAGTATAATCTTGTAAGCCAAACACCAAAACACCAAGGTATTCACTCTAGGTTGAGCGGTCACAAAGGTTGGAGTTCAACCTTTGGGTATTGTGAGATTGGGTGGGGTGCCTTTTGCTTGTGAGAATTGGGTTCTTAAGTATGGGACACTAGGAGACAATTGCTCAAAGCTTGTATCTCAAATGTTCAATAGTGGAATCCTTCAAGTGGGTTGCTTGAAGGCGAGACGTACACCGGATTGGTGGAACTTGTTAAATTGGTTTGCATTTCTTTTAACCTTGAACTCTTTATTTGATTGTGCATACAAACTGCTTGTTGAATTGTCTGAGTTGATTGCTTAAGTTAATTGTGCTCCCCAAAAGAAACTTAACAATTGCACACCAACTGTTTGATAAAATTACTAACCATTATTCTATCTTGATTCTCATTTCTCAGTTAAGTTTCACTTGACTTTAAGAGTTCATTATCTCAAATCAAACCAATTTCTATGTGATACATAATTGTTGCTTGTAAATTTCTGTATATCTCATTGAGATTGCATAAAGAACCAAATTCAAAGGCATTCCAAGTTAAAATTTTAAATGCTCAATTTACCCCCCTTTTGAGTATTGAGGCCACTTGAATAACAGCTTTCTTAACGGGGCAAGTAATACACATTAGACAATAAAGTAATTAAGAAAAAATTAACATCTTATTCGAGGTACCAGCCCTAAGATCTACAACACATATGCTCCTTTCTTTTTTATTTATTTATTTAGAGATAAGAAATTACAGAAATCAATCTCTTTATTTTTATCTTTAAGTTGTTTAATTTACACTAAAGTTTGGGTTGTCAAACTAAGTGTAAGTGATGGTCCTTAGCTTCCTAAAAAAACTATTAAGTTATTCTGAATAATTCATAAAGTAATGGACTTCACCCTATCATCTGACTTACCAATAATACACAAAATTAAGCTATTAAAAATTAGGCGTCAGAGATACAAAGGACCTAAAAGAATCTGAATTTCTATAATACTTATGTAGACACTCTATTGAAATTTGAAAATAAGATTATGAATTTACATGCTTAAATTCTTTAATAAACCTTTATTACTAATGATTGAGAATTATTTGTGTGATAAATTATTCTATGAAAATTTAACTCTTATTACTATTATTAGTGCAGAATCAATCATACCAATGATTTATTGTTTGAACACATACTGTCCCTTTGCACCCTTTAAATGGTCGATCATATGTGAAATTATCAATTTTAGCCCTTTATTAATTTTAAGCCATATGTGTAGTTAAATTCTGTAGAGATGAACCTGGCATTTCAGATTTACAGGGTTTATACTTGAGCATTTTTTTTTATCTTGTTGTCTAATTAACCTTTTATTTATCGTCTCATACTTGAACGTTGGAATAGCTGTGGTTACTAGCTAGTTACTCGTATCGTAGTGATGAAAGGTTAGCATTGGGAAGCCTTGGACCTCTCCACATTATTATTTTATTATATGTTTTATTTATTGTAAATTTAGTGAGATGAATTTAGAGGTGGTGGATTGCTTTTTCTTTTTATGAACACTATAATTATCTTCCGTTGTTTTTGTTTTGTAAATGCTTTTTGCGATGCAGTCGTCATCCAGAGGTCAAGTGGGCTCAGAGGGCTGACAAGGTCTATACCACAATGCAATTGCCTGACTCGAAAATTTTCAAAATGGATCTTACGCTAGATGGTGTTTTAACCTTTACTAGCAGTGCTAGTGCTGAAGATCGTCAGTATGAGCTGAAACTTGAGCTCTTCGACAAGGTTAATGTAGAGGTGAGAAGATGTTCTTAATTTATTTATTTGTTTGTTTTTCTATTTTCGTGTGTAGTGAATACTATTACTAACATTGACTGATATAACACTTGCTCATATGTAATTGTCTTCTAGATTTATATTTACGGTTCATGTCATGGTTTAAATGCATGATTGTGGTTTTTTCTTTGATTTACGCTACTCATCATTTTCTTCTTTCAGGAGAGCAAAATTAATGTAGGAGTGCGAAGCATATTCTGTGTAATACAAAAGGTAGAAAATGGGTGGTGGAAAAGGTTACTGCATGCAGAAGGAAAGCCTCCACATTATGTGAAAGTAGATTGGGATAAATGGGTGGATGGGATGAAGATGATGGTATAGATGTTTGTAACTATGTTCTTCTATAGTTTTTAATGTGTTATAGAATGCAGTATACTCTTTTGTATAGTCTTATAGATGGATTTCTCGGTATGGAATGTGTTCATTTGATTTTTTTGGTTTAAACTTGCATGTATTCTAATTATAATCATTTAATCCTTACTGTTCTTTTTAGGTATAGAAATTTGGAAGGATGGGAGATGATCCAATAGGGGGGATGGATTTCTCTGTATGCAATTTGTCAGTTGATTTACTGTTCTTTCATTGTTGTTATATGTTCTGATAAGTTGTGGATGCTGTAGAAATTCGGTGAGATGGGTGATGATGCAATGGATGACATCGATGAGAGTGATGATGAAGGTATGTGTGATAAATTTTATGGCTGACATTTTTCTTCTCTGCTAATGTGTAGTACAGGTATAAACAGTAGTATAAAATTACATTTTGCACTAAATTGGAAGGGGATTGCTGATTTGGTAGGATAGATACTTGAATTAAGACAGAATTGAAGTGGATGGGGAAGGGGTCGATTAAAATGTTACTGTTTTTTATGGCTATCTTAGCATAGTTTTTTTAGGATTAGAAGTTGAACCTGACACGTATAGAATATGTTGTAGTATAGAATATGTTGTAGCTTGGAGAAGGGAACAAGATGATTTATATTGAAATGAGAAGAGGATTTATTTTGATTTTTCTTTGGCCTTAACATCAATCTGCTACCCCTTTTTTTACCTTGTTTTCTTTTTGCTTACTGTGATTTATGAAAAGATCTTCTTATTTCATTTTTTGATCTCACTTTGAATTACATTTGCCACGATATCATTGTGTTTTAAGATTTTAAATATTGGAGCAGCAATAAATAGTGAGTTGTTTATTAACTGATTTTATACATTGTTTTGAAAATTATAAGCAAAATGAGAGCATGTGTTTTTTTTTTATAATTAAAGCAAGTAAAAATAGAAAATGAAATCATGAAATGTTTTTTTCAAAATATCTTTCTACACTTTTAATTTACAAATGGGTGAACACATTTTATGTTTTCAAGGTATTAAATACTATTACTTCTTCATTTCCAATACTTTATATGGTATAATAGGAGGATTTATAAGATGACTTGTAGGAGGATATAAGTTATGACTATTCTTTTCCACAACCAAACAGCCTATATCTTGAAGTTTTGTTTGTATTTGTTTCCATGAGCAAAATGACTGAAGCATATTTTAGTATCCTCAAAATGTTTGGTATAGATTCTGGAGCATTATTGTTTTATCCAAGGATTCATGTACTCAGCTAACCGTAATATATTTGTTTTGTTAAATGTGTATAGCATTTTGGCTTTGCACTTTCAATTCACTTATATCAAAACAGCTCTACTAAATTGCCTAGGTATTTTTAGATAAGTTGAAAGCCCATTAACCACACACAAATTCTAATAACACACAGAATTTTTATAAATTTAGATTGTAAGAAACATTTCATTAATAATTTAACTTGTGGTTATAAAATAATGGATTTGAATATCACTGATCTAAGGATTTTATTAATGGATAATGTATAATGAACAAGTGTATTGGAAAGTGAATCAGTTTCTTTTTAAGGTAGATTTGGAAAAGATCAAAGACAAAAGGAAAAAGCTAAAGAAAAATACGAAAGTGGAAAAGTTGGAATAAAGGGAAAACTTGGAAATTAACAAAGGAAAATGCCCATGCATCAATTGTAAGCTCCGGGAAAAGTTGGACTGACTAGCGATGTGGCTGTAACCTCAGGTATACCTAGTTGCCGACATGAAAGTTCTTCTCCACTTGTGTGTTATCTCAACTACTACTAATAATAGCTCAGTGTGCACGCATGATTACTCGAAGATATTTATTGATATAACTTTATATGTCCTATGAAAAATGCTACATGTATATGAATTTGGTAAATATTATATGAAAGAAAAAGGAGAAGGGGAGAGATATTTGATTAAATGAGTAATTTGATAAAAACAAACAAAGTGTCATTATACGCACTGTTCAGAAAAATCGACCCAGAATGATTAGTCAGTTAGAAGACATGTGAGTTAGTACCTTAATATTCCCACTCAACAGTATCCCAATATTTTTCACACACATATACATTACAGACAAAAACCACAAACATTATATAATTTCCTAGTTCAAGTAACATAATACTAATTAACAAACTAAAATAAGAAACCCAAGTGCCTTTTGTTCAAATAGAAATTGCAACACAGGTTAGGCGACTTACCAGCTGAGGTTGGAGGTGGAAGGGAGAAAACAGAACTTCTCGCGGAGGTCAGCGGAGTACGTATTGGAGAGTGAGAAAGTCAAAAAATAGAACTTGTCGCGGCTACCATTCATAAGGAAAACAGAAAGGGACGATGAGAGTGTGAGAAACTGTAAAACAAGCCAATGGGAGAGACATTCGAAAGCAAAATAGAGAGGGAATGACTTACATTGGACGGTCTGAGGTTGGTCGGAGGTTGGCCGGAAGCATTGGAGAGGAAGGTTCAATTAATGACGGTTGTGGGGGGAAGAGAGAAATAGATATAGAGGGATTTAGGGCAACATACAAAATGACAAAGAAGAGGGAAACCCTCAATAAGTTTATTAGATTCAACGACAGAACCCACGTCATGGCTAAAAAGGTCACTAGTTTTAAATGGGTTGACACGTATTCACAATAGCGACGCCAATAAGCCCGTCGTTGAACCATCATGATGACCAACATTAGCGACCATGACAAAAACATCGCTAAGATAGGGCACCACAAACCTTGAAAAGCAAGAACAGGTAAAATGAACGACGGCACCAGCGACGACCTTTCTAATATACCACCTAGCGACGGACTTCACCTCATCGCTATGCTCATATCATCGTTGCAGTTGTCGCTAACTTTCCCTCCTTTTGTTTTTTTGCTTCCCATCCACTATTTTTCTTGGCGCCAATGTTTAGTAACGGGTTATGTCTGTCGCTAATATGGGCGCCAACAAAAAAAGGTGGAGGGAAACCAAAAAACATAAGAGGGGAAAGTTAGCGACCATTTCAGTGACGGTATAAGAATAACGACGGTAGTAGCGACGATAGAGGTGCCAAATTTTACGATGGGATTCTGGTGGTCGCTGACTTAGTCACTGTATTTTCTTCTGGGGTCCCTTTTTCACCTTTGGTCACTAATACGGTCGCTAACTAGCGATGACATGTTCCGGTTACTAAATTTGGGTAGCTATCAGGGGTATGTCTAGTTGTGACATGAAATTCAAGATATGATTGGTAGGATAGTGCTTCGACCAGACTTTTAATATCCTATCAAACTTTTGAATAATGTAGAGCTCCCCCTTTGTTTTATAGTCTGAGCCTTTTATATATCCTGAAATCACTTAGGTACATAGATTAGTCACAAGATATAGAGACTTCATTTACTATCAAAAATTCTTGATGTATGTTATTGACAAATATGAGGATGCAAGCATTGGGATCTGGTCCAATATAACTTTATAAAATCTTTTCAAGCAGACTTTTCTTCAACGGAAATATTATAATAACTTTGGAATGGTTCTTAAAAGTAAAATATTTTACTTCATACTATTTAAACATTAGGAGGTTTTCCTAAGCGTCAACCTTAATTATTAAATTAATTCCATTAAATTACTACTGAGTTGGTATTAAACCTATAGGGTTGCATACTACTAAGTGTACTAATCTTTGCCAAATAGAAATTTTATTATTTGAATATTAATTAGATTAATAAATCAAATAAATAATTTGTTCTAGATGAAATATTGTTATATACATCGAGCTAGCACTATATATATAATATATATACTTGCATGATATTGTTTGAACCTATTTTGCTTTTTGAAAGGAGAAAGAAGATCTTTTAACTGTATCAAAATTACTTGGATTATATTTGAATTTCATTGTGAAATTACAATGCCAATTGTGATAGGAAACAATCAGACTGAATTTCAATTGATTTTAAAATGAATAACAAATTGTGATGCTACAAATGTTATCAAGTAATACACGAAATGATTATTATTTCAAGGGGAGCCTTTCTAGGGGTGAGCAAGTACTGGATTGGATTGGATTTCACGCAAAAAACAATTCGATCCGATCAAATTTCATTGGATTGGATTGGATTGGATTTGTGTAAATTTTTTTTGAAATCCAATCCGATCCGATCCGATCTAAATTGGTTTGGATTGGATTGGATAATTGGATATCCGATTAAAGAAAATTTATTATATTTTCTATGAAACCACAATATAAAAAAACTTCTAACATCTTAAAGTTCATGTCAAACATCACAATATAGTACTTACTAGTGTTTAATAACACACATAATCAATAAAAATATAAATCAAATCCATTTTAGCAATGCATTTAAATTTAAAATAAAATGAGAACAGTAGTTATGCCATATTTTTTTATTAACGTGGGTGTGGATTAAGTATTTCTATTTTTTAACCTTGGATTGGGTATTCCCTTATTTGCTCTAAAGGGAAAAACATGAGTATGTGAGAAAAAATATTAATATTAATATATATATAATAAATAATATAAAAATAGGTTGGGTACTCATCGAGTACTCGGATTTTTAAATGTCAAATCCGATATCCGATCCGATTATAATTGGATCTTGGTTGGATTGGATTGGATTTGATCCGATGACCAAAAAAATCCAATCCAATTTAATTGGATTGGATTGGATAATCGGATTAAACGGGTAAATCCGACCCGCTGCTTAGCCCTAAGCCTTTCTATGTGTAGTTTCTATTTTGTAGAGAGTGTGTTATATTTTACTCTATAAATTAAGGTAATCAATAGGGTGAAAAAAGTAAGTGTCATTTTCGTCTCTCTTCTTCTCAAGAGACTTTCTTAGAAAAAGTTATGAGTACAAGATTTCTAAGGTTCATTTTTAAACGTTGAAAAGCAAAGATTAGTCTAAGTGTGGATACACGTAAACCCTTTATCATTTTGAAGAAAAAGTTCAAAGCTCAAAGAACTATGTTGGATACCTTTCTCTATTTTCTTTATTGTTCAAATCTTTTTATTTCGCAGTCTGCATTTGCATTATGAACATTGAATTATACTATCAAGTACTACATTCATCTTCTGTACCTTTCAATCCTCTCCTCAAGATGTCTATTCCAAGAAAAAAAATTCCTAATAACTTTTTTATTGAACTTCAAAGAATCAACCCTCACTTTATCCAAGGATTGGGACGTTCTTTCTCCATCCTGCCACACGTTTCTAACCACCATCTCATATACTACTAGCTATGTACCCGTGCGGACGCACGGGTTATGACCTTTGATTAAAATTATTAACTAATATGTTATATTAATTGTTGTAATATTTGTAACATAATATACTATGTAATATACAAAAAATATAATATAGAATGCCATATATATAGGATGGATATCAGATATATTAATTCCAACTCGGATTCATCATATTCCGACTCGGCTTCATCATAATCCGACTCATTTTCCGCATTCCGGGCACCTCTTTCCGACAGGATTCATCAGAGCTTCTTTCTGCTCGGAATTCCTTCATTCGGAGTTCATCCCATGAAACAGCTTTCCTTTCTCAGAATGACCCATTCACAAATGTCATTCGGAAATACACCAATCAGACATCTCACTCGGTTATACCTCTTCCCGAGTCAGTCTTCTTCTTGCGTTACTCGGAAGTCTCTCATCTGGGAGATCACTCGGAGTTAAAGAGTTAAAGATGAATCCAAGCACAAGCTCTCGGAAACTGAAGACTAATCCGAGCAGGAATTAAATGGAATTTATCAATCGGATATTTATTCTTCTCGGAATCATTCACTCAGGAAACATAATCAATCCGAGTTCAAGTCTTTGTCCAGAAGCATTCTTTCTGGAAAGGCTCACTCAGAATGTCATCTCACTCAGAAGTGTCCCACTCAGAGGCACTTCACTCAAAAAACCATCCATCCAGATAGACTCCATTCAGAGATGTTTCTGTTTCACTCAGATTTTACCTCACTCAAACGTGTCTTAATCGGACACAAAGTTTCTTCACTCTGGAATGATTCTTGTAATGATGTTTCACTCGGAAACATCTTCACTTTACATGGAATTGATCTTCTCAGCCCTATTTCACTCGGAACTGAATAACTGTCATTTGGATAATCATAATTCACTCGGCATCGTATACATTCTCACTCGGAAACTGAAGACCAATCCGAGCAGGAATTAAATGGAATTTATCAATCGGATATTTATTCTTCTCGAAATTATTCACTCAGGAAACATAATCAATCCGAGTTCAAGTCTTTGTCCAGAAGCATTCTTTCTGGAAAGACTCACTCAGAATGTCATCTCACTCAGAAGTGTCCCACTCAGAGGCACTTCACTCGGAAAACCATCCATCCAGATAGACTCTACTCGGAGATGTTTCTATTTCACTCGGATTTTACCTCACTTGAACGTGTCTCAATCGGACACAAAGTTTCTTCACTCTGGAATGATTCTTATAATGATGTTTCACTCGGAAACATCTTCACTTTACATGGAATTGATCTTCTCAGCCTTATTTCACTCGGAACTGAATAACTGTCATTCGGATAATCATAATTCACTCGGCATCGTATACATTCTCACTCGGAAACTGAAGACCAATCCGCGCAGGAATTAAATAGAATTTATCAATCGGATATTTATTCTTCTTGGAATCATTCACTCAGGAAACATAATCAATCAGAGTTCAAGTCTTTGTCCATAAGCATTCTTTCTGGAAAGACTCACTCAGAATGTCATCTCACTCGGAAGTGTCCCACTCAGAGGCACTTCACTCGGAAACCATCTGATCTGTCCTGAACCAGGGTCTAGAGATCCGGACTCAGACCAGTCACAAATAGTGTGTGAATACTGTATAGAATACTGGATGTATGTGTATCCGGTGTAGGTATCCGTTGTCCTTGAGTGAGGAGAGCGGATTGGGCGTTCTGGAGATCCTTCACACCGACCTAACGCGTTGAAGTGGGCGAATGGTGGTGTCTCCTGCAAAGATTCTCCGACGCTCAAGTCAGTAATATTCTAAATAAGGAATGTATTCAGAGAGGAATCAGTCGTAAAAGAGCTGAAGATCCCCTACTTCAATCATGAAGTGAGTTCATATACCTAATTGGCTCGATTAACGAGGATTCGTTGGTGGGGAACCACCAACTCCCATTAGCATTATTATATTGCGCACTTACCTGCATGATTGGGTCAAGTGGCTATTTTATATTGAGCATAGAGAATATAGACTAGGATTAGGGAACAAGTTGACCATCCCCGTGAGCAGAATTTGGCTCGTAGTGCAGGGAATTATTGATCGATCCCTGTAGCAATAATCCTTGTCTTTAGCGCAGTGACGTGTGTGTTGTCCGGTGTCATGGTGTTATCCTGAACAACCGGTATAGGGAGAACGCCTGATACGGAATCACAGTCCGGATGTATACCGATGACACCGGTTACACGTTGATGTCTTGACAAAGACGTTGGAACATGTCATGCAGATCGAATACCGGTATTGAGACCGGATCGCTGACCTGTCAAAGCATTCAAGCCATGCCCCTGGGGGCCGGTGTTAGGACCGGATCACCATCCATCCAGATAGACTCCACTCGGAGATGTTTCTATTTCACTCAGATTTTACCTCACTCGAACGTGTCTCAATCGAACACAAAGTTTCTTCACTCTGGAATGATTCTTGTAATGATGTTTCACTCGGAAATATCTTTACTTTACATGGAATTGATCTTGTCAGCCCTATTTCACTCGGAATTGAATAACTGTCATTCAGATAACCATAATTCACTCGACATTGTATACATTCTCACTCGAAAACTGAAGACCAATCCGAGCAGGAATTAAATGGAAAATCTTGTCTTTAAAATTTTTCACTCGGGAATTCATTCTAAATTTCTTCTTTAATCCTTGTTAAATTATTTTTCTATAAATCACAAAAATTAGGATGTTACAAACATACTATGCTTAATGATGATGTCCGCTGTTTCATCCAATTACGCTGCATTATCTAACGATATGTAAAAACCAGACAGCAGAAGCAAAATCAAAAGTGGTTTCTTGATATAATAATATTTTTCACTTTCTTTCTTAGTTTTTTAGATAAAACAATTCTCAATCCCTCATTCGGTTTCCATCACTCGTCTCACCCTCAAAGTCACTCTTTCACTCGTCTCTCCCTCTCTCGGTTCCCTTCATCCACTTAGTCTTTCACTCTGGTTCTTTCACGCTCTTGATCCCTCACCTGGTCTTTTGATCAGTCACTCTTTCACTCGGTCCATCACTCAGTCTCCCTCCCTCACCCGGTCTTTCGCTCGATCTCTCTTTCACTCGGTCCATCACTCAGTTTCCCTCTCTTACTCAGTCTTTTTTGCCCTCAGTCAGTCTCTGACTCCCTCAGTCAGTCTCTTTCTCCCTCAGTCAGTCTCTGACTCCCTCTCCAGTCTCTCGTTCCCTCAGTCGGTCTCTCACCCCATCTCTCGTCATTCCCTCATTCGGTCTCTCAATCACTCGTCTTTCTTTCACTGGCCACTCCCTCAGTCGGTTTCCTTTATTCACTCGGTCCATCACTCAATCTTAAGAGCAAATGTTGTATCTGGAAGAGGAAACTCAATGTGATTCGTCTATTTCAAATCACAGAAACCGCTTCCTCATGGTGCGATTTTGACCTGACGTGACTTGGCAGAAACCGCCTGGTTGAAAGGCATTCTTTCACAGTCTCCCTCCCTCACCCGGTCTTTCGCTCTGTCTCTCTTTCACTCGGCCTTTCATCATTCGTCTCACCCTCAAAGTCACTCTTTCACTCGTCTCTCCTTCTCTCGGTTCCCTTCACTCCCTTAGTTTTTCTCCCTCATTCAGAACCTTAATTCTCCCTTGTTTTTGCATGATTTAAATGGATCGATTTACTTTAGAATACCACTTATAGTCTCAAGATATCTAAGAAGCAATAGCTATAAGAAAAAAGAAGCATAAACATTAAAGACTCAAACCAAAAATATAGTTCAAGCTTTTATTGAGCATGTATTCATAGTTTAACAATTTCTCTTTCTCCCTGAATACAACAACCAAGAAGCTTCATAAGACTATGGTGCTGAAGTTTGGTTAGTAATACTACTTCATTTTTGAACTCCTCTAAACCCTGACCAGAGTTGTTAGACAGCCTTTTAACTGTTATCTCTTGTCCATCAATCAAAATAGCCTGTAAATCATCAATCAGAATACCCAAATCATCATATGGAATTTTAAGAAATTTAATAGAAAATTAAGACCTTTGTTCAAATAAAGTTTATTACATTGTAAACTGGTCCAAAGCCACATTCTCCCAGTTTTTTGGTGCTTGAAATTTTAAAAGAACGTGTATAACATGAAAACACAGGTTGAAGATTTGGCAATATAGTAAAAATAATTAACATCAGAATATAAATTGAAAAGAATATCAACTTATTCAAAACAATAACATGCAAGAAAAAATAAAAAAAGGTTAAAAGAATACCACCTTCATCAAAAATAATCTCAATATCCTTCGTCATCTTGAAAACCAACAGGAGATAAAGTTGTTTAGGGTTCTCAAATTCTCTGAAACCTCATGGTCAAAAAACTTGCAGGACACTTTAAATAGGGATATGACAATCAAACGAAAGGGGAAAATATGAAAAAGAGATGAAAAGAGGTATATGAAGAAAGGGGAAAATCATAAAAGAATTTTTTAAATTTTTTACCTTGCAATAAGGAGTCTAGGGAGGGAGATGACGAAAGAACATAAAAGTGTCATTCGAAACAAACTGGGAGATGAGATCTTTTACCATTGTGTACCTTGCTATGGGGAATACAGAAAAAGAAAAAGCAGCGGAAGAGAGAGGGAGAGAAAGCAGTGGAAGAGGAAGAGAAAGGAAAAGTCACAATGGTGTGAGCGAAGAAATTAAGAGGAAAGCAAAGGTTGAGGCATGCGGGAAGGGAAGAGAAAGGAAATGGAATCAACCTTCTACTATGAGTCAAGGTGAGAGAAAGGAGACGAAGAGACGCTTGGTTGGAGCAGTGAATGGGCGCTTAAAATTTTAATTTTTAATTAAAATAAAAATTTATTAAAATCGATGCCAATCAAAGAAGTGTCTTCTGCAACAGAGGGTTGGTGTCAAGAACGTGAAGGGCTTTCTGCAACGGAGATTCCCTCAACATGGCTTTCACCTTGTAACAGTGATCGGAGAAAATGAAGGAAAAAGCTTCTGTGTGAGAGAAAGACATGAGGGATTTAAAAAACATAAAGAAAAGTGAGAAAAGAGAATTAAAGAATTGGGGAAAGGAAAAAATTGAGACTCTGAACCATTAAATACAATTTTAAGGAAAATTTTGAATTTGAATTTCAAATGAAAGTTGAAGGAGTAAATGCATATAGGAAACTGAAACCTGTGGGCATTAAGTGGAAGAGAGAGAAAGAGTTAAGTAGCTGAAAAGATAAAAAGTAACAAACTTTTATTAAAAACAAATAAAAAATTATTAAAAGCCTTAATATATGAAGAAGAGTTTTAGGAGGGAAAACATGTATGTCTAGAGACTGCCACCTGTTAAATTCCACTATCAAGGGATCTTTAGAAACTGCCTTTTATATTATATATAGATGTGACGGGCCCATGCCGCCTAAAATCTAGAAAGGACAGTTATGTCTCTGGCCAACCTTCGAGTAACAATGAACAATCATCGAGTGATGATCCAAGTGCATCCTACTCACCACCTCGACATAGGCTTCCAAAAAAACATGCCTCCACTCTAAGTCTGTCAAGGCTTTATCAAGCCTCTTTATAAGAGTCATTACACCATTAGCCTTCAAGATCCAAGTGAACATAAAACCCGATTAGCCAAGATCAAATAGTCCCTAAGTATCATTGAAATCCCCAAACTTCGCAGCTTGATTCTAACAAACCCCCCCCCTTTAACCTGTGATAGCTAAAGAACTTCATTGAAATCACCTGTAAGAAACCAGGGAATTAGAAGACCAAAGAGCTACAAGATTACTCCAAAGATTATTCCAAGAGACTTGGACTTACATAAATGCAATTGCAAGCCCATCAAGAGGTCCCCTTCATCACCTCCATAGTAATAGCTTATCTCTATAATCTTAACTATAGAGAATCTTAACTTTCTCCATAAGATCTCAATTTGGGTAAATGCATAGTGTGTTTCAACTAGAACCATAAATGCTAGATGATATTTCCCAAGTAAAATAGTCAAGGCTTTTTTACCTGCTATACCTTTAGCTCCGGTAACATTCTAAAATAGCAAATTTTGTTCACTCATCAAAATAATAAAATTAGAAGGGGTTACGCAACCATGATTAAAACTGGGGACTTTATCTTTCTCTTATCTTTTTATATCTTATCTTATTTACTTATTGTATCATAGTCAATCCATCAAATGAGCCCTTATAGTTATAGGTATGGACTCTATAACATTAATACCTTTTTTTGATTTCATGTCTGTGCATAAAAAGGAAAGGAACTTGACATTTTAGGCTTGTTTAATAGGCAATATAAGAAAGACAAGACATTATAAACTTGTCATATTTGGTACTCATTTTCATTTTCTTTCCTAAAGAGAGAAATGAGTCAGAAATGAGTTATATAATATTATAGTAATATTATTTGTAACCTCCCTCATTTTGTGTAAGGGGTCTTAAGACCAAAAGGTTAGATGATGTGTATACTTTGGGATGTGACTGTTTGCCAAATATATATGTGTGTGTGTGTGTGTGTGTGTAAGTATGTGTGTATGAATGTGTGTTTTAGAAGCTTTGTTGATAAATAATTAAATTATAAGAGAAAATATTAGTATTATATTGTGAGGCAACAAATATGATGAGTTGTGTGAGTGATCTACGCAAGTAGGGGATAATACCATTATCACATTGAGAATCGTTTATGACATTCATGTAACGATCCATGCAACGTTCTCATGGTGGGTCTGTCCAGTACATCATTACTCTTAATGTGTACCCGTGTGAAGACTTGATATCATTTATATCCATGATCTGTGAGATCAGATCATCAGTACACTCATACACTAGTCTTAATGTATTTACATGTCCCCACGTAAATACTTGACTAGGGACATTTTAGGAATGACTCTCATATGACCTATTACTCCAAGGATAAATAAAGGTTGTTAAACTATTTAACAAAAATGACTTATTCAAAATGATGCGAACCTATATAGGCTTTTAGTGCATATTTCCAACAATCTCCCACTTGCACTTAGAGCCGATAAGGTTAATGCCCAATGACGTCTACAGTGCCCTTATGCTTTTACTACGTAAGCGGTTTTACTAGTGGGTTCCCAACAATTTTATTGGTATGCACATTGCATATTTTCACACATTCCAAAGATGAAACTATTTAAGTATACGCTTGGATTAATCTACTTCCTTATATTGTTCTATGGTTCCATTGTCATCACAGTGGAAACTCATAGGATACAAAACATTTGGAATGATTAAATGTAAATTGACTTCTTTTGTAATTTAACATAGCAAAATACTTAGATTTGTTAGTAGAACCAACGATTGTTTCTTGCTTTGAACCTTTCAAGCATACATCATAACCATCTTGACAACACATATATTTTGATTGCAATCTTAAGTCTTTCAAATTAATCAAAAATTGACATCAATATAACCTTTACAACGAGCTCATCTTCCATTTATCAAGATTAAATCCTTAGTCCTTCTTAAGTGTTTAAGGATACTCTTGACTATAGAATGAGAATATTATTAGTTCTAGAAGAATCATGTCTTCTGCATGCAATACTAGAACTATAATTGTGCAGTTACTAACCCTTTTATAGTCACAAGATTTATCTTCATTCTTTAATGAAGATTTTAGCTTCTAAAAGCTTGCTTTAGTCCATAAATAGAACATTTGCAGTTCACATACCTTCCTAGATGTTTTAGGCATAAAAGGCCTTTAGGTTGTGTCACATACACATCCTCAAGATGATTTCCATCTTGACATCTATCTACATATCTCATAATGGTGGTATACTGCTACAATAAGTAGGATCTAAATGGTTTTTAAGCTAATTGAATTTTGTCAATCTTGCTTTTAAAGGTACTTTTATTACCATTCATGTTTAGTTTTCCTTTTGAAAACCCACTTGCATCCTCTAGGTTTTACCCTTTAGGTGCGTCAACCAAGGTTCATACCTTGTTAATATACATGGAACCCATTTCAAATCCCATGGTCTTATGCCATGTCTTAGAATCTAAACTTGCATTGGCCTCTTCATAAGAAGCTTGGTCATTTAGCAATATACCTCCTTCTTGATATATAAGATATCCATATCTTTTAGGTTTGGTGATATATCCTATTTGATCTTACACAAGTCTTGTGCTACCGGAGCTAAGGATTTCACAACACTTTGTGATTTCTGCTCCAAGTCCATCCTTGACTTTTAAATGCTTTGTGATACTTGAATTTCTTCAAGTTCTACCATCATCCCACTGATTCTTTAAGGGATGTACTCTTATTCAAGAATACAACATTCTAAGCAACAAGCCTTTTATTCTCAGATGGATTGTAGAATTGATAACCCTTAGCTTTCTTTGGGTATCTCATAGAAGACATTTATCTAATTTGGATCCGACCTTGTCAGAGTTGGATGCTCTATTGAAGCATCATAGTTCCAATTATTAGTAAAGACATACTAAGTTTCTTCCTAGTCCATATCATATATGGTTTCTTTAAGAAAGTCTAAGATGGAACATGGTTAAGTATGGAAATTTTCTTAATAAAGAAACGTTGAAGGGGTTAGAGATGTTTGATAATAATCAATAATCAAACTATGTCCAACAAGGTTTGATTTTTCCCTATAAAGATGCTATTAAAGCATTCCATGAGGAATGAGTTAAGAGGTAATCTCTCACTCTATTAGATAGTTATCAAACTTATAACTTAAATTATTTGCTATCTTGATCTAATCAAGAGCTTTAATTGTCTTGCCAATTTGGTTTTTCACTTCATTATGAATTCTTTAAACTTTTCAAAGACTTTCTAACTTATGTTACATAAATCCATACTCATTGACTTTTCAATTATTATGTTGAAGTATTGAAAAACATATCTAGTTATTGTTCCAATAGGGCCACATACATTGTTATGTATTAGATAATAGATTACTCATCTTTTCAATGAATGAGGTCTCAATTATCTCTCCAATAAATAAGATTTACATGTCTCCATTGATTCCAAAATCAAAAAGAGTCCATATAACCATATTAATGGTATTTAGAAAATGTGTTTCTTATTCATTTGCCTTAGGAGACAATACCATGTAAGTAAGGTTCAAAATCACTTATTTTAACCTACTTTGGTAGTTGTTATAAATGGGTGTTTTGAGATTTAGGATGTGGAATTCATTACTCAATTGTGCATCAACATCCATTTGAAGAAATAAAGTTATTTTATAATAAGAAAAACATTTCTTGTCTAACAAGAAATAATATGCACAATGTCTAGTTCACTAACTAGCCCAATAGGTAAAGATCTTATCTTTATTGTAGCAACTTTTGCTCAATTTTATACAGATTTCTCTACCCTTAACAAGTGATCTACTTGCTTGATCTTTCAAAATTTGAGATCTACTACTAGTATCTGATACTAATGTTAGTGAAGTAAAATAACTTGACTTCTATAACATGACCTGTAGTAGAAGGCTTACTTCCCTTTCTTTTGAACTCCTTCAAGTTCTTTAGACAAATTATTTCAATGTCTTATTTTGGCTAAAACTGAAAACAATTTCCTTTCTTGATCATCTTTTAGACTTCCAGACTAAGGCCTTAATAAAGTCTGTATACGATCATATCGTATATCTCCCATATATTCATATTGCCTTTTATAGCTCGAAGTTTATGCAGACTCCATAAGGTATTCAAGACCCAACCATAGATGATATATAAGCCAAACATGACACACTTCCGCTTCATCTTTAATGAAGATAATTCTTAAGTCTCAATACCTATCTAGGCATTTTTTTAGATAAAGTGTCCTTCCAAAGGACAGATTGCAACAAAACAATATTTGGTATATCATGGTTAGTCTAAAACAAATTACATGCAAATCTATCACTTCTATTTAAAACATATTTAAATTTTGGTCATTAAATAAATATGTTGTCTCCCACTATTTTGATTCAAAACAAATACTCTCACTGAATCATAAAAAAAATCCCATTGGAAGATTTTTCTAGTGGGCCAAGATCCATATATTTGGCCTAATGTTGAGTCAGCTTTGGCTGATCGCCCAACCCTTGGTTATTTAGGTAGGAAACACATTTCCAATTGCATCTCATGCAACTCTTGGATGATTGAGTGGGTAACTCTTTACCGTTATTCATTTTATGAATTTAAGCTCAATTCTTACGCCTCTAAGTTATTTTCAATCCAATTGAAAAACTTAGTTAAGTTTAGGCCTAATAAAAACAATTTGGATATTACAATTATCCCATCGCGCCTTACTAATATAAATGATAGCACCCTGCTTTGGCAGGCCCACTATTTATTGACATTAGTCTCGATGAGTGTTACTTATTAGAAGGCGTTTAAACTTAATATTAACGCTTCTAGGTTTTTCAATCTGATTAAAGTTACCTAGATAAGTCCAATAACAAATGGTTGGATAATCCAATTATCCATCATCCTTTACTAATATCAATAAAAGCACACTGCTTTGGCAGAACCTACACTTTATTGAAACTAGCATTGATGACTATTATTTATTAGAACGTGGTTTAGACTGTTCATACCTTTAGGCTTTTCCAATCCAATTGGAAAAAGTCTATTTGAATAAAACTTAATAATACTTGGATAATCCAATTATCCAATCATGTCCTACTAAACATAAATAAAGGCACCCAACTATGACGTGACCTGCACTTTATTTATATCAAGTTAGACGTTATTACTTATTGGAAGGTATGATTGTCGGACTTGAGGGATTTTAATTTTCTTATTGTTCATTACCGACTTTCATTAAACGCTTTAACGAAAAATAAAACCCCAAAACATGCAATCAAAAATTATGAGATGGTTATGGTCTTCCTAGAAAATAAAATAAACCTAAAGGAACTATGGTGTCTTGAGTTCATGAAGTCCTACTTCTTGAAACCACCATCCTTCTATCCTTTGTTCCTTTCAAGGTCATATCCATCACCACGCTAGGTTTCTTCTAGGTCTCCACCTTGTTGGCTTTTCCAAGATTACAATGTAATAAAGAAAACTCGTTTTACATACGAGTGAAGGGTTGAGAGAAGAAATTTAAGAATAGAGAAAGGCACAGCACGCAGGCTGTATTTAAAATTAAATAAAAAAATCTAAGACCATAACCATTCACCGCTGGACGTGTTAATTAATCAATTAATAGAGTAATCAATTGTATTTAAAATAAAATAAATTTTAAAACACATAATTAAACAAGCGGGGTCAAAAAAGGAAAACTACACAAAGAAGTTTGGCGGCTCTGTTGACCGTTCAACAGACAGGGTCAAGGGGTGTTCCAACCCAAAAATTTAGTACTGTAATCAGGTTAGTTCCCAGGAAAGAGAGGTGGGTCCGGAGTGACCGCTTAAGTACCAAGTCTTTCCTAGCCAGAATGTCCCACTGACCATTAACAGCTCAAAATATTCGGTTATGATTTCAAACAATTTGAAATCTTTAATTTTGAAACGGCCAAGATTTAACAATTTGAAATCTTTTGACCCTTACAATTATCTTAAAATAGGAATAGTCAAAGTTTAACTTTTAAACCTTATCTCTAGAGTCTGAACAATCATCCTAATTTTTAGGAACGATCAAAGTTTAAATTTTAGACCTTATCTCTAGAGTTCAAGATATTTTATTTCGAATCCTATTAAATTTGATAAAGATCTTATCTTTAATTTGTAACTTTTACAAATCCTATCAAATTTATTAAGGATTAAATATTTGATTTTAAAATTATTAAATTTAATAAAGATTTTATCTTCTACCACTAGTGGAATTTGGGCCTATAAGCACGGTTATTTTGGACTTTTAAGCACGGTTCCCGAACCGTGCTTGTTGCCAGCGTGGTAATAGATAAGGACTTTCAAGCACGGTTTTGAAACGTGGTTAAATATCACTTATAAACATGGTTACTTTTAACCGTGCTTAAAAACTCTGAGAGCTATAAAGACGGTTAGTTTAAACCGTGCTTAAAACTAGTGGAAATTTTTTAAAAATTTATCGCTTGATATGAATCAACTATCTTGCCATAAAAGGAGTATTCGAAATATAATGCATAGATTAAATTGCAAGTATCGGCGAACAAATCAACTAGTAGAAATCACTAATATTATAGATTGAAAAACAAAGTTGAAATTGAAGGGGAGTTGGTGAATAAATAAATAACATACCTTGAACTGGAGAAATCATAAAGCTTCCCTCTGGTGGAAAAGTTTCACACCACAGAGCACAGAAACCTCAAAGGCCTTCTTAAGCAACCCGTTCATTCTCTTGGAGAAGGTTTTGCCTGCTCGTTTCATTTTCTATACGCTTCATCTGAGTTTTTCCCCTCACCATCCTTTCTCATCTGAACCTAGAACTGAAAATGATTGAGATCTAGTTAACCATACCAAACAAAACGAAGGATTCGGTGTTTCCATAAATAGAAAGTGAATATTAAATGAAATCAATATTTAAATGAGAAGAACACGAACCAATGGAAGAAAAGGAGTTGAAGAACACAAAGCAATGTAGTCGTGAGGGAGGAGAGAAGGGACAACTTTGTGAAGGGAAGATGGGTGAAGGGTGGAAGACGAAAGGGAGAAGATGGGTTTCGTGAATCTGAGGGAGGGAATACAAAATAGGATGGAGGGAAAACGAAAGTTATACAGCGTGAAATGGCACAAAATTCGGTCAAAATTTTTTAAAAATCAGACCTATAAGCACGGTCCCCTAAACCACCGTGTTCGTATATGGGGGATTAAAAATTTAAAAAATACCCTTTAAGCACGGTTCTCTACTAACCGTGTTCATATATATCTTTTAAGCACGGTTGAGTTTTAACCGTGCTCGTATATGCGCCCTTTAAGCACGGTTCTCTCCTAACCGTCCTTATATATGCACCCTTTAAGCACGGTTGAGTTTTAACCGTGCTCGTAGATGCGTTTTATAAATTTTATGAAATTCCTCATATTTACAAAATTGCCACCGCCTCGTTTCAAACACGGATTTTGCTAGAACCGTGCTTATATCCCTACCCTACGAACACGGTTCTCATTCAACCGTGTTTATAAACTTGCTGATAATTTCAAGTTTGCCACCGCGCCCTTTTTAAACACGTTTTGCTATAAACCGTGCTTATATCCCGTCTTTGTTTCCATATTTTGCACTAGTGTATTTGTAACAATTACAAATCATATTAAATTTAATAAATATGAATCAATTTGTAACTCCTACAAATCACATTAATTTTAAAAAGATCATACATATGATGCAAATCCTATTAAAATTAATAAGAATAAATTATTTAAATTTGTAACTCTTATAAATCACATTAATTTTAAAAGGATCACAAACAATGCAAATCCTATTAAAATTAATAAGAATAAATTATTTAAATTTGTAACTCTTATAAACTTTAATTTTAACAAATAATTAAAAATTTGATTTGTAACTTTTACAAATCAAATTTAAAATATAATATTAAAATCAAATATTTTATTTGTAACATTTACAAATAAATAAAATACCATTACGGCTAGGTTTCAACTTTTGAATCTTAGTTTTCATTACGGCTAGGGTTTAACTCTTAAACTTTCTAAACACAATCTCACATGAACAATTCATATTAGAAAAGAGAAAGCATATAGACGTCATTGCATACAACCCTTGATTTCAATTTAATTAAATAAACATAAAACATGCCTTATAATTAGAACACATATAAAACAATCACCATTGCAACATACAACATGTTCATATAATAAAGCACATCCTAAAAACATGTTCTTTAATTAAAATGTTGAGAAAAGAAATCAATATACATAAAGCAAAAATATATTGATATTAGCTTTCAAAAGGTGCAACCTTTGCAACATATCTTATAAAAATCAACCTTTATATAATATCTCATTAAAAATACAACCTTTGCAACATATCTAATAAAAGATGCAACCTTTGCAAAAGGATTCAACCTTTACAATTCTTTTCATAAAAGAAATTTTTAATTTTATTTTTACATGTTCTTTAAACAAATGTTTGCCCAAAACACGGTTTTGCAACCAGGCTCTGATACCACTGTTAGGAATCCCTAGTGTATAAGCAGCAGAAATACAAGGATTCCTATAGGATTTACAAAGCGCCGTGTTTCAAAGCATAAGACAAACACAAAAAAATACATTTTAGGATTACCTCTTGAAGAATATCGAAGCAATCGTAGCCTCGTCCTTTAGGAGTCCACACGAGTACTCCCACCAAAAATGCTACACCTTCCAAATGCTAGTTTGACGGCGTGTAACTTTTGCAACTTTTGTGTATTTTTGTGTCTCTTTTTTGGTAGCCGCCTATGAGCATCTTATGCTCTATTTATAGGCTTAGGTTTGACCTAATTTGCTCTCTAAAGAGTGGGCTCCTTACTCATTCTAAATGAGTTAGGCCCAATAGTCTTATTTTAGTCCAACTAAAATAAAAAGCTATTTTCTGATGGGCTTACTCTATGTGTGTGACCCTATAGGTAAGATACTCGGTTATATTAATAATAAACTATTTTATTATTAATATAAAATAAGAGCGGCATCTAGCAATGCATCATTATGTCCAAATATTATTTATTAACAATATAACCTATAAGTGATAATTATTTTATATGTTTGTTCCTTTTGTCACGATATCCTAATTGGGCTCAAGGCATGGTCGTGTCATCCTTGTATGGTCTAATTTATTTTACTTGATATCGGAGTAGACTTTATCCGAATAAATATCCAATATTTATTCTTTCTAGCATGGCCATGCATTTCCTTAGTCTCACTCCATCAAGTGGCCTATAAATATCACTCTTGTCACATAGGAGAGACAAATCTCATCTATATCACTCACATCCCTCTACATAATTTGTACATTGCCTAACCACAACCTTTATAGTCTTCTTATTATAGAAGACGTTTGATTGTATTAAAACAATAAACTCCTTATGTAGGAATCGTAGTGACTTCAGGTCAAAGGACTACATATACCATTATCACATTGAGAATCGTTTATGACATTCATGTAACGATCCATGCAACGTTCTCATGGTGGGTCTGTCCAGTACATCATTACTCTTAATGTGTACCCATGTGAAGATTTGATATCATTTATATCCATGATCAGTGAGATCAGATCATCAGTACACTCATACACTAGTCTTAATGTATTTACATATCCCCACGTAAATACTTGACTAGGGACATTTTAGGAATAACTCTCATATGACCTAGTACTCCAAGGATAAATAAAGGTTGTTAAACTATTTAACAAAAATGACTTATTCAAAATGATGCGAACCTATATAGGCTTTTAGTGCATATTTCCAACAGATGATCTTGAGAAGTTATATTGTAAATTATATAAATTAGATTAAAGATGATTTATACATGTGTGATGTTTATTGTACATTTTGCATGTGTTTGGAATGTGTTTCTAACTAATAAGTGATGAGAAATAAATAATGAGGAATCTGATAATTTGTAATTGATAATGCGTAAATGATAATAGTATGATAATAAGACTAGGTGATTAGATGTGAAGTTATAAATTGTAGTGAACGGATTGATAAGCAATTAATATAGGTAAAATTATAATGAATTGGTGATGGTGAAACATGAACAAAAGGATACGGGGTTGAAAGGTAGTTTATAATACCAATTGCTTTTGAAATTTAGTAATTGTACTGTGATGATATGTATATATATATATATATAAGTATAATGATTCAATATGATTGATGTTGATAGTTATTGCGAATTGATGATTGTATTGACATAATATATTGAGGATGTGATAGGTGTATGTATGATAGGATGTGGTGATTATGTTGACTGAAATTGACATTCTATAACCCATATGAATTAAGATGTCTATCGTGAGATTGTGTATCAATGGCGTTGATTGAATTATTGTTATATCTGCTAATTGAGATTTATGATTATGATTGAGTATATGATGTAAAAGTGTGTTGAATGGGTTAGATATTTGATAGAAATGGATAAATAATGATTTGAGAGGTTGGCATGGTATTATGCTTATGGGCCTGGTCTGTGTGGCTTCCCTGGTGGAGATTTTAGGCCTGGGTCTGTATGGCTGCCCTGAATAATTTTAAGATGAGGCTTATATGCCATGATGAGTAAGAAATTGAGGTAAGTAATTGAATTTATATGATTTATGTAGTTGAGGATGACTAACGATATATGTTACCCTCGTTTTTGGCTTCCGTGGTCAAGTCGGACCCAGTTGAGCCACCCAATGGTCAAGTAGGACCTAGTGGTCGAGGGGGAGCCAAGTCGGGCTTGGTGAACCAAGTCGGGTTCATGGGGTGCCAAGTCAGACCCGCAGCTGAAGGTCGATCCTTTTAGTATCTAGATAATAGGGTGTCGTATTGTCCATTTGAGAGTCAATTATGATTTTATATGCTTTGATATGCATGAACTGATGTGAATATGTTTATATATATTATGGTCTGTTATGTAAAATGAAATGAATGATTGGAAATGACGTGTGTTAGTGATTCTGATGTGGTTTAGCTGGATGATGATGATTTAATAATAGTAATTAAAAAATTATAATGAATACTACTGTAAAATAGGAATTTAGCTAGATTATACTTTTCCTAATGTGTGTTTATCCTTTCCTATATAATTCTTAATTCTAGTCACTCACCCCCTTTTCATTGTGGTTTTAAGTGACTTATAGTAAGTTTTGATGGACACTATGAAGGCGAGCACTAAATGAGGTCACGTAGGGAAATCAATGCCAAAGATGCTATAGAATTGTTGATTGTGTAATAATTATGTAGAGTAATTGAATACATGTATGTATAGGTATGCTTATGTGTGTGACAGCATAATGACTAGTTGTGGCATTTTATTAGACTTTGTGTTAGATCTAAATTGTGGCGTGGTAATGATAATTGTTGATGATGAACTAGGAATTAGAATTGTGATTGTGGATCCTTAATTATGGCATGGAGCCATTTGGATTCGAATAGTAGTGCATGATTGAATATGTATAGGTGAATTGTGATGAGTTGATTGATATTGGCGGATGATTGTGAGTGAGATGTGGATTGATGTGTGTTCATGTAGGAGGTGATTATGTGAATTGATGGAATAATGGTAATGAATCCATGTATTGTATTATAGGTGAATTTATGTGAAAATAAGGAACTGAAGGGGTGATTTTGAGATTTGGCAGGTTTTGAGACCCCTGGAAGGGATCAATAGGTTCCCTATGACATTTAGAAACTATGCATATAGGCTTTGTGCGGTTTAGAGACCATTTGAATGGTTTGGTGCATAGGTTTTGGTTACTTTTGTTTTTAATACATTTTTCTACATATCTTGAGCATATGATGGAATTTTGACAAACAGATGGATCCAACAGTTCTTAAATGATGAAAACATATGACCCGTAAAGTTTCATGGCAATCGGAGCTAAAACGGGCCATTTGGGTAGGCTGATTAAAATGCTTTTAAGGGCCATTTATGCTAGGAATGATTGATACTTGATAATTAAAGTTTAAAATATAATTGTAATTATGGGATTAAAACTGTTATATCTAAAAACATGAAAATTTTTCTGTAAAATAAATGTAAATTAAGGAGGATGTTACATTCTCTATGGAAATGGTATAGCAAGATGAGTTGTGCGTTATGAACTCAAAGAAGATACATTTTTACTTTGCATTTTCTATGACTTTCAAACTCTTATTGGTCTTCCATTTTGATATAGAAAATGCTACAAAGGAAACCAACCTCAACAATAGACATATTTCATTATTGACGGGTACAACAATAGACACAATTACGTCACCCTTCCTGTCACTATTAACCATTTGATTAACCACTTGATTTCATAAGGTTTTATCAAAACTTCTTATACTTACAACTACTGAATATCTATTGATTTACTAGAAAATTATTTTATCGAAAATGCTTATATTGATTACTAAAGTCCATAGTGGTAGGCAAATTAGATTATATTTGTTTATGAAATTCTTAGTCCTAGATCAAAAATGATTTTCCTTCTATTACTAGCATAAAATGTAAGGAATATCAAAATTACTAACAATTATTAAATTGGTTTGAAATCAAGTTTTCTGCTTAAAATACTTTTCTTATTCTTATTTACTTATCTTAAAATACTTATTGAGTAAAGAACAAGTCGTAAAAGTTTTACGGTCAAACTGTATTTATTTTACCAACAGTTAGAAACATTGTTTCGTTATATCTTTTACTATGAACTACGAACTCTATTTCTTTCGGTGTTGGAATAAATTCCTCTAAAAAATAGGTTGTAATGTTCATTCAAACCATTACATAATAAATAGTAATAATAAAACTTCTTAAGAAAATTTATTAAAAGAAAGATAAGTCTCATATCATTTAGGTGAAAAAGTATGTTACGATGTTAAGATAAATTTCATATTAATTAGAAATATAACTTGAATAACAAGACTTGAAACGATCTTTAACTTTTAAGTTAAGTTACTAGTTTTGAGTACAAGATATATATCGTTTTACATCCCTAAGTAAATCTAATGAAAAAAAGTTAATATGTTTGATGAAAATAATAAATTAACTTATGGAATAAAATATTACTAAAAATATTTTTATAAAAAAAATTTAAATTTGTTCCATCTATCTTACATAGTTACATTGGAATAAAGCTCTACTAAAATTTCTCATCATCATATAAGATTACTAAAATAATAATCTAATAAGTATACTTAAACATCTATAATTTATTTTAATTTGTCCAAGAACTACTCTCAAACATTAAACAGCATACTGATAAACAATCCAACTTTTTCATCATTCGACTTCAAACAAAAGGGCAGTTGGAAATTTATATATATTAAAAGTTTTATTAATTATTACACTTTGTTTCCTCCGTACTGATTATATTTTTGCTATTACAAATGATCAACTTTTTTTCATTCGCAATTGTGTTTGTTGGCGCATAGAAAATATTAATAGCTGAACTTGTTACTTAAATGTTCAAACCATTTGGCTAATTCATTCTCGGCGTCGGCGCACACATGTTTCTCGTTTTTTAGTAAAAAACATTCAAGACACTTCATCCTCCTTTTCAGTCCAATTCTTTTTTCATTCTTTTGTTTACCTGTTACACCTGCCAATGAGAAGAAAGATTTTATATTTAGTGTACAGAAATACAATTATAAAAATAAAAAATTTAAAAATTAATATTGATTTTTTAGTGTTCATCAATTCCAATAAAAATCAAACACCTTTTTTAATATGCTATTTTGTAAAACAGTAACAATATTCCTACAGTAATTACATATGTTGTAATTATATATTTCGTTTATTTTATTTTTATTTAAGATCCATCACGAAAGAATTTTCCTCTTTAAAAGCGAGCTTAAAGGTACCCCGTACAAGTACAGTTCAACGAATAAAAATCCTTAAATATAGAAATTAGAAAGTAAAATCTTCAGAAAAGAAAGAAAGAAATTAGAAAGCAAAATCTCCCCTGATTTATTTGGAAGAAAAAGAAAAGGTTTACCAAAGAAAAGAAAACTAAGTTTTGATGTAAATTAATTTTTTCTCAGATAAAATTTTGATAATTATTTTTTAATAAATATTACTATTAATTTAACTAGTATTATTAAAAACTATAAAATATTTCAAAATTAAATTTTTTATACAGAAAAATTTACTAAATTAAAAAATTATAAATAAAATTTAATTTATTTTCAACCGCATTTTCATTCATACAAACAAAAAATATTCATTTTTCCACTTCTTTCTCTTCTATCTCAATTTATCCAAAGAAGATATACTTTTCCATTTTATTAATTTCTACCTTTTTTCTCTCTCTTATTTCTATTTTTTATATATTATTTCATTTTCCCATCTAATTAGAAACCCTTAATGACATGTTTTTAATGATGGTCTCATTTTTTTATTATAGGGAAAAAAGCAAAAGTTTCTATATTCTACACCTATTATTAAGTTACTTTTACAACTTTGTCTTATTTGTATATCTTGATGGATCTTACTTTTTCAAATGGAGATCTTTTTTGTAATTTTGATGTTTTGCTCGTTTATTTTCATACATTTACTAAAAACCATTTTTCCCATATTTATTATTTTATATTCTTTATTTGACACTTTGCAAATATTTCAAACAAACCATGGGAGCAGTCGAGGAGCATCAAAATAACCCACGGTAACATTCAAGGCTAATAAAAAGAAAACACTTAGGATAAGTTACAGATTACTACGATTATTTTACATAGATAGATGATGCATCACATAGCTCTAAAGTTCGAAAGCTCACTCTATCAGTCATACACAAAAGACACTGCAATTTATTTCCCGTGGAAAGCATGCACCCACAACTGTTTTCTTATAGGCCTTCAATGAAGTTGACCCCAGTGTTCTTCAACCAAACATTACCTTGGATGAGTTGTGTTACTGTGAACTTGCTGGCCTCACCTGCGCTCGTGATGATATGATAACCAGGCCAATTCACTCTCTTGCTGGTACCGGCACCAGGCCCGGTGTTCATGTATTCTCCATAGAACAACGTTTGCAAAAAGTCTTTGCTCTGGGGATCCCACTCGGCCCATCCCGTTGGGTCAATATGGCTGTCCAGAGACGATTGCAAAACAACGGTTCTAGAAAACTTCTTCCAAGGACGGCCCAAGAAAGTTTTGATGGAGCCCACCACGGGCTTAAGATCCGAGCTTGGTGTTAATGTGCATTGCTGAATTGAAGTTGCTGTGTTTTGGTTTGGATCTTCTCGTCCTTGGGCCGTCACCATGTTGTTCTGGTTATTTAGGGGCTTTCGGGCCACCAGTTGGCACTTTTGGAACACAACAGCTGCGTTACCGAAGATGAAGTCCACGGTGCCAGTGATGAAGGAATCACGGTAGAACTGTCTATTGGAGAATGCATAAAGAGTGTCTTGGAAGGCATCAATACGACATCTGTTTATGACTGATTGGTCGGAGCCCACACGGAGAGCCACTGCTTGATGCTTCTGTGGGCCTGCTGTGTTTTGGAACCAAATGTCCTGGGCTATAAACCCATCGCCCACAGCAGCTGCAAAGATATTTATCAGCCATCTACTGTTCAAATCTCGTAAGATAAGGAGAAAAAATAAGGGAAGAAGGTGGGGAGATTCATACCGACAGTGGCACTCTTGAAGGTGGTTGTTCCATCGACAAAATTCAAGCTGCCGGTGATTAAAGTGGCATCCATGCCATCACCCACCAGCATCACGTTCGTCTTTGTACTTCCAATTTCAACATTCTCCTTGTATGTTCCTTTTTTCACGTAAATAACATACCTTGTCTTACTGTTGTTGGGTGCCGATGCCACAGCCTCAGCCACGGTCTTAAATTTGCCACTCCCATCGCTGGCCACCACCACGTTCGCCTGTATGTTCGCTGCTTTAGACATTAAAAGCCTTCGGTCCTTGCTCGTAACCCACAAGGGAAAGTTCCCGTTTAGTGGCTCATCAATGAAATGTTCAACCTTTGGCAAAACAGCAACAAGCATGGCTAAGGAAGTTCTTGCTCTTGATTTCAAGTCCTCAACTTCTGCCTCCATAAGGGTCCTAGCAGTTCCCTCTAATCCGTCCAAGCAAGTCGCGTCGTGTGTGCATCTCGCTTCGACTCAATGGTGTTTTTGGTCAGAGCCATCATTGAGTTCCACACTCTGTCTATGGACAACTCCATCAACTCCTCACAGTCACGCAAGGATGCTTCCTCTTTGGGACTGTTAATTCTTTGTTTGATGGCGTTTGCTGTGTCTATGGCTTTCTTAATGTGTGAGGTGGATTTCATTAAGAAGGATTGGAGCAAATTGAGTTTGTGGTGGTCTTTTGTGACGGTCGAAATAGGACCTTGAGCCACTTCGGAGACATGGGCCAAGCATGATTTGGTATCAAGTGCATGATCGCAGATATTGGTGGGTTTTATGAAATAAGAAGCAATGAAAGCTGAAGAGCTTAAAATGGCAGCTACAGAGAGGATTAGCCAGAAATTTTTGGAAGTGGATTTTTTAGGCTTATTATCTAACAGAGATTGTTGGGTAGCCATAGTAGCTGCGCTTGGTGATATGTGCTTGTTGCGTTTTCCTTATATAGACCAATGAATGTTCTTCAAGGAACATGGCATTTATTTAAAATGTTATTTTCCTAAAGTTTCCTATCGACGGAAATCATTTGAATCTTATCCTCCATGCGTATAGCTACGTAGAGTCCTTCAAGAAAGATTCAGAGAAATACGAGTAAAAATTTGAAGAGTTTCTGTCAATACTTTTGCAAATAAATCAAAATAATTAAGTCAATTCAAATGTAACAAATTATTGTGAATTATAAATTCATTTCTCTTTATTCCGCGCGTTGCTCAAAATTGAGTAATAAAATAATAGACAGGTAGAGAAACCAATCTGATCGTGGTCGCTAGTGTTGGATTAATGGACCTTTCCAATAAATTAAAAAAGTGAGCTTGATTAAGATTATTTGAAGCACCCGATATTTGTAAATTAAAAAATTACTTAATATAATTTTTTAAGATTTTTATGTAAAAAAAATTAAAAAGAAAAACAGAAGTTGAAAAAAAGAGAGTTAAAAACAGTTTATTATTGTTTAAAAAACTGACATAATATACCAACTTATTTTTAAAATATGCTTACTTTAAAAAATATTTATAATAATTATAACTACACAGACTATTACTAATTTTTTAATAAAAACTACTTATGAATAAATGACCCTTTAAAAATTATTTAATTTTAAGCTTAAACAAATCGAATTTAATGATCTAAAAATATATCAATAAGTGATTGATTTACGTTATACATATTTAATTCTCTTTAATTAAATTATTAGATTTGAGTCTTCTAAATGAAAAAATTATATCAATAGAATTAGTCTCATCATGGAATTTCTCAACTCGAGCATAGAATTTTTTTTAATGCAATGGATATATATTCTTAAATTAGGTTTGTGGCAAATGAATTTTTAGAAGTTATATACCGTAATATATAGCCATTTTAATTACTGATGGTAAATCAAAAATATATTATTTTTTATCAATGTGAAAAATAAATAAATAAGATTATCATGGAAAATAAAATGTCTATTATAATTTTTAAATAAAATTATGCATGTTAGATTTATAATTTCTTTATTTATATATTGTACTCCTTTATCCTTTTTAATGTTATTGTTTTTTATGATAAAAAATAAATTTTAAATAAAATCATTTTTACGTTAAAATATATTTAAATCTTGATTCTGTAATCTGTATGCATGTCCCTCCATCATAATTTATAACAATAAGCTATTAAGCTCTAATAATGTATTGCATGTGGAGGTTGTGCTTTCCGTCTTATAATTAATATTTTTGAAAGAAAATTATGGCATGTGGAGTAACGTGAATATACTTTTTGTTTTTCAATACTTACAAAGTCATGATTAGACCAAGTTGTTTTTTTAACTAATATTATTACGAGACGGCTACGTGTTTTTTTTAATCATCATACAGTAAAAGGGCAAATGAAACAGAGTTATTAATATATATATATATATATATATATATATATATATATATATATATATATATAAAATTAAATTATCTTAAATAATATGATTTTATCATAAAAATGTTTAATTTACTCTTGTAATTACTCCTCGTTAATTTTATTTCTTATTCCCCCTCTCTTCTTATTTATTCAAAGACTAAATATAATAGGAAAATAAACAATAATAGATAAAAATAATAATTTTAAAAATTTTATAAATAAAAAGAACATTGGGAGTATAATGAAAAGAAAGAATTTAATAATTAATAAAAACAAAGACCGATGAGTACCAGAATTTAAACTTTGTTTTAACTGTGTGTATTAATTTAAGATTTTGTCTAATCAAGTACGTATATTAACTGTACTAACTTCACTTAGTTAGTGTAAAACACAAAAAATAGGAATACAGAATAATGTAATACCATAAAAAAGCTCTTAAAATATATCAATAATAAATAACATTATTTAAATTTTATTTCTAATATATCACCTTTTTATATTCATTACCCATCAATTTTTTTATTATACAATTTATTATACCTATTTCGTTTGTTTATTTCTTTTACCTCTATTTTTTTTTCCACTATACCACCTTTACTCTATATTTTAACATTACTCTACTTATCTTTTTCCCAAACAATTGGATGGGTTGTGCAACAATAATCAATCAGTTATCCATCGTTAATTACTTAATTCCACCCACTTGTTCATTACCCTACGGTTGCCTTTTCATGGCTAATTTAAAAACCTAATCAACTTGACAATACAAAATTATCTTAATAGGTACAATTTCGTTTTTAAAGACCAACTAGCAAGTTCAAGGGTCGAAATTTCTAAACAAAATGCAGTAAAAAACACTTTATTCTCTTACTTAAGTTTATTATACTTTACACTTCATAACATAAACACATTATACTTTTCTTTTTGTGATGTGAAAATAATAAGATTACTCCCAAACAAAGGTTAGACACACCTACTAAGAGATAAACACTAATCTTCAAAGGACACTCCACACAAATACATAGGGGGTCATCATTTCGAGCTCCAACTTTAGCCATCCAATTCACAAGCATCAGTAGCAGTAAGCAATTCAACACCATAACTCATTGTTAAAATGTGGGTTATCTAAGTCCCTACATATCGTCAGGCCACCATTCCAATGTTATTTGCATTGGTGTGGTTGATGCTTGGTGGACATTCGTGGTGGACCATATATCAAGTGGCCAATAACCATTGCTGACACAAACGATCAATGACCATTAGGATTAGGGGAGGAAGAGGAGTCTCTATAAAACTACTTTTGCAAAATCGTCATCAGACTAAAACTTTAATTGGTGGCAAGGCTATCGCATGTTGTTCTTTGTTTTGAGGGGTTGGGTCTCCAAACAAAGGTTTGTGGTGTGAGAAATCTTATTCAAACTATAGCTCAACATTTAGGGTATTTCTTTATTTTCCTGGTTCTATTTTGTAAGCTTTGTTACTTTGTTGATTGTAAGATTGTAAACACGGTTGTTTGAGACTTTCTTGTATCTTTGTTTGATCATAATGTGTTAATTTCTTTGGCCTGGGTGACTCGTGGGTTTTACCTCATGTCAAGGTGAGGTATTTATATGGTACTACAAATTTAAAGCTTTGTTTTGGAGGTATAAGCTTACCCTTGTGGGATATACTAATTCTAATATAGCTGAAGACATTGATTCCAGAAAGTCCATCAGAAAAAACAATATTTCTTAGAAGTTAATGCCTTTTTCAACATTCTTATTGTGGCATCCCTCTTCAAATAATATTTATTTTATTCAATTTATTGATTTTCACAATAAATTTTTCACGTTTCTAAAATTAAATTACATCACAAAAATAATAAAAAAAATGCATCTTATAAAAATCACCCAAATTATAATTTAAAATAAATAATTTATAGTCCTCAAAATCATTTAAGTTGAAATAATCTCAAAACCTGAAACAGGGGTCTGACGCTACGCGCCAGTCCCACGCTAGGCGTGAGAGTGCATTCGTAGCCCTGACGCTGAGCGCCAGGATGACGCTACGCGTGGGCTTATCAGTGACAGCACCTGATGCTGTCACACATTTATGTGCAACATATGCTCAAGTTATGCACGAAATACAACTTAACCACTTTATGTGCAACACTCTTACACCAAACACCCTAAATGATTCTTAAATGATCCAAATCCAATGCATACCACTTTTAAATATTCTTATGGACTTATTGATACTTATCAAAGGTATTGAAACTCACTGAAACTCAAATTCACCTATCCTTTTTCTCAAAGTCATAGGGATGGCTACTAATTCAAATCTCTAAATCTATTCAATTCATCGATACAACATTCAATCATTTCAAATAACTATTACAGCACAAAGACACCCACAGAACCTGCCTATAATGCATGATTTACTACAGTATAGCTCTATGCCATAACCATAGTCATCCAACAGTACCTGGTCATCACAGATGCATAATATCTAATGGCTCAATGTCATTACATAATCACATCACCCAAACCACACACATATTATACTATGCATAAGTTCACACTCCCACAGATTTACTCACATATCTACATATATCTACTAACGACTCAGTGCCATTAGGCATCACGAACAAATAACAACAACACATACTTCTACAAATCTACGGGATAATATATTCACATATAAATATATATAAGATATACATTCCAAACTCCTCTGGCATTACTCCTTGCTCATTTTTGTACTGGTTTCCGCAGCATCCGCAACATCCTTGGGTTTATTCACTGTGAACATAAAATAAGGGTGAGTATATATCACAAGAATGATACAACTACATAATCAGAGTTGATATCACCTGGAGAATCTCATTCTCCTGCCTGGGTTATTGATCCACTAAACTCTTCTCATATGAACCCAACATATCATAATCCATCATAATCATCATAAATTCATTATGTTCACATCATAACAAATATCTCGCAACATTGAGATAAATTAATTTTAAGTACCCATACTTAATTAATTCATTTCACAATTCATTATTTCAATCATATCATTATCATATCAATGCAATAATCTGCATATCAGTCAAGGAGTATAATTCACAACTGACTCTCATATACATCAGACACCTAGTATCCGGATACTAACGAATCAGCCACCAGCTGGGAGTCCACCGACATCCCGTGAACACATCCTGGTTCACCGAGCCCGGTATCATAAACCGTCTCCCCACCTCAACCACTGGATCTCTTCCTGGATCACTGGGTAGCTCAACTGGGCCTCTACATGGACCACGGGAGCCAAAAACGAGGGGTAATCTATACCGAATGGCTGTCCACAATACATATCATGCATACACAGCATCTAACAATATATCTCATCATATACACATTATTCATTTTAAATCATGAATATACATTATACAATCATTAAATGATTTTGGCACATAAGCCAACTCACAACATAAGAATCGCATCTCAGCATAAGAGCCACATCTCAACATAAATACCACATTTCTCAGCATAAAAGCCATATCTCGGCATAAAAGCCACATCTCTCGGCATAAAAGCCACATCTCAGCATAAAAGCCATATCTCTCGGCATAAAAGCCATATCTCGGCATAAAAGCCATAATCTTTAAATATCATAATCATACTTTACATTTGTAATATTCACATAATCAAACATAACTTTATATCTTCTATATCACGATAATTCAATATTTCATCACTCTCCATCATGCACATTCTAAGCATACTTTATACATTATTTTCCATCTTATTCACAATTCACCTCTCATTCATTACCATTCTATTTTCCATAATTGTTAAATACAACGTATAACCACATACATAATCTAATCACATATTCTCCTATATATATATATATATATATATATATATATATATATATCAATCTCATACTTTCACAGATTTAATTTTTCCAACATAATTATCACAAATCTATAATCAAATATATATACTATAATACTCCCCTTACCTCACTGTCGACACTCTAAACTCAATTACCAAGATCAATGCGCCGCAACCACTAAAAGATAGAATTACAAAAAGGTTTAAGGTTTTAACCGTTCAAACCTTAATCCAACTCAAGAATATGCTCATAAATTACTTTCTAAAGCTTTAGAAGCTTACCACAACTGAAACCACAAGTTCTCCAAGAAACCCCTTTTTCCGCTAATCTTTCAACGGCTCTTTCGCAACCTATATAAAGCGGAATTCAAATTCGTCACTCAATCCTTCTTTTGAACACCATAAGGAAACTTTTAATCGGTTTAGAATCTTAAAATTCAAAGTTCCCTTGTTTTCCCCAAAAATGGATAAAGATAGAAATTCTCCATGGAATTCAAAATTGAAAGGTCCCATGCGTTAATCTTAAGTTTCTTACCTCTAATCCGTAATTAATTTCAGATTCCAACCTCTTGTTGGCCTTTAATTGTCGTAGGGAAAAGAGAGAAGAAGAAGAACCCCAAAACTTATGTTTTTAACTTCTGCTCTACAGGCTGTCATCTTGGGTCTTTATTCTGCCCGCGACACTGACGCTACGCGTCCCCCTGACGCTACGCGTCAAGTCTAAATTTTTATATGGACGCTACGCGTCCACTAACGCTACTCGTCAAATTTTACCCTGACGCTACGCGTCCCACTGACGCTACGCGTCAGGTCCCAAATCAAAATTTCCCTTTTTATTTTAATTTTACATCTTATAATAATCTTACTTTATTAAATATCCAAACTCATGAATATAAAACATAGGGATGTTACACTTATGTTTCGAAACTTTACATTTTCTCTTCCAGCATTTGCCTCTGCCTTTGCTTCAACCATGAATTGTTTCATAGTTGAACATGTAAGAAAATTTAAAGCACATGGTAACCAATATCAAAAGTCACATCCAACATCACTACTAAAAAAAGAAGAGAATAGTGACCGAACTTTAGTGACCAATTAGTCAGTGACCAATATTAAAATAGTGACTAAAAACAGGTTTTTACATTTTTTTTGCAAGGATTTAACAACTGATTTTGGTTGGTTAAAAAAATTTATGTAAATGTTAGTCATAAAATTGGTCGCTAAATACATGAGTAAAGTGAAAGTACATTAGTTAGCAACCAGATGTATCATATGGTCACTAAAACTAAGTACAACCAATTATATAAGTTGTCTTGTCACTAAAAAATTTTTAGTTTCACGATCGATTATTGAGGTGGTCACTAAATTTATTCGAGAATAACTATTAACTTAATGAGGTTATTGCTAAATTTTCAAAATGACTCGTTTATACCCTAGAGTTAATGACCAAATTTTAAGGAGTCACTAAATGTGATAATAGGGTACACTACTGTGCATATAGTTTAGCTACAAATAAAAAATTAAGTCTCATTTGGATTGCAAAAATGTTTCTTGTTTTTTTTTTGCTTTAATTATAAAATTACCATTTTGTTTCCTGCATCAAAAACTTTGTATAGGAAACATTTAAGATACTTTATGAAATGGTGATTTTTCATTAATCACTACTAAAAAAACACATGTTAGCGACGGAATAAGTTGGTCGCTAATCCATGCCAAGACCGTCGCTACATACCTTAGCGACGGCATTTTAGACGGGAACACACCCGTCGCTAAAACCCTCGTCGAAAATAGATCAGCGACCATAAACCAGTCGTCGCTAAAATGCCGACGGCATGACACCGTCGCTAAAATGGTCTCTGCTTCACTGACTTCAGCCGTCGCTACTGTGGCCATACAGCGACCTGATGCCCCCGTCGCTAGTAGCGACGGCCATCTACCGTCGCTGTGGTTAGTCATACAGTGACCACAAGCACCGTCGCTAGGTGTAGTCCACCAGCGACCGTAAAAGTCCGTCGCTATGTGTAGTCATGTAGCGACCACATTATCCGTCGCTTAGTTATTGCCTATCAGCGACCGTATTCTTCCGTCGCTGTGGTTAGTCATGCAGCGACCACAACCTCCGTCGCTAGTTGTAGTCTACGAGCGACCGTATTCGTCCGTCGCTGTAGTAGACATTCAGCGACTACTACAGTCCGTCGCTGTTTATATCTTATAGCGACCGTCTAATTCCGTCGCTAACTGGAATTTTTTGATTTTTAAAAAATTGATTAAATATTTACTAGTTTTGTTAATTTAACTTTAAAAATGTATTAATATTTTGTATTTTATATTGGCTGATAAAATTTTATAATTAAATTTAAATAATTTTTTTAAAATATTAAATTATTATTAAAAACAAAATATTGGATTAAATTTATTTATCAAATAGGTTGAATTATTAATGATAGTTACAATAAGGCTTTTTGATTTGAATTTAATTACCAATAAATATTGACATAATAAATGAAGAATGACAAAATAAATACTGAATGAAATATAACATAAAAACTATAAATCAAATATACAATGTGTATAAATAATAAAAATACAATCATGGTGGTGGGGGATCCCGGGGTGGTGGTGGGGGCGCCTGGGAAGTGGGGGGAGGTAGCCTCGCCATCAACTGCATCAGTAGCTCCTGCTGCTGAGCAAGTTGCCGACGAGTCTCGGCGTGCTGCTCCTCGGCCCGCCGTCGGTCCGCCTCGGCCCGCCTCGGCCCGCTGTTGGTCCGCCTCAGCCCGCTCCTCAACAACTACCTCTGACATCGCTCCTCCTGTAGCTCATCGTTCAGGTTTTGAATTACCTGAACGACCTCAGTCGAAAGACCAGAGGAGGACGAAGAGGAAGGGGTCTTCCCCTTTTTCGCCAGCTGCGTGCCGACGCCACCCAATCTAAATACCCTCCCTTTCTTGTTCACACCGCCAACAGCCTCCATATAAATGGCGTTGTCGTCAGAACAAGATAGGGTGGGAGGAACCTCCCCTTCAGGAGTGGAAGCCACCAGGTCCGCCTCCTTCTCAGCCCTCCTGGCCTGATACGCCTCCTGTAAATTCAAAAACAATGATAGGATTAGTAAGCTGATTTGTAAATTATAAGCATGTGTCAGTTAAAAGTAAATACCGCTAGATCCATAGTCTTCTGGTTTACTGTTAGCCCGGCGACGGCGCCTCAACGGTCCGTGTCCACCACCGGGTTTTGTTAATTGGCAAGCGCACCAATCGTTTGTAGTTTTCGAAATTTAGATATCGTTCCACTGTGATTGAAAGTCCAATAACAACAGTAATTTTCTACTTACTATGGTAAATGTGAAAGAAATTATAAACAAAAGAATGATTTATATACAGTTTATACAATATTCACAAGATAGCATGGTTGAGTGATTCATAAGATAAAAGAAAATAAAAATCTATCTAAAAAGTTGAGTTGCAATTTAGAATAGGTAAGATACTTGAGATAAACACAGATAAACAAATTATGTTGGAAATTGGATCCCTAATCTAGAATAACAATGAGGAACTCAAGACATGCATATTTAATCATCAAGTTTCATGTCATTGCAGCTTAAAATCATTATAACCGATCCCTCGTGATATAAATTCTAAGAATTCACCGTAAAGTACGATCCCTCGTGAGCTTTCTCAGTAAAAACTTGCATTAAGACCTGGCCTTATGGCAACAATGGTTAACAACCCCTATAGAATTGAGATACCAAGGGTATTCCAACTTTTTACTTTCGTCAAAACAAGTTTCAATATGGCATAAATAATCATTCTCCCGTTTGACATTTATACTAATAAAACCAGTTTCGATACACATGAAAATCATTCTCCCGTTTGATGTTCATATTAATAAAAGGTTGAAATACTAACATGGACTTGAATCATAAACATGCAGAGGTCGAATTCACAACATTATACTCAATAGATTAGTTCACCAATTCCAACATAAACAAATTAGTTACACATGGTAAAAGTAAAAATAACACTTACAGAGTTTGACATTACGATGATGGAAACTTCACGATACAACGATCACAATACACCGAAACACACTCAAGTATCTAGAAAACTATTCTAGAACTACAACTCATAAAAGAAGTACTCAAAGTCGAGCACAAGAGAGAAGAGAAGAGAATGCTGTGTATGGAATGGGATGTGTTGAATGGTGTTGGATGGCCCTATTTATAGGGCTGAGCAAGGGTGCTGACGCTACGCGTCAGTGTGACGCTACGCGTCAGACCCCTGACTCAGCTTCCATTAAACAGCTGATAATGGCCACTTCAAATTATAAAAATCAATCATGCTTGGCCACTTGGACGTGTCTCCACTATGTTTTGGCCATTTGTGATGAGTGGGGTGGCCCTTGTGCTGAGTGGAGTGCCCATTATTGGGTCCAAGTGGAATGGTTGGCCAAAGTGGGAGTGGAGACTACACAGCACTGACGCTACGCGTGGCTGTGATGCGTAGCGTCAGCATCAAAAATAGCTCTTGATGCTACGCGTGGGGTGAGGCTACGCGTCAGCTCCTTTAGTGTAATTTTCTCTTGATTTCTTACTTTTTCACTGCAAAACTAGAGAAAATTGATCAAGGGCAGATTATTTCCAACAACATCCATTTATTGAATTTAAATCCTAATTTTCTAACAAATTAAACTAATTTTTATAATTTTTATAAAATTTTTATTTAAGCTTTTATTGAAAATTTGAGGACTAACAAATACCCCCAACTTGAGACATTGCTCATCCTCGAGCAAGAGAGAAAAATAAGAAAAATTAAAATTTGAAATCAAATTTTTAAGTTAGTCCGAAAATTTACCACAAAAAATAATTACACAATTTTAACTATTTTGTAATAATCAAAAACTGATATCAAATATAACAAAGGTTTAATGATAAAATTATTTACAATATTCTATTAACAATTAAGCAGAATTTCAGGCTTACCTCACAAGTGTTTATCTCTATGCAAATGGTAACCTGTTTCACTCAATCAATCATAAAATCAAACGAATTTAACTTTGTTTGTCATCTAATCAATGGTTATTTATACAGAGTTAATTCGAAAATCACAAGGTCTTTTCACAGGTTGTAATGAGGCTTGGTTTACAAGAACCAATGGTTTTTCTTGGAATTCAAAAACCTGAAATCATAAAAGAGCATTTTATAATCTTTAGGCTTTTCTCTGGATCCAAACTCTCATTTTCTTTTTATTGATGAAAAATAAATACCCCCAACTTGATTCTTTTCACTATTTTTGACTTTTCTTTTCCATATTCTATTTTTTTGAAAAGAATCAAGTTGCTCATTTTCACTCCCCATTTTTGTGAGAACACTCAAAATATTTCTCATTTATTTCAACTGCTCTTTTAATCAATCAAGTATAGGGAATGGTTAAAGCAAATTTAGGTTTTAAGGGTACCAAAGAATTTTATTTTTAGGCTCAAATTGGCTTTGCAAAGGATAAAAGACTTTTTACCAAGGTAAGCTGTTTGGCCCAAGGTTTCGTTTCACCAATAAATGTGCCTTGATCATTTTCCCGAAATCTCTGTACAACAACACAAATCACAGATTAAAGCAAAATCAATTCGAATTGAAAATATGTCGATTAAACCCTCAAGTGTTTAAAAAGATTTCTCAACTCACCAGGTTATTGAAATTTGCTTGATGGTTAATAAACTTATTATAATTAAATTTATCAAAATTCCTAAGTTATAAAGAATCAATAATTAATTTTACAAAATTAAGTTTCATTGTGTAAAAACTCTAAGTGTATAAACTAACTTACTAACAAAAATTTGATTTTTTTTTAAAAAAAAAATTAAAAATAAAGAGAAAAGAATGGGTTGCCTCCCATTGAGCGCTAGATTTAATGTCTCCAGCCAGACATTACCTCTGATTTAATCAGGTGGTCTCCCAATATCCATTGAGGAATCACCTGTCTTCTTCTTTCTTTTTCTTCTTTTCCGATGCTTACACCACTAAAAAAACAACTGTTAGCGACGGACAGAATTGGTCGCTAATCAATGGAATTCCCGTCGCTAAAACAATTAGCGACGGCGTCACAGACGGGAAAGTGGGCGTCGCTAAAACCCTCGTCGAAAACACATCAGCGACCACATACATGCCGTCGCTAACTTATTGACGGCGTAAGGCCGTCGCTAAAATCGTCCCTGCCCCAATAACTGCTGCCGTCGCTAAGTGTTGCTATACAGCGACCTCGGGACCCCGTCGCTACTAATAGACACCAGCGACCACCCCGTGCTGTCGCTAGAGGTAGTGATACAGCGACCAATACATTCCGTCGCTAGTGGTTGTCAGGTAGCGACCACACCTTTTCGTCGCTAGTGGTTGCGATGTAGCGACCAAGGCGTCCCGTCGCTAGTGGTTGTCAGGTCGCGACCACAACGTCCGTCGCTAGTGGTTGCGATGTAGCGACCAAGGCTTCCCGTCGCTAGTGGTTGTCAGGTAGCGACCACAACGTCCGTCGCTAGTGTTAATAAGTCAGCGACGGACGGGTACCGTCGCTAACGAGAATTTTTAAATTTTTTTAAAATTGATCCAATATTGACTGGTTTTGTTAATTTAGCTTTAAAAATATCTTAATATTTTGTATTTTGTATTGGCTGATAAAATTTTATAATTAAATTAAAATAATTTTTTTGAAGTAATGAATTATTATTAAAAACAAAATAATAGATTAAATTAATTTATGAAATAGGTTGAATTATTAATGATAGGTAGAAAGGCTTTGTGATTTGAATGTAATTACCATTAAATATTGACATAATAAATAAAGAATGACAAACTAAATACTGAATGAAAATATAACATAACTAAAAATCAAATATACAATGTGTATAAATAAAAGAACTACAATCAAGGTGGTGGGGGATCCTGGGGTGGTGGTGGGGGCGCCTGGGAAGTGGGGGGAGGTAGCCTCACCATCAACTGCATCAGTAGCTCCTGCTGCTGAGCAAGTTGCCGACGAGTCTCGGCGTGCTGCTCCTCGGCCCGCTGTCGGTCCGCCTCGGCCTTCTGTCGGTCCGCCTCGTGCCGCTCCAACAGCAACTGCCTCTGACGTCGCTCCTCCTGTAGCTCATCGTTCAGGTTTTGAATTACCTGAACGACCTCAGTCGGAAGACCAGAGGAAGACGAAGAGGAAGGGGTCTTCCCCTTTTTCGCCAGCTGCGTGCCGACGCCACCCAATCCAAACACCCTCCCTTTCTTGTTCACACCGCCAACAGCCTCCATATAGATGGCGTTGTCGTCAGAACAAGATAGGGTGGGAGGAACCTCCCCTTCAGGAGTGGAAGCCACCAGGTCCGCCTCCTTCTCGGCCCTCCTGGCCTGATACGCCTCCTGTAAATTCAAAAACAACGATAGGATTAGTAAGTTGATTTGTAAATTATAAGCATATGTCAGTTAAAAGTAAATACCGCTAGCTCCGTAGTCTTCTGGTTTACCCATGCACCGGCTTTGTTCTTCTTGGTCATTTGCATGACCTCAAACAAAGAAGGCTCCCGGTGCTCCCTCTGCTCCTGTGGTGGACAAAAAACATTGAGATTATTATTTGTAAACATGTAAGACGAATGATAATAGAAATGTTTAACATAAATATACTTACAAATCTTTTCTTGTGCTCGAGGGTTGAAATGCTACCCCCAGTGTAAACCAAGGCTGCAGCATCGGCGGCTCTGTTGGCCCTATTCCGAGCACTCGCCTGCTGGAATGGGACCCCGCCCTACTTCTGGACCATCCCGTCCCAATGGTCCTCCGGGATCCAACGAGGGCGCTCACCCTTGTCCCTCACCTTCCAAAGGGTACTCTTGATGATTTTGGAGGTCTTTGTGGCAAAGACCTTCCTAATCTCATCAATCATACCCTCCGCCCACTGGTAATCACGCTGTAAAATGAAATGAGAAATCAAAATTAATAAGAGGTCAATTTTACAAATCAAGTCACAACAAATGAGCTAGGAACTTACCGAGAAGGTGTCAAACCACCTATCTTGGACAACCTTCCCAGCATCTGTCCAAGATATATATGGACCATCCCACTGGGCCTTTAATACCTTAGTAATCGCTTTGGTAATGTGACTACTATCAACAAAGTTGTAATGACAACAATTATATCAGGAGAATAACAGTGGACAATCTAGGGAGACTCCCAAAATTTCGGTAGAGTCTCCCCTGTAAATGTAACATTTCTAAGTTTAAATAGTTACCCTGTTACAAACAGAAGAGTGCCCAGTACAATTCAATCTATACAAGTACTAATTAAAGTAACATCCTATAAACCAACAAGTCTTTCCACTAAAGTTTAATATAAAGTACCATACAAATAACATAAAAGTATTTGAGCTTTAGTCACTTACTCGTCTCCGGCCGGCACGGGTACCAACATGAACAGAAGGGATGCCGGAGGTGGGGTGGCCTGATGGCCATGGTCCTCCAAGCCACTAACTCCAGGAGTCTGCTCTGGGGTGGTCAGTGGGGGTGATGGGGTGGTCTGCTGTAGTGGTGGTGATAGAGTGGTCTGCTGTGGTGGTGGTGATGGAGTGCTCTGCTGTAGTGGTGATGGAGTGGTCCGCTGTGGTGGTGATGGAGTGGTCTCCTGTCCTGGGGTGGGAGTCCCCAGCTGGGATGTCGGGGTCCTGGACCCACCACCCCTACTGAAGGTCAGTCGACGTCCCGTCATCTGTGGATAAAATCATGAAAAGAAAGGTTAGTCTCAGGATATATATAAACCTATGTATATATGTTTAACAACTACATACTCTGTGTCTGTTTCAGTTTCAAATTCCCCCTCAGTTTCAGTGTCACTGTGGTTATCTGTTTGAACAAGTTCATCAGTATCCAAATCAGCCCTAGACCATTTTGATCGAGAGACAAGGTCTTTGTCAATGTGTTCACCCCCCGTAGTGGCGAGTGTCTCATCCATTATGACTAGATCAATGTTGAACAACAAATTGGCATCGTTGAGCTCGTGTGGTGCAAGCTGATAAGCATCATCGACCTCCTCGGAGACATTGTCAGTGATCTAACTTCGGGCCTTGGCCTTGATTACTGCATACCAGTCCCGATGTCCTCCACATCTATGATGACTTTGGCTGCTTTCAAGAATGGTCTCCCCAGTATTAGGGGAACTTCAGGATCTTCCTCCATATCTATGATAACAAAATTCTCATGAAATTCAAATTGATCAACTTTGACCTCAACATTTTCAGCAATACCATAAGGGATTTTTATTGATTGATCTGCCATTTTTAAAGTCATGTTTGTTGGCTTCACTGAAAAATCCCCTATACTTTTAAGTGTGGATAATGGCATCAAATTTACACTAGCACCAAGATCTAATAAAGCTTTACTTTTTGAAAGATTTCCAATAGTAACAGGAATAGAAAAACTCCCTGGATCTTTGGTGTTATGAGGTACTGCTTCAGAGATGATAGTATCATGTCCATCTTCTTCCTCAGTTATTTCCTCAGTCAGTGTGGTCACAGCCTTACAATGCTCTCTTGGGTTTGTTTCAGTGTTTGCTCCATACTGAGGCTTCTGTTGCTCAGCAAGTTGTTGGGCTAGTTGTCCCAATTGTGTTTCCAAGTTCCTAAGCGATGCTTCATTGTTCTTCTGACTTGCTAAAGAAGTTTGTATAAATTTTTCCAAGGTGTCTTCTAATCTAGAAGTTCTTTCCACCAAAGAAGGGCCATTATTTTGATATGGTTTATTTGAAGAGCTGGGCTCTTGCTTCCATCCTTGGCTTTGGTTTTGGTTACTTCTCCATCCCTGAAATGGGTGGTTAGAAAAATTTGAATTGAAATTACCAGACCTTCCTTGGTTGTTCATGAAGTATACAGTTGCTTCTTGTGAGCCACAGTTTTCATTGAGATGATCTCCTCCACAAAAGTTACATGTTACAGGCATTTGTTGTTGCCCTGGTTGTGATGATTGTACTACATGTAATTGTTGTGGGAGATTGGATATCTTTTTGGTCAATGCTTCTAATTGTTGGGTCAGAATTTTGTTCTGTGCTAAAATGGCATCTGTGGTGTTTAAGTCAAGGACTCCTTTCCTTTGAACTTGCTGACGATCATGTTGAGCTTGGTAGTCTGTTGAGGATAAAGCTTCTATTATCCTTGTGGCTTGGTCAGCATCCACTGTCATCATTGTTCCTCCTGCTGCTGCATCTAAAATCATTTTAGTGTCAGCCCTTAAACCACTGTAAAAAATATTAAGCTGTGCAATATCTTCAAGTCCATGGTTTGGGCATTTTCTGAGCAGTGATTTAAAGCGTTCCCATGCCTCACAAAAAGGTTCATCTTGGCCTTGTCTAAATGTTGTAATATCTGATTTGGCCTTGATGAATCTAGATGGAGGAAAGAACCTTTGTAGAAATTTTTCTTCAACTATGTTCCAGCTATTCAAACTTTGATTTGGATGAGATTGTAACCACTCCTTTGCTTTTCCTGCTAAAGAAAAAGGAAATAGTCTTAGATATGCAGCATCAATAACATCTTGGTCAAATCCCATGGTTCCAACCAATTCATAGAATGTGGCCAAGTGAGTGTACGGATCTTTACTGGACATTCCATGGAATTGATGTGAACTAATCAAACTCAGAAATGCTGGTTTCATTTCTAGTGCTCTGACAGTGTTTGGGATTGCAATGCTTGAGAAATGTCTTGGCCCTTGCTGTAAAGCATAGTCTCCAAGTGTTCTCCTTGGTGGATTTTGATTATTGTTGTTGTCATCCATTGTATCAGAGGAAGTTTGTCCTTCTTGGAAGTTCTGCTTTGCTTTCTTGATTTTCTTGAGGAACCTATCTATCTCAGGATCAAATGCAAGCTGTTCTTTTGTACCCTGTCCTCTCAAGATCATAAATCAAGAACTCAAAGTAGCAAGGTTTCTAAAAAAAAAATTGAAAACAAATTTATTTACACTGTCTTATCAATTCAATGCTAAAATATTCAAGCTTAAATCACCTCCCCGGCTGCGGCGCCAAAACTTGGTAAGTGTTTGCTTATATTGAGTTTGCTGAAAGAGAATCAAGTTTGTATAATATGAACTCAATGAAATGGATGTGCCAAGTTTAAACACAGAAGTTGTAATATAGTATAGTTGTCGTTCCACTGAGGAGGTGCTAGAATGAAGATCTTAGTTTGAATTGATTAGGCAGAAAGTTTCAGTTTTGATTTGTTGTGAATGTTGCTGAATGAAAAACAGTAAGTAACAAAATAACAGAGGATAGCACTTTGCAAAATATAACAGTAAATGATGTTGGAAAAATCAGTTTTGTAAAACAGGGATTGGCTTCATCACATCTTCACCTCTGTAAGCTGCATAAGTTTCCATATAAGTAAATCGAAAAGATAAGTTCTACGTCACAATCAAAGTCATTTGCATCGATCCCTCGACTACAAAATTCATAAGAATGATTTCCAAACCGCTGATCCCTCAGTCACTTTGGAAACCATTCCAGCATTATCGATCGATTGTTTTGACGTTTGTTGCGTTAGACGCCATCCCTGGCTACCTACTCACAACAAGCATTTCTTTCAGGGTCTACTTTCAAAAGTCACTTCCCAGCATACTCAAGAAAACTTAGAACAAGAAAATAGTGATCAAGTACTTTCAGGCATTAAACGCAGAAGGAAATACAGAAACTTTATCAAATCTCATTACTCAATGAAAACTTACGACAGCAGTACTTCAGTGTTGAATGGATTACAGCCAATCCCATAAGGGAGATTTAGCTACTCATGCCTTGCATTTTCACTATCAACAGAGTGAATACAGGAAATAATGGAAAGTATGAATGAAATACAGAGGATGAATCTGATGTATGATGTGTTGGATCATCGATGATGATGATGTTGTTTGCAGCTTGATTTATAGGAGTTTAGGTTCAGCTTCTCTTGCCCACTTGCGTAGAACCCATGCAGCATCTTTCAGAGACTGGTGGAAACAGAAGAAAGTGGATGAGTTTGCATCGCATTGTTGGTGAATAAAGAATTAAGAAACCCATGCTGTGTGAGTCTCGCTTGAGCTTGATGGTCACGCTCAAGCGTGAAGAGTTCTGATGCTTATTGATGATCTCACGCTCAAGCTGAAGTAATTCACGCTCAAGCGTGGCTTCCTTGCCTTCTCACGCTTGCTCCTCGCTTAGCCTCGCTCAATTACGCTCAGGCGAGGCCTTAATATCCATTCCTCACGCTCAAGCGGCTCATTCCCACGCTTGAGCGTGAGAGGGGTCCTGATGCCTCTGTTTCCTTTAATTCATGCTGGCCATGCTTAATCCATGCTTAGGCTTCCATTTTTATCATTCCACGCTTAAGCTCCTAGTGTTCACGCTCAAGCGTGAGGGGTCCTGATGCTTTCCAACTTGTTCAAGCTTAAGCTTGCTTGCTCAAGCTTAAGCTTGGTTGTTCAAGCTTGAGCTTGCTGTCTTCAAATGCTCCCGATCACGCTTGAGCTTGCTCTTTCACGCTTGAGCTTGATGCTTTCACGCTTGAGCTTGATGCTTTCATGCTTGAGCTTGATGCTTTCACGCTTGAGCTTGATGCTTTCACGCTTGAGCTTGATGCTTTCACGCTTGAGCTTGATGCTTTCACGCTTGAGCTTGATGCTTTCACGCTTAAGCTTGCCTGCTTCAAGCTTAAGCTTGATTTTTCACGCTTAAGCTTGCTTGCTCCAAGCTTAAGCTTGATTTTTCACGCTTAAGCTTGCTTGCTCCAAGCTTAAGCTTGATTTTTCACGCTTAAGCTTGCTTGCTCAAGCTTAAGCTTGCCCTGCTTTCCTGTTGAATTTCCTGCAACTTTCCAAGAGTTTTAACACAATATTTCTTTTATACACCTATCCATCACTACTTAAAAGATTCATGCTCACTTCCTTCAATAATTCATCAATTTAGCTCAAGTTCTTTACAAAATTAATTCGAATGAGTCATGAAATCAATGCTTAATCAACACTTATCAGACGTGGACCATCCAGAAAGCATACCATAGGCCGGGAAGTCGTTAATAGTCCACATCAAAACAGCACGCATCATAAAGTTATTCTTCAAAGACGCATTGTATGTCATTACCCCGACATCTCATAACTGTGATAACTCTTCAACCAACGGTTGCAAAAACACGTCTATGTTCGCCTTTGGATTTTTGGGTCCTGGAACCAGTATAGATAGAAACATGACCTCCCTCTTCATACACATATCAGGAGGCAGATTGTATGGGGTCAGGATGACTGGCCAACAAGAGTAAGCTCTTCCATATTGACCGAACGGGTTAAACCCATCAGTACATAAGCCAAGTCTTACATTGCGTGGCTCGCCAGAAAAGTCCGGATGTAGCTCATCCAAACACTTTCATGCTTTCCCGTCGGAAGGATGGCAAAGAAACCCCTCTTGTGTTCGGTTCAGAGCATGCCAACGCATGTGTTTTGCCGTAGACAATGAGGCATACAGGCGTTGAAGACGCGGTGTTATAGGGAAGTACCACATTTTCTTCCTGGCCATCCGGGTTACCTTCCCTCTCCTTTTAACAGTTTTGTAGCGTTCCTCATTACAATGCAGACATTTTGTGACACTCTTATCTGCAAACTCATTTCTGAACAGCATACATCCGCCAACACAACACTCTATCTTCACACAACCCAACCCCAAGTTTGCCACTTGTTTCTTAGCACGGGACAGGTTTGCTGGCATTCTATGATTACTAGGCAGAGTGGAACCCATCAGATTGACCATCCTATTAAAACAACCTCCAAAAAGATTATAATCTACCTTTACGCTTAAAGCAGCTAGGGAGGCGGATAACTCAGTGTGACTGTTGCACCCGTCCCACAATGGAGTCTGAGCCGCCGCTAATAAATCATAAAATCTCTTAACCTCCATATTAGGATCCTCCTCTACATTGTCAAAGTCTCCATGAGCTCCTTGGTCATCATGTTCCAGCATACGCCCGGTGGAGGGTCCAACATGATCCATCACCATTTGTTCTATATTGTTGTACGTATCCCTGTTTCCTCCAACCTCGTAGTAAGACTGTTGCACGGTTACGTCTGATGGTCTTTGCGGTAACTGCTCACCATGGTTGTACCAGCAGTGGTATGTTTCCATGAACCCTTTCTCAGTTAGGTGGCACATCACATCATCCGCGTATTCAAAACTCATGCATTTGCACCTTGAGCACGGACAACAAATCTTCTGAGTCGCTTCAAATCCAGGCGTGTTTACCGTAGCGAACGGAATAAACTCCAATAGCCTCATCATAAACTCCTCAGTTACTCGCCGATTGCGATCTATTTGGTTGTACATCCATCACCGATTTGTCGGTACCTCCATTTACAAAATCTAACAACCACGACTTCTGTTACTTTACATTTTCAATATTTGTCCTGATGGCTATCGGTTGTGAATCACTCTATCTCTTTGATGTTGCAAATTGGTAGGGCCCTATCCCATTCGGGATGAATATGCAACCATCCGTAATCCATTGATATTGTATGTGGTCTATCTTGTGTCGTTGATGTTCATTTGAAATTTCGGCAGCATTTCGCATTGGTCCCCAAGTACACAGAGATACGTATGGTATGAAACACCGCACGCAGTCATGCACCCTGGGGACAATACGAAACACCATAACTGAAATTTCAAATGAACATTCAACGTCTCAAGGTAGACCACATACAACATTGTTGGGTTACGCCCTACTGGTTACAAATTCATACCAAACTGTCCATCCGGGACAATTCAAGATCCAACACAACACGGTACATCAGCCGGTTGTTTTGAAACTTAAACGGGAATCTAATGGGTACACACACGACTAAACCCTACATTATTAAAGTTGAGTTTCATTTTTTAAGTTCCCTAAGAAAGGGAGCCTGCCGAAATTTTGGCAGAGTCTCCCCTGTAAACTAGACATTTCCCAAAATTAGAAACGGCTTGTTACACACAGAAAACTTCCCAGTATAGATAAATAAACATATCATACGCATTGTATGTGATATTCGGAGTTATGAACACCAAATCATGTTATCAATACATAAAATCAATGCCTAATGAGATGTACTCTCTACTAACAAACAACATTACACATGCATCATAAATCATGTTATCAGCACACAAAACCAATGCCTAATGAGCTCTGCTCTCCACTAACAAACAACACTGCACATGCATAAAAAATCATGTTATCAGCACACAAAACCATCGCCTGATGAGCTCTGCTCTCCACTAACAAACAACAATTAACATACATATACTTCAAAAGATACAACACACATCGCCAGAAAGTTAGCGTTAGGGGATTACCTCGGAAAGAGAGATAGCGATGAAGACAAAGCTGATGAGGGCCGAACACGAACCACGCGTAAGGTGTCTTGGTCTGCATGACAAAGTCTAGTTAGAATGGAAATTGAGTAATCAAAAGAAAAAGTATTATTGGCCTTTGCTAATCATACATTTTCAATGTTACCAAGTATTAATTGATTTTATCAAGTATTTTATCTTATTGAAAATACAGTTTGGAGAAAGCTAAAAGGTTAGAATGAGAAGATTCTATGAAGGTCTAGTTGAAAAGTCCTCACCAAAAGGGACCCAAAGGCCCAAAGAACACACAAAGAAATACACAAGGCACAAACAATAACAATGAACCAACCGGGCTTGCTTGCTTCTAAAAAGAAATGGGCCAACCTCTCAGAAGCCCAACTTGGCAAGGGTACCCAGACACGTGAGAGGAAACCTGGGCAAGTTGAGAATGGAGAAGGGAGACCGACGACGAACCACCATGTGCGATCTGCAAACGGCGAGGGAAGCGATTAAAGAAAGTCCCTTCCTGGGGGATCAAGCGTTTGTCTTCCACCATGATTCGTCTCAAGCTCCAAGGAGGGGAGAACCACCAACAACGACTATGATTCATCTCAATTTGTTTAATTTACAACATTCCCATATATAACCTAACACAATATACATTGTTCTACATCATGATCTCATACTACATCAATCACAATCAAAAGTTATAGTATCTTCAAATACACCAACTTATCCCAGATAAAATTAGGTTAATAATCTCTTAATCACAAACCAAAGTGGGGTACCTTTGAACCTCTCAGGTCTGATATCAAACTTGTTCCATTCTTCTTCTCTCTTACTCTAACTAAAACTTAAAATTACTCTAATGCTTATGTCAATAATTAACACATCAATTAGGAGTTCTAAAATAAATAAGACGTATTGATGACAATTGCTAAGACACAGAGACGAAATTGACTAACAAAATTCATATGAAAAACAGAGAGCTAAAAAACACATAGCATCAAAACAGTGATGAAAAACAGAAAACCAGAGGCGTGAAAAACCTGGTCGGAAACTTGAAACTCGTCGGAAAAGCTGCAGCGGTGGTCGGCCGTTGTCGCAGCTCTCTGGCCGGAAATGCTCGCCTGAGAGGGAGGAAGAAATGGAGCAAATGTGAGAGAGGGAAAGGGGTAAGGTTCGGAGGGGGGACACGGAGTTGTAACTCATGAATCGAAACCAATGTTGTCAAAACCAGACCGGTTATTGAATTGGTGAAGACATGGATTCAAGGATCCCTGGTCAGATTGACGGTCAAACTGTGGTCGAACTAGTAGTAATAAATTATTATTATTATTATTATTTATTAAATAATAATCAATTAGATCAAAATAACTTAATATTTATAAAAAAATTCCAATAAGTGAAAGTTATTAACAAGTTGATCATAATTGAAATTTGAAAGTGAAAGTTTTAGGCTTTTAACATTAAAAGCTGATTATAATTTAACACTCCAAATAAGGTAGTTGGCATTTCTAAACTTCTACCATAATTGCACTAATCAAAGGATAAAGTCACAAAACTCATAATACATCCTCTAAAGTTAATTTTCTTTATCTTAATTTTCTTTATCCCATTTCCAATGTAAAATATCCTATGTATATTTAAATGCAATGCTAGATCTCTGAACAATTAACCAAGTCCTTTTTCTTTAATGCATTCATGCAACTTTTTATGTGAGTAATAGCAAGTAATATTACAAATAGCAATTAACCATTTAGCTGTGATTTACCTAACAATTAACCATTTTCGCTTTGTAATTTATGTTGAAAGGACACAAACATTAAAATGCAATGCTAGATTTAATTAAAAGAGAATAATTATTAACCAAAAATACTTAAAATTACAAAATTTTTCTTTAACTCAAGATTTAATTAAATAAATTCTCATAAAATATTTTCTTTCTAAAATAAATACTAATTTTTTTATTCTAAATATTGAAAATAAAGTTAATAAAAATAATTTCTAAGAAGAAATAAAAGATAATAAAATTTAAAGAGTAAGGTAAGAAATTCTTACTGAATTTTAGCTTTCCGTCATGCTCGCTATATGCTCAAACTCCACATTACAATATCATCAATCAATCAATCATAATCAAATCAAATCAATTAAATATCATTAATACATATCATAATACAAAATTTAATAATTATTAATATAGTCAATTTTTAGTCCTTTTCGTCAATTCCTCGCATAGGTATAAATAAGTCCATATAATCCAGTCCTTGCATAGGTATAGTTCAGTCCATATGGGTCATAATGGTCCAAGTCCTTGCATAGGTATAGTCCAGTCCATATAGGTCATAATGATCCAAGTTTTGCATAGGTATGTTAGAGTTAGTTAAACTAGATATTTAATTTAAATTTATTAAAAATTTTAAGTTAAAAAGTTAATATTTTAAAATAATAATATTATTAAATTTAAAAGGAGTAGGGGACTCCTCCCATTATTCTTATGTCTTTTCATATTATACTTCTTATCTCACTCCCCCTTACCTTGAGTCGTTACCAAAAAGAGATTTGCTTTGCGCCTCCGATTTCTAGAAATATTAATATCAATTTTATTTCAGTATAAGCATAAGACGAAGATTAAGATTACTACTTAAAACAGAAATGGTAAATTCTGAATAGTGAATAGTGAATAGTGAATAGTGAATAGTAAATAGTGAATAGTAACAGTAAATAGTAAAACGTGAATAGTAACGGTAAATAGTAAATCGTGAATAGTAACGGTAAATAGTAAATCGTGAATAGTAACGGTAAATAGTAACAGTAAATAGTAATTTACTATTTGAATAGTAATTTACTGTTGAAATAGTAATTTACTGTTGAAATAGTATTTTACTATGCAGAATAGTAACTTAAAATAATATTATTTCTAGTATAATAACAGATTTCTAAAAACGATATAAAAATAACCCTAAAAAATATAAAAGAGAAGTATTCTTACCTTAGGATTTTGGCAGAACCTTCTCTCCAAAAACTTTTCTTCTCTCTCTCACTTCCACCACTATCTCACTAGCACTACTGTATTAAGAAAACTTAATCTGAAATTGTGAATTCTAAAGAAGAAATCCTTCGGTATTTATAGGAAAAAAATTTACTATGCATTCTATTATTTTAATATAAAAGTACTATGCATTTTTGAATTTTTTATTCCAGGTTACTATGCATTCTTTGAAAATTTCGTACATGCACAGTGTTTTGCATAGTAACTGTCGGCAGAATTATTAAGCCAAATAGTAACCTTTCACTCGGTATATTTTAAATATTCAAAATGAGTCCTTTTTGAAATTTAGCGATATTATATCAGTCCTCACTAATTTTATAATAAGTAATATAAAGTTGAAATTTTAAAAATCTAAAATTTTCTGTTAATAAAAATTTATTGATACGTTTCTAATTTTTTAACGATTGGAAAAAATCAAGATTTTTCTCAAACCGATAATTTTTAGATAAGTCTACTTGAAACGGATTTTAGAAAATTTTCTTATAATTTAAATTCACTTTCTTATAAATATTTTTAATTTAAGTCACTTATATGAATTTAAAATTATTTAAAAAATATTATTTTTATTAAAAAAATTCCAAAATTCCAAAAAATTCCAAAATATCATAAATAATACGTAGATTAAAAAGTTCTAAAGAACCATAATTTAATTCCTTCAAAATTTTAATATAAAAATAAAAATAGGGGTGTTACAACTACACGGTTCTTAAACCGCCAAATTCCATCCTTACCTTTGGTTAATCCCATGTCTTTGCCTCTTGCTTGAGTGTCAAGCAATTCCAATAACTCTTCATCATCCTCCTGAGCCATAGCTGAGGATTCTAAGAATTCATTGGAGATTTTAGCATTCCAATTACCATCTGATCTGGGGCTTGAATGGATACCCCAATATTCATATCATGAAAGTCTTCTAACAATTCTTGTTCCTTGCCCATCAAGAAAGCTGCATGTAATACTTTTCTACTTAAGGCATCAGCCACAACATTCGCTTTACCAGGATGGTATTTCAATTCAAAATCGTAATCCTTAAGGTATTCCATCCATCTCCTTTGCCTCATGTTTAATTCCTTCTGATCAAACAGATACTTCAAACTCTTATGGTCACTGAATACCACAAAACGAGATCCATACAAGTAATGTCGCCAAATCTTTAATGCAAATACCACTGCCGCAAGCTCTAAATCGTGGGTAGGATAATTCTGCTCGTGCGGTCTTAATTGTCTTGAAGCATAGGCAATCACCCTATCATCCTGCATCAGTACACAGCCTAAACCAAACTTAGATGTGTCACAGTATACCATAAATTCTTTCGTCACATCTGGTAATGCAAGCACAGGTGCAGTAGTCAAACACCACTTCAGCGTTTGAAAACTCAGTTCACACTTTTCCGTCCACACAAAGGGATTCTCTTTTCTTGTCAATCGAGTCAAGGGTAGTGCAATGCGGGAAAATCCTTCAATAAAACGGTGATAATAGCCAGCTAATCCAAGAAAACTCCTAATTTCAGTCACTGATTTAGGCCTTTCCCAAGCCATAACTGCTTCAATCTTGGATGGATCAACAGACACACCATCACAAGAGATTACATGCCCCAAAAATTTCACACTTGCTTCCCAGAAATCACACTTCGACAATTTAGCATACAACTTCTTTTCACGTAGCACTTGTAAAACAATTTGAAGATATTGTGCATGCTCTTCTACAGAATTTGAATATACTAGAATGTCATCAATAAACACCACGACAAATTGATCCAAGTAAGGTTGGAAAATCCGATTCATATAATCCATAAAGATAGCTGGAGCATTGGTTACTCCGAAAGGCATTACAACATATTCAAAATGTCCATATCGAGTCCGGAACGCCGTTTTCAGAATATCTTCCGACTTCACTCTAATCTGATGATACCCAGATCTCAAATCGATCTTAGAAAACACCACAGCACCTCACAACTGATCCAACAAATCATCAATTCGTGGTAAAGGATATTTGTTCTTAACCGTCAATTTATTCAATTATCGGTAGTCAATACACATTCTCATACTGCCGTCCTTCTTTTTCACCAACAACACCGGAGCGCCCCAAGGTGAAGCACTCGGTCGGATAAACCCCTTGCTTAACAACTCATTTACTTGTTTCTTTACTTCAGCCAACTCCACTGAAGACATTCTATAAGGTGTACGGGACACAGGTTCTGCCCCGGGAATCAAATCAATAGCAAAATCAATCTCCCTGTTTGGAGGCAATTCCGGAATGTCTTTCGGGAATACATCAGGAAAATCACACACCACTGGAATATCTGCAGGTTTAAGATTATACCGCCCTTCTGAAGCTAACAGAATAACATAAATTACAGAAACATCACTCACCACATTTTTAGTGTCCAATTCCTGAGAGAAAATTATAGTCTTGCGGTAACAGTCCACCATAACATGGTTAACAGACAACCAGTCAAGACCCAGAATAACATCTAAATTCTTCAATGGCATACATATTAAATTCACCAGGAAAGATCGGTCCTCTACTTGCATAGGTAATTCCTCACACATAGTAGTTGCTCGAAATGTAGAACCAGTAGGAGTGGAGACATTAAGAGCATTCTTCATTAATACCACCGGCAAACCAAGCCGCCGAACACAATTCTCAGAAATAAAAAAAGTGGGTTGCACCAGAGTCATAAATAACATTTACAAGATAGTCATGAATAAGACACTTACCCTGTACCAAATTATCATTTCTTGAGACTTCAGAAGCATCAAAAGCAAACACACGTCCAGCCATAACATTTTGAGTACCACTGGACTGAGCATCAGATCGCCTAGGGTGTTGGCCTCCACGGCTACCGCCGCCTCGGCCTCCACGCTGAAAATTTCCACCACGGACCATAGAAGCACTTGCCCGATTACCACGTCCTCCCTGCTGCTTCCTCTGTGGACAGTCGGGCCTAAGGTGTCCAGGTTGTCTACACTGGAAACAAACAGTTTGATTTGTAGGACAATGTCTAGAGAAATGACCTTCCTGACCACAATTATAACAAGCACGACCACCAGAACGACCAGTAGATCCACGTCCAGAAGAAGAAGAAGATGTGGCAGAAGACTTGCCACCATGGAAAAACTGACCCATCTTTTTAAAACTGAATCCTTTAGCCTTCAATGGTCTCTTGTCCCTTGACTGGGACGCTTTCTGTAACTGCACTTCCTCAGCAAGTCTGGCCTTATTTACCAGAGTAGGATAGTCACGGATCTCTATAGGAACAATGACACTTCGGAGTTCAATTCTTAACCCGGATTCATACTTTGCACACTTACTACCTTCAGTTCCTTCAAGAGAAAAAGGATGATAGAAATCACATAGTTCATCAAACTGTGACGTGTATTCAGCCACTGACATTCTGCCCTGCTCAAGTTTTAGGAATTCCATCTCCTTGCGGATTTTATAATTATCTGGAAAGTACTTAGCAAGAAATCTCCTCTTGAAATTCATCCACATTAATGGTTCATTCGCCGCATTCATCTGAATTCTAGTCCTTGACCACCATACACGAGCCTCATTCTTCAATTGATAGGTAGCAAATTGCACTTTCTGTTCTTCAGAGCATTCAAAGTATTCAAATGTTTGCTCAATGTCACGCAGCCATATATGCGCCCCATCATAATCATGTCCTCCTTTGTAAATAGGTGGATTCCTCTTCAAAAATTTATCAAGGGTGGGACCAGAATCAGTCCTCCCCATCATTTGAGAAAACCTCTCAAAGAAATCATCACCACCAACAGAACTACTTCCTTCCGTCATATTTTAGTTCTACAATATCCCAAAACACATCACCATTAATAACCAATAATTGACCAGGGAGTACAAAAATTACCTCATGTATAAACACATAATAAGACGCTGCCCGGAGTGCCAAGAGAATGATGCCAAGTCAACCTGTTAATATGTAAACAATCACAAGCATAATGCAATAAATGCAAAACAGCCTGATATAGGACTCAAACAATCCCCTAACTCTGCCCATTTTCCCGGCTCTAGAAAGAACCGCTCTGATACCACCTGTGACGTCCTACGTCAATTTACCTTTATTTATATCCATTTAATTAATTTTCACAATAAATTTTTCACATTTAATAAAATTTAATTATTTCTCATTTCAAAATAATATTTATTTTCACTAAACATACTCAAAGTAATAATTATATAGTTTGACAAAACCTTAGAGTGCCTCTAATTTAGAAAAGAGTCAAAATATGAAACAGGGGCCTGACGCTGCGCGCCACTCCCACGCGTAGCATCAGCCATCTGCTGCGCACCTCACGCTACGCGCCAGCCTCACGCGTAGCGTGGGCATGACAGTGACAGCACCTGATGCTGTTACACATTTAAACCATTTTACTAACTTCTAACCTATCCAATTGGCCCGTTTTAGATCCGATTGCCACGAAACTTCACGGGCCATTTGTTTTCCCCATTTCGGAACTGTTGGCGCTATCCGTTCGCCAAAATTCCAACATATGCGCAAGTTATGCGCGAAATGCATTTTAACCCAATTAGGTGTAAAACCCTTACACCAAACATCCTAAATGGATTCCAATGGACCAAAAGCCAATGCATCTAAATCCTAAATGTCATGGAAGACCTATTGATGCATTCTGGGGTTTCTTACACCCACCGAATCTTAATTTCACCTATCCGGTTCCTTAAACTCAATATCCAACTATATGCATAACTTATCTAAATCAATCCAATCATCATCCTAACATCAATCACGTAGCATACATATCAATCATGCATCAATGCAACACCTGCCCATCACATTCAACATTCACACATGACAATGGCTCCGTGCCATAATTCATCCTCATCAATAAGTCATCAAACCACAACATGCATAATCATGGCAAGTTCATCACACATACTTTATCATCTATCACCCACCATATTAATACATTACTTATTACACACTTAAACATATACACTCAAAATATTACATTCATTATATACATCTTCATTCCTTAGCATCAAACTTCCTCTTGGCGCATCTCCACAGCATTAGCATCCTCCCTGTCACTGGTCACTAAAATTAAACAACAGCAAGGGTGAGTGTTTGGAATATCATAATTAATATAGAACGAAGTATTGAACTTAACAATACCTACTACTCTTTGTTATTACATAATCTCTTCCGTTTTCCTGCACTTATCCACGTCAATACAACTACACACATACATATCAATCTTTAACTTATTCAAGCCATACTTTCATTCATTCACATTACACTTTCAATTCATAATTCATTTTCCATCATCAATCAATATAAGATTCACATAAGTCACAACTGACTCTCATGTAATTTGACGCCTAGTATCCGGATACTAAAGGACTGGCCTTCAGCTGGGAGTCCGACTTGACATCCCGTGAACCCGACTTGGTTCACCGAGCCCGACTTGGCTCTCCACCTCAACCACTGGGTCCGACTTGACCACTGGGTAGCTCAACTGGGCACAAAGACCACGGGAGCCAGAAAACGAGGGGTATACATACCGTTGGCCATCCCATACCACATATTCACATATCATATCTCATAATCATAGCATATCATCAACAAACCACATGTGCAACTACCAGAAACTGGCATGTGCTCACAATACAGGGCGACCGACTTGTCAAACCCATCCATACAATGCTATGGCACATATCATCAATAATTCAAAATTCTACATTTTTATTCATAATCAAATATACATACACCACTCAAAGTGGGAATATTACACATATCTTTTACTTTCATCATTCCAATCTTTATTTCATTATATAATCAATCAAATCAACATATTCCTTTCATATTCAACCATTTAATCTTACTCTACATACTCATATATTCACAACTACTATATTTAGTTACTTTATATTATTTATGACAACTTTTACTAACATTCCCAAACTTCCCATAACCTATTCTCATATCGATTCTAATTAATTATGACCCGAACACCCCCCTTACCTCTATCCCGAGCTCCGATAGTTTGCTCAAGGGGTGGATAGCGTCCTACAGCCGCTGGAATCACCGTTCCTCTTTCGCTTCCGACGTCCACTTCGTCGATCGCTTGCCTAACGCTCGTTCCGGCACCTACGGTCACCGAAACATCAAATTAGTTAGTACGCTACCTTCCTTATACTTCCAAACTCATTACCCAAGCTTCACAAGCCACTGAAACTCAGAATCAAAACCCCAATCATCACATACAAACTCGGATTTCATGAAGGGAAGGAGAAGAAACTAAAGATCAGAGGCCCTAGATGCCTTACCTTGGTTCCAAATTGCTTAAAACCACCAAGAATCCAAGTTTCCCTCAAAACCCTAGCCAAATCGCCTCAGAGAAGAGAGAAAAATGAAAGAAAGGGTTTACAGGTTCTGTTCTGTGTGACCCTGTTATAAAACAGATCGCGACGCTGGTGCTACGCATCAGCCTGGCGCTACGCGTCAGCTCACTAAATCACACCTGACGCTACGCGTCCCATCCACGCTACGCGTCAGGGTCCTGATGCCATTTTCCTTAAAATTTCATTTAAAACTCCTTTTTCCCCACTTAACATTTCATATACCATTTTCATTATAAGCCAAATAATAATGTACTCATTTCCAATTTATTTTCTATTATCAAAACATCTGGGATGTTACAATTACAATATCATCAATTAAATATTATCAATCACAGTTAAACATCATCAATCATAAATCAATCATAATCAAATCAATTAAATATCATTAAATACATATCATAATGCAAAATTTAATGATTATTAATATAGTTGATTTTTTTTTAAGTTCCTTTTGTCCATTCCTAGCATAGGTATATGTAAGTCCATATAATCCAGTCCTTGCATAGGTATTGTTCAGTCCATATGGGTCATAATGGTCCAAGTCCTTGCATAGGTATAGTTCAGTCCATATAGGTCATAATGGTCCAAGTCCTTGCATAGGTATGTTAGAGTTAGTTAAACCGGATATTTAATTTAAAATTTATTAAAAATTTTAAGTTAAAAAGTTAATATTTTAAAATAATAATATTATTAAATTTAAAAGGAGTAGGAGATTCCTCCCATTATTCTTATGTCTTTTCATATTATACTCTTATCTCACTCCCCCTTACCTTGAATTGTTACCCAAAATGGATTTGCTTTGCACCTCCGGTTTCTAGAAATATTAATACCAATCTTATTTCAGTATAAACATAAGACGAAGATTAAGATTACTACTTAAAACAGAAATGGTAAATTTTAAATAATGAATAGTGAATAGTAAATTATGAATAGTAACAGTAAATAGTAAAACATGAATAGTAACAGTAAATAGTAAAACGTGAATAGTAACGGTAAATAGTAAATCGTGAATAGTAATAGTAAATAGTAATTTACTATTTGAATAGTAATTTACTATTGAAATGGTAATTTACTGTTGAAATAGTATTTTACTATGCAGAATAGTAACTTAAAATAATATTATTTCTAGTATAATAACAGATTTCTAAAAACGATATAAAAATAACCCAAAAAATATAAAAGAGAAGTATTCTTACCTTAGGATTTTGGCAGAACCTTCTCTCCAAAAACTTTTCTTCTCTCTCTCACTTCCACCACTATCTCACTAGCACTACTATATTAAGAAAACTTAATCTGAAATTGTGAATTCTAAAGAAGAAATCATTCGGTATTTATAGGAAAAAAATTTACTATACATTCCAATATTTTAATATAAAAGTACTATGCATTTTTGAATTTTTTATTCCTGGTTACTGTGCATCTTTTGAAAATTTCATACATGCATAGTGTTTTACATAGTAATTGTCGACAAAATTATTAAGTCAAATAGTAACCCTTCACTCGGTATATTTTAAATATTCAAAATGAGTCCTTTTTGAAATTTAGCGATATTGTATCAGTCCTCACTAATTTTATAATAAGTAATATAAAGCTGAAGTTTTAAAAATCTAAAATTTTCTGTTAATAAAAATTTATTGATACGTTTCCAATTTTTTAACGATTGAAAAAAATCAAGATTTTTCTCAAACCGATAATTTTTAGATAAGTCTACTTGAAACGGATTTTAGAAAATTTTCTTATAATTTCAATTCACTTTCTTGTAAATATTTTTAATTTAAGTCACTTATATGAATTTAAAATTATTTAAAAAATATTATTTTATTAAAACAAATTCCAAAATTCCAAAAAATTTCAAAAAATCATAAATAATACGTAGATTAAAAAGTTCTAAAGAACCATAATTTAATTCCTTCAAAATTTCAATATAAAAATAAAAATAGGGGTGTTACAGTATCAATTTTAGTAAGATTTAATTTTGGGTTAACAGTATAATTATGTCATCAGAAAGATCTAGCACATTTTTAAACTATCACATAAAAAAGTCCAATAGTATATATGAGTTTCATTTGACAAATGCAGAAGAAAACGTAGCTTCAAAACCTTCCTTGGCAATTTACCTGAAGCCTTGAAGCATTGTGCATAGGTATAATGAAATCCATGCTAAGAGGTCCTGTTTCTTTTAGTGTTCATTGGTAACAGGTTAATTAATTTCAAAGAACAATGTCTTTGAAGAATATAGACAAATAAAATTATCAGCATCATACCATGTAACTCCTGTGAAAACGTCAACTTTGCTCATAAAGTATGTTCAGATCCACCAACAACCTGTAAGGAGGTTGATTGACCATTATTTTCATATATTAATACTTCTCATATTAGCCTCAAATACCTAACTGTTGTATGAAATCAGTGTCTTAAAACATACTAATTGGATGGGAATATAAAAGATCAATGTTAACTTTTTCAAGCCCCATTAAATTTTTTTATTTGCTTCCTTAAAATCAGTGGTGTGCTCGAATGCTCCAGCTTCTAACTCAAAGTTAACTCTGAAAATTTGAAAACAATCTACCCAGATGATGGTATATATTACTCTTGTCTTGGCCGTAATGCTATATATTACTCTTGCCTTGGCCATAATGCTATATATTACTCTTGTCTTGGCCATTATCCAAAGTATTTCAATGATTATGGACCATGTATATTATCAAGCTTAATTAAAGTTTCATGGAAATTACCTGGCTTACATAACCACTATCAAGCATCCAATCAATAGATATTTGGAAGACTTTATATCTCTTTGTTGTTGATTCTTTCATTCGTGAAATATTGTAAATCCCATGTTCTAATTTGTCATAATCATTTAAAAATAAATCACATTAGAGAACATATATATATATATAAGACAGGAAAGATACACCAAGCAGTTTAAATTTTTAAGTTTAGGAAAATAAGCATAATCCAAGCGCTTAGACTATCATAAAAAGTAAATGGTTGAGTTCTATGAATCATGAAAAACATGAGAAGGTAAGAAAGAACTTACACCACTTTGATGGAAATGAAATTATATCGGTAGAATTTACATTTTAGTGTCTATTGCTAATTAATTCAATGGCCAGTTTGCATCCCAAGTTAGCCATGGACTTCGTAAAAAATCATTAAATTTTGTTTTTGCTAAAAAAAACTTTTAATTGTAAGTTTGCACTTTACTTTATTGTCATGTTATACTAAAAAAGACTAAATTAAAATCATTTTGCAAACATGAACTAAAATAAAACCAACTCTCATATTAGTCTTTTATATTTTAAACATTCTATACTTACATTATTCACTTGCTTATAATACCAACTTGATCCTTAAAAACTGATAACATTAGAACTTATATATCTTGTTGTTAGATGTTGTTCACTCATCAAAGTAAAAAGCTATTTTAACAGATGCAAAAAGTAATTTTCAACGGATGTAAAAAGTAAATTTTAATATAAGAGTGACAAAAATAACTAAAATGCCTAACATCATTTTTCAAGGACCGAGTTGGGATTATAAGCAAGTGAAGAGAAGAATGTAAGTAGTTGTTGCCCAAAACCTAAAGGATCAATCCAAGGGTTTACTCGACTAAAATATAAAGCTCATATAATTTTGAAGACCATTTTAAAAAATTACTCTTAAAAAATATGCATTAAAACGGAAAACATGCAATCAAAAAATTGACATGCAACAATGGGGGACCTACAATTTCAATTTTATGTGCCAGGAGTATTCAAAGGATTTGAGGCAATTATAGGGTATTAAATATTATACTACTACCCACTATGTATTCCAAAGTTATAGGATCAGATCCCCTTTAGGATGACAGTCAATAGCTTAGCTCTCTATCCTTTTAGCATTAGCTTCTGATAGCAGAGGTTCAAGTTCTCCTTTACGGTACAACTTCAGTGTATCTGCACGAGTAAAAGCAGATGTTGGACAATAGAAGAAATCAAAGACATTGCACATTCAAATTTTTATTATAGTAAATATACAGTGTTAAACTTTTTGAACCTTCCAGAAGAAATAAACCCTGTTACTTATGTATCACTTTAATTATCTACAAATATCATATAAAAACAACAACAGAAAATTTGTAATGAAACAACAAAAATTATTTTCAACACGAAAAAAACATAATTAGAGACAAAACAACACAACATAACACCTCATCTACAATACCTGTGTTTTTTTTCCTTTTCAAAGTAACTTTTTCTAGGGGGGTTATTTGACATATACATGTAGCAAAAAAAAACAAATATACAAAAAAAAAGTTAAGCTTGTGCAGGAATATATAAAAACAACATAAAATATTTTTCCTTTACTCTGAGTGTATGTTAATATGGATTCAAAGTCAGAGACATAAAAAAAATAACACACAACACTTTTAATATTACTTAGACACTTGATTGATGCAGAGAAACCAAAAAAAAGTTACACACAAAAACAACTGATGTTTAAGGTCAACAAAATAATTTATACAAAATACATAATAATACAATTCAACAAAACAAACATAGAGAATGAGAATCTGATATAGATTTTTTGGAAAATGAAAGTGAACATTTAAAAACATAAGATTATACAAAGAAAATATTTACATGCAAGGACCAAAAGAAAAGAAAATAGTTCAAAATAAAGGTAGAACAGGAACATCACCTTCCCACCATCAGCTTCATCGTCCAGGATTTCTATTCCCTTCGTCATTTAGAAATGCAAAAAAAGCTCTTAAGATTCAAGCTTCCAACAATTTACAAAAAAATAGGAGCAAGAAAGGAATCGTTAAGTATTGATTTTGTCAGTTGAAAGAGAGATGTGTGTTAAAAGAAACATATGACAAACAAAGGGAAACAACATAGGAAAGGAAGTGCTTTATGTAGAAGAACCAACCTTTCAACGAAAAAAGGGGAAACATTAATGAACATGAACAGCAAGGAAGCAGTACATGATGGGGAGACACGCAGCGGGCGGGGGGCAGAACCAAATAGATGCGTCAAATGAATCGTCTTCTGTGACGGTATCGAGAACGTGAATGGTTTTTCACGATGGAGATTCCCCCGACATGGCTTTCATCCTCTAACAGTGATTAGAGAAAATGAGGGAAAGAGCTTTTGAGAGAGAGACGCCTGAGGAATTTAGAGAAGATAAAAAAATGAGAAAAGATAATTAAAGAATTGGGGAAAGGAACAAAAAAATGTTTTGAGACTCTGAACCATTAAATGTAATTTTATGAAAATTTTTGAATTTGAATTTCAAATGGAAGATGAAGGAGTGAATGCACATAGGGAAACTTGGAAATTGAAACCAGTGGACATTAAGTGGAAGAGAGAGAAAGAGTTAAGTAGTTGAAAAGACAAAAAGTAACAAACTTTTATTAAAAATTTAAAATTTTCAAATAAAGCATTCATTACTATTAAAAACACAGAATTAAGATTAAATTAAAATAGCTATAAAAAGAAAGAGGAGTTTTGGGGGGAAAATGAGTGCACCAGAGAGTGACACCTGTTAGAGTTGACTTTATAGAAACTGTGTTTTATATTATACATAGATAAGGAGACCAGAAAGGTACCAACAAATTTTTATTAACAAAAAATTTTAGATTTTAAAATTTTAAATTTTATATTACTTATTATAAAACTACTGAGGTCTAATATAATATTGCTAAATTTTGAAAAGGACTAATTTTAAATATTTAAAATATACTGAGTACATGGTTATTATTTGGCTTAATAATTTAGCTGACATTTACTATGCAAAACATTATACATGTATGAAAATTTCAAATAATGCACAGTAACCAGGAACAAAATTTTTAAAATTGTACAATACTTTTATAATAAAATAATGAAATACACAGTAAACTTCTTGCCTATAAATACCGAAGGAATTCTAATGAAGAATTCACAATTTCAGACTAAATTTTCTTAATATATTAGTGTTAGAGAGATAGTGGTGGGAGTAAGAGAGAGAAATAATTTTTATGGAAGAAGGTTCTACCAAAATTATAAGGTAAGAATAACCTCTTTTATATTTTTTATGTTTATTTTCATATCATTTTTGAAATCTATTATTATACTGGGTATAATATGAAAAGATATAAGAATAATGGGAGGAATCCTCTCCTTTTAAATTTAATAATATTATTATTTTAAAATAATAACTTTTTAACTTAAAATTTATTAATTTATAATAAATTTTAAATTAAGTATCTTGTGTAACTTACTCTGAAATACCTATGCAAGGACCTGAACTTTTATAATACGAACTGGACTAAACTTATGCAAGGACTTAGGCTATTATGACCTATATGGACTGAACTAAACCTATACAAGAACTGTATTATATGGACTTACATAGACCTATGCGAGGAATGGACTATAAAGACTTGAAATTAAGTTTATTAATTAAAATAACTATTAAACTTTGAATTATGATATTTGTGAATGATATTTAATTTATTTGATTTGATTATAATTGATAATATTTATTTGTGATTGATACATTTAATTATGATCGATAGTGTTTGATTGTGAGTGGTGGTATTTAATTATGATTGACAATATTTGGTTGTGATTGATGGGTGATTGATGATCTTGTAATGTGGAGTTTGAGCATATAACAAGCATGACAAAAAGCTAAAACTCAGTAAAAATATTCTTACCTTACACTTAAAGTTTTTATTCTAAGAAAAAGTATTTTATAATTATTTTAGTCTTTTATTTCTTTTAAAAAATTATTTTCATTAACCTTATTTTTAATATTTAGGATAAAATCTAATATTCATTTTAGTAAGAAACTATTTTATGAAAATTAATTTATAAAAAGGTTAAGATAGTTAATTATTGAATGAAAGAAAAATTTACAGTTTTAAGAATTTTTCAATGATTTTAAGAATTAATTTCTTTTAGTAAATTAGAATTTTAAAGCAAATTATTTTGATTTTTCTCAATGTAATAACTAAATAATATTTTGATATAATTAAGATTTCTCAGCTCAATCTTGTTAGGATTCAATTTGAGAAAGATTAGTAAATATGTGAAGTTTTTCATGAGAAAATTTTGAGATATTTCAGGCTTGGAAACTCATTTTTTTGTGAGATTTGAATTCGAAACCTGTGCTAAATTTATTTTTGTGTAACAGAAATTCAGAGAAGAAATTATGAAAATGTACAATTTATTAAAATGATGTGGTGAACCGTTATGGTATTTATTAATTGGGTTTCTAAATGTCTTAACCAATTAAATACGCGAGTAATTCATGCATCATGAAACAATAAAGAGAAATGAGATGTGATGTTGCCTGGGGACAGATTATAGAAACCGAGGATACATTAGAGGAGGTTCAGATGCGAACTGTAACATCCTAAAAATTTCATTCTTATGTATAATTATTTTGATTTAGACCATCAATGATATTATCCATTTTATCTCAACTTTCTACATAAATTTTGGTTAGGGAAACATCTTCAATTTAACCTTTTACCATTGTAAAAAATTTTAACTTTATACCTTAGGTAAAAGTTAATCAAATAACTTATTATCTATTTCCTTAGTTATTAATTTCTTTGCCTTTTCCATTTACTCCCATCAAATTACCACATACTCCACTCAAAATGCGTCATCTTGTACACATTTTAATTCCTAGTTAGAGTCCAAATTTGAAAATATGGTAAATTATAAAGTTGTTCCTCTTCTTCTTAGCTTTCTAACAATACCAAATTTATTAAAATCCATTAAGATTTAAGAGAGATATGCCCAAAATACTGAAACTATTTTAGAATTGGTATTTTACTTCAATCATATCATCTTGTACATATTTTAATCTCTAGTTAGAATCTGAATTTGAAAAAGTCGTCAACTACAAAGATGTTCCTCTTTGTCTTATCTTTTCAACAAGACCAAATTCATTAAAATCTATTAATATATGATAGAGATATGCCTAAAATATAGAAACTGTGTCAGAATTGATATTTACTTCAATCATACAAGCTACATTATGTAGACTGCGGGAATGGTCAACAATCCAGCCTATTTTTCTAACCTAAAATCTCCATTATCACCATAATTAATGCACCTAACATCCTACTACAATCCCATTATGAAAAGCTTATCTCCCACTTGTCATTTGCATGATTAAACCAACACTACATCTTGTTCCCAAGTCTGAATTCTTAGAACAAGCTAAAGTTAGTGAAGTCTCTCTCTTATTTTCTTTTATTTTCTCCATCAAAGTCACTCTTGATCTGAAGCTAGGACAATAAGAGAACACTTTTAACCACTCTAGGATCCTTCATCAAGGTAAGAGGGGATAGGGTTATAAATAAATATGGAATGGGTAGAATTGTATGCTGTTCTAGGATTTCTAGATTTATTTTTGTAACTTGTTACTTACTTTTGAAGCTGAAAATATGTGAATTTGACTTTGACTTCTGCATCAAAGTTGTAGATCATTTTGTTATATGAATTTTAAGACTTGAACCAACTGATTTGGATATGTATAGCATGAGTTATGGTCAAAATACTGAAGTATGTTTCTTTTGAATGTTTCATGACTTGGTTTTGGATATATGTTGAGATTGTAAATTTTATGAGTATGCTTAGCTATCTTTATCTTCATAAAAGTTATACTTATAGATGTTATAATTCTTTTAGATTTTGTCTTATATCAAAATTCTAAGTAATATAGAATTTATGCTTAAATTACTCTCATGTGCTCATGTTGTTTAATTGTTTCTAAAAATGAGTGTAAAGTTTGGTAATTCATATATTTCAAAATTAAAAATGATATATTCATGAAAGTTGTAGATCTTTGTGTCCTATAAATTTAGAGACCAAAATCTTTCAAAAGGATAAGTAAAACTTGAGTTATGATTTATTTATTAAAGTATGACGTTTCTGAAAGCTATGTATGGGTCAATGCTTGTCTAGCTATTTGAGAATAATTTATAAGGAATTTGATCCGGTCTCAATACTGGTATCTGATCTGCTATACATATTTCAACGTCTTTGATAAGACATCTACGTGTAACCGGTGTCATCGGTATACATCCGAACTGTAATTCCGTATCAGGCGTTCTCCCTATACCGATTGTTCAGGATAACACCATGACACCGGACAACACACACGACACTGTGCAAAAGACAAGGATTGTTGCTACAGGGATCGATCAATAATTCCCTGCACTACGAGCCAAATTCTGCTCACGGGAATGGTCAACTTGTTCCTTAATCCTAGTCTACATTCTCTACGCTCAATATAAAATAGCCACTTGACCCAATCATGCAGGTAAGTGCGCAATATAATAATGCTAATGGGAGTTGGTGGTTCCCCACCAATGAGTCCTCGTTAATCGAGCCAATCAGGTATATGAACTAACTTCATGATTGAAGTTAGGGATCTTCTTCTTCAGCTCTTTTACGACTGATTCTTCTCTGAATACATTCCTTACTTGGAATATAATCACTGACTTGAGCGTCGGAGAATCTTTGCAGGTGACACCACCATTCGCCCACTTCAATGCGTTAGGTCGGTGTGAAGGATCTCCAGAACGCCCAATCCGCTCTCCTCATTCAAGGACAACGGATACCTACATCGGATACACATACATCCGGTCTACCAGACGGTATTGACATACTATTCGTGACTGGCTTGAGATCGGTTCTCTTGACCCCGGTCCAGGACAGATCATTGGCACGCCCGGTGGGACGCGATAAAGTTATTCCCATATCCTTTGACAGAGCAGGTAATCCACCATGGAAGGCGAAGCACAAGACTTCATGGAGAATCAAGCTGAAGGCAGAACCAATCCTAATGCCTACAGAAAACTCAACTTTGATTCTCATGGGGGCAGCTCAAAGAAGATAGTAACTGTGTCTGATCCTGATCCTCGCGATGAGTTGATCAAACAACTTCAGAGGGAACTCGCTGAATTGCGAAGAGAAAAAAGGCAAAGCGAGGATAAAGAGTCATCTCGCACGCGAAACACTCCCCACACAACTGATGGTGAAAAGTCCACCACTCTTCAGTACTCAAAGATCCCAACGTTTGAGGAGGGAGAACAAACTCGCGATTCTGAGGATGCAGCTTCCCGAAGGAAGAGAGATTCAACAACAGCACCCCCATTGTCTTACAATCTTAAGGTTCCTTTTTCAAGGAGACTTATGGGCATCAGCATCCCCAAGCACCTTCAAACCACTCAACCACTTTCCATCGGAAAGTATAATGGTGAAACTGATCCAACTAAGCACCTTGATGCTTATGTGTTTGAAGCCATGTACTTGGGGGCTGATGAAGACGTGATGTGCTGAATGTTCCCTCGAACATTGTCTGAGGAAGCCCTCGGGTGGTTTAAAGGCCTGCCTTCTGGATCCATAGATTCTTGGACGGAAATGGCAGCTGCCTTTGAAACCCACTTTGTCATCTCCAGAGACGTACCCAAGACGTCTCATACCTTGGCTCAGATTAAGCAAAGTGAAACTGAGGGCTTAAAAGATTTTTTGAGGAGGTTTTATAAGGAAGCAGCCTTGGTTCCTAACCTCACAGAATCTATCAAGCTGCATATCGTAATTGAGGCATTGCAGCCAGGATCAGCTTTCGCTCTTTCATTAGCAAAGAGCCCCCCAACAACTTTTGAGGAGTTCAGGAAAAAAGCCTCAAAGTATGTAAGCATAGAGATGCACTTGGAGGCAATGGCCGTAAAGAAAAAGCCACCAACACCATCTCCCCAAACCCAGAAGGGTAAGGAGAAGACGAGGTCAGAACGCATGGAGAGGCCATTCACCAATCCTAAGGTGGATAACCACCCTCCTCGACCTCGAGAAAGGCATGTCAATTCTTTCAGCCATTATGCACAGTTATCTGCCAGACCATCTCAGATTTTGAGAGAGGTCGGATAGCCAGTTTTGAGCACATATGGCATCAGGAGACCAGCCCCTATGAAAAGACCAGGAAATTCACGAAAGTACTGTGATTTTCATGAACAAAATGGTCATTCCACTGATGAATGCCAAGCCCTAAAGAACGCGGTTGAGACGCTAATTAGAGAAGGCAAATTGAAACAATACCTGTTCAAAGAAAAATCCTTTGACAAGGCAGAACGGAATGAGAAAAGAGAAAGAGATCCCGACGATGGGGATGACAACAACCCCAGTCCGGTTCGAAAGTTCTCTGCTGCAGAGAAGCAAAAAGGTGTAATGACCGATAATGCAGCACAGAAAGATAGCATGCCCCAGCAACAACGTCAGGGCCGACGTGAAGTCATTGACATGATTGCTGGAGGGTTCGCTGGAGGAGGAGCTTCAATTACAGCCCGTAAGAATCATCATAGAATGATTCTATCTGTGCAAGGGAAAGTCAAGGACAATCGCCCTTACAGAGGAGGGAATGAGGCTCCCACAATCTCTTTCTCTGACGAGGATTTTGGCCCAACCGTTCCTGGTGGTGACGATGCTGTAGTCATCACTGCTGTGATCGCCAACAAGGATGTCCGAAGAATCTTTGTTGACCAGGGAAGTTCCTGCGATGTTATTTTCTATAATTGCTTTGAAAGAATGGGTTTTAAAGACTCAGATTTACAGCCTTACACGCAGGAACTAACAGCTTTCAATGGCGCAAAGCAACTAACTAAAGGGTATCTTGATACCCTTATCTCGTTTGAAGGCGAGCCAGGAGCCAGGACGGTTAGATCTCGGGTGCTAGTGATTGATGTCAAATCACCATTTAATGGCATCATAGGCCGTCCCACTCTGAATGCAATGAAGGCAGTTGTATCAACCCCATATCTCCTTATCAAGTTCATTGACAAGGATAATGCTGTGTCATCTATCCGGGGTGATCAAGAGATGGCTAGGTACTGCTACAACCTTAGTCTCAACATGACAAAGCTGGATGCCTCCAATAAAAAGAGGAAACTTAATGATGCTGGAACATCGGCTGGATCTGTAAGCCTTGTTGACCTGGACCCTAGAGCGGATTTGAACATTGATCCATTCAACCCATCAAAGCCCACACCGGATGGAAGTTCCAGGGACATCGTCTTGGGAGATTCTCCAGAAAAGATCACCCATATCAATGACAAGCTAGATACTGAAATAGAGCAGCGACTGCTGGCTCTCTTGCAAGAGTTTAAAGACCTCTTTGCATGGACTGCAGCCGATATACCAGGCATAGACCCTGAATTCTGCTGTCATAAACTTTCCGTCTATCCAGAGACGAAACCTGTGGCCCAAAAGAAAAGACGTTTGGGCCCAGAGAAACAGAAGGCAGCTTGCCAGCAAACTGAGGAGTTGCTGAAGGCCGGATTTATCAGGGAAATCCGATATTCCTTTTGGCTTTCGAATGTGGTGATGGTCCCTAAATCCAATGGTAAATGGAGAATGTGCATTGATTACGTGGACCTTAACCACTGCTGTCCAAAAGATCCCTATCCTCTTCCTAATATAGATCGGATGGTGGATGATTCCTCTGGTTATCAATACCTGAGCTTCATGGACGCTTATTCTGGTTACAACCAAATTCTGATGTGTGAAGAGGATCAAGAGAAGACAGCCTTCATAAATGATCGTGGTGTCTTTTGCTATACAGTCATGCCCTTTGGCCTAAAAAACGCTGGGGCGACATATCAGCGCATGATCAACAAGGTTTTCGAAGGTATGCACACCAAACTTGTTGAAGTATACATTGACGACATAATAGCAAAGACACCGGTTGGTGGCGATCATATTGAAGACCTGCGCCAAGTATTCACCCGTTTGAGACAATTTAACATGAGGCTGAACCCAATGAAGTGCACATTTGCTGTCCCTGCTGGGAAATTTTTGGGTTTCATGTTAACTCAACGTGGTATAGAAGCCAATCCAGGGAAGTGCCAAACGATTCTAGACATGTAAAGTCCTAAGAATCTCAAAGAAGTCCAATCCCTGACTGGCAAGGTAGCAGCTTTGGCACGATTCATGCCGAAGATGGCTCACAGGTCGCTCCCCCTGTACAAAATACTGAAAAAGTCTAAAAAATTCGAGTGGGGACAGGAACAAGAAAAAGCTTTCCAAGAGCTTAAGGAGGTGTTGTCCAAACCTCCCATTCTCACAAAGCCTGACCCCGAAGACACACTCATTCTGTACTTGGCTATTTCAGATGAAGCTTTGGGCGTTGCCTTGATAAAAGAAACTCCTGATGGACAAAGACCGGTTTATTTCACTAGCAAGACCTTGCAAGGTGCTGAGATCCGGTATCAGAAAATTGAAAAGGCCGCCCTCGCTGTTGTTTGGGCCTCACGACGATTGCGTCCGTATTTTCACGCCCATCCAATCATAGTGAGAACGGATTTACCACTCCGTTCTGTCTTAATCAAGCCCGATCTCGCTGGGAGGATGATCAAATGGTCTATTGAACTCTCTGAGTTTGATATATCCTACGAACCCCGCAGCGCTATTAAAGCTCAAGTCCTGGCTGACTTTATTGTGGAAATGACAGGGACTGATCCAGACTACCCTCGAGTCCATTGGACCATTTACGTTGATGGTTCATCAAACCAAAGAGGCTCTGGAGCAGGTGTAGTTCTCGAAAGTGACGATGGAGTACACCTGGAAATCTCCCTCCGTTTCAATTTCAAAACATCTAACAACCAAGCTGAGTACGAAGCTTGCTTGGCCGGGCTAAGAGCTGCAATTGACATCGGAGCTTCTGAGGCGACACTCTGTAGCGATTCACAGCTGGTGATTTCGCAGATCTTAGGAGATTATCAAGCTCGCGAACCTCAACTCCAATTGTACTTGAACTGTGTCAAGGAGTTGACTGAGAAGTTCTCAAAGGTGGAGTTCAAGCATGTTCCACGTGAAGAGAATACGAGAGCGGATATACTCTCCAGGTTAGCAAGCACTAAACGACCGGGTAGCACCACTACTCTGGTTCAAAGCACGCTAACGTCGCCCAGCATCCCTCTTTTCCCTTCTCTAAACGCCATAATGACTGACTCCCTTTACGGAGATACATGGATGGCTCCTTACATCCGTTATTTGGCTGATGGACAGCTACCCACAGATGAGAAGGAAAAGACGAGGTTAAGGAGAGAATTACCGTATTTCACTATGATTGATGGTAATCTCTACAGAAGGGCACTCTCTGTGCCCTATTTAATTTGTCTCAAAGAGAATGAGGTGCAAGGTGTAATGGAGGAAGTGCATGGAGGACAAAGTGGACACCATGCTGGAGGAAGAAACTTAATGCGAAAAATCCTCAGAGCTGGATACTGGTGGCCCACAATGAAGCAAGACTCCATTGACTTCGTCAAAAAATGCGACGCTTGCCAAAAATTCTCTAACCTACACCACACACCGGCAGAAGAACTCTTCACATCCGCTGTTCCATGGCCCTTCTATCAATGGGGATTGGATATTCTGGGCCCCTTTCCAACTGCTCCTGGGGGCATCAAATATCTCATTGTAGGGGTCGATTATTTCACTAAGTGGATAGAAGCAGAGCCGGTGGTGCATATTACTTCAGCCCGAACTCGCCGTTTCATGTATGAAAACATCATAACACGGTTCGGGGTCCCAGCACGGATTGTCACAGACAATGGCACCCAGTTCACGGATAGAAAATTCACAGATTTGCTTGAAGGGTTAGGAATAACCCAAATATTCTCATCCGTCGAACATCCCCAAACTAATGGTCAAGCTGAAGTGGCCAACAGGGAGGTACTTAAGGGATTAAAGAAGCGCCTTGGTGAAGCCAAAGGCGGATGGACAGACCAGCTGTGTCACGTCCTATGGGCATATCGGACAACGCCTCATTCATCCACCAATGAATCCCCATATCGCCTAACATACGGGGTCGAGGCAATGATACCTGTGGAACTGCAAATTGCTTCCACAAGGGTTAAGTACTTCTCTGAAGAAACCAACAATGCTAACTTGGCATCTGAAATAGATGTCATACAAGAACTCAGAGAAGACGCTTTCATCAGAGATCAAGCCATCAAAGCCAAAGTTGCTCTCCGGTACAACAAACGAGTCCAATCAAGGACTTTCAACGTTGGAGATTTGGTTTTGAGGAAAGCAAGTATAGGGAATAAATTCGCCCATCAAGGCAAACTAGCACCAAACTGGGAAGGCCCATACAGGGTATCCGAAGTTACTGGCAAAGGCTCTTACCGCCTTGAAAACCTTGATGGCACTCCTATCCGAAACAAATGGAACACCCAAAACTTGCGCATTTACTATAGCTAGCTGTTGGAACCATCTACACTCTCCTATCCTTATCTTGGATTGAATACTGGAGAATTTATTTTCACAGCTACGCTCTCCTTGTAATTCTTATTTTTGATTTAATAAGAATCTCTCATAACAATTTAACTCTTTCGAGTTTTTCTTATGCTGTGATTTTCAGTTTATCCGGTGTACAAAAGCATATTCAGGACGGATGATCTCAGCTACTTATTCTGTAGTTGACGATGTAACTCTTCGAATATGCGCAACACACAAGAACATACTCAGGACGGATGATCTCAATTACCCATTCTGTAATTGACGATGTAACTCTTCGAGTGTGTAAATATTGAAGGCCCAGATTGTAGGATGAAACCGAACCCTGGGTACGGTTAGTAAGTTTGGCTGAACACCGGTGAAGGCTCAGATTGTAGGATTAAACCGAACTCTGAGTACGACTAGTAGGATTAACCGAACGTCGGTGAAGACCTGAGTTGTAGGGTTAAACCGAACCTCAGGGCATGGGTTGTAGGGCTGGTCCTTCTTCAAGGCCACAAACCGAACCCCATTCGAAAACTACATGGGTTGTAGGGCTGGTCCTTCTTCAAGGCCACAAACCGAACCCCATTCGAAGACTACATGGGTTGTAGGGCTGGTCCTTCTTCAAGGCCACAAACCGAACCCCATGCGAAGGCTTGGGCGCAGTAAGCTGGTTTTTCTTCAAGACCACGCTGAACCCCAAGTGACGGGCGCAGTAGGTTCAGGATTAGCCCTGATCTGAACCCCGTATCGAAGGCTCGGATTGTAGGATTAAACTGAACTCTGAGTACGACTAGTAGGATTAACTGAACGTCGGTGAAGAATTGTCATTGGATAAAACCAAAGACCAATTGAAGAACGGCTGGTAGGATTAAACCGAACGCCAAATATTACATGGACAGTAGGATCAAACCGAACTCCAAACACAACAAGTAAGTTATACTGAACTCCAAATTAATACTCTCGTGAAGTTCTTTATTTGGAAGTTTTATAGCTTATAGTTCTGAGTCATCAATTCTTCAATTGAGACCTGACTCGTAAACTCCGACACAAACAATTCACTCGGGTACACCACAATCTAAGGTATATTCACCCGAAATCTTTCAGTCGGAAATATTTGAAGAGGAATTTCTATTTTAAATCCTCACTCTTAAAAGCTCTCACGAGAAAATGTCACTCAATTTATTCAAATTCATAATCACCCAATGAAACTGGGGGACAGCATCAACGATTCAACGAATAGCTTGAGGAATGAACTCTCGTCTAAACGATCTCACAATCATTCCCCTTAAGCCGTCCTTGTGGCGATGATGTGTTCCCTCATCAGCGGTGATCTTATTATGAAATTCATCTCGCATGTATAAGTCCGGTATGGAAGATTTTGTTTTACAATCCGATCTTCATTACTTAATTCCGGAATGATATAATACACATGCAATCCCTCTATTTAAGTCGTTTCTCACTAAACAAGAATGGAGGTAAAAAATTCTTTTATTGATTTAATAAGAATTACAATTCATGTAATAATCCGGAGCTGATCCCGGAACACAGCGAATTCGAATCAATAAAACGAAAAAGCAAACAAGAAAGGCGCTACTCTTTCTGGCTTGAGTCTCCCTCCTTCCCCTTGCCTTTGTCTCCGGTCTTGCCTCCTTCAGTGCGAGAGCTCGATCCTGTACTTATGGGTTTTAGGAGGGAAGGTCTCATTGATTGACCTTTAGGTAAAGGAGCAAACTTATAAGGAGTGTTAGGCAGACTCTCTTGACGATTGTCAACGATGGCCACCAGTTTCCCTTGGTGAAACTCATAGAACGGATCAATACCGTTCAAATTAAGTGACACCTTGGGATTCCGGTATAACACTTGACGAATTGCTAACCCGAAAGCCTCCTTGACTGCTTGGTCACACATGTTTACAGCATCGTCCAAGTCTGCTTTCAGGGTCTTGACTTCGCCATTCAAATCCTCCAGCTTTAATAGCAGCTCCTTTTCCTTACGTGACCAATCATCCGCTCCTTGGGAATAGACGACCTTAGCCTCCTTCAACCCCTCTTCCAGCTTTGAAGAGCGTTCCTTCTCCACACAAAAATTGGCATGGAGGTCAGCATTGATTTTCTTCTGATCAGAAACTTGACCCTCCAGCTCCTTGGCAAGCTTCTTCAACTTGGCAATTTCTTCATCCTTCTTCTGAGTTTCTTCTTTGGAAGTTTTTAATTTTCCTTCTAATTGGAGGATGATTGCCTTGTCCTTGCCAACCATCGAGGTGAGCCTCTCGTTTTCTTCTGTGAGCTCGCGAACCGACCTGAGGAGCTCGGATAAATCAGCCAAGTGCTTCTGTCCGTCGTCGCAAGCTCTCATCATTTCTTCACTCTTTAACGAGGGCTTCACCTTGGGTGAGGATTCAGGAACGCCCTCAGGAACAGAGCCCTCGTACACCGGATGTTGAACAAGACCGGAATTACCTTCAAGAGAGCAGGGGGCTTTGGGCGCGAAGTAAGTCGTTATTGGCTTCGCCCCACAAGTGATTACACTGCCGGGGGCATCCGGAGTGGGTTCATCCGCTCTCTTCTCTTTAGAGGGCACAAGCTCAACAGCCCCTCTTGAAGTTTTTGGCTTTTTGGGCGAGGATTGACGGTCTGAGGTCTTCGAAGGATCACGCTTTGTCCTCTTCTTTTTCTCGACCACCTTCTCAGATCTGCCCTCGATCAGAGGAATATCGTCACCAGCAGATGAAGTTAATATTATTGTCTCAGCAGTGGCCTTCTTAGAATTCCGCTTTGTCTGAATGTCATTTTCAGCCGCAACGGAAGTCTCTCTGGCCTTGAGTCCTTTTAGCCTATTCATCTCTGGTGACTCGCCCTGAATTTCACCTGCACAATCAAAAGACACAATCAGAGACGTAAAATTTTCAAGGCAAATGATATAATAACGCATGAAGAATGGCAGGGAAATTACGTAAATACTCCTCGCGAGTAGACTTTGGTCCTAACAAACGCCTGCAGGAGAAAAATTGGTGTGAGGCTGTGTAGGACTGCAGAGCCGAAAGAACAGAGATCGAAGTTGGGCTCAGTTCGTCCTCCTCGGTATAGTACGCTTGGGAGGTCAACAAAAAATGTTCGTGCGTCCAAGTCACTGGGAATTTTGGAATCCCATCTTCAGTTAACAAAAAAATTGGTTCATTCGGATGGACGCTAATCTTCGTGAAATAGGACTTGAATGAACGCCCATCAACTTTGGCGGAGTCAGTGTACGCCTCGAAGTTGATGATCTTGGAGATAGTCCGGAGGGATATCAAGCTCACTCCTCCTTTCTCCTTATTCGCACGACGGACCACTTGAGTGAAGTAGAAAAGCATGGCCACCGTCGGTTTAAAGTTGAAGTGCTCCCCAAGCACTTCAAGAGAGCGGACCAATCCCCACCCATTAGGGTGAAGTTGCGAGGGGGCGCAGTCCAAGAATCTCAGGACTCCCATCTCAAACTTCGTCAAGGGGAAACGCACACCCAAGTTTAGAAATAGAAAATCATACATGAACAAGGACTTCTCGTCCGGTGTGTGGCATATCCGTACCGATGGAAGGGGAGCGAATACATTAAAACACCATTTGTATTTGTCCTTCTTCCAAACGGTAAACCGCGGCTCCAGCTCCCCTTCATCCTCCCAAGCGTGGACGGACGGTGTCTCACGAAATTCCTCGGCCACCCAGCTGAATGGGCGTTTCTGTTGGAATTTCACCCAGTCTATCCGGTGTGCAACCACATTGCAGAGGCCGGATTGGGTCTTCAAGATATACTTCTCGGAAGGGGATTCCCCTTCAGACGATTTTCTCCCAGTGGCTTTCTTTGTCACCATTGTGAAAGCTTTGATGCTGCGATAAAATTTCACATCATCAGAGAGATACAAATCCCCACTTTCGACACTCTCACTGGAGGAGGCAGACTCTGAAGAGGGTATAATCACCCTTCGCCTTTGATATTGCGACTCCTCCCCCCCTGTATACTGTGGCCTCGATTGGAAGATCACTAGGATCCTCCCACCACGAACATTAGGGTTTTGAGCCAAAGCCCTTCCTCCTCTTCCTCTAGGGCTAACGCCACTGAAGCTAACACCCTTCCTAGCCATTCTCAAATATTGAAAAGAGATGCAAAAAACGAAGGGAAAGTGGTTACCTAAGGATAGTGAATGGAAATTCACAGAGGTGGACACGAAGAACTTCTTGGGACTTTTGCAGAGGTTCGTCGAGGAAGCAAGAAGAAATGGTAATTGAGATTGCCAAATATGCCTGTATCAGGGCACAAAAATTTTTCAAATACCCACTAAACACAATCTGTCGTTTACCCCCAAACGACTTCCCGTTTAGTGGACCAAAATTGTCGTCTAGTACATCAAGGCGCGAAGATGCCATCATTTCGTCACAAAGCCATCGAAATGGGCCTGTTAAAACTAAATACTAGGCCCAACAAGACTATACGTGACAGTTACTAAAGCATGCGCACTTAATGCAATAATGGCGCGCCCACGTGAATTAAGGCATTAAATGTCCAATCATTAGAAACGTGGCCACCATTACCCGAATACCAAGGGTTGCGAAATTCGATAAACTTCTGATATTTCCATTGTCGAATCCGCCCTTAAAATTTCATCACTACGGATCATGGTTCCCAGAACGGATATTTACACTTCGGTGCAAATCTGAAATTCAGACGTACAATGATCAATATAGCTCATATGAGCAAGACAACTGCTTCCTCACATCAGCTAGGGGGCTAGTAGAGGTAATACTCGGATTTCGTCTCAGATTTCGGATGGATGCGAAAAAAATTCACCAGGACGGATGATCTCAATCACTTATTCAATGATTCGATGATGTAACTCCTGGTACGAAGAACTCCAATAATCATTCCAGGACGGATGATCTCAATCACTTATTCAGTGATTCGGTGATGTAACTCCTGGTATGAAGAACTCCAATAATCGTTCCAGGACGGATGATCTCAGTCACCTATTCAGTGATTCGACGATGTAACTCCTGGTATGAACAATTCTCATCATCATTCTTACGATGAAAAGTATTCACTCAATCCGTACTCCTACGATTGAAAAATGTCTCCAGGATGGATTATCTAAATCACTTAATCTGTGATCTGACGATGTAACTCTTGACGATGTGTACTTTTCCAGAACGGATAACCTCAGTCACCCATTATGTGATATGACGATGTAACTCTTAACGCGGTGTACCTGCCCAGGACGGATGATCTCAATCACCTATTCTGTGATATGACGATGTAACTCCTGGCGCCATACACACCTCAAGGACGGATGATCTCAATCACCTGTTATGTGATCTGACGATATAACTTCTGGTGCTGTACACATCCCCAAGACGGATGATCTCAATCACTTATGAAGTGATTTAATGATAAAACACCTGGCATGATCAATACTCATAATCATCTTTATGATGGAAAATTCCGAAAGTCAGTCCGCACTTTCGCTTTCAAGTGGTATTCTCCCAGGACGGATATTCTTTATCACCTATTCTGTGATACAACGACGTAACTCCTGGCGTAGAAAAAACTCCCATCATCATCCTTATGATAAAGGACTCAAACACCACTTCCTTGCAGTTCCCTAAACTTGGAACAATATTATCATCTCCTGTAAGAATATTACGGGTTAGAAGCAGTCATCCGTCCTGTTACACTACTTTGCTAAACAGCGGATCGACCCATCTTTCCCCAAAAGAATTAAGGATCATGCCCCAGAGACAGGCACCTTCTTCTTAATACGCACTTGGGGACATGTATATATTTATCCGTTCTAAATTTTATTTGTTATTTAATCTTCCGAGGCTATTATTTCAATCCGGCCTTAAGATTAATTACACTGAACGGATTAGTAACGATTTATATATACATGAAACAATGAAGACAAATTTCTTCAACCAAAATTCATTCATTGAAATGAAATTACATACAATAGTTCAAAATCCGGAGTTGATCCCGGTACACAACTATACATGTAAATGAAAACAAAACTACTGAGGAGGAATCTGTTCTTCAGTTTTTTGTGCCTCCTCAGCACCAGGCTCTTGTCCCCTTTCCTTGGGAACCTCATCAGGAATCTCCCTCCCAGGAGCTTCAACCCTTTCTTCAGTAGAGGGAACCTCGGACATAGGAAAGACATAATCAGGTCCCATGGATTGACCCTCAGGAAGAGGAGCCAAACCATATAAGGACGTCGGTGGATCTTCGTGACGACCATCCACCACTGCGACTAACTTTCCCCCATGGAATTCATAGTACGGATCCATTCCATAAAGGTTAAGTTTCACAGTGGGGTTGCGGTAGAAGACTTGGCGTATGGCTAGGCCGAAGGACTCTTCAACAGCTCGGCTGCATATGTCAACAGCTTCTTCTCTCTCAGCTTTCGCTGTAGCCAATTCTCCCCGCAACTTGGACAGCTCCTCACCGGATATCTCGGGCTCCACTTTCCTAGCCTTCAGTTCCTCTATCTCAAGAAGGAGCTTCTTCTCCCTTTGAGACCACTCCTCAGCATCAGCCTTATTTTTATCCTGGCTGCTGCGGAGTTCTTCCTCCTTCTCTGCCACCTTGCCTTCCAAGTTTTTAAGATCGCCTTTGAGTTTGAGATTCTCTTTAGTTACAAGATCCCCAAACTCCTTAGACTTGTTAAGACGATCTTCCATTAACTTCATGGCGGCTTTGTCCTTGTCTGAGGAAAGGTTGAGCTCTTCTAATTTGTCAGTTAGCTCCTCAACCTTGTCGACGTTCTTAGCCAACTCGCTGACGGAAGATAGCAATCCAGCAAGTTCGGCTAGCTGCCACCTTCCAGCCTCACACGCTTCTTCAATTTCTTTAACACTAAGCGTAGGCCGGAGTTTGTACATCGGTGGTGGAAGAGTGGCAGGAGTAGAACCTTCGTAGGAGAGGAAGGGGGTGAGAAACGAGGTCGTTGGGAAGGAGGTCGGATTTGACCCAGAAGCTCCAGCAGCAGTTTCTTTATTAAGACTAGAGGGAGCACCAGCTGCTTCCGAGGTTTCAACAAGCTTACCCTCCGAAGTTTTGCGCTTTTTGGACGGGCCTCCCACTGAGTCATTCTTGATTTTTCTTCTCCTCTCAGAAACTGGAGGATGACCCGTGGATTCATCAGCGGCAGAAGAACCGCCCTCAACCAACGGAACGTCCCCTTCAGCATCCGAGGTCAGTATTATTAACTCAGGACGATCCTTGGTTGAGGGCCTGGGCTTCACTTCATTTTCACGGGAAACGGATTTACCAGCCGCCTTGAATTTCTTTAATTTGTCCATCTCCGGAGTCTCTTGTTCTATTTCACCTACATGAACAAACACAAGATGTCAGCAACTACAAATATTCTATATATATTTGGTAAAGAAGGAAGATGAAATAAAACGAGAAGTACGTAAATATTCCTCCCGGACTCCGCTTGAGCTACTTAGCAAACGCCTACACGAGAAGACGTGACGACCTGTAGTGTGCGATTCAAGTGCGAACAACACTCTCGACGTCTCACGAGACAGATCGGATTGATCAGTGTAGTACGCGTGTGAGCTCAAGAGGAAATGTTTGTGTGTCCAGCTCAGGGGAAATTTGTCAACATCCTCTTCGTCCTTCCAAAATTTCGGTTTGCCCTTCTTAATGGAGATGCGAGTGAAGTAGGTCTTAAACGACTTCCCATCAACCTTGGCCGAATCAGTATAAGACTCAAAGTTCACAAAAGAACAGAGAGTCCGGAGTGTCACCAGACCAACTCCGCCCTGCTTATTCGCCCTTCGAACTACCTGAGTGTAGTAGAACAGCATCGCTACAGTTGGCGTGAAATTGAAGTGCTCCCCAAGCACTTCGAGAGCTCGGATGAGGCCCCAACCGTTGGGATGAAGTTGAGAGGGTGCACAGTTCAAAAACCTCAAAACACCCATCTGGAGTTCGGTTAATGGGAAGCGGACACCCAAATAATGAAAGATAAAGTCGTACATGTACACTGAACGATCGTTGGGGACGACATGACATATCCGCTCTGTCGGAAGTGGTGCGTAAACCCTATACCACTTTTTTGTCTCTTCATCCGTACTCAGCGTGAACCTCGGTTGAATCCGAGATCCCTCCTCATCCGCATGACGAGAGGCCAAGTCCTTAAATTCGCTGGACACCCAACAGAAAGGCCATTTAGCCTGAACCTCCTCCCAATTCAGCCTCGAAGCAACTACGCTGAAGAGACCTTCAGCTGTCTTCAAAATGGCGCTATCTCCAGAAGATCCTTCTCCAGTTGCCATTGGAAATATCTAGACCGAACTCCTTAATCTACGATAAGGAATAAAATGTCGTCAGAAAGTTGCAATCATTACTCACTGCATTTTTAAAGCAATTACAATCAGAGGGCGACTCTGAGAAGGGAAAGGTCACTTCCCGCAGTGAATAAGATCCCCTTTCTGAGCGACGCGGTTCAGTCTTAGGAAGAATCACAAGGATTCTTCCCCACGACTATTAGGGTTGAGGGAAACTAATTTCCCCCCCTTTTTTGATGAAGCCTACTTTCTATAACTACGAGTAGCAAATCAAAACGAAACTAAAGCGACAAGGAAGAGATAGTTACCTCAGATAACACTGATGAATTTGAGGAACGAAGAAACCCTCGCAATGTAGGCGATAAACTTCCTTGCAAAAATTTCTGCAGAGTTTCGTTGAGAAAGCAAAAGCAAGTGGAACCCAGAATCCACTAAGTATTCCTTTTATAGGAAACAAAGAGGATCGGTTACCTCCTCTTGAAGTTGTGTCGTTCTCGATAAAACGCACCTGTTCACAAGCGAAACGACACAACCGTTCCAAATTCTTGGGCGCCAAAACGATAGCGACTCAGCAAAGGGCTATCCACTAGGCCCAAAAGTTTTGAAAACTTCAGGCCTATTAAGCCCAAAACGACGGTTAATGAGATTTTCATCTCAGACGTAATAATTGCTTGCCCACGTGATTAAAAGCATTAATGTCTAATCATGCAATGCAATTTACGCTTTACAGCCGTTATACGAACTTCAAGAGCTTTCAATTCCAATAAACTCTTGAAATTCTCACACAACGAATCTTTGTCTGAATCCGTTGTGATGGTACCGAAAGGCCTTTTCTATTAAATTCAGAGCGGTTCTTTACGAATGACAACAGATGCTAAAGAACTGTTACACACGTAAGCTTACCGATATTAAGACCTCTCGCAGGTTGAGTAGCTTATATGAACAACTATTCAGTCCCTCACACAAGCTAGGGGACATATGATCCGGTCTCAATACCGGTATCCGATCTGCTATACATATTTTAACGTCTTTGATAAGACATCTACGTGTAACCGGTGTCATCGGTATACATCCGAACTGTAATTCCATATCAGGCGTTCTCCCTATACCGGTTGTTCAGGATAACACCATGACACCGGACAACACACACGACACTATGCAAAAGATAAGGATTGTTGCTACAGGGATCGATCAATAATTCCCTACACTACGAGCCAAATTCTGCTCACGGGAATGGTCAACTTGTTCCCTAATCCTAGTCTACATTCTCTACGCTCAATATAAAATAGCCACTTGACCCAATCATGCAGGTAAGTGCGCAATATAATAATGCTAATGGGAGTTGGTGGTTCCCCACCAATGAGTCCTCGTTAATCGAGCCAATCAGGTATATGAACTAACTTCATGATTGAAGTTAGGGATCTTCTTCTTCAGCTCTTTTACGACTGATTCTTCTCTGAATACATTCCTTACTTGGAATATAATCACTGACTTGAGCGTCGGAGAATCTTTGCAGGTGACACCACCATTCGCCCACTTCAATGCGTTAGGTCGGTGTGAAGGATCTCCAGAACGCCCAATCCGCTCTCCTCATTCAAGGACAACGGATACCTACATCGGATACACATACATCCGGTCTACCAGACGGTATTGACATACTATTCGTGACTGGCTTGAGATCGGTTCTCTTGACCCCGGTCCAGGACAGATCAGAATTAATTTTGAGCCCTTCATAAAAGTTTTAGATATTTGAGTTATGAACATGTGAGATTTGGTCCCATGTAAAAATAATTTTTCTATTAAGAGATATATAATTTTTACCAAAGGTTGTCAAAGCTGTAACTGAATCTGTAATATTGAAATTACTGTTTGAAGTTAGAAAGTAATTTTGAAACTACGTTTTATACTTATAGAATTGGGACATATGGTCTTTATGAAAGTTATAAATAATTCTATTTTTAAAAATTTTGCATAAGTTTTATCTTAAAATAATTTTTTTACAACGAGATATGCCTATTTTACCAAACTATGTACATGCAGTTAAAATTTACAAAAGTCAGTGTGTTGTTTGTAACATGGAGCAAATTCTATAAGGAATTAGAATTTTTGGTCTCATGAATGTTGTAGATAATTTTGTTATGGAACTACAGAAAGTGGAATTACTTAAAAAGGATTTGATTTGCTCACGTTATGGCCTTTTACTAATGTATGTTGCTGTTATAAATTTCTGAAATTTACCTATGATGGTTATTATAGATGAAAATGATATTTTCCATGTGGGTAATGATTTATTTATGAATTATTGAGGGATTATTGATTATTATGGATGTTATTGAGTGTCCTATGAATGTCATACAATATGTATATCTTTGTGATGGATAATTATGAATGACTAAATTAATGTATACATGAATGCCTTATGGTTTCTTGAGATATGTTGTTGAACTGTAAATTCATGATTTTAAAAATTGATATATGTGATGTGCCCTTTGAGGACTTGTGGCTTTCAAGTGATTATGGAAGTATTGATATCATGGTATGTTAAATTGATAAATAGAATTAAAGGTATTCATGCATCATAAGCATTTGGACGCACCATGGAATTTAAGGGTTCCATGATTGCCGGCCCTGGTTGGGGGTTACTCTATGATGAGTTAAAGTCTTATTTTCGTTGAGCGCCATGAAGGGTAGGGATTCATGGTTTATGCTAAGTCCTACTTGTGTACTTCGGTACTTGAACGCCATGAAGGGTAGGGATTCATGGTATATACTAAGTCCTACTTGTGTACTTTGATACTTGAGCGCTACGAAGGATAGGAATTCATGGCATTATGCTAAGTCCTAATTATGTCTCTATGAGACTTTTTACTGCAGTATTCCCATTAAACCAAAATGGATCCAGCATGACATCATTTGGCTAAATTGAAGATTATTAAATGTAAATGACCTTGTTTAGCATATTCATTAATTGTTTGTTGAATGTGTTTGTGTAATTTTACTTATTTTATATTTATTCTATATTTTATCTCACTCTTACATTATTTTTACAGTGCATGCTTCATAGAATGATGAGTGGTGAAATTGATGAAGCTTTTATGTTTTATTGCTTGGACTTTGACCTTATTTGACTTTTAATGTGTTGTAATAATATTATTATGTACCTCGTACTGCAATCTTATCTATCGTTTCCGCCATATAAGTGTGTCATGTTTTATTCATTCACGACTAGTATGCATGATAATATTCCGCATTTATTAATTTTTACGTGACCTCCGAATTTAAATTAAGAATTTCAAAATGATTCTTTAAACGCAAAAAATTTATTACAAAAATTTGAATTAATTAATTAGAATTTGTAATTTGGGTTTTGGATGTCACACGAACCTTAGGGTGCTTCAGGTGACCTGGGGTCGCTCCCTAGTGTCAGGTACTTTCACAATAAAAGCTTTCTCAGTTGGACTAGTCTCTAAGTGTTTTCATGCTAGTTGAGTTGTTCATACGACACAAAGGTATTTATTTTGGAATTATGGAACAGTGTAAACTCCTGGTTGGCCTAGTGCAAATTAAAACTTTAAGGGACCATATGCATAAGCTGAATGAGATAATAGCATTAAAAGCATTGCATGACATTCATGTGATTGTGACATTCAATGTGGGTGGTTGTGAATGAAAGTATAATTGTTATGTTTATGAAAATCCTATATTCGTAATTGATTGTGTATGAGATTAAAACTGATATTATTATATTAGTTTATGAAAACCCTTATGCTTATGTCTTATCTGTAAAGTATTATATTCTGTTTTTCACTCCTTCTTGTTTGAATTTCCATGTCCAAAATATATGCTATGTTGATATATAACTAGCAGTCTAAGATAAAAAGATGTAATTACAAGAGGGTAAAGTGGTCTCATCCTCAATCGGATAGGTGAAAAGACATGGCAAAGTAGGATTCGAAAACCCAATGGTTCGAGGACTAGCAAATGATTGATCACAGTTGTAGTAGAGGTATAATTTAGTTTTAGTTTACCTTATTACAATGTCAAGTTAAATAATTGTAACAAGGTAAATGTTAAACTTTGATAAACCTTATCATTCAGATATAATACTTATCACTTATAATTTCTATAAATTTATTTTGTCATTATGGACAAATATTAAAAGACAATATTTTTTTTACTTTCAATATTCAAAAGAAATCAGGTATATATACGTTCTTGTATACGCGAGATAAGGAATGATATATATATATACATATATCTTTTTAAAGTTTTTAAAAGTAACAAGAATATATATATCTCATGTATATGAGAGGGTGTTACAAGGTGGCACTCGCTCAGACCCATAATTAAAGGGTCTAACTTCATAAGTTATTATGTATACATAAAAAATTTAAATTTTTTGTCAAATTAATAATTTTTAGGCTTTACCATGATGCTTGGTCAAGATGAGAATTTCATACTACAATAAGTTAAGTTTGAACTTTTGAGGAAAAAAACTTATAAATAAGCATGTGTTTTTTAACTGTTGTATCATTTTATAAGATAAACCATAGTTTGTGATATATTATAATTTTTAAATACACGTGATATTTTCTAGATATGAAGTAAAATGTATAGAAAACTACGTTAAAACTAACTTTCACATACAAAATTGATAACTAAATTATATTTTACATAGGTTATTAACTTTATAAAGATATATTCATTTAATTATTGAAGATTAACTCATTGGTATTTAATATATGTTTGTTGTTATTTTTATTAGTTTTAAATGTAAACCAAATTTTTATATAAACTATCACGAAAATTTAAGCTTTTAAATAGGGTAGACAATATTTAAAAATAAAGCATGCATTAAGTGACGAGAAAAGACTTAAGGCTCACAATTAAGTACTAGACAACTAAGCTAAGGCCTTGTAAAGTTTAGCTTGACCAACCTATTTTCACCCTTAATGTTTAGTTTTCCCTACCAAATTCCAAGAAAGGATAAAGAGAAGAAATGGGAAAGACAAGAGAGAAAGATTGATGAGTAATTATGTCTCTAATATTGTTGCCTATTAGAATTATTATTACATTTCTAATGATTTATTATAGTATTATTGTTATAGTATGGAGTTTATGATTATGTTTATTTTTAAAGGTTTTAAATTTTAAGTAATATAAATATTATTGTTAAATTATGGAATTGTTTTATTTGGTAATGAAAAGAATAATTTTTTATGGGTCCCTTATAGTTGTTATGCATCAGACCTCAAAAGAATCAAGAACGGCGTTGGTTAGACACATATGCTAAGAGATCTAAGAGACGGTTGTTGGAATTTATTTATTAAACTAAATACAAACATAATTTTAGATGTAAAATTATAACATATTCATTATAGAATAGTACAAAGAATTAAGTACATGAAATGATTAGTCTTTAGTATGGTTCTTCGAGTCAAGTTAGAAAGTTGATAAATTGCTCTCGATTAGTTAGGATAAGCATGCGTTTCTACCTTATGGGATGGTTTGTAACTTATCTTTCTGATGAAACCAAAGACCCCAATTGGCCTTAATTAATAACCTAACTCATCATTATTTGTTAATATAATTACCCATAGTTTAAAGGTTAGTTAATTAAATTATACTATGATACTAGAAATTTTATATCCTAAATAATTGATTAATTTATGATCTGATATTGATATTGGTCCCTGAATTTGGGAATAACGCTCAAGGCTAAGATCATTGATATAGTAAAATGACATAAGATCGGAAAATGTCACAGTCAATATGCCTACTGACAAATATCGGTTAAAAGTTTGATAAAGAGTCAAATCCTCTAAATCATGCAACTTGATTGAAAAGTATCCTGATCATCTGTCAAATGTCAAATCATAAGTAAGACATATGCAAAGACTATAAATATCATCATTTATGATGAATCAAGTAAGTCATTTGTTATTCTTAATGCACTGATATATGTGAAATCCTAATTGACTTGAGAACTTGAGAATCATAGAGTCTTTGTAAGTACCACCACCACTTGTTCTTGAGTCGACGTTTAAAGGACCCCGAACTCCTAGTAGAAGGCACCGTACTCCCACCGAGCCTGTGAAATATAACACCAGATTCTCACTGAACTAAAGTAAAAAATGGGAGATAGAGAGATTTTAGATCGAAAACAAGAAAGTCAAAATATCCCTTGCATACCAGCCAATTCAATTTCAATACATAATATTATATTACTACGGTATAATGTTAATTACATTAAAATAATATAACATTCTCTCATTTGAATGACATTATCAATCGTTAGTAATAGATATGGATCATTAGGATAAAATATCAATTATCATAATAATATAAGTTGACTAATAATGTAAGAAATATAGAAAATAAAAGTGTAAATAAAATATCTGATAAGGATATGTTATACATATCAAAATGCTTATATTTTCATACTAAGAATAAAAAATATAAGAAAAGACATACTTAATTTTAAAAAAATACAATAAAAAAGAAGAGTCCAAATATCTAAAATGCTATAAAGATATAATCATTTGATAATGAAGTGATTAAATATGTTTGATAATACTTAACATATTAATATTTTTCTCTTGATTTAAGTGATAATCTCTCACATGATTTGTTACTGCTCAACATAATTAAAAGTGTAGGTTAGTTAAAATAATAATTTTTTCAAACATATACTAAAACTATAGGTGATTACAGGTATAAAGGTACCATCAAAAGATATACAGTTTTGTCTATGATACCAATTTAATAGAATTACAATGAGTTTTGAATATTCAAGTTATACCCTAATTTGATGTCCTCCTTTAAGATGATAATGTATTTAAGGTTGAAAATAAACATTTTGGTACTTAAGTCAATAATCAATATAATAGCTTAACCTTATGGATCAAGTAGGTTTGTGGAAAGCACAAGGTAAGTAAGAAAGACACTTGCCTTAGATTCCAAAAATATTTATCTTTTTTTTCCGAGTAGAAATCAAACATATATTACATTATAAGTTTACCATAACTCACATCCTAAATCAACTATGTTAGACTCGATTGACAAAAATATATTATTATATGCATTTCTTCAATCACCATTTCATATTACTATATTTTGGTAAAATTACACATGAGTTTCTAAAGAGTAATTAATTGATAGTAGTACTTTACATTATTATTAATTGATAATTTATAATATTATCTAGCGTTAATAGTCATTTTTAACTATTATCATTTAAGAATTTAATTTATCATCTTTAAACTTTCTCAATTATCTGATTTCTTTTGAAGTGAACTTTTAAAATTGATTATTGACATAAAATTATTACAAATAATTAACTTGCTACATTAGAAATAAGTATTTTTAAAAATTAAAATTAGTTAAAATTTATTTTAAACAAACTATATGATAAAATAAATTGAATGAATTAAGCATATTTTATCAAAGATAAAATATTAAAAATAGATATAAAATTTTGATAAATGATCTCACAACTCAAAATATTAGAAAAATAATATGAATTGTACTAGTTATGTCAATATCTTTGGTCAAAACTCCAAATGAATCAGAATATATATAATATCTTACATGGAATTAAATGATTTATATGTATAAAATTGGGATTTTAAAATACTAATTAGGTAGCGTGAGAATATAATTTCTCAATTTTGGATGACGGAAGCCCACTTGCCAACTGGCGTGGCCTATTATTGGGACGGGACGGGACCCGTTGATAGTGACCACAAATAAAACGGAAAAGAGGTAATAAATAACGTCGTGATAACGGTAACCTGGCGGTAAAGACAACGAGCGCAGAAAGCGTCTAGGTACGTTGCCTCCGTAATCAGACCGCTTCTTACAGATTCCAAATTTCAACGTCATGCCAGACGTTGCCGTGTCACGCTCCATCATACACGTGTCGCAACGTGAATGGCCATGTTGTCTCGCTCTGTGTTACCGAAGCAAAGTCGGTCACCTCATCATATGCTATAAAAAGGGCCACAAACCCTTATTATCTTCACAATTCAACACATTTTCTGTATATCGATTCATCAAAAGCCTTCAAGGTACACGTCTTCTCCTCTGTTTTCTGCTTTCAAACTTCTTTTAATTTCCCCTTTAAGATTATGAATTTACTTTCTTGAATTTTGCAAAATTTGAGGCTTGTTTGTAATTGATTCTATCGGTTTTAGTCTTTTTCTTATGGGAATTGTTTGTGGTTTTGCCATTATAAATCGTACTACTCTTTATCTAGGTTGTTACTATCTATTCTTTTAAACACGGTAGTGAAAATTTTGGAATCGTTTGTAATTTAGGGATTTGAAATTTTATTTTGATATTGAGTTCCATATACCCTGATCTATCAATTATTCTGATAAAGATTCCTAGGTTATTTTCCCCCTTTGTTTTTTTTTTAAATTGTGGTTTTTTGTAAGCGGCGATGCTATAGATGCGAACTTCGTCATTTCATATGTTGATATCGATTTCTGTTTGATTTTTTCCTGCTTCTGCAGGTGGTTTGGTTTTGATTTTAATTAATCTGTTGGTGGTGATGTTATAGATGCAAATCTTCGTTAATTTGATATTTTCTTATTTAGTTCTATTTGTCCTAAATTTGCAATTTATTCTGATTAAGATTCGTAGGTCTTTTTTTTTTTTTTTCATTCCGTGGTGCTTTGATTTGAATTAATTGAATGATCGTATTGACGCAAACTTCGTGATAGCTGAGTATTTTGACATCGAGTTCTATTTATCTAAATTTTTCAATTATATCTAATTAACATTGTTCTGATTTTTTTTTCTGCTCGTCATGGCTTGAGTTTGATTCAGTTGGCAGATTCTTTACACTTTTTTTTCCTGCGTGTGGTGGTTTGATTTTGATTTTGATTTATCTGTTGGTGATGATACTTTAGATTCGGGTCTACTTTAATTTGTCATTTTGATATTGAGTTCTAATTACCCTAAATTTGTCATTTTGATTCTAATTACCCTAAACTTTTCAATTATTCCGATTAAGCTTCATAGCTATTTTTTAATGGTGGTTTGGTTTTGATTTATCTGTTGGTGATGATGTTATAGATGCAAATATTCGTGAAGACCCTCACCGGCAAGACCATAACTCTCGAGGTGGAGAGTTCAGACACCATTGACAATGTGAAGGCGAAGATCCAAGACAAGGAAGGGATTCCCCCAGACCAGCAGAGGCTTATCTTTGCTGGAAAGCAGCTTGAGGATGGGCGCACCCTTGCCGACTACAACATCCAGAAGGAGTCCACTCTTCACCTCGTCCTCCGTCTCCGTGGTGGTATGCAGATCTTCGTGAAGACCCTCACCGGAAAGACAATCACTCTCGAAGTCGAGAGCTCGGACACCATTGATAACGTTAAGGCTAAGATTCAGGATAAGGAGGGCATCCCTCCAGATCAGCAGAGGCTTATCTTTGCTGGAAAGCAGCTTGAGGATGGCCGCACTTTGGCTGATTATAACATCCAGAAGGAGTCCACCCTCCACCTTGTCCTCCGTCTCCGTGGTGGTATGCAGATCTTTGTGAAGACCCTTACTGGAAAGACGATCACTCTTGAAGTGGAGAGCTCGGACACCATCGACAATGTTAAGGCTAAGATTCAGGATAAGGAGGGTATTCCCCCAGACCAGCAGAGGTTGATTTTTGCTGGGAAGCAGCTTGAGGATGGGCGTACACTCGCTGATTACAACATCCAGAAAGAGTCTACCCTTCACCTTGTGTTGCGTCTCCGTGGTGGCATGCAGATTTTTGTTAAGACCTTGACTGGGAAGACCATCACTCTTGAGGTTGAAAGTTCGGATACTATTGACAATGTGAAGGCTAAAATTCAGGACAAGGAAGGAATCCCCCCGGACCAGCAGAGGTTGATCTTTGCAGGGAAGCAATTGGAAGATGGTAGGACCCTTGCTGACTACAATATTCAAAAGGAGTCTACCCTCCACCTTGTGCTGCGTCTTCGTGGTGGTTTCTAAATACCTTTCTTTGTTGATGTCTTCAAAGTTCACAACTTAATGTGTGTCGGCTTCTATTGGCTCTTCAACTAAATTTGGTGTTTTCCTTTTTGTGTTGTATTAATGTCTGCATTTTAATATAAGCTTTGTGTATTCCCCCAAACAATTAAGTATTGTGTCATTTAGTTTTATTCTCCATTGGCGATGTTGGTTTGGTTTCACGCTACTTTGACAGGGAGTATTGAATTAAACATTATGCGGATTAAATCCTGGAATTTCCGGTGCCCTTAAATGAAATCATCCACTTTGATATTGTAAAGTAATTTTAATAAGAAATTATGTTTTTGTTTTCTAAACAATTTTTTTACAAGTTTTCTTAAAACAAATTTTTTACGAACGATTAATAGGACAATGTGTTTCTTTTTCTTTTTTTAATATTCATCATTATTTAAGACTTCAATCTTTAAATCATAATTCTTATAACTCTTTACTTAAAAGAATGTTCTTAGGTCTTAGGACTAGTATCTTTAAATTATAATTGTAACAACTCTTAACTTTAAAGGTGTTATTTTATTTTTCTTTTTTAAATATTTATTTATTTAGTTTTGAAAATTATATTTTTACTTAGGTCCTAGATGAGTTATGTTTTGGGATTAAAAAGTGTTATGACTTTTTTAGTTTAAAGATGTAATTTTTCATTTTTGAATATTCATGTTTTATACGGGTTTTAAATGTTTTAAGCTTTAATATGATTATTAAGTTATTAATATATCATCATTACCAAGTAAATCTACACATCAATTAAGTGTTTATAAGGTATTAACATATCTATCATTGATTAAATCTTTGCCTAAATATTTAAACCTTTGATTATATATGTTCCGAAGTTTAATTTTTAATTAATTATATCAAGTTTTTGTTTGCATCCTCTTTTTTAGTTATGTTTAGTTAGTATTTTTGTATTTTGTGAGTAAAATATTCTCCATTTCATTTCTTGCTCTTTATTTCATTTCATTTCATCAAGTCAAGTGTACATATGCTAGATTATGTTTTTCCCCCTATGTAAACAGTTACTTTTAATTATATGTAAAGATTATTCAGTATTTAGCTGTTTTAGGAGAATGAAATGGAGATAAGGAATTACCTACAAAACAAGTATAAATGTAGGGACCAGTGCAATAATGTTTGGATTTAATTATTTTTTTGATAAAAAATTATTTATTATGTTTTACAATAATAATATAAGAATAATTTTATTTAATTAAAAGTAAGTAAATATGGGTACTTAGGTATGTGAAGGAGTTAAATGTTGTTATTATTGGAAAACATAAAGAATAATTCCTGATGTTGTGGGATTGACCAGCATGCCTAGGAAATAGTCCAAATTGCCAAGAGAGGAAATGCATTGTTAAGAGTGGTGATGAAGTTGCCAAGGGTTTGAGCACTGCGCCGGTGAATATGATATCATCCAACATACACCAACATTATAGCATTGGGGAAGTGTCACTCTTGGTATTGGTGAATCCTTGGGAAGTGAGGAAGCAGTAAGTTTTTGGAACCATGTCCTTGAGAGCCTGTTTGAGACCATACAGGGTCTTACTAACTTTACATACCATGTTCTTGCCACCATAAGATTCTTCCAAATCCCCATTTAAGATTAAAATTTCATCTAATACTAGAGTTAAAATTTAAAATTAACATGAACTAACTCCCATAATAGAATGCAGCCTAGCCTAGACCCAACTGCACCCGATAAACAAATGGAGACTTCTTAAACTCTTCGGCACAAGTACTAGCACCGAACACAGCTTCATATGTCTCACTTCTTCAAACCAGTACCAGAATGATATCCAGGTACAGATGCAATTAATCTAACTTCAATATAATGTAAACACTATTATATATCCCAATGTACAGTGTATCCAAAAATCTAACCAATTTTTTTACCACATAATATATAATAATCAATAAACGTTAAATAAAAAAAGAAGTAGTTTAAGAACAGTGAATGGAAATTGCAATATAATCAAACTTCCTGAAGAAAGACGGACATATACTGAAACAGGGAACTCTGGCCACTGAAAGGCGAAACAAAGTAATGATATGCATAATAAGGATAGCTATTACTAGTACTCAGACTGGCAATGAATTCTTACAGTAACCTCAGTTGAAAACTTTTTAACTGATGAGTTCTCCACTTTTCTAGAAAAATCTGGCTGTCTAGTAATTCGGGATAAGTTACTTCAACTAGGTTTCTGAAGAATATCACATCCATGTAGTTGAGTTGAGACCCCATTTTTTCTTGAGATTGTTTATTCAATTCTTTTTGTAATGAAAAACAGTCCACAGTAAATATCATTACCTTCAACATACTGGGATATTCAACCAGATCATTTTCAAATTCCGATCCCTTGTTTCAGACTATTTTTGATTGCTGTATTCGCAATGGCTCTTACACCTCGAGGATATATCAGCAGCCTCTAGCAATCATAAAAGTAGCAAGTTAATAATCACTCAACCAGCTTATGTATTCAATCCTACGAGTAAGTAATAAGCATCCAAATAACTAACACATGTAGCACTTATGAAAGTGCAGGACATGCTACCCCAAGAAAATATAATGAGATCAACAATGAAAAGTTCAATCAAATACATTCATGTAAGCCAAAACACAAGACACATCGACAGCCAATGGTGCTTCATAGATAGGGATAGATGACTAACTAGGTTGTCCGTTTTGGCTAAGTTAAAATGTTAAGTAAAATCAAGTAATTCTACTTGTAAGAAGCATAAGAAAAATATTGTGTGCATGCATGCACTATGTCAATAAGCAGGAGGATGTAAAAAATTAACATTGTGAGTGTCCCAGCAAATTCAAAATATACTTCTGAAGATTTTTAAAATAGTGCAGCATCTCTTAACAGTATGAAGGACAACAATGAAAGTCAGACTGCAAGCAGGGAAACTTGAGATGAAGAATAGAAAGGAACAAAGGAAAGAGAGTTGAAAAATGTTAACATGGAAAACTCACCAGGAATCAACCAGTCAATGTCTATTGTCTACCATGTAATTTGAAAGAAAAGCAACTTCAATATCTCCCTATTAGTGATAGGCATTAGGATAAAATCACCAACTAGCTCCAATATTTTTTCCAGTAATATACATATGTGAAGTCAACTTATGTGTGCTTTTGTAAATGTTTCCCTTGAAGCATTGCATGATTCTGTCACAAATGAAAACAGCACAAGGGCAATTCAGGGAATGGATGTGGAGGAGAATAATTCTGTTAGGAATAATGGACAGGTGTCAAGGGAGCCTATGATTGTGGGTAACCGAAAAAGTGCAAGGAGGAGAATAGCAAATTCACGCATGAGGGATTTTGTGTGGGGAGGTAATTAGTTACATAGCATCTGAGAGAAAAAAAAGGGGTATTGGGTATTGTTGCATTTTCTGTTATTTTCTCTCTATTTTGCTCTGTAGTTGCTTTTGCAGAAAAACTTCTTTCCCCTTCTGGTAATAAGAGATATCAGTATTACTTCCATTTGTCAATTCGCTCCTTATTCATTTCTTCTCTGACTTGCATTTATTACAGATTCAGCAGAACCAGGTATCACACCTACGACCAAGCCATCAATGAATGAACAATTGCGACTCACAAGGCAACACAGAAGAAACTGTCCACAAATTTAAGGCCATTGGTAAAATCTTTAAAAGGGTCTAACAATGTAAAAAATAATAAATTTTCTATATTATTTTTCTAATTTTTTGAGTTGCAAATTATTTTAGTAAAGATTTATAATCAAATAATTTTAATATTTCATTATTAATAAATAGTATATTTAATTCTTCAATTTATCTTGTAATACGGTTCTTTCTGAGGTCAGATTTAAGTAACTTAAATTTTGAAAAACTTATTTAAACAGATGAAATTGTTACAAGTATTAAAGGATAAAAAAATCTTAATTCCTTAATAACAACAGCAAATCTCAATTTTTAAATAATAACACTATTTTATTTCAAAAAAGGAAAATGCTAACAAGGGTACTTGTTTAGAAATTAAAAGTAAGGTTTTATTTAAAACTATCATTAAAACCTACTTATTTTAATTTCTAAACAATTATCACATAATTTCCAATACAAGAATTTCATTTTTACTTCCTTAGATAATGACTGTAGAGTACTCGTTGTTGAGGCCCTAACAAAAACAATACTATTCAACCTAAAAAATAAGACCTAACAAATTATGAGACCATAGTAGCTTATACCTTTCCGTAGCCTTGACAACACCCCTCTTTCTTGTTTTTTCCACTTAAAACCTCCTAAAAAAGCCCAAAATGCCCACAAGTTTCTTTGGGTGAGTGTAGTTTAGGATTGTCAAAATAGATCAACCTGTTTCACCTTGACGCTAACTTATTGAAAATGAAGCGAGAAAGGCTTGGTTACCTACTAAAGGTAGGTTGATTTTTCTAATTTGCCTCCCTTTGCTGGCGGATTAGTGAGCTATGCGGGGTAGGTTAAATGTGGTGATAGACTAAGTACCACTAACCCACCCAGCGGATTGACAGACCAACCCAACATACTTAACCTATTTTGAAAACCTTGGTATAGCTAGATAACCATCAATCTAATTCTCTCACTAACGTATAAGCATGTTGTAGCTTCACTAGTTACAAGTTGAAAAATGTTATTTCCTACGAAAAAATTGTTTATGAGACACACAAACACTCTCCTTCACTTCTGGCATTACACATGATAATTTTGTGGTCTTTTATTCTTTCACACATGTTTTTAGAAAATATAATGGTTATTTTATTTTTTACATTGATTATGTATCGAAAATATATTGAAATAATTGGTACAAAAATATTTTTTGCCTTGATTATTTCAATAATTAATATAAAAATATTTTTTACACCAATTATTAAAATAATAAGTATAGAAAATATTCAAAAGGTAATATTTTATACTAATTATTTTAACAACTGATGTAATTTTTTTTTACATTATTTATTGAAGAAACTAATATAAAAGATATTTAATAAAATCAATACTTTACACCAGTTATTTTAAACATTGATGTAGAAGAATATTTTTATATTGGTTATTGAAATTGAACTGTTCTTTACAGGGGGTGTAAAGTTATGATTGTCAAACAATTCAAAATGTACATGAAACGTAAAATCTGGTATAAGGAGGTGCTTATACAGATACAAATACGGAGTGCTCTTGTATGCTGGGCGTGGTATAGTGCACTCTATGGCGGTGTTGCAGTCCGCCTGGAATAGCTTCTTTTGCCTTGACACAATTGGTGGTTGTACCTGCAATTATTGTCCGACGCTCAAGTCAGTATTATGAAATACTATTAGACTTAGAAAGCAAATCTGAGAGAATTATGCAAGTATGAGTGTAAGGTTCAGAATTAAGGGGATCCCCCTTATACCTTTTTGCTGAGGTTTATATACCTGTTACTGGTGCTCCATTATTGGTAGGACCCGTTCCTTGTTTTCTGGCATAATGCAAGAAAGGTAGTGGGTCCCTGTGCCGTTCACGAGCACCATCACTGTAGTGGGTGTTTCCACTTACTTGGAAAGCGTTAATGCTTTATTATTTTATTTGTTGTTCCCTTTTATGCGTGACAGCGTGATTCCCATTTTCAACCTCTCAAGACAGAGTCAATCTCATGTCGGGGTTATAAGTATGGGCTCGCTACGCAATATGGGAAATTCAATATTCCGCTTGTATTGAGCCTATGGCTTGGCGGAGCAGTATGCATTGGAAATACTTTATGCATGTGTATAAGATATTCAATATTTTCCACCTTGGCGGAGTAATAAGCTTTGGCGAAGTAACGTGCCTTGGCGGAGTTACGAGCCCTGGCGGAGTTACATGCCTTGGCGGAGTAACGAGCCTTGGCGGAGTAACGAGCCTTGGCGGAGTTACATGCCTTGGCGGAGTTACATGCCTTGGCGGAGTAACGTGCCCTGGCGGTATGTACTCCGTATAAAAGAAATTATAAGGTATTTGAAACGTACTTCTCCTGTTCAAAATGCTGATCTAGCAAAGCATTAAAACCATGCTCTTGGGGGCCGGTGTTGGGACCAGATCAGAAATAACCAGTATATAAAGTATTTTTTACATTGGTTGTTTGAATAACTAATGTAAAAATATTTTTTTATATAGGTTACTGAAACAACCAATATAAAACTATTTAAAAAGTAATATTTTATACTTGTTTTGATAACCAATATAAAAAGTAATCTCTACTTTGATTATTGATATAACCTGTATAAAAATATAACATTTTAATCAATTATTTCAATAATTGGGGTAAAAGAATATTTTTTACATTGATTATTAAAATAATCAATGTAAAATATTATTAAAAAATATAAATACAACCATGGGAAATAGCTAGAAAATTTGGAGGATACTTTTTTAATTTGATCAATTAATTTATTTTGTTTAGTTCTCTCTTCATCTTTTATTTTTTTTATAAAAAATTAACACATGGGCATACACATAATATTATTTTGTGATTAGTTTCTTCATGCAATATACGAATTGGTCTTAAAGAGCCCCGGAAGGGAGACCTCATTGAATGTAAAATTACATTTGAAGAAGTATCTTTTTATCTTACTGGTATAATTGTTAGATATATAGCTGACAATATGGTTGGGCGGTCCTAAACGTGCAGGGCTTTATCGGGCTGTGAGGTCACTTTGAGCAGCCTGATTTAAAAATTTATATAAAAATAAATTTATAAAAAATTAAAACTCTATCAAAAAAGTAAAACTACATAACATTTTTTTTATACGAAACAACTATTTTTTTATAACGTTTCAGAAATATTTATCATTAAAGTCTATAACAAAAATCTATAAAAGTCCATATTCCACATTTAGAGTCGAGCTTTTTTTTACTTATTAATTTTAAATTTTATTTTTAGGCCTACGCACTATATTTTTCCGGTAGGATATGGGTTAGCCCTTTTCTTCTTAAATTTTAGACAATTCTACCAATTTACTTTAACTGTTAAGGGAAAACCCTATTAATTGGTGTTTTTTTCTATATATAGAAAAAGTTACTTATAGACCAAATTAAAATATTGATAGGTGAAAAAAATTTATCGGGTCAGTGTCGATAAAGTGAAAGTCTTTATAAACATTTCACTACTAAAAAAACACCTTTTAGCGACGGAATACTTTGGTCGCTAATCCGTGAAAATGCCGTCGCTGAATACCTTAGCGACGGCATTTTAGACGGGAAAACACCCGTCGCTAAAACCCTCGTCAAAAATAGATCAGCGACCATAAAACCGACGTCGCTAAAATGCCAACGGCAATATACCGTCGCTAAAATGGTCTCTGCTTCACTGACTTCAGTCGTCGCTAACTGTAGCCATACAACGACCTCACCTCTCCGTCGCTGTCGTTAGTCATAAGCGACGGCTTCTTACCGTCGCTGTGGTTAGTCTTACAGCGACCTCATTGCCCCGTCGCTGTAGTTAGTCATACAGCGACCTCATGCCCCCGTCACTAGTAGCGACGGCCGCTTACCGTCGCTGTAGTTAGTCTTACAGCGACCTCATTGCTCCGTCGCTAGTAGTTAGTAATGTAGCGACGGTACGTATTCCGTCGCTGTAGCAGCAATTTAGCGACAACTTTCATCCGTCGCTGTGTACATCTGATAGCGACCGTCCGTTGCTGTCGCTAATTGGAATTTTATAATTTTTTGAAAATTGATACAGTATTTACTGGTTTTGTTAATTTAACTTTTAAAATGTATTAATATTTTGTATTTTGTATTGGCTGATAAAATTTTATAATTAAATTTAAATAATTTTTTTAAAATATTAAATTATTATTAAGAACAAAATAATAGATTAAATTTAGTTGTCAAATAGGTTGAATTATTAATGATAGGTATAATAAGGCTTTTTGATTTGAATTTAATTACCAATAAATATTGATATAATAAATGAAGAATGACAAAATAAATACTGAATGAAATATAACATAAAAACTAAAAATTAAATATACAATGTGTATAAATAATAAAAATACAATCATGGTGGTGGGGGATCCTGGGGTGGTGGTGGGGGCGCCTGGGAAGTGGGGGGAGGTAGCCTCGCCATCAACTGCATCAGTAGCTCCTGCTGCTGAGCAAGTTGCCGACGAGTCTCGACGTGCTACGCCTCGACCCGCTGTCGGTCCGCCTCGGCTTGCTGTCGGTCCGCCTCCGCCCGCTCCAACAAGAACTGCCTCTGACGTCGCTCCTCCTATAGCTCATCGTTCAGGTTTTGAATTACCTGAACGACCTCAGTCGGAAGACCAGAGGAAGACGAAGAGGAAGGGGTCTTCCCCTTTTTCGCCAGCCGCGTGCCAACGCCACCCAATCCAAATACCCTCCCTTTCTTGTTCACACCGCCAACAGCCTCCATATAGATGGCGTTGTCGTCAGAACAAGATAGGGTGGGAGGAACCTCCCCTTCAGGAGTGAAAGCCACCAGGTCCGCCTCCTTCTCGGCCCTCCTGGCCTGATACACCTCCTGTAAATTCAAAAACAATGATAGGATTAGTAAGCTGATTTGTAAATTATAAGCATGTGTCAGTTAAAAGTAAATACCGCTAGATCCATAGTCTTCTGGTTTACCCATGCACTGGCTTTGTTCTTCTTGGTCATTTGCATGACCTCAAACAAAGAAGGCTCCCGGTGCTCCCTCAGCTCCTGTGGTGGACAAAAAACATTGAGATTATTATTTGTAAACATGTCAGACGAATCATAATAGAAATGTTTAACATAAATATACTTACAAATCTTTTCTTGTGCTCAAGGGTTGAAATGCTACCCCCAGTGTAAACCGAGGCTGCAGCATCGGCGGCTCTGTTGGCCCTGTTCCGAGCACTCACCTACTGGAACGGGACCCCACCCCACTTCTGGACCATCCCGTCCCAATGGTCCTCCGGGATCCAACGAGGGCGCTCACCCTTGTCCCTCACCTTCCAAAGGGTACTCTTGATGATTTTGGAGGTCTTTGTGGCAAAGACCTTCCTAATCTCATCAATCATACCCTCCGCCCACTGGTAATCACGCTGTAAAATGAAATGAGAAATCAAAATTAATAACAGGTCTATTTTACAAATCAAGTCACAACAAATGAGCTAGGAACTTACCGAGAAGGTGTCAAACCACCTATCTTGCACAACCTTCCCAGCATCTGTCCAAGATATATATGGACCATCCCACTGGGCCTTCAAAACCTTAGTAATCATTTTGGTAGTGCGACTACTATCAACAAAGCTGTAATGACAACAATTATGTTAGGAGTAAAACAACACACAATCTAGGGAGACTCCCAAAATTTCGGCAGAGTCTCCCCTGTAAATGTAATATTTCCAAGTTTAAATAGTTACCCTGTTACAAACAGAAGAGTACCCAGTACAATTAAATCTATACAAGTACTATAAAAGTAACATCCAATAAACCAACAAGTCTTTCCACTAAAGTTTAATATAAAGTACCATACAAATAACATAAAAGTATTTGAGGTTTAGTCACTTACTCGTCTCCGGCCGGCACGGGTACCAACATGGGCAGAGGGGATGCCGGAGGTGGGGTGGCCTGATGGCCATGGTCCTCCAAGCCACCAACTCCAGGACTCTGCTCTGGGGTGGTCAGTCGGGGTGATGGGGTGGTTTGCTGTGGTGGTGGTGGTGGAGTAGTCTGCTGTGGTGGTGGTAGTGGTGGTGATGGAGTGCTCTGCTGTAGTGGTGATGGAGTGGTCTCCTGTCCTGGGGTGGGAGTCCCCTGCCGGGATGTCGGGGTCCTGGACCCACCACCCCTACTGAAGGGCAGTCGACGTCCCGTCATCTGTGGATAAAATCATGAAAAGAAAGGTTAGTCTTAGGATATATATAAACCTATGTATATATGTTTAACAACTACATACTCTGTGTCTGTTTCAGTTTCAAATTCCCCCTCAGTTTCAGTGTCACTGTGGTTATCTGTTTGAACAAGTTCATCAGTATCCAAATCAGCCCTAGACCGTTTTGATCGAGAGACAAAGTCTTTATCAATGTGTTCACCCCCCGTAGTGGCGAGTGTGTCATCCATTATGACTGGATCAATGTTGAACAAAAAATTGGCATCGTTGAGCTCGTGTGGTGCAAGCTGATAAGCGTCATCGACCTCCTCAGAGACATTATCAGTGATCTGACTTCGGGCCTTGGCCTTGATTACTGCATACCAGTCCCGATGTCCTCCCGGGAAGTCTGTGTAATAAACCTGCTCAGCTTGTTGGGCAAAAATGAAGGGATCAAACCCTTTATATCTACCATTCTTCTTAACCTCAACTAAGCCGTAGTTGTTGTCAACCTTTGTTCCAACACCGATTGTGTTGTCGAACCAATCACATTTGAATAGAACAATATCTCTTCTTAGTCGTCCAGAGAACGAAACTTTAACAATCTCTGTCAGCACTCCATAAAAGTCTTCTTCCAACTGTCCGGCGGTGCCTTTAACACAAACCCCGTAGTTATGGGTGCGCATCCCTTCACTCCATTGAAGAATATTAAACTTGTAGCCATTTACGTAGTAAATAGGCCATTTTTTAACAGTTTTCACGGCCCCCAAGAAAGGGCTTGGAGTAAAGAATCTTCAATATGGTTGTTTGGGTCTTGTATCTATGTACAACATAACAAGTAGGTCATTGTTAGATATTGGGAGTTAGAAGCAAAGATTAAAAAACACTTGGTAAACGGGTCTTACGTGTTGCGCGAACCAACCAACGAACTTGGATGACACCTCACTATGAATTTGGTCATCAGTTAAATCATTTTGCTCAAGTTTTAGCATATCTGTGTATAAGCTATTCAAAGGAAACAAATTTAGATACTATAAAAGCTACGTTTAGAATGTAACATATAAGTTGTATGACTTACTCAATAAAAGGGTTCCACTTCTGGGTAATTTAGAAGAATATACAAGTGAGCCACCTTTCGATCTTTCTCATCAATGTAACATTTTGTGACCTTGCCCCCCGGGTGACCAGGATAGTTGAAAATCGATGTTTGTTCATCAAACCCTGTGCGGCTGGCTACCCCAAGATTGCGGGGAATTCTACTCATTCTAGTTTCTATCTCCGTCGGAAAATAGAAAGAAGCAAAGGTCGTCATTTCTTCGACTAAGTATGCCTCACAAATTGATGCTTCAACACAGGCTTTGTTCGACACTTTATCTTTTAAGGAGCGTAAGAATCTTTAACATCATTAACAAGATAGTGTTAAGTTAGAAAATACTATTATAAGAAGTGCTTGCAAGGAAATTAAACAGTTATGGCATTCACCTTTTGAATGGATACATCTAACAATACTACACTGGGCCACCAACAAAGGCCTTGTACGGTAGATGGATAGGCAAATGCTCCATCGAGTCAAAAAAACTTGGTGGGAAAATCTGCTCCAACTTACAAATCAATACCGGGATAGTTTCTTCCATCTTCACAAGTTTCTCCACAGTCAACGAAGTAGCCGTCAACTCCTTAAAGAAGTGACTCAACTCCACCAACGGCTTCCAAATAGGCTTCGGTAAGGCATGAAACGCGTACGGGAGTAGTTGTTGCATAAACACATGGCAATCATGACTTCTCATGCCAAACACCCTGCCCTCCTTCACGTCGACACATCTACTCAAGTTAGAAGCGAATCCGTCAGGCAAGGTCAACCCATTCATCCAAATACACACAGCAATCTGTTGTGGTCTAGTTAAAGTATATTTTGCATGGGGTTTAAACATTCTTCCACGTCCCGCATCCCTCAACTCCAACTCCTTCCTAGAACACCAAATAGGAAGGTCTAGACGACTCTTCTCGTTGTCCTTTGTTCTCCCCTTGATGTCCATAACAGTGTCAAAAATATTCATGAAAATATTACGTTCAGTGTGCATGACATCAATGTTGTGTCTTAACAACAAGTCTTTCCAATATGGCAAATCCCACAAGACACTCTGCTTCACCCAGTGGTGTTCCTTACCGTAACCCGCAAACTCCTTAACACTCTTGTCCCAGATGTAAAGATACTCTTCGAACCTCTGCCAAACCCGTGCACCAGATAACCTACGGGGTGGAGGTTCATTAACAACCTTGTTCTTCTTAAAAGCGGTTTTGTTTCTCCTAAACGGGTGATCCAACGGTAGAAACTTTCTATGACAGTCAAAGAAACTTGTCTTGCCACTAACAGGGAGTGATTCCCCCCTCCCCCGGTATGTTCCATGCATACAGGGCAAGCAAGCTTCCCAGACGTGGACCATCCAAAAAGCATACCATAGGCCGGGAAGTCGTTAATAGTCCACATCAAAACAGCAAGCATCATAAAGTTGTTCTTCAAAGACGCATCGTATGTCATTACCCTGACATCCCATAATTATGATAACTCTTCAACCAACGGTTGCAAAAACACGTCTATGTTCGCCTTTGGATTTTTGGGTCCTGGAACCAGTATAGATAGAAACATGACCTCCCTCTTCATACACATATCAGGAGGCAGATTGTATGGGGTCAGGATGACTGGCCAACAAGAGTAAGCTCTTCCGTATTGACCGAACGGGTTAAACCCATCAGTATATAAGCCAAGTCTTACATTGCGTGGCTCGCCAGAAAAGTCTGGATATAGCTCATCCAAACACTTCCATGTTTTCCCGTCGGAAGGATGACAAAGAAACCCCTCTTGTGTTCGGTTCAGAGCATGCCAACGCATGTGTTTTGCCGTGGACAATAAGGCATACAGCCGTTGAAGACGCGGTGTTATAGGGAAGTACCACATTTTATTCCTGGCCATCCGGGTTACCTTCCCTCTCCTTTTAACGGTCTTGTAGCGTTCCTCATTACAATGCAGACATTTTGTGACACTCTTGTCTGCAAACTCATTTCTGAACAGCATACATCCACCAACACAACACTCTATCTTCACATAACCCAACCCCAAGTTTGCGACTTGTTTCTTAGCACCGTACAGGTTTGCTGGCATTCTATGATTACTAGGCATGGTGGAACCCATCAGATTGACCATCCTATTAAAACAACCTCCTAAAAGATTATAATCTGCCTTTAGGCTTAAAGCAGCTAGGGAGCGCGGATAACTCAGTATGACTGTTGCACCCGTCCCACAATAGAGTCTGAGCCGCCACTAACAAATCATAAAATCTCTTCACCTCCGGATTAGGATCCTCCTTTACACTGTCAGAGTCTCTATGACCTGCTTGGTCATTATGTTCCAGCATACGCCCGGTCGAGGGTCCAACATGATCCATCACCATTTGTTCTATGTTGTTGTACGTATCCCTGTTTCCTCCAACCTCGTAGTAAGAATGTTGCACGGTTACGTCTGATGGTCTACGCGGTAACTGCTCACCATGGTTGTACCAGCAGTGGTATGTTTCCATGAACCCTTTCTCAGTTAGGTGGCACATGACATCATCCGCGTATTCAAAACTCATGCATTTGCACCTTGAGCATGGACAACGAATCTTCTGAGTTGCTTCAAATCCAGGCGTGTATGCCGTAGCGAACGGAATGAACTCCAATAGCCCCATCATAAACTCCTCAGTCACTTGCCGACTGCGATCTAGTCGGTTGTACATCCATCATCGATTTGCCGATACCTCCATTTATAATATCTAACAAGCACGATTTATGTTACCTTACACATTTAAATTTTTATTTAACTAACGGTTGTGAATCACTCTATCTCTTTGATGTTGTAAATTGGTGGGGCCCTATCCCATTCGGGATGAATATGCAACCATCCGTAACCCATCCCATAATTGTATGTGGTCTATCTTGAGTTGAATGAATGTTCATTTGAAATTTCGACAACATTTCACATTGGTCCCCGAGTACACAGAGATACGTACGGTATGAAACACCACACGCAGACATGCACCCTGGGGACAATACGAAACACCATGACCGAAATTTCACATGAACATTCATTCAACTTCTCAAGATAGACCACATACAACATTGATGGGTTACGCCCTACAGGTTACTAATTCATACCAAACTGTCCAACCAGGACAATTCAAGATCCAACACAACACGGTACATCAACCGGTTGTTTTGAAACTTGAACAGGAATCTAATGGGTACATACACGACTAAACCCTACATTATTAAAGTTGAGTTTCATTTTTTAAGTTCCCTAAGAAAAGAAGTCTGCCAAAATTTTGGCAGAGTCTCCCCTGTAAACTAGACATTTCCCAAATTTACAAATGGCCTGTTACATAGAGAAAACTTCCCAGTATAGATAAATAAACATATCATACGCATTGTATATGATATTCAGAGTTATGAACACCAAATCATGTTATCAATATATAAAATCAATGCCTAATGAGCTCTGCTCTCCACTAACAAACAACATTACACATGCATCGTAAATCATGTTATCAGTACACAAAACCAATGCCTAATGAGCTTTGCTCTCCACTAACAAACAACATTACACATGCATAAAAAATCATGTTATCAGCACACAAAATCACTGCCTAATGAGCTCTGCTCTCCACTAACAAACAACAATGAACATACATACACTTCAACACATACAACACACATAGCCAGAAAGTTAGCGTTAGGGGATTACCGTCGATAGAGAGATAGCGATGGAGACAAAGCTGATGAGAGCCAAACACAGACCACGCGTAAAGTGTATTGGTCTGCATGACAAAGTTGATTGTTAACAGTGTTAATCAAAGTTCCCAACATTCAACTGGTTTCCATAATGAGGTTTCTAAAGAAGTAATAGATAAGAATGTAATAACTTTTAGCTTTACAACTTACTAAAAAAGAGATAACTGAGAAACTGAATCCTAACTATCTTTAGGAAATTAACAATTTCTGTTCACATCAATACCATATCTTATGTCAGACGAAAGAAGCAAATTACATTAATTAAAAGAAACAACACATTTTATAAAACTATACAAAATAACTTTAAAAAGTATACAAAATAACTTTAAAAAGTATACAAAATAACTTTAAAAAGTTATACCATTACCATGTCTTAGGTATTTTTTTTTTGTTTTTCTGCCGTCCTTGTTAAATTGAATCTGTCAATGGAAATTTTTTCTTTGAATTGTGCTGAACTACTAGAAACTACTGTACATCTCTATGAATTAAGTTCAAGGTTGATTGATTATCTGAAACAATAATATTCATATAATGGTTTCCTTCATAACTTCTTATTACAGAAGTCCTGTCTAAGCTGTTTTCAGTTACATCATTAATGATATTGAAGCTGTACCTGTTTTTTGTCAGACATACAGAGTCGTCACTATCACACTATAACACTATAACACTAATATTGATCGTTCTTACTGCACTTATTATTACTAGTATCTTGTGTCATGCATAGTAGTCAATAGCAGTGTAGCGGAGTGGCTGGGTGCCGCGATGGGAGGATTTGTAGAGGCCTGCCTCAGGTCCTGGAAATAGAGGTGTGAATATTAGCAGAGAGGGACTGGCAAATAGCAGCGCCATGGCCACCTGCCTGAAATCCGCTTTCTGGGTCAATGTTTTGACCCTTTTGAAGGGTATTTTTGGTCTTCCAGCCCTAAGAGGCATATGCTTTGAAAACCTTAAACAAAGACTGCCGTCACCCCTCATTGTACTACCCTAAACAAAGAGAGAGAAGAGATCTCTCGTGAGAGAGAAGAGAGAAATGGCGAGACTGCGAGAGAGAAGAGAGGAACGATGACTCCCACCACTTCTCTAGCGACACCTACCCCTTCTCTGACAAACCTGGTTTTCTTTGGCAACTTCTCTGGTGATCATCATTCTCTATTTTGAACGAAAGAGTGCTGTACTTCTATTTTTTTCTGGTCATCTTCATCATCATCTTCTTCAACCTCCGATGGCTGAAAATGCACAGGAGAGGTTCAAGGGAAAGGATATTATTCATGTCCAAGAAGAGGAAGAAGATTTGGAAGGTGAAGAAACTGAGTTGGAGGAGGAAGAGGTTTACCCAAATGGTGATGATGATGGAGACGAGGAGCCAAATCTTGAACATGAATTATGGTGTCATGTGCTTAGAAGTTAGTTTATACTGTACTCTGTTTTGGTACGTTGGAAATTTTAGGCTGTACTCTAGGCAGAGATCTGTAATTTAGTTTTTTCTTTTCTAGGAGTAAAATTGCAATATGTACTGAATTTGTTTGTTACCAGTCGAGTAAACATGATAATAAGAAAACTGTTTAATATGATCAACATTTTAAGATATTTATCACAATTATATTTGATTTGGAAATTGTTACTTACTTACGAGTTTTTTCTCATCATCTTATTAAAACAAGTGGTTGTTGACAAATTTTCTGGCCGTTCTCGTGGTTTTGGATTTGTCACATTTGATGAAAAGAAAGCTATGGAAGATGCTATAGATGCTATGAATGGAATGGATTTGGATGGGCGAACTATTACTATTGATAGAGGCCAGCCTCAACAAGGATCATCACGAGATGATGGTGATCGCTCCCGAGAGCGTGGTCGTGATCGTGGTCGTGACAGAGATTATGGAGGTGGTCGAGGATCTAATGGCGGTGAATGCTTTAAGTGTGGTAAACCTGGTCATTTTGCTAGGGAATGCCTTGGTAAAGGGTCAAGAGGGGGAAGGTATGGTGGCAGAGAAAGTTGATATGGTGGAGGCAGTGGTGGTGGTGACTATGGTCCTGACAGAAATGCAGATCGTTCTTCTGGTGGGCGCAACAGGGATGCTGGTAATCATGGAGACTCTAGAAATGCCCGATATCATCGTGATCGTGCTGGACCATACGAGCGAAGGGGATCAGGAGGCTTTCGTTGATATAATTAGTCGTTTCATTAAGGTTCTAAAAATGACATTGATCAACTCAAGCATTCCAGCATAAAGCTGATAGTTCTAAAATAAACGGTTCTTTTCTTTTAAATATTGAGAAAATGGAATGTCAACAATGGGGTTTAGGTTCTTTACAACAAAGATAAGAAGGCCTCTAGAATAAAACGGGGGAAATATTTTCATGTGAGAATTGGACGAGACGTTTTCTGTTAAATAAACCTGACCTAAGCCATAGCAAGTTGTGAGTTGATTTGAATCACCAGGCTAGTCATTTTATAACATAAGAACCCCAGTTGTCTTATATAACCAAAAACAAAAATAATAAACATTTTAGGTGACTGTAACAAAAATTACAAACGTATACCCCAACCAAAAATAACAAAACACACATCGGAAAAAATCTTGTATACTATATTAACAAATATAACTCAACATTCAGCAACAATCACATGCATGCTAACAGCCGTGCAAACATGCATACAGGGTAAAGCATGGAACAAATATGTAGCAGCCAAAGAGTAGCAAAGCATAATATGGTTGTTCACTTCTATGTATTTAGGAATTAGTATTCGAATCATAAAATAAAACAAAATTCGTTGGTTGACAACAGACAAGTTAACATTGCAGATGAAGCACAGTCGATTATAACACAATACCGGTAACATAAAATACGTTAAATTAAATTCTAATCTATCAGACAAATAAGTTAACCTAGTATCCTTTGATTTCAGACAATTCAGTTTTCGCCTCTCATGCTTTTAGAAGTGTATCTATTGTTAAATAAGTGTATCCTCATAATACTATTTACTTGTAAAAATCAAAAAATAAAATAAGTGTATCCTCATAATAAGTGTATCTATTTAATAAATATTTACTTGTAAACATAGCTCTTCTCCATCTTCCAATCTCATATACACATTACACACCACCAAAAAGCCATTCCAAACTACCCCCTCTTTCTAATTCACTTCATCTTCAATCCATTATTCATTTTCACCCTTAAAGTTTCCACTTTGTGTCTTGGTACAAAATGGGGCTGGCTGCTGCAGAGTCACAGTTTCATGTGTTGGCTGTTGATGACAGCCTCATACATAGGAAACTCATTGAGAGGCTCCTACGAACCTCTTCCTATCAAGGTACTGTTTTTCAGGCCAAACACACCAAAATATGAGGCAGAAAATTTGTCTCTTCTGTCCATCTTTGTATATATGTTATGTGATCAGAAATTCAGAATGAATGAACCATGTTTTGTTTTGAAATTATAATACAATTATTTAATGAAACCTCATCAGTAGGCATCTAAAGGCAAACTATCAAACTAATACAGGAAAATTAAAGTAACTGTCTTTCCCGCATGTAAACATTAAGATAATTGTGATGAACTATTACTCTAAAATTTGTTATGGCTTGTATAGATTCTAAGTCTGTTTCTTTTTAGTGGATTCGATGAGGGAAGTAAATAGAAGACACTCTGTAACAGTTAGAAGAAATGGATTCGATGCAATGTACCAAAGATCAGAGTGTCACTCACCGGAAAAGCTGCAGGGGTAGTCGGCAGAGACTCCTCACCCGTTGTGACAACTCTGCCTGGCCAGAGATGGTCACCTGAACCAGTGGCACACGGAGGCTCGACGGAGGAAGAAAGGAGCAGACGTGAGAGAGGGCTTCCGAGGGAGGAGAGGGGGACGGCGGGTGAGAGAGGCAGGCACACGAACAGGGAAAGGAGGTCCGACGGTGAAGGGATGGAGGAGAGGGAGACGACGGGTGAGGTAGCAGGTCCGACGGCGACGGTGAAGGGAGGGAGGAGAGGGAGACGACGGGTGAGGTAGCAGGTCCGACGGCGGGTGAGGTAGCAGGTCTGACAAAGGGAGGGAGGAGAGGGAGGAGAGGCTCTACAAGAGGAATGGGAAAGATAGGGCAACTGACAGGGAAAAGGGGAGTTTGATTAAATACTTAGCGACGGGTATTAGCCGTCGCTCACAACGTCACTACAATAAAATGATTAGCGACGGTGACACCAACTCCGTCCCTAATCTCCTCAACATTAGCGACGGTAAGATAAATCCGTCCCTAACCTCCTGAAAATTAGCGACGGTCTCACCCCACCGTCACTAACTTAAAGAATATATGGAGGGAAGACGAAAATTTTAGCGACGGAGACTCTACTCCATCACTAACCTCCAGAAAGTTAGCGACGGTTCAGCCACACCGTCACTAACTTAAAGAAATATATGGAGGGAAGACGAAAATCATAGCGACGGTGAAGTTACTCCGTCCCTAACCTCCTGAACATTAGCGACGGTGTAGGCGAATCATCACTACCTTTCATAATTAAAAGAAAACTTATGGAGGGAAGGTGAAAAGAGTAGCGACGGACAAGAATCTCCGTCACTAAATTTGACAAACAAATAGCCACGACGGAGGCTTCCGTCACTATTACAAACCCTAACGACGCGTAGGCGCCGTCGCTGGAGTGGAGGGAAACCAAAACAAGGTGGAGGTAAACATAGCGACCGTACTAGCGACGGTTTTTACAATTGGTAGCGACCGCGAATTCTGGTGGTCGTTAAAGGAGTGGCTAACATATTTTAGGCCCCTTTTGTTATAAATCGGTCGCTAAGGCGGTGGCTAATTAGCGACGGGATTCGGTGGTCGCTAATGTCAGGTAGCTGTTTAGGGTTTTTTTAGTTGTGTTTGTCCTTAAAGAAGTGGTAATGATCTCATATTAAATAACTAAAGGAACTCAAACTTAAGTCATAGCCAAGGTGGATAGCTAATGGGTGGATAGCTAGCCTAATGTTTCAAATTACTTCATAGCCAAGGTGAGAATCTAACTCTCAATACTTAATTAAAAGATAATAAACTTTTTCCGCTCAATCATACTTTTTAGATTTAATGTCTATAAGTTGCTGCACCCTTGTCCTTATTTTGTTATCAGAAAAACGGTAAAACACATATACTATTGGTTTGGCAAATGAACACATACTCTGTGTGATGTGTTTGATTGTCCATATTTTTTATTGATTTTAAAACATTTAAAATTAGCATTTTATACAATTTTTATAAATAAAATATTAAAACCAAGAGAATATATAATTTTTTATAAAATATTTATTTATATAAATGTATATAATTGATATAAATAAATATAATATTTTTTAAACAATTTTTTATCAAGAAGTATATATACTCTTAGTTTTAATATTTTGTTTATTTAGTTTTAATTTTGATACTACCTCTGTCTCATTTTGTTTGTGATGTGGTTCCACAACATTAGCAGATTGTTATCTAACATTAACATTAAATAGGTCAAAATCATCTATGACTTAGGATATGACAGTTCTCCTAAATTTTACCTCGTCATGGTTAACCCAAATCCAGTAGTTAGGTTTGAAACCAAACTTGTATAAGTGAAATATTACCTTATTTTTTTCTCAAACTCTTAAAGTACTCATATCTCACACATGGACACCTTATAGTAATAGGGTTGCTTTAAAGCCTTATTAATTCTAACCATTCCAATAAACTCACTTTTAAAACTTTTCCTATGAGAGTACACTTTATGATATATCCATAAATATTCCATATCAAAATAGCATTACTGAACTGATCTGGGTCGGGGTGCGTAATTGTGTTGTTTGTATTTATTTTATGACGATTCAGTGTGGATCCAGTATTATATCTTCTATTTCAGTAACAAAATAGAAGTTTTGGAGTGCTCATTCGAGAAATCTCACCAACCTCACACGTTGTGTGACAAAAATGAGTGTCACCTGCAATGACATTTGACGCTTCAGTCAGTGGGATATTCAGAGAGAATGTAAGAACTCGAGCATAAGTTAGAGTAAGAATGTTATACATTTTTATTATTGATTTATAGGTATTTATACCTTAGAGTAACGGAAGAGTCATTTTGTGTTGGTGAGCTTTCTGTACAAAGTGTTAGTACGATTTTGATCCTTATAAAAAAGCTAACACGCGACAAGGACACTACCTAACAATTGTACGTTCCTATATCAGTCACTTTACAGGTTTCTTTTCAACACGTAACTGCAAAAGTCAAATCTGACCTACCGGCATCAAGAGAATAACTCGTACCAGTATTGGATCACGAGTCTCATGCGTGATGCTAGAAGTCGGTATTGGATCACAATACTATGCAGGATGCTGATCATGCATAACGACTTTTAGGTCAAATTACCTCTTTGCCCATAGGCCGGTATAGAGGCCGGATCAATTACCAACACACCACTAAGTGACAACACTTGTATGATTCAAAATTACACATCCTTAAACACTAATTGAGAATTTATAAATTTATTTATTTGATAATTTATTTCTAATTTTATTAGCCTTAGTATAGTTTCAATTTTAAAAATCGGACAATCATTGAATCAGTCAAAAACATTGCTTTAAGATTTAGAAATTGAAAGGAAAGATTGAACTGTGATTAAACTAGTGTTAATAAAAGAATAGTTTTTAGTAAAAAGTTATATCACATATGAAATAATATTATCAAAATAATATTTTTAAATAAAATATAAAAATAACATTTTTTATTAAAAAAATATCCTATTTAAAGCAATATTGATGAGAAGAGTTATATACACAACCAAAATACTACCTAATTACAATTAAAAAAAAAACTCAAAACATATTGAAACCCTCAAAACCGCTGAATCACATGTTGGCATTATGTTTTTACCCGTTCAATTCATGATCAACCAAAGACTGGTTTATTGTTTTCAATAGATTAAAAATTTGTGGCTGATTTATCAGTTTTTTAGTTTATCCAATCCGATTCTTATAACTACGAATTGTATTGCCACCTTATTTTTTGTGACTAGGATCTAGGAGAAAAGAGATAAGAAAAAATAAATAAACGATATAATAGATTACTGAATAAATTAAAACAAACACGTTTTAACTAATTTATGCCTTTGGTGATGAATTGCAATGTTGCTGAAGTGTTATATAAAACACTAGTGTAACGCAGTTGGCTACATTTTTGATGGCGATGAATTGGAAATTTAAAGTAGGAGAACAAGTATAGCTAGGTAAGTTACTTGCAGCTTGGAGGCTTTATATATTTTATGGTTTGATTCAACGAATGTGTTTGTGTTTGTGATAAAGATAGGGACAGATCATCCACTACCGTTTTCAGCAATATCATCACCACCCTCTGCACACAGGCATGACAGTACACACAGATAGTTATTAAACAGGATTTATATTTTCTTTTTTCATACATTTAATCATGGTTGTATTATATCATTTCACTGAATGTTAGTATGTATATATATGTGTGTGGGGTTTTGGGATGATACACCAAATACAATTCTTGGTAGATTCCCTGTCCTGAACCCTCTTATTGGAAATATTAGTGCCTACATTATGAACCATTCTTTGACGTGCTACTGATTATTTTGTTTAATCATTATCTGAGGAACCACTATCTTTGTCTGTATTGATCCAAATAAAGTAAGTACATTTCTCATCTCAAATTTCTAAGATAGGTACTTAAATAGATAAGTGGTGTGTGACTGAGATCACAGAATAAAATAGGTGCTAGATAATGGGAAAATATGGAAATTATTATACACATTTTGACTAATTCAATAGCTTTGGTTATTTTTGACGTTTCACGGTTGCTTGCTATATATTTTACCTCTATTCTTATTTATCTATCAAGAAGAAATTAACATTAAAATAATTAAAAAATCTATTCACTGTATAATAATTATTTTAAAAAAAATAATTCACCTTTTATTGATTAATTAAACTCCATTTTTATATTTTTAATTAACTAAACCCTAAATCTAACCCATCAGGGTTTTTTTTACCGGATAAAACAAGTTGGGTTTATTAAATAAAAATAAATTCAAATCTTAAACCCGACACTTCTATTTTTAAGGAATTAGATAAATTGACCCATAAATTAGGCTCAAATTATCATCTTTACTGTCAGAAGTGAAATATTGTTGTTTTATTTTCCCAAGAAAACGGGGTAACCGTTTGCAGCATGTTTGTCCACCAATAATGGAAAGGTGTGGTATTTGGGAGAAAAACCAAATAAAAAAGAGGGAAGGATATTTTGATGCTATGGATCCTACTACATGTCCTTTCCAACAAGCAAGGCACATGCCGTTGCCTCAAATGAAAATTTTGACGTGCATGTCACCAGAGCCACATGTCATTATGTAGCAGTGATGAAATTAGTTCAGAAAACAAATTTGTAAACTAGAAAAAAATATGGATCATATAAGTTATTTGAGGTGTTTCAAGTTAATTAAGCTTTGGAATTCATCTATATATCATGATTTAGAAGAATTTTTAAAATCAGTTTGACTAAATTTTCTTCTACATAAAATTAATGACTTTATCTAAACAAATGTATTTCTAATTTTTAACTAATATCTTTTTGTCAGCATTTCCAATTTAATAAGATTGAGTTAATCAGTATCATACCTACAAACATTAATTTTTGTATAAAATTTTTATTGAATTTATTTTAAGAAATAAAAATTATATAATTAGGATATCAAACTTCGATTTATGATCTTTTACACCATTCTAGAAAACATCTAGTATTCTATCATCAAATCCAATAAAGATTTCAAGTTCTTATTTTATTTCGTCCAATGTACACTGATGTCTTATGGGAGTGAAATAAAGTTTCATTTGTAGATACATTACGACACTCAAAATCAATACAACATCTATATAAAAGCTCAAACATTTGGGTTATGTTGAAATTACCTTGTGCATTATGAATCAGTGATATTTATATAAATCAAGTGGTGATTTTTTTTCATCATACCCATGTCAATTCTTTTCCATAAAGTACAGGAAAAGCTAACACAGTAGTAAATATTCTTGACACATTTGTAGGTTTTGACCGGTATATTCATCAAACCTCTATCTGATACCAGTTTGTTAGCAATACTGGTTATCATGGGTTCTACAGGGGAGCGATATTATGGTGCTCATATTGATACAAGATGTTTTGTGAAGCTATCAATACGGGCCTACGAATACCAACACCCGTATTGGGCCTAAATCATTTACCCTTAGCTTGTTGAAGTGACTTGAGGTTGCTTCAATACATAGGCTCTGTCAATGGGCACTGGTGTAGTAATTTAAGTTTTAAAATTCTTCATCGAAGTTACCTTTTATTGTTTCATGGTGAGATCCTTTTTTATGGGTGAGTTTGGGGTGTACATGTGGCATTTCTTGCTTAGCTGTGACAATTCGATTTCTGTACAGTTGTCATTCAATATGTGAAGAATTGTGCATGCACACTCTTATAATGATGTTCATGATTTCACACTCTTTTCCCTCTGGACTCAGCTATATAAAAAAAGATAGTTTATGTCATTTTCATTTCTTTCCTGCTCTAAAACGGTCTGATATCAAACTTTCAAGCATATGCCCTTTGCAACCCTGGCTCATACAAGAAGAATAGTTCAGATCATCTTCGTAGGTATCCTTTAACCCCGTTTCTTTTTGTAAATTTTATAATTAATCTTTTTGCAAACAGATATAAAGGGTAACCGAGCGAGTGACAAATCCGTTGATATTTTTTCTAGACCAACATTGTGGCTGTCTATGGGATCCTAGTGAAAGCCTTTGGTAGTACAACAAGACAAGCACCAGTATATGCATGTGGATCTCGATAAGGTTTTGACCTTTATATTTGTTCCCCGTATAGTCCCACAAGATTAATTGGTGAGGCCTTTCACTGATACATCGCCCAAATAGAAATCTCTTCAGATTTAGATTTCAATTCTCCTTGATCATCATCAATATCTTGGTCTTCATTCTGGGATTCAAATTTTGTTACCAAGTATTACCATTTTGATGAGATAGCTTTTTACAATTGCTTACCCTTTCTTTAACACACCATAATTCCCATGACGTCATAGGGTCACTCTGGTATAGGTATCCATAAAATTATTGGCAAAGATGATGTACACATTAACGTCTTGGCCCATAAAAATAAATTGGACAACAAAGAAAGCCCAAGATCCCTATTTTTTGAATACATACGAATCCCCTGGGTCTTCCCTCCAAATATGTTGAGAAAGTTGATGGGATAGAAATCATAGATCTCCCCATCCATGACACTAAATAAAATAAGGGCAATTTCCCTATCGTGTCCCTGTTGATCATGGACATTATCTGCCATGTGCCAGGGTTACGTTATTTATATATGTACAAGATGTGTTTCTCAAAGGTTGGAGTGAAATTCCCCTTGAATAAATTTGAGATAGGGTTGCTGAATTTGGTAGATGTCATCTCTAGTCAACTTCACCCCAATGGATAAGGTTTGACATTGTCTCTGAAGATACTTAAGAGGTATTTCAAACTTTTCCCCATACCGCACTATGATTTTTTAGTATTCCTAGGTGATCAAAAAAGGTAACATCAGGGATAGCCTCAGCTATGTAAATCTCTGATGTCTCAACACAATTGTAAACTTTGAGTCATATATGTATTTAGCCAAGATGGATATGGCCAATTTCAAAAAACGCATACGTAAAGAAGGTGGTGGAGGAAAGACAACCAATGTTCTAGGTGAACACTAATTACTCTAGGAGGTTTTACACCAGTTGGACCCATGAGAACTTTCTTCTTAGCAACAAAGCCTATGTAATCAAAGACTTTGATTTGTCTTAGAGATCAAAAAAATTTATTGATGGGCTAGGAAAGGCTTCTAAGTTTAACTGAATCTGGTATAGGAAGCTTCTGGGCAACTAAATAGACTAGGATGAGTATGTAGGTTGGGTTTCTAAATTCTTTGTTTTTGTAACAGTTAAATTTGTTGCAATGGAACCAACATGCTAACTTTGTAACACTTTTTTACTCTTATGCCAAGATGGAAAACGACATCCTCAAGAGCATACGTTAGGAAGATAAGGTTGAAAACCCAAAGGCCACTAATCAAGAGAGTAAAGTACAACCTAAGAAAATATTGGTTGTAACCATTAGTATGTCAGTAAAGGTTATGGAAACGTTAAATCAAACCTACAACAATAAAAAATACCGCCATAGGAAGGATTTCATGGAAAGGCAACCCAAGAGGCCTAAGAATGATTAAGGCCAAAGTATGAAAATGGACAGAGCTAGAGGTTTGGCTACCTTGATTTTTCATGAGGGTTCTTAATAACCTGAAACTAATCGATGTCATAATTGACCAAACAAAAACTATAGTATACTAAGAAATAAACCTAGGTTATTATCTCGAAAACCTTGGTTGTAACTCTAAAAACAAAACACAAATTAAGGTGGAAAGGGTGATTTAAGTAAGAACGTAAAGAGAATTAAAAACAATGGATTTAATAATTTAAAAGAAGATTGATCCATAATTTCTACTCTGTAAAATAATTTTGGAAAACGTAATTAATCTCAAGCCAAATTGCAAATTCAAATTAAAGAACAAACATCTATGTTTTCAATTTCTTGAATGATCGTTGAACAAACATCTCTGATTGATTCGATAAGATTCTCCTCAATTCGATTTCAAAAGTCCAAACTAAGTAACACATTTTTGTGATTGCACGAGTAACAAATTCGACAAGCGTGAATTATCCAGAATCATATTTATGCAATTTGAGTCTGAATTAAAGATGGTTGTGATGAAATTAAAAAGGCAAACAATTTTGGATCAAATTTGATTGAGAGAAGAAAATGTTTGGCATACTGAGGTCATACTGGTCAACACCTGTAAATGTGTCATAAATGTCTGTGTCTGTGTAAGCTTTTCCCGTCCTTTAAAGAAAAGTATGACATGGGTATCATGACATAAAATCACCATTTGACTTATATAAATACCATTCATTTACTACACACAAGGTAAGTTTAACCCAACCTAAATGCTCAACGTCTGATATTAATATTTTATTGACTTGAGTTTCTAAGTATTTTTTTAGGTGAAACTTTATTTTTCTCTTCAACATAAGATATCAATGTATATTAGATGATATGAAACAATACCTTAAAATTCCTATTGAACTCAAGGATGAAATACTCAATCCTCATTGAACCAGTAAAAGATCAAAAACTAAAGTTTGGTACCCCATATACCGATAAATCGTTGGCATGCTTGGTGGGACACACTGAAGATATTCCAACAAACTGTAATCACACGATGGACATGAATAACTACGAGGCCACCTTTGACACTCATGCACAAGATGAAACTCATAACGAGAATGAGCCTTTAGGCTACCACTATGAGCATGACACTACTCTAGGGTCAGTAACATAATTTAGGAGAAGGATTGGAGTGGTCACTCAACTTGATCCTCATGATGAACTCATTTGCCAACTAAGAGTGAAATTACAAGCAGAAAGGCAAAGAAGTAGGGCAATCCCAGAGAATTAAATAGTTGTACACTAGAAGACCTCATCTTCTAAGCCTCACCCCTCTGCTCCTTATCATGAGATGTCACCACCACTTGAATACTCTAATATTCTAACGGATGAAAATTACCAAGAGTTCACATACTGAACCGAGCATCATTCACCTTGTTAACAATCTTTACAAGCCGTAAATATCTCTGTAAGTCTTTTCACTCGACACTTTATGTAGGATTCAATCCCCAAGATCTTCAGACTCCCCATCTATTTCCTATTGAAAAGTACACCTATACGGTTGATCCTAGTAAACACCTTGATGCTTATATGAATTAATTACTGTTCTTGTGGGGAGATGGCAATGTCTTATGTAAGATGTTTCCTAGGACCCTGGTTGGGGAGGCTATCAGTTGGTTTAAAGGCTTAGTTACAAGATTAATTAATTCATGGGCTAATTTAATTGAGGCTATCGGAAGGCATTACGTTATAGCAAAGGCATACAAGAAATAACTCACACCTTTGCTCGAATTAAGCAGAGAGAGACAAAATCTTTGAAAGACTTCTTGAGAAGGTTTTACTAAGAAACGTCTATGGTTTTAGGGTTGACACAACCAATCTAGCTCTATATAGTTATTAAGGCTTTGCAACCAAAGCCAACGTTTGCCTTGTCTTTGGCAAAGGGCCCGCCCTAAACTTTAGAGGAGTTTATAAAGAAAATTGCAAAGTACGTGAGGCAAGAAATACACCTCACTATCATTAGTTCAGCTTCAACAGTCATACCCGCTCTCAAAGCAAAAGCCAAAGCATGATAAGACTCCTTAAAAAATATGTACTCTTTTTCCTATTGTAGGGATTTTCCCCATTGGGTTTTCCTTTAACAAGGTTTTAACATGACACTCTTTGGACGATGTCAACGGCAAGATTACATTTTGTGTTTAGCCCCACTAGAAAGGCATGGACCAAATAAGATAGTCAAGACCCCTTTGAGCGATCAAACTATATTCCACCAATCATCTGGATTAAGCATGATTAATATTTTAGCCTTTAATGAATGGTGAAACTAGTTACACAATATAGGTGTAACTAGTTAAACCTCAATGAGAGGCAAAACTAATAACCCAGTATGAGCCTAATTATTACCTTAGCCTAAATAAGTAATGAAATTAGTTATCTAATATCAATGTAACTAGTTACACCCCACGAGTGGTAAAGCTAACCACCCAATATGAGTGTGATTAATACATTAGCCCCAATAAGTGGTGCAACTAGTTACTTGATATAAGCGTAGCTAGTTGAACCCTGATGAGAGGCAAAACTAATCACCCGATATGAGTGTGAATTATAACTTAGCCCCTACGAGGGGCAAAGACTAGTCACCCAATATAAGCCTGACTAGTAACTTAGCCTTGATGAGTGACAAAACTAGTCACTGATATCACCCCTAAGCGTATGAGTTTTATAACATAATAAAAATATCAATCCCACAAGGATTACGTCACTGAGCATTGGTTGGGTCTTTGAAGTTTAGTTTAAGCAAGTAAAGATTGTGATTTGATGGTTAAAATAAAAACATAAATAAGTAGAGTTCTTTAAACAATGTAAATTCAATTATGAAAAACACTCTCAGGGGTTTTATTTCATCCCAATTATAGAACTAGTAACGTATGAAGACTGAATGAATCATGCTTTTCAAATTATATACTCTTAGGTGTATCTCTTCTTAAGGTTTACTTGTTGGCCCCTATTTTAAGGTTGTCATAGATTCTTATTAGAAATTAACTAAATCTAGCATAGAATACAAAGTAATCTAAAACATGAAATTAAATAAATGCATGAAAAGGTACATAATTCTCTAATTGGGACCACTCATACATCCCTAATTGGGATTATTCATACCGGTGAAGGTCATGCAAAAGCCTATACCATTCACCATTATGAATGATCAAAACAAAAATAAAAGTAAACTATGAATACCTTGGTAAAAGAGACAAGGTGAGAATGCCTTTTCACAATTCCTTAGAGTACTCTATGAAAACTCTAAAATTATAATTACTCTCTAATATCTAAACTCCTTGCCTATTGAAAACTAGGTATAATCTTATGCCTAAAGGGTTATTAACTTTGAACAACCAAAAAAAAACTAGCCCTAGTCCAAACAGGATAAAAAAAAAGGACAAAATATAGTTAGATAAACTCAATGGCTTAGACATGCGCCCACAGCTAGCCTGTGGATTGCTTCTAAGGCTCTATTAAGCTCAAGTTGACCCAACATTGACTCCTTTTGGATTCTCTTTCCTTTGTTTTATGTTTGAATCCTTCTTTGGCCTAAAATTGGGCCTTTTTAACATATTTTCCCATAAAACACAAAGGAAAAGTAAGTAGGTCAAAATACAAAAATAAAGGAAAAGTAAACAAAATTGACTTACTAAAAATCCTAACAAAACATGATTCGAAAACAACACATTTTGGGAATGCAACAGTTACCTAATATGAGTAAGGTTGGTAACCTAAAGCCTAGAAAGTGGCACTAGTCAACTATGTTACATAAAACATCCTATATGAGTATGCTCAACTAAGGTTTATTAGTTCAATATGAGATTAAGAAATCCGTCATGCAATAATTATATAACTTAGAGGAATTACTCGTTCAAAAAAGGTTGTCATTACTTGAATTGTTGGACTAATGCCCGATATACAAAATTTTCATAAAAATGACATAATGGTCATAGTAATTCAAGTAATAACAACAACAAAGCAGCAATCAAAAAATTCAAAAAAATATTCATCTAATTAAAGCCTATCCTTAAACAAGGCATTAAGAACTTACACAAATTATCCTTCTAAGTCGTGTCATCATGGTATACATTGCCAAAATCATGTTGGTTCTCTTTGTCTTCATCATGCAATATGGTTTCCTCTTCCCCGAATTCTATTTGCTTGAGCTCCGCTTCAAATGCACTTTTCTTTATAGCCTTAATGTTAGTTATGACCTTTATCAACTCCTTCTCTACATCTTCCTTGGTGTGCTACGACTTTGCTTTAGCCGTCTAAGCCTCCACCATGGCAACATGGCATTGGCCTGCCTTAAGAGAATCGGGGTAGCATCTTACAAGTGATTGGACCACACTCAATATTTTATATCGCCCCAACTGAATTATCTCTCACTTCATCCACTTAGAGATTTCTTTTTAACAAGAATAGGACATTGACCACCACCTTCTTCCCTGTCTTCAATTCAAGGAAATGAGAAATATCCCTTGATGTTGGGTTCCCAACCAGTGTCTGATGAGTCATATTATGTTGACACATTAGTATTCTTTGTATAAAATTTTGGCACTTATTCTAGGATTACTCTACTGATTTAGGCTAGTTTTATTGGTTTTGGCCTATTTGGGTGTTAATTAGTAATTCCAATTAATTATTAAATATAGAACTTTTGACCTATGTTTACTAATTTAGTCATAAATTTTGATGTAGAAGGATTTTTTAAGTGTTTTTTTGTTGTATTGGAAGCAAATTTTCAAGAGCTTTAATTGACACCTTATTTGATGGATTTGGAGCTCTATATTGAAAGTTACAAATGTTATTGTTATGAGTATTACTAGAATTCAAATGTCCTTTAGTAGTTTTCATTTAGGATTTAAGCTTAATTATGTTTTGTGGCTTATCTAACTTTCATAACTTATTAGATTAGGCTTAGCTTTAGGTTTAGCCTCTTAATAGCCTCCATATAAATACTTGACATTGGGAGAATTTCAAATGCTCTCTTTTACATGTTTAATTTAGATTTTAATTTTAGAGTTCATTTCCTCTCTATTCCTTATTGTCATTTATGTTTTCCATGGACATTGTATCCAAAATCATGTTTATGTTTTCAAACATGATGAAGGAGTAGGCTTTTTGATTGATACATGATTTTGAGCGTGCAAAGCAATCATGTAAACATTTTAAACTCTATATCCAATCAGATCCTTTACTGTTTACCTTCTCAATCTTATCACAACCATCTTTAATTTGGACATGGATCACGTTGATACAATCCTAGATAATTCATGCTTGTCGAATTTGTTACTCATGAGATCTTAAAAGTGTGTTCGCTTAGTTCAAACATTTGAGATCAAAATGAGGAGAAGCTTATTCAATCGATCAAAGACGCATATTTAATAATCATTCAAAGAATTCAAATTAAAGACACTTGTTCTTTAATTTAAATTTGCAAGTTGGATTAAGATTAATTATGTTTTTTGAAACTATTTTGTAGAGTAGAAATCATGGGTCGGTCACTTTTTGAGCTATTAAATCCATTATTTTTTATATTCTCTTTACTTTCTAGCTTAAATCACCCCCCTAATTTTCGTGCTGTGTTTAGTGTTGTAATCAAGGTCCTTGAGAGAACAACTTAGGTGTGTTTCTAGTATACTACAAGTTTTATTTGTTTATAATTTGATCGATTACGCCATTAATAAAATTGACATTATTGTTAGGACCATTGGTTCTACAACTGAATTCAGATCTTAGTTTGCTAATCAAGATTAGTTTGAATTTATTTTTAAAAAATTAAGATTACTATATTCGTCCCTAAGTATAAGACTCTTTTGGAAAAAAATTGTCCCTTAATATAAGATCTATGTTATTAATTATTTAGACTAAAATACCCGTATTTAATGAGTAACTCTTATTGGATTTTAAAAAGATAATAAATGAGTTACATTGTTTAAAATATTTATCATAAGGTTGACATAAAGATTATTTTTCCTCCTTATTGACTCTACCTTTTATATGAAATACAAGTTATTAACTATGATGGAAAGAGAATTAGTGGAGAGAAAATGAGTTGAAAGAAAAAATGGTATTCCTAATTATCTTAAGGGTAATTTTAAAATTACTATTAATTTTAGACAAAGTTAATGATTTTAACTAAACTAACCTTAATATTCATGAATTAGATAAAAAGGTCTTATATTTAGGGATGAAGGTGGTATATTTGTTTGTATTCTGATTTGATTTAAGCTTTAACTAATAGCCAAGAAATTCTGTTTGGCATTTTGCTTTTTATTCTCACTGGTTCAATGTGCTGGAGATACGTTATGGCACTTGCAACACCACAATTCACATTGTAGTCAAATTTTGGTGATCTATGAGCACTTTTCAAAGATTTTCATCATTCTTATCAACATTGACTGTCAACCCTGGTTAAAATTTCCCAAATTCCTTCATCTCTATTATGTTTTCAAATTTCTAAGTATTTTTGTTGTTTTTCCATCTTAGATCATATAGCTAGGGGTTGAATTTTTGTGTCGCCACTTCTTTCATTTTATAATGAATTGTTATAGCAAGTCCCACCTAGTTTTCTCTTGTTTTGATTTGGCACCACCATAGGTCACCAATTTGAATTGCAAACTTAAAATAGACATATCTTTTGCTATGATCATTAGAATCCTTATTATTGCCTAACTTTTGGGGCAGAAAAAATTTCCAATCTTGTAAGCCTGGCTAGTTTTTGGCTATTCAATCTAGAATTTTTGAAATTCCTAAATTTGAAAACTTTCGCAATTTTTAGTGATTCATTAAGGGATTTTTAAAACTCTACCTATTAAAGTTGGAAGACCTAGCATTGGAATTTGGTTCTAAAAATTTATGCTTCAATCTTATGTTTTTAGGGAACTTTTGGCACCACTATTAAACTCATTGCATTTTGTTTGATGGTGCATGCTTTGTACATTTGTTGTTTGTAATATTCTTGTTTGCATGAATTATGTTGCTATTTTTGGTGTATAACTAGGACTAGCCCTTTACATCCCTTTGATCTTGGGATTGCTAGGACGTACCATGGAAACCTTAGAGCATCATTGCACTCAGGTAGTTCCTTCTCTGTAGCTAGTGACACGGTGCCTGTGGGATCATTAATATTTTACCCATGCGCTTATAGGCCCTATCATTTTCCATTCATTGAGTATTCTGTCTTTAGTCTTTTTTCTTTATTTTGCATATGAGTGCAAAGGTTATTTGATAAGTCATATTATGTTAACACTTTAGTATCCTTAGCATGATATTTTGGTATTTATTCTAAAATTACTTCACTAATTTAGACTAGTTTTATTGGTTTAGACCTATTTAGGTCATGATTAGTAATTCTTGTTAATTTTTACATTTTAGAGCTTTTGACTTATATTCACTAACATTCTATGCCAGTGAAGTTTTTTTTGGTGATTCTCTTTCCTCTGGAAAGCTGATTCAACGAGCTTTAATTTGAAACCTCATTTGCTAGTTTAGAGCTCTATGTTGAAAGTTACAATCGCTTGAAGTTGGCTTCCAAATGCTATTGCAAGGATTATGAGAATTCAAGTATTCTTTAATAGTTTTCATTTAGGATTTGAGTTTAATTATGTTTTATGGCCTAGTTAGCTTTTAGAACTTATTATATTAGGTTTAGGTTTAGGTTTATCATTTTGGAAACCATATAAATACTTGACATTGGAGGAATTTTGAACGCTTTTTTATGCATTTAATTTAGAGTTTAATTTCATAATTCATTTCCTCTCTTTTCTTTGTGTGTCACTTATGTCTTTCATGGAAATTGAATCCAAGATTATGTTTATGTATGTCCCTCAATCTTTATCTAATATTAGCTCATTAGCGATATCAGTTATCATTGGTTCTATGGAGAACGATACTGTGGTGCTCATATTGATACAAGATGTTGTGTGTAGCTATTAGTATGGGCCTACGAATATTGACACCAGTATCAGACCCAGATCCATAATAATGATTTTAAATAAAAAAAGTTCTTAGTTTTTACATTGTAATTTTAGCATTTCTCATTGATGAAAAATAAAAAGAACGAAGTAACCACTAATGGACAATTAATTCAAGCGGCACATGCTTGATTCTTCTTAAGTAAGGTAATATGGATATTCTTAGTTAAAACAAAATTGTCTCTTACCATTTCTAAGAAAAAGATTGATATTTTCATAAATTAATTCAATAACTAATTAGATTTTAAAAATATTTTTTTGATAAATTTAATTTTGAAAACACTAATAATAACTTTTAAAATGGTAAAAATATTTTTTATACAATCCATCAGTTATGAGTTATCATGTAAATAATGGTTATTATTTTCTATTTTAATTACTAAAAAATTATATCTAAAATAACTTATGATTAGTTGATAATGTAAATTAATCTTTTTATATGGATGGTAGTAAGATTTTGTTATTCTAATATAATTGTAAAAAAACATTTTTGATTTGTTTGAGATAGGAATCAACTAAATTCAGTATGCATGTCATATTGTCTAGATAATATGCCTTTGTGGCCCAAGTATACCTAAACAAGTGCCAAAGGAATAAAATGGAATGTGTTCCATGAGACACCCTCCATGCTTGAGTTAGATATGGAATATAACATTCCTCCCTGTATTATTTGTTTTTATACAAGATATTATCCAATTTACAGATTTTTTTGTTAATTAATTACAACCAACAGACTTAGAATAAAAACAAGAACACACTTGAATCAATCAAAATGAAAGTAAACTTTAAATAAGACAGAACCTACAACAGACTTAGAAATTTAGATATTACCACGTTTTTGAATAGGAAAACAACATAGGAACAGTCACAGACTTTAAGAAGTAGAGATATACTTAAACATAGAAATAACAGTAACATATACATAGGGATAACCAACTCAAGACAGAAAAAAGAGACAAACTTAACAATAGAGGAACAGTAGCAGGATTGCATTCATGTAGTAACAAACCCAAAAATATATAAAAGAGAAGCCATAAATTCTTATTATGTAAATTAGAAATAGCATTAGAGTGACCTATAGCATACTCAAAATAAAGCATAGCTAGGTGTTAAGAAGAAGAACAAACCTATATATACTGAAATGCAACTACAATGGCCAAACTCATAGAGTCAAACTACAGACCCACTAATAGTATCAATAATAACATACTTAGCCCATAAGCACTGTAACATATTCTTAAAAACAGAATAGCAGATTCATAAAACTATCTCAACATCAAAATTGAGACAGCTACAACCACAACAGACTTGGCAACATTATGCTGCAAAGGGAAACAAACTTAACTACAGTTATTATTTGGATAACAACACACTTAGCTATATTTATATAGCAACAACAATAGACTTCACTATATTCAAGTTGTTAACAGCAACAGACTTAGTAAACCCAACAAAATTGTTCACAACAAATTTACTATGTGTGTATGCAGCAGACCTTCAATGATAGAAACAACAATCTTATGTGCAAAGTGACAACAGACTTAATAGACTCAACCATAAGTAATTACAACAGACTTAATATCTATAAGCAGGTGCAACATACTCATGGTGAAACTATATATATATATATATATATATATATATATATATATAAGTAGTTGCAACATATCTCCGGTAACACGAATAAAAACTTCATATGTAAAGCTACAATAGACTTAGATAGGATCAATTAAAAAAGATTATGTAAATGTCAACTGCTACAAACTCAACAAACTTATTATACGCATACAAACTCATATGCGGAGCTGCAATAGACCCAACAATCTTAACATATATATAGTAGCAACAGACCTACAGACTTAGTCACACATGAATGGCATAGCAATAGATCTAGAATACAACAGGGACAAACTTAAATATGTAAGATGCATACCTCCTACAGCATGCACCAAAATTCATTACTCACAACACATACTACATATATCATACACAAGTATTTAAACATCCATCCTTACAACATGATTAAATTAAGTCTTCAAGCACACATATTAAAATTGCAAAATTTAACAAGAGTCATCATTACAACACATAATCTTTACTCCCTTCCTCCGGGGTATCCGTGATCTCCCTGTCATTGGTTACTAGAAATTGACAATAAAGGGTAAGTGTTGAAAATCATTAAATAATATAGAACTTGATATTTAAATATGAAACAAGTATAACATCAACCCCTATATTCATTTACTCTTCCTCAATTTCCTTTATTCTTTCAATCAAGATCATTCAATCATATACTATGGCATTCAACATATAAATAAACATTCAATCATCAATGACACTCAGTCATACAAGAATTCTCTTCATCATACAGCATTAAATTCAAATCATGCAAAGCACGACTAACTCTCATTCAAATATATTAGACTCAATAGTATCCGGATACTAAAAGGATCAGCCTTCAGTAAGGATGTCCAATTCTGACATTATCCGTGTGACCCGAGCTACCCGATTTTAAAGGTAAGAATGGGTCGGTTTGTAATGGGGTTTTGGGTAAAAACGGATCATTTAAGTGGTTTATTGTGACCAAGAACGGGCGGGTTCGGGTTAAAAAAACTAAACCCAAAGATACACATGCCTGACCGACTGCTACTAGGAATATCATGCAGTTATTTCTCTTTACTGATTTCTAGATATATTGACAATACTTTCTTTAAGATTAGTCTTTGTATGGTTAACCTGAAGTCATACATGAGTTTATCATCAAATCATCATATTCTAAATGCATGTGTTAGATTTGAATACTTAATAACTTTTAAGCTCTTTTCTGGTACTAGTACAATCTATGATTAGAAAAAAAATAATCTAATAGAATTAATTCCTACTACTTTAATGCTATGTCACTTTCATATTCTATAAGGCGTTGGTTCTAAAACATTAAATACATCATTTTTATATGCAAGTTTTTGCTAAAATTATTTTATACGTAAAAGGTGCTTGGCAAAAAAAATTAAATTTTCCTTAGAAATTTAACCGAAAAACCTGACCGAAAAAACTAAGAACCGCAATTAACCGAACCCGACCAAACCGACTATAGTATTGGGTGAAAATGGGTTATTGTTTATGTTTTATGGATAACAACGGGTGGACTCAAAAGTAACCAAATCTGACTGAACCCGACCGATGGATACCTCTAGCCTTCAGCTAGGGATCCTACTTGGTCCACCGACCCCCACTTGGCTCTCTCCCTTAACCCCCGGGTCTTGCTTGATCATTTGGTAGCTTAAATGGATTCTACTTGTGCAGGAGCCAAAATTAAAGGGAAAAATATACCGTTCATCCATCTTAACCACACAATCATAAATATTCATTTTAAATTCTCTTTCTCTTTAACAATTAGCACAGAAAAGGGATGGTCACACAAACCCGACTTAAACATTTTCAACATAAGGGCGGTCACACATACTTGACCCAAACAGATAATCTTATATTATTAAATAAATATTAAAACATCAATTTCAAACAAAGGGGACGACCACACAGACCCGACCTACATATTAACACTTTCTTAATCAAATTTCTCACAACTATACAACATGATCAACATGATAACTATAAATCCTCATGTAGACTCAATCTTATACACACCACATAATAACTATTGAAACTTACAATTATGATTACTTCCAATATTTATCAGTCTTAGCAATTTTCCTTTTCGAACTCCGGTTAGAGTCGATACCTAAATTCTAATTAATTAAGACTTCGAACACATCTTACCTTGATTTCAAGCTTTTGCTAGTTGCTCTTGATGTCAGTTATGTCCAATAGCTATAACTCAACAAGACCATGAATCCCATTAGTGTCCCTATTAGGAAACCACATATGTAAGTTTTGGTCTGTCCTAAAGTCTGGGTCCGTGCACCCAAGTCAGGGTCTACCCTAAAACTATCACCCACACGAAACAACTTCAAAACTTATTATTAAGACGTCTAAAGCTTACCTTGACCATTTTCCATTCTGGTTCCAAGTCCCCCTTCGTTCAATGGCTTACCGAAGCTCGATTTGCTACCTACGGATACCAAACAAAGCACCTTTAGCCATTTACCAACACCTATGGTGTAAAACTCCATTTCTAAGCTTCGCATGCCAAAAATACATGGAAAACTGTAACCCCTATGCTCAACACCATCATTGATCTAAAGAAAGAAGCATGGAAAATGAAAATTGAGGCCACCATAAGACTTATCTCACCTTCACGATCACAATGCTACCCTTGATTTCAAATTTTAGCAATAATTCTAGTCTTTACCTAGCCATGCAAGAGAAGGGAAGGAGCTTTGCCTTTCTCTCAGGGTATAACACGCGTGGAAAGGAAGAAAGAGGTGGAACTTCTTTTATTTAATCTCAAGGGTAATTATGTCATCTTGCACTTTCTCTTTTCTTTTCTATTTATTTAATCAAAGGTAATCGAATTTATCATTTAGCCCTTAGTAACTTTCCTTTTACCATCTCATTTAATTAACTCTAATTCATAATTTTAATTCATCAATTTTAATAATAATAAAATAATCTAGGATGTTACATACACTCTCCTTGAAAGGATTTCATCCCTAAAATCAACATACCTCGTAGAATAGTTTAATATACTGTCGTCTCATTTTTTACTCCTGCTCCCAAGTACAGGATATTCCATTGGAGTTCTGCCACCGAACCTTCATCAATGGTACCTCTTTACTCCTTAGACGCTTAGTCTAATATGCCTCAATGCGAATAGAAACCACCAACACAGTTAGGTTTTCTTTCAACTCAATAGAATCTTTAGGAATTATTATAGTATCACATGGAATGTAAGCTCTCAACTGAGATACATGGAACACATCATGAAGGTTGGCCAATGATATTGGAAGGTCCAGTCTATACAACATAGTTCCAATTCACTTTAGAATTTTATAAGGTCCAATGTATCTAGGACTTAGCTTTCGACCCTTCAGCACACGACCCACACCCTTAATGGGTGAAACTCTCAAGAACACCCAATCTTCGACTTGAAACTCAAGCGACTGGTGTCGATTGTCATAATAGCTCTTTTGTGTGTCTTGTGCAGTCTTCATCTTTTCTTTTTGGAATATACGTGCATTTTTTATCTTCATTTTTTGATGCAATGCCACACATAAATTTGCCTTGGTATTTTCCGACGCAACGCATAACATCAATCTTATTTATTGCTACTTCAAAGAATATAAACATCAATTCTTGCATGCTTTATTTTAACAAGATACATGAATACCTCTTGACACACACACATACATGTATATAAGGGGGAGATTCTTGATTGAGTAAACGGATCCAATGATTTCAAAAGAATTGAATGACATCAAAAAAATTGAATGATGAGTTGTATGAAGTGAAAATCTCATGTATGAGAGTGGTAGTAAAGATGACCTTACGTACATTTATACCTTTTGATATTTTAATTGCAAAAGGAAAACAAAGAAAAAAACTAACTATAGCATTCAAGTTTTTTCGTAGCGACATTAATCATTGTGACAAGCCTAAATGTCGTTGGGAAAATAAATTATCTTAACAAAAAAAGTTATTGTTGCATGTCATGGTTATAAGTGTTGTTGCGAAAAGATTTGTCACAATAATGAATAGTAGACCTTAACATAACAAACATTGTCATTGTCATTATTAATATTTTCACAACAAAGACTATTGTTGTCTTAATTGTACTTTGCTAACAAATAAAGTCATTGTTATTGATAACATTATCATAACAATAATAAATGTTACCGTATATATTTTATGTTAATGACTTCAACAGTTGCAATTGTTAATATTATTACAATAGTTATTATTATTGTCTTATATAATATTTTGTTAACAATTAAAGTTGTTATAATAAATTATTCATCACGTAACTTAGATTGTCGTCATATGTTGGTTATATCTTTATTTTTTCATAATGAAAAAATATTTTTATTAATGAAAAATAATTGTAAAAACTTACCATTTTATGATGACTTAAATTATTGGGATAAAATTATTATTTCATGATGACTTAAATTATTGGAAAAATTATTATTTATATTGTGAAAGATTTCATTTATATTTAATTTTTTAATAATAATATCATTTTATATATTATTTTTTAACATAAGTAATATTAATAATACATAATAATTTCAATATTAAAATTATTAAAATAATATAATTAAATAGATAGATAGAATAAAACATATATCTTGATCCGGTCTTGATACCGGCACCAAGACAGGTGTGACGTGTCATCCGTTCTGTAACATCCCGGATATTTGTAGAAAAATTATGTGTAGTGGAAAATATTAATAATTGTTTTAAGGATTTATTTGATATTTTTATGAATTATTGGGCAATTATAAATAATTATATATTGTGAATGTAAATAAATTTATTGATTGGTTAATTATAAAAGGGTTAAATGAGGTGTGATTAGAAGAAGAGAAAAGTTTAATTAAAACTTTTAATGAAATTGTAAAGGAAATGAGAAGTGACCGGTTGGGGAAGTGACCGGTTACTGCTGGGTTTTAAATAAAGGTTTCTTTCTCTTTCCTCAATCATTCACTCTCTTACGCGAATCTTCTTCTTCTTCTTCGTCTGTTTCTTTTCTTCTTCTTCTTCCTCTATCGCTGCGAGCTGTATGCTTTAAGGGGAGGTTCATTTCGCATCAAAACCTTGAAATAATTACATTTCCATGACCGTGGTTTCAAGGTAAGTCCATTGAACCGTTTAAATTTGTGTTACCTCGTCTCTTTCATTTCCTCCTTTGGACCGAATGGTCATACATGGCGGGGTAAGGTCCAGATCTTCACTCCTCTTGGGTGGGTGAGCCTGAAAATGGTCTTTTGACTGTGAGGGTGGTACGACGTTAACGGGTTTCGCATTCCAACCCCCGTAGGTAGCAGAACGAACACCGGAGGACTGATTGACGAAGCTGGTGCTGGATCCGGAGGTGGAACTGTGAACCCAACGCTTAGAGGACGTAATCGACACTAAGAGCAGATCATTGAGGTTTAGAACCGAGGTAAGGGGGTGTTCGGGTTATAATTAATTGGAATAGGACATACTTTGAGTCTGAGTCGTTGAACTGATTGTGAACATGGTAAGAAATGATGCTGGATGAAAGTTGTATGTAAATGAGTTGTATGTGTATGCATATATGTATATGTTATATGGACACCGATCGGTTTAGGATCGTGTGTGCGTGGCTTAAGATGATTATGAGTTTGAAATATTTGATGCTGTGATAATCGGTGTATAATGGCAATGTGATGCCGGGTTTGACAAGCAGGTCGCCCGAGTGATGAGTATGAGTTATTGATGGCCACTTGATGTGATATGAGAAATATGAATATGTATGATTGTGTGGAATGGGACGGCCAACGGTATGTATAGCCCCTCATTTTTGGCTCCCGTGGTTTTTATGCCCAGTTGAGCTACCCAGTGGTCAAGCAGGACCCAGTGGTCGAGATGGAGAGTCAAGCAGGACTCGGTGAACCAAGCAGGGTTCATAGGGTATCAAGTAGGACCCCAGCTGAAGGCCGATCCTTTAGTATCTGGATACTAGGCGTCAATTTTGTCTGAGAGTCAATGGTGACAATTGATGAATTATTAGTTGTGATGTGAATGTGATTAATTATATTTGCCGAGTGAAATTTGCTATATTTGCCGAGTGCAGTTTGCTATATTTGCATAGTATGATTTGCCATATTTGCTACCGAGTGTGACTTGTTATACTTGCCGAGTGAGAATTGTTATATTTGCCGAGTGTGATTGGCTATGTTTGCGGAGTGTGAATTGCTATAATTGCCGAGTATGACTTGCATTTCGATGATAAAGCAATCGGACAGAGTTTATACTCGTATTTTGTTATTTAAATTCCATTCTAGATTAATTATGATGCTAAACACTCACCCTTGCTGTGGTTTTCAATTTAGTAACCAGTGACAGGGAAGAGGTCGGAGCCCTGGAGGTGTGCTAAGCGGAGGATTGATGCCAAGGCACCGAGTGGTTTTGAATGAATAATGTGTGTAATATATATTTTGAGTTTTCTGTGTGATGCTACATAATTGTGTTGAACTAATTTCGAATCGGTATGCCGACTGATGTGAATATGAATTTATGTAGCTATGTGATCGGTGTAACATCCCAATTTTTATGATTGTTAGAAAAATAATTTAAAAAGGATTAAAGAAGAATTTCTTAATGAAATTCTGAGTGAAAAATGTCAAAGACAAGAATTTTCCGAGTGAAATGAATCTGATTCCGAGTAAAATAAATATGACTCTAAGTGAAATAAGACAGAAGACTAATTCTAAGTGAATTTAAGATGTTTCCGAGTGAAACATTATTAAGGAAATCATTAGGAGTTAAGAAAAATATTATCTGATTGAAACACGTTTGAGTGAGGCAAATCCGAGTGAAACGGAAACATCTCCGAGTGGAATGATTCTGAATGGGTTGTTTCCGAGAGAAGTGGAAGTACTTCTCGGACCAATATTTCTGATTAGTAAACTCCCGAGTGGAGTATATCTGGGTGGATGGTTTGTCGAGTGAAGTGTCTCTGAGTATGACACTTCCGAGTGAGATGGCACCGAGTGAGTCTTTCCAGGAGGAGTGCTTCTGGACAAAGACTTGAACTCTGATTGAGTATGTTTGTGAGTAAATAATTCCGAGGAGAATAAATATCCGAGTGATAAATTCATTTAATTCGTGCTCGGAACAATCTTTAGAGTTTCTGAGAGATTGTGCTCGGATTCATTTTCATAAATAGCTTTAGACCCGAGTAATCCTTTCAAGTGGAGTGATTTCCGAGAAAGGAAGTGGACTTTGAACTCCGAGTAATCCTTCAGTTGAGAAACTTCCGAATGACGAAAGAGTAAGACTGTGACTCGGAAAGAGGTATAACCGAGATGTCTGATTGATATATTTCTGAATAAGACATTTCTGAGTAGGTTATTTCTGAGAAAGAAAAGCTGTGTTTCATGGGATGAAACCTTTCCGAGTGAAGTTCCTCCGAATGAAGGAATTTTGAGCGGAAAGAAGCTCTGATGAGTCCTTTTGGAAAGAGATGCCCAGAATGCGGAAACTGAGTCGGAATAAGCTGAAACCGAGTCGGAATACACAGAAACCAATTTGGAATTAATAATTATTTTAATTATGGATGGTTTCCACGTAAATCTGTTCTTCTACCTTCTAGCAGCTTCACTTTACAGATATTTTCTAAGTATGGGACCCTTTTTAATGTGATGTCCCCTTTTCATTAAATATCTTAATCCTTCATTATCATTAAAGATACGTGTGTCAGAATACTTCAATTCATTCACGTCTCTTCTACGTGAAAGATATATAAATCCATCTATTGTTGGATTAGTTTAAGACTTTTGAAAGTGAAATCATCATCAATAATCCTTTCTTTCCAAACTTTACTGGAAACCCACGAACAAAGAAGAAAGTTAAATCTTCATTTTCTTCTCTTCACAAAGAAAGCTTGGGACTGATGCAGAATTGCAATTCCAGTCGGATTTAGTGGGCAGTAACTTGGTTATAGCTTTTAAGGCTGCTGGAACTCCTTAATTCCAGGTAGGGGGAGCGTACATTTCAAATAAATGGTTTATGAATGGATTTGGGGTGTTGTTGTTATGATATGTATGATATGTGTATGAAATGCTATCGAGACCCCATTGTCATATCGGGTGATATTATATGAGATGATGTTGATATATGATTGATGATTGATATTTATTTGATATATCAATTGTATTCAGACGCACACATGACTGCAGGGGGCCTGTGATGTCGATCCAGATGAGGACGGCCTGATGAAGGCATAGACCCTGTGGTGGTTCTTTTATACCACGGACGCCTTTGAGTGGGACTCAAGGTCGGCCCGTAACACTGAGTTGTGTTACCGCTATCACTGAGAGTAATGATCGGTGTTACATTATAGGCGCAAAGCGGTTTGGTACCTGTAAAACGGCCGAATCAGCTGAGAGTTAAGTTATGGCTCGGGGAGCCAGTGTTGCAACACAAAATTAAAAGACTTAATGGATCCATTTGATTGAGCATGTGTATGCACTGATTTATGTGTTATTGAGAATAACATGCTGTTTTATGATGAGTATATATGTCTCGGTTTTGTTTTATGAATATAGTTATGAATTGGACTTTTAATCCAATTCAATAACTGTTATTTGATATGTTTATGCTCACCCCCTACTGTTGTTATTTTTACAGTGGATGTAGTGCCCAACCATGATATGAGAAGTCACTCAGCTGCTCGGAGTGTATTTTGGTAGAAGCCTTGGCCGGCTCCTGTGAATACTGAGTGTTTTATTTATTTGTAAACTTATTGAGCCGGTCGGCTAATGTAAATTTGAGAATATTATTATTTAATTCAAATTCTGTTTTGGAAATTTGAACTATTTCCAAAATTTTATTTGATTTATTGAAATTTATTTAAAAATTAAGGATGTTATAATCGGTATTAATTTTCATGAGTGTTTGCTGTAGTAAAGTTGATTACCAGGCGAATCTCACCGAGCGGATTCCGTCTTGTCCAAGCGAGGACCGGTTGATTTGGTGCCTATTTCGCTCGAGTATCCCTCGCTCCCTTCCGAGTGAAGGTTAGAACGTTTTCTGAGTGATCCATGGTTGAAAGGACCTCTTCCGAGTGGAGGAAAGTTAGAGTGTTTTCCGGGTGAGGTATGCCCGAGGGAACCCTTTCCGAGTAAAGAGAGGTTGGGATGTTCCCAAGTGAGCTATGGCCGAGCGAACTATTTCTGAGTGAAGGTTAGGAATGTTCTGAGTGTGGTATACTCGAGTGAATGAAGGTTAAGAGTTTTCCGAGTGGATGAAGGTAAGCTATTCCTGAGTAAGAGATGACCGAGTGGACCTCATTTCCGAGTGAAACCCGACTTGTGAATTTTCTTTGTAGGTCTTGTTGTTCGCTCAGGTTAAGTGTAGCATTCGCTGAAGCGAGTCGGAACTCGCCTAAGCGACCTTCTCGGATTTCGCCTAAGCGAATCAGGGTCTCGCTCAGACGAATGACCCCAGTCTTCATCTTTCTCCTTCCGCTGATTCTAATCAATCCCATTTTATTAATGGATTTATTTCCGATCGGTCATTATTTTGAATATGCTTTTATTATTTTGAATGTAATTAAGAAAAGTAAATATTATTTTATATTAAGACCTAATTAATCATTAGTAAAATCGAAAAAAAAATATTGCAAAAAATGATTAAATAGTTGTTATTAAATGGAAAATTGACGCGGGTCGTCACACGTTCTATCAGTGTTACCGACTTAGCAGGTAAGACATCGGACTAACAAGACTGTATAGGCACTCCCCCTATACCGGCGAACCCATGTTGACAGCCAGCACATCAGATATAACATATTCCCCACATCGGGACGGTTGCTAACCAAACATAAGTGACTTTGGTAAAAGTTCAGTGACTCCCATGGCCCATAATGGATATCTGTCTTCGAAGGGCACTCACACTACCATTTAGCCCATACTTATTTCCCACGCTGATTAAATATATATATATATATATATATATATATATATATATACACGCCCATACTCTGACAGAACCAAGTGGATATTCCCCACTCCCAAGTCTCATTATTCGAGGAGTCAGATTCATTCCCTAGGACAATGAGACCCATGATTCTCCTCCATCTATAAATACAGCAAGAATACAAACAGGAAGGGACTTTTTGACTCAAAAAAATCTTTATCTTACATTATCACATTATACACTTGCTGACTTAAGCATCGAAGAACTTTTGCAGGTGACACTACCTTTCGCCCCCTTTTTCAACACGAAGGACTGGTGTGCGGGACCTCGAGGACGGCAAGACCACCGGTCTTCTCCCACTAAGAGATCGGATTATAATACCGGATACCCATTGTACCGGTGTACAAATACCCAAAACCTTTGACTTCTGTGACTGTCCCAGGCCGGATCCCTTGACCCCGGTCCAGGTCAGTTCACATCTTTTAGCTGAACTCAATATATATATATATATATATATGAAAATTTTCAATCAGATAAAAACATTAGAATTGTAATAATGTGAGGAAGTCACGTTACATACCTTTAGTATTAATAAAAGATTATAAATAATCAATTACATAAAGGATGGATCCATGGAAGTTAAAACATGGTAAAATCTAACATACTCTAGAGAAGAAGAAAAAACTATTTTATATAATAACTTTTACTTCATAATTTATTTATACTTTTTTCTTACTTTAAAATAAAAATACGTGAGAACAAAAATCTTACTTAAAAAATAAACATCATCCAATAGTTTTTCTACATTTTAGTTATATATTTTCTATATTTTAGTTATATATTTTCTACCCAATATATTCTCATATGCTCCTCCAACTCTCTAAGGTTAATTTCAAATGGCAAATTCATTAATTTCACCAGTGAATGGTCCAATCTATACAATAATAACACCAGATAATAAAAGTAAAAAATTAATGAAACACGTGAGTCGATTTAAAATAAAAAGCTGTTAATACAATGTAATTAGTATTTACTATGTAAGTTTGCATACTGAGAAACATATTTGTCATCCCATCTTAAAATTGTTTTTCTAATTTCTTTCAAATACTCTTTGATTTTCTTAAAAAATTGCGTTGAATTTATATTAAAAATTGCGTTGGATTTTCTTAAAAATCCTATGATGCTATGATAATTTTAATTTTAAATAACAACTTTTTATTTTTTAAATATTTTATCTTATGCAGTGTTTTATATGTTAGATAAACACATAATAATTACCACTTTAATTGAGAGATTTAAACTCAAGCTGAGGTTAATTTAGTGGCAGTTGACATCATTATTTATCTATTTTTCATTTTTCATTTAATAAGTGACATTTGATAACTTGCTTTCCATTCATTGTTTCAAAAAATTAAAAATTAAAAAATTCCTTTTAACAATCAATTTTCAGTTTTTTTTCATTCATTATTTTTAGTTTTTAGTTCTTAAAAATAGTTTTCTAATTTTTTTAAAAACCAATGGATAGAAACAAACTTATCAAATAAGTTTTTGCTTTTAAAAATAAAAAAATTACTCTAAAAAATAACCAATCATACCCTTAAATGTTCTGTAATAGTAATTATTTTTAAAATCAACATGTTAGAAACAACATGTAAATAGACAAGGATGATTGAATATTTAAATATTTTTTATATCACCATTTAACTTTTTGATAGATTAAAAAATTATTTGTTAAATTTAGCTATTATTTTATTTTAAATATTTTTTTATTTATATATTTAATTAATGATATTTAAATTTAAATTTCAAAATATAGTTTCACTATAAATTGATCAAGTAGTTATTTTTAGTTTTCAAATTTAAAATTATTTATATCGTTAAACAAAACTTTTTATTTCTTATTTTTAAAAATTATTTCAAAAAGAATTTAAAATAATTTTTGAAATAGAAAATGAACACATTAATACGTATAAAACTAGAAAAAAAACAAACTCATTAGTATCACCTTAACAAAATAAAAAAGTTGTTGACAATTTTGTGTATTTTTATCAATGATTAATTAATTTTATTGCTAAATAACTATGATGAATATGTGTTTAGGTCATCATTCATAGCTACATTTGTTGTAGTTAATATATGTGATGCGGTCTTGATACCGGCCCATAGACAACTCGGTAATTTGACTACAATCCGTCATTCTGTATAGCTTGGTGTCACAACACCGGCATTCTGGTATCAGCGTAAGGTCCCTCGAACTAACTTCAGGATGAGACAATCTCTTAATATCGGAAAGTTAGAGTAGACCTATGCATCAGCGTGTCTAACAAGTAATCTGCAAAGTGATTGATTGGTAGAGCCATTTAAAAACATCTCTTTCATGTGTCAACCTTTCTGCGAAGGATCAAAACAGTACTCACACTGTATAAGAAACTTCAGGAGAAAGAAAGCTCTTCCGCTACGTGTAGGTATAAATACCCTTGGATCAATTGTAACAAAGGTAGAACATTCTCTCTAAAATTTACGCTCGAGCTCTAATATTTCCTTTGAATATTTACTAAGGTTGGAGTGTCCTTGCAGGTGACACTCCTTTCATCCACAACGCGTAAGGCTGGTGGTTTTGTACAAGAAATCAATCCAAGACCTTTATCTCCCACTAGGATAAAGGATATAATACTGAATCCTCATAGGACCAATGTAAAATTCAAGCTTATAAACAATATTAAGGACTGTTCTGAAACCAGTCTTTATATCCCGTCTCAATCTAGTTCAATATGTTTATCTCTTTGTCGATAGGTATTGAAGTTGTTGTCATAATGTTGTGTTTATTTCATTAATAAATAAAGTCTTTGAGATAAACTTTGACTTGGATTTGTTGCCATTTGGTATTCTTTTGCCAACAATAACTTCATTTTGTTGTCAAATAATTGTATCATTCCCAAGGATAATCAATGTGATTGTGCTAAATTTATTTTTCCCAACAGCAGCTCAGTTGTTGTCGAAAAAAATCTTTTTCCAACAGTCTAAAAATGTGGTTGCAATATATATGTTTATGGTATGTTGTGGAGAAAGAATCGGTGCTATTTTTTCTTAATTCTTGTAGTAACAGGATAGATATATTTTCTCTGATACCACCATGAGCCGCGTGGTCTTCTCTTCAGCATAAGCTTTCAATCATAAAGTACTTGACATGTCCATGTTGACAATAATTGATAGTCTTTTTGCCTATAAATTATCTGCTACTCCATCGATCTTGCCACACCATACTCCTTCCCACACTCTGAATTAACACCAAGTTAATGTGATTATGTAGCTATTCTTCTTCTACAAGTAACGCACCTACGTCACACAATTCTTTCTTCCATAAGGTATCTTCCATTCACTTTTCACATTAATTAAACGGTTCCATATTGACATTTTGCTCAAAGAATCAATCAACTTTCACATTAGTTAGAAATTAACCTAAACCCTCTGAAACGTGATCTTCTCAAATTATACATTTGTATATAACTAGTCTCATGGTGTGTTGGACTTTAGCCTAACATTTAGTGTATTAATTAATTTTTCTGTTATGTGAGAAGGCTTTTGTTTTAAGCTTTTTGTCCTTTAATTTGATACTATATATATACACATGTACTGAAACCTTTCTCTTCCACAAGATCAATAAGAATTCATGGTAATTAAGGTGATGCTTGTTTTAAATTATGAGTGCAATTAACATTTGGTATCATGCTGCTTGAATCTTCTCTGCAGAATCAAGGCCTAATAGCAGTCTCAGTCTGGCACATCTGTTGGCACTTAGCCTCTGACTGTCTCATAAGGTCCTCAACTTGTCCTTATAATACAAATTTCAAATTCAAAAGTCAACAAAACCAATAAGAAAGTTCTGACTATATATCTGAAGAATAATTCTAGTTAGATATGGGACCATGTGAATGCGTTGGATAACTATAACCTCCATTCCCACATGATCTTTCCTACCTAATGAAATAAAAAGAACAGAGTTTTCTGTTTATCTGTCTTCTAATCGCAAAAGGACTATACATCTTGTTTTGACCAATTACCATTCTGTCACCTAATTTTAATCATCATCATGATATCATTATCACTATTAATTTGTTTGTATATACATATACAATGTATCTTATTAAAAAGTCTTAAATAAGAATGAGAAAAACAAATTTAAACTGTTAAATCTTACCATGGACGGTCAATATTAGAATATATCAATCATGTAAATTTTTAAAAAAGTTATATAACTTTTTAAGTAATCATCTAATTTTAAAAACTTTTAATGTATGATTATCCGACCAGGTGGATAACTATATATATATTGTGCATTAATTGGCTAGGTAAGAGTAAAGTAGTGGTCCACTGCTTGTGTTATTTGATTTATATAATTTGGGGATGAAAATATGCATTTCACTCAAATTAAGCATGTCAGAACCAACTACTAGTTAGTCAACTGGTAAGGTTGTAAGCTGCTCGGGAACCTACACAAGTTTGACATTTGAAAAATGTTTTCTAATTGGAGGAAAACAACCTTAAATGTTTCATTCTTCTAAATTGTGAGAGCAACATTTCACAAGCTTCAAAAAAATTAAGCATGTAAAGAGTTGTTTGACACTTTGAAAAACGTTGTCTATTTTTATTTTATTTAATTATAAAATTTCTATCTTATTTCATGTTTTCCAATTTTTACACGGGGAAGCATAAACAAAAGTTGATCTGAGTGTTTTTTCTACAAGATTTTACATAAAAAACAAAATAGAAAATTTTTAAAGACCTGTTTACATTTATAAAATATTTTTTTTCTCTTTTTACTTGTAATTACAAAGGGTGCGTTTAGTTAGGTATATTTTTTAGGAAATATAAAAAAATATTCTAACAATACATGAAAAATAGAAAACATATTAGGATGTCTAATTTTTTAAAGAAAATATTCGGAAAATATAAAATAATTTAGAAAATTATTTAAAATAGTTTTTTGAAATTTTCTATTAAAAATAAGGATAAATATTCTAATTTTTTCAAAATAAGGAAAAATACAGTATTCATTTTTTTTTTCAAAATGTAAAAGAAAAATAAAAAATTAGTTGCATTTAAACACAGTTTCTAGTTTTTTAAACAGGAAAATCAGTAATGTCAAAACACATTTTCACAATTTTTCCATATTCTTTAAGAAAATGAAAATCTTAGAAGAATTTCAATTACAACATTATCATCACGTTTCCTAAAATTGATACGAGAAAAAGTGAAAATAAGAAACAAAAAAAGTTGTCTTGAGTATTTTTTGTACAAAATTTTGAAAAAATGAAACAAATGAAAATTTTATAGCTAAAACTGACAACGAAAAATAGAAACGGAAACTAAACAGCCCTTAATTTTAATTACAAAATTATAACATTATTTTCTATTTTAAAAAGTTTATACAAGAAATACTAAAAATGATATTTTATTATTTTCTGAATAATTTTTTAAAAATATATTATAAATTTATAATCAAAACTAAAATAATAAATAAATAAAAACAAACGTGGAGTGGTAGGAAAATCTTTAATCTATACACGCCAAGAGAGGTTTGTATGTTACCGACTTACCGTGCCTTGTTCAAGTTTCTATATATCGCAAATATTTATATTCCTACGTCCCACACACTTACATACCAATTTCTTGTGGACTTGGATCACCATCTTATTAACAATTAATTTGTATCTTTGCTAATTAAATTATAAGATTTTGATTTCTGAAAGCTTCCCAAATAAAGACGATTCCTCTAAAATGTAAAAAGACACTTTACAATTAATAATTACAACCTTTGCTTATGAGAATAGATCTCTCTTCACTATTTTTCTTATTATTAACTTTTGTTTGTCAAAAATACGTATTTAAAATGTGGAGATACACCTTTGAATTATATACATATATAGTACAATATTAAATAAATTTTATCTTAGATATATTTAGCATGTGCCACATGGGAAAAGGCAGAGACACGGGGTCATACTCGAGATCCGCTTCGTATCTTTCACAAGTAAATGATGAGAAAAATCACAACCTTTTCTTTTCGCATTGGCATATTTAAAATTTTCATATTTTCTTCTATTTTTTACGAATAGTATCATTATTTTTTCTCTTACTTTTTACTCTAATGGATGTTTTATATAAATTAATTTACAATTTATAATTTATGGATTTAACCGTAGTTAAACTGATATAGTTAATATATACGTATATGACTAATAAATTAATATGGTGCTGGTACCTACACGTAGTTGTAGCGGGGTACATAAAAATATCCATTAATATTTTAAAGAATATTCTTACCCCATAAGAGATTATATCATTATTATTACAAAGAACACAAAGTGTAGTGTGCAGCATATATGTTTAGAATGACTGAACAGTCGCATCCTTGTACTTGTTATGACTTTAAGAATAGTTGGTGAGAAGATTAAGTAATTTGGATTAGGCTTGAGTAGCTGGTTCAGCCACGATGGTTGCTGAGAATTCGTGGATGATCATTAAAATCAAAATGTGGGGACATAATTATAAACAGATTGATCCAGAAAGAAATAATAATAATAAAAGGTAATGGCTCTGTCTGAACAAAAAGACATGTAACTACCTTTGTCTCCAAAGTCTAAAACGTTTTCATCAAAGGTGAAATAAACAGAAAAAACAAGAGCAGTTGTCGTTATCTATTTGATTTTCTTTCGGTCTCGAAAGAAAAGCTCCACTTTTGACATAAACCTTTTGTATCAGCAACAGCAAATGATGGACTCAAATTCGGACCCACCGTTTCACGAGGCATACAAGATCCTATTCGACAAGACCGAAAAGCAAGAATTAGGGAATGTTGATTTTGAGTTTGAGGTGGTCGAGGAATGCGAGGTTCCGGTGATCGATCTCAGCCGTTTGGAAGAGACTGACGAGGTGGCCAGGGAAGAGTGCAAGTTCCAGATAGCTAGGGCTTCCCAAGAGTGGGGTTTCTTCCAGGTTGTAAAGCATGGAATTTCAAGTGACATTTTCAAGAGGTTAAGATGCGAACAAGAAAAGGTTTTCAAACAACCATTTGAAAAGAAGACAAAAGAGCACAAGTTCTTGAACTTCTCCGCCGGTTCATACCGTTGGGGATCACCTACTGCCACACGCATTCAACAGTTATCTTGGTCTGAAGCCTTTCATATTCCTTTATCTGATATTCTTCCCTCCACTCCATCAAACCCTCTTTGGTATATCCATCTTCCTTTAATCTCCCACGTGCATGATTTTTATTTTTTGCATATATTCGCTTTTAATTCACTCCTATTTCTAGACTTGATTTTTAAACCTCAAAATCATAGCTTTTTTCATTACAAAGTTCAAAGTATAATAATGTATTCTTTGCTATAAAAGATAAGGTACAAGATATATAAGAACCAACAAAAGAAAATTTGTATTAAAAATTGCGTTGAATTTTCTTAAAAAATCCTATGATAATGTAAATTTTAAATAACAACTTTTTCTTTTTATAATATTTTATCTTATGCAGTGTTCTTTATGTTAGATAAATACATAAAAATTACCACTTTAATTGAGAGATTTAAACTCAGACTGAGGTTAATTATAGCTCCCTTATTCCATCCAAATATGTATTTTAATTCCACTTCTATTTGTATATCCATACAATATATAATATAGTGTGTCGTTCTAGTATTTGGTATTTATATGAGAGAGTTCACGTTACTAAAAACTTGTAAGTATTCTTTATAGCTCTATTTTCATGCAAATATGTATTTTAATTTCACAACGGTCTAAATAGTAATTGGAATTTTTTTATAAAAAAAAAAGTAGTGGGGATAGAGAAGGTGGGGATTTGAATGTCCTATTTTAAGAGTTGTTGACTGGTGCTTTAGGTACCTTAGTACTATTTAAGGAGTTGAATGTCTGAAGTTTCTATTAGAAATTAAATAGAGATAGTGTCGAAATCAATATGAGTATAATGATAATTTTGAAGAATATTTATTATTTTTATTTAGAAGATAAAAAAAAAGTTTTAGTGTATCAGATAGATTATCTACTTAAAAGTATTTAATTTTTTTCATATTTACTCTTATTTTAAAAAATGTTATTATTAATATTAAAGAATAATTTGAATTTAAATAAAAATATATAATTATAATGTTTCAATATCTTGTATTAAAAAATAATGTATTAATATAAATTATCTTATAAATTAAAGCATTTCTTAACTAATAGCTGCATGCAGGCATTGGTTAGCCTTTCTCATGTTATAATGCTGCTAGTGATTTTTAATTCAAATTGTAACTGTGATTCAGTGCTGGCTCAAGTGTGGACACATAGTAGCTTGTCTTCTTTTAGTTTCACATCAACAATCTATTACCTGAAAATTTCATTTGGCCCATAATTCATTAAAAAAATATTACATAATCCAAAGTCATTAGTATTAAATGAGATGAATAATACAATATTTTCACCTCATTCGTGTAGCCGAGGTCATGTGGGTCAAAATTGGTGTTTTGTCAACTTCTCCTGGCACCGCCATCACAGGAGTCCCTTAAATTTGTTCAGTTCCGTCATGTGTTGTCTTGCTTTACTCTTACATAAACACTGTTAATTAGTTTGCATTTGCATGACATTGATTATTTATTTACACTCTAAACTCACATGACACAGATTTTGCCAATTTCTTCCTTCTTAGCCTCGAAACTGTTGACACAATTTTGGTATATTTGCACATGGCTTGTTACCTTTTTGGTTCCCCTGACCTACACATTCCGTAGTTTCTCACGTGAATGTTGCCAATCTGCTTCAGCCGAAAACTCTACAAGAATGCTACCTGCTGCAGACTGACCCCATTCCCTCAATTACAATTTAATACTATATAAATTAATTAAAATTTCCTCTAACTTCAATGATTATTTATTATTTGATTTCTTAATCTAAATCTTTACCAAAAGAAATTTTGTTCTAGTGAGTAACAAACAAATATTGAATGGTGATGTATGCAGTTCAACAATTGAACAGTTTGCTAGCACAGTTTCCAGCCTTGCACAGACATTAGCTGACATACTGGCAGAAAAAATGGGTCACAAGTCAAAGTTCTTTAAGGAGAATTGCTTGGCCAACACTTGTTATCTTCGATTGAACCGATACCCTCCATGCCCAGTTGCTTCTGGGATTCATGGTCTCATGCCACATACCGATAGTGACTTCCTCACCATATTGTACCAAGATCAGGTTGGAGGCTTGCAATTGGTCAAAGATGGCAAATGGATCGCAGTAAAACCAAACCCTGATGCTCTTATAATCAACATTGGTGATTTATTCCAGGTACGCAAATACCACTATTTTCATTCTAATGCTTTCAGGAAATTATATTTATAAGTACTGTTTTTCTATTTGGTTACATTAGTTAAAAATTTCCTTCAATGGTCCATGTAATTTCTTCTTTACATTGACAAATAAAAAAAAAAGTAGTAATTAATGTGACCAGTTAAGATATAAAAAGTAAAGTTTTAATGCAAAATCAAAATCACTATTTAATACAGTTCCTTGATCCAATACAATTTTTTGTACCACCTTTATTGATATTTAACTATCTAAAAACATAATTACACCAACCAACAATAAAACCATTTTATCTCAATTACATTAATTTAATCTGCATTTATTACACTATAATATAGTCTCTTTATTTAGTTTACTTAACAATATTTTTCTTCTTACTAAATAGTTAAATAAGAATGAAGCATAAATAAATAAGAATGATATGTTCATTCATCCTATTTAATTGTCTTACATGTCATAATTTTTTTATTTATACCCATTATTTATTAACTCTTTTTTTAAAAATATTTTCTCTTTCATTTAGTATTATTAAAAAAATAATTATTAATATTGAAAACACATAACTAAACAAAGACAATATTTATTTTCTTCCTCTAAACAGTTAAATAAAAATAGAGGAATATTGTTGTCTCCTAAAATAATGACATGAATTGTTTGGTGTTGTAAAACAATATTTATATCCTTGGTTATATATGTATGCAGGCATGGAGCAACGGGGTGTACAAGAGTGTTGAGCATCGAGTGATGACGAACCCGAAACTGGAGAGATTTTCAATGGCGTATTTCTTTTGTCCGTCAAATGAGACAGTGATAGAGAGTTGCAGAGAGCCTTGTATTTACAGGAAATTCAGCTTTAGGGAGTATAGACAGCAAGTTCGAGATGATGTTCAGAATTTGGGTTCCAAAATAGGCCTACCAAGGTTTCTCATTAGTGAGGGAACATCTTCATAATTAACACGTGATTATGATTTATGAAGATGAATTGTGTGAATCGGTATGGCAGGTGGATATATGTGTGATGCTGTCTCATTTTGTCTGCAATATATGTTGCACAATTTCTTTTACAATATCCTTTAGATTCCAATTCCATACTTCATACTTTATTAATGATCCACAATTATTTTTACTTCGTTCAGAAATTTTCAATTGGGGGAAACATTACTCATACACACATATGTAATATTGATTGTAAAAGTAAACATAAACAAATAGTGAGAAACAAGAGTATCGCATAGAGATAATAAAGAAAGTCATATTGAGCATTATAAATACTTTTATTTATATAAATAAGTTTGGTTTAAAGTTAAGTTGTTATAATTTTTTTAGGAAGTTCTAAATAATTTTAAATATCCATATATAATATTTATAACACTCATCTTAAATATCGATACAATATAATATCTTGTTAAAAGTGTACTAAAAAAATTCTATAAGAAAAAAAAACTACTACATTCTCGACTCACCTCAAGTAATGTTAAAATTTCTACATGATTTAAAGTAGTGGTTATTACGGTTTGTTTTGTAGATCGCCATGAAACCATTGTACCACCACAAATGAATAAATATCTTGTTTGTGGTCGACTATTATAAGGGTTAAACAAATAATCAGCATCCTCATAACCAACTTGGTATGTCTTTAAGGAAAATAATTCATGTTCATTGTACCTTTAAAGTATTGAATGTGCTTAACTTCATTTTAGTTTCTTCTTTTGGAAAAAGAACTATATCTTGTTAAAAGATTAATAGCAAATGATACATATTAGGTCGTGTGGGGCTAGCAAGATACATTAGTGAACCAATTTCACTAAGATATGGTACTTCAAGACCAAATAGTTCTTCATTTTTGTTCGATATCTAAAAAGATCTTTGTTCACCTCAAGTGAGTTGACAACCATTGGATTGTTCAATGATATGATTTGTCAATAAATGACTATTTTAGCATTTTTTTTTCCTTTTGATGCATTAGGATTCATTCCTCTAAATATTCTAACCGTAATCTAAGACAAAACTTTGTTTTCCTTAAACCTTTCATCTCAATTTCTTTCTTTAAACAACTTTCAGCTTACGGAAGCTCTTCAAGGATTTCAATAATGTTTAAATCATCGACATAAATAGTTATTTTAATGAATTCTTTGCAAGATCTTTTCATAAAAATACATGGACAAAGAGGATCATTCTTATATCATTTTTTAACAAATATTTACTAAGGAGATTGTATTACATGCATCTAGATTGCTTAGTCCATAAAAAAACTTATTTAATTTTATAGAATAATGTTCTCTAGCACTTGAATTATATGTTTTGTAAAATTCAATCCTTCATTCATATAAATCTCATTCTCGGGTTATTGATACAAATAAACTGTAATAACATCTATTAATCATAATCAAGTTTTTCACTTAGTCCCAAGCTAATTATGTATTGAAAAATGTTTGCATTTATCACTGGTGAATATGTTTCTTCCAAATTAATATTCTATCTTTGTGTAAAACCTTGCACAACAAGTTATAATTTCACCTTTTTCATCCCGTGCAAGTGAACTTAATTCTTCTTTCATTGCATCTTTTCATTTTATCCAATCATTTTTTTATGTGAACTAGAGCTGTCAAATCGGGTTATTTGGCTCATGACATGTAACATCCTGGTTTAGATTTAATTACCGATTCAGATTAGTGGTTGATTAAGATTAATTGCCGATTAAGCTAATGGCTGAATAATAATAATAATGCCAGGAAAATGACGCATGTGCCCTCTTGGTGGTATAAAGGGGCTTCGGTTCTCTCTCACTCATTATTATTCACGCTAAGTTGGACAAGGCTGGGAGTGAGAGTCGAGCTTTCTTCTTGTGCATGCAACCAGCTTTCTTTCTTCTTCGCCTTCGTCTTCTTCTCTTCATCAGCCACTATTGTGGTGTTTTGGGGGCTCGAAGTCCTCCACTGCTGTGAGAGTCGGACTGCAGGAGAGAGTGAGCCACCTCTCTTTGTGCATACAGAGGGCTGTTGTGATCGACTCAAGCTTCTTCTTCTTTTTCTTCCACTCGAACACTGAGTAGAACCTCGAGTTGGAAGTGGGGACAGCGTTGGATGCCTGGAAGTCTGGAAGTCCTCCATTATTGGTGAGGATTGGACTGTTCGAGTGTGGGAACAGCTTTTGGAATCCTCCACTGGACCGAGTGAGAGGGCAGCGTTGTGTCTTGGAGGCTGGGATCCTCCACTGTCCTTGCATGCCGAGCGCTGAGTGTCTTGGTGGCAGAGCTGCTCGAGTGGAAACAACTTTTGGTTTTCTAAAGCTGAGAGCAGAGTGCTATGTTGGACGACTAGAAGCATGGTCGATTGATTGAGAAGGAATGGTCGGAGAGTAGCCGATCGGAGCTATAAGCTCGAGGAGCTTCTGGAATCTTCATTCCAAGTAGGGGGCTGATTTACATCTCAAATGCATGGTTTATGGACGGGTTCCAGGTGAAATTACTTCACTGTGTTGTGTTGTACTTGTAATGTGTTGATTATGGTATTTCGATTGAGTGATAGCCCGGATGTGTGATGATTATGAATTGTGTGTTGCATGTCGATTTCTGTCCATGAGATGTATGTTGATAGCCATAATGATGCTGAGTGAATGCATGAGATGCATGTAAATATTGTTGTGAGTGTGATTGCCGAGTGCATTATACTGTGAGACAGTAGGTCGATCTCCGTTGTGGTCTGATATTAAAATGCATGAGATGCATGACACTGACATTGTGATTGCCGAGTACATTATGCTGTGAGACAGTGAATAAATCTCTGTTGTTGCTTTATGTTAAAATGCATGAGATTCATGTGAATGTTATTATGATTGCCGAGTGCATTATACTGTGTGACAGAGTAGATAAATCTCCGATTGTTGTTTTATATTAAACTGCAAGAGATGCATGTGATAAAATGATGATGCCGAGTGCATATAGCGTGAGACGCTTGATGAATAAAACCATATGCATCTGATTCACCATTGAAAATGCTGAGAGCATATAGCGTGGGACGCTCTATATATATAAACGACAATCAGATGAATATGTGTGAAATACAATCAAAGACCTTTGGGCGAGGCTCAGGCACTCCTCTTGAGCGAGGCTCGGGGTTTAACTTATGCATTGGATGTTATCAAAGACCTTTGAGCGAGGCTCAGGCAAACCTCTTGAGCGAGGCTTGGGGTTTAGCCCGTAACACTTCCGTTGTCGCCTGGAGTGACTGTGTTACATAAGAGGGAAAACTGTTTGGTACCAGTAAAACAGCCGGATCAGCTTGGAGCTGAGAAAAAGGCTTGGAGCCTATGTTGCAGCAAGAAAAATTAATAATGAATAATCGGATCCGACTGAAATGATGTGTGCACACTTATAATTATTGTTGAGCTCAACGTGAATTGTATATGTGTAAATGTTATTGAGAATAACATGAATAATATAGTCTTGAATTGACTTGAGTGAATTCCGACTAGATGGATGTATGTATACTGATACTGTTGTCGAGTGCAATATGATGGTATGGTTGTGGTATATGTTGTTGTGAATAATATGAATTATATAGCCATGTATAAATTGAATAATTCCGATCGGATGATGTTGTGTGAATGTCCATATTGAATAGCAGTGTATGTTATTGTTGATTGAGATATGTAATTGCATGATGGAGACTTTGAGGATTAATCCGAGTCAATAACTGTCATTTAATATGTAAATGCTCACCTCTACTGTGGCTATATTTTTCAGTTAATGTAGGTCGGAATGGTGAATGGCGAGAAGGCCTCAAGTCCAAGTAATGGGTACCTATACTGCTGTAGTGTACATAGTGTACAGATTGTATATAGTCGATGTAGCCTTGGCCGGCTCTCTTATGTATGACGATTGTTCTGGATATATATATATATATATATATATATATAATTGAATTAACTAGGTTGTGGACAAGTGTATGTATATTTACATTGTTATGAAGTTCCCTGACTTGTGCATTAGGCGGCGTTGTAAGAATAATGCTAAAGACTATAAGTTCCGAGTGGAACATTGTAGGGAGAGCCGTTTCCGAGTGAGGCTTTAGCGAGTGGGCCTTTTTCCGAGTGATGTAGGCTTGAAATGATTCCGAGAGATATGTTTTCGAAATGACTTCTTCCGAGGGAAGGCTAGTCATTGTGTTATCGAGTGAAAACAGCTGAGTGAATCTCTCCCGATTGGAGAAAGATTTAAATACTCCCGAGTGGGAAATCCCGAACGAGAATTGACCGATAGGATTACTTCCGAGGGGAGAACGGTCAAATGGTTCTGAGTGAAACCTATCTTGGTACACCTATTCCGAGGGGGTAAGGTTCAGATATTACCGAGTAGAACTTAACTTGGTGAAGTCTTCCGAGTGAAGAGAAGTTAGAGTAATTCCGAGTGGAACTTGATTAAGGAGGTCATTTCCGAGGGATGGAAGGTCAAGGTATTTGCTGAGTGGAACTTAGTCGATGGAACTCTTCCGAGTGAGATATACTATATAGACTCCGAGTGGATGAGGTTATAAAATCTTTAAGTGAGACTTGACCTATTAAGGTGTTCTCCGAGTGAGAAAGAATAAAATATGTTGAGTGAAGAATGTGTAATACACTTCCGAGTGTGTTGAGGTTGGAGTGCCTCCGAGTGATGTATGACTGGGGAAATATCCCGGGTAAGGGAAGGTTTATAGACTCCGAGTGGAATAAACCGAGGGGATCATTTCCCGAGTGGACATTTAACGCTTCCGAATGAAATACGATTGTGACCTTCCAGAATAAAAATAAGGATCTAGCTAAGTAAGAGTTTACCGGGCGAAGCATGACCCGAGGGGGGGACCGTTCCCGAGTGAACATGGTCCCGATTCCGAGTGATGGAATTACCCGAGTGAATGGGCTCGCTTCAGCGAATAAGGAATCGCTCCAGCGAGTAGATGCTCGCTTAAGCGACTTCTGCTGTCTTTCGTTTATCTGAAGCTGGGTCTTGCCAGCGTGTGGCATCCGGACCCGGTCTTCTCTTTTCCCTGATCGGTTTCTGTTTCCCTTGACTTCGGATTGTTTTTATTTTATCCCGACTCCATTCTGAACTGCCTTGTGAATTTTGGAAAAATTTCCCTAGTCTCGGATTTACTTTTATTTTAGCCGGGATGTTTCATGACACGCTATGGTTTACATGTTTACATGCTTTAAATCAACTACAAGATCTAATTCAAGTAAAAAAATATAGTAGTTTTTTCATGTTAATATAAAAAAATAAAGAAAAATGTTACATGCTACTTATGACTTGACCAGACAAAAGCAAACTAGGTACACGTTTACATGAGTCGGGCCCAAAAAGGTATAGTTTTGATTCAGATTATTGTTTTAGTGCCCAAGCCTACCCTATTTTATGTGTCAATTTACTCATTTTAACAGCTCTAGTGTACTCTCTTTAACTGATTTTGGTTCATGATTCTCATTATCATTCATAACATCAAGCACAACTTTAAATGCAAAAGTATCATCAACAATGACTTCATGTCGATTCTATTATTTTCCGTTCATGACATAATTTATTATGATCTCTTTATTTTTCATGATTTTTAGTTCCATTCAATCCATCACATAACTTTATTGACATAATTGTAGTATTCCATTTAATTATGTTCACAAACACGTCTAGAAACTTTCACATCCAGGATTTGACCATATTCGTTGTTAATTTTTTTTCTTTTCCAAATTTTTATCTTTGAAACCAACAGGCACTGATGTCGACATCATAGTCGCCGCCACCACTACACTTACCACCGCCGCCTTTCACCATCACTAGCATCATCACCATAACCACCACTATTGTTGCATCATCACCAATGCCATCCTCGACACCACTATCATCATCACCATCGCTACCTACACCATTGCCACCTTTACATTATCACTGTGCAAACCATCACCATTGCGGCCACCACCACCGTTGGCACCACTGTCTATGTCACTACTTCTATCATCATTTCCATAATTGCCTCCATTTTTACTACCACCACTACCACCATCATCTCCACTACCACTGCCGTCATTGTTGCCACTACTATTATTGCCGCCACCAATACAATCCTTTCCATCGCCACCGCAATCACCCACACTCTTGTTATCATTGCAACAATCATGACCAGTGTCACTATCGCCACCATTATCATCATTGTCATTGCCGCCACTATAATCACCACCGTTGTTGTTGCCACAATCACACTACCATTGTTGTCTCTACCACCATCGTAGTTGTCACCACCACTGCCATCATCATTGCCGCCGCCACCGCCATCATCACATCACCACCACTAATGTCATTGTCGTGACCCCATTGTTGTTGTCACTGCCATCGTCATTACCCCCCCCCCCCCCCGCCGCCGCCAATTTATTACACTAAATGAATCCTTAGATTAAAACGTAATTTCTAAAAGTAATCCTTGTGTTGAATTTGTAATAAAATTAAAGCTTTTAGAAAAAATATTTTACTGAACAATGTTTAACTTAAAAGTACCATTTTGTTAAACAAGTTTAAGCAGTAACAAACAATTTCTCTTGTATTTTTTAAGCTCTTATTTTTATCTTTAATTTAAAAGTAGCTTTTAAGCTCAAAATAAGCGACGCCAAATGAAACCTAAAGTTAATTAGTCTAATTCAATTATGGAAAAATAAATTAATAAAATGCTCAAAATGGTGTGATTTACATCTAAAAATTTCATTCTTTCAGAAACTTATTACTCTTTTAATATTTAAGACATAAATGCTTATTTTTATCAATTAAGCGAAACTAGGTTACTGAGCTCAAACTCAAGAAATTGGGCCCAATGCCCATTAGAGTTTCAGTGTGTCCACCGGGGTATTGTTGGGCCTCGTGATCCAGTTTGGGCTTAACTTATAATCTCTTTTCCCCTGGTTTGAGGTTTAGTTTCTTAATCTGTACCTTCGAGAATTTTGTTCGAAAAGAAAATGATTTTTAAAAGATACTAAAAATGTATAGCAAACCTTATCTATGTTTCTACAATAGATTTACCTTTTTTTCAAAATTTTAATGAGGGATACAAAATAATTAGAGTGCGTTTGGGAGTGTTTATTTTTAGAGATGATTTTCCTGATTTTCTACCTGTTTTATATTGTACAACTATGTTTAGGTATTTTTATAAAAAGAATATTTTAATCTATTAGATTATCTTTTTTAAAGAGAGTGAATTATAATTAAAATATGACTGTAAATTATGTTATTAAAAGTATTTATTTCTATTATTCAATCCTTCTTTTTCTTATTTTATTTTTGTATTTTCTCAATTTAAACATATGAAAGTATTTTTTTTAATTCAATCCAAATAAAAAAATTATATGAATAATCTATTTTTCATAATTATATCCAAACATTCAAATAGATTTTATCATAACCAATTATGAAAATAAATACTTATGAAAATAAATTACATTTTACATTATTCTATACATACACTTAAAATTAATAAGGACTATTTTTGAACATTTTATATCCTGTAATTTTATTTAATCACGAGAGAGAAATTTACACAAACTTAAGAATACAATTATATTCTTTTAATTATATACCCAAGTTCTTTATTTACCATTCATTTATCACATTACATTAATTCTCTTTATTTAAGATATTTTATCTCTCATTTGGCATTATTGGAAATATAATTATTATTAATGTTTTAAAATTCTAAATAGATAGTTAAATAAGAACAAGATTTATTTTCTCTCTCTAAAAAATTAAATAGAAATATGAGAGTATTAATGAGAGATAGAAAATGTAAAGAAAAATATTAACTAGAAGAAAAATGTAACAAAAATTTGTCGGGATGAATGCTTAAATTGACTAATTTTATAAGGATACTTAACTCTAAAATTAAATATATTAACTCGTCTCGAAGTTGATACCAACTTGAACATGTATATCAAGAATAAAAACGTGAATGTGACTCTTTTGATTTGATTGAATTTAAAATTGTATTTAACCAAATCCAATTTAAATTATGATGTAATTTTATGATTGGATCATATAATTTTTTTTTAAAAAAATCGATCCAATTCAATTTATAAACTTGTTATGTGTGGTATTTTATGTCACTTGCTTATGTGCACAACTACAATATAATACACATCAATGCCTTATTACGTATCGTAAATTTCTCCTTAAGTAATTGCTAAAGAGTTTTATATTAATGTGGGCTTGTTTGTTTAAACTTATTTTAAGAGATAAGTATTTTTTTAATTAAAAAAGCACATATTTTAAATTTTGACGTGTTTGTTTAAAGTTTCAAAAATAAGCAGAAACTGAAAATAAGCTGAGTTCAGCTTATTTTAAGAAGCAACTCTGATCTGCTTATTAAAAAAGTGATTATAAATTTATAATCACTTTTTTAATAAGCTTAAACAAACGGGCTATATTATTTGAAATATAGCTAAAATTTTAGATTTTAATCGAGATGCATGATGGGTATAACAACCAATTAAAAATTGTTGTAGACATAATTTTAAAGTAGTTATCATTAAAAATTAAGGATATTTACTTATATAACAAACAATCCATAATTAGTTTTATAAAAAAATCCGTTGCGCTTAAAGTTTAGTTTAATTTAATTCAAGATTTTATATGTATATTTGTTCCACGTAAATTTTTTTACAATGGGTGATTTTGCATCAACTCTCTTGGAGGTGGACTCAATACAAAACATAAGACAAGGATAATGGTCTAAAAAAGACAAGGATATTGGTCTAACAAAGACAAAGGATATTGGTGTGCACAGAATGTCCATTATTCTACCACGTCAAAAGTACCCAGCCCAACTATCAATGGATATTTTGCTCTAGACTCAATTGACCAAGTCCAGATGACAAAAGAAAAAGTGACCCTAGTCCTCTCCTCCAAAAACTATCAATGGATATTTTGCACTATACTCAATTGACCTTAAAGACAAGTGATTCAACTTTCAAATTACAATTCTTGACCAAAAAAAATAACTTTCAAATTACAATCACTAGCCTTACACTTTGATTGACAAAATAAATAATTTAGGAAAGATTAAAAAATTGAGAATTTCTTTCATTTTAGTGAAGAACTAAGAAGAAATAAAAAAGAAACTTAAAAAATTTCTTCATTTTGAAAACTCAAAATGATTTCAAAATTATCTCTTCATTTTTTGTCATCTGCCATTTTGCTGTGGATTTGATTATCCATTCTTATGGTTGATTACTAACCAACTACCAAAAAGTTTTATATTAAAAAAAAGTTTGTATTAGTATAATAAATGTTATCTTTTAGGGAAATTATTTTATTATTATTTCTCATCCAAAAGGACAAATTTGGAGAATGCAGATGTATTCTTTTTACCAATGAAAATTATTGCAGTCCTACTAATGAGAAGATTCACCTCCTTTTCTCATTAGTTCTACTTCTAAACTAAAACCCAACATGTTTAGTAGAGCATTGAGTCCTTTAGATATGTTGTGTATATAAAATGATTTTGTTAAAAAGATAAAATCTACCTTAATGATCTTGATGGATTAGTCTCTTGAAAAATGCCGCCAAGTGCCAACATTCATGAGTAGATAGAGGAAGAAAAACAAATGGAGGGAATGTCAACTCCTACCATCCATAGTGCTGGCATTCTTCGCCGATTACTTGGAAGCTGGAACAATTGTTTGCTCAGAGCATCCCAGAATTAAACTTCACCTGTAAATGTAATTATGGTTCATCACTCCTGCTAGTGTAACTGGAAAGAGGATTCTTTTAATCTTTTCAGAAATTTTTGTTTAAGGTTTCGACCAATGTACATTATAGGATAGATTGTCTACAGTACATAAGAAAGTTAATTACCGTTGGGTTGAAAAAAACAAAACAAAACCAACTGTATACGTTGACGGATACTCGAAGCCAACAATGATGTGAGGTTCTGTTCTTTTTTTATGGGGATTTCACTGTTGTTTAAGCTCTGATGACAAATATTTAATAATATTAAAAAAATATATTTTTACTTATACTACATGACAAAAATTACATTAAAATTTATTTATATTGGAAATGAGTATCTCTTATTTCTGTATGCCTAACTTATTTTTTTAGATAATTATGATTTCTAAATCTGAAGAGATAAAAAAGAGAAGAAAGAAAACATGATTCTTAGCCATTAAAAGACATTCCACACGCTAAACCAGCCAACTCACCGAAGTGCATATGAAAAGAACACCATATAATATATAACCTAGTCTGCATTGTTTGGATTGCACTATTTCGTACATGCGTTGGTGTCATGTGCCTTTTTCTTTCCCCTCCACTTTCTCCCTCAAGCTCTCACATATGCACGTAACAAAAGGTTCGGTTGGGCTGCTATTGGATTTCATTTAAGAGCAAAACAGAACAAAAAGACACACAGGAGGGCAGCAACAAGATAAGGGTCAAGGATCATGATCCTCCACTAAGCTCTGCGATCACACAACAAATAAACTAAATGGCAATGCCATCCATGTGATCTCTTGTGGTCTTCCAATTTACATAAAATAATGGAAGATTCCTTCCCCTTTGTCACATTACAGTATTTATCTCTTCTAGTTGCCAAATAGGTGATGCTGAAATGCAGATTTTAATCGATTCTGACATCATCGAGCTGGCAAAAATTTGGTTAGCTTTTGCTACTCATTGACTTTTGTCTTCTTTGTACTTCTTGTTTCTAACATCTAAGTTTTGTTCCAATTCACTCCAGAATATGCATGCCCTTTTATCTGATTGTGAACTACACAAGTGGGTTGGGGACAACTTCAGTCACTGCCACTGCCTCATATTTTACCCTGATGATATAATTCATCAGCCTTTTGCTTACTGATTGTGAGAGTGAAGTATATCAATAACATTGTTCCCATGCTTGACCTGTTTCGCAATTCATGGTAAGTGAATGACAAACTAAAATCCAAAGTAAAATGGAGCTATAAGAATTGAAACGCAAGTGCTGAATCTAAGAATCTTACAAGGTGGCAAAGAAAAGGAGAACCCTTTTAGGATCAAGGGCCCATGAAGAAGAAGAAGATCGCCTAAAACTATTTCTCCGAGTTATGCATTTGCTTTCTGTGGTTGTGCCACCAATGTTGTTGCTTGCTGTGATAGTAATCTGATGATGATGATGGACGTGTGGGTTCATGGAATGATCTGTGGACCCCACACCCATCAACGCTGTCTTTTCAGGCGTGTAACATGGCCCTACAAAGTATAGCTACAGTTCAATGATATCCACAACCATAATGAAGAATTTGTAGCTCGCAAGCTTGGTCAAGTGTTCCTGACCATACCAATGTTTGTGGACCAAAAGGCTACAAACATACCATTATAATGTACTTTGCCAAACTAATAATTCATACTTCTCCTAACCAAATTTTCCTTCTAGTTATTATACTAAGGTTGATCTAGAGTCCTATTTCAGACAGCTAAATGGTCCCAATACACTGACAGCTACTTACATTCATTGTCTTTTTTTTTTTTGTTTTTTTTGTTTTTGGTTATTCATTGTCTTTGATCTATATGTTTCAAAAATACAGATAATTTATCGTGGCATAAGGATTTATTTCAATTATTTCTGGAACAAAAGATGAAAAACATTGAAAATTTTACATAAAAATCAAATTTAATTAAACCTTAAAATCCTAACTACCTGCCACCATCAGGGACAAAGCAATTTCACTCTCCGCACAAATACTACTTTACAATTTTACCTATCAGTGTAATTAGTTACCTTTCTATTTGAATTTGAGTCCAAAACCTACTTACAGTGGATCAGTGATGACGATTAATGACAATTATAATAATAAGACGCATCATAATACAGTAAGGTGAATCAGGGGACAACTATCTTGTCGTCTCACCGAAAGAGGTGGGTACTGAAATATTTTATATGGACAGTGTACACAGTCACATATATAAACTAAGTTATGGAGGATACATTTTAATATGTGACCAGTGTCCTACGTATAAATTTATATGAATGAGCCATGTCCCTCTCGGTTAGATAATGTAAACAAAAACGTGTAGATAATTATATTAAACACTTCTTGTACTAAAGTGATACAGGAAAAGAAAAGAAAAGAAAAACAAATCCAAAGTAGTGGAACCGTTCAGTCCTCAGTTCATCAGAGTTTACTATATTCATATTTAAGCTGAAATATTTAGACGTTTTTACTTTGATCTCTGAATTGTTTTTTCTTTTATATTTAAAGTATATTGAATATAATTGTAACAGTCGACTAAAATCATGTATTAAGACATATTAAAATCGTATAAACAAATTGATATGTAATTTATACGGATGATAAAGACATATTGAAATATATTGGAGGAAAATAATAAGAAGAATGAAATGGTAGGTACCTTTTGGTGAGCACAAAGTGGGGACGGTATCCTTATCATGAAATAATGTAGCATTGCAATTCACCTTCCTGTCCACCCCACGCTGAAATGAGTGAGATCCTTTCCTGGAAAGAGTCCTCTGCAACTTTTTTTTTGGTTGTTGGATGAAATAATAACAATAAATTAAAATATATTAAATTTAAAATTAAGAGCGTTACTAGAGCCAAAAGAATCAACAAAGAAGACAAAATAAGGAGATAGTCCATTCTATATGCAGATTATGAATGAAAAGGAAAGCGGGGAAGAGATTTGGATCATTTATTATTCTGTTACAAAGCAAACGGGTCTCACCCAGTCACTGTTTAGATTCAGATTGTGAAACACTTTCCTATATTTATTTTTTAATTTTAGTTTTAATTATAAAATTATCATCATGTTTTTTATTTTTAAAAATTTTTATTGAAAAAATAAAAATAGAAAACAGACAGAAGTTATTTTTAATGTTACTTATACAAAATTTTATAAATAGAAAATAAGAAGATAATTTTTTAATTAAAACAAACACTTTTACAACCTAAAGAGACCTTATTTTTGTATTCCTTCCATATGGGACCGAATAAGAGAAGAAATTGTTTTCGGATAATAAGAAAGCACACAAAAAAATACTATTAAAATTCTTGAAATTAAATAATGATTATTCCTTTTTTAGGAAATGATTATTCTTTAAATCAACACTTATTTGCGTGTAGGGGTGAAAATGAGTCAGGTCAGGCCGAACTTTGAAAGGCCTGAGAGCAGCCTACATCAAATTTTTAAGGCCTGAGTCTGACCTATTAGTCTGTCATAGACTTTTTTAAGGCATTGTCTGACCTGTCTGACCCATTTAAAATGTAACTTTTAAAAGGTCAAGAACAACCTAAAAAAATATGTTTTTTTCGCTCCTATTTTCTTAATTGTAAATGTAAATGTAAATGTAAATGTAAATGTAAATATGTAATATATATATATATACTACTTTCGGTTCCAAATATAAGTAAAAATACCTAATTTCACACATATTAAGAATGATAGTTGGAGATAGTTATTTGCATTAATGTTATCACTTATTTGATTTAATTTTCTAAAATACCCTTAGTATCATTTATTACATGAAGAATTAGTGGTCTTGAAAATATTTATAATAAGGACATATTTGGTAAACAAGCATTTAATGACATTGAGAAAGTCTAATTTTGCTTATATTAAGGGACCAAAAAACTCCACTAAAATTTACTTATATTTGGAACCGGAGGTAGTATTATTTATGTTATAAATATTATATATAACTAATTAATAATTAATCTAACTAAATAGACCGACTTATTAGGCTTCAAAGGCCTTTTAAAAAGTTTATGACATGACCTGTTTAGTTTAAAAGGTCTGTTTAAAAAACCACTTGGCGTTCACCAAAAAAAGAACCACTTGGCCTATGTAAGCTTTAAAGGGGCTAGGTCACGAACCCTTGATAGACGATCTGGCATATTTCTATCCCTATTTGCATGTATATTTAGATTTATCCAATTTGTACAAATAAAAACAATTAAAAGTGGAAAATTTTATTTAAAATTAACATAAAACTGTTTTTCTGTTTTTAAAAGCTAAATCAACAAAACTTATAAAAATGATCAAATATATTAGTTTTGTTATAATGAAATTACAATTGAAACCTTTTATGAACTTTATTATTTCATTGATAATTGACAATACTTTTAATTTCATGTGAAATATGTAGAATAATTAATAAGGATGAAAAATAATAATAAATATTTTATAGAAAAGGTAAGCCTACCATATAAAAATGATCATTAAAAGCAAACTGTGTCTCATATATATAAGTTTTAAATAAACTATTTTATTTATTGAGAATCATCTTTAATATATTTCATTGGCTATATGAAAGGTCTAAACCCTAAGAAAGACTTGTTTTTCTATTGAAACAAAGAAAAGATAAGTAAAAGGAAAAATAAGATGAGAATTGCAGAAAATGGTAGTAGAGTTTAGAAGAAACTAAATCCCAACAAAAACAAAAGCATCCTTTTCACCTCACCCGTGATGCAAAAGGTTAAATTAAATAGCCCACCCTAACATACGTTTCATTAGTCACTTTAAAATCATAGGCAAAGCCTAAAATGATGATTGAGAAAGACATTCAATTGATGGCGTCTTGTTATTATTTTCCCTCTCACTTCAATTAGTAATAATGCCACCATTTATTATTACCAAACCCACCATTCAAATTATGGATTCTAATTTAATTTTTCAACAAGAAACAGATTACGCCCTCTGTTTTTCTTCTAAGTCAAACTTAACACAAATCAAATAAAACAAACTTTAATTAAATTACACCCCCATAAGGAAAATCTTGGTTCTTATTTACATTTACCTCGTTTCAAATTACTTTGAAAAAAAATAATATCCAAGAAGAAAATATGTTAAATAAATAGAAATTTTATAGTTTATATAAATGAATAAGAAATAACAAATTTTTCTCTTTTTAAACTATTAAAAATAGATAAATAGGAATGAAATATGAAAGAAGTATCCGTCAACAATTAATAATTTATATAATCAATAATATTACATTAAATATTTAATAACTTTATTATAAATAATTACTTTACACTATTATTTTTATTTCACAACTAGTATGAAGATAAATTATGAAAACTTAGGTTGGAATTACTTTCTAGTATTTACTTTATCCTCTCCCTTTTAACAGGAAATTGGAAATGATGAAAGAAAATTGGGGTTACCGGAATTCTCGAATTTGCATTGGTGGCATCTTTGGTGATACCGGAGGAGAAGGAATCCATATCAATCACAAAGCTATCGGTTTTTTCGGCTGTGTATTGAAAATCCGAAACTGAAATTCTTTGGGTGCCAATGTTCTTCTGTTCCGATTCCAAAGCCTCTCCATACCCATGACCCGAAACACACGACGGTGACAAACCCTTCACATTTTCATCACAACACAACCCTCACTAAAAAAATGAACAATAATGAAACGGTGACAGCAACAATGAAAACGAATTCTCACCAACTTTGGGATTTCCGCCATTCGAAACACTCGCTGGAAGAAGAAGAAGAAGAAAAACAATTGCTAAACCTTATTAGTCAAACAAAACCATAAATATAATAATAAAAACTGAACAAACATGCGAAAAATAAAAGCTACTTACAACGTTCTCCTCTTCTGTTCTGGGCCTTCAAGAATGGGTCTTTTATGTTCCTTGCAAATGGAAATTTGGAACAGGGTTTTTGTGATGTAAAAGGGTAGTCGTAGGAACTGGGTTTTGTTGTGTGGGCTTAGAAAATTCGGAAAGGAGAAAGAGAAATGGGTGGAAAAGAAAGTGTGAAGAAGAAGAGAGAAAATGTTGGTGTTATAATGAGAGAGTTTTGGACAGAAAAGTTTAGGTGAATACGGTTGACAAGTTACCTGAATCAGGTTAAGTGATTTGCTTCCCCAAAATTAATTTCCAAGTTCTGTAACTTATTAATAATAACTTATTTTTATATGTCTTCCACCCGCTTACTTCATTTATAATATCTAACTTTTCCAATATGTTATATAATTCAGAATTATTTGCTATGTCTAACCATTAAACTAATAGTTTACATCATGTGTATATAATTTTATATTAATTTCAAATTGTATGATATTTTATTTATATACGCTACTATATACTTTTAAAATATATAACATAAAGGATTATTGGATTATTTAGTTATTTAATTTTGATAAAATTTGACTTAAATGGTCAACGTCATATGTAATTATAATTTAAAGGTTTTGTTGATAAAAATTAGATGTAATATATGTTGCAACTATGGTCAAGCCTAAACACAATATGAACGAGGCACAAAGGCCCCAAATTGATACACAAACAACATAAGATAAAAGAGCAAATGAGCCCAAACTTGTTTTGTTGAAAGGGGTCAAAGAAAATACAACTTGAAATGAACTAAACATTAAAGAAGAGAATGACCTGACAAAAACCTTCACCGAATCTAAACAAGTCACTTAATCTTTGTTGGAACCCTTGCTTTTTGAGATCCATTATATCCTTATATACATGGACGTAAGAGTATTCATAAATTAATCCAATCTTCTGTTAATCATACATGTGAACTAAAAAAATGAAAATCAAATAAACTATGAATTAACTGAATACTTGAAAAACCAAAATATTTTTATTTAATCATTTGATTCTAAGTTTGAAAATCGACCCAATCTATTTCAATCTGAAGTTAAATTTTTTTTTAGTTTTATTCATAAAAAAATATTCTATTATATATTCTTATATCATGGAATTGAGTTATCTAATTATCTTTTCTTGATTGTATTCTTGAAATTATATTTTGATCCGGTCTCAATACCGGTATCCGATCTTCTATACATATTTCAACGTCTTTGATAAGACATCTACGTGTAACCGGTGTCATCGGTATACATCCGGACTGTAATTCCGTATCAGGCGTTCTCCCTATACCGGTTATCCAGGATAACACCATGACATCGGATAATACACACGTCACTATGCAAAAGACAAGGATTGTTGCTACAGGGATCGATCAATAATTCCCTGCACTACGAGCCAAATTCTGCTCACGGGAATGGTCAACTTGTTCCCTAATCCTAGTCTACATTCTCTACGCTCAATATAAAATAGCCACTTGACCCAATCATGCAGGTAAGTGCGCAATATAATAATGCTAATGGGAGTTGGTGGTTCCCCACCAACGAGTCCTCGTTAATCGAGCCAATCAGGTATATGAACTAACTTCATGATTGAAGTTAGGGATCTGGACCTTCATCTTCAGCTCTTTTACGACTGATTACTCTCTGAATACATTCCTTACTTGGAATATAATCACTGACTTGAGCGTCGGAGAATCTTTGCAGGTGACACCACCATTCGCCCACTTCAACGCGTTAGGTCGGTGTGAAGGATCTCCGCAACGCCCAATCCGCTCTCCTCATTCAAGGACGACGGATACATACATCGGATACACATACATCCGGTCTACTAGAGAGTATTGACATACTATTTGTGACTGGCTTGAGATCGGATCTCTTGACCCCGGTTCAGGACAGATCATTGGCACGCCCAGTGGGACACGATAAAGTTATTCCCATATCCTTTGACAGAGCAGGTAATCCACCATGCAAGGCGAAGCACAAGACTCCATGGAGAATCAAGCTGAAGGCAGAACCAATCCTAATGCCTACAGAAAGCTCAACCTTGATTCTCATGGGGGCAACTCAAAGAAGATAGTAACTGTGTCTGATCCTGATCCTCGCGATGAGTTGATCAGACAACTTCAGAGGGAACTCGCTGAACTGCGAAGAGAAAAAAGGCAAAGCGAGGATAAAGAGTCATCTCGCACGCGAAACACTCCCCACACAACTGATGGTGAAAAGTCCACCACACTTCAGTACTCAAAGATCCCAACCTTTGAGGAGGGAGAACAAACTCGCGATTCTGAGGATGCAGCTTCCCGAAGGAAGAGAGATTCAACAACAGCACCCCCATTGTCTTACAATCTTAAGGTTCCTTTTTCAAGGAGACTTATGGGCATCAGCATCCCCAAGCACCTTCAAACCACTCAACCACTTTCCATCGGAAAGTATAATGGTGAAACTGATCCAACTAAGCACCTTGATGCTTATGTGTTTGAAGCCATGTACTTGGGGGCTGATGAAGACGTGATGTGCCGAATGTTCCCTCGAACATTGTCTGAGGAAGCCCTCGGGTGGTTTAAAGGCCTGCCTTCTGGATCCATAGATTCTTGGACGGAAATGGCAGCTGCCTTTGAAACCCACTTTGTCATCTCCAGAGACGTACCCAAGACGTCTCACACCTTGGCTCAGATTAAGCAAGGTGAAACAGAGGGCTTAAAAGATTTTCTGAAGAGGTTTTATAAGGAAGCAGCCCTGGTTCCTAACCTCACAGAATCTATCAAGCTGCATATCGTGATTGAGGCATTGCAGCCAGGATCAGCTTTCGCTCTTTCATTAGCAAAGAGCCCCCCGACAACTTTTGAGGAGTTCAGGAAAAAAGCCTCAAAGTATGTGAGCATAGAGATGCACTTGGAGGCAATGGCTGCAAAGAAAAAGCCACCAACACCATCTCCCCAAACCCAGAAGGGTAAGGAGAAGACAAGGTCAGAACGCATGGAGAGGCCATTCACCAATCCTAAGGTGGATAACCGCCCTCCTCGACCTCGAGAAAGGCATGTCAATTCTTTCAGCCATTATGCACAGTTATCTGCCAGACCATCTCAGATTTTGAGGGAGGTCGGATGGCCAGTCTTCAGCACATATGGCATCAGGAGACCAGCCCCTATGAAAAGACCAGGAAATTCACGAAAGTACTGTGATTTTCATGAACAAAATGGTCATTCCACTGATGAATGCCAAGCTCTAAAGAACGCGGTTGAGACGCTAATTAGAGAAGGCAAATTGAAGCAATACCTGTTCAAAGAAAAATCCTTTGACAGGGCAGAACGGAATGAGAAAAGAGAAAGAGATCCCGACGATGGGGATGATAACAATCCCAGTCCGGTTCGAAAGTTCACTGCTGCAGAGAAGCAAAAAGGTGTAATGACCGATAATGCAGCACAGAAGGACAGCATGCCCCAGCAACAACGTCAGGGCCGACGTGAAGTCATTGACATGATTGCTGGAGGGTTCGCTGGAGGAGGAGCTTCAATTACAGCCCGAAAGAATCATCACAGAATGATTCTATCCGTGCAAGGGAAAGTCAAAGACAATCGCCCTTACAGAGGAGGAATTGAGGCTCCCATAATCTCTTTCTCTGACGAGGATTTTGGCCCAACCGTTCCTGGTGGTGACGATGCTGTAGTCATCACTGCTGTGATCGCCAACAAGGACGTCCGAAGAATCCTTGTTGACCAGGGAAGTTCCTGCGATGTTATTTTCTATAATTGCTTTGAAAGAATGGGTTTTAAAGACTCAGACTTACAGCCTTACACGCAGGAACTAACAGCTTTCAATGGCGCAAAGCAATTAACTAGAGGGTATCTTGATACCCTTATCTCGTTTGAAGGCGAGCCAGGAGCCAGGACGGTTAGATCTCGGGTGCTAGTGATTGATGTCAAATCACCATTTAATGGCATCATAGGCCGTCCTACTCTGAATGCAATGGAGGCAGTTGTATCAACCCCACATCTCCTTATCAAGTTCATTGACAAGGATAATGCTGTGTCATCTATCCGGGGTGATCAAGAGATGGCTAGGTACTGCTACAACCTTAGCCTCAACATGACAAAGCTGGACGCCTCCAATAAAAAGAGGAAACTTAATGATGGTGGAACATCGGCTGGATCTGTAAGTCTTGTCGACCTGGATCCTAGAGCGGATTTGAACATCGATCCGTTCAACCCATCAAAGCCCACACCGGATGGAAGTTCCAGGGACATTGTCTTGGGAGATTCTCCAGAAAAGATCACCCATATCAATGACAAGCTAGATGCTGAAATAGAGCAGCGACTGCTGGCTCTCTTACAAGAGTTTAAAGACCTCTTTGCATGGACCGCAGCCGATATGCCAGGCATAGACCCTGAATTCTGCTGTCATAAACTTTCCGTCTATCCAGAGACGAAACCTGTGGCCCAAAAGAAAAGACGATTGGGCCCAGAGAAACAGAAGGCAGCTTGCCAGCAAACTGAGGAATTGCTGAAGGCCGGATTTATCAGGGAAATCCGATATTCCTCTTGGCTTTCAAATGTGGTGATGGTCCCTAAATCCAATGGTAAATGGAGAATGTGCATTGACTACGTGGACCTCAACCGCTGCTGTCCAAAAGATCCTTATCCTCTTCCTAATATAGATCGGATGGTGGATGATTCCTCTGGTTATCAATACCTGAGTTTTATGGACGCATACTCTGGTTACAACCAAATTCCGATGTGCGAAGAGGATCAAGAGAAGACAGCTTTCATAAATGATCGTGGTGTCTTTTGCTATACAGTCATGCCCTTTGGCCTGAAAAACGCTGGGGCGACATATCAACGTATGATCAACAAGGTTTTCGAAGGTATGCACACCAAACTTGTTGAAGTATATATCGACGACATAATAGCAAAAACACCGGTTGGTGGCGATCATATTGACGACCTGCGCCAAGTATTCACCCGTTTGAGACGATTTAACATGAGGCTGAACCCAATGAAGTGCACATTTGCTGTCCCTGCTGGGAAATTTTTAGGTTTCATGTTAACTCAACGAGGTATAGAAGCCAATCCAGGGAAGTGCCAAACGATTCTAGACATGCAAAGTCCTAAGAATCTCAAAGAAGTCCAATCCCTGAATGGCAAGGTAGCAGCTTTGGCACGGTTCATGCCGAAGATGGCTCACAGGTCGCTCCCTCTGTACAAAATACTGAAAAAGTCCAAGAAATTCGAGTGGGGACAGGAACAAGAAAAAGCTTTCCAAGAGCTTAAGGAGGTGTTGTCCAAACCTCCCATTCTCACAAAGCCTGATCCCGAAGACACACTCATTCTGTACTTGGCTATTTCAGATGAAGCTTTGGGCGTTGCCTTGGTAAAAGAAACTCCTGATGGACAAAGACCGGTCTATTTCACTAGCAAGACCTTGCAAGGTGCTGAGATCCGGTATCAAAAAATTGAAAAGGCCGCCCTCGCTGTTGTTTGGGCCTCACGACGGTTGCGTCCGTACTTTCATGCCCATCCAATCATAGTGAGAACGGATTTACCACTCCGTTCTGTCTTAATCAAGCCCGATCTTGCTGGGAGGATGATCAAATGGTCTATTGAACTCTCTGAGTTTGATATATCCTACGAACCCCGCAGCGCTATTAAAGCTCAAGTCCTGGCTGACTTTATTGTGGAATTGACAGGGACTGATCCAGACTACCCTCGAGTCCATTGGACCATTTACGTTGATGGTTCATCAAACCAAAGAGGTTCTGGAGCAGGTGTAGTTCTCGAAAGTGACGATGGAGTACACCTGGAAATCTCCCTCCGTTTCAATTTCAAAACATCTAACAACCAAGCTGAGTACGAAGCTTGCTTGGCCGGGCTAAGAGCTGCAATTGACATCGGAGCTTCTGAGGCGACACTCTGTAGCGATTCACAGCTGGTGATTTCGCAGATCTTAGGAGATTATCAAGCTCGCGAACCTCAACTCCAATTATACTTGAACTGTGTCAAGGAGTTGACTGAGAAATTCTCAAAGGTGGAATTCAAGCATGTTCCAAGTGAAGAGAATACGAGAGCGGATATACTCTCCAGGTTAGCAAGCACTAAACGACCAGGTAGCACCACTACGTTGGTTCAAAGCACGCTAACGTCGCCCAGCATCCCTCTTTTCCCTTCTCTAAACGCCATAATGACTGACTCCCTTTACGGAGATACATGGATGGCTCCTTACATCCGTTATTTGGCTGATGGACAGCTGCCCACAGATGAGAAGGAAAAGACGAGGTTAAGGAGAGAATTACCGTATTTCACTATGATTGATGGTAATCTCTACAGAAGGGCACTCTCTGTGCCCTATTTAATTTGTCTCAAAGAGGATGAGGTGCAAGGTGTAATGGAGGAAGTGCATGGAGGACAAAGTGGACACCACGCCGGAGGAAGAAGCTTAATGCGAAAAATCCTCAGAGCTGGATACTGGTGGCCCACAATGAAGCAAGACTCCATTGACTTCGTCAAAAAATGCGACGCTTGCCAAAAATTCTCCAACCTACACCACACACCGGCGGAAGAACTCTTCACATCCGCTGTTCCATGGCCCTTCTATCAATGGGGATTGGATATTCTGGGCCCCTTTCCAACTACTCCTGGGGGCATCAAATATCTCATTGTAGGGGTCGATTATTTCACTAAGTGGATAGAAGCAGAGCCGGTGGTGCATATTACTTCAGCCCGAACTCGCCGTTTCATGTATGAAAACATCATAACACGGTTCGGGGTCCCAGCACGGATTGTCACAGACAATGGCACCCAGTTCACGGATAGAAAATTCACAGATTTGCTTGAAGGGTTAGGAATAACCCAAATATTCTCATCCGTCGAACATCCCCAAACTAATGGTCAAGCAGAAGTGGCCAACAGGGAGGTGCTTAAGGGATTAAAGAAGCGCCTTGGTGAAGCCAAAGGCGGATGGACAGACCAGCTGTGTCACGTCCTATGGGCATATCGGACAACGCCTCATTCATCCACCAATGAATCCCCATATCGCCTAACATACGGGGTCGAGGCAATGATACCTGTGGAACTGCAAATTGCTTCCACCAGGGTTAAATACTTCTCTGAAGAAACCAACAATGCTAACTTGGCATCCGAAATGGATGTCATACAAGAACTCAGAGAAGACGCTTTCATCAGGGATCAAGCCATCAAAGCCAAGGTTGCTCTCCGGTACAACAAACGAGTCCAATCAAGGACTTTCAACGTTGGAGATTTGGTTTTGAGGAAAGCAAGTATAGGGAATAAATTCGCCCATCAAGGCAAACTAGCACCAAACTGGGAAGGCCCATACAGGGTATCCGAAGTTACTGGCAAAGGCTCTTACCGCCTTGAAAACCTTGATGGCACCCCTATCCGAAACAAATGGAACACCCAAAACTTGCGCATCTACTATAGCTAGCTGTTTCTACACTCTCCTATCCTTATCTTGGATTGAATACTGGAGAATTTATTTTCACAGCTACGCTCTCCTTGTAATTCTTATTTTTGATTTAATAAGAATCTCTCATAACAATTTAACTCTTTCGAGTTTTTCTTATGCTGTGATTTTCAGCTTATCCGGTGTACAAAAGCATATTCAGGACGGATGATCTCAGCTACTTATTCTATAGTTGACAATGTAACTCTTCGAATATGCGCAACGTACAAGAACATACTCAGGACGGATGATCTCAATTACCCATTCTGTAATTGACGATGTAACTCCTCGAGTGTGTATGCATTGAAGGCCCAGATTGTAGGATTAAACCGAACTCTGGGTACGGTTAGTAAGTTTGGCTGAACACCGGTGAAGGCTCAGATTGTAGGATTAAACCGAACTCTGAGTACGACTAGTAGGATTAACCGAACGTCGGTGAAGACATGGGTTGTAGGGCTGGTCCTTCTTCAAGGCCACAAACCGAACCCCATTCGAAGACTACATGGGTTGTAGGGCTGGTCCTTCTTCAAGGCCACAAACCGAACCCCATGCGAAGGCTTGGGCGCAGTAAGCTGGTTCTTCTTCAAGACCACGCTGAACCCCAAGTGACGGGCGCAGTAGGTTCAGGATTAGCCCTGATCTGAACCCCGTATTGAAGGCTCAGATTGTAGGATTAAACCGAACTCTGAGTACGACTAGTAGGATTAACCGAACGTCGGTGAAGCATTATCATTGGATAAAACCAAAGACCAATTGAAGAACGGCTGGTAGGATTAAACCGAACGCCAAATATTACATGGACAGTAGGATCAAACCGAACTCCAAACACAACAAGTAAGTTATACTGAACTCCAAATTAATACTCTCGTGAAGTTCTTTATTTGGAAGTTTTATAGCTTATAGTTCTGAGTCATCAATTCTTCAATTGAGACCTGACTCGTAAACTCCGACACAAACGATTCACTCGGGTACGCCACAATCTAAGGCATATTCACCTGAAATCTCTCAGTCGGAAATATTTGAGGAGGAATGTCTATTCTAAATCCTCACTCTTAAAAACTCTCACGAGAAAATTTTACTCAGAGTTTATTCAAAGTGAATCATCACCCAATGAAACTGGGGGACAACATCAACGGTTTAACGAATAATTTGAGGAATGAACTCTCGTCTAAAACGATCTCACAATCATTCCCCTTAAGCCGTTCTTGAGGCACTGATGTGTTCCCTCACAAGCGGTGGTTTTATTATGAAATTCATTTCGCATGTATATGTCCGGTATGGAGATTTTGTTTTACAATCCGATCTTCATTACTTAAATCCGGGATAATACAATACACATGCAATCCCTCTATTAAAGTTGTTTTTCACTAAACAAGAATGGAGGTAAAAAACTCTTTTATTGATTCAATAAGAATTACAATTCGTGTAATAATCCGGAGCTGATCCCGGAACACAGCGAATTCAAATCAATAAAACGAAAAAGCAAACAAGAAAGGTGCTACTCTTTCTGGCTTGGGTCTCCCTCTTTCCCCTTGCCTTTGCCTCCGGTCTTGCCTCCTTCAGTGCGAGAGCTCGATCCTGTACTCGTGGGTTTCAGGAGGGAAGGTCTCATTGATTGACCTTTAGGTAAAGGAGCAAACTTATAAGGAGTGTTAGGCGGACTCTCTTGACGATTGTCAACGATGGCCACCAGTTTCCCTTGGTGAAACTCATAGAACGGATCAATACCGTTCAAACTAAGTGACACCTTGGGATTCCGGTATAACACTTGACGAATTGCTAACCCGAAAGCCTCCTTGACTGCTTGGTCACACATGTTTACAGCATCGTCCAGGTCTGCTTTCAGGGTCTTGACTTCGCCATTCGAATCCGCCAGCTTTGATAGCAGCTCCTTTTCCTTACGTGTCCAATCTTCCACTCCTAGAGAATGGACGACCTTAGCCTCCTTCAACCCCTTTTCCAGCTTTGAAGAGCGTTCCTTCTCCGTGCAGAGATGAGCATTGAGGTCAGCATTGATTTTCTTCTGATCAGAAACTTGACCCTCTAGCTCCTTGGCAAGATTCTTCAACTTGGCGATTTCTTCATCCTTCTTCTGATTTTCTTCTTCAGAAGTTTTTAATTTTCCTTCTAATTGGAGGATGATTGCCTTGTCCTTGCCAACCACCGAGGTGAGCCTCTCATTTTCTTTTGTGAGCTCGCGAACCGACTTGAGGAGCTCGGATAAATCAGCCAAGTGCTTCTGTCCGTCGTCGCAAGCTCTGATCAGTTCTTCATTCTTTAACGAGGGCTTCACCTTGGGTGAGGATTCAGGAACGCCCTCTGGAACAGAGCCCCCGTACACCGGATGTTGAACAAGACCGGAATTACCTTCAAGAGAGCAGGGGGCTTTGGGCGCGAAGTAAGTCGTTATTGGCTTCGCCCCATAAGTGATTATACTGCCGGGGGCATCCGGAGTGGGATCTTCCGCTCTCTTTTCTTTAGAGGGCACAAGCTCAGTAGCCCTTCTTGAAGTTTTTGGTTTTTTGGGCGAGGGTTGACGGTCTGAGGTCTTCGAAGGATCACGCTTAGTCCTCTTCTTTTTCTCGACCACCTTCTCAGATCCGCCCTCGATCAGAGGAATATCGTCACCAGCAGACGAAGTTAATATTATCATCTCCTGTAAGCAGTCATCCGTCCTGTTACACTACTTTGCTAAACAGCGGATCGACCCATCTTTCCCCAAAAGAATTAAGGATCATGCCCCAAAGACAGGCACCTTCTTCTTAATACGCACTTGGGGACATGTATATATTTATCCGTTCTAAATTTTATTTGTTATTTAATCTTCCTAGGCTATTATTTCAATCCGGCCTTAAGATTAATTACATTGAACGGATTAGTAACGATTTATATATACATGAAACAATGAAGACAAATTTCTTCAACCAAAATTCATTCATTGAAACGAAATTACATACAATAGTTTAAATCCGGAGTTGATCCCGGTACACAACTATGCATGTAAATAAAAACAAAACTACTGAGGAGGAATCTGTTCTTCAGTTTTTTGTGCCTCCTCAGCACCAGGCTCTCGTCCCCCTTCCTTTGGGACCTCCGCAGGAGTCTCACCTCCAGGAGCCTCAGCCCTTTCTTCAGAAGAGGGAACCTCGGACATAGAAAAGACGTAATCCGGTCCCATGGTTTGACCCTCAGGAAGAGGAGGCAAACCATACAGGGACATCGGTGGATCTTCGTGACGACCATCCACCACTGCGACTAACTTTCCCCCATGGAATTCATAGAACGGATCCATTCCATAAAGGTCAAGTTTCGCAGTGGGGTTGCGGTAGAAAACTTGGCGTATAGCTAGGCCGAAGGATTCTTCGACAGCACGGCTGCATATATCAACAGCTTCTTCTCTCTCAGCTTTCGCTGTAGCCAATTCTCCCCGCAACTTGGACAGCTCCTCACTAGACACCTCGAACTCCGCATTCCTAGCCTTCAGTCCCTCTATCTCAAGAAGGAACTTCTTCTCCCTTTGAGACCACTCCTCAGTATCAGCTTTATGTTTATCCTGGCTGCTGCGGAGTTCTTCCTCCTTCTCTGCCATTTTGCCTTCCAAATTTTTAAGATCGACTTTGAGTTTGAGATTCTCTTTAGTGATGAGATCCCCAAACTCCTTAGACTTGTGAAGACGATCTTCCATTAACTTCACGGCGGCTTTGTCCTTTTCCGAGGAAAGCTTGAGTTGTTTCAATTCGTCGCTCAATTCCTCAACTTTATCGGCGTTGCTAGCCAACTCGCTGATTGAAGAAAGCACTCCAGCAAGTTCGGCTAGCTGCCACCTTCCGGCCTCACACGCTTCCGTAATCTCTTTAGGACTGAGTGTAGGCCGGAGTTTGTACATCGGAGGAGGAAGAGTGGCTGGAGTAGAACCTTCATAAGAGAGGAAGGGGGTGAGAAACGAGGTAGTTGGGAAGGAGGTCGGTTCTGATCCAGAAACCCCGGCAGCAGGATCCTCCGAAACTTTTTGCTTCTTGGACTGACGCCTTGCAGGATCATTCTGGATCTTTCTTCTCCTTTCAGTAACGGGAGGCTGACCCGAGGTTACACCAACATCGGACTTACCGCCCTCAACCAGTGGGATGTCCCCTTCAACATCCGAGGTCAAGATGATCACCTCAGGACGATCCTTAGTTGAGGGCCTGGGCTTTACTTCATTCTCTCGAGCAACGGATTTACCAGCCGCCTTGAATTTTTTCAGTTTATCCATTTCCGGAGTTTGCTGTTCTATTTCACCTACATGAACAAACACAAGATGTCAGCAACTGCAAATATTCTATATATATTTGATAAAGGAGGAAAGATGAAATAAAACGAGAAGTACGCAAATATTCCTCCCGGACTCCGCTTGAGCTACTTAGCAGACGCCTACACGAAAAGACGTGACGACCTGTAGTGTGCGATTCAAGCGCGAACAACACTCTCGATGTCTCACGAGACAGATCGGATTGATCAGTGTAGTACGCGTGAGAGCTCAAGAGGAAATGCTCGTGTGTCCAGCTCAAGGGAAATTTGTCAACGTCTTCTTCATCCTTCCAAAATTTTGGTTTGCCCTTCTTGATGGAGATGCGAGTGAAGTAAGTCTTGAAGGACTTCCCATCAACCTTGACCGAATCAGTGTAAGACTCAAAGTTCACAAAGGAACAGAGAGTCCGGAGTGTCACTAAACCAACTCCGCCCTGCTTATTCGCCCTTCTAACTACCTGAGTGTAGTAGAACAGCATCGCTACTGTTGGCGTAAAGTTGAAGTGCTCCCCAAGCACTTCGAGAGCTCGGATGAGGCCCCAACCGTTGGGATGAAGTTGAGAGGGTGCACAGTTCAGAAACCTCAACACACCCATCTGGAGTTCGGTTAATGGGAAGCGGACACCCAAATAATGAAAGATGAAGTCGTACATGTACACTGAACGATCGTTGGGGACGACATGACATATCCGCTCTGTCGGAAGTGGTGCGTAAACCCTATACCACTTTTTTGTCTCCTCATCCGTACTCAGCGTGAACCTCGGTTGAATCCGAGATCCCTCCTCATCCGCATGACGAGAGGCCAAGTCCTTAAATTCGCTGGACACCCAACAGAAAGGCCATTTAGCCTGAACCTCCTCCCAATTCAGCCTCGAAGCAACAACGCTATAGAGACCTTCAGTTGTCCTCGAAATAGCGCTATTTCCAGAGGTTCCTTCTCCAGTGGCCATTTGGAAATATGTAGACCGAACTCCTTAATCTACGATAAGGAATAAAATGTCGTCAGAAAGTTGCAATCATTACTCACTGCATTTTTAAAGCAATTACAATCAGAGGGCGACTCTGAGAAGGGAAAGGTCACTTCCCGCAGTGAATAAGATCCCCTTTCTGAGCGACGCGGTTCAGTCTTAGGAAGAATCACAAGGATTCTTCCCCACGACTGTTAGGGTTGAGGGAAACTGATTCCCTCCCCTTAGATGAAGCCTACTTTCTATAACTACGAGTAGCAACTCAAAACGAAACTAAAGCGACAAGGAAGAGATAGTTACCTCAGATAACGGTGATGAATTTGAGGAACAAAGAAACCGTCGCAATGTAGGCGATAAACTTCCTTGCAAAATTTCTGCAGAGTTTCGTTGAGAAAGCAAAAGCAAGTGGAACTCAGAATCCACTAAGTATTCCTTTTATAGGAAACAAAGAGGACCGGTTACCTCCTCTTGAAGTTGTGTCGTTCTCGATAAAACGCACCCGTTCACAAGCGAAACGACACAACCGTTCCAAATTCTTGGGCGCCAAAACGATAGCGACTCAGCAAAGGGCTATCCACTAGGCCCAAAAGTTTCGAAAATTTCAGGCCCATTAAGCCCAAAACGACGGTTAATGAGATTTTCATCTCAGGCGCAATAATTGCTTGCCCACGTGATTAAAAGCATTAATGTCTAATCATGCAACGCAATTTACGCTTTACAGCCGTTACACGAACTTCAAGAGCTTTCAATTCCAATAAACTCTTGAAATTCTCACACAATGAATCTTTGTCTGAATCCGTTGTGACAGTACCGAAAGGTCTTTTCTATTAAATTCAGAGCGGTTCTTTACGAATGACAACAGATGCTAAGGAACTGTTACACACGTAAGCTTACCTATATTAAGACCTCTCGCAGGTTGAGTAGCTTATGTGAACAACTATTCAGTCCCTCACACAAGCTAGGGGACATATTTTATTATTATTTTTGTCCTAGTACTTTATGAATTGTCTGGTATGACAGAAAGGTCCTCTGGTATAAGTTTGGTATTATCTCTCTCACACACACGCCCACACACACACAAAATTTTACATCGGTAGGATATCTCCCAATTTAGTGAGAACTGAAAGTCTTCGAGTTCATCTCCATTATCCACTCTAACATTCATGTTGCATGGAGAATTCACGTGTCACCTACGAAGACACTTAGAAGCTTAAGTCAGTATAATGATCTACAACAGAACTAATACGAGTATTAAATGAGTTACCTTATGTGTTGTGCATACAGATATTTATAGGCATTAGTTGATAACTAACTCTCATATGACATGTGTTAGTTCTTGTCTTGTTAGTACATAAAAGGTTACTACTTGAGCCGTCCTAGCTAGCTCATTTGCAAGCCATAGGTCTAGTATTCCTATAGCTTTTGCATTGTTCTCCTCTAGGATCCAATTTTAAGTGACCTAGACGCGGAGAATGAGATAAGGTGCGGTTCGTGGAGCATTCTGCTTACCATTGTAACCGAGCTCATTATAGGTGTTATATAAAGGGTGTCACGCCCTTAGGATAGGAGTCGGTATCAAGTTCAGATCATTTTATAATATATATATATATATATATATATATATATATATATAATTTTATTAATTTAGCATCAATTTAAAGTTAAAATTTTCACCTTATAATTTTTTTATCATTTAACTTTAGTATCTTGTATGAAAATTAAGTTTTACCTATAAATAATATATACATTGCCTTCCAATTAAATAAAATGGCCTTTCACCAGATTAACGATAGCTATTTTTAATTAATTGGATAAGATTATAAAATGTATTCAAGTGGATCCAATTTGGATGGCAATGTAGATTTATGATTGGATCAAATAATTTTATACTTTAAAATTAATCCAATTTGGTCTTATGTAGAATGTATTTAATCAGAAATTTAATATCTTAGTAACACAATTCTTGTTTGACTTATTAAAGATTGACTTATTCTATTCATTCTATTTAAAGAGAAAAAAAAATTATCTATATACACTAGATTGTTCACTCATATATGGTACATATTTATAAATGAAATAATATTTTTATTTTGTAATACTAATTATTTAAAACATATAATTTATTTATCATAATTTTCTTCAATAGTTTTCTAAATTCACAGTAAGTACATTTTTTTTATAAATAAAAAAAATCGCCAAAAAATAGCGCGGGCAGGGCACTGGGCAATGCATATGTTGCTTCCAAGCTCCAGCATGTTTGTGTTGGCAATGATGTAGACACAAATCAAATACAAAAATGATCATTACAGCATCGAATTTCGCTAGTTTGCACCAGCTATGTTTGATAAAAGACAATGATCAACAAACGGTTTGTGTGAGCAAAAAGTGTAAGAGAATAAAATAAGAAAATAAAAATAAACACAATGGGAGCTATTTATGAAGTGAACGTCCGGTATTGACTTCTCTTTGTTCAACTAAATTGCCTCCCAATTTCATTCCTTTTCAATTATGTTATAACAATTCTCAGTGACTCAAGCTTAATATATTACTATCCAATGATCATGCAACAACAACAGAATGATAATTTAAATGCATTGTAAGACAATGGAGCAGAGTGAAGAAAGAGATTGAATACAGGGAATTAATCTCTCTGTGTGTATTATAAAACTGTTGTGTGATACAAGGATGAAAAACGCATTTTATAAAGAGATCCTAACAGAATATTAACAAACTAATAACCGCTTGAACCAAACTCATAACCAACCCCTTATATCAAGATGGTTTCCTAACATCCCCCCTCAAACTCAATGTGGTGGGGGAACAAACATTGAGTTTGTCCCTTAAATCTAGAAAAACAGCAGAGCTTGGTGATTTGGTAAGCAAATCTGCCACTTGAAACCTTGAAGGTAGATGTTTGATTGTAATCTCCCCTTTTGCAACCTTCTCTCTTACAAACCAAAGATCTAATTCAAAATGTTTGGTTTTGGTGTGCATAACTGGATTAGCCGAAAGAAGAATGGCACCTTGATTGTCACACCAAATCAAGGGAGATCTATGAGTTTGAACACAGAGTTCTGAAAGAAGAGACTGCAGATACATAATTTCTGTGATGGTGGAGGCTAAACTTCTGAATTCAGATTCTGTACTGGATCTGCTAACAACAGTTTGTTTCTTTGCCAACCAAGAGACTATGTTTGTGCCAAGATACACACAGTAGCCAGAGGTAGACTTCATGTCGGAGGGATCACAGGCCCAATCACTGTCACAGTATGCAGTGATATCCAAGTTGGGAGATGGAGTGAAGTGGAGGCCAAAATGTAAGGTACCTTTCAGATATCGCATGAGACGCTTCACAGCTTTCCAATGGCTTTCTAAAGGCTGATGCATGAACTGACATAATTTGTTCACTGTGTAAGAGATGTCAGGTCTGGTTAAAGTAGCATACTGTAGGGCACCAACAACAGACCTGTATTGGGTAGGATTGGCAGCAAGGTCAGTACCATCATTTAGAAGTTTAGTAGAAGGAGCCATCGGTGTTTTGACAGGCTTGGCATCCTGCATTTTGAGTTTGGCCAGGAGATCAGTGATATAGCTGGACTGATGAAGAAGAATGCCACCCGGGGGTTGTCTATCAACTTGAATCCCCAAGAAGTGATGTAAAGGACCTAAATCCTTAAGAGGAAAATAAGAAGAGAGTTGCTGAATGAGGTTATGAAGAGCCTGTTGAGAATTGCTGGTTATGAGAATATCATCTACATAAACTAGAATGTAAATGATGATGGAGCTGGAATGAATAATAAAAAGAGAATGATCACTCTTGGTTGGAGTAAAGCCCAGAGAAATGAGAACAGTAGCAAGTTTGGAAAACCATGCTCTAGGGGACTGCTTAAGACCATAAATTGCTTTGTTAAGCTTACAAACAGTGTCGGATGAACCTTGATGGAACCCTGGAGGCTGTTTCATATAAATTTCTTCAGTGAGCTCACCATGAAGGAAGGCATTATCAATGTCAATCTGATGTATAGGCCATTGTTTTGAAATTGCAGCAGCCAAAACTACTCTAATTGTCACAAGTTTAACAACAGGACTAAAAGTCTCAGCATAGTCAAGACCTTCCTGCTGAGTAAAACCCCGGGCAACCAATCGAGCCTTGTGTTTCAAAATGTTGCCATCTGGTTTGAACTTATTTTTGAAGATCCATCTGCAACCTATAGCTTTTCTGTTGATAGGTAAAGGGACAAGTTCCCAGGTTTTATTTTTCAAAAGAGCTTGATATTCTTCTATCATAGCAGTATGCCAAGCTGGAATGAGTAAAGCATCAGTATAGTCAGTAGGCTCAATATTTATAGTGTAGGCTTTGGGTTTAAAAATGCCAGCCTTTGCTCTAGTAAGCATGGGATGAGTGTTGGTAATGGGAGATTCAGGAGTTTGATGAGACATGGCAGGAGCAGAAGGAAAATGTTGAGGAATTATAGGAAGAGTATTGATATGAATGGGTGGATGATTAGAAACAGGATTGATTATAGGTATAAGAGGAGGGAGAGACATAGACTGAGGTTCATGATCATATGGTTTGAGAAAGAAATTTGGATTTGTCTTAAGAGGAAAGGTAAGCTCATCAAATTTAACATGTCTGGAGATATATAGTCTGCCAGAGGATGAGAGACACTTATAGCCTTTATGGGTTGCAGAGTAGCCAACAAAAATACAAGGTTGGGATCTGTAGTCAAGTTTGTTCCTATTGTAGGACCATAAGTGAGGAAAACATAAACAACCAAAGGGTTTTAAGAGGTTGTAATCTGGAGTTTTATTGAATAGGAGTTCAAAAGGAGATTTGAGGTTAGTATTAGGTGAAGGTAACCTGTTGATAACAAACATAGCTGTAGTGAAAGCTTCTGGCCAGAAATCCATGGAAAGATTGGAATTAGCTAAAAGAGTGAGGCCAATTTCAGTAACATGGCGATGTTTCCTCTCAGAGGTGCCATTCTGCTCATGTGTGTGAGGACAACTCAGTCTGTGAAGAATGCCTTGTTCAGCCAGAAAAGTTTTGAAAGCTATATACTCCTTTCCAGAGTCAGTCTGAAGAGCCTTGATCTTACTGTTAAATTGGTTTTCCACCATGCTTTTGAATTGAATAAAAGTACTTAAAGCTTCTGCCCTGGTATGCAACAAGTAAAACCAAGTAAATTTACTATATGCATCAATGAAAATTATATAATATTGGTATCCTTCTGGAGATGGTTTTGGGGAAGGACCCCAAATATCTGAGTGAATTAATTGAAGAGGAGAAGTGTACTGAGTAATAGAAGAGGAAAAAGGTAAATTGTGAGACTTGCCAATACAACAAGAACTACAATTTGAAAGTTTATTAAATCTTGGTACAGGAACATTACAACTTTTCATAACTTTTGATACAATTTGAAAAGATGCATGAGCTAGCCTATTATGCCACAGATTGTAATTGTTATTCAAGACAATGGAGTTATGAGCACTTATGCCATTTGTACAGTTAGATGATAGCAAGTTCAATTTGTGAAAAACATAGAGACCCTCTTTAAGTCTGCCTTGTAGAAGGATTTTCTTGGATACCTGACATTTAACCAAACAACACATGAGGATAGAATTCAAAGAAAACGTTATTGTCCTTGGCAAACTGAGATACACTAATAAGATTCTTTGAAATTTGTGGGACATGCAAGAGATTTTTTAAATGCAAGATATGATCAGTATTGAAAGCTTTGATGGAGGATGAACCAGAATGTAGAATTGGAAGGGTACTACCATTTGCAACCTGAACTTTTTTAGGTCCAGTGTAATCTGTGCGAGTCACCAATTTGTTAAAATCATTTGTAAGATGATTGGTTGCTCCGGTATCAGGGTACCAGTAGTCATCTCCTTGGTTTGAAGAATTCGAAGTAGTGAGCAAGGCTGAAATTTGAGGATCTTGAGGGGTGAGGTAATTTGAGGTTGTATTGAAGATGGGCTCAGCAAGTTGATCATCGAATCTTGACCAGCAATGATAAGCAGAGTGACCAAGCTTACCACATACTTGACACTGAATTCTGGTTCCATGGCCTTGAGTATTCTGATGAGAGAAAACTCTGCCACCTCGAGATCTGCCACGATTTGTGCCTCTTCCTTGACCACGACCTCTAGCTGTCCCTGTAAAGGGTTTCTTTCCTTGATTCTGAACCAAGTTAGCTTGAAAAGTGGGGGTTTCTTTAACTTTGTGTTTCTCAATCTGTTCTTCTTGGTGCATTAATAGGGCCTCAATTTGGGCAACTGAATAAGATTCTGCATGAGTCATACAGGAGGTAATAAAAGCATCATACTCCTCATTTAAGCCATCAAAAATCACGTCAATGTGTTCATCGGTTGTGAGAGGGGAGCCAATTGCAGCTAGGGTCTCAACCATATGTTTGATTCGAACAAGGTAGTCTCCTATTGAACCAGTTTTCTTGATATTACGAAGCTGAATCTTGATTTGCTTCACTCTGGCCCTCGTCTGTGATGCAAAATAGGTGTTGAGAATCTGCCAAATTTGGTATGACCATTGGCAGCCAACCATCCGAATCTTGAATGGCATGTCCATGGATTCAAGAAGCCAGGACTTGAGCAAATTATCTTATTGCTCAAAGTTTTCAAATTCTGCATTGATTTCTCCTTTTTCTTGTGCAGCGTCATCAACAAATTTCTTTGGAATAGCATCAGCTCCTGTGATATATTTCATCAGGCGAAAACCTTTGATTGTAGCCTCAGCATGCTGCATCCAGGTAAGATAATTGTCTTCTGTGAGTTTTGTTGAGATGGGAGAAGAAAATGTGTGAGGGTTAAACGCGGAAGTGGTAGCCATGTGCGGACCGAACAGGGATGATACCATGTAAGACAATGGAGCAGAGTGAAGAAAGAGATTGAATACAGGGAATTAATCTCTCTGTGTGTATTATAAAGCTGTTGTGTGATACAAGGAGGAAAAACGCATTTTATAAAGAGATCCTAACAGAATATTAACAAACTAATAACCGCTTGAACCAAACTCATAACCAACCCCTTATATCAAGATGGTTTCCTAACATGCATTAAGATCCAACCTCTTATTGGAAGCGTGAAGAGCTTTGAATGAATACTTTCATCTTCCTTTAAAGACCCAATTTGTCTCCTGATTCTATTATCCAATTAATGGTGCAACAATCACCTATCAACTAGTCAATTATAAGCTGCAGATGGTTTAGTTACATATATATAATCACAAAAACAATCATATAAGCTGAAACCCAACAAAATATAAAGATTCTAATAATAGAGATGATAAGAAAACCATAGTGGTTCAATTACTCCAAAGAGTCACTCTGCACTATGATGATGATGATGATGAGTGAAAGGGTAGGAAGGAGAGAAGGTGAAAACTGTTGCTTTATCGTCATGAGAATTAGATTAATTGATATATGATGAAATTGTGTTTTAAGTTGCAAGGGATCTATTTTAAAAGTAAAAATTGGGAGTTTTATTATCGTATTTATGAGCAAGGTTCATGTTAATCTTAACAGGACTGTGCCAAGTCTTAAACCAAAAACTAATGTCACGTAACTTTTATTAGCACATTCTAAATAGTAGACACGTGTTTCTTAAACATGACTCATACGGGATCCAACACAGTCGTGTTTGAACTCAATTTACTTTGACTTTGTAATTTTCCCGATTTCACCTTGTTTTGAGTTTTTTTTTATACCTTTGTTGTTCCAAGTTTCCCAAAAGCTTAGCCCAACTTCATTACTACTAATTTTTGCAATAAAACAAAAGTCATTAATGATTTTCATCATTAAATCATGTCTTTCTAGATGGAAATAACCTTAAATAATGTGGCAAAATGATAGTTTATACTTGGTTGGACATAATTTGTAAGTCTATAACCTACAATGCACAAAAATACTTAATAGGTGTTATCCATATACCAAAAACGTTTTGGATATGGAAAACAGTCAAGAATGCTAAAGAAACATTCCAGTTTTGAGGTAGGGCCACCTTGAAAACAAGGTAATTGTTTTGAGCTCATTATTGATAGAGAATCAAAATAAATAATAGTTACATTATGGGCCCGTTTGTTTAAGCTTATTAAAAAAGTGATTATAAAAAAGTGATTCTTTTATAATCACTTTTTTAATAAGCAGATCAGAGTTGCTTCTTAAAATAAGCTGAAATCAGCTTATTTTCAGCTTCTGCTTATTTTTGAAACTTTAAACAAACACATTAAAATTTAAAATAAGTGCTTTTTTTAATTAAAAAAGTACTTATCTCTTAAAATAAGTTTAAACAAACGAGCCCTATATAGAAGGAAAAATCAAAAACTTTAAATAAAGTAACAATAACTTATATCTTAATAGGTAAAGTGTTTGTGTTATAAATTAATAGTTGAAGATTCAACCCCTTCCTAACATAATAATTTTGTTTTTAAAGTTTTAATGATATTCATTACATATTTACATTTATTGTTGGGCATTAAAAAAAATTTAGATAATTGATAAATCATAATAAAATATTAGGATAATTTTAAGCAACTTAATTAAAAAAAATCTAACCGATATAAAAAAAATATCTATATAAAAGGATAAAAATTAGAAGAAAAGAGAACTACACCACATAAAATTTTCTTGTTCCATTATTATTTTTTTTGTTTCTATAATCTTCTTCATTTTGACTCACTCTCAATCATACCACAATCACTTGTTCATTAATTTTTGTTATATAAATTATTTTAACTATTTATTATTTTCTTTTCAAGTCTTTGTTAACTTTATTAACATTGATATCAATATTTTGTTAATTTTTATGTTTATAGGATCTTCATTTTTAATTTTTTATGGTCATTGTTAATTGTTTAATTCTTTATATTTTCTATATTATTTTTAAAGAAAAATATTGGAGTATTATTCATTATTTTCTGACTTATTATTATGCTTCACACCAAGATGAAATATTAATGATTTTGTTAATGTTGGTTTAGTTATTCTAATAAATTTTCTTCTTTGATAAAAAAAAAATACTAAAAGACCTTCATCTTTATGTCGTCTAACGTCCATAAAATTTTAGGACTAGTCCTGTTTTGAGCGACATAAGGCCATGACCCAAAGAAAAAGGCACACATTTATGGGCCATTTCTATTAAAAAAAAAATAACACCAACCTTTTTCTTCAACATTTTCATATTCTTCAATCGAATCCTACACACCTCCCCCTCTCTTCCTTTGTCAGACCATAACTCTTCCTTCCCATTACTCACAACCTCCAACGACACTTTCAGCATCACTCTCTCATCACGGCGTTGACAGCCTCTGTTCTTCCTCAGTCAATCGTCACCCTCCCTTCAAAAATTTGGGTGGTTATGTTTCGTAGGGTATAATAAATTAAGGACCACTTTACTCAAACAAGAGTAAGCTAATGTCAAAAGACAATTACAACTAGAGTTGGGTATACGGGTCCGAACCCACAAACCGACACATTTAATTATTCTTGTGATAAATAAGATGTATTACAATAAAGTGAAGGTAATACGACATGTTCACAAACTACATCCATAAGGCTTGAATGGTCCCTCTAAACAAAATACCTTGAAAGGAGACTTACAAAGAAAGGAAATAATAAAAAGCATCCATCGGTCGCATAACTGATCAAGGGCCACTACTGCTACTCCTAAAGACGAACTCTCAGCGACATCTATGTCCTTCCATTTCAAGTATGGCAGGATAGCGAAAATACAGTAATATCGGAAGGTGCTTCCAAGATGGGGTTTTCTTTTTCCTGGTGACCCATCCACAGACCACCATGATATTTTTTGAACATATCTCAACAATTGTATTAATGATTTCAATATTTTCATAAACTGTTATAAATATGGATTACCAAAATATATCTATTGTAATTTGAAATTTTGTTACGCCCTCTAACATGATAAAAAACTTTTTTTTTTTGTTACATGATGAAAGATTTTTGAATATTGAGATATGTTACAACGCTGGGGATAGAACTGCACACGAAAGTTCGGGCATTAAGGCCTGCAATTTCTCTCGCTTGAGTATAGATACTTAAGCATAAAAAACAAAGATGGTATAGATACTTTGGCAACAAACCCACGTAACATAGTTCTCCGTTTAACCATACCATAATTCAAAATATCAACCTTTTGCCATCCTATAAATACCATGTTCTCTCAAAACATCAGTCAATTTTGTTAAAGGATGTGTGAAACCAAGCATTTCTACGTATGGCTATTGCAATGTATAGGCCTCTTAGGCCTCATTGTTCTGTGCCTATGGCTTTCCTTACGACCCAAAAGCCCCTCATACTCCATTCTGTCCGTGTCCATAGAACAGCCCTCTAACTCAAATATAAACGGCACCATATTCTACATCCTTGAAATTCAGAACTCAAACAAGGACTCAAGCATTTACCATGATGACATTATATTGAGTTTCTTGTACGGGCAACAAGAGGACAAGGTGGCCGACACAACCATAGGCTCATTTCATCAAGGAACAAGTAACACACGGCAGGAATCAGCGAGTGTTAACGTTGGACCTCGACCACTCAAACCACTCTTAAATGCCATCTCAAACGCAACAGCAGAGCTAAAGGTTGCGTTGTTGACAAGATATAGATACAAGACATGGGGAATTAAGAGCAAGTACCATGGGTTACACCTTAATGGTGTTCTGCCAATTGATTCCAATGGGAAGCTTTCACCCAAGAAGAAAAAGTACACACTTCGTGCCAAATCCACAAAACTAGGCAGGTCTAGAATAATGCTATGACCTAATCTTCATTTCTTTTTCATTGTTTGTTTTTTGTTCGTTTGCCTCCCTCTAGTCCTTTTCTTCCTTGTAACACCAAGGATTCTTGTTTCCACTGTGTACGAAAGAGATCTTGCTTCCACCACGAGGGCAAGTATGAGCCTTTTTGGTAACCAAGTTGAGGAAACAAGATTCCATTGTATAGTATCTGAAGGGTCTTACAAGAGTGGAACTAGAATACAGGAAGACATACAAGATCATTTGGTTTAGGATTAATCTGGTTCAAGAACATTTCTTCCATCTAGAAGTATGGTTTTCTCTAGAATGTAGTATGTGCATACTGGTTAGAAAACAAAGAATTCAGTGTTTATGCATTTATTGATTTCTAGTAATATTCTTCTTCTTTTTTTTTTTTTTTTGGAATTGTCTTGTATGTAATTCTGCATTTAATTTAATGAAACCAAAAATTAGCATTAAAAACACTGCTCACTGCGCATTGATTTCAGTATTCAAGTATTTAGTGTTATTCCGTTACAATGTTTTCCACTGATAAACAATCTATTGGAGATTACTGCATCAGAGAATCTTTGTGATGCAGGTAATCAGACTCCACTAAGTCACTAACTATATATCAAAATATATTTTGCTGATATTAAGAATTCCTTCTCACCAGAGTCCGACATCTGCTGGCAACTTGTCTCCGCCACTGGTGAACTGGGACCTGCAAAGCAGACAAGGAGGTAGTTTATAAATACACCAAACGAAACAGTCAATATGTATGTTTGAATGCATTTTACAGATTAAAGAATAAAATGATAGATCATTACAGCCGGAAAGCCACCGTAGTCCCCAGGCTCTTTGATGTCCTTGGTCACACAACTTGCTGCAGCAAGCCGAACCTGCAAATGCTGTTTAGTCAGATATTTTGTCCTCAACCCAGAGTTTCTCAATCCCGATTTCCCAAAAAAGTAAAAATAGTACAACAGCAACCAATTTTATAAAGTGCTGATTGATCAATGTTTAGGCCAGCAAACAAGGAATTATAGGTTGTACTGACACCATGAAGCTTAAAAATTCTACCTTGTAGACTATGCAGATGAGAGAACAGGCATATATGAAAGGATTTAAAGCTTCAGATTAACCAACATGTATGTATTTCTCCTGTCTTTCAAGTAATACTACAACTTTCCAAAATCAATCTAGTGGAGTCGTATTTGTCTCAGAACATGCTGTCAAAGTCCACTTATCCATCAACTAATCACCATTCACTAGCCATCTTCAATTCAATGCACCTATGCTATAAGAGGTTAACGACATAACATCAGGAAACAAATGCATACCTTAGATATGATGGACACATGATCTCGCACTGCCACCCTTCCTCCCATGGTCACATAATCTCCTATGCTGAACACACCAGAGTACCAGAACCAGACAAAGTTGTAACACGTGAGAAATTCAAAAGCCTCTCCAAGAAATTTAGTTCTAATATGAATTTTGACCAGACAAGTCAAAAACTAAAATTCACTGTGTAAGAGCAAAATGAATGATGATGACATACGTTACTGAACCTGCAATCCCAACTTGTCCACAAAGCAAACAATTCTTCCCAATAACTACATTATGGCCAATCTGCAGAACCAATCAGAACAAAAGAACAATTTTTTTTTCTTAATTATGAAGAAGCTAATTGTTAACCTGAACTAAATTATCTATCTTTGAATTGTCCCCAATAACTGTATCTCGCCAGCTACATAAACAAAGAGTGGCTAAAATGAGCAATAAAATGAAAGATAAAAAAAAATTGATTAATAAAGACAATAAACCACAACCTGCCCCTGTCAATGCACGTATTTGCACCAATTTCCACATGGTTCCCTATAATTACATTCAACATCTACAGATTTAAGCAAGAAAAGCATGTTAACTATTATGTTTAGTACAACTATAGCCTAAGCCAGGCAAATGCCAATATGAAACACCAAAAGCAACAGTAAACATAGAGTTCAAAATCAATTTACAGATACAGTAACACATCCAACCAACCTGAGGCTTCTTTATCATGTTACCATCATCGTCCACAAAAAATCCAAATCCTACAGGTCAAATATAACCATATTATTATCAGACAAAAACTGATCCTACAAAAGATAAGTGTCCAGTGTTAAATTACTTCATCTAAATAAACATGTATCAGCTATTCATTGTTAAGCATCATGAAGTGCAAAAAGGTTAAACTTCTCTGAATTACAGATACTATAATTGCTTAAGGCAGTAAAGTAAGATCCATACAAGAGCATTTATTCTTTCTTAAAGTTTACTTGAATTTATAAAACAAGCAAGCTAAGAAGTTGAACTTTACCATCTTGACCAATGCAGACTCCATTGTGAATTACACATGAATCACCTATACAGCAATTACTAAGTGCAACATTAAATCTGTAAAAGTATAGCTGTGTCAGAATCACATCAGTACAAATACAAATTATCAGACACAACTCACATAAGTTCACTTTGAAAATCCAATATATACAAGTGTTCAGACATAAGCATGCATATGAACCTCTTTAAAGGGACAGAGCATCAATTCAATTGAAGTTATATATAACCTACACCTACTAACCCCAAAGGTCTCACACTAATGAAAGGCATCTATTATACCCCATGCCTACTATAATAACATATGCTTTCCGTGGAACAGGAAAAAAAAATAGCATCCAAGTGGCAAGTTTTGTTAAAGAGAAAAAGAAAAGTGTACCCTATGTTTGTTGAATGAGCAATTGTAACAGAAGGGCCAACAATAGTTCCAGAACCAATACGAACATTGGGACCAACGACAGAATCTGCATGAACAACAGCTCCAACCTCTACAACTGCAGTGGAGTCAATGCAAGCTGAGTGGTGGAAAGTGCCACCACCATTATGCCATTTCCCACAACCATCCTCTTCTAATCTTGACAACCACGTACATGAAAATCAATTAATCTTATAAATAAAACAACATGGAGAAATGTACGGAACGACCACCCACCTGAAAATACGGAGAAATGACGAGGAGAAGAGAGAATAGCGAGAAAGTTAGCATTTTGATTGAGTTTGAGAAAACTGGTTGAAGCAAAAGCAACTACCCTCCTTCCAGCCGTAGCCATCACTGATCACACTTCACCTGCTACAAGGGGATCGTCACTTATTACATCGGCTCTCTAACTTGGACTCATTTACCCGATGTGGGATTCGATAGCCCAATCTTTTCGGCCCATGTTTCTCATTTTTTTTTATAGGAAAATTTTCTTTTCATTATATAAATTTTAATTATAATAATAATGAGAAATTAATATATTTTTAAAATATATAGTTTTTTGAACTTTATTATTTATTTAGATTTTTAAGATCTATTTTCAAATATTACTTTTACCGTAATTAGAATGTATGTGTTATATATATATATATATGATTTGTATTAAAATATATATTTGTGTTATTAAAATTAATGAAAAATAAAATATAGTAAATTGTGTCCTTTTATTGACATGGGAGGACTTTTAAAATATCATAGAAGAAAATTGAATATAAAGCAAAGGAAGGGAAGGGGGTATATGGTGGGTGGTCCAATATTTATGGATGTATATTTAAAATTCAAAATTTTATTCACAACGAGTTTTACCAGATGTATAGTTTTTTTTATCCCTGTTTCAAATTAATCTCATATTATATGTGTCAAATTAATTTCATGACAACCTCATATTTATATTTGAATGATATTATTTTTATGATGTTTAAAATGTTGTGTGAAGTGGGTATTTCAAAAGAAGTCTCACATTGTTTGGCATGTGAGTGATACTAGTGTATATATTGAAACTAGTGTGTTTGGGCTAATGAACAAGTAAGAAAGGTTATGGGCTCGTGCGCATATGAGATTAGCCCAAAATGCGATTTGCCCCCCTCCCCCCTACGCGCACGAATATGCGGATGTGAAAACTTTTTTATTTTTAGTTTTGTTAAAATTAATTTGAATTTCAAAACTTTATCCGGAAATAGCTATTTTTGATAGTTTGAAAATTGAATGGCTTTATCTTTTAGTTTACCGGGTCAAACATTATCTTTTTGGATTTGTTGTAACATGATTCCATTATCTGTAATTAACCGTTCACTAAGGCTTACAGATAAGATTCCTTTTCAAAATTTAAACTTAATTATAAAACTGTTTCTAATTTTTTATATTTTAATACTATATCTTAATCATTTTAAAATATCTTTTTACCCTTAAACTGGTTACATGTTTTTATATAATGTTACACCAAAAACCCTAACGGCATCTCTTCTTCTCTTTCTCGCCGTCCCTCTCTTCTTCTCAGCTGGGTTTCCTTTTCTTTCCTCTTGCTAGTTCTGGACCTGGTTAACACCAGAAGGGGCTGTTGTATCCTGGGGAGTCCGCATACTGCGAATAACTCTTAAAGGCAGTGCTACTACACGCCTCAGCCTACTATTATTCTCTATAATCTTAAGAGTTATTCTTATGGCTGACAACAACAATGCTGGCGCTGCTCATAATGTGGGTCCTACCGACGGCCAACCGGACCCAAACGCGGTTCAAAAATAACCACCTGTTTCCAATGCTACAGTCACCATGGCCAAGCCTCTCCCAGACGTTTCGAAGATCAAAGTTTTCGGTGGTCAATCCTACCGCCGTTGGCAGGAGCGTGTTTTCTCCGTGCTTGACATGCATGTCGTTGTATGGGCTATCTCTGAACCCAAACCAACCCAACCTAAACTCATTGATGCATGGACCAATGCAAACAAGGTATGTAGGTACATCATTCTTAGTACTTTGGCTAACGATTTGTTCGATGTTTATTGTGCCTACAAGGAAGCGAAAGAAATATGGGATTTCCTCAAACTGAAGTACACCGCTGAGGATGCCGGAAAACAAAAGTTCGTTGTGGGTAACTTCTACCGTTGGGAGATGACTGACGACAAAGACATAAGAGCACAAATCAATGAATACCATCGGCTTCTAGAGGATCTCAAATCAGAGAACCTTTCTATGCAGGATGAACTAGTGGCAGCCTTCCTCATTGAAAATCTTCCCCACTCCTGGAAGGACTACCAACAACAACTTAAACACAAACACAAACAGCTCTCTCTGGCGGACTTAATCACTCACATCATCATTGAAGACACTAATCGAAAGGAAGAGAAGCAAGCCTGAGCAAAAGCTTTGGCAGCAAGAGCAAACATGATACAAAGCAACTCTTCAAGGAAAAGGTATGAAAATAAAAAATCTTTTGATCATATTCCTAAGCCATCTAACCCCCTACCTTTAAAAGGAAGGGTTTTTGCTATGTGTGTGGAAAACCAGGTCATCATGCTGCTGTGTGTAGGTTCAGGAAGAGAAACGACGTTCCTCCTAAACCAAAGGCAAACTTGGTTGAAGGAGATGATATAATTGTTGCGGTCGTTTCTCAAGCCTTGATTGTGGCCAATGTGAACAAATGGGTGGTAGACTCAGGGGCTACCAGGCACATATGTGCAAATCGAGAAATGTTTTCCTCCTACACAATGGTGGGAGATGGAGAAGAATCAGTATATCTTGGTGATTCCCGCAAAGCTGATGTTGTCGGGAAAGGCAAGATTCTTCTAAAGGTCACATCGGGAAAGACACTAGCACTAAATGACGTTTTGCATGTACCTAGTATAAGAGCGAATTTGATTTCTGTGGCTCTATTGGGAAAGTGGGGGTTAAAGTGTCCTTTGAATCAGACAAAATTGTGATGACCAAAAATGGTGTTTTTGTGGGTAAGGGATATTGTGATCAAGGGTTGTTCATTTTAAACATTTTAGAAATTATTAATAATAATTTATCTTCAGCTTATATGCTTGACTCGTATGATATTTGGCATGCTAGATTAGGACACGTTAGTGTACCTTATTTGAATTGTATGCGTGTTGATGGTTTAATTTCTGGAATTAAAAATGCATGTTTAAATAAATGTCGTGTATGTATCGAATCAAAAATTACGAAATAACCGTGTATTTCCGTTCAACGTGAATCAGAATTACTTGATTTAATCCACACCGACTTAGGAGATTTAAAACAAACAATATCTAGAGGTGGTAAAAAATATTATGTAACTTTTATAGATGATTTTTCTAGATACACTAAAGTATATCTAATTAAACATAAAGATGAGGCGTTTAACATGTTCTTACTTTATAAAGCCGAGGTAGAAAATCAATTAAATAAGAAAATAAAAAGAGTTAGATCTGATAGAGGTGGCGAGTATGTATTGTTTAATCAATTTTGTGAAAAAGAAGGAATAATCCATGAAACAACTCTACCCTATTCACCTCAATCTAATGGTGTAGCTGAAAGGAAAAATAGGACCTTAAAAGAAATGATGAATGCACTATTAATTAGTTCTGCCGCACCAAATAACTTATGGGGTGAAGCCTTATTAATAGCTTGTCATCTTCAAAATAGAATTCCCTATAAAAATTCTAGGAAAACTCCCTATGATCTGTGGAAAGGTCATAAACCTAATCTTAAATATTTAAAAGTGTGGGGGTGTTTGGCTAAGGTAATGTACCAGATCCTAAAAAGAGAAAAATAGGATCGAAAACCTCAGATTGTATGTTTATTGGATATGTTGAGCATAGTGCTGCATATAGGTTTCTTGTCATTAAAAGTGATGTGCTTGATTGTAATACTATCATTGAAACTAAGAATGCAGAATTTTTTGAGCATTTATCTCCCATGAAAAATAATTTTGATAATACTCCAAAAATGAGAACCCATATAATGATTTGAGAAGAAGTAAGAGACAACGAAAAGAAACATCCTTTGAAAATGATTTTTACACATATCTTGTTGGAAAGAATCCTTTGACTTCCTCTGACTCAAATTTTTGGAAAGAAACAATTAAAAATGAATTAGATTCAATTTTAAAATCTAACACTTGGGCTCTAGTCGATTTACCTCCGAGAACTAAGTCCATTGGTTGCAAATAGATTTTTAAGAAGAAGCTTTTACCAGATGGTTCAGTTGAAAAATACAAAGCTTGTTTAGTAGCAAAAGGTTTTACACAAAAGGAAAATATAGATTATTTTGACACCTTTGCCCCGGTAACAAGAATTTCTTCTATAAGAATCTTAATTGCTTTAGCATCCATTCAAAATCTAGTTATTCATCAAATGGATGTAAAAACTGCCTTTTTGAATGGTGAGCTAGAAGAAGAAATTTACATGGTTCAACCTGAAGGTTTTGTTGTCCCTGGTCAAGAACATAAAGTATGCAAACTTCTTAAATCTTTATACGGATTAAAACAAGCACCTAAACAATGGCATGAGAAATTTGATGCGATTCTAACTAGCTATGGTTTTTCCTCTATTGAAGTTGATAAATGTGTCTATATAAAAACAAAAAATGGTGAATGTGTGATTGTCTGTTTGTATGTAGATGACATGCTTATCTTCGGAACATGTGATGCTATTGTATACGATACTAAGTGTTTCCTTGCTTGTAATTTTGATATGAAATATATAGGTAATGCAAATGTGATTCTGGGAGTTAAAATTATAAGAAAGGGTAACAGAAGAGCATTATGTTGAGAAACTTCTTCAGAAGTTTGGACACCTCGACACTAAACCAGTGTCAACCCCTTATGACTGTAACTCTCAGTTAAAGAGAAATACTGGTGACCCTGTATCACAATCTGAATATGCTCAGATAATTGGGAGTCTGTTGCATTTAATGAATTTTTCAAGACCAGATATAGCTTATGCTGTTGGCAGATTAAGTAGATACACACACAATCCCAATACTGAGCACTGGACAACATTGTCTAGGTTGATAAGATATCTGAGAGGTACCATGGATTATGGTATTCTGTATAGTGGATTTCCCGCTGTGTTGGAAAGATACAGTGGTGCAAACTGGATCTCAGATTCAGATGAGATAAAGTCCACTAGTGGTTATGTATTTACACTAGGCGGTGGTGCTGTCACCTGGAAATTAGCCAAACAAACCATTATTGCGAGATCCACTATGGAGTTAGAGTTTATAGCTCTGGAGATGACTGGTAACGAGGCTGAGTGGTTGAGAAACTTCTTAGCGAGTATACCTCTAGGGACAAAACCAACGCCTTCAGTGTCTATGCATTGTGATAGCCAATCGGCTATAGGTGTTGCTAAATATAATTCTTACAATGGTAAGATCCGGCATATACGATTGAGACATAAAGTTGTAAAGCAGCTGCTGAAAGATGGAATCATATCTATTGGATATGTGAGGTCAGAAGTGAATTTGGCCGATCCTCTGACTAAACCATTAAGTAGAAAACTTACTTATGAAACATCGAGGGGAATGGGACTACAGTCCACGTCAGAATTAATAATGATGGGAACCCAACCTTTGTGATTGGAGATCCCATGAAGAAGGTTCATATAGGTAATAACAAGTCATTGTTAATTCACTAGCACTTTCCTTTCCCATTCCTATGGTGTGTGAAGTGCTAGGCTGCATTGAATAAAAGGTTAGGTTATAAAACCTTTAATGATTTTATATCCCTTATGGGTGGTGTATATAATGCAGGATACACTTGATGAGATCACCTATATGAGTGTCAAGTAGGGCCACTTGCATGAGGTTAAGATAAATCTCTAGAGCACTCATGAATAACCAGGCACACGCATGGCCTAAATGCGCTAAACGACAATAACGGCAAGAGAAGTCGAGTGTAATATGACAAGTAAGCCTCTAGCTTACTCTCGAGTGATGTTTGGTTCATAGAAGCTATGCTTCACCAACACACTGTATGGTATGCTTATTTGTCTAGGACTTGGTTCATAGTCCAAAAGACACCAAGTCTGATGTATTCACACTCATGATGTAAACCCAGCAAACTCAATGATATTTTTTTTAAAAAAAAATATTCTTTGTTATTTTGAAATTGTTCTACTGTTTTAAATTCTTTTGAAATATGTGGGGGATTGTTGTGTGAAGTGGGTATTTCAAAAGAAGTCCCATATTGCTTGGCATGTGAGTGATACTAGTGTATATATTGAAACTAGTGTGTTTGGGCTAATGAACAAGCAAGAAAGGTTATGGGCTCGCGCGCATACGAGATTAGCCCAAAATGCCAAATCTAGTGCAAATCTTCCGATTTGCCCCCCCTCTGCGTGCACAAATATGCGGATGTGAAAACCTTTTTATTTTTGGTTTTGTTAAAATTAATTATTCCTTTCCAAAATTTAAACTTAATTATAAAACCGTTTCTAATTTTTTATATTTTAATAATATATCTACTACACGCCTCAGCCTACTATTATTCTCTACATAAAATTAGTCTCAAAATGAAAATAAAGAAACATGTTCCTAAGCTAGCTAGTACATACATATCAAATGGTCAGTGGGAAAATAAATAACGGGTTTTACATAAGCCCCTGTTCTTTTTACACAATCGTAGAGAAAACATGTGTACAGTTGTCTTAATTCAAATGAAGGAAAGGAATTGGAATTTGAAGATTCCATGTTCTTGCTTTTGTGCGTGATGAGTGAGACTTTTGTTGACAATTTGGGGTTGTTGTTGGCTACGCTTTAATCTTATCTGTTCTAAAATTTTATTTGTCCACTTCACCTATTAGTAGGTGTTTTATGATTAATCTAAAAAAGATTTTATGATAAAACAAAATTTTAATTATTTCGAATAATGAATTAATTTTAAGAATGTTAAAGCAAGTCAAGTTTGATGGGTTGGCCCGTTAACCAGTTTAAAATAGGGTGAGACGAGTTGACCAAATTCAAAATTAGTCACCTCACCTCGTATTTTTATAGGTTTTTGGTGGGGCAGGGTGAGTTGACCCGACGGGTTATATAATATTTTATTTTAAAAATAATACATAATATTAATAATATCTTATAAAAATTTTTGGAGAATACACTTTACTAGTTTGATTATTAGTGTTAGTGGTAGTTTGATAACTTTAATCATATATGTTAAACAATGAGTTTGGCTAGTTTAATTATTGATGTTGGTTTGATTATTTATTCTGAATAGATGTTGAACTTTTTATTATTGAATATTAATGAAAACTTAAATGTTTAATCCTTATTTATTATTGTTAATTTATTATGAGGAATGAAATTATTTTATTTTAGCATATTACTTTGATTAGTGTTTGAGTTAGAATTATTAAGGTTGCGTTTAGTTACAGAAAATTATTCTAGTCTTATGAGAAAAGTTTTTCACTTGTTTTTCAAAATTTTCATTTCCTATAATTTTTTTCACTTGTTTTTTCAAAATTTTCATTTCCTATAATAGCTAGAAAAATTTTGAAAACTCGTTTAAATAATATGATAGTTTTTCAATTTGAAAAACTATAAAACTAAAAAAGTTATTTAGGTGCACTCAGTTTTTCAAATTTTTTCAAACATTTTTTAATTCAAATTGATTGAGATATGTTATATATATATATATATATATTATTTATGACAATATTGTATAATATATGCATCACATAAAAATTATGATATAAATTTAGAGTAATATTAAAATAAGAGCAAATGAGTTTGTGTTTAAATATATTTCAAAATAGTTACAAAGAATAATAAAAATATTATCATGATACATCATAAAAATCATACAAAATATTAAATCTTAAATTTAATAAAAAATAAAAATGTAAATTAATAGATATGGTGGGGTTGGTCTTTCCGCCAATAACTAACTTATAATATAGATAAAGTATCTACAACCTTTGGCATTTCTTTTGTTAAGCATATTTCAGGAAAGCCAATTCAATATTTAAGAATAATAATACTAATTTAAATTAACAATGCAAGTTGTCGTATTTCTAATTTTCGAAAACTTGTAGCAGTTGAACTTTTCGAATTAGTAGGAGTTTGTTTCATATTCCCATTTGGTAACAACAGTCTTTATTTCGTAATTCAATTATCTTATATTGTAATCAATTAACATCTTTTCTTTTTTTTTTACTTTTATTAGAAAATTTTTAAAAGAGTTATATGATTTTCTTAAAAAATAGAAAATCAGTTTTCTATTTTTCTATAAAAAAATTTAAATAATTTGTAAATAAACATTTTTTTATTTTTTTATTTTTTTAAGAATAATTTTCTATTTTTTAAGAAAACTTATGAACTAAACGTAATATAATATAATTATATTCAAATTTTTATTTTAGTGGTTTGTTTTTAAAATTTTAATTAATTTTTTCTTATTAAAAATAATAAGTTAATTGACTTTTAATAATTTTTATTATTTTATATTTTTAAACGGACGAACTATTAATCGACCTCCTATGAAAAACCTTTTTCTAAATTTTACAAAATAATTTTATTTTTTTATATTTTTAAAAGTTGGTGGGCTAACCCGTCCCCGTCCCATCTTGCCATCAAGACGAGACGAGCCCAAAATTTCAACCTGCTTCCAGTAAGGGGCCAAACTCGCCCCGCCCTGTATTTTGACGGGTTGATGATGGAATAGGGTAAGACAGGACAGGTAACCCGTATTTATATCACTAATTAATATTAATTTTTAAACTTTTTATTTTTTCATAATTCTGATTTTTCAAATGAATGCCCATTAAATAGAATGTACCTTTGTGGGCTGGGTCATCCCTCGTTGATCTTACGCAACCATAAGTCACGGTTTTCAAATTAGATTTTTGGACTTTTCTTCTTTAACAATTTATAATAAAAATAAAATCCCATTGACTTACTTTATTGACTTGCGTCTTGTATAACTAACATAAAATTTTCTCGCCCATCAAGATTCCTCGCACAGAACAAAATATAGTTTTTTGGTTGCGCTTATTTATGGACAGTGAAGGTGTATCCATGGCTTCATTGAAATTTATGTTACTGTTCATCCTTCTTTGTTTCCTTAACTGGGACAGCACCAAAGCACAGGGACCAGACTCCCCCTCCACCACCCCTGTCTATCTTTACCAAAACTGTTCAGGCGGCAACACCACTGCCAACAGCGTATTCCAACAAAACACCAACACTCTTCTAACTTCCTTGGCTTCAAACGCCACCACCGACTTCTTCAACACCACCGTCTTAGGACCCTCCCCCTCCGACACGGTACGAGGTCTCTTCATGTGCAGAGGCGACGTATCCTCCGCGATGTGTCGCCAGTGCGTGCTGAACGCAACGCAGCGTCTCAACACACAGTGCTCCCTCTCGAAACAGGCCGTGATATGGTACGACGAGTGCATGGTTCGCTTTTCCAATCGCTCTTTCTTTTCCACCGTCGACACAAGGCCCCGCCTCGGCCTGCTTAACACTGCCAACATCTCCAACCAACAAACCTTCATGCGTTTGCTTTTCCAAACCGTAAATAAAACCGCTGACGAGGCTGTTAATAAAAACAACTACTATGCCACCGGGCAAGCCAACATTTCTGGGTTTCAATCGTTGTACTGTTTGGCTCAGTGCACGCGTGATTTGTCCCCTCAGGATTGTAGAAGGTGTTTGAGTGGTGTTATTGGGGACCTTAATTGGTGCTGTAATGGAAAGCAGGGAGGAAGGGTTCTGTATCCAAGTTGTAATGTTAGGTATGAGCTTTACCCTTTCTATCACCTCCCTGCTTCTTCCCCACCTCCACCGCTTCTTTCTCCTCCTACTACCTCTGCTGCTTCAAGAGGTAAAATCGTCGATTTTTTGTACAAACTTTTAAAAATACAAAATAACACCACACTTTCACAGTTATAAGTGAAAATGGATAAAAACAGAAAATATTTTCTAAACTAAATGGCGCTTTGGTTACCCTTTAGCTAAAAGGATGAAAAGATAGAATCTTTTTTATGTTTTTGGAATGGGATGCAGGAAATGGTGGGATCTCGGCTGGGACAATTGTTGCAATTGTGGTTCCAATAACGGTTGCTGTGCTTATTTTCATCGTGGGCATTTGTTTCTTAAGGAAAAGAGCAAGGAAGAATCGTGACTCTGTAAAAGAAGTAAAGAGTAAGGGTCCATGCCGCCAGCCAATAACTAAATGTTCCGACTTTTTTTTCCTCTTTTATCTTTTTATAGTTGCTCTGCTGTCTTTCCTGTAGTAATTTTGTTTCTGGTTTGGATTTTAAGCTGCGTATGACATTACCACTGTGGAGTCCTTGCAATATGATTTTGGCACAATTGAAGCAGCCACAAACAAATTCTCTGAAGATAACAAGTTGGGCGAAGGTGGATTCGGTCAGGTTTACAAGGTACGGTATGGTACTTAGTTAGTGTAGTGTGAATATGTTGGATTTACATTTAGATATAATTTAATTTTATATGTGAAATTCAGGGCACTCTTCAAAGTGGACAAGAAATAGCTGTCAAGAGACTCTCCAAAAGCTCTGGGCAAGGTGGAGAAGAGTTTAAGAATGAAGTGGTGGTGGTTGCTAAGCTTCAACACAGAAATTTAGTGAGGCTTCTGGGATTTTGCTTGCAAGGAGAAGAAAAGATACTTGTTTATGAATATGTGCCCAACAAAAGTTTGGACTATATTCTGTTTGGTAGGACCATCCTTCTGGAGTCTATTAGTTTACACTTAGCACACCCCTTTAGAGTTTATTTTCCAGTTTTTGACCCATATATGTTACCAAACTTGAGGAAGCTATGAATATCTAATAACTAATTTAAAACATTATCCATTGGCCTAAACACACCTACAAAGTGTTGAGATGTTTCTCCTAAATTACTTTACTTTTTTATTTGATATTTTTCATAGGAATTGAGTGATTTTACCCAATTAATTTGTAGATCCTGAAAAGCAACAGAAGTTGGATTGGGCAAGACGATACAAGATCATTGAAGGGATTGCTCGTGGTATTCAATATCTTCATGAAGATTCCAGGCTTAGAATTATACACCGTGACCTTAAAGCTAGCAACATATTGTTGGATGGAGATATGAATCCTAAAATATCAGATTTTGGCATGGCAAGAATATTTGGAGTTGATCAAACTCAAGGAAACACCAGTCGAATTGTAGGGACTTAGTAAGTACAATTTTCATTGTGGAAGCACTGGTTTCTAATTCCAACAATCTATCAAGCAAAAACCATTTCTCAAATGTCTTGGAAGTTTCAAATTTCTGTCAGACAAATTTTAAACGCCATTTACACCATTCCAGATTTGTGTTTTTTGTTTTCCTTTGCTAACGGTTCAACCTATGTTATATATAGTGGTTACATGGCTCCCGAGTATGCAATGCATGGAGAGTTCTCTGTTAAGTCTGATGTGTACAGTTTTGGAGTCCTCCTTATGGAGATTCTAAGTGGCCAAAAGAATAGCTCTTTCTATCAAACAGATGGTGCTGAGGATCTATTGAGCTATGTAAGTTGAGACTTGAGACTTGAGACTTGTATGGGCTAATTCGTCCAAATTGTGTATTTCTGCTAATACAACAACAAAAAGGCCTTATCCCACATGATGAGTTGGCTACATAGATCATACAACATCACTAGATCTTGTCTGTGTACTTCTGCTAATGAAAAAAAAAATAGTATTCACATTATGACAAATGGATGAATATTTATGCAGGCTTGGAATGTTTGGAAGGATGGAGCTCCATTGGAACTTCTGGATCCCACATTAAAGGAATCCTATACTCCCAATGAAGTTATGAGAAGCATTCATATTGGTTTGCTGTGTGTCCAAGAAGATCTAGAAGACAGACCTACAATGGCTACAATAGTTCTTATGCTGGATAGTAACACTGTTACTCTACCAACTCCTAAGCGGCCAGCTTTTTTCATACACAGTGGAACCGATCCAAGCATGCCAAGGGAGCTGCAATTTGATCAAACCATTACAAAGTCTGTGAATGAGATGTCAGTTAGTGAAATGGATCCTCGATAAGCTTGATTGTTAAGAGCTTTTGATCTGTATCATTGACCATGTAGACGTGTAGTTATGAGTTATAATGTCATGAAAATATGACCCTATTTTGAAACCTTGGAACACTTTGTAATTTGTATTTTAGTTGCTTGTTTTTTTAACGTGGTGAAATAATATATTTTGGTCACATAATGCAACTAGCAAAACGATTAGTTACATATTTGAGAGCAGACAAGTATGGAACATAGTTGGTGTTTCATTTGTGTTTTGAAACAGTGTTAGCTTCCAAACCAAATTTGTCGAACTTGACACTCAATACTAAGGAGGTGTTACCACTAACCAGTTTTCTTCCTGAATCTGGAAGCTTTAGAGAATTTTACATACCCACCCAAGAAAAACAAAGCATGGTCTTGCGTAGGTGCTCCTACTGAAGATAAGGTGGAAAAACTCGCATTTGCTGATCATGGAACATAAAAGTACTATGATGGTCTAGTGATGTTGACACTTAAGCCATCAAAATTGACTCTAAAATGTCCACCAATCAGGGTCTAGCTAATTGAATGTGGCTGGTCTTTAAGGTAATGGTGCCCGTCTTCGTTGGCCTTCATAATTTTCCACAAAACGCGATTGTCCCCACAATCTTTTTATCTCCACTAACTGTTTATTTATTTTTGCCGTTGAGAGGAGAAGACTATTATCCAAAACGTAGGAATCACATAAGAGGAATTTTCATTTGAATTTTAACTTTGAGACCAAACTATCTATCAATTATCATATCAAATGTATGAGACTTTATTATTCTCCATACTGTGAGTCAAAGCGTTAGTTCATGCCTACAGCCTACAGCCTGTCCTAAATTTTCTTTGTTCTTCTTTATGTGTTCTGTTCTGGCCTCTCATTGGTCTAAGCTCATCAAGTTATTATAGTATACTCCCATTAATTATCTTATATCTACCCATTACAACTCAATTATTGTTATCAAAACTAAATTTAACTACTTAAATCCATCGGCTAAATCATGAATCTATAAAGATTCAGGTTAATGGTTCGATTATTGATTTGATCACAAAATATTTAAATCGATATTTTTATTGATTTAATAAATGATTCAACTTTAAAAATATTGGATACTAAACATTATAACATTCAAATTTCTTTTGACTCAATAATAATATTTAAATTAAGAGAAATGATAAAAAATTCTCTTGGTTAGTGGTTAAGGAATCAAAAGTATAAATTATTGTCTAAAATCACCATAAATATTCACATGTCTTCATTTCGAAACAATTTTAACCTAATTTTCAATGAATACTTTCTACTCTTCATCTCTCATTATCCTTAAGACCCTTGAATTAACTCAATGAAACAAGTATTGGCTAAATGATATCAAAATATTATTATAAAAAAATTCATCATCATATATAACATTATTTTTTTATCAAAATATTATTATAAAAAAATTCATTACCATATAACATTATTTTTATATGAATATTCGTTTATCTATAAATTTTTTAAAATAAAATATTTCTCCTAAGTTACTTATATAAATTTTCTTTGGTGATGTAAATATTTTTTTATATTTTTAATTTTAATATACTTTAGTATGAAAATTTTATCCTCGTAATGTGTTGTAAAATTCTATTCATATAGTATAAACATTAATTGATGATATGTAAAATTTATTTCTCATTGTAATATTGATTTCATTGTTATACAAGTAATTTTTTTATATGTAAGGTGTTGGATTAATTTTCATTCACAGTCATGAAAATATTTTTCCTTATGTTTTAAATACTAATATCTTTTTTTAAGAAAGCTTTCGTTTCTGTCTAATGTAAAACTTTATTAAAACAATTTGTATTTATTTTTAAGTAGGAGGGATTTACACCCCAAAAACAAACAAAGGAAAGAACTAAACAGGAATAGGCTTAGGAGGGTAAATCTAAATAGCCACTAGAAGAGCCCACACCTGTAATAAAAAGCATGAGACCAATTGCCCAAGAAATCAGCTGCCATGTAATTTAAATCTTTATAGATGTAGTAAATAAATAGGTTAATTATGTTTTTCATTCAATTGCTTTTTTTTCAAATTTTTATTTTGGTTTTTTCATTGTTTTTTATTGTTTTAATACTTATTTCATTGAATATGTTAAAATTAATTCCTAAAATATAATACTGTTAACTCACTTGTTAACTAAATAAATAAAAATATTATATCATATTTTTCTTATTATGTTTCTCCAACTTATTTTATTAAATTTTTAAAAATAAATTTATTTTCTTCTCTGTCATCACTTTTATAGATTAATTTCAACATAATCAATAACACTAGAGTCATTACAAAAAAATAACTAGGGACCAAAACAAAAAATTGATAAAAAATAAGGAGTAATAGTATATTTACCTTAAACAAATTTAATTCTCATTTAAAATTCATTTTCTTGATATAATTCTTTCTATTGTAAGCTTCTCTTTCTAAAATTAGAATATTTATTCAGAGTCATATTAGATTTTTTTATTCACATTGAGTCATATTATTATTTTTCTTACTTAGTCTTGTAAATATTTATTTATATTTTAAAAAACACTAGTCCTTTATTCAAACGAAATTTTTATTCCTGTTTAATGTAAAAAAAACTATATATTAGATGGAGTTAAAATTTTATTCTCATGTGATCACAAATTTTTTGCATCATAGATACATATTAAGTTTTTATGTTTAAGGTTTTCTTTAAGGAAATAAAAAATATTTTGAACTAAATATTTAATTATTTTGTCATAGTGATATAAAATATGTATTTTAATAATTTAAATATTTTCATATGAATACAAAATTTTCACTACATTATTTATACATATAAACTATAAATAAATTATCTATACAATATAAATATTAAAAGATTATCATCTACAAGTTTTAATACCGTGAAATATTAAAAGATTATCTAACTTTTAGATAATCATCGTATTAACACCATAAATGGTATTTCTACCACCCCAGAGGTTGGCAGAAACTATAGTCTTTCCTTTCTTTCTCCCACTCATAACTTGCAGCATCAGAACTCTGAAGTTTTAAACATGACTTGATGAAAAATGTGCCCATTAATTGCATATTCTGGAGCCATAATTGTTGTAGTAGTTGAGAAGAAATACAAATTACTCTGTTGCATTATGGATCTGATGTTTAGCTAGCTAGGAGTTATTGGGGGGTTGATGATGAGCACAAAACTTGATGATATTAAAATTAATCTAGAAGCTCTGCAATTGTAGTAGAGATACATTAATTGTTACTCCATCATTTGTGAGATCAATTTGGGGTAAGATATAAAACATGCATTTGAGACAAGTACTATCCAATGAGTATAATTTGAGATTTTCAAATATGCCCCCCCTTTTCCATGCAATTTTTCAAAATACCATTTTAAAAATTTGCAAAGACAAAGGCAACTAATGCTTAAATGTAATGAACTTTCACATGATCTTAGATCACATGGGAATTTTATATATGTACATGATCTTTATTAATGTCTATAAAGAAAAAAGAGACATAACATAAATATTTTACACGACATAATATAGTAAAACTTTAACCTGCAAAACTTCATTAGCTAACTATTAACCAAGTTCAGAAAACAGAGGTAAGGTGACTAGCATTAGCAAATTATCAACTTGAAAAAGATGCCAAAAAAAAAAACTTGGTATGCATCAGTATAATCATAAATGCATGAACTTGACACTCCTAAAGGGAAATATTAAACATCAAATTATAAAATTGTGATAAAATACATGCATTTGACTATCATAATTATCAACTGTGATTTGATTTAGAAATCAACAATTAACACTATATTTTATCCTTTAAAGTGTGTATTCCTGAACTTTTAAAGAATTCATTTTCCTAAATGCATGTACCTGTATACGACCTGACTAGTATTCATTTGAAAAGATTGATGGATTTTAGCTGAACTAATTAAGAATGCTAATAGATGGACTTCAAATTTCCATTTACCATCAACTCTTCCCATTACAAGTTCACATAAATACTTCTATATATATTGTTAATCACTTATTGGAAAATCATTGTGTCACACTATCGAGGGAAAGAATCACTAATAGTCATGTAATTGGTAGAGGATTGTATGGAATTACTCTTGGTTTGTTGATCTGAATTACTCTCCTCTTCTGGTATCTTCTTTGGATCATTTCCAATGTCCATAAAAAGTGCAGGCTCACGAGGCAATGGTGGCTCCACTGAGATGGTACTGAGATATGAAACAACTCTCTCCATGGTTGGTCTATCATCTGGGTTTTGTTGAACACATAATAAACCAATATGAATGCATTTGATGACTTCACTATGAGACAAAGATTCCTTTAGATCAGGGTCCAAAATCTCTAACGGTTTTTCATCCCTCCAATTATTCCAAGCCTGCAACATTTTGTTAGATTAGACATTAATTTTATTCTCTTCATACATCTTTATGATCAATATGTTTAGTTTATAATATTAAGGGAAAAGAATATGCACAAAATAGAAGAAACAAAAAACGACTTTTTCAGATAAAACGAGTTCATAACATGTAAATTATGATTTTTGGGATAACTTATGGATTTACATATAACTTGTTGGAAAAACTAACTAATATTAAATGATTCAAAGAATATATATATATATATATATATATATATATATATATATATATATATATAATATTATAACTATGTAAAAGTAAAAAAAAATTAATAAAGAGTTTATAACTTTTAAAAAATTATAAACTAAATTAAATAATTTCTCAAAAATTGACCTTATATTTTATTTATCAAATAATTATATTAAGTTTTCTAAAAGAAATAAAAACTTCTAAAAAAAAGTTATAACAAATTTGAATACTCACATAAGTCAAAAGATCATCAAAATCTGGTGATGCAAGGGCACGAGAATTCCTTTTTGCACTGATTATCTCTAGAACTATGACCCCAAAACTAAATACATCTGATTTTTCAGAATATTGTCCATGCATAGCATATTCAGGTGACATATAACCACTGTAAAAAAATAATATGAACATGTTATTGGAATTGAAAATATAAAGTTGTTTATATATTAAATAACAAGTAACAAATATATGTATTCTATAAAATAAACTAGTGTTTCTTAACAAAATTAAACTCGTTTACTTAAATAGAATAATGTTTTTAATTAGTATAGGTTGTTTATTCAAAATTAAAATTTTATCTCGGCATGTTTTTTAAAATTTCAATACTGGTGTCTAAGTTGATATTTTTTTAAAAAAAACTTAAATAATAAGATGTTTGTTTCTTTTTGTTCAAGTGCCAAATAATAAAATCTTTTTTTTTCTTCTAGCTAATCAATTCAAGAGCTAAATGTAAATCCTACCTAAACATGTAACACATCATGCAATAATTCCAAAAAAATATAGTAAAATAATGAAGTATACTTACTATGTTCCAACAACTTTGGTAGTATTTCCTTCATTTTGATTTATAGCAATCATTTTTGCCAAGCCGAAATCTGAAATTTTTGGATTCATACTATCATCTAACAATACATTGCTAGGTTTGAGATCACGATGTATAACTTTAAGTCGTGATTGTTCATGTAGATAATGAATTCCCCGTGCAATTCCACCTATAATTTTATAACGTTCAGACCAGTTTAAAAGTCTTCTCCTGTGAATATCTACAAAATTATCACAATATAATGTAATTAAGTATAAGCATAAACAAAATTTATCATCCAAAATGAATTTTAAAATCCAATAAAATGAGTTGAGATTAGAAATGTCTTACCAAATAAAAAGTAATCAAGACTTTTATTAGGTACATACTCGTAAATAAGCATTTTTTCTTCTTCTTCGGAGCAAAATCCAAACAAGGTCACCAAATTTCTATGTTGAAGCCTAGCTATTAGTAAAATTTCATTCTTAAATTCCACGGTGCCTTGACCAGAACTTTTTGAGAGTCTTTTCACTGCTATTTGTCGCCCATCTAGTAAAATACCCTGAAATGATAACAAAATACATAAATATCAACTAATTAGATACTTCCCAGCTCAACTATTGAAAAATACTTGATGAATCAACTTTGTTATATTGAGTGATGTCACGTCACTTTTTTAATATTATTATATAATTCCTACTTTCGAATTATGCTCCTCAATACCTCATTGTTTTATTTTTAAAATTCTAATAGTCCTCAATTCATTATCCATATTATGTGTATAAATGTTTCAAAAAAATTATACGTAAGTTAAATGAATATAATAATAAATATAATCTCAAAGAAATTAAGGTTTCTTACATAATCATGTAATATATTATCTACGTCCCATTAACATAATTTTGTTTGCTCCTTAATATATAATAACCTAATAAAAAAGTCAATAGTATTATTAATTCCATATAAAAATATTTTATTAGTCATTAATGAAATAAATATTAATTTAATAATAATAATAAATATTAAAATTTTATCAAACATATTAATAATTATATATTTTCAAATATATTAAATAATGTTTATATAATTTAAAAAATATTTTAAATATATTATTAAGTATTACAATTAAAATATATTATTAATAATATATAATAACAATATATTCAACGATCTATTTAATAATATTTATTATATTTAACATATTATTGACTATATTTCATAATATTTATATAATTTATAATAATTTTAAAAAAATAATTTATTAATAAATACATTATTCTAAATACATATTAAAAAACATATTAAGGAAAATGTATGATATGTGTCGGATACTAGTGTCCTAATAATATCTATACCATTATTAAAGAGCATATTCGGTATGGAAAAGACTCATACTTGCACTATGAGAAGCCACACTTGGCATCAAGACAACCCAACTAGTATCGTTCCCTTAGAACACCCACTGAAATCGGTATCAACAACATCCAATATTGAGTAGATGTCAAGTAACACATTAGGGGCATACCAGTCAACACATGAATCTCTACGTCCATGTCAATTTTTCCTAAACTTTTTAGAAAAGGTGTTGACATAGGCCACGTAGGAGATAACCATCACCTAACTCTATAAATATTACTCATTTACTATATTTTTGAGGTATATTTAACAACCCTTACACTTAAACTGATATTGGATATCATACTGACTTGAACGTTAAAATATTTTTATTAGGTGACACCTTATTTCACCCCTACAATACAGATATTAGTGTGCTGGACGAAATCATACTAAGACCTTAAGATTGTCACTCAACTCAATAATACAATAGCATATCCACACTAGATCAATGAAGACATAAGGACAAAGACATTACTAACTACCTAATCCTAGTATTCATATCAAAGGATGATCCCCATATCAAACAATATACTTATCATAACTAATAATATTATAAATTACTTATATTCTTAATATATATTTAATAAAATTTATTATTAACTTATGAATAAATATATTATAACTAATATTATTATAAATATATTTAATTTTGTTATATCTATGACTTTTCACATGTATACAAGGAAGATATTTGGCCTTCTGGTGAAACATGTAGTCCTTCCATCTCTTGGTCATGGTACGAATCCCAATTAAAGTAGAAATAATTTAATTTTTAAGTTTATATGCTAGTCAATAAAATTATGACATGTGTTACGAGATTATCACATTTGATTATCTTTCATATTAATGTTTGTGTATAATTTTTTAAGGAAAATCTTTCTAAAAGCTAATAGGGTTCTAAGCCTTTGAAAAACTGTTTTCTTAACTTATAATTTTTTAAAACTTATAAATTCTCTCATTATTTAATTAGACTTAATTAATATATTTAACCTTTTAAAAAATGATACGATATCTACATCTCAAGTAATTATAATATTATGTCTTTACTGCAGGGAAAAAAACATTATACACCTTTGAAATTCAATTAAAAAATATTTAAGCTAATTAAATAAACATTCATATTTCAGTAAGTTACTTTAAAAAATTATAAATTATAACCTATCTAAGAAAAACTTTAGAAGCTAAAAGCAAAGAATTATGAAGCAACTACAAATTATAACCTGCTTTTACGAGAGAGAAAAGGTTTGTTTTGGAATTACCTTATAGACATCTCCAAAACCACCCCTTCCTATTTCGTTCTCGCGTGAAAAGTTGTTAGTGGCAGCTTCAATAGTAGCCAAATTGAATTGCAAGGACTCCAAACTCGTAATTTCATCCCCAACTTCACCAACATACAACATTTAAAGTAAGTAACCATTAAAAACCAAACAAGTGAGAATGAAAGAAATAGCTTTATTTTTTATATTTCTCTCACAATTTTCTACCAAACTCGTCGTACTCATATGTCTCTTCCTCGATCTTCTCCTATGAAAATAGCGACAACCTGCGATTAAAAGGATCAGCAAAACAACCGGGACGACAACAACGATCCCTATCGTTCCCGATCCAACTTTCTTTCCGCCTGCATATATATGCAAATATTAAAGATGCTGTTATTTTCAAAAGTTATAAGATTTATAATTATCATTAAGTATTTAGCTATATTTTTGTAGCTATTATTGATCTAAATTGAATTAAAATATATTGTGATAAAGTGTTCTGGTTTCATGAAGAAAGAAGAATGGAATAAGATTATAATTTCATTTACAATTTTAATTAATAACTTTGTTCAGATAAAAAAAATATAAATTGAATTAAGAGTTACTAATCAAAATTCAAAATAAAATTACCTGAAGACGATGAAGGAGGTAAGGTGTAAAAGGGGAAGATCTCATATCTGACATTACAGGAAGCAAGCAAAGCTTTTGCGCCTTGTTTGGCGGTGCAGCATGACGGAAGAGTTCCTATCGCACCTCTTAAGCACGTTTCACACCCGCCTTCCGGCAAGTCCCGCGTGCACTGCTCCAACGCATACACCGTCACCGACCGCGTCACTTTCACTTCCCCCACCGCGAACTTCACTGATCCCGAATTCTCCGCTTCCGTCGCCAAATCGGTCAACAAACCAAACACCGATTCGTTGAACAATCCCAGGTCAACGCCAGAGATGTTTTTCCCATCATTGAAGTTAGACCTGGGAACCACGCTGTTGATGGCGAAGAAAGTGTTGGTGTAGCGCAGCATGCACTCATCGTACCAGATTACTGCCTCCGTTTGGTTGGGGCAGCGCCGTCGTATCTCTTTGGATGCGGCGGTGACGCACTGTTCACATATAGTGGCGTTGACGTCACCGCGGCAGAGGAAGAGTCCATTGACGGCGTTTGTGGTGCCAAAACCCACTACGGTTAGAAAATAAGGGTTGGAAATGTTGGTGGAGAAATAGTAGAAAAGGATGTTTAGATTTGTTCCGAAAGTGGAGTTGGCTTCGTAGGTTGTGTTGTTTGAACAATAAGTGGCTGCGTAGGTAGGGGCAGCTTCTGTTAAGTTCATCAAAAACCCACACAACGCAACCAAGGTTATCCACTGTTTCGGGGTAACCATTTCTTTCAATCAATGTTGTGGCGTTGTGGAATTGAAGGCATCAAATGTTATAAATTTGTTAGGTTATATTATAATGTGTGAAATGGTGCAATTGTGTACGCAAGCTTTTGACCTGGTTGTTATTGTATGGTATGATGTTTTTCTTAGGCTTGATCATGTTTGAAAGTGCCAATTACAATAATATATAATAGCATGATTTGAATTTGGTGAATAACAAACTAAATAATGTTCTGAGAACTTTCACTTAACATCCATTGCCACGGTGATGATGATCGAATTCAACTAGAAGGGGGAGATTTATTCCCAAGTGTGGGACATCCATCTAAAAGAACCGTAACAGATATGAAAATGAATCACGGAACCTTTAAAATATGAAAGGAAAAGACTTGTATATTATATTGTCTGGTGGGTAGGATAGAGAGACCTCCATAGAAGAAATTTTTTTGTTAATCATAATCTGCTCCCAATGATTTTTCTATGAAAAAGACTAACTAGACATTATTTCATATGAATTCTATCAAAAGTTACTTAGACTTGTATATTTTTCTATATTTTTATTATTTTTTTTATTACTTTCAATCCTAATGTTCAAATTAGTTTTTAATATGTTAAAATTAGTTACCAAAACATATCGTTTTAAAAGAAATATTATGTTATATATCTTCTTTTCTACTAACATTTTAAGTAATTAATTTCAACATATTTAATAACATAAAAACCGAAATCAAACCACGAAAATTAAAAATTGATAAAAACAATAGGATCAATAAATTTTTATAGTAATTATTAAAACAACAAGTGTAAAAATTTTACCGTTGGTTATTGAGACAAGTGATATAAAAATTAATCGTCGATATAAAAATATTTTAATAAGCGATTTTAAAAAAATTATTTATATTAGTTGTAATAAGTGTCAAATATTTTATTCACTGATTATCAATAAAAACAATCAATATAAAAAATATTAAAATATATAAACCCATTTTCAGTCTTGACAAAATTTAACTCTCTGATTATAAGAAGATTTAGATGATATTTCCGTTTTCAGTCTTGAGAAAATTTAACTCTGATAGTATTTTTGTTTACACATATATATGTAAAGTTTGCCTCATAGTGAAAAATACATGCAATAATTTCAATGCAAGAAATGATAATATCATAAATACATTCATTTCCAATAAAACATTATCAAGTTTTAGTTACTTAAATTAAAGGTTAAAAAAAGGTATCATAAAAATATTGAATCAAAATAACATTATTGTATATATTTTCAAATATTAGTAGCGTGATTGGAAACATATAAACTATAATGAGGCGTGACATTATGAGGTCAACCATCATTAGTTACGGTACGCGTTAATGTTTTGTTTTCTATTATATTATTATATTGGGAATTGGGAATAAGTGAGTTTATTAAAACTTGGTGTGAATGACAAATATTAAACTTTAATTTTTTAATATAAAAATGAACCCTTACATGTATCCTTAAATTGGTTACGTTAGTTTCAGGATAAATATAAAAAAAAATGTTAATTATACTCCCTTAGTAAAGAAAAATAAGTAAGTGTTTTATCGTCTTATTTATATACTACGTCAATAATGATTCATAATTACTTTAAAAATAATTTTAAAAAACTACAATAAATTTTAAATAAATTTAATAATTTTAACTAAATTTCTTAATACATGCAAATTAAATAAAAAGGTTTTATATTTAAAGATAAATATAATATTTATGAGATAAAACCCATATATCTAAAAACATTTAATATATTTTCTCATGTTTATTCCTACTTTAAAAAACACTACTATTAATATTTAAGTAAAATTTAAATTTAAATAGAAATATAATTAAAATATTACAATATCTTTTTCTAAAATCAAAATCAGTGTTATTTGTATTTTGATTTAAATTACCTCATAAATAGGAACAAATAGAGTATTATTTTGATAAAAGGAAAAATAATTTTATCTTAAAATTAATAAAAGGAAGAAATGTTTAAAAAATTTAGTTTAATTGGTTGAGTCAAATGAATGAATTTTATTAAATCCTTTTATGACATATTTTCAATCAATTTCTATATATTAAAAAACCCTATAAAATGTAAGGAAAAAACATGATAACATTGTACAACTTTAATTAGCCATATGAGCATTCAATGAAAGGCTAATAAGGAGACCTATCAATAATGGTTATTTTCATCCAAAAGAATGTAGGGACTAAATGATTAATTAAGCCTATTTGAAGTGGCTTAATAATTGAAAATAAAAAGAAGGCAACCATAACTACAAGTAACACGAGAAAGTGAATAACAAGGCGGAAAAAAAAACTTCTTTCTTAATTACAAATAAAATAAATTAACAATTATTCCACAGAATATGAAGCCTGTACTATCTAGGGAAAAATTGAGTTGTAGACATATCATTGATTGATGATCCTGTGAAATTATTAGTAGATTGAGCTGAACTTGACTCTGCATGCGTCACATTTAGCTTTATTCCCACCATATCAGTAGAAAATGCTGGTTCTCGTGGAAGAGGCAATTCAACTAAAAGACTGCTGAGATACGAAACAACTTTTGCCATACTGGGTCTGTCATCTGGATTTTCTTGTACACATAACAAACCAATCTGAATGCACTTAATTGCCTCACTGTAAGAAATTGAGTCTTTTAGAATAGGGTCCACTATTTCTAATGCTGTTTCATTTCTCCATTGCCTCCAAGTCTGCCAGAAATCTTCTAATTAAACATTTTAAATAACTTTTTCTAATGGTGTGTGTGTGTATATTTATACATACATACCAGTAACATTATAAGAGAGTTGAATTCAATACTCACAGTGCTTAGGAGATCATCATAATCTTGTGATTCTAAAGGACGAGCATTCCTCTTTGCACTGACTATTTCAAGAAGTATGACTCCAAAGCTAAATATATCCGATTTCTCTGAAAATTGTCCATGCATTGCATATTCTGGAGCCATATAACCACTATAAAAAAAATTTGGTGATTTTACAACTTTTATATATGGAAGATACAAAAGGAAGTATCTTTTCTACATTGACTATTGAATCATAAAGGTATTTCTAATGTAAGTTTCAATTCTCATAATAATGAAATTGAGTGAAACTAAGATTTTAAGAAAATAAATCCTCCTGACAAGCTTCTTAATTGCAAGGTCATGAATTGTACATGCATCTTCTTAAAAAAAAGTTGAAAATCATCAATACTTAAACAAGTAGTAAATTCTATATTATAAGATATAAAATTATGTTTAGATATCTATTATATCATGCCAAATAAACAAAGATGAAATGAAAATGAAACTTACTATGTTCCAACAATTCTATTAGTATTCCCTTGCTCTTGATCAATTGCAACAATTCGTGCCATACCAAAATCTGATATTTTTGGATTCATATTGTCATCTAACAGTACATTACTAGGTTTAAGATCACGATGTATAACTTTAAGTCGTGAATGTTCATGTAAATAAAGAATTCCTCTTGCAATTCCTCCGATAATTTTATATCGTTCAAACCACTCTAATACTCTTTGCTTTTGAGGATCTACAAAATTATTATTAATCACCAGGGTTAGAAACTATGAACTGTAAAACTTTTCTTGATAAATTCAATAAAATTCAAAAGGGACATTTTTCTTGTTAATTTGTTGGAAAAAGAGTGGAAGTATATGTTTCTTACCGAATAGAAAGTAGTCAAGACTTTTGTTAGGCACATATTCATATATAAGCATCTTTTCTTGTTGTTCCAAACAGAAACCTAATAAGGTCACCAAATTTCTGTGTTGAAGTTTGGCAATTAGTAAAATTTCATTTTTAAATTCTTTTGAACCTTGTTCTGAACTTGTAGAAAGTTTCTTCACTGCTATTTGTTGTCCATCAGGAAGAACACCCTAAAATTAAAACATATTTGTCAATCATAACATGATTACATATGTCGAAAGTCTTAAAGATATAACTAATGGTATATAACATAAGAGTAATTAAGAATGATTTAGACTAAAATTTATATTTTAGAAAATATACTTTATAGATTAGAAGTCTTAATCCTTCTTGGTTACCTTGTAGACAACACCAAATCCTCCTCTGCCTATCTTGTTCCCTGGTGAAAACTTGTTTGTGGCAACTTCAATTGTAGCCAAACTGAATTGTAATGATTCCAGAGTGTTAAGTTCTTCCCCAACTGAACCAATAAAAGAAAGAGTCATCGAAGTTAGCATGGAGTATATCATCAACAATTTAACAAGAAAACACTGTAACTGAAAATGGGATTGAGATTTTGGTTTTTCTAAATGACGTACAATTTTCCAGAAGAATTGTCCTACGTTTCATCTTCGATCTTCTCCTCAAGTAATACCAGCCTAAACATAAGACTATTACTGGAGCCAAGGACAAGAAAACAATGATAAGAATTGCTTTCGATCCAATTTTACTTTTCCCTGCACAATAGTATCCAGAGTAAGTAAGTAACCAAAATATGTAACTGGGTTCAAGAGTCCTCAGAGCAAACAAACACTGGAAATTCGTTTCTAACCAACTACATTTGACTAATCCTAGTGAACATGGGATTTGGTTTCGTAATTATTTAAGATGACGTTGATAGTTTCTGTTGATTAGTTACCCGAAGAAGAAGATGTGGAGTCAGTTATAGCATAAAATGGATTCATATCATATATTACGAAACAGGACGCGAGCAGAGCACTTGCCCCCTGTTGCGATGCGCAGCACGTGGGAAGAGTTCCGATGGCATTGCGCAAACACGTTTCGCACTGAGAACTCGTTATATCCATTGTGCACTGTTCCAACCCATACACCCTCTGCGAACTCGTTAGTTGCACTTCCCCTGTTGCGAACATCTTCGCCGAAGACGAATTCGCCGCTTCCGTCACCAACCCATTCAACAAACCCAACAATGATTGGTTGAAGCGTCCTAGGTCAACGCCAGACACCATCTTCCCAGCCCGAAGATTCAACCTAGATTTGATGATGAAGATATAAGAGTGGTACAGTAATTAAAAAAAGAATAAATGAATAAGAAAAACTAACAAAATTTTTGAAAAAAAAAACAGACTAAACCTGGGTTCGATGCTGTAGTATTTGAAGTACTTGTTGGTGTAGCGCAGTAGGCATTCCTGGTACCAGATAACAGCCTCAGTTTGGTTAGGACAACGAGTTGTTATCTCTTTGGCGGCGGTGGAGACGCAGTTTTGGCAGGAGGTGGTGTTGACGTCGCCGCGGCAGAGGAAGAGGCCGTTAACGGCGTCGGCGGTACCGAAACCCATGATGGTCAAATAGTAACCGTCCTGTGGTTGGGAGGCGTTGGTGGTGAGAGAATATAGGAGGACATTGAGATTGGTACCTAGTCTGCTGTGTGGTGCGTACGTTGAGTTGTTGTTGCAGTAAGTTCCTATGTAATTTGGTGCTGCTTCTGTTGCCAGTATCAGAAAACATAACAGGGAGACAGTAACGGTTGCACAGTACTGTTTCGAGGTAACCATGTTCAACCTTGATGATCAACTTGTGGAGGGAGGGTTGTTAATGTTGTTGTTGTGCATCCATGTCTGACTTTTAGAGGTGGGTGGGAGCGTATGTTTGACCCGGCAACAATTGTTGTTCTATTGCTTTCTTACTTTTTATTGATACAATATTGCTGTCTATTGGATGAAAATCAATATGGATTCAAGAAAATGGAGATTTAAAAATGAAAAATTTTAAAAATTAAAATTGATTTTTTACATCATTTAAAATAATAATAATTTTATTTAACAGTTGAATTAAATAGTAAAAATTTAAAAATTAATATTACTCTTTTAAGTAAATAATAACCAAACACCCGTGTTATTTCTTGTGATCGTTGGTTTAGAACCTTTTTGTACCCTTTATTCATTGAGTAGCGAATTTGATTTTTTTAAAACATTATTGTCAAATGCGATGATGGCAATCAAATGCAATAGTGCTAATGGTTTCTAAGCAATTGGATCGGTTAAGGTTCACAGAGGATGATGTTCAACCATATACCGGATTTGAATTTGTAAGGTCAATAGATATATAATAGTATTTTTAAAAAAATATTATAATTTGTAATCCCATTAAATTATTTTAACTATATGAAATGAGAGATTTTTATATTAAAAAAAGGTAATATACAAATATATATATTATTGGAAGAATAATAATTAATATTCTCTTAAAATTTTAAATAATTAATTAATATTTTGTTAAAACTGTAAATAAACAATTAAATAGAAATATAAGTAATCCAAAATGAATGGCGACCATCATTTCACATGCTTAAGGTTTCTTGCCGATATAGACCCCACGAGAAGCTACCATAAGAATTATGGATTGGAACTCTCGCAATCCATTACCCTGACCGAAGTTACTGTCATGACACTTGGACCTTGGATTAGTGCTTGTGACCGGAGTTAGGGTCAAGAGAATAGTCATTAAGGACACTAACCTAGACCTCCAAAGAAGTCAGTTCTACACGTGATATACAGACCCTGTTTTGACATATGTCACGTATATCATACTCACTACTCATAAAATGTATGCTATCTATTATGCTCTAAGATTGCTCCGATGTTAAAATCCGGCCTAACTTAAATATTAAAATGTTTTTGTAGGTAACATCAACATCATAAAATCTTAAATCAATGGTTTAACAAAAATAAAAAATAATAATTTCATGAAAATATAAACTATTCTTTCAATAAAAAATATTGTAAAATATCAGTATAATTTAATTTTAAAATAAATAAATAATATCACAAACTTAATTCAATTTTTGTGAGACTAAGTCACCGGGTTGATTAAGATGAGGATGCATGCCTTTGGACTATTTGTGGTCCACTCCTACGAGCTGTTCTGTTCCCCTTGTCGCCATAATGACTTCTCTCCGCATATTTCCTCGGTTTGTATTTATTTCTTACTTTAGAAGCTTTCAAAAAATATTTATTATTTAGTTTTTTATTATACTTTTATTCTTTAAATAATTGATTACGAATATGTGAAATAAATAAGTGGAGTCTAAACTAAAAAATTAGATTATATATTTTAATACCTTTTAATTTTTTTTAATACATATATATGTTTTTAATATTGTATCAAATAAAAAAAAATAACGGTTAGTCTAAACTCCTATCAAATTGTTGTCTTGTCTCCATTACCAATCACACATTCACATTATAAGAGTATAGTTCTACTTGATGTACACACTTGTACAATAAGAGTGTTACTATTTTTATCTTTGAATATAAGTACATTTTAAGAAAAGGAGTTAATTTTATTTAATGTCATTAATTTTATTCACAAAAATGTATAGTTTTTTACTATAATACTTTTCATTGGAACTTGTTAAGAGATATAGTCTCTTCTCATTCAAAATTAAAGTGTGCATTGTGACGTCCCGTGTAATTTTCTAAATAAATTTTTCGCGTTTTTAAAAGATCATTTTACAAATTATAAATTAAAATCAGAGTTCACATAAAGGTCGATAATAGCGGAATATTATTATGCATACTAGTCGTGAATAATAAAATTCAAGGAATAATTACATAGCGGAAACGATTTTAAAAATAACAGTACATAATACGTTGTATTTATTACAAATCATAAAATTAGAATAAATTAGAAATCCAAGCAATAATTCACATAGGCATCAACCATAGCATCACTCTTCATTCTGGGTGGCATTCACTGTAAAAATTAATGTAAGAGTGAGACAGAATATAGAATAAGTATAAAATAGATAAAATTGCACAAACACAATCATCAACTCATAATGATATGATGAATATGCCAAACAAGTCCATTTAATAATTCTTCAATTAGTTAAATGATGTCATGCTGGATCCATTTGGTTTGGTGGGAATACTGCAGTAAAAGTCTCATAGAGACACAAATAGGACTTTAGCATATACCATGAATCCCTATACTTCATGGCGCTTACACAAATAGGGCTTTAGCATATACCATGAATCCCTATACTTCATGGCGCTTACACAAATAGGACTTTAGCATATACCATGAATCCCTATACTCCATGGCGCTTACACAAATAGGGCTTTAGCATATACCATGAATCCCTATACTCCATGACGCTTAAGTACCGAAGTACACAATATCATAAGTAGGACTTCTGCATAAACCATGAATCCCTACACTCCATGGCACACAACATAATAGGGCTTAACTCATCATAGAGTAACCCCCCACCAGGGTAGGCAATCATGGAACCCCTAAATTCCATGGTGCGTCCGAATGCTTATGATGCATGAATGCCTTTAATTCTCTTTATCATTTAACATACCATGATATCCACATTTCCAAACCTCTTGGATAATACAAGTCCTCAAGGGACACAATACACATAATAATTCATAAAACCATGGATTTACTGTTTCAATCACATATGTCAATAACCACAAGGCATTCATGTATATATATATATATATATATATATATATATATTAATTATATCATTCATACTTATTCACCATCACAATACACAAACTGTGTGATACTCATCAGTATTTATAATAATTCATAATCACTCAAGAATTTAATAAATAACCTTTATCCATAGAGAAAATATCATTTTCTTTCAAAATAGTCTTTTTAAGTGACTTTCAGCATCCCCAACAACAACATACATTAGCAAAACAGTCATAACATGGGCAAATCAACTCCTTTTTAGGTGATTCCACTTTCTATAGTTCAATAATACAATTATCTACAACTTTCATGAAGAACACAGTTTCAGATTCTAATCAGAAATACTACTTATTCACGAAATACCATACTGCCTCAAGATAAGTTTTCCAAAATGTACACAGATTAGTATTTAAAAAGTATCTGGAATTACAAACGTGATTTTGACATGAAACCAGTTCTAAATTAATCTTAATACAAATATCTACAATTTTTATGAAGATCATAAATTCAAATTCTAAGCAGAAATACCATTTATCCACAAAATACAACACTGCCTTCAGGTGAGTTCCCAGAACGTACATATATTAGTATTTTCAACGTTTTTAGAGCTACACAAATGATTTTAACATGAAACCAGTTCTAAAATACTCTTAACATAGTTATCTACAACTTTCATGAAGACACCAACAACTAATTCATAACACAAAATTCTCAGTATTGAAAACAAGATTCGGATTTCATAGTTAACAGATTTGCATCATGAACACACTTCTGTATTTTAAGCATAACTAGAGCTACAAGCATCTTTTTAACTTAAAACCACTTTCTAAAAATCCACAACTTAATTATCTACAACTTTCATGAAGACATCCAAGGCTGATCATACATGTACAGTTCCCAGTAAATCAATATATACACAAAACAAAGGATAAATCTTCCATACGAACATACTGTAGTATTTTGGCTATAACTTTTGCTATACATATCCAAATCAGTTAAATCAGGTATCAAAATTCACATAACAAAAAGATCTACAACTTTCATGAAGAAGTCAGAGTCAAATTCATACATTTTCAGCTTCAAAATTAAGCAACAAGATACGAATTAAAAACTGGAATCCTAGAACAGCATACAACTCTACCCATTTCATAAATATTCACAACCCTGTCCCCTCTTACTTGGTTTGAAGACTTTTAGCTGATTGGAAAAGAGGCCTCCTGGCTGTCCTGGTTCTATTCGAAGGTCTTGAGGAAGAAGAAAAATGGTATACTATAATGCTGTTTTCTCTTAAGAGTTTTTGAAAAGATATGGTTTTGTTTTAAAAGCACGGCAGTGGGGAACAAGCCCTTTGTGAGTAGGTTTGTTAGTGCTGTTAGTGGAGATAATGGAGGATTAATAATAGAAGGTGGCTATCTTAGTGCTCATCTCTAGCCGTCCTACGTATTAGTGCGATTAGTGGGATTAAAAGATATTAAAATAATGCCTAAAAGACAAGAAAAGGGTCAAAAAGTTACTTCTGCACTTCAAAACTGACCAGAATTCCATTTCCAAGTCCGGTTGAGCATCCGGTCTTGTACATCGGCTCAAATTCATCCGGTGTGTATATCCGTTCTAAGGAAAGCTGAGTTAACCTTCCTTGAAGCTGTCCGGTGTTCATTAATGATAATCCGAACTAAATTCATTCAGTCTCACCTGAACTGAAGTCAGCTGTGTGAGAGTAGTGAGGAGGGTGTAAGGGCGGTCTTGAGTGTGAGGGCGGTATGGAGTGAGGGCGGTATTGAATGTGAAGGGCGGTGTTGAGTGTATCTTAAGAGATGTCCATGTTCTAAAAGATATTCACGTTACTCAGCCAAGGCATTTGACCCCGTCAATGCTTATGACTCCGCCAGACGTGTGACCCCGCCTAAATTTACTACGCCGCCAAGGCATTTGACTCCGTCAATGCTTATGACTCCGCCAGACGTGTGACCCTGCCTAAATTTACTACTCCGCCAAGGCATTAGACCTCGTCAATGCTTATTACTCTTAAAACGTGTGACCCCATTTAAGCTCATTACTCCGCCAAGGTACGTGACTCCGTCTAAGCTTTACTCCGTCAATGTACATGACTCCGCCTAAGTTTTACTCCGTCAATGTACATGACTCCGCCTAAGTTTTACTCCGCCAAGGAACAGTTCAATTACCATCCAACTATTCAGTAAGCAAGTAACAACGTCCAATAGCCAACAGCTCGGAGAACTATACCGTCCAGCAACCAGCAAGACGTCACTCAGTCTTGTGGACAATGAGTAAGCTTTCCACTTAGGAAAACCGTACCCTTTTATTGTTATCTTCTTTTCTTGGACAGACTCAATTCCGGTCTTGAATATCGGTTCAAAGTTATCCGTCCTACAACTCATTTGGTAAAGTGTTGAGCCGGTGTGCAACATAGAAGACAATCCTATCCACACCGGTTGTCCGGTGTGATGTGGCATTTATTTCCATCCGTTCTTCCCCTTTGGAACCTTGAGGTCGTCCTACCTGTTGAGATCAGAACGGATCAGAAGTGCCTCTTCCGACCTCATTCAACCGACTCCTCTTCTTTCAACTTTTCACTCGAAACAGCCTCTCTTTCATTCGGAAATACATTTCCAAAGCATATTTTACCCGGAAAATGGATCTTATCAATACAGGTCTATGTAGTTTCTATAATTATACCCAAAAATGAAATTTTTGGAGTATTATAAACCATCCATAAAGTGCTTTATTCATTGATTAACACTTACAAACCTTCCATGCTTCATAAATTACATAATTGAACTATTATTAAAGCAGGATGTTACATTTCTCCCACCCTAATAAAATTTTCGTCCTCGAAATTTCAAAGCTGAAATCTTTCCGTATCATCATCCGGAATACAATCCTATTACAATATACATATTTATGCCATTAATATACCATCGTAAATATCCTCCTCCAATACTCTTTATCAAATCCTAGCTCGTCTAACTTCAATTTACATGCTCGTGTTAGGCTTCGGGAATTCCCTTCCCAAATCCAAGATTCCTTAAATCTTACAAGAGCTAATCACACCCGTCAATAATAATACTATGGTCCTTAGTTTTTAAGATCGTCACATGAATCATTCAACTATTACTTTTTCAACTACTTCAAAGTGACTCTAGTATTTATTACCTTAATTCACTATCAATTGCTTGCAACCATTATTAACATCATCATAAACATCAACAATCTAAATTTAAGTCCTCTAATCACTCACATACTCATATACACTCTTCTCCTAATCCCCAATAATCAATACCAATGTTTTAATAATTCGATTCCTCATATATATCATCATCCTAGAGTATTAAAAGTCATCAGAATCATCAACTTAACCAAAATCCTCAACTTATTATACTCTTCATCAAAACTTAATAATCATTTCTAATAACTACTAATCTCCGTTATTAATAACACCTACACACACATTATCATGGGCTTCCACAAAATCACTCTTCATAACATTATCATTCATTTTTCCCAAATCCTAGAGTTAGGGTTTCACTAAAATTAAACAGTCACCCTTAACAGTCATTATCTTCCATCTCAAATCTTAAAATCTTCGTATACCATTTCACACTTATCCAAAGATACTTAAGACATATTCTTCCTTTGGGTTTCACATGAAAAATGATTTCTATTCTTAAACTCATTCATAAAGTATTCTTCTATCACCATAGAAATCAAAACCTAAAAACCAAAAACAACAAAAGAGTATAAGAATTTCACCTTAAGCTCCAAGTTATCTCTAGCCTTAGTATGTCTAAGAAAATGAAGAAAGAATAAGGAGTCTCCAACATTTGGACTATCTTGGTCTCGTTATGACAGTCTATTAAAACTTGATTCACCGATAACCAATTCATTCCTAGAATTACTTCCATATTCTTTAAAGATAAACAGAATTGACAAGAAAGTTCCTACCTTCTGTGAATTCAGAATAATCGTTACACACCTTAGTAATCCTAAGTTGTGTACAGTTGGGAATGGAAATAATCAAGTCATATATTATAGGCTTCACGGATAATTAAAAACGTCTAACTTACTTCGGTGTAGCACCCGAATCAGACAACATAGATAAAATGGTATCATTGATCTCACACTTACTTTGCATGAGGTCGCCTGCTTGGTCTGCCTCTGAGCTGCTAATGTCAAAGACTCTTCCTGTATGTGATCTTTCGTCTATTGACTCCCTATACTGTCTTATAGGTTGAACTGTACGAGCGTTTCCTTTACAAATTTCTTGATAACCCGAATCTCTTTGCTTATTCATAGTGTTGTTGATTTGCTGTTTCATCGGACAATTTGGGCTGATGTGCCCCTTCTGATTGCATTGATAGCAAGTGATATTTTCTAAGCGTCTATTGCAATCACGTACATGGTGATTACCTTTGCACTTATGACACTTTATATTCACATGATTGTTACGTTTTTCAGAAGAAGATGATGATCCTCCCTTGAAGCGTTTTGGATAAAACGATCCTCTCCTTTTGTAGGCAATTGTCTGAGGTTTCAGTTGTCTGTTGATCTCTTCTCGTGCCAATCTGTCTTGGTGATTTTCTTCGAAAATTCTTAGTTGATTCTGCCTTTCTATAGCTTCAGCTAAACGGTTGATAGCAGCTGCCATGGCGTCGTTCTCGTTCCTTGTCATCCTATATTCATGGTTTGATTTATACTAATCCTATGGGAAAATATATCGTATGTATATATATATATATAATATTATAACGTAACTACAATTTATCAGATAAGCAATAAGTCATATAACGCACATTTATCATATCATCAAGCTAGTAATCAAACAAATCACTTTGCAGTTTATCAGTCAGGCACAAGTCATATAGCACATATAAGACATATTCTCAAACAATTAATCAAACAATTCACATAGTATATCAAGAATCAATACATATCATAGTAATTGGTCCTGAATTTTTGAAAATGCTCTGATACCAACAATGTGACGTCCCGTGTAATTTTCTAAATAATTTTTTCACGTTTTTAAAAGATCATTTTACAAATTATAAATTAAAATCAGAGTTCACATAAAGGTCGATAATAGCGAAATATTATTATGCATACTAGTCGTGAATAATAAAATTCAAGGAATAATTACATAGCGGAAACGATTTTAAAAATAACAGTACATAATACGTTGTATTTATTACAAATCATAAAATTAGAATAAATTAGAAATCCAAGCAATAATTCACATAGGCATCAACCATAGCATCACTCTTCATTCTGGGTGGCATTCACTGTAAAAATTAATGTAAGAGTGAGACAGAATATAGAATAAGTATAAAATAGATAAAATTGCACAAACACAATCATCAACTCATAATGATATGATGAATATGCCAAACAAGTCCATTTAATAATTCTTCAATTAGTTAAATGATGTCATGCTGGATCCATTTGGTTTGGTGGGAATACTGCAGTAAAAGTCTCATAGAGACACAAATAGGACTTTAGCATATACCATGAATCCCTATACTTCATGGCGCTTACACAAATAGGGCTTTAGCATATACCATGAATCCCTATACTTCATGGCGCTTACACAAATAGGACTTTAGCATATACCATGAATCCCTATACTCCATGGCGCTTACACAAATAGGGCTTTAGCATATACCATGAATCCCTATACTCCATGGCGCTTAAGTACCGAAGTACACAATATCATAAGTAGGACTTCTGCATAAACCATGAATCCCTACACTCCATGGCACACAACATAATAGGGCTTAACTCATCATAGAGTAACCCCCCACCAGGGTAGGCAATCATGGAACCCCTAAATTCCATGGTGCGTCCGAATGCTTATGATGCATGAATGCCTTTAATTCTCTTTATCATTTAACATACCATGATATCCACATTTCCAAACCTCTTGGATAATACAAGTCCTCAAGGGACACAATACACATAATAATTCATAAAACCATGGATTTACTGTTTCAATCACATATGTCAATAACCACAAGGCATTCATGTATATATATATATATATATATATATATATATATTAATTATATCATTCATACTTATTCACCATCACAATACACAAACTGTGTGATACTCATCAGTATTTATAATAATTCATAATCACTCAAGAATTTAATAAATAACCTTTATCCATAGAGAAAATATCATTTTCTTTCAAAATAGCCTTTTTAAGTGACTTTCAGCATCCCCAACAGCAACATACATTAGCAAAACAGTCATAACATGGGCAAATCAACTCCTTTTTAGGTGATTCCACTTTCTATAGTTCAATAATACAATTATCTACAACTTTCATGAAGAACACAGTTTCATATTCTAATCAGAAATACTACTTATTCACGAAATACCATACTGCCTCAAGATAAGTTTTCCAAAATGTACACAGATTAGTATTTAAAACGTATCTGGAATTACAAACGTGATTTTGACATGAAACCAGTTCTAAATTAATCTTAATACAAATATCTACAATTTTTATGAAGATCATAAATTCAAATTCTAAGCAGAAATACCATTTATCCATAAAATACAACACTGCCTTCAGGTGAGTTCCCAGAACGTACATATATTAGTATTTTCAACGTTTTTAGAGCTACACAAATGCTTTTAACATGAAACCAGTTCTAAAATACTCTTAACATAGTTATCTACAACTTTCATGAAGACACCAACAACTAATTCATACCACAAAATTCCCAGTATTGAAAACAAGATTCGGATTTCATAATTAACAGATTTGCATCATGAACACACTTCTGTATTTTAAGCATAACTAGAGCTACAAGCATCTTTTTAACTTGAAACCACTTTCTAAAAATCCACAACTTAATTATCTACAACTTTCATGAAGACATCCAAGGCTGATCATACATGTACAGTTCCCAGTAAATCAATATATACACAAAACAAAGGATAAATCTTCCATACGAACATACTGTAGTATTTTGGCTATAACTTTTGCTATACATATCCAAATCAGTTGAATCAGGTATCAAAATTCACATAACAAAAAGATCGACAACTTTCATGAAGAAGTCAGAGTCAAATTCATACATTTTCAGCTTCAAAATTAAGCAACAAGATACGAATTAAAAACTGGAATCCTAGAACAGCATACAACTCTACCCATTTCATAAATATTCACAACCCTGTCCCCTCTTACTTGGTTTGAAGACTTTTAGCTGATTGGAAAAGAGGCCTCCTGGCTGTCCTGGTTCTATTCGAAGGTCTTGAGGAAGAAGAAAAATGGTATACTATAATGCTGTTTTCTCTTAAGAGTTTTTGAAAAGATATGGTTTTGTTTTAAAAGCACGGCAGTGGGGAACAAGCCCTTTGTGAGTGGGTTTGTTAGTGTTGTTAGTGGAGATAATGGAGGATTAATAATAGAAGGTGGCTATCTTAGTGCTCATCTCTAGCCGTCCTACGTATTAGTGCGATTAGTGGGATTAAAAGATATTAAAATAATGCCTAAAAGACAAGAAAAGGGTCAAAAAGTTACTTCTGCACTTCAAAACTGACCAGAATTCCATTTCCAAGTCCGGTTGAGCATCCGGTCTTGTACATCGGCTCAAAATCATCCGGTGTGTACATCCGTTCTAAGGAAAGCTGAGTTAACCTTCCTTGAAGCCGTCCGGTGTTCATTAATGATAATCCAAACTAAATTCATCCAGTCTCACCTGAACTGAAGTCAGCTGTGTGAGAGTAGTGAGGAGGGTGTGAGGGCGGTCTTGAGTGTGAGGGCGGTATGGAGTGAGGGCGGTATTGAATGTGAAGGGCGGTGTTGAGTGTATCTTAAGAGATGTACATGTTCTAAAAGATATTCATGTTACTCAGCCAAGGCATTTGACCCCGTCAATGCTTATGACTCCGCCAGACGTGTGACCCCGCCTAAATTTACTACGCCGCCAAGGCATTTGACTCCGTCAATGCTTATGACTCCGCCAGACGTGTGACCCCGCCTAAATTTACTACTCCGCCAAGGCATTAGACCTCGTCAATGCTTATTACTCTTAAAACGTGTGACCCCGTTTAAGCTCATTACTCCGCCAAGGTACGTGACTCCGTCTAAGCTTTACTCCGTCAATGTACATGACTCCGCCTAAGTTTTACTCCGTCAATGTACATGACTCCGCCTAAGTTTTACTCCGCCAAGGAACAGTTCAATTACCATCCAACTATTCAGTAAGCAAGTAACAACGTCCAATAGCCAACAGCTCGGAGAACTATACCGTCCAGCAACCAGCAAGACGTCACTCAGTCTTGTGGACAATTAGTAAGCTTTCCACTTAGGAAAACCGTACCCTTTTATTGTTATCTTCTTTTCTTGGACGGACTCAATTCCGGTCTTGAATATCGGTTCAAAGTTATCCGTCCTACAGCTCATTTGGTAAAGTGTTGATCCGGTGTGCAACATAGAAGACAATCCTATCCACACCGGTTGTCCGGTGTGATGTGGCATTTATTTCCATCCGTTCTTCCCCTTTGGAACCTTGAGGTCGTCCTACCTGTTGAGATCAGAACGGATCAGAAGTGCCTCTTCCGACCTCATTCAACCGACTCCTCTTCTTTCAACTTTTCACTCGGAACAGCCTCTCTTTCATTCGGAAATACATTTCCAAAGCATATTTTACCCGGAAAATGGATCTTATCAATACAGGTCTATGTAGTTTCTATAATTATACCCAAAAAATGAAATTTTTGGAGTATTATAAACCATCCATAAAGTGCTTTATTCATTGATTAACACTTACAAACCTTCCATGCTTCATAAATTACATAATTGAACTATTATTAAAGCAGGATGTTACATGCATTAATATAATCTTAGAAATACTTTCATATTTAATGAATTAAAGTTAATTAATTTTGCTTATATTCTTGAAGTAATTTTTTGTTATTTATATTTAAGGATGAAGTTTTATTGAATAATTGTGTATGTAAGCTAAATTAGTTGAGTAGTCATGTTAGAACAGGATTATGTTACCATAGGTCAGTAATGATAGGGTTTTGTTTTGTTTTGTTTAGTTGTTGTATAAATAGGTTTAGTATGGTACTAGAGCTCTGTCTGAGATGCCTTTATTACACTTCGTGTAACACCCCATCTTTAGTTGCTTGTTTTGTTAGTGTCAAGTGCTATGCCCTCTAGTTGAGTGTTAGGTGGGAAGGAGGTGAACCGATGCATCGTTATAACTCATAATGTATGAAACATTATCATCGAGTTGAGTCCTCAAAGACCAAATTGGTTAATAGTAATATTTATTTAGTAACAAAATATTCAAAACTTAATAATTTTTCCAACATAAATGTATAAATAGAGATTTTTGAGCTGAGACCTAGTCTTAACCTAGTCCAACAAAAAAGGATTTTAACATGAATTAAAATCAACATTTAACACTAACTCCAACTAGAAGTGTGTTTGGTTACTAACCTTGGTTGGTTAAACCTCGGTTTGACTAACCTAAAAAATAAATCATACGGTCAAACGGATTTTTGATTGTCTCGAATGACGTGAAGAATCAATATCAACACTTAAATTTTTTTATTTTTCCAACTTTGTTTTCCCAACTAGAAACCAAACGGACACTAAGTATTGTATTATGAACTTCAATGGTTGATACACTTGTTTGAAGCCTTTTTAATTCCCTTCATTTGACCAGCTCTTTTATATTATGACAACCGGTCGACTAAATACATTGCTATATATTTTTTCATAAAAAAACAAAACATATTAAGATAGAATTGTACATGAAAACTTACATGTCAAGCTCTTCCATTTGCTTCTTATTTCTACTCACGCGGAAATTATGACCAAAGTCCTTAAACCAACTCCTTTCCATCACCTTTTATCCAAAGTGGGAGTAATTAATATATACTCGGGGTATTAAACAATTACGTTAAGTCAGATAAATTAGTTGAACAACTATGTTAGGGTAGGATTATGTTTTGTTTGGTTAGTTTCCCATCTCTCAAAAGCATAATCAGTATTCAATATTTTTGAGCGATTGAGTAAAATTCTCCAAGAGTATTTTTTTTACATGAAGTGTAGCTTTATTTGGTATAGAACTCAACTATACAGGTCATACACATATACTCTTGTAATTATACATAATCTAAAATGTTGGAATATATTTTAAAGAATGAAATATTAAATTAGTTATTAATTTTTCCCTAATCCATTATAATAACAAAAAAAAACTTTACGTTCACACCAAACACCAATTATATCGCTCTCTACGGATAAATGTAATTATTAATTATTGATTTTTAAAGCAACGTGTAATATTTCACTTATAAAATACATCTTGCTTTAATTATTTTAAAGTTTAGAGATTAATTTTGGTGTGTCATTGTTATTCATGTCGCGCGCATATCTCCTATGGTCCCACTGCGGAATAAATCTCCGATCATTATCGTCAGGGAATGATATAAAATGAATATTAAGTGGAAACTCTGTGAATATAGTCGCGGAATTGAAATTGAAGCCATTATCATTGTAATTGGCACGTTCAAACACGACCAAGCTTAAGAAAAACAATATTAATATTTAACACACTTGTATATAATAATAACAAAATCAAACGCTTGCGTACACCTAATTCCCTAAATTTAAAATTGCAGTTGATGCCTTCCCCACCCACAACATTGAAAAAATGGGTACCCTGAAACAATGGGTAACGTTGGTTGCTCTGTTTTGGTTTTTGATGAACTTAACAGAAGCATCCCCAACCTACACGGCCACTTACTGTTCAAACAACACAACTTACACACCCAATTCAACTTTCGAAACAAATCTAAACATCCTTTTCTATTACTTCTCCACCAACATTTCCAACCCTTATTTTGTAACCATAGTGGGTTTTGGCACCACAAATGCCGTCAACGGACTCTTCCTCTGCCGCGGTGACGTCAGCGCCACCGTATGCGAACAGTGCGTCACCGCCGCGGCCAAAGAGATAAGACGGCGCTGCCCCAACCAAACGGAGGCAGTAATCTGGTACGACGAGTGCACGCTGCGCTACACCAACAGGTACTTCGCCATCAACAGCGTGGTTCCCAGGTTGAATTTTAATGATGGCGGAAACATATCTGGAGTTGAGTTGGGATTGTTCAACGAATCGGTGTTTGGGTTGTTGACCGGTTTGGCGACGGAAGCGGAGAATTCGGGATCGGTGAAGTTCGCGGTGGGGGAAGTGAAAGTGACGCGATCGGTGACGGTGTATGCGTTGGAGCAGTGCACGCGGGACTTGCCGGAAGGTGGGTGTGAGACGTGTTTAAGAGGTGCGATAGCGACTCTTCCGTCATGCTGCACCGCCAAACAAGGCGCAAGAGCTTTGCTTGCTTCCTGTAATCTCAGATATGAGATCTTCCCCTTTTATACCTTGCCTCCTTCATCCTCTTCAGGTAATTCTATTTTGATTAGTAACTCTTAATTCAATTTAGATTTTTTTTTATCTGAACAAAGTTATTAATTAAATTTGTAAATGAAATCATAATCTTATTCCATTCTTCTTTCTTCATGAAACCAGAACACTTTATCACAATTTTTAATTCAATTTAGATCAATTCTTCTGTTGCATATGCAGGGGGAAAGAAACTTGGATCGGGAACGGTTGTCGTTGTTGTTGTCGTCCCTGTTGTTTTCTTAATCGCTTTAATCGTAGGTTGCCGTTGTTTTCGGAGAAGATCGATGAAGAGACGTAGGAGTACAACGGGTCTAATAGAAAATTGTAGGTATATAAGAGAGAAATGTAGAAAATCTACTTTACAATTCAACTTGCTTACATTAATTAATTATTGTATACTGGTTTAATTAGTTGGGGATGAAATGACGACTTTGGAGTCCTTACAATTCAACTTGACCACTGTTGAAGCTGCCACAAACTACTTTTCACGGGAGAATGAGATAGGAAGGGGTGGATTCGGAGAAGTTTATAAGGTAACTAGTAGCAGCTTTATATAACTTTTTTAAAAACTAGTATGTTTAATCTCAATAATTTATTGTATGATTGTGTGATTTAGATTTATTTTTCTTACTCTAATAAAAAAACTTTTTTTATATGATATTTTTAAAATAGATAAAATTAAAAAAGTGATGTGACATCATCATAAAAAGAATAAATTCAACAAATAACTCACTTTTTCTATTATATATAAGAGAGTTAAAAAAATATATGATAGAGTTGATTCATGAAAGTATTTTTATTAGTTTAATTATTATAACTTTTAGATGGAAACTATATATAGTTATTTGATATTTATGTATTTTGTTATTATTTCAGGGTGTTTTAATGGATGGGCGACTTATAGCCGTAAAAAAACTCTCCAAAAGTTCTGGGCAAGGCACGGTAGAATTCAAGAATGAAATTTTACTAATAGCTAAACTTCAACACAGAAACTTGGTGACTTTGCTGGGATTTTGCTCCGAAGATGAAGAGAAAATGCTTATTTACGAGTATGTAACCAATAAAAGTCTTGATTACTTTTTATTTGGTAAGAAATATCTAATCTCAACTCATTTTTCGTTGGATATTAAAATTCATTTTGGAAGATAGATTTTGTTTATGTTTATACTAACATTATATTGTTTGTGGCAAATGTGTAGATCTTTACAGGGAAAGAATTTTGAATTGGTCAGAACGCTATAAAATTATAAGTGGAATTGCTCGGGGAATTCATTATTTACATGAACAATCACGACTTAAAGTTATACATCGTGATCTCAAACCTAGTAATGTATTGCTAGATGATAATATGAATCCAAAAATTTCAGATTTTGGTTTGGCAAGAATGATTGATATAAATCAAAATAAAGGAAATACTAACAGAGTTGTTGGAACATAGTAAGTATCTATTTACTTGTATAATTTTTCGTTTACTCTTTTCATTGCATCATTTGTTATGTGATGAGCAGGATTTACAATTAGCTATTAACCATCTAAGATAACATTTGGCACTTGATCATAAAGAAACAAGACATCTTATTTAATTTACTATGTTTGGCTCCTTGTTAAATATAACAAATCAAAAATCTACCATTTTACTTTCAAATTTTGTTCAATACTTTTAAAATTAACCAACTTGAACATCAATATTTAAATTTAACTGAATTTACCAAGACATTTTAATATTTTGAATAAAGAACCATACTAAAAACATTATTCTATTAAAGTTTTAAGCCTTAATATAGATAGGAAAGTTCTCGGGAATTAATGTCTGATATCGTACTTAAATAGACGAGTTTATTTGAGAGAATATATATATTTGTTACCTGTTATATCCAATATATAAGCTTCTTTCTATTTTAAATTTCAATAACATGTTCATATTCTTTTACAGTGGTTATATGTCTCCAGAATATGCTATGCATGGACAGTATTCTGAAAAATCAGATGTGTTTAGTTTTGGAGTCATAGTTCTAGAGATAATCAGTGCAAAGCGGAATTCACGTGCCCTTGTAACACCAGATTTTGATGACCTCTTAACTTATGTGAGTATTCAAACTTCATATAGTTTGTTTCTTCTTTATAATGCATATTTATTTCACTGATGTATGATAGTAATGTCTAAATCTGACAAAATGTTGCAGGCTTGGAGAAATTGGAAGGATGAAAAACCATTAGAAATTTTAGACCCTGATTTAAAAGAATCCTTTTCTCATAGCGAAGTCATTAACTGCATCCATATTGGTTTATTATGTGTTCAACAAAACCCAGATGATAGACCAACCATGGAGAGAGTTGTTTCATATCTCAGTAACATTTCAGTGGAGCTGCCATTGCCTCGTGAGCCTGCACTTTTCGTGGGAATTGGAAATGATCCAAAGAAGATACTAAAGGGAGAAAGTTCAGATCAACAAACTAAGAGTAATTCTATACAATCCTCTATCAATGACATGACTATTAGCAATTATTTCCCTCGATAGTGTGAAACATTGATTTTCCAATAGGTGATTAACAATATAAAAGTATTTATTTGAACTTGCAGCAGTGGGAAGAATTGATGGTAAATGGACAGTTTGAACTGGGATTCTTAGTTCAGCCGAAATTCTTAAAGTCTTTTCAAGTGAATCCTATTTCAAGTTGTAAACAAGTACATACACTTAGGAGGTTTGGTATTTAAATTTTTTTATTTTTTGTGGGAATCATGTTTTTTTATCATGTTCCTGAGAATCATAATTAAAAAAAATTAAAATGTATTTGATATATTTGAAATTTTTATGGTAAATATTCTTTAAATATAACTAAAAATTTTCTTTATTTAGAAAATTCACCTTTCAAAAATTTATATCACAAACCATAGTGTTAGGGGTGTCAAAATGGGCTAGGCCCGCGGGCCGGCCCGTTTGGCCCGTTAAAATGGGCCGGGCCGGGCCAATCTCCAGAGCCCGTTTTCCCAAATAAGCCCGGCCCGTTGGGCCTATATTAAAATGTAATATAATATATATGTAATAATATATGAATACTTAATATATATGTTATTGAATGTTGATGTAAATGATGAAGATGAACTTCTTGCTTTATTTGATGTTAGTTATTTACTATAGACTTTTATTATTTTGGTTTAAAAATATTATAGACTTTATTATTGTGAACTTTATTTGATGTTACTTGTTATGGACTTTTATTATTTAAGTTTTTATTATTATGGACTTTGTGAACCATATTTGATGCTATTTACTATGGACTTTTATTATTTAGGTTTTCATTATTGTGAATTTTATTTAATGTTATTTATTTTAAACTTTATATTATTAGTATTTGTGTGATTATTTGATTTGGAATTAGAAATGTGAAATTTATTTTTATTTCTAATTTTACTTAAAAATATTTAAAAATAGTTTAAATTAAAAATAAAAAAAACATGTAAAATTTTCTTTAAAAAATGGGTTGGCCCGTTTTGGCCCGCGGGCCATATAGAATATGGGCCGGGCCAATGTTTTTGACCTGTTTTACTATTCTGGCCCGGCCCGGCCCGTATTTGGACGGGCCTATACGGGGCTTGGCCCGGCCCGGCCCGTAGGCCCGTTTTGACACCTATACGTAGTGTAACAATGTATGCAGGGCATTCATTTTGATTTTAATCCGTTTGTGTGCTCATATATATAATGTAACTTCAACTCAATTTTCTATAACACTTCTTTGTAATTTGTTATCTCTATTTTCATGTTATACCACTTATTTTATAACTACTTTTTCCATCTTTTTTCTATGACTTGTCTGTTCTTATTATAGAAATTGTTATGAGAAATTTATGTAAGAAAAACATTATTCTTTATTTATTTAATACAAAAGAAGGTGATTAATATATGTCATCTATGTCTTTTCTGAAATAAAATGTTAATAATATAATAATTATTTCTATTCAGTCCCACAATAGAATGTTGAAAAAAATTGTTGCGGCTTTTGAAGCTTTACATTACATTGGAAATTGAAAAACTATAATTCCATACATATTATGATATTACAATTAATTATGTGTGAGGACTGAGTGCGAAAGATTAATTTTCTTTTGATGCTTATTTGTAGGCCAGCGTAAATGAGTTTGGTCAATGAGAATTTTTTTTTTAATTTCAATATGGGTGGTGAGAATTGTTTTTATTATTAAAAATTGAACTCATGTCAATGATTTCATAATAATTCACACTTTATTCAATTATCTAAGTCAATTTTCATTAATGATGAAAACTTATTTATTAATATTGTATAAAGATAAGTTTAACATGTTATAATCTTAAAAAAAATAAGAAAACTAATTTGATTATTTTCGTTGGGTTAGGTAATTTTTATATATACAGTGAAAAAGATTAAAAACGTATATTTTTTTCATTGCTTCAGCATCACATCTCAACTATTATTTCATGCTTTATTTAATAATCATCCACATAATAATATATCCCACATAAATTTCATCACATCATCAATATAATTGCCAATTCATCTTCAATTAATCAATGTCAACACAATTATTAACATCACTTACTCTCTCAATCAACTATACAATATGACTCTAATATCCAGATACTAAAAAGGATCCGTCGTCAGCCGGGGTCTTACCTGACTACTAAGTAGCACAACGGGGCTACAAACGACCGCTAGAGTAAAAAATGAGAGGTAATCTATATTGATCGGTCGTCCACACCACAAAACATGTATATAAAGCATCTAAACATCATCAACAGCTCAATTTAATCATCATCGCTCTTTCTCAATTCAAATGATTTATCATCATTAAGTCCCGACATAATAGTCATGGCCTTGAGACATCACATAAGCCACTTGGGCAATTTAATATCTTTACCTCGTTATACTGCTTTACAATTCATAACATCATCACTCAATTTCTTTGACATTACAATCCATCACATTATTTCATCATCACAAGTTAACATCTCGAGGCATTCAGAACTACATACCAACTATCATTTTAATTCACCATCACACATATAGGTGTAAATATACATCAACAACATCACCAAAATCACTATACCATACAAGACTATAAAGTCAATTCATCATACTACTCAACAATTCACCATTAATTATATTTTCATGACTACTACTCAAATAAATTCATTTATATAATGAAATTTTACATTCCATACCTAGAAACACATACACACACACACACACACACATATATACTCACTAAATTACATAATTATGCTACACTTTTCCTACTATCGCCATATGACTTCAATTCATATTTCTATTAATATATACGCCCGGTACACCACCTTTTACCTCAACTCCAAGCTTTCAATTCCGACCTTCGTTCAAGATTCCACTTTGTCGATCACTCCTCCGATGGTTGTTTCGACACCAAAAAATACCGAAACCACGCCTCTCTAGCGAATTCGAGATACCTATTACCAATAAAATGATTTACAAGTCTCTGAATGCTATGAAATGAAAAAACCAAAAATTCTCTTCCATGAACCTCACATTCAACCAAGAGAAAGAAAAGGGGAAAGCAAAATTAAACCACCCACTATGCATATCATCATTTTTAAGCTTCTAAGGATGATTTATGGTGAAAACAACAAACCCCCACCTTAGAATCCATGCTCGATCATGATCATTGGGAAAAAAAGAAATGATGACGATACTAAAAATTAAAGGTATCTAGATATAGGTCTTGCTCCCGAGGTTCCAAAAATGCTTCCAATTTGAAGTTTCGACATCAGTTCGACCTCCAATTTGACGTTAAAACATTTCAGCCATGACGTTAAACCCTAAAAACTAATACTCCTAACAAAATATTTACAAAATGGAAAGAAAGGCCTAAAAGAGGCCAATGGGCTAGGACCTCATTAGAGCTTCTCTATTATTTTCACTATTTTGCTCACACATAAGGGTAATCATAAAAAAAACCCATTTTTTCTTTGTTTTGTTTAACCTAGGTTTTGATTTTTGAACACATGAGATGCTTTCTTGGAACCAAACCTATTTTTCCTAAATTTCATGCTTGTAAGAGTTAAGGGTTGTGTTTGGTTTGTCAATTTTTGATATATTTTGGGCATATTCTGTGTAGGTTAGAGTTAGGGCTAGGAAAAGCCTTACCACACCTTATGGTTATCTTCCCTAAGGTAAGAAAGATGAGATAATGTAGTGAATAAGTAGGAAATGGATAAAATTATGGAATTGTTTGTAGTATAGTATTAGATGTCACTTACTCAAAAAAATTATACATTAGGTGTTAGTAAAAATGTGTGAATGAAGTAGGAAAATGATGTAATGGAATAGTTGTGACTAAAATAATTGTGTGTGGATTTATTGTATGAGTTATGATTTGAACCTTCAAGATTAATTACCAGAAATGATGATGTATTTTGAATGTTGTTCTGACCGGTATCTGTGGTATAAAGTTTGCCTCATACAATCAGTGTCAAATGTACCTCTCTCTCTCTCTCTCACTCTCTCTATTTTATATCCTGTGACGCCCAGGACCCAAATTACAAATTCCAATTTATTAACCTAAATTTTCGAAATAAATTTTTCGCGTTTAAATAATCATTTTGAAATTCGTAATTTAAATTCTGAGGTCACGTAAAAATTGATAAATGCGAAATATTATCATACATACTAGTCGTGGACGAATAAAACATAATACTTTTATATAGCGAAAACGATAAAGAAGATTACAGTACAAGGTACATAATAATATTATTACAACACATTAAATCTCAATTGAAGTCAACACCCAAGCAATATAACATAAAAGCTTCATTAATTGCATCATTCTTCATTCTGTGAAGCATGCACTGTAAAAATAATGTAAGAGTGAGACAGAATATAGAATAAATATAAAATAAGTAAAATTGCACAAACACAATCAACAAATCATAATGATATGATGAATATGCCAAACAAGGTCATTTATATTTAATAATCTTTAATTTAGTCAAATGATGTCATGCTGGATCTATTTTGGTTTGGTGGGAATACTGCAGTAAAAAGTCTCATAGAGACACAAGTAGGAATTAATATCTACCATGAATCCCTACCCTTCATGGCACTCAAGTAGGAATTAGCATAAACCATGAATCCCTACACTTCATGGCTCTCAAGTACCGAAATACACAAGTAGGAATTAGCATAAACCATGAATCCCTACACTCCATGGCTCTTAGCGAAAATAGGGCTTTAACTCATCATAGAGTAACCCCCCACCAAGGCCGGCAATCATGGAACCCCTAAATTCCATGGTGCGTCCAAATGCTTATGATGCATGAATGCCTTTAATTCTCTTTATCGATTTAACATACCATGATATCAATACTTCCATAATCACTTGGAAAACCACAAGTCCTCAAAGGATACATCTCATATATTAATTCTCAAAATCATGGATTTACAGTTCAACAACATATCTCAATAAACCACAAGGCATTCATGTATTCATTAATTTTGTCATTCATAATTATTCATCATAAAGATAAACATACTATATGACATTCATAGGACACTCAATAACATCCATAATAATCAATAATCCCTCAATCATTCAAAAATAAATCATTACCCATATGAAAAATATCATTTTCATCCATAATAATCATCATAGGTAATTTCAGAAATTTACAACAGCAACATACATTAGTAAATCGACCATAACGTGAGCAAATCAAATCCTTTTTAAGCAATTTCACTTTCTATAGATCCATAACATAAATATCTACAACTTTGATGAAGAAGTCAGAGTCAAATTCACACATTTTCAGCTTCAAAATTAAGTAACAAGCTACGAAAATAAATCTGGAAATCCTAGAACAGCATACAATTCTACCCATTCCATATTTATTCACAACCCTATCCCCTCTTATCTTGATGGAGGATCTTAGATTAGTTGAAAAATGTTCTCTTCTTACTGTCCTAACTTCAGATCAAAGGTGGCTTGACAGAGAAAAGGAAATACGAGAGAGACTTTACTAATCTTAGTTTGTTCTAAGAATTCAGACTTGGGAACGAGTTGTAGTGTCGATTTAATAATGCAAAAGACAAGTGGGGGACAAGCTTTTTCGTAATTGAATTGTAGTGCATTAATTGCGGTGATAATGAAGGTTTTAGATAAGAACATGAGCTGTATTGTTGACCATTTCCGCCGCCTACATACTGGAGTTTGTATGATTGAAGTAAATATATTAAAATATGTACAAGATGATATGATTGGAGTAAAATATTAATTCTGACACTAGTTCAGTATTTTGGGCATATCTCTTTCCAAGAAGAATTCATCAGAGCCTCTTTTCGTTCAGAATTGCTCCACTCGGAAGGGAATTCGCTCGGAAATGTTTCTGCTTTAAATACTCAATCATAGCTTTTCTTTCTGAGTGAGTGACCCACTCGGAAATGTCTCACCCGGAGACACCTCATTCAGAAATATCTCACTCGGATATCTCTGCCCGAAAAGTGTTCTTTCAAAGTCAGAGCCACTTTTCATTCAGAATTGATTCACTCAGGAACTATCCACTCGGTTATATTACAACCGAAAGATCATTCAGAGTTGCGTCACTCAGAAATCTTACAACTGAAAGGATCATTCGGAGTCGAAGTTCAGTCCTCTCGAAAATCGTTCCACTTGGGAATATCACTCGGAGTCGAAGGCAATCTCGAAGATGAACCCGAGCACAAGCTCTCGACAACTTTGAATATGGGCCCGAGCATAGGCTCTAGGCAATCTTTAAGACATCTGAGCACGAATAGAATGAAGGGGTTCACCACTCGGATATTTATTTCCCCCGGGAACTTTTCACTCGGAAACGTATTCATTCAAAGTCAGTCTTTCTCTGTTCCAGAAGTATTTCCCCTGAAAATGACTCACTCGGTATATCTCAATCGGTGTCATACCATGTAGAAATCGGAAATGTCTCATGGTGTAATCCCATTTGGAAATGTCTCACTCGGTGCCATCTCACGCGGAAGTGTCGCACTCAGAGACACCCCATTTGGGAAAGTTACACTCAACTCAGAGATACCCCACTCGGGGATTCACTACTCAGAAATATCTTGCCCGAGAAGTACTCATTCGAAATCAAAGTTTTTCTTCGTTCGGAAGTACTTCTCTCGGAAACGTTTCATTCGGAGACTTTTCACTCGGAGACGAGTCACTCGGAGACGTTTCACTCGGAGACGTTTCATTTAGAAATGAGTCACTCGGAGGCGTTTTACTCGGAAACGTTTTACTCGGAGACACTTCATTCGGAAGTATGGAACTTGGAGGCTCTTAGTCCGAAAGGTGCTCATTTAAAGCCAGAGCTTTCTTTCAGTCGGAAGTGATCATCTCAGATTTTCTTCACTCGAAAATGTCTCATTTGTAGCCAAAGCTTTCTTTCACTCAGAAATGGTTCTCTCGGTCCTGCTTCACTCAGAAATGTCTCCAAGGCCAGGACTCCCTTCACTCGGAAGTGGTTCTCTCGGTCATGACTCATTTGGAAACATCTTAACCTTCTTTCGCTCGGAAGTTCTCTCGGTCATACCTCACTCGGAAACATAACCTTCCTTCACTCAGAATTTCTCTCGGTCATACTTCACTTGGAAACAGATTCCTTTCTTCACTCAGACAGTCTTATCTCAGACATGATTCACTCGGAAATTTCTTACTCAATAATATTTTACTCGGTAATGTCCCAAAAAGAAGCTTCGATTCACAGCCAAACTTATGTAGAAAGTTAATATAAATAGATAATATCATTAACGGTCTAGATTAAAATGATTATACATGAGAATAAAATTTTTGGGGTGTTACACATCCTCTCAGTGGGAGTCTGGTATTGTAAACATATGCTAAATAGGAAATATATGCCCTTCAGGTTAAGGTAAGTTTTTAAGTCTATTCTAACTGGGGTTGATGGGACACACCTGAGGTATACCAACAAAAGGGACTCCGATGTTTAAGTCAATACGAGTGTTATGGGAAATAAAGAGATTACAAAGGTAGTTAGGAGTAGTAAATGTTGTAACTTATGAATTTAATGAATGACTTATATTTATATATCGTCCCTTGGTGCAAGTTGTAATTTGACCCCTAACAGTGAACAGGTCGCTACAGCCTTTTATAGGAAAAACATTGCCCACTTGCGTCTGACTCTGATTCAAGTGTCAGTTTTTCTGACCGGGGTCAGGTTCACAGGCCCGTACTAAGACTTAATAATCACTTTGGTTTTAGAGCACCTCATTCAGTTATTCATTTGACTCAACGTTTATTTAAATTATGCTTTTAGGATCGGTATGCACACTAGATCATTTACCCCCTAGCTTGTTATTGCGATAGTGTTGTAGTAATAAGCTACTTCTGCCTTTTGGTACTTGTTCCCCTTTGGTGTTTGAAAAGTACTTTGACCGTAATGGCAATTTTGACCAATGTTAACGTTGATTAATTAAGACCTTAATCACTTAAGTAAGCTTAATTAAGTATGATTTAAAACTCTATTAAATGAGTGTCATTTGGCATTCTTCAAAAAAAATGATGTGGCACGTAGATTGCTGATGTGGCTGACTACGGTTTGTGTGTTTCTTGCATGCACCATCTTGTCAGACCGGGTGTACCATTAGGAGTTGAAGCGACGTTGGCCTTACGAGCCACGTCGTTTCACATTCCACATTGTCCATGGGCACGCCAGTTGAACTTTGGCCCATAGCAACAACCTCGACAACTATAAAAGGGGGAATGTCACAGTTGCTTCCTTACTTCACTATTTTTTCCCAAAACTCTGCCTCTTCGGTGTCTTAGCCTTCTTCACTCCATCCTGGCCCGTACTAGAAGAACCACAAGACTCATCTATACAGGTAGTCATCTCTTCATCTTGACTTCTTAATCTTTTTTTAAGATGTCTAATCTAACTACTAACAATGGCCAAGCAAGAGACAACTCCGTGGAAATTATTTTTAACCTTTCCTCTTGGCCACTTGAGGTGCCCCAGCATGGACTGTGGTTCTCTCAAGCGAACATACGTAAATAAGTTAGGACGAGGTACTGGGGCGGTCGAGTTAGGGATGCTAACTTAGCGAATTAGGCTGTAGCCATACCCTCTAATTCAGAGTGTTCTTTTTTTTCATTTTTCATCACCTCATTCGCCATTGCCGCTCTCATCTCTAAATCGATATGGTGATTCCAACATAGTTTCCTTTTTAGAACACTTCATTGGTATGGCTGCCACAGAAGATCGGTTATGAGGACATAGCCCAAAGACACACATGATCGCAAACAATGTTTACTACATGGCTTACAAGGCCGTAGATCCCTACTTTTGGGTTACTAGGGACATCGTCTCGACCATCAGTTGTCATGCAAATACCAATGAAAATATGGAACTTGAGGTTGTTACATTCTGGCGTTCAAGGAATAATAAAGTCTTATTTACTTTGTATGCCCTGGCGTTTACGGATCGGGTTTGCCACATCCCCCGTGAGAGATTTTTATTTTTCCATGAGTTTTCACCAACCAAGGTGGGAGTCTGATTCCTATTTACGAAGTTTGAGATAAGGGTGTTGAAATTTTTGGACATCACCCCCAGTCAACTGCACCCCAACGGTTGAGGTCTAATCCTTTCTTTAGAAGTTCTTGCCAAGCACCTAGGCTTCACTCTGATAGTCGCCATCTTTTTTCAGTATGCTGGGGTGATGTGTAACATCCCTGTTTTTAGAAACAGTTTTAATCTTGTAATTTTGAAGTATGGAAAGTTTGTAAGTAAGAATAAGTGAATAAATACCCTGCAGATGGTATGTGATATCTCAGAAATATCATTTTTGTGCATAATTATGGAAATTATATAGACCATTAATGGTATTATGCAAATTCTGAGTGAAAAAGGGCTCTGTTCTGAGTGACAGAGAGAAATTCCGAGTAAAGGAATGAAATTCCGAGTGAAGAAATAAAATTCCAAGTGTAAGGTTACGTTTTCCGAGTAAAACACGACCGAGAGGGATGCTACCGAGTGAAATCTTGGTGTGGAGAGAAGTATGTTCAAGAGAACCACTTCTGGGTGAAAATTCCAAGTCAAAACACCCTAGAATGACTCGTTTTCGAGTCAAACCTTGCCAAATGCTTCCTTTTCCCAAGGAAACTTCTTCGATTACAGTATTCCGAGTGAAGTATGTCCAATTGAAGGAAAAAACTCATTTCTGAGTAGTAAATATCCGAGTGAGGTGCTTCCTAAGTGAATCCGAGTGGGACAACTCCGATTGAGTCACTTCAAGGGAAGGAAGAGCTGACTCGGTGTTTCAAGAAGCCATAATTCCAAATGAATGTTCCATTAGGTGGAAGTCGATTTTTGGAAGGAATTACCGAGTGAAAGCCGGGTGAGAGAATACTCGGTCTGGACAGATTTTACCGAGTGGAACCTTTTCTGATTCCTTTTTCTACTCACACTCAGGCTTCTCCACTCACGTGAAACACCTTTTTCCTCCAATCAGAGCACCTTTTTCATATTTTATATATATATATATCCTCTTCAAATCCCACTAGTCTACATGAATCCAAAAGAGGATGAGTCAACTCAGGGATAGTGCACCTTTTCACTCCACTCGAAGCACCCTTTATATATATTAATATATCCTTCTCAATCAAATGCAAAGCTGACTAGGAAAGGGGCTATTATTATCACTTACGGGGAAAAGCTGTCTCCCACTTGTCTCCTCCTTATTAAATGCCACCATCAGAACCTACTGACACACACACACTGAAACTAACACAAACCCTCTCTTCCTCCTTCTCCTTTTACAAACAAACTTTCTCTCTTTCAATTCCTTTCCTTTTCCACTCGGATCTGAAGCAGGATAGTGAAGGGAACATTTTCTTCTCATCCAGGAACTCCATTAAGGTAAGGGGGGTATATTCTCGGGTATTTTGGGAAAATTCGAGTGAAAGGAAAGGGTTAAGGAACTTTGTTCCTCACCTTTCTAGGGCAGTTCAGAATTGTTTGATTAAATGTTTTAATGTTTTATTATTGTTTTATGCATTTTATTTGAATATATATATAATTAAATTGATTGGAATGATTATTATTATGCATGATAACTTAATAAAAAGATATGCTGGTTGTTGGACTGTGAAAATATTAAGGATCCTGGGTGTTCATGTGAATTCCAGCGAGGAATTATAAAACAAAAGTCGGATTCAGTGAGTAATAAGCTCGGATTTTGTGAAAACCGACCGGATCACCTAAAAATACATAATCTCACTCAGTTGTTTTACAATAAACCGACCAGATCATTCAGACAGAACATTTTACTCGGAAAATATCTTATTTTCACTCAGAAAGCTCCTTTCAGACTAATTCCACTTGGAATCATATTTTATTCCACTCAGAAACTTATTTTCACTCCGATTCATAAACATTTTCACTCACAAAAATTCTCTCAGTCGGATTTCACTCAGAATTTAAGTTATTTCACTCAGAAAATCCTTTTCAGTATCTGTTTCACTCGGAAAACACTTCTCAGACTGATTTCACTCGGAAAACATAGTTATTTCACTCAGAGACTTATTTTCACTCGGACTCACAAACATTTTTACTCAGGAAACTCTTTTCATACTGATTCCACTCAGAATCATACTTGATTTCACTCAGAAACTCATTTTCACTCAGAATTATAGTAATTTCACTCAGAAAACTCTGCCACAATCTAATTTCACTCGAAAAACAGTTTAACTTGACTCAGGAAACTCTTTTCAGTGGTTTCACTCAGAAAACATATTATTTTCACTCAGAAAACTCTTCCACAATCATATTTCACTCAGAGAACATTTTTAACTTCACAGAAAACTCTTTTAGTCTGATTTCACTCGGATTCATGTTCATTTTACCCAGAAACTCATCTCAGCCTGATTTTACTTGGAATCCTACTCATTCCACTCGGAATCCTATTGATTACACTCGGTATCTAACTCATTTTACTCAGAAAATTCATTTTCACTCGGAAACAGACTTATTTTACTCGGTAAACTCATTTCTACTCAGTATTCAACTTATTTCACTCGGCTAACCCATTTTTCACTCGGTATTTAACTCTTTCTCCTCGGAAAAGCTGGTTTTAACATTTTTACTTGGATTTTTCATTCAGAAACTCCTCTTTACTCCTTTTTGAATTATTGGAGCGTTATAATTTTCATTATTGTTCTTATTTCCATTTATTATCATTACTCTTATTAATATTATACTTATTATTATTATTATTGTTTCTATTAACTAGTATTATTGTTATTGTTTATTATCATTAATTCAATTATAAGTAATAAAATAAGGAATATATTATCTTACTCTTTATAGTATAATTTTGAACCCAAAATACAACCGATATATTTTCTCGAATAAGATAATAAAATAAATTGTAACGTCTGAACAAGTCGATGGAATCCAAGAGCTTGTGAATAATATGATGAGACTGAAAACACATAGGATACCCAAGGATCTAATGATAAAAATAATGCATTTCGCATTATGAAAATATTTTTGAAGGAGAAAAACTAGAGCATACACCTGGTATGCTGGAGGACATTCATGTTCGATCTCTGAGGGGAATCTTGGGAGTACGACTGGAACGGCAACCCAATGGCATCAGAGTCGCGCCTGATAGCCGGGTGAGACGATGCAATTCTGGTGTACTTCGACTAAATGACGGGATGTATCTATGATCGTGTAGAGCCAAGTCCCAAGATAAAATGATATATATATATATTGATGAGAACCTGTGAGTTCATTCGTACCCTATGATAATGAATGAGGGACTTGGTGAGCTCCGATCGCTCTAGAATGGAAACGTTGTGCCCAAGAGACAACTTGAGCAGGATGAATTCCAAAGAATGAAAGAATGATGATGGTGGATTGATTTATTGGGCCCACATGCATCATGAGACTTAATTAAGATAAATCATAATAAACCCTACTCATGTATTTCCATGACAATATTTGATTGTTATAGTTATGAATATGTTAAGTGTATGATTTATGTAATATTATTTGTTAACTGGATTATGTCCGCACCGGATTAACCATCAGGGTCTTGGGTTATACTCACCCTTACTGTTGATATTTCAGAGGAATTAGGAAATCAAGAACCCGAGTATGAAGAACAGCAATATGCTGAACCAAATGAGAGCGCTCCTTAAATAGAATATAAGTAGTTGAATATTTATGGATGACTGTATAATATTTAAGGGTGCCTGCGTGCCCCATTTTGTTAAGAGTATAATTACTTACAGTTTGTGAATGACTATATGAATTACATACTATTTGCTTCCACTGATATGCCATCAATTTATTTTTTAAAAAAAATATTCACTTTTTTTAAAAAAAAAAACTGTTAACACTCTCAGTTAAATAGGATGAACCTACAGAAGGGTTTGTCTTATCTAACCGAGGGTGTTACATGATGCGCCATGGTAGCACCGGTATGGGCTTCGTCAACCTACGGTGTTAGAGTGACATCGTCAACTTTGAGGCCTTCATGGAGTCTGCGAAGACCGCGAGAGCCTCCTTCAAAAATTTATTTTTCAAAGTCTTCGCCAAAGGGACCGAATCCCCTTTCTAGAAAGACGAGGAAGGTTTTTGATCCATACTGGCTGGACTCAACATTTCCTCCTTGAGAGCTCAACGTAACGCCGGCTAAGTGAGGGCTCTAGGGCCGTGATGGACACCTTTCACGCCGTCTCCTAGAAATGTCAATCCTTACTTGACACTACAGAGACGAGGAATGACTACCTCGCCTGTTTGGGTACTTACCCTTCCTTTTCTTTTGAACTTGATTTATGCTACACTGTCCTTCTTAACTTTGCATTTTTTCAGGAAACATGAGCGAGGACGCTTTGGATGCACTCTGTCAACTTTTGGCCGGCATGAATGCTGATGTTTCTAATGAGAACAGGGTCACCCATCATCTCAAAAAAGCTGTCTCTCTCCAAATCCCTGGGGGCAACATTCCGATTGGAGCCAAGTCCAAGAAAAGGGAGAAGAAAAAGAATCCCAATGGCCACCCAAGAAATAAAAGGTCGTTGGGAATAAAGAACAAGGGGACTCCGGCAATGGCAAAGCCATTGTTGTGGAGGATGAGCCAGTGAGGGAGACCCCCTACCACGACGTCGATCCTTTGGATGAATTGTTAGAGAGGGTTACTTCTCCCGCAACCGGATTTACCCTTCCATAACGACTTAGTGTATTTTCCTTTAATAAATTCACTTAATTAACCATGTGCCATTCATATTTTTTGAAAATTTAAAATTAATAATACTTATATGATATAATTATAAATATATACTTTTATGAATTTAAATGTATCAATTCTAGATGCACTATTTTGTAATCTTATTTTTTAAATTTTATTTAAAAAATCATAATTTTTTTTATGGTCAACACTCAACATACAATTCACCGGTCTATATGTTTGTTTTAGGAGAGAGAGACGTAGAAAAATCTAAAGGGAAAGAAATAAGACAAAAACAAAATAGTTTTCTTTGTTTGTTTAAAAGAAAAAAGGAGGAAAAATGAGTGGGGTTTGAAAAAATATTAATTCTCCTCTTAGATAGAAAGAAAGAAAAACTTTAAAATAAATTTTTATATTTTAAAATTTATTATATTAGAAATTTTAAATATTTACTATATAATTTCATTTATTTATCATTTAGATAATTTGTTTTCATCTATTTTTTATTCATTCAAATAAAAAAATATTTTTCTTATTTATGCAACCAATATATATTCTTTTTTCTCAATTTATTCCCTTCTTATTTCCTTCTATCTTATTTCATTTCTCTATGTAGATGATGTGTAAACACTTAGGTACGTGTACCTTGTTTTGATAGGCTTGATTGAACTTTTTTCTTTTGGCTATTATATACTTTCAACTCTGTTGAAGTGTTGAAAGTATAGTGAACACCCGTGATTATCCATTAATATTTTTAAAAAGATATAATAAAAAAAACAATCTATAATATATTAAATGTAATATTATGATACATTAGTATTGTGTAATACCATTGTAATTTAATACCTTAAAAATATTATCATGAATCAATATTAAATAAATTTTTTTATGATAAAATAACAAAAAGTATTAACAATTAATATATTTAATAAAAATGAATATTTATAAGTATACAGGTACTCTATAAAAAGGAATAGTATAATATTTATATTCTCTCATTTAATAAATGTAAAGATATCCGTTATATATATACTCATGGATAAAAGTTTTATTTATTTATTTTTACAAGACAAGTGTAGAGCTAAAAAATCGAAGCTACATACGAAAAAATAAATAAATATGGATTGAGGTGGATGGGAATAAAAAGCAAATGTAGTGCAGTAAGGAAGACACGAATTATTCATGTCCGTACCATATCCATATGTTGGTTGCGTACACAAATAACAGCTATACATAGTATTATAATACATTTATTTTTTTTAAATTTTAATGTTATATAGGTTAACCCATGATAAAAACTAGACGAGCCATGACAGAAAGATTGTTACTTATTTTTTTATATAGAAACTATTTAACTCATAATATATTAAACATAAAATTATTATATAAATGTTAATGTTTGTGAATGTTTCCTTTCAGTTAAATGCAGTGCAGAGTGCAGCAGATGCTGTGTCTCTCTCATTTAATTTCGAAAGAAAACAGTTCCAGTTTCACACATAAATCCATTTATTAATTAATACATATCACACACACTGCTTCCTCAGTTTCTCTTAACTTGTTACTTGTTCCCTTCTCTCTTCTGCTCCTCATTCATTCGGGTAACAATGTTTTGCTATCTCTCTTATTTTCTTGTCAAAAAATGTTAATTTGTTACTTTTTATTAACCTTAATCAGTAAATCAACCTTAAAATTCAATAATGAATGATTCATCTTTCATTAATATTTTGTTTCTTTCAAATTTTCTGTTTGTGTTTTTGGGTTCTCCTCTTCAGGGGTTTTTCTAGGGTTCGTCTCTCTTCCTTTTCAATTTTACTGCTAACTGTTCAGATTTACATGTTTTGGGTGTCCATAAAAATTACAAAATCAACAGTTACTTTATTCCCTAATTTTCAGAAGCTGTTGTTTTCATTTTTCTGCCCATTTGTATTTGCTGTTCTGGGAGCATGTGGTTTTGCTTGAGAAGCATCAGGGTTTTCTTTTGTTTAGGGTTTATCCCTTCCTCCTGAATTTGATGCTATTTGTGCAAACATGTTTATCAATGTCTCATAAATGCCGGAACCCTGTTAAATTATAAAATTCTCCGCCCAAACACAATGTTATTGCATTTTGCTGTTTATTGCTCACTTAGTTGCTTAATAATGCATTTCTGATTGAAAGCATTGCCCGCTAACTTCCTTAATAATGCATTTCTGGTTGAGAGCAAGTGGCCTGATAAGATAAAGTTTAGAAGTTTCTAGGTATGATAAAACGGTCGCCAAGTAGGAACCACAGATCCAAGGGCTTCAAGGTAAGGCATGTCCTGCAGATTATTCTGCTGCTTGGTATTTGCTTCTGGTTGATCTATCAGGTTAAGCGTTCTCATGATAAAAAGAAGGAATTTGCCGAGAATGATGCAAAAGTGTCTGTTGGAACTCAGACTCCAAAACTTGGTAGAAAAGATCTTCATCCGGGTAAGGACCAAGTAAATCAAAATGAAAAGCTTGAGGAAGAAGAGGAAGATGAGAATATTGTAAATGATGAAGATAAGCATGAACATGAAGGAATCGTGCATGAATCTGATGAAAAAGATGACAAACTTGAAATGGGAGGAGGAGAAGAACAAGAGGAAGATGAAAACAAAAGCAATGAAGTGGAAGATGAGAGAGCCGGAGGAGATGATGAGATAGATGAAAATGACCGAGAGCAATCAGCACTGGATACTGATGGGGACGAGTTCTTAGACCAAGAGGAAGACAAAGAAGAGGAGAGTGACGAGAAGGAAAATAAGAACAGTGAGAATGAGGAAAAGGATAGTTCAGTTAAGAACCATAACAGTCATGAAGCTCGGGAGGAACAATACAAGGCGGATGATGCTTCTAGTGCTGTGACTCATGATACTCTTGCAACTAGCACCGAAACTGAGACAGTTGTTTTAGAAAACTCTGATGTTAACTCAGAAATGAATATCACGAAATCGGAGAGCATACCTAATTATACAGTGGAAAACAACAGGAATCAATATGGTTCAAACTTTAATATTACAGAAGTTGAACTGACAGGCAGGACTTCTTCCAATGCAACTTCTGGTAAAGAAATTGGAAGCAACAGTTTGTCTGATGCAGTGGATAGCTCACATCAAAACAATATTACCACCACGTATTCAGACAGTCACTCAGAAGTAGGCAGTAATCTGACTGTAGTGATCCCTGGAGGTGGCAATAACATGACTGGAACCAGCAGTGCCATAACTTCATCTGAACAGATTAAGAAGGTAATATTTTCTGAATCGGACCAGGTTCAAAATGGTACTGTGGACACAACAGTCACCGGAGATGTAAAAAATGTGCAAACAGAAGGCATACAGCAGGGTGGCAAGAGGGTCTCTGAAGAGAACCTGCGTGGCTCTAACTTAACAGTCCCTGTCAAAACAGAAACTAGAGATACAACTGCAGGTGAATCTTCTAATCGAGACGGTGGTGAATCAGAGAAAACAAGATTTGTAGCATCAAACGAAACTGAAAGGAACAATGGAGTTACTGAAACTAGTGAAGCAAACAAGACTCAGAATATTTCTCAAATGAATGAGAACACTGATGCCACTAAGGATGAGGAGTTCAAGGGTGACAGGCAAACAGATGAAACACCGGACACTTCCGATTCAGGCAAACACCATGACACTGATTCTCCTGATTCTCATATCCTCAAGGATGTGGCAGAGGTCCGAACTGATCTGTATACATTGCCAGAAATTAGAAATGAAGGTGATAATGGTCATGCAACTGCAACCGAGTAATGTTTAAGAAATCATGGGTTATCAAGAAGAGCCAAATAGAGTTATTCTCCTGATCACGCAGTGTTGTGATTTGAACACTTTTTTTTATCCGAAGGAAACAAAAAACAAAGTGTAGACAAGATCTCAAAGGTACAAGGTAGGATTGTAGATATTTGGTTTCTATTTCCCACTATATATTGCTATTGTTACCCCTTTTTTTGCTTGTTGCTATAATTTTTTTTCCCTTGGCCGATCAGTGTTTTTGTTTAACTTCTCGTTATATCCACTTGATTTCTTCTTAATAGAGAATTTTATTTGATTTGAATATATTGTATATCCTATATCTAAAAATGTTAAAAGGAGAGTTTTCGATATCTTTCATGATGTGGTTGGATATGTTGTAGTTTAAAATATTTTTAATATTATTCTTGAACTGAGTTTTCCTTACTATTATTATATTTTGGAATTTTGCCGACATATACAGGTTGTTAGAAGAGGGCCTTGGGGTTTTTATTTGAGACCTAATGGTAAGGAGTTATGAGTTAGTCATCCGGGTTGATCATTCTTTTTTTGGATTTTATGTATTTTAAGGAGTTTTTTTTATTTTTAATGTAATTTATTTAAGATAAAGTTTGATGGTTTCAATATATTTCATTTATTTTTATTTTAAACCCTAAATCCTAATTTTTTTAATTAATTGTTTTATAATATTTTTTCCATAAAAGTCACTTAAAAATGAAAGGTGTTACACCGCTCATCCAGTTTCTCCTACTACCAGTCTTGAGAATTTCTCTTTCTCTCTATGAGAGCAATCCGAGTTGGTCTTTCTACAGTAGGATATTCCTCCTCCACAGCAGCAACTCAAGAAAGGTGTCGATTGGGAGCGTTCTGTGAAACATGCTCGGCTTAACATTGAATCAAATGTCTGATATGGTATGCTCACAATGCCCCATGAAGCTTTTCTGCCCATGATCTTTTGACTCCTAACTTTCATTTCAGCTTCTTTTAAGTCGTCACAACATTGCATGAAAAATCAAAAATAAATTTTCATTTAAATAAGTTAAACTAGATTTGTAACATTTTAAGGACCTAATTTGATAAGATAAACCTGTAAATGTATCATTAGAATTCAAGTGAGAATTTGAAAGTCTTCTTATAACAAATTCAATAATTTACATAACATTTAACTAAAATTAGGACAAATACTACGTGTTAAAAGTTCTCATTTTGACAAATAAAGGCAGTGTGACCTCTAGCTTGTATTGGATGCTAAGCCATCTTAATTAAAAAAGAATAACATTTCACTCGTTCTATCTTCCAATCTGTCGTGGAGCTTTTTCTCCTTTTCCTTTCTCTTATTTTCCATTCCTTCTATCAAGCTTATCATTTTGTGACTAAAGGAAAGTTGTAGATAATCATGTTGTTGAAGTTTAGAAACTGCATTCAAGTTAATGGTATACTTGCAGTTCAAGTTATTCCCTAAATTTTAAAGTATGTTGCAAATTAGTCTTTTTGACAGTACAATAATTGTTATTCTGCTCTATTCCGAAATGGAAATTCTTGTCTTCATCAAATACCAGATAATTGAATTGTCAAGATTTTAAAACTAGTTCATCTGAAAAGGAGATTTGTAGCTCTGATATGTTCATCTTATTAAAACATGTCCATGTCCATGTTGTAGGAATCATATCTGATCTGTTTATGCATTTAATCTTTTTATGTTTATTATATGCGGAATTAGTGCTTTGTTCCTTTGCAAAATTTTTAAAATATTTTCAAAATAATATGTATGGTCCAAGATATTTTCAAAACACCAAACCATGTATGAAAGAGATGATAGAATCACGATTTTAACTTTTTCCTTTTGAACTTCGCATGACCGTAAGATTGTTCTATGTCTCTTTGAAAACATCTAAGGTATGATCAAAATTTAAATCCTAGCCCAAGTTGCATTTGGCAAATTTATGTTCCTTAAAGTGTTGAGTTTGTATAGAAAAAGCCACTTTTAAAATGATTTCGTCGCTAATTATCTGAAGTCTCAAAATCTTGTGTATTGGGTTAATAATAAGGTTGTCTTACTGAGTTTTAGAGTTCGAAGGTGATTTGGGACATGAATGTTTTAGGAAGAATCACGCTTCAAGAGTTAAAAGGGTGAGGTAAGAATATGCCAAGTGTAAGGCATAAATTAGATAGGAGGGTCCTCCACCCTTCCTTTATAAATATAATTTGAGTTTATATACCAATTTAAGTCCCTGAGAGGGTGGGTCAAGGGAATTGCATATAATGTTGATTGTGTATTATTTGGTTATGGGTGATTTGATTATGTGATAATGGACTAGGTGGACTTGATGCTTGTGAATTTATTCAATGAGTTTGGTGGATTGGTGTGAAATTATATATGTATTGATGTATTGGTAATAGGTTATGTGTGGGGTATATCTGTGATTGATTATGTAAATTTGATTTGATACATTAATTAGAATGACATGTTGGAAAATATTGGGTGAAATGAGTTTGAATGTTGAATATTTGAGCATGTAGTAAGCAAGATGAGTGAAAGTAAAACAATTAAGTAATTAAAATTATATTTCTAAAAATGTTAGTTAAAGTTTTACACATTGTTTTACTAAGTTTTGAAAGGATGAAAATAGGACTTGATTTACCATTTTATTTGAAAAATAATTGAAATCTATTATCAGTATAAACCATTTAAGAAGTTTTTGACTTTATTAGTAATCAAAGACACCTCTTGGATTGAAAAAGGAACAAGGCCTTTGGAAAATAAAAATTGATTTACTAGCGAACCATTTTGGTCTTTACTATAGTTATTTTCAATTACTTAAAAAAACACATGAACAACTTAGTCTAATTTGAGTTTCAAAAAGTGGGTAAGATTTGATTTGGAACCTCAACATGCTTGTTACTTTAGAAAGCAAAAGATTGATGAGAAAGTATGATCAAAATTGAAATTGTAGTTTTGGAATGATATACTAGACTAACTAGGAACTTTTTTGTGTGTTTAAAATGTGATTTGAAATTTTGGAATGTTTAGTTTACAGAGGAAATTTTGTCGAAACTTTAATAGAATTTCATACTTAGTCAATTTTGAACTATTTTTTAGAATCTGAATTGATCTAGTCCAGGGTCAAGGATCCGGACTGGGAACCAGCCACAAAAGTTGGTGATTTAAGTATTTGTACATCGGTACAGTAGGTATCTGGTATTATAATCCGACCTCTCAGTGGGAGAGACCGGTCTTGTTGTCCTGGAGATTCTTCTCACCAGACTTTCGCGTTGATGGGAGCGAAAGGTGGTGTCACCTGCGAAGATTCTCCCACACTCAAGTTAGTGAAGATACTAAGAACACAAAGAGCTTGAACGATGCAATAATACGTTAAGAGTGAGAACAACGTAACCTTGCATGTGTATGAGAATATGTTATTTATAGTTGAACGTGGAAAATGAATCGTTGGGTGCCAGTGGGCAAGGAGGCTCTGATGCCGTGTGTAGCGTATCATTTAGAGTACTTCAATACTCAGTGTATGATCAAGAGTAGTTCAATGATCAGTGTACGATTCTGACATAGGAATGAGGAAGATCCACCTCTTCCGTATTTCGCTCCTGTAGCTATACTTTGCACCTTTTGACGGGTGACATAGACACTTTCCGCTGTGTAGGGTATCAATCGTGATAAGCGGTAAAGCCACTTATCCTATCGTAGTATAGGCGAACGGTTATGCATAACAAAAAAATGTGATCGGATCAGGTTATCCGGTGTCCTAGGTGCTATCGCGGATAAACCAGTGAAGGGAGAGCTCCTAGTACGTTATTTTTATAGTCTGGATGTTGACCTGTGATACCGGTTGACCTTCCAGAACAGTCAAGATGATGTCTTAGTCTGGAGGCTGGTATCCAGACCGGATCAGAATCTTTAAAGATAACAAATATAATGTTAGAAATTGGAAAGTTTCAAGGCTTCATACATTGAGGTGTAGCTTTTGTTAGTGGTGGTTGAGGACTAGGGGATCCAGAACTAGTTTCTATGGGTTTAAGGGTATTCAAAGTGTGAATAAAACATAACGGAGTTGGACTAACTCTCCAACATCAATATCAACCTCATCCTCACATTAAACTCTCCAATATCAACCTTATCCTCCTCACATTAGCTCCTATTACATGACTAGTCCATAAGGAATATGCACGATTAGGGAGTTGTTCTTGGCATAGGTCATTACTAGGTTGTCCATGGGGTATTTCAAAAAGTTTAAACTCTTAAGAGCTCCTAGTATAAATTTAAAGTTCAGAGATAATGGGTCCCACATGCATAAGAGCATCAAATGAATTAGTAGATGAGCATGTCATACATCTCACATGTCATCATGCATGTGTAGTTGTTTTACGTGGTTGTATATCATTGAAAATGGTATATTTTGTAAAAACCTATTAATTTATGTATTACAATGCATGCTTGAATATTCTATTATCTCACCTGGTGTGTTCTTTTGTATGTTTTTCTACTAAGCTTGACCACCACCCCTCAAAAGACCTTATGTACTTCTAATGTGATGATGTCGTTCATCCTAGGTGGAATCAAATAGTTAAGAGAGAGTGGACATACCCTTACCACTGTTGCAAGGAGTCGTAGTTATCCTAATGGTAAACATGAGTTCGTAGAATAAAACACACTAAAAAGTTTCATGTTGGTTTGTGGGGGCAATTGTCAATCTCAAATACGCAGCCAAGGTATTACAAGTGGTACTGGAGCTAGGCCTTTTCCAATACAGTGTGGGTCGAGGATGAACCAAGTGAAATGTGGTGGGCATGTAACATCCCAAGTGCTAGCAAGGGCTGTGAGTGATCGTCGATGTTGAGGCACATCAAGGAGCGACAACAACTTCTAGCATACTTCTAGCAGAAAAGACATGTGAATGAACCAAATATACACTATTATGAGGCAGATCCAAAGACTATATAAGTATGAGACTATACAATTAAGGATAACTTAAAGAAATTGATTAGTAACTACCTATACCAACAAAATACATATACTTTTTGGTAGTTCATTACTTGAGAACTCCAAAGTTAAATGTGCTTGACTTGGAGCAATTATGGGAAGGGTGGCCTTATAGGAACTTCTCGCAAGTGTTTGAGTAAGGAGAAAAGACGCTGGAAAGTCTCATGTGAGTATAGAGAGTCGTCATTCCTGAACAAGCGGCCAAGGCGTTACACGCCGCACCACTATCGTGTCTTCATTTTTGTCATCGTGCACGACCCTGTGTGACGCTTCACCACTGTTGGACTTTACCTTTAATCTTGCATACCATCATTCGTTCGCACTTGCCCCATGATTCATGATGTTTCCTATCGTCTTTCTCGGGCGTAGAGTGATAATCATTTGACGCATCATCATATTTTGTCATTCTTTTTTGGTTAAGTATGGTGTCATTGTGCTTGATATCTACTCCATTATTCTGAAAGTTATGGAATTTGAATATTTGTAAGGCATCGGATTTTAAAAATTCGTAAGCACTAGATAACATACAAATTTTTAAAATATTAAATATTGAATAAGGAACACATGGAGAAATTTCCAAATATAGAATATCTAAGGGTGCATTTATTTAGGACATTATTTCTCCAATTTTCAATTTCTAGTTTTTAATAAGTTTTTTAAATTCTTCAATTTCTGGAAAATTATGAAAAATGTGTTCAAACGTTATACTGATTTTTTCAATTTGAAAAATTGAAAAACGTATTAACTAAGTTTTTTTTTATGTTATTTCTTGTTTTTTTGACATTTTTAAAAAATGGAATACTATCTTTATTGTTATTTTTATTTTGGAGAAATATAGAATACATATCATTTTTAAAATGAAATTTTTTGAAAAACTATTTTGGATAGCTTTTTAAATAGTGGTTGTTTTATGGAAAAATTTAAAATACCATGTTTTCCATTTTCTAAACATTTTAGAGCTTCCAGAACATTCTTTGGTTCTATTTATGAGATAAGAGCGATTGATGACTGATTATGAAGACTAGATCTAGTTTTAACTCCAGTAGCCTAATCTCCAAGTATAAGATTTGAAGGATGGTAGTCTTTGAATTTCCAATCCCTTGGCCTTTCAGGTTTGGATAGTTGATCTGGTTTAGATTTTTCAGAATTTGCTAATTATGGTTGATCATTTGTAGTTGGTCATTCCATTGTTTGCTCCGCCTCTTGTTGAATTCCTGCATCATCAGAGTTTAGATTTGCCAGTTTCCTATCAGTCTTTTGAAGATCATCAAATCTTACATGCATAGCTTCTTCTATGGTTTGTGTTTGAGTATTGAATACTCTGTAAGACTTTGATGTGGTTGAATACCCCATGAATATACCTTTGTCACATTTTGAATCAAACTTTCCAAGGTAATCTTTAGTGTTCAAAATGTAACAAGTGCATCCAAAAGGATGAAAGTATGAGATATTGGGTTTTCTACCCTTCCACAGTTCATAACGAGTCTTACTCAGTATTGATCTGATAAAAACTCTATTTTGAATATAAAAAGAAGTACTCACAGCTTCTACCCAAAAATATTTTGGAAGATTATTTTCATAAAGCATGGTTCTAGCCATCTCCTGCAAGGATTTATTTTTCCTTTGCACAACACCATTTTGTTGTGGTGTTCTTAGTGAGTAAAAACTATGAGTTATCCCAAACTCGTTGCAGAACTTTTCAAAAATTTTATTTTTAAATTTTCTCCCATGATCACTTCTTATTGCACCAATACAGTAACATTCTCATTTTGAATTTTCTTATAAAAAAATTTAAATACTTTTATAGACTCATCCTTGTTGATTAGGAAGTATACCTATGTTAATCTTGTGTAGTCATCAATAATGACAAATCCATATTTCTTTTTGCCAGACTTTGAACTTGAGAAGGACCAAAATAGATCTAAATGTAATAATTCCAGAGGTCTAGATGTGGAAACAACGTCCTTATTTTTAAAAGAAGTTTTGTGTTGTTTCCCGTTTTGGCATACTTCACATGGTAAGGAATTTTTAAAGGAAATTTTTGGTAATCTTTTGACCAGATCCTTTTTGTGAAGTTTTGAAATGAGTTTTAAACTTACATGCCCTAGCCTTTTATGCCAGATCCATCTCTCTTTAGAGTTTGAAAATAAACATTTTATATTTTGATCATTTAGTTTATTCAAGTCAACCTTATAGAGGTTGTTATGTCTATTTGCATTAAAGAGTATAGTTCCATCACGATTGATGATAGTACACTTGTTTTTGTCAAAAGAAACTTGATAACCACTCACAAAATTGACTGATGCTCAGTAGGTTATGTTTCAGACCTTCGACAAGAAATACATTTTCAATGACTGGTGAGGGAAGGTTACCCACTTTACCAGATCCAATAATTCTTCCAGTCTGGTTCCCTCTAAAGGTGACAGATCCTCCTTTAAATTGCTCCAGGTCTAGGAACACAAACCTTCTTCCTGTCATGTGATGCAAGCATTCACTGTCCAGATACCATTGTAGAGTTTTTGTTCTTGTTTTTAAGCATATCTTCAAAAGGAATGATTAATGATTTTGGTACCCATATTCTTTTGGGTCCTATATTGTTAGTAATTTTTTCATTTCTTCTCTTTCTTTTCCTGCATTCATTCATATAGTGACCATGGTTTTTACAATAGTTACATTTAATAATATTTTTTCTTTAGAAACGAATATAGAGGCTGAAAAATACTTAATGTTTTTTTGGTTTAAGAACATCTTTCTTTTCCACATATCCCAGACCTAGACCTTTTCAATTTCCTCTCCTGAGCAAGTGTGTGCGAAGAATATGAAAAGAGCAAGGAAGAGAGATTAACAGAGAGATCGGAAGAGAAAAGATGTGAGACCCTGAGAGAAGACAAGAGAAAAATAAAAAAGAAGAGTTAGCTTGTGAGCAAAAAGATAGAGAGAAAAGAAAAAAAAAAGAGAAAATGGCATATATCCTCAAGTAGGGATGGCAAAACGGGCCAGGCCCGTCGGGCTGGCCCGCCAAACCCACCAAATTTGGCGGGGCGGACATCATTTTTAAGCCCGCTATCCCGCCGCAGCCCGGCCCGCCTAGCCCGCCAGCCCGACGGGCCAATGAGTAAGCGAGGCGGGCCAGCCCATCGGGCCCCGCCTATATATATATATTAAAATATTTTTTAAAATCAGATTATTAAAAAAATAGAGTGAACCTGGGCCTATATTTTTTGTTGGCCCGTTAAAGTTTTAACGTTTGGGGGTATAGGGTTCCTAATCCCTACTTTCATTTCCTAATCCCTGTCGCGGCGCAAGACTCACGAACGAACGAAGCTGTTGAGGCGTCACTCGCGATTCACGAAGCTGTTGCTTGCTTGATCTGTTGCTCTGTGCCTGTGCGTGACTTGCTGTTGGTGCTCCGTGGACCATGCGTGATCTGCTACGTGGACCATGCGTGATCTGTTCCTTCCTTCCACTTGCTGCAGCGTTACAATAAATTAATATAATAATATAATATATAAATTAATGCATTACCTTAGCATTACAATAATGCATCAGTAACAGCAAGTGAATGAGTGTTCCATCATGCCATGCTTTAATTTTGAAACATTATTTTTGGTTTATATATATTATAAAAATTTTGTTCCATTTTCGGTTTATATCATAAAATTTGTTAAATTCATATAAAATATTTTTATGGTGTATATAGATTTACATAGTAGTGAAATGACTCATTTTTTAATTTTTTTAGCAAATACATTCAAATTCTAACAAGGTACTAAATTGATTTTTTTTTTTAAAAAATTCTTAACATTTTGGCGGGCCAGCCCGCGGGCCCGCAGACCTGCTATTAAACGGGGCGGGCCGGGATTCTTAGCCCGTTTAGCTTGGCGGGGCGGGCCAGCCCGACCCGCTTATTGGCGGGCCTTGGCGGGGCGGGCCAGGGCCCGGCGGGCCAGCCCGTTTTGCCATCCCTATCCTCAAGAGAAAAAATGAAATAAAAAATGTCATTAGAGAAAAGGAAAGCTCACTATGTGCATACCAATCTCTCATTTCAGAAGCCATAATACTCAAGTCAGAAATATGAAATCCACTCATCTCCTCCGTGAGATCATTGTGTCTGACTAAGCTTTCAGACTTAGTATGTACCTCACTTCACTTGCAACATCTATATGTACTAAGTCGTATGTAATAATAAGCTTTTCCTCATTTGTATAAGTCTGTTAGCCAGACTCATCATTTAGCTCAGCTAAGTTAGAATGCTTTTTAATCTTGCTCCTTAAATTCTTTCAATTGTTTGTAAGTATGGGTTTAATAGATTTATTGGGAACTACTGTTGGCCTGAAAAGGCTTTGGAAAGAATACTTGGGTTAAGCTAAGAGTGACGTGTGAAAGAATACTTGGGTTTGCCCCAGGAGTGGGTGCTACAAATAATACTCAGCTTAAGCTAGGAGTGGTTGGATTCAATAATACTCAAAGGCACGAGTTGTGCTTAAGGCAGGAGTGGCCGGAGTCAATAATACTCAAGAGTATGGTCTGTGCTGCTTATGTAAAAGAGATAATTTTACATAGTGGAAAAACCCTTCAAGTCTGAAGGTAGTCGATGTAGCTTCTGAGTTGGAAGTGAACCAGTATAAATCTCTTGTGTGTTGTTTCTCTCTTTATCTCTTACAAGAGTCCGATGTTGTCACGCTCATATTATATGTATAGTAGAAGTCTGCTCCGCTATGCAAAACGCTCTTCGAATTACATGTCACTCATGGTTCAAAAAACGATGGACAGACTTATTCAACCCTCTTCTAAGTTTGTTCTCCGAACCAACATAATATATGGTTAACTACTATTAAATATATCAATCTATACATATTTGAAAAGGATTCATATCTCACCCAAGCATTTTACAATTTCTATAGAATTTGATATATCAAAGTCAAGCTATTCCCAACATTTCAACTAACTAAATCACAATTCTTTCATAAACTCAATTTAATGTAGTTATCTTTTACAACTTCTCATTTATTTCACAACAATAATTTTTTGTGCTTGTCGTTGTTGCCAAATAAACTAATGTGTCAACATGTAATTAATTTATATTTTTTAATCGTGTCCCTATTATATTAATGTATTTGTCGCATATCACATTTTATTTAACCAACGTCAAATATAATTGAGTTGCCCCTTTTGATACTTCTATTAGTTGTTTGCTCATATGTTCTTCTACCTTTTAAACCTTACATTCCATTTTTTTATGATTCCATTTTTTATTATATTTGATAATAATAAATATATACTATATTATGTAAGATATTATTTATAATTTATATTAACTTTAGTATGCTTCAAAAGTTAATCATAACTTTATGTAAGATACAATCTGAGAATTTATAACACATTTAGTTGTAATGATAATAATTATTGTTTACTAAGACATAAAAAATAAATTATAGAGGATGTAATCAAATATACCAATTACCTTTATTAATTGTGGTCCAATATATGTGGGAAAATTAATTAAACACTAGAGATGAATTATTGGTAAATTAAAATTTACCGAAACCAGGTGATTTAACAGATGATGTGGGACTCACTTGGTCAAATTGAATATTTGATGGGTCTAGAATACTTAGAAAATTATTGTGATTAAGGAGTTATAGTTAGAATAATTTTTGGTGTTGAGTAGATAATTACTTGGACACGACGTATGCTATTAAGCAATAAAAATACGAATGAAATGGAATTAAAAGAAAACATTAAATCCCTTTTCTCCTCGCTATTTCATTATGGCATACTTCCCTCTCTTTCTCTAATCTCTATTGACCATTGAGCAAAAGGGGGATCATGGACCAAAGGGCAAGAGCAAAAAGTTAAGACATTAACCATTGGGTAAAAACCCAATTTTTACATTTCTCTTTCCTCACTTCCCTCTATTTTTGTTGGCCTCCTTTTCTCCGCCATCTTCTCTCTCATTTTTCACTTTCCCTTCCTTCTCCTTGGCCCCAAAATCGTGGCACTCCCTCCATGACCATTACTCACCAAAATTTCTTGGTTTTTATGGATTCATGAAGCTTGTATTGGACATTGGGGCAATTCTTGGTTCACTTCTCCTTCTCCTTCTCTCATTTTCATGTTCACCTTGGTGCTCTTGAAAGAGGAATGATTTTTGAACACCCATGGCTTTTATTGGTAGTTTTTGAGTTATTGAAGTATTGTAATAGGTGGTTAAATGTTATTTTAATGAATAATGGTATGTGGAACCAAACCCTAGGTTAGATGATCATTACGGATTTATTGTTGTTGTTGATAATGAATGGAATACATTTTTGCTAGCCTAAGGATGTTTGGAATGATGCATACAAGTGGTTGGAATTGATGATTATGAATTTTTAATGAAAACCCTAGAAATTGGGATTTGGGGCTTTATGGCAAATCTTGAAAACATGGTGATAAATTGGTATTAGAGTGATTTGGTATATAGGAATAAGCTTTTAAGTGTGTGACATTGATCATTGATGATAAGGATATGTGAAATCAAGAAAATAGAGTGATGACTCTAAGTTGCTAAGTGTGGTAGAAGTTATGATATAGTTGTGGATGAATTGAATTAATGGGAATGTGTGAATGGTTATTGTTGAATTTTTAAAGAATCTTGACCCTAAGAGTAGGGAGAATGTTTATATTGTGACTAGGAGGGTTAAATTGAAAGTGGATGGATGATACTCAATGTTGGGTGTTGATTTGTATAATGATAAGTGATAGTGAAAATGATAGAGAACCATTGATGGTGAAACCTATAGAATATGGAATAATGAATGTAGACACCAAAACCATTATGAATGTGAGGGATTAGTGAAATAAGAATGTGAATTGATGAGGTCTTAGACCATGTGTGTGTGTGCCATTGAATTTGTTGATAGATGATGATTGATAGGGGCTAAGATAGCTCATAATGAATAGTGACAATGATGACATTTAAATGATTGAGGTAATATGGAATGCATTTTAATGGGGGAAGAATGTGATGTTGTTGTTGTTAGGTATGGCTAGCCTTTGGAGACTTAGGATATCTTGGTTTCCCAAAACCTAACATAATTATGTAAATTGGTGTTTTGACAAAGTCTAGGACTTGGTGTTGAACTCTAAGGGATGTTAGCAATTATTTAAACTTGTGATGATGCCTTGAGATGACTGTATAAACATATTTTCATCTTTTCATATATTTTTAAATTATTTTAAAAAATATATTTATTAAACGCACCCAAAATATTCATAAATTAAGCACCATTCTTTTTGTTTTTGGTGAAAGCACCATTCTAAAAATTCATAAATAACAGTATGAGGAAATGTAATGTAAGGTAAGGATATAAAAAGTTTTTGAAGCCGAAAATTACTTTAATCGTAAAGCAATGTTAAAAGCATAGTGAAAATAAGGCCCAGCCTTCAAAGGCCGTTTTGTTTTGGGTCCAAACTTTATTTTGAAAGTTCCCAAAAAAAAACTTTATTTTGAAATGAATCTGGTGTGGATGTCCATGTTCTTTTTTCATTAATTACTTCTTCTTTTTATAGAATTCCTCTATTCTTTTTGTCATAAGAGGGAGGGATTTCCTTATGGAACAATTATGTACTACATAGTACATAACATAAATATGAAGTTGTATTCCGTTAAAACATAAATAAAAAGTTTGTAAAATAATATTTATCTCAAAAACTTTGATTGAGTTGTAAATTTGTAAAGAATCGTATTTACAGATGTCTAAATAAATCTCAACAAATCTTTCCCTGTAAACTTTGCTGTCTGCTGTCATCATTTTTAATTTAATTAGAACATAGAAGAAATGTCAGCCAATATAAGTTACATTTAAAATTGATTATGTTTAATTTCAATAAAATTAACAAAATATTTGAAGTACAATTTCAAATCCTTTCCCGTTAATCTAGCAGAGAGGTAACAACACTCACTGGTACAGTTATTACCAGTTGTACATAATTGTTTGGAAATTGATTCTCTTCTCTTTTTATTTGTGCAGTAATTATACCATTTGAACAGCGAAAAATTAGTTTGTATACACTTCTTTTTGTGCATAAAAAATAGAATAGTTAATTACTACTTAATATCTGTGATACAGGATTCTCAGATCCAACACGAGACAGGAATTGAAAAAACTCTGTACAAACTTTTGATCAGAATAAAAGAATACAAGAACTGATCCGTAGACAAAAATAATAAGAATGCAAAACTTGATGTTTAAGCTAAGAAAGTTTCAAAATAATTTCCCAACTGTACACTGTTACTCAAAAGCCGCAGAAAAAATGTACTAATCACAAAAAGACCATGAGGATCCTGTTAGCCTTAATTGCACGCAAAACGACAGCACCGGAATCACCGCCTCAACTCCTTTCGGAGTTTCTGAGAAAACAACTTGCAGGCGTCCATACTCAAATCCAACGCGGCCGCAAGAGCAACGAAAGCCGCAGCATCCTCCGTGCAAGTCACGTGCTGCACCCCAACCTCCACTTCTGGCTTGCTACACTTTCCTTCACCGTCCACCGTCGCCGACATAACAAACCCCTTATACAACAATTGTTCCAACCCGAAATCACCGGATCCAGATCCGGATCCGGGTCGGGACCCAGACCCAAGATCCCAGCTTCCGTGCGGAGTGGTCACCGGAGAAACGCCGGAGGTAATATCTATGGTGAATTTCCCTCCATGTTGGGAACTAATAGTGGTCCCGGCAAGCGTAACCGGGTCGGTGGTGGCCGGAAGGATCTCAAACCGGTAGCCGACAGCGTTGGAGCTGTTGGGTTCCCTCCATGCCTCAAGGCGGCCCCAAGGCTTCCACGTGCCGTCTCCGTCGGGTCGGATTATGAGCCAAGCACCCGGGTTGGACTTGCTGACCCGATGCGAACCGGGGGAAGGAACGAACGGCGTGACCATAGACGCCGCGGCAACGGGCGAACCGGACAAATCATGAACCGTAATGGACCAACCTTTTCGCTCGGCTAAATGGTTGGCGGTGGCACAAACAGAAGGGAACTGAACCGGGTTTTTATCCCTGAAGCTGAACTTGCAAGTGAAAACCGGTTGCTTGACGTCCCCTTTGACTTGAAAAACCTGCGGGCTGCATTCCGGTTCGCCGTCGAAGCGGAAGACGAAGCGAGGGTCGGGGTCGGCCCGGACCGTTAAATGCAAGGAGTGGTTGGCCTTGCTGTTTTGGGCGAGTGAGACCCAAGCGTTATGGAACATGCAGGGACGCGACTGGGCCAAGTTGAGATCGAGAGGGACCGAAATTTTGCCCAATAGTTTTTTGGAGCTGAGGAGACACGCGGAAGGGGTTCTGTAAACAGATATGGTTATCACCGCTTTCTTCCATGCTTTTGCTTTTGAGAGATCAAAGCATGCTGCCACTGTGTGAGGGTTCTGCTCCCTCTCTGTTACAATAGGCACTGTTGCCACGCTGCATCGAGGGGCATCCACGCCCTTGAGTTTGATTTCGCAGAAGAAAGGGGAACTCCATGGGTGCACTTTGCCGGAGAATGATGGCTTCGACGATGTTTCGGATTTCACGGCCAGGTTTCCGACGAGAATCCGCACGAACGGGCACGGATCCATGTTGTTGATGATGATGAGTGGAATAGAGGTAATTGAACTCAATTAATACTTGTTCTGATTTTTATGATTATGGAAACTCAATGTGACAGCCTGTATCCTCGTTGGAGATTCATTGATCTCTTTCCTCATTTTCTTTTTATTCTTTAATTTTAATTATCAAATTATCATCTTTTTTAAATACGAAATAAAAATAAAACATATTTTTACAATTTAAACCACGCCTTAATTTCACAATTATTTTCATTAGATTTATTTTTTCCTCTTCTTATATTACTACATTTTCCAAATCTCAAATATTTATCTTTATTTTATGTTATTATTCGATTATTCGGTTATTCGGTTTTCTGTTTTATTTATATCATATACGGTAATTTCCGAATCTCAAATAATTATCACATAATCATTAGGTATTAACTAGTGCTAAGTATGTCCAAACTGCACGTAATTCCTTTTGATCCAATCATTCTAATGAATTTCTAAGGGCACTCTCCACAGATTTTCCCCTCAAGGATAATTTGTAATTTGGAATAATTTCCTACAAAAGTAGTTTAAGAAAATGTGTGGTGAATGAGTAAATAATTTAGATTGGCCTATCATACTTAAATTCATATAAACGGTTGAAAAGGAATAATTTAATTAATTAAAATTTTATTTATGATGAAAAAAAGTTACAAATTCAAATCTTATAAATAAAAATTATTAGTTAGGGTTCATTTAATTTAAAAAAAAACAAAGTTATAAAAATAAAAAAATTAAAAATTAATATTTCATATTATTTAAAATAACTAAAACTCTATTTCACAAATCGATTCAAAAACTATACACACCTTATTCATCTATAAAACTCATGATAACATAACCCTTGTGAAGTACAGTAAATCTAAAATTTTATTTATATAAAAAAACATAGAAGCTGTTGATGTGATGGTTGCTTTTTCTCTGTCTGGTAACAGCAAATTTCGGCTCTTTTCTCGTATGGAATCTAGCGGAATTTTAGAACAAAAATTATTTAATGCGGAAAAAACAATAATGGTCATATTTGGAATTACATGATTCTGAAAATCACTAAAATCTAATAAATGATGTCGTACTTTCATATAATAGAGTATATAAAAAGTGGAATCACCAAATCAAATAAAAAAGGTAAACTCAGCTATCTTGTTAAAAAAATACAATTTTTTTAAAGTTTATAAAAATTAATACAACTCCCATTTCATATTCATTTTTGAAATGTGTGCAGTGAAATACGTGTTAAAAGATGAACAAATAAAAAGTAAAGCATGTTAAGAATTATTGACTTTCTAATATTTACATTAAAAGATATATTTTCAGTATCTTTTGATGGTTTATGTTTAATTCTTTGGGGTTGGTAATGAAGTGGAGCGAAAGATGAGGATAGAGAGGAAGAGCATGATGGGAGTATGAGCTGGAGACAACATCGGCATGCGCACGTACACACAACATTGCTGCCTCCAGCCGCATCTCTCACGCCTATGTCGGGGATCCAACTTTCTTCTAACAGCTGGATCCTTATGTGGGTCCACTCTCGATGACGGTAAAATTCAGAATTAAAAAGTTTAATTTTTGTAGATCCCACATTTTATTTTTCCGCATCAAACGAAATTAACACAATATACAAATTTGACAAAACGTACAAAACGAGGATCTATCACTTAATGCATCCCAATTCCCTCAAGTTTAGTTTTCATCTCATATACACATGTGCACCCTCTCTTTCTATCTTTGTTTTTTTTATGACCTTTCTTTTAATACTCACGTATTAAGATGTGTTCACACATAGAGTATTAGGTTTATTAATTTTCAATATGTGTCACTTAGATTACAATATGAGTTTATAAGTCGTATTTATACACTAGTAATACTTATATTTAGATTACAAGACGGGCTTGGCCCATTAAACTATATCCTAAGCTAACTAACCCCCTGATAGCACGAAGAGACTAGATCGTGTGGTGGGGACCATCTCTCGATCCCCTGGAGGGAACAGGATGGAAATGGGTCAGGTCGTCCGTCAAGGACCTATAATCCGACCCCTTTAAAGCCTACATAAGCCAAATTTGTTGGGTTAGAAAATCAGACTTAAACTTTTAAAAAGACATCTTTAATTAAATAAGTCAGGCCATAGGTTTTCTAAAGCCTTTGAAGTCCAACAAGTCAGTCCGTTTAATTAAATTAATTAATAATTAACTCTAAATATAATATATTTATAACATAATATATATATATATATATAACATATTTACATTAATATAATATTAATTAATATTACAAGTTTACAATTAAAAAAATTAGGAGGGAAGGGAACACAAATTATTTAGGTTCTTCTTAGCCTTTTAAAAGTCTCACTATAAACAGACCTTTTAAATAGACTTTTAAACGGGGCAGACCTTCAAACAGATCAGACCAGACCTTAAAAAAAGTCTATAACAGGCTAATAGGCCAAGCTCAGGCCTTGGAAATTTGATGTAGGCCAGGCTTAGGTCTTTTAAAGTCCGGCCTGGCCCATTCCCATCCCTACTCACATATTTACTCGGTTATTTTAATAAGGGAGATACTTTAATTTGAGTAGTATCTATAATAAATTATTTATTTATAAATTATATATAATTTAAGTCTGATAACGGTAATTGTCGAAACTTTATAGGAGTTTAGCCTCACGTGTCTCTTGATACCCAATGTCATACAATGATAACCATTATCGAACAAAGGATGAGGGGCACATCGGCCTATACTTGCAAGGGTGTCAAGAATATCTACATCTATGTCAGCTTTACATGTATATTACGAAAATGTAGAAACATAAGTCACGTAAGAGTTAATTACCATCTAACCTTATAATATCATTCATTTACTACATTTTAAAGTACATTCATTAACCCATTGCTCAAGCTTCAATATTTACTTGAGTGTCAGTGTATTTGCAAGTGACATCTTATTTCATACCCACGATGTAAAACATCAATGGTTGTTAGAATTAATCACGAGAAAACCTTTAGATTCTCATTAGACTCAAAGATATGATATTGGATTCTCGTTGAACATGTGTAATATGTAAAAACCTAGATAACTTGTATTGATATTGAAGTTTATCCTTCATATCGAACAGAACATTGACACATCCAGTAAGACTCGCTAAAGATATTCTCATTTTCACATTCTTAAACTAATCTCGTGGACGTAAATCAATGTCCAAAAACCTCATAGGCCCAAGTCTAAGATGTAACACACATGAAACATAACCTCTTAGGCTACAACGTGGGCTTTGTCGAAACTGCAGGCTCTATAGCGCAATCTTTAGAAGGACGGAGCGTTAACTCAATCAAACCCCTATGACGAGATTATCAGATAACTCTAACAAAATTACAAGAGCTTAAGCAAAGATGAGGTTAGGAGATCAAAGGATAGATAGTTACCTATTTAAGAATGTCACAAGTTAGATCTTACCCTTAAGAGTCCCATCACAATACCTCGACATCACAAATTCCTATTGCATCTTATCATTTCTAACTAGATTGAAATTCACTTGTTTTTAATAAGAAAACTTAATTATCATCTAATCTTCATATTGTGGTCAACAACTACTACGCGTTTGACAAGCACAACATTAGTTTTACTTCATTATCTAGTACGGTCTTTAAAAGGAGAAAATTGAAAACATCAAATGGATATATCCCCCTGAAGTTCATATGAAGACGGGCACCAATGGAGGAGTGTAGGGCATGTAACACCCCTATTTTTATTTTAATTCATTACAGAAAATTTTATATTAAAATTTTGATGGAATTTGATTATAGACCTTTAGAATTTTTTATTAGTATATTATTTCAGAATATATATATAATTTATTTATTTTAAAAAAACAAAAAATTTCTTTTTTGCACCCCCTAAATTACTATTTGTACCCTTGCTTAAGCGAGATGGATCTCGCTTGAGCGAATTATATATGAAAATGCTATTGGAGTAATTTCGCTTAAGCGAGTATCCCTTACTTGAGTGAACCAACTCGAAAATGATTCTGCAATAATTTTGCTTGAGCGAGTTCTCTTCGCTTAAGTGAATTCATTATTAATTGGTTCTGTGGTATTTTCACTTGAGCGGGCAAGTCCTCGCTTGAGCGAATAAGTTTGGAATTCCTTCTGCCTGGTTTTCGCTTGAGCGAGTTGGTCTCACTTAAGAGAATGTATTACCTCTGGTACTTGATGTATTCTCCCTTAAGCGAAGGTCCCACTTGAGTAAGTTTGGTTGTGGCTCTGTGGGCTACTTGCCCAGGCCTCGCTTAAGAGAAGGAGGCCTGTATGTTACGAATGGCTTGCTCGAGCGAGGGTAGTCTCACTTGAGCGAGAACTCATGTTTTCTATTCTATGGCATTCTCGCTCAAGCGAGTTGGGCTTGCTTGAGCGAATGGAGCCTGGTGTGTTTTTTCTTCTTCTGACCTTCTTAAATTAATGGATAATATTTTGGGGACCCCTTAGGTTCCATCAGCTATGATTGTTGGCATACTAACATGCTCATTAACTCAATTTAAATTGGGAGTGCTTGCCCTGAAAAATTTACTATGAATTCTGAGTTATATTTTAATTTATCAACCACATTCAATTAATTAAGGTAAACTTATGATAATTAGATTAATTAATCAACTTTGTCATAGAATAATAAAGAGGGATGTTTCAAGTGGTATCAGAGCGGTTCTGACTCTGACCGACTAATTTTTAAAAATTTGATGATTGATATAGAATGTTCTATTGAATGACAGTATGATTGTCTGTGATATGGGTGGTTGATTATATTATTGTTGATTGGTTTTAATGCAGAGGTCTTGGCATTGCACTCACTGGTATGTTGTTAGCTGCAACATCCTTGCAATGAGGTATAATTTGAATATAGTGAATTTAATTAAATATTGATTTGGTGTTGTTATATTGTGGTATGGCGACTGGTTTCAGATCTCAACAGATAACGATTTCTTTACTAGATTCTCTTAGTCCATGGGGTGGGCAGAATTTGGCCCTACCTTGGAAAATTTTCTAAAATGGTCACCCTCTATTTATAAAGGCGGGCATGATCACAATAGTGCTTATATTTGGATTCGGGACATGGAGCAATTATTTGAATATTTCGAATGCTCCAAGGAACAAATGGCTTTAATTGCCACTAATCAGTTAAGAGAGGAGGCTCGGGTTTGGTGGACTCGCACCAAGACCCAAATGGTAGTAGCTACTAAGGCCTTGACTTATGCAAACTTCAAGAGAAGGTTCTTTACGAAATACTTTCCCGATAACTACAAGATCGGGAAGGAAATGTAGTTTTGAAAACTTGAGTTGGGAAGGATGTCTGTGGCTGAGTATACAACCAAGTTTAATGAATTATGTGATTTTTGCCACCCTTTCTTACTGAAGGGTATTGAAGGCAATAAGTTGCAAAATATGAACATGGTTTGAGGGTGAAGCTTCAGAGTGTTATCGTTCCCTTGGGAATAAGGGATTATGCTACATTGGTGAATAAGGCACAGTTAACTGAAGAGGTACAACTGAAAAGGGTGTTGGTAAAGACAAATAGGCAGTAGTTGAAGGCCAAGAGGCCTAATTTCAAGAGAGCGGGGCAGTTTAGTAGAGGCCGAAGTAATGGTCGTTCTGGTGGGAAGACTTGTTATACTTGTGGCAAAAAAGGGCATTTTGCCAAGGATTATCAGGCTACTCATCCTACTTGTTATCAGTGTGGTCAGACAGGGCATGTTAAACCTGATTGCCCTCAGAGGCAAGCACAAAGCGTGCAGGGGAGTTGGGCTAACGCTTATGTTGCTCGAGGTGGTGATACCTAAAAGAGTGACCGAAGCGGCGGTGGCCGTGGAGGTCAAGATCAAAGGAGAGGAGATTCTCAACCTGAGGGTGCTTAGAATGTGGTCACGGGGCGTGTTTTTGCCTTTGATATTTCAGAGGCGGCTAAAAATGATGAATTAGTGCATAGTAAGTGTTCTATCTCTAGTAATATATTCAATGTGATATACGATTCATGGGCTACAACCTCTTTTATCTTTGAGAGTTGTGTTAGGCGCCTTAATTTACCTGTTGTTTTGATAAAGCATGCAATCGTTGTTTCTACTTAGACCGGTTCAATAGTTAGAGCTACTACCATGTATGAAAAATTAAATATGATTCTTGGAGAACGATCCTTTGATGTGAATTTGATATGTTTACCCTTGAAAGACCTTGATATCATCTTAGGTATAGATTGATTATCTGCTACTCATGTGATGGTGGACTGTTTCCATAAAGGGGTGATTTTTCCTAAAGAATGTGCTTCTAAATAAGGGTATGTTTAATTCTAAAATATTGTTAATTGTTGTTTTATAGGGAGAGGTAATTCAAACCCTACTGATATTCCTATGATTTGTGAATTCCCAGATGTAATTTCGAAAGACATTCTGCGGTTACCCCCGAGTAGGAAGCTGGATTTCACCATTGATTTAATTCTGGGAGCCGAGGTGGTGTCCCGTGCGCCTTATTAGATGTCTTCAATTGAATTGGTTGAAGTGAAGAAGCAAGTGGGGAGTTACTTGAGAATGGCTTCATTAGGCCAAGTGCCTCGCCCTGGGGTGCTCTTGTATTATTGGTTAAGAAAAACAATGGCAGTATGAGAATGTGCATCGATTACCGGTAACCAACCTCACATTGATGAATTCCTTGAACAATTGAGTGGGGCTTGTGTCTTTTCTAGGATTGATCTGAGATTGGGTTACCACCAGATTAGGGTGACGTTGGATGATATTCCAAAGATGACATTTTGGACTAGATATAGTCACTTTGAGTATGTGGTAATGTCATTTGGGGTGACGAATGCCCTGGCTATTTTATGAGCTACATGAATAAGATTTTCCAGCTGTATCTCGATCAGTTTGTGGTGGTATTTATTGATGATATAATTGTCTATTCTAGATCTATGGAGGATCCCGTTCAACATCTTCGTATTGTGTTACAAGTGTTGAAAGAAAGGCAGTTTTATGCTAAATTTTCAAAGTATGAGTTATGGGCTGAAAGTGTGTGGTTTCTAGGTCATGTGATCTCGAGGGATAGTGTTTATGTCAATCCATACAAAGTTGAAGCTGTGATAGCTTAGAAGAGACCCAAGACGGTGACTGAGATTTGAAGTTTCCTCAGACTGGCGGGTTACTATCGTCGTTTCAAAGAGCCGCTGTTACAGCAATACCTTGCCAAGGTAAAAGAATTAAGAGACAAGCTCAAGGAGATTGAATATAAACATGTCCCAAGAGAAGAAAATATACGAGTTGATATCTTGTCACAACTGACAAGCACAAAGAAGACGGGATCCACAACTACGGTCTTTCAAAGCACTTTGGCAGCACCCAGCATATTGGCTCTGATCTGAATCTGTACCATACAGTCAAAGGCTTATCCAGATGATTCCTGGGTAATCTTAATCATCCGATATTTGGTAAACGGACAACTCCTAAAGGATTCGCTTGAAAAGAGAAAGCTGAAGAAGGAATTGTCAAACTTTGTTCTGGTTGATGGAAGTTTATTTCAAAGGGGAATATCGACCCCTTACATAAAATGTTTGAATGAAGCGGAAATAAAGGAGGTAATGGGCGAGGTGCATGTGGCCATCACTGCTGTGGAAAAAGCTTGGCCAAAAGGATATTAAGGGCAGGATACTGGTGGCTCACTATGACTAAAGATGCTATCAAGTACATCAAAAAACTATGACGCATGTCAAAGGTACATTAATAAACATTATGTCCCAGCAAAAGATCTTTTCACTTCGGCCGTCCCTTGGCCTTTCCATCAGCGGGGGATGGACATTTTAGCCCGTTTCCAAAGACCCTGGGCGGGGTCAAGTATCTAATCGTAAGAGTTGACTATTTTATCAAATGGATTGAGGCAGAAACAATGGTTCACATTACTTCTGCCTGGACTCGAAGGTTCCTATATAAGAATATAATTACTAGATTCAGCATCCCGAGAAGGGTGGTTACTGACACGGAACGCAGTTCACAGAAAACAAGTTTATAGGCCTCCTTGAGGGGCTCCAAATTCAACAAGTATTTTGGTCAGTCGAACACCTGTAGATGAACAATCAGGCCAAGATTGCGAATAAGGAAATCCTGAAAGGATTGAAGAAACGGCTCGTAGACGCAAATGGGGAGTGGGCTAATCAACTATATCATGTCCTTTGAGTAGCGACTATGATGACAGTGATGATGATGAACCCAGAAGGAGAAAGAAGAAGAAGAAGTCTCCTTACAAATCTCCTAAGAAACCTGAAAGAAGATTTGATCCTGAAAATGGACCATGGGTTGGAATCAGAAAGAAGTACGAGCCTCTTCCTTTCTATGAAGAATCCTTGAAAATTCTCAAAAAACATAAGTATCCTCCACCACCAAATGACTCGCCCTTAGTCACATGGCCTCTACCAACTAAACCATCTCTAAAACCTTTGCCTGTACAAAAGTGTAAACCTGTTGAACTACCTCCCAAACAGATAGCCATACCACAAGCATGTATGATGTTCTCTTCCGCTTTAGCTTCTTACAATGTAAACTTTCCTTCCTTGGAAAGAAAAGTTGATCCTGTTAAAAGGATACAGACTTGACCCTTTGTGGTTCCTTCTGAAGTGAATACTGATGGATCAACAAAGCCAATTTCTCAAGCAGAATAAGTAATGAATTGGCAAACTGAAAACGCTGTGGCTCATAATGAATTCTTGCAGAACATGGACAAGAAAATTGATAAGATTGCTGACTCCTTAGATAAGGAGATAAAGAATATGTCCAAAAACTGCAGGATCATTATTTTGAAATAAAATAGAAAATGGCCAACTTGAGGCAGAAGTACAGAAACTGAAAGGAGAAAGGATCAGCTCCACCTTTGTTAAAAAAGAAAGAGAATTAAGAAAGGTTAGAGCTCAGTATGAAGAACTAAGAGGATATGTTGCCTCTAAAAGTCTAAAACCTTCTGAGATCCTTATTTTATTCCTCCTTCAAAAGTTTTTACATCATACACTCCATAAGCTATACAAAATCCTAGCCAATTTATCCCTCGAAATCTTACTTCAAGAAAGTTTGATCCTATTGGGAAAAGAAAAGAACAACGTATTCCTCCTCCCATGAAGGATGATGGAGAAAACTCTGTGTCAGATGAATCTCCAATACAAACACCAAAACTTTCCTTGATGGTTTCACATAAACCAATATCCTATGTAAAGCCCTTAATGTACTCCCAAAGCAAAGAAAAAGAGTTTGAATCCACTGAAGGAGAAACCTTCTCTGAAGGAGATTAGAAAAACACTGAGCTGAATTCCACTGAAGCGGACATTGTGTATGATGAGTATGCTGATATTTCAAGAATTCTAATGGTTAGACAAGACGAAACATCTACACAGCCCGGATTAGATCCCAGAGAAATAAACACCCTTGTTTATACTGGGTCTTCATTTTTCTCCATAGATGGAATTCCTCCTTCTCAGTGGAATAAAAAATTCCTTGAGTTCAAAGCCTGGATAGATACAAAAATCGTCTAGCATATAAGGTGATTGAAGAGTTTTGTGCTAGAATGACCAGAGTTCTCAAAGAATGGTACCAATCCATTAGTCCGATAAATCAAGAACAACTTCATAGCTAACCTATTTTAGATGTGATCCATTTTCTCCAATTTCACTTCTTGGGAGACATTTCTGTGATTGAGAAAGAAGCCAGAAAAGAATATTTTGAGATAAATTGTTGTTCGTTAAAAAAGACAGATCTTGAAAGACATTATCAGAGAATGTCTCAGAGATTCTATCAGCTGAATGGATTTAATGATCCAAGTCTCAAAAATAGTTATATAAGTTCTCTCCCAAAAGAACTTCAAGAAAAAATATGGAGAATCTTACAAGCAGCCAATAAAAATGTCACAGAAATGACACTTGGAGAAATCCACCAAGTTGGAATGGTTGCTTTGGACAAAATCTGTAGCCAAGAGAGTTTGATAGACAAGATGCTAAACAATCGGAAGAAGTACAAAGGCATTTGTAAGAAGAAGTATTTGAAGATAAAGTGTGACAAAGAAAATTGTATTTGCAAAAATTCAAAGCTTCATTCTACAAAGAAAGAAAAGAAAAATAAAGCCTTGTACAAGAAGAAAAAGAAATTCAGATTCTTCAAGAAGAAACCTCTCAGAGGAAAGAGCAAGGGCCAGGGATGCTTCATTTGTAAAAAAAAAGGACATTTCTCCAAAGATTGTCCACAAAATAAAGAGAAAGCAGTAAAGCTATTGCATACATTAGTAATAGAAGAGGATGATGATGTTGAATCCCTCTATGAAGAACAAAGTTCTCTAAATAACAAAACTGCTTTTGCCCTTGAAGAATCTGAAGAAGAAGCGTCAAGTTCAGCAGACTCTGAAAGTTCAGCCGAACCAGAATATTTCCGAGTTCTAAGGATCCAAGAAGTTAAAAAAGATCCAACAATTGTTTCAGCTGAACTCCCTCCTTTACCAAATCTTGAGGTATACATCCTCCCATCAAAATATGATGTTCCTATAAAGGTGATTGGCTTTATGGACACAGGAGCTCAAAGAACATTCATGAATCCGACCATTTTACCTTTTCATGCCTGGAAGAGTCACAAAGAAAGTTTCAAAGCTGCCAATGGAGAATCATTTGAAACAAATCTGATAACCAAGTCTAAAATTGGAATTAAAATATTTCCAGATTGTACAATTTGGACAAAAGTTATTAGATCAGACTTGCCGGAGAAAGATATACTGATCGGAAGAGATATTTTGATCAAAAATCAAAAACTGTAGATTCTAGCGAATGGAGTAAAGCACAAAAGGAACTTTAAGCCTTTTTGCCAAATCCCAAGACTCTTTTCTTTGGCAGAAGTTCCTCCTGAATTTGTAGAAATCCGAGATCAGTTAATAAAGCTATGTGCTGAAGGCCATGATATTTTCCAACATCCTAAACCATTGTGGAAAAGAGAAGAGTTCTATATAAATCTACCTTTCAAGATGAATAAAGACATTAATCCCTCTAAAGCTACATATCCGGGAATGTCTTCTTCAGAACTCAAGATGGCACAAGCAGAATGCCAAGAACTGATGAAGCAAGGATTAATTGAACCCACAAAATCTGAGTGGGCTTGCACGACATTCTATGTCAACAAGAGATCAGAACAAGTCAGAGGAAAGAAAAGACTTGTTATTGACTACAAGCCACTAAAACTGTTTCTCAAAGATGATAAATTCCTTATACCAAAGATCAGCTCACTATACACATACATCAAAAATGTTGTCATCTTCTCAAAATTCAATTTAAAATTGGGTTTTTGCCAATTGGGCCTAAATCCAAAAGATCGCCCAAAAACAGTATTTTGTATCCTAAATGGACACTATCAGTGGACTGTCTTGCCGTTTGGGCTTAAAGTCGTCCTATCACTATTTCAAAATACCATGTTTCGGGTATTTGAGCCCATTCTACACAGTGCTCTCGTCTACATTGACGAAATCCTACTTTTCTCTCCTGATGAAGCTAGCCACAATCAACTTCTTCAACAATTCCATTCTATTTGTAACAGTTATGGAGTCATGCTCTCTGCAAGAAAATCTGAGTTTGGAACAAAAGAAGTTGACTTTCTAGGAATGCGATTTGCCCAAGGAAAATATCTTCCTTAGCCTCATCTTGCAAAAGATCTTCCAAACGTCCCTGATGAAAATATGTCTACAAAACAGATTCAACAATTTTTAGGAATCCTGAATTATGTTAGAGATTTTATCCCTTATATTTCTCATCAAACTTTTAAGCTTTCAAAGATGCTTAGAAAAAATGCACCATCATGGGGAAAAGAACAAACTGAAGCTGTCAAGTTCTTGTAGACAGATGCAAGTGATCATCACTGGGAAGCAGTTTTGATAGAAGAAATCGGAGGACAACACCTTTACTGTGGACATGCCAGTGGACAGTTCACTAATGGTGAACTTCATTATCATACTACCTACAAAGAAACTCTTACTGTTAAATATGGAACTAAAAAGTTTGACTTCCATCTTCGAGGTCACCAATTTGTGGTACAACTTGATAACTCCTGATTCCAAAAAATGTTAGAGTTCAAAAACAAAACTCCACCAAATCCTCAAATTCTCATGCTTAAGGAATGGTTTTCAAGGTATGATTTTACAGTGAAACACATCCAAGGAAAAAACAATTTGATTCCAGATTATCTATCTAGAAAGCAATCCTTTGAAAAACCAATCCCAATAATCTCATCCTCTCATTCTTATCCCCTCATTATGATGAACACTAAGACACCATCTTCATCATCACCATCTTCTTCAACCAAGTTTCCTCAATTTCCTCCAGAATTCAAATATATGAAAGGAGTGAGGCCAGCGAAAATAAAACTCTTTGCCAAAACTCACATTTTTCATTATTTGGCAATTTTCCTCCAGAAACACAAAATTCTTCCAAAGACAACTTGGTCTAACCCTGATAAGCCTTTCCTGAACATCTTTGGACTCTTTCTTGGAAAACTCTTTCAAGAAGAAGACATGTGGTATTTGTGGTGTGTGACAGTACTCTATAATTATCCTATCATATTTCCTACATGGATTATGATGAAGACCTTGGAGACAACTGAAGATCCTGATCATAGCTCTTCTCTCATCAAGACTCTCATGAGCTGGTATCAACCTCTGGAAAAATGGATAAAAGATTTGAAAAGAGAAATTGATTTTATGAAAAATAAGACGGCCAAATTAAGTTACAGTTTTTACACAGTAGCTTTGCTTCACCGGCCGTATTTTCAGAATCCACAAACTAAGAGGTTATACACTCATAATCAAGTAAAAATTTAGAGGACCTATTCCAAATTCACAGATTTCATAAATGATTACAAAGCGTCAGATCTTCCACAAGAAGAATTAATGATTTATCTTCATGAGGTTAACATGGCAGATTCAAGTCTTAAAGAGAGAAATTCAACATGTGCAATTTTAAGTCATGTAAATGTCATATGCCCTCCTGAAAGTGATTGGATAAAGTTTTATGATCAACCTGAAGCAGCTCCAGAAGAAGAGATCAAGAAAGTCCCGAAGGTTCCCAAACCTTATGAAAATTACCAGATAATAATGGTTAAAGATGAACAATCTTATGATGATTAGGTTGTTTATTACAAGGAACCAGAAGAAGGCTCAAGTGATGAAGATCCAATCGAAAACAGTGGGCCCAGTCATGAATGTATCTATAAAGACTAAAGAAATACGTGCTGAAAAGGAGAATCTGAATCTTATCTCAAAGTCAAGGTCAAGATCGAAAAACTTATCTTACTTGTCGGCCACCTTATCTTATATTCCACGTGTCATTGTAATATATCGTGTAATCTATGTAATCTTATCACATTATCTTGAATAGTCCTCAAGTCCCTACCTATAAAAGGGACCATCTTATAAGATAGAAGGCAGGGGTTCGAGAGAACAAAGCCTTTCATAAATAAAATTTGCGTGCTCTATAAATCATGAGTTTCTAATTTCTTTACTTTCTTCTAAAAACTCAAGGCGGTAATATTATGCTATAAGCATTGTTCCGATCAAGAGATACAATAATCATAGACATAAAGTATGCTCTACACTTGCCTTATTTAAGGATCCTGTGTATCAGAAATATGTCAGAAAAGGTCCATGCTACGATCCTTTTTAGCATAGATTTAAATGCCAAAATTGGTGACCATGGTTGCAAGAGTAGGCTTAAGATTGCCGAAAATGCATTGTCTGTATATTTTGGTGTTTATATTTATGTTAAGAAGGCTCTCGGCCAGCAGTGAAATTTTATTTATGAAAGGCTTTGTTCTCTCGAACCTCTGCCTTCTATCTTACAAGATGGTCCCTTTTATAGACAGTGACTTGAGGACTATTCAAGATAATGTGATAAGATTACATAGATTACACGGTATATTACAATGACACGTGAAATATGTCGGATAAGGTCCATGCTACGATCCTTTTTAGCATAGATTTAAATGCCACAATTGGTGACCATGGTTGCAAGAGTAGGCTTAAGATTGCCGAAAATGCATTGTCTGTATATTTTGGTTACCACTGCTGGCTGAGAGCCTCCTTAACATAAATATAAACACCAAAATATACAGACAATGCATTTTTGGCAATCTTAAGCCTACTCTTGCAACCATGGTCACCAATTTTGGCATTTAAATCTATGCTAAGAAGGATCGTAGCATGGACCTTTTCTGACATATTTCTGATACACAGGATCCTTAAATAAGGCAAGTGTAGAGCATACTTTATGTCTATGATTATTGTATCTCTTGATCGGAACAATGCTTATAGCATAATATTACCGCCTTGAGTTTTTAGAAGAAAGTAAAGAAATTAGAAACTCATGATTTATAGAGCACGCAAATTTTATTTATGAAAGGCTTTGTTCTCTCGAACCTCTGCCTTCTATCTTATAAGATGGTCCCTTTTATAGGCAGGGACTTGAGGACTATTCAAGATAATGTGATAAGATTACATAGATTACACGATATATTACAATGACACGTGGAATATAAGATAAGGTGGCCAACAAGTAAGATAAGTTTTTCGATCTTGACCTTGACTTTGAGATAAGATTCAGATTCTCCTTTTCAGCACGTATTTCTTTAGTCTTTATAGATACATTCATGACTGGGCCCACTGTTTTCGATTGGATCTTCATCACCTGAGCCTTCTTCTGGTTCCTTGTAATAAACAACCTAATCATCATAAGATTGTTCATCTTTAACCATTATTATCTGGTAATTTTCATAAGGTTTGGGAACCTTCGGGACTTTCTTGATCTCTTCTTCTGGAGCTGCTTCAGGTTGATCATAAAACTTTATCCAATCACTTTCAGGAGGGCATATGACATTTACATGACTTAAAATTGCACATGTTGAATTTCTCTCTTTAAGACTTGAATCTGCCATGTTAACCTCATGAAGATAAATCATTAATTCTTCTTGTGGAAGATCTGACGCTTTGTAATCATTTATGAAATCTGTGAATTTGGAATAGGTCCTCTAAATTTTTACTTGATTATGAGTGTATAACCTCTTAATTTGTGGATTCTGAAAATACGGCCGGTGAAGCAAAGCTACTGTGTAAAAACTGTAACTTAATTTGGCCGTCTTATTTTTCATAAAATCAATTTCTCCTTTCAAATCTTTTATCCATTTTTCCAGAGGTTGATACCAGCTCATGAGAGTCTTGATGAGAGAAGAGCTATGATCAGGATCTTCAGTTGTCTCTAGGGTCTTCATCATAATCCATGTAGGAAATATGATAGGATAATTATAGAGTACTGTCACACACCACAAATACCACATGTCTTCTTCTTGAAAGAGTTTTCCAAGAAAGAGTCCAAAGATGTTCAGGAAAGGCTTATCAGGGTTAGACCAAGTTGTCTTTGGAAGAATTTTGTGTTTCTGGAGGGAAATTGTCAAATAATGAAAAATGTGAGTTTTGGCAAAGAGTTTTATTTCCGCTGGCCTCACTCCTTTCATATATTTGAATTCTGGAGGAAATTGAGGAAACTTGGTTGAAGAAGATGATGATGATGAAGATGGTGTCTCAGTGTTCATCATAATGAGGGGATAAGAATGAGAGGATGAGATTATTGGGATTGGTTTTTCAAAGGATTGCTTTCTGGATAGATAATCTGGAATCAAATTGTTTTTTCCTTGGATGTGTTTCACTGTAAAATCATACCTTGAAAACTATTCCTTAAGCATGAGAATTTGAGGATTTGGTGGAGTTTTGTTTTTGAACTCTAACATTTTTTGGAATCAGGAGTTATCAAGTTGTACCACAAATTGGTGACCTCGAAGATGGAAGTCAAACTTTTTAGTTCTATATTTAACAGTAAGAGTTTCTTTGTAGGTAGTATGATAATGAAGTTCACCATTAGTGAATTGTCCACTGGCATGTCCACAGTAAAGGTGTTGTCCTCCGATTTCTTCTATCAAAACTGCTCCCCAGTGATGATCACTTGCATCTGTCTACAAGAACTTGACAGCTTCAGTTTGTTCTTTTCCCCATGATGGTGCATTTTTTCTAAGCATCTTTGAAAGCTTAAAAGTTTGATGAGAAATATAAGGGATAAAATCTCTAACATAATTCAGGATTCCTAAAAATTGTTGAATCTGTTTTGTAGATATATTTTCATCAGGGACGTTTGGAAGATCTTTTGCAAGATGAGGCTGAGGAAGATATTTTCCTTGGGCAAATCGCATTCCTAGAAAGTCAACTTCTTTTGTTCCAATCTCAGATTTTCTTGCAGAGAGCATGACTCCATAACTGTTACAAATAGAATGGAATTGTTGAAGAAGTTGATTGTGGCTAGCTTCATCAGGAGAGAAAAGTAGGATTTCGTCAATGTAGACGAGAGCACTGTGTAGAATGGGCTCAAATACCCGAAACATGGCCTTTTGAAATAGTGATGGGGCAACTTTAAGCCTAAAAGGCAAGATAGTCCACTGATAGTATCCATTTAGGATACAAAATACCGTTTTTGGGCGATCTTCTGGATTTAGGCCCAATTACCAAAAACCCAATTTTAAATTGAATTTTGAGAAGATGACAACATTTTTGATGTATGTGTACAGTGAGCTGATCTTTGGTATGAAGAATTTATCATCTTTGAGAAACAGTTTTAGTGGCTTGTAGTCAATAACAAGTCTTTTCTTTCCTCTGACTTGTTCTGATCTCTTGTTGACATAGAATGTCGTGCAAGCCCACTCAGATTTTGTGGGTTCAATTAATCCTTGCTTCATCAGTTCTTGGCATTCTGCTTGTGCCATCTTGAGTTCTGAAGGAGACATTCCCGGATGTGTAGCTTTAGAGGGATTAATGTCTTTATTCATCTTGAAAGGTAGATTTATATAGAATTCTTCTCTTTTCCACAATGGTTTAGGATGTTGGAAAATATCATGGCCTTCAGCACATAGCTTTATTAACTGATCTCGGATTTCTACAAATTCAGGAGGAACTTCTACCAAAGAAAAAAGTCTTAGGATTTGGCAAAAATGCTTAAAGTTCCTTTTGTGCTTTACTCCATTCGCTAGAATCTACAGTTTTTGATTTTTGATCAAAATATCTCTTCCGATCAGTATATCTTTCTCCGGCAAGTCTGATCTAATAACTTTTGTCCAAATTGTACAATCTGGAAATATTTTAATTCCAATTTTGGACTTGGTTATCAGATTTGTTTCAAATGATTCTCCATTGACAGCTTTGAAACTTTGTTTGTGACTCTTCTAGGCATGGGAAGGTAAAATGGTTGGATTCATGAATGTTCTTTGAGCTCCTGTGTCAATAAAGGCAATCATCTTTATAGGAACATCATATTTTGATGGGAGGATGTATATCTCGAGATTTGGTAAATGAGGGAGTTCAGCCGAAGCAATTATTGGATCTTTTTTAACTTCTTGGATCCTTAAAACTGGGAAATATTCTGGTTCGACTGAACTTTCAGAGTCTGCTGAACTTGATGCTTCTTCTTCAGATTCTTCAAGGGCAAAAGCAGTTTTGTTATTTGCAGAACTTTGTTCTTCATAGAGGGATTCAACATCATTATCCTCTTCTATTGCTAATGTATGCAATAGCTTTACTGCTTTCTCTTTGTTCTATGGATAATCTTCGGAGAAATGTCCTTTCTTTTTACAGATGAAGCATCCCTGGCCCTTGCTCTTTCCTCTGAAAGGTTTCTTCTTAAAGAATCTGAATTTCTTTTTCTTCTTGTACAAGGCTTTATTTTTCTTTTCTTTCTTTATAGAATGAAGCTTTGAATTTTTGCAAATACAATTTTCTTTGTCACACTTTATCTTCAAATACTTCTTCTTACAAATGCCTTTGTACTTCTTCTGATTGTTCAGCATCTTGTCTATCAAACTCTGTTGGCTACAGATTTTGTCCAGAGCAACCATTCCAACTTGGTGGATTTCTCCAAAGTGTCATTTCTATGACATTTTTATTGGTTGCTTGTAAGATTCTCCACATTTTCTCTTGAAGTTCTTCTAGAAGAACTTATATAAGTATTTTTGAGACTTGGATCATTAAATCCATTCAGCTGATAGAATCTCTGAGACATTCTCTGATAATGTCTTTCAAGATCTGTCTTTTTTAACGAACAACAATTAGAATTCTTGAAATATCAGCATACTCATCATACACAGTTTCTGCTTCAGCGGAATTCAGCTCAGTGTTTTGCCAATCTCCTTCAGAGAAGGTTTCTCTTTTAGTGGATTCAAACTCTTCTTCTTTACTTTGGGAGTACATTAAGGGCTTTACATAGGATATTGGTTTTTGTGAAACCATCAAGGAAAAGTTTTGTGTTTGTATTGGAGATTCATCTGACATAGTTTTCTCCATCATCCTTTATGGGAGGAGGAATAGGTTGTTCTTTTCTTTTCCCAATAGGATCAAACTTTCTTGAAGTAAGATTTGAAGGGATAAATGGGCTAGGATTTTGTATAGCTTATGGAGTGTATGATGTAAAAACTTTTGAAGGAGAAATGAAATAAGGATCTGGTTCAAAAGAGCTTTCTTTAAGAGAAGGTTTTAGACTTTTAGAGGCAACATATCCTCTTAGTTCTTCATACTGAGCTCTAACCTTTCTTAATTCTCTTTCTTTTTCAACAAAGGTAGAGTTGATCCTTTCTCCCTTCAGTTTTTGTACTTCTGCCTAGGGATGGCAGGCTAGCCCGCCAAATTTGGCGGGACGGACACGAATTTTTAGCCCGCCTCCCGCCAAGGCCCGCTAATTTGGCGGGCCAAAACCTTAGCGGGGCGGGCCGGCCCGACGGGCCCCCGCCAAAAGAAAAGATATATAAATATTACTAATTTATACTTTATTTTATTAAAATATATACTTTAATTTTCTAAAATTAAAAAAAAGGTAACATCTCTTATTATTTATACATTTTTTTAATAATATTTTCTTTAATTTTTCTAAAAAATTATTTTTCTAATTTTTTAATCTTAATTTGACACTTTTTTTAAAAAAATTACAATTTTAACTTTGGCGGGCCGGCCCACCAGCCCGCCTTAGGTGGGGCGGGCCCTGAATTTTGGCTCGTTTAACTTGGCGGGGCGGGCCAACCTGTTTTGTCATCCCTACTTCTGCCTCAAGCTATGCCATTTTCTATTTTATTTCAAAATAATGATCCTGCAGTCTTTTGGACATATTCTTTATCTCCTTATCTAAGGAGTCAGCAATCTTATCAATTTTCTTGTCCATGTTTTGCAAGAATTCATTGAGTCACAACATTTTCAGTTTTCCAATTCATTACTTCTTCTGCTTGAGTAATTGGCTTTGTTGATCCATTAGTATTCACTTCAAAAGGAACCACAAAGGGTTGAGTTTGTATCCTTTTAACAGGATCAACTTTTCTTTCCAATGAAGGAAATTTTGCATTGTAAGAGGCTGAAGTGGAAGAGAACATCATACATGCTTACGGTATGGCTATCTGTTTGGGAGGTAGTTCAACAGGTTTACACTTTTGTACAGGCAAAGGTTTTGGAGATGGTTTAGTTGGTAGAGGCCATGTGACTAAGGACGGGTCATTTGGTGGTGGAGGATACTTATGTTTTTTGAGAATTTTCAAGGATTCTTCATAGAAAGGAAGGGGCTCGTACTTCTTTCTGATTCCAACCCATGGTCCATTTTCAGGATCAAATCTCCTTTCAGGTTTCTTAGGAGATTTGCAAGGAGACTTCTTCTTCTTTCTCCTTCTGGGTTCATCATTATCACTGTCATCATAGTCGTTGCTATCATAGTCCATGCAACAATCACAATCTGGATCACACATCTCAGGTGCCACATCCCATATAAAGTGACCATTTATCTTGTCACTATAGCAACAGTGATATAAATGGTGACCCTTCATCATTATTTCCTCGTTTATCTCATCTTTCAAGACTTTCTCAATGGAATCCACATAGACACCCATGGTTCTTAATATTTTCACAATTCAATACCGATCATATCCATTTAATCATCATGGTTAATAATAATCAACATAGCCAATTAATCATATACATATCAATAAAAATATATAAAACAAATATATAAACAATAAAGCATCTTAATTTAACAGCAATTCCTGAACCTGCCCTTGGAAAGGTAAGGACCAAAAGTACCTTAGCCTTTCCAAACACTCGGTTCCCCCCCAGAATACCAAAGAATATACCCCCTGACCTTGATGGAGGATCTTAGATTGGTTAAAGGCGTTCTCTTATTGTCCTTGCTTCAGATCAAGGTGACTTGACGGAGAAAAGGAAATGAGAGAGAGATTTTTACTAATTTTAGTTGTTCTGAGAATTCAAACTTGGAAACAAGATGTGGTATCGATTTAATAATGCAAAAGACAAGTGGGGGACAAGCTTTTTCATAAAGGGATGTTAGGTGCGTTAATTGTGGTAATAATAGAGGTTTTAGATAAGAAAATAAGCTGTATTTTGACCATTTCCGCCGCCTACATACAGGAGCTTGTATGATTGAAGTAGATATATTAAAATATGTACCAGATGATATGATTGGAATAAAATATGCAAGTTTCCCTGCATATGGCTCGTCCGTGATAACCTTTTGCGTGAACTAGCAGACCGATCACTAAGTGGGATGCTCCTTCCAGCATGAGCGAACCTTTTTGAAACTGGTTTGGAATGGCGTCACTATCCCAGCCCTGATCCAGTCGGGTTCTATTGATCATGTCCCCTATCAATTTAGACACTATTTGGGCATATCTCTTTCCGAGAAGTTTCAGAGCCTCTTTCGTTTAGAATTGCTTCACTCGGAGGGGATTCGCTCGGAAATATTTCTGCTTGAAACACTCGGTCAGCTTTTCCTTCCTTGGAAGTGACTCACTCGGAAATGTCTCACCCGGACTCATTCAGAAATATCTCACTCGGATATATATATCTGTCTGAAAAGTGTTCTTTCAAAGTCAGAGCCACTTTTCATTCCGAATTGATTCACTCGGGAATTATCCACTCGGATATATCTCTGATTGAAAAGTACTTATTCGTAGTGAGTCTTTCTTCACTCGGAAGTGCGTTACTCGGAAATCTTACAACTGAGAGATCATTCGGAGTTGCGTCACTCGGAAATCTTACAACTGAGAGATCATTTGGAGTTGAAGTTCAGTCCTCTCTCGGAAATCGTTCCACTTGAGAATATCACTCGGAGTCGAAGGAAATTTCGAGGACGGACCCGAGCACAAAGTCTCGGTAACTTTAAGACACCTGAGTACGAATAGAATAAAGGGGTTCATCACTCGGATATTTACTTCCCCTGGAAACTTTTTACTCGGAAACATATTCATTCGAAGTCAAAGTCTTTCTCTGTTCCAGAAGTACTTCCCCTAGAAATGACTCACTCGGTAGTCTCAATCGGTGCCATACCACGCGGAAATTGGAAATGTCTCACGGTGTTATCCCACTTGGAAATGTCTCACTCGGTGTCATCCCACACGGAAGTGTCGCATTCGGAGACACCCCATTTGGGAAAGTTACACTCAACTCGGAGATAACCCACTCGGGAATTCACTACTCGGAAATATCTCGGTCCGAGAAGTACTCATTCGAAATCAAGGTTTTTCTTCGTTCGGAAGTACTTCTCTTGGAAACGTTTCACTCGGAGACGTTTCATTCGGGAACGAGTCACTCGAAGACGTTTGACTCGAAAACATTTCACTCGGAGGTGTTTTATTCGGAAACGAGTCACTCAAAGACGTTTGACTCAGAAATATTTCACTCGGAAGCGTTTCATTCAGAAACGAGTCACTCGAAGACGTTTGACTCGGAAACGTTTCACTCGGAAGCGTTTCATTCGGAAACGAGTCACTCGTAGACGTTTCACTCGGAAACGAGTCACTCGGAGACACTCCACCCGGTAGTATGGAACTTGGAAGCGTCTTTGTCTGAAAGGTGCTCATTCAAAGTCAGAGCCCCTTTCACCCAGAAGTGGTTCTCTCGGACATGCTTCACTCAGAAATGTCTCCGAGGCCAGGACTCCACTCGGAAGTGGTTCTCTCGGTCATTCCTCACTAGGAAACATAACCACTCGGAATTTCTCTCGGTCATACCTCAATCGGAAACATAACCTTTACTCGGAATTTCTCTCGGTCATACCTCACTCGGAAACTGATTCCTTTCTTCACTCGGACAGTCTTATCTCAGACATAATTCACTCGAAAAATAGATAATATCATTAATGGTCTAGATAAAAAAATGATTAAACATGAGAATGAAATTTTTGGGATATTATAGACTACCTGCAGGGTATTTTATTTACTTATTATCATTTACAGAACTTTCATACTTCAAAATTTACAAGATTAAGACTGCTACTAAAAACAGGGATGTTACACTCTCCTCCCCTTTTAGGAATTTCCTCCTGAAATTCAAAGTTAAAATAATTGAGGGTACAATTCTCTAGTCTTTTTCTCAATTTCCCAAGTAGTGTCCCCATCATCTGACTGACTCCAAACTACTTTGACCAAAGAGATTTCCTTGCCTCTTAGCTGTTTTAGACGTCGGTCAACAATCTTAACCGGTAATGCTTCAAAGGTAAGGTTTTCTTTCAGAACAAACTGATCAGGACTCTGAACATGATCAGAGCTTGGTACATATTTACGGAGTTGGGAAACATGAAAGACATTATGAAGGTTTGTTAGCTCGGGTGGCTGGGCAATACGGTACGTATTGGTTCCTACCTTTTGCAGAATCTGATAGGGTCCTACGTATCTAGGACTTAACTTCTTGGCCTTTAGAGCTCTTCCTACATCAGTGGTAGGGGTAACTTTGAGGAATACATGGTTTCCTTCCTCAAATTCTAATGGCTTCCAGCGTTTGTTGTAGTAACTCTTTTGTCTATCTTGTGAAGCTTTCATTGCCATTTGGATATTTCAGACTTGTTTTGTAGTCTTCTGAACAATCTCTGGTCCAATTATTGCCTTTCACCTGTCTCATACCAACACAAAGGTGTACAACATTTACTTCCATATAGAGCCTCATAAGGAGCCATTCTGATGCTAGCGTGATAGCTGTTGTTGTAAGTGAACTCAACAAGTGGAAGATATTCTTGCCAACTTCCCCCATGTTCTAAGACACAAAGACGTAACAGATCATCAAGAGTTTTGATTGTCCGTTCTGATTGTCCGTCTGTCTGTGGGTGATATCCTGAACTTAACTTTAGACGAGTTCCTAAGGCTTGTTGTAGGCTTTTCCAAAATTGTGATGTGAAACGAGGATCTCGGTCAGGCACAATTGCAGTGGGTGTTCCATGTAATCGTACGATTTCCCTGATATAGATCTGGGCGAGTTTCTCTAGAGAATACTTCATATTGATAGGGATAAAATGAGCAGTCTTTGTTAATCGATCCACGATTACCCAAATAGCATCATATCCAGTTGATGTTTTGGGAAGTCCGGTCACGAAGTCCATAACAATCTCATCCTATTTCCATTCCGGTATCTCCAAAGGCCGAAGGATCCCACTCGGTCGTTGTTGTTCCGCCTTTACCTTCTGACATGTCAGGCAAGCTGTTACATACTCAGCGATATCCCTTTTCATTCCTTGCCACCAGAATATTTACTTCAAATCCTGATACATCTTGGTTGATCCTGGGTGGATACTGTATTTACTTTTGTGTGCTTCATCTAAGATGGATCTTTTAAGATCTGTGTTGGCTGGAATACAGAGCCTTTGTTGATACCTGATCACCCCATGTTCATCTTTGCTAAATTCTGAGCCTTCTTCTTTTGTCTTTCCTGCTAGACCTTGTAATTCCTGATCATTGGCTTGAGCTTCCTTGACTTGTTCCAGGAAGTCATTGGAAATTCTTATCATTCTAACCATAAGGCTTCCCCTTTTAGGTGTTACTGCCAGATTCAGATCGTGAAATTGTTCAATCAATTCCAACACTTTTGTCATCGTATATGATAGGCGTAGAGCCTTCCTGCTGAGTGCATCAGCTACAACATTTGCCTTTCCAGGATGGTATCGGAGTTCAAAATCATAATCTTTGATGAATTCCATCCACCTACGTTGTCGTATATTCAATTCTTTCTGGTCGAATAGATACTTTAAGCTCTTATGATCACTGAAGACTTCAAAGCATGTGCCATATAAATAGTGTCTCCAAATTTTTAAGGCAAACACAACTGCAGCGAGTTCCAAGTCATGTGTAGGATAATTGACTTCATGTGGTCTTAGCTGTCGTGAGGCATAAGCGACAACCTTTCTTTCTTGCATTAGAACACATCCTAGTCCTTGTCTTGACGCATCACAATACACTTCATATGGCTTGGCAAGATCTGGCAAAATTAAGACAGGTGCACTAGTGAGTCGTTGGCGTAACTCCGTAAAACTACTTTCACATTTGTCGGTCCATTCAAATGGTTGATCTTTACGTGTCAACCTAGTTAGAGGTGTTGCAATTCGAGAGAAATTCTCGATGAATCGACGATAATATCCAACAAGTCCAAGGAAACTGTGAATTTCTATCACATTCTTGGGTTGTTCCCACTTTAGTACAGCTTCTACCTTTGTAGGATCCACAACAATTTTGTGAACACCTATTTCGGTCCGACCCAAATGGAAAAGACACCGGTCCCAAATGGAAATACAACCAGTCCAAATTCCAAAAGGGGGGAACACCCACTCCGCCCAACCGCCCTCATATACTTCACAGACGGTGTGGCACTCCGCCCTCTTCACATACCGTCCCACAGACGGTGTGGCTCTCCGCCCTCTTCACACACCGTTCCACAGACGGTGTTAGCTAACATTGCACTCCGTCCCACAAACGGTGTTAACTAACACTTGCACTCCGCCCTCATTTGCACTCCGCCCTCATATACTTCACAGACGGTGTGGCACTCCGCCCTCTTCACACACCGTCCCACAGACGGTGTGGCTCTCCGCCCTCTTCACACACCGTTCCACAGACGGTGTTAGCTAACACAGCACTCCGTCCCACAGACGGTGTTAACTAACACTTGCACTCCGCCCTCATATACGGTGTGGCACTCTGCCATCTTCACACACCGTCCCACAGACGGTGTGGCACTCCGCCCTCTTCACACACTGTTCCACAGACGGTGTTAGCTAACATCAACTCCGCCCAAACGTCCTCACCTCAAGAGTCCGCCCAAACGTCCTCACCTCAGGAGTCCCTCAATGGCCGATGTCGCGGATCTGACGACAAAAAGACGAGTGAGTCCGGCCCAAGAAAGAAACGACGATCTCGTAGGAGGGCTCAGATCAAAATAGGCACACCGGCTGGTAGTGGACCCGGACTAGGAGAATGAACACCGCCCCTGTGATTACTTTGAAAGGCTCAACCGGTGTTGGACATTGGAAAAGGTTCCCGAGATGCCACATCGGATCAAAGGAGACTCCGTCCAACCGATATCTTCGCTAACCGATGTCACAGATCTGACAACGGATGGACGAGGTCGGAAGTTTATGCACGATGATCTGGAATCGCACTCCCCAAAAGTGGCAGACAGGGGGGGCGGAAGTGGACAATTAAAAATGCCATGCCGAAATCCTGCTTCCCACGAACGGTTAATGGCCAGGTTTGCACACCACTACGCGTATGAGTGAGTGGGAATTCTGGCTGTCCCAAACTCTCAGCCCATGGCCTTAAGGCCCTATAAATGCCCCAGCCAAAGAAGCTACGGGGGCGGACGTTTTGGGGAGAGACTCAATTCCCAAAGAAGCTTCTTTTTTCCTCAAAATTCTCTCTAATTTCTTTAAGACCTTCTGAAGATCCTCCTCCGCTGGAAGCCTATAACCTGTCATAATTACCAATATAAACCCCTCAGCTTTGGGAAGCTTGGGAATTCTGAGTATTCAAAGCTGTTGCCCTGTCCATCGCCCCTACCCCGTACTCACACCATCTCCACACAGAGTCCATCCCGTTCTAGTTCGCTGCCTTGCCCTATTACTGTCTTCATTGCTCTTACACATCGTCTTTGCACCGTACCCAGTAACTCACCTCGGATCAACTTCCCACGACACCGGTTGCGTCCTTCAGTTTTCAAGATTCGGATCTAACTCCGGTCCATTGTTCCTGTCAGCGTGCAAGTCTGAAACCGGCCAGACATCGTCACTGTGCTTGACTTCCCCACACCGGTTCCGTGCCCTTCACACCGGTTCCACTCTGTTCTTTATCTCCTTTACTTTTAGTCTTTTACTTTCCTGTGAGTTTGCTATTTGTTGGTTATGATTGTCTGTGTATCATTTTTTTTATTTTTTTTATTATTTTTTTCCCTAACAAGTACATCTAATAAAATAAGCGATTTTGTAAAAAAAAAATATAGTGTCGTACGGGAGCACTCCCGTCTACACAACCCTTTTAAGATCCGTGCACGTGCGAAGCACTTCGCCTTGTATGGATTCTTCATAAAAATGATCCCCATCAATATCTTCCTAATCTTTTCCTAAAAAAAACACACTTAAAGAACTACGTGACCCTGATTTCTCGAAAGTTCGAGAATACGTAGGAGCGGGAGACAGTTCCTGTCGGGCCCACCTTTCTTTATTTAATTTTTAGAGTTTCTTTTTTTTTGTTTTGCCATCAAAAGGAAGAGCGAGATTAATTTGGACGAGACGTCCTGCTAATCTCATTTTTTAATATCTCTTTAAAAAGGCAGAGCGAGATTAATTTGGACGAGACGTCCTGTTAATCTCATTTTTTAATAACTCTTTAAAAAGGAGGAGCGAGATTAATTTGGACGAGACGTCCTGTTAATCTTATTTTTTTAATATCTCTTTAAAAAGGCGGAGCGAGATTAATTTAGACGAGACGTCCTGTTAATCTCATTTTTTTAATATCTCTTTAAAAAGGCGGAGCGAGATTAATTTGGACGAGACGTCCTGTTAATCTCATGTAAATATTTTGTGTTGACCTTTGTTTATATTTTTGTTTATTTTGTCGTTCCGTACATTTTTCTTTTTATGAAGAAGTTAAAATAATTATCGGGTTAATTATAATGCGCGCTATCAAATTGAGGTAACCGTTTTTTAACGGACAGCTGTGAGGTGCTAATACCTTCCTCACCTGTAATCAGACTCCCGAATCATGGAATTTCATTTTTATAACCAGTGCTTTAACAAAAGGTTTTTCCACTATTTTATCCTAAAAAATATTGGTGGCGACTCCCTGTTTATTTTTCGAATCGTTTCGAGGGTCGGCCGCGCCGCCGCGATCCCGGTCGCGACAGATGGTGACTCCACTGGGGACTTAGAGAGTCAAGCCAGTCAATTTGATAGCGCGTGTTTTAATTTGCATATTAATTATTTAACTTCTTCCTTTATTTTATTCCCTTGTCAATGTTTAGTTTCTGTTTTGTTTGTATTCAATTATTTATGTTCTGTAAATATCTGTGTGATCATTGAACCCTAGGGTAGTCGACTTTATTTTGTTGCTCTGTGTTCGTTCTATGTGCAGGGTGAGTAAGGTACGGGTATTGAATGCCTCTTTCACACACTACACTCACAATTTGCACACACTTTTGAGTGGGACCCTATACCCGGGCCCAAATAAAACTTAAGATTAGGGGAGGTTGATAGCGGAGCCATTTGGGATGTACTTCCTGTCTGGTTACCGTGAGAATCTCAGCTAGAGTTCGACTTATTCATGGTGCTCACACTTAGTATACTTCTTACTATTTGTGATCAACATCATGAATAGGATCTTGGCTCTAGTGACCTTTAGAAGTTTTAGAACAAGCCACCTAATGCGAGGTATCACTGATAGATGAACCTTAGAACCATTACGAGACCTCCAGAAAAACCCACCTTAAGGCACGAAGGGGCAAACTTTACTTCTACCTTTTCTCATTCTCACTTCTCCTTCTAATCTAAAATAGAGGATTACTTGCCCGATTAGTGAATTACTTTTTTTCAAAAAATGACACTTTTAACTAGTGATTCTTTAAGGGGCAAATAGTTCTTTCTCTTTGTGCGCAAGTCTTTGGGATTTGAGTTACGGACGTTTTGAATCAAAAAAAAAAATCAAAAAATCAATTTTTTATTGACAATGATCAGAAAATTCGTAGCTCACATAACCCTTGATTTGACATAAGTTTCAGCAAGTTGTATCCCCCCCTGAATACAAAAATGTTTTCAAGAAATCACTAGGGGAGTATCGATTGGCAAAGCACGTCATTTCCCAATGGCTCTTTCGCTCCTTTCTTTCTATTCTCACCGGAGGCTATTCAGAGTTTAACGAATACCCTTGACCAAGATATGGAAATTAATGTGGGATCAAACCTTTAAGAGACGGATCATGGTTCCCCGAGCTAGAAATAGCTAAACTTGAGGCTCTTATTGCATGACAGAATAAAAGATTTCTTCTGTCTTCACAATTATCCCATATTAATTTCTATGATTACCATACCTAGTTCTTTTGAATGATAAATTCTAAGGAATGGTCAAAGGATACTCGCCAAAGTCTGTGATGGTTTCCCACAACATTGTTTTTCTTTCTATTTCCACCTAACATTTTTTCCTCTTCTTTCTTTTTTTTAAAAAAAAGGGGAGACACTAACGTCACGGGTAGGCATCCTTACCAGACCCGGCTCCAAAAGAAACTCATGGCTGAGGCAGAAGCTGTTGAAGGAAACTTTAGAACCGAGTTCGATCAGCTGAAAGAGCGAGTCGCAGAGTTAACTAAACTCTTAGAAAAGAAACTTACCGAAGGAGGCTCATCTGCGGGTGTTGAGGATGCCCAACAGCAGCATGCCACTGTACCACTCCCTCTTGGTTCTGACCCAGCAAGAACCCAACTCCCTAACACAACGACACCCCCTCTCACCATTCATGTTGGGAGACCTAACCCTGTCATTGAGACCCAGCCACCTTACGGCCAGTCTTACACATCATACATTTGTCGGTCTAGACGGCAACCCAGTACCCTTTCCACTTTATGGCCTACCCCCGGGATACTATCCCCCACTCGCCAACCAACAAGACGCCCACAACCAGCAAGCGGTAAATCCTCATGCTTCATACCCCACACAACCAAACATGCCACCACCCCACCAAACCCAAAACACGCAAACCCATGACCAACAAGCTCACCAGGCCCAAAACACACAGGTCCATGACACACAAACCCACCAAATCCAAAACACACAAGCCCCGATGGCCCAGCCAACCTACAACGCCCATGCCCAAAATACACAAGCCCAGATAACCCAGCCGACTTATGCTGTGGCCCATCATCAAGGTCCCTCACCAAATACAGGCCTAGTAAACCAGTCCCATGTGTTGCCTCCGTACAACCAGTCATTCGTCTATCCGTATGGATACGGAACCCCCTATGGGACCAACCTCCAAGATACAACCCGCGCGGTCGCGGCTCCTCGAAAGGAAAGGATAGAGATCTTAGAAGAGCGTTTAAGAATGATGGAAGGCGCCGGAGGTTTTGGACTAATAGATGCTTCGGAGCTATGTTTAGTCACAGATGTTGTTCTCCCGCCCAAATTCAAGATGCCAGACTTTGACAAGTATCGGGGAATGACTTGTCCTAAGAATCATCTCACGATGTACTGTCGAAAGATGGCATCTTACTCTTCTAATGACCAACTATTGATTCACTGCTTCCAAGATAGTCTGGCGGGGGCCGCTCTTACATGGTATGCTCACCTTGATCGGAACCATATCCATTGTTGGAAGAACCTGGCTGATGCCTTCCTTAGACAATACAAGTATAACATGGATATGGCACCCAACAGGGTTCATTTGCAAAATATGGTGAAGAGGGACAATGAAACGTTTAAGGAGTATGCCCAACGATGGAGAGAAACAGCGGCGCAAGTTGATCCCCCATTGTTGGAAAAAAAAATAGTCGCAATGTTTATCGACACACTCCCATCACCTTTCTACGGCAAGATGATTGGTAGTGTTTCAGCCAATTTCTCTGACATCGTGACTATTGGGGAAAGAGTGGAGAGTGGAATACGAACGGGTAAGATCACTCAGGGCTCATCTGGGGCAAACATGACGAGGAAGCCGGCACCTGGGAGAAGGGACGGAGAAACTAATTCCATCTCTTCTAATCAAAAGACGGTTCCGCCGAGACCATTCACTCCTACCATGATTCAAGCTCCTAATCCTTATGTGGCCGCAGCTACTTATGGCCCGACAGCTCATACTCCTCACTTCCGCCCACCCATAGTAAGAGCTCTAATACCGCAACCCATGCCATACCATCACCCGCAGCAAGTAGCTCGACCACCCAACTATAATCAGAACCCAAGGAATCCCAACAACGAGCGCACCCCTGCGCAGTTCGATCCAATTCCCATAACATATGCCGAACTTTTTCCAGTCCTCGTTGAGAGGGGAATGATAGCTCCATGCCCCATGAGGCCGTTGCAACCTCCTTACCCGAGGGGGTATGACCCGAACGTTCATTGTGATTACCATGCAGGAGCACCAGGGCACTCCACAGAAAATTGCATGGCTTTGAAATATAAAGTGAGAGATTTGATCAAGGCCGAGTGGATTAGTTTTCAAGAAGGAAGCCCTAATGTGACCGTGAATCCCCTGCCTAATCATGAAGGTTCAGGAGTTTAATGCCGTGGTGACAGATGTTGGAAATGGTTTTTGATAATAATGCTGATTTGGGTGGCCGCTTGCCCGCCGGGCTAAGAGTTCAGTGATTGGGAGGCTGTCGAACTCCCTGCGACTTTAAATAATTCACCAAAATAATTTGTTATTGCTTTAATGTCTTTTTTATCCCTTTGCTATGCCTAAGGCTCTGGGACTTTTCATGTAATAAGGGCGAAGAAAACTTGTTTTATCAGTCAATCAATAAATGCGTATCGAAGTTCAAAAAAATTCTCATCCCTTTATCCTTGCTTTTGACTCATTCTCTTTAACTTGCTTTTCCTTTATTTTCTTTATTTTGCCATAATACACAAAATTGCAGATCCAAAAATGATCCTCTTGAGACTAGAGAAGTCACAATCCCGCTTCACGATTTCAATTACCCAATCGACTATGCCAACGAAGAAGGTAAGGGAAACCTGTGAGCCACCGCTCAAGTTTACAAGATTGCTAGAACAAGAGGATCAAGATGGGTATACCCCTAAGACGAGAACAATTGAAGGAATCACGAGGGCAACCTATCAGAAGGCATGAAATGACAATATGGGCAAGTCCCGAATTGGACAAGTGGTAGGCCAGTCATTTAAGGAAACCTCAACAGTTGAATAGGGGGAAATCGCTTATGTCTATAAATATAGACACAACTGAGGAAGACTTTGCCAAAAAGAAAAAAAAAGAGAAAAAAGAAGAAGAAAAAAAGAAGAAAAAACAAATAATACAAAAAAATGAAAAATAGAGCCAAGCTCGAAGTCCAATGCACATACCAAGTAGGGAAAACTGGTTACGTCCAGATCATCAGGCAAGCTGTCATTTTCTGTATTGGGGGAATAAATGTCACTAGACCAGGAACTTGTATTCTTATCATCATCAACACCTCAAAAGGTACCTTATTCCTCATGCTCATGTAACCAAGGAAATAGTCTATCAGATTGAGTTATTGCATCATCAAGGGCATAAAAAAAAAGAAAAAAACAAAAAAGGGTGGCAAACAAAAAATGAAAAATGAAAAAAATCCAAAAATGAAATAAAAAAAAATCAAACAAAAAAAAAACAAAAAAAAAAGAAAAAGAAGAAAAAAAAAGAAGAAAAAAAAAGGGGGGCCAAAATGATAACTCAGAGTAATTCTCTCGTTGATGCTAAAAGACTCACCAATATTTCCTTGGGTACATGGCATAGGAGTAGAGTCTCCTATTGGAGAAGACATCAGTTCCCCAAAGGATCCAAACTCAATTTGGAAAAAGTTAGGCAGACTCAGCTGGACTGTGATCAGTTTTAACCCTTTACTGTAAAGGATGCAGCCAAAAATAAGAAGAAGAGAAAAACACAAGAAAAAAGCTCGCTAGGTTGAAAACCTGAAAGGGCGGCCTAGGCAAAAGTTAGAGCAACCCAGTGAGTCGAAAACCTGAAAAGGCTGCTCGGGTAAAATTAGAGTCAAGATTTTGGCAGAGTAGCTAAAGCTCCCAATGCCAAAACATGCAAACTAGGGCCATGTGGACCATGGTCGAACTACCCTCTCAAAGGCAGAGTTGAACGATGTACTTGAGGTCGTGACGCGGGATTAAGGTTCTCACTAGTCTCGGGAATTCACTGGAGGATCCTTGAACTTTCCTGACCTTGACCTGTCCTATGTAACTTCATTTCATCCCATCTATTTTCCCTATTGTCCGTTCTCTGTATAATTGTTTGACATACATGAATAAAGTTCATCCTTTTTCGATACGTGTTATGAATTGCATTGATAAAACATTGTGTTTTTATAAAAATAAAATGAAAGAATGGTGAACATTTAAAGTCATGAGGAACGAGACGCTCCCACTACTCGGCCTCGTCTTAGACAATCATCATGAAGACACAGCCAGACATGCGCTTCAAAGCTATGATCGCCTCTTGCATTCTCCTCTGTCCATGAGTTGTCCTAAGGGCCGCGGTTTCACAGGACCTACCCAGTTTTTGAACTTATCTTTGCATTACTTACCATTTTTATGCAGGTTATCTCACAGACAGTCATGCCAGGCATTAACCCCTCAATCAAGTCCTTCAAGTCCCCTCCTCGAATCACCTCAGAACTCCTTCCCTAAATCGCCAAAGTTGGCACCTTTTAGTATTTTCTTCTTCCATCGCCTAAGCAAGCATCTTTAAAGTCTCTCGCTCAACTCCAAAGTCAGCATCTATCAAATTCTCATCCCCCTAGTGGAACCTTCCTCGCCAAAGTTGGCACTTCTCGGAACTCCATCCTTAGATCACCAAAGTTGGCGCTTCTCAAAGTCTCCTCTTTAATCTCCAAAGCAGGCACCGTTCTAAGCCTCTTTCGCCAAAGTTGGCAATCTTCAAAATCTCCCACTCAACTCCAAAATCAGCATCTCTCAAATTCTCATCCCCAATGAAATCAATCGCCAAAGTTGGCGCTCTTCAAGATCTCTTCCCCAATGAATCCCAAACTTTACATTCTCAATCAAAGAGCAGTATCTCGAATCACCCGAATTCTTCCCCAATAGAACTACAATTTCTTCAAACCATCTCAAACTGGGGCATCTCCCCAGATTTCTTCTATTCCAGTCAAGGGGTAGTTCCCCAATAACCTTCAAATCACCTCAAACTGGGGCATCTCCCCAGATTTCTTTTGTTCTAGCCAATCTCCAAGAATCCCTCCAATCGTGTCAAACTGGGGCATCACCCTATGTTTCTCCTTTCTCAATCAAGGGGACGATTCCCCATGTTCCTCCTCTTACCGTCAAGGGGACGATTCCCCAAGATTCTCTTAAATCATGTCGAACCGGGGCATCACCCCATGTTTCTCCTTTCGCAATCAAGGGGACGATTCCCCGTGTCTCTCCTCCTACAGTTACAGGGAATGATTCCCCGAGATTCTTTCAAGAACCTTCAAACTGGGGCATCTCCCCCAGATTTCTTCTATTTTAGTCTGGGGATAATTCCCCAAGATTCCTTTAAATCATCTCAAACTGGGGCATCTCCCCAGGTTTCTTCTGTTCCAGTCAAGGGGCAATTCCCCAATAACCTTCAATCATGTCAAACTGGGGCATCACCCCGAGCCTTTAGGTCCAGTGAGTTAATTCGGACGAGACGTCCCGTTAGCTCCCCAACCTTTACATTTCCTGCCAACAGTGAGTTAATTCGGACGAGACGTCCTGTTAGCTCCCCCAATCTCCGTATTTGCCGTCGACCGAGGGTCAATCCCACACTTTAGCTTCCAGTCGCCTATCAAGGCATCCTTCATTTTCTGTCCGCCTATTCAGGCACCATTTACTTCCTGTCCGCCTATTCAGACATCCTTTATTTTTCATTCGCCTATTCAGGCACCATTTCCTTTCCTGTCCGCCTATTCAGGCACCGTTTACTTTCAGCTCGCCTATTCAGGCACTCTTTACTTTCTGTCCGCCTATTCAGGCCATTTACTTTTTGTTCGCCTATTCAGGCATCCTTTATTTTTCATTCGCCTATTCAGGCATTCCTTTCCTTTCCTGTCCGCCTATTCAGGCATCCTTTACTTTCAGCTCGCCTATTCAGGCACTCTTTACTTTCTGTCCGCCTATTCAGGCCATTTACTTTTCGTTCGCCTATTCAGGCATCCTTTATTTTTCATTCGCTTATTCAGGCATTCCTTTCCTTTCTTGTCCGCCTATTCAGGCATCCTTTACTTTCAGCTCGCCTATTCAGGCACTCTTTACTTTCTGTCCGCCTATTCAGGCCATTTACTTTTCGTTCGCCTATTCAGGCATCCTTTATTTTTCATTCGCCTATTCAGGCATTCCTTTCCTTTCTTGCCCGCCTATTCGGGCATCCTTTACTTTCAGTTCTCCTATTCAGGCACTCTTTACTTTCTGTCCGCCTATTCAGGCACCATTTACTTCCTGCCCGCCTATTCAGGCATCCTTTACTTTCAGCTCGCCTATTCAGGCACTCTTTACTTTCTGTCCGCCTATTCAGGCCATTTACTTTTCGTTCGCCTATTCAGGCACCCTTTATTTTTCATTCGCCTATTCAGGCATTCTTTCCTTTCCATTCGCCTATTCAGGCATCCTTTACCTGTCTAGTCTGCCTATTCAGGCACCCTTTACTTTTCCGTCGCCCAAAGGTGGCACCCCTCATCGCCAGACGTGGCATAGCCTCGCTCCACTTTTTCCAAAAAAAAAAAAAGAGAGAGAGGGAGAGAGAGAGAAAAAGAAGAAAAAGAAAATAGAGAGACAGAAGTGGGAAAAGCTCGTCTTTAAAAAGAAAAAGGGCACACTGACTAGTGACTGCCAGCACCATCAGACGCCATACCGATCAAGAGGTCCCATTTATCCCCTACATCGGTGTTCATGTCTTTACTCCCTTTTCACCTCGGAAATACGAAGATTCCGTATTTCTCTTGTGAAAAAGGAGTAAAGAGGGGCATCTGTGAACACCTATTTCGGTCCGACCCAAATGGAAAAGACACCGGTCCCAAATGGAAATACAACCAGTCCAAATTCCAAAAGGGGGAACACCCACTCCGCCCAACCGCCCTCATATACTTCACAGACGGTGTGGCACTCCGCCCTCTTCACACACCGTCCCACAGACGGTGTGGCTCTCCGCCCTCTTCACACACCGTTCCACAGACGGTGTTAGCTAACATTGCACTCCGTCCCACAAACGGTGTTAACTAACACTTGCACTCCGCCCTCATTTGCACTCCGCCCTCATATACTTCACAGACGGTGTGGCACTCCGCCCTCTTCACACACCGTCCCACAGACGGTGTGGCTCTCCGCCCTCTTCACACACCGTTCCACAGACGGTGTTAGCTAACATAGCACTCCGTCCCATAGACGGTGTTAACTAACACTTGCACTCCGCCCTCATTTGCACTCCGCCCTCATATACGGTGTGGCACTCTGCCATCTTCACACACCGTCCCACAGACGGTGTGGCACTCCGCCCTCTTCACACACCGTTCCACAGACGGTGTTAGCTAACATCAACTCCGCCCAAACGTCCTCACCTCAAGAGTCCGCCCAAACGTCCTCACCTCAGGAGTCCCTTAATGGCCGATGTCGCGGATCTGACGACAAAAAGACGAGTGAGTCCGGCCCAAGAAAGAAACGACGATCTCGTAGGAGGGCTCAGATCAAAATAGGCACACCGGCTGGTAGTGGACCCGGACTAGGAGAATGAACACCGCCCCTGTGATTACTTTGAAAGGCTCAACCGGTGTTGGACATTGGAAAAGGTTCCCGAGATGCCACATCGGATCAAAGGAGACTCCGTCCAACCGATATCTTCGCTAACCGATGTCACAGATCTGACAACGGATGGACGAGGTCGGAAGTTTATGCATGATGATCTGGAATCGCACTCCCCAAAAGTGGCAGACAGGGGGGGCGGAAGTGGACAATTAAAAATGTCATGCCGAAATCCTGCTCCCCACGAACGGTTAATGGCCAGGTTTGCACACCACTACGCGTATGAGTGAGTGGGAATTCTGGCTGTCCCAAACTCTCAGCCCATGGCCTTAAGGCCCTATAAATGCCCCAGCCAAAGAAGCTACGGGGGCGGGCGTTTTGGGGAGAGACTCAATTCGCAAAGAAGCTTCTTTTTTCCTCAAAATTCTCTCTAATTTCTTTAAGACCTTCTGAAGATCCTCCTCCGCTGGAAGCCTATAACCTGTCATAATTACCAATATAAACCCCTCAGCTTTGGGAAGCTTGGGAATTCTGAGTATTCAAAGCTGTTGCCCTGTCCATCGCCCCTACCCCGTACTCACACCGTCTCCACACAGAGTCCATCCCGTTCTAGTTCGCTGCCTTGCCCTATTACTGTCTTCATTGCTCTTACACATCGTCTTTGCACCGTACCCAGTAACTCACCTCGGATCAACTTCCCACGACACCGGTTGCGTCCTTCAGTTTTCAAGATTCGGATCTAACTCCGGTCCATTGTTCCTGTCAGCGTGCAAGTCTGAAACCGGCCAGACATCGTCACTGTGCTTGACTTCCCCACACCGGTTCCGTGCCCTTCACACCGGTTCCACTCTGTTCTTTATCTCCTTTACTTTTAGTCTTTTACTTTCCTGTGAGTTTGCTATTTGTTGGTTATGATTGTCTGTGTATCGTTTTTTTTATTTTTTTTATTATTTTTTTCCCTAACAAGTACATCTAATAAAATAAGCGATTTTGTAAAAAAAAAAATATAGTGTCGTACGGGAGCACTCCCGTCTACACAACCCTTTTAAGATCCGTGCACGTGCGAAGCACTTCGCCTTGTATGGATTCTTCATAAAAATGATCCCCATCAATATCTTCCTAATCTTTTCCTAAAAAAAACACACTTAAAGAACTACGTGACCCTGATTTCTCGAAAGTTCGAGAATACGTAGGAGCGGGAGACAGTTCCTGTCGGGCCCACCTTTCTTTATTTAATTTTTAGAGTTTCTTTTTTTTTGTTTTGCCATCAAAAGGAAGAGCGAGATTAATTTGGACGAGACGTCCTGTTAATCTCATTTTTTAATATCTCTTTAAAAAGGCAGAGCGAGATTAATTTGGACGAGACGTCCTGTTAATCTCATTTTTTAATAACTCTTTAAAAAGGAGGAGCGAGATTAATTTGGACGAGACGTCCTATTAATCTCATTTTTTTAATATCTCTTTAAAAAGGCGGAGCGAGATTAATTTAGACGAGACGTCCTGTTAATCTCATTTTTTTAATATCTCTTTAAAAAGGCGGAGCGAGATTAATTTGGACGAGACGTCCTGTTAATCTCATGTAAATATTTTGTGTTGACCTTTGTTTATATTTTTGTTTATTTTGTCGTTCCGTACATTTTTCTTTTTATGAAGAAGTTAAAATAATTATCGGGTTAATTATAATGCGCGCTATCAAATTGAGGTAACCGTTTTTTAACGGACAGCTGTGAGGTGCTAATACCTTCCTCACCTGTAATCAGACTCCCGAATCATGGAATTTCATTTTTATAACCAGTGCTTTAACAAAAGGTTTTTCCACTATTTTATCCTAAAAAATATTGGTGGCGACTCCCTGTTTATTTTTCGAATCGTTTCGAGGGTCGGCCGCGCCGCCGCGATCCCGGTCGCGACAAATTCCCTCTTTGGAAATGACATGCCCCAAAAATTTTACTTCAGTCATCCAGAATTCACATTTTGATAACTTGGCGTATAATTGTTTTGCACGTAACGTATTTAGAATAATTCGGAGGTGTTCTTCATGTTCTTTATGGCTCTTAGAGTAGACGAGAATGTCGTCAATGAATACCACTATGAATTTGTCCAAGTATTTATGGAAGATCTGATTCATGTATCCCATAAAGACTGCAGGTGCATTGGTAACTCCAAAGGGCATGACAAGATACTCATAGTGCCCATATCGTGTCCTGAATGCTGTTTTGGGTATATCATCTTTCTTCACCCTTATTTGATGATAGCCTGATCGCAGATCAATCTTTGAGAAGATAGTGGCTCCTCGTAGTTGGTCCATCAAATCATCAATCCTTGGAAGAGGGTATCGGTTCTTGATCATAGCTTTATTCAACTGATGATAGTCAACGCATAAACGCATACTGCCATCCTTCTTTTTAACTAGTAGAACTGGTGCTCCCCAAGGTGAGACATTGGGTCTAATCATTCCTTTCTCTAAAAGTTCTTCTATTTGCTTTTTGAGCTCACTGAGTTCCTTGGGTGACATTTGATAAGGAGCAATGGAGATTGGTCCTGCGCCCTGTATAATGTCAATACTGAATTCAATTTCTCGCTCTGGAGGTAGCTCTCGTATATCATCAGGGAAGACTTCTGGAAATTCCTGAACAACAGGAATCTGATCAATTTGAGGAGTGTCCTTACTTTCAGTATCAGTAAGGATCATGTATACTTGGACTTTTTTTGTTGGGTTTACCTTTTCTGAGCTAACAGGACAAGAATCAGTGACTTGGTCATATTTGATGTAGTAGACCCGAGAGAGATGGATCTATTATGACAGTCAATAAGGATATGGTTGGCAGCAAACTAATTCATCCCTAGAATAATATCTAGATCAATCAAAGGTAAACATATTAGATCTACTTGGTAAGCTTTGCCTTCGATGTTGAGAGGGCATTTTAAACATATGCAGGAAGGGCAAATGGGCTTATTGGCAGCAGTCGTGACAATCATCTTATTGGGCAGAGAGGTTGTAGGTAACTTTAAATGTTTCACATAATTCTCAGATATAAAAGAGTGAGTGGCTCCAGAATCATATAATACATTTAACAGAGTACTTCCTATAAGGCATGTACCTTGCACAAGGTCGTTCCCTTGTGATATCTCCGCACCATTCATGGTGAATACTCTAGCATTTCCTCCCTGTCTTCCAGCCGAGCCAATTCCGGGTCTTCTAGGATTATTGTTTTGATTGGAGTTGTTGTTGCGGTGAACATTCACTATCCTCGGGGCATTATTTGTAGAGGTATTTGTAGCAGGTCCTCCATTCCCTTGGCCTGTTGGTCGTACTATCTGCCTTTGAGTCATCTGCTGATGGCTGTTCGTATTTCTGCACCAACATTCAACATCGCGATGTCCAGTCCATCCATAAACTGTGCAGATTTTACTTCCTTTAGTACAATTTACTGCCCTATGTGGTCCTCCGCAGATATAGCATTTCAAGTTCCAACTGTTCCCTTGATCCCTTGAAGGAATTCGGGTGGCTGAGTAAGATGGTCGGAAATATGGCCGATCTGCTCAAAAATCTCTTCTTTGTTGTCGGTCTGGCATACGTCGTTCTGGACCATAATTAGACGTTCTAGGTCATTGAACGTTAGAGATATTCTCAAAGATGCGACATCAGTCAACCAAGTTAGAGAATTGAGTAATTTGCTAACAACATATAGCTTGACGGATTTCCTGTCGTAGCCCTCCTTCAAATTTTGCACATCTCGACGCTTCTCCCATTTGGGTGTAGTAGGGACAACATTTGGCCAATTCATCAAACTTAGAAGCGTATTCCCCAACTGTCATATTACCTTGTTTCAAATTAAAGAATTCCTGCTCCTTCTGCCTCCTTATGTCTTCAGGGAAGTATTTGGCGAGAAATTCTGCCTTGAATCGTTCCCAAGTGATGACGTGTCCATCAGTTGTTAACCTGATTCTAGCATGGGTCCACCAGTTCTCTGCTTCCGCAACCAACATGAAGATGGCAAAGGTTATCTTGTCCTTATCAGGGCATCTCATAGCGGTAAAAATCTTTTCGAGGTGCTCAATCCATAATTGTGCTCCTTTTGGATTGAAGCCTCCCTTGAATTGTGTAGGGTTGTTTCTCTGAAAGTCAGCTAGTCCTTGGTTCTGCCTAGTAGAGGCATGAGGTATTTCTTGTCGTTCTATTACCTCCACGATTCGAGTAAGAAGTTCCTCCATGACATGATCATTGTTTCGGCGAGCCATTAGGAAGTTGCTGAAAGTGGATAATATCATTAATGGTCTAGATAAAAAAATGATTAAGCACGAGAATGAAATTTTTGGGATATTACAGACTACCTGCAGGGTATTTTATTTACTTATTATCACTTACAGAACTTCCATACTTCAAAATTTTCAAGATTAAGACTGCTACTAAAAACAGGGATGTTACATATTTTCCCCAGACGTGTTGGCTTCAACACCGGGTAAATGTTTGCAGAGGGCTTCTAAGGCGTCGACACTCATGTTCCTTAAAATGATTTAAAAAGTTTATAAGTTAAAAAATTGATGTTGCACACAAACTATAAAGTAAAGGGAATGGGGGAAAAAAGTACCCAAATAAGCGAGATACTCATTTCTGGCGTCCGTACATCTAAGAAGAGGTCGGCATTTCAAGGGGGTGCCTCAGGAGATATCATGAAAGATGTCTACTACGACCTTAGAGCATTTAGAAAGGTGACTCTCTTCAACCGCGTACGCAAAGCTCTCAAGGGGGAATTGTTGGTGAGTCCAATTGGTATGTAGCAAGAACTTACCTTCCTCGTCTTTCCAGAAAAGAGAGTCTGGCCCTTTGACAAAAACCTTGAGGTAGGAATTTTTGAAGGAGGCTCCCGCGGTCTTGCAGGAATTTGTGAAGGCCTCAAAATTGACGATGTCACTTTTACATTGCAAATTAATGAAACCTATTCTGGTGCCACCATGATGCATTACTCTAGCATAACGGAAGAAGAGAGCAATAGTCGGAGTGAAGCCCAAGTGCTTACCCAGAACTTCAAGGGCGAGAACCAAAGCCCAACTGTTAGGGTGTAGTTGGTTGAGGGCGATATCCAAAAATAGAAGCACCGTTATTTCAAATTTAGTGAAGGGGAACTAGACTTCAACCTTCGTTAATGTGTATTCGTGAAAAAATAAAAATTAGTCATGAGGAATGTAGCAGACCCGCTTCTCGAATGTCGGGGTGATGATGCATGATTTATCCTTAATTCCTCAATTTAAATGTGTATAATTTGCCATCACTTAGTGTGTAATATACTGCACTTTAACACATTTTCATCATTTGAGCTTTATTTAATATTTAATTTTAAAATGAATTAAGGATAAATTTTTAATAAAAGTTGGTTTTCTCTTGTTTTGTAGTGTGTGATTAAGCCTGTAATTAAAAAAATAATTACCACAGGTCAAACGAAAGAAGCCACGACTCAAGAAATGGTCAAAAATACGAGAAAAGCACCAGAACAGGTCTGGGAATCGATTCACCAATGTGGGAATCGATTCCCACACAAAAGAACAGCAAGGAATCGATTCAAGCACCCTGGGAATCGATTCATACAGCTAGGAATCGATTCCCCACCCCTGTGAATCGATTCATATGCATTTTTAAGGCCTGGGAATCGATTCAAACAAGCATGAATCGATTCATGTGCTTGGGAATCGATTCCCACCCCTGAGGAATCGATTCCTATGTGTAAAATTGCCCAAAAATTGCCTAGATGAATCGATTCAGGCACAGATTCATCAGTGGAAACATCAGATAACGCATTATCAAAGTGGAAACAACACTGAAGCTGATATTGGAGCACTGAAGCATCATAATGGAGCACCATTGAATTGTAAATTAAGAGTGCACATTCCATTACAAATTAATTAAGGCATAAGCTTTGCTTTTGAGCTCCTATAAATAGGAAGCAAGGCAAGGGGAAAAAATCATTCATTCTTCATCAGAAGACTTCAATTCCTCCTTCATACGTTCTTCCTCTTCTCTGTTGGAATTCTTCCAGCAAGTTCTTCATTTTCGGGTTAGTTTTGTTGTTTGTAGTTGTAATTATGGAGGGCTAAAACCCCTAGATTGATTTTCTTGGAGAATGTTGTAATGTAATTTTGAGGTCATTAATTTTAATATAGTATGCTTTTATTATTGTTATTTCTTCATAATCTTTCTCTACTTATTTAATTCCATTTTGTTTAATTAAATTTGTATGCTTAATCGGTTTAATTATTCAAATGGAATAAAATAAGGTTTTAAATTAGAATGGATTAAGGAAATATGCATGCTTAATGAATATTTTCATAATCACTTTTAATAATGATCTGTCCTGGACCGGGGTCAAGAGATCCGATCTCAAGCCAGTCACGAATAGTATGTCAATACCGTCTAATAGACCGGACGTATGTGTATCCGATGTATGTATCCGTTGTCCTTGAATGAGGAGAGCGGATTGGGCGTCCTGGAGATCCTTCACACCGACCTAACGCGTTGAAGTGGGCGAATAATTGTGTCACCTGCAAAGATTCTCCGACGCTCAAGTCAGTGATTATATTCCAAGTCAGGAATGTATTCAGAGAGTAATCAGTCGTAAAAGAGCTGAAGAAGATCCTCCCTTCAATCATGAAGTGAGTTCATATACCTGATTGGCTCGATTAACGAGGACACGTTGGTGGGGAACCACCAACTCCCATTAGCATTATTATATTGCGCACTTACCTGCATGATTGGGTCAAGTGGTTATTTTATATTGAGCATAGAGAATGTAGACTAGGATTAGGGAACAAGTTGACCATTCCCGTGAGTAGAATTTGGCTCGTAGTGCAGGGAATTATTGATCGATCCCTGTAGCAACAATCCTTGTCTTTTGCACAGTGACGTGTGTATTATCCAATGTCATGGTGTTATCCTGAACAACCGGTATAGGGAGAACGCCTGATACGGAATTACAGTTCGGATGTATACCGATGACACCGGTTACACGTAGATGTCTTATCAAAGACGTTGAAATATGTATAGCAGATCGGATACCGGTATTGAGACCGGATCAAATAATTATGGTTTGCTTAATTCCATAATTTGAGAATAGATTATGTATATAGGCGATGTTCTTATGTATGCTCAATAATTCCTAGATTTTACGATCTTGACTCCTTTTGCTTAATTAGGATGCTTGATTAAAATATTCATTTTTAAATGAAAGTAAAGGAATTGTGAATTGAAAAAGACGCTTAGTTGATCAATTCAAATTGAGCTAAAAAATTAACATTAATAAGTATACAAATTATTTTTAATGAACCAAGGATAAATTTATTTACAATACTTCAAGAAAATCAATCGCTTGTTATTTATTGTTTTAAATCCTTTATTTACTTTGTTTTAATTTTAATTGTGACAACAAAAAAATCAATCAAAACCCCCCCAATTGTATGTTAGTGAACTTATGTTTGTAAAAATTTTTAGTTGTTTAGTTTTAATTTTTAATTGTTAAAAATTAGTTTAAGACTTAATTTTTCCTAATTTTTTGTGTTGATCCTTGAGAGAACGACCTAGGTTGACACCCTAGTACTACGTTAATTAATTTTAATGTACTAATTTGACGGAATCACGACTGTAAAAATATATTCACGCCAAATTTTGGCGCCGCAGCCGGGGATCAACGATCTTTAGAAAAAACTCTTGTTTTAAATTAATTTTTTTAAAAAAAAAAAAATTTAAAAAAAAATTTGTTTGTTTGTTTATTTTATTTCTTTTGCATGATTTAGAATTCTTATGATTTATTGCTCATCATGATCAAATATCATGTTGTATGCTATGTATGACTAGAAGAACTTTTGAGCATTTATATTCATTTGATCCTGAAATTGAAAGAACTTTTCATAGGTTAATTAGAGAAGCTAGATTTAATAATAACTTTGTTGATATTGATAGTGATAGTATTTTTTCTGAATCTGTTGAAAGTACTACTGCTAGTTTTTCTGATATGGCTGAACCTCGTGAAAGAACTCTTAGAGAACTAGCTGCTCCTGAATTCACTTACGAAAGTTTGTGTATTCAATATCCTGATGAGGATGTCCCTTTTATTCTTAAGATCGGACTTATACACCTGTTGCCTAAGTTTCATGGTCTTGCGGGTGAAGATCCGCACAAACACCTCAAAGAATTCCACATTGTGTGCTCCACAATGAAACCCCAAAACGTTCAAGAAGACCATGTCTATCTTAAAGCGTTTCCTCATTCTTTAGAGGGTGTTGCTAAGGATTGGTTGTACTACCTTGCTCCAAGATCAATCACAAGTTGGAATGACTTAAAGAAAATGTTCTTGGAAAAATTCTTTCCTGCCTCTAGAACAACTGCAATCCGTAAAGACATATCTGGCATTAGGCAACTCTCTGGAGAAAGTCTTTATGAATATTGGGAGAGATTTAAAAAACTTTGTGCAAGTTGCCCTCACCACCAAATTTCTGAACAACTTCTTCTTCAGTACTTCTATGAAGGTTTACACCACGTTGATCGCAACATGATTGATGCGGCAAGTGGAGGAGCTTTAGGAGATATGACTGCTGCTGAAGCAAGAAACTTGATTGAGAAGATGGCATCTAACTCTCAACAATTTGGTGTGAGAAATGATTCTTTCAAACCCATGTTTGATTCCAATTCTAGTTCATCTGGAATTAAATTGGAGAGCAAACTTGATGCTCTCACCACTCTGGTCACACAATTGGCAGTAAATCAAAAATCCATGACTGCTAAAGTATGTGGCATCTGCTCTTCACAAGAGCACCCCACTGATTGTTGTCCTTCTCTACAAGAAAAGGATAATAATAGTCCCCAAGCCTATGCAGCTAACATCTACCATGATAGACCTCCACCACCACAAAACCATGACCTTTCCACCAACAGATACAATCCAGGTTGGAGGAACCATCCAAACTTGAGATGGGGCAACCAACAACAAAATCCCCAACCTCCATTTCAAAACAATGCACCAACCTTCCAAAGACCGACACCTCAACCACCCACAAGTGGCCCTTCTTTGGAGGATCTGGTGAAACAAATGGCTACACAGAACTTGGAGTATCAACAGAGGAATGATGCTACCATCCAGAGTTTAAGCAACCAAATTGGGCAATTGGCTTCATCATTAAGCCAGTTACAATCTCAAAACTCTGACAAATTACCATCTCAACCAGCTGCAAATCCAAGAAATGTGAGTGCAATTCAGTTAAGATCAGGTAAGAACCTTGAAGTACCCATACCTAAGGAACCTGAAAAACAAACAGATGTGCCCACAACAGTTGAGAATGATGTGCCCTCTTCAAGCACAAGCAAATCTGAGATGCAACCATCCCAAATTCCACCCCATATCCCTCTTCCTTTCCCACCAAAAGCAATTCCAAGCAAGAAGATGGAAGAAGTGGATAAAGAAATTTTGGATACTTTCAGGAAAGTGGAAGTGAATATACCTCTTCTTGATGCAATCAAGCAAATTCCTAAGTATGCCAAATTTCTAAAGGAACTATGTACTCACAAAAGGAGACTCAAGGGCAATGAAAGGATAAGCATGGGAAGAAATATATCTGCACTGCTTGGTAAGGAAAATATCCCTGAGAAATGCAAGGATCCAGGTACGTTTTCTATACCTTGTATCATAGGCAATAATAAATTTGAAAATTGTATGTTAGATTTAGGAGCTTCAATAAATGTTATGCCTATGTCTGTTTTTAAATCTTTATCTCTTGGAAATTTACAACCTACTGGTGTAGTAATTCAGCTAGCCAATAGGAGCACTGCTTACCCTGCTGGAGTTATAGAAGATGTTTTGGTTCAGGTAGAACAGCTTGTTTTCCCTGCTGACTTTTTCGTACTTGATATGGAAGAAGGTATGCCTCAAATTCCTGTTCCTATCATTTTGGGAAGACCATTTTTGAAAACAGCTCGAACCAAAATAGATGTTCATTCTGGAACTCTCTCTATGGAATTTGGTGACACAAGAGTTCAATTTAATATTCTTGATGCCATGAAATACCCATCTGAAAATCATTCTGTTTTCCAAATTGACATTATTGATGAACTGGTTTTTGAACATTTTTCTAATATTGATTTGGAATACATGGATGATTCAAACAAATGTTTTGCATGCAATGATTCTGGAAGTTGTGATATTTGTGCTGAAATTGATAAATACATAATTTCTGATTCAGAGTCTCTAGATATACCTGTTAACCATAAGGAGCTGAATGCAGGATTTCAAGAAAATTCTAACTGTTTTGAGATGCAAACAGCAGAATCAAAATCTACTTTGTTAGTTCCATCTGTTTTGCAGGCACCAAAGTTAGAATTGAAACCCCTACCTGAGAACCTAAAGTATGTATACTTAGGGGATAATGAACAGCTCCCGGTGATAATTTCCACTTCTCTTGATGAAAATCAAGAAGAAAAATTGTTGCAGGTATTGAAAAGACACAAGAAGGCTATAGGATGGACATTGGCAGACATTCCTGGAATTAGTCCATCCATGTGCATGCATAGAATATTTCTGGAGGAAAATACTAAAGCAGTAAGACAACCCCAGAGGAGACTCAACCCTGTAATCCTTGATGTGGTTAAGAAGGAGATCACCAAGCTTCTACAAGCAGGAATCATTTATCCTATCTCTGATAGCCAATGGGTGAGTCCAATTCAAGTGGTTCCTAAGAAAATAGGGATCACAGTTGTGAAAAATGAAAAGGATGAATTGATCCCAACTAGAGTGCAGAATAGTTGGAGAGTCTGTATTGACTACAGGAGACTTAACCAGGCAACAAAGAAGGACCATTTCCCTTTACCCTTCATTGACCAAATGCTTGAGCGTCTCGCAGGTAAGTCTCACTACTGTTTTCTTGATGGATTCTCTGGATATTTTCAGATTCACATTGCACCTGAGGATCAAGATAAGACCACATTCACCTGTCCCTTTGGCACATTTGCTTATAGGAGAATGCCATTTGGCCTATGCAATGCTCCCGGAACTTTTCAAAGATGCATGATAAGTATTTTTCATGATTTCATTGAAAATTGCATAGAGGTGTTTATGGATGATTTTACTGTCTATGGATCTTCATTTAATGCATGCCTTGATAGTCTTGATAAAGTTTTAAACAGATGTATTGAAACTAACCTTGTTTTGAACTATGAAAAATGTCATTTTATGGTAAAACAAGGAATAGTTTTAGGGCATGTAATCTCTGAAAAAGGAATTGAGGTAGATCCTGCCAAGGTAGAAGTTATATCACATTTGCCTTACCCCTCTTGTGTTCGAGAGGTTCGTTCTTTTCTTGGCCATGCAGGATTCTACAGAAGATTCATAAAGGATTTCAGCAAGAAGGCTAGGCCACTATCCAGTCTGCTTCAAAAGGATGTGGCATTTGAATTTGATGAAAAGTGTAAGGAGGCTTTTAATTGCCTCAAGCAAGCATTGACCACTACCCCAATAATCCAAGCACCTGTTTGGACAGCTCCATTTGAGTTGATGTGTGATGCCTCTAATTATGCATTGGGAGCCGTCCTTGGTCAAAAGATTGACAAGCAGCCTAGGGTCATCTACTATGCATCTAAAACTTTAGATGCTGCTCAGGTAAATTACACTACCACTGAAAAAGAGCTCTTGGCCATTGTTTTTGCATTAGATAAGTTTAGATCTTACCTACTCGGTTCTCGAGTAGTTGTCTTTACTGACCATGCAGCTCTGAAGTACTTGTTGAAGAAAGGTGAGTCCAAGCCAAGATTGATTCGTTGGATGCTTTTGCTCCAAGAGTTTGACTTGGAAATTCGTGATAGAAGTGGAACACAAAACCTTGTGGCAGACAATTTAAGCAGAATTGAGAATGCTCCTGATTCGGCACCTATTCGGGACCATTTTCCCGATGAACACCTCATGAGTATTTCTAACTCTTTTGATTCACCTTGGTTTGCTAACATTGTAAATTATCTTGTTGCTTCTGTTTTTCCACCATGTGCATCCAGAAACCAAATTTCAAAATTAAAAAGTGATGCAAAGTATTATATTTGGGATGACCCGTATTTGTGGAAATTGTGTAATGATCAGGTGATTCGAAGATGCATTCCCGATCATGAAATAGAATCAGTTCTTCGATTCTGCCATGCTTCACCAGTTGGTGGACATTTTGGTCCACAAAGAACAGCAAGAAAAGTGTTGGATTCTGGTTTATATTGGCCCACAATTTTTAAGGATGCATGGAGAATTTGTAACACCTGTGATAAATGCCAAAGAGCTAGTAATGCTACCACATGGAGACAACAGATGCCTCAGCAACCAATGTTGTTTTGTGAAGTATTTGATGTTTGGGGCATTGATTTTATGGGTCCATTTCCTCCATCCTTTGGTTTTACTTACATTTTATTGGCTGTTGATTATGTTTCTAAATGGGTGGAAGCTAAAGCCACCAGAACTAATGATGCTCGAGTTGTTGTGGATTTTGTTAGATCTCAAATTCTTTGCAGGTTTGGCATCCCGAGAGCAATCATTAGTGATCAAGGAACACATTTCTGCAACAGGACCATGCAAGCTATGCTCAGGAAGTATGGGGTTGTTCATAGAGTCTCTACTCCATATCACCCCCAAACCAATGGACAAGCAGAAGTCTTTAACAGAGAAATCAAAAGGATCCTGGAGAAGATAGTACAGCCTAACAAAAAGGATTGGAGTAGGAAATTGGATGATGCTCTTTGGGCACATAGAACAGCTTTTAAGGCACCTATAGGAATGTCTCCCTATAGAATTGTTTTTGGTAAAGCATGTCATCTTCCAGTGGAGATTGAGCATCATGCTTATTGGGCTGTAAAAGCTTGTAACTTAGCACTTGATCAAGCAGGTGAGGAAAGAAAATTACAACTGAACGAGCTTGATGAGATACGTTTGGCAGCTTATGAGAACTCGAGGTTCTATAAGGAGAAAACAAAGAAATTCCATGATAGCTCAATAGCTAGAAAGGATTTTACTGCTGGACAGAAAGTGCTACTGTTTAATTCCCGGTTGAAACTGATGGCCGGAAAATTGCGCTCCAAATGGGAAGGACCTTTCATTGTTACGAATGTATTTCCCCATGGAGCTGTGGAAATAAAAAGTGAAAACTCCAACAAAAGCTTCAAGGTTAATGGACAACGTTTGAAGCCATTTCATGAAAATCCTTCACTTGTGGATGTCACAATGGAGGAACATGTTTTGGGGGAACCACTTCTTGATCCCCCTTGAGGGAGTTTTTCTTACCCATCTCTTTACTTTTTCATTATATTGTCTATTTTGTATGCTCTGTCTTACATTGAGGACAATGTATGATTTAAGTGTGGGGGTGGGATCATTTATGTGTTTTTGTGTGATTAAATTTTGTGTGATAAAAAAAAATTATTAAAAAAATAAATAAATAAAATAAAATAAAATAAAAGATTTTGTGTGTGTTTTTAAAAGGCATGTTTTATTGGAATTTTAAGATATGCATGAGTAACAAGTAAATTCTTTCATGTCTGATATGAGATTAATGATATGTTATAATTTGAACTTAAACATTTTTGGTATGTTGAGAATGACATGATAATTGAGAAATGATCATATATGATGGAATTATACCTTGTGAGATTTTTGAGCCTTAAAATTTGATGGATCACTTTAAACCATCTTAATCCTTTCATGTGTGATTAATTCCTGAAAGCTTACATCTTAATTTTTGTCTTGTTTCTTGATGATACTTGAAACTCATATGAATGCATTTGAAATGATACAGGCATTTTGTTCAGTTGAGCCACTAAGCCAGATAAGCCTACCATGAATAAATTATCTCTTGCTAGCCATTTTGAGCCTATTTAACTGTTTCCTTGTTGCAGCTCAAATAAGCCATGGATGAAGAACCAAAAATATACCTACCTTAAGAAATATATTGAAGCTTTGGAATCAAGTCAAAACAGGCATTCAAATAAGTGTGGGGGTGTGCAAAAAGGAATTGCAACTCTTGTTCCAAGTGTTATGCAATCTAATAATAATAATAAAAAAAAATTTTTACCAAATACCATACAATAAATGTTTTACCTTCACTGTTTGCCAGAAAAATTAATTGCTTCATCATTCTTTTTGGTATATATATTTCATCCATTTTAACCTTGGCCACATTTCAACCCTGTGAAAGCCCTGTTGATCTATACATGCATTTGTGTTGATTGTGGAATTGAGAAACTTACCAAATTTTTAGACTGTTTGATTTTCAGGAATTGTTTTGAGTGTATACACAAACCTTAAACACTTGAGAGTTGAGAGTATGTCTTGTGAGGTTCTATCACTTATGATCTTCTTTTTAGTTTAATTTAATTTTCACATGCCTAACTGTTTGAATGATCTTTATATATATCTTGATGCTCTGAATCTTGCATGTTAAATAACTCTTGTTTCTCTGTATATTCTTAAAATTTCATGCCAATTCTGTGTGTTGTTTTCAACTTAATGTTTTCAATAAATTGTGATACTTGTTTTTATTTTGATTTTGCCCGGGAGTGCAAAAGAATAAGTGTGGGAGTATTTGATGATGCATGATTTATCCTTAATTCCTCAATTTAAATGTGTATAATTTGCCATCACTTAGTGTGTAATATACTGCACTTTAACACATTTTCATCATTTGAGCTTTATTTAATATTTAATTTTAAAATGAATTAAGGATAAATTTTTAATAAAAGTTGGTTTTCTCTTGTTTTGTAGTGTGTGATTAAGCCTGTAATTAAAAAAATAATTACCACAGGTCAAACGAAAGAAGCCACGACTCAAGAAATGGTCAAAAATGCGAGAAAAGCACCAGAACAAGTCTGGGAATCGATTCACCAATGTGGGAATCGATTCCCACACAAAAGAACAGCAAGGAATCGATTCAAGCACCCTGGGAATCGATTCATACAGCTAGGAATCGATTCCCCACCCCTGTGAATCGATTCATATGCATTTTTAAGGCCTGGGAATCGATTCAAACAAGCATGAATCGATTCATGTGCTTGGGAATCGATTCCCACCCCTGAGGAATCAATTCCTATGTGTAAAATTGCCCAAAAATTGCCTAGATGAATCGATTCAGGCACAGATTCATCAGTGGAAACATCAGATAACGCATTATCAAAGTGGAAACAACACTGAAGCTGATATTGGAGCACTGAAGCATCATAATGGAGCACCATTGAATTGTAAATTAAGAGTGCACATTCCATTACAAATTAATTAAGGCATAAGCTTTGCTTTTGAGCTCCTATAAATAGGAAGCAAGGCAAGGGGCAAAAATCATTCATTCTTCATCTGAAGACTTCAATTCCTCCTTCATACGTTCTTCCTCTTCTCTGTTGGAATTCTTCCAGCAAGTTCTTCATTTCCGGGTTAGTTTTGTTGTTTGTAGTTGTAATTATGGAGGGCTAAAACCCCTAGATTGATTTTCTTGGAGAATGTTGTAATGTAATTTTGAGGTCATTAATTTTAATATAGTATGCTTTTATTATTGTTATTTCTTCATAATCTTTCTCTACTTATTTAATTCCATTTTGTTTAATTAAATTTGTATGCTTAATCGGTTTAATTATTCAAATGGAATAAAATAAGGTTTTAAATTAGAATGGATTAAGGAAATATGCATGCTTAATGAATATTTTCATAATCACTTTTAATAATTATGGTTTGCTTAATTCCATAATTTGAGAATAGATTATGTGTATAGGCGATGTTCTTATGTATGCTCAATAATTCCTAGATTTTACGATCTTGACTCCTTTTGCTTAATTAGGATGCTTGATTAAAATATTCATTTTTAAATGAAAGTAAAGGAATTGTGAATTGAAAAAGACGCTTAGTTGATCAATTCAAATTGAGCTAAGAAATTAACATTAATAAGTATACAAATTATTTTTAATGAACCAAGGATAAATTTATTTACAATACTCCAAGAAAATCAATCGCTTGTTATTTATTGTTTTAAATCCTTTATTTACTTTGTTTTAATTTTAATTGTGACAACAAAAAAATCAATCAAAACCCCCCCCAATTGTATGTTAGTGAACTTATGTTTGTAAAAATTTTTAGTTGTTTAGTTTTAATTTTTAATTGTTAAAAATTAGTTTAAGACTTGATTTTTCCTAATTTTTTGTGTTGATCCTTGAGAGAACGACCTAGGTTGACACCCTAGTACTACGTTAATTAATTTTAATGTACTAATTTGACGGAATCACGACTGTAAAAATATATTCACGCCACGGGGCATAAAGAATGAAGGAATTCTCGTATCTCTTGGATCACCAAAAAGAGTCGGCATCAAGCTTAATGTCGTCGTTGCCATTTTTGTGTCGGCTTAGAGTAGCCACAATATCTCTTGCAACCCAGAAGTAGGGATCATTTGCCTTGCAGGCGAGCTAGTCCACCTGATCCGCTATCATGTATGTGTCATTGGGATTATTTCTTACCATGGGAGAGTCGGCGACCTCATGACTATGATGTGTTCTAGAAAAGGAATAGTCAGGTAAAAGTCAGTGTCATCAGTGTAGTAATGGACTACCCTGGAATCCGTACCTCAGTCCAGAGGTGAGAGCGGTAATGGTGACTAAAGTGTAGGGAATTCAAAAAGGGAATACTCCAAATTAGGGGGCAAAACTGTTGAGTTCGGCAAGTCTCTAACCCGACCACCCCAATATCCTATCCTTGCCCACCTATGAATATCTGTTTGAGTGAATCGCGGTCCACGATGAGGGACTTTAGTTGGCCAAGAGACACAAGGGTTGGAAATAATTTCCACTGAACTGCCTCTCTCGTGACCATTATTAGAAGAAAAATCAGACATCTTAAAGAGAAGGTGCTGGAATGAGGAAAAGTGGCTACCTGAATGGCTGATTCTTGTGGTTCTTCGAGAACGAGTCAGGACAGATTATAGTTTAACTTGAACAACGGAGGGACAAAGGTTCAACACAAAAGCAGCAAAGTAAGAAAGCATATAAAACTTCACCTGCTTTTATAGACGACAAATTAACATTGGACTGAAGATGAAATGTCGCGGCCCATGGACGATGTAGAAGACGAAGCATCACAGCCCACTGAACCAGTATCACTTCTGACAGGGTGGCACGTGTCAAAAAATACATAAATCACGACTTGTCGTGTCAGTGATTTACGTGCCATGTCATTTCTTTGAAGGATTTCAAACAATCCAATAAATACATTCGCCAAATACAGTTGGTAAAGTCAGACGGGATAATGAAAAACAAGGACTAGGTTAAGTGCGACAACCAATCTTTCAAACTCGCAGTGACTATCATCGCAATTAGAAGTTGCCATTACGACCAAGACTGTCCTTCCAATATAGATTAAGAAGTAGTGGCTAGAAAGGAATAGCTCACTACTGCAACACTGTCACAATAACAAGCTAGGGAGCAAATGGTCCGGTGTATACACTGGCCCCAAAGGCAAGTGACATTGGTAACAACATAATATAAATGATAAGATAAAAATCACACAACGAGGTGGACTAAAACTAATGTGATTAGGCATAAGCTGAAGTATAGTGGTAAAAACACATACTAAAGTTTAGTATGGAATAATGATAATAACCCTGGTCAATAAAGTTACCACAGTAAGAGTCACATGAAAGTGTGCAACTTGCACCTACAAAGGGTGCTATCACTGAATACTGTGGGGAGTGGTCAAATCACTACTTGAGTTTAAGGAAGACCTATAAATACGATTCATTCATTAAACCAAAAAAGAACAATGTTTACTATACTTAATATTCTTATAATCTTTTCTCTCTTCCATAATAACTATACTAACTTAAGCATCGGAGCTCCTTTTGCAGGTACACCTCTGGTGTGTCCCACGTACCGTGGTTGGAATCGACAAAAGCAACACATTAACGTGAAAAACACAAAATCTCCACTCGACTTGTGTGCATAATATCGTACTCCCACTGAGATAGTATAAAAGAGATAGAGAAATAGAGAGAGACATTTGACACCAGTTTGTAAAAAGGTAACTTCGTACCCCCACACCGGTCAGTTCAACTCCTAAGTCAAATATTAACATAATTAACATAATTACGCATCATATATATATATATATATATATATATATATATATATATATATATATATAAGTTTAAATGACTACTAATATATAACTTTAGTAGTTAAATACAATTTTTAGCTAACAAAACCTTCAATAATTTTAATAGCTAAATATTATAATTTAGTCTTTAGAGTGTCTTTTCAATAGTTAGTTGAATTCATTGAAACTATGTGAATAAACTGATGTATGATTTTATTAACCACATCAATCTTTAAAGAATTTAACTTAATAATAAAGATTTTAAATAAATATTTAATATATATTAAATATTAAAAAAAGAAAAAATAACTCTTATATTATATGGACTAAATATATGCCTATTGTAGGATATAAAAGTAAACTATCTTATTGCATAATCAAATAGTAAACCATTTCCCCTCTCCCTAAATCAAATAAGGTTGTATCAACCCATCATTTAAACTGAAATAGAGAGCAAAGAAACTTTTATATATTTTGAAAGTGTTTATAAAATCTATATAATTTGAGGCAATAATTTATAAACGCTTGTAAGAACTTTGTTATCATTATAAAATTTTAAAATTAAAAAGGTTTATCCCGACTAGTAAATAACAAAATTAAAATAAATAAAAAATAAACTCACATTTCATAAAATTTATCAAGGTTGGTCCTTTGTTTTTATAATTTTTTATTTTGATCCCTTAATTTTTTCATTGATTTTAGTTCTTTTATTATTTAATATGTTTTTAAAATATTCATAAAATTTAACATAGTATACATCACTACTAAGTCAACAAACATAAATATTACAACATCTATCTTTTGTTTAAACCTTTCAACTTATTCAACCTTTTAACTTTATTTTCTTCTACTTTGATGAATTTAGGGATAATTCCAACATATTGAATAATATATACAAGGATCAAAATTAATGAAAAAAACTAGACACAAATAAAAAAAATGATTAAAATACATAGACAGAGACATATTTAACCCAAACTATAATTTTCTCTCATTTGTTATAGATTATAATTTGATTTTCATATTCTAATCTATAATTAGATTTTTGAGCATTATGATTATAATCTATTATGTTATTTTCTACTCAACTTTTGTTTTCCTATTTTATACTCGTCAATTTATTAATTTAAATATATATCCAATTGCTACAAATAATTTCATACCTTTTTTTTGTAATTTTAACACAAAACAATCAATTATCTTAAATAATCCAAAAAAACATATTATTTTAAAATTACATTTTACTTAATAGATTTAAACATACATAATAATTGATTATATTTATAATCAATTAATGAAATAATTTCTAAATATAATCTATACCAATCACACTTTTAAACACTATGCTCTAACATTAAGTTTGTACAAGAAAAATCTCAAAAAGTCTTTTCTTCAAATCCAAGACCAAGAGTAACTTTGAGCCTCAACTTGTCTCAAATCAGTTTGAGTGAGCTCGTTAAGGAGTCAACATTTACTTTTTCTTTACAAAATTTAAATATGAAAATTCAAATGAAAATAAAGTTCCTACTCCTTTTATAATAATACGTGGAATAAAATAAAATAATAAAATTGATCATTTGAAAAAATATGAATCCATGGGCCTTTATTGGTGGACAAATCCATTGTAATCATAATTATATTTCGAGAATGTTATTAAATTGGCAAGAAAATAGTGGTAGGGCAATAACTAGTGAGGTACTAGTTTCCAATCACTCTCCCCAACAATGAAAAGAATTGAAAACTTTCAATCAATACCAGAAACTCATATAAGAGGCATTAGAAACAGTGGATGAGTGAGCATGTGCACAAATATTGTGGGCACGTTTGTTGTGGAAGCCATCATCAGAAAGCCCAAATCCATTGGGCCCTGGCCTAGTAACATGTGGAGTTAGAGTGGTATTATGCTCCACCAACATTACTTTAGCATATTTTGAGACATTATTTTTAAGATCCTCTAATGAAAACATTAAATGATGTAACTCATTGAATCCAAGTTCATCAATGGGAATCTCCCACCAGGATTGTCTCTGCCTAACTTTCCTCACTCTCTCTAGCTCTTCCCCTCGTTTTTTCTCAATTTCCAATTGACTTAGAATCTGAGTAAGTTGTATGTTGAGATTACAAACATTAGCTTCACCATCACCGTCACCATCACGATGATCAACAACTTGTTGGTGGGTATTATTGTTTTGACTTAGATAGGAATCAATTATTGATTCAACTTCTGGGTGCCCAAAAGAAAATGCTTTATCAGCAGGAGAGAAAACAATGATTGCAATTTTTACTCCACAAAGTGTGCAAAGCTCACTAGCCTTTTTGAATAGTCCTGAACGACGCTTAGAAAATGTAACTTGTAAATGGCTTTTTATGGGTATTTTCTCAATTGGGATCCTTTGACGACCCGAACTAGACTTCTTCTTCACCATCATGGAAAAAAGGTTAGGAATGTTGCTTCTTTGGGTTTTGACTCTCTGAATGTTGGAGTGGGAAATGTGGTATTTATATTTCATATTTAGTTTATGGTCATTAAAAAAAATAACTTTCTTGTCTAAGTGTTTTATACTCTTTATAATTAGCCCGAGGATTAGCAAGTTATGAAATCTTAAGTCTTAATGCATGATCATATGATATCTCCTATCTCTTAGTCGGCATTATAAGAAGATTTTGACTTTTGCAAAAAAATCATTTTTAATCTAGTAAGTTACATATTTTATCTTAACATTTACTTTTCGATAGCATAAATAATTGTACAATTGATGGTTTTTAATACTATAAAATATTGGTCCTAAAGAATTATTCCATAGATAAAGGAGATTTGTGATAAAGCCAATGTTGATATTTCATTGTAGTATAATATAACAAGATTGATATTGAAGTTGTGCATGTGTAAACCATAAAATGTCACTAAAGATTAATGCACTTGATTAATGTTGGACTTGTCTTTTGATGATTTAAATTCAAATTCCACCGATATAAAGTTTATTTATAAATAATATTAAGATGTTGAAAAAGTAATTTATCATATATTTTTATAAGATCGATTTATGAGTTAATTTTTAAGTTGAGTTTGACCCTACTTTTTAATATAGTATTGCAGTCTAATTTGTCTAAATGTTGAATTACCAATATATGTCAAATTCTGTAAATTTTACACACCATATATCCAATTAGGTATATTATTTTCTGATATAGATACGTATATTTACAAGTAGTTGGTGAGACTTAAAAATCATCCTAATTCTAATAAATCTTAGCCACCTAAAAATTTTGTAAATTTTCTTTTTTTGAAATAGAAGAAGAGTTTATATACTCAAACTCATCCATTTAGTCAATTCATATGAATGTAATAATTTATTTTTAATTTTGATATATACATAAAATTTTTTCTTTATAGTATCTTTATAACTGAGAATTACGAGACTAATCTCGTGTATCAACAATTTAACTTGTAAGAAGTTGTACATAATGCTTCCTTCGTATTTTATTTGTTTATTAGGAATATTAATTGGAAATAGCGAGAACTCTATTAAATAACGTGTATTAAATCCTATAATTCATTTGTTGGTCTTAATGGGAAACAACTTTGACGAGCAAATGAGTTGTGTTACTACTACGACCTGGCATATGAAATGCTTTCGAAAATTCAGGAATTATGTGTTTTAGGATTTTTTTATTTGGAATAATAATTAGTACGAATGTTATACTACTTCCTAGAATAATTTAAGTGTAGCTAAAATTTTTTATGGTTGTGTGACGGTGACCAACATAGTTGTATATCGAGAAGAATATATTGTATTTGATACATTTAGAAGGATGAGAAGTTTATAAGATTAAAAATAAAAATGAAAACATTATTTTTTATCATTTATATCTAAAAAATTTAGCAAAAAATATAAATATAAATTATTTTAAAAATGAATTAAAAATTAACTTAACACTTTTTTATCACAACAATAGCCGAGCGGGCCTAAGTTTTATGAAAACATTTATTAAAAACACATAACTTGTAACTTAGAAACGTAAGACAACACATTGGCGTGAATTATTCAAAATATTGACACTAATTTTCATAATGAATTGTATTAATTTGGTAGTTTCGTTCGTCATAATTTTGTTTAGATAGCACATTGGTATGATAACAAAAGCAATGAGATAGATTCTACAAAACAAAACTTGGATCATTCTTATGTTATTGTATTAAAAAAACCAAGAAACATATATATATGGAAATAAGTATGGTATTCTTTTCAGTTTTAATTCATCATATAATATAAAAAAAAGTAAAAAATGAAGATTTTACTGCCAAGAATTATTTAACTGCCACTCAAAGTGAAAACCAAGAAACATATATATGGAAATCGGTATGCTATTGGATACTACCAATTAATTAAATGAGACAATCCTCTCTCAAATTCTCTCCTTGCTTCTCGCTCAGCTTGTCCTTCTTGTTTTCTTTTCTTTCGTCTGCTTACAATTACATAATGATGAAATATAACATTATTTCTTTACTTATCTTTATACTTTTTGTGCCTTCATTTGCCAATTGCGATTATCTTCAATTGGCTTTGCAATGACCCAAAACAATGTGCACATTTCAAATAAAGTGTGATATCCGTGCTATCCCCAAGAATTTCACTATCCACGATTTATGACCATCCAATTACAGCGGCCCTCAGCCACAGTCTTGAACAAGCACAAAATTCAACAATAACAATGTAAGTTGATATTTATTAATTATTTTAGTTTCTCTATTTTTTTAGTAACACCATTTGCTTATTTTAAGATTTAAATATACATATTTATAAAAATTGAAGCTTACATATTGTATTGTATTTGTATAGCTCCTAGCTCCCTTGATAAATCAACTTAGCCGAATCTGAAGGGCGGTGGGAATGGGAACTTTTGGGGTGTATGAATGGAATAAATATGACACGTGTTCTATAAATGAATTTAATCAAACTACATATTTCAAATTGGCAGTGACAATAAAGAATACCTCACAAATTCTTAGTTCACTTACAAAAGCTAATGAGCTCATTTGTTTAAGCTTATTTTAATTGATAAGTGCTCTTTTAATTTTAAAAAATAGTTATTTTTAATTTTGATGTGTTTGTTTAAAGTTTTAAAAATAAGCAGAAACTGAAAATAAGCTAATTTATATTTATTTTAAGAAGCAACTCTGATCTATTTATAAAAAAGTGTTTATAAGAAAAGCGTGTTTTTTAAAAACACTTAAAAATAAGTTTAAACAAACGGGCCAATAGTCGAATCTAAAGGGCGGTGGGAATGGAAACTTTTGGGTGTATGAATGGAGAAAACATGACACGTGTTCTATAAATGAATTTAATCAAACTACATACTTCAAATTGGCAATGACAAAAAAAGAATACCACACAAATTCTTAGTTCACTTGCAAAAGATAATATTCGTCCTGATAATCGTTTCTATCCTATTGGAAGCATCAAGAGCGCCATAGAAAACCACATTGGAAACTTCACTGTTCAATTTAAATGTGATTCTCTGACATGACAAAATTTACTAGAAGTGAGACTTTGTATACTCCATAACGAAAGTGATTTCGAAAATTGTCGGGTCCCCCACCATATCCTCTATGAAAATTGTATGTCTCGTGTTAAGTTCTTATCACTATGATATTTGTATCTTTTTCTTTTTTCTTTTTTTTTGATAGATTTGTATCTTTTTCTTATAATAAGATTTTATCGCAATGAAATAATGGAATATATATAATGTTTTTTTGGCTGGTTGTCGTTGTATGAATTCATTTATTTGTTTTTTTCAACTAGACTTGAGAGAGTGAAAGGGTAATATTGATTTGCGATGTTGCTACAAATACATATAAATTGTTTTATATGATGTTAGGTTTAATACTATATTAGTTGCATATTCAATGCTTAGGAACCCAGTCATCTTTTTTCTACTCCCAAATAATAATATAAAGAATTTAGATTTCCCCTTTTTGAGAATAATCTCCGGTTTCAGTTAGTTTAAATTCTGTTGTAGGTCAGCAAATGCAATTTTGGTAAAATCAGTTCTACAATACTCTTCTATGATGCTTTTGATGGAGGCAGTTTTTTCTAGTAGTAGTTTGAGTCTTTGAGACAAAATTAATAATAAAAAAAGAAACAAAAAAAAAGAAGAAATGTTGAAAAGGCTTTAAGTTTACCTGATGAGTACTGAAGACTCACTTGATTGCTTAACAAATCTGTGGTATGTAGTGCAATCCCATGATTCTTTCTGTTTCCTCTCATCAACTTTACTAGTTCATAGAATAACTATGTAACGTCTGAAGGAGAAGCACGACATATTGAGTGAACGTTTGGAAACTTTTTCAAATGGAAAAAACCTCCGTGAGCCCAGTGGGAGGTTTTTGATCCTACGAGTTAACGGAGTTTTGATTATCTCGAACGGCGTAAAAAATTAATATCAGTCTTTAAATTTTTTATTTCAACTCAACTCCGTTTCTACAACTGCAAACCAAACATCCTCTAAATACTTGAGTTTAGTTGTATTGTTGGTATGTTACTTATGAATGAGTAGCAGTATTTATGTTCTATTTCTTCTGTAGGCTCTCATGTATCCTTTGCTTGTGGCCCGTAAATCAATAAGCAACTTACGCAACAAAGTTCCGCAGCATAGTGGTCTACTAGTGGATCAGGTTTGATAATAAGCGGTCCAAAGTTTTTTTTTTTTTTTTAACTTCTGCCATTTTAACCATAGTATCGATTTTTTTTCTACAGGCACAGCTTGTATCGAAAGAATTGATCAGAGTTGCTATTCTAATCCAGATTCTAAATCCAAACTAGATTACAAAAAACTGGATTTTTTAAAATTTGATTTATATTGTAAAAAAAAAAAAGAAACTGGATTCACAAAATCCATTTTTTATAAAATTAAAACATATTTTTCAAAATCTGAATCCATTAAAAAGTAAACTGGATAAAAAAAATAAAACCAAATTATTACCGGATATCCAAATTCCAAACCCTCCCTGTCCCTGACTCCTCTGTGTCATTCAATCGTTCTTCATCCATCTGTTACCCACCGTCACGCCATCGTTCAAGCAGCCACCGACCGTCAAGCAGCCACCACGCCACCGTTCGACATCACACCACACCACTGTTAGTGGTCCAAAACCAGTAAGTAATAACCCTATATGGTGCTTTTCTTTGCTTTTCCCCTTTTTCAATTCTGAATCTCTGCTAATGAGAGGTGGTAGAGTTTTGACGAATTCCTTTGATGATTGGGGTTTTAGCGTTTTCTCCTTTTTTTTTTGTTGAAAGCAGAGCATTATCTAAAAAATCGTGACCTTGGACCTTATCTTTTCAGAAAGTGGTATACCGTATGAGCTCTATTGTGTATGAGGATTCTGGAATCTGGGTTAGATAGCTTAGTTTAAATGTATCTAGCATGATCTTGTTTTTAATTTTAGTATCCCAATTGTATTTGTTTCGGGCTGCACAAGTTCATGCATAGGTTCCACCTACACGGGTTCTGTTTCAACTGATTCATCCTGTATGGCATTCTCAGCATTTTCACTCACTGGTTTGGTGTGATATGTAATAACACTTATGAACAAGTGCTCCCATTGGTTTACAGTTAGGGGAAACCTTCAATGTTCTCATAGAGACTATTTGAAGTAAAACACTTGCTACTATTGTTTTTTGAATGTCAGGAAATCTAAAAGATTGTTTAAGAATTAGTTATAGTAATTATGTAGGAATTGTATAGGCTAAAAATAGGATTGAAAATTAGTAGATCTCTTTCACTGTTGGGCATTAGTGATCCCAAGCATTAGCAAATAATTATGAACTATTTGCTTATGATGTCATTCTTTACTGAGTTTGTCTGGAATCATATGGAAGGGAATGCCCAATTTACATTAGCATTGATTTTTCTTACATGTTGGCGACTTTTTAGCATAGTTGGAAATAAAGATCAGTGAATCCCATGTCATTAAACTCAGTCACGTTGAAATCTTCCCCTCCTTTTTAGCATAGTTGGAAATAAAGATCAGTGAATCATGACCACCCCCTATACGAACTTACAGTTAGAATTTCGTGTGCTGATTAGTCATTTCTTGTTGTGCAACTACCCATATATATGCCACACTTGCTTTGTACTCTCTCTCTCTTGTATGCAGCTACATTTAACAAAACATGCTAAATGAGTCTATGATTGATTTTTGTTATTTTGGTTACTCTAATGTAGTGTGTTAAATTAATTAATAAAGGAAATCATTGATGAGAAAATGTGACATTCTTTTTTCGTTGTAAAATAATAGCAATGGGGTTAGAAGTTAATATATTATATGTTATACAAGTTGTAGCGCATTTCCAGTGACTTTTATCAAAATGTGTATATGTTAATTCACAAGGGTATTACATTTCAAAGTACATGAATTTTGCAACCAATAATGAAAAAAAAGTACACCTAGCGATCTGATAACATATACTGGGTTTATCTGATAAGCTTTGAGTATTGAATATTTTGGGTATTAGTTTTTATAGAAAGTGTCACCAATATTCTTTTCTCATTTGTGCAATAAATTAAGTGTTCCACATTTTCATCACTTAAGTATTGACATTTCGCTTTTACAATTAGCAATTTTTTGTCCCATAAAATTCGCTATGTTTCTAATTTGATTTGATATATCAAATTTGAAGGTTGCTGCTTCGCCTTCTGGATATGACATGAATTCTTCAGGCTTGACATGAATAACCTTAGGAGATACTAAATGCACAATAACTGGATGTGAAAGGTGCTGCTGCTTCTTGATCTTTGTGGAGTTCCTGTTAACTATTAAAGCTGCAGGCTTTGGACCCTGCAACTGAATCTATTTTCTTGCTTGTAATTGGGAATCCATCTTTCTGGTGTGAGGAATTATATGTAGTGTTGGTTATGAAAGTAGACAACAATTAATATAGCACTGTGTGTGTGTAGTGTGAATTGGTCTAGCAGAATAGATATTCTTAATCTGTTTCTTACTTGATTAATTTCATAATTTCATATGTGTTGAAAGCAATTGATTGATTTTAAATCCTACTTAAATCAGGCATCTGTTTCTTTGGCTACCCGGTTCTAGTTCTACTACATAAGTATCTTTGGTTTCTGTAATTTTAGGAGAAAAAGTTCATTTTATAGGAATATAATGTATGATGATGAAAAAGGTTTGTCTTTTTGTAGTAAGTAAGAATATTTTCTACTGCAGAGAAAGGTTTGGCTACTTAAAAATGGAATATAACTAAAAAAATTGATTTTTTAAAACTGGATTCAACAAAAATCAGATTTGAATTTAAATTTAGATAAAATCCAAATTTAAAAAAACCAGATTTGAGTAAATCTGGATTTTGAAAATTGGATTTGGACAAATCCATTTTTAAAAATTGGATTTGGATCAAATCCAGTTTTAACATAAAAAAAATAGATCCATTTTAAATCCAATCTTAATAAGTGGTTTTAAATTGGATTTGGATTGGACTTAGACTAATCCAATCCATGCACACCCCTAGCACGAACTGTGGCACGAAGCCCTGGAAGAAGCCAGCCGTTTGTATTTTGGTGAACATAATATTGAAGGGATATTAAAGGTGTTGGAGCCATTGCATGAAATGCTTGAAGGAGCAATGAGAAACAATGTTACCATAAAGGAGAGAGTCTTCATTGAGGTGTGTTAGAATTGATTAATCTCCCTCCCAGTTGTTTGTTTAGACCTTTAGTATTGTCCTTCTTGGAAACCAAACAATGTTTGTTTGTTACAATTTTTTTTTTTTACTTTGGATTTACCTCATTACTTGTTTTTAGTATTTATCCTTACATTCGTGTTATTTCAGGCCTATCGGCAGGAATTATTGGAGGCATATGAGTGCTGTATGAATTATAAGAGAACTGGGAAAGATGCTGAGCTGACCCAGGTATGAAAATTTGGACTTGTAAAATTGTTGGAAAATAGTATTTTGTTAAATCTTTCATAGGGTCCCTTGTATATCTGCTGTTAACTGTCAGTCTCTAAGGATTTTTACTGAGCCCCAAGCAGAGGACGCTACATAACAAATTTATCCTGTCCAAAAAAATAGAAATCCTGTAAGAGATTTCTAGAGATTTTAATGGGAAGAAATAAAGAAAACTTGAATTTGTCTTCAGCTGAATGCACTAATATTGGTCTAACATAATTCCCATGAAATTTTGACCATCCTACCCCGATTGAATCCTCTAAACATAAATAAGAACTGTTTCAAATTCGGGAAATATAATCCATGGTAGGAGAAAGACTTTATCCTAGTAGGAGCTTTAGATCTCCAATTTGTTAGAAAATTGAATCTGAAGTTGGTAGTAGGATTTGCTTGCCTGGAAACCTATCCAAATCCAAATTGTAAGGTAGTCAAAAAGTTCTCTCATACTGATTTCTGAAAAATGGAGGTAGCAAGAAATATTGCAATCTTGTAATAATGTAGAGAAGTTCTGGATTTCAAAGACTTAAATGAATTAACTGTCATTTTCTCTTGCTGGAGCTAGTTTTCAAATAATTTCTTTATCAGGCTTGGGATATCTATTATCATGTATTCAGAAAGACAGATAAGCAACTTCACTTCAGAGCCTTACAACTTTGGACTTGGAGGTTAGAGTGTTGCTTAGTCGTTCATTCATTTTTGTTATTGTTATTGGCGCCATGAATGTTATGCATATATTTTGCAGTCTGTTTCTCCTGAATTGCTAGAGTGCTGCAATTTGGAGCTTGCTGTTCTTGGGACATACCGTGCTGGTAAATTAGTTTTATTACTTTCTTGCTGCTGACTTATATTTAGTCTTTAAGTCCACTAAAACTTCCTTATCCTTATTTCAGATGCTCATGTGGTTAGAATTGCGTCATTTGCACGCCAACTTGTTGTCATAACATCTAAGCAACGACCCAGGAAGTTAACCATTCATGGGAGTGATGGTGATCATTTTACCTTCTTATTGACGGGACATGAGGATTTACGTCAAAGATGAATGAGTAGTGCAGGTGTTTCCTATCTACTAGTTGCTTTGACCTTTGAGCTTGCTGTTTTTGTATATTTGGTACCTGGTAAATTTATTGTATGTTCATTCATCCTGACAAATTACTGAGCACCATCATTATTTTTGCTAGCTTTTTGGTTTGGTGAATACTCTGCTTGAGAATTGTCCTAAAACAGCAGAGAAAGATCTGGCTATTGATCGGTATGCTGTGATCCCTTTATCTCCAAACAGTGGTTTAATCGAATGGGTCCCAAATTGTGACACTTCGCATCAACTTATTCGTGAGTACAGAGATGTCAGAAAGGTCAGTTAGAATCCCCTCGGCACTTTCTTCTATTCCGTGCTCTCAGTAGTTCCCTTACTACTGATTGAGTTTTGTTTTTTCTCTTTTTCTCACTAATATTGAGTTCATAATTAACAATTAATTTTCCCCCTTAACATATTATTCAAACTCATTTTCAAACAATTACATTTCCAAACTCAAACTTGAGATACACACTCCATGTTATTAACAACTAATTTTGATAATTTATCATCAATTTTACGCCTTTAAAAGATGATATAAATATTCTAGATAAAGGTTTAGGGTCATAATAGATTTATTTTAACATAATAATAGATGAATTTAAAACCTCACTTTACCTTCTTAACCAGTAAAATCAACAATAGTGTGATTAAAATTGTTGTTAATGATACTAAAAGATATATATATATAAAATATTATTAGGAGAGTTATTCTATTCATCACTGTTTTGGGTTTAGTTGCATTGAAAAAAAACCAAAATGTAACTCAAATTCATTTTTTTTAAAAATAAAACACATGTTCTTGGGGTTTCCCACCTGCTTAATCAACTGAGATATGTCCCCTTAACAAACATTACTTAAATTCATCTGAAAATTAAGAAGTATATATTTTAAATAAGAGGGAAGGAGAGTTAAAGTTTACGGATCTCTCAGAAAAATAGTTTACTCTAAATTTGAAGCACACATCACCGAGCAAAAAATAATTTTGTCATTAACTACTTTAAATGCAATGGTTGAAAAATAAAAGTAAAAAAGTGGTAAGTTTTGTTGGTGAAACATACACTTAATTACCCGTAAATTTTCTAGTTTTCTAATCATACACTTTATCCTAGCCAATTAGAATTGCAGCAAGGAATTCTTGCATTGGCAATCTAATTTTTTTCTACCATTATTTCATTTATTGGACTTCTCATCTTCAAAGGAAGTAGTAATCAATCAATCTTAATTGTTAAAGAAGGAGCCAATGAACTACTCAAGACGCAGGCTGTGCACTATTCCATGCCTTGCTCTCTACATCTACTTGATCCATTTTTTGGTGTCGGCTTTCTTGTAAAAATCTAACGCCAGACCAAATACCACGGATTAATAAGATGCTTACAAACACTACACTTCCAAGTGTGCATACCACCTGCATTGGATTTTACTAAATTCATTAGTACCAAGATGTTTTCAGGTATAATGAGGTTCAGAAGAAATCAGTAAATAGTAGTGCTAAGCCAAAATCAAGAGCAACTTCGAATCCATGACTAAGAATACATTTAACTTTCACACCTTGCCAAAAATCATCACCATTATATTTTAACAAATACCGCTTGCATAACATCAATATTGGAGTAAACCTACAAATTAGACCTTGATTTTGTAAGCATAAACCAGATTAGTCTGTGTGTTTAAATCAATCACTTTAGTTTTTGACTTAACAAAAACTCAATCATTTGTCTTTTAAAGTTAATGATTGAATTGACTGATGCTTACAAAATCAAGAACTAATTTGAGGGTTTACTCTTAATATGGCATTCAGATAATTCAGTGGTCTTTTATGGAAACCAAGTAAAGGGCCGCATAACCAGCGACCAAATCCCAATTAAGTTCAACAATGCACCCATGCCAAAAGTATTTCCTGGAGAAGCAATTCATGAGGATGTGCTGTAAATTTTTTTCCAGTGTTAGACCTGAACCTAATATGAATAAGCCAATAAAGAAACCAGGTTCCCTATGGCTATCTATCTTCAACACTAGCTTTGAGAGAGAATGTCGGCAATCATCATTAAATACCGAAAGAAATAAGGCAATACTAAGCAGAAAGTGTAAAAGGGTTAGAAGGAAATCAAATGAGTACCTGAAGAAATGCCTTCAAAAGCCACAAGAATGCCAGCAACAGAACCCCATTCACAGAAAATCCCACCTGTGTTAAACGAGACATTTAATCCCCAGAAAAATCCAAACTTGCGCACTTTGTATTAAAGGGGTTGGCATAATCAAGATAAGTTTAAGCTTTGAAGAACCAGAGCAAGAAATTACTCTCTGAAAATAGAAAGATGGAATAAACCTTCACTATGGTGTTTGAGATTCGAACACTTTAATTTCTACCTTGGAAAACTATCACTTTATTCTATGGTATCATTAGTCATTAATACAAAGGGATGTTAGAAAATCAGGAATTAAAGTGTCGAAGGTACTAAATTTGATGGATGAAGAATAAGGGTTGAATTGAAGTACCAAATGGGAGGGGATGGGGATGGGAAGAATGGATCGAAGTGCTTTGGTGGCTTTCTTAGAGAGTTTTTTGAAGATATTCTCTACGAACCTCACCAATAGATCCAAACTCCGATCTTCATCGTTTTCGTCATCTTCGTCGCTGATGGGACGCTGCTTCGACATGCGAGGATCATATTCAGGGGCGAAATCCCTGTGCACCTGAATGGAACCAGAAGCGCGGTGGTGGTGCGTAGGAAGGGTAATACGACAAGCACGAACCAAGACAAAGTTAGGCGGTGACCGATACAATGCAAGAATAAGAGGTTTCACTGTCACCGATACTGTCATGACTTCAACCATTATTGTACTTACCACGTTAACTTATTTATTTTTATGCCCAACATGTTAGTTTGAAGTCAGGTATTTCTTGTGTTTGGGTTTTAGTATACCACATTCTATTCTATACCTCCTCCTCAAGCAATCAATCCAATCACATTGAGATTGACATCTAGCATTTTAGGGTTTTTTTTATAAAAAAATTAGTGTGTTTGAAAAAAAAATTAAAAGTGTAGTATAGTTTTAGAAATATTTTAGTGTCTGGGCTAAAAAACATCTTATCACTGATTATATTTCGCACATTGAGCTTGAGAAATGTTAGTGGTAGGCATTTCGCCCACTCCATCCACGAAATGGTGCAGATTTCGACACTTGTTATATTCAAAAGCATTTCGCCTGTTGGAATGGAGAAACCCTGGTCAATGTCATGTTAGCCATGCATTTCGCCTATCGGAATGAAGAAATCTTGGTCAGTGTCACATCACTCAGACATTTCGCTTAGTGAGAATAAGAAATGCTGGTTAATGTTGTGAAATGTCAACCATCAGTCACATTTTCGCACACCAGTTGTGCGAAATTGGCTCTTTATAAGTCGTGAATCAACCGAAATTGGAAACAATCTCAGTTCTCATTTGTGTGAAAGAATTTAGCTAAAAATAACTATTAGTTCTGTTGCCTTTTTTTTCCTATTGTAAGTGTAGTTTTTCCTACACTTGGAAGATATGCATGTACAACATGTTTTATACTTCATTTTTTAGTTTTAATTTTTAATATTTTTTTATGTTAGAGTTGTTTTTAAAAATTTACAGCGCAAGGTATCCTATTGTTGGGAACCTCAAGTTTTTTTTTTACAGCAATGGCTCCTCAAATTATGGTGATCCTGTATACAAAAATGGGTGAAAGTTTGAAGGCCCAAATGGTTTTTCATTTGAGGGGGACACGAAAATGATGCAAATCAAATACGGTATTACACTTGCATGACCGAAAGAGAAGATTTTTGATAAGTTGAAACTCTAGGCTAATCACGTTATAACGAAGTTAACTACTAGATTAATAATTGATAAAAAGGACAAAAAAAATTTGGGTTTTGAAATAAACGATGATGAAGAAATTAATGTGTTACGATTTTTTGAGAAACAATTGGATATAAATGCACTTGAGATATTTGTCGAAGTTGATGTTCTGGGGTCTTTGTTGCGCCAAATCAAAGGAGGTGTTTCATAATGTATCACGCAAACACAAAGTAAGTATAGTTACAGATTTATATACTAATATCTTTTGAAGTGATTTTTAGAAATGGGTAATTAATAAAATTGTTATGTGTTGGTGTCGGAAGATGAAATGGATGTTAGCCTAGCAAATGATGAAGATTTGGATCTTAATGTTCAGTTGGAGTGTGAAAGTAGTGATGAAGAAGAAGCAGATGAAACTTATATTCCCAATGATAGTGATGTAAACACAAATGTTGAAGGTGATTTTGATTCCATACCACAGTCTTCAACTTTAGCAAATTCACACGGTGTTGACGCCCTTGTACCAGGTTAGTTATGTTTATAACGTCATGGATTTAGTTAAAGATTAAGTTGTTGATGGTGATGTCGAATTGTAGGGGATAAAGGAATGACATTTTGGACGTCGTCATCGTATTACACTAATGTTAACTTGAAGCACCCAAATAAGGATGAAAATAATATCGGCTTTGATAGTGAATCAGAATGGCACATTGGAGATGAACTTTATATTGGTTTGAAATTTCAATAAAAAAAAGCTGTTCAAAGTGCGTTGAAGCAGTATTCCATAAAAATGCACCAGACTTATGTCGTGGTTGAGTCAAAGCCAACTTTCTTTACTACAAGGTGCCCAAACCACTTTGATGGATGTCCTTGGAAAATAAGGGCTATGTTATCGAAAAAGTGGAACGTTTGGTTAGTTAGTAAGTAGGGGGCCCTCATACTTGTGTGAATGTTAGAGTTTCCCAAGGTCATTCAAAGTTGGATTCAGAATTCATCTGCTCGTGCATTTTAGGTTAGTAAACCTTGTTGATTGTGCGTTATGTTCATTCTATGTAGTTATTATGTTTAGGGTTTAAAAAGTTTGGAATAGTAGTTGTTTGTGCAGGTATGGTTAACCAAGATCCGCCGGTTACCGTTGCGTTTATACAAGAGCAAATAGCCACTCAATTTGGGTTCAAAGTGTCTTACAGTAAGGCATGAAAGGTGAAACAAAAAGCCATTATCCACGTCTTTGGTGATTGGGACAAATCTTATGCTTTTTTGCCTTGCTGGCTTTCTCGTATGCGTTAGATTTCACCTGGGTCGACTTACGAAATCGTCACCACTGACTATGTTGTTGGAGTTGATGTTGACAATAGGTTCCATACCTTCAAATGCGTTTTTTGGACCTTTAAACAATGTGTCGACATGTTTCCATATTGGAAGCCGCTTCTACAGATTGATGATACATTCCTTTATGGGAAGTATAAACATACTTTGGTTATTGCGATGACCCAAGATGGTAATAATTTAGTTTTTCCAGTTGCATTTGCAATAGTTAAAGGAGAAACTTTGCAGGTATGGAGTTGGTTCTTGATTCAACTTAGAATCCACGTCACAGAAAAGACAGGCATATGTCTTATTTCCGATAGACACCAAAAGCATCAAGTTCGTTGTAGCTAACCCCCAAACATAATGATAACCACCCAATGCGCACCCTGTGTTTTGTATCAGGCATATTACAAGTAATTTTAATAGCAAGTTTAAAAATGTTGTGTTAAATGAGGATTTGCTTAAACTTGGTACATGGTTTTTTTGTATTTATAAGTTTTATATGTTTTTGATTATTTTGGTGCCACATTGGAGTACGTCTTTATGATGTTGGTGGTCGTAGATTTAGTCACATGACCACAAATTTGTCTGAGTGTGTCAACAAGATACTTAAAGGTGCTCAAAACATGTCGATAACCATGTTGGTTAAGTGTACTTACTTGCGTATGGTTGAGTATTTTGTACAATGAGGGGCTAGGGCAAAGGCGGAGTTCAGTGATGGAATCAGGCACAACAAAAAGTTGGTGGAGATGGTGTCCAAGAACCAAGCAAGTGCCTACACGCATCAGATCCATAAATATGATGTACAAGGTAATCGATTTGAGGTTGAAGAAAGGTTCGACTCAGTCCAACAACGAGGAGGTCGTAAATTTTCGATAACATTGTCCAACAATCCTCATTATGATTGTGGTAGATTTCAAGCATTAAAGTATCCTTGTTCACATGTCATCACGGTTTGCCAGGTGGTAAGTGTTGACTACTTTCGATTTATTCATCCTGTGTACACCCAAGAGTGGATTCTGAATGCATATTCTGGTCAATGGTACCTAATTGGTAATGATGAAGATAAACTTATCGCCAGTGATGGTTGGAAACTCATTCCTGATCCATTGAGGTTGCGACCAAAGGATCGGCCAAAATCATCTCACATCCGAAATGAATGAGATGGATCAGAGTGACTCGCAACAAAGGAAAGTTACATGCCAACAATGCAAGCAGACGGGCCATAACAGTCGTAAGTGCCTGAGGAACAGTGAAGAAAGTAGTACTCAAAACAATGAGTAAACTTTTTTTAGTAACTTAACAATGTATTTTATTTGGTAATCTCATATGTTTATGGAACTAATTCTTTATTGTATAATGTCATTGTGCCTAAAAAATAAACAAGCAACCATCATATGTTTTATAAAAAAGTTCATGCAAAAATTACATGTTAATTACTAAAAAAAGTTACATGCTTACACTAATCCCTATGGGGGTTCCAAGGGTGGGGGTCGGGTGAAAAAATACATGGTCGTGTAAAATCTCATGCAGCGCGGTGTGGGTTCCTTCTTGGATGCAGATATGGTATATCCTCATCCGTTTCCAAACTTACAGTATCATCTGCTGCAAATAAATCCTTGTTAAGGTCTAACCCTTCTCCAACAGGGTGAAGATCATTCCCCTTTATGTGTAACAAGCGGTGTGTTTGGCGTCAACAATTCTTGGACAAACACCGTCAGTGACGGGACCGGGGATGGAACATACCCACTGCACTCTCCACCTGTCTGTGTGCCTTGTGTTCCAAAAAATGGGTCACCTTGAGGACTGTAGTAAAAATGCTGACTTGTGCCATCACCTTGGGAAGGATAATCATACGTTGACCATGGAAAGAATGACCCACATTGGGAGGGAACAAAGTATGCACCATTTTTTCTGGGTGGCATTACCGGTAGGTTATAGACCTGACGTTCCTCATGCGTCCTACCCTTAACAATCCCTTGATGCTCATTTCGTGTACCAGGCATGTTAATGTAAATTTCAACTTAGGGGGTTCATGCATGGGCACTGGTGGGATCTGTCTAGCTTCTAAAAGCCTAGACTCTTCTCCCCACATCTACATCACGTTTAAAGTTTGTTGTCTAATCTGATCAAAGACCAATACAGGTGATTGCGATGGGACTTGTGCATCTTCTGTAGCCAGGTAATGAATATTTTCCAACACATCAACCTAAAAATCAACAAATACAAGACTTTATTACAAATTAGCATGACGAGTATATGCATTGTTGGAATACATATCAACATGGAATAACTAACAAGGCTTACCGAGCGACCAATCATGACATTATTTCTTGCAATCCATCATCGTGTATACAGGTTATACCAATGCATATAGTCCGAATTTGCGCTTAGTAAACCTTCTTGTGGACCGTTTGTATGTACAAAGTTTGCATGACTTTCCCACATGACAATTAATGGCATGTAAATCTGACGCCAATCCTCTCCTTGTTTCCCTTTTTGAGTTAACCCGTGTAAGTGTTCAGGTTGATAAGGAGGTGATGCTATATGTTTTTGCATGCCAAATTGCCTCATAAGACAGTCTGGTTGATGCCGCTACACTATATTTGTTCACAATAGTGGAGCTACAGCTCTTCACCCCTCTTGTCCTTGTAGACAAATAACTAGCAATGTTTGTAACACTTCTTAACTGTATGGGGTCCAAACAATCTATTCAACCAATATTGTGCTTGTTAGAAGACTTCAATTTTGACAACCAATTAAAATCTAACAAAATAAGAAATTGTTAACTCATTCAATTAACACAACTTACATCTGTCCGTTTCATTTGATCAAAAGTACGTCTGTAGAAGTCTATGTCTTGTCTAATAGCCTTGAAGTTGTTACCACTCAACCACCTACAATTGACAAAATTGTTACAGATCATAAGTAAACCTTGCACTATAAAACCCATACTATGATTAAATTTACATCAATAAAAATAGTCAGGTTATTTACCTTGCAGCGTATGGTGTCCCCGGTAGCCTAGCATTTTGTAAGGGATTGAGAGCAATGGCAGGAAACCTGTCCTACGCTCAAGATTAGACTAGCAAAAGAAGGCCACCAATTGAGACATGCTCATACTTAGTGGCCAAACACAACTCCCGATACAAATAGCTAAGTGTTGTAGATCCCCAGCCATATTGGCCACAAATATCAAGGTCTTCAAACAATGGCAAATACTTCAATGAAACCTTACTGCTAGATTACGGGAAATACAACACCCCCAATCAAGTGCATGATATATGCCCTTGTGAACCTTAATAGTTATAGGTGGCTGCCCAAATGGTTATCAACATCAGAAAAGTTATCAGATAACCATTTCATCTTCAAGCAACCTATATGAAATGCATCATCAGGAGGGTATCTGCCTAACAAGTTTTCAATCAATGCTTTTCAGTCACAAGGAGATGTGTCTGTTATAAGGGGCACACCATCCACACGCAAGCCAACCTGGATCGTAATATCTTGAAGTGTGAGTTGGTTGATCAATAATCAATTTGAAAGCAAAGATAGAATGGCCAACCAAATCGAGGTTTGATCAACGTAAAAAAAGATCTGTTGGTTTAACGAAGTTTTGATGGTCTCAAATGACGTGAAAGATCAATGTAAACCGTTATATTTTTTCATTTTCATAATTTTTTCCCAACCAGATACCAAACGGGCTCTAAGTTCACAAACAATACACCTAACTGCTATTATATCTATCACCCATATATAAGTTATTATTCTATTAATTTTGAGTTGCTTATTTCATACTTTGGTTTAGGTACATGCTTGTAGCTGGTTATAATGTTGAAGTTGTCAAGCTAAGTCATTTATGTGTTTCATTTTAGTTACAATGTTATTTTGTTCACTAGAAGACAACGACTGTTTTTGCTCAATGGTCATCTTGAAGATCAGTGGCAAATCTAGAAAATCTACTTAGGGTGATACTTTCTCATGTACATGTAACATTAAAAAAATATAGGGAAAATGAGTTTTTGTTGTAACGTGCATAGATCTATTCTTGTTGGTTATCTCATTTTTTTCTTCTAGAGTTCCACCTTAATAATAGTAAATGGTGAAGGATTCTATTTTTATAGACTCCATTAAAATAAAATTCCACCTACTCGTAATTTACTTTACATCCAAATTAGTTAATTTTCATAAAGTTGTTTATTTATGTTGAATTTCAATTTTCCCAATAAAAAACCTCATTCCAAATAATTTGTTACTAAACTTTGAAAGTAGAATTCATTGGGAGGATTACGTGTAACACCAAAAGATAATTTAAAAAATTGAAAAAAAGTTCATTATATATAAGACACGGTTAATATATATTTTTTATTTTCATTATTTCATATGCAAACTTCAAATATATAAAATAAAATGAAACCAAATGTAATAAAACAATATTTTTTTTCAAATTAAACAACTCCAAATTAATACATAAAAATGATATCTAGTTCACTTTATTAGACTTTTAAGATCCCAAGGTTGAATAAACTGGATACAAATTAACAAGATTCCCTTTATTCAAAGGAAGATATATATATATCACATACAGGGGAAATTAATCAAATTGCATAAAACACCATTACCCATATTCTCGAGATCTTACATTACATAACATATATCCTCCCATCATGTCAAAGCCATAGTTCATGGGGGTCTCATGCCACCCATGGTGATTCTGTGGCATCAGAGGTGGTATAGTGCTGGAAGAGGAGCTTCCTACGTAAAAATGATGAGTAGGGTTAGTAATAGTATTCTAAATGAAATTCATTTCAGATTTCAGTGTAACTTTTTTCTTGAGCTCTGCAAGGGCCATCTTGAACTGGTTTAGTTGTGGCACACTTATCTCATCATTTGGCTTTGCCACCAACATTAAGCCTCAACCATTTTCTGCAATTGTTTTAGCTCTTTAACACCCTTTTTCTCCATGTCGAGTTGGTTCGTGAACTTGGTGAGCTGCACGTTGAGTTCACGCAGATTGAGCTCGTGCATGTTGGCCTCCATGAGTTGTGTGGTGTCACGTGACGCATACGGTGGGGTCCCAGTGAGGTAATGATTCACCACCGTGTCAATGTTGGGGTGACCAAAGGAAAAGACCTTATCGCCTAGGGAAAAGACAATGAGACCAACCTCAGCCCCATAAAGAGTGCAAAGTTCACTAGCTTTCTTGAAGACGCCACTGTGACGCTTTGAGAAGGTCACTTGAAGGTTACTTTCCTTTGTCATTTTTTTCAACTCAATCTTTTGACGAGCCTTGCTTACCCTTGAACTCAACGACATGGTTGAATGAGACCTTCGAAATTAAGATTGAAAAAAATGTTGTGGATGAGGTTATTTATATAAGCCATGAAGTAATGTTTGCCAGCTTGCAGAAATGTAGCAACTAATTGGTACCTATCTTTGGCTGAATACAAATTATTATCATGTTCAAATAAGTTTGTGTCATATGGACTCTCTTTGGGTGTGTGTATGTGTGTGTGTGCGCGCGTGCGCGCAAAGAACTTTAATGCAAAAGTAAGAATTAATTATTTTTGTACCATGACCTTGTTAGCAATTTTCAGAGAAAATGTTATTTTTAGAAATAATTAATAACATTTTTTAATATGTATAATTTTGTAAGAAATTAAAAAAAAATAAATTTTATTCAAAATTATAATAAATTACATTAATATTAATTTTACATTATTTTTTATTTTTATTTTGTTGCACATGTTAAAAAAACTGAATCAATAAAGAGATTTTAAAATAGAAAATGTTATGAGTAGTTTATTAAATTGAAATAAGTTCATGTAGAGAAATGTCAATTCTAAGTAACAAGTAACAACTATCTAATGCACTATATGATTTCTAATTTTTAAATTTGTTTACCTGAAAAACTAGAGCTAAAATCATCTAAGAAAAATGTGTATAATTAATTTATACAAAAAATTACAAGTAATTCATATATAGAAAAGTTTAAAGAACAAAAATAATTAATTTAAGAGAATAAATACTTCACGAAAGAGATTAATATGAAATATTAAAAGAAATTCATTAAAAAATTGTAAATTTTAAAATTTTAATAATCAATAAGTGAATGATTTCATAAAAAGATAACAAGTTAGTGTAAAATTATCACAAAGTCATGTTTCCTATAACAAATATTACAATAAAATATGAATTTACGATACCATATAGCACAATGTAGAGACAATAGAATGAACTAGTCTAACTAGGTGAATTTAAATATGTTCAGTGAAATGCATAATTGGGGTCTCTCAATTTTGAGTTCAAATTAAATTTAAATGTTTTTAGTCTAGTCTAATAAAGTTCACTATAGGCTAGGCGAGCAATAAAAAAAATGAATTTTGGATAGGCTTGAATATTCTTGTTTGAAAGCTCAATTATTGTAAGCTTAAATTTTGAGACGTTGTAAAGTGGAGCATATTCTCAGTCTTACATGAAACCCAACGCGTAAGTAATGGCCAATGACAAACTTAGTAAAAGAAAAACATATTCAATTTGATCTTAAGAAAGTAATGTGAAAACCGGGTTGACCTCCACGATTTAATTAGTCATAAAATTATTAGACAGATTTAAAACTGATCAAAATTAGTTGAAAATTATTGTTAAATTGGTTATTTTTAAAACAAATTGTTCTCTCCTTATTTTTTGGTAAGTGTTTTTTTTTAATTTCCTTTTAAATAAATAAAAGAATCATATAATATTTACATTATTTTTATATTTTTATATTTATATGAATTTTCATCTACATTCAACTAATTGAAAACCAATACAAAAAATATCGATATTAAACCGGTTATATTTACATACAATTTTTATTAATGCTATATTTCTTATGAATTTTTATCTCACTTATAATTTTTTATGTAAGTTATTATATTATATTATATTATATATATTTTATCATCATCAATTCGAGCATAGTTGAATTAATGAGGACCAACATTTTTATTGATTCAATCATCTGTCTATTTCTTAAAAACATCAAACCTCAGTTTTGTTAACCAAGTGGCCTTAATTACTCAAGAAGGGGGAGGGGGGTGAATTGAGTATTAAAAACTTTCGTTGGAATGTGTTTGAAATTGATTCTTTGATAAATATACTTGTTGAAGATAATGAATTTAATCACAAGTAATACCAAATAATGCACAAGACAAAATAATAAGCACTTAATATATGGCAAGTAAATTCACTTAAAGGATTTAAGTAATATTCAAGAAAACAATTAATAATATCAAGTTAAATCGTTACACAATTTTGAGCACTAAAAAGTAAATACTTAATTCAAGAATACCACTTAAATAACTATTACAAATTTTAATCTAAGTGATTTACAAATTTAATCAAGCAAATAGAAAATGGACTTTGATATTAACAAGTAAATTAATAAAATTATAAAAACAAATATTTAGCAAGCAATTTTAAGTACACAAATTAAATGAGTTTAAGGAAGAGAGATTTGCAAACCGATATATACGAGTTCCACCACACTGGTATATGTCTCGCCTCTAAGTAACCCACTTAGGGGATTTCCACTATTGGAGATTAGAGATACAACTTTAAGCAATCGCGGCTTCCTAGTGTCCCACACTCAAGAACCCAATTCTCACAAGTACAAGGGCACCTCACCCAATCTCTCAATCTCACAATTACAAGGTTGAAACCCCAACCTAAACCTCTAGAATTTTTGGTGTTTAGGTGTACAAAGATAACTCTCCAAAAGAGTGGATATACAAATTAAAGCACTTGAGAATATTTTTCCTTTCTAAGAAAGAATATGCAAATTTAGCACAAAAAATTATTTTCCTCTCTTAGAAAATGATATGCAAATTTTAGTACTCAAAATGATTTTTCTTTCTCAAGAAATAATATTCAAGTTTAGCTCTTAAAAATAATTTTGCTCACAAAACTAACTTTCAAAATAATTTACCAAATAATAAGAAGAGAGCAATTAAGAAACAAAGAGCAACAAGAGAAACAGAGAGAGCAGCGTGAGAGAGGAAGAAAGAAATGCTTGCTGTTGGTGTGTTTCTGCCTTCCATTTCTTCTCTATTTATAGGCGTTCCAAGGGCAAGGTTTCAATCTCCGGTTCCTTAATTTGTGCAGCTAATTGATCCATGTTTCCTACATCGTTGTTTTCTCGTTCCATGTTTTATGCAAAGGAATTTGAGCTCTGTCTGCGAAGGATTCCAAGGCTTGGTTTTTCGTTCCATGTTTTCTGTAATTCCGAAAACGCGTATTGATGTTTTCCATGATTCGGCGCATGATTCTAGCTATGAATTGATTCCTCCAGTTCATTTTTGCACTAAAAATAGCAAGTGAATCGATTCCTGGCATGATGAATCGATTCCTGCTCTTCATGAATCGATTCCTGGCCTTTTCACAATGTATGAATCGATTCCTACAGGGGGAATCGATTCCCAGCCCCATGAATCGATTCCTCCTTCATTTTTCACGTGGGAATCGATTCCCATAGAGGTGAATCGATTCCTGGACCTGTTCCCTTTGAGTTTTGATGCATTTTGCTTCGTTTGGGTCCATTTTTGAAACTTTCTTGCATGGTTCTTGAACTAATCATTCTTTGGCACTTGAATGATTATATCACCTGTCTATAAATGCCTTGAATCAATTCTTTGGACTTCATTAATTTAATTCTTGATTTCTTGATTCGTATAGGCTTGAATTGTTTCTAATTAATCGCTTTGCACAATATCCTTAATAGTTCTTCATTTGTTGTGTCATAATCAAAACCTACATCAACATATAAATACATTCTCCCCCTTTTTGATGATGACAACAAATGTTCATCTCTCGGGGTGTTATTCTCATAACAGTTTAAATACATGGCATAAATGACTCCCTCTTTTACATATAATTTGATACCACATATTATGCATATAAAAGTTAAATACCACTTTGACATTTACTCATGCAGTTTCATATCACTTGTTGTAAAGAAATATAGTAAGGCTCCCCCTTTCTAATGCAATTTGATACCACAAAAATGATTTATATAATTAAGGCAATGATAATCATTCATTATAACATCATGATATTCTCTCCCCCTTTGTAAGATACTTTATGCCACTTAGAATATATATATTTTCTCCCCCTTTGGCATCATAAAAAATTCTCCTTTGTAAGGGTTTATACAAGGATTAAAATTTTGCAATTTTGCCAATGATTTTTATTGCACGAGAGAGTCAAGAAAATCAAAGGTCATTTGCCATTTTGTATTAGAGATCCATGTGGTGTAGAAGAGATTATTTTTGCTCAAAAATATGCTTAATTAAGTAAATGCTTCCTGGGGCCTCAGAATAAAACAAGAGTTTTGTGGACATTAAAAAGATTATTGAAAGTGTGAGTATGTATTTGCTTCAAAAGTTGTATGTATATCACAAAGTAAAGCACTATGTTCAAAGAAATGTGATTTTATGAAAGAGATACGTAGGAATCTTTAAGTAAAAGATTTTCAAAAAATTATGTTCAAGTAAGAAAATGTGATGAAAATCAATTTAAACAATTTCCAAAATTCCTAATTCCCTTCTAATATTTATAAATTGTTCTTTCGGAAGAGGTTTAGTAAAAATATCTGCCAATTGTATTGAAGTTTCAATATATTCAAGAACACAATCTCCTTTCAAAACATGGTCTCTTATAAAATGATGTCTTATCTCAATGTGTTTAGTCCTAGAGTTCATGACCGGGTTTTTGGATATATTTATGGCGCTAGTGTTATCACATTTAATGGGTATTCAGTCTAGAACAACACCGAAGTCAAGAAGTTGTTGTCTCATCTAAAGAATTTGAGCACAACAACTGCCAGCTGCTACATATTCTGCCTCAGCTGTCGATAAAGCAACACTTACTTGTTTCTTGCTATGCCAAGAAACAAGGGAACTACCAAGTAAATGACATGTGCCACTAGTACTCTTTCTATCAAGTTTACAACCAGTAAAGTCAGAATCAGAATATCCTACAAGAATACATTCAACGCCTTTGGGATACCATAAACCAACATTTTACGGCAGTGAGATATGATTCTTTAGGACATGCTTGATATCTAGCACACATACATACAACAAACATGATATCAGGCCTACTAGCTGTTAAGTAAAGTAAGGAGCCTATCATACCTCGATATTTAGTTATTTCAATGTCCTTACCCTTCTCATCGTTGTCTAAGTAGCAAGATGTACTCATGGGTGTAGCTATTTCGTTTGCCTTGTCCATTTCAAATCTTTTGAGTAGTTCTTTGCAATATTTTGTTTGACTAATGAAAGTCCCTTCATTTTTTTGTTTGATTTGTAATCCAAGGAAGAAGGTAAGTTCTCCCATCATCGACATTTCGAATTCATCTTGCATAATCTTAGCAAACTCTTGACAAAGAATTTTGTTACTAGCACCGAATATTATGTCATCAATATAAACTTGTACCAAAAGAATGTTAATATTTTTGCATTTTATAAACAGTGTAGTATCAACCTTTCCTCTTTCAAAATCATTCTCTAAGAGAAACTTACTAAGTCTTTCGTACCAAGCTCTTGGAGCTTGTTTCAAACCATATAAAGCTTTTCTCAATTTAAAAACATGGTTTGGAAATTTGTGATTTTCAAAACCAGGAGGTTGATCTACATAAATTTCTTCTTAAATATAGCCATTTAGAAAAGCGCTTTTGACATCCATTTGATAAAGCTTAAAATCCATACAACAAGCAAAAGCTAACAGTAATCTTATGGCTTCTAGCCTAGCTACGGGAGCATAAGTTTCTCTATAGTCTATTCTTTCTTCTTGATTATATCCCTTAGCAACTAATCTAGCTTTATTTCTTGTTATAATTCCATTTTCATCTAGCTTGTTTCTAAAAACCCATTTGGTGCCTATTATTAGATGATCATTGGGTCTTGGCATAAGTTTCCAAACTTCATTTCTTTCAAATTGATTTAATTTTTCTTGCATGGCCAATATCCAATGCTCATCAATAATAGCCTCACTTATATCTTTGGGTTCTATTTGTGATACAAAGGCTAAGTGATTGTATGCATTTCTAATAGCGTTTCGAGTACTTACACCTTTTGTTATTTCACCTATGACATTGTCCAAGGGGTGATTCTTTACGGTGATCCACTCCTTTTGTTGAGGTTCGTCATTTTGTGTTGTGTCTTCTTCATTTTTGTTTTCTTCTTCCAAGTTCATTTCTTGGAAGGTACCTACAAGATCATCAATATCCTTTCTCGGAGGATGTTGGTTAAGTTCATCAAATTTGACGTGTATAGACTCTTCAATTGTACAAGTTCGTTTGTTAAAGAGTCGATATGCTTTACTTGTAGATGAGTAACCTAAGAATATTGCTTCATCAGATTTTACATCAAATTTACCGAGATTATCCTTTCCATTGTTCAAAACAAAGCATTTGCATCCAAATACATGAAAATAAGAGATATTTGGTTTTCTTCCTTTATAAAGCTCATAGGGGGTTTTCTTTAATATTGGTCTTATCAAACATCGATTCATAACATGGCAAGCGGTATTTACCGCATCGGTCCAAAAGTGTTTCGCAATATTACTTTCATTTAACATAGTTCTTGCGAGCTCCGCTAAAGATCGATTTTTCCTTTCAACTACTCCATTTTGTTGTGGAGTTCTTGGAGCCGAAAAATTATGTTCAATGTCAAATTTTTCATAAAATTTTTCAAAAGATTGGTTTTTAAATTCTCCCCCATGATCCGTTCGAATGAATGCTATTTTCAAATTTTGTTCATTTTAGATAATCTTGGCAAGTTTCTTAAATGCATGATATGCTTCATGTTTGTGAGTAAAAAACAATGTCCATGTATATCTAGAATAATCATCCACAATCACAAGACCATAATAATTTCTGCCAAAACTTTTGATTTTTAAAGGTCCAAATAAATCTATATGTAAAAGCTGTAAAGGTCTATTTGTTGAAACAATATTTTTCGCTTGAAAAGAAACCTTTACTTGTTTTCCTTTTTGACATGCGTCACATAATTTATTTTTGAATTTCAATTTTGGTAAACCAATTACTAAATCTTTTGAAACAAGTTTGTTTAAATGGTCTACATGAATATGAGCAATTCTTCTATGCCATAGCCACGATTCATCCTCTTTAGTTATGAAGCATTGCACATCATTTGAAGCAAGACAATCAAGATTAATCATATAAATATTATCAACTCTTTGACCAATGAATTTTGTTTCCTTGTGTAGCTTATTTTCAATTATGCAACAGTTTGATTCAAAAACAATTTTATAGCCCTTATCACATAATTGACTAATGCTAAGCAAGTTATGTTTGAGTCCCTCAACATATAATACATCATTTATAGAAGTGGAAGAGTTTTTACCAACATTCCCGATTCCTAGAATTCTTCCCTTCCTGTTGTCTCCATATGTAACGAATTCTTTATTTCGTGGAGTAAATGAAATGAACTTACTTTTATCCCCCGTCATATGTTTTGAGCACCCACTATCCAAATACCAATGGGTGTTACTCGCTTTAAAGCATACCTACAAAATATTTCAAGTTAGAGAACTTGGTACCCATTTTATGTTGGGTCCTTGTAGGTTAGTTTAAGGTAATGTTCCTTTAGGAACCCATACTTTTTTCACAACCTTTGGCCCTAGTTTTCTAACATTATAATTAGATGCACTATATCCTTTAAAACCACAATAATTGCATTTCATGAAAGGTGATGCAGTTTTACTAGGTGGTATAAAGAAATTCTTGTAGTGTTTCTCTTTCTTGTAAATACTAGAACCTGAGTTGAATCCTAATCTAGTTTTATCAAACATACAATGTTGTTTTCCAAGCAAAACATTTAGGTTGTCTCTACCATTTGTAAAATTTTCTAATGTTTTACTCAAGTCTAAAACCTTAGTTTCTAGAATGTCACATTTCTTAACAAATTCACAAGGTTTGGTCTTAGAGCATGCTTGAACATTTACTACTTCCTGTTTCAAAATCTCATTTTCTTTTACCTGTTCAATAAGATGCGTTTCAAGAGTTTCTATGGTTTTTCTAGATAATTTATACTTACTAGAAAGTTTAACAAATTTATCATACAATTCATCAAACGCATCAAGCAATTCATCTTTATCTAAATCATGGAGGTTTACCTCATCGTCTTCGTCTTGATGGTTGGCCATGAGACAGAGGTTTGCTTCTTCATTCTCGGATTCGTCCGAACTGCTCACCTCGTTGTCATCCCATGCTATGTATGCTCTCCTTTTTCCTTTTTGATCCTTGTTTTTCTTTTTGAGATTTGGACAGTCCGCTTTGAAATTTCTTTTCTTTCCGTATTCAAAACAAGTTGGTAAGGAACTATTATCCTTGGGAATGAATTTCTTACCTTTAGAAGTGAAGACCTTTTGGAATCTTTTGTTTCTCATGAGCCTTCCAAAACGCCTCACAAATAGGCCTAACTCATCATCATCATCATCTTCTTGATCACTTTTAGATTTGTCTTCTTCAATAGAGGTGGCCTTAAGAGCTAGCCCCTTCTTCTTGGAAGACTTTTCTTCTTCCTCCGCCATTTTCAAGTCCTTTAATTCTTGTTCTTGCTCTTAAAGCTTACCGAACAATGTGGCAAGGGACATATCATTTATATTGGGAGATTGCTTGATTGCTGTTAGTCCTCAAATTTATAATAAATCTTTTAATAAAAATTTCATAAAAATAATAAAAATTTGGTTAATTTGTTAGAAAATTAGGTTTTAATTCAATAAATGGATGTTGTTGGAAATAATCTACCCTTGATCAATTTTCTCTAGTTTTGCAGTGAAAAAGTAAAGAATTCAAGAGAAAATTATACTAGAGGATCTGACGCGTAGCATCAATCCCACACGTAGCGTGGACTCTGAATTTTGATGCTGACACTACGCGCCACAGCCACGCGTAGCGTCAGTGCTGCGTGGACTCCAACTCCAACTTGGCCAACCACTCCACTTGGACCCAATAATGGGTACTCCACTCAGCACCAAGGGCCACCCCACTAAGCACAAATGGCAAAAATACAGTGGAAACACGTCCAAGTGGCCAAGCATGATCAAATTTAATAATTTGAAGTGGCCATTATCAGCTGTTTAATGGAAGCTGTGTCAGGGGCCTGACGCGTAGCGTCAGCACCCTTGCTCAGCCTTATAAATAGGGTCATCCAACACCATTCAAGATATCCCATTCTCATTCACTTCTCTTCTTTTCTCTCTTTGTGCTCGACTTTGAGTACTTCTTTTGTGAGTTGTAGTTCTAGAATAGTTTTCTAGATACTTGAGTGTGTTTTGGTGTATTGTGATCGTTGTATCGTGAAGTTTCCATCGTCTTCGTAATGTCAAACTCAGTAAGTGTTGTCTTTACTTTCACCATGTGTAACTAATTTGTTTATGTTAGAATTGGTGAACTAATCTATTGAGTATAATGTTTTGAATTCGACCTCTGCATGTTTATGATTCAAGTCCATGTTAGTATTTCAACCTTTTATTAATATGAACGTCAAATGGGAGAATGATTTTCATGTGTATTGAAACTTGTTTTATTAGTATGAATGTCAAACGGGAGAATGATTATTCATGCCGTATTGAAACTTGTTTTGACGAAAGTAAAAGTTGGAATACCCTTGGTATCTCAATTCTATAGGGGTTGTTAACCATTGTTGCCATAAGGCCAGGTCTTAATGCAAGTTTTTACTGAGAAAGCTCACGAGGGATCAGACTTTACGGTAAATTCTTAGAATTTATATCACGAGGGATCGGTTATAATGATTGTAAGCTGCAATGACATGAAACTTGATGATTAAATATGTATGTCTTGAGTACCTCATTGTTATTCTAGATTAGGGATCCAATTTCTAACATAATTTGTTTATCTGTGTTTATCTCAAGTATCTTACCTATTCTAGACTGCAACTTAACTTTTTAGATAGATTTTTATTTTCTTTTTATCTCACGAACAACTCAACCATGCTATCTTGTGAATATTGTATAAATTGTATATAAATCATTCTTTTGTCCATAACTTTCTTCACATTTACCATAGTGAATAAAAAATTACTGTTGTTATTGGACTTTCAATCCCAGTGGAACGATATCTAAATTTTGAAAACTACAAACGATTGGTGCGCTTGCCAATTAACAACCCGGTGGTAGAAACAAACGGTTCAAACGCTATCGCTTGGTTAACAAGTTTTCTGGCGCCGTCGCCGGGGATTGAATTGTTTTAGTAAAACAGTAAATTTTTAATTACCGTGGTAAATATTTTTTTTACCTTAGTTAAATTTTTTTACTTTTACTTATTGTTACACTAACTTTCTTTGTTTAGTTTGTGTATGCAAACCCGATTTACTGCAGGTAAAATTTATTTTGATCGTGAAATAGAAAGGTTTGTAAAGAAAATCAAGTCTTTGAAATCTAAAACACAAACTAAATCTTCTTCTACTTCTGAAACTTTTGAAAATTCAAATATGGCTGCTGAAAGGAGAACATTGGGACAGTTTGCTGCTATTAATGGTCCACCCCGAGTTTCGGGAATGTTTCAAGGACCTGTTGTACCAGTGGAGATTAAACCTGCTACTTTAAATATTATTCAAAATAATCAATTTGCTGGCTTAAATCATGAAGAACCATATGAACATTTTACTATTTTTTATGAGTTATGTAGCACAATTGGTTTTGAACCCAATCAAGAAGAATCTGTTTATATGAGATTATTTCCTTTTTCATTGATTGGTAAAGCTAAAGAATGGTTTAAATCTTGCCCACTGGGTAGTTTTGCAAACTGGTCCGATGTTGAAAGAAAGTTTTTGGAAAAATTTTATTCTCCTTCAAAATATTTTGAAGCCATGACAACCATACATTCTTTTTCTCAAAATAATGACGAATGATTAGGGGAAACATGGGAACGATTCAAGGCACTCTTGAGAAAATGTCCAAACCATAACCTGGATGATGCCGAAAAGGTAAGGATTGTTTACCATGGTTTATTACCTCAGTTCAAGATGATGTTAGATGCTTGTGCAGGTGGTTCTTTAATGAACAAAACTGTAGAGGAAGCAATTGAAATATTGGAATCAATGTCTATCAGTGACCGCCAAGTAAAACATAAAAGAGGTAATGTACAGAGGAAGCCAGGAATACTCGAATTGGGAGTGAATGATGCAGTATTGGCTCAACAAAAATTGCTGACCCAATAAATTAAAGTTATGAGCAAGCAATTGGAGAAACTCCAAATTGCTCAAGTAACATCACCACCCCCTGCTCAACTTAAACAATATATGCACTGCATGGGAGAACAACCATGTAGTTACTGTGGAAATGAGCAAGAGCAAGCTAATTTTATGAACCATGAAAGAGCACCCTTAGGTAATTTTCCTTTCAATCATGGAAATTCTTTTCCTAACAATTACCTGCAAGGTTGGCAAAATTAGAATATTGGCTGGAGACAGGATGCTGGACCTTCCAACCGACCTCCTAACAATCAGTTTAAGCAACAACAAACTGACAATGCAAGATTGGCAAGGATAAAGGAATCTATTCAATAGCTATTACAGTTTGTGGAGACAAATAAAGCTGCCCGGAAAGCATCGGATATACAAATAGGTCAACTTGCAAAAGAAATAGCCGAATTAAAAAGTTCTGGGTTTACTGCAAACACTCAAAACCCAAGGGAACAATGTAATGCTGTTTCTTCTGAAAATTGTAAAGTTGTGAAAATTGATTGTAAAGAAAAGAATGAGAAAAAGAAAGAAGAAGAAGAAAAAGAAAGTAAAAAAATAGAAAAAAATGAAAAAGAAAAAAATATGCAAGAACCAGTAAATGAAGAGCAAGAAACAAACTGTACTACCATCATAACTCCAGAAAAATGTAAAGATCCGGGGAGTTTCACCATTTCTGTAACCATTGGAAATATCAACATCAGGAATGCTCTGTTAGATTTAGGGGCAAACATCAATCTGATGCCCCTAGATTTAAGAAAGCGCATTGGTGAATTTGAGCTAAAAGAAGCGAAGATGAACTTACAGTTTACGGATCGCTCTGTCAAGAAGCCTTTTGGGATTGTGGAAGATGTATTGGTAAAGGTTGATAAGTACCACTTCAGGGTTGACTTTGTGGTACTGGATATGAAGGAGGATACTGAGATCCCCCTGATCCTAGGAAGACCTTTCATGAAGACTACAAATATAAGAGTAGATGTTGATCAAAGTATGGTTGCAGTCAAAGTTTATGAAGAAGAGGTAAACTTCAGTGCTCATGAACATCTTAGGACGAATGATAAAGTTTACCCTTCAACCGAACCAGGTATATCTCTTCTTCAATCAATTAAATTGTTTTAAATTAACCGATGCCTTGAATGATGAAAGACAGGTAATCAAGCATCGGAGAAGAAGGAGGAGGAAGAAAAAGACAGGTGATTCCTCAACGAATATTGGGAGACCACCTGATTAATCAGAGGTAATGTCTGGCTAGAGACATTAAATCTAGCGCTCAATGGGAGGTAACCCATTCTTTTCTTGTTATTTTCAATTATTTTTAACATAAAAAAAAACAAAACAAATTTTTTTTTAGAATTATGTTTTTAAAAGAAAAGGGGTTTAAAACTCAAAAGAAAAGGTTTTTTAAAATCAAAATTTTGAAAGATCAAAAATAGAAGCCCACACGTAGCGCCACTGTGACGTGTAGTGTGGACTCTGAATTTTTAACCTGACGCGTAGCGTCCCAACCACGCGTAGCGTCAGATCCCACATTCAGTTTCTAAAACTGAACCAGAGAGGCCCATCTTAGGTTTTAAAACCTAAAACCTCCTCTCTGCCTGACTTTAGTTTTCAAAACCCTAAAATTTCGAAAACCTCTTTTTCTCTCAACACTTCCAAACCTTCTCATATTTGCTCAAGGGATCACAAGTAAGTTTTCTAATTCTTTCTCTTTAGTTTGATTTTAATTTTCAAATCTTAGAATTGCATGTGGTTAGGGTTAGAATTAGATGACCATTGGAAATTGCTTGCTGATTGAATTGAATGTGGTTTGGAAAGGGGTTGCTGCTGTGCAACCCCTGTTTTTGTTTCTGTTATGCGCAACTCACGTGTAGCGTCCCACTGATGCATAGCGTGAGGATGGACTGTAAGCCCACGCGTAGCGTCCCATTGACGCGTAGCATGGGCAGAACAGGCTGACACGTAGCATCTCACCCACGCGTAGCGTTAGCCTCTGTTTTTAATTTTGTTAAAATTTTGAGTGATATTTACTGTTTTATGTATATATTTATTTTTTATTTTTAATAAATCAGTCCAGTATGCCTATTTTAAAGTTTGTTTGTTGTTTTCTTTTAAATTAATAAATTATCTTATTTAGTATTTGTTATACTTTCTTGCATTGATAAAAATTAAAAATAAAAAATTTTGTTAATGCATATTATTTTGTGTGAATTTTTGTTTTATTGTTAAAAATCCAAAAATAAGCATATTAATTTTCTTTATAAATCACAAAAATACAAAAATATGTTGTTTTGAATTTTGTGAATTACATGTCTATTTTGTGTAAATTTTTATCCTTAGAAAAACCAAAAATATTTGTGTTTTAAATTTTGTGTAAATATTTGGTTGATTGTATATGATTGTTAAAGTATGATTTACTTTTTAATTCAATGTGTGTTTAATTTTAATTTTTTTTTACTTTTTACAGATGGCTCCAAAGAAATCCATCCCTGCCACTGGTCCTTCTAAAAGACAAAGAAGGGCCACTGACACCGATACTACTTCTGAGGATCCTGATCTTCAGGGACAGGAGGTGTTAGGACCGAGGGATCCTACGAGATTTCACACTGACGTGAAATGGGCCCGCTTTCATCAAATTAAGGGCCAAAAGCTGATGTGGGAGAGAGTATTGGATCTTAGTGCTGGAGACTATCCTGAGCTGCAGGATGAAGTTCAGAGGAGGAGATGGGGACCCCTATTTTCTCTACCGACTGAGGGGGATCCCATCTTAGTAATGGAGTTTTATGTGAACGCCTTCAGGACTCGCCAGGACGCACCGAGCATAGGACAGCAGCGGACGAGTTGGGTGAGGGGCCGACATATTACATATGACCGGGACACTATCAGTACTCTATTGGGTAATCCTTAGGAGCCTACTCCCAAAGATGATACTTGTTTCTAGAAGGAAAACAGAAACAAGGTTGCTACTGAGGGAGAGTTAGGATACTCCCTCGAGGAGGTTGCTTATTTCTTGAGCAAAGATAAAATCTTTTTCAACCTAAGTAAGGTTGGAAGGAGTCCATCTAACCTCCTGAAGACCCAGCTAACCCCTCTAGCTCAGGCGTGGTCCCACCTCATGCTTCATAACATCACTCCTGTCACCCACCTCTCATCTCTTCCAGTTGAACGCTATTGCCTTCTCTTTTCTATTCTTCAGGGCCATACCATCGACATCGCCGAGCTTATATCTGAGCAGATCCACTTTTATGCCATTGGCTATAAAGTGAACTGCCCCATTCCATTTCCTCTCATCATATCTGCCTTACTGAGGAGGCAGGGAGTCATTGTACCTTTACCAGAGTTCACTAGTTCTTCAGGGAGAGTCCCTAAAGTTTTAGTGAACAGAGACTATTTTGTTCAGCAGTGCGAGCTTCCACCTCTGGAGCAGGAGGCTCAGCCCAGACCTAGGAGGAGGAGACCACTAGTTTAGCCTTCATCTACTGATGCTGTCACATAGGGATTTGCCCGGATTTCACTTGAGCATCAGTATATGATGCAGATGATGGCTGCTACTCATAGAGCATATATTCATCTTCATGATGAATTTTATCAGTACAGGTTACAGGGAGAGGGAGCACCATATGTCACCCCGGCTGAGTTTGCAGCACATGTTGTTATTCAAGTGGCCTCAATACTCAAGAGGGGGGGGGGTGAATTGAGTTTTAAAACTTTTGGTAGGAATGCCTTTGAACTTGACTCTTATATTCAAATTTACAAGATTATGCAAGTGAAAATAAGTTTAATGAAATATACAATGCACAACAAAGGTAAATATAGCTGAGATAATTAAACAAACACTTGGTGTGCAGTATTCAAGATTTACCAATTTAAACAAGCTTAAGTATGCAAGCCACAATCAATAAACATAAATCAATTAAGTGCAGTATATAAAAGTAAAAGAGTAAGGGAGAAGAGCTTGCAAACCAATTTAACGAGTTCTACCAATCCCGATGTACGTCTCGCCTCTAAGCAACCCACTTAGAGGATTTCCACTATTGTAGACTAGAGATACAACTTTGAGCAATTACAGCTTCCTAGTGTCCCACACTCAAGAACCCAATCCTCACAAGTACAAGGGCACCCCACCCAATCTCTCAATCTCACAATATCCCAACGGTTGAACCCCAACCTTTGTAACCACTCAACCTAGAGTGAACTTTGGTGTTTGGTGTAGTGTTTACAAGCAAGTAACTCTCTTAATAGAGTGGATAACCAAATGATAGCTCACACAAATTCTAAATCTCAACAAGAGAGGATATACAAATGAAATCTTAGAATATACAAGAGTGATAACACACTAAACACAAGAAAAGAATGAAGGATTGATTGCCTCTTGTAGTTGTATGTTGTGCTTGAGTTTCTCTTGCATTTATAGAGCCATTTTAGAGCTTGGTGAAGTCCCTAGCCGTTGCAAGTTAGTGGGCATCTGAGAAGTGATGGAAATATGAGCTGGTTTCCCACTAAAAAGTGTTTTCCCACTATCGTAATCGATTACTCATCGAGCTGTAATCGATTACACTTTGAATTTTTCAGTCCAGTTCGTGCTGTAATCGATTAGCCCTTTCTGTGTAATCGATTAGTTTCAAGTCAGAATGCTTGTAATCGATTAGATCTTGGCCTGTAATGGATTAGCTATAACCCCTGATGCATTTAATTCAGTTCTTGATCTTGGTAATCGATTAGCACACATGTGTAATCGATTATTGTCGTTCCAGTAGCTTGGTAATCGATTGGCTGAAGTCCTGTAATCGATTAACATGTATTCCTGATATATTTAATTCAATTTTTGATATTGGTAATCGATTAACATGTTGGTGTAATCGATTAGTTGCAAGTCAGAAGCTCTGTAATCGATTGCCTGAGGTCTTGTAATCGATTGTATGTGAAACAGAAGCTATCTAATCGATTAGCTTATACTCCCTAATCGATTAGCTATGTAGTTTGTCTGGGTCTGATTCTAAGTCTTTGTTTTTACAAGAATTTCTTCAAGAGTCTTTTGTCATTATCAAAATCCTTGAACCTGTAGTCATATTCAAACACATTCTCCCCATTTTTGATGATGACAACCATGTTCATCTCTTGAGGGTTGTTAGTTTAAACAACAAGATTATCTCTAATTTTATCTCTGTAAAAACATTTGAATTATGCATGATCTCTTATCTCTTAACCAAATTTTCAGAATGTGCATGTTATCTCTAAAATGTTATCAGATTTTGCATTTAAACATTATCTCTTTTATCTCTTAACCAAATAAATCTCCCCCTATATTTAGGAATCTATTAACCACTTTTTTTAAAAAATTTAACCGCTTAGAGATAATTAATCACTTAGCATAACTATTTTTAGCAGTCAAAACAGATGAACAATTATATGAACAAATATTTCTTCTCCCCCTTTGGAATCATGAAAAATAATAAAGCAAATAAGGCATGTAATGAAAGACAAATTTTTATTCAATTCAAACGAAGGGAAGTACATCAAAGGAAATATTAAAACTTATGCAGAATTAAAGAAAAGCAGAAAGCACATTAATCAAAACATGAAAAATGGATCTAGTTATCCGGATTGAAAAATCTAAGCTCGTAAATTTGGTGAGACAGATCATCACAGCGTTGTTGCATCATCTCATAATGCTGCTGCTCAATCATTGAAAACTCTTGAAGAGAGTTCTCAATATGGTCGAAGCGGCGGTCAAGGTGAGCGTAGAGAGATGCGAATGGATCAGCGGGGGCTTCCGGTGTAGCTTGTAGTTCAGGAGGAGGGGGGACTGGCTCATCAGCAGCAGGAGCTTCAAAGGGAATGTTGGCATGCTAGCCTTCCATCCTTGAATACCATGCTCCGTTTAGAAAAACGATGCCCATTTTGGTGAGGTGATGAGTGCCAATGTAGGCCTTGGGAGGCACTTTTTCAGATAACTCACCAGCCAAATCAACTCCTACATCTTTGAAAAGTTTGGTAAGCAAGATGGCATAGGGGAGCTTTTGTTGGTTTTTGGCTTGGCGCATGTGAAGCTTGAGCATTTGAACCCAGTTAATCTCCTTGTGGTTGTGCATTGCCCACGTTAGGAGAACATCATCCTCTTTTACCAACGCATAATTCCCACCGCGAGGAAACAAAATTTTCAATAGGAAAAAGTGAAGAAGACGGTTGTTCATGGTAAGGTGACCTACCAATTTGTGGTTGCTCCTTGGGCGGTTAGCTTTCCATAGTGATTGACATGCGGCAATGGGATTGAATGCCCATTTATCCTCGGGTTCTTCTCCAGCAAACTCAGCATCATTTAGTGGAAGAAGGGAAATATGTGCCAATTGAGCATCTATGAGTTTTATGGTCACATTCTTGACCTTGGACTCAAGCAACCCATTAACCAACCTTAGGTTGCAATAGAAGACTCGAACAAGCTCAAGATAGTACAAGTCTTCCTTGAGGGTGAGAAAAGGCAAAAGCTCATAGTGGTGGAGGATTTGGGTGAAGGTGAAGCTTGGGTGGTTGAAGATTTCCTCATTGATGAAGTGGGGAGAGATTATGGCCTTCTCAGAAAAATTTTTGATAAAATTTTGGAGCTCTCTAGGAGAAAAGAAGAACCTAGAGAAGTCTAGGGGGTTGTTAGCTTGGGCCATGAAGGACCTTGCTCTTTTGACGGTGCGGGAGGAAGACATGGTAAAGGAGAGAAGAGAGGCAAAGAAGATGAGAGGAGAATGAGAGAGTTCTTGAGAACTTTTGAGAGAGTTGAAGGAGAAGATGGTAGTGTGAGATGAGAGGGTGAGTAGGTGGGTTTACATAGGAAAAAAGTAGGTTTAGAAAGGAGTGAAGTGAGCTTAATGAGGGAGGAAGTCGAGCAGACCTCGGGAACCCGTGTTTGACTGTTGCCGAACCGATGCTAATCGATTACGAGGCATAGGTAATCGATTAGCTCACTGTTTCTGGGGAATTTGAATCATTTCATACAGTGGGTAATCGATTAGGGAAGTTGAATAATCGACTAGTGAAGAAACAGAATTGTCCTAATCGATTAAGAGAGGCTTCTAATCGATTAGTGGAAAGATAAAACGTTTTGGGCCTGAAACAGAGGCTTTGTAATCGATTATGGGCCAAGAGGTAATCGATTATGCATACAACAGAAGCTTGCTAATCGATTAAATGTCAAATGGTAATCGATTAGTTGGCTTGAAAGTGTTCAGATTTCGCAGTTTTTGTTTCAGAAGGCTGGAAGTCTAATGAGTTATTCCTTAGAATATTACTAACTTAATGAAACATAATCAGAATCAAGAAATTTATCAAAATTATTCATCATTCAAACAAAATTGGTTATATCAAGAATTCCTAACTCTCTTCTAATGTGAATGAATTGGTCTTTAGCCAAGGGTTTGGTGAATATATCTGTTAATTGCTTAGAGGTTTCAACATGTTCAAGCACACAATCACCCTTTTATACATGATCCCTAATGAAATGATGCCAAATCTCAATATGTTTTGTTCTTGAATGCATTACAGGATTTTTTGAAATATTGATAGCACTAGTATTATCGCATTTAAGAGGCACATGATCTAACATAACTCCAAAGTCTAGAAGTTGTTGTCTCATCCAAAGGATTTGAGCACAACAACTACCAGCTGTAACATATTCTGCCTCAGCTGTGGATAGTGCAACACTTACTTGTTTCTTGCTATGCCAAGAAACAAGAGAACTACCAAGCAAGTGACATGTTCCACTAGTGCTTTTTCTATCAAGTTTACATCCTGCAAAATCTGAATAAGAATATCCTACTAAAGTGCATTCACCCCTTTGGGGTACCATAGACCAACATTTTGAGTTCCAACAAGATATTTCATTATTCTTTTCACCGTAGTTAGGTGTGATTCTTTTGGACATGCTTGGTATCTTGCATACATACAAACAGAAAACATGATGTCCAACCTACTTACGGTTAAGTAAAGTAAGGATCCGATTATACCTCTATATTTTGTAAGTTCAACATCCTTACCCTTCTCATCCTTGTCCAAGTAGCATGAAGTGCCCATAGGTGTGGCAATATCATTTGCCTTGTCCATGTTGAATTTCTTAAGTAATTCCTTGCAGTACTTTGACTGACTAATAGATGTGCCTTCATTAGTTTGCTTGATTTGTAGTCCAAGGAAGAAAGTAAGTTCCCCCATCATGGACATCTCAAATTCTTCTTGTATTAACTTAGCAAACTCCTTGCATATTGACTCATTAGTAGCACCAAAAATTATATCATCAACATATACTTGCACCAATAGTATGTCATTCTTTTTGTGCTTTATGAATAATGTTGTGTCAACCTTGCCTCTTTCAAAGTTGTTTTCTAAAAGGAATTTGCTCAATCTTTCATACCAAGCTCTTGGAGCTTGTTTTAAACCATACAAGGCTTTCTTTAGTTTGAAAACATGATTTGGAAATTTATAATTTTCAAAACCTGGAGGTTGATCAACATACACTTCCTCTTGAATATAGCCATTCAAGAAAGCACTCTTGACATCCATTTGGTACAATTTAAAGTCCCTACAGCATGCAAAGGCTAATAATAGTCTAATGGCTTCTAACCTAGATACGGGTGCATATGTTTCTTCATAATCAATGCCTTCTTCTTGATTATAACCTTTAGCTACTAGCCTAGCTTTATTCCTAGTAATTATGCCATTCTCATCTAATTTATTCCTAAACACCCATTTTGTTCCTATTATTTGGTGATCATTGGGTCTTGGCACTAATTCCCAAACTTTATTTCTTTCAAATTGATTTAATTTTTCTTGCATGGCCAACATCCAATGTTTATCAATAATAGCTTCATCAATGCATTTGGGTTCTATTTGTGATACAAAGGCTGAATGATTGCATGCATTTCTAATAGCGTTTCGAGTACCTACACCTTTTGTTATTTCACCTATGATATTGTCCAAGGGGTGATTCTTTAAGGTGATCCATTCCTTTTGTTGAGGTTCTTCATTTTGTGTTGTATCTCCTTCATCTTTATTTCCTTCTTCATCTTCCAAGTTCATTTCTTGGAAGGTACCTACAAGATCATCAATTTCCTTTCTCAGAGAATTTTGGTTAAGTTCATCAAATTTGACATGTATAGATTCTTCAATTGTACATGTTCATTTGTTAAAGAGTCGATATGCTTTACTAGTAGATGAATAACCTAAGAATATTGCTTTATCAGATTTTGCATCAAATTTGCCGAGATTTTCCTTTCCATTGTTTAAAACAAAGCATTTGCATCCAAATATGTGAAAGAAGAAATATTTGGTTTTCTTCCTTTACAAAGTTCATAGGGGGTTTTCTTTAATATAGGCCTTATCAAACATCGGTTCATAACATGGCACGCAGTATTTACCGTATCGGCCCAAAAATGTTTTGAAATGTTACTTTCACTTATCATAGTTGTTGCGAGCTCTACTAAAGATCGATTTTTCCTTTCAACTACTCCATTTTGTTGTGGAGTTCTTGGAGCCAAAAAATTATGATCAATGCCAAATTTTTCATAAAACTTTTCAAAAAATTGGTTTTCAAATTCTCCCCCATGATCAGTTCGAATGGATGCTATTTTCAAATTTTGTTCGTTTTGGATGATCTTGGCAAGTTTCTTAAATGCATGATATGCTTCATGTTTATGAGTAAGAAACAGAGTCCATGTATATCTAGAATAATCATCCACAATCACAAGACCATAATAATTTCCACCAAAACTTTTAATTTTTGAAGGTCCAAATAAATCCATATGTAAAAGCTGTAAAGGTCTATTTGTTGAAACAACATTTTTTGCTTGAAAAGAAACCTTTACTTGTTTTCCCTTTTGACATGCGTCACAGAATTTATTTTCAAACTTCAATTTTAGTAAACCAATTACTAAATCTTTTGAAACGAGTTTATTCAAATGGTCTATGTGAATATGAGTAATTCTTCTATGCTGATCCGGTCTCAATACCGGTATCCGATCTGCAAGATATACTTTAACGTGTTTGTCAAGACATCAACGTGTAACCGGTGTTATCGGTATACATCCGAACTGTAATTTCGTATCAGGCGTTCTCCCTATACCGGTTGTTCAGGATAACACCATGACACCGGACAACACACACGTCACTGTGCAAAAGACAAGGATCATTGCTACAGGGATCGATCAATAATCCCCTGCACTACGAGCCAAATTCTGCTCACGGGGATGGTCAACTTGTTCCCTAATCCTAGTCTATATTCTCTATGCTCAATATAAAAATAGCCACTTGACCCAATCATGTAGGTAAGTGCGTAATAAAATAATGCTAATGGGAGTTAGTGGTTCCCTACTAACGAGTCCTCGTAAATTGAGCCAATCAGGTATATGAACTCATTTCATTAATGAAGTGAGGGATCTTCAGCTGAATCTATGACTGATTATTCTCTGAAATACATTCCTTACTTGGAATATCATCACTGACTTGAGCGTCGGAGAATCTTTGCAGGTGACACCACCATTCACCCACTTCAACGCGTTAGGTCGGTGTGAAGGATCTCCAGGACGCCCAATCCACTCTCCTCACACAAGGACAACGGATACTAACACCAGATACCCATATATCCGGTCTTCTGTACGGTATTTACATACTATTCGTGACTGACTTGAGTCCGGATCTCTAGACCCCGGTTCAGGACAGATCATATGCCATAGCCATGATTCATCTTCTTTAGTTATGAAGCATTGCACATCATTTGAAGCAAGGCAATTAAGATTAATCATATAAATATTATCAACTCTTTGACCAACGAATTTTATTTCCTTGTTTAGCTTATTTTCAATTATGCAACCATTTGATTCAAAAACAATTTTATATCCTTTGTCACATAATTGACTAATACTAAGCAAGTTATGTTTAAGTCCTTCAACATATAATACATCGTTTATAGAAGTGGAAGAGTTTTTACCGACATTTCTGATTCCTAGTATTCTTCCCTTCGTGTTGTCTCCATAAGTAACGAATCCCTTATTTCATGGAGTGAATGATATGAACTTTCTTTTGTCTCCCGTCATGTGTTTTGAACACCCACTATCCAAATACCAATGGGTGTTGCTTGCCTTGAAGCATACCTACAAAACAAGATTAATTTAGAGAACTAGGTACCCATTGTATGTTGGGTCCTTTAATGTTAGCTTATGGTAATGTTCCTTTAGGAACCCATACTTTTCTCATAACCTTTGGTCCTAGCTTTATAACATTACAATTAGATGCATTATGTCCTTTGAAGCCACAATAGTTACATTTCATGAAAGGTGTAGATGATTTACTAGGTGGTACAAAGAAACTTTTGTAATGTTTTTCTTTCATGCTAGCATGTGATCCTTGATTATATCCTAGTCCGGTTTTATTAAACATGCAACGTTGTTTTCCAAGAAGTGCATCTAAATTATCCTTACCGTTAGTGAACCTCTCTAAGGTTTTGTTTAAGTCTAGGACCTTCTCTTCTAGATCAATGCATTTCTTAGCAAATTCACAAGGTTTACTCTTAGAGCATGCTTGGACATTTTCTAACTCTTCTTTTAAACATTCATTTTCTTTGCAAACTTCCATAAGATGCATTTCTAGAGTGTCGCTTGTTTTTCTAGACAATTTGAGCCTATTAGAGACTTTTGTAAATTTATCATACAATTCATTTAGAGCATCAAGCAATTCTTCTTTATCTAGGTCATGGAGACTTATCTCATTTTCCTCTTTAGACTGGTTGGCCATTAAACAGAGATTTGCTTCTTCATTGTCTGAATCATCGGAGCTACTTACATCATTTTCATCCCATGCAATGTAAGCTCTTCTTCTTCCTCTTTTCTCCTTGCCTTTCTTCTTGAGATTTGGGCAATCCGCCTTGAAGTGCCCTTCCTTGCCACATTCGAAACAATTGGGTGAAGAAGATGATTCATTGGGAATAGGTCTCTTACCTTGAGGTTTGAAGTTCTTTTGGAATCGTTTGTTTTTCATGAACTTTCCGAATCTTTTCACAAACAATCCAAATTCCTCCTCATCATCAAGGTCACTACAAGATTCTTCTTCATGAGTGGAGGTGGCCTTGAGAGCTAGGCCTTTCTTCTTAGAGACTTTTTCTTCTTCCTCCGCTTGTTTCAAGTCTTTCAATTCCTGTTCTTGTTCTTGGAGTTTACCAAACAAAGTGGCAAGAGACATAACATTTATATTGGGAGATTTCTTAATGGCCGTAACAAGAGGTTGCCCTTCCCTAGTAAGACTTTTTAGAACTTTGTGGATAAGTTCCTTGTTAGTATAAGATTTACCAAGTGTAATAAGATGATTAATAATCAAAGTAAATCTCTTTTGAAGTTCTAAAATAGTTTCATTGGAATTAATCCTAAAACTTTCATATTGATTGGTTAAAGTACTAATCTTAGAGTCCTTAACATCGCCAGTTCCTTCATGAGTTACTTGAAGGGTATCCTACATTTCCTTGGCAGAATTACAAGTCATTATTCTGAAAAATTCATCAGGACCTAATGCTATAGTGATGAGATTTTTAGCTTTATAGCCGTATTGCACTTTCTTCTCCTCATCACTAGTCCATTCATCCATAGGTTTTTCAACATTTTTATTATCAACAGTATGCATTGGTGTGTAAGGACCATTTTCAATTGCATTCCAAATTCTTAAATCAATAGATTGAATGAAGATTTTCATTCTTTCCTTCCAAAAAGCATAGCCTTCCCCATTGAAAGCGGGAGGTCTATTTATGGCGCCACCCTCGGGAAAAAGGTTTAGAGAACTTGAGGCCATCTTTATCTCTTGAAGCTATTAAGATTGATCTACCAAGAGTCAAGCTCTGATACCACTTGTTATTCAAGTGGCCTCAATACTCAAGAGGGGGGGAGGTGAATTGAGTTTTAAAACTTTTGGTAGGAATGCCTTTGAACTTGATTCTTATATTCAAATTTACAAGATTATGCAAGTGAAAATAAGTTTAATGAAATATGCAATGCACAACAAAGGTAAATATAGCTGAGATAATTAAACAAACACTTGGTGTGCAGTATTCAAGATTTACCAATTTAAACAAGCTTAAGTATGCAAGCCACAATCAATCAACATAAATCAATTAAGTGCAATATATAAAAGTAAAAGAGTAAGGGAGAAGAGCTTGCAAACCAATTTAACGAGTTCTACCAATCCCGGTGTACGTCTCGCCTCTAAGCAACCTACTTAGAGGATTTCCACTATTGTAGACTAGAGATACAACTTTGAACAATTGCGGCTTCCTAGTGTCCCACACTCAAGAACCCAATCCTCACAAGTACAAGGGCACCCCACCCAATCTCTCAATCTCACAATATCCCAAAGTTTGAACCCCAACCTTTGTAATCACTCAACCTAGAGTGAACTTTGGTGTTTGGTGTAGTGTTTACAAGCAAGTAACTCTCTTAATAGAGTGGATAAGCAAATGATAGCTCGCACAAATTCTAACTCTCAACAAGAGAGGATATACAAATGAAATCTCAGAATATACAAGAGTGATAACACACTAAGCACAAGAAAAGAATGAAGGATTGATTGCCTCTTGTAGTTGTATATTGTGCTTGAGTTCCTCTTATAGAGCCATTTCAGAGCTTGGTGAAGTCCCTAGCCGTTGCAAGTTAGTGGGCATCTGAGAAGTGATGGAAATGTGAGCTGGTTTCCCACTAAAAAGTGTTTTCCCACTATCGTAATCGATTACTCATCGAGCTGTAATTGATTACACTTTGAATTTTTCAGTCCAGTTCGTGCTGTAATCGATTAGCCCTTTCTGTGTAATCGATTAGTTTCAAGTCAGAATGCTTGTAATCGATTAGATCTTGGCCTGTAATGGATTAGCTATAACCCCTAATGCATTTAATTCAGTTCTTGATCTTGGTAATCGATTAGCACACATGTGTAATCGATTATTGTCGTTCCAGTAGCTTGGTAATCAATTGGCTGAAGTCCTGTAATCGATTAGCATGTATTCCTGATATATTTAATTCAATTTTTGATATTGGTAATCGATTAGCATGTTGGTGTAATCGATTAGTTGCAAGTCAGAAGCTCTGTAATCGATTGCCTGAGGTCTTGTAATCGATTGTATGTGAAATAGAAGCTATCTAATCGATTAGCTTATACTCCCTAATCGATTAGCTACGTAGTTTTTCTGGGTCTGATTCTAAGTCTTTGGTTTTGCAAGAATTTCTTCAAGAGTCCTTTATCATTATCAAAATCCTTGAACCTGTAGTCATATTCAAACACACATGTAGCTTGGCCCGGCGATTCACCTACCTACCCTGAGACTGGTGGACCTTCTGGAGCACAGGCTGATATTGATGGTGATGCTGATGAGGAGGAGGAGGATGATGACCAGATGGAGGATTGATGGTGTTATCTTTTGCACCTTTTTACATACATTTTTATTGTTAGTTTCATGTTTACATTGATATTATTTTGGATATTTTGTCTTTTATTATGTGGTGTGTTTAATCTTGCGTAATTATGTTTTTGCATGAAAAATAAAAAAATAAAAAAAAATTTATTTCAATAAATAATCAAAATTTTGTTAAAAAGTTAATTTATTCACTTAACATTTTTACATAATAAAACCAATTTTGTAAAATCAATTATTAATTCTTTTATAACTTAGGAATTTTGATAAATTTAATTACAATAAGTTTATTAACTATCAAGCAAATTTCAAAAAACCCGGTGAGTTGAGAGATCTTGTTAAACACTTGAGGGTTTAATCGACATAACTTCATTCAAATTGATTTTGCTTTAATCTTTGATTTGTGTTATTGTACAGAGAATTCAGGAAAATGATCAAGGCACATTTATTGGTGAAAAGAAACCTTGGGCCAAACAGCTTACCTTGGTAAAAATTATTTTATCCTTTGAAAGCCAATTTGAGCCTAAAATAAATTCTTTGGTACCCTTAAAACCTAAATTTGTTTTAACCATTCCCTATACTTGATTGATTAAAAGAGCAGTCGAAATAAATGTTCTTACAAAAATAGGGAGTGAAAATAAGCAACTTGATTCTTTTCAAAAGAAAATAAAGTATGAAAAAGAAAAGTCAAAAATAGTGAAAAGAATCAAGTTGGGGGTATTTATTTTTCACCAATAAAAGAAAATGAGAAGTTTGGGCCAAGAGAAAGCCTAAGAATTATAAAATGCTCTTTTATGATTTCAGGTTTTTGAATTCCAAGAAAAAACCATTGATTCTTGTAAGCCAAGCCTCATTACAACCCGTGAAAAGACCTTGTGATTTCTAAATTAACTCTGTATAACCAACCATTGATTAGATGAAAATCAAAATTAAATTCATTTGATTTTATAATTGATTGAGTGAAACAGGTTACCAATTGCATTGAGATAAACACTTGGAGAGGCAAGCCTGAAATTATGCTTGGTATGTTAATAAAATATTATAAAGAATTTTATCATTAAACCTTTGTTATATTAGATGTCTATAATTGATTATTTCAAAATGGTAAATTGTGTAAATACTTTTTGTGGTAAATTTTCGGACTAACTCAAAAATTTGATTTCAAATTTTTATTTTTATTCTTCTCTCTTGCTCGAGGACGAGCAATGTCTCAAGTTGAGGGTATTTGTTAGTCCTCAAATTTACAATAAATCTTTTAATAAAAATTTCATAAAAATAATAAAAATTTGGTTAATTTGTTAGAAAATTAGGTTTTAATTCAATAAATGGATGTTGTTAGAAATAATCTGCCCTTGATCAATTTTCTCTAGTTTTACAGTGAAAAAGTAAAGAATTTAAGAGAAAATTATACTGGAGGATCCGACGCGTAGCATCAATCCCACGCGTAGTGTGGACTCTGAATTTTGATGCTGACGCTACGCGTCACAGCCACGCGTAACGTCAGTGCTGCGTGGACTCCAACTCCAACTTGGCCAACCACTCCACTTGGACCCAATAATGGGTACTCCACTCAGCACCAAGGGCCACCCCACTAAGCACAAATGGCCAAAATACAGTGGAAACATGTCCAAGTGGCCAAGCATGATCAAATTTAATAATTTGAAGTGGCCATTATCAGTTGTTTAATGGAAGCTGTGTCAGGGGCCTGACGTGTAGCGTCAGCGCCCTTGCTCAGCCCTATAAATAGGGCCATCCAACACCATTCAAGATATCCCATTCTTATTCACTTCTCTTCTTTTCTCTCTTTGTGCTCGACTTTGAGTACTTCTTTTGTGAGTTGTAGTTCTAGAATAGTTTTCTAGATATTTGAGTGTGTTTTGGTGTATTGTGATCGTTGTATCGTGAAGTTTCCATCGTCTTCGTAATGTCAAACTCAGTAGGTGTTGTCTTTACTTTCACCATATGTAACTAATTTGTTTATGTTGGAATTGTTGAACTAATCTATTGAGTATAATGTTGTGAATTCGAGCTCTGCATGTTTATGATTCAAGTCCATGTTAGTATTTCAACCTTTTATTAATATGAACGTCAAACGGGAGAATAATTTTCATGTGTATTGAAACTTGTTTTATTAGTATGAATGTCAAACGGGAGAATGATTATTCATGCCGTATTGAAACTTGTTTTGACGAAAGCAAAAGTTGGAATACCCTTGGTATCTCAATTCTATAGGGGTTGTTAACCATTGTTGCCATAAGGCCAGGTCTTAATGCAAGTTTTTACTGAGAAAGCTCACGAGGGATCGGACTTTACGGTGAATTCTTAGAATTTATATCACGAGAGATCGGTTATAATGATTGTAAGCTGCAATGACATGAAACTTGATGATTAAATATGCATGTCTTGAGTACCTCATTGTTATTCTAGATTAGGGATCCAATTTCCAACATAATTTGTTTATCTGTGTTTATCTCAAGTATCTTACCTATTCTAGACTGCAACTTAACTTTTTAGATAGATTTTTATTTTCTTTTTATCTCACGAACAACTCAACTATGCTATCTTGTGAATATTGTATAAATTGTATATAAATCATTCTTTTGTCCATAACTTTCTTCACATTTACCATAGTGAATAAAAAATTACTGTTGTTATTGGACTTTCAATCCCAGTGGAACGATATCTAAATTTTGAAAACTACAAACGATTGGTGCGCTTGCCAATTAACAACCCGGTGGTAGAAACGAACGGTTCAGACGCTATCGTCGGGTTAACAATGGCCGTAACAAGAGGTTGCCATTCCCTAGGAAGACTTTTTAGAACTTTGTGGATAAGTTCCTTGTTAGAGTAAGATTTTCCATGAGTAATAAGATGATTTATAATCAAGGTAAACCTTTTTTGAAGTTCTAAGATGGTTTCACCAGAATTCATTCTAAAACTTTCATATTGGCTAGTTAAAGTACTAATTTTAGAATCCTTAACATCACTAGTTCCTTCATGAGTAATTTGTAGAGTATCCCACATTTCTTTGGTAGATTTGCATGTTACTACTCTAAAAAATTCATCAGGACCCAATGCAAGAGTAATGAGATTTTTAGCCTTATAATTATACTATACTTTCTTTTCTTCATCACTTGTCCAATTATCCATGGGTTTTTCAACATGTTTACCATTAACAGTATGCATGGGTATAAAAGGACCATTTTTAATGGCATTCCAAACTCTTAAGTCAATTGATTAAACAAAAATTTTCATTCTTTCTTTCCAAAAAGCATAACCTTCCCCATTAAAAGCAGGAGGTGGATTTGTAGCACCATCCTCAGGAAAAAGGTTTAAAGAATTTGAAGCCATTGTTCTCTTAAAGCTGTTAAGCTTGATCTACCAAGAGTCAAGCTCTGATATCACTTGTTAACCAAGTGGCCTCAATTACTCAAAGGGGGGGGGGTGAATTGAGTATTAAAAACTTTCATTGAAATACGTTTGAAATTGATTCTTTGATAAATATACTTGTTGAAGATAATGAATTTAATCACAAGTAATACCAAATAATGCACAAGACAAAATAATAAACACTTAATATATGGCAAGTAAATTCACTTAAAGGATTTAAGTAATATTCAAGAAAACAATTAATAATATCAAGTTAAATCGTTACACAATTTTGAGCACTAAAAAGTAAATACTTAATTCAAGAATACCACTTAAATAACTATTTCAAATTTTAATCTAAGTGATTTACAAATTTTATCAAGCAAATAGAAAATGGACTTTGATATTAACAAGTAAATTTATAAAATTATAAAAACAAATATTTAGCAAGCAATTTTAAGTACACAAATTAAATGAGTGTAGGGAAGAGAGATTTGCAAACCGATATATACGAGTTCCACCACACCAATATATGTCTCGCCTCTAAGTAACCCACTTAAGGGATTTCCACTATTGGAGATTAGAGATACAACTTTAAGCAATCGTGGCTTCCTAGTGTCCCACACTCAAGAACCCAATTCTCATAAGTACAAGGGCACCCCACCCAATCTCTCAATCTCACAATTACAAGGCTGAAACCCCAACCCAAACCTCTAGAATTTTTGGTGTTTAGGTGTACAAAGATAACTCTCCAAAAGAGTGGATATACAAATTAAAGCACTTGAGAATATTTTTCCTTTCTAAGAAAGAATATGCAAATTTAGCACACAAAAAATTATTTTCCTCTCTCAGAAAATGATATGTAAATTTTAGCACTTAAAATGATTTTTATTTCTCAAGAAATAATATTCAAGTTTAGCTCTTAAAAATAATTTTGCTTACAAAACTAACTCTCAAAATAATTTACCAAATAATAAAAAGAGAGCAATTAAGAAACAAAGAGCAACAAGAGAAACAGAGAGAGCAGCGTGAGAGAGGAAGAAAGAAATGCTTGCTGTTGGTGTGTTTCTGCCTTCCATTTCTTCTCTATTTATAGGCGTTCCAAGGGCAAGGTTTCAATCTCCGGTTCCTTAATTTGTGCAGCTAATTGATCCATGTTTCCTACATCGTTGTTTTCTCGTTCCATGTTTTGTGCAAAGGAATTTGAGCTCTGTCTGCAAAGGATTCCAAGGCTTGATTTTTCGTTCCATGTTTTTTGTAATTCTGAAAACGCGTATTGATGTTTTCCATGATTCGGCGCATGATTCTAGCTATGAATTGATTCCTCCAATTCATTTTTGCACTAAAAACAGCAAGTGAATCGATTCCTGGCTTGATGAATCGATTCCTACTCTTCATGAATCGATTCCTGGCCTTTTCACAATGTATGAATCGATTCCTACAGGGGGGAATCGATTCCCAGCCCCATGAATCGATTCCTCCTTCATTTTTCACGTGGGAATCGATTCCCATAGAGGTGAATCAATTCCTGGACCTGTTCCCTTTGAGTTTTGATGTATTTTGCTTCATTTGGGTCCATTTTTGATACTTTCTTGCATGGTTCTTGAACTGATCATTCTTTGGCACTTGAATGATTATATCACCTGTCTATAAATGCCTTGAATCAATTCTTTGGACTTCATTAATTTAATTCTTGATTTCTTGATCCGTATAGGCTTGAATTGTTTCTAATTAATCGCTTTACACAATATCCTTAATAGTTCTTCATTTATTGTGTCATAATCAAAACCTACATCAACATATAAATACAAGTTTAACTTGTTACTTAACATAATTTTGGTCCTTCCTTTATTTACTTAATTCCTTAGTTGGTCCTTTGTATTTTGTTTGTCATTCATGATTTTAACATGGTAAATTACTTTGTTACAAAATAACCCAAAACTGTGGACAAAATAATAGTCTACCTCAAATGTTATAAAGCATTTTAATCAATACAAATGTTATGAAAATATTTTGGTTAGCCCATCATAAAATAATGATAAGGGAAATGATTGTTATTCAAGTGGCCTCAATACTCAAGAGGGGGGTGAATTGAGTTTTTAAAACTTTGCTTGGAATGCCTTTGAACTTGATTCTTCTATTATAAGTTTAGAGATTAGGCAAGTGAGATCAAGTAAGATACAAAAGACAATGCAAAACAAGAGGTAAATATGGATGAGGCAATTTGTCAAACACTTGGTGTGCAATATTCAAAGTTAATTAATTCAAGCAAGCTTAAGTATGTAAATTACAATCAACCAACACAAATCAATAAAATACAGTATATGAATGTAAAAAAGTAAGGGAGAAGAGCTTGCAAACCAATTTAAAGAGTTCCACCCACCCTGGTGTACGTCTCGCCTTCAAGTAACCCACTTGAAGGATTTCTACTATTAAATTTTAGAGATTACAAGCTATGAACAATTGCAGCTTCCTAGTGTCCCACACTCAAGAACTCAATCCTCACTAGCACAAGGGCAACCCACCCAATCTCTCAAACTCTCAATACCCAAAGGTTGAACCCCAACCTTTGTGACCACTCAACCTAGAGTGAAAAGCTTTTGTGTTTGGTAGTGTTTATAAGATATGAACTCTTTAAATAGAGTAGATACACAAGTGAATGCTCTCTCAAATTTCTAGCTCTCAACAAGAGAGGATATACAAGTTAAAGCTTAACTTTCAGAAAATGCAAAGATGTGAACTCACTAAGTACAAGGAGGGAATGAAGAATTAATTGTCTCTGGCTTCTTGTTTTTGTGCTTATGTTTCCCTTGCATTTATAGAGTCTTGGAGAAGCTTCAAAGTCCTCCTAGCCATTGTAAAATAATGGTTCCAGCTTGACTCTGTGTATTTTAAGTTTTGGGTGCTTGGTTTCCACTTAAATCTGTCTTTTTAGTGGTGTTTCCCACTTCTTGAATCAATTTATAGCTTTTTGAATCGATTCAGAGCATTCTGATTTATGCATTCTAGAGTTCCAGATTCGTATAAATCGATTCAGGCCTTGTTGAATCGATTCAAGACATTCTGTTTGGGGTTCCTGGGTTTGCATCTTCGTGTGAAACGATTCAGGGTCATGGTGAATCGATTCATGACATTCTGTTTCTAATTTTTGGTGACTTCCAGGGCTGTGAATTGATTCAGGGTCATGGTGAATCGATTCATGACATGCTGTTTCCAATTTTTGGTGTCTTCCAGGGTTGTGAATCGATTCATTCGTGTGTGAATCGATTCAGGTGTTGCATTTTGATGTTTTTCCATGCCTGATGGTCTTTCCTTGATGTGTTATAATCCATGGTTGCTTTCCTTTGTCTTTGTGCATTGGTTTCTTGATTTCTTGACCTTGTGGAAATGTTTTCTTCATGATTTCTTGAGTTTCTTGATTTTATATATCAACTTTGATTGTTTCATTTGTTTTTGATTCATGAAGATCTTATAATGCTTGTGCCTTTGTCATTATCAAAAACCTGTTAACAACATACAAATACATTCTCCCCCTTTTTGATGATGACAACCAATGGCCATCTCTTGGGGTGTTAATATCACTAATTTTAAAGAAGCAATGATAAAGAATCATTTTGAAAAATAGATTGAATTTTCCTTTTATCAAGTCTTCCTTATCTCCCCCTTTGTTTTTCAATTAGATATTTATCTCTATAAAAAATGTATCTTGAATTTCTAAAATCTCTCTCCCTTTATCTCTTTATCCCCCTTTGTTTCTTTCAAGTATCTCTCCCCCTTTGTCATTATCAAAAACAAATTCAGGGAATAATTAATCAAGCGTGTGAATAGGATAATTAACCAAGCAAATAACGATCATACAGCGCATCAGAATAATCAGACAACTATGATATCCAAATAGATATAACCTTTAAGCAAGTAACCATCCAAACAAGCAATAGAATCAGTGTCAAGTGAAAAACCAAAATAAAAGCCTCAGAAGGGCAACGAAGTCTGAACATAAAAAGCAACTAATTGTCAAGTAAAAGTATAAAGTAAAATGCCAATCAAGGCTGAGGAAAGTAAATGCTGGAAATCTGAGTGGCAAGCTTAGTATAGCATTCTTCCATGTTGGTTTCAAGCTTGTCCAGGCGAGAGTTGAAGTTGGCTTCCATGATATCCAGGCGCCGATCCATGTGGGCAGTGATCCTAACAAACAAGTCATCAGTAGGAGCAGGTGGAAGAGGAGGAGGACCAGCATCTTCAACATCATTACGAGGGCGTCGAAGAAATTGCCATAACCCATGATATTCAACTATATTTATCTTTTTGAGATGAGTTTTTCTAATTGGTGCTGATCTGTCCTGGACCGGGGTCGAGAGATCCGATCTCAAGCCAGTCACGAATAGTATGTCAATACCGTATAATAGACCGGATGTATGTGTATCCGATGTATGTATCCGTTGTTCTTGGATGAGGAGAGCGGATTGGGCGTCCTGGAGATCCTTCACACCGACCTAACGCGTTGAAATGGGCGAATGGTGGTGTCACCTGCAAAGATTCTCCGACACTCAAGTCAGTGATTATATTCCAAGTAAGGAATGTATTCAGAGAGTAATCAGTCGTAAAAGAGCTGAAGAAGAAGAAGATCCCCCACTTCAATCATGAAGTGAGTTCATATACCTGATTGGCTCGATTAACGAGGATTCGTTGGTGGGGAACCACCAACTCCCATTAGCATTATTATATTGCGCACTTACCTGCATGATTGGGTCAAGTGGCTATTTTATATTGAGCATAGAGAATGTAGACTAGGATTAGGGAACAAGTTGACCATTCCCGTGAGCAGAATTTGGCTCGTAGTGCAGGGAATTATTGATCGATCCCTGTAGCAACAATCCTTGTCTTTTGCACAGTGACGTGTGTATTATCCGATGTCATGGTGTTATCCTGAACAACCGGTATAGGGAGAACGCCTGATACGGAATTACAGTCCGGATGTATACCGATGACACCGGTTACATGTAGATGTCCCATCAAAGACGTTGAAATATATATAACAGATCGGATACCGGTATTGAGACCGGATCATATGTCCCCTAGCTTATGTAAGGGACCGAATGGTTGTTCACATAAGTTACTCAACCTGCGAGAGGTCTTAATATCGGTAAGCTTACGTGTGTAACAGTTCCTTAGCATCTGTTGTCATTCGTAAAGAACCGTTCTAAAATTAATAGATCCGAACTGTCGGTGCGGTCACAACGGATTCAGACAAAGATTCGTTGTGTGTGAGAACTTCAAGAGTTTATTGGAATTGAAAGCCCTTGAAGTTCGTGTAACGGCTGTAAAGCGTGAATTGCGTTGCATGATTAGACATTAATGCTTTTAATCACGTGGGCAAGCATTTATTGCGTCTGAGATGAAAATCTCATTAACCGTCGTTTTGGGCTTAATAGGCCTGAAGTTTTTGAAACTTTTGGGCCTAGTGGATAGCCCTTTGCTGAGTCGCTAACAAACTTTTGTGTTTGTTCATGTAGGTGAAATAGAACAGGAAACTCCAGAAATGGACAAATTGAAGAAATTCAAGGCGGCTGGTAAATCCGTTACCCGTGAAAATGAAGTGAAGCCCAGGCCCTCAACCAAGGATCGTCCTGAGCTAATAATACTGACCTCGGATGCTGAAGGGGACGTTCCGTTGGTTGAGGGCGGTTCTTCTGCCGCTGATGAGTCCACGGGCCATCCTCCAGTTTCTGAGAGGAGAAGAAAAATCAAGAATGACTCAGTGGGAGGCCCGTCCAAAAAGCGCAAAACTCCGGAGGATAAGCCTGTTGAAACCTCGGAAGCAGCTGGTGCTCCCTCTAGTCTTAATAAAGAAACTGCTGCTGGGGCTTCTGGGTCAAATCCGACCTCCTTCCCAACGACCTCGTTTCTCACCCCCTTCCTCTCCTACGAAGGTTCTACTCCAGCCACTCTTCCACCACCGATGTACAAACTCCGGCCTACGCTTAGCGTTAGAGAAATTGAAGAAGCGTGTGAGGCCGGAAGGTGGCAGCTAGCCGAACTTGCTGGAATGCTATCTTCCGTCAGCGAGTTGGCTAAGAACGTTAACAAGGTTGAGGAGCTGAGTGACAAATTAGAAGAGCTCAACCTTTCCTCAGAAAAAGACAAAGCCGCCATGAAGTTAATGGAAGATCGTCTTAACAAGTCTAAGGAGTTTGGGGATCTCATAACTAAAGAGAATCTCAAGCTCAAAGGCGATCTTAAAAACTTGGAAGGCAAAGTGGCAGAGAAGGAGGAAGAACTCCGTAGCAGTCAGGATAAAAATAAAGCTGATGCTGAGGAGTGGTCTCAAAGGGAGAAGAAGCTCCTTCTTGAGATAGAGGGACTGAAGGCTAGGAAAGCGGAGTCCAAAGTATCTAGTGAGGAGCTGTCCAAGTTGCGGGGAGAATTGGCTACAGCGAAAGCTGAGAGAGAAGAAGCTGTTGACATATGCAGCCGGGCTGTTGAAGAATCCTTCGGCCTAGCCATACGCCAAGTCTTCTACCGTAACCCCACTGCGAAACTTAACCTTTATGGAATGGATCCGTACTATGAATTCCATGGGGGAAAGTTAGTCGCAGTGGTGGATGGTTGTCACGAAGATCCACCGACGTCCTTGTATGGTTTGGCTCCTCTTCCTGAGGGTCAAACCATGGGACCTGATTACGTCTTTCCTGTGTCCGAGGTTCCCTCTTCTGAAGAGAGGGCTGAGGCTCCTGGAGGCGAGACTCCTGCGGAGGTTCTAAAGGAAGGAGCACAAGAGCCCAGTGCTGAGGAGGCACAAAAAACTGAAGAACAGATTCCTCCTCCGTAGTTTTGTTTTCATTTACATGTATAGTTGTGTACCGGGATCAACTCCGGATTTTGAACTATTGTATGTAATTTCATTTCAATGAATGAGTTTTGATTGAAGAAATTTGTCTTCGTCGTTTCATGTATATTTAAATCGTTGCCAATCCGTTTTGTATGATTAACCTTGAGGTCGGATTGAAACAACTACCTCAGAAGATTAAACAACAAATAAAATTTAGAACGGATAAATATATACATGTCCCCAAGTGCGTATTAAGAAGAAGGTGCCTGTCTTTGGGGCATGATCCTTAATTCTCTTAATTCTTTTGGGGAAAGATGGGTCGATCCGCTGTTCAGTAGAGTAATGTAACAGGACGGATAAATGTATTTTATTCATGTTATTCTCACTGGAGAAAACTATGTCGCTCATTGTAAGAGTATTGTTCCAAGTTTGGGGAACTGCAAAGGTGTAAGGAAGTGGTGCTTGAGTCCTCCATTATAAGGATGATGATGGGAGTTTTTCTACGCCAGGGGTTACATCATTGTATCACAGAATAGGTGATAAAGAGTATCCGACCTGGGAGAATACCACTTGAAAGTGAAAGTGCAGACTGACTTTCAGAATTTTCCGTCATAGGAATGATTGTATGAATTGATCATGCCAGGTGTTTTGTCATCAAATTACTTCATAAGTGATTAAGATCATCCGTCTTAGAGATGTGTACAGCACCAGAAGTTATATCGTCGAATCACATAATAGGTGATTGAGATCATCCGTCCTTGAGGTGTGTATGGTGCCAGGAGTTACATCGTCATATCACAGAATAGGTGATTGAGATCATCCGTCCTTGAGGTGTGTACACCATGTCAAGGAGTTACATCGTCATATCACGTAATGGGTGATTGAGATTATCCGTTCTTGAAGAGTACACAACACCAAGAGTTGCATCGTCAGATCACAGATTAGGTGATTTAGATAATCCGTCCTGGAGACATTTTTCAATCGTAGGGGTACGGATTGAGTGAATACTTTTCAGTTCTTAAAAGCTTTCATCGTAAGAATGATGATGAGAATTGTTCATACCAGGAGTTAGATCGTTGAATCACTTTATAGGTGATTGAGATCATCCGTCCTGGAATGATTATTGGAGTTCTTCGTACCAGGAGTTACATCGTCGAATCACAGAATAGGTGATTGAGATCATCCGTCCTGGAATGATTATTGGAGTTCTTCGTATCAGGAGTTACATCGTCGAATCACAGAATAGGTGATTGAGAACATCCGTCCTGGAATGATTATTGGAGTTCTTCGTATCAGGAGTTACATCGTCGAATCACAGAATAGGTGATTGAGATAATCCGTCCTGGTGAATTTTTCCAATCATGGGAGTGCGGATTGGGCAATTTTCGCATCCATCCGAAATCTGAGTAATACCTCTAATATATGTCCCCTAGCTGATGTGAGGAAGCAGTTGACTTGCTCATATGAGCTATATTGATCATAGTACGACTAGATTTCGAGACTACATCGAAGTGTATATGTCCGCTCTGGGAACAAAGTTCCGTAGTGATGAATTCCCTAAGGGCGGATTCGATAATGAGAATATCAGGAGTTTATCGAATTTCGCAACCCTTGGTATTCGAGTAATGGTGGCCACGTTTCTAATGATTGGACATTTAATGCCTTAATTCACGTGGGCGAGCCACTATTGCTTTAAGTGCGCATGTCTTAGTAACTGTCACGCATAGTCTTGTTGGGCCTAGTATTTGGTTTTAATAGGCCCATTTCAATGGCTCTGTGACAAAACGATGGCATTTTCGCGCCTTGAGGTACTAAACGACAATTTTGGTCCACTAAACGGGGAGTCGTTTGGGGGTAAACGACAGGTTGTGTTTAGTGGGTATTTGAAAAAATTTTGGTGCCCTGAGATAGGCATATCTGGCAATCTCAGTTACCATTTCTTCTTGCTCCCTTGTCGAACCTCTGCAAAAGTTTCAAGAAGTTCTTCGTGTCCGCCTCTGTGAATTTCAATTCACTATCCATAGGTAACCACTTTCCCTTCGTTTTCTGTTTCTCTTTTCAATATTTGAGAATGCCTAGGAAGGGTGTTAGCTTCAGTGGTGTTGGCCCTAGAGGAAGAGGAGGAAGGGCTTTGACTCAAAACCCTAGCGTTCGTGGTGGGAGGATCCCAGTGATCCTTCAGTCGAGGCCACGGAATACAGAGAGGGAGGAGTCGCAATATCAAAGGCGAAGGGTGATTATACCCTCTTCAGAGTCTTCCTCCTCCAGTGAGAGTGTCGAGAGTGGGGATTTGTATCTCTCTGATGAAGTGAAATTTTATCGCAGCATCAAAGCTTTCACAATGGTGACAAAGAAAGCTACTGGGAGGAAATCGTCTGAAGGGGAATCTCCTTCTGAGAAATATATCTTGAAGACCCAATCCGGCCTATGCAATGTGGTTGCACACCGGATAGACTGGGTGAAGTTCCAACAGAAACGCCCATTCAGCTGGGTGGCTGAGGAGTTTCGTGAAATAGCATCAGTTCACGCTCGAGAGGAGGGAGCGGAGTTGGAGCCGCGTTTCACGGTCTTCAAGAAGGACAAATACAAGAAGTGCTTCATGGTGATAGCTCTGTTGCCATCCGATCGAATTTGTCATACTCCGGACGAAAGGTCCTTGTATATGTATGACTTTTTATTTTTGAACCTTGGTGTGCGGTTTCCCCTTTCGAAGTTTCAGATGGGGGTTCTGAGATTTTTGGACTGCGCTCCTTCGCAGCTTCACCCCAACGGATGGGGATTAGTCCGTTCTCTTGAAGTGCTTGGGGAGCACTTCAACTTCAAACCGACGGTGGCCATGCTCTTCTATTTTGCCCAAGTGGTCCGTCGTGCAAATAAAGAGAAGGGGGGAGTGAGCTTGATATCCCTCCGGACTCTCTCCAAGGTTATCAACTTTGAGGCGTATACTGACTCCGCCAAGGTTGATGGACATTCATTCAAGTCCTATTTCACGAATATTAGCGTTCACCCTGATGAGTCAGTTTTTTGGTTAACTGAAGATGGGATTCCGAAGTTCCCAGTGGCTTGGACGCATGAGCACTTTTTGCTGACCTCTCAGGCGTACTACACTGAGGAGGATGAACTAAGCCCGTCTTCAGTTTCCGTTCTTTCCGCCCTTCAATCCTACACCGCCTCGCATCAATTTTTCTCTTGCAGGCGTTTGTTAGGATCGTGGTCTACCCGCGAGGAATATCTGCGTAATTTTCCTGCTATTTTTCATGTTTTATCGTATCATGCCTTGAAGTCTTTGATTTCTAACCGTATTATTTGATTTTGCAGTTGAAATTGAAGCTGCATCACCAGAGATGGAAAAACTGAAGGGGCTCAAAGCTGGAGTGAATTCCGTGGCAGCTGAAAATGACATTCAAGCGAAACGGAATTCAAAGAAAGCTACAGCGGAGACCATCATTTTAACCTCATCTGCTGGTGACGATATTCCCTTGCTAGAGGGCGGATCTGAGGGGGTTGCGATTGAGAAGGTCGGAGAGAAGAAGAAAAGAATAAAACGCGGCTCTTCAAAGACCTCGGATCGTCAACTTTCTCCGAAAAAACAAAAAATTTCAAGTGAGGGTGCTGATCCGGAGCTTTTAAAGGGAAAGAAAGTGGAAGGGTCCGTTCTGGATGCAAGATCCACTCCGGATGCCCGCGGCGACGGGATCACTTATGGTGCAAAGCCAATAACGACTTACTTTGCACCAAAAGTTACTCGCCCTCTTCAAAGTAACTCCGGTCTTGCACAATATCTGGTATACGAGGGTTCTGTTCCTGAGGGCGTTCCTGAGACTCCGTACAAGCTGAAGCCCTCATTGATGGGCGATGAAGTAACCAAAGCTTGCGATGCCGGACAGAAGCACCTGGCAGAATTATCCGGGCTTTTAAGATCGGTTCGCAAGCTTTCAGAAGAGAATGAGAGGCTGAGTTTGTTGGTTGGCAAGGTTAATGACCTTAGCGTTGCTGCTGCTAAGGATAAGGCAACCATCCTTCGTCTAGAAGGTAAATTAGAAGCTTCCAAAGAGGAAGGATATAAGAAGGATGAAGAAATTGCCAGACTGAAATATCTTGCCAACGAGTTGGAGGCCCAAGTAGCTGACCAAAAGAAAATCAATTCCGACCTCCACTCCTGTTTTTGTGCGGAGAAGGAACGTTCTTCAAAGCTAGAAGAGGAACTTAAGGAAGTTAAAGTTGTTTATTCTCGAGGAACCGAAGATTGGTCGCGTAAGGAGAAGGAGCTGCTCTCAAAGTTGGCGGACACAAAAGCAAAATTTGACGAGGCTGTGGATATGTGCGATCAAGCAGTCAAGGAATCCTTTGGGTTGGCTGTTCGTCAAATTCAATACCGGAATCCCAAGGTGAAACTTAATCTGAATGGTATTGATCCGTTCTTCGAGTTTCATCAAGGGAAACTGGTGGCCATAGTTGATAAGCGTCAGGAAAGTCCGCCTAACACTCCTTATAAGTTCGCTCCTTTACCTGCAGGCCAATCAATGGGACCTTCACTCCTGAAGCCCATAAGCACAGGAACAAGCTCTCGCACTGAAGAAGGCAAGACCGGAGGCAAAGGCAAAGGGAAAGAAGGAGATTCAAGCCAGAGAAAGTAGCGCCTTCCCTGTTTCCTTTTTCATTTTATTGATTCAAATTCGCTGTGTTCCGGGATCAGCTCCGGATTATTACACGAATTGTAATCCTCATTAAATCAATAAAAGATTTTTTTACCTCCATTCCTGTTTAATGAAAAACAACTTTAATAGAGGGATTGTGCATTGTATCATTCCGGATTTGAGTAATGAAGATCAGATTGTAAAACAAAATCTCTATACCGGACTTATACATGCGAGATGAATTTCATAATAAGATCACCGCTTATGAGGGAACTCATCATCGTCACAAGAACGGCTTAAGGGGAATGATTGTGAGATCGTTTAAACGAGAGTTCATTCCTCAAGGTATTCGTTAAATCGTTGATGCTGTCCCCCAGTTTCATCGGGTGATTATTCACTTTGAATAGACTCTGAGTGAGATTTTCTCGTGAGAGCTTTTAAGAGGGAGGATTTAAAATAGAAATTCCTCCTCAAATATTTCCGACTGAGAGATTTCGGGTGAATATGCCTTAAATTGTGGCGTATCCGAGTGAATTGTTTATGTCGGAGTTTATGAGTCAGGTCTCAATTGAAGAATTGATGACTCAGAATTATAAGCTATAAAATTTCCAAATAAAGAACTTCATGAGAGTATTAATCTGGAGTTCAGTATAACTTACTTGTTGTGTTTGGAGTTCGGTTTGATCCTACAGTCCATGTCATATTTGGCCTTCGGTTTAATCCTACTAGCCGTTCTTCAATTGGTCTTTGGTTTTATCCAATGACAATTCTTCATCGACGTTCGGTTTATCCTACTAGTCGTACTCAGAGTTCGGTTTAATCCTACAATCCGAGCCTTCGATACGGGGTTAAGATCAGGGCTAATCCTGAACCTACTGCGCCCGTCACTTGGGGTTCAGCGTGGTCTTGAAGAAGAACCAGCTTACTGCGCCCAAGCCTTCACATGGGGTTCGGTTTGTGGCCTTGAAAAAGGACCAGCCCTACAATCCATGTAGTCTTCGAATGGGGTTCGGTTTGTGGCCTTGAGAAAGGACCAGCCCTACAACCCATGCCCTGAGGTTCGGTTTAATCCTACAACTCAGGTCTTCACCGACGTTCGGTTAATCCTACTAGTCGTACTCAGAGTTCGGTTTAATCCTACAATCTGAGCCTTCACCGGTGTTCAGCCAAACTTACTAACCGTACCCAGAGTTCAGTTTAATCCTACAATCTGGGCCTTCAATACTTAGACACACTCGAGGAGTTACATCGTCAATTACAGAATGAGTAATTGAGATCATCCGTCCTGAGTATGTTCTTGTGCGTTGCGCATATTCGAGGAGTTACATCGTCAACTATAGAATAAGTAGCTGAGATCATCCGTCCTGAATATGCTTCTGTACACCGGATAAACTGAAAATCACAGCATAAGAAAAACTCGAAAGAGTTAAATTATTGTGAGAGATTCTTATTAAATCAAAAATAAGAATTACAATGAGAGCGTAGCTGCGAAAATAAATTCTCTAGTATTCAATCCAAGATAAGGATAGGAGAGTGTAGATGGTTCCAACAGCTAGCTATAGTAGATGCGAGGGTTTTGGGTGTTCCATTTATTTCGGATAGGAGTGCCATCAAGGTTTTCAAGGCGGTAAGAGCCTTTGCCAGTAACTTCGGATACCCTGTATGGGCCTTCCCAGTTTGGGGCTAGTTTGCCTTGATGAGCGAATTTGTTCCCTATACTTGCTTTCCTCAAAACCAAATCTCCAACGTTGAAAGTCCTTGATTGGACTCGTTTGTTGTACCGGAGAGCAACTTTGGCTTTGATGGCTTGATCTCTGATGAAAGCGTCTTCTCTGAGTTCTTGTATGACATCTATTTCGGATGCCAAGTTAGCATTGTTGGTTTCTTCAGAGAAGTACTTAACCCTTGTGGAAGCAATTTGCAGTTCCACAGGTATCATTGCCTCGACCCCGTATGTTAGGCGATATGGGGATTCATTGGTGGATGAATGAGGCGTTGTCCGATATGCCCATAGGACATGACACAGCTGGTCTGTCCATCCGCCCTTGGCTTCACCAAGGCGTTTCTTTAGTCCCTTCAGCACCTCCCTGTTGGCCACTTCAGCTTGACCGTTAGTTTGGGGATGTTCGACGGATGAGAATATTTGGGTTATTCCTAACCCTTCAAGCAAATCTGTGAATTTTCTATCCGTGAACTGGGTGCCGTTGTCTGTGACAATCCGTGCTGGGACCCCGAACCGTGTTATGATGTTTTTATACATGAAACGACGAGTTCAGGCTGAAGTAATATGCACCACCGGCTCTGCTTCTATCCACTTAGTGAAATAATCGACCCCTACAATGAGATATTTGATGCCCCAGAAGCAGTTGGAAAGGGGCCCAGAATATCCAAACCCCATTGGTAGAAGGGCCATGGAACAGCGGATGTGAAGAGTTCTTCCGCCGGTGTGTGGTGAAGGTTAGAGAATTTTTGGCAAGCATCACATTTTTTAACGAAGTCAATGGAGTCTTGCTTCATTGTGGGCCACCAGTATCCAGCTCTGAGGATTTTTCGCATTAAGCTTCTTCCTCCGGCGTGGTGTCCACATTGTCCTCCATGCACTTCCTCCATTACATCTTGCACCTCATCCTCTTTGAGACAGATCAAATAGGGCACAGAGAGTGCCCTTCTGTAGAGATTACCATCAATCATAGTGAAATATGGTAATTCTCTCCTTATCCTCGTTTTTTCCTTCTCATCCGTAGGTAGTTGTCCATCAGCCAAGTAACGGATGTAAGGAGCCATCCATGTATCTCCGTAAAGGGAGTTAGTCATTATGGCGTTTAGAGAAGGGAAAAGAGGAATGCTGGGCGACGTTAGCGTGCTTTGAACCAGCGTAGTGGTGCTACCTGGTCGTTTAGTGCTTGCTAACCTGGAGAGTATATCTGCTCTCGTATTCTCTTCACGTGGAACATGCTTGAATTCCACCTTTGAGAATTTCTCAGTCAACTCCTTGACACAGTTCAAGTATAATTGGAGTTGAGGTTCTCCTAAGATCTGCGAAATCACCAGCTGTGAATCGCTGCAGAGTGTCGCCTCAGAAGCTCCGATGTCAATCGCAGCTCTTAGCCCGGCCAGGCAAGCTTCGTACTCAGCTTGGTTGTTGGATGTTTTAAAATTGAAACGAAGGGAGATCTCCAGGTGTACTCCGTCGTCACTTTCTAGAACTACACCTGCTCCAGAGCCTCTTTGGTTTGATGAACCATCAACGTAAATGGTCCAATGGACTCGAGGGTAATCTGGATCAGTCCCTGTCATTTCCACAATAAAGTCAGCCAGGACTTGAGCTTTAATAGCGCTGCGGGGTTCGTAGGATATATCAAACTCAGAGAGTTCAATAGACCATTTGATCATCCTCCCAGCGAGATCGGGCTTGATTAAGACAGAACGGAGTGGCAAATCCGTTCTCACTATGATTGGATGGGCGTGAAAGTACGGACGTAACCGTCGTGAGGCCCAAACAACAGCGAGGGCGGCCTTTTCAATTTTCTGATACCGGATCTCAGCACCTTGCAAGGTCTTGCTAGTGAAATAGACCGGTCTTTGTCCATCAGGAGTTTCTTTTATCAAGGCAACGCCCAAAGCTTCATCTGAAATAGCCAAGTACAGAATGAGTGTGTCTTCGGGGTCAGGCTTTGTAAGAATGGGAGGTTTGGACAACACCTCCTTAAGTTCTTGGAAAGCTTTTTCTTGTTCCTGTCCCCACTCGAATTTCTTGGACTTTTTCAGTATTTTGTACAGGGGGAGCGACCTGTGAGCCATCTTCGGCATGAATCGTGCCAAAGCTGCTACCTTGCCATTCAGGGATTGGACTTCTTTGAGATTCTTAGGACTCTGCATGTCTAGAATCGTTTGGCACTTCCCTGGATTGGCTTCAATACCACGTTGAGTTAACATGAAACCCAAAAACTTCCCAGCAGGGACAGCAAATGTGCACTTCATTGGGTTCAGCCTCATGTTAAATTGTCTCAAACGGGTGAATACTTGGCGTAGGTCGTCAATATGATCGCCACCAACCGGTGTCTTTGCTATTATGTCGTCAATGTATACTTCAACAAGTTTGGTGTGCATACCTTCGAAAACCTTGTTGATCATGCGCTGATATGTCGCCCCAGCGTTTTTCAGGCCAAAGGGCATGACTGTATAGCAAAAGACACCACGATCATTTATGAAAGCTGTCTTCTCTTGATCCTCTTCGCACATCGGAATTTGGTTGTAACCAGAATAAGCGTCCATGAAGCTCAGGTATTGATAACCAGAGGAATCATCCACCATACGATCTATATTAGGAAGAGGATAAGGATCTTTTGGACAGCAGCGGTTGAGGTCCACGTAGTCGATGCACATTCTCCATTTACCGTTGGATTTAGGGACCATCACCACATTCGAAAGCCAAGAGGAATATCGGATTTCCCTGATGAATCCGGCCTTCAGCAACTTCTCAGTTTGCTGGCAAGCTGCCTTCTGTTTCTCTGGGCCCAATCGTCTTTTCTTTTGGGCCACAGGTTTCGTCTCTGGATAGACGGATAGTTTATGACAGCAAAATTCAGGGTCTATGCCTGGCATATCGGCTGCAGTCCATGCAAAGAGGTCTTTAAACTCTTGCAAGAGAGCCAGCAGTCGCTGCTCTATTTCAGTATCCAGCTTGTCATTGATATGGGTGACCTTTTCTAGAGAATCTCCCAAGACGATGTCCCTGGAACTTCCATCTGGTGTGGGCTTTGATGGGTTGAACGGATCAATGTTCAAATCCGCTCTAGGATCCAGGTCGACAAGGCTTACAGATCCAGCCGATGTTCCAGCATCATTAAGTTTCCTCTTTTTATTGGAGGCGTCCAGCTTTGTCATGTTGAGGCTGAGGTTATAGCAGTACCTAGCCATCTCTTGATCACCCCGGATTGATGAAACAGCATTATCCTTATCAATGAACTTGATAAGGAGATGTGGGGTTGACACAACTGCCTCCATTGCATTTAGAGTAGGGCGGCCTATGATGCCGTTAAATGGTGATTTGACATCAATCACCAGCACTCGGGATTTAACCGTCCTGGCTCCTGGCTCGCCTTCAAACGAGATAAGGGTGTCAAGATACCCTTTAGTTGGTTGCTTTGCGCCATTGAAAGCCGTTAGTTCCTGCGTGTAAGGCTGTAAGTCTGAGTCTTTAAAACCCATTCTTTCAAAGCAATTATAAAAAATAACATCGCAGGAACTTCCCTGGTCAACAAGGATTCTTCGGACGTCCTTGTTGGCGATCACAGCAGTGATGACTACAGCATCGTCACCACCAGGAATGGTTGGGCCAAAATCTTTGTCAGAGAAAGAGATTGTGGGAGCTTCAATCCCACCTCTGTAAGGGCGATTGTCTTTGACTTTCCCTTGCACAGATAGAATCATTCTGTGATGATTCTTACGGGCTGTAATTGAAGCTCCTCCTCCAGCGAACCCTCCAGCAATCATGTCGATAACTTCACGTCGGCCCTGACATTGTTGCTGGGGCATGCTGTCTTTCTGTGCTGCATTATCAGTCATCACACCTTTTTACTTCTCTGCAGCAGAGAACTTTCGAACCGGACTGGAGTTATTGTCATCCCCATCGTCTGGATCTCTTTCTCTTTTCTCATTCCCTTCTGCCCTGTCAAAGGATTTTTCTTTGAACAGGTATTGCTTCAACTTGCCTTCTCTAATTAGCGTCTCAACCGCGTTCTTTAGAGCTTGGCATTCATCAGTTGAATGATCATTTTGTTCATGAAAATCACAGTACTTACGTGAATTTCCTGGTCTTTTCATAGGGGCTGGTCTTCTGATGCCATATGTGCTGAGCATTGGCCATCCAACCTCTCTTAAAATCTGAGACGGCTTGGCAGACAATTGTGCATAATGGCTGAAGGAATTGACGTGCCTATCTCGAGGTCGAAGAGGGTGGTTATTAACCTTAGGATTTGTAAATGGCCTCTCCATGCGTTCTGACCTCGTCTTCTCCTTACCCTTCTGGGTTTGAGGAAGTGGTACTGGGGGCTTTTTCTTTGCAGCTATTGCCTCCAAATGCATCTCTATACTCACGTATTTTGAGGCTTTCTTTCTGAACTCCTCAAAAGTTGCTGGAGGGCTCTTTGCTAATGAAAGAGCGAAAGCTGAACTCGGCTGCAATGCCTCAATAACGATATGCAGCTTGATAGATTCTGTGAGGTTAGGAACCAGGGCTGCCTCCTTATAAAACCTCTTCAAAAAATCTTTTAAACCCTCTGTTTCACCTTGTTTAATCTGAGCTAAGGTATGGGACGTCTTGGGCACGTCTCTGGAGATGACAAAGTGGGTTTCAAAGGCAGCTGCCATTTCCGTCCAAGAATCTATGGATCCAGAAGGCAGGCCTTTAAACCACCCGAGGGCCTCCTCAGACAATGTTCGAGGGAACATTCGGCACATCACGTCTTCATCAGCCCCCAAGTACATGGCTTCAAACACATAAGCATCAAGGTGCTTAGTTGGATCAGTTTCACCATTATACTTTCCGATGGAAAGTGGTTGAGTAGTTTGAAGGTGCTTGGGGATGCTGATGCCCATAAGTCTCCTTGAAAAAGGAACTTTCAGATTGTAAGACAATGGGGGTGCTGTTGTTGAATCTCTCTTCCTTCGGGAAGCTGCATCCTCAGAGTCGCGAGTCTGTTCTCCCCCTCAAACGTAGGGATATTTGAGTACTGAAGAGTGGTGGACTTTTCACCATCAGTTGTGTGGGGAGTGTTTCACGTGCGAGATGACTCTTTATCCTCGCTTTGCCTTTTTTCTCTTCGCAATTCAGCGAGTTCTCTCTGAAGTTGTTTGATCAACTCATCGCGAGGGTCAGGATCAGACACTGTTACTATCTTCTTTGAGCTGCCCCCATGAGAGTCAAAGTTGAGTTTTCTGAAGGCGTTAGGATTGGTTCTGCCTTCAGCTTGATTCTCCATGAAGTCTTGTGCTTCGCCTTCCATTGTGGATTACCTGCTCTGTCAAAGGATATGGGAATAACTTTATCGAGTCCCACTGGGCGTGCCAATGATCTGTCCTGGACCGGGGTCGAGAGATCCGATCTCAAGCCAGTCATGAATAGTATGTCAATACCGTATAATAGACCGGATGTATGTGTATCCGATGTATGTATCCGTTGTTCTTGGATGAGGAGAGCGGATTGGGCGTCCTGGAGATCCTTCACACCGACCTAACGCGTTGAAATGGGCGAATGGTGGTGTCACCTGCAAAGATTCTCCGACGCTCAAGTCAGTGATTATATTCCAAGTAAGGAATATATTCAGAGAGTAATCAGTCGTAAAAGAGCTGAAGAAGAAGAAGATCCCCCACTTCAATCATGAAGTGAGTTCATATACCTGATTGGCTCGATTAACGAGGATTCGTTGGTGGGGAACCACCAACTCCCATTAGCATTATTATATTGCGCACTTACCTGCATGATTGGGTCAAGTGGCTATTTTATATTGAGCATAGAGAATGTAGACTAGGATTAGGGAACAAGTTGACCATTCCCGTGAGCAGAATTTGGCTCGTAGTGCAGGGAATTATTGATCGATCCCTGTAGCAACAATCCTTGTCTTTTGCACAGTGACGTGTGTATTATCCGATGTCATGGTGTTATCCTGAACAACCGGTATAGGGAGAACGCCTGATACAGAATTACAGTCCGGATGTATACCGATGACACCGGTTACACGTAGATGTCCCATCAAAGACGTTGAAATATATATAGCAGATCAGATACCGGTATTGAGACCGGATCAGGTGCTTTAGGGCCTACAATTTCTTTCACTTCATTCTTCAAGTCCACCTTGTAGTGGCGTAGTAATTTTGTGATTAGAATAGCATAGGGAAGGCGAGCAAGATTCTGAGCCTCGATCATATGGTGCCTTACAACATCAATCCAATTAATTTCTTTTTGATTGATGATGGCCCATAGCAACAGGATTTGTGCCTCACTCAATCTTGCATAATTTTCACCAGAAGGAAGGAGAATTTTCACCAAGACATAACATAAAAGGCGGTGGTCAAGGCTTAGTGTGCCAACGGTGCTAGAGGGAGCGGCAAGGTTGAAGAAGGTTCTTGCCTCCAAAGGATTGTAGTTCCATGAAGGAGATGGTTCCTTTCCATGGAATTGAGCATTGTTAAGAGGGAGCTTTCCAACTTGGTTTAGCACTTCATTGTCAAGAAGAATGGTTTTGCCTTTCACTTTGGCATAATATCGAGCATCTTAAAGGCGCAATGTTGAATAGAAAACCCGAATCAATTCTGGATAGATTGCAACTTCCTCAAGAGCCATGAATCCTACTAGCTCTTGTTGGTGAAGAGTGTTGAGAAGAGAAAGTCCAGAAGATTCAAAGAATGGAACATCAAGCCAATGAGGGGAGATGAGGTGTTTTCAGAAAAGGAAGTTTGGTACCTTTCCAACTCCTTTTGGGTGGAGAAGAACCTTGAAACATCCGAATGTTGAGGGATGGTTGCAGCGGCAACATTGGCTCTTTGTTTCTTTCGTGGTTGAGAGGAGGAAGCCATTGCTTAATGGAGATTTGGAGAAGAAGTTCTAGAGTGAGAGATAGATGGGTTTAGAGAGAAACAGGAGAATAGGTGAGAAGAGTGATAAAGGAATGATGGGAAATGGACCCAATCAGTGTTTAAGATGCACAAAAACCGTCGCGTGAATCGATTCAGAGGAAGCTTGAATCGATTCAACCGTTACTATTTGGGAGTTTTAAGAGGCATCAGGGGTTTAAATCGATTCGAAGAGAGTGTGAATCGATTCGAACTTCTCTGTTTGTGGAAAATGTTGAGCAACAGGGCTGTGAATCGATTCGGAGGGGTCATGAATCGATTCAATCAATTCTGTTTTTAAAGAAATTTGGACAATCAGGTATTTGAATCTATTCAAAGGGAGTGTGAATCGATTCACTCGATTCTATTTGACTTCGAATTGCATTTTTCTTTAGCTGAATCGATTCAAGGCATATTGTAACTCTTTTTAGATCATTAAAACTTTATTTTTATAAAAACCTTTGCCTCCTAATTCATCCAACTAATTGAGATCAACACAATACACAATTGTCAACCACGTTATGACATATCTAAGGATTTTTAATCACAACACGAACACTAATCAATCAACATATTGAAAATCAATTATTTGTCAAAAACATTCATCATTCAAATGCAATTGGATATGTCTAAAATTCCTAATTCTCTTCTAATATGAATGAATTGTTCTTTTGCTAATGGCTTGGTGAATATGTCTGCAAGTTGTTTAGAGGTTTCAACATGTTTAAGTACACAATCACCCTTTAATACATGATCCCTAATGAAATGATGTCAGATTTCAATATGTTTGGTTCTTGAATGCATTATAGGATTCTTTGAAATGTTAATAGCACTAGTGTTATCACATTTGAGAGGCACATGGTCTAACATAACACTAAAGTCTAGAAGTTGTTATCTCATCCAAAGGATTTGAGCACAACAACTACCAGCTGCAACATATTCTGCCTCAGCTGTAGATAGTGCAACACTTACTTGTTTCTTGCTATGCCAAGAAACAAGAGAACTACCAAGCAAGTGACATGTTCCACTAGTGCTTTCTCTATCAAGCTTACATCCTGCAAAATCAGAGTCAGAGTATCCAACTAAAGTGCATTCAACCCCTTTGGGGTACCATAAGCCAATATTTGGAGTTCCAACAAGATATTTCATTATCCTTTTTACAGTAGTTAGGTGTGATTCTTTTGGACATGCTTGATATCTTGTACACATACAAACAACAAACATGATATCCGGTCTACTAGCGGTTAAGTAAAGTAAGGATCCGATTATACCTTTATATTTTGTGAGTTCAACATCCTTACCCTTCTCATCCTTGTCCAAATAACATGAAGTGCCCATAGGTGTGGCAATGTCATTTGCCTTGTCCATGTTGAATTTTCTAAGCAATTCCTTGCAGTACTTTGATTGACTAATGAAAGTGCCTTCTTTAGTTTGCTTAATTTGTAGTCCAAGGAAGAAAGTAAGTTCCCCCATCATGGACATTTCAAATTCGTCCTGCATTAGCTTAGCAAACTCTTTGCACAATGATTCATTAGTAGCACTAAAGATTATATCATCAACATATACTTGAACCAATAGTATGTCATTCTTTTTGTGCTTAATAAATAATGTTGTGTCAACCTTCCCTCTTTCAAAGTTATTTTCTAAAAGGAATTTACTTAATCTTTCATACCAAGCTCTTGGAGCTTGCTTTAAACCATATAAGGCTTTCTTTAGTTTGAAAACATGATTTGGAAATTAGAAGTTTTCAAAACCTGGAGGTTGATCAACATATACTTCCTCTTGAATGTATCCATTCAAGAAAGCACTCTTGACATCCATTTGGTACAATTTAAAGTCCTTGCAACATGCAAAAGCTAATAATAATCTAATGGCTTCTAGCCTAGCTACGGGAACATACGTCTCTTCATAATCAATGCCTTCTTCTTGATTGTAACCTTTAGCTACTAGCCTAGCTTTGTTCCTAGTAATTATACCATTTTCATCTAATTTATTCCTAAACACCCATTTTGTTCCTATTATTTGATGATCATTAGGTCTTGGCACTAGTTACCATACTTTATTTCTTTCAAATTGATTCAATTCTTCTTGCATGACCAACATCCAATATTCATCAATAATAGCTTCATCAATGCATATGGGTTCTATTTGTGATACAAAGGCTAAATGATTACATGCGTTCCTAATGACGTTTCGAGTACTTACACCTTTAGTCATTTCACCTATGACTTTGTCCAAAGGATGATCCTTCAAGGTGATCCAGTGTTGTGGTTCCTTATGTTGTGTTGTTTCTCCTTTATTGTTGCCTTTCTCTTCATTATCCATGCTCATTTCTTGGAATGTACCTACAAGATCATCAACATCTTCCTTTCTCAGGGAGTTATGGCTATTTTTATCAAATTTAACATGGATAGATTCCTCAATGGTATAGGTTTATTTGTTGAAGATTCGATAAGATTTACTAGATTGAGAATATCCTAGGAAGATTGCCTCATCAGCTTTTGCATCAAACTTTCCTAGATTATCCTTTCCATTGTTGAGTACAAAACATTTACATCCAAAGATATGAAAATATGAAATGTTGGGTTTTCTTCCCTTGTAAAGTTCATAGGGGGTTTTCTTTAGAATAGGCCTTATTAAACATCTATTCATAACATGACAAGTGGTATTTACCGTGTCGGCCCAAAAATGTTTTGCAATATTATTTTCATTTAACATGGTTCTTGCAAGCTCCACTAAAGATCTATTTTTCCTTTCAACTACTCCATTTTGTTGTGGAGTTCTTGGAGCTAAAAAATTGTGATTGATACCATGTTTTTCATAAAATTTTTCAAAAGATTGGTTTTCAAATTCTCCCTCATGATCAGTTCTAATGGATGTTATTTTTGAGTTTTGCTCATTTTGGATGATTTTAGCAAGTTTCTTGAATGCATGATATGCTTCATTTTTATGAGCAAGAAATAAGGTCCATGTATATCTTGAATAATCATCTACAATCACTAGACCATAGTAATTACCACCAAGGCTCTTAATTTTGGAGGGTCCAAATAGATCCATGTGCAAAAGTTGTAAAGGTCTTTGTGTGGAAACAATGTTTTTAGTTTAAAAAGATGCCTTTTGTGACATCCCTCTTCAAATAATATTTATTTTATTCAATTTATTGATTTTCACAATAAATTTTTTCACGTTTCTAAAATTAAATTACATTACAAAAATAATAAATAAAAAAATGCATCTTATAAAAATTACCCAAATTATAATTTAAAATAAATAATTTATAGTCCTCAAAATCATTTAAGTTGAAATAATCTTAAAACCTGAAACAGGGGTCTGACGCTACGCGCCAGTCCCACGCTAGGCGTGAGAGTGCATTCGTAGCCCTGACGCTGAGCGCCAGGATGACGCTACGCGTGGGCTTATCAGTGACAGCACCTGATGCTGTCACACATTTTAGGCCTTTTGACCAATTACTAACTTATCCAATTAGCTCATTCCAGGTCTAATTGCCACAAAACTTAATGGTCCATGTGTTTTTCCTCATTCTGAAACTATTGGCGATGTTCGTTCGCCAAAATTCCAACATATGCTCAAGTTATGCACGAAATACAACTTAACCACTTTATGTGCAATACTCTAACACCAAACACCCTAAATGATTCTTAAATGATCCAAATCCAATGTATACCACTTTTAAATATTCTTATGGACTTATTGATACTTAGCAAAGGTATTGAAACTCACTGAAACTCAAATTCACGTATCCCGTTTCTCAAAGTCATAGGAATGGCTACTAATTCAAATCTCTAAATCTATTCAATTCATCGATACAACATTCAATCATTTCAAATAACTATTACAGCACAAAGACATCCACAGAACCTGCCTATAATGCATGATTTACTACAGTATAGCTCTATGCCATAACCATAGTCATCCAACAGCACCTGGTCATCACAGATGCATAATATCTAATGGCTCAACGCCATTACATAATCACATCACCTAAACCACACACATATTATACTATGCATAAGTTCACACTCCCACAGATTTACACACATATCTACATATATCTACTGACGGCTCAGTGCCATTAGGCATCACGAACAAGTAACAACAACACATACTTCTACAAATCTACGAGATAATATATTCACATATAAATATATACAAGATATACATTCCAAACTCCTCTGGCATTACTCCTTGCTCATTTTTGTACTGGTTTCCGCAGCATCCGCAACATCCTTGGGTTTATTCACTGTGAACATAAAATAAGGGTGAGTATATATATCACAAGAATGATACAACTACATAATCAGAGTTGATATCACCTGGAGAATCTCATTCTCCTGCCTGGGTTATTGATCCACTAAACTCTTCTCATATGAACCCAACATATCATAATCCATCATAATCATCATAAATTCATTATGTTTACATCATAACAAATATCTCGCAACATTGAGATAAATTAATTTTAAGCACCCATTCTTAATCAATTCATTTCACAATTCATTATTTCAATCATATCATTATCATATCAATGCAATAATCTGCATATCAGTCAAGGAGTATAATTCACAACTGACTCTCATATACATCAGACACCTAGTATCCGGATACTAACGAATCAGCCACCAGCTGGGAGTCCACCGACATCCCGTGAACACATCCTGGTTCACCGAGCCCGGTATCATAAACCGTCTCCCCACCTCAACCACTGGATCTCTTCCTGGATCACTGGGTAGCTCAACTGGGCCTCTACATGGACCACGGGAGCCAAAAGCGAGGGGTAATCTATACCGAATGGCTGTCCACAATACATATCATGCATACACAGCATCTAACAATATATCTCATCATATACACATTATTCATTTTAAATCATGAATATACATTATACAATCATTAAATGATTTTGGCATACAAACCAACTCATAACATAAGAATCGCATCTCAGCATAAGAGCCACATCTCAACATAAATACCACATTTCTCGGCATAAAAGCCATATTTCGGCATAAAAGCCACATCTCTCGGCATAAAAGCCACATCTCAGCATAGAAGCCATATCTCTCGGCATAAAAGCCACATCTCGGCATAAAAGCCATAATCTTTAAATATCATAATCATACTTTACATTCGTAATATTCACATAATCAAACATAACTTTATATCTTCTATAACACGATAATTCAATATTTTATCACTTTCCATCATGCACATTCTAAGCATACTTTATACATTATTTTCCATCTTATTCACAATTCACCTCTCATTCATTACCATTCTATTTTCCATAATTGTTAAATACAACGTATAACCACATACATAATCTAATCACATATTCTCCTATATATATATATATATCAATCTCATACTTTCACAGATTTAATTTTTCCAACATAATTATCACAAATCTGTAATCAAATATATACTATAATACTCCCCTTACCTCACTGTCGACGCTCTAAACTCAATTACCAAGATCAATGCGCCGCAACCACTAAAAGATAAAATTACAAAAAGGTTTAAGGTTTTAACCGTTCAAACCTTAATCCAACTCAAGAATATGCTCAGAAATTACTTTCTAAAGCTTTAGAAGCTTACCACAACTTAAACCACAAGTTCTCCGAGAAACCCCTTTTTCCGCTAATCTTTCAACGGCTCTTTCGCAACCTATATAAAGCGGAATCCAAATTCGTCACTCAATCCTTCTTTTGAACACCATAAGGAAACTTTTAATCGGTTTAGAATCTTAAAATTCAAAGTTCCCTTGTTTTCCCCAAAAATGGATAAAGATAGAAATTCTCCATGGAATTCAAAATTGAAAGATCCCATGCGTTAATCTTAAGTTTCTTACCTCTAATCCGCAATTAATTTCAGATTCTAACCTCTTGTTGGCCTTTAATTGTCGCAGGGAAAAGAGAGAAGAAGAAGAACCCCAAAACTTATGTTTTTAACTTCTGCTCTGCAGGCTGTCATCTTGGGTCTTTATTCTGCCCGCGACACTGACGCTACGCGTCCCCCTGACGCTACGCGTCAAGTCTAAATTTTTATATGGACGCTACGCGTCCACTAACGCTACTCGTCAAGTTTTACCCTGACGCTACGCGTCCCACTGACGCTACGCGTCAGGTCCCAAATCAAAATTTTCTTTTTATTTTAATTTTACATCTTATAATAATCTTACTTTATTAAATATCCAAACTCATGAATATAAAACATAGGGATGTTACACTCACCCCCCCTAAGAATAGATTTCGTCCTCGAAATCAACATACCTCTGTAAATAGATCCGGGTATTGTTGTCGCATCTCAGATTCTAATTCCCACGTGTGTGAAATTTCATTGAAATTCTGCCATAAAACTTTCACTAAAGGAATATTCTTATTCCTTAATTGTTTGGTTTGATAACCATCAATACGAAGAGGAATAGTCGGTACCGTCACATCTTCTCTGATTTCAATAATGTCATCTGGAACCACCGTATCATCTCGAGGGATATACTTTCGAAGCTGGGAGACATGAAAAAACATCATGCAACTTTGACAAGACTGTAGGAAGCTCAAGTCTATAGGCAACATTGCCTATTCGCTCTAAAATACGATAAGGTCCAATATACCTAGGACTCAACTTTTTACTACCAATAACTCAACCCACACCTTTCGTAGGTGAAACTTTCAAAAATACTTGATCATCAACTTGAAATATCAGAGGTCTATGTTTAGCATCATAATAGCTTTTCTGACGGTCTTGAGCAACTTTCAATTTATTTCTGATCAATTTAATCTGTTCTGTCATTGATTGAACCATTTCAGGCCCCAATACAAGGACGTCACTACCATCCGCCCAACATAAAGGAGTTTGACATTTTCTACCGTATAAAGCCTCATAAGGAGCCATACCAATACTGCTATGGAAGCTATTGTTATAAGTAAATTCAATCAAAGGTAAATACTGCTCCCAACTCCCTCCATGTTCTATCACACATGCCCGAAGCAAATCTTCCAGAGTTTGTATTGTACGTTCAGATTGTCCATCTGTTTGAGGATGATATGCGGAGCTCATTTTCAACTCAGTGCCTAGCTCACGTTGTAAACTTCTCCAAATTTAGAAGTAAAACGAGGATCACGATCTGACACAATACTGGAGGGTACACCATGCAACCTTATAATTTCTTTCACATAAATATTAGCAAGCTTTTCCAAAGACCATCTCATATTAATAGCAAGAAAATGAGCATTCTTCGTTAATCGATCAACAACAACCCATATGGCATCACATCCAGCACGAGAACAAGGCAAACCCGATACAAAGTCCATAGAAATACTATCCCACTTCCATATCAGAATATCAAGTGGTTGTGCTAACCCTGAAGGTTTCTGATGCTCCACTTTAGACTTTAAGCACACTATACAGGATGCCACATATTCAATTATCATTTTCTTCATCCCCGGCCACCAAAATTGTTGCCGTAAGTCTTGATACATTTTCGTCACACCTGGATGAATACTTAATGAACTCTTATGAGCCTCTGATAGAATCTGTGTTCGAAATTCACCATTGGAGGGCACTATAATACGATTTTTAAACCGCCACAGCCCATTAGAATCTCTATTCAAAGGTAGATTCTTGCCCCGATCTTGGGCATCAATCAACTGTTTTACATCAGTATCATCCTCTTGACATTCAGACAAAGATTTTAAAAACTCATTAGTAATTTTTACAATCCCAATTAGCATACAACCAGGAGAATAAACCACTACAGCTAGGTGCATATCACGAAAACTTTCTAGCAGTTTATATTCTTCTATCATTAAAGATGCAATATGAAGAGATTTCCTGCTCAAAGCATCAGCAACCATATTCGCTTTGCCTGGATGGTATTTTAATTCAAAATCATAATCTTTTAAATATTCCATCCATCGCCTCTGCCTCATGTTCAATTCTTTTTGATCAAATAAGTACTTCAAACTCTTATGATCACTAAACACAACAAAACGGGAGCCATAAAGATAATGTCTCCAAATTTTCAATACAAATACAACCGCCGCTAACTCTAGGTCGTGAGTAGGATAATTCTGCTTATGAAGTCTCAACTGCCTAGAAGCATAGGCTATAACTCTATCTTCTTGCATTAACACACCCCCCAAGCCAGATTTAGAGGCATCACAATATACAACAAATTCTCTGGGCACATCAGGTAAAGCAAGCACAGGGGCAGAAGTCAATTTCTTTTTCAATTCATTAAAACTTTATTCACATTCATCAGTCCAAACAAAAGGACATCCCTTCCTAGTTAATTTGGTCATAGGAAGTGCAATACGAGAGAAACCTTCTATGAAACGTCGGTAATACCCAGCTAAACTAAGAAAACTTCGAATCTCAGTAATAGATTTGGGCCTCTCCCAATTCATAACTGCAATTGTCTTGGAAGGATCAACAGAAACTCCATCACTAGAAATTACATGCCCCAAGAACTGAATACTTTTAACCCAGAATTCATATTTTGACAATTTTGCATATAACTGTCTCTCTCGCAAAATCTGTAAAACAATACGGAGATGCTGAACATGTTCACCCTCGGATCTTGAATATACTAGTATATCATCAATAAACATTACTACAAACTGATCCAAGAAAGGATGAAAGATTCGATTCATATAACTCATGAATACCGCCGGAGCATTAGTAACTCCAAATGGCATCACCACATACTCATAATGACCGTATCTTGTTCGAAAAGCGGTTTTCGGAATATCCTCAGGTTTTACTCTAATCTGATGATATCCGGATCGTAAGTCAATCTTAGAAAAGATACATGCGCCCCGTAACTGGTCAAGTAAATCATCAATCCTTGGTAAAGGATATTTATTTTTAACTGTCAATTTATTTAACTGACGGTAGTCAATACACATTCTCATACTCCCATCTTTCTTTCGTACCAATAATACAGGAGCACCCCAAGGAGAAGCACTAGGTCTAATAAAACCTTTACTTAACAGTTCCTCAACTTACTTTTTCACCTCAGTTAACTCTATAGATAACATACGATACGGTGCACGTGACACTGGCTCGGCACCCAAAACTAAGTCAATCACAAAATCAATTTCCCGGTTTGGAGGTAACCCAGGAATATCTTCCGGAAACACATCCGAAAATTCACTTACAACAGGTATATCAGCAAGAATCAAATTACCTATCCCTGTAAAATAACAATAACAAAAAGAAATATTAACATACCAAATCATTAGGAGTGGATTCAACAGGAAAAACCACCATTTTACGATAGCAATCCACCAGAATCTGATTGGCAGACAACCAATCCATTCCCAGAATAATATCCAGATTTTTCAAGGGCATACAGATTAAATTTGCATTAAAAGTTCGACCTTCAATAGATAAATTTACTCCTTCACACATAGTCATAGTCTTAACCTCAGAACCAGTCGGTGTAGACACAATTATAGCATTATTCATCAATACCATAGGTAATTCAAGATCTCTAGCACAACTTTCAGCAATAAACGAATGAGTAGCTCCAGAATCATATATCACATCTACAAGATTACCAAAAAGAGAACACTTACTGTGCACTAGTTGATCATTATGAATAGCATCAGAAGCATCAAAAGCAAACACTCTCCCAGTAATAACATTCTGAGCACTAGCAGACTGTGTGGTATCAGATTGTCGGATTGGGCCTCCTCGAGCCCCACTACGTCCACCCCTCTGAAACCTACCACCCTGATTCACGGGAGTAAAACCCCTACCCCCTTGTACATTCTTGTGTTGCCTCATAGGACAATCGGGCCTAAGATGCCCAGTCTGACCACAATGATAGCATATAGGCAATTCAAATCTACAGTTTCTAGCCAAATGTCCTTCTCCACCACATTTAAAACAAACTCGATTGTCAGGACGAGTACTGCCTCGACCTCTAACTGGAGAAGAAGATAAAGAAGAAGATCCACTTCGACTAAATCTCTGCTTTTTAAATTCAACTCCTTTAATTCTCAACTGAGATTTATCTTTTCTGAAAGAAACCTTCTGCATCTGAACATTTTCAGTCAACTGTGCTTTATTAACAAGTTCAGCATAGTCCCTAATCCCCAAAGGTACAATAGCAGTATGAAGCTCTATTCTCAAACCAGACTCATATTTAGCACTTTTATTACTTTCAGTACCTTCTAAGGAAAAAGGGTAATAAAAGTCACATAACTCATCAAATTTAGCTGTATATTCAGCTACAGACATCCTTCCCTGTTCAAGATGTAAGAATTCCATCTCTTTTCTAGTTTTATAATTATCAGGAAAGTATTTTGCCAAAAACCTCTTTTTAAAATTGACCCAGTTTAAGGCCTCATTAGCATTGATCATCTGAGGTTTGGCACGTGTCCACCAGACCCTAGCTTCATCACGCAACTGATAAGTAGAGAATACCACTTTTTGTTCCTCAGTACATTCAAAATAATCAAACATTTGTTCCATTTCTCTGAGCCACATATAAGCTCCATCATAATCACGTCCACCCTTATACACTGAGGGATTTCGCTTTAGAAATTTATCAAGGGTTGGGCCAGATTCAGCCCTTCCCATCAGCTGAGAAAACTTTTCTAAGAAGTCACCCTCAGTGGTTGAATTAGAAGTACCAGCCATTCTACAATTAACATATCACATCATTAATAATCAAACAAATTAAATATAATCCATAATCAATACCTCAATACCAGGAAGTGCGGCTAATGGATAACCAATAAGCACAATGCCAGGATTCCTAAAAATTCACCTTTTACACATATATAATTCCATACATACAAATGAATACACAAACAAATCTCATTACTTTCTATCATTTCTACCCACAAGGTTTACAATCCTGAATAGTCTTGCTCTGATACCAATTGTGACATCCCTCTTCAAATAATATTTATTTTATTCAATTTATTGATTTTCACAATAAATTTTTTCACGTTTCTAAAATTAAATTACATTACAAAAATAATAAATAAATAAATGCATCTTATAAAAATTACCCAAATTATAATTTAAAATAAATAATTTATAGTCCTCAAAATCATTTAAGTTGAAATAATCTTAAAACCTGAAACAGGGGTCTGACGCTACGCGCCAGTCCCACGCTAGGCGTGAGAGTGCATTCGTAGCCCTGACGCTGAGCGCCAGGATGACGCTACGCGTGGGCTTATCAGTGACAACACCTGATGCTGTCACACATTTTAGGCCTTTTGACCAATTACTAACTTATCAAATTAGCTCATTCCAGGTCTAATTGCCACAAAACTTAATGGTCCATATGTTTTTCCTCATTCTGAAACTATTGGCGATGTTCGTTCGCAAAAATTCCAACATATGCTCAAGTTATGCACGAAATACAACTTAACCACTTTATGTGCAATACTCTTACACCAAACACCCTAAATGATTCTTAAATGATCCAAATCCAATGTATACCACTTTTAAATATTCTTATGGACTTATTGATACTTAGCAAAGGTATTGAAACTCACTGAAACTCAAATTCACGTATCCCGTTTCTCAAAGTCACAGGAATGGCTACTAATTCAAATCTCTAAATCTATTCAATTCATCGATACAACATTCAATCATTTCAAATAACTATTACAGCACAAAGACATCCACAGAACCTGCCTATAATGCATGATTTACTACAGTATAGCTCTATGCCATAACCATAGTCATCCAACAGCACCTGGTCATCACAGATGCATAATATCTAATGGCTCAACGCCATTACATAATCACATCACCTAAACCACACACATATTATACTATGCATAAGTTCACACTCCCACAGATTTACACACATATCTACATATATCTACTGACGGCTCAGTGCCATTAGGCATCACGAACAAGTAACAACAACACATACTTCTACAAATCTACGAGATAATATATTCACATATAAATATATACAAGATATACATTCCAAACTCCTCTGGCATTACTCCTTGCTCATTTTTGTACTGGTTTCCGCAGCATCCGCAACATCCTTGGGTTTATTCATTGTGAACATAAAATAAGGGTGAGTATATATATCACAAGAATGATACAACTACATAATCAGAGTTGATATCACCTGGAGAATCTCATTCTCCTGCCTGGGTTATTGATCCACTAAACTCTTCTCATATGAACCCAACATATCATAATCCATCATAATCATCATAAATTCATTATGTTCACATCATAACAAATATCTCGCAACATTGAGATAAATTAATTTTAAGCACCCATACTTAATCAATTCATTTCACAATTCATTATTTCAATCATATCATTATCATATCAATGCAATAATCTGCATATCAGTCAAGGAGTATAATTCACAACTGACTCTCATATACATCAGACACCTAGTATCCGGATACTAACGAATCAGCCACCAGCTGGGAGTCCACCGACATCCCGTGAACACATCCTGGTTCACCGAGCCCGGTATCATAAACCGTCTCCCCACCTCAACCACTGGATCTCTTCCTGGATCACTGGGTAGCTCAACTGGGCCTCTACATGGACCACGGGAGCCAAAAACGAGGGGTAATCTATACCGAATGGCTGTCCACAATACATATCATGCATACACAGCATCTAACAATATATCTCATCATATACACATTATTCATTTTAAATCATGAATATACATTATACAATCATTAAATGATTTTGGCATACAAACCAACTCATAACATAAGAATCGCATCTCAGCATAAGAGCCACATCTCAACATAAATACCACATTTATCGGCATAAAAGCCATATTTCGGCATAAAAGCCACATCTCTCGGCATAAAAGCCACATCTCAACATAGAAGCCATATCTCTCGGCATAAAAGCCACATCTCGGCATAAAAGCCATAATCTTTAAATATCATAATCATACTTTACATTCGTAATATTCACATAATCAAACATAACTTTATATCTTCTATAACACGATAATTCAATATTTCATCACTTTCCATCATGCACATTCTAAGCATACTTTATACATTATTTTCCATCTTATTCACAATTCACCTCTCATTCATTACCATTCTATTTTCCATAATTGTTAAATACAACGTATAACCACATACATAATCTAATCACATATTCTCCTATATATATATATATCAATCTCATACTTTCACAGATTTAATTTTTCCAACATAATTATCACAAATCTGTAATCAAATATATACTATAATACTCCCCTTACCTCACTGTCGACGCTCTAAACTCAATTACCAAGATCAATGCGCCGCAACCACTAAATGATAAAATTATAAAAAGGTTTAAGGTTTTAACCGTTCAAACCTTAATCCAACTTAAGAATATGCTCAGAAATTACTTTCTAAAGCTTTAGAAGCTTACCACAACTGAAACCACAAGTTCTCCGAGAAACCCTTTTTTCCGCTAATCTTTCAACGGCTCTTTCGCAACCTATATAAAGCGGAATCCAAATTCGTCACTCAATCCTTCTTTTGAACACCATAAGGAAACTTTTAATCGGTTTAGAATCTTAAAATTCAAAGTTCCCTTGTTTTCCCCAAAAATGGATAAAGATAGAAATTCTCCATGGAATTCAAAATTGAAAGATCCCATGCGTTAATCTTAAGTTTCTTACCTCTAATCCGCAATTAATTTCAGATTCCAACCTCTTGTTGGCCTTTAATTATCGCAGGGAAAAGAGAGAAGAAGAAGAACCCCAAAACTTATGTTTTTAACTTCTGCTCTGCAGGCTGTCATCTTGGGTCTTTATTCTGCCCGCGACACTGACGCTACACGTCCCCCTGACGCTACGCGTCAAGTCTAAATTTTTATATGGACGCTACGCGTCCACTAACGCTACTCGTCAAGTTTTACCCTGACGCTACGCATCCCACTGACGCTACGCGTCAGGTCCCAAATCAAAATTTTCTTTTTATTTTAATTTTACATCTTATAATAATCTTACTTTATTAAATATCCAAACTCATGAATATAAAACATAGGGATGTTACACCTTTACTTGTTTCCCCTTTTGACATGCATCACAAAATTTGTTTTCAAATTTAAGCTTTGGTAAACCGATTACTAACTCTTTAGAAACAAGTTTATTCAAATGGTCTACATGTATATGAGTTATTCTTCTATGCCATAGCCAAGTTTCATCTTCTCTAGTCATAAAGAATTATACATCATTTGAGGACAAACTATCCATATCAATCATGTAAATATTATCAATTCTTTGACCTACAAACTTGATTTCCTTATTAATCTTATGTTTAATTATGCAACAGTTTGATTCAAACAAAACTCTATATCCTTTGTCACATAATTGACTAATGCTAAGTAAATTGTGTTTGAGGCCTTCAACATATAATACATCAATGGTTTTTCTTGACAATTTGTATTTACTAGAAAGCATGATAAATTTATCATACAACTCTTCAAAAGCATCTAGTAATTCATTCTTATCTAAATCAAGAAAACTTACCTCATCATCTTTTTCTTGGTGATTTGTCATCAAGTAAAGATTTGCTTCTTCATTTTCAGACTCATTGGAACTACTTACATCGTTTTCATCCCAAGCGATGTAAGCTCTTCTTCTTCCTCTTTTCTCCTTGTTCTTTTTCTTTAGATTTGGGCAATCTACTTTGAAGTGTCATTCTTTTCCACATTCAAAACAATTTGGTGAAGAAGAGGATTCATTAGAGATTAGTTTCTTACCTTGGGGTTTGAAGTTCTTTTGGAATCTTTTGTTCTTCATAAACTTTCCAAATCTCTTCACAAATAAACCAAATTCTTCTTCTTCGTCAAGGTCACTACATGATTCTTCTTCATGTGTAGAGGTGGCCTTGAGAGCTAAGCCTTTCTTCTTGGAGGATTTTTCTTCTTCCTCCGCTTGCTTCAAAACTCTTAGTTCTTGCTCTTGCTCTTGTAGTTTTCCGAAGAGTGTGGCAAGTGACATCTCATTGATACTTGGGGATTGTTTGATGGCGGTGACGAGCGGTTGCCATTCCCTACTAAGACTTTTCAAAACTTTGTGCACAAGCTCTTTGTTAGTGTATGCTTTACCAAGAGCAATGAGATGATTGATTATAAGAGTAAATCTCTTTTGCATTTCTACTATGGTTTCCCCTGAATTTATTCTAAAGCTTTCATATTGGCTAGTCAAGGTACTGATCTTGGAGTCTTTTACATCACTAGTACCTTCGTGAGTTACTTGTAAAGTATCTCACATTTCCTTAGCGGATTTACAAGTCATTATTCTAAAAAATTCATCGGGACCTAATGCCATAGTGATGAGATTTCTAGCCTTATAACCGTATTGCACTTTCTTCTCCTCATCACTAGTCCATTCTTCCATAAGCTTTTCAACATTTTTATCATTGACAGTATGCATGGGTGTATAAGGACCATTTTCAATGGCATTCCAAATTCTTAAATCAATAGATTGAATAAAGATTTTTATTCTTTCCTTCGAAAAGACATAGCCTTCCCCATTGAAAGCGGGAGGTCTATTTATGGCACCACCCTTGGGAAAAAGGTTTAGAGAACTTGAGGCCATCTTATCTCTTGAAGCTGTTAAGCTTGATCTACCAAGAGTCAAGCTCTGATACCACTTGTTATTCAAGTGGCCTCAATACTCAAGAGGGGGGTGAATTGAGTTTTTAAAACTTTGCTTGGAATACCTTTGAACTTGATTCTTTTATTACAAGTTTAGAGATTAGGCAAGTGAGATCAAGTAAGATACAAAAGACAATGCAAAACAAGAGGTAAATATGGATGAGGTAATTTGTCAAACACTTGGTGTGTAATATTCAAAGTTAATTAATTCAAGCAAGCTTAAGTATGTAAATCACAATCAACCAACACAAATCAATAAAATACAGTATATGAATGTAAAAGAGTAAGGGAGAAGAGCTTGCAAACCAATTTAACGAGTTCCACCAACCCCGGTGTACGTCTCGCCTTCAAGCAACCCACTTGAAGGATTTCTACTATTGAAGTTTAGAGATTACAAGCTATGAACAATTGCAGCTTCCTAGTGTCCCACACTCAAGAACTCAATCCTCACTAGTACAAGGGCAACCCACCCAATCTCTTAAACTCTCAATACCCAAAGGTTGAACCCCAACCTTTATGACCACTCAACCTAGAGTAAAAAGCTTTTGTGTTTGGTAGTGTTTATAAGATATGAACTCTTTAAATAGAGTAGATACACAAGTGAATGCTCTCTTAAATTTCTAGCTCTCTGATAAGTGCTTATTTTGTGATTAAATTTATGACTCAATTGGATCCATTTCCCGAAATACTTAACTAAATTGATAAAATTGAGCATGATCTTTACCATAAATAAGTAAATAAGCTTGCTCTGAAAAATATTGAGGACAGGTTCCAAAAGCTTGATAGAAATTCAAGAGGATTCAGCATCATCAGAACCCCACGCTTAAGGGTTAACATCAAGCACGCTTGAGCGCAGCCTTGTTGAAGGACTAAAGAAAACAGAGAGTTTCAGGAACCTCTCACGCTCAAGCGGGAGAATGCGTCGCTTGAGCGTGAGTCCTAAAACGCCCAAGCGAGGAGCAAGCGTGACCCTGAGCGTGGATTGAAAGACAAAAGGCAGCATCAGACTTACCCACGCTTGAGCGTGAGAAGGGGACGCTCGAGCGTGACCACAAGAGCGCTTGAGCGCGGCTGAAAAGGATCAAGCGTGAGCGTGAGCGTGATTTCATGCATGCCTGGCGCTCAAGCGTGGAACCATGGAGCTTAAAGCGTGACTGAATTGAATTAAGGAACAGGATCAGGGGCATCTCACGCTCAAGCGTGATAAGAAGCCGCTTGGGCGTGACCTCGATCCCGCTTGAGCGTAGCTTGAGCGTGGAACATATCTGTGAGGATAGAGGAGCTCGCTTAAAGCGTAACAGGCCCAGCTTGAAGCGAAGGATCAAGCATATGTTAAACAAAGGAGCCACGCTTAAGCGTGGTCAAGGAAGCTCAAGCGCAAGGCAATCAAAAAGCATCAGAGCCCTTCACGCTTGAGCGTGACCATCAAGCTCAAGCGTGACTCACACAGCATGGGTTTCTTCATTCTTTATTCACCAATAATGCGATGCCAACTCGCCCACTTTCTTCTGTTTCCACCAGTCTCTGAAAGATGCCGCATGGGTTCTACGTAAGTGGGGCAAGAGAAGCTGAGTCAAAACTCCTATAAATCAAGCTGCAAACAGAGCACAAATCATCAATCTCCTAACATCTGATACATCAGATCCATCCTCTGTATTTTTCATTTCACACTTTCCATTTTCTGTATTCATTTCTTTGATGGTGAAAATGCAAGGCATGAGTAACTAATTTCCCTTATGGGATTAGCTGTAATCCATTCAACACTGAAGTAATGCTGTCGTAAGTTTTCATTGAGTAATGAGATTTGATAAAGTTTCTGTATTTCCTTCTGCGTTTAATGCCTGAAAGTACTTGATCACTATTTTCTTGTTCTAAGTTTTCTTGAGTATGCTGGGAAGTGACTTTTGAAAGCAGACTCTGAAAGAAATGCTTGTTGTGAGTAGGTAGCCAGGGATGGCGTCTAACGCAACAAACGTCAAAACAATCGATCGATAATGCTGGAATGGTTTCCAAAGTGACTGAGGGATCAGCGGTTTGGAAATCATTCTTATGAATTTTGTAGTCGAGGGATCGATGCAAATGACTTTGATTGTGACGTAGAACTTATCTTTTCGATTTACTTATATGGAAACTTATGCAGCTTACAGAAGTGAAGATGTGATGAAGCCAATCCCTGTTTTACAAAACTGATTTTTCCAACCTCATTTACTGTCATCTTTTGCACAATATTATTCTCTATTATTCTGTTACTTACTGTTTTTCATTCAACAACATTCACAACAAACCCAAACAAAAACTTTCTGCCAAGTCAATTCAAACTAAAGTCTTCATTCTAGCACCTCCTCAGTGGAACGACAACTATACTGTATTACAACTTCTGTGTTTAAACTTGGCACATTCATTTCATTGAGTTCATATTATACAAACTTGATTCTCTTTCAGCAAACTCAATATAAGCAAAACACCTATCAAGTTTTGGCGCCGTTGCCGGGGAGGTGATTTGAGCTTGAATATTTTAGCATTGAATTGATAAGACAGTGTAAATAAATTTGTTTTCAATTTGTTTTTATTTTTACCTTGCTACTTTGAATTCTTGATTCATGATCTTGAGAGGACAGGGTACAAAAGAACAACTTGCATTTGATCCTGAGATAGACAGATTCCTCAAGAAAATCAAGAAAGTCAAGAAGAACTTCCACGTAGGACAAACTTCCTCTCTTACAATGGAGAACAACAACAATAATCAAAATCCACCAAGGAGAACACTTGGAGATTACACATTGCAACAAGGACCTAGACACTACTCAAGCATTGCTATACCAAATACAATCAGGGCTATAGAAATGAAACCTGCATGCCTTAGTTTAATTAGTTCCCATCAATTTCATGGAATGTCCAGTGAAGATCCTTACACTCACTTGGCCACATTCTATGAATTGGTAGGAACAATGGGATTTGAACAGGAAGTAATTGAGGCAGCATACCTGAGATTGTTTCCTTTTTCTCTTGCAGGAAAAGCTAAAGAATGGCTCCAGTCACACCCAAATCAAAGCTTGAACAGCTGGGAGACAGTGGAGGAAAAATTCCTACACAGATTCTTCCCACCATCCAGATTCATCAAGGCTAAATCAGATATCACAACATTTAAACAAAGCCATGATGAACCCTTTTGTGAAGCATGGGAACGCTTCAAATCTCTCCTCAGAAGATGCCCAAACCATGGACTGGAAGATATTGCCCAATTGAATATCTTTTACAGTGGTTTAAAGGGTGATACTAAAATGATTTTGGATGCAGTAGCTGGAGGAACCATGATGACAGTGGATGCAGAGCAAGCTACAAGGATCATTGAAGCATTATCATCCACAGATTACCAGGCTCAGCATGACAGAACACAAATCCAAAAGAAGGGAGTGTTGGAACTTAATACAACAGATGCCATTTTGGCTCAAAATAAGATTTTGACACAACAAATTGAAGTTCTGACACAGCAAATGGCAAAACTCCCGCAACAACTGCATGCTGTACAGTCCTCTACAGGAAACCAACAAGCACAAATTAGATGTGACTTTTGTGGAGGAGAACATCAGAATGGACACTGCCAAGGAGAACAAGGAGACCAATCTATCCTCTATATGAATAACCAAGGTAAGCAAAGTAACTTCAATAACAATACTTACCCCAATAATTTTTCACAGGGATGGAGGAATAGTCAAAATGGTGGATGGAAGCAAGAAGCAAGCACATCCAACAGACAGCAACCTTATCAGCAAGGTCCTTCATTGACAGAAAGGACATCAAAACTAGAGGACACTCTAGAAAAATTCATGCAGGTCTCAATCACCAACCAAAAGAACACTGATGCTTCGATAAGAAACCTGGAGACACAAGTGGGGCAATTGGCTCGCCAAATTGCAGAGCATCACAACTCTCAATTTGGGGCTAATACACACCCAAATCCAAAGGAGCAATGCAAAGCAATCACAACAAGAAGTGGAAAGGTCATTGGACAAAAAGAGAATGACAAGGTGGAAGAAAAAGTAGAAAAAGAAAAAGAAACAGAAGAGGAAGTTAGTGAAAAGAAGAATAATGATATGAAGGAGGAAGTTGAAAAAGAAAAAAAGAAAGAAATGAAAGAGGGGAAGAAGAAGGTGGACGACCCAACACCACAACTGAAGAGCTTGCCGTATCCAAAGAACCCTTCAAAAATGGACAAAGAAAGGCAATTTGCAAGATTTATGGATATCTTCAAAAGGTTACAAATAAACATACCTTTTGTGGAAGCCATGGAGCAAATGCCAACTTACGCTAAATTTATGAAGGAACTGTTAACAAAGAAGAAGAGATTTTCTGAAGAAACAGTGGAGCTTGCAGCAGGCTGCAGTGCCATCATTCAAAAGGCACTGCCACAAAAAACAAAAGACCCCGAAAGTTTCACAATCCCAGTAACTATTGGTACTCTACCAGTAGGAAAAGCACTCTTGGATTTGGGAGCAAGCATTAATCTAATGCCTCTCTCAATGGTGAAAAAAATTGGAGATCTTGAGGTGAAGCCAACCCGGATGACCCTCCAGCTGGTGGATAGGTCTATGAAATTTCCATATGGCATAGCTGAAGATGTACTGGTAAGAGTTGACAAGTTTGTGTTTCCTGTAGATTTTGTCATAATGGATATAGAAGAAGATGCAGAAGTACCTCTCATTTTGGGGAGACCCTTCATGAAGACTGCAAAAGTAATCATTGATGTGGATGACGGGAAGTTAAAAGTGAGAGTACAAGATGAAGAAGTAAATTTCAACATGTTTGATGCAATGAAATACCCAAAAGACAAACAACAGTGCTTCAAAATTGACATTGAAGAAGATGCCATCAGAGAACAAACCAACGAATGGTTCAACAGAGACCCACTAGAGAAGCTGAACATTGGAGCAATGGAGGAAGACAAGAAGGACAAGCCAGATGCTCAAAAAGAAAGTCACTTTGAAAGGCTGTCTGAGGAAACAAAAGAAGTTGTCCCACCAAAAGTGGAGTTAAAAGCTTTACCTCCACACTTGAAATATGTCTTTCTTGATAATGATAACCAAAAACCTGTTATTATTAATAGGGAATTGACAGGTACAGAAGAGAAGCAGTTGATTCAAGTGTTAAAGGAACATTCAACAGCGATTGGATGGAGGCTGGAAGATTTGAAGGGAATAAGCCCAGCTTACTGCACTCATCACATTTACATGGAACAAGAATTCAAACCAATTGCTCAGCCACAGAGACGTTTGAACCCAACTATGAAGGAAGTGGTAAAAGGGGAGGTAACTAAATTACTAGAAGCTGGTATAATCTATCCTATTTCTGATAGCTCTTGGGTAAGTCCTGTGCAGGTTGTTCCAAAGAAAGGAGGAATCACTGTCATACAGAATGAGAAGCATGAATTGATCCCTACAAGAACAGTCACAGGATGGAGGATGTGTATCGATTACAGGAAACTAAACACTGCTACCCGGAAAGATCACTTCCCTCTACCCTTCATGGATCAAATGTTAGAAAGACTTGCAGGTCAAGCATACTACTGCTTCCTAGATGGATACTCAGGGTATAACCAGATCGCAGTTGCACCTGAAGATCAAGAAAAAACAGCATTCACATGTCCCTTTGGGGTATTTGCATACAGAAAAATGCCCTTCGGATTGTGCAATGCCCCTGCAACATTTCAAAGATGTATGCTTGCTATCTTCTCTGATTTGGTGGAAAAATGCATAGAGGTTTTCATGGATGATTTCTCTGTTTTTGGTTCATCATTTGATCAATGTTTGAATAATTTGACCATTGTGTTGAAAAGATGTGTAGACACCAATTTGGTTTTGAATTGGGAAAAATGTCACTTCATGGTGACTGAAGGCATTGTATTAGGACATCAAATCTCCAAAAGAGGTATTGAAGTGGACAAAGCAAAGGTAGAAGTAATCGAGAAATTGCCACCACCAGGAAATGTAAAAGGAGTCAGAAGCTTCTTGGGCCATGCAGGATTTTATAGAAGGTTCATCAAGGACTTCTCAAAAATTGCAAAGCCTTTGAGTAATCTCTTAAACAAAGACACTCCTTTTATTTTTGATGATTCTTGTTTACATGCCTTTGAAACTCTAAAGCATAAACTAACATGTGCACCTGTAATAGTTGCCCCTGATTGGGGACTAGACTTTGAAATGATGTGTGATGCCAGTGATTATGCTGTTGGGGCCGTATTAGGACAAAGAAAGGCTAAAATTTTTCATGTTATACACTATGCTAGTAAAGTTTTAAATCCTGCACAAACAAATTATGCAACAACAGAAAAAGAACTCTTAGCAATAGTGTATGGCCTGGAAAAATTTAGACCTTATCTGATTGGTTCCAAGATTACTATTTTTACTGACCATGCTGCCATTAAATATCTGTTGAATAAGCCTGATTCTAAGCCCAGACTAATTAGATGGATCTTGCTAATGCAAGAATTCAACCTAGTAGTCAAAGACAAAAAGGGCAGCGAAAATTTTATTGCAGATCATTTGTCCCGACTTGTCAATCAGGAAGTCACACGGCTCCAACATGAAGTGAAGGAAGAATTCCCTGATGAAAAGCTACTAATGATGAAAGAACGGCCATGGTTTGCAGACATGGCCAACTTTAAAGCTGCTGGAGTACTGCCTGATGACCTTTCATGGCAGCAGAAGAAGAAGTTTCTAAGGGATGCAAAGCAATTCATATGGGATGACCCCTACCTATTCAAACTTGGATCAGATCACATCTTGAGGAGATGTGTGTCCCAAGAGGAGGCTGAGAGCATCCTATGGCACTGTCACAGCTCACCCTATGGAGGACATTTCAATGGGGAAAGGACAGCAGCAAAGATCCTCCAATCAGGTTTTTATTGGCCCTCTTTGTTTAAAGATGCTAATGTTTTTGTGCAGCATTGTGAAGCATGTCAGAAGACAGGAAACATATCAAAAAGACATGAGATGCCCTTGACTGCCATCCTTGAAATAGAAGTCTTTGATTGCTGGGGCATCGATTTTACTGGGCCATTACCAATGTCATTCTCAAATGAGTACATAATTGTGGCAGTAGATTATGTCTCTAAGTGGGTGGAAGCCATGGCATGTACTAAAGCTGATGCCAAGACTGTTATCAAATTTCTTAAGAAACACATTTTCAGCAGGTTTGGCACCCCAAGAGTTTTAATAAGTGATGGAGGCTCTCATTTCTGCAACAGTCAACTCCAAAGATGCCTTGAACATTATGGAGTCAAGCACAAAGTAACTTCCCCTTATCATCCTCAAGCCAATGGCCAAGTGGAAGTATCCAACCGAGAAATTAAGAGGATACTTGAGAAGACAATCAGCCAAAGCAGAAAAGACTGGTCATTGAAATTAGATGACGCTTTATGGGCCTATAGAACAGCATACAAGGCACCAACTGGATTTTCACCTTATCAATTGGTATATGGTAAAAATTGCCATCTTCCAGTGGAACTTGAACATAAAGCATTTTGGGCACTGAAAACCCTCAACTATGACCCAAAGGCATCAGCTGAAGAAAGGAAGATTCAGATGCACAAATTAGAAGAATGGAGGAATCATGCCTATGACTCATCCAGGATCTATAAAGAGAAAATGAAGGTTTACCATGATAGACACATCATGAAAAAAAGTTTTCACCAGGGACAATCTGTTCTTCTTTTCAACTCAAGGATGAAACTATTCCCAAGAAAACTCAAGTCTAAATGGTCAGGACCCTTTATTGTCAGGGAGGTGAAACCTTATAGAGCTATTGAGTTGCAAGATCCAAAATCTGAAAGAACTTGGGTCGTGAACGGACAGAGAATAAAGCCCTATTTAGGGGGAGAAGTGGAGAAGGTTGCCACTGATATCCTGCTAAAAGACCCATGATCAAACTCAGGCGTCGAGCTAATGACGTTAAACAAGCGCTTATTGGGAGGCAACCCAATCTTTTGTGTTTTATTTCTTTGAAAATTTTTCAAAAATAAAAAAATAAAAATAAAAATAAAAAAGTTTCTGTTTACCTTGTAGAAGAGTCTCAAACAAAGGCAAACAAAACTGGAGTTGGAGGCTGAGTTCAGAGAGACATGAGGACATCACCACGCTCAAGCGTGGATAATCCAGCTTAAGCGAGCCAAGGTAAGTCCTAAACCATCTCATCAAGCTTAAGCGTGAGAGTCAAGCTTAAGCGTGACACCTCTGCTAAAGAAATTTTCAACAAAATAAACCCGATCTCGCTTAAGCGTGACCTATTACGCTTAAGCGAAAGGATCTGGACAGCAATCAGAGGCTGACACGCTCAAAGCAAGACTCCTGCGCCCAAGCGAGAAGTTAAACTAAGCATCAGATGGGTGGTCACGCTCAAGCGTGATACTTTGGCGCTCAAGCGCAACACCACTACGCTCAAGCGTGCCAAACATGCGCTCAAGCGAGACATTGAATAGAGCATCAGGTATTTAAATGTTGTACGCTCAAGCGAGATAAAAACCAGCCTGAGCGAGGAAAGCATACCTTGGAGCAATGCCCACACGCTTAAGCGTGATAAACCTGCGCTCAAGCGCGAAACTCTTACGCCCAAGCGTGACAAAAACACGCTCAAGCGTGAAGTTTTCATTCCCAAACTTTGCATCCAGGCCGATCACGCTCAAGCGTGGTTATATTGCGCTCAAGCGTGAAGTTTCTATTCTCAAATTTGCATCCAGATCGATCACGCTCAAGCGTGGTTGCATTGCGCTCAAGCGTGGAATTCAAGCGTGAATGCAAACAGCCCCTGATGCTAATAAATGCTGAATTTTGAAACCGCCCACTCTCTCACTCACGTAACCGTTCATCAACGCCTTCTGACTCTCTAAGTTTTGTAACCACCCTCTCTTCTCCAATAATTGTCTTTTCCCTTTCATTTCATAAATCACACTTTTATTTTGCAAACCATTCTCTCTAGCACGTTCGGATCCTTCCAGGTAACCACTGCACCATCCTTTCTTTTTGAACTAACAGCATATGTGTTAGGGAGGATTTATACCTTTCTTTTTTCACATGTTGATGTCATTTCTCTCTGTGTTTAATGAATGCTATGATCTATACTTGGTTGTTCCTGAATTATTAGAGAAAGACATTCAAGGTTTGGTTCTTGTGTTTCACTTTCATTGTAATGCATGTCCCTTTTCTATCTCACATTCTTTTAATGCATGCTGAATGTTTGATAAAAGTCCTAAAAGGAAGTATTTTAAGTGCAAAGTGGTTCTTAACCTTCTTGCAGATGGCCAGAACCAAGCAAACTGCACCAAATCCCCCTGCCACCACTTCCCCAAAAAGAAGTTCCCGAAAGAACAAGGGCAAAAGACCACGAACAGATAAACAAGATGATGCTCCAAGATTCAGGAAGCAAGGCAACAGCAAGCGGTATGAAGACATCTCAAATTGGACATTCATACCAGAAAGGAAAGTAGACTTGGCCTTGGGAGAATGCGATGCCTTCCTGCAGATTATAAGAAGGAGAAATTGGCTAAAAGTATGTTACCCAAGGGAGAAATTTGACCCTGAAGTGGTAAGAGAATTCTATGCAAACGCGTGGACAAGAGATGGAGGGGGGGAACGAAAAACCTATGTGCGGGGTACCTGGCTCTCATATGACAGAGACACCATCAATTTCTACTTGGGGAACATCATGACCTTAGGAGAAGGGGAAATCTGCGAATATGCTGCCATGGTTGCAAGGAACCAGTTCATTGCCACACATGACCTTGAAGCCGCTATCTGTGTTCCAGGACACCACTTTCAAATGGGGCAAGGAGAGACACCAATGAGAGTTTTAAGAAAGGACATGACTACTATTGCTCAAGTTTGGACTTCCTTCTTATTAGCTAACATAGCACCTAACGCTCATGTCTCTGATTTGATTTTTAGTAGGTGTTATCTCCTATACTGCATTATGAGAGAGGACATCTCTATTGATCTAGCCCAAGTACTATCGGATGAAATCCACAAGTTTGTGATTTCTGATCAGAAGTACTCCCAGGCAGGTCAAAAGGTAAAAGGGAGTCTTGGTTTTCCTGCCTTTATCACTGATTTTTGTGCAGCTCATGGTGTTGAGGTACAAGACCTCAAACCAATCAGGCCTTCAATAGACAAACGCTTCATTGAGCGTTACTGCAGTAATCCAGCACTCCCTGCAACTGATGCACCTCCTCCACATGCCTCACAAGCAGCACAGCAAGCATTCAGCACTGCACCTGCCCACCCCCCCCTCAGCACTGAAACCAACCTGATTTTACAAGGCATTCACATCCTGAAAGTTCAAAACAGCCATCTCCTAGCCCAGCAGAACGCTCAGCATAGAGGTTTGTTACATGTTCACAATGGTCTTTATCATAGCATTCCTGCAGGTCAACACAATCCATGGATGCCACCTGCCCAGTTTGAGGCCCTGCTTGCTTGGCCTGGGGACAGGCCTCCGTTTGTGGGAGGAGGTGAGGCTACACAGGAGGATAGGCCAGGAACTTCAACTCAGGGACCTCCAGAAAGAGACTTGGGAACAGAGGAGGACTCATCCGAGGAAGAGTGAAACTTTTTAATGCTTTCAGTTCTTGACAATTAAAATTGCTACTTAGTTTGACAATTTATAGCTTTACTTTATCTTTAGAACAGCACACTTTAGAAATTGCATGAGATTATCTTCCTGTGATTATTCCTATCTGCTTGTGATTATTCTTGTTTGTTTGTGATTATTCCTGTTTTGATGATTAAAACTTTGAACATCTTTGAAAACCCCAACCAAAGATTTCGCCTTTTGAACAAAGAAAAGTTTCTAAGCAGCACAATGTTTTTAGGCAACAACACTGATTTTTTTAGGCAAAATGACTTAATTAAGAACCAAGGAACTGGAATGCATGTATTGTTGCTTGTTTATATGACTTGAACCCTTTTCTGTTAGAATAAGGAAGTAACCTTTATATCTTGATGAGAGGTGAGAAAAATCTAAACACTTGAGAGCCTCATTTGAAATTGTTAAATTAGCATTGACTGATTTTCTAATTAAACCTTTTTCTTAAGAAACAAGCAAGGAAATGATAAGGCAATTTTGAAAAATAATTAGCCAAGAGCCAAAAAGCTACCCTGATAAAAATATCCGATTTTTTTTTGGCAGCCCATCTTTGAGCCATAAAAGCATAAAAATTTTTCTCTGCCCTGAGCTAAGCATAAAAGCAAAAATTCTATCCTACCTGCATGTTCATCTTGAAAAAGAGCATAAAATATTTTTCTCAAAAGAAGATGAAACAAATGGAGGCAGTAGAAGAAAATGCAAAAAGAATAGTAAGCTCTCCAAAATTGTATAAAAGAGCTGGAGGAAAACAAAAGAAAATTCTGAAGTTTCAATGCAAAGAAGGAGCCTTCTAATTTGTTAAATAAATTAACCAAAAACACTTATGCTCTTCTTTAAACATGCGTTTTGAAACCAAGAAAAACCAAAGATTCTTGTTAGCCCAGCCTCATTACATCCTTAAAAGACCTTTTGATCCTTGCTATTCATTTGAATTTTGGTTTTACTAGAAATGACGGCCAATGTTAACGAAGCAGTTCTAATGATGGATGAGTGAAACAGACACATGGTAAGAAATAATGAGAATTCTATATTCTTACAGCAATGGGTTACATGCTTTATGAACAAGGTAATGGTACATTACATTTCAAGGAATTGGTATTAAGAAAATCATTTGCCTAGACATCAACTCAGATTACTGTCTTTTAAACTTTTTGTCTGCAACAGAAACTTAGATTTTGGAACGCTTGATCCCCTTTCCTAAACTTCTTTTTACTTGAGGACAAGCAAAAATCTAGGTTGGGGAGAGTTTGATAAGTGCTTATTTTGTGATTAAATTTATGACTCAATTGGATCCATTTCCCGAAATACTTAACTAAATTGATAAAATTGAGCATGATCTTTACCATAAATAAGTAAATAAGCTTGCTCTGAAAAATATTGAGGACAGGTTCCAAAAGCTTGATAGAAATTCAAGAGGATTCAGCATCATCAGAACCCCACGCTTAAGGGTTAACATCAAGCACGCTTGAGCGCAGCCTTGTTGAAGGACTAAAGAAAACAGAGAGTTTCAGGAACCTCTCACGCTCAAGCGGGAGAATGCGTCGCTTGAGCGTGAGTCCTAAAACGCCCAAGCGAGGAGCAAGCGTGACCCTGAGCGTGGATTGAAAGACAAAAGGCAGCATCAGACTTACCCACGCTTGAGCGTAAGAAGGGGACGCTCGAGCGTGACCACAAGAGCGCTTGAGCGCGGCTGAAAAGGATCAAGCGTGAGCGTGAGCGTGATTTCATGCATGCCTGGCGCTCAAGCGTGGAACCATGGAGCTTAAAGCGTGACTGAATTGAATTAAGGAACAGGATCAGGGGCATCTCACGCTCAAGCGTGATAAGAAGCCGCTTGGGCGTGACCTCGATCCCGCTTGAGCGTAGCTTGAGCGTGGAACATATCTGTGAGGATAGAGGAGCTCGCTTAAAGCGTAACAGGCCCAGCTTGAAGCGAAGGATCAAGCATATGTTAAACAAAGGAGCCACGCTTAAGCGTGGTCAAGGAAGCTCAAGCGCAAGGCAATCAAAAAGCATCAGAGCCCTTCACGCTTGAGCGTGACCATCAAGCTCAAGCGTGACTCACACAGCATGGGTTTCTTCATTCTTTATTCACCAATAATGCGATGCCAACTCGCCCACTTTCTTCTGTTTCCACCAGTCTCTGAAAGATGCCGCATGGGTTCTACGTAAGTGGGGCAAGAGAAGCTGAGTCAAAACTCCTATAAATCAAGCTGCAAACAGAGCACAAATCATCAATCTCCTAACATCTGATACATCAGATCCATCCTCTGTATTTTTCATTTCACACTTTCCATTTTCTGTATTCATTTCTTTGATGGTGAAAATGCAAGGCATGAGTAACTAATTTCCCTTATGGGATTAGCTGTAATCCATTCAACACTGAAGTAATGCTGTCGTAAGTTTTCATTGAGTAATGAGATTTGATAAAGTTTCTGTATTTCCTTCTGCGTTTAATGCCTGAAAGTACTTGATCACTATTTTCTTGTTCTAAGTTTTCTTGAGTATGCTGGGAAGTGACTTTTGAAAGCAGACTCTGAAAGAAATGCTTGTTGTGAGTAGGTAGCCAGGGATGGCGTCTAACGCAACAAACGTCAAAACAATCGATCGATAATGCTGGAATGGTTTCCAAAGTGACTGAGGGATCAGCGGTTTGGAAATCATTCTTATGAATTTTGTAGTCGAGGGATCGATGCAAATGACTTTGATTGTGACGTAGAACTTATCTTTTCGATTTACTTATATGGAAACTTATGCAGCTTACAGAAGTGAAGATGTGATGAAGCCAATCCCTGTTTTACAAAACTGATTTTTCCAACCTCATTTACTGTCATCTTTTGCACAATATTATTCTCTATTATTCTGTTACTTACTGTTTTTCATTCAACAACATTCACAACAAACCCAAACAAAAACTTTCTGCCAAGTCAATTCAAACTAAAGTCTTCATTCTAGCACCTCCTCAGTGGAACGACAACTATACTGTATTACAACTTCTGTGTTTAAACTTGGCACATTCATTTCATTGAGTTCATATTATACAAACTTGATTCTCTTTCAGCAAACTCAATATAAGCAAAACACCTATCACTCTCAACAAGAATGGATATACAAGTTAAAGCTTAACTTTCAGAAAATGCAAACATGTGAACTCACTAAGCACAAGGAGGGAATGGAGAATTGATTGTCTCTGGCTTCTTGTTTTTGTGCTTGTGTTTCCCTTGCATTTATAGAGTCTTGGAGCAGCTTCAAAGTCCTCCTAGCCATTGCAAAATAATGGTTCCAGCTTGTCTCTACGTATTTTAAGTTTTGGGTGCTTGGTTCCCACTTAAATCTGTCTTTTTAGTGGTATTTCCCACTTCTTGAATTGATTCATAGCTTCTTGAATCGATTCAGAGCATTCTGATTTGTGCATTCTAGAGTTCCAGATTCGTATGAATCGATTCAGGCCTTGTTGAATCGATTCAGGACATTCTGTTTGGGGTTCCTGGGCTTGCATCTTCGTGTGAATCGATTCAGGGTCATGGTGAATCGATTCATGACATTCTATTTCCAATTTTTGGTGACTTCTAGGGCTGTGAATCGATTCAGGGTCATGGTGAATCGATTCATGACATGCTGTTTCCAATTTTTGGTGTCTTCTAGGGCTGTGAATCGATTCATTCGTGTGTGAATCGATTCAGGTGTTGCATTTTGATGTTTTTCCATGCCTGATGGTCTTTCCTTGATGTGTTATAATCCATGGTTGCTTTCCTTTATCTTTGTGAATTGGTTTCTTGGTTTCTTGACCTTGTGGAAATGTTTTCTTCATGATTTCTTGAGTTTCTTGATTTTATATATCAACTTTGATTGTTTCATTTGTTTTTGATTCATGAAGATCTTATAATGCTTGTGCCTTTGTCATTATCAAAAACCTGTTAACAATATGCAAATACAACGATTTTATGTTTGTGAGTCTAACCATTGGCCAAGGTTAAATACACCTAATTAATTATTTAATTGTAGAAGTTAATCCAACGTGTTTCTTTTTAGGGTATTCACGCAAAAGGGCATTCATTATGCTTCCTTTCATGTAGCGTATGGTAATGAATGTACCCAGTTAATAAGCTAATAGTAAACTCTATATAGCATGTTTGTTGCTAAGGTATTCATATATAACTAAGGGCACTCATTATGCTTCATTTCACGAGCTTCTGGTCTTGGATGCACCTAATTAATCAACCAATCGTAAACTTAATCTAGCATCTTTGTTTCCAAGGTTTTCGTATAAAACTAAGAGTATTCATTATGTTTCCTTTCACATAGCTTCTAGTCTTAAATATACCTAATTAATCAACTAATTGTAAACTCAATCCAATATGTTTGTTTTCAAGATATTCACGTAAAACTAAGGGCATTTATTATGCTTCCTTTCATGGTAGCTTCTAGTTGTTTTATATTTACAATATTTAGTTTTTGAAAAACCATATTTATATCTTATGTGACATAATTCAACAATTAACTTTTTTATCAGCTAAAAGATAAAAGAACAGTTAAACAGATACAGAGGATGCCTAAATCATAATTTTACAATTAGTGATTTATAAAGATGAATAAAATGATGGAGAATATTAGTCAAGAGAAAGTTAAAGCCGTAATTTTGGAGCTTATATGGACAAAATCCTTTTGTTTTGTTGGACAGATACACTATCTCATTCATAAAAAAGAATATTATTATTTAATTATAAACCCCCACTATTTTAATAAAATATTTTATCAAAAATGCATATGATGTAATAAATAATTACAATATAAATGTTCAAATTATTCTGAATAGAAGGATTGTAACTACTTATCATTTTATAAAATAAGAATTGAAACTATTTATCATTTCGACTATCTTATATCTCTAAAATACTTTTCATGATGTAAAAATATTTAATATATCATTTATTTGTTGTGATCATATGATGTCTATTTAGATAGATATCCTTAAAAAACTTAAAAATTTTCTGTGTAACTTAGTAGAATACAAGACATGATAATTTTTAATTTTGTTTCTATGGGTAATAATTATTAGCTTGATTAGAACCTTCAATTATATTTATATTATCAAATATATTGATTTCTTAGATGAGTAAATGGTAAAAGTATTATTTTTACAAATAACATGATATATATAGGTATAAAAATTGTCAAACTAACCCAAAAATAATTCCATTGAAGATAGATTATTGTATTTTAAAAATGAAATCAAATGGGTATTGCATTAAATTTAATTGTATTTTATAATTAAAATATTTATATCATTTTATTGTATTTTTAATAAGTTTAATTGTATTAAAAATTAATAATGATTTAATTAAAATTTTGTTTGATATAAATGTTAAATTTGTTCTTCAATCTGAAATAAGGGATGACACTTTATTCTTATCTCCAAAATGACGTCAAAAGTTGTGTTTTAACTTGTATTTGTTAGATTAAAAGTAAATCATGAGTTGTGTCTAATTGCTTAAGTTATTTTCAAGTCTAATAAAACATCAAATGAAACTTCAATTTATTATATGAATGTAGATTATTAAATTTTTTTTAGTTCACATGATAAAGCTAGTGATCGATCCTGAACCGGGGTCAAGAGATCCGGTGTCGAGCCAGTCACAAAAGTTAAGGATTGATTGAGGAAGAAGACCAGTTCTGTAAGTATCCGGTCTATGTATCTGATATCTCTATGAAGAGAGCGGTCTTGGCGTCCTGGAGGTCCTTCACACCGGCCTCACACGTTGGTGTGGGCGAAAGGTGGTGTCACCTGTGAAGATTCTCCGACGCTCAAGTCAGTAATATATTCCAAGTATGGAATGTAAATGATCACTCTATGGGATCAGATAGATGCATTAGGGAGAGAAAGTGTTGAATCAAACCCCCCTTCAGTAAACTGAAGTGAGTTCTTATACCTGTTTGGCTCGATATATGAGGATCTGTTAGTGGGAAACCACTAACCTCCATTAAGCAAGTATATTATTGTTTAATGCGTACTCACCAGCATGATTGAGGCAAGTGGCTATTTTATATTGAGCGTAGGGAAAGTAGGGCTAGTCTTAGGGAACAAGTTGATTATTTCCAGGAGCTGATTATGGCTCGTAGTGCGGAAAATGGTATCTTTGTCCTTGTCCCTGTAGCAATGCCGATTGTCTTCTATCTGTGACGGGTGCTTTATCCGATGTGCATGGTGTTATCCTGGACCGACCGGTATAGGGAGAATGCCCGACTCAGAATTTGAGTCCGGATGTATACCGATGACACCGGTTGCACGTTATAGAACGGTCGGAGTTATAGACCGGGTCAATATCCTGTGATACCGATTGACCTAAGACGACCTCTTAACCTTAGAGCCGCTATCCAGATCGGATCAACATATTTGTCGACTGGTCCATTATTCTGGGATACCGATTGAACTCTTGGACGGCTAAGATGACCTCTTAGTCTTAGGGCCGGTATCTAGACCGGATCATATGTCCCCTAGCTTGTGTGAGGGACTATAAAGTTGCTCACATAAGCTATACAACCTGCGAGAGGTCTGGATGTCGGTATAACATGCAAAAATATCTTTGCAGTACCCGCTAACCATTGAGTATTGTCCCCTAACATTATTGAGTGAACGGTTCTAAGTGAGTGACTCTGAATCGGCAACTGACTCGAAAGGATCGACTCCAAGTGTGGTAGGTTCTGGCCTTGTTACCAGGGTAATTCAATTTTTGACAAAAATATCTGCGTGTCATTCGAGTCTTTTATTTTTTGATTTTGAGGACTCGTGCCCAGGCTCGTCTTAAAAAATACCGAGTGATCCTCCCGGTGGTAGATTTTCGATTGGTCCTTCCTGGGTAGAAGATTTTCGAGTGATTCTTCCTGGGTGGAAGATTTTCGAGTGATTCTTCCTGGGTGGAAGATTTCTGATTGATCCTTCCGGGATGGAGGATTTCCGAGTGATACGTCCCCGGGTGGAATATTTCTGAACGGTCCTTCGATGGCTTTCTGGTTAATTATACTCGGAGTTCGGTTTTAGTCCTATAATCTAAGTCTTCATTCGGGTAGAAAGTTTCTGAGTGCAACATTCCTGAGTGGGTGTGTGTCTCCGAGTTGAGTGCAACTTTCCCGAGTAGGGTGTCTCCGAGTACGACACTTCCGCGTGGGATGGCACTGAGTGAGACACTTCTAATTGGAATTACACCGAGTGAGACGTTTCTGACTTCCACTTGGTATGGTACCGAGGGAATAATTTTCGACTTCCACGTGGTATGGCACTGAGTGAAGAATTTCCGAGTGGGCCATTTCTAGGGGAAGTACTTATGGTCAGAGGAAGGATTTGACTTCGAATGAATACGTTTCGGGTAGAAACATTCCTGAGTGAATAATTCGAGTCTGGCTTCGAATTTGAAGTGTTTCCGAGTGAAGGATTCTTAGGGGTAGTACCTCTGAGCAAATTCAATGATGAGAATGATGATTGATTCTTCTTCAACGTTCTGCCAAATCTACTAGTCGTAATTGGAGTTCGGTTTAGTCCTACAATCCAAGCGTTCGACTGGATTCGGTTTGGTCCTACAACCCATGTCTTCAATGGCGTTCGATTTAATCCTACTAATCATACTCGGAGTTCGGTTTATTCCTACAATCCGAGCCTTCAACACGGGGTTCAGATCAGGGCTAATCCTGAACCTACTGGGCCCGTTACTCGGGGCTCAGCGTGGCCTTGAAGAAGAACCAGCTTATTGCGCCTAAGCCTTCATCGGTGTAGGATTTTACCCATTCACCATTCTCTTCAATCGGTGTTGGATTTTACCCATTCACCGTTCTTCATCACTCGGTGTTGGATTTTACCCATTTACTGTTCTTCTTCACTCGATGTTGGATTTTACCCATTCACCGTTCTTCATCATTCGGTGTTGGATTTTACCCATTCACCGTTCTTCTTCAATCTACTCGGGGTTCAGCGTGGTCTTGAAGAAGGACCAACTTACTATGCCCAAGCCTTTACCGACGTTTAGCCAAACCTACTAGTCGTACTCGAAGTTCGGTTTAATCCTATAATCCGAGCCTTCAACACGGGGTTCAGATCAGGGCTAATCCTGAACCTACCGCGCCCGTTACTCGGGGTTCAGCATGGTCTTGAAGAAGAACCAGCTTACTATGCCCAAGCCTTCACCGACGTTCGGCCAAACCTACTAGTCATACTCGGAGTTCGGTTTAATCCTACAATCCGAGCCTTCATCAATCGGTGTTGGATTTTACCCATTCACCGTTCTTCTTACTCGGTGTTGGATTTTACCCATTCACCGGTCTTCATACTCGGTGTTGGATTTTAACCATTCACCGTTCTTCTCAATCGGTGTTGGATTTTACCCATTCACCGTACTCAGGGTTCAGCGTGGCCTGAAAAAAGGACCAGCCTACTGCGCCCAAGCCTTCACCGACGTTCGGCCAAACCTACTAGTCGTACTCGGAGTTCGGTTTAATCCTACAATCTGAGCCTTCAAATTATGGTTCACCCCTTTGTACCTTCGAAGAGGTTCATCACTAACAACAGATACGTTGTTAGGATCGTCCATCCTAAAAGTATCTTGTCACAACAGTGCTGTGTGTTGAATAAAATCATAGACAATGGGTGAACATATAGAATGTTTCATTAATTATGAATTACAAAAGAGAGAGAAAGAGAGCCGACTCAGGGTTATGCCTCTTTAAACCTTCTTGATAAAACCCGATCGGAAAAACTCAAGTAAGGAAATAGTGCACACCGTCTTACCGACTAGCCATAATAGCGAAAAGCGTTTTTAGCTTTGATGGCCTGATCCCTAATCAATGACCTCTCGACGGCCCTGATGTTGTTGTTGGGGCATAACATTTTACTGTACAGGCTCACCAACCAGAACTCCCTTTTATTTTTCAGAAGTAGTAAATCTTCTGATCAGAGTGGGATGATCATTATCATCTTCCTCGTAATCCCTCCCCCTTTTCTCAATCCGGTCCGGTTCATCAAAAGACCTTTCTTTGAAAAGGTACTGTTTGAGCTTACCCTCTCGGATTAGGGTCTCGATAGTATTTTTCAAGGCTTGACATTCATTTGCCGAGTGGCCCTTTTGCTCATGGAATTCGTAGTATTTCCGAGGGTCACCATGTTTACGAAGCTGGGGCGGCTTCCTGACCCCATATGTAGTAAGCGTTGGCCATCCGATCTCTCTCAGAATCCGTGACCGCTTAGAATTTAATGGAGCATAATTGCTAAATGCATTTACCCGTTCTTCCTGACTCGGAGGTACAGGATTATCGAAGATGTTGCCCCGGAACGGTCTCTCCATTCGTTCCGATCGGGGCCTGTCTTTATATCTCTGTTGTTGATGTGGCGTTGGGGATTTCCCTCTCGCCGCTGTTACTTCCAAGTGTATTTCAATGCCCACATACTTGGATGCTTTCCTCCTGAATTCTTCAAAACTCACCGGAGGACTTTTTGCCAACGACAGGGCGAAAGCAGAGTTCGGTTGCAAAGCTTCTATCATAATGTGCAACTGTAGTGTCTCTGCCAAGTTTGGAACAGCGGCAGCTTCCTTGTAAAACCTGTTCAAGAAGCCCTTGAGAGTTTCATGTTCCACCTGCCTAATCTGGGCCAAAGTATGAGATGTTCTGGGAATATCTTTGGAAATGACAAAGTGGTCCACAAACATTGTTGCCATTTCTTCCCATGAGTTAATGGAACCTGATGGTGGCCCCTTGAACCAACTAAGGGCATCATCAACAAGAGTCCGAGGGAACATCCTGCATATGACATCTTCATCTGCCCCCAGGTACATGGCTTCAAATGCATAAGCATCAAGATGCTTAGTAGGATCAGTTTCACCACTGTATTTTTCAATAGAGAGAGGTTGAGTAGTCTGCAGGTGCTTAGAGATGTGTACACTCATAAGTCTCCTTGAAAAAGGAACTGTGAGCTTATAAGTTACCGGAGAGACTTTCATCAGCTCTCTCTTCCCTTTAGCAACTCTCTCATCAGAATCGTGGATCTGTTCCTTTCCTTCAAACGTGGGGATGTCTGAATACTGAGGGATTGAGGATTTTTCTCCCTCGATTGTGTGATATGTCCCCTTGGTCTGAGACATGGCTCTCTCCTCCACGCTCTTTCTTTCACACTTCAATTCCATCAGTTTCTCTATCAACTTTCATATCATCTCATCTTTGGGATCAGGTGCAGACACTTGCACCATTCTCCGTGAACTCCCCACAGATGACTCAAAAGTCAAGCGTTTGTTCACTGGTTGTTTTTGGGCAGTGATGTCTTCCACGTGCCCATCTGGTTGGTTTCTCCCATTGCCTTCCATGATGCAAGACAAGGCTTTGCAAACGAGAAGTGGGAATAACTTTAGCGGGTCCCACTAGGCGTGCTAATGATCAGTCCTGAACCAGGGTCAAGAGATCTGGTGTTGGGCTAGTCACAGAAGTTAAGGATTGATTGAGGATGAAGACCGGTTCTGTAAGTATCCGGTCTATGTATCCGATGTCTCTATAAAGAGAGCGGTCTTGGCGTCCTGGAGGTCCTTCACACCGGCTGTAACATCCTGCTTTAATAATAGTTCAATTAAGTAATTTAGGAAGCATGGAAGGTCTGTAAGTGTTAATCAATGAATAAAACACTTTATGGATGGTTTATAATACTCCAAAAATTCCATTTTGGGTATAATTATAGAAACTACATAGACCTGTATTGATAAGATCCATTTTCCGGGTAAAATATGCCTTAGAAATGAATTTCCGAGTGAAAAAGGGGCTCTGTCTGAGTGAAGAATGAAAATTCCGAGTGACCAAGAGGAATTCCGAGTGGAAAATGGAAATACCGAGTGAAAATGGTGTTTTACGAGTGGAACATGGTCAGGAGGACTTATTCCGAGTGAGATATTGTCTCAGAGACTCACTGCTGAGTCAAGCATGTCAGAAAGACTCAATTCCGAGTTAAATATTTTCCAATGACTCAATTCTGAGTCATACATTGCTAGGCATTTCTATCTATGAATAAAATTGCCCAAAAGCTTCACTTCCGAGAGGAAAGATTTATAAATTCCGAGTGAAAGTTGTGTTGCCGAGTGGAATATGGCCGAGTGGGCTTATTCCGAGTGAAATTCCTACACCCGAGACACTTATGTGTGAAGTGGAACTGATAGAACCACTTCTAGGTGAGAGAATCCGAGTGACTCACCTTGGGGTGACTCACTGCCGAGTTAAATTACTTAGAAAGACTCGTTTCCGAGTCAAATGCAATCGAATGACTCATTTCCGAGTCAATTATTCCTGAAGGACTCGTTTCTGAGTCAAACACCACAGAAAGACTCATTTCTGAGTCAAGTGTCTTCCAAAGGCTCGTTTCCGAGTCGATCTTGATCAGACATTGCAATTCCGAATGAAGAATCACTGAGTGCCTTCATTTTGAGTGAATTACATAGAAAAATGCATTTCTGAGTGGCAAAATTCTGACTGGGGACACACGGTTTATTATTACTCAGATGTGTCAGTCTCTGGGATAAAACTCCGAGTTGAAAATCAATAGAGTGATGGGTCGGTTTTAATGTAATTGCCGAGTAGAAGGCTAGCAAGAGATGACTCAGAATTGGAAAGATATGCCCGAGTGAAAGACTAATTGAGATGACTTGGTTTTAGGAGAATATACCGACTGAGTCACCTCCAAGGAAGAGAAATCAGACCGACTATTTAATGAGGAATCAATTCCGAGTGAGTGATAAGTGAGGACTCGGTTTCAGGATGTTCTACCGAGTGGATTGAGCTGTTTGAGTGAAAACCGAGTGAATGAAAGATCGGTTTTGGCTCAAGCGAGTCGGTATGCGCTTCAGCGAAACCCCTCTGCCAGTGCATTGTATGGAACTCGCTCAAGCGAGTCGGTATCCGCTTGAGCGAGAGGGACTCGGATTTCCCTCTCTTCACAATACCGACCACTACCAGTCGGTATATACATGGACCGAGTGGAATTCCAGTCGGCCAAGAGGCTGACCGAGTGAAATTTCACTCGGAATTCACTGCCAGATCGACGTTGACTTCTGTTTTGTCCCTTCATGCATTTTTTTTTAATAAATCATCTTCCATTATGCGCACTCCAGTGGGTGGGCTACAGAAGTGGAGCTTGCTTTCTACCTAAACCACTCTTAATTCCCACTAAAAGCCCACTAGAAACCCACTTATGGAAAGTTGTCTCCCACCTTGCATTATTAAACATACCACTGATTCTGAAACTCTCAATTACTCTCCTCCATCAACACACCTTCGTTTAGAACCAGGACAGCCAGGGGAATCTTTTCCAGTCAGCTAAAAGTCTTCAAATCAAGTAAGAGGGGACAGGGTTGTGAATATTTGTGAAATGGGTAGAAGTGTATGCTGTTCTAGGATTCCAGAATTAACTTCGTAACTTGTTGCTCACTTTTGAAATTGAAAACGTGTGAATTTGACTCTGACTTCTTCATGAAAGTTGTAGATCTTTTTGATATCTGAATTTTGAGACCTGAATCAAGTAATTTGAATAAGTATAGAAAACGTTATAGCCAAAATATTATAGCATGTTCATGTGAAAAGTTTATCCTTTGTTTTGTATATATATTGATTTACTGGGAATTGTACGTGCATAATCAGCCCTTTATGTCTTCATGAAAGTTGTATATATATATGTTGTGGATCTTTAGAAAGTGGTTTCACATTAAAATAATTTTTGTAGCTCAAGTTATGCTCATAATACTGAAGTATGTACAAGCTGTAAATCTATGAATTTGAAATCCGTATCTTATTTTTAAAACTGGGAATTCTGTGGTATGAATTAGTGATCAGTGTCTTCATGAAAGTTGTAAATCTTTTTGTTATGTAAATTTTGAGACCTGAACCGATTGATTTGAGTATGTGTAGCAAAAGTTATAGCCAAAATACTACAGTATGTCCGAGTGAAAGATTTGCTTCATGTTTAGTGCATATTTTGATATACTGGGAATTATACATGCATAATCAGCCTTGGATGTCTTCATGAAAGTTGTAGATAATTAAGTTGTGGATTTTTAGAAAGTGTGTTCACATCAAAAATAATTTTTGTATCTCAAGTTATGCTCAAATTACTGAAGTATGTACAAGCTGTAAATCTGTGAACTTGAAATCCGTATCTTATTTTTAAAACTGGGAATTCTGTGGTAAGAATTAATGATCAGTGTCTTCATGAAAGTTGTAAATCTTTTTGTTATGTGAATTTTGAGACCTGAACTGATTGATTTGAGTATGTGTAGCAAAAGTTATAGCCAAAATACTACAGTATGTCCGAGTGAAAGATTTGCTTCATGTTTAGTGCATATTTTGATATACTGGGAATTATACATGCATAATCAACCTTGGATGTCTTCATGAAAGTTGTAAATAATTAAGTTATGGATTTTTAGAAAGTGGTTTCACATCAAAATAATTTTTGTAGCTCAAGTTAGGCTCAAATTACTGAAGTATGTGCAAGCTGAAAATTCTGAAATTCTAAAATTCTGAAATTCCAATCTTGTTTTTAAAACTGGGAAGTTTATGGTGAGAATTAGGGGTTGGTGTCTTCATGAAAATTGTAGATATGTGTGTTAAAAATAATTTAGAATTGGTTTCATGTCAAAATCACATTTGTAACTCCAGATACGTTCTAAATACTAATCTGTGTACATTTTGGAAAAACTTATCTTGATGCAGTATGGTATTTTGTGAATAAGTAGTATTTCTGATTGGAATCTGAAACTGTGTTCTTCATGAAAGTTGTAGATAATTGTATTATTGAGCTATAGAAAGTGGAATCATCTAAAAAGGAGTTGATTTGCCCATGTTATGACTGTTTTGCTAATGTATGTTGCTGTTGGGGATGCTGAAAGTCACTTAAAAAGGCTATTTTGAAAGAAAATGATATTTTCTCTATGGATAAAGATTATTTATTAAATTCTTGAGTGATTATGAATTATTATAAATGCTGATGAGTATCACACAGTTTGTATATTGTGATGGTGAATAATTATGAATGACATAATTAATATATATATATATATATATATACATGAATGCCTTGTGGTTATTGACATATGTGATTAAAACAGTAAATCCGTGATTTTGTGAATTATTATGTGTATTGTGTCCCTTGAGGACTTGTATTATCCAAGAGGTTTTGGAAATGTGGATATCATGGTATGTTAAAAGAATTAAAGGCATTCATGCATCATAAGCATTCGGACGCACCATGGAATTTAGGGGTTCCATGATTGCCTACCCTGGTGGGGGGTTACTCTATGATGAGTTAAGCCCTATTTTGTTGTGTGCCATGGAGTGTAGGGATTCATGGTTTATGCAAAAGTCCTACTTATGATATTGTGTACTTCGGTACTTAAGCGCCATGAAGTATAGGGATTCATGGTATATACTAAAGCCCTATTTGTGTCTCTATGAGACTTTTACTGTAGTATTCCCACCAAGACCAAATGGATCCAGCATGACATCATCTGACTAATTAAAGATCTGTTAATGGACTTGTTTGGCATATTCATCATATCATTATGAATTGTTGATTGTGTTTGTGCAATTTTATCTATTTTATATTTATTCTATATTCTGTCTCACTCTTACATTAATTTTTACAGTGAATGACACGCAGAATGCAGAGTGATGTCATGATGGATGTCTATTTGAATTATTATCTGAACTTTGATTTTATGGGTTGTAATAAATATAATATGTCATGTACTATTTTCTTCTCAATCGTTTCCGCTACTTAAATATTTTCTTGAATTTAATTATTCACGACTAGTATGTATGATAATTTTTCCGCTGTTATTAATTGTTAAATAAACTCTGAATTAAATTTATAAATTTTAAAATGATCTTTCGAAAAAGCGAAAAATTTACTCGAAAATTTTAATTAACGTTTTGGGACGTTACAATGTTGGTATCAGAGCATTTTCAAAAATTCAGGACCAATTGTTATGACATGTACTGTTTCTCGACATAATATGTGAAATGTTTGATTTCTTGCTTGATAACATGCTAAATGTATACTATATGACTTATGCCTGACTGATTAATTGCGAAAATATTTGTTTTGATTACCGCTTGATAATATGATAAATGTGTTATATGATTTATTGCTTAACTGATAAACTGTAGAATAATGATAAATATGTAAGTATTTATATATGATATATTATCCCTTAGAATTGGTATAAACCAAACTACGAATATAGGATGGCAAGAAACAACAACAACAACAACAACGATATGGCAGCAGCTTTCAACCGCTTAGCTGAAGCTATAGAACGACAAAACCAACCAAGGAGCACTGGAGGACTCCATGGGTTAGACCACTTCCTGAAGAGAAAGCCTTCACAATTCAAAGGAGGTTATAATCCAGAAGGAGCATATCTTTGGGCCAAGGAAATGGAGCGCATCTTTCGAGCATTGCCCTGCACAGAATACGAAAAGGTTGAGTATGCCACCTATATGTTGGTGGAAGAGGTAGAGAACTGGTGGATTCATGCTAGAATCCGTATGATCGAGACTGACAGACCCTTGATCTGGGCCAACTTCAAAGACTGTTTCCTGGAGAAATATTTTCCAGCAAGTGTGAAAAATCACAAGGAGCTGGAATTTATGGAGTTGAAACAAAGCTCGATGTCCGTTGGAGAATATGCTGCAAAGTTTGAAGAACTATCTCTCTTTTACCCTCCTTTTCAACAGGCTGGTGCTGAAGAATCGAAATGTGTTAAATTTGAGAACGGACTGAATCTGGAAATCAAAGAAGCGATAGGGTACCAAGAAATTCAGAGTTTTCCTATTCTGATCAACAAATGTAGAATTTTTGAAGAGAATCACCAAGCCAGACTGGCACATGAAAGGGCCAATAGACAACTGAAACCTCAGTCAGTTGATTTCAAAAGAAGAGGATCGTTCTATCCAAGTCGCTCCAGAGGAGGATCATCATCATCGTCATCTTTTGATAGACGCAATAATATGAGGTGTCTTAAGTGTGGAGGTAATCATCATGTACGTGATTATAACAGATGTCTTGAAGAGGTCACTTGCTTTCGATGTAATCAAAAAGGACACATCAGTCCAAATTGTCTGCAGAACAATCAAAACAACAATAGGAACACTATGAGTGAACCAAGAGGCTCTAATTATCAGAGAGGCCGAGGAGAAGACACACGTACTGCCCAACCTCCAAGACAGAACAGGGAGTCCACAGATCAGAGGTTGCAACAAACAACTGGGAGAGTCTTTGCCATCAGCGGTTCAGAGGCAGATCAAGCTGATGACCTCGTACAAAGTAAGTGTGAGATTAATGGTACAATCCTATCTGTGTTATTTGATTCTGGTGCTACGCATTCTTTCATTTCTGATGAGTGTGTTAGACGCTTTCAATTACCTATGAAGCCTATGACATATGATCTGATTGTTTCCACTCCCACCGGTACACAACTTAGAACTGATAAGGTGTGTAACGAATGTTCTATACTCATAGAAGGTAGACGCTTTCTTGTCGATCTTGTTTGTTTACCTTTGAAGGATCTGGAGGTGATTCTGGGGATGGACTGGTTATCGACAAATCGAGTCTTGGTGGACTGTCACAACAAGACCGTGATATTTCCATCAGAAAATCTAAATTCCGACAACCTCAAGACCTATGTATTACAAGGTGAAAGTCAATTGTTTGCTTTATTCACTCTTTACAAAGAAGATGGTGAACCTAAAGCAATCGAGATGCCAGTTGTTTCTGAATTTCCTGAAGTATTTCCTGAGGACGTCTCAAGTTTACCTCCAGAACGTGAGGTAGAATTCTCCATTGATTTAATTCCAGGAGCAGGACCAGTGTCTAAAGCTCCATATCGTATGGCACCAATTGAACTGGCGGAACTGAAGAAACAAATTGAAGAGTTGCTGGAGAAGCATTTCATCAGACCTAGTGTGTCACCATGGGGAGCGCCAGTATTGCTCGTCAAGAAGAAAGATGGAAGCATGAGGTTATGTGTAGATTATCGTCAGCTGAACAAATTGACGGTGAAGAATAGATATCCTCTGCCCAGAATTGATGATCTGATAGATCAATTGAGAGGCGCTGCAGTGTTTTCCAAGATTGATCTACGATCGGGGTATCATCAGATTCGTGTCAAGTCTGAGGATATTCCAAAGACAGCCTTTAGAACACGATATGGTCATTACGAGTACCTTGTGATGCCCTTCGGAGTGACCAATGCCCCAGCCGTATTCATGGATTACATGAATCGAGTATTTCATCCCTACTTGGATCAATTTGTCATCATTTTCATTGATGATATTTTGATCTATTCAAAAACTACAGAGGAACATGAAAAGCATCTTCGAGTGGTATTGCAAATTTTGAAGGAGAAGCAGTTGTATGCAAAGTTATCAAAATGTGAATTCTGGTTGAAAGAGGTAAAATTCCTAGGCCATGTAATCTCAAACGAAGGAGTATCTGTGGATCCTTCTAAAATAGAAGCTGTGGTAAACTGGGAGAGACCTACTTCAGTCACTGAGATATGAAGTTTCTTGGGATTAGCTGGTTATTATCGGAGATTCATTGAAGGGTTTTCTCAAATTGCCCTACCAATGACTCGGCTAACCCGGAAGAATCAACCTTTTTCTTGGACGCCAGAATGTGAGAAAAGTTTCCAAGAACTGAAGTTGAAGCTTACATCTGCTCCAGTCTTAACCTTACCTAATCCACAAGAAGATTTCGTGGTTTATTGTGATGCTTCCAAAATGGGCTTAGGATGTGTTTTGATGCAGCAACGAAAGGTGGTTGCCTATGCTTCTAGACATTTGAGACCACATGAGATGAACTATCCGACGCATGATCTAGAATTGGCAGCAGTGGTATTTGCTCTGAAAATCTGGAGACACCATTTGTATGGAGTCAGGTTTGAAGTGTTCAGTGATCACAAGAGCTTGAAGTATTTGTTCGATCAAAAAGAATTGAACATGAGGCAGCGAAGGTGGATGGAGTTTCTTAAAGATTATGATTTTGATTTGAAGTACCATCCAGGAAAAGCAAATGTGGTGGCGGATGCACTAAGCCGAAAGTCCATTCATATGGCATCTTTGATGATAAAAGAAATAGAGATGATAGAACAGTTCAGAGACATGAACTTGGGTGTAGAGATGAAATCTTCAAGGAGTATGACTTTGGGGACTTTGAAAATAACCAATGATTTCCTGAAACTGTTAGGTGAAAGACAGAAAGAAGATTTTCCATTACAAGAGTTGAGAGAATTACAGGCGAATGGAAAAGATATGGGACTACAAGAAGGATCAGATGGAATTTGGAGGATCAGGAATAAAATTTGTGTACCAGATGATATTGATCTAAGAAGGACGATTCTAGAAGAAGCGCATAAAAGTATGTTGAGCATTCATCCTGGATCAACTAAGATGTATCAATATCTGAGGAAAAGCTTTTGGTGGCCAAGGATGAAGAAAGAGATAGTTGAATATGTATCTTCATGTCTGGTGTGTCAAAAAGCCAAGGTAGAACACCAGAAGCCATCTGGTGAACTACAACCATTAGAGATTCCTGTCTGGAAATGGGATGACATCTCAATGGACTTTGTGTCAGGGTTACCAAGAACACGTTCAGGGAATGATGCAATCTGGGTTATTGTAGACAGATTGACAAAGTCTGCTCACTTCCTCCCAATGAATATGAAGAACTCTTTACAAAAGTTGGCACAGTTATATGTGAAGGAGATCGTAAGACTACATGGTGTACCATCAAGTATTGTGTCAGATAGAGATCCAAGATTCACTTCCCGATTCTGGGGAAGCTTGCATCAGGAATTGGGTTCAAAGCTTCGATTGAGTTCAGCTTATCATCCCCAAACAGATGGACAGTCAGAGCGTACTATACAAAGTTTAGAAGACTTACTGCGATCTTGTGTGATTGAACATGGTGGTAGTTGGGAGCAGTTTCTTCCATTAATTGAATTCACGTATAATAATAGCTACCACAGCAATATTGGTATGGCTCCATTCGAAGCATTGTATGGTAGGAAGTGTCGAACGCCACTTTGTTGGTTAGAAACTGGTGAAAGTTTGGCGTTAGGACCTGAAATTATGCAGCAGACTACTGAACAGATAGAAATGATCAGAGAAAAGATGAAGGCATCTCAAGACAGACAGAAGCAGTATTATGATAAGAGGAGGAAACCACTTGAATTCCAAGTCGGTGAGCATGTATTTTTGAAGATTTTACCTCACAAAGGGATTGGCCGAGCCTTGAAGAGTAAGAAATTGAGTCCGAGGTTCATTGGACCATATGAGATCCTAAAGAGGGTTGGTGCAGTGGCATATCAGATTGCACTTCCTCCTCACCTGGCAAATCTGCACAATGTATTTCATGTATCACAGCTGAGGAAGTACGTACAAGATCCCAACCACGTGATTGCTGCTGATGATATTGAAGTTAGAGAAAATCTGACCATCTCTACAGAACCTACACAGATCCTAGAAAGATCGAATAAACGCTTGAGGAACAAGAATGTACCACTGGTAAAAGTTGCATGGAAACAAGGAAACGAAGTAACTCTGACTTGGGAGTGTGAAGATGCTATGAGGACACAGTATCCAGAATTGTTTCACTGAGGAGTGCGTAATGATTAAATTTCGAGGACGAAATTTCTATTAGGGTGGGAGAAATGTAACATCCTGCTTTAATAATAGTTCAATTATGTAATTTATGAAGCATGGAAGGTCTGTAAGTGTTAATCAATGAATAAAACACTTTATGGATGGTTTATAATACTCCAAAAATTCCATTTTTGGGTATAATTATAGAAACTACATAGACCTGTATTGATAAGATCCATTTTCCGGGTAAAATATGCCTTAGAAATGAATTTCCGAGTGAAAAAGGGGCTCTATCCGAGTGAAGAATGAAAATTCCGAGTGACCAAGAGGAATTCCGAGTGGAAAATGGAAATACCGAGTGCAAATGGTGTTTTCCGAGTGGAACATGGTCAGGAGGACTTATTCTGAGTGAGATATTGTCTCAGACACTCACTGCTGAGTCAAGCATGTCAGAAAGACTCAATTCCGAGTTAAATATTTTCCAATGACTCAATTCTGAGTCATACATTGCTAGGCATTTCTATCTATGAATAAAATTGCCCAAAAGCTTCACTTCCGAGAGGAAAGATTTATAAATTCCGAGTGAAAGTTGTGTTGCCGAGTGGAATATGGCCGAGTGGGCTTATTCCGAGTGAAATTCCTACACCCGAGACACTTATGTGTGAAGTGGAACTGATAGAACCACTTCTGGGTGAGAGAATCCGAGTGACTCACCTTGGGGTGACTCACTGCCGAGTTAAATTACTTAGAAAGACTCGTTTCCGAGTCAAATGCAATCGAATGACTCATTTCCGAGTCAATTACTCCTGAAGGACTCGTTTCCAAGTCAAACACCACAGAAAGACTCATTTCCGAGTCAAGTGTCTTCCAGAGGCTCGTTTCCGAGTCGATCTTGATCAGACATTGCAATTTCGAATGAAGAATCACTGAGTGCCTTCATTTTGAGTGAATTACATAGAAAAATGCATTTCTGAGTGGCAAAATTCCGACTGGGGACACACGGTTTATTATTACTCAGATGTGTCAGTCTCTGGGATAAAACTCCGAGTGGAAAATCAATAGAGTGATGGGTCGGTTTTAATGTAATTGCCGAGTGGAAGGCTAGCAAGAGATGACTCGGAATTGGAAAGATATGCCCGAGTGAAAGACTAATTGAGATGATTCAGTTTTAGGAGAATATACCGACTGAGTCACCTCCAAGGAAGAGAAATTAGACCGACTGTTTAATGAGGAATCAATTCCGAGTGAGTGATAAGTGAGGACTTGGTTTCAGGATGTTCTACCGAGTGGATTGAGCTGTTTGAGTGAAAACCGAGTGAATGAAAGATCAGTTTTGGCTCAAGCGAGTCGGTATGCGCTTCAGCGAAACCCCTCTGCCAGTGCATTGTATGGAACTCGCTCAAGCGAGTCGGTATCTGCTTGAGCGAGAGGGACTCGGATTTCCCTCTCTTCACAATACCGACCACTACCAGTCGGTATATACATTGACCGAGTGGAATTCCAGTCGGCCAAGAGGCTGACCGAGTGAAATTTCACTCGGAATTCACTGCGAGATCGACGTTGACTTCTGTTTTGTCCCTTCATGCATTTTTTTTAATAAATCATCTTCCATTATGCGCACTCCAGTGGGTGGGCTACAGAAGTGGAGCTTGCTTTCAACCTAAACCACTCTTAATTCCCACTAAAAGCCCACTAGAAACCCACTTATGGAAAGTTGTCTCCCACCTTGCATTATTAAACATACCACTAATTCTGAAACTCCCAATTACTCTCCTCCATCAACACACCTTCGTATAGAACTAGGACAGCCAAGGGACTCTTTTCCAGTCAGCTAAAAGTCTTCAAATCAAGTAAGAGGGGACAGGGTTGTGAATATTTGTGAAATGGGTAGAAGTGTATGCTGTTCTAGGATTCCAGAATTAACTTCGTAACTTGTTGCTCACTTTTGAAATTGAAAACGTGTGAATTTGACTCTGACTTCTTCATAAAAGTTGTAGATCTTTTTGATATCTAAATTTTGAGACCTGAATCAAGTAATTTAAATAAGTATAGCAAAAGTTATAGCCAAAATATTACAGCATGTTCGTGTGGAAAGTTTATCCTTTGTTTTGTATATATATTGATTTACTGGGAATTGTACGTGCATAATCAGCCCTTTATGTCTTCATGAAAGTTGTAGATATATATGTTGTGGATCTTTAGAAAGTGGTTTCACATTAAAATAATTTTTGTAGCTACTGAAGTATGTACAAGCTGTAAATCTGTGAATTTGAAATCTGTATCTTATTTTTAAAACTGGGAATTCTGTGGTAAGAATTAGTGATCAGTGTCTTCATGAAAGTTGTAAATCTCTTTGTTATGTGAATTTTGAGACCTGAACCGATTGATTTGAGTATGTGTAGCAAAAGTTATAGCCAAAATACTACAGTATGTCCAAGTGAAAGATTTGCTTCATATTTAGTGCATATTTTGATATACTGGGAATTATACATGCATAATCAGCCTTGGATGTCTTCATGAAAGTTGTAGATAATTGAGTTGTGGATTTTTAGAAAGTGGTTTCACATCAAAATAATTTTTGTAGCTCAAGTTATGCTTAAATTACTGAAGTATGTACAAGCTGTAAATCTGTGAACTTGAAATCCGTATCTTATTTTTAAAACTGGGAATTCTGTGTTAAGAATTAGTGATTAGTGTCTTCATGAAAGTTGTAAATCTTTTATAGCCAAAATACTACAGTATGTCCGAGTGAAAGATTTGCTTCATATTTAGTGCATATTTTGATATACTGGGAATTATACATGCATAATCAGCCTTGGATGTCTTCATGAAAGTTGTAGATAATTAAGTTGTGGATTCTTAGAAAGTGGTTTCACATCAAAATAATTTTTGTAGCTCAAGTTATGCTTAAATTACTGAAGTATGTACAAGCTGTAAATCTGTGAACTTGAAATCCGTATCTTATTTTTAAAACTGGGAATTCTGTGTTAAGAATTAGTGATCAGTGTCTTCATGAAAGTTGTAAATATTTTTGTTATGTGAATTTTGAGACCTGAACCGATTGATTTGAGTATGTGTAGCAAACGTTATAGCCAAAATACTACAGTATGTCCGAGTGAAAGATTTGCTTCATGTTTAGTGCATATTTTGATATACTGGGAATTATACATGCATAATCAGCCTTTAATGTCTTCATGAAAGTTGTAGATAATTAAGTTTTGGATTTTTAGAAAGTGGTTTCACATCAAAATAATTTTTGTAGCTCAAGTTAGGCTCAAATTACTGAAGTATGTGCAAGCTGAAAATTCTGAAATTCTGAAATTCTGAAATCCGAATCTTGTTTTTAAAACTGGGAAGTTTATGGTGAGAATTAGGGGTTGGTGTCTTCATGAAAATTGTAGATATGTGTGTTAAAAATAATTTAGAATTGGTTTCATGTCAAAATCACATTTGTAACTCCAGATACGTTCTAAATACTAATCTGTGTACATTTTGGAAAAACTTATCTTGAGGCAGTATGGTATTTTGTGAATAAGTAGTATTTCTGATTGGAATCTGAAACTGTGTTCTTCATGAAAGTTGTAGATAATTGTATTATTGAGCTATAGAAAGTGGAATCATCTAAAAAGGAGTTGATTTGCCCATGTTATGACTGTTTTGCTAATGTATGTTGCTGTTGGGGATGCTGAAAGTCACTTAAAAAGGCTATTTTGAAAGAAAATGATATTTTCTCTATGGATAAAGATTATTTATTAAATTCTTGAGTGATTATGAATTATTATAAATGCTGATGAGTATCACACAGTTTGTATATTGTGATGGTGAATAATTATGAATGACATAATTAATATATATATATATATATATATATACATGAATGCCTTGTGGTTATTGACATATGTGATTGAAACAGTAAATCCATGATTTTGTGAATTATTATGTGTATTGTGTCCCTTGAGGACTTGTATTATCCAAGAGGTTTTGGAAATGTGGATATCATGGTATGTTAAAAGAAATAAAGGCATTCATGCATCATAAGCATTCGGACGCACCATGGAATTTAGGGGTTCCATGATTGCCTACCCTGGTGGGGGGTTACTCTATGATGAGTTAAGCCCTATTTTGTTGTGTGCCATGGAGTGTAGGGATTCATGGTTTATGCAAAAGTCCTACTTATGATATTGTGTACTTCGGTACTTAAGCGCCATGAAGTATAGGGATTCATGGTATATGCTAAAGCCCTATTTGTGTCTCTATGAGACTTTTACTGCAGTATTCCCACCAAGACCAAATGGATCCAGCATGACATCATCTGACTAATTAAAGATCTATTAATGGACTTGTTTGTCATATTCATCATATCATTATGAATTGCTGATTGTGTTTGTGCAATTTTATCTATTTTATATTTATTCTATATTCTGTCTCACTCTTACATTAATTTTTACAGTGAATGACACGCAGAATGCAGAGTGATGCCATGATGGATGTCTATTTGAATTATTATCTGAACTTTGATTTTATGGGTTGTAATAAATATAATATGTCATGTACCATTTTCTTCTCAATCGTTTCCGCTACTTAAATATTTTCTTGAATTTAATTATTCACGACTAGTATGTATGATAATTTTTCCGCTGTTATTAATTGTTACATAAACTCTGAATTAAATTTATAAATTTTAAAATAATCTTTCGAAAAAGCGAAAAATTTACTCGAAAATTTTAATTAACGTTTCGGGATGTTACACCGGCCTCACGCGGTGGTGTAGGCGAAAGATGGTGTCACCTGTGAAGATTCTCTGACGCTCAAGTCAGTAATATATTCCAAGTATGGAATGTAAATGATCACTTTATGGGATCAGATAGATGCATTAGGGAGAGAAAGTGTTGAATCGAACCCCTCTTCAGTAATCTGAAGTGAGTTCTTATACCTGTTTGGCTCTGTATACGAGGATCTGTTAGTGGGAAACCACTAACCTCCATTAAGCAAGTTTATTATTGTTTAACGCGCACTCACCGACATGATTGAGGCAAGTGGATATTTTATATTGAGCGTAGGGAAAGTAGGGCTAGTCTTAGGGAACAAGTTGATTATTTCTAGGAGCTGATTATGGCTCGTAGTGTGGAAAATGGTATCTTTGTCCTTGTCCCTATAGCAATGCCGATTGTCTTCTATCTGGTAACGGGTACTTTATTCGGTGTGCATGGTGTTATCCTGGACCGACCGGTATAGGGAGAATGCCCGACTCAGAATTTGAGTCTGGATGTATACCGATGACACCGGTTGCACGTTATAGAACGGTCGGATTTACAGACCGAGTCAATATCCTGTGATACCGATTGACCTAAGATGACCTCTTAACCTTAGAGCCGCTATCCAGATCGGATCAACATATTTACCGATTGGTCCAGTATTCTGGGATACCGATTGAACTCTTGGACGGCTAAGATGACCTCTTAGTCTTAGGGCCGGTATCCAGACCGGATTAGCTAGTATGAAAGATCTAAATTACACAAATTATAACAAAAATATTGCATTAAAAATTTAATATGATTTGTAGTATTTCATTTTTACTTTTTATTGCAAAAAAATAAGAAAAAATAATATTATTTATAATACTTCATTCACACTTTAAATTATTTACTGTTTTCAATTAAAATAAAAAAGTTAAAATAATGAATAAATATGTTAAATTTCATAAAAGTAATTAAATAATACCCTTTTATTTAAATTTTTTAGAATTAATAATAATACAATTATATATTTTTGAAATATAATAAATTTATATATTAAATTTAAATTTTTAGGATTTAATTTTTATTTTATTGTAAATTAATACATAATAGGGATATACATGAATATTTGTCTCTGCATTAATACCTTATTTTTCATCTTATATATTCATATTAATTACTCATCAACATGAGTAATGAATGGTGCTTGATAGTATTATAGTCTAGTTTAAATCACAATTTAGTCCTTTCCCATTTTATCTAATTTTCAGTTTATTTTCATCTTATCTTTTAAATATATTATTTTAGACTTGTATCTTATTTATTTTGTTTTTTATTCTTTATATTTTAAATGTTTCATTTTATTTATTATAATAAATTTTAAAATGGTTATTTTATAGTTAGACATTACTAATGGAATTATTTGACATATTATAATGTTAAATATTTATCATGTGCGATCTAATTGAATTTAAAAAACAATATCATGGTTCATATAATGTCCCACCCTTGTTTATTTTATTTTCTACTTATTTAGTAAATTTTACAATAGTTTTTTTGTAATTAAATATATTACAAAATTAATTAATATGCATTTCCTTCACAAAGTTTATATTTTAATTTTAGAACATGTCAAGAGGCAAGATAAAGTGCCAAACATTAAAAGATAGCAATATGTGCAAGTGGGACACAACCTAGGTGTAGGTATGCCCAGGTTAGTATGGAAACGCTGACAAAACAAAAGGAAGGTTGTGCCTGGGCGTGGATACACCTAGGGTGAGAGTGATCACCATCATGAAGGAGATGGAACTAGGCCTGGGTGTGGGTACGCCAGGCCTAAGGTATGTATGCCAAAGCACACCACGCACACGAGAGTGGGAATGTCAGGAGGGCGTGAGAACATGCAATACAGACAAAAACAGGCACCAAGCCACCAGTGTGTGCACGTTGGGGTAGCGTGGGCACATGGATGAAGGAGCCATGGAGCAGGGCCCACCTAATCCGGCCTCGATACCGGTACCTAAAGCAAGCACCCCGTTTCATCTGTTCTGGCAGCGCTATCGATTCAGCAGGTAAGACATCGGACTGACTAGATCATCTAGGCGCTCTCCTAGGAACGGCAAGTCCATGTTGACACCTACCACATCGGATATAGCATGCTCTTTACATCGGATCATCAGTGAGCAATTGTAAGTGGCTTTGGAAACAACATAACGATTCCAGTCACCCATGACGAATCCAAACCCTCGAGTGGCGCATTTTTTACTATTTAGCCCATGCTTGTCCCCCACGCTGATTAAATGTATATATTCGCCCATACTCCAACAAGGCAGGATGGCCACTTTCCATCCTCGATTCCCGCTACTCGAGGAAAGTCAGGTTTGTCCCCTGGCCTATTCAGGCCCATACTCTCCATACACGCTTATAAATACATCAACTGTACATACAATTATTTTCTTCTGCCTTGTATTTCGATATTGCATGCTTATACTTACACGCTCTTTACACACTGCCATTAACTTGAGCGTCGGAGAATCTTTGCAGGTGGCACCCCCCCCTTTTGCCCCTCTTCAACGTGAAAGACGGGTGTGTAGGATCTCTCGGATGGCAAGGCCGGTCTTCTCCCACTGAGAGATCGGATAATAATACCAGATACCTACGGTACCAGTGTATAAACACACAAACCCTCTGACTTTTGTGGCTGACCCTACACCGGATTTTTGACCCCGGTCCAGGCCAGATCATTGGCACGCTCAGTGGGACACACTAAAGTTATTCTTACCTCTTATTTCTGAACTTTTGTCTTTTATCATGGAAGGCAATGGGAGAAACATGCAAGATGGGTACGTGGAGGATCTCACTGCCCAGGAACAAGCAATAAATAGGTGTTTGGCTTTCGAGTCTCCAGGAGGAAGTTCAAGTAGAATGGTACAAGTGTCTACACCTGATCTACAGGATGAGATGATACACAAGTTGATAGAAGAGCTAGTGGAGTTGAACCATGAAAGGAAGTCTGTCGAGGAGAAAGTGATGTCTCAAGCTGAGGGGACTCACCATGCGGCTAAAGGGAGAGAATCTGCTAGCCTCCAATACTCACAAATCCCCACATATAAAGAGAAGGAGCAAACACATGACACTAGAGAGAGAGCCAATGGCAGGAGATGGAAGCCAACGACGGTGCATAGGGCTGATAAACTTAACGTCCCATTCTCTCAAAGATTGATGAATGTGGTTATTCCAAGGCACCTGCAGACCACTGAATCTCTCTCCATTGGGAAATATAGTAGAGAGACAGATCCCACCAAGTATTTGGATGCGTACATGTACAAAACCAGTACTTGGGAGCAGATGAAGATGTCATGTACAGGATGTTCCCTCGCACTCTAGTAGATTATGCTCTCAGCTGGTTCAAAGGGCTACCATCAGGCTCCATCGATTCATGGGGAAAAATGGCAACATCGTTATGGATCACTTTGTCATCTCTAGAGATGTCCCCAGAATCTCTCACGTGTTGGCCCAAATCAGGCAGGGGGAGCGTGAGACTCTCAAAGACTTCTTGAAGAGGTTTTATAAGGAGACATCCGCTGTTCCAAATTTGGCAGAGGCACTACAATTGTACATCATGATAGAAACTTTGCAACCAAACTCTGTTTTTGCCTTATCATTGGCAAAGAGTCCTCCTGTGAATTTTAAGGAGTTTAGGAGGAAAGCGTCCAAATATATGGGCATTGAGATGCATTTAGAGGAAACAGTGGTGAGGGTAAAGCCACCAATGTTGCACCAGTAACCACGGAAGAATAAGGATAGGCCAAGATCCAAACGCATGGAAAGACCATTTCAGAGCAGTGCCTTTAATAACCCTGCACCCCGGCGTCAGGAGAAGCGCGTGAATGCATTCAGTCACTATGCTCCGTTGAATACTAAGCATTAATAAATTTTGAAGGAAATTGGATGGCCAACGCTTAACGTATACGGGGTCAGAAAGCTACCCCAGATCCGCTGACATGGAGACCCGTGGAAGTACTACGCATTTCATGAGCAGAACGGTTACACTATAGATGAATGCCAGGCCCTAAAGAATACCATTGAAACCTTGAACCGAGAAGGCAAACTTAAGCAGTACTTATTTAAAGAGAAGTCTTTTGATGATTCAAACTGAATGGAGAAACGGGGAAAAGACCGTGAGGACGACGGCGACGACAGCCAAACCCCGGTTAGAAGGCTTACTGCTGCTGAAAAACAATAGAGGGTCGTCACTGGTGAGCCTTAATAGCAGAACATCATACCTCAGCAACAGCGTCAGGGCCAACGCGAGGTTATTAATATGATAGTAGGAGGATTCGCTGGACGAGGAGCTTTCATTACAGCCAGAAAGAATCATCACCGCATGGTTCTTTCGCTACAAGGAAAACCCAGAAACAACCGCCCCTTCAGGGACGGTGTGATGGCACCAATAATATCCTTCTCTGATGATGACTTTGGCCCAATGATCCCTGGAGGTAATGACATAGTGGTAATCGTGGTTGTCATCGCTAATAAAGATGTTAAGAGGATACTTGTTGATCAAGGGAGTTCTTGCGATGTTATTTTCTATGGTTGCTTCAAACGTATGGGCTTTAATGACTCTGATTTGCAGCTTTACATGCAGGATCTGACAGCTTTGAATAGAGCTAAACAACCAACAAAGGGGTACTTAGACACCCTGATATCCTTTTAGGGCGAGCCAGGAGCTAGGACGGTGAAATCCAGAGTTTTGGTGATCGATGTGGAGTCACTATATAACGGAATCATAGGCTGCCTAACACTGAATGCTATGGAAGCCATTGATTCAACTCCTCATCTGCTCATCAAGTTTTAGACAAGGACAATAATGTGTCTTTTGTTAGAGGTGATCAAGAGATGGCCAGGTATTGTTCCAACTTGAGCCTTAATATAGTGAAACTGGAAGCGTTTAACAAGAAAAGGAAGCTGAATGTTGGAGGATCTACAGCGGGGGCCCTAATCGATTTGGATCCTAGAGCGGAATTAAAGATTGATCTGCTCAATCCATCGAAGCCCACACCGGATATAAGTTCTAGGGACGTCATGCTGAGAGATTCTTCAGAAAAGGTCACACATATAAATGAGAAGCTAGAGCTAATTATGGAGCAGCGCTTGCTTATGCTCCTATAGGAATTCAAAGAACTTTTTGCATGGACAACAGCGGATATGCTAGGTATGGATTTGGACTTATGTTATCACAAGCTAGCTGTTTATCTGGAGACGAGGCTGGTTGCTCAGAAGAAATATAGACTGAGCCCAGAAAAATAGAAAGCAGCCTATGAGCAGACAGAAGAATTGTTAAAGGCTGGCTTTATCAGAGAGATCCGCTACTCTTCTTGGCTATCCAACGTCGTGATGGTCCAAAAGGCCAATGACAAGTGAAGGATGTCCACTGATTATGTGGACTTGAACTGTTGTTTCCCAAAGGATCCGTACCCTCTCCCTAACATAGATCAGACGGTGGATGACTCATCTAGCAATCAGTACCTGAGCTTCATAGACGCGTATTTGGGGTACAACCAGATTCTGATATGGGAGGAGGATCAAGATAAAACGGCTTTTGTCAATGATCACGGTGTTTTCTGCTACACCGTTATGCCCTTTGGCTTGAAGAATGCTGGAGCCACCTACCAGCGCATGATCAACAAGGTATTCGAGGGCTTGCACACTCAGTTAGTAGAAGTGTACATTAATGATATCATCGCCAAGACCTCGGCTGGAGGTGACCATGTAGAGGACCTACGTCAAGTGTTCATGCGGCTGAGGCAATACAACATGAGGCTAAACCCGTTAAAATGCACCTTCGCTATTCCAGCTGGGAAATTCCTGGGTTTCATGTTGACTCAGTGCGGTATCGAAGTTAATCCAGGAAAATGCCAAGCCATTCTTAACATGCAGAGTCCGAAGAATCTAAGGGAAGTTCAATCCTTAAATGGTAAAGTGGCGGCCCTGGCACGATTCATGCCCAAAATGGCGCACAAATCACTTCCTCTATACAAAGTTTTAAAGAAAGCCAAGAAATTCAAATGGGGAAAGGAACAAGAGCAAGCTTTTTAGGAGCTCAAGGAAGTGCTTTCTAAACCTTCGATATTGGTAAAACCTAACCCCGGAGAAACACTCATCTTGTACTTGGCAATTTCGGATGAGGCATTAGGAGTTTCCCTAATCAAGGAGACCTCGGATGGACAAAGACTTGTGTATTTCACAAGTAAGACATTGCAAGGCGCTGAGAGTCGGTACCAGAAGATTAAGAAAGCCACTCTCGTAGTCGTTTATGCCTCTCGTTGTTTACGACCCTACTTCTATACGTACCCAATTATCGTGAGAATGGATCTGCCACTCCGCTCTGTGTTGAGCAAACTAGACCTCGCGAGGAGAATGATTAAGTGGTCTATCGTGCTTTTGGAATTCGATGTTTCTTACGAGCCATGAGGTGTAATAAAGGCCCAGGTTTTGGCAGACTTTATAGCGAAAATGTTGGGGACAGATCCAACAGCGCCTCGACAGCATTGGACGGTCTATGTCGATGGATCTTCTAAAAATAAAGGCTGTGGAGCAGGAGTGGTGGTAGAAAGCAATGATGGAGTCCATCTGGAGATTTCCCTCTGCTTTAATTTCAAGACATCCAACAACCAAGCTGAGTACGAAGCTTGCCTCGCTGGACTACGAGCTGCAATCGATATCAGAGCGTCTGAAGTCACCCTCTGCAGCGACTCTCAGCTAGTAATATCATAAATACATGGTGAATACCAAGTCCGTGAGCCTCAACTCTAGTTGTATTTGAATTGCGTAAAAGAGCTTAGGGAAAGATTTTCAATGTTGGAGTTCAAACATGTCCCAAGAGAGGAAAATGCTAGGGCGGATATTCTGTCTAGGCTAGCGAGCACGATTTAGCCAGGAAACACCACGAAAGTGGTCCAGAGTACACTGACATTGCCTAGCATTCCCCCGTTTCCCTCTCTGAACACCATAATAATCAACGATTCCTACGAAAATTCATGGGTTACCCCTTACATCCGTTACCTGGCTGATGGACAGCTGCCCACCGATGAAAAGGAAAAAAGAAGAATAAAGAAGAAGCTACCTTATTTCACCATGTTGATGGTGTTCTCTATAGAAAGGGATTTTCAGTACCTTATTTTCTTTGTTTGGGGGAAAACGAGATACAAGGGGTGATGGAAGAAGTGCACGAAGGGCAATGTGGACACCACGTCGGAGGAAGAAGCTTAATGCAAAAAATCCTCAGGGATGGATATTGGTGGCCCACGATGAAGCAAGATTCAATTGACTTAGTCAAAAGGTGTGATGCTTGCTAAAGATTTTCTAACCTTCACCACACACCAGCTGAAGAGCTCTTCACATCAGCTGTGCCCTGGCAATTCTACCAATGGAGTTTGGATATCCTAGGGCCCTTTCCAACTGCGCCTGGGGGCATTAAATACCTCATTGTGGGAGTTGATTATTTCACCAAATGGATTAAGGTAGAACCAGTGGTCCACATTACTTCAGCCCGAACTCGTCATTTTATGTATGAAAACATCATAACACGATTCGGGTTACCAGCACGAGTTGTCACGGACAATGGTTCTCAATTTACTGATAGAAAGTTCACAGATCTGCTTGAAGGATTGGGCATAGTCCAAATATTCTCATCTGTCGAACACCCACAAACTAATGGTCAAGCTGAAGTGGCCAACAGAGAAGTGTTGAAGGGGTTGAAGAAACACCTCGGGGAAGCCAAGGACGGATGGAAAGATCAGTTATGCCACATCATTTGGGTGTACCAGACAACGCTTCATTCCTCTACAAATGAATCTCCATATCGTCTGACCTACGGGGTGGAGGTGATGATACCAGTGGAGTTGCAAACCGCCTCTGTGAGGGTCAAGTACTTCCCCGAGAAAGACAACAACGCTAACTTGGCATCAGAAATAGATATGATCCAAGAACTCAGGGAAAAAGCTTTCGTTAGAGACCAAGCAATCAAAGCCAAAGCAACTCTCCGCTATAACAAACAGGTCCAGTCCAGGACTTTTAACGTTAGAGATTTAGTTTTAAGGAAATCAAGCATGGGGAACAAATTTGTAAACCAAGGCAAGCTCGCTCTGATGTGGGAAGGTCCTTACAGAGTATCCGAGGTCATTGGCAAAGGCTCATACCGCCTGGAGAATCTTGATGGCTCCCCGATCCATAACAAGTGGAATACTCAGAATCTGCGCGTCTATTATAGCTAGTTGGTAAGACGGTGTGTACTCTTTTTCCTTACTTAGGTTTTTTCCCATTGGGTTTTTCCAAGAAGGTTTTAACTAGGCACGACCCCAAGTATGCTCCTCTTGTAATTCATATATAATTTAATGAAGAATTCTTGTATATTTATGATGCGTTCACCCTCTTTATTTATGTTGTTATTTTTAGTACAACGTTATTGTATGAAAGGTTCTTAAGGACAGATGATCCTAATTATTTCTTCCATAGTTAGCGATGCAACTCCTCGAAAGAATCAAAGGGTAAACACCAGTGAAGGCGTGGGCGCAGTAAGCTGGTCCTTTTCCAAGGCCACGCTGAACCCTAGGTAACAGAAGGCCTGGACACAGTAAGCTGGCCTTTCTCCAGGGCCACGCTGAACCCTAGGTAACAGGCACAGTAGGTCCAGGATTTGCCCTGTTCCAAACCCCGTGTCGAAGGCCTTGCTTGTAGGATTAAAACTGAACTCCAAGTATGACTAGTAGGTACGACCGAACACCGGTGAAGGCCTGGGCGCAGTAAGCTAGTCCTTTTCCAAGGCCACGCTGAACCTTAGGTAACAGAAGGCCTGGGCGCAGTAAGCTGGTCCTTCTCCAGGGCCACGCTGAACCCCAGGTAACGGGCGTAGTAGGTCTAGGATTCGCCCTGTTTTGAACCCCGTGTCGAAGGCTTGGATTGTAGGATTAAAACCAAACTCCAAGTACCACTAGTAGGTACGACCTAGGGGTGTTCATCAACCGATCCAAACTGTGAAAAACCGCTTAACCGATCCAAAGAAAACTGAAACCGGTTAAACCGAAAACTAAAAAAATCGAAACCGTAAAAAAACCGCATTTTATATGCAGTTCGGATCGGTTTTTGGTTCCACCTATGAGAACCGAACCGAACCGGTCCACAAGTTTTATGTTTTAATGTTTTCATTTCATTTAGTCATAACCTCTTTCACTTATTGTTCTATTAGTTTGTTTAATATGGTCTCTATATTTTATTTTATAATTTTGTTTAAAGTATATGATAACACTTATTTTTTAAAAATTTGTCCGAGTTAGAGGAAGAACAAGATGACTAAATTCTTGACTCAAGACTTTTAATTTTTCTATTGTTTTACATTGAATCTTATTTAAATAGTACTTTATTTGTTTTATGTTTAAATTTAAATTATTGAAAACTTGTTTTATTTTACTTATTAATGATTCTTCCATAGTTGTGAACTTAAAATATTCTTTACATTGTTATAATTATAATATTCATTTGATTTTATAAAAATATAAAATGAGGAAAAAAACGCATAAACCGATCCAATCCGAACCGTATTTGATCGGATCGGATCGGATGGTGTCATTCATTTCAACCGAACCAAACCAAACCGCAATTTAATAAAGTGATTGGATCAGATGATATTTTGTCATAAAACCGAACCGATCCGGACCGCGAACACCCCTAGTACGACCGAACACCGGTGTAGGCCTTGGCACAGTAAGCTGGTCCTTTTCCAAGGCCACGCTGAACCCTAGGTAACAGAAGGCCTGGGCGTAGTAAGTTGGTCCTTCTCCAGGGCCACGCTGAACCCCAGGTAACGGGCGTAGTAGGTCCAGGATTTGCCCTATTCCGAACCCCGTGTCGAAGGCTTAGATTGTAGGATTAAAACCGAACTCCAAGTACGGCTAGTAGGTACGACTGAACGCCAGTGAAGACCCAATCATTACCTTATGGTTGGGAAATTTTCATGTAGGTTGAAGATTCAATCAACATCTTTATGATCGCTTTCCCTCAAGTTGGATGGTCTTAACCACCTTCGCACAAACAACCTACTTCTTGATGCAGGCATCCCCATCATGCTACTTCTAATGGAAAAGCCTAATCATCACGATTAAGGTACTTTTCTTACAAAGTCTTACACAAAATGTTATGTTTGTATTGAATGACGAGATCGTCGTGTTACAGTCTCACCACAATAAGAGCGGATAAACTTCCTCACTCCTACCAAATTAGAGGCAGCATCCCATAGCAAGTACTTATTTTTCAAACGTACTCACTCTTAGGGACAGTGTTGGTATTTATGATTATCAGTTCTACATGTCATGTTGTAAAAATCTGAGCTGATTAATTCTATCCACGATAACCCTTTCTAAGTTACTTTCACTGAATAGCATTGGTATTTATGAAGAGACCTAAGATGAGCGCGGTAGACAATACTTAAGGACAAATGTTCCATTCATTCATAGGAGATAAAAGTACATAAATCATTCAGAGATTAATCAAAATCGGAGCTGATCCCGGTACACAGCAATACTGATTAAAAAATAAAAGAATACAAGGATAAAGGCCTAATCCTTCTTCTGGCTCTCCCCTTCACCTCCCTTCTACTGTTCACCTCTGACCTCGCAGGCCGCCTAATTTTCAGCCTCCTTAGATGGATTCTGGGGCAGAGGAGGTAGCTCATATGGAGTGTTAGGTGCGTCCTCGTGATGGTTATCAATGACTGCGCCTAGCTTCCCTCCATAAAACTCATAGAACAGGTTGATACCCTTTAAGTTGAGTTCAACTTTGGGATTACAATGAAGAATTTGACGCACAGCCAGCTCAAAAGAATCCTCGGTGACTTGAACATAAATATCAACCGCCTCATCTGCTCTGGCATTAGCAGCAGCCAGCTCCGCCCTCAAAGCAGCGCTGTCATCACTCGGACTCACCAACTTTAAGCTCTCAATATCCATCAGCAGCTCCTTCTCCCTCTGGGCCCACTCGTTAGCCTGCTTCGACTAGTTGTAGGCTTTGGCCTTCAGTTCCTTTTCAAGCTTGGCAGTCTTCTCCCTCTCTGTAATGAGGCTCACACTAAGGTCGAAGGTACTCTTTTTTTGCTCAGCCAACTTGCCCTCCAGATCCTTCACGATTGATTTCTGGGTGAGAGTCTCCTCATACATCCATTCCCCATAATCCTTGGACGCCTTCAGCCGATCCTCAAGAAGCTTGATGTTCGCCCTATCCTTGGCAGATGAAATAGTAAGGTCATTGACCTTAGAGGTCAATCTGTCAACCTCAGGGCCATCATCTGCCAATCTACAGAGAGAGTTTAAGAGACCAAAAAGCTCTTCTAGTTGCCACCGTTCAGCCTCACATGCTTTCTTAATCTCCTCTGGCTCAAGAGTGGGCATCAATTTGTATCTCAGACCAGGGATCGACTCAGGCACCGGACCTTCATAAACCAGGAATAGAGCGAGGCAAGAATTATTAGGAGAAGGGCAAGAGACCTTTGGCGTGAAGTAGGTAGTCAAAGGTTGAGAGCCAGCAATGGTATCCCTTTTACCTTGGACATCCAAGGTCGAGCCCGCTACGCCCTTATCCTTGGCAGTGCCGGACTCGGTTGTACCCCCCGATGTGTTTTCCTTTTAGAGGAAGGAGGTTGAGAATCCTTCTACATTGAAGGATCGTTCTTTATTTTCCTTTGTTTTTTCTTTGCCTTCCGATCTTCGACGACGGGGACAGAAGCAGCAGATCCGCCCTCGAGTAGGGGGACATTGTCATCAGCGGAGAAAGTGAGGATGATGGTCTCAACAGTGACCTTCTTGGAATTCTTTTTGGGATAGATATCATTTTCAGCATCCATAGACTTTCCTCCAGTAACTAGTGATTTTAACCTCTGCATGGCTGGAGATAAATTTTCTATTTAAACTACACAAACAAACAAAAAAATGATTAGATACTATGAGATATCAAGATATGCAAAAGCAGCCAAGCAAAGAAAAGATGGCAAAAAATTATGTAAGTATCCGTCACGAACGGTTTTTGAACTCAACAAACACTTGCAAGAAAAGGATTTATGCTCGGTGGTGTAGGATTCGAGGGCAAACAGAACGGTCACAGTCTCAGTAGACAGTCCGTCCTCCTCGATGAAGTAAGCTTGGGAAGTAAGCAAAAAATACTTGTGAGACCAGCTCATGGGAAATTTATTGATGCCTTCTTTACTCTGCTAGAAGATCGGCTTCCCAGGTTGAATTCGTACTCTGGTGTAGTATGATTTGAAGAACCATCCATCAATTTTTGCTGAATCGGTATAAGACTCGAAATTGACAAAATTAGATAGAGTCTGGAGGGTGATCAAACTTACACCTCTGCTCTGTTTATTTGCACATCGGACCACTTGGGTATAGTAGAAGAGCATGGCGACCATTGGAGTAAAATTAAAGTAGTCCCTAAGTACCTCCAGAGAGCAGAGTAACCTTCATCTGTTGGGGTGAAGCTGAGAAGGGGCGCAATCTAAGAACCTAAGTACCCCCATCTGGAACTCCGTCCGGGGTAAGCGTACACCCAAGTTAAGGAAGAGAAAATCATACATGAAAACCGATCTCTCATCGGGAATGACGTGGCAGATTCGTTCTGAAGGTCGGGGCACCAGTACCATAAAGCGTTCCTTCAATTTCTCTTTGGCATAGACCTTAAACCAGGGTTCTATCCTCGCTCTGTCTTCCCTAGCATAATGAGACGGTGTATCACGAAATTCATCCGCTACCCAGCAATAGAGATGCTTATCCTGGAGCTTCACCCAGTCGATCTGATGTGCAACCACGTTGCACAAGCCTGAAGCAGTCTTCAGAATATACTGCTAGTTCGACGTCCCTTCACTAGTTATGCCCGCGCCGGCCATTTTCTAGAGAGCTAAGTTGAAGATCCTCACACTGCGGTAAAAAGCCACATTGTCAGAGAGGTACAAATCAGCACTCACTTTACTTTCGTATGAACGGCTATCCCCTGACTCAAAAGAGGATTCTGAGGAGGGTATAATCGCCCTCCGCTGTGAGTGTAGCGACGTCTCCCTCTCTGAGCGAAGTGGCCTGGTACTAGAGGAAATCACTGGGATCCTTCCACCATGATGCCTAGGAGTTCGAGACGAGGCTCTCCCTCCTCTAACCCTAGGGCCAACATTGCTCGAGCCAGTGTACATTTCTCCCAAACACTCAAAATAAAAAATAAAAATGGAAGTAAGTGCAAGAGGTGGTTACCTAAGATGACAAAGAGAAGGGTCGTGGAATGAACTTCGTGATCAAAAGCAGCAACTATCTTCTGGAAATTTTTGCAGAGTTTCGCTAAGGAATCAAGAACAAGTGATTTTAGAATCCACTAAGTGCCTCTTTTATAGGTGATGAAGGGGTTCGATCACCAGTCCAGAAGGTACGTCGTTTACGATTAAACGCGTCATTTCAGAGGCAGAACGACAGTTGTTTCAATTTGGAAGGTGCGAAAGTAGTGTCGATTCGCTCAAAGGTTGACCCGAATTGGGCCTAAAGATCCAAACTTTGGGCCCATGAGGCCCCTGGTGGTGGTTACAAAGGCATGTGCATTGAAGGCAGTAATGGCTCGCCCATGTGATAAAAGCATTTATCGCCCAATCATGAGAAACGTTTTATATTTTATAGCCGTTACCCGAATACCAAGAGTTGCAAGTTCTGAAAAACTTTGATGATTCTCGCAATACGAATCTCTGTCCAAATCCGTTATAGGAATGCTTCGACGATGGTGCTTTCATTCACAGCACAATTCCACAGGCAACGAAGCAGTACGGAGCCAATGCACATGTTGACAAAAACTTTTTGCATGAGCATGCCGGCATCCAGACCTCTTGCAGGCAGCATAGCTTATATGAGTAACTCTACCAGTCCCTCACATAAACTAGGGAACAAATGATCCGGCCTCGATACCGTTACCTAGATCAAGGACCCAGTTTCATCCGTTCTAGCAGCGCTACCGATTCAGTAGGTAAGACATCAGACTAACTAGATTGTCTGGGCGCTCTCCCAAGACCGGCAAGTCCATGTTGACACCTACCATATCGGATATAGCATGCTCTTTACATCGGATCATCAGTGAACAATTGTAAGTGGCTTTGGAAACAGCATAACGATTCCAGTCACCCATGATGAATCCAAACCCTCGAGGGGTGCGTTTTCTACTATTTAGCCCATGCTTATCCCCCATGCTGATTAAATATATATTCGCTTATACTCCGACAAGGCAGGATGGCCACTTTCTATCCTCGATTCCTGCTACTTGAGGAAAGTCGGGTTTGTCCCTTGGCCTAATCAGGCCCATACTCTCCATACACGCTTATAAATACATCAACTGTACATATAATTATTTTCTTCTGGCTTGTATTTCGATATTGCATGCTTATACTTACATGCTCTTTACACACTGCCACTAACTTGAGCGTCAGAGAGTCTTTGTAGGTGGCACCCCCATTTTTCCCCTCTTCAATGTGAAAGACGGGTGTGTAGGATCTCTCGGATGACAAGGCTGGTCTTCTCCCATTGAGAGATCGGATAATAATATCAGATACCTACGGTACCGGTGTATAAACACACAAACCCTCTGACTTTTATGGCTGGCCCTACACCGGATCTTTGACCCCGGTCCAGGCCAGATCACCACCACTAATGTACCTACACTGGATGGACACTGGCACACATAATGTAACATCCCAAATTTTAAAGAAAATAAATTTATTGAATAAAAACAATTAATTATTTATGGTTCAATGATTATGGAAGAATTAATTTGACATTAGAGGTGAATTATCGGTAAACTGAGAATTACCAGAATCAGATGATTTAACAGATGGTGTGTGACCCACTTGACTAAATTGAATAATTGATGGGTCTATAATACTTAGAAAATTATTGTGGTTATGGTGGTATGGTTAAAATAATTTTTGGTGTTGAGGAGATAATTAATTGGACACGGCGTATATTATTAAACAAAGAAAATACAAGCCAAATGGAATTAAAAGAAAATATGAAATCCCATTTTCCCTTTCCATCTCCACCGTCCACTTTCCCACTCTACTTTACTCTCATCTATCCATTGGGTAATAGGATTTTTGGACCATTGGAAAAAGTAACTAAAGGCACTTTTTTATCCATTAGACAATGTCCAATTTTTATACAATTCCTCTCTCTTTCCCTCTATCACTGTGGGATGCTTCTCTCCCTCCATTCACTCTTTATTTCTTCTTCTTCATCATCTTCTCCTCACCTAAAACCGTCCACCACCCCTCTCCTTTCCATTTCTTGCCCAAATTAAAAACAAAGCATGGATTCATGAAGCTTGTATGGCATTATGGAGCAAATATTTTATGGTCTCCTCTCTTTCTTCTCCCCATTTTTGTTTTGGCCATGGCTTGGAAATTAGGTAAGACTTCGAACCCCTCTTCCTCCATTTGTGGTTTTTATGTTGTTTGAGCCTGAAATGGTGATATTGAGCACTTTGGGTATTGATGGGAATGTGAAACCCTAGGCTTGAAACATTGGAAAGATGATTTTTGTGTACGGCTTGAAGTTGTATAATGGATGAGAGTTATTGAGTCTGTTAAAGCATTTGGTTTTGGTAGATCTTAGTTTACCAATAATTCACCTCTAATGTCAAATTAATTTCCCTATTATTATTGGACCATAAATAGTTAATTATCATTATCTAATAATTTTATTTTCTAAAATTTGGGATATTACAATCCCCTAACCTAAAAAGAAATTTCGTCCTCAAAATTTGTCATCGATATACATCACAAGGCCATACTTGAGACTGTACACCAATAGAGTCCAATTACACTATAAAATAACATCAAACTTCCCCAAGTCCATAAGACATAATCATCATTATTCCTTTGTTTCAAGCATAAAATCTCACATATCCGAGACGTGTTACAACTCATCAATTCTCAATTCACCCGACATAACTCACATATTCATATCCAGTACTACCAGATACATCCCATACATTCACCATAAGTAGTTACAACCTTACTTCCCCGACTTAAGTGTTGCTGTGTAACACCCTCTGTTACACCTTAATAAATTCTAGAAAAATTCGTATTTTTTTTTTTTACTAAAGATATGATTGTTAAAAAGAAACTATCGGAATAAATTATATACATTATTTCTGAAATACCTCACAAATATTATTAAAACTTTATAAAGTATTTGTACATTCATCCGAAGAAAATAAACATTAAACATTATAAGAAAGAGAGGAAACTCCATGGCCCAGAAGCAGTTACTTATTAACATTATTTATTCATTGGACCACGGTATTCATACCGAGCTCCCTTTCTAGAACGTGTTATATCTACTGCTGAAATTCTTCGATCCTTCCCTTTGAACCATCAATTTAGAATATATGAAACAAAAACACGGAGAAAGGAGTGAGAAACAGAATATAATATTTCCGAATAAGACATAAGCAACAAAGGGTTTTCACAACCAATACATAATAATATCAATCACAATCACATACACAATCAATTATGAATGCATGAATGTTATGCAATATCTTCATCATAACTTATCTATATATGTGGGCCCTTAAATTTTAATTTGCACTGGGCCAACCAAGAGTTTACACTGTTCCATAAGTCCGGATAATAATAATATGAACAGCTCAACTGACATGGAAACACTTAGAGACTAGTCAGATTGAGAAAGTTTTTATTGTGAAAGTACCCGACACTAGGGAGCTACCCCAGGTCCCCTGAAGCACCCTTTCACACTCTCTCATCCCAAGGCTCGTAATTAAGCCTCCTCTAATGTATCCTCGGTTTCTATAATCCGTCCCCAGACAATATTATTTCATTTCACTTTCATTATCCATGATGCATGAACTACTCGCCTATTGAGTTGGTTAAGGCTTTTAGAAACTCAATTATTAAATCCCTTAAAGGTTTACAACATCATTTCAATAAACTGTACATTTTCTCTGAATTTCTGTCCCACAGAAATAAATTTGGTACAATTTTCGAATCTCACTGAAATTGAGTTTCTAAGCCTTAAATATCTAAAAACTTTACATAATCTTTCTCAATTTAAATCTTAACAAAATCAAATTTAGGAATCTCAATTATTTCCAAATATATTTAGTTATTAAGTTGGAAAAAAGTAAAATAATTTTCTTTCAAAAAATTTTGTTTTATTAAAAGAGAATAATTATTAACCAAAAATACTTAAAATTACAAAATTTTTCTTTAACTCAAGATTTAATTAAATAAATTCTCATAAAATATTTTCTTTCTAAAATAAATACTAATTTTTTTATTCTAAATATTGAAAATAAAGTTAATAAAAATAATTTCTAAGAAGAATTAAAAGATAATAAAATTTAAAGAGTAAGGTAAGAAATTCTTACTGAATTTTAGCTTTCCGTCATGCTCGCTATATGCTCAAACTCCACATTACAATATCATCAATCAAAATTAAACAATATCAATCATAACTAAATATCATCAATCAATCAATCATAATCAAATCATAATCAAATCAATTAAATATCATTAATACATATCATAATATAAAATTTAATGATTATTAATATAGTCAATTTTAGTCCTTTTGGTCAATTCCTCGCATAGGTATATGTAAGTCCATATAATCCAGTCCTTGCATAGGTATAGTTCAGTCCATATGGGTCATAATGGTCCAAGTCCTTGCATAGGTATAGTCCAGTCCATATAGGTCATAATGGTCTAAGTCTTTGCATAGGTATGTTAGAGTTAGTTAAACCGGATATTTAATTTAAAAATTTATTATAAATTTTAAGTTAAAAAGTTAATATTTTAAAATAATAATATTATCAGATTTAAAAGGAGTAGGGGACTCCTCCCATTATTCTTATGTCTTTTCATATTATACTCTTATCTCACTCCCCCTTACCTTGAATTGTTACCCAAAATGGATTTGCTTTGCGCCTCCGATTTTTAAAAATATTAATACCAATCTTATTTCAGTATAAGCATAAGACGAAGATTAAGATTACTACTTAAAACAGAAATGGTAAATTTTGAATAGTGAATAGTGAATAGTGAATAGTAAATCGTGAATAGTAACAGTAAATAGTAAAACGTGAATAGTAACAGTAAATAGTAAAACGTGAATAGTAACGGTAAATAGTAACAGTAAATAGTAATTTACTATTTAAATAGTAATTTACTATTGAAATAGTAATTTACTATTGAAATAGTGTTTACTATGCAGAATAGTAACTTAAAATAATATTATTTTCAGTATAATAACAGATTTCTAAAAACGATATGAAAATAACCCAAAAAATATAAAAGAGAAGTATTCTTACCTTAGGATTTTGGCAGAACCTTCTCTCCAAAAACTTTTCTTCTCTCTCTCACTTCCACCACTATCTCACTAGCACTACTATATTAAGAAAACTTAATCTGAAATTGTGAATTCTAAAGAAGAAATCCTTCGGTATTTATAGGAAAAAAATTTACTATGCATTCCATTATTTTAATATAAAAGTACTATGCATTTTTGAATTTTTTATTCCAGGTTACTGTGCATCTTTTGAAAATTTCATACATGCACAGTGATTTGTATAGTAATTGTCGGCAAAATTATTAAGTCAAATAGTAACCCTTCACTCGGTATATTTTAAATATTCAAAATGAGTCCTTTTTGAAATTTAGCGATATTATATCAGTCCCTACTAATTTTATAATAAGTAATATAAAGCTGAAATTTTAAAAAATCTAAAATTTTCTGTTAATAAAAATTTATTGATACGTTTCAAATTTTTTAACGATTGGAAAAAATTAAGATTTTTCTCAAACCGATAATTTTTAGATAAGTCTACTTGAAATGGATTTTAGAAAATTTTCTTATAATTTCAATTCACTTTCTTGTAAATATTTTTAATTTAAGTCACTTATATGAATTTAAAATTATTTAAAAAATATTATTTTTATTAAAAAATTCCAAAATTCCAAAAAATTCCAAAAAATCATAAATAATACGTAGATTAAAAAGTTCTAAAGAACCATAATTTAATTCCTTCAAAATTTTAATATAAAAATAAAAATAGGGGTGTTACAACTCTACTCCCCTTAGAAAATTTCGTCCTCGAAATTTACATAATCAGTAAAACAAATGAGGATGAGACTCTTTCATCTCAGTTTCTAGTTCCCATGTAGCATCTTCTCCTCTCGTTTCACTCCAAATAACCTTTACAAGCGGAATTGTCTTGTCTCTTAATTGTTTTATTCTCCTGTCACTTATTCTAACAGGTGGTGCATCATATGTAAGATTATCTTTAACTTGTATGACATCAGGTTCAATAACATGTGTAGGATCAGATATATACTTTCGCAAGTTTGACACATGAAAAACATTATGGATATTAGAAAGAAAAGGTGGTAATGCTATTTGGTAGGCAAGGGGACTAACTTTATGAATTATTTGGTATGGACCGATAAATCTAGGAGTTAGTTTTCGAGATTTCATTGCCCGACCGACCCCAGTCATAGGTGTGACTTTCAAGAATACATGATCGCCTTCTTGAAATTCGAGCGGCTTTCTTCTTTTGTCATAGTAACTTTTCTGCCTGCTCTGTGTTGCCTTCATCTTTTCCTGAACTATTTTGATTTTATCCGTGGTTTGTTGTACCAACTCTGGTCCTAGCATCAAGTTTTCACCAGTCTCAAACCAACATAGCGGGGTCCTACATTTTCTTCCATATAATGCTTCAAAAGGTGCCATGCCAATGCTAGCATGGAAACTGTTGTTGTAGGTAAACTCCACATATGGTAAGAATTGATTCCAACTTCTTTTATGCTCTAACACACAAGCTCGTAACAAGTCTTCTAGAGATTGGATTGTTCTTTCTGATTGTCCATCCGTCTGAGGATGATATGCTGAACTCAGACGCAGTCTTGTTCCCAAAGCCTTGTGCAAGCTATTCCAGAATTGTGATGTAAAACGAGGGTCCCGATCAGAAATGATACTTGAAGGAATTCCATGCAATCTCACAATCTCCTCGATGTATAATTTTGCCAGCTTCTCCATAGAGTAACGAATATTGATGGGAATAAAGTGGGCAGACTTTGTTAGTCTATCAACTATTACCCATATCGAATCATGTCCTAATGGAGTTTTAGGTAGAGAAGTCACAAAATCCATGGTAATGCTATCCCATTTCCATTCCGGTATTTCCATTGATTGTAGCATTCCAGGGGGTTTTTGGTGTTCCACTTTAACCTTCTGGCAAATTAGACATGCAGCCACATACTCTGCCACCGCTTTCTTCATTCCAGGCCACCAAAATAACTTCTTCAAATCTTGATACATTTTAGTAGCTCCGGGATGAATGCTCATATAACTTTTATGGCCTTCTTCTAGAATTGCTTTCCTCAACTCCTCTTTATCAGGGATACACACTCGATCCTTATATCTCAATAATTGGTCGTTTCCCACATTGAACTCGACTTCTTTTCCTTGTTTCAAGAGTTCTTTCTTCTCTTGCAGGAATTCATCCTCTCGTTGAGCCTCTAAAACTTGCCTCAGGAATTCATTTGTCACTTGCAACGCTCCTAATCTGTAGCTGTTAGCATTAACCTTTACTGCTAGGTTAAGATCTCTGAAGTTCTCTATCAATTCCAGCTCTTTTATCATCATCGTGGACGCATGTAGAGACTTTCGACTTAAAGCATCAGCTACTACGTTCGCTTTTCCAGGATGGTATTGCAACTCAAAATCGTAGTCCTTTAAGAACTCCATCCATCTCCGTTGCCTCATGTTTAACTCCTTTTGGTCGAATAAATACTTGAGACTTTTATGATCGCTAAACACATCAAATGTTGCACCGTATAGATAGTGCCTCCAAATCTTTAAGGCAAAAACTACAGCGGCTAACTCTAAGTCATGGGTAGGGTAGTTGATCTCATGTTGCCTTAATTGTCGTGATGCATAGGCTACAACCTTCTTGTCTTGCATAAGTACACTTCCTAGTCCTTGTTTAGACGCATCACAGTAAACTTCAAAACTTCGATGTGGATCGGGGAGTACTAACACCGGCGCAGAAGTAAGTCGATCTTTCAGCTCTTGAAAACTATTCTCGCATTGTGTCGTCCACACAAAAGGTTGTCCTTTCCGTGTTAGCTTGGTCAATGGGTATCCTAGCTTTGAAAATCCTTCAATGAATCTCCTATAGTATCCAGCCAAGCCCAAGAAACTTCTAATCTCAGTGATCGTGGTTGGTCTCTCCCATTTTAAAACCGCCTCCACCTTGGAAGGGTCTACAGCTATTCCTCCTTGACTAATTACATGTCCTAAAAAGTTCACTTCTTCCAACCAGAATTCACACTTCGACAGCTTTGCATATAGTTGTTTCTTTTTCAGGATTTCCAACACGACCTTCAAATGTTCAACATGTTCTTCTCTGCTTTTAGAGTACACTAATATATCATCAATGAACACCACTACAAATTTATCTAGATATGGATGAAAAATCCTATTCATGTAATCCATGAATACGGCTGGTGCATTAGTTACACCAAAAGGCATTACTAGATATTCGTAATGGCCATAGCGTGTTCTAAAAGCAGTTTTCGATACATCTTCTTTCTTCACCCTTATTTGATGGTATCCAGACCTCAAATCAATTTTGGAGAACACCGTGGCACCACGCAGCTGATCCATCAAGTCGTCAATCCTTGGCAGAGGGTATCTGTTCTTGATCGTCACCTTGTTCAGTTGTCGATAATCTACACACAACCTCATGCTACCATCCTTCTTCTTAACCAACAACACTGGTGCACCCCAGGGGGATACACTGGGTCGTATAAACTGCTTCTCTATCATCTCTTCAAGTTATTTCTTCAACTCTGCTAATTCTAGAGGTGACATTCGGTATGGTGCAATTGAAATGGGTCCAACTCCAGGTACTAGATCAATGGAAAATTCTACATCTCTTTCTGGGGGTAAACCAGGGATATCTTCAGGAAAAACGTCAGGAAATTCACACACAACCGGCAGATTTTTGATTTTTGATTCTTGCTCTCCTTTCGTTGAAAGCAATAGCATGAATCCTTGAGCCCCTCCTTTTAAAGAGGCACTCACTTGGTTGGCGGTTAGAAATCTCGAATCCTCAGGATTCAAATTCACTAGTTCTTTAAACATTATGGTTTTATTATGACAATCTATTAGAACATGATTGTCAGACAACCAATCTAGCCCAATAATAACTTCTAAGCCAGAAAGGGGTAAACAGAAAAGATTAGCCTTAAAGTCCCTACCATTTATGACAATAGGGCATTTCCAACAAGCTTTAGAAGTGACAATGGGATTGTTTCCAGGAGTATGTACAGATAAGTCAAATGGAAGTTCTATCACAGGTAATTTTAGTTTTTCTACACAGTCATTGGCAATAAAGGAATGTGATGCACCTGAGTCATACATAACGGTTAAAGAAATCTTATTAATGATACACTTACCTTCTACCATGGAATCAGCATGAGATGCTTCTTCTCCAGTGATTGCAAAAACCTTTCCTTTTGCTTTTGGCCTTCCGACTGCACTGTGCGCGCCTCCTTGAGTATTTATGCTTGTACTTGCACCTTCAGGGTTTTCTCTCTTCATCTCTGGGCAATCCTTGATGTGATGACCTGGTTTGTTACACTTAAAGCAAACATAAGTGTTTTTAGGACAATCCCTTTTCAAATGGGGTCCTCCACAGATAAAACATTTAAAATTTGGTGCAGATGTTGGGTAATAGCTTCCAGTTGAAGCTTGGGGTCTGTTAGGAATAGATGCTGCTCCAAACCGACGAAATGGTGCTTGGTAAGGCTTATTCCTTCTGAAATCTCTTCTTTGGTGATGGTGAGGTCCTCCACTTCTTATTTCTCCTGCCTTGTGAATGGGCTCACGACTTTTGGTCATTCTATCCTTATGGTCTTCTTCAAAGATCCTACAGCGATTTACCAATACAGAAAATTCACGGATTTCCTGCATTCGTATAGCTTCCTTAATTTCTGGCCGCAGTCCATTTACAAACTTTGCACACCGATCTCTTTCATTAGTAGCATCATTATAATGAGAATGAAAACGAGATAGCTCTTCAAACCTGGATGCGTACTCTCCAACGGTCATATTTCCTTGGGTCAGCGACAGGAATTCGAATTGTCTTTTCTCTTTAACATCAGCTGGAAAGTATTTTTCCAGAAACATATCCTTGAAATAGTCCCAAGTGATCTCCACGTCGTTGACTTCGAATTGTTTACGCATGCTATCCCACCAATGTTCGGCATCCTCAGATAAGGCATAAGTAGCGAAGACTACCTTATCAGCTTCATTGCATTGCAATGCTCGAAAGATCTTCTCTATCTCTCGAATCCAGATTTGTGCTCCATCAGGGTTATATCCTCCCTTGAAACGAGGTGGATTGCGCTTTTCGAATAGGTCCAGTCTTCTCAAGGCATCATTACCTTGACCTTCACGTGCTCCCATTGCATTGATTAAGCGTTCTACAACTCCAGCAAGATCGTTTCCAGCCATTAGTTTCCTGTTTCACAGTAACTGAGATTTGTCACATCAATCACAGTTACTACCAAGTCAGATATTCTACCTATACAGAGTTTACAGACAAAGCAAGATAGACCTTTTCCCCAGGCCTATTGGATTAACTGCTCTGATACCACTTTGTAACACCCTCTGTTACACCTTAATAAATTCTAGAATAATTCGTATTTTTTTTTTTACTAAAGATATGATTGTTAAAAAGAAACTATCGGAATAAATTATATACATTATTTCTGAAATACCTCACAAATATTATTAAAACTTTATAAAGTATTTGTACATTCATCCGAAGAAAATAAACATTAAACATTATAAGAAAGAGAGGAAACTCCATGGCCCAGAAGCAGTTACTTATTAACATTATTTATTCATTGGACCACGGTATTCATACCGAGCTCCCTTTCTAGAACGTGCTATATCTACTGCTGAAATTCTTCGATCCTTCCCTCTGAACCATCAATTTAGAATATATGAAACAAAAACACAGAGAAAGGAGTGAGAAACAGAATATAATATTTCCGAATAAGACATAAGCAACAAAGGGTTTTCATAACCAATACATAATAATATCAATCACAATCACATACACAATCAATTATGAATGCATGAATGTTATGCAATATCTTCATCATAACTTATCTATATATGTGGGCCCTTAAATTTTAATTTGCACTGGGCCAACCAGGAGTTTACACTGTTCCATAAGTCCGGATAATAATAATATGAACAGCTCAACTGGCATGGAAACACTTAGAGACTAGTCAGATTGAGAAAGTTTTTATTGTGAAAGTACCCGACACTAGGGAGCTACCCCAGGTCCCCTGAAGCACCCTTTCACACTCTCTCATCCCAAGGCTCGTAATTAAGCCTCCTCTAATGTATCCTCGGTTTCTATAATCCGTCCCCAGACAATATTATTTCATTTCACTTTCATTATCCATGATGCATGAACTACTCGCCTATTGAGTTGGTTAAGGCTTTTAGAAACTCAATTATTAAATCCCTTAAAGTTTTACAACATCATTTCAATAAACTGTACATTTTCTCTGAATTTCTGTCCCACAGAAATAAATTTGGTACAATTTTTGAATCTCACTGAAATTGAGTTTCTAAGCCTTAAATATCTAAAAACTTTACATAATCTTTCTCAATTTAAATCTTAACAAAATCAAATTTAGGAATCTCAATTATTTCCAAATATATTTAGTTATTAAGTTGGAAAAAAGTAAAATAATTTTCTTTCAAAAAATTTTGTTTTATTAAAAGAGAATAATTATTAACCAAAAATACTTAAAATTACAAAATTTTTCTTTAACTCAAGATTTAATTAAATAAATTCTCATAAAATATTTTCTTTCTAAAATAAATACTAATTTTTTTATTCTAAATATTGAAAATAAAGTTAATAAAAATAATTTCTAAGAAGAATTAAAAGATAATAAAATTTAAAGAGTAAGGTAAGAAATTCTTACTGAATTTTAGCTTTCCGTCATGCTCGCTATATGCTCAAACTCCACATTACAATATCATCAATCAAAATTAAACAATATCAATCATAACTAAATATCATCAATCAATCAATCATAATCAAATCATAATCAAATCAATTAAATATCATTAATACATATCATAATACAAAATTTAATGATTATTAATATAGTCAATTTTAGTCCTTTTGGTCAATTCCTCGCATAGGTATATGTAAGTCCATATAATCCAGTCCTTGCATAGGTATAGTTCAGTCCATATGGGTCATAATGGTCCAAGTCCTTGCATAGGTATAGTCCAGTCCATATAGGTCATAATGGTCTAAGTCTTTGCATAGGTATGTTAGAGTTAGTTAAACCGGATATTTAATTTAAAAATTTATTATAAATTTTAAGTTAAAAAGTTAATATTTTAAAATAATAATATTATCAGATTTAAAAGGAGTAGGGGACTCCTCCCATTATTCTTATGTCTTTTCATATTATACTCTTATCTCACTCCCCCTTACCTTGAATTGTTACCCAAAATGGATTTGCTTTGCGCCTCCGATTTCTAAAAATATTAATACCAATCTTATTTCAGTATAAGCATAAGACGAAGATTAAGATTACTACTTAAAACAGAAATGGTAAATTTTGAATAGTGAATAGTGAATAGTGAATAGTAAATCGTGAATAGTAACAGTAAATAGTAAAACGTGAATAGTAACAGTAAATAGTAAAACGTGAATAGTAACGGTAAATAGTAACAATAAATAGTAATTTACTATTTAAATAGTAATTTACTATTGAAATAGTAATTTACTATTGAAATAGTGTTTACTATGCAGAATAGTAACTTAAAATAATATTATTTTCAGTATAATAACAGATTTCTAAAAACGATATGAAAATAACCCAAAAAATATAAAAGAGAAGTATTCTTACCTTAGGATTTTGGCAGAACCTTCTCTCCAAAAACTTTTCTTCTCTCTCTCACTTCCACCACTATCTCACTAGCACTACTATATTAAGAAAACTTAATCTGAAATTGTGAATTCTAAAGAAGAAATCCTTCGGTATTTGTAGGAAAAAAATTTACTATGCATTCCATTATTTTAATATAAAAGTACTATGCATTTTTGAATTTTTTATTCCAGGTTACTGTGCATCTTTTGAAAATTTCATACATGCACAGTGATTTGCATAGTAATTGTCGGCAAAATTATTAAGTCAAATAGTAACCCTTCACTCGGTATATTTTAAATATTCAAAATGAGTCCTTTTTGAAATTTAGCGATATTATATCAGTCCCTACTAATTTTATAATAAGTAATATAAAGCTGAAATTTTAAAAAATCTAAAATTTTCTGTTAATAAAAATTTATTGATACGTTTCAAATTTTTTAACGATTGGAAAAAATCAAGATTTTTCTCAAACCGATAATTTTTAGATAAGTCTACTTGAAATGGATTTTAGAAAATTTTCTTATAATTTCAATTCACTTTCTTGTAAATATTTTTAATTTAAGTCACTTATATGAATTTAAAATTATTTAAAAAATATTATTTTTATTAAAAAATTCCAAAATTCCAAAAAATTCTAAAAAATCATAAATAATACGTAGATTAAAAAGTTCTAAAGAACCATAATTTAATTCCTTCAAAATTTTAATATAAAAATAAAAATAGGGGTGTTACATGCTGCATCCGACATACAGGAAGGCGTCCCAATCTCGTAGTGGTTACCACGAACACATAAGGTCGGCACATAAGTGCACATTGCCACAATACCTATGGCACATGCAGAGTCATATCAGGACAAGTACCTTCAATTCTTGTCGCTTGCATTAATCACGCTTGTCCAAATAATACCAACTCTCATGAGACTTAGTGGCATCTTACTCAAGTCTACGACTAATAGACTCATATCACATTGTCACTATACATATAATTTGGCATCAATCACGCTGTATAAATCATCAAATATCAATCACCATAACCATATATTGATACATTTACATTAGATTCCCAATCATCACAGGGTAAACACCCCATCATTTTTCTCTATCCATCCTGAAGTCATGATCATATCACCTAATAATTCTCTGTTTCATCCACATGTTGCTGGTCATAAATCAATTCAAGCCTAAATGAGTCACCAAACTCACATTAAGTGTGTAATCACAAGGCCATAATAGGGTTCATAATCATATAATAAGCTTCCACACTAGTGAATCTCCTCATAGATCACAATCAAAGTCCATAAGTTGGACGTACAACTTATATCATATCATACTTCTACTTGGTTTCTATCTTCAATATAGCACCCTTCAAATAAAAAGGGAGGTAATGACATAATTAAATTTTATTTACCAACTCATAATCACACATGTCATCTCTATATCATATCATATTCCATAATTATCCTCATGATCACAATGTCAAGGGCACACAATTTAGCCCAAGGCCATACCATAGAATCATATATCATAGTCAAAACCCAAGTATACCCCAAATTCAACATCATTATTCACCAATTACTTAGGGGTTTACATTCATTATTTGAATCTCCATCGCACATACCGGTCCTAGCCTTAACAACGTATCTTACAATTAATTTCGTTACCGCTCACTTAATCACAACGTTAGACCGATCATCGGACTTAGAAAGTCCAAGGGGTTAACTATTACCCATTATGGATTACTCCCACAATACACAATATTATAAACGTGGCTCATAAAACTAACATAGATCCTAGACCACCATAGGGCCTATCCTATAAAGTTCGATCATACAAGATCGTATCAAACCATCCGGGGTTACCACACCTAGTGGGTTATAATCAAATCAATCATTCACTCGGTTCACAAATATAACACCGAGTCATAACCCCAATCATGTGCACACACAATTTCAAATTTCATCATTTCATTCACTTATTCGTGTCCCTAATCTAGGGAGATATAACAAATCACTTGCATCATATAATACAAGGTTTTTGTGCTTATGGATATAAAATCCATCTCCCAAAATTTAGTACAATTAATCATTTTAATTCATCTTTCAATAATAACATAATCAATTATTTCATTCCATGAATACCCATATTAGGGAGTCCTTTCACTACCATTCATTTAATCAATTCACATGAACCATTCACATTCAATAAGCATACTTTGTCCATGAGTCATAAGTACAACTCATACAAGAGACCTAATCACATAATTCAATTCCAATATATATCAAGGTCTCAACATATATGGTCTACCATGTAACATCCCTATTTTTAGTAAGTAGCCTTAAATCTGTAGATTTTCAATCACTAAAATTCCTAAGTGATAATTAGGGTAGAAACCTTTTCATATGAAGAAAATGTAATTGAGTTAAAAAAACTCAATAAAAAGAAATATTAATTGTGTATAATACTACCGGGGTTATACCCAATGATAAATAATAATATAATATTAGGGAGAGTAAATAAGGGACCCCGCGGGCAGTCAAGAATTGACTATCCGATCCAAAAGTTGTACCTAAATAATAATCTAGTTAGAATAGTATCATCATTCACGTTAAATGAGGAAGAATCAAGTCAGTTCCTACACACCCGTTTTATACCAAAAAAGGGCCCTCGGTTGATCGTTTATACACTTTGGGATGTCTGATCCCAGCATGAGCAGTCCCTAATTAACTGTTTTGGTATTCCAAACATGACTTCTGAAGATCCTTAACTCTAATTCGGACCCTATCAACCCCGTTTCTTAGAAAAACCACCAAGTTTAAAACGGAACCCCTAAGTTTGGCTAAAAAACTTTTAGTGTTTTAAGCTTAACTTTCTCATATGGTATCGGAATCAAGTGATTCTCATCTTGGCTTATCCGTTATGAAAAACCTAACAACCTCTATTTCTAGTCCCAAACTCAAATTCGAAACCTATTATCACCAACTTGATGAACCATGGATTTTTACTCCAAAAATCCATTATTTAAATTCATTATATTTCATTACTTTACAAGAAAAATCATAACTCCCTCATACGAGCTTAGAATCAGTTTGTTGTAATTTATTTAACTTTGTATCAAATCCCTCTACAATTCTCGTGAAGAACTCGGAAGCTAGTTCATGCTCGATCATCCCTGAGAAGCCAAACTTCTCGAGGAAGCTTCATTTTCACAACTAAGTGATCTACTCGTGGTAAAACGCAAATATCTTCCTCATACGATGTCGGAATCACTTCGTTCTTTTTTTGTGGCTTTGTATCAAAAAACTCTACAACTTTGATGAAGAACTCAAGAGCTGATTCTCAAAGGATTTTTCTCAGCAAATTGATCTTTACAAGTAAAAGTAATTTCAGAGCCTCAGAAAGAACCTTTCCTTGTTTTGGGCATAACTCTGCCTCTGGATATCAGATTTTTGCGTACCATGTATCATTTCAAAGAGAAAAATAAGATCTACAACTTTCATGCTGGGCACTTTTTCAGATTCTAGTCGTATCAAAAAATCACTTTTTCTCTCAACGTTAAGTATTAAAAATCGTAACTAGGGTTTTATCTGGTACCGATTAAATCTATACCCGACGGCCATATTTTTCCTATAAATAGGAGGGCACCCCCTCACAAACTGCCCCACTTCTTATTCTTCCTCACGTCCTCTCTCTCTCTCTCTCTCCCTCCCTCTCCTCCATTGACGCTCTAACTAAACTCCAAAATCACCTCCGTTCTTCGCCTAAAATACCTCCGACCACCACGAACTTTCACCTTTCTTCTTTCTCCACCACTTCCACCACCCAAACCCACCATAAACTACCACCTTCACACCATTGAAACAACCCCACATGTGAGCTTCCATCACCCCCACAACTCCCAACGACCTCCGTTTTCACTGATTCTTCTTCCTACGACCTCTGATCTTTATTCTCTTTCATTGCTACCGATCAATTTTGACTCTAGTTGCCACGAAACAGTCACCCCACCATGGGCCACCATTGATGTCACTCCCCTCACCTTTTGATGGATCATTTGCATGTTGGCCATTCTGGGTTGTGATCATGCGTGGAGCTCAACCGCGGAGACGGATCATCAATCAGAGCTACAGTTTGAAAGTTGAGTTTTCACCCCTCCGTCTAGTATCCAGAAAATACGACACCTCAGGTAAGGGGTACATTCTTGGGTATCCTGGGGTGAACTGAGTGTTCGTATAGATGATAAGTTTTTTATAACACAATAAATTAGATTTAGTTTGCTTAGGGTTTTAATCATTGTGCACTATATTTCCTTAATTTTTGTGATTTTCGCTTTCTTTCCACTATATTCTACTTGGGTATTTTATTTTGCAGAAATTAATAAAATTAAGGAACAAGTACAAAGATAATCCAAGGGTCAATAACAAGAGAAAAACGACCATCAAATGATAAAGAAACAAGAAGAACAAGCCCCAGTGAAAAAAGAGCAACAAAAGCATGAAAATGGGCTCGGCCCAAGTGGAAAGAATTCTGAAAGGACTGAATTCTGACTCGGAATGATCATTTCTGAGTAGGATGACTCGGAATGATCATTTTCGAGTGGAAGATTCCCGATCAAAGCCATTCCGAGTGAAAAATGGCTGACCTTGAAGGAATACTTCCCGGTTCGAGATAAATCCGAGTGGAAGATTCCTGACTGCAGCCACTCTGAGTGAAAAAAGGATTGACTTTGAATAAATACCGCCCAAACATATACGTCCGAGTGAAGGATTACTAATTGAAGCGAGTCTAATTTGGGGACAAGTGCTTTTTCTGGGTAAAATTATTTTCGAGTGAAGGATTCCCGAGTGAGATGTCTCCGAGGAAGGCACTTCTGAGTGGTTTGGGGCCGAGAGATGTATTTCCGAGCAAATCAGAGCTCTGACCTAGAAAGAGCTTCTATCGGCCAGATTCTCTCAAGTTCCAAATTTCTGAGTGAAAAGCAAGGCTGACTCCCGAGCGAATACATCCGAATAGGTTGATTGACGATTGAGGCCATTCTGAGTGAAAAGAAAGTCGGACTTCTGAGTGAATACGTCCGAATGGGTTGATTGACGATTAATGCCATTCTGAGTAAAAAGTAAGTCAGACTTCAGATGAATGTGTTCGAGTGGATCATTTCAAGGAGCGAAGAAAGGGTCATTCTCAATTGAATTACTCCCAAGCAATATATCCGAGCAAGGTTTCTCCGAGTGGTTCAATTCCAGTGATATGCTTCCGGGTGAAGAAAGACCTTGATTTCAAAGGAATACCTCTCGGGCAGAGGCATTTGAATGAAGAGTTCCCGATTGAATCAATGTTAAGTCAAAAAAAATGGTTTTGACTTATCGGCCAGAGACATAGACGAGTGAAACATTTTAAAGGTGCCAATTGAATAAATTTTAAATAAAGACTTCCCGAATGAGGCGTTCCTGAGTGGGTCACATGTGAGAGAAGAGGGTCTGAATGAGTGCTTCAAGCAGAAACACCTCTGAGCAAATGATCTCCGAGTGAGTCACTTTTGAAACGATTCCAAATGAATATTTCAATCAGTGAAATAATTCTGGTCTAGTGCTTCAAGCAGTGACAAGTTCCGAGCAAAGCAACACCGAGTGAAGAAATTCCGAATGAACAGAGGTCCTGATGAATGCTCCTCAGAAAGAAATTTCTGAGTCAATAATCTGTGAATTCAAGCTTTCACTCGGCCTTTTATATATGAGAGCACGTGTTCTGCTCGGATTAATTCCCACTGAGGATGGATATTGGCTGAGGCACTAATCCGAGTCATAAGGAGAAAACTGATTCCATATTTCCACCGTTTGCCCATGCTGACTTGAATTCCCACTATCCAAGTGGATCCTTGAATTATGAGGGGGCGGTTGATAACTAGACAAAAAAGAATTCCCACTAGCCGCCGTTCCCTATGGTTGTTAAGGTCCAGGCTGTTTCTCCATCACACACCAATGCACCATCCAATTTGAAGCCAGGACAGCGTCACTTTTGATATCCAATTCTCATTTTATTAATTCACCTTGTTCCTTTCTTTTCTTTCTCTTTCGTTTTCTTTCTCTATCCCATTTTTTTCTCTTTTTATTTTCTTTTTCTTTCTGTTTTGTAAGAGTTGTGAGGGTTGTAAAATTGAGTGTTCCAATTTGTAATTGGTGGAGGAATATTGCAACAAGGAAATACAGTGGTAAAATTATTTTAAGCTTTTGGAGAAACCCGTAAGTCTTTATTTTTACCATGTCTTGTATGTTTTATTTTTCCATCATGTATATGAATTTGAATTATTTCATGAGTAACTAAATTAATTATCTTGGGACGAAGGGGGTGTGATAATATTTTATGATAATGTTATTTTGACTTTGAATTAAATAAATTTCTATTTTCCATTTAGTTCAAAAAATGCTCAATGCTCTTAGTAATTCCTAACAAGAACCTAAGTGATAAAATTGTATACTTGCGGGTATATCAGTAAGTTTAAGTAATTAATAGAATCGAGAGATTTATTGTTACTGGAAAGTTTTTGAACTAAGCCTAAGGTTTTGAAATACTTCTTGTGACCTCGGTAAAACCGTGAAAGTAATCAAAATCTTTTGGGGAATAAATAAGGGATTTTCACAAAACGATAATTGGCCTTTTCTAAGGATTAAGCAGCGCTTTCCATAGGTTAGGTACATTAATAGGATTCTGAGAGGAACATATTAATTATCTTAAGGAAAATCCGCCTTGGAAAACTTAATTTGATTCTTATTTATGAAAAGTTAAAATTCATTAACATAAAATAGAGTCTTGATCCCCCGAAATCCCAAGATACTCTCAACTCTGATTTTTAAGTGTCAAGTAAATTTTGTTTCTAAATTTATTTTTAATTTGTGTTTTATTTTACAAAAACATTAAAAATCAATTGTGTGGATAATTAAATTTCAATATGCTGGTACTTTGAACACAGTCCCTGTGGAGACGATAATCTTTTATATTACGTGACATAACCCGTGCGCTTGCGGGCCCTGTAACATCCCTGTTTTTAGAAACAGTTTTACCCTTGTAATTTTTGAAGTATGGAAGTTTTGTAAGTGATAATAAGTAAATAAGGGACTCTACATGTAGTCAAGAATTGATAATCTAATCCTATATCTAACACTAATTTAGTAAACTAATTAGACTTGTACCATCATTCATCAAGTCAATTCCTAGACATTCGATTCATACCGAAAAGAGATCCACAATTGTCTATTTCTACACTTTGGGGATATCCGATTTCAGTATGGACAGTCCCTAATGAACTGTTTTGACAAATCAAACACTTTTCCTGAAGAGCCAAAACTTTAATTCAGACCTCATCAACCTCGTTTCTTGGAAAAACTTATCTAGTTAAATAGGAACCTCTGAATTCAACTAAAATATCTTTCCTGTTTTGGGCATAACTTTTTCATATGAGGTCGAAATTAAGAAATTTTAATCTCGGTTTCGTTGTTATGAAAAACCTGACAAACTCTATTTCTAGCCTCAAACTCTATTTCGTGATCTATCATTACCAAACTTGAAAAACCCGTTATTTAATCTTGTTAAATTCTTAGAAAAATCATACGAGCTCAGAATCAGTTCGTTGTAATTTTTCTGTCCTCGTATTAAATCCCTCTACAATTCTCGTGAAGAACCTGAAAGCTAGTTCTTGCTCGATCATCCCCGAAAAGCGAAAATTTTTAGAGAAATAGTGATTTTCGCAGGAATAGTAACCTCTATAGAAAAACGCGAATATCTCTCTCATACGATGTCGAAATGACTTCGTTCTTTTTTTCATGGTTTCGTATCGAAAAATCCTACAACTTTCGTGAAGAAATGAAAGGCTAATTCCCAACAGATTTTGCGCGGCAGAATTATCTTTCAAAAAAGAACTATTACACCAACTCCCATTTTTCTCTGTTTTTGGCGTAACTTTTGCTCCGGATGTCAGATTTTTGCATACCATATATCATTTCGAAGAGAAAGAGCCGATCTACAACTTTTATGTTGGAAATTTTTTCAGATTCTAACCGCAACTATAAGTAACTTTTTATTTTCTTTTAAAATTAACTATTCAAAACCGGTACCAATTAAATTTAGACCCGGTGGCCAGATTTTTCTATAAATATGGCATCACCCCTCTTCAAAAGTTGCACCACTCTTTCTCTCCCACTTCATGCAGCCCTTCTCTTCTTTCTCTCTCTCTCTCTCCCTCTCTCTCCTCTATTGACACTAAACCACCTCTGTTCTTCACCAAAATCACGTAAAGTCTAACTACGGAGACAGATCATCGATTGGAGCTACGGTTTGAAAGTTGGATTCTCTCCCTCTCGTCTAGTATCAAAAAAATACGACATCTGAGGTAAGGGGGTATATTCTCGGGTATTCTGGGGAAATCTGAGTGAAATGAAAGGGTTAAGGTACCTTGGGTCCTCACCTTTCCAGGACAGATTCGGTTTTGTTGTGAATTAAATGCCTTAATTGTTATATATTTGTTATATATATTTTATGTATATGATTAATTGTCTGTGTTAATTATTATTAATCATGATGATTGAATGATATGATCGGTGTTAAATTGTAAAAATATATGATCTGTATTGGATTGTGAAAATATTAAGAACCATGGGTGCCTATGTGGATTCCAGTAAGGAAGTTTAGAAAGATAAGATAAACAAGGAAATAAGGATGGATGATCACCATTTATATCATTGTTACTATTATTATGATTAAGATTATAATTATGATTATGAATATGATTATGATTATTATTATTATTATTATCATTATTATGATGATTATTATTATTATTATTATTATTATTATTATATTTATTGTTATTATTATTATTATTATTATTTACTATTAAGCTTAATGGACGGCTCTGCCGCCTTATTCTTAACATTTTATTTTTATTTAATTTATGTCATTTATTTTATTGAATATATTGGCTGGCTCTGCCGCCTTATTCTCTTCATTTATCTTTCCTTTTATTTCCGCTTATCTATATTATAATGGACGGCTCTGCTGCCTTATTCTTAACATTTTATTTTTATTTAATTTATGTCATTTATTTTATTGAATATATTGGCTGGCTCTGCCGCCTTATTCTCTGCATTTATCTTTCCTTTTATTTCCGCTTATCTATATTATAATGGACGGCTTTGCCGCCTTATTCTTAACATTTTATTTTTATTTAATTTATGTCATTTATTTTATTGAATATATTGGCTGGCCTGCCGCCTTATTCTTTGCATTTATCTTTCTTTTTATTTCCGCTTATCTATATTATAATAGACGGCCCTGCCGCCTTATTCTCTCTATTTATTTTTCCTTTTATTTCATTTTTTTATAACAGACGATGCCTTATTATTATTATTATTATTATTATTATTATTATTATTATTATTATTATTATTATTCTTGTAACTAATATTATTGTTTAAGTTATGAATAATGAAATAAGGAACAAACTACTTATTCTTTAAACGAAACATTATTTTAGCCAAGATATAACTGATATATTTTCTTGAATAATAATAAATAAAATAATAAAAATAATTTACAACGTCTTAAAAACTGGTGGACCTAACAACATGAATATCACGAGGCTGGAATCACATAGATACCTAGGGATCAAAGTAATGATAAAACTTAAATAATGCACTTTGCATCATGAAAATATTTTTGAAGGAGAAAAATTATCTAAAGCATACACCTGGTACGCTGGAGGACATTCACGTTCGATCTCCATGAAGATCTTGGGAGTACAACTGGAACGGCAACCCAATGGCATCAGAGTCGCGCCTGATAGCCGGGTGAGACGATGCAATTCTAGTGTACTTTGACTAAATGACGGAGTGTAACTATGATCGTAGGGATCCAAGCTCCAAAAATATATAAATCAATAATGAGAACCAATGAGTTCATTCGTGCCCTATGGGAGCTTGGGCGGACCCTGATCGCTCTAGAAAATAGAATGGAGATATTCCAAAGAATGAGAAGAAGAAATGATTTATTGGGCCCACATGCATCATGAGACTTAACCAAAGATAAATCATAATAAATTTAACTCATGCATTCCATGACAACATATTTGATTGTTATAATTTTGAACATGTTAATTGTATGATTATGTGATATTATCTGTTAACTGGATTATGTCCGCACCGGGTAACCTTCAGGGTCTTGGGTTATACTCACCCTTACTGTTGACAATTTTCAGAGGAATTAGGAAATCAAGAACCTGAGTATGAAAAACCGCAATATGCTGAACCCACTGAGAATGATCATTAAAAATAGAATATATGTAGTTGAATATTTATGGATGACTGTATTAATATTTAAGGGTGCCTGCGTGCCCCAATCTGTTAAGAGTACAATTACTTACAGTTTGTGAATGACTATGTGATTTATCTACTATTTGCTTCCACTGATCTGCCATTATATCATTAAAAAAATATATTTCACTTTTTCTAAAAACTGTTAACACTCTTAGTTAAATAGGATGATCCTATAGAAGGGTTTGTCTTATCTAACCAAGGGTGTTACAGGCCCTGTCAATAGATTAAGGAACTTTTGGTCCTTACCTATCTGAGGGCAGGTTTGGGAACTGTTATTAAAAGTTAAGTTATTCCCTGCCGTTAAATTAATTCACTTAGATTTTTATTAATATTTTATTATCGTGTCTGTGATTAATTGGTTGTGTTGGGAATTACTGACTATGATGATTAATTATACAAATTAGATGTTGAGTATTGAAAATATTAAGGACCATGGGTGTCTGTGTGGATTCCAATGGTTAAATTTTCAAAAAACACGATAAACGAGGATATAAGGATGGACGAACGTGATAAATGAGGATATAAGGATGGACGGGCATATGGCCTTTATTATATATATGTGTATGATATATTCAGAGTTACTACCCATATTGTTATATTTGTCCTCAATATGTTGATCCCAATACCTAAAGAAACCAAATCAAGAAAAAGTGTTGTCACCAAATATATTATTGCCACTAATCTTATTAATAATAATATTATATTATTATTATTATTTGTTAATATTGTTATCGAGCATAATGGTTGCTTTACCACTGCTCTTAATAGTTTGACTTATTAATTTTCTTGTTACGTATATTATTGAGCATAATGGCCGGCTTTGCTGCCGCTCTAACTATTTTCTTACTTGTTAAAAATTCTGTCACTTATATTATTGAGCATCATGGCCGGCTCTACCGCCGCTTTTAATATTTTCTTATTTATTTAATTCTTGACATTTATATTTTGAGCATAATGGACAGCTTTGCGTCGCTCTCGTAAATCTATGTTACTATTTCCATCATTTATATTACAAAATGTAATGGCCGGCTCTGCCGCCTTATTAATAGCATTATTTTCTTACTATTTGTTATTTCTAAAATAAGAAATCCATTTTTACTCCTCAACTTGAATAGAATTTCAGCTAGAATATAATCGGTATATTTTCTAAAACAAAATATAAAGAAACTACAACGTCCAAAAAATAGGTGGGACCTAAAAACTTAAGGACAAATATCGTGAAGCGGGAAACACATAGATACCCAGTGGTTAAAAGTAATAACAAGAATATGCATGTTACATCATGAAAACGATTTTGTGAAAACTAGAGCATACACCAGGGGTACGCTGGAGGACATTCACGTTTGATCCCCATGAAGGATCTTGGGAGTACAATTGGGTTGGGCATCTAATGGCTTGGATTCGTACCCAATGTCGGATGGTACGTGGCAAGCCTAATGTACTTCGACTAAAGACGGAGTGTAACTAGGATCGTGTAGAGCCAAGTCCCATTATTATGTGATATGAATGATGAGATGAGATGGATCCATATTATGAGTAGGACCTGTGAGTCCATTGGTACCCCGTGATGAGATGTGATGTGTAAGGGACTTGGTGGGCTCTAATCACTCTAGTGTGGAAACGTTGTGTCCAGGGGCAGCCTGAGCAGGACAGATTCTAATGGATGAGATAATGAGAATGATGATGATGGTGATGATAATAAATTGGTTTATTGGGCCTACATGCATAATGAGACTTAATATCAGATAACCCATAATGGACCTAACTCATGCATTACATTATAACATTGTTGATTGTCATAAATTGTATATGTGTTGGTTGAGTTGATTGTATTATACTATCTATTGATTAGGTTTACCTGCATCGGGAACCCTCGGGGTCCGGAGTTTATACTCACCCCTTACTAGTTATTAATAATAGAGGAGCTAGAGAATCAGGAGCCAGGATACGAGGAGCAGCTGTAAGTTGGACCAGCTGGAAATACTCGATGAATGTATGTATAGTTAAAAATATAGTTAATTAAGTAAGAAGACTTAAGGATGACTGTATATATTTAAGGGTGCCTGCGTGCCCCATTCTGCTAAATAGTATAATTTCTTATAGTTTATGAATGACTATGTAAATTAACTAATGCTTGATTTCACCGATCTACCACTATTTTACTTGTATAATTTCACATTCAACATATCATATCCATGATCACACATGGTATAAATTCATCATCAAGTCAAGTCATACTCAATATATCAATATCAAATGCATAATATCAATGTATTCGTCATTAGAAGGAAATAGTGTAAGGAACTTGGCCGGACTTACACAATCAAGCATACCAATCACATTGGATAATTTATCCACATGTATTCAATTCCATGAATCAACCATAATCAACAATGAGCAACTATGCTCTATATGTGTATCACATGATTTCCATGACAATGGGTATATTTCCATAAATAACAATCATAACTTATGAATCATAATTCACAAGGAATCACCATTGAGAAAACAATGCCCTGATAATCAATTCACCATTCTTAGACAACTAGTTATTCATAATTCCATATAGGGCAATCAATACTTTAATATATCATCATCCTCTAGATAATTATCACTCTTAAATCTATATAGACCAACCATATTCCAATGATCACCAAAATGTTTTACTATTGAGCAATCGTGCTCCAATCATCCATAACACCAACTTCAATGCAGAGCAACTATGCCTGACGATAATTAATAAACCTAATTCAGAGCAAAATACGCTCTAATACCAAGTTGTCACACCGCGGTTCTCAGGACCCAAATCCCGATGTAATCGAGATAAATAATTAATAAAAATATAAGTAAATTTTTCGCGTTCAAAATAATTTCAAAACACCTCGACAATGATGTCAAGACTCGAACCACAAAAAATCGAAGAGTGAGATTTGATAGTTGATAACTGGATCACAAGATAAATCGCCCATAATTGTATATAAAAATAACTAGTCCCATATATGAAGATATGAGAAAAGGTTATACCATAGGCCCTATTAATATCATGAAATAGTAGCCCCTCCCCTTTTCCTCCCTCTCTTCCATTTGACATTGTATTCTGGTTTTCCTATAAGTAATTCCTACTTTATATATGTTATATAATAATTTTTGACATTTTGATATATATAAAGATTTTTTAATTCACTTCTTAATGATTTTACAATTTATCATTACAGTTGTTATTTACACGTTATATAATGTTTAGACGACAATTTATGATCTTATTTATAACATTAAATCTATTTTTCTTTTTGAAAAACTTGTAAAACTTGTTTAAAAAACTTTATTATGGATTTAGTGACGATAGCTAGGGCGTTGCTATTGTGGGTTTAGAGACGAGACTCGTGTCATCCCTAGTTAAGATTCAGAGACCCACGGTAGTGACGAGATTTGTGTCATCACTGGTTAAGTTTCTAAGACCCCTTATAACGACAATAACTAGGATGTTGGTGTTGTGGGATTAGAGACCCACTATAGCGATGGGGCAGGAGCCTTCGTTAGTTAATATTCAGAGATCTTCTATAGCAACAACAACTTAGATGTCGCTATTATAGGTTCAAAGACCCAGGCTAGCAATAGGGAAGGTGTTGTCGCTACTTTTATGACTATTGAAATTCACCCTAGGCTTGTCACTGTTTTAATGACACATCTTATTAAAATTGATAACTATGGTAAAATAGTCTTTGCCATATACGTAAACTTTTTAAAAAGGTAACTTGTGGGGTAAAAAGATCAGCAATAAACAATTCTATGTCTGAGATGCATGTTTTCTGTGGCTAAGCAACCACATAATTAATATGGTGCCGCTAAAGTGGTTAGTGACACCGGGCATAGTGACAGGAAGGGTAACATCGTTGTGTCTATTGTTGTACCCGTTAATGACAAAATATGTTTGTTGTTGAGGTTGGTTTTCTTTGTAGCATTCTCTATATCAAAATAGAAGACCAATAAGAGTTTAAAAGTGATAGAAAATGCAAAGTAAAAATGTATCTTCTTTGAGTTCATAACACACAAGTCATCTTGCAATACCATTTCCATAGAGAATGGTTGGTACAAACTTTTGAAGCTACACACTAACTAAATAATAACATAAACATTAAGGCTCTAATAGTTAGTAACAAGGGTAACTAACTCAACAAGTTAAACATTTTCAAGCATGTTTTAGGGAATAAGGGAAAAAATAAGTAAAGAAAGAGAAATTTAAGAGATATGAATAAGAGGTGTGGGAGCTCTATACCGTCTAATATTCATAGACACCAAGTTAGGCATTAGAAAACAATATGTCAAAATGTGAAAGATGTTCATAAAAAATGATTGTTTGACGAAGCACTGAATTAGTTAAATTTAATTTACAATTTAAATTTGGAAAAAATGATAAGGCAAAGAGAGGCGTCAAAATTGTTACAGTAAACATGTTATCAATTAAATTTAACTTATGGTAAGACTAAAAAACTATCGTAACTATTACAGTATTGCATATTGGAGGGGAATGCTTAAGAAAATGACAATTGATAAAAATTTGCCTAAAATATAGATGAAATTGTATGTATTATAGATAGAAACATCATATGCACTTCCTTCAACATAAATGTCCTAAATGATCTAGGTACTTAAGTCAAAGCAAGATAGTGTTAACCTTATATTAAGACTAACCTAGATAGAAAAAATGTTAAGCAAAATCATCTATTGAATGAAAAGAAGCGAGTTGGTGAAGCCATAATCATAGAACAATAAATTTTATCTTGCTTGTTTGTTAATGCTATAAAATGAAAACTCAAGGATATCAATAATCAAAAAGCATTAACAAAGAAATTAAACAAGTGTGCCCAACAATCCTATCATTCAGTCCAATATCTATTAGGATCAATGAGATCAAATGTCTTATAAAAATAAAATAGGGCAAAGCATCAAAATAAAATTAATAAAAGTAAAGTTAATAATTACATAGTTTATTTTTTATATCCTTGATATAATTTAGGCGGATGAAAAGCCAATCTATAATCAAGTAATTCCATAACATATAACTAGGCAGTAAGTTATAATAATCATATTGATAAACCTCTTAGGGTGAAAGCTTTTTGTTCTTAGACTTAAAAAAATTAAATATCTATTCCAGGAACAGTTTCTACTTGGTATACTGATGCAACGCCTTTAATGCTAACTCCCTGAATCACTTGGGTGCTTAAATCAATCCAAGTTATCTCTTGATCACCATATTCAGTTCCACCATAATAAGTTCCCAAGAACACAACAATGCCACATTTCTTCACAACTCCTAAAAATATCTCAGGGCAAGGCGAAGGCGAAAAAGTGAAGAGTTTAGTCCATGATTCCTTCACACCAAGTTCACCCAAAACAAATATGTCAAAACTTTTACCATTTAAATAATGTTGGATATAAGCAATAGAACCATTTAACTCATCCAAGTGATGTTCCACACGAAATCTATTTCTCCTCTGTGAGAAGGGTATGTGTGTTATAACGACCACCTCATTGCGCAAGTTAAATGAGACCAAACATAGTTGCGCATTGTTTACCCAACCTGGTGCAGTCCATCCATACCAATGACATATCTCATTTAAGTAGAGTGAAAAACCTGAAGTTTCTTCCGAATGATAAGGTATATCAACATCAAGTTTCCTCCAAGAACTACTTCTTAAGCTATATATGTACCATGAGTTCTCCTCACCGGGAGGATCACAATAGTATGTACATTGAATCACCTTATAGTCATCTGTAAGACAATCGTACCCAAATCCATGAACCTTAGACAAAATTTTATAACCAAGTGGACAATCTTCAATACGAAGTGAAGGAAGGAGTCGAAATTGTTGAGTAATTAGATTCCACAACATAATTTTTTGAGGAATCTCTGGGCCACGAGCCTGAAAATATCCTTGATGAACACAAAGAATACCATGAACAATACTTGAACTTAAAATGAAAACATCAATTTCCTATTGGAAAGGAGTTGGCCAATCTAATTGGACCTTATTCTTAAACCCCTCTCCAGAAAGCAAAAATAATTTATGAGGGATTTCAGAATTCGGAATATGCTTTAGGAGGACACTTGAGTTATTAATGGAATCATATTTTGATATAATATTGTTGCGATACATGCTCAAAAAATAGGCATTTTCCAATAAGTTCACCCATGATTTGTGTACACACTCAAATCGCTTTAAAGATTTTAAAGGTAATTTTGCCAACACACAAAAAACAAGATCATCCGGTATCCTAACCTTCTCCCTTGGTAATGTCATTGATAGAAGTCGTGGTTGATATCTGTTCTTGGCACGATGAAGGAGCACGGTATAGATGCAGTGAAGGAACGTGGTAGAAGGAAACTTAATTGGGGAATCGATTTGGGGTTTTCAAATTAATATGTATAGTCGAAAAGTTTTGGCCTACGTTCACGGACTCAAGAGGGATAAATGGACAACTATGAATTGAAGGTAGTAACAGAATTTACAATTACAAAATTTGTTATTAGGTTGTTTTGTTCAATTCTAGAATCTTATTTAAATAATAAGAAATTTTCTTATAAAAGAAAATAACTCTCTTTGATAAAAACATACAAAATTATATTATTTGTTTGGATAAGCTTATATAAAAATATTCCTAGTTTTTATTTTTTCCTATTATTAGAATATAATATTTAATTTTAAAGAAGGAAATATTCCAAAATATTTTATTTGCATTAGAAAATCTCTAAAAAATGATTTTGTATTTCATTTTGTCCATTAAGAAATCCATAAAGATTTGAAGTAAAATGGGAAAAGTATATATAAAATTAATCTAGTTTTTTATTCATTTAAGGGTGTGTTTGGTGGGTAACAAAAGACAAGGATAATATAAGAATAAGGGTTGGATAAGTTCTAATCATGTTGAGTATTTGGTGTACACTAGAAAAAATTGGATAAACTTATTTTTAATAATATTAATATGGTGAAATAATAATATTTTTCTTTATAGTAGTATAATTATAACAATAATAAATTAGTAATAACAATTATAACAATAATACAAAGATATATAGTAATAATGTGACACCCCAGTTAACTAGGATAAATTCCCTCACTAGAATCTCCTATTTAACTAAGGAGTCATAACTTGTTATGAAAAAGTAGAATTTTTTGTATATACAGTGGTAATAACCAAGTCATAAGTCAAAATATAATGTATATAATTCAATCCTTCAAGGCCTTGTCATTCTTAAAAGAAAGGGGCACACAGTTACCTATAATCATTATTACATTATAATTCAACAAAACACAAATCCAAACATTTACCTCTACATCAACTTTCAAGAAGCAGAAGGTAGTCCTTGTCTTTTTTGCAAACAACTTGATGCTTATTACTGTAGATACTCGGTGTCTTGTCCACGCTCACCGTGTCCTTCAGATAATGTACAAAGAGAAATAAACAACATAAAAATAGAGGGATGAGTGACAACTCTCAACCCAAAGATTCCCATGCAAGGGGCAAACCATAACATATAACATATTTATATCAAGTATCATAAAAATTAAACAAGATATATTCAAGCACTATCACCCAGGAAATCAAAGATATAACATGCCCAATCAACCTTAATCTATAACACAGATCACTAGGATGGATTTATTAAATTCCAAAACCATAATAATTTGAATCATTTTATTGAAATCTCATATTTTGAATAAAATAATGGAAAGTGTCATTTGGCCATTGACGACATCCCCTGATATATTTTTCTTATCACAAAGTAATATCCTTAGAGGCCTGCATTTAAAGAAATTGGTATACCAAGAAAATTTTATTGACAACAAATAATTATAACTTTGAACTGTACAAATCTTACAAATTTAAAAAGATCTAGTTCATATTAGTAAATTTTCCTTACTATAAGTTTTTAGGAAAAACTTAATTTAATTCTCATTGATCTTCGCTTGAAGGACCTGTTTTAAATAATTCAAACAAGTAGTTCATAAAAACAATAACTTAATAAAATTATGTTCTTATTTTAAAAAATCCTAAATACCTCCCTGTTGCATATACTTTTAGATTGAGGTTCCCATCGACACTTGGATTTCAATTTCTTTTTGAATGGTCAGCACTAATTCCTCTTCATCAATTAACTCATTCAAATAATTATAATTTAATTCCCAGCTAAATTGAATCATTAAAACATTTATGTTCTTACATCCCCAAGCATTATGGTTGATTATATTCAATCAAATACTCCTAATTATTTTTTCATTAAATATCATGATACTAACTCACTCATGGTCATCTAGAGGGATTCCAACCAGCATTTATCAACATCTCAAACATCAATTTTTAAACTTAAGATTTTGTCCACAAATACCATTTAACCAAAACACACAAGTCATTAATATGTTTACATCATCAAAATCTTAGTTTTAAACATAACAATTTAAATTAATGTGATGGTTTTGGATATCATGGTACCTAAAATATTTTAATCAATTTAACAATTTGACAAGTGTTTCACAAATCAAGTCGCAATCAGGATTTTGGCGAGAGGCCAACCGTAAAAAGAAATTTAAGATTCCCAAATTCCTTCTGGAAACCGTGGAGTTGCCACTATTATTTTTAAGGTAAAACACTACTAAAATAGGCCCTATTTGCGACGGTAAAATGTCATCGCTAACAACCAGAATTCCATCGCTAATACTATTAGTGACAGCATCCGCTACGGTAAAATACCGTCGCTAGAAATTTAGTGGCTAACATGTCAGCGACGGCATGTGAAGACCGTGGCAAACTTTGTGACCATCCCATATCGTTGCTAAAGGTGGTCCATTTTTTGTGATTTTCGTCGCTCTCTCGGTGTCATATTAGCGATGGCAACTCTTTCGTCGCTGACGAATTTAAGTTCCATTGTCACTAGTTTAGGCTAATTAGCGATCTCCATAGATCCGAAACTAATTAGATGATAAAAAGTCATCGCTGCGTCGTAGCTATGTTTTTGATAAGTACCATCACTAATTTTGTAGCTGAACATGGACCAAGACTAGCAACGAACGTGAGTCGTAGCTAAACTAGAACCAGTGTTTCTGTCGCTGAGTCGGTCGCTTAACAGGACCAGTGTCAGCGATGGACAAGTTCGTAGCTAAGTAGCCAGGAACCAAAGTTAGCCACAGACTATTCCATCACTATCTGGTTTGACATATTAGCGGCGTAATTTTGGCCGTCGCTAATAATTAAAATTGTTTTTTTAAAAAATAATTCATAACATTTTATGATATAAGATATATTTTATAAAGTTGGATTAAATATTATATAAAACTAAAATATACATTAATTTTTTATAATGCTTTTATTAGTTAACAGATGTATATATAGACTCATAATAAACAGAAAAAGATATAACATCAATCAGTAATAAACATAGTCGAATAAAAAATATAGTAATAGCCGTCATATTATTTGTAACTCAAATAATAAAAAAATAAATACCAAAATATGTAACACTAAAAAAAATAAATACCAAAATAGGTCCATTAAACGGGGGAATGGGTCTGGTCGGGAAGCAGAGGTTGCGTCATCAGGTCAAGCTATAAAGACTCCATCAACCGGTGAATCAGGGCCTTCTGTTAAGCCATTAGCCCCTCCTGCCGAGCCATCAGCCTGCGAGACTCCTCTTGATCTTGTTGAGATCGCTCTTCCGCCAACTACCTCTGTCTGCGCTTTTCTACGAGCTCGTTATTCAGGTTCTAAATAACCTGAACAACATTTGCTGGCAACATAGAAGAAAAGGAAAGTCTTTCCCAGTCCTAGCTATCTGGGTCCCATTTCCACCGAGGCCAAACGCCATTTTTTTCTTGTTGACAGCTTTTACAACCTCTAAATGGATGGCATTGTCGTCGGTAAAAGAAATGATGGGAGGTACCTCCCCATCAAGAGTCTAAAAGGCCAGGTCAGCCTCCTTCTGGGCCCACATGGCCTGGTATGCCTCCTGCATATGCTTAGAAAAGTCAAATAAAAAAAGTAAAACCATTTGTTAGTAAATCTAACCCAGTGACCAACCTTGTTCTTCTTGGTGATTTGTACCACCTTGAATAATGAAGGCTCAGGGTGCTTCTTCTGCTCCAGCAATTCATAACATATTAAAATTGCTAGGAAACAACTTTTAAGTCAATGTATTAATAAACATATTTAAAAAAATGTATTTATAAATCTTTTTTATGCTCTATAACTAAAATGGAACCCCCAGTGTAGACCGAGGCTCCAACATCAACCTGCATATTTGACTTGTTCTGAGCACTGGCCTGCTGGAACAAGACATCTCCGCACTTCTACATCTGTCTTCCCAATGGGGTTCGGGGATCTAGCGGGGGTGCTTTGTCTTCACCCTCATCTACCAAAGGGTACTATTGATAATTTTAGAGGTCTTTACAGTAAAGATCCTCCTAATCTCATCAGCCATGCCCTCCTCCCACTAAAAGTCACGCTATAAATTAAAATACAATTCCAAATTAAAAAGGTAAGCAGTGTACACAAGAATAAAATGTACATGAAATTAGAAGAGTTATGTAAAACTCACTGAGAAAATATCAAACCATCTATCTTGGATAGTCTTACCAGCATCTATCCAAGAGATGTAATGACCATCCCATTGGGTCTTTATAACCCTAGTAATCATCTTCATAGTGTGAGTTGTAACATCCTGGATATTTTAGGAAAATTTTGTGTAGTGGAAAACATTAAAAATTGTTTTAGGAATTTATTTGATATTTTTATGAATTATTGGGAAATTATAAATAACTAAATATTGTGAAAGTAAATAAAAATCTATTTGATTGATTAATTATAAAAAGGATTAAATGGAGTATGATTAGAAGAAGAGAAAAACTAATTAAGATTTTTAATGGAATTGCAAATGAAAAATGGGAAGTGACCGGTTCGGGAAGTTACCGGTTGTCCCTGGGCCTTGAATAAAGGTGGTTCCCTTTTCTTTTTCCTCATTATTCACGCAAGCCACTACTTCTTTCTCCTTCTTCGTTGCTTCTCTCTCCTGCGTCTGTTTCATTTTCTTCTTCCTCTTCTTCCTCCATCGCTGCGAGCTGCATGCTCTGAGGGAAGGATCATTTCGCATCAAAACCGTGTAAAAAGCCTATTTCCGTGACTGTGGTCTCAAGGTGAGTCCATTGATCCATTTACATTTGTGTTACCTTGCCCCTTTCGTTTTCTCTGTTAACCGAGGGGCCATGCATGGCTGTGCACGGGTCTATTCTCCACTCCTCTGGTGAGTGTGAGCTCGAAAGTGGTCCTTAGAGCTGAAGATGGTGTGAAGCTAACGGGTTTTTGTATTCCGACCCCGTAGGTAGCAGGTCGGACACCGAAAGACTGATTGACGGAGCTGGTGCTGGATTCAGAAGTGAAACAGTGAACCTAGTGCTCAGAGTACGTAATCGGCACCAGGAGCAAATTGTCAAAGGTTGGAACCGAGGTAAGGGGGTGTTCGAGTTATAATTAATTAGAATAGGACGTGCTGTGAGTCCGAGTCATTAAATCGATTATGAAAATGGTAAAAAGATATTAATGAATGAAATCGTGTGTGTGTATGCATGTGAGTATGGACACCGATCGGTTGAGGATCGTGTGTGTGTGGCTTAAGGTGATTTTGAAATATTTGATGCTGTGAAAACGGTGTAGTGGCAATGTGATACCGGGTTTGACAAGCAGGTCGCCCAAGTGATGAGTATATGATGTTATTAATGGCCACTTGTGATGTATGAGAAATGTGAATATGTGATTATGTGGTAGAGGACGACCGACGGTATGTATTACCCTGTTTATTTTGCTTCTGTGGTCAAGTCAGACCCATTTAAGCTACCCAGAGGTCTATGACCCAGTGGTTGAAGGGGAGCCAAGTCGGGCTCGGTGAACCAAGTCGGGTTCACGAGGTGTCAAGTCGGACCCCCAGCTGAAGGTCGATCCTTTTAGTATCCGGATACTAGGCGTCAATTTTGTATGAGAGTCAGTGGTGATAATTGAATCATTAGTTGTGTGATTAATTATATTTGTCGAGTGCAACTTGATGTATTTTCAAAGTGCAGCTTGTTATATTTGCTGAATAAGTTGCTATATTTACCAAGTTTAATTTGTTATGTTTGTTGAGTATGACTTGATAATTTGCCGAGTGCTATTTGTTATATTTACCGAATGAATTATTATACTTGCCAAGTGTGAGGCATTTGCCGAGTGTGACCTTCAATATGATAATAAAGTAACCGAACAGAGTTAGATACATGTAAATTGTTAATTTCCGTTCTAGATTAATTATGATGTCAAACACTCACCCTTGCTGTGGTTTTCAATTTAGTAACCAGTGACAGGGAAGAGTTCGGAGCCCTAGAGGTGCGCCAAGCGGAAGATCGATGCCAAGGCCCGAGTGATTTTGAGTGAATTGTGTAATATATATATATTGAGTTTTCCGTATATGTGATGTTACATGTTGTGTGCTGAACTAAGTTTGAATCGGATGTGAATTTATGTTGTATTATGATTGGTATTAATTTTCACGAATGTTTACTGTAGCAAAGTCTATTACCGGGCGAATCTTGCCTGAATGGATTTATTCTTGTCCGAGCGAGGGCCGAGAGAATCACTTCTGAGTGAAGAAAGAGTAGAATGTTCCGAGTGAAGAAAAAGTAGAACATTTCCGAGTGAAGATTAGAGTGCTTCCGAGTGAAGGTGAGAATGTTTCAGAGTGAGTTATGGCCGAGAGAGCCTCTTCTGAGTGAAGTAAGGTTAGGGTATTTTCTGAGTGATATAAGATTGAATGAACCTTTTTTGAGTGATGTATGGGTAAGTTGTTCCCAAGAGAGAGTTGACCGAGTGGACCCTTTGCAGAGTGAAACCCCAACTTGTGAATTTTCCTGGTAAGTCTGGTTCGCCCAGGTAGCATTCGCTTAAGCGATTCGGAACTCGCTTAAGCGACTCCCTCAAATTTCGCCTAAGCACATCAGGGTCTCGCTCAGGCAAATGACCCCCCCTGTCTTCTTCTTCCCTTTCCGTTGTTTCTAACTCCACTTTATTAATGGATGTATTTCCGATCGGATCTTACTTTTGCGTACGCTTTTATTATTTTGAACGTACTTAATACTATTTTATATTAAGACCGAGTTGAATCCTTTTCGATCGGTTATTATTTTTAGTATGTTTAGGAAAAGTAAATATTATTTTATATTAAGACCTAAATTTTTTTTAAACGTGAAAAATCTGTTGTGAAAATGATTAACCGAGTGTAAATAAAAGGTAAATCATCTTGGGCCGTCACAGTTGGTATCAGAGCGGTTATTTCTAGAGCCGGGTGCATGGGTCAACCCAGTGATTATGTGAGTCCTATACTGGGCTGTTTGTATTCTATTGCACTATGTTTGTGATTGTTTGTGTAGCTTGGCATCATCCCCTTGGCACTCCAATGGCGGTGTGTTTTACATGAGTATGAGGTAAATATCTGACTCCCTGGTTGAGCATTGGTTATTAATGGTGATGTATTTATTCATTGTAGAATTACATAATGGCTGAAGGAACCAGTTCAGGTGGAGGAGATGATTTCTTCTCAAAGTTTACCCAGTTGATGAGTTGGACCGAATCTGGTCCCACTCTTGATAAATTCCTAAAAAGGAATCCCCTGGCCTACAAAGGAGGGCATGATTATGACAGGGCGTATGTTTGGATCAGAGAAATCGAATAAGCGTTTGAGTATTTTGAGTGCTCGGAGGAGCAGAAGGTTTAGTTTGTCACTTACCAATTAAAGGACGAGGCTAGAGTATGGTGGTCTCAGACTAAGGTATAGATGAACGCGGCGGGTGAACCGCTAGTATGGGCAAATTTCCGAATGAGGTTTCTTGTTAAGTACTTCCCGGATGACTACAAAATCTGGAAGGAAATGGAGTTTCTGAGGTTGGAACAGGGCTGAATATCAGTGGCCGAGTACACCACCAAATTTGATGAGCTGTGTGATTTCTACCACCCTTTCTCATTGGAAGGAATTGAGGGTAGCAAGTGTGCCAAGTACGAGGCGGGATTACGGATTGAACTCTATAGTGTAATTGTGCCGATAGAGATTAAGGATTATCCGACTCTTGTAAACAAGGCTAGGCTGACGGAAGAGGTGCAATTACAGAGGGCATCTCAACCGAGAGATAAGAAGCCACTGAAGAAAAAAGGATTCAGCTTCAAGAGAATGGGTCAATTCTTTCGTAGTGGCAGGTCTTCCGCTACATCTTCATCCTCTTCTGGTCGGGGTTCTACTGGCCGTTCGGGTAGCCAGTCTGGTAGCCGTGCATGCTACAATTATGGTCAGGAGGGTCATATTTCGAAACATTGTCCGGCCAATCAGGTCATTTGTTTCCAATGTGGACAACCGGGACATCTTAGGCCCGATTGCCCACAGAGGCAGCAACCGAGTAGGCTTGGCAACCGAGCTAACACTTCTGGGACTCGGGGTGCCAATTTTCCGAGAGAAGGTAGGCACGGTGCTGGTCGTGGAGGCCAACACTTGGGAAGGTCTGATGCCCAGTCCAATGGCGCCCAGAATGTCATGACCGGGCGAGTATTTGCTTTTGATGCCTTGGAAGCTGTAAGGAATGACAACTTGGTACAGGGTAAGTGCCTCATCCATGGCTATCTTGTTGATGTAATTTATGATTTGGGCGTGACCCATTCATTTATTTTTGAGAGTTATGTACGACGGCTTGGTTTGCCGATTATGTTAATGGAGAATGCTCTTATTGTCTCCACTCCTACCGGCTCTACTTTCTGTGTAACCACCATGTGTGGGGAATTGTAAATGCAAGTTGAAGATCGTATCTTCCGGGTGAATTTTATATGTATGCCGTTGAAGAACCTAGATGTTATCTTAGGTCTCGATTGGTTAGCTGCTAACCATGTGATGGTGGACTGCTATCGAAAAACTATCATTTTCTCCCAGGAACTCGACACGAAGAACATGGTGAGTGATGTCTCCGCCACCTATGTTATTTTATTTGCTTCGGAGGGTCAGTATAATCTTATGCTAAGTGATATTCCAGTTGTATACGAAAGAAATTCCAGAGTTGCCTTTTAGTCGGGAGATTGATTTTTCCATTGACTTGATTCCCGGGGCCGAGCCTGTGTCCCGTGCGCCTTATAGGATGTCTTCGGTGGAATTGACCGAAGTAAAGAAACAGGTGAATGAGATGCTTGAAAAGGGCTTTATCCAACTGAGTGCTTCACCATGGGGCGCTCCGGTACTATTGGTAAAGAAGGACGGTAGTATGCGATTGTGCATCGATTACCGACAGCTGAATAAATTAACGGTTAAAAATAAATATCCGTTGCCACGGATCGACGATCTATTAGACCAGTTGCGAGGCGCTGTTGTATTTTCTAAGATCGACTTGTGGTCGGGATATCACCAAATACAGGTGAAGTCAGAAGATATTCTGAAGACGGCGTTTCGAACTCAGTATGGGCACTTCGAGTATATTGTAATGCCCTTTGCAGTGACGAATGCTCCTGCTATCTTCATGGACTACATGAATCAGATTTTTCAACCGTACTTGGACCAGTTTGTGGTGGTATTCATTGATGACATATTAGTGTACTCAAAGTCGGTTAAGGAACATGCTCACCATCTTCAAGTCGTCCTGCAGATACTACGAGAGAAGAGGTTGTATGCTAAATTATCAAAATGTGACTTCTGGGAAGGTAGTGTATAATTCTTGGGGCATGTGATTTCCCGAGAGGGCGTCTCGATTGATCCATCTAAGATTGAGGTAATTATGGCTTGGGAAAGGCCGAGGTTGGTAACTGAAATCAGGAGTTTCCTTGGATTAGCTGGGTATTATTGGCGTTTTATTGAGGGATTTTCTCGGATAGCGCTTCCTCTGACTCGGTTGATAAGAAAAGAGAGTCCATTTGTATGGTCAGAAAAGTGCGAATTGAGTTTCCAGACTCTTAAACGGTGTTTCACGACTGCCCCTGTGCTTGCACTGCCTGATGTGACAAAGGAATTTGTAGTGTATTGTGATGCATCCAAGTTTGGTTTGGGATGTGTGCTGATGCAATCCAACCGGGTGATTGCCTATGCTTCCAGGCAATTGAGGCCACATGAACTGAACTATCCGACTCATGACCTTAAGCTGGCGGCAGTGGTATATGCGTTGAAGATTTGGCGCCATTATCTATATGGGTCTCGCTTTGTGGTGTTTAGTGACCACAAGAGTTTAAAGTACTTATTCGATCAGAAGGAGCTAAACATGAGACAAAGAAGATGAGTTGAGTACCTGAAGGATTATGACTTTGATTTGAGGTACCACCCGGGCAAAGTAAATGTCGTTGCTGATGCACTGAGCACGAAGGTATTGCACACGGCTTTCTTGATGGGCAAAGAACAAGAACTGTTGGAGAACTTTCGGGATATGAAAATTGGAGTTGTTATAAACACTCTAAACCGGATGACAGTCGAAATGCTGAAGATCTCTAACAAATTTCTAGAATCTATAGCTGTTGCCCAAAAAGACGATGAGGAGTTGTTGGAACTGCTTGACACTCAAGTACGAGGCAAGGATATGGAATTAACCCAAGGAAACAATGAAATATAGAGATTTCGAGACCAAGTGGTGGTGCCTGCAAACGGTGATTTCAGGCAAGCCGTGCTGGCTGAAGCACACAGGAGTTCTCCGAGTATTCATCCCGGTGTTACCAAGATGTACCACGATTCGAAGAAGGAATTCTGGTGGCCAAGAATGAAAAAGGCAAGTTAATCCAACAGATGAATGAACAAGTTACTCTGATCTGAGAGAAAATAAAGATTGCCCAAGACCGACAGAAGAGTTATTATGACAATCGGCATAGACCGCTTGAGTTTCAGGTGGGCAACTGGGTATTCTTGAAGGTTTCACCGACCAAAGGTGTAGGTCGGATATTGAAGAGCCAAAAGCTTAATCCGAGATACATCAGACCGTATCAAATATTGGAGAGGATCGGTGACGTTGCTTACCGACTGGATCTTCCCCAGTCGTTGACTAACATCCACAATATGTTTCATGTGTCACAACTCCGAGCGTACATCCCGTGTGACTCTATGATTGTGCCGAATAATTCCATCGAATTGAAGGAAAACCTGACGGTGGAAGTTACACCGATCAGTATTGAGGAATATCAGACCAAGCGGCTAAGGAACAAGGAGGTGCCATTAGTGAAGGTAAAGTGGCAGAATCTGAATGGGGTAACCTACACTTAGGAATTGGAATCGGACATGAGACGGGTGTACCCGAATCTTTTTCAATCGGTGCATTGATTTCGGGGACGAAATCCCTTTTTAGGGGGTGGATGTAACATCCCATATATTTTAGAAAAATTTTGTGTAGTGGAAAACATTAAAAATTGTTTTAGGAATTTATTTGATATTTTTATGAATTATTGGGAAATTATAAATAATTAAATGTTGTGAAAGTAAATAAAAATCTATTTGATTGATTAATTATAAAAAGGATTAAATGGAGTGTGATTAGAAGAAGAGAAAAGCTGATTAAGATTTTTAATGGAATTGCAAAGGAAAAGGGGGAAGTGACCGGTTGGGGAAGTTACCGGTTGCCCCTGGGCCTTGAATAAAGGTGGTTCCCTTTTCTCTTTCCTCATTATTCACGCGAGCCACTGTTTCTTTCTCCTTCTTCGTTGCTTCTATCTCCTGTGTCTGTTTCATTTTCTTCTTCCTCATCTTCCTCCATCGTTGCGAGCTGCATGCTTCTAGGGGAGGACCATTTCGCATCAAAACCATGTGAAAAGCCTATTTCCGTGACCGTGGTCTCAAGGTGAGTCCATTGATCCGTTTACATTTGTGTTACCTTGCCCCTTTCATTTTCTCTATTAACCGAGTGGCCATGCATGGCTATGCACGGGTCTGTTCTCCACTCCTCTGGTGAGTGTGAGCTTGAAAGTGGTCCTTAGAGCTGAGGATGGTGTGAAGCTAATGGGTTTTTGCATTCTGACCCCGTAGGTAGCAGGTCAGACACCGAAAGGCTGATTGACAGAGCTGGTGCTGGATTCGGAAGTGAAACAGTGAACCCAGTGCTCAGAGGACGTAATCGGCAACAGGAGCAAATTATCAAAGCTTGGAACCTAGGTAAGGGGGTGTTCGGGTTATAATTAATTAGAATAGGACGTGCTGTGAGTCTGAGTCATTAAATCGATTATGAAAATGGTAAAAAGATATTAATGAATGAAATCGTGTGTGTGTGTATGCATGTGAGTATGGACACCGATCGGTTGAGGATCGTGTGTGTGTGTGGCTTAAGGTGATTTTGAAATATTTGATGCTGTGATAACCGGTGTAGTGGTAATGTGATACCGGGCTTGACAAGCAGGTCGCCCGAGTGATGAGTATATGATGTTATTAATGGCCACTTATGATGTATGAGAAATGTGAATATGTGATTATGTGGTAGAGGACGATTGACGGTATGTATTACCCTGTTTATTTTGCTTCTGTGGTCAAGTCGGACCCATTTAAGCTACCCAGAGGTCTATGACCCAGTGGTTGAAGGGGAGCCAAGTCGGGCTTGGTGAACCAAGTCGGGTTCACGAGGTGTCAAGTCGGACCCCCACCTGAAGGTCGATCCTTTTAGTATCCAGATACTAGGCGTGAATTTTGTATGAGAGTCAGTGGTAATAATTGAATCATTAGCTGTGTGATTAATTATATTTGTCGAGTGCAACTTGATGTATTTTCAAAGTGCAGCTTGTTATATTTGCTGAATAAGTTGCTATATTTGCCAAGTTTAATTTGTTATGTTTGCTGAGTATGACTTGATAATTTACTGAGTGCTATTTGTTATATTTACCGAATGAATTATTATACTTGCCAAGTGTGAGGCATTTGCCAAGTGTGACCTTTAATATGATAATAAAGTAACCGAACGGAGTTAGATACATATAAATTGTTAATTTCCGTCCTAGATTAATTATGATGCCAAACACTCACCCTTGCTGTGGTTTTCAATTTAGTAACCAGTGACAGGGAAGAGGTCGGAGCCCTAGAGGTATGCCAAGCGGAAGATTGATGCCAAGGCCCGAGTGATTTTGAGTGAATTGTGTAATATATATATATATATATATATATATATATACTGAGTTTTCCGTATATGTGATGTTACATGTTGTGTGCTGAACTAAGTTTGAATCGGATGTGAATTTATGTTGTATTATGATTGGTATTAATTTTCACGAATGTTTGTTGTAGCAAAGTCTATTACCGGGTGAATCTTACCCGAGCGGATTTATTCTTGTCCGAGCAAGGGCCGAGAGAATCACTTCCGAGTGAAGAAAGAGTAGAATGTTCCGAGTGAAGAAAAAGTAGAACGTTTCCGAGTGAAGATTAGAGTGCTTCCGAGTGAAGGTGAGAATGTTTCCGAGTGAGTTATGGCCGAGAGAGCCTCTTCTGAGTGAAGTAAGGTTAGGGTGTTTTCCGAGTGATATAAGATTGAATGAACCTTTTCTGAGTGATGTATGGGTAAGCTGTTCCTGAGAGAGAGTTGACCGAGTAGACCCTTTGCCGAGTGAAACCCTAACTTGTGAGTTTTCCTGGTAAGTTTGGTTCGTCCAGGTAGCATTCGCTCAAGCGAGTCGGAACTCGCTTAAGCGACTCCCTCGGATTTCGCCTAAGCGCATCAGGGTCTCGCTCAGGCGAATGACCCCCTGTCTTCTTCTTCCCTTTCCGTTGTTTCTAACTCCACTTTATTAATGGATGTATTTCCGATCAGATCTTACTTTGCGTACGCTTTTATTATTTTCAACGTACTTAATACTATTTTATGTTAAGACCGTGTTGAATCCTTTTTGATCGGTTATTATTTTCAGTATGTTTAGGAAAAGTAAATATTATTTTATATTAAGACCTAAATTTTTATTAAACGCGAAAAATCTATTGCGAAAATGATTAACCGGGTGTAAATAAAAGGTAAATCGTCTTGGGTCGTCACATAAGTACTATCAACATCATTGTAGTTCAAACAATTAAACAAATAACCAACAAAATTGAAGGTACCAAATAAACATAAACCTTAGGAGTCCACTAAAATTTTGGCAGAGTCTCCCCTATAAATCATACACTCTCAAATTTTTAAAAATGCCTTGTTACACATAAAAATTTCTAGTACAGTTCAATGTAAAGAAATATCAACAAACATGCAATAGTTATATTATCAGCACACATACTGTATTTACATGTTGTAGATAGATTTTGATAATGACAAGTATCCAAGAACAAGAAGAACATCATCCATGGATCAAAAACAAGTGAAGTAAACAAATCAAAACAACACATTTGATGTACTCAATTCAAAGGTTCAAGAAATCATGAAGAACATGATCCTATATGTTCAAAGAATCAAGAAAACAAAGCATGAGGATCAAGGAAAGAAACCATGACTCAAAATGCATCAAGAAAACATCAAAAGGCATGGAAAAACAACAAACAACATTGCTTGAATCGATTCACATATGTATGAATCGATTCAGAGGTCTGGGAGTCTTAAAATTTTGAAAATAGAATAGCCTGAATCGATTCACCAAGGCCTGAATCGATTCACACGAAGCTGACAGCCCAGGAACTCAAAACAAAATGGCTTGAATCGATTCACCAAAGCCTGAATCGATTCACACGAACCTGGAAGCCCAAAATGCCCAAATCAGAATGCCTTGAATCGATTCGAAAAGGTGTGAATCGATTCAAGTAGTGGGAAACACCATTAAAAAGACACTATTGAGTGGGAAACTTAGATCCAAACACCCATTACACGAAGGGACAACCTGGAACTCATTTGCAACGGCTAGGAGGACCTTCAAAGCTCTATAAATGGATCCCTAACTGAAGCACAAAAAACAACAAGAGGCAATTAATCTTTACTTTTATTTGTGCTTAGTGAGTTCATTTTCTTTGTATATTCTGAATCCTTGAGCTTAGAACTTGTATATCCTCTCTTATTGAGAGTTAAAAATTGTGAGAGCTCTTCATTTGCTTATCTACTCTATTGAGAGAGTATATTGCTTATAAACACAAACACCAAACATCAAAGTTCACTCTAGGTTGAGTGGTTACAAAGGTTAGGTTTCAACCTTTGGGATATTGAGAGATTGTGAGATTGGGTGGGTTGCCCTTGTGCTTGTGAGAATTGGGTTCTTGAGTGTGGGACACTAGGAGACAATTGCTCAAAGTTTGTATCTCAAATCTTCAATAGTGGAATCCTTCAAGTGGGTTGCTTGGAGGCGAGACGTACACCGGATTGGTGGAACTCGTTAAATTGGTTTGCATTTCTTCTTATCTTGAACTCTTTACTTGTGTATGCATACTAACTATTTTTTAAATTACTTGAGTTGATTGCTTGAATTAATTATGTTCATAAGAAGTTACTAAACTACTTGTACACCAACTGTTTGATAAAATTACCAAACCATTATTCTCTCTTGATTCTCATTTCTCTGTTAAGTCTCACTTGTCTCAAAGAAGTTCTTTATCTCAAATCAAATAAATTATTGTGTATTTGATTGTTGCTGCTTGAGAAGTTTTGTATATCTCATTAAGATTGCTTAAAGAACCAAGTTCAAGGACATTCAAAGTTAAATTTTTTAAACATTCAATTCACCTCCCTCTTGAGTATTGAGGCCACTTGAATAACAAGTGGTATCAGAGCTTGACTCTTGGTAGATCAAGCTTAACAGCTTCAAGAGAAAAATAGCCTTAAGTTCTCTAAACCTTTTTCCCAAGGGTGGTGCCACAAATAGACCTCCCACTTTCAATGGGGAAGGCTATGCCTTTTGGAAAGAAAGAATGAAAATATTTGTGCAATCTATAGACTTAAAAGTTTGGAATGCCATTAAAAATGGTTATTTTGTACCAATGTATATAGTAGATGGTAAACAAGTAGAAAAATTGATGGATGATTGGACTAGCGAAGAAGAAAAGAAAGTCCAATATAATTATAAAGCCAAAAATCTAATCACCTTAGCTTTAGGCCCTGATGAATTCTTTAGAGTAATGACATGTAAATCCGCCAAGGATATGTGGGATACCTTACAAATAACCCATAAAGGTACAAATGATGTCAAAGACTCTAAGATTAGTACCTTAACCAGTCAGTATGAAAGTTTTAGATTAAATTCTGGGGAAACAATTGTTAATATGCAAAACAGGTTCACTCTTATTATCAATCATCTCATCACTCTTGGCAAGACTTACACTAACAAAGAACTCATTCATAAAGTGTTAAAAAGTCTTAGCAGGGAATGGCAACCTCTTGTCACCGCCATCAAATAATCTCCAAACATAAATGATATGTCTTTTGCCACCTTGTTTGGTAAATTGATGCTAAATCTCTGAGTCATTATTTTGATGTGTAATTCTCAGAAGATTTACGCTTTGGCAAGCGCACCAGTCGTTAAAATTGTATTATATTTGATCGTCCCATAGGGATTGTGGTAAGTACCTCAATCTCAGACTAGTACAAGCTAAACCAACACAAGTACAGAAAGTTCATTCGGTTTTTGTTGTTTTAATGTTTTCTAGTTGTTTTTGTATTTCCAGAAATAGTGTTAAGATGAAATGTGAAAGGTGATTAATAGAAAATAGGTCAGGATTGCTTCGGTTCACAAATTCATCAAGAAACATGCAATTAAAGTATAATCAAACTTCATAATCCAGAGGACAATCCGCTTGTGGTTATTCCCTAATTCCTTAGGTGAAAAACACTAATCCTTAAGCATTGGACCTTAATTCCTTAAGTGCTCAATTAACCTAAGAATCTAATGCGAAATTGGAGGTTGAACTCTAACTATTCACCTAAATTGATTAGGCCTGAACTAGTTAGAAAGCTGGAAGTTACCTAAGCTTTAACCATGATTCCTCACTGGCGAAGTTCTTCATCAGTTCTAGATTTGTCAATCCAGCAAAACAGATCCACTCCTCAGCTTGTTCGCCTCAGGATCTAGAAGTTGATTTCCTCACTTACAGCTTCAAGATTCCATTGCTAACCTTCGCAATCCTAACCTTAGGAATTTAGAACTCCATCGACATTGGTTCCATCGAAGGAATGTGGAAAGACATGGATGAGAGAGTTTAGAGAGCGACAGGAATTAGAGAGATGTTGGAAAATGGAAAATCAATTGTATTTTATGTACTCTATTTTCTGGTTATGTTACAGAATATGTACAAGCATATATATAAGCATCTACCTAACTAACGAACTTAACTAATCACTTAAGAAAGCTGAGTTAATAATTAAACTAACTAACTAATTACATAATTACAGAATAACTAACTAATTATAGCTCAGCTCTTAACAAATTACAATTCATCATTAGCTAATCACAGCTCAGCACTAACTAATAACAGCTCAGTACTTAAATTACTAAGGTGCAGAAATGGGAGAGAAGGCAGCAGGAGACAGCACTGGTGCCGAGTGTCTTCTGGAGGGAACAATCAGTGTTTTAAATAACAGCCTTCACGCTTGAGCGAACTGGGTTCTTGCTTGGGTGAGCTCGAAATATGTACTGCAGTATTGCTTTCTCGCTTTAAGCGTTATGGAAAAGCTTGGGCGAGGGGTGATGTTTTGGAGTCACGCTTGAGCGAACTTGCTCGCTTGAACGAATTTTGACTCTCGCTTGAGCGAATGGATTATTCAATCAGCATTTTGAAGTTGACACTTGGGTTCTTCATGCAATATTCGGTTCCCTGTTGCGATCGGTGTTTTGAAGCATTTCCCAATCAGACTTTTGGAGTTTCACTCGGATTTGTGAAATCTCACTCGGCTTTTTGGAATTTCACTCAGATTTTCCTTCTTAGCTTGAGCGTAACCTGTTCCTGCACCAATAAATAACTAATTGCCTAGCATTTGTATGCTGGCTGCTTAATGAAATTATAAATAATCATAAACTCTTAACTAATTAATGTTTTTAACCATTTTCTTACATAAATAAAACACTTTTGAAATAAATAAATAAAACACGAATTATTAATAAATTATTAAATAATGAAGTCAAAACTAAACAATAATTAATGAATTGTGTTAAATAAAAGGTGAAATAATTAAGTCTTTTCAAGACTTATCATAAATTACAAGAACAAGAACAAAAGTTGAAAGAATTCAAGATGGCGGAAGAAGAAGAGAGATCCTCTAAAAGGAAAGGACTTGCTCTTAAGGCCACCTCAAACAATGAAAATGAATCCGATGATGAGCTAAATGAAGAAGAAGAATTTGAATTATTTGTGAAGTAATTCGGAAAGTTTATGAGGAACAAACATTTTCAAAAGAGCTTCAAACCTCAAGGTAAGAAACCTACCTCTAATGAAAACTCTTCTTCACCAAATTGTTTTGAATGTGGCAAGGAAGAGCATTTCAAGGTGGATTGTCCAAACCTTAAGAAGAAAAACAAAGAGAAAAGAGGAAGAAAAAGAGCTTACATCACTTGGGACGAAAATGATGTAAGTAGTTCCGATGAATCAGAAAATGAAGAAGCAAACCTTTGCCTCATGGCTAACTGTGAACACCTTTTTTGGTCCGGTCCAAGTGGAACAAATCATCTTTTATACTGAATTCTGATTCAAAATGGTCAAATCTGAATAGGATGGCTCCAAAATAATCAGAACCGAGCAAAATAACTCAGAATGAAGCTTTTCCGAGTAGAATATAGACCTGTTGGAGGCAAATCCGAGTGAAATGACTCAGATTGGAGCATTGCTGAGTGGAGTATGTCCCTGTTAAAGAGAAATCTGAGTGGAATGACTCAAAAAATGATCAAATCCGAGTCATAATGAAGCGTTTCCGAGTGGAATAGGCTCCTGTTAGGGAATCCTGTAACATCCTGAATTTTATAAAAATGAATAATTGATGAGAATAAATAATAAATAATTGTATGTGAGTTGATTTATTTCCCAAAAATATTGAAATGATTAAATTGGGATTTATTATTGGTATTTATAATTTATTGAGCTTATATGAGATAAAATTATACCCGATTAGAAAATGGGTGTCGGACCAAGTATCTCCGATTGAGATGCCGTTGGTCAGGGCTATTAAGAATATTATTGGGAATCCGAATATGTCTTCGGAATAATTTTTAGATATAGTATTGAGCCCGGACTGAGAGCCTGTTGGTGGAAAAACAATGAAATCACTAATGAGAAGATAAAATTTTAAACCAAACCCCCTATTTTCCTTCTTCTTTTCACGTTGGGGGATTCTCTACGGCAAACACACTTGCCTTCTTCACTCTTCATTCACTCTTCCTCTTTTCTTCTTCCTTTTCATCTCCCTCCTCATATTTTTCTTTCTAAAAACCTAGACAAGAGTGGAATCTATCTCCCCCACCATTTTCATTTCATGGAAGCTTGAAGTCTTTTCTTCCTCCTCTCCCTCATTTTCGTGTGGATCTCTCTCTCCCTTGGAAGCTCATGGATGTCTCTTGGTTGAGGTAAGCTCCTCATCATCTTTCATAAGATTATGCCATAGGTTTTGGGTGTTGGGAGTGTGGGTTATGTATGTGGGTTATGTGGGTTATTGGTAGAAGATATTTTTATATAAAACCCTAAGGTGGGGTATGAGAAATATGTGTTTTTGTGTGGTGTTGAGGGGTACCCAAAAATTTAGTGTTTGATGATGGAAGATGATGATTATTTATGATTATTGTTGGATTATTAATGGAACCCTAGCTCTAAGAATTTGGGGAAAATGGATATATTGTAATTTGGGAGGTTAGTTGAATGTGGATAGATGATACTTAAGGTGGAATGTTATTAAAAATGATAGGGGACCATTAATGATGAAATCTATAGATAGATGTTGTTATGAATATAGAATGTAAGGGATTGGTATGGTAAGATTGTGACTTGATGAGGTTCTAGGTCATTTGTGGTGTGCCATTTAAATTTGATTAATTAATTATGATTATTGAAGGATATGGGAGCTAAGTTGAATATTGAATGATAATGATGATGTTTAAAGGATTGAAGTGATTTGGGATTACATTATGTAATGGATGAGATGATGTTGGGTTTAGTTAGCCTTTAAGATCTAGAGGATCTTGGCTTTGGGAAAGGAATTCCCGAAGCTTAACACAATTGTATAAATTGGTGTTTAGCAAGTCTAGGACTTGATATTGGGCTTTATGATAAGCTAGCAAATGTTTAGAATTAAGAGGAATGCCTTGAGATGCCTTATTAATTGTATGAGTGCATATGTATGTTGTGTAGATTGTGTTCCGGACTATGTGGCGGAGCTTTCAGAGCATGCATTCAGATTTCGGCTCTTCCCTCGAGGTAGGAGAGGAGTTTACATTCAAATTGCATGAGTTATATAATTGATGATTATTGTATGGCTTGATACTTATGCTTGCCTTGCCATGTTTATAGTGAAATGATATGAATGGAAAATTGTTGGCTATTGATGATAATGTATGTGTATATATGATGATAATGTATGTGTATATATGATGATGAATAACCCATGAGGGGTTGAAATATGTACATGTTAATGAACCATCCTTAAGGGGATGAAGTATATGTTTCATGAATTGAGAATTTATGTGGATGATTGGCATTGAATGTGATAGCCATTGTGATGGTATTGGTGATAAGTTTGAGGTTTATGCATAATTGAGGAACTCATAGAGTCAAATTAAGTTTTAGGTGATTTTGATGGCTTGGGTTAGTCCCAATAGCCCATATATATAGTTTATGACTTGTAGGAATTAGAATGGGCCAATTCCATTGAGAATAGGCCCTTGAGTTGCATAAAAGTGCCTCTAAATGGGTAAAACGCATTTATGTGCATAAGTCCCTCAATTTTGAGAATTTCTGAGTGAGGCCGATGGCCACACGTCACAAATAATATATTTTACCTTGTGACAAATTTTGAAGGTCATTGGATTTGAATTGAATGAGATTGGGTGATTGGAAGTTGAAATTTTGGTGTTGTTCTGCATAAAAACAGCAGCAGGGCTGTCTTGAATCGATTCAAGACCCTTTGAATCGATTCAAGAGGTGTTGTTTTCACTATTTTGGGCTCCAGGGGCGTTTTAATCGATTTATACAAGTTTAAATCGATTCAAGGCCCTCTGTCTGTCAAATTTTGAGATTTTAGGACGCTTGAATCGATTCACACGAGTCTGAATCGATTCAGAGCCCTGTTATGGCCACTGTTGTGCTGTTTTTCCAACTGGTCTGTTTTCTTTGCTATTTTTGGCCTGTTTGGGCATCTTAATGACATTTTTGGCCTCCGAGTTCTTCACAAAAGTTGTAGATAATTATGTTACGGAGGTGTGAGAATTGGTCTAACTTTAATTGGAGTTTTGTAACTCTCATTAGGTGAAAAATACTGAACCTATTGCGTTCAAAAATTCAAGTTTAAGAAGGTTTTGAACCCAACTTTTTATGGTGGTCAAAGTGGGACTAATAGGTGATAATTGTGGTATGTCCCACTATTATGAAAACTAAAAGTGAGCTTTTCTCATGTCTTAGTATTGAAAGTTAACATGAGCTTGTTATTACCAAAAATCCCCTTTATTATGTAAAAGTAAGAGATTATGGTAGGGGTATATGATGATGGTGAGTCTAGGTGATAATGATATTGATTGACACACATTATGAGAGTATGAACATTCACCGCTAATGATATTAAATGATGGTTGATGTATAACACACCTTGTATGGTGATGAAACTAATGAGGGATGATGGTACGACAATATATTCATTACAAGTCGATGAATCGGAGATGATATTGATAATGAATGATGATGGACGAGATTGTTAATCATTCCATGAATAGAGGATGGTTGCTAATATTGATGATTTGTTAAATACTACCGTGTTGATACAAATGTGATCTTATATGTGTGGTTTGAATTGTATTTGTGAATTATTGTGAATACCACACTAATATGTAAGACAATAGTTATGAATAATGAGATAAAAATCCATTAAATGAAGGTGTGGTAATATTTATGAATGATATGTAATGATGTGATGCCATTGGGGGTGATCACAAGTATTGACTTGCATGGATGATATGAAAAATATGTAAAATATATTGAGATGAAAATGCCATACTTAAAACTTGAAAATAATGGCTAAAACCAACTGTGATAAAATCCACTAAGATGCACAATGTGAGAAATGCATTTGATTTGCATTGCATTGCATCCATGGCATATCGATCGCTGTCTATGTGGAATATTAGGGGGTTCCACTAGGCGGGCCCAGTGGGAGGGCGGCTCAGTGCAGGAGCATTCTTGTTAAATCCCCTGTGACTCGGTGTGTGAGTCACGAAGCTGTCCATAGTTTGGTGATGAGGCACCCTATGTGGTGGGCCCAGTAGGCGGGCAGCTCTATGGTGAGCGAGTTTACCTCGGTGTCAGACGGGGCACGGCTCTCTCGATGTGTGTTCGGGAGGGGCCTGTAGCACTTTTGGCAGGTAAGGCCATGTTGTTGATCCATAAGTCACGAGGTGACTAGTGCTACAGATGGGCGATAGCGGTTTGGTACCAGTAAAAGATGTTGTTGAGATGCATGCATGCTTTGAGATATGTGTACACATTTTACTACTGCAATAGGGGTATAGTAGCACACCTATGCTTGACCCACAACTTGGTGTTTATTCCCACAGTCGGATCCTTATTTGTTGTTGATTATTCCATTCATATGCATTAGCCATAAAAGCATTTGTATATAGCATGGAGATATGCCAGAATATGATGATGATTGATGATGATTGAGATGATGGTATTGGTGTTGATGAGATGAGAAGTTAATATAATGAAAGACCACATAAAAGTAATGAATGATATGAATATATGAAAGGATATTGAATATGACGATATGTATGATATGGCCCAATGTAATGAAGGGCGTACTTGTTTATGATTTGAAATGATGATGTTAGCCCATAGTGGTTTGATGGAAGACCAGAATGGTCTATGTTAATGATGTTGGCCCATTGTGGCAGTGTTATAAATGTGTATATGCTTGCTTTGCTATGATTTGATGAATAAGCATGAAATGAATATATATATATATATATATATATATATATTGTTGAATTAATAATCTATGATGATTGTTGTTGAGTATAGCAAAGCATACATGATGTTGATATGCATATGCACATAATTTCAATTGTATTCATATCGTCATTTTGAATGTATAACTCACTCTCCCATGTGGTCTCCTTTTTAGCATTGTGATGCAGGTAACCATGGGATGAGGATGTTTAAGAAATAAAGCTTTTGGGAAGGTAAATAGGTGTAAAGGAATGCCTTGGCCGGCAGCATTGTAATTTAACGTGTTATGTATATGATGAATAGTATGATGTATACACTTGGATGATATACTAATAGTGGAGATATATGAATTGGGGTTGGACTGATTTTGGTCTATTATAAATATGAATGTTGGAGATGTATGTTGCATGATCATACAGGTAGGTATATATATATACATCGTAGGCATTGCATGCTTTTGTGATTATGTAAAATGATGATGGTTGTATATTAGGCGTACCATATGCCATTGCATGCTTGCCGAGCCTTTTCTTATATCTTCATCTATGGGACTAGGCGTGTGCCCGGTATACACATTCTTCTTCCGCTGTAAACTCTGTTATTTTTGCATACCGCATGGGCAAACTATTTATCGATCCAGTTAAGGTTACTTAATCTCACTCTTTGGTTTTCTGTGATTTGGGTCTAGACGTGATCATGATGATGTCTGGGAAATGCTTTTCAAACATGAAAAATTTATTCACAATTTAATTAATTATGACGATTACATCAGGATTCGAGTACAGAAAACCAGGGGGTGTTATAAATCCAAGCGGAATGACCCATAAATGATCCAATCCGAGTAGAACTACTCATTTTCGAGTGGAATACTATTGCTGATTGAAGTGAATCTGAGTGGGAGCTTTCTGAATGCGAGAAATCTGAATGAAAGAATACTGATTGAAGTGAATCTGATTGAGGAGTGTGTTTTTCTGGGCAGAACCAAGTCCGAATAACCAAGTCCGAGTGAGCACATCCGAGGGTCAGATGTTGAATGGAGCTCTCCTGACTGAAGTAAAAAAGACCGACTCCGAGTGTAACTGAGTGGTCAGATTCAGACTGGAAGAAAAGTCTAATTCTAAATCTATCTGAGTGGTCAGATTCTCTCAAGTACCAACTTCTGAGAGGAAAGAAGATCGAGTCTGAGTGAATATTTGCTGAGTGGGCCATTCTACAACCATTTTCGAGTCCTTTTCAGTCAGATTTCCAAGCCAATCTTCACTCATCCTTCAAATAAGGGGCCGACTGAATCATTTGCCCCAATGCCGAGTCATCACCCTTCAAACCAATCTTCACTCATCCTTCAAATCAATCTCGAGCCATCACTCTTCAAACCAATTCCGAGCCACTGATTCTGAGATATCCTTTTAGCCATTACCGAGCCACCATTTTCACCAAATTCTGAGCAACTTTCTCAATCAATTCCGAGTGACATTTTTCAGTCAGCAAGGAGTCCTTTTCAGCCAATGCCGAGTCATCACCCTTCAAACCAATGCTGAGTCATCACCCTTCAAACCAATTCCGAGTCAATCCCTTCAAACCAATCTTCACTCATCCTTCAAATCAATCCCGAGCCATCACTCTTCAAACCAATGTCGAGTCATCACCCTTCAAACCAATTCCGAGTCAATCCCTTTAAATCAATCCTGAGCCATCACTCTTTAAACCAATTCTGAGCGCAGAAAGGCTGAGAATGAATATCTGGGCTGACTCTCTCAACTCCCATATTTCTGAGTGAAAACAACCCCAACACCCGAGTAAACACATCCGAGGGTCAAACGTTGATTGAAACCCTTCTGATTGAAGTATGAGGGATGAGTCCGAGTGAATAAAAGGCCGACTCTTGAATAAACACATCCAAGGGACGATTATTTAATAAATCTCTCTTGACTAAAGTGAAGAGACCGACTCTGAGCGATCAGATTCTGACTAAAAAAAGGGTTCTGATTTCAGAGAAACCATCCTAATTGGAAAGTGCATAAGAACTGTTGATTGCCGTGTGAAACCATTTCTGATTGAAAAGGAAATTCCATGTGAAACCAGTCGGATTTCCGAATGAATGCTCTCCACTGAATGACTCCCCATTGTGAAATCCGAATGGGTTGTAGCTTACCTCCAATCCGGTTGATACACAAATAAATTGCTCCTGAGTCCTGAATCTGACCAAGGCTTGTCCAGGAAACAAGTGAAACCGTCCGAGTGGAAATATGGCCGACTCCGAATGAATGCCCCTGAAGGATTATTGGAGCTGTTGCAACTTCTGATTGAAAGGAAGGCCGACTCCGAGTTGAATATTGAGTGAAGCTGACCTTGAATGAAACTTACTGAGACCTGATTGTACACCTAGGGTCCTGTATCCGAGCACAAGTGACGAATCCGAGTGTAGAAGCATTGCCAAGCGAGATTCTTCTGAATAGTTGAGTCCTCTCAGATTGATTCACACTCGGTCAGCTATTAATAGATTCTTACTCGGTCGGCTACTAAAGGATTCCCACTTGGTCTGTTATAGATTGATTCTCACTCGGACAAGACTGATAGTCATTCTTCTCGGAATTCTATTGGAGAATAGTCATTCCTCTCGGAATTCACTCCCATTGAGGATGAATACTGACTGAGAGGCTAATCAGAGTCATCCTCTCTCAGATTTCCACTATCCTCTCTCGGATTTCCACGTCCTCTCTCGGATTTCCACCATCCTCTCTCGGATTTCCACCAGGCTCCCCCTGTTCGCCTGTGCTGATTTGGATTCCACCACCCAAGTGGATCCAGGAATCCTGGAGGTGGCTGGCAGACAGGGGGTGGAAGTGAAGGAATTAAAAATTCCCACCACTACCAGGCCTGAGTGGAAGCCTGAGCTGGCCTTCCACTCGGAGTGGAAGCCTGAGTTTGCCTTCCACTCGAAAAAGCCTATAAATAGACAAGGGTTGAAGCTTTAAAAAGGGGGAAGGCATTCATTAAGAGAAAAAACTCTACCCATCTCTCCACACACCAGCTCCTTCCCTCTCCTCACCAGCACCCTTCCTTCACTCACCAGCACCCTTCCTTCACTCACCAGCTCCCTTCCCTCTCCTCACCAACACCACTCGGTACAGCCCTTCTCCTCACCAACACTAGTCGGTACAGCCCCTCTCCTCACCAGTACCCTTCACACCTCACTGTTCAGCATCCTGAGACCAGCTCTCCTGCTCCGTCACTCGGTTTCTCAACTTTCACCCGGTATTCTACTTTCCACTCGGTATTTGCACTTTTCACTCGGTTTTTTCCAGTTTCACTCGGTTTTACTATTTTTACTCAGTTTTCCCATTTTTCACTCGGTTTTTCAATTTTTCACTCGGTTTTTTTTCCTTTTTCTCACTCGGTTTTCTCTTCTCCCACTCAGTTTTTGCTCATTTTTCCCTCTCTTTTCCGAACTTACTGTTTCCCTTTCTCTCTTATAGCTTCTACTACCCTCCCTCTTTTGCTTCGTAGTAAAAAATAAATAAAGGGAAAAAATATTTCCTATGTTTTCTTTCAAATCTAAATAAAATAAAAAAAAGAAACAAATCATTTTTAGTCAGTGTCGTACGGAAAATACTTCCGTCTACACAACCTCTATAGGATCCGTACACGTGTGAAGAACTTCGTCTTGTATGGGTTCCTCACCAAAATGATACCCACCAATGTTTTCCCAATCTTTTCCTAAAAAAAAAAACTCAGAACTACGTAACCCTGATTTCTTGATAATTCAAGAATACGTAGGAGCAGGACCTCAACTCCTGTCGGGCCCATCTCTCTTGTTTCCTTTTATTGATTTATTTCCTCACTTTCGTGTCCCTTTCATAAATGTTCCTTTTTTCGTCGCTTCCGTGAAAATCAATTTAGACGTGACGTCTTGTTGATTTCCCCCTAGTTTTTTGTTCAAGCCTCGCCACAATTCATAGAGAAGGGATACTTAGGACGAGACGTCCTGCTTATCTCTTTCCTATCCCTGTCTCTTTTTTATTCGAGGATGTCGAATTTAGACGTGACGTCTTATTAGCATTCTCTTCCTCTCTCTGTCTCATATCGAAGTCGAGTTTAATTCAGATGAAACGTCCCGTTAACCTCGCTTCGACATTCTATGTTTGTACAGTTCACTTACTCTCTTCCGTCGTTTTCAAATAAAAATACAAAAAAGGAAGAAACCATGTTTATTTAAGGCTATTTATATTGCGCTTTCAACCTTGGTACTGTTTCCGACAGGCGATGTAGGGTGCTAATACCTTCCCTACTCGTAACCGACTCCCGAACTTGAATCTCAATTTTTAACCAGTGCTTTACTGAACCTAGTTTTTTCCAATGTTTTTCCTATGAATAAAAACGTTGGTGGCGACTCCCTATTTCAAACAAGGTTTCACTCTCTCTCGCCGCGCCGTCGCGATCCAGGTTGCGACACTAACCACCAAGATAAAAATGATGATGAGGTAAGTCATCATGAACTTGACAAAGATGAATTATATGATGCTTTTAAAGGGTTATATGACAAATATATGAAACTATCTAGTAAGTACAAGTTATCAAGAAAAACAATAGAAACCCTAGAGACACATCTAATCGAGCAAGTGAGGGAAAATGAATATTTGAAAAAGGAATTAGCAAATGTTCAAGCATGCTCCAAGAATAATCCTTGTAATTTTGTAAAGAAATGTGACATGTTAGAAACTAAGGTTTTGGAATTAAATAAAACCTTAGAAAAGTTTACAAATGGTAGAGATAACCTGAATATATTACTTGGAAATCAAAGATGCATGTTTGATAAAACTGGATTAGGTTTCAATGCCTATAAGAAACAAAAGAATTATAAGAATTTTTTTATACCATCTAGTAAAAATGCATCACCTTTCATGAAATGTAATTATTGTGGTTTTAAAAGACATAATGCTTCTAAGTGTAATGCTAGAAAACTAGGGCCAAAGGTTATGAGAAAAGTATGGGTTCCTAAAGGAACATTACCTCAAACTAACCTACAAGGACCCAACATAAAATGGGTACCAAGTTCTCTAACTTAACTTGTTTTGTAGGTATGCTTTAAAGCAAGTAACACCTATTCGTACTTGGATAGTGGGTGTTCAAAACACATAACGGGAGACAAAAGTAAGTTCATATCATTTACTCCATGAAGTAAAGGGTTCGTCACATATGGAGATAACACAAAGGGAAGAATGCTAGGAATCGGAAATGTTGGTAAAAATTCTTCTACTTCTATAAATGATGTGCTATATGTTGAGGGACTTAAACATAACTTGCTTAGTAAATAATTCCGAGGAGAATAAATATCTGGGTGATAAACTCCATTTAATTCATGCTCGGAATGGTCTACAGTTTTGGAGAGCTTGTGCTCGGATTCATCTTCAAGACTATCTTCAATTCTGAGTGATCCTTCAGTAGAGAAACTTCTGAATGACAAAAGAGTAAGACTCTGACTCAGAAAGAAGTATAACCAAGTGAGATGTCTGAATGATATATTTCCGAATAAGACAGTTATGAGTAGGCCATTTCCAAACGAAGGAATTCTGAGTGGAAAGAGACTCTGATAAGTCCTCTCGGAAAGAGATGCCTAGAACGAGGAAACTGAGTCGGAATACACTGAAAATGAGTCAGAATAAATAATTATTTTAAGCTTTCCACGTCATTCTGTTCTTCCATCTTCTAGCGAAATCCTTTCTCAGATATTTTCTAAGAATGGGACCCTTTTTGATGTGCTGTCCCTTTTCATTAAATATCTTAATGCTTCATTATCATTAAAGAGACGTGTGTCAGAATACTTCCATTCATTCACGTCTCTTCTGCATGCAAGATATATAAATACTTCCATTGCTGGATTAATTTAAGAACTTTTGAAGTGAAAATCATTACCAATAATCCTTTCTTTCCAAACTTTACTGGAAACCAACGAACAAGAAGGAAGTTAACTTTCCATTTCTTCTCTTTACGAAGAAGGCTTGGGACTGGTGCAGGATCTGCAACTCCAGTCGGAATACGTGAGCAGTGAATTGAAGACCGCTTGAAGAGTTACTGGAATTCCTTATTCCAGGTAGGGGGAGCGTACATCTCACATAGATGGTTTATGAATGGATTTGGGGTGTTAATATATTATATGTATAATATGTGTATGAATTGAGACCCCAATTGAATAACATATTTTATGTTAATTACTTTCCATTCATATTGAGTTTATATGTGATGTGATCAATGTTGGTATGAGATTGATGATTATGATATGAATTATATTCATGAAATTGTCATGATATATAACTGCATGATATGCTTATTGTTATACCGAGTGGAATGATACGAGTTAATATTGATATATAATTAGTTGATGATTGATATTATTTGATATATCAATTGTATTCAGATGCACACAGGACTGCAGGGGGCCTGTGATGTCGGTCTAGATATGGACGGCCTGATGAAGGCATAGACCCTGTGGTGGTTCCTTTATACCACGGACGCCTTTGAGTGGGACTTAAGGCCAGTCCGTAGCACTGAGTAGAGTTACCGCTATCACTCTGGGAGTGGTACTCGGTGTTACATTATGGGCGTAGAGCGGTTTGGTACCTGTAAAACAGTCGGATCAGCTGAGGGCTGAATTATGGCTCGGGGAGCCAGTGTTGCAACACAAATTAAAAGACTTAATGGATCCATTTGATTGAGCATGTGTATGCACTGATTTATGTGCTATTGAGAATAATATGCTGTTATGATGAGTATATGTATATGTCTCGGTTTTGTTTAAGGAATGATTTGTGATGAGATTGTGTGATCGGTTATGTTTTGTATGTATATAGTTATTAATTGGACTTTTAATCCAATTCAATAACTATTATTTGATATGTTTATGCTCACCTCCTACTGTTGTTATTTTTACAGTGAATGAAGGGCCCAACCATGATATGTGAAGACACTCAGCTGCTCGGAGTGTATTTTGGTAGAAGCCTTGGTCGGCTCCTGAGAATACTGAGTGTTTTATTTTTTTATTGTAAACTTAAAAGAGTCGGTCGGCTTTTGTAAAATTGATTTTGTAATTGTTTAATTCAAATTCTGTTTTGGAAATTTGAATTATTTGTAAAATTTTATTTGATTTATTGAAATTTATTTTAAAAATTAAGGATGTTATACCAAGCTGCACAAACAACCACAAACACAATACAATAGAATACAAACAGCCCAGTATGGGGCTCACACAAGCACTGGGTTGACCCATGCACCCGGCTCTAGAAAGAACCGCTCTGATACCAACTGTGACGACCCGTGTCAATTTACTTTTTATTTACACTCGGTTAATTATTTTTCACAAGAAATTTTTCGTGTTTAACAAAAATTAACTCGGTCTTAATATAAGATAATATAAAATAATATTTACCTTTCTTAAATACATTCCAAATAATAAAAGCATACTCAAAACAACAATATCCGATCGGAAATGAATCAATAATAAAATAGGATTCTCATAGAATCAGGGGAAAAAGGAAAACAGGGTCAGGGATCATTCGCCTGGGCGAGACCCTGATTCGCTTGGGCGAAACCCGAGAAGTTTGCTTAGGCAAGATCTGACTCGCTTGGGCGAATACCACACTCTAAACCTGAGTGAATAAGACTTACAAGGAAAATTCACAAGTCGGGGCTTCACTCGGAAGTAGGTCCACTCAGGAACAACTTAACTTTACCTCACTCAGAAAAGGTTCTCTCCGTCATATATCACTCGGAGAATGCCCTAACCTTACATTACTCAGAAGAGGCTCTCTCTCAGACAAGGATAAATTCGCTCGGGAAGTATTCACCCGGTAATAAACTTTGCTACAGCAAGCATGTAAAAATAAATACAATCATAATTCAACATAAATTCACATCCGATTCAATTTAATTCAGCACACAACATGCAACATCACATACTCGGAAAACTCATTATACACATATATATATTACACAATTTATTCAAAGTCACTCAGGCCTTGGCATCGATTCTCCGCTTGGCGCACCTCCATGATTCCGACCTCTTCCCTGTCACTGGTTACTAAATTGAAAGCCACAGCAAGGGTGAGTGTTTGGCATCATAATTAATCTAGAACAGAAATTAATAAATTACATGTATATAACTTCATCCGATTGCTTTATCCATAATTGCAGATCATACTCGGCGACTATAGTAAATCATACTCGGCCAATATAGCAAATCATACTTAGCAATTATAACAAATCACATTCGACAAGTAATTCTCACTCGGCAAGTATAACGGTTTATACACGGCGAATATAACAATTTGCACTCGGTAATTATATCAAATTATACTCAGCAAATATAACAAATTCTCACTCAGCAACTATAGCAAATCTCACTCAGTAAATATAGTCAATCTTACTCGATAATTACATCAAATTTCACTCAGCAATATAGCAGTCTCCACTCGGTAAATATAGCAATCCTTACTCAGCAAATATAGTCAATCTTACTCGATAATTACATCAAATTTCACTCAGCAATATAGCAGTTTTCACTCGGCAACTATAGCAAACTTACTCAGCAAATATAGTCAATCTTACTCGATAATTACATCAAATTTCACTCAGCAATATAGCAGTTTTCACTCGATAAATATAGCAATCCTTACTCAGTAAATATAGTCAATCTTACTCGATAATTACATCAAATTTCACTCAGCAATATAGCAGTTTTCACTCGATAAATATAGCAATCCTTACTCAGTAAATATAGTCAATCTTACTCGATAATTACATCCAATTTAGCTCAGCAATATAGCTGTTTTCACTCAGCAAATATAGTAATCCTTACTCAGCAAATATAGTCAATCTTACTCAATAATTACATCTAATTTCACTCAATAATATAGCAGTTTTCACTCGGCAAATATAGCAATCCTTACTCAGCAAATATAGTCAATCTTACTCGATAATTACATCAAATTTCACTCAGCAATATAGCAGTTTTGACTCGGCAACTATAACAAACTTACTCAGCAAATATAGTCAATCTTACTCGATAATTACATCAAATTTCACTCAGTAATATAGCAGTTTTCACTCGGCAACTATAGCAAACTTACTCAACAAATATAGTCAATCTTACTCGATGATTACATCAAATTTCACTCAGCAATATAGCAGTTTTCACTTAGCAAATATAGCAAAATTACTCAACAAATATAGTCAATCTTACTCGATAGTTACATCTAATTTCACTCAGCAATATAGCAATTTTCACTCGGCAACTATAGCAAACTTACTCAGCAAATATAGTCAATCTTACTCGATGATTACATCAAATTTCACTCAGCAATATAGCAGTTTTCACTCGGTAAATATAGCAATTCTTACTTAGTAAATATAGTCAATCTTACTCGATAATTACGTCTAATTTCACTCAGCAATATAGCAGTTTTCACTCGGTAAATATAGCAATCCTTACTCAACAAATATATTCAATCTTACTCGATAATTACATCAAATTTCATTCAGCAATATAGCAGTTTTCACTCGGCAACTATAGCAAACTTACTTAGCAAATATAGTCAATCTTACTCGATGATTACATCAAATTTCACTCAGCAATATAGCATTTTTAACTCGGCAAATATAGCGAACTTACTCAGCAAATATAGTCAATCTTACTCGATGATTACATTAAATTTCACTCAGCAATATAGCAGTTTTCACTCAGCAAATATAGCAATCCTTACTTAGCAAATATAGTCAATCTTACTTGATAATTACATCCAATTTCACTCAGCAATATAGCAGTTTTCACTCGGCAAATATAGCAATCCTTACTCAGCAAATATAGTCAATCTTACTCGATAATTACATCCAATTTCACTCAACAATATAGCAGTTTTCACTCGATAACTATAGCAAACTTACTCAGCAAATATAGTCAATCTTACTCGATGATTACATCAAATTTCACTCAGCAATATAGCAATTTTCACTCGGCAAATATAGCAATCCTTACTCAGCAAATATAGTCAGTCTTACTCGATAATTACATCCAATTTCACTCAGCAATATAGCAGTTTTCACTCGGTAAATATAACAAACTTACTCAGTAAATATAGTCAATCTTACTCGATGATTACATCAAATTTCACTCAGCAATATAGCAGTTTTCAGTTGGCAAATATACAATCCTTACTCAGCAAATATAGTCAATCTTACTTAATAATTACATCCAATTTCACTTAGCAATATAGCAGTTTTCACTCGGCAAATATAATCAATCATAGACACATACAACTAATAATTCATCAATTGTCACAACTGACTCTCACTCAAACTGACACCTAGTATCCAGATACTAAAGGATCGGCCTTCAGTTGGGGGTCCTACTTGACACCCTGTGAACCCTGCTTGGTTCACCGAGTCCTGCTTTACTCTTCACCTCAACCACTGGGTCCTACTTGACCACTGGGTAGCTCAACTGGGCACAAAAACCATAAGAGCCGGAAATGAGGGGCTAAACATACCGTCGGCCGTCCCACACCACATAAGCACATATTCACATTTCTCATACATCACAAGTGTCCATTGATAGTATTATCTACTCATCACTCGGGCGACCTGCTTGTCAAGCCGGGTATCACATTGCCATTATACACCGATTGTCACAGCATCAATTATTTCAAATTCAGTCAGCTTAAGCCATATATACACACGATCCTCAACCGATTGGTGTCCGTACACATGCATTCATACACATATATTCACATACAACTCATCCAGCATCATCGCTCTATTATCACAGCATCAAGTATTTCTCATACACACACACGATCCTCAATCGATCGGTGCCCACATACATACATGCATATACATTCACAACTTTCATCCAGCATTATTTATTACCATGTTTCACAATCAGTCCAATGACTCGGACTTGTCCTATTCTAATTAATTATAACCCAAATGCCCCCTTACCTCTATTCCAGGCTTCGACCATCTGCTCCTAATTCATAAATTTTTTTTTAAAAGATATGATTGTTAAAAAGAAACTATCGGAATAAATTACATACATTGTTTCCGAAATACCTCATAAATATTATTAAAACTTTATAAAGTATTTGTACATTCATCTGACAAAAATAAACATTAAACATTATAAGAAAGAGAGGAAACTCCATGGCCCAGAAGCAGTTACTTATTAACATTATTTATTCATTGGACCACGGTATTCATACCGAGCTCCCTTTCTAGAACGTGCTATAGTTACTGCCGATATTCTTCAATTCTTCCATCTGAACCATCAATTTAGAATATATGAAACAAGAACACGGAGAAAGGAGTGAGAAATAGAATATAATATTCCCAAATGGGACATAAGCAATAAAAGGGTTTTCACAAACTAGAATAATAATATCAATCACAATCACATGCACAATCAATTTATGAATGTATGAATGATATGCCATATCATAACATATTTATATATATGGGCCCCTTAAATTTTAATTTGTACTGGGCCAACCAGGAGTTTACACTGTTCCATAATTCCAGATAATAATAACATGAACAGCTCAACTGGCATGGAAACACTTAGAGACTAGTCAGATTGAGAAGGTTTTTGTTGTGAAAGTACCCGACACTAGGAAGCTACCCCAGGTCCCCTGAAGCACCCTTTCACACCCTCTCATCCCAAGGCTCACAATTAAGCCTCCTCTAATGTATCCTCGGTTTCTATAATCCGTCCCCAGATAATATCATTTTGTTTCTCTTTGATGATTCATGATGCATGAACTACTCGCGTATTTAGTTGGTTAAGGCTTTTAGAAACTCAATTATATTATCAGGGCCTATGAATCACGACATAGCCACCCCAGTAAATTGTACTTTTTCAACTTCTCAAATACGCACATAGAATTTTAGTACAGTTCCTTTTCAAATCATAAATCAAATCTCCTTATAAATTTGAGTTTTGATAGCCTTCCGCAAGCGTACGGGATATCGCAGTAATAAAATTATCGTCCCACAGGGATTGTTCCCAATTACCGGTTTATAGCATTTTGATTATCTAGACAATTCATTTGTTGGTTCAGAAATTTATAATGCAAAGAACTAAATGACATAAACAGAGAACACTAAGCAACAACAATAAAAGGATTGATGTGGAGACAATGGAGATTAATTTCTTGGGAAGTAAAGATTCACATAAATGTGGGTGCCAATATTTAATGCGGTTCGATTTCTAGATCATTAAATCATGTTTCTTAAGGCAAGTTTTCCTAAATTGATCAGTGACTTTCTCTCAAAACCTCACTAACATACCTAATTATTGAAGAACCGCGTTCAATTCACTAATTAGGTCCTTTAAGCTTTATGAAAACTCGGATATCCCTCAAAGAGTTTCATTCACTTTCGTAACCCGAATCCCTAGGTTTAATTTTGTGTAATTCAAACTATACGCCAATCTTTCGATTACCCATACCGTTTACAATCATCCATACTTATCTCTAAGCTTAATGGAAGCATTAAGAACTCACAAAATCGAATAAGAACACAATTTAACAACCAAGAATGAAGAACATTACATATGGGTTCACATAAATGCTACACCTTAATTCCCAAGAGAAATGTTTAATGTGCCATGGAAACAACTATGATAATACCACAATACAAGGAATTCAAACCAAACATAGAAGGAAAATCAAAAGATGAAAAGGGATTCAGAAAATACAAGAGGAAGTTCTCACTAAATCTCCTAAAATCCTTCTCCTAATTCTATAGAATTTGATCTCCTTTGACGTTTTAGCCTTGATCCCTTTCGAAAATCCTTGGCAAAGCTTCCCCTTTTTCTCCCAAAAAATGTCCCTCAATGTCTCTGTCTTTTGCCTCTCCAAAACTGTCCTTGAAACCCCAGAAACTGCTCCCTAAAATAAGGAAACTGTTGTGCGTGCAAAAACCCACTGGCAGTGGGAAAAACCCACGGCCAGTGGATCGTACTGGAGGTCCAATTTTTATATTTTTGAACATTCAAACAGAGGAACCCACGGCCAGTGGGTTTTTCTGGACCCCAAGATATGCATTTTCTCTACATGGCAGCAAGATCTACTGGCAGTGGGAAAAACCCACGGCCAGTGGGTTTCTCTGGACTTTACTTTGCTGCTTTTTCATAGCTTGAAACCCTTCCCTTTATCCAATGCTTCCTCGAATGCTTCGCGTTTGGAATGTATGTACCTGTAAACAAGCTATTCCTGCAAAAACTTAAAACACCCGAGTAACAAATGTGGAATGAAAGAAAAAATACTTGGAATTAGGGACAAGATAACACAAATGACCTAGAAAAACTAAATAAAAAGGCCACTAAAATCATGCAAACAAAACACCTATCAAAACACCCCAAACTAGAATATTGCTTGTCCCAAAGCAATCATCATTGCCACAAATATGATCAATAGAGATTTATGAATTCAGAATATCTTGAGGAACCCAATTGGAAAAATTATCAACATATGATTACAAGATTATCACAAGAGGAAACCACACAATTATTCATGCCATGTTCACAAAACTAGGCTATAGACACACATCCTTTCATTTCTCTCTAAGTATTTTAAGCTTGTGTATGATTATCACTCAAATCATAGCATTTTAAGACACTACCATAGGCTTGGCAAGTGACCTTAATCTCCATAGTTATCTAGAAAAAAAGTTATGGTCAAAAGGTCTTTCATCTGGTTGTAATGGGGCCATGGGTTCACAGATGCGGGAATGGATACCAAGAAAAAGGAAATTCAAAGGGCTATTATCCAATAAAACCTCTGAGAATAATTAAGTTTCAAAAGGCAAACCAGAAAGCATATTTTTTTATTCCTTTAAAAACTTCTAAGGAGTCCTTTTTGTTTTCATTTTTAAACTTAACTCTTTTCTCTACCTTGCTTTCATCCTTTTCTTTGTTTTTCCCAACAATTTTTTCTTTAGTTGGAAACACAAAATCATTTTGTTTATTTTTGTTTCCCAACTAAAACTCATTTTTCTCTTAGCCATTTTCATTCTAGTTGCCATCCTTGAATTTATGTTATTTTCTCAGGAATTTATCAAACCAATTACCAAAGGGTTTCAAAAACAAAAACCAACAGTTTAGGTTCAACAAAGGGCAACTAATGGTGTATTATAACTTTCAAAATTCGGAGGCTAAAGAACAAAACCTACGGTGCCTTTTTCATTCCATAACGAGTAATCACCAACCATTTTGAATTGGTCGCAAGCCAAATTCTAGAGCGCTTTAAACGTATGACACACTCAATAGAAGAAAACAGGGGTTTTCTAAATGTTTATGTTTAAAGGCTACCCCATTTTGGCTCAAAAGCTCTCAAAATACATGGTGGGTGAAATAGACCTAGTCAGAGAAAACACGAAATCATAAAGCATAGTACCTCCAGACAATCAAACAATCATCATAGCAAATTATTTGTTTTTTTTATTTGGATTCCACAAGGCCTTAAAATTACGTCAATCCAAACTGAAACAATTTACGGCAACAATGATCACTAGAAAACTAGCTATGTTGTCCTAAATGAAAACACATTAAAAATAGAATGCATGCAAACTACATCCTAACATGATAAAATGAAACCAAAAGGAAAATACAACAGGTAATCAAACAAAATCAAGTGAAATGACAAACTGCAAAAGGCTCAGAATAAGTTTCATCGTACCTACCACCCTAAACTAAACTTGAGCAGTGTCCTCACTGTTCAGAAGAGGGAGAGCGATGTACAGTGAAACTTATATAAACATGAACTAAGAAATCCATGAAACATGCACCACCAAGTCTCCCAATTTCACATATCACACTTCACACATGAATAATAATACAATAAATGTCCATTATGTGTCATGGAGTCTCAATCATGAAGAAAAAAAATGCATGTGGGTTTCTATGCATAATGATGAACAAGAGAAACTCAAACAAGAGTTTGATAAAGTACCCACATGAAATTTTCATCAAAATAAACACATATGAACATATATAAACATGTTTCCATGATCAATTTCATCAAAAACCACTCAAGGTAGCAAGTAAAAGAATAACCCCAAACTAAAAGAAAGAACCCCACGATGTGAATGAAGAGTGAAACTTACTTTGATGAAAAAAAATAGAGAGGGGTGATGAAGATTTGGTGATTAGTGAAAGAAATTGGTGGAAAAATAAGTGGGGTTCAAGCAATTTCTCAAGTTAGGAGAGGTAGTATGAAGAAATGAGAGAGTGTGCAAGAGTGGAGGGGGTATCCACGGTCAGTGTGTGTATTTAAAAGGAAAAATTGCAGCTGTATGAGAACCCATGGCCAGTGGGAAAAACACACGGCCAGTGGGTCTCGCTGCCTTCGGTTTTAAAAATTGCATGTTGGACCTGTTTGAAACCCACGGCCAGTGGGTTTCGCTGTCCTGGATTTAAAAATTTTTGCCACCTTGAACCTGTGTGAAACCCACGACCAGTGGGAAATTCCAACGGCCAGTGGGTTTCTCTGTTTTTTGCCCAGAAAAATCATTCCTTTTTACATTTAACCCTGGTAAAAATCCCACTGCCAGTGGGACCCACTGGCAGTGGACTTCACTGTTTTGCCCCAAAAAATATTTTTTGCACTTTAAGTCAGAGGAGTCCACTGCCAGTGGGAAAAACCCACTGCCAGTGGACTTCACTGTTTTCAAACATTAAACTCCCTCTTTTACACCTAAACTTGGTTGCATTTGTTGGCATTTGTCCTAGGAATCACATGCATGCATTCAAAATAGAAAAAAAATACAAGAGAAACATGCAACAAAGACAATCAATCATGCAATTGAGATAGGATTACACATTATTATTCATCAAAGATAAATCAATATGTAATAACCCCAAAACGAATCACAGAAGGAAACCAAGAAATAATAAAGAGATTTTTTTCTTAATTAATTTTTTTTTGAAACAAAACACACAAATTCAAATAAGAAAAAGAAATTTAAGATTACCATGGAACCATGGGGTTACCTCCCCATAAGTGCTAAGTTTAACGTCTTCAGCCGGACACTATACCAAAATTACAACCAAAAACCTATTAGAGCCATGAAATTCATACCTCAGTGTAGAATTTAAAGGCTTAAGTTCCACATTTGGGTTCACCACTTTGTCATACATGACTTCAGTATCATTGTTCAATGGTGCATAACCCTTACTGCATTTGGATGTTCCTGTAGGCTCATTCAGAAAAACAAAATCAAGTGGATCCTTAGGAAGAATCTCTTCCTTCACCACTTGGTCAACTAATTCAATGTTACAACAAACATTATCATGAAAAGGTTTTTTCAAAGCATCTATCAATTTAAATTCAACCTTTTGATCCCCTACAGTCAGAGATAACTTACCATTTTTAACATCAATCACTGCACCTGCAGTTGCTAAAAATGGCCTGCCTAATATAATGGGGATCATAGAATCCTCATCCATTTCTAGCACAACAAAGTCAGCAGAGATAAAAATTTTGCTACCCTAATAGGAACATCCTCTAAAATACCTACAGGATACTTAATAAATCTATCAGCCAATTGTAAGGTCATCCTAGTAGGTTTCAATTCATTCAAACCCAGTTTCTTAGAAATAGACAGAGGCATCAGGCTAACACTAGCTCCTAAATCACATAAAGCTCTATCTATTGGCATATCACCAATCATGCATGGGATGGAAAAACTACCTGGATCCTGAAGCTTGGGTGGTAGCTTTCTTTGGATAAGTGCACGACACTCTCCAGTAAGTACTACAGTACCCTCCTCTTCCAACCTTCTTTTATTGGACAAGATATCCTTCAGAAACTTTGCGTATGTAGGCATTTGCTACAAAGCATCTGTGAAAGGAATATTAATGTATAGTTTTTTCAAAACTTCTAAAAACTTACCAAACTGTTTGTCCAACTTGGCCTTGGCCAAGCGCTGAGGAAATGGAATTTGAGGTTGATATGGCTTAACCTCCCCCTTCTTCTCTTGTTTCTCTTCTTCCATAGCAGGTGGAGGTGATACGGTCTCATCCTTCTCAGGGTCATTCTCAACTTGTTTTTCCTTTGGCGGCATTGGACCTTCACATTGTGTACCACTCCTAAGCATTACAGCCATGGCGTGGTTGGATGGACCTGCTTCTGGTTTTCCTGGAAATGTCCTTGGAATTCTAGTAGAGTTGGAAGCTTGTTGAGCAATCTGAGTTTCCAATATCTTGTTGTGAGTGGCAAGTGAGTCCACCTTTACAGCTAGGTTTTTGATGGCGTCAGAGAAGTCATCATTCTGCTTTAGTTGAGTAGCTACAAACGTCTCCATCAAGGACTTTAATTTTAATTTTTATGGAGTGTAAGGTCCTTGTGGTCTGTAGCTACCTTGTTGATTTTGAAACTGGGGTGGCCTGCTTTGGAAACCCGGTGGTCCAAGTGGTCTGAAATTGTTTCCATAGTTCCCACCATAGTTTCTAATTGCATCCACCTGATGCATTTCTGGCTCGGCATGTTGATTCACTCCAAGCTGGCATCCTGAAATATTATGCCCTGAAACACCACATAACTCACAAACAGCTTTAGTAGCACCTGCTCCTACTTTATCGAACTTATCAATCTTAACGGATAAAGCTTCTACTTTAGCAGTTAATAAAGAAAGAGCATCAACAGTGTACTTACCTGGAGTTTTCGTTGGCATATTCTGTTCGGACGACCACTGATAGGTATTTTGGGCAACCTCCTCAATGAGGTTATAACCTTCCTCCATGTTTTTACCCATAAAGGCACCGCCAGCTGCGGCGTCCAAGGTCACCTTCTGGTTCAGAGACAACCCATTGTAAAAAATATGAATGGTCAACCAACGTTCAATGCCATGATGTGGGCATTCCCGGAGCATTTCCTTGTACCTTTCCCAGGCTTCGTACAAGGTCTCGTCTTCCTTCTGGCTGAAGGTGATAATCAGCTTCCTCAACTGGTCAGTTTTGCTCCTGGGGTAATATTTATTGAGGAAGGCGAGGGACAGCTCCTCCCAGGTGGTGATTGACGCTTCTAGAAGAGCGTACAACCAAGCTCTAGCCTTATCCCTTAATGAGAATGGGAAAAGCCTAAGCTTGATTGCGTCGCTTGAGACCCCATTCACCTTGAGCGTGTCACAATACTCAAGGAATATCTGCAAGTGTAAGTTGGGATCCTCAGATGGTAATCCACCAAATTGATTCTGTTGAACCATCGAGAGCAAGGATGGCTTCAACTCAAAATTATTCGCCTCAATGTTGGGTCTTGTGATGCTAGACCTCCTACCCATTGCATTGGGCGCTGTAAAATCACGAAGCGCTCTGTTGTCCTGGTTTGCCATGTGTGTGTCGGTAGCTGAACTTGAAGCTTGGTGCTTTTCCTGTTCAAGATGCTTTCGAAGTGCTCTGATCTTACGGAGGGTCCTTTCAATCTCTGGATCGAAAATGTGCTCAAGGCTATGACTCCTTCGCATATACAAACCTGCAAAAACCTCTGACAACAAATACCAAAATATAATTCTGCAGAAAAAATAAGAACTAAAGAAAAATAGAAAAATTATGCAGAAAAAATAAAAATCTAGTCTAATCAAAACACCGTTTAACCAATATTGGGGGACAATCCCCGGCAACGGCGCCAAAAACTTGATAGCCTTCCGCAAGCGTACGGGATATCGCAGTAATAAAATTATCGTCCCACAGGGATTGTTCCCAATTACCGGTTTATAGCATTTTGATTATCTAGACAATTCATTTGTTGGTTCAGAAATTTATAATGCAAAGAACTAAATGACATAAACAGAGAACACTAAGCAACAACAATAAAAGGATTGATGTGGAGACAATGGAGATTAATTTCTTAGGAAGTAAAGATTCACATAAATGTGGGTGCCAATATTTAATGCGGTTCGATTTCTAGATCATTAAATCATGTTTCTTAAGGCAAGTTTTCCTAAATTGATCAGTGACTTTCTCTCAAAACCTCACTAACATACCTAATTATTGAAGAACCGCGTTCAATTCACTAATTAGGTCCTTTAAGCTTTATGAAAACTCGGATATCCCTCAAAGAGTTTCGTTCACTTTCGTAACCCGAATCCCTAGGTTCGATTTTGTGTAATTCAAACTATACGCTAATCTTTCGATTACCCATACCGTTTACAATCATCCATACTTATCTCTAAGCTTAATGGAAGCATTAAGAACTCACAAAATCGAATAAGAACACAATTTAACAACCAAGAATGAAGAACATTACATATGGGTTCACATAAATGCTACACCTTAATTCCCAAGAGAAATGTTTAATGTGCCATGGAAACAACTATGATAATACCACAATACAAGGAATTCAAACCAAACATAGAAGGAAAATCAAAAGATGAAAAGGGATTCAGAAAATACAAGAGGAAGTTCTCACTAAATCTCCTAAAATCCTTCTCCCAATTCTGCAGAATTTGATCTCCTTTGACGTTTTAGCCTTGATCCCTTTCGAAAATCCTTGGCAAAGCTTTCCCTTTTTCTCCCAAAAAATGTCCCTCAATGTCTCTGTCTTTTGCCTCTCCAAAACTGTCCTTGAAACCCCAGAAACTGCTCCCTAAAATAAGGAAACTGTTGTGCGTGCAAAAACCCACTGGTAGTGGGAAAAACCCACGGCCAGTGGATCGTAATGGAGGTCCAATTTTTACATTTTTGAACATTCAAACAGAGGAACCCACAGCCAGTGGGAAAATGACCTTCACTGTAACCCTAATAAAATATATAAAAATTCATAAATTTTTTTTAAAGATATGATTGTTAAAAAGAAACTATCGGAATAAATTACATACATTGTTTCCGAAATACCTCATAAATATTATTAAAACTTTATAAAGTATTTGTACATTCATCTGACAAAAATAAACATTAAACATTATAAGAAAGAGAGGAAACTCTATGGCCCAGAAGCAGTTACTTATTAACATTATTTATTCATTGGACCACGGTATTCATACCGAGCTCCCTTTCTAGAACGTGCTATAGTTACTACCGATATTCTTTAATTTTTCCATCTGAACCATCAATTTAGAATATATGAAACAAGAACACGGAGAAAGGAGTGAGAAATAGAATATAATATTCCCAAATGGGACATAAGCAATAAAGGGTTTTCACAAACTAGAATAATAATATCAATCACAATCACATGCACAATCAATTTATGAATGTATGAATGATATGCCATATCATAACATATCTATATATGTGGGCCCCTTAAATTTTAATTTGTACTGGGCCAACCAGGAGTTTACACTGTTCCATAATTCCGGATAATAATAACATGAACAGCTCAACTGGCATGGAAACACTTAGAGACTAGTCAGATTGAGAAGGTTTTTGTTGTGAAAGTACCCGACACTATGAAGCTACCCCAGGTCCCTTGAAGCACCCTTTCACACCCTCTCATCCCAAGGCTCACAATTAAGCCTCCTCTAATGTATCCTCGGTTTCTATAATCCGCCCCAGACAATATCATTTTGTTTCTCTTCGATGATTCATGATGCATGAACTACTCGCGTATTTAGTTGGTTAAGGCTTTTAGAAACTCAATTATATTATCAGGGCCTATGAATCACGACATAGCCACCCCAGTAAACTGTACTTTTTCAACTTCTCAAATACGCACATAGAATTTTAGTACAGTTCCTTTTCAAATCACAAATCAAATCTTCTTATAAATTTGAGTTTCAAAGCCTTAAATATATTTCACAACCTTCTTTAGAAAAGTTTATAGGTCAATTCAAAATCAATTTCTAAAAACTCAAATTTGGAATTATCAATCTTTAAAACCTTAGTACTTGAAAAGTTTGTGTAATATTCTTATACATTTAAATATTAAGTATACATATGTATATATTAAAATAATTTCTCTTTCTTTTTCTTTTTGATAAACTAATTAAAAAAATCTAAATTTTAGTAAAGATATATACATATATATTAAAATATAAAAAAAGATTTCTAAAAACTTATGTAGTTTTATTGAAATCTAAGAAATTTCTTAAAAGTAATTTAAATAAAGATGAATAAGTAAATAAAGAAGTAGGAGATAAGTAAATTCTTACTGAATTTTAGCTTTCCGTTATGTTTGCTATATGCTCAAACTCCACAGTATAGGATTATCAATCATAATCAAACATTGTCAATCACAATCAAACATCATAAAACATAAATAAATATTAACAATCATAATCAAATCAAATAATTAAACACCAGTTATAAATATGATAATTTAAAATTCAATGATTATTTAAATTAATAAATTTTGTTTTAAGTTCTATGGTCAATTCCTCGCATAGGTCTATGTAAATCCAAGATAGTCCAATCCTTGCGTAGGTCTAGTTCAGTCCATATATGTCATAACAGTCCAAATCCTTGCATAGGTTCAGTCAAGTTCATAATAGTTCAAATTCTTGCATAGGTTCAATCCAGTCCGCATAGGTCATAATAGTTCAAGTTCTTAAATAATTATTTCAGATATTAAGTTACACAAGATGCTTAATTAATAACAATTATTATAAATTTTAAGTTAAAAGTTATTATTTTAAAATAATAATATTGTTATGTTTAAAAGGAGTAGGAGACTCCTCCCAATATTCTTATGTATTTTCATATTATATCCTTAATCTCACCCCCCTTACCTTGATTTGCTGCCAAAAGTGAATTCGCTTTGCGCCTCCAAGTTCTAACAAAATATTAATACTAATTTATTTCAGTATAAGCTTAATATAAAAATTAAGATTGCTATCAGAATGATAAATAGTAAATATGCATAGTAATAATAAATAGTAACGGTAAATGGTAAGTCATCAATAGTAACGGTAAATAGTAAATTTTTTTGAATGGTAATAGTGAATAGTAAACTATGAATAGTAATTTTTTGAATAGTAGTGGTAAATGGTAAATCATGAACAATAACAGTAAATAGTAAATTTTGAATAGTAACAGTAAATAGTAAATTTTGAATAGTAATGGTAAATAGTAAATTTGAATAGTAACAACAACTAATAAATTTTGATTAATAACGGTAAATGATAAATTTAAATAATAACAGTAAATGGTAAATTGTGAATAGTGACAATAAATAGTAAATTTTGAATAGTAATGGTAAATAGTAAAAATAACACAGTGGTAATTTATTTTTACTATAGTAACTTATTCATAATAGTACTAGTATATTAATGGTTTAAGAGTGCCAAAAAATAAACTAAAATTATAAAAATAATATAGAAGAAAGTTATTACCTTACACCTCCGGCAGAACTTCTTTTTACCAAAAGAATTTACTCTCCACTAATTTCTTACGCGGTATCTCTCTAGATTCTCTCTCTAATTTTTGGTGTGGAAATGTTGTAAATGAGCCATCTATTTATAGGAAGAAAATTTTACTATTTAAGATTATTTAATTATTTATTTTACTATTCATAATGTAAGCGATGATGTAAGTAAGTGATGATGTAAGCGATGATATCGACAGTGACATTTTGGTTATTAGATGAAAGGTTAAGGGTATTTTTGTCATTCTCAAAAAAAATGAAAAAATATAAAAATTCCAAAAAATTATAAATTATATAACAATCAAAAAGTTCTAAAGAACTATAATCAAATTCCTTTGAAATTTTATTTTAAATAAGAAATAACGAAATTAGGGGTGTTACACCAGGGGCGAGACAACCTTTTCCCCATCTCCTTTATATTTTCTTTGAAAATTTTAATTAAATCTTTACCTCCTTCTAATCACTCCTCATTTAACCCTTACTCAATCAAATAAATTTTATTTATTTCCACAATAGTTAATCATTCATAATTGCCTTTATTTTAATAATAATTCATAAAAATACTCAATGAATCTCTAAAACATTTATTAATATTTTCACTCATCATAATTTTCACTAAAATATCCGGGATGTTACACTGTAGATGGTGTGTTGCGTCCATGATGTTGAATGCGAGTTGAGTAACTTCTATTAGGCATGCAAATGTTTTATCCGGTATGAGGGGACATACTTTTGATATCGATGCCAATTCTTGTTCTTTATCTCTTACATTGGATTAATGAATATTTGATATAGTATCATCAAGTCCAATAGGGATCTTGAGGCCTTGGTGTGATTTTGTCTAACAATAATTGATATTTCACATTGTTGAACAAAATATGGTATCATCTATAAAGATACTCCGACCCTCAAGTTAGTACCAGATACTTAATATTAGAACTTAAACAATTAGTTGGTGAACATACATCATACTATAGTATATAAGTTATATATAAAAGGTGGGTGAGGTCTTGCCTGCTATAGCATGTGTTAGCACTTTTCTGTAAAGTGTAAAGGAAAGTTGACATAAGCATTAACGTTTTTGACACTCCCACTGGTGTTTGGTTGGTGTGCTCCCAGTATGTTATTTAGCCTCTTCATGATACCAAGTTGTATTAATATTGCTACGAGACTTTAAATGGGAACTGCCATGCTTTAAGGGTGTCAACACCAGATTGTGTTGTTTGCTCCCTGTAGGTCCGTACCGGATACCCCATATAAGGGCCAATATGGCCTTGGAGTATATAAGTTGATATCAGACCTAGATCAATTAATATTATTAAAATATATTTAATTGATATATTATTAATAGTATATATTAAAATTAATAATTTTGTAAATGTATTGAATGATATTGCAGATATACAATGGTCGTCATACATAAAGTAATTATGATATTTGGCTTACTAGTAAAGGCCTTGATTGATTGTTTTTATGGTTTTTGATTCAAAACTTACCCATGGAAGTTTTTGATTTTTAAAGTTTAGTCAATTCATGAATCAAATTTTGACATGTGTCTGGGGTTGTTTTGTGACATGTGTGTCAATCAAATTATGACACGTGTCCCAAGTTTGCCACAACATTAACGCTGTTAGCCCAAAATAATGAAAGGATCAAATTAAAACTCTTTAAAAAGACAAGGGACCAATTTGAACAACAAAAATCTTAAGGGTTTTAATATTGCGCTAGGACCAATTTGATGTAATATTATATATGTTATAGGCCAAATTGATGTAATATTCTAAAAGTTTTGGGACTAAATTGATGTATTCATTATTAGAAGTTTAAAATGTCCATGACAGTAAACGTGTCCACTTAGCAGTTTACATGACACTTAGTATCGTCAAATAATTGTTAATATGAAACACCAATTAGAGGGAGATGTGCATACTTATGGGTTATAAAGTCGTCACTTTGATAAACTAATTTCATTGATCATGTAGTTGTTAGTAAAAAGGTCTTACTCTAATTTAACCCTTTCTCTAAATTAGAAGCTAAATTCAAAGATACATAACATAGTAAGAACAAATTCATTAACTCGTTTGTCAAAATGTCGTACTAGTCAACTCCGGGTAGGGATGACAATAAGCTCGAATTCACGGGTATCAACATGCATTGACTTTGACAGGGAAACCCTAATTTGATCAAGTTTAAGGAAAATCTAACCTCAACCTTGATTTAGTTTTAATAGGGACAATACGAGTTTGAGAATGTAAGTACTTGATACAAACCCATCCCAACATAAAAATTAACTAATTTTAATTATAATAATAGTTAACAATAATAAATCAATATATTTTTCTTAAAATATGATATAACTTTTATGTTTTTCTATTATTTTATGATTTTTATTACTATTTCCAAATACTAGGTGTTTTTTATGAATAACGATTTTGGTAAACTATTTACACATTTAGAGTATTTGAAATTATTTACGTGTTTGGGTTTATTTTGTGTGTCGCACTAGTGTGCAACGTATTATGACACTTATTTTTTACGATTATAATTGCTACAAACTAAAGGAGTGTTGTAGCAAAATTAAAACATTTTATTCCTTAAATTATATCTTATGTGATAAATATCAAATAAATTGAATATTTAAACTAAGTTAAATAATATATTAAATATACTATCTACATTAAATGTGTATATATATATATAGAGTATAATATTTATGCTATTTATATTTTAGCAAATTTGGCTACCGGCAATAAGAGTCATCTTGTATTAGAATAACACTAAATTTGTCCTACACTATTGCCACAACAACTCGTGGCACGTAAATATTTTCAAAGCAATCTTAAATGTTTAAATAGTTTACCAAAATGTATTATTCATAAAAAATCCTAAATATACTTAAATTAGAATTAGATATATCTTGTTATGATTGGTGTGGGAGGTACGGAGTTACCCTCTTACGAACCTATGTTAAAGATTCTGCTCTCTCACTTTTTACACTGTCTTAATGAGAGTACGGTATTATCCATACAGGTACAGTGGGGATCCTATGTTCTTCACGTGAAGGTATTGAGTTATGTTCGTTCCAACCATGCTGCAAAGGGGACATACCAGAGATGTACCTACAAAAAGGGCTTAATCAAAAGATAAAATGTAACCCAACTGTTTCATATCTATAGTGTTCCTTAAGTGCAATTTAATGATGTGACCACTCCTGATAGTGTTTAATGCTGACAACTTTTTGCAGGTGCAAATTGTCCACTTGCGCCTGTGGCAGCTTTACTGACCGGGGTCAATGTCATCATTTCGTATTGGACTTTTAGTCTATACCCTGATTGAGATACTTTGGTAAATTATCATTATCCATATTGGTTCGGTTCACTTTATTCATGTTTGACCTTTAATCTTGGCTTTGTTCAAGTTGCATTTATAATAATAATATAACCGGTGTCACTTACCTTTGGGGTCGATATCCACAACGGATCATATCTTTTATTAAAATATGTATTTATGTTATTAAAATTAATAAAAATTAAAAATATAATAAAATATAAAATGTGGAAATTTCCACGTACTTAATGGAATCCAAAAAATAAATTTAAATTACATAATTTCAAAAGTTTCCCATACTCATCCTTCCTTTTACCAAATTAGGGTCAGGGACCAATCCCAACCGCTAGCCATCCGTATTGCCATCGTATTTTGGGTAGTAAAGTCAAACCTCGTTGGGTTTTTTTGTTGAAAAAATCAATGAAAACATGCATCCGGGCAAGACTGTTTCGGGTCATATAGAAATGGGTCGGGTTTAAATTACACCGATCCAATTGTTGATTCCGGCACGTGAAAGAACAAAGAAGAACATTAGTGGAGGGGTTGGGAGAAAGCGAGGTAGGTTGGTTGTGTGAGTTCGCAGGCACAGGCATAGGCATGGGCATGGCGAAACGCGATGTCTGAGCCTTTCCATTACAAATTGAGAGTCCCTGCTTCGCACGAGTGGTGCTTAATCAATAGCAACTAATTTAGGGCTTATGTTAGCATTCCCCAACAAAAATACATGGCAACCGCATCTCAGCCCCACCGGTACATTGGATCTCCTTCCGTTGGGCCCGGCGACGCTCTCAACCGCATTCTCGCCGACCTCTGCACCCGCGGCCACCCTAAGGTGCTCTCCTTTCTCTTCACTTCAATCCTATTCTTTCAAATTAGCATCACTTTACTATTCACTGTTCACTCACTCACTTGAACCTCTAAATCACTCTCTCCGCAGGAAGGTGCTTCGCTAGCTCTGAAGAAGCATGTGGAGGAAGGTGCTCGTGACCTTAGCGGTGAAGCCTTTACTCGTTTCACGGATCAGTTGTATGAACGAATCTCAAGCCTCTTGGAGAGCAGCGACGTTGCAGAGAATTTGGGGGCTCTGAGGGCTATTGACGAGTTGATAGATGTCGCATTTGGGGATAGTGATTCTAAGCTCTCCAGATTTGCCGATTACATACGCACTGCCTTTGAGGCCAAACGCGATCCCGATATTCTTGTTCTTGCTAGTAGGGTTCTTGGTCACCTCGCCAGGGCCGGTGGATCCACTACTAAGGAGAAAGTCAAAAGACAGGTTCATACTCCACGGTTGTTGTAATTCTTTCTGTCTGGTTTAGTTCACTGTACTGATTTTGCTTTTCTTTTCTTGTTAGGTTAAAATTGCTCTGGATTGGCTTCGAGGGAATAGAGTGGAGTATCGACGATTTGCTGCCGTCTTAATCCTGAAAGTAAGTGTTACTATTGTTGTTATTGTTATGTTGATGAAAATTGTTTATGTATTCTCTTTTGATTTTGGTTATTGCAGGAAATGGCGGAACACGTTTCGCCTGTTTTTAATGTCCATGTGCCGGAATTTATTGATGCCATTTGGGTTGCTTTGAGAGATCCAGCATTGCCTGTTCGTGAGCGGGCTGTGGAGGCATTGCGTGCTTGCCTTCGTGTCATTGAGAAGCGCGAGACACGCTGGCGTGTGCAGTGGTTAGTTCTAAAGCTTTAGGTGCATGTAACGTATATAGTCATGGTAAACCCAAAGCTTAATACAATTTTTTCACCGTATTGGCTTTGGTGACAGTAAATGTACTTGGACTAAACTATAAAAAATTCTGTCTAGAGAGTCTGAAGTTTGAATCATCAGAGGATGATTGTGCAATATATAGAGATTATTCCCCTGCCTGCCAGCAATGGTAAATTTGTGTAGAATAGAATGAATTAATGAATAGACTTTGGTAGCTGAAGTTCTTGTCCAAACTGCAAATAATTATGGCAGACATTTTCGGATTGATTAACGTTACTTGATGTTTTCAAATTGCAATCTTTTTCAATTGATCATAGATTGTAGTACAACCCTGGCTTGCTGCCTGAAGCAGTTTATGCTTCATTTCAAAACAAGGGATGGCCTAGTTTTCGCCGCCCAGCATGCTTGGTTTTGCAGTAATAAATGACAAAAGTTTGGTGTTTGTTGAATGGGTTGTTTACAATGTCTCGTGTCCTCCACAGTGGCAGTACAAAATATGGGGTGGGCTTGTTAATTGTTATCAATAAATAATAGTATGACAAAGTTGGCTTGTGAATAGTGGGGCATGAAAGGGGATATATCTTTGGTCATCTCTATCTATACTAATGGTGAGGCAGTTGATATATTTGAGAGATAGAGCTATGCTTTTGGTCAGTTTCAACTACAAGAATTATGCCATTGCCTTTTGGACATTTGATTTGTACTGCCTTTCATCCTACACCATGCTGACCTTGAACGATTTATTTCACTATACACCCCTATTTAAGAGTAAATCCTTCATTTTCTATTTGATGGCAGGTACTATCGGATGTTTGAAGCAACGCAAGATGGATTGGGTAAAAATGCGCCTGTGCATAGCATACATGGTTCCCTGCTTGCTGTTGGAGAGCTATTGAGGTTAATAGAATTTTCAACATTTGCATTGTTGATATGCAGAAGTTAGTATTTTTTCAGTTTTGCATTCTGGACCAATTATACCGATTTTAGTGAGCATTACTAAATGGTGGTGTACATATAGAATTAGAGAGTTTATAAGTTAATTATTGTTCACATGCAAGTTTGGGAATTGTTTCCTGCATACTAGTCAACAGCGGCCGGAGCGGCACCAGGGCGCGGCGTGGTGGACCATAGCGGGAAGGATTTTTTCGTGGAAATAGCGCCGTGATTCACGGCAGCGTGGAGTGGCCAGTCGCGGCGCAAAACCCGCTATTCCATTCTGCCTGTTTTGCCCCCGTGGAACCCATTTTTTAAAGGGTATTTTTACCTTTTTGATGCTTTCTCCCCCATCCTGAAACCCTAAAACAAACACAGCAGCCACCCCTTTCACATTTCTCCTAATTTCTGTTGCTATCCCACTGCACCCACCCATTTCCGGCGACACTTACTAAGTTTTTGGCGCCCCCCACCCCATTTCCGGCGTCCCCCACCGATTTCTGGCGAAGCTGCTTTCTTCTCTGGTGAAGCTGTTGTCTTCTCCAGCGAGCTGTTCTCTTCTCCGACGTGCTTCTGCTTCATTTCTTCACTTCTTCTCTCTGTTTTGTTTTTTACCCATCAATTCTTGTTGAAGGGCTGTTGAAGCCTTGAAGGGGTTGAAGGGCTGTTTTTTTTACCATTGCAATGGCTGAAGAAATTACAGCAAGAGCTGTTGAAGGGAATGATGCCAGGTTTAGGCCCTCACCACTTCCTGGACATTTGAAGCCTAATGCACCTAACCAAGACATTGCTTGGGATTGGAACAGTTTGAAAGACATCAACAATCGAAAGCTTGTCACTTGTGATTTTTGTGGCAAGATCACAACGGGGTGGAATTACCCGGGCTAAAAGACATCAAATGAGTGTGAGAGGGGACTGCCGTAGTTGTCATAAGTGTCCAGCTGAGGTTAAAGAGACTCTTAAGGCTGCTTCCCCTAACAAGAAAAATGAAAGAGACATATTTGAAAGAGATTGATGACCTTGATGAGGAACATCAAGAATTAGAGGAGATTTCGGCCATTCGAAATGGAAAACGAGCTACAAGCATGGCAACGTCAGTTGCATCATCACAAACAACTTCCACTGCCAAGAAACCTAAAGGTCCATTGGACTTATTTTTTTATAAAAATCTTGAATCAACCATTCATTTTGGGGGGGGGGGGCTTCAAGGCAAACAAGCATAAACGATGCTTATGACAACGAAGCAAGGGCTAGAACAATACTATATATAGAATGGTTCCTTTGTAGGAACTCAATTCCTTTTAATGTGTTGCGCACAAAAAGCTTCAAGTTAATGGTGGAAGCTATTGGGATTTTTGGGAAGCATTTTAAACCTCCAAGCTATTATGAAGCTAGAGTTCCTCTCTTAAAAAAAAGAATTGGAGTACACTAAGGAATTGTTGCAGGATCATGTGAAAGAGAGGGAGCATTATGGTTGTAGTATAATGTCGGATGGATGGACAGATAGGAAGAATAGAACCTTGATAAATTTTTTGGTCCATTATCCAAGGGTTTTATGTTTATTAGGAGTGTTGATGCTTCATCATATGTGAAGACCGGGGAAAAACTCTACAAGTTGTTGGATGATTTTGTTGAGGAGATAGGAGAGAGAAATGTGGTGCAAGTGATCACCGGCAATGGGAGTAATTATGTGAAAGCTGATAAGAGTTACAAACTAATAATTTATTAATTTTAAGATTTTTTTTTATAATTTATAAACTTTGTATCACTACTAATAGTTTGATTTTACTATTAGGCAAGTTGTTGATGGCAACAAGAACACATTTATTTTGGACTCCTTGTGCTGCACATTGCCTAGACTTGATGCTAGAGGATATTGGGAAGCTTCCAAGAGTGAAGAGGACCATACAAAGAGGGATCTCTCTTGTGGGCTACATTTATAACCACACATTAACCTTGAATATTATGAGGCAATTCACTCGTAAGAAGGAGTTGGTTAGGCATAGTCACAAGATTTGCTACAACATTTCTTACGTTGCCAAGGTTGTATAATTTGAAGAATGATCTTAGGAAGATGTTCACTTCGGATGAGTGGTTGAAGTCCAACAATGCCAAGGAGACCAAGGGGAAAAGAGTAGCAAACATTGTCCTTATGCCTACCTTTTGGGGTGATGTTATTTATAGTCTAAAGGCAATGGCACCCATTGTGAAGGTGCTTAGGCTAGTTAACAATGAGAAGAGGCCCGTAATGGGCTACATATATGAAGCTATGGATAGAGCCAAGGAAAGTATCCGAAATTCTTTCAAGGGAGATGAAGCCAAGTTCAAAGAGATTTGTTCTATCATTGATAGACGATGGGAATGTCAACTTCACCATCCATTGCACGCAACAGGTCACTACTTAATCCCCAATTCTTCTATGGCAACCCACAAGTAGAAAATGATCCAGAGGTGATGGATGGATTGTATAAATGCATTGAAAGGTTGTCCACTAGTTTAGATTATGAAGACAAAGCTCTAGATGAGCTATCACTGTATAGGAGAGCCGCAGGTCTCCTTGGAGTTAAGGCAACTATAAGGAAAAAATTTATAATGGCTCCTGGTAAGAGTGTTTTTTAGGATTGAAGTTGAATAAGGTGCTGAGTTATTTGCTATTTTGGTTTTGATTATTTGTTGCATATTCTTAAATTGTAGCTGAATGGTGGGTAAGTTTTGGATCACATACTGCAAAGTTACAAGCTATTGCCATTAAGGTGGCTGAGTTTAACTTGTAACTCATCTGGGTGTGAGCGGAATTGGAGTATGTTTGAGCAACTAAGTAGAGTTCTTAATACTTTCAATTTGATAGCATTAGTCTAGTAGTTTCTAACATCTTTCCAATGATTTTTTATTTAGTTTCATTCTAAAAGGAGAAGTAGGCCAGAACATCAAAGATTACAAGATTTGGTTTATATTAAATATAACCAAACTCTTAGGGAGCGTTTTGATCGTCAAGATGTGATTGATCCTATTGTCCTAGATGATGTTGAAGATGATACCAATGAGTGGGTACTAGGAAGGATGGAGGATGAAGATGAGGAAGGTGCATGTGAATTTGGTCTTTGATGATGATGTCTTAACATGGAGAGATGTTGCTGAAGCTACTGGGACTACTGAGCCATTGACATACACTAGGAGGAACAAAAAGGGAGGGAACACAACTGCTGCCCCTTCTACTTCTAGGAAGGGAAAAGATGTAATTCAAGAAGAAGAGGAGGAAGAGTTTGACGGTGAAGACATTGAATCGGAGGGGGAAGAGATCTCCCTAAGTGGTGATGAAGATGATGCAGGAGATGAAGAGCCAAACCTTGAAGATGAAGATGATGATGCATATTAGGAATTTAGGATTGAAAACTAGAAAGGAACTTGAAGTTTGTTATAACTTGTTTAATTGTCTTAGGTGCTGAAATTTCATGTCTTTGTTTGTCTTATTGTGACTTTGTGTGAACTATTTACTTTTGTATTTTAATTTTATGATGTTTTTTGTTTGTCAAGAATATTATTATGATTTGAGTATGGTTATATGGTTTTAAATTTAATTTTTGTGTGAATTTTTTTGCATATATATGTGTAGAAAATATAGGAAATATTTATATAGGTTTATCAAAATAGCGGTCATCCCGATTTCCGCTATCCCGCTATCCCAGTTTTAAGGGCGGCGTGGGTTCCTTGTTTATTTAAGCGCTGTGTTTAAATTATGAGGTTTTTTGGTATAGAGGGAGAGAAAGAGAGGAAAGATATGTTGATGTTGAACGGATTGTAATATGTTGATGGGTACAGTTGTGTGCATAAAAACCTAGATGACTATTCCCTATTTATACTAATTATGATCTTATATAATTAGGGAAATAAATTATAATAGCAAATGGAGATATGATAACAGTTCCTAAGAGATATGATTGGAATATGGAAACTAATTCTAGATAGTGTTCTAAGATATTAACAGATATGATGATATAATTTTATATATTTTAACACACTGGTACTAGACATAGTTATCAATCTTGGTTTGTGGAAAAAACGCAGTAAGGTGTTGGTTGCCACAATAAAAAAAGGTATGAGATATAAAAACATGTATAACACACAAATGGCAAAAGTTTAAAATATCCTGAGTTAGAAATTAAAAAAATTGAAATGGTAAAGCCTTTACAAATTTGGTTATCATCAGTCAACTGCAATTTAGTTCGATTCAATCACTCTCTTGGGTGTAGTATGCTTAGTCATCAATCAAGTGTAATGTGTTTTTGACATGCCCAATGGTTGGGTTGGGATAAATATTGTCAACCTATGTGGCAAATTGAAAGTTGAATATTTAATTTATAAAAAAACCTTAAATTGTTTATCTTATTTCTATGTGGACAAGAATAAAAGGCTGGGTTAATTATTAATCTTGTAAGTTTTCCCATTGTTTTGGGATAGAGCTGGATCAAATATAGATGAAGTAGAAGAGAAAATAGGGATTTTATTGATTGTAATCTGTATTTCAGATCTAAATAATAGAGATCACAAGTCTGAGACAAGAGAAGGCTGACAAATATAAATAAAAGAAGTATACACTAGGAAATTGAAAAGGCCTGGTTCTTCTCATCAACCTGTCTTCAATTTTCAATGAATGCCTCCTCTTAACTATCTTTTATTTGTTAAAATCTCCTCAACTAACTGACAGCTTAACCACTCATTTCTTAATCCTAACTTACCGTGCCTCTATGATTGTTAAAATATTGTAAATATAGAAATATGTAATTAGAATTGATTAGGATTTATTGTATATGATTGTATTATGATCTTGTATTTATTACATTGCTATTATAAATATGTTACTCCGTTGTGTATTCAAAACACACTGAATTCATCCAACGTCTCGGTTTCCTTGTTCTCAACATGGTATTAGGGCCAGAGCATTCTTTCCGATTCTTATGGGCCAAGAGTTGCCCGTTATGGGTTAACAGTTACCTTTTGCCTAGTCCGGCAGGCTTCGTTGGAGGGGGCGTGTTGGAAGTCTCACATTGTCTACCTTATCATATTTCGTATGGTTTAAATACCTATTGGGCAACTCCAACCATCGCCAATTGGTTTTGGAATGGAACCTTTAACATGGTATCTAGAGCCTAACGAGAGGTAACCCTAATCCGTATTTACCTAGTGGGCCCATTACTCACCGATATTTTTTTTCCGAAACTTGTGCTTCTTCAGGTTTTCTCCTTTTCCTCTCCATTTTGGTCGTGTTTCTCTCTCTGACCACCTTTTCCCCTCTTTTTCGGTGTTCAATCCGCCTCTACCTGTTGCCACCACTGTTTTTCTGCGACTTTCCGGCCTACCAACCCCGTGATCTGGAGTGTCTCCCGATGACCGGTCAAACCCCGAAGCGCCGCCCCTAACGTCCATCGCACGTGCTCCCACACGCCGCCCCTTTGTTGATCACTTTCTCTCTCCTGGCCGCACTGCCACCGGTGCGTGACGGCGGTGGCGGCTCCGACCAGGACCCAGCTTGGACCGTCGTGCTCACCTTGTCTACAATCAGATTTTGGTATTGGTTGTCTGTTTCAGACATCGTTTGACGCTGTTAGGGTTTATCCGCCTGTGATTTACACTCTCCTCTAGCATGGTGAATGTTGCCATCTTTGCCTTTGCATCTGGACCGCAGACTATGTCCACACCTACTTACGACGATTTTCTTCAGTGGTGTAAGGAGTGCAAGATTTCAGGTTCCATGGCTTCTGATTGTGCAAACGAGTAATTCTTTTGCTGGTATTTTTCACTCTCTTGGTCCTTTCCTTGACTCTAGGGCCACCGATCATATTATCGGTAACAAATTCTTATTCTCCACCCTTTCTAGCTCTACTTCTTTACCTTCCATTACTATGGCTAATGGATCCCAAACTCAATCTCAAGGACTTGGTATTGTTCACCCCTTTCCTTCTTTGTCTGTTGACAATGTTTTTTATGTGCCTGAGTCTCCCTTTAATTTATTATTTATTAGTCGTTTGACTCGCTCTCTTGATTGCATTGTCTCGTTTACTAAAGACTCTGTTTTCATTCAGGATCGGGGCGGATGATTGCTACCGGATGTGTCACATGGGCTTTATCGACTTTACCCTTCTACACATGTGGGGTCGGTAGTTGATTCCAGTCTCCTTTCATGCTCGGTTGGGTCATCCAAGTCTTCACAAATTGCAAATAATGGTACCCACCCTTCCCAAGTTGTCTACATTCTCTTGTGAGTCGTGTCAACTAGGTAAACATAGTCGTACTTCTTTTAATAATCGAGTTTCAGGTCGTGCTAAGTCTCCATTTAGTTTAGTCCATTCAGATATTTGGGGTTCGTGTCGTACCGTGTCTAATTTAGGATATCAATATTTTGTTACCTTTATTGATGATTACTCTAGGTGTATTTGGTTATTTTTATTGAAGAATTGTTCTAAGGTGTTTTTAATCTTTCAAAATTTTTACAATGAAATTAAAACCCAGTTTGGTGTTCCTATACGTACCTCGTGTAGTGATCATGCCTATGAATATTTATCCAATTCATTTCAATCATTTATGGCTTCTTATGGGATTTTACATCAAACATCTTGTGCTCATACTCAATAGAATGAACTTGCTGAAAGAAAAAATTGACATCTTGTCGAAACAACTCACACTTCTTTTACAATATTCCTCATCGGTTTTGGGGGAATGCTGTCCTTACAGCTTGTTATTTAATTAATCGCATGTCCTCCTCCGTTTGATAATCAGGTACCCCGCTCCATCTTGTTTCCTTACCAGTCTTTATATTCTTTACTACTTCGTGTGTTTGTTTCTACTTGTTTTGTCCACCAATAAACTCTCTGCCCGAGCAACTAAATGTGTGTTTCTTGGTTATATAAGGTCTTAAAAAGGTTATAAATGTTACTTTCCTAGCTTAATCGTTACTTTGTTTTCGCCGATGTTACCTTTTTTAAGTCTAGTCCATATTTTACAACTCCCACCGTGGAGAGCTCTGTGTCTAGTCCTACTTCTTGTGGTCCTGTTTTTGTTTTTCCCATGTAGGTTATATATCAGTCTCCTATGGTCACCGATATCCAGACCGATCCACCTCGTCCTGTTTAGGTATATCAACGTCGGCCCTATCCTACTTTGGAGGTTCCACCTAATGAAGTCCCATCTGACTTACCTCTAGAGACAACTCTTCCATCTCCTCTAGCTTCGTCCCCCGATTGTAGTTTTCCCATTGCTATCCTTAAAGGTATTTGTTCCACTCGTAATCCTTCTTCTCATTATGTTGCTTTATCTTATCATCGTCTGTCACCTTCCCATTATATTGGTGTGTCTTCTTTGTCTTCAATTGCCATTTCTAAAGATACAGATGAAGCTTTGTCTCATCCTGGATGGCGACAAGTCATGATTGAGGAAATGAATGCACTACAAAGCAATGGAACTTGGGATCTTGTTCCTCTTCCCTCCAGTAAGACAATAGTCGGATATAGGTGGGTTTACACAGTTAAAATTGGTGTAGATGGTTCTGTTGATCGCTTGAAAGCTCGCTTGGCAGCCAAAGACTATACTCAAATTTTTGGCCTTGATTATGGTGATACTCTCTCCCTGGTGGCTAAGGTGGCCTTTGTGCGCCTATTTCTCTCCATTGCTGCCGTTCGTCATTGACCTCTTTTCCAATTAGACATCAAGAATGTCTTCCTCCAGGTGATCTGACGGAAGAAGTATATATGGAGCAACCACCTAGTGTTGTTGCTCAGGGGGAGTGTTTAGAATTGGTTTGTCGACTTCGGAAGTCCCTTTATAGTCTTAAACAATCCCAAGAGCATGGTTTGGCAGATTCAGCACTGTCGTAAAAGAATTTGGCATGACTTGGAGTGAGGCAGATCATTCTGTTTTCTATCGCCATTCTACCTCCGGGTGTATTTAGTTGGTGGTGTATGTTGATGACATTGTCATCACAGGTAGTGATCACACTGGCAGTGTTCTTTTAAAACAACACTTGCATCATCATTTCTAGAAAAAGGATCTTGGAAGGCTTTGCTACTTAGGAATAGAGGTGGCACAATCTAGATCAGGTGTTGTGATTTCTCAAAGAAAGTATGTGATGAATATATTGGAGGAGACCGGCTTGATAGGGACCAAATCGATAGTTGCTCCCATGAATCCCAACACTAAGCTTATGTCGGAACAGGGGGAGCCTCTCTCAGATCCAGAGAGATATAGAAGACTAGTTGGAAAGCTAAATTACCTTACTATCACATTTCCTTTGTTGTCAGTGTGGTAAGTCAGTTTTTCAACTCCCCTTGTGAAGGCCACTGGGATGCGGTCATCCGCGTCTTAAAATATATCAAAGGGGCTCCAGGTGAAGGGCTCTTATATGAAGACAAAGGTCATACTCGAATAATTGGGTACTCAGATACTGATTGGGCAAGATCTCCTATTGATAGGAGGTCTACAACAGGGTATTGTGTCTTCCTTGGGGATAACCTGGTTTCTTGGAAGAGTAAAAAGTAAAGTGTTGTAGCTCGGTCAAATGCAGAAGCGGAGTACCGAGCCATGACTTTGGCTACATGTGAGCTCATATGGCTCAAACACTTGTTTGAAGGACTAAAATTTGGGGAAACTACATATATGATACTTATTTGTGACAATCAAGTAGCATTGCACATTTCTTCTAATCTGGTGTTTCATGAAAGGACCAAACACATTGAAGTAGACTGCAACTTCATAAGAGAGAAGATTGTATCAGTGTACATTGTTACGAAATTTGTAAATTCCAATGATCAATTAGCAGAGGTTCTCACGAAGTCTCCTAGGGGTCCTTGTTTTAAATACATGTGACAAGCTTGGTGTATATGATTTATATGCTCCAGCTTAAGGTAGAGTCTTAGAATATTGTAAATATAGAAATATATAATTAGAGTTGATTAGGATTGATTGTATTCGATGTTGTTAAAAATCGGCCATGTCGCCGCCATGGTGGCGCTATGGCGTGGCTGAAATTGAACGGCCTGATATGAAAGCTTCATGGCGTGGCGGTTTTTCATGGTGCCGCCATGGGCAACGCGCAATATCGGTTGCTGGCGGGCCATGGCGAAAACGGGAGGAAAAAACAAAAAAAGGTTTTTTGGGCCTTTGACCTGGTTACCGACCCGTAACTCGGGAGTCCAAAACTTTCACAACCCTGAAAATGAAGCTCAAAAAACCCTAAATAGAACAGCCACCTTCGCTTTCCCATTTCTCCCCCCGTTTCTGATTCTCTGACGGTTCTCCGTTAAGCTCTCTCTGGCGCCCAGGTCGCCTTTTTTGGCGTGATGTCACTCTCTCCGAGGCTCAGGTCTCCTTTTTCGGTGTGCTGGGCAACTTCTCTGGCATGCTGGTTCATCTCCGGCGTACTGGTTCGTCTTTTTCGGCGTGCTGGTCGTCTTCTCCGGCGTCCCCTTTTCTCCTCTGTTCTTCTCCTCTGTTTCTTCAAGTAGGTTCGTTTTCTTCTCTCTGTTCTGCTGTGCCACCTCTGTTTCTTCTTTGTTCTTCCATCTCTCCTCTGATTTTCATTTCATTTGTAACTATTTTTTAGTTTCATTCTCTGTTTCTTCTCTCTGTGCGTCCATTATTTTCTTAGTTTCATTGAGTTTATTTATTTTAGCTTTATTGTAAATTTTTTTTGAACAACATTTCTAGCATTACATTATATCATACTTTATATTTTTTTTTGTGAACAACATTTCTAGTTTCATTATTTTTTTAGTTTCATTATTTGAGTTTATTTATTTTAGCATTACTGTAAATTTTTTTGTGAACAACATTTCTAGCATTACAACATAGTTTATTTATTTTTTTGTGAGCAGATTTCTAGCATAACTGTATCATGTTTTAGTTCTTTCAAAGTTTCAGTTTTAAGTTTAAAATTACATTATAATTTTTTTTAGTTCTTGACAATTTTTTATTTCAATTGAGTTTCATTTTTTCAGTAGAATAACATTTTTCACTTTTCAAGTTTTGATTATTTTTTAGTTTTTAAGTTTTGATTATTGTTTTTGTTTTTTTGACTATCATTTTAGTGACACAATCAACTCTTTGCAGTAGCCAATCCTAGTCCTAATGGCCCCTTAATCTGCTTCAACACAATCCTAAAAAAAACAGAAGTGATCCCGATTGGAAATATGTCCTTACACTTACGGAAACGGACACCAACACAACTCTTTGTAATTTCTGCGGGAAAATTATGAAAGGGGATAACCCAAGCCAAGCAGCATCTAACCGGAAAGAAGGGAAATGTTAAGGATTGTACAAAATGTCCACCAGAAGTCAAAGATGAACTTCTTAAATACGTAAAAGATAAAACTAGGGGTGAAACTACTGAAAGTTTTAATGTGAGAGATCTAGATCTTGAAAACATGGGGATATGCTGAAAGTGAGGAGGATGAAGGAGAAAATCAAGATTTGTTCCCTTCTTCAGGCACTTCTAGTCTTGCCATTGACAGGAGAAAGAAGGAGAGGTTAAGGCAAGCTAGCATCCGAGATCATTGTGACAAGGAAGCGAAGGAAAGGGTTCACCAAATGATAGCCCAATTTTGGTACACATCCGGGTTGTCATTCAACCTAATCAAATCTTCGGCCTTCCAAGACATGCTTAATGCTGTTGGTGCCTATGGAAAAAATTTGAAAGCTCCTAGTTACCATGACATGCGAGTTAAATTGCTAAACAAAGAGTTGGAGCACACCAATAATCTTTTAAAAGACCACAAGGAGTAATGGGCAAAGCACAGTTGTTCTATAGGAAGCAACGTTGTTTGATTTATTTTTTGGTTAATTCACCTATTGTGACTATGTTTATGAAGTCTATTGATGGGTCACCGTTTGTGAAGACCGATAATGGTTCAAACTATGTTTCAGTCGGAAAGAAGTTACAAGAGAAGAGACAACACCTTTATTGGACCCCTTGTGCCGCACACTGCATAGATTTGATGCTTGAAAATATTGGAAAGCTTCCATTGGTCAAGAAGACAATTCAAAGGGGAATAGCTGTTGTTGGTTTTATCTATGCCCATTTTAGTTTATTGAGGCGTTTCACAGAAGGGAAGGAGTTAGTGAGACATGCGGTCACTAGATTTGCCACCTCTTTTCTTTCATTAGAAAGGCTTCACCAACAAAAAGGGAACTTGAGGAAGATGTTCACCTTTGATGAATGGATGAAGAACAAGTTGAGTAAGGAAGCCAAGGGGAAGCAAGCAACACACATTGTTCTAATGCCTTATTTTTGGAAGAATGTGGTCTTTACCTTTAAAGTTATGGCACCTCTTGTTTGAGTACTTCGACTTGTGGATGGGGAAAGGAAACCAGCCATGGGCTACATCTATGAAGCAATAGATAAGGCAAAGGAGGCCGTCATGAAAGCCTTTAACAATGATGAAAGCAAATACAAGGATGTGTTTCAAATCATTGATCGTAGATGGAGTTGCCAACTTCACCAACCATTGTACGCAGCTAGTCATTATCTGAATCCGGAGTCTTATTATTCCAACCCAAGAATTGATTATGATTTAGAGGTTACAACCAGGTTGTATGATTATATCAAGAGGTTGGTGCCAAGTCCAGATGTGCAACAGAAGATCCTCACTGAGCTTCCAATTTATAAGGACGGTAGTGGTTTGTTTGGATGCGAGTTTGCAAGGAAACAAAGGAAAACCATTACTCCGAGTGAGAATCTAATTACTAATTTACTTTTCTAGTAAATTATATTTAAATTTTCACTTCTAAATCTCTTCCAAATACTGATTTTGTAGCTCAATGGTGGCGGATGTATGGACATACGACACCAAATTTGCAACAGCTTGCCATCAAGATACTTAGCTTGACACGCAACACATCTGGGTGTGAGCGCAGTTGGAGTATATTTGAGCAAGTAATTGTCTCAACTCTCAATTATCTCATCTATCTTTAAACTTTAGAAGTTTACTAATTATAATAATTTTGATTATATGTAGATCCATTCAAAGAAAAGAAACAGGTTGGATCATAAGAAGTTGCATGACTTGGTTTATGTCAAATACAACCAAACTCTTGCAAAGTGATACAACATTAGAGATGAAATTGATCCAATCTCAGTCAATGACATAGATGAGTGCAATGAATGGCTTGTTGGGGAAATGGATGATGACAACAATGATGGTGCAGCTGATTTGGTCTTTGAGGATGATAATGCATTGGATTGGGGAACTGTTTATGCAACTTCGGGAGTTGGAGAGCCAAGGGTATATACCAGGCAAAAAACTAAGAAGAGGACTGAATCTTCAAGTGCTGCTATTGCTATCACGTCTAACAAGAAGAAGAAGGTGACTTCATCATCCAAGGGAAAAGGGATATTAATTGAAGAAGAACCTGAATTTGAGGACGATAGTGAGAGTGAAGAGGAAAATGAAACTGAGTTGAATTTGGAGGATTCAACAGATGAGGATGTTGAGGGATTTCTCTTTGAAGATGACCATGGGAATGAAGATAATGACTATGTTGGGGTTGAGGAGGAAAATTAGTTTCTATTTAGTCTATACCTTGTTTGTTTTAAAACATTTTACTTGCAGCTCTTGATGATTATTCTGTTTTGAACCTTTCATTAATTAGTTATGTGATGTTTTACATTGTTATGGTATAATTTTAATTGAGTTATTATGTTAGTTTTGCTTAGTTTTTCATTCTGCAGTGTTTTTTAATGTATATTTCTGCATATAATAGAGTTTTAATCATGACCGCCATGGCATCCGCCATAACTTCTATAACAATTTTTGGGCTCACCGCCATGAACCGCGCCATTGATAACACCGATTGTATTATGATCCTGTATTTATTGCATTGCTATTATAAATATGCTATTCCGTTGTGTATTTAAACACATGGAATTCATCCAATGTCTCTCGGTTTCCTTGTTCTCAATAATGATGACTGTTGTCAACAGTAGCTACCCTGATTCCTTGCACTCCTTTCTATTTGTTCTATTAAACACCCTGTTACGTTAGGGTCTGCTAGCATTTCGTAACTATTTTATGTCACTAATTATGATTGGGCAGGAATACTGGTGAGTTCATGATGTCAAGATACAGAGAAGTTGCCGAAATTGTTCTCAGATACCTTGATCACCGGGATCGGCTTGTTCGCTTGAGCATAACTTCATTGCTGCCTCGAATTGCACATTTTTTGCGTGACCGTTTTGTTACTAACTACTTAAAGGTATGCTTTATAAACTGAGAGGAGAGCCATTCAGAATGAAGACTAAAGTTCAAAAATTTACTTGAGTTCCTATGGAGATGATTTTTTTTTTTTTTTTTGCAGATATGCATGGATCATATTATTTCTGTCTTGAAAACACCTCAAGACCGTGATAGTGGGTTCATTGCTCTTGGAGAGATGGCTGGAGCACTGGATGGGGAGCTTGTCCATTACTTGCCGACAATAACTACTCACTTACGTGAGGCGGTATGCTTCAGTAACTGCTAGTCTTGTGCTATAGTTTATCTTATTGTGTGTTGGATTCCTATTTGGAGGATTTGACAGTTTTGGCACTTTATGAATGTAGATTGCTCCACGGAGGAATAAACCTTCTCTTGAGGCCTTGGCTTGTGTTGGAAGTATTGCTAGAGCAATGGGGCCAGTGATGGAACCTCATGTACGTGGACTTCTGGATATTATGTTTTCCACTGGTCTTTCAACTGTACTCGTGGAATCTCTTGAACAAATATGTACCAGGTATGGGGTTTGCTTTGAGCAAAGTCTTCCACATTTGCAGTGGTTAATTTTGAAAAGGTGTTTTTTATTTGTGTTATTTGTTATTCAGTATTCCATCTCTGCTGCCAACTATTCAAGAGCGGTTACTAGATAGCATTTCTATGGTTCTTTCTAAATCTCATTATCATCTGGGGAGGCCTGCACAAGGTGTGGGTAGAGGAACAATAATAAATGTCCCTCAGCAAGTCTCAGAGCTTAGTGGTTCTGCTCATGTACAACTTGCTTTGCAGACTCTTGCTCGTTTTAACTTTAAGGTGTTGCATACTCACTTTCTATATTAGTTCACATTCACATTTAATACAAATATTCACTTTGTTTTTAGGTATTGAGGTTGTTGGAAAATTGCTTGACGTTTACCTCTGTTTTACTCTCTGGATATAGGGCCACGATCTACTTGAATTTGCTAGGGAATCAGTTGTTGTCTATTTGGATGATGAGGATGGAACTACACGAAAAGATGCAGCTCTGTGTTGTTGTAGATTAATTGCTAGTTCGTTCTCCAGTATAGCTTGTGCACATTTTGGTTCTAGCAGGTTGACTCGATCAGGGGGGAAGCGCCGGCGCCTTGTGGAAGAGGTGTTCACTAACTTTTGTTTTTGTCATATTTTTACATATTTTGTTTACTTTCTTAATTGATATTTCTACTAGTTCTTGTTGGGTTTTTTTTTCTCATCTGGGAACCCAATGCTAAGAAGCTCTTTAAGTGGAGTGTGTTTTTCTCCATTATTTTTAAGGGTTTAGCAATAGTAAGTTAAAGAATCAGAGCATGAGTGAGAAAATAATGGAAGGTGTGGGAAACCATGAGAAAGGGAAGGGAGTAAAAACCAGAGAACAATATCTGAGAAGTTGTGTATTTCATATGATCATATCTGATGAACTCAATGTTGAGTTATTAGATTTATATAGTCTTCTGCCAGTCAGAGAAAGCTGGTATGTACACCCAATGGCTAGCTAACTGTGCCAGAAACTGTAACCAAAGTGGAGATTAACCTAATCAGCTAGAGAAGAATGTCTCTAATGGTCATACAGGCAGACTTGTGATAGTGCAATTGTTTTTGGTTTTGCATTCAGAGGATTTGGTTGGCATGGCATGTTGAATTTTCTAGAAGCTTCTGTCCTTGGATCTGTTAAGTTTTTATTTTTTTTAGGAAGGGGGCGTTATTGAATTCTTATTTTTTATCCATCATATCATTAATTCTTCTACATTTTCTCCCTTATTACACTATATCAGATTTGAAATGGCATTTTTCCATTTGTTGGATTGTTGAGTATGTTTTTATTTATAAAATCTTAAACTAAAATGGTGATCAAGTTAAATTAATTTGCAGGCCCCTTTATTTTCTTTTGTTTGGGGATGTTCAAATACTACCTATATGGGTTTTAAATGTTTGTTTTATTTATAGTTTCAAAAACCTATTGGGTCCCTGAATGTAACAATAAATAATGATGAACTCTAATGGGACCCTAGGGATTTATTTGAATGACAACAAGCCTTATTTGAGGTTGGCTACATGAATCACATGACGCTATTGAACCCTATCATTAACCAACACTCCGGGAATCCTATTCACCAAAGGCCATTCATTTACCTCTATATGTTCTTTCGGGTCTTCCTCAACCTTCCTTCACAGCAGTGAATCACCTGCTCAACCCTACTTATAGACACTTCCAAGGGTCTCCTCTGCACATGTACAAACTGCCTTAGGTGATTCTCTACTTTTTCTCCTCAATAAGTGTCAAGGGATCTTGTTCATTACCAAGGGATTTATTTGAACTGTTAGAATATTGTAAATATATTAGAAGTTGTTAAAATTAAAGATAGAGTTACCTCTAATTAATTAGATTAGATTAGTTTATTTTTTATCTTGTAAAATATTTGTATTATCTTATCTGTAATCACGTACAACCTCCTATAAATACAATAACTCCGCTGGTGTTCAAGACACACGGAATTCATTCAATGTCTCTCGGTTTCCTTGTTTTCAATAAGGTATCTAGAGCCTAACGAGGGGCAACCCTAATCCGCGTCCACCCGGTGGGCCCACTGTGTGTTTATTTTCCAGGTTTCTTCGTTTCCTACTTCTTCTGGTCGTGTTCATCTTTCTGACCACCCCTTTTTTCGTCCAGCATCTGCTCTGCCCACCGCCGTTGCCGATTTTCGGTGACTCTCCGGCCGACCACCCCCCGGATCTGGAGCGTCTCCACCAGACCGGCCCAACCCTGAAACGCCACCCCCATCGACCTTGACATGCGCTCCCACGCGCCTTCTCTTTGTTCCGCGACTTTCTCTCTCCTTGCCGCACTTCCGCCGGCGTGTAACGGAGCGTGGAGGTTTCAATCAGACTCTGGCTTGGCTTGTCGGAATCGCTTCCACCTGTAGCTTTGGTTTCTACTATTGGTTGCTTGTTTTGGATACTGTTTGACGTTGTTACAGTGCGTTTTGCACTTTCTCTCTCCTCTGTTAGTTTTTTCCCCTCTCATTTGTTTTCCTTATGGCTGCCGCTGCTCAATCGAAGGTTGATGCCACTGTTACCGGGATTGTTACTATCCTCAATACCTTAAATGCTAAAAAATTTGACGGCACTAACTATGCCATGTGGGCTTCGAACGTAAAATTTTGGTTCAAGGGACATGGTTATCTTGATCATCTTTCAACCAAAGAGGACTCTTGTTGCTGCTGACCGTATCAAATGGAGCAATCTCGATACCCAACTTTGTAGCATTTTGAAATCTACACTGTCCCCTTCTCAAAAACAGATCTTTCGCCCTTACGACACATGTGAATCTCTTTGGGTGCAAGCCAAGCTTCTTCATACCAATGACACTCAGCGGTTATATGGGCTTTGGACTCTTATGCAGCTTCTCACTCCTCAACAGATTCCTGGCTCTATATCTGTTTATTTGGGTAAAGTCAGTAGCGTTTTTCATGATTTGAATGAGGTTCTTCCCTTGGTTGACAATTCCTCTGCAGATTTTGCAAACCGTCGCAAACTCTTTAGGTGGGTCTACACAATCAAAATTGGCTCAGATGGTTCTGTTGATCACTTGAAAGCTCGCTTGGCATCCAAAGGCTATACTCAAATTTTTGGCCTTGATTATGGTGATACTTTCTCCCCGGTGGCTAAGGTGGCCTCTGTACGCCTATTTCTCTCCATTGTTGCCATTCTTCATTGGCCTCTTTTCTAGTTAGACATCAAGAATGCCTTTCTCCATGGTAATCTGACGGAAGAAGTATATATGGAGCAACCACCTGGTTTTGTTGCTCAAGGGGAGTGTTCAGGATTAGTCTGTCTGTCGACTTCGAAAGTCCCTTTATGGTCTTACAATCCCTAAGAGCATGGTTTGACAGATTCAGCACCGTAGTAAAAGAATTCGGCATGACCTGGAGTGAGGCGGATCATTCTGTTTTCTATCGCTATTCTACCTCTGGGTGTGTTTATTTGGTTGTGTATGTTGATGACATTGTCATCACAGGCAGCGATCACATTGGCATTGCTCTCTTAAAACAACATTTGCATCATCACTTCTAGACAAAAGATCTTGGGAGGCTTCGCTACTTCTTGGGGATAGAGGTGGCACAATCTAGATCAAGTGTTGTGATTTCCCAAAGAAAGTATGCGATAGATAGTTTGCAGGAGACTGGTTTGATGGGGGCCAAACTGGTAGATACTCCCATGGATCCCAACATTAAGCTTATGCCGGAATAGGGGGAGCCTTTCTCAGATCCAAAGAGATATAGAAGACTAGTTGGAAAGCTAAATTACCTTACTGTCACACTTCTTGACATTTCCTTTGTTGGTGTGGTAAGTCAATTTCTCAACTCCCCTTGTGAAGGCCACTGGGATTAAGTCATCCGTATCTTAAAATATATCAAAAGGGCACCAGGTAAAGGGCTCTTGTATGAAGACAAGGGTCATACTCGAATAATTGGATACTCAGATGCTGGCTGGGCAGGATCTTCTATTGACAAAAGGTTTACAACGGGCTATTGTGTCTTCCTTGAGGATAACTTGGTTTCTTGAAAAAGTAAGAAGCAAAGTGTTGTAGCTCGGTCGAGTGTAGAAACGGAGTACCGAGCCATGGCTTTGGCTACATGTGAGCTCATATGACTTAAACAGTTGCTTGAAGAACTAAAATTTGGGGAAACTACACTGATGACACTCATGTGTGATAATCAAGCAGCATTGTTCATTTCTTCTAATCCATTGTTTCATGAGAGGACCAAACATATTGAAGTAGACTGCAACTTCATCAGCGAAAAGATTGTATCAGGGGACATTGTTACAAAATTTGTAAATTTCAATGATCAATTGGCAGATGTTCTCACAAATTCTCGTCGGGGTCCTCGTATTAAGTACATATGTGACAAACTTGGTGTATATGATTTATATGTTCCAGCTTGAGGGGGAGTGTTAGAATATTATAAATATATTAGAAGTTGTTAAAATTAAAGATAGAGTTATCTCTAATTAATTAGATTGGATTAGCTTATTTTTTATCTTGTGAAATATTTGTATTATCTTATCTGTAATCATGTACAATCTCCTGTAAATACAGTAACTCCCGCTAGTGTTCAAGACACATGGAATTCTTCCAATGTCTCTCGGTTTCGTTGTTTTTAACATGAACGTTTCCGAAAAATACAGGGACATACAAATTTATTTAAACACTATATTATGAGATTAGTTGCATACTTGCAAAACTGCTTATTAATGAGCTTTTTAAGGGGAAGGTGGTGGGTTGTCACCTGTAAGGAAATATGGGTTTGTAGAGTAAGAAAAAAGTCTTCATTTCTTTTTTGATAGAGCTGGATGTGTGATTTGGTTATCACTGATCAGTTTGTAGCGTGAACGGCGAATTTTAAATCATAGTAATCAATTGCAGCCGTAGCGGCCGCGATCGCATCGCATCAATGCGGTTTGGCTCCTCCCCGCGATTGGTGTGTTGCGTCCCGCGATAGGTGTGTTGCACTCTCCCGCGGCTCCCTCTCTCTTCTCCTTTTTCTTCGCAACCCACTCCTCCGATGACTACCCCACCTTAGTTTTAGACTTCACGACCATCCCTATCTCACTCTCAAACTCCGGCGACCACCCCCACCATCATTTCAGACTCCAGCAACCATCCTACCTTCGTTTTAGACTCTGGTGACCATTCCCACCTTCTTTTGACCCATGACTTACTCCCCATTCTACCTTATCATCTTGTTTTGTCTCTTTCTCTCTTTCCCTCACCCCCACCCATGATCACATTCAGAACTCAGTCCTTGGCACTTTACATCTCATCTCAACATCTTTTCCTTTCTTTACTCATTTCTCGTTACTGTTCTTCTTTCTCTATTTTACTTTGTTTTGGCAACAGAAAACAAAGGAACTTTTGTAGAAGAAAAAGGGCTTGATTTTATGATATATTTATACTTTTACGTATCTTTGGTCCTTTGATTTGTGAAATTTTAATCTTAGATTATGAACTCATAAACTTAGACAAGGTTTTTCGTTGGGTAATATTAGTTTTTTAGTTAAGGCTTAAGCATTTGGAATATTTTGTTATTTATCTCTATTTTTTCTTTGCATATACAATATTTATTTATTTCACCCGCGATAGTGTAAAATAGCGTCCGCGATTTGCTCTGCGACGCCGCGATCCCAGTTTTATGGTCGCCCGCAACGCGACGCATTTTGGGATTGACTACTATGTTTTAAATATATGCTTCTTTATTGGATTTTTCATGATCTACAGTATTTTATAGAAGGCATATTCTTAGTATGTTCCATTACTGGCCATGTGTATCTTGTTTTATTTTACTTCTCTTGAGGTTTAGTCCTTTACTGTTATCTGCAAATCTTACTTTTGCAATCATATAAGACATGCTTGTTGCTAAATGCTAACTGATCTTTGGCTTTATGCAGCTTGTGGAGAAGCTTCTCATTTCTGCTGTTGCAGATGCTGATGTTACTGTTCGACACTCTATCTTTACTTCTCTCCATGGAGACAGAGGCTTTGATGAATATCTGGCTCAGGCTGATAACCTGAGTGCAGTATTTGCTGCTTTGAATGATGAGGTAGAACAAGCCTAGATATCTTTGTGTAGGGATTTGTGAAGATTTCATGCTATTTGGCCTTGTAATTTTGAATTCATGTTTAATCATCCAGAAGGCTCTATTGGCTGATTCATATCTGGGTAGTTGTGTGGGATGCTTGTTTTTTGCGTTGGTAGTGGGGTATGTTAGGGAATTTCGTTTATCTGTTTTTACCTATGCTATGTTGCACTAATATGCATTACGTTAGCACACTGCTTTAAGGGTCATGTTATGGGGGTTCTAATGTGTGTCTATGTGCATGTGGTGTGAAACACACCTATTAAATGTTTAAATTACTTAAAGAAGCTAATGTTAATGGTTTTTTATTTTTCAGTACAATAAGTATTTTCTCTCTATAAAAGCTACCTTTTTGTCATCTTATCATCTGGCCACGGGCATACGTTAGAAAACCGCAATTACAATTTTGATTTGGTTGACTCCTGAACAAAAATTGCTTCATTCATTTTTTAAAATTATAACTCAGATTGGAGATTCTATTCTACGTTCTTTCCTTTTTCTAAAGTTTTTGTTGTCATGTGTGTATCATGATCTTCCATCTTGAGTAGGATCTTATTTTCCAGAAATTAGTGAGCTTTCTTTTTTCACATCCTGTTGATATTGAAGAGTTTAGTTCTGCAGGATTTTGATGTTAGAGAGTATGCAATTTCTGTGGCTGGAAGGTTGTCAGAGAAAAATCCGGCATATGTTCTTCCAGCTCTCCGTCGCCATCTTATACAGTTGTTAACATACTTAGAACAGAGGTAATGTTAAAGTGTATCTTTTATTCATAGATAGTGTACAGAAATAGAAAGATTAATTGTTGTGGAGTGTATTGGTAGAGTAAAGAAGTTTTCTATTCCATGTCCATTTTATTCTCTTGCTATGTCAGCAGTGCAGATAGCAAATGCAAAGAAGAAAGTTCAAAGTTAATTGGCTGTTTGATAAGGAATTGTGAACGGCTAATACTTCCATACATTGCTCCAATTCACAAGGTTTAACTAGTTATGGCATTAAAGATAATTCCTGGTTTAATTTATTTGGTATCTTATTGATTTTCTAATTATGTCAGGCGCTCGTGGCCAGACTTATTGATGTTAATGCTCATACTGGAATCATTAGTGGAGTCCTTGTAACCGTGGGGGATCTTGCCAGGGTGGTCAGTAAATTTGTCTCTTCTGGCATGCTTGCCTTTGATATCTATTATTAACTAACTTGGATTGTTGTGCTGTTTAGGGTGGTTTTGCAATGAGGCAATACATTCCTGAACTTATGCCTTTAATTGTTGAAGCTTTATTGGATGGAGCTGCTGTCTCCAAACGTGAAGTTGCTGTTGCTACCCTAGGTCAAGTTGTACAGAGCACAGGGTATGCTTATGTCAGTTTTTGTTGCTATATAAAAATAATTATACGCCTTTTGTGCATCCTTATGATTTTTGTTATTCTCCCACAAATAAACATTAAAACTGTTGAAAAAAGGGTAAAATCTGGTGAAGCCATATGCAAATTATTACAATCATGTTTTTTGTTAAATTACATATGTAGTTTTGATATGTGTATGTATTATTTTGAATTTTAAGATTATATTTTATGAAGAATAAAGTAAAGTTTGAAATAGATATCCAAGTCATGTTTTCACCAAAAAAATAAAATCCAAGTCATGTCAATTTTTTTCCATTTTGGCATTGCTCAAATTTGTTTTACTGCTTTGACAGGTATGTTATAACACCATATAATGAGTATCCGCAATTACTTGGGTTGCTCTTAAAATTACTGAATGGTGAGCTTGTGTGGTCCACCAGACGTGAAGTATTGAAGGTGATTTGTGATTACTAGAAGTAAATAAATAATTATTTCTGATACATGCTAATTAAATTGTATGAGTTATTAAATTGTAGTTGGATTTTGCTAGGTTCTTGGCATTATGGGGGCTCTAGATCCTCATTTGCATAAACGAAATCAAAAAAGTTTGCCAGGGCCTCATGGAGAGGTTACCCGTCCTGCTAGTGATTCAAGTCAACAAATTCAGTCTGTTGATGAATTTCCCATGGACCTGTGGCCTTCTTTTGCTTCATCAGATGATTATTATTCCACGGTAGCATATTAACATTCTTTGCTAATATTATGATATTTTCCTCATGTTTTGATGTCGATGATGTTCTTGCTGTTTTCAGGTTGCAATTAATTATCTTATGCGTATATTGAGGGATCCATCACTTGCTAGTCACCACTTAAAGGTGGTTGGGTCGCTAATGTTCATATTCAAGGTATGCAAGCATAGAAGAGGCATTATACACCCTCACCTCTTGTTTTCTGTTATCCCTGTTCTGTATATTACTGATACTCTTTGCTGATATGATTTGTATTTCTGTTTGAGGTCAGTCGATGGGACTGGGCAGTGTTCCGTACTTGCCAAAGGTTAGTTCTTAGGCTTACATTTGTGACAGCTCTTACTTCCTATGCTTATTGTTAGTTTGTATCTGGCTTGATGCCTTAGTACTTATTAATGGCATTTGAATTAGTTTTCCTTGATTGTTCCATGGCTTTTGCATTTCCACATTGTAGGTTTTGCCTGATCTCTTTCATACTGTTCGTACATGTGAAGATAATAATTTAAAGGAAAAGATAACATGGAAGCTTGGAACTCTAGTGTCTATTGTGCGCCAGGTAGATTTGATTGTATTTAAATATGGGCAATATCTGTTTGATAGTCATTCTTTTGTGCTCACATTCTGAAGTATAATGTGATTGTGCAGCACATTCGTAAATATTTGCCAGATTTGCTATCTTTAATTTCCGAATTTTGGTCAGCATTCACTCTTCCAGCACCATCACCATCATCATCTCGTTCTGGTCTTGGCTATCCAGTTAGTGTTGCCTTTTCTTCAATTTAGGTAGAATAACCAAAGAATATGTTCTTTTGGTTTATGATTATTATTTGTTATTTTCTTTTCTGTTGTAGGTTCTTCATCTGGTGGAACATCTTTGCTTGGCTCTTAATGATGAATTCAGAACATATCTTCCAGTTATTCTGCCAGGTTGCATTCAGGTTCTTAGTGATGCAGAACGGTGCAATGACTACACGTATGTTGTTGATATCCTCCACACTCTAGAAGTGTTTGGTGGTTAGTAATCTTTCCTGTAGCATATTGTGTGTATTTTTATTAAATTGCTTAATCACACAAGGCCCCCTTCCCCAACTTTTGGTCATATGCAATTTACCTCTTGCACTCCAATTAAAGCAATTAACTTCTGATAGAACCCTGGGATTTGTAAGAGAAAAAGGAATTCTACTGATTACTTATGGGATCACAGAAGGAATACTCTGGTAGAGATATTCTCTAACCAGCTCAGAACCTATGGCTCCCTCACAGTGTTGTTCTATGCGTTCTCTGCCAAGCTGACAGCTTATCAGCAAACTATTACTATATTCCTCTCCCTTAACCCCTCTTTTATTTATAGGCAATGCGCCTTATTTCTTCCCTATTTCAGCCCACAAACTAACAATTTACAACTAAACTAATTATGTAACTAACTAGTATGTGTAACTAACTAACTAACAACCACTTTAACTAACTATTGCAGTAACTGATTACTAACTAACAGTAGGTACCTATCAACTACCTAAACTAGTAAGGTCGATTAAATTTCACTATTACTGTTCTATTTCAATTGATAATGGATGTGTGCGTGCGGCATGCAAATACTTTTATAAATGGACATGAAAGTCAGAATGTAAATTGTAGAAACAGGTTTTATATGTTCAATATTCTGAGTGTAATGTCGGATTAATTTACTGTGCAAAATGAAATTATAGCACAAGTGATTGTTATGGCCAGGAATGGCAATCAGTGACAATTTTTGGTTATGCAGGAACATTGGATGAACATATGCATCTACTTCTTCCTGCTCTTATACGATTGTTTAAAGTGGATGCATCAGTTGACATAAGACGCGCTGCAATTAAAACTTTGACAAGATTGATCCCTTGTGTGCAGGTTGGTTACTGTGCTTGTTACTATTCACCCTCAATTTTCAAAAGCTGTCTTATTTATGGCAGTGAATATAATATTTGTACTTTTTTGTTTGGTCTTTGATTGTTCTATCTATTATTTGATCCTCTTTCCTTTTATCATCAGGTCACTGGTCATATATCCTCTCTTGTCCATCACTTGAAGTTAGTTCTTGATGGGTGAGTGTGCAAATACTAAAAGTAAAAAATACATATGTATGTATGACATTGTCCCTCACCCCCCTTCAAATTCTTTTTGACGTAATAATGAAAGTTAATGATCATTTGTTTCTTCAATTGATTAATTATATTTTATAGAGAGATTTATCTTAAAAGAAATAGTGAACAGCAGAGCAATGGTTTGCAAATCCATTGAATCTATTACTATTCAATCTTAGTATTTTAATCAAATGGAGGGTTATGCCTGAAGGAATTGCTCAACCTGAAAATCCGTGGCAGCTTGTTCTCCAACATAGGGAGCATCATGTGGTATGTGGAGAAAAAAATAGTGTAAAATATGTTCAATTCAATCCCTACAAATATTGCTAACTATGACTGAAGTCCTTAATTGATGGAAAAGAGTATTCAACTTCCTTAAACTTTACCTCTTTTGTAAATAGACAGTCTATAATTATGTCACAGTCAGTTGATGTTAAACTTTACTTCTTCTGTAAATAAGCACTGTAAATTTTAATTTTGTCTTAATTGATCCTCTAACTTTACTTCTTTTACAAATAGACATGCCAAACCTTTATTTTTTTCACAATTGATCCTTAAATATTTTACTGTTTAAAAAGTAACTTCAAAAAAATTAAATTGAATTATTGAACAGTTGAGATTTATAGTGAATAAATAGTTGATTTTTTTTCCATTTGTATTCTAACCAAAACTTAATTAAAGGGACTATTTAGAAAAAGATTAAAGTTTAAGTATGTATCTATTTTTTTGGGAGATAAAATTAAATTTTATGGTGTCTATTTATAAAAATAAGTAAAGTTAAAGGATCAATTAGGATAAAATTAAAGTTCAAGGTGTTTATTTGCAGAAGTGGTGAAGTTCAAGGGGTTTGAAACTTTGAATACTTTTTTCTCTTCATTTTTTTGGTTATATTGGTACGTATAAATATTAAAAATTTTGAAATTGTTCTTCTCCACTTATTATCGTTGAAGTGACCTGGTTAGATTTATGCCATGTCATCAATAAGTGAAGAGAGGAACTATTTTTGAAAACTTTGGAACAAAATATAGAGGACTAAATCAAAATTAACTATATTGATAGGGATTTTAAATATATTCAAGCCAAAATTTATAATTAATTTTGATTTATGAATTTAAATTGTAACCTAAGGTTTGCAATTGATGATCTGGGATTTTTGGTCTAGGATTATCTTGGATTTTTGGTCTAGGATTATCTTATTCCTAGCTGAATTGTGGATTAGGTTTTCTTGCGTTCTATGTTTGGTTTGCTTGGCTTTATCAATTTAAGGTCATTTGAGAAACCTATAATGGCCATGTTATGTCTCTTAGCAATGACAGTTGGTTATTGAATGCTGAATATTGAGAATTTTGAGATGGTTCCTTGATTCCTTGTACATGTGTACTAAAATACCTACCCATAATGATCCTGGATTAAGTATGTCACATCTCTTGATTCTCTTCTTATGTGATTGATATTTACCATTGAACCAACTATAGTACCATTTTAGAATTTCATGAATCATTTGAGTTACTAAATTTTCTCCATTAATTCATATTATCATATTTGAAATTCTTATGTTACCCGATCTGTTTGTGCCTATCATTTGTAATAATTTACAGTAAAAATGATGAGTTGCGAAAGGACGCTGTTGATGCACTTTGTTGTCTAGCTCATGCCCTTGGCGAGGATTTTACAATTTTTATCCCATCAATTCACAAGCTTCTACAGAAATATCGTTTGAGGGTATTGAGCTTTTACATATTTATTTGCTCACATCTTTTGTATAATATCTTAGACTTTTCTGAAAGCAATATATCACTACAGCACAAGGAATTTGAGGAAATTGAAGGGCGTCTACAGCGACGGGAACCACTAATTCTTGGCATCACGGCTTCACAAAGACTCAACAGACGTCATCCTGTTGAAGTCATTAGCGAACCTCTAAAAGATGCAGATATTGACCCTTATGAAGATGGATCTGATGCTCACAAACTCCGAGGCCATCAGGTACCCACTTGTGATTAATTCTTGAATTTTTTGTCCTTCTATAGATAGACACTAGGCATACAAGAATCCATAAGTTCCAATCTACTAAAGGTTGATGATGTCGGAGCTTGTGTGTTTCTATGCTTATTAAGAGACTGAAAGAGGAGATATACGATTATATGCAATCTGCGTAGCCATTTTCCGGTTTTTATTTTGGAACAAATATTTAGTTGTGTGACAGAGAAAGTGAGAGGAAGATATGGTAAGGATAGATAAGATTTACAGTGTTAGGAAGTCCCACATTGAATAAAATAGAAGGGAGTAAAAAGTATATTTATATTAGTGGGGGAGCACCACTCATAATGCCCTCAGATTTTATGATTAAGTGTCTCTTCTTTGATAAACTCACCTTCACTCTTTCAAGTATGTTGGGCCTGTGGATCACTATAATTCTAACGAGGTATCAAAGCCTTCTAATCTATATGGAACTCTGCTTACTCCCAACCGCCTTAATTGCAGTGGTTCTAGTTGGCTAAAGCCCCTCTCGTTTGAGGGGCAGCAGCCCAAGTCACACATTGAGTAGATGTGAGTGAGTGAGTTGAAAGGTTTTGGGTTGTATTGTGGAGTCTAACACTTTTGGCATTCACTCCTCGACATCTCCCCGTCATCATGGAAATCACTCATACGTTTTCAATATGCAGAAGTACAGTTTGGAGGAATCTAAGTTCTGTAGTTTTCATTTTTTCTGTTTGTGGCATGAAAACTTACTTTCAGGTTAATGATGGTCGATTAAGGACTGCTGGGGAGGCTTCTCAGCGGAGTACTCAGGAAGACTGGGCAGAATGGATGTGGGATTTTAGCATTCAACTTCTAAAAGAATCCCCTTCTCCAGCCTTACGAACTTGTGCTAGGCTTGCACTATTACAGGTTTCAGTGGCTTATTGAATATTGATATGATTCCTTGTGGCATCAGTTTTTTCCTATCTGATATTCACTTCTGTTGCTGGATTTTACAGCCTTTTGTAGGGCGAGAATTGTTCGCAGCTGGATTTGTCAGCTGTTGGGCACAGCTGAATGAGACTAGCCAGAAACAGATGGTTCGGAATCTAGAGATGGCCTTTTCATCTCCAAATATTCCTCCAGAAATTTTGGCTACACTTCTTAACTTGGTATATCTTCTCATCTCGGTGAATATATTGAATCTATGAATGTGAACTTTGACATCTCTATTGTATTCACTTCCTAAATATTCTTGAATCTGTTAAAAAACTTTTAAGGTGAGAGTTTACTTGAAGATATGTAACTGTATCATATTTGGACAGAAAGGAATCTGAGTGATTTTGATGGTGATCTAAATTTCTAATTGTATGTGTGCAACTATTTTATTGCTTTTGACTTCACAATTCTTGTGATCATATACTCCCACAATATTGATTCCCCTTGTCCCAATTATTCATGGATTTCTGAGAAGTGGATACTTATATGGTTGCTCTAATTGCTTCTTTTCATATTCAAATTTGTTGGGATCTGTGTTTAGTAATGTGATTTTTTTCCTATGCAAAACAATGTGATTTTGTTCACTGGTTTTGTTAACATGAGCCTAATTAAATGCTTTATCTCCCAATATAAACTCTTCACTTTTAGTTGCTTAAAATCCACTATATGCCTTTGTTTGGACTTTGGATGAGAGAGGAGAGAAATTAAGGAAAGACAGACATTTTGAGATTTGAAATGGAGATGAAGTTCATGAGGAAATTTAAAAGTTTGGCCCTTGATTGTGTTCTTGTTTTTGCTTCTAAAAACTATCTTATAAAAATGTTTTCAAAACTATTTTAGTATTTTTGAAAAGTAAAGGAAAAAGATAACATGTTTGATAACTCCCTTTTGCTCAGTGTTTTTCATTCATGCTGAAATCTGAGAGAGAAAACTGAATGGTATATTGTTCTATCATCATGATGAGATGTACAATGTTGAATATATGTAGTAGCCAACTAGTGACAACTCAACATAACAAACTGAGTCACATTAACTAAGTTCAAAACCAACCTAGTCCCCTGATCTATTTTACTAAGGCATAACTCAGACTATACTCTATTAATTCGGGCTACTATCCACCAAATCCAAATTGTGGTTATGAGCATGGCTAGGCATGGGAGTTTGTGCTTTTGCAGTTTGCTGGCTCACATTCATAGTTAAGGTGTGCTGGATCAATCAAACTACTGATGATTTGGTACAGTGGAGGCGGGTGGTTAGAGTGAGATTTGTGGTTTCAGTGGTGACACTGCATGGAGCTTGTGATATGGGTCTTTCTTTGGATGGAACAGGCTTGTCTCAGGACCATGGGATGGAGGCTATTGGGAATGGAACCAAGGAGAGATTGGATTGCTCATTGAGGTGCAGTGGTGAGTTTGGTATTGTTGGTCTAAGGCACAACAATGGCAAATCCATGGTTATACTTGTGTGTTAACAGGAGAAGCTATGGTGCAGGGTCTGGATGCAGGCAGCAGCATGGGTTTTTAGAGAACAGAAAACCAGAGAAAGATTAACTGTTTTTGGTTCCCAAAATTAGATCTTGAAAAGCTGTTTTTCTTAAAATAATTGTTTTAAAGAACTGGTCTTGTCAAACAAGTTTTATAGTGTTTTTATCTGAAAACTGCTTGATAAAACAGCAAACTAACTGCCAGTTTTGTCGACTTGTCTTTCTTCTCTTTTTCTCTCTGCTGTGTTTTTAACCAGTCAATGAAAAAATTCAAACTTCATGTTTTCCTTATTCATTCGTATTTTTTTTCTCTCTATCCTGAATTCCTAACACAGGCACGGCTGATATCAAGAATGTATATTTTTATTGTCCATTCCAATTAATGAAGTTAATTGATGGATGTATTTTATGATGGAAAATAGTCTACCTTTGTAGAGAGAGGGATTTTGTGGGCTCATAAAGTAGATTTTAAGGGGAAGGTCGAGACAGAAATATCTGGTAATGGCATACCATTAATTAGTTTGCAAACGGCCAAGCAAAGTCTGATGCCTTGAATTGGTTTGATCATTCGCCAACAATGCTTCTGTCTAGTTTCAATCATGCAAAACATGTACTTAAATATATGTAGCATGAGTTTAGCTTTGCAAATACGAGGATGTTGTGGTGGATGATATGTAAATGAAAGGCAAGAAAGGATTGAGATTGAATGCATTAGAGAGAAAGTAAGGTGAGCACTAGGCTGCAGTCTTTGCCAAAAATATTTGGTCAAGTGAAAGGACCAATAAATGGCCCAGTAGATGGAGTGGATTAAAGGGTTGCTGCTGTTTTGTTAGAAATCGTGAGAGATGGGAAAAGCTATAAATGAAACCCTTAAAAGGACTTGGATTAATTGGATGTGTGAAGGATTTGGTAAATGGTAGAGTACAAAGGTGTTGCTTGATCCAGATAGCTGATCCTGTTTGGCTATGCTTTGGTGTTTTTATTCATTTCTAATGATTTTTGTCTAGAAAAGGAAATCAATGTTTTGGTTTTGGGATCTTTTTCTGATAACGACTATTAGTTAATATTAATATTGTTAAAAAGTCCCACATTGACTAGAGATATGGTCAATCAAAAGTATATAAGGTGGAGGGTAATTCAGATCCTATGAGCTAGCTTTTAGGATTGAGTTAGGCCCAACACCCAAATCTAAGATGGTATCAGAGCCTATCCTAGATCTGTCGTTGGGTCATCCTTGTTGTCCACACTCCATTCTTGAGTGTGGGGGTGTTCTATAAGTCCCACAGGCGACCCGTATTCATCCACACTCTATTTCTGAGCGTGAAGGAGTGTGTTAATAAGTCCCACTGGCCACCCGTATTCATCCGCGTTCCATTCCTGAGTGTGAAGGGATGTGTTAATAAGTTCCGTGGGCCACCGGTATTCATCTACACTTCATTGCTGAGCGTGAGGGAGTGTGTTAAAAAGTCCCACATTGACTAGAAATATGGCCAATCGAAAGTATATAAGATGGGGGGTAATCCTCATCTTATGAGCTAGCTTTTAGGATTGAGTTAGGCCCAATACCCAAATTTAGGAAATATAAAAATATTTCGACGTATGTGTTTATCAATAAAACAATATCTTTATCACTATGGTAATACTTTTTCTCTATTTTTAATTTTTTATTTCAAACGCTTTTTTATTTTATTGTTCTTTATTTTTTTAATTTCTAATACTTACATATTATATAAAAGAAAAATAATTTTGAAAAGTAATATTTGGAATTAGATACTATTTAGAGTTAGGAATAAAATTATTTAATTTTTATAACATAATTTATTAACAATGTAAGAATTGTTTTTTTGTACCTCAAACTTGCTTAGGCGTGTGCATGATGCAAGGAGAAAGATGAAAGTCTTTACATTTTCCTGTCATTGGAATTTACACTTCTGATTTTGTTGGCTGAATCTGCAGGCTGAGTTTATGGAACATGATGAGAAACCCCTTCCTATTGACATACGACTTCTTGGTGCTCTAGCTGAGAAGGTCCTTCTCTTTTCCTCTTTCTTGTCTTTCGGGTGTGTTAATAATACATGTATGCAGCATCCCCTTTTTATACACTTATTACTATTTTTTAACCTTTTACCCTGTTATATTGGATTTTTCCTGACTATCATTATTCTGTTTATATGCTGTTGCTTTTTCAATGGCTCAGTGTCGTGCATTTGCAAAAGCCTTACACTATAAAGAAATGGAATTTGAAGGAGCCCGTTCTAAGAAGATGGATGCTAACCCAGTTGCTGTTGTTGAAGCTCTTATTCATATAAACAACCAATTACATCAACATGAGGTTGATCTGAATATGTCTATCATGCTTATTGCTTCACTGCTGCTCAGTTAACTTTGTTATCTGATATTTCTGCAATTTAAGAAAACATTTACTTTTGCAGGCAGCAGTTGGAATACTAACCTATGCCCAACAGCATCTCGATTTTCAACTTAAGGAGTCATGGTAATGTTTGGCATTCACTGTCTATATCCATTGACCTTTTTCTCTTACACAATTTTATTTTAGTATCTTTGGCAAGCTCATGAGAAGATTAGAAATTTTTAATAAATATGCTTTAGGTATGAGAAACTGCAGCGATGGGATGATGCCCTCAAAGCTTATACTGTGAAGGCCTCACAAGCAACAAGTCCACATCTTGTTTTGGATGCCACTCTAGGTCTGCAACGATTACTTTTGTATCAGTTATAACTTTCTTGTCTTCAATTATTTGAATGTGCCCTCAACACCACCCTTCTGGCATGGTATGGCGACTGATAAGCTGAGTGTGGTTGGTATCTTGAAATTCTGGATGATTTGGATATCAATTCCAGATACTGTTGTGGGGTGCTCAACCCCGAAACCATCATATAGCCTATTTGGTTAATGGTTTGCACATCTTCCCATGCATCTGTGTTTCCATTTTCAGTTTGCACTTTTTATCCCCTTTTAAGTTTGAATTTTCAGTCTGCACATCTTTTATGTTTGGATTTACACTTTTTTGGGATTTTTTATTCATCTTTGAAAACATTTGTGTGTGATGCTTTCTGTACAGGTAGAATGAGATGCCTTGCTGCATTGGCTCGATGGGAAGAGTTGAATAACCTATGTAAAGAATATTGGACCCCAGCTGAACCTGCTGCTCGTCTTGAAATGGCACCACTGGTTGGTTTTGTACTCTAGTAATGTGTGATGGACATTTTTCCCAGCCTTTGCTTACAGTTTTAATATTTTATTTAGGCTGCAAGTGCGGCTTGGAACCTGGGAGAATGGGACCAAATGGCTGAATATGTGTCTCGATTAGATGATGGGGATGAAACAAAACTTAGAGGCTTGGGGAACACTGCTTCCAACAGTGATGGAAGTAGTAGTGGTACTTTCTTTAGGGCTGTTCTATTAGTTCGCAGAGGAAAGGTATTTGTTTGCTTGAAACATCTACTACGCTTGGTTTTAGTTTTATTCAATTTTTCTTAGTGTGATTTCAATCTATTGGCAGTATGATGAAGCCCATGAGTATGTTGAAAGAGCTAGAAAGTGTCTGGCAACAGAGCTTGCAGCTCTAGTGAGTTTGCTTCATAAACTTCCCTTACTGATTTTATTCTATAGCATTTATTAATTTGAATTTTCTAATTGTTTGTATTGGAAACAGCACCTAGCCATGTAGTAGTCTGATATGAAGTGATGGCACTGTGTCCTTGGGAAGGGGTGGGGAAAGTTTTGTAATTACTTCCCATGCTGCACATGTATTTAACCATGTGTTGGATTTTAACTGTATGCATTGCATGTGACTTGTGACATTGTTAAGAAGTAACTGTTCTTTTTCATTGTATGCTCTACTTCAATATAATCTTACCTTACATGAGAATGCAATTGATAAGAGGATTTTTAAATCAGCCTTGCATTGCTATTGATTTAAGATATTGATGAAAAGTAACCATTCCTGATCCTTGACTCAGGTACTTAAGCTTTATGCAATAGTTTTTCTTTTTTGGTGAAATCTTTTTCTTTTTTTTTTATATCATTTTTTGAATAATGCTGTCTTGCATGCTTTCCAATCTCACTAATTCACATGTAACATGGATTATGCAGCCTCTCTGCATGACTTCTTATAAAAACATTTTATTGCCTACTATAATATTATTGTTGTCTCTATTTCTAGTTCGAATGATGTAATTGGTAGTCTTATTTCATTTGCTTTCAAAGAAATTAGTTATCATATGTTTTTTTTACTTAAAGGTTTTAGAGAGTTATGAGCGTGCTTACAGCAATATGGTTCGTGTTCAGCAACTATCAGAGCTAGAAGAGGTTAGCTCTAATATGCGCAGAATCAGAAGTATTATATTCAGTTTCTGTCCTTAATTTTATAGTTATGAATTTGAATTGGAAAGCCTTTCTCTTATACAAGGTTATTGATTACCGTACGCTTCCTATTGGAGACCGAGTAGCTGAAGAGCGGCGGGCTCTTATTCGCAATATGTGGACTGAGCGTATACAAGGAGCCAAAAGCAACGTTGAGGTTCACAGATTTTTCCTACTTAAACTGCATTTGTATGCTTAATCATTAGGATTATTATATGAATTAAATGTCAGAGGAATGTAATTAGAGTCTTTTGACAGGATGAATACATTTTGACCCATTATTTTGAAAAGAATAGGAAGTGTTTGAGCTAGGGGTGGAGGTGGCTGGAAGTGTGGGTAAAATAGAGATTTACTCATATAAAAAATTGCAAAACAGAGGTTAGCTGATTTTAAGAGGAAAAAAGTTTGAAACAAATATTTCATGGATGTGTTGGGAGGCTGAAAACTCCCTCAATTGGTGGAGGGGTCTGGCTTTAAGTGTTGGTAAAGTAGAGATTTTCTCATTCACAAAATTGAGGTTAGCTGATTTTAAGAGAGGGTAAAAGTTTGAAATGGACATTTTTTTCAAAAAGCAACCCAAGTTTCAATTTTTTAAGAATTGAAGCCTGAATAAATTACTATAGCAGCCAAGACTCGTGGGTCTACCTAAACTCGTGGGGGCTAGGTCGATGCGTAAACTAAGTTGGTAAGAGTTTACCTCATACTATAAATAATACAAAAACTAATATCAGACATGCATCTAAACAAGTTATAACATCCTAAAATAGTTTTAAACTAAAAATCCAACCATCTAAATACATAATTAAATAAACCATTGCCAGCAAGTCATAACAAACACAAAATTAAATAAAGTTCAAATAAAACGTCCCCTACCGGAAACTAGAAAGCAACATCAAAGAAAAGGAAGGAAGCAAACGTTTAAGAGGATGAGAAGAACTAAATAAAGCAAGGACAGGACAGTGGCCCCAATCGGATTTCAACATGAAGCAAGAAGAATGAAAAAGGAAAAAACAAACCTGCAACTTTTCGATTTCCATGGCGGCAGCCTGAGGCGGATGTCATCAGAGATTGGTGTGGACAGGGGCCTCGTCGGCATTGGCGTGGGTGTCGGCAGTTGGGTTCGAAATTAATAAATCACATGGAAGGGGCAACTAGAGTTCATAATGGGGGTTTTGATGTTGAGAAACTAAATAAAAGATGGGAAAAATTACCCAAAACACTGTGTTTTGGTAATTTGGGAGTTAGGGTTTTGGTTTGATTAAACTTGGTGACTCGGACAAAACTTGTGATTTTGAGTGAGTTTGCTTGATTCTAGCCAATTCTACTCGAGTTAAAGAGGGTTTTAGTTGCCAACCAAACCAACACGAAATATGCACTTAGAAACATGGAATCATACATTTCTAAACGAGTTAAAACTCGAGTTTTGACAACCATGATAGTAGCTGTGAATCTGCAAGGTGATGTTACAGGAATGCTGGTGTGATGAAGAACTGCTATGGAATGCTTCGTCATGATATTGCTTCTATTTTTCATGGTTGACAACTCTGGATGTTCCATATTTGGTTTTAAATCTCTTAACATAAGTTTATAAGGAGGTCTTGCAATATGAAGTTTATTCTTCTGATCATCGTTTTGCAAAATTAGGGGTGAATTTCCTTCCTTGAATTTTATGTTACTTGTTTGTAGGTTTGGCAAGCTCTTCTGGTTGTTAGGGCGCTTGTGCTGCCTCCTGTTGAAGACATTGAAACATGGCTTAAATTTGCTTCACTTTGCAGAAAAAGTGGGCGCATTAGCCAAGCAAGGTCTACTCTAGTAAAACTTCTACAGGTTTGTGCCGTGTACCTGGTCTAAGAGGTTGCAGTCTTGTGTTAATTCTTATTCCTGTGTATCCAACTCAAGTTATTTTTCATTCTATCAGTATGACCCTGAAATATCTCCTGAAAATGTACGATACCATGGCCCTCCTCAAGTAATGCTGGCATACTTGAAGTACCAGTGGTCACTTGGAGAGGATTCAAAACGAAGGGAAGCATTTGTTAGGCTACAGGTATTTTATGTCTTTCTCTTGTACTTGTATGGATAGCAGTTATCCGAACTTGTATAATTGTCACCAATCATATGTCTACTTTTCTTGGTCTAGAATTTGGCTATGGAACTTTCAAGTACACCCAACATTCAACCAGTTGCACCATCAGGCTTCACAGGTGGTTTGAGTCCTGGTGTTCCACTGCTTGCTCGTGTTTATCTGAATCTTGGATCGTGGCAGTGGTCACTTTCTCCTGTGCTTGTTGATGAGTCCATAAAAGGTTCTTAGTTGTCATGGTTTGAACTTTGAAGATAATATTATGTTGATAATTTTTCTATAATTTGTTTTCTTCATTTGTAGATATACTCAATGCGTTCACAAAAGCTACTCAATATGCAAAAACATGGGGCAAAGCTTGGCATAAATGGGCATTGTTCAACACAGCGGTCATGTCTCAATACACTTTAAGAGGTTTACCTGATGTTGCAGCACAGTTTGTTGTTGCAGCTGTCACTGGATACTTTCATTCTATAGCTTGTGCAGCAAATTCTAAAGGTGTTGATGATAGTTTACAGGTATGCTACAATTTCTGTAATTCTGCTATATTATGAATGCATGCACATGTCTATATATGTTGGTTCCCGGTCAGGTTAGAGGATACAGGATTTAAAAAAAATATAGGGTACTGGTACAATAATATAATTATTTATTAATTTAATTAATAAAATAATTAAACACCAGTGAAACAAACTTAAGTAAAAATTAATAAAATCTAAGATTTAGAAAATTAATACATGAAATAAATTAATTACATATATAGACTGTATATTGTTAATAATTAATGCATTATGTAATCTAAAAAGTGTTTGCTGCATTGAAACGGATAGAACAAAATCCATTGAAATGCATAAAAGCAAACGCTAAATCAGCCCAATCTGTTTTGAAAAAGACCCAAGTAAAAGAAATAATGAGATACAAGATTTAGAGGCAGGGGATGCAGTAGAAAACACCTGCAGAAATACACAATGAAATGCTAATCAGAGAATGGGGGTGGCCCATGTGTAGACGTGGGTAGAAGTGGCAGGGATGATTTGTGCGAGCTTCTTACTTTTCTCCAAAATGGTTGTCTCCAATAAATACACAATACCATAAGTAGACCTCCTATCAATAGGTGAGCCTGCCTAGTCTGCATTTGAATACCCCATGACTAGAGTGTATCGTTTGTCTTCATACAAAAGACCTTTTACAGGGGCTCTTAGTGTATCAAACAATACAAGTCATTGTGTCCCAATGATCCTTAGTTGTAGAATTGAGAAACTAATTAATGATGCTCACTGCAAAAGAGATATCATTAACACAAGTAATAGTGAGATGGCTCAATTTCCTAGCTAATCGTCTGTACCTTTCAAGATCAATAAGAGGCTCCCCTTTATTTGGTCAAAGCTTGACTTGATTCTATAAGAGTATTGATAGACTTTGAATTTAACATATCTGTCTCCTCTGGTATGTCAATTGCATAATTTCTGTGGGATATTACTATCCTATGTTTAGAATGTGCTATTTTTATGCCAAAGAAATATTTGAGTCTGCCAAGATTTTTTTTTTTTTCTGAAAATGCTTGAAGAAGTGTTGCTTTACTTGTGTGATTCCAAGGTGATAAGAAGTTGGGTTTTTTAAAATTTGGAATGCATCTAAAACTCTTTGTTTTATTAACCAGTATGTTCCATAGGAGACAATCCTGCCTCAAATACATTTTAAAATAGCTAAAATAGAACTTTCTGAAAAAATAATGAGAAAAAAAGACAATGAATATTTGGTACTTTTCTCAAAAGTGAAGTGTAACTTCTGTAAAACTAGTCTCCTAAAAAGGTTAATCATAGTACTTTTTTAAGGTGATCTAAATGCACCTTAGAAATAGGCAAAAAGCACATCAATGGTTTCACTTTTCCTATTTATCCCCCTTTCCCCTTCCTGATAAACATGTTCAGATAAAAAAATGAACTTGTGCTTTATGGTACAATTCTTAGAATAATACTTTTTGCTTTCCAATTTTTTTAACCGTGCTTTTGGCATATCCTTCTTGTGTGTAATCCAATTGACATATGCTAGACCTTTTCATTTGAATCTTAAACTTGCTGTGGCATTGGCTGCAGGACATTCTTCGACTTCTGACATTATGGTTCAATCACGGAGCCACAGGAGAAGTACAAACAGCCTTAAAGAAAGGATTCTCCCTAGTTAACATCAATACTTGGCTAGTAGTTCTGCCTCAAATAATTGCCAGAATACACTCTAATAACCATGCTGTGAGAGAGTTGATACAATCACTTTTGGTCCGAATTGGGCAAAATCATCCACAGGTATGTGGCTGGATACTGTTGAACTTGGACTTGTTTCCATTTGTTAATTTTCTTTTTCACTACCAAGAACTGAAGATATTGTGGACCTGTGGAAGCAGGAGGCTGTTATGATTAGATGAATTTCAGTTTTTTGGCTGTCTGTCCCTATATGAATTCATTTGTTTGTTTTTTTCAACTAGACTTGAGAGAGTGAAGGGGTAATGTAGATTTGCCGTGTTGCTACAAATACATATAAATTGTTTTAGATGATGTTAGGTTTAATACTATGTTAGCTGCATATTCTAATGCTTAAGAACCCAACTCAGTCATCTTTTTTCTACTCCCAAATAATAATGTAAAGCATTTAGATTTCCCCTTTTTGAGAATAATTTCCGGTTTCAGTTAGTTTAAATTCTGTTGTGGGCTTGCAGCAAATGCAATTTTGGTAAAATCAGTACTGCGGTTCTATGATGCTTTTGATGGAGGTAGTTACTAGTAGTAGTTTGAGTCTTTGAGACAAAATTAATAATGAAAAAAAAAACAGAAAAAAGAAGTGTTGAAAAGGCTTTAAGTTTACCTAATGAGTACTGAAGACTCACTTGATTGCTTGACAAATCTGTGGTATGTAGTGCAACCCAATGATTCTTTCTGTTTCCTCTCATCAACTTTACTAGTTGATATAATAATTATGTTACATCTGAAGGAGTAGCACGTGATTAACTTATTGAAACTTCTTTTTAGTTGTATTGTTGCTATGTTACTTCTGAAGGAGTAGCAGTATTTATGTTTTATTTCTTCTGTAGGCTCTCATGTACCCTTTGCTTGTGGCCTGTAAATCAATAAGCAACTTACGCAAAGCTGCTGCCCAGGAAGTTGTTGACAAAGTTCGGCAGCATAGTGGTGTACTAGTGGATCAGGTTTGATAATAATCCGTCCAAAGTTTTTTTTTTTTTTTTACTTCTGCCATTTTAACCATAGTATGGTTTTTTGTCTACAGGCACAACTTGTATCAAAAGAATTGATCAGAGTTGCTATTCTTTGGCACGAACTGTGGCACGAAGCCCTGGAAGAAGCCAGCCGTTTGTATTTTGGTGAACATAATATTGAAGGGATGTTAAAGGTGTTGGAGCCATTGCATGAAATGCTTGAAGAAGGAGCAATGAGAAACAATGTTACCATAAAGGAGAGAGTCTTCATTGAGGTGTGTTAGAATTGATTAATCTCCCTCCCAGTTGTTTGTTTAAACCTTTAGTATTGTCCTTCTTGGAAACCAAACCATGTTTGTTTGTTATCAATTTTTTTCACTTTGGTTTTACCTCATTAATTGTTTTTAATATTTATCCTTACATTCTTGTTATTTCAGGCCTATCGGCAGGAATTATTGGAGGCATATGAGTGCTGTATGAATTATAAAAGAACTGGGAAAGATGCTGAGCTGACCCAGGTATGAAAATTTGGAATTGTAAAATTGTTGGAAAATAGTATTTTGTTAAATCTCTCATAGGGTCCATTGTATATCTATTGTTACCTGTCAGTCTCTAAGGATTTTTACTGAGCCCCAAGCATAGGATGTCACATAACCAATTTATCCTGTCCAAAAAAATAGATATCCTGTACGAGATTTATAGAGATTTGAATGGGAAGAAATAAAGAAAACTTGAATTTGTCTTCAGCTGAATGCACTAATATTGGTCTAACATAATTCCCATGAAATTTTGACCATCCTACCCCGATTGAATCCTCTAAACATAAATAAGAACTGTTCCAAATTTGGGAAATACAATCCATGGTAGGAGAAAGACTTTATCCTTGTAGGAGCTTTAGATCTCCAATTTGTTAGATAATTGAATCTGAAGTTGGTAGTAGGATTTGCTTGCCTGGAAACCTATCCAAATCCAAATTGTAAGGTAGTCAAAAAGTTCTCTCATACTGTTTTCTGAAAAATCGAGGTAGCAAGAAATATTGCAATCTTGTAATAATGTAGAAGTTCTGGATTTCAAAGACTTAAATCAATTAACTGTCATTTTCTCTTGCTGGAGCTAGTTTTTAAATAATTTCTTTATCAGGCTTGGGATATCTATTATCATGTATTCAGAAAGATAGATAAGCAACTTCAGAGCCTTACAACTCTGGACTTGGAGGTAAGAGTGTTGCTTAGTCACTAATTTATTTTTGTTATTGTTATTGGCGCCATGAATGTTATGCATATTCTTTGCAGTCTGTTTCTCCTGAATTGCTAGAGTGCCGCAATTTGGAGCTTGCTGTTCCTGGGACATACCGTGCTGGTAAATTAGTTTTATTACTTCCTTACTGCTGACTTATATTTAGTCTTTAAGTTCACTAAAACTTCCTTATCCTTATTTCAGATGCTCCTGTGGTTACAATTGCGTCATTTGCACGCCAACTTGTTGTCATAACATCTAAGCAACGACCCAGGAAGTTAACCATTCATGGGAGTGATGGTGATGATTATGCCTTCTTATTGAAGGGGCATGAGGATTTACGCCAGGATGAACGAGTAATGCAGGTATTTCCTATCTACTAGGTGATTTGACCTTTGAGCTTGCTGTTTGTATATATTTGGTACCTGGTAAATTTTTTGTATGTTCATTCATCCTGACAAATTACTAAGCACCATCATTATTTTTCTAGCTTTTTGGTTTGGTGAATACCCTGCTCGAGAATTCTCCTAAAACAGCAGAGAAAGATCTGTCTATTGAACGATATGCTGTGATCCCTTTGTCTCCGAACAGTGGTTTAATCGAATGGGTCCCGAATTGTGACACTTTGCATCAACTTATTCGTGAGTACAGAGATGTCAGAAAGGTCAGTTAGAATCCCCTGGGCACTTTCTTCTATTCCCTGCTCTCAGTAGTTCCCTTACTACTGATTTGATTTAAATGTAGTAATAGTTAACTTGTAGATATAAATTTCCATTATTTAACTTTCTTGATTTTTTTTAATCCTTGTTGTACAGATCACCTTGAATCAGGAACACAAATGCATGCTCAGTTTTGCACCTGATTATGATCATTTACCTCTTATTGCTAAAGTGGAGGTGTTTGAACATGCTTTGCACAATACTGAAGGAAATGACCTATCAAGGGTGTGTAATGTTTGTATAAGTTTTACTTGGTATATGATTTTCGATGGACATGTACTTATCTCAAGTTTCACAACTTTCCTACTCTTAGGTTCTATGGTTGAAAAGTCGAACATCTGAGATATGGCTTGAGAGGAGGACAAATTATACCAGGAGTTTGGCAGTTATGAGCATGGTACATTCTTACTAGCAGCCACATTATGTATATTGTATAATCCACCAAATTCCAGCATCTAAGGTGGACTGCGAAATATATGCTTTTAACAAGCTTTTACTCATATGGTGTTTTGATTTTACTATATTTTGAAAGCATTTGTAAGAGGTACTGCCAAGTAGCTTTTCTAAACCTTGACATGGCAATTCAGCTGGGGCATGTTTGAGGAGAGAGATAGGAAGAAAAGGAAGGGAAAGAAGAAATGAAAGATGTAATAGGTTATATAGAGAAAAAGAAAAGAGAGATAGAAACTAATAAGTAGTGTTAAATAGTGTTTGACATTATTTGTGTATGAACATAACTGTTGAAGTTTTAAGCTAGCATAACCACTATCCACTAGGAACATATTTTTCTCCCTAATTGTTGATACGACCTTACTATTTTTGGGAGTTTCCTACCATTGAAGTTGATGACTTCGAAATTTTTTTTGCTATTGAATATCTAAATTAAATTATACATTCCCTTCACTCAAGAGAGATATAAATCAGATTTCTAATTTGTGTTATCAGTTTTTGTCCTTTATAACATTTTGCTTATGGTTTCCTGGCAATAGTATCCTGAATGAGTTTCCAACTGCAATTATATTTTCCTGTGCTTGTTGTTTAATATGATGAGCTAAATTGGTGGTTGGGTTCTGTTTTGTCAGGTTGGTTACCTTCTGGGTTTAGGTGATCGCCATCCAAGTAATCTTATGTTACACCGGTTTAGGTCAGTCTGTGATAAAGAAAGTTAGATTTATGGATAATAATAAAATTATTTCAAGCATCTAATATATGTTATGTGCTGCAGTGGGAAGATTTTACACATAGATTTTGGAGACTGCTTTGAAGCCTCAATGAACCGTGAGAAGTTCCCAGAGAAGGTGCGCTCATTAACTGATTCTTCTTAATTGTGAATGACAGGTAGTGGGAGTATGGATATTTTATTGTATCTTATCTTTTACATTCTAATTCAGGTTCCATTCCGCTTGACAAGGATGCTCGTGAAGGCCATGGAAGTTAGTGGTATTGAAGGAAACTTCCGCTCAACCTGTGAAAATGTTATGCAAGTTTTGCGAACAAATAAAGATAGTGTTATGGCCATGATGGAGGTATAGATACTTAGCTTCCGTTCCACTGCTCTCCCACTTTCTTTACCCAGAGTTTGTGAAATTATATTTATAAATGATGAAAGCAATTTTCTTTGTAGGAGGAAAATTTTAGATTCTTGAAGTTAGAACTTAATGGTTAACTTTTAGTGCATTTTGGTTTAGCATTCCATATATTGAATCAAAATCCTTATCCCATTTGATGTGGTAGACCAGGTCAGCATTGCCATATGATTGAAGTTAATATTAAGAGTACTGTTACAAGAAAAAAGTTAATGGCGAGATGTAAAATGTATAGAAAAAATATCAATTTAATTGAGGACTTGGAGGTGCTAATCAACTAATTTATTTGTTAATTTGTCTGGACTATGTATATCAATATTCAGATCATAGTTTACGATCCATTTTCAGTTCCCATGCTTATAATAGGAGTGAGACTTGGACTTTTTCCAAGTCTTGGGATGTTTAGCATTTACTCATTTTGGTCTGATGATGTGGGTACCCAGGTAGTAGGTAATTGACTTAAATTATTGATTAAAATTGTTTAGTGTGTGGAATTTTTTTAAGGAAAACTATTGGACTTAGCAGTGTTGTTTCTTGGCCCTTATAAGAGGTGATTAGTTATGAATTTTTTTTCAGCGTTGATATAGTTGTGGGTACCAAGGTAGTAGGTAATTGACTTAAATTATTTATTAAAATTGTTTAGTGTGTGGAATTTTTTTAAGAAAAACTATTGGACTTAGCAATGTTGTTACTTGACCCTTATAAAAGGTGATTAATTATGGACTTCTTTTGCAGCATTGATATAGTTATGGTGAGAAGGGAAGTATACCTGAATGTAAACTATAAACTCTTGTTGTGTTTCCTGCCTTTCTCTCTCACGCAATCTTGATCAAAGGAACAAAAAAGTGGTGGATAGTTGAGGTGTTTCTTTTCAATGTGTCACTTAATATTGGAAAGAAAGGAAGGTTTAGAGGGCTGAATCACCACGCTAATGATCTCATATATATATATATATATATATATATATAGATTTTTGTACAGTGGAAGATGGAAGGTCAAAGGACAAAGAAGACTTGAACAAAACCTATTAACAGAGATAGGTACAGCTCATAGATTACAACCTTAAAAATAAGGAACTACTACCTATCAACTACCTGCCTATATTAAATAATAATTCTAACACTCTTCCTCAAGCTGAAGCATACAAATTTTATGTCCCAAGCTTGGAACAACAAAATTCAATCCAAGGTCCCCTTAAGGATTTGGTTAGCACATCTGCAAGTTGATCATTAGATGCAACAAACTCTGTACATATCTCCTTTGACAACAACTTCTCCCGTATAAAATGACAGTCAATCTCTATATGCTTAGTTCTCTCATGAAATACTAGATTAGAGGCAATGTGGATAGCAGCTTGGTTATTACTATACATCTTCATTGTCTGGATATCACAAAATGTGAGTTCTTGAATGAATTGTTTCACCCATATAAGTTCACAAGTAAGAGAAGCCATTGCCCTGTATCCAGCTTCTGCGGTGGATCGGGCTACTACATTCTGTTTCTTACTTTTCCAAGAAATAATATTCCCTCCAAGGAAAACACAATATCCTGTAGTAAAACGTGGGGATCCTACCCAATCAGCATCACAATATCCAGAGATTTTGGTATTTCCTTTATCTTCATATAGCAAACCTTGTCCTGGAGCCTTTTGAGGTTGCAAAAGACAGATCAGGTCTAATAATAGTAAGATAAATAAGTTTCCCAACCAGTCTTCTATATCTTTTTGGATCAGAGAACAATTCACCTTGTCCTGTCATTAACTTTTGATTTGGGTCCATGGGACTGTCTACTGGCCTACAATCAATCATTGTCTCCTTAAGAATAATATCTAAAGCATTATTTCTTTGAGAGATAACAACTCCTTCTTTTGACTAAGCTACTTCAATCTCCTTAGTTTGAAAGTGATTACACAAGTGTTCTTTTAGTTGAGATATTCTGGCAGTATCATTTCCTGTAATCACGATATCATTAACATAAACAATCAAGTAGACATGTGTGACAATAAAAAACTGAATGATCAGTTTCGCTACGTGTCAGCCCAAAGGTTTGAACAATGTAGCTAAACTTCCCAAACCAAGCACGTGGTGATTGTTTGAGACCATAGAGAGAACAACGTAACTGTTAAAAGTCCCACATTGACTAAAGATATGGCCAATCAAAAGTATATAAGGTGGAGGGTAAACCTCATCCTATGAGCTAGCTTTTAGGATTGAGTTAGGCCCAATACCCAAATTTAAGATGGTATCAGAGCCTATCCTAGATCTGTTGTTAGGTCACCCATGTTGTCCACGCTCCATTCCTGAGTGTGGGGGTGTTCTATAAGACCCACGGGCCACCCATATTCATTCACACTCCATTCTTGAGTGCGAAGGGGTGTGTTAATAAGTCCTACTGGCCACTCGTATTCATCCGCGTTCCATTCCTGAGTGTGAAGGGGTGTGTTAACAAGTCCCGTGGGCCACCCGTATTCATCCATGCTCCATTCCTGAGCGTGAGGGGGTGTGTTAAAAGTCCCACATTGACTAAAGATATGGCCAATCAAAAGTATATAAGGTGGAGGGTAAACCTCATCCTATGAGCTAGCTTTTAGGATTGAGTTAGGCCCAATACCCAAATTTAAGAGTAACTTACAAACCAAACTCCCCCTGAGCAACAAAATAAGTAGCTTGCTCCATGTAGACTTCTTCTTCTAAATCGTCGTGAAGAAATGCATTTTGAATATCCAGCTGTTGAAGAGATCAATGAAGAATAGCTGCCATGGCAAAGAAAAGGTGGTAGTTAAGGCCATAAATCTGTGTGTACCCTTTTGTAACTAAGTGTGCCTTGAGATGATCAATTGCACCATTGGGGCCAACTTTAATGGCATAAATCCATCGACATCCAATTGTCTGCTTCCCAGGTGGAAGAGGCACCAACTCCCATGTGTGATTCTGGTCAAGAGCTTGCATCTCGGCAATCATAGCTTGTCGCCATTTAGGATGATTGAGAGCTTCAGTCATATTTTTTGGAATTGAAATTAAGGGTACTGAAGATAGAGATGAACAATAGGAAAGAGACACCCTGTGATAGCTCAAAATTATAAATAGGATGAGGATTACGGGTAGAACGAGTACCTTTTCTGATGGCAATGGGCCAGGCTGAATTATCAGGATCAGGAGCCGTGGTATGGATTGTCGATTGAGAAGAACTTGAAGAGGAGGATTGATCTTAAGCATGGGGCTAGGTGTGAGAGGGGATGATGGTTCAGGAGATGTTGGACTAGGGTTGCGATTGTCAGATTCACTAGGAACAATGGACTCAATTAAAGGAATAGGAAAGACCTCCTGGAGGGAATGTATATCTTGAACACATGAAGAAAAGTAAGGAAACTGTTCAAAGAATGTGACACTAGTAGACATGTAGTACTTCTTGGTTTCAGGAGAATAACACCGATACCCTTTTTGAAGCCTAGAATAGCCTAAGAAGACACATTTCATAGCACGGGCAGAGAGTTTATCTAATCTAGGAGACATGTCATGAACAAAACAGACACAACCAAACACACGAGGAGAAACATGAAAGAAAGGATCATTTGGGAAAAGAATGGAATAAGGGACCTTATTGTTAAGAGAGGATAATGGCATTCTATTAATAAGAAAACAAGCAGTTAGGATAGCATCTCCCCAATAATGAACAGGTAAATGAGCACCAAGTAATAAGGTACGAGCAGTTTCAACCAAGTGTCTATTTTTTCTTTCGACAATACCATTTTGTTAAGGAGTATGGGGACAAGTAGACTGGTGTAAAATGCCATGTGAACTTAAAATTGCAGAAAAATTAGAAGAGAAGTACTCTTTGGCATTGTCACTTCTAAGAATTTTAATTACTTACCAAATTGATTTTTGATTTCATTCAAAAAGGATATAAAAATAGATAACAGTTAAGATCGATCTTTCATCAGATACACCCAAGTACTCCTAGAATATTCATCAATAAATATGACAAAATACTTAAATCCAAAAGATGAGACACGATTTGGACCCCAAATATCTGAATAATAGAGAAAACAGAATTACATCTTGATTCAGATTTTTTTGGAAATGAAGTTCTAACATGTTTTCCTAGTTGGCATGACTCACATTCTAAAATCTGGATACTACTAATTTCAGGGACCATTTTTTTTAATTTTGATAAGTGGGGATGACCCAAACGATCATGTAATAGTTTTGGAGATGGAGATGCAAGGCAGGACACATGTGGATTGGGATCTAAAATAATATAAACCTCTACCTTCATGTACTTCTCCAATCAGACACCCCGTACCATGTTCCTGTATGACATAAGTATTGGCCTCAAAGGTTATTGAACAATTAAAGGACTTGGTTAATTGACTTAATGAAATAAGACTGAAGAGACAAGAAGGAACAAACAGAACATATTTTAGATTTAAGGAAGAAGAGAGACTTGACCGACTCCTTGGGATGCAACTTTGGAACCATTAGCTAAAGTTATGGAATGATGATTTTTTGGAAAGGAGAGGGATGAGAACAAAGATGTATTACCAGAAATGTGATCAGAGGCACCTGAGTCAATTATCCATGAATTTTGATTTTCTACAGATTGTGAGATGCAAGCTGTCGACGAACTGGGAGTGGTAGATAATTGTGCCAAGCTGTTAGATTTCAACCTCAGATACTCTTGATATTCTTCATCTGAAAATTTCGGTTCAGCAGCATCAGTTTTAGATATATGGGCAGTCTTGTCAGGAAAACCGTGCAAAGAGAAACAATTCTCCTGAACGTGGCCCATGCTCGACCACCACGTCCTCCTCTAGCATGGCGTCCTCCTTTTCTATGAGTGGAAACCATGACAGAAGATTCCATAGGTTCATGAGCATTCCTGCTTTGCAAAGTAGGAACACGAAGAAGGCGAGTGGTCAGGCTTTCCATGGATGGGACTTCATGCCCTGTTAGCAGTTGATCTGTAGCATGTTCAAAGTCAGGATGCATGGCACGAAGGATCATCACCATATAAAATTTATCAAATTTCTTTTAATGAATTCACTTCCAAGAACATCTTTAACTCTTCAACAGCAGATTGAGCTTCACTCGTGAAGGATATCATATCATGATCAGATTGTTTAAGAGAGGCAAGTCTATTTGCAGAGTCGTACAGACACTAAATATCATTTGCAAAAATACTGAGCTTTTTTCCAGAAAGAGTTACATGTTCTAAATGATCTAAGAGTACCCAATAATTTGGGCTCCACAGACTGCCACAGTAGTGCACAGAGTTGAAAATCAGTTTTCTTCCACTGTTCAGCCTTATCAGAAGGTACAGTACTTCTATCTTGTTCAAGGTGGTCATGGAGACCTTGGCCAAGGAACCACATTTCAACAGAGGCAAACCGAGAGAGAGAATTTTTTCACTCAATTTTTCAGAAATAATAGTAGGAGTGCCTGAGAAAGAGACAGCAGGTCCAGAAGACATGTTTGCTGGATTTTTATGGGAGACCAGCTAGGGAAGTGAAACAGACATTAGATTTTTCTAGGAAAGAAAAAAAAACTTAAAACAACACCGGAAAGGAAGAACCAAGAAGCACAACAGCAGCGACAAGATCTGGCGGGGTTGGCCGGTGTTCGGAGACGCTTCAGATTCGATGGTCACCGGAAAAAAAAAGACGGCAAGGGCTGGTGCCAGCAGGCGATGGCGGCGGTGACGGTGGCCGGCGGCGGCGACAGGCTGGAGAAGATAGAACCCAGCAGAGCAGGATTAACAAGCTCTAATACCAACTTAATATTGGAAAGAAAGAAATGTTTAGAGGGCTGAATCACCACTCTAATGATCTCATAAGATGGAAGGTCAAAGGACAAAGAAGGCCTGAACAAAACCTATTAACAGAGATTGGTACAGCTCATAGATTACAGCATTAAAAAAAAGGAACAACTACCTATCAACTACCTGTCTATATTAAATAATAATTCTAACAGTGTCTTTATAAATATATTGGATAAATAATCAATAGTGATAATGGTATAGACTATATATGAAGCTGAATAAAGAAGTTGGCTAGATGGACCAGTTAAGAAATAAGGTCTGTTATTAAAGGTTAAGAAAGACGGGTAAACAAAATTATGTTAGTCCTCTTGAAAGTACACTTCTCTTGAAAATATTTTAATAAATTAGTTGATTAATTTCCTCCCTGCATGCAGGCATTTGTACATGATCCTCTAATAAATTGGCGACTTTTTAACTTCAATGAAGTTCCACAAATGTCTATGCTTACTAGCAACCATGTACCTCCTGTTGTAAATACTGAAGAGTCTGCCCAAAATAGAGAGCTTCCCCATCCTCAGCGTGGTGCCCGTGAAAGGGAACTTCTACAGGTATCTTCGTACTGTATTATTTAGTCAGGTTTAATTGTAATTTTGCTTTCCATGTCTAGCCTATATCTAATTTTGGTTCCTAAACCCTATAGTCTTATTTTTTACTTACATTTAGTCCTTACAATTTTAGTTTTTTAATTATTCTAAAGTTCAAATTCAATCTCCCACTTCAAAATTTCATTCAATAATTGACAAAAATATGATAGAGATGTGACTTAATTTGTATTTAAGAAAAAAGAAAGTATAACTAATTAAATAAAAATAGACAAAATATATCAAATGTACAAAAGCTAATTTTTAATTATTAGTGCAATGGTTTGTTTATTTATTTTCTAATAAATCAATGATATATCATCCTTGAGGTCTCGAGTTCTAGCTCTACTGGGGATGTAGTTGTATTAAAACTTGGTTAGGAGAGTTTTGTCATCCATAACGGTACTATTTGGTTCAAGCCCAAATAGGATATGTTTATATATATGTAAATCATTGATTGATATTAAGGTGTGGGATTTCATTTGTACAATTGAAAGACTGAGGTCTAGACGTCATGTGAGGAATTAAAAGTTTAAAACTAGAGGGACCAAGATTGCCTCATGTTAAAATATGTGAACCAAAAGTGTTGATCAAGCCTTTCAGTTGCTTTCTTTTGATTTATGCTCATTTTGTCTACCTGCATGTATAGGCCGTTAACCAACTTGGTGATGCTAATGAGGTTCTGAATGAGCGTGCCGTGGTTGTCATGGCTCGTATGAGTAATAAGCTTACCGGTCGGGATTTTTCAACTTGTTCTTCAGCATCAAATAGTTCCCTTCAGCATGCGGTGGACCATAGCAGCTTAATTTCTGGAGACACCCGTGAAGTTGATCATGCTTTATCTGTAAAATTGCAAGTTGAAAAGTTGATTATTCAAGCCACCTCACATGAAAATTTGTGCCAAAATTATGTGGGGTATGTTCTCTTAACTTGTTAACTTGGTAGTTTTTCTTGTGTAAACGTAAAATTTCACACACACACATAAACACTACTATGATAGATGGCTTGGCAATCTCTCTTTCTTTTATTTTGTTAATGTTTTTTCTCTTAGATAAGATTTAAAATACTTCGTTAACTTCTTAATTTGATTTGATATTGTTGTAAATATAAATTCCGTGTCTTAACTTAGAGCTTAACTATTAGGATAGTGGGTTCATGGCATGGTACTAGGCTGATATGAGCAAGTGTTATAGAGTTTGATCCTTGTTGTCTCCATTCAAGAGGCAATTACTCTAACCTCTCCTGACGCTAGAGGTTATTACATCTAACCCCTACTTGTTTGAAAAATTATACTCGACCTCCCTATTTTATTAGAACTCTTTACAAACACACCACTTGGTATTGATGGATTGTTAGACATTATTGAAACATGCTAAATACGTGACTATTAATTTAACAAGTTTCAATATGATAATGTTATCTTTCTTTCTTTATTTATAATATTATTTAACATTAGGACTTTGCATTCACTATGTTTTGGAGACTTAATAAATAAAGTCATAGAGGCCTTCAACACAAAATGAATGCAAAGTCCCAATACTAAATGATAAGTAAATAATATAATATTGTAATATGAAAACTAGTTTAAAATAAAGTTCACATGGTGACATGTTTCCATCAAGTTTTTAATGATCCATTAATACCAAGGAGTGAATTTGTAAATTGTAAGAAGCTTCGGTTAAACAGGAGAGTTAAGGTGTAACATATCAAACAAGTAGGGTATCAAACAAGTAGGGTTTCAGTATAATAAACACTAATATCAAAGGATGTCAGGACGATTACCTCTTCTTTTAATAAAGAAGTTCAATTCTGCCCAAGGTAGTTGGGCTTGCGCATTGTCTATGCTTTAATCCCAAAAGCTCGTGTTGGAAATATAATATAAAACTATTTATGTATCCTGTCCCTACAAGTTAAACTTTTGGAATATATATATATATATATATATATATATATATATATATAGAGAGAGAGAGAGAGAGAGAGAGAAGATGTAACATGAGAAAAGTTCTCTTTTGTGGGAGTGAGAGGAATGAATATGAGCCGTACAACCATTCAAATAGATGGTTGATATTAATTATGTAAGTTTTTTAAAAAAGTCATGTGAGTTTTTAAAAAGTAATGTGACCTTTTAAGTGATCATGTGACTTTAAAAAGTTTTTAATCTCAATCATTCATGTATGGTTATACCGTGCAAATTCACTCATCTCATTATCATATAAGAAAACTTTTCTCATAAGATACATCCCATATATATATATATATATAAGCTTTCTTGAGTGTGTTGAATCATGACTTACATATTTTTCTTTTATCTTCTTTTTCAGGTGGTGCCCTTTCTGGTAAAACTCCAGGAGCAGTATATATTGTATATAAACTGTACATAGTGAAGACTTGCCATGGATCCAAGTCTCGCATTCCTCCCTTTCCCTTACCATTGCATCATCTCTAATATGTGAATGATATGTACAGCCATTTGACACATACCATTGCATCATCTCTAATATGTGAATGATGTGTACAGCCATTTGACACATACTTGGTCCTTGTGGTTCACATTTTGGCTAGGTCTTTGTATATATTTTCTTCCCATTAGGGAGTTTGTGTTCATTAGGAACTATGTCTTAGTCGTGACAATGTACATTGATTGTGGATTATTAGTTGAGACATGTATGATTAGCTGTTGTGAATTTAAATACAAATGGAAACCCCACGCCACGCATGAATGATCACACTTATGACCTTATCCGGTGAGTTTGATCATGAAAGACATTTGTGGATTTTAAGTTTGGAGTTATCTCTCCAGAATTTCAATGTACATTATGAGGCAGACTCTACATTAATCAGCAACATGGTGAATTATAAAAGCTGTCGTTCTTAAGCTTCGTTTAGCCTAGTTAAAAAAAATCTACAATTGGATCCTTTAAGATTATTGCGCCTGCTTCAATAATTATCAGAGTTTACTATCGATAGTTCTCACTGGAAGCAATCATGGTATTCTAGGTAATTTAATACCGAGTTATTTACTTATATAATCATTAGGAGGTGATTGAACAAATCAGATTTCTCCGAGACAATGTCATGATTGTGTAGAACTTAGCTATTGTGTAGAACGGAAGTCATGCCGAATGGTGTTAACAATTGAAAGGATATTGCAGAGGATCCAAATGAGTTTCTCTTACAGCCAATGTAATAAGCAAAAATATAAAGCCACAAACAAGTCTAATACACCTTATACTATAAGTTAGTAGCCTTATATTTCACGTGCTACATATTCCATTATTTTTGAATAATGAAAAAATATTTGTAGGGGATGGAGTTAGTTCCATTATAAAGTAGATGTCACTTGAACTAGATTGTCTCTAATGAAGGATACCTAATTACCTATCTTTATATTTAAGAATCATTAAATATAAATAAATTTTTTTACATTAATGATGAATTCTTTCTATTGATTGATATACCTTATTTCAACTTGGGTAAGACGAGTCATTATGAATAAAGTTTTGACAACAAATACTGTTTCAATGTGCATAAGGATACAAGATAAAATCCCTACACAATTGTTGTAACAACTTGCTAATATGAGATTAACGTTATAAGCTAACATCTCCAATCCAACCTTACAAGATTATAGAGGATATGATTTCTAATGCAATTCCATTATAAGGTTTGACCTTAAACTAAAAATACCCTTTTATTTAACGAGTTGGAGGTTCTAGTAAGGACATTTTTCCTCTTTGTAGGTGCATCTCAAATCTAACAAGAGCAACCACTAGGTCAACATGTTTGTATACTCAGATACCTTGCTAGCTCATAGCCTTGATACCTAATTTAGATCCTCACTTGGCTGAAATATGTGAGTGATTTGTATGGCCTATATCAATTCATTCATACCAGACATATCTCATAATCATTTTGATGCAAATGGTCTACTTAGAGTTTTGTTTTTTCCCTTTTTCTCACTAATATTGAGTTCATAATTAACAATTATTTTTTCCCCTTAAGATATGATTCAAACTCATTTCCAAACTCTAACTTGAGATACACAATCCATGTTATTAACAACTAATTTTGATAATTTACCATCAATTTTACGCCTTCAAAAGATCATCTAAATATTCTAGATAAAGGTTTAGGGTCATAATAGATTATTTTAACGTAATAATAGACGAATTTAAAAATTCACTCTACCTTTTTAACTAGTAAAATCAATAATAGTAGTATGATTAAAATTGTTGTTAATGATACTAAAAGCTATACACACACAATATTATTAGGAGAGTTATTCTATTTATCACCTTTTTAGGTTTAGTTGCATTGAAGAAAACCAAAATGTAACTTAAATTCATTTTTTTAGAATAAAACACATGTTCTTGGGGTTTCCCACTTGCTTAATCAATTGAGATATGTCCCATTAACAAACTTAATTTCATCTGAAAATTAAGAAGCATATATTTTAAATAAGAGGGAAGGAGAGTAAAAGTTTACATATCTTGATGCGAAATCATCATATGATGAAATTCTATGGCAAGCGCACTAATCGTTAAAATGTAGAATATTTGTATCGTCTCATAGGGATTGCGTTAAGTATCACAATCTTGAGAAGTCTCTAGCCCAACCTTACAACAAAAGCCATTCTGTTTTCAGGTTTTTTGTATTTATATTGTTTTTGTGAATTTTCAACAGTAGTGTCACTAACAAATAACCTATTCCAGAAAAACAAATTGGAATTAAAATCGAAATCAACACACCATAAATCATAAATTCGCATGAACTGGGCATCAAATGCAATTAAAGCAGAATCCAATTTGACATATGGATAACTCCTAATCTCTTTGGCAATTACCACTAGTCCAACCAAGACTAACCCTAATCCCTTAGTTTCCAGCTTCAATTGAATTTAATTACGAAATTATGGCAAACCCTAGCACTATCCTAATTCCTTAGGTATAAGCAACTAAGTCAGCAAATGCAAATAAGAAACTCTCACCATGATTCCTCTTTAATGAGAATTTCATAATGGCCATTGATTTACCAATCCAAGGGTTAAAGATTAACAATTGTTGTGTTCAGAACCTACTTCAATTGCATCTTCAGCTTTACTCAATTGAGATTCAGAACTATGAAGGCCTCATTCAATCCCAACCCAAGGGAATTACTCACACATGGATAAGAACGAAAATGGATTACAAAGAATGAAAGTTAGGGATGAGAACATTTAGTGAGAGAAAATATTTAGAGAGAGAAAAGAAATCAGAGAGTGAAAATGAATTTAAGAATTATTTATTAGTTACTACTATGGGATCCCCTCATTACATTTATATATAACTTTTTAACCAAACTACTTACCTAGGCTAAATATTTACAATCAATGCCATTAATGCATAAGTATAATAAATAGTTAACTTAAGTTAACTAAAATACAAAAGTACAAAGTGTGAAAATGCCTAAGTTAGGTGCCTGTGCCTGGGTGTGTGAACGTTGGACTCCAGTGTTTAAACGTTAGGGAAGTGATCCATGAAGTAGCAAGTAAGTGTTTAGACGCTAGGACCTAGCGTATAGATATTGGAGCTTTGGACTTGGTCTGATGGTGATAAAATATGAGCGTATGAATGTAGCGTGAGGTGGGCGTGGCAACGCTTGGTCCCTGGAGTGGTGTGATGCTGAGCGTATAAGCTGGCATGTGGGCTGCGTATGGATGCTTGGCTCCTATAGGCACCAGATTGTGAAAGTGGTTCCCAGGGTGTGCATATGCCAATGGGCGTATGTACACATGGAAGGTGGACGAATGCATAAATATTGAGTGTGGGTCTTAGCGTATATATGCTGGTATGACTTGAAGGCTGAAGCTGAGCGTGGCACCTAGCGTAGGAGTCAGCATGCATACGCCAAGCCTCTGGATCATGGCACTTGGTTTAGTTGCTTGGCACTTGATTCATGCAATTGCTCCCTTGTGCCTCCTTGATCATGGTCCTGAAACATACATAACAACAAACAAACCAGCGTACCAATGTTTACTCAAACAGAGGTACGTTGGGGTAAAAATGCTAGAATTTAAATAATTAAAATATTAAACTAAAATTCAAATAATTTATAAAATGGATAATTTACTCAACTTAGTAAATATTTACTGATTTTTCCTCTGAATTAATAATTAAGTACTCTTAATTAAGAAAATACAACAGAAAATAACCTAAATAAATAAGCCTTTTCAAGGCTTATCAGATCTCTCAAAAATAGTTTACTAAGTACACATCACTAAGAAAAAATAATTTTTTCATTCACTACTTAAAATGCAATGGTTGAAAAATAAAAATAAAAAATTATAAAGTTTTGTTGGTGAAACATACACTTAATTACCCATAAATTTTCTAGTTTTCTAATCATACACTTTATCCTAGCCAATTAGAATCGCAACAAGGAATTCTTGCATTGGCAATCTGTAACATCCTAATCCAAATTTACATTTATTTATATTTACTTAATTAATTTCCGCAATAAATTTTTCACTTTAAATGAATGTTTAAGTCTTAATGAAAAATGACATTTACTTTTCTTAACCCAATGAAACTGATGAAACGAACGCAGGGTAATATCCGATTGGAGATACTTCATTTGACCAAGCAGAATTAGGAGCGACGGGAGAAGAAGAGCGGAGGAAGGAAAAGAAGACAGAGGGGGAAAAGGAGAGAAAAACAGGGATCACTAGCGTGAGCGAACCCCAAGGTACCTAAACAACCCGAGAGTCGCTTAAGCGAGCGTCGACTCGCTTGAGCGAACACCTTCCTGAAATCTGAGTGAATACATTTGACTCGTTACTACTCCTCACTTAGGGAGCTTCGTCCAACCACAACTCCCTCGGAATAATTCACTTCTTTCACTCGTCTAATGCTTCTCCGGATATCCGCACTCGGTGAATGCTCTATCCTCACTTCTCTCAGAAGAAATTCAAATTTCCCACTCGGCATGTCTAATTCCTCCTCACTCGAAATCTCTATACATTCCCTCACTCAAAATTCTCTCCCAGTCAATCCCACGAGGAACATCCTAACCTTCTCGACTCGCTTGATTACTCCTCACTCGGGGGGCGGTTCTGTTAGCTAACGAATTGCCATAACAACCATGAGAGTATGTAAATAGACTAATGTATTTTAAAATGCAGATTCTCATCTGATTCAGTCTTAGTTAACACACAGCTAATAATAACACTCAGAAATTACTCATACACACATATAACTCTACTGAATCACTCAAAGTCACTCGGGCCCTGGCATCAATCTCCCCCTTGGCGCGACTCTATGGCTCCTCCCTCCTCCTTGTCACTGGTTACTAAATTGAAACAACAGCAAGGGTGAGTGTTTGGCATTGTAATTAATGTAGAATGGAATTTAACAGATATATATATATATATATGCATTAAGCATCATTCGGAAATCATAACAGTTTACTCAATAATTACATTATTTACAATCATTAAAGAGCCAATTCGTACTTATTAAATATGTCAACGTTTCACTCTGAAATCTATCAAATCGCACTCGAAAACATAGTGCATTACATACGATAAACATATTAACCCAAACTAAGCAATTACATCACATTTATCATAATCACCACTGACTCTCATACAATCTGACTCCTAGTATCCGGATACTAAAGGATTGGCCTTCAGCTGGGGTCCTACTTGATACCCTGTGAACCCTGCTTGGTTCACCGAGTCCTGCTTGACTCTCCACCTCGACCACTGGGTCCTACTTGACCACTGGGTAGCTCAACTGGGCACAAAAACCACAGGAGCCAGAAATGAGGGGTATCATATACCGTCGGCCATCCCATACCACATAGTCATTCAATAATTCACATTTAACATATTAACATCAACTTCTCATCACTCGGGTGACCTGCTTGTCAACCCAATTTCACTTAACACCGATTATTTTGACATTAAATATTTCAAAGTCATAACATGATAAACTCAACCATACACCCGATCCTCAACTGATCGATATACACAGTCACATATGTACAACGCAAACACATAACTACGTTCAGTAACATTTTCTTAACCTGCTTACACCACCCAACGACCTGAATAAGAAGTAAGTCCTATTCTAATTAATTATAATCTGAACACCCCCTTACCTTAGTTCCACGCTTCGATAATCTGCTCCCTGTGTCAATTCCTGCCTCTGAGCACTGGGTTCACAGTCTCAGTTCCGTCACACAGTCTTCCGTTGCTTAACCTACTACCTTAAAGCCTCGATCACAGGAATGGGGTTCGATTGAAGTTCAGACACAAATGGAGTCCTCCTCTAGCGCATGCAACTCAGCAAAAAGAGAGGGGAAAATGAAGAAGATGGAACAGATCAAAAGAAGGAGTAGTTCGTAAATAATGAAGAGGGGGAGAAAGAATTTCCTTTTATATACAAAGCTCAGGGGCAAGATCGCCTTTTCCCTTATTTTATTTGTATTCTTATTAAATTTTAATCAACTTTATCACACTGAACTCTTTTATAGTTATCAAATCAATTACACTTATTTATTTCCCACAACGTTTAATTATTCATAATTCTCTAATAGTTCGCAAGAGTATAGGCCCAATCTGAACATCGGCCAACCGGTATTCCAACATAGTGCCCACACCTTAGAAATCTGAGCTACCATTTGAGAGATCGGATATCTCATCCGCTCTCACCTCTTGGTTATGTACACGCGTTGTTTCAGTCATTATGAGGTTGATCCGGGCTATAGCTCCGAGTGAGACGCTTTCCTCACACCGGTTAGTCCAAGACCGCATCTCTCTGTCTGTTCTCCCTTGTACATCCAATCTTCAACCCTATCTGCCCACGCTTCTGAGACCGATCCCGACACCGGATTTCCCGACTCCGGCTCAGACAGAATAATTACTAAATAAAATTTCTAAAACATTTACTAACATTTCCCATTTTTATAATTCTCATTAAATCATCAGGGATGTTACACAATCTAATTTTTTTTACCATTATTTCATTTATTGGACTTTCCATCTTCAAAGGAAGTAGTAATCAATGAATCTTAATTGTTAAAGAATGAGCCAATGAACTACTCAAGATGCAGGCTGTGTACTATTCCATGCCTTGCTCTCTACATCTACTCGATCCATTTTTTGGTGTCGGCTTTCTTGTAGAAAAACTAACGCCATACCAAATACCATGAATTAATAAGATGCTTACGAACACTACACCTCCAACTATTCATACCACCTGCATTGGATTTTACTAAATTCATTAGTACCAAGATGTTTTTAGGTATAACAAAGTTCAGAAGAAATTAATAAATAGCAGTGCTAAGCCAAAATCAAGAACAACTTTGAGTCCATGACTGAGAATACATCTAAGTTTTACATGTTGCCAAAAATCATCACCATTATATTTTAACAAATACTGCTTGCATAACATCAATATTGGAGTAAACCTATAAATTAGACCTTGATTTTTTAAGCATAAATCAGATTAATCTGTGTTTTAAATCAATCACTTTAGTTTTTGACTTAATGTATATCTAAAGCACATCATTTTAGGTTGTATTTTGTAGGCATTTTTAGGATAAATTGTATGAAATAATGCTCTTTTCCCTCATTTATTACTTGGTTTGCTAGTTTTGTAAAAATTACAGGTTTGAAGACCATTTTTGGACTACATATGAATAGCAATGCGCAACGAAGCAATTGCGTGCCAAAAAGAATTGAAAAATGAAGAAAAATAGGACCCCGAACAGTGCATTCCACGGCCAGGCCCTAGTGGGAACCATGACCATGGAGCAATTGGGTTAACAATTGAGTTAGGAGGGTCTAGAGTGAACCACGGCCAAGCAGTCGTGGGCATTATGGTCGTGGTGTGTGTCTGGCCTATTAATTATGTGTTTTTACATCTATTTAAAAGGGGAGAGGCTATGTTTTAGAGGACCCACTCTTTAGAGCTAGAGACACTTTGCATAGACATAAAGGGTGACTTAGGAGGACCCTTTTCAAGGATTTTTAAGGAGGAGAACACGAAGGGAACAAAGAATAAAAGACTTTACATATCTTGTGGTTTGTTTTAGATTCTTGGTTTACCTTTGGTTTGAATCTTTGTAATCCTTGTTTTATGGGTTGCGTAACATCCCTGATGATTTAATAAGAATTATAAAAATGGGAAATGTTAGTAAATTTTTTAGAAATTTTATTTAGTAATTATTCTGTCTGAGCCAGAGTCAGGAAATCTGGTGTCGGGATCGGTCTCAGAAGCACGGGCAGATGGGGTTGAAGATCGGATGTACAAGGGAGAACAGACAAAGAGGTGCAGTCTTGGACTAACCGGTGTGAGGAGAGCGCCTCACTCGGAGCTATAGCCCGGATCAACCTCATAACGACTGAAACAACGGGTGTACGTAACCAAGAGGTGAGAGCGGATGAGATATCTGATCTCTCAAATGGTAGCTCGGATTTTCGAAGTGTGGGCACTATGTTGGAATATCGGTTGGCCGGTGTTTAGATTGGGCCTATACTCTTGCGAAGTATTAGAGAATTGTGAATAATTAAACGTCGTGGTAAATAAATAAGTGTAGTTGATTTGATAACTATAAAAGAGTTCAGTGTGATGAAGTTGATTAAAATTTAATAAGAATACAAATAAAATAAGGGAAAAGGCGATCTTGCCCCTGAGCTTTGTATATAAAAGGAAATTCTTTCTCCCCCTCTTCATTATTTACGAACTACTCCTTCTTTTGATCTGTTCCTTCTTCTTCATTTTCCCTTCTCTTGTCGCTGAGTTGCATGCGCTGGAGGAGGACTCTATTCGTGTCTGAACTTCAATTGAACCCCATTCCTGTGATCGAGGCTTCAAGGTGAGTCCACTGATCTGTTTTATTTGTGACCACTTATCCTATTCGTTCTCTGGCGATCACGGGCCATGCATGGCTGTATTCGAGTCCGTTCTCCACTCCTTTGGTGAGTGTGAGCCCAAATACGGTCTATGAACTAAGGGCATTGAAGTGACGGGCTTTACCTTATGATCCGTAGGTAGTCGGTTAAGCAACAGAAGACTGCGTGATAGAACTGAGACTGCGAACCCAGTGCTCAGAGGCAGGAATCGACACAGGGAGCAGATTATCGAAGCGTGGAACCAAGGTAAGGGGGTGTTCGGGTTATAATTAATTAGAATAGGACTTATTTCTTATTCGGGTCGTTGGGTGGTGTAAGCAGGTTAAGAAAATGTTACTGAACGTAGTTGTGTGTTTGCATTGTACATATGTGACTGTGTATACCAATCAGTTGAGGATCGGGTGTGTGGTTGAGTTTATCATGTTATGACTTTGAAATATTTAATGTTGAAATGATCAGTGTTAAGTGAAATTGGGTTGGCAAGCAGGTCACCCGAGTGATGAGAAGTTGATGTTAATATGTTAAATGTGAATTATTGAATGACTAGGTCGTGTGGGATGGCCGACGGTATATGATAGCCCCTCATTTCTGGCTCCCGTGGTTTTTGTGCCCAGTTGAGCTACCCAGTGGTCAAGTAGGACCCAGTGGTAGAGGTGGAGAGTCAAGCAGGACTCGGTGAACCAAGCAGGGTTCACGGGGTGTCAAGTAGGACCCCCAGCTGAAGGCCAATCCTTTAGTATCCGGATACTAGGAGTCAGATTGTATGAGAGTCAATGGTGATTATGATAAATGTGATGTAATTGCTTAGTTTAGGTTAATATGATTATCGTATGTAATGCGCTATGTTTCCGAGTGCGATTTGATAGATTTCCGAGTGAAACATTGACATATTTAATAAGTACGAATTGGCTCTTTGATGATTGTAAATAATGTAATTGTTGAGTAAACTGTTATGATTTCCGAATGATGCTTAATGCATATATATATATATATATGTTAAATTCCATTCTACATTAATTACAATGCCAAACACTCACCCTTGCTGTTGTTTCAATTTAGTAACCAGTGACAGGGAGGAGGGAAGAGCCATGGAGTCGCACCAAGGGGGAGATTGATGCCAAGGCCCAAGTGACTTTGAGTGATTTAGTAGAGTTATATGTGTGTATGAGTAATTTCCAAGTGTTATTATTAGCTGTATGTTAACTAAGACTGAATCGGATGAGAATCTATATTTTAAAATACATTAGTCTATTTAATACTCTTATGGTTGTTATGGCAATTCGTTAGCTAATAGAACCGCCCCCGAGTGAGGAGTAATCAAGCGAGTCGAGAAGGTTAGGAGTTCCTCGTGGGATTGACTGGGAGAGAATTCTGAGTGAGGGAATGTATAGAGATTCCGAGTGAGGAGGAATTAGACGTGTCGAGTGGGAAATTTGAATTTCTTCCGAGAGAAGTGAGGATAGAGCATTCACCGAGTGAGGATATCCGGAGAAGCAATAGACGAGTGAAAGAAGTGAATTATTCCGAGGGAGTTGTGGTCGGACGAAGCTCCCTAAGTGAGGAGTAGTAACGAGTCAAATGTAGAATGACCAAGTGAATGGTGGTGGTGTGTCCTCCGAGTGAAACCCATTTGCCGAGTGAACCACTCTTCCCGGGTGAAATCTCTCGAGAGTCAGTTAGTGTGTATTATTCGCTCAGATTTCGGGAAGGTGTTCGCTCAAGCGAGTCGACGCTCGCTTAAGCGACTCTCGGGTCGTTTAGGTACCTTGGGGTTCGCTCACGCGAGTGATCCCTGTTTTTCTCTCCTTTTTCCCCTCTGTCTTCTTTTCCTTCCCCCGCTCTTCTTCTCCCATCGCTTCTAATTCTGCTTGGTCAAATGAAGTATCTCCAATCGGATATTACCCTGCATTCGTTTCATCAGTTTCATTGGGTTAAGAAAAGTAAATATCATTTTTCATTAAGACTTAAACATTCATTTAAAGTGAAAAATTTATTGTGGAAATTAATTAAGTAAATATAAATAAATGTAAATTTGGATTAAGATGTTACAGGTTGTATAGATTCAATAAACTTTTGTGATTTCTTTGTTTACCATGAGTGCTAGAATCCTTGTTCTTGGGATTTAGGGGCTGATTTGTGATGTAATCGGTGAAATCTATGTTGCCTTATCAATGAAATCTGTGTTTACTTTTAATTATTGATTGCCTTATTTGCTCATTGATCTAGACATAGGTGTGAGTTATCTTTAATTAATTCTAGGGATGGACTCAAAAGGTGAACCAGATTAATCAAATTCAAGAATTGAATCTAAGATTAAATATTAGGATGACCTAAAAATAGAACTTTATTTAATCTTTTGAGGATCAAAGTTTTCTTATAATTAAATTAAGGGATAAACTCAAAATATGAACCTTTTTATAGTTATGTGAATTCACGATTTCCATTATTCTTTATAACTTGGTTTCTAAATAAAATGATAGTTTGATGTTTGAGTTATAACTTAGATTCAGATGTGGTGATAGTACGTTTGATTTGAGTTATTAACTTGGTGGGGAATTAAACGACAGTTTGTTTGATGTCTAAGTAACCTAACTGAACTCAGAAAAGGGAAAGTTAGAACTTTAGGGGGTTGGTCTTAGTAAAATTGAGACTAAAAGATAAGGTAAAATCTTTAAACACCATTACAAAGCAATTCATACCCTAAAAACCCAAAGATACGTTTTAATTAATTTCATTCCCTGAGAACTTTTGATTTGTACTTTTTAATTACTTTATTTTTTTTATTTCTTTGCATAAAATCTCTATTCTTGGTTGTTTAGATAGATAGGATCATTATTCTGTGTACCTGAGAACATGGTCATTGTGGAGATGATATTTTTTTATATTACACGAGAAACTCATACGCTTGCGGGGTGTCACTTAACAATAACTCAATCATTTTAGTCTTTTAAAGTTAATGATTGAATTGACTCATGCTTACAAAACTAAGAACTAATTTAAGGGTTTACTCTCAATATGGCATTCATATAATTTAGTGGTCTTCATGGAAACCAAGTAAAGGGCAGCATAAACAACGACTAAATCCCAATTAAGTTCAACAATGCACCCAAGCTAAAAGTATTTCCTGGAGAAGCAATTCATGAGGATGTGTTGTAAATTTTTTTCCTGAGTTACCCTTGAACCTAATATGAATAAGCCAATAAAGAAACCAGGTTCCCTATGGATATTTATCTTCAACACTACCTTTGAGAGGGAATGTCCGCAATCATCATTAAATACCAAAAGAAACAAGGAAATACTAAGCAGAAAGTGTAAAAGGGTTAGAAGAAAATGTTGCTACCAAATTATTTTGTCATTTAAATTTTTTAATAATAATAATAAATAAATAAATAAATAAAATCATCAATCTAACATAGGATTTAATTTTTTTAAAAAAAGTGAACATGTGAGCTTTTTAAATCATCATCAGAACCATAAATTTTGAATTTCTTTTTTTTAAAAAATGGAATCTAATATTAGAATTTTAAAATTCAAATAGGAAAGGAAAGTTTAAAATTTGACTTTTTATGATTAGAGAAAAATGATGAAAGAATTTTAAGGAATGATAGAGTTTTTTTAGAATGAGATAGAGCTTTATATATATATATATATATATATATTATAGAAAAATAGAAATCAGGATATTATATATTTTATATATATATAATGCATGGATGAAAAGATGGGATGATGTATTATTATTATTATTATTATTATTATTTATTATTATTATTATTATTATTATTATTATTATTATTATTATTATTATTATTATTATTATTATTATGGTTGCTGGAGATAAGGGAACAGAGCCACAGATCAGGTCTTTATAATATATATATATATATATATATATATATATATATATATATATATATATATATATATATGAGTAACGTAGTTGAAAACAGGAAGAGGAAAATCACGCTAGTAGAAAAGGGAATTAGGTTTTGTAATTATAGGCAAATAGAGAAAAAAAATGGTTCACGCCATTTAGAAAAAAAAAAAGAGGCGAGACTAAATATATCTATATCTATTATAAAGAGGAGTTTCTAAAAACCCCTATGATAATGGAATTTAACAAGTGTCACTCTCTGGTGCACCTATTTTCCTTCCAGAATCCCCTTCCCCCTTGATAGAAAGTGGAATATAACAAGTATCAACCTATGTTAATTCTTATTCCCTCCAAACATCTTCTCCTCTTATTCTATTTTTAATAAATCTTTATTTTAATTAAAAATTAAAATTTTAAGCGCCCATTCACTGCTCTAACCAGGCGTCTTTTCGTCTCATTTCTCTCACCTTGGCTCACACTAGAAGGTTGGCTCCATTTCCTTTCTCTTCCCTTCCCGCATGCCTCAACCTTTGTTCTCCTCTTAATTTCTTCGCTCACACCATTGTGACTTTTCCTTTCTCTTCCTCTTCCGCTACTTTCTCTCCCTCTCTCTTCCGCTACTTTCTATCCTTTTCTGTATTCCCCATTGCAAGGTACACAATTTTAAAATTTCTTTGATGGTTGGTACACAGTTTAAAATTTCTCCCTTTCCTTTTTTATCTCCTTTTCATATTTTTTTTCCTTTTTGTTTTTTGACCATGAGGTTTCAGAGAATTTGAAAACCTTAAACCCCAAAGTCTTCGTTGGTTTTCAAGATGACGAAGGGTATTGAGATTCTTTATGATGAAACTGATGTAAAGGTGATATTCTTTTATTCTTTTTTTTCCATGTTATTATTTCAAATGACGCTTTTATGTTCGTTCGTCATCTCCCTCTCTATACTCCCCATTGCAAGGTACACAGTTTAAAAATTTCTTTCTTCATATACCTCTTTTCATCTTCTTTTGATATTTTTCCTCTTTTGTTTGATTGTCATATCCCTCTTTAAAGTGTCATGCAGGTTTTTTGACCATGAAGTTTAGAGAATTTGAGAACCTTAAACAACTTTGTCTCTTGTTGGTTTTCAAGATGACGAAGGATATTGAGATTATTTTTTATGGAAGTGATATTCTTTTAACCTTTTTTATTTTTTCTTGCATGTTATTGTTTCGAACGAGTTGATATTCTTTTCAATTTATATTCTTATGTTAATTTTTTTTACTTTATTGCCAAATCTTCAACCTGTGTTTTCATGTTATAAATGTTCTTTTAAAATTTCAAGCACCAACAAACTAAGAGAATGTGGCTTTGGACCGGTCTATAATGTAATAAACTTTGTTTGAACAAAGGTCTTGATTTTATGTTCAATTTCTTAGAATTTCAGATGATGATTTAGGTATTCTGATTGATGATTTGTAGGGTATTTTGATTGATGGACAAGAGATAGTAGTTAAAAGGCTGTCTAACAACTCTGGTCAGGGTTTGGAGGAGTTCAAAAATAAAGTTGTATCATTAACCAAACTTCAGCATCATAGTCTTATGAAGCTTCTTGGTTGTTGCATTCAGGGAGAAGAGAAATTGTTAAACTATGAATACATGCTCAACAAAAGCTTGAACTACTTTATTTTTGGTTTGAGTCTGTAATGTTTATACTTCTTTTTTCTTATAGCTTGCTTCGTAGATATCTTGAGAGTGTAAGTGGTATTCTAAAGTAAATCGATCCATTTAAATCATGCAAAAACGAGGGAGAATCAATTGTTTCTATAAATTTCTTGCTCAACAAAGCATTTGGTGTTGACCGATTAATGATTAAATGTTTACAAAATATCATTCAACTATGGAAATTGGCAAGGGTCAAGCAATGATGCTACACAGGTGACACCATATGTGATCAATGGAGAGACTACTTCACCAAAACTATCTGATGAAAGCCGTACCTTACAAAATTCTTCTAATCAAGGTTCCCTCACAGCTGACACTCCAAGGTCCCTTGGTTCTCAATTCATAGAGACATCACATGAAGACCAAGATATATTCTAGAATTCAAATAATTGTACTTAGACGAGCAAATCCTCTAGAAAATCCCTGGTAAGTAATACTGCATTATATTATATAAGAAAAACTTATTAACTGGTGTTATAAATATACCACTCCCTTAAATTTTCAATATATCCTATCCTAACATAGTTTTTAGGAAAAAAATTTCGTTCTTAATCCCCCTCCTCCTGCACTTACCAAGAAGAAGCCATCCTTGGCTCTATTAAAGTTCAAGGATGAAGAAAAAAACTCTTTAAAAATCTTAAATAATTTTAACCCTTAAAAAATTTAGAGTCAATCAAAACTAAAAATTCATTGATATTTTTTATTAATTGCTGAGATTATCAATATTTGTACCACTTCACCAGCTACATAATCAACATGCACCAATTTTTTAAAATTAAAATAAGATTATTTATAGTTTAATATTAAAACCACATACAATAATTATCCCAACCTTATCATCCCTCATTTAATTAGGCAAAAATAAGTAAACAAAATGATGAGAATTGTTATTTATAATTTACAGAAAAGAAAGGATGAGAACGGGATGAAACACACATTAGGGTAAGTGATATTTTAATCAATTTGCTATTTACAAAAAAGTAGGCATTTAAGCCGAGTTAGCTCTCAGATTCATTTATGTGTGCAAATTGCTTCTGTTAGCTAAGCTTTTGTGCATTGATTTTTGCATATTTTGGGAGAATGAGAAGGTCCGGTTAGATTACAGGTCAGTGAATATAAATACTCTGGATGATGAGGTTGAGTCATTTCCTCCTAAACTATTATGGATAGTTTATGTTGATTATTTCTAGAAATATCGAATCATACCCATGAACAGTGTCCTAGGAGAACTTTCAAATTGCATTTTCAAGTATCTAGAGCAGCCCAAACTTGAATGTATAAAAAGTATGGCAATTTTAGATAATTTATAATATGCTATTCGTTCTGTATTAGAAATTTCATCCCCGTTGAAGTTTTTTTATCTTTAATTTATTCCCTGAAGCCTGAAGGTGTGGTTCTATTTCCCTGTGCTTTCCTTCTTTTTTAGTTTTCTATGCACTCATTAGTGTACAAATTAAAACTATATGGAGTATGGTTTCTCATAGTAGACAATTTTGGAAGCCTAGAATAACTTTGTCGTCATTTAATTCTGTGGTAAGAAATTAAGTTCAGTATTATTCTATTCAAACTTTCATTGTTTTTTAATTCAGTTGGAGTATTCCAACTTCTAATCAACATTCTGTTATAAGATTTTAATTATACATGTGAAATTTTAATTTTGATTAAAATATTACACCTGAATTTCATCCATATTTGTTCTCTAGAGTCATTATTAATACTAGCAGAGTATTAATACGTAAAATTAGAACAATAGTTTTACTGAGTCTGTGATAAAGATAAACTATATTAGGAAGTGTAAAATTCATAGGTGTGTAATAACTGTAAAATTGTCCTGCTATGCGACAAAGGGTTGGAATATTTTTTAAGTATTATCAGCGGGTAAAACTTTCAACCAAAAACAATGTTTCTACGCTCCTAAAAAAATGTCAAATTGGACAAAGAGGCAAAATACATGAATTCTGACTTGAAGGTATATATATGAAGTTGAAATTTACTTATGTACCTCAACTGATAAACTAATAAAGAGAAAGATAGATTAACTTTTACGTGTTGATTGTTAATGTAGGCAGCAACAACAGCAAGAGCAACAAGAAGAGGCAAAGCAACTAGAAGAGGAAAAGAACATATGAGATATAGTTGAAATTTAAGGTGTTGATTGCTCTTATAATGATTTAGGACTAATCATCTTTATATATAACTCTCCCATGACATCATTTTTTGAACTCTTTTTCATTTTTTGTAATGGATATAGTTGAAATTTTGAACTTGATTCATTCAGTACGTACCATGTCTTTGTGTTTTGGTTTTAGCCAATAATTAAAATGAATGGAATGTGGCTGATAATGTTTTTGTATTTGAATGATATAGAATTGAGAAAGGTGTCTCACAATAAAGGTCATGAAAGTGCCAGCTTTTAAGTCTTCATTAAGTTACTTGAACTCTTTTATTTCTCCATTGTGATTTATCATCAAGCTTGATGGGTGAGTCTAGAGCACCATTTTTGTAAAATCTATTGACAGAAGCAAGTTATTGACATTTGGGTGATCCATGAAAAAAAAGAGCAGTAACTTTTTTCTAAGCGGTGAAGGTGATGAAATTGATGTGTGTGTATGTGTGTATATATGTATATATATATATAGAGAGAGAGAGAGAGAGAGGGGGTGACTTTTATGCGTTGATTGTTATTGTAGGCAAGAGCAGCAAGTGTAACTAGAAGAGGAAAAGTAAGCTGATGATGAAAACTCAAACAATGGCGAACCACCATGTGTAAAGGTTTAATGATTGATACAAGGGTCATCTAATTTTTGGTAAGTAATACATCACACTCTGATTAAATCTCTGATACCATCATACAATTCTAGATAAATTTTGTGAATTTTGATTAGGAATTTTTCAACTTCCTTTATACAAAATCATTATAAAGAAATCAATATTCCTGATGCTTTTTTTTTGCATGTCCTTTTCATGAGGTTAAGAATCTTTAAGTGTATTTTGATTATGTTCATGAATTTATTAAAATATGCATTCATAATTTTTTTATCATTTGTTGATGTAGCGGCAGATGGGTTGAGGTTAGGCCAACTGCTTATTACATGTAAGGTGAATGATTTATCAGATAAAGTATAGCTCTTGGTTGCCCTTTTAAAAATTCTTCTGTTTTCTGTAAACAAGATTTACATGAGGAAAGTTTAATGTTGACTGCAATGTAGTTTATTTTATCGAGTTAAAAAAGCTACAATAACATGTAATTATACAATATTAATGTTAATGATAGTAAATTTAAAACTTCTCTTGAATTCTATTGAAGTGTAATATATACAGTATCTGTAAAATGCCACGTGAAAGAGTGATTAAATGCAAATGAGAGTTTAACTAAAAGTTTTACGAGGCTTCTTACTAAAATTGATACTGTACTATCCCTTGTAGGAGAAATCCTAGCTGAGCTGTCAAAGTACTCACAGCTGAAGACAATTGATTTTAGTTTGAACTACCTCAATGGTACAATCCCTGATGAGCTTGGAGAACTTTAAAATCTTGAGCAGCTAATAGCATGGTTCAATGGCTTGGAACCCAAAATTAGGTCAGTGCAAGAATCTAAAGGGTCTCATACTGAATAACAAGCACCTTAGTGGTGGAATTCCCATTGAGTTGTTCAATTGCAGTAATCTTGAATGGATATCACTGACAAGCAATGAACTCATTGTTGAAATAACACCTGAGTTTGGCCTCTTGACAAAGTTGGCAGTTCTGCAGCTTGGAAATAACAGCTTGACTGGGGAGATACCAGCAGAGCTAGCAAAGGTACAAGTTGAGATAATTGACATACTCATGATTTATGAAGAGAGAAAATAAAGAATAGATAAATTACCTCCATCTTGGATTTGGAATCCTAAACCTTTGTGGGAATCAAAAATAGTGATATTGTCAAACAAAAAATAGTTGAAGTCAAACAACCTATCACTGCCAAGTTTAATTACTTAAGATTTGGTTTTAATCAAACAATTAGTAGCTGTGAGGTTGTAAACACGGTCTGTGGAAGACTTGGGATAGATAGCATCATCCCCTGTGTCAATCTGGCATCGTGTGATTACTGTTTTGTTCAAGTCTTCACTGTCTATTCTATCATTGTTTGGTATGTTAAAGTCCCTATAAATTGAAACATCATGAATTGATATATTGTTGTTTCGTACTAAGTGTAAGCTACAAATTAGTATGTAACATGATTCTTTCTTTCTTCTTAGATATATGTAATTCAATGTTTCAAGAAGTAAGCTTGCAATATTAGTATTATGAGATCAGCTTAGCTAATCTATAGAATTATACATCCATTAACTATTGTGCTTATAGGCAAAACTCTTTGAAACTGACAATGGTACAAAACAATACAGAAAATTGTTTTGTTTATTATATTACTTCCCTTCTTAATTTGCATAAATCCATATCAAATATCAGTTAAAAGATAAAACTAAATGTCTTTGAGTTCAGAAATTTGCATTTCTTGTATACTACACATATATGTACTAAAACAATAAAGCAAAGACACGTAATAATGCCAATGAAGTAACGGTGAAAATATAATGGTGGTTTAACCTTTTGGTAAAAATTTGAACTGAAAATGGAACTGTAAATGGAATTTATTCTAAAATGAACAAAATCTGAATTTTCAATAGAATAGAGCCTTTATGAAATATGAATCTAGCATGCATCCATATGTGTTCCCTGATTGTCAATACTTATTTCCTTGATGTAAGACCTAAAAATGTGAAGATAGTCATGACTGAAACATTATCAGAGATTACATTGACCGACCAGAATAAATTTTCCTTTATCAAAGATGGGACACCGCAGCCTCTTCTTCAGCTGCTCTTAAATGATAATGTGGAAATCAAGAAAGTGGTTATTAAAGCTCTACAAAAGCCCTCAAGCTTGCCAGGGAATGGCCTGCGGATAATTAAGGAAGGTGTTGCTCAACCACTATAAGAACTGCTATACTGCCACAGTTTACAATCTCTTACTCTGCTTGAACAGGTTATTGCCACAATAATGCATCTTGCCATATCAACCACTCACCACCAAGCAAAAGCTGAATAGGCTGATGATGAAAACTTAAACAAGAAAACCCAATGCTTTCCTATTATCATTATGAACAAATATATCGACCATCGAATTTGTGCAAAAAAGGCATAATCTTTAACCTTCGACTAACTGCTCCTGGACATTTCTGGCTCAAAAAGCATTCAAGTACTTAATTCTTTCATTGCAACAGGTAATTAACTTTACAACCTTTTTTTTGTAAAATCTTTCAATAATTCTATCTGTGATAAACAAAAAAAAGATCATGCATATATATAGTTTAATTGTATACAGGTGACGATTGCATTGCTATCAGTGTTGGATCCTTCATGGTTAAAACAACTAGTATAACATGTGGTCCAGGTCATGGTATCAAGTTAGCACTTTGCTAATAATGTATTTTGAATTAATTATTATTTATTTGTTTTTGATATCCAATCCAAGACAACTTTATGTTTTGTCAATTCTGGCTTCATTACTTATGGATCGGTTTAAGTCTTATGAATAAAAAATATTTTCGTTAATTCTATTATTATCTGAATGTTACATGTTTGAACTTGATTGATTCTAATAGAGGATATATGTAATTTAGAAAAATTCAAGTTTTAAATTATGCATGAAAAAATCTATTCATGCCTTTTAAGTTTTAACCCATTGGATCATAATTTCTTGATATTACTTGGGCATGTGTCTAATTCACCCATATGTAGTATTAGATCATTGGGAGCAAGTGGTGAGACAGAGATACTATAGAGGATGTGCATGTGAAGAATTGTACTTTGACTGAAACATTAACAGGAGTAAGAATCAAGACACATTAGGTAATTAATTAAACAAATTATCATGATATGTTTTGCTTGCAAATTTGGTTACATGAGTGCCTAGAATTAGTAAGAGGACTTACCTTTGTTCATCAGAAAAGGTTAATAGCATAAAGTGGTTTGATCACCCCAAAAGTGGTTTCAAAGTCCAAACACACACCAAAAGCATGTAAAGAAGTAATACAAATTAATGTTTTAGCTCTACCTTAGCTTGTGTGAGAATACTCTGAATTTGTTCAGTATTATTGCAAAGATGTTTTGGGTTGCTATTATTTCTAGCTTTATTTTACTATTGGCCATTTTTGTTATTGGTTTTCATGGTTGAATTATCGACATAGTTTGTAGTGATTGAATTGAACCTTATCCTGATGCTACTTTAGTTTAAGCCCTGCCTCATGTAGAAGGAATTTTTTGTTTGCCAAGACATGTGAAAGCTTTTTTGGTTTTACCCCTTCATTTGTTGAGTAAGTTAAAGATGAATTTAGATGGAACAATCATTTGTAACATGATTTCTCCTAAGACAATTATGAGAAACAATGGATATTGACTTCTAACAGTACATATCATATTTTTTCATATAAAATGAACTTCAGAAGAATATCTTAAGTTATCTAATAAGTCATTATCTTACTTGCTACATTCAAGACAAGATTTCAACAGGAGAACTACATATCCGTCTCTAAGGTACGCCCTTAAAATGCATTATAGAGGGTTTCCATAGCTTTGAGTTTTGAGTTTTGACCATTTTAACATTTATATTATTTAGCATTAAATTAGGAGAATAAAGAACCACTAAATTAACTAAACATGAGTAGTCTGCGATACTAAAATTAAATCAGCCACATCACGTTTAGAATGCAAATTAGATTACAAGTATAGTACATTGGCTGAAGTTTATTCTGACCAAGTATGTTTTGTGTTCAATATTCAGCAGAAGGATCACTAACAATGAAATACAGTCCAGCAGTTGTAAGTATTAAGTTTGTTTATATATATGTGTGTGTGTGCCATTGAAAAAGAGAGACCAGGGAGACGTTGAAAAGAGAGAAGGACCAAGCAGGAATTCACGTGAAATATAAAAAAGAGGGAAATCAAGTGAAGCTCATTTTTATAAAATAGAGTCATGCAAGGGGCAACAGTGGACTTGAGAGAAAAAAGTGGATCAGGTATTATGATATATAAAGCTCATGAAAAAAGGGGAAAAGTATTAACAGTTAAGGATACGAAATATACCTACGTGGTTCTTTTTGTACGTCAAAACAATAAATAGAAAGAATTAGAACAATCAAAATAATCCTTCTAACTTAGCCAAGCTAAGTGTTAACATGATAAGCAGGTTCGCGAAGAAAGAGAAGGATTATTTTGGAGTAGGGCTTAGTACGTGTACAAGATAAGAGATACAACCTAAATGTACTAAGCCCGAAAGCTTGATCAGAAATAATATGCCCATAGAGGGTGTTGAGATGTGTAAAGCATATTTCTGACTTGGATTGCTAATGCTTCTGAAATGAGAATGGATTGCACATAGAGAGCTTTCATTTTCTTCATGGCAATATTCCTTGGTCTTGACTCTTCTTCTGGAGAAGATTTCCATTTCTTCTTTTTCTTGGGCTTTTACAAACGTCTGAGATTCGTTTGTATTATTCTTTTCTTTGATCACACTACCTTTTGTGTGATTTGCCCATATCTATTTTTGTTTTTCTTTCATAAGCTCTCTCTTTTTTTCTTGCTCTCCCACTTTTCTTCTTTTCTATATTTCTCACTTATCTCTTAAATGGGAAGGATGATTCTATTTATAAGATTTCTTGTTGAGCCCGGAGAGAGAAAATAGCTATTAAGTGACCGTTGAGATAGAATGCAGCTGTTGAGAGGGTTCTAGTATGGCTTGACAGGTCTGGGTCTGGCCAAATAGACTTTTTACGTTGAGGATTATTTTCCCGATCTTGATATCTTCTTTACAAACCTGTTGTAACATCCTAAATTTGAAAAATTTTAGAAAATAACTCATTAAGGCTCGGTGGCTTATTATTTTCCAGCGCGCCTTTTACATTTCGGGTCTAATTTTCTCAAAAGATGCTTGATTGGAATGATTCTAGTCTTATTCACTTTGTTTCGAAGAGATATTCAATCTCTATTTATGGGCTCTATCCCAAATTCTCACTCTGTTATGTTCAAACTTAAGGATTAAGTAAATCCATATTAGAACCATGATTATTCACATTTTTATCGTGCGCATGGTTCATTCAGAAATTCATAACTCTCTCATATGATCTCCATTTCTTGCAAACTTGGTGTCAAAATCACCGTAACAAAGTTATATACATTTTCCATGTAGACATCAAGAGCTAGATCTTCCCATATCAGTACAGTTTTAGAGATCTTTGAGGACCCTTGTTCATCACGTCACTATAGTGATAGGTCTCAGAAAAATGGTAAAATCTCCCTTGTCTAGTATTTAAATCACTTCGTTCTTTTTGATATAGATCTATATCAAAAATATCTACAATTGTTATGAAGGACATGAAACCCAATTCTCAAAGGATAATTTTTGGTGAATTTATTTCTGAGCACCTACCTGATTCAGAGACGATTAGAGCATCCTGTCGTATTTTGACCATATCTCAGGCTACGGGTATCGGATCATCACAAATAATATATCAAATCGAATGTAAAAACAAGATCTACAAGTTTTGTGTTGGAAAGTTTTCTAGATTCTGAACCCACTAATTATTCTATATTTATTTTTATCGCCTTTCATTTTCGATTCTTAAAAATAATTGGGTAACATCATGCCACTATGCCATAATCATGTCACTATGTTACCATACTATGACAATTGCCTTTTTGTCTTTTCTATTATCATTTCACGTTAATCTCTATCTGTCTCATAGCTTTCCTTTTCTTTCATATATCAATTTTCATATTCTCTTTCTCTTATGCAATGTGGGCCCTTATGCAATCACCTTTCTTTTCTTATATCAAACTCTTAACCACTTTCTATTAGTAACATACCTCCCCCACCCTTAGTTTTTATTATTATTATTATTAGTCTTCATTTCCCTCAAAATGGTCTTTGCCTCTACTCCTCTCTACTCATGCGTCACTCTCCTAGTGTAAACCACTTTTATTTTTATTTTTTTTGTCTCTTAAATTTAGTAGCTCCTTTCTCAAGTAGTGTGCTTTCAATTTTTTATATTTTCTCTTCTTTCTTATGTACAGGCTTTTTTCTAATTTTAATCCATCTCTCATTTTCCTTGTACATTGCAGCAGACCACTTTTTCTTTACTTTACTCACTTTTAACTCTCAATCTGCCTTGGTCACTTATTTCTCCTATATTTTCTTATTTTTGTTCCACCAGCATGTAAAACTTCTTCCTCTCTTAATTTCTTTTTATGTTTCCTCCTCTACACAACGTGACCCCTTGTTTAATCCATCTCTTAATTTTGCATTCCATTTTCTTTTCCTCTTTTAACCATGCATGTCTATTTTTCTAAAGATCCGGGAGCTTAAACGGCGATTAGAATACGTTGGGAACGATCGGTAGAATTTTTGGCAAACTCTTCAAATTCCTTCTCCGAACAGCAGCGAAATCAAGAGGTACAGAGAGTCCCTCTTTTGTTAATTAAATCTTAAAATTTTCCCATCATGTTCGTTTAGTATTTGACGATGTTAGTTTTAAGTTTTGACGCGATCCAATGGTCAGATTTTAAGTTATATAATTTTTGGGTAATTATGAATAACTTTATTATATTAAAAATAATTATTATTAAATTTTAGAATTTATTAGAATTATTGAAATTATGAAGGTTGGTTATTTAAATGCCACAAATATAATTTTTAAGTAGCATATAAATTATTAAAATAATTATCGTTAATTTAAAAATTTCTGGCTTTGAAAACCAGAAATCGATGATTGACTCGGATCGTTCGGGGAGCGTTCGAGTTTTGAAATCAAGGATCCTAGGTAGGGGGAGCTTTTACATAATTGAATGCATAGTTATAGGCAGATTAGAGGTATGATAATGTATTGAATTGTGAATGATGTGCTTTATGGACTAGATACTTATGTTGTGTGCCATTCATATGAATTTGATATATTGCATGAGATGCACTTGAATGAATTATTTATTGTCATCTATAGCATGAGATGCCTTATAAGATGATATAGTATGAAATATGATTTCTATATGATGTGGTTTCGAGGATTCCACAAAGACCTTGAGTGGGACTCAAGGCAAACCTCTTGAGTTGAGACTCGGGGTTAGTCCGTGACACTACCATTGTCACTGAGAGTGATTGTGTCACGTGAGAGGGCAAACAGTTTGGTACCAGTAAACCGGCCGGATCAGCTGAGAGCTGAGTATATGGCTAAGAGCCAGTGTTGCAACACAAAGTTTTATGATGAATATTGGATCCAAATTATTGATAAATGATATGTGCATTTATATATATATATATATATATGTTATTAAAAATAACTTGATGTCATAGCATCGTGATGTGAGTAGTCAATATTATCGAATGGTAGTTTATATTTTGTAGATTGTTATATCTCCTTTGTATGATAGAGAATAGGATAAATGAATCGGGACTATAGCTGTCATTGTTATGTATAATGCTTACCCCTATTTGTGGATATATTTATAGTGAACTTAGGACGTGACGGAGATTGGTGAGAGGTCACTAAGATCGAGCTTGGAGTATTATATATATATTGTATATAATGTACATAGTAGTTTTGTAGTAGCCTTGGTCGGCTCCTATGTATACCTGTTTTGCTGTGTGTACATATATGTGTGTATATAAATGTTTAGTTGAATAGGTAACTGGTGGCTTCAGCTGGAAGCTTAGATCTATTTTGAGCATATGCTTATTGTTATGGTGGATGAAGATGTTGGATTATAGAGACCCTGGTTGGTCCCACTATATATATATATATATATATATATATATATATATATATGTGTGTGTGATATTTGATATATCCATAAAACTATTGCATTGCATAAATGGGTAGGTTATGTGATGAGTTAATTAGTGTGTATGATGATGAATTGCACATTAGAAGGTTGATGTAGTGATGACAGTGTTATTATACTGTTCCAAAATCCTAATTTGAAATTGGAAATAATTCGTGAAAAATTTATTTGGGTTTTAGAAACCTTATTTTAAAGGTTAGGATGTTTTATTTTGGTATCAAAGTAGACTTAAAAAGGTCCAAGGCCAAGGTTAAGCTACTAAATGTTATGAATTGAGTGAAATCATATGGTAGTTATTAGGTATTATAGTTGAGGAAATCAACTATGAATAAATTGCATTCTTATCCATGAGAGGTACTAAAGAGTGGTGATTATTTTCAGGATAAGAAATGGCTGACTATCCAGGTATGGATGTCATGGCTACTGCTTTTCAGTTCTTTGCTGATATTCTTGAAAGGCAGAATCAGCCTCAATCATCAGATAATCATAGTCTGAATTGTTTCTTGAAGCGTAAACCCACTGAATTTCATGGAGGCTTTCATCCTGATCAAGCTTATACATGGATTCAAAACTTAGAAAAGATCTTTGATAGTTTACAGTGCACTAAGACACAGAAGGTTGAATATGTTGTATTTATGCTTCAGAAAGAGGCTGAAAACTGGTGGAAGATTACTAAAGCTAGGATGATAACTGCGGGAACTGAATTAATCTGGGAGAACTTCAAGGTGTGTTTCCTTGAAAACTATTTCCCTGACACTGTAAGGAGCAAAAAAGAGTTGGAATTCATGGAACTTAGGCAGGGCAATCTGAGTGTTGAAGAGTATGCAGCTAAATTTGAAGAACTCTGTTTATTTTATCCTTCTTTTCAGTAGCCTGGTACTGAAGGTTCCAAATGTATTAAATTTTAGAGCGGTTTGAGATCTGAAATTAAAAAGGCGTTCAGACACCAAGAAATCAAGAGTTTCCCTGTTCTTGTCAATAAATGCAGAATTTATGAAGAAGATGATAAAGCTTCTACTGGATCAAGTAGTAAATTTGACAGTTCTTCAAGGCCACAACCAATTAATTTTAAAAAACAAAGAAAATTTACTAGAGGTGGATCATCATTTAAATCCAAAGGCCGAGGTAACTCTGGTAATCATTCTATTAGTCGTCTGAGGGATGGCAAATGTTTCAAATGTGGTGGTGACCATCTTGCTAGGAATTATGATAAAGAAGAAGAAGTTATTTGTTATCACTGTAATGAAAAGGGGCACATCCGCCCTAACTGTCCTCTATTGCATCAGACAGATTCTAATACTAGCATTAACCGTGGAGGCTTCCGAGGATGAGGCCGTGGAAACGGTAACCGTGGTGGCCGAGGCAATGGTGGACGTAGTAATAATTCTATGGTTCCTAGAAATGATCGAGTTAGAACTTCTAATTCACCAGCTGCAGGTAGAGTCTATGCTATCATTGCTGAGGATGCTGCCTAGGCTAATGATCTGGTTCCAAGTATGTATTTAATTAGTGATTTTATTCTCAATGTTGTGTTTGATTCTGGAGTGACTCATTCCTTTATCTCTAATGATTGTGTAATGCGTTTGAGATTACCTGTTATTGCTATAAATCGAGCATTGAATGTGTGTAACCCGACTGGTATGATACTATGGACTTCTATGATGTGTGAAAATGTATCCTTCACTTTGGGTAATAGGAGTTTTATGGCTGATTTGATATGTCTACCTTTGAGAGGTCTTGACATTGTTCTCTGTATGAATTGGCTATCAGCCAATGGAGTCCTAGTTGATTGTCAGAACCGACGGGTGATCTTTCCTAATCAGAATGCCGATAATTATGAAATTCAAGGTATATTTCAGTTGTTTATGTTATTCTGTATGATTGATGGAAAGAATAGATCTAGAGTCCATGATATCCCTATTGTGTATGATTTCTTTGAGGTGTTTCCAGAGGATGTACCTGGTGTTCCTCCTAATAGAGAAATTGAATTCTCTATTGATCTTATTCCTGGAGCTGAACCGATCTCCAAAGCTCCTTATAGAATGTCTCCAGTTGAATTAGCTGAATTAAAGAAGCAGGTTGATGAATTTCTTGAGAAATAATTTATTCAGCCTAGTATATCACCGTGGGGTGCTCCGGTGTTACTTGTTAAGAAAAAGGATGGCAGTATGCGGTTGTGTGTTGATTACTGCCAGTTAAATAAGCTTATAATCAAGAATAAATATCCATTGCCTAGAATTGATGATTTGATTGATCAGTTACGTGGTGCTTCAGTCTTTTTTAAGATTGATTTACGATCTGGATACCATCAGATCCAAGTTAAAGCTACTGATGTTCCTAAAATGGCATTCAGGACTCGATATGGTCATTATTAATATGTGGTAATGCTGTTTGGTGTGACTAATGTTCCTACTATGTTCATGAATTATATGAATATTTTTCATCCTTATTTGGATTGGTTTGTGGTGGTATTTATCGATAATATTTTGATTTATTCTAAGTCTCATGAGGAACATAAGAAGCATCTACGTTTGGTACTTCAAGTGCTGAAAGAGAAGCAATTATTTGCTAAATTATCTAAATGTGAATTCTGGATAGACAAGATTCAATTTCTGGGTCATGTTATTTCCAGTGAAGGTGTATCTGTTGATCCTTCAAAAATTGAAGTTGTTATGGCTTGGGAGAGACCTAAGTTTGTTACTGAGGTCAGAAGTTTTATGGGTTTAGCTGGTTATTATCGAAGATTCATTGAAGGATTCTCTAAAATTATATTGCCATTGACCAAGCTAACCCGAAAGAATATTCCTTTTGTATGGTCTTCTGAATGTGAACAAAGTTTCTAAGAATTGAAGGCTAGATTGACTTCTACTCCTGTGCTGGCATTGCCTAATCTGCAGGAAAATTTTGTGGTTTATTGTGATGCATCCAAGTTGGGTCTTGGGTGTGTATTGATGCAGAAGGGTAAGGTAATTGCTTATGCTTCGAGACAGTTACGACCACATGAATAAAATTATCCTACGCATGATCTGGAGCTTGCAGCTGTGGTCTTTGCACTGAAAATTTGGAGGCATTATCTTTATGGCTCTAGATTTGAAGTGTATAGTGACCATAAAAGTTTGAAATATCTGTTTGATCAGAAAGAACTGAATATGAGGCAGAGAAGATGGATTGAATTTTTGAAAGACTATGATGTTGATTTGAAATACCATCCGGGGAAGGCAAATGTTGTAGCTGATGCCTTAAGCCAAAAATCTATTCATATAGCAACTATGATGGTTAAAGAGATGGAATTACTCGAGCAGTTCAGAGTCATAAATCTGAGTGTTGATGTTTCTTCGTCTGAGAAAGTGACTCTTGGTACCTTGACAATAGCCAATGAGTTCTTGAAGTTGGTGTATACTCAACAGTTGACTGATGCTTACTTGGCAGAAATGAAAGAGACACAGGCTAGTGGTAAGGACTTGTTCTTAACAGAAGGTTTTGATGGTATTTGGCAAGTGAAAGGCCGAGTTTATGTACCTGATTCTGGTGATTTAAGAAAAATAGTACTTGATGAAGCTCATAAAAGTATATTGAGTATTCATCCTGGTACTACAAAGATATACCATGATCTGAAATTGCATTTCTGGTGGCCTGGATTAAAAAGAGATATGGTTGATTATGTATCTCATTGTATTATATATCAGAAAGCAAAGGTTGAACATCAGAAACCATCTGGTAATTTACAACCTCTTGAAATACCTGTATAGAAATGGGATGCTATTGTCATGGATTTCGTGATGGGATTACCCAGGAACCGTAATGGTCATGATGCTATTTGGGTCATTGTGGATAGATTAACAAAGTCTGCACATTTCTTGCCTATTAGTATGAGGTATCCTTTGCAGAGACTAGCACAGTTGTATATTTGTGAGATCGTTCGTTTGCATGGTGTTTCATCTTCTATTGTGTCAGATAGAGATCCGAGGTTTACTTCCCAATTTTAGGGAAGCTTGCACCAGGAGTTAGGCTCAAAGCTCCAGTTGAGTTTAGCCTATCATCCCCAGTCAGATGGGTAGTCTGAGTATACCATTCAGAGTTTAGAGGACTTGTTGAGATCCTGTGTGCTAGAGCATGGTGGTGGTTGGGAGCAATACCTTCCACTGATTGAATTTACTTATAATAATAGCTATCACAGCAGCATAGGTATGGCTCCTTATGAGGCTTTATATGGCAGGAAGTGTCGAACACCTCTTTGCTGGTCAAAGACTGGTGAGAGCCTGATGTTAGGGCCTGAGATTATACAGCAGACCTCTGAGCAAATTCAGATGATCAGAGATAAAATGAAAGCATCCCAGGATGGTCAGAAAAGTTATTATGATAAGCGAACGAAGCCGTTTGAGTTTCAGATTGGTGATAGAGTCTTTCTGAAAGTTTCTCCTAGTAAAGGCATTGGGAGAGCACTAAAAATCAAGAAACTGAGCCCCAAGTATATTGTCCCATATGAAATATTGAAGAGGGTTGGCCCTGTGGCTTATCAGATGGCGTTGCCTTCACATTTGTCAAATCTGCATAGCGTGTTCCATGTTTCTCAGTTGAGAAAGTATTTTCTAGATCCTACCCATGAGATGCCAGATGATGATGTTAAGATCAGCGAGAACCTGACCACTATAGCTGAGCCCACTGGTATAGTGGATCGATCTGTAAAACGCTTAAGAAGCAAAAATGTTCAGTTGGTCAAGGTGGCATGGCAACAGGATCAATGTATTATGCATACTTGGGAACGTGAAGACGCTATGAGGCAACAATATCCTGAGCTATTCCATTGAGGTATGTTTCTATGTTTGAATTTCGAGGTCGAAATTCTTTTATGAAGGGCAGAATTGTAACATCCTAAATTTGAAAATTTTTAGAAAATAACTCATTAAGGCTCGGTGGCTTATTATTTTCCTGCGCGTCTTTGACATTTCGGGTCTAATTTTCTCAAAAGATGCTTGATTGGAATGATTCTAGTCTTGTTCACTTTGTTTGGAAGAGATCTTTAATCTCTATTTCTGGGCTCTATCCCAAATTCTCACTCTGTTATGTTCAAACTTAAGGATTAAGTAAATCCATATTAGAACCATGATTATTCACGTTTTTATCCTATGTATGGTTCGTTCAGAAATTCATAACTCTCTCATATGATCTCCGTTTCTTACAAACTTAGTGTCAAAATCACCATAACAAAGTTATCTATATTTTTCGTGAAGACATCAAGAGCTAGATTTTCCCATATCAGTACAGTTTTAGAGATCTTTGAGGACCATTGTTCATTACATCACTATGGTGACAGGTCTCAGAAAAATGACAAAATCTCCTTTGTCTAGTATTCAAATCACTTCGTCCTTTTTGAGATAGATCCGTATCGAAAATATCTATAATTTTTAAGAAGGACATGAAACCCAATTCTGAAAGGATAATTTTTGGTGAATTTATTTCTGAGCACCTACCTGATTCAAAGATGATTAGAGCATCCTGTCGTATTCTGACCATATCTCAGGCTACGGGTATCGGATCATCGCAAATAATATATTAAATCGAATGGAAAAACAAGATCTACAAGTTTTGTGTTGGAAATTTTTCTAGATTCTGAACCCACTAATTATTCTATATTTATTTTTATCGCCTTTCATTTTCAATTCTTAAAAATAATTGGGTAACATCATGCCACGATGCCATAATCATGTCACTATGTTACTGTCGCAACCTGGATCGCGACGGCGCGGCGAAAAGAAAAACTAAGAGTATGAAACAGGGAGTCGCCACCAACGTTGTACTCTATCTGGCGCCATGTCCAAATTGTACTTATACTGTTGCATGAAAGCATCTGCCAGATCCTCCCAACAGCGTATACGAGATCGTTCAAGATGGTTGTACCAAGTCAGAGGCGCTCTAGCCAAACTATCTTGGAAACAATGGATGAGCAGAGGGTCGTTGGAGGCATACGAAGCCATCTTCCGGCAGTACATGGTAAGATGGTTTTTCAGACATGTCAACCCCCAATACTTATCAAATTCAGGCATTTTGAATTTGGGAGGAATAACAACGTCAGGAATTAGACAGAGTTGTGCAGCACTGCCTAATCCAAATCGATTCATTCCATCCATTTCTCTCAAACGCCTTTCCAAGAACTCTAATCTTCCCTCCTGGGTAGCAGCAGTGGCAGTACTTGGACCTGTAAGACATAGTGACTAGTACTCCTGACTGGTCGATCAACATGTGTCGGGCTCTCATTCGGAATTGAGGCTTGGTGTCCAACTGTGGCTTGGGCAGCTTGTGGTTGTTCAGCCTGTGTATGGACCGGAATCGTTTGAGGATTTCGGATAGGTGGGATGTTTGGTTGAGCCGTGTGAAGGATTGTTTCCTGATAATCCGGCTCCTCTTGGAGTGGTGGGACATAGCCCGGGGGTAACCCATACTGTGGGAAGGGTATGACATTCCCTTCCGCATTAACAAAAGTGAGTTGTTGAGCATTAGTGGCGTCTGGCTTACTGAGGCGAACCGTAACAGTAGGCCCTGCAGGGTTTGAGCTCGGTCCTCCAGCATGACCTTGAGCATGTTGGGGAATGGGAGGTTGCTGCCTAGCATTTTCAACTTCTGCTAAAGAATCCTTTTCTACAATTCTCCTTTCAAACATCTTGGCCATTTCAGCCATTTGTTCCTTCAATTGATTAACCTCAGCTCTCAAATTCTTATTTTCTTGTTCCATATCGGTCATGAGTTTCTTTTTGAGCCTGGTCACGTAGGGGTGCTTGCCCGTAATGTCTAAAGAATCACGATAAACGGTTAAAAAAATAAAGGGAGCAGTTAAAGAAGATAAAACAAAAATAAATGGGCATACACTGGATACAATTCCGAATTTGACACGTATTCCTTAACCTTTCCCTAGAACGTCGCATTCAAAAGTACTCGGCATAACAGTAGACCAGAAATTAACATGAGACAACTTGTGGAGATGAAAAGAATTTCATAATTTTATTTCTCCAAGTGATACAATATTGCTAGAAAGATTCAGATTACAAAACTTTAGCCACTCCTGGCTCGGGCAATCATGGCCCTCATTTTACAAAGTCTTTCCTGACAATAGCACAGAAATGATGATATCTCTTTGGGAGTGGACAAAGGATTGACCATGCCTTCAGCTTGCTTCAACATTGAGGGAAAGTCTTCCAGGACTCCATTGGCTAAGTAAGCCAATTTAGCGAAACGATCCATCCATGAATGAATAATTCCGTCACTTTGGGCCAACTCCATCCTCAGAGCCTGTGTAGTCTCCTGGCAACGTCGTTCAACATTCAAGGGTTTTTTATGCTCTATGTTTATCTCTTGTTCGCAGGCATTTATTACTTCCTCTAGTTGTAGTTCCAATCTACGGACCTGGGTTTGTAACACCTCTTTCTGCACCAAAGCCTCATTTTCCTTCTCCTTGGATTGTACCAGCATGTCCTTCAAAATTTGTTTTTTGGCCAATACAGCATCGCTCTGCTGACCTTTCATCTTTAACTGTGAATTGGCCGCCTGAAGGCATTTATCTTGTTTTATTCTGTAATCTTCATCAATCTTTCTCTTTTTCCGCATTTCTTCCATAGCATGCCTTCCTTCAGAATTCACTTTCCTATAGAGGGCGCATTCTTGTTGGCACTTCAGGAGGTCTTCTTCCAGTTTTTGATTCCTTGCCTTCAGCTCTTCTATTTGGGCTTTTAGCGATATGGTAACCTTGTCCTCCATAATGCACGGCGGAGGAACTGTGTCCACAGGTTGGTATGAAGGGCCCTTGAAAGGAAATTTCACAATGGAGACTCTGTTCACCACCCAATCTAAGTATTCAATTCTCACAGCATGGCTTCGTGCCCCCAGTTATTTGCCCATCCTATGGACCTTCTTCCAGGCATTGGCTATGTCCCGAATAGTGGAGGTGTAATTCCCATTCGCATAATACAAAATGAAAGGAGTAAGCAGTGCTTCGTCCGGCGGCCCAAGTAGAGGATAAGCCAACTGCTGTTTAGCAATAACAGGATTATAATTGATGCAACCTTGTGTCCCCATTAGAGGAACATTTGGATATCCTCCATAGCTGTAAATGATGGACTCAACTTCTAGCCATTGAGGACACCATCTCACCTTTTCTGCCGTAAGGCCCACAAGGTGATTAGCCCACTCGCGCCCATTCTTTGTTGCCAACTGACACAATTTCAAATCAGAGATGGGACACTCGGCTTTGTATAGTTGATGAAAAGTATGGGATGTGAGCCACACATACAGAACAGGCAAACAACAAATAATCTTCTTTCCTCCTTGGGTATGGCAGAAATCCAAGGTGCAATAGACATTGGCCAATACTGCTGTGACGGGATTTTCCAGTCTGTGCTTGTGAGTGGTGAAGACACCTATAGCATCATAATCCACGTAGTTGTCTAAGTTAGGGAATAAGACAACTCCGTAGATAGTGAGAGCCAAGGTATCCATGAAAGCTTCCTATTCTTCCCTCGCTGCCAGGATACACATGTGTTTCTCCAGAAATTCCCTAGTAAATTCGGGAATCTGGTTTCTGTTCATTTGTACACCTTTTAATATTTCAGGATGGACTTTCAAAATACGAGCGACAGAAGTGACTGATGCATGATGGTCCAGATGGCGATAAGGAATCTGTCCTTCCAGTGGCATCCCCAATATTTGTTCAAACTCTTCTATGGAGGATGTAAGTTGAAAGTCTTGAAAGGTGAAACAGCGGAGAGGTAGGTCATAGAATTGAGCCAAAGCTGTGATGGCTTCTGTTTGGACGTCTACCTCCAAAAGTTTCAGGATCTTCCCATACTTCCTTGCGAAAGTCATCTTTTATGTCAAGCTCAGTTTCTTCCCCAGTGCTTGTAGACTGTCAGTATTGACCTTTCTAGCCTTGAGGTACAATAACTTCTTTAATTCAGTCACCCCTATATCACAATTACTGTGTCCCATGTTAATTTCCATATACTGACTTAGAAATACCGACAAATTCGGAATCGTCCCCTGCGAACATCAAGACAAAGAATAGAATCAGTTATTATCAAGTCCTAAAAACCAATGTTCCTACCAGGGATTTGATACAAGTTAAAAAAGTGGGGGGAACATGGATTTCTAAAACTCATGCGAGCTCAAAAGTCGTAGGTTTTCCCAATCGTCATTGCCACTTCAACCAGAGGGAAATGAATATTATTTTTTTGGATTTTTCCTTTGACGATTAGGAGAACCTATGACTTCGGACTCAGAGATACATGACAAAAAAGAGGATCATCCATTCACCCGAAGAATACTTGTGTGTTCTAAAGATTTTCCAAGACTAAGGGAATCTTTGGATGATAGATAATCCCTTTTTAATAACAGGAAAGTGAAAATGACATAAGGTAAAGTAAAGTTTGCCCTTTCGTGGCCTAAGTCAGGTTTTGTTGAAGGTTTTCTCTGGACCCTAGGGCTTGTCTAAAAGTGACTCTTCACACCGGGTGGCTTATACTAGACTTCTAAAAGGTCACCAGAGCCAAGATCCTACCCATGACAGGGACGCAACAGTGGGGAACCACTAGGTGCGTATGTCACAAGAGGTTGAACTCTAGTTGGGGTTCTCACGATCACCGGATAGGAAGTACATCCTATACGATTCCGTATACCAACCCCTCTTAACTTAAGTTTCATTTGGGGCCCGGGTATAGGGCGCCACTCATAAGTGTGTGCGAGTAATTTGTGAGTGTAGTGTGTGAAAGGGCATTCAATACCTTTTTACCTTACCCCATTCTGCATAGAGAACAAACACAGAACAAATATACAAAGTCGTCTACCCTAGGGTTTAATAATTACAAGAAAGTAATATGGTCCTCTATCCTAGGGTTCAACAAACATGCAAAACAATAGACAATGAAACAGATAACGAGATACAATTAAAACAAAAGCAAACATTCACAACAATTTACGAAAAATAAACAAGGGGAAGAAATCCCATCTAACAAAGGCTATATATAAAAATATGCTTTCAACCAAACTGGCCCGACTCTCTTAAGTGTCCCCAGTGGAGTTACCATCTGTCGCAACCTGGATCGCGACGGCGCGGCGAAAAGAAAAACTAAGAGTATGAAACAGGGAGTCACCACCAATGTTTTTATCCATAGGAAAAACATTGGGAAAAAACTAAATTCAGTGAAAGCACTGGTTTAAAAAAAATGAGATTCAAGTTCGGGAGTCGGTTATGAGTAAGGAAGGTATTAGCACCCTACATCGCCTATCAGAAACATTACCAAGATTGAAAACGCAATATAAATAGCCTTAAATAAAACATGGTTTCTTCCTCTCTTTTTTGTATTTTTATTTGAAAACAACGGAATGGAGTAAGAGAACTGTACAAACATAGAATGTCGAAGCGAGGTCAACAGGACGTTTCATATGAATTAAACTCGACTTTGATATGAGACAGAGAGGGTGAGAGAACGCCAATAAGACGTCACGTCTAAATTAAACATCCTCGGGTAAAAAGGATAGGGATAGGAAAGAGATAAGCGGGACGTCTCGTCCTAAGTATCCATTCCCTATGAATTGTAGCGAGGCTTGAACAAAAACTAGGGGGAAATCAACAAGACGTCACGTCTAAATTGATTTTCACGGAAGCGACAAAAAGGAACATCATGAAAGAAACACGAAAGCAAAGAAGTAAAATGGTAAAAAAGAAATAAGAAAGAAGGGCCCGACAGGAGTTGAGGTCCTGCTCCTACGTATTCTTGAATTATCAAGAAATCAGGGTTACTAGTTCTGATTGTTTTTCTTTTAGGAAAAGATTGGGAAAATATTGGTGGGTATCATTTTGGTGGTGAACCCATACAAGACGAAGTTCTTCGCACGTGTACGGTCCTTATAGAGGTTGTGTAGACGGAAGTATTTTTCGTACGACACTGACTAAAAATGATTTTTTTTTCTTTTTTTGATTTTTGATTTTACTTAGATTTGAAAGAAAACACATGAAACATCCATTTCCCTTTATTATTTAAAAAAAACTACGAAGCAAAGGATGGAGGGTAGCAGAAGCTACAAGAGAGAAGGAAAAATAGTAAATTCGGGAAAGAGGGGAAAATGAGCGAAAACCGAGTGGGAGAAAAGAAAATCGAGCGAGAAAAAGGAAAAACCGAGTAAAAATGGAAAAACCGAGTGAAAAATAAAAAACCGAGTGAAAATGGAAAAATCGAGTGAAAATGGGAAAACCGAGTAAAAATGGTAAAACCAAGTGAAAATGGAAAAAAACGAGTGAAAAGTGAAAATACCGAGTGAAAAGTAGAATACCGAGTGAAAATTGAGAAACTGAGTGATGGAGCAGGAGAACTGGTCTCAGGATGCTAAACAGTGAGGTGTGAAGGGTGCTGCTGAGGAGAGGGGCTGTACCGAGTGGTGTTGGTGAGGAGAGGGAAGGGAGCTGGTGAGTGAAGAAAGGGTGCTGGTGAGTGAAGGAAGGGTGCTGGTGAGGAGAGGGAAGGGAGCTGGTGAGTGAAGAGAGGGACGGAGCTGGTGAGTGAAGAGAGGGACGGAGCTGGTGAGTGGAGAGGTGGGCAGAGTTTTTCTCCTAATGAATGCTTTTTTTTCTTCAAAGCTTCAGCCCTTGTCTATTTATAGGCTTTTTCGAGTGGAAAGCCAGCTCAGGCTTCCACTCAGAGTGGAGGCAGCCTGGTAGTGGGGGACAGCGGCTGGTGGGAATTTTTAATTCCTCCACTTCCGCCCCCTGTCTGCCAGCCACCTCCAGGATTCCTGGATCCACTTGGGTGGTGGAATCCAAGTCAACTTGGGTGAACAGTGGTCGGTTTTTCTCCTTCTGACTCGAATTTAGCGCCTCAGTCAGTATACACCCATAATGGGAAACAATCCGAGTGGAAACGGTGCCTTTTAAGCATAAGACCGAGTGGAAAAGGGTGCAAAATGACACGGATCCGACTGAAATGGTTCAAGGATGAGTCAAAAATGGGTGAAATGTGACTTGGGTGAAGGTCACTCAGAAATGGTGGAAAGTCACTCAGAAATCGAGTGAAAAAGGGCTCAAAAATGGGTAAAAGGATGGCTTACTCAGTGTTGACTGAAATGACTCAGAAATTGTGTGAAATGTGACTCGGAATTGGGCAAAAGGCTAAACAAATGGGTGAAAATTATGACTCGGTACTGACTGAAGATTGGCTCGGTGCTGACTGGAGATTGGCTAGGTGCCTATTGAAGAGGGTGACTCGGTGCTGACTGAAGTGAATTCACTCGGAAACCGACCCTTAATTTCAATCGGAATTGTTTTACTCGTCAACAACAGTTTGGATGCACTTGCTTAGGAGTCGGACTTTGGAAAGGTTCCTCTCGTCCACCCTTGCCTCGGATATATTCAATCGGTACCTCTATTATTTTCACTCGGAATAGCTTCAATCAGAAATGGTTCCTCTCGTCCATCAATCCTTCATATGCATTCACTCGGAAACCGACCTCACACACTCGGAACAGCTTCGAGTGTCACTCACCTCTTTGGATTTTTCATTCGGGACTTAGAACTGGGACATTTTCACTCGGAACCGGTTTTCTTTCTCCTTAAAAATGGGAATTTGAACATTTTCACTTGGAAACGGCCTTGTTCTCACTCAGAACCTGGAATTTGACAATTTGACAACTCGGATTTCTCTCCAATTGAGGGATACTCACTCGAAACTCCTTCAATCGGAGATGCTCTGCTCGGATCTTGTCACTTCTTGAAGCATTGACTCAGAACTTTTCAGAGAAACATTCATCAGGACCTATGTTGCTTCACAAGGTTTTTGTTTGCTCGGATGTATCTTTGTCTGAAACACTCGGTCGGAGCTGCTTCGATCCGAGGGGCTTTACTCGGGAGTGCCTCTGTTTGAAGGATTCATTCGGTCTTTCCTTGCTTGAACACCTCAAAACAACTCTATTTGAAGGATTCATTCGGTCTTTCACTCAGTATTCAACTCGGAGCCGCCTTCATTCACTCAGTATTTCATTCATCAATCAATCATTCGGATATACTCACTCGGGAGTGATCCTTATTTTCCGATCGGAATAGCTTCCCTTGACAATCAACAGCTCGGGTGCGTCCTCTCGGGATTAATTCAATCGGACATATTAACTCGGGACTCAGCCTTTATATTTCAATCAGAAGTTACGACAGCTCCAACAATCCTTCAGGGGCATTCGTTCGGAATCGGCCTTAGTTCCACTCGGATGGTCAACCAATCTCTCGGCCTTTATATTTCAATCAGAACTTGGATATATTCACTCGGAGGTGGTTTTGATCAGGAATTTGTGCTCGGGTTTACCTCAAGGCAATATTCTACTCAGCAATACTTCACTTCGAGTCATTCTACTCGGATTTGATCAATTCAGAGTCATTCTACCCAGATTTACCTTCAACAGGGTAATATTTCACTTGGAAATGCTCCATTCTGAGTTATTTTACTCGGATTTGATCATTTTTGAGTCATTCCACTCAGATTTTGTCCAACAGGGCCATATTTCACTCGAAAATGCTTCAATCAGAGTCATCTTTACTCAGATTTGATCATTTTTTAGTCATTCCACTCGGATTTTTGTCCAACAGGGCTATATTTCACTTGGAAATACTTCAATCAGAGTCATCTTACTCGGATTTGATCATTTTTGAGTCATTACACTCGGATTTTTGTCCAACAGGGCTATATTTCACTCAGAAATGCTTCAATCAGAAGTCATCTTACTCGGATTTGATCATTTTTGAGTCATTCCACTCAGATTTTTATCCAACAGGGCTATATTTCACTCGGAAATGCTTCAATCATAGTCATTTTTCTCAGATTTGACCATTCTGAGTCATTCCACTCGGATTTTTGTCCAACAGGGCTATATTTCACTCGAGAATGCTTCAATCAGAGTCATTTTGCTCGGATTTGACCATTCTGATCCAGAATTCAGTATAAAAGAAGATTCGTTCCACTTGGACCGAACCAAAAGAGGTGTTCACAGATACCATACTATGACAATTGTCTTTTTGTCTTTTCTATTATCATTTCACGTTAATCTCTATCTGTCTCATAGCTTTCCTTTTCTTTCATATATCAATTTTCATATTCCCTTTCTCTTATGTAATATGGGCCCTTATGCAATCACCTTTCTTTTCTTATATCAAACTCTTAACCACTTTCTATTAGTAACATACCTCCCCCACCGTTAGTTATTATTATTATTATTATTAGTCTTCATTTCCCTCAAAATGGTCTTTGCCTCTACACCTCTCTACTCATGCGTCACTCTCCTAGTGTAAACCACTTTTATTTTTATTTTTTTGTCTCTTAAATTTAGTAGCTCCCTTCTCAAGTAGTGTGCTTTCAATTTTTTATATTTTCTCTTCTTTCTTATGCGCAGGCTTCTTTCTAATTTTAATCCATCTCTCATTTTCCTTGTACATTGCAACAGACCATTTTTTCTTTACTTTACGCATTTTTAACTCTCAATCTGCCTTGGTCACTTATTTCTCCTATATTTTCTTCTTTCTATTCCACCAGCATGTAAAACTTCTTCCTCTCTTAATTTCTTTTTATGTTTCCTCCTTTGCACAACGTGACCCCTTGTTTAATCCATCTCTTAATTTTACATTCCATTTTCTTTTCCTCTTTTAACCATGCATGTCTATTTTTCTAAAGATCCGGAAGCCTAGACGATGATTAGAGTACGTTGGGAACGATCGGTAGAATTTTTGGCAAACTCTTTGAATTCCTTCCGGACAGCAGCGAAATCAAGAGGTACAGAGAGTCCTTCTTTGGTTAATTAAATCTTAAAATCTTCCCATCATGTCGTTTAGTATTTGACGATGTTAGTTTTAAGTTTCGAAGCGATCCAATGATCAGATTTTAAATAATTTTATTATATTAAAAATAATTATTATTAAATTTTAGAATTTATTAGAATTATTGAAATTATGAAGGTTGGTTATTTAAATGCCACAAATATAATTTTTAAGTTGCGTATAAATTATTAAAATAATTATCGTTAATTTAGAAATTTCTAGCTTTGAAAACCAGAAATCGACGATTGACTCAGATTGTTCGGGGAGCATTCGAGTTTTGAAATCAAGGATTCCAGGTAGGGGGAGCTTTTACATAATTGAATGCATAGTTATAGGCAAATTAGAGGTATAATAATGTATTGAATTGTGAATGATGTGCTTTATGGACTAGATACTTATGTTGTGTGCCATTCATATGAATTTGATATATTGCATAAGATGTACTTGAATGAATTATTTATTGTCATCTATAGCATGAGATGCCTTGTAAGATGATATAGTATGAAATGTGATTTCTATATGATGTGGTTTTGAGGATTCCACAAAGACCTTGAGTAGGACTCAAGGCAAACCTCTTAAGTGAGACTCGGGGTTAGCCCGTGACACTGCCGTTGTCGTTAAGAGTGATTGTGTCACGTGAGAGGGCAAATGGTTTGGTACCAGTAAAACGGTCAGATCAGCTGAGAGCTGAGTATATGGCTGAGAGCCAGTGTTGCAACACAAAGTTTTATGATGAATATTGGATCCACATTATTGATAAATGATATGTGCATCTATATATATATATATATATATATATGTTATTAAAAATAACTTGATGCCATAGCATCGTGATATGAATAGTCAATATTATCGAATGGTAGTTTATATTTTATAGATTGTTATACCTCATTTGTATGATAGAGAATAGGATAAATGAATCGGGACTATAGCTGTCATTGTTATGTATAATTAATCCGGTCCTAACACCCGGCCCCCAAGAGCATGGCTTTAATGCTTTGCCAGGTCAGCATTTCGAACGAGGTAAATACGCTTCAAATACGGAGTATATACGACGAAAGCAAGTAACTCCGCCTAGGCATGTCACTCCGCCAAGGCATGACACTCCGCCTAGGCATGTTACCCTGCCAAGGGTCATAACTCCGCCTAGGCATGTCACTCCGCCAAGGCATGACACTCCGCCTAGGCATGTTACCCTGCCAAGGGTCATAACTCCGCCAAGGCATGTAATGCCGCCAGAATGCATATTACTCCGCCAAGCCATAGGCTCAATACTGGCGGAATGTTGAATTTCCCATACTGCGTAGCGAACCCATACTCACAACCCCGGTACGAGATTGACTCTGTCTTGAGAGGTTAATAATGGGAATCACGCTGTCACGCATAAAGGGGAATAACAATAAAATAATAAAGCATTCACGCTTCCCAAGTAAGTGGAAATACCTACTACAATAATGGTGCTTGTAAATGGCGCAGGGACCCACTGTCTTTCTTGTTTTATGCTAGAAAACAAGGAACGGGCCCTACCAATAATGGAGCACCAGTGACAGGTATATAAACCTCAGCAAAAAGGTATACAGGGGCTCTCCCCCCCAATTCTGAACCTTACACTCTCTTACTTGCATAATTCTCTCTGATTGTCTTTCTAAGTCTTAAAGTATTCTGGAATACTGACTTGAGCGTCGGAGAACGATTGTAGGTACCACCCCCAATCGGGTCAAGACAAAGAAGACTCCTCCAGGCGGACTGGGACACCGCCCCAGCGTATACTGCACTCTGTGTCAAGGCATAGAAGGCAATTCCAGGCGGACTGCTACATCGCCGTAGAGTGAATTACACTCTGCCCCAGTATGGTCCAGACTCCGCCTCCACATACGAAGACACTCCATATCTGAACATTCACGCACATTGCTTTGTATCAGATTGAGCTGTTTCAGGATCATAACTTTACACCCCCCGTAAAGGACGGTTCATTGGCACGCCCAGTGGGACTCATTAAAGTTATTCCCACCTCTCGTTTAAGAAGTTTGGTCTCTTATTATGAAAGGTAATGGAAGAAACCAACCAGATGGGCACGTGGAAGACATCACTGCCCAGGAACAACCAGTGAACAGGCACTTAGCTCTCGAGTCGCCTGTGGAAAGTTCAAGAAGAATGGTGCAGGTTTCAGCACCAAATCTAAAGGATGAGATGATAAGAAAGCTGAGGGAGGAACTGATGGAATGGAAACGTGAAAGAAAGAGCGTGGAGGAGAGAGCCATGTCTCTGATCAAGGGGACACATCACACAACCGAGGGAGAAAAATCCTCTACCCCCCAGTATTCAAATATCCCATATTTGAAGGGAAGCCATGTACCTGGGGGCAGATGAAGATGTCATGTGCAGGATGTTCCCTCGGATTCTTGTTGATGATACCCTTAGCTGGTTCAGCAAGCTACCATCAGGTTCCATTAACTCATGAGTCATAACCCCGACTCATCTCTCTTTCTCTCTTTTGTAATTCATAATTAATGAAATACTCTAAATGATTCACCCATTGTCTTTATGATTTTATTCGATGCACAACACTGTTGTGACAAGATACTTTCAGGACGGATGATCCTAACAATGTATCCGTTGTTAGCGATGAACCTCTTCGAAGGTGCAACTGGGTGAATCACCCCATTCGAAGGCCCAGATTGTAGGATTAAACCGAACTCTGGGTACGGTTAGTAAGTTTGGCTGAACACCGGTGAAGACCTGAGTTGTAGGATTAAACCGAACCTCAAGAAATGGGTTGTAGGGCTGGTCCTTTTTCAAGGCCACAAACCGAACCCCATTTGAAGACTACATGGGTTGTAGGGCTGGTCCTTTTTCAAGGCCATAAACCGAACCCCATTTGAAGACTACATGGGTTGTAGGGCTGGTCCTTTTTCAAGGCCACAAACCGAACCCCATTTGAAGACTACATGGGTTGTAGGGCTGGTCCTTTTTCAAGGCCACAAACCGAACCTCATTCGAAGACTACATGGGTTGTAGGGCTAGTCCTTTTTCAAGGCCACAAACCGAACCCCATTCGAAGACCACATGGGTTGTAGGGCTGGTCCTTTTTCAAGGCCACAAACCGAACCCCATTCGAAGACTACATGGGTTGTAGGGCTGGTCCTTTTTCAAGGCCACAAACCGAACCCCATGCAAAGACTACATAGGTTGTAGGGCTGGTCCTTTTTCAAGGCCACAAACCGAACCCCATGCGAAGGCTTGGGCGCAGTAGGCCGGTTCATACAGAAAACCGTGCTGAACCCCGAGTAACGGGCGCAGTAGGTTCAGGATTAGCCCTGATCTGAACCCCGTGTTGAAGGCTTGGATTGTAGGATTACACCGAACTCCAAGTACGGTTAGTAGGATCGAACCGAACACCGTGTGAAGGCTGGTGAATGAGTGAAATCCAACACCGGTTGAAGAAGAAACACTTCCCCAGGACGGATACCCTCAATCACATATTCTATGAGTTGACGAGGTAACTCCTGGCGCGGACAATTCCCATCATCATCCTTATGATGGAAGTCTTTGAAGACTCAATCCGTACTCTTACGATTGAGATACACTTCCCCAATCCGACCTCAATATTGATCACGCTGAACGGATTATTAAATGCTTTCCTGCATTCAATCTTTACTCTAACTTTGAATTGTTTATCCATGGCAGAACTTGTTCCCATGCAGATAAGACAACGGCTCCAAAACTGAAGCACAGATGCATAACTCTTTATTCCATAAAGATCAACCAACATGCAACAACGCTTCGCAAACGGGGTCAATAAAAACTCCTTGGGGGGAAAGGATTGGTGTCTCAGCTATATGCTGCACCATACCGACCCTAAGGTACAAAAAACTCCTTGGGGGGAAAGGATTGGTGTCTCAGCTATATGCTGCACCATACCGACCCTAAGGTCCTGCAGGCCGCCTATGGAATAAATTGGTGTCACAGCTATATGCTGCACCATACCGCCTCAAAGGTTTAACCAATTTCTTGCAGGAACAATTAGTGTCACAGCTATATGCTGCACCATACTATCTCAAGGGTAAGAACCAACAAAATTCTCACAGGAAGAATTGGTGTCACAAGCTATATGCTGCACCATAGCCATCCTGGATTCAACAATTCTCATTTGATCAGGAGTTACACTCCGGTCCAAGTTCAAAAGGATGAACACTCCATCCAAAGCTTGACTCCGCCTAACTACCAATGTTTTACAGAGTACATGAGCAACAAACTCAAGCACTTCCCAACAAGTTCAAGTAAGTTCAACACTTGTAAAATTGTGCTTCTTTGAAATTCCTAAGAGGCTACTCCGCCTCCTTACGGAATCCTACTTCTTTGAAGTTCCTAAGAGGCTACTCCACCTCATTGTTGAATTTACTTCAATGAAATTCCTAAGAGGCTACTCCGCCTCCTTACGGAATCCAATTTCATGAAAATTCCTAAGAGGCTACTCCGCCTTCTTACGGAATCTAACTCCATGGAAATTCCTAAGAGGCTACTCCGCCTTCTTACGGAATACAACTCCTTGGAAATTCCTAAGAGGCTACTCCGCCTTCTTACGGAATCCAACTCCATGAAATTCCTAAGAGGCTATTCCGCCTTCTTACGGAATTCAACTCCTGAAATTCCTAAGAGGCTACTCCGCCTTCTTACGGAATCCAACTCCATGGAAATTCCTAAGAGGCTACTCCGCCTTCTTACGGAATCTAACTCCATGGAAATTCCTAAGAGGCCACTCCGCCTTCTTACGGAATACAACTCCATGGAAATTCCTAAGAGGCTACTCCGCCTTCTTACGGAATCCTACTCCTTGGAAATTCCTAAGAGGCTACTCCGCCTTCTTACGGAATCTAACTCCATGGAAATTCCTAAGAGGCTACTCCGCCTTCTTACGGAATCCAATCTCATTGAAATTCCTAAGAGGCTACTCCGCCTTCTTACGGAATCCAACTCCATGGAAATTCCTAAGAGGCCACTCCGCCTTCTTACGGAATACAACTCCTTGGAAATTCCTAAGAGGCTACTCCGCCTTCTTACGGAATCCTACTCCTTGGAAATTCCTAAGAGGCTACTCCGCCTTCTTACGGAATCTAACTCCATGGAAATTCCTAAGAGGCTACTCCGCCTTCTTACGGAATCCAACTCTTTGGAAATTCCTAAGAGGCTACTCCGCCTTCTTACGGAATCCAACTCTTTGGAAATTCCTAAGAGGCTACTCCGCCTCCTTACGGAATCCTACTTCTTTGAAGTTCCTAAGAGGCTACTCTGCCTCATTGTTGAATTTACTTCAATGAAATTCCTAAGAGGCTACTCCGCCTCCTTACGGAATCCAATTTCATGGAAATTCCTAAGAGGCTACTCCGCCTTCTTACGGAATCTAACTCCATGGAAATTCCTAAGAGCCTACTCCGCCTTCTTACGGAATACAACTCCTTGGAAATTCCGAAGAGGCTACTCCGCCTTCTTACGGAATCTAACTCCATGGAAATTCCTAAGAGGCTACTCCACCTTCTTACGGAATCCAACTCCATGAAATTCCTAAGAGACTATTCCGCCTTCTTACGGAATTCAACTCCTCAAATTCCTAAGAGGCTACTCCACCTTCTTACGGAATCCAACTCCATGGAAATTCCTAAGAGGCTACTCCGCCTTCTTACGGAATCTAACTCCATGGAAATTCCTAAGAGGCCACTCCGCCTTCTTACGGAATACAACTCCTTGGAAATTCCTAAGAGGCTACTCCGCCTTCTTACGGAATGCTACTCCTTGGAAATTCCTAAGAGGCTACTCCGCGTTCTTACGGAATCTAACTCCATGGAAATTCCTAAGAGGCTACTCCGCCTTCTTACGGAATCCAATCTCATTGAAATTCCTAAGAGGCTACTCCGCCTTCTTACGGAATCCAACTCCATGGAAATTCCTAAGAGGCCACTCCGCCTTCTTACGGAATACAACTCCATTGAAATTCCTAAGAGGCTACTCCGCCTTCTTACGGAATCCAACTCCATGGAAATTCCTAAGAGGCCACTCCGTCTTCTTACGGAATACAACTCCTTGGAAATTCCTAAGAGGCTACTCCGCCTTCTTACGGAATCCTACTCCTTGGAAATTCCTAAGAGGCTAATCCGCCTTCTTACGGAATCCAACTCCATGGAAATTCCTAAGAGGCCACTCCGCCTTCTTACGGAATAAAACTCCATTGAAATTCCTAAGAGGCTACTCCGCCTTCTTACGGAATCCAACTCCATGGAAATTCCTAAAAGGCCACTCCGCCTTCTTACAGAATACAACTCCTTGGAAATTCCTAAGAGGCTACTTCGCCTTCTTACGGAATCCTACTCCTTGGAAATTCCTAAGAGGCTACTCCGCCTTCTTACGGAATCTAACTCCATGGAAATTCCTAAGAGGCTACTCCGCCTTCTTACGGAATCTAACTCCATGGAAATTCCTAGGAGGCCACTCCGCCTTCTTACGGAATACAACTCCTTGGAAATTCCTAAGAGGCTACTCCGCCTTCTTACAGAATCCTACTCCTTGGAAATTCCTAAGAGGCTACTCCGCCTTCTTACGGAATCTAACTCCATGGAAATTCCTAAGAGGCTACTCCGCCTTCTTACGGAATCTAATCTCATTGAAATTCCTAAGAGGCTACTCCGCCTTCTTACGGAATCTAACTCCATGGAAATTCCTAAGAGGCTACTCCGCCTTCTTACGGAATCTAACTCCATGGAAATTCCTAAGAGGCTACTCCGCCTTCTTACGGAATCTAACTCCATGGAAATTCCTAAGAGGCCACTCCGCCTTCTTACGGAATACAACTCCTTGGAAATTCCTAAGAGGCTACTCCGCCTTCTTACGGAATCCTACTCCTTGGAAATTCCTAAGAGGCTACTCCGCCTTCTTACGGAATCCAACTCTTTGGAAATTCCTAAGAGGCTACTCCGCCTTCTTACGGAATCCAACTCTTTGGAAATTCCTAAGAGGCTACTCCGCCTCCTTACGGAATCCTACTTCTTTGAAGTTCTTAAGAGGCTACTCCGCCTCATTGTTGAATTTACTTCAATGAAATTCCTAAGAGGCTACTCCGCCTCCTTACGGAATCTAACTCCATGGAAATTCCTAAGAGGCCACTCCGCCTTCTTACGGAATCTAACTCCATGGAAATTCCTAAGAGGCTACTCCGCCTTCTTACGGAATGCTACTCCTTGGAAATTCCTAAGAGGCTACTCCGCCTTCTTACGGAATCTAACTCCATGGAAATTCCTAAGAGGCTACTCCGCCTTTTTACGGAATCCAATCTCATTGAAATTCCTAAGAGGCTACTCCGCCTTCTTACGGAATCTAACTCCATGGAAATTCCTAAGAGGCTACTCCGCCTTCTTAAGGAATCTAACTCCATGGAAATTCCTAAGAGGCTACTCCGCCTTCTTACGGAATCTAACTCCATGGAAATTCCTAAGAGGCCACTCCGCCTTCTTACGGAATACAACTCCTTGGAAATTCCTAAGAGGCTACTCCGCCTTCTTACGGAATCCTACTCCTTGGAAATTCCTAAGAGGCTACTCCGCCTTCTTACGGAATCTAACTCTATGGAAATTCCTAAGAGGCTACTCCGCCTTCTTACAGAATCCAACTCTTTGGAAATTCCTAAGAGGCTACTCCGCCTTCTTACGGAATCCAACTCTTTGGAAATTCCTAAGAGGCTACTCCGCCTTCTTACGGAATCTAACTCTTTGGAAATTCCTAAGAGGCTACTCCGCCTCCTTACGGAATCCTACTTCTTTGAAGTTCCTAAGAGGCTACTCCGCCTCATTGTTGAATTTACTTCAATGAAATTCCTAAGAGGCTACTCCGCCTCCTTATGGAATCCAATTTCATGGAAATTCCTAAGAGGCTACTCCGCCTTCTTACGGAATCTAACTCCATGAAAATTCCTAAGAGGCTACTCCGCCTTCTTACGGAATACAACTCCTTGGAAATTCCTAAGAGGCTACTCCGCCTTCTTACGGAATCTAACTCCATGGAAATTCCTAAGAGGCTACTCCGCCTTCTTACGGAATACAACTCCTTGGAAATTCCTAAGAGGCTACTCCGCCTTCTTACGGAATCCAACTCCATGAAATTCCTAAGAGGCTATTCCGCCTTCTTACGGAATTCAACTCCTGAAATTCCTAAGAGGCTACTCCGCCTTCTTACGGAATCCAACTCCATGGAAATTCCTAAGAGGCTACTCCGCCTTCTTACGGAATCTAACTCCATGGAAATTCCTAAGAGGCCACTCCGCCTTCTTACGGAATACAACTCCTTGGAAATTCCTAAGAGGCTACTCCGCCTTCTTACGGAATGCTACTCCTTGGAAATTCCTAAGAGGCTACTCCGCCTTCTTACGGAATCTAACTCCATGGAAATTCCTAAGAGGCTACTCCGCCTTCTTACGGAATCCAATCTCATTGAAATTCCTAAGAGGCTACTCCGCCTTCTTACGGAATCCAACTCCATGGAAATTCCTAAGAGGCCACTCCGCCTTCTTACGGAATACAACTCCATTGAAATTCCTAAGAGGCTACTCCGCCTTCTTACGGAATCCAACTCCATGGAAATTCCTAAGAGGCCACTCCGCCTTCTTACGGAATACAACTCCTTGGAAATTCCTAAGAGGCTACCCCACCTTCTTACGGAATCCTACTCCTTGGAAATTCCTAAGAGGCTACTACGCCTTCTTACGGAATCCAACTCCATGGAAATTCCTAAGAGGCCACTCCGCCTTCTTACGGAATACAACTCCATTGAAATTCCTAAGAGGCTACTCCGCCTTCTTACGGAATCCAACTCCATGGAAATTCCTAAGAGGCCACTCCGCCTTCTTACAGAATACAACTCCTTGGAAATTCCTAAGAGGCTACTCCGCCTTCTTACGGAATCCTACTCCTTGGAAATTCCTAAGAGGCTACTCCGCCTTCTTACGGGATCTAACTCCATGGAAATTCCTAAGAGGCTACTCCGCCTTCTTACGGAATCTAACTCCATGGAAATTCCTAAGAGGCCACTCCGCCTTCTTACGGAATACAACTCCTTGGAAATTCCTAAGAGGCTACTCCGCCTTCTTACGGAATCCTACTCCTTGGAAATTCCTAAGAGGCTACTCCGCCTTCTTACGGAATCTAACTCCATGGAAATTCCTAAGAGGCTACTCCGCCTTCTTACGGAATCCAATCTCATTGAAATTCCTAAGAGGCTTCTCCGCCTTCTTACGGAATCTAACTCCATGGAAATTCCTAAGAGGCTACTCCGCCTTCTTACGGAATCCAATCTCATTGAAATTCCTAAGAGGCTACTCCGCCTTCTTACGGAATCTAACTCCATGGAAATTCCTAAGAGGCTACTCCGCCTTCTTACGGAATCCAATCTCATTGAAATTCCTAAGAGGCTACTCCCCCTTCTTACGGAATGCAACTCCATGGAAATTCCTAAGAGGCCACTCCGCCTTCTTACGGAATAAAACTCCATTGAAATTCCTAAGAGGCTACTCCGCCTTCTTACGGAATCCAACTCCATGGAAATTCCTAAGAGGCCACTCCGCCTTCTTACAGAATACAACTCCTTGGAAATTCCTAAGAGGCTACTCCGCCTTCTTACGGAATCCTACTCCTTGGAAATTCCTAAGAGGCTACTCCGCCTTCTTACGGAATCTAACTCCATGGAAATTCCTAAGAGGCTACTCCGCCTTCTTACGGAATCTAACTCCATGGAAATTCCTAAGAGGCCACTCCGCCTTCTTACGGAATACAACTCCTTGGAAATTCCTAAGAGGCTACTCCGCCTTCTTACGGAATCCTACTCCTTGGAAATTCCTAAGAGGCTACTCCGCCTTCTTACGGAATCTAACTCCATGGAAATTCCTAAGAGGCTACTCCGCCTTCTTACGGAATCCAATCTCATTGAAATTCCTAAGAGGCTACTCCGCCTTCTTACGGAATCTAACTCCATGGAAATTCCTAAGAGGCTACTCCACCTTTTTACGGAATCTAACTCCATGGAAATTCCTAAGAGGCTACTCCGCCTTCTTACGGAATCTAACTCCATGGAAATTCCTAAGAGGCCACTCTGCCTTCTTCTGGAATACAACTCCTTGGAAATTCCTAAGAGGCTACTCCGCCTTCTTACGGAATCCTACTCCTTGGAAATTCCTAAGAGGCTACTCCGCCTTCTTACGAAATCTAACTCCATGGAAATTCCTAAGAGGCTACTCCGCCTTCTTACGGAATCCAACTCTTTGGAAATTCCTAAGAGGCTACTCCGCCTTCTTACGGAATCCAACTCTTTGGAAATTCCTAAGAGGCTACTCCGCCTCCTTACGGAATCCTACTTCTTTGAAGTTCTTAAGAGGCTACTCCGCCTCATTGTTGAATTTACTTCAATGAAATTCCTAAGAGGCTACTCCGCCTCCTTACGGAATCTAACTCCATGGAAATTCCTAAGAGGCCACTCCGCCTTCTTACGGAATCTAACTCCATGGAAATTCCTAAGAGGCTACTCCGCCTTCTTACGGAATGCTACTCCTTGGAAATTCCTAAGAGGCTACTCCGCCTTCTTACGGAATCCAATCTCATTGAAATTCCTAAGAGGCTACTCCGCCTTCTTACGGAATCTAACTCCATGGAAATTCCTAAGAGGCTACTCCGCCTTCTTACGGAATCTAACTCCATGGAAATTCCTAAGAGGCCACTCCGCCTTCTTACGGAATACAACTCCTTGGAAATTCCTAAGAGGCTACTCCGCCTTCTTACGGAATCCTACTCCTTGGAAATTCCTAAGAGGCTACTCCGCCTTCTTACGGAATCTAACTGCATGGAAATTCCTAAGAGGCTACTCCGCCTTCTTACAGAATCCAACTCTTTGGAAATTCCTAAGAGGCTACTCCGCCTTCTTACGGAATCCAACTCTTTGGAAATTCCTAAGAGGCTACTCCGCCTTCTTACGGAATCTAACTCTTTGGAAATTCCTAAGAGGCTACTCCGCCTCCTTACGGAATCCTACTTCTTTGAAGTTCCTAAGAGGCTACTCCGCCTCATTGTTGAATTTACTTCAATGAAATTCCTAAGAGGCTACTCCGCCTCCTTACGGAATCCAATTTCATGGAAATTCCTAAGAGGCTACTCCGCCTTCTTACGGAATCTAACTCCATGAAAATTCCTAAGAGGCTACTCCGCCTTCTTACGGAATACAACTCCTTGGAAATTCCTAAGAGGCTACTCCGCCTTCTTACGGAATCTAACTCCATGGAAATTCCTAAGAGGCTACTCCGCCTTCTTACGGAATCCAACTCCATGAAATTCCTAAGAGGCTCATCCGCCTTCTTACAAAATTCAACTCCTCAAATTCCTAAGAGGCTACTCCGCCTTCTTACGGAATCCAACTCCATGGAAATTCCTAAGAGGCTACTCCGCCTTCTTACGGAATCTAACTCCATGGAAATTCCTAAGAGGCCACTCCGCCTTCTTACGGAATACAACTCCTTGGAAATTCCTAAGAGGCTACTCCGCCTTCTTACGGAATGCTACTCCTTGGAAATTCCTAAGAGGCTACTCCGCCTTCTTACGGAATCTAACTCCATAAAAATTCCTAAGAGGCTACTCCGCCTTCTTACGGAATCCAATCTCATTGAAATTCCTAAGAGGCTACTCCGCCTTCTTACGGAATCCAACTCCATGGAAATTCCTAAGAGGCCACTCCGCCTTCTTACGGAATACAACTCCATTGAAATTCCTAAGAGGCTACTCCGCCTTCTTACGGAATCCAACTCCATGGAAATTCCTAAGAGGCCACTCCGCCTTCTTACGGAATACAACTCCTTGGAAATTCCTAAGAGGCTACTCCGCCTTCTTGCGGAATCTAACTCCATGAAAATTCCTAAGAGGCTACTCCGCCTTCTTACGGAATCCAATCTCATTGAAATTCCTAAGAGGCTACTCCGCCTTCTTACGGAATCCAACTCCATGGAAATTCCTAAGAGGCTACTCCGCCTTCTTACGGAATACAACTCCATGGAAATTCCTAAGAGGCTACTCCGCCTTCTTACGGAATGCTACTCCTTGGAAATTCCTAAGAGGCTACTCCGCCTTCTTACGGAATCTAACTCCATGGAAATTCCTTAGAGGCCACTCCGCCTTCTTACGGAATACAACTCCTTGGAAATTCCTAAGAGGCTACTCCGCCTTCTTACGGAATGCTACTCCTTGGAAATTCCTAAGAGGCTACTCCGCCTTCTTACGGAATCTAACTCCATGGAAATTCCTAAGAGGCTACTCCGCCTTCTCACGGAATCCAATCTCATTGAAATTCCTAAGAGGCTTCTCCGCCTTCTTACGAAATCCAACTCCATGGAAATTCCTAAGAGGCCACTCCGCCTTCTTACGGAATACAACTCCATTGAAATTCTTAAGAGGCTACTCCGCCTTCTTACGGAATCAACCTCCTTGGAAATTCCTAAGAGGCTACTCCGCCTTCTTACGGAATCCAATCTCATTGAAATTCCTAAGAGGCTATTCTGCCTTCTTACGGAATCCTACTCCTTGGAGATTCCTAAGAGGCTACTCCGCCTTCTTACGGAATCTAACTCCATGGAAATTCCTAAGAGGCTACTCCGCCTTCTTACGGAATCCAACTCTTTGGAAATTCCTAAGAGGCTACTCCGCCTTCTTACGGAATCCAACTCTTTGGAAATTCCTAAGAGGCTACTCCGCCTTCTTACGGAATCCAACTCTTTGGAAATTCCTAAGAGGCTACTCCGCCTTCTTACGGAATCCAGCTCCTTGGAAATTCCTAAGAGGCTGCTCCGCCTTCTTACGGAATACAACTCCTTAGAAATTCCTAAGAGGCTACTCCACCTTCTTACGGAATCCAATCTCATTGAAATTCCTAAGAGGCTACTCCGCCTTCTTACGGAATCCAACTCGTTGGAAATTCCTAAGAGGCTACTCCGCCTTTTTACGGAATCTAACTCCTTGGAAATTCCTAAGAGGCTACTCCGCCTTCTTGCGGAATCCAACTCCTTTGAAATTCCTAAGAGGCTATTCCGTCTCCTTACGGAATCCAATTTCATTGAAATTCCTAAGAGGCTACTCCGCCTTCTTACGGAATCAACCTCCTTGGAAATTCCTAAGAGGCTACTCTGCCTTCTTACGGAATCCAATCTCATTGAAATTCCTAAGAGGCTATTCCACCTTCTTACGGAATCCAATTTCGTGGAAATTCCTAAGAGGCTACTCCGCCTTCTTACGGAATCCAACCTCATTGAAATTCCTAAGAGGCTATTCCGCCTTCTTACGGAATTCAACTCCTTGAAATTCCTAAGAGGCTACTCCGTCTCCTTACGGAATCCATTAATGACAGGCGTGACAAGTAATGACAAGCAATAAATGCATGAAAACACTTGTCCGTAAATTCTGCTCTAGCAAACACCGCCTAAACCCATGCCTATAAAAGCTAAAACTTAAGTGTTATAGCTCATTAAAGTGACTCCGCCAGTCACTATAACAAGCTAAGAGGCTAATGATCCGGTCCTAACACCCGGCCCCCAAGAGCATGGCTTTAATGCTTTGCCAGGTCAGCATTTCGAACGAGGTAAATACGCTTCAAATACGGAGTATATACGACGAAAGCAAGTAACTCCGCCTAGGCATGTCACTCCGCCAAGGCATGACACTCCGCCTAGGCATGTTACCCTGCCAAGGGTCATAACTCCGCCTAGGCATGTCACTCCGCCAAGGCATGACACTCCGCCTAGGCATGTTACCCTGCCAAGGGTCATAACTCCGCCAAGGCATGTAACGCCGCCAGAATGCATATTACTCCGCCAAGCCATAGGCTCAATACTGGCGGAATGTTGAATTTCCCATACTGCGTAGCGAACCCATACTCACAACCCCGGCACGAGATTGACTCTGTCTTGAGAGGTTAATAATGGGAATCACGTTGTCACGCATAAAGGGGAATAACAATAAAATAATAAAGCATTCACGCTTCCCAAGTAAGTGGAAATACCTACTACAATAATGGTGCTTGTAAACGGCGCAGGGACCCACTGTCTTTCTTGCTTTATGCTAGAAAACAAGGAACGGGCCCTACCAATAATGGAGCACCAGTGACAGGTATATAAACCTCAGCAAAAAGGTATACAGGGGCTCTCCCCCCCCAATTCTGAACCTTACACTCTCTTACTTGCATAATTCTTTCTGATTGTCTTTCTAAGTCTTAAAGTATTCTGGAATACTGACTTGAGCGTCGGAGAACGATTGCAGGTACCACCCCCAATCGGGTCAAGACAAAGAAGACTCCTCCAGGCGGACTGGGACACCGCCCCAGCGTATACTGCACTCTGTGTCAAGGCATAGAAGGCAATTCTAGGCGGACTACTACATCGTCGTAGAGTGAATTACACTCCGCCCCAGTGTGGTCCAGACTCCGCCTCCACATACGAAGACACTCCATATCTGAACATTCACGCACATTGCTTTGTATCAGATTGAGCTGTTTCAGGATCATAACTTTACACCCCCCGTAAAGGACGGTTCAATAATGCTTACCCCTATTTGTCGATATATTTACAGTGGACTTGGGACGTGACGAGATTGGAGAGAGGTCACTAAGATCGAGCTTGGAGTATTATATATATATTGTATATAATGTACATAGTAGTTTTATAGTAGTCTTGGCCGGCTCCTGTGTATACCTGTTTTGTTGTGTGTACATATATGTGTGTATATAAATGTTTAGTTGAATAGGTAACTGGTGGCTTCAGCTGGAAGCTTAGATCTATTTTGAGCATATGTTTGTTGTTGTGGTGGATGAAGATGTTGGATTTTGGAGACCCTGGTTGGTCCCACTATATATATATATATATATATATATATGTGTGTGTGTGATATTTGATATATCCATAAAACTATTGCATTGCATAAATGGGTAGGTTATATGATGAGTTAATTAGTGTGTATGATGATGAATTGCACATTAGAAGGTTGATGTGGTGATGACAGTGTTATTGTACTGTTCCAAAATCTTATTTTAAAATTGGAAATAATTCGCGAAAAATTTATTTAGGTTATAGAAACCTTATTTTAAAAGTTAGGATGTTTTACCTGTGTTGCGTAGAAAGCTCCCCTTTTGTTTTATAGTATATGCTTCACATTCTGAAACACTTAGACACGCTATCAAATAACAACAAATCATTACTTTGATTAAATTAGAGTACTTAATATTGGTTATCAACAAATCTATGATTTCTTTAGAAATTTTCTTGGTTCTAACAGTTGAGTTATCACAAGATCATCTGAAGCTGAATTCTGAATTCATCTACAAATACAACTCACCTTGTTTAATAAAGAAAAATGGACCACAAATTCAATGCAAGCTTTACAAAGGGACCACAAACACCTCCAATGCAAGAAGAAAGGGACCACACACACCTCCAATGCAAGAAGAGAGGGACTGAAAATGGAAGCAATGGCAAGAGTGAGCTCCCACGGTGACCACTTCACGTATAAATGGGCAAAATTTTGTTCTAAAGGACGCGCAAACCGCAGGTCCACAAGGCGATTTTGGGTTGTAGGGCACATGTTGGAAAAGACACCAAAATTGCACTCCCAAGAGGTGATTTTTCAGAGCATGAGGAATTGACCAAAACTGCCCAATGGCCATGCGATTTCCAACACAAAATCACCTCTCTATGGGACGCTTTTTATGCATGGGTGCTAAGTGTCAGCCATGTAGAAACTCGTCCCCTTGACCTACAGAATGCAAAAATCATTTTATGAGAGTGCAGTTTGTAATTACTAATTTGGTGTTATATACCCCAGACCAAATTTTTTTTAGATCACACCCTATTGTAACATATCTTTCTTAAACATACCCAGATCATACCAAAAAAAAAAAACAGGAATAAATATTTTGGAGGGGTTTACATAGAGAGTAAAGTGAGATGATAAATTAAAAGGGTTTGGAGAGAGTTGAGTTGGGTTTTGGAAATAAGCGAAATGGCTTCGTCTTCGTCTGATTCTCAGATGGTAACGTATCTATCAAATTTATTCTTATTATGGTTACCAAAAAAAAAATTTATTCTTATTATGTTGTTCGATTTGAAATTTGATGTGATGTTTCAGGAAGAAAATTACATTTACGGGTGCGAATCTGGTTGGGTGGAACCTCGAACTTCATGCTATCACCTCGCTGCCTTATCTGCCAATCTTACTCAGATTCCAACCCCTAATACTCCCTGCCACAGGTAAATTATCTTAATAAGCACTTACCATGGAATTTGACTCAATTGAATTCTAATGCTTTTTGATTCCAGATGCCAACATCCCTCTGAGAACTGGCTATGTCTCTCGTGTAAGGATGTCCTGTGTAGCCGTTTTGTGAACAGGCACATGCTCCAACATTTCAGGGACTCTAACCATTCCCTCGCCCTCAGTTTCAGGTATTCATTCTCTTCTCTTTTAATCTAAGTCAAGTCACTCGTTCATTGTGGCATTTTATCAAACAGTGATCTCTCCGTATGGTGTTTCTCCTGCGACGCCTACTTGGATGCTCAACTCATTCCCCAACTCCGTCCTCTTCATCAAGTAGCTTATATTCTGAAATTTGGTGAGCCCCCACCCCTTCCCTCTGCTCCACACAATCAACCTCAACCTTGAGCCAACCTCCCCTTTTACCTTATTTGCAGTATCCTCTAGTCATTACTTTGTTTGGGTTGCTACTTTCACCCTAATTAATCCTGATTAGGGGAGTTTTTTTTTATTTAATCTTTATATCATGCTACACTCAGCTCGATGATCCGAGACCAATAACTCATTTTCCATGACGAGATTCATGTGCTGCTTCGATAAATTACTGTCATACTTCGGTTTTATGATTGCTCATAGGGTCTTAAATTCAACATGACTTGTGTAATTTAATTATGTCGGCTTTCCTTCTTCTCATGATTCTTTATTAACTCTATTTTTTGCTACTTCTCATAACTTGTTTTGTTCTATTTGAGCGGTGACTCTGCTCTTGCATCGGATTTAGCTTGTAGTTGAGTTATGTTTTATTTCTATTGGCAAATTTAAACATGTGATGGACTATTCACCTGTTCATTAAAACTGATTGACCTAACTCTAGTCGTCTGAATCTGGAGTTCAATGGACATATAGGCTAAATTGTATACAGGCGCACAATGCATAAAAAAAAAGCAGATATATATATATATATATTAAGAAGCGAAAAATTCATTAAAATGAAAAGGGAATACAAGATGTACTCAACAGAAGTTTAAAGAGCAAGAATATATACCATGGCACAACATTGAGCCTACCAATTGCAAATTTGCAATGCAATCTGATACAATTGACCAAAGGCTATGGCCCCACCAACTTCACCCACTTCATCAATAAAAGTAGACCTTTAAATGGCACAAAAAAATCGTGGACTTTTGAATGGATGCAGCCCAATCCTAGCTAGCTAATATTAGTGTTGCACTCCATCAATTTTTGGCAAAACCAATATAACAGTACCAACTGATTTGCATATGTCAATGAACGCATCACTGCCCAATTCATTTTGCTCCAACATAGAAGTATTGTTCTCCAATAAATCTGTAATACTAATATTGAACTCCCTCTATAGATGTCTATTGCAGTATGATAAATATCAAATGTCTACCACTATTGAACTCCCTCTATAAAACCATGATGGAACCGATCCCTCCCCAGCTCACATACAAGCTGCGGCAGTGATGTTACCTTATCTTAGTCGTGTAGCAATAGATATAAATAACAATAAGCAGCAACACCACAAATCTATCTCAAAATTGGACAACACCGCAGTGGTAGGCTATACTGCAACAAACAATTACTAAAAACAGCAACCTCCACTATTCCAATCCAACTAGCCACCATCAGCCCTTAAACATAACCAGGGATTCTAGTCCAGTCAATCAATGAAATGAAGTATCCTCCTAAATTTAACGAGTATATAATGCTCTAAGACATAAATAGCAGTTATATTTGTATAACATTCATATCATATGCTATTTGACATCACATTGTACCCTCTCTCTATATTTTTTTTGTTATTATTTCATCCATCAAATTTTCCGTTTTCTTGCATTCTTTTATTGTTATTATTGTTTTTGTTATTGTCTCTCTTTTCGTAAGAAAAAGTTGTATGAATTCACAATTTTTCATTTCATGATTATGTGGATAAAATAAGTACTTTTTTTTCTCAATTTTCTTTTTTTCTAAACTTATCAACTTAGTAGCAAGTTTCTTCTCAGTTATTTATCTATTGCATCAAATAAGGAAAAAATCATTCGTAAAAAATTAATAAAGCAAATGTATATATGAACTACTTTTTGAAGGTAGCAAACTAACATAAGTCCCTAATATCTCAGAGGCATTGCACTTAGGTCCATGACTCCTTGAAATAGATACTTGGTTCCTTGATAGATTCATCTATATTACAGATGCGTCTTTGGTGTTAACATATGTCTCACAATTGTTACATTTACACAACGTGTCACATTAAGTTTTTACATTAATTTGTACAAATTGATGATAATCATAACTAAGAAAGAACAGGGGTTGCTACTAGAGGAGATGTAGTTGTGATTGTCTTGCAGTTGGTGGTTATGGCAATCTAGTAGGGGCAAAGCAAGATTCTGGCCCAATTTGATATGAGTGGTAGCAGTTCTCAAAGGTTGTAGATGAGGGCTAGGTTTGTTAATGGAGTTCGCGAGTGGAGTAATGATTGACGAAGATGGGGGCTCACTCTGGTTTTAGTTGGGCTATGGGTTATTGATATTATGATGTTGTAGTTGGGATTTTCTATTTGGTCAAGGTTGGTTATGGTGTTTTTAGGATTGATCATGATTCATTTTGTTTTAATTTTGGGCAAAGAAGAACCGCGAAGGTTGGTGATGGTGAATTCAACCACACTTCAATGAATTTCAATTGTTTTCTAGTATTGCTAGTCACCATGCACCTTTCCTGCACTAGTACACTATGATATCTCTCCTTTGAATTCTGATTTTTGAAATCCCAAACAACACGTAGAACCATAGAACAATAGCGACAATAATAGGTTTCCAAACCCAAACAATGTAACTTTCATCTCCACTACACTACCCATTCTAACTTTGTGTAAGGTTAATGTGAAGTTTAATAAATTTGGTTGGGTAAGATGAAGTTTACTTATAATTTTTTTTTAAAAATAAAAAACAGTAGTGTATGTAGAAAACTATTTACTACTTTATATTGTTTTTAAAATGTAATTTGTTTAATATTTTAAAAATTTAATGGTTACCATAAAAGTATTTTAAAATATTTAATTTTTAACATTTAATATTGGGTTTTGTTAAGTCAACCAAATGAACAAAATATAAGTCAAAGTATGTTGCGTTGAGAAAAAAAAAGTATAAAAAATTTATGAAAGTTGAAAAATTAATCAATTTATAAAATAATATTTTAAAAACAATAAAATATAAGAATTGAATGCGACTGGACAATTAAGGACAATATTAAGGGGAATCTTATAATGGATATTAAAACTAATTTAAATATGTAATTAATTCTTATCTGGTTGGCATTTAATGTAAACAATAAGTAAATAATTTTTGCTTAGATAATGGATTGGATACTAGATAACAAGTAAATTTTTTGATAAATTATAATAAGTAAAATTTAAAATATCAATATTCAAAATATTAAAAAATTAAATTTCCGAAAGCTATGTAAAAATTTACTTTTAAATTTAATATATAAATGTAAATAGTTTTAGAGATAATTCGACTAATAAATATCTGAAATCTGATCCTCTCCTACCACTCATATAGCTTAAATAAACGAATAATCAAATTTGAATATAAATCTCTCCTCACCATTGAACTGTTATAAATAAACAAATAATTAAATCTGAATGTTAATCACCGTTGAATTGTTATTAAAATTAAATACTAGTAAATTGTTTTTAATAATAGGGTAACCTCTGTATGGTAGAGATAATCTTACTCAATTCAAGGGTCACGAAAAAATATAATTTTACTACATTCGAGACTTAAGTGATAAATTAAACTTTTAATTCAATTTTAAAAGTGTGTTTGGTAAAAATTAAAGAGTTGTATGCTTATAATAATATAAATAATAATAATAATAATATAAAATAGAATAATAAAATTATTATTTTAAAATTTGAAAAGTACTTTTCTCTTTTTGGTGTTTTTATTTTATTACTTCTAAAATGATATTTATTTATTCAGTACCATATTTAAAAAGAAAAACAAGATATTGATGCAATCAGAACCTAATCAAGTCGGATAGAATGTAATGGAAATCTCAGTCACTAATCTACTTTTTATCTTTTATTTTTATCAATTTTTCTTTTAACTAAAAAATTGGAAACTTTTAGAAATAAATGCTTATAAACAAAAAAAGGAAACGATTTTTTATCACAAAAACCAAACACGTCCTAGGGCTTTGACTCTGCTATATATTTAAGGATTTCGGTTCCAGTCACTCTTATTTTTCTGCGACTGCGAGCGAGGTTAGGGTTTTGGGATTCTTGCGTTTCTCATCAGAAGCATCATGGGTCACTCCCACGTGTGGAACTCTCATCCCAAGAACTATGGACCTGGATCTCGTACCTGGTATGTTACACTTCTCCCCCATTAAGGATCATTAAGTTGTTCTTTTTTTTTTCCTCTTCGATTTCTCATCAATTTGATATTGTGATTATCGTTAAGGCTTTTTACTTTTTACTTTATATCCTTTCTTTTGATCTCCTGCAATATATGAGTTTTGATTCTCCGCTGCGTATTCCTGAGAATGAGTTATCTTTATTTATGCATTAGTGTTGGGATTTTCAGTTAGGATCTCTGTAGAATATGGTTTAGTAAATTTTTAAATTCTTAATGACAGGGAAAAGATTCTGAATGTTAGTTCGTTCCAGATTATTGCAAACTGCTTTTAATGTCTTTATACTAAAAATTTATGCACTTGGATGTCATGTTGAATGATTCTGTTTTGTATATTTTTCTCATGGTGGAGTTTTACGCTTGTTTTCCTTGATCGTTTAGGGTATCACTTTCTGTGCAGTGTTTACATTGGAATCCTCTTTGATGAACCCCAATATGCAGTTCTTTCGTGATCTTTGTGTTTGCCTTATGATATATATGGTTCCTAATTTATAAATCGATCGGGCTATTCTAGTGTTCTGCTCTCGAATGTGTTATGGATTGTCTTTTGCTTTTACTGTTTACTTTTTGAAGCTATATTGAATTTGTTTTACGGGTTTTAGCCTGTTAACGTTATTACATTTTGAGACATTCCTGGAAAACATGTTTGGTCTGATTTAAGGTCAGATTGGAATACTGGCCAGTTTTATATGATTTTATTTTATTTTTGATTTTTTGATTGTGAATGTTATTTATTGTTTTTCCTGGTACACAGCCGCGTGTGTGGAAACCCTCATGGATTGATCAGGAAGTATGGCCTCATGTGTTGCAGGCAGTGCTTCCGTAGCAATGCAAAGGAAATTGGTTTCATTAAGGTAAACATTTGGATTTACTTTTCTTGTGTAGATTTTTTATTTTTTTCAAAATAAAAAATTACAATAGGTATTTACCCCTGCCACTTTTCTGTTTGCAGTATCGTTGAGGAATTGTTCTCCATCTGCCCCGCTTGTTTAGATTCTGGCGATAGGTTGATGAAGGGAGGATGATTTTATTGTTTTAAGCACTTAAGAATTTTTGTAGGATTTGGCAAAGTTAATCATCAAACTCAAGTTGTGGAACTAGAAATATTCTTGTTATTTTATATAATTGTTTTGAGCTATTTACATATTTCTGTGAATTCTGCATTTCTTATCTATAAATTGAATGGATGTATCCTTAGTGTTTGGTTTCATTTTAGTTTGACGTCCTATACCCTCCCATGCTTTACTTTTGAAAGTTAGCTTAGACCTGGGGCTTTAATCATTGGGTCGTGCTAACAATTATCCTAAGGAGTCAACAAGTAATTTTTTTATATTTATAACCTTAATATTTTGGAGTATAAAATAATGTTCCCTAGTTTCTCAAAATGAAACCGTGGAACTGTTAAAAAAATGAGACTAGGAAATTTTTCCTTGATAAACCGTGTTGAATTTGAAGGCCCTTTCCTGTCCAATTGAATTGGAAATTTGAATATAACAAATTACCACGGCTTGGTGTTTGTTTCCCAATTCCTGGGATCAGGGATGATTAAACAGATAATGGGTGAGCTTGACAGGATTCTGTTTAATATTAATATTATATTTAAAAACAAATTAATGGGCTGGTAGCTCAACTCATTAATCTGTATCTTTTATTAAAAATAATATATTTTTTACTATAGTGGATTTGTTAGCTCTCTACGTTTTTTTTTTTTTTTGGTCAAGTTAGCTCTTTATTTTGATGTCCTAGTTTGTTGGGACAGATCTGTCTGTTTTGTTGGGACAGTGTGTTATCATCATCCTGTCAGTTTTATCATCCCTATTTTTTTTTTGGACCGAAAATAAGGATACATTATATGAGATAAAGAAAGGCCCTAGGCCCATTATATGCATGTTGCAATTTGCAAGGCTACAAACAGAGAAGACTTAGAACAACAGGCCTATTTGGGATATAATAGCTTCCGACAATAATTTATGGGCCTAAATCCAACAGGCCTAAATCCTAGTTTAGTTTCCTTTTTCGTGTTTTGTTGCCAGCCTTTCGTGACCCTCCCTTCTTTGGCATGTTCGTTAGAAATGTTGCTAAAATTTAATTGGTGATTTATTACAGCACTAGGGTGAATGGTTGAAATTATTGTTATCAAAATTAAACTGGTTCATCCTGTTTGATTGATTGAACTATGAACCGGTTAAGTGACCGGTTCGGGTCAATTATATAATAATACCAGTTTAATCACGGTTGAACCTTAATTTGATCATGGTTTGTTTAAACTGATGTCTTTAACATAGTTAAAAATTAATATAGGTTCATCAATTTTATGCATATTTTATCTATAAAAAAAGTAGGGTAAATTAAATATGGCTTCTTTGAGGTTTGGATTTTTTAATTCACTCCATTTTGTAACAGGAGCATCAATTTAACTCTGTAACTTAGCAAGGTTTGGGATGAGCCCATGTGACTAATCCTTGTATTTATTTTACAATATTAACATCAATTACAAACTTAGATGCTTGATGGAGCGTGCACAATGAAGGAAGGAACATCTATTCAACTTGGTTTTCTTCACATGATGTGAACCCACCCAGACAATGTATCGTTATATTAAGGGTTATAGCCTTCTCTCCTCCGTTAATATGGCCTATTTCACATTCGATTCTGCATTGGTTTAAATTCTACCTAGTGTAAAATTAAGGTGGGTAGTCATCATAAGTAACAATTGTTTCAACCGTAATTTGTATGGTTTTATTTTATTTTGGTTTGAGTTAGAAAAACAAAGAAGATTGAGTATAACAATTGGTCATGATATCGCTTTCTTTTGGTAAGGCAACGCCAAGTTGAAGTTATTTTCTTTGCCAATTTCAAAAGCAATTTCAGTTGTGACATCATCTTTAAGTTCATTGGTGCAAATTTTCATGCACTACTTGATCGCCCCGCCTGCATGATTGTGGTTAGAAGTGTTTATTTACATTAATCTTATGAAATATTTAGTTTAGTATTTTAAAATACTTTTAGTATTATTAATTATATAAAAAATTAGTTGCTTTTAAAATAGTATATACAAGAACATATTTTATAGATAAATATTTAATAATATTAGAAAAATATAATTTTACTTATATTAAAAAATAAAAAAATATTAAAATTTATTTATATTTAAAATTGAAAATAGTAACATTGACTATCTGCTTTAACAGGCGGGTTTGCCGTATACCCAGGGCTCCCAATATCATAGAGATGCTAATTGCCAATTCAAAGCAGTCTCGTTTCTCTGTTGACTGGATTACATACATTGGTGATTGAAACATAGTTGCCTATTATTCCATTCTTTCAATTTTGCAAGCACTTGGCAGCATTAATTACAAATAATATTAATAAAAAGGTGCTCAAAATAAGGGTTTTTTACAGGCGTGTTTAAAAACCGAATCGAAACACAACAATATGATACTGAATCAAATCAAATTGAAAACTACGAAAATTATCGCCCACAAAAACCATAACCTTCTATAGTTTTTGGTTCGTTTCATATTATGTTAAATTAAGCCCTAAACTCTCTCTGTATATTTATATATAGATGCACAAAGCAAGTGTTACTTGTTTTCCTCTGAGGTGGAAAAGAAACTCAATTAAGGACCTTCCTTTCCCATGGCTAAGTATTAAAGTCTACGAGCCTCCTCCAAAGCGTCGTCAAATTTCACACACAAATGCATCACAAATTTGTCCTATATGATAATGCAATCCTACAATGTACTAAACTGCAGTATATTTTTCACTTGTCCATTGGGTATACAAGCCTAGATCAACTGATCCTTGGCTGTCAATAAGGGGTCTCAATACACACGTAATAAGGAATACTAGACATTGAAGATTACATATCGATTTGGACATTTGGATACTAATGAAAATATTTTAACTTAAAATAACTCTCTTGTCCAAAATAAATTGGACCAAACAAAACCTAAATTAATATCAACAAAACACATTTTCGGGGTGACATGATTCATGCCAAGCACCAATGCTTGCAAGATGATTGCTTTATACACCACACACCACACATATACCATACAAAATATAATTATCAAATCTTATAATTCAGGGATTTTACACACCAGATCATACAAGACAGACACACCGTGGGCATGTGCATTAATGTATGTTGCGTATCTTCTCTTATCTCCCATCCCTTCCTTCCTCGGGCCAACCAGTGGGCCAGCTAGAGGTCAAACCTAACGTGATTCCTCTATCAGGCCCACAGGATGAGTCTCGAATTACCAAAAAAAAAAAGGAAGATCATCCTACACAGTAAAGGAATAACATAGGATGTTAACTTACATACAATTAGTAAGTTACGGTCTTGTGCTTGGAACAAGATGTCTCGTAAAGCAGAAATCTTAGAATCCAGTGAATTAGCTCACTCTGCCCTTCCAAGTATACAACATGCTACATTCCCAACCAAAAAAAACCATACATCACAACATTCGAAATGAAAATATTTTCTGTCCGTGTGATACAGGCATGCAGCAGCAGTCTACTAACAATGCTCATGGTTCAATGACAGCACTGAAAAAGCCACACCCATGCTGCCTGACCTGTTTTTCCTGTCATGCTCTTTGATCACTAACGTGATTTGGAACTTCTCCTTGGCTATCCAAGGGCATATATTGTGCCATGATTGCTCTGATTTCAGAATCCATGTATTGCTGCAAAACCACCAAAAAATTATATATAGTTATCTTATAAAGCTCTATTTGGTAAAACAAACCTTTAGCTTTTTTTTTGGTTTCAAGAGAAATCAAACACATATCATAATAGGTATACAACAACTCATACTCTACTCAATCAACTGTACAGAACTTATCACTTTTCAAGTAACTTATGATTTTTCAAGTAACTTATATCTTGTAGCTTGTAGCTTATAATATTTCAGATAGCTTCTTGAAATAGTTATTTGGTAAAGTTCCCTATTTAAAAGAACATAAAAAAATTATAATTACATGAAGGATAAAAGTTGCCTTTTTTTAATAAAAAAAAAGATAAAAGTAAAAAAGATGATTGAAAATAGTAAGAAACTTGTCATATTTTTTTGTTTCCCAAACAACTCTACTTATCTTCTGAAAAACTATAAACTCTTAATAGTTAAAAGTTATTTTTACTAAACATATCCTAAATAAAGTAGATTACAAATAAAACATCATTTGCATCTCAACTTGAGTTAGATAGAAAAGTATAGAATGTTGGGCGACTCTAGGCACCAATACTACATAATTTTAGCATTCAACCATTTAGCATCCAATAATAAGACTATCGAAATAAGAGAAAATAGCAGCGCTTACCCTTATTCTATATTTGTACACGAGATATGCCCCACCAGCAATCATAGCTATGCCAATTAAGATCAACCACAAAGCAGCCCAAGTAGATCTTCCCTGACTGGCAGCTTTACCTGTAGGTTATCCAGTGGAGGACATGAAAACAAGCTATGCAAATATAGGTGCAAGTAAAAAATTAGTCTATTCAACTCACTTATGCAAGTATCATGATCCTTAATATACAGAAGATCTCCACTACAACTGCAGTCATAGCTGCCCCAAGTATTCTTGCAGCTACATTGGGGACACTGACAAGCCTTCTTCTCTTTGCATTCATCAATATCTGTAAGGGTGAAACATAAGTTCAACTTCAGATATTCATTTTTTTTTTTCAGTTATGTGGATCAAGTTTGCAATACTTGTTTTTAAACCAAGAACTAAGAAGATTCTGAGTGAATATATACACTCCTAATTCATAAAAATACTGAAAACAGTTATTTGTGCTTTCACTGCTTTGCGTTGTGTGTTACCTCAGGAAAAAAGAATTAGGGAAAAAAACAAACCACTACACAAGTATCCCTTACCTTCACAGTTTTTGAAACCATCACCTTTAAACCCTGGCGGACACTGACATTTATCCCTTTCATTATCCTGTTATCAAAACAGTTATGCAATCATTAAGTTTCTAATAAGCAGTTTACATACCAATAGAACTTCCACATACAACCAAAGATTTTTTGGAGATCAAATAAGTGGAGTATGGTCAAGATATTAAATAGTTATTAACTGAACAAGCAGAAAATGCATGTCCATTCCGGGCATCATGCCAACAGCCTCCATGGTTTATCATGCAACGCCCAAGTCCAATGGCTGCAAACCCAGAAGAAACTAGTTAAATTATATGAACTAACCAATACAAGAGTGGAGTGAAAACAGAATCACATATGTCCCACAACTAAAGGAACATCGCATCCTCCTCCTCCGCACAGCATACAAGGGAAGGAAATAAACATGGAACAGTAATAGCAAACCCTCCTGGAAGTAAATTAAGCAGACAGCAGAAAAATGGAGTTTAAGGCATACCTTCACATTTCGTATAACCATCTCCTCGGAACTGCACACCATCAACTAGAGGGCACTCACATACTCTCCCACGGAATGTATCCTAAGCAAACACACAAACATGCACGTAAGAACATAAAGATGTATAAACTTGTATTGCTCTGATTATTAGATAGTTCTTTTCACACAGACAAATACCCTGCATGCAGTGACATTAGCTGCTTTATCATGCCAGCAACCACCATGGTCATTCAAGCACTCATTTGTCTCCATATCTGCCCAGAAAAGTATGCCACTCAGAAAGAATTAGGTCCAGAACCAACAAGTCTATAAGTATATTCCCCTTATACAATTTTTTTTTACGTGAACATTTACCAGTGCTCAAGCAAACAGCTGGTTCAGTAGTGTCCTTAAACCCCGCACATATAGCCTTCAGAACAGCACCTTTCTCCAGTTTTCCTGGAAAGACTCAATTTTAGAATCCGAAATCCAGATCACTGCCAATCAGATAAGCAAAGAGTACAAACCTCGATATTGTCGATTATTGACAACAAGAGTAGGCAATATGGTAACATCGCCTCGCGATCCCTTTCCAATCTACAAGAACTAGTTTTGTTAAAAATCTAAATACTATTATACTGATAGAATGAAGTAATAGCAATTGTACAGGACAATACTTGGTTTTGTTGTTCTTCTTTCAAAACAGGATTTTCAGTATCAGCATCTGGATCTCCCATGCACTCATCAACCTGTCTAACATCAATACCTGTGGATATTGAATAAACATATCAGCAAAGTTATGATCCACCACGAAAGAAAATGTGATGTGGAACGATGATTATTAATTTGATTTACCCAATGACTTGATGACAGCATTTGCACATTCCTTATTATACTTTTTCTCCTTCATGGGGCATCTAATTTGAAAATCAGTGACATAGTCCCACCAAACCCAAGGCTTTTTTGCTGCCTTTACCGTGATGAAAACACATAGCTGCCTTAAATTCTCAATAACCACATCTTTCCCATCATAACCAGTGCTGAAGTCCTGTTCAGGATCCGGAGCACAATATCTTCCATGATTTATGCATTGAGACTTGCACTGTTTGCTTTGCTTGAATGCTTGAGGACAGTACCAAGTTATATAATTAGGGGTAAACTGAGTGTAACCACCTTTCTCAAGTATCTGTGCTGCACCCTTGAACTCCCTCAGAAATTCCATCAACATATCACATTTAACTCCACACTCATCATTGCTGTTGGTCCATAACTCATACTCCACACGATCATCTGGGTGTGGGACAGCCTCTCTCCAATCAAGATTTACTATGACCATCTCCCTATCATTTACGGCACCCTTTAATTTTCCACCAAAACTTTTTTCAATGAGAGCAGACGGTATAGTTATGTTCTCTACATATTTTGCAATTGATTCTTCCTCTTCAGGTGAGTCCATAGTTATTAAGGGCTCCTCAATATCATCCGCAACAAGAACAGCAGAAGCTCCAGCCTTCTGGGCATTCCACACCTTCAGGGCAAAGAAGCAACCTGCAAAGGAGTACAAACAATTCAAATTTCTAGGTATTCAACCATCAAATAAAATCTATAGACATATTTTTTTGTGTTAACCACGAGTATGTCCATGACTTTGGGACTTAATCACAGGTGAGGCTCTTTTCCGGAGATAGTGCTTATTTGATACCGGTTAGGAAAACTGAGTTTAACCAACTTAGTCTTCAAATCTTCAATATTGACCTGATAGACATCTCCAAACTCCGTTTGACCAATGGATTAAAAATTTGGTTTTCATCAATCTCAGTTGACCAGGGAACCCAACTGGGAACCAAAGAGACCCTTAATCACAGATAAGGTTCTTCACACCTCTCGAACGAAAAGTGTGTTAGGGGGATCGAACTCGGAACTTTTCACACAAGCTTAGTTACAATCCCATACCAAGGGAGAAATAACTCATTGGTATTTAGAGACATGTATAATTGAATACGCTTTTGTTTTTTCCAAAAAAAGAAAATAATAATAAATTGTAAACAAGAAAATGAATGAGGCTAAAAGGAAGAAAAGAAGGGGAAAATGAAACTTACTTCCACGATCTAGTAAAAGAATGGTGGGAAGAGCACCAGGGTGGGATTTGAAGGATTGATCGAATTCTTTACAACCTTTATTGTTATCTTTGGGGAAAACAATGTTGCCTGACATGCTACCTCCGTATTGTGGTATTCCGAAGTTGCCGATGGAACTATCGTATGTGCCTGCTACCTTATCCGGTGACACCACCTTCAAGCTGTTCTTTTCCACCACGAATTTCCCCATTGACACTGCCAACAACATAAACCCTACATACAAACTCACCAACCATCTCCAAACCTCCATTATTCCACGCCTCAAATTTCGATGGGGGAACGAAGCACCACCTACTGTTGATATCTTGCTCTTACTTCACAGAAACAATAAAAAAATCACCATGCTTTGCACGCGATACTAAACAACTCTCTTTCTCTTTCTACTTGGATTTCAAACATCTCTCTCCTAGTCCACGTCTTTCCTCTTCTCCTTGATTATTTTATGATGTTTACAAAATAGATTCTGAAAAAACTTTTTTTAAAAAAAATAAAAAGAGCAAGTGGTTATTAAAAAATAAATAAAGGAAAAAGAGATTAGAGCATTCCTAAAGTAGTGGCCAAGAGCATACAAAAGATGCCAATAATGTAACAAAAAGAAATAAGATGCCAGTAATAAATACTTAAGAATCGGTTATATAACTATTTAGGTTTATTTAATATGTGTGAAGTTGAATTGGATAAGGAAAACAAAGAAAATTTATATTTATATTAATATTAACGTGGTTTTTTTAATCTGTTATGTAAATTTAATAAAAATAATTCTATTTTGATTTCATAAGTAGTATGTATATGATGGATAAACTTTAATTAGTTTACTCAATAATCAAGTAATTATTGATAAACATTTAATATTTTATCAAATCTGGGGCTTGTTGTAATCTTAATAACTTTCTGTATCCAACTCATTTAACTTTTTTATTTAAGAGAGCAGTTATTTCATAGTTTGAGTTTCCATTCCATTAATGCCCTGACATTTTTTATCCACTCCTGGTGTCATTTTACTTTTGTTGGTAAGAAAACAAAATTATAAAAAATAAAAAAAGTTAAAAGTTAATATTAATTTTTTATACTATTTAAACCAGTCATAATTTTATTTAATTATAAGATTTTTTTATATATTTGACCAACCCTAAATTTTTAACCAAACCGTGCTTATATGATAACATATTATCAAGATTTTCTTTGTTTTCAAATACTTCAATTATTTTTGTTTATTTATACACATTAAAATGATAAGTGTTGTACATTTAAATAGTGGTTTAAATTTTGAGTTGCAGTTTATATCCAGTGTAAATCTTATAATTAATTTAATAAATACTAGTATCATCAAAAATTGATCATGGTTCCGCAAGAAAACGATAAAATTAATTCTTTATTGTAGAATTATTGTTGTCAAGTTGAAGATTCCCAGGTTTTCAATGTTAAATTATTAGGTTTGCTCAGTATGTGACACGTTGCAGCCAGTAGCGTTGTGACAAGTGCACTCAATGACTCACTCCGACCAATCCTAGGCAAACACAAGTATTTGTCTGTATTCTTATGGAACATTTTTTTATTATAATCCGAAAGAATTTTGTGTTTACAGGATAAATTTAATTATCGACCTCATAAAATAAATACGAATCAAATTATCATTTACTAAATTTATTCGGTAAATTTCGAAATCCTTTTCTTTCCTTTGTAACAAAAAAGGAGTTATGGTTCAGTTTATATTCTCATAACGTTAAATTATATAAAAAAAACTCTAAAATTAATCATTTTTTAAGGGTAGAATCGATCAAATTTAAAATCATGTGATGCGATTAAATTTATATCATACCACTATATATGAACATATTTTCATATCATATTTTTAATGCATTCACTAATTTTTAGAAGCACCATACACCCTAGTATTAGTATAGTTTACTCCGAATTTAAAATGCCCATGAATTGGTAATGTTAAAAAGTTTTCAAACTCATATGATTGGTATTGTTATATACTCAAAAGGGCATGTAATCTTTTAAACCTCACGTAAGTTATAACTATAAATTATAACCACCCACCCACTTTCTTTTTTCTGATTTTCTTTTTCCATACCCCACTCACTTTCTATTCATCATTATAGTGTGTGAGGAGGTCATCAAAAAAACTATATATATATAGTGTGAGGAAACCTTGGCTTGTTATTAGCTCGTCAAAGATGATAAATTATAAATAACTTTTTTAATTAAACTATTTTATATTGGTTGAATTATTTTATAGATTGACTTCGTTGTCATGTCTTTTATACTAGTTAAAATAATTATTACTTATTAATTTTTTAATGTAATAGAAATTTAAAGACCAATATAATATACAAATTAAATTTAAATAATTGTTACTTATCAATTTTTTAATTTAATAAAAAAAATTAAAGATGACTTATTTATGGGTTAACATATTAAAAAAAATAATTAGAGATTATTCCTCTATCTTATATCTACGTTAACAATTTTTACTATTTTATATGTTGTATGGCATTGTTCACGTGGTATTAATATAGATGTCACTATCATAAGCGCTGTTTTTTTATTATTAATGGGTTAGTTGAAAAATATTTTAAAAAATAGATTATTTTTTAAAAAAATTATTTACAAAAATAGGATTATATTTAAAAAATTATATGTATAGGATTCTTTTTATGTGTTGTATTGGACTCATACGACATACAAATCATATGTATGTTATACAACACAGTAGAAGCATGACACGTGACTATATTGCCTCGATCCCGAATGAAACCACTATTATCAGTGGTTAGAAATAATAACCTTAAACAATGTTTTTCTCACCCAAAACATTAAAAGACATGTGTCAGTTTTATGAGTGCAAACGGTTAAATATCTTAACCACAAACAATACTAAATAAAACTAAGATGAAAATTAGATTAATTTGATAGTTAATATATATAAATTTAAATATCATACATTATTAAATAAAACTAAACATGAAAAGGAATGTATTTTATCATATGTATTTTATAATAAGTGAAAATATAACAAAAAAAATGTATATTCAAATAAATATTTTATAACATGTGGTTTTGTAACAATGTTGTGTCATCTAGGATTGATACAACACAACCACATGTCATTCTCTCATTGTGTCACATTGCATACATATGATTTATGTGTCCTATGGGCTAATACAACATACAATGAACCCCAAACATAACTTTTTAATAAACAACTTCATTTTTTAAAATAATTTTTCAACCTCATTCATAGAAAAACAAATTTAAGAACACACATTTAATATCCAAAGGTTAGCAATGAATGAATCAATCATTGTAAAGTCAAATATTTGCTAACAAATAATGAAAAACACAAACCACAATACTAGAATCTCTAGCGTTTTCAAAATTACTTAAGTAACCATTACAACAAATCATTCCAATTGTCAATAGTTATAATGTTTTATTTCATATTAACCTTTATATTATTAATTTTATGTTTTTAAATTGTTTTTACATATAATAAAAATTATACTTTTAAAATTATTCATTATTTTTAAATTATCACTATTATTTCTTGTTTCTAATTCTTATAAAAATTTTAGTAGTTTTAAACTAATGTTTTATTTCATACTAACCTTTATATTATTAATTTGATGTTTTTAAATTGTTTTTACATATAATAAAAATTATACTTTTAAAATTATTCATTATTTTTAAATTATCACTATTATTTCTTCTTTCTAATTCTTATAAAAATTTTAGTAGTTTTAAACTAACAAATTATTCTTAAAATTGATTATTTAAATGAATGAAACTGTTTAAGAAATTTATTGAAAAATATAAACATAATTTACAACACAAAATAGCGTTGAATAATAATGCAATTCTTTGATTAACAATATGTTTTTTAATTGTTGAAGTAGATAAAAAATATTTTTAAATTCGACAACCAAGTAAAATAATATTACAATAGTCAACTCATTATGTTGTTAAAGATGTCCCCAAATATGAGATATTTCCTTGAAATATCAACGATAATGAACTTGGCTATAAGACTTTTAAAAAGTTGATAACTAGGGAAACATAATAAATTTGATATGATTATTTAACAAAGAAGTAACATTAAACTTAAGTTATTTGTTACACATATACTATGAAATAAAAAAATGATATAGATAACTATTAGATTTTCTATTTCTTTTACAAACATGACAACATGCATTATATTTTATAATACTTCTTCTATTTCTTTTACTATAACACTATTATATTATTACTACCATATAATTATTATTATTTTATATTAGTTATAATAACATAAAACTTATTGTTATATTATTATATTTGAACTGTCCTGAACCGGGGTCAAGAGATCCAGTGTCGAGTCAGCCACAAGAGTGAGTGACTTAGTGTTTGTACACCGGTACAGTGGATATCTGGTATTATAATCCGATCTCTCAGTGGGAGAAGAACGGTCTTGCTGTCCTGGAGATCCTACACACCGGACCTTCGCGTTGGATGGGGGCAAAAGGGGGTGCCACCTGCAAAGATTCTCCGACGATCAAGTTAGTGGCAGTGTGTAAGAAGCATAGTATAATGCAAGCAAGAGAGACTAATAGTATGCATAGCTCAAGTATTTATAGGCGTGCATTAGTATGGGCCTAATTAGGCCAAGGGACAAAGCACTGTTCCTCGATTACAAGGAATCTAGAAAATAAAAGTGCCCATCTTGTTCTGTCGGAGCATGGAAAATATATATATTTAATCTATCGAGGGAGACAAGTATGGGCTAGATGGCAAAGCGCGTTGCCCTGATGGATGGATTTGTCATGGGAGACTGAAATCCCTACACTGTTCCCAAAGCCACTTATAATTGTATGTTGGTGATCCGATGTAGAGGGCATGCTTTATCCGATGTGGGAGAAATGAACATGGACTCGCCGGTCTTGGGAGAACGCCCAGACGGTTCTGTTGGTCCGACGTCTTACCTGTGGAATCAGTAGCATTGCCAAATCGGATGACATGTCACCCCTGTCTTGGGGTCGGTATCAAGACCAGATCAATATTCACTATATATAAAACTTTAAATATTATTATAATCATCACTGTGGCGTTAAAAATTATGCTCCACATGTGTCATATCTTGTATAGGCTTCTAGGGTGCCTAGACGTTGATTCAGGTACATGGAAACGTCACCTTGTGAAAATGGGAATATATTTAGCGGGTTCCACCAAACGTGTCTAATATAAGGCAACAAACTTTGGTATGGACATCGGGTCATTCAAGTTCTCACATATTATATTGAATCAACAGAAATTTAGGATTATACTCCTTGGTCCAATAAGGATCTCAAGGTCCCGATGTGATGAGTCCTACAATAACTAACGTTCTTATTGAGGGGTGAAATAGGATTTACTTGCTAAGTCATTCTACACTCAAGTTAATATCGAGTAAATAATACTGAAGCTTAAGGGATGGTTTGACGAATACCCCTTACCTATTGTAAATGAAGGGTATTTATAAGGTGTTTGACGAGGGTAGTCTTGGTTGTATTGTGTGTTAGTACTATTTTATAATGGATAAGGAAAGCTACATAAACACATATTCGTGACACCTTTATAGGTCTTTTAGCTGGCATGCCCCTTACTTTCCATACAACCTTTGCCCTACATGAAATCAAGTTGATCTTGGTGTGGGGGCTTCTTATTTTGGTGTGGGGGCTTCTTGTGAAGCTCTTTATGGGATCATACTGGACCACGTCTTCGTGATGTCTAATTATATATTAGATGCACACATGGTGCATTCTAGTATACTCTTCAAGAATCTAGGTCAATATCAAGCTTAGATCAAGTTACACCTTATAGGTGCATGAGCTTATGAATCTAATTATTGGTTAGAAATGTAAGTGATAGTACTTTTAACATCTAATTTTAATCCTCAACCTACCAATTAGTAACCAATACTGTCGTCATAATTCTAATTGATTAGGTTTAATTAAGAAGTTATCAATTTCCTAACTTAGGTAAGCTAAAAAACAAAAACACCTATTCATAAAAAAAAATGACTCTAATTGAGTCTTATTTATTGACAAATCTAAAAAAAAAGTTTAAAAAATTACACAAGACTCTATCTCAGCCTCTTAAACTAAGGGAGTTCAATTGTACATGTTTATAATACATTTTTTAATTATTTCAGGACTAGAAGCACATTTTTATCTTTATCAACAAGAACACTAAGAGATAAATTTTAGCAAATATAAATTAATGTAATTATGCAAATCATCAAATAAAGAATAAGCACAAAACTTAAGCATTGATATAACATTTCATCCATTCAAATGTAGTGCGAGTATATATAACAACTAGCGGACTTTTCCATCTTTTTCAAATATAGCATTCTATTTCAATCATTAATATAGCTTTCACAAAATAGCATACAAAATTAATATGTCATTCACTATATTCACAAAATAGCATAACAAATTAATATTTTAACTATGCACACATCACAACATACAATTTTTTTAATAGATATATCAACTATTCTACCACACAATTCAAGTCTCATGCTATTAGTTAGTAAACTTCATAAATAAATTTGGTACCATGTGACAACTAATTTAATTTTTTGACATCACATCCCTATTCCTTTTTAATACTTTTGTAGATAAAGATATACATTACCTCGAAGATAATTCCATATGATTCGATTTTGGCAACTCTTCCACAGATTCATGATGAAAAATGTCAAATTGGTCATTAAAATCGGATAGTGCAACGACAACAATGTGATAGCAAGAAAGTTGTTTTGAAAGATTGAACTCATAAGATTGTTGGGAATTTTGACTAAGGCCTTAAAGGTGTCCTTCTATATTGACAGGAAGCAAAACACAAAAGGTTGAGAAAGAAAATCATGTAAACCAACCATGGAGAGAATCGTCAACAAAATCTGATTACGATTTGTTTATAAAAGAAAATATTATCTCAAAATTAAAATGTTAAAATAATTATGTCAATTAAACTCATTAATGAGACGTTACAAAGTTTAAATAAATATTAATCGAAATCATTAACTGTTTCAGATATTTTCCTTTTAAAAATCGTAACATTTCAAAATTAAATGCCTCAATTAATGGCTTTCATGGGCCAAGTAATATGAGACTAAAAATTTTAAAATATAACCAAAATTTTTAACAAAATATCTATTTAAAATAATTGTTCCTCATTAAGATCTCTTCCTCTTCTCATTTAAACCAAACACTCGAATGATTAATTTGTACGGTTATCAAAATGAGTTTCCGGACACAATATGATCCTTCTTCCTCCTAACGCGCAGAGTCAACCTTCTCAAAAGTCCACTTTGTCATGTTTTAAATAAATACAATGCGATACAAACTGGTCTCAAATAATAGCACTGACAGAAATGAAGATGCATTTTGGATCTGAAAATGTAATTACCCTGGATGAATTTTCTATGGCCAAAGAAAGAATTTTTTATTGCAGCAGAGCTAGGCGCTACTACAGAGAGCTAATGCTATCTTGCCATATAACTGAATACACAAATCTAAGTTCTAACCAACTCCCTGATTCTTCTCTATCCTTGCAAACTCACCATTATTCCCCATTATTCTTACTCCCTTTCATGTTCTTTCGTTATTTTTTTTGGTGCTTTTTTTTTTTTTGTCCGGGGGAAGGAGGTTGCAAAAGATTGAACCCCCCTCAAAGTGACCCCAAATGTCTCTTTATCACTTGAGTTATTTGGTGGAGTCTTTTGGTGCTTTCCTATTCTTTCTGGTGTATACCCTCCACACTTTAGGCCCCCTTTGCTGAAGTAAAGTTTCACCTTGGCCCATATTCACATTATAGACCCATGACACGCCTCAATAAACTTTTAAACTCAGCTTGTGAACAAACAAGCCATGGAGAATGATAGGGACCTATTCTAACAGTTTGATGAGTTACTAGAGAAGGGTATGAATGCAAGAGAAAATTCTACTAAAATATACTCCATTCATTTCTTCACTTGATCAAGGAGGCTGCTCACAGCTAAATACACAATGAGATTCGTTGCCCTAGGCTAGAGATAAAATATTAAAATTACATGAAAAATACAATGAATAAGGAAATTGGGCTTTAGACAAAATAGTCTTTCATCCATTTGGGCCGAATAGACACTTTTAATTCTTTGTTCCGCAGATGGGCCAGGTTGGCTACTATCAGAGAAAGATTTACACATCTCAAAATGAAAGCTTAAATTTGCATTATTCACTGATATCATTACTACAAGAGAAATTGTATCAAATAAGCACAACATTTAACAAAACAAATGCTTAGATATAATCGAAAAATTTGTATCATCGTATGTGAATTGAGATTGACCGTTAATGAGAACCTCGGCCAATACTATGTTCAGAATGCTTCTGGAGCTCTGCTATAGATTCCTAGTATGTAAGAGATTTTTAATATGAGAGACCTGAAATATAGACAAACCACTGTGCCACGGTAAATTTTAAAACAGATACTCTCAAAGATTGAATGAAAAATGTTTACAAACAAAATTAAAGATCAGACCTTTATCCACCGATATGTATCATAGGCCTATTTGTTGTCTTTGCTATGTCAAACATACCGGCATGTGAAGCTTTCTTCCTCTTCACCTAAGCCAAAGAATGGAAACAATAAAAAAATGTAATACAAGATCCATTCAATACCTTAACAAAAGTTTGCCATGCAATAATATGTGATCCACTATTAACAATTTTGCTACCCAGCTATATAAAGAATAACATATCTTATAGGGCATAATTTGACAAACTAAAAGCACGTGAATGAAATTCCATTACTGTATTATCATATCAAAGAGGATAACAAAATCAGGTAGAAAAATTAAAAATATTTACTAAATCATCATAAAACTGAAATCTGGTAACCATAAGTTCATACCGCTGCCCCTATTATCTCCCTAAGTTGATGATCCTCTGCACCACTTCTCAATGGATCTCTTAAGCTAACCTGCATGGCAATGAGCCCATATAAGAAAATTACAAATCTTTTGCAGAAGCAGAAGTAACTCAAGAAAGATGCTATATATTTAATGAATTGACCTTCATTGTTCCTATCAATATCCAAATTTCCAAACACAGCATCTTTATCTTGAACATAATGGTACAGATAACATCAATGCTGATCAGTAATTATCAAGTTCAATGAATGAAATACTTCCATAAGATGCGCATACTTTCATCACCATTCCAAAAGAGAAAACGTGAGTTGATTCTCAAGTGAGAAACAAGAGAATAGAGCAATATACTTCAACAGAATTAAGTTAGAGATTATTGAATTGCTTGAAGAAAACTTCCCCTAGAGAAGGTCTACTTGATGAATATATTTTCCTGATTGATCAAAAGATTTACATCACCCAACTTAGTATGCCGCATAGTCATACAGAATTTGCAGTAATTCACACAGCACTCATATTATACCAAATAGTAAACCAAAATAGAAGCAGAAACAAACATCACTATTTTACAAATAGGTAATCCAAAGTAACAGAAAGCAAAGAAATAACCAGACATTACCAAGTTGTGGCCTTAATGAGAAAAGTTTATCTTCGTGCTGCAGGAGGAAAGGATTGAGTAAGCTAAGCTTTCTTTGTCAAATTGTTTTACTAAGTGTCATACTTGTTTCCTAGTCAAAATCCTACATCCGACAAAAGACATGTTTTTAAAATTTAAATATCATGTCATAATTTGTGTCAAATATTCAATTCAAGCACCAACAAACTTTTGATTGACCATACAAACCAACTTTCCATAGGATACTTCTCAATATGCAAATGTATTTTTGAAGTTATGTTTGTTTATTAAGATTGACTATATGAATCTAGTTTCCGTATGCTGAGACCGGGAGAGAAGAGTAGGTGTGAAGTGTTAAAAGTATTTTTAGAGCGGCCGTTCCTAAGACTATGAAGCGGGTGCGAGTTTTCTTGGATTGACGAGATATTATCCCAAGTTTATTGTGGGCTATGGAAGATAGCTAAACCTCTTACAGATTTGACAAAAACAGATGGCTTCAAATCTGATGACATCCTGCAGCGACAGAAGCTTTTAATTCCCTTAAACAAGCCTTGGTGACATCCCCTGCATTGAAACTACTGATGCAATTTAGCAAGGCATTATCTGATAGTCAGCTGGCAAAATCTGTGTACAAAAAGGCGCTAATTGCTATGATACTTGCTATTCAGCATTGGAGACACAACTTATTGGGGAGAGAATTCAAATTTTTATATGGACCAAAGGGGTTTAAAACATCTGTTGCAGTAGCATGTGTCTTCTTCTGATCAACAGTATTGATTCTAAAACTCTAAATTGCCCTGTTGAAGTCATTTACAGGCCAGGCCCAGCTAATAAGGCTTCTGTTCTGATGCCTAGTCCCGAAAGGATGAGGATGCATATTTGGCTATTTTGGTTTCATTTCCTCAGTGGGAACTTTCTGTGGTATTGAAGACAGAAATCATGGAGGATCCTCTCTTACAGAAGATCAGTCAGGATGTTCAAAATGGGCCAGGTTCCCGAGGCGGATATGCCTTTAAGGATGGAGTTTTGTACTATAAGGGAAGGTATCTGATTTCAGCTTCATCTTCAATGATTCCGGACCTGGTATATGAGTTCCATTCTTCCAAATGTGGTGGTCATTCTGGTTTCCTACGAACTTATAGATGGCTGGCTGGCTGGCTGGGAATGAAGAAGAAAGTTCGGGAATTTGTCCAAGCTTGTGATGTTTGTCAGCAGCGTAAGTATGAAGCTGCGTCTCTAGCTGGACTTCTGAAGCCTTTGGCCATTCCATCCCAATTTCGGTGGATATTTCCTTGTACTTTGATGTGAGGTTGCCTATGTCTAAAGGGTTTGATACTTTTTTGGTGATGGTGGATAGATTGTTTAAATATGGGCATTTTGTCCCTTTGAAGCATCCCTATACTACTAAAAGGGTAGCAGAAGTTTTTCCAAGCATATTGTGTTTGCATGGTCTGCTCACGTCTATAATTAGTGGCAGTGATCCTATATTTGTCAGCTATTTTTGGAAGGAATTGTTTGAACTCCAACTCCAAGGAACTAAATTGAGGATGAGCACCACATGCCATCTGCAAATCAATGGCCAAAATGGAGGTAGTTAACCAGTGTTTAGTATATAATACATTTCATTCTTCCATAGGGACTACCCCTTTTGAGGCTGTGCATGGCAGGAGTCCCCAGTTAGTCCTGAGTTGGCAGAAGGTAAAATAAGAGTGGAAGTTGTGGTAAGAGAGTTGCATGACAGAGATGAAGCTTTGCGACAACTTAAGGGACATTTGCGGTGACCCCAAGAACATACAAAATGATAAGACCTATGGCATTTCAGATTGGAGAATGGGCTTTTCTCAAGTTGAGGCTTCACAACAGCAGTCAATGACTACCCGTATTCATCAGAAGCTAGCTACATGCTTCTTTGGCCCTTATCAAATATGAGAAAGGGTTGGCAATGTGGCAAGTTCGGGTGGGGGTATTGTTAAGACTGAGAGAGAAGAGCAGGTATTAGATGTTAATCATAGATCCGAGATTCGATATGTGTACTCTAGGAGAAAGGGGGCAACTGCAAAGGCCAAACTAACTGGTAGTAAGTCAGTTAGTGTTAGCTTTAGCTAGCTGTAAATAAGGAGAGTGTAGAAATAGGAGAATCATTTGTTAGAGATGGCAGTTCTGGTTGGGAGAGCTTAGCTCTGGGTTTAGGAGCTATTGCTCTGGGAAATGCATGTAGCAGTCACTGTTTACTTGTTCAAGGCAATAAAAGCATTCTTTCTCTTTCTCTTTGCCTAATTTTGTTCTTTGAACCCTAACACTGTAGGATTTTTTCAATGTGCAAACATATTTTTGACGATATGTTTGTCTATTAAGAATTGATTAGTTTCCCTTTTCCCAAAATTAAAAACACTTCATATCAAGAATTTAAAACTGAAGTGACATTAGATATCATATCACAGTTTTAGAGTTCTGATCTAACACTACCCACTCTTCCTCTCTTTATTCTGTTAAGATACTGATAATCATTGGTATACAAGTAAAACAATTCCCAGAAGTTCAGAACCATACCCAACAAAGGCAATAGTTAATTGAGAAATCATTGATGTCAACCTTAGAAAGTTGAAGGTTTGCAATAGCATAAGTACTCATTTTACTCACCAAAATCATTCATTAGCCTTAAAACACCAAATCCTTAAACCGAAGTCCTCCACCCATATCACTTAATTACCCAATTCACCAAAAACATAAGGTATTCCAGATATGTGACATTAGAGATTCTAACTCAATTGCCATTACCAAATTCAAGTGACAGCATAATATACTGGACTTTGATGTTTATTTTATAGAGTATAACTTACCTCTGAAGGACCAAATAAGCAAACTTTAAAGTTTCCATCAGCTAGTAGTCGCAATCTATTGCAACCAGCACAAAAATGCTCTGTCATTGATGTGATAAATGAAACTCTTCCTTCATGCCCATCTATTGTATAATTCTTGGCCGTATCTGTAGGGTGATCTTGAAGTCTTTTTAAGCTTGGAAACCGTTTCATCTGTTTAGTAATGATGGTCGTAGAGAGTATTTACTATAAGAGAACATAAAAACTCTACAAAAGTTAAGTCTCCAATTCGAATTCTACCTTACCACAGTATCCAACATTTCTGAGTAGGGTACAAGTTTCTTGACATTCCAAACATTTCCATCAAAAGGCATGAACTCTATAAAACGAACATTAATTGGTTTTTCATGTGTCAACTCAACAAAGTCACAGATTTCATCATCATTGAATCCACGCATTACAACACAATTGACCTGGAATAACAAAAGCACACAAGGCACTTTAAAATGTATCCATCCATGACATGTGAATTTTCCCATCATGGTTATGCAACCCTACACAATAAAAATACCATGCTATACAATTGATTTTAATAGATTATTGAATTTGGCAAAGGGGAGACTGCTGATGGGGAGATGATCAAAGAGATAAATAAGACCAAAAAATACCTTGACTGGATTATATCCAAGGTCTATGGCAGCATTAATTGAATCCATTACTTTTTCATGCCCTTTGCGTCTTGTCATAAACTCAAACTTTGCTGGTACCAGAGTGTCTAAACTAATGTTAACAGAAGTAAGCCCACACTCTTTCAGCTTTGGAAGTTTTCTTGCCAGGGCAATACCATTGGTTGTCATGGACAACATCCTGAGTCCCTTCAAGTTTGACAACTCCAAACATATGTCTTCAATATCCTTCCTGACAGTTGGCTCCCCACCTGTCAGACGTATTTTCTTTACCCCAGAGCTTACAAATAGATTTGCCAATCGCACAATCTCAGTCTTTGTTAAAAGCTGAGGGCTAGGAGTGAGTTCCACACCATCTACTGGCATACAGTACTGACACCTTAAATTGCACCTCTCAGTTAAGGATATTCTCAAGTAAGTGTGAAGCCTTCCAAATGAATCTACTAACATATCAGAGATATAATTATCCTTTGGATGTTGATCTTCAGACAAGGAAGCAAAAGATGTTGTTGCAAGGGCTCTTGTTGTGGCATATGCATTCAAGTTTCCATTAAACGAAGCTTGATGATTAGTACTTCTGGCAGCACAGTAGAATGCCATCACACAATTCAACTGCTTTATGAAAATGTGTCACTAGCAGACCAAATTTTCATAAACAAAATTTGAACAGGTATCAGCACCACCACAACCTAGATTAACTAGTATTCTTACACATAACACATTAATCCTGAACAAAAAATAACAAGTCTTATCTGCATGCAAATGGGTACCAATATAATCCATCCTTCCTGTAAGAATATTAAGATTACTTAATTGATAATAAAATGGTACAATTAAATTATTGATTTTTGCATTTTCTTGCTATACCAGAGGATTATAAATTTAAAACTGAATGTGAACACATACTAGTATGCACATGGCATGACATCTAACCCATATTAGTGACTACCTCACATTAACATTTTCCTTGGATTAAAAAAAAAGAATTCTCATTTGCAAGCAAATAGGTTTCAACAATTAATCCTTCAGGTGAGAACATATAATAAATATTACAAGGACACAACTAAGTGACTATTTTTTAAAAAAAAAAATTGTATGCTCCTTATAGAACAGGGGAATTACAGATTTATTAATACCTGGAATTTCAAAAATTGGCAAAAATTCAGCCAACCTATTATTCATAACTTCGTATATCTATTCTATTGCCCAAGAGGCTAATTTTTTTTATCATTAGAACATAGCTTCGTCATCCACATCACCAAAAGAATATGACAAAATAATTCACATACACACACAACTCTCACCGGAAAGGAATTTGATGGGTTGAAGCCAGTTGGCCAATGAATGAATTTTGATAAGTAGCGCCTCATTGTTGATGCTGAAACAATCAATATGGAAATGATAAATCACTTCAAGTAGGGACAATTTTCTTTTTCTTCTCCTAGGAAATTCGAAGATGCCAACAACCCAAGACTCAAAACATGACTCTACAAGCTAACATACACAAAGAAAGAGAGATGGAGTTCGAGTTGTTGTGTTGATTCTGGAGTTTCAAGATAACAGGTGAGGTGAAGATAGATTACAGATATAGAGACAGGTAACCTGGAAGTGCCACTCCATCTATCATATATTTGATTACAGCCACAGTATTATTAATATTATCATTAATAGTAGTAGTAGTGAATAGCAAGGTAAATATCTATAAACTTGTTCTCTAATATTATGTTATATATATAAAAAATTGTCAATACGAACTACGACCGATGATTACATCTAGTTATAGTTACTTTTAGAAATCTTTTCATTTTCTTAATCATTTTTCATCAAATTTTAATCATAATATATTTATCAGATATTTATAATCAAATCAAAAAACATTATCAGAATATGCTAAATTATAATATGCTAATATTAAAAAAAATCAATTAAGCAAATATTGATAATTTAACACGCGATAAAGATTTGAAAAATTAAATTAACGATATCAAAATTTATCATTAATCAGACATTATAATTACAAATTGAAGCTAATTCAGCGGTGTAAGAGGTTGCACCTATTAAAAATAAGTTAACAGCTAACTCTAATACAAACACTCACTATTCAATAAAAACTACAGTCACAATCATAAAGCAGAGTAAAACAATAAAGTTAAGAACAATAGGATCAAGTTTTAATTTGCAACAAAAAATCAAACTAAGGTATGACAAAGGTCAAACGAAGTCGCATGTAGAAGAAGCATCATGTACCAAAGTCCAAACACAATCAAAAATAATAAATAAAAAAACAGAAAAAAGAAACATGAGTAGAAATGAAAAATATAAAAGAGGCGAATCGAGTAGCGAGAAACCTGCAACGAAAGAAGCCAAAATGATTGAATTGAAGTTTGAATTGTGACGCGAAGGAAGAGAGGGAATACGATTTCGGAGATCAAGAAGTGAAGAATCAGAATCGAAATTCTAACGGGAAATGGCAAAACGGTTTGGGACCTGGGAAGAGGGAGAAGGGGACTGAGAAATTACTAGATTAGGATCGATCGGATTATTTGGGAGAAACAAACAATGAAGCTTTTCCTTTCAATTTGTTGTACTTATCTCTTTGTTCCATTCTATCAAATACTTTTAACTTATTGACTAATCTAAAAATTAGAGATAAACATATAGAGAAATATATTCCACTACGTGGCATATATGTACAAGTATGTTACAGGTACTTGTCGGTACATATGAAAAAAATAAACATTAATACATATAAAATGGGAGTACTCATGCTCATCGAGTACGCACCCAAAACAGGAGTATTTAATAAATATATATTGTTAATATAAATACATATTATATATATATAATTAGTAATATGTATTATATTAAATTATCATATAATTAATAAAGTATTAAATATTTAAATAAATGTATTTATTAAACAATACTATTAATAGCATATATTTATTATTATTATTTTAATAAATATATTATTATTATATTTGATAAATATATTTAAAAATATATAATAAATTTGTTAAGTGCTATGAATTAATAAAATGAAATGAGATGTTAATCTATATATTATACTTGTCACATATCTACGCTGTGGACTAGAGTGGAAGTATGTTTTGTCAAACTATGTTTTACAACTTACAATTTACTGGCCTTTTTGAAGGTTTGGAATGGCCTGAAAAACTATTTAAAAGTCTGTTTATGATAATATCTATTAGATATATTTATAAACATACATTTAATATACAAATAAACATAATCCGAGAGGTGGCAACAAAAATTTGTACCCGCGGGCAATTTTTAAGTTATTTATAATGGGTATCCATATATTTATTAAACGGGTGGGTACTATTATTACCCTATCCATCCTACGAGTATTTACATGATTATTAATATTTATTTTAAAAAATACACTCAAAATATTTAAGTTTGTTATTATTTTATAATGAGAAAAATATATAATATTTTCATAATAATACTTTTATGAAGTTCTAATGTACTATATAATATTAATTTATTTTACATCATACTAAAATAATGTTATATTGAAAATAGGATACCGTATTTTCTTCTTTATTATTATGTTTTAATAAATATTAAATATTGATAAATATATGTGGGTACTTGTTCCTCTACCTACGAGTACTCATTACTTATCTCAAACTCGCAGGTACAGGTAGCGGTAACATGCTACCTGTACTTGCCCTTTTCCATTGTCTTTACGTAAGCTTATCGTATATGATATAAGACAACTAGTTTAAACATTTAAATAGAACAACAAATAAATAATATATTAGGTACCTTTTTATATAATAATATTTTATTATTATATTATTTATGTTATTTTAAATAGGCCAACCTATTAAGCTTAAAAGGCTTTTTGAGTGACCTCAAGCATGACCTCTTTAACTAAATAGGCTTTCAAGAAAGTCGATGTTAAGTTCATTTAAGAAATTAGTATGGTCTAGGCCTGATGTAGGTTGGGTTTAGGTCTCTGTCGAGTAGTTTGACTTGTTGCCACTCCCAAACTATGGCCTAGTGATTGAGCATTTTAAATTTGTCAATAAGTTAACAGTGTTACATTTTATTTTGACAGAAAGATCAATTTGAAACTTTTTAAAAGGATAGTGGACCAATTTAAAATGAAAAAATGTTAAAGGATTACCTTGAACCAAGTCCAACATATAGAGGACTATGTAAACTATGTATTTAGCCTTACTATTATTAATAGGTAAACTGTGTTTGATATCTAAGGTTTTTTCCAATGTACCCAAAAAGTCTCTCAGTTTTCAACTAAAGACTAATCTTTTTGAAGTGTAGAGATTAATGGAATGCATATTTTATTTATTTATTTATTTATTTATTTATTTTCAACTATGTTATTTTTTATCATCTTTTATAATCCAACAATTTTTTTCTCATGCAAATATCAAATAGAAGAAAATACCAAACATACCTTATGCCAATCTCCATCTAACAAAAACAAACACATGTACTATATTAAGTATTCACAACAAACTATCTTTGAAGTGGACAATCAACTTTCATGTGAATAGGTTTCCTACAATGAAAACAAAAAATCTCAGACTTGTTTTCATCGTTCGTAATCTTCTTACATTTTGAGCATGTGCTCCTTCCAGGCCTATTTGAACTATTCTTTCTTCTCCATATTTAGTTGATTTGTTTAGTGATGAAATATAATGTGTCGTTTGAGCCTGATTCACTTTCAAAGTAGTCAGATTCCTCTTTATCCACCTTGAGAGCCTTTGAATGAGTTGCTAATATCCTTGTTTCACCCAAAGAGAGAATCCACTTGAAATAACCACGCCTTTGCTAGGCAGTGAATGGAATGGTCAAGAGCGAACCTTTTTGGATATATAATCCAAAGAGTGGAGTTATGGGAACAGTCATCTGATGGAAAACTACTTTCATGTTCGGTTCAAAAAGCACTTTTTTTCGTCTAGAATTCTTCGTTCCCTTTCGTTTGAATTCCCCAACAACGAATTCAAAACTTTTTTGGCCCTATCTATTCCATCTCTCGAGCCCCGAAGAACCCCCCTCCCCGTGCTTCCATTAGTAAGCTTTTTCATGGTAGAGACTTAAGCGATCAAAGTAGGAAGTGGTTCAAACATTGTTAAATAAAATGTGCCAAGCAGGTCAAGGTGAAGAATGACAATGTTATCCTCTAGGGTAGGAGTAAACTCCCCTAAATAGCAATAAAGGTATGGCTTGTCATACACAAACATTCCATTATTAATGATAAACCATCCTTGTCATGAGTCACAAAGTCACGATGAAGCTCTACTGGTTGCAACAACATCCACATCATCTAGGACATTCATAAAATCAAGATCTTCTAAGAAAACATAATCCATTATGCCTCCCAGCCACGAGTAGCCTTATGACGAACTATGAAATCAGGAGTTAGCCAAGAAAACTCTTGAGAAGAGATACTCGATCGAATGTATCCTGGGGGTGCACACCAAGTACACCAAGCCTGTGAGTAATAAGCAAGTTACCGCCTAAAGGATAAACTTCCCAAGGACAAACATGATACTCCAAACCCTATACTTGTTTTCGAGAGGAAACTTTTTCCAGGAATAGTGCACAGACTAGGCAAAGATTCACAAATGTAAAAGGCGAGATGAAGTGGGTGAGAATAAGCTAGATCAATAAATAAAGGAGGAAATAGTACATATAATGATAAAGAAAAGACTAACATGCAAGTGTAATGATAGTTAAGGAAACTCAAAGGTCATGTCTGTTAGAACCAAGTTTATTCTAAAGGACTTTAGAGAAACTAAAAATTATTTTAAACCCCAAGATTTGTTAATGACACACATCAAGACCTTCAATTATATAAAGTCTGATTAAGTGTTATCTAACTCTTTTAATTGAGTGTTTCAGAATACAAAGTCTGTGATGTAAGAGTTGTAATTCAAAGGGGGAGTTCATCAAATTAAACCAACCAAGTCTGTATGGGACCCATTCAAATTTGCTCAAGTTTGTCTCAGATTTAAGTTTGTCTGAAGGCAATGCTCAAAGAAAAATTGCCTAAGTGTGTCTATTCTAGACTTGGGTCTGTTGAGTCACATGCTTCAAACCAATCATCTTTCAGACTTAGCATCTTTTTCTCAAGCTTCAAGAGTTCAAACTAAGACTCATTCTTCGAAGAATAACTATTTTCTTCCATATCATTTTATGCAAAGTTGTTTCAATACAAAACTCCTTTAGTCTATCAAAGTCTATTCCTATCATAAAACTAAACAACAAGACAAATCTCTCAAAGGAACAAAGTCTCAAGTGGAGAAATCAATGAAGCTACTCTGACCATGTCATAAAGTTGTCAACACTCTATACTTAAGTCAGAAGGCTTCAGAAGGTCAAACGAGATGCTATATGTCTTACGTTAGACGAAAGAGAACAAAAAGAAGACTTTCTCTTCACATGATTCAAGGCACCCTATTTTCGTACAATTCTCGTCTATCAAGCAAGAAGACGTTGTCCTCTTCTTTACTCCTATACTGCAATGGGTTCAAACGGCTACCTTTTCACAAAGAAACAATAACGTCTACTTGTTGAAGATACACAAGTGAAGAGACTTAGTCTTTGAAGTATAAATAACGAAGACTCAAAAATAGAATAACAACATTTTCATAATTGTCTTGTAAATACTGTTACTTGTAGTCTCTCTCTATTTTTCATCATAATCTTTGTTGTACCTACTCTCATAAATCTCTTTGCACGTTGTTAGGTCTGGTATGTTATTAAACTTAGTTTCTTGTGGGAAACAATGTTTGGCCTGAAGAGATTTTTGAAAGAATACTTGAGTTGTGAGCCAGGAGTACTGAAGATTTAAGTCAGAAATGGCTTGAGTAAAAAATATTTAAGGTACATCAGGTGCTGTGTATGTAAAGGTCTTTTACATAGTGAAAAAACCTTCAAACTAAAGGGACTGGATGTAGCTTAAATGTTTAGAAGTTGATCCGGTCTCAATACCGGTATCCATTCTACAAAACATATTTCAACGTCTTTGACAGTTTGTTAACGTGCAACCGGTGTCATCGGTATACATCCGGACTCTAATTCCGTATCAGGCGCTCCCCTTATACCGGTTGTCCAGGATAACACCATGACACCGGAAAAAATACACGTCACCATACATAAAACAAAGGGCAATGCTACAGGGACCGATCAAAAATTCCCCCACACTACGAGCCAAATTCTGCTCACGGGAATGATCAACTTGTCCCCTAAATCCAGCCTACACTCCCTACGCTCAATATAAAATAGCCACTTGACCCAATCATACTGGCAAGTGTGTAATAAAATAATAATTTAAAGTGTTATTGGAGGTTAGTGGTTCCCCACTAACGAATCCTCGAATATCGAGCCAATCAGGTATATGAACTTTCTTCATCAATGAAGAGAGGGATCTTCGACTACTTTTTTCAACTGACAATTATTCTCTGAAAACATTCCTCACTTGGAATATTATCACTGACTTGAGCGTCGGAGAATCTTTGCAGGTGACACCACCTTTCGCCCACATCAACGTGTAAGGACAGTGTGAAGGATCTCCAGGACGCCCAATCTACTCTCATCATACAGAGACATCGGATACGTAAACCGGATACTTATATATCCGGTCTTCAGAGACGTAATTATTTTACTATTTGTGACTGACCCGACACTGGATCTCTTGACCCCGGTTCAGGATAGATCAGAAGTGAACCAGTATAAATTCTATTGTGTAAATCTATCTATCCTATCTTTTTATTTAAGTCTAAAATTGTACCTTAAGTCTGCTGCCATTTCTTGTATAAAAAGTTTTTTTAAAAAAAAAGAAAGAGCTACAAATTTAACCCTATTTCTAAGTTCGTCTTTGAACCTTTAATGCCAACCAAGGGGTTTAAAGAGAAACACGTTGGAAAGTGAGTTGGACTAGTTTCCAAGAAAAAACGCTAGAAAAAAAGGAAGTTAAATTTAAGTTATGTATTTTACATAGTCATAAATGACCACACAACCAACGTGCACCATGAGATACAAAGAAGCTATTATTCGCATAAGATTTTTTATTCCTAGGTGGGGTAATGATGTCCAATGAATAAAAAGCTAGAGACAAGAACACTAGAAAAAGGGCTTTAATTATAGTTAGGTCACTTTGTAGGAATTATGTATTGATGACTAAAATGCAAAAGAGGGGATTCATTCTTATCCTGGATATCATCAAAACGCTAGAGCTGAACACTTCACCTATCAAGCCATGAACCTAAACCTAGTGTTCTCCGATGATGATAAGGTTGATTTCATAATAAGTTAACGAATTTGAAAAGAACAATCTTGAAACATTGAGCAATTATAACTCATTAACTATAATTTCATTAGACCTGTTGATTTGTTCGAAGTGGGGAAAAAGCATCTGATATCAGTACTGGGGGAATCTCTTTCACAATCTGTTACATAGGTCTAGTGAGGATCTAATATTATGTCACTTATTCCTTTGAGGAATAGAGTGCCTTGTCATTACGTCATCCAACCAACACATCAGTATCTCACATTGTAGAGTGAAATAAAGTGTCACCAACAAAGACACTTTGATGCTTAAGTTAGTATTAGATCAATCAAGATTAGAGTTTAAGCATGGGTTAGTGAATGTAGGAATAAATGCATTATATTTAAATTTAGGTGACGAGGTCATCATACATGGTGTGTGTAACACCCCTATTTTTATTTTTATATTAAAATTTTGAAGGAATTAAATTATGGTTCTTTAGAACTTTTTAATCTACGTATTATTTATGATTTTTTGGAATTTTTTGGAATTTTGGAATTTTTTTTAATAAAAATAATATTTTTTAAATAATTTTAAATTCATATAAGTGACTTAAATTAAAAATATTTATAAGAAAGTGAATTTAAATTATAAGAAAATTTTCTAAAATCCGTTTCAAGTAGACTTATCTAAAAATTATCGGTTTGAGAAAAATCTTGATTTTTTCCAATCGTTAAAAAATTAGAAACGTATCAATAAATTTTTATTAACAGAAAATTTTAGATTTTTAAAATTTCAACTTTATATTACTTATTATAAAATTAGTGAGGACTGATATAATATCGCTAAATTTCAAAAAGGACTCATTTTGAATATTTAAAATATACCGAGTGAAAGGTTACTATTTGGCTTAATAATTCTGCCGACAGTTACTATGCAAAACACTGTGCATGTACGAAATTTTCAAAGAATGCATAGTAACCTGGAATAAAAAATTCAAAAATGCATAGTACTTTTATATTAAAATAATGGAATGCATAGTAAATTTTTTTCCTATAAATACCGAAGGATTTCTTCTTTAGAATTCACAATTTCAGATTAAGTTTTCTTAATACAGTAGTGCTAGTGAGATAGTGGTGGAAGTGAGAGAGAGAAGAAAAGTTTTTGGAGAGAAGGTTCTGCCAAAATCCTAAGGTAAGAATACTTCTCTTTTATATTTTTTAGGGTTATTTTTATATCGTTTTTAGAAATCTGTTATTATACTAGAAATAATATTATTTTAAGTTACTATTCTGCATAGTAAAATACTATTTCAACAGTAAATTACTATTTCAACAGTAAATTACTATTCAAATAGTAAATTACTATTTACTGTTACTATTTACTGTTACTATTCACGATTTACTATTTACCGTTACTATTCACGATTTACTATTTACCGTTACTATTCACGATTTACTATTTACCGTTACTATTCACGTTTTACTATTTACTGTTACTATTCACTATTTACTATTTACTATTCACTATTCACTATTCACTATTCACTATTTACTATTCAGAATTTACCATTTCTGTTTTAAGTAGTAATCTTAATCTTCGTCTTATGCTTATACTGAAATAAAATTGATATTAATATTTCTAGAAATCGGAGGCGCAAAGCAAATCTCTTTTTGGTAACGACTCAAGGTAAGGGGGAGTGAGATAAGAAGTAGAATATGAAAAGACATAAGAATAATGGGAGGAGTCCCCTACTCCTTTTAAATTTAATAATATTATTATTTTAAAATATTAACTTTTTAACTTAAAATTTTTAATAAATTTTAAATTAAATATCTAGTTTAACTAACTCTAACATACCTATGCAAAACTTGGATCATTATGACCTATATGGACTGGACTATACCTATGCAAGGACTTGGACCATTATGACTCATATGGATTGAACTATACCTATGCAAGGACTGGATTATATGGACTTATTTATACCTATGCGAGGAATTGACCCAAAGGACTAAAAATTGACTATATTAATAATTATTAAATTTTGTATTATGATATGTATTAATGATATTTAATTGATTTGATTATGATTTGATTATGATTGATTGATTGATGATATTTAGTTATGATTGATACTGTTTGATTTTGATTGATGATATTGTAATGTGGAGTTTGAGCATATAGCGAGCATGACGGAAAGCTAAAATTCAGTAAGAATTTCTTACCTTACTCTTTAAATTTTATTATCTTTTATCTCTTCTTAGAAATTATTTTTAACTTTATTTTTAATACTTAGAATAAAAAAAAATTAGTATTTATTTTAGAAAGAAAATATTTTATGAGAATTTATTTAATTAAATCTTGAGTTAAAGAAAAAAATATTGTAATTTTAAGTATTTTTGGTTAATAATTAATAAAACAAATTTTTTTTTTGAAAGAAAATTATTTTATTTTTTCCAACTTAATAACTAAATATATTTGAAAATAATTGAGATTCCTAAATTTGATTTTGTTAAGATTTAATTTGAGAAAGATTATGTAAAGTTTTATATGAGAAAGTTTTAGATATTTAAGGCTTAGAAACTCAAATTTCAGTGAGATTCAAAAACTGTACCAAATTTATTTCTGTGGGACAGAAATTCAGAGAATCGAGAAAATGTACAGTTTATTGAAATAATGTTGTAAACCTTTAAGGGATTTAATAATTGAGTTTCTAAAAGCCTTAACTAACTCAATACGCGAGTAGTTCATGCATCATGAATCATTAAAGTGAAATGAAATAATATTGTCTGGGGACGGATTATAGAAACCGAGGATACATTAGAGGAGGCTTAATTACGAGCCTTGGGATGAGAGGGTGTGAAAGGGTGCTTCAGGGGACCTGGGGTAGCTCCCTAGTGTCGGGTACTTTCACAATAAAAACTTTCTCAATCTGACTAGTCTCTAAGTGTTTCCATGCCAGTTGAGCTGTTCATATTATTATTATCCGGACTTATGGAACAGAGTAAACTCCTGGTTGGCCCAGTGCAAATTAAAATTTAAGGGCCCACATATATAGGTAAGTTGTGATGAAGATATTGCATAACATTCATGCATTCATAATTGATTGTGTGTGTGATTGTGATTGATATTATTAAGTATTGGTTTGTGAAAACCCTTTGTTGCTTATGTCTTATTCGGAAATATTATATTCTGTTTCTCACTCCTTTCTCCGTGTTTTTGTTTCACATGTTTTAAATTGATGGTTCAGAGGGAAGGATCGAAGAATATCGGCAGTAAATATAGCACGTTCTAGAAAGGGAGCTCGGTATGAATACCGTGGTCCAATGACTAAATAATGTTAATAAGTAACTGCTTCTGGGCCATGGAGTTTCCTCTCTTTCTTATAATGTTTAATATTTATTTCCGTTAGATGAATGTAAAATTACTTTATAAAGTTTTAATAATATTTATGAGGTATTTCAGCAATAATGTATATAATTTATTCCGATAGTTTCTTTTTAACAATCATATCTTTAGTAAAAAAAAAAAATTATTACGAATTTTTCTAGATTTTATTAAGGTGTAACAGAGGGTGTTACAAAGTGGTATCAGAGCAGTTAATCCAATAGGCCTGGGGAAAAGGTCTATCTTGCTTTGTCTGTAAACTCTGTATAGGTAGAATATCTGACTTGGTAGTAACTGTGATTGATGTGACAAATCTCAGTTACTGTGAAACAGGAAACTAATGGCTGGAAACGATCTTGCTGGAGTTGTAGAACGCTTAATCAATGCAATGGGAGCACGTGAAGGTCAAGGTAATGATGCCTTGAGAAGACTGGACCTATTCGAAAAGCGCAATCCACCTCGTTTCAAGGGAGGATATAACCCTGATGGAGCACAAATCTGGATTCGAGAGATAGAGAAGATCTTTCGAGCATTGCAATGTAATGAAGCTGATAAGGTAGTCTTCGCTACTTATGCCTTATCTGAGGATGCCGAACATTGGTGGGATAGCATGCGTAAACAATTCGAAGTCAACGACGTGGAGATCACTTGGGACTATTTCAAGGATATGTTTCTGGAAAAATACTTTCCAGCTGATGTTAAAGAGAAAAGACAATTCGAATTCCTGTCGCTGACCCAAGGAAATATGACCGTTGGAGAGTACGCATCCAGGTTTGAAGAGCTATCTCGTTTTCATTCTCATTATAATGATGCTACTAATGAAAGAGATCGGTGTGCAAAGTTTGTAAATGGACTGCGGCCAGAAATTAAGGAAGCTATACGAATGCAGGAAATCCGTGAATTTTCTGTATTGGTAAATCGCTGCAGGATCTTTGAAGAAGACCATAAGGATAGAATGACCAAAAGTCGTGAGCCCATTCACAAGGCGGGAGAAATAAGAAGTGGAGGACCTCACCATCACCAAAGAAGAGATTTCAGAAGGAATAAGCCTTACCAAGCACCATTTCGCCGGTTTGGAACAGCATCTGTTCCTAACAGACCCCAAGCTTCAACTGGAAGCTATTACCCAACATCTGCACCAAATTTTAAATGTTTTATCTGTGGAGGACCCCATTTGAAAAGGGATTGTCCTAAAAACACTTATGTTTGCTTTAAGTGTAACAAACCAGGTCATCACATCAAGGATTGCCCAGAGATGAAGAGAGAAAACCCTGAAGGTGCAAGTACAAGCATAAATACTCAAGGAGGCGCGCACAGTGCAGTCGGAAGGCCGAAAGCAAAAGGAAAGGTTTTTGCAATCACTGGAGAAGAAGCATCTCATGCTGATTCCATGGTAGAAGGTAAGTGTATCATTAATAAGATTTCTTTAACTGTTATGTATGACTCGGGTGCATCACATTCCTTTATTGCCAATGACTGTGTAGAAAAACTAAAATTACCTGTGATAGAACTTCCATTTGACTTATCTGTACATACTCCTGGAAACAATCCCATTGTCACTTCTAAAGCTTGTTGGAAATGCCCTATTGTCATAGATGGTAGGGACTTTAAGGCTAATCTTTTCTGTTTACCCCTTTCTGGCTTAGAAGTCATTATTGGGCTAGATTGGTTGTCTGACAATCATGTTCTAATAGATTGTCATAATAAAACCATAATGTTTAAAGAACCAGTGAATTTGAATCCTGAGGATTCGAGATTTCTAACCGCCAACCAAGTGAGTGCCTCTTTAAAAGGAGGGGCTCAAGGATTCATGCTATTGCTTTCAACGAAAGGAGAGCAAGAATCAAAAATCAAAAATCTGCCGGTTGTGTGTGAATTTCCTGATGTTTTTCCTGAAGATATCCCTGGTTTACCCCCAGAAAGAGATGTGGAATTTTCCATTGATCTAGTACCTGGAGTTGGACCCATTTCAATTGCACCATACCGAATGTCACCTCTAGAATTAGCAGAGTTGAAGAAACAACTTGAAGAGATGATAGAGAAGCAGTTTATACGACCCAGTGTATCCCCCTGGGGTGCACCAGTGTTGTTGGTTAAGAAGAAGGATGGTAGCATGAGGTTGTGTGTAGATTATCGACAACTGAACAAGGTGACGATCAAGAACAGATACCCTCTGCCAAGGATTGACGACTTGATGGATCAGCTGCGTGGTGCCACGGTGTTCTCCAAAATTGATTTGAGGTCTGGATACCATCAAATAAGGGTGAAGAAAGAAGATGTATCGAAAACTGCTTTTAGAACACGCTATGGCCATTACGAATATCTAGTAATGCCTTTTGGTGTAACTAATGCACCAGCCGTATTCATGGATTACATGAATAGGATTTTTCATCCATATCTAGATAAATTTGTAGTGGTGTTCATTGATGATATATTAGTGTACTCTAAAAGCAGAGAAGAACATGTTGAACATTTGAAGGTCGTGTTGGAAATCCTGAAAAAGAAACAACTGTATGCAAAGCTGTCGAAGTGTGAATTCTGGTTGGAAGAGGTGAACTTTTTAGGACATGTAATTAGTCAAGGAGGAATAGCTGTAGACCCTTCCAAGGTGGAGGCGGTTTTAAAATGGGAGAGACCAACCACGATCACTGAGATTAGAAGTTTCTTGGGCTTGGCTGGATACTATAGGAGATTCATTGAAGGATTTTCAAAGCTAGGATACCCATTGACCAAGTTAACACGGAAAGGACAACCTTTTGTGTGGACGACACAATGCGAGAATAGTTTCCAAGAGCTGAAAGATCGACTTACGTCTGCGCCGGTGTTAGTACTCCCTGATCCACATCAAAGTTTTGAAGTTTACTGTGATGCGTCTAAACAAGGACTAGGAAGTGTACTCATGTAAGACAAGAAGGTTGTAGCCTATGCGTCGCGTCAATTAAGGCAACATGAGATTAACTACCCTACCCATGACTTAGAGTTAGCCGCTGTAGTTTTTGCCTTAAAGATTTGGAGGCATTATCTATACGGTGCAACATTCGATGTGTTTAGCGATCATAAGAGTCTCAAGTATTTATTCGATCAAAAGGAGTTAAACATGAGGCAACGGAGATGGATAGAGTTCTTAAAGGACTACGACTTTGAGTTACAATACCATCCTGGAAAAGCGAACGTAGTAGCTGATGCTTTAAGTCGAAAGTCTCTACATGCGTCCATGATGATGATTAAAGAGCTGGAATTGATAGAGAACTTCAGAGATCTTAACCTAGCAGTAAAGGTTAATGCTAACAGCTACAGATTAGGAGCGTTGCAAGTGACAAGTGAATTCCTGAGACAAGTTTTAGAGGCTCAAAGAGAGGATGAATTTCTGCAAGAGAAGAAAGAACTCTTAAAACAAGGAAAAGAAGTCGAGTTCAATGTAAGAAGTGACCAATTGCTAAGGTATAAGGATCGAGTGTGTATCCCTAATCAAGAGGAGTTGAGGAAAGCAATTCTGGAAGAAGGCCATAAAAGTTATATGAGCATTCATCCCGGAGCTACTAAAATGTATCAAGATTTGAAGAAGTTATTTTGGTGGCCTGGAATGAAGAAAGAAGTGGCAGAGTACGTGGCTGCATGTCTAATTTGCCAGAAGGTTAAAGTAGAACACCAAAAACCCCCTGGAATGCTACAATCAATGGAAATACCAGAATGGAAATGGGATAGCATTACCATGGATTTTGTGACTTCTTTACCCAAAACTCCATTAGGACATGATTCAATATGGGTAATAGTTGATAGACTAACAAAATCTGCCCACTTTATTCCCATCAACATTCGTTACTCTATGGAGAAGCTGGCAAAATTATACATCGAGGAGATTGTGAGATTGCATGGAATTCCTTCAAGTATCATTTCTGATCGGGACCCTCGTTTTACATCACAATTCTGGAAGAGCTTGCACAAGGCTTTGGGAACAAGACTGCGTCTGAGTTCAGCATATCATCCTCAGACAGATGGACAATCAGAAAGAACAATCCAATCTCTAGAGGACTTGTTACGAGCTTGTGTGTTAGAGCATAAAGGAAGTTGGAATCAATTCTTACCATATGTGGAGTTTACCTACAACAACAGTTTCCATGCTAGCATTGGCATGGCACCTTTTGAAGCATTATATGGAAGAAAATGTAGGACCCCGCTATGTTGGTTTGAGACTGGTGAAAACTTGATGCTAGGACCAGAGTTGGTACAACAAACCACGGATAAAATCAAAATAGTTCAGGAAAAGATGAAGGCAACACAGAGCAGGCAGAAAAGTTACTATGACAAAAGAAGAAAGCCGCTCGAATTTCAAGAAGGCGATCATGTATTCTTGAAAGTCACACCTATGACTGGGGTCGGTCGGGCAATGAAATCTCGAAAACTAACCCCTAGATTTATCGGTCCATACCAAATAATTCATAAAGTTAGTCCCCTTGCCTACCAAATAGCATTACCACCTTTTCTTTCTAATATCCATAATGTTTTTCATGTGTCAAACTTGCGAAAGTATATATCTGATCCTACACATGTTATTGAACCTGATGTCATACAAGTTAAAGATAATCTTACATATGATGCACCACCTGTTAGAATAAGTGACAGAAGAATAAAACAATTAAGAGACAAGACAATTCCGCTTGTAAAGGTTATTTGGAGTGAAACGAGAGGAGAAGATGCTACATGGGAACTAGAAACTGAGATGAAAGAGTCTCATCCTCATTTGTTTTACTGATTAATGTAAATTTCGAGGACGAAATTTTCTAAGGGGAGTAGAGTTGTAACACCCCTATTTTTATTTTTATATTAAAATTTTGAAGGAATTAAATTATGGTTCTTTAGAACTTTTTAATCTACGTATTATTTATGATTTTTTGGAATTTTTTGGAATTTTGGAATTTTTTTTAATAAAAATAATATTTTTTAAATAATTTTAAATTCATATAAGTGACTTAAATTAAAAATATTTATAAGAAAGTGAATTTAAATTATAAGAAAATTTTCTAAAATCCGTTTCAAGTAGACTTATCTAAAAATTATCGGTTTGAGAAAAATCTTGATTTTTTCCAATCGTTAAAAAATTAGAAACATATCAATAAATTTTTATTAACAGAAAATTTTAGATTTTTAAAATTTCAACTTTATATTACTTATTATAAAATTAGTGAGGACTGATATAATATCGCTAAATTTCAAAAAGGACTCATTTTGAATATTTAAAATATACCGAGTGAAAGGTTACTATTTGGCTTAATAATTCTGCCGACAGTTACTATGCAAAACACTGTGCATGTATGAAATTTTCAAAGAATGCATAGTAACCTGGAATAAAAAATTCAAAAATGCATAGTACTTTTATATTAAAATAATGGAATGCATAGTAAATTTTTTTCCTATAAATACCGAAGGATTTCTTCTTTAGAATTCACAATTTCAGATTAAGTTTTCTTAATACAGTAGTGCTAGTGAGATAGTGGTGGAAGTGAGAGAGAGAAGAAAAGTTTTTGGAGAGAAGGTTCTGCCAAAATCCTAAGGTAAGAATACTTCTCTTTTATATTTTTTAGGGTTATTTTTATATCGTTTTTAGAAATCTGTTATTATACTAGAAATAATATTATTTTAAGTTACTATTCTGCATAGTAAAATACTATTTCAACAGTAAATTACTATTTCAACAGTAAATTACTATTCAAATAGTAAATTACTATTTACTGTTACTATTTACTGTTACTATTCACGATTTACTATTTACCGTTACTATTCACGATTTACTATTTACCGTTACTATTCACGATTTACTATTTACCGTTACTATTCACGTTTTACTATTTACTGTTACTATTCACTATTTACTATTTACTATTCACTATTCACTATTCACTATTCACTATTTACTATTCAGAATTTACCATTTCTGTTTTAAGTAGTAATCTTAATCTTCGTCTTATGCTTATACTGAAATAAAATTGATATTAATATTTCTAGAAATCGGAGGCGCAAAGCAAATCTCTTTTTGGTAACGACTCAAGGTAAGGGGGAGTGAGATAAGAAGTAGAATATGAAAAGACATAAGAATAATGGGAGGAGTCCCCTACTCCTTTTAAATTTAATAATATTATTATTTTAAAATATTAACTTTTTAACTTAAAATTTTTAATAAATTTTAAATTAAATATCTAGTTTAACTAACTCTAACATACCTATGCAAAACTTGGATCATTATGACCTATATGGACTGGACTATACCTATGCAAGGACTTGGACCATTATGACTCATATGGATTGAACTATACCTATGCAAGGACTGGATTATATGGACTTATTTATACCTATGCGAGGAATTGACCCAAAGGACTAAAAATTGACTATATTAATAATTATTAAATTTTGTATTATGATATGTATTAATGATATTTAATTGATTTGATTATGATTTGATTATGATTGATTGATTGATGATATTTAGTTATGATTGATACTGTTTGATTTTGATTGATGATATTGTAATGTGGAGTTTGAGCATATAGCGAGCATGACGGAAAGCTAAAATTCAGTAAGAATTTCTTACCTTACTCTTTAAATTTTATTATCTTTTATCTCTTCTTAGAAATTATTTTTAACTTTATTTTTAATACTTAGAATAAAAAAAAATTAGTATTTATTTTAGAAAGAAAATATTTTATGAGAATTTATTTAATTAAATCTTGAGTTAAAGAAAAAAATATTGTAATTTTAAGTATTTTTGGTTAATAATTAATAAAACAAATTTTTTTTTTTTGAAAGAAAATTATTTTATTTTTTCCAACTTAATAACTAAATATATTTGAAAATAATTGAGATTCCTAAATTTGATTTTGTTAAGATTTAATTTGAGAAAGATTATGTAAAGTTTTATATGAGAAAGTTTTAGATATTTAAGGCTTAGAAACTCAAATTTCAGTGAGATTCAAAAACTGTACCAAATTTATTTCTGTGGGACAGAAATTCAGAGAATCGAGAAAATGTACAGTTTATTGAAATAATGTTGTAAACCTTTAAGGGATTTAATAATTGAGTTTCTAAAAGCCTTAACTAACTCAATACGCGAGTAGTTCATGCATCATGAATCATTAAAGTGAAATGAAATAATATTGTCTGGGGACGGATTATAGAAACCGAGGATACATTAGAGGAGGCTTAATTACGAGCCTTGGGATGAGAGGGTGTGAAAGGGTGCTTCAGGGGACCTGGGGTAGCTCCCTAGTGTCGGGTACTTTCACAATAAAAACTTTCTCAATCTGACTAGTCTCTAAGTGTTTCCATGCCAGTTGAGCTGTTCATATTATTATTATCCGGACTTATGGAACAGAGTAAACTCCTGGTTGGCCCAGTGCAAATTAAAATTTAAGGGCCCACATATATAGGTAAGTTGTGATGAAGATATTGCATAACATTCATGCATTCATAATTGATTGTGTGTGTGATTGTGATTGATATTATTAAGTATTGGTTTGTGAAAACCCTTTGTTGCTTATGTCTTATTCGGAAATATTATATTCTGTTTCTCACTCCTTTCTCCGTGTTTTTGTTTCACATGTTTTAAATTGATGGTTCAGAGGGAAGGATCGAAGAATATCGGCAGTAAATATAGCACGTTCTAGAAAGGGAGCTCGGTATGAATACCGTGGTCCAATGACTAAATAATGTTAATAAGTAACTGCTTCTGGGCCATGGAGTTTCCTCTCTTTCTTATAATGTTTAATATTTATTTCCGTTGGATGAATGTAAAATTACTTTATAAAGTTTTAATAATATTTATGAGGTATTTCAGCAATAATGTATATAATTTATTCCGATAGTTTCTTTTTAACAATCATATCTTTAGTAAAAAAAAAAATTATTACGAATTTTTCTAGATTTTATTAAGGTGTAACAGAGGGTGTTACAGTGTGTATCAGTACGAAATCTATAAAAAGGAGGTAAAGCTGCCATAGTTATAAATATTCTTGACACCCTCAATAGGTGGACTCCCAGTACCCTTAGCAGATATGTCAAGCTCTTCTTGACTCTAATTTTAAGGGATCCGATCAAAGGATCAGGATTACACAGGGTTATTGGCGTCTAGGAATGCACACAAGGGCGTTTGAGTGTCGTAGGACATTGTTCTGGGGTTCATACCATGTGGGACACTGTTCCTATGAATTTTCAAAGCAACTATATTTTCTAAATTCAAATTCTTTAAGGTCTTGTTATACACTTCTTATTAAAGCTAGCAATGATGTGTATTCCATTGATTTTCCTATCTTAAATATTGATCTTAGCCTGGCAGTATTTTTTAGCTTCAATTCATCAAACATCTCATACGCAATCTTATAAACGTATGCTAAACAAGCTTGTTTCAACTAAAGAATTTCATTAGGCAACTTATAAACAACCATAAATACATATAGAAAACATTTAAAGAAAGCACTAAGATAAAACACAAAATTAATACAAAACATAAATTTTAACACATTAAAATGAAATAAAAGTCAAGATCTCTATGAAAGAAAAGTTCACATAAAAGGATAGTTAAGCATTATGGAAAGAAAGCAACAAAGAAAGAACACTCGTCAAAAATATAGATTCACTAAAATGGTAATGTTGAGATTCCATATTAGCACTCAATATAGCTATGTATAATTCGCAAGGGGCCAGGGAAGAATACTAAACGGTTTCTGATATGGACACGTCGTTCGAGGGTCAACCACAACTAGAATACATACTAGGATATGTCACAATAGACAAGTTTGTCTTATACAAGCATGAGACACCAGGACCCCCTTGAAGATGACCTCGTTCAAAAGGACAACCATATTAGCTGTCATTTCACCAACAAGACTAAGAAAAGTACTTGACAATCAAATTATTGTATCAGACATTAGCCCATGTTATAAATATCTTCCTTATGAATAAAGAAAGGTACATATTTATTATGCAATAATTCTCTTATTCCTATTTCATCATATTGTCCTTTTGTGCTTTGTGTTCCTTTACTAACTTAAGAGGTGTCTTACGGGACACACCCTCCTTTTGTCCTGTCCTTGGCATTTATGCATGTTTAGGTAAGCTTCAAATCATATTGTCCAGTTCATTCTCATCTACATTGAGTACCAGTCAGATTAGTTTCCAAGATTTGAACTTTAACATAATAGGAGGTAAGCATCATTGAAAAAAACAATTCGTTGATGATAATAGACTCTTGTAAAATTCTTAAAATTATTTAATTTTCCTTTTTCCCTTTTTACTATGTTAGTTTCTTTATTTCTCTTTCCCTTTATGTATATACTTCTCTGTATTGGCCTATAGGCTTCTTTTCATTGATAGAATACACTTTTACCATTTTATTACAGTATCATTTTTTTAGGTTTCTTACCTCTTTCCTTCTTCTTCTTCTTCATGGAAACACCATACCCATACACAATGCAAAATGCACAAGATTTTTCTCATGCTCTTTACATACATCCTAATGAATCCCCCACTTCCATCCTTATTGAACTTGCTCCTTTATATATGAATTACCATTTTTAGGTTTGATCCATGAAAATAAGCCTTCTCACCAAGAATAAAACTAATTTTTTTAGATGACTATATTGTTGAACCTATATAAGGTCACCTTGTACACATATATTGGCAGTTGTGCAATACTCTTGTGTTGACATGGTTCATCAAGTCCATGAAATCCAAAATTACTCAATCCTTTCTCTAGTCAGAGAAAGCTTATGATCTATGGAAGGAATTGAAAGAAAGGCACTTTGAAGCTGATCATTTTCATATTTCTAAAGCCTAAGGAGAAATTTACAATCTTAAACGAAGAGATTCCTTCTTTATGAATATCTATGAAAGCCCTATGGGACAAATATGAAATCTTGAAGCATGTTCTTGTTTGTAATTATGGTGCTTATTGCATTTGCAATCTTTCCACCAAGATCACCAACATGGGTTGAACTTCTTAGGGGGTGGGGAGGAAGTTTATGACCCCCTCAACCCCAATACTTTATTAAAAAATGCCTAGTTTTTCTTTTTAAAAAAGGCTAAATACATATTTTGGTCCCCTATCTCTTAAGTTATTCCTAAATTGGTCCCTTATCTTTTTTTTAATTCAAAGAGGTCCCTAACTTTTTAAAAAGGTGTCAATTTAGTCCTTCTGTCAAGTCAGAGCTAACATCATCTATGACATTTGCTTACATGGACAAGGATTTTACGATGTATGTCATGTGTCATTTATTTGTTTGTTGTGGTGGCATTGGCAAAATAAGCGTTTTGAAGAAAGACGAGAAAGGTTTTCCAAGTTGGTCTCATCGCCTTCTTCATTTTACTGTTATGTGTTTGAAAGGTGACTAAGGTACAAGCAAAACGTAGCTCTGACGAGATAGCCAGAGAGTTCTTGGGTTGCATCGTCTTGTTCGATAGTGTAGGTAAGTCCTTTAATCCTTCGTCTCCTTTATTTTGAGTTTGAATGTCATTGTTCTTTGGTTTACATGGTGGTCGCTACATGTTAATATGCATTTAGTCTTGGTTTAGGGGGGAAATAATTTTGTCAGGGCATAGTATGAGGTTTACGTTTTATAAATATTGAAGAGTTTTTGGCATTTACTGATTTAGTATGGTTTGTCATTGCAGGATGAATCCTCATTTCAAGTTACAGATTTTTCATGGGGGTCTTTTGTTGAAGAAGATAGGAAAAAGTTGGTGTATAGTGGTACTAACTCTGAATGGGACATTGATGAGGACATGTGGAGTTATTTTGAAGTTATGGGAATAGTAAAAGACATGGGGTATGTGAATGTTGAAGAGTTATGGTACAAGATCGGAGGCAAAGAGTTTAATGTTGGTCTGAAGCAATTGGTGGATGATAAAGGTTATTTAGAGATGGCAAGGATTGCATGTAACACCCCCTTATATACACGAGATATATATCTATTCTTCTTGCTTTTAAAATTTTTAGAAAAATATACATATTTATCACTTCCTATCTCACATATACAAGGACGTATATACATATGATTTTCTTTGAATTTTGAAAGTAAAAAGTTTCAAATTATTCAAAGTGATAAAATGAACTTTCATAAAATCATAAGTGATCAAAGATTACAGTATCATATCCAAGGAATAAGGTTTATTAAAGTTTAACCTTTACCTTGAATTACAATCATCCAACTTAATATTGTATTAAGGTAAACTAAAACTAAAGATTTAATACCTCTACTTCAACTGTAACCAATTATTTCCTTATCTTCAAACCATGTGATTTTGGAATCCTAATCTTGTCACATCTCTTCTCCTATCCGATTGAGGATGGGACCAATTTACCCTTTTGTAATTTCATCCTTTCATTTTGAACTGCTAGGTATATATCATATAACATATATTTTGGACACAGAAATTCAAACAAGAAGGAGTGAGAAACAGAATATAATACTTTACAGATAAGACATAAGCATAAGAGTTTTCACAATCTAATATAATAATTTCAAACACAATCATATACATAATCAATTATGAATGTAGAGTTTTCATAACATAACAATTATACTTTCATTCACAATCACCCATATAGAATGTCACAATCACATGAATGTCATGCAATGTTTTTAATACTATCATCTTATTTATTCTATGCATGTGGGCCCTTAAAGTTTTAGTTTGCATTGGACCAACCAGGAGTTTACACTGTTTCATAATTCCGGATAATAATAACATAAATGCCTTTGTAGCATATGAACAGCTCAACTGGCGTGGAAACACTTAGAGACTAGTCAGACTGAGAAAGTTTTTATTGTGAAAGTACCCGACACTAAGGAGCGACCCCGGGTCACCTGAAGCACCCTTTCACACCCTCTCATCCCAAGGCTCGTAATTAAGCCTCCTCTAATGTATCCTCGGTTTATATAATCCGTCCCCAGGCAATATCACATCTTATTTCTCTTTAATGATTCACGATGCATGAACTACTCGCATATTTAGTTGATTAAGACTTTTAGAAACTCAATTATTAAATACCACAAAGATTCATAAATTATCTCAATAATAAACTGTACATTCGCATAAGTTCTTCTTTGAACTTCTATTATACAGAAACAAAATTTAGTACAGTCTTCAAATTCAGATCTCACTAAAATTGAGTTTCCAAGCCTTAAATATCTCAAAACTTTCTCTTTAAAAACTTCATATATTTACATAATCTTTCCTAATTTAAATCTTAACTAGATTGAGTTTAAAAATCTCGACTATAACAAAATATCCTTTAGTTATTTCATTAGGGAAAACCAATTTAAATTTCTGATTTCTAAAAGAATATATATATATATATATATATATATATATATATATTTAAAATCATTAACTAAGAATACTTAAAAATATAAAAAAAATTTAATTCAAGAATTAATCATCTCAACCTCTGATTTTCATAAAATAGCTTCTTTCTAATACTAGATTTTATTCTAGAGATTAAAAATAAAGTTAATGAAAATTATTTCTAAGAAGAAATAAAAGACTAGAATAATGATAAAATAATTTCTCTTAGAATAAAAATTTAAAGAGTAAGGTAAGAAAATTCTTACTGAGTTTTAACTTTTCGTCATGCTTGCTATATGCTCAAACTCCATATCAAAAGGTCATCAATCATTCATCAATCACAATCAAGTATTGTAATATCATCAATCACAATTAAATATCATCAAATCACAAATATTATTAATCACAGTCTAGTATCACAATATCATTAATCAAAATCAAATATTATTAATTATAAACAAATCAAATCAACTAAATATCAGTCATAAATATAATTCAAATTTTAATAGCTATTTAGATTAATAAGATTAATTTTAGGTCTTTATAGTCCATTCCTTGCATAGGTCTATGTAGGTCCATATAGTTCAATCCTCGCATAGGTATAGTTCAGTCCATACAGATCATAATAGTCCAATGTCCTTGCATAGGTTCAATCCAGTTCGCATAGGTTATCCAGATCAAGTTACACGAGATATTTAATTTAAAATTTATAAATTTTTAAGTTAAATAGTTATTATTTTAAAATAATAATATTATTAAATTTTAAAGGAGTAGGGGACTCCTCTCATTATTCTTATGTCTTTTTATATTATAATCCTATCTCACTCCACATTACCTCTTGTATACTGATTCGTTATTGTAAATCTGTGCACGCCTCATCTCCGAGTTCTTAGAATTTTAGCAGAATCTTCTTCCAAAAAAGTTTATTTCTCTCTCTTACTTCCACCACTATCTCACTAGCACCACTATATTAAGAAAACTTAATCTGAAATTATGAATTCTAAAGAAGAATTCTTTCGGTATTTATAGGAAAAAAATTACTATGCATTCTATTATTTTAATATAAAAGTGTTGTGTATTTTTTGAAATTTAAAACCTGGTTACTGTGCACCTTTTGAAAATTTCGTACATGCACAGTGTTTTGCATAGTAAATGTCGCCAGAATTATTAAGCCAAATAGTAACCTTTCACTCGGTATATTTTAAATATTTAAAATTAATCCTTATTAAAATTTAGCGATATTATATCAGTTCTCACTAATTTTATGATAAATAATATAAAGTTTAAATTTTAAAAATCTAAAATTTTCTGTTAATAAAACTTTATTAGTATGTTTTCAATTTTTTTACGATTGGTAAAAATCAAGATTTTACTCAAACCAATAATTTTTAAATAAGTATACTTGAAATGGATTTTAGAAAATTTTCTTATAATTTAAATTCACTTTCTTGTAAATATTTTTAATTTTAAGTAACTTTATATGAATTTAAAATTATTTAAAATGTATTATTTTATTAAAATATTTCAAAAATTTTAAAAAAATTCCAGAAAATCATAAATATTATATAGATCAAAAAGTTCTAAAGAACCATAGTCTAATTCCTTCAAAATTTTATTTTAAAATTCTAATAAGAGTTAAATCACAAATATGTAAAAACATAAATATAAAAACATAAAATAAAAGTTATGAATAATCAATATATTTAAAATTCTTAATATAATTTCATTAATCAATGAATATTAATTAAGTCATTTTAAAATTCTCATTCAAAATACATAAATATTTTTATTTTATTATTATTATTTTATTTTATTTTAAAAAAATAAATAATTAAATATAAATACCAAAATTTCATAAAAAATGATAATAATAAACTAACTAATAGTAAGTATTTCTTATTAAAGATATATTAATATCTATTTTCTATTTGTGTTGAAAATGGGATGTTACATTGCACACTTTCAATGGAAGGTTCAAGTGCTTGTAGTACTCGCCCTTGATGTGCTAGAGGTTGTTTTGGACCTAACTCGCCCAGAGAAAATAAATGATCTTGATGTTGATGTTGATGAACAACATGATGAAGGTGTCGAATGTAACGCCCTCTGTTACATCTTAATAAATACTAGAAAAATTCATAATTTTTTTTACTAAAGAAATGATTGTTAAAAGGAAACTATCGGAATAAATTACATACATCATTTCTGAAATACCTCATAAATATTATTAAAACTTTATAAAGTAATTTTATATTCATCTGAAGAAAATAAATATTAAACATTATAAGAAAGAGAGGAAACTCCATGGCCCAGAAGGAGTTACTTAATAACTTTATTTATTCATTGAACCACGGTATTCATACCGAGCTCCCTTTCTAGAACGTACTATATTTACTGTCGAGATTCTTCGATCCTTCCCTCTAAACCATCGATTTAAAACATATAAAACAAAAACATGGAGAAAGGAGTGAGAAATAGAATATAATATTCTCAAATAAGACATAAGCAACAAAGGGTTTTCACAAACCAATACATAATAATATCAGTCACAATCACATACACAATCAATGATGAATGCATGAATATTATGCAATATCTTCATCATAACTTACCTATATATATGGGCCCTTAAATTTTAATTTGCACTGGGCCAACCAGGAGTTTACACTATTCCATAAGTCCAGATAATAATAATAATATGAACAGCTCAACTGGCATAGAAACACTTAGAGACTAGTCAGATTGAGAAAGTTTTTATTGTGACCACTCCACTCGGTCAGAACCACTCGGAGTCGACCATTCGGTCAGAACTAACTCCACTCGGAGTCGACCATTCAGTCAAATGTTCACTCTGAATCGGTCACTCAGAATCAAATGTTCACTCGGAGTTGTTCACTCAAAGTCAAATCTCCACTCAGAATCACTCAGAGTCGTTCACTCCATAACGCTTGGGGACAATATTCGACGGTTAACGAGTGTTTCGAAGGTAAAACACATAACTTGTATTCTTGCAGGGCACGCCGGCATACAGACCTCTCTTGAACTGTATAGCTTATATGAGCAACTTACAGTCCCTCACACAAGCTAGGGGACAAATGATCCAGTCTGGATACCGGCCCCAAGGTTATCCGGTCTGGATACCAGTTCTAAGAACAAAAGGCCAACTCAGCCTTCCTAGAAGTCAATCGGTATCCCAGGATAATGATCCAGTCGGTAAACATGTTGATCCGGTGTCACCTAAAGTGAAGTCATTATAGTCGCCCTAGTGTTCAGCCGGTGTCAAGAATACCAATCCGGTCTGTGATGCTAAAATCCCGAGTCATCAAATTGGTGTGAAAATCTTTGTTTAAAAATTGTGACTCTCAGATTTATATCTTGGCAAGCGCACCAGTCATTAAAATTGTAGTATATTTGATCGTCCTACAGGGATTGTGGTAAGTACCTCAATCTTGGACTAGTACAAGCTGAACCAACAAAAGACACAGGAATTTCATTCGGTTTTTTTTTTATTGTTTTAATGTTTTATAGTTGTTTTTGTATTTCCAGAAACAGAGTTAAAATGAAATATGAAAGGTGATTAATAGAAAACAGGTCAGGATTGCTTCGGTTCACAAATTCATCAAGAAACATGCAATTAAAGTATAATCAAACTTTATAATCCAGAGGACAATCCGCTTGTGGTTATTCCCTAATTCCTTAGGTGAAAAACACTAATCCTTAAGCATCGAACCTCAATTCCTTAAGTGCTCAATTAACCTAAGAATCTAATGCGAAATTGGAGGTTGAACTCTAACTATTCACCTAAATTGATTAGGCCTGAACTAGTTAGAAAGCTGGAAGTTACCTAAGCTTCAACCATGATTCCTCACTAGCGAAGTTCTTCATCAGTTCTGGATTTGTCAATCCAGCAATTCAGATCCACTCCTCAGCTTGTTCGCCTCAGGATCTAGCAGTTGATTTCCTCGCTCACAGCTTCAAGACTCCATTGCTAACCTTCACAATCCCAACCTTAGGGATTTAGAACTCCATTGACTTCGGTTCCATCGAAGGATTGTGGAACGTCATGGAGGAGAGGATTTAGAGAGAGAAAATGTGTAGTGAGATATTCGAAGTTGTGAATGAATTGTATTCTATGTGAATCTGTCTCTCCCTTTTTTACAGAATATGTACAAACATATATATAGGCATCTACCTAACTAACTAACTTAACTAATAACTTAGAAAACTTAAGTTAACGACTAAACTAACTAACTACATAATTTACAGAATAATTAACTAATTACAGCTCAGATCTTAGCAAGTTACAGCTCATCCTTAGCTAATCACAGCACACCACCAACTAATAACAACTCACTACTTAAATTACTAAGGTGCATAAGTAGGGGAGAAGGCAGCAGGAAACAACACTGGTGCTGAGTGGATTCTGGAGGGAACAATCGTTGTTTTAAATATCAACCTTTCCGCTTGAGCGAACTGGGTTCTCGTTTGGGCGAACTTGAGATATGTACTGCAGTGTTACTTTCTCGCTTAAGCGTTATGGATAAGCTTGGGTGAAGGAATAATGTTTTGAGGTCACGCTTGAGCGTAAGCTTGCTTGCTTGAGCGAACTTTGACCCTCGCTTGAGCGAATTTTACTCTCGCTAGAGCGAATTAATTATTCAATCAGCTCTATGAAATTGACGCTCGGGTTCTTCTTTTTATTTCAATTGGTTCCCTGTTCTATTTTTGGAGTCGGTATCTTGGAAGTCTTTCAAGTCGGATTTTCATTAATTCCTTCCAGTCAACCTTTTGAGAAGTCTTTTCAGTCGGCCTCTTTGAAGTCTCGGTCAGTTTGGGCTCTTGGACTCTTTTCAGTCGGATTTGTGAAATATCACTTGGATTTTCCAAATCTCGCTCGGCTTTTTCCTTTCAGCTTGAGCAATTCTTTTCCTGCACCAATAAACAACTAATTTGCCCAGCGTTTTTATGCTGGCTGCTTAATGGAATTACAAATAATCATAAACTCTTAATTAATTAATGTTTTTAACCATTTTCTTACATAAATAAAACACTTTTAAAATAATTAAATAAATTATAAATTGTTAGCAATTAATTAAATAAAAGGCTAAACTAATTACTAAACCATGAATTAATTCCAATAAAAAGCAGAATTAATGAAGTCTTTTCAAGACTTATCAGTCTGCAACACACTCGGCAAACCTCTCTTACACCAGTCATCTGAGGTGACATCCGAGACACCGATCGGCTTATCCACTCTCCTACACCGGGTGACTGATCCGTTCTCTAACCGACTGCTTCAGTATCATAGCGGGAAAGGTATTCTGCATAGTGGAATATGTCCCTTTCATTCACTGACAGAAGTGGGTACAATCACCAGCGGAATTTACAGAAAAGGTGATTATCCTCCACCCATGTGACAGAAAAGTACACTGATAATTCACCTACTCTATTGGTATATTCAGAATGCTGGCCCACTCGGATTGACTCTTTACACACGCTATCAGAACCAGTAGGCCCACTAACACCAAATGATTCATTTCCATGCTCGACTATAAGTAACATGTTGCAATACATGTTCCAGGTTACGTTGTCCTTGCTCTCTCTCTTGATATTATACTGTTTGAGCATTAACAGAGTTCACTTACACTCTTTTAACTTGAGCGTTGGAGAATCTTCACAGGTGACACCACCTGTCGTCCACACCAACGCGAGAGGTCGGTGTGAAGGATCTCCAGGACAACAAGACCGACCTCCACACACCGAGAGGCCGGATCATAGAGACTGGATATGCACAGCCGGTCTTCAATTCCATTCAATCTTTAACTCTTGAGGCTGTCCCGACACCGAACCCTAGACCCCGGTTGGGGACATATCATTGGCACGCCCAGTGGGACTCGGTAGAGTTATTCCCACTTTCTTCAGAAGTTAGTAGTCGACCATGAAAGGAGATGGACGCGACTTTGTGGATGGTCATGTGGAAGATGTGACCCATCAACAAGCTGAGGGGGGATTCGTTTTCGAATCACCAACAACCCACTCAAGGAGGATGGTACCAGTGGTAATCCCCGACCCTCGAGATGAAATTATCAGGCAACTCAGGGAGGAGTTGATGGAGTTGCGAAGGGAGAAAGGAGGAACTGGGGACAGAGTGATGTCTCAGGTAGAGGATACTCGCCATGCATCTGCGAGAGAAAGATCCACAAATCTCCAGTACTCTAAGATCCCTACCTTTGAGAGGAGGGAACAAACCCAAGATTCAGGGAACAGGATCAGTGCAAGGAAGAGAGGGCAGACAGCGATGGCTTCTGGGTCATACTGATTCAATGTCCCTTTCTCAAGGAGGCTCATGGGTATACTCATCCCCAAGCACCTGCAAACAACCCAGCCACTTTCCATTGGAAAGTATAATGGGGAAACTGATCCCATTAAGCACCTTGATGCTTACACGTATGAGGCCATGTACTTGGGAGCTGATGAAGATGTGATGTGCAGGATGTTCCCACGAACCTTAACGAAGGAAGCTCTCAGTTGGTTCAAAAGTTTACCCTCGGAATTAATAGATTCTTGGGAGCAAATGATGACTTCATTTGAGAGCCACTTCATCATCTCTAGGGACATTCCAAGGACTTCCCATACCTTGGCTCAGATAAGGCAGGGAGAGAGTGAAACTCTCAGGGAGTTTTTAAAGAGATTTTACAAGGAAGCTGCTTTGGTGCCTAACCTCACAGAGGCTATTCAGCTTCACATCATTGTCGAAGCCTTACAGCCTAGATCTGCCTTTGCTTTGTCTTTGGCAAAGAGCCCTCCGACGACGTTAGAGGAGTTTTGAAGAAAAGCTTCGAAATACGTGGGCATATAAATGCACTTGGAGGCAACATCAGCTAAAAGAAAATCTCCAATACCACATCAACAACGGAGAGATAGATCGGAACGCATGGAGAGACCGGCCTGAGGCAGCATCTTCGACAATCCTGTGCCTCTGAGTCAGGAAGAACGGATATATGTATTCGGCAATTAAGCTCCGTTAAACTCTAAGCGATCTCAGATTTTGAGAGAGATCGGATGGCCAACGCTTACTTCCTACGGGGTCAGGATGCCGCCCCAGCTTCGTAAACATGGCGATCCACGGAAATATTACGAGTTTCATGAGCAAGAGGGCCACTCAACAGATGAGTGTCAGGCTCTGAAGAATACTATCGAGACCCTGATCCGAGAGGGTAAACTCAAACAGTATCTTTTCAAAGAAGCTACTTCGGGAAAGCCAAAGGGAGTCCAGATTGGCGAGCATGAACAACAAGATATTATGTCCCAACAACATCAGGGCCCCCGAGAGGTCATTAATTAGGGATCAAGCCATCAAAATTAAGAGTGCCTTCTGTTGTCACAGCTAGTCGGTAAGACGGTGTGCATTCTTTTTCCTTACTTGGTTTTTCCGATCGATTTTACCAAGAAGGTTTAGCGAGGCATAACCCTGACTCAACTCTCTGTCTCTCTTTTGTATTGTAATTTATAATTAATGAAATATTCTCTGTGTTCACCTATTGCCTTTATGATGATATTCGATGCATAACTACGTTGTGACAAGATACTTTCAGGACGGATGATCCTAACAATATATCTGTTGTTAGCGATGAACCTCTTCGAAGGAACAAAGGGGTGAACACCGATTGAAGGCCCAGATTGTAGGATTAAACCGAACTCTGGGTACGGCTAGTAAGTTTGGCTGAACACCGGTGAAGGCTCGGATTGTAGGATCGAACCGAACTCCGAGTACGACTAGTAGGTTTGGCCGAACGTCGGTGAAGAACGGTGAATGGGTAAAATCCAACACCGATTGAAGGCCCAGATTGTAGGATTAAATCGAACTCTGGGTACGGTTAGTAAGTTTGGCTGAACACCGGTGAAGGCTCGGATTGTAGGATTGAACCGAACTCCGAGTACGACAAGTAGGTTTGGCCGAACGTCGGTGAAGACCTGGGTTGTAGGATTGAACCGAACCTCAGGAAATGGGTTGTAGGATTGCACCGAACCCCATTCGAAGACCAGTGAATGGGTAAAATCCAACACCGAGTGATGAAGGCCGGTGAATGGGTAAAATCCAACACCGAGTGAAGAAAAATGGTGAATGGGTAAAATCCAACACCGATTGAAGAAAAATAGTGAATGGGTAAAATCCAACACCAGTTGAAGAAGAATGGTGAATGGGTAAAATACAACACCGAGTGAAGGCTTGGGTGTAGTAAGCTGGTTCTTCCTCAAGACCACGCTGAACCCCGAGTAGATTGACAAGTATAGTGAATGGGTAAAATCCAACACCAATTGAAGGCTTGGATTGTAGGATTACACCGAATTTCGAGTACGACTTCTAAACTTGGTCGGTTGCTATTAAAGAATCAATCAGAATCGTTCACCCAGAAGTATTCTTAGGAATTCCTCACTCGGAAATATTCTCCCTTGGAATTCCTCTCTCGGAAACACTTCAAATTCGATGCTGGACTCTTAAGTTCTTCAGTCGGCAATATTACACTGAAGTCTGACTCGTGAATTCTTTAAGTCAAGAATATTTCACTTCGGAGTTTCAATCAGGAATTATTTACTCGGGAAGTTCCCTACCCGAAACATTCTTATTCGAAGTCAAAGTCTATATGTCCAGAAGCGTTTCACTCGGAAAATGCTCCATTTAGTGCCATACTACCCGGAAATCAGAAATATCTCACTCGATATTTATCCCGCTCAGAAATGTCACACCCGGGGACACCTTCTCAGGAAAGTTGCACTCGGAAACTTCTAACCCGAATGAAGACTCAGATTGTAGGAATAAACCGAACTCCAAGTGTGGTTGGAACGATTAAACCGAGCGCCGTAGAAGCTCCAGTCGGAAATCTTCCACACAGGGACGTTCACTCGAAAATCCTCCTCCTGGAAGAATCAATCTGAGAGCTTCCACTCGGACATATCACTCGAAACTTCCCAGGTAACACGGTCAGAACTAACTCCACTCGGAGTCGACCACTCAGTCAAATGTTCACTCTAAATTGGTCACTCAGAATCAAATGTTCACTCGGAGTTGTTCACTTAAAGTCAAATCTCCACTCAGAATCACTCAGAGCCGTTCATTCCATAACGCTTGGGGACAATATTCGACGGTTAACGAGTGTTTCGAAGGTAAAAAACATAACTTGTATTCTTGCAGGGCACGCCGGCATACAGACCTCTCTTGAACTGTATAGCTTATATGAGCAACTTACAGTCCCTTACACAAGCTAGGGGACAAATGATCCGATCTGGATACCGGCCCCAAGGTTATCCGGTCTGGATATCGGTTCTAAGGACAAAAGGCCGACTCAGCCTTCCTAGAAGTCAATCGGTATCCCAGGATAATGATCCAGTCGGTAAACATGTTGATCCGGTCTCATCTAAAGTGAAGTCATTATAGCCGCCCTAGTGTTCAGCCGGTGTCAAGAATACCAATCCGGTCTGCAACACACTCGGTAAACCTCTCTTACACCAGTCATCCGAGGTGACATCCGAGACACCGATTGGCTTATCCGCTCTCCTACACCGGGTGACTGATCCGTTCTCTAACCGACTGCTTCAGTATCATAGCGGGAAAGGTATTCTGCATAGTGGAATATGTCCCTTTCATTCACTGACAGAAGTGGGTACAATCACCAGCGGAATTTACAGAAAAGGTGATTATCCTCCACCCATGTGACAGAAAAGTACACTGATAATTCACCTACTCTATTGGTATATTCAGAATGCTGGCCTACTCGGATTGACTCTTTACACACGCTATCAGAACCAGTTGGCCCACTAACACCAAACGATTCATTTCCACGCTCGACTATAAGTAACATGTTGCAATACATGTTCCAGGTTACGTTGTCCTTGCTCTCTCTCTTGATATTATACTGTTTGAGCGTTAACAGAGTTCACTTACACTCTTCTAACTTGAGCGTCGGAGAATCTTCGCAGGTGACACCACCTGTCGCCCACACCAACACGAGAGGTCGGTGTGAAGGATCTCCAGGACAACAAGACCGACCTCCACACACCAAGAGGCCGGATCACAGAGACCGGATATGCACAGCCGGTCTTCAATTCCATTCAATCTTTAACTCTTGAGGCTGTCCCGACACCGGATCCTAGACCCCGGTTGGGGACAGATCAAAAACTTTATATAATCTTTCTCAAATTGAATCTTAACAAGATCAAATTCTCAATTATTTCCAAATATCTTTAGTTATTAAGTTGGAAAAATAAAATAATTTTCTTTTAAAAATTTTATTTTATTAAAAGAGAATAATCTTTAAATCATTAACCAAAAATACTTAAAATTATAAAATTTTTCTTTAATTCAAGATTTAATTATCTCAATTTGTTATAAATTAATTTTAATAAAATGTCTTCTTTCTAAAATAAATAATAATTTTTTATTCTAAATATTGAAAGTAAAGTTAATAAAAATAATTTCTAAGAAGAAAAGATTTAAAGTAATAAAAATTTAAAGAGTAAGGTAAGAAAATTCTTACTGAGTTTTAGCTTTCCGTCATGCTCGCTATATGCTCAAACTCCACATCACAAAATCATCAATCAAAATCAAACATTATCAATCATAACTAAATATTATCAATCACATCAAATCTTATTAATCACAATTAAATATCAATCAAAATCAAATATTATCAATTATAAACAATTCAAATAAATTAAATATCACTCATAAATGCAATTTAAATCTTAATGGTTATTTAGATTAATAAGATTGATTTTGAGTCTTTATAGTCCATTTCTCGCATGGGTCTATGTAGGTCCATATAGTTCAATCCTCGCAAAGGTATAGTGCAGTCCATACAGGTCATAATAATCTAAGTCCTTGCATAGGTTCAGTCCAATTTGCATAGGTTATCCAGGTATCTGTATAGGTATTTTAGAGTTAGTTACATCAAATATTTAATTTAAATTTTATTATAAATTTTAAGTTAAAAAGTTAATATTTTAAAATAATAATATTATTAAATTTAAAAGGAGTAGGGGACTCCTCCCATTATTCTTATGTCTTTTCATATTATATTCATATCTCACTCCCCCTTACCTCTTGTATATTGATTCGTTATTGAAAATCCATGCGCGTCTTGTCTTCGAGTTCTAAAACATACCAATTTCATTTTAATATAGTTACAAGATGAAAATTAAGATTACTACTTAAAGCAGAAATGGTAAATTTTGAATAGTGAATAGTGAATAGTAAATTATGAGTAGAACAGTAAATAGTAAAATATGAATAGTAATAGTAAATAGTAAATCGTAAATAGTAATGGTAAATAGTAAATCGTGAATAGTAACGGTAAATAGTAAAACGTAAATAGTAAAGGTAAATAGTAATAGTAAATAGTAATTTACTATTTGAATAGTAATTTACTATTGAAATAGTATTTTACTATTCAAAATAGTAACTTAGAATAATATTATTTCCAGTATAATAATAGATTTCTAAAAATAATATGAAAATAACCCTAAAAAATATAAAAGAGAGGTATTCTTACCTTAGGATTTTAGCAAAACCTTCTTCCAAAAAAAATTATTTCTCTCTCTTACTTCCATCACTATCTCACTAGCACTACTATATTGAGAAAACTTAATTTGAAATTGTGAATTCTAAAGAAGAATTCCTTCGGTATTTATAGGAAGGAAAATTACTATGCATTCTATTATTTTAATATAAAAGTACTGTACATTTTTTAAAAATTCAATCCTGGTTACTATGCACCATTTGAAAATTTCGTACATACACAGTGTTTTGTATAGTAAATGTTGGCTGAATTATCAAGCCAAATAGTAACCTTTCACTCGTATATTTTAAATATTCAAAATCAGTCTTTTTTGAAATTTAGCGATATTATATCAGTCCTCACTAATTTTATAATAAGTAATATAAAGTTTAAATTTTAAAAATCCAAAATTTTCTATTAATAAAAATTTATTAAAACGTTTTCAATTTTTTTACGATTGGTAAAAATCAAGATTTTTCTCAAACCGATTATTTTTAGATAAGTCTACTTGGAATAGATTTTAGAAAATTTTCTTATAATTTAAATTCACTTTCTTATAAATATTTTTAATTTTAAGTCACTTTATATGAATTTAAAATTATTTTAAAAAATATTATTTTATTAAAATAATTCAAAAATTCCAAAAAATTTTTCAAAAAATCATAAATAATATGTAGATTAAAAAGTTCTAAAGAACCATAATTTAATTCCTTCAAAATTTTAATATAAAAATAAAAATAGGGGTGTTACATCGATGATAAGGGTAATAAGCCATGTGACAAAGGTGTTGAAGGTAAGGGTGATGAAACAGATGTTGAGGCAATTGCAGGTGATGTTAAAATAGAAGATGATGATGGTAGTGCAATGGAAATCTATTTCTACTATTCAGATGATGAATAGGTAAATCAAGAGGATGTGATCAATGGTGAGATGTTGAAGCCACGTGTTTAAGCCACTGATGAAGTGATGGATCAAGAAGGTGTCATGCCTGAAAATATGGACCACGCACATGTTGAAGGTGCTGATATGGATACAGTAGGTGATGATGGAGGTTGTACTGGCATTGATGAGCCAACTGTACAACCCGTTGCAAAAAAGAAATGGCAGAGGAAAAAAATTCCAAGAATTGTTAATCCAAGGACCTACATGGAGGGTATTAGTGCTAGAAGGGGTGAGGGGTCCAGTTGTCAAAAAATACAGGTAAAGGAAAAAAGTGGTATCTGACATTAAGGAGGATTCTAAGGAGCTATATAGTGGTAGCTCAGAAGATAGTGAAAGCGAAAGGTACCCAACTTTCAAGATGCCTACAAACATGAAGGGTTATCATTGGGAGAAGTGTACTCTATTCTTGACTAAGGAGGAGTTCAAAGAAGCCATTATTGCATATGCCATTGAAAATGGTAAGGATTTGAGGTTTGAAAAAAATGATAAAAAGAGAGTGGGGTTGAGGTGCATTGAAGGGTGTGAGTTTTATGCCTATTGTAGGAAGCTGTCAGGTAAGGATACATGGCAGTTAAGGACCATTATTGATAGTCCTGCATGTGGCAGGCAACATAGGATCAAATTTTTAGTTCAAAATGGCTTTTTTAAAACTTGGTGAGTGATGTGAAGGATAACCCAAAGTTAAAACTTTTAGATATATGCAATAAGGCTCAAGAGAATTGGCATGCAAAAGTAAGCAAGTCGAAGGCTTACAGAGCTAGAAAAACTGCAATGGGGATTGTTGATGGTGACTTCACCAAGCAGTACACAAAGCTATAGGACTATTGGAATGCTTTACTTAACTCCAATCTTGGTTCAACTGTGAAGTTGAATGTACAACTAGTTGCAACAGTAAGTGCAAGCAGTGATGAACTAGTTGCAACATCTTTTCATAGGATGTATATTTGTCAGAAAGGGAGTAAGGACAGCTTCAAGCATTGTAAAAAGATCATCGGCTTGGATGGTTATTTTCTTAAAGGCCTTTTGGTGGGTAATTTCTGATCGCAGTTAGTAGAGACTCAAACGATCAGATGCTGCCAATTGTAGTTGGGGTGGTGGAGTGTGAAAACACAGATTCTTGGAGGTGGTTTTTGGAGTTACTTGTTGGTGATTTAGGTAGCTCTCAAGTCTACAGTGGCAACACGTTTATATCTGACCAACAGAAGGTATATGTAATTTAGTCCATAGTTCATTCTGATTTGGATTAGGATATGTTTCTGATTTATGCATTCTAATTTGTCATGGTAAATTGTTTTGAGCACTGATTTGGTTTATGATTTGCCACTGATTTACTAAATTATTAGTATGTAGTGTCTGTTATATTGGTTATTGATTTAGTTTAGTGAATTTTGGTTTAGTGAAGTATGCATGTTGGTTACTGGTTTGGTTCAAAGAATGAGTTTATGTTTACTGACTTGGTTCAAAGCATGATTTCATGTTCATGTTTATATTCAGAGTCTGCATGGTGATTAGTTTTTGGTGTACTTTATTTCATGCAACATAACTAATTGTGCAATATAGGAACCTATATTTTGTGCAAAGTGATTAGACCATAACTGAGTATTGTAATATGACTGTGCATTGGACCTATTTACGTAATATGACTGTGTTGTGCCATATTATGTGTAAAGTATGATGTATGTATTGCACCTGGACCTAGTTTGTGTAATTTGTCTATGTAATATGACTGCATAGTGATTGTGATTTGTGTAATGGACTTGGTTTATGCGATATGATTGTTATATTCTGTGTAATATATGATTTGTGCATTGGACCTGGTGACTACATGTAATATACCATAACCGATTCTATAGCATAGCTTACCCGGTCCTTCATGTTCTGTTACTTCACTAATTTGGTTTCAAACTAGTCCCTCATGTTTTGTTTCATTCCTGATTTGGTTTCAAATTGGTCCCTAATGTTTCATTCTAATCTTTTAGGGTCTGCTACATGCCTTGGAAGAGCTCATACCTGATGTTTACTAGAGGTTTTGTGTTAGGAATCTATACAATAACTTTAGAAAAAACATCCAGGAAAACAACTTAAAGACTTACTGTGAAAGGCAACAAATTCAACTTACATTAAGGCATAGGAGAAAACAATGTTAGAGATAAAGGAAGTAAGGGAGGCAACCTACACGGACTTGATCAAAGTACCTCCCAAACACTAGAGCAAGTCAAGGTTTTCATTTGCACCCATGAGTGGTGTATCGGTGAACAATATATCTGAAACATTTAATTCAGTCATCATTGAAGCCAGGGGGAAGCTCATCATCACTATGCTGGAGACGATTAAGACTTATATAATGGAACGATGGGCCAACAACATGACAAAATTGCTCAAGTTCACTGATGATATCCTTCCAAGGATAAAACAAAGGGTTGACAAATCAAAATCCAATATAAACATGTTCCAAGTCAGGTTAGTTTTGGTCCCTCATCTGTGCATGTTGTTTACATTTTCTAGGATGTTAACCACATTAACCATGATGTTCATGATTTGTGTAGGTGGTTAGGTGCACTGTATAGGAGGTTAACCATATTCACCATGACGTTCATTGTAACACCCCCTTATATACACAAGATATATAAAAAAAGCTTTTAGAAAGATATACATATTTATCACTCTTTATCTCGTATATACAAAGACGTATATACATATGATTTCCTTTGAATATTGAAAGTAAAAAAAAACATTATCTTTCAATATTTGTCCATATTGATAAAACAATTTATAGAAATCATAAGTGATAAATCATTACAGTATTATATTCGAATGAGAAACTTTATCAAAGTTTAACGTTTACCTTGTTACAATTATCTAACTTGATATTGTAATAAGGCAATGTAAAACTAAATTATACCTCTACTACAAATGTGACCAATCATTTCCTAGTCCTTGAACCATCGAGTTTTGGAATCCTACTCTTGTCATATCTCTTCACCTATCTGATTGAGGATAAGACCACTTTACCCTCTTGTAATTACATATCATTCCATCTTAAACTGCTAGCTATATATCACATAACATATATTTTGGACATAAAATTCAAACAAGAAGGAGTGAGAAACAGAATATAATACTTTACAGATAAGACATAAGCATAAGGGTTTTCACAATCTAATAAAATAATATCATTCATAATCTCATACATAATTAATTATAATTGTAGGGTTTTTATAGCATAACAATCATACTTTCATTCACAACCATTCACATAGAATATCACAATCACATGTATAACATGTAATGCTTTTAATACTATCTCGTTCAGTTTATGAATGTGGGCCCTTAAAGTTTTAGTTTGCACTGGGCCAACCAGGAGTTTACACTATTCCATAATTCTAGATAATAACATAAATGCCTTCATAATATATGAACAGCTCAACTGGCGTGGAAACACTTAGAGACTAGTCAGACTGAGAAAGTTTTTATTGTGAAAGTACCCGACACTAGGGAGCGACCCCAGGTCACCTGAAGCACCCTTTCACACCCTCTCATCCCAAGGCTCACAATTAAGTCTCCTCTAATGTATCCTCGGTTTCTATAATCCGTCCCCAGGCAATATCACATCCCATTTCTCTTTAATGATTTATGATGCATGAACTACTCACATATTTAGTTGGTTAAGACTTTTAGAAACTCAATTATTAAATACCATAAAGGTTCACAAAATTATCTCAATAAACTATACATTCCCATAAGTTCTTCTTTGAACTTCTGTTATACAGAAATAAATTTATTACAGTCTTCGAATTCAGATCTCACCAAAATTGAGTTTCCAAGCCTTAAATATCTCAAAACTTTCTCTTAAAAACTTCACATATTTACATAATCTTTCCCAATTTAAATTTTAACTAGATTGAGTTTAGAAATCTCGACTATAACAAAATATCCTTTAGTTATTTCATTGGGGAAAATCAATTTAAATTTCTAATTTCTAAAAGAAAATAATTTTTAAAATCATTAACTACGAATACTTAAAACTATAAAAATTTTCTTTAATTCAAGTATTAATTATCTCAACTTCTGATTTTCATAAAATAGCTTCTTTCTAATACTAGATTTTATTCTAGAGATTAAAAATAAAGTTAATGAAAATTATTTCTAAGAAGAAATAAAAGACTAAAAAAATAATAAAATACTTTCTCTTAAAATAAAAGTTTAAAGAGTAAGGTAAGAAAAATCTTACTAAGTTTTAACTTTCTGTCATGCTTGCTATATGCTCGAACTCCATATCACAAGGTCATCAATCATTCATCAATCACAATCAAGTATTGTAATATCATCAATCACAATCAAATATCATCAAATCACAAATATTATTAATCATAGTCTAGTATTATAAATCACAATATCATTGATCAAAATCAAATATTATTAATTATAATCAAATCAAATCAACTAAATATCGCTTATAAATATAATTCAATTTTTAATGGTTATTTAAATTAGTAGAGTTGATTTTGAGTCCTTATAGTCCATTCCTCGCACAGGTCTATATAAATCCATATATATAATCCAGTCTTTGCATAGGTATACGGTCCATATAGGTTATAAAAGTCCAAGTCCTTACATAAGTTTAGTCCAGTTCACATAGGTTATCCAGGTATTCAGATCAAGTTACACAAGATACTCAATTTTAAAATTTATTATAAATTTTTAAGTTAAATAGTTATTATTTTAAAAAAATAATATTATTAAATTTTAAAGGAGTAGGGGACTCCTCCTATTATTCTTATGTCTTTTCATATTATATTCTTATCTCACTCCCCCTTACCTCTTGTATACTGATTCGTTATTGAAAATCCGTACGCGTCTCGTCTCCGAGTTCTAAAACATACCAATTTTATTTTAATATAGTTATAAGATGAAAATTAAGATTACTACTTAAAGCAGAAATAGTAAATTTTGAATAGTGAATAATAAATAGTAAATCATAAATAGTAACAGTAAATAGTAAAACATAAATAGTAATGGTAAATAGTAAATGGTGAATAGTATGGTAAATAGTAAATCGTAAATAGTACAGAAAATAGTAAAATGTGAATAGTAAAGGTAAATAGTAACAGTAAATAGAAATTTACTATTTGAATAATAATTTACTATTGAAATAGTAATTTACTATTGAAATAGTATTTCACTATTTAGAATAATAACTTAAAATAATATTATTTCCAGTATAATAATAGATTTCTAAAAACGATATGAAAATAACCATAAAAAATATAAAAGAGAGGTATTCTTACCTTAGGATTTTAGCAGAACCTTCTTCCAAAAAAAATTATTTCTCTCTCTTACTTCCACCACTATCTCACTAGCACTACTATGTTAAGAAAACTTAATCTGAAATTGTGAATTCTAAAGAAGAATTCCTTCGGTATTTATAGGAAGAAAAATTACTATGCATTCCATTATTTTAATATAAAAGTACTATGCATTTTTTGAAAATTCAATCCTGGTTACTGTGTACCTTTTGAAAATTTCGTTCATGCACACTATTTTGTATAGTAAATGTCGGCTGAATTATTAAGCCAAATAGTAACATTTCACTCGGTATATTTTAAATATTCAAAATTAGTCCTTTTTGAAATTTAGTGATATTATATCAATTTTTACTAATTTTATGATAAGTAATATAAAGTTTAAATTTAAAAAATCTAAAATTTTCTGTTAATAGAAATTTATTCGTATGTTTTCAATTTTTTTATGATTGGTAAAAATCAAGATTTTATTCAAACTAATAATTTTTATATAAGTCTACTTGAAATAGATTTTAGAAAACTTTCTTATAATTTAAATTCATTTTCTTGTAAATATTTTTAATTTTAAGTAACTTTATATGAATTTAAAATTATTCAAAATATATTATTTTATTAAAATATTTCAAAATTTTCAAAAAATTCTAGAAAATCATAAATAATATATAGATTAAAAAGTTTTAAAGAACCATAGTCTAATGTCTTCAAAATTTTATTTTAAAATTCTAATAAGAGTTAAATTACAAATATGTAAAAACATAAATATAAAAACATAAAATAAAAGTTATGAATAATAAATTGAACTGGTTTGGACCGGGGTCTAGGATCCGGTATGGACCAGCCACAAAAGAATATGTATTTTAGTGCTTGTACACCGGTACAGTGGGTATCTGGTATTATAATCCGGCCTCTCAGTGGGAGAAACCGGTCTCGTTGTCCTGGAGATCCTTCACACCAGAGTTTCATGTTGGAGTGGGCGAAAGGTGGTGTCACCTGCGAAGATTCTCCGACGCTCAAGTTAGAAGAGTGTATAAGAACTCAATGAATACTCAAGCAGTGCAATAACAAGATGAGAGTTAGAACAACGTAACCTTGCATGTGTGTTGGAACATGTTATTTATAGTTGAGCGTGGAAAATGAATCGTTAGGCGTAGGTGGGGCCAGGAGACAAATAGTGCACTGCTCAGTGTACAACTCTGACACGCGACGCGGGGGGAGCTGCATTTCTCGTGTAACATCTTTGGGGCTGTACCCTGTACCTTCTGTCGGGTGACGTGGATACTTTCTGGTATACAGGCTAAGAACCTCAGCATTCCGACATGGAGAACGTCTCATATAGAGTCCTAGTCCGAAAGTATACCTGTGAGGCCGGTAGCATATAAACGGATGACCGGTGTGACGATGCCTCCCTGTGGTACCGGTTGCCCTTTTAAAAAGGTCATGCTGACGTCATAACTTTAGGGACCAGTATCCAGACCGGATCATTTATCCCCTAGCTTGTATGAGGGACTGTTAAGTTGCTCATGCGAGCTATACTGTCTTTAAAAAGTCTGGATGCCGGTAAAGCACCCTGGGAATGATTACCCAGAACTCTTTTTGAACTATGAACCGGTGTCCTGCCAGTGTATCCATTCTCTTGATGCCCTTACAACGGATTCAGACAAAGATTTGTAGCGAGGGTAATTCCAAGAGTTTTTTGGAAGTCGTGACTCTTGGTATTTGAATAGTTATTAGGATGCATTTAATGCATCTGAAATAATTGGACAATTAATGCCCTTTTGAAACATGAGCTATCATTGCCCTAAAAATAACCGTCGGTTGGGCTTATTAGGCCTGGACTTTGGCTTCCGCGGGCCTGTTTTGTTTGAAACTTTACATGAAGCGTCACCATTTCGCGCCTTGGACCATGAAACGACGGAGTCGTTCAAATCCAAAAATTTGTGTTTTGTGGTACATGACATGACTCTTGGCTGATCATTGTGTCCCTTCGTTACCTATAAAAGGGGAACTTAGCAATTTTTGGAACTTACTTCTGCCTTCAAGCTTAGTGAACCTCTGCTGAAATTTTAAAGATACTATTGTTGTTCTTTCTTTTCGTGAAGTTCTTCCTTCCATTATCCCTTCTTTAGGTAACCTCCTGAACTCTTACCTTCATATTATTTTTGGTTGCTTCACTTCAACCATGCGCCCTAGGCCAAGTAGCGCTGGTACCTCAAACATGGGGAATTTAAGTTCACGTGCCCCCTCTAGCTGCCGTGGTGGGAGGATTCCTGTGAATCTTCCTGTGGTCGGGCCTCGCCGCTCAGAGAGGGTTGAAACTTCTTCCTCGCGAGCGCCAGTGGTTAGGCGCCGCACTGAGGGTTCCTTTGACTCGAAGGCTACCAACCGCTCTGACAGCGGGTCAAATGCTGAAGGCTACCTCTCTGACGATGTTGCCTTTTATCACAGTACGGAGGCGTTTCAACACGCATCAAGCATCATGGAGATTCCTGGGTCTGGCAAGACATTGATCCTGAGGACTGCAGAAGGGTGTGTCAACGTTGTGGCACACCGGCTGAACTGGGAAAGGTTGAATAGGGAGAAACCGTATTGCTGGGTCGAAGAAGAATTCTTGGACATTCCTTCACATCATGCAAGAGAGGATGGAAAACCTGTTAAGCTTCGATGTAGAATCTACTCCCAAGAGAAGTACAAGGGCTATTTTCTCATCCTTGTACCCCGGCCTATGGAGCGAGTCTGCCACCGAGTCCCAGATGAGAGGTCGGTTTACATGTATGACTTCGTCTTCCAGAACTTGGGAGTCCGTTTTCCTATGACGGAGTCTCAAATGGCCGTTCTCCGCTTCCTCGACTGTGCCCCTACACAACTGCATCCCAATGGCTGGGGCTTGGTGCGTGCTCTCGAAATGCTTGGGGAGCATTTTAACTTCACAGCCACTGTGGCAAAACTTTTCTATTACTGCCAAGTGGTCCGCCGTGCCAACAAGAAGGGCGGCCTTGGGTTCATAACGCTCCGTTGTGACTCAAGGATAATAAACTTTAAATCCTTCACTGAATCCGCAAAGATTGATGGGCGTTCTTTCAAGCATTACTACACGCAGATTCGTGTACAAGCAAATAAGCAGGTTTTCTGGCTCAACAAGGAGGGATTCACAAAATTCCCCACTAGCTGGACGCATGATCATTTCCTATTGCTGAGCCGTGCTTACTATACTGAGGAGTGCGAACTTTCTCTTCACTCGGTGGAGGTGTTAAGTGCCATGCAGTCGGCCTCAAAGGCCCTCAAGGGATTCTCTTGCAGGCTTATTCTGGGGAGTATCGAAGTTCGAGATACCTACCTCCGTAATAACCGTTCTTTAACTGTGTTATGTCATGTATTCATTCCGTATTTACTACTTTTCCTTTGATATTTTAACTCAATTTTCTTTATCCTACAGAGCAAATCAAAAAGGTTTCCTTCAAAATGCTGTTTTTAACGTCAATGCTGGCAGATGGCGATTCCTCTTCTGAGGAAAATGAGATCCAGGCCAAGAGGAACTCCTTCAAAGCTATAGCTCCCACAATCCCTCTTACATCCACTGTGGGGGATGGCGTCCCTCTCCTTGAAGAAAAGGAGCGTGAGGAGCAAACTCAGGCTGAAGGGGAAGATCAAGAGGAGCCTGCGCCTGAGAAGAAAAAGAAGAAAAAGAGGGTCCTGATCAAAGCCGTAGACAAAGAAAAATCTTCTGCTGGTGACTCTCCAAGGAAACGCCAAAGAACTCTAGAAGAGTCTGGCATGAAAAAAGATAAGGGGAAGAAACCCCCTTCTCTCTTCCTCTGCCCCTCCTTCACACGCCGGTTCAGAGACGGGGTCGGAGAGTTTACCTCCCTCTGCTAGCTTTCCTCCGAAGGAATCTTTCCTCTCTCCCTACCTTTGGTTCCAGGGGTCCATGCCCCCCACACTTCCTAAAGCAAGGTACTGCCTCCGCCCTTCTCTCGAGGCTGCAGAAGTTCGAGGTGCATGCAAGGCCGGACGTTGGCAACTAGACAAACTTTCCAGTTTGCTAGACTCCCTCAGCGACAAGGCAAATTATATGGAGCAAGTTGAAAAACTTGAGGCCGACATCGCCGTGAAGGAAGCCTGGGCTGCCAAGCAAGCTGAAACTGCCAGGGGGGTTGAATCGGAGTTGAAAAATACTAAGGAGCTGCTGGAGAAGAAGACCGAAGAAATAAGCCAGCTCCATTTTACCAATAAATCATTGGAGCGGCAAGTGTCTGAACTTCAGCAATAGAACAAGTCCATTCCCCTCCTGGAGGAAGAACTCCAACTCGAGAAGAAGAAGATCGCTAAATTGAGTGAAAATCTTTCAACAGCGGAGGCCGGTCATAACAAAAGCCTGGGAGAGTGGGAGGCCCTCAGGAAGGAGTTGCAAGCTCAGATTGAAGAGCTGAAGAAGGGGAATGCAACCACTGGGTCATTGGAGGAAGAGGTCACTAAACTTTAAAAGAGGCTAGCTGCCTCCAAGGCTAAGGTTGCCAAAGCTTTGGAAATATACAAGAAAGTGGCCTATAAGTCCTTCGGCCTAGCTCTTCGTCAGGTTTATTATCACAATCCTGATGTGAAACTCAACTTGTATGGGCTGGATCCATTCTACGAGTTTCACGGAGGGAAACTTGTTATGGTGAAGAGTGACAGCTCGCATGTAGATCCTCTGGACTCTCTTTATGAATTGCCTCCCCTTCCAGAGGGTCAGAGCATGGGATCACCAGCAATCACTCCGGGACCTGAAAATGTTAATCTGGAGGATGCCCAAGCTGACCAGGAGACTGGAGCTGAGAGACATTAAGGTGAAGAAACCAAGGAGGGGGAAACAGATGTACCCATAACGAAGACTTAGACACCTGTTCCTTAATTTTGTGTTTTCATTTAATAGTTGTGTACTGGGATCAGTTCCAGTTTCCATAAACTCACGTGTATACAATTTTTCCTTCAAGTAAATGAAATTTTCCTTCAGTTTGCCTTTATCATTCGCGAGAAGCATATGCTTGTTACATAACTTGTAGGTATATGCTATGTTGTCATCTTCGCAGTACTTTGTTAACCGTTGAATGTTGTCCCCAAGCATTATTGAGTGAACGGTTCTGAGTGAGTAATTTCGAGTTGACATTTAACTCTGAGTGAGTGGTTCCGAGTGAGGCAGATTCTGGCCTTATTACCTGGGAAGTTCCATTACCTGGAGACTCCTCGTGCCATTTGGTGAAGATATGTGTGCGTTATCCGAGTCTTCTATTTCTTTGGTTTTGAGGGCTTGTGCCCGATATAACATCCTTAATTTTTAAAATAAATTCCAATAAATCAAATAAAATTTCGTAAATAATTCAAATTTCCAAAACAAAATTTGAATTAAACAATTATAAAATCCATTTTACAAAAGCCGACCGGCTCTTTTTAAAATATACAAATAAATAATTTCACTCGGTATTCTCATGAGCCGGCCAAGGCTTCTACCCAAATACACTTCAAGCTGCTGAGTGTCTTCACATATCATGGTTGGGCCCTTCATACACTGAAAAATGACAACAGTAGGGGGTGAGCATAAACATATCAAATAACAGTTATTGAATTGGATAAAAGTCCAATTAATAACTATAAACAAAACCGAGACAGATAATAACATCACAAACCATTCATTCTCAAAACCGAGACATATATATTCATCACAAAATAGCATGTTCTCTTAATAACACATAAATCAGTGTATGCACATGCTCAACCAAATGGATCCATTAATATGTATCAACATCAGTATACATGACTAACCAAAATGGGATCATTATACTGTTTGTGTTGCAACACTGGCTCCCCAAGCCATAACTCAGCTCCTCGTTGATCCAGCTGTTTTACAGGTACTCAACCGCTCTGCGCCCATAATGTAACACCGAGTACCACTCCCAGAGTGATAGCGGTCCTCTACTCAGTGCTACGGGCCGGCCTTGAGTTACACTCAAAGGCGTCCGTGGTATAAAAGGAACCACCATAGGGTCTATGCCTTTATCAGGTCGTCCACAACGGGACCGGCAACACAGGCCCCCTGCAGTCCTGTGTGCGTCTCAATACAGTTGATATATCAATCATCAATCAATCACATATCAACACCAACTCATATCATTCCAATCGGTATAATAACCAACATAGCATGTAATTATATATCATGAAAATTCATGAATATAATTTGATCTATCCTGGACCGGGGTCAATAGATCCGATCTCAAGCCAGTCACGAATAGTATGTCAATATCGTCTAGTAGACCGGATGTATGTGTATCCGATGTATGTATCCGTTGTCCTTGGGTGAAGAAAGCGGATTGGGCGTCCTGGAGATCCTTTACACCGACCTAACGCGTTGAAGTGGGCGAATGGTGGTGTCACCTGCAAAGATTCTCCGACGCTCAAGTCAGTGATTATATTCCAAGTAAGGAATGTATTCAGAGAGGAATCAGTCGTAAAAGAGCTGAAGAAGAACCCTCTCCTCCAATCATGAAGTGAGTTCATATACCTGATTGGCTCGATTAACGAGGACTCGTTGGTGGGGAACCACCAACTCCCATTAGCATTATTATATTGCGCACTTACCTGCATGATTGGGTCAAGTGGCTATTTTATATTGAGCATAGAGAATGTAGACTAGGATTAGGGAACAAGTTGACCATTCCCGTGAGCAGAATTTGGCTCGTAGTGCAGGGAATTATTGATCGATCCCTGTAGCAACAATCCTTGTCTTTTGCACAGTGACGTGTGTACTATCCGATGTCATGGTGTTATCCTGAACAACCGGTATAGGAAGAACGCCTGATACGGAATTACAGTCCGGATGTATACCGATGACACCGGTTACACGTAGATGTCTCATCAAAGACTTTGAAATATGTATAGCAGATCGGATACCGGTATTGAGACCGGATCATATGTCCCCTAGCTTGTGTGAGGGACCGAATGGTTGTTCACATAAGCTACTCAACCTGCGAGAGGTCTCAATATCGGTAAGCTTACGTGTGTAACAGTTCCTTAGCATCTGCTGTTATTCGTAAAGAACCGTTCTAAATTTAATAGATACGACCTTTTGGTACGGTCACAACGGTTTCAGACAAAGATTCGTTGTGTGAGAATTTCAAGAGTTTATTGGAATTGAAAGCTCTTGAAGTTCGTGTAACGGCTGTAAAGCGTGAATTGCGTTGCATGATTAGACATTAATGCTTTTAGTCACGTGGGCAAGCAATTATTGCGTCTGAGATGAAAATCTCCTTAACCGTCGTTTTGGGCTTAATGGGCCTGAAGTTTTCGAAACTTTTGGGCCTAGTGGATAGCCCTTCGCTGAGTCGCTATCGTTTTGGCGCCCAAAAATTTGGAACGGTTGTGTCGTTTCACTTGTGAACGAGTGCGTTTTATCGAGAACGACACAACTTCAAGAGGGGGTAACCGAACCTCTTCGTTTCCTATAAAAGGAACACTTAGTGGATTCTGGGTTCCACTTGCTTTTGTGTACTTAACGAAACTCTGCAGAAATTTTGCAAGGGAGTTTGCTGCCTACATTGCGAGGATTTCTTCGTTCCTCAAATTCATCACTGTCATCTGAGGTAACTATCTCTTCCTTGTTGCTCTGGTTTTGTTTTGTCTTGCTACTTCTTAGTTAAAGAAAGTAGGCTTCGTCTGGGGGGGGGGGGGAATCAGTTTCCCGCAACCCTAATAGTCATGGGGAAGAATCCTTGTGATTCTTCCTAAGGCTGAATCGCGTCGCTCAGAAAGGGGATCTTACTCACTGTGGAAAGTGACCTTTCCCTTCTCAGAGTCGCCCTCTGATTGTAATTGCTTTTAAAATGCAGTGAGTAATGATTGCAACTTTCTGACGACATTTCATTTCTTATCGTAGATTAAGGAGTTTGATTTAGATAATCCAAATGGCCACTGGAGAGGGAACCTCTGGAAATAGCGCTATTTCGAGGACAACTGAAGGTCTCTATAGCGTAGTTGCTTCAAGGCTGAATTGGGAGGAGGTTCAGGCTAAATGGCCTTTCTGCTGGGTGTCCAGTGAGTTTAAGGACTTGGCCTCCCGACATGCGGATGAGGAGGGATCCCGGATCCAGCCGAGGTTTACTTTGAGTACGGATGAAGAGACAAAAAAGTGGTATAGGGTTTACGCACCACTTCCGACAGAGCGGATATGCCACGTCGTCCCTAATGACCGCTCTGTATACATGTATGACTTTATTTTCCATAATCTGGGAGTTCGTTTTCCTCTAACCGAACTCCAGATGGGCGTCCTGAAGTTCCTGAACTGTGCACCCTCCCAACTTCATCCCAATGGTTGGGGCCTCATCCGGGCTCTGGAGGTCCTTGGTGAACATTTCAATTTCACGCCAACTGTAGCGATGCTGTTCTACTACACTCAGGTAGTTCGAAGAGCAAACAAGCAAGGTGGAGTTGGTCTGGTGACTCTCCGGACTCTCTGTTCCTTTGTGAACTTTGAGTCTTATACAGATTCTGCCAAGGTTGACGGGAAGTCCTTCAAGACTTACTTCACTCGCATCTCCATTAAGAAGGGCAAACCAAAATTTTGGAAGGATGAAGAGGACGTTGACAAATTTCCCCTGAGTTGGACACACAAACATTTCCTCTTGAGCTCACACGCGTACTACACTGATCAATCCGATCTGTCTCGTGAGACGTCGAGAGTGTTGTTCGCACTTGAATCGCACACTACTGGTCGTCACGTCTTTTCGTGTAGGCGTCTGCTAAGTAGCTCAAGCGGAGTCCGGGACGAATATTTGCGTACTTCTCGTTTTATTTCATCTTTTCTCCTTTATCAAATATATATAGAATATTTGTAGTTGCTGACATCTTGTGTTTGTTCATGTAGGTGAAATAGAACAGGAAACTCCAGAAATGGATAAACTGAAGAAATTCAAGGCGGCTGGTAAATCCGTTGCTCATGAAAATGAAGTAAAGCCCAGGCCCTCAACTAAGGATCGTCCTGAGGTAATCATCTTGACCTCGGATGCTGAAGGGGACATCCCACTAGTTGAGGGCGGTACGTCCGATGTTGGCGCAGCCTCGGGTCAGCCTCCAGTTACTGAGAGGAGAAGAAAGATCCAGAATGATCCTGCGAGGCGTCAGTCCAAGAAGCAAAGGGTTTTGGAGGATCCTGCTGCTGGGGTTTCTGGATCAGAGCCGACCTCCTTCCCAACTACCTCATTTCTCACCCCCTTCCTCTCCTATGAAGGTTCTACTCCAGCCACTCTTCCTCCTCTGATGTACAAACTCTGGCCTACACTCAGTCCTAAAGAAATTACGGAAGCGTGTGAGGCCGGAAGGTGGCAGTTAGCCGAACTTGCTGGAATGCTTTCTTCAGTCAGCGAGTTGGCTAGCAACGCCGATAAAGTTGAGGAATTGAGTGACGAATTGAAAGAACTCAAGCTTTCCTCGGAAAAGGACAAAGCCGCCGTGAAGTTAATGGAAGATCGTCTTAACAAGTCTAAGGAGTTTGGAGATATCATGACTAAAGAGAATCTCAAGCTCAAAGGCGATCTTAAAAACTTGGAAGGCAAAGTGGCAGAGAAGGAGGAAGAACTCCGTAGCAGCCAGGATAAACATAAAGCTGATGCTGAGGAGTGGTCTTAAAGGGAGAAGAAGCTCCTTCTTGAGATAGAGGGACTGAAGGCTAGGAAAGCGGAGTCCGAGGTGTCTAGTGAGGAGCTGTCCAAGTTGCGGGGAGAATTGGCTACAGCGAAAGCTGAGAGAGAAGAAGCTGTTGACATATGCAGCCAGGCTGTTGAAGAGTCCTTCGGCCTAGCCATACGCCAAGTTTTCTACCGCAACCCCACTGTGAAACTTAACCTTTATGGAATGGATCCGTACTATGAATTCCATGGGGGAAAGTTAGTCGCAGTGGTGGATGGTCGTCACGAGGATCCACCGACGTCCTTGTATGGTTTGGCTCCTCTTCCTGAGGGTCAATCCATGGGACCTGATTACGTCTTTCCTGTGTCCGAGGTTCCCTCTTCTGAAGAAAGGGCTGAGGCTCCTGGAGGTGAGACTCCTGCGGAGGTTCCAAAGGAAGGGGGACAAGAGCCTGGTGCTGAGGAGGCGCAAAAAACTGAAGAACAGATTCCTCTTCCGTAATTTTGTTTTCATTTACATGTATAGTTGTGTACCGGGATCAACTCCGGATTTTGAACTATTGTATGTAATTTCATTTCAATGAATGAATTTTGGTTGAAGAAATTTGTCTTCGTCGTTTCATGTATATATAAATCGTTACTAATCCGTTCAGTATAATTAATCTTAAGGCCGGATTGAAATAACAACCTCAGAAAATTAAACAATATGTAAAATTTAGAACGGATAAATATATACATGTCCCCAAGTGTGTATTAAGAAAAAGGGTGCCTGTCTTTGGGGCATGACCCTTAATTTTCTTAATTCTTTTGGGGAAAGAAGGGTCGATCCGCTGTTCAGTAGAGTAGTGTAACAGAACGGATGACTGCTCTTAATCCGTAATGCTCTCACAGGAGATTACAATATTGTTCCAAGCTTAGGGAACTGCAAGGAAGTGGTGTTTGAGTCCTTTATCATAAGGATGATGATGGGAGTTTTTTCTACGCCAGGAGTTACGTCGTTGTATCACAGAATAGGTGATAAAGAGTATCCGTCCTGGGAGAATACCACTTGAAAGCGAAAGTGCGGACTGACTTTCGGAATTTTCCATCATAAAGATGATTGTGGGAATTGATCATGCCAGGTGTTTTATCATCAAATCACTTCATAAGTGATTGAGATCATCCGTCTTGGGGATGTGTACAGCACCAGAAGTTATAACATCGGATCACATAACAGGTGATTGAGATCATCCGTCCTTGTGGTGTGTATGGCGCCAGGAGTTACATCGTCATATCACAGAATAGGTGATTGAGATCATCCGTCCTGGGCAGGTACACCATGTCAAGGAGTTACATCGTCAGATCACATAATGGGTGATTGAGATTGTCCGTTCTGGAAAAGTACACAACACCAAGAGTTGCATCGTCAGATCACAGGTTAGGTGATTTAGATAATCCGTCCTGGAGACATTTTTCAATCGTAGGGGTACGGATTTAGTGAATACTTCTCAGAATGATGATGAGAATTGTTCATACCAGGAGTTACATCGTCGAATCACTTTATAGGTGATTGAGATCATCCGTCCTGGAATGATTATTGGAGTTCTTCATACCAGGAGTTACATCATCGAATCACTGAATAGGTGATTGAGATCATCCGTCCTGGTGAATTTTTTCCAATCAAGGGAGTGCGGATTAGGCAATTTTTGCATTCATCCGAAATCCGAGTAATACCTCTACTTGCCCCCTAGCTGATGTGAGGAAGCAGTTGACTTGCTTATATGAGCTATATTGATCGTAGTACGTCTGGATTTCGGATTTGCACCGAAGTGTAAATATCCGCTCTGGGAACCATGTTCCGTAGTGGTGAAATTTTAAGGGCGGATTCGACAATGGGAATATCAGAAGTTTATCGAATTTCGCAACCCTTGGTATTCGGGTAATGGTGGCCACGTTTCTAATGATTGGACATTTAATGCCTTAATTCACGTGGGCGAGCCATTATTGCGTTAAGTGCGCATGTCTTAGTAACTGTCACGCATAGTCTTGTTGGGCCTAGGATTTGGTTTTAATAGGCCCATTTCGATGGCTCTGTGACAAAACTATGGGATTTTCGCGCCATGAGGTACTAAACGACAATTTTGGTCCACTAAACGGGGAGTCGTTTGGGGGTAAACGACAGATTGTGTTTAGTGGGTATTTGAAAAATTTTGTGCCCTGATATAGGCATATTTAGCAATCTCAGTTACTATTTCTTCTTGCTTCCTTGACGAACCTTTGCAAAAGTTCCAAGAAGTTCTTCGTGTCCGCCTCTGTGAATTTCAATTCACTATCCTTAGGTAACCACTTTCCCTTCGTTTTTTGTATCTCTTTTCAATATTTGAGAATGGCTAGGAAGGGTGTTAGCTTCAGTGGCGTTAGTCCTAGAGGAAGAGGAGGAAGGGCTTTGGCTCAAAACCCTAATGTTCGTGGTGGGAGGATCCCAGTGATCTTCCAATCGAGGCCACAGTATACAGGGGGGGAGGAGTCGCAATATCAAAGGCGAAGGGTGATTATACCCTCTTCAGAGTCTTCCTCCTCCAGTGAGAGTGTCGAAAGTGGGGATTTGTATCTCTCTGATGATGTGAAATTTTATCGCAGCATCAAAGCTTTCACAATGGTGACAAAGAAAGCCACTGGGAGAAAATCGTCTGAAGGGGAATCCCCTTCCGAGAAGTATATCTTGAAGACCCAATCCGGCCTCTGCAATGTGGTTGCACACCGGATAGACTGGGTGAAATTCCAACAGAAACGCCCATTCAGCTGGGTGGCTGAGGAGTTTTGTGAAACACCGTCCGTCCATGCTCGGGAGGATGAAGGGGAGCTGGAGCCGCGGTTTACAGTTTGGAAGAAGGACAAATACAAATGGTGTTTTAAGGTATTCGCTCCCCTTCCATCAGTACGGATATGTCATACACCGGACGAGAGGTCCTTGTTCATGTATGATTTTTTATTTCTGAACTTGGGCGTGCGTTTCCCCTTGGCGAAGTTTGAGATGGGAGTCCTGAGATTCTTGGACTGCGCCCCCTCGCAACTTCACCCTAATGGATGGGGATTGGTCCGCTCTCTTGAAGTGCTTGGGGAGCACTTCAACTTCAAACCGACGGTGGCCATGCTTTTCTACTTCACTCAAGTGGTCCGTCGTGCGAATAAGGAGAAGGGGGGAGTGAGCTTGATATCCCTCCGGACTCTCTCCAAGGTTATCAACTTTGAGGCGTACACTGACTCCGCCAAAGTTGATGGACATTCATTCAAGTCCTATTTCACGAAGATTAGCGTCCATCCGAATGAACCAATTTTTTGGTTAACTGAAGATGGGATTCCAAAATTCCCAGTGACTTGGACGCACGAACATTTTTTGTTGACCTCCCAAGCGTACTATACCGAGGAGGACGAACTGAGCCCAACCTCAATCTCCGTTCTTTCAGCTCTGCAGTCCTACACAGCCTCACACCAATTTTTCTCCTGCAGGCGTTTGTTAGGACCAAAGTCTACTCGCGAGGAGTATTTACGTAATTTCCCTGCCATTCTTCATGCGTTATTATGTCATTTACCTTGAAAATTTTACGTCTCTGATTGTGTCTTTTGACTGTGCAGGTGAAATTCAGGGCGAGTCACCAGAGATGAATAGGCTAAAAGGACTCAAGGCCGGAGAGACTTCCGTTGCGGCTGAAAATGACATTCAGGCAAAGCGGAATTCAAAGAAGGCCACTGCTGAGACAATAATATTAACTTCATCTGCTGGTGACGATATTCCTCTGATCGAGGGCTGGTCTGAGAAGGTTGTCGAGAAAAAGAAGAGGACAAAGCGTGATCCTTCGAAGACCTCAGACCGTCAATCCTCGCCCAAAAAGCCAAAAACTTCAAGAGGGGCTGCTGAGCCAGGGCCTTCTAAGGAAAAGAGAGCGGAAGGGTCTATTCCGGATACCCCAAGTGGTGTTATCACATATGGGGCAAAGCCAATAACGACTTATTTCGCGCCCAAAGCCCCTTGCCCTCTTGAAGGTAGTTCTGGTCTTGTTCAACATCCGGTGTATAAGGGCTCCGTTCCTGAGGGCGTTCCTGAATCTTCACCCAAGGTGAAGCCCTCGTTGAAGAATGATGAAATAATCAGAGCTTGCGACGACGGACAGAAGCACTTGGCTGAGTTATCCGGGCTCCTCAAGTCGGTTCGTGAGCTCACAGAAGAGAACGAGAGGCTCACCTCAGTGGTTGGCAAGGACAAGGCAATCATCCTCCAATTAGAAGGAAAATTAGAAGCTTCCAGAGAAGAAATTCAGAAGAAGGATGAAGAAATTGCCAAGCTGAAGAACCTTGCCAAGGAGCTGGAGGGTCAAGTTCTTGATCAGAAGAAAATCAATGCTGACCTCCATGCCAACCTTTGTGTTGAGAAGGAACGCTCTTCGAAGCTAGAAGAGGGGTTGAAGGAGGCTAAGGTTGTCCATTGTCGAGGAGTGGATGATTGGTCACGTAAGGAAAAGGAGCTGCTATTAAAGCTGGCGGATTCGAATGGCGAGGTCAAGACCCTGAAAGCAGACTTGGACGATGCTGTAAACATGTGTGATCAAGCAGTCAAGGAGGCTTTCGGGTTGGCAGTTCGTCAAGTGCTATACCGAAATCCCAAGGTGTCAATTAATTTGAACGGTATTGATCCGTTCTATGAGTTTCACCAAGGAAAACTGGTGGCCATCGTTGACAATCGTCATGAGAGTCCGCCTAACACTCCTTATAAGTTTGCTCCTTTACCTAAAGGTCAATCAATGGGACCTTCCCTCCTGAAGCCCACAAGTACAGGATCAAGCTCTCACGCTGAAGAAGGCAAGACCGGAGGCAAAGGCAAAGGGAAGGAGGGAGACTCAAGCCAGAAAAAGTAGTGCCTTCCTCGTTTCCTTTTTCGTTTTATTGATTCGAATTCGCTGTGTTCCGGGTTCAGCTCCGGATTATTACACGAATTGTAATTCTTATTAAATCAATAAAAGAATTTTTTACCTCCATTCTTGTTTAGTGAGAAACAACTTAAATAGAGGGATTGCATGTGTATTGTATCATTCCGGATTTAAGTAATGAAGATCGGATTGTATAACAAAATCTCCATACCGGACTTATACATGCGAGATGAATTTCATAATAAGATCACCGCTTGTGAGGGAACACATCATCGTCACAAGAACGGCTTAAGGGGAATGATTGTGAGATCGTTTAGACGAGAGTTCATTCCTCAAGATATTCGTTAAATCGTTGATGCTGTCCCCCAGTTTCATTGGGTGATGATTCACTTTGAATAAACTCTGAGTGAGATTTTCTCGTGAGAGCTTTTAAGAGTGAGGATTTAAAATAGAAATTCCTCTTCAAATATTTCCGACTGAGGGATTTCGGGTGAAAATGCCTTAGATTGTGGCGTACCCGAGTGAATTGTTTGTGTCGGAGTTTATGAGTCAGGTCTCAATTGAAGAATTGATGACTCAGAATATATAAAACTTCCAAATAAAGAACTTCATAAGAGAGTATTAATCTGGAGTTCAGTACAACTTACTTGTTGTGTTTGGAGTTCGGTTTGATCCTACTGTCCATGTCATATTTGGCGTTCGGTTGAATCCTACTAGCCGTTCTTCAATTGGTCTTTGGTTTTACCCAATGACGATTCTTCACCGACGTTCGGTTAATCCTACTAGTCGTACTCAGAGTTCGGTTTAATCCTACAATCCGAGCCTTCGATACGGGGTTCAGATCAGGGCTAATCCTGAACCTACTGCGCCCGTCACTTGGGGTTCAGCGTGGTCTTGAAGAAAAACCAGCTTACTGCGCCCAAGCCTTCGCATGGGGTTCGGTTTGTGGCCTTAAAAGAGGACCAGCCCTACAACCCATGTAGTCTTCGAATGGGGTTCGGTTTGTGGCCTTGTAGAAAGACCAGCCCTACAACCCATGTAGTCTTCGAATGGGGTTCGGTTTGTGGCCTTGAAGAAGGACCAGCCCTACAACCCATGCCCTGAGGTTCGGTTTAATCCTACAACTCAGGTCTTCACCGACGTTCGGTTTATCCTACTAGTCGTACTCAGAGTTCGGTTTAATCCTACAATCCGAGCCTTCACCGGTGTTCAGCCAAACTTACTAACCGTACCCAGAGTTCGGTTTAATCCTACAATCTGGGCCTTCAATACTTACACACTCGAGGAGTTACATCGTCAATTACAGAATGGGTAATTGAGATCATCCGTCCTGAGTATGTTCTTGTGCGTTGCGCATATTCGAGGAGTTACATCGTCAACTACAGAATAAGTAGCTGAGATCATCCGTCCTGAATATGCTTCTGTACACCGGATAAACTGAAAATCACAGCATAAGAAAAACTCGAAAGAGTTAAATTGTTATGAGAGATTCTTATTAAATCAAAAATAAGAATTACAAGGAGAGCGTAGCTGTGAAAATAAATTCTCCAGTATTCAATCCAAGATAAGGATAGGAGAGTGTAGAAACAGCTAGCTATAGTAGATGCGCAAGTTTTGGGTGTTCCATTTGTTTCGGATTGGAGTGCCATCAAGGTTTTCAAGGCGGTAAGAGCCTTTGCCAGTGACCTCGGATACCCTGTATGGGCCTTCCCAGTTTGGGGCTAATTTGCCTTGATGGGCGAATTTGTTCCCTATACTTGCTTTCCTCAAAACCAAATCTCCAACGTTGAAAGTCCTTGATTGGACTCGTTTGTTGTACCGGAGAGCAACTTTGGCTTTGATGGCTTGATCTCTGATGAAAGCGTCTTCTCTGAGTTCTTGTATGACATCCATTTCGGATGCCAAGTTAGCATTGTTGGTTTCTTCAGAGAAGTACTTAACTCTTGTGGAAGCAATTTGCAGTTCCACAGGTATCATTGCCTCGACCCCGTACGTTAGGCGATATGGGGATTCATTGGTGGATGAATGAGGCGTTGTCCGATATGCCCATAGGACATGACACAGCTGGTCTGTCCATCCGCCCTTGGCTTCGCTAAGGCGTTTCTTTAGTCCCTTCAGCACCTCCCTGTTGGCCACTTCAGCTTGACCATTAGTTTGGGGATGTTCGACGGATGAGAATATTTGGGTTATTCCTAACCCTTCAAGCAAATCTGTGAATTTTCTATCCGTGAACTGGGTGCCATTGTCTGTGACAATCCGTGCTGGGACCCCGAACCGTGTTATGATGTTTTCATACATGAAACGACGGGTTCGGGCTGAAGTAATATGCACCACCGGCTCTGCTTCTATCCACTTAGTGAAATAATCAACCCCTACAATGAGATATTTGATGCCCCCAGAGCAGTTGGAAAGGGGCCCAGAATATCTAAACCCCATTAGTAGAAGGGCCATGGAACAGCGGATGTGAAGAGTTCTTCCGCCGGTGTGTGGTGAAGGTTAGAGAATTTTTGGCAAGCGTCGCATTTTTTGACGAAGTCAATGGAGTCTTGCTTCATTGTGGGCCACCAGTATCCAGCTCTGAGGATTTTTCGCATTAAGCTTCTTCCTCCAGCGTGGTGTCCAGACTGTCCTCCATGCACTTCCTCCATTACGTCTTGCACTTCATCCTCTTTGAGACAAATCAAATAGGGCACAGACAGTGCCCTTCTGTAGAGATTACCATCAATCATAGTGAAATATGGTAATTCTCTCCTTAACCTCGTTTTTTCCTTCTCATCCGTAGGTAGTTGTCCATCAGCCAAGTAACGGATGTAAGGAGCCATCCATGTATCTCCGTAAAGGGAGTCAGTCATTATAGCGTTTAGAGAAGGGAAAAGAGGAATGCTGGGCGATGTTAGCGTGCTTTGAACCAACGTAGTGGTGCTACCTGGTCGTTTAGTGCTTGCTAACCTGGAGAGTATATCCGCTCTCGTATTCTCTTCACGTGGAACATGCTTGAATTCCACCTTTGAGAATTTCTCAGTCAACTCCTTGACACAGTTCAAGTATAATTGGAGTTGAGGTTCGCGAGCTTGATAATCTCCTAAGATCTGCGAAATCACCAGCTGTGAATCGCTGCAGAGTGTCGCCTCAGAAGCTCCGATGTCAATTGCAGCTCTTAGCCCGGCCAAGCAAGCTTCGTACTCAGCTTGGTTGTTGGATGTTTTGAAATTGAAACGAAGGGAGATCTCCAGGTGTACTCCGTCATCACTTTCTAGAACTACACCTGCTCCAGAGCCTCTTTGGTTTGATGAACCATCAACGTAAATGGTCCAATGGACTCGAGGGTAATCTGGATCAGTCCCTGTCATTTCCACAATAAAGTCAGCCAGGACTTGAGCTTTAATAGCGCTGCGGGGTTCGTAGGATATATCAAACTCAGAGAGTTCAATAGACCATTTGATCATCCTCCCAGCGAGATCGGGTTTGATTAAGACAGAACGGAGTGGCAAATCCGTTCTCACTATGATTGGATGGGCGTGAAAGTACGGGCGTAACCGTCGTGAGGCCCAAACAACAGCGAGGGCGGCCTTTTCAATTTTCTGATACCGGACCTCAGCACCTTGCAAGGTCTTGCTAGTGAAATAGACCGGTCTTTGTCCATCAGGAGTTTCTTTTATCAAGGCAACGCCCAAAGCTTCATCTGAAATAGCCAAGTACAGAATGAGTGTGTCTTCGGGGTCAGGCTTTGTGAGAATGGGAGGTTTGGACAACACCTCCTTAAGCTCTTGGAAAGCTTTTTCTTGTTCCTGTCCCCACTCGAATTTCTTGGACTTTTTCAGTATTTTGTACAGGGGGAGCGACCTGTGAGCCATCTTCGGCATGAATCGTGCCAAAGCTGCTACTTTGCCATTCAGGGATTGGACTTCTTTGAGATTCTTAGGACTCTGCATGTTTAGAATCGTCTGGCACTTCCCTGGATTGGCTTCAATACCACGTTGAGTTAACATGAAACCCAAAAACTTCCCAGCAGGGACAGCAAATGTGCACTTCATTGGGTTCAGCCTCATGTTAAATTGTCTCAAACGGGTGAATACTTGGCGCAGGTCGTCAATATGATCGCCACCAACCGGTGTCTTTGCTATTATGTCGTCAATATATACTTCAACAAGTTTGGTGTGCATACCTTCGAAAACCTTGTTGATCATGCGCTGATATGTTGCCCCAGCATTTTTCAGGCCAAAGGGCATGACTGTATAGCAAAAGACACCACGATCATTTATGAAAGTTGTCTTCTCTTGATCCTCTTCGCACATCGGAATTTGGTTGTAACCAGAGTATGCGTCCATGAAACTCAGGTATTGATAACCAGAGGAATCATCCACCATCCGATCTATATTAGGAAGAGGATAAGGATCTTTTGGACAGCAGCGGTTGAGGTCCACGTAGTCAATGCACATTCTCCATTTACCATTGGATTTAGGGACCATCACCACATTCGAAAGCCAAGAGGAATATCGGATTTCCCTGATAAATCCGGCCTTCAGCAACTCCTCAGTTTGCTGACAAGCTGCTTTCTGTTTCTCTGGACCCAATCGTCTTTTCTTTTGGGCCACAGGTTTCGTCTCTGGATAGACGGAAAGTTTATGACAGCAGAATTCGGGGTCTATGCCTGGCATATCGGCTGCAGTCCATGCAAAGAGGTCTTTAAACTCTTGCAAGAGAGCCAGCAGTCGCTGCTCTATTTCAGTATCTAGCTTGTCATTGATATGGGTGATCTTTTCTGGAGAATCTCCCAAGACGATGTCCCTGGAACTTCCATCCGGTGTGGGCTTTGATGGGTTGAACGGATCAATGTTCAAATCCGCTCTAGGGTCCAGGTCGACAAGACTTACGGATTCAGCCGATGTTCCAGCATCATTAAGTTTCCTCTTTTTATTGGAGGCGTCCAGCTTTGTCATGTTGAGGCTAAGGTTGTAGCAGTACCTAGCCATCTCTTGATCACCCCGGATAGATGACACAGCATTATCCTTGTCAATGAACTTGATAAGGAGATGTGGGGTTGATACAACTGCCTCCATTGCATTCAGAGTAGGACGACCTATGATGCCATTAAATGGTGATTTGACATCAATCACTAGAACCTGAGACCTAACCGTCCTGGCTCCTGGCTCGCCTTCAAACGAGATAAGGGTATCAAGATACCCTTTAGTTAGTTGCTTTGCGCCATTGAAAGCTGTTAGTTCCTGCGTGTAAGGCTGTAAGTCTGAGTCTTTAAAACCCATTCTTTCAAAGCAATTATAGAAAATAACATCGCAGGAACTTCCCTGGTCAACAAGGATTCTTCGGACGTCCTTGTTGGCGATCACAGCAGTGATGACTACAGCATCGTCACCACCAGGAATGGTTGGGCCAAAATCTTCGTCAGAGAAAGAGATTGTGGGAGCTTCAATCCCACCTCTGTAAGGGCGATTGTCTTTGACTTTCCCTTGCACAGATAGAATCATTCTGTGATGATTCTTACGGGCTGTAATTGAAGCTCCTCCTCCAGCGAACCCTCCAGCAATCATGTCAATAACTTCACGTCGGCCCTGACGTTGTTGCTGGGGCATGCTGTCTTTCTGTGCTGCATTATCAGTCATCATACCTTTTTGCTTCTCTGCAGCAGAGAACTTTCGAACCGGACTGGGGTTATTGTCATCCCCATCGTCTGGATCTCTTTCTCTTTTCTCATTCCGTTCTGCCCTGTCAAAGGATTTTTCTTTGAACAAGTATTGCTTCAACTTGCCTTCTCTAATTAGCGTCTCAACCGCGTTCTTTAGAGCTTGGTATTCATCAGTGGAATGACCATTCTGTTCATGAAAATCACAGTACTTACGTGAATTTCCTGGTCTTTTCATAGGGGCTGGTCTCCTGATGCCATATGTGCTGAGCATTGGCCATCCGACCTCTCTCAAAATCTGAGATGGTCTAGCAGATAACTGTGCATAATGGCTGAAGGAATTGACATGCCTTTCTCGAGGTCGAGGAGGGTGGTTATCCACCTTAGGACTGGTGAATGGCCTCTCCATGCGTTCTGACCTCGTCTTCTCCTTACCCTTCTGGGTTTGGGGAGATGGTGTTGGTGGCTTTTTCTTTGCAGCCATTGCCTCCAAGTGCATCTCTATGCTCACATACTTTGAGGCTTTTTTCCTGAACTCCTCAAAAGTTGCTGGGGGGCTCTTTGCTAATGAAAGAGCGAAAGCTGATCCTGGCTGCAATGCCTCAATAACGATATGCAGCTTGATAGATTCTGTGAGGTTAGGAACCAGGGCTGCTTCCTTATAAAACCTCTTCAAAAAATGTTTTAAGCCCTCTGTTTCACCTTGCTTAATCTGAGCTAAGGTATGAGACGTCTTGGGTACGTCTCTGGAGATGACAAAGTGGGTTTCAAAGGCAGCTGCCATTTCCATCCAAGAATCTATGGATCCAGAAGGCAAGCCTTTAAACCACCCGAGGGCCTCCTTAGACAATGTTCGAGGGAACATTCGGCACATCACGTCTTCATCAGCCCCCAAGTACATGGCTTCGAACACATAAGCATCAAGGTGCTTAGTTGGGTCAGTTTCACCATTATACTTTCCGATGGAAAGTGGTTGAGTGGTTTGAAGGTGCTTGGGGATGCTGATGCCCATAAGTCTCTTTGAAAAAGGAACTTTCAGATTGTAAGACAATGGGGGTACTGTTGTTGAATCTCTCTTCCTTCGGGAAGCTGCATCCTCAGAATCGCGAGTCTGTTCTCCCCCCTCAAACGTAGGGATATTTGAGTACTGAAGAGTGGTGGACTTTTCACCATCAGTTGTGTGAAGAGTGTTTCGCGTGCGAGATGACTCTTTATCCTCGCTTTGCCTTTTTTCTCTTCGCAATTCAGCGAGTTCCCTCTGAAGTTGTTTGATCAACTCATCACGAGGATCAGGATCAGACACTGTTACTATCTTCTTTGAGCTGCCCCCATGAGAATCAAAGTTGAGTTTTCTGAAGGCGTTAGGATTGGTTCTGCCTTCAGCCTGATTTTCCATGAAGTCTTGTGCTTCGCCTTCCATTGTGGATTACCTGCTCTGTCAAAGGATATGGGAATAACTTTATCGGGTCCCACTGGGCGTGCCAATGATCTGTCCTGGACCGGGGTCAATAGATCCGATCTCAAGCCAGTCACGAATAGTATGTCAATATCGTCTAGTAGACCGGATGTATGTGTATCCGATGTATGTATCCGTTGTCCTTGGGTGAAGAAAGCGGATTGGGCGTCCTGGAGATCCTTTACACCGACCTAACGCGTTGAAGTGGGCGAATGGTGGTGTCACCTGCAAAGATTCTCCGACGCTCAAGTCAGTGATTATATTCCAAGTAAGGAATGTATTCAGAGAGGAATCAGTCGTAAAAGAGCTGAAGAAGAACCCTCTCCTCCAATCATGAAGTGAGTTCATATACCTGATTGGCTCGATTAACGAGGACTCGTTGGTGGGGAACCACCAACTCCCATTAGCATTATTATATTGCACACTTACCTGCATGATTGGGTCAAGTGGCTATTTTATATTGAGCATAGAGAATGTAGACTAGGATTAGGGAACAAGTTGACCATTCCCGTGAGCAGAATTTGGCTCGTAGTGCAGGGAATTATTGATCGATCCCTGTAGCAACAATCCTTGTCTTTTGCATAGTGACGTGTGTACTATCCGATGTCATGGTGTTATCCTGAACAACCGGTATAGGGAGAACGCCTGATACGGAATTACAGTCCGGATGTATACCGATGACACCGGTTACACGTAGATGTCTCATCAAAGACTTTGAAATATGTATAGCAGATCGGATACCGGTATTGAGACCGGATCATAATTCATATCATATCACCTTCATCAATCTCATATGAACTCAGTATCATGGACAACAACATCACATATAACTCAATATGAATGGAAATAATTAACATAAAGTATGTTATTCGATTGGGGTTTCAATTCACACACATATCACACATATAACATATTAATACCCCAAATCCATTCATAAACCATATATTTGAGATGTACGCTCCCCCTACCTGGAATAAGAAGTTCCAGCAGCTATAACCAAGTCACTGCTCCAGAATTCCGACTGGAATTGCAGTTCTGCACCAGTCCCAAGCTTTCCTCATCAAGAGAAGGAAATGAAGACTTAACTTTCTTCTTGCTCGTTGGTTTCCAATAAAGTTTGGAATAAGAGAATTTTAGATGATAATTTCACTTTCCAAAAGTTCCTCCATTAATCCAACAATGGAAGTATTTATATGCAGAAGAGACGTGAATGACTTGAAGTACTCTGACATACGTCTCTTTCATGATAATGAAAGATTAAGATATTTAAGGAAAAAGGGACAACACATCAAAAAGGGTCCCATTCTTAGAAAATATCTGAGAAAGGATTTCGCTAGAAGATGGAAGAACAGAATGATGTGGAAAACTTAAAATAATTATTTTTTCCGACTCGGTTTCAGTTTATTCCGACTCGGAGAAAGCTTCTATTCGTTCAAGACTCCTTCATTCAGAAACCATTCACTCGGAAAGGTTCCTTCTCATGAAACACTCGGCTTATTTTCCTTGGAAATGACCCTTTCACAATTGTCTTATTTGAAATACCTTAATCAGGTATATCTCACTCGGATATACCTTTTTTCGAGTCAGAGTCTTACTCTTTCGTCATTCAGAAATTTCTCCACTGAAAGATCACTCGGAGTTCAGAATCCACTTCCTTTCTCGGAAATCATTTCTCATGAAAGGATTACTCGGATATCTCCTCGAAATTATTTACTCAGAAAACTTAATCAATCAGAATTAAAGTCTTTCTTTATCCAGAAACTCTTCCTGGAAAGACTTACTTGGAATGTTTCACTCGGAAGTGTTACAGAGATACTTCACTCGGCAAACCCAGATATACTCCACTCGGGAGTTTACTTAATCAGAAATATCGGTCCGAGAAGTACTTCCACTTCTCTTGGAAACAACCCATTCGGAATCATTCCATTCGGAAATATTTCCATTTCACTCAGATCATATCCATTTCACTCGGTATCAGATTCATTTCACTCAAAAAATTCTTATCTTTAACATTTTTCACTCGGAAATTCATTCGGAATTTCTTCTTTTATCCTCAATAAATTATTTTTCTAAAAATCTAAAAAAATTGAGATGTTACACCCGAGCTTATCTTAAAGAAAACTGATTAATACTTCCGGGTAGAAGATTTCCGAGTGAGATTTTATGCTGCTCTAAACTTTAGGGACGAGGGATTTAGTCCGCTTTGATAATGCATAATCAGAATAAGCGGTTGCCCCATAATCCGAGTCCTTATTCGGGTGGGAGTTTTTCTAAGTGCGACTTTTCCGAATGGAATGTCTCGGAGTGCGTCACTTTCCAAGTAAGATGACACTGAGAGGGACTTTTCCGACCCCGTGTGGCTTGACACCGAACGAAGCATTTTCGACCCACGTGTGGTATCGCACCGAGCGAACCATTTCCGATCTCGCGTGGTATGGGACCAAATGAAGCATTTCTGCTCCTGCGTGGTATGGCACCGAGTGAAGCATTTTCCAGGCGAAACACTTGAAAAAGAAAGGCTTTGATTTCGAATGAGTACGTTTCGGGTAGAGACATTCCCGAGTAAATAATTCCTGATTGAAACTTCGAAGTGAGATATTTTCGATTTAAAGGATTCATGAGTCAGACTTCAGTGAGATATTGTAGACTAAAGAATTCACGATCCTGACACTGAATTTGAAGTATTTCTGAGTAAGGAATTCCAAGGGAAAATATTTCTGAGTGAGGAATTCCCAGGGGAAGTACTTCTGGGCGAATTCAATAATGAGAATGACGATCGTTCGATCAAACCTATTAGCTGTGCTCGGAGTTCGGTTTAATCCTACAATCCGAGCCTTTGAATGGGGTTCGGTTTGATTCTACAACCCATGTCTTCTATGGCGTTTGGTTAAATCCTACTAACCGTGTCTTCTATGGCGTTCGGTTTAGTCCTACTAACCGTACTCGGAGTTCAGTTTATTCCTACAATCTGAGCCTTCCAATGGGGTTCGGTTTGATCCTACAACCCATGTCTTCAATGGCGTTCGGTTTAATCCTACTAACCATACTTGGGGTTCGGTTTAATCCTACAACCCAAGTCTTCAAACGGTGTTCAGCCAAACTTACTAACCGTACCCAGAGTTTGGTCTAATCCTACAATCTGGGCCTTCAAATGGGGTTCGGTTTGATCCTACAACCCATTTCACCCCTCAAGAAGTTACATCGTCAATTCACAGGATATGTGATTGAGATCATCTGTCCCAGGGGTCCTTATGCGCAACGGCCTATGGCTACGAATCACAACATAGAAAGGAAAAAGGTGAGAGTGACAGGAATTGTATTCTCATTAAATTGAATGTACATTACAAAGGGAGCGTAGTTGGGGTCATGCCTCATTAAAACCTTCTTGAGAAAACCCAATGGGAAAAAACTCAAGTGAGGAAAAAGAGTACATGCTGTCTTACCAACTAGCTGTAATAAATACATAAATTCTGGGCATTCCACTTATTGCGGATTGGTGTTCCATCAAGCTCCTCAAGCCGGTATGACCCCTTTCCAGTTACCTTGGAGATTCTGTAAGGGCCTTCCCATGTTGGCGCCAATTTTCCTTGATGAGCAAATTTATTTCCCACACTCGCCTTGCGCAGAACAAGATCTCGCCTTCACCGCCTGATCTCTAACAAAAGCTTCTTCCCTTAACTCATGGAGGACGTCTAGCTCTGATGCCAAATTGGCGTTATTGTCCCCAGCTGAAAAGTATTCCACTCGAGTCGATCTGGTCTGAAGCTCTACTGGGATCATCACCTCGACCCCATAAGTCAACCGATATGGGTATTTGTTAGTGGAAGAGTGTGGCGTAGTACGGTATGCCCACAGAACATGGCATAATTGATCAGTCCATCCTCCTTTTGCTTCACCAAGGTGTTTCTTTAACCCCTTCAACACCTCTCTATTAGCTACCTCAGCTTGGCCATTCGTTTGAGGATGTTCAATAAATGAAAAGATTTGGACTATCCCCAGTCCTTCAAGCAACTCTGTGAACTTCCTATCTGTGAACTGAGTACCGTTGTCAGTTATAATCCGCCCTGGAACATCGAACCGAGCTATGATATTCTCATATACAAAACATCACGTCTGTGCTGATGTGATATGAACTACCGGCTCTGCCTCAATCAACTTGGTAAAGTAATCAACTCCTACGATTAGATACTTAATACCTCCCGGAGCAGTGGGGAAAGGACCCAGGATATCGAGGCCCCATTGATAGAAATGCCATGGTACCGCGGATGAGGAGAGTTCTTGGGCCGGTGTGTGATGAAGATTAGAAAATCTCTGGTAAGCATCACACTTCTTCACAAAATCAATTGCGTCCTGCTTCATTGTGGGCCACCAATACCCAGCCCTGAGGACCTTTCTCATTAAGCTTCTTCCCCCAGCATGGTGCCCACATTGCCCCTCGTGTACCTTCTCCATTACATCTTGTATTTCGTTTTCTTTCAGACAGACGAGATAGGGCACTAAGAATCCTCTTCTGTATAAGACACCATCAACCATAGTGAAATATGGCAATTTCCTTTTTACTCTTCTTCTCTCCTTCTCATCGATAGGAAGTTGTCCGTCAGCCAGATAACGGATATAAGGAATAACCCAAGAATTCTTATAGGGGTAATTAACCAATATAGCATTAAGAGAAGGGAATAAAGGAATACTAGGTGATGTCAGCGTGCTCTGCACCACCGTCGTTGTGCTACCAGACTATTTTATGCTTGCAAGTCTCGATAAGATGTCCGCTCTAGTATTCTCTTCCCTTGGCATATGTTCAAACTCCAGCGCTTCGAATCTCCTCTTTAATTCATTCACACAATTCAAATACAACTGAAGTTGGGGCTTGCAGACTTGATATTCTCCTTGAATTTGCGAAATCACTAGCTATGAATCGTTGCACAATGTTACTTCTGTTGCACCGATATCTATTACCGCCCGGAGGTCGGCCAAACATGCCTCATATTCAGCTTAATTGTTGGAAGTTTTAAAATTGAATCGGAGAAAGATCTCCAAATGTACACCGTCATCGCTTTCCATAACAACACCGACTCCACAACCTTTATTGTTTGACGACCCATCAACATAAACAGTCCAATGTGCTCAAGGTGTGGCTGGATCTGACCCAGTCATTTCTACGATGAAATCAGCCAGGACTTGGGCTTTAATGGCTCTTCGTGGTTCATAAGAAATTTTGAACTCAGAAAGCTCGATCGACCACTTGATCATCCTCCCAATGAGGTCAGGTTTACTGAGCACGGATCGGAGTGGCAGGTCCTTTTTCACCAACACCGGATGTGCATGAAAATATAGTCTCAATCGTCGTGACGCCCATACAACTGTAAGAGCGGCCTTTTCTATTTTCTGGTATCTGCCCTCTGCTCCTTGAAATGTCTTACTAGTGAAGGAGACTGGCCTCTGTCCTTCTGGAGTTTCCTTGACCAAAGCTACACCCAAGGCGTCATCAGAAATTGCCAAGTACAGGATGAGAGTTTCACTAGGATCTGGTTTTACCAAAATTGGTGGACTTGAGAGCACGGCCTTGAGCTGCTGGAAAGCCTGTTCTTGCTCCTCTCCCCACTCGAACTTCTTGTGCTTCTTCAACGCCTTGTATAGGGGGAGAGACCTATGTGCCATTTTGCGCATGAATCGAGCCAGAGCGGCCACCTTCCCATTCAACGACTGTACCTCCCTCAGACTCTTGGGGCTTTGCATATCCAGTATCGCCTGACACTTACCAGGATTGGCCTCAATGTCGCGCTGGGTTAACATGAAACCCAAAAACTTCCCAGCTAGGACTGCAAAGGTGCACTTTAATGGGTTCAACCTCATGTTGTATTGTCGCAACCGAGTGAACACTTGGCGTAAATCTTCAATATGGTCAACTCTAGCAGGAGTCTTAGCTATAATATCATCAATATACACCTCCATCAACTTGGTGTGTATGCCTTCGAATACTTTATTGATCATGCGCTGGTAAGTAGCACCAGCGTACTTCAATCCAAACGACATAACGGTGTAGCAAAAAACACCATGGTCATTGACAAAAAGCCATCTTTCCTTGATCTTCCTCCCATATCGGAATTTGATTATACCCCGAATAAGCATCCATGAAACTGAGGTACTGATAACCAAATAAATCATCAACCATACGATCGATGTTTGGGAGGGCAACATCGGTTGAGATCCACGTAGTCTGTGTACATCCTCAACTTGTCATTGGCCTTCTGCACCATTACTACATTGGAAAGCCAAGATGAATAACGGATCTCCTTTATGAAACCAGCTTTCAACAACTCTTCTGTTTGCTCACACGCTGCTTTCTGTTTTTCCAGTCCCAACCTCCTCTTCTTCTGGGCAACCAGTCTTGTCTCTGGATATACAACTAATTTGTGGCAACAGAAATCAGGGTCCATCCCAGGCATGTCCACAGTAGTCCATGTGAAAAGGTCTTTAAACTCCTGTAGGAGAGCCAACAAGCGCTGCTCCATGATTGACTCTAGCTTATCATTAATGTGCGTGATCTTTTCTGGGGAATCCCCTAAGACGATGTCCATGGAACCACCATCCGGTGTGGGCTTTGAGGGATTGAGAGGGTCAATCTTCAATTCCGCTTTGGGGTCTAGATCAATCAAACTAACAGACCCAGCCGTTGTTCCTCCATCATTCAGCTTCCTCTTCTTGTTGAAAGCTTCCAACTTAACCATATTGAGGCTCAGGTTGTAACAATACCTGGCCATCTCTTGATCGCCGTGGAGGGAAGATACACAGTTGTCCTTGTCAATGAACTTGATAAGGAGGTATGGAGTAGACACGATTGCTTCCATCGCGTTCAGGGTAGGGCGGCCTATGATCCCATTGTAGGGGGACTCAACATCAATCACCAGGATCCTAGACTTCACCGTTCTCGCTCCTGGCTTGCCTTCAAAAGAAATGAGGGTATCAAGATACCCTTTGGTGGGTTGCTTCGCTCTATTAAACGCTATGAGATCTTGCGTATATGGTTGCAAATCTGCATCGTTAAAACCCATTCTTTTGAAACAGTTATAAAAAATTACATCGCAAGAACTTCCCTGATCGACGAGGATTCTCTTAACATCTTTGTTGGCTATGACAGCAATGATAACCACTGCATCGTCACCTCCTGGGATCGTTGGGCCAAAATCGTCGTCAGTAAATAATACCACCGGTGCTGCCACACTGTCCCTGAAAGGGCGGTTATCCCTAGGCTTCCCCTTAACCGACAAGATCATTCGGTGGTGATTCTTCTTCGCTGTGATTGACGTTCCTCCACCAGCAAATCCTCCCGCTATTATCTTTATTACCTCACGTCGGCCTTGCCTTTGTTTCTGAGGCATACCGTCCTGTTGAGCTCCTCCAGCAATCACTACTCCCTTCTGTTTCTCCGCAGCTGTGAACCTCCTAACCGGTTTACGACTGTTATCGCCTTCGTCATCTGGATCTCTCCCCCTCTTATCCATCCTATCAGGCTCATCCAAAGACTTCTCCTTGAGTAAATATTGTTTCAGTTTTCCCTCTCTAATGAGAGTTTCCACTGCATTCTTCAACGCTTTACATTCATCTGTGTGATGGCCAACTTGCTCATGAAAGGCGCAATATTTACGTGAGTTTCCCGGTCTTTTCATTGGAGGAGGTTTCCTTACCCCATAGACACTGAGTGTGGGCCAGCCAACCTCCCTCAGGATTTTGGAATGCCTGGAGTTCAGCGGGGCGTAATTACTGAAAGTGAAGACGCATCTGTCTCGCTGCTGAGGTCGAGTGTTCATTAAATTATCCCTCGGGGCATGCTTCTCTGGCCTTACCCTCTCCCTATCTCTCCGCGGTAGATGTGAGGGTGCTGGTGACTTCACTCTAACTGCAGTAGCTTCTAAGTGCATCTCTATGCCAACATACTTTGAAGCTTTCCTTCAGAACTCCTCGAAGGTCGTTGGGGGGCTTTTCGCTAAAGATAGGGCAAAAGCAGAACCAGGTTGCAAGGCCTCAACCACGATATGGAGCTGTATAGCCTCCGTGAGGTTAGGGACCAACGCAGTTTCCTTGTAGAATCTCTTCAAAAACTCTTTAAGAGTTTCATTCTCTCCCTTTCTTATCTGGGCCAAGGTGTGAGAAGACCTTGGAATATCCCTGAAAATAACAAAATGGCTCTCGAATGCAGCTGCTATCTCTTCCCAGGAATCTATAGACCCTGATGGTAAGTTCTTGAACCAACTAAGAGCCTCTTCCATCAATGTTCTTGGGAATATTCTACATATGACATCCTCATCAGCTCCCAGATAAATGGCCTCATACACATAAGCATCGAGGTGCTTAGTGGGATCAGTTTCTCTATTATACTTTTTGATTGAAAGTGGCTGAGTTGTCTGCAGGTGTTTGGGGATAACGACACTCATGAGTCTCCTCGAGAAAGGAACACTGAGTCTGTATGCCCCAGAAGTCACCACTACCTGCCCCTTCCTCCTGATATTGACTCTATCACCAGAGTCCTGAGTCTGTTCCCTCTCCTCGTACGTAGGGATCTTCAAGTACTAGAGGGTCGTGGACTTTTCCTTCGCGGATGCATGATGAGCATCTTCTGCTTGAGACGTCACTCTGTCCCCGGCTCCTCTTTTCTCCCTTCTTAGCTCCATCAACTCCTCCCTGAGCTGCCTTATAACTTCGTCCCGGGGGTCAGGGGTTGCTACAGGTACCATCCTCCTCGTGTTGGTTACAGGAGATTCAAAAATGAGTCTCCTCCCAGTTTGCTGATGGGTCACATCCTCCATGTGACCATCAACAAAATCGTGTCCATCACCTTTCATCCTGAACTACCAAACTTCTGCAAAAAGTGGGAATAACTCTATCGGGTCCCACTGGGCGTGCCAATGAACTGGTCTGGACCGGGGTCTAGGATCCGGTATGGGACCAGCCACAAAAGAATATGTATTTTAGTGCTTGTACACCGGTACAGTGGGTATCCGGTATTATAATCTTTCATGTGCCAGTCTGGCTTGGTGATTCTCTTCAAAAATTCTGCATTTGTTGATCAGAATAGGAAAACTCCAAATTTCTTGGTACCCTATCGCTTCTTTGATTTCCAAATTCAGTCCGTTCTCAAATTTAACACATTTCAATTCTTCGGCACCAGCCTGTTGAAAAGGAGGGTAAAAGAGAGATAGTTCTTCAAACTTTGCAGCATATTCTCCAACGGACATCGGGCCTTGTTTCAACTCCATAAATTCCAGCTCCTTGCGACTTTTCACACTTGCTGGAAAATATTTCTCCAGGAAACAGTCTTTGAAGTTGGTCCAGATCAAGGGTCTGTCAGTTTCGATCATACGGATTCTAGCATGAATCCACCAGTTCTCTGCCTCTTCCACCAACATATAGGTGGCATACTCCACCTTTTTGTATTCTGTGCAGGAAAATGCTCGAAAGATGCGCTCCATTTCCTTGGCCCAAAGATATGCTCCTTCTGGATTATAACCTCCTTTGAATTGTGAAGGCTTTCTCTTCAGGAAGTGGTCTAACCCATGGAGTCCTCCAGTGCTCCTTGGTTGGTTTTGTCGTTCTATGGCTTTAGCTAAATGGTTGAAAGCTGCTGCCATATCGTTGTTGTTGTTGTTGTTGTTTCTTGCCATCCTATATTCGTAGTTTGGTTTATACCAATTCTAAGGGATAATATATCATATATAAATACTACATATTTATCATTATTCTACAGTTTATCAGTTAAGCAATAAATCATATAACACATTTATCATATTATCAAGCGGTAATCAAAACAAATCTTTTCGCAATTAATCAGTCAGGCACAAGTCATATAGTATACATTTAGCATGTTATCAAGCAAGAAATCAAACATTTCACATATTATGTTGAGAAACAGTACATGTCATAACAATTGGTCCTGAATTTTTGAAAATGCTCTGATACCAACATGTAACGTCCCGAAACGTTAATTAAAATTTTCGAGTAAATTTTTTGCTTTTTTGAAAGATCATTTTAAAATTTATAAATTTAATTCAGAATTTATGTAACAATTAATAACAGCAGAAAAATTATCATACATACTAGTCGTGAATAATTAAATTCAAGAAAATATTTAAGCAGCGGAAACGATTGAGAAGATAATGGTACATGACATATTATATTTATTACAACCCATAAAATCAAAGTTCAGGTAATAAATCAAATAGACATCCATCATGGCATCACTCTGCATTCTGCGTGTCATTCACTGTAAAAATTAATGTAAGAGTGAGACAGAATATAAAATAAATATAAAATAGATAAAATTGCACAAACACAATTAACAATTCATAATGATATGATGAATATGCCAAACAAGTCCATTAATAGATCTTTAATTAGTCAAATGATGTCATGCTGGATCCATTTGGTCTTGGTGGGAATACTGCAGTAGAAGTCTCATAGAGACACAAATAGGGCTTTAGCATATACCATGAATCCCTATACTTCATGGCGCTTAAGTACCGAAGTACACAATATCATAAGTAGGACTTTTGCATAAACCATGAATCCCTACACTCCATGGCACACAACAAAATAGGGCTTAACTCATCATAGAGTAACCCCCCACCAGGGTAGGCAATCATGGAACCCCTAAATTCCATGGTGCGTCCGAATGCTTATGATGCATGAATGCCTTTAATTCTTTTAACATACCATGATATCCACATTTCCAAAACCTCTTGGATAATACAAGTCCTCAAGGGACACAATACACATAATAATTCACAAAATCATGGATTTACTGTTTCAACCACATATGTCAGTAACCACAAGGCATTCATGTACATATATATTAATTATGTCATTCATAATTATTCACCATCACAATATACAGACTGTGTAATACTCAACAACATTTATAATAATTCATAATCACTCAATAATTTAATAAATAATTTTTATACATAGAGAAAATATCATTTTCTTTCAAAATAGCCATTTTAAGTGACTTTCAGCATTCCCCAACAGCAACATACTTTAGCAAAACAGTCATAACATAGGCATATCAACTCCTTTTTAGATGATTCCACTTTCTATAGCTCAATAATACAATTATCTACAACTTTCATGAAGAACACAGTTTCAGATTCCAATCAGAAATACCACTTATTCATAAAATATCATACTGCCTCAAGATAAGTTTTCCATAATGTACACAGATTAGTATTTAGAACGTATTTGGAGTTACAAACGTGATCTTGACATGAAAGCAATTCTAAATTATTCTTAACACATATCTATAATTTTCATGAAGACACCAACCCCTAATTCTTACCACAAACTTCCCAATTTTAAAAACAAGATTCAGATTTCAGAATTTCAAAATTTCAGAATTTCAGCTTGCACATACTTCAGTAATTTGAGCATAACTTGAGTTACAAAAATTATTTTGATGTGAAACCACTTTCTAAAAATCCACAACTTAATTATATACAACTTTCATGAAGACATCCAAGGCTGATTATGCATGTATAATTCCCAGCATATCAAAATATGCACTAAACATGAAACAAATCTTTCACTCGGACATACAGTAGTATTTTGGCTATAACTTTTGCTACACATACTCAAATCAATCGGTTCAGGTCTCAAAATTCACATAACAAAAAGATTTACAACTTTCATGAATACACTGATCACTAATTCTTACCACAAAATGCCTAGTTTTAACAATAAGGTACGGATTTCAAGTTCACAGATTTACAGATTGTACATACTTCAGTATTATGAGCATAACTTGAGCTACAAAAATTATTTTAATGTGAAACCACTTTCTAAAAATCCACAACTTAATTATCTACAACTTTCATGCAGATATCCAAGGCTGATTATACACGTACAATTCCCAGTAAATCAATATATACACAAAACAAAGGATAAATCTTCCACACGAACATGCTGTAGTATTTTGGCTATAACTTTTACTATACTTATTCAAATTACTTGATTCAGGCCTCAAAATTCAGATATCACAAATATCTACAACTTTAATGAAGAAGTCAGAGTCAAATTCATACGTTTTCAATTTCAAAAATGAGCAACAAGTTACGAAGTTAATTCTGGAATCCTAGAACAGCATACACTTCTACCCATTTCACAAATATTCACAACCCTGTCCCCTCTTACTTGGTTTGAAGACTTTTAGCTGACTGGAAAAGAGTCCCCTGGCTGTCCTGGTTCTATACGAAGGTGTGTTGATGGGGGAGAGTAATTGGGAGTTTTAGAATCAGTGGTATGTTTAATAATGCAAGGTGGGAGACAACTTTCCATAAGTGGGTTTCTAGTGGGCTTTTAGTGGGAATTAAGAGTGGTTTAGGTTGAAAGCAAGCTCCACTTCTGTAGCCCACCCACTGGAGTGCGCATAATGGAAGATGACTTATTAAAAAATGCATGAAGGGACAAAACAGAAGTCAACGTCAATCTGGCAGTGAATTCCGAGTGAAATTTCACTCGGTCAGCCTCTTGGCCGACTGGAATTCCACTCGGTCCATATATATACCGACTGGTAGTGGTCGGTATTGTGAAAAGAGGGAAATCCGAGTCCCTCTCGCTCAAGCGGATACCGACTCGCTTGAGCGAGTTCCATATAATGCACTGGCAGAGGGGTTTCGCTCAAGCGCATACCGACTCGCTTGAGCCAAAACTGATCTTTCATTCACTCAGTTTTCACTTAAACAGCTCAATCCACTCGGTAGAACATCCTGAAACCGAGTCCTCACTTATCACTCACTCGGAATTGATTCCTCATTAAACAGTCGGTCTGATTTCTCTTCCTTGGAGGTAACTCAGTCGGTATATTCTCCTAAAACCGAGTCATCTCAATTAGTCTTTCACTCGGGTATATCTTTCCAATTCCGAGTCATCTCTTGCTAGCCTTCCACTCGGCAATTACACTAAAACCGACCCATCACTCTATTGATTTTCCACTCGGAGTTTCATCCCAGAGACTGACACATCTGAGTAATAATAAACCGTGTGTCCCCAGTCGGCATTTTGCCACTCAGAAATGCATTTTTCTATGTAATTCACTCAAAATGAAGGCACTCAGTGATTCTTCATTCAGAATTGCAATGTCTGATCAAGATCGACTCGGAAACGAGCCTCTGGAAGACACTTGACTCGGAAATGAGTCTTTCTGTGGTGTTTGACTCGGAAACGAGTCCTTCAAGAGTAATTGACTCGGAAATGAGTCATTCGATGGCATTTGACTCAGAAACGAGTCTTTCTAAGTAATTTAACTCGGCAGTGAGTCACCCCAAGGTGAGTCACTCGGATTCTCTCACCCAGAAGTGGTTCTATCAGTTCCACTTCACACATAAGTGTCTCGGGTGTAGGAATTTCACTCGGAATAAGCACAACTTTCACTCGGAATAAACACAACTTTCACTCGGAATAAACACAACTTTCACTCGGAATTCATAAGTCTTTCCTCTCGAAAGTGAAGCTTTTGGGCAAATTTTATTCATAGATAGAAATGCCTAGCAATGTATGACTCAGAATTGAGTCATTGGAAAATATTTAACTCGGAATAAGTCCTCCTGACCATGTTCCACTCGGAAAACACCATTTGCACTCGGTATTTCCATTTTCCACTCGGAATTCCTCTTGGTCACTCGGAATTTTCATTCTTCACTCGGACAGAGCCCCTTTTTCACTCGGAAATTCATTTCTAAGGCATATTTTACCCGGAAAATGGATCTTATCAATACAGGTCTATGTAATTTCTATAATTATACCCAAAAATGGAATTTTTTGGAGTATTATAAACCATCCATAAAGTGTTTTATTCATTGATTAACACTTACAGACCTTCCATGCTTCATGAATTACATAATTGAACTATTATTAAAGCAGGATGTTACATTTTTCCCACCCTAATAAAAATTTCGTCCTCGAAATTTAATCATTACGCATTCCTCAGTGAAACAATTCTAGATACTGTGTCTTCATAGCATCTTCACGCTCCCAAGTCAGAGTTACTTCGTTTCCTTGTTTCCATGCAACTTTTACCAGTGGTACATTCTTGTTCCTCAAGCGTTTATTCGATCTTTCTAGGATCTGTGTAGGTTCTGTGGTGATGGTCAGATTTTCTCTAACTTCAATATCATCAGCAGCAATCACGTGGTTGGGTTCTTGTACGTACTTCCTCAGCTGTGATACATGAAATACATTGTGCAGATTTGCCAGGTGGGGGGGAAGTGCAATCTGATATGCCACTGTACCAACCCTCTTTAGGATCTCATATGGTCCAATGAACCTCGGACTCAATTTCTTACTCTTCAAGGCTCGGCCAATCCCTTTGTGAGGTGAAACCTTCAAAAATACATGCTCACCGACTTGGAATTCAAGTGGTTTCCTCCTCTTATCATAATACTGCTTCTGTCTGTCTTGAGATGCCTTCATCTTTTCTCTGATCATTTCTATCTGTTCAGTAGTCTGCTGTACAATTTCAGGTCCTAACGCCAAACTTTCACCAGTTTCTAACCAACAAAGTGGCGTTCGACACTTCCTACCATACAATGCTTCGAATGGAGCCATACCAATACTGCTGTGGTAGCTATTATTATACGTGAATTCAATCAATGGAAGAAACTGCTCCCAACTACCACCATGTTCAATCACACAAGATCGCAGTAAGTCTTCCAAACTTTGTATGGTACGCTCTGACTGTCCATCTGTTTGGGGATGATAAGCTGAACTCAATCGAAGCTTTGAACCCAATTCCTGATGCAAGCTTCCCCAGAATCGGGAAGTGAATCTTGGATCTCTATCTGACACAATACTAGATGGTACACCATGTAGTCTTACGATCTCCTTCACATATAACTGTGCCAATTTTTGTAAAGAGTTCTTCATATTCATTGGGAGGAAGTGAGCAGACTTTGTCAATCTGTCTACAATAACCCAGATTGCATCATTCCCTGAACGTGTTCTTGGTAACCCCGACACAAAGTCCATTGAGATGTCATCCCATTTCCAGACAGGAATCTCTAATGGTTGCAGTTCACCAGATGGCTTCTGGTGTTCTACCTTGGCTTTTTGACACACCAAACATGAAGACACATATTCAACTATCTCTTTCTTCATCCTTGGCCACCAAAAGCTTTTCCTCAGATCTTGATACATATTAGTTGATCCAGGATGAATGCTCAACATACTTTTATGCGCTTCTTCTAGAATCGTCCTTCTTATATCAACATCATCTGGTACACAAATTCTATTCCTGATCCTCCAAATTCCATCTGATCCTTCTTGTAGTCCCATATCTTTTCCATTCGCCTGTAATTCTCTCAACTCCTGTAATGGCAAATCTTCTTTCTGTCTTTCACCTAACAGTTTCAGGAAATCATTGGTTATTTTCAAAGTCCCCAAAGTCATACTCCTTGAAGATTTCATCTCTACACCCAAGTTCATGTCTCTGAACTGTTCTATCATCTCCAGTTCTTTTATCATCAAAGATGCCATATGAATGGACTTTCGGCTTAGTGCATCTGCCACCACATTTGCTTTTCCTGGATGGTACTTCAAATCAAAATCATAATCTTTAAGAAACTTCATCCACCTTCGCTGCCTCATGTTCAATTCTTTTTGATCGAACAAATACTTCAAGCTTTTGTGGTCACTGAACACTTCAAACCTGACTCCATACAAATGGTGTCTCCAGATTTTCAGAGCAAATACCACTGCTGCCAATTCTAGATCATGCGTTGGATAGTTCATCTCATGTGGTCTCAACTGTCTAGAAGCATAGGCAACCACCTTTCGTTGCTGCATTAAAACACATCCTAAGCCCATTTTGGAAGCATCACAATAAACCACGAAATCTTCTTGTGGATTAGGTAAGGTTAAGACTGGAGCAGATGTAAGCTTCAACTTCAGTTCTTGGAAACTTTTCTCACATTCTGGCGTCCAAGAAAAAGGTTGATTCTTCCGGGTTAGCCGAGTCATTGGTAGGGCAATTTGAGAAAACCCTTCAATGAATCTCCGATAATAACCAGCTAATCCCAGGAAACTTCGTATCTCAGTGACTGAAGTAGGTCTCTCCCAGTTTACCACAGCTTCTATTTTAGAAGGATCCACAGATACTCCTTCGTTTGAGATTACATGGCCTAGGAATTTTACCTCTTTCAACCAGAATTCACATTTTGATAACTTTGCATACAATTGCTTCTCCTTCAAAATCTGCAATACCACTCGAAGATGCTTTTCATGTTCCTCTGTAGTTTTTGAATAGATCAGAATATCATCAATGAAAATGATGACAAATTGATCCAATTAGGGATGAAATACTCGATTCATGTAATCCATGAATACGGCTGGGGCATTGGTCACTCCGAAGGGCATCACAAGGTACTCGTAATGACCATATCGTGTTCTAAAGGCTGTCTTTGGAATATCCTCAGACTTGACACGAATCTGATGATACCCCGATCGTAGATCAATCTTGGAAAACACTGCAGCGCCTCTCAATTGATCTATCAGATCATCAATTCTGGGTAGAGGATATCTATTCTTCACCGTCAATTTGTTCAGCTGACGATAATCTACACATAACCTCATGCTTCCATCTTTCTTCTTGACGAGCAATACTGGCGCTCCCCATGGTGACACACTAGGTCTGATGAAATGCTTCTCTAGCAACTCTTCAATTTGTTTCTTCAGTTCTGCCAGTTCAATTGGTGCCATACGATATGGAGCTTTAGACACTGGTCCTGCTCCTGGAATTAAATCAATGGAGAATTCTACCTCACGTTCTGAAGGTAAACTTGAGACATCCTCAGGAAATACTTCAGGAAATTCAGAAACAACCAGCATCTCGATTGCTTTAGGTTCACCATCTTCTTTGTAAAGAGTGAATAAAGCAAACAATTGACTTTCACCTTGTAATACATAGGTCTTGAGGTTGTTAGAATTTAGATTTTCTGATGGAAATATCACGGTCTTGTTGTGACAGTCCACCAAGACTCGATTTGTCGATAACCAGTCCATCCCCAGAATCACCTCCAGATCCTTCAAAGGTAAACAAACAAGATCGACAAGAAAACGTCTACCTTCTATGAGTATAAAACATTCGTTACACACCTTAGCAGTTCTAAGTTGTGTACCGGTGGGAGTGGAAACAATCAGATCATATGTCATAGGCTTCACAGGTAATTGAAAGCGTCTAACACACTCATCAGAAATGAAAGAATGCATAGCACCAGAATCAAATAACACAGATAGGATTGTACCATTAATCTCACACTTACTTTGTACGAGGTCATCAGCTTGGTCTGCCTCTGAATCGCTGATGGCAAAGACTCTCCCAGTTGTTTGTTGTAACCTCTGATCTGTGGACTCCCTGTTCTGTCTTGGAGGTTGGGCAGTACGTGCGTCTTCTCCTCGGCCTCTCTGATAATTAGAGCCTCTTGGTTCACTTATAGTGTTCCTGTTGTTGTTTTGATTGTTCTGTGGACAATTTAGACTGATGTGTCCTTTTTGATTACATCGAAAACAAGTGACCTCTTCAAGACGTCTGTTACAATCACGTACATGATGATTACCTCCACACTTAAGACATCTCATATTGTTGCGTCTATCAAAAGATGACGATGATGATGATCCTCCTCTGGAGCGATTTGGATAGAACGATCCTCTTCTTTTGAAATCAACTGACTGAGGTTTCAGTTGTCTATTAGCTCTTTCATGTGCCAGTCTGGCTTGGTGATTCTCTTCAAAAATTCTGCATTTGTTGATCAGAATAGGAAAACTCCGAATTTCTTGGTACCCTATCGCTTCTTTGATTTCCAGATTCAGTCCGTTCTCAAATTTAACACATTTCGATTCTTCAGCACCACCCTGTTGAAAAGGAGGGTAAAAGAGAGATAGTTCTTCAAACTTTGCAGCATATTCTCCAACGGACATCGAGCCTTATTTCAACTCCATAAATTCCAGCTCCTTGCGACTTTTCACACTTGCTGGAAAATATTTCTCCAGGAAACAGTCTTTGAAGTTGGTCCAGATCAAGGGTCTGTCAGTTTTGATCATACGGATTCTAGCATGAATCCACCAGTTCTCTGCCTCTTCCACCAACATATAGGTGGCATACTCCACCTTTTCGTATTCTGTGCAGGGCAATGCTCGAAAGATGCGCTCCATTTCCTTGGCCCAAAGATATGCTCCTCCTGGATTATAACCTCCTTTGAATTGTGAAGGCTTTCTCTTCAGGAAGTGGTCTAACCCATGGAGTCCTCCAGTGCTCCTTGGTTGGTTTTGTCGTTCTATGGCTTTAGCTAAACGGTTGAAAGCTGCTGCCATATCGTTGTTGTTGTTGTTGTTGTTTCTTGCCATCCTATATTCGTAGTTTGGTTTATACCAATTCTAAGGGATAATATATCATATATAAATACTACATATTTATCATTATTCTACAGTTTATCAGTTAAGCAATAAATCATATAACACATTTATCATATTATCAAGCGGTAATCAAAACAAATCTTTTCGCAATTAATCAGTCAGGCACAAGTCATATAGTATACATTTAGCATGTTATCAAGCAAGAAATCAAACATTTCACATATTATGTTGAGAAACAGTACATGTCATAACAATTGGTCCTGAATTTTTGAAAATGCTATGATACCAACATGTAACGTCCCGAAACGTTAATTAAAATTTTCGAGTAAATTTTTTGCTTTTTTGAAAGATCATTTTAAAATTTATAAATTTAATTCAGAGTTTATGTAACAATTAATAACAGCGGAAAAATTATCATACATACTAGTCGTGAATAATTAAATTCAAGAAAATATTTAAGTAGCGGAAACGATTGAGAAGATAATGGTACATGACATATTATATTTATTACAACCCATAAAATCAAAGTTCAGGTAATAAATCAAATAGACATCCATCATGGCATCACTCTGCATTCTGCGTGTCATTCACTGTAAAAATTAATGTAAGAGTGAGACAGAATATAGAATAAATATAAAATAGATAAAATTGCACAAACACAATTAACAATTCATAATGATATGATGAATATGCCAAACAAGTCCATTAATAGATCTTTAATTAGTTAAATGATGTCATGCTGGATCCATTTGGTCTTGGTGGGAATACTGCAGTAGAAGTCTCATAGAGACACAAATAGGGCTTTAGCATATGCCATGAATCCCTATACTTCATGGCGCTTAAGTACCGAAGTACACAATATCATAATTAGGACTTTTACATAAACCATGAATCCCTACACTCCATGGCACACAACAAAATAGGGCTTAACTCATCATAGAGTAACCCCCCACCAGGGTAGGCAATCATGGAACCCCTAAATTCCATGGTGCGTCCGAATGCTTATGATGCATGAATGCCTTTAATTCTTTTAACATACCATGATATCCACATTTCCAAAACCTCTTGGATAATACAAGTCCTCAAGGGACACAATACACATAATAATTCACAAAATCATGGATTTACTGTTTCAACCACATATGTCAATAACCACAAGGCATTCATGTACATATATATTAATTATGTCATTCATAATTATTCACCATCACAATATACAGACTGTGTAATACTCAACAACATTTATAATAATTCATAATCACTCAATAATTTAATAAATAATTTTTATACATAGAGAAAATATCATTTTCTTTCAAAATAGCCATTTTAAGTGACTTTCAGCATTCCCCAACAGCAACATACTTTAGCAAAACAGTCATAACATAGGCATATCAACTCCTTTTTAGATGATTCCACTTTCTATAGCTCAATAATACAATTATCTACAACTTTCATGAAGAACACAGTTTCAGATTCCAATCAGAAATACCACTTATTCATAAAATACCATACTACCTCAAGATAAGTTTTCCATAATGTACACAGATTAGTATTTAGAACGTATTTGGAGTTACAAACGTGATTTTGACATGAAACAAATTCTAAATTATTCTTAACACACATATCTACAATTTTCATGAAGACACCAACCCCTAATTCTCACCACAAACTTCCCAATTTTAAAAACAAGATTCGGATTTTAGAATTTCAAAATTTCAGAATTTCAGCTTGCACATACTTCAGTAATTTGAGCATAACTTGAGTTACAAAAATTATTTTGATGTGAAACCACTTTCTAAAAATCCACAACTTAATTATCTACAACTTTCATGAAGACATCCAAGGCTGATTATGCACGTACAATTCCCAGTAAATCAATATATACACAAAACAAAGGATAAATCTTCCACATGAACATGCTGTAGTATTTTGGCTATAACTTTTACTATACTTATTCAAATTACTTGATTCAGGCCTCAAAATTCAGATATCACAAATATCTACAACTTTAATGAAGAAGTCAGAGTCAAATTCACACGTTTTCAATTTCAAAAATGAGCAACAAGTTACGAAGTTAATTCTGGAATCCTAGAACAGTATACACTTCTACCCATTTCACAAATATTCACAACCCTGTCCCCTCTTACTTGGTTTGAAGACTTTTAGCTGACTGGAAAAGAGTCCCCTGGCTGTCCTGGTTCTATACGAAGGTGTGTTGATGGGGGAGAGTAATTGGGAGTTTTAGAATCAGTGGTATGTTTAATAATGCAAGGTGGGAGACAACTTTCCATAAGTGGGTTTCTAGTGGGCTTTTAGTGGGAATTAAGAGTGGTTTAGGTTGAAAGCAAGCTCCACTTCTGTAGCCCACCCACTGGAGTGCGCATAATGGAAGATGACTTATTAAAAAATGCATGAAGGGATAAAACAGAAGTCAACGTCGATCTGGCAGTGAATTCCGAGTGAAATTTCACTCGGTCAGCCTCTTGGCCGACTGGAATTCCACTCGGTCCATGTATATACCGACTGGTAGTGGTCGGTATTGTGAAGAGAGGGAAATCCGAGTCCCTCTCGCTCAAGCGGATACCGACTCGCTTGAGCGAGTTCCATACAATGCACTGGCAGAGGGGTTTCGCTCAAGCGCATACCGACTCGCTTGAGCCAAAACCGATCTTTCATTCACTCGGTTTTCACTTAAACAGCTCAATCCACTCGGTAGAACATCCTGAAACCGAGTCCTCACTTATCACTCACTCGGAATTGATTCCTCATTAAACAGTCGGTCTGATTTCTCTTCCTTAGAGGTGACTCAGTCGGTATATTCTCCTAAAACCGAGTCATCTCAATTAGTCTTTCACTCGGGTATATCTTTCCAATTCCGAGTCATCTCTTGCTAGCCTTCCACTCGGCAATTACACTAAAACCGACCCATCACTCTATTCATTTTCCACTCGGAGTTTCATCCCAGAGACTGACACATCTGAGTAATAATAAACCGTGTGTCCCCAGTCGGCATTTTGCCACTCAGAAATGCATTTTTCTATGTAATTCACTCAAAATGAAGGCACTCAGTGATTCTTCATTCGGAATTGCAATGTCTGATCAAGATCGACTCGGAAACGAGCCTCTGGAAGACACTTGACTCGGAAATAAGTCTTTCTGTGGTATTTGACTCGGAAACGAGTCCTTCAGGAGTAATTGACTTGGAAATGAGTCATTCGATGGCATTTGACTCAGAAACGAGTCTTTCTAAGTAATTTAACTCGGAAGTGAGTCACCCCAAGGTGAGTCACTCAGATTCTCTCACCCAGAAGTGGTTCTATCAGTTCCACTTCACACATAAGTGTCTCGGGTGTAGGAATTTCACTCGGAATAAGCACAACTTTCACTCGGAATAAACACAACTTTCACTCGGAATAAACACAACTTTCACTCGGAATTCATAAGTCTTTCCTCTCGAAAGTGAAGCTTTTGGGCAAATTTTATTCATAGATAGAAATGCCTAGTAATGTATGACTCAGAATTGAGTCATTGGAAAATATTTAACTCGGAATAAGTCCTCCTGACCATGTTCCACTCGGAAAACACCATTTGCACTCGGTATTTCCATTTTCCACTCGGAATTCCTCTTGGTCACTCGGAATTTTCATTCTTCACTCGGACAGAGCCCCTTTTTCACTCGGAAATTCATTTCTAAGGCATATTTTACCCGGAAAATGGATCTTATCAATACAGGTCTATGTAATTTCTATAATTATACCCAAAAATGGAATTTTTTGGAGTATTATAAACCATCCATAAAGTGTTTTATTCATTGATTAACACTTACAGACCTTCCATGCTTCATGAATTACATAATTGAACTATTATTAAAGCAGGATGTTACAACTAGAGGGTCGTGGACTTTTCCTTCGCGGATGCATGATGAGCATCTTCTGCTTGAGACGTCACTCTGTCCCCGGCTCCTCTTTTCTCCCTTCTTAGCTCCATCAACTCCTCCCTGAGCTGCCTTATAACTTCGTCCCGGGGGTCAGGGGTTGCTACAGGTACCATCCTCCTCGTGTTGGTTACAGGAGATTCAAAAATGAGTCTCCTCCCAGTTTGCTGATGGGTCACATCCTCCATGTGACCATCAACAAAATCGCGTCCATCACCTTCCATCCTGAACTACCAAACTTCTGCAAAAAGTGGGAATAACTCTATCGGGTCCCACTGGGCATGCCAATGAACTGGTCTGGACCGGGGTCTAGGATCCGGCATGGGACCAGCCACAAAAGAATATGTATTTTAGTGCTTATACACCGGTACAGTGGGTATCCGGTATTATAATCTGGCCTCTCAGTGGGAGAAACCGGTCTCGTTGTCCTGGAGATCCTTCACACCAGAGTTTTGCGTTGGAGTGGGCGAAAGGTGGTGTCACCTGCGAAGATTCTCTGACGCTCAAGTTAGAAGAGTGTATAAGAACTCAGTGAATACTCAAGCAGTGCAATAGCAAGATAAGAGTTAGAACAACGTAACCTTGCATGTGTATTGGAACATGTTATTTATAGTTGAGCGTGGAAAATGAATCGTTAGGCGCAGGTGGGTCCAGGAGACAAATAGTACACTGCTCAGTGTACGACTCTGACACGCGACGCCGGGGGAGCCGCATTTCTCGTGTAACGTCTTTGGGGCTGTACCCTGTACCTTCTGTCGGGTGACGTGGATACTTTCTGGTATACAGGCTAAGAACCTCGGCATTCTGGTATGGAGAACGTCTCATACAGAGTCGTAGTCCGAAAGTATACCTGTGAGGCCGGTAGCATATAAACGGATGACCGGTGTGACGATGCCTCCCTGTGGTACCGGTTGCCCTTTTAAAAAGGTTATGCTGATGTCATAACTTTAGGGACCGGTGTCCAGACCGAATCATAAATATATTTAAAATTCTTAATATAATTTCATTAATCAATGCATACTAATTAATTCATTTTAAAATTCTCATTCATAAATATTATTATTATTATTATTATTATATTTTAAAAAACAAATAATTAAATATAAATACCAAAATTTCATAAAAAAATGATAATAATAAACTAACTTATAGTAAGTATTTCTCATGAAAGATATATTAATATCTATTTTCTATTTGTGTTGAAAATGGGATGTTACATTCATGATTTATGTAGGTGGTTAGGGGTACTGTATATGAGGTTAACCACATTCACCATGCTAAAAAGTTCATTGTGGATTTGAAAACCAGTGAATATAATTGCAGAAGGTGGATGCTAACAGGAATACCATGTAACCATGTAGTTGCATGCATGGTATAGGTTAATGAAACTCCAGAGATCTACATCCTAGCAATGTACAAAAAACAGGCCTATGCAAATTGTTACAGTTTAGTGATCTTACCTACCATGGGGAAGAACATGTGGGAAAAGGTTGAGGCAAACACTGTACAACCTTCATCATTCAAGAGACAAGCTGGAAGGCCTAAGAGATCAAGGAACAAGGACCCAACTGAAAAAGATGACATCAGGATGTCCAGGAAGGGTTTGAAGACCAAGTGTAGTGTTTGTGGAACTGCAGGCCACAACGAGGCTACTTGTCCTTCCAAACCACCACTAGAGGAGCCCCAGACCCAATAATCAAATTACAGCCCCAACTGAGAATGCTACCATAAAACCAAAAGAAAATATGTCACTACTGCTTATATAGACCTAGTCCAACAAAGGCAAAAGTTAAGACCAAGGTGGAAAAACATTTGAAGTATCATCCCTTTCTATGATGGAACAATATTGCATTTTGTTCACCATGTTTTATTTTATGTTATGTCTTTCTATGATAGAACAATATTGTAATTTTTATTTTGTTCTCTTTTGGTAATGTTTAAACATGGTAAACACCTTTTTTATTTTCAATGGTGGAGAGCATATTATAATATTATTTTTATTTTCATTAGTGGTCTATATAATAGTTTTATCTCAAATTCACAAGTCGAATTGAAGTGCTCAAATTAACAATTCAATTTCAAATCTCAAATAAACAACTCAAATTCACAACTAAGGTTAACATTTGAAATTAAGAATTTAAGTTTTCAACTCAAACCATCTTATAATGAACAATGAAAGTAAGAACTAAAATTAACAACTAGACTCCACAACCTAAACTTAACCAAACTACATTATCTTATTGTCACCGACATAGAAATATCACAAACACATTACATAAGGCCAACAACACACAAAAACAATACATTCACTTGTTCCATTTTGTTAATTTCTTAAGAGATTTATGCAATACGGTTATTTTTTTCCTTTGTCTGATAATCAACAGATCCTTCTTAGCTTCAGTAACATCTGTGACCCATTGGAAGAAATTACAACTCTCATCACCAGCTACACCCTACAAAAACACCATTGACAACATATTACACACTGAAAATTGCATCAACTTCTCCACAAGTAAAAAAACCAAAGTAATAATCATGAAATAAATTTATTTAATACTTCCTACACCCCCATAATTGTCTTCCATAGTTGATTGTTGTTCTTGAGGTTTGAAGCACTGCTTTATGGTGCCCAACGTATTCACAACAAGGAGAAATCGCACACGTTGAGTTGCTTCAATTGCTGAGCACAGAACCACCTGAGTTGTCCATGAGGGGGGACTGTAATTTAGAGGTCACGTTCTTAAAGTTTACGATCAATTTCAACGTCAACATACGAATCCTAGAGCTTCAATGAGGGCTTTAATGGGGGGTGGAGGAAATCTTCCATAACTCTGTTAGCAACGTCTCCAGGCCACATCAAATAAATCTCAAACGATGTTAGCTCTAACTTGATGGAAAGACCAAATTGAAATCTTTTTAAAAAGTTAGGGGACCTTTTTGAACTAAAAAAATGATAGAGGACCAATCTGGGAACAACTTAAAAGATGGGGACCAAAACGTGTATTTAGCTTTAAAAAATATATATTAATAGAGAAAGTATAAGAATATTATAAATAAGTAAATCTAAATACCATGTAATCAAAATTACATTATTTAAAATACTATTGATTATCGAATTTAAGTACTAAAAATATAGTTATTTTTCAGCTTAGAATATTATAGAATGACAACAACTATGTTTGAGTGCAACTAGGTATCACAACAAAGGGAACAAATGCATAATTTTATTATTTATAAGTTAGGTCATTGACATATATGATTTTATAATAATGTGTTGCTACATGTCATTCATTATTTTATATTAATGTAAAAATTTTATATTTTATATCACTAAATATATTGCATATAATCTCACATGAATAAAGTAAGTCAATTAGAGATATTTTATTATTTCAGCTAGACTAAAAGATAAAATTATTAGACTAACTTATTTAAAATGAGTAAGGAGCTTAACTACTTAAGTGTATTCATTATCATATTAGTCATGAATTACAAATAAAATTTTAAATGCCTATAAGTCACCACACACAAAAACACAAATTAAATTTGTGAAGCATTGATCACGGTAGTAGCATTTGAAAATGTAGGAATTAATCTAGTAGGAGTGCATCACTCCTATAAAGATGAGATTGTGACTTATTATTAGAGGATTGAACTACAAAAGGTATTTCTTTTAAGCCTTTCTTAGTCCTCATGTATTGATTTGAAACATCAAATATCAAATATGCAAGACTTTAAGAATTTTTGAGTTCCGCTACTTGTTCATGGTTGATTTCCTAGTAACCATTGTATTTAAGAAAAGAAAAATAAAATGGATATTGTGTGAAATATTGACATGTAAATTTTTTAAAAAAACTTTAAAACTATTATGAAAAAAACTAACTGACTCTACTTAATGAGATAAAATTTTATTGCTGTTATTAAAAAAATAGCTAATATTACATAAAAATTGAAAATAACACATAATTTGAGAGAGAACAATATTATAAAAGAGTTTTCAAATAAATTAGTGATAATACAGTAATGTAAAGATCCTCAGATGATCTACATACATAAGCTAACAATCTATGAATTGGGTTGAGTTAGTAGTCTCAAGACATCTATCTACCTATGATGCAATAGGGCTAGATTTTGAGTTATTTAATTTTTTTATTTTGATAAATGGACAATTTATTTTAACATTGTAGGGAAAAAAACGCTATATATGAAAAGTGAAGCAAATTTTATGCGTCAATAACATATAAATCATTTCCCTCCAAAATCATAATTTATTCGATAAAGTTGTGGCATTAATTAAATCTATTTTTACAATTTTTAATTTTGAAATTTTAGTTAATTTTTTTAAAAAATTATATGTTGTTTTATTTTATTCAACCAGCAATAGTGAAGCGAGCAAATAAAGGCTAACGTCGAACAAGGAAAAACCCGAGTGCCTGGCAGCAAAATGAAAATTAAAAAACCTTAAAATTTCGCTAGAAGAAGGGTTTGAACCTTCGACCTTGTGGTTAACAGCCACACGCTCTAACCAACTGAGCTATTCCAGCATATATTTAAAGTTTAGTATATCTGCAATTTGGTACTATGATTTATTTATTTATATCTGCAATTCAGCCGTACACTAGCTGCCTGCCATATATCACGTTTGGTGTGGTGCATTAACGGAGAAAAGCTCCGTTGGTTTGTAGAAACTTTTTAATCTTACAGATTAACAGAATTTTTTCGAACGACATGAAAAATTAATATCAACCTTTAAATTTTTCACTTCAACTCAACTTTGTTTTCCCAACTGTAAACCAAACACCCTCTTGGATGATTAAAAAGTACTACTTTTTTGCAATTTAAATATTTTATTACATTTATTATAACAATATTAAGTATTTATTTATCTGAAAATGTGAAAATAAAATATGGACACACGAGGGTTTTCATAAAGAATACCCTTTAAAATAATTTTAGATGCTAAATAATGTCTTTTTTCCTATAATGCATATGAAATAAAATAAGGAAACTTTGAAATGATATTTTGTTTAGGTAATGTGAATTAATTGAGCTTCATGTTTTGACGATGATAATTAGTTTAACATTTGTTTCAATGTGACAGAAGCAGTTTGGATAATTACTTTAGCATAAATAAAGTTCTAATGTTTGCAAAACTCCAAGTTTATTCTCATTTAGCACCATCAATCCTTTGGTAATTGTCAGTGATGTGTTGTTAACACTCTCGTTATTTTTGGCATAATAAAGTGAATAACTGGATAATAAAACTGTGGTCTTATTTCAAAATTGAACTACTATACATTATTATGGTACAAAAGGAAAAACTCTCGTTAGTTTCGTCGAAGTACAGTAAAACTCACGTGATTCTTAATATAATTAAGATAAACATTATAGGGAAAGTTGCAGGACTTTTTGTATGTTGAGCCTGAAAATTATATGGTCAAATTTAGGACCTACTGAATTACAAATTAATTATGATACAAGTAGCAACAATTAATGCTTTTAACTTTCAAGATTTCAAACACTTTATCAAGCAAAAGTCGTAGTCAGAATTGTCACCCACATCCAAATTGCTAATAATGTTACTAAAGTGCATTTACACAATGACCCCCCTCCCCCTGAACTCCATTAGAATTATTTTAGTATGTGTTAATCAACTTTCTATCCACAGTAAATAATTTCATTTTTTTTAAACAATACACGATCATTACAGTCTAACCAACTACATATGTTTTCTATGTTTTGATAAACCTTGTATAATATAAAGAAGAGAGACTAACATTTATATATAAAAGATGCATCTTATGATAAATATTTTCTTATGTGACAATCAGAAGAATGAATCTAAAAGTCATATGAGGGAACATAGTCTCACTTTCTATATTCAAAGAGCATTTATTTTACACATATTTACATTATGGAGATGGAAATCTACTATAGGTTTAATACCTATAGTAATATCTAGAGGCTCATATTGATAGTTAAAAAGTCACATTTAGTATCATCGTGACTGTTTGAGTATCGAGACTCAAATAACCCGCTAGTATCATATAATGAGTCAGCATCAGATAGAGGTTGAGAGATTTACTGGGGTATAATGATCATACTTGTAGATGTTCTCACATTTTATGGAAATATATTGGTACATGTCATGTATAATACAACTATCACCAAACTCTAAATATCATTCATTTATCACAGTATGTGATGCGTTGATCAACCTATCGCTTAAATTCTGATATTATTTTTATATATTTACTTGTTAGAATATCATTACAAGTAACACCATATTTTGTGAAATATCAATAGTTGTTAAAAGAAAAGTCATCAAAACCTTAAAATTTTCACTAGACTTAAAATACATAATATTGAATCTAATATTTGATATTTATGCCGAAAATCTATCACACATGGGATACATCAACATTAAAGGTGAAACTTGTGATATATGAAAGTTTATCTTATTCTACTCAACAACAGTATTGATTAATTAAAAATTAAAATAGACTAGTCATCAAGGAGATTTATGTCATTTTGTATTCCAACTCCAACAATTTAAATTCTGTCATGGGCTCAGGTGAATCTGAAATTAAGTTGAAGGGAGATTGTAATTTCATTGGTGAAAGAGAATATTAAGCCAAGTTAAGCAATGGAAGGTTTGATTCCATATATTATTGATGCAGTGATGAGGAAACAGAAGCAACCTGGCCACATGATCTCCTTGTCTCCTTCAGATAGCTCAAACCGTAGCTACCATTTGCTGTTGGGATCATCAGATTCCTTCAATGAATCCTCTGTTGCAACAAACACTTCCTTTCTTTCTGTTTCTGCCAACAACCTTCGTAACCGCCGTAAATCTTGATTAATTTACATTTTCCTTTTGTTTTCTGGGGAGGTTCTATTATTAACACTATGTATCTACTTAATTTAGTATTTAATTCATTTGTTTGAGTGGACCATGAGAAATTATCCTTTGTAATGCAATTGTATCAATATCTATTTAAACAGAAACAGGTTTATAACTTTCTTTTTCATATTCTAATTTTATTTTCATTCACTTATGAGGGTTCCTATAAGGTCTGAGCTTTGCGTATAATAAAGGTTATGGATACACTTGTTATTATTGATTCAACTGATAAACTTATAGAACATATGTGTTTGATGATAAACTTTGGTTCAATTCGTTAATTCCAAGTGAGATAACTTGTTAAGTATTTTGTAGACAGATAACCTATACATATTTATTGTAGATTATTTTAATAAGAATTACTAAATAGGCTAAATAAATACATTTCTTAAATTTTTTTATTCAATTAAATCTTTCACTCAATAGTTAAGTTCCTTTTGTCACATTTTACCAAACTCTATTAACAAAATTATTACATGACAATATCTTTTTTGTAAATAAGCATTTATCATGTTGTTGTAAGTCAAATTTTATTAAAAATATTAAAAAAATATTTTTTTCAGGGCAACAAATGCAAATCCATTATGTATGTATTTTAGAAGGAAAAGAGTAAGTATTATTTTTTTTAAAATCAATTTTTTTTAATGATGTCAGTAGGATTTATTAACAATTGCACAAACTTTTATTAACAAACGGATATGTTTTATTAGTTTATCAAGTGTATCTATAACTTTCTTTTCAACATATATTAGATTAATATAGCGTTGGTATTTACATAAAATGGAGGAAATTTATCAATAGTGTTCCCTTTTGTTCCTCCACGACTTATAATGGAGTAAGTGTCTATATCCCCATCTTCTCTCTCCTAGAATATAGGAGATCCAGAGCCCATTTTCATCCTATGACTCCAATCGAGTACGTTGGTTCCCATTCCCTACATCCCTCCAACCCAGATTTGTATAAAGGGCCTTAAAGCCCCCCATTGTAATTTAAGTGACACATTTAAATAGAGAACATATATACTTTTGGCTAATGTAGGACAATTACTCTAACTTTTTGTGATATCGACGTTCTATTTGTAAACGTGATAGAGGGTGCTAGGGTTTAGGCTACCACTACTACTATGCTAAAAAGACAATAAAATCAGAAAATACCACTCTATTCTCAAGAAGGATTACAAAACTATTTAAGTACCATGAAATCAAGAAAATAAAATAGCCAACAACAGGGTCTGCAAGGACAATTAACCTCAAAAGCAATTAAATAAAATCTTTCATCCAAAAAGGGATTTGTTTGTTTCTTTTGGGCCTCCCCGTAGTTTGGGCCGCATCATTGCTGGCGGGCTGGAAAGGAACCTTGTCCACAAGGTTTGTGACAGCGTCTGGGTCGACGTGGCATTGATCCATTGGGCGAGGCTCCACTGCACGGATTGTGCTACTCGTGAACGGCTGGGATATTAGCTTAGGAGCAAGATGGAGATCTGACGGTGTGGCATGTGGGAGGGAAAGAACATCAACATGTGATGTGCTTCCATCAGGTGCACGAACCCCAGATGGAGGGCCATGTGACGGCGCGGAACACGAGGCATCATTGGGGAGTGGAATCCGCGTGAAGGACTTGGGCAGTGGAAAAGCAGATTTTGAAATTAAAGTATTGGGGCATGCATTTTGAGTGAACGGACCAGATGAAGGGCCTTTTGTCCGTTGTAGATCTGGTGGTGAGGTGTTGTACACGTGGGAAGGAAGTGATGAAGTGGAAATTGCATCTGAAGGTGGAGCATGGGTCACAGGAGACAGAGATAAATCCGACGGCTCAGAACAAGTTTGCGGATGAAGAGAGAGAGGGCAATCAGTGAGGGATAAGGCAGGTACTTTGTGCACTGGCTCTTCATTTGCGTGTGCTACTAGTTGGGTGGGGGGTACACGGCTCAAAATCTCTCTCTCTCGAGGAACAGAGTTCGGAAGGTCGTTTAGAGTATTGGGGTTAGGGGGAAACACTGGTAAGGGAATGAAATGAGTGTCTGGTGTGTCACCATGGTAACGCCGGAGCAGAGAAACATGAAAAACAGGATGTATTCGTGCAGATGAGGGAAGATCCAATTCGTACGTAACCAACCCGATTCGTTGGAGGACCTTGAATGGGCCATAAAAACGTTTGGACAGTTTCTGAGATATACGTCGAGAAACTGTAGCTTGTCGATATGGCTGCAAGCGGAGGAGGACCCAGTCACCCACCTCAAAGGTAATGTCCTGTCGATATTGGTTTGCCTGAGTGAGCATGCGTTGTCTTGTGCGTTAGAGGTTGTCTTTTAATGTAACCAATAATATTTTCCTTTGTTGTAAGGAGATGTCTAAAGGAAGAATAGTTGTGGACTTGGGAATGTAGTCAAGCATCGAAGGCGGACGACGACCATATAACGCCTGGAAAGGGGGTCATGCCAATCGCAGAGTGACAGGAGGTGTTGAACCAGTACTCCGCAAGGTGTAAAAACTTATACCACTGTGTAGGATGATCACTAGTAAAGCAATGAAGGTATGCCTCGAGGCAACGGTTGGTGACTTCAGATTGGCCGTCGGTCTCAGGGTGGTAGGAAGAGCTGTACTTCAACGTGGTGCCCTGCAATCGAAATAGCTCTTTCCAAAAGGTACTCAAGAACAAAGGATCTCGGTTTGAGACTATAGACTTGGGAACTCCATGCAGTTTGCAGATTTCAGAGAGAAATCGGGAGGCTAGAACAGGGGCAGTGAATTTAGAAGGAAGGGGTAGCAAATGCACATACTTGGTAAGTCTATCACATATTACCCAAATAACTGTATGTCCAAAAGAAGTAGGGAGATGAGTAATAAAATCCATAGTGAGGTCCTCCCAAACTTGTTTAGGGGTAGGTAATGGTTGTAATAAACCTTGTTTTTTTGTTGGCAGATACTTATTCATTTGGCAGGAAGAACAATGACGGACAAACTGTTTGACAGCTTTGTAGAGGCCGGGCCAGTAGAACGTAGCCGCCAAACGAGCAACGGTGGGCTTACACCCTGAATGTCCAACAGAGGGGGTAGCATGCAACTCCTTGATCAGATTCTGGCGTAAGAAGGGTAAGTCTGGAACAAAAATTCTATGTTTGAAATAAACAATGTCATGAGAATAAGAGAAATTCCTTTGCATGTTAGAATCAGACTGGAGCTTCCTGAGAAAAGTTTGGCCATCTGGATTACTTCTAAAATAATCCTTGAGTTCATCCAAAAGTGCTGGAACAGGTGATGATAGGGCCAGAAGCAGAGGAGGGTCTTTTGAGGACCTGCGAGACAGGGCATCCGCGGCTCCATTGGAACGACCAGGTCGGTAGAAAATTTCAAAACTATAACCCTGTAATTTAACTGCCCATTTAAGTTGTTCTGGAGTCTGAAATGACTGTGTAACAAGGTGTTTGAGGCTCTTTTGATCTGTATAAATATGAAAATGTCTTCCTATGAGATACTGACGCCATTTCTTTATTGCTTCAGTGATTGCATACATTTCTCTAACATAAACGGAGGAAGCCTGCATACGGGGGCACATGCGCTTGCTGAAGAAGGCAATGGGGTGTTGGTCTTGAGAAAGAACAGCACCAACAGCAACACCCGAAGCATCTGTCTCAACCACAAAGAGCTTGTCAAAATTAGGCAAGGATAGAACAGGCATAGTTGTCATGATTTCTTTCAATTTTGTAAAAGCCTGAGCGGCTCCTGTATGCCAAGAAAATGTAGTGGAACGTAATAAATCGGTGAGGGGAGCGGCGAGTGAGGCATAAGCTCGAACAAACTTTCTGTAAAAACCTGTGAGGCCTAAAAATCCACGGAGGGTCGTGAGTGAACGTGGTTCTGGCCAATCTAGAATGGCTTGAACTTTCTCTGGATCAGGGGCAACACCCTTACTTTATATCTTATGGCCTAAATAGCTAACAGTAGGAACACCAAAGATGCATTTAGAAAGGTTAGCACAAAATTTGTTAGAAAAGAGTAACTCTAAAACCATGCGTAAGTGAACCATATGATCAGAAAAAGTGGAACTGTAAATAAGTATGTCATCAAAGAAAACCAAGACAAATTGTCTAAGGTAGGGGCGAAGAAGGTCGTTCATCGCTGATTAAAATGTGGAAGGTGCGTTAGTTAGGCCGAACGACATAACTAAGAACTCATAGTGACCATCAAAAGTGCGAAAAGCTGTTTTATGTGTGTCTGAAGGGTTGACTCTGATTTGGTGGTATCCTGATTTTAAGTCTATCTTAGAAAAAATAGTAGCTGAGCCCAACTCATCTAGCAACTCATCAATAGTTGGGATGGGAAATCTATCAGGAATGGTAACTGCATTAAGGGCTCTGTAGTCCACACAAAAACGCCAAGTCCCATCTTTTTTTCGAACTAATAGGACCAGGGAGGAAAAGGGGCTAGTACTAGGAACAATAATGCCCTGTTGGAGCATTTGGTTTATGATCTGGGTCATGGCTTCTTTTTGGGAATGTGGGTATCTGTAAGGTTTAACAGTGATAGGGGGAGTGTTAGGAAGGATAGGAATCTGGTGGTCATGGGGTCTGTGAGGGGGAAGGCCATAGGGTTCTTGAAAAACCGGCTGATAGGTCTTAAGGAGCTGTCTAAGGTCAGGAGGCAGAGTGTCTAGGGAATGTGCAGGGGTTGTGTTGTTAGGGGGTTCAATGGGTTGTAAAGATAACAAGTGAAAGGAGGCAATGGAGTTGGTGTGTATAAGGTGAGATAATTGATGATAGGTGGTGGGTGAGGGGGTAGGGTCAATGTCTCCTGTCAGAGTAATGGGTTGGTTAGCATGGGTAAAAGATAGGCTAGGGATAGCAAAATCGGAGTGAATAGGACCCAGAGTACATAACCATTCCATGCCCAACACAACATCAGCACCCTCAATAGGTAACAAGCAAAATGGGATTTGAAATGAGTGGTTCTGAATTGAAATAGGAACCTTGGAACAAAACCCAGTACAGTGAATATGGGCTCCATTACCCACCAAAACAGAGAACTTGGGAGCAGGCTCAATGGGTAATTTGAGATGGGAAGCCAGTCTGGTTTGGATAATGTTATGAGAGCTCCCTGTGTCCACTAAAATCATAACTGGAAGTCCAGAGATGTAACCAGTAAACTTGAGTGTACGAGGTGAAGGATGACCAGTAAGGGCCTGGGGGGAAAGGTGGAAATGGAAGGCATCTTGGGTAAGCTCGGGAGGTAGGATAGGTTCAGATAGTTGAATAGTGGATGTAGGTTCTAATGGGTTGGTGTGGAGACTGAACTCAGGTTCATCATCAACTAGGAGAAGTAGGAAACGACTAGTGGAACACTTGTGGCCATATACAAATTTTTCATCACAATTGTAACATAGGCCTTGGGCATGTCGTTCTTGCATTTGGGCAGGGGTCAACTTCTTTATAGGGAGAGATGAATTTGATGGTTTAAGGGTATTGGTTGAGGTGGAAGGAATTATAGGGGGGTTTGTGTAAGGGAAGGGAGAGGAGGTGGATGGGAAACGGTTAGGTTTGGGTTTAGAGTCCCTAATTTTGTCTTCCACGAGTTTAGCAAGATGAATAGCTTGGTGTACCGAAAGTGGATTGAGGATGGCTAGTTCTCGTCGGATTTCAGGAATTAAACCAGAGAGGAAACAATTTAGCAGGGTCTCCTGATTGAGGCCAAAAACCATGTTTGATAACTTTTCAAACTTAGCTTGATAATCAGTAACTGAGCCATATTGTCTCAACTTGAAAAGTTCAGCTTGGTGATTAGTATAAGTTGAAGGTCCAAAATGAAGAGCTAGGGCCCTAATGAAAGATCCCCAATCACTAAGGAGGTTGTTTTGGTACATCCATTTATACCAACTGAGAGCATCTCCTTTCATATAGAAGGCAACCCAAGAGAGTCGTTGTTCCATAGGGATTTGGTAGACTAGGAAAAAGTGCTCTGCTTGAAAAATCCAGTCCAGGGGTTCAGAACCATCAAAGACATTTAGGATAACTTTGGGTGGGGTGGGAGAGAGTTGGGTAGGGGGGGTTTAAAGTTGGGTTAGGGGAGAAGTATGGGATTGTGGGGGGTATAAAGGTGGGGCCTGTAGGGTAAGTGTGTGCAAAAGGAGGGATAGGGCTGGAAATGGGGGGTAAATGGCCAAATTGAATGGAAGGGTTAGAAACAGGGATAGTGGAAATACTCGTGGATTGGGGAGGTGGGGAAGCTGGGGTTCTACAAAAAATGGAAGCAGTAGGAGAATGGGAATTATCTTGGGCGGTACCTGAAGGAGAGGTTAGAGGGACCTCTGGTTGGAAGGAGTGTGTGCCTGCAGTCTGTCCCAAAAGTGCTGCTAGAGCTTCAATGCGACGGTCTAGCATTTGCTCTAAGTTATTGTGGCGAGAGGCATGGATCTGCTGCTGATTATGTAGCTGGGTTTCCAGGATTGATAATTTTTCAGTGAGATGGGAGTCCAACTGAGATTGCATGGACCCCATACGTTCAGTGAGAGCCTGAAGAGCTTCCTCCACATCCTTAGAGGATAGGGGTTTGGGAGGCATGGAGAAGGAAAATGAAAGCACCAATGATAGAGGGTGCTAGGGTTTAGGCTACCACTACTACTATGCTAAAAAGACAATAAAATCAGAAAATACCACTCTATTCTCAAGAAGGATTACAAAACTATTTAAGTACCATGAAATCAAGAAAATAAAATAGCCAACAACAGGGTCTGCAAGGACAATTAACCCCAAAAGCAATTAAATAAAATCTTTCATCCAAAAGGGGATTTGTTTGTTTCTTTTGGGCCTCCCCGTAGTTTGGGCCGCATCAAAACGCCTTTGATATAGTGTATAACATTTTTGAGGAAAAATGATCTTTTTTATAAGAGAGAATATATGTTTTGAAACATTTATTAATTTTTATATTTATCATTATTAATTAATATAATATTAACTCTAAGGAGGATATTAATGATTAAAAAATGTTTTCAATTATCAATAACATTTAATTAAGGTTTAAAAGTAAAATTATAATATTATATTACCTTACATCCTCAAATATAAAACTCTTTTATCTAATTCACGGGAATTAAGAAAGTTGATCACTATAGTTAAATTAATAATTTTGTTTGGAATTAAGGATAATTGTTGAAAATTACACCTAATATCATTGGAAATAGTAGGATAAAAGTAATTAAAAGATTAAATAAATGACATGATAGTAATAGTAATTATAGTATAAAGATTGGAGTTGAACAGAGAAAATAAATAAGAAATAAGAAAAGAAAACTAAAGAAAGGAGATAACTAAAGAAAACAATTCTTTATGTAAAATTACATTTTTTAGATTCTTATATATTTTTAATTTAAATTCATCTCTCACCTTTTTTTTTATGTTGGATCAAATTAGTCCTTTTGTACTTTTACATTAAAGTTGTCTCATTCTCCATTTCATCTTCATCTTCCTACCTTTTCATCTTCATCATCTTATTTTTTATTAAACTTAATATTATTCATTTTTAATCTATAAAATATTTTATTTGATTTGTTGTTTGTTTGAAAATATACAAAAATTGAAAATTGAAAATTGAAATGATAATAAAATTTAAAAATATTTTTCTTCATATTTTTAAAATTTTATTTTAAAAATATTTAATTATTAATATTGTTTTATGATAAATTACACATGAGATAATATATTCATCGAACGTGTAAATAATTTAATCATAACGGCGGAGGAGGCAATGAGAAGCGAGAAGGGGAGAGGGAGAATGAAAATCCGATCGGTGTTTGACGGCGGCGAGCTGAGAAGAGAATTGGAGGAAAGTGGAATCGACGCAAAGTTCGTCGGAATCATATGGAAGCATCTTCTTCTCAATCTCAAACAAAAGGAATCTGAATGGGATTGGGAAAAACACGTTCCTTCTTTGCCTTCATCAACCTACTCTCTGCTTCGCTCCAACTTCGCAACCCCTCTCTCTTCCTCTCTCCACTCTGTTTTCCACTCTTCCGATAACCTAACCTCGAAGCTCCTCATTAAGCTCCACAATGGCGAATTTGTTGAGGCTGTCATTATGAGATACGACACTCGTCTCGGCATATACGGTGGCAAACCCCGTCCCGGTGGTCCCAGAGCCACCTTGTGTATTTCATCTCAGGTTGGATGCAAAATGGGTTGCAACTTCTGTGCCACTGGAACCATGGGATTCAAATATAACTTGTCTTCTGGAGAAATTCTCGAACAGTTGGTTCACGCCTCTTCTTTTTCACAAATTCGTAACGTTGTCTTCATGGTAACTCTTCTATCTATTATTTCATCAATTTCTGCAACCAAAACCTAATGTGTTCTTTTTCTTATTTGGGAAAAAGAATTACCAAAATTACTTGTCATTTATTGGTTTCCTGTCAATATCTCAACTCTATTCAATATCGACTCTGAGACATCTCGGTAGGGAAAACTTTTTCGTCCATGGTGGTCTTACTTAGTTTGAGTCTGAATAGTTAGACTAGAATGCATGAAGAGTATCCAATAATGTCTTGATGGTATCTAAAGATTAGTTTTCATGTCTCCATATTAACTTCCTGAATTGGTTTTCACTTACATTCTTATTGTCTCATAGTTGATAGTTTGTTAGCTTAATTAATTAGGATTATGAGTCTAGTAAGTATGAATAGGGATTAGTTAGAACCACAAGTGTGGCCGTGGTATCAAGGTTTAGCTTTCCACAATCGCATCGCAACCGCAGTTGCATCCACATCGGCCTACACCCGCACTTAGCTGTAATATTAAGGCTTTTGACATCACTGCAACCGCAACCACAATTTAAAACACTTGTATTTGTCCTTTGTAATCTGTATCACATTATCTAAAACTGCCAACACCCATGTCAGAATATTCGTCTCTATTATTTCAACAGAGATCTTAATGGTGTAATATTTCCTTCTTATTCTTTTGCTCTTTGAATAACCACTCTTCTTTTCTAAAGCTGTATTAAATGCCACCTGTGTCCCTATAATAGCAATTAATATCCAGTTTGTAGTTTGATATACTATTTTCCTTCAATAGGGAATGGGAGAGCCTCTGAACAACTATTCTGCTGTTGTAGAAGCTGTTCGTGCCATGACTGGATTGCCATTTCAATTGTCACCTAAAAGGATTACTATCTCAACGGTAAGAATATACACCATTGGATGGCATTATTTTCTTTTTTATATTTTCTGACATAAATTGACTTTGTATAAACCCAATTATATTCCATTATTACATTGGTCTAGTAATTCATGCCAAAAACTCTAAATTGAACTGAAAAAGAAATACAATCTACTTCCTCTTTTTTTTTAGAATATTAATCTTTCTTGATAACTACCCAGCTAATTTTCTCTTTAGTAACCTTATGGATTACTGCTTAGGTGAAATCTTAGAATATCCTGAGCTCTAAAGCGGATGGTGTTTAAAATGAGAATCCAGGACTTTTTTTTTTGCTATGTTTGTTGTTCTGTTAAGTAATTTCTCTTACAGATGTTCTTGAATGCTGGAAAGTTCTGGCTTATTAAGACTATATTTGCATTTTTAATAGGTTGGCATCATTCATGCTATCAACAAGCTTTATAATGACCTGCCTGGTTTGAACTTGGCAGTCTCATTGCATGCTCCAGCCCAAGACATCCGTTGCCAGATAATGCCTGCTGCTCGTGCATTCCCTTTGGGAAAACTTATGGATTCACTGCAAGAATATCAAAGGAAAAGGTGACTGTTGAGCATTCATATTACTTCTGAGTATTATGTGAACATTTTTGAACAATTTCATTGATTTTGGAGGCATTAATATTTCATCATTTATTTTAGTCTGCAGAAAATATTAATTGAATACATAATGCTTGATGGGGTGAATGATGAGGAGCACCATGCCCACCAATTGGGAAAACTGTTAGAGACATTTCAAGTGGTAAACACTCGATATTTACTTGGTAGTATATTGGAAATTTCTGAATTTTTTAAGTAATTCCTCTGAATTGCATTTATGGATTTGAAAATTGCTTGTCCCTTTCTCTTATCAATGTCTCTCTTTAATCATACATACCTTTATGCTCTGCCGATATTATTTCCATGCTCCACTTCTGTCCTAAAATGTAGACACTCATGAATGGTGTTTCTTCTCAATAATTCAGTAGCCTTCAATGATCAATCCAATGTGATATTGACGTAGTACAAAATAATATACTCCAACAATTTGACTAAAGATCATAAAACTTGTTTAATACTTTAGCGGAGCATTTGCTTCTTTCTTTTAAAAAAAAAGCGGTTTTGGGGGAGAGTCCTACAACATATTCATTTTTAGGGAGTTTGTACCAATTATGTTGCACATTACTTCGCGTTACCTTGTGTATATTGCTATTCTTTTTGTTGCATTTAGCATATATTGCTATTTGTTATTTGTTAATTGCATTTAGCCTTTTGTACTTTCTGTCTTTTATTTCTCTTTTACCTTGAACATTATCGTCATTCCCAGCTCAGTCACACAATGCTATTAACTACTAAGTATTTGACCTTTTGCATATGATCTGCAGGTAGTGAACTTAATTCCTTTCAACTCAATTGGTACCTTGAGTCAATTCAAACCTACCAGTGAGCAGAAAGTTGCAAATTTTCAGAAAATTCTTAGGGGTACCTATAATATTCGAACAACAGTCCGGAAGCAGATGGGTCAGGACATAAGTGGTGCTTGTGGACAATTAGTCGTTAACATACCGGACAAGTCTCTTGGCAATGCAGATCCCCTAACTGACATAGAGGATCTTGTTATATGATATCACAGACATATATGTTAAATTCAAGCCTTTCCCTCATTTTTAAATTTGTTTCCTTTTTTAAGTATTTTCTTAAGTTAGATATACAGAAATTAGAAGTCGAGGTGCACCGGGTGAAGTGCAACAAAGATGCATATGAATGTTCGAGTATATTTAAGACTTTGATAAAATTAATTTTGAATGGGTTGATTTTATGCCTATTACCTTGTATATGCTGCTTTATGCTTTATAATGACGGTAAAAGGAATGGAAAATAAGAGTGGAAATCAAGGTTCGAATCTTGCTCTCCATGTTATGCCAAACACCGATTATATAGCCAGAAGTCACAGAACAGTTATTTAAATATATTTTCAAAATTATAATGTAGCTTTTTCTGTCTTGTGTTTTAAAACTGCATTTTAATATATTAATAAATCTTACAATAAATTTTGGATTAATTTAAAATTATCTTTTTTTTTTCATTATATAATATGGTGAAATATTTTGTCCTTATAATTATAGTCAGTTTTTGTTTTAATCTTAGAAAAATATAATTTGTTTTAGAGGTTACACTTTTTTTAAAAAATTAACAATTTTTATTTTCATTTTCATTTGTTGATGTGACATGCCTTTAAACATGTTATGCCACATATTTGTGATAGTTGTTGAAATAAAATGATATATCATATTACCACTTAAATGAGAATGATAAAAACTCATTTCAAGTCATCATTTAAATATTTTTTAGTGTTTAACAACATTTATCCTCCTTGTTAAAGGGTTAGCATTAAAGGCTTCTCACATCTCTTGATAAGTGTGTTTGATGAAAATCAAATTCAAAATTTATTCCACAATTTCAGTCTGCGTTACTAAGTTATAACTAATTGGTATCATTCAAATATGCCTTTTTTTCTGTTTTAAAAAATAATATAGATAGGTCAGGGATGGATATGGGAGCTAATTGGTGAATGGAGTCCCTGGCCTTTGTAAGTAACAATTAAAGTAAGCGATGTTTAGTTTCAATATCAAAACGTCTACTTTGAACCACAACGATGCGTCCCTAAGTGCTAACATAACGGATATAATTTCCCACCCTAGTTGTGAAGGTTTCAATAAAAAAAGATGAGGCACTTCCCTATGTTCAATTCGGCACAACCAACCAGACACGAATTTCACATGACAGTAACACATCAATTGACCAAAATACAATTTAACATGAAACAAATTGACTAAATGGGAACGGGTTCTAGAAATTGTCTTAAACAAGTTAACGGTTTGATATTTTTTCGGATGCAGAATGGTTTGATAGTTAAGAACACAAGCATTTCAATTGCATATTGCTCTGTGCTCAAATGAAGCGAAGGGTAATCCAATTTCAAAATCTATCCGCCAGAGTCAGCAGGATTTGAATCCAGTTAGCCTGTGCTAAAACTGACAGTTGATCTGCTCAACCGCATCCCCAGCATGTTGAAGGTGGAAATAACACTTGAAATTGTAATAAACATATTCTACAACCTATAGCAGCACAAGCTTATAAGTTACTGCCGTAAACCTGGCAAAATGAAGTACTTATTAGGTAATTCAGCTGGAAATTATCCCGTAACCTACAAGTTCATGGAGATGATTTCCAAAAAATAACCTTCAAGATCCCAGAAATTTTGGCTGCGGGTCTGTGCTATTATGAAGCCAAGAGTGCTTCCAGCTTTGCAATCTGGTCATCCTCATTCTGTGAGATGGGATCCTTATTTACCTCTTGATACAAATCATGTTTCCACTTCTCAGTTTGAGTCTTGCTTGCACGATAATCTTGTCTTCCATTGAACATATCTCTTCCCCTGTAATTACCATTGCCCCCATACCTTCCTCTTGATGGAAACCCATCTCTCCTAGCTTCACCCTTGTTAGGTGCTCTGTCATCTCCAAATTGCTTCTCAGGTCTTTCCAAATGGTGTGGATTGCTGCTTCTTTCCTCCTTCCTTTCATTCCTTTCTGGAGGGTGGGTAATCTGGCTTGGCTTTGCTGCTACTGCTGAAGTCAGATTAGCATCTCCTGAATCCATTGGAATCTTCTTCTCCCTAAATGCAGGTCTCTTCCTTGAGATAGGAGGAGGAGGATCATTTTTCCTTTCAGAAAAACCATCTCTTCTCTGGAAAGTATTATCATCCAGTTTAGCTTGTAATTTCTCATCTCTCTGCTCTCTGTCTCTACCATGACTTGTTTCTGTCCTTTCATTATCCTGATTCTTTGACTCCTTCCACCATCCATGCTCTGAAATAAAAACAACTAATTAGATTCTTTTCTGAGAACAACTAGGTTGTCAAGTGCTATACTTCCACTTGGTGCAAGAAGACATAAGGATCTAAAATATTGTGAGTCGACTGGGAGAAATTCCAGTTCAGTTTTTTATTAAAATAATTATTAGCTTTATTTAGTTTTGTTTATTGACCACATTTTAAAAAAAACACAAAAACATATTACAACTGAAAAACCACATGTTTTGCATAAAATACAATGAGTGCTGCACTTCTGTGACTAGAGTCACAGGAAAAAGATAACTCAAACAGGATGATAAAATATACATCCTAAATAAATAAAAAAAGGAAACTCACCAGCTTTCTTTTGACCAGAGCTTCGGCCAACCTGCCCAGCACTACCTCGTTCATCATGCTGTTATAAAACATGCATAGGCAAGCCTAAGGTGGTTATATATATACAGAGGCACTTGAAGGCATAGAGCTGAACATGAATCCCACTACATCACCCCAGAAAAAAGTTTGCATACACCGAACAAAAATCAAGCATACAAAAAAATATAAAATTTAAACCTTAGTTGAATTGAACAAGACAATTTTTGTATGGGAATACCTGTCACTAAAATATGGCTAAATATATACGTTGATCCTCTATATTTTGTGAAAATGTTAAGTTGGTCCCCTATTTTTTTTAGTCTCAATTTGGTCCCCTATCTAGTTTTAATAGTTCCAAGTTAGTCCTTCCGTTATAAGTTGACTCACGTCATTAGCATCACCTCTTCTCTTTCCCCTTTCTCTCTCCACTCTCCCTCCCTCTCTCCCAAACCCTACCTCCCAACACCTTAAGCATCCTCCCTCACATTGTTAAATCATCATCGGTGACTTCAACAAACCAACTTAACCTCACCTCACCTCACCTCATTCCCTTCACAAAACCACCCACATCAACAACCTAACATCATCAAGAACCCACCCCTATATCAGAACCCATTTTCATCAACAACCTAACATCACCAATCCCATTTACATCAATAAGCCTCTCAAATCGGAACCCACTCCCAAATCAAAACCAATCACAAATCAGGACCCTAAATCCCCAGCCCTAATATGATGTATAGAAAGGGAGAAAGAGTTGTGCTGAAAAATTAAAAAAGGGAAAACACAAGTAAAGCAGTGTGGCAGGGACATAGAGTGGTTGTGGGGCTTGGTGGTTGGGATGTGGCTACAATGGTTTCGTGAAGGACGATTTCAATGATTCATATGGGTTTGGATGGTGGCTTTGGTTTTTTTTCCTTGTTGATCTAGTTTGGGGTGATTCTGTCTGGAAAAGTGAAACCACCATAAACAAGATTGTGCGTCTAATGGAAGGAAGGAGGAAGATGAAGATGATGCTTTTCTGTAATGCAACAACCTCTGCTCTCGGATGAAGTTCGAGGCGACGCCCTTTATGCAAGGTATGCGCTCCTCAATTTCGGAGCGGATGACAATCTCCAACGTATGACTTCTATTATTACCAACCAGGTAATAGTAGAACGCAACGTGGAGGCAGCATTGGTGTCTGATGGATTTGACCGGCTTTCTATACTTGATAGGTATAGAGACCTTCGTCAACTCATCCATTCTCCGCGGGGGGAGCTTCTGGCTGAGCGCACGTATCGTACCTATCTTTCTCAAATAAGAGATCTGGGCACCCGACAAAGCGTTCCCTACCGGCGGGTCATGGAAGCCATTAACAGCTCTCGTCTTCTTTTGGACAGGGCGGGGGAAGGGATTAGTGGTTCTCCTGAGGCGCAGTCCAATACCAGCTTTTGAAACAAAGAGCGCATTCAACTCCAAAAAGAAAAGGAATGAAGCCTATTTCCGGGGGAGTGAGACATGGGAATACGCTCTTGAATTCTCCCTCTCATTTATCAAAATGATGCCATTTTTGTGGGGGCACCATCAGCAAGTGAGACTTTGACGCGTGGACATCCATGTCAAGTTTTGGTAACACGTCAGACAACAAGGCTAACACCGTGAATCAACTTCTAATGTAATGACTAACTTGGAACTATTAAAACTAGATAGGGAACCAAATTAAAACTAAAAAAAAAGTTAGGGGACCAACGTGTATATTTAGCCATAAAATATTCTAATTCCATAGTCCATGCAAATTCAATGCAAAGAACCATTTCAGCAATTATTATGTTATAGAATATTCTAACTTGGTATGTTCGGCTTCAAAACTATGCATATACTAACCCTGAAAATAATCACGATTAACTGTACGCAACCTATATTCCTTAAAAAAAAAAAACTGTTCACTAAAGTTAATCAATTGGGAGCGGGGGATGTTCAGCAGGGGCTTAGCAAGCTGTATGCAATTAATCCTCTTCAAACATATGAAAGATCACTGGCTTTTCATTTCTTGTAAAAACATATGTATATCTTTACAGAGAAGATACATACGGTAAGATATCCTCTGCAATTATGACATACCAACGGCAGAACAAAAGGACATATAGCAAGATTCAATTAATCTGTCTGAATATGTTCCAAAGACATTCCCTTAAGGCATGCCTACACAAAGAAATCCATAGGTAGAACTCAACTAGTGAAAATTATAGCATTTCCTTTCCAAAAAGTCATTTAGCATGTCTACTGGTTTTAAAACAAAAATATAAAATTATATCATAAAAGGGTTTCGCATTTAGAGTTAGTAAATGTGACAGCACTGAGAAAGTAGAAACCCTAAAACGAATTGAAAATGACAAAGAGATGATGGTACTTGAGTAGTAGGGTCTTTGTTGTGCAGACGCTGGCGATGGTCTCCATTCTCTCTTCTGTGTCTTTTGGGGCTACAACACATTCTCCCAAATTAAGAATTATCATATTGTATTCGAGAACACAATCTAGGATTGTGATTATACAAATAAAACTTCACTAGGTTTTGGTTGTTTTCTTAATGAAAAAAGAAAAATAAAGAGAAGAAAAAAGAGACCTGGGTTGTGGATCGAATCTAGAATGGCGTCGCTTGGAATCGGAGTGACGATGAGACATTCTCGGATGAGTAGTTGTCTTCTGAATCTCAGTGCAGGTTCCCTTTATCCACACCAAGCCCCACCACCAAGGCTATCACCCTCTTCTTCTATCTTGCTCTTGTTTATTGTATCGTATATATATCATTTTTTTTCTTTTTAAATTACCATTTGAGTCGCTCGTATTTCCAAGTTAAGTTTTTGCTTTATTTGATAGATGTATGTTTAAAAGGTTTTAATTTAGTATTATATTTTTTGGTGAACAAAGAAAATAAAAGACAAAAAGAAAAGAGAGCTAATACCTCACTAAAATTATTAAAATTAAAATTTGAAGGAATGAAAAAGGCTCCTTAAGAGCCGAAGATGAGATTTAGAAGAAGATCTCATTCAATTTAAGACATCTGCATACACTTCTATGTTCAGAAACTAAGTTAACGAAATGACGATATGGAAATGTCTGCTGAGACAATGCAACTAGTCTTCTTCGTACGAGCCAGATTTTTAGACAACACCAAAAAAGTTTGGTGTCAAAGCAGCAACACTTCAGTATGAAAGACAAGTAAAACCATTGGCCACCGCACCTATACTTAGAGGGGAGACTTGAGGAGCGAAGAGTCGCGAGAACCGTTGCTTAATTTAATGACACAACGTTTTGCATTCCTCCCAAGCCCAGTGAAATTAGCCCATCAGGGGTGACTCTTCGTATTCCAGCTGAAAGGCGTGATGCCAAACGACGCAACAAATCAAGGCATGCCACATGTCAAACTTTTCTTCCAAGAAATAAATGCATGAATTCCATCAGTGACGAAACAACATTGTCCGGAAAATGGCAACACCGTCTAAAGGCAATAAGACCATATCGTCCAATGGAGGGTCACATCGTCCATCGTTTAAAACCTTTCATCATTCTTGATCATCAATAATTTGAACTCCCTGCTCAACTTATCTTTAATACCGGCACTCTGGTAAAGACACTGGAAGAATAAAATTTTAAATTTTACTTAACAAAATTTTGTATTTTAGTCTATGATGCAAGAGCTGAGTAGCCTATTAAAGCAACCCCTAAGTCACTTCAACAGGCTAGGGGGCATGTTTTGGGCTAGACACCGGCCCTTATTTCCTCAAAAAAGTAACTGATGTGCACCCATACTATCAATATCGGATCAAATCCCATGTCGTCGAGCAATCACACTTCCTTGATCGGAGCTAGAGCCCCCTTGAGTGGTTCAATGACCGAAGTCATATGAGAAGACACAAAATATCAACACTGGACAGACCTACAAACATGTTAGCCCCACATGATGTACAGAACTGCTCTGGCACACAAAATGAGGCACAACATAACACTCCCTCACTATAAATACAACAAGCACCCTCATAAGTGGTAAGTTCCCTGATACCTATCTCATTCATCCGATATAGCTTCGATGTTTGAATCCGAACTAACTTGAGCATCAGAGTGTCTTTGCAGGCACCACCCCCCTTTGCTCCTCAACGTGTTGGGCTGGAGTGAGGAGCTTGACATTGTCCCTTGGTGACACCGGCTCGCTACTTTGAAGCCCCTGGTCCAGCTTCAAGGACGACCCTCAAAGTCTGGACCCTAGTGTGCACAGAGTACTTTGCCCTCCACATAGCGGTCCAGAACAATATCTCTGCATGCTAAGTTATCTTTGTAACACAAACTCTTTCTTATCATTCATCTTAGATTAAGTGGGAAACACTTCGTGACAAGTTCTATGATTTCTTGCAAGAATTTAAGTTCAAAACGCACAAGTTTTGGTGAATATTAATGCAATTATTGAATCTAGACAGAATTAATAATCTATGAAAATAGTTAGTGCAAGTTGTTAAAAGTGTTAAAAAGACAAGTTTTACTAAAAAAAAATTGGTTGCATGTTATGTCTTTAATATTTCACATTTTAAAAGTATTAAAATGCCAAGGAAAGATATTTGGATAGGGTAACTATAAAAATATGTTGTTGTTTGGAAATTTTTCTCTAGAATAAATGATTAGACCATTATGTCTAATTGTAATTTTAGTGGCCTAATAATTATTAGTAACATGCATGATTGAATTTTTAAAAGTTTTGTGGATAAAAATGAAATTTTGATATAATAATAAATTCTGGAATTTTTGTGAAGTTAGGAGAATTAACATTTAATTGTATAATAGCTACCTTATACGCTTAATTAATGGAAAATAACTTATAAAATGTGTAAGGTATGATTATAAAAATAACGTGATGTAGCTGTTGTATTTTTACTTATCGTGATACTGAAATTAATGATAAAAATATGTATAAATGCGATATTAGATAAAGAATTAAAAAGAGTCCCAGTATAGGCGTGAACGATAGTTAGAAATGGTTAAAAACGTATTTATGTGAGCAAACTAGGAAAAATAACCAAACCGTTGGGGCATGTATTTTGTGATGGGTAAATGTGAATTTTGAGTATTGGAAAAAGTACCCATATGAAGAAAATTGATTTGGAGGTTTCTCTACACCTTAAATGCATTTTTACGAAAACCAAAACGATGATTTTTGCACCTTAGTGCATTTTCATGTAGAACTTGTTGTTGGGAAGAATTGACATTTAATTTTATTATATTTAATTAGTATTTTAAAAGTTAAGTACTTTTGGCTTTGGAATCACTCAATTTGAAGTTTTCTAGACAAAATACGACAAAAACAAAGTTTTTGGTAAAAGACGAGAAAAAAATGAATTTTATGGTCTTTATTGGTTTGAAGAAAATTTATTTCCTTAATAAAGTTTAGAATCTATTTTAATAGTGGTAACAAAATAATTCCCTTAAAGGTTTTAGTAAAACTAAAATTTAAGGCCGATATGTTAAGTTTTGTCGTAGATCAATATGACGAGACAATATGGTTAAATAGTCCGAGACATCATAAGGAATGTTAAGTACTTTATATCCATTTTCTTTAAGAGAATTTAATAGTTTTAATATAACAACTTATTTTTAGAAATAAAAATAAAAGTAGTTAGAGGTTCACTTTATAACATTCTTAAACAAATATTTTTACGACATTTCCTTAAAAGAACTTCGAAATAACTCGACGATTAGAACCTTGAGAACTTCTATTACAAAACTCACATTTTTAAGCCAAGCCTCAGTGCTCCTAAAAGGAAATTTTTAGGTGGCACCTAGACCTTAGTACATGAAGTTCTCTTATTGAAAAGATTCGCAAGAATTGGTTTTGAACGCTTTAAGGACAAGTACGTCAAGTAAGTGAGGTTCCGTTTAGTACTCGGGTACTCTTATAATAAGACAGGTAAATTGCATACTGCATGTGGAGTGTGAGGAGGAATGATAGAGTGATCCCCTAGAGCATATAGTAATGGATACACTGAAGAACAACGACGTCTCGATCCCTTGAGGACGACCTCAGGAGTATACCGGGGGAGGACCTCCAATGGCTCGGACTTGCGCCCAAGACCTGACAGTCAGTGGCAACTCTGGTATACTTCGACTTCGGACGAGTGTTACTATAACTGTGTAATACCCGTTCTGACAAGTTGTGTTTTGGATCCATTATTGATAGGGACTATGTGTCCTTACTCTTTTGTGAAAACGGAAGGAGGCGAGCTTCAGTTGCTCTAGTTGGGCAGGAGAATAAGGCAGGATTATTGATATGTGAGGTTGATGAGCGGGAGTAAGGCCCCATTGCATAATTGGTATTTAATCAAAGATAAATCATAATGAATTTAATACATGCATAACATGCCGTAGTTGTGTGACTAACCCTATTGGCATGTATTATCTCCATGTATGCTTTTGAATTACTGCATGGCTGTGTTAATAAGTGTAATATGAGTTCTCTGTTTTTGTTTGACATAGGTTGCATAATAATTACGGCTAGCTTGCATGTGAGTGATTTGGGTTGAGAGCTTATACTCACCTCTCTTGTGTTGCGTGTGGTTTTCTTTTATTGTGATCATTAGCTGAAGGGCGAGACGAGCACGGGCAGGATCTGCTAGTGAACGTCGGGCAGTGAACGTAGGCTGTTAGTACTTGTTGTTCGTGTCGAGACTGTTGTAGGTCTTGACGTTTAGCTTTTATGTTATGTTGTTATTCTGTAGTTGTTTCATTAGGAGCCTATGAGCCCTGTACCTTTTGAGTACACTGCTATTATGAAGAATTGATCTATGTTATTATTATATTTCAAACTATGTGTTGATGATCAATGAAAAAAAAAACTCCTATTTTTCTTAATAACTTGTGACTCCTTAATTAAGTAGGATGAAATTGTCTTAGTTAATCGAGGGCGTCACAATAAAGGCACGCCTAGAGAAGGAAAAAAAGAAAAAAAAGAAATGAGAAACATAACAAGAACCAAAAGTAGAATCTCTTATTTAGTTGTAGAAGAAGAAAACACATAAAAATTAAGGTTTTTACACAACACACAATCATTTATGATAGTTTTAAAAAAATTTCAGTTGTAGCTCATGGACTCGACATAAACTCGCGAGTCTACCTGAGGTTAGATGAGTTTAAAGAGCCACGAGTTTATGTAGAAATTAACCAGTTTTCTTAGGCAAACTAGTAAACTCACAAGTTTACAAGTTGACTCACGGTTTTCGCAACAATGCTAATTTTTATTTAACTAAAGTGAGAACAATGAGTCTAAGTATGAGTACATAGGTGTATGAAAATAAAGATTAAAGTTGTTACCAACAAATATATAGGTTTGAGTACGAGCAATTTTTTATATGCAACTATGGAGAAAGTTACTATAGTATTTGACCCAAACTTGCGCATGTGTGATCTCAATCCTTTATTTAAAATACTTCTCAAAACTGCGTTATTAAAAAAAGAACCGTAAATATACCAACGAATGGTTAATTTAAGTGATATATGTTTAATTTCTCTTAAGTAAGATCTCCAATTCAAACCTAATGAATGAAAAAAATTCATACTAGAAGAATTGACCCCACTTTAATATAAACATAGTATGTTCGGATAGAATTCCTTTTGAAATAGAATACTTATAATTTAGAAAAACAATAAATATGTACATTTCTCAAAATACTCATTTACAATTAGTCATATTTCCCTCCATTCAATTATTTAACAAATAATTTGTTTCTAATTTCTCGAAAAGTTCCAAATATGAAAATTTTAATTTCCACACATTTTAAATTTGTTTGTACGACGTTTCTCGGAATATTGTAAATATCGAAATTAGTTTCAATTTACCTCCACTTTTCAAGCTTAGAACCACATCATATAATACAATTGATTTATGCTGAAAGCATCAGTTGAGAAATTTTTATTTTAAAAAAATTACATTGGAGATGCCTTGAAAATTATAATAGAAGTGCCCTAATAACATTTTTAATAAAAAGAATTTACTTGTAATTCTTTAATCAACATCTTTAAGGAAATCATCGGTATTTACCTTTAATTTTTTATTTTAATTCTTAAAATATTGTAGGAAGAGTTTGAAAAGGCCTATAAAAATATGTTATGACTTACCTAGACAATATGTATCTAATTTCAATAATTTGATGCTAAATTAATTCAGCAGCCTATATATTTCAAAATCAAATTTATAATATAAACTCTCAGAATAAATTTATTATTTTAAAATTAAATTTATAACATAAACACTAACTTAGAAATTTATTAGATAAGCAGCCGCAAATAAAAATAATGAAGCTGTATACTCAATTGCACTCTAGTGTTTGTTTGTCTGCTACTACAACCACAAGTAAAACACATCGAAACAGTATATGAGAAATTCAAATTCAAATTTGTACGGGAGAATAAAACTGCAGCAAAGTTAATCCTACACAAAAAAAAATTTCTATTCCATTCATCAAAGGGCACTATTTGAAGGCACGTATTCTGCCTTAAATTTTAAGAAAAATCTCAAAATCGATCTTGATATGTTATACAATCAATCAAATTAGTTTATAATTTATCAAAATATATTATAATTCCTAGCGGATGCAAACCATCTATTAAGTTGGCTGTTAAACAATGTAAGTCAAAATGTTACATAACATTTTAAGTGTCATGTAAGCAACCATGTTGTCATGTTTTATATTGATGTGGACATTTTAAATCTTCAATGATGAAATACATTAATTGGTCATTGCGTCATATTTAAAAAAATCCTCAATGATAATTTATATACTTCAATCTGATTAAAGACTAATATATGATAAATTTCTTTATCAAATAACATGTATTCTATACAATCTAAAGCTCAACCTGAAGAAAACAAACTCAATATAGACAAGTTCGCTTTCATAAACATTTAATTATATAGACTTAGATTATGAACTGATTCTTATCAACCTACTTATAGAAATCACGACCTACTACTACCAATTTAAAGTAAAGTAAAAATAGTGTCCTTTATTTCTTTATTTTTTTTACTTTATGCATAATGCATGCAACTATTTGAGATATATGTGTGTATAAACAACCTTTAACTTATCATTATATTGTATCACTTTAATACTAATCTACTGTACTAATTAAATTGAAGTATTTAAACTAAAATTAGAGATTGATAAAATGTGGTTATTAATACATTAAAGACTTTTTTGATACAAATTACAATTAATTAATGATTAATATGATAGATGTTTTTAAATATGGTGTAAGAACCAATTTAATGTAATATTATATATCTTAAGACCAAATTGATATAATATTTTTTTTTATGTTAGAGACCACATTGATGTATTTTTTAAAATGTCCACATTAACATAAAACGTGACTACATGACACCTTAGATAACACTTAACATACCATATGGTATTTTGACTAATACCATCCAATATTCATTAATAATAAAAATTAACTTGATAGATAGTTTACATACATTTAAAGTTATAGCATCATTTTGATATATCAAAGAATAACTTGATGAATCATGCATAAGCTACAGATGATTTTGGGGTAGGAAAATCATGTTAATATCCAGTCTCCAACTCTGTAATACTGCGGCGTGAATGAGACTTTTATTTATCAGCAAGATTCATATTGCAACCTAAAGAGCTAAATTACAAATATGATTTATTATTCATACATGTTGGAAGGAAAAAATAACATACATATCATACAATATCTGTAAGACGTTGGGTTATGCTTGTGCTGCACTAAACTGCAAACACATCATTGTAAATAACTTGACGAGTTTGATTACTCTCTGGCAAAAAAATAATCTATGGGCATATACCTTCCTTCTTTCTGCGACACCTTTTGTTTCTTCGATTTGCTTTGTCTAGTGATTCGATCCTTCTGATCCCGACTGAAAAATCATATTAATCGCATTAAATAACACCTCAAGCAAAACGGTTAACGCACTCTGTTTGTATGTATCATGTCTACTACTTTGGCAAATTGTAAAAAACAAAGCAAAGCAAATTGTAAAACCATTTTACCTTAGACTTGGGAGAGAAGTTTGGTGAATCCTAGATTCTTCTTTCTGAAGCTTTTCAGCAAGATGAAAATCAGAGTGCTCTAATCTTTCCTCAACAAAACTTGGAGGCAGTTCTATTCCACAAAGTGAGCATTTGTAGTCATTCAACCACACCATTGTCTTCTCCTGACAAGAAGAATTAAGTCTCTCATCCTCCGGGATATTAGACCCATTCTTCATATTTGTGCCTTCAAACTGCCCCTGGAAAGTTGATCCGGGCACTTTGGTAAATCCACTATTGTTAGAAGTTGTAGCATCATTAATAGATGTTTGCACCTGTAAACACAGCAGAAAGCATAAACAAAAGTAACAGGAAAACATGGCGGGCACCAGGGGCGGGAGGGGGGCACAGTCCCCTCAATTCCATATTTTTTCCATGGTGTTGCCTTTGGAATAAAATTAACATATTTAAATTTAAATTTAAATAAAAGAAATATGAAAATACTACAAAAGAGTAAAACTAAATGCAATCAAATTTATATTATTTAAAATACATTTGGAATCCTGAAAATATAGTTGTTTCAAAGTTTAATAAAGATAATTTTATGCTCAAACTAAAAGTAGTATCTTTTGACTTAAAATCAAATAGAATTCTCAAACAAATGAAACTAAAATAATATTAATAATTTATACGTAGATTGTTTGGTTAAAAGTAACTCCTCTCATATCTCATTTTTTTAGCAAGTGAAAGTTAATAATTAGTTTGTTAGTTTTTTGTCAGGAGAGAGTCAAATTCACAACTCTCTTCTTCCTTTTTATCTTCTTCACCACTAAATCACTTTATCAATCATCTCTTGTTTAATATGTATGAATGTGTATTTTTTATTGTTTTAAAAAAATGTGTATATGATATTAAAAAATAAGCATACTATTTAATTATTTTGACCCTTTCAAAATTTTTATGGAAGCTCCGACATTGGCAGGAACCTCAATCAGCCAAATCTATTTAATCGATACATACATGGCAACCTAATTAGAGAGAGAGACCTCCTCTACACCATCATTTTTCAAGACACTGCAGCTTTGATCATCTACACCTGATGAATGATTATTGTGAAGAGGATCTCTCCAATCAAGCTCACTTGTCTGATGACTGTCAATTGAAAGATCAGTTTCTGCATTACTGACAAAGTCATGATCTGTAACATCTGCAAAAGAACTACACTTTCTATTGGCATCTGCCGAAGTAATGAAGTTGGTAATGGTCTTCTGTGTAGGATCAGACGTAGCATTACCCTTCTCTCCATCAAACTGTGAAACTCTAAGACCTAAGAGGAGGAAAAAAAGTCTTCGTTATGCACTGATACAGATAAGGCACAAATGTGAACTTTTTCATAGTATATATCCGGAAAAAGCAAGTGCCTTCTTATCTTGGCCCTGAGAGCCACCTCTGTAATTGCCAACAGTAATAACCCTAATTGAAATACATACCCATCAATCGTACTGAAATAGGGAGTTCAGCTTTTAGAAGCTTTGAAGCATGCTTCAAAATATCCTCACACGAGCTGATATACTTCTGCAAAGTGACAGCTCTAGTTCGAACCTATAGATTGTGCATCTATTAACACTTGCAAGAGAAGTATAGTATGATAGTAAAATGCATGGTAGGTAACAATAAAATATCAACAAATCATAATATCCTAGAGATCAAGCACATTTTCCTTAAACAAGAGACTTGATTTTATCCACACAATTGACAAACCAATGTAGAGAACTGTTCTTGATCAGAATTAGAAAAATCAGAGAAAACAGTGTAAAGTCAGGAGTAATACCTCAAAGGAAGCAGTTTTCAGTTTAAGGGTCAATGTTCGCCCACACAGACCCTCCTTCTGCATGTCTGTTGATAGCATTTCAGCAAGCTCTACTACAAAGAACAAGTTTTTCAAAGCTCATATGCTAATGAATCAATATACCTAAAGTCTTATCGAATTCAGAAACTCAGCATGTGATCAACTATTCCTTTTGAAAAGTCATGAATGTGTAACGAATTTACGGCTGCAGTATGCAATCCAAATTCCAAACCAAATGAATTTCAGATACATGAGTTTCAACAAGAGGTTCCTGATATCCTAAAGCAATCAACTAGACTTATGATGACTACATTGAAAATATGAAATCCAAGAAAATTTCTTGATAGATAAACAATAATAGACAAGACAGATACCCAATCTTTTATGCAGTAGCACTTCATCTTCAGTAGCAGGAAACGTTCTCTCATTACTAATACTTTTCCGTGATCTTGCTTCAGGAGAATCTGTCTTCCCAATACCTAAACCTACAGAGAAAAAAAAATCTGCAGCAAATTGACAGAAAGTCACATATTAATAAATGAATCGAATAATTAGAATAAAACATATGATTAGAACGCATAAATTATGTCAGAAAACCTTAGGATAGACGATAGAGACTATTATTAAAAACTTGCCAAATAATAGCTGTAGAAAGAAGGATACAGATTTTTAAAAATATACATCAGAATAATCATAAAAATAGAAACATGTATGAACTTCAGTCAATTTTCCATGCAAATGCAGGAAAGTCTGAGTATGAGACTGTATGAACTTCAGTCGAATTGATATGTAACTCGCATATTTGTTTTGCATGTCCATCAAGAAAGCAGTAACATGGGAACAGATGGCTAACCTGCTGTGGACTCTGAAAAAAGAGCACAAAGGTAGCTGCCCTTCTCCAGCATCTGCTCACATGTGTTAATTTCAAAAACTCCCTTCAAAATATGTTCAGTGACCTTACCAATGCCCCCGATCTGCCAAGACCATTCATCATTATAATTTATAAATCACAAAGGCATCTCATTCAAAGACGAATATATATAGAACAGTTCTATCCACAACTAAGCAAAAACCAGTAGTTTGGAATCAGAAAACCACAATGATTGATGATATCGGTATACAATAATCTCATGTATACCTTTCTGATAGGAAGGGAAGATATGAAGGTCATAACAGCCATGCGGTCATTTGGCAACACATACTGTCCATTTGGCTTGTTTATGTCTGAGCAAACCTGTGAGAAATATGTCAATATTTCATCTAGAATAATGCAAAACAAGAAGAGTTAAAAAAAATATTATTGATGCCCATGTCTCTACTAGACAATATTAAACGTAGAAACTGTGGGCCGTGCAAAACAATGAATCAAAGAAAGAAGGTGTATAAACTTATGTGTTTTCACATAAAGGAGTCACCTATTTCAGTGTCACCAAAACTTGTAATTTAAAACTTTTAAACTAGGGTAACTGTCTGTGACTCATGATGGCAGTGTACAAGGCGGGTAAAACTTCAATATAAGAACTGATAAAAGACAACTGCCACTGTCATTTATGAGAGAATTTAGAAGATACACATAGATATTTTTAGAAAACTGGAAAATTAAAATAGAGTAAACTCTCAATTAGTTATTGACTTCGTAAGCATCAATCTAGTTCCTAACTTTAAAATCAATCACTTTAATCCTTGACTTAACAAATCAACTGTTTTGGTCCCTAGGAAAGGACTAAAATGATTGATTTTTTATAAAGTGATTTATTTTAAAGTCAAAGACTAAATTGATTGATGCTTACAAAGTGAAGGACTAATCTGTAGGTTACTCATTAAAATATGTAGGTTGCCCATTCCTAATTAATATGCAAGTGCAGTATTTCCTAAATGCATTTCATTTGAAAAAGAAAATGAAAAGAAAAGAAAAAACTTGCCAGCACAGAAGTGCATGCAAAGGGGCTGGTATATTCAGGGTATTCAGATGAAATAAGAATGATAAGGTGCCGTAAAGCTTTTACTTCAACAAATAGCTGAAAACATAGTTAGGAGGAAGTTTGACAAATAGCATCCAGAACCTTAGCAAGTAAACGATTTGGTGCCACTCCAGCACTACATGTGAGACCAGTCTCTTCGCAAACCCTGGCTCTGAGTTCTTCGGCAATCTACATATTCCAAACACACAAGAAACGGAGATTTAATAATACAATAAAGGTCTTTCATTACTAATTTAATACGAAGCACACACCAACTTACTTCTTCACCTTTGACATTCCTTTCTTTGCAAACTTCAGTTATATCAAGGTAGGCTTCATCCAGGCTACCAGCCAGGAAGTTGGGATCATACCTCTGGAAAACTAACAATAATAAGTTCACATTAAGCAACCATCAGTAATTAAAAGCCAAAGTTGCAACCCAAAATCATTCACGCAAAGAAAAATACCTTTTCTGGTCAAACCACTGTAATAAGTATACTTCTTGAAATCTGTTGGGACAAAGATTAATTCTGGACATAGCTTACGAGCAATGAACCCAGGCATGGCAGCACGAACCCCGAATTTCCGGGCCTATTTAAAGATCAAATCAGGATCATGAATTTCAAACATCCATCGGATCAATTTAGATTTTAGAATACTCAAAAACAAAATGAAGCTTATAATGTATTATTAACACATTAAACCTCATAATTGGCAGTGGATATCATAGACATGCTACCAACAGCCATTGGCTTGCCCTTCAATGCAGGGTTACTTAAAGTCTCAACGGCTGCATAGAAAGCATCCATATCTACATGTAACCAAATCCTCGAAAGATCACGCGAAGCTTCCAATTCAAGAATTCTCCTATCAGCCACCTGCATTGGGAAAACTAATACATTAAATTAATGCATATGATTCTAAAAACTTGAAAGCAGGTAAACACTTGATAGCAACAACCAACAAGTTAAGCAGGAAGCATACGTTTATGACTCAAAGATGAGTTACTTGAAAACAAAAACGTAAATACAGTCACCTTGCTATAAAAATAAAATAAAAATCAGTTAAGAAACAATGAGGATGGGGAATTCTCCTTTACTAGAAAAGACTCAAAAGATAATACTATGAAAATATAAATTCGATACTACGAAGAAAAATTGGTGCTTGATGATTAAGAATGCGTTTGGAAGAGTGTGCGAAAAATATACAAGAATGGCTTACCAGGTTTTGACTTCTTTTAATAAGTTTGACACCGTAACAAATCAAAATAAGTTATTTTAAACTTATTTAAACAAGTTTTATGATCAAATTTAATTTACAGTATAAATTATCGAATCAAAATAACTTATTCTATTAATTATGTTTGGTCTGGTAAATTACCTTGTGATAATGCGACAAGTCGGTTTGTGTAAGCTTTGCACACTGAATTCGCATGTTGTCGATTTTTTGCTTAATAAAAGCGTCCTTGCGTTCCTCGTTTTGAAAGTATTTGGAACCTTTGCTCATTTCATAGACAATCCTTTGTACTTTTTCCTTGTCAACCGCTTCCATTCCTTAATAATAACAACAAATACGATTTAGCAGAAGCAGAACAATTATTTATGAAATTGAAAAAGGAAAAGGAAAAGAGAAAAGACAGGAACCTGCTTTGGCGATAGTGTAAACAGTGTTGTAGGACTGCCATGGACGAGAGCCATCGCCATCGCCATTCGTATCGTTCTCGGTTCCCTCCATCGCCCTCCCCCGCGTAACACCAACCTTTCTCTTCTTTATAAAGCCCAACATTCTCCCTGGTTAAATAGTAAATATATATTATAAATATTTTATTATGTGGATTTCCCACTAAATTATTATAAATAGGGACTAATTCCCTCATAATAATATACTTCTTACATTCTTTTTAAACTCTCATTCACTCTCTACTCTCTTCAATTCTCCTCTCTTTCTTTCTCATTCCTTTCTTTATATTTATTTATAACATATTATCAGCACGAGGTTCTGACCAACTGATATCTAGTCAAGACTAAAAGAAAATGAATGCTCATGTGAATAACGAAGATATATGTTTCGCAAACAATGCAACAATTCATATAATTCTCAAGAATAAGAAATATTTTTACCATATAGTAAAACAAGAAGCCAATGTTAATATTATATCTGGTAGTATAAAAATAATTGAACAGAGCCAGTATTTTGTTACCTAGAGGAACAAAATTGTACATTGAAAGTACATTATATTCTATGAAGTCTCAAAGAAATTTATTGAGTTTTAAGGATATCCGCAGAAATGGATACCATATTGAGACCACAAATGAAGGAAATGATGAATATCTTTGCATAAAAAAGTTAATCTCTGATAAGAAATGTATATTGGAAAAACTGCCTTTATTTTCCTCCGGTTTGTACCATACATATATTAGTACAATTGAAACAAATGTCATAGTAAACCAGAAGTTTACAAATAAGAATAACTTTGTTATCTGGCATGAACGATTAGGCCATCCTGGATCAATTATGATGTGAAAAATAGTTGAGAATTCAAATGGTCATTGTTTGTCCACCAGACAAATTCTGCAAACTAAGAATTTCTCATGTGCGACTTGTTCTCAAGGAAAATTGATCATTCGGCCATCACCAATGAAAATTGAAAGTGAATCACTCACATTTTTAGAGCGTATACAAGATGATATTTGTGGACCAATACACCCTTCATGTGGACCATTTAGATATTTTATGGTTTTAATTGATGCATCAACTAGATGGTCACATGTATGCTTATTATCAACTCGCAACCAGGCGTTCGCGAGATTACTAGCTCAATTAATTCGTTTAAGAGCTCATTTTCCTGATTATCCAATTAAGAGAATACGCCTTGATAACGCTGGTGAATTCACATCTCAATCATTTAATGATTATTGTATGTCCATTGGAATTGATGTTGAACATCCTGTAGCATATGTTTATACACAAAATGGACTTGCTGAATCATTGATTAAACGTTTGAAATTGATAACAAGACCATTGCTAATGAGATCAAAACTTCCAATTTCAACTTGGGGACATGCAATCTTGCATGCAGCAGCACTTATTCGCATTAGGCCTACAAGTTATCATGAGTATTCCTTTTTACAATTGGTTCATTCATGGTAAAGAACCAAATATTTCCCATCTAAGAATCTTTGGAAGTGCGGTATATGTTCCTATTTCTCCTCCACAACGCACTAAGATGGGACCTCAAAGAAGGTTGGGAATATATGTTGGATATGAAAGTCCATCAATAATAAAATATCAACCCTTAACAGGTGATTTGTTTACACCTTGTTTTGTTGATTGTCATTTTGATGAATCTATTTTCCCACCATTAGGGGGAGAAAGTAAACAGTTGGATAAAAGGATCAGTTGGAATGAGATATCTCTCTCATATCTTGATCCTCAAACAAAACAATGTGAACTAGAAGTTTAGAAAATAATTAGTTTGCAAAGTTTAGCAAACCAATTGCCGAATGCATTTGCTCATCCAAAAAGAGTGACTAAGTCACACATACCAGTTGTTAATACTCCAATAAAGATTGATATCCCTGAAGGACAATCTAAATTTGTAAATGAGTCTAAAGCCAAAATAAAACGTGATAGACCTGTTGGTTCTAAAAATAAAAATCCTCAAAAAAGAAAAGTAAATAAAGAAGATGGTCGAATCGAGTATATAAAGACTCCAGTAGAGTCTCCTGACATAATCAAGGTTTCAAATCTAGAAGAAACCAAGGTACCTGAAATTGATAAAAGGAAAGAGATCTCTATAAATTATGTCATGGATGGAATACAATGGAATCGACATGAAATCGATGTTGATGAAATTTTTTCATTCAAATTAGCTCTTGATATTATAAATGATGATAAGGATCATGAGCCAAAATCTGTTAAGGAATGTGCACAAAGAAATGATTGGCCAAAATGGAAAGATGCAATGAAAGACGAGTTAAACTCGCTTGCAAAATGAAAAGTTTTTGGACCTGTAGTCCAAACACCTAAAGGTGTAAAACCAGTTGGATACTGAACTGTCCTTTACAAGGGATGTAAAGTTATGATTCTGAAACAGCTCAAAATGTACATGTAATGTCAATCTGATACAAGGATATGTTATACAGATGCAAATACGGAGTGTCCTTGTGTATTGGGCGGAGTATAATCCACACTGGGGCGGAGTGTAACTCACTCTGTGGCGGTGTAGTAGTCCGCCTTAAGTTGTTTTCTTTGCCTTGACACAATTGTTGGTGGTACCTGCAATTATTCTCCGACGCTCAAGTCAGTATTTCAGAATACTCTTAGACTTAGAAAGCAAATCTGAGAGAATTATGCAAGTAAGAGAGTGTAAGGTTTAGAATTGGGGATCCCCCATATACCTTTTTGCTGAGGTTTATATACCTGTTACTGGTGCTCCATTATTGGTGGGACCCGTTCCTTGTTTTCAGGCATTATGCTGGAAAGGTAGTGGGTCCCTACGCCGTTTGCAAGCACTGTTATTGTAGTGGGTATTTCCACTTACTTGGAAAGCGTGAATGCTTTATTATTTTATTTGTTTTCCCTTTAATGCGTGACAGCGTGATTCCCATTTTCAACCTCTCAAGACAGAGTCAATCTCGTGCCGGGGTTACAAGTATGGGCTCGCTACGCAGTATGGGAAATTCAATATTCCGCCTGTGTTGAGCCTATGGCTTGGCGGAGTAATATGCATTAGGGATATTTCATGCATGAGGTATTCGATATTTTCTTCCTTGGCGGAGTAACAAACCTTGGCGGGGTAAAACACCTTGGCGGAGTAACATGCCTTGGCGGAGTTACTTGCCCTGGTTGTATGTACTCCGTATAGAAACAATTATAATGTACTTGATGCGTACTTTTCTTGTTCAAAATGCTGATTTGGCAAAGTATTAAAGCCATGCTCTTGGGAGCCGGTGTTGGGACCGGATCAGATACAAATGGGTCTTTACAAGAAAAAGAAACGAAAATGGTGAAATTGTACGATATAAAGCAAGACTTGTTGTACAAGGTTTCTCATAAAGATCTGGTATTGATTTCGAGGAAACATATTCACCAGTCATGGATGCAACTTGTGACACCCAAAACCCAAATTACAAATTCTAATTAATTAACCCAAATTTTTGAAATAATTTTTTTTGCGTTTAAAGAATCATTTTGAAATTCGTAATTTAAATTCTGAGGTCACCTAAAAATTGATAAATGTGGAATATTATCATGCATACTAGTCGTGAACGAATAAAAATTGATAAATGTGGAATATTATCATGCATACTAGTCGTGAACGAATAAAACATAATACATTTATATAGCGGAAATGATAGATATGATTGTAGTACATGGTACATAATATTATTACAACACATTAAAATTCAAATGAAGTCAAAGTCCAAGCAATAAAACATAAAAGCTTCATTAATTGCATCACTCGTCATTCTGTGAAGCATGCACTGTAAAAATAATGTAAGAGTGAGATAGAATATAGAATAAATATAAAATAAGTAAAATTGCACAAACACAATCAACAAATAATTATGATATGATAAATATGCCAAACAAGGTCATTTACATTTAATAATCTTTAATTTAGCCAAATGATGTCATGCTGGATCCATTTTGATTTAGTGGGAATACTGCAGTAAAAAGTCTCATAGAGACACAAGTAAGACTTAGCATAATGCCACGAATCTCTACCCTTCGTAGCGCTCAAGTATCAAAGTACACAAGTAGGACTTAACATATACCATGAGTCCCTACCCTTCATGGCGTTCAAGTACCGAAGTACACAAGTAGGACTTAGCATAAACCATGAATCCCTACCCTTCATGGCGCTCAACAAAAATAAGGCTTTAACTCATCATAGAGTAACCCCCCACCAGGGCCGGCAATCATGGAACCCTTAAATTCCATGGTGCGTCCAAATGCTTATGATGCATGAATGCCTTTAATTCTCTTTATCAATTTAACATACCATGATGTCAATACTTCCATAATCACTTGAAAGCCATAAGTCCTCAAAAGACACATCACATATATCAATTCTCAAAATCATGGATTTACAGTTCAATAACATATCTCAATAAACCACAAGACATTCATGTATACATTAATTTAGTCATTCGTAATTATTCATCACAAAGATATATTGTATGGCATTCATAGGACACTTAATAACATCCATAATAATCAATAATCCCTCAATAATTCATAAATAAATCATTAACCACGTGGAAAAATATCATTTTCATCCATAATAACCATCATAGGTAAATTTTAGAAATTTACAAACGTAACACACATTAGTAAAAATGCCATAACGTGAGCAAATCAAATCCTTTTTAAGTAATTCTACTTTCTGTAGTTCTATAACAAAATTATCTACAACATTCATGAAGACCATAATTTTAAATTCCAAACAGAAACATCACATAATCACATAATAGTCAATAGGTTATCATTTTTCATTATCACCAATTGCTGGAAAATTTACTGGTTTGACAATCTTTAATAAATTAACTATAACTCATGGTCTAAAAATAATTTTTGAATGAGGTCAAGTTCTGTGTTTCAATAATTCCATTATCTATAATTTTTATGAAGACCAAAAATTCTAAATCCAAACAGAAATATCACAAATTCATAGTATACTAAACTATCTCAAAGAATGTAACAAAACATACATATGTTGGCAAATTCAACGTTTCTGGAGCTACAAAAATAATTTTGGCATGATACTAGTTCTACATTACTCATGACACAAATATCTAAAACTTTTATGAAGACACTAAACACTAATTCTCATCACAAAATTCTCAGTTTTAAAAATACAAACAGTGATTCACGTCAGCAGATTTTCAACATGAACATACTTCTGTATTTTAGGTATAACTAGAGCTACAAATATCTTTTTAACTTGAAACCACTTTCTATAGATCCATAACATAAATATCTACAACTTTTATAAAGACATCAAAGTCTAAATATGTATGTATAATTCCCATAATTTTAATATTTACACAAAATAGAAGGTAAATATTCCAGAACGGCCATACTTTAGCATTTTTGCAATAACTCGAGCTATAGGCATCCAAATCATGTCATTCAAAGCTCAAAATTCATATAACACATAGTCTACAACTTTGATGAAGAAATAAAAGTCAATTTCACACGTTTTCAGCTTCAAAATTAAGTAACAAGTTACGGAAATAAATATGGAAATCCTAGAACAGCATACAATTCTACCCATTCCATATTTATTCACAACCCTATCCCCTCTTACCTTAATGGAGGATCCTAAAGTGGTTGAAAGTGTTCTCTTATTGTCCTAGCTTCAGATCAAGAGGGACTTTGATGGAGAAAATGAAAGAAAATGAGAGAGAGACTTCACTAACTTTAGCTTGTTCTAAGAATTCAGACTTGGGAACAAGATGTAGTGATAGTTTAATCATGCAAATGACAAGTGGGGGATAAGTTTTTCATAATAGGATTGTAGTGAGATGTTAGGTACATTAATTGTGGTGATAATGGAGGTTTTAGGTAAGAAAAATGAGCTGGATTGTTGACCATTTCCGCATCCTACATAATGTAGCTTGTATGATTGAAGTAAATATCAATTCTGACACTATTTCGGTATTTTGGGCATATCTCTCCAATATCTTAATGGATTTTAACAAATTTGGTCTTGTTGAAAAGCTAAGACAACGGGGAATAACTTTTCAAATTCAGACTCTAACTAGGCATTAAAATATGTACAAGATGATATGATTGAAGTAAAATATCAATTTTGACACTGTTTCGGTATTTTGGGCATATCTCTCTCATATCTTAATGGATTTTAACAAATTTGGTCTTGTTGGAAAGCTAAGACAACGAGGAACAACTTTATAATTTACCATATTTCCAAATTCGGATTATAACTAACAATTAAAATGTGTACAAGATGACGTATTTTGAGTGGAGTATGTGGTAATTTGATGAGAGTAATTGGAAAAGCCAAAGAAATTAATAACTAAGAAAATAGGTAATAAGTTATTTGATTAACTTTTACCTAAGGTATAAAGTTAAAATTATTTACCATGATAAAAGATTAAATTAAAGATGTTGTCCTAACCAAAATTTATATAAAAAGTTGAGATAAAATGGATAATATCATTGATGGTCTAAATCAAAATGATTATACATGAGAATAAAATTTTTAGGATGTTACACAACTACTTTTCGATACTTGATAAGTTTGGCAATCCGTGAAAGGCTTGACTTACGCCTTATGGATGTTGTTGCAGCATATTTATATGGCTCACTTAAAAATGAGATCTATATGAAACTCCCTAAAGGATTTAATTTTCCTGAAGCATACAAGACAAATCCTCAAGAAAGTTTGATGATGCATGATTTAGCCTTAATTCCTTGCTTTAAATGTGTATAATTTGCCATTGCTAATTGTGTAATATTATGCATTTTAACACATTTTCATAATTCAAGCTTTATTTAATATTAAATGAATTATGCAATAATCTTTAAATGGAAATAATAAATCTTACTTGATTTCCCTTATATTGTAGTGAATAATTGAGGTTGCAATTGGGAAATTATGAAATTGAGCATCAGGTCTGACGCGTAGCGCCAATACCACACGTAGCGTGGAAGCAAATTCGCAACACTGACGCGCAGCGTCAAGACCACGCGTAGCGTCAACAGTGACGAGGATCCCATTAACAGGCTGTATGCAACTTCAGAAGTGGGGGATTTATTTATATTAAAGCACTTATTGGCCAATCCATTACAGACATACGGCACTATCTCAGTGGGGAACATTCAGCACAAGTGTCCAAGCATTATTGAAGAATTATTGGATGAAATAATGTATTCTGAGTCAGAAACCCTCACGCGTAGCCTCACAATTACGCGTAGCGTGGAAGCATATTCGCAACGCTGACGCGTAGCGTCCTGCTGACGCACATTCACTATAAATAGGACCATTGCCAAAGGCTTGAAAGACACCTCAATTCACGTTTCTCTCTTTTCTCTCTTTGTTTCTATAAGCATCAGAGGAAGGCACAAAGCCTCCTCCTCTCTTCTTCCCCCTCTTTGCTCCATTCCGGGTTAGTTTCTTTTCTTTGTAGTTGTTATTATGGAGGGCTAAAACCCTAGATTGATTTTCTTGGAGAATGTTGTAATGTAATTTTGAGGTCATTAATTTTAATATAGTATGCTTTTATTATTGTTATTTCTTCATAATCTTTCTCTACTTATTTAATTCCATTTTGTTTAATTAAATTTGTATGCTTAATCGGTTTAATTATTCAAATGGAATAAAATAAGATTTTAAATTAGAATGGATTAAGGAAATATGCATGCTTAATGAATATTTTCATAATCACTTTTAATAATTATGGTTTGCTTAATTCCATAATTTGAGAATAGATTATGTATATAGGCGATGTTCTTATGTATGCTCAATAATTCCTAGATTTTACGATCTTGACTCCTTTTGCTTAATTAGGATGCTTGATTAAAATATTCATTTTTAAATGAAAGTAAAGGAATTGTGAATTGAAAAAGACGCTTAGTTGATTAATTCAAATTGAGCTAAGAAATTAACAGTAATGAAAGTATACAAATTATCTTTAGTGAACCAAGGATAAATTTATTTACAATACTCCAAGAAAATCAATCGCTTGTTAATTATTGTTTTAAATTCCATATTTACTTTATTTTAATTTTAATTGTGATAACAAAAACCAATCAAACCCCCCCCCCCCCAATTTTATGTTTGTTAAACTTATGTTTGTAAAAATGTTAGTTGATGAGTTTTTATATTTAATTGTTAAAAATTAGTTTAAGACTTGATTTTTCCTAAATTTTTGTGTTGATCCGTGAGAGAACGACCTAGGTTGACACCCTAGTACTACATTAATTAATTTTAATGTACTAATTTGACGGAATAACGACTGTAAAAATATTCACGTCAAAGTTATTCAATTAAATTGAATAAATCTCTTTACGAACTGAAATAATCTGGACGTATGTGGTACAACTGTCTCAGTGAATATTTTTTGAAAGAAGGGTATAAAAATGACCTGATTTGTCCATGCGTTTTTATGAAAAGATTGGGAAAAGAGTTTGTTATAATTGCAATTTATGTAGATGATTTAAACATCATCGAAACTCCTGAAGAGCTTTCAAAGGCTGTAAATTGCTTGAAAAAGGAATTCGAGATGAAAGACTTGGGAAAAACAAAGTTTTGTCTCAGATTACAATTAGAATATTTAAAGGAAGGAATTTTGATGCACCAAAAGACTTATATAAAAAAGGTGCTTAAGAGATTCTATATGGATAAATCACACCCATTGAGTAGTCCAATGATTGTAAGGTCACTTGAAGTGAACAAAGATCCTTTTCGACCTCAAGAGAAAAATGAAGAACTACTTGGTCCTGAAGTACCATATCTTAGTGCAATTGGTACACTAATGTATCTTGCTAGTCATACAAGACTTGATATATCATTTGCTGTCAATCTATTAGCAAGACATAGTTCTTTACCAACAAAAAGACATTGGAACGGGATTAAGCACGTATTCCGCTACCTTAGGGGTACAATGGGACATGGGTTTATTTTTCCCATATGTATCTAAGGCAAACCTAATTGGTTATGCAGATGCGGGGTATTTGTCTGATCCGTATAATGGTTGATCACAAACAGGATATTTGTTCACATGTGGTGGTACAACAATTTCATGGAGATCTATAAAACAAACGATCACAGCAACATCATCTAATCATGCAGAGATTCTAGCATTACATGAAGCAAGTCGAGAATGTGTTTGGTTGAGGTTTATGATTCAACATATTCAAGAAACTTGTGGCTTGCATGCTGGAAAACTACCACCAACAATCTTATGTGAAGATAATACAGCTTGCATTTCCCAGTTAAAGGAAGGTTATATTAAAGGAGATAGAACAAAACATATTTTACCAAAATTTTTCTTTACTCATGATCTCATAAAGAATGGTGAAATAAATGTCCAGCAAGTCCGATCATGTGAAAATTTGACAGATATATTTACAAAATCATTGTCAACCAAAGTCTTCGAGTAACTAGTATAGAATATTGGTCTTCGATGCTTACATAAATGTTCTGATGAGGGGGAGAACTAAATATTGCTGTAAAGAATGTTGTACTTTTTTTTCTTCACTAGGGTTTTATCCCACTGGGTTTTTCCTAGTAAGGTTTTAACGAGGCACATTCTAAAATAGGACATACAAGGGGGAGTATTATAAATATTTTATTATGTGGATGTCCCACTAAATTACTATAAATAATGACTAATTCCCTCATAATAATACACTTCTTCTATTCTCTTTAAACTCTCATTCACTCTCTACTCTCTTCAATTCTCCTTTCTTTCTTTCTCATTCCTTTCTCTATATTTATTTATAACAATATACACCCCTTTCAAGAATCAAGATGTAAATAAATATAACTAATCTTTTTTGGTTTCACAATAACTATAACTAATCTAGTAATATTTTATGCTGAGAAAATTATATTTGATAGCGTTTGCTACCAAAAAAATGATTTTTTTATTTTTTTATAAAAATTTTGTTTTTCATATAAGATAATTTTTAATTTATTATCTACATTTATTTATTTTTACAAAATATACTTATAGCCATAGTAATGGAGTATAAGAAGTTCATAATTTCTAATATTTGGTTAATATTAATAGGTGTATTACATGTTATCTTTTTATATTTTTTGGGAAGTTTTATTTTCACAAATCAGAAAAAGTAAGATTCAAGTTTTAAAAATATAAATAGTTGTCAAAGTTTTACAGAAGTAGATTTTTATTTTCTTTATAATTTTATTCCTATATTTGATTTAAGTAAAATATTCTTAACAATATAATGTAAAATTTTAAATTACACATGCTTAAAATATAAAGTCATGATTATAAAATTGAACTTCCAATATCAAGGGATTAAAGAAGTTAAGAAATTATTTTTAAAAACATTCCAAAATTTTTTATTCCAGAATATAATCTTATTACCAATATTTTCATCGAACCTACTCGGAAATATTAAAATCAAATACCACATGCCAAACATCTTCTAAAAAGTATATAAAAAATCATCAATAAATTAAATATATCTAACTCAAATAATTAAATGACTCAACTGCCCACTCCAACATATTTTTAGTAACAGTTTATGACACAACATCAAATATTCTATCATTATGTATTGTTGTAATTGAAATTTTTTTCATATATGCTATAGCCTTCTGTAAATTAAACAGAATTCAAAATTTCTGTGAAAAGAAAAAACATCGAACTTCATACCGTTAATAAATATTTTTGAATTCAAGTAAAATCTTAAAATGTAAATCAACTAATTCAAATTTCGTGTAGACAAATAATATATTTAACTAAGATAGCTATTAACTATACCAAACACGTTAAAACAACATATGACACTCGAATATAATAGAAAGAATAATTGAATAACACATTCATAGAAACCATAGTATAAGGACAACATATGACACACGACTGATCTTAGGCAAGCACCGGCTCAAGCTATATCTCATCACTTGAGAGGGTTATAAACTAACAACATTCACATGGTTACATTTCCTTGCTTCAACAAATTCTATTAAGCTCTCTCTCCCTGTCAGAAGACGGATCAGACGAGCAGCTGTAAATACAAATTACAAGGCACCGGAAAATGCCAGGTACCCCAGGGACCAGGAACCATAATATCACACAAGGAAGAGGATGGCTCATAGAACTTCTATATCAGGAACCAGCTTGGTTTGAAAATCCCTCAAAATCTGAGCCGAAAACAGCAGAAGCTCCACCATTTCAAGCCCGGCAGCAGACACAGTATCCATTTTCTCATTACCGCATTCCTGGTGCCCAATACTGCCCACACTATCTCCAATGGAACCAAAATCTGTCTCAACTGACCAACTGATAGGTAAGGAGCTGCCAAGAGCAGTTCTTAAAAGTTTTGCCTCGCTAATAACACCATTGAGGATTTCTGAAACACCTGAAATTGTACCTTCAGACGTCACAGACTCCTTGGCCTAAAAACCATATCAAGCAGGTAACCTGTGTTAGCATGTTATTAGAGCTTTCAAGTTTCAAAAACTATACATGATAAGATTTAGCACTATTTACATGCATGCTAGCAGCTGAGTTTAACAAGATTTATTTATGACCTAAAAACATGCAATCCCACCATGAGGAGGCCTCCCCACCCCACCCTACCCCCCTTGACAATTTTAATAGCTCTGGAACAAAGTAGGATACCTTTAAAAGAGACAGACGAAGCCTATGAATTGATGAAGTTAAATGCTCCATGCTTTCCATGCTTTCTTTAAGTGTTGCATTTTCTATCTTCATTCTGATAAACACAAGCAAACTATGTAAGAAAACGGGAATAGAAACACTATGTTGTCATAATGTTATCTTAAAACAGATCAAATACATCTAACAAAGCTTAAACTGTCCAGAATCCCAAAGGTTAGGTTGAGTGAAGTATGACACGTTCTCACATCTAACAAAGTCATAGATTTGAGCCCCTACTTCTCTCCTTGAGTACATAATTTATGAGTGCTCTGAGTCCAAAGCCTTTTTCACTGCCTTGGACTGGTGCACCATCTGCCAACCCTAAAACTTTCATTGCCATAAAAAGGAAAATCTATCCAGCCACAAGTCCACAACCATCCATTGAAAAAATAAAATCAGAGGAGACTCTAAAAATTAACACATGCCTTGCAAAATCTATATTGCTGGATCTCTGATCGAAGAATTTCCCTTCATTATTTGGACTACTGTCAACTTCATTTCCACTATTATCCAAGGGGCCAATCCATCGTCTCAAATATGATTTCTTCAGTAAGGTTTTCAAAGTTCCATCTTTTTCACGAATAACAAGCTTTCTTTCGCCAGAGTGAACCACACCTTTCCCTTGTTCAGTCTCATGACCCAATTTTCTGCACATGCATTAGAATGAAATCTATATTCTTCAAAATGGCATTCAACAGTAATGAAGAATAATTTTTTTAAGCTAGCAGGAAAAAGACATAAATATGGAGGGATAAAATACTACTGACTGCTGACTAAGAATCCAACTGGTGGGAGGGAGTAAATACTTTAAGTTTAGAGGGAGAGAAACATTTGTATTCTTATATATTGCAGAAATATATTCTTACTTCGTTGAGCATGCAATGCAATAAGATAGATTTTCAAATTGGATTTGTTAAACCATAGAGATTAGAAAGGAAATACCAACAGAGAGTATGGAGGGGGAAATGCAGGTGTAGGAAGGACAATCAGAGCCAATTAGGCATTGACACATTGAAAGTATGGGTTTTTAGGTAAAGAGGAGGAGAAAGAAATTAAAGATAAATTGATATTGAAAGGATTATAATGTGTTGGTGTGTACCTAAAACCTAGAGGACTATTCCCTATTTATACTGATAATGATGTCATATAATTATGGAAATAAATCACAATAATAAATGAAAATATGTTAACTAATCTTAAGGGATATGGTAGAAATACGAAACTAATTCTAAATAATAATCTAGCATATTATCAGTTATGAAGCACAGATTTCGACAGACACCGTCTACAACATGGGCACGGACACTTTGACAAGGATATTGTCAAAAATACATGACACAGGCAGACTGCACACACATACATATTTAATATTTTTTAATTATATTCTAAGTTTAACTTATATATGTTTAGTAATGTAAATGTGTAATCATCTATGTGGCATATAAAAGTGTTAGACTATCAACACTTATGTGTTCGAGTCATTAACAAATAATTGTTGGTGTCTGATACGTGTCGAATAAATGTTGGTGTCAGACACGGGACACATCAAAATGAAAAGGTGTCCCTGTCCGTGCTATATATCAGATATGATAATATAATTTCATATATTCTCATAGGCATCATGAAGATTTTATGAAAACAAGTTTCAACAAGAAAAAGAAAAAGAAAACATTGAGCTTCATACTTTGGTATCTTAAAGGTTAGTGTAATTTTAAACCCCAAAAAATCTGGTACACTATTTTCCACGGAATATATTTCAGTTCTTCACATGATGTCCAGTTGTTGAGCATGAACACAATCAAAATAATTCATCAATGTAGTGTTTGGCCAGCTTTTTTGAGTTTCTATTTCCTTAAAAAAAGGAGTCTGCCCAGAGTTTCTTTTAAATGAACAAACGTCCAAAAGATGGAGATTCTTTAGAAGCTGATTGGAGGGGCTTCTTTTAAGAAAAGCCCAGAATAGCATGGCCAAACACTACCTTAGATGTAATGAAAGTACAGTAGACAAGAAAGCATGTTATTTGCAACTTTATCCTTTAAAACAGAGAACAAAAGTATAGAAGTACTGCTTTTCTCTAATATTCTATGGATATTGTTGTTCAAAAAAAATGCATGTATGAATTGAATTCAGTACAAAATTACAGAGTAATTGAGTAGAAAGATAGAGAGATGCAAAAATATTGAATTAATAACCATCATCATAAAAATAATCATACTCCAGAAGTAATTGATGCTCCTGCTTTAATTGTGCGAAATCCATGAGAGCCTTCACCTTTTCATTAGTAACCTGAAATTTAAAAAACAACAAATAAAACCCTACTTGTAAACAATGGTTAACATCAGGATCCTTGCACAGATTCTAAAATATGATTACTCTGGTCCACAATTCAAAGGCACATAATACTGTTTTACATATCTTGAAGATGTCAGCATAGCTTCATAAAAATATGAATTTAAAAAATAACAAAACAAAAATTGAAGAAAAGAACATACTAGGCAATAAGGTAGATAATGCAAACATGCAACTAATTTTCTTCTCAGACCAATATAACATAGTATGTATAGTGTACATAAAAAAACCATCCATTTTCTAAACTCTACCAGCAACTAGCCACTAACATCACAGCAGTCTCAGTGTTCCAAGTGTCTGAAGCAATGACGTGGCAAACAATTACCTGCAACAAGTTCCTCTGAAGTTCATCAATTTTTCTTTGAAGGGCAGAATTCACATTTCTCTCCAACAGATGTCTCTCTTCCTGCTGGGATAAAAGTAATAATGCAGCAACCTGGAATATAAAGCATGTAAACATGAAAAAGCTAGATTACAAATATATTAGAAGCACACATACTTTGATTAGTAACAAGGAAAAGAAAAACTAAAAAAATGAGGAGATTTTTAAGATGATGTAAACCTTCTCTTGCAATGCCACTGACAAGGCATCAGACAAATCACCTTTACCACCAGCATCTGCTGGCATTGAGCTAGGACTATTCATCTGTATGGAGTAATGGAAAAACTTGGTAAATTCCAAGGATTAATCTTTCAACCGTCAACACCAATAAGGGGAATAAAGCTAGACTGTAATCTAGACCATGTAAGGACATTTACATTCCAGGTTAAAGTTATCCGAACACTATTATAAGGAAAACTATTGCAGCTATTACACCAACATGATTAACTCATCTAAATTCCAAAAGAAAAATTTTGCATTCTGTTATCGAGAGGGACAGATGGTTAATTTTCACTTGAAACTTGCAAGTAATTGGGTGGGTATGAAAGTAATAAATCTGCCCAAATATCACTTGAAGAATATGATCACACTGGCTCCATTGTGCTCAAAGTGACTGGCCCAATTTCAGCTTGAAAATGATCAAACTGTGGTCCAAGAAAAACTCATTTTCCTGGGATCTTCTGTTATTCTGCTCCTTAACTTGTCTTCTTTTTAGTTCTTCGGTTTTTATTCACAATGCTATAATAATTTCAATTCTCGTTTGGGCAAGTCTTCATGAAAAGTATGTAACTGCAAATCTGTAATTTTGAATAATATTAAATAAATCATATTCATTTGCTACCTTATGCACTATTAACTCTAGTTTTTCTACCACCACCTAAGGCTACAAGAACACTATATGCTATTAAGATAGAATAGATGTCCCTTTGAGAAAGGGATGCAGTACAAGCATGACATTTCAAACCTTGAACTCTGAAACAGGTTTAGCTTGAGGGCTTATATGCACATCCCGACATTCATGCTCTTCTAGTTCTTCATCTCTTTGAGGGGTCAAATTTGATGCAGTACTCTGATCAAACCTCCTGACTCTTTCATCAATCACATTAATTAAGGATTTAATACTGGATTCTCCATCACTAAGCACACTCATAATATGATCCCTACACTTGGAATGATAATGTTTTAAGTCTGCAATGTCATTTTCAATCACTTTGCCCATGGAAATCTGCAAACAAGTCATTACAATTCAGTATAAGCATATGTAATAAAATGACTTTTTTCCTGTTAAATTTTGAAAGCACTCACTTGTTTCTTTTCCAGTAAACTGACTCTCTTCTTCAAATGATTTTCAATTTCCAAGCCCTAAAGCATCCAGAACAGAAAAGGAATTACTGATGATTAATAAGGTTTAACAAGGCAGTAATAACAGAGGTAAACTAGATCGTACCACCCTTAGTTTAGTTTGAAGATAATCCATGGAATTCTTCAGTCTCTCCAGCTGTTCTTCTAATGCACTCTGTCTGAGAAATTGTTATTCACAATATATACAGAACATAGAATCTCAAATTCTCAACACAATAATTTCCCAGGCATGTAACAACAGTAATCTGTTGTCCAAAAGCAAAGACCATGCCACTTCCAACTAGGTTTGAAAGGATGAGGGGGAGTTTTAGCATGTGCCCTACTGGAGACCATACTGAATAACCAGCATAAGGAACACATCACTCACTAATCAAGGAAACAGAATATCAGAGTTTTGAAATCTTACAATGTATTTAGATGTGGAATCATCATTGAAACTCCACAACTCCTCACGGTCACCCAAAAGACATGCACATTTCTCCTCCCAACTTGCATCTGCAAATTCTTCTGAAGAATGTTGCCTGATCTGAAAGAACTTATTAATTACCTGAAAAGCCATCCATAACAAGTATAAAGAGAGAGGCCCAAATAAATTCATAGCCCACAGCGAACTACCAAACAATGAGAATAGATATCATTAACACACCTGAATGCTAATATAGTAATACTCTTAGCATATAAAGTGTGTTCAAGTGAGCATTTCAGAACTCAGTTTCATATTTTCTTGATTTTGAAAAATTGATTTTAATTAAAAATAAGTTAATTGCAAGAGAATTATGTATGAAAACTTGTATATCTTGGAAGCAAGAACACCACTCTGCCCCCAAGGCCTAAGCCTCCCAAATTTCTTTGCAGATTTGATGTCCATTCTTACCCAGCTCCTACCAGGTTCAAATGCGTGCTTAGGAACAAACTTGATTTTAGTCTTAAATAAAATAACCAAACATCATTATTATTATTATTATTATTATTATTATTATTATTATTTTGCATAGTAACCTAGATGCTCCAAAGTATGTCATAGTTTATTAAAACAATAAAGATTTCAATAGCACAAAAACATCTAGTTTTCTTATTAAATAGCAAAACTAACAAATAATAACAAAATAGAGTCATGTATTCTTAATGCCATAAGAAATATTTTGTTATATATTGCATAGTGATCAGTGAAGAAATTAAAATTTATATGAAATATGTAGAACAAGTCAGCTTTTGGAACATTACTTATGTACTAGAGACCATTATCAGCTCTGCATGGAATGACAAAGGATGAATGAGTGAGGGAGAGAACAAGAACACTACCTTCTTGAAATTTTCATTTTGCTGCATATGCACTGCTTGATCATTCTGTAAAGCATCATTCAATTCCTTTAGTTTATGACAATCTGAGGCAAGTTCCTCCACCCTGTGTTACAGATAGATTGTAAGTAAAATGAAAAAAGGTTTTCCCAGGTAAAGCATTTCCTACATGTAGTAAGAAACAAAATAACATAGAACAGTGGTAAAAAAATCATATAATATTGACATAAGTTTGAACCTTTTGATTTTTCTTAAGAAGCTACCATGTAGTAAGAAAATAATCAACTGCTCTAACAGAACATGGTCCTCTATGTGAAGAGGTTGAACACAAGTACAGGTGATGTAGTTTTGGAAATCAATTCAACAGAAATAAATGTAGAAGAGACCATGAAAGTATAGCATTTTCATTTTTCAATATAAAATCTATTAAATCACTTCAAATGGAAAATTGGTTTTGAGGAAAAGTCAAACACATCTCTTCCATTGAACAAAGGTTATTATTACAATTCTTGAGTGGATCCCAGCGATTTTGTCTCAGATATTTTGCTAAGTCAAGCATAATCAAGCAACAACTGAACCATAACGTCATCTAATTAGATGAAATTTTTAAAAAATGGATCTTTTTTGGGACCTCCTATGTCATCTACCTTTCTCTTTCATCTTTCTATGCACAAAAAAGATAGAAAGATCGAGAATACCTCTTATAGATTCCATTTATTTGTTGTGACATTGTCTCTTCCTTTTCTTTGACCTTTTCAGCCTGTTAGTATCTCAGAGAATTTGAAAATATCAATTACAGCAAAACAATGGAATAGTAATATATAGAAAATGAGATTTTTCTAATGAAAGACAGCAAAGACTGTAACCTCAATAATTGCTTGATCCCTTTCAGCGAAAGCAGAAGCCACACAACCCTGGAAAAATTTAAGCTGCTTCTCAGCTTCCATATTCTGAAAACACGAAATTGAAGTCATTATTCACATTATTCCTTATGTACGACGACGACGTAGTCAAAGTGCATACCAAAACCATGAACCTCACGAATCACAACAAAAAAAAACATGTTATCTCTATTAATAAACTCTGATTTTTGTGCATGAAATTTATAAAATTGGATCAAGAACTCATTCCATCATGTTCTTTGCCATAAGTTATTACAAAATTTTCAAAAAAAAGTACAAAAAATTTCAAATGAATAAATGTAGAAAGTAATATTTGTTTGTAATTTGGTATCCAAACACTCCACAAAGTTGTTAAAGCTGGATAATATATTCACAATGTAATCTCCATGCTAGAGTGTATAACAATAACATTATGGAGTACAATAGGAGGGGAAAGAGAGAGACCTTTGAAACTTCAGCACTGTGTAGATCTGCCAGTTGACTCTGGATACAGAAAAGTAAGTATGCAAACAAAATAGAATATTTAAACAACAGACAAAAATTCAATAACTCACTTTAATTCTATAAGCCTCAGAAAGCTCCTCCTGTAGATTTAGATTGTCTCTTGTGAAAGCAGCCAACTTCTTTTTCAAGCTCTCAATCTCCTGCTCCAATCCAGCTGTCCTAATTGGACATGGACATCAATATAATGGATACTCTTTTGTTGGGTTTTAGCAATAGATACTCATTGTACATAGATTTCCTAACAGATAAAGGAAAATAAATAGAATAATAGATACCTTTGGAAATGCATTCGAGTAGCCACAGCAAGATAGCCAGGCCCAGAATGCTGCATGCACAACTGTTCAATATCTTTGCGCAATTCATCACGCTCTACAAAATTATATACTACTCAGTAAGTTTTAAGCGTATGGTAAATGATTCTAAATTTTAAAGCCAAATAAAAGTTTACAAAATACAAAATCAAGAGTATAGTAACTAGAACTAGAAGCACATATTTACAACTTACAATAGTCCCAACGGTAAAATGATTTTCTGAATTATCGTTTAGAGTTTTCACAGTATGAAACAATAATAGGTTAGTGAATGAAGCAGCCCAAAGAACAAGGCTTTGCCTTGTCTAGTCTGGGATTGCAGAAATGGAGGAATTACAGGCAATGATATTGTTGTGCCGAATTGTCCAGGTATTGGGATAGAAATGAACTCGTTCAATGATATGTTAACACTCTTGGTCTCAAAATACACAAATATACTATAGAATTTCAACTTATAATTCAACTTAACTTCTCCCACAAAACTATGATAGAATTGAATAACATACAATAGTCAACCAAATCGACATTGGTCTAATGTTCTGTACTTCTGTTCCAACTAAAAACCATAGATTATGTTATAGTTAAATTAATTTGTGAAAAAAGTGCAAATACCTTGTTCCAGTTGTCGAATACGAGCCAACAATGATTCATCATCCGTACTCCCAGCCATTCTGAACATAATAGATCACAGATTCATAATGAAAATTAAATAACACACCCAATTTCACCACGCAATTATATTACAAATCTAAAAGGGGGGTAATTCTGCTAAACCCTAAACCGAATTCTGCTAATTACTTCAAATTAAAAGGTGGCGAGAAACAGGTAAGAACGAATTCAGCTAATTTCTTCTAAAAGCAGAAAATCGAAAGAAGAAGCACGGCTCAACTTCTACCTCCACCCCCCAAAACAAAACGAAACTTATTGGTAGAAAGTCAATGGTAAAATGCAACAACGACAAGGATGAAACTATGTATGTGAAGGTGAGTTTGGGAGCATGGAATGCATTTACCTAAGAAAAAATTCAAACAAATAATCTTCAAAGAGAAGCCGATAAGCTCATTGAAACCCCTGCGCTTTATGAAATTGAAATTCTATCAACTTCGATAAGTGTTTCCTTAGCAAATGAAAAATAGCCAAGCGACAAGACGATTTGACGATGTACAGTGTTTCGTGCAAACACAAACACTGTATCGTCAAATATTAATTGTTTGTTAATCATGATTTTTCATTTCCCTTTAATACACGTTAATTATGAAAAATGTTTATATTTGGATTAGATTTTGTTTTGAGATATTTTAGGGTCTGTTTTGTAGACATGATAAGTGGACACGGTTAGTCACCGCCTTTCAAATTTCAGCTAATAGAATTTTTCTGTCTATCTATATCTTTTTAGAATAGTAATAAATAGATTTCAAATGTATACACACGAATAAATAGGCATCTTTGCTAGAATTAGTGGATAACTGAAAGTTAAAAAATTAACTGATAACTTCAAATTAATAAACTAGCTTATTATAATATATATATATATATATATATATATATATATATATATATATATATCTTTTTAAATTTGGTATAACTGATTTTTAAAAATATATATTAATGAGATAAAAGTATAAGAAAATAAACAAAATTAAAACATATAAGTTTAAATGTTATTTTAAATAGCTTGTTTAAAAATATTACAAAATCATTAAAATAAGTTTTTTTAACACACTTTTAAACAAACAATTATATTGAAATGGAAATAGTATGATCAATTTCTTTAGAATTTCAACTAATGATTTTTCTAAGATAAATTACTCTGGGACACCATAACATTTAATCTATACTTTTCACGTATATTCACCAAAAACAAAATAGATATACTTTTCACCTTCAAGCAAGAGCAAGAATTGGGATGAATTTCATTATTAAATTACTAGTTTTATCTAAATCATTTCGTTATCGAGTTTGGATAGAATAATTTAGATCTAATGGAATGTTAATACTATATTTATTTTATATATTTTGTTTTTTCTATTCGAAATTGAAGTTGTGAGGTTAACGACCTGTTTGATAATCCTTTGAAAAATATTTTTTTAAAATTTTTAGAATTAAAAATTTATTTATGAATTATTTTATGGAGATTATTTTTAAAAACTATTTTATATTTTAGCTTTTTTAAAAGTAGAATATAGGAACAAGTTTTAAAAGTTTTTATTTTCGTTTTTAGTTTCTCTTTTAAAATTTAAAAATCTCTTATTCTTTAATTCACCCTCTCATTTTCCTTTAAAGTCCTGTCACTTTTATTTCTTCTTCTTCCATATTGCCCCACTATACTTCATTCTTCTTCATCGTCACCATCATACACCTCATTCTTTGCCCTTATCATCACCCTTATTTCTTATTTCGTCTTCTTCAAGCCTCATATGTATCATCACCACCATCTTTACTTCCATCATAGTTAAGACCATGTGCTTTTGTTTTTGTCTACTTAGATTTCTATGTTTGGGTTTTTTGAATTAAAAAAGTAACAAAAAAAAGTAGTTAAATATGTTTTCCTTTTTCCAGTTTTAAAAACAGATTTATCAAACAAGTTTGTTTTTTTCATCTTATTCTTAAAAACAATTTTTTAAAATTATATCTCAAAATTTTATTTAAAAACTAAAAAAGAAAAACTGAATTTAATCCTAAAGTTTTTTTATATAAAAAAATGGTAAAATATACACATGGTCCCCCACGTTTTATAAAAGTCACAATATGGTCCTATAAGTTTATTTAGTAACAGTCTGGTCCCTAACATTGTTAACTTGTGTCAACGTTTTCCTTTTTAGTAACGCCGTTAAAAGGGTGTGGTTAGTCATTGACCTGGCATGAGTTGTAGGTGACATGGCATTTTTTTGCAATAGATCCGTTTGAGGGTTTCTTTTTAAGAGAAAGGAAACTAAGGCATTTGGATTAAAGTTGATCTTCTTCTCCATCTGTATCTCCATCGTGTTCTTCATCTGCTTCATTATCATCTTCTCCATCTGCTTCTGAGGCTTCGTTGTGCATCTTCGTCCCCCATCTGAACCTGCAAGTGACTTTTTTTCCTTGTCCATCTCTTTTGGTATGGATTCCCAAGGTTCATTCTCGAGGAGTGGAACGAGTGGGACGAGTTGGATCAATCGAAGGACAGTGAGTGGGGTTGAAGTTCCAATTTGTGGATGTCTCGAGGAAGCTGTGTTATGCACTGTAAAGACAAGTGAGAATTTTGGTAGACGTTTTTGGGGCTGCAAAAAATACAAGGTATAAACAAAAAAAAGTGTTAGAAAATGAGGTTTTTTTATGGAGGTTGTTGTTTAATTATACATTTGATTTGCAGGATGGTGAAGGTTGCGGTTTTTTTTAATGGAAAGAAGTGGGAGATGTGGCTATGGTTGACAAAGAGTTGTTGATACTAAGATTAAGGAGGAAACTAGTGTCCATGCAAGGAGCATTGAAGAAGCTAAATAAGATGAATAAATTACTGCTTGTGATCCTAGGTGTTAGCTTTGCTGTGAATTGTTGGTTTGTATTTATGGTTTTTTTCATGGTTGGGGGTAAAAAGGACAGAGAATTGTACTGAGTAATTAGTGTGTTGGTGGGGTTGAGGTTGTACTACAAATGTATCTGCCTCTGGTTAAATTAATGAAAGTAACTTTGGTAGTTATTTATTGTGCAAATTTGATTTTACTTGTGTATTTGTTGTGCAAATATGCCAATAAAGGGGAACCTTTTCATTACAATTAGCATGAATAAAAATAGCAAATAAGAAGTCAATATATGATACCTAAGCAAATGTCAATCAATTCCAACATTGTCAAGCAAAATGAAGTTCCAAAAATGTAAATCAGAACCAAAAACAACAAATGTGAAGCAACCCAACATTGTCAATTACAAGAAATTGTCAATTACAAATGTAAATCAGAACCAAAAAACAACAATTGTCAAGTAATCCAACGTTGTGAATTACAACCAAATAAAAACATCAATGGCATGAATCTAAATTAGTTCCAACAAAAGCCTCCTAAATACAAGTTCTGTTGTCTATTTTTTTCTCCTAACCACAAGCTTCGGTCTAATGGCAGCTTGGATGGGTGGTGCTGTCACAGCCCTTGCTTGTGACCTGGTTGTAATTCCCCGTAAGCTCCTGGCCTGTGACCTTGTGAAACGACCTGGTCCAGAAATGACACCACCAGTACATGATGCGGTTGTGATTTTGGGCCTTTTGGATAATGGTGCCTCTGCTAACTGTTGAGTCTCACACTGTCTTGGTGGTTTAAAAGGTGCATTAAATGTCCTATTCCTTTTGAGGTTTGCTAGGTTATGACCGTTGGATGGGCCCGTGGTGCTGTTCTGAGTCTGGGCAGGAGTGCTGGTCTGAGATTGAGATGGGCCTGTTGTGGTTTGAGACTGGGATGGGCCTGGTGGAATAGTGGTCTGAGACTGGGTTGGGCCTGCAGGAGTTGTGGACTTAGGTATATTTTGGGGTGCAGCAGTTGGTGGCCTTGGAAACTTACATGTCTTCTTGTTGTGGCCAAACTGACCACAATTGCTACATTTCTGAGCCAGTCCCTTCTTTGTCAACTGGGAAGAATTCTTCATTATCTCCTCAGGACCCTTTCTTCTTGTTTTCTTTGGCCTTCCTGGCATTGTTCTGATTGATGGAGGGATGACATCTGGATATGGGGTCTTCTCCCACAAGTCTTGACCATTGCAAGGGTATATGACTGAGGTATAAACCTGGGCATATAGATCTCTTCTGAAATATGGAGGTATATAGGTTTCGGGCCTGTTATTGCCCACATTCATTCCAGCAATGGCATGACAACAAGGTATGCCAGTCAATTGCCACCTCCTGCAAGAGCACTCCTTTGTTTTGAGATTCACAACCAACTGCTCACTTGCCCTGCTGGTGTGCCTAACCTCATAAATATCCTCCCCTGACCACCTGTAAACAAAAAAGAACACATAGGACCAGAATAAAGAACATGTAGGACTACTTAAAAACTTATTGAAAACAAAGGGGACCTAATTGAGACTTGCTAAACATGGTACTAACCTTGCCATCCAGTTGTTTGTGTATGTTTTCTCTTTTTGTAACCTTTTCATGACTTTAGGCAGAATATCCCCCTCCCATGACAACACTTTTTTTCTGTTACTGGCCCATCTCTCCATGAAGTATGTCTTTATGTCATTCAACATAGTGATGATGGGTTTCTCTCTGGTTGCAACTATGGCTGCATTAAATGTCTCAGACATATTATTGGTAAGTGCGTCACACTTGCTATTGAAGGAAAATCTCAAACGGCTCCAAAATCGTGGAGGTAGCTTCATTAAGTGCTTGTATGCTTCCTCATTGACTTCTCGAATCTCCCTCATCTGCCTCTCCCATTGGTTACTGTATGTTGCAGTTGCACCTCTCCACATCATCTCCTTTAATTGTTTGCCAGGGAACTTCTTCCTAAAATTACTATACAGGTGGCGCATACAAAATCTATGATCTACTCTTGGGATGTGCTCCTCAATTGCTGGTAACAATCCCTGCAAAAATTAGCAAGTCAGTAATAAGGAGGTTTGAATGGACAAGTTATGCAAAAAGCTAAAAAATGTTGCAGTCATATGCACCTTTTGTTGGTCTGAAACAAATGTGATAGACTGACATGCTCTTTGCCCACCAAGGTCAGCAATAAAGAGGTCCAGAAACCATGTCCAGGACTCTTTATTTTCACTCTCAACAACTGCAATGGCTACTGGAAGCATCTGATCATTGGGATCACGTCCTACTGCTGCCAACAATTGTCCCCCATAAGTCCCCTTCAAGAAACAACCATCCAAATGAAGAATGGGCTTGCACAACTGGAATGAGTCCTTACAAGCCTTAAGGCACATGTATAACCTCTGGAAGGTTACTGCATTTGAGACCTCTATGTCATCAACTTGACCTTGATATGCATCAACTTTTAATTGAACAGTTGAACCTGGGTTTGTCCTTAACACCTCGTGGCACCAGTCATATAGTCGCCTATATTGCTTCTTGAATGAACCTTCAACAACATTTTTAGCCACCTTTCTTGCTCTTGAAGCCTTCTGCTTGCTTACACCAGCATTCCACTTTCTACAAGCCCTGTTCATAATGTCACCTAATTTAATGTTTGGATTTTCTCTCACACAATTCTCTATACTCTGGCTCAACCACTTTGTACTCAACATTTGCACCCGAAACTCCTTACAACACGAATGTTCATCCAACACCTTCCTCAATTGCCATGTGTCTTTATGAGGTGGTTTAGCAGCATAAGCCATCCAAGAACACTCACTCTTGCATCTCACCCTCACTCTTAATTTATCATTCTTAATAAACTTCAAATCTCTGCCATCATGAACAAAATAAGTAACAATGGCATTTTTAAACTCTTCCTTATTTGAAAATAACAACCTTACCTCCCACTTGTAGTTATTCATACTTGCAGGCATTTTAAAAGAGGGAAACATTGAACAGAATGACTGACCACCCTCATCACCTTCACATCCGCTATGCAACTCCTCTGATATATACTCAGAGTCAGACAAGCCACCCCCACCCTGCATAGAAGTTACATTAGGTGCAGAACTTTTCTCTTTATCAATTCCATCTGATTGAGCTTTATCAACCTGCCCGTACACATGCGACTTCCTTGCTCTCCTCTTCTTTTTCCCTTTAACATTAACCATTTTCCCTTTAGCCTTACCCTTTCCATCATCAGCATTATCCAAACCTTTATTCACATTACCAAAGAGATCAACATCATCTCTTTCCTCAGTACTGTCCTCGAATGTAATATCTAAGACATTGTCATCCTCACTTTCAACTCCCCCTTGCATTTGAATATCATCACTGGCACCCTCCTCAACTCCTTCCTGCACCATTTCATCATAACCAGCAACCTTATCACGTCCCCCCTGCACTTGCACATTATCCCCAGCACCCTCCTCAACTCCCTCCTGCACTATTTCATCACAACCACCAACCTTATCACCTCCCTCCTGTACCTGCACATTATCACTAGCACCCTCTTCAACTCCCCCTTGGACCTGATCCTCAATGTCCTGCACCAGATCATCACCATGCACATGATTATCATCCTGCACTTGATCTCCACCCTGCACTTGTTCATCATAATTAGCACCCTCATAACCTATACCCTTAACAACCACTGCCTCCGAAATGGCATGCACTACATATATCTCTACCATCCCCATTTGCTTTGACAATTTACATATCTTCATAGCCCCATTATCATCTTTCAGTTCCTTTAAACCATGTTGACACCCTTCCGCAGGGGCTTTATACCACAAACCACTAACATCAATATACCTCATCTCCTTAACGAGTCCTAATGCTTCAAAATAGCTCCATCTATCAGCATCAATGTCCCAAATAGAACTCTTCCCACCCTCGTATTTACACTTAAAACCATGCCTAACAAAGTTACCCCCATGAATAAACTCTACTTGAAACAAATCCATGCCCTAATTCAAAAAACACAAATGCAAATTACAATGGACAAATTATTAAACCTATCATTACACAGTACACAGTACACAATCCAGTCATGCATATAAACCCAATGAAGAACTTTTGTTTAGACGCGTACCTTCTCTTGCGATGGAGACAGTCCACACAACTTGAAATGCTAATCGCTGATGACATAATGTCTTCTGATACCTCCGACAACCACAATCGTTCCTCCGTTCTCCACAACTTCCTTCGACCACAAGTTTTGAAACACCTTTGGAGAGAGAGGGAATTCCAGCAGTCTCCTTACTTTCCCCTCTTCCTACACCGTCTATCCACGTTGATGACACGTAGGCAAAACGTTGGTGACATGTAGGTCTGCTCTGTCTTGCATACTAACGGCGTTACTAAAAAGGAAAACGTTGACACAAGTTAACAACGTTAGGGACCAGACTGTTACTAAATAAACTTATAGGACCATATTGTGACTTTTATAAAACGTGGGGGACCATGTGTATATTTTACCCTATAAAAAAAGCAACTTATAACATTATATTTTACTCTTTCCTAAAATTCATTGGTATTGAGATAAAGGTGAGTCTTTAATCCAAAAGTTATTTTTTCCCAACAATCCTAGGAATTGAGATAGAGGTGACAGGAGAATAACACAAAATTTAATCCACTTCATTCACTCACTTTAGTGAGGTTTTTTAAAACAAAAAAAACAATCAAGAAAATTTCATTGATTTAAGAGAGTACAGGGTGTACGAAGAAGGTTACAAGAACAGAGCCAACACATTCCCTACACCACAGTATGACCAAGCTTAAAGCTAAAAAAGCCCAATAAAAAACAAGTGACCAAAGATCCATAAGGCATAGAACAAAACTAAAAAAAAAAGTGACCAAAAAAAAAGTGACCACTCTCCCTACATGCCAAGGCAACACGCCCACTGAGACTCTCTCCCCAACGAGTCAACAACCGTACTGATCACCAATAAAAAAACAACCGTACTGCATAAAAGCACACTACATGACAAAGACCTCCATATGAAAGTGAAAATGAAATGTTTTGACCAAAGAAAAAAAGAAAGTGAAATGTTGAAGAGCCTCTTCAAATCTTGAAATTTCTTACTCTAATAAAATGCTAAACACATGGAATATGGCTATACCTGCAGCAGTTGTTGATCATACCAAAATCAGTAGACATAACAGTAAACATTAGCCATCAACTAAACCCAAAGCCAAGATACAAGTGATTTTGGAAAACCAAATTAAAAGCCAGAAATCAGTCATGTGAAAAATTATAAGACTAACTCTAGCATACTGAATATGACAGAGCCCATTGACAAAGCAAACTCACAACAGATTCGAAGTTAAGCTGGTTTCATTTCCCCATTCACAATAAGAGGATAGGAACCCCTTCATTCTTGTTCTAAGTCACATCCAAGCTTTGGCATAACTTTTATCAAACACTCGTGATGTGAGGATACAGTAGAAGCATCTTTGAAGCGTCTATTGTTCCTTTCCAACCAAAGGTTCTAAATAATTGAGTGCCAAACAGTCAACCATGCCACCTGACTCCTTTTTCCACCCCATATGCGTCCATGCTGCAGGAGATGAATCTGAGAAGAAAAAGAGCAAGAGAAGAAAATATGATTTACATTTTCTCGTTCCTTGTAGTACAACTGTCAATTGTGGGTAACCTGTTTTGGATTGCCCTCCATGTCAAGGCCCAGTTTATGGCCATAACTTGTGATTACCCACGTCGTTTCCCAGCATTTGTATCACCCTGTATGCTGTTTTAACTGTGTATACTCCATTGGGATTATGAACCCACATTAGTTGGTCCTCTTTTGAACCGTCCAGCTTGGTGAATGATGAAATTGATTTCCTACACAAACAATTGCAGCATAGGAGTTTCCCAACTAAAGAAGGGTCTCCTCCATTTAAGTTTCCAAAACCACTCACCCCGGTTTCCACTCTCCCATACCCTCAAGTTTGCAGTTTCTAGCCTCAGCAACCTGAAAAAGCCTAGGAAAGCAGTTTATTTTTCCCAAGTCTCTCCAGCACCTGGAGCCTTTTAGTGAGGTAACTTCATAGGTTGATTGAAATAGTTTACCTTACCTTAAATTTGACTTTGACGTTTCTATCTGATCCATTCCTTAACCGATACCGAATCCAGTTATGAACCAACTAATGACTTAACTTTCCAGATATTTAAGATAAAATGCTCCTGATATGATTATCTGATGAATATTATACCTACCTGATACCTTACTCCAAAATAAAAGATCCTCCTTTTAATATTATAGCTAGCTAGTGAGAATAATGTCTATATTGCTCTGACAAATTAAAATCACCATTCACCACTACAAGAAATTCTACAGATCTTTCTATTTATTAATTAAAAAGATTAGGAGGAGGAAGATGTAGCATCCCCCCAAATAAACACGATCAACATTATTTACTGCATGCCTCTGGTCTTTGGAGGGGTAAACAAGTTCATTCCAATTGAATTGCAACAAGCAAGCATAATTCTTCTGATGCAAATACCAAGTGAATGCAATTTTATCACAAACTAGACTGCCAACAAAGACCTGTGATAAATTTCAATGAACCCATTTGAATTCTTTGATCCGAACATTATTATATGATTCGGGATTATTACATCACCCATGATCTTATTCTACAAGTATTTGACAAATACGAAAACGGACAAAGATTCAATAAAAATTAAAAATATAATATTATAGTATTAATATGCGTCACTTTATGATTAATTAGGTTTAACGGTTATAGAATACGTAATATTTTTGCTTTTTTATCTTTGTTTAATGTTTGCTAACGTAGTGTGATTGATGGAAGGGGATCACCATCAAAGAAACAAGAAGCTCTAACATTACAAAATCTGATTGAGCTTTTGAAATCGGAAGAAATGGTTCATATTATTATTTGTAAAAATAAAACAAGAATTAGGGAATAAAAGAAAGTGGCAAAATTTTTCAATGCTAAAACCAAACAAAACACACTTGAGTCCAGTTTATGCAAAGTAATTCCATTACTTCTCAGAAGCACGCATCCAATAGGCAGCAGCAGCATAGAGCAGCCAAACTGCACAAATTCCAACAAATTCATATCAGCCTACTATATCTTCGTCATGCACAGTCTTAAAGAACTATGGAAATTTTGAATCACTTGATCGTTGAAACTTTTCTATTCGGATGTAACTGTGCAAAATCAAGCTAATTTCAGTTAAATAATTACTTTTTTTTTGTTTAAGGTAAACAAAGAAGGATATTTGAAACAAGAATTAAAAAAAAAAAAAAGAATGGTTAGTCATTAGTGAAGTAAAATGAGGAAATTAAAGCAATGGGTCACACTTAGGGTCGTGACGGACACTCCAAGAAAAGAATCTTGAAAAAAATGGTTAGTTAGAAAATATGTTAATCAAACAGAAATTCTTACTTTTATAACTGAATTATCGAACAGATACTGAATCTAAGTTATACGTAACAATAAACCGACTCGGATCGGATTGAATCGGACTCGGCAATTGAAGAAAAAAAAATAAGGAGAAAGAAAGAGACACACCAGCCTTCCAAGCAACCAGGGCCAGATGAATTTTGTTGAGGAGGCGGAGGCGGAGGCTGAGCGTATTGAGATGCGTAGGGCGGAGGATACCCCTGCGCTGGGTACGGCGGCGGAGGATATCCTGGCTGGGGTGGATACCCCGGCGGTGGATATCCCGCCGGTGGATATCCGGGCGGTGGATATCCTGGCGGCGGGTATCCCGGCGGCGGGTATGCGTCCTTTCCGTAGCCCTCTGGTGGATAACCTGTCCGGAAAAATGAAGATTAGAATGAGAGAGATCGAAAGAAGGGAAATTAAGAATTGAGAAAATGAGAAACCTGGCGGCGGCGGCGGCGGAACTCCGACGGGGGGTTGCTGCGGGTTGTAATTACTCATTGGGGGAATGGAATATTGGGTTATGAATTTTGGTTGGAGAATGGATATTTGGAGACAAGATGGCCAATCAATGAATCAGGATTCAGTCCTCATCATCACACGTCATTTCATTACTCCCCAATAAAACTACTTTCATCCAATCTACATCCTAACTAATTCTTTTCAAACATTAATGATAAATTAATAGGATATAATACGGTTACATAAGCTCTAATCACTCTCTATGAATAAAATAACCATATCACAAAAAATATATACCATGTTCATTTCTAATACCATCAAACAAGCTTAGGAGTCTGTCAAAAAGTATTCGATAAATATTTATTTTAATAATGTAATTGATTACATTATAATAAGTTTGATGTTTGAATGTGATTATAAAATAGAGATTATAGTGCATATTATATTTACGTTAAATATATATGTAACATGTCCTGTATATATTAAATTATATATTTTTAATATATAAATTATATATATATTTAATATATAAATTATGTATAGTATATATTTTAATATATAATATTAATGTTTACTTACTATAATTTATATATTAAAAATTATACATATATAATTTTAATACGTAACATATACTACATATTATATTTTTTATTATTAAAAATCTATATAACTTTTTATTTTATATACAAATATGAAACATCAGTATAAATATAGAAATAATGATATCTAATAACATTCTTTGTTTGTATCAATGAAGTAGTTATCCTAGTATTACTATATCTTGTTATGTTTGATGGGTTATGTTTGATGGGTTCTAGCTTTGATCCTTGTTACATGTAATTTTTATTAATATTTACATGTAAAGTAAAAACGAATAAAAAAAGACAAATATTTTTTAAATGACTCCATTTTGACAAAAACTCATTGTAACTACAATAAAACCTACTTGAATTATAATTTTTAACAAAACTTTAATATTTTCTATTACTTAAAATATACCATGCCAGAGTAACATGTTACCGTTAAATATATGCTTGGGTAGGGGCCACATCATTGTTATCAAAACTGAACCGGTTCGGCTGGTCCGATCGGTTGAACCTTGAACCGCTTAGATGACCGGTCCGGGTCAATTATTTAATACTACCGGGTCAATTATTTAATACTACCGGTTCTTCTCCATGGGAAATGTTACTTGCTTGGTTAATGCCTTGATTTTCCCATGTAACAAAGTGACTTCACTGGCCTCATACATAGCACTTGGTTTGTTGACTGCTTATTTCTTATGTGTATGGCTAGAATTAGGCTAGACTAGCTCGAGCTTTGCTAAGCCTGACTTGAAGGTTTGAGTGTAGCTAATTACTTCTAATAGACCTTTTCTTTTAGGTCTAAGATTGGTTTAATTCAATCATAACTCTAGCTTGATAGTCTTTTTAAGGATTATTTACTATAAAGTATTGTAAGCAAGCCAACGTATCTTTTAGCTTAAGTAAGTCAACAATTTATTAACCTAAAGAAGCAAAAAAAACCTTTTTTAGACATGTGTAAAATGAAAATAAATATTCTAAGCAATGCTATTATAAATTAGAAAGCCCTCAAGTCACAAATTATCCAATAATGCATCAATATAAAATTAATAATTATTCAACCAAACATAATACAATAAACATGATTTTAGGAATTTCTAACAAAATTTATATATTTTTTATTATTTGAAATATACCAGAGTTACATGTTACCCCAAATGCATGAATTGCCTAAAAGGAAGTGACTATATGCGATCACAGAGAACTCTAGATTCATCAATCCTCTATGACTTAAAGAAAAATTCTTCTTAAGAACTCAAAAAATGTAAGAAAGTGGTGGAAGGATGACAATTGCCTCTAATCTAAGCCTTTATTCTCTCTTGTTGTTCTGTTATGTATTACATATTCTCTCTCCTTGTGACTAGGGCAAAAGTAGATTGTAAAAACCCGAAAGGCAATGGGCTAGGATTAACAACACGCAAAAGCATGAGTTGTGTTCACATGAACACATTTTTGCTCATAAGTTACATGCAACTTCCCCTAGCTATCATACACAACTGTGCTTGATCGAGCACGGACCATGCTTGATTTAGACCTTTTGCTCATTGGCTACTCTAGCTCACTCTTTCGTCAACATAGGCTCCTAGGTTAAATCTACAAAAGAAGTAAACTTTAGGGATTTTTAGTATCAAACATTATATTCTTGTAAAAAGTATACAAAAAATATAACAGATAAGGTGACAGGATGACAATTAATAAGAAGGACAAAGACTCGATTAGCCAACACCTCAAATTGTGCTTAATAGTCCATTATAGACCTTGGTTGTCGGAGTTTGAAGAAGGTCGTCCAGTGATTATTAAAAGAGTGGGCTGAATCAAAGCTCAAGAGCTAGAACAAATTTCTCTCATGTAGAGAGCTGAGCATTCTAACTTAATTGAGCCATCAAATTTAAGGAAAATGATTTTCGAAGGTCATGCTTAAAAGTTAGTGATGATGGAAGAGTTAGGTCCGAACAAGGCTATGATAGAAAAAATAGGCTTACATTTCTTTAAGATAAGGAACATTTATTTGGAGTAATTCCTCATTGGTGATTTTTCTGAGTTTTGAAGGCATAACGAGGCAATAAAATCACCAAGATGATAATATTATTAGAATGCAAGCCTACATTTAAGCAGGACGGACTCCACTTTAACCAAATGGCTGCAAATATTTCATTGAAAACAATTGAGGAAAAACATTACAAATGATTATAGGAATTCAAGATAAACACCAAAATATAAGCAATAATTTTTACTATAATACTTTTCATTAAAACTTTTTTTTTTGGTCAATCATTAAAACTTGTTTAAAGTGTTTGAAAATCAAAATGTATTAAATAAGGGTCACGCATCTGGCCATTTGGGCTTCTTTCTCTCACGCCTTGTTTTGTTTGGGCTGTCTCAAACCTATGGCCCACCGGCGCTCCTTTCTCTCTCAAGATGGGCTCATTACATCTGCCCCACTTGGCCCAATGTTCTTGTGTTACACATTTGCATGCATTAGTGAGATTCCTAATGAGATGGTCTAAGAGACATGTGAATATGATATTAATTGCCGTTAATTGCTGAAAAGACATGCAAAGATGCTATCGAAGCACATAGTGTTAATATGGGTTGTCATTGTAGCATTAGCCATGTGCAAAAATTGCTTCTTTAGTTGTGATTCTTGAAAGTTCCATATGCAAAGAGATCATAACACATATTCTTGTTCTCTGAAATCAAATACATCGAACAATCACACATGATTTTAAAAACCCTTTTGGGTGTGTGTTGTATTTATATGCATAGTTCGTAAGCTTGAGGTGTTGTATAATGAGTGGGTTTAAGCATATACATGGATCATTGCTTTAGTTGAATTTTGAGAGTTCATTAGGGTCAACGTATGCTTTTAGGTTTAGTGAACTCTTACATATAAAAGATCAATGAGACTAACTTTTAATTAAGTTATTATGTACATCAAAGATTAATATCAATTAAAATTATGTGTTCGTTTATAATCGTTTATCTCTTAACCGTGTCTTATTTTTTGTCTCACCAATTAAAATATGTTACATCAATCAAATAATTATATTAATTTTTTATATTTTTAACCGTATTTTAACTCCCTAAATTTTAGGATCAATTTTTCTTTTTTTATATTGATTGTTTTAATAATCGGTGTAAAAATATTTTTACCTCGGTTATTAAAAAATGGTGTAAAATATTATTTTTTAATATTTTTTATACTAGTTGTTTCAATAATCGATGTAAAACATATTTTTTACATTGGTTTTTAGAATAAACGATATAAAAATTATTATTTTACACGGGTTGCCTAAATAACTGATGTAAAAAACATCTTTTAAGCCGGTTATCAATATAAAAAAAAAAGAAAAATAAATATATCCCTAAAATTTAGGAAGTTACAATAAACCGATTAATGAGATAAAAATTAATTAATTAACGTGAACTATTTTTACTGGTGAGACAAGAAATGAGACACCATTAGGGGACAAGTAATTTATAATATAAAATTATAATTAATTCATTTATGATTAATGAAACATTTTAAATTAAAACTATATAACATATATTTTCTAATTATATTTAGTTAAAACTGTATAACATATTCATTAAGCATTTTTGGTAAATGAATATGTAAGGCCAATCAAATTTAAAGTATATTATATTTTAGAAATTTATTTTCAATAATTGTAGTATATTTTAGAAATTATATAAAAATGTGTTGTTATGTATATATGAGAGGGGGAAAGAGCGCTCAATAATAATAAATAAAGAGAGCATTTGATTTATTTCTCCATCCAATGCAGAGAAAAATAAATGGATAGATCATTAATCATTTATTAAATATAGTTAGTTAGAAATTATGTAATTTATCAGATTTTTTGGATATATTTTTATTTGGGCGTAAGGAAAACCACATTAATGATAAAACTTTCTAAATTTAATAAAACTGTATTCTTATTACTAAAACTCTACATAGTTACATAACAACCCAGCTAGTACCATATCTCAATTTTTATTTAAAGATTAAATTTTCAAATATATAATAAATAAATATTTTAATACGCGTTGAAATTATGATACCACTTATTGAATTTGTATTTGTTAATAACACTACGTTTTGAAGATTTATTTTACCATTTAACTTCCCATGTAAACGCAAATTAAGTGAACGTATTAATCGTATTATCAGATTATATTAATTATTATGAAATGTTTATTAAACGACTCTTGAACTAATAAAGACATTATGGTTAAACTAGGGTTGGACTTGGAGATGTAATAATTAAATATATATTTAATATTATATGAGATATTAATGTAAAGTTATGAAAAAAATAAGGTAGAAAAAATAAGTTTGTTTTACTACAAACACAAAAGAATTTATAAAAAAAAAAGTTATCAAATACTAGTAATTTAAAGGTACATTTAATATATGATATTTTGTTTATTGTAAAAATATTTTAGAATTTAATATTTAAAAGAAAAGGTAAAAAATGAGTTTTTTTTTATATATATCAATTCAAACTTCTTCATTGGTATTGGTTTTTGTCCAATTTTGCCAGGTCCAGGATTGGTTAATTTTACTAATCCTTGACCCCTTTTTCTTCCACCAATTTCCTATATTCTTTGGATAGATTTATTAGTTTTTTAAGTTGAACCACACAATGGCAATAGAATATATATAATTAATATTTATGTGAAGAGACAAATTTTTTATTTGTGATATTTTATTAATTTTGAATTAATAAAGAAACAATTTAAATTTAAATATTTATTTTCCTATTTGGGTATATTTTTTAAAAAATATTTCATTTGTTTTTTATCCTAAAAATATAGTGTAACTATTATTTTTGTGTATAGTGTGACTATCATTGGATGGGGACTACTAGGTCAAAACAGCCATGGGCTCGATGCTGTTAAGAAGGCCCATATCTCCACCGTCAAAGTATGGCCCATATGAGCTGGATTTGATATGGGTGCCTTTAGAGAGAAAAAGGTACAAAGTAAAGAGAAAATTTCACTTATTATATCGACAAGTTAGATGTTAATTAGGGGTGTTTATGAATTAGATTAAATCAGTTTTAAAGTAAAAACTCATTTGATCTGATCATAAAATTATAATACAGTTTGGATTGAATCAGTTGGAATAATTTTAAAAATTCAATCTAGATTAGATTGAATTTTGGTTTTTATTTTTAAATAAAAGGTAAAATATAAATTTTATTTCGTTAGTAATCATTAGTATCAATACAAATGTAAATCTTAAATAGTAAAGAAAGGAATGAGAAATAAAATTAAGTTTAAACTAAAGTTAAAAACAATAAACTTGTTATACATTCAAATATTAAGATATTTGTCTCATAAAAATAATAAAAAGATACAACTTTAAAAGTTAATTTGATAAACCATTAAGTAATACAATTTTATGAATATATAATTATATAAATATGACTATGACAAGTTTATTTTATAAATAAAATTACATATAAAAATAAAAATTTGATTTGGATTGGATGAGTTCTAAAACATAGATCCAAAATCCAATCCAATAAAAAACTTCAGTTTTGCGATTTTAAATTTGTTCGATTTTACGGTTTGCATTGGATTGGATCGGTTTATGAACACCTCTAATATTAGTCACTCCTTTATCCTTATAGCTAGGGGTCAGGGCCCATTACCTGGCTTATTTAAAGCCTAGATAGGTCAGACTTGTCGGGCTAGAAGGCTAGGCGTAGGCTTTTAAAAAAGTATTTTTAAGTAAACAAGCCTTTGAAACCCAACAGGTTGACCCATCCAATTGGTCTAACTAAATATTTATAACATAAAAATAATATATTACATATTTACTAATATAAATTAATATAATTATAATATTTTTTATAATATAAAATTTTATTTTATAATTATTTGGATCAATTTTGGTGATTATTTTGGATTTAATTACCTTTGCTTTGTATGAGAAGTTGTACTTGTCTTGTTGAATTTAAAATCAAATGCATTTGGTTCATTTATATTGATAAGCCCATTTATAATGATAACCCTATTTACAGTGATAGACCTGTCAACCTATGTAGTACGATAGGTTTTTTAGGTGGTTGCTGACCTTTTGAAAGCCTAATATTGTAAATAAACCATTTAAATAGACTTTTAAATGGACTATTTAAATAGACTTTTGAGAGGAATTGGTGATTAATAATGTAATAAATATTAATGAGAAAATAAGTTATGTGAGGAAGTGTAAGGTATAATTCATAAATGAATGGGATTGATATGAAACTAATAAGGATGAGACTCATAATAAATGACAATGACTAAGCATGAGTAAAAGGATGATATTGATATGTACATGGAGGATGTGAGGATACAGATGGTAATTATATTCTCTAAAATGATATAATAAATGATGTGAGTATTAAGGGTGATGAACACTATAATTGACGTTGATAGTTGTTACTGAATTGGTAATTAAACGAGGATAATATTCATATAATTATATTTATAACAATATATGAGTATATATATGCATGTGGTGGTTTGTATGTTTGAAACTTATGTGAGTTAATGATTATAATGATAATGTATTGATGATGATATGTGTATGTGATGATTAGGCTCTAATGAATAAGTTATATGTATGAATTATCTAAATATTGGCACAGAGCCAATATGGAATGATTGATCATTGATATGGGCAGGTGTTGATACGCGTATGATTGGTATATATGTATGTGATGTAATTAGGAGAGGTGCTGCTGAATTGATTAATTTTAGGAATTATGCATATAGTAGGTTTTATGAATTTAAGGAACTAAATCAGTGATTTGGAGATCCGGTGGGTTTCAGGACCCTTGGGAGGCATCAATAGGACCCCTAGAACATTTAGAAACTGTGCATATAGGCCTTGGGCCATTCAGTGTCCATTTAGGTGGTTTGGTGCAAGAGTTTTGCACCTAGATGGTATAAACTGCATTTTGTGCATAACTTACGCATATGGTGGAATTTTGGCAATCGGGCAACGCCAACAATTTCGGAATGGGGAAACATGTGGCCCGTGAAGTTTCGTGGCAATCGAATCTAAAACGGGCCATTTTGGTAGGTTAGAAGTTGGCCGATTGGCCTAAAATGGGTAACAACATCAAATGTTGCTACTGTCATGCTCACGCTACGCGTAGAGCAGACGCGTAGCGTGGGGCGTGCAGTTTCAGGCTGACGCTACACGTAGGGCTGACGCGCAGCATCAGATCCCTGTTCCAGCTTTCATGTTGTCTTTGGTTTCAAATGCCTTTTTGGGTTTCTAAATTGGTATATATTTTATGTTTTGTCCATTCTTATTGAAAATGACTATTTTACAAATATGTAATAAAGAAATTAATTTGTGAAAATTTATGGGAAAATTTAATTAAACATATTAAAATAAATGTAAAATAACGTAGGACGTCACATAATTCGTTCACCAAAATTCCTTCATATGACTAACTTATGCGCTAAAATGTATTGAACTCACTTCTAAGCAACTTCAACGTCTAAATCCCATTAAATGCAAGATAAATAACCATTTAACACTTCAAACAACTTCTAAATATCACTATGAGTCTATTAATGCCTTCTCGGGGTTTCTATACCCATTAGAGCTCCAAATCACCTACTCAGTTGGCAAAAGAACACCTAATTTCATACCCTTTTTGCATCTTATTTCACATATCAACTATCATAACTACATGTCATTGAATTTTAGCAACATTATGCATATGTATAGCACACATCAGTCACAATACCTACAAATATACATTCAACACACAATAATGGCTCAGTACCATATAAATCACATAACCTGCGCGTCTATCATATATTCATCATTAAAGGCTCAATGCTTAATTACAACAACATAACCTAAGCATTATCACACACATTCATCAATAGAAGAACCACTATGCCAAGGCCAAGCATAAATCATCAACATACTATTACAAGATCGTATTCATCCAGCAACATCGACATATATATCATAATTACGTAATATCTATCCTATCACACACTTCTAAAAACATATCACCTACATATTTATAACTATATACATATCAACAAATCAAATATCCCTCCTTGGCATTGCTTCATCTGAGTACTGGCCTCTACAGCATCTGGAAGATCCGTTTTTCAGTCACTAAAAACAATTGTAAGGGTGAGTGACTGATTATATAAATTAATACAAATAATCGACCACATTTGGTCGTATATTGGGAAAAGCATATAATAGTTCAATATATATATATATATATATATATATATATATATATATATCACCATGTTCAATTTAGAAGGTTACACCTCATTTCAGCATTTCTTACCTATTCCTTTATTCTCATTGTATTAGAACTAGCCACCACTATTATTTCACGTATTTAATTCATTCATTTACACTATTAACATGAATAACATTGATATCATCACCAATGCAAGTAACACTAGCTCATCGTCCATTCTCATTATATCAATATAAGCTACAAGAATATTATCACCAATGCAACCAACACCATTGATTCTTAATCAAGCATAGTATAATATGAATCTCTAGTATCCGGATACTAAAAAGATCGACCGTTAGCTGGGGGTCTTACCTAACTCTTTGTGGACCCTACTTGGTCCATCGAGTTCGCCTGACTCCTCACTTCACCACTGGGTCCTAACTGACACTTGGTAGCTCAACGAGGCCACAAACGACCACTATAGCAAAAAAACGAGGGGTAATCTATATCAATCGGCCTTCCACACCACATAATATGCATATACCATATTTATAAATCATTATTACCTCATTTAAATCAACACTTATCATCATCAATTAAATAATGCATCACATCTAGTCCCAGCCATTAAAGTCATCACCCTGGGACCATCACTTTTGCCACTCAGGTATTCAACTCATTGACAATCTCATTTCTCAACCTTTCACACATCAAGAATTCACCACATCATTTCATTATCATGTACTATCACAAGATCATCATCATTATTATGCAATACATGAATACAATACAACATTATGTTCATTAACAACTTATTTACCACATCAATTCACCATCATCCACACACACATATACACACATCAATATTATTATCGTTCCATAACACAAGCATATTAGTTTACGTCGTCACATCAAATTTCACAATTTATCATTTATTTCATTTTTCATCACCTCAATCCATTAAATCTAATTTTTACTACACAACTATATCATTATACATGTATATAAACATACGATCAATCTAATTCACTATTCTGTCCTTTATCCCAATTGCCGAAATTTGAAATTTATTAATATTAAGTGATATAATGTAACAATGTTAAATTTTTCAGACACAAACAAAAAAATCAATAATTCTTAGAAGAAGTTAACGTATAAAATTGTAAGACTTATTAATTAGACATAAATCATATTTAAAAAATTACACATAAACATTTTAAAAATAAAAAACCTATTAACTCAATTACAATAAAATGAAGAAGTAAGTCAATAATGAGAATGTATTTATTTCACATTGTGGATAAGACAAGACTTGTCATTTCCTTCTTCCTTTCGTTATTTTAATGTTAAAAAATTGATTTTCACTATGCCTGCCTTATGACCACTCTAATTTGACCATCAGCACGTGCACAACACCTTTTAAGATAAAAATGATATTATCTTTAGGATGGCAAAAGAAAACCTGTAATTGCTGGTAATATATGGGTTACTCATAACAAATATTTAAATATTTATTATATTATATGGGTAATAATGAATATTATAATATTTGTCTAAGGTATTGTAGAATTATTAATATTTATTTTATACAATATTAATTTATATTATATTATACTAAAACATTATACTATATTTTTCTTATCATTATTTTTAATAAATATTAAATATTGATAAATATTTGTGAGTACTTGTTCCTTTAGTTGCGAATACCCGTTGTCCATCTCAAATCTATAAGTATGTGTAACGGTAACATACTACCTATATCGCCTTATTGTGATGAATAATTCATGAGATATTCCTTTATTGTCATTTTCCAATTCATGTTTTAAATAAATACTCTCTATATTTTATATTGTATCATTTTATAAATCCCTAGAAAATTTAGTAGAATTTAATATATTTTTTCTAGGTTATCCTTAAACATATAATGTTTTTAAATTTGTGTAATTAATAGATGGTAGTGAAATTATAAAGGAAAAATCATTTTGTTTAAATAGTAAAAAAAATAAGGCTCGCTAAAAATAGTTCACAAGAAAAAATAACTAGAAGTTGCTAAGGTAATATCTAATAAGTTTTCTTTTTAGATCAACATCTAATATCTAACTAAAACTAATATCTAATAAGCTTTTTTTTTATTGTTCATAAATCGAGAGAATAACTTACCTAGTTTTTATAAATAAAAAACACTTACCTAGTTTCATAATATAACTGCTAAAACGTGTAAGAGCTAAGAAATTCTATGGTACTCATCGAAAGAGTTCCCTCGTTATTTAGTACATATATTGAAAAAAGAATGAGGAAAAAAAGAACAAACAAGAGAAGCCCGGTGATCCAGCAACTAATTATATAACAAAAAGATGAAAAGTGTAATTTGTATTCTTAAAAATGTTTTTACAATGGTTATGTAAAAGATTATTTTTTTATATTTTATTTATTGGTTCTTTGATATATAAAATATTTTTTTATATCTAAATTGATATAAAATATTAATTTTTTATATGGGTTGTTTCAAAAACTAGTGTAAATTATATTTTTTCTATTAGCTATTCAAATAATTAGTGTGAACAATATTTTTATATAAATTATATTTATAATCAATCTAAAATATATTTTTACATCGATTATTAAAATAATTGATATACAAATATTTTAAAAAATATGATTACACCCTTCATTTTAACAAAATTTGATATGTTAAATAGTTATTGATAACTTAGTCGAATGGTGTTTTTGGATTAAATTATAATCTATCTTACTAAGATAAAGTTGATAAGTGAGTTTGTTTGATTCGACCATAATAAACTTAAATAATAAGTAGTTGAACTTCTTGATAAAAGATTTTTATCTAACAATGAAAATTAGCTCAAGTGATAATATTATTTTAAAAAATATAATATAATTATGAAATGTTCTCCATATCAATTTTATATATTTTAATTAAAATATGTTACATATATAATTTATTTAAATTATTAAAATAATAAAAAATAGGAAATAAACAATATTAAAATTCTAGGAAATTTCCAAACTAGAGAAGGGAAGTCACAGGCACAAGTGAGTTTTAAAATTTTAAATCCGTTTTAACTTATCATAATATTTAGGTGGAGTCTTAAAAAGTCACGTTATGTAAGTTGAAATCCGTACAAGTTGAATAGATTTTTGTTTTCTCATTCAACCGTAGTGACCGTATACAGTTTGTTGGTAAAAAGAATTATAGAAAGGAGAATTTAAAATGAGATTTAGAAGAGGGGATTTAGATAAAAGTGCGTGTGCACGTGCAGACATGTGTTTGAATATGTGGAAGCCCGCATATGAGTATTATGCACACGTGCCCACATGGTTCTGTGAATCCTAGTAGAGTAAATTCTTGAAAAGGAGAGAAGGATTGTGAATGTGATTGCATGTGGATTCATAAAATCCCAGTCAACTGCACTGTGCCCCAGAAAATTTTTACAGTCCTACTTCTGCCAAACCCTTTTTTATTTTCCCCTTGCATGCATAGTAATAGAATCTCTCTAAAAAAATGAAATGGTGATGTTTTTATTTGGAGGATGAGAGTGACTGACATAGAAAAACAAGTGCCACATTTTGCTCTGCATTCTAAATAAATGGTGGTGGTGGTACTAGTACAAATTAATATACACATAAAAGATGGGTTATGTTTCCGTTGAGTCATTCTTTAATCGTCACACATGATGGGCACAGAAAAGGAAAATGGGTCACAAGGATACTGAATAGTGTGCACTGTTTATGTCCACAATAGCATATTTCCTTTCCACATTTGAACACTAAAATGATCAGATTTATGTGGCTAAGGTAATAAGGTTAAGGACCACTTTTTGCTCCAACTAATATTGCTCACGTTAGCTACTTAAGTAGTACATTCACTTTTTTTTTCTTTGAAAAAGAATTTAGATAATTCGTATCTTGGGATTGAAAATATGTTTTAAAACTTAATAAACACTTCTAATGCAAATTCAAATTAGATTATAATGGTAGAGCTTAAGCACATTCAATGATAATATCTTGGAAGTAAAGTTGGGACATATAATGGTTAGAGAGAGAGAAAAAAGAGGCATTAGTGGTGAAGGGATATGTGTCCATACAGTGTGGAAGAGGAAATGGACGTGTACCCGGTTTTGTTAAGAGGGTACACAGTGCATCGCTGTCTAGCATGTGAAGAATTTCATTCTCTCTCTTACATGCACCCACAACTGGCAGTTTGCACATATGGGAAGGAAGAGAAGAGAGTCTGGACAAAACATATCTATTTGATTTTCATGGTTGATCTCAATTCATTAGTTAAATAAAATTGAATAACATTAGGATGTATAAAATCATTACTAACTATTAGATAATTTCAAGTGAAACTCTATTTCTACAATTAAATTATTGGGATGTTACTCCAACCAAAACTATCTTATACCCACATTGCCACGCAGATACTTACATTTCATCAAACTTTTTTTTTTATCCTTTTTACCCTTCCCCCTTTCCTTTCATCATAAATTGGACACTCCTATACTCCTACATAGTAGAAACAAACAACAATAACCAATAACCCATCCCAACATGAATGCAATGGCTTCAGAATGCACTAGTGGCTGTGAGTCTGGTTGGACTCTATACCTGGAGCACTCTTTCCACCACCTCCACCATAATGCTTCTTCACATAATACAAGTTCTCAGTTTTTTGGTGAAGATGAACAAGGGTCTTGTCACCAAAACAAAGACAGCAAGAAAGCCAAAAATGAGGATGCTGGGGAAGAGGACTTGTCCATGGTTTCTGATGCTTCTTCTGGGCCACCACATTTCATTCCAGATGCACAGGATACCAATGCCTGCTTTCATTCTGCTTCTAAGGCATCCAAAAGAAGTAAAAAGAGGCAGAAAGTTAAGGAGAACCCTTCTTTTCTTGATGACACTGCTAGCTCTCCTGTTTTTAACTTCTCCATGGTGAGTTTCACCTTCTTTCATTCTTCTAGTTTTGTATGATACATGATATATAATACTCACAATAATCACATGGCTATTCACAATTTTCCAGAACAATGCCACTATGACCAACCAACAAACTTCCACAGAGAGTATGTTAGATTACTCACAAGGTTTCTCTGCTACTTATTTTGAGGTACTAATTGCTTGGTTTCATTTCTTCCCTTGAAGATACTTACATTTTGTTCCAATAAGTCATATCTTGAAGCCATTTGTATGATCTTGCAGGAGAGGTCCTCGTTTCAAGACCACTTTGGCTTTTTACAACCAGAAAATGAAGTTCATAACAACAAGTAAGAAAATGCTTCTAATTATATGTAAACTGGTCATGTTATGAATTGACCTATATCTAAACATATGTTTTAATTCATAATAATAATAATATATGAATATGTGAGTGTGACCATTCAATTGCATTTTGTGTTTAGCAGATGGTACGGAGGGAAAGAGATGGGAATGCTATGATAAAGATCACTTGTGTTGAACTTGTTATAGTGGAAGATAAAGAAGATCGATGGAGGGAAGAGAATCATTGATGATGTAGAAGGAATTTGATCTCACAAGTCACAAGGGATTCTGTTCTTTTGTTTTCTTTTATCTTCTCTTTTTTAGCTGTCAATGAAAGGAAAATTTAGAAACAATTTTTTTTTCTTTGGTAATTTAATTTTCTTGTCAATGAATAGTGCACATTAGATAGATAAGTTAGGCAGGTTCTGTAGTATAAGCATGCTCAATCCTTGTTTTTGATGAAGTCCCATGCTCAATTTATATTATCAGCAAAGCAGCAATAGCAACTTTTGCCGAACTAATAATAATAAAACAAATATTTATTAATTCGTCAACTCCATTCTCCAAAAATAAAATGATCAAACCTTGGTTTTTTTATCTTATAAAAAACTAATGCTCACATGAAATGCAGACAAATTTTACACACCAAGAGCTACAGTTGCAAATTCCTGCTATTGTGTCCTTATTCAAAATTCATGGGGGCAAGGGCACCTGCTTTCAGTGCTTTGGAAATGCAAAATTTTCTTTTGGCAGATAAGTGTGTGTTGACAACATGTTCCTCAGTGTTTCTGTGTAGTTTAGATCTCAGTTATGCACAGAATTATCTTCTTAAGTATGTCCTAAGTGATACTGTGGATGATGACAGTGATATGCTCCAATCCCAGAAAAATTTTAATTACAACTTTGCAAATGCTAACTAGTGGCAGAGTTAATGAATAAAAATGAACCGTTTTTAATGTAATTTTAATATATGGTTTTTAATTTTTGATTCCTTAAGTCCTTCCAGACAGTGGTTAGCATTTATCTAAAATATTATAATGAACAACTCAAAGTGCTAAAGGAGCAGCGGAATGTTAACAAATGAATTAATACAAAAATAGAGCGTGTATATAACTATTTCAGGATTTGGCTAATAATATAGACCGAAAGACGATAAATCTTAATTTCAGAATAAGTCTCTTTTATCTTAAATTATGCATTCAGCAATTCAATTATACGGTTTTTCTCGTTTTGCACTAATCAAAAATCCATATTTACAGTGAAGCCAGACATAATGTAGTGCTGTCCACTAACAGTAAGTTCAGATGAAGGCCATGCCATCCTAGTTGATTAGGTAGGATTTCTTTACACCCACATGTTAGTAGATAGCACTGAATATATATTCAGTTTAATAGGGAGATATTCTTGATGTAAAAGAATTTCATGTAATTAATCAATTAGAATCATCTTAAATATATCTTTTAAAAGTAATTACAGAAGTTAATTTTGTATATCAGTTTATATTACGCGGGAATTCATATTTTATCTTTTGAGAATGTTTCTTCTTCAAAAGTTAAAATCTCGTAGAATTAGTAAAATGAGTCTATTTAGATAAGTTGTGTTATCCCACCTATAAAATAGACAAGTTTAGGCATCTAAAATTGAAGCCTGAATTAGTGAGAGATTTTTTAATTCGGCCATCAAAAATCATCATAGGCCGTACGGTCTTATTTTTTCTAGTAAAACTATGAGGGATACCCAAAAAAGTTTGAATTTATAAGGTCGGTCCGGCCCATCTATAAAAATAGACAGGTTTAAATACCTTAAATTGAAGTCTGAATTAATGAGAATTTTTTTTTTGTCTAAGAAAATGTGACTAGTTTAGGATGACCTATTTGTTTTGTCAGCTATAATTTAAAACGTAAGATCATCCAAGTATGTTTTATTTATTTTAACAATTTTTTTACACACCCAAACAAGATTTAAATCTCATGTTAACATACTTTAAAGATTCAGTTATCCATTAATTATTACGGATTACACTTAAATGAGAGCGTAAAAATTTGAATATGTATTTGAATTAAATTTATAAAAATTGTGGTAAAAAGTTTTAATAATTAATAAAGACAAGGCTTTTCAATGCAGGTTTGGAAGGGTTGAGACAAGCTAGGCTCCATTTATTGTGAAAGTTCTAGTGTTTCCTTTAGAGTGAAAATGAAGAGACTATGAGGTATGGGAAATGAGTAGAGTGTAGAAAGATGAGGAGGAAATGCTAATCTTTATGTTGGAATATTTGATATGCATCTCTTTAAATCTTTTCTAAGCTAATGAGATCCTGCCTGAGATCCTCCTGACCCAGAGGAACATGCCCCATTTTGTTTAGTATGTCAACTTTATCTCATTTGGAAGGATCCACATTTTAAAATATCATAATCATGTTATTTTATATGTGGGTTTGCTCCCTTCTACTCTGTCTGCTTGGAAGCTGTCATAGGACTTGATGTCATGCTCAATTATGTGTCTCTCTCAACATTTTTTTATTCCTTTGCTTATTCCCATTCAGTTCCTGTTCAGATTAAAAAAATCCTAGTATGTGAGGCCAGAAAGGTTGAAAAAAATGCTAAAGCCTAAAGAAAAGATGACCATTGAGAATTTAGAATGTCAAAATAAAAACCTCTGCCCACATGTTGTTTTCTCATATATATAATCCAATAATATCTGCAATAAGAGTCTTCTATGTGCAATATTAAAAACTGCTAAAATAGTGTAGGAAGCTAAGCTAAAGATAAATTAATCAAACTCATATCTGGATAGAAAAGATTAATTTATTTAAGGGTGAAGATAGTGATTGCCCCCTCATAGCTGCATTCCATCAAACTGGATAAGAATCCAAAAGGGTATGGGAAAACATTTTGTGCCCTTACAACCACCGCCAAGAACAAACCCGTTTACATTTACACAGAGGAGATAGGAAGAGACTTCATGGTTTTCAAACACGTGGTTCATGTTTTCATCAGTCACCATTGCCAATTTAGTTAGGATGTTCCCATATCTCAGGACAACACTTAGACCGCAAAATGATTGGGTGAGTCTTGTGATAATTAAAACTAAAATCTACAAAATGAAGCTACAAATTGCTGTGTCTTACGTGGTGGATTTCTACAGAGTGTAATATATCTTGTCTATTTTCTAATACACTAGCAATCCAAGTAAGAAGGAAGGTTGTGGAATGATTGCTTAAAATCATTTTAAGTAAGGTTTCAGTTTAAATCTTTTAAATGGAATTTTTTTTTGACTAGAATAGTTAACCCAATCAGGATGTGAATATTTTCAGATTGAACAAATCAATTATCTTTGGTGGAGAATACCTATGACTAAAACAAGAAAAGTTGCACTAAACCAAGAGAAGTTGCGGCATCACATAAAAGACGCAACACTTGAATTAGTAGGCAGATAAATTTCACTTGAACTTAAATCAAATGCTCTAAGAAGAAATAATTCTATTGTAAAACCACATTTTAAGTCAAAGGAATTTCTGTTCCTTCCAAGGGCAGGCTCTTGTTTTTAGAATCTAGTAACAAATTTTTACTGTTTGAATGCAATAGCGCTGTTCCCATTTGATTTATATAAGTGCACTAGATAAAATAAAAAGTCCAATGGGAACAGTGTCTGTGACACATTGTGACAAGTCTTGATTGAATAAAATTACTTTGAAGGGAGATAGAGCAAGTTACGTAAACTATCTCCATGTGACCCTGGATAAAGGAAATTCAACTCTTCAACACACAGTTTACGTTCATGCCCTTCACGCAATATCAAAAGTAACATCATGGGAGATTTGGTGGAGATGCAACTCACAATCACGCAAATGCACCATATAGATGGAGCAATACAAAAACTAAGGTACTGTAATATTATAATGCTGTTTTTTCAACAAAAACACAAGTGTAATAATCATTACATGATTATTTTTGTTAATGAACTGTTACATAATACTAAGAGTCATGCATGTGAATAAAAAAATCAACAAAAACATTTGACTTTATCACACTTTTTCACTCCCTCACCTATCCCATGCTCTACATATATATATATATATATATATATATATATATATATATATATATATATATATAAACTCATATATATAAACTCTACCTACAGAGTCGTCATCAAGCATTTTGATGTGAAGGAGCTTGAGACGTTCTTGGAGGTGCAGATTGATGATACATTGAACAAACTATCTACGGTATGCACACTCATTTTTATTGTTTTTGGTTCTTTCTTTCTAATCTGCTATTTTCTTCTATCATGGTATTTTATTAGTGAGAACATAGTTATTGAAGAGTCCATAAAATTGTAAAATTATTAGCTGTTTCCATTTCCAATAGTAATTGAGGACACTATCTGCTTTTGTATATTGAGACTTTGGATTGCCAACAATTCATTCTAACATTGCTTGCATAAGAACCTAGAACTTGGGAGTAAACCATCATTTTAAACCTTGAATAATTTGGTCAACTTAGTTCAGAGAGATGAAAATTCCCAAAAAAAATCTTTTAAAGTTGATCCATTGGTCAAATTGTGAGTTAAGGATGGCAGATATGTATTTAGCTCACATTGTGGATAAGACAAGACTTGTCACTTCCTTCCTCCTTTCGTTGTTTTAATGTTAAAAAAATGATTTTCACTATGCCTGCCTTATGACCACTCTAATTTGACCATCAGCACGTGCACAACACCTTTTAAGATAAAAATGGTATTATTTTTTAGGATGGCAAAAGAAAACCTGTAATTGCTGGTAATATATGAGTTACTCATAACAAGTATTTATATATTTATTATATTATATGGGTAAGTATCATTATTATGCTATTTGTCTAACGTATTGTGTGATTATTAATATTTATATTATACAATATTAATTTATATTATATTATATTTTTCTTATCGTTATTTTTAATAAATATTAAATATTGATAAATATTTGTGGTGGATACTTATTTCTTTATCCGTGAGTACTCGTTATCCATCTCAAACTTATAAATATGTGTGACGGTAACATACTACCCGCATGTGTTGTTGGAAGTATATCTGACAATTAAGAATTGTGCCTAACCACATGCTTCTACCCATATAGAATTAGATTGAGCACATTCCTAAATAGTCCTTAAAAACCCATACCCTATTTATGATGAGAAACAGAATACGGAAGCGTACCTGAATTTGTCATTGGGAATGATGAAGGTAATAAAAGTAACCGTAGGTATTTGATCTTCCAAATGTAGAGCCTTATGTTTCCTTCTTTTATTTTCTTCTCTAAGAGGATGATGAGAAAAACAGAAAAACTAAGTGTAACCCACTCTCTCTACAAATGGGGATCATAGCCTCTTTATATAACTTCTGTCAGTTATTTTATTTTCTTCTCTAAGAGGATGATGAGAAAAACAGAAAAACTCAGTGTAACTCACTCTCTCTACAAATGGGGATCATAGCCTCTTTATATAACTTCTGTCAGTTATATATTAAAATATAATATCTCTAATTTGGCCCCTCATCAAATAGAATATTACCATAGGTATCTACACAATAATTTTTCATGACAATTATGCCCTTAGCCATCACTTTAATATTAATTAGACCACTTTAAATTTTTGGCTAATTGTATATTGACCTTAACACATTTAAATAATATATGTGACCCAAAATTACTAACATATGTGTCTGCCCTATTGTCATCCCTAATTTATGGGATATTCCTCATTTGTCAATTCATGTTTTAAATAAATACTCTATATCTTATATTGTTATATTTTACAAACCTCTAAAAAAATTTAGTAGAATTTAATATATTTTTTCTAGTTTATCCTTAAACATATAATGTTTTTATATTTATGTAATTAATAGATGTTAGTGAAATTATAAAGAAAAAATAATTTTGTTTAAATAGTCAAACAAAAAAATAAGGTTTGCCAAAAATAGTTCACAAGAAAAAATACTATAGAAGTTGCTAAGGTAATATCTAATAAGTTTTCTTTTTAGATGAACATCTAATATCTAACTAAAACTAATATCTAATAAGATTTTTTTATTGTTCATAAATCGAGAGAATAACTGACCTGGTTAACTTACCTAGTTTTTATAAATAAAAATACTTACCTAGTTTCATAATATAACTACTAAAACGTGTAAGAACTAAGAAATTATATGGTACTCATTGAGAGAGTTCTCTCGTTAATTAGTACATATATTGAAAAAAAAGTTAAAATACCTTTTTAGTCTTCTTAAAGTCTAGGGTTTAGATAAAACTCATCAAAAATTTACCTTAGATTTTTTACTCTTAAAATTTTTTAGGGTTTATGAAATTAAGGAATCATTAACGCTGACTGTTAACTGATAAGATGACTAACGTTTGTGTCACTTAATCAGTGACACGTGTAAGATTATATCATTAACTAATTAGGTGTTATGACGTGAAAGATTTAGTCTTTCCCAAATTAAGAAGCTCTAATTAACAAGGTGGGAGCACGATAATCCCACTCGTCTTCAACCTCTCTACTTGTGTGCGAAGACAAATGGCTAGGTCTAACATTTCAAGTGTGTCTTCCTCATCTATGGAGATTCAACACGTACGTTGCAGGTGTGGGAAAAACCATGTGCTGTTTATTTCAAAAATGAAGAAGAACAATGGAAAGGCCTTCTGGAGGTATCCATTTTTCTTGGTAAGTGGAAGAATGTCATTGTTTTCGTTAATGGTTGGGATTTTTTAGTCATTTTTTTGTGTTGTGTTAGAGCAAAGAAGATTATGGTTTTTTCAATTGGGCTCTTACTGCTCCTACTGTTAACATTGATGATAGTGAGGGTTGTACCTGTAAGCTGGATACAGACAAGATACGTGAGGAATTTCAAATAAAGAAAAATGAAATCTAATAAGTTGGTGGTTGAGAAGAGCAAAACTTCAATGTTGTGGACAGTTACCATTGTTTCCTAGGTCATCACCCTGAGCATGATGATGCTATACTTAACAATAAAACATTGAGGAGAAATGGGTTCTGGGGTTGAAACTTATGGATTAGGGTTTGAGGGAAAGGAACCTTGTATTCAACAAGGTGTAGAAAAAACCTCTTCTTTTATTAAGGGTTTAAGGTTTAGCCCCTTCTTTTAAATTAGGGTTTAAGGTTTAGCCCTTATTGGTTGTATGGTTTACAAATTATGGTTTTGTAATCAACAAATACCCTAATGAAATGCTCATTATTTTGACAAGTACAAACTATTTTGTGGTTTAGGCAAGTACAAACTATTTTGGTTTGTTCATTATAGTAATATGCTCAATTGTTGATCCCAATGCATATAAATACTTAACATCGCTGCAAATTTAAATGAAACCTAAACAAATGTAAATTAACATGTCATATAGTCACAATTAACAAGGACCTATGATTAGGTTCTAAAGTAATACATAAGGCTGAATTTTTCAACAGAACGAAAGGAAAAGCAAAATGTTCTTAAGTTGTTATGGCTTTGGTGGGTTCCAGGGAAGGCATTAGGCTTTGTTATGGTCTTTGATTGGACAGGGGTTTAAGGTGTTAGATTCTGAGGTCCTCTTCCCCTTTCTCTTCCTCTTCCTCTTCCTCTTCCTCTGCCTCTACCTCTTCCTCTTCCTTTTGGCTTGCCTCTGGTTGATGTTGATGATGTGGCACCACCAGTGTTTGGCTCAGCATGTGCATCAGGTACAGGTGCAGGTGCATTAACATGAGATTCAGTATTTTCATGAGCATTAGACTCACCACCAACATCAGACTCAGTATGTGTAGGGTTTGGTGTAGGTGAATTCTGAAAAATAGGGAACAAAGCCAAAATAAGCCTCGGTATGTGCAGGGTACGTACATGTTATATATGGTTGAATAAAGCCAAAATAAACCTGATCTTACCTTTGTAGCAGGGGGATTAAGACATGTGGTTTTATTATGACCAGTACCATTATAGTTTACGCAATAGTACTGGCCTACAAATCTTGGGCGTCCTAATGTGTTGTCTTCTTTATACAGGTCTCTCATTCTCAGATTTTTAGGTCTACCAGGACCCCTTTTATATAATGGAGTGAGGACCTCAGGTGCATCAGCTCTAGGCCACATAGGCTGCCTATTAATGAGTTAGATAATACCAGCATAACTTTTACTATATGTAGTCTTGGAATACCAATGGGATACAGACAGGTCTGGGTTGTCACCTCTGTACTTCATAGCAGATATGACATGCCTACAGGGAATGTCATTTAACACCCACCAATTACAACTATATAGTTTCTCAATCAAATCAACTATAAACCTATTTGTGACATCCTGGCGCTGTTGAGGGCGGGGAGTGATCGCCGGTGCATGGGCACAGACAAGGAGCGGCTCCTGGCAGGCTTCCAATAGGGAATGTGATATCCCGGGCACTGTTGAGGGCAGGGAGTGATCGCCGGTGCATGGGCACAGACAAGGAGTGGCTCCTGGCAGGCTTTCAGTGGGAGGGACACATGAACGAATCGAATACATACAAGAATGAGAGGGATCCAAAGACTGTATAGGTATGAGACTATATAGTCGAGGATAGCTTAAAGAAATGAATTCCTACTACCTATACCAACAAATGCATTAGCCTTTTCGGTAGCCTATCACTTAAGAACTCCAAAGTTAAGCGTGCTTAACTTGGAGTAATTCTGGGATGGGTGACCTCCTGGGAAGTTCTCAGAAAATGTGTGAGTGAGGACAAAAGCACATTGGAAAGGTCTCGTGTTGGTCTGTGGGGCGAATTGTTCATTCCTGAAAAGCGGCCAAGGCGTTACACTATTATCTGACTGAGTGTGTTTCATTTCAAACAGCAACTCTCTTGCCCACACTGAAACCCACTCCCAACTAAACTCAGTTTCTCTTAATAACCTCTTATATGGTCTTAGCATGATACCCCAATCAATTGTCCATACCTTGGATCTCAATTTGGCAAACTTCTCTAACAAGTACTGCCTTACCCACTCAAGCATTGTAATTATGGGCTTATCCCTAGATGGAGAGATAACCGAGTTGAAAGCCTCATATTTATTATCACAATTTGAGTAAGAGGAAAAAACATGCTTACACCAATTCTTTGTTGGGATGATCATCAACCACTCATATGCCTTCTCATCCAAATCCTTAATAGTCTACATTTTGGCCTCCCAACCTTGAACAAATGTTGCTTTGCTTGCACCCAGTATATGATGCTTCAGTAAGGCACCTCCACCAAATATTTTCTTCAGGTTTGTGTATAAATGTCTCACACAATACTTGTACTCTACACCACTAAGAGTTTATCAAAAACCTACAACAAATCCTACAACAACAAAAAACTCAAGTGAACAACAAACCTGCAACAGACCTTGAGGAAATAAAGAATTGGTTGTAGCATACTATAACATCCTTAATTTTTAAAATAATTTCTAATAAATCAATTAAAATTTCATAAATAATTCAAATTTCCAAAACAGAATTTGAATTAAACAATTACAAAATCCATTTTACAAAAGCCGACCGACTCTTTTTAAATTACACAAATAAATAATTTCACTCGGTATTCTCATGAGCCGGCCAAGGCTTCCACTAAAATACAATCCGAGCTGCTGAGTGTCTTCACATATCATGGTTGGGCCCTTCATACACTGAAAAATAATAATTGTAGAGGGTGAGCATAACATATTAAATAACAGTTATTGAATTGGAATAAAAGTCCAATTAATAACTATAAACAAAACCGATCACACTCGGCCAAAAATTCAAACTCGGCAATTCTAACTCACACTCGGCAATTCTAGTCAACCACACTCGGTAATTAATTCACACCCGGCAGTTACAACATTTCGCACTCGGCGAGTAAAACATTTCACACTCGGCAGATACAACACATCATACTCGGCAAACAGAATAATCCACACTCGGCCAATATAACAAACTTCACTCAGCAATTAATGTAACATCCCTGTTTTTAGTAGCAGTCTTATTTGGTAAAAATTGAAGTTTAGAAGGTCTGTAAGTTGTAATAAGTGAATATACACCTCGTTGATAGTCTGTGGTATCTCAGAAATGTCATTTTTGTACATAATAATGGAATTTATATGGACCATTAGTGAAATTATGCAAATTCCGAGTGAAATAGACTCTGATCCGAGTGACAGAGTGAAATTCCGAGTGAAGGATTAGCAATTCCGACTGAAGGATGAAATTCCGAGTGTAAGGTTATGTTATCCGAGTAATATATGACCAAGAAGGTTACTACCGAGTGGATTCTTGATCACAGAGACAGCTGGAGTGAAGTGGGTTCAAGAAAACCACTTCTAGGTGAAAATTCCGAGTCAAAACACCCTTGATTCATTGTTTCTGAGTCAAACCTTGCTGAGTACTTCCATTTCCGAGCAAAAACTTCTCTGAAATATAGAATTCCGAGTGGAATATAGGAAGGAGAACCCAATCCGAGTAGAATATATAAGGTTTAGAGCCATTATTGAGTGAGGCTATGTTTATGACTCTTTTTCCGAGTGATAAAGACCTTAAAGGATTCCGATCGAAACACATTTTGAGGAAGGATAGTGTATGTGTACCTAAAAGATGAATATCCGAGTGAAAAATGAGTGGGGAAGGACTTAAATGCTCCTGAAAGGTGAAATCCGAGTGAACCTCTTCTGAGGGAAGAGTTGTTATAATGGTTTGGATTGGAAATATATTCTAAGTGTATGATATATATATAAACCGAGTGAATGAATACATGTAAGTGTTTTATGTTGATTTGATGCTCTTACCGACTGGAACGTGTTATAGAAGTATTTGGGGAAGATTCCGAATGGTTTCATAAGAGTATGATTAGTAAACCGAGTGGAAAAAGTGGAAGGAGCCATTCCGAGAGAGATATAGAGAGGATGAACCAATTCCGAGTAAGACTTGTATGTATAAGTCTTTTCCGAGAAGTGAGGGCCTTAATATGTTCTGATTGGAATTGTGGTTGAAGAATTTGGTTAAAACCGAGAGAGAAATATGAGTAAACCGAGTGAGTAAAGTTTGGGTATTTCTGAGTGGTAAATTCGATTGATTCCTTTCTAAGATATAAATTGTTATTGGAATATATCCTAAGTGATTAGAGTTTGAATAAATTCCGAGTGATTGAATAATTAGGAGAGAGAGAGAGTCGGGTTCTAGAAGAAACACTTCCGAGTGAGAATTGTAAGTCTATGCCGAGTGATGAATGTGAAGTACATTCCCGATTGTGTTGAAGTTAAATACACCGAGTGGTATAGAAAGTAGCATTCCGAGTAAGTGGATGACTTTTACCGAGTGGAACAGTGTATGTAGAGATTCGGATTTGGAATAAAAACTTCGAGTAGAAGAAAGATAGGAAAAGAATGCGAGGGAGTCGGTTTTTGAAGGACATTACCGAGTGATAAAGGACTAGGCTTGGAATGATTTAACCGAGTAAGAACCATCAGAAATGACCCGGATTTGGGATATAATACCGAGTGAAAGGCCAAGCAAATTAGGAGTCGGTGTGGGGGTGAATTATCGAGTGAAAGATGGGAAAGATGAGTCGGTTTCATGGGAATGCCGAGTGAGGATTGGCTGATTCGCTCAAGCGAGCAAGCCACGCTCAAGCGAGCTTTGCAATTGTGACTCGGAAGTGGGAATTCCAGTCGGAATTCACTAACAGAAGTGTTAACCGAGTGTAATTTCACTCGGTATTCACTGACAGAAGTGCATTTTGACTTCAATTTTGTCTTTTAATGATATTTAAATCCAATCGTGCGCATTATGGATGGTGGACAACCAGAAATGGACACTGACTCAGCATATATCTTATTTAATTCTTAGTGACCCTTCCATTAGCGATCCACTAACAGCCCACTCAGAAAAGCTGTCTCCCACTTGTCTTCCCACTTACTTCCTCCCTATTTAAACGAGCTCAAGGTCCTCAGAACTCACACCACACACACAACCCAAACACTCTTCATCACTCTCCTTCCCAGCAAGTTTGTTTCTCTCTTTTCCCTTCCATTTCACTCGGATTTGAAGCAAGACAGTGAAGGGAACCTCTTTCTTCTCCTCCAGGAACTTCATTGAGGTAAGGGGGTATATTCTTGGGTGCCTTGTGGGAAAACCGAGTGGAGGACAGATTCAGTGTGTATGAATTAAATGCTTTAAATTGTATCTGTATATGCATGTATGTATATATATCTGTTACTGAGTTTATATAATCATTGATGAATTGTGAAATACTGGACTGAAAATATTAAGAATCATGGGTACCGTGTGATTTCCAGTGAAACAAATATGATAACAGGTTATGTTTTATGATAATTCGACCGGTTTTACACTTATTTTACTCGGTTTTGCTTATTTATACTCGGATAGTATCTTTCTAGTTGATTTTACTCGGAAAACATAGTAATTCACTCGGAAAACACTCTATTTCTCTCGGACAGCATCTCCCAAGTCTTATTTTACTCGGAAATCTCTTTCTTATATTATTTCACTCGGAACTTGACTTAATTTCACTCAGAAAATATAATTACTTTTTACTCAGAACTCTTTTTCAGTAAATTCACTCGGAAACACACTATTTTACTCGAACAGTAGCTTCCCAGTCTTATTGCATTCGGAAAACATCATATTTTACTCGGACAGTAGGTTCCCAACCTTATTTCACTCGGCAAAACAATTTATTTCACTCAGCAAATAGTTATGTTCACTAAAAGAACTCCTTTCAACTTGATGTAACTCGGTATATAAAGTCAACTCACCAGAAGACCTTTCCCAACCTGATTCCACTCGGAATCAGGATTTTCTTACTCGGATTTTCTTTATCCACATGTGTCTTATTCAGACAGAACCCTTTTTAATTAATTTCACTCGGTAAACTCATGTTTCACTCGGAACTTATCTTATTTTTACTCAGGAACCTTTTTCATGCTGATTCCACTCGGAATCAGATTTTATTTCACTTGGAGACACATTTTCACTCGGATTCACAAACATTTTTACTCAGAAAATTCCTTTTAGACTAATTCCACTCGGAATCCTATTTTATTTCACTCAGAATTATATTAATTTCACCCAGAAAAACTGTTTCTTCATTATGTTTCACTCGGAAGGCATTTTAACTTCACTAAGGAAACTCTTTCAGATTGACTTCACTCGGATTTAGAATTATTTTACTTAAGAGACCCTCTCAGCTTGATTTTATTTGAAATCGTGCTTATTACACTCGAAACCTTAATTATTTCACTCGGTATTACACCTATTTTACTCAGAAAGCTTGGATATCAACATTTCCACTCGGATATAATTTATTTTAATCGGAAAAAACTCATTTCCACTCGGAATCAGACTTGTTTCAGTCGGAAAACAGCTTTCCAGTACAATTTCACTCGGATTTTTAGCCAGATCGCTTGGAGAACCCTTCTCTGTATGATTCCACTCGGAATCATACTCATTTCACTCGGATTTACCTCTGTTCCACTCGGAAAACCTGGTTTTAATGTTTTTCACTTGAATTTTTCATTCGGAAATTATTCCTTAATCCTTTTTGAATTATTAAGATATTATAATTATCATTATTGATCTTTTCCTTTTATTATTAATATTATTCGTATCATTATTGTTATTCTTATTATTATAACTAGTATTGTTGTTATAGATATCGTTAATATTTTAATTATAATTGATTAAATAAGGATTATATTATTTTAATCTTTATACAAAGTATAAATTCATCTAAGGGATAACTGATATATTTACAAATGAGATAATGCAATGTCTTGAAACATTTGAATGGTTGATGAGATTTCAAGAGCTTATGAATAAGTATGGTAAGACTAGAATCACATAAATACCCAATGATCAAAGATAAAAAGAATGCATTTCGCATCATGAAAATATTTTGACGGAGAAAAAAAGAAAGAAGAAAAAAATAAATATAAGTCTAGAGCATACACCTGGTACGCTGGAGGACACTCACGTTCGATCTCAGTAAAAGAATCTTGGGAGTACAACTGGAACGGCAACCCAATGGCATCAGAGTCGCGCCTGATAGCCGGGTGAGACGAGGAATTCTAGTGTACTTCGACTAAATGACGGGGTGTAACTATGATCGTAGGGATCCAAGTCTCAAAATGAAATATATATATTAATGAGAACCAATGAGTTCATTTGTACCTTATGAGCTTGGGCGGACCCTGATCGCTCTAAACAATGGAATGGTGATATTCCATAGAATGAGAAGAAGAAATGATTTCTTGGGCCCACATGCATCATGAGACTTAACCAAAGATAAATCATAATAAATCCAAACTCATGCATTTCATTACAACATATTTGATTGTTATAATTATGAATAAGTTATATGTACGATTTATTTCATGACAAACATGCTTGATTGTTATAATTGTGAATATGCTAAATGTATGATCTATGTGACATTGTATGTTAACTGGATTATGTCCGCACCGGATTAACCAATCAGGGTCTTGGGTTATACTCACCCTTACTGTTGACCATTTTTCAGAGGAATTAGAAACTCAAGAACCCGAGTGTGAAGATCAGCAATACGCTGAACCCATTGAGAATAATCATTAAGGATAGAATATTTATAATCAGACACCGGATGACTGTATAATATTTAAGGGTGCCTGCGTGCCCCATTCTGTTAAGAGTACAATTACTTACAGTTTGTGAATGACTATGTGATATATACAATATTACTTCCGCTGATCTGCCACGTATTTAAAAAAAAAAATATTCACTTTTTCTAAAAACTATTAACACACTCAGTTAAATGGGATGAATCTACAGAAGGATTTGTCTTATCTAACCGAGGGTGTTACAATTAACAATTTCACTCGGCAAATAACAAATTATTCATTCTCAAAACCAAGACATATACATATACTCATCATAACAGCATGTTCTCTCAACACATAAATTAGTGTATGCACATGCTCAACCAAATGGATCCATTAATATGTATCAACATCAGTATACATGACCAACCAAAATAGGATCATTATACTGTTTGTGTTGCAACACTGACTCCCCGAGCCATAACTCAGCTCCTCGCTGATCCGGCCGTTTTACAAGTATCAAACCGCTCTGCGCCCATAATGTAATACTGAGTACCACTCCCAGAGTGATAGCGGTCCTCTACTCAGTGCTACGGGCCAGCCTTGAGTCACACTCAAAGGTGTCCGTGGTATATAGGAACCACCACAGGGTCTATGCCATCAACAGGCGCGTCCACTCATCTGGACCGGCAACACAGGCCCCCTGCAGTCCTGTGTGCGTCTCAATACAGTTGATATATCAAACAATATCAATCACATATCAATATAATCATCACCTTCTCATATCATTTCACTCGGCATAATAACCAACATAGTATACAATTATATATCATGAAAATTCATGAATATAATTCATATCATATCACCTTCATCAATCTCATATACATATATATAATCAGCACATCAATATGAATAGAAAATAAGGAAACATAAAGCATGTATTTCAATTGGGGTCTCACATAACATTTTATACATATATCACATATATCATATCAATAATGCCCCAAATCCATTCATAAACTATCTATTTGAGATGTACGCTCCCTCTACCTGGAATAAGAAGTTCCAGCAGCTATAACCAAGTCACTGCTCCAGAATTCCGACTGGAATTGTAGTTCTGCACCAGTCCCAAGCTTTCCTCGTAAAGAGAAGGAAATGAAGATTTAACTTTCTTCTTCCTCGTTGGTTTCCAATAAAGTTTGGAATAAGAAATTTTAGATGATAATTTCACTTTCCAAAAGTTCTTCCATTAATCCAACAATGGAAGTATTTATATGCAGAAGAGACGTGAATGACTTGAAGTACTCTGACATACGTCTCTTTCATAATAATGAAAGATTAAGATATTTAAGGAAAATGGGACAACACATCAAAAAGGTGTCATTCTTAGAAAATATCTGAAAGTGAAGCTGCTAGAAGGTAAAAGAACAAAATGTCATGGAAAGCTTCCAGAATTAAAATATTTATTAATTTTGACTCGGTTTCAGTGTATTTCGACTCGGAGAAAGCTTCTGTTCATTCAGAACTCCTTCATTCGGAAATCAATCAGACATCTCACTTGGTTATACTTATTTCCGAGTCAAGGTCTTACTCTTTCATCATTCAGAAGTCTTTCTGCTGAAAGGTCACTCAGAAAACATAATTCGGAGTTGAAGTCTCTTTGTCCAGAAACACTCTTCCTGGAAAGACTCACTCGGAATGTATCACTCGGAAGTGTCACAGAGACACTTCACTCGGAAAGTCACTCCACTCAGATATACTCCACTCGGGAGTTTACCAATCAGGACTATCGGTCAGAGAAGTACTTCCTCTTCTCTCAGAAACAACCCATTCGGAATCACTCCGCTCGGAAATGTTTTCGTTTCACTTGGATTTACTTCACCCGAATGTGTCTCAATCGGACACAGCGTTACTTCGTTCAGAAATAATTCTTTTAATGATGTTTCACTCGGAAACATCTTAAATTCTCTTAGAATTATTCTTTTCTATCTTATTTCACTCGGAATCGAATAATCCTCACTCGGAAAATCTTGCCATCAATATTTTTCACTCAGAAATTCATTCAGAATTTCTTCTTTAATCCTTTTTAAGTTATTTTTTAAAAATCATAAAAAATGGGATGTTACACATACTACCTTCTGATGGTCGGAGATGAAGACCTATTTCCTGTCTCTGACATCATCTATGTCTTTAAAGAGTAAACTTGAGAACCAGTTCTAGCTGTGCTTGTTCTCAACCTCTACTACTGCCATTGCCAATGGGAAGTACTGATTCTTATCTCTTCTAACTGTTGTCAAAAGCTGACCACCAAACTTGTTTTTCAAATGGGAACCATCAACACCAATAAATAGCCTGTAACCATTCAAAAATCCCTGTTTGCATACATCTAAACATATGTAGAATGAGCCAAAATATGGCTATAGACCTCCAGTTGTGTTTTCCACTTGTAACTTGCATGTGTTTCCATATGAAACCCTCTTCAATTCAACACTATAACTCCATAACATGTTGTATTGCTTACTAGCCTCACCATCCAGGATATCAAGCACGATCCTCTTCCCATTGTGTGCAGACCAATAAGTTAATTGAACACCATATTGAGATCTAAAAATTTTAATGACCCGAGCCACTGAAATCTTGAGATTTACCCTCAAATGCTTTAAAAGCATCTTTGAAACCCATGTTGAATTTTGTTTTTTATTATCAAACACTCTAGGACAGGTATGCTCAGACCCTAATCACTTCAACATCATCACATTTGTCCTCCTAACCTTACTCCCAAAAGCCTTCCACCCACAATCTTTGTTTATATACTTCATACGATAGCGTTCAGGCTCATTTTTTACAAACTTCCTTTGTCTCCCCTTGTACAGATTGTACTCCTTAATGGCCTGTCTAAACTGAGCCATAGATTGGAACTCCATGCCCACTTTCAGTTTATACTTGTCCCTTATTTTCTTTTCATTAAATGCCTCGGTTTGTCTAATGTCACACTTCTCATTAGTATCCATATCAGTATGCATTTCATTGGTATCATAGCTATTATCTATATCTCTATAATCATCAACCCTAGACCCTGTAGGTCTTCATCTCTAAAACATGTCCTGTACTTATCCCCCTACTAGTGATACTTCTAAAATTTTGCTCTTGTGAACCTTTAGTATTAACCCTTGAGGTGCCTTCAGGACTTAGCCAAACTTCAAGAAAATCATCTACTGATGGAACCTCAACCTGTCCAGTATTCGGATTACACACAAAGCTTTCACTTGTTGGACCATAAGGCCCATTACTTGTTGGTCTAGAAGGCCTTTCAGTTATTAGACCAGAAGGCCCCTCAATTCTGGACCAGATGGCCCCTCAATTGCTGGACCAGATGACCTCTCATTTGCTGGACCAGTTGGCACACCACTTGGGCTCTGACTTGATCCCTCACCAGACATTCAACCTCTTAAACCCTTTAATCTTTGCAACTCACTTCTATAAACCTTTTTCCTTGTCACTACTTTGGTGGGACTTACATAAGGGCTGTGAGCAGACACACACTTTGTTCTCCCAGTCCTATTGCCTTGTTGGATTTCTATGTCTTCTTGGGCTTGTTGGGTTTGTTGGGTATGTTAGGTTTCTTGGGATTCTTGGGAATGTTGGGTTTCTTGGGTATATTGGGTTTAGCCCACACCTCCTTGGATAGGTACCCCTTCTGCCTCCACCAAACCAACAACCACCTCAGCCCCTTCCACACAATGCTCAATATACAAGTCAACCTCACACTTGTTATTAATTGTAAACTCACCCATTTCTAATGCATGTGAGTCTCATGTCACACTCTTGTACTCTACCTCTCCTATTTTTTTCCACCACAACTTAAATTCCCCCTTGTACCCAAGGTCTTTGACCAATGACTTTGCCTCAAAAAATGACCATCTATCAAAATCTATATTGTGAATGACATATACTTCATTATCAATATAAACACATGGTGGACCCTCTTCAAATTTGCCTTTATAGTGTATCATAACCGTAAAACTCATACGTAGACAAAGTGAAACCAGTAATGCAGTGAATGCACTAAGTGAAATCCTGCGTAGAGAGTACACAAATCAAGGAACATGTGGTCCAACCCTAAACCCCCCAAAAAGTAACATGTTGTCCTTCCACACCTCCCAAATACACACATCCCTAACAATTTTAAAATATACTAGGGTTCGACACTAACAGTTAAAAAACATACCTGGAAACTCGAGACACCCATGTTATCTTTTTACTTGATGTTCGACGCCACATCCCATATGACCTTCTCAGCCACACTGACACTCTTGGAGAAGACAAGGGAACACGATGGTTGCAGAAACATTTAAACAAAGAAGACAAGGAAAATGTCACTCAACTTCTCAAAACGCACATTTTGCAAAAAATAAAAAATAATTTTAGTTAATTTTAATTCTCTTAATTATGAGTTAACTCAACTAATAACTTAGTTAATTGTCTAAACTAACATTTAACTAATTCTAGCCACGTCATCTTACACGTGTCACTGATGAAGTGACATAGACGTTAGTTACCTCATCAGTTAACAGTCAACGTTAATGATTCCTTGATTCCATAAAGCCTAAAATTTTTTAAAGGTCAAAAGTCTATGGTAAATTTTTTAGGGGCTTTTCTCTAAACCCTAGACTTTAAGAGGGTTAAAAAGGTATTTTAACCAAAAAAATGAGGAAGAAAAATGAAAAAAAAACAAGAGAAGTTCGATAATCCGCAACTAATTATATAACAAAAACATGAAAAGTGTAATTTGTATTTTTTAAAATGTTTTTTCAACAGTTATGTAAAAGATTATTTTTTTATATTTTATTTATTGGTTCTTTGATATATAAAATATTTTTTTATATCAATTGATATAAAATATTAATTTTTTATATGGGCTGTTTCAAAAACTAATGTGAATTATTTTTTTTCTATTAGCTATTGAAACAATTAGTGTGAAAGTTATTTTTATATTAATTATATTTATAATCAACATAAAATAATAATTGATATACACATATTTAAAAAATATAGATTACATCCTTCATTTTAACAAAATTTGATATGTTAAATAGTTATTGACAACTTTAAAAGTCAAATTATGCTTTTGGACCAAGTTATAATATATCTTACTGAGATAGAGCTGGTGAGTGGGTTGGTATGATTCGGCCACGATAAACTCAAATAATCAATAGTTGAGTTTTCTGATAAAAGACTTTTATCCATCAATGAAAATTAGTTCAAGTGGTAAGTGATTTGATATTATTTAAGTAAGATTTTGAGTTCAATAGATTGTATATATAAAAATTCTCCACTGAGAGACCCACTTGCCATATAACTCGTGGGAACTTATTCATCGTTGTCACGAGTTTGATGGATAAAAACTTCCTTTAACCGGGAAAAATAGAAGCTTGCCCCAATTTTAATGGCAATGATCCTAAATCTACTCCAATATACTAATTCAATAATTTTTAATTATAATGATAGTTAAAAATGATAGTGAAAAGTTTATGCAGTAATATTATTTTAAAAATATAATATAATTATGAAATGTTCTCCATATCAATTTTGTATATTTTAATTAAAATATGTTATATATATAATTTATTTAAAATTATATATTTAAGTGATTAAAATAATAAAAAATAAGAAATAAAATATATTAAAATTCTACAAAATTTCCAAACTAGACAAGGGAACTCACAAATACAAAATGAGTTTTAAAATTTTAAATCCGTCTTATTTAAACCCCTTCCAAAATTATCATAATATTTACTTGAACGAAGAGGAAAAAAGTATAACGCCCTATTACTCTCTTAAAAAGCTTAATAAAAACATTGGTTGACATGTTATCCACCGCCAATGCCATGTTATCACTTCCCTTTTTATCCATCCAATAGCTTATTAATCCACTTTATATTTTTTTTTGATCGTATCGTTTTTGTAAGCATGCATAGAGAGTACTAAAAACTAAATTAATACTAATGTTTAATTATTATTTTCTATCAACAAACTATATTTTTTTCAATGGTTAATACCTAACTTTTACATATTAAAAAAATCCTTTTAGCAAATTTGTTTTTCCATACACATAATTAAAAAATTAATTACACTTTTGATGCTTCAATTTTATTAAATGTTTGAATTCAATCCCTAACTTCTAGTTGTATGATTTTGATCCTTCAATTATTTAATTAATTGATATTTCATCCTCAACTTTTAATTTTTTTGGTTCCCTATCTATTTTATTTCTAATTAGTCATATTTATATTATTATTTTTTAAAATATTCATAATTATTATATTATTGTGATAGAAAATACTAATTTATAAAAATAATATTATGACTAACATAATTTCACTATTCGTATTATCAATTTGATGGAAAATATATTAAGAAATCAAATGTGTCAATAAATTAAATAGTTTAGGATCATTGTTGTCGTCATAGCCACCATTACCGTCCATCCACCGCCATTGCTACCTGAACTGTTCTTTACAGGGGGTGTAGAAGTACGCTTGTAGAACAACTCAAAATGTACATATGAATGTGTTTTGATACAAAGCAATGTGCGTATAAATATAAATACGGAGAATCTTTGTATGCCGAGGCGGAGTGTAATATACTACGGGGCGGTGTCACAGTCCGCCTGACGGGATCTACGTTGCCTTGACCCGATTGGGGGTGGTACCTGCAATCGTTCTCCAACGCTCAAGTCAGTATTTCAGAATACTTAGAGACTTAGAAAGACAATCAGAGAGAATTATGCAAGTAAGAGAGTGTAAGGTTCAGAGAGTGGGAAAGAGATCCCTTATACCTTTTCGAGAGAGGTTTATATACCTGTTACTGGTGCTGTATTATTGGTAGGACCCGCTCCTTGTCTTCAGGCATAATGCTAAAAAGGTAGTGGGTCCCTGCGCCGTTTACATGCACCATTATTGTAGTAGGTATCACAACTTGTCTGGAAAGCGTTAGTGCTTTAATATTTTATTGTTATTTCCCTTTATGCGTGACAGCGTGATTCCCATTATTAACCTCTCAAGACAGAGTCAATCTCATGCCGGGGTTGTGAGTATGGGCTCGCTACGCAGTAGGGGAAATTCGGTATTCCGCCAATGTTGAGCCTATGGCTTGGCGGAGTAACAACTTTGGCGAGGTTACATTCCTTGACGGAGTAACATGCCTGGACGGAGTTACATTCCTTGGCGGGGTAACGTGCCTGGGCGGTATGCACTCCGTATAGTATTTGTAGTGTATTTGGAGAGTACTTCTCTTGTTCAAAATGCTGATCTGGCAAAGCATTAAAGCCATGCTCTTGGGGGCCGGTGTTAGGACCGGATCATATGCCCCCTAGCTTGTTATAGTGACTGGCGGAGTCACTTTAATAAGCTATAACACTTAAGTTTAGCTTTTGTAGGCATGGGTTTAGGCGGTATTTGCTAGTCCAGGTCTTGTGGACAAGTGCTTTCGTGCATTTATTAGCTGTCATCACTTAGCACGCCTGTCATTAATGCGCCTCGAAACCACGTTTTTTATTCTTTAATCTCCTATTGCCACGTATGCCCTTGTAACGGTTGCCATTCCAATGATGGGACATAAATGCGCGTGATGGCAATTGAGAACCGTTTTCGAGGTTATTACCGTGGGCCTTGGATTTTGAAAACGTGGCCCATGAAATATCCGCCCTTAGATATATCTATTGGTTTCAGCAAAAAAGGAACCGTCAGTGGGGCAAATCCAACGGTTGTAAACGCATACTTTAGAACCGTTGATGAGATTTATCTAACGACTGCAAACACATCTTTGAAGTTTTTGAGGATTCGCTTATTTCCCCCCAAGCCATGCCTATAAATAGGTAAACTTTCAGAAGGGGAATGTTTTGCTTCATCTCTCACTTCGCATTTGTTTGCTGAAAGCGTTTTTGCTACTCTCTTGCGAGTTTATTGGTGTTTGGAGTTCTTCTCTCTTTTCAGAAGCTTAAGGTACTTGCTTCTTCCTCTGCTTTGCTTCTTCATTTCCATTGGGTTAGCTTTGTTTTCCCTTATTGTGTGTTTGTAAAAAGGAAGATGAGAGGAAAGAGGGCAGGGTCACGTTCTAGGGTTTCTGTTCGTCCCATGTTCTCTGACATTGAGAGTGGAGATGAGGCTTTTTATACTGGGAGGGACTCGACGTTTTATAGCAGCGTGGAGTACTTTAGTAATGTTGTACATTCATTTGTGTCAGGAGGTGTTTCCCATACACAAGTGCTGACTATGGCAGAGTGTCGAAATGTTGTATTGCATGGATTGGATTGGGAGAAGACACTCGAGGGTGACCCTTACTGTTGGGTTGAGGAAGATGTCAAGGATGCTTCCTCTCGACATGCGACGACAAGCGAAGGGGTAGTGGAGTTGCCTGTTCCGGTTTGGAAGGATGAGAAGTATGAGGATAGGTTCATCGTCCGTTCACCCAAGACGTATGAACGGGTCTGCCATCGTCCTCAAGATAATCGTACCATATATATGTACGATATTCTATTTACCCAGTTAGGGGTGCGCTTCCCATTGAATAAATTCCAGATGGGTGTGCTTAGGTTCTTGGACTGTGCCCCTTCTCAGCTGCATCCGAATGGTTGGGGAATAGTTCGCAGCTTTGAGGTTATGGCTGAACATTTGGGGTTTACGCCTACAGTGGCGTTGTTTTTCGCTTTCTGCCGCATCATGAGGAGAGTAAATATGAAAACCGGCGGCATGGGTTTTGTGACTCTCCGGGCGGAGCCAAAGATTTTAAATTTTAAGGCGTTTGCTGACTCCGCCAAGGAAGGCGGACTTCACTTCAGGATGAGTTTTGTGAAGGTATCCGTCAGGAAAGACAAACCTGTTTTTTGGCAGAATAAGGAGGGTGTTGATAGATTTCCAGTGGCATGGACGCATGAGCACTTTCTTTTAACCAAAAGAGCATATGAAGTTGAGGAGGGTGCTCTATCGGCGGCGTCTGTGGAAGTACTCCGAATACTGAAGGAGTACAACTCCGTCCACAAGCTGATTTTTTGTCGAAGGCTGCTTGGGCGGGATGCTCAAGGATACTTGAGTAATATTACAAACAATTGCAATGTGATTGAGTATTACCTCTATCTTGCATTTTCTAACTGTATCCTCATATTGTTATTTCGCAGGAGAAATCGCTGAGTTCCCTGGGATGGAGCGTATCAAGCAGATGCAAATGAGCCGCAGGGAAATGAACGCGGAGAATAATGTGCAGCCCAGGAGGAATCTGGGTGCCGCCCTGACAAAAACTCTCCCCTTCCCTGCATCCACCAACATAGTAAATTTTGAAGGTGGTGCAGGATCTTCAGCAGCTACTGTTGAAAGGCGTTCTAAAAAACGTCAAGAACCAGAAGCTGCTGAAGAAGAAGAAGAAGTAGATCCTCATCCTTTGCAAAGGAGGAGGACTAAGGGCAAGAAGAGGGCTGAGGCGGGGACGTCAATTGATGCCGCCATTGATTTGGAGGAGACTCAGGAGGTACCTGTTACGGGTACTTCTGCTGGTATGGGCGGTGTTGAAGGCATCCCCGAAGAAGATGTTGCGGGGGGGGGGGGGGGAAACGGAGGGATTCCAAGCTTCTTCTGACCATGATACGGGAGACGAGGCAGGGAGAGTTCAAGCTTCCCCAGTCCGCCCGTCTGAGGATCCCGCCCTGAGCTTGACCACCCGAGGGACAGCCGTTTTTCCCATTGATGTACCAGGGGAATCATCCAGGCGGCTTGTTTCTTTGCCTGAGGCGGGGTCTCGCTTGAATCCTTTTTTATACTTTACAAATACGGGATTCCGCCAGTCAGAGAGGCGTGACCCAGAATTCATTCTCCGCCCCAACATCGACTTTGAGGAGGTACCGGAGGCTGCTGCAGCTGCGAGGTGGCACCTTGCTGAGTTAGATGGTTTCTTGGCTTCTGTTCCCCGGATAGCTGACGTTGCTGCTGAGGCGAACATGTTTCAAGCGTCTTACCACGAGTCTGTGGAAAAGATTCGTAGCTTGGAGCATGACAATGAGCAACTGTCCGAGGTGATCAAGGCCAAGGACAAGCATCTGGACACCGCCGACTCCAATATCAAGAAGTTAACGGAGGAGTTGGCTAAGGTGAAGGCTGAGAAAGTCCAGCTAGAACAACAGAATAAAAAGCTGGGCGAGGTGGTGAGTGGACTTTCCCAGGTCAAGGCTGATAACATTCTGCTGAAACAACAAGTTTCAAATTTAGATCAGCAGAACCAAGTTTTGGGCGGAGACGTGAGCATTCTTCAGCGGAAGCTGGTCTCCATAGAATTAAATAAAACCATTGCTGAAGATGCCTGGGCAGCGGAGTTGAGCGAGGCAGCAACCGCATATGGAAATCTTGAAGTGCGGGTTCAAGAGTTGGAAGCTGAGAAGACTGCCTCAGATGCTACCAGTGAGAGGCTCGACAAAGAATTACAATCTGCCTTGGACGCAGCTGAGGTGGCGATTGATGATGCTTTCAGCATGGCTGTTCGCCAACTCCGCTATCGCAACCCAGGTGTTGCTCTCTCCACCACAGGCATTCATCCTTATTACGAGTTCATCAATGGAGAATTGATGGTGCCTGTGCAAGGAGGTCATATGCCTGCGCCCAATGATGAATATGTCTTGGCGGACTTGCCTCCTTCTCAAAGTTTGACCAGGCCAGGAGAAAGTCAACTCACCTCCACTCAGCAAGAAGGGGAGCCGTCTGACCCTTAAAGATCAGCTTCTCAGTCTCCTCCTCAGTCTCTTTGCAAGTTTTGTTTTTTGAATTTTGTTAATATTGCCTTGTTCCAGGATAGGCTCTGGACTTTTATCAATCCTTGACAATATTAATGAAGCATATTTTCTGCAAATGTATACTTGTTTATAGAAGTAGTGTTTAAGTCCGTCGTACTCATGCCTTGTAAAATAATATCGAGAAGGCGGAATATTCATCTGAGGACTTAATGAAATATGACTAAGTATAACGAGACAGAATAACCTTTTTGCAATTCTGGTGAAGTAAAATTCAGTGAGGAGGCGAAGTAGCCTCTTAGGAATTTCAGTGAAACAAATTCAGTAATGGGGCGGAGTAGCATTTTTGAGAATTTAACTGAAGTAATTTCAATAATGAGGCGTGGTAACCTCTTGGGAAGTTCATTGAAATGATTTTAATAGTGAGGCGTAGTAGCCTCTTAGGAATTTGATGAAACAGATTCCGTAAGAAGGCGGAGTGGCCTCTTAGGAATTCAAAAGAAGTTGGATTCCGTAAGAAGGCGGAGTAGCCTCTTAGGAATTTAAACGAATTGGATTCCGTAAGAAGGCGGAGTGGCCTCTTAGGAATTTAAAAGGAATTGGATTCCGTAAGAAGGCGGAGTGGCCTCTTAGGAATTTCAACGAATTGGATTCCGTAAGAAGGCGGAGTGGCCTCTTGGGAATTTAAAAGAAATTGGATTCCGTAAGAAGGCGGAGTGGCCTCTTAGGAATTTCAAAGGAATTGGATTCCGTAAGAAGGCGGAGTGGCCTCTTAGGAATTTAAAAGAAATTGGATTCCGTAAGAAGGCGGAGTGGCCTCTTAGGAATTTCAAAGGAATTGGATTCCGTAAGAAGGCGGAGTGGCCTCTTAGGAATTTAAAAGGAATTGGATTCTGTAAGAAGGCGGAGTGGCCTCTTAGGAATTTAAAAGGAATTGGATTCCGTAAGAAGGCGGAGTGGCCTCTTAGGAATTTTAACGAATTGGATTCCGTAAGAAGGCGGAGTGGCCTCTTAGGAATTTAAAAGGAATTGGATTCTGTAAGAAGGCGGGGTAGCCTCTTAGGAATTTTAATGAAGCGCAATTTTACAAGTGTTGAACTTACTTGAACTTGTTGGGTAGTGCTTGAGTTTGTTACTCATATACTCCGTAAAACAATGGGAGTTAGGCAGAGTCAAGTTTTGGATGGAATGTTCATCCTTTTGCATTTTGATTAGAGTGTAACTCCTGATTGAATGAAAATCATCGAAGTGGGGATTGCTATGGTACAGCATATAGCTGTGACACCAATTTATCCTGCAAGAAATTGGTTGGATTTTGGGGTTAGCGTGGTGCAGCATATAGCTGTGACACCAGCTCTTCCCACAAGAAGCCTGCAGGACCTTGGGGGCGAATTAGTGCAGCATATAGCTGTGACACTAGTCCTTTCCATAGGCGGCCTGTAGGACCTTAGGGTCGGTATGGTGCAGCATATAGCTGAGACACCAATCCTTTCCCCCCAAGGAGTTTTCTGTACCTTAGGGTCGGTATGGTGCAGCATATAGCTGAGACACCAATCCTTTCCCCCCAAGGAGTTTTCTGTACCTTAGGGTCGGTATGGTGCAGCATATAGCTGAGACACCAATCCTTTCCCCCTAAGGAGTTTTCTGTACCTTAGGGTCGGTATGGTGCAGCATATAGCTGAGACACCAATTCTTTCCCCCTAAGGAGTTTTTGTTGGCTCCGTTTGTGAAGCGGCGTTGCATGTTGGTTGATCTTTATGGAATAAAGAGTTATGCATCTGTGCTTCGGTTTTTGGAGACGTTGTCTTATCTGCATGGGAATAAATTCTGCCATGGATAATCAATTCAATGTTAGAGTGAAGATTAAATGTAGGAAGGCATTTCATTGAGAATAGAACTACATAAAGGATTGAGTTGGGGTATATCTTTTCGAAACCCTTTCAAGGAAAGCATAGGAAGATCCTTGAGTTAGGAATGAAAGATCACACCATATTACCCAACTAACTGTAATATATGCGTAAATTTAAGATGTTCCATTTATTTCTGATCGGAGTGCCATCCAAGTTCTCTAGGCGGTATGTACCCTTGCCCAAGACCTCAATGACTCGGTATGGACCTTCCCAATTTGGTGCCAATTTGCCTTGGTGCGCAAATTTGTTGCCAATGTTGGCCCTTCTCAGGACCAAATCTCCCTCTTTGAAACGGCGTTCGCACATGCGTGCGTTATACCGTTTGGCGGCCTTTGCTTTGACAGCTTGATCTCTCACAAAGGCTTCCTCTCTCAACTCCGCCAAAACCTCCAATTCGTGTGCGAGGTTCTGTTGATTGACTTCCTCATTGAAATAGAGGACTCGAGCTGAAGGGGCTGTTAATTCAATGGGAATGACCGCCTCGACTCCGTATGTCAGCCGATATGGAGATTCATTCGTAGTGGAGTGTGGGGTGGTTCTATATGCCCATAAAACGTGGCATAACTGATTTGCCCAGTCTCCCTTTGCCTCACCAAGGCGTTTTTTGAGGCCCTTCAAGATTTCTCTGTTGGCGACCTCTGCTTGTCCATTGGTTTGAGGGTGTTCCACAGAAGAGAAAATCTGCGTGATACTGAGATTTTCTAAGAGTTCAGTGAACTTGCGATCTGTGAACTGGGTGCCATTATCAGTGACTATGCGTTCAGGGACTCCGAAACGTGCAATGATGTTCTCATAAACGAATCTTCGAGTCCTGGCTGACGTTATGTGCACCACTGCTTCTGCCTCAATCCATTTGGTGAAATAATCGACACCAACTATTAAGTATTTGATACCGCCGGGCGCAGTTGGGAATGGACCTAGAATATCCATACCCCATTGATAGAAAGGCCAGGGCGTTATTGATGATGACATTTCCTCAGCTGGAGTATGGTGAAAATTCGCGAATCATTGACATTGATCGCATTTTTGAACATATGAGGCAGTGTCTTGCTTCATAGTGGGCCACCAATACCCCGCCCTGAGGATTTTTCTCACTAGACTCCGTGCCCCTGGATGATGTCCGCACTGCCCTTCATGGACTTCTTCCAAAACAGCTGGCACCTCGTTTTCATTTATGCAAATTAAGTACGGGACAGAAATTCCTCAGCGGTATAGCTACCCATCCAGGAGTGTATAATAGGGTGCCTCCCTCCTTAGCTTCTTTCGCTCAAGATCATCCGTGGGTAATTGTCCATTAACAAGATAACGAACTATTGGTGTTACCCAGGAGTTGTCATCAACGGGGCGGCTTTTAATCATATGAATTAAAGAGGGAAGGGATATACTTGGCTCCGCCAAAGTACTCTGTACAACTGTGGTTGTGCACCCCGCCTTCTTTGTGCTGGCTAACCTGGATAGGATATCAGCACGAGTATTTTCTTCGCGGGGTACATGCTTAAAAGTTACTTCATCGAAGCGCTGTTTCAACTCATTGACGCAGTCCAGATATTGTTGCAGTAGAGGTTCTTTAGCCTGATACTCACCAAGAATTTGTGAGATGACTAGTTGAGAATCACTGCATAGGGTGACAGTTTTGGCCCCAATATCTTGTGCTGCTCTGAGTCCGGCTAAGCAGGCTTCATACTCCGCCTGATTGTTAGACGTAGTGAAGGTAAAGTGCAATGAAATTTCAAGATGTACCCCGTCATCACTTTCTACAGCAATTCCTGCCCCACATCCTTTGCTGTTTGAAGACCCATCGACGTATACTGTCCAGTGTGAATGATCTGCATCTGGGCTAGAGCCTGTTAATTCAACTACGAAATCTGCTAGGACTTGTGCCTTGATAGCAGTTCTTGGTTCGTAGGATATGTCGAATTCAGAGAGTTCTATGGCCCATTTGATCATCCTTCCTGCCAGGTCTGGCTTGAACAATATAGTACGGAGTGGCAAGTCTGTGCGAATCAAGATGGGGTGTGCATGGAAATATGGTCTTAGGCGTCGTGAAGCCCAAACGACTGCAAGTGCTGCCTTTTCAATCTTCTGATAACGGCACTCCGCACCATGCAATGTTTTACCAGTGAAGTATACCGGTCGTTGGCCTTCAACTGTTTCCTTGACCAGGGCCACTGCCAGCGCCTCATCTGAAACAGACAAATAAACAATGAGTTGCTCACCTGGACTTGGTTTTACCAGGATTGGAGGGCTGGCTAAGACATTTTTCAAGCTTTGGAAGGCCGCCTCTTGCTCTGGGCCCCAATTGAATTTTTTATCCTTCTTCAGCATCTTGTACAAGGGGAGAGAGCGATGAGCCATTTTTGGCATGAACCGTGCTAGAGCAGCGATTTTGCCATTGAGGGACTGTACTTCCTTCAATGTTTTGGGGCTCTGCAACTCTTGTATCACACGACACTTGTCAGGATTAGCTTCTATGCCTCTTTGCGTTAACATGAAACCCAAAAATCTCCCCCCAGGCACAGCAAATGTACATTTTAGTGGGTTGAGTCTCATGTTGTATTGTCGTAGGCGTTGAAAAATGAGGCGTAAGTCTTCAACATGGTCTCCTCCTTCTGGGGTTTTGGCGATAATGTCATCAATATAAACCTCCACCAGCTTTGTGTGCATGCCCTCAAAGACTTTGTTGATCATGCGCTGGTAGGTGGCCCCAGCGTTCTTCAGCCCAAATGGCATGACATTGTAGCAAAAGACCCCTCTGTCGTTGATAAATGCTGTTTTCTCCTGATCATCCTCGCACATTGGAATTTGGTTGTATCCGGAGTAAGCATCCATGAAGGATAGATACTTGTATCCTGATGAATCGTCAACCAGTCTGTCAATGTTGGGGAGAGGATAAGGATCTTTGGGACAACATTTATTCAAATCAACGTAGTCTATGCACATGCGCCATTTGCCATTGGCTTTCTGCACCATAACCACGTTGGACAGCCAAGAAGAGTAACGGAGTTCCCTGATGAACCCCGCCTTAAGGAGTTCTTCGGTTTGTTCGCAAGCAGCATTTTGCTTAGCAGGACCCATACGCCGTTTCTTTTGTGCCACTGGCTTAGTTTCAGGATACACTGCCAGGCGGTGGCAACAGAAGTTAGGATCCATACCAGGCATGTCTGCTGCTGTCCAGGCAAAAATTTCCTTGAACTCATGGAGGAGGGCAATCAATCTTGCCTCCATGTTAGGCTCCAATTTGTCATTGATGTTAGTGGTTTGCTCTGGGGTGCTGCCCAGAACGATAGGCTTGGAACCGCCATCAGGAGTTGGTTTCAAAGGGTTCAGTGGGTCAATAGAAGACTCCGCCCTGGGATCAAGATCCACCAAGTTGACGGATGCCGCCACACTGTTTCCTTCGTTCAATTTCCTTTTCTTAGACATGGTTTCAAGCTTCACCATGTTAAGACTTAAATTGTAACAGTAACGAGCCATCTCCTGGTCACCCCTGACGGATGAGACTTGATTATCTTTATCAATGAACTTGATTAACAAGTGGGGGGTTGAAACGATGGCTTCCATGGCATTCAGAGTAGGCCGCCCAATGATGCCATTGTATGGGGATTTAACATCAATGACAAGAACCCTGGATTTCACAGTCCTTGCTCCAGGTTCACCATCGAAGGTAATCCTTGTGTCCAAGTAGCCTTTAGTAGGCTGTTTGGCGCCATTGAAAGCTGTAAGGTCCTGTGTGTAAGGCTGCAAATCTGTGTCATACAGTCCCATGCGTTTAAAACAGTCATAAAAAATAACGTCGCAGGAACTTCCCTGATCAACTAGGATGCGTTTTACATCCATATTAGCGATCACCGCAATGATCACTACCGCATCATCTCCCTCAGGGATGGTTGGGCCAAAATCATCATCTGTGAAAGTTATAGGCGGAGTCTGAACTCCGTCCCTGAATGGGCGATATTCTTTGTTCTTGCCCTGCACAGATAAGATCATACGATGATGATTTTTCCGGGCGTTGTTTGAGGGTCCGCCTCCTGCGAAGCCTCCAGCAATCATGTCCACCACCTGTCTTTTACCTCGTGATCTAGGTTCAGGGCTCGGTTCTCGTTGGGCGGACTCCAGAACAATGCCTTTTTGTTTCTCTGACACCGTCGTACGTTTTGGTTCCCGAGCACTATCAGGATCCGGAGAACGATCACGATGTCGCTTTTCAAACTTCTCAGGCTCATCATGAGATTTGCCTTTGAACAGGTAATGTTTCAGTTTACCTTCTCGAATGAGCACCTCAAAGGTATTTTTGAGTTGTTTGCATTCTTCTGTGGTGTGGCCAACTGACTCATGGAATTCGCAATATTTCTTTGGGTTTCCACCGCGCCTGATTGGGGGTGGACGTTGAATTCCATAAACATTGAGGGTGGTCCATCCTATCTCACGCAAGATTTGCTCGCAAGTTGTGTTCAGTGGTGCATAGTGAGCAAAATTGAACACGCGTCTGTCTTGTTGTTTGAAAGGTTGGTTCCCTACTTTGTCCCTTTGGTGGGACTTGTCATTCTTCAACAATTTATCTTTCCCTTTGTCTTGAGGTGGAGTTGCAGGGAGTGGTTTACTGCGAGATGCAGTGGCTTCCAGATGCATCTCAATACCCACATACTTAGACGCCTTCCTGCGAAATTCCTCCATCGTAGTTGGAGGTCCCTTTGCCAAAGACAAAGCGAAAGGTGACTTTGGTTGCATAGCTTCTATGAGAATATGCAACTGGATTGCCTCAGTCAGATCAGGGACCATGGCTGCCTCCTTGTAAAATCTCTTAAGGAAATCCTTCAGAGATTCTTTGTCACCTTGTTTGATCTGAGCCAAGGTATGAGAGGTTCTGGGTGCATCTCTGGAGATCACGAAGTGGCTTCCAAAAGCTGAGGCCAGCTCCTCCCACGAATCAATGGAACCTGAAGGTATGCTCTTGAACCAACTAAGAGCTTCGCCTGTAAGAGTTCTGGGGAACATTCTGCACATGACATCCTCCTCAGCTCCTAGAAACATGGCCTCGTAGATATAAGCATCTAAATGCTTAGAGGGATCTGTTTCCCCAGTATATTTCCCTATAGAAATGGGCTGCATAGTTTGCAGATGTCTGGGTACATGTACATTCATGAGCCTTTTGGAAAATGGGATGCTCATCTTATATCCTGAGGGGGATGCGTTTGAGCCTGCTCTCCTTCCTTCTTGAGGTTGAGCATTCACCAGTGGGAGGCTTCGTTGCTCCTCCATGTATGTAGGAATACGAGAGTAGTGAGGAGTACTTGATTCCTCCTGCATGTGTGATTCATGATGTGGTTGTCTTGCGGGACCAGCTTTCTCATGCGCTGGGTTTGCTTTTTCACGACGAAGTTCCGCAAGTTCTTCTCTCAACATTCGAATCATGTCATCTCTTGGATCTAGAGAATCAGCTTGCGTTGCTTTTTTCTGAGCACCATCATCGAAGTTAAGACGTCTGGGATTGCGTGGAGGAGAATCCTCGTTCTGCATCTCTGGTCCTTGTCTCTCCATTGATGATGAAGATTGATCAAGATTGTGGGATTACCTAGTTTACAGGTCCCACTGGGCGTGCCAATGAACTGTTCTTTACAGGGGGTGTAGAAGTACGCTTGTAGAACAACTCAAAATGTACATATGAATGTGTTTTGATACAAAGCAATGTGCGTATAAATATAAATACGGAGAATCTTTGTATGCCGAGGCGGAGTGTAATATACTACGGGGCGGTGTCACAGTCCGCCTGACGGGATCTACGTTGCCTTGACCCGATTGGGGGTGGTACCTGCAATCGTTCTCCGACGCTCAAGTCAGTATTTCAGAATACTTAGAGACTTAGAAAGACAATCAGAGAGAATTATGCAAGTAAGAGAGTGTAAGGTTCAGAGAGTGGGAAAGAGATCCCTTATACCTTTTCGAGAGAGGTTTATATACCTGTTACTGGTGCTGCATTATTGGTAGGACCCGCTCCTTGTCTTCAGGCATAATGCTGAAAAGGTAGTGGGTCCCTGCGCCGTTTACATGCACCATTATTGTAGTAGGTATCACAACTTGTCTGGAAAGCGTTAGTGCTTTAATATTTTATTGTTATTTCCCTTTATGCGTGACAACGTGATTCCCATTATTAACCTCTCAAGACAGAGTCAATCTCGTGCCGGGGTTGTGAGTATGGGCTCGCTACGCAGTAGGGGAAATTCGGTATTCCGCCAATGTTGAGCCTATGGCTTGGCGGAGTAACAACTTTGGCGAGGTTACATTCCTTGACGGAGTAACATGCCTGGACGGAGTTACATTCCTTGGCGGGGTAACGTGCCTGGGCGGTATGCACTCCGTATAGTATTTGTAGTGTATTTGGAGAGTACTTCTCTTGTTCAAAATGCTGATCTGGCAAAGCATTAAAGCCATGCTCTTGGGGGCCGGTGTTAGGACTGGATCACTACCATTGCCACCTTTATCGCTATCATCATCACTCACTCCTTGCCGCCATCACCATTACTATCCAAGAATCACCGCTGCCAACATTACTGTTATTGCCGCTACAATTGCCACTATCGTTGCATCACCACCACCACTAGTGTTGCTGTCACTTTCACCACTTTCATAGTTGTTTTCACCACCAACGTTTTTGTTACCGCCACCATCATTGTTGTCATCATCCTTACCGCCACAATAACCACTTTCGTTACCACCACCTTTATTGTCGTCACCACCAACCCCATTGTCATTGACAACACCATTGCCGCTACCACCATCTATATTTTAGCTTAAAATTATAATTTTACATCTTAATTTTATATAACCCAAACATAGAACTGGTAATTTCAATTATATGCAAATTAGAATTCAAATTATAATTTCAATTCCTTACAGAAAGAAACCATAATGTTTTATTATTTGAACTGAAAGAAAAATAAGGAAAAATGTAATCGTGGGATATTGAAATTCTGACCATTATAAGTAGATATACTTGGGTTGACCTTGAACATATATTTGTCATTAGATTTTCTATCTTCTATATTGTTTTCTCCGTTGACCAGTAAAAAAGAAAACATATCATGAGTCCCACTCCTTTTCTACCTCGCACTTTCTTAATATAAAAAATGAATGAAAATTTCTATATTGTATTTGTGCTTTTTATATGTATAAAAGTTTTGTAAGAGAGGAAATCAACTATCGTTATTAATACAAGACAAAGAAGAGAGGTAAGGAGAGTGAAGTCTACCCTTAAAAACTCGAGTCTTAAGAGAAAGATGTTACATCTAGTGACTTGCATCACAGGTTTATGATCCCCAACTATTATTGAATGAGAAATGTTCTCTTCACAGTACGTAGACTTCAGAAGAAGAAACTCGAAGCAGGATTAAAAATGGAAGAGAAACTATGGTTAAAAAAACGAATATATTTGATGAAAAATCTCAATCTTAGAAGGAAATCTTCGGGCAAATAACGGAATTGTTATTAGAAAGGCAACAAGTGTACACAACTTCAGTATCTGTCAAGTGAATACCAGATGAACCGGGTTTGAAGTTGAAGAATCATACTCATACAAGTAAAAGAAGCAACCAGATACTGTGGCGGTCTCCTATTAAAAATTTATAGCACATGAATAAAAAGCAGTTTAAAAATTACAATACAGTTTTTTATGGAACACAAATGGGTGCCCAGTTACTCCAGCAAGCGTTTGTGCTTACACCAGGCAATGGCAACCACATACAAGAATATGGTTCCCGCAGTGCTACCACCAACAGTCCACATGAATTCTCTCATTCCAGCAAAATTTGTATCAAATAGTTCAATATGAATATTCATGCCAAAAATACCAGCCACTACAACAAAGGCACTCACAACCAAAGTTGCTGTGGTCAACATGACTCCCATTTGGAGGAGATGGTTCTGTTTGTCATCCAGCATGATGTTGATGTAATCCTCCGTGTCGTCAACATACTCCCTCAGCTTCACAGGACAAAAAACAAATAAGAAAGTAATAGCAACAGAGAAGTCAATTTCATTTCATTGTTCAAGTAACGGCTAAACAATATCATGTCAAATAAGGACAAAATGCCTATCTTCTCAAATATGCCCACTCCACAACTCAAATAATCTCATCTAACTTCTTGACTTGGGGCAAGCATCAGTGAATCAAACCTTTTCTCTCAATACCTGTGTCTTTCATTTTTACTGTTTTGTCTTTTGAACATGGGACAAGGAAGGAGTTTCAAAGTTCTGCAATAAGTCATCATCTTAGCCCTAGATTTTTTCAGAAACTAATTTGACATACATAAGACATGTTGCCATTAAATCACAATATGACCAACGGATCAACTTTAAAAGATGTTTTTTTTGGGAATTTTTATCTCTCTGAACTAACCAACCCCAAATTATTCAAGGTTTGAAATGATGGTTTATTCCCAAGTACCAGTTCCTACACAAGCAATGTTTAAATGAATTGTTGGCAATCTAAAGTCTCAGATACAAAAGCAGATAGTGCCCCCAATTACAATTGGAAATGGAAACAGTTAAAGATTTTACTGACTCTCCATCAATAACATATATATGAAACCTTTCCAGCTTCCTTGAAATATGTTGTCACCAATAAAACACGGTTACAGAAGAAAATAGCATACTAGAAAGAAAGAACCAAAAGCTATAAAATGAATGCGCATACAGTAGATAGTTTGTTCAAGGTGCCATCAATCTGCACAAAGTACGCTTCCAAGAGCATCTCAAGCTCCTCCACATCAAGATGCTTGGTGACCACACTGTAGGTAGCGCTACCACGGGTGGTTCCATGACTGTCCCTACCAAGAACATTTGAAGAACTAAACATTTGTTCACCCTCATAACTTGCAGCACCTCCACCAGTCTCCACTGAAATTTCAGCGTTTGCCCTAAAAATTAAAACACTGTTCAAATTAGGGTTTGTGAATTGTGAATTATGAACTGTGAATTGTGAATTGTGAAGAGGAGGCACCTGTCATCCATATCCTGTTGAAGAAGATTCTCGGTATCGTCGTCTCGTTCGTTCAACGACGTGGTGGAAGAGGTTTCCAACTGCTGTTCAGCCAACTTGTCAGTGAGATACATCTCGGCCATGTCGTCATCATCATCAAGCAAGTGTTCCAATTCATCCCTAACCTTCTGAACACGACCAGTGATGGCAACCAAACGGCTCTTAATTTGACGAACACGTTCCAAATTCAGAGTACTAATCTTGGACGTGAGCTTATCCAAGGCCGGATGAGCCTCCTGTTCCAACGTCTTTGCCTGTGAATGAAATGGCATAATCAGAAACCGAAGCAACAAAGAGAATTCACAAATGAACGAACCTCATTTTCCAAGACGCTACAAGCGGCCTCGAGGCAGGCTTCAAGGGCGACGAACTCGAAGGGGAGGATCTTGGTGACGTCGAGATCTTTGTCGGCGGGGTCATGGGAGGAGGAGGCGGCGTGGTGGTGGCGGGTGATTCGGGCTTGGAGCTCTTGAACGAAGGGGGTGACGGAGGGGTCACGAGAATTGAGGAGGAGGACTTCGTGGGCGGTGATGATGGCTTTGATGTGTTCCAAATTGATGACAATGGCACGTTCACGGCCCAATAAGGTGGAAGGATAGGAAAGGAGAGGGTCAAGGATGCGAAGGTCACGTGCGGGTAGACCCGTGCGTCTCATGATGGCATGCTTGCCGGCTTCCACCACTTGGGTCTCACCTGTTTCATCTAGAAGGAGCCATGCCCTTACGCCGGTTCCCTTCTTCCGAATCCCTGTTGCCGTCGCCGTCGCCGTCGCCGTCGTCGCTCGTTCTTCGCCCCTCATCATTCTATTCTTCCCCTCTGTTCCTCCATCCTCCCATGCCTTCTTTTCCTTTTTCTTTTCTTTTTTTATTCTCATTTTACTATTATTTTATTATTCTTCTTGTTACATCACTCAATGTACTGCTCCTTTCCTTTTACTTTCTCCCTTTTGTTACTACTGATAGTTTTAAGTTTTAGGTTTTAACACACCTCTAGCAAATCTATTCCCATCACCATTTTTTTTTTCTATTTATAACCTACGCATTAATCAAAGGAATTAAGGGAGAAATAAAGTTTGAGAAATGCCTACAAGTGAAATGTATTTGTTAAGAGATAAATATATATATATATAACTTTTTTTTTATCTAAACATATCATTAATTAATGTCCATTATCATAATTAGCACTATAACCCAATTTCTTTAAGGCACCATTAATGGGACTCATTCTTTTTTGTATTTAAAATGTTTTAATTGCATAAAAGGCCAATTAAAGAAAACCTTTTAATATTTACTCTTTAAGTGGTTAAAAATTTTATACACCAAATATTGATGCATTCGTCCATGACCATGTAATAGTTACTGTTTGGCTTTGGCTTTTAAAAAAATATTTACAAAAATAGGGTTGTTTTAAAAAAATTATATGTCTGGGACTGTTTTTATGCCACATTGGGCTCATATGACACACAAGTCATATTCACGTAATACAACATAACAGGAGCATGACATATGGTTATGTTGCAGACGACACTACTATTGTCAATAGTTAAAACTCATAACCACAAACAATTCATCTCACATCCAAAATGTTATGTGATAGTTTAAAACATTATCAATGGTTAAAACTTTTAACCGCAAATAATAATACATAAAACTAAGATAAAAAATATATTTTTTAAAAAATAATATATATTAATTAATTTAACATGCAATACATCAAACACCATAAATATTTAAATAAAATACTGTATTTATTTAAATCAAATTTAATAACTAAAAATTTGAAATTAATTAAAAGTTCAAATTAAAAAATATATATATTATCCTTAAAATCTTTAATCATCATAGTTATAAATTTTATTTTTGTAAAACATATTATCTTTTTATATTTAGGTTAACTTAATATTTAACAAATATAAATTTAAATATCATGTATTAATAAATCAAACTAATTAGAAAGAAATAGATTTTATCATATATATTTTATAATAAAGGAGATAAGTGTTTTATTTAGTTTTATTTACTAATGCATGATATTTAAATTTATATTTGTTAAATATTGAGTTAATCTAAATATGGAAAGAAATTATATCTAAAAATAAAATTATAATTAAAATGACTAAAGATATGATATATATATATATATATATATATATTACTATTAATTTCAATTTTTAATTAATTTAGAATTTTTAGGTATTAAATATAGTAGATTTGGTTTTAAAAAATATAGTATTTTATTTAAATATTTGTGGTATTTTATGTATTGCATGTTAAATTTACTAATATATATTAATTTTTAAAAAATATAATTTTTATCTTAGTTTTATATATTATTGTTTGCGGCAAATGTTTTAATACTACTAACTGTCACATGAGGTTACACATTCTGGAGCCAGATGAATTGTCGTATGACCCCAATATGATACACAAAAGACCCTATACATGTAATTTTTTAAAAACGACCCCATTTTTTGTAAATATTTATTTTAGAAGGCCCTAATAATAATAATAATAATAAAAACCATCACTGTTTACTCGAGGAGGTGGCATGGTGGTGGCGGGTGATTCGGGCTTGGAGCTCTTGAACAAAGGGGGTGACAGACGGGTCCCGAGAATTAAGGAGGAGGACTGCGTGGACTGTGACGATGGCTTTAATGTGTTCTAAGCTGATGACAATATCGCTTTCACGACCCAATAAGGTGATGGCATGCTTCCCAGCTTCCACCACTTGGGTCTCACCCGTTTCGTCTAGAAGGAGCCATGCCCTTATGCTAGTTCCCTTTTTCCGAATCCCTGAAGTCGTCGTCGTCGTCTCTTGTTCCTTGCCCCTCGTCATTCTATTCTTCCCCTATATTCCTCCATCGTCCCATCGCTTCTTCTCCTTTTTGTTTTCTCTTTTTACCGTTCTTGATTTGTGAATTGTATTTTTTTAAAATAATATATATTAATTAATTAAACATGCAATACATTAAATACTAAAAATATTTAAATAAAATACTATATTTATTTAAATCAAATCTACTATATTTAATAACTAAAAATTTGAAATTAATTAAAAATTCAAATAAAAAATAAAAATATATTATCCTTATACACATTTCCTTTCGCTATAAATGTATTTATTTTTGTATACATGCTGGGGCAATTAATTCTTGATCCATTTTTCTTAATTCTAAAAACTTAGATCTCCAGTTTTCCATGGTTCGGTTCTCGATGTAAGGGTACATGGTTGGGGTTTTAAACGCAAAAAATTTATTTGTGTTTTTATTTAATTAATTGTTAATTACTTCATGATTCAGGTTCAGGGAATCGGGGTATGACAACATACATAGAACTTTTCGATTTTAACATGTGGTCTTAGTTTCGAATGTTGGTGAATACATTACCGTTAAATATTGATATGGTAAGCTTTGTTGCCCATTGTGACCATCTTGAGCCCGAATATGGCATATTGTAGATAGGTGTCCTAGGGGAATGTTACATATGGTATTAAATATGTGCAAATGGTTGTAAACCAGTCTAGTTGGTAACAGGTTATAACAGAATTTGTTATACACCTCAACAATATATACTTATGCTTGTAATCATTCATTATCATGAAATACAATATGCAATTACCTTTCATTTTGATTCTCTCTCTCCTTTAGATTTCTATCATGGTATCAGAGCTTCTAAGGTTCAAACGACTATGAGCTAACTTTTAGGATAGAGTTAGGCCCGATACCAAAATTTAAGATGGTATCAGAGCCTATCCTAGATCTATTGTTGGGTCACTCATGTTGTCCATGCTCCATTCCTGAGTGCGAATGAGTGTGTTAATAAGTCCCATTGGCCACCCGTATTCATCCGCGTTCTATTCCTGAGTGTGAAGAAGTCCCGTGGGCCACCCGTATTTATCCACGCTCCATTTGGGCGTGAGGGGTGTGTTAAAAGTCCCACATTGACTAGAGATATGGCCAATCAAAAGTATATAAGGTGGAGGGTAATTATTATTTTATGAGCTAACTTTTAGGATTGAGTTAGGTCCAATACCAAATTTAAGACATATCAAACTGAAAAAATTTATAACTCGTTAAGAACAAAAATATTCTACAAAATCATAAGAAATATGAAATCAAAACGTATATGTATTGAAAAAAAACTCAGGTTCAAAAACACTTGAGCCAATATCCAACAGATACTTACACTAAGAATGGCATCAATGTTAGTATGCTTACATCCGTGGCCAAACTTGACCATAGACATCTTTCTTACTATATTGCCGGTCCCAAGACCAAGGGACATCTGCAGAGAGAAATGACAATGATAAAAGACATGTAACAATCAATCATGATAACTAGAATAGAAAACATGAGAAACAGCTAAGCGACCTTGGGAAGAATAAGGCATGGGAGGGAGCTCATAGGGCACAGGCAATGGGATAATAACTTCAGATGATGAATGCATATTCTCCCTTTTCATCCCATTTAGGGTCACTAGTTTTGTTTTCTTCATTTCACAAGTTTCTTGTGCTGCCCATTTATCCTGTAATTCTTATTTTTGTTAGCACGAGATGAGTTAGGGAGGTGACTGGAAGATCCTTCCTTCTCCCTCACCATTTGAAGTTCAATCATGTCAAGCATAAAACAAAACCGAAGAGCAAAAGGATGTGTCTGCTACCTCAGATAGTGTAACATTACTGGTACATGAAAATACAGTCTCACGTCTTTTTGATAGTGATGGTAGAAATAGCACCCCAAGCTGAAAGGAAATATGTACCAAGATATTTTTCAGTGCAACCTCTGGAGAACAGGACCAATGTATTTGACTGCAAATGCTACAAATATGAGAAACAAATAAACAATAGGGAGAGAAAACGTTCTATTTGCATCTTGAGAGTTGAGATTCTAGTATGTTACTAGGAAAGGCTTGCAAATAAAGAAGCTCGCCTATTCTTGAGGTTTGTGCTGTTAGATAAGAACACCAACTGTCTGAAAAAACATAGCATACCTCGTATGAACGAATCATCAACTGTGTATTGTTCTTCTGGAGGGCTCCCCAGGCAGCTTTGCTAAGATTTGCAGAAGTTAACAAGAACCAACTATTTGGGAAGAGGGTGTTTTCATGGTTAACTATCCATAGCAAGACTAAGCAGAGCATCAAATGACCAAAAAATTCAAGAAATATGTGCATATAATAGGTCTAGGGAGGCTCTTACGCAAGATTCTGATTATTATAACGAGAGAAAGTCTTTATATGTGGCATAGCACGGCTGAAACGCAACACAAAAATAGGCATAATTGGTTAGAAAATTTTGCATTAATCTCCAATTAAAATTTGTAAGGCATATTCAAAATTGCCAAGGAGTGTTATGCTTTTTCCTTCTAGGGTAATTGATCTCCAATGACGCTACAAGACAATCATGACATTTTGATAATCCTATCTCGGTGCCAAGAAGTTAGGAAAGGGGTGGGTGGGGGTGTTCAAAGTAATATTTTCCATAGAAAGAAAAACAGGCTATACCACACGTGGTAAAGTGAAATTTCCTCGCAAAAGTAATCAGTTTCTAGAATGCGAATTAATTGAATGGTGACAATTTCAAGGAATTGGCAGGCTAAAGGAGAGTTTCAATGCAAAAGCAACATTAATAAAGTCCAAGTATAGCATCCATTGTATGATAAAATATACTTACTTACGACCAGTATGGTTTGCTTTCCATTTTGCCCAATACTTTTTCAAAAATGCTTTCTCTACATTCTTCAGTGGACTTGGGATACAACTTCCAGCTGCATAGCCCTACATATAGCAAAAAAGAAAAAATTCTCAGAAGTTGCACTTAAAATTCAATTATTGAACACACCTAATTGAAAAGAAACAACATAAAAACAAAATAGGACAAATGTTGTGCATCAGTAAGTATCAAAGAAGATATGAATCATAGATAGATTAAATTAAATGACACTCAAACTGCATTCTCACTTAAATTTACACTCCATACCACCCTTTCTAACAAGTTAAGTTTGTCTAAGAAAATGCTAATGGGAAATTCTAATTTAACCCAAGGTAAACCATGTTAAATGAGAAGAGAGACTTGAAAAGATAACCATCACAGATCCAACCTCATTTCAAGCAGGAAATCACTTATTCCTCAAATTGTATCAAACAGTAGAGATGAGTTGTATTACCCGATGTGAGAAGAATACATAGAAACAACAGGAAGTATGCTTACGAAGCTCCTCTTCTGGGTACAACATAATGAAGAGGAATTTGTATCATTTCAAATCCCTATTCTTATTGAAGAGAAGAGAAATGAAAGATCAAAATCTTCCTACTCAAACAAGAAGTCCAAGCGTCTAATAATACCGGTATCAGATATTGTAGTGTTCAATGTGGAATAATTGTTTACGTCATCCACAGTAACAATATAATGGGCAACATCTATGAGCTTTTCGTTTTCTTCTATGCATGCACATGGGATTCAGTGCATTGATTGCATTGGTTTGTAAAGAAAAATTTATGAAATTCTGTAAGGTTTTTCCTTTCAACTAGCAGCAGGGGTTTCAAATGGTCGAGTCATATGACTCAATTCCAAGAACTTTATCGGCCAAGTCCCATGGTGGCTCAAGCTTGATGCAAAATTTCTGACTCAAGATCTTTTACTGAAAAGGTAGTTTGGTTGGTACTTATTTTAGGAAAGCATTCCATATATGGCCCAAGAGAAAAGAAAGCAAAGCCCTTTTGTCTACAAACTTTTTCTCTTTTCCCAGACTGATAGATGATTCTCTGGCAGTTCTTGATGATGACTTAATTGCTACTGAAAGATGTGAAATGACTAGCAAGTAATGGGACATGCTATTGCTAGTGCTTGTGTCCATTTGTCAACACCAACACCGAAAGCCTTCTCTTGAAAGTTCTCTACTTCATCAGAATGTAGGAAAGAACCTAGCAAATTAGAACTGTGCTTCACATGCTCGTCACTTTCAGTTGCACCCACTTCACAGATTCCCAGTTCTGAATCTTCCTGTGTGTCCTGTGCTTTATATTTGAGATCACTGCATTGTGGACCATCACCATTCTTTGACTTGAACTAATCTGCATCCTTTGGACTTCAATTTGAGTGAGGCAATACAAAACATTCTTTCCTTTGTTGTCTTTGAGCTGCTATGAATTTTGATCTAAGATGAATGAAGATAAATTACTTAAAAGATAATCTGGTTTATCATGAGGCTGAACTAATTCCAAACTTAACTGAGTTAGAGAAGGTGGCATGGGGTGTAATATTCGAATGAAAATGGGGTTGAGTGTCATTTTGACAAATCATAAGAGGGTGAGTGTTATTTACACTTTAATAATCATCCATGCCAACAAATTACCTCTATAGCAAGAGATGTTGTATGAATTATCAGTCAGTACCAAAAGATAGGCTCTGGTGTGACAGTGGAATAGGATAAATATTGGTCCTAGAACCAGCAGGTACCTCAGGAACTATCTACAAGGGTCTGGCCATCATTACTCATATTGCATACATATTATATGAATAGAATTTTTGTATATAATAATAATAATAATATAGTTTTAAAACCATAGCCAATTTTCTACATTGTACCATAATTTCTAATAATCATAACTTTTGAGCTCTAGACTTCAGTTTTTCATATAGAACACCAAGTTTAAAAATTCAGACTTTTGAGTCACATACATAGGAACTGAATAAATGCCAAAATGGGCCCAGTTCAAACTGTTCAGGAATTAAGCAGGTAAGATGTATGGGTGCTGTTATATGAATGCAATGCAATCTATGTTTGGGTTTGGATATTAGGCACCAAGCCCAATGCCTATTCTCATTCCCAAGGGGAACAGCTGAACAGAGATGGAGAATGATCCAGAATTAACTGTTAGTACTAAGAGAGAATTATCAAGCACACATCACAAATATCAACATATTCTTGAATGGATTCAGATAGACTAAGCATGAGAGTGTGATGCGTCAACACATATTTAATTACACTCTAAATATCATTGACATGAATGCAACCCAAAGGTAATTTTCTATTTTGCTTAGGAAATAAAAATACATCCTAAAAATCTACGTACTTTACCTCTAAAGAGCATCTGACATCTTCTACAGTAGGCCATATGATTTGAGGCTCCCCCATACCAAGGGGTGTTTTGTCATCCGAAAGACCTGCTGACATTGATGATGCCAGCTCAACCATCCATTTTTCATCTAAAGAGCCAAGGGAAGAGAACTGCAGTACATATAGGCTAAGTATATCATCAACAAAAATGTAAAGGATAAACACTGCACTTTTCAAAATTGTCACAAAAAGATACATTCTGATAGCACCGGATCAATAAAGACAAAAAAATTACAGAAACACTTTTATTCAAAACAATTCTCCCTTCTTGCTACACCTTTTATAGAGCAATTGAGAGACCTTAGATTCCTTCCAGACCTATAATATTCCTCAATATTCCTTCCTGCCCCTACCCTCCTCACAGATTTCCTTTATATACCCTTTTCTAGCTATAACAAATTAACTGAATTAGTTTTCTAGCTATAACAAACTAACTGAATTAGTTTTCTAGCTATAACAAACTAACTGAATTAGTTCTGCAAACATGTTCCGGGAATACTTCTCATCGCATCTAAAACAAAGGCCTTTTTTTGCTTGTCATTATACTCTACTGCAGATAATTCTTTAAAATTCCTCCCTCTTCGACTAATTACTGGATTTTCAGTGGGTCTGTTTGTAGAACTTATACCTGAGTTCTTTGAGGCTAAAGATTCCACCTGAGTGACCACGTTGCCTCCTGTAGTTCCCTCGGGTTTTATTCTACTACCCTGCCCCCTCCATAGATTCCGTGGGTTCTTGGAAAAGTATTACTCTTGTAGGTTCCCCATTTACCTTCTCCCATACTCCCTGCACTACCCTTTCTCAAGATCACTTGATTTTTTTCGTCAATAAGTTGTGCCATGTCCATCATTCTCTACCAAGGATTCCACCACATGTAATTTCAATTCTACCCTGACCTCTTCTTTGAGACCGTTCAAGATAATGCCCGACAAATATTCTTGCTTTGTAATTCTTAAAGGTCCTGCATATATCTCAAATTGTTCACGATATTCTTGCACTGTATCTTCTTGCTTTAACCCTAATAAGATCTCATATGGGTTCTGCACCATTGATGGTTGAAATCTATGAACAGCTGCTTTCTTGAATTGCTCCCAAGATACCATCCCGGAACAGGATTCCCACCATTAGAACCATGATAATGCTTGTCCTTCTAAAGCAACCATAACAGCTGTCAATGTCATGCGTTCTTCCTCCACCCCATGTAACTGAAAATACCTCTCAATTTTACTAACCTAGCCGTGAGCGTCTTCTCCCTCGAAAACTGGGATTTCTAGTTTTCTCCATCAATTGTTCCTTGTTGTATTGTCCTCTCCCATACTCCCGTTCTCACTACTAGTGTCTGCATTGGGTCTGCGATGAAAACCCTCTTGCATCTCCTCCAATTTCTGCAAGATTTCGTTCATAGTGTTTTCAGTGTTACGTATACGTGCGTTAGAAGTTCGGTTTCTTCTTGATGTCGCTGTAATTCTGAAAAACTTCGCTCTATTGCTTCAACTCTAGCCTTCATTCTTGTTCCCACCATGAAACTCTCTTAGGAGAGAAGAGCTCTTATACCAGTTGATAGCACTGGATCAATAAAGACAAAAAAATTACAGAAACACTTTTATTCAAAACAATTCTCCCTTCTTGCTACACCTTTTACAGAGCAATTGAGAGACCTCATTCCTTTCCAGACCTATAATATTCCTGAATATTCCTTCCTGCCCCTACCCTCCTCACAGATTTCCTTTATATACCCTTTTCTAGCTATAACAAACTAACCGAATTAATTTGTTAGTTCTATCACATTCTAGGCACCACTATAAATTTAAGACAATCCGATGAAAGAAAACGTAACGAAAGCATGACACATTTTTAAGATTAAATTTTCGTCTAATAATAGAGTTACAAGTTAAAATTAACATGAACCAACTCCCATAATAGAATGCAACCTAGCTTAGAGCCAACTGCACCTGATAAACAAGTGGAGACTTCTTAAACTCTTCGGCAAAAGTACACTCCTGGAGCACCGAACGCAGCTTCATATGTCCCCACTTCTTCAAACCAGTACCAGAATGATATCCAGGTACAGATGCAATTAATCTAACCTGAATATAATGCAAACAGTATTGTATATCCCAATGTGCAGTGTATCAAATCCAACAAAGTAACAAATTTTATAGCATAATAATCAATAAAATCTAAAGGGTTAAATATGTTATTGGTCCCTATGTTTTTTATCAACTTTTGGTTTTGGTTCCTGAGTTATCTTTTTATTGGTTTTGGTTCTTATGTTATTTAATATGTTGAAACTGATCCCTTAAAGTATTGACAAAGAAGAAGATAAAGTCTATTTTGAGAAGTTGAAGAGTGTAACAAGTTGAAGAGACAGAACGAGACATATGACATGGTTCTATTTATTTAGTTAGCAATTGAGTTAAACGTGTTACATTTTAGGGGTCAATTTTAACATATCAGAAACCAATTTCAACATATTCAATAACATAAGGATTGAAACCAATAAAAAAACAACTCAAGGACCAAAATCAAAATTTGATAAAAACATAGGGACCAATAACATATGTAACCCAAATCTAAATAACAACAGAAATAAATTAAGAACAATGAATGGAAAACATACCATTGCATCACTATAATCAAACTTCCTGAAGAAAGATGGACATATACTGAAGTTTCCAAGGGATGGAAGTTTAACAGAGAACTCTGGCCACTGAAACACTCAACAAATAATGATATGCATACTATGGATAGCTATTGTGATAGCACTAAAGGTAATACCAAAACAATCAAAAACATTAATATCAACATCTGTTGGCAACTATTTAGCTTTCACAAGCCATGTAAGTAGTTAGATTGGCAATGAATTCTTACAGTAACCTCAGTTGAAGAATTTTATGAGGTGAACTTTCTAGAATAATCCAATTGTCTAATAATTTGGGAAAAGTTTCACTAGGTTTCTCAAGAATATCACACCAATGTAGTTGAGTTGAGAACCCATTTTTTCTTGAGATTGTTCATTTGGTTGTCTTTGTAAAAAATAACAGCCAACAGTATATATACCATTACCTTCAACATACTGAGATATTCAACCAGATCATTTTCAAATTCAGATCCCTTGCTCAGACTATTGTGATGTTTCCATGGAAAATCTTGCATCCACAAACCTTGGCTCTTATTGTTCCAGTCTACATAAATTAAGTTCGCTGTATGCACAATGACTCTTACTCCTTGAGGATATATCAGCAGCATGGCCTTGGAATGGTGTGTCCCGAATGAAATTGGCAGTGGCGGTTTATGCAGAATCCAGTTTGCAGGTCTGTTCCTCTAACAATCATTAAACTAGCAAGTTAATAATCACTCAACCAGCCTATGTATTCAATCCTATGAATAACTATCCAAATAACTAGCACATGAATAGTTGGATCTGAGAGAAACCTTCATGTAATCCACCTTCCCATCACTTTCTCCATGAATAACTAGCACATGTGGCACTTTTGAAAGTGCAGGACATGCTACATTAGGAAAATATAGAGGAAAAAAATAGAATGAGATCAACAATGAAAAGTTCAATCAACTACATTCAAGTATATAAAAACGCTTGACACACCAACAGCCAATGGTGCTTCATAGAGAGACATAGATGATTAGGTTGTCCCTTTGGCAAAGTTGAAATGTAAAGTAAAATAATGTAATTCTCCTTGTAAGAAGCTGTTGAGATAATGAGATTATAGACAATGATTTCTGTTTTATCTTTAATCTTTAGGAGATTAGTTTCCTTATTTGTTATAATCTTATCTCTAATCTTTATGAGTCTTATCTCCAATTTTTAGCTCATCTTTAGGAGTCTTATCTTTTATATATCTCATCTTTAGCTCATCTCTAGGAGTCTTATCTTTTGTATTTCACCTACATAGTGATGTACACTGTTCAATACAACACATAATTATTCATCCTTTTCAAGTTGGTATCCAGAGTATGGTTCTCAGTTGTTGATTGTTTGGTTGAGGCACTATGTCAACACAGTCCCTATCACTGTGTGAGCAAGGTTCACACCCATTGATTGTTTGGTTGATACAGTGCCAACACAACACATTTGTTGTTGCTGTGTGGGTAAGGTTCTCAGTCGTTGGTTGTTTGGTTGACACACTACATCAAAATAGTCATTGTCACTGTGTGGTAGGTTGACGGACTCCATCAACACTATCATTGTTGGTTAGAACCACTAGGGGTTGTCTCAAACGCCATAGTCAAAAGTCTCCCAAGTGTGCGTTTTCATTCACTGTCTCCCCAGTGCATATGGCTCATGCCACCTTTCCGCCACCAGTTTTCAACATCCCTGGTCCTAGTCTGCTCATCGGTTCCTACTCGTTCTATTTGACCAGGTTTTAGTGAGTGGGTCTTGGATCAAGGCACTGTTTGTGTCGTGTTGTTCATAGTCATTGTTATGGCTGAAGATTCCAGTTCAAAGGCCGACCACGAGTACAAAGAGTATCTTCAGATGAAGGTAGCAATGCAAGCCCAAATCCCATCATCAGCACTTGTTGCCCATTCTGGTAATTCTATGGTTTTGTTTCTCTCATGCTACCCTTGTTGGATTCTGAGTTTTTGACTTTGGTGTATCTGACCACCTAGCTAGTAATCCTTCCATTCTCTCTGAATTATCACCACCTAAAACACCATATCATATAACTCTCGTAGATGGTTCAAAAACCCAAGTCATTGGCATTGGCCAAGCAACAGCTATCCCCTCTCTTCATCTGAATTCTATTTTATTTGTTCTTGATTTTCCCTTCAATATGATTTCTATCTATGACGCACCAAAACGCCATTTGGGTGTCATTTCATATTTCGAAAACGTCCCAGAAATGGAAAACGTGGGGAAATGTCCAGAAACGAGTTGGAAACATCTTGAAAAAGAGGGTACAGTGTGGTCCATTCGGGAAACATCCCAAAAACGGCCCGCAATCAAAGGCCCACGTTTCTAGGTTGTTTCCAATTAAAAAAATTCCAAATAACAGCAACAGCCCTATTTCTTCGTCGTCATTTTTTCGATTCCCTCTTTCTCCTTTATTTTTTTTCCAATCCCTAGTGTCCCTCCTTCAATTCCGCCATCACTCTCCCTTGTTCCACATCGGCAGTGACCCAATTCCACTCTAGCAACAACCCTTCCACACATCCCTTTCCCCTTCGATCCTTGTTGGCAGCGACCCTGTTCCACTCTCTCCGTTCATCTCACTCGCCCTTCAAATCAATTATCAGTAGCATTCTTTAATTGGTAATTCTATGAATTTGTGTATTGATGTTTCTTATTGTTATTTTGTCTTTTTATGTATAGACATGTACTAATTTTATGGATATTTGTTATTGTGTTTAAACTTTGCTAACTTTTGCATCATTTCTACGTCGTACAATTGTTGTATCTTGAAATTTTTGAGATAGGCGTTTCCCCGTCCCCATTTCAATTTCGTTTCCGTCCCAGTGCTACATAGATTTCTATTAGTAAATTGACGCATTCATTGAATTGTTCTATAACATTTACTCATAATTCTTTTTTAATCCATGAGCAAAGTATAGGATAGACTATTGGAGCTGGATTTGAATCCCATGGTTTATACTACCTTCATCCGACCACCTCCATCATATGTGTTGTTGTTGAGTCTCCTAGTTTATTCATCGTTGTTTTGCAAGTTTGGAGAAGTTAAAAATAATAATCCTAATTTGTACCAGTTACAGTCTTTAAAGCGAGTCTTGTGAGGTTGAAAGACATGTCAAATTCTTTTTCTAGTAGTTCTCATAGTCAGGCTAAGTCTTCGTTCAATATTGTTCATTATGATGTTTGGGGACCTAATCATGTTTCCTTAATTTTAAGTTATAGGTATTATGTTACTTTTGTTGATCACTTCTCTAGGATTACACGGGTTTTCATAATAAAAGATTGTTTTGAATTGTTTGCCATCTTTAAAAAAACTTGGTTATGAATTTCATGCTCAATTTCATAAATTGATTCAAATCTTGCGAAGTGACAATGCTAAAGAATATTTCCCTAATTGTTTTAATTCATTTATGTCACCACATGGTATAACACATCAATTTAGTTGTCTTTATACACCACAAACAGAATGGTATTGTTGAAAGAAGACATAGACATCTAGTTAATACAGCTCGGACATTTTTGTTGAATGCCAATGTTCCCTTAAAGTATTAGGGTGATGGTATTCTTATTGCATGGTACTTAATAAATAGGATGCCATCATCTGTTTTGAAAAAACCAGATTCCTCAGTCATGATTGTTTCCCTCCAATTCTTTATATCTAGTTCCCCACTATGTGCTTGGTTGTACTTGTTTTGACCATGATCTTTCTCCAGGTCATGGTAAGTGTTCTGCTCATGCAATAAGTGTGTCTTCCTTAGCTACTTTGGCAACCAAAACAGTTATTGGTGTTATTCTCCTTCACATCAGTTCTATGTCTTTGCTAATATAACCTTCTTTGAAGACGCACCATACTTCCAGTCTTCAATTGTCCCTCCAAATAACACACGAGTATCCAGGTATTATATGTTCCCTGTCTTGATTTTATTCCAAAAATTCCACCTTCGACATCTCTTCGTATCCTTCTTTAGATCCTCCCTTGTGAAATTTTGGCATTACCTATGAACATTGTTCAAGGTCTATCCTCCCGTCCACCATTCCCACAATTGTAACCAGTGATTCAGCTCTTGTTTTCAGTTGCCTCAATAGCTCCGGCTCCTCAGCCTTTTGATGATCACCCTAATGCCATCGGGAAAGGTAAACGTTCTACTCTCAATCCTTATCTCATCTATAATTTCTTATCCTATCATCGTTTGTATCCTTCTTATTATGTCTTTGTTTCTACCCTTTCTTCTATCACTATTCCTAAAACTATTGGTGCAGCTTTATCCGACCCATGGTGGCGAGAGACAATGATTAATGAGACGCATGCCTTAGAATTGAACCATACTTGGGTTCATGTTCCTCTCCTCAGGGAAACCCTATTGTTGGTTGCAGGTGAGTCCATAATGTTAAAGTTTTGATGGATCAATGGATCATTTGAAAGCTCAGGTTGTCGCAAAAAGGCACACACAAGTATATGGGTTGGACTACAATGACACCTTCTCTCCCATTGCGAATATGGCCTCAGTATGGATCTTTGCACCTATGGTTGCATTGAAGCATTGGCCTTTGTACCAATTGGATATAAAGAATGTTTTTCTTTGTGATAACTAGGAGGAAGAGATATATATGCAGCAACCTCCTAGATTTATTTCCAGGAAGGGGTCAGATCTTTTGTGCAAATCTTTTTATGGTCTCAAGAAATCACCTCACGAATTCTCCTTGTGAGAGCCACTGGGGTGCAATTACTTGAATCCTTAAGTACATCAAAAGGTCCCTAAGGAGAGGCCTTCTTTAAACAGACAAAGGTCATACCGATATTGTTAGTTACTCCAATGAAGATTAGGTAGGTGACATAAGTGACAAGAGTTCCACCACAAGCTATTGTGATTTTCAATGAGGAAATCTTGTTTCATGGAAAAATAAAAAAACAAAATGTTGTTGCCACCTCAAGTACTGAGGGTGAATATCGAGCTTTAGCTCATACTGTATGTGAACTTTTATGGGTAAAATAGTTAGTTCAGAAGTTACTGTTTTGTCTGGTTTGTCATATAAGATTAGTATGTGACAATCAATCAACATTGTATCTAACCTCCAATTCAGTTTTTCATAAAAGAACACATTGAAGTGGACTTTCATTTTATTCAGGAAAAGATTTTTTTTCTGGTGTTATCAAGATTGCATCAGTTTGCTCCAAGGATCAGCTTGTTGATATTTTGACTAAACCCTTGCGTGGCCGTATAATAGAGTATATTTTTAACAAGCTAAATGCATATGACATATATGTTCCAGCTTAAAAGGGAGTGTAAAGAGAGATAATGATATTATAGATTATAGATAATGATTTTTGTTTTATCTTTAATCTTTAGGAGATGAGTTTCCTTAGTTGTTGTAATCTTATCTCTAATCTTTAAGAGTTTTATCACTAATCTTTAGGAGTTTTATCTTTTGTATATCTAATTTAGCTCATCTCTAGGAGTCTTATCTTTTGAATCTCATCTGTAATCTATATAATGTTGTACATTCTTGTAAATCAATACAACACACAATTATTCATTCTTTTCAAGTGAAGCATAAGAAACAAAATGTGTGCACTATCTCAAAAAGCAGGAGGGAGGATGCAGCCAAAAAATAAAATTAACATTGCAAAATTCAAAATATGACAGAGAGAGATATACTTTTGAAGAATATAAACTAGTGCAGCATCTCTTAACAGTATGAAGGACAAAAATGAAAGTCAGACTGCAAGCCAGGAAACCTAGGATAAAGAATAGAAAGGGACAAAGGAAAGAGAAGTTGAAAAATGTTAACATGGAAAACTCACCAGGAATCAACCAGTCAATGTCTACCATGTAATTTGAAAGAATAGCAACTTGAATACCCTCCTATCAGTGATAAGCATTAAGATAAAATCAACAAGTAATTCCAATTTTTGTTCCAGTAAAATACACCTGGGCAAGTCAACTTATGTGAGCTTTTATGCAAAATTATCCTTTAGCCAATCATTGAAGCAGTAAATGTTTCCCATGAAGCATTGCATGAGTACTCTTGGGCAAGATTGAAAACAGAAACTTTCAAGGCACAAAAACAGTTGATTCATAATTGAAAGTACCATCCCAAGAGAGCACAGCAAGATCATAGTGGGTTGAAATTTAGAATACAATTATTATTGTTATTTCGATAGTATTGTAATGATAAATTACCCACCTGAATAACATCAGCTATAGAAACACAAGAAGTATTTGCCCAAGGTGGTAACCCTTGCACACTCAAAAGTCTGAATGTGGAAGCTAGTTGGTAGTTAGGGACATGGAAATGACGAATGGCTTCTTCTGTGTGGGAATGCCCACCATTTCTTCCCTGCTTCTGCCTACAAGTTTCAGTCTTATCCTGCACATTAACAGGAACCATAAAAATGGTTCAATTTCAACCAAAAAAAAACAACGGATACAAGCACAATCAGTGTAATGCCTGCACAAAAAGTTGGTTATTGCATGAACACAAACATGTTAAACCTGGGAATTCCTGCGTGAGGTTTCATTGTTTGCATGAGTTGAGGATGTTTTGTCAGAACCCACGAGTTGAAATTTAAAAAGATGGTGACCGGGAATGAGCTCGATAATGTCACCATTAGAAATGGTAGCTTCTTCTCGAGGATTCACCTTCCTTCGTTTATTCCCCGAATTGATAACGACGGGATTCGTCCCTTGGACGAGCAAATGAGCAGAGGAATGGGGAGAAGCAGTTAAAGTGAGGTGCTTGCGACTAAGCCTCTTGTCGGAGACAGGAATATTGTTCCGGCCAATAACGTTAGTGCCATCTGAGACAGGTAACTTGGGAACTGAAGTTTCTTCCTCTAAATTTTGATTCAGCGGAACCAGGAATCCCACCTGAGACGAAGACATCAATGAATCAATGAAACTCGCAAGGCAACCCCCCTACTTCTAGTTTTCTCCTCTCTCGCGGACTCAATACCTCATAAACAACAAAGAAAGCCCAAAAAAAAGAAGCCCAGAACGCCTGTCAGTCAGTTAGAGAAAGCTGTGATTGTGGCCAAAAAAAAAACCTGTGGAAGCTCAACTTGAGATTATCCCAAAAATTCCAACCCGATCTAATTTGTTGGTGAGTAGAGTTCACTAATTTTAAAAAAATTCCTTAAAACTAGAAAAATAAAATATAAAATAAATATTTTTTAAAAGTTTTTTTTACCATTGTTCCCATCAAAAATACATCAATCATCACATAAACACATTTAAACATCTTGTCCAAAATAAAAAGAGTAATAACATTGTTAAAAGTAAACAATAATATATTTTTTTAGTTTCTTGGATTAGGTCAGCTAACCTGGCTCACCACGGGTTAGCTTGACTTGGGTTCTGTGTCAGGTGAGTCGAGTTATGGTCAAGTCGATTTTATGGTGGGTTTTAATTTTTTAAGTTATGGTCACCAATAAGTCGGGATAAGTCGAGCTAGCTCACTAGTATTTGGCTCATTTTGACAGCTCTGGAGTTAGTGCCTCATGCTTTATTTTCTTATTTAAAAGAAAATTCATCTTTAAATGTTAGCCATTAGCTAAACCTAACATGGACATGTTTAGTTTTCAATTGGGATTCCCTAACTAGGGTTGGTTTGAATGATATTTTTAATCTATTGGTTAAATAGAGTTTGAAGGTCTTGAATAACGTGTCAAGTTAATTGACCATTAGATGATTCGGTTGGTTAAACTCAAATTTTGTAATTACATACTAAACAAGCACTCATAACTTTGACTAACATCAGACATACATAAACCATTAGCTTTAGGTGATTTCTCACTGTAAGGGTTGTTTTTGACCTTTTTAAGACCCGAGACACCAGAGTATAAAAAAAAACCCATAAAATAAACACATACTTTTAAATTTCCAATTAAAAGAATTCTATAATTTAAATAGCGAACTTGAAAAATGAAAATTAATAATGTCACTATAAAATGTGTAATTAAACAATAACAGCATAACATCATATTTTCTTTAACTCAACTCTTCGCTTTAGGTTGCGTTTATTTGAAAATTTCATGGAATTTAGAATTCTAGAAAATTCAAATCCTATTAATTCAATTTTTATCATTGTTAAAATTATTACAATTGTTGAGATGGTTTAAATTTTTCATTTTGAAAATCACTTGTTTGGATTAAGTACTTCAAAATTTTACAATTTTAAAATTGTTGTTGTTGATGGTGTTGGTAGAGGTGATGGTCATGGTCATGATGGGGATATGGATGGGGATGAGAACGACAGTGAAATAGTAGTGGTGATGGTGATGCTGCCATTAGTGAAAAGGAAAGGGTAGTGGGGGCGACAACCATGGTGATGTGTTAGCAGGGATGGTGGTGACAATGGCAATAATGGTAATGGTGACAATTGTGGCAACAATGAAGTGGTGGTAGTGAATGACGACAATGGTAGTAATGATGGCTACAATGGTGACGGTAAGGATGGCGGTGGTTGCAATAAGGGTTGCGGGGGTAGAGGTGGTAGTGGTAGGGAGGAGAATTAAAACTCTCTATTTTTTTGGTAAAATTTTAAAATTTTCATTTTTTAGTTATATTATGAATTCTAAAATTACTAGGATATTGATATTCAAACAAGGTATTATAATTACTAGTATTTAAAATCATTTGTTAAAATAAATTCCTTTGTTAAATTTTTACATCTAAACACAATGTTATGGCAGTAGGAATAGACAACAAAGTCATCTGAGAATGGTAATATTAAGATAGTGGAGAGTGTTAAGAAATTCAAAATTGTAATTCCCACATGTGTATCATAATTACATTGAAATAAAAAATTTTATATATTACAATTTATAAAATTATTAATCTAGACTTAAAAAGAGAAAAGAAAAATTGAGCAACCATGATTATGATTCCAAGTAATCATTCTCCGTACCAAACCCAATTGAAAAAATTCAAAAAATACAACTAAGAAAGAACATGGAAGTTCTCTCTTATTTAGCAGTGGTGTTGTGTTGATCGAGATTAAAGAAAATGATCCAATTATGATATTTAACAAGAAATTTCAACAATGATTGGTTTAATTTTGGATGAAGAAATAGGTTTGAAAATTGAAGTTTGATATGGAAAAATTAAAAAAAATTGCCATCAATGTTGTTAGTAAAATTGTTTACTAAGTTCCCTTTCTTTTATTGCTTACCTTTTTCTTTATCTCTCTTCTTTCGTGGAATTTTATTGGAGAAAACTAGGCGTTATTAGAAGCATTATTCATACACGTATGAGTTCTTTTATTTCACAATAATTCTAAAATTTTTTTATGGATATAAAAAATTTTAAAAAAATTAGTCCTTTTAATTATGAGTCCTAGACGGACACCCGTCCACTCATTCTTAGGACCGGCCATATTCCTTATGTCCTATTTGTTTTTTATACACCACTTTTATAAATATGATAAGAAAAAAAAAATACACATATTGATGCTTTCAATGTATAATCCTTATACACTTGATATTTTTTTGGTGATTGAGATTTGGTTTACTTACACCTTATCGATTAAATATAACATGCAAAACTGTTTTTTTTATTATGGAGGAGCCTAAACCTAAAGGGAGAAACAACTACACAAGAACAAATTTAGAGGTAGAAATCCCAACAGCATCAGTCAACATGAGGCTATCAAGACATGGAGGAGGAGGGTAATCGGCTTCCATGCATTCAATAAAACGCCTGATTGATACAATCAGGACTTACTAAATCGGTCGAAAAAAAAACCAACTGCACCACTTCCAACCTCACTCAATCCGAATTCTAACTAAATCTTGTTGGATGATGTGAACTTCTTATTGCAGGTTAAGACTATAGCTTGCAAAACTTAATGAACCACTGAATCTCAAAAGATTAAAGAAGAAAAGCAAGACATCACACATAATATATATTTGAAGGTGTAATATTGACGAAATTAAGGAATGAAAATAGAAAAAACGTATTCACTAACTAGGTGGGGTGGTTCTGCTTCTGGGGTACAGATACAATAGGTTGGAAGGATTAATGTGATCTTCCTCAAAGTAACAAGGTTTATCCTCATCAATTCTTCCCATGTTTCTCACCTCGGTGTGATAACTCATCATTTTCCTTCTATTATATTTATATTTAGTTCCTACTTTCCTTTGCTCATTTCTGAATATTGGCACTGCTACTCTTTGATGATCTCCATCATCCTGCACAACATGAACAGCACCAGCTCCTCCAGCACAATCCACCAGTCCCTTCATGTATAATTCCTTTGCCTTCTTCAGAATTCTGATGGGACTTAAAATGTAGTGCTTAAACTTGTTTGCTTCCTTTCTCATGGTTAATCGGTTGCTACACCATGAAATTAGAAATGGTGGTGCAGCTACATATATAACGAGTGACTTCAATGTTTTGTTTTGTTAATTTAGTTTAGACTTGCCCCTTCGATGGGAGCCAGGAATGCACTTCACCTCCGACGGCATGGTGGAGACTTCGCCACGGTGCTCAAAGGTCCTTGGACCATGTCATAATTAGTAGAAAACATAAATTATTAAACGCTAACGGCTCACTCATTTAATAAAAAATTAAAAACATCATCAATGTCAAAATTGAATCCCTCCGGCCACATTTCTCTCCATCTTTCTCCCCTAAAATATAGGCCTGTAGATTTGTAAGATTAAAGATAAAAATTTATTGATTATTTTTTATGAAGATTTATCATATTATTATTTTATAATCAGTGTAAAAAATTTACTTGAGAGATTAGAGGAATTAAGAGAATCCATATCTATTAATGTTTATCCATTCTGATCTCTATTCAAGTTTTACTCAATTTTTAATAAAAATATTCTACTTTTGATTTCTTAACATGTGAAAGGTTGAAGGTAAGGATAATAATAAGATGATCGGGTTAAATTTTACAAGGTCCGAGTGTAACTTGATATTTAATTTTGAGGCATGTAACCTATTAAAGACTATATTTTAAAGTTTGACCTAACCTATTCAAAAATTCAACTTAGCTTGATACTTTATATAAAAACTCGATTTAAATTTTATTTTAAACAAGTATATATTAAATAGATTAATAAGTTTATTTTAAACAAATCAATTTATCTCTACAAGACTAACAACCTACTTACAATATACTTTGAATTATCAATTTTACATTAAAACTGATTTTAATAAATTTTAATTTTTATAAAGTATAATTCATAGAGTTATAATTATAATTGTCTCTAAAATTTAACTTGATGATCACAATTATTGACAAAAATTACCAAATTCAAATTTGTAAAAATCAGATTATATGTGAAGTTTATATATATATATATATATATATATATATATATATATCAAAGAAATACATTTGTATTATAATCTAATTTACTACTAAAAAAATATAAGTGTTGACCTAAATGATGTGTTTTACCCGAGTACTTCTTGAAAAGTTTTAATATGATCAAATTTATAAGTATCTCTTGTAAAATATGAGCAACCCCAAACCCCTACAAGGCCTAAACCTCCATTTCGCCCACCTGTTGTTCTCCTTGCTTGGCCCTTCCTCTAAAGGGTTGTTATGTAACAAGTACATAATGCCTACTAAAACTGAAATGTCCATATATTTTATCATCAACTTGATATTTCAAAATATAAGGTTTTCCCCTAACAGCTCGGCATCAGGGCAAAAGCTAAGTTGGTCAAGGCAAACTTAACATCTACCTCAAGCCAACTCTAAACACTGTCAATTAGATGCCAACAACAATAAGTGTAGGTTATTGCTCAATGCAATTTTAAGGTAGGTAGTGTAGGCTTAGCTTACGTAAATGTAAGTCTGCAAATTAATGTCAGGCTAGACCAACATAATTTTTTTGAAATGTGCTATCTGTTTTTTCAATATCTTGAGAATACATGTGCTAAAATTCATTAAAAAATTCATACATCAATCAATGACAACAACTAATTTATAAATAACTCTGTTTCAGAAATTCTAAAACATAAAACTTATTGCATTATAATTTACCAACATCATGGTTTACAAATGTTATGGAAATGGACGACAAATCATTTATGCACATCTCCCTTTGATGTTGACAATCGTGACCATACATATGTTACAAAACAAGGTAAAGACATATTAATATTATAAATTAATGTAAATATATCACCCTTAATTATTGATTTCAAGTTAAAATCCATATGAACACCACCCTTAAATGTATTCACCTCATAGTTATCATCATTATAATCTTTGATTAATTCATTATTTGATCTAGTTTGGGATTCAACATCAACATTTTCTCCATTAAACTACTAAAAAAAATCCAATCTAGCTACGAGAATTTTGCAAGATGTAACATCCCAAAATTTATGATTTTTAGAAAAATAATTCATTAAGGATCAGTGGAGAATTTCCAAGTGAAAAATGTCTTATCAGTGAAGAAATTCCGAGTGAATAATGTCTGAGATAAGACATTCTGAGTGAAAAATGGATATGATTTTGAGTGAAGTAAGACCAAGAAAACTACTTCCAAGTGAAGTTAAGATGTTTCCGAGTGAAACATTATTAAGAGAATTATTTCTGAGTGAAGAAAAATTGTGTCCGAATGAGACAATTTTGATTGAGGAAAATCTGAGTGAAACGTTTCCGAATGGATCGTTTCTGAGAGAAGTACTCCCGAGTGGGAAAAGCTTTGATTTCGAATGAGTACTTCTCGGATCGAGATATTTTTGAATAGTGACCGATTGGAGTATCTCCGAGTTGTGTGACTTTCTGAGTGAGGTGTCTCTGAGTGCGACACTTCTGAGAGGGATGGCACCGAAGTCTTTATTTCCAGGTAGGGGGAGCGTTTACATTTTAAATGCATGGTTTATGAACAGATTCAGGATAATATTATTGTATTTAATATGAAATCCTGAATATATATGTGTTACGTGTGATATATTTGTATTACCGTTCATATGATATTGAATTTGGTGTCAGAAATGATTTGTTTATGTGATGTATGTGTTTGTGATAAATTCTATGCATGAGATGCTATAGAATATGTGATTGATGATATGAATGCTATTCATGAAATATATCATAATGTATGAATGCATAGGATGCATTTGATAAGCATGTGATGCTTGTGTATTGAACAAATATGAAATATTATTGTGGTTTCGAGGATTCCACAAAAAGACCTTGGGTGGGACTCAAGCGGGGCTCGGGGTTTAGCCCGTGGCACTACCGTTGTCGCTGGGAGTGATTGTGTCATATGAGAGGGCAAACGGTTTGGTACCAGTAAAATGGCCGGATCAGCTGCGAGCTGAGTTATGGCTAGGAGCCAGTGTTGCAACACAAAATTAAAAGACTTAATAATGGATCCATTTGATTGAGCATATGAATGTATTGATATATGTTATTGAGAATAACATGATGATATATGATGAGATTGTGTGATATGAGTTTGATTATATGTGGTTATGAATTGAATACTTAATCCGATTCAATAACTATCATTTGACATGTTTATGCTCACCCCTACTGTTGTTATTTTTACAGTGGATGTAGGACACAACGATGGCATATGAAGTCACTCAACCTGCAGGGAGCATTATGTATATATATGTATAGTACATGATGCACATAGTTATTTTGTAGTAGCCTTGGCCGGCTCCTGTGCATACCGAGTTATTATATTTATTTGTATACTTAAATGGGCCGGTCGGTTGATGTAAAAATGATAGTGTTATTATTTAATCCAAATCCTATTTTGAAATTTAAATTATTTGTGAAAAATTTATTTGGATTATTGAAATTTAATTTTAAAAATAAGGATGTTATATTTTGGTATCAGAGCAGACTTGAAAAGTCCAAGGCCAAGGTTAAGCTACTAAATGCTATGAATTGAGTGAAATCATATCATGGTTGTTACGTATTATAGTTGAGGAAATCAACTATAAATAAATTGCTTTCATATCCATGAAAGGTACTAAAGTATGATGATTATTTCAGGATAAGAAAATGGTTGACCCTCATAGTATGGATGCAATGGCTGCTGCCTTCCAGCGTGTTGCTGATATTTTAGAAAGGCAGAACCAACCTCAACCGACTGACAATCATAGTATTGATTGTTTCCTAAAGCGAAAACCGACTGAATTCCATGGAGGATTTCAGCCCGACCAAGCTTATGCATGGATCCAGAACTTAGAATGGATCTTTGGCAGTCTGCAGTGCACAGAGGCACAAAAGGTCGAGTATGCTGTGTTCATGCTTCGAAAAGAAGCTGAAAACTGGTGGAAAATGACTAAAGCCCGACTGATAGCTATGGGAACCGAGCTGATTTGGGAAAATTTCAAGGAATGTTTCCTTGAAAAATATTTCCCAAACACTGTCAGAAGCCAAAAGGAATTGGAATTCATGGAGCTCAAACAAGGCAATCTGAGTGTGGAAGAATATACAGTGAAATTCGAGGAACTCTGTTTGTTTTATCCTCCTTTTCAGCTGCCGGGCACTGAAGGCTCGAAATGCATCAAATTTGAGAGCGGCTTGAAACCAAAAATCAAGAAGGCTTTCCGACACCAGGAAATTAGAAGCTTTCCGATTCTTGTCAATAAATACCGAATATATAAGGAAGATGATAAAGCTTCTACATGATCAAGCAGTAGGTCGGATAGTTCTTCAAAGTTACCACCGATCAATTTCAAAAAGCAAGAGAAGTCTGTTAGAGGCAGATCATCCTCTAGATCCTGAGGCCGAGTGAATTCTGGTGGCCGATCGGTGAGTCATCCGAGGGACATTAAATGCTTCAGGTGTGGTGGCGATCATTATGCTCGAAACTGTGATAAAGAGGAAAAAGTTATTTGCTATCACTGTAATGAGAAAGGACACGTTCGTCCTAACTGTCCTCTTCTACAACCGACTGAATCAAATGCTAGTGTAAACCGTGGAGGCTTCCGAGGACGAGGCTGTGGAAACGGTAATAGAGGAGGCAGAGGCAATGGTGGACGCGGTAATAATTTTATGATGCCGAGGAATGATCGGGCTGGGACTTCTAGTTCATCAGCTGCAGGCCGAGTGTATGCCATCACTGCTGAGGAGGCTACTCAAGCTAACGACCTGGTTCAGCGTAAGTGTTTACTCGGAAATGCTATTCTTAATGTGGTGTTTGACTCGGGTGCAACTCATTCATTTATTTCCAATGATTGTGTGATGCGTATGAGATTACCTGTTGTTGCTATGAATCTGGCGTTAAATGTATCTAACCCGACTAGTGCTAAACTATAGACTTCTGTGATGTGTGAAAATGTATCCTTCATTTTGGGTGATAGGAATTTTACGGCTAATTTGATATGTCTACCTTTGAGAGGTCTTGACATTGTTCTCGGTATGGATTGGCTATCGGCCAATAGAGTCCTAGTTGACTGTCGAAACTGGCGGGTGATTTTTCCTAATCAGAAAGCCGGTGACTATGAAATTCAAGGTATATCTCAGCTATTTATGTTATTTTGTATGACTGATGGAAAGAGTGAGTCTAGAATCCGAGATATTCTTGTAGTATGTGATTTTCCCGAGTTGTTCCCAGAGGATGTACCTAGTGTTCCTCCTGATAGAGAAATTGAGTTCTCTATTGATCTAATTCCTGGAGCCGAGCCCGTCTCCAGAGCTCCTTATAGAATGTCTCCGATTGAATTAGCCGAGTTAAAGAAACAAGTTGACGAGTTGCTAGAGAAACAGTTTATCTGACCGAGTATATCACCGTGGGGTGCTCCGGTGTTACTCGTCAAGAAAAAGGATGGCAGTATGCGGTTATGTGTTGATTACCGCCAATTAAATAAGCTAACCATCAAGAATAAATATCCATTGCCTAGGATTGACGACTTGATTGATCAGTTGCGCGGTGCATCGGTCTTTTCTAAGATTGATTTGCGATCGGGATACCATCAGATCCGAGTGAAAGCTGCTGATATTCCTAAGACGGCATTCAGGACCTGGTATGGTCATTATGAATACGTGGTAATGCCGTTCGGAGTGACTAATGCTCCGGCTATGTTCATGAACTATATGAACAACATTTTTCATCCTTACTTGGATCGGTTTGTGGTGGTATTTATCCATGATATATTGATTTATTCAAAGTCTCATGAGGAGCACGAAGAGCATCTTCGTTCAGTACTTCAAGTGCTGAGAGAGAAGCAATTATTTGCCAAATTATCTAAATGCGAATTCTGGATGGACAAGATTCAATTTCTGGGTCATGTCATCTCCAATGAAGGTGTCTCGGTTGATCCTTCAAAGATCGAAGCTGTGATGACTTGGGAGAGACCTAAGTCGATCACCGAGGTCAGGAGTTTTATGGGCTTAGCTAGTTACTATCGGAGATTCATTGAGGGATTCTCTAAAATCGCATTGCCAATGACTAAGCTAACCCGAAAGAATGTTCCTTTTGTATGGTCTTCCGAGTATGAAAGGAGTTTTCAAGAATTAAAGACTAAACTGAGTACTACTCCTGTATTGGCATTGCCGAATCTACAGGAAAGTTTTGTGGTTTATTGTGATGCATCTAGGCTCGGCCTAAGATGTGTATCGATGCAGAATAACCGAGTGATTGCTTATGCTTTGTGTCAATTACGACCACACGAGCAAAACTATCCTACGCATGATTTAGAGCTGCTCAGCTGTGGTCTTTGCACTGAAAATTTGGAGGCATTATCTTTATGGCTCCAAATTCGAAGTGTATAGTGACCATAAAAGTTTGAAATATTTGTTTAACCAGAAAGAGCTGAATATGAGGCAGAGGAGGTGGATTGAATTTTTGAAAGATTATGATTTCGACTTGAAATACCACCCGGGAAAGGCAAATGTTGTAGCCGATGCCTTGAGTCGGAAGTCCATTCATATGGCAGTAATGATGGTTAAAGAGATGGAGTTGCTTGAACAATTCCGAGACATGAACCTGCATGTGGATGTTTCTTCGCCCGGAAAAGTAACTCTTGGTACATTGAAAATAGCCAATGAATTTTTAAAGCTTGTTTATGTACAGCAGATGTCAGATTCTTATTTAGCCGAGATGAAAGAAACTCAGGCTAAAGGCAAGGACCTATTCTTAGCCGAGGGTTCTGATGGCATTTACTGAGTAAAAGGTCAAATTTATGTACCTAATTCGGGTGATTTACGATAATTGGTACTCAATGAAGCACATAGGAGTATGTCGAGTATCCATCTGGGTACTACCAAGATGTATCATGATTTGAAATTGTGTTTCTGGTGGCCCGGAATGAAGAGAGATGTAGTTAACTTCATGACTTATTGTATAATTTGTCAGAAAGCAAAGATTGAACATCAAAAACCGTCCAGTGGTTTACAACCTTTAGAGATTCCCGTGTGGAAGTGGGATGCTATTGCTATGGATTTTGTAGTGGGATTACCCAAGACTCGGAGTGGTCATGATGCTATCTGGGTTATTGTGGACCGATTGACAAAGTCTGCATATTTCTTGCCGATCAATATGAGTTACCCTTTGCAGAGACTAGCACAGTTGTATATTAGTGAGATAGTCCGACTGTATGGTGTTCCATCTTCAATTGTGTCGGATAGAGATCCGAGGTTTACTTCCTGATTTTGAGGGAGTTTGCATCAGGAGTTAGGTTCGAAGCTCCGATTAAGTTCGGCCTATCATCCTCAAACAGATGGGCAGTCCGAGAGTACTATCCAGAGTTTAGAGGACTTGTTGAGGTCCTGTGTGCTAGAGCATGGTGGTGGCTGGAAGCAATACCTTCCACTGATCGAATTTACTTATAATAATAGCTATCACAGTAGTATCGGTATGGCTCCATATGAGGCTTTATATGGCAGGAAATACCAAACACCTCTTTGCTGGTCAGAATCGGGTGAGAGCTTAATATTAGGACCTGAGATTGTGTAGTAAACCTCTGAGCAAATTCAAATGATTAGAGATAAAATGAAAGCATCCCAGGACCGTCAGAAAAGTTATCATGATAAGCGGACGAAGCCGATTGAATTTCAGGTCGGTAACAGAGTCTTTCTGAAAGTTTCTCCTAGTAAAGGCATTGGGAGAGCTTTGAAAAGCAAGAAATTGAGCCCGAGATATATTGGTCCGTATAAAATATTGAAGAGAGTCGGCCCTGTTTCTTATCAGATAGAATTGCCTTCTCATCTGTCAAATTTGCATAACGTATTCCATGTTTCTCAACTGAGAAAGTATTTACTGGATCCTACCCATGAGATGCCTGATGATGATGTTGAAATCCAGGAAAACCTGACCACTATAGCCGAGTCCACTGGTATAGTGGACCGATTTGTAAAACGCTTGAGAATCAAAAATGTTCAGTTGGTCAAGGTTGCATGGCAGCAGGATCAGTGTATTATGCATACTTGGGAACGTGAAGACGCTATGAGGCAACAATATCCCGAGTTATTTCATTAATGTATGTCTTTATATTTAAATTTTGAGGACAAAATTTTTGTAGGAGGGGAGAAATGTAACATCCCAAAATTTATGATTTTTAGAAAAATAATTCATTAAGGATCAGTGGAGAATTTCCAAGTGAAAAATGTCTGATCAGTGAAGAAATTCCAAGTGAATAATGTCTGAGATAAGACATTCCAAGTGAAAAATGGATATGATTCCGAGTAAAGTAAGACCAAGAAAACTACTTCCAAGTGAAGTTAAGATGTTTCCGAGTGAAACATTATTAAGAGAATTATTTCTGAGTTAAGAAAAACTGTGTCCGAATGAGACAGTTTTGATTGAGGAAAATCCGAGTGAAACGTTTTCGAATGGATCGTTTCCGAGAGAAGTACTCCCAAGTGGGAAAAGCTTTGATTTCGAATGAGTACTTCTCGGGCCGAGATATTTTTGAATAGTGACCGATTGGAGTATCTCCGAGTTGTGTGACTTTCTGAGTGAGGTGTCTCCGAGTGTGACACTTCCGAGAGGGATGGTACCGAGTGAGACGTTCTAAGTGGGATAACGTCAAGTGAGACATTTATGATTTTCGTGTGGAGTGGCACCGATTGGAACATACCGAGTGAGTCTTTTCCAGGGAGAGTACTTCTGGACAGAGAAAGACTTTAACTTCGAACGAGTATGTTTCTGAGTAAACGGTCCCGAGGGAAGTAAATATCCGAGTGGTGAACCCTTCCATTTAATTCGTACTCGGGTGTTTTAAAGTTGTCGAGAGTTTATGCTCGGGTTCGTATTCGAGATTGTCCTCGACCCCGAGTGATCCTTTTAAGTGGAAAGATTTCCAAAAGAGGATTGTCTTCGATTCCGAGTGATCTTTCGGTTGTAAGACTTCCGAGTGACGCAAGGGGAGGCTTTGACTCAGGCAGAGATATATCCGAGTAAGATATGTCTGAATGAGGTATTTCCGGGTGAGAGATTCCTGAGTGGATCGTCTCCGAGAAAGGAAAGCTGACTGTTTCATGAAGAAACTTTTCCGAGTGAATTTTGAATGCAAGAGGGAGCGTTTACATTTTAAATGCATGGTTTATGAACAGATTCAGGATAATATTATTGTATTTAATATGAAATCCTGAATATATATGTGTTACGTGTGATATATTTATATTACCGTTCATATGATATTGAATTTGGTATCAGAAATGATTTGTTTATGTGATGTATGTGTTTGTGATAAATTCTATGCATGAGATGCTATAGAATATGTGATTGATGATATGAATGTTATTCATGAAATATATCATAATGTATGAATGCATAGGATGCATTTGATAAGCATGTGATGCTTGTGTATATTGAACAAATATGAAATATTATTGTGGTTTCGAGGATTCCACAAAAAGACCTTAGGTGGGACTCAAGCGGGGCTCGGGGTTTAGCCCGTGGCACTACCGTTGTCGCTGGGAGTGATTGTGTCACATGAGAGGGCAAACGGTTTGGTACCAGTAAAACGGCCGGATCAGCTGCGAGCTGAGTTATGGCTAGGAGCCAGTGTTGCAACACAAAATTAAAAGACTTAATAATGGATCCATTTGATTGAGCATATGAATGCATTGATATATGTTATTGAGAATAACATGATGATATATGATGAGATTGTGTGATATGAGTTTGATTATATGTGGTTATGAATTGGATACTTAATCTGATTCAATAACTATCATTTGACATGTTTATGCTCACCCCTACTGTTGTTATTTTTACAGTGGATGTAGGACACAACGATGGCATATGAAGTCACTCAGCCTGCAGGGAGCATTATGTATATATATGTATAGTACATGATGCACATAGTTATTTTGTAGTAGCCTTGGCCGGCTCCTGTGCATACCGAGTTATTATATTTATTTGTATACTTAAATAGGCCGGTCGGTTGATGTAAAAATGATAGTGTTATTATTTAATCCAAATCCTATTTTGAAATTTAAATTATTTGTGAAAAGTTTATTTGGATTATTGAAATTTAATTTTAAAAATAAGGATGTTATACACGACATTATCATCTTATCCCGGACATACCCATTTTCACCAATTAATCCATCAATCATATAATCTAGTGAATGCAACCTAATTCAAGCTCCTTGAAAATTTAAAACACTCCTAATTACATCAATTAAACAAAAGAAGATTTGATAGTTTCAAGCTATCGAATACTTGCCGATAAGGGTTTTTGAAGCGGGTCAAATCTCCGATAATACTCGTATGTTTAGAATTTCACTTACGACCATGAAAGTATGAGTGGGAATTTGTTTCCTTTAAAATTTCAATAATTTACTAAAGCCTATGAATAGGATATCATGTAAAACAAATAATGAACTTGAGTTTTGAGTAAATTTTTTATTGTCTCTTTTATGATACCTTCTCTTGTTTCTTAAGTAAAGAGCTAAGTTTCATCTTATAGGAAATTTTCCTTATAGCAATCTAGACCGATCTTAATATCAAGAAAACTTATGGTAATCATATCGATCTTATCAATATTTTATCAAGTTTACTTATGACGATTAATCTAAGATATATCACTCACTTTCTCATCTATTTCTTAAGTGTGGTGTCAATATTCTTTTCATGAAATACTTGAGAAAGGGAAGAAAGTCTAGAGAGAAAAATCAAAAGAGGATAAAATTATGGTATCATATTTTTATGAAAAAAATGATGTCAAAGCTTACTTAGAATGAATAATTGAGTAAAAGAGAAAATAAATTGAACTGGTCTAGGTCGGGTCCAATATCTAGTCTCACGATAGTCCTTAAATCTCTCGTTTGCTCTCTAATATTACATCAGTCCAGTGGGGACCTGGTATTATATCATCTATTCCAACGGGGAAATAAATGTCTTTAGGAGATTCCTCGTACCATACCACCAGCCTAACGCATTGTGGGGGTGAAGGTATCACCTGCAACGCTCAAGTAAGTGAAAGTTCAAAAGAATTTCAAAACTCAAGCGTAAGGTTAGAGAGAATGTTCTTACATATTACATTGATGTATAGATCTTTATACCTAGAGGGAGTGGAATAGCTTTCTTGCTTACCAAGTCTTTTATACATGGTGTCAGTACTTACTTTGCTACTTTGCAGTAAAGCTGCCTCATGATGGAGACGGTTCACAGTAGCTTTATCTACCCATTAGTACTTTGTAGGATATTTGTTAGGCATGCTAGGGTACAGGTCAACTTTGACCCTTCGGTATTGAGTGAACAACTCGCAATGGGGTCAGTTTAGGAACCTTTTGCGTGACCATGGATTCTGGTATTAAATCATTTCAATACGTGAGACATTGGTGTTGATAGATTGGCTCACACTGGTCATCACGTCATACCGATTCTAGAGAATGAATTTTAGTCAAATTACTCTTAAGTTTTGGGGCTGGTCTCAATTGAATCATAAATATAAAAAAGATTTTAAAAGGATAAAAAGTGAGATAAATATTTTTTAAAAAAAGGTGTTGAAACATAATGAGATGAAAAGTTTAAGAAAAAAGCAAATGAAGAGGAAGATGAAAGACAATAAAAAGAAATTGAAGAGTTACAACCATGGAAGAGTGTTATTAGAAGAAGAAATAAAAGAAAAAGATATTGAGAGAGAAAAGGATTTAGCGACGAGTATTTTGAATAGTCATTGTCACTAAGTCCATTGCCAAATTCGTCGCTAGTTCTAACCCCAGACCTAGTTTGGTCGCTATGCAAAACACATTTTAAACATTTTTAATTTAAATAATTAGTTTATCAGTTTTCAGCTAGCTTATCTATTTTGGCAAAAGACCCTCAAACACAACTTCAATCCTTTGTGTTTATGTCAATTCTTGGTTTCTACTAAAAAAATAATCCTAGTTTGATCCTTTATGTATTTTCTTTGTCAATTTAATCATTTGTGTTTAACATTTTTTTACAATATGTTCTTTTTTTCAATAACCATCTTGAATCAACAAAACAATCACACCATTCAAAGTCCTTCACTCCTAAAACAACTTTACCACCACTGTTTTAAAGGATGTTTGGTTTGTAGTTAGGGAAATAAAGTTATAAAAATAGAAAAATCTAAAGGTTAATATTGATCATTCATGTCGTTCGAGACAATCAAGTTTAACGTAGGATTAATTTTTTGTTTTTCCAAAACTCACTTCCATTGAATGGAACCGCACACCAAACATGCTATTAGTCTACATGTAAAAACTCTAAAACTCTGTCAAATGGTTCAATTCGATTTCCACATATCAAGATGCATGCAACACCAATTCAAAGAACAATTTATATCGGCTGAGTTATCAGTTATTAGTCCAAACTAATTTTTTTAACGTAAAAAAAAACCTTAAATATCAAACAAAAAAGTTAAATAAATATAAAGAATCAAAATTGTATTTTTACCTATTCATAATCATAATATACTAAGTAAAACTTTATTTATACAAATTACATAAACTCATAATAATTATATAGCAAAATTTCTGATATTGTTTCCATTTATTAGTTTGTATTTATAAAAAGAATATATTACCAAGAAAATATGATTATGAATAAATAATTAGCAACAGATACAAGACTCTTTAGATATTAACATAAAGGTATAGTTCTATTACTCTATTAAAACTCATCCATAAGTAATTTTTACGTAATTTACAATATAAAATTTTCACTTTTATTCTCTTAAATAATATTCATATTCTTAAAACACTAATTAAAAGGATAATATTTAATAAATGAATATTGGAACGATGAGAGAGGTCAAACTCAAAATCAATGGATGACATCTACAATTTAAATGCGTCTGGGTTGTGCATCAATTCGCAATGAATGATTGCTTTAGAAAACGAGTATTAGGCTTGGCCATTAATTTAATTAATAAAACGATTTCTTTTAACATCCACTACAATAAAATAGGGAAAAACACTGAAAAAAAAATTATTGATAACAATTTAAAAAACTTAATAATACTCCTCCGTTTTTTTATCTGTCTTTTAAGATTAAATCATATAAATTAAGAAAAACAATTAATATTTTTGAATTATACATTTTTATATTTACTTTCTTATTTTATTTTTATCTTAAATTAAATTTTTATTAATGTTATGAGTAATTAAATTTTTATTAATGTTATTAGTATTTAATTATTTTTTAAGTGAAAGTATGATAAGAAAAAATAATAAATAAGTTGTTTGAACACTAATAAAAGAATAAATTTTTTTCAAAATGGAAGGAGCCGACGGAGTATATCTTTTGATTTCCCATACAAGACGGTGAATAAAAATATCATTTCATTGAACGCTTGTTAATTCAAATAAAATGAAATTATCTGAAATGAAAACTTCATTAAGTGATTAGTAAACGGAACATGGTATGGAAAATGAAGAAATCAAGAACAGGAAAAAGGTATGTACATATTGGAGAAGAGAATCATGAGAGGGCTCGCTTGCCAGGAGTATCAGCGGCTTTCAAGGTTTTCTGAATGAGGTTGCGAGCTTTTCTGCTGCGAATCTCAACCTTCACGCTCGCACTCTTGTCCATCTTCATGTAAGCTTTCTTTCCCTTCTTCTGCTTCAGAGACTTTACCTTTGACTTTATCGACTCCACCAGATTTCCCAATTGATTCGCCATTTCCACATCAAATGCTATAACATGCTCACATTTACTTGTAAATTAAATAAACATTCCCACTCTTCCCTCACTAACTATCTTACTATTACAAATGCCCCTCCAGCTACCATTAATCACCACTTTTGCCACTCATTCACTCCGTCTCTGTTCGGTTTTTATCTGGGGAAATGAAGTTGGGTAAATGAAAAAGTATAAAAATTGATATTGATCCTTTACGCTGTTTGAGATAATCAAAACTTCATTTAACTGTAAAATCTCAGTTTAACTGACCCAACTTGATATCCAAACGGAACAATTTTTCTCAATTTGACGACACATACAAAGAACTCCTCTGGTATTTAGGCGGGGGTGGGTGTTGGGGTTTCCGTAAAGTTAACGTTGAAAAAATTCTACAGTATTTTGATTATTTTAAATAATAATAATAATTAATTTTTAGATTTTTTATTTTTATAATCTTGTTATGCCAAATAAATACTTAATTGAAAAAATAAAATTATAAAAATAAAACATCTAATTTGAGATAAAATACTTATACGGAAACCGTGAAAACAAACGGTGTTATTTTTCCGTTTTGGTTTCCGATGCAGAAGTCAATGAACATTATTATGCGGTATCGATAATTGACCTTTTAGGAGGGAAATTAATATCGAATTTATTGGACCGGCGTCGGTGTGCATGTGTTTGTGCTGTGTCCCACTCCCCCACCTGACACATGCTTCCTTATATGGCACTATATGCCACACTTTCATTTTTCATGGGAAAACCTTCTTTATTTAAATATCTTTTCATTAAAATATGATATAGTTATTGAATCTATTAGTATTTTTAAAAGATTTATAAAATTTATTTTTAAAACTACTACCGCCTTTAAATATAAACTTTTTTGAGAAATTGTTTTTTAATACAAATTTTTTTAAAAAATTTTAATATCATTAATTATTTTATATTAAAATACTCATATTAAAAGAGTAACTCTTATTTGAGTTTTAAAAAATAATAAATTAATTACGCTTAAAATATTTATATCTCCTATTATAATTGGTTGACACAAATATTAATTTTCATTCTTATTAACTTTGTCTTTGATGGAGTGAGAATAACTGAAAAGAAAAATTGACATTCTCAATAATTTTAAGTGTAATCTTGGAAAGTTACCCTTATTTCTGATAAAGTTAATTATTATAAGCAAACTAACTAAGTTTATTAATACTCATAAATTAGGTAAAAAGGTCTTGATTCGATATGCATACCGGTCCCTATAAGCGACACCGGTTAACTGGAAAATATAAATAAATGTTAAGACAAATCAATAACTGGATGAGGTCTTATATACCGTACTGATAATCAACTTTAGTACGAGACTTGAGGACCTAACCCCAATCATAAAAGCTGACACCTAAGCAAAATCAGATGCAAGTGGACAACTTGCTAATAAAGAGTGTAGCCATTGTTCACTGCCAGGGGTCAAATCATAATTTGTACCTAATGAAGTTCTATAAATACAAGTCATTTATTAACTCATAAATGACGACATTCACTGCCTGTAACTATCTCCATAATCTCTATATTTCTCTGTAATTCTCATACTGACTTAAGGATTAGAGTCCTCTTTACAGGTACACCCTAGGTGTGTCCCATCAACCCCGGATCGAAATTGACTTAATCCATATCTTAATGTGAAGAGCACATCGTTTCCATTGAACCTGTGTTTATAATACCAGACTCCTACTAAGACGGTGTAAAATAGAGAGTGAGAGGTATACTTGACACTGGTTATATGAGGCATACTTTAGACCCCCGACACCGGTCAGAACAAGTCTTATATTTAGGAATAGGTACGGTATTATTTTAATTAGAATAAATTATATATATATATATATGATTTTCATTAACATATATATTTATAGTCATAATATGAAAATATATAAATATAGTATGATATAATCCTTGTGGGTTTTACTAACGGATACTTATAAGAATAAAATTGAATTTATTCTTAAAATTATATTGATTTTTGTGTGAATAGAAGTAAGGAGATCTATAACCTTCTCATAGCCATCCTTATTTATTAGGGCCATAACTCATACCACATATTTATATCTTTCTTAAACCAAGAACAATGCCAAACTTATTTAAGAATACAGTGTTTTTATATGTGCTTACATGATAACACAAGTTAAGAAAGTACTAGTACAAGAGGACTGTATTACCATTAAGGCTTAAAGGTAAATTAAGCCCCTAACAAATTTTGAATTTTGGGTTGCCTCCTTGAAATGCTTTTTTCGAGTTTAGTGTCCCTGTAATATTTTCTTTTTAGTATTTAACCTCTGTCGTTAACAGATTTTGTAAAGTGTTGAGGTGTAGCTAACTCACATGTCACTGGGTGCATACGTGGCATATGAGTCAGAATTTTAAATGCCTAGTAGGATGAAGTTGGTAGTTAAGAAAGATAACTAAAGGTTAATCAAGGTTAATTAGGAAATTAAAAAATTAAAATAAACTTTGGTTTCTTCATCTTTCTTACCTATGTTTTACTCTCATATGACCCATTCATTTCCCACGTGTGAACTTACCAAGCAAGAAGAAGAGAAGGAATCATCGATTGTAGAGGTGTGCATAGCTAGTGGGTTCTCTATTGCGCGTGCATTAAAAGGTCAAGCACAGGTAAGATTCTTTACGCTTTTAGTGCAAAGGTAGATTTTTTTTCTTTGTAGGGACTATGAAAGGGTTAAATTACTGTAGATTATGAACCATAACTATATACAAGTTTTAATTGTTGTATAAATAAGATGTGTTATATGTAACTGTGATTCTTTTATCCTTTTAGGGATGAGTTTTTCAATAGTTATTCATCATATGGGTAAATTTACCTATGGCCCACCTATGAAGTACAAAGAGAATGAAGTTATTGTTTTCCATAACATGGATATTGATAGTAGTCCTATTTTGAATATGAGTTTTTGGTTAGGGAGTTGGGTTATAGTAGGGAAAACTTTAAAATATGGTAGAAAAAGTCTAATGAGGAGTTTGTTGGCATTACATAGGATAGTCATGCATTGGAGGTTGGAGAGTTTGCTATAAAGAATGGATGTGATGTGGATATTTATATTGAGCATTTAGTTATGGATGGTGACTTGGTGTTAGAGTTAGCAGATAAAAAAGACACAAGTTTGGTTGAGAAAGATGATGTAGGGACAAAACATGGCCTGATTTAGAAGGTTGGAAGGATCAAATCTACACCCAAGGAGAGGCCATTTAAGTCACCCAATAAGTCTGTCACTAGAAAAAAAATCATAAAGTGTTAAGGAAAAATTGTTTGGTAATGAGGAACCCAATTGGATTGGGACAAGAAAATGAGGATGGAAAAGGAGTGAAAGCAGAATGTAGTGTTGAGGTGAAAGGTGAAAATGCTGGGAGTGAGGGGAGAGATGAGGTGGAATATGAAAGAGATGCTGAGATCTAAGGTGCAAAACCTAGGAATAAGGATAAAGAGGGTCTAGAATAAAAAAGAGGTGTTCATGTTTAGGGTGCAAATGCAAAATTTGATAGGAGTATAGGGAGTTAGAATGCAGGTGTTAAGGTTTAGGGTGTTAAGGCTAGGAATGAGAGGAGAAATGGGCTGGAACCATATGACAATGAGGCCTAGGGGGTAAGTATAATGATGTAGAAGCAGGAGTTGATAGAGATGATGGATCACCAAAACATGGTGAAGGTGTTAGTTTAGGTTCAAATTGGTGTAGTAGAGTAGATGAGGATCAATGTGGTGACATTAACATGGAATATGAGAGAAATGGAATAAGTAGTTATGTAGACTCAGGTGAGGATGAGGATTATGGTGATTTTAGTTTTCAGGCATTTGATAAAGACAAGTTGGGGAGGAAGTTTGAGTTCAAGTTGGGCATAGAGTTCAGTTCATGATTCAATTTAGACAAACTATAATGAAGTATAATGTACATATGGGGAACAAGTGAAATATGTTAAGAATAAGCCATGGAGGTGTAGAGTTGTTTTCAGTCAGGTTGGATGCATGTGGCTGACCTTTGCAAGTAGGGTGGGTAGTGTAACGACCCGAAACGTGGATTAAAATTTTCGAGTAAATTTTTCGCTTTTTCGAAAGATCATTTTAAAAATTATAAATTTAATTCAGAGTTTATATAACAATTAATAACAGCGGAAAAATTATCATACATACTAGTCGTGATTAATTAAATTCAAGAAAATATTTAAGTAGCGGAAACGATTGTGAAGATAATGGTACATGACATATTATATTTATTACAACCCATAAATTCAAAGTTCAGGTAATAAAACAAATAGACATCCATCATGGCATCACTCTGCATTCTGCGTGTCATTCACTGTAAAAATTAATGTAAGAGTGAGACAGAATATAGAATAAATATAAAATAGATAAAATTGCACAAACACAATCAATAATTCATAATGATATGATGAATATGCCAAACAAGTCCATTAATAGATCTTTAATTAGTCAAATGATGTCATGCTGGATCCATTTGGTCTTGGTGGGAATACTGCAGTAAAAGTCTCATAGAGACACAAATAGGGCTTTAGCATATACCATGAATCCCTATACTTCATGGCGCTTAAGTACCGAAGTACACAATATCATAAGTAGGACTTCTGCATAAACCATGAATCCCTACACTCCATGGCACACAACATAATAGGGCTTAACTCATCATAGAGTAACCCCCCACCAGGGTAGGCAATCATGGAACCCCTAAATTCCATAGTGCGTCTGAATGCTTATGATGCATGAATGCCTTTAATTCTTTTAACATACCATGATATCCACATTTCCAAAACCTCTTGGATACTACAAGTCCTCAAGGAACACAATACACATAATAATTCACAAAATCATGGATTTACTGTTTCAACCACATATGTCAATAACCACAAGACATTCATGTACATATATATTAATTATGTCATTCATAATTATTCACCATCACAATATACAAACTGTGTGATACTCAGCAACATTTATAATAATTCATAATCACTCAATAATTTAATAAATAATTTTTAGACATAGAGAAAATATCATTTTCTTTCAAAATAGCCATTCTAAGTGACTTTCAGCATCCCCAACAGCAACATACATTAGCAAAACAGTCATAACATGGGCAAATCAACTCCTTTTTAGGTGATTCCACTTTCTATAGCTCAATAATACAATTATCTACAACTTTCATGAAGAACACAGTTTCAAATTCCAAATAGAAATATTACTTATTCACGAAATACCACACTGCCTCAAGGTGAGTTTTTCAAAACGTACATATATTAGTAATTTCAGTGTTTCTGGAGTTACAAAAATGATTTTTGCATGAAACCAGTTCTAAAATACTCTTAACATAATTATCTACAACTTTCATGAAGACTCAAACAACTAATTCATACCACAAAATTCCCAGTATTGAAAACAAGATTTGGATTTCCAAAATTCCAGAATTTCAGAATTTCAGCTTGCACATACTTCAGTAATTTGAGCATAACTTGAACTACAAAAATTATTTTGATGTGAAACCACTTTCTAAAAATCCAAAACTTAATTATCTACAACTTTCATGAAGACTCAAACAACTAATTCATACCACAAAATTCCCAGTATTGAAAACAAGAGTCGGATTTCCAAAATTCCAGAATTTCAGAATTTCAGCTTGCACACACTTCAGTAATTTAAGCATAACTTGAACTAAAAAAATTATTTTGATGTGAAACCACTTTCTAAAAATCCATAACTTAATTATCTACAACTTTCATGAAGACATCCAAGGCTGATTATGCATGTATAATTCCCAGCATATCAAAATATACACTAAACATGAAGCAAATCTTTCACTCGGACATACAGTAGTATTTTGGCTATAACTTTTGCTACACATACTCAAATCAATCGGTTCAGGTCTCAAAATTCACATAACAAAAAGATTTACAACTTTCATGAAGACACTGATCACTAATTCTTACTAAAAAAATGCCCAATTTTAACAATAAGATACGGATTTCAAGTTCACAGATTTACAGCTTGTATATACTTTAGTATTATGAGCATAACTTGAGCTACAAAAATTATTTTAATGTGAAACCACTTTCTAAAGATCCACAACTTAATTATCTACAACTTTCATGAAGACATCCAAGGCTGATTATGCACGTACAGTTCCCAGTAAATCAATATATACATAAAACAAAGGATAAATCTTTCACACGAACATGCTGTAGTATTTTGGCTATAACTTTTGCTATACTTATTCAAATTACTTGATTCAGGTCTCAAAATTCAGATATCAAAAAGATCTACAACTTTAATGAAGAAGTCAGAGTCAAATTCACACGTTTTCAATATCAAAAATGAGCAACAAGTTACGAATAAATTCTGGAATCCTAGAATCAGCATACAATTCTACCCATTTCACAAATATTCACAACCCTGTCCCCTCTTACCTTAATGGAGGTTCCTAAAGTGGTTGAAAGTGTTGTATTATTGTCCTAGCTTCAGATCAAGAGTGAAATTGATAGAGAAAGTGAAAGAAAATAAGAGAGAGACTTCACTAACTTTAGCTTGTTCTAAGAATTCAGACTTGGGAACAAGATGTAGTGTTGATTTAATGATGTAAATGACAAGTGGGGGACAAGATTTTCATAATGGGATTATAGTGGGATGTTAGGTGCATGAAATATGGTGATAATGGAGGTTTTAGGTGAGAAAAATGAGCTGGATTGTTGACCATTTCCGCAGCCTACATAATGTAGTTTGTTTGATTGAAGTAAATATCAATTCTGACACTGTTTTGGTATTTTAGGCATATCTCTCTCATATCTTAATGGATTTTAACAAATGTGGTCTTGTTGGAAAGCTAAGACAACGAGGAACAACTTTGTAGTTTACTACTTTTTCAAATTCGGACTCTAACAAGGTATTAAAATATGTACAAGATGATATGATTGAAATAAAATATCAATTCTGACACTGTTTCGGTATTTTGGATATATCTCTCTCATATCTTAATGGAATTTAACAAATTTGGTCTTGTTGGAAAGATAAAAAAAAGAGGAACAACTTTGTAGTTGGACACATTTCCAAATTCGGACTCTAACTAACAATTAAAATGTGTACAAGATGACGCATTTTGAGTGGAGTATGTGGCAATTTGATGAGAGTAATTGGAAAAGCCAAGGAAATTAATAACTAAGGAAATAGGTAATAAATTATTTGATTAACTTTTACCAAAGGTATAAAGTTAAAATTATTTACCATGGTAAAAGGTTAAATTGAAGATGTTGTCCTAACCAAAAATTTATGTAGAAAGTTGAGATAAAATGGATAATATCATTGATGGTCTAAATCAAAATGATTATACATGAGAATAAAATTTTTAGGATGTTACAATTCTCCCACCCTAATAAAAATTTCGTCCTCGAAATTTAATCATTACGCACTCCTCAGTGAAACAATTCTGGATACTGTGTCCTCATAGTATCTTCACGCTCCCAAGTCAGAGTTACATCAGTTCCTTGTTTCCATGCAACTTTTACCAGTGGTACATTCTTGTTCCTCAAGCGTTTATTCGACCTTTCTAGAATCTGTGTAGGTTCTGTGGAGATGGTCAGATTTTCTCTAACTTCAATATCATCGGCAGCAATCACATGGTTGGGATCTTGTACGTACTTCCTTAGCTGTGATACATGAAATACATTGTGCAGATTTGCCAGGTGAGGGGGAAGTGCAATCTGATATGCCACTGTACCAACCCTCTTTAGGATCTCATATGGTCCAATGAATCTCGGACTCAATTTCTTACTCTTCTATGCTCGACCAATCCCCTTGTGAGGTGAAACCTTCAAAAATACATGCTCACCAACTTGGAATTCAAGTGGTTTCCTCCTCTTATCATAATACTGCTTCTGTCTGTCCTGAGATGCCTTCATCTTTTCTCTGATCATTTCTATTTGTTCAGTAGTCTGCTGCACAATTTCAGGTCCTAACGCCAAACTTTCACCAGTTTCCAACCGACAAAGTGGCGTTCGACACTTCCTACCATACAATGCTTCGAATGGAGCCATACCAATACTGCTGTGGTAGCTATTATTATACGTGAATTCAATCAATGGAAGAAACTGCTCCCAACTACCACCATGTTCAATCACACAAGATCGCAGTAAGTCTTCCAAACTTTGTATGGTATGTTCTGACTGTCCATCTGTTTGGGGATGATAAGCTGAACTCAATCGAAGCTTTGAACCCAATTCCTGATGCAAGCTTCCCCAGAATCGGGAAGTGAATCTTGGATCTCTATCTGACACAATACTTGATGGTACACCATGTAGTCTTACGATCTCCTTCACATATAACTGTGCCAACTTTTGTAAAGAGTTCTTCATATTCATTGGGAGAAAGTGAGCAGACTTTGTCAATCTGTCTACAATAACCCAGATTGCATCATTCCCTGAACGTGTTCTTGGTAACCCCGACACAAAGTCCATTGAGATGTCATCCCATTTCCAGACAGTAATCTCTAATGGTTGCAGTTCACCAGATGGCTTCTGGTGTTCTACCTTGGCTTTTTGACACACCAGACATGAAGCCACATATTCAACTATCTCTTTCTTCATCCTTGGCCACCAAAAGCTTTTCCTCAGATCTTGATACATCTTAGTTGATCCAGGATGAATGCTCAACATACTTTTATGCGCTTCTTCTAGAATCGTCCTTCTCAGATCAACATCATCTGGTACACAAATTCTATTCCTGATCCTCCAAATTCCATCTGATCCTTCTTGTAGTCCCATATCTTTTCCATTCGCCTGTAATTCTCTCAACTCCTGTAATGGCAAATCTTCTTTCTGTCTTTCACCTAACAGTTTCAGGAAATCATTGGTTATTTTCAAAGTCCCCAAAGTCATACTCCTTGAAGATTTTATCTCTACACCCAAGTTCATGTCTCTGAACTGTTCTATCATCTCTATTTCTTTTATCATCAAAGATGCCATATGAATGGACTTTCGGCTTAGTGCATCTGCCACCACATTTGCTTTTCCTGGATGGTATTTCAAATCAAATTCATAATCTTTAAGAAATTCCATCCACCTTCGCTGCCTCATGTTTAATTCTTTTTGATCGAACAAATACTTCAAGCTCTTGTGGTCACTGAACACTTCAAACCTGACTCCATACAAATGGTGTCTCCAGATTTTCATAGCAAATACCACTGCTGCCAATTCTAGATCATGCGTCGGATAGTTCATCTCATGTGGTCTCAACTGTCTAGAAGCATAGGCAACCACCTTTCGTTGCTGCATCAAAACACATCCTAAGCCCATTTTGGAAGCATCAAAATAAACCACGAAATCTTCTTGTAGGTTAGGTAAGGTTAAGACTGGAGCAGATGTAAGCTTCAACTTCAGTTCTTGGAAACTTTTCTCACATTCTGGCATCCAAGAAAAAGGTTGATTCTTCCGGGTTAGCCGAGTCATTGGTAGGGCAATTTGAGAAAACCCTTCAATGAATCTCCGATAATAACTAGCCAATCCCAGGAAACTTCGTGTCTCAGTGACTGAAGTAGGTCTCTCCCAGTTTACCACAGCTTTTATTTTAGAAGGATCCACAGATACTCCTTCGTTTGAGATTACATGGCCTAGGAATTTTACCTCTTTCAACCAGAATTCACATTTTGATAACTTTGCATACAACTGTTTCTCCTTCAAAATCTGCAATACCACTCGAAGATGCTTTTCATGTTCCTCTGCAGTTTTTGAATAGATCAGAATATCATCAATAAAAATAATGACAAATTAATCCAAGTAGGGATAAAATACTCGATTCATGTAATCCATGAATACGGCTGGGGCATTGGTCACTCCAAAGGGCATCACAAGGTACTCGTAATGACCATATCGTGTTCTAAAGGCTGTCTTTGGAATATCCTCAGACTTGACACGAATCTGATGATACCCCGATCGTAGATCAATCTTGGAAAACACTACAGCACCTCTCAATTGATCTATCAGATCATCAATTCTGGGCAAAGGATATCTATTCTTCACTGTTAATTTATTCAGTTGACGATAATCTACGCATAACCTCATGCTTCCATCTTTCTTCTTGACGAGCAATACTGGCGCTCCCCATGGTGACACACTCGGTCTGATGAAATGCTTCTCTAGCAACTCTTCAATTTGTTTCTTCAGTTCCGCCAGTTCAATTGGTGCCATACGGTATGGAGCTTTAGACACTGGTTCTGCTCCTGGAATTAAATCAATGGAGAATTCTACCTCACGTTCTGGAGGTAAACTTGAGACATCTTCAGGAAATACTTCAGGAAATTCAGAAACAACCGGCATCTCGATTGCTTTAGGTTCACCATCTTCTTTGAAAAGAGTGAATAAAGCAAACAATTGACTTTCACCTTGTAATACATAGGTCTTGAGGTTGTCAGAATTTAGATTTTCTGATGGAAATATCACGGTCTTGTTGTGACAGTCCACCAAGACTCGATTTGTCGATAACCAGTCCATCCCCAGAATCACGTCCAGATCCTTCAAAGGTAAACAAACAAGATCGACAAGAAAGCGTCTACCTTCTATGAGTATAGAACATTCGTTACACACCTTAGCAGTTCTAAGTTGTGTACCGGTGGGAGTAGAAACAATCAGATCATATGTCATAGGCTTCACAGGTAATTGAAGGCGTCTAACACACTCATCAGAAATGAAAGAATGCGTAGCACCAGAATCAAATAACACAGATAGGATTGTACCATTAATGTCACACTTACTTTGTACGAGGTCATCAGCTTGGTCTGCCTCTGAACCGCTGATGGCATAGACTCTCCCAGCTGTTTGTTGCAACCTCTGATCTGTGGACTCCCTATTCTGTCTTGGAGGTTGGGCAGTACGTGTGTCTTCTCCTCGGCCTCTCTGATAATTAGAGCCTCTTGGTTCACTCATAGTGTTCCTGTTGTTGTTTTGATTGCTCTGCGGACAATTTGGACTGATGTGTCCTTTTTGGTTACATCGGAAGCAAGTGACCTCTTCAAGACGTCTGTTACAATCACGTACATGATGATTACCTCCACACTTAAGACACCTCATGTTATTGCGTCTATCAAAAGATGACGATGATGATGATCCGCCTCTGGAGCGATTTGGATAGAACGATCCTCTTCTTTTGAAATCAACTGACTGAGGTTTCAGTTGTCTATTGGCCTTTTCATGTGCCAGTCTGGCTTGATGATTCTCTTCAAAAATTCTGCATTTGTTGATCAAAATGGGAAAACTCCGAATTTCTTGGTACCCTATCGCTTCTTTGATTTCCAGATTCAGTCCGTTCTCAAATTTAACACATTTCGATTCTTCGGCACCAGCCTGTTGAAAAGGAGGGTAAAAGAGAGATAGTTCTTCAAACTTTGCAGCATATTCTCCAACGGACATCGAGCCTTGTTTCAACTCCATAAATTCCAGCTCCTTGCGACTTTTCACACTTGCTGGAAAATATTTCTCCAGGAAACAGTCTTTGAATTTGGCCCAGATCAAGGGTTTGTCAGTCTCGATCATACGGATTCTAGCATGAATCCACCAGTTCTCTGCCTCTTCCACCAACATATAGGTGGCATACTCCACCTTTTCGTATTCTGTGCAGGGCAATGCTCGAAAGATGCGCTCCATTTCCTTGGCCCAAAGATATGCTCCTTCTGGATTATAACCTCCTTTGAATTGTGAAGGCTTTCTCTTCAGGAAGTGGTCTAACCCATGGAGTCCTCCAGTGCTCCTTGGTTGATTTTGTCGTTCTATGGCTTCAGCTAAACGGTTGAAAGCTGCTGCCATATCGTGGTTGTTGTTGTTGTTGTTTCTTGCCATCCTATATTCGTAGTTTGGTTTATACCAATTCTAAGGGATAATATATCATATATAAATACTATATAACTATCATTATTCTACAGTTTATCAGTTAAGCAATCAATCATATCACACATTTATCATATCATCAAGCGGTAATCAAAACAAATCTTTTTGCAATTAATCAGTCAGGCATAAGTCATATAGTATACATTTAGCATGTTATCAAGCAATAAATCAAACATTTTACATATTATGTCGAGAAACAGTATATATCATAGCAATTGGTCCTGAATTTTTGAAAACGCTCTGATACCAACATGTAACGACCCGAAACGTGGATTAAAATTTTCGAGTAAATTTTTCGCTTTTTCGAAAGATCATTTTAAAAATTATAAATTTAATTCAGAGTTTATATAACAATTAATAACAGCGGAAAAATTATCATACATACTAGTCGTGATTAATTAAATTCAAGAAAATATTTAAGTAGCGGAAACGATTGTGAAGATAATGGTACATGACATATTATATTTATTACAACCCATAAATTCAAAGTTCAGGTAATAAAACAAATAGACATCCATCATGGCATCACTCTGCATTCTGCGTGTCATTCACTGTAAAAATTAATGTAAGAGTGAGACAGAATATAGAATAAATATAAAATAGATAAAATTGCACAAACACAATCAACAATTCATAATGATATGATGAATATGCCAAACAAGTCCATTAATAGATCTTTAATTAGTCAAATGATGTCATGCTGGATCCATTTGGTCTTGGTGGGAATACTGCAGTAAAAGTCTCATAGAGACACAAATAGGGCTTTAGCATATACCATGAATCCCTATACTTCATGGCGCTTAAGTACCGAAGTACACAATATCATAAGTAGGACTTCTGCATAAACCATGAATCCCTACACTCCATGGCACACAACATAATAGGGCTTAACTCATCATAGAGTAACCCCCCACCAGGGTAGGCAATCATGGAACCCCTAAATTCCATAGTGCGTCTGAATGCTTATGATGCATGAATGCCTTTAATTCTTTTAACATACCATGATATCCACATTTCCAAAACCTCTTGGATACTACAAGTCCTCAAGGAACACAATACACATAATAATTCACAAAATCATGGATTTACTGTTTCAACCACATATGTCAATAACCACAAGGCATTCATGTACATATATATTAATTATGTCATTCATAATTATTCACCATCACAATATACAAACTGTGTGATACTCAACAACATTTATAATAATTCATAATCACTCAATAATTTAATAAATAATTTTTAGACATAGAGAAAATATCATTTTCTTTCAAAATAGCCATTTTAAGTGACTTTCAGCATCCCCAACAGCAACATACATTAGCAAAACAGTCATAACATGGGCAAATCAACTCCTTTTTAGGTGATTCCACTTTCTATAGCTCAACAATACAATTATCTACAACTTTCATGAAGAACACAGTTTCAAATTCCAAACAGAAATATTACTTATTCACGAAATACCACACTGCCTCAAGGTGAGTTTTTCAAAACGTACATATATTAGTAATTTCAGTGTTTCTGGAGTTACAAAAATGATTTTTGCATGAAACCAGTTCTAAAATACTCTTAACATAATTATCTACAACTTTCATGAAGACTCAAACAACTAATTCATACCACAAAATTCCCAGTATTGAAAACAAGATTTGGATTTCCAAAATTCCAGAATTTCAGAATTTCAGCTTGCACATACTTCAGTAATTTGAGCATAACTTGAACTACAAAAATTATTTTGATGTGAAACCACTTTCTAAAAATCCAAAACTTAATTATCTACAACTTTCATGAAGACTCAAACAACTAATTCATACCACAAAATTCCCAGTATTGAAAACAAGAGTCGGATTTCCAAAATTCCAGAATTTCAGAATTTCAGCTTGCACACACTTCAGTAATTTAAGCATAACTTGAACTAAAAAAATTATTTTGATGTGAAACCACTTTCTAAAAATCCATAACTTAATTATCTACAACTTTCATGAAGACATCCAAGGCTGATTATGCATGTATAATTCCCAGCATATCAAAATATACACTAAACATGAAGCAAATCTTTCACTCGGACATACAGTAGTATTTTGGCTATAACGTTTGCTACACATACTCAAATCAATCGGTTCAGGTCTCAAAATTCACATAACAAAAAGATTTACAACTTTCATGAAGACACTGATCACTAATTCTTACTAAAAAAATGCCCAATTTTAACAATAAGATACGGATTTCAAGTTCACAGATTTACAGCTTGTATATACTTTAGTATTATGAGCATAACTTGAGCTACAAAAATTATTTTAATGTGAAACTACTTTCTAAAGATCCACAACTTAATTATCTACAACTTTCATGAAGACATCCAAGGCTGATTATGCACGTACAGTTCCCAGTAAATCAATATATACATAAAACAAAGGATAAATCTTTCACACGAACATGCTGTAGTATTTTGGCTATAACTTTTGCTATACTTATTCAAATTACTTGATTCAGGTCTCAAAATTCAGATATCAAAAAGATCTACAACTTTCATGAAGAAGTAAGAGTCAAATTCACACGTTTTCAATATCAAAAATGAGCAACAAGTTACAAATAAATTCTGGAATCCTAGAATCAGCATACAATTCTACCCATTTCACAAATATTCACAACCCTGTCCCCTCTTACCTTAATGGAGGTTCCTAAAGTGGTTGAAAGTGTTGTATTATTGTCCTAGCTTCAGATCAAGAGTGAAATTGATGGAGAAAGTGAAAGAAAATAAGAGAGAGACTTCACTAACTTTAGCTTGTTCTAAGAATTCAGACTTGGGAACAAGATGTAGTGTTGATTTAATGATGTAAATGACAAGTGGGGGACAAGATTTTCATAATGGGATTATAGTGGGATGTTAGGTGCATGAAATATGGTGATAATGGAGGTTTTAGGTGAGAAAAATGAGCTGGATTGTTGACCATTTCCGCAGCCTACATAATGTAGTTTGTTTGATTGAAGTAAATATCAATTCTGACACTGTTTTGGTATTTTAGGCATATCTCTCTCATATCTTAATGGATTTTAACAAATGTGGTCTTGTTGGAAAGCTAAGACAACGAGGAACAACTTTGTAGTTTACTACTTTTTCAAATTCGGACTCTAACAAGGTATTAAAATATGTACAAGATGATATGATTGAAATAAAATATCAATTCTGACACTGTTTCGGTATTTTGGACATATCTCTCTCATATCTTAATGGAATTTAACAAATTTGGTCTTGTTGGAAAGATAAAAAAAAGAGGAACAACTTTGTAGTTGGACACATTTCCAAATTCGGACTCTAACTAACAATTAAAATGTGTACAAGATGACGCATTTTGAGTGGAGTATGTGGCAATTTGATGAGAGTAATTGGAAAAGCCAAGGAAATTAATAACTAAGGAAATAGGTAATAAATTATTTGATTAACTTTTACCAAAGGTATAAAGTTAAAATTATTTACCATGGTAAAAGGTTAAATTGAAGATGTTGTCCTAACCAAAAATTTATGTAGAAAGTTGAGATAAAATGGATAATATCATTGATGGTCTAAATCAAAATGATTATACATGAGAATAAAATTTTTAGGATGTTACAGGTAGGATAAGCATAATTCGGTTGAAGATATTCATGGACAAGCACACATGTAGCAGGGTTTTTGAGAACAAGAATGTTAATGCTAGGTGGGTTGCAAAGGTGATTTTGCCAAAAATGAAGACTAACAGGAACATGAAGTTGAATGAGATAAAGACTGAGTTGAGGCTTAGTTATCAAGTAAGGATAACTAGCTGGAAAAAATACAATGCCAAAAAAATGGCAATTGAGATGATGGAAGGAGAGACCAACAAACAATATGAACTTCTTTGGAATTACAGTGCTGAGTTAAGGAGAGTCAGTTGTAGGGTTACTACCTGCAAGCTTCAACTAATTACCCTAGATAATGGTTTGCAACCAAGGTTTAAGAGTTACTACCCATGTCTTGATGCTTGTAAGAAGGGCTTCATAAGTGGATGTAGACCATTCATAGGAGTTGATGGATGTCATTTGAAGACCATATATGGTGGGATCCTCCTAATAGCTATAGGCAGGGATGTTAACGATTGGTATTTTCCACTAGCTGTAGGTGTTGTGAAAGTGCAAAACAAGGAAGCTTGGACATGGTTTCTCACTTTACTGCTGGAGGACATTGGAAGGCATAGACACTTAGTGTTTATTTCAGATCAACAAAAGAAATATCCTTTCTTTTATAATGTCTTACTTTCCTTTTATAATGTTATTTCTTTTATAATGTCCTTTTAAACTAAATGCCTAATTGGGTTCTTGAAACCTACCTTGAACAATGTGGATTTTGAAGAAGGAGCTTGAAATCCAAGCTTACCAAGCACATATGGAAGAAAAGAAAGATGTAAGGAGCTTTGCTTTGCTTAGCTATTGAAATGGAGAATATGACAATGGCAAGGGATGGAAGGCATAACAATGGTAAGGGGGAGAAAGGAGAAAAACTTTTCTCTTCTTTCTTTTTGTATGTGTGGAAGTGAAGAAAAAGAAATTAGTTTAAGTAGCCATGGGTAGTTTAGTCATTTTACATGTTTTGTTAATTTCAAAAACTTTAATTCATTTAACTGAACCGTTTTAAATTACTATTTAACTTACCCTGTCAATTAATAATTAATAAATCCCAATTTATTACATAATTATCCATTAATTTTAACTTGGGTGTTACATTCATCGCCCATTTCCCCCTAAGATCTCCATCTTCGTGGCAATCCCCCGCGATGGAATAATTAAAGATGGTTGTGTTATATTTAAACATGTTATATATTGTTTGTTAACCAAAAGATTTGGACTTTTCTCCCTTATCTATTATGTAAGCAAAAAGATTCAAACTTTAATTTGTGTTACGTCTCTACTTTCTCTTGTATGATATTTTTTTGGTTGAAGAATTCAAACTTCCAAATTTGTGCCATATGTAATGTGAAATTAAGGGTTTAATCCTTAATTTATGTCACCTGATCCATCCATCCGAGTTATCCGTGTTTTGAAATATCCACAACTTGCACTATCCAAAGTATTGATTGGACGAAAGTGGGCCATTATGTTTAGATGATCGGTGTTGGTTCCATGGCAAGTGCACCACAACCAATTGTAGTTTAAAAATTAAATTCGAGTGTCATTCCATTGGGGATTGTTGTTAATAGAAACTTATAGTTTAAAATTGAATAAGCCTATATAAAATGAAATAAAGCATTTCCATGATTAAAGGAAGTAAAAGTAATTGATACAGAAGTTAAACATAACAACAAGTTGAATATATTATTAAGGAAAATCAATAGAGATAGCTGAGAGGGAATTTCATCTATCTCCATCGGCCGTATCCTGAATAAATAAACATATACAACATTCGAAATTATTGATCTCGATGCAACATTCACCATTCATTTGTATTGATTCCTCAAATATAAAATCCATAAGAAAATTTCATAAATGTTGATTCCTCAATCATTTAAAGAAAGTTTTCAACATTAAGATCAAGTGTTATACACATTCAATATGTTGGAATCTATTCCTATCAACATAACATATCAAGTATTTCATTCAAATCCATTTTTAAGAATCATTTTTTAATAAATCAAGAGAAACAAAATCAATAATCTATTGATAAGATAAAATCAAGCATTAGGAACAGAATGAAATATCAAAGCTCAATAGAATGAAGATGTCACACACACACACACATACACACACACACTCACACACACACATATATATATATATATATATATGCATATATATTACCAAAGATACTTTGGGTTTGATTTGACTATATTCAATCTCAAAATGTGTTTAGCTACCCATGGTAGCTATTATAATCAAATACAAATGAGGAAAGGAAGAAGAAAGTTGTTTCCACAGTCTTTGGCTTCAGTTCCTGCAAGATGGGAGTTCTTTCTCTCTCTAAAACAATGGGCGTCACCTAAAATGTGCATTTTTTCCCTTTTAAATAAGAACGTCTCGCTTAAGTGACATCTCGCTTGAGCGAGACTTTTTCTCCATGCTAAAGGAATCCATTTTGCCTCTATTTTTATCTTCATGGTCTCGATGACTGCTATTATCTAGACCTTTCCTCTTTGAAACATTATTTTTGCTCAAGCAAGGGGTCTTCAGAGTGAGTTTCTTCCCCTATTTCCCTCTTTCGCTCAAGCAAGCAATAAAACGTCCTAATATTTAAAATTAAGTTTCTAAAATCCAAATAAATTTTTCATGAATAAGTTTCCGTTTTAAAACAGAATTTTGGATAACATAATAACACTGTCATTATTACATTAACATGCTCAATTATGTACATGTATATATAATAAAAACCGGTATACACAGGAGCCGGCCAAGGCTACTACAAAACGACTATGTGCATTATGTACAATATATATATATATATATATATATATATATATATATATATATATACACAACACACATAATGCTCCGTGTATGCTGAGTGACCTCATATATCATCGCTGCGTCCTATGTCCACTGTAAAAATAACCATAAATAGGGGTGAGCATATACATGTCAAATGATAGTTATTGAATCAGATCAAGTGTCCAATTCATAACCATATATAACTCAAAATCATAACACATAATCACATCATATTTCATTCATTCACAATGATCATAAACTCATATTGTTCACCACAACATACATCAATTCAATCACATACTCAATCAAATGGATCCATTATTAAGTCTTTTAATTTGTGTTGCAATACTGGTTCTCAGCCATAACTCAGCTCTCAGTTGATCCGGCCGTTTTACTGGTACCAAACCGTTTGCCCTCTCATGTGACACAATCACTCCCAGCGACAACGGTAGTGTCACGGGCTAAACCCCGAGCCCCGCTCAAGAGGTTTGCCTTGAGTCCCACCCAAGGTCTTTTGTGGAATCCTCGAAACCACATAATATTTCATATTTGTTCATTACACAAGCATCCCATGCTTATCAAATGCATCCCATGCATTCATACATCATGATATATTTCATGAATAACATTCATATCATCATCATCATCAATCACATATCAATATCATATTTACGACTGCATCTCATGCATAGGAATAATCATAAATACATACATCACATATACCATTCATATCTCATAATATCACACATATCATACATATTCGGGATTTCTCATTGAAGATAACAATATTATCCCGACTCTGTTCATAAACTATACATTTAAAATGTAAACGCTCCCTCTACCTAGAAAATAAGAATTCCAGCAGCTCTTCAAGCTACTAAATACAATCAGCTCGTTATTCACAAGCTCCGAATCAACTCTTAGTTCTGAAATCTTCCATAGCTACCTAGAACTAAGGAATTTAGAGTTCTTTCCACTCTCAAAATTTCAAGCCGATCCAACGATGAGGTTTACAGAGATCGTTGATGGAAAAAAGCGTCCACGAAGTGAGGAGGTGCTGATATATATATCTTAAGAGATAAGGAAGAAACAAGATAATAAAAGAAAAAAGAATAGGACAATAGAGAGGGTCCCATACTTAGAAAAAGACAAAAGAATCTGCTAGAATTTAGAAGAATAGAACGACGTGGAAGAACCTTGATGATTGAAGTAAATATCAGTTCTGACATTGTTTAGATATTTTGGCATATCTCTCTCATATCTTAATGGATTTTAATAAATTTGGTCTTGTTGGAAAGCTAAGATAACGAGGAATAACTTTGTAGTTGACCATATTTCCAAATTCCGACTCTAACATGGTCAAAAGATTGAATTGAAAATGCTTGGGAATATATCTTTCCGAGAAGGATTCATCAGTCTCTTTCCGTTCAGAATTGCTTCATTCGGAGGGAATTCACTCGGAAATGTTTCTGCTTGAAACACTCAGTCATAGCTTTTCTTTCCTCGGAAGTGACCCACTCAGAAATGTCTCATCCGAAGACACCTCATTCAGAATACCTCACTCGGATATATCTCTACCTGAGTCAAAGCCTCTCTTCACTCAAAAATATTTCTCTTGGAAGTGCGTCACTCGGAAGTCTTAAAATCGAAAGAATCATTCGGAGTCGAAGTTCAGTCCTCTCTCGAAAATCTTTCCACTTGGGAATATCACTCGGAGTCGAAGACAATCTCGAAGACGAACCCGAGCACAAGCTCTCGGCAACTTTGAATATGGCCCGAGCACGGGCTCTAGACGATCTTTAAGACACCCGAGCACGAATTGAATGAAGGGGTTCACCACTCAGATATTTACTTCCCCCGGGAACTATTCACTCAGAAACGTACTCATTCGAAGTTAAAGTCTTTCTCTGTCCAGAAGTACTTCCCTTGGAAAGACTCACTCGGTATGTCTCAATCAGTGCCATACCACACGGGAATCGGAAATATCTCACTTGGTGCCATCCTACTTGGAAATGTCTCACTCGGTGCCATCCCACACGGAAGTGTCGCACTCGGAGACATCCCACTCAGGAAAGTTACACTCAACTCAGAGATACCCCACTCAGGAATTCACTACTCAGAATTATCTTGGCCCGAGAAGTACTCATTCAAAATCAAAGTTTTACCTCGCCCGGAAGTACTTCTCTCGGAAACGACCCATTCAGAAACATTTCACTTGGATTTGCTTCACTCAAGTGTCTCATTTGGACACAGAGTTTTTCTTCACTCGGAAGTGATTTTCTCGGTCATGCCTTACTCGGAAACATCTTAACTTTACTTTACTCGGAAGTAGTTTTCTCACTCAGAAAGATCTTACTCGAAATCAGATCCTTTTCTTCACTCGGAAAGTCTTATCTCAAACATGATTCACTCGGGAACGTGTCACTCGTCCGAAATCAGACTCGGAAATTCTTCACTGAGAACGGATGTCAGGAACTTTTTAATTAAAAAGAAACTCCACCGATCTTTAATGAATTATTTTCAAATTTAAGATGTTACAAGCAAGGGCCTCGCTCAAGCGAGAGTCTTTAAAACATGAAAATTTTCACCCATCCAAGCAATTCATCTTGATCTTTCTTCTTCATGCCTTTCTTCGTTTCATTCTCAATTACCTATAATGTACACAAAAAATAGAGATTGATTGTTTTCAATTTAATAAGACCTAGGAACATTTATTTAGATGCAAAATGTACATAATTAAAATATGATTAATATCCAAATAAACGTAAACATGTTAACATTGTCCATATTCAACATCAAATTTTCATCATAATGGACATTTGTTAGTCGGATGAAGTAATTTCATACCTGGAATCGATCGGAACCAATGTCCAATCCTAATTTAAAATGGTTTAGCTCATTTTCCTGTATTCAACCAATGCACTTTAAAGAAAAGCTCACTAAATAAAAAAAGATCCGACCCTGATAAAAGTCAGATATGCTTTTAGTGAGCAACCAAAGAAAAAAACAAGCATGCTCAAGAAAATAAACTGATATAACCTTCAAGCCTTCACAGGCATCAACCTAATTTGTTTTCCTTATAATATGTTTGGTCAAATTTGAGAAAAAAGTAGCAAAGAAAAAACGGAAGTGATTTGCCGGGGAAATATGTATATCATCGTCAACTATTTCGCCCAATTTTCTTCGCTTAGAAAGAAATTTTAATTGTGACTATGCGAGGTAATGTGCAATTTGATGGTACACTAGTTTGAACTTTCAAGCTTGGAGTTGGAGAGTTGATTTTTGTAATAAATTTTGGAGAATTGAATATTAAAACTACTAGATTGGAAATAAAGCAAACACCATGTGTAGTATTTTCAACAAACTAATATAAAAAATGTTTTCTATATTGGTTATATGATGAACTGATTTAATACATTGATTTTATACTGATTTTTAACAACTCTTGGATCCTATACTGCACGCTGTTACTGATCTTCACTCAAAACCATGTGAACCATCAAGGAACATAACACATAAAGGAGAGCCTAAATTTCTTTCTGAATCAATTTAAAATTATTATATTCTATTTTTTTAATTTTAATTATAAAATTATTATCCTGATCCTGTTTTTAAAATTTTATATAGGAAATATTGAAAACATTTTTTTTCCTATTTTCATTTCTTATTTTTACTTTTTTTCAAAAAATATGATAATAATTTTATAATTAAAGTTGAAAAATAAAAAAGGAAAAAACATTTTCAAACTTCAAACGTTTTTTTAAATTTAATTGGGACTTAATTTCTCTCCACCAAAGGATCCCTCCCCAAGTAAGGTCCATCCTCGCATACTGCCTAGCAAAGACTATAACACAAAAAGTAGAATATAAACCATTGACGACTTTTTAAATTGTAAAAATAAAAGTAAAACATAAAAAATAAAAAAAAGTCCACGTGATAAAACGGTATTCAACTTGTTTATTGTTTGAGACGACGGAGTGACACATGCTAGAAAAGAACTGATCCATGCATACCAGCCATTAAAAACCAACGACATTGGTTATTGTTTGAGTTGCGTAAAAAATCCAGTTTTTGAATTTAAATCTTATTTAAGCTCAATTTAAATAAGAAAAAATTGAATTTTATAGATTTGGATATTAAAGTCATACTTTATATTTGGATTGGGATAAAATTCAATTTAAAAAAAAATGGATTTAGTTAAATTTAAATTTTAAAAATTAGATTTGGACATAATCCAGTTTAACATAATAAAAATGAATTGATTTTAAAATCTAATTTTTAAATAATATAATTTAATTTATTAACTTACTTACTTTATCTTTGATGTAGTAATAACTCTACTTGAATTAAAAAATGATACGGCTCAAACACCGGCCCCTGAACTCAGATACGACTAAGCCCTCATTTCCACTTCAAACTAATGTGGACCCCCCCAGAGGACACCACATCGGTTGCATTCATCACACTGACTAGCGGCAGCCCCACCATGACCGGTGTTTGACCCCTTTGAGTGGCCAATTGACCGGAGTCATGAAAGAGCCAAACAACCTCTACCGGTTAGTACCTGCAAGAAGCCCATGTGTAAGGACACATAACGAGGTGCTACAGTAACACTTCTTCGCTATAAATATAGTCATTGCCCTCATAAGTGGTAAGCTCTTTGGTACCCATCTCTTAGACCCAATATAGCTTCGATGTTAAAATTCAGACTGACTTGAGCGTCGGAGTGTCTTTGCAGGTACCACCCCCTTTCGCCCCTCAACGTGATAGGTCGGTGTAAGGAGCTCAAGACATCATTCATAACTACGATATAGCCCAGAGACTGTCCAATCCAACAACCCCAATAAACACTGATTCTAGACCCCGGTCTCATGGACCTCGGTTCCAGAACAGAACAAAAAATATATTTAGTTTTAAAAATTTATGTTTGACTTAAAAAATTGGATTAAACTGGATTTGAGTTAAAAACTGTATTAAAAACTGGATTTGGATTAAATCCATTTTTAATAAACTGAATTTGTCAAATCCAATTTTTAAGAAATGGATTTGAATAATTTTCTAAAAACTAGATTTGGTTCAAATTTGATTTATTAAATATTCGATCGGTCTATTTGGTTGATTAATTATTAGTTTTTTTTTTTAATTTTTATAACTCATATTTAAATGGATACTAAAATTTTGAACCATGACAATAAAAACTTTCCACTGTCCAATTAGCAAACTCTTCTCCATATCAGAAAAAATTGAAGATGCCTCTATTCTATTTTTAAAAAGAAAACACACGCAAATAGAAAAGTAGAACACCATGCAAAGGAAAGGGTTCTCATCCTGTGCATTGATTAATATCCATTAGTCCCACTTAGTGTGAGATTTCCATTGATGGTGGGATTGATTTTCAGTTTGAATTTTTTAATTGGGTTCACAAAGAGAAATTTTAATCTATTTATTAAATAAAACTTAACTAATTTTAAATAACGTATAAAATTAATATAAATTATTAAATTATTCTACTTTTACAACTCTATTTTTTTTTTGACAACTTTTACAACTTTATTTATATATATGATCAAAATGAACCACGAAATTCAAAAACACTTCAAGATTAAGTTTCAACTTGCAACAACAAAACAGTTTCATATCTACGTCTGCAACATATTACGAAATCCGCATAGTAACACTAACAAAGATAGTCCTAATCTAATGTTTAAGGGTCTATTTGGTATGTAGTTGGAAAAACAAGATTTAGAAAAAAGAGAAATCTAAAAGTTAATATTAATTTTCATGTCGTTCGAGACAATCAAAACTCTGTTTGACTATGAGATAAAATAATCACTACTTGCAAACCTCAGTTTGTAATTGGTAACATTTATACAAACATGCTGTAAGTCCCTTTCATATCTACGTCTACAACATATTACGAAATCCTCATAGTAACACTAACAAAGATAGTCCTAATCTAATGCTTAAGTCCTTGTTTGTTTAAATGTTATGTTATGATTAATGAAGTTTTGTAAAAGAAAAAAATAAATCTTATAATTAAACAAAGTTTTAACTATCTTAAAGCATGTAAAAAATGAATATTAACCTTTAGATTTTTTTTTATTTTTATAATTTCATTTCCTCATCTACATACCGAATAAACACACATATTACATGATGTAGCCACACATAGGATTTGACCAATGATTATTTGGTTAAGTAAAAATATTATCTACAAAAGTATAAATTGAGTGTCAAAATTTGTGCATTACATTTGTTAAATAAAATCGTGGATATATGGATAAATAATAAAGTTGTGTAAGGTCATATTTGTATATGGGATAGTGTTTACAAGACTTCCTAATATTCTAGAATGACAAAATTTTGAATTTGATATTACTCTTTTCATTTCACATCTATTTTCACGGTTTTATTTTTTATTTTATAACTACTATCATTTTAAAAATTTAAGATTTAATTAATTAATTTTTTCAATTGTATTTTTCCATAATTATTATCACATCATTTAAATGAATTAAATCCATAAAGTTAAAAGATTGTTTATTACTAATAATTTTGACAAATGAATTAAATTTGATACATTATTTATTTTTATTAAGTTAAATGATTATATTTTAATCTATATTTACTCAAATAACTACACCCTTCTCCCAGCTAATCCTAACTTGTTTGTAATGTGCCATTTTAATTTTATCTTATCATATTCTATAATGACAACGAAGGGTACCCTAAGATAAATAACATACAGGGCAATGAAAAATAAAATTGCAAAATCGTTTTTCCTTCAAGGGCAAGACCGGTAATTTAATTCAACCAAGAAAACAGTAGTAGCCCAAATATAAGTACAGCAACAGGCCCAAACATTACGGGTATAACTATAAGCCCATGTGACTACATACAGCAACCTTTCTTTTCTGGTTTTCTGGTTTATAATTAACGATTAGGGTTGTTAACACGTAGAGAATAAACATAGTATTTTAGTGTAAAAAAGGTGTTGGGGAGTCACAGAGCATCACCGTGATAACCGTCTCCTAAAGCACAAATGTTGTCCCAAATGTGGTCGGGAACGGGAACAACAGAAAGCCTAGGCTGCCTTAAAAGAGCGAAATCATTGAAATGCTTCATTTCTTTCAAGTCCACGGGCCTCCTCATCTCTCCGATGGCCTTGACGTCGACGGCGCCGCCGTCCCCATCGGAGTACCACTCGCGGACGACGGAGACGACGCCGACGATGCGACGGGCTTTGGAGCCGGAGTGGTAGAAGAAGCAGAGATCGTTGAGGGACATGGACTTGAGGTACTTCTGGGCTTGCTTGTTCTTCACGCCATCCCACTTGCTTATGCCTCCGTTCGCTGCTTGGTCCTCCCACGACCACTCCGAAGGCTCCGTTTTCAGAAGAAACTTTTTCTTCCCTTTTCCCATTTCAATTTTCGAACTCCCCCTCCTTCCCCACCCGCTTCTATAACCTAGTCTCCACCCCACAACCCTCATGGATATGGGCCGGGCCCACGGAAAAATTTCAGCCCAACCCAATGATTTTAAGGGAAATTGTATGTATTTTCGAAATGGACAATCTTCCCGCTGAAGTTTGGGCTTTTTCTTGGGACGGGGTTAAATAAGAGGTGGTGGTGGATGCCATTCAAATTTCGCTTATGGATGGTTCGGAGGAGCAAACGCTGTTCAGAATCATTCACCGACTATGAACGGAAGTTTGATTAAAAAAAATGTTTGATGGAGAAAAAGATTGATATTAACTATTAAATTTTTTTATTTTTTATAACTCTCAGCATAATCTATCGGTGAGCTGGATTAACTCATGTGTTGACCGTCTAAATTAAAAAATAATAAAATAAAATGCCTATACAAATCAAACCTAAAATAGAGAAATTTCATAGAAAATATTAAGCATTCAATGTACTCTAATAATTTCATGGTTTGACTTAAGTGAAGGCTCATAAGAAAAAATGAGGAAATGACATGGACATAGGGAAAGGGCGAGGCATAAGTACAAGTTGTGTATTTTGAGATGGAGGTACATTTTAGGGAAATTAGGAAGTCGAGTAGGCTGAGGTGGAGGTGTAAGATGAATTGGCATTTTAGTAGCCATGTTAAAGGATAAAGGTTTTATTTTGAGGGTTTTTAACCAGGGATGTTAAAGTTGGTTGAGTCTGGCGTCTGTTTAAAATAGGATGGAATAAGTTGACTAAATTTATTTCGTGATAGGTTTAAAATTGGTTCACTTCGCTTTGTATTTTTACGGGTTTTTAGCGAGACAGAGTGGGTAGACCTAGTGTGTTATATTTTTATTTTAAAATAATAATATAATATTAATAATATTTTATAAAAATGTTCTAATTACCTATTTTAGAGAATATATTTTACTAGTTTGATTCTTAGTGTTAGTGGTAGCCTGATAACTTTAATCATCTATTTTGAAAAATAAATTTGACTAGTTTAATTATTTATGTTGGTTTGATTATCTATTTTTGATAGATATTGAACTTTTTATTATTGAATATTGAACTGTTCTTTACAGGGGGTGTAAAGGTATGATTGTCGAACAATTCAAAATGTACATGAAACGTAAAATCTGGTACAAAGAGGTGCTTATACAGATACGAATACGGAGTGCTCTTGTACACTGGGCGTGGTATAGTGCACTCTATGGCGGTGTTGCAGTCCTCCTGGATTAGCTTCTTTTGCCTTGACACAATTGGTGGTTGTACCTGCAGTTATTCTCCGACGCTCAAGTCAGTATCTCAGAATACTATTAGACTTAGAAAGCAAATCAGAGAGAATTATGCAAGTTTGAGTGTAAGGTTCAGAAATGGGGAGATCCCCTTATACCTTTTTGCTGAGGTTTATATACCTGTTATTGGTGCTCCATTATTGGTAGGACCCGTTCCTTATTTTCTGGCATAATGCAAGAAAGGTAGTGGGTCCCTGTGTCGTTCACGAGCACCATCACTATAGTGGGCATTTCCACTTGCTTGGAAATCGTTAATGCTTTATTATTTTATTCATTGTTCCCTTTTATGCGTGACAGCGTGATTCCTATTTTCAACCTCTCAAGACAGAGTCAATCTCGTGTCGGGGTTATAAATATGGGCTCGCTACGCAATATAGGAAATTCAATATTCCGCCTATGGCTTGGCGGAGTAGTATGCATTGGAAATACTTTATGCATGTGTATAAGATATTCAATATTTTCCACCTTGGCGGAGTAATGAGCTTAGGCGGAGTAACATGCCTTGGCGGAGTTTCATGCCTTGGCGGAGTAACGTGTCTTGGCGGAGTTTCATGCCTTGGCGGAGTAATGTGCCTTGGCGGAGTATCATGCTCTGGCGGTATGTACTCCGTATAAAAGTAACTATAAGGTATTTGAAACGTACTTCTCCTGTTCAAAATGCTGATCTGGCAAAGCATTAAAACCATGCTCTTGGGGGCCGGTGTTGGGACCGGATCAAATATTAATGAAAACTTAAATGTTTAGTCCTTATTTATTATTGTTAATTTATTATGAGGAATGAGATTATTTCATTTTAGCATATTATTTTAATTAGTGTTTGAGTTTAAATTATTAATATAATTATATTTAATTTTTTATTTTTATGGTTAGGATTGGAAATGAGTCAGGCTAGATCGGGCTTTGAAAGGTCTGAGTTTGGCCTACATCAAATTTTCAATGCCTGAGTCTGACCTTTTAGCTTGCCATAAACTTTTTTTAGGCTTGGTCTAGTCTGTTTAAAGGTATGTCTCGTTTAAAAGCCTGTTTGAAATACCTATTTATAGTGAGACTTTTAAAAGAATAAGAACAACCTGAAATAAATTGTGTTATCTTCCCTCCTAATTTTTTTAATTGTAAATTTGTATATTAATTTATATTATGTAAATGTAAATATGATATATATATATATATATGTTATTTTGTGTTATAAATATATTATATAGTTAACTAATTAATAATTAATCTAATTAAACAGGTTGGTCTATTGGGCTTTAAAAATTTTTTAAAAAGCCTATGACTTGACCTTTTTAGTTTAAAAGGCCTTTTTAAAAACCTAAGTATGACCTTCTAGCCTAACAAGCCTTATCTATGTAGTCTTTAAATAGGCTAGGCCACAACGGTCTGACCTATTTCCATCCTTACTACTTTGTTTTTTAATTTAATTACCTTTTTCTTGTTAAAAATAATAAGTTAATTGACTTTTATTAATTTTTATTTTAAGCGGATTAACCATTAACCAACCTCCTATCAAAAACTTATTTTTTTCAAATACTAAAAATAACTTCAAAATTTTTAAAGGTTGGCGGGTTAACCCGTCCCGATTAACAAAACGGGGCGCACCAGAAATTTCAATCCGCCTCCAGTAGGGGGCTAAATCCACCTCACTTTGTATTTTAACAAGTTGATAGCGGGGTAGGAAAGAACAAGTAACCCACATTAAAATCCCTGTTCTTAACCAAGAAGCACACAACATACAGTTTTATTACCTATTTCAACCTATTAGTGCGGAAGGCACAAAACAATAATTTAAATTCCTTCACACCTAAAGAGGAATGTAATAGAACTTGTATTTTAACCTGTGTATTCGCACAATGTATTTTATTTTAAACATTTTTTAAAAAGTTTTGCAATGAATTTTTACAGTGTAATATATATATATATATATATATATATATATATATATATATAAGTTTAGTATTAATATATTTTTGTGGAAGTTTTAATTGCCGTATAGTATAAAAATTTATTCAAATAATTAAAATACTAATAGGTGATAATGTATAAATTTATTTTTTTAAAAAATTAATATCTTTTATATAATTCTTTTAAATGTGGTATTGTCTTTCTTAAAAACAAAATTTTCATGTAAATAATATTTTTATATTTTAAAAGACAATTTTATAGAATATTATTGCATTCAAATTTTTCCACATACCAACACCTTATAAACTAGCCTTATATATTTTCATGATCAAGTTTCATATTTAAATTATTATTGATAACATAAATATTTTATATTAATGCATTGAATTTGTTCAAAATTACAATTAACTCGCGTAAAAAAAAGACTATCTTTTAGGTAATTTTATGTTCTAAGTTCTCCTTTTTTTAAAATGAAAAGGTAATATAAAAACTCAAACTAAACAAAAAGTAACCAATTTTTATGGTGTACAAACGTAGTGGTTAAAATTTTCAACATAATAATGAATTTAAAATAAACTAAAATAAATTTTTTTAACAAGTTCTTTTTTCAAATTTACTATTGAAAAACAAAAAAAAACTCACAAGAACCCTTATTAGAATATTAGTTAACCTCATTTAATTTTGTTGATGTCATACAAAATTGTTTATTTTTTTAAAATTGTTCCTTAGAAAAACTTGTTTATAGGAATTTACTCTCCTTCTTTAACTAAATTTTAAATTTTTTTAAATAATAATATTTTGGATATTGATCTAGTCCTAACACCGGTCCCCAAGAGCATGGCTTTAATGCTTTGCCAGGTCAGCATTTCGAACGAGGTAAATACGCTTCAGATACGGAGTATATACGACCAAGGCAAGTAACTCCGCCAGGGCATGTTACTCCGCCTAGGCATGTTACCCTGCCAAGGGTCATAACTCCGCCTAGGCATGTCACTCCGCCAAGGCATGACACTCCGCCTAGGCATGTTACCCTGCCAAGGGTCATAACTCCGCCTAGGCATGTAACGCCGCCAGAATGCATATTACTCCGCCAAGCCATAGGCTCAATACTGGCGGAATGTTGAATTTCCCATACTGCGTAGCGAACCCATACTCACAACCCCGGCACGAGATTGACTCTGTCTTGAGAGGTTAATAATGGGAATCACGCTGTCACGCATAAAGGGAAATAACAATAAAATAATAAAGCATTCACGCTTCCCAAGTAAGTGGAAATACCTACTACAATAACGGTGCTCGTGAACGACACAGGGACCCACTGTCTTTCTTGCTTTATGCCAGAAAACAAGGAACGGGCCCTACCAATAATGGAGCACCAGTAACAGGTATATAAACCTCAGCAAAAAGGTATACAGGGGCTCTCCCCCCATTTCTGAACCTTACTCTCTCTTACTTGCATAATTCTCTCTGATCGTCTTTCTAAGTCTTAAAGTATTCTGAAATACTGACTTGAGCGTCGGAGAATAATTGCAGGTACCACCCCAAATCGGGTCAAGGCTGAGAGGACTCCTCCAGGCGGACTGGGACGCCGCCCCAGCGTATACTGCACTCCGTGTCAAGGCATAGGAGGCAATTCCAGGCGGACTACTACATCGCCGTAGAGTGAGTTACACTCCGCCCCAGTGTGGTCCAGACTCCGCCTCAACATATGAAAACACTCCATATCTGAACATTTACGCACATCGCTTTGTATCTGATTGAGCTGTTTCAGGATCATAACTTTACACCCCCCGTAAAGGACGGATCAGATATGATATCCATAAGGTAAAACTAATTAAAATTTACTTGAATTTTAATATAGCCAATATAACCTTTTTATGTTTATATTTAAGTGTGTAGGAAATAGAATGGTTCACACCTTTTAAATGTAATTAATGCTTTTTGGACAGTAAACTAATTGAGAGAAAAGACTAATTAAGGGTAGTCAAAATATAATTAAGAGTACATAGGAATAATAAAAGAAGAAAGAGAAGGTGATGCAAAGAGAAAGATAAATGTAGAAAAGCATTAGGGGGGAAATTTTCTAACTTTCATCCTATAAATATCGATACCAATCTTCTAAAAGGAATCATACAAGGTGACATCCTCTTAAAATGGCTTCTCTTGTCTGTCAACCTTATCTGTTGGGAATTTTATGCATAGCTTTGGTTTTAGCTTCAGGTAAAGTTAATGTTTTTTTATGTTGTGTTCCCAATATGCAGAATGACATTGTTGTTTGTTCCATTTAAGTTCTTAGTCCATGGATTTAATTTTTTAAAAAGTCAGCATGTTTGAGTGAACTTTTTTAGTCAATACACTAATACATGACATGTTTAAAATGAGAAGCAAATCACTCGCACACTCTAAATTTTGAACTTGTGTAATTGTGGTGATTGCAGGTGCAGCAAGCGGTCCTGTTCTTCCTGGACAAAGACACTGCTTTAATCCGTCAACTTTATGTGATCCATCTGAGTGTACGAAGCAGTGTGTTAGTGCTGGTTATACAAAGGGCTCCTCATGTGTTGGAGCACGTCTAACCACACAGTTTTTTCGATGTTGTTGTATGTCCTAAGGGGTTATTCATGTTGAACTATTTGATTGTATGACAATAGAATAAAGTTAAATAAAACATACACCTGACTTAGTTTTGGGAAGTATAAAATGGGTGAAAATTTTGAACTTGATTATAAACGCATGCAGTTATTTCAATAATATTTGGATCTTGATTATTTAAGGTAAACCTTATGAGAAATCCACATAATTATCCATCATATAAAAAACTCAAACCATTCAAAAATTTTATTCTTTTCCTAACTCATCATTCTTAAAAAAAATTGATAATACTTTTTGGCATCAAAAAATATTATTATATATTTTTAATAGATGCTCAACCTTTTATGAAAAAAATTAATGTTTGTATTTTCATATAACTATAATATTTGATATTAGTGGTAATGCCTCGAGTTTACTTTTGTTTTTAATGTGTAACTGGACTATAGGCTTAAATATTTGTTTAGTCCCTATATGATTGAAGTCTTAAAATGCTAGTCCCTTAAAAATAAAAAATATTATTTACATATAACTTTTATTGGATATTATGTTTTAAGTCCCTTTGTTAACTTGAAATAATTAAAAGTTGACATGTGGTTGTCTGAAGTCCATGTGAATATGTCGACGTGACACACTGATGTCACCATTTAAAAATTAAATCAAATTTATATTTTAAAAGGATAAAAACCGAAATTATCATATTTCGTATATAAGAATAAAACTAGAACACTACCACCAAATATTTTTAAAACAATATTTTGCTATTCTGTTAAGACATCCCTTATCTCCCTAATCCTTATCATAACCCCCTTACAAAGCATGTAAAGTCATGTTCATCTTCCTACCTCCATTATAGCTTCTTATTCCCTTATTTAATTATAAACTTCTTTCATTTGAAGCTCTACGGTGAAGACACTGATAACAAGCTAAAGGAATGAATTTAGATTCTGATCAAAACTCTTTAGCAAAAATTTATGAGGACATCTGATGTCAAGAGGCTTAGGGTATGCCTCGTATGAATCGTTAAGTCAATGTCTTACGGAAGAGGTGAGTTTAGCTTCAACATTAAGTGTTAGCGAGAAAAACATGTGAATCAAGAATACAAGTACAAACATTTTTTAAACCTTTAGGAAAAATATAATATAGTAAGTTACCACAGAAGTGATGCAATTTGATTATTATTATTATTAAAAGCATTCAAATAACGGTTGGCATTGCCAAAAGTCATTCATATTAGTCTTATAGTTGTTTTTTTTTTGCTAGGTGGTCTAAATTGAAAGTGATTCCATAAAGGTGTTGATTAAAATGAGACTCTAGAATTCTAGGCAGTAAGGTAGATTACTAATACAGTTTCAAAGATTAACTTAGTTTTCTTATAATTAATCATTATGGTTTTTTGTCCATGTAACTAACTTAGAACCATTAAAAGTTGGCAAGGCATGTGTTACCATGTCCATGTGGCGCTCACATTAGCATAAAGGAGCTAAAAACAAATTTCACATGCCTTATAGGTATTGAAAACAAAACTCATATTTTTCCTGAAAAAAATATTTAAACAACAAAAAATTAAAAATTATTTAAACTCTTCATTTTTAACTCATTATGTCTTTCTTTCTCTCTAGAACCCTTCATAGTTCTCTTCCCAAGTATTGTTTTGTGTGCCATCCACCACCGCTATATCTTCTTTTTTTACCTTTTGTTTTTCATATATTTTCTCTAGTTCAAGCTCATCGACGAAAACCATGATTAAACGCTTAAGGAATTAGAGGATTCAAAGCAATATCAGAACTTACGAAGGAATGTATTCTTTTCTTCTTTTTCTTATTAACAAAAGATACCTAATGATACAAATAAGTAATACTTTCATTGACAAATTCACCTTTTATAAGTGTAGTTTTTTTTTGGGAAAAAATATTTATTTTTCTTTGATGACTATGTCTTTCCCCTTAAACATATAAAAATAGGTTATAAAGATAAGACTTAAATATATTTTTGGTCTATATAAAATATGGGTGTCTTATGTTTTAGGTCCTTATATAATATTTTTTTTACATTGAACATATATTTGATATTTTTCTTTTACTCATTGTGAACTTGAAAATGTTAAGTATTGTTATTAATAGAATTACACATCAAAGTAAATGGTTGTGGTGTTTCCAACAAGTGATTATTGACAAATGAATTTTACAAATAAAATAGAATTTCAAGAAAATAAAGTTGCATTCCAAACTGTCTCAAAATAAATTTGTTAAGGTTTTGGAGAATCAACATTTATTTATGAATAAAGATTTATTTTAGTGGTAGTTGAAGAGCCACATGTTAGTAGTTAGTTTGACTTATAAAACCATATGAAAAACCTAGTGTGTAACTTAGTCATGTTAACCTTAATGGATTCAAATTTACAAGAAGGACAAAATCCAAATATTAAATAAAAAAGCTAAAAATATTTTAGAGGGACCAACCTAAAGACATCTGTTAAACTAAAAACATATTTAAGCTAATAATAATAATAATAATAATAATAATAATAATAATAATAATAATAATAATAATAATAATAATCATCATCAAATTGCATCACTTCTATGGTAACTTACTATATATATTATATTTTTCCTAAAGGTTTAAAAAATGTTTGTACTTGTATTCTTGATTCACATGTTTTTCTTGCTAACATACAATGTTGAAGCCAAACTCACCTCTTCTGTAGACATTGACTTAATGATTCATACGAGGCGTACCTCTTGACATCGAATGTCCTCATAAAATTTGCTAAAGAGTTTTGATCAGAATCTAAATTCATTCCTTTAGCTTGTTATCGGTGTCTTCACTGAAGAGCTTCAAATGAAAGAAGTTTATAATTAAATAAGGGAATAAGAAGCTATAACGGAGGTAGGAAGATGAACGTGGCTTTATATGCTTTGTAAGGGGGTTATGATGAGGATTTAGGGAGATAGGGGATGACTTAACAAAAGAGCAAAATATTGTTTTAAAAATATTTGGTGGTAGTGTTCTAGTTTTATTCTTATATACGAACTATGATAATTTCAGTTTTTATCCCTTTAAAACATGAATTTTGATTTAATTTTTAAATGGTGACATCAGCGTGTCACGTCGTCATGTTAACATGGACTTAAGACAACCACATGTTAACTTTTAATGATTTCAAGTTAACGGAGGGACTTAAAACATAATATCCAATAAAAGTTATATGTAAATAATATTTTTATTTTTAAAATACTAACATTTTAAGACCTCAATCATATAAGGACAAAACAAATTTTTAAGAGACTAATCTAGTTAGCATATTAAAAACAAAAGTAAACTTGAGGCATTACCAACAATATCAAATATTATAGTTATATGAAAATACAAACATTAAATTTATTTTTTATAAAAGGTTGAGCATCTATTAAAAATATATATTTTTTGATGCCAAAAAGTATTATCAATTTTTTTTAAGAATGATGAGTTAGGAAAAGAATAAAATTTTTGAATGGTTTGAGTTTTTTATATGATGGATAATTACGTGGATTTATCACGGGGTTTACCTTAAATAATCAAGATCCAAATATTATTGAGATAACTGCATGTGTTTATAATCAAGTTCAAAATTTTTGCCCATTTTATACTTCCCAAAACTAAGTCAGGTGTATGTTTTATTTAACTTTATTCTATTGTCATACAATCAAATAGTTCAACATGAATAACCCCTTAGGACATACAACAACATCGAAAAAACTGTGTGGTTAGACGTGCTCCAACACATGAGGAGCCCTTTGTATAACCAGCACCAACACACTGCTTCGTACACTCAGATGGATCACATAAAGTTGACGGATTAAAGCAGTGTCTTTGTCCAGGAAGAACAGGACCGCTTGCTGCACCTGCAATCACCATAATTACACAAGTTCAGAATTTAGAGTGTGCGAGTGATTTGCTTCTCATTTTAAAGATGTCATGTATTAGTGTATTAACTAAAAAAGTTCACTCAAACATGCTGACTTTTTAAAAAATTAAATCCATGGACTAAGAACTTAAATAGAACAAACAACATTGTCATTCTGCATATTGGGAACACAACATTAAAAAAACATTAACTTTACCTGAAGCTAAAACCAAAGCTATGCATAAAATTCCCAACAGATAAGGTTGACAGACATGAGAAGCCATTTTAAGAGGATGTCACCTTGTATGATTCTTTTTAGAAGATTGGTATCGATATTTATAGGATGAAAGTTAGAAAATTCCCCCCTAATGCTTTTCTACATTTATCTTTCTCTCTGCATCACCTTCTCTTTCTTCTTTTATTATTCCTATGTACTCTTAATTATTTTTTGACCGTCCTTAATTAGTCTTTCCTCTCAATTAATTTACTGTCCAAAAAACATTAATTACATTTAAAAGGTGTGAACGGTTCTATTACTTACACACTTAAATATAAACATAAAAGAGTTATATTTGCTAGATTAAAATTCAAGTAAATTTTAATTAGTTTTACCTTATGGATATCATATCCAAAATATTATTATTTAAACAAATTTAAAATGTAGTTAAAGAGGGAGAGTAAATTCCTATAAACAAGTTTTTCTAAGGAACAATTTTTAAAAAATAAACAATTTTGTATGACATCAACAAAATTAAGTGAGGTTAACTAAGATTCTAATAAGGGTCCTTGTGAGATTTTTATGGTTTTTGAGTAGTAAATTTGAAAATAGAACTTATTCAAAAAATTTTGTTTCAGTTTATTTTAAATTCATTATTATATTGAAAATTTTAACCACTACGTTTGTACACCATAAAAATTGGTTACCTTTTTTTTAATTTGAGTTTTTATATTACCTTTTCATTTTTAAAAAAATGAGAACTTAGAACATAAAATTACCCAAAAGATAATCTTTTTTTTTGCGCGAGTGAATTGTAATTATGAACAAATTCAATGTATTAAATTAAAATATTTATGTTATCAATAATAATTTAAATATGAAACTTGATCATGAAAATATATAAGGCCACATTTTATAAGGTGTTGGCATGTGGAAAAATTTGAATGCAATGATATCCTATAAAATTATCTTTTAGAATATAAAAATATTATTTACCTGAGAAAAAAAAATTAAAACCTATGACTCGGAATAAATTTTGTTTTTAAGAAAGACAATACCACATTTAAAAAAATTATATAAAAGATATTAATTTTTAAAAAACTAAATTTATACATTATCACCTATTAGTTTTAATTGCCGTATAGTATAAAAATTTATTCAAATAATTAAAAATTAAAACATATAACTCGCGCAAAAAAAAGACTATCTTTTGGGTAATTTTATGTTCTAAGTTCTCATTTTTTTTTAAATGAAAAGGTAATATAAAAACTCAAATTTAAAAAAGTAACCAATTTTTATGGTGTACAAACGTAGTGGTTAAAATTTTCAATATAATAATGAATTTAAAATAAACTGAAACAATTTTTTTTGAAAAAGTTCTATTTTCAAATTTACTATTGAAAAGCCAAAAAGAAAGACTCACAAGAACCCTTATTAGAATCTTAGTTAACCTCGTTTAATTTTGTTGATGTCATACAAAATTGTTTATTTTTTTTTAAATTGTTTCTTAGAAAAACTTGTTTATAGGAATTTACTCTCCCTCTTTAACTAAATTTTAAATTTGTTTAAATAATAATATTTTGGATATGATATCCATAAGGTAAAACTAATTAAAATTTACTTAGTTTTAATCTAGCCAATATAACCTTTTTATGTTTATATTTAAGTGTGTAGGTAATAGAACGATTCACACCTTTTAAATGTAATTAATGCTTTTTGGACAGTAAACTAATTGAGAGGAAAGACTAATTAAGGGTGGTCAAAATATAATTAAGAGTACATAGGAATAATAAAAGAAGAAAGAGAAGGTGATACAAAGAGAAAGATAAATGTAGAAAAACATTAGGAGGGAAATTTTCTAAACTTTCATCCTATAAATATCGATATCAATCTTCTAAAAAGAATCATACAAGGTGACTTCCCCTCAAAATGGCTTCTCGTGTCTGTCAACCTTATCTATTGGGAATTTTATGCATAGCTTTGGTTTTAGCTTCAGGTAAAGTTAATGTTTTTTATGTTGTGTTCCCAATATGCAAAATGACATTGTTGTTTATTCCATCTGAGTTCTTAGTCCATGGATTTAATTTTTTAAGAAGTCAGCATGTTTAAGTGAACTTTTTAAATTAATACATTAATACATGACATCTTTAAAATGAGAAGTAAATCACTCGCACACTCTAAATTCTGAAATTGTGTAATTGTGATGATTGTAGGTGCAGCAAGCGGTCCTGTTCTTCCTGAACAAAGACACTGCTTTAATCCGTCAACTTTATGTGATCCATCTGAGTGTACGAAGCAGTGTGTTAGTGCTGGTTATACAAAGGGCTCCTCATGTGTTGGAGCACGTCTAACTACACAGTTTTTTCGATGTTGTTGTATGTCCTAAGGGGTTATTCATGTTGAACTATTTGATTGTATGACAATAGAATAAAGTTAAATAAAACATACACCTGACTTAGTTTTGGGAAGTATAAAATGGGCGAAAACCCATGCAATTATTCCAATAATATTTGGATCTTGATTATTTAAGGTAAACCCTGTGATAAATCCACGTAGTTATCTATCATATAAAAAACTCAAACCATTCAAAAATTTTATTCTTTTCCTAACTAATCAATAAATGTTGATTCTCCAAAACCTTAACAAATTTATTTTGAGACAGTTTGGAATGCAACTTTATTTTCTTGAAATTCTATTTTATTTGTAAAAGTCATGTGTCAATAATCACTTGTTGGAAACACCACAACCATTTACTTTGATGTGTAATTATATTAATAACAACAATACTTAAAATATTCGAGTTCACAAGGAGTAAAAGAAAAATATCAAATATATGTTCGATGTAAAAAAATATTCTATAAGGACCTAAAACACAAGACACCCATATTATATATGGACCAAAAACATATTTAAGTCTTATCTTTATAACCTATCTCTATATGTTTAAGGAGAAGGACAGAGTTATCAAAGAAAAATAAATAATTTTTCCAAAAAAAACTACACTTGTAAAAGGTGAATTTTGTCAATGAAAGTATTAACTATTTCTATCATTAGGTATCTTTTGTTAATAAGAAAAAGAAGGAAAGAATACATTCCTTCGTGAGTTCTGATATTGCTTTGAATCCTCTAATTCCTTAAGCGTTTAATCATGGTTTTCGTCGAGGAACTTGAACTAGAGAAAATATATAAAAAACAAAAAGTAGAAAAAGGAAGATATAGCGGTAGTGGGTGGCACACAAAACAATACTTGGGAAGAGAACTATGAAGGGTTCTAGAGAGAAAAAAAGACAAATGCAACAATTTAACGATCAAAACTCACCCGTCGCTATACCGCTACGCCAAATGGGTTAGTGACCAGAAACTTATAATGAATACAATTAAAAATAATACCTTATATTCTTACATATATATGCATAAAATAAATAAAAACTTATAATATATATATATATAATATTAAATATGTATATTATATATTATAAAATATATATTAATATATATTATTTTGTTGATTATTTTCTGGATTTTTGGCCAAAATATATATTAATATATATTTATATTAATATATTAACCTTAATAGAATATATAAAGTATTTTAATATACATATTTAATAATATATAATTTATATATTAAATATTAAATATAAATATATTTTTTATATTAAAATAATTTTATATAAATAAGACATTAACGTTAATATATGAATTAACGTTAATATATTATAATATTAAAATATATTAATATATTATAACTTAATTTATAAATTATAATATTTTAATATGTTATATATATACAATATATATATAAGTTTTTATTTTATTTTATGTATATATATGTAAGAATATAAGATATTATATTTAATTTTATTCATTATTTACCTTAAAGGATTAGTTGGCCTAGTGGTGATGGTATCATGTCATGACTTACGGTTGTAAGGTTTGACTCCTGGTAGGGGTGATTTTGTTGAATATTTTACCCCCTGACAGGTGTAGAGTTTGTCTTTCCTGGTAGGGATGAATTTGACCAGTCAAATTCGTTCCTTCCCCAAGCAAAATTGACACGTGGCACCCTCCTACAATTTCGTACTACTAAATAATTTTTTTAACCCCAAAAACGTAAATATTTTAAAAAATGACCCTATTTTGGTCAAAAATCCCCCGAAAGGTGTTGTTGGTGTCGTTGCTAAGGTGGATTTAGGATATAAAAAGGCGTATTGCTAATTCACTATCAATTAGTGATGGGTGTGCTTCTGTTGCTACGTGTACACATATGTTTGTTAAAAAAAATTGGATTAGTTACGGTCAGGGCGATAAGACAGTGGTCGTCACTAAACTTAATAACTTAATCGAAGCCACTTTCTCATTTCTACTCTCGTCCCCAAACCTTTTTTTCCCTCCCCCTTTCTTTGTAACTCAGGCAAACATAAAGGTCCCTCTAGCGAACAAAGGTCTCTCTGACAAACAATGGTCCCTACTTCTCACCGTCTCTATTCTCTCTTCTCACTATCTCCCCTCCCTCACGATGACCCTTTCCCTTCTCTTTCTAATTCCTTTATCATTTTCGATACATTAGTTTAGTACTTTAATTTTATAATATACAATTATGCATTTTCTGCTCTGGTTGTTTAGTTATGAGGGAATTTTTCAGTGCTTGCCACTAGCTAGTTGCTCTTTTACTAAATTGTATTTGTGAATTGTGAATTGCTCTTATGAATTACTATTTTGCTAAGTTGTATTTGTGAATTATGAATTGCTAAATGTGAGTCCTAGCTCATAGCTCACATTTATGTTTTATTAAGCTCATATTTATGAGAATTGCTACTGTGAGAACATTGTTTTATGTGATTTTCTAAGTTGTATTTTTCAATAAAAATAGGAATGTTACACTTGAAGTCCTAGCTCATATTTATCTATTCTTAAGCTCATATTTATATTTTGAATAAATAACAATAAAAATACGGATGTTACACTTGGAGTCCTAGCTAGGTGAGGTCATGGTTATTAAATAGGATACAAATTGTATATCGGAGAGGCTATTTTTCAAATCTTGAATCATATTGTATTGTGAATCATAAGATGCATAAACAATAGTTTTAAACTAAGATAGTCATATCATAGCCTTGTAAAAGCATAAATTAATGATTAATGATAACAAAAACTTCAATTTAAAAGCATTTTGAATAACATAACCAAACAAATATTAAATAAGCATCTAAGTAAAATAAGTCATTATATGGTTAGCAAAGTGATAATTACATGGCAAAAATACAAAACATAGTGACTTGATTGTCAAATTTAGTGTTATAGTAACATTAAAAAAGCAAAAAGCACTAGTTAATATGAACATTGAATCATCACCCCCTAAATCAACATCACTTAATTCATCTTGTTCTCCAACATCAAAACCTCTTCATCTTCATATTCTCTCTCTCCTTCCTCTCCTTTTCTAATAATTTCTTTAATTTCTTCCTTATCTCCTATTATAGATTTTCCTTATCAAACTTGACATTTAAATTTCTTGGACCTATGAAACCCAAAAAAAAAATAATAAGTATGATATTTCACATTTAAAATATAAATTAAAACATACTTAAGTCATATTTCATATGAAATTACCTTTTTTCCTTTTCTTGCTTGGAACCCCCACATCAAAATCAAAACTCATGAATATCCATCCATGAATTATCAATTAGTAGGCAAGGATCCTCTTTTTAAGTGATCTATTCATCATCTGATTCAATATCAAATAAGCAAATAGGATCATAGGTATCACCTTTGTCTTCTCTTATCTTTTGCCTCATATGAAGTTGGAGGTTGTACTTTATAAATAATAATTAAATAAGAATGACAAGACAATATCATTGACTTATTATTAACTAACTAATAAAATACATAAAACATAAAGGAGAATGGGGATGTAATTAATTACCTGGGATTAGCTAGATGAAGGGGTCTATGGAGTTGTAAATTCCATCTTTCATCAATAATTTTCCATACTTTCTTGTACCTTGACTCTTACTTTTGAAAATTTTATACAATTTGTTCATTGGCCATATCAATTGCTTCATAAATATAAGGTATAACTAAGTTTGAATCACTATCAACTAGCCTTAATACTTTTACAAGTGGAAGCACACATTTTAGGAAAACATGATGGATCTCTAATATTAAGTATCACTTAAGACTAGGTTCATTGCTTATTTTCCCTCACTTTTACTAGCATGTGAACTAGTAGCTAATCCTCCAACGCAAACATAGACCTAAGTGTATCTTTTTATTGAATGGTGTAATTTAGGTTAAGATAAGACATTAGTGAGTAGAGTGGAGTAAAGGGCAAAATGGAGAAAATTTTTAATTCTTAACCAATTAGACCAATCTTTGTTGGTGATATTAGTTGGTTTATTATATATGTTAAATTTAGATTAAGATAAGACATTAGTTAGTTTGTTGTATCTGTTAAATTTTTCTCTACTTTAAGTACTGCATTCTTTAGTTTAACAAGAAGAAACCTTACAAGTGGGACTATTTTTCCCACAATCATATTAAAGGGTTCACATGATACACCGTATTAATTTAAAAAAATCTCTACGTCCATGAGATGAATAATTTATTTCTATTAATTATGAAATTAGAAAGTTAATTTCCTACCTTGCAATTTGGTTTATTTTCATATTGTTAAATGTTGCACTGCCTAAAACTAGTTAGTTGTTCATATATTGGTGTACGTTTGTTTATGTGGCATCTCATGAACATTTCTAGATCCCTTCTACCCTTTAAATGACGTGCACTCAACTACTACTAAAAGGTAAGTCTCTAAAACCCTAATTATTTGTTGAATATGATATGTTTAAATAATTGGTTTGTTGTTTCTTAATGTAAAATAAATCTCATTAGGGATTGGTTGTGTGTTGGTAATTAAGATATACAATCAGCATGTGTATTATTATTTGTTACTAGATAGCAAAGCTCATTAGGTATTAGTTTTATATGTCGATAGCATATAAATGATGCATGTGTGTTGCTGTTTGTTGGTTGGGAACACAACTCATTAGGCTGTGTTGAAATTTTTTTAAATATATGTTTTATTCATATAGTATCATATATTGAACTATATTGGAAACTTTTTTGAGAATAATAGGGTGTAGTTGAAATTTTAGAAATGTTTAATTTACAGGAAGAACTTTGCTGAAATTTTAGTAGGTTCCTTGTAGATAACTCTCATTTAAATATGTAATAATTTTCTAAACTTAACATTAGAGATAACTTAGGCCTCCCTTATCCAATGGTGTTTACTGCGAGTATGCCCTGTAGAGGTATATTGATTTTATTGGGAAAGGAAATGTGACTTACCTACCTTTCTTCATATAATGCGGGTATAATTCTATCGTTGAATCTTGCAGTGCACTATTAGAACTTGCAATAATAATATGAACCTGTTTGGAGTTCTATTGACTTAATTATGTTTTCATTGTTTGGACTTCAATTCATGAAGTTGGAAAATAGACTTAAGTATGTGTATGTAACTAGTAGTTTCCCGTTCAAAATCCAATACGACATGAATGACAACTGTGTCATATTGGATCTTGAATTGTCGTGGTTGGATAGTTTTGGATGAATTTGTAATCACTAGGTGTAACTCATTAGACTTGTCGTGCATGAAACTTGTAATTTGATGTTCAATTGAAATTTAATTACTGACATCTTGTATTGTCTTTAGGTGAATGTCAGGGTACAATGTTTAATACCGTACTCATGTTCATGTACTTAGGGACCAATAAGAAATGTTGTCGGATTTCAATGAACCACAAAATACAAGTTTCATGTAAACAAGTTGGTGAGTTACAAATGATTACAAATTCATCCTAAATAGGGTAGGGCCCTGCCAAATTTGATAAATAAAGAAAGAGGTTTATGGATGAGATTGAGGTGTTTGTTATAACTAATTAGCTGTTTATTTGTTAAATAATGTAAATGGAGGTTTCGATGAATTGACAGTGGATGTACAATAGACTTGATTCAAACTGCCATGTGAGAGAAGAATTTATGCTTGGAGTGAGTGAATACATACCATTTGCGACGAATAATAATCTGAATTTCAAAGCAACTCAGAAGATTTAGTGTCCTTGCATGAAGTGTGAATGCATGAAGTTTCTTTTCCTGGATGACGTCTGTAACATCCTAAAAATAGGATTTATTTGATAAAGTAAGAATAAAAAGGGAATTAAATGAAAATAAGTGATTAATTGAACAAATGCCGAAATAACGAACGCGTCCCTAAATCTTTTAAATTAAAAATCTTCTTCTCTTTCTCACATTTCTTTCGTTGGAAACAAACAGAGAAAGGAAAAGCTTTGCCTTCTTCTTCTTTTTTTTCTCTATTGCACCATCATCCAAATTTATTAACTTTCTTGCTTGGGTTCACCACTTAGAAGCATGAATCACCTCCTTCATTTCTTCTTTTTCACGTGAGAAGCTTGAATTGAAAGGGAGAAAGCTTGAACTTTTCAATTTAAGGTAAATTGAAGAACACTCACCATGGGTTTTGATTTAGACTTGTTTTTATCCTTTAATCCTTTCAATTTTATGAGTTTCAAAGCAATTGGAAACTATGGGCATTAGTGGAGAGCTTAGGTTTCGAAGAACCTTGAGCTTCCCTGGAAAAAGTGTATAGAAAATGATTCTTGATTGCTAATTTTGCAAAATTGAAGCTTGATAATTGTTATTTCAATGAAATAAGGTAGCTTTGGAGAATTTCAGAGGAATTCAGAGCTTAAGGATTGGTTCGAAGGCGGGTTCCGAAGTCGACGTCTCGATTCGGTAAGTTATATCTTACCAAAATGATTCTAATTTAATGATTACTAACTTAGTAAGCAATATTGATATTGACTGTGGTGTTAAAATCAAGTATTATGAATTTTAGGAAGTTGTTCGAACTTAAGAAATAGAGATCGAAGTTGCGATTTATGGGTTACTAGCGTTTGACCGAGCGAGAAGTATCTAGGATTCTCTATTTGAGGTAGGGGGAGCTTTTACATATTCAATGCATAGTTATAGGCAGATTCAAGGTATATTAAGGTATCGAATTATGAATTATAAGTTTTATGGACTAGATGTTCATGTTGTTTGTCATTCATATAAATTTGATAAATTGCATGAGATGTAAGGTATGTTTTGAAATCATTGGGTTATATGTATATAAGAGATGCTTATGTTATGAGAAATATGAATTGTTTCATGAAATGGTACTTATGCATGAGATACTTGAGTGAATATAGTTATGTTTGAAATTTAGCATGAGATGCTTGAATTGTGAAGTAGATGGTTTGAATTAATGATGTGAATATTATATGAAAAACTTGTTGTGAGTATGGAAAGATTACATGGGATGTACTTGAATAAAATGGTTTATGTCATCTATGTAGCATGAGATGCTTTGTATGATTGTATATTATATGGTTTCGAGGATTCCACAAAGACCTTAGGTGGGACTCAAGGCAAACCTCTTGAGTGAGACTCGGGGTTAGCCCGTAACACTGCCGTTGTCGCTGAAAGTAACTGTGTTATGTGAGAGGGCAAACAGTTTGGTACCAGTAAAACAGCCGGATCAGCTGAGAGCTGAGTATATGATTGAGAGTCAGTGTTGCAACATAAAAGTTTAATGATTAATTGGATCCAAATGAATTGAGAATTTTACGTGCACCTATGTATGTCATTAAGAATGGTATAATAATAAAGCATTGAGATGTAAAAAGGGATAGTGTTGAATAATAGTTTGTGCTTTGTAGATTGTTATACCTTATTGCATGATAGAGAATAGGATAATTGAATCAGAGCTATAGCTGTCATTTATTATGTATGGTGCTCACCCCTATTTGTGGTTATTTTTATAGTGGATTTAGGACGTAGCGGAGGTATATGAGAAGTCACTCAGTTTAAGCATGGAGTATTATGCATATGTACTTTGTACATGATGTATATAGTGATTTTGTAGTTGCCTTCGCCGGCTCCTATATATACCTATATTGCTATGCGTATGTGAGTATGTATAGATGAATGTGTATTGGACTATGTAGTTGACAGCTTTAATTAGAAGCTTAGAACTTATTTTAAGCATGTATTTTGGTTTGTGATGGATAATAATGCTTACTTGATGATATTGGAGAGTGGTGACCATGGATGGTCCTATCATATGCATATGAGTTTGATGACCAGGAATTGTGCATTTATATATGATGCTTTGTAGATGCATGAACTTCCAGCAACTGTCCTTGAATAAAAATAATAGTGGCTGTGAGTTATGTTCATGAATTTGCAACTGTTATTTGATTTTTCACGCACAATTAAGCAATTGAGATAATCAATTAGCAAATTGGGAGATATGAATGTCATAGAACAGTTTGAATAGCATCTAGGCATGATTTGTGACTTGTAGAAATTGGAATGGGTCAATTCCATTGAAAAATGACCCCCAGGTTGCCAAAAATGCCTCAAAACAAGCCTAACGGATTTTTGTGCATAACTTCTTCATTTTTGGGAATTTTTGAGTGCGGCCAATGACTACACGTCACAAATGATGTATTATAGCTTGTGTCAAAATTTGATGATCATTGGATTTGAAATGAGGAAGATGGGGTATATAGAAGTGAGCAAAATTGCATTTTTTGTTGTTTCTGCCAAAAACTGATTCTACATAATTAGGAATCGATTCACAGCTCCATGAATCGATTCCTAGCCTCTGTTGTAGCATGTGAATCGATTCACAGGGGGTATGAATCGATTCATCCCGCTGTTGCATTCCTGTTTGTGCAATTGTTTTTACATGAATCGATTCAGGGTGGTGTCTGAATCAATTCATGCCTTGTTTTTCCCTGTTTTCCCTGTTTTTCATCAGTTTTTAACATACTTTAACATTGTTAGGATATGCTATGATTATATGACCATTTTATTATATAACATACTCACTTTTTAAGAATCAATTAAGTGTATTTGAACCCTTTTCCATTCTATTCCATAATCTTTAAAATAAATCATACTTCCTACTAATTTTATTGATTATTTTATGTTTGGTTTGATCAAAATGCATCCTTAATTGAACCTAAACACCTTCTCTTGTATTTATATATATAGAATGGATTCTTTTAATTATACCAGGTTAATGGTTAAAATTTTGTTTTGTAGTTCTTTTATCGTTAATTGTTTTTAAAAGTTCATGAAAAATTTTCTTGAGTTTGAGGCCTATTTTTATTAAGCTATGATGCTTTAACGTCATTGTCCACTTGAGTGAAAAAAGGTTCATGAGGGATTATTACTGGTGGCATAACCATGGTGAACAATTCCTGCCTGAGCCTCTACCGGTCTGTGCGCAACAATTTTACTACGATGTCAGGGGTAACAAGGAGAACTACAACATGTAGCAAATGATGATCTTTTATGAATGAATTATGTGTTTTACTAAAATTATGAACACTTTATTTTTAAGATTATATTATAGATAATAATAACTTTAATTAAAAATAAATAATATGCAATAAACAATTCAAAAAACAATGACAAGTTAACTACTTCATCTGGTTTTTTCATGACTTTTGGTGTTTTCTTAGTCCATTTTTAATATCATTCAATTTATAATATGTATTTATTATTTTTTTAACACATGTCTTTCTCAATTAAAAACAATCTTTTACAATAGCAATGAAATATGCTAAGTTCATTCTCTTTCTTCATTAATATTACGGGTACTTCTCGAGTATAACAAAAATATGACAAATGTAATCAATATTAAACTAAAATAACTAGTTTTCTTAATTATTTTTGTGAATTTGGATGATTGAGTTTGATAAAAGGGCCAAGATTTTAAACAAGTAACAAAAATAAATACCTACGTGAGTTATATATGTTTAATTATTCCTTATGTTTCATATTCACTAGTACAAAAACAGCTTTTCACATCGGTTTTTTTAGGCTTTTCACATCGGTTTTCAAACCGATGTGGATCCGGCCGATGTGAAATATAGGTACATCTCACATCGGTTTTAAAACCGATGTGAAAAATAGATTTGACAACGGTTTTTAAAGAAAACCGATGTGAAAATCAAAAAATTAACAACGGTTTTTAAAGAAAACCGATGTGAAAAGGAAAAACTTAACAACGGTTTTTAAAGAAAACCGATGTGAAAAGAAATAAATTAACAACGCTTTTTATTAGAAACCGATATGAATGGAGGGCATATAACATCGATTTTTTTAATGCATGTAACATCGGTTTTTCAGAAAGATGAAAATAAAAAAGAGCAGTGAACCATATCTGAAAGTTACAACTATACAAATTTTATTAGAAGAAACTGCCCAATATGCTAAAATTACTGGATTAACAACCTTCACAGATGGAAATTAACAAGACAAAAAAAAATAACGCACAAAAATAACCCACACGACATGACCCTCAAACTCGACTGCACTGCCCACTCCGTCCTCTACGACCCCTCCTCCAATCCGACGCCTGATGCTCCTCCGGCTCCCTGTCCCTTGACGGCACCCTCATCCAAACCAGCGGCTTCAACGATAGCTACAACAAACTCCGTACGACTGGCTTGAATCCCCCAAAACCTCTCTAACAGCCGCTGGTACGCTTCCAACCAACTCCTCCCTGATGGCACAATAATCATCGTCAGAGGTCGTTCCTCCTTCACCTACGAGTTGTGCCTCACACTTGACCCCAACCGCGGGGAGGAGACTTCGGAGCGGCCTTTGTCGCCAGCTGCTTATAGGGAGCCTTGCCATTAGTTGAGTGAGTGTAGAAGGATCCAGAAGAAGAAGAAAGAGAAGAGATAATTAGCGATTATCAGTGAGGAAAAAAGAGTAGGATGAGATGAGGGAGTTTATTGAGGATTGAAATGTTAGAGGAAGGTCGGTTTGGTTTTGGAGTGTTGGATTTGGGAGCAATCCGTGTGATCGGTGAATGGACGGTTGCGATTTGGATCTGGGATATCACGAGGATTTAACTAAAAAGAAAAAAATATTTAACAAAAATCCAATACCATATCGGTTTTGGCAAAACCGATGTGAGAAGTGAAGCCACATCGGATTTATGAAAAACCGATGTGAAAAGTGAGGCCACATCGGATTTATGAAAAACCTTTAACGCGCGCAACTTAAATTTTTAGGACCTACCACATCGGTTTTTTAGTAAAACCGATGTGAAATATTACATTTATATTTATCTTTATCGAGTAATCATAAATTTTGAATTTATCAAATATTATAACAATCTACACATTTCACATCGGTTTTTAGAATATCCGATGTGGCACGGGAAAAATGAAAACAATACACATCAGTTTTGCAAATAACCGATGTGGTATACGTGGAAAAACTGAGGCTGGCCCTACACTTTTAATTTTTTTTAAAAAATAATTTTCCACAACGGTTTTTCAGATAACCGATGTGGTATTTAGGCCTGATTCCATATTCCATATCGGTTTCCTAAAAAGCGTGGTCTAATATGCTTATGAAACATTTCACATAATTTCAAAATTGCCACCGCGTCAATATTTAAAATCGGTTTCAAAAAACCGATGTGATAATCCGTTGTTCGCATCGGTTTTTATAGAAAACCGATGTGAAATGTTCCGCCTTTATTTTTCACATCGGTTTTTTGTTAAACCGTGATGAAGGCTCCGATGTGAAATGGTACTTTTCTACTAGTGATTATAAGTCTTTATTTACAATGGTACACATATATAGATTTAGAATAGTAGTTTTTATTTTGATTTTTTAAAAGATGATTTTGTCTTTTTAAAATTATCTTTATTTAATATCAGACTCCACTATCCTATATTATTTATACAAATGTAAAAACACCAAATGCATCTAATATATTTTTGTAGGAGTTTATAAAATGAAACATCAATTTTTTTTTACTTTAAACTTATATCCTGAAATGGAGGAATATCTAATTCTTATGAGCATGTAGTTTATATTTGATTAACTCATTAATACCAATGCTTGTTACTTTTGACTATATCTCTGTGTCTAATATATGAAACTATTTATTTCTATCTTTTGAAAAAGACCCTTTTCGATTTATAACGTGAATTTATTGTTCTTTTCAACACATCCTTATTAAATACTTTCTCTTGATATCATTGGAATTATTTGGAGTTCACTTCTATATCACTTCATAAATATGAAGCGTAACTTTTTGTTAAATACTAAAATAATAGAAAAATTAAATTAATTTTAACTAGGATAACTAGATTTTTTAATTTGTATAAAGTTAGATGACCGAGTCTTATAAAAATGATTTGAAGGTATTTTTTTAATTCCTTTTGAATACATTGATATATAGTTTTTAGTTTAATAATATTATTAAATATTTTAACAGCCAAACCATTTAGGTGAACAATAAACCATCATATATAACAATTAATAATAAATAAATAAAATATCAAAACTAAGAATATATATCACACATATATTTTTTTGGTCATCACTAAAAGAATATATATATATATATATATAATATTTAACTTTTGAATAATATAATTAACTCGTGCCTAAAAAAATTAGGCTATCTTTAGGGTAATTTTATGTTTTAAGTTTTCAATTTTTTTAAAATGAAAAAGATAACTTCAAAACTCAAATTTAAAATAAAAAATAACCAATTTTATGGTGCACAACAAATGTAGTTTTTATACTTTTCAATACAATAATGTATTTAAAATAAATTAAAAGAATTTTTTTGAACAAGTTCTATTTTTAAATTCATTATTGAAAAACCAAAAAAGTAAAATCTTACTGCTGACCCTTGTTAGAACCTTTTAGTTAACCTCATTTTATTTTGTTGATGTCATCTAAAAATGTTTATACTTTTCTAAATTGTTCTTAAAAAAAATCGTTTATATATAGGAAATTATTCTCTTTGTTATAAATTAAAATTTGTTTTAATAATAGAATTTTGGATATAATATCAAAAAATAAGGTAAAAGTAGTTAAATTTTACTTATATTTTAGTCCAAAAAATTAACACTTTTATTCTTATATTTATATGTATAGGTAAAATAAGTGTTCACACTTTCTTTTAATGTAATTAATGTTTTTTGGATGGTAACTTAATTGAGAGAAAAGACTAATTAAGAGCAGTCAAAGAAACAGTTAGGAGTAAAGAGGCATAATAAAAGAAGAAAGAGAAGGTGATGTAAAAAGAGATAAATGTAGAAGAACATTCAGGATGAAATTTTCTAACTTTCATCCTATAAATATTGACATCAATCTTCTAAAAAGAATCATACAAGGTGAAATCCTCATAAGATGGCTTCTCGTGTTTGTCAACCCTATCTTTTGGGAATTTTATGCATAACTTTGGTTTTAATTTCAGGTAAAGTTAATGTTTTTCTTTTAAGTTGTGTTCTCAATATGCAAAATGACATTGTATTTTGTTCCATTGAAGTCTAGTTCTTAGTCCATGGATTTAATTTTTTAAAAAGTCAACATGTTTGAGTGAACTTTTTTAGTTAATACACTAATACATAACATCTTTAAAATGAGAAACAAATCACTCGCGTACTCTAAATTCTGAACTTGTGTAATTGTGGTGATTGCAGGTGCAGCAAGCGGTCCTATTCTTCCTGGACAAAAACACTGCTTTAATCCGTCAACTTTATGTGATCCACCTGAGTGTATGAAGCAGTGTGTTAGTGCTGGTTATACAAAGGGCTCCTCATGTGTTGGAGCACGTCTAACTACACAGTTTTTTCGATGTTGTTGTATGTCCTAAGGGGTTATTCATTTTGAACTATTTGATTGTATGGAAATACAATAAAGTTAAATAAAACATACACCTGACTTAGTTTTGGGAAGTATAAAATGCGCAAGAGCTTTGAACTTGATTATCAATGCATGCAATTGTTTCAAATAATATTTGCATCTTGACTTTTTAAGGTAAACCTTGTGAGAAAACAATGTAACTATCTATCACATAAAAAAACAAACCATTCAAAATTTTATTCTCTTTGTAACTCATCATTTTTAAAATTATTTTATAATATTTTTTGGCATGAAAAGTTATCATTATATATTTTTAATAGATGATCAACCTTTTGCGAAAAAGAAGTGTAATGTTTGTATTTTCATATAATTATAACGTTTTGATATTAATGGTAACACCTCAAGTTTACTTTTGTTTTTAATATGCTAATTGGATTAGAAACTAAAATATTTTTTTTGGTCCCTATGTGATTGGGATCATTAAATTTTAGACTCTTAAAAATAAAAATATTATTTACATATAAATTTTATTAAGTCTTGTCCTTAACTTGTAATCGTTAAAAGTTAATGTGTGGCTGTCTGAAGTCAATGTTAGCATGTCGACTTGACACGCTGATGTCACCATATAAAGATTAAAACAAAATTCATATTTTAAAGGGATAAAAAATGAAGCTATTGTATTTCGTATATAAGAATAAAAAAAGAACACCACCCTCAAATATTTTTAAAACAATATTTTGCTCTTTTGTCAAGCTATCCTCTATCTCCCCAAATCCCCATAACCCTAATGCAAAGCATAAAAAGACATGTTCATCTTCTTACCTCCACTATAGCTTCTCATTCCTTTGTTTCTTTATGAATTTCTTTCATTTGAAGTTCTTCGATTAGGGCACCGATAACAAGCTAAAGGATTAGACTATGATCAAAACTCTTCAACAAACCTAATAAGGACATCTAGTGTTAAAAGGCTTAGGGTAAACCTCATATGAACTGTTAAGTCAATGTCTTGCAGAAGAGGTAAGTTTGGCTTTAACATTCAACATTAGCAAGAAAAACACGTGAATCGGGAATGCAAGTACAAACATGTTTTAAACCTTTAGGAAGAAATAATATAGTAAGTTACTATAGAGGTGATGCAATTTGATCATTATATATAAACTTAAATGTGTTTTTAGTCCTTTTAAAACAAAAGGTCTTTGGGTTAGTCCCTCTAAATATTTTTCTCTTTCACATTTAACTTATATTTAATATTTTGATTTTTCCTTCTCATAAATTTGAATCCATTAAGGGTTGGCGTAACTAGGTCACACATTAGTTTTTTCAGATGGTTTTCACAAGCCAAACTAACTACTGATACGTGGCTCTATAACTAAAATAAATCTTTATTTGTAAATAAATGTTGATTATCCAAAATCTGAACAAATTTATTTTGAGATAATTTTAAAAGCAACTTTATTTTCTTGAAATTCTATTTTATCTATAAAAATCATGTGTCAATAATCAATTGTTGGAAACACCACAATCATATGCTTTAATGTGTAATTTCATTAATGACATCAATACTTAAAAGATTCAAGTTCACAAGGAGTCAAAGCAAAATATTGAATGTATATTCGTTGTAAAAAACATATTATATAGGGACCTAAAACATAAGACACCTCTATTTTATATGGATCAAAAAATATTTAAGCGTTATCTTTATAATCTATTTCTATATGTCTAAGGAGAAAAACATAGTTATTGAAGAAAAATAATTTTTTTCCAAAAAACAAAACTATGCGTGTAGAAAGTGAATTTCATCAATAAAAGTGTTAAATACTTCTATGATTAGGCATTTTTTACTAATTAGAAAACAAGCAAAGAATATATTGCATCATGAGTTCTGATCATGCTTTGAATCCATTAATTCTTTAAGCGTTTAATCATGATTTTCATCAAGGAGCTTTAATTAGAGAAAAAATAAGAAAAACAAAAAACAAAAAACAAAAGTGTAAGTATAACGATGGTGGGTGGCACATAAAACAATAACTGGGAAGAGAACTATGAAGGGTTCTAAAGAGAAAGAAAGAGAAAATGAATTGAAAAAAGAATAGCCAAAACAACTTTTAAATATTTTTTGCTCAAGTGTTATTTCCAAGTAAAATATGTCAGCAAATATCAGACCTTACTCAATTAGAACCAGCTGAAGATAGAAATGGAGAATATGAACAACAACCTTTAGAATCTAAACCAGAGAAGCCTAGGGACTGGAAATTAAAGGCTCAAAATCCTTCAGATCTCATAATTGGAGATTAAGCTGTTGGAGTCAGGACCAGATCCAAACTTCTCAATTAATCCACCATAGCTCTTGTGTCAAAACTAAAACTCAAATCTATTGCAGAAGCTTTGGACGATACTGACTGAGTCATTGCCATGTAAGAGGAATTGAATGAGTTTGAGAAGAATAAAGTCTGGAGCCTTGTACCAAGACCCAAAAACAAAGGCTTTACTAGAACCAAATGGGTTTACAGAAATAAGCTTGATGAGGATAGAAAGGTTGCTAGAAATAAAGCTAGACTTGTAGTATAATGCTATAACCAGTAAGAAGAATATTGTGATACAAATTTTGCAAGAGATAGTGTTGACAGGGAAAGCACAAGTGGTGGATGTCACTTCCTTGGCGAAAGTCTGATATCTTAGGGAAGCAAAAAAGCAGAACTAAATTTCACTTTCAACAACAGAGACTGAGTTTATGTTTGTAGCAAGCTACTGTTCTTAACTTCTTTGAATAAAGTATCAGCTTGAGGATTATACAATCAAAGAAGAAGAGATCCCCGTGTTCTGTGACAACACAAGTGTAATAAATCTCTTTAAGAATCCTATTAAGCACTCCAAAGCCAAACATATAGAGGTGAAATATCACTTCATCAGAGACTATGTAAAAACAGAGATTCTGGACATGAAATTTATGGACACAGACCATCAACAGGTAAACATCTTTACAAAGCCTTTACTGAGGCCAGATTTGCTTTTATCAAGTACAACTTAAATCTGATAAATGTTACATGAATATGTGCGCTACATGTGAACTTGTTTTATGCAAATAAGTCTGATTGTATACTTGAAAGGTATAACATCCTTAATTTTTAAAATAAATTTCAATAAATCAAATAAAATTTTGCAAATAATTCAAATTTCAAAATAGAATTTGAATTAAATTACAATATCAATTTTTACAAAAGCCGACCGGCTCTTTTAAATATACAATTAAATAAATAAAACACTCGGTATTCACAGGAGCCGACCAAGGCTTCTACCAAAATACACTCCGAGCAGCTGAGTGACTTCTCATATCATGGTTGGGCCCTTCATCCACTGTAAAAATAACAACAAGGGGGTGAGCATAGACATATCAAATAACAGTTATTGAATTGGATTAAAAGTCCAATTAATAACTATATTCATAAAACAAATTGATCACATATATACTCCTCATAAATCATTCATTAATCAAAACTAAAACATATACATATACTCATCATAACAGCATGTTATTCTCAATAGCACATAAATCAGTGCATACATATGCTCAATCAAATGAATCCATTAAGTCTTTTAATTTGTGTTGCAACACTGGCTCCCCGAGCCATAATTCAGCTCCCAGCTGATCCGGCCGTTTTACAGGTACCAAACCGCTCTGCGCCCATAATGTAACACTGAGTACCACTCCCAGAGTGATAGCGGTAACTCTACTCAGTGCTACGGGTCGGCCTTGAGTCCCACTCAAAGGCGTCCGTTGTATAAAAAGAACCACCATAGGGTCTATGCCTTCATCAGGCCGTCCATAACTGGACCGACATCACAGACCCCCTGCAGTCCTGTGTGTATCTGAATACAATTGATATATCAAACAAATATCAATCATCAATCATATGCTATCAACCGATCAAATCATTAACACAGTCATCACATAAATATCCCATGAAGAGTTCATGGAAACCATTCTCATCATCATCATATATATATATATATAATCAGCACATCAATATGAATGGAAATATAAAACATAAAATATCATATAATCGGGGTCTCACTAATTTGCACACAGCATATAAGCATCATAATAATATTACCCCAAATCCATTCATAAACCATTAATTTGAGATGTACGCTCCCCCTACCTAGAATAAAGAAGTTCTAGCAGCTTTAAAAGCTATAACCAAGTCTCTGTCTACTAATTCTGACTGGAATTGCAAATCCTGCACCAGTCCCAAGCTTTCCTCGTAAAAAGAAGGAAATGAAGACTTGATGTTCTTCTTCGTTTGGTAGTTCCAGTAAAGATTGGAAATAAGAGGATTTTAGATGATAATTTCACTTTCAAAAGTTCTTCCATGAATCCAACAATAGAAGTATTTATATACACATGATTCATGCAAAAGAGACGTGAATGAATAGAAGTATTCTGACACATGTAACATCCCAATTTTTATGATTTTTAGAAAAATAACTTAAATAAAGATTAATGGAGAAATTCCAAATGAATTTCTGAGTGAAAATGGCAGAGACAAGATTTTTCGAGTAAGAATGTATGTGGTTCCAAGTAAAATAATATATTCTGAGTCCGACTTTGGATGAATGCTTCTGTCGGAAGAGAATAATCCCAAGTGGATTGACTTTGAGTAAAAAGGAAGGAACTTTGACTTCGAATAAACAACATTCGAGCAAAGACGTTCCCAAGTTAAGATATTTCTGAGCGTGGGAAAGATGAGATAATTCCGAGTGAAATCAGACTGAGAAGACTACTCAGTGAAGTCAAGATGTTTTCCGAGTGGAATCATACCAAGTGAGTCTTTTCAAGAAATGGTGTTTCTGGATAAAGAAGGACTCTAATTCCGAATGATTATGTTTTCTGAGTGAATAATCCTGAGGATAGCAAATATCCAGGTGATAAACTTTATTTAATTCATGCTCGGATCGATCTCTAGAGTCTCCGAGAGCTTGTACTCGGATTCGTTTCAAGATAGCCTTCGACTCCGAGTAATCCTTCAGTTGAGAAACTATCGAATGATGAAAGAGTAAGACTCTGACTCGAAAAGAGGTATAACCGAGTAAGATGTCTAATTCATATATTTTCGAATAAGACAATTGTGATTCTGAGCAGAAAGAGGCTCTGATAAGTCCTCTTGGAAAAAGATGCCCAGAATGAGGAAACCGAGTTGGAATATACTGAAACCGAGTCGGAATAAATAATTATTTTAAGCTTTCCACGTCATTCTGTTCTTCCATCTTCTAGCGAAATCCTTTCTTAGATATTTTCTAAGAGTGGGGCCTTTCTTGATGAGTTGTCCCTTTTCATTAAATATCCTAAACTTTCCTTATTATTTAAAGAGACGTGTGTCAGAATACTTCTACTCATTCACGTCTCTTCTGCATGCAAGATATATAAATACTTCCATTGTGGGATTAATGGAAGAACTTTTAAAAGTGAAATTATCATCTAAAATCATCTTATTTCCAAACTTTACTGGAAATCAACGAACAAGAAGAAAGTTAACTCTTCTTCTCTTAAAGCTTGAGACTGGTGCAGAGCTACAATTCCAGTCAGAATTCTGGCTAAAGCTGTTGGAACTCTTTAATTCTAGGTAGGGGGAGCGTACATCTCAAATAGATGGTTTATGAATGGATTTGGGGTGTCATTATTATATATGATATGAGTTTGGAACATGGTGTGATACCCCGATTATATGACATTTTTATGTTTCATATTTCCATTCATACTGATGTGCTGATTATATGTATATATATAAATAAGATTGATAATGATGATATGAAATATATTCATGAACTCTTCATGATATATAACTGCATGATATGCCTATTGTATTACCGAGTGGAATGATATGAGTTGATGTTGATATGTGGTTGATTGATGATTGATATTTATTTGATATATCAATTGTATTCAAACGCACACAGGACTGCACGGGGCCTGTGATGTTGGTCCAGATGGACGGCCTGATGAAGGCATAGACCCTGTGGTGGTTCCTATATACCACGGACGCCTTTGAGTGGGACTCAAGGCCGACCCATAGCACTGAGTAGAGAACCGCTATCACTCTGGGAGTGGTACTCGGTGTTACATTATGGGCGCAGAGTGGTTTGGTACCTGTAAACGGCCGGATCAGCGAGGAGCTGAATTATGGCTTGGGGAGCCAGTGTTGCAACACAAAAATTATAATGATCCCATTTTGGTTGATCATGTGTACTGATGTTTATGATTATTAAGAATGAATGATATGGATCCATTTGATTGAGCATGTGCATACACTGATTTATGTGTTAATAGCATGCTATTTTATGATGAGTATAAAACTATTGTGAATGATCTATGGTGATAATTATGATCGGTGAGAATGAATGATTTATAATGATATTATGAGTTCGGTTATGTATTATATAGTTATGAATTGGTCTTTTAATCCAATTCAATAACTGTTATTTGATATGTTGATGCTCACCCCCTACTGTTGTCATTTTTCAGTGTATAAAGGGCCCAACCATGATATGAGAAGTCACTCATGCTGCTCGGAGTGTATTTTAGTGGAAGCCTTGGCCGGCTCCTGAGAATACCGAGCTTTTTATTTTTATTGTATACTTTAAAGAGCCGGTCGACTTTTGTAAAAATTGATATTGTAAATTATTTAATTCAAATTTTGTTTTTTTGGATATTTGAATTATTTACAAAATTTTATTTGATTTATTGAAATTTATTTTAAAAACTAAGGATATTATAACACACATCTCTTTAATGATAATGAAGGGAATAAGATATTTAATGAAAAGGGACAGCACATCAAGAAGGGTCCCATTCTTAGAAAATATCTGAGAAAGGATTTTACTAGAACGTAGAAGAACAGGATGACGTGGAAAGATCCATAATAAATTATTTATTAATTTTGAATCGGTTTCTGTGTATTCCGACTCGGTTTCAGCTTATTCCGACTTAGTTTCCTTATTCTGGGCATCTCTTTCCCAGTCAGAGTTTTTACTCTTTCATCATTCGGAAGTCTCTCAATTGAAAGATCACTCGGAATTTAAGATAGTCTTGAAGACGAATCCGTGTACAAGCTCTTAGAAACTGTAGGCCAATCCGAGCATGAATTAAATGGAATTTATCACCCGGATATTTACTCTCCTCGGATTTATTCACTCAGAAAACATAATCAGAGTTGAAGTCTCTCTTTATCCAGAAGCACTCTTTCTGGAAAGACTTACTCGGAATGTTTCACTCGGAAGTGTCACAGAGACACTTTACTCGACAAATCATCCACCCAGATATACTCCACTCGACAACCCATTTGGAATCATTCTACTCGGAGATGTTTCCGTTTCACTCGGATTTGCCTCACTCCAACGTGTCTCATTCAGACATATCATTACTTCATTCAGAAATGATTCTCTTAATGATGTTTCACTCGGAAACATCTTAAATTCACTTGGAATTAGTCTTCTGCCTTATTTCTCTCGGAGTCATATTTATTTCACTCGGAATCAGATTCATTTTACTCGGAAAATTCTTGTCTTTGACATTTTCGGAATTTCATTCAAAAATTCTTCTTTAATCTTTTTTTTAAAATTATTTTTCTAAAAATCATAAAAATCGGGATGTTACACTTCTCCTCTTCACTGGTTCTAGAGTTCTAGAACACTTTCAGTGGACAAGTCCAACTTTATTATTCTAGGTACTCTTAAAGGGAAAGCCATTGAAATCTTTGAAGATGTCATCGTAATTGTGACTAGATGCCTTGACATTGGAAATGTGTACACAGATGACTTTGAGTTTAAAGTGGTTTACTCTCTGGAGATTAACAAGTTGATATTTGGAAAGTCACACCCAGCCAAATTGGTGTCTGGGAGTCTTCTCCCTAAAGTGAAGATGGTTCATTATCTCATGAAGTAAGTATTCTGTCCATGGAAAAGTGTGAAGGACACAGTGACAAAGCTTGATAGATTCTGCATGTATTACATGCTTATGAAGGAAAAGGTTAGCCTGCCCAATATCATCATGATATATCTCATTTATTGAGTAGGGAAGAAGCAAAACAAAATCCCTTACCAATTATTTTGATGAAGGCTTTTACACTAGAGAATATGCAAACTCAGATTGTGTGTGATTTGGTTTAGTCATCCTCTCTGGTGAGCAAGCTTCCAACCTTCTCACCCTTGTTAGACCAAACCTTGGAAAGGTCTATCCCTGTTTCAGCCTCTAAGAAAAGGTTTGCCCCCGACAGACATGAAGAAGAAGAAGTCCGAGCCTAAGCCAGCCCAACCAACTTTAAAAAAGAAAGGTAGTAGAGTCAAGACCTTTGTTGTGAAGAAAGCCAGGAAGCTCATTTTGGATAAGTCTGATGAGTCTGATAGGTCTGACTCAGTTCTTGAGGCAAAACCAAAATTAGTGGTCCCTCTTCCTCTTCCAGATAAGAAGTCAATGCTTATTCCTGAAGGCATAAAAGCTGTTGCTCAGTCATCAGATTCTGATGATGACATCCCCTTCAGCTAGTTGTAGAGTAAGGTTATGGCTCAACAGCAGAAGAAGGTTACTCCACCTCGTCCTCGTCCTCATCCTCAATAGAAAAGGTCATCTACTTTCACTGCTAAAGACAATAAGTAATTTGTTCGTGTCTTTCTTGCTTTACATTCCTCTACATCTATTCAAGGATGGATAAGTAAGGTCTGGCAAGTTGAATATAAAGAGATGAAAAGCTCTTATCTTAATGATATGAGGGATCATAAGGAAGAATTGTTGAAGTCTGGTGGTTATCCAAGCTATGTGGAACACATCACGTTCATTAAAGGACATCTAAAACGCTTTCCTGAGTATGGCACTCAGAAATAGAACCACATAGATTGGGTTAACAGATTTTATGAAGTTGTGACTAAGTTTTAAAGTGATGAATATGGCTTTAGAAGAAAGATTATAGAAAAGAGAAAAAGAAGTGAGTTTCAGACTGAATCTAGTTAGAAAAGGGCAAGGACTGATGCTGTTGGTAGTCTTTCTTAACCAAAGTTCACCTCTCTATCCCAACCAGACCAGACCTCCCATTCTGACCAAACTTCTCACCAGACCATACCTCAACAAGACCTTGTCATTCCAACCTCAGTTTCAACACTTTCTCTTCCCAGGTATCTTTAAATCTTTCCACCTAGGCCTTATACCAAACCATCCAGCCCCTACTCCCTTACAGTTATTACCCCTGGTCTATTTCTTCTTACAAACATCAAAGCAGCCTTAGATGAAGAAGATTTAGGATACCATCACGCCTTTAATCTAGTCATTGTCAAAGCACCCGATTTTGGCTATAGGAAAGTCAACATCCTTCCCCCAGCTCCTAATTTTGCCCTACCAATGCCTTTTGATCAACTCATGCAATACCCCACCTCACCTCAACATCAGATGTTGCTATATATTATACTCTTAAGGCAGAAGGGACCAGTGTTATGATGTATATGCAACAAGGAAAACAATATCACAACTTTCATGTAGTAGTTTCTCTTGGAAATAAGATTGTGACTGCACCAGACCATTTAACTCCAAGAGTTATAAAGATTGAGAAAGACAGATTGAAGAAGCCTACGCTCATAAGTCAGATTACTACAAAGGTGATTTCAGACCCCGTGAGCTCTCTAAGGAATCCCTGAAGAGTATTCTTTCATCCCCCAATCCAACAGAAGATCATGTGGATGCTATATAGTGTCATTATCTTTGGATGATAAGAGAAGAAGGCTCCTGCTCTGAACCTCCTACTCAACCCATATTTTTTTATCGCATATCTGTTATTTTCTTTCAATGATCATAAATCTTTGTTCTTCAAACTCATTTCTTAATTATAGTTTCAGCAATTGCCTCCCTCCTAATCTTATCTACCCCAACCCGTGGCTTAACCTTTTAACCTCTATGACGTCCCTCCTCTTTGTTGATAACAAAAAAAAGGAGTCTAATAGAAGTCTTTAATTAGGTACAACCTTAAGGTGAGTATCAGTATTAGTATCAGTCTTTTGTAATGTTTTGTTTATAATGCCATGTACTGATCTCTTTTTGATATATTAATGAAGTCTATTTTTGCTTTAAGTATGAGGTTGCTCTGATATTCTATTGATCTGATATCTTAGATAAATATGCTTTAAGTTTGCATGCTCTGATCATATATTTCTTATCTAAGAAGAAAGTCATGCTTTAATATGCAAGTGGAAAACCATGCTTTGATTTGTTATAGGTCTTAATAAGAGTTGCTCTGATCTTTGAAAGGTCTGATTAGAAAAACTTTTAAGATATGATATTCTTAAAAGCATAAGCCTTGATATTTTCTAAGTGTTCTGAATCTCTATATGCTCTGATACATATTTGCTCTAATACACGATCTTTTTTTTAAGAATGCTTTAATATATAATATCACATGAACATATATTCTGATGATATATGAGTTTTTGGTATTATTGCTCTGATGATATCTTGTTAAAACATCCTCTAGTTTTCTCTGATTATCTTGGATTTCATTTAAATAAAAGACTTGATGTTTGTTATCAACAAATAGGGGGAGATTGTTGAGACCAAGTTTGGTTTGAAAAAGAAAGTTGTTAATAACCATTGACTAGACCCCAAGTTGCATTAATAATCAGATCCTAAGATTTGTTAATAACACACATCAAGGCATTTAAATCAAATAAAGTCTTCCCGTGTTAGATTTAACCTGTTTAAATTAAGTATTTTAGGAAATAAATTATAAGTATACAAGTTACAAAAGAAAAGGGGGGTCTATCAAAACAAAAGTCTGATTCAAGAAAAGTCTAATTCTGGACTTTGCCCCACAAGAGTCTGATTCAAAGTTTTTCAAACATTTGGACCAACAATCAGACCTCGGACTTTTGATGCAACAAGATCATGCTTTAAGAACATTACTTCAAGTACTCTTCATGCAACATTCTAATTTTTTTTTATGCTTTGAGTCAAGCTCCTATCAAGGATAAGTGTGCTTATCATCAAAGAAATAAAAGACAAAATAGTGAAGCAACCAAAGCCAGTTTACGAAGAAACCAATGTAGTTACTATAACATCCCTGTTTTTAGAAACAGTTTTACCCTTGTAATTTTTGAAGTATGGAAGTTTTGTAAGTGATAATAAGTAAATAAGGGACTCTACATGTAGTCAAGAATTGATAATCTAATCCTATATCTAACACTAATTTAGTAAACTAATTAGACTTGTACCATCATTCATCAAGTCAATTCCTAGACATTCGATTTATACCGAAAAAAAGATCCACAATTGTCTATTTCTACACTTTGGGGATTTCCGATTTCAGTATAGACAGTCTCTAATGAACTGTTTTGACAAATCAAACACTTTTCCTGAAGAGCCAAAACTTTAATTCAGACCTCATCAACCTCGTTTCTTGGAAAAAACTTATCTAGTTAAACAGAAACCTCTGAATTCAACTAAAATATCTTTCCTGTTTTGGGCATAACTTTTTCATATGAGGTCGAAATTAAGAAATTTTAATCTCGGTTTCGTTGTTATGAAAAACCTGACAAACTCTATTTCTAGCCTCAAACTCTATTTCGTGATCTATCATTACCAAACTTGAAAAAAAACGTTATTTAATCTTGTTAAATTCTTAGAAAAATCATACGAGCTCAGAATCAGTTCGTTGTAATTTTTCTGTTCTCGTATTAAATCCCTCTACAATTCTCGTGAAGAACCTGAAAGCTAGTTCTTGCTCGATCATCCCCGAAAAGCGAAAATTTTTAGAGAAATAATGATTTTCGCAGGAATAGTAACCTCTATAGAAAAACGCGAATATCTCTCTCATACGATGTCGAAATGACTTTGTTCTTTTTTTCATGGTTTCGTATCGAAAAATCCTACAACTTTCGTGAAGAAATGAAAGGCTAATTCCCAACAGATTTTGCGCGGCAGAATTATCTTTCAAAAAAGAACTATTACACCAACTCCCATTTTTCTCTGTTTTTGGCGTAACTTTTGCTCCGGGTGTCAGATTTCTGCATACCATATATCGTTTCGAAGAGAAAGAGCCGATCTACAACTTTCATGTTGGAAATTTTTTCAGATTCTAACCGCAACTATAAGTAACTTTTTGTTTTCTTTTAAAATTAACTATTCAAAACCGGTACCAATTAAATTTAGACCCGGTGGCCAGATTTTTCTATAAATATGGCATCACCCCTCTTCAAAAGCTGCACCACTCTTTCTCTCCCACTTCATGCAGCCCTTCTCTCTCTCTCTCTCTCTCCCTCTCTCTCCTCTATTGACACTAAACCACCTCTGTTCTTCACCAAAATCACGTAAAGTCTAACTACGGAGACAGATCATCGATTGGAGCTACGGTTTGAAAGTTGGATTCTCTCCCTCTCATCTAGTATCAAAAAATACGACATATGAGGTAAGGGGGGTATATTCTCGGGTATTCTGGGGAAATCTGAGTGAAAGGAAAGGGTTAAGGTACCTTGGGTCCTCACCTTTTCAGGACAGATTCGGTTTTGTTGTGAATTAAATGCCTTAATTGTTATATATTTGTCATATATATTTTATGTATATGATTAATTGTCTATGTTAATTATTATTAATCATGATGATTGAATGATATGATCAGTGTTAAATTGTGAAAATATATGATCTGTATTGGATTGTGAAAATATTAAGAACCATGGGTGCCTATGTGGATTCCAGTAAGGAAGTTTTGAAAGATAAGATAAACAAGGAAATAAGGATGGATGATCACCATTTATATCATTATTACTATTATTATGATTAAAATTATAATTATGATTATGAATATGATTATTATTATTATTATTATTATGATTATTATGATTATTATTATTATTATTATTATTATTATTATATTTATTGTTGTTATTATTATTATTATTATTTACTATTAAGCTTAATGGACGGCTCTGCCGCCTTATTCTTAACATTTTATTTTTATGTCATTTATTTTATTGAATATATTGGCTGGCTCTGCCGCCTTATTCTCTGCATTTATCTTTCCTTTTATTTCCGCTTATCTATATTATAATGGACGGCTCTGCCGCCTTATTCTTAACATTTTATTTTTATTTAATTTATGTCATTTATTTTATTGAATATATTGGCTGGCTCTGCCGCCTTATTCTCTACATTTATCTTTCCTTTTATTTCCGCTTATCTATATTATAATGGACGGCTTTGCCGCCTTATTCTTAACATTTTATTTTTATTTAATTTATGTCATTTATTTTATTGAATATATTGGCTGGCTCTGCCGCCTTATTCTTTGCATTTATCTTTCTTTATTTCCGCTTATCTATATTATAATAAACGGCCCTGCCGCCTTATTCTCTCTATTTATTTTTCCTTTTATTTCATTTTTTTTATAATAGACGATGCCTTATTATTATTATTATTATTATTATTATTATTATTATTATTATTATTATTATTATTATTATTATTCTTGTAACTAATATTATTGTTTAAGTTATGAATAATGAAATAAGGAACAAACTACTTATTCTTTAAACGAAACATTATTTTAGCCAAGATATAACTGATATATTTTCTTGAATAATAATAAATAAAATAATAAAAATAATTTACAACGTCTTAAAAACTGGTGGACCTAACAACATGAATATTACGAGGCTGGAATCACATAGATACCTAGGGATCAAAGTAATGATAAAACTTAAATAATGCACTTTGCATCATGAAAATATTTTTGAAGGAGAAAAATTATCTAGAGCATACACCTGGTACGCTGGAGGACATTCACGTTCGATCTCCATGAAGATCTTGGGAGTACAACTGGAACGGAAACCCAATGGCATCAGAGTCGCGCCTGATAGCCGGGTGAGACGATGCAATTCTAGTGTACTTTGACTAAATGACGGAGTGTAACTATGATCGTAGGGATCCAAGCTCCAAAAATATATAAATCAATGATGAGAACCAATGAGTTCATTCGTACCCTATGGGAGCTTGGGCGGACCCTGATCGCTCTAGAAAATGGAATGGAGATATTCCAAAGAATGAGAAGAAGAAATGATTTATTGGGCCCACATGCATCATGAGACTTAACCAAAGATAAATCATAATAAATTCAACTCATGCATTCCATGACAACATATTTGATTGTTATAATTTTGAACATGTTAATTGTATGATTATGTGATATTATCTGTTAACTGGATTATGTCCGCACCGGGTAACCTTCAGGGTCTTGGGTTATACTCACCCTTACTGTTGAACATTTTTCAGAGGAATTAGAAACTCAAGAACCCGAGTGTGAAGATCAGCAATACGCTGAACCCATTGAGAACAATCATTAAGGATAGAATATTTACAATTAGACACCGGATGACTGTATAATATTTAAGGGTGCCTGCGTGCCCCATTCTGTTAAGAGTACAATTATTTACAGTTTATGAATGACTATGTGATATATACAATATTACTTCCGCTGATCTGCCACGTATTTATTTTTAAAAAAAAAATTCACTTTTTCTAAGAACTGTTAACACTCTCAGTTAAATGGGATGAACCTACAGAAGGATTTGTCTTATCTAACCGAGGGTGTTACATTGGTGGTATCAGAGCATAGTCGATTCATTAAGCTTGTGGAGTGGACCATTAGGTTTCCACGTACTCTGATAGAAATATCAAACAGTCTATAACACTCCTAAGACTAAATATCTTATGTGGAATGCTCCACATAACGCATACCCTGAATCTATTTGTTGATATTCTTTCAGCAAATTCCTCATGGCACGCCAAAATAACAATCATGTGATGGAGAATCTTCTTACCAGAATTGTGGAGGTAATAGAACGACAAGAGTTACCTCATGCTTCTGCCAGACAGGGATTAGCTGATTTTCAAAGGAATAATCCTACGCAGTTCAAAGGAGGCTTCAATCCAGAAGGAGCACAACTATGGATTGAACACCTTGAAAAGATTTTTGCTGCTATGCGATGTTCTGATGAGGATTGTGTAACCTTTGCTGTCTTCATGCTGGTTGGAGAAGCAGAACACTGGTGGACTCATGCTAGAATCAGACTAGCTACTGATGGGCATATCATTACTTGGGGACGATTCAGGACAGAGTTCCTCGCCAAATATTTCCCTGAAGGCATAAGGAGACAGAAGGAGCAGGAATTCTTCAATCTGAAACAAGGTAATATGACTGTTGGGGAGTACGCTGCTAAATTTGATGAATTGGCAAAATGTTGTCCCTACTACACCCACATGGGAGAAGCGTCAAGGTGCGCGAAGTTTGAAGCTGGATTACGGTAAGAGATTCGTCAAACCATATGTTGCCAACAAATTACACAATTCACTACTTTGGTTGACAGATGCCACATATTTGAGAACACCTCTAATCTTCGACGACCTGGAACGTCTAATCATGGGCCAGAACGACGTATGCCAGATCGACAGCAAAGGAGGGATTTCCGAACAGATCGGCCATATTTCCGACCTTTCAACTCAGCCAACCGAATTCCTCCTAGAGGTCAGGAGACCCAAAGCAGTAGAAACTGCACAATTTGTGGACGGATTGGACATCGTGATGCTGACTGTTGGTACAGAAATAATAACAACCAACAACAAGTGACTCAAAAGCAGGCAGTACGACCTACGGGTCAAGGAAGTGGAGGATTTGCTACAAACACCTCTACAAACAATGCCCCAAGGATGCAGAATGTTCACCGCGGCAATAATTCCAATCAGAACAATAATCCTAGAAGGCCTGGGAATGGCTCGACAGGAAGACAAGGAGGAAATGCCAGAGTTTTTACTATGAATGGTGTGGAAATATCACAAGGGAACGACCTTGTGCAAGGTACATGTTTTATAGGAAGCACTCTATTGAATGTATTATATGATTCAGGAGCCACTCACTCTTTCATATCTGAGAATTGTGTAAAACATTTAAAGCTTCCTACAACCTCTCTGCCCTATCAAATGATTGTCACAACCGCCGCCAATAAGCCCATTTGCCCTTCTTATATATGTTCGAAATGCCCACTCAACATCGAAGGGAAAGCTTATCAAGTAGATCTGATATGTTTGCCTTTGATTGATCTAGATATTGTTCTAGGAATGAATTGGCTTGCTGCCAACTATATTCTGATTGACTGTCATAATAGATCCATTTCTCTTGGGTCTACTACATCACACTGTGATCAAGACATTGATTCTTGTCCTGTTGACTCGGAAAAGGTAATTCCAGCAAAGGAAGTCCAACTATACATGATCCTTACTGAAATTGAAAGTAAGGTCACTCCTCAAATTGATCAAATTCCTGTTGTTCAAGAATTCCCAGAAGTTTTTCCTGATGATATACGTGAGCTACCTCCAGAACGAGAAATTGAGTTCAGTATTGATATTATACCGGGCGCGGGACCGATCTCTATTGCTCCTTACCGAATGTCACCCAAGGAACTCAGTGAACTTAAGGAGCAAATAGAAGAACTTTTAGAAAAAGGAATGATCAGACCCAGTGTCTCACCTTGGGGAGCACCAGTTCTTCTAGTCAAAAAGAAGGATGGTAGTATGCGGTTATGTGTTGACTATCGTCAGTTGAATAAAGCTACGATCAAGAACCGATACCCTCTCCCAAGAATTGATGATTTAATGGACCAATTACGAGGAGCCACTATCTTCTCAAAGATTGATCTGCGATCAGGCTATCATCAAATCAGGGTAAAGAAAGACGATGTACCCAAAACGGCATTCAGAACACGATATGGGCACTATGAGTATCTTGTTATGCCCTTTGGAGTTACAAATGCACCTGCAGTATTTATGGGATACATGAATCGAATCTTCCATGAGTACTTGGACAAATTCGTGGTTGTATTCATTGACGATATTCTCGTCTACTCCAAGAGTCATGAGGAACACGAGGAGCATCTTCGAATTGTTCTAAACACTTTGCGTGCAAGGCAATTGTACGCTAAGTTTTCAAAATGTGAATTCTGGTTGACAGAAGTGAAATTCTTAGGACATGTCATCTCTAAGGAAGGAATTGCTGTGGATCCTACAAAGGTAGAAGCTGTACTAAATTGGGAACAACCCAAGAATGTGACGGAAATCCGCAGTTTCCTTGGACTGGCTGGATATTATCGTCGATTCATCGAGAATTTCTCTCGAATTGCAGCACCTTTAACTAAGCTGACTCGTAAAGATCAACCATTCGAATGGACTGACAGATGCGAAAGCAGTTTTACAGAGTTACGCCAACGACTCAGTAGTGCACCTGTCTTAATTTTGCCAGATCCTGCCAAGCCATATGAAGTGTATTGTGATACGTCAAGACAAGGACTAGGATGTGTCCTAATGCAAGAAAGAAAGGTTGTTGCTTATGCTTCAAGACAGCTAAGAACGCATGAAGTTAATTATCCCACACATGACTTGGAATTAGCTGCAGTTGTGTTTGCCTTGAAAATCTGGAGACACTACTTGTATGGTACATACTTTGAAGTCTTCAGTGATCACAAAAGCTTGAAGTATCTATTCGACCAGAAGGAGTTAAATATGCGACAACGAAGATGGATGGAATTTATCAAAGATTATGATTTTGAACTCCGATATCATCCAGGAAAAGCTAATGTTGTGGCTGATGCACTCAGTAGAAAGGCCCTACGTCTATCATATATGATGACAAAGGAGTTAGAACTGATTGAACAGTTTCGCGATTTGAACCTAGCAGTAACACCAAAAAGAGGAAGCCTTATGGTTGGAATGCTAAGGATTTCCAATGATTTCTTGGAACAAATCAAAGAAGCTCAAACCAATGATCAGGAATTACAAGATCTAGCAGAAAAGACAAAAGAAGGAGTCTCAGAGTTTAGCAAAGATGAACATGGGGTGATCAGGTATCAACAGAGACTCTGTATTCCAGTCAACACAGATCTTAAAAGATCTATCCTGGATGAAGCACACAAAAGTAAATACAGTATCCACCCAGGATCGACCAAAATGTATCAGGACTTGAAGAAATTATTCTGGTGGCAAGGAATGAAAAAGGATATCGCTGAGCATGTGACAGCTTGTCTGATGTGTCAGAAGGTAAAGGCAGAACAACAACGACCAAGTGGAACTCTTCGTCCTTTGGATATTCCAGAATGGAAATGGGATGAGATTGCTATGGACTTCGTGACTGGATTTCCCAGAACATCAGCTGGATATGATGCCATTTGGGTAATCGTGGATCGATTAACAAAGACCGCTCACTTTATTCCTGTCAATATGAAGTATTCCCTAGAGAAACTCACTCAGATCTATATCAAGGAAATCGTACGATTACATGGAACACCCACTGCAATTGTGTCTGACCGAGATCCTCGTTTCACATCACAATTTTGGAAGAGCCTGCAACAAGCTCTGGGAACTCGTCTGAAGTTAAGTTCCGCATATCACCCACAAACAGACGGACAATCAGAAAGGACGATCAAAACTCTTGAAGATTTGTTACGTCTTTGTGTCTTAGAACATGGGGGAAGTTGGCAAGAATATCTCCCACTTATTGAATTCACTTACAACAACAGCTATCATGCTAGCATCGGAATGGCCCCTTATGAGGCTTTGTATGGAAGAAAATGCCGTACACCTTTATGTTGGTATGAAACTGGTGAGAAAACAATAATTGGACCAGAGATTGTTCAGAAGACAACAGAACAAGTTCAGAGGATTCAAATGGCAATGAAGGCTTCGCAAGATAGACAAAAGAGTTACTACGACAAACGTCGGAAGCCATTGGAGTTTGAGGAGGGAGATCATGTTTTTCTTAAAGTTACCCCTACCACTGGAGTAGGAAGAGCTTTGAAGGCCAAGAAGTTAAGCCCCAGATACGTAGGACCCTATCAGATTCTGAAAAAAATAGGAACTCATGCCTACCGTATTGCTCTGCCACCCGAGCTAACAAACCTTCACAATGTCTTTCATGTCTCCCAGCTCCGCAAATATGTGCCAAGCCCTGATCATGTCCTGAGACCGGATCAGTTTATTCTAAAGGAAAATCTCACTTATGAAGTGTCGCCAGTAAAGATTTTTGATCGACGTCTCAAACAGTTAAGAGGCAAGGAAATCCCTTTGGTCAAGGTAGTTTGGAGTCAGACAGATGATGGGGATGCTACTTGGGAAATTGAGGAGAAAATGAGAGAATTGTACCCTCAATTGTTTTAACTTTGAATTTCAGGACGAAATTCCTAAAAGGGGAGGAGAATGTAACATCCCTGTTTTTAGAAACAGTTTTACCCTTGTAATTTTTGAAGTATGGAAGTTTTGTAAGTGATAATAAGTAAATAAGGGACTCTACATGTAGTCAAGAATTGATAATCTAATCCTATATCTAACACTAATTTAGTAAACTAATTAGACTTGTACCATCATTCATCAAGTCAATTCCTAGACATTCGATTTATACCGAAAAAAGATCCACAATTGTCTATTTCTACACTTTGGGGATTTCCGATTTCAGTATAGACAGTCCCTAATGAACTGTTTTGACAAATCAAACACTTTTTCTGAAGAGCCAAAACTTTAATTCAGACCTCATCAACCTCGTTTCTTGGAAAAAACTTATCTAGTTAAATAGAAACCTCTGAATTCAACTAAAATATCTTTCCTGTTTTGGGCATAACTTTTTCATATGAGGTCGAAATTAAGAAATTTTAATCTCGGTTTCGTTGTTATGAAAAACCTGACAAACTCTATTTCTAGCCTCAAACTCTATTTCGTGATCTATCATTACCAAACTTGAAAAAAAACGTTATTTAATCTTGTTAAATTCTTAGAAAAATCATACGAGCTCAGAATCAGTTCGTTGTAATTTTTCTGTTCTCGTATTAAATCCCTCTACAATTCTCGTGAAGAACCTGAAAGCTAGTTCTTGCTCGATCATCCCCGAAAAGCGAAAATTTTTAGAGAAATAATGATTTTCGCAGGAATAGTAACCTCTATAGAAAAACGCGAATATCTCTCTCATACGATGTCGAAATGACTTTGTTCTTTTTTTCATGGTTTCGTATCGAAAAATCCTACAACTTTCGTGAAGAAATGAAAGGCTAATTCCCAACAGATTTTGCGCGGCAGAATTATCTTTCAAAAAAGAACTATTACACCAACTCCCATTTTTCTCTGTTTTTGGCGTAACTTTTGCTCCGGGTGTTAGATTTTTGCATACCATATATCGTTTCGAAGAGAAAGAGCCGATCTACAACTTTCATGTTGGAAATTTTTTCAGATTCTAACCGCAACTATAAGTAACTTTTTGTTTTCTTTTAAAATTAACTATTCAAAACCGGTACCAATTAAATTTAGACCCGGTGGCCAGATTTTTCTATAAATATGGCATCACCCCTCTTCAAAAGCTGCACCACTCTTTCTCTCCCACTTCATGCAGCCCTTCTCTCTCTCTCTCTCTCCCTCTCTCTCCTCTATTGACACTAAACCACCTCTGTTCTTCACCAAAATCACGTAAAGTCTAACTACGGAGACAGATCATCGATTGGAGCTACGGTTTGAAAGTTGGATTCTCTCCCTCTCATCTAGTATCAAAAAATACGACATCTGAGGTAAGGGGGGTATATTCTCGGGTATTCTGGGGAAATCTGAGTGAAAGGAAAGGGTTAAGGTACCTTGGGTCCTCACCTTTTCAGGACAGATTCGGTTTTGTTGTGAATTAAATGCCTTAATTGTTATATATTTGTTATATATATTTTATGTATATGATTAATTGTCTATGTTAATTATTATTAATCATGATGATTGAATGATATGATCAGTGTTAAATTGTGAAAATATATGATCTGTATTGGATTGTGAAAATATTAAGAACCATGGGTGCCTATGTGGATTCCAGTAAGGAAGTTTTGAAAGATAAGATAAACAAGGAAATGAGGATGGATGATCACCATTTATATCATTATTACTATTATTATGATTAAAATTATAATTATGATTATGAATATGATTATTATTATTATTATTATGATGATTATTATGATTATTATTATTATTATTATTATTATTATTATTATTATTATATTTATTGTTGTTATTATTATTATTATTATTTACTATTAAGCTTAATGGACGGCTCTGCCGCCTTATTCTTAACATTTTATTTTTATGTCATTTATTTTATTGAATATATTGGCTGGCTCTGCCGCCTTATTCTCTGCATTTATCTTTCCTTTTATTTCCGCTTATCTATATTATAATGGACGGCTCTGCCGCCTTATTCTTAACATTTTATTTTTATTTAATTTATGTCATTTATTTTATTGAATATATTGGCTGGCTCTGCCGCCTTATTCTCTACATTTATCTTTCCTTTTATTTCCGCTTATCTATATTATAATGGACGGCTTTGCCGCCTTATTCTTAACATTTTATTTTTATTTAATTTATGTCATTTATTTTATTGAATATATTGGCTGGCTCTGCCGCCTTATTCTTTGCATTTATCTTTCTTTTTATTTCCGCTTATCAATATTATAATAGACGGCCCTGCCGCCTTATTCTCTCTATTTATTTTTCCTTTTATTTCATTTTTTTTATAACAGACGATGCCTTATTATTATTATTATTATTATTATTATTATTATTATTATTATTATTATTATTATTATTCTTGTAACTAATATTATTGTTTAAGTTATGAATAATGAAATAAGGAACAAACTACTTATTCTTTAAACGAAACATTATTTTAGCCAAGATATAACTGATATATTTTCTTGAATAATAATAAATAAAATAATAAAAATAATTTACAACGTCTTAAAAACTGGTGGACCTAACAACATGAATATTACGAGGCTGGAATCACATAGATACCTAGGGATCAAAGTAATGATAAAACTTAAATAATGCACTTTGCATCATGAAAATATTTTTGAAGGAGAAAAATTATCTAGAGCATACACCTGGTACGCTGGAGGACATTCACGTTCGATCTCCATGAAGATCTTGGGAGTACAACTGGAACGGAAACCCAATGGCATCAGAGTCGCGCCTGATAGCCGGGTGAGACGATGCAATTCTAGTGTACTTTGACTAAATGACGGAGTGTAACTATGATCGTAGGGATCCAAGCTCCAAAAATATATAAATCAATGATGAGAACCAATGAGTTCATTCGTACCCTATGGGAGCTTGGGCGGACCCTGATCGCTCTAGAAAATGGAATGGAGATATTCCAAAGAATGAGAAGAAGAAATGATTTATTGGGCCCACATGCATCATGAGACTTAACCAAAGATAAATCATAATAAATTCAACTCATGCATTCCATGACAACATATTTGATTGTTATAATTTTGAACATGTTAATTGTATGATTATGTGATATTATCTGTTAACTGGATTATGTCCGCACCGGGTAACCTTCAGGGTCTTGGGTTATACTCACCCTTACTGTTGAACATTTTTCAGAGGAATTAGAAACTCAAGAACCCGAGTGTGAAGATCAGCAATACGCTGAACCCATTGAGAACAATCATTAAGGATAGAATATTTACAATTAGACACCGGATGACTGTATAATATTTAAGGGTGCCTGCGTGCCCCATTCTGTTAAGAGTACAATTATTTACAGTTTATGAATGACTATGTGATATATACAATATTACTTCCGCTGATCTGCCACGTATTTATTTTTAAAAAAAAAATTCACTTTTTCTAAGAACTGTTAACACTCTCAGTTAAATGGGATGAACCTACAGAAGGATTTGTCTTATCTAACCGAGGGTGTTACAGTTACCCTATGCATTTCAGTTGTGTCAGGAAGTTACAAAGGATTATGAGCAATGTACTCTGCGCGTTGATTATAAAAAGAAAGCAAACAACTGATCCTTATCTCTAAAGATCCAAGGAACTCTATTTTCATGCAAGCTTCATAGTTCCTTAATACCAGACCTTTTGGCATCTTAATGTATCAATTCGTTCTTTATATATTTTCTATACACTAAGTTCTCAGAATCACCTTACACAATCTAACTTTTCAAATCTATTGTTGTGTAAAAAGTTTGGTGTGTTACTAGCCTTAGTTTCATTAGAAAACAGTTATGGCTTGAAGAGACTTTTAAAAGAATACTTAGGATTGAGTCAGGAATGACTTGTTGAAAGAATACTTAGGTTTAAGTTAGAAGTGACTGGAATCAAGAATACTTGTAGTACAAGTCTGGTGCTGTCATTATAAAGGAGATTTTACAATATTGGAAATCCTTCAAGTTGGAAGGGACTAGATGTAACTTCTACGTTGGAGGTGAACCGATATAAATCTCTTGTGTTCATTCTTCTCTTCCTTGCTCTTATCAAGTCTGATTGCTTACGCTTTAAATTATTCAAATTCCACAAAAAGAGTCTAAGACTTATTCAATCCCTCTTTTAAGCTTGACTCTGAACCATTAGGTGTCTAATACATGAAATCCCCTATTTTTTTCTAACTTTTGAATGTACCTCTTAATTTATCATGTGAATTTATTGTACTTTTCAACACATCCTTAATAAATACTTTCTCTTGAAATCAATGAAATTATTTAAAGTTTACTTCTATATAACTTCATGAGTATAAAGCGTAATATTGAGCGATCTCTTCTCTCACTATCACCATATACAATATAATTTCTTTATGATCCAAGTTCGAACAAAAGTGTAGGTATATATTTAAAAAATTTGAGTCTTAGTCACTCATTCAAAATTAAATTTTCATGTTTCAATTTATGTTTGAAATGAGTTGAATATTTTGAATTTCGGTTTCTACACATTGAAAACATTTTGTATTGAGTTTGTTATGATGGAAACATGGAGCAAAATGGAGAGGAAAATCGATCAATGATCATTTAAACCGGTTGCACTTTGTGTACCTTTGCTAAAATTGGGAAGTTAGAATAGGTTTTTTGTGCGTTTGTTACTGAATAAATTGAGTCTTCGTGACTCGTGTTTTCTTTTTAATTAATTTTTTATAGTAAAGAATAAAATTATTTTTAGAAAAGATGACCATAAGAATTGAGTCATGATTATATTGCTAGAAATATTTTACTTAAACCATATATGAAAACAAAACTTTAATGTGAAATAAAAATTTGATTTCTATTTAAAAATGAAATAACAATCAAACATATCTTAAAATTTAGGGTAAAATATACACATGGTCCCCCACGTTTTATAAAAGTCACAATATGGTCCTATAAGTTTATTCAGTAACAGTCTAGTCCCTAACGTTGTTAACTTGTGTCAACGTTTTCCTTTTTAGTAACGCCGTTAGTATGCAAGACAGAGCAGGCCTACGTGTCACCAACGTTTTGTCTACGTGTCATCAACGTGGATAGACGGTGTAGGAAGAGGGGAAAGTAAGGAGACTGCTGGAATTCTCTCTCTCTCCAAAGGTGTTTCAAAACTTGTGGTTGAAGGAAGTTGTGGAGAACGGAGGAACGATTGTGGTTGTCGGAGGTATCAGAAGACATTACGTCATCAGCGATTAGCATTTCAAGTTGTGTGGACTGTCTCCATCGCAAGAGAAGGTACGCGTCTAAACAAAAGTTCTTCGTTGGGTTTATATGCATGACTGGACTGTGTATTATGTACTGTGTAATGATAGGTTTAATAATTTGCCCATTGTAATTTGCATTTGTGTTTTTTGAATTAGGGCATGGATTTGTTTCAAGTAAAGTTTATTCATGGGGGTAACTTTGTTAGGCATGGTTTTAAGTGTAAATACGAGGGTGGGAAGAGTTCTATTTGGGACATTGATACTGATAGGTGGAGCTATTTTGAAGCATTAGGACTCGTTAAGGAGATGGGGTATATTGATGTTAGTGGTTTGTGGTATAAAGCCCCTGCGGAAGGGTGTCAACATGGTTTAAAGGAATTGAAAGATGATAATGACGCTATGGAGATATGTAAATTGTCAAAGCAAATGGGGATGGTAGAGATATATATAGTGCATGCCATTTCAGAGGCAGTGGTTGTTGAGGGTATAGGTTATGAAGGTGCTAATCATGATGAACAAGTGCAGGGTGGAGATCAAGTGTAGGATGATAATCATGTGCATGGTGATGATCTGGTACAGGACATTGAGGATCAGGTCCAAGGGGGAGTTGAGGAGGGTGCTGGTGATAATGTGCAGGTACAGGAGGGAGGTGATAAGGTTGGTGGTTGTGATGAAATAGTGCAGGAGGGAGTTGAGAAAGGGTGTTAGGGATAATGTGCAAGTGCAGGGGGGACGTGATAAGGTTGCTGGTTATGATGAAATGGTGTAGGAAGGAGTTGAGGAGGGTGCCAGTGATGATATTCAAATGCAAGGGGGAGTTGAAAGTGAGGATGACAGTGTCTTAGATATTACATTCAAGGACAATGCTGAGGAAAGAGCTGATGTTGATCTCTTTGGTAATATGAATAAAGGTTTGGATAATGCTGATGATGGAAGGGGTAAGGCTAAAGGGAAAAGGGTTAATGTTAAATGGAAAAAGAAGAGGAGAGCAAGGAAGTCGCATGTGCATGGGCAGGTTGATAAAGCTCAATCAGATAGAATTGATAAAGAGAAGAGTTTTGCACCTAATGTAACTTCTATGCAGGATGGGGGTGGCTTGTCTGACTCAGAGTATATATCAGAGGAGTTGCATAGTGGATGTGAAGGTGATGAGGGTGGTCAGTCATTCTGTTCAATGTGTCCCTCCTTTAAAATGCCTGCAAGTATGAATAACTACAAGTGGGAGGTAGGGTTGTTATTTTCAAATAAGGAAGAGTTTAAAAATGCCATTGTTACTTATTCTGTTCATGATGGCAGGGATTTAAAGTTTATTAAGAATGATAAATTAAGAGTGAGGGTGCGATGCAAGAGTGAGTGTTCTTGGATGGTTTATGCTGCTAAACTACCTCATGAAGACACATGGCAATTGAGGAAGGTGTTGGATGAACATTCATGTTGTAAGGAGTTTCGGGTGCAAATGTTGAGTACAAAGTGGTTGAGCTAGAATATAGAGAATTGTGTGAGAGAAAATCCAAATATTAAATTAGGTGACATTATAAACAAGGCTTGCAGAAAGTGGAATGCTGGTGTAAGCAAGCAGAAGGTTTCAAGAGCAAGAAAGGTGGCTAAAAATGTTGTTGAAGGTTCATTCAAGGAGCAATATAGGTGACTATATGACTGGTGCCACGAGGTGTTAAGGACAAACCCAGGTTCAACTGTTCAATTAAAAGTTGATGCATATCAAGGTCAAGTTGATGACATAGAGGTCTCAAATGCAGTAACCTTTCAGAGGTTATACATGTGCCTTAAGGCTTGTAAGGACTCATTCCAGTTGTGTAGGCCCATTCTTCATTTGGATGGTTGTTTCTTGAAGGGGACTTATGGGGGACAATTGTTGGTAGCAATAGGACGTGATCCCAATGATCAGATGCTTCCAGTAGCTATTGCAGTTGTTGAGAGTGAAAATAAAGAGTCCTGGACATAGTTTCTGGACCTCCTTATTGCTGACCTTGGTGGGCAAAGAGCATGTCAGTCTATCACATTTGTTTCAGACCAACAAAAGATGCATATGACTGCAACATTTTTTTAGCTTTTTGCATAACTTGTCCATTCAAACCTCCTTATTACTGACTTGCTAATTTTTGCAGGGATTGTTACCAGTAATTGAGGAGCTCATCCCAAGAGTAGATCACAGATTTTGTATGCGCCACCTATATAGTAATTTTAGGAAGAAGTTTCCTGGCAAACAATTAAAGGAGATGATGTGGAGAGCTACAACTGCAACATACAGTAACCAATGGGAAAGGCAGATGAGGGAGATTCGAGAAGTCTACGAGGAAGCATACAAGCACTTAATGAAGCTACCTCCACGATTTTGGAGCCGTTCGAGATTTTCCTTCAATAGCAAGTGTGACACACTTACCAATAATATGTCTGAGACATTTAATGCAGCCATAGTTGTAACCAGAGAGAAACCCATCATCACTATGTTGAATAACATAAAGACATACTTCATGGAGAGATGAGCTAGTAACAGAAAAAAAGTGCTGTCATGGGAGGGGGATATTCTGTCTAAAGTCATAAAAAGGTTACAAAAATAGAAAACATACACAAACAACTAGATGGCAAGGTTAGTACCATGTTTAGTAAGTCTCAATTAGGTCCCTTTGTTTTCAATAAGTTTTTAAGTAGTCCCACATGTTCTTTAATCTGGTCCTATGTGTTCTTTTTTGTTTACAGGTGGTCAGGGGAGGATATTTATGAGGTTAGGCACACCAGCAGGGCAAGTGAGCTGTTGGTTGTGAATCTCAGAACAAAGGAGTGCTCTTACAGGAGGTGGCAACTGACTGGAATACCTTGTTGTCATGCCATTGCTGGAATGAATATGGGCAATAACAGGCCCGAAACCTATATATCTCCATATTTCAGAAGAGATCTATATGCCCAGGTTTATACCTCAGTCATATACCCTTGCAATGGTCAAGACTTGTGGGAGAAGACCCCATATCCAGATGTCATCCCTCCATCAATCAGAACAATGTTAGGAAGGCCAAAGAAAGTAAGAAGAAAGGGTCCTGAGGAGATAATGAAGAATTCTTCCAAGTTGACAAAGAAAGGACTGGCTCAGAAATATAGCAATTGTGGTCAATTTGGCCACAACAAGAAGACATGTAAGTTTCCAAGGCCACCAACTGCTGCACCCCAAAATATACCTGAGTCCACAACTCCTGCAGGCCTAACCCAGTCTCAGACCACTATTCCACCAGGCCCATCCCAGTCTCAAACCACAACAGGCCCATCTCAATCTCAGACCAGCACTCCTGCCCAGACTCAGAACAGCACCACGGGCCCATCCAACGGTCATAACCTAGCAAACCTCAAAAGGAATAGGATATTTAATGCACCTTTTAAACCACCAAGACAGTGTGAGACTCAACAGTTAGCAGAGACACCATTATCCAAAAGGCCCAAAATCACAACTGCATCATGTACTGGTGGTGTCATTTCTGGACCAGGTCGTTTCACAAGGTCACAGGCCAGGAGCTTACGAGGAATTACAACCAGGTCATAAGCAAGGGCTGCGACAGCACCACCCATCCAAGTTGCCATTAGACCGAAGCTTGTGGTTAGGAGAAAAAAATAGACAACAGAACTTGTATTTAGGAGGCTTTTGTTGGAACTAATTTAGATTCATGCCATTGATGTTTTTATTTGGTTTTAATTCACAACGTTGGATTACTTGACAATTGCTATTTTTGGTTCTGATTTACATTTGTAATTGACAATTCCTTGTAATTGACAATGTTGGGTTGCTTCACATTTGTTTTTTTGGTTTTGATTTACATTTTTGGAACTTCATTTTGCTTGACAATGTTGGAACTGACTGACATTTACATAGGTATCATATATTGACTTCTTATTTGCTATTTTTATTCATGCTAATTGTAATGAAAAGGTTCCCCTTTATTGGCATATTTGCACAACAAATACACCAGTAAAATCAAATTTACACAATAAATAACCACTAAAGTTACTTTCATTAATTTAACCAAAGGCAGATACATTTGTAGTACAACCTCAACCCCACCAACACACTAATTACTCAGTACAATTCTCTGTCCTTTTTAGCCCCAACCATGCAAAAAACCATAAATACAAACTAACAATTCACAGCAAAGCTAACACCTAGGATCACAAGCAGTAATTTATTCATCTTATTTAGCTTCTTCAATGCTCCTTGCATGGACACTAGTTTCCTCCTTAATCTTAGTATCAACAACTCTTTGTCAACCATAGCCACATCTCCCACTTCTTTCCATTCAAAAAAACCACAACCTTCACCATCCTGAAAATCAAATGTATAATTAAACAACAACCTCCATAAAAAAAAACCTCATTTTCTAACACTTTTTTTTATTTATACCTTGTATTTCTTGCAGCCCCAAAAACGTCTACCAAAATTCTCACTTGTCTTCACAGTGCATAACACAGCTTCCTCGAGACATCCATAAATTGGAACTTCAACCCCACTCACTGTCCTTCGATTGATCCAACTCGTCCCACTCGTTCCACTCCTCGAGAATGAACCTTGCGAATCTATACCAAAAGAGATGGACAAGGAAAAAAATGCCACTTGCAGGTTCAGATGCAGGACGAAGATGCACAACGAAGCCTCAGAAGCAGATGGAGAAGATGATAATGAAGCAGATGAAGAACACGATGGAGATACAGATGGAGAAGAAGATCAACTCTAATCCAAATGCCCTAGTTTCCTTTCTCTTAAAAAGAATCCCTCCAACGGATCTATTACAAAAAAATGCCATGTCACCTACAACTCATGCCAGGTCAATGACTAACCACACCCTTTTAACAGCGTTACTAAAAAGGAAAACGTTGACACAAGTTAACAACGTTAGGGACCAGACTGTTACTAAATAAACTTATAGGACTATATTGTGACTTTTATAAAACGTGAGGGACCATGTGTATATTTTACCCTAAAATTTATCTAAGAAGTTTATTTTCTAAAACTCATCCTTATAAAAGTAACTTATCAAAGAGAAAGGATGATGTATATTTATTGTCAAAATGGGTCAGGTTTATTGGGCCACTTGAATCTACCTATAAAATAAGTAGATTTGGTCATTAAAAGTAGAAACCCGAAAAAATTAGGCTTATTTAGCTTGGCCCAGTAAAATTTGAGTTCGGTATAAAAAGTCCATCCGAGTCTAGATAGCCTGCTAAACTAATTATATATATATATATATATATATATATATATATATATATATAATTACTAATTTTACTATTGAAAATAAAAATTCAATACATTATGAATGTTGTAACATAACATGGGTAGCCCACCAAGTCTAAGCCTGACGCGGGCTGGGTTTGGACAAATTTTTCCAGACTTTTTAATCCACCAGTTCAAAGCCACATCTAAATCGAGCTAGGTCAAACTAGATGAGTAACCTGTATTAACAACTCTACGTAAACCAAACACATATAAAGGAACCCGTATTTTGGATGAAAAATTTCCCTTCCAATTAGGTGATAGATTAATTTTGTTTTGTAAAAAAACATTGAAAAAATATGAAAAAGGAAATTCCATTAATGTTTTGCCTATTATAATGAAAAAGTAAATAAATCTCAATTTTCACACTTCCCAAGGAAATTTATAAAATTTGTTATTTTTTCCACCTTTTCTAACCGAATTTGGTAAATTCAGTTTTTATTTACATGAGATATATTTAAGATTCAATATTTATATTATTTTTATTCATCAAAACATATATATACTACATGTATATTATTTTCTTCTCTGCAGGGTCGAGGTTGCTAACACTTTGTTCTGAATTTCCCTTGTCATTGTTGGCAATCCATATTCTGATTTGGCACGCGGTGGCACTCGATTTCTCATTATTGCCGTGTGCTCTGATCACAGGCTGTGGCGATCGTAAATGATCATTGGTAAACCAGTAAAGTTCATGGCAGTTGGCAAACGGATACTACAAAACCTTGTGATAATTTCTGTCCCTTGCATCCCTTGTCATTCTGAATCAGAATTTCTGACACAATTATTGCTCTACGTAAAGAATCACCTCAAGGAAACAGAAATAAATATGAAAAATTGGGTGTGATTTCTCATGTTAACAAAAGAAAAAATTAACAAATTAATCATATTACTGGTGTCAAAGCTCAGTGCTTTGATTAATGTAGTACATTCTTAAACTGACTTCAACAGGTTACGAATCATGAATGATAAAAAAGTGTTGGCCATGATGAAATAATTAATAGAGATGAGCACAGAATTAGAGGAGAAGATCAAGCAGGGTTGGGCGTGCAAATGAAATGACTGTACCATAAAACGGCCAATTGAGGGAATAGTGAATGATTATTGTTCAGCTTCAGATGTCAGGTAGCTGAATACCCTGCAAAGAAGGACAAACATTTTTCTTAAGCCTAACGCAACAATGGTACCACCACCAAAGGCGATTTCACATATCTTCTTTCTTTTATGTTTTACGAAATTTTCATTATTAAAATCAACATGATCCGTGTAATTAAATTTTGAATCAGTGAGATGGTGGATGTAATTATATTTTTTAATATCATCGATTTTCTTCGATCATTACCAATTGGTTTTGTGATCTTTTAACATGGTATAGAAGTTAAAATATTCTTTCTAGTTATTATGGGTCAACAGTTATTTTTTGTTATAAGTAAAAAATTATCATTTGTCTGGTCCAATAGACTTTATTAGATATGGTGTGTTGAAAATCTCACATTGTCTGCTTCATGAATATTTCTCATGATTTATATATATTTGTTGGACTATCCCAATCATTGTTAACTAATTTTAGGATGAAACCTTATCTTTGGCTCACTTAAACATTTGATTTTAGAAACCTTGTGAATTTCAAATAGTTTACTATTTTATTTTTTGAAAAAGCTGAATTTGCTTTTGATATTTGTTGACGCGAGCTTGCTAGTTACTTAGGGGGTGTTTGGTTAAAAGTTGAGGTTGGTTTGACCAACTACAAAAAAAAAAGATTGTACGGTCAAATAAAATTTTGACAGTCTCAAATAACATAAAAAATTAATATTAATTATTAAATTTTTCTATTTTCTTATTTCCATTTCTCTAACTACATCTACATATGAAACATATCCTTAATGTAACTCACAAAAACCTTTTTTTAATCAAATAATAATTGCTTACCAAAAAGATTATATAATAAATGACAAAGGTGTTCTCAACATGCCCTTTATTTATTTTTCAAAAATATCTTTTGCCCGCCTTTGAAGGCTAAACTCTCCTCTTAACAAAAAAATGTATTGGATTCCTAAACATAATGACCCCATCCTATAACGTATACCACTCGTGCTTTGGCCGATGGAATAAAAAAATAAGTGATATTGTTATTGCCCATTGCAAGACCCACCCACATGATCAATTTTATACTCCAAAAAAAAATCAGATTTTGGAAAAGGAAATAGAGAAGGACATGACAGAATGATAAAGGGCCTTCCTGATCTACGGATTGACAAGACATCCAAAAGAGAAAAAAGGAAAATGCCATTGAAATTAGAATGTCCTATAACAAGTATATAGTATATGCATTATGCAACACCTAAGCTGGAAGAAACCAAACCAAAGCAATCAAGAGATTACATACATCAAACATGTTGGCACCACCAATTGATTACTAGTTCGCCAAGCTTTAGCTTTCTGTTTCCCCAGTCAAATAAACTATTCACCATATATGAATGTCTCTTCCCCACCCCACCAACCGTTTGCTTTTACTCTTCCTCTTGCGCTCCTCTCTCTCTCAATCCATATCAAATTTATATGCACTAAAACTACACTTTAAGTCCATTATCAAAGACAGGCATGCTCTTTTAGCTTCCACCATCCACTCGTGCTCCTAAATAAAGTCTCATATTCACAGCTTAAGCATCTATCTCCCCACTTTTAGCCACTTTCTTGTCCTTCCAATGGATACTTCCAAGCCACAATGTGCCAAACAGCTAAAAGAACATCTCCAACACTACCAAGAGCCTTTTTCATTGCAATGTTACCTCATTGAAAGAAGTTACATGTTCAAGAACTTCAGCTCCGATGATTGTCGCAACATTCACAGCTCATATTCAGCAAAGAATCTCAAGTGGTCGATCAAATGTGATCATTTGCACAAGATAAGGAAAAGCTTCATACATGCTACAGGGGTACTAAGATCACTATTATACAAGTTCATTCCCACAGTTGACAACCATGAGTACTCCTCAAGCTGGGATGAAGAACACAACACTGATCCATATTTTGTGCATGAAATTACTGCAGAAATTCGGGCAACACAACAAACAAATTCACTGAAAAAATTAGCTATCTCTGATCATTTTACAAATAATGATGTTTTGCCGTGTAGAAGTCACAACCCAACTCTGGTGAACATGTTTCAGCCATTCACAGTACCCAAGTTGAGAAGATCTGAGGTAAGGGATTCGGGATTCCTCTGTGCAACCACAATCTACTTATTGTTAAACAACAAAAGAAATCCACACTCACATACAGTTAGTGTAATATATATATATTGTGGTGTTCATAGTATATAAATTAAGCAATCTCACTCACTAAACCAACAGGTTGATACAGGAACCGAACAATATTGGATAAGCTCAAAATTGAATAGGCAGCAGTACAGGGGACGATCAAAATGGAAAGAACCATTAGCCAATGCAGGTTCGACACTTTCCCCAAAACCATTAGAGGAAATAAGTGTTAATTAACATATATTTATGGAAATAATAATCCTTTGTTCCTCTAACCAGGTTAGTTTTACTTTTGATCTCAAATTTTGATTTAACCATTTAGGTTTTTAAGTTTTAAAAATGTTTTATCTTAGTCTTTTTACGAGTTAAATCTTATGATTTTGATTATCAAATCCAATCTCTTTTTTAAAATTTTTGTTTCTTTATTCTCTTTTAAATAAAAGGATTATTTCACTAAATTTTAATAAAAAAATTATGAGGTTCAAGATAAAAGAAGCACTTCCAAAATTTAAAGTAAAAAGAAATGCAGCTGAAGTAATTAGAGAGTTAAAATTTAATTTTTCCTTATTTTCATAATTTTTAATTGACTAACTAGCATTATTTCATTGTAATGTAATTACTAGCAGTGTGTAACTTAAAAGGTTCAGAAGGCCAGGTAACAGCTCTTGCGAGTTTGTCCCAGAAACTTGTTGTTAGAGACTATCTGAGAAAGCTACTTGGAAACTCAAATATTCTGAAATCTAGAAGCACAAAAAGGGACAAACTGCAGGGGACCCTGACGAAGATGAAGCATGTAGAAAAAGACAGAGAATTTCATAAAAATGAAGGTAAAAGTGTATCAATAACCAAAGCAGTTTCAGAGAGTTTCATGCATGGGCGTTTTAGCTTCTTGGAGAAACAATACAGAGAAGTTAAAAAGATGAGCCACCTGTTGTATACAGAATCCTGTGTCATAACAGAAGAGTGGAAAAGCTTCCAAATTGTAAATTGGGAGATATATATGGAGATAGGAGATTCAATCACGGATGACATTGTCAGGGAAATAATTGATTTATTTTAAATGGGACATGTTCATATTCATTATAATTTACCACTACTCTTGCAATCTCAGAACAGTAACATGCATGTGGATATGAATTCACGTTGCAAAGTTGGGATGGATTTGTGTTAACCAAATTACAGTCCATTATTTTTAACAAGTTTATTTTTAGCTCAAATCCGAAAGTAGTCCCAATCGTGTTGGGATGATAGATCGTAGATTAGATTAGCAGGGCCGAGATTAGAATTAATGCTCGAAGAACTACATGAACTCAACAAATCCGACACATTACTATATTTAAGTATGTTGCCCAAATTTCTTTTAAGTCTTAAGTAAGTTGATTATGATTCAAATTCTAATGTATGTATAGAAAAAAGTTTATTAATAGAGGTAACATTCACTTTAATATTCTCTAATGATCTCTATCTTTTAAGGGATTAATTTTCAGCCTTAATTTAAATAATACCTAAAAAAGAAAAAAAATTGTTGAAAGAGGTAAGATTCACTTCAATTATTTTTATTTTTGAAGAAACTAATTTTCAAACTTTAACAAAACAATACTTTAAAAATTTTGTTGAGAAAAATAAAATTTATTTTAATGATCTCTATTCATTAAGGAGATTAATTCTTAACCTTTAGTTAGAAAATACTTTCGGATAAAGTTAAAAATCCATGAGACTGGTGGAAAAAAGGGTTTTAAGCACGGTTCTGGAGGGCTTTTAAGCACGGTTCGGGAACCGTGCTTGTTCCCACCGTGCTTGTAAATAAGGGCTTTTAAGCACGGTTCTCAACCGTGCTCGTAAGGGGCTTTTAAGCACGGTTGAAATTAACCGTGCTCGTAGGTGGGCACTTTTAAGCACGGTTCCATCTGAACCGTCTTCGTAGGTGGAACTTTTAAGCACGGTTCCCCCTGAACCGTCTTTGTAAGTGGCACTTTTAAGCACGGTTCCTCCTGAACCGTGCTCGTATGTGGACTTTTAAGCACGGTTCCTCTTGAACCGTGCTCGTTTCTGCTGGACTTTTAAGAACGGTTATAGCAGAACCGTGCTTAAAAGGGTGACTTTTAAGCACGGTTAACACCATAACCGTGCTTAAAAGTGTAATTTTTTTTTTTAAAAATTTTATTTAATTTTTATTCTTTCCCAGAAACCTGTAAACAGTCCCAGACAGTCCAATGATAAATAATAATGAACGTTTAAAGAAATTCAATCAAACTGTCTAAACATCAAATATGGTATATAAAATGCACAATAAGTAATTAAGCTACACTAATAGGTATATAACTACACAGTAATAATATAATTAATGACAGAAGTCTATTGGGCTCCTTCCTTGAGTTGAAGAAGGCTGGAGGCCCATTGGTTTCTGATGTCGTCAATGAATCCTTCAGGGAACATTGAGGAAGAGTCTCGAAAGTGCTATAAAGAAGACATAATCATTAATAAGTAGGCAACAAAATGTAATAGTAATATGTCAAAACCAAATAAATTAAAGTAGGCAGCAAAAACTTACAGTTGTCCATCCGTCTACTATACCAGATTGGACAATGGTGAGCATCGTCTTCATCACAAAATACCCACACTCAAAGCTGCCATCCTGCCGATAAGACTACAAGGTACCATACATTGATTTCATAATTAGTTATTGTTTTTGTTACTAATTGAGGTAACTTTAAAAGTAATTCTTATTAATTATTGAAGTGCTTACTTTTGGGAAGACCCACTCTAGTCTTTTCTTGCTCACTTTGCCACGTAGTAGATGGTACCCAATTAAAGCCCTGTAAGAGAATAAAACATCAGTTTAGTTAATGGAATGACTTAATCAAATATGTCAAGTTGTTTTATTTTTTAAAAATCAACTTACCCGTCGAGTATTTTCATGTAGTCCGCACCAGGACTCCCATACAACGAACAGAAGCATGCAGCAATGCCGTCCTTCGGGCAAATGACCAACAGTTGCCAGTGAAGGCTGCAATGTACCATTGAATATTAACAACATAATCCATTATTAAATTGACAAAAATAACTAAATATTTATTAGACTCTTACTCTCTATGAAGTGGTGCAAGGTACACAGTCTTGTTCGAGGCATGCATCCAATTCTGGATGTATGCCTGAATCTCCTCCTTGCTGTTCCCACGAAGTTGTATTAGAGAGGGCTCCAGGAAACCATAAGTGTTATCGACACCTCTCTCTATGCAAAGTCTATGTAAAAACCTAATCAAATTTGTAGACGTTTAGTGTTGTAAAATATAAATTTAATTGACACTATCATTGAATAAAAAACATTATACTTACAGCTCCCAACACTGAATCACTGAAATGTTCAACATCGTGTTCCCCACTAGGACCTCACACAAGTCAGGTCGTGCAATGTACACTGGGATAGCACTAGGGTAACCAAAAACGGATTCCTCCCATGGGACCGGGATAGTGCAATTGCGAAGCCCAGCCGATATGTCCCATAGTCGTTCTATCGGATCAAGGGGGGCTCTGGCTTCTTTGATGGGGCAACACCCTGTTAAAATAGTTAAAAAATTAGAAGCAACTTATGATTATTGAAACCATAACTTAATATATAGTTGATGCTTGGGTAAAGAGCATACCTGGGGACCGGAATCTGACACAAGTCTGGTCAGCCACATAAGGAAGTGTCCTACAGCCTGGCCGACCATTTGTACCTCAGATGTTGGAATGGGAACAACTGCATCTGCCTCAAGGACCTGTACAACCGAAATCCTTGACACACCATCGGGCAATTTCTGATGGTGAACCAAAGGGCCTTGGTTATACACTGAACCAATGGCAACTGGCTCTTCCACTCCATCCACAAATAGGTCACACTGACGGCAGTCTCCAAGATTTACGTCGTCATCGTCACCGTCAGGTGCAGCACATGACCCCTTCGTGCTGACCCGCCTAGTCTGCATAATTACACAACATTTTAAAGTTATTCAATAAATAATGATAACGAATCACAGGTGAGTCAATTAAATAATGTACAATGTAACCTGTGGGTCCACCACTGGTGGCGTAGGTTAACATTGTTGACTGAATGATGCCATCATCTCACTCCGAAACCGTGCCATCTCTTCCTGAAGCAGCCTCTGCATTTCCTCCTTTGCCTCTGCCTTCACTGCAGCAACCTTCTCCTCAAAGGTCTTCTCCAAATCAGATATGGACTGGGAAGGGGTGGCTGGATGGCCGAAATAGCTTCGGAGGCCTGCAGAGAAAGAATAATTAGAAATAAAAATGTTATCATACAGAATCTAAGACTATTAATGTAAACGTACCATGACCTCGACCAGCTGCACGTACACGTCCAGGGTGCTCTGGTCGACCGATGGCGGCGGTCAATATATCATCCCTACCATGTGGGACAAATGACCCTTGGGTCGACTGCTCAACCAAGGAATCCTGCAACCAAAAATCAGTGATCAGTGTTAGGGTTTGATGGACATTTAACGTTTCATAAAAAGTAGTGATAAGCTTTATACTTACAATCCTTGAGACAACCTCCTCAACATGTGATGAAGTGTACTGACCACTCTTCTTCGTCCTGGCACGCTTCCATTTTTCATGTCGTGTGGGTGGAGAGGGGGGATCCACAATAGTGGCGTCAGGGTGGCTACCTTGACGCTGCATAGCTTTCTCCTGCACTATCCGATCCTCCAATAATCGGTAACCCCCACGTGACAACGTGTGAGGGCAGTCATTTTTCCCCTTAATTTCCTGTGCTTTCATGCGTCTTGCCTGCATCAAAAACAATTCAAAGCCATTTTTGGGTTATACATTCTCCGATAACTAGAAAAACATAATCAGTAAAACATACATACCATAAACTCGTCCGTGTGCCTGGATGCCACAAACGCATCCCAAGTCTGCCGATCTATGGATGTGTATCTATCTCCAGGAAACTCACCCTGCTTCTTCCCGTAGACATACCTATAATTACACAATATTTGAATTAACTAATTGATAACTTAAAAAATGATGAGTTTAAACATTGATATTTTAAAATTAAAATATACGTGGAGGTCAGGTTGCTCTTGAATGTCCTCCATCGGTCAGCGATCTCAGACATGATCTTCCTGCGTAGTGTATCAACTGCAGGAATATCCCAAGCATCCTACAAGTGCAAAATAATCAAGGATGAGATTATTAGGCATAAAAAACTACAATACGAGTAAATAAATGTACAGATAATTATACTTACAACAACATCAGCCCAAATTGCATTCTTCACGACCTCCTCAACACTATCCCAATCAGGGATAATGATGGACACCTTCGTCCGTGCCAAGACACCTAAGTAACTCTGAAACTTGGCGGCGTTGGGTCCTGAAGTCCTCCCGGTGCAAATATCAATGTCAACATGGGTCCTCTGACCCTGACGGCGCCTAAGTGCAACACTGGTCATCCGAGTAACACCTCTCCTCCTAGATGAGGAATCTGTGCTCTGGGAGTCAGATCTCACATGTGAATCCTGATCAGCCATAGGTATCTGTTCAAAAAAACAAGAATCAGTTTATAAACATGACGAATGGTATATAAACATGATGAATGATATATAAACATGATGAATAATATATAACCATACCCTATGTTTCCCATAGACCCTCCTGGTGGTCATTTCGAGTCGCAACTATATCATCTATGAGATCTTCCACAACATCTGTTGGTGTACGTGTTGTTAGACAAGGTATGTCTAGGACATCAAGACATGGATCCTCAATGTTGTGTCTACCTTGAAGAACAACTGACCACCGTTTATCGGATGGGTCAACAACGTAGAAAACTTGTTTTACTTGAGCTGCCATAATGAACGGCTCCTCCTTATGACCAACCTTGTTTAAGTCCACTAACGTAAAACCAAAATCATCTATTTTGACACCACTTTTGCTATCAACCCATTTACATTTAAAAACAGGCACTGTGAAACGACCGTAATCAACTTCCCATATATCTTCAATGACACCAAAATAACATAACTCAGCCATGACAGGGTTTTTGTCCTTTGAAGTGGAAAAGTGCATTGATTCGGCCACAACCATAACTCCAGAGTTCTGCACCGTACTGTTGTCATCTTGAATCCTTGTATAGAAAGAATAATTATTTATGTCATAGCCACAATAAGTGATTACATCAAAGTTAGGTCCTAGTGCCAGTCGATGCAACGTCTCAGAAGCAGATATATCTTTAAGAAGGGTCATTTTGAACCACTGCATGAACGTTTTGTTGTGTTCGTTCAACACCCACTTTTCAGCCATTCTAGGGTTGTTTCTTTTGACTATGTCTTTATGTGCAGCTAAATACGGGAGCACAGCGTCTGTGTTGTTCAAAATATAAAAGTGTGCTTGGAGTACTTCATCACGCTTCATGCTTTTAATTTTTTTCCCAATGGTACCTTTCCCATCCAATCGTCCTTCGTGACGAGTCTTCGGAATACCAATGCTTTCAGCCTGTGACATATACATCAATGTCGTTCGGAATACCTAACGGAGATAAGTATACATCAATGTCGTTCCCTGGTTGTCGTAGACCAGAAATCATCATTGATAACATAACGTACTTTCGCTTCATGCACAACCACGGCGGCAAGTTGTAAACAAACAACAAAACAGGCCAAGAACTGTGGTTTGTGCTTTGGTTCCCATATGGGTTCATACCGTCTGTGGCTAGTGCAAGCCTAACATTTCTTGGGTCACGGGCAAAATCTGGAAACATCGTATCCATTTTCTTCCATTGTAATCCATCTGCCGGATGCCTAACTAATCTGTCAACAACTCTTTCATCAACGTGCCATCTCATAAGCTTCGCATCATCTGCATTGGCAAATAGACGCTTTAGTCGTGGAACTATAGGGAAATACCACAACACCTTCGCAGGAAACCCTTTTTTGCAGAAATCATCAGAATCAACCTCTTTCTTCTTATACCGTGACACCCCACACCTAGGACATCGATGCAGCATTTCGTACTCACCACGGTATAATACACAATCATTTGGGCATGCATGTATCTTCGTATACTCCAAGCCCATAGGACACAACACCTTTTTAGCCTCATAGTTACGATTTGGCAAAGTGTTACCAACTGGAAGCATTTCTTTCAACAACTTAAGCAACTCAGTGAAGCTTTTATCTGTCCACCCATTTATCGCTTTCAAATTAAATAATCGTAAAACTGCTGACAACCTCGTGAAATTAGAGCAATTCGGATACAACGGCTTTTCAGAATCCTCACATAGACTCGCATATACGTGAGCTCTTTTAAAACTTTCTACCCCTACATCACGGATCATATCCTCAAGTCGGTCATCCATGTCATCATCAACCTCATGAGCAAAGCTTTGGTCTTTTGTTTGAAAACTAGTACTTGGCACCTCAACATGTTCACCATGCCATATCCATCGCGTATAACTCTGAAGAAATCCATCACACAACAGATGTTCTCGCACCTCTGTCAATTCTAGTCGACGCATGTTTAAGCATTTAACACAAGGGCAAAAATACATTCCATTCACCTCTTCAGCATTTCGTATCACGTACTCTATGAATGTTTCAACTCCACCCTCATATTCTGGACTTATACGTGATGCAGCTATCCAACTTCGATCCATACTCACTGTTTACAATACCAGTAAATTTAACGGTGCTATGAATCTTACTTTCTTCACAAAGGTGGTGGTCCTACCCATTCAGGATGAACATTTTTCTATACTCATAACTGTATACAACTTAAAAGTTATTTTAAAATTTGATAAAATTTCGGCAGCATTTCGCATTGGTCTCTAAGTACACGAAATGAAAGTGGTCACATCATCTTCAACCACAATCAAATATGCACCCAGAGAACAATACAAAATTTAACTAACCAAAACTTCATCAAATTTTAAAATAAGTCCTAAAAGTTGTACATAGCAATGAGCATAAAAAATTGTTTACCCCAAACTGTCCAAACGGACAATTCAAGATTCAACACAAACGATGAAATCAATTAATTTAATTACCATTTGTGTCGAACCTCAAACGGGAAACTATGGTTCACTCATTTACAATTTAAAAAATCACAATTCAAAGGGACTATATAAACTTATCAAAAACTAAAAAATAATAAATAAAAATTAATCTATTACTAGTACTAGTACTGGTAATAACTACATTTAAAAAACATATTAAACTACATTCCATTTGTGTTATGTAAGAATCTAGATTTAAAAATATAAATCTACTACTAGTACTAACTACATTCCACTTGTGTGTAATTTTTATTTACTTTAAAATATCAACATTTTTGTATTTAATTTTTTTAATAGTGCAACAAATGTTACTAATGTTTATATATTTCATTTAAATATTTATTCTAAGTTGATTTATCTATAACTTTTAATTTATAACTAAGTAACAATCAATCTAACTTGATGAATGTATAACTTTTAATCTATAACTAAGTAACAATCAATCAAACTATTTAATTTATATCTAACAAAATTCTAATTTCCTAATATATAATATTCTTATTTTCCTAAAACTAAGTTTCATATTAACAGAGTATACAAAATAATTTCAACAATCAATACTTAATCTATAGTTAACAAATAATTTTACTAATATTTAACTAACTAAGCAAAACTTGCATTAATCTATAGTTAACAAATAATTTTACTAAGAGAAAATGTGGGGTTTTAGAAAACATACCAATTTCGGAATGCCGAACGTCAATGGGGATGGAGGGAGCAAGGAGAATGGAAGAAGACAACGGAAGACAACGGAGAACGGCGTCGTACGGATTGAGAGAGAGGAGGAGGAATACAACGGAACAACAAAGCGGCGTCGTGCGGAATGATAAAGAGGAGGAGGAGGAGGAATACCACGGAATGGCGTCGTGCACGATGAGAAAGAGTAATGGAGGGAGGGAGGAGGAAATGAATGAAGGGGAATGTTGAAATGAAAGCTGAAATGGAGAGAGGGAGGAGGAAGAAGAAGAATGGAGGGAAATGAAAAGAGTGATATGATAATGAACCTGGACAGTCGCGCATAACGAGGGGACTACCCTATAAGCACGGTTCCAGAGAGAACCGTGTTAGTTGCAAGGCTTTTAAGCACGGACCCTCGTAACCGTGCTAGAAGATGAATTTTTTAAAACTTTTGAGCACGGTTCCCTCCTCAACCGTGTTAGTAGCGTACACATTTAAGCACGGTTCCCCTTAAACGTGCTTGTAAGTCATTTAAAAAAATTATTTTAAAAAATTTTAGTAACCTTTAAGGACGGTTCTGCGCAACCGTCTTTGTAAGTCTTTTTAAAAAATTATTCAAAAAATTTTTAATAACATTTAAGCTCGGTTCAATGTTAACCGTCTTTGTAAGTCCTTTGAAAAAATTATTTTAAAAAATTATAATAACTTTTAATCACGGTCCGCATATAACCGTGCTTATATATTGGTTTTAAGGACGGATTTTCTTCAACCGTTCTTGAATATCACTTTTAAAATTAAAACACACTTTCTCCTATTTACAAAAATGCCACCGTGCTCCTTTTAAGCACGGGTATGTGGTAACCGTGCTCATATCCTGTCCTCATAGACCATTTTTGTACTATCAATTGTAAAAACAAAAAAAAAATTAATAGTTAGTATTTACCTTAAGCGTTATTTAAGAAATTAAATTTCTATTAAACTAATTAATTTTTTTTGTTAACCAATAGTTTGGTTAGCACGACAACCAACCAAATAAATACTAAGGTTAGGAATTAGGAAAGTATTTTTATATTTGAAAAGGTTACAGTTACTACTTTATCTTTATATAGTAGCAGTATTTCTAAAGGAGAGACTTCAATGGTCTCATAACTTTGGGATCATTGGTGATCATTCTATTCTTTTAGTGATATCATCTGTTAATTTTGAAATTAAAGTATATTACAGTATTTCTTAATTGAAAAAATAGTCTATATCCAGTTTCAAAATTAACGATTCAACGAAAAGGGAAATTAATAGTTTGTTGATTTTAGATAGGAATAGAGACTATTTTTTTAACTAGAGAACACTATATAGTTACATATACTTTAATTTCAAAATAAACGAACGAGATCACCAACAGAATAGAAAACCACCAATAGTCACAAAGTTATGTGACAATTACAACCTCCTTCTATCTCTTAACTTTATAAGAATTAAGAAAGTTTAACCCATCCTTTTGCTTTTTTTTTCTTTTAATTAAAGATCATAAAGCCCCCAAAATGACATTGACATAAAAGATCATACCCTGTAGTAGTAACACTTCCAAAACCTTCTTCCTTTATGCGCCTCAATTCATGATGGGATCTTCCCCATAGTTGTATCATGGGAACACCATTTGCTCTTTGAGAAGCCATAAATGCGCCCTATTCCCTCATAGTTCCAACTACAAAGATGGTTATGAACCCAAACATTTAGAACATATCAATCCCAATCTATAGGGCCTTCATATTTTCGTTCATTAATATACAAAATCATAACTATTAGAGAAGACATTCTTGCAATCCTTAAATTCAACAACTTCAAAAAAAAACTCTTTATATTAATTTCCCTTTTAAATTTTTTTAAATAGTAATAACCATTGAAACACCCTTATTTTTTAACAAATAATTAAACCCGAAACAGGGGAAAATTTTACCCGAAAATCAACCCAGCAATCGGGTAGAATTAAACAAATGCAAAGGAAGGCAAAAAGCTGACCAGAAGCTCAGAAAACCGATCAGAACAAAGGAAAAACATTCACAAGAAGGCCAGCGGAAAACACAGCGTGAACAAGCCATAAAACGTTCACTCGCTCAAGCGAGATCCGACTCCGCTTGAGCGAGACAGCACACCCGCTCGGGCAAGCACTCATTCGCCTAAGCTAAACCACCACAAGCCTTCCATCAGAACCACACTCGCTGGAGCGAATCCTTCATTCGCTGAAGCGAGAGGTTACACTCGGCAATCCCATCACTCGGGGTTTGACTTAGTCCACTCGGTATTAAAGGGTTCCATTCACTCGGTAATGACTTGGTCCACTCGGGATTCATTCCCAAGTCCACTCGGTATAAGGGGATTCCAATCACTCGACCTCATCCCATACGTTCCATAACTTAGTCTCTTATTTTTTATCCGTAGAGGCCTCACAATAAACCACTCGGAAAGTAATAATAATCCCACTCGGCATCCAATAACTTCCCTCACTCAGGATATCACCCAATCAAACGCCACTTGGCATATTCATTATTTCTCACTCGGAGAATACTCAAACCATCCTTCACTCAGAAGGGGTCTCCACAACCGTACTCCACTCGGTATTTATTCACCAAGTAAGTCACTCGGACTTATGAAATACTTAACCACTCGGGGAAAACCATTAAGTCAAGTCCCACTCGGACTCATTCCATACTTAGGCACTCAGAATACACATTATCTTATTCACTCGGAATAGGTACCCATGTTCACTCGGAATACATTTATAACTCATACACTTAGAATATATTCAATCTAATCCATCATAACAATTCCTCACCACAAAGGTGACACACACACGGATTCCCACTCAAGAATATACAAACTCATCCCCACTCGGGGTTTACTTATATTTTTCACTCGGAATCATTCAAGCTTATTCACTCGGAAAAGGCCACATATTTAGCCTCACTCGGCTCGGCTCCCACAATAATGTTTCACTTGGAATTCTTTTCCTTAACATTATTCTATCCAACATCATTTATATTCCAGTCGGTAAGAAGCATCAAATCAACATAAAACACTCATATCTATATATTCATTCATACACTCGGGATACTTAACAACTTAACATTATTCATTCACCGATACCCGTTATCCAATACAAATACATGATATCAATGTAATCCATATATACATATATATAAACATGCACTCGGTTTTCAATACATATATATATATATATTCGTTATTCATTATACAACACTGACATATGAGCCGGCCAAGACTTTAATACATCAAAACACACTCGGTACATTACATTATGTACACAGCCTCATCATAAACACCCAACACTCGGGTTTAAGGCCATCACATCATCCAATCCGACCTGCACATACTGAAAAATGGTGTAGGGGTGAGCTTTACATATTAAATGACAGTTACTGACTCGGATTAATCTCTGAATCCACAACATACAAATATATATCATCAATCAATCAAATATACACACTGCCATTTAAATATGAACAAACACAATCATCATCCGATCGGGTTCTTACCCATTTCACTCGGCTATAAAGCCTAACATCCTTGACAAACATCTACTGATCCAATCGGATTTCACCTCATATTTATCCCAGCTCTATATCAAATAATATCCACACTCTGAGCCACGCTCACGGAGTCTGCCTGAGCCCAGCTCCAGGACTTAATCATATTCCATTTAACGTCATCTGATTGCCGATCGGTAATAGACGTCCAACGCATTCCAGTGGCGAATCGGATGCATACAGTCACATTCACTCGGCGTCCAACGCCAATGCACTCGGCATTTGCCTTGAGTCCAACCCAAGGACTTTCATCAAGCATACAATGCTCATGCTCTCAGCATGGCCTCGAGTCCAACTCTGAGGTCTTCAATTATATTAGGATTAATCTATGAATCCTCAACATACACACGTATTCATCCGATTGCCCACTCGGTAATTAGCGTTCAACATTGTATGCACTCGACATTTCCACAGCGAATCAGATGACTCAGCAACTCATGCACTCGGCAATCCTATGCCATCCACTCGGATTTATTGTTTACAACACACATCTCATGCTATCTCATGGGATCCACTCGGCCTTAGTATTTCTAAGCCTCACATGTCATTTTATATAAATTCCACTCGGAATTATCATGCCACTCCCCATCCTATGCACTCAACATACACATATTTAATATCATGCATTGCATGTATTTATTCATACCATTACACACATAGGGACCAATAACAAACCACACAATGCACTCGGCATTCATAACACAAATAACATGCATCTCATGCATTAACTCACATCATCACAAATAGCATCATACATCTCTTGGACGGATAATCATGCACAACTTAAATAATAAACATCAATCCGGGTTCAACTCAACAACATACAGCATCCAACAAACACAACACAGTGCAATAATGACACCCGGAAACCCGTCCATAAACTATGCATTTGAGATGCAAAGCCCCCCTACCTGGAATAATGTTCCAGAAGTCACATGGGTCACTCGGCCCAGCCACAGCAGCACTCTGCTCGGCATTCCAATCGTGGGAAGAGCCAACATGGCTCCCAATCGTCCCAGCAACACGCTCACCGCTCGGAGGACCACCAAGCCCCCAAACACAACATCATCTTCTCCCACGACCAGTAGAGGATTCCAACACTCCTCTTCACCCAAGCATCACAGCTTCAAAGGTATGACATCGTCCTTACCAACAGTGGAGAACCACCATGCAGCCAAGCATCCTCACGTTCAGGCAAAAATAGAGGAGGATCTCAACCTCCAAGCCACACAGCACCATGCTGTTCCACACTTCGAACAGCAACCACCAAGCACGTCTCAAAGCTGTTCCTCACTCGAACAGCACCATCCTCCCCATCATGGAGGATTCCAAGCTTTCCATGCATGCACCATCCATCTCTGCCTTCTTCACACAAACAGCACAGCCTCACACAGTGGATCATCTTTCCACAACCGAGGCACACCATACGCTGCTGGCTCCCAACCGAGCCACAAACAACTCACCACATGGAGGAAGAAGGAGGAGAAGAAGGATCACCAGGGAACAGGGAAGAAACCTGAACCCAGCCTCCACACACAGCCATACGCTGATTCCTCCACCACGCTGTCCCTCACACAGCCACACCATTCCACTCGGTCCAACACAGTTCGTGAGTGGGGGAAGAAGATGAAGGAAAAGACGAAGGTGAGGCAGCAGGGGAGGAAGAAGCAAGAGCTTCATGGAGCACCAGGGAGAAGGAGGAACGTTTCCTCTCCCCAACAGAGCATGCAACACGAGAGAAGTGAAGAGAATGAGAGAAGGGAAACGTGCACCAACTCTTATCATCACACTGCCCCCATCAACGTCCCACTCAGCTCCATCACGTCCTCATTAATGCATGTCCCATCAGCCATCATCACACCCTTCCAACGTGGACAAAAAGAGAGAGAGAGGGAGAGAGAACCGAAGTTCTCATAACACCACCAAGGGCACCATGGTCAATTCCAACATTATTATTATTATTATCATTATTCAATAATTAATCTAATTAACCGTTAAACCCCAATTAACCATTAATCAATAATTAATAAAAATCGGGATGTTACAACCATGCATATAATTAAAGAAAAATTGTTTCCAAAATATGAGACTTATTACCAATGGAATGAATATTCTTACTACAAATGAGACATACTACAAATGAAATAAATATTCTAAAAAAACATACCTAAAATGCAAAACACTTAATCAAAGATAGGACTACCACTTAGCAAATGCATCAGCGACTATATGTTTTGTGTTCCATATAAAGAAGTAATTTCAGTGTTTGCGTATATAGAAGCAATTTCGGTAAGGGAGTGGACGAAGTATGTATTGATTTTGTCCTTCAAAAGTGTGAAAACTTAGAGTCTGACACATGACAAATTCACTTGGTGAAAGTATAAATTTGACTAAAATTTCATCATTCCAAGAGACAATTTCACTATACACTTAACAATTATCATACATGTAGAATTTCACCTAGTACTCATACACCTTCATATTTTCGTCCTTTCAAAATATGAAAGTAAAACATTCATATTTATTACTTTGAAATCAACCCACACTTATTATTTTTCCTAAAGGATCGAACCTGTTCAAAAACTCAAATATATGTATAAGAGTGTAATTGAACCAAAAATATAAGAGTTGAAGATGTGTAATTTTAGCATGTTTTATATATTCCACGTGGAAGAAAATAAGGAAAGGAATCTAGAATGAAGAAACAAACGTATTAAAAGTGCGAGGTCTGTAACTGTCACTTTCCGTTAACTTCTCCAACCTTCTGGATTCCGCTTCCCCACCCTTCACATACTCTGCCAGTCTCATGCCATTCTCATCTCATGTTCCTCTTTTCCATTTCCAATGGCAACTCTTTCCTATTCTTCTTCAATCACCACTCTTCCTAACACCACCTTCACCTTCCCACTACACCCAAACACTCACACGCACACCCGTCTCTCTTTTTCCTTCTGCCCCAAGCACACTCCTCTCAGACTCCGATGCAAGTCCTCCCTTAAAGACGACCAACAAACCTCCTCCTCCACCACTGTTTCCGTTCCTGAAGAAGATAACAAGACAAAGGACCATGATTCTGATTCTGACACCCAACAAGAAGTTGATTGGAAGACCGATGAGGAGTTCAAGAAGTTCATGGGCAACCCTTCCATCGAAGCAGCCATTAAGCTCGAGAAAAAAAGGGCTGATAGGAAGCTCAAAGAGCTTGATAGAGAAAGCTCCACCAGTAACCCCGTTTTGCGCCTTTTCAACCGCTTGGTTCGTGGTAACCTGCTCAGGGAAAAAGAGAGGTTGCAAAAGGCTGAGGAAACTTTCAGAGCTCTTGATCTTAACAAGGTCAATACTCTTTTTTCTCATTCCTTATATTCTGTTTCTATTTCTTGTTCAATAAGGAATCAATTCAACCAATGCATTGTGGTTGAGTTGGCTGCACAATATGTGATTGTGGGAAGAGCCTTTGGTTTGATCTCATTAAATATACTTTTCGAGAGAGGTGAGGAGCCTTTAAAGGAGGATTCTTTTGATTAACAATTAACACTAAAAAAGATAAGGAATCAATTCAATTCCATTTAGTTTTAATTTAATCTGGCCTTGTGCAGTTAAAGAGTTGCTTTGGCTTTGACACCTTCTTCGCGACCGATGTTAGGAGATTTGGAGATGGAGGCATTTTCATTGGCAATTTGAGGAGACCCATTGATGAGGTCATTCCCAAGTTGGAGAAGAAGCTCTCCGATGCAGCAGGGCGGGAGGTTGTACTGTGGTTCATGGAAGAAAAAACAAATGATATTACTAAACAGGTACCTTTCTATCTATTATGAGTCTCAAATCCTTGGTTCTTTCGTCATCATTTTTGCACTTCTATAACTTGAACACTCACTTTTACATGTTAGACATGCCTTACCTACAAACTTAAAATACTACCTACCAACTGCATCTGCATTGGATCACTTAAATCTTTTTGCTAAGATGTTCTACATTAGCTAAAAATATGGCCAATATGTTCTTTACAAGGCTTGTAGTAATCCTTTTATCTTGGGCTAGCTCCTGAGAGGAGTTAGGCTTGATTAATTTTCTAACACGTAATCAAAGCTTAACTAACCTTGATGATGGATCACTAGCAAATGTTCAGTTTTACAAACTTCATATACTAGATATCCACTTTGCAATTTATATATCATTTAAATGTGCCATCATGTGCTTATGTCACATAGAATTGATTTATTACACACTTTCATTTATAGATGCTTTTGATAGAATGGCCGTTATTGCTAAAAGTAATGTACTTTTAGGCTTGTGTGGTGCAACCCAAAGCAGAAATGGATCTCCAATTCGAGTCAACTAAGCTGAGTACTCCTTTGGGCTATTTTAGTGCAATTGCATTAGCTGTTACTACCTTTGGAACAGTTGCTTTGATGAGCGGTTTCTTCCTTAAACCCGATGCTACATTTGATGACTATCTAGCTAATGTTGTGCCTCTGTTTGGTGGGTTTTTATCCATTCTGGGAGTTTCTGAGGTAAGTTATATTTCTAGATTTCAACCTGGCAGTTTATTCAATATGTTATTATGTTCTGATCCTGATTTGCTGTTCCCTTAATGATAATCTTCTCACTAATAAATAACTCCTTTTAGCATGAAGCTGCACAGAAAAGAAAGCCATAAAAAAAATCTTAAAAAGTTTTCTTGGTACATGGTTTTGTAGTTTACTGGATTGATAGTATATTCTCTTATGTCAGTGACATAGTAGCAATTGCAATTTTCCAATGTTATGAGTATTTTGGTAGTTAAATAGATCATCTGCAAACACAAAACTGGTGTATGTGTGTACATGTTTGCTGACTCATGCTAATTATCTCAGATTTTTTTGTGGCCACTTTTTGCAACTGTTATATATATGTGTGATGGACGTATTTGACATCAAATTTGGTATATTTCTTTATTCTTTTGATTGTTTAGATAGCCACCAGGGTAACAGCAGCTCGTTATGGTGTCAAACTCAGCCCTTCTTTCCTGGTGCCATCTAATTGGACAGGGTGCTTAGGAGTGATGAATAATTATGAATGTCTCCTCCCAAACAAGAAAGCTCTATTTGATATTCCCGTAGCCCGTACTGCTAGTGCATATTTAACTTCATTAGTGCTTGCAGTTGCTGCATTTGTAGCTGACGGAAGCTTTAATGGGGGTGATAATGCATTGTGAGTACTGTATATAACACCTTCTCCAGAAGCACTACTCTTTCCTGCTTAGGTTTTTTCTTTAGCCAAAGAGAAAGGAAAGGAAACTGTACTTGATATTGATTAATACATTTTACGGGAGCATTGTTTTGCCAGCACTATAATATAATCTTATGATCAATACAACACATATAGCTTACGTGGTCAACATGTGCTACTGAGTGTATGTTGAAAATGGTAAATAGTCAATGCTAGGCTAAATAAGTTTAATAAAGCTAAACTGAGATATGTTGAAATATAGCATTAGCCATTTGAGTTCTGTACATTACAATTTACAGTAACAGTAATAATATGGCCAGTGTGCTCTTTGGACATTGTTAATGTTGCCTGATATAGGCCATGTTAGTTCTGTGCATTACAGCAATTATACGGCCCCCATGATTTAACTTCCAACTGCTTATTTACTTTGCAGGTACATACGGCCTCAATTTTTCTATAACAACCCCTTACTTTCTTTCATCCAATTAGTTATTGGACCTTACACAGATGATCTTGGGAATGTGCTGCCTTATGCCGTGGAGGGTGTTGGAGTTCCTGTTGATCCGCTTGCCTTTGCTGGGCTTTTAGGTACGTTTATTGAGATCTCTACTTGTTTGACTGAAGCTGACTTAGATCCAGATTTTATAGCAATTATTAAAATTAAGATCATGAATATGGTGAATTGGATGATTGGTCCCTTTTCACATCTAGAGAAACTAGCAATTATCACCATCGTTAAGGGGTCTAAATCAGTTGGTTGAATAGGGTGTGTGAGTTGTTTTAAACCTCTCATAATATTTTTCTACCGTAACCAAAATAATATAAGTTACACCATCTTGTCAAGTTTTAGCCCTTGCATTAGCCTGAACTTGTAGGTTAAAGATAATGGTGTATTTTGGTTCTACATTCTATTTTTTTGGGTGGGGAATTGGTTGGAGAACACCATTGTGGATGTAAGATGCCTAAACAATTCCATGCTTATGCAGGGATGGTGGTGACCTCTTTGAACTTGTTACCGTGTGGGAGACTAGAAGGAGGTCGCATTGCTCAAGCCATGTTTGGCAGAAACACAGCTACGATCTTATCTTTTGGCACTTCATTGTTACTTGGCATTGGTGGCCTGAGTGGTAGTGTTCTGTGCCTGGCATGGGGATTGTTTGCAACCTTCTTTCGAGGTGGAGAAGAAATACCTGCAAAAGATGAGATAACTCCGATAGGGGAAAGCAGATATGCTTGGGGCGTTGTCCTTGGCCTAATATGTTTTCTCACACTTTTCCCTAATGGTGGAGGGACATTCTCCAGTTCATTCCTCAGTGGCCCATTTTTCAGGGGTGAAATGTAAATAATCTCTGTGCTCTTGATTCTGTATATGTATTTCATATCTCACTAGCTCTCTGTAATTATGTCTTTTTACTAGAACTAGAATGGTCAATTCGCTTCTCTTTTCCTTGTCATAATGTAATCATAATCGATAGTTCAAGATTGCATCATAGCCTGCTTTTCCCAGTGTGGAAATCACAAGCTCCCTCTCAAGCATTTCTTCCCACTCTTCATGAGAAAAGTGAGAATTGTTTTTAGGACTGGTTTAGAGCAATTAGAAGAGAGATTCTCATATAGAGAAAAATATCTGTTGCACATATATTTTAATGTTTTCTATGTCAATTTTCAAACTATCGATTTGAAGTATCCTTTGGATACTTTTTATTATCATTCTTTTTAAGGCATGTTACATTTACTAGTCAAATTGTGTAAGATAATTTTACTAAATTACATTCAAAACTTTACAAAAAAATATAATCATTACCAAAACCCATAAAAAAGTTAAAAACATTTTTTAATTAAATGGTTTAAAATTGGTGAATCACTCATGTGATTAGTTCAATATTGAGATGATTATAAATCAATTGGTTGGTTTAAATGAATCACACTAATAATCGATACACTAATAATGATATCCATCCCCTTCAAAATTTGAATATACAGCTGTATCTTTATGACATAATCCCCAGGGAGGACTTTGAATATTAAAACTAACAAAATTACTTTCGATTATATGCTCAAACTAGGTGAAAACTAGCCAAATTCCACTCAAATCGATGAAGACCTTTTGGTACTAATTCATGAGTAGGAATCATTTGCTTCGTGATACAACATATATACAAACAATAAGCATTAAAATGAGGAAAGTTGAGTGTCCATTAAATAGATAGAATTAGCTTTAGTTAAATACATAGAACTAGCCTCACGCAAAGGGAACTGAAAGAAACAAACACCAATTGAGGCACACTCAATAGCATGCCTCCGCAGAACTAAAAATCCTCATACGATATCTTGCCAAAAGAGTGAAACATATATTTTTGGAGGTCGGGTAGACTTGGATCAAGATTGGTGGGCTTATGTTGCTGAAATAAAACCACAAGACAAATCCTCATATTGTTCTTTTAAAAAAATATTCACATTCATCATGAGGAAATAAACATATTATACATTAACTTATAAATTATAATGAAGAAAATGAGGATCATGCATTCTATCCAATTCATCACAAGTATTGAGCAACTACTGAACAGATCCACAAGACTACAACATAAAAGCTATAACAGACATACATCTTGCTTCCGAAAGCAAAGTGATATGAGCACAAACTTTAAAGATGTTTGATTTGCAGTTGGAGAAATAGAAAAATTTAAATGTTAATATTAACCTTATGCCGTTCAAGACCATCAAAACTCTATTTAACAGTAGGATGAAACTTTTACTTCACCCCACCTTCGTTGAGTTGAACTCAAAGCTGCACCAAACTTCCCGTTAAACTAAACGGAGCTTCCCTGATGGTGGTGGTGACAGTTTGCGTTTGGCTTCGTCTTCCTTTTTTGTCGCATTTCGTCACCTCTGTTGGTGGGTGCTAGAACGGAGTTTGTGAGTGGGTCAATGATACCTTCCCTTGGCTAGGGGTGTGTAAAAAATCTAGTTTTTAAATTCAAATCCTATTTAAGCCTAATCCAAATAAGAAAAAACTGAATTTCATGAATTTGGATATCAAGACATACTTTATATTTGGATTTGGATAAAATCCAAATTAAAAAAACTGGATTTGATTAAATCCAGATTTTAAAAATTGGATTTGGATAAATCCATTTTTTAAAAATTGGATTTGGACTCATCCAGTTTAACATAATAAAAATGGATTGATTTTAAAATCTAATTCTTTAAATGATATAATTTAACTCTTTAACTTACTTACTTTATCTTTGATGTAGTAATAACTATACTTAAATTAAAAAATGTATTTAGCTTTAAAAATTATATTTGACTTAAAAAAATTGGATTAAAACTGGATTTGGATTGAATCCATTTTTAATAAACTGGATTTGTCAAATCCAATTTTTTAAAAAATGGATTTGGATAAAATCTATTTTTTAAAAATTGGATTTAGTTCAAATCCATTTTTTAAAAACTGGATTTAGTTCAAATCTAGTTTATTAAAATTTGATTTAATCCAAATCTTTATAAATGGTTTTTAGATAAATTTAGATTGGATTTGAGCTAATCCAAATTTTGCACACCCCTACCCTTGGCCACCTTTGTTTCCTTCTCCGTAGCAACAAAAGCCCTATTGACCACATTGCCCTCACCTTTCTCTAAAGCGGACGTTCTCCTGTTGCCCTTGTGTTGTCGACCCATTTCGATAGGTACATCTCTCTCGCTTTGTTTTTGCTTTTATGGGTTGTTGATTTTTAGGAGATGTTTGGGTGGTGGTTGACGGTCATGGCGGTTTAGGGGTGGTGGGTGGTTTCCCTTCCATTTTGGAGAAATTGTAGTTCGGTGGGCAGATTCTTTATCTTCAAATTGTAATGAGAGTTAGTTGGAATTAGATGAAGGACAACTTTTTCCTTTTCCTTTACACTACAATCCCCAAACACAACACTAATCCAATCCCCAAACACAACACTAATCCTTTCATTTCTAAATTGCAAATGCACAAAGAGAAAATCAATTCCATCTCCATCTTCAGTGCCCTCACTGAAGATGTCACCTTCAAGATTGCTTCGCTGCTTCAAGTTTGGATTTTCTTTGAACTCCCTCTCACTTGAAAATTCATTGTATTGTGATCATGAATTTCAATTCCCCTTATCATGAGAAAGATTGGATTTTTTTTATAACCCTTTTGTGTTGTTTTCCTTTTGGTCCAAAAAAGGTTTAAGATTTGTGTGCCTTAGGTTGTTGTTCCAGGTTGTGGAGGGAACTCTGCTTCTCAGATTGCATTTGAGAGTCTCTTTTCAAAAAACATATGGCCCTTACTTTTTCCTCCCATTTCCCCATTGCTTCTTCATCCTCTTCCATTGGTTCTTCTAATTTCAAGGTATCCAATTTCATAGGGTAAAATTACCGTCAATCCTGGCCTGCAAGAACAAGATCATCCACATAGGTTAAATTTGTAGTGAATCCCTGTGCAGTATGCTTAGTAAACAAAGAATAGTCTATCTTGGACTGAGAATAGCTAGAGGAAAGTAACACTTCAGTGAGTTTAAGGTTTCATTGCCTGTTGGCTTGCTGTAGACCATATATGGACTTGGTAAGCTTACAAACCAGATTGGGTGCAGGGAGAATTAAACCTGGTAGAGGCTCCATAAAAACATCTTCATCTAAATAACCATGAAGGAATAAAGTATTTATATCTAGCTGATGAAGGTGCCAGCACTGTGAAGAAGCAATGGACAATAGAAGTCGAATGGTGGTCATTTTAACCACAAGGCTGGAGGTTCCAAAAAATCAATCCCCTTGGTCTGTGTAAAGCCCTTGGCAACAAGCCTGACCTTGTGCCTTTTAATGGAGCCATAAACTCTTAGTTTAGTCTTGAATACCCACTTACATTGAATAAGTTTTTGCCTTGCAGAAAGTGGAGTAAGTTGCCAAGTTTGGTTATCTTCTAGAGCTTGCAACTCTGCATTAATAGCATTCTGCCAACAAACTTCTCTAACAACCTCAGAATAAGATGTAGGTTCATGAATAGAGGATAATGCTAAAGAAAAAATTTTATGAACATAATGTAAACGATCATAAGAAAGAACAAAAGACAAAGGATACCTGGAATAAGGATGAATAGGTGAGTTACTTGTAGTGGTCAATGTGTGATGAAAATCCTGAAGACAAGAAGGAATGTGCCTCTCCCTGTTGGATATTCTAGGATGATTCATAGGTTCAGGTGGGTGTAAATCAGGTGATAGATGATGATGTGAAGGAGTATCAGTCGGGGAAGGAGTCTTATGAAAGGTTTCAAGCATATGAAGTTTCAGGGATGTAAGGAGAAAGAGCATCATCATCATAAGAGATCAGGGGATCATAAAAAGGCTTAGATTGGTGAGAGGTGGGTGGTGTATGAGAAGATGCAACCATATGGAAAATGTTTTCATGGAAGTATACATATCTTTAAACAAATAACATGATCACTCAACCCTTAAGAAGCACAATTGAGATTGAACTGGAGCATATTGTTCACTCAACCCTTTCAGAAATCGAATAACATGATCACTCTCTCTATATTTCTTGATAGTTAGTATCAATTGACAATTACAAGGATTTTGATAGGTGCAGCTAGGTATTGGTCTGAAATTATCCAATTCCTGCCACAAACCTTTCAGCTGTGTATAATATTCTGTCACAAACAAGTGCCCTTACTTCAAAGCATAAACTTTCTCTTGAAGTTCAGAGATCCGAAACATATCACCTTGGTAGTACCGGTCCTTCAAATCCTTCCATACCTCTGCAGCTGTGTCCATCCACAGTACACTCAAAGCTATTGATGAATCCAAGGAATGTATGATCCAAGATAGGACCATAGTGTTACATCTTTCCCACACATTAAACATCACATCCGTTTCTGCGGGTTTTGATAAAGTACTATCAACAAATTTAACTTTATTCTTCGATCTTAACCTTACAATCATAAATCTGGACCAAAGGATTTTCGTTAGCATGAAGGTAGTAAGGACTTGAGATATCAATCACCGAGCTTGCCATTGGACAGATCAATCGACGAAGAGAGAAAATAAAGAAAATCTAGATCAGAACTCAAAGAGAACAATAATTGAAGCTATTTAAGCAACGCTCACCAGAAATAGAACAAAAGAAGAAATTGAAGTAGAGAACGAAGCTTTGGAACGAACAAAAGTAGAACAAGGCAAAAATCAATTCTCGAACAACGAAGAATCGACACCTCAATCAAAGAATCTTCGAGCTTCATGATGCACAGCAGAGCCCTAGGAAAGGTGCTCTGATACCATGTCAAAGCTCTCACCTAGTCTGAATGAACCACATGAGTCTACTCTCTCACAACACCATAAGTCTGCCATGGCCAGAAGCGAAGAAACAGAGGGAAACAGTAGAGACAAAAACATATGAAAAAGAGAGAGAAAGAGCAGAGAAGAGGAAAAGATTGAGAAAGATTATGATTCATTTAGTAGTCAGAAAATACAATGCAAGAGGTTTATATACAAGTTAGAAAGAAAACGAACTAACTAATCTTAACTAACCATAACTAATCACTAACTGACCATTAATTAGTGAGAGTATTAAATACATATTAATAGGGTGACCCGGTTTGTTTTCCAACCCTATTTAACCAAAGTTTAGTGCTTTTCTTCTATTGGCTATTGAGTTTGAACTTTGGTTGATCAATTGTCAAAACCGTGATTTTGTTAATTTTTTAATCTTTGAAGGAATTTATTCGGTCCCTTGTGCTGTGGTTAGGTTAATTATTGTTTGTTGTGGTGGTGATGTTTTGATGGCACGAGTAGTGGGTGTGTTACTGTTATTTAGTGATTGTTTATTTGGAAATTGGGTTTCAGAAATGGAAGAAATTATACTTAGAGAGGCACCTGGAGTTGGGAGTTAGAGCAAGGTCTGTTGAGAAGTTTATGAAAGCTTGTTCATGTTGTGAATCGATTGAGGTTGAGGATTACCTGAAAGCCGTTGACACCTTGATTGGTGCCAAGTTTGGTTTTGAGGAAATACAGAGGTTCTTGTTCAACCCTCAAATGAATGTGTTGCTTAATTTGGTTAGGGTACACTATTGTCTCATAAACCTTGGGATTCTGATATTCCAATTCTTTTCTACCCTATCTTGATTTGTTTTATTTGCAATTTAACTTGGGATAACTCAGCGGCAATAGTGTACATACTGCTGTTAGCTTTCCAATTATGGTTTGCCATTTGCCAACTGTGAATCTGAAAAGCTGTTGAAATGCATGTATTAAATCCTGTTATAAAAGATTGAATCTTGTTGTGTATATAAAATATTTTGTTGGAAGGATAAAATCTACCTTTGATTTTTACATCTAACAAATATTATCTGTCTATTTTTGACGATAGGATCCTTGAGTTTACCTTAAAAAAATCTTCTCGAAATACTTAAAAAAATATCATATTAAGAAATAGTATTGTTGATGACTCAATTTACCTATGATGAAACTGACACAATCTCATTTCCGAGCATGAGTATTGCCAAGATCAAACTGTCCTTGTTGAATTTACCAATTAATATATAATAATGTAAATCATTAATAATAAATTAATCTTATACTTTGTTCACCTAATCCAGGTGTCCGTAATTGTAATTTTCAAGTATGTTATCAAATAATATATTTAATATTATTAAACTCAATCCATTTATTAATATATTTATCACATATATTTAATAAGATTAAATATTATTTATAATATATTATTATAATAATATATATTTAAAATACATATTATTAATAATATACTTATTATAACATTATAAAATAGTAATTTAACTTTTTTATAATATTTTTAATACAGTATTTTAATATATCTTTATTAATGAATATATTTTGTTTATATAATTTTTAATGAAATATTTTAATATACAGTTTAAATATTATTTACAATAAAACACTAGTTTACTACTTGAACTGGTCCGAACTGGGGTACGCAATCCGGTGTGGAAACCACTCACAAATGTTCTTTTGTATGTGATCCGTACACAATTCCAATGTGGATCTGGTATTATAGCCCCTATTCCAGTGGGGAATTAGGGGGACTTGGAGTCTTAAGAGAATCAACACACCAAGCACTTGCGTTGAGGGGGGAAGGTGGTGCCACCTGCAAAGGCACTCTGACGCTCAAGTCAGCAAACAGATAGAGAATGTGGTAAGCTTGAGCGTAAATTAGAGAATGAGGAAAAACGTACCATTGTTGTGGATTCTTTGGTATTTACATGCATGCGAGGGACGTAAGAGTCCTTTAGGGCTGAGGGACATTCCGTACCTTGTATCAATATGATTCTGTAAAAAGCTGACATAGACGTAGGCGCCTCCGTGTCTCCAACAGACGCTCTTGCCCGTAGCTGTACCTTGTACTATTTGTTGGGTTGGTAGGTTACTTTTTGGTATGCAATGGTGATGACCTAGACTATCCGGTATGGAGAGAGTGACTTATACGGGTTATGAATCCGAGGTTTCACATGCGACACTGGTAAACGACTACAAGCGGGTGAAATTATCCTCTTGCCATGTGCCGGTATCTAGATTGGATCACTACTTCTTTTATCTAATACCATTTTTTGGTAATTTTCCATCCAAATTCTATTTTCCTAAACCAAGTTTATCAAAACATTTTCCAACCAAACACAACCACTACTTTCCAACTGACTTTTACAACAAAATATCTAAATATAACTCATTATTTTCAAAACCCCTATTTTCACAATCATGTTGTTTAAAACCTCAGTTTTCCAAACTCTGTTTCACAAACTTTACACCAACTGTTTTAAAACTCCAATTTTCCAAACTCTATTTTAGGCACATATCATCACCCTATGGAATTGTTTATCTTTCATACGTCATTAAAGTCGTATTAAACCCGTGCGATACACCAAAACAACCACCACCACTGTCGTCACTAAAGTTGCCACAGTCAATGTCGCTACCATCACCATGATTGCCACCCAGCCCATCTCCACCATCACCCCCTCATCACTATTATTGTTATCCCCATCATCATTATTACCATACCATTATTTCCACCACCATCGTCAAAGTTGCCACTACCAGATTCCCCATTGTCGCTTTCATCCTTACTAACTCCACACCCACCATAATCACCACCCCACCACTACCCCTTCATTATCACTACTGCCACCACCACCATAACTACTTTTTCTATTGTTGCAACCATCCTTCATCACTACCACCATTGTCGCCAACTCATAATCCCCATTGTCACCACTCCGTTTTCATCACTACAACCACTATAGCTAATATTGTTGCCACTACCTCGGCTTCCACCATCTTTATCGTCGTTACATCATCACTACCTCTGTCGTTATGGTCACCACTACCTTAACTTCCTTTATCTCTATTACCTCCACAATCACCATTACCTTCGCCGCCATTATCACCATTACCGTCACTACTACTACCAATAAAATTTTAAATACTTAATTAGAAGTAGTGATTTTCAAAATGAAAGGATTTAAATTACTTTTTCTAATAAATAATTTTAACAATGATAGAAATTGAATTAATAGGAATTAAATTTCTTGAGATTTTAAATTCGATAGAATTTTTAAATACATCATCCAAATTCATCATAATTGTATCTCTTCATCATCTATGATGGTTAATTAGAATAGGTCTATATCTTGGTCTTTTAAACCTCATCGTGAGCTCGTCAATGAGACCTTTTTATTTGTTTATGCTAGGTATGGAGAGGTCTGGTCATTTAGTTGATCAAAGTGTTAAGGATTTTTCATGGAAACCGTTCAAGTTTAGGCATTCAAGACCTAGTATATCCATCTTCTATTCGTAAATGATGTAATGTTTGTGGTGGAGGCCTCGCGTGACCAAGTAGAGGTGATTTTTTAAGGTTCTTAATCGTTTTTGCTCTATATTAGGTCAGCAAGTTAGTCATCCTAAGTTCGTTGTTATGTTATCTAAAAATGTTTCGCACTTTATGCTTGAACAAATTAGATCTTTTAATTAGTATTTGGGTGTTTTTTTCGTGTTGGCTCAAATAAGTTTTTCCTTTAATTCTTAGTGGATAGGTTAGGTGTGCGCTCTTTAAATGGAAATGCTAAATCTCTTTTCTATGGTGTGAAATGTTACTTTGGGCTAGGCAATGGTGATGACCATACCAAATTATATTATGCAGACTGTCCTCATTTCGATTGTTGTGTGCTATGAAATTGGAAGATTATGATGAACTTTGTTTGATGTTCTTGTCAGTAGAAAAGATTTCACCTTGTCTCATGGGGTGACATTTGTAAACCTAAAAATTTGGGGGGCCTTGGATTTCGAAATCTCAAAGTTTTGAACGAAGCCTTTATGGTAAAGTTGGGTTGAAGGCTCATTAGAAAGAGAAATGTGTTATGAGTTCGAGTGTGGTTATATTCCTTATGTCTCTCGGTGTGGTCGTGCCTTGAAAGTGTGGAATGTCATTTGTTGTCGCATGTGGTTGAGAGAAGTATCATGTGGAATGTGAGGAATGCTTAGAAGTTATGGGAGATATACCATGGATGATTATAAACTTCTAGTGAGTTGGCTAAGAAAAGGCCTTCATATGGATTAATCATACTCACGGTGCTTATTGGGACATCCTCACCTAGTTCCTAGAATTTACCACAAGGTTTAATAAAAAGTAAAGAGAATTTTTCCCAATTAGTATGCCTTTGGCGAATGAACCCTAGAAATCTAAACAGTACGTGACTTAAAACAACCCAAAAATCTCATTTTGTTCCCTAGTAATCAATTACAAAATCTCTATAATTGATTATAGGTAATCGATTACCCATGAGCAGCCTATACAGGAATTCACATCCTATTCTCTGATAATTGATTACATAATCGATTACTAGTAGACAACTGCATAATTATGCAGATATATGGTAAGGGGTAAATCGGGAAGATTTCCTTTTTATATCAAATAATCAATAATTTTCTATATTTGTTGATAAACTATATATGAAATAAATTAGTGTAATTTTGAAATTTGAAAACGAAGGGCAGTTTAGTAATTTGCAAGAGATATTAGCGCAGGGGTTTAGAATACAAGAGAGGGAGAGAGTGAAAAGAATACAATACAAGCCTATCTGACTGCTCTCTATCTTCTCTGTGGATATGGCTCTCACTCTTGGCCTCTTCTCTTCCATGATCGCACCAGAAACCAACACCCTAACCCTCAGGCCTCAACTTCCTCCTTCAAGGTTACGCATGCTGCGAGCCGTCACCTCTGCCACCGTGTCCCAGTCTCAGCCACCGCCCGGCAAAATCCGAGGTATAATGAAACCCCGCAAAGTCTCGCCGGAGATGCAGGCCCTCGTCGGCGTTCCCGAGATTTCTCGAACCCAAGCACTGAAGCAAATTTGGGCATACATTAAGGACAACAATCTTCAGGTACCCTTCTTCAAAGTTGCCGCCTTTTTTGTTCTTCCTTCCCTTTCTCCATAAACATTCCCCTCCCCTCTACACAAAACCTAATCTTTTCCTTTTCCAATTTCTTTTGCAGAAACCTAACCTAGTATGTTTTGTTTTGTACCGTACTGAACCTTATCTCTTTATCATTTTCTGTGTGTCGGAATTTATTTATATTTATGTTTTTGGTACATTATGGACCTGGGATGTTCTCTTGTATGATTTAGTTTTAGTGGACTTTCTTTGCTGCTTTGTTTTGCATTCGTTGATTTGTTTTCTTTGTCATTGTCGATTATTCTTAACTAAGATGAGGTTTTCTATTAGGGTTATTAACTCTACTACTTCTTCTGCTTTTGGTATTTTGAAAGATGTGTTGCTAATGTGAGGACTCAGTGATAGTGAATACATTGTGTACGTGGTATTTCCGAGTTACTTAATCTTGTTTGCCACTTTCTGCTTCTCCTAGCACTCCACAAGTCGAGTTTTGGGAGTGCATATATCTTCCTTACCTAATTCTAGAGAGAAACGTTAATAACTAGTCTGTCTTGACACTAAACGTTTACTTTTCTGTTATTCCTTCCATTTTCATAGTTTGATCAACCTTGATTTTTTGAATTTGGCTAATAAACTATTCTGTTAAGCTGATATTATCATGTTGATGTGAAGTAATTCAATTGCCAATTTCAGGGCCATCCAAGCTGATTTTTTATGCTTACTAATGAGACCTAGGACAAGTGCAGTGTGAATTACAACACTTCCTTGCCATCCATAATTTTGAATGTTTTATCTGATATTTTTGAATTAGGTGCTGCATTATTTTGAATTTATGTATAATCCACTACAGTGTTGCTACCCTGCATTATTTACAAATAGATTCTGCAATGTATGTAACCTTAGATTGGTAATTAATTTTTCAAATTCTGATAGGACCCTGAAAACAAGAGGGTTATAAGGTGTGATGAGAAGCTGAAGAAGGTGTTTGCTGGGAGAGATGAAGTTGGTATGCTTGAGGTTGCTGGTTTGATTAGTCCTCACTTCCTCAAATGACTGTCTGAAGTTAAGCTCTTGTATGATGGTCATGTTTTGGTTCAATGAACAATTATATTTGGGAATATATGTCCTTCCTGGCCTTTAGTTTTGTAGTACTTTTATACTTTAGTATAGAACGGGCTTTGTTGAAGAGTTTGTTTTGGTTGATGTGGTCTCTTCGACGAGCGTGTTATGAACTACCTAGTAGGTTTGCATTAGAACATCTTAAATATTATTCTTCTGCTGTCCCTTCGTGAATCTACTTTGCAATCTACCAGGGGTCCCTTACCTTGGCGTGAAATTTAGAGTTGACTGATCTTAAAATCACTGGATACCTGCTAGAACAGTGCATGACAATCCATTCGGCACCTCAATTTTAGATGATGCTGTTAATGAAGTAACAGAAAAAAATTCGTTTCCAAAGAAACGGGGTGAAAGTTGTGTGCGCTTGTGTGGAATTCAAACTGATAAATTGATGTGCAAATTTACAACGAGTCCGAGACTCCAAGCTATAATGGTACGAAGATTTATTTTTGTTGCAACTTATTGTTTTCGAAATAAACGTTGCCCATTCAAAGGCATGGCGTCTCGCAAAGTGCATGTCAAAACAGTGATACTTCTAAATTGCTCGACAAGAGGATTGTTGATAATCGACTCTGACTCTCTGAGTGATATAAAGTTGACATCAAAATTACATTGTTGGTTGGTAGACCTAGAAAGATATTGCTTATAAGAATATTCTTTTGGGTTATGTTTGTCTGAAAGGAAAAAAAAATGAGTGGAGAAAAACTTTATAAGATTTTGAATGAAAAAAAAGGATGGGAAGAAAATTTAAAATTCTTTATAAAAATCAAGTTCATTCATTTTCTCTTTATTTTCCTTCTAGTCAAGCAAAAGATAAGTATCCACATTTTTTTTCCTCAGCCAAATATACCCTTGAGGTAAAATTTAACGTATGTGAGAATTATTGGAGTTTTTTTCCTATGAAATGTAAGGTGAATTAAAAATGACAGAAAGAGGGTTGTTGGCTCAACCCAAAGAGTTTTGTCTTCATTTGGATAAATCTTTCACAATTTCTAATATACTTCATTTGAGATGTTTAAAGTTTAGTGTCTGACCTCTTGTATTAAAGTTAGGTTTCATTACTCATCATTTTGAGAATAAATATGTTACATCTTGATTATTTAGATCTTCCAATTTAATTTCATAAAGGTTTCTATGTCTTGAGTAGGTGAAAAATATTGATTTATCTTTGTTTTGTTTTCAAAAGAAATTTGATATCCGTTGTCGCAAAATTAACAAATGCTTTGTAAATTGTTTTAAACCTTTGACAAAGAGTACCTTATCAATGTAAGGAAAAGATGTTATGCTAATTTTGTCCATTCTTGCAATGTACGTTGGTTGGTTGCCTCCAAAGGCAAATGTTCCATTTTCATGTGGCTGGAGGTCTTGGAATATAGACCTTTCTCTCATCATGTGTCGTAAGCAACCACTGTTCAGGTATTGTTTTAGGGATTTCTTTCTTGCTACCAAGTATGTTTGCAATACGAATAATTAAGTGTTTAAGTACCTAAATTTACTTGGGTCATTTACTGTTAGTCACAAAGGTTTGATTTCTCTTTTTCTTCTTGTGAAAACACTTTCAAGATAAATGTCTTTATTTACCACAGTGAAAACATGCAAGTTTAGGTTTCATTTTGCTGTAATCAAAACCAATACCAACTTTATCATTATGAGGTTTTTTAACATAAGCATACGACTCAACTTTTTAGATCCTAAGGTAAACTTAGACAGGTCATTATTAAGCTCATTAACATTTTATTGAAGTGTTTCAACTTCGTGATTTGGTTGAGTTTGACTCTGACTTGTTTTTCTAAGTTTTCATCCTTATTTTTAAGTTCTTTAATTTCATTGTCCTTATTCTTTAAGGTGAAAATCAACAATTCATAGTGTTTCTTTAAATCAGAGTACTTAGAAATAAGAAACTTGGAATCATTTAATAGAGTTTCAAAGGCAATTTCTAGTTCAGGCAATTCAAGATTTACCTCTTTATCTTTAAATGTACTTTTTGAGTTATTTATTAGACATATATGAGCTGACTCATTAACCTTTTCATCACTTTTAATGCCACTTTCTAAGTCTTGATAGGTAGCCATTAGTACTTTTTGGGGTGCATTACATTCTTCAAATAAGCTTCTTTATATAGGCTTATTATAAAGCGGCGTTGAGAAATAGAGAGCCTTTATCCAAGGGCAACATGACATTTGGACAAAGCTCTTTTAAGATGATTTGTAAAGCATATTTGTCCTTGGTCAGTTTGGATACTTTGGTTGTCTGACTTTTCTTTTTGATACATAAGTAAGATGCTCATTTTGTTTAGGTAGTCCTTTTGATGCTTTGATTAGATGGATAGTCATGCTTGAGGTCACAACGATTATAATCAACATCGAATCACAAGCTTTGACTTGTGGCTTGTATTTACTACTTTTCATTCTGCCAATCTCCATATAGCTTTTTAAGACTTCTTATTTCTTGACTTATGACTTGAATTTACTACATATTAATCTTAGAGAGACTTAAGACATTAGTACAACAAATAATGTAATTTTTTTATTACAATCAAAACTTTTGAGGAGTTCTTAGAGCCTCATATATTCTTTTAAAACTTAACAAATTTTAGTTTCAAATTTGGCGACTTTTGAATTTGGTGACTTACTAGTTAAGTTCTTCAATGGAAAAGAATAGGGATAACTTTGGTAAAGGTAGTGTTCTTCTCTTGCTCCTTATTTTTGTTGTGTACGAGGGTATTGGGTAGTTGTTGAAAGTGAATAAGGAGAAAGATTAGACGAGGATTGTCACGGTTCTTGTACTGTTATTTGCTTGTGTCTTGGGAAGGTTCGGTTGTTGGTGCGTGAAGATGAGAATTGATTGTATGGTTGTGCAAAAGTGGGCATGAAGGAGGAAGAAAAAAGGGAGGGTATTGCTATAAGATTATTCAAAGCATCTGATAGTGTTTCAACCAAAAATAGAAAATGATGGTGGGTTTATTGCTTGAAGATTCTGCAAAGGACGTCTCAAAGCACAATTGCACAAATGTAACTCTGAATGCTAATTTTAGCTATAATGCGTAACACATAATGGGGAATTGTTCCAATGTGCGTATATCTAGCGGGAAAAATTCTTGTTTAATTAAAAAAATATTAGTGGTTGCAATTGAAAAAGTTTCGTGTCTTTGTTGGTTGAAGAGCTTATCAAAAAAGAAAAAGCTCGTGCTTTACAATTGAAACAATTTTATGCCTTTTATAAGAACGGCCCTATTTAAATGAAATATTGTACCCAAATTCCGGATTTTTCAACAAAAAAATCATAAATAGACAATATTTAATAATTCATAAATTTTATATTCCAGTTTATCTCAAAAAAAATTGCAAGCCAGCCATACAAAAAGCTCCAAATGCCAAAATTTGAAACATGGGAGTTGACATGCCAAGACCACTAACGTGTATAGCCATGGACCAGACAAGACCCCAACATAAGCACGCTGGGGTGAGCGCGGGAATGCCCACCCACTAGAAGGGGAAAACCAACGTATCACAACGCCTAGTGTGTGGACACTAGGGGGAGCATGGTGATGCGCGGTAGAGAGGCAGAGGCACATAGGGTCAAGTAATGCCCAAGCGTGAGCACGCTGGGGATTGGCGTGTGTATGCCTGCACGCTGGAAGGGAAGCAGATGCACACCAGGTCACACATGGTCACTGAGTGTGGGCATACTCAGAAGCGTTGGCACGCGCACGCCAGGGGAAGATGGGATAGGACCTGGGCGTGTGCACGCCCATGGTGAGCGTGGGAACACTCATATCAGACCCAAAAATCTAACTTTTGTAGTTTGGTCCCTGATTCATAATTTTCTAACTTCAAATACCCTTATTTTGCCTGTTTCAACTCCAAATGCCACCAAACTTCATGGGCACTATGCTTTTCCCATTTCGGACGTGCTGGCGCAGTCCGTTAGTTAAACTTCCTTTGTATGATGAGATATGCAAAAAAATACAATTTGAACATGTCGCGACCGGGGTCCCGGCGCACGACGCGGACTGGTTAAAGACAAATAAAAGAAAATTGAAACGGCATTGAAGTGAGGCTCTTGAGAAGCCTAAAAAATAAAGGGTTCAAGGAGTCGCCACCAATATTTATTAAGGAAAATATTAGGAAAACCTTTAAATAGCACTGGTTTTTTTTGTTTTAAAAAAAATGAGATTCTGTTTAGTCCGGGAGTCGAATTACAGGAGGGGAAGGTATTAGCACCCCACACTGTCCGTAAAAAAACGGTTACCCAAATTGATCATGCATAATTTAAAAAATGATTATCAAATATTTCATCCTTCATAAAACAATCATAAATAATATACACAATAAAAATATATAAACATGAATAAAACAAAGGTAGTAAAAAAATACATCTCTTAAGTTTGTTGTTTTTTAGTTCTAAGAAAATAAATAAATAAATGATTAAAAGACCATAAAAAATAAAAAGATAAAAAAAAATAATAAGACGTCTTGTCTTACTTATTTTCTAGTAAAAAAAATTGATTTTTATTGAGAAATATAAAGTTTAAAACAAATAAATAAATAAATAAATAAAGATAAGAGAAAAAAATAAAATAAAATTAAACACATCAACATGAAGATAAAGAAATATAATACACTTAATTAATTAAAATTGACACGAAATATTATTTAATTATCTTTTAAGAAAATAAGATTAATAAGATGTCTCATCTAAATTAATCTCATCTTAAATTTAAGAGAAAAATGAATGAATAAATAACACACTATTTATTAGTCTTGATTTTTTTATTTTTTTATGAAAATAATTTCTTCTTAATTATTAAAAGGTTACTAAGAGAAAATAATAGGAAATCATGACCATAATAAAAATGGATAATTATGTATATATATATATACATATTTATAAACTATTAAAATGGTCAAACGTAAATAAATGAATAGAAAGTGTAGAAAGATAAAAGCAAAAAGATAAATAACTAAAAATAAAAAGTATAGAGAATAAATAATAATAATAAAATAAAAAAAATAAAGGTAGAAAAAAAAAATAAATAAAAAGTTCAAAAAAAAAAATAAAGATAAATAAATAGACATAACAACAAATACATAAAAATAAAAGAGCAGAAAAAATAAATACATAAAATAAAGAGACAGAAAAATAAATAATAAAAAAAATAAAGGAGCAGAAAAGTAAATAACAAAAATAAAGCAGCAGAAAAGTAAATAACAAAAATAAAGGGACAGGAAAGTAAATACATGAAAATAAAAAGGCAGAGATGTAAATAACAAAAATAAAGGGGAAAAAAAGTAAATACATGAAAATAAAGGGGCAGAAAAGTAAATAGCAAAAATAAAGGGGCAGAAAAGTAAATACATATAAATAAAGAGGCAGAAATATAAATAACCAAAATAAAGGGCAGAAAAGTAAATACATAAAAATAAAGGGGCAGAAATGTAAATAATAAAAATAAAGGGGGAGAAAAGTAAATACATGAAAATAAAGGGGCAGAAATGTAAATAACAAAAATAAAGGGGCAGAAATGTAAATACATGAAAATAAAGGGGCAGAAATGTAAATAACAAAAATAAAGGGGCAGAAAAATAAATACATGAAAATAAAGGGGTAGAAATGTAAATAAAAAAAAGGCGGTAAAGTAAATGCATGAAAATAAATGGGCAGAAAAGTAAATAACAAAAATAAAGGGACGGGAAAGTAAATAAATAAAATAAAAGGGCATAAAAATAAATAAATAAAGATAAAAATGTAAAAAATAAAAAAAAATAAACTAATGATTGCAGAAATATAAAGTGCGGATAAATAAAGTGCAGAAAAATAAATTAACAATAATAAAAGTGCAGAAAAGTAAATAAAGAGGAATAAAAGTGTAAAAAAAATAAAAAATAAAAATAAAGGTATAAATAAATAAATAAAGATGGAGATGCATAAAAATAAATAAACAGATAAATAACTGCAGAAAAATAAAGTGCAGGAAAATAAAGTGCTTGAATATAAATAAAGAAAAATGAAAGTGCAGAAAAATAAATAACAATTAAATAAGACAAATAAATAAATATAAATAAACAACTTTGTATTAATAAAAAATACCTTGGTACAAGATCAATTACAGAGAAACTAGAACGGAAGTCAGGAAATCAATTTTGTGTAGATTTCCTTTGCTTTTGGCTTTGTTTGGACTTGATTTGAAGGTGTTTGGATACCGGTTACAACACTTGGACAGTATTTTAACTCACAAAAACTCACATACTAAAACAAACAAGAGTGGTGCACTCATTTTCCTAACTAGAATTACACAAAGAAATTTATGAAAACCCAAACTTCTAAAAATTCTCACAAAAATTTATCACTCTTTCCCCTCTTTTTCTCTTCCTCCCCTCAAAATGCCTCAATATCACCTTCTATTTATAGAAGAAAATTGGCATTGGATCCTCCCTAAAAGATATCACTTTCTTACTTTTCCAATTTGTCCAAATTCCATATCAATTTCCCTAATTTTCTCTAATTATCCAACCAAACCGGGGCCCACCACTAAAACCACCGTCACCTTCTTTTCTGATTTTCTCTCTTTTTTTTTTTTATTTTCGTTTTTTTTTTGAACCTTTTTTTTTTGGACTTTTGTTTTTTTTTTGGCCCATTTCTTTTTTTGTTTTTTTTTTGGGCCTTTTTTTATTTTATTTTTTTTTGTTTGGGCCCTTTTTCTCTTTTTTTTCTTTTTCTTTTCTCTTTTTTTTTTGGCCCTTTTTATTTATTTTTTATTTTATTTTCGTTTTTTTTTTATTTTTTTCCTTTTTTTTATTTTTTTTATTTTTTTTATTATTTTTTATTTTTTATTTTTTTTTTGCCCATTTATTTTTCGTTTTTTTTTATTATTTTTATTTAAAGGTACAAATGGAAACATAAATTATTTATTACATATATGGAAATATATAAAATATCCAATAAATATAAATTACTACCCACACTATAAGGAGTAAAAAGGTAGTCACAAAACATCGTCTTCCCTCCCTTATTCTTTCCTCTTGGCTTCGGCATCCATCAGCCATTGCTTGAGAGAAATGAAGAGAATTGATGAAATGAGAGGTGTGGTAGGAAATGAAGAGGGATTGGGTATTTATAGAGATGGGAAAGGGTTACTATTCCAATGGTCACTATGCAATTTTAATATTATTATTATTATTATTTTTTAATATGATCCGGGGTGGCAATCTGGACTGGGCGGGGTTCTAAGCACTATACCGCGTCACCAACGAGAACTGGTAAGTCATAACCGGGGTCTGAAATCATTGGGGAATCTCCTGCAGGTGTACCTCCGGTGTGTCTTGAAGTTCAAGTACGGATTAACACATCAGTTTTAACTTGAAGAACCTCGGATTCCCTTCAAACTGAGGTGTAAAATACCGTACTCCACTGAGGCTGTACGAGCTTAGAACTAATGAGGTAACACCGGTCATGAAACCGTGCTAGGACCCCGGTTAATGCAGTCAACATTGACTCCGGACTCTAGGACAAAAAAACTCTTTTTTTTTTCTTCTTCTTCTTTTTTTTTCTTTTTTTTTCTTTTTTTTTCTTTTTAATATATATCACCGGACAAAAATAGGTGTTCACAGATGCCCCTCTTTACTTCTTTTCATGAAAGAATATGAGACATATTCATATTATTGATGTGAAAAGAAAGTAAAGACGTGAACACCACTAAGAATACCCGATAATTTTTGACAAGAAGTAAATAGCCGAATGGTGTTGTCCCAATGCTAGACAGTTTAAGGAGAGGCACTTGGAACATGACAGGAAGATAAATGGCATAACCTTGGGGTTAATACCTGAAGCTTTGGAAAAATATGAAGTTGTCTTGTCATTTTGAGGAGCCTAAGAATGGGTATTTGAGGCTTCGACATAAAATAGATGACAGGGGGATGCCCCTGAATGATTTTGATTGACATAGCCTAGGGAAGGATACCTGAAGCTTTGACATGAAACTAAATGACTGGGAAGATGCCCCTGATTTGATTTTGATTGAAATAGCCTAGGGAAGGATACCTGAAGCTTTGACATGAAACTAAATGACTGGGGGATGCCCCTGATTTGATTTTGATTGAGATATCCTAGGGATGGATACCTGAGGCTTTGACATGAAACTAAATGACTGGGGATGCCCCTGATTTGATTTTGATTGAGATAGCCTAGGGATGGATATCTGAAGCTTTGACATGAAAATAAATGACTGGGGAAATGCCCCTGATTTGATTTTGATTGAGATAGCCTAGGGATGGATACCTGAGGCTTGGACATGAAGTAAGACTAATGGGAGATACCTCTACCATAATGACTTATGGTAGAGAATTATATGAGATTTATGCTCAAGAAGAATGTGTCTGAGATTGACTTTTCTGGTTTAGTGTGGGTTCCGAGTGAATACAAGGATTGCATTTTCACATCTTAGTAAACCATCCCGACTGGAGTTAGGTGATAGGCTGAAACTGTTGATCTCGACTCTTCATGGGGAGCGCTTGTCCTTGTTGTACCCTCAAACCTGCATGGAAGAAATAGTCAAGTGGAAAACCAAAGGTCAAAGATCTTGTTTCCTCCAGGTGACTACCACAATCCTTATGGGACTTGTTATTACTCATGGCAGAGCGGAATATCCTGATTACCAAGGTCTGTGTAATTGGGAAGTATCAAGCTTGTTTGAGATTAAAAATATGCCTTTCATGATTTTTTTTAATATTTTCCACAAAATGCATGCAAATGAAACCTGACAAGACCAGGACTGGAACTGAAATTGAGAATTCCATATATTTACTTGGGAAAATTACAAGTTTATATCATAATTTTTAATCCAAACTTTTAGAGGACATAAAGACTACCCTATCCCTTTAGAGTACGCTCAAGCATAATACTTCTTGACTGCATCTGAATTGACCGGGAAAGATAACTCCTCACCATCCATGTTCGTCAAAATCAAAGCTCCTCCAGAAAAGGCTCTCTTTACGACGAATGGTCCTTCATAATTTGGCTTCCATTTGCCTCGGTGATCATTTTGATTCGGTAAGATTTTCTTCAGTACCAAATCACCTTCATGAAATTGACGAGGTCGCACTTTCTTTTCGTATGCCTTCTTCATACGCTTTTGGTATAACTGCCCATGACAGAGAGCGGTTAACCTTTTCCCATCAATTAAATTTAATTGATCATACCGGGACCGAACCCATTCAGCTTCTTCTAATTTGGCATCCATGATTACTTTTAAAGACGGAATTTCCACTTCTATTGGTAAAACAGCTTCCATACCATACACCAATGAGAAGGGTGTTGCCCCTGTCGAAGTTCGTACAGAGGTACGATACCCATGTAAAGCAAAAGGAAGCAACTCACTCCAGTCTTTGTAGGTTTCAACCATCTTTTGTATGATTTTCTTTATATTTTTGTTAGCAGCTTCCACTGCTCCATTCATCTTAGGTCTGTATGGAGATGAATTGAGGTGTTTGATTTTGAATTCCTCACAAAGTTCATCCATCATTTTATTATTCAGGTTTGTACCATTATCAGTGATGATCTGATTTGGTAAACCATATCTACAAATCAATTCTCTCTTGATGAATTTGACCACAACATTTTTAGTCACGTTGGTGTAGGAAGCTGCTTCAACCCACTTAGTGAAGTAATCAATGGCCACCAAAATAAAGCGATGCTCATTCGATGCTTTTGGTTCAATGGGACCAATAACATCTATGCCCCACATAGCAAAAGGCCAAGGCACAGTTAGAACGTGCAAAGAAGATGGTGGTGCATGAATGTTATCTGCATAGGTTTGACACTTGTGACATTTCTTGGCATAGTTATGACAATCATTTTCCATTGTAATCCAATAATATCCAGATCTGAGAATTTTTCTTGCCATCGAGTGCCCATTTGCATGTGTTCCGAAAGGCCCTTCATGAACATCCTTCATGATTTTGTTAGCTTCCGTCACGTCTACGCAACGAAGGAGAACAGAATCATAATTTCTCTTATAGAGTGTATTCCCAGTCATAAAGAAATTCATGGCTAGGCGTCTGAGGGTTCTTTTATCATTTTCTGAGATACCAGGAGGATATTCTTGATTTTGAATATAATTTTTGATGTCATAAAACCATGGTTTCCCATCGGGCTCTTCTTCTATCTCATGACAATATGCAGGTTCGAGACGCCTTTCAATCTCGATGAAGGGCATGTCACAATCCCTACTTACGTTGAACATGGAGGCCAACATGGCCAAAGCATCGGCTAATTGGTTATCATCCCGAGGAATATGATGGAAAGAGACTTCATCAAACCCTTTGATTAGTTCCATGATGTGAGCTTGATAAGGAATCAATTTTCCATCTCTAGTATCCCATTCTTCTTTCAGTTGATGAATCACCAAGGCAGAATCTCCGTATATTTGTAGAGATTTCACCTTTGCTTCAAGTGCCGCCTGAATCCCTAAAATACAAGCTTCATATTCTGCAATATTATTGGTACAATCAAAACAAAGTCTAGTAGTGAATGGGAAAAGCTTGTTATCTGGTGAGATTAGGATGGCCCCAATCCCATGCCCCAGTGTATTCGACGCCCCATCGAACATCAAAATCCAAGTTCTATTAGGACAATCTTTCTCTTCTGACAACATCATAATATTTTCATCAGGAAATTCGAATGACATTGGTTGGTACTCTTTTAGGGGATGGTGGGCCAAGTGATCAGCTAAAGCACTCCCTCTTACAGCTTTTTGGGTGACATGAATGATATCATACTCAATCAAAAGAACCTGCCAACGAGCTATTCTTCCCGTCAGAGCCGGTTTCTCAAAGATGTACTTAATTGGGTCCATCTTAGATATCAACCAAGTAGTATAAGATAACATGTATTGTCTTAGGCGACGAGCAGCCCATGCTAATGCACAACAAGTTCGTTCTACAGTGGAATATCGTGCTTCGCACTCAGTGAACTTCTTGCTCAAATAGTAAATAGCATGCTCTTTTCTCCCAGACTCATCATGCTGCCCCAGTACAGAGCCCATAGACTCATCTATCACAGTCAAATACAACAGGAGTGGTCTTCCCGGGGTTGGGGGAACCAAGATCGGTGGGGATTGCAAGTATTGCTTTATTTGGTCAAAGGCCTCCTGACAATCATCATTCCATTGTGATGGTTGATTTTTACGAAGCAACTTAAAGATTGGATTACATACAGCTGTTAGTTGAGAAATGAAACGAGCTATGTAATTCAACCTTCCAAGGAATCCTCGTACTTCTTTTTCAGTGCTAGGAGCGGGCATTTCCATGATTGCCTTTACTTTATCGGGATCCACTTCGATACCTTTCTCACTGACAATGAAACCAAGCAACCTTCCAGAGCTAGCCCCAAAAGTGCATTTAGCCGGATTTAATCTGAGTTTGAATTTTCTCAGGCGTTCAAAGAGCTTTCGTAAGTCAATCAAGTGACCTTCAACAGATTTGGATTTGGCAATAATATCATCCACATAAACCTCTATCTCTTTATGCATCATGTCATGAAATAGAGTTACCATTGCTCTTTGGTAAGTGGCACCGGCATTTTTCAATCCAAAAGACATCACCTTGTAGCAGAAGGTTCCCCACAAAGTAATAAAAGTGGTTTTTTCCATGTCTTCGGGTGCCATCTTGATTTGGTTGTACCCAGAAAATCCATCCATGAATGAAAAAATGGAATGTTGGGTCGTGTTATCAACAAGAACATCAATATGTGGCAACGGAAAGTCATCTTTTGGGCTAGCTCTATTCAAATCCCGGTAATCAACACACATTCACACCTTCCCATCTTTTTTCGGGACCGGAACAATGTTGGCCACCCATTCAGGGTATTTGGAGACAGCCAAGAACCCGGCATCCAACTGTTTGGTTATCTCTTCTTTAATCTTTAAGAGCATTTCTGGCTTCATCCTTCTCAACTTCTGCTTTATGGGGATGCAACCGGGTTTCAATGGCAACTTGTGTTCAACGATGCAGTTATCCAATCCCGGCATATCCTGATACGACCAAGCAAACACATCGCTGAATTCGACCAACAATTCTATTAATTCCCTCTTATGTTCTCTACTCAAAGAGGTGCCGATCTTGACTTCTTGTTTGTTTTCTTCACTCCCTAAATTTATGACTTCAACAATTTCTAGATAGGGAGAAATTTCTTTATCTTCCTGATCTAGCAGCCTTAGTAATTCAGGGGAAGGTTCATCAGACTCTTCATCCTCTTCGCTTGTTGGATTAAAATTATGATGGGAGAAAGCAATCTTATTATTTTGGAATTCAAATTCAGATCTGCAATTTATTTAATATAAAAAGGTAAAATAAGGAAAATGATAATCGAACTTAACTTTTATTTATTGAAATGATAAAGGAAACATGTTTTGCCCTTATTAAAACTCATCCTAAGGCTTTAGGCATAGCCAAAGGATTTAAACAAAAACCTACAAAGTGAACAATTACTTTGAAATGATCTCTGGAAGCTCAATGGCTTCCCAATTACACAATTCAGTATCTGAAGGACAAGGGTAAATCAAGTCTTCTTCTCTCTTGGACTCATCATCGATGACCGCCACTTGGTCTGGAGATGTCAAGCCTGCACTCCTGAAGCTTCGGTAAAGGTCACAGATAGGGATCTTCGCAGTTAGGGGTTCTCGGTTTTCTAACCGTGCAAGTCGCTTTTCTCTCTTATCTGCGAAAACCTTCGCTCTTTCCATTGGAGATGGATGATACCCTAGCCCAAAGCCGTTTTTATTCTCCTTAACCAATAATGGGTCTACTCCTCCATCAAGCATCTTCCCAAGCCCTTTCCCTGGCTGGAATCCAGACTTCATCATCACTTTAGCTACCATCATAGAAGCTTTAGAAGGACGAGCTAGTTGTAACCCTTCGCTCACATAGGTGGTGTGAGCAATTTCCAATGATTGGAAGGAAGTCTCAAGACTTTCTTCAGCCGCTTCTATATATGGAGTTGACATGGGCTTACTGATAAGGAAATCTCCCTCACCAGAGACAATGATTAGCTTGTTGTTTACCATAAATTTAAGCTTTTGATGAAGGGTAGATGGAACCACACCGGCAGAATATATCCAAGGCCTCCCCAATAGGCAGCTATAAGCAGGATTGATGTCCATCACTTGAAATAATACATTGAAGGTGCATGGGCCCACTTGGATGGGGATCTCAATATCTCCGATGACCTCTCTCCGAGTACCGTCAAAAGCTCTTACTACCATTGAGCTTGGCTTCATATGTGACCCATCAAAAGGTAGTTGATTTAAAGTGGACTTTGGCATGATTTCCAGAGAGGAGCCATTATCAACTAGGACCTTGGCTACGATATGATCCCGACACTTGACAGAGATGTGTAATGCCTTATTATGACCTCTTCCTTCAGCAGGTATCTCTTTGTCGGTGAAAGTTAAGTAGTCATTTGAGGCAATATGCCCCACTATCCCTTCAAACCTTTCTGGCGAAATATCTTTCGCAACATGTGCTTTATTCAAGACCTTCAATAACCTTCCACGATGTGGTTCTGAGTCCAATAAGAGAGATAACAAGGATATTTTTGCAGGAGTACGGTTTAACTGGTCGAGGACTTGGTATTCGCTTTGCTTAATGAATTTCAAAAATTCACAAGCATCTTCCTCTGTTATTCTTTGGGGAGGATCTTGTTCTTTACCACGACTTTCTTTTTCACTTACAGGTACATCCTCCTTTCTCAAGTTTTCAGGAGCATAAACTCGTCCACTCCTAGTCATTCCACTTGTCTCGGAAATATTGGTTACTGAGGATGACGATCCCTTTAGGAGTTGAGGGATTACATCCACTTCATACTTCCAAGGTACTGCATGGGTATCCTTGTATGAAAATGGAGATGGGGTCCTAATTGTCAAGGACGGATGGTTCATGACTGGTTCAGTCAAAGGTTTCTTGGTGTAATAGACCACCAAAGGAACAGGGGTGACTGGGCTTACTGAGTCTGTACCATGCTGCCCATGGATCATGTTGACATCATTGCAAGGGGGACAATGATCACTTCCCAAGTCATGTGTTATTGCATTTACCCCAGTATTTCCATGATTAGGCAAAGGATTTCTAATCACATTTGGGGAGCCTTCTTCGAAATCCAACCACTTGGCATTTATCAAATCACGTACCTTAAACTTTAAGGCAATGCAATTTTCTGTAGAATGCCCCGGTGCCCCAGCATGATAATCACACTTCACATTAGGATCATACCCCTTAGGATAGGGTGGCCCTACGGGTTTTAAAGGACATCGTACAACAAGAGAACTTTTGAGAAGTTGAGGCAAAAGTTCAGTATATGTCATGGGAATTGGATCAAATTGGACAGAAGGACGGTCATTGTTTGGCTTTTTTTGTGGAAGATTTGGGTTAGGATTTTGCATCCATTGTTGGGGAGGAGGTGGTGGTGTATTCTTGAAATTATGGACGGGTGGGGGTCTATATGATTGAGGATGGGGAAATGAATTTCCAGAAGCAGCAGCTACATAAGGGTAAGGTCCGTACGGTGGATAATGAGGTGGGAAAGGGAAAGGGGAAGGTTGAAACATTTTTTGATTATGTTGACCTTGATTTCCCATTACAGCATTTGCTTCCTCACCTTTTCTTCTTCCTGCCCCTGTCATAGGTCTTCCTATTGATGGGGAACTTTGGACAACTTTTCCTGTTCTCAAACCGCTTTCAATTCTTTCCCCTATTACCACCATATCAGAAAAGCTTGATGATACACTCCCAAGCATCCTTTCATAGAACGGTGGCTGAAGAGTGTCAATGAACATTGCCACTATCTCTTTCTCTATCAAAGGTGGTTCAACTTGTGCAGCCATTTCCCTCCATCGTTGAGCATATTCTTTGAAGGACTCAGTATTCCTTTTGGTCATATTCTGAAGTTGTAGCTGGTCTAGTGCCATGTCCATATTGTATTTATATTGCTTCAGAAAGGCATCGGCTAGATCCTTCCAACAACGAATACGAGTTCGTTCAAGGTGAGTGTACCAGCTCAACGCTGCCCCAACAAGGCTATCTTGAAAAAAATGGATCAGTAACTTTTCATCATAAGCATACCCAGCCATCTTTCGGCAGTACATGGTCAAATGGTTACGAGGACAAGTTGTTCCTTTGTATTTATCAAATTCCGGCAATTTGAACTTGGGAGGAATTACCACATCTGGAACTAGGCATAATTCAGAAACATTTGTTACGCCTAAGCCACTTCCTCCCTCTACTGCACGCAACCTTTCTTCCAATATTTCCATTTGCCCTTTTGACAAAGGCGCTGCTGGCTGATCAGGATTTGGTGGAGGGACTTGAGCTTTGTGTGACAAGTTTTGGGAAACACCTGCCTGTGGTATTGGGCAACCATAAGGGAAATAATATGGCACTGCTTGTGGGTTTTGTTGTGTGGCATCATTTGGAGTCTGGTGATTTTGTGGTGGAATTGTATTAGGTGGAGTGACATTGGGTGGAGCCTGAGTGTTTTGGGGAATTGCTGTTGATTGGTTGAAATTTGGAGGGTTAGATACAGGGGGATTGGGAATTTGTTGAACAGCAGGAGGATTCTCTTGATTGGGATTAGGATGCATGGTGTAATATCCTTGAGGTAAGCCATATGGAGGCCAAGCATATGCTTGCTGAACATTCCCGTCTTGGGAAACAAAAGGTGGCAATGGCATACCATAAGGTTGGTGTGAGATGAATGGAGTTTCAGTGACTGGAGTAGGATCATTTAAAGGTATAGGGTTCCCCTCTTGAGTTTGAACTTGAGGAGTGGATGTTTGTTCCCCATTTCCTGCAGAAGATCCCCTTTCTGTACCTCTTCTTTCAAGAAGCTTAAGTATTTCTGCCATCTGCTCCTTGATCTGGCCAACTTCATTCCTTAATTCTTCAACTGCGCTTTCCGGCTCTGCCATGAGTCTTGTTTGCAGTCTAGTTTGATAAGGATGCTTTGAGCCCCTTCTCCCCGTGATGTGAATAAATACAAAGAAACCCCCCTTGGTACAAGAACAAGTATTGTTAAATGACATAAAGAGATGTAAAGTAAATACATGATGAATTTTAAATATCGGTAAGTAAAGATAAACCTTTCTTTTAGAATGTCTTTTTCTAAAGTACTAAGTTAGAAGAAAAATGCAATTTCAACATGAGATTTATTCATTGATCAACAAGTTCTGATACATTGTTTGTTACAACAACTCAAAATCAATTCTCTCTTGCTTTAGCAATCCAGACCTTCATTTCATCCAATCGCCCCTTGCAGTATTGGATGAATGTTGTGATTTCCTCCAGTGTAGAAAGCGGGCTCATCATTGCTTCAGCCTTCTTCAACAGGTGAGGAATATCTCTAAGTGTTCCATTAGCAAGACGGCTAGATTAGAAAAACGGTCTCTCCAAGAATAGACAAGACTTTCCAACTCAACCCTTTCTAGGGTCATTAAACGTATAATCTCTTTATATCTATCCTTGTCTTCCATGGCTTGCCATTTTTCTTCATTTATTTCACGCTCGCAAGCACTGACGACATCTCTGACTTGTCGTTCTAGTTCATCAATTTGCGCTTGCATAAGGCTCTTTTCAACTTGAGCTTCTTCTTTTGTCTTGGCTAGAATTCCTCGTAACCGCCCTTTGTCAGCCAATATATCATCCTTTTGTTTCTCTTTGGTCTTCAATTGGCTGTTCGCTGTTTGGAGGCATTGATCCAATTGCATCATATGTTCTCTTTCAATTTGTCGCTTCTTACCCATGTCTTCAAAGGCATTTTCTAATTCACACCTTTTTCTCTTAAGGGAAGCATTGTCTTGTTGAATTTTGATCAAATCATCCTCCAAAGCTTGATTTTTCTTTGTCATTTTAGCCAACTCACTCCTCAAATTTTCAATCTCTTTGCTTTCATCGGGAACTGGATTTCTCACATGAGCACCGTGATCTTTAAAGGGTAATTTAACAATGGCTACCCTATTTGAAATCCACTGGTGGTAACTTTCTTTTGCGGCATGACTTCGGACACCCAATTCTTTTCCTTTACTATGAACCTTGCCCCAAGCATCAATGACAGTTTGAATAACAGGAGCACTATTTCCCTCAATATAATAATGAAGGAAAGGCGTTACTGTTTCTTCTTCTGGAGGTTGTATCATAGGATAAGCAAGTTGTCTTTTTGCAATGCTAGGATTGTAATTGATGCATCCTTGAGTTCCCATGAGAGGCACATTCGGAAATTTTCCACAGCAGTAAATAATGGAATCCACGTTCATCCACTGAGGGTACCACCGAATCATGCTAGCAGATAATCCTGCCAGATGTCCTGCCCACTCCCTATTAGTCTTCTTGGTTAACCTAAGGAGCTTCAAATCAGAGATAGGACATTCAACCTTGCCAACTTGATTGAAGACATGAGAAGTAAGCCATAGATACAAGGCGGGTAGACAACAGACAATCTTTTTCCCATTCCGGTTATGACAGGAATCCATTGTACAATAGATATCAGTTAAGACAGCAGTCATGGAACTTTCACCCCTAAGCTTTCTAGCTAGGAAAACATCAATTGCCTTGAAATCAATATAATTATCAAGGCTTGGGAAGAGGATCACACCATAGATGGCTAACGCCAAAATGTCAACAAACACGTCCCATTCTCCTTTCCCTGCCTGACTGAGGAGTTGCTGCTCAAAGAAGCTTAGTGCGAATCCTGAAATTTGGTTCCTGTTTAATTGAGCCTTCTTAAGAATTTTAGGATCCATCTTGAGGATACGAGCTACACTGAAGATTGAAGCATGATGTTCAGTTCGACGATAAGGTTTCAAATCTTCTAACGGCAAGCCGAATATCTGTTCAAACTCCTCCAAAGTAGGAGCTAACTGGAAATCTTTGAATGTGAAACAGCGAAGAGGAGGATCATAAAACTGAGCTAGAGCAGTAAGGGCCCCTTCTTGCACTTCGACCTCTAAGAATTTTAAGATCTTTCCATACTTCCTTGTAAAGGTCATTTTCTGGGTAATATCCATCCTTTTGCTTAAGGACAACAGATTGCTAGTATTTGATCTGATGACTTTGAGGTGTAACAAATTTTTTAAACCAGTTGCCTTCACTTCTTGATCACTTGATCTCATGTTAAATTCCATTTTTAGTGATACTTACCGATGTTTAAATTTCACCTTTAACAAAAGAAATAAATGAATTAGATTAACAAAGAAAACAGTTTGATAAATATCTTCACATAAGAGTGATAGTATTTATCATGACTTGAGTATAGAAAATATACATTTTTGATGATTTTTTTTTAAAAAAGACTTTGTGCAAATGAATAAAAGATAAAAGGAATGTTTGCCCAATTGTGTCTTAGACAAGGTAACCACCTAATTGGCTCTAAGGCTATTTAATCGTGTTTCTTCAAAAGGTAATTGTTCTAATTGGTTCTAAGAAGGTCACCGGAGCTCTGATCTTTAGCTATGAGTCTTATGCAAAAAGTAGGGAATCCTACTTAGTGCGGACATCATAACTAAGATAACACCCCGGCTGAGATTTTCACGCGAATCATGGTAGGACGTCTCGTCCTAAATGACACCGCTAATAATCTCCCCTAGCCTATGTCTTTTGTGGGGCCCGGGAATAGGGTCCCTTCTAATAGTGTGTGCATTATGGTGAATGTGAAGTGTGTGGGGCATTCGTACCTGGATTTTTACCCATTCTTCACAATGAACAAACATAAAGTAAAATAAATATCACATGTCTTCTACCCTAAGGTTCTAAATTAAGGCAATAAAGAAGTAAAAAAAACAGTATAAAATCTAAAATTAACGGAAGACTAGATAAACAACAAGAATAACATAACAAATAAATATAAAGGATGAAATAATTAACAATCAACAAAATACACAAGATCAATTTAACGAGCTTGACTCTCAAAATGTCCCCAGTGGAGTCGCCATCTGTCGCGACCGGGGTCCCGGCGCACGACGCGGACTGGTTAAAGACAAATAAAAGAAAATTGAAACGGCATTGAAGTGAGGCTCTTGAGAAGCCTAAAAAATAAAGGGTTCAAGGAGTCGCCACCAATATTTATTAAGGAAAATATTAGGAAAACCTTTAAATAGCACTAGTTTTTTTTTGTTTTTAAAAAAATGAGATTCTGTTTAGTCCGGGAGTCGAATTACAGGAGGGGAAGGTATTAGCACCCCACACTGTCCGTAAAAAAACGGTTACCCAAATTGATCATGCATAATTTAAAAAATGATTATCAAATATTTCATCCTTCATAAAACAATCATAAATAATATACACAATAAAAATATATAAACATGAATAAAACAAAGGTAGTAAAAAAATACATCTCTTAAGTTTGTTGTTTTTTAGTTCTAAGAAAATAAATAAATAAATGATTAAAAGACCATAAAAAATAAAAAGATAAAAAAAAATAATAAGACGTCTTGTCTTACTTATTTTCTAGTAAAAAAAATTGATTTTTATTGAGAAATATAAAGTTCAAAACAAATAAATAAATAAATAAATAAAGATAAGAGAAAAAAATAAAATAAAATTAAACACATCAACATGAAGATAAAGAAATATAATACACTTAATTAATTAAAATTGACACGGAATATTATTTAATTATCTTTTAAGAAAATAAGATTAATAAGATGTCTCATCTAAATTAATCTCATCTTAAATTTAAGAGAAAAATGAATGAATAAATAACACACTATTTATTAGTCTTGATTTTTTTATTTTTTTATGAAAATAATTTCTTCTTAATTATTAAAAGGTTACTAAGAGAAAATAATAGGAAATCATGACCATAATAAAAATGGATAATTATGTATATATATATATATACATATTTATAAACTATTAAAATGGTCAAACGTAAATAAATGAATAGAAAGTGTAGAAAGATAAAAGCAAAAAGATAAATAACTAAAAATAAAAAGTATAGAGAATAAATAATAATAATAAAATAAAAAAAATAAAGGTAGAAAAAAAAAATAAATAAAAAGTTCAAAAAAAATAAAAAAAATAAAGATAAATAAATAGACATAACAACAAATACATAAAAATAAAAGAGTAGAAAAAATAAATACATAAAATAAAGAGGCAGAAAAATAAATAATAAAAAAAATAAAGGAGCAGAAAAGTAAATAACAAAAATAAAGCAGCAGAAAAGTAAATAACAAAAATAAAGGGACAGGAAAGTAAATACATGAAAATAAAAAGGCAGAGATGTAAATAACAAAAATAAAGGGGCAAAAAAGTAAATATATGAAAATAAAGGGGCAGAAAAGTAAATAGTAAAAATAAAGGGGCAGAAAAGTAAATACATATAAATAAAGAGGCAGAAATATAAATAACCAAAATAAAGGGCAGAAAAGTAAATACATGAAAATAAAGGGGCAGAAATGTAAATAATAAAAATAAAGGGGGAGAAAAGTAAATACATGAAAATAAAGGGGCAGAAATGTAAATAACAAAAATAAAGGGGCAGAAATGTAAATACATGAAAATAAAGGGGCAGAAATGTAAATAACAAAAATAAAGGGGCAGAAAAATAAATATATGAAAATAAAGGGGTAGAAATGTAAATAAAAAAAAGGCGGTAAAGTAAATGCATGAAAATAAATGGGCAGAAAAGTAAATAACAAAAATAAAGGGACGGGAAAGTAAATAAATAAAATAAAAGGGCATAAAAATAAATAAATAAAGATAAAAATGTAAAAAATAAAAAAAAATAAACTAATGATTGCAGAAATATAAAGTGCGGATAAATAAAGTGCAGAAAAATAAATTAACAATAATAAAAGTGCAGAAAAGTAAATAAAGAGGAATAAAAGTGTAAAAAAAATAAAAAATAAAAATAAAGGTATAAATAAATAAATAAAGATGGAGATGCATAAAAATAAATAAACAGATAAATAACTGCAGAAAAATAAAGTGCAGGAAAATAAAGTGCTTGAATATAAATAAAGAAAAATGAAAGTGCAGAAAAATAAATAACAATTAAATAAGACAAATAAATAAATATAAATAAACAACTTTGTATTAATAAAAAATACCTTGGTACAAGATCAATTACAGAGAAACTAGAACGGAAGTCAGGAAATCAATTTTGTGTAGATTTCCTTTACTTTTGGCTTTGTTTGGACTTGATTTGAAGGTGTTTGGATACCGGTTACAACACTTGGACAGTATTTTAGCTCACAAAAACTCACATACTAAAACAAACAAGAGTGGTGCACTCATTTTCCTAACTAGAATTACACAAAGAAATTTATGAAAACCCAAACTTCTAAAAATTCTCACAAAAATTTATCACTCTTTCCCCTCTTTTTCTCTTCCTCCCCTCAAAATGCCTCAATATCACCTTCTATTTATAGAAGAAAATTGGCATTGGATCCTCCCTAAAAGATATCACTTTCTTACTTTTCCAATTTGTCCAAATTCCATATCAATTTCCCCAATTTTCTCCAATTATCCAACCAAACCGGGGCCCACCACTAAAACCACCGTCACCTTCTTTTCTGATTTTCTCTCTTTTTTTTTTTTCGTTTTTTTTTTGAACCTTTTTGTTTTGGACTTTTGTTTTTTTTTTTTTTTGCCCATTTCTTTTTTTCTTTTTTTGTTTTTTTTTGGGCCTTTTTTTATTTTGTTTTTTTTGTTTGGGCCCTTTTTCTCTTTTTTTTCTTTTTCTTTTCTCTTTTTTTTTTGGCCCTTTTTATTTATTTTTTATTTTATTTTCGTTTTTTTTTATTTTTTTTTCCTTTTTTTTATTTTTTTTATTTTTTTTATTTTTTATTTATTTATTTTTTTTTTTGCCCATTTATTTTTCGTTTTTTTTTATTATTTTTATTTAAAGGTACAAATGGAAACATAAATTATTTATTACATATATGGAAATATATAAAATATCCAATAAATATAAATTACTACCCACACTATAAGGAGTAAAAAGGTAGTCACAAAACATCGTCTTCCCTCCCTTATTCTTTCCTCTTGGCTTCGGCATCCATCAGCCATTGCTTGAGAGAAATGAAGAGAATTGATGAAATGAGAGGTGTGGTAGGAAATGAAGAGGGATTGGGTATTTATAGAGATGGGGAAGGGTTACTATTCCAACGGTCACTATGCAATTTTAATATTATTTTTTTTTTAATATGATCCGGGGTGGCAATCTGGACTGGGCGGGGTTCTAAGCACTGTACCGCGTCACCAACGAGAACTGGTAAGTCATAACCGGGGTCTGAAATCATTGGGGAATCTCCTGCAGGTGTACCTCCGGTGTGTCTTGAAGTTCAAGTACGGATTAACACATCAGTTTTAACTTGAAGAACCTCGGATTCCCTTCAAACTGAGGTGTAAAATACCGTACTCCACTGAGGCTGTACGAGCTTAGAACTAATGAGGTAACACCGGTCATGAAACCGTGCTAGGACCCCGGTTAATGCAGTCAACATTGACTCCGGACTCTAGGACAAAAAAACTCTTTTTTTTTTCTTCTTCTTCTTTTTTTTTTTCTTTTTTTTTTCTTTTTTTTTCTTTTTAATATATATCACCGGACAAAAATAGGTGTTCACAGAACAGTTTTAAGCAATGGGAAAGCCTAAACCACCTAAATCTATACAACTATCATGAGGGCTCAGTGCCCAATATAATAGATAATTATCATCAAGGTTCAATGCCTGACCTTTAATAAACATAACCTGGATATCAACAACTTATTTTCAATAATACTGGTTTATCATTATATTCAATTATCAACCTCATAATTACTATATCGATGCAAAACATAACCTATCAAAATAGTATCACGTAATAGAATGCATCAAAACAACGTCGTCTACTCATATTTGTTATCAGAAAGCATGCCACGACATTATCAAGCCTATCCATATATACATAAATACACAACTAGATCACATAGTTATATGCCTATACACGTCACTACAAATATGCATATATCCGACAAATCTTCTTTCCTTGGCATTGTTTCATATTGGCACACTCGTCTCTGTAACATCTGGGTTATCCCTATCTTCAGTCACTAAAACCAGTTGTAAGGGTGAGTGACTGGCTATATAAATTAATATAATTACACAATAACATCAATTACGTGTCAAAAAAGCATAACATAGATCACAAGACATACTACCATTAATTTCACAAGTTCATCCATTTATCTAATGTAGTTATCATCAATTCAGTTACTCAGGTCGTAATATATTATCACTTCATCTACTTACACCATTAATGCAACTAATGTCAACATTAATTTCAATGCAAAGTGCCATACTTATCAATTAGGCAAATATTAACACCACTGACTTTCAATTCAGCATAATAAATTACGACTCTCTAGTATCTGGATATTAAAAGGATCAGCTATCAGTTAGGGGTCCTACCTAGTCCATCGAGCTCTCATGACTCCCCACCTTACTACTAGGTCCTACCTGACCACTAGGTATCTCAACGAGGTTATAACGACCACTGGAGCAAAAAATGATGGGTAATCTATACTGATCCACCATCCACACCACACAATATGCATGTGAGGCATTTTAATTCCATAATAGCTTAATTTAATTAACATATCTCATCATCACATAATTAATTCATCATTATTTTAATCCCGACATTAAAGCCATTGCCCTGTCATCATCATATAGTCCATTCAAGCACTTAACTCACAAATAACTACACTTAATTTCATCATTGATTATCATAGATCAATAATTTCCAATTCATAAACACTTTATTCTCAATATCAACATTTCAATCACATCTTTCCATCACATACTTACATCAAAATCATTCAATATAATTATCACTTCCAAGAGGAAAGCTTCAGAGGATCTAAAAAATCCTAAGGCTGTCGCAAAGAAGCCTAAGTCTACTCGATCAGGGGGAAAGGTTGAGCCTACAACTTTAGACTCTCTAGTGAAGGCCATTCTCCTCTCAATCCAAGCTGCCCCTTTTCAAGATTTGGTCTCTATTACTACTCCTTCCCTTATGTTTGAAAACATCAAGTCTTCAGGCTCTGATGTCAAGAAACCCATCGGGCTAAGGCTAGAGGGACTCCGTGCTCCTCATGTGCCAACTCCTTCAAGAGTCAACAATTTTAAAGTATACAAAGACCAAGTCTGTCATAGCCATCACCAAGAAGGGGATGTCTAAGTTCATTGAGAAATACTAGAAGAAATATCCTTTGGTGAACAATTAAAGATGGTCTATTTATGACTAGGAAGAGATATACATATTCCATGCCAAGCAGTGCTGGGAGAAGAAAGAGAAGAAGTAGACTAAGTCTGTCCAGTCTTCTTCAAGCTCAGACTCAGTAAGACCAGTTTCTCCCTCACTCTTTTTTATCTCCTCACCTTTCTCAACTATCTCAATCTGTCACCATTTCTTCTATACCCCTAACCTACCTCCCTTAAATGCAAAGCATTATCTTCTCCTTAGACTTCTAATTGCACACCCCTCAAAGTTCCTACCTCTGAACCTCTTCCTGTACAATTACCATTCCTTCCCCTTGGCCATCTCAAATAGCTTTCTCTCACCTCACCTTACCCTGCTTTACTCCCATTTAAACCCCATAGGATAGCTAGACTTGACCTGATGGCCTTTAGATTGGAGCACATTATTCTAAATAAGGACGCTGTGGAGAAAATTACCTTCTTCACCAATCCTAGGTTTATGAGCCCTTTACTTGTTGAAGACCTGTGCAAATCCTCCCTATTCTCTGCCTCAGACAATACAATGCTTTATCGTCTGTGCTAGGAACAACTGAGGATTTTTCTTTCATCAACAGCAAGGAAAGTTTCATCTTGGACTCAATCCCTTAGGATTGGTCTTGCCAAGCATAAAGATTTAGGTGACTCCCGACAGACTCTATCCATCTCTTAGATGTTTCTCCAAGAAGAAGAAGAAGAGTCATTAGCCTAAAAAGTCTAGTCATCCTTATCCCCTATAGAACGAGCCTAGACCTAAAGAGCTTACCAAGGCATAATTAAAGAGATTGCAAGATGCTCCTGAACCTAATGAAGAACATACATGGAGTATATAGAATCATATTCTATGGATGATCAGAAAGGCAGGAAGCTACTCGTATTCCCTTGAAGAAAAGTTTTCTATAGGTCAGTTCTGGAACGTACAAGGACTTCTATTTCATGATAAGCTTTTCATGTATCCTGGTCTTGGAGATCTTTCTGTCGCTCCTAGATGTCCCTTTCTCATCGTCTTCACTACATCTACCAACCTGATTTGCTTTAAATGTGGGAGTGTACTTGTTGTCTCTTAGGGTCTACACAATCTAACGACTTTACTAAGAGTTGTGCCCCCTTTGGTTTGCAGAGCAGCAAACAATCTGGCAAACTCATGCTAGCATTCAGGATCTTCGTAACCTAAATATGACTCTCTTCAACCTTTATCGATTTCTTGACATCCCTCCTCAATCATACTTCATCCATGAAGCCTTTCCCTTCTGGGACCATGTTTTGAATGTTGCTGCTCAGAACTTTTGGCTTCCTTATGAAATTCAATGTGTCCGTAAACTCGGATGACCCGATCATTTCTTTTCTTTTGTTGACATCAAAAGGGGGAGAAAAGTGTCTAAGTCTTTTATAGGTTAAGTTTGTAATAAGTCAAGTATGTTAGGTGTTTTTGAATAGAGTCTATAAATTTTGTTTAAGAGTCCTGTACAAATTATCAAGTTATTAATAAAAGTCTGATTTGATTCTCAAATTACTTTTTGTTTGCTTTGATAATAGCATGTTTGCTCTAATCATAATAATGGTCGTTTTGATAATAAATATAGTGGATTCTATGATTTGGTTGATCTTTTTTGTTTGCTCTGATCATCAGTTTATATGATATAAATAAAATGGATTCACTACGTTATCTACTCTGATCATCTTTACTACGATCATGCATGCTCTAATCTTTATTTTATGAAAAACATCAGTCTGTATGCTCTAATAATAAATATAATAGATTCCATGATTTGATCATCAATCTGTATGCCTTGATATAAATGCACTAGTGATTCATCTGCTCTAATTAGAATTTGTTAAATTTAAAGTCTGTCTTGAATCTTTTTTATCTAACCAAGTGCTCTGATGTTGACAACTTTTGTTCAAGTAAAAGACTATTGCTATGATGGCTTCATTGAAATATGCTCTAATTATCTCTTTGAAATATTATGCTTATCACATACTCTATCAGAATTTAATGTTTTTAAACTCATATTGATTTGAGGGGGAGCCAAAATAAAAGCTCTCTCAAATACTCTATTTAATAAAAAGACTTGATGTTTGCTATCAATAAATAGGGGGAGATTGTTAGAACCAAGTTTGTATTTAAAGGACTCTAGAGAAACTAAAAATTATTTTAAACCTGAACATTTATTAATAACACACACCAAAGCCTTTAATTAAATACTGTTTGTTTAAGTGTTATCTAACTCTTCTACTTAAGTGTTTCAGTATCCAAAGTTTATGATGCAAGAGTTGTAACGCGAAGGGGAGTCCATCAAATTCAAAGCAACTAAGTGTGTATTGGACCCATTCAAAATTATCCAAGTCTGTCCTGGACTTTAGTCTGTGCTAAAGACAATGCTCAAAGGAAATTTTGCCTAAGTGTGTTTATCCCAGACATGGGTCTGCTGAGTCACATACTTCAAACAAAACATCCTTTAGACTTAACATCTCATCTCTCTCTCTCTCTCTCTCTCACACACACACACACACACACATATTAACATCCTTTCAAGTTTCAAGACATCGAACTCAGACTCGTACTCTGAAGAACAGCTTTGCGATTCTATATTAATTTATGTAAGGTTGTATCAATACAAAACTCCTTTATTCAGTCAAAGTCTGTTCCTACTCTGAAATAAACAAGACAAAACTCTCAAAGGAAAAAAATCTCGTATGGGAAAAAATCGATGAAGCTTCTATGAGTATTTTATAAAGTTGTCTATGCTCTGCGCTCAAAGTCAGAAGGCTTCAGAAGGTCAAACAAGACGCTCTGTGTCTTATGTTAGACAAAAGAGAATAAAAAGGAGACTTTCTCGTTGCACGACTCGAGGCACCTTGTTTTTGTGTAATTCTCATCTATCGTCCAAGTAAACCTTGTCCTCTTCTTTGCTCCATGCTTCAATGGATTCAAACGGCTACCTCTTCACCAATGAAATAGTAACGGCTATTTGCAGAAGATGCTAAAGTGAAGAGAATTGGTCTTTGGAATATAAATACCAAATATTCAAAAACAGAAAAAATCAATACGAACTCATATTTTGTAAAAACTGCTGCTTGTAGTCTCTCTCTATTTTTTAACACTCCTTTGTTGTACCAACCACTCTCTAAATTCTTTGTACTTTGTTAGGTCTAGTGTGTTACCAGACTTAGTTTCTTGCGGGAAATAGTTTTTTGCCTAAAGAGACTTTGAAAAGAATACTTGGGTTTTGAGCCAGGAATGACTTAGGGAATTAAGCCAGAAGTGACTAGAATCAAGAATACTTAAGGTATAACAAGTGTTATTTATGTAAAAAGATTTACATAGTGAAAAAGCCTTCAAACTGAAGGGACTAGATGTAGCTTCATCGTTTGGAAGTAAACCAATATAATCCGTTGTGCATATCTCTCTTTCCCTTCTCTTTTGTTAAGTCTGAATTTGTACCTTAAGTTTGCTACCATCACTTGTTTAAAAAGGTTTTAAATTTTACGAAAAAGTTCTAGACTTATTCAACCCCCCTTCTAAGTCTGTCTCTGAACCTTCACCTTTGCTAGTTATTCTTGTTTCTTTGATTAATTGTGTGACAAATATTAAAAATTAGACAAAAAAACCCCAGTGATAATAAATGTGAAAGAAAAAGGTGAAAAGAAGTCATAAAAGCAAAAACCATAAATATTATATATGGAATGACACATTGTCATCATTAGTAGCTTAAAAATAAAAACTGAAGAAAAATTCCTACAAAGAGGCAAATCACTTTTAGCCTCAAATTTAAATTGTTTTGATTGTAATTTGGTCATTAGAAGTTGATTTTAAGTTGATATTTGACATAGCTTGGACATGGGTGCATTCTAGAGTTAATTGTAATTGTTTTGAATGCTTAACCATTGTTTTTGTGTCTTACTTGTTGCTTGTCATTTATTAGTTCTTATTTGTCACATCCTTACTCTCTCTTTGAGTTTAGCTTATGTCTTTCCTTGTGTTAGTCCCTTTTTAGCTTGTCTTTGTTCACTTCCATTATTTTGTCTTAGAGTATTTCACTTATTGGTTTTTTGAGATTTTCTTTTAAGTTCCATTACAAGGTAGCCTTTTGGTGTTATTGTTTGGGGAAAAATTCTAGTTGTTAACATTAAATTTCATTTTGAGGATTTGATTGAGTGGATAAGTACATCAATGAGAGCACTAAATAGAGTAATGCAAGAGTGGTCATACACTTGAATGTATGCATGTTAAAAAGTGGGACTGTGAAGTCCTTTGTAACTTTGTAATTTCAAGTATTTAAGTTATATTTCATTTTCTCCTTATATTTTAGGAGACATTTTTACTTTGTAGGACATTGTAATAACTTGTTATAGGCTTTGTAATTTTGGACTTTGGACTTTACTTTTACAAATTACGTAGGGTAATGCTTAGGATTACTTTAATTTCATGCTAATGACTAGTTTAATGCTTTCATTGCATGCTAGTTTAGGCTAGAAATTTAGTTTAGATCAAGTCTCCATTTCTTTTCTTCCCTTTTTTATTTGATCTAGTTTTCTTAGTGTAATATTGACCTTAGGTTCTTTAAGTAACACATTTTCTTTTCTATTGCATAAAATTGAACAAGAAAAACATAAAGATGAGTAGTATTGAGTTTGTGCATGGTCATGGACTTAATCAGCACCAATTGAATTCCCTAGCTAATTCCTTGACAAAGAGGATATAAGAAAAACATAAAAATCATGATAATAGAAAAGTAAGAAAACCCAAAGAGTTCCTCCAAAGAAAATAAGATAGTGGTGTCACCTTCATTTGGGGAAAATGATGCTAAGGCTTACATAAAATAGAGATTGAAGGAAAAGAAAAAGAGAACTTTAAAGAAAAAATATATAAAAGAGAATAAAATTTGATATGAAACACCTCAATATGAACAATATTGGTCATTAATTATCTATAAGCACATTACAATTTCTTGTAGATTGTTTGTGGTATATTTAGTTTATATTGGCTAAGAATTATTTTGTATTTCTTTCCTTTGACATACCCTAAAGTATATTCTTATATGGTGATGCTTGTCTTTACAAACTTTAGGAACTTGGAATATTTTGGGCATTGCTTAGATCTTAGTGTTTGTTTGCATGATGGTCTTTCTTGTATGTTTGCTAGTTGGACTTTGAAATGTATTCCTAGGATCTTCTACTTGCATGATGGGTTATATGATGTGATAATTTCTTTGGTGCATGACATACTACATCTACATCTTAGTTTAAATGTTATATCACATCATGATCCTACTTGGCAATTGCATTCTTTGGCATATCATGCCAAGTCATTACTTTTTCACGCATGTCCATCTAGTTCTAAGATCATATTGCTTATTGTGCATAAGCTCTTACATGGAAATTTTAGGGTGTATAAACCATATACATTCTATTGTGTTTTTTCTAAGGAGGTCATTTGCACCCTTTAAGATTACTTACTCCTTATTAGTTTCTTTAATATATATATATATATATATATATATATATATATATTCTTTCATATGTGTGAGCACCACAAGGATCCCAAGGTTAGTCTTTGGTCCTAGATGAATTCGTGTATATACAATAAATAATTCTTTTCCCTTTTCATTTGTTCCTTGTTTTTTAGGCCATTTACAACTCATATTTTCTTTGGTGTTCTTTTTGCATGATGATGATGGAGCTTTGGCTAAAGAGCTAAGAGATAATCTTTCTAAATGAAAGTTTTTAAAGAGAAGGGCATAATGTGACCCTAGCTTGGGCTTCTGATTATATTTGGGTCTTGTACTTAAGTTTTGATTTACATATTATTTGAGAATGTATTTTGTCTATTTTAGCATTGGACTTTAGGCTTGGGCTTGGTTTAGGCCTTTTACTTGGGCCACTTTTACATTTAGGCTTGTATTTGCCACTTTTTGGGTATTGTAGGAATTAATTGGGCCTTGGACCCTATTCTTCCTAGCTCGGCCAAATTATATAGAGTGAAGATGGAGGGAACCTTGCTCTATAAATAGGTATCTTTCCCTCTTATATGGTAGATTTGAATCATTTGTTTAGTTTTGTTTGTGGTGGATCATCATTAAGTTTATCTTATTAGATGAGTGACATTTTCCTATCTCTTATCTCCTTTCCATTTTTAACTTTCTTCTATTTTTTTTATCCTTATAAAATTCAGCCAAGGCATGGCTTAAAGGAGAATTATGTTTGAGCCTCAATTGTTGATGGAGATGCATTCTACCTTCTCTTATATAGCTAAATCTAAAAGAGTAAGATTATATTAGTGCTTCTTATTTAGATCGCTGATATGATTATAAAAAGGTTATATTCTCTCATATTAGTCTCTATATATATTGATATCCACAATGTTATTTTACTTGTTTGTATGGAAATAATTGAAAGCTCTAAAAGCGCTTATGTATAGTTATCAAGAGAAATGTTAAATATTTTAATATTACAGACTTGTCTCGAATGACAGGTGTATATAGGAAATATTGTATGCACATTCTTATTATTTGGACTATATTTAAGATAGTACAATTGAATTAAAAGTTATTGTAAATCAGAAGTTTACAAATGATCATTTTGTTATTTGGCATGACTAGTTAAATCATCCTAAGTCAATAATGATGTAAAAATAATTTAAAACTCAAGGACATTCATCCAAGAACTAGAAGATTCTTCAATTTTTATACATTCACATATGATGTTATATTCCTATGAAGTTAATTATTTAATTTTTATTGATAAATTGAAAATAAATTTGTTAGATTGTGTGAAAAGACAATATTTATGGTAAATAACCATGTGAATTATTTAAGTATTTTAAAGTTTAAATTGATGTATATACTAAGTGGTGACATATACACACAACTAGTAGTTTTGAGAATGTCTATTTATATAATTCAAACCAAGAGCCTAGATAATTTAAGTGGGTCTACATAAATATCTTGTAGCACATGTTTATAAATTATAGTTTGGGACATGCATTTGTGCATATAACATTGCTTATTTTGCATTAAGCCAACAAATTGTTATGTAAGTTCTTTCCCCCTTAAATTGATTTTTGTTGAGCCAAATATTTTCCATTTAGCAAATGTTAAAAGTGAAAATTATACAATATCACACCACCATGTTGCACTAAGATGGACTTTTAAAACAGATTGAGAATATATGTTAATGATATTATTTAAATCATTGATAAGAGATATTTATGTCCATAAACAAGTTTTCTAACATTAGAAAAAAGATATTAGTGAAAATAGTTGAAAAATGAATATGATTATAATGAATTCTCATTACATCAATCCTCACACAACACTACATGAATTGGAAGTTCAAATGATCATTCATTTACTAAAAAAACAAGGAAATTACCAAATTATATTTTACCAACTATGAAAGCTCCACTTAAATTAATGCCTCTATTCGACAATCTTTAGAACATGTATGTAACATGACAAAACTATCAATTACAAAATTGAAAAATCTCTTCAAGAAAATGAGCTAAAATTAATATGGTCTCGTAGAGGATGTGGAAACTTTTAAATAGTACCCATAAATAACTCAAAAAGGCTATTAGACATGATCGCATTATATATACACATAATATTCTAGAAGAACACAAGTACTTGAAATTATGAAAGTATAATGAAATTTTGAGAAATCATGACAATGATGGAATCAAAATAAAGTCAATGTTGGTGATGTTTATGCATTTTTAGCGCACGGTGTAAATGATTAAAGAATGAGGATCATATATAAGTCAAAGTCTGTAGACAAATGAATGATTGACCAAGAACATAAAGATGCTATTGACATCGAGTATGGAATTTTGTTTACTCACTTAAAACTGAGTATCTGTTTCCCCTCTTTTTCCTGCTTGGATTGGAAATCCTATATTTTACATACCCATACGATTGAGCCCTTGGGTTTCCAAATATAGTTAAAGTACTTTGAATCATTGCTATTTGACTCGAACCTATTCTAAAAAAATCGAGGCATTTTGAATTGTTTGTTGACACGGGCAAAGTTAAGGAATCAAAGTGTTTGTGAAGTCAAAGTTTAAGACTTTTATACACTTAATAGTGTAAAGCTAGTTATCACAAATGACTTTTGTAGAATATCAATGATGAAATCAAGATATAACATGAAATATGATTAAAAAAAAGATTTCGTAAACAACTTTCGTTGTGTTTATATATATATATATATACATGTACGCTTATGTGGTGGATGCAATCCTTAGTTTATAATGTATGAAAGAATCTAAAAAATGAACAAAGAATTACTTGGTCTAAAAAGCCACACTTTAAAGCAATCAAATACTAATATATCTTGTTAGTCATAAGTCAAAAATATATTAAACATAGACTAGCTTGTATACACTACAATAATTAGATTGTTTACTTCAAGCAAATATATGTTTAACTCAATTGATTATGTTAATGCAAGATGTTTGTATTAACCTTATAGTGATTAAAAACATATTTCTTATTTAAATATTTTTATCCTAATTTTAGCATTCGATAAAATAGTCAATAACAATCACATGACAAAATTATATGAATATTTATGCTACAACAATTCAAACTACATTTAAAAAATATATCCCCAACAATATCATCAACTCAAAAATCTGTTTAAGTGATATTATATGCAATTTATCTTTTACCATTAACCATAATTTTTCCTTATTAGTTAGTAAGACTTTGATAAAACACATTCTTAAATAATGGATGTCTAAAGGGAGAATGTTTTAAAAATTATGATTTTGTAGATATCCATCATTTATTAATTTTGATTTATCCCATAGAGAATTCGAGTTTATATGTTTCCCTTAATAAATAAAAAGTTATTATGATTTGTTGATTTAATTCCTCCCGATTAAGATCCGAATTAATATGATAATACATTTATTCATGTACAGATTTGGAAGAAGTCATTATTGACTAAAATATCTAAGCAATTGGTATAATAGATGAATATTTATTATCTTAGATATGAATGTCTAAATGAGGAGGAAAAGTAATAGTTTCTTCACTCTTTTTTCTTTCGTTATGGTTTTTTCCATTGGGTTTTCTCAATAAGGTTTTTAACAAGCCAATATATATAATAACGTAAATACATTCTTTTTCATTCACTAGTTTTTATCCCATAAGACTTTTCTAGTAAGCTTTTAATGAGGTACATTTTGAATGAATGTTATAAATGTTACGTGGATATCTATATTTTATTAAACATATTTGAATTCTCTTGAAAAGCATGTGATTTGACATTATTAATCTAGTAAGCGTATTGAAGAATACTGTATTTTTTCTTTCCTTGGTTCTTTTTCCACAGTGTTTATCCTAGTAAAATTTTAATGAGACACATTTTGAAATCATGGACGTTCAAGGGGAATGTTATAAATATTACGAGTCATTTAGAACCTTCTAGAAAGGTTGTAACAACTTAGCTTTTGACCTATCTTTAGATCCAACTTATATCTATAAATAAGGAAGCTTATAATGCTGAATATACCAATAATATTGATTTCTCATATTTTCTCTAGTCTTGTGTTATTCTCTCTACTCTCCTATTCTCTTTATATCTCTTTTTTTCATAACAAGAAGAGAATATTTATTTGGTCTAGAAAAAATTGTCTTGCATTACCTAAACATCAATATTTTGTCCATCATTTAACATAGTTTTTTGTTTTGTCAAGCCTTTGAACATCTTCTAACTAAGATACTTTTTGGATTTTTAGGTTAATGAAACTAACTTCCAAAGTCTAAAATCCTAAACCGCACAACAAAAGAAAGCAATACACCATAAGCTTCTTTTTTTTTGGTCCCGATAACCTAAATCATTTATGACATATGCGAAGCCCATCGAATCTAAAAATCATAATATTTAAAAGACATTTCGTCAGTTTCATAATAGATGGTACAAAAATTTAAATTAGTTTACTTAAAAATATTAGTAACACTAATTGATCCTTTTTTACATAATAAATGGACAATTTTTTTATACCCTAAATTTGTTATAAGTATAGATTTATGAGGCAATCATATATTTGTTAAACATGATATCATTATCTAATAAGAATGAGAGTAAATTGGGTAATGTTAATTTTTTTAAAAAATTAACAAATTATGTTCTTTTATTAAATTAAAAACTTTATGCAATGAAAATATGCGTAGAAAGGATGAAATCTCTCTTAACAAATCAAAACCTTTTTTTATAATGGAATATAAAGATTAATACAATCAAAGATAAATGTTTTTTCAAACAATTTGTATTTGTGAAAAGAACAAAACTTTTGTAAGCAGTTTAAAATCTTTTGATAAAAGAATATAAAGATTAAAACGATTCTAATGTTTGGTTCTAAGCAAATAATATTAAACAAATATTATATATAAAACACAAAATAAAAATGTAAGGATGGGAAACAAACATAATGATTTATCCTAGTTTGATCACTATCACTGTGATCTACCTCCAATCTCCCTAGCAATTGTCAAGGAATTTTTCACTATATATCAATCTCAATTACAAGGATTGATTACAACTCTTGGATCACCCGTTCAACGCTTAATATTACTTATTAACTCAACAAACCCAACGATTTTACAACAAAGATATCTAAGGCCTTTATAGAGAACAATTACCTAAACTTTTCACACCCTAATACACTCTTGATCCAAATGCAATATATGAAAAATCATTATTTTAATAGAATATGTAAGACAATTTGAAGCACTCTTAATTCTAAAGGATAACTCACTTCTAGAGAGGATATACAAGTTTAAGAACTAAAAACATTTTCTCACTCAAAGAAAATATACAAGATAAAGCCTATGAACTAAGATAAGACTAATGAGCAAGACTTAGAGATTGGAAAATGATTCATATAAGAAAGTTTCTCATAAAGTAAGGTGCCTTTTTCAAAAAGTATAGTTTGTTATTTATAGAGGAAATATTGTCTTAATTAAGGAAACAACTTGAAATATACTAAGTTACTCTTTTTAAGCCAAAGAGGTTGAAATACCCAAGCAACACCAGTAAGGCCGAACCTCTTCCATGAAGGATGAACCTTTCATTCCAAACACCCTTTTCAGGGTCGAACCTTAACTATTAGGGTTGAACCTGGCAAGGTAAGTTTGAACCTGATATAGGCAGGGCGAACCAGGCCTTAAAACTCATCAATGTCAAACCTGACATAACCATGGTTAAACCTGTAGAAGTTAGGGTCAAACCTTGGAGTGCCAAGGTCAGATCTGAGCCTATTGATAAGTCCTTAGTTTGTATTATTTTAGGGCTTATAATGGGTTTTTAGGTCATTTTGCATATTAGTTTCCTCTTAATTTGTTCAGTTTTTGATTTCTTTCCACATATGCTACACAAGTACTTCTGTTTTGCAGGATTTGTGATTATATAGGTTAATTTGCAAGGTAAATGAAAGCACATGAATGCACTGAATGAACTTATCTAAGGTGGCTACATTCCTGTTAAATAGAATAAGATTAGTAGGGAGAGATCCTATAGTGACTCTCTAAAGAAAAAAATGAGTGCATTAGGGGTCGGTCCACTTCTAAATCCATTGAAAATGAGGATAAGAATCATCACTTAGGTTTTTGTAAATGAAGTTATAAGCATATGCTTTGGAGAAAGTTCCATCATTTGTGTGCTTCCATTATAAATTGCCATCCTGGTGTACCTCTACACAGTTCATGATAAAGGACCATGATTCACCAATACCCTTCCATAAGTTCGACATGCCATTCTTGGGAGTGATCAAAGGTATCAAATCTTCTCCAAATTGATATTTGATATGCATAACTTGGCCTATAAAGACTCTTTCTCTGTTATAAATCTGCAAGCCATTTTAACCATGCAAGCTAAATTGACGTCTTTCGTTATTCTCAACTCGAGCCTACTAGCAGGTTTGGGTTTATAGACTCGATGCCACCCTATGCAATGAAGCTTTATGCCATATGATTCTCCCTAGAGAAATTTTTTATATTTTTTATCAATCTCATTTTCAGTTTGCAATCAGTGTTTTAAAAACCAAATCATATCGATTTATTCAACCAAAAAACCAGTTAACCAATTAAATTAGAAAATTGGTGAACCTATCACCAATCGTGCCTGTTTAAACCAATGAACTAACATATGGTCAACTCAATGTTGAACCGGTCAAATCGGAGAATTGTCGATTTTGGGTTGTTCAATAAAAAAAACTTTTTTGTTGTATTCACATAATATTTAAGGATATTTTATTGTGTTTAGATAATATTTAAGTTTTTGTGTGTAGTTTTGAATATTAAAAAACATATAAATAGTGTATTCCTTATAGTTTTTAGTATTGTGAAATGACTATATTATTTCTTATTATAAATTATTTTATATAAGATATAATTTTTATTATAAAAATATCATTTTTAATATTATTTCAAATAAAATATAATTTTTATTAAAAATGTTATTTTATTATACCGATTCAACTTTTGAACTATAAACCTGTAACTTCACTGGTTTAATAACCAGTATAATTTTAAAACATTATTTATAACTTTTGCGCCATAAATTGGTTTATGAAGGTAAACATATAGATTGATGTTTCAGATAATGTTAAGGTATGAATTTGAAATCTAAAGAATATATTATTGTTTCATTTGAGAGCTCTATCACCCAAGTCCATTTAGTGGTTTTTATATTGTTTTAGTTACTTTATATTTTATTTATGATTTATGATGAATTAATCAAATTGTATTTAGTAAACATTAATATATTTACCCCCAACAAAAAAAAAACTATAAAATATACACACCTTAATCAATAACCAGGCCCGTCCTCAGGCAGCGGCCCAGGCTCCCGAGTTCAAATACCGAATAATGTTTGTTATGTCTTTTAATTTCTAGAAAATGGGTAAAAGATAAAAGAAAGATTGACTAGTAATTTTATCCACAATATTAATGGTAAGAATTAATTTTTTTCCTTTTAATTTTCCAAATCAAACTTTAATTGTCAAACTTATTTATTGAACTAAATAAGTTAAATTTCAACTAATTATGATTGAAACTGCGGGTTAAATATCAAAATTAGACTATCTTTTTTATATCTATCAATAGGACAGGATCGTTATCAAGTACTAAAAGACAGCTTTCATTTCATTTCATAATTTTATTTAAATGTAATTACGATGAAATTTTAAATTTTGTCAACACTGTTACATTGCCCCTAATATTACAATTGCTAGAACACGTTGTCATCTTTTGCTGCTACTAGTAGCGAAGAGTTGGATTAAAATCAACTCGGTGATATACCGTTATTACTTAATTATAATTATGGAAAATTTTAAATTTTTATAGTGTTAATATTAGTTTTTAGATTTTAATAATATAAAAATCTCTGCTTATTTATTTCCTAGAACTCTTTATATTAGTCATGCCCAGATGAAACATGAGTAACAACTTACATTCTTAAATATTGTTAAGAGAAGAGACACATTACACATTTTAAGAGTTAATAGTGTTTGTAATTAACATTAATTTTTAAATAACTTCATTTTTCTAATTGGATATTAAATCAATACTTAATCTATTGAAGGTCTTGTTGATTTAGAGCATGTTTGTTTTAACGTTCAAGGAAACGGAACCGAACAATAGAAAATGAGAAAATTTATCCTACGTTCTAATGAAGTTTTGTTTATCTTGAACGACGTGAATAATTAATTTCAACCTTTAGATTTTTTTATTTTCCCAACTCTATTTTCTCAATTACAAACCAAACATCCCCTTAACGAGGATGAGAGCAAATGTAGAAGGGAAAGATACGATCTAACAAAAGGAGGTTGAAAAGTAGCATCCACCTTTAAACTACCCAACACGTCTCTTTACTTTCTCTTTGAGTTGATTCTGACCCACTCTTGTTCAACTTTTCTTGCTCTCTAGCAAACTAAAGAAACAAAAAGGACACTGCAAGCTCACTTTCAAATTTTTTATTTTTTATGTTCTCAAAAAGGAGAGAAGATACGAATAAATTTTACAATAATAACTAGCCAACTACATGCAAAACTTGTTTCTGAATTAATGATCCCAAATTTGAATCCTGGTGCTGCAGAAACAGAGATCAATTTTTTTGATGAAAAGGTGGTTGAAGTTTTATGACCCTTTCTATAGGAAGCCAAGTTGAGTTGGCTTTGAAAGTGTACCAATCGGTTGTTGATGAGTTATTCACATACACTTGGCACCTAGCTATTCATTCAGTTATACTTTGATCTTCTGAAATCAAAGTTCCAACAAATTAACTGCTGACGCTGCTTAATAGGGTGAGAAATCAAATCTAATTATTGAAACAATACCTTAACCTCTCTCTCTATAAATTAAGACAAAGTCAACTCATCAACTGTAAGTTTTTTTCAAAATAAAAATTTAAGTATCTAACTAGTTGGGGAGTTCAAAATAAATAAAAAAATATAGTTATTTTTATTTTAATTACATATCAAAATTCTTTTATCTATCCTTAATTCATTAAATATTACATCTCTCTTTGATATACTTTCTCTCTTAGAATTTTATAACTTTAGTGGATTGTTAAATAAAAACAAATAGAAAATATAAACATTTGCTTTAGCATGTGTAAATAAGACAATGAATGATGATTGCTTCTCGTTTAGTTAGTTTATATGAAAATATTAAATTTATCAATTATTTTTGTTAATGATCCGGTCTAGATACCGGCCCCCATACTTGTGACGTCAGACTGATCTCATATAAGGAAAACCGGTGTCCAGGTTCAACGTTACCACACCGGATATCCGTTGTCTGGTCATCCGCCCTAACTCCATGACAGTATCACTCATTTTTGCTGTAACGGTTCTATATTCATTTATACAGGATATTTATATAATTGTTAGCTTTTCCCTTATAGCAAGAGAAGAGCCTTTTGATAACTTATCAACGAAGACACTGTTTGTAGCAAAATACGTCACATCAATGGCTTCAGAAAGTAAGGAGGCGTGTCAGCAGATTATGCGGAAAAGGTGATTATCCTCTCCTCTCTCTAGAGGGTTGTACTCTGATAATTGACCTACCCTCCTGACACATTCTGAAAGTTGAGCCACCTTGATTGACACAATATACACGCAATCAGAGACAAGGGACCCACCTGTATCCAACGTCTCATTTTTTTCTCTTACGTTCAACTATAAGAGGCCATATCAACACACATGCATGGTATCGTTATTCTATCTCACATTTTACTGTTATCACGCTTGAGTATTCATTCAGTTGATACACTCTTCTAACTTGAGCGTCAGAGAATCTTCGCAGGTGGCACCACCTTTCGCCCTCCTACAACGCGAATCGTTGGTGTGAAGGATCTCCAGGACAACAAGACCGGCCTCTCCCACTGAGAGACCGGATTAATACATCGAATATACACAGTTCCGGTGTGTAAACCCTAGAAACACCTGCATCCTTGTGGCTGGTCCCACACCGGATCCTAGACCCCGGTCCAGACCAGTTCAGTTAACTTTCAAATTTACCTAGAAAAAAAGATGTAATTAATAAAAATGTGTTAAAAAATTAAAAAATACATATTGTAATTTTTTAAAAAAAATCTTATTGAAATAACTAAGAAAAACATGATATTATAAAAAGGATAAGAGGAGTATAGTTGATCATGCATGACTAGAATTACTGCTAATCATGTTTGGGAAAGCTGACATGAAAATTGGATTGTTTTCTAAGCAAAGTCTTGGAGTGGCAATAACTTTTGCTCTCATTAATTAACACTATTCTCATTGATGTTAACCTGTTTTCATTCAAATTCAATCAAAAACAAACAAGACATGTGAATCCAAATAATCATGTTTATTGCAAGTCCCCACCATATATAATTTGGGGTTATGGGGCTGTTTACTCATTGCCGATGTTAAGCTATAATCATCATCACTTGTCAGTTTATCAATATTTTTCACGCAACTTATCATTCCATAAATATGTGTATTTATTTTTTTCTTATCTTTTTTAGCAAATTAATAGTATCAGTTGTATTGTATGTTACTCTCTCAGCAGCAGAAAGGTAAGTAGGACCCAACATGAGTATGTGGCCACCTCCACTTCACCAACTAGTTACAGTACCTTCGCTTTTCTTTCTTACAGCCATCAACAACGTAGCGTACAAATCACACATGCATCCAGGTCCAGCACATGACCCACCCTTAGTTTGTTTCAAGCTTAGAATCCGAATCAATATTAACAAACATTTACAAATATAAACCTTAATACATACGTTATGGATTACGAACTACCTTTTCCCAAACCAGAATTCACTGTAAGAAAATCTTCTGATAGCACAGGTCGGCGACGGCTACAATATCAGTTGCTAATTGCCACAAATTTAATCATAGATAGTGGTTAGCGACAAATAAGAATAGGATGATGGCAATGAACAACAAGATTAGTGACCATTGTTGAACAAATGGATTAATCTATGACTGATTCCGTCAGAAACATCTTTTAAATAACGTTTGGTAACAACAAACTATGGCGATGAATGGAGATTCCGTCGCATAGTGTTTCAACCACACGCCTTTTCACCAGAAAATTTGGCGATGGAATGTGGTTAAGAGAAATTCTCATATTTCAATTAGCAACGGGTATGGATAGTTGTCACCAAAAGCTCACCCACATGTCAAAAACTATTAAATATTTTGTGACGACATGATTGGTTCCGTCTCAAAATGTTCTAGCTACGCGTCTTTTCATCTGAAAAGTTAGCGCTAAATTTTGAAATTTCCACGACGAAACTTGATATTCATCACCAATTGGCTTTGAATTCAACAGCATATTGCCAAACCCATCACAAAATTGGTTAGAAGAAAAATTTTCATATTTCTATTGGTAATTGGTATGGATAGTTGTCACGAAAAGCTCACACACGTGTCAAAAAACATTAAATATTTTGTGTTGGCATGACTAATCCCATTGCAAAATTTTAAAGAAACATAACATCTTTTTTATTTTATGAAGGAGTGGGTGCTCTTGTTGCCAAATTTTAACCCACATGGTGCTTTAGACATGGATGTAGCATGAAGAACGTTTCGTCATTAAATTATAAATCCATAAATCGAGCACAACCATCTTCTCCTTCACTTCCTCTTCCCTAACAAACTTGCTTTCTCTCCTTTTTGCCTCCCCCTTATCTCTCCTCTTCTCTTCGGTGCAACCCACAAGCACCACCATTGCCACTGTGCTCCTCTACTCCCTTCTTCATCCCTCGCCTAAGTGCTCCCAAACCCTAAAAGCTCTCTCGTTTGACATCCATCAAGCCTTAGTGACAACGACCACGGTAAATGTTTATTACTCCCTAGCCTTGTCCCTGTCCATTTTCCTTTCCTTCTCCCTTTGTGATATTGACTCTATCTTCCTCTTTAGCAACCTTTTTCTATAGTTCGCCTCATAGACCACCATTGCTGCTGTCATCTTTCTTTGGAGAGGTCACATCTTCTTTTTCTTCTCCCTTCTTTCTCACATAACAAGTAGGTCCACCCCCCTATGTTATACTTTTTTAATTTTACAGTCTTACACACACACACACACACACACATATATAATCTTACTAAAACATTCATATCTAGTCATCTCCTTTGACATAACAATTAACTAACCTTCTTCTTGATGCCACTGTCAATTAACTAGGTTTTCCAATCATGTGCATTAGGGTGGTGGTTAATTATTAATCTACTTGAAAAAATTATGTTTTAAATTGTACAAATAGGTAATGTCTATATGTAAGGTGCTGAGAAAAAATTATTAAATATTGATATATGTGAGTACTTTATATAATTTCAATTTAGTCTTTAATCCCTAATTACTTTTATTACTCTCAAGTTAGGTATCACTTATATCTCTCTTAATTCAAATTTGACAACCAACTTAGACTTAAATTCTAATTGGGATAATTGCTTCCCTTCACTTAGAAAGAACAAATTGACAGAGTGAATGATAATAAGTATAGTTTATAAATTATACTAGAAAAGTTTTCTGGCTATTTTACAAGCTTAAAAAAATATGAAAATGTACGTATTTTAGGGGGAACTTTTCTAAAGTTAAATGGACCTTTAAGGTCCAACCCTTTTCACTTTCAAACTTGATTTTCAAGTTATAAAGGTGAATTGTAATTAGTGTTTAAACATGAGTGAAACCATATAATAGACAATGCAAGAGTGTCATTGTATTCAATCTTGAATAGCCCATGTTGGATAGTTTAGGGATAACGAATTTCATTGAATAGAATATTATGATATTGTTGTTTGAAACTCGATCATTACGGTTGTCATGAAATTAGGTAATTTTGTATCATCTTTAGGTACATGTTTGGCTACAATCTTATTTGATTAGTACATCAAGTTATGTTCTTAAAGATTAATGTGAAATGTTGTCTAATTTTAGTCAATTAAACAATCGAGTTTCAAACAACTTATAACAATGTCCAATGAAATCCATTATTCCTAGATGGGTTTAGTGTCGTACCAAAATAAACCAAGAGTGAAGCTGGCATCGTGTGTGTATGTAGAAATTGACGAGATTGTATTTTTCCCTTAATTCATAGTGTAGATAGATACCCTTGACCATCAAAGATGGATGACTAATAGATTAGATCCAAGGAGGCATATGACAAAGAAGTTTGTTGTAAAAGTTAACAAATTTATTTTGTTTGCTATTGGGAAACACAACTTCAAATGATACTTAAAGTTATATTGTCTGTGCAAGAAATGTGATTGTAGAAAGTTTCAAGACTTGGTTGATGTCATGGTACATCTTCACGAAAGTAGGTTCAAGGATGATTATTATACTTAGCATTATCATTAGGAAACAAAGTCATCGCCAATAGTGGTCAATGTGGCTTGAGTATGGCTATTACAGTGTTGAAGGTAATAAAGATGATTTAAATCCATTTAAGCAATTTGTGATGGATCACGCAGGGCCCTCTATTGATTAATGTTAAGACTTTGGAAAGTGTACCAAATTCTGTTATAGTCTCGATGGGTAAGTAAGAGTATCAGATATACAAAGACTTGTACGATAATCAATAAAATAACAATCTATATTTGCAAAATCACTATAAGTTATATACAATATATTCATAAATCTACAGAAGTATTTGTTTTTGGTGGAGGATAATGTAATGATGATAAAAACATAAAAACTAACAATAAATATAAACAAAAGTGTTGGGATTAGATTTCACTGACCCCTTTTTCAAGCATATGTTATCATACTTAACATGTTTACATAATCAATTAAACTAATGTAACATAAATTTTACTAAATCTGATCCATCAGCAAATAGATCATTACTTGGTTATTAGAATGCATGATTTAAATGAGCATATCCTTAAGTTTAGACACTCTATCGGTAGGCAAAGAGTATTCTTGTTATGGATAGTTATAGCTCTCTAGTGGGGTGGACTAAAACATACAAAAAATCTCTCTTGAACTATGTTTCAATTGATTAGTCTTTAACTGAAATGTGATTGGAGTCATATTTTTGCTTCCTCATTCAAAGAAAAGGGGAAGTACTTATGAGCATTGCCTCTTCTTCAAGAAAGGATTCTATCTTACCACATAACTTATAGAATATAGAAAGGTCGGCATAAGAATCCATATAGTCTGATCCATCAATTTGATTTGACATGATGTAATGGAGAAAAACATAATTAAGCTCAATGTATCAGACACGTGGTTAGAAAGTGTTATAGAATTGTCTAATCCATTGAGATTTGGAATACTCAATCTAGGTTTTCCTATAAAGTACACCTTGGTTCATGAACGGTAAAGATGTTAGAGGTTGGACTTCAGAAAAGTATAGGTATTAGCTCACATCATACTAGTCCTTATAATTATACATGATGATTGAAGCAATAAACAAACAGGGTGAGTGTATTCAGTTCACAAAGCAAAGAAAACAAACATAAAGGAACAACTATACAAAGAATAAGTTAACTAACAAGAATAAAATGTTGTTTTATTTTTTACCATACAAGTCCTCGACAATGATGCCAAAAACTTAATAAAACTTTGGAATGTGTACCAAATTAAGTTATAGTTTCAATGAGTAAGTAAAGGTATTATATCCATAAAGATATTAGTTGTATATTCTAGGTTAATTTTCCAATCTATTTAAGCTTGTTTTGAATAATAAAACCCCTTATAACTAACAAGTTTCTCATCCATTGTGTAAATATTGAGTTGTATGTATAAATCAACCTAATTTTGTGTTTCCTTTACATTTTTTAGGAAAACAAGGCCAAGCAAAGCATTTGAAAAGAGGAATCAAGTTTTTGATCACTCGCCTTGGTAAGCCATCCTCACCTAGGCTCAAAAGAGAAAAAAAAAGGTTTATGTGTCTAGGCGAGCCATGCGGTGTAACATTTTATCCATTTAGTTATTGGGCCATATAAAAAGCTTAATTACAAAATATCAAATGGTGGAAAAGAGGAAACAAAATGAAATAAAGGATTCGTGAAGATTTTGTGCCATTTCACCTTAGATCTTTATCTTCTTCTTGAATCTTTGTGATTTTCATGTGTTGATTCACTTATAAGTTCTATAATATGGGGTTAATTTCTTTTCTTGTTAGGATTGAACAACCTTAGCAGGCTTATGAGCTTGTAAATATTTTGGCTTATTCTATGTAATTGATTAACGTTATTAATTCAATTTCTTATTCTAATTTATGTTTCAAATGTGACAATGATTCATGTGTGTTTTGATTTTGTTAAACGAACATAACACCACCATGCCATTTTAGATCAAACACTTTAATAATGAACCCATTATACAAGAACATCACAACATTAAAACCTTTAGTCAATCTATGTATTTGCTACTCCTTCCTCCTACCAACACTCTTTACACTAAAAAATGCCTTAACCCAATCCTTAGTTATTTTTAATAACTTGGTTCTCAATTATTTTAAATACCCAATTATCATAAAATTTCCATTTCTATTGATTTAATTTCGAAGAACCTTAAGCCATTTCTTGCTTCTTTATCTAAGACTTAAGTCTTTATATCACTTTAGTAACTAAAATCCCTTCTTGTTTAAAAACAAATTTCTCTTTAATTTCATTTACTAGTTAAGAAAATACTTTTATAAAACAAATTTCTTTCTAATTTATACAAAAATTCTACTTGTACTTAAATCTCCAATTATTTGTAAACATTGTAGTTAAATTCTTCAATTCATCCAAGACCCCCTTGAAGTTTTAGCGTGTAAACATTTCCATAAGGCTCTTAATGGGTTAAATTTATAAATAACTCTTTAAAACAATTTTGTACATGGAATTTATTTAAAAAGTCTAAGACTATTTTGATTTAGTACTAAAAAAATTCTAGTTTTTGACATCTAAAATAAGCCTTCAACATTTCCTAAAAATTCTATTTTTATCACCTTTAAAATTTTGACTTTTTATACCTGTCAGAAAATTCAGATTCAAATTCTTACAACCATAACTATTAACACTTGTTGGTCAAACTTTTGACACCAACATTTTTCTGATTGTTAGCACCATCAGTTTCAGACTTTTAACACCTGTTGTCTTCTTTTAACACCATTAAAAATTAGTTTTCAACATCTCAAAATTTCTATTATAACACCACAATATTTATTATCAAAATTTAGAAAGTCATTTCTCCATCTCCAAGCAAGTCACGGCTGCATACCAAGTAACACACATATACTTCCTTATAGTTTCTAAATCACTTTGGAAACACTTAAATCATCAACAAGCAAGAAATTTCACCCCTTTTAACACTTAACAAATTACAAGATCATCACAAAATTACCAAGTATATATAAATTTTGGTCATCACACCAAACACATGCATAAGGGTTCTAATTCACCAAGGGTATCATCTAAGTCATTTTCATGCATCTTTAAATCACAAAATAACTACCCAAGCAAATTCACCCTCTTGGTTATAGCAACAAATTTGCATAAGATTTTCTAAGCTCACCAAACTTTCAAGATCTCTAATTTAAGCATGCATCCTTATTCAAATTACTAAATCAATACGCATTCCACCATTTCCACTGAATATACACAAAACAAGATCAAGGGTTTAATTTTCACAAAAATCAACATGCAAGATTATAATCATGTAAAATTCATTACAAGAACTAGATGTGTGACTTGGATCAAGTTTTAATGGGTCATGTACCCCTTTTTACCTGTGATGCTTATCTCAGGTTTGAAGGGAATCAAAGGGGATGCCATTGCTTTGTTCCTAAGCTTCTTGAACAATGATCTTTGGCTCCAAAAATGGCAATAGTAGCTGCTACCATGGTGAGATAGGAAAGAAAGGTTCTTCCTTTTGTTAGGTGATACCCGTGAGCTCAAAGAAGCATGAAGGGGGAGGATTTTTCAACTCTTGAAATGGTGTTAGATCATAGCAAAAGAGATATGCAAAAAGGTTTCTAGTAGTTTGGAGGAAAAATAAAGGACATGCACAAGAAGGGGTCTTAGGTTTGAGGCATCAAGGAGGAGAGTTAGGGTTTTGGTGATGCTCTTTAAGGAGAAGAGATGATGCTTACGGTGAAAGGGGGAATGACAATGCTAGTCATAAGGAGTAAGAGGAGAAAAAAGGGAGGTGGTATCTAAAGAGAGTTAGTTGGTAGTGGTGTGTTGTTCAACGAGAGAAAGAAAAAAGGGAAGGGAAAAGAATTGTCTAGAGAGCAAGAGAAAATGGTAAGTGAAATGAGAGATGGAAACTCTAAAAATTGAAAGAAAACACAAGTTTATAGAGAAGGGAGAGTATGAATGTGTACCATGGAGTAGAGAGGAGATGATACACAAGGTTAAATATTGCAAGGGTTGTGATTTTAAATGCAAAATAATTCAAATAAAGACATGCAACCAATAGGAATAAGGTTTGTTGCATGGGAAATTTAAATTTAAGAGACAAGACATGAAAATATATTAAAATATATGAAAAGAGATTTTTGAGTATTTGGTTTAGCTTTTATATCAAAAAGATTACAAGACCATTTAAATAATTAAAGGAAAAGCTGTCAAGAATTAAGGGTATTATTACAAAATTTATAATTACTTTTAGGATGGGAATTTGGAAAGATGCCCGACATCAAAGTTGGAGATCACATTTTTCCCTTTAAAATAAGCTAAAGAACATAAAAATTTGATATAGGACAAAGGAGATATGGTAAAAGTATGAAAAATTGCCTGGATTATTTTTGAATCAGGTACAACAACCTTTCTTTCAAAACTGGGATCAAATGGTTGAGATTTTGCAAAACTGGTCAATATTAAGATTTTAGATATTTTTCCCTTCTTTGAGACGAGCTAAGGCATAAAAATGTTTGATATCGGTAGAGGAAGATATGCCCTGAACACTAAAGGTTGTCCAGAGCTGGAACGAAACAAGTCAACACTTAAAAATTAAAAGTTGGCAAAATTGGCAAAGAATCAATTTTTGGAGTCTTCATGAAAGTTATAGATATTTGAATAAAGAAAATCATAGAAAAATAATGGATTAATTTTGACCATAGACAAAGAATCTATGATAAAAACACTGACAGGTATGCAGATAAATCAAAGAATTAATTAGGTGCATGCTTATTTTTCAAACTAGGCCAAATGCACAAGGAACCGGGATTTAGGATCAACATAAACATTGCAGAAGGTTTCAATGCAAATTTTTGAAACTAGAACCAAGGATTTTTGATGTTGGGAGAAAAAGTTACATAAAAAACAATCCAACAGATGCAAGGGCTCAATACTAGAACAAGGCTTACAGGAAGTCGGGGTCTAATCTGACTTTCAAAAAATTTAAAAATAATCACCCAAGGTATATTTAATTAAACCTCAAGGTACACTTTTTGTTACTCGATCTAGTTCCCGGTCCCGTTTTTGGTTTGATTATCCGATGGGCACATCCTTCAAGGTATTTTCTAAAATTATTATTCCCATTTTTCTTATTAAATCACCCAAATGATTATAAATTAATGACCTCCCATCATATTTTATTTCATTTAATCCACTTAATCACCAATTATTCACCAAATAATCAGCATATGCATATTATTATAATTCATCCTCAAACCTTATCACATAACTGAGCCTCTCTGCCCTTATAATTATCACATATTTTTTGGCCGAAGCCCATAAAATCATCAATATCAGTCACCGCATCACTGGCCGCAGCCACAAACAAAAATAATTACCCCTATTTAACACTACCACACAACCAACTATCCCTCAGGACCTTCTGAAAAAGGTTAGGATGTTACACTAACATTGATTAAAATACAAAAATCATTCAAAAGTATTCAATACATAGATAGAGAGGATAGGTTACACTTAAACCCAATAAAAAGAGGGTTTAGCTACACATTTTTATGAGAGCTAACCTAAAAATCAAAGAAATACAAAAGGATCAATCAAAAATGAGATGAAAAGAAGGAAAACCAAAAGAGATCCCTTATCTTCGAGCTCAATAATATGATAAGGTCATTCAAAATGAAGATCTAGATGTTGTGCACCATATATCAAACTTTGAGCTTGGTCCAACATTGAACAAAATGGCAAGAACAAGTTTACTATTGTTGGTCAGGAAAGAAAATAAAGTACTCTCTCTTTTTCTTTTCTTTTCTTTTCTCTCCTAAGGATATAAAAACACTTCTGAACATGTGAAAAATAGTTTATAAGCTCAAAATTACGACAAGGCTTCAACTAACCACAGTAAGGATAATTTTCTTATTGAACGGGCAATTAACCACCAATTTAAAGGTAAATTTTGCACAAAAAATAATATCAACCCTTTTAGGTGGCCTTTGGGAATGAAACATAGAGGTGTTGTTGCAACACGGCCACTCGAGCAATAGAGTGATCAGTCGAGCTATTGTCCAAAATTTTGATGCATCTACTCGAGTAGAAACATGACCACCTAGTGGCACTCAACCTCGAAAATATGATCAGACTATTCAAAATAAAGATCTGTATGTCTTGCAATAAATATCAAAATACCAATTCAATCTAATGGTGAACAAAGTGTCAATAGCAGGTTTACTATTATTGGTCAAGAGCAAAAAATAAAACACTCTTTTTTTCTTTTCTTTTCTCTTATAAGGCAACAAAAACACATCAAAAATACTTTATAAGCTTAAAATTGTAGCAATGCTTCAACTAAACACAATAAGAATAATTTTCTTGTTAAATGAGCAATTAAGCACTAATTTAAAGAAAAATTTTACATAGAAAATAACCTAAAATTGGCATCTAATGAGTAGCAGATACAAGAACAGATGTAGGTGGAAACTAACAACAATATTGGAAAAGACCAAAATCCTAAAGTGAAACACTTTTATGACATGTTGGCTACAACTTAGGCTCCACTATATGAAGAATGTGAGAAATACAATTTAAAGTTATAATATAGCATGTCTAAGGGATATTTTAATCGCTTGGCGCAGTTTATGGGTGACTCATTGCTAAGTGACAATCGAATGCCTTTCAATATCTACCATACAAAGAAGTTTGTGTTTAAGTTGGTGTTAAGTTATGAGAGGATCAATTATTCTCTAAATGGTTGCATGTTTCCATAGGCATTTTCATGTTGTTCTATGGTGGATGTACATATAAGAGTGTTGCGAATTACGTGGAATATGGAAAACAACATCACAAGACTTTGAACCAGGGAATTTGGTGAAAAAGATATTTGTGAAGCAAATGTGGTATTTTTTAATATTACCATGCCTACAACAGTTATATTCCTCATTGGCTACAACCAACTACATGCGATGACATTGTGATAATCAGAAAGAAGAAGATATGTTGTGCCATCCGTCAAATGGAGAAGTGTGGAGGCATTTTGATAGGACTTACCTTGATTTTGTTGTTGAACCTTGTAATGTTAGACTTGATTCATGTTTGGATGGATTTAATTCATTTAGAGTATATGAAACAACTTATTCATGTTGGTTAGTCATTTTAACCTTTACCATTTACCTCCTAAAATTTGCATGAAACAGGAGGCAGTGTTTCTTTTTGTAATTGTTCCTAGTACATATAATAATACGTATAATTCGAAAGCCAAGATTGGTGTATTTATGCAACATTTGCAGAAGATTTAAAGTTATTATGGGGTGATGGCATCAACAAGTATGTGTCATCAAGGAACAATTTCAACATGAGAATTGTTTTGATATAGACCTTAAATGACTTTATAACATATGGTGTGTTGTCTAGGTGGTCAACAACAAGGAAAATTGCATGTCTAGTGTGCATAGAATGTTATATTGGACACCAACTTCCAAAAAGCAACAAAGTATCATTCTTTGATTGTCATAGAAAGTTTTTGCAACATGCCTATCCTTACAGGAGAAATAAACAGTCGTTCATGAGGAATAAGGTTGTGAATGATGGGACTTGGTTTATCAGTTAAGTAAATTTGGCAATCGATTTTAGAGAATCCTTTTATTTGGTAGAAAAATAAAGAAGTTACTAGAATATGGTAAGTAACACAACTAGATTAAGAAAAGTATATTTTGGTAATTTGCATATTAAGGAAAACATTTACTTAGACATAATATAGATATGATGCATATAAAGAGAAATGTATTCATGAATATATTCGATACAATTATGGATATCAAAGGGATGATGAAATACATAGAGAAAAGTTCCTTGGATTTGCTGACATTCTATTTAAGAAAGTAGTTGGAATCGAAGGATATTGAAGGTGAAAATTGTTAAAACCAAAGGTGAAGTATGCATTTACTAAGCCCCAAAGTGATGCCATATGTGAATGGATTAAAAAGTTAAAATTGTCATATGGGTACTCATCAAATATGTCACGGTGTCTTAGACATAAAAGAAGCAAAGCTCCATGGCATAAAGAGTCATGATTGTCATGTCTTCATGTAATGATTACTTCTAATTGCCTTTAATGCTTTACCCTAGAGCATTTAGAAGCCACTTATTAAGCTAAGCCAATTCTTCCAAGATTTGACATGCATAACATTACACAAGGTTCAATTTTAATTAGAGTATATTTTGATTGTGCTATATTAGAGTAGATATTCCCTCAAACCATAAATCCTAAACCCTAATGCAATTAAAGATAATTAGTCTTAGAGATTGGTTAGTCGTTATAAAGACTAAAGCACACAATGTAATTAATATAATGTAATTAGTCCAATTGATAATCCTTAACAAGATATCCAAGAAGGCATTAAGGACTTTCATGTATTATTGCAATTTGAAAAGGATGTGTACATGGGTGGATTAGTAGATATTAAGATGAACAAGTTGATCGAGTTATAATTACAACAAACACAGAAGTGGACAATGATGATGTTGAACACAATAATTCAAATATCGAATCAACACACAAGAGTGAATTTGTTGACACTAATACTAATTAGGTATTTTATTAATAATTTTCTCCTAACTTATTATAATTTGTTGGAATTTATTTTTGTATTATTTGTGTTATAGATAGCTAACAATTCATCTACTTATGGTCATCCGTGATTTAGTTAGGGTTGAGCACATGGACATTGAGGCCCTACTACCATGGGTACACCCAGGCACCCATACCTGCCCAAGCTATTATTGTCCCTGATACTGCTTCTTCTTAGGTTGGTGTTGAGCCTATTCCTTCTAGTGCCCCTTTCCCACACACGCCCTCATCTATTTCCCAGTCATTTGCCCTTTATATGGGCCCACCCTATCTCGTTCACTAAAGATCCAACACACAAGAAGATGTGAATCGCCCTAGGAATGAAGTTAAAGTAAGTTGGTAGTTTTCATTAAAGTTTTACATATCAAATTAATGTTGGTAATTTTAACTAACCTTAAACTTTTTTTATATTGATTACAACTTTATTCCTTTTGACACTGATGTCCCCTGATAAATGACTCCGACCATAAAGGAGAAATTGGAGGCTCTTTTTACCGACTGAAGCAAGGTGGACAAGGACACATAAGAAATGTGGTGGAAGGAGTTAATTGTAAATCCATTTTTGTATTGGTACTTGATAATTGACAATTAATAGTTGAATTATTCAATATAGTTTATAGTTGATGATTGGATTCAATTTGAATCATTTGTAAATTGTACTGGTAAGTTTTTTTAGTTGTTTTGTGAAGTTATAAAAATTTTGAAATGTCCTAGTCATAAACTTTGTTCCTTTTTTTCAAAAAAGAATTAGGACTTAGAATTGTTTTTAAATGTTTATATGGAAAATTCAAGCGGTTTCCCGAGCATCAACTTAGGATAGACTATTTTTCCCTATAAAACATTAGATAATGGGCCCGTTTATTTAAACTTATTTTTAAATACTTTTTAAAAAGTACTTTCTTTATAAGTACTTTTTTAATATGCAGATCAAAGTTACTTCTTAAGTTAAACTGAAACCTGCTTATTTTTTGCTTCTGCATACTTTTAAAACTTTAAAAAACATATAAAAATTTAAAATAAGTACTTTTTAATTAAAAAATACTTATCTCTTAAAATAAGTTTAAACAAACAAGCCCAATATCAAGAATACACTGAAGAGAGAAGAAGGACAAGGGTCATTGGATTCCTCCTAAGGTCCTAGAGGGATTGAAAGCCAAGTGGGCTGATGAGAAGTGGTAAGGAAAGAACAAGATAGAAAGAGGAACCGAACACCAAATGATGGTACAGTTATACACTAGTAGCTCGATTTTTGTTGTGTGCCATAGAGAGAGATTGGTAACTACATAACTATTTCAATATGTTTCTATACAAAATAAGAAAATCTATCTATTGCTAATAATTATTCTTTCATTTTTCTTAGTAGGTTGCTAAGTTTATAAGAACCTTAACGCCTTTGATGTCATGTAGAGGTCCGAGATCAAAAGTGGTGGGCGAATAAGCAAGGCAGATTGCTGTAAGTATTTATTTATAAGGAAATTCATTTTTGATTCGTTAATGTTGCTAATATTTTCAAATTCACTTTGCAAGAAGAGTTTAAGAGCTGAAAGGCAGACAATACCTCGACTAGTGTAGAGGTGGAAGGGGAGGATGGGCATGGTGAAGAGTTTGTCACCTTTGATAGCATCTTGTTTATCGAGGTTGTAAAACGTGTGAACAAAAAGGGGAACGTGTTCAAGTTAGGGCAGTTTAGTTGAAATAGGTTGAAGTATGTTTAGATCATTGAGAATATGAATAAGGAGTTGGCTACTCAAGACGGTGTCATCCATGGTTGAGGAGCGATTTGACTAAGTAGACTGGGGAAAATCCAGAATTTGAAGACTAGTTATCCAAATCACAAATACATCCTTGCCATTGTCGTTGCTCATCTTAGGATCCCTGTTGACCGCCTTTGTTGCTAGATTTCTACATCTCGGGATTAGCCTCAGCTGAGTAGGAATAGCAGACCACAATGTGTTCAACTCTCCCAACACATACAAGATGGCAATTGATTCATTAATTTTTACTTTTTTGATATTACTTTTTACATTTTTGTTAATATTATTTGAATAATTTATTAAAATTATATATATATATATATATATATATTGATTAGTTATTTCATTTATCGACATTTAAAATTTATTAATTGAATTGATCATGTGAAATTTTAAAAAAATGAATAGGTAAAATGTAATACGGTTCAATGTTTTAAAAACCAAACGGGTGAAGGCATTAGTTTAAGGTTCATTGATTCAATCATGGTTGAACTACAGCTAAACTAGTGATAATGTATATATTTTTAATATAATATAATATAATTAATTATATATTAAAGAATTATATAAAAATAAGTTAACAAAGAGTTATATTACACGTTATATAAGATAAAATAATTGATCAATAAAAAATAATATGTAAATATTACATATGAGTCTATTATTTATTTAAAATATTTTAGAATAGATTTTTTAAAATATAGCAAAAAATGAGATTTTTTGGAAAAAGAATTGGCCCGTTCAACTTGGTTTTCAATACCGATTTTTATCATTTTAATCGATTTTGAAACCTACCAATTTTTTACTTGTTTAAATCAATACCTTGACTAATTCTATGTCCGACTGGCTGAACCGGCTAGTCCGGTCTGATTTTTATAACATGATACACGTTAAAAGACAAACCAATAAATTAGTGACAAATCTAAACAAAGTCATTAAATAAAACCTAAAAATCAATGCATGTCAACCTGGAACGACGTTTTTTTGTGACGGAATATTGACAACAAATTAAAATTCTATCAAAATACCCGTGGGTGATAGATACAAACACCACGTCTAAATTTGAAATTCAAATGGTGATGGATAACAAGTCATCGCAAATTCAAGATACACAAGGAGAGTTTCTATGTTTAGCCACCGACAGAAGGTTCCGTTAGTTAGTAATAGGGTCTGATTTTTTGTTGCCAAAAGAGATTAGAAAGGGCGACAAAGAGGTTGTTTGGTTCATAGTTCACTACCGTGTTCCGTTGACCCACCTTCGTTCTCCTCCATTCGTGCAACGACGTTGTGTTTAGGTGTTTTGACCGCTCCGTTCTCCGTCGATGTAACTCCATTTGGGTAGCCTCCAACTTTGTTCTCCCACAGCTCTATTTATCTTCCTTTCGCCCAACAGAGTCGAGCAAAAGACATTGTTACCCTCACCAGGACCTTGAAAGATCCGTCTTTGGCACCTATTTTTTCATCCGTCGCTCGATCTGAAGGAAAGTCCAGTTCATTGAAAAATGACTTATTAATGACAGAATTTGCTAAATAATTTTTTTTCTAATAGTGATTTTCAACCCTTTTCAAATTTAAATTTATAAAAGTTTCCGTAGGGAATTCGAAATTCTTCAAACGATATATAGTTACAAATATACCCTAAAAAAATATGTACTTTGATATACAGATGAATAAAGACCAAAATCTATCATGAAATTTCCTTCTAATTAATAATGTCATTTTATATACAGCTAGCGAATAAGATGCAATAAATTTCATTGAAATTTCCTCTAATTTTATGTAATATTTTAAAAAATATTTGATATTATTTTCATACATATAGATCATCAGACAGTGAGATTGTTTTATATCATAATTAACCATTTCGAGTTCAAGTTTTTAACAATACAAGTGTGTTAAAACTTATATGGATTATTTTGCCGCTTAAAGAAATCTTTTAATAATACAATTGTGTTGACTATTCTCACTGAAAACAAAGGCATTCCCTGTACTATTGTCATTGGAAAAAAATACACGCACACGAACTCTATTTTAATTTTTCTTTTGGTGGGCGAAATCTTTTTTTATTTTGTAATGATGTTAATTATACGGAAAAAATATCTCTTCATAATTTTCGTATATAGAAAAAGGACACAAACGCAACCTGTAAACTTAATAATAAACAATCAAGTTCCAATTACAAAAAGATAGAACGGTCACTACTAAATAGATCATTCAAAAGATTATTGAATTAGGCTGAACCGGGGTCAAGGATCCGGTGTGGGACTACTCACGAATGTTTTCAGTTCTCAGTGGTTTGTACACCAGTTCAGTGGAGATCTGGTATTATGTCCCCTATTCCAGTGGGAAATAAGGGTCTTGAAGTCCTAGAGATCCTTCACATCAAGCTTTCGCATTGAAGAGGAGGCGAAAGGTGGTATCACCTACGAAGATTCTCCGACGCTCAAGTTAGTAACCAGAAGAGGAATTCAAGGTTATCGAGCGTAAGTTTGAGAATGAGTCTAACGTACCAGAGTTTGTGAAAGTGTGGGTATTTATATGTGTGCATGCGGAGAATGAAGAGTCCTTTAGGGTTGGGGGACCATTCGTACAATCTGTCAGTACGATTCTGACACACAACGTGGGTGCCTCCGTGTTGCCTACGAATGTTCCCCCGCGACGGTACATTGTACTGTTTATCGGGTGACACAGATGCTTTCTAGTGTGCATGGTGCTGACTAGGACTTCTAGTATGGAAGGGTATCTGATACGAGTTATAGTCTGAAGGTAGACCTGTTATACCGGTATACAAGTGAAAATGGGTGAGATTACCCTTCTGTCCATACACTGGTATCTAGACCGGATCAATTATGATTCGTTGCTAAATAAGTTTTCCAAACATATGGTGTGGCATCAAATCCATTTTACAACATATATCATTAGTTTTTAGTGATTAAAAATAATTATTTCTGAACAATATAGTTATCAACATATAGTCATTAATCTTCTTTTTTTACGAAAATAGTCATTACTCTTTAAAAAACTTGTTTAGTTATTGATATATACCATTGCATGTATTATAATACTCATACAAGTACTTAAGCTATCACAATTTGTAACAATATAAGTCTCATAATAGCAATCTCACAAATACCTATGATCATTGGTATAAATAAAAGAACTAGTATCAATTAGAGATTAAGAGATTCGTCATGGGCACACCGGCTTATGCCTACAAAGGTATCAAAAATGTTTATGCTTTCAACAACTTTCCCCGTATTTTATGAAAAATTACTAGCACAGGCCACATAGGACATAATCACCACTCAACTCTATAAATGAAACTTATTTACTACAATATAAGGTTCATTCACCAACACATTGCTTGAGCTCCAATATTGATTATCTGGTGATCCGGTCTGGATACCGGCCCCCAATCTTGTGACGTCAGAATGGCCTCATATAAGGAAAACCGGTGTCCTGGTTCAACTTTACCACACCGGATATCCGATGTCTGGCCGTCCGTCCTCATCTCACGACTGCCCCACTTATTTTCTCTATAACGGATCTTTGTTCATTTTCACAGAACATTTACATAACTGTTGGCTTTTCAGTCACAGCAAGATAAGAGCCCCTAATAACTTATCAGCGAAGATACTGTATGCAGCAAAATATGTCACGTCAATGGCCTCAGAAAGCAAGTGGATGTGTCAGCAGATTATGCGGAAAAGGTGATTATCCTCTCCTCTTCCTAGAGGATCGTACTCTGATAATTGACCTACCCTCCTGACACATTCTGAGTGTTGAGCAACCCTGATTGACATAATGTACACGCTATCAGAGCTAGGGGACCCACCTGTATCCAACGACTCATTTTCTCACATACAACTATAAATAGCTCATTTCAATACACATGCAAGGTATCGTTGTTCTAACTTACACTTTACTACTATATCGCTTGAGCATTCATTGAGTTCTTACACTCTTCTAACTTGAGCGTTGGAGAATCTTCGCAGGTGGCACCACCTTTCGTCCCCCTGCAACGCGAAACGTTGGTGTGAAGGATCTCCAGGACAACAAGACCGGCCTCTCCCACTGAGAGACCAGATTGATACATCGGATACACACTGTTCTGGTGTGCAAACCCTAAAAACACCTATACTCTTGTGGCTGGTCCCACACCGGATCCTAGACCCCGGTCCAGACCAGTTCATCTGGTATTGACTCGAGCATTAAAGTGTTTTTGCAAGTGACACCCTATTTATCGGTGGTTGTTAGACAGAATCACACTAAGACCTTAAGATCCTAATTGGACTCTATGGCACAATACTGGAAGCCCACTGGAAATGTAAGAGATAAGAACCTACATACTGGTACTCACACCAGAAGTTTATCCTCTTATACCGAATAGATCATTAGCACATCTAGTGGGATACTCTAAAGATATCCCCACTTTTGCAAACATTTTCATGGACGTGAGTCAATGTTTGGGTACTTTGGATGACAATATGTAAGATTTAACGCACATGGTTGGTGGCCGAAGCCTCAAGGAGAGTTCGAGTGCCACAACCTGACCCACACGATGAGGTCATTTAATAGCTCTGAGCGGAGTTACAAGAGTTGAGGAAAGAACGGAGTCAGCATGTAGACAATTGATTGGTCATGCAACCAAAGGTTTCACCTACTAAGCCTCATCTCCACCCTCTCACCATGACGTCTCAACATCACCGAAATACTCCAAGATTCCAACATATGGCAAGATTAATAAGAATGCATACTGGAGAGAGTGTCACACACCTGTTATCGGAATTTGCAAGCCTTTAGTGCATCACCTAGATATAACTTTTACATCTCGTTCATATGACGTATCATGGAAATTATAATTTCTAAACATCTCAAGCTCTGCAACCATTATCCAATGGAAAGTATAATAATGAGATTGATCCAAGCAAGCACTTGGATGCCTACACAAACAAATCATTGTTCCTAGGAGAAAAAGGCAGTTTCATGTGTAGAATGTTCCTTAGAACCTTGATTGGGGAAGCACTTAGTTGGTTCAGGGGCCTATCGACAAAGTTAGTTAAATCCTATGTTGATTTAGCAAGAGCCTTTAGAGAGACCTTTATCATAAGAAGGGATGTATCAAGAACATCTCAACCTTGGCTAAGATCAAGCAAGGTGAGGCAAAATCCTTAAAGGATTTTTTAAAAAGACTTTATAGGGAGGAATCCATGGTTCCAAGATTAATAAAGCCCATCCAACTCCATATAACTATCAAAGGCATACAACTGACATCATCCTTTGCTTTATCCTTGGCAAAAAGACCACCCCCAACTCTAGAGAAGTTTAGAGAGAAAGTAGCAAAGTATGTGGGTCGTGAGATGCACCTCATAACAACAGAGTCAAAAGCACCCTCAGTATATCGGCTCCAAAAGAAAAACCTAAGCAAGAAAAGACTCCCTAAAAGGACAAGGATAGGGACTTCATACCCCGTCTCAAGGAAAAGAAAATCTTCAATTTCAATCATTACACCCTTCTCACAACAAGACCAAGTCAAATCCTCAGAGAAGTAGGCTTACCAAGGTTCAACATGTACAATGTGAGGAAACTAGTACCAATCAAGAGGCCTGGCAACCCAACAAGTATTATGAGTTCCACAAGTGTAACATCCCTGACAATTTAGGAAAATTATGTGTAGTAGAAAATATTATTTTTGAAATTTTTATGAATTACTGGACAATTATGAGTAATTAAATATTGTGAATATAAATAAAAATCAGTTGGTTGGTTAATAATAAAGTGAAGACCGATTGAGAGAAGAGAAGAGTTGGGGGGGGAACCCTTGAGCGAATGGGTGAAGGAAAGTGGGGTGGTAACCGGTTGGGAAGGTTACCGGTTACCCCTGGACTTTAAAAGGCTTCTTTTCCCTTCTCTCTCATTTATCACTCACACACGCGAACTACTGCTTCTCTCCCCTCTTCTTCGTTTGCTTCTGTTCCTGTTCATCTTCTTCCTCCTCCATCGCTGAGTTGCATGCTCTAGGAGAGAACCCTGTTTGCATCAAAACCGAGTGTTAAGCTCATTTCCGTGACCGTGGCCTCAAGGTAAGTCTATTGATCCGTTTACATTTCTGTTTCCCTGCCCCTTTCGTTTCTTTGGTGACTGAGTGGCCATGCATGGCTGTGTATGGGCCTGTTTCCCACTCCTCTGGTGAGTGTGAGCTCAGAGGTGGTCCTTAGAGTTGAGAATAGTATAAAGCTAATGAGTTCTGCATTCTGACCCATAGGTAGCAGTGAAGAAGCTGGTGCTGCATTCGGAAGAGAGACTGTGAACCTAGTCCTAAGAGGGCGTAACCGACACCAGGAGTAGATTATAGAAGCTTGGAACCGAGGTAAAGGGGGTGTTCGGGTGATAATTAATTAGAATAGGACATGTTGTGAGTCCGAGACATTAAGTTGATTGTGAAAATGGTATGATGATATTACTGAATGAAAATTGTATGTGTATGCGTATGTATGTGGGTGTGGACACCGATCGGTTGTGGATCATGTGTGTGGCTTGAGATAATTATGTTGAGTTTGAAATATTTAAGGTTGTGAAGATCGGTGTTGTGGCAATGTGAAGCCGGGCTTGACAAGCAGGTCGCCCATGTGATGAGTATGTGATGTTATTAATGGCCATTTGTGATGCATGAGAAATATGTATATATGATTATGTGGTATGGGACAGCCGATGGTATGTATAGCCCCTCATTTCCGGCTCCCGTGGTTTTTGTACCCAGTTGAGCTACCCAGTGGTCAAGTAGGACCCAGTGGTCGAGGTGGAGAGTCAAGCAGGACTCGGTGAACCAAGCAGGGTTCACGGGGTGTCAAGTAGGACCCCCAGCTGAAGGTCAATCCTTTAGTATCTGGATACTAGGCGTCAGTTGTATGAGAGTCAGTGGTGATAACTATATTATTGATTGTGATGTGTGTGTGTGTGATTAATTGTACTTACGAGTGCTGTTTGTTACATTTTCTGAGTATGAGTTGTTATATTGTCGAGCGGAATTTATTTCACTGAGTAGAAATTAATTCATTTGATGAGTGATTTGCTAAAATTACCAAATGAGAATTGTTATATGTACAGAGCGTGATTAGTTATATTGTTGAGTGCAATGTGTTAAATTTACCGAGTGTGAGTTAACTGCCGTGTGTGACTGGTATGCTGAAAATAAAGCAAACGGACAGAGTTTATACTCCTTTTATTATTTAAATTCTGTTCTAGATTAATTATGATGCCAAACACTCACCCTTGCTGTTGTTTTCTATTTAGTAACCCGTGACAGGGAGGAAGCCGGAACCCTGGAGGCGTGCCAAGTGGAGGACCGATGCCAAGGCCTGAGTGACTTAGAATGAATTGTGTAATATATACATAGGTGTATGATAAGTTTTCTGAGTGTGTGGTGTCACATGCTGTGTGCTGAAGTGAATTGAATCTGGTGTGAATCTCTGTTATATTATGATGAGTACTTACTTTCATGTGTGTGTTGTAGCCAAATCGACTCCCGGATAAATATTTCCCGAGAGAATTGAATTTATCCTTGTCCGAGTGCGGGCTAGTTAGTCTGATGTTTGTCCGTCTGCGTGTATCCCTCGACCGTTCCGAGTGAAGGAAGAGTAAAATACTTCCGAGTGAAGAGAGGGTAGAATGTCTCCGAGTGAAGAGTAGATTCCTTCCGAGTGAAGGTGAGTAAAATTCCGAGTGTTATACCCGAGAGTCTTTCCGAGTGATATGAGATTGAATAAACCTTTTCTGAGTGATGTATGAGTAAGATGTTTCTGAGAGAGAGAGAGAGAGAGTTGACCGAGTGAACCCTTTTACCGAGTTAAACCCCGACTTGTGAGTTTTCCGGGTAGGCCTGGTTCGCCAGGTAGTATTCGCTCAAGCGAGTCAGAACTCGCTTAAGCGACTCCCTCGGTTTTCGCCTAGCGCATCAGGGTCCCGCTCAGGCGAGTGACCTCCCTGTCTTCTTTTTCTTCTTCTTCTTCTTTCACTGTTTCTAACTTCATTTTATTCAATGATGTATTTTCAATCGGATATTTCTTGCATACGCTTTTATTATTGTACTTAAGTACTATTTTATATTAAGACTAAGTTAAATCAATCCTGATCGATTATTATTTTCAATATGTTTAAGAAAAGTAAATATTATTTTATATTAAGACCTACATTTTTATCAAACGTGAAAAATTTATTGTGTAAATGATTAACCGGGTGAAAATAAAAGATAAATCGACTTAGGATGTCACAACAAGTAGCATGACCATATAACTACTGAATGTTGAAAACTCAAGGATGTAATTGAAGTTTTGATTAGAGAGGAGAAGTTGAAATAATACATGTTCAAGAGCAAGCTTTATGATGACCCTGACTGGAACGTTAAGAAAGGAGAGATATGTTCCCTAACAGTAATGAGGGATGAGGTACCCAAAAGGATACTATGGCAGAAAGCTTAAGTCTAAGGTGGTAAAATCCATAGAAGAAAAGAAGTTCCCATAACCTCCTCCAAAACAGAAAAGGGAAGTCATAGATATCATTGTTGGCAGATTTTGAGACATGGATGATCATGCCTATTCAAGACAAACATGACAATAGGTCATTCCGAGATAGAGTTTAGACCTCTCCCATCATATTTTTTTGATGACGATTACTACCCTATCATTCCAAGTAGTGATGATGCAATTTTGATCAAGGTTGTTATAGCCAACAAAAGTATGATAGAGTGTTGGTTGATCAGGGAAGTTCTTATTTTGTAATTTTTTATGAATGTTTTAAGAAAATAGACCTAACTTATATGGATTTACAACCAGGATTTAACAACATTCAATGGAGCCAAACAACCCATTGAAGAGTACCTTAATACAAGAATTACTTTTGAAGGTGATCCCGATGCAAGAGAGGTGAAGGTGAAAATCTTGGTGATTAATGCTAAGTATCTATTCAGTGAGTTCCTAGGAATGCTAACATTAAATTCCATGGAAGCTATTGTGTCCACCATACATTTGCTTATAAAGTTCATTGACAAGGGTAACAAAGTTTTATCAGTTTAAAGTGATCAACAAATGTCCTGGTGTTGTTATAAATTGAGCTTACAAATGGTGAATGAGAAGGTCATTTTTAAGAAAATGAAGCTGAATAACGATGGAAATCGGCTAGCTCTACCAACGTAATAGATAAGGACCCAGGAGAAGAGCTGAGGATTGATCCTTTTAATCCTTCTAAGCACTCATTGAAGGGAGGATAAAAAATATTTATGCTTGGAGATACAGTTGAAATGGTGATGAATATCAATGAGAAGCTCACAGTCGATATGGAGAAAAGGTTTATTGTGCTTCTCCAAGTATATGAACATCTTTTTACTTGGACATCAGTCAACATGCTTGGAATTGCCCAAGTTGGTTATGCACCCTGAGACGAGGTCAGTTGCACAAAAGAAAAGATGTGTAGGCCCAGAGAAGTAAAAGACAACTTGTGAGCCGACAGGGGAGCTTCTAAAAACGGGATTCATTCATAAAATTCGGTAATCCTCAGGGGTTTGAAATGTCATAATGGTAAAAAAAAAAGCCAACGGGAAATGAAGGATGTGTACAGATTATGTTAATCTGAATTGGTGTTGTCTGAAAGACCTACCCACATCCACTTGCCAGCATTGATTGAATGGTTAACAATTCTTTTGGATATCAGTTTCTCTCATTCAAGGATGCCTATTTTAGTTACAATATGATCTAGATGTGGGAAAAGGATTAAGAGAGAATTAATTTCATCAATGAAAAAAGTGTGTTTTGTTACATTGTGGCGAGATGTCTTTGATGTGACCATCAAGAGTTCCAGGAACCTGACCACCTACGTCCATGGTAAGAACTTACGAATCGTGGGAATAGCTTTAACGAGTCTCACTGGTTGTATCAATGAACTATCTGGTAGGGGATAGTGCAACCAGTATCAATACCAGTGTCCACTCTCTTATATATCACATCGGTCCAGTGGGGATCTGGTATTATACCCTTAGTCTAGTAGGGAGTCAGAAGTCTTGGTGTTCGATCTCCGATTATCACATCAGTTTTATCGCATTGATGAGCAAAAGATGGTGTCACCTATAAGGACACTCAAGTTAATCTGGATACTTAATATCAGAGCTCATGTGTAAATCAGATAAAATAACCTATCTTGGTGGGTCATAAATAAGAAATATTTATAAAGGTGTGTGACAGTTAAATCTCATGTGGCATTATGTCAGTACAGATCCGTAAATCACGGGAAAGTTGACATCTTCACAGACATTCCTGACACCCTTTATAGACTAGTTACCAGTGTGCTCCTAACAAATTCAAAGACTTCAATCATGAGATCAAGATCGTGTTGAAATAATAACCAGTGTTACGAAATACCCACCGTGGTGGTCTTATGCTTCAAGCGACATGTATCTGGTGCCACACTGGTAAGTGTGCAGTCCAGATCACCACTTATACACGTAGCAAAACCATACATGTTCACAAGACATGCACTTCAAACGGACAAGCTATATAGAGTAACTCAAATTATATATTACATTTGAGATTCTCTGTTTAGCAAAACCAGATTGGAACAGGTTGTGCATGCTTTCTTCCCGCGAGCCCACATTGGTAAGGACACAGGATGGAATATTTTTATTTATTTGTTAACATTATAAGAGCTCTAAGATTTAAATTTATGATCATGCGTCAATTATTAAATCTCTTACAATTAACTTATATTTAATTAATACTATCTAACATTTTAAACTGCAACTTATCATGCGAATAAACCTAAATTAAATGGACTAAAGATGCTGTCATTTTATCAATGACCAAGGTTCTGAAAAATATTAATCCAAATAAATTGATTGAGTGAGTGAACAGTATATAATTTTATGAAACAGAGACCAAATTAAATTCAATGATTCTAATAACTTTCGGAATAATATTTTCGTGCGCGCGCGTATAAGCTTTAGGCACATCACCCCGTGCTTTTGAGGAAGTATAAAAGATGTAAAAGTAGCAAATGATAAAATTTTTAGGTAGGTGATATTGGTTGGTTTGGGGAACAAGTAAAGGTTACCAAGCTTAAGCCAAACAAACTAGTAAGCAATTAACACCATGATTTTGGTGGTTAATTACTATCATAATTGGCGGTGGGTAATCATGTTTTATAGTTTCCTTCCATTTTTAAGATAAAAAGAAGTTGAAAATTATTAAACAACTTCCTAACCGTGATTATGATCTATGAATCATATTATTCAATGATCCGAATAAGTAATGTTTTATATATGTAAATATTACTAAGAATGTAAAAAATGTTAGGGTGTTATAACTTGGTAAATGTGTTTATTGTTGTCAAAACCGAACCGGTTTGGCCGGTCCGATCGGTTAAACTGTGAACCGTTTAGATGACCGGTCCAGATCAATTCTTTAATACTATCAGTTCAAGCACGGTTAAACCCCAGTTTTAATATGGTTTTCATGAACCGGTACCTTCACCGGTTCAATGACCGATCCGGTTCTAAAAACATTAGTTTAAACAACGTATGAGTGAAATTAAAACAAATTATGAAGTGATAGTAATTTGTTATAAAGAAAGGGTGGATGTACGTTGTTGGGTCCCAAACAATGAGGGGTTTGAGTTGTGTTTGGTAGCGACGTAGGGCAATAAATTAAAGGTTGGTTTGCGTTTGGATCCAAACTTATTGAGTATGGCTATATAACGGGTCCCCTCCTCCATTCTCAATCTCAGTTTATCCCATTTGTGCTGTCTGTTCTGCTCTGCATCTTAAGCAGAGTGTAGAGTGTGTGTGTATCCGTAGCATAATAATAATCAATAAAAGATGGACACAAACCTCGTTTTATTGGTTGCTTTAATATGTGGTGTAGTGGCTGGTGTAGGAGGCCAGGGCCCCTCCACCTCTCCATCCTCCTCTCCGGCTCCTCCCACTCCCCAAGCCTCTCCTCCGCCGGTTCAGTCCTCTCCTCCGCCTGTTCAGTCTTCTCCTCCGCCGGTTCAATCATCTCCTCCGCCGGTTCAGTCATCTCCTCCGCCTGTTCAATCATCTCCTCCGCCAGCATCCTCTCCACCTCCCGCAGCCACACCTCCGCCCGTTCAGTCATCTCCGCCACCTGCGTCTCCTCCTCCAGCCTCCCCACCACCAGCATCTCCACCACCGGCATCTCCTCCACTGGCATCTCCTCCACCGGCATCTCCACCACCTGCATCTCCTCCTCCATTCTCCCCGCCACCTGCAACCCCTCCTCCTGCCACACCTCCACCGGCGGTTCCTCCACCCGCGCTCACCCCTACGCCTCTCTCATCTCCTCCGGCCACTTCGCCGGCTCCGGCTCCTGCCAAGGTGAAGAGCAGAGCACCTGCATTGGCACCAGTCTCACCATCAGAAGCTCCCGGTCCCAGTCTCTCCACCATCTCTCCCTCTGGCAGTGACGATGTAAGCAACTGCTTCATTCCAGATCATACCTTTATCTCTATACTACTACATTTTGGAATACAAAACTTTAACACTATTCCCATCGTAAGCTAATTAATTTACAACAACACACGTTAATACTTTTTTATTACACTTATTGTTGTTTCACATAAATACCAACTCTTGCACAACAAAGACAAAACTCATGCATTCTTTCCGTATTTTTATAATTAAACTATACTTTGTAAATAGTTTTTTTATATTCTCATTGCATCATAAATTATCGTTTATTGATTTAATTCGTATTTGTGATTCTTTACCAAAATATTGATTTCTAAACTTAAACAGAATTAGATACAGTTATACATACGGTTGGCATACTAATAATACAAAACCATTAAACTTAAGAAATTAAGCATGCTTCTAATATGCAAATACTAACATGAACATGGGTGGGCTCCAACCCTTCCCCCAATTTTGTTAATACGACAAATGTTCTCTAATATTTTTATCATTAACTTATGCAGTAATTATATAACATTATGTTAATAAAGTGGTGTGTTTTGGCTCTTGAGATTGCGTTAATTAATTTGTTGCAAATAATTAAATTAATGAGGTTTTGTTTGTGGCATTGCAGAGTGGGGCTGAAAGGTTGTGGTCATTTGAAAAGATGATTGGGAGCTTAGTATTCGGATGCGTTTTCCTGTGGTTGCTGTTCTAGAGAGAGAGAGATTTTTCTTCCCATCGACGTTATTTTCCTATTTTACCCTTATATTATTATTATTATTATGGGATTTTATTACTGTGTTTGAGTTGTTATATACATTGCTTGCATTCTTGGGAGATTTTATATTTGTATTCCAGGGCAGTTCTTTTGTATGGCACTATTGTTTAGTTTATTGTTCCATTTAACCATTTTCTTCCATTTCATTCTTTTATTAATTACACTATACATTTATGGCAATATCACATCTAATCTAACACTAATTAATCAACTACTAATAGCAAAGTAATTTAGTTGATGTTGTAATTTGAATTATCAATGCCTAAAGTTCCGGATCAGCGGTTGAATTTGGGCTCACATAAATAATTTTATATCTCCTACCTGTCAATTCAAGGAAAAATTAAATATTTTTTATTTCTTACTTTTTAAAATAGTAACATTTAAAATTTTTTCAATATACTTTTAAAAAAACTCAGTTATCTATTAATTGTTTCAACTTTCGGTGAGGAACATTGTCCATTGCTGTGACGAGGTTTATTGCTTAAAATAATTTTATACAGAAAATATCGCATAATAAAATTCTAATTTAGTTGCTTAAAACCATTAACTTATATATTCTCACATATGCGAGGGTGGTTGTGATCCATGATATGTATTTAATTCCTTTTTTTCTAAATAGTGGTATTTGAACTTTGATAGTTGAAAAGTTTAAACGTGTATAACAGACTATTTACCGATTGGTATGTAATTAGAGAAATAAAATTATAAAAATAAAAAAAATTAAAGGTTAATATTGATTCTATAGGCTGTTGGAGATAGTTAAAACTCTGTTTGACCATATTTTTTATTTAAAGTGAAATCAATCTCAACAGAAACCAAACACCCACTGTATCAATCCTAAGTAGAAATAGACAAGAATACTATTTTAATAAAATGTATCATTGATTTTTATTTTGACAGAAATATCATAAGGAATAATGAATTTGTTTCTCCATCTTTTTGCTACCAAATAAAAATTGTTCAGATATTTAAGTTGAAAATATTTATACAAAATCCGACGAAGAAGTATTTTATCCGATCAAAGACTGAATATTATTCACCACGGGGTAGAGTAAAATTTGATTTTCCATCCTCTTTTAAAATTTGGAGTTTTTCCAATTTGATTGAGTCCTTTTTTTTCTGTTACTATATCAGGTTGCATAAAATAACAAAGCTTCATTCATATCATTTGATTAATCACCAATCAGGAGTCCTTTTTTGCGTTTTAATCAAGATTGAAACTAAAGAATTTATGTTTTACCTTATCATAACTTTTTTTTGGTAATATATCTTTTTTTTACATAGGTTTGTAATGTACGATGTACCTTATCATAACTTACTAAAAGGTTACAAATATTTATTTTTTCAGTGGAAAAGGAATGAATGACCATTTGATCTTATTCTTGTAGAGAAAGTAAAAAAGAGGGCAGTGGATTCACTGGATTGCAGTGAGTAAATTCGATCCGAATCTGCAAATTGATCTTGTCCCTAGGCTATTTCAATTCATACATACACAGTGAAATTCGGAAATCATCTGCAAGGGAAATGCTTAAAGCTACAAGTAAAACAAATATCAGTAGTGGGTTTAAGGAAATGAAGGTTCATGTGTTCAAGCACTTCAAATGCCGGTTGAACCTGTATAAAACGCCCGACACTAGGTTTGCAGTGACCACAATTCCCCTATAGTGTATTCTTTTTATTGGAGTTGTTCTTGATTGGAATTGATCCTCGGACCAAAGAGCAACCTCCTGGAGATCCCCTTCTCTCCAACATATGCTAACTGTTGTTCCTCCACGAGCCTTCAGCCCTTTCACAGAGCCATTTGGCCATTTCTCCCGAGGAAGCGCGGGGAGTAAGAATAGATCATCCAATGTACTCTGAACAAGCATTTCTGTAACTGCCGCTGCAAAACTGGCAATGAATGTATATCAAGTTAATGCTCAACCTATAACTGCTAATTTGCCTTTATAAAACTGAATTTTGGGCTTAAGAAAAGTCACGTGCAATATAACACAAAAAATTGGCAAGTGGAGAACAAAGGTCTAATGATTTCTGTGATGAAATGATAATAATATATATATTTGAAAGAAGCAATTTGACTCCAGGTATGTTGTTTTGGCATGAAATGTATTATCATCTGATTTAACAAATGCTTAGATTAGATGCCATATTGGCTTTCCAAAGTTGTAAATAAAAGCTTTTGTCAACAGTCAAGTCATCGATAATGCTACCGACTTCAGTGCAAATAAAGACACAAACGTATCACTTGGATGGGCAAAATATTTTAAGTTAGGATGCTACTAAAAATACAAGTTACCCGAAGTTTGCATCAATCTGAAATGGTGGGTGTGCAGCAAATAGATTACTGTAAAGTCCACCATGAAATGGTTTCTCATTATCTGGATCCACCAAGTTGATTAAGCGCTTGATCATCTTATAAGCCCTGGAACTGTTTTGGAGACGTGCCCAGCAGGCAATTTTCCATGTGGTAGACCATCCTGGACCCTCCTCTCCTGTTTGAAAACATCACTTAAAAAAAGAAGCAAGTAGCCATTATAGCTTGAGCTTCTAGCACAGCTTTTTATTTATCTTTTTTTTCCAGAAAAAAGGAAATGTGCTTCATATGCATATAATTTCCTTCTGCACAATGACCTTTTCCCCCAATTTTAAACTCCTGTCAGCAAATAGCTTTATAGACTATGTTGTCAATGTTTAAAATCTGGGATCGACCAAAAAGGTACAAAGAAGAAACCGAGCCAGCAGTCAATCAGAAATCAAACAAACAGAAATCTCACTAGAAGTTCGGCAAGACAAGGATGAGTAATCTGTAATCTAATTATTCAGCTCATGCAAACCTCGTTTATAAAGGCTTTCCTCAGCAGCTTCAAACAGGGCTGGAGTTTCCTTTAAAGTGATTGTATGCCCTGGAAACAGGCCAAATAGATGTGAAAGGTGCCGGTGATGCACATCCGGATCTTTGAAATCATTCACCTGCCTTCCACAAGCAAATCCATTTTCTATCCAGCAATTTAGTATATCAAAATTAACCATTAAATAAAGTGGCATGCATCTTTCACATTTTTAATGAAAAATTTAATACCCATTCCATAATGGAACCGTCCCTGGCAATATTAATTGGACGTAGCTGTTGTTGAGCTTTACGAACTTCTCCAACAATATTATCCTTTGTTCTCTCCAAAACCTGTTTTAGAAAGACATCTTAAAGAGTACATAGAAATTTTGACTAAACACTAAACAGAACATGAAATTTTTTATAATGCATATGCTTGGTTAACAGTGTAGCAATTTTACCTCGGCAGCAGAAAGAAATGCGGAAAATACTTCATTTATTATTGCTATATCCATTGTTGATGACTGGCTTACACAAGCAGGCTCACCGTCGGGAGCAATAAAATAATGCTCAGGGGAAGTTGATGGATTAGTTTCAAGATATCCCTCACTGCCTTCAATCAGCCAGCTCAACAGAAATGACACACATCTTTCCAACAAGGGGTATGCTTTATTTTTTAGGAAATCCTATTAGAACAATTACATGATTCACATCAGCAAAATCTTCCTTTGTAAGTTCCAGGTGAATGGTAGTCCACCCAAAATTCGTTTTAGCTCACGTTACACAATCTGACAACATCATCCTCACTTACAGCGTTTAAAGATTGTTTCAAAATAAAATTTTCATTCTTTCACATCCAAAAAGCAACTTTATTTAACAGCATCCAAATAAAAATTTTCAAATCTTTTTTATAAGCATCTCTATATGAAGTCATTCTTCAATGTGTGTGCGTATCTTTCCAAAATCCTTCCAAATAGAAAAAATTATTCGAAAGTAAAACCACAAAAATGACAACACAACATCCTAAAATGATAAAAGTTTAAAGGAATCTTCTAAAGGCTACTGAGTTTTTAACAAATTGGGTTTGTGTGTCTATTTCCAATACCTTAGTGATTGATTTGATTCAGAATTCAGAAACTTGGATGTATCTCAATATTTACCTCATCCAGTGTGTAAGCATAGTGCTCCCATAGATGGGTACAAAGCCATGCTCCACCCATTGGCCACAAGGCCCACACAGCATCACCTTGACCTGCTGATGTTCTTGCCCATATATCTGATTTACTATGAGCCACCCAACCATTTGCTTGGTAGTTCACCTACAGTGTCCAGTGATTGAATGAATTCATGGGAAAAAACAAAAATAAGGGCATCAAGATGACCCAAGGCAGTCTAACATTGGCACCAATTATTAGCCACCAACCTTGCATGAAAAGGATGCAACAAGTACAACTAATTCAACTACACCTACTAATTTAACAAGTAGTCATAGTTAGTTACTTCAGAACGTTCGTAAGTCAGTTGTATGACTCGACACACAATTATAAGGTTTTCCTTTCTATCTTCAGTTGTATTTTTGGTTAGGAGACCACATATATGATGTACATGTATCAAATTATTACAATTTAATTTTTATCTATTCTGCAAAAAATTTTACACCAATGTATGGTTAGCAACATCTTCAACTACTAATCAGCCAATGCCATACGGTTTCTAGTTACGAAACTTTTTTAACAAAATTCCATAAAACAGACATCTTGGAATATCCATCATCCTACATTTATATTAAGTTTCCTACAGTTCTGTTTAGTAAAATGGCCTTACAACTTATATTATAACATGTAACTATGACTCTTCAAGTAACAAAATTTTTTCGATAGCTTATTGTAACAAATAGTTTAACAAAACTAGTTTAAATTATGTTAAATGGCTTGAATGAACATGTAATATGAAAGGTAAAAGTTGTTTTAAAAAAAAGATAAGAATAAAAATGATAACTGAAATATTAATGACAAAACCTATATATGTTATATCAAGAAGTTTTTAAAAGCTTGAAAAGCTATAAGCTCTTATTTTATGTGTATTAAACAACCCTACTAGCTTTAAAAAATTTATAAGCAACCTTTACTAAATAGATGCTACAAATAAGATTGTAGATACTAGTTGTTGAATACTGATACTTTAAAATTATGCTAAGTTTATGACATCATACTTAATTAAAATGTCCTTCAATAAATACTTACATTTGCTGTTTTACTGCCGTTCACAGACAGAAAGGAAATATAATCAAACAGGGGTTCTTGACACTCGCTAAGATTGCAAGGAAGAGCAGGCCAGTAGTTCATTTCAAGATTGATGTTCAAGTGGGGAGCTCCGCTAAAAGACAACTCAACCATTATTTAGTCTCAGATTGAAAAATCAATACAAGGCTGCCTTGCAAATGATGGTGCAACAAATGTTATAAATAAAAAGAAAATAAAATAGAGACCTGATCAATCTTGACATCTAATAATAGATACTCTTAAATTTGGATATAGGGTCTAACTCAATCTTAAAAATTAGTTTAGAAGATGAGAAACCTTACATACTTTTAACTGGTCTTACCACTAGTCATTGTCAATGTGGGACTTTTAACAGATAGAAAGCCAAGCAAATCATTAATAATAAAAAATAGAAATTGAATGTGAACATACTCCCAAACTGGATCAAGATCTTTGTTCCAAATTCCTTGTAGGTTTGCCACCTGAGTTCCAGGGCGTGAACAAGAAATAAGTAAATAACGTCCATATTGAAATAGAAGCTCCACTAAGGATGGATCTTCATCAGTGCGAAATGATTTCACCCTGTCGGAAGTTGAAACTTGTGAGACATCTTCCATGAGATACAAACCAGCTACAGACGATGTAAGCTTGTGCAGTTCCAAAGACCCTTCTTCTTCTGATATATTAGGAGTGCTTCCCATAAGCCGCAGCGATACTCGATGAAAAAGTTCCTGATAGTCATTCAAATGCCGTGCATAAAGATCAGAATAAGACAGATTGCCTATGGAGCTCAATGTACCGAAACACTCTGAAGTTGGATCCTTTGTAGAATCTGAAGGCACAGTAAACGGCCCAGTGAAGGAAGACGAAGCAACAAGAAGCAAAACAGCCCAATCTGAAGCCTCAACCTTCAACTTGTTACCATCCAAAACATTGATGACACCATTTGTATCGCCAATGCTCAAATCAAGAATTGCGGAAAATTGAATTCCATGTGGTTTATCTCTTTCATTCCTTTTGGCAGGACAGGCTCCCTTGATTATAATTTGATTGGTGCCATTTACATAAGTTTGATTAAACATGTTGCTGTGCAGAGAAAGAGTGAATGAAAGTTGAGCAGGTTTACTGGCAGAAATGCGAGTGACAATGACTTGATTGGGATATGAGGCGAAGTGTTCCCTTTTGAAATCGACATCTCCAAGGGAATATGTGACCTTGACAGTTGCAGTGTCCAAGTCGAGCTCTCTGAGATAAGCTTGAGGGTGAGAATGGCCACCAGCGAGATGCGAATAATCGAAGTCTAAATTGATATCACCGAGAAGTTGGTAGGCCTAGGCACGATGGGGAAGAGAATGAAGGTGAAGGAGGGAAAATGATGACATGAGATGATGGAGAATAAATGGGATACCTCGGATGGAAGATTTGTACTAGTCAAGTGAGAAGCAGCAGCGGTAGCTTGGGAATATTGTTGAAGGCGAACAAGGTTTCTAATCTGAGAAAGTGCTTGTGGAACTTTAGAATCGGTGTACTCTGCGGGAGTCCCAGTCCAGAGGGTATCCTCTGAAGTGAAGAAGAAAAGTATAAATGTGAATATGAGGGAAATGAAAAATGGAATGGAGTTTAGAGTGCCAACAACAACCAACCATTGAGGTGGATGATTTCGGATTGGATATTGCCGCAGACCATGGCTCCAAGGCCTCCGTTTCCAATGGGAAGTGCATCGGTCCAGTGCTTCCCACTCTCTCTAAACCTAATCTTCAAATTCTCCATTACTCCACTGTTCTGTAGTTTCATCCAAAATCTCTGTAAAAGCTTCGCTGATAATAATATATTAATATTAGTGCATCTATTATGAATATTTTAATAATAAGGTGGATGTTCATCTTATTCTATAAAAGGGACTCCTTCCCTTCATAAATTGGGCAAGAAATTGAATTGGCTGAAGCTTCATTCCGTTTCTTTGTGCATCCTTTTTTCTTTCCTTCTTCTATATAAATTTCAGTTATTTTATAACATCTTATCGGCACGAGATTCTAATCGACTAGTCTACAAAGGTAATACATGATTATCATTATCATTCTTGATAATTTTAATTTATATACTTCATATTATTTATGTATATATTATAAAAGTTAATTTATATTTTAAACATTCCAGAAGAATGTATAAGATTATATCTATATCATAAGAAATATAGGTTCCTGAAAAACTTATTTATAAACATCCTTATAGGTATAAAATTAATAGTCAAATAACTCAGAATTCTTAAAGAATTTTTGAAAAATATTTATTAATAGTTTCTAAAGAATTATAACAATCTAAGAAAATTGAAGAAGTCACTTCCGATTATATAATTTCACTACATTACCTTTCATTTCCATTATTTGTTAATTTTCATTCTTACACCTCCTGATTCCATTAGTGTGTGATTATTATATTATTTACTTACTGTACTACCTTTCATTTCCATTATTTGTTAACTTTTTTAGAATACTCTTTTCTTTAATATCATTGAAAAAAATTGCGGATTGCCTAGTATTCCACCAATTAGTAAACCAATATTTCAGACATTTCTTAACTGTGAAAGAGATGCACCAGGGCAAAAAGACTATAGATGTAAGATATAGAAGGGGAATGAATGTTTTCTTTTTTGCCATTTTTTTCTTTAATGAACTCAACTTCACCTCAGTCGTCAACTCTATATGATAATAATCCTACTAACTCAATTCTTTTCTTCATTTTCCCCACCAAACCAGTGACATTCCTCTTGCTCTAATTCTAATTTTTTTATTTAATGCCAAGTTAAGGTAGAATTTTGAGTCTTGACTCTTGATTTGTGCTTTCATCTTTTCTCTTGAAAAATTCAATAACATGCATGTGATCTTATGGCTGTTTCTTGTAAAAATTGTGACCTTTTTTTCCTTGCCTTGGTTGCACGTTTGGTTTTTAGGTACCGGAGGACGATCGGTGGACGATTTCGAGTGATCGATGAATTTTTAGCGACCAACCCCTTTTTCCTCCTTAAAGTCGTGAGCTATCCTTGAGGTAAGGGGAGTCTCTCTTCACTTAATTTGATTTCTGGTTGCCAGACATTAGTGCTTGATTATTAAATTATTCTGCTGATACTGCGTCTGATCCATACATTAGTGCGTGATTATGCTGATTGCTATATATTTTATTATTAGCATGTATATGACTATGAATTGCTATATATTTTATTATATTACCTTTGCAATTCACGTATTATTGAGCTTTGCTGGGCTGATTATTATTGCTATACATACTGTGAATTCACGGGTTTTGAATTTTAATCAATTGCTTTATGTGCTATGATATAACATGTGCCCGTGGATTATTTTATAAAATTATATAATTCATTTCCATGTATTGTAACTTAGTGCTTTGCTCACGGGGAAGATATATTGCTTTACTAAATTAATATTATAAATTATATAATAGTGCTTTGTTCGCGGGTTAATTTTCCTCTTGTAATGCGTCCATTGATTGATTTAATATTAATATATGTTTTAGTGTATTGTAGCTTCACGAATTATAGATAGCATTAATAATACTTCTATGCTTTGTGCTTTATAAATAATATAATATATTTTATGAAAACTTTTAAATTTTACTATCGGGTTACTCATGTGGAATTTTATTTATACTTGTCTCCTTGTGGCTGAAAAAATAATAAATTACTTATGCAAAATTATGACTCCCGTCCAACTGTAACTGCTCTATTCTCAGAAGTGAATGTAGCAACACATGATCATTATATTCGTGGTCGTGGTCGTGTTTGAAATGATAATAAATCATTTCTATGGAAAAATAAAGAACGTATTGAAAAAGGAAAAGATGTTCAAAGTAGCAAGCAAACCAAAAATATTTGTTATTGTTGTGGTAGTCAAGCTCATTGGTGTCAGGTTTGTCGCACACCAAAGCATCCGATTAATCTATACCAAAAATCTCTTAAAAATAAATGGAAAACAATAGAAATAAAATTTACTAGTATGGATGATGTTTTTACTCACTGTGATATTGATGATTTCTTTACTCCTCCTGAATAAGACATTGACCACTCAGTTAGAAAAGGGAGTGCCCATAAATAAATTATTTTATGTTTTATATAATTTATTTTGTTATAAATTTTCTATCAATAAAATTTTATATTGAAAATTTATTGTTGTTGATCTGTCCCCGACCGGGGTCTAGGATTGATAAGTGATTTAGAACACAATAAATTAGATTTAATTTATTTAAGATTTTAAATCATTTTTACACTATATTTCCCTAATATTCATGATTTATGCTTTCTTTCCACTGTATTCTGCTCAGGTATTTTTATTTTGCAGGAATTGATATACTTGAGACTATTAAGGACATATTTTTGGAATAAATACATGCAAGGAAAAATGGATGACAAAAATTCATATTTTTGAAAATGGTTTCATGCTATTAAATTTTTACAAATTTGGAAAATAATTTTAAATTTTTTTTTACATTAACTTCAAAGCTTGAAAAGTTTATAGAAATTTTTTATTTATGTAAGCTTTGAGATTTCCATTTGTAAAAATTTAATATAATAAGAAAAGAGCCAATGTTCATGCAACGAAGGAAATACCAAGTTTTTTAAATTTTTACTTCAAATAGTTTCATGACAATTTTGGTTCCATTTTTGCCTAAGTATTTTCATATTTTAGTGCATCTCCAAAAGGTAAGAAAAATGCTTCAATTTGTTAAATAAACATGATATGAAAGTGCAGAATTTTTTCTTCCATAATTTCAAGACTATGTCCCACCAAATAGTTTCAAGTCAACAAATTCATCCAATTTGGCAAGGCATTTACGTTTTTGGCTTCTTGAAGGAAAGGAATTTGCTTCATTTATTTATCTTACCATGGTCCACAAGTGCTGAATTTTTCCTTCATAATTTCAAGAAGGTACCCCACCATGATTAACAAAGCAAACAAGGCCTCCAAATCATGCAAAGAAGTCACGGTTATACCACTTCAAAAGCAAGGAAATTTGGTTTTTAAAATTCAGCACTAATGCATCAAGTTAGCAACCACTTGGACGGTCACATGGTGCTGATTTTCCACCATCAATTGCTACATTTAAAGTGCATAAAACAGCCAAGAAACAGCCCCCCTTTGCCAACGTGAATTGCATCAAAATAATGGACATATTGCTTTTCATTTTGTATAATTAATTGGCTCCATAATGCAGAATTTTTTATGCAGAATTTTTGCTTTCTAAACACTATAAATAGGCCTTAATTCTAAGTGTTTAGACACCAATTCACTCCAAGAACATCTTGGGTAGTTCCTAAGTTAAGAGACACAAATCTGAATTTTTACATTCAGAAAACAGTGGGAAACAGCAGAAATTACGACGGGAAAAGCAGTGGTGGAATTACTTCCGGGCTTTTTGGAGAAACCCGTAGGTCTTTCTTTTACTGTATCATGTGTTGTATGCTTTGTTATTCTTTTACTATGTGTATGAATTTGAGTTACTTTATGGGTAACTAAATTTTTATCTTGGGAAAACGGGGGTACGATAATATTTTACGTTGATGTTATTTTGACTTAAAAGTAAATAAATTTCTATTTTCCATTTAGTTCAAATTTTACTTAATGCTTTTAGTGATTCCTAACAAGAGCCTAAATGGTAAAACTATGTACTTACGGGTATATTAGTAAGTTTAGGTAATTAATAAAATCGAGAGATTTATTTTTACCGGAAAGCTTTGAACTAAACCTAAGATTTTTGAGATGCTTTTTGTGACCTCGGTAAAACCGTGAAAGTAATCAAAATTCTTTTGAGGAAGTAAAAACGGGATTTTCATAAAACGATAATGGGCCTTTCTTAGGATTAAGCAGCGCTTTCTGTAAGTTAGGTACATTAATAAAAATCCGAGAGGAAAATATTAATTGGCTTTTGGAAAATTCGCCTTGGAAAACTTAATTTGATTTTTGTTTATAAAAGGTTAAAATTGTCAACGTAGAATAATATCTTAAACCCCCGGAATCCCAAGATACTCTCTACTCTGTTTTTTTACCCATAGTAATTTTTTATTTTTACTGTAAGGTAAAAAAAATTTTACTGTTAATTTTTAATTTTTTCACAAATACCAAAAATTGAAAATCAATTGTGTGGATAATTAAATTTTGATATGCCGGTACTTTGAACACAGTCCCTGTGGATACGATAATCTTTTATATTACGCGACATAACCCGTGCGCTTGCGGGCCCTGTCAAGTTTTTGGCGCCGTTGCCGGGGACTGTTGTCCCTCAAATATCGGCAGTATTGAAATTCGATTAGATCATACTTGTTAATATTTCTTTTTATTTTTATTTTGTTTTATTTGTTTGATTTATTTCTTTTTGTATATTTGTTTGTTTTTAGTGTTTATTTTATTTGGTTTATTTTGTATTTTGTATTCTGTTCTTTTTTCTTTTATTGTTACTATTTTTGAATTTCTAATTAATTGTTCTGTTATTTTATTTTGTTCTTAAAATTTTGTTATTCTATTTTACTTTACTGTTGTATATTTAGTGTGATATTTTTCTTGATATTGTTCTGTTCTTTGTATTTGTTTATTATTGTTTTCTTTTTCTTTTATGTTATTTGTTTCATTTATTTCTTTTTCTGTATTTTTATTTTAATATTTTATTCTGATTTTTATTGTTTATTTTATTCTGTTTATAATTTTGTATTTTGTTTATTATTTTGCGTATCTGTTGCTGTTTTATTTTTTTATTTTTTTTTTGTGATTATTTGTTTTTATTTGTCATTTATTTTCTTTTTATGCGACGAAGCCGTAGTGTCGATCTAAACTTAGGATTTGACCCTGAGATAGAACGTACCCTTAGAGCTTTAAGAAAACAACAAAAACAAGAAAAAGAAAAACAAATGGCAGACCAAAACAGAGCCTTAAGAGATTTTGCTGCTCCAAGTACAAACGGAAGAGGATCTAGCATCCTTAGACCCACAGTGGAGGCTAACAATTTTGAATTGAAGCCTTCACTACTCTCTATGGTTCAGCAGAACCAATTCGGAGGATTACCCTCCGAAGATCCAAATCTTCATCTTCAAATCTTTCTTGAATACTGTGACACCTTGAAAATGAATGGAGCCACCAATGATGCCATTCGCTTGAGACTTTTCCCTTTCTCCTTAAGAGATAAAGCGAGGGCGTGGTTATACTCTCTTCCTGAAGGATCCATCACAACTTGGGAACAACTATCCAGTGCTTTCATCAATAAGTGGTACCCAAGAAATAAAACTGATTTGCTAAGAAAACAAATAATTAATTTTGCACAAAAAGATGATGAATCCTTGTATGAAGCCTGGGAGAGATACAAGGAGATGCTGAGAGAATGTCCTCACCATGGGATAGAGAGGTGGTTGACAGTCCATATTTTCTATAATGGACTAACTTCCACGCAAAAGATTTCTTTGGATGCTGCAGCTGGAGGAGCCTTCATGAGCAAAAATGTGGATGAAGCCCAGAACCTGATTGAGGAGATAGCCCAAAACACCCACCAGTGGAATTCTGAGAGAGGATTACCTGCTAAAACACCAGGTAAGTACTCTGTTGATGCTCTTTCCCTACTTTCTGCCCAAGTTGAAGCATTAACATTAAAACTTGATAAGATAGGGTCAACAGGTGCTGCTAAGGTTGTTTGTGAAGTTTGTGGTGTTTCTGGACATGGAGCTACGAATTGCCATTTAGCAATGACCCTTAATCAAGAACCTGAAATGCATCAAGTAGATGCTATTGGAAACTATGGTGGAAATTATCAGAGTAACTACAGACCTCCACAAGGTCCACCTGGCTTCCAAAACAGGCCATTCCAAGGTAATCAGAGTAACTACAAACCCCAACAAGGACCCTATATTCCACAAAAATCAAAGCTAGAGTCCTTGATGGAGACATTTGTAGCTACTCAACTTAAACAAAATGATGAATTCTCTGATGCAATAAAGAACTTAGCTTCAAAGGTGGATTCTCTTGCCACCCAAAACAAAATATTAGAGAATCAAATCGCCCAACAAGCCTCCTACTCTCAAAGAGCACCAGGTACATTTCCTGGAAAACCTGAAGCTGGACCGTCCAACCATACCATGGCTATCACTCTTAGGAGTGGTACTCAATATGATGGGCCCGTTGGCAAGACTACAAAGGAGGAGAAGAAAGTGGATGAATCTTCATCTCATCCAGTGATTGAAGAAGAGAAACCACAAGAAAAGAAGGAGGAGGTTAAGCCATATCAACCTCCTATTCCATTTCCTCAGCGCTTGGCTAAAGCAAAATTGGACAAACAATTTGGTAAGTTTCTTGATGTTTTAAAGAAACTGTATATCAATATTCCCTTCACAGATGCTTTGCAGCAAATGCCTACATATGTGAAGTTCCTGAAGGACATTTTGTCCAATAAAAGAAGACTGGAGGAAGATGGTACAGTGGCACTTACTGAAGAGTGCAGTGCTCTAATTCAAAGAAAGCTTCCACCCAAGCTCCAAGATCCAGGTAGTTTCTCTATTCCTTGTATGATTGGTGACATGAATATAGATAAAGCATTATGTGATTTAGGAGTGAGTGTGAGTTTAATGCCATTATCTGTTGCTGAAAAGTTAGGATTGGGTGAGCTAAAACCTACTAGGATGTCTTTACAGTTGGCTGATAGATCTGTCAAATATCCAGTAGGAATTTTAGAGGATGTTCCTATTAAAGTAGGAAAATTTTTTATACCTGCTGACTTTGTTGTGCTAGAAATGGATGAAGATTCTTTGATTCCTATTATTTTAGGACGACCATTTTTAGCAACTGCAGGTGCTGTGATCGACGTCAAGAATGGTAAGTTGTCTCTGACTGTTGGAGACCAAAAGGTTGATTTTAACTTGAAAAATGCTTTAGAAAAACCTTTTAATAATGATGTTTGCTGTAGTGTGGATTCTGTTGAACAAGTGGTAAAGGAAGAAACCCTTCCTAATGACCCACTTGAAACTGTTTTCATGATTGAGCCTGCAGGAACATCTGATTGCTCTGAGGCTCCACTAGAACATGATACTGAGGTCATGGGTAACAAAGTGGTAAGCCCCAATGTGGAATTAAAACCTTTACCAGCTTCATTAAGGTATGAGTTTCTTGGTCCTAATTCCACATATCCTGTGATTGTTAATGCTGAATTGAATCCATGTGAAACTGAAAAACTTTTGAAACAACTTAGGTTGTATAGAAAGGTAATAGGTTATACAATGGACGATATCAAAGGAATTAGCCCTTCTCTTTGTATGCACAGGATTACTGTAGAAGATGAAAGTAGGCCCACAGTAGAACCACTTAGGAGATTAAATCCAAAAATGCAAGAAGTGGTTAAAAAAGAAATTTTGAAATTGCTTGATGCTGGAGTGATATATCCTGTTGATAGTAGTAAATGGGTAAGTCCTGTCCATGTGGTGCCTAAAAAGGGGGGAATAACTGTGATTGAAAATGATAAACATAACTTGATTCCTACTAGGATTGTCTCTGGTTGGCGCATGTGCATTGATTACAGGAAGTTAAATAGCGCCACGAAAAAAGATCATTTTCCTCTCCCTTTTATTGATCAGATGCTTGAAAGACTTGCAAAACACTCTTATTTCTGTTATTTGGATGGGTATTCAGGTTTTCATCAAATTCCCATTCATCTATCTGATCAAGAAAAGACTACCTTCACTTGCCCTTATGGGACTTATGCTTATAGGCGTATGCCTTTTGGTCTATGTAATGCACCTGCGACTTTTCAAAGGTGTATGCAAGCAATTTTTTCTGACCTTATTGAAAATGTGATGGAAGTCTTTATGGATGATTTTTCAGTGTATGGTTTGGATTTTGATAACTGCTTAACAAATTTGTGCCAAGTCTTGTAGCGTTGTGAAGAGACCAATCTGGTCTTGAACTGGGAAAAATGCCATTTTATGGTAAGAGAAGGAATAGTTCTTGGACATTTGGTGTCTGAGAGAGGTATAGAAGTTGATAAGGCTAAGGTGGAAGTAATTGAAAAATTGCCCCCACCAACAAATGTGAAAGGTATTCGGAGTTTTCTTGGACATGCAGGGTTTTACCGTCGGTTCATTAAAGATTTCTCCAAAATCACAAAGCCTCTTACAACTCTTCTAGGTAAGGATGTGCCTTTCAATTTTGATTCATCTTGTATGGAAGCTTTTTGCAGGATTAAGCAAGCTCAAATCTCTGCCCCCATCGTACAACCCCCTGATTGGGAACTCCCATTCGAATTGATGTGTGATGCGAGTGATTACGTAGTGGGGGCTGTTCTTGGGCAACGGAAAGACAAGAAGCTTCATGTAATTCATTATGCCAGCCGGACGTTGGATGATGCTCAAATAAATTATGCCACAACTGAGAAAGAACTGTTAGCCATTGTCTTTGCTTTTGATAAATTTAGATCTTACTTGGTGGGTTCACATGTTATTGTTTACACTGATCACTCTGCCATTAAGTATCTATTGAATAAAAAGGAAGCAAAACCTAGGCTGATTAGGTGGATTCTAATATTGCAAGAATTTGACTTGGAAATTAAGGACAAGAAGGGTACTGAGAATCCGGTCGCTGACCACCTGTCTAGATTGACATCCGAAAAAGAAGAAACAGATAATATTCCTATCAATGAATCTTTTCCGGATGAACAACTCTTGAATCTTAGTATCCAACGTGTTCCTTGGTATGCTGATTTTGTAAATTTTCTTGCATGTGGTATTTTACCTCCTGACCTTAGCTTTCAGCAAAGGAAAAAGTTTTATGCAGATGTCAAACATTATTATTGGGATGAACCCCTCCTATTCAAGCAATGTGCTGATGGTTTGATTCGAAGGTGCGTTTCACAAGATGAGGTCCATGATATTTTGAACCATTGTCATTCTCTTTCCTGTGGAGGGCACATGAGCACCTCCAAGACAGCAGCTAAAATATTGCAAGCTGGGTTCTATTGGCCACATATTTTTAAGGATGTACGTAAGTATGTTCTAACTTGTGATGCGTGCCAAAAAACAGGTAACATTGGTAAGAGACATGAAATGCCATTGAATACCATTTTAGAAGTTGAATTGTTTGATGTATGGGGTATTGATTTTATGGGACCTTTTCCTTCCTCTTTTGGAAATCAGTTCATATTAGTAGCAGTTGACTATGTGTCGAAATGGGTGGAAGCCATTGCTTCACCCCATTCTGATGCTAAGACTGTTATTAAACTTTTCAAGAAAATAATATTTCCAAGGTTTGGGGTCCCAAAATGTGTTATAAGTGATGGAGGGTCTCATTTTATTGAGAAAACTTTTCAGACCCTTCTAAAGAAATATGGAGTTAGGCATAAGGTTGCTACACCTTATCACCCACAAACTAGTGGACAAGTTGAGGTATCCAATCGGGAAATTAAAAACATTCTTCAAAAAGTGGTTAATACGTCACGTAAAGATTGGTCTATTAAATTAGATGATTCTTTATGGGCTTATAGAACCGCATACAAAACTCCCATTGGAACCACACCATTTAAACTAGTTTATGGGAAGCCTTGCCATTTACCTGTTGAGCTGGAATATAAGTCTTTTTGGGCTGTTAAAACTCTTAACTTTGATCATAAGGCTGCAGGTGAACGTAGGTTGTTGGAATTAAATGAGCTTGAAGAGCTCCGTTTAGATGCATACGAAAATGCCAGAATTTATAAAGAAAAAACTAAACAATGGCATGATCGTCACATCCTACGGAGAACATTCAATCCAGGTGATATGGTTTTACTGTTTAATTCCAGATTGAAGCTTTTTCCAGGTAAACTGAGATCCCGATGGTCAGGACCATTCAAGGTAACAAAGGTCTTTCCCTTTGGAGCTGTCGAGTTATGGAGTGAGAAATCTGGTACATTTAAGGTAAATGGACAGAGAGTAAAGCACTACTTGACAGGTCAACCAATACAACAAGCAAGTGACTTGGACTTGTTTGATGCTCCTGATGAATAAATCCAAATGGTGAAAAGTCTGGCTGAAGACTTAAAACTTAGCACTGATAGGGAGGTAACCCTATAAAAATTTGTTGTTTTATTCTGAATTTGAAGTAAAAAAAAAAAGAAAAGAAAAGAAAAAAAAAAGAAAAGAAAAAACTAAGCCAAATCCCGGTTTGGGGTTACTCCAGGTAAGTTTTCTTATCCTTTTATCATCCATTTTAACATTGAGGACAATGTCAAATTCTGGTTTGGGGTGGTAGGTAAGAAAACTTAACTGTTTTATTTACATTGTGTGATTGTTATTTTATTTTGCATGTGTGTTTTCCTTATTTTGTTTGTAATCTTGTAATTTACCATGATTGCATGATAAATTAACTTTAAACACAAAGCTAAAGTATCTAAGGACCCCAAAATTTTGAGTAAAATTTTTCAAAATTTGATTGTTTAAATGCCAAATCAATGTCTAAATGAACCTTATGTGATTAAAATTTTCTTTGAAAGGACTTTCCATGGTGAGACTTGAGCCAAATTGGGTTATCTATCAAACAAATTTTTAAAACCCATATTTTCTTGATTGAGTGAATCTCATAGTCATTAATATTCTAGAACTTGTTTTTCAACCGATTCAAAATGGTTTTTGATTGTATGTCTTAGGATGATAAAGGCACAATTAGGTCTTATTCTTAAGCCTCAGAATTTTTGCACAATTTGACCTCTAGTTGCCCCTTTTGAGCCTGAAAGTGAAAATTTTTCTTTGAAACCTTTCATTGACTGATATTCTCTTAATGGTGAAAAAGTTAGAAATTAAGTGGAGCAACTTGAAAAATAAAAAGGACTTAAGAAAAATATGTTACGGGATGAAAAGAAAAGCAAGAAAAGAAAAGAAAATCAAAAGGATGATATTGAATGAATTACAAAAAGTCCATAAAAGTTCAAAAATTTGCTCTGTTAATTGATAAGTGTTTTATAACATAATAAATTAGATTTAGTTTACTTAGGATTTTAATCATTATGCACTGTATTTCCTTTATTTATTGTGATTTTTGCTTTCTTTCCACTGTATTCTACTCGGGTACTTTTATTTTGCAGAAATTAATAGATTTGGAATTATTGATGATCCATTTTAAGAATGAATGAATATAAATGGAAAACGGATTCAAGAACCCAAAAAGATGATCAAAGTGTCAAAGGATGAAAACAATCAAGAACCATGAGCTATACTGTCCAAAACGCCTCAAAAATGCAAGAAAACACTTCCAGGAAAGGGTAGGAATCGATTCACCCTTACAGGAATCGATTCCCATGTGAAACATAGGCTAGGAATCGATTCAAGGCTGTTGGGAATCGATTCATAGGGCTGGGAATCGATTCCCCCTTATAGGAATCGATTCATTGATGTTTGGAAGGCTGGGAATCGATTCATGAAGGCCAGGAATCGATTCATCATGCTGGGAATCGATTCCCACCTTTAGGAATCGATTCACACGCTGTTTTGAAGGCAAAAATCAACTGGAGGAATCGATTCATCAGTGAAATCATGCGCCGAATTATTGGAAACAACAAAAATACGTAAATTGGAGACAACTGGAACAGCTGGAAATCACATGCACCGAAATTTTCCAACTTGCAACGTGTTTTCTTAGCTGGCTTCCTCCCTTCCTTCGCCTATAAAAGGAGAAGCAATCCAAGCAGAGAAGGCATCCAGATCCAAATCCCATTCTTCATCAGCTTCATTCCTTTCTTTCTCTTTCGTTTTCTTTCTCTGTTTTATTTTCTTTCTCTTTTTATTTTCTTTTTCTTTCTTTTATTTTGTGTAAGAGTTGTGAGGATTGTGAAATTGAGTGTTCCAATTTGTAATTGGTGGAGGAATATTGCAACAAGGAAATACAGTGGTAAATTATTTTGAGCTTTTGGAGAAACCCGTAAGTCTTTATTTTTTACCATGTCTTGTATGTTTTATTTTTCCATCATGTGTATGAATTTGAATCCTTTCATGAGTAGCTAAATTAATTATCTTGGGATGAAGGGGGTATGATAATATTTTATTTTAATGTTATTTTGACTTGGAATTAAATAAATTTCTGTTTTCCATTTAGTTCAATTATGCTTAATGCTTTTAGTAATTCCTAACAAGAACCTAAATGATAAAACTGTATACTTACGGGTATATTAGTAAATTTAGGTAATAAATAGAATCGAGAGATTTATTTTTACCAGAAAGCTTTGAACTAAACCTAAGATTTTTGAAATGCTTTATGTGACCTCGGTAAAACCGTGAAAGTAATCAAAATTCTTTTGAGGAAATAAAAGGGATTTTCATAAAACGATAATGGGCCTTTCTGAGGATTAAGCAGCGCTTTCCATAGGTTAGGTACATTAATAGGATTCCGAGAGGAACATATTAATTAGCTTTTGGAAAATTCGCCTTGGAAAACTTAATTCGATTCTTATTTATGAAAAGTTAAAATTCATTAAACATAAAATAGAGTCTTAATCCCCTGAAATCCCAAGATACTCTCAACTTTGATTTTTTAGTGTCAAGTAAATTTTATTTTTATTCATATTCTATGCAACTTTAATTTGTGCTTTATTTTATAAAAATCTTAAAAATTAATTGTGTGGATAATTAAATTTCAATATGCTGGTACTTTGAACACAGTCCCTGTGGAGAACGATAATCTTTTATATTACGCAACATAACCCGTGCGCTTGCGGGCCCTGTCAAGTTTTTGGCGCCGTTGCCGGGGATTGTTGTCCCTCAAATATCGGCAATATTGAAATTTGATTAGATCATACTTGTTAATATTTTTATTGTTATTTTTATTTTTTTATTATAATTTTGTATTTTGTTCTATATTCTGTGTATCTGTTTTATTTTGTAATTGTTTGTTTTATTTGTCATTTATTCTCTATTTATGCGACGAAGCCGTAGTGTCGATCTAAACTTAGGATTTGACCCTGAGATAGAACGTACCCTTAGAGCTTTGAGAAAACAACAAAAACAACAGAAAGAACAAAAAGAAAAACAAATGGCAGACCAACACAGACCCTTAAGAGATTTTGCCGCTCCAAGCACTAATGGTAGAGGATCCAGCATCCTTAGACCCACAGTAGAGGCTAACAATTTTGAATTGAAGCCTTCACTACTCTCAATGGTTCAACAGAACCAATTCGGAGGATTACCCTCCGAAGATCCAAATCTTCACCTTCAAATCTTTCTTGAATACTGTGACACCCTGAAGATGAACGGAGCCACCAATGATGCCATTCGCTTAAGACTTTTCCCTTTCTCCCTAAGAGATAAAGCAAGAGCGTGGTTATACTCTCTTCCTGAAGGATCCATCACGACTTGGGAACAATTGTCCAGTGCTTTTATCAATAAATGGTACCCAAGGAACAAGACTGATGTGCTGAGAAAACAAATCATCAATTTTTCACAAAAAGATGATGAATCCTTATATGAAGCCTGGGAAAGATACAGAGAGTTGCTAAGAGAATGTCCTCACCATGGGATAGAAAGGTGGTTAACAATCCATATTTTCTATAATGGACTAACTTCCACACAAAAGATCTCTTTAGATGCTGTAGCTGGAGGAGCCTTCATGAGTAAAAATGTTGATGAAGCTGAGAACCTGATCGAGGAAATAGCTCAAAATACTCACCAATGGAACTCTGAGAGAGGATTACCTTCTAAAACACCAGGTAAGTACTCTATTGATGCTCTTTCCCTACTTTCTGCCAAAGTTGAAGCATTAACATTAAAACTTGATAAAATAGGGTCAACAGGTGCTACTAATATTGTTTGTGAAGTTTGTGGTGTTTCAGGACATGGAGCTACAAACTGTAACTTAGCCATGACCCCTAATCAAGAACAAGAAATGCATCAGGTAGACGCTATTGGGAACTATGGTGGAAACTATCAAGGTAACTACAGACCTCCACAAGGTCCACCTGGCTTCCAAAATAGGCCACCTCAATTCCAAAGTAACTACAAACCTCAACAAGGAACCTATATTCCACAAAAATCAAAGCTAGAATCCTTGATGGAAACATTTGTAGCTACTCAACTTAAACAAAATGATGAATTCTCTGATGCAATAAAAAACTTGGCTTCAAAAGTGGACTCTCTTGCCACTCACAACAAAATACTGGAAAATCAAATTGCCCAACAAGCCTCCTATTCTCAAAGAGCACCGGGAACATTTCCTGGGAAACCAGAGGCTGGACCATCTAACCAAACCATGGCTGTCACTCTTAGGAGTGGTACTCAATACGATGGGCCAGTTGACAAGACAAAAAAGGAAGAAAAGAAAGTCGATGAATCTTCATCTCATCCAGTAATTGAAGAAGAAAAACCACAAGAAAAGAAGGAGGAAGTTAAGCCATATCAGCCTCCCATTCCATTTCCTCAGCGCTTAGCCAAAGCAAAGTTGGACAAACAATTTGGTAAGTTCCTTGATGTTTTAAAGAAATTGTATATTAATATTCCTTTTACAGATGCTTTGCAGCAAATGCCTACATATGCAAAGTTCTTGAAGGACATTCTGTCCAACAAAAGAAGACTGGAGGAAGATGGTACAATTGCACTTACTGAAGAGTGCAGTGCTCTAATTCAAAAGAAACTTCCACCCAAGCTCCAAGATCCAGGTAGTTTCTCTATTCCTTGCATGATTGGTGACATGAATATAGATAAAGCATTGTGTGATTTAGGAGCAAGTGTGTGTTTAATGCCATTATCTGTTGCTGAAAAGTTAGGATTGGGTGAACTAAAGCCTACTAGGATGTCTTTACAATTGGCTGATAGATCTGTAAAATATCCTGTAGGAATTTTAGAGGATGTTCCTATTAAGATAGGAAAATTTTTTATACCTGCTGACTTTGTTGTGCTTGAAATGGACGAAGATTCTTTGATTCCTATTATTTTAGGCAGACCATTTTTAGCAACTGCAGGTGCTGTGATTGATGTCAAGAATGGTAAGTTGTCTCTAACTATTGGAGACCAAAAGGTTGATTTCAACTTGAAAAATGTTTTAGAAAAACCTTATAATGATGTTTGCTGTACTGTGGATTTTGTCGAACAAGTGGTAAAGGAAGCAACCCTTCCTAATGACCCACTTGAAACTATTTTCATGATTGAGCCGACAGAAACATCTGATTGCTCTGAGGCCCCACATGATACTGAGGTCATGTGTGACAAAGTGGTAAGCCCCAATGTGGAATTAAAACCTTTACCAGCTTCATTAAGGTATGAATTTCTTGGTCCTAATTCCACATATCCTGTGATTATCAATGCTGAATTGAATCCATCTGAAACTGAAAAACTTTTGAAACAACTTAGGTTGTATAGAAAGGTAATAGGTTATACAATGGATGATATCAAAGGGATTAGCCCTTCTCTTTGTATGCACAGGATTACTGTAGAAGATGAAAGTAAGCCCACAGTAGAACCACTTAGGAGATTAAACCCTAAAATGCAAGAAGTGGTTAAAAAGGAAATTTTGAAATTGCTTGATGATGGAGTAATATATCCTGTTGATAGTAGTAAATGGGTGAGTCCTGTCCATGTGGTGCCTAAAAAGGGGGGAATAACTGTGATTGAAAATGATAAACATAACTTGATTCCTACTAGGATTGTCTCTGGTTGGCGCATGTGCATTGATTATAGGAAGTTAAATAGCGCCACGAAAAAAGATCATTTTCCCCTCCCTTTTATTGATCAGATGCTTGAAAGACTTGCGAAACACTCTTATTTCTGTTATTTGGATGGGTATTCAGGTTTTCATCAAATTCCCATTCATCCATCTGATCAAGAAAAGACTACCTTCACTTGCCCTTATGGGACTTATGCTTACAGACGTATGCCTTTTGGTTTATGTAATGCACCTGCGACTTTTCAAAGGTGTATGCAAGCAATTTTTTCCGATCTTATTGAAAATGTGATGGAAGTCTTTATGGATGATTTTTCAGTACATGGTTTGGATTTTGATAATTGTTTAACAAATTTGTGCCAAGTCTTGCAGCGTTGTGAAGAAACCAATTTGGTTCTAAATTGGGAAAAATGTCATTTTATGGTAAGAGAAGGCATAGTTCTTGGACACCTGGTGTCTGAGAGAGGTATAGAAGTTGATAAGGCTAAAGTGGAAGTAATTGAAAAATTACCTCCACCCACGAATGTGAAAGGTATCCGGAGTTTTCTTGGACATGCAGGGTTTTATCGCAGGTTCATTAAAGATTTCTCCAAAATCACAAAGCCTCTTACAACTCTTCTGGGTAAGGATGTGCCTTTCAATTTTGATTCATCTTGTATGGAAGCTTTTTGCAGGATTAAGCAAGCTCTAATCTCTGCCCCCATCGTACAACCACCTGATTGGAAACTTCCATTTGAGCTGATGTGCGATGCGAGTGATTACGTAGTAGGAGCTGTGTTGGGGCAAAGAAAGGATAAAAAGCTCCATGTAATTCATTATGCCAGCCGGACGCTAGATAATGCTCAGGTAAATTATGCCACAACTGAAAAAGAATTGTTAGCTATTGTCTTTGCTTTTGATAAATTTAGGTCTTATTTGGTAGGTTCACATGTTATTGTTTACACTGACCACTCTGCCATTAAGTATCTATTGAATAAAAAGGAAGCAAAGCCTAGATTAATTAGGTGGATTCTAATATTGCAAGAATTTGACTTGGAAATTAAGGACAAGAAGGGTACCGAGAACTTGGTCGCTGACCACCTATCTAGGTTGACATCTGAAAAAGAAGAAACAGATAATATTCCCATCAATGAATCTTTTCCAGATGAACAACTCTTGAATCTTAGTATCCAACGTGTTCCTTGGTATGCTGATTTTATAAATTTTCTTGCATGTGGTATCTTACCTCCTGATCTTAGCTTTCAGCAAAGGAAAAAGTTTTATGCAGATGTCAAGCATTATTATTGGGATGAACCACTCCTTTTCAAGCAATGTGCAGATGGTATGATTCGGAGATGTGTTTCACAAGATGATGTCCATGCTATCTTGGATCATTGCCATTCTCTTTCCTGTGGAGGGCACATGAGCACCTCCAAGACAGCTGCTAAAATATTGCAAGCTGGGTTCTATTGGCCAAATATTTTTAAGGATGTACATAAGTATGTTCTAACTTGTGATGCTTGCCAGAGAACAGGTAACATTGGTAAGAGACAAGAAATGCCATTGAATACAATTTTAGAAGTTGAATTGTTTGATGTATGGGGTGTTGATTTTATGGGTCCCTTTCCCTCTTCTTTTGGAAATCAGTTCATATTAGTGGCAGTTGACTATGTGTCAAAATGGGTGGAAGCCATTGCTTCACCTCATTCTGATGCTAAGACTGTTATTAAACTTTTCAAGAAAATAATATTTCCAAGGTTTGGGGTCCCAAAATGTGTTATAAGTGATGGAGGGTCTCATTTTATTGAGAAAACTTTTCAGACCCTTCTAAAGAATAAGGTTGCTACACCTTATCACCCACAAACTAGTGGACAAGTTGAGGTATCCAATCGGGAAATTAAAAATATTCTTCAAAAAGTGGTGAATACATCACGTAAGGATTGGTCTATTAAGTTAGATGATTCCTTATGGGCATATCGAACCGCATACAAAACTCCCATTGGAACCACACCTTTTAAGCTAGTATATGGGAAGCCCTGTCATTTACCTGTTGAGCTAGAATATAAATCTTTTTGGGCTGTTAAAACTCTTAACTTTGATCATAAGGCTGCAGGTGAACAAAGGTTGTTGGAATTAAATGAACTTGAAGAACTCCGTCTAGATGCATACGAAAATGCCAGAATTTATAAAGAAAAAACCAAACAATGGCATGATCGTCACATCCAACGGAGAACATTTAATCCAGGTGATATGGTTTTATTGTTTAATTCCAGACTGAAGCTTTTTCCAGGTAAACTGAGATCCCGATGGACGGGACCATTCAAGGTGACAAAAGTCTTTCCCTTTGGAGCTGTCGAACTATGGAACGAGAAATCTGGTACATTTAGAGTAAATGGACAGAGAGTAAAGCATTACTTCACAGGTCAACCAATACAACAAGCAAGTGACTTGGACTTGTTTGATGCTCCTAATGAGTAAATCCAAACGGTGAGAAGTCTGGCTGAAGACTTAAAACTTAGCACTGATAGGGAGGTAACCCTATAAAAAGTTGTTGTTTTATTTTAAGCTTTTATTCTAAAAAAAAAAAAAAACCAACTATGTCAGATGCTGGTTTGGGGTTATTACAGGTAAGTTTTCTTATCCTTTTATCATCCATTTTAACATTGAGGACAATGTCAAATTCTGGTTTGGGGTGGTAGGTAAGAAAACTTAACTGTTTTATTTACGTTGTATGATTGTTATTTTATTTTGCATGTTTGTTTTCCTTATTTTGTTTGTAATCTTGTAAATTACCATGATTGCATGATAAATTTACTTTGAATACAAGGCTAAAGTATCTAAGGATTCCAAAATTTTGAGTAAAATTTTCAAAATTTGATTGTTTAAAATGCCAAATAAATGCTTAAATGAACCTTATGTGATTAAAATTTTCTTTGAAAAGACTTTCCATGGTTAGACTTGAGCCAAAATGGGTTGTTTATCAAACAAATTTTCAAAACCCATATCTTCTTGATTGAGTGAATCTCATAGTCATTAATATTCTAGAACTTGTTTTTCAACCAATTCAAAATGGTTTTTGATTATATGTCTTAGGATGATAAAGGCACAATTAGGTCTTATTCTTAAGCCTCAGAATTTTGCATAATTTGACCCCTAGTTGCCCCTTTTGAGCCTAAAAGTGAAAATTTTTCCTTGAAACCTTTCATTGACTGATATTCTCTTAATGGTGAAAAAGTTGGAAATTTAGTGGAGCAAAGAAAGAAAAAAAGGACTTAAGAAAAATATGTATTGGATGCAAAGAAAAGCAAGAAAAAGAAAAAAGAAAATCAAAAGGATGATATTGAATAAATTCCAAAAAAAATCCATAAAAGTTTAAAAATTTGCTCTGTTAAATTTATGATGGTAATTTGAATCATTCATGACTGTTAAAGCCCTTTTGTATTCCATTTTTCTTGAAATTCCTACCTTGACAATACAACCCAAGGCCACATTACAACCCTTTGAAAGACCTTTAGACTTTGACATATTTTCTATCTAAACTGTGGAGTTTCTGGTTTATTAACAAGCTTATGGTAATATTTTTTGACTATGATGATTTGAGAGATACACAAACCTTGAAACACTTGAGTGAAAATTGTGAGAAGAGTATCTTAAGTCTTGACATTGAAATTTGATTCACATAAGTAAATAAAAATTGGCATTTGAATAAATCTGTTTCTCTATTTTAGATTCCTTAGTTTATTAAGCTTAGTGTTTTCTGTATTTTATCTTGTGAATATGGTGATTGCTTGAGGACAAGCAATGTTTTGGTTTGGGGTATTTTGATAAGTGTTTTATAACATAATAAATTAGATTTAGTTTACTTAGGATTTTAATCATTATGCACTGTATTTCCTTTATTTATTGTGATTTTTGCTTTCTTTCCACTGTATTCTACTCGGGTACTTTTATTTTGCAGAAATTAATAGATTTGGAATTATTGATGATCCATTTTAAGAATGAATGAATATAAATGGAAAACGGATTCAAGAACCCAAAAAGATGATCAAAGTGTCAAAGGATGAAAACAATCAAGAACCATGAGCTATACTGTCCAAAACGCCTCAAAAATGCAAGAAAACACTTCCAGGAAAGGGTAGGAATCGATTCACCCTTACAGGAATCGATTCCCATGTGAAACATAGGCTAGGAATCGATTCAAGGCTGTTGGGAATCGATTCATAGGGCTGGGAATCGATTCCCCCTTATAGGAATCGATTCATTGATGTTTGGAAGGCTGGGAATCGATTCATGAAGGCCAGGAATCGATTCATCATGCTGGGAATCGATTCCCACCTTTAGGAATCGATTCACACGCTGTTTTGAAGGCAAAAATCAACTGGAGGAATCGATTCATCAGTGAAATCATGCGCCGAATTATTGGAAACAACAAAAATACGTAAATTGGAGACAACTGGAACAGCTGGAAATCACATGCACCGAAATTTTCCAACTTGCAACGTGTTTTCTTAGCTGGCTTCCTCCCTTCCTTCGCCTATAAAAGGAGAAGCAATCCAAGCAGAGAAGGCATCCAGATCCAAATCCCATTCTTCATCAGCTTCATTCCTTTCTTTCTCTTTCGTTTTCTTTCTCTGTTTTATTTTCTTTCTCTTTTTATTTTCTTTTTCTTTCTTTTATTTTGTGTAAGAGTTGTGAGGATTGTGAAATTGAGTGTTCCAATTTGTAATTGGTGGAGGAATATTGCAACAAGGAAATACAGTGGTAAATTATTTTGAGCTTTTGGAGAAACCCGTAAGTCTTTATTTTTTACCATGTCTTGTATGTTTTATTTTTCCATCATGTGTATGAATTTGAATCCTTTCATGAGTAGCTAAATTAATTATCTTGGGATGAAGGGGGTATGATAATATTTTATTTTAATGTTATTTTGACTTGGAATTAAATAAATTTCTGTTTTCCATTTAGTTCAATTATGCTTAATGCTTTTAGTAATTCCTAACAAGAACCTAAATGATAAAACTGTATACTTACGGGTATATTAGTAAATTTAGGTAATAAATAGAATCGAGAGATTTATTTTTACCAGAAAGCTTTGAACTAAACCTAAGATTTTTGAAATGCTTTATGTGACCTCGGTAAAACCGTGAAAGTAATCAAAATTCTTTTGAGGAAATAAAAGGGATTTTCATAAAACGATAATGGGCCTTTCTGAGGATTAAGCAGCGCTTTCCATAGGTTAGGTACATTAATAGGATTCCGAGAGGAACATATTAATTAGCTTTTGGAAAATTCGCCTTGGAAAACTTAATTCGATTCTTATTTATGAAAAGTTAAAATTCATTAAACATAAAATAGAGTCTTAATCCCCTGAAATCCCAAGATACTCCCAACTCTGATTTTTTAGTGTCAAGTAAATTTTATTTTTATTCATATTCTATGCAACTTTAATTTGTGCTTTATTTTATAAAAATCTTAAAAATTAATTGTGTGGATAATTAAATTTCAATATGCTGGTACTTTGAACACAGTCCCTGTGGAGAACGATAATCTTTTATATTACGCGACATAACCCGTGCGCTTGCGGGCCCTGTCATTAATTTTTGAAATTATGATGATAATTTGAATCATTCATGACTGTTTAAACCCTTTGTATTCCATTTTTCTTGAAATTCCTACCTTAACAATACAACCCATGGCCACATTACAACCTTTGAAAGACCTTTAGACTTTGACATGCTTTCTATCTAAACTGTGGAGTTTCTGGTTGATCAACAAGCTTATGGTAATATTTTCGACTATGATGATTTGAGTGATACACAAACCATGAGACACTTAGAGTGAAATTGTGAGAAGAGTATCTCAAGTCTTGACATTGAAAATTGACTCACATAAGAAAATTAATTTTGGCATTTGAATAAATTTGTTTCTCTGTTTTGGGTTCCCTAATTTACTAAGCTAAGTGTTTTCTATATCTTATCGTGTGAATATGGTGATTGCTTGAGGACAAGCAATGTTTTGGTTCGGGGTATTTTGATAAGTGATTTAGAACACAATAAATTAGATTTAATTTATTTAAGATTTTAAATCATTTTTACACTATATTTCCCTAATATTCATGATTTATGCTTTCTTTCCACTGTATTCTGCTCAGGTATTTTTATTTTGCAGGAATTGATATACTTGAGACTATTAAGGACATATTTTTGGAATAAATACATGCAAGGAAAAATGGATGACAAAAATTCATATTTTTGAAAATGGTTTCATGCTATTAAATTTTTACAAATTTGGAAAATAATTTTAAATTTTTTTTTACATTAACTTCAAAGCTTGAAAAGTTTATAGAAATTTTTTATTTATGTAAGCTTTGAGATTTCCATTTGTAAAAATTTAATATAATAAGAAAAGAGCCAATGTTCATGCAACGAAGGAAATACCAAGTTTTTTAAATTTTTACTTCAAATAGTTTCATGACAATTTTGGTTCCATTTTTGCCTAAGTATTTTCATATTTTAGTGCATCTCCAAAAGGTAAGAAAAATGCTTCAATTTGTTAAATAAACATGATATGAAAGTGCAGAATTTTTTCTTCCATAATTTCAAGACTATGTCCCACCAAATAGTTTCAAGTCAACAAATTCATCCAATTTGGCAAGGCATTTACGTTTTTGGCTTCTTGAAGGAAAGGAATTTGCTTCATTTATTTATCTTACCATGGTCCACAAGTGCTGAATTTTTCCTTCATAATTTCAAGAAGGTACCCCACCATGATTAACAAAGCAAACAAGGCCTCCAAATCATGCAAAGAAGTCACGGTTATACCACTTCAAAAGCAAGGAAATTTGGTTTTTAAAATTCAGCACTAATGCATCAAGTTAGCAACCACTTGGACGGTCACATGGTGCTGATTTTCCACCATCAATTGCTACATTTAAAGTGCATAAAATAGCCAAGAAACAGCCCCCCTTTGCCAACGTGAATTGCATCAAAATAATGGACATATTGCTTTTCATTTTGTATAATTAATTGGCTCCATAATGCAGAATTTTTTATGCAGAATTTTTGCTTTCTAAACACTATAAATAGGCCTTAATTCTAAGTGTTTAGACACCAATTCACTCCAAGAACATCTTGGGTAGTTCCTAAGTTAAGAGACACAAATCTGAATTTTTACATTCAGAAAACAGTGGGAAACAGCAGAAATTACGACGGGAAAAGCAGTGGTGGAATTACTTCCGGGCTTTTCGGAGAAACCCGTAGGTCTTTCTTTTACTGTATCATGTGTTGTATGCTTTGTTATTCTTTCACTATGTGTATGAATTTGAGTTACTTTATGGGTAACTAAATTTTTATCTTGGGAAAACAGGGGTACGATAATATTTTACGTTGATGTTATTTTGACTTAAAAGTAAATAAATTTCTGTTTTCCATTTAGTTCAAATTTTACTTAATGCTTTTAGTGATTCCTAACAAGAGCCTAAATGGTAAAACTATGTACTTACGGGTATATTAGTAAGTTTAGGTAATTAATAAAATCGAGAGATTTATTTTTACCGGAAAGCTTTGAACTAAACCTAAGATTTTTGAGATGCTTTTTGTGACCTCGGTAAAACCGTGAAAGTAATCAAAATTCTTTTGAGGAAGTAAAAACGGGATTTTCATAAAACGATAATGGGCCTTTCTTAGGATTAAGCAGCGCTTTCTGTAAGTTAGGTACATTAATAAAAATCCGAGAGGAAAATATTAATTGGCTTTTGGAAAATTCGCCTTGGAAAACTTAATTTGATTTTTGTTTATAAAAGGTTAAAATTGTCAACGTAGAATAATATCTTAAACCCCCGGAATCCCAAGATACTCTCTACTCTGTTTTTTTACCCATAGTAATTTTTTATTTTTACTGTAAGGTAAAAAAAATTTACTGTTAATTTTTAATTTTTTCACAAATACCAAAAATTGAAAATCAATTGTGTGGATAATTAAATTTTGATATGCCGGTACTTTGAACACAGTCCCTGTGGATACGATAATCTTTTATATTACGCGACATAACCCGTGCGCTTGCGGGCCCTGTCAAGGATCCGGTGTCGGGACAGCCTCAAGAGTTGAAGATTGAATGAGGTTGAAGATCAGTTGTGTGTATCCGGTCTCTCTGATCCGGCCTCTCAGCGTGTGGAGGTCGGTCTTGTTGTCCTGGAGATCCTTCACACCGGCCTCTCGCGTTGGTTGGGCGACAGGTGATTTCACCTGCGAAGATTCTCCGACGCTCAAGTTAGAAGAGTGTAAGATGAACTCTGTAATACTTAAGCAGTATGATAGAGAGAATGAGAGTAAGGACAACATAACCTGGCACATGTATTGCAACATGTTATTTATAGTTGAGTGTAGAAGATCAATCGTTGGGTGTAAGTGGGCCCACTGGTTCTGATAACGTGTATAAAGAGTCAATCCGAGTGGGCCAGCATTCAGAGTGTGTCAGGAGGGTAGGTGAATTATCAGTGTACTTTTCTGTCATATGGATGGAGGATAATCACCTTTTCCGTAAATTTTGTTGGTGATTGTACCCACTCCTGTTAGTGAATGAAAGGGACATATTCCGCTGCGCAGAATGCCTTCCTTGTTATGACACTGTGACAGTCGTTTATCAGTGACCCAGTGTAGGAGGACGGATAAGTCACCCGGTGTCTCGGATGTCACCTCGGACGACTGGTGTAAGAGAGGTGTCGTAACCTGGATCGCGACGGCGCGGCGAGAAAGAAAAACTTGTAGGATGAAACAGGGAGTCGCCACCAACGTTTTTATCCATAGGAAAAACATTGGGGAAAAACTAGGTTCAATGAAAGCACTGGTAAAAATTGTGAGATTCAAGTTCGGGAGTCGGTTACGAGTAGGGAAGGTATTAGCACCCTACGTCGCCTGTCGGAAATAGTACCAAGATTGAAAAATGCACAACATAGATAGCCTTACATAAAACATGATTTCTTCCTTTTTTTTGTATTTTTCCAAAAATGACAGAGTAGAGTGAGAGAACTGTACAAACATGGGGTATCGGAGTGAGGTCAACGAGACGTTTCATCCAAATTAATCTCGACTTCGATATAAGACAAAGAAGGGAAGAGAACGCTAACAAGACGTCACGTCTAAATTAGACATCCTCGGATTAAAAATATAGAAACAGGGATAGAAAAGAGATAAGCGGGACGTCTCGTCCTAAGTATCCCTTCCCTATGAATTGTAGCGAGGTTTGAACAAAAACTAGGGGGAAATCAACAAGACGTCACGTGTAAATTGATTTTCACGGAAACGACAAAAAGGAACATTATGAAAGAAACACGAAAGCAAAAAAATGAAATAGTAAAAAGAAATAAGAAAGATGGGCCTGACAGGAGTTGAGGTCCTGCTCCTACATATTCTTGAATTATCAAGAAATCAGGGTTACGTAGTTCTGAGTGTTTTTCTTTTAGGAAAAGATTGGGAAAATGTTGGTGGGTATCATTTTGGTGGGGAACTCATACAAGACGAAGTTCTTCGCACGTGTACAGATCCTAAAGAGATTGTGTAGACGGAAGTATTTTCTGTACGACACTAGCCAAAAATAACCTTTTTTTTGTTTTTTTTATTATTTCATTTAGATTTGAAAGAAAACATAGAAAACGCTTATTTCTTTTTATTATATTTCGACTACAAAGCAGAATAAAAAGAAATTTAACTAAATGAACTTAAGTAAGTAAACAAGTTCAAAGAATATAAATTCAGCGGAAGAATGTACAACAATAAAAAAACGAAAGAAAAGAGACAGAACGGAACTGGCAGTAAGGTCGTTAAAGAACCGGACTGCAGATGTTGACCGGTGCGGACTCTGCTAGACGAGCTGCTGGTATGGGTATGGAGTTGAAGCTCCGAACTGCAGGTTGGAACTAGGACGGTGTGGAGGATTTAGGGGGTGGAGACGGTATGGAGGGTTTAGGTGGTTGGGACGATGTAAAGGACTTAGGAGGTGTCGGAACGGTGTGGTGGATTTAGGAGGTGGATTGGAACAGAATCGGTGGTGGATTTAGGAGGACGGTGTGGAGAGGGAATGTGCGAACCGGTGTGGAGTTGGTGAGGGTATGGACGGTGTGGGGAACTTGGTTATAGGTCGGTGTGCAGTTGGTGCTTCTGTTTTCCAGAAAAGACAAGTGTGTTGGGGATGGGTTCTTCAGGTTCAAGACTTTGAAATAAATTCTTACCAGAGGTTCCCTCTCTCCCCCCAAGCTGTGGACTGCCCAAAAAAAAAGATCCCCCGCGCCTCTTCAGCTGAGGCATTTATAGAGGCTTTAGGATGTGGGCCGAGTGCTTGGACAGCACGAGTCTCCACTCACCCACGTGCCTAGTGGAGACAGCCTGGCCACTATCAGTTTGTGGGATGCGGCGGCTGGTGGGAAATTTTTAATTTCTCCACTTCCGTCCCCTGTCTGCCACTCCCAGGATTCCTGGATCCACTTGGATTGTGGAAATCCAAGTCATCATAGTGGGAATATGGAGAGCCTGGTGGAAATCCGAGAGAGGATGATGGAAATCTGAGAGAGGATGGTGGAAATCCGAGAGAGGATGGTGGAAATCCGAGAGAGGATGACTCGGATTAGCCTCTCAGTCGGTATTCATCCAAAGTGGGACATAATCCGAGTGGAAAAGGTCCCTCTTGTACACAAAGTCGAGTGAAATCTTTGCTCGGTGTTGAGTTGAGGGGTCGGTTTTTAGGAGAAAACCGGTTGGTGTTAAGCGTGAAGACCCCTGATGCTAAATTTCTCTCCACTTCGCTTGAGCGAGAGTTTCTCGCTTAAGCGAAAACACTCCAGTAGCTCACTGTCCCCCTTTCGCTCCAGCGAGAATCTATTTTGCTTAAGCGAGAGTTTATTTCGCTTAAGCGTTTGAAGGAAACTCATTTTGCTCAAGCGGAGAAAGGCTCACTCAAGCGAGAAGTCCTTCTTAACTCGGATTTGCTCTGGAATTGAAACACTGTTTCACTCGGATGTGCAATTGAACCACTCGGAGAAACCTTTGGTCGGATATGTCATCTCCGAATGAAACCACTCGGAGACCTCCTTATTCAACACTTATTCATTCAATGGCTTCTTCTGCTCGGAATCCACTCACTCGGGACAGCTTTGCCCAGAAAAACACTTGTTCCCCAATCAGACCTGCTTCAGTCAGCATCCCTTCACTCGGACAATAGCTTTGGGCACTATTTATTCAAGGCCAGTCCCCTTTTTCACTCGGAATGGTTGCAGTCGGACAGCTTCCACTCAGATTCATCTCCAACAGTGAGGTATTTCACTCGGTAACGCTCTATTCTGAGTCAATCCACTCGGATTTGATCATTTCTGAGTTGGACGCCTTTCATTCAGAATGGGTCCAATCGACACTCATCCGAAGTCAGGCATCTCTCACAGCTTCAGTCGGCATTTAACCCATCAGGTGTATTCATTCAGGAGTCGGGCTTGGAATGGTTTCAATCAGAATTTGGAACTTGATGGACGATCGAAATACATCTTTTGACAATGAACCACTCAGAAGTCAATTGCCTTTCTCTCAGAATTGCCTTAATCAGGAATTAACCCATTCGGACCTATTCACTTGGGGATTCTTTACTCTAATGTCCCAGCCCGAGAGGTATTTCTTTTGAAACCAGCCTCTCATTGTTCCAAGGCATTTCTCTCATCCTTTCTTCCAAGAACTCCCATTCGCAATTAGAAGTTCTTTTTACTCAGAAATTTCACTCAGACCTTCTTTTCGCTTTGTTTCACTCGGAAACACATCTCTCAATAGCAAACCACTCGAAAATGACCCGATCAGAGGCGTTCCACTCGGAAATGACTCACTATAAGGCATTCCACTCGGAAATGTATATCTCTTGGCAGTAAAACACTCGGAAATGACTATCTAGAGCCTTTTTCTCGTTCGGAAATATGTCCCACACTTGGATCCGCTCGGAAACTTGTCATTCGGAGACATCCCACTCGGTAACAGCCATTTTTCACTCAGAAATAGCCATTTTTCACTCAGAAATTGACATTCTGGGTCATTCTACTCAGCAGATCATTTAGAAATGAAGTCTAGTCTTCTCAGAATTCTTTCCACTTGGGTCGGACCGAAAGAGGTGTTCACAGATGCCCCTCTTTACTTCTTTTTCACAAGAGAAACACGGAGCTTTTCGTGTTTTTGAGGTGAAAAGGAAGTAAAGATATGAACACCGATGTAGGGACCAAGCGGGACCTCTCGATAGGTATGGCGTCCGACGGTGTTGGCAATCACGAGTTAGTGTGACCTTTTTTTTTCCACATCTGTCTCTTTTTTTTTGAGTTCTGAATAAACCGGGAAAAATTCTTTCAGTTAACAGGAGGTGAGAAGATCGAGATTGACCCCTGGTAGACTGGAAAGTAAAGGTTACCTTCATAGGCGACGGGAAAGTAAAGGGTGCCTGCATAGGCGAACGGAAAGTAAAGGGGGTCTGAATAGGCGAACGGGAAGTAAAGGGTGCCTGAATAGGCGAACGGAAAGTAAAGGGTGCCTAAATAGGCGAACGGAAAGTAAAGGGTGCCTGAATAGGCGACTGGAAAGTAAAGGGTACCTTAATAGGTGAATGGAAAGTAAAGTGTGCCTGAATAGGCGAACGGAAAGTAAAGTGTGCCTGAATAAGCGACTGGAAAGTAAAGGGTGCCTGAATAGGCGAATGGAAAGTAAAGTGTGCTTGAATAAGCGAACGGAAAGTAAAGTGTGCCTGAATAAGCGACTGAAAAGTAAAGTGTGCCTGAATAGGCGACTGGAAAGTAAAGGGTGCCTGAATAGGCGAATGGAAAGTAAAGTGTGCCTGAATAGGCGAACGAAAAGTAAAGTGTGCCTGAATAAGCGACTGGAAAGTAAAGGGTTCCTGAATAGGTGAATGGAAAGTAAAGTGTGCCTGAATAGGCGAACGGAAAGTAAAGTGTGCCTGAATAAGCGACTGGAAAGTAAAGTGTGCCTGAATAGGTGACTGGAAAGTAAAGGTTGCCTGAATCGGTGAATGAAAAGTAAAGTGTGCCTGAATAGGCGAATGGAAAGTAAAGGGTGCCTGAATAGGCGAATGGAAAGTAAAGGATTCCTGAATAGGTGAATGGAAAGTAAAGGATGCCTAAATAGACGACTGGAAAGTAAAGGGTGCCTGAATAGGCGACTGAAAAGTAAAGGGTGCCTGAATAGGTGGACGGAAAGTAAAGGGTGCCTGAATAGGCGGACGGAAAGTAAAGGGTGCCATCTTTGGCAATCGGGGAAGAAAAACTCTGAAAGGTGCCAGCTTTGGTGATTGGTTCCACTGGGAAAGAATTTGGGAAGTGCCAACTTTGGCAATTATGGTTCCACTGGGGAAGAATTTGTTCCACTGGGGAAGAATTTGGGAAGTATCAACTTTTGGTAATTATGGTTCCACTGAGGAAGAATATGGGAAGTGTCCCATTTACGAAGACCGGAAGGATTTTATGGAACTACCCGTTGATTGAAAGAGGAGACCCTTAGGGTGATGTCCCCAGTTGAGGAGGTTGATGGATTACCCCCTGACTGAAAGAGAAATGAACCTGGGGTGATGCCATAGTTTGACATGATTGAAGGTTGTTGGGGAAAATGCCTCTTGATTTGAAAGAGAATGAACCTGGGGTGATGCCCCAGTTTGACATGATTTGAAGGAATCTTGGGGACATGCTCCTTGATTGAAAGAGATCTGGGGTGATGCCCCAGTTTGAGATGGTCTGAAGGAGCCTTGGGGAACTGCCCCCTGACTGAAACAGAAGAAATCTGGGGAGATGCCCCAGTGTAATTTGGTGATTCGGGGTACTGTCTCTTTGGGTGAAAGAGAATAAACCTGGGGTGATGCCCCAGTTTGAACTATCCATCTCGAAACCTTGGGGAACTGCCCCTTGAGCGAGAAGAAATGATCCTGGGATGATGCCCCAGTTTGATTTGTTTGGGAAGTGTAATTCCACTGGAGAAGGATTGATGACTCGGGGCATTGCCCCTTGATCGGTAAAGGAAAATCTGGGGTCCACCTGGTATGTGTAGATTCACTGAGAGAAGTGTGCTGGGGCCCCTTGGGGAGAGTTTTTTTCTAAGCCTGATTAGAAAAGTGTTCTTATTAAGGGGAGAAGATGATCTGAATTGTAGGCTCACTGGGGAGAGAGTTTAATGATTCTGTTGGGAGAGAGAATTTTGCTGGAAACTATCCTTGGGCTTGGGAAGAGGATACGCTTGACTGTCAGAATGTATCAGGTAGATTCCTTGGAAGGGAGTTTGGAAAGTGTCAGCTTTGGCAGTTAAGGAGAAGACTTCAAGAAGTGCCAACTTTGGCAATCTAGGGAAGGAGTTCTGGGAAGTGCCAACTTTGGCAGTTGAAGAAAGGAGTTCTGAGGAGTGCCAACTTTGGCGGTTGAAGAGATTTTAAAAAATGCCAACTTTGGCGATTTGGGGAAAGAATTCTGAGAAGTGCCAACTTTGGCAGTTGAAGAAGAGATTTTGAGCAGTACCAACCTTGGCAATTTAAGGAAGGGATTCTGAGGAGTGCCTGCTTTGACGATTTGAGGAAGGGACTTGAAGGACTTGATTGAGGTGTCAATATCTAACATGACTGTCTGTGATAATAACCTGCAGAAAAAAGGGTAAGTAGTGCAAAGATAAATTCAAAAACTGGGTAGGTCCTGTGAAACCGCGACCCTTAGGATAACTCATGGACAGAGGAGAATGCGAGAGGCGATCATAGCCTTGAAGCACGTGCCTAGCTGAGTCTTCATGATGATGGCCTAAGACGAGGTCGAGTAGTGGGAGCGTCCTGTTCCTCACGACTTTAAATGTTCACCATTCTTTCATGTTATTTTTATAAAAAACACAATGTTTTATCAGACCAATGCAATTCATAACACGTATCAAAAAAAAATTTTCACAGAGAATGGACAACGGGGAAATAGATGGGATGAAATCAAGTTACATAGGACAGGTCAAGGCTAGGGGGAACAGGGAAGGTTCAAGGATCCTCCAGTGAGTTCCTGAGACTAGTGAGAACCTTAATCTCACGTCACGACCTCAAGTACATCATTCAACTCTGCCTTTGAGAGGGTAGTTTGACCATGGTCCACATGCCCCAGTTTGGACATTTTGCATTGGAAACTTTAGTTACTCTGCCGAAATCTTGACCCTAATTTTACCTGAGCCGCCTTTTTTCAGGTTTTCGACTCACCGGGTTGCTCTAACTTTTGCCTAGGCCGCCCTTTCAGGTTTTCAGCCTAGTGAGCTTTTCTCTTTCTTTATAATGTGTTCTTGTTTATTTTGGGCTGCATCCTTTACAGTAAAAAGTTGAAACTGATCACACTCCAGTTGAGTCTGCCTATCCTTTTCCAAATTTAGTTTGATCCTTTGGGGAGCTGATGCCACTTCAAATAGGAGATTCTACTCCTATGCCATGTACCCAAGGAAATATTGGTGAGTCTTTTGGCATCGATGAGAGGGAATTACTCTGAATCATCATTTTGGCCTTTATTTTTTCCTTTTTTTTATTTTCTGGATTTTTTTTTCATTTTTGATTTTTTTTGCCCTTTTTTTTGTTTTGTTTCATTTTTTTTATCCCCTTGATGATGCAATGACTCAATCTGATAGACTATTTCCTTGGTTACATGAGCATGAGGAATAACGTGCCATTTAAGGTTAAGGTGTTGATGATGACAAGAATGCAAGTTCTTGGTCTAGTGACATTCATCCTCCTCATACAGAAAATGACAGCTTGCTCGATGATATGGACATAACCAGCTTACCCCATTTGGCACATGCATTGGACTTCAACCTTGATTCTATTTTTTTATTTTTTCATATTTTTCTTTTTTTTGTATTTGTTTTTTTTTTGTATTTTTGGCAAAGTCTCCCTTGGTTGTATCTGCATTTAAGGCATTAGCAATTTACCCCTATTTATGCTGGCAACTGTTGAGGTTTCCTTAAATGACTGGCCTACCACTTGTCCAATTTGGGACTTGGCCATGTTGTCATTCACATAGATTCCTACCACGTCTTGAAACAAAATACTAATATCTTCTGATAGATTGCCCCCGTGATTCCTTTAGTTATTCTTGACTTAGGGGTACTCTTTTAACCTCTTGTTCTTGTGTGGTGGCTCACAGGTTTCCCTACTTTCTTCGTCGGCATAGTCGACTGGGTGATCGGAATCGTGAAGCGGGATTGTGATTTCACTAGTCTCAAGAAGATCATTTTTGGATCTGCAATTTAGTGTATTATGGCAAATAAAAAGAGAGAAAAAGGGGAACAAACAAGTAAAGAAAATGAATCAAAGTAAGGATAAAGGGATGAATTTTTTTTTGAATTTCGATACATATTTATTGATTGACTGGTAAAACAAGTTTTTTTCGCCATTATTACATAAAAAGTCCCAAATCCTTAGGCATAGCAGAGGGATAAACAAGACTTTGAGGCAATGACAAATTACTTTGGTGAATCATTTAAAATCGTAGGGAGTTCGACAACCTCCCAGTTACCGAGCTTTTGGCCTGGCAGGCAAGCGATCACCAAATCAGCATTATCATCAAAACCATCTTCAATATCGGCCACCACGGCATTAACTTCTGAGCCTCCATGATTGGGCAGGGGATTTATGATCACGTTAGGGCTTCCTTCTTGAAAATCGATCCAGTCGGCCTTGATCAAATCTCTCACTTTATATTTTAAAGCCATGCAATTTTCTGTGGAATGCCCTGGCACCCCAGCGTGGTAATCACAATGAGCGTTTGGGTCATACCCCCTTGGATAAGGAGGTTGCAATGGCTTCATGGGGGATGGAACCACCAGACCTTTCTGAACAAGGATTGGAAAAAGTTCGGTATATGTTATGGGAATTGGATCGAACTGCACAGGGGTACGCTCATTGTTGGGATTCCTTGTGTTCTGATTATGATTGGGTGGTCGAGTCACTTGCTGTGGGTGATGATATGGCATAGGTTGCGGCATTGGCGCTCTTACCATAGGTGGACGGAAATGGGGAGTATAAGTTGTCGGGCCCTGAGTGGCAGCGGCCATATAAGGATTGGGAGCTTGAATCATGGTAGGGGCGAATGGTCTCGGCGGGGCTGTCTTTTGATTAGAAGAGATGGAATTAGTTTCTCCATCCCTTCTCCCAGGCACCGGTTTTCTTGTCATGCTTGCCCCAGATGAGCCCTGAGTGATCTTTCATGTTCGTATTCCGCTCTCCACCCTTTCCCCAATAGTCACGATGTCGGAGAAGTTGGCTGAAACACTACCAATCATCTTGCCATAGAAAAGGTGATGGAAGCGTGTCGATAAACATCGTGACTATCTCTTTTTCTGACAATAGGGGGTCCACTTACGCCGTTGTCTTTCTCCATCGTTGGGCATACTCCTTAAACGTTTCATTGTCCCTCTTCACCATGTTCTGTAACTGAACCATGTTAGGTGCCATATCCATATTATACTTGTATTGCCTAAGGAAGGCATATGCTAGGTCCTTCCAATAACGAATATGATTCCGTTCAAGGTGAGCATACCATGTAAGAGCGGCCCCTGCCAGACTATCTTGGAAGCAGTGGATCAACAATTGGTCGTTAGAAGAATAAGATGCCATCTTTCGACAGTACATCGTGAGATGGTTCTTTGGACAAGTCATTCCCCGATACTTGTCAAAGTCTGGCATCTTGAATTTGGGTGGGAGGACAACATCTGTGACTAGACATAGCTCAGAAGAATCTATCAGTCCAAAACCCCCAGCGCCTTCCATCATTCTCAAACGCTCCTCTAAGATTTCTATCTTTTCCTTTTGGGGAGCTGCAACTGTGCTATGACTGGCTACCAGGTTCATCATGCGGGTTGTATCTTGGAGATTGGTCATATAGGGGTTGCGTATCCGTATGGATAGCCGAGTGGCTGGTTGAAATGAGGCAACGTATGGGACTGGTTCATTAGGCCTGTATTTGGAGAAGGACCTTGGGGTTGGGCCATAGCTTGTATGGCATAAGTCGGCTGGATTATCTGGGCTCGTGTGTTTTGGGCTTGTGCGTTGTAAGTTGGCTGGGCCACTGGGGCTTGTGTGTTTTGGGTTTGGTAGGTTTGTGGGTCATGGGCTTGCGTGTTTTGGGTTTGGTGGAGTGGTGGCATGTTTGGCTGGGTGGGGTATGAAGCGCGAGGATTCATCGCTTGCTGGTCGTGGGCGTCTTGTTGGTTAGCGAGCGGGGGATAATACCCCAGTAGAGTTGCCATCTGTTGCAACCTGGATCGCGACGGCGTGACGAGAAAAAAAAACTCGTAGGATGAAACAGGGAGTCGCCATCAACGTTTTTATCCATAGGAAAAACATTGGGAAAAAACTAGGTTCAGTGAAAGCACTGGTAAAAATTATGAGATTCAAGTTCGGGAGTCGGTTACGAGTAGAGAAGGTATTAGCACCCTACGTCGCCTGTCGGAAACAGTACCAAGATTGAAAAATGCACAACATAGATAGCCTTACATAAAACATGATTTCTTCCCTTTTTTTGTATTTTTCCAAAAATGACAGAGTAGAGTAAGAGAACTGTACAAACATGGGGTATCGGAGCGAGGTCAACGAGACGTTTCATCCAAATTAATCTCGACTTTGATATAAGACAAGGAAGGGAAGAGAACGCTAACAAGACGTCACGTCTAAATTAGACATCCTCGGATTAAAAATATAGGAACAGGGATAAAAAAGAGATAAGCGAGACGTCTCGTCCTAAGTATCCCTTCCCTATGAATTGTAGCGAGGTTTGAACAAAAACTAGGGGGAAATCAACAAGACGTCACGTCTAAATTGATTTTCACAAAAACGACAAAAAGGAGAAGCAATCCAAGCAGAGAAGGCATCCAGATCCAAATCCCATTCTTCATCAGCTTCATTCCTTTCTTTCTCTTTCGTTTTCTTTCTCTGTTTTATTTTCTTTCTCTTTTTATTTTCTTTTTCTTTCTTTTATTTTGTGTAAGAGTTGTGAGGATTGTGAAATTGAGTGTTCCAATTTGTAATTGGTGGAGGAATATTGCAACAAGGAAATACAGTGGTAAATTATTTTGAGCTTTTGGAGAAACCCGTAAGTCTTTATTTTTTACCATGTCTTGTATGTTTTATTTTTCCATCATGTGTATGAATTTGAATCCTTTCATGAGTAGCTAAATTAATTATCTTGGGATGAAGGGGGTATGATAATATTTTATTTTAATGTTATTTTGACTTGGAATTAAATAAATTTCTGTTTTCCATTTAGTTCAATTATGCTTAATGCTTTTAGTAATTCCTAACAAGAACCTAAATGATAAAACTGTATACTTACGGGTATATTAGTAAATTTAGGTAATAAATAGAATCGAGAGATTTATTTTTACCAGAAAGCTTTGAACTAAACCTAAGATTTTTGAAATGCTTTATGTGACCTCGGTAAAACCGTGAAAGTAATCAAAATTCTTTTGAGGAAATAAAAGGGATTTTCATAAAACGATAATGGGCCTTTCTGAGGATTAAGCAGCGCTTTCCATAGGTTAGGTACATTAATAGGATTCCGAGAGGAACATATTAATTAGCTTTTGGAAAATTCGCCTTGGAAAACTTAATTCGATTCTTATTTATGAAAAGTTAAAATTCATTAAACATAAAATAGAGTCTTAATCCCCTGAAATCCCAAGATACTCCCAACTCTGATTTTTTAGTGTCAAGTAAATTTTATTTTTATTCATATTCTATGCAACTTTAATTTGTGCTTTATTTTATAAAAATCTTAAAAATTAATTGTGTGGATAATTAAATTTCAATATGCTGGTACTTTGAACACAGTCCCTGTGGAGAACGATAATCTTTTATATTACGCGACATAACCCGTGCGCTTGCGGGCCCTGTCATTAATTTTTGAAATTATGATGATAATTTGAATCATTCATGACTGTTTAAACCCTTTGTATTCCATTTTTCTTGAAATTCCTACCTTAACAATACAACCCATGGCCACATTACAACCTTTGAAAGACCTTTAGACTTTGACATGCTTTCTATCTAAACTGTGGAGTTTCTGGTTGATCAACAAGCTTATGGTAATATTTTCGACTATGATGATTTGAGTGATACACAAACCATGAGACACTTAGAGTGAAATTGTGAGAAGAGTATCTCAAGTCTTGACATTGAAAATTGACTCACATAAGAAAATTAATTTTGGCATTTGAATAAATTTGTTTCTCTGTTTTGGGTTCCCTAATTTACTAAGCTAAGTGTTTTCTATATCTTATCGTGTGAATATGGTGATTGCTTGAGGACAAGCAATGTTTTGGTTTGGGGTATTTTGATAAGTGATTTAGAACACAATAAATTAGATTTAATTTATTTAAGATTTTAAATCATTTTTACACTATATTTCCCTAATATTCATGATTTATGCTTTCTTTCCACTGTATTCTGCTCAGGTATTTTTATTTTGCAGGAATTGATATACTTGAGACTATTAAGGACATATTTTTGGAATAAATACATGCAAGGAAAAATGGATGACAAAAATTCATATTTTTGAAAATGGTTTCATGCTATTAAATTTTTACAAATTTGGAAAATAATTTTAAATTTTTTTTTACATTAACTTCAAAGCTTGAAAAGTTTATAGAAATTTTTTATTTATGTAAGCTTTGAGATTTCCATTTGTAAAAATTTAATATAATAAGAAAAGAGCCAATGTTCATGCAACGAAGGAAATACCAAGTTTTTTAAATTTTTACTTCAAATAGTTTCATGACAATTTTGGTTCCATTTTTGCCTAAGTATTTTCATATTTTAGTGCATCTCCAAAAGGTAAGAAAAATGCTTCAATTTGTTAAATAAACATGATATGAAAGTGCAGAATTTTTTCTTCCATAATTTCAAGACTATGTCCCACCAAATAGTTTCAAGTCAACAAATTCATCCAATTTGGCAAGGCATTTACGTTTTTGGCTTCTTGAAGGAAAGGAATTTGCTTCATTTATTTATCTTACCATGGTCCACAAGTGCTGAATTTTTCCTTCATAATTTCAAGAAGGTACCCCACCATGATTAACAAAGCAAACAAGGCCTCCAAATCATGCAAAGAAGTCACGGTTATACCACTTCAAAAGCAAGGAAATTTGGTTTTTAAAATTCAGCACTAATGCATCAAGTTAGCAACCACTTGGACGGTCACATGGTGCTGATTTTCCACCATCAATTGCTACATTTAAAGTGCATAAAATAGCCAAGAAACAGCCCCCCTTTGCCAACGTGAATTGCATCAAAATAATGGACATATTGCTTTTCATTTTGTATAATTAATTGGCTCCATAATGCAGAATTTTTTATGCAGAATTTTTGCTTTCTAAACACTATAAATAGGCCTTAATTCTAAGTGTTTAGACACCAATTCACTCCAAGAACATCTTGGGTAGTTCCTAAGTTAAGAGACACAAATCTGAATTTTTACATTCAGAAAACAGTGGGAAACAGCAGAAATTACGACGGGAAAAGCAGTGGTGGAATTACTTCCGGGCTTTTTGGAGAAACCCGTAGGTCTTTCTTTTACTGTATCATGTGTTGTATGCTTTGTTATTCTTTCACTATGTGTATGAATTTGAGTTACTTTATGGGTAACTAAATTTTTATCTTGGGAAAACGGGGGTACGATAATATTTTACGTTGATGTTATTTTGACTTAAAAGTAAATAAATTTCTGTTTTCCATTTAGTTCAAATTTTACTTAATGCTTTTAGTGATTCCTAACAAGAGCCTAAATGGTAAAACTATGTACTTACGGGTATATTAGTAAGTTTAGGTAATTAATAAAATCAAGAGATTTATTTTTACCGGAAAGCTTTGAACTAAACCTAAGATTTTTGAGATGCTTTTTGTGACCTCGGTAAAACCGTGAAAGTAATCAAAATTCTTTTGAGGAAGTAAAAACGGGATTTTCATAAAACGATAATGGGCCTTTCTTAGGATTAAGCAGCGCTTTCTGTAAGTTAGGTACATTAATAAAAATCCGAGAGGAAAATATTAATTGGCTTTTGGAAAATTCGCCTTGGAAAACTTAATTTGATTTTTGTTTATAAAAGGTTAAAATTGTCAACGTAGAATAATATCTTAAACCCCCGGAATCCCAAGATACTCTCTACTCTGTTTTTTTACCCATAGTAATTTTTTATTTTTACTGTAAGGTAAAAAAAATTTACTGTTAATTTTTAATTTTTTCACAAATACCAAAAATTGAAAATCAATTGTGTGGATAATTAAATTTTGATATGCCGGTACTTTGAACACAGTCCCTGTGGATACGATAATCTTTTATATTACGCGACATAACCCGTGCGCTTGCGGGCCCTGTCAAGGATCCGGTGTCGGGACAGCCTCAAGAGTTGAAGATTGAATGAGGTTGAAGATCAGTTGTGTGTATCCGGTCTCTCTGATCCGGCCTCTCAGCGTGTGGAGGTCGGTCTTGTTGTCCTGGAGATCCTTCACACCGGCCTCTCGCGTTGGTTGGGCGACAGGTGGTGTCACCTGCGAAGATTCTCCGACGCTCAAGTTAGAAGAGTGTAAGATGAACTCTGTAATACTTAAGCAGTATGATAGAGAGAATGAGAGTAAGGACAACATAACCTGGCACATGTATTGCAACATGTTATTTATAGTTGAGTGTAGAAGATCAATCGTTGGGTGTAAGTGGGCCCACTGGTTCTGATAACGTGTATAAAGAGTCAATCCGAGTGGGCCAGCATTCAGAGTGTGTCAGGAGGGTAGGTGAATTATCAGTGTACTTTTCTGTCATATGGATGGAGGATAATCACCTTTTCCGTAAATTTTGTTGGTGATTGTACCCACTCCTGTTAGTGAATGAAAGGGACATATTCCGCTGCGCAGAATGCCTTCCTTGTTATGACACTGTGACAGTCGTTTATCAGTGACCCAGTGTAGGAGGACGGATAAGTCACCCGGTGTCTCGGATGTCACCTCGGACGACTGGTGTAAGAGAGGTGTCGTAACCTGGATCGCGACGGCGCAGCGAGAAAGAAAAACTTGTAGGATGAAACAGGGAGTCGCCACCAACGTTTTTATCCATAGGAAAAACATTGGGGAAAAACTAGGTTCAATGAAAGCACTGGTAAAAATTGTGAGATCCAAGTTCGGGAGTCGGTTACGAGTAGGGAAGGTATTAGCACCCTACGTCGCCTGTCGGAAATAGTACCAAGATTGAAAAATGCACAACATAGATAGCCTTACATAAAACATGATTTCTTCCTTTTTTTTGTATTTTTCCAAAAATGACAGAGTAGAGTGAGAGAACTGTACAAACATGGGGTATCGGAGTGAGGTCAACGAGACGTTTCATCCAAATTAATCTCGACTTCGATATAAGACAAAGAAGGGAAGAGAACGCTAACAAGACGTCACGTCTAAATTAGACATCCTCGGATTAAAAATATAGAAACAGGGATAGAAAAGAGATAAGCGGGACGTCTCGTCCTAAGTATCCCTTCCCTATGAATTGTAGCGAGGTTTGAACAAAAACTAGGGGGAAATCAACAAGACGTCACGTGTAAATTGATTTTCACGGAAACGACAAAAAGGAACATTATGAAAGAAACACGAAAGCAAAAAAATGAAATAGTAAAAAGAAATAAGAAAGATGGGCCTGACAGGAGTTGAGGTCCTGCTCCTACATATTCTTGAATTATCAAGAAATCAGGGTTACGTAGTTCTAAGTGTTTTTCTTTTAGGAAAAGATTGGGAAAATGTTGGTGGGTATCATTTTGGTGGGGAACTCATACAAGACGAAGTTCTTCGCACGTGTACAGATCCTAAAGAGATTGTGTAGACGGAAGTATTTTCTGTACGACACTAGCCAAAAATAACCTTTTTTTTTATTTTTTTTATTATTTCATTTAGATTTGAAAGAAAACATAGAAAACGCTTATTTCTTTTTATTATATTTCGACTACAAAGCAGAATAAAAAGAAATTTAACTAAATGAACTTAAGTAAGTAAACAAGTTCAAAGAATATAAATTCAGCGGAAGAATGTACAACAATAAAAAAACGAAAGAAAAGAGACAGAACGGAACTGGCAGTAAGGTCATTGAGGAACCGGACTGCAGATGTTGACCGGTGCGGACTCTGCTAGACGAGCTGCTGGTATGGGTATGGAGTTGAAGCTCTGAACTGCAGATTGGAACTAGGACGGTGTGGAGGATTTAGGTGGTGGAGACGGTATGGAGGGTTTAGGTGGTTGGGACGATGTAAAGGACTTAGGAGGTGTCGGAACGGTGTGGTGGATTTAGGAGGTGGATTGGAACAGAATCGGTGGTGGATTTAGGAGGACGGTGTGGAGAGGGACAGTGCGAACCGGTGTGGAGTTGGTGAGGGTATGGACGGTGTGGGGAACTTGGTTATAGGTCGGTGTGTAGTTGGTGCTTCTGTTTTCCAGAAAAGACAAGTGTGTTGGGGATGGGTTCTTCAGGTTCAAGACTCCGAAATGAATTTTTACCAGAGGTTCCCTCTCTCCCCCCAAGCTGTGGACCGCCCAAAAAAAAAAGATCCCCCGCGCCTCTTCAGCTGAGGCATTTATAGAGGCTTTAGGATGTGGTTCGAGTGCTTGGACAGCACGAGTCTCCACTCACCCACATGCCTAGTGGAGACAGCCTGGCCACTATCAGTTTGTGGGATGCGGCGGCTGGTGGGAAATTTTTAATTTCTCCACTTCTGTCCCATGTCTGCCACTCCCAGGATTCCTGGATCCACTTGGATTGTGGAAATCCAAGTCATCATAGTGGGAATATGGAGAGCCTGGTGGAAATCCGAGAGAGGACGATGGAAATCTGAGAGAGGATGGTGGAAATCCGAGAGAGGATGGTGGAAATCCGAGAGAGGATGACTCGGATTAGCCTCTCAGTCGGTATTCATCCAGAGTGGGACATAATCTGAGTGGAAAAGGTCCCTCTTGTACATAAAGTCGAGTGAAATCTTTGCTCGGTGTTGAGTTGAGGGGTCGGTTTTTAGGAGAAAACCGGTCGGTGTTAAGCGTGAAGACCCCTGATGCTAAATTTCTCTCCACTTCGCTTGAGCGAGAGTTTCTCGCTTAAGCGAAAACACTCCAGTAGCTCACTGTCCCCCTTTCGCTCCAGCGAGAATCTATTCCACTTAAGCGAGAGTTTATTTCGCTTAAGCGTTTGAAGGAAACTCATTTTGCTCAAGCGAAGAAAGGCTCGCTCAAGCGAGAAGTCCTTCTTAACTCGGATTTGCTCTGGAATTGAAACACTGTTTCACTCAGATGTGCAATTGAACCACTCGGAAAAACCTTTGCTCGGATATGTCATCTCTGAATGAAACCACTCGGAGACCTCCTTATTCAACACTTATTCATTCAATGGCTTCTTCTGCTCGGAATCCACTCACTCGAGACAGCTTTGCCCAGAAAAACACTTGTTCCCCAATCAGACCTGCTTCAGTCAGCATCCCTTCACTCGGACAATAGCTTTGGGCACTATTTATTCAAGGTCAGTCCTTTTTTCCACTCGAAATGGTTGCAGTCGGACAGCTTCCACTCAGATTCATCTCCAATAGTGAGGTATTCCACTCGGCAACGCTCTATTCTGAGTCAATCCACTCGGATTTGATCATTTCTGAGTCGGACGCCTTTCGTTCAGAATGGGTCCAATCGGCACTCATCCGAAGTCAGGCATCTCTCACAGCTTCAGTCGGCATTTAACCCATCAGGTGTATTCATTTAGGAGTCGGGCTCGGAATGGTTTCAATCAGAATTTGGAACTTGATGGACGATCGAAATACATCTTTTGACAATGAACCACTCGAAAGTTAATTGCCTTTCTCTCAGAATTGCCTTAATCAGGAATTAACCCATTCAGACCTATTCACTTGGGGATTCTTTACTCTAATGTCCCAGCCCGAGAGGTATTTCTTTTGAAACCAGCCTGTCATTGTTCCGAGGCATTTCTCTCAGCCTTTCTTCGAAGAACTCCCATTTGCAATCAGAAGTTCTTTTTACTCAGAAATTTCACTCAGACCTTCTTTTCGCTTTGTTTCGCTCGGAAACACATCTCTCAGTAGCAAACCACTCGGAAATGACTCACTAGGAGGCATTCCACTCGGAAATGTATATCTCTCGGCAGCAAAACACTCGGAAATGACTATCCAGAGCCTTTTTCTCGTTCGGAAATATGTCCCACACTTGGATCCGCTCGGAAACTTGTTATTCGGAGACATCCCACTCGGTAACAGCCATTTTTCACTCGTAAATAGCCATTTTTCACTCAGAAATTGACATTCTGGGTCATTCTACTCGGCAGATCATTCAGAAATTAAGTCTAGTCTTGTCAGAATTATTTCCACTTGGGTCGGACCGAAAGAGGTATTCACAAGAGGTTTGCCGAGTGTGTTGCAGACCGGATTGGTATTCTTGACATCGGCTGAACACTCGGACGGCTATAATGACTTCACTTTAGGTGAGACCGGATCAACATGTTTACCGACTGGATTATTATCCTGGGATACCGATTGGCTTCCAGGACGGCTGAGACTGCCTCTTACTCTTAGGACCGGAATCCAGACCGGATAACCTTGGGGCTGGTATCCAGATCGGATCATTTGTCCCCTAGCTTGTGTGAGGGACTGTAAGTTGCTCATATAAGCTATGCAGTTCTCGAGAGGTCTGTATGCCGGCGTGCCCTACAATAATACATGTTATGTTTTTACCTTAGTAATACTCGTTAATCATCAAATATTGTCCCCAAGCGTTATGAATTAAACGACTCTGAGTGAGTGATTCCGAGTGGAGATTTGACTTTGAGTGAATAACTCCGAGTGAATATTTGACAATGAGTGACCGATTCAGAGTGAACATTTGACTCTGAGTGATCGACTCTGAGTGAAACTGGTTCTGGCCGTGTTACCTGGGAAGTTCCATTATCTAACCTCCTCGTACTGTTGGGTAAAAGTCCGTCTTATTATTAAAAAATTTCGAGTGATACTTCCGAGTGGAAGCCCTCAGATTGATTCTTCCGGGAGGAGGATTTCCGATTGACCGTTCCCGTGTGGAAGATTTCTGACTGGTACTTCGACGGTGCTCAGTTTAATCATTCCAACCACACTCGGAGTTCGATTTAGTCCTACAATCTGAGTCTTTATTTGGGTTGGAAGTTTCCGAGTGCAACTTTCCTGAGTGGGGTGTCCCCGAGTGTGACATTTCTAAGCGGGATAGTACCGAGTGAGATATCTCTGATTCCCGTGTAGTATGGCACCGAGTGGAGCATTTTCTGGGTAAAACACTTCTGGACAGATAGACTTTGACTTCGAATGAGTATGTTTCGGGTGGAGACTTTCCCGAGTGAATAATTCCTGATTGCAACCTCGAAGTGATATTCTCAGCTTAAAGAATTCACGAGTCGGACTTCAGTGAGATATTGCCCACTGAAGAATTTAAGAGTCTAGCATCGAATTTAAAATGTTTCCGAGAAAAGAATTCCAAGGGAGAATATTTCTGAGTAAGGAATTCCCAGGAATACTTCTGAGTGAATTCGATAACGATTGATTCTTCAATAGCAACCGGCCAAGTCTAAAAGTCGTACTCGGAGTTCGGTTTAATCCTACAATCCGAGCCTTCAGTCGGTGTTGGATTTTACCCATTCACCATTTTTCTTCTGTCGGTGTTGGATTTTACCCATTCACCATTTTTCTTCTGTCGGTGTTGGGTTTTACCCACTCACCATTTCTCTTCTGTCGGTGTTGGATTTTACCCATTCACCGACCTTCATCACTCGGTGTTGGATTTTACCCATTCACCGGCCTTCAAATGGGGTTCGGTGCAATCCTACAACCCATTTCCTAAGTTCGGTTCAATCCTGCAACCCAGGTCTTCACCGACGTTCGGCCAAACCTACTAGTCGTACTCGGAGTTCGATTTAATCCTACAATCCGAGCCTTCAATCGGTGTTCACCCCTTTGTTCCTTCGAAGAGGTTCATCGCTAACAATAGATACATTGATAGGATCATCTGTCTTGAAAGTATCTTGTCACAACTATGTTGTGCATCGAATAAAATCATAAAGACAAAGGCTAAACATATAGAATATTTCATTGATTATGAATTACAATACAAAAGAGAGAAAGAGAGCCGAGTCGGGGCCATGCCTCGTTAAACCTTCTTAGTAAAACCCGATCGAAAAAACCTAAGTAAGGAAAAAGAGTGCACACCGTCTTACCGACTAGCTATAACAACAGAAGACACTTTTGGTTTTGATGGCCAGATCCCTAATCAATGGCCTCTCGGGGGCCCTGATGTTGTTGGGACATAACATCTTGTTGTACTGACTCTCCAACCACAACTCCTTTTTGCTTTCCAGAAGTAGATTCTTTGAAAAGATACTGCTTGAGTTTACCCTCTCAGATCAGGGTCTCGATAGTATTCTTCAGGGCCTGACATTCATCTGTTGAGTGGCCCTCTTGCTCATGGAATTCATAGTATTTCCGAGGGTCGCCATGTTTGCGAAGCTGGGGCGGTGTCCTGACCCCGTATACAGTAAGCGTTGGCCATCCGATCTCCCTCAGAATCTGAGACAACTTAGAATTTAACGGAGTATAATTGCCAAATACATGTATCCGCTCTTCCTGACTCGGAGATACAGGATTATCGAAGACGCTGCCTCGGGCCGGTCTCTCTATGTGTTCCGATCTAGGCCAACTTTTATCTCTCCATTGTTTATGTGGCGTTGGGGATTTCCTTTTGGCCGCTGTTGCTTCCAAGTGCATTTCTATGCCCACGTATTCCGAGGCTTTTCTTCGAAACTCCTCCAACGTTGTCGGAGGACTCTTTGCCAAAGACAAAGCAAAGGCGGATCCACGCTGTAAGGCTTCAACGATGATGTGGAGCTGAATAGCCTCCCTAAGGTTAGGCACCAAAGCAACCTCCTTGTAAAATCTCTTCAAAAACTCCTTAAGAGTTTCATTTTCCCCCTGCCTTATCTGAGCCAAGGTATGAGAATTCCTTGGAACGTCCCTAAAGATAATGAAATGGCTCTCAAATAAAGTCGCCATTTCTTCCCAAGAATCTATTGACTCCGAGGGTAAACTTTTGAACCAACCAAGAGCTTCCTCTGTTAAGGTTCGTGGGAACATCCTGCACATCACATCTTCATCGGCTCCCAAGTACATGGCCTCATACGTGTAAGCATCAAGGTGCTTAATGGGATCAGTTTCTCCATTATACTTTCCGATGGAAAGTGGCTGGGTCGTTTGCAGGTGCTTGGGGATGAGTATACTCATGAGCCTCCTTGAGAAAGGGACGTTGAGTCGGTATGCCCCAGAAGCCATCACTGTCTGCCCCCTCTTCCTTGCACCGATCCTGTCCTCAGAATCTTGAGTTTGTTCTATCCTCTCAAAGGTAGGGATCTTAGAATACTGGAGAGTTGTGGATCTTTCTCTCACAGATGCATGGAGAGTATCCTCCGCCTGAGACATCACTCTGTCCCTAGTTCCTCCTTTCTCCCTTCGCAACTCCATCAACTCCTCCCTGAGTTGCCTGATAACTTCATCTCGAGGATCAGGGGTTGCCACTGGTACCATTCTCCTTGAGTGGGTTGCTGGTGATTCAAAGACGAATCTCCCCTCAGCTTGTTGATGGGTCACATCTTCCACATGACCATCCACAAAGTCGTGTCCATCTCCTTCCATGGTCGACTACTAACTTCTACAGAAAGTGGGAATAACTCTACCGAGTCCCACTGGGCGTGCCAATGATCTGTCCCCGACCGGGGTCTAGGATCCGATGTCGGGACAACCTCAAGAGTTGAAGATTGAATGGGGTTAAAGACCGGTTGTGTGTATCCGGTCTCTCTGATCCGGCCTCTCAGCGTGTGGAGGTCGGTCTTGTTGTCCTGGAGATCCTTCACACCGGCCTCTCACGTTGGTGTGGGCGACAGGTGGTGTCACCTGCGAAGATTCTCCGACGCTTAAGTTAGAAGAGTGTAAGATGAACTCTGTAATACTTAAGCAGTATGATAGAGAGAATGAGAGTAAGGACAACATAACTTGGCACATGTATTGCAACATGTTATTTATAGTTGAGCGTAGAAGATGAATCGTTGGGTGTAAGTGGGCCCACTGGTTCTGATAACGTGTATAAAGAGTCAATCCGAGTGGGCCAGCATTCAGAGTGTGTCAGGAGGATAGGTGAATTATCAGTGTACTTTTCTGTCACATGGATGAAGGATAATCATATTTTCCGTAAATTTTGTTGGTGATTGTACCCACTCCTATCAGTGAATGAAAGGGACATATTCCGCTGTGCAGAATGCCTTCCTTGTTATGACACTGTGACAGTCGGTTATCAGTGACCCGGTGTAGGAGGACGGATAAGTCACCTGGTGTCTCGGATATCACCTCGGATGACTGGTGTAAGAGAGGTTTGCCGAGTGTGTTACAGACTGGATTGGTATTCTTGACACCGGCTGAACACTAGGACGACTATAATGACTTCACTTTAGGTGAGACCGGATCAATATGTTTACCGACTGGATCATTATTCTGGGATACCGATTGGCTTCTAGGACGGCTGAGACTGCTTCTTACTCTTAGGACCGGAATCCAGACCGGATAACCTTGGGGCCGGTATCCAGACCGGATCAGTTGTTAATTATATTTTTCACTCATGATTTTTTTATTTATTATTTAATGAAGAAGGAATGTTCATGTCAATGACAAAGATATATGTCTCGCAGACAATGCAACAACTCACACTATTCTCAAAAATGAGAAATATTTCTACCATATAGTAAAATAAGAAACCAATGTTAATACTATATCTGGTAGTATAAATATAATTGAAGGATCTGGCAGAGCCAGTATTTTGTTATTTGGAGGAACAAAATTCCACATTGATAGTGCATTATATTCTAACAAGTCTCAAAGAAATTTGTTGAGTTTTAAGGATATCCGTAGAAATTAATACCATATTAAGACCACAAATGAAGGAAAGAAAGAATATCTTTATATCACAAAGTTAATTTCTGATAACAAATGTATATTAGAAAAATTGTCTTCATTTCCCTCTGCTTTGTACTACACCTATATTAGTAAAGTTGAAACAAATGTTATTGTAAACCAAAAGTTTACAAATAATAATAACTTTGTTATTTGGCATGAACGATTAGGCCATCCTTGAATAATAATGATGCGAAAAATAGTTAAGAATTCAAATGGTCATTGCTTGTCCAGCAGACAAATTCTCCAAACTAATAATTTCTCATGTGTTGCTTATGCGCCTTTGCATCTAGCATTGGGTAGACCATATACAATAACTGTCATTGCTTTACCGTATCTTTTATTTCAGTTCTTCAGCAATAATCATAAAAACCTTTTGAATTATGAAAACAAGAATCCAAATTCAATACGTAATCTTAGCATTTAAAGAATATTCTTTAATAATCTTATTTTTCAATTATTAAATCCCTTTTTTACCTAGTTCAATATTAATAAGATTAATAATTAAATAAATAATATCCAATTATTAAAAAGATTAATATAAAAATGAAGGGAAATTAATTACTCGGCCATCACCAATAAAAATTGGGAGTGAATCACTCATATTCTTAGAGCGTATACTATAACATCCTTAATTTTTAAAATGAATTTCAATAAATCAAATAAAATTTTGGAAATAATTCAAATTTCCAAAACAGAATTTGAATTAAACAATTACAAAATCAATTTTACAAAAGTCGACCGGCTCTTTAAGTTTACAATAAACAAATAAAACGCTCGGTATTCTCAGGAGCCGGCCAAGGCTTCTACCAAAATACACTCCGAGCAACTGAGTGACTTCTTATATCATGGTTGGGCCCTTCATCCACTGAAAAATGACAACAGTAGGGGGTGAGCATAAACATATCAAATAACATTTATTGAATTGGATTAAAAGTCCAATTAATAACTATAAAACAAAACCGATCACATAATATCATCACATAATTATTCACAATAATTAGATACTCATGTTGCTCACAATAACAACACCGAGACATATATACTCATCATAAATCAGCATGTTATTCTCAATAACACATAAATCAGAGTATGCACATGCTCAATCAAATGGATCCATTAAGTCTTTTAATTTTGTGTTGCAACACTGGCTCCCCGAGCCATAATTCGGCCCTCAGCTGATCCGGCCGTTTTACAGGTACCAAACCGCTCTGCGCCTATAATTTAACACTGAGTACCACTCCCAGAGTGATAGCGGTAACTCTACTCAGTGCTACGGGCTAAAACCCCGAGCCCCACTCAAGAGGTTGCCTTGAGTCCCACCCAAGGTCTTTTGTCGTTTGCCTTGAGTCCCACCCAAGGTATTTTATGAAAATCACATCATATTTCATATTCATTCATTACACAAGCATCACATACTGATCAATATGCATCCCATGCATTTATGTTCATCATGAAAAATTCATGAATAACACTCATATACTCATCATCAATCTCATATCATTATCATATCAACACCAACAATATGAATGGAATATATATATATGAAAACATAAAGCGTCATATAAACGGGGTCTCAATAACAATTATGCACACAACATATATACAATATAATAATATCACCCCACATCCATTCATAAACTATCTATTTGAGATGTACGCTCCCCCTACCTGGAATAAGAAGTTCCAGTAGCTGATCAAATGTTATGCTAATCGCTGTTCAAGAATTCCGACTGGAATTCCAAATCCTGCACCAGTCCCAAGCTTCCTTCGTAAAGAGAAGAAATGATGATTTAACTTTCTTCTTGTTCGTTGGTTTCCAGTAAAGTTTGGAAAGAAAGGATTATTGATAATGATTTCCACTTCAAAAGTTCTTAAATTAATCCATCAATGGAAGTATTTATATATATAATTCATGTAGAAGAGATGTGAATGAATGGAAGTATTCTGACACACGTCTCTTTAATGATAATGAAAGGAATAAAATATTTAATGAAAAATGGGACAACACATTAAAAAGGGTCCCATTCTTAGAAAATATCTGAGAAAGGATTTTGCTAGAACGTAGAAGAACAGGGTGACGTGGAAAGCATCCATAGTAAAATATCCGACTCAGTTTCTGCGTATTCCGACTCGGTTTCCTCATTCTGGCATCTCTTTCCAAGAGGACTTATCAGAGCCTCTTTCCGCTCAGAATTCCTTCATTCGGAAATGGCCTACTCATAACTGTCTTATTCGGAAATATATCCATCAGACATCTCACTCGGTTATACCTCTTTCCGAGTCAAAGTCTTACTCTTTCGTCATTCAGAAGTCTCTCAATTGAAAGTTCACTCGGAGTTCGGAGTCCACTTCCTTCCTCAGAAATCATTCCGCTTGAAAGGATTACTCGGATATTTATTCTCCTCGGAATTATTTTCTCAGAAAACATTTTCAGAGTTGAAGTCTCTTTATCCAGAAGCACTCCTTCTGAAAAGACTCACTCGGTATGATTCCACTCGGAAGTGTCACTCTCAGAGACACTTTACTCGGATAATTACTTAACTCGGATATACTCCACTCGGAGTTCACCAATCAGAAATATCTTTCCGAGAAGTACCCTTTTTAAATCAAAGCTTCTCTTATTTGAATAAGCACTTCTCTCGGCAACTCAATCGGAAACGTTCCTCTCGGAGACGTTTCACTCAGATTTGCTTTACTCGAATGTGTCTCAATCGGACACAGCGTTACTTTGTTCAGGAATGATTCTCTTAATAATGTTTCACTCGGAAACATCTTAACTTTACTTGGAAATGATCTCCTGAGTCATGTTTCACTCGGAATCACATCCATTTCACTCGGAAAATTCTTGTCTTTGACTATTTTCACTCGGAATTTCATTCAGAAATTCTTCTTTAATCCTTTTTAAATTATTTTTCTAAAAATCATAAAACATGGGATGTTACATATACAAGGTGATATTTATGGACCAATCCACCCTTTATGTGGACCATTTAGATATTTTATGGTTTTAATTAATGCATCAACTATATGGTCACATGTTTGCTTATTGTCAACTCGCAACCAGGCGTTTGCGAGATTACTAACTCAATTAATTTGTTTAAGAGCTCATTTTCTTGATTATCCAATTAAGAAAATATGCCTTGATAACGCTGGTGAATTCACATCTCAATCTTTTAATGATTATTGTATGTCCATCGGAATTAATGTTAAACATCTTGTAGCACATGTTCATACACAAAATGGACTTGCTGAATCATTAATTAAACATTTGAAATTGATAGTAAGACCATTGTTAATGAGATTAAAACTCCTAATTTCAACTCGGGGGCATGCAATCTTGCTTGCGGCAGCACTTATTTGCATCAGGCTTACAAGTTATCATAAGTATTCCCCTTTATAATTGGTTCATAATAAAAAACCAAATATTTCCATCTAAGAATCTTTAGAAGTGCGGTATATGTTCCTATCTCTCTTCCACAACGCACTAAGATGAGACCTTAAAGGAGGTTGGGAATATATGTTGGATATGAAAGTCCATCCATAATAAAATATCTTGAACCCTTAACAGGTGATATATTTACAGCTCGTTTTGTTGATTGTCATTTTGATGAATCCATTTTCCATTATTAGGGGGAAGAAAATAAACAGTTGGATAAAAGGATTAGTTGGAATGAGATATCTCTATCTCATCTTGATCCTTGAACAAAGCAATGTGAACTAGAAGTTTAGAAAATAATTAGTTTGCAAAATTTAATAACCCAATTGCCAAATGCATTTGTTGATCCAAAAAGAGTGACTAAGTCATACATACCAGCTGTTAATACTCCAAATAAGATTGATGTCCCTGCAGGACAATCTAAAAATGAGTCTAAAGCCAAAATAAAATGTGGCAGACCTGTTGGTTCTAAAGATAAAAATCCTCAGTAAGTAAAGAAAGTGGTTATATAAAGACTCCAGAATAGTCTCCTGACATAATTAATGTTTCAAATCTAGAAGAAATCAAGGTACCTGGAATTGATAAAATAAATTATGTCATGGATGGAATACAATGGAATCGACATAAAGTCGATGTTGATGAAATTTTTGCATTCAAAGTAACTCTTGATATTATAAATGATGATAAGAATCATGAGCCAAAATCTGTTAAGGAATGCGCACAATGAAACATATTCACCAGTGATGGATGCAAGTACTTTTCGATACTTGATTAGTTTGGCAATACGTGAAAAACTTGATTTACGCCTAATGGATGTTGTTGCAGCACTTTTACATGGTTCACTAGAAAATGACATCTATATGAAACTCCTTGAAGGATTTTTTACTTGAAGCATACAAGACAAATTCTCGAGAAAATTATTCAATTAAATTGAATAAATCTCTTTACGGACTAAACAATCCGGACGCATATGGTACAATTGTCTCAGTGAATATTTATTGAAAGAAGGGTATAAAAATGACCCGATTTGTCCATGTGTTTTTATGCAAAGATTCATAAAAGAGTTCGTTATAATTATGATCTATGTAGATGATTTAAACATCATCAGAACTCCTGAAGAACTTTTGAAGGCTGTAAATTGCTTGAAAAATAAATTTGAGATGAAAGACTTAGGAAAAACAAAGTTTTGTCTTGGATTACAATTAGAATATTTAAAGGAAGGAATCTTAATGCACCAAAAGACTTATGCAGAAAAGGTGCTAAAGTGGTTCTATATAGACAAGTCACACCCATTGAGTAGTATAATGGTTATAAGGTCACTTGAAGTGACCAAAGATCATTTTCGACATTAAGATAAAAATGAAAAACTACTTGGTCCTAAAGTACCATATCTTAGTGCAATTAGTGCACTGATGTATCTTATTAGTCATACACAACCTGATATATCATTTGTTGTCAATTTGTTAGCAAGACTTAGTTCTTTACCCTTAAAAAGGCATTGGAATGAGATTAAGCACATATTTCGCTATCTTAGAAGTATAATGGACATGAGTTTATTTTTCTCATATGTATCTAAGGCAAACCTAAATAGTTATGTAGATGCGGGGTATTTATTTGATCCTCATAATGGTCGATCACAAACAGGATATTTGTTTACATGTGGTGGTACAACAATTTCATGGAAATCTATAAAATAAACGATTACAACTACATCATCTAATCATGCTAAAATTCTAGCATTACGTGAAGCAAGCCGAGAATGTGTTTGGTTGAGGTCTATGATTCAACATATTCAAGAAACTTGTGGCTTGCATGCTGGAAAATTACCACCAACAATCTTATGTGAAGATAATGCAGCCAGTATTTCTCAGTTAAAGGAATGTTGTATTAAAGGAAATAGGACAAAGCATATTTCACCAAAATTTTTCTTTACTCGTGATCTTATAAAGAATGGTGAAATAAATGTCCAGCAAGTCCGATCATGTGAGAATCTAGCAGACATCTTTACAAAATCATTACCAACCAAAGTCTTCGAGCAACTAGTACAGAAGATTGGTCTTCGACGCTTACATAAATGTTCTAATGAGGGGGAGAATTAAATACTTGTAATTTAATTTTTTTTAGCCATGAATTTACTTTGTAAAGAATGTTGTACTCTTTTTCCTTCACTAGGTTTTTATCCCACTAGGTTTTTGATCTGTCCTGAACCGGGGTCTAGAGATCCGGACTCAAGTCAATCACAAATAGTATGCAAATACTGTGCGAAAGACCGGATGTATGAGTATCCGGTGTAAATATCCGTTGTCCTTGAGTGAGGAGAGCGGATTGGGCGTCCCGGAGATCCTTCACACCGACCTAACGCGTTGAAGTGGGCGAATGGTGGTGTCACCTGTAAAGATTCTCCGACGCTCAAGTCAGTGATGATATTCCAAGTAAGGAATGTATTTTAGAGAGTAATCGTTCATGGATTCAGTTGAAGATCCCTCACTTCATTAATGAAATGAGTTCATATACCTGATTGGCTCGTTTTACGAGGACTCGTTAGTGGGGAACCACTAACTCCCATTAGCATTATTTTATTGCGCACTTACCAGCATGATTGGGTCAAGTGGCTATTTTATATTGAGCATGGAGAATATAGACTAGGATTAGGGAACAAGTTGACCATCCCCGTGAGCAGAATTTGGCTCGTAGTGTAGGGAATTATTGATCGATCCCTGTAGCAATGTTCCTTGTCTTTAGCACAGTGACGTGTGTGTTGTCCGGTGTCATGGTGTTATCATGAACAACTGGTATAGGGAGAACGCCTGATATGGAATTACAGTCCGGATGTATACCGATGACACCAGTTACACGTTGAGGTCTTGACAAAGACGTTGAAATATATCTTGCAGATCGGATACCGGTATTGAGACCAGATCATATGTCCCCTAGCTTGTGTGAGGGACTGAATGGTTGTTCACATAAGCTACTCAACCAGCGAGAGGTCTGAATATCGGTAAGCTTACACGTATAACTGTTAGTCCTCAAATTTTCAATAAAAGCTTAAATAAAAATTTCATAAAAATTATAAAAATTAGTTTAATTTGTTAGAAAATAGGATTTAAATTCAATAAATGGATGTTGTTGGAAATAATCTGCCCTTGATCAATTTTCTCTAGTTTTACAGTGAAAAAGTTAAGAAATCAAGAGAAAATTACACTGAAGGAGCTGACGCGTAGCCTCACCCCACGCGTAGCATCAAGAGCTATTTTTGATGCTGACGCTACGCATCACAGCCACGTGTAGCGTCAGTGCTGCGTGGTCTCCACTCCCACTTTTGGCCAACCACTCCACTTGGACCCAATAATGGGCACTCCACTCAGCCCAAGGGCCACCCCAATCAGTATAACTGGCCAAAACTCGGTGGAAACATGTCCAAGTGGCCAAGCATGATTGAATTTAATAATTTGAAGTGGCCATTATCAGCTGTTTAATGGAAGCTGAGTCAGGGGTCTGACGCGTAGCGTCACAGGGACGCGTAGCGTCAGCACCCTTGCTCAGCCCTATAAATAGGGCCATCCAACACCATTCAAATCATCCCATTCCATACACTTCTCTTCTATTCTCTCTTGTGCTCGACTTTGAGTACTTCTTTTGTGAGTTGTAGTTCTAGAATAGTTTTCTAGATACTTGAGTGTGTTTCGGTGTATTGTGATCGTTGTATCGTGAAGTTTCCATCGTCTTCGTAATGTCAAACTCTGTAAGTGTTGTTCTTACTTTTACCATATGTAACTAATTTGTTTATGTTGGAATTGGTGAACTAATCTATTGAGTATAATGTTGTGAATTCGACCTCTGCATATTTATGATTCAAGTCCATGTTAGTATTTCAACCTTTTATTAATATGAACGTCAAACGGGAGAATGATTTTCATGTGTATCGAAACTGGTTTTATTAGTATAAATGTCAAACGGGAGAATGATTATTTATGTCGTATTGAAACTTGTTTTGACGAAAGTAAAAAGTTGGAATACCCTTGGTATCTCAATTCTATAGGGGTTGTTAACCATTGTTGCCATAAGGCCAGGTCTTAATGCAAGTTTTTACTGAGAAAGCTCACGAGGGATCGGACTTTATGGTGAATTCTTAGAATTTATATCACGAGGGATCGGTTATAATGATTTTAAGCTGCAATGACATGAAACTTGATGATTAAATATGCATGTCTTGAGTTCCTCATTGTTATTCTAGATTAGGGATCCAACTTCCAACATAATTTGTTTATCTGTGTTTATCTCAAGTATCTTACCTATTCTAAATTGCAACTTAACTTTTTTTAGATAGATTTTTATTTTCTTTTATCCTATGAATCACTCAATCATACTATCTTGTGAATATTGTATAAACTGTATATAAATCATTCTTTTGTTTATAATTTCTTTCACATTTACCATAGTAAGTAGAAAATTACTGTTGTTATTGGACTTTCAATCCCAGTGGAACGATATCTAAATTTTGAAAACTACAAACGATTGGTGCGCTTGCTAATTGACAAAACCCGGTTTCACCGACGGGTTAACAAGTTTTCTGGCGCCGTTGCCGGGGATTGAATTGTTTCAGTAAAACAGTAAAATTTTAATTACCGTGGTAAATATTTTTTTTACCTTAGATAATTTTTTTTTCTCTTATCATTATTACACTAACTTTCTTTGTCTAGTTTGTGTATGCAAACTCGATCTACCGCAGGTAAAATTTATTTTGATCCTGAGATAGAAAGGTTTGTAAAGAAAATCAAGTCTTTGAAATCTAAAACACAAACTAATTCTTCTTCTACTTCGAAAATTTTTGAAAATTCAAATATGGCTGCTGAAAGAAGAACATTGGGACAGTTTGCTGCTATAAATGGTCCACCCCGAGTTTCGGGAATGTTTCAAGGACCAGTTTTACCAGTGGAAATTAAACCTGCCACTTTAAACATAATTCAAAACAACCAATTTGCTGGTTTAAATCATGAAGAACCATATGAACATTTAACTATTTTTTATGAGTTATGCAGCACAATTGGTTTTGAACCCAATCAAGAAGAGTCTGTTTACATGAGACTCTTTCCTTTTTCATTGATTGGGAAAGCAAAAGAATGGTTTAAATCTTGTCCACCGGGTAGTTTTACAAACTGGTCCGATGTTGAAAGAAAATTTTTGGAATGATTTTATTCTCCTTCAAAATATTTTGAAGCAATGACAGCCATACATTCTTTTTCTCAAAATAATGATGAATCATTAGGAGAAACATGGGAACGATTCAAGGCACTCTTGAGAAAGTGCCCAAACCACAACCTGAATGATGCCGAGAAGGTAAGAATCGTTTACCATGGTTTATTACCTCAGTTCAAGATGATGTTAGATGCTTGTGCAGGTGGTTCTTTAATGAACAAGACTGTGGAAGAAGCCATAGAAATATTGGAATCAATGGCTATTAGTGACCGACAAGCAAAGCATGAAAGAGGTAATATGCAAAGGAAGCCAGGAATGCTCGAATTGGGAGTAAATGATGCAGTGTTGGCTCAGCAAAAATTACTGACCCAACAAATTGAAGTTATGAGCAAGCAATTGGAAAAACTTCAAATTGCTCAAGTAGCATCACCACCACCTGCTCAACTTAAAGCATGTACGCACTACATGGGAGAACAACCATGTGGTTACTGTGGAAATGAGCAAGAGCAAGCCAATTTCATGAACCATCAAAGAGCACCCTTAGGTAATTATCCTTTCAATCATGGAAATTCTTTCCCTAACAATTACCTGCAGGGTTGGCAAAATCAAAATATTGGCTGGAGACAGGACACTGGACCTTCCAACAGACCCCCTAACAATCAATTCAAGCAACAACAAACTGACAATGCAAGATTGACAAGAATAGAGGAATCTATCCAACAGTTATTGCAGTTTGTGGAGACAAACGAAGCTGCCCGAAAAGCATCAGACATACAAATGGGTCAGCTCGCAAAAGAAATAGCCGAATTAAAGAGTTCTGGGTTTTCTGCAAACACTCAAAACCCAAGGGAACAATGTAATGTTGTTTCTATTAATATTGTAAAAATTGATTGTAAAGAAAAGAGTGAGAAAAAGAAAGAAGAAGAAAAAGAAAGTGAAAAAATAGAAAAAAATGAAAAAAATGAAAAAGAAAAAAATGTGCAAAGAGATACAGAGCAAGAAACAAACTGTATAACCCCGAAAAAATGTAAAGATCTGGGGAGTTTCACCATTCCTGTAACAATCGGAAATATCAACATCAGGAATGCGTTATTAGATTTAGGGGCTAACATTAACTTGATGCCCCTATATTTAATAAAACGCATTGGTGAATATGAGCTAAAAGAAGCAAAGACAGAATTACAGTTTGCAGATCGCTCTGTCAAAAAGCCTTTTGGGATTGTGGAAGATGTATTGGTAAAGGTTGACAAGTACCACTTCAAGGTTGACTTCGTGGTGCTAGATATGAAGGAGGATACTGAGATCCCCCTGATCCTAGGAAGACCTTTCATGAAGACTGCAAGGATCAGAGTAGATGTTGATCTAAGTACGGTTGCAGTCAAAGTGTATGAAGAAGAGGTAAGCTTCAGTGCTCATGAACACCTCAGGATAAGTAATGAGGCAAAAGTTTACCTTTCAACCAAACCAGGTATACCTCTTCCCAATCAATTAAATTGTTTTAAATTAACCGATGCTTTGAAAGATGAAAAGCAGGCAATTAAGCATCGGAAAAGAAGAAGAAGGAAGAAAAAGACAGGTGATTTCTCAACGAATATTGGGAGACCACCTGATTAATCAGAGGTAATGTCTGGCTGGAGACATTAAATCTAGCGCTCAATGGGAGGCAACCCATTCTTTTCTCGTTATTTTTAATGTTTTTAATATATATATATATAAAAAAAATATAGACATATTTCAAAAATAATTAGATAGAATTTTATTTTGAAAAGAAAAGGAGTTTAAAATTGAAAAGAAAAGGTTTTTGAAAATCAAAATTTTGAAAAATCAAAAACAGAAGCCCACGCGTAGCGCCCCTGTGACGCGTAGCGTGGACTCTGAGTTTTGGTTCTGATGCGTAGCGTCCCATCCACGCGTAGCGTCAGAGCCCACGTTCAGTTTTTAAAACTGAACCAGAGAGGCCCATCTTAGGGTTTAAAACCTAAAATCTCCTCTCTGCCTCATTTAGTTTTCAAAAACCTAATTTTCGAAACCCTCCTTTCTCTCTTCCAAGCCCTCTTCAATCCTAATTGCTCAAGGAACTACAAGTAAGTGTTCTAATCCGTTCTTTTTAGTTTTATTTTAATTTTCAATTTTTAGAAATAAATGTGGTTAGGATTAGGATTAGAAGACCATTGGGATTGATTGCTGTTAGGAATTAGAAAATGAATGGATATAATGTGGTTTGAAAAGGGGTTGCTGCTATGCAACCCCTGTTAATTTTTCAAAACTACGCATCCCATGCGTAGCGTCACACTGACGCGTAGCGTGAGGATGAACTGTTAGCCCACGCGTAGCGTCCCACAGACGCGTAGCGTGGGCAGAACAGGCTGATGCGTAGCGTCACACCACGCGTAGCGTCAGCCTCTGTTTTTAATTCTTGCTGTTTGTTTGTTGTTTGCTGTTTTCTTTTGAAATTAATAAATTTTCTTAGTTTGTATTTGTTATACTTTCTTGCATTAAAAATACATAAAAATATCTCTTGTATATATTTTATGCATGTTGTGTTAAATATTTAAAAATCCAAAAATATTTTACAAATTTTACAAATAATTGTCTGCTTGTGTATAATTTATGTTTGATTTATTTAATGTGTGTTTAAATTTAAAATTTTTACTTTTTGCAGATGGCACCTAGGAAATCCATTCCCACAGCTGGTCCCTCTAAAAGACAGAGGAAGACCACAGATACTGACACCACTTCTGAGGATCCTGATCCTCAGGGACAGGAGGTGTTAGGACCGAGGGATCCCACCAGATTTCGCACTGATGCGAAGTGGGCAAGATTTCATCAGATCAAGGGCCAGAGACTGATCTGGGAGAGGGTCCTTGATTTGAGTGCAGGAGACTATCCTGAGCTACAGGATAGAGTGCAGCAGAGGAGATGGGGACCTCTATTCTCTCTACCTACTGAGGGGGACCCCATCTTAGTAATGGAGTTTTATGCTAATGCTTTCAGGACCCGCCAGGACGCACCGAATATAGGGCAGCAGCGGACGAGCTGGGTAAGGGGCCGGCATATCTCTTATGACTGGGACACCATCAGTACCCTATTGGGTAACCCTTGGGAGCCTACTCCCGAGGATGACACTTGTTTCTGAAAGGAAAACAGAAACAAGATTGCTGCTGAGGGAGAGTTAGGATACTCCCTCGAGGAGGTTGCTCATTTCTTGAGCAAGGATGGAATCTTTTTCAACCTGAGTAGGGTTGGAAGGAGTCCATCTAACCTCCTAAAGACCCAGTTGACCCCCATAGCCCAGGCGTGGTCCCATCTTATGCTCCATAATATCACTCCTGTCACCCACCTTTCTTCTCTTCCAGTTGAGCGTTGTTGCCTTCTTTATTCCATCCTCCAGGGCCACACCATCGATATTGCTGAGCTTATATCCGAGCAGATTCACTATTATGCCCTTGGGTATAAAGTGAATCGCCCCATACCCTTTCCTCTCATCATATCTGCCTTACTGAGGAGGCAGGGAGTCATTGTGCCTTCACCGGAGTTTACTAGTTCTTCAGGGAGAGTCCCTAAAGTTCTAGTAAACAGAGAGTATTTTGTGCAGCAGTGCGAGCTTCCACCACTAGAGCAGGAGGCTCAGCCCCGACCTAGGAGGAGGAGACCACCAGTGCAGCCTCCATCTGCTGATGCTGTCACACAGGGCTTTGCCCGGATATCACTTGAGCATCAGCATATGATGCAGATGATGGCTGCCACTCATAGAGCTTATATTCATCTTCACGATGAATTTTATCAGTACAGGTTACAGGGAGAGGGAGCACCTTATGTTACCCCGGCCGAGTTTGCAACACATGTAGCTTGGCCCGGAGATTTGCCTACCTACCCTGAGACTGGTGGGTCATCTGGCGCACAGGCTGACTCTGATGATGAGGAGGAGGAGGAGAAGGATGATGATCAGATGGAGGACTGAGGATGCCATCTTTATCTTATTTTGAGTATATTTGCTTTTAGTTGATATTTACATTTACATTCACATTTACATTTTATATTATGGTATTTTATTTGTGTGGTGTGTGCTTTCGTAATTATTTGTTTTTGCATATTTTATATAAAATAAAAAATAAAAAAAAATCAATCAAATTTTTGTTAGTAAGTTAGTTTATGCACTTAGAGTTTTTACATAATAAAACCAATTTTGTAAAATTAATTATTTGGTTCTTTATAACTTAGGAATTTTGATAAATTTAATTACAATAAGTTTATTAACCATCAAGCAAATTTCAATAACCCGGTGAGTTGAGAGATCTTTTTAAACACTTGAGGGTTTAATCGACATATTTTCAATTCGAATTGATTTTGCTTTAATCTGTGATTTGTGTTGTTGTACAGAGAATTCGGGAAAATGATCAAGGCATATTTATTGGTGAAACAAAACCTTGGGCCAAACAGCTTACCTTGGTAAAAAAAATCTTTTATCCCTTGCAAGCCAATTTGAGCCTAAAATAAAATTCTTTGGAACCCTTAAAACCTAAATTTATTTTGACCATTCCCTATACTTGATTGATTAAAAGAGCAGTTGAAATAAATGAAAAATATTTTGAGTGTTCTTACAAAAATGGGGAGTGAAAATGAGCAACTTGATTCTTTTCAAAAAAATAGAATATGGAAAAGAAAAGTCAAAAATAGTGAAAAGAATCAAGTTGGGGGTATTTATTTTTCATCAATAAAAATAAATGAGAGTTTGGATCAAGAGAAAAGCCTAAAAATTATGAAAATGCTCTTTTATGATTTCAGGTTTTTGAATTCCAAGAAAAACCATTACTTCTTGAAAACCAAGCCTCATTACAACCCGTGAAAAGACCTTGTGATTTTCGAATTAACTCTGTAATAAATAACCATTGATTAGATGACAAACAAAGTTAAATTCGTTTGATTTTATGATTGATTGAGTGAAACAGGTTACCAATTGCATAGAGATAAACACTTGTGAGGTAAGCCTGAAATTCTGCTTGATTGTTAATAGAATATTGTAAATAATTTTGTCATTAAACCTTTGTTATATTTGATATCAGTTTTTGATTATTACAAAATAGTTAAAATTGTGTAATTATTTTTTGTGGTAAATTTTCGGACTAACTTAAAAATTTGATTTCAAATTTTTATTTTTCTTATTTTTCTCTCTTGCTCGAGGACGAGCAATGTCTCAAGTTGGGGGTATTTGTTAGTCCTCAAATTTTCAATAAAAGCTTAAATAAAAATTTCATAAAAATTATAAAAATTAGTTTAATTTGTTAGAAAATAGGATTTAAATTCAATAAATGGATGTTGTTGGAAATAATCTGCCCTTGATCAATTTTCTCTAGTTTTGCAGTGAAAAAGTTAAGAAATCAAGAGAAAATTACACTGAAGGAGCTGACGCGTAGCCTCACCCCACGTGTAGCATCAAGAGCTATTTTTGATGCTGACGCTACGCATCACAGCCACGCGTAGCGTCAGTGCTGCGTGGTCTCCACTCCCACTTTTGGCCAACCACTCCACTTGGACCCAATAATGGGCACTCCACTCAGCCCAAGGGCCACCCCAATCAGCATAACTGGCCAAAACTCGGTGGAAACATGTCCAAGGGGCCAAGCATGATTGAATTTAATAATTTGAAGTGGCCATTATCAGCTGTTTAATGGAAGCTGAGTCAGGGGTCTGACGCGTAGCGTCACAGGGACGCGTAGCGTCAGCACCCTTGCTCAGCCCTATAAATAGGGCTATCCAACACCATTCAAATCATCCCATTCCATACACTTCTCTTCTCTTCTCTCTTGTGCTCGACTTTGAGTACTTCTTTTGTGAGTTGTAGTTCTAGAATAGTTTTCTAGATACTTGAGTGTGTTTCGGTGTATTGTGATCGTTGTATCGTGAAGTTTCCATCGTCTTCGTAATGTCAAACTCTGTAAGTGTTGTTCTTACTTTTACCATGTGTAACTAATTTGTTTATGTTGGAATTGGTGAACTAATCTATTGAGTATAATGTTGTGAATTCAACCTCTGCATATTTATGATTCAAGTCCATGTTAGTATTTCAACCTTTTATTAATATGAACGTCAAACGGGAGGATGATTTTCATGTGTATCGAAACTGGTTTTATTAGTATAAATGTCAAACGGGAGAATGATTATTTATGCCGTATTAAAACTTGTTTTGACGAAAGTAAAAAGTTGGAATACCCTTGGTATCTCAATTCTATAGGGGTTGTTAACCATTGTTACCATAAGGCCAGGTCTTAATGCAAGTTTTTACTGAGAAAGCTCACGAGGGATCGGACTTTACGGTGAATTCTTAGAATTTATATCACGAGGGATCGGTTATAATGATTTTAAGCTGCAATGACATGAAACTTGATGATTAAATATGCATGTCTTGAGTTCCTCATTGTTATTCTAGATTAGGGATCCAACTTCCAACATAATTTGTTTATCTGTGTTTATCTCAAGTATCTTACCTATTCTAAATTGCAACTCAACTTTTTTTAGATAGATTTTTATTTTCTTTTATCCTATGAATCACTCAATCATACTATCTTGTGAATATTGTATAAACTGTATATAAATCATTCTTTTGTTTATAATTTCTTTCACATTTACCATAGTAAGTAGAAAATTACTGTTGTTATTGGACTTTCAATCCCAGTGGAACGATATCTAAATTTTGAAAACTACAAACGATTGGTGCGCTTGCCAATTGACAAAACCCGGTTTCACCGATGGGTTAACAATAACAGTTCCTTAGCATTTATTATTATTTTGCAAAGAACCGTTCTCAGATTAAAAGATCCGGTGTGTTGATGTTGTCACAACGGATTTAGACAAAGATTCGTTATACGAGAATTTCAAGAGTTTACTGGAATTGAAGGCTCTTGAGCATAACGGCTGTAAAGCGCGAATTGCGTTGCATGATTAGACATTAAATGCTTTTAAACACGTGGGCAAGCAATTATTGCGTCTGAGATGGAAATCTCAATAACCGTCGTTTAGGGCTTAATGGGCCTAAAGTTTTCAAAACTTTTGGGCCTAGCGGATAGGCCCTTCGTCGAATTGCTATTGTTTTGGCGCCCATGAATTTGGAACGGTTGTGTCGTTTCACTTATGAACCAATGCGTTTAGTCGAGAACGACACAACTTCAAGAGTGTGTAACCGAACCTTTTTGTTTCTTATAAAAGAAACACTTAGTGGATTCTGGGTTCCACTCGTTTCTGATTTCTTAACAACATTCTGCAAAAATTTCGCAAGGAAGTTCGTCGCTTGCTCTACGAGACTTTTTTCATTCTTCCTCTTCATCATCATTACCTGAGGTAATTATTTCTTCTTCCCCTGTAAATCTCGTCTTATTTTGGGTCTGTTATTTCCGCTTGAAGAGAATGTACTTTATTTAGGGGGGAGATTAGTTTCTCGCAACCCTAATAGTCATGGGGAAGAATCCTTGTGATTCTTCCTAGGGCTGAGTCATGTCGCTCAGAAAGGGGATCTTACTCACTGTGGAAAGTGACTTTTCCCTTCTCAGAGTCGTCCTCTGATTGTAGTCGCTTTTTAAAAGATGAAGTGAGTAATGATTATCAACTTTCTGACGACATAATTTCTTATCGTAGATTAAAGAGTTCGGTCTAGACGATTCAAATGGCTACTGGAGAAGGAACTTCTGGAGATAATGCCATTTTGAAGACAACAGAAAGTCTTTACAGCGTCGCTGTTTCAAGGTTGAACTGGGAAGAACTTCAGGCTAAATGGCCTTTCTGCTGGGTGTCTAGTGAATTTAAGGACTTGGCTTCTCGTCACGCAGATGAGGAAGGACCCCGGATTCAACCAAGGTTCACACTCTATGCGGAAAAAGAAACGAAAAGGTGGTTTAGGGTATACGCACCACTCCCAACAGAACGGATATGCCACGTCATACCAAATGATCGTTCTGTGTATATGTATGATTTTATCTTTCATTACTTGGGAGTCCGTTTCCCTCTAACCGAACTTCAGATGGGAGTGCTGAGGTTTTTAAACTGTGCACCCTCTCAACTTCATCCCAATGGTTGGGGCCTCATCCGTGCTCTGGAAGTTTTGGGTGAACATTTCAACTTCACGCCCACAGTAGCGATGCTGTTTTATTACACTCAAGTAGTTCGGAGGGCTAACAAGCAGGGCGGTGTTGGCCTAGTGACACTCCGGACTCTCTGTTCTTTTGTAAACTTTGAGTCTTACACCGATTCGGCCAAGGTTGATGGAAAATCGTTTAAATCCTACTTCACCCGGATATCTACTAAGAAGAGTAAACTGATCTTTTGGAAGGATGAAGACGGTGTTAACAAATTTCCTCTGAGTTGGACCCATAAGCATTTTCTCTTGAGCTCCCACGCGTATTACGCTGATCAATCCGAGCTATCTCCCGAGTCGTCAAAAGTGTTGTTCGCACTTGAAGCACACACTACACGTCGTAACGTATTTTCGTGCAGGCATCTTTTAAGTAGTTCAAGCGGAGTCCGGGATGAGTATCTACGTAATACTCATTTTATTTCACTTTTTCTCCTTTGTCAAATATATCGAATATTTCATAGTTGCTAATCTCTTGTGTTTGTTCATGCAGGTGAAATAGAACAAGAAACTCCGGAAATGAATAAGTTGAAGGGATTTAAGGCGGTGGGTAAATCCATTGCTCGCGAAAATGAAATTAAGCCTAAGCCCTCCATAAAGGATCGTCCTGAGTTGATTATACTGACTTTGGATGCTGAAGGGGACATTCCGCTGGTTGAGGGCGGTTCATCCGATGTCGGTGCAGCTACGGGTCAGCCCCCAGTAGCTGAGAGGAGGAGAAAAATAAAAAATGATTCATTCGGGGGTCCATCCAAGAAGCGTAGAACTTCAGAAGATAAACCTGCAAAAACCTCGGAAACAGCTGGTGTTTCCTCCGGACTGTATAAGGGAATCGTTGCCGGGGTTTCTGGGCCAAATCCGATCTCCTACCCAACCACCTCGTTTCTTACCCCCTTCCTCTCATATCGGGGATCAACTCCAGCAGCTCTTCCACAGCCGATGTACGAGCTCCGGCCCACGCTTAGTACTAAAGAAATTAAGGAAGCGTGTGAGGCCGGAAGGTGGCAGTTAGCAGAACTGGCTGGAATGCTTTATTGATTCAGCAAGTTGGCTAACAATGTCGATAAGGTTGATGAGCTGAGTGATAAATTAGAACAGCTCAACCTCTCATCAGGGAAAGACAAAGCCACAATCAAATTAATGGAAGACCGTCTTGCCAAGTCTATGGAGTTTGGAGACATTATGAACAGAGAGAATCTTAAGCTTAGAGGTGACTTCAAAGACTTGGAAGGCAAGCTGGCAGAGAAGGAGGAAGTTCTCAACAAAGCAAAGGAAGAACTCCGCAGCAGCCAGGCTAAGCAGGTTGACCTCGAGGATAAAAGCAAAGCTGCTGCTGAGGAGTGGTCCCAAAGGGAGAAGAAGCTCCTTCTTGAGATCGAAGGACTGAAGGCTGGGAGAGCGGAGTCTGAAGGATCGAGTGGGGAGCTGTCGAAGTTGCGGGAAGAATTGGCTATAGCGAAAGCTGAGAAGCAAGAAGCTGTTGATATATGCAGCCAGGCTGTTGAAGAATCCTTCGGCCTAGCTATACGCTAAGTTTTCTACCGCAACCCTACTACGAAACTTAGCCTCTATGGAATGGATCCGTTCTATGAATTCCATGGAGGAAAGTTAGTCGCGGTGGTTGATGGTCGTCATGAAGATCCTCCGACGTCCTTATACGGTTTGCCTCCTCTTCCTGAGGGTCAAAGTATGGGACCGGATTTCGTCTTTCCTACGTCTGAGGTTCCTTCATCTGCGGAAGGAACTGAGGCTCCCGGAGGGGATATTCCTAAGGAAGTCCCAAAGGAAGGGACACAAGAGCCTGGTGCTGAGGAGGCACAGAAAGCTGAAGAGCAGATTCCTCCCCCGTAGTCTTGTTTTTATTTATATGTCAAGTTGTGTACTGGGATCAACTCCGGTTTTGAACAATTGTGTAATTTCGTCCTTTATGAATAAAATTCATTTAAGAAATTTGTCTTCAACATTTCATGTATATTTAAGTCGTTGTTAATCCGTTCTGTATGATTAACCTTGAGGTCGAATTGAAATAATTGCCTCGGAAGATTAAACAACAAATGAATTTAGAACGGATAAATATATACATGTCCCCAAGTGCGTGTTAAGAAGAAGGTGCCTGTCTTTAGGGCATGGTCCTTAATTCTTTTGGGGAAAAGAGGGGTCGATCCGTTGTTTAGTAAAATAGTGTAACAGGACGGATGACTGTTCTTAATTCATGTTATTCTCACTGGAGAAAACAATATCGTCCATTGTAAGAATATTGTTCCAAGTTTGGGAAACTGCAAAGGTGTAAGAAAGTGGTGTTTGAGCCTTCCATCATAAGGATGATGATGGGAGTTTGTCTATGCCAGGAGTTACGTCATTGTACCACAGAATAGGTGATAAAGAGTGTCCGTCCTGGGAGAATACCACTTGAGAGCGAAAGCGCGGATTAACTTTCAAAATCTTCCATCATAAGAATGATGATGGGGATTGTTTGTATCAGGAGTTACATCATCGAATCAATTTATAGGTGATTGAGATCGTCCGTCTTGGGGATGTGTACGGCACCAGGAGTTACATCGTCAGATCACATAATAGGTGATTGAGATCATCCATCCTTGGGATGTGTACGGCGCCAGGAGTTACATCGTCAGATCACAGAATAGGTGATTGAGATCATCCGTCCTGGACAAGTAGACAACGTCAGGAGTTACATCGTCAGATCACATAATGAGTGATTGAGATTATCCGTTCTGGAAAAGTACACAACGGCAAGAGTTACATCGTCAGATCACAGATTAGGTGATTGAGATCATCCGTCCTGGAGACATTTTCCCAATCGTAGGAGTACGGATTGAGGTGGATGCTTCTCAATCGTATGGACTGAGTGTTCAATTTTTGTATCCGAAATCAGATATCAGTAGTACTCTACTAGCCCCCTAGCTGATGTGAGGAATTAGTAGATTTGCTCATATGAGCTATATCGATCGTAGTACGTCTGGATTTCGGAATTGTACTGGTGTGTAAATATCCGCTCTGGGAACAAGGTTCCGTTGTGATGAAACGCTTGAGGGCGGATTAAAACAATGAGAATCTCAGAAGTTTATCGAATTTTGCAACCCTTGGTATTCGGGTAATGGTGGCCACGTTTCTCATGATTGGACATTTAATGCTTGTAATCACGTGGGCGAGTCATTATTGCGTTAAATGCGCATGTCTTAATAACCGTCACATAGGAACTTGGTGGGCCTAGGATTTGGGTTTAATAGGCCCATTTAGAAGGCTCTGTGACGAAACGATGGCATTTTCGCGCCTTTGGGTTAAAAATGACGATTTCGATTCATTAAAACGGAGAGTCGTTTGAAAGTAAACGACAAGTTGCTTGAATCGGTATTTGAGAGTTTTCATGCCCTGAAAAAGACATATTTGTCAATTCTAATAATCACTTCTTCTTGCGCCCTCGACGAACCTCTGCAAAAGTTTCGAGAAGATTTTCGTGTTTGCCTCTGTGAATTTTAATTCACTATCCTTCTTCATTCTTAGGTAACCATTCTCCTTCCATTTTCTGTGTCTTCTTTCAGTATCTGTAAATGTCTAGGAAAGGTTTTAGCTTTAGTGGTGTTAGCCCTAGGGGAAGAGGAGGAAGGGCCTTAACTCGAAACCCCACAGTTCGTGGTGGGAGGATCCCAGTGATCTTCCAATCGAAGCCATAATATCCAGAGAGGGAGGCGTCGCCATATCAAAGGCGAAGGGTGATAATACCCTCTTTGGAATCTTCCTCTAGTGAGAGTACTGAGAGTGCTGATTTGTATCTCTCTGACGATGTGGATTTTTACCGCAGCGTGAAGGCTTTTACAATGGCAGTGAAGAAGAGAACTGGGGGAAGAACATCTGGTGGGGAAGCACCCTCTCAGCAGTATATAATGAAGACAGCTTCCGGACTGTGCAATGTAGTCGCACACCGGATCGATTGGGTGAAATTCCAACAGAAGCGCCCATTCAGCTGGGTGGCTGAGGAATTCCGTGAAACACCATCCGTCCACGCTCGGGAGGACGGAGCGGAGCTGGAACCTCGTTTTACGGTTTTCAAGAAGGATAAATACAAACGGTGCTTTATGGTATTAGCTCCGCTTCCATCAGATCGGATATGTCATACACCGGACGAAAGGTCTATATATATGTATGACTTTCTGTTTCTGAATCTAGGCGTGCGCTTCCCCCTCACAGAGTTTCAGATGGGGGTTTTGAGATTCTTGGACTGCGCCCCTTCGCAGCTTCACCCCAACGGATGGGGGTTGGTCCGTTCTCTTGAAGTGCTTGGGGAGCACTTCAACTTTAAACCAACGGTGGCTATGCTCTTCTACTTTTCCCAAGTGGTCTGCCGTGCGAATAAGGAGAAGGGAGGAGTGAGCTTGATATCCCTCCGGACTCTTTCCAAGATCATCAACTTTGAGGCGTACACTGACTCCGCCAAAGTTGATGGTCATTCATTCAAATCTTACTTTACGAAGATCAGCGTCCATCCTGACGAACCAGTTTTTTGGTTAACTAAAGATGGGATTCCGAAATTCCCAGTAGCCTGGACGCATGAGCATTTCTTATTAACCTCCCAGGCGTATTACACTGAGGAAGATGAATTGAGCCCATCTTCGGTTTCTGTTCTTTCCGCTCTCCAATCCTACACCGCCTCGCACCAATTTTTCTCCTGCAGGCGTTTATTAGGATCGAAGTCTACCCGCGAGGAATATTTACGTAATTTTCCTGTCATTTTTCATGCTTTATTATATTATGCCTTGAAATCCTTGATCTCTAATCGTGTTATTTGGTTTTGCAGTTGAAATCGAGACCAAGTCATCAGAGATGAATAAGCTGAAAGGACTCAAAGCAGGAGAGAATTCCGTTGCGGCTGAGAACGACATTCAGGCAAAACGGAATTCAAAGAAGGCTACTGCTGAGACTATAATTTTGACCTCGTCTGCTGGTGACGATATCCCTTTGCTTGAGGGCGGGTCCGAGAAGCCGGCCTCTGAGGCTACGGTTGTGAAGGTCGGAGAGAGAAAGAAAAGGACAAAGCGCGATTCCTCCAAGACCTCAGACCCTCAACCTTCTCCCAAGAAACCAAAAACTTCGAAAGGGGCTGCTGATCCGGAGCCTTCTAAGGGAAAAAAGGTGGAAGGGCACACTCCGGATGCCCCAGACAACGTGGTTACTTTTGGTGCAAAACCAATAATAACTTACTTTGCACCTAAAGCTCCCTGCCCTCCTGAAGGTAATTCCGGTCTTGCTCAATACCTTGTATATGAGGGTTCTGTTGCTGAGAGCGTTCCTGAATCTCCGTACAAGCTGAGGCCTTCATTGGAGAGTGAAGAAGTAATCAAAGCTTGCGATGCCAGACAGAAACATTTGGCAGAGTTATCCGGTCTTCTGAAGTCAGTTCGCAAGCTTTCGGAAGACAATGAAAGGCTCAGTTCATTGGTTGGCAAGGTTAACGACCTTAGCATTGCTGCTGCTAAGGATAAGGCAAACATCCTCCATTTAGAAAGTAGATTAGAGGCTTCCAAAGAGGAAGGATATAAGAAGGATGAGGAAATTGCCAGACTGAAGTATCTTGCCAAGGAGCTGGAGGTCAAAGTACTTGACCAGAAGAAAATCAATTCCGACCTCCATGTCGGTCTTTGTACAGAGAAAGAACACTCGGCCAAATTAGCAAAAGAATTGAAGGAGGCTAAGGTCGTTTACTCTCAAGGAGCAGAAGACTGGTCGCGTAAGGAAAAGGAGTTGCTTTTAAAGTTGGCGGGTTCGACTGACGAAATCAAAACTTTGAAGGCGGATTTGGATGAGGTTGTAGGTATCTGTGACCAAGCAGTCAAGGAATCCTTCGGACTGGCTGTTCGTCAAATTCAATACCGGAATCCTAAAGTGGAACTCAATCTGAACGGTATTGATTCGTTCTATGAGTTTCACCAAGGGAAACTGGTGGCCATTGTTGAAGACCGTCATGAGAGTCCGCCTGACGTGCCATACAAGTTTGCTCCTTTACCTGAAGGTCAATCAATGGGACCTTCTCTCCTGAAGCTCAGAAGTACAGGAACAAGCTCTAGCATGGATGAAGGCAAGACCGGAGATAAAGGCAAAGGGAAGGAAGGAGATACAAGTCAGAAGAACTAATGCCTTCCCTGTTTCTTCTTTTTTATTGATTCAAATTCGCTGTGTTCCGGGATCAGCTCCGGATTACTAAACGAATTTCTTCATGTAATTTCCATTTGGTCAATAAAAGAACCATTTGCCTTTATATGCTTGTTTAGTGGAAAACAGCTTTAGTAGACGGATTGCATGTGTATTGAATCATTCCGGATTTAAGTAATAAAGATCGGATATTAACATAGAACCTTCATTCCGGATCTTTACATGCAGGATGAAGAACGGATAGAGATATATAACTATCGTTTTTTATGTATAGGCGTTTTGATAGTCAAAGACTTGATTTGACAGAAAAGATAGAGTATCTTTTGTCAGGTATAAAAAATTTGATATAAAAGCCTGGTAAAAAGCGTATGTTGTTTCTTAAAGATCAGGCCTTTTGGTTGTAAATATTATAATAGGGATCGCCGTTGTAAGTGAACATGTTATTGTCATGGGAACGGCTTGTAATGTAAATCTTGAGGGGGAATGACTGTGAGAACGTTTCGTTAAGAGTTCATTCCTCAAGATATTCTTTAAACTGTTGATGCTGTCCCCCAGTATTATTGGGTGATCAGTACTTTGAACGAACTCTGAGTGATACTTTCACGTGAGGGTTCTTAAGAGTGAGGACTTCGGATAGAAATTCCTCTATTTGATAATTCCAAATGTAAATATTTCCGACTGAAAGGTTTCAGGTGAATGTGCCTAAGATTGTGGCGTACCCGAATGAATTATTTTTGGGTCGGAGTTTATGAGTCAGGTTTCAATTGAGCATCTCTGACTGAAGAATTGATGATTCAGAATTTAAAGCTATAAAACTCCCTAATAAGGAACTTCAAAAGAGAGTATTAATTTGGAGTTCAGTATAACTTACTTGTTGTGTTTGGAGTTCGGTTTGATCCTACAATCCATGTCATATTTGGCGTTCGGTTTAATCCTACTAACCGTTCTTCAATCGGTCTTTGGTTTTACCCATTGACGATTCTTCACCGACGTTCGGTCAATCCTACTAGTCGTACTCAGAGTTCGGTTTAATCCTACAATCCGAGCCTTCAACACGGGGTTCAGATCAGGGCTAATCCTGATCCTACTACGCCCGTTACTTGGGGTTCAGCGTGGTCTTGAAGAAGAACCAGCTTACTGCGCCCAAGCCTTCAATACGGTGTTGGGTTTTACCCTTTTACCATTCTTGGAATGGGGTTCGGTTTAATCCTACAACCCATTTTCTGAGGTTCGGTTTAATCCTACATCTCAGGTCTTCACCGGTGTTCAGCCAAACTTACTAACCGTACCCAGAGTTCGGTTTAATCCTACAATCCGGGCCTTCAGTTTCTTACACATACTCGAGGAGTTACATCATCAATTACAGAATGGGTAATTAAGATCATCCGTCCTGAGTATGCTCTTGTACGCTGCACATATTCGAGGAGTTACATCGTCAACTACAGAATAGGTAGTTGAGATCATCCGTCCTGAATATGCTTCTGTACGCCTGATAAACTGAAAATCACAGCATAAGAAAAACTCGAAGGAGTTAAATTGTTGTGAGAGGTTCTTATTAAATCAAAAATAAGAATTACAATGAAAACGTAGCTGGGAAAATAATTTCTCCAGTATTCAGTTTAAAATGAGGATAGGAGAGTATGTATCGTTCCAGCAGCTAGCTATAATAGATGCGCAAGTTTTGGGTGTTCCACTTATTTTGGATTGGAGTGCCATCAAGGTTCTCAAGGCGGTAAGAGCCTTTGCCAGCAACCTCGGATACCCTGTATGGGCCTTCCCAGTTTGGGGCTAGTTTGCCTTGATGAGCAAATTTGTTCCCTACACTTGCTTTCCTCAAAACCAAATCTCCGACGTTGAAAGTCCTTGATTGGACTCGTTTGTTGTATCGGAGAGCAACTTTGGCTTTGATAGCCTGATCTCTGATGAATGCATCTTCTCTGAGTTCTTGTATGACATCCATTTCTGATGCCAAGTTAGCGTTATTGTTTTCTTCAGAGAAGTATTTGACCCTAGTGGAAGCAATTTGCAATTCCACGGGTATCATTGCCTCTACCCCATATGTCAGGCGGTATGGGGATTCATTGGTAGATGAATGAGGCGTTGTCCGATATGCCCACAGGACGTGACACAACTGGTCTGTCCATCCGCCCTTGGCTTCACCAAGGCGTTTCTTTAGTCCTTTCAGCACCTCCCTGTTGGCCACTTCGGCTTGGCCGTTGGTTTGGGGATGTTCGACGGATGAGAATATTTGGGTTATTCCTAACCCTTCGAGTAAATCTGTGAATTTTCTATCCGTGAATTGGGTGCCATTATCTGTGACAACCCGTGCTGGGACCCCGAATCGTGTTATAATGTTTTCATACATGAAACGACGAGTTCGGGCTGAAGTAATATGTACCACCGGCTCTGCTTCTATCCACTTAGTGAAATAATCGACCCCTACAATGAGATATTTGATGCCCCCAGGAGCAGTTGAAAAGGGGCCCAGAATATCCAATCCCCATTGGTAGAAGGGCCATGGAACAGCGGATGTGAAGAGTTCTTCCGCCGGTGTGTGGTGAAGATTAGAGAATTTTTGGCAAGCGTCGTATTTTTTTACGAAGTCAATGGAGTCTTGCTTCATCGTGGGCCACCAGTATCCAGCCCTGAGGATTTTTCGCATTAAGCTTCTTCCTCCGGCGTGGTGTCCACATTGTCCTTCATGCACTTCCTCCATTACGTCTTGCACCTCATTCTCTTTGAGACAAATCAAATAGGGCACAGAGAGCGCCCTCCTGTAAAGATTACCATCGATCATGGTGAAGTATGGTAATTCCCTCCTTATCCTTGTCTTTTCCTTCTCATCCGTAGGTAGCTGTCCATCAGCCAAATAACGGATGTAGGGGGCCATCCATGTGTCTCCATAAAGGGAATTTGTTATTATGGCATTTAGAGAAGGGAAAAGAGGAATGCTCGGCGACGTTAGTGTGCTTTGAACCAGTGTAGTGGTGCTACCCGGTCATTTGGTGCTTGCTAATCTGGAGAGTATATCCGCTCTAGTATTCTCTTCGCGTGGAACATGCTTGAATTCCATTTTCAAGAATTTTTCTCTCAACTCCTTGAAACAATTCAAGTATAATTGGAGTTGAGGTTCGCGAGCCTGATAATCTCCTAAGATTTGTGAAATCACCAGTTGTGAATCGCTGCAGAGCGTCGCCTCAGAAGCTCCGATGTCAATTGCAGCTCTCAGTCCGGCCAAACAAGCTTCGTACTCAGCTTGGTTGTTGGATGTTTTGAAATTAAAGCGAAGGGAGATTTCCAGGTGTACTCCGTCATCACTTTCTAGAACTACACCTGCTCCAGAGCCTCTTTGGTTCGATGAGCCATCAACGTAAATGGTCCAATGGACACGAGGGGAATCTGGATCAGTCCCTGTCATTTCCACAATAAAATCGGCCAGGACTTGAGCTTTAATAGCGCTTCGGGGTTCATAGGATATATCAAACTCAGAGAGTTCAATAGACCATTTGATCATCCTCCCAGCGAGATCGAGCTTGATTAAAATGGAGCGGAGTGGTAAATCCATTCTCACTATGATTGGATGGGCGTGAAAGTACGGACGTAGTCGTCGAGAGGCCCAAACAACAGCGAGGGCGGCCTTTTCGATTTTTTGATACCGGATCTCAGCACCTTGTAAGGTTTTGCTAGTGAAATAGACCGGTCTCTGTCCATCGAGAGTTTCTTTTATCAAGGCAACACCCAAAGCTTCATCTGAAATAGCCAAGTATAAGATGAGTGTGTCCTCGGGGTCAGGCTTTGTGAGAATGGGGGGTTTGGACAACACCTCCTTAAGCTCTTGGAATGCTTTCTCTTGTTCCTGTCCCCACTCGAATTTCTTGGACTTTTTCAGTATTTTATACAGAGGGAGTGATCTGTGAGCCATTTTTGGCATGAACCGTGCCAAAGCTGCTACTTTGCCATTCAGGGATTGGACTTCTTTGAGATTCTTTGGACTCTGCATGTCTAGAATCGTTTGGCACTTCCCTGGGTTGGCCTCAATACCACGTTGAGTTAACATGAAACCCAAGAACTTCCCAGCAGGGACAGCGAAAGTGCATTTCATTGGGTTTAGCCTCATGTTAAATTCTCTCAAGCGGGTAAATACTTGGCGTAGGTCTTCAATATGATCGCCTCCAACCGGTGTCTTAGCTATTATATCATCAATGTACACTTCAACAAGCTTGGTATGCATACCCTCAAAAACCTTGTTGATCATGCGTTGGTAAGTGGCCCCAGCGTTTTTCAGGCCAAAGGGCATAACTGTATAGCAAAAGACACCACGATCGTTTATGAAAGCTGTCTTTTCTTGATCCTCTTCGCACATCGGAATCTGGTTATAACCTGAATAAGCATCCATGAAACTCAGGTATTGATAACCAGAGGAATCATCTACCATCCGATCTATATTAGGAAGAGGATAAGGATCCTTTGGGCAATGCACATTCTCCATTTACCATTGGACTTACGGACCATCACCACATTCGAGAGCCAAGAGGAATAACGGATTTCTTTGATAAATCCGGCCTTCAGCAATTCCTCAGTTTGCTGGCAAGCTGCCTTCTGTTTCTCTGGGCCCAATCTCCTTTTCTTTTGGGCAACCGGTCTCGTCTCTGGATAGACGGATAATTTATGACAGCAGAAAGCAGGGTCTATGCCAGGCATATCGGTTGCAGTCCATGCAAAGAGGTCTTTAAATTCTTGCAGGAGCGTCAGTAGTCGCTGTTCCATTTCTGTATCTAGCTTGTCATTAATATAGGTGATCTTTTCTGGAGAATCTCCCAAGACGATGTCCCTGGAACTTCCATCCGGTGTGGGCTTTAATCGGTTGGACGGATCAATGTTCAAGTCCGCCCTAGGGTCCAGGTCGACAAGGCTTACAGATCCAGCGGCTGCTCCAGCATCATTAAGTTTCCTCTTTTTATTGGAGGCGTCCAGCTTTGTCATGTTGAGGCTTAGGTTGTAGCAGTACCTAGCCATCTCTTGATCACCCCGGATAGATGAAACAGCATTATCCTTGTCAATGAACTTGATAAGGAGATGTGGGGTTGATACAACTGCCTCCATTGCATTTAGTGTGGGGCGGCCTATGATGCCATTAAATGGTGATTTGACATCAATCACCAGCACTCGGGATTTAACCGTTCTGGCCCCTGGTTCGCCTTCAAACGAAATAAGGGTATCAAGATACCCTTTAGTCGATTGCTTTGCTCCGTTGAAAGCTGTTAGTTCCTGCGTATAAGGCTGTAAGTCTGAGTCTTTAAAACCCATTCTTTCAAAGCAATTATAGAAAATAACATCGCAGGAACTTCCCTGGTCAACAAGGATTCTTCGGACGTCCTTGTTGGCTATCACTGCAGTGATGACCACAGCATCGTCACCACCAGGAATGGTTGGGCCAAAATCCTCATCGGAGAAAGAGATTGTTGGAGCCTCAATCCCACCTCTGTAAGGGCGATTGTCTTTGACTTTCCCTTGCACAGATAGAATCATTCTATGATGATTCTTACGAGCTGTAATTGAAGCTCCTCCTCCAGCGAATCCTCCAGTAATCATGTCAATGACTTCACGCCGGCCTTGACGCTGTTACTGAGGCATGCTATCTTTGTGTGCTATTTCATCAGTCATCACACCCTTTTGTTTCTCTGAAGCAGAGAATTTTCTGACCGGATTACGGTTATTGTCATCCCCGTCGTCTGGATCCCTTTCTCTTTTCTCATTCCGCTCTACTCTGTCAAAGGATTTCTCTTTGAACAGGTATTGCTTTAACTTACCTTCTCTAATTAGCGTTTCAACTGCGTTCTTTAGAGCTTGGCATTCATCAGTGGAATGACCATTCTATTCATGAAAATCACAGTACTTACGGGGATTCCCTAGTCTTTTCATGGGGGCTGGCCTTCTAACGCCATAGATGCTAAAAGCTGGCCATCCGACCTCTCTCAAAATCTGAGATGGCTTGGCAGATAGTTGTGCATAATGGCTGAAGGAATTAACATGCCTTTCTCGAGGTCGAGGAGAGTGGTTATTAACTTTGGGATTGGTGAATGGCCTCTCCATGCGTTCTGACCTCGCTTTCTCCTTACCCTTCTGGGTTTGGGAAGGTGGTGTTGATGGCTTTTTCTTTGCAGCTATGGCTTCTAAGTGCATCTCTATACTTACATACTTTGAGGCTTTTTTCCTGAACTCCTCAAAAGTTACAGGAGGGCTTTTCGCTAATGAGAGAGCAAAAGCTGATCCTGGCTGCAACGCCTCAATAACGATATGCAGCTTAATAGACTCTGTGAGGTTAGGAACCAGGGCTGCTTCCTTGTAGAACCTCTTCAAGAAATCTTTTAAGCCTTCGTTTTCACCTTGCTTAATCTGAGCCAAGGTATGAGATGTCCTGGGCACATCTCTAGAGATGACAAAGTGAGTCTCAAAAGTAGCTGCCATTTCAGCCCAAGAATCTATGGATCCAGAGGGTAAACCTTTAAACCATCCGAGGGCCTCCTCAGATAATGTTCGAGGGAACATTCGACACATCACATCTTCATCAGCCCCCAAGTACATGGCTTCAAATACGTAAGCATCAAGGTGCTTAGTAGGATCAGTTTCACCATTGTATTTTCCAATGGAAAGTGGCTGAGTAGTTTGAAGGTGCTTGGGGATGTGGATGCTCATAAGTCTCCTTGAAAAAGGAACTTTTAGCTTGTAAGACACTGGCGGTGCTGTCGTTGACTCCCTCTTCCCTCGGGCAGCTCTGTCTTCAGAATCATGAGTCTGTTCTCTCCCCTCAAACGTAGGGATATTTGAGTATTGGAGAATGGTGGATTTTTCACCATCAGTTGTATGGGGAGTGTCTCTTGTGCGAGATGACTCCTTATCCTCGCTTTGCCTTGTTTCTCTTCGTAATTCAGCGAGTTCCCTTTGGAATTGACTGATCAGCTCATCACGAGGATCAGGATTAGATACTGTTACTATCTTCTTTGAACTGCCCCCATGAGAATCAAAGTTGAGTTTCCTGAAGACGTTGGGGTTGGTTCTGCATTCCGGTTGATTCTCCACGAAATCTTGTGCTTCGCCTTCCATTGTGGATTACTTGCTCTTTCAAAGGATATGGGAATAACTTTAACGGGTCCCACCGGGCGTGCCAATGATCTGTCCTGAACCGGGGTCTAGAGATCCGGACTCAAGTCAATCACAAATAGTATGCAAATACTGTGCGGAAGACCGGATGTATGAGTATCCGGTGTAAATATCCGTTGTCCTTGAGTGAGGAGAGCGGATTGGGCGTCCCGGAGATCCTTCACACCGACCTAACGCGTTGAAGTGGGCGAATGGTGGTGTCACCTGCAAAGATTCTCCGACGCTCAAGTCAGTGATGATATTCCAAGTAAGGAATGTATTTTAGAGAGTAATCGTTCATGGATTCAGTTGAAGATCCCTCACTTCATCAATGAAATGAGTTCATATACCTGATTGGCTCGTTTTACGAGGACTCGTTAGTGGGGAACCACTAACTCCCATTAGCATTATTTTATTGCGCACTTACCAGCATGATTGGGTCAAGTGACTATTTTATATTGAGCATGGAGAATATAGACTAGGATTAGGGAACAAGTTGACCATCCCCGTGAGCAGAATTTGGCTCGTAGTGCAGGGAATTATTGATCGATCCCTGTAGCAATGTTCCTTGTCTTTAGCACAGTGACGTGTGTGTTGTCCGGTGTCATGGTGTTATCCTGAACAACCGGTATAGGGAGAACGCCTGATACGGAATTACAGTCCGGATGTATACCGATAACACCAGTTACACGTTGAGGTCTTGACAAAGACGTTGAAATATATCTTGCAGATCGGATACCGGTATTGAGACCGGATCAGTTTTTTCTAATAAGGTTTTAATAAAACTCATTCTAAAATATGGACATCCAAGGCGGAGTATTATGAATATTTTAATAATAAAGTGGATGTCCATCTTAGTCTATAAAAAGGACTCCTTCCCTTCATAAATTGGACAAGAAATTGAATTGGTTGAAGCTTGATTTCCTTTTGCATCCTTTTTTCTTTCCTTCTTCTATATAAATTTCAATTATTTTATAACAAGGGGAAATTGTAAAAATAGAAAAAAAACTAATGTAAATCAAATTATCCCTTCGATTAAAATTAAAATTTACCCTCGTATATTAATTATAAATATAAAAATAATAAATTTTTAAGAGTAAGGTTTATAGAAAGTAACATTAGCGGTTAGAGTGAGAAGAAATGGAGAAGGCAGTGAGAGCATACGCGGAGGTTCTTCGATTGGTGATGCTTTTACCAAAGGAGAGCAGGGGTTATTACGCCAAGTACGCGCGCGAGAACTTCGTGAATTACCGTGAAGTCGATCCTTCTGAATCCCAAGACCTCTTTCAACGCACCTATCATCATTCTCTTTGGGTCCTTCATAAGGTACTCTTCCTTTATTACTTACTCTCTTCCCAAACAATGCTCATTAATCTTCTGTTATGCCATTGCAGTATTCCGTCGATAAATCTGCCGCCGACAAGCTGAAGGCAATATGCTGTGCTTAACGCTATGCCACCCAAATGTTTGTTCTTATTCCCCACTCAACCATCACCCCCTGTGTTGTGCCTCTTCTTAATAATTTCCAGTAACTGTTTTACTCTTTTTCTTTCCCCATCTTGTTAATGGGTTTCGAGATATTTTCATCAACTTCGGTAACTGTGGCAATTACGGTGATAAGTTTAAAATAATTTTACATAGAAAATATGGTATGATAAAATTTTAATTTAGTTGTTTAAAATCATTAATTATGTATTTTCATATATGCGGGAGTTGTTATGATCTATAATACAGTTACTAAAGGTAATAATATACGTTAATCCTAAGTGGAAATAGACAAGAATACTATTTCAACAAAACGTATCATTGGTTTTTATTTTAACTGACATATCATAAAGAATAATGAATCTGTTTCTTCGTCTTTTTGCGATCAAATAAAAATTGTTCTGTTTCTTTGTCTTTTTACGATCAAAAAATTGTTCACCTATTTAATATGAAAATATTTATACAAAATCCGACGAAGAAGTATTTTATCCGATCAAAGACTGAATATTATTCACCACGGGGTAGAGTAAAATTTGATTTTCCATCCTCTTTTAAATTTTGGAGTCTTCCCAATTTGATTGATTCCTTTTTTTCTGTTACTATATCAGGTTGCATAAAATAACAAAGCTTCATACATATCATTTGATTAATCACCAATCAGGAGTCCTTTTTTTCTTCTTAACCAAGATTAAGACCGAAGAATTTATGTTTTACCTTATCATAGTTTTTTTTGGTAATGCATCTTGTTTTACATGGTTTTTTTTATTACGGGTAATGTATGATATACCTTATCGTAACTTACTAAAAGGTTACATATATTTCTTTTTTCAATAATGAATGGTCATTTGATCTTATTCTTGTAGAGAGAGTAAAAAAGAGGGCAGTGGATTCATTGGATTGCAGTGAGTAAATTCGATTAGAATCTACAAATTGATCTTATCCCTCGGCTATTTCAATTTATACATACATAGTGAAATTTAGAGATCATCGATAAGGGAAATGCTTAAAGTTAGAAGTAAAATAAATATGAGTAGTGCGTTTAAGGAAATGAAGGTTCATGTGTTCAAGCACTTTAAATGTCGGTTGAACCTGCACAAAACACCCGCCACTAGGTTTACGGTGACCGCAGTTCCCCTATAGTGTATTCTTTTTGTTGGAGTTGTTTTTTATTGGAATTGATCCTCGGACCAAAGAGCAACCTCCTGGAGATCCCCTTCTTTACAACATATGCTAATTGTTGTTCCTCCATGAGCCCTCAGCCTTTTAACAGGGCCCTAAATGGAAATGACCCACTTTATACAAAAATAACCAACCCTGTTTGAAAATGACAAACTCAATCCTCCACTGACTTGACCAAAAAAAAAAAAAATCCTCCACTGACCAACTATATATGAAAATGATCAAGTCAATGAGATATTGAATAACCATATACGAAATTGACCAAATCTATTCATACCCACTTTATTGCAAAATGACCAACGAAACACTATATTGTCCAACACTAGGTGAAAATGGCCAACTGAATCCTATACTGATCCACTCAATATGGAAATGACCATTTTAATTCTATATTGACCCACTTCATGTGAAAATGACCAACTCAATTCAATACTAACCCACTCTTTGGGAAAATGACCACCTAAATGACCCACACTATGTGAATATGATCAACTTCATATCATACTGACCAACCCTATATGGAAATGACCCACTTTATACAAAAAATAATCAACCCTATTTGAAAATGACGAACTTAATCCTCTACTGACCAAGTGCATAATAAAATGACCAAGTCAATGAGATATTGACCAACCATATACGAAAATGACCAAATCTATTCCTTGAGCTTTTTCTTCTCATCTGCCTATTTATTATTTTCAGCACTCAAATCCTCAATAGTTTCCAAATTTTTCCTTATCACCCCCGCTAACTTGGCGTTCTTCATCATAAGTTCATTTAAAGCATTCTCATTACCGAGTAAACATAGCCTTATACGCATATGCATTCAAATGACAAAAAGATTCTGCACATTTGATGTATATTTTTAATGTATATCACATGCATGCTGTCTAAAGTTTCTATTCCGTTTATCTTGAATATGAACATGTTATTTCATATTTTTTAGTATCTAATTTTTATTTTATATTAAATTAAAACAATAATTGGGCGACATAAGGATTTGGATCCATGTGATGGTGTAATAAACTATAATTTACAACATTATAAACCAAATATCACGGAGTTATAAACCTTTACAAAGGAAAATTTACACACACTCATAATAAGTTTGGGTCACTTTAAATTAGCAATAGTTTGGCTATAGTAGTTCTAAACTTCACTTGTTTTGCTAATTCCTGGTTTACCATATGGGTTTTCCTTAATGTATTGATACATATCTTCAGTCTTTAGTAAACCATCTAGAAATCCTCTTAGCTCCCTATCTTTAGCTGTCATAAATAACAAATATGTTATTAATTAACATACTCAATAAAGTTGAGACATGTCTAGTATGTAAATAACCTTAAAAATTAGTACAATCAAGTTTATACCTAAAAAGTTGTTGTTTTCATTCTTATAAGTGAATATTTCAAGGAAGACTGAGGTGTATGACTAAAAGAATCAATAAAGAAATGTTAGAAGTGGCACTTTTTGTAAAAAACAAATGAAAGGTTATGACAATGAAAGAAAAAAAGAGAGAGAAACTATTTACCTGATTAAGCAATGCCTTGTAGAAAGTATCATCCAACAATTATGTATTCAATTCATTGTAAAATCCTTTCTCCCAAGGTAGATCATAAACACTACCGTTCCAAAGTTTCTGCAAATCCTTGGAAATAATTATGTTATTTTTATTTTCATCAAGGGTTTTGAATGTAGTTTTTGTGTAATAAGAACTGTTCGGTAACTTTATATATATATATATATATATATATATATATATATATAGAGAGAGATCAAATTAAGATGAGAAAATCTAAAAATAAAATAAAATAATCAAAGAAAATATAATTTAAAGAAATTTTCCACCCTGCCCATTTGGACAGATTTGGCGGACTTAGCCTATTTTGTTATCCCTACACAAAAGTCAAAAGGCAAACAATTGATCCTAGGCAATCAAGAATGAGCGAGGCATAAAAGTTTTTGTATTTATTCCAAAATCTATCAAATACTAACCCAACAGAAAAGCGGCTTGTTCTTTATGTTTCTCATTGTAAGATCAGTGATATTATCAATATTTCCTCGAAAAACAAAAAAATCCATCAGTTTGTACTGTAACCAACAATTACCACTAATAACACATGATGAAAGGAATAAAATGCAACTCCAATAGTAATGATATAAAAAATGAAGACAGAAAAATTGAAAGGTAAACATAATTAATAAAGACAAATGTATTAAGGCAGATGAAAAGTACTTAGTCCTTGATGTTCATATGCCAATTTCAAAGTTCTCAAAACAAAATTCCATAAACTCAACATAGTGAGGCCTCATGAATACTGAAATGAAATTCAAATAAAAAATGAGCAGTTAACAAATAATATGATTCTTAAAAAAACAACACAATCTTTGTAACAACCCTCATTTTTGTAGGACTGGTCCCTGGGGACAAGTATAATATTTTCTATGTTAAATGTTATGTGTAATGATGGTTGGGCTACTGTCGACTTGATTGTCTAAAATTGATTAACGTTTTAGAAGGATCTCAAGGAGTAATATGATTATTTATAATTAAATTTATGAAAAAGCATAATTAATTTAGTTAAGAAAAGCTTAGTAATTGAAAAGTATTATGTAAAGTTTTGTAAATTAAATTGCTAATTATTAAATTCATACGTATTTATCCCGGTTCTGGCTAAGAGAATGCCTGGAGAACCTGAGCCAAGTTATTTTATCTTAGTATGACCCCCATGTCATGTCTAGCTATTTTTATAAAGGGCTCGAGGCCCGTTTTTGGTCCCTTGACCCTCCGAGGACTCAATTACAGGTTAACCGTATAATTCAATTTGTGCACCTGTACGTATTTTGGGTATAATTTCTTCTCCTATTATTGGAATTGAGTTGTTCTTGTCCCAAAGCTTTTGTATCAAAATTATCTACAACTTTGATGTTGACTATGAAAGCCCATTCTTGCTCAATAAATCCTAGAATTTAAAATACCACACTGATTCACGTTTTCTTGAACACAACTTACACTATGTCCAATGTTTTGTGTTTCTCACTCGTTTGACGATGAAATCGAACGATTTTTTCGCCAAAATTTTTTAGACTCAATCCTCTACAACTTTGATGAAGGGCACCAAGACTAGTTCCTCACTAATTTGGCCTAAAAAATTATTTCTTGTAAGAAACTTAAATCTTGTAACATCATTCAACAATTTTGTAAAACAGCCATATCCCCCTCGTTCGATGATAGATTTTCACGTTCCATATATTGTTTTATAGATAAGACAGACCTACAATTTCCATGTTTTGCATATTTTCTAATTCAGCCCGTAACACCCTCTAAAAACTCGAACAAGTTGGTGGACCTGATGTTGACACCTTAACTTTGCATAAAAATGGACCAATTACATGACACCAAGCCTTGAACACTTGCCTTGCTCTTGATAACTCCTTCCTCCACACTTTAATGGCTAAGCATGACACCTATACATGCATGAAGAGAGCTCTACATCTCTCCTTCACTTTCCCTCTAGTCGTGACACCTTTAGCCACCAAGGGAGTGCATGTAAAAAAAACTTCAAATTTTTCAATCAAATTCAATTTCTCTTAAGCTTTTTCCTATGTCTAACAACTCTTCTCCCTATTTTCCTTCTCTTCTTCTCATGTTAACCATCACCACTCTCCTAACAACTTTAAGCAAAAATGCTTCACCATCCCCCTTAAACCTCCTACATGAAATAAATTCCTAAAACACTTTACCACCCTTGTTGTCTTCTAAAAATAGCAACTTTGCCTACTTCTTTTCACCATCATCACGTCATCCCCTCATCCACCAAGCCTCTATCTTCTCTTTTTCTCTTTATGATACAACTTATGGTGGATCTAAGGTGGAGATCTTGACTCTTGTTCCTTCCTTTCCTTGGCCGAAACTAACATCAGGGTAGGAGAGTATTGACTTGTTTTAATCCCTTATTTTCACATGCATGTTGAGGTGTAAATGTCCCTAAAAGTTCACACCTTGATATCCCTTGAAAGTATCCATTTTAAAAACTTTTGATCATGAACATCTCTTGTTTAAATTCATGTTTACTTTAGGGGTACCGTAGTTGCATTATAATTATTGTTAGATCTATGATTTCTATGGAATTTTGATATATGAGTTGCTATTTCTAATGTCCTTGTTGCTGTAGAAAATTTTAATTTCATGAAAGGTTCATGCATGTCCATTTTGTTAAGTAGAAGAGCATAAAACGATGGTCCATTTAAGCCATGTATTAACGTGTCACACCTCCAAGATTTGATGCAAAAATTGATGAATATTAACTAATTTAAATTCTTGGGCAGAATTTGGTAAGTTTTAAAACACCAATTGCATGTTGTTAAAATATTAAAGAACTAAATTTTTCTTTTAATTTGATGTCCACGTGCTACCCTATCAATTTTCTAAAATTTAGGTGAATAAAATGAGCTTGAAAAATGAGTTCTTAGGTGTGTAAATTAGAGATTGTGTTGCTGTTGGAAAAATTTCTTCAAGATAAATAACTTAAAGTTTATAGATTTTGTGTGAAAATCCTATCTTAAAGTGGCCCAGTAATTAAAATTGACATGCATGGCTTAATCCTTGAAATCTCATTGATAAAAATGAATTTTTAGATGTAAATTAAATTCTGAAAATTTCATGAACTATGGTATTAAATGCTCATATTTTGATAAATGTTTGATACGTTGAATTAATAGAATTAACTTATGAATATATGGATAAATTTTGAGTTTTTGAGTAGTGTGGCATGGTGGCTGTTTGAAATGATTTAAATTATGAGAAATGATGATGAAAATATGAATCAAATGTGGAAATTAAAAGGGATTAAAAAGGGAACCGAGTATAGGCGCGAACGATGAGTTAGTAACGGAATAAAATGTATTTACACGAGCAAATGAGAGAAAGTGGCCAAACTGTTTTGGGTGTGCATTTTGTGATATGTGAGGTGAATTTTGAGTATTGGAAAATTACCCAAATGAGGAAAATTGGTTTGAAGAAATTCTGACACGTTATTTGTCCTTAAATGTGTTTTTACAAAAGCTAAAACAATGAACTTTAGCACTTTAGTGCATTTTCATGTAGGATTTGTTTCTGGGTAGAATTAATATTTAATTTTACTATATTTAATTATTATTTTAAAATTTAAGCACTTTTGGCTTTGGAATCACTTAATTTGAAATTTTCTAGATAAAATACGACAAAATAAAGTTTTCGGTAAACTATAAGAAATAGCAACTTTTTGACTTATATTGTTCAAAGAAAGATTAATTTTTATGTATAAGCCTAGAAAGGATTTTAGTAACTATAATAAAATTATTTTATTTGAGGTTCTAACAATTTTAAGAGTTAAGTCCAATCTAGTCAGTTTCGTCGTAAATCGATACGACGGTACGATATCGATAAAAAGGCCCGCAATACTCATGTACCTTGACATTACTTACTTTAAAAAATTAAATATTTCTATATAAATCTACATTATTAGAAGGAAAAGGAAATGAGGTTAGAAATTTTATTTTATAGATTTATCAAATGAATATTTTATAATATTTTCTTAAAACGGAGATTTACAAATTTGTTAGGCGTTAAGATCTTAGAAGTCCTTTACATTTCAAATTGACTTTAAGATCAAACCTTAGTGCTCCTAAAAAGGATTTTTAGGTAGCGCCTAGACCTTGGTTCCTTATGTTCTCTTCATTAAAAAGAATTTATAATAAGAAATTTATACGCCTTAAGGACAAATACGTCGGGGTTCCGTCTAGTACTCGGGCACCCTTATGATAGGACAAGTAAATTTCATATTGCATATGGAGTTTGAGGAGGGATGTTAGAGTGATCCCGTAGAGCATACAATGATGGGTACACTGAAGAAACAATAGACTCTCGATCCCCTGAGGGTGGTCTTGGGAGTATATCGGGGCGGACTTCCAATTGCTCATATTCATACCCAATACCAGATAACCTGTGGTAACTCTGATGTACTTTGACTCTAGACGAGGGTTTCTATGACTGTGTAATGCTTATTTTGACGAGATGTATATTGGATTCGTTATTGATAGGACTGTGAGCCCTTACCCTTTTATGGAAATAGAACGGGGTGAGCTTCGGTCGCTCTAGTTAGGCAGGGGGATAAGGTGGGATTATTGTGCACTCAGATATGAATATTTGAGATTAATGAGTGAGATTTGGGCCCCATTGCATGATAGCACTTAATCAAAATGAGTAATAATAAACCTAACACAAGCATAACATACCATAATTGTGTGACTAACTCTGTTAATGTTTATTCCCCTATGTGGTTACCTAGTGTATGTTATAGAGATTCCTTGTATCTATTTAGTACTTGTTTGTATAATATCTATGGCCGCCCTTGCATGTGAGTTACAAGGGTTGAGAGCTTATACTCACCCCTTTTGTGTTGTATGTCTACTTCCCTTTTGTGATCATCAACTGAAGGTCAAGGTGAGCGTGAGCAGGACCTGGACTACCTGCGGTAGGGGACGTTGAACCACGGATGTAGATTATTTATACTCGCTGTTAGTGTCGAAACTATTGTAGGTAGGTCCCGATATTTAATTATATTATGTTATGTTATTATTGTACTAGTTGTTATTGGGAGCCTGAGAGCCTCATACCTTTTGAGTACACTATTGTTATAAAGAATCGATCTATGTTATAATATCTATTTGAACTATGTGTTGATGATCACTAATCAAACAAAAAAAACTCTCCTATTTTTCAAATAATTAATGACTCCTTAATTAAGTAGGACATTCCAGTGTGGGAATTAGTCCTAGTTAATCGAGGATGTCATATTGGGGGTATAAGAGCATGGTCGATTCTTTCAGCTAAGAGTGTGGACCGCTAAGGCTCCCTCGTACTCAAAAGAGTTGTTCATGAAACGTTAGTACTTGCGTAGTAGAATTTGATTGCTTGTTGTGTGTGTGGAGCCTCCTAGTATGGGAAGACTCATTGAAATTTTGTTAAACCTTGTTTTTCTTTTAGTCACTGTGGCGCACCAAAACAACACAGTGTTGAATGCTCTGTTAGATAGGATGGTAGAAGCTTTGGAATGTCAGGAGGCGAATGATCCCTAAGCTCCGCCGAGGTATGATCAAGGACTTGTCGACTTCCAAAAGAACAACCTTGCACGATTCAAAGGAGCTTTTGAACCTGAGGGATGACCATACGAGGGTAAGGTTAACTGCAGATGGGGCTGAGGTTACTTAGGAACGGTTTAAGACTAGGATCTTGGCTAAGTATTTCCCTGAAGATATCATGAGACAAAAAGAACAAGAGTTCTTTAACCTGAGACAAGGTTTCATGTCAGTGGAAGAATATGCGGCAAAGTTCGATGAGTTGGCTAGGTGTTGCCTTTACTGCACTCAAATAAGTGAAGCTTCTCGATGTGCCAAGTTTGAAGGAGGACTACGCCAGGACATCCGCCAGGTGATCTATTGTCAGCAAATCACTCAGTTCACTACTTTGGTAGATAGGTGTCTTATCTATGAGTGTACGTCAACACAAAAAGAAACTTCTAGTTATGGGTCAGAGCGACGTACATTTGACAAGCGACCCCAGAGAGACTTCAAGTCAGGAAAGCCTTAGTTAACCGAGGAAAGTCCTAGTTAACCTTAGAGAGACTTTAAATAATTAGTGACTCCTTAATTAAGTAGGATATTTCAGTGCAAGAATTAGTCCTAGTTAACTGAGGATGTCATAATCTTTACTTGCTCTTTTTCCAAATGTTGCATCTGGTTGCTGATAACAATCCTTTGGAATACCATAGACGATATCTGCCAACAACCCATTTATGTTGAGAACGACAAATTTTTTCTTTAAATTTTTAACTTGAGTTCCTTCTAAAGGACAACTAGATTCACTCTCCTTATGTTTTCTCTACAGTGATAAAAAATATTGAATTTAGAAGTTATAACGATAAAATGATATTTTATTATTAACTTACTTCTCTTCCTTTAATCAATGATTCCAAACTTGGTAAATCTGCCACTTCATTTTTCCTTTTCCTTTTACGTGAAGATTCTACAACACTGTATGGAGATAGTTGAGGTAAAGTCGGTTCATGTAGTTCTAGTGGTTCATGTTGTTGTGTTTGAATATGCAATGCTAGTTAAAAACTGGGTAGCAAACTCATTATAAAATTTAAAAGAAATTAAAATCATGATATATATATATATATATATATATATATATATCATTAAGTTAATTGTACAATACCTATGGTTTCCTTCTTCATGGATACGAGTCGATTCCATCTTTGTGCCCATGTTTTTTTATGTAATTTGGTGTTCTCTTTCTTTTATGTAATTTGTTAGTCAACTCTACCTCCCACTTCTAAATCAAGTCATTGTTGAGGTTGTGGGGTAATTGTCAGAGAGCTAATTGGGGTTGTGGTGCTTCACCACAAATGAATTCACAATGGCCGTGGTGATCGAGTAGCCCAACCACTTTTGCTCATAATACCTATTGTCATACATCCACTTGACCTAAAAATATAATTTATAGATCATAATTCCTACTTGAAAATAACAAACATATAATATAATAAAAATAAGTTTAGTGTTACATCATTTTCATTTAAATTCAACAGTAAGCCTTCAAAATCTGCACTACATCTTCAGTTATAACTATCTACCATTTTATTTCTCCCGATTAAGTTGGTGAAATCAATCATCATTGGAAATGATAAATTCTTCAAGGACTGAGGAACCCTCGTTTTTTAGCATAATACAATTAAGGTTGGTATATGTACCAAAGCAAAACAAAATTAAAAAAAGTGAGATTTAAATTTGCATAGTGTACACCTAAAGAAATTATGGTAAGTTAGATTGGAAAAGAAATTACCATTAAAGCAAACACAGAACCAAAAAAATAAGTGTCGTTTCTCATTTTGACATGATTCAAACTTGAGTGTAGGTTGACCCAACTAGCTGCTCCCTAAGCATAATTTTTAATGTTACCAACGAGTCAGAGAATACTAATATAACTTATCCTACTACTGGAATGTGACCCTTGCATTACCATACAACCTATGCCTAGGAGGACTACCATCCTACTAATTTGATCCAACCTATTCTCGTCCATAGTATTAATTTCAATATACAAATTATTGATTTCATCAGCCAAAGTTTCTAGTGATACTATGGACTTATCACAAGCTAATCCAATGAGTTTAGTAAATTCATCGGCTTTTAATTTTTCACTGTCTAAGCAAACAGGTTCACCATCAATTGGTAAACCAGTGATTTGAAATGTGTCCCTAAAACCAAACAACAACTCTATATTTTCTTGTTGACCTAACAAAAGAAGTCTTGATTCTGGTTCATATCTCCTTGTCAAGGCTACAAGTAATGGCTTACAAATAAAGATCTTGTGAGCCATGTTAAACATCAGGTCAAAACCTGATCCTTTAAGTTTTCTTTTTTACTTCCAATGTAGTTTAACATCACAATATTTTGGGACTTCCCTCAGCTGAACTTCATCAACTAAAAATAATGAAAAACAAAAGTTAGAGTACAAAATAAAAAAATTAATTAATTAAAAAATTGATACAAACCACAATTCAACTATACATAATCAATACCCATTGGCCTTCTTTGTTTTTCTTGGTTGCCACTTGCATCCATGTTTTTATGCTGAAACTAGTGAGCAATGAACTAGAAGGGGACCAGATAATGTGACTAGATAAATTTAGCCATACCACCAAGATCACTTTATGTTTACAACATTATGTTAATTATTAAGTCTAATATTAAAATAAACATGTCACAATAGTTGAATTTACCTAATGTGAGTAGAAATAGTCTAATGCTACAACAAATTCCACTAATGGAATCTGAGACGCCCCAAAAATGGGGTAAATTTTTCATGTTTTATGAATCTTTATTTGACAAGGAAATAAAGTGGTGAAGCATAAATCAACACCCTGGATCAATAAAAAACCTATCTCATATATGAAGATATGAAAATGTGAGTTAAAAATAATTTGTGAGGATCTATTAATCAGAGACAGCAGAAAAAATCATTTATATTAATGGTATATGATTGGATTTAAAAAGAGTGGACATCATGGGGTTTAATGATTCATAATATATTAAATATACTTGTAATATGATGCAAGAAGAAGCCTTAATACAAAGGAAAATCAGAATAATTAAAAATAAATCATTTGGAGAGACCAGGGGTGTCTCGCTCAAGTGGATGCCCCACTCGCTTGAGCGAGTCCAATAGCTACGCCAGGGCGAGCCTGTGAACACGCTTGAGCGAAGGAAGCAATACGCATCAGGTACCCATCTCTCTTAGTAGCTAAATGGCTCCCATTCGCTTAGGCAAGACATTCTCACCTAAGCGAGATTTCTCTAGAATCGATTCCCATCCTCTCTCGCTTGAGCGAGCTTAGCTCGCCTGAGCGAGATTGTTCCAGTGGCTAATTGACCCCTCTTTCGCTTGAGCGAGACATCCTCCCCAAGCAAAATCACTCCAGTAGCCTCTCCTATCCATGCTTGCTTGAGCGAGCCTCCAAGCACTGACCATTTCACTCAAGTGAAAATGGTCCAGTAACACTCCATCTCATGCTTGCTCAGACGAGGCGTTGCTCGCCTAAGTGAAATATGGCCAGTAGCCACACCTCTAATTCTAGAAGATCTCGCTTGAGCGAGATTCTCACTCGCTTGAGCAAGTTATGCAGAACAAGTGAAAATCCTGTAAGTTTTTACACAACTCATGGATCAAATTTCATTTCCTACCAATTATTGCCTAAGCTAACATATTAGATGCATTCAATCATGCACTTGGGAGTCAATCCAAGTAATTATACATATCAAGTTCAATTCTCACTCATCTAATGCAAGACATTTAAATCATTTTCTCATAAACTTCATAAATTGCTACAAGTTGTGAATACTTCATTCATTCATGGAATTTAATATTAACCAACATCATAATTCATTCATATACATCCTCTAGGTCATTAAGGAAAATCGGCCATACACATTAAGGTCCAATTTTCGTACATGACCATCAAAATCGTCATGCTATAATCTAGATAACCAAAATGAGCATACATATACAGTATGTGCTATACAAAATCTAGATTTGTTGGCCAAGGCGCTTCCTATACACCTATTTACCTCCTTCATCAAAATATACTTCAAAATATTCACCCCACCCCATGAGTGCCTTGCATCTAAAAAGTAGACAACATGGGAGAGTGAGTCATATATTCCAAAAGGATGTATATGAATACCATGTGATCATGTACATATGTATCAAAACATGTATACTTTATATTCACACATACTTCATCATCAGCTATCATCATATAGTACAAACATCTTTGTAAATCAAGCAAAGTATAAAGTCATAAACATGATCTAGCCCTTCACTAAATTGAACTATTACACATACCTCATCATTTTACTCAAATTATCATTCGGTATTCATATCTTTATGTTGTCTTAATACATTTTCTTATCTACAACACAACCATCATCATATCTAATCACCTTTGGTATACTTCCTTGCTATATACAAATGCTCTTAAACTAATGCATATGCACAACGGATTATTTCAACAATTACAGATTTGACTGTGGGAATACAAACACCAATTGTGGGATTCAAGTATGATCATCTAACCATACCCCTACTATAGTAGTAAAATGTGTACACTTATCATCAAATTACATGCATTTTCATTAATCTTTTACTAGTACCAAACCACATCACCCATTTTGCAACACCTGTCATTTTCACCATGACCGCGGTAACACATAATCAACATATGGTGTTGCGGGCCAACCATGAATCTCATCATGGCAGCTGTGATCCTAAGGACCATCTGGGTTACTTGCTCATCAAGAGCCACCCCCCACAAAGGTCAACCACATGCGGCTCCTTGTAGCACAACATGGGCAGCTTCGTGACTTACACACCGAGTCATAGGGGAAACAACAAATTTCTCGTGCACTGAGCTGCCCTTCCACTGGGACAACCGGGGAAATCCCCTAAAATTCCAATATTGGTAGTTATGTAGTATGTCATGGATGCAGATGCCAATCATATGCATTTCTCACTCTATGTATCCTATTCATGTCACTTATCGATATCTTAGTCACCAACATCACCACAAGGTTTTTAGTGGATTTATTATCATTGATTGTTGCCATTAATAAGTTTTAGTGTGACAGTTCAATAATTTCTCCTTAACATAATTCAATTATTTCATCAAATCACAATAGCATTCAATCATGAATTTCAAACATTAACCTTCCATTGTCATTCAAGGTATGCTATTTATTCACATCATTCTTATGCAATCATCAATGATATTCCTTCCAGTTTCATGGTGGATACAACATAACATCATATAGAACACCACACATAATTTCTAAATGCACCAATACATGTTGCCTATCATCATCAATAACATTACACCTAATATCGCAATCCATCCAAACAACACAACCAAGGTAAACATGTATGTTGTCATATAGGATAATCAAATACTATTTAATTCATGCATTTAGAACGTAAAGACTCCTATCTCACCTCAAGAGAAAAATTCTGATTAGTATAACGTATCTGCCTCGTCATTTGGAATGGATCCTACATTAACATACATGTAAAATCCCAATCAATCCACCATTCAAAACATGATTTAAGACTCTAGTCATTACTCATTAAAGACTTCTATCCCACCTCAAGAGAAAAATTCTGATTAGTATAACGTACCTGCCTCGTCGTTCGGAATGGATCCTACATTAACATACATGTAAAATCCCAATCAATCCACCATTCAAAACATGATTTAAGACTCTAGTCATTACTCATTACATCCATAATTTTATGACATGAATAAAACATGTCATAGGCACCATTTCCTCTATTTGTTAAGTTTCAGGAATTCCTTCCCATCAAACCTCATTCATTATGGTTAAAGGCTACAAATAACCATAGCCTAACATTCATAAGAATGCCTCATCAATCAATACCCATACCCTCAATATTACATATTTGCTCTCAAACACATTATCCACCACACATTTATCATTTTCCCAAAGTTTCCAAGTTAGGGTTTCACCTTAAACCCAAAAACATTCATAAATGCATCATAAATCTTCATCTCCTACCAACAATAAGTTCATCTTCCTCATTTATTACCATTAAAGTTTGCATTTATGACAACCCACTCTAGGGTTTATACATTTATAGCTTCTATTAAATACCCCATTTACATACATTGCTCCCCCAAGCTATAATAACCCATAACCATAGCATTAACCCCAATAAAATGGTGAGAAAAGCTTACCTCACCCTAAAAACGAAAATGGGACCAAAAAGGAAAGAGATGCAACAACAAAAATGGAGGGATGGAATGGGTCACCACCTTAGCTTAAGTTTTTAGAGGAGAAAAGTGGAGAGGAAATGAAGAAGGAGAAGAAGAAGGGTGTTTGCCAAAGTGGTTTCAACAAGTGGACGAAAAAGAGAAGGGAAAATGAAGGCTTTTGCTTTTAATTTTAATCCTCTCACTATTATTTCATTGTTTTTCCACAAACAGAATCTCTGTTTGAATTCAACATTTTATCTAAAAATTATTCTGAATACATATTCGGACTCCTAATGATATTCTTAATAGCCCTGACCAATATCATCTTAATTGGAGATACTTGGTCTAACACCTATATTTTAATCGGGCTTAATTTCAGCTTATCCGGCTTCAATAAATCACTAATAGTCCCCAAAAATATTAATTTAACTATTTCTAACATTTTGGGACATTAAATAACCCACATACAACTATTTAATATTTATTTCCTTAATTAATCTATTATTTTAAAATTTAGGGTGTTACAGAATCAGTGAATGATATAATTATAACAAAGTAGTAACGTGAGGATATATTAGAAACAGAATGTAAGACATTAAATTAAAATTTTAAAATGCTGAAACATGACCATTGAAATTTATTGTACATTGAAAGCACATGCGTATGTGTATTTACTATTATAAACACAAATTTATTATGTAAACTCAGTTCAACAATAGTACACTATAAAACCCGCATACACAACTGTTTTGAAATGTGGTACTTGTAAATTGAGAAGCAAATACGCATTTGTTTCATATTTGTAATCAGTTAAAAAATGTTTTGACTTCTAATTCAAAACTTAAAATAAATTCATATGATTGCTATAAATTGAATCAATTTATTAACAAAGTTGTAAGATATTAGTTAATTTAACGAGAATCAATAATTTAAATATTTTTATTAACCATTCAATATAGATTATTTTAAATATAAAGTATTGTTGAAATTTAAATATGCATGAAGTATAATTCTTATGTAGATCAAGCAATCTTGTTTGAATGAGAATAACATGTTCATATTCAAGATAAATGGAATACAAAATAATGTCTCACTAAATAAAAGCAGGGATGAGGACTTGCAGACAAAATTCGGACATCATGCATGTGATACTCATTAAAAATATCTGGGAAGGGAATCTTTCTTGTACATCAAATTTGGTCCATACAATATCACCAAATATTGTTCTGTATAATTCTTAATCTTGGCACAGTTTGAGTCATTATAGTTGAGTTAAGTCACATTCAGGAAAATGAATTCCTAAATCCAGAGCAAAACTAGTGATTGACTTTGTTTTCAAACTCGCAAGACTAGCATTTTCTTCTTAAACACAAGCGTTATGAGCGCTACATTCCACAGCATAACCAAGCCAAGACCAGGTCCCTACAAGAACCACGTATTCATACGCCACTCTATATGCTTATGTTCATGTTCAATCACCATGCTCCATTCAAGACCCACACGTGACTATGCCCATGTTCGTACGCCCATACTGGGAATATGTTCATAATCAGGTGCCACTTCAGAGGTGTAGCCTCCATACGCTGTGCCTACACCTAAGACTCACGCTTAGCTTCACACCTTCATCCACACAGCACGTATGGACACGCTCACTAGCGTGACTCCAGGCTGGGCAAACACATTACCATCATGTGTCTTTCCTCCCCCAGCAAGCCTTCCAATTATGCTGGTAACCGTGGCAAGTATCACATGACTCCAAAAGGCTGGCGTTCATACGCCAGACTTATGTAACATCCTATAGTTTTACTGCGTTTTTTTATAAAAGTATAAAATTGTAAGAAAAATTATAATATACAATTTTGAAAAAATTAACTTAAGATTCTTTAGAACTGATTGATCATTATAATTTATAAGATTTTATGAGATTTTTTAGATACTTTTAAAGGTAAGTGAAAATAGTCTAAAATAGAGTTGTTTGAGTCTAAATCAATAAACTTATACAAATGGGTAGTTAAATATTTAGTATTTGAGATATTTAGAGTTAAAAAAATTGACTAAACACCCCAGTTAGTCCCTCACTCCAACAGAGTCGGACACTTAGGTCCTCCAATTAATAAGTGAGTCCCGTTAGTCCTCCACGTCCATCATCGTCAGACAAATAGATCCCTACCGTTAATGAAGTGTTAACGTCCGTCAAAGTCAGCTGACGTGGATCGTTAAATTCCAACAGGGATGCCACGTCAGAGTCGGCGAGGATCTATTTGTCCGACGATGACAGATGTGGAGGACTAACGAGACTCATTAACTGGAGGACCTAAGTGTCCGACTCTGTTGGGGTCAGGGACTAAGTGGGGGTGTTTACTCAAAATATTTAACCTTCCATATAACTATAATATATGTTCTTTAAAAGTTATTTAACACAAATTATATAAGTTTTGTCAAACTCTTCTATTTCAATAACTATCAAGGTTATCAGAGTCTTAACTCTTCTATTCCAAGGAAGTGAAACCAAGTTGGTTCCATTGCTGATAGCATTGTCATAACTATCAAGGTTATCAGAGTCAGGGCCAAGCATCACATTTTCCAACTCTCTTAGCTTGTGCTTAAAGCTGCTTAAATCATCGGTTATGCAGGATCCACTCATTGGAGAGCCATAGTTATTTTCAGGGGAGTGATAATGGTCAGTTGGATATGACTGTGAATCTTGCTACGACACGGGCCTATCATTAGGTGAGAAACTAACAGTTGAAGGGGAGTTATAAACAGTGAAACTTCCAACTGCAGAGGAAGACTCCAATGTGCAATAAAGTTTAGAACTTGGATTGGAGAAGTGAGAGGAATGTTACCTATGAGATCGATCCTTCAAAGCTCCTTCCTTTATGCAATATAGACCCTCTTAACTGGTGAAGTTCCTTCATTTTCGTGGAATAGATGCTCTCTCAGTGTGAAGCTGCCATAGTTGGGTATGTGGGGCTCGTGCTTTAGCCCTAATCGTAGGGGCATGCAAGACTTTTTCCCCAAACCGCGTTGGCAAGGAGCACCAGGGAGCAGTCTCTACAAAACCTCCAACAGAGCTTCGATGGACGAAACGGAGAAGGAAGCCAACCAAACGCAACCACTTAATAGTTGCTGAGAGGGAGAAGAGAACAGAGACAAGAGAAGAAGCTAGTGGGGGAAGATGAAGAAAACCAGAAAATGCGAAAAGACAAGAAGAAGAAAGAGAACGATGAAAATACTTAGGGTTACCATCAAAACGACGGTCGTATTGTTTTTATTTGTGTCACATGGCTGTCAGAGACGAAATATTTTACGTAAACACCCCCACTTAGTCCCTGACCTCAATAGAGTCGGACACTTAGGTCCTCCAGTTAATGAGTCTCATTAGTCCTTCATGTCTGTCATCGTCGGACAAATAGATCCTCGCCGACTTTGACGTGGCATCCCTATTGGAATTTAATGATCCACGTCAGCTGACTCTGACGGACGTTAACACTTCATTAATGGCGGGGATCTATTTGTCCGACGATGACAGACGTGGAGGACTAACAGGACTCACTTATCAATTGGAGGACCTAAGTGTCCGACTCTGTTGGAGTGAGGGACTAACTGGGGTGTTTAGTCTAAAAAAATTCATTAAAATGTACATTTATTTTTTTCCTATTATTTACCAACTTCATTTACGTCATCTTGATCTTCATCATCCCCTATCCTTTAATTGACGCACTTCTTCATGCAAGGCACACACTTTCTCCAAGGAAGCAGTATGAGGAGTAGAGGTGGAAGGTAATCAGGGATAAGATGAACATCACCAAACACTTCTCTGATGAATGGATGGTTAAGCTCTGGTGGGAAGACATTCAACACTCTTATCTAAAATAAAAAAACAAATGTTAATAAAATTAAAAACCAAGATTTATAAATTAACTAACAAAGAGCTTGCTTATTTCTACTTTTGACAATTTTTTAGTATGAGACCATTGGAGCAACCCGGGGAACATAGTTGTTGAAGGCCTAGCAAAAATGAGAAAACTCTCAAAAGCATAGGCCTATTGTAAAAAAACAAAAATTAAATCATTAGAAATGATATTAATAATTTAACATGGACTTGGATTAAGGATCTTAAGGTAACTCTGCCTTGAAAACAAAAGTTTATTATTATAAATTTTATAGTGTATTGGAAATTACCTCGAGATTCATGATTCAAATTTGGGGCATTACATTTAACACACTCAACTGTTATATCTCATGACCCAATTGTAGTTCAAGAACATGTTAATGAACCTGTTATAGAACAAGTACAACAACCATTGGATTTAGAAGAAAATGCTTCAAAAACTCAAGTGCATCTTAAAAGATCTACTGGAGTACCACATGCACCAGATAGATTAACTTTAATGGTACAAGATCTACTGGAGTACCATATACATCGGATAGATTAGCCTAATTGTAGTTCAAGAACATGTTAATGAACCTGTTTAATAGATGAACGACGTACGAGCGGAATACAGAGATGGGCCCAACGGGCCGGGAAATATTAGATATTTATTGGGAATGAATATTTATGTCCTGACGATGAGCTAAAATTAATTTAAGCATTTGTGGAATTTATTGTGAATTATTCAGGATTTATCGGCGTCATTTAACATCAAAAAACGACTGATTCGGGCAACGGGCCTCAATTGGTCCTCAAAAATTCACTAACCCAAAAATAATTATTGAGTATTAGAAAACACTCAAATAAATATTTTAAACCCAAAAGTAAACCCAGAAAAATTTATAGATAATTAATTAGACGTACGGGGGCCCAGGCTACCAAAACGTTTCATTTTCAAACCAAAATGCGACGAATTTCACCCAACCAAATGGGCTGACCATGAACACCTCAATGGGCTATTTCCCATCAGCTTCTAAAGCCCAAACATGAGGAATTGCCAAAAAAAGGGGCCTTGGAGCAAAAAAATTTAAATGAAGGGCATGATGGTAATTTTGGCCTAAAAAGCAAAAATCCCTGTATCCTTTTCCACTCAAAATTTTGTCCAGACCCTCTTTTCTTCCTATCTCCACCAAAAATCCCTCTTCTCCTTCTCCTCTTCATTCTAAAATATATTCCACCAAAAGCCATGGCCAAAGCTTGAAAGAAATTGAAGAAAGGTACTATTTTTTGACCAGTTTTTGAGGTTAGGACCTTATTCCTCTTCTCTTTCTCCTCATTCTTCATATTTTCATCATCTCTTCTTGGCCTCCTCACCAAAACCAAAAATCCCACTTTGGTTCCCGCTTTGATTGATGAAAATTCATGGCGTAGGAAGCTCCAATTGCACTTTTGAGAAGCTTGGTGGTGCACTGGATGTTTGGGCCATTCCTCTCCATTTCCTTTTTGTTCTCTTGAATCAAGGGTTTAAGACTACATTGGGGTAAGTTTAAGAACCTTTAATGAGCCCTAAATTAGTGGCATAAAGTATTAGAGATTATGTTGTTAGTGTTGGAAAAGTTTAGGAAATTGCATGTGGGACCCAAAACCTAGGTTAGGAGACCATTGTGAATTTGTTGTTGATATTGTTGAATAATTGTTTTTATGACTTGAAGTTGGTTTGAATTGGTTATTGAGATAGGATTAATTGTTGTTGAAATAAATAAATTAATTTTAAATGGCATTAGATGTAAAATTTGAAATTGGTTGCTTACTTTAATTTGAAGGGAAATTTGTGTTTTGGACTTAAAATGGCTTAAGGATGATTTTGAAGTAATTATGGGACTTTGAGAGGTGCTATGGAATTTATTTGATGCTTTGTAGACAAGTATGGAATTAATGTTAGGCTTTAAAAATTCTCTTGGATGGTAAAAATGATAAAGAGGCATAATAGGTCCAAAAATGCATTAACCTTGTTAAATGAACTTGAAACCTCTTGTTGGATGTAGGGTAGTAATTAGAATTAGTGTTAGGTAATTATTAGTTGATATGGAATGTAAAGTGTCATGAATTAGGTAAGGTATTATGTGAACTAGTAAAAGGTAAGTGTGTTGCTAAGATGAATAAAAATTGTTAAGAGCACTGTAGGACTTAAAAGAGTAATTACGAAATTATGTAAGTGCTAATAAGTGTAGTTTAAGGATTTGAATGGTTATTAGGTAAGAAGGTTAAAAAGAAAAAAATGTGTAGTGTAGAGGTGGATTTGATGACAATTATGGACTATTGGAATTGAAAGAAAGATTAGTGGTCTAGAATTAGGCATGGAAAAGCTAATAGATGAACTTAGGAACAAATATCAGGATTAATGTGTTAGTTGGAACTTAGTAATCAAGTAGGAAGAAAGGACTTGGTATTTTAAGGGATATACCATATAAATCATGTGTTGGGTAAGTAACATGTGTTTCTAAAGAATTATCATGATTTGATCTAATAACTAAAAATCACTACCAAATAGGTTATGTATTAATGGGTGAGGAACAAGTTAATTGAATTATTAGTAGAAAGAAATTTGTTGTCTACAAAAGGAAAAATATGTGTTTATATGTCGAAACAGGTTTTGATAATGATAAATGATTAGTTCAAACATTCAAAGAAATCAACCAAAATATCAATTTGAATTAAATATATTGGTATACATTCAAAAACAAAGAAAAATAATCATCAAACAAGAAAGGATCAAGAACATGAGCCATATGACCACAAAGTGTCAACAAATGCATTAAATGGAAGCAACAGGCATAGGAATTGATTCATGGGCAATAGGAATCGATTCATGCCCCTAGAAGTCCAAGAATTCTAAAACTAAAGGCTGGGAATTGATTCACCAACCACAGGAATCAATTCATACGTTTTGGCATACCTGGGTATCGATTCATCACCTATAGTAAGATGTTGATGTGTTTCTACATGTATTTAATGTAGGCTTTGACCATTCTTGTGAGGTGGGACCATCCAACTCCTCCAACCCGTCAGAGTACTTCTCTTGAGGTAGGAGATGAGCTTATTTTCTAAATGTATGGTCATGTTGTTAATGATGTATGCATGTGTGATGTATATTTGAATGATGGCCTTGGTTGTTTTTATTGTTGTCATGTGTGATGAATATGTGAAGTTAGACTCTTTGAATGACATTGGTGGTGAATTGATAATTATGATGGTGATGTACCCTTGATGTGTCTTCTTGGCTTACACATGATAATAAAGTAGGATTGTGTGAAAATTGAGACCACCATGTGTACTTTTTGCATCTTATGGCATGCATAACTTATCTCATATGCAATATTTAATGATCTTGCATTGATCTTAAGAAGGACAACCTTGCGTTGGTTGAATGTATGAACGACTATACGTGGTCGTAGTGTATACCATGTGACATGTTTTATTGATATTGCATTAATCTTGAGAATAAAACCTTGCGTTGGTTTTAAATATTGAACAACTATGCATGATTATAGTCACATGAAAGAAATATACACATGAAAAGAGAATGAAATTATACAAGTTGGTCTCATTACATTAATTGTTGGCTAGCATATACAATATTTGTGAGTACATGACATTTGAATTTGAGTACCCAAAATGATTATGTCTCATGAGTATCTTGAATTGAGAAACATTGTTGATGTTGTTGGCTATTGTACAAATATAGTGATGACCATTATTGGTGACATGAGATTGATACTTAAGGCTTTTGGCATGAGTTGGTATTTATGGTATATGATGTATGTGTTTGATTGAAGAATTATGGTATATATGTGTATCCGGTCTCAATACCGGTATCCGTTCTACAAGACATATTTCAACGTCTTTGTAAATTCGCCAACGTGCAACCGGTGTCATCGGTATACATCCAGACTCTAATTCCGTATTAGGTGCTCTCCCTATACCGGTTGTCCAGGATAACACCATGACACCAGATAACACACACGTCACTATGCAAAAGACAAAAGGCATTGCTACAGGGACCGATCAATAATTCCCTGCACTACGAGCCAAAATCTGCTCACAGGAATGATTAACTTGTTCCCTAATTCTAGCCTATACTTTCTACGCTCAATATAAAATAGCCACTTGACCCAATCATACTGGCAAGTGCGCAATAAAATAATAATTTACAGCGTTATTGGAGGTTAGTGGTTCCCCACTAACGAATCCTCGAATATTAAGCCAATCAGGTATATGAACTCTCTTCATCAATGGAGAGAAGGATCTTTTTCGATCAACTTACAATTACTCTCTGAAAAACATTCTTCATTTGGAATATCATCACTGACTTGAGCGTCAGAGAATCTTTGCAGGTGACACCACCTTTCGCCCATATCAACGCGTGAGGCCGGTGTGAAGGACCTCCAGGACGATCAATCCACTCTCTTCTCATACAGAGACATCGGATATACAAATCGGATACTCATACAACCGGTCTTCAGAGACCTAATCTTTCTACTATTTATGATTGACCCGACACCGGAACTCTTGACCCCGGTTCAGGACAGATCATTGGCACGCCCAGTGGGACACGATAAAGTTATTCCCATATCCTGTAAAAGAACAGGTAATCATCAATGGAAGGCGAGGCACATGATTTCGTGGAACATCAACCTGAAGACAGGACCAACCCCAACGTTTTCAGGAAGCTTAACTTCGATTCTCATGGGGGCAGCGCAAAGAAGATAGTAACAGTGTCTAACCCCGATCCTCGTGATGAGTTGATCAGTCAACTACAGAGAGAACTCGCAGAATTGCAAAGAGAGAGAAGGCAGAGTGAGGACAAGGAGTCATCTCGCACAAGAGACACTCCCCATACAACCGATGGAGAAAAATCCACAACTCTTCAATACTCAAACATCCCCACGTTTGAGGGGAGAGAACAAACCCACGATTCTGATGATGAAGCTGCCCGAGGGAAGAGGGAGCTAATTACAGCACCCCCGGTAACTTACAAACTCAAAGTTCCTTTTTCAAGAAGACTTATGAGTATCCACATCCCCAAACATCTTCAAACCACTCAGCCACTCTCCATTGGAAAGTATAATGGCGAAACTGATCCCACTAAGCATCTTGATGCTTACGTATTTGAAGCCATGTACTTAGGGGCTGACGAAGATGTGATGTGTCGAATGTTCCCACGAACATTGTCAGAAGAGGCCCTCGGTTGGTTTAAAGGTTTACCTTCTGCATCCATAGATTCCTGGGCTGAAATGGCAGCTATTTTTGAAACTCACTTTGTCATCTCTAGAGATGTTCCCAGGACATCTCATACTTTAGCCCAAGTTAAGCAGGGTGAAAGTGAAACCTTAAAGGATTTCCTGAAGAAGTTTTACAAGGAAACATCCTTGGTTCCTAACCTCACAGAATCCATTAAGTTGTACATTGTTATCGAGGCGTTACAGCCAGGATCAGCCTTTGCTCTTTCATTAGCAAAGAGCCCATCAACAACATTTGAGAAGTTCAGGAAAAAGGCCTCAAAGTATGTGAGTATAGAGATGCATCTAGAAGGCCAGCCCCTGTGAAGAGACCAGGGAATCCCCGTAAGTACTGTGATTTTCATGAACAGACAGGTCATTCCACTGATGAATGCCAAGCTCTAAAGAACGCAGTTGAAACGTTAATTAGAGAAGGCAAATTAAAGCAATACCTATTCAAAGAAAAATCCTTTGACAAGGTGGATCAGAATGAAAAGAGACATAGAGATCCAGACGATGGGGACGATAATAACCGTAATCCGGTTAGAAAATTCTCTGCTGCGGAGAAACAGAAAGGTGCAATGACTGATGATATAGCACACAGAGATGACATGCCTCAGCAAAAGTGTCAAGGACGGCATGAAGTCATTGATATGATCGCTAGAGGGTTCGCTGGGGGAAGAGCTTCAATTACAGCCCGGAAGAATCATCATAGAATGATTCTGTCTGTACAAGGAAAAGTTAAAGACAATCGTCCTTACAGAGGAGGGGTTGAAACTCCAATAATTTCATTCTCTGATGAGGATTTTGGTCCTACCATTCCTGGTGGAGATGATGCTGTAGTCATTGTTGTAGTCATAGCCAACAAGGACGTCCGAAGAATCCTTGTTGACCAGGGAAGTTCCTGTGATGTTATTTTTTATAATTGCTTTAAAAAGATGGGTTTTAATGACTCAGACTTACAGCCTTACACATAAGAACTAACAGTTTTCAATGGTGCAAAGCAACCAACAAAGGAATACCTTGACACCCTTATCTCCTTTGAAGGTGATCCAGGAGCCAGAACGGTTAAATCCCGAGTGCTGGTAATCGATGTCGAGTCACCATTCAACGGCATCATAGGACGCCCCACCCTGAATGCTATGGAGGCAGTCATGTCAACTCCACACCTCCTTTTCAAGTTTATTGATAAGGACAATGCTGTTTCGTCCATTCGAGGCTACCAAGAGATGGCTAGGTATTGCTACAACCTGAGCCTGAATATGACAAAGTTGGAGGCATCCAACAAAAAGAGGAAACTTAACGATTCTGGAACAGCTGCTGGTTCTGTGAGCCTTGTCGACTTGGACCCTAGGGCAGATTTGAACATTGATCCATCCAACCCATCAAAGCCCACACCGGATGGAAGTTCCAGGGACATCGTATTGGGAGATTCTTCAAAAAAGGTCACCCATATTAATGACAAGCTAGATGCAGAAATGGAGCAGCGACTGTTGATGCTCCTACAGGAGTTCAAAGACCTCTTTGCATGGACTGCAGCCGATATGCCTGGCATAGATCCTGCTTTCTGCTGTCATAAATTATCCGTCTATCCAGAGATGAGACCGGTTGCCCAAAAGAAGAGAAGATTGGGACCAGAGAAACAGAAAGCAGCTTGCCAACAAACGGAGGAATTACTGAAGGCAGGATTTATCAAGGAAATCCGTTATTCCTCTTGGCTCTCGAATGTAGTGATGGTCCGCAAAGCCAATGGCAAATGGAGAATGTGCATTGATTATGTGGACCTCAACCGTTGCTGTCCAAGGATCTTTATCCTCTTCCTAACATAGATCGAATGGTAGATGATTCCTCTGGTTATCAGTACCTGAGCTTCATAGATGCATACTCAGGTTACAACTAAATTTCGATGTGCAATGAGGATCAGGAGAAGACAGCTTTCATAAATAATCGTGGTGTCTTTTGCTACACCGTTATGCCCTTCGGCCCGAAGAATGTCGGGGCCACATACCAGCGCATGATCAATAAGGTGTTTGAGGGCATGTACACCAAGCTCGTTGAGGTGTACATCAACGATATCATATCCAAGACACCGATTGGAGGTGATCATATTGAAGACCTATGCCAAGTGTTTATCCGGTTGAGAGAATTTAACATGAGGCTAAACCCATTGAAATACACTTTCGCTGTCCCAGCTGGGAAGTTTTTGGGTTTCATGTTAACTCAACACGGTATCGAGGCCAATCCAGCGAAATGCCAAACGATTCTCAACATGTAGAGTCCAAAAAATCTGAGAGAAGTCTAATCCCTGAATGGCAAAGTAGCAGCCTTGGCACGGTTCATGCCAAAGATGGCTCACAGGTCGCTTCCTCTGTATAAAGTGCTGAAAAAGTCCAAGAAATTCGAGTGGGGACAGGAACAAGAAAAAGCATTCCAAGAGCTTAAGGAGATGTTGTCCAAACCTCCTATTCTTACGAAGCCTGACCCTGAGGACACGCTCATCTTATACTTGGCTATTTCAAATAAAGCTTTGGGCGTTGCCTTGGTGAAAGAAACTCCTGATGGACAGAGGCTGGTCTACTTCACCAGCAAAACATTACAAGGTGCTGAGATCCGGTATCAGAAGATTGAAAAGGCCGCCCTCGCTGTTGTTTGGGCCTCTCGACGGTTACATCCGTATTTTCACGCACATCTGATCCTAGTAAGAACAGATCTGCCACTCCGCTCTGTGTTAATCAAGCCTAACCTCGCTGGTAGGATGATCAAATGGTCCATTGAACTCTCAGAGTTTGATATATCCTATGAACCTTGAGGCGCTATTAAAGCTCAGGTCCTGGCCAATTTCATTGTGGAAATGACAGGGTTAGATCCTGATACACCTCGTGTCCATTGGACCATCTATGTCGATGGTTCATCGAACCAAAAGGGTTCTGGAGCAGGTGTAGTTCTTGAAAGTGATGATGGAGTACACTTGGAGATTTCTCTTCATTTTAACTTCAAAACTTCCAACAACCAAACTGAGTACGAAGCTTGTTTGGCCGAACTACGAGCTGCGATTGACATCGGAGCCACTGAGGCGACGCTATGTAGTGATTCACAACTCGTGATTTCACAGATCTTGGGAGATTATCAAGCTCGTGAGCCTCAACTCCAATTATACTTAAACTGTGTCAAGGAGTTGAGAAAGAAGTTCTCAAAAATGGAATTCAAGCATGTTCCATGAGAAGATAATATCAGAGCGGATATACTCTTCATATTAGCAAGCACCAAGCGGCCAGGTAGCACCACTACGTTGGTCCAAAGCACACTGACGTCGCCCAGCATTCCACTTTTCCCTTCTCTAAACGCCGTAATAACCAACTCCCTTTACGGAGACACATGGATGGCTCCATACATCCGTTATTTGGCCGATGGGCAGTTGCCTACAGACGAGAAGGAAAAGAAAAGAATAAGGAGAGAACTGCCATACTTCACTTTGATAGATGGTAACCTCTACAGAAGGGCACTCTTAGTACCTTACTTAATCTGTCTGAGAGAGAATGAAGACATGAAGTAATGGAGGAAGTGCACGAAGGACAATGTGGACACCACACCGGAGGAAGAAGTCTAATAAGAAAAATCCTCAGAGCGGGATATTAGTGGCCCACAATGAAGCAGGACTCCATTGACTTTGTCAAAAAATGCGATGCCTGCCAAAAATTCTCTAATCTTCACCACACACCGGCAGAAGAACTCTTCAGTTCCGGCTATTCCATGGCCGTTCTACCAATGGGGATTGGATATTTTGGGCCCTTTCCCAACTGCTCCTGGGGGCATCAAATATCTCATTGTAGGGGTTGATTATTTCACTAAGTGGATTGAAGCAGAGCCGGTGGTGCATATTACTTCAGCCCGAACTCGTCGTTTTATGTATGAAAATATTATAACACGATTCGGAGTCCCAACACGGGTTGTCACAGACAATGGCACCCAATTCACGGACAGGAAATTTGCAGATTTACTTGAAGGGTTAAGAATAACCCAGATATTTTCCTCCGTCGAACATCCCCAAACCAACGGCCAAGCCGAAGTGGCCAACAGGGAGGTGCTGAAAGGACTGAAGAAACGTCTTGGTGACGCCAAGGGCGGATGGACAGACCAGTTAGGCCACGTCCTGTGGGCATATCGAACAACGCCTCATTCTTCCACCAATGAATCCCCATATCGCCTGACCTATGGGGTGGAGGCAATGATACCTGTGGAACTGCAAATTGCTTCTACCAGGGTCAAATACTTCTCTGAAGAAAGCAATAACGCTAACTTGGCATCAGAAATGGATGTCATACAAGAACTCAGAGAAGACGCATTCATTAGAGATCAGGCCATCAAAGCCAAAGTCGCTCTTCGATATAACAAACGAGTCCAATCAAGGACTTTCAACGTCGGAGATTTGGTTTTAAGGAAAGCGAGTGTGGGAAATAAATTCGCTCATCAAGGCAAACTAGCCCCAAACTAGGAAGGCCCATACAAGGTATCCGAGATTGCTAGCAAAGGCTCTTACCGCCTTGAAGACCTTGATGGCACTCCAATCTGAAACAAGTGGAATACCCAGAACTTGCGCATTTATTATAGCTAGTTGCTGGAGCAACATACACTCTTTTCTCCTCACTTGAGATTGTTCAATAGAGAAATCATTATACCATAATCCCAGCTACGCTTTTATTGTAATTCTTATTTCTGCTCAATAAGAATCTCATACATCAACTTAACTCTTTCGAGTTTTTTATGCTGTGATTTTCAGTATATCCGGCGTGCACAAACATATTCAGGACGGATGATCTCAACTACCCATTCTGTAGTTGACGATGTAACTCCTCGAATATGTATGAATAATTGAAGACCTGGGCATAGTAGGATTGGTCCTTTTGCAAAAACCATACCGAATCCCAGGAAAAGGGCGCAGTAGGATCAGACCTTTATATAAGATTGTACCGAACCCCATTCGAAGGCCCAGATTGGAGGATTAAACTGAATTCTGGGTACGGTTAGTAAGTTTGGCTGAACACCGTTGAAGGCTTGGATTGTAGGACCAAACCGAACTCCAAGTACAGTTAGTAGGTATGACCGAACACCGGAGAAGGCTTGGGCGCAGTAAGCTGGTTCTCCTTCAAGACCACGCTGAACCCCGAGTAACGGGCGCAGTAGGTTCAGGATTAGCCCTGATCTGAACCCCGTGTTGAAGACTCAGATTCTAGGATTGAACCGAACTCCGAGTACGATTAGTAGGTTTGGCCGAACGTCGGTAAAGAACGGTGAATGAATAAAACCTAACACCGACTGAAGAATGGTTAGTATGATTAAACCGAACGCCATGAAAGACTTGGACTGTAGGATCGAACCGAACTCCAAATACAACAAGTAAGTGACACCGAACTCTAAATTTCCCAGAAGCACTTCTCCTGGAAATTCTTCAATCGGTAATACTTTCTGTTGAAATTCCTTATTCGGGAACAATTTAACTTCAAAGGCTCGAGTCATATTTTATTGAAGCCCGACTCACTATTTCCGATTCAGGAATAATTCACTCGGTTATGTCTCTATCTGAGGCATATTCACCCGAAGCATTTCATTCGGGAATTCTCCACTCAATGTCATGCCACGCGGGAATCGGAGATATTTCACTCGGTAACATTCAAAATTGCTGAGAAGTACTTCCCCTAGGAATTCCCTACTCAAAATTACCTTTCCTTAGAATTCCTTACTCGGAAACACTTCAAGTCTGCATCTAGACGCTGAAAATTCTTCAATCAGCAATACTTCACTAAAATCTGACTCATGAAGAATCAGTCATCATGCTTGTTAAATTTGCTCAAAAATACTTCACTTCGAAGTGCCAATCAGCAATTATTTACTCGGGAATGTTTCAACCCAAAACACATTCGTTCAAAGTCAGAATCTTCTTCTGACCAAAAACACTTCCCCTGAAGTGGCCCATTCGGAAATACTCCACTCGGAATAGAAACTCAAATTATAAGTCTAAACTCTGAGTGCGGCTGAAGGATTACTCAGAACCTTCCACTCAAGAAGGTTCACTCAGAAGAATTTCCACTCGGAGCTCTCACTCAGAGGAGCTTCCAGTCGGAATTCTCAATCAGAAGAACTCCCACTCGGTGTTCTCACTCGAGAGAACTTCCCCTCGGAAGTATCACTCAGAATTCGTCCAAAATAGAGTGCTTATCCTCGACGTGAAATAAGACTCGGATAAACTGTACATGCTTTTACCGAGTAACACGAAGGGTAATGGAATTTTCCAGGTAACATGACCAGAACCTGCCTCACTCAGGATCATCCACTCAGAATCACCCTCACTCGGAACTGATCACCCAATAATACTTGGGGACAGTATCAAACAACTAACGAGTATTCCGAGTGATGAACATTTAGAAAAACGTTCTCACAATCATTCCCCCTCAAGATTAACATCGCAAGCCGTTCTCATAACAACAACGTGTTTCCTAACAACGGCGGCCCCTCATTATGGTACTTATAATCGAAAAGCCTAATCATCAAAGATTAAGGTGCGCCCTTTACCAGGCTTTTTAAGTACCTATACATGATAACTAAACTTGTTTGCTGTTATCCGATGTAATATTTACGCATCTACATCTGGATTGGATCATTACATATACAATGATTCTATTGAAATTACTCTCAACGGACAAACGTATAAAGCAAGTTATATTTTCATTTGATCAAATCATGAATTACATTAAAGAATTGATTCAGTAATCTGGAGTTGATCCCAAAACACAGCAGATTTGAATCAATAAAAACTACAAGACAAGGAAGGCACTATTTATGTTAGCTTGTCTCTCCGCCCTTTCCTTTGTCTTTATCTCCGGCCTCGCCTCCCGCTTCACCAGTAGCTTTACCTACACCAGCACTTGTTCCTTCACTTCTAGGCTACTGGGTGATGGGAGTCAGGAGAGAAGGTCTCATTGACTGACCTTTGGGAAGAGGAGCTAGCTTATACATGGTGTTTGGCGGTTCCTCCTGACGATCATCAACCAAAGCTACCAGTTTCCCTCCATGAAACTCATAGAATGGATCAATACCGTTCAAATTGAGTTCCACTTTGGGATTCCGGTATTGAATCTGACAAACAGCAAGCCCAAAAGATTCCTCGACTGCCTGGACACAGATATCCGTAGCCTCTTCCGCTCGGGTATTTGCAACAGTCAGATCCGCTTTCAGAACTTTGACCTCGTCATTCAAACTCGCCAGTTTTAGTAACAACTCCTTCTCCTTACGGGCCCAGTCTTCAACTCCTTGCGAGTAAACGACCTTGGTTTCTTTCAGTTCCTCTCCCAACTTGGCCAAATGCTCATTCTCCGTACAGAGGCTGGCGTGGAGGTCGGAATTGATTTTCTTCTGGTCAACAGCTTGAGCCTCCAACTCTTTAACAAGATATTTCAGCTTGGAGATTTCCTCGTCCTTCTTGTACCCTTCTTCCTTGGAAGCCTCCAACCGACTTTCCAAGCGAAGAATGGTCGCTCTGTCCTTAGCTGCGGCAACGTTCAGGTCGTTAACCTTGCCCGTTAACTGGCCAAGTTTTTCATTATCTTCTGACAGCCTACAAACTAATCTCAGAAGACCAGATAGTTCAGCCAGTTGCCATTGCCCAGCGTCACAAGCTCGAGTTACTTCTCCAGGCTCTAAAGTCTTCAGATTGTACGGAGAATCAGGGATGCATTGAGGCACTAGACCCTCATACACTAGGTATGGGGCAAGATTGGAATTCCCTGGAGGAGGACAGGAAACCTTGGGCGCAAAGTAAGCAGTTATTGGTTTGGCAACTGACGTAGGAACCTTGCTCGGGGCATCCGGTATGGCCTCCTCTATCATCTTTCCCTTAGAAGCCTCCGCATCAACTGCCCCTTTGGAAGTCTTTTATTTTTTAGGAGAGGGCTGAGACTCGGTTTTCTTGGAAGGCTCATGTTTTGCTTTCTTCCTCTTCTCACCAACCTTTTTTCCCTCAACGTTGGAGGTCGGTATATCAGATCCGCCCTCCAACAAAGGAATATCGTCACCAGCAGACGAGGTGAGTATGATGGTCTCAACAGTAGCCTTCTTGGAATTCCGCTTTGCCTGAATGTTGTTTTCAGCCGCCACGGATTTCCCTCCAGCTTTGAGGCCCTTCAACTTCTCCATCTCTGGCGACTCAGCTCCAATTTCAACTGCATAATCAGAAAAAAAAAGGGACCGTCAGAAACAGAAACATTCAAGATATAAAAAGAAAGAACGCCAAAGATGACAAAAAATTACGCAAATATTCCTCGCGAGTAGTCTTTGACCCTAGCAAATGCCTGCAAGAGAAAAACTTGTGCGAGGCGGTGTATGATTGAAGAGCAGAAAGAACGGAGACCGATGTTGGGGTTAACTCGTCCTCGTCGGTGTAGTAAGCCTGGGACGTCAACAAGAAATGTTCATGCGTCCAGGCCACGGGGAACTCTTCAATCCCATCTTTATTCAGCCAAAAAATTGGATCATCGGGCTTCACACAAATCCTGGTGAAATAAGATTTGAAGGAACGTCCATCAACTTTGGCAGAGTCAGTGTAGGACTCGAAGTTGATGATCTTGGAGAGAGTCCGGAGGGATATCAGACTTACTCCTCCCTTCTCCCTATTGGCACGACGGACCACCTGCGTGAAATAAAAAAGCATGGCCACCGTCAGTGTGAAATTGAAGTGCTCCCCAAGCACTTCAAGAGAACGGATCAAACCCCATCCATTGGGGTGAAGCTGTGAGGGAGCGCAATCCAAGAACCTCAGAACAGCTATTTGGAGTTTGGTGAGCGGGAAGCGTACACCTAAGTTCAGGAATAAGAAGTCATATATATATATTGACCTTTCATCCGGTGTATGACAGATCCGTTTTGAAGGCAAGGGAGCCAACACCATGAAACGCTCCTTGTACTTTTCTTTTTTGGAAACGGTGAAGCGAGGCTCCAACCTTGCTCCATCCTCCCGAGCATGTATGGACACCGTATCACGATATTCGTCAGCAACCCAGCTATATGGGCGTTTCTGCTGGAACTTTACCCAGGCAATCCGGTGTGCAACTACATTACACAATCCGGAAGCTGTCTTCATAATATATTTTTGAGAAGATGTTCCACCACTAGAGGTGCTTTCTCCAGACATCTTCTTTACGGCTAGCTTAAACACCTTTACGCTGCGATAAAAACTAACATCATCAGAGAGGTACAAATCAGCGCTCCCCTCACTCTCGCTAGAAGAGGATTTTGAAGAGGGTATTATCACCCTTCGCCTCGAGTATGCCTCACTCTCTGAATGAAGTGGATTTGAGTGGACGATCACAGGGATCCTCCTACCACGACTCGAGGAAGTCCGTGACAACACTCTCCCTCCTCTTCCCCTACGGCCAACGTGGCTCGAGCTAGCAAAGCCTCTCCCAGACATTTAGAAAAACTAGAAGAAAAAACGAGAAGACGAAAGAGAGGTTACCTAAGAATGAAGAGAAGTGGTGAATCAAATCTCACACAAGCAAACAGGAATGTCTTCTCGAAATTTTTGCAGAGTTTCGTCAGGGAAGCAAACACTGAGTTACTTCTGAATCTATTAAGTTCTCCTTTTATAAGGAGTCGAAGGTTATGTCGTTTACGACTAAACGACACTTTTAAACGACACCTTTTTCATAAACACAAGGCTGCCGTTTCGAACATTGAGGCGCGAAATCAGCGTCAATTTGTCAAAGGGCCTCTCAAATGGGCCTCAGAATTTAAATTTCAAGCCCATTAAGCTCATTAAAGACGTGCGCATTTAAAGCAATAATGGCTTGCCCACGTGATTAAAGGCATTAAATGTCCAATCATGAGAAATGTTGCAACTGTTTCTCGAATACCAAGGGTTGCAAGTTTCAATAACTTCTGGGATTCCCACACAAAAAACTTTTTGTACGGATCCGTCCTAAGAAGATCTACGATAATGGAACTTCATTCCAAGAACGGATATTTACGCAACCACGTAATGACTTTCTATAAATGACGAATATCATCCGGTATCCAAATTCATTACAGACGATGTAGCTTATATGAGCCACTTTACTAGTCCCTCACACAAGCTAGGGGACAAATAGAGTGATGACCCTGTCTCAATACCGGATTTGATAACGAAATTGAAAACTCAGTTCTGTACCCTGACGATCGAAACGTACTTCCCCAGGACGGATGATCTCAATCACCTATTATGTGATTTGACGATGTAACTCCTGGCGTGGTGTACTTTCCCAGGACGGATGATCTCAATCACCTATTCTGTGATTTGACGATGTAACTCCTTGCAAGGACAATTCCCATCATCATCCTTATGATGGAAGCTTTTGAAATCTCAATCTGTATTCTGACAATTGAAAAATATTCCCCAGGACGGATATTCTCTATCACTTAATCTGTGATTTGATGATAAAACTCCTGGCGTGAACAAGTTCCCATCACTATCCCTACAATGGAAGAGCCAACCATCATCTTTATGTATCTTTGCAGCCCCCTGAGCTCGGAACAATACTCATATTGAACAACAGATCAATCTGTGAACCGTCCTGTGAGAATAACACATATTAATGCTAGTCATCTGTCCTGATACACCGCTTCTGTGAACAACGAGTCGACTCCTTTTCTCCCAAAAAGAATTAAGGATGATTCCCTATGACAGGTATCTATTCCTTAACATACTTATACTTGGGGACAGTATTCATGTATGTATCTTTCCGCTCTAAAATTATATGATTTTCTGAGGTGATTATTTCAATCCAACCTCAACGATAGCCCTACAGAGCGGATTATCAATTACTAAAACGATATATACATCTGAGTCATATTATTCATCATGAAGTATTGAAGACAAAATTCTGAATGGGAATTTTATTCATTCATGAAGAGCAGGATTACATGTAATACTGGAGTTGATCTCGGAACACAACTTTACATATTAAAAATAACAAGACTACGAAGGGGGAACTTGCTCTTCGATCTCTTTCTGCCCTTCCCCTTCTCCAGGTTCTTGTATCCCTTCCTTTGGGGTTTCCTCTGGAGTCTTCTCTTCTGGAGCTTTAGCACCTCCTGCAGATAAGGCGACCTCAGGAATAGAAAAACGAAATCTGGTCCCATGCTCTGACCCTTGGGAAGAGGGGCCAAACCATATAAGGACTCTAGAGGATCTTCATGTCGACCATCAACCACTACAACTAACCTCCCTCCATGGAATTCATAGAACTGATCTATACCATAGAGGTTAAGCGACACAGTGGGGTTACGATAGAAAACTTGGCGTATAGCTAGGCCGAAAGATTCTTCAACTGCTTGAGTGCATATGTCAATAGCTTCCTGCGCCTCGGCTTTTGCTACAGCCAATTCTTCCCGCAACCTCGAAAGATCTCCATCCGATCCTTGAGACTCTGAGCTCCTAGCCTTCAGTCCTTCGATCTCAAAGAGGAACTTCTTCTCCTTCTGGGACCACTCCTCTGCTTGTTTGAAATAATCCTCTGTAGCAGCTTTGCTTTTATCTTCAAGACCAGCTTGTTTAGCTTGACTGCTACGGAGTTCTTCTTGTGATTTACCAAGCATCTTCTCCTTCTCCGCCAATTTACCCTCCAAGTCTTTGAGCATGGTTTTGAGCTTGAGATTTTCCTTGTTCATAATATCTCCAAACTCTTTAGACTTGGCAAGGCGATCTTTCATTAATCTTAAGGCAGCTTTATCCTTCCCCGACGAGAGGTTGAGCTGTTCTACCTTATCACTCAGCTCATCAACCTTGTCAACATCATCAGCTAACAAACTGAGCGAGTGAAGCATCCCAGTCAGTTCTGCTAACTGTCATTTTTCGGCCTCACACGTCTCTTTGATTTCTTTAGTTTTAAGCGTGGGCCGGAGTTCGTACAGCGGCTGAGGAAGAATCGCTAGAGTTGTTCCCCGGTATGAGAGGAAGGGGGTAAGGAATGAAGTTGTTGGGTAGGAGATCAGACTAGATCCAGAAACCCCAGAAGGAATACCCTTATAGAGTCTGGAAGAAACATCAGCTGCATCCGAGGTCTCTACAGCTTTACCTTTTGAAGCCCTTGCCCTTTTCGGACTCCTTGAAGGTTTATGTTTCTTCGATGGTCCTCCTGAAGGATCATTCTTGATCTTCCTCCTCCTCTCTGTTATTTTGGGCTGACTCGTAGTTGCGCCAACACCAGTCGAGCCGCCCTCTACCAGTGGAATCTCCCTTTCTACATCCGAGGTCAGAATAATCAACTCGGAACAATCCTTCACAGAATCCTTCTTAGGCAGAATTTTATTCTCGCTAGCTACAGATTTACCTCCTGCTTTCAAGTTTTTCAGCTTGTCCATGTCTGGAGATTTTTGCTCTATTTCACCTACATGCATAAATAAAATGTATTAGCAACAAAGAAATGCTCAATACAATCAACAAAGGAGGAAAAAAGGAATAAAACAGGAATTACGTAAATATTCATTTTGGACTGCACTTGAACTACTTAATAGACGTCTACACAGAAATGCTTTAAAGCATATAGAATATGCTTCAAGGGTGAATAACACCGTCACCGTTTCAGTAGATAGCTCAGACTGATGAGTGTAGTATGCTGAAGAGTTCAGAAGAAAGTGCTCATGAGTCCAACTCAGGGGAAATTTACTAAGACCCTCTTCGTTCTTCCAGAAGACCGGCTTGTTCTTCTTAATTGATATCCGGATAAAGAAGGACTTAAATGACTTTCCGTCAACTTTAGCCGAATCAGTGTAGGATTCGAAGTTCAAGAAGGAACACAGAGTTCGGAGTGTGATTAGACCTACACCGCCTTGCTTGTTAGCCCTCCGAACTACCTGAGTGTAGTAGAACAACATCGCTACGGTGGGCGTAAAGTTGAATTAGTCTCCCAATACTTCTAGAGCACGGATGAGTCCCCAACCGTTCGGATGGAGTTGAGAAGGTGTACAATTTCGGAACCTTAATACACCCATTTGAAACTCGGATAAGGGGAAACGAACTCCGAGGTGATGAAATACAAAATCATGCATATATACCAAACGCTCATCTGGGACAATATGGTATATCCATTCTGTAGGGAGCGGTGCAAATACCCTGAACCATTTTTTCATTTCCTCCTCAGCGCAAACTGTAAACCTTGGCTGAATCTGAGCTCCGTCCTTATTCGTATGATGGGAGGCTAAGTTTTTAAACTCGTCAGCTATCCAACAGAAGGGCCACTTAGCCTGGAGTTCTTCCCAATTTAGCCGAGAGGCAACTACGCTGTACAGACCTTCTGCTGTTTTCAGAACAGTTTGATCCCCATATGTTCCTTCTCCAGTCATCATTTGAGTAGCGTGAACAAAAATCTCTGCTCTACGATAAAAAGTCACATCGTCAGAAGGGTAACAATCATTACTCATCTTGTTTTTCAGAGCGACTACAATCAGAGGACGACTCTGAGAAGGGAAAAGTCACTCTCCACCGTGAGTAAGATCCCTTTTCTGAGCGACATGACTCAGCCCTTGGAAGAATCACAAGGATTCTTCCCCCACGATAATTAGGGCTACGAGAAGTTAATCTCCCCCTAATAAGATACACTCTTTTCAAGCAAAAACAGCAAAACAAAAAAAGACAGAAATAACAGAGGGAAGAAAATGGTTACCTCAGATGGTAAGAAAGATGAAGACTGAGAAAAACTTCACAAAACAAGTGGCAAGCGTCCTTAAAAAATTTCTGCAGAGTTTTGCTAAGGAACCAGAAATAAATGATTCCCAGAACCCACTAAGTGCTTCTTTTATAAGAATCGAAAAGGTTCCGTTACCCACTCTTAGGGTTATGACGTCCACCACTAAACACGTCGGTTTGCAAGTCAAACGACACAGTCGTTTCAAATTCGTGAGCACCAAAACAACGTCAATTTACCAAAAGGCCTCTGCATCGGGCCCAAAAGTTGTAGGCCCATTAAGGCTTAAATGACGGTTACTAAGATATACGCCTCAGATGCAATAATTACTTGCGCACGTGATTAAAAGTATTTAATGTTTAATCATGCGACGCAATTCATGCTTTACAGCCGTTACACGAATTTCAAGAATCTTCAATTTCAACAAACTCTTGAAATTCTCATACATCAAATCTTTGTCTGAATCTGTTGTAACAACATCAAGACATCGGATCCTTCAATTAAAGAACGGTTCTTTGCAATATGATAATATATGTGAAGAAACTATTATGCGCATAAGCATACCGGTATCTAGACCTCTCGTAGGTTGAGTAGCTTATGTGAACAACTACACAGTCCCTCACACAAGCTAGGGGACATATGATCCGGTCTTAATACCGGTATCCATTCTACAAGACATATTTCAACGTCTTTTTCAATTCACCAACGTGCAATCAGTGTCATCGGTATACATCCGGACTCTAATTTCGTATCAGGCGCTCTCCCTATATCGGTTGTCCAGGATAACACCATGACACCGGATAACACACACGTCACTATGCAGAAGACAAAAGGCATTGCTACAGGGACCGATCAATAATTCCCTGCACTACGAGCCAAAATCTGCTCACGGGAATGATTAACTTGTTCCCTAATTCTAGCCTATACTCTCTACGCTCAATATAAAATAGCCATTTGACCCAATCATACTGGCAAGTGCACAATAAAATAATAATTTACAGCGTTATTGGAGGTTAGTGGTTCCCCACTAACGAATCCTTGAATATCGAGCCAATCAGGTATATGAACTCTCTTCATCAATGGAGAGAAGGATCTTTTTCGATCAACTTACAATTACTCTCTGAAAAATATTCCTCATTTGGAATATCATCACTGACTTGAGCATCGGAGAATCTTTGCAGGTGACACCACCTTTCGCTCACATTAACGCGTGAGGCCGGTGTGAAGGACCTCCAGGACGATCAATCCACTCTCTTCTTATACAGAGACATCGGATATACAAACCGGATACTCATACAACCGGTCTTCAGAGACGTAATCTTTCTACTATTTGTGATTGACCCGACACCGGAACTCTTAACCCCGGTTTAGGATAGATCATATGTTATAACATTAAGATTGGATATGTTGAAGGAAAATATGTATGATTACTTCACTATGCATGACTTATCATTATAATTGCTCATCATTGAGAAAATATACTCACTCTCTATGTTATCCATTTTAGCCTTGTGATGTAGGTTGGAATGGTAGAGTGATACACTTTTTACGGAGGTGGCACGGTGTGAAGATGGTATTCTGTTTGCCTTGGCCGACATTTATTTTTGAACATAATGATTTAAATTCTTTATAGAAATTAATGTGTATAGGTATTATTTTGTATAGCTTGACTATTAATGTAAATGCCTAGGTTTTTGGAATTATGAATGGGTTTGTTAGATTATTTGTTGATACATTTGGATGTAGAGATTAAGTCATGATGTTGTTAGTATATTGGAGGTTGGAGAATATTAACCTTTATGAATGAGGTTATTATGCATGAAAGTTGAGATTGTATCATGAAATTGTGTATGTTGCATAGATGTAGTTATGGAGTGGATTTATGAAGCTTTGATTATGTTAGTGCAAATGCTAAATTTTTATTATATAATTGATGCATGGTGTGTAGGATGAGATAATGTGATGTATATTTCCTAGTTATGAGTATACAAGGAGGCCTAGTTGTTAAGATGTAAAGATTAATGATTTACTAGTATGTATGGATGGTATTGTCACCTAATTAGGTTCTTGGAAAGCTTTTGATGTGGATGCTTCTGATATGGACTATTAGACTTGAATGTGTAGGGTTATGGGTATGTATCTTGAATGTGAATGATCAATGTTCAATATGAGTAATGGAAGACTTGTGCATGATGAATTTCTATATTGATGAAGTTGATTAGGTACTTGATTAACTTTTACCTTCTTATATATTCACATATGGGTTGGTTTCCAATTAGATCTAGGGTAGTTATTCTAAGTCTTGAATTGTGGTATGCCTTAATTATATGACAAGAAATAAACACAAAAAATTTACCCTGCTTTTTATTAATTAGAAGTAGATAACCATAATATCGAATAGCCGATTTAGGATGCCACAGCTCGCATTGCTGCCAAAGGGTATCGTCAAAATGAGGGAATAGACTATTATGAGACTTTCTCTCCCATGACAATTGCTTATACCAATTTGGATTCTTCTTGCCATGACAACATATTATAATTATAAGATATGGCAAATGGATATAAAAACTATTATTCAAGTGGCCTCTAATACTCAATAGGGGGAAGGGGTGAATTGAGTTCTAAAAATTTTCACTTCAAGACTTAAGTTTTAGATAAACTTGGAATGGAAGATAGAAGTAATAATAAAATTGAAATAAAGACTGTATAGATAGGGATAAAAAGTGCAAACTTAATTTTTTACTGATTCAGGCAACCACTTGCCCACATCTAGTATCTCAAGCAACCACTTGAGAGTCCTACTATGATTGTAAGTTATTACAACAGCAGAGCACTCCAACATCATAGGACACCTTTCCCTTATTTGGAGCATGCAAACTTCCAAGAGAAACCTTACTCTTGTTTTAACAGACTTTAGGATTCCATACCCAAATACAATCTTAAACTAAGGATGAAATATAACCTTGATAATTGAAAAAATCTTAAAAGAGTAGATAAACAAGTTGAAACACTAATGACTTAATCACAAAGATAGTATGGCCTTAAAGATTTTGAAGTTTTTTTTATGATAGAAAGAATTAGTGTGTCATAAAGATTTACTTTCTATTATATTTATAGATATGAAAAAGTCATGAAAAGATGTCATGACAATATGTAATTTGAATAGTCGTGGATAATGAAAAATGCTTCTTCAAGAGGATGCAATGATTCAAAAATTTGAATGAAGAAACATGCCTTTTCATGAAAGAAATCATGAAGGGACAATCTTTTTATTTAGTATCGATTACCATAATTTTGTAATCCATTACATGGCTTTTAAAATTTAAATAATATTATTGTTTAAATTTGTAAAATTATGGTAATCGATTACTTGGTTTTTCAAAAATTAAATGATTATAACATTCACGAGAGTAATTGATTACTTGACTTTAAAATATTTCTAATGCTGTGATATTTTATGAGTGAGTCTTACATATTTTCCTAGGCCTTGTTGCATGATTCTTCATTAAGTCCACTTTTTCTTCTGATGGTTTGATCCACAGGTGTGTTTACTTACTTATATTTTTATGTCTTTGTTATTATCACAATCTTGGGTTTTCAAAAATAGCTTTTCTTAATGGAAAATTGAAGCAGGGATATGTATATTATACAACTTGAAGGATTTACACCCATGTCTGATCATAGTAAAGTTTGCAACCTACAATGATGTATATATGGATTGAAACAAGCTTCTAAAAGCTAGAAAATTCACTTTGATAACATAGTTGAAATGTTTGGTTTCGTTAAATGTAAGGAAGAACCTTGTGCTAACAAAAGAGTTAATGGGAGCTCGATTATTTTCTTAGTGTTGGATGTTTAATTGGAAATGATATTCAAGCATTACAATCTACAAAGATTTAGCTTTCAGAATAATTTTCCATGAAGAATTTAGGGGAGACAACCTTTACTTTAGGAATAAATATTATAGTGATAGATCCAAAAGGTTAGTTGGACTATCATTGTTCATTGATACCATCTTGAAAAGGTATAACATGGAAAATTCTAAGAGAGGTTTATAAATAGGAAATGAAGTTTCTCTCAATAAAGGGATTGTCCTAGGACATATGAAGAAAGAGAATGTATGAATAGAGTATTATATGTTATTACAATAGGAGATATCATATACACCATAACTTGTACACGTCCTAATATTGCATATGCATTAGGAGTAGTTAGTTGGTATTAGGCTAACCTATGTGAGGAACATTGGAAAGTGATTAAGATCACTCTTAAGTACTTGAGAAGAGCTAAAGACTAATTCCTCATATACGAAGATTCTGAACTCCAATTAAAGGGTTATACAAGTTTTATATCAGATAAAGAGGATAACAAAGCTACCTCTATTACCTTAAATGGTGGTGCAATTAGTTGGAAAAATTTTAAGCATACTATAGTAGAAGACTTAACCATTGAAGGGAAATATATAACCGTAAGTGAAACCGCTAAGGAAGTGGTTTGGATGAAGAAGTTTATATATGAACTTGGTATGGTTCCTTGAATAGGAGAATTAGATCCATTACTATAACAGCTTTGGTTGTTGAGAATAGGTACTCAGACCCTTAGGGACTCCTGAGGATGCCTTGTTAAGCTTTTGTGGAAAGCTTGCGGCTTTGGCCGGATACCTGAGTGGTTAGTATGAGAAAATAGTGAAAATAGAAGCTTATCGAGATATTAAGTATGAGGTATAAAAATATTGAAAAAGTATAAATAGTAAGAAAATCAGCTCAAAGAAGCGTTGAGAATTAAAAGAAAGAATAGAGAATGTGTTGATAGTCGAAAAGAACAAAGATGAGGGAATGATAATAATAAAAAATATTTAATAAGTTGAGATAATATGTTAATGATGATTATTTTGTTTAATTGAGTATTAATGAGTTGATAAGTATTCCTTGCTAATAATATTTAATTTAACATGTAATAATAATTTAAAACTTAATAATTAATATTTAAATTTAATATTAATATTATATATTTAATTAATTAATTCAAAAATATATAAATATTTATAATAAAATTTTATTTTTAGTGATTTAATTATTTATTTGTTAATTTTGAAATTATATATTTAAATTATTTATTTATATAATAATTATATTTAATAATAAAATATTGTCAGTTCCAAGATTTAAACTGTGGGACCCAATAAACTATTCAAAATCATTAATTAAGCCTGAGACTAGTGATCCTATAGGGAAACTAGTCCTGTTAGAATCCTCTTGTAGTAAATCGAGGATAATAGGTTCGGTCCGGCAGACCCAACCAGTACCTTAGGTACCTCTCTCGGTTGATCGTGTATATGCTTTCAGATATCCGATCGTAGCATGGTCAGTTCTTGGTGACTCGTTTCCATGTTTTAGAAACTTTTACTGAAGGGACTGACTCCTAATTTGGGCCCTATCGACCCCGTTTTCCAAAGAAACGATTAATTCAATTTGATTCCCCAAACTCGGCCTAAACACCTTCAGTGTTTGGGGCTTAACTTTTGCATATGTCCTTCACTTTGTATTGAAGATTGTCTACTTGGTTAGGAAATTTTAGCTGAGGTTCATGGATTTGGGTATGATTGTCTTACAGATGACTATAAGGTGATTCAATGTACACACTATTGTGATCCTCCCGATGAGGAAAACTTATGGTACATATATAGCCTAAGAAGTAATTCTTGGAGGAAAGTTGATATTATATGCCTTTTAAGTGTTTAAAAAGTTCAGGTTTTACACGCTACTTAAATGAGGTATGTCATTGGTATGGATGGATTGCACAAGGTTGGGGAATCAATGGGAAACTATCTTTGGGGTCATTTAACTTACGTAATGAGGTAATCGTTACAACACTAATACCCTTCTTGCGGGGGAAGAATGGTTGTTATATGGATCATCACTTGGATGAGTTAAATGGTTCTATTGCTTATATCCAACATGATTCAGATGCTAAAAGTTTTGACATATTTGTTTTGGGTGAACTTGGTGTGAAGGAATCATGGACTAACCTCTTTAATTTTTCATTTTCGCCTTGTCTTAAGGTATTTATAGGAGTTGGGAAGAAACATGGCATTGTTTTATTCTTTGGAAATCAATATGGTGATCAAGAGATAACTTAGTTTGATTTAAGAACCCAAGTGATTCAAGAAGTTGGCATTAAAGGTTATGCATCATTATGCCAAGTAGAAATTGTTCTAGGGATAGATATTTAATTCTTTTTTTAAGCCTAAGCACAAAAAGCTTTCACCCTAAAAGGTTTATCAATAGGATTATTATAACTTATTACCTAGTTATATGTTATGGAATTACTTGATTACAAATTGGCTTTTCAACCACCTAAATTATATCAAGGTTATAAGAAATAAATTGTGTAATTATTAACTTTGCTTTTATTAATTTTATTTTGATGCTTTTCCCTATTTTATTTTTATAAGACATTTGATCCCATTGATCCTAATAGATATTGGACTAAATGATGGGATTGTTAGGCATACTTGTTTAATTCCTTTGTTGATGTTTTTTGATTATTGATATCCTTGAGTTTTCACTTATAGCATTAACAAACAAGTAAGAGATAATTTATTGTTCTATGAATATGGCTTGGCCAACTCACTCCTTTTCATTCAATAAATGATTTTGCTTAGCATCCTTTCTATCTAGGTTAGGCTTAATATAAGCTTAATATTATCCTACTTTGACTTAAGTACCTAGATCATTAAGGACATTTGTGTTGAAGGAAGTGCATATGATGTTTCTATCTATAATACATATAATTTCATTCTTATTTTAGCCAAGTTTTCATAAATTGTCATTTTCTCAAGCATTCCCATCCAACATGTAATACTGTAATAGTTACGACAGTGGTTTAATCTTATTGTAAGTTAAATTTAACTGATAGCATGTTTACTGTAACAATTTCAACGTCTCTTTTTGCCTTATCATTTTTTCTAAATTTAAATTGTAAATTAAATTTATCTAATTCCATGCTTAATCAAATAATCATTTTTTATGAATATCCTTCATATTTTGACATTTGTTTTCTCATGCCTAACTTAGTGTTTATGAATACTAGAGAATATAGAGCTCCTACATCTCTTATTCATATCTCTTAACTTTCTCTTTATTTACTTATTTTTCCTTTATTTCCTAAAACATGCCTGAAATGTTTAACTTGTTGAGTTAGTTACCCTTGTTACTAACTATTGGAGCCTTAATGTCCATGTTATTAATATTTAGTTGGTGCGTAGCTGTAAAAGTTTGTACTAGCCATTCTCTATGGAAATTGTATGCAAGATGACTTGTGCGTTATGAACTCAAAGAAGATATATTTTTACTTTGCATTTTCTATCACTTTCAAAATCTTATGGGTCTCCTATTTTAAATATAGAGAACTACAAAAAAACCAATCTCAACAATACACATATTTTGTCATTGACGAGTACAGCGATAGACACAATGACGTCACCCTTCCTGTCATTATGCCCGGTGTCACTAAGCATTTTAGTGACACCATATTAATTATATGGTTGCTTAGCTATAGAAAATACGCGTCTCAAACATAAAATTGTTTATCACTCATCTCTTTACCCCACAAGTCACTTTTTTTAAAAGTTTATGTATATATCAAAGAATATGTTACCATAGATATCAATTTTAATAAGGTGTGTCGTTAAAACAATGGCAAGCCTAGGGCAAATTTCAATAGTCATAAAAGTTATGACAACATCTTCCCTGTCACTAGCCTGGGTCTTTGAACCTACAATAGCAACATCTAAGTTGTCGTTGCTATAGTAGGTCTCTGAATATTAACTAACAAAGGCTTTTGCCCTGTCGCTATAGTGGGTCTCTAAACCCACAACACCAACATCCTAGTTGTCATCCTTATAATAGATCTTTGAATCTTAACTAGTGATGACATGAGTCTCGTTGCTACCATGGGTCTCTAAATCTTAACTAGTAACGACACGAGTCCCGTCTCTAAACCCACAATAGCAACGCTCTAGCTACCGTCACTAAATCCATAGCTAAAGTTTTTTTAAAAAGTTTTACAAGTTTTTCCAAAAAAAATTGATTTGAAGTTATAAATAAAATCATAAATTGTTGTCTAAACATTATATAACCATTGAAGGGAAATATATAACCGTAAGTGAAACCGCTAAGGAAGTGGTTTGGATGAAGAAGTTTATATATGAACTTGGTATGGTTCCTTGAATAGGAGAATTAGATCCATTACTATAACAGCTTTGGTTGTTGAGAATAGGTACTCAGACCCTTAGGGACTCCTGAGGATGCCTTGTTAAGCTTTTGTGGAAAGCTTGCGGCTTTGGCCGGATACCTGAGTGGTTAGTATGAGAAAATAGTGAAAATAGAAGCTTATCGAGATATTAAGTATGAGGTATAAAAATATTGAAAAAGTATAAATAGTAAGAAAATCAGCTCAAAGAAGCGTTGAGAATTAAAAGAAAGAATAGAGAATGTGTTGATAGTCGAAAAGAACAAAGATGAGGGAATGATAATAATAAAAAATATTTAATAAGTTGAGATAATATGTTAATGATGATTATTTTGTTTAATTGAGTATTAATGAGTTGATAAGTATTCCTTGCTAATAATATTTAATTTAACATGTAATAATAATTTAAAACTTAATAATTAATATTTAAATTTAATATTAATATTATATATTTAATTAATTAATTCAAAAATATATAAATATTTATAATAAAATTTTATTTTTAGTGATTTAATTATTTATTTGTTAATTTTGAAATTATATATTTAAATTATTTATTTATATAATAATTATATTTAATAATAAAATATTGTCAGTTCCAAGATTTAAACTGTGGGACCCAATAAACTATTCAAAATCATTAATTAAGCCTGAGACTAGTGATCCTATAGGGAAACTAGTCCTGTTAGAATCCTCTTGTAGTAAATCGAGGATAATAGGTTCGGTCCGGCAGACCCAACCAGTACCTTAGGTACCTCTCTCGGTTGATCGTGTATATGCTTTCAGATATCCGATCGTAGCATGGTCAGTTCTTGGTGACTCGTTTCCATGTTTTAGAAACTTTTACTGAAGGGACTGACTCCTAATTTGGGCCCTATCGACCCCGTTTTCCAAAGAAACGATTAATTCAATTTGATTCCCCAAACTCGGCCTAAACACCTTCAGTGTTTGGGGCTTAACTTTTGCATATGTCCTTCACTTTGTATTGAAGATTGTCTACTTGGTTAGGAAATTTTAGCTGAGGTTCATGGATTTGGGTATGATTGTCTTACAGATGACTATAAGGTGATTCAATGTACACACTATTGTGATCCTCCCGATGAGGAAAACTTATGGTACATATATAGCCTAAGAAGTAATTCTTGGAGGAAAGTTGATATTATATGCCTTTTAAGTGTTTAAAAAGTTCAGGTTTTACACGCTACTTAAATGAGGTATGTCATTGGTATGGATGGATTGCACAAGGTTGGGGAATCAATGGGAAACTATCTTTGGGGTCATTTAACTTACGTAATGAGGTAATCGTTACAACACTAATACCCTTCTTGCGGGGGAAGAATGGTTGTTATATGGATCATCACTTGGATGAGTTAAATGGTTCTATTGCTTATATCCAACATGATTCAGATGCTAAAAGTTTTGACATATTTGTTTTGGGTGAACTTGGTGTGAAGGAATCATGGACTAACCTCTTTAATTTTTCATTTTCGCCTTGTCTTAAGGTATTTATAGGAGTTGGGAAGAAACATGGCATTGTTTTATTCTTTGGAAATCAATATGGTGATCAAGAGATAACTTAGTTTGATTTAAGAACCCAAGTGATTCAAGAAGTTGGCATTAAAGGTTATGCATCATTATGCCAAGTAGAAATTGTTCTAGGGATAGATATTTAATTCTTTTTTTAAGCCTAAGCACAAAAAGCTTTCACCCTAAAAGGTTTATCAATAGGATTATTATAACTTATTACCTAGTTATATGTTATGGAATTACTTGATTACAAATTGGCTTTTCAACCACCTAAATTATATCAAGGTTATAAGAAATAAATTGTGTAATTATTAACTTTGCTTTTATTAATTTTATTTTGATGCTTTTCCCTATTTTATTTTTATAAGACATTTGATCCCATTGATCCTAATAGATATTGGACTAAATGATGGGATTGTTAGGCATACTTGTTTAATTCCTTTGTTGATGTTTTTTGATTATTGATATCCTTGAGTTTTCACTTATAGCATTAACAAACAAGTAAGAGATAATTTATTGTTCTATGAATATGGCTTGGCCAACTCACTCCTTTTCATTCAATAAATGATTTTGCTTAGCATCCTTTCTATCTAGGTTAGGCTTAATATAAGCTTAATATTATCCTACTTTGACTTAAGTACCTAGATCATTAAGGACATTTGTGTTGAAGGAAGTGCATATGATGTTTCTATCTATAATACATATAATTTCATTCTTATTTTAGCCAAGTTTTCATAAATTGTCATTTTCTCAAGCATTCCCATCCAACATGTAATACTGTAATAGTTACGACAGTGGTTTAATCTTATTGTAAGTTAAATTTAACTGATAGCATGTTTACTGTAACAATTTCAACGTCTCTTTTTGCCTTATCATTTTTTCTAAATTTAAATTGTAAATTAAATTTATCTAATTCCATGCTTAATCAAATAATCATTTTTTATGAATATCCTTCATATTTTGACATTTGTTTTCTCATGCCTAACTTAGTGTTTATGAATACTAGAGAATATAGAGCTCCTACATCTCTTATTCATATCTCTTAACTTTCTCTTTATTTACTTATTTTTCCTTTATTTCCTAAAACATGCCTGAAATGTTTAACTTGTTGAGTTAGTTACCCTTGTTACTAACTATTGGAGCCTTAATGTCCATGTTATTAATATTTAGTTGGTGCGTAGCTGTAAAAGTTTGTACTAGCCATTCTCTATGGAAATTGTATGCAAGATGACTTGTGCGTTATGAACTCAAAGAAGATATATTTTTACTTTGCATTTTCTATCACTTTCAAAATCTTATGGGTCTCCTATTTTAAATATAGAGAACTACAAAAAAACCAATCTCAACAATACACATATTTTGTCATTGACGAGTACAGCGATAGACACAATGACGTCACCCTTCCTGTCATTATGCCCGGTGTCACTAAGCATTTTAGTGACACCATATTAATTATATGGTTGCTTAGCTATAGAAAATACGCGTCTCAAACATAAAATTGTTTATCACTCATCTCTTTACCCCACAAGTCACTTTTTTTAAAAGTTTATGTATATATCAAAGAATATGTTACCATAGATATCAATTTTAATAAGGTGTGTCGTTAAAACAATGGCAAGCCTAGGGCAAATTTCAATAGTCATAAAAGTTATGACAACATCTTCCCTGTCACTAGCCTGGGTCTTTGAACCTACAATAGCAACATCTAAGTTGTCGTTGCTATAGTAGGTCTCTGAATATTAACTAACAAAGGCTTTTGCCCTGTCGCTATAGTGGGTCTCTAAACCCACAACACCAACATCCTAGTTGTCATCCTTATAATAGATCTTTGAATCTTAACTAGTGATGACATGAGTCTCGTTGCTACCATGGGTCTCTAAATCTTAACTAGTAACGACACGAGTCCCGTCTCTAAACCCACAATAGCAACGCTCTAGCTACCGTCACTAAATCCATAGCTAAAGTTTTTTTAAAAAGTTTTACAAGTTTTTCCAAAAAAAATTGATTTGAAGTTATAAATAAAATCATAAATTGTTGTCTAAACATTATATAACGTGTAAACAACAACTATAATACTAAATTGTAAAATCATTAAGAAGTGAATTAAAAAAATCTTTATATACACAACAAAACATCAAAAATTATTATATAACATATACAAACTAGACATTACTTATAGCAAAAACAGAATACAATGTCAAGTGGAAGAGATGGAGAAAGAGGGGAGGGGCTATTGTTTAATGATATTAATAGGGCCCATGGTATAGTCTCTCTTAACCCAATCATCCCGCCATAGTATGTCTACTAAGTAACCTTCACCTTGTTGCTGTGCTAGAGCGGACGAAGTACACTAGCTCCTTACAACATATGGTAAAGGACATACAACCCAAACATAATATGGATGCATCACTTAAAATCATGATTGTAACATCCCAAATTTTAAAAATAAATGATTAAATAAGAAGAATAAATATTGAATAATTTTATATGAGTTAATTAATGTCCTAAGATGTTGAAAATAATTAAATTAAGATTTTTGGGGATTATTCATAACTTATTAAGGTTTTATGAGCTGAAATTATACCCGATTAAAATATGGGTGTCAGACCAAGTATATCCGATTGAGGTGCTATTGGTCAGGGCTGTTAAGAATATTAGTGGGAGTCTGAATATGTATTCAGAATAATTTTTAGATAAAGTATTGACTCTGAACAGAGATCCTGTTTATTGTAAAATGGTAAATTTTAATGAGAAAGGTAAAAATTAAAATACAAAACCCACTTCACTCTCTTCACTCTCACGCTGCTTTTCTTTTCCAAAGGGCAGAACCTTCATTTCATCTTCTTCCTCATTTCCTCTTTATCTATTTTCCTCTCTAAACCTTGAAATGGTGGTGTACCAATCTCCTTCCCCATTTTCATTTTTCATTGGAGCTTAAAGGAAGCTTGTGGCTTGGAACTCTCTCCCCCATTCTCTTCAATTTTCATGTTCCTCCATCCCTCTCTTGGAAGCCCACTCTTTTCTCCTCTTGAGGTAAGCTTTTTGCCATTTTTCAAGAGCATAAACCCTAGGTTTTGGGTTTTTGATGTTTGGGTGAGCATTTAATTATATAGGGTTGTTGGGAGAGGCATTGAACATGGAAACCCTAAGGTGGGGTGGTTTAAATGTAAGTTTTTATATGCATATAATGTAGTACACGAAACTAGTGAGTATGAGGATGGATATTAATAATTATTTATGATGATTGATGGATTTTCAATGAAAACCCTAACTATGAAAATTACGGGAAATGGTGATTGGAAAGTGTATGTTAAGAGGAAATATATGATATTTGAATGATGGGTGTGAGTAAATATGATGGGAGAATATGTATTGATAATGAGAGTTGATATTAATAATGGTGGATGGCCATTAAAGGTGTTTGATGGCCAATTGTGTATGACCCTTTTGATGGGTGGAGTTATAAATGCATAATAATGATATTTGAATGCCTAACCCAAGGTGGTTGTGGTTAAATTAATGAAATAAAAATAGCTTGGTAGTGAAATGTTGAATACACCAAGTATTAAATTAGAATATATGAGTCTTGGTGATTTTGAGTTGAAAATGATTATATGGTGCCTTATGAATTATAGGACATATTCTAAACGATGAGGCGGAAATGTCGTATCGCTCGAAATTCTTCTCTTGAGGTAGGAGATGAGTTTATATTCTAAGTACATGAATTGAGTAGTGTTTGATTGTCATATATGAAAATATGCATGTTTGCCTTGCTTGTGTGGTAATGACAATTTGAGATTGTTAAACATGATGATGATAATCGTGCTTAGAAATATGTATTGTGCATTTGGAATATTTATGGTATGCTAAATGGTGATGTTAAATTGCTTGGCTAGTGTGATGCCTTGATATGATGCAATTGTGTTATATTCACCATGAATGTGGAATAATCATTATTGATGACGAATAACATAATTATTGATGATTTTGATGCCATTGTGAAAGATGAAAGTGTTGAATTATGATAATGAAGAATTATTTAAAATGCCATATTAAAACTTAAAACAATGGCAATGACCAATGGTAATAAAATCCTCTAAGAATTATGTGGTGATGTTGGTAATGGTGATGATTGATGAGTGGCATGATTAGGATACATAGTGGTAAGAATACATATGATTTGTATTGCATTGCATCCATGGTATATTGTATAGCTGCCGGTGTTGAAATGTTAGGGGATTCCCCCTGTTGGCCCAGTAGGAGGACGACTCTGTACACGAGCATTCTTATTTTCCCTTGTGACTCGATGTGTAAGTCACGAAGCTGCCCATGTATAGCAATGGGGAGCTACATGTAGTTGACTCTGTAGGGGGTGGCTCTTTGAGGAGCGAGTGTCCCCATTGGTCCTTTAGATCACAGCTGCCATGGTATGAATCATGGTTAGCCAACAACACCTTTATGTTTTTTATGGTGTTTACCGTGGTCATGGTGAAAATGGTCAGGTGTTGCAAGATGGGCGATGTGGTTTGGTACCAGTAAAACATAATGATTTGTATACAATTTGATGATAAGTGTACACTTTTTACTACTGCAGTAGGGGTATAGTTATATGATCATGCTTGAATCCCATAATTTGGTGTTTATTTCCCACAGTCGGATCTGTAATTGTTAATTACTTTATTATGCATGTGCATTAGCTTAAGAGCATTTACATATAGCAAGGAGGTATACCAAAGGTGATGAGAAATGGTGATGGTTATGATTGGGTAAGAAAATACCTAGAGACAACATAAAAGATATGAATACCAAGAAATATATTGTGTATGGTGATGATATGTATAATAGTCCAATATGTTGAGGAACTTGATTATATGTATGCTCATGTACCTTATTAAGATCTATAGTGACGATCTAGATATATGTATGATAGTGTGATAATGATAATCAAAATAATGAATGATATATGTTGATGCAAATTATACATGACATTGAATGCATATGCACATAATCACATGGTATTCATATTCATCCTTTGGAATGTATAACTCACCCTCCCATGTTGTCCATTTTTAGCTTTGTGATGTAGGACATTCTTGGGGTGTGGTGCATCTCCTTTTTGGATGTGTGTTTTGATGATGGAGGTAGATTAATGTATAGGAAGTTCTTTGGCCAACAATCACTGATTTTGTATAGTATATGATGTTGATATATGCTTATTATGTATTTGGAATGATGAATATCCCTTTTAAAGGTCATATGTGAAAATTGGACCCTTATGTGTATGGCTAATTTTTGATTATGACCTTAACAATATACATTCACCAATGTAATACTGGATGTATGCCAATATGATGAATGGATGATGTTATTCATAAATTACAACATTTCATGAGCCATGTGTGAGTTATTGTGATGGTTGGAAAGATAATGTGTATAAATATTGAGAAGTGGATAGGCCATATTCTCATAGAATGGCTAGGACCTTAAATAGGGGTTACTCATAACCCATATTACATGTTGATGACTTGTGTGAATGGTTGGTTGTGGCCAAATAGGCCTATAATGCATAATAACATGCTTGGTTGTGATGAAAAGTGTTTTAAAAATCTAGTTTATGCATTTGTTGAATTGGAATTGAAATTGTGATGTATGACTTGTTGGATCAAGTCCTAATTACATGTTTTAATGTGTGTAAAATATTAGTTTAGGCCAATTTTGCATGGAATCGATTTTGGCATGTCATGTTGAATGAAAAATTCAAGTTTTTAAGCATATACTGCAAATCTCGCTCAAGCGAGATAATTCTCACTCAAGCGAGTATTCCCTACATCTAATGGGTCATTTCTGGCCGTTCCTTGCTCAAGCGAACTTGACTCCACTCGAGTGAGTGCTAGAGAAACTGGTTCTATGAGGTCCTCACTCAAGCAAGTGAATGCTCGCTCAAGCGAGCATAGGTGGAAATGGTTCTGGACGGGTTTCGCTCAGGCGAGGATCCCTCACCAAGCGAAATAACTTGCAAATTGTTACTGGAGGACTTTCGCTCAAGAAAGCGTGACTCGCTTAAGCGTAAGTGAAGGTCTAATGCTTAAAGTTTTTTTCGCTTAAGCGCGCTTGCGAGCTCTTAAGCGAGCAATCATGGCCTCGCTTAAGCGAGTGGGGCTTCGCTTAAGCGACTCGTTTGTTGTGGGCCTTTTCGCCTAGGAAAGCTTGTGCTCGCTCAAGTGTTTGGTCGCATTCTCGCTCAAGTGAGAGATGCCTCACTTAAGTGAGTTGGCTTGAATTCAATTTTCCTTTTATTTTATTTTATTTTATTTATTTATTTATTTATTTTTATTACTTTTATTTATTATTTTGCTCACTTTTGGCCATTGCGCCATGGCATCATCATATATCATTGTGCAATTGTATTTGCCACTTTTTATCAATTAAATTGAGTATCTTTAAACCTCTTATCACGCAATTCCATAACTCTTAAAATAAATTATGTTTTCCGTTATTCCTTGTTGATAATCCTATGACGATTGTCTAAGGAGAACTCTTGATTTAATTTACTCACCTTTTCATATCTTCATATATGAGTTAGGTTATTTAAATAGTCTGGGGTTACTTGTTAAACAAAATTTTACTTATGAATGCTTTCTTTCCTAAATTGTTTCCTTTTTAAATCGTGAAAAATTTACCCTCATTTTGAGGTCGTCTCAATGACCACTTCATCAATTGGAATTGGTTCCTCACAATCCTTAGTGACACCCGTGTTTAGTCAAAGTACACCAAGCTTGCCTGGTTCTGGGCGCGACATCAAGCCATTAGGGACCCGACCCAGTCATACTCCTATGATCTCCACATCACGGATCGAACGATCATGTCCTCCAATGTACCCATCATTGTGGTTGTAGTACTCTACTCTTAACTTCTAGTCCCATCCCCATGATGAATACGAATGCAATGATTTATATTTTTCTTTCTTAACCTAGTACTCGATGAGGTTCTTACACTTGGTATCCTTTGTCCTTAACAGTAAAGAAACGTACTTATTAATGACTTGGTTTCATAAGGTTTTATCAAAACTTCTTATCAAAATAATTTTTTTAGAAATTTTCTAATCCAAATAAAATATTTTGGAATATTTCCTTCTTTAAAATTAAACCTTGTATTCTAATAATAGGAAAAAAATAAAAACTAGGAATATTTTTATTTAATCTTATCCAAACAAAATAGTATAATTTTGTATATTTTTATCAAATAGTTATTTTCTTTCTAAGAAAATTTCTAATTATTGAAACAAAATTCTGGAATTGAATAAAATAACCTAATAACAAAATTTGTAATTGTAAATTCTATTTTTACCTTCAATTCATAGTCGTCCATTTATCTCTTCTGAGTCCGTGAATGTAGGCCAAAACTTTTCAACTATACACTTTAGTTTGAAAACCCCAAATTGATTCCCCAATTATGTTTCCTTTTAACGTGTTCCTTCTCCGCATCTCAACCGTGGTCCTCTATCATTCTAAGAACGGATCTAAACCACGACTTCTATCAATGGCATTACTAAGGGAGAAGGTTAGGATACCGGATGATCTTATTTTTTGTGTGTTGGCAAAATTGTCTCTAAAATCTTTAAAGCGATTTGAGTGTGTTCACAAATCATGGGTAAACATATTAGAAAATCCCTATTTTTTGAGCATGTATCGCAACAATATTACATCAAAATATGATTCCATCAATAACTCAAGTGTCCTTCTAAAGCAGTTTTCGGTTAGTGAAAGCCCTGACAAATTATTTTTGCTTTCTGGAAATGCGTTTGAGAATAAGCGCAAATTAGATTGGCCAACTCCTTTCCAAGAGGAAAAATTTGTTTTCATTTTGAGTTCAACTGTTGTTCATGGTATGATTTGTGTTCATCAAGGAGATTTTCGGGCTAGTGGCCTAGAGATTCCTCACAAAATTATGTTGTGGAATCTAACAACTCAACAATTTCAACTCCTTCCTTCACTTCATATTGAAGATTGTCCACTTGGTTGGCAAATTTCAGCTAAGGTTCACGGATTTGGGTACGATTGTCTTACAGATGACTATAAGGTGATTCAATGTACATACTATTGTGATCCTCCTAAAGGGGGAATCTTATGGTACATATATAGCCTAAGAAGCAATTCTTGGAGGAAACTTGACATTGATATGCCTCCTAAGGTTTTAGAAAGTTCAGGTTTTACCCTCTACTTAAATGGGGTATGTCATTGGTGGGGATGGATTTCACCAGAAAATTGGGGAAAAGCACAACTATATTTGGTGTCATTTAACTTGTACAATGAGGTAGTCGTTACAACACACATGCCCTTCTTATGGGGGAAGAATAGATGCTATACAGATCATTACTTGGATGAGTTAAATGGTTCTATTATTGATATCAAACATGATTTAGATGCTAAAACTATTGACATATTTGTTTTAGGTGAGCTTGGTGTGAAGGAATCATGGACTAAACTCTTTACTTTTTCTCCTTTGCCTTTCCCTGGGGTATTTATAGGAGTTACGAAGAAACGTGGCATTGTTGTATTCTTGGGATATGAATATCAAGATGAAGAGATAACTAGGTTTGATTTAAGAACCCAAGTGGTTCAGGAAGTTGGCATTAAAGGTTTTGCACCATACTGCCAAGTAGAAACAATTCCAGGGATAGATATTTAATCTTTTTGTTAAGTTTAAGCATAAAAAGCTTTCACCCCAAGAGGTTTATCAATAAGATTATTATAACTTATTACCTAGTTACATGTTATGGAATTGCTTGATTACAAATTGGTTTTTTAACCGCCTAAATTATATCAAGGTTTTAAGAAATAAACTATGTAATTATTAACTTTGCTTTTATTAATTTTATTTTGATGCTTTGCCCTATTTTATTTTTACAAGACATTTGATCTCATTGATCCTAATATATATTAGATTGAACGATGGGATTATTGGGCACAATTGTTTAATTCTTGTGTTGATGCTTTTTTATTATTGATATCCTTGAGTTTTCATTTTATAGCATTAACAAACAAGATACAATTTATTGTTCTATGAATATGGCTTGGCCAATTCACTTCTTTTCATTCAATAGATGATTTTTTTTAGCATACTTTCTATCTAGGTTAGGCTTAATATAAGCTTAATACTATCCTACTTTGACTTAAGTACCTAGATCATTAAGGACATTCGTGTTGAAGGAAGTGCCTATGATGTTTTTATTTATAATACATACAATTTCATTCATATTTTAGGCAAGTTTTCATAAATTATCATTTTCTCAAGAATTCCCCTTCAACATGCAATATTGTAATAGTTACGACAATGTTTTAGTCTTATCGTAAATTAAATTTAACTGATAGCATGTTTACTGTAATAATTTCAACGCCTCTCTTTGCCTTATCGTTTTTTCCAAATTAAAATAGTAAATTAAATTTAACTAATTCCATGCTTAGTCAAACAATCATTTTTTATGAACATCCTTCACATTTTGACATATTGTTTTCTCATGCCTAACTTGGTGTTTATGAATACTAAAGAATATACAGCTCCCATATCTCTTATTCATATCTCTTTACTTTCTCTTTCTTTACTTATTTTTTCCCTTGTTCCCTAAAACATGCTTAGAAATGTTTAACTTGTTGAGTTAGTTACCCTTCTTACTAATCATGGGAGCCTTAATGTCTATTTTATTATTATTTAGTTGGTGCGTAGCTGTAAAAGTTTGTACCAACCATTCTCTATGGAAATGGTATTGAAAGATGACTTACGTGTTATGAACTCAAAGAAGATACATTTTTACTTTGCATTTTATATCACTTTCAAACTCTTATTGGTCTTTTATTTTGATATAGAGAATGCTACAAAGAAAACTAACCTCAATAATAGACACATTTTGTCATTAACAGGTACAAAAATAGACACAATGATGTCACCATTCTTGTCACTATACCCGGTGTCACTAACCACTTTAGCGACACCATATTAATTATGTGGTTGCTTAGCCACACAAAACATGTGTCTCAAACATAAAATTATTTATCGTTGATCTATTTACCCCGCAAGTCACTTTTTAAAAAGTTTACATGTATAGCATAGACTATGTTACCATAGCTATCATTTTTAATAAGGTGTATTGTTAAAATAGTGGCAAGCCTTGGGCGAATTTCAATAGTCATAAAAGTAGTGACAGCACCTTCCCTGTCACTAGCCTAGGTCTTTAAACCTATAATAACGACATCTAAGTTTCGTTGCTATAGTAGGTCTTTGAATATTAATTAATGAAGGGTCTTGCCTCATCGCTATAGTAGGTCTCTGTTGTGGTGTTTATGTTGATGATGGTTTTTGGGGTAAGCATCCACTATTTGTGTAGTATATGTTAAAACAGATTATCGTTCCACTGGGATTGGGTATTTAAAATGATGATTCTAAAATATTATGATGATCAAAAGAAATTGTTTTCATAATATGACAGTAACATAAAGTGGGCAACATGCAATCAAACATAAACTAAGAAAAGTAATAAAATGTGATGAACTAATAATTGGTAAAAATTGGGATTGAATTTCATCTACCTCACCCTTCAACACGCTGTATATATGTATATAAATGGGTTTCAGACTATCACTTTTACTTCATAATCTAAGTCATTCGTAACGATTCCTCGACTATGAAATTCATAAGAATAATCTCAAATCTGTTGATTCCTCAATCATTTTGAAACTATTCTAGCATTAAGAGCGATTGTTTCAATGTTCGTTTTGTTGATTATTATTCCTAATAATCCCCGTAACAAGCATTCCATTTAGATCCATTTTCAGAAGTCATTTTCCAATAACCAACAGAAACTAAAGTCAAGAAGCTATTGATCAGATAGATTCAAGCATTAAACATAAAATGAAAGACCAAAAGCCATAGAATGAAAGTGCCAAATATATAAATATATGACAAGCGTACATCGGGTTTGAGTCGATTACAGCCAATCCTAAATAAAGATTTAGCTATACATGGTAGCCATGAAAATCAACCACAAAAGATAAAAGGAAAATGATGACAAGGAAGAGAAAAAGAGGTCTTCAATGGAGCTCTGCAAGAGGGAAAATAGAATGTCCTTTTCTTCATCTCCCTCTAAAATTTCTTCTTCTTTCTTTATATATTAGTCAATTTGCTCAAGCAAAGTGTGTGTGCTTCACCATGAAGAAAGGTCTTTTCCTTTACTTTTTCCCTCGATGATTCGCTTGAGCAAGTGGTTCGCTCAACTGAGTTCATCAATACCCTGTTTCCCATGTTCTTCATTTCCTTAAGCCATTCTGATGCTCTTTCAAGCGAATTCTTTTTATTTGGCCTTTGGAAGAATTTTGCTTGAGCTAAGATGGTTCGCTCAAGCGAAATAACCTGGAATTCAATTTTGCTTGATTTTTGCTTGAGCTAATTAATCTCGCTTAAGCAAATTCCTTCCATTTGCTCTCTAGACTTATTTTGCTAAAGCGGAAGTAGATTCGCTTAAGCAAAGCTTGCCTTTAATGTTCAAAACCTTGAATGCCTTGATTTGCTTGAGCGACTCTGGTACTTGCTCAAGCAAATTAACCAAAATTTGATTTTTCTTAGCCTATGTGGGGGAATTTGCCTTTGAATTTCTTCCTTCTTTTCTTCCTCATCATTTTCACCTAAAATTATACAAAATTTGGGATAAGAAACATATATTTACAACAATTATGTTGAGCAATATCTGGAACTCAAATTCTATCAAATACAATACACAAAACAGTCTAGATCTAGTAACATTCTATCAAAATCATACCCCAAATAACACCGAAAATACACACAATTTAGGCATTTATCAGTCTCTACACCCATAACACCAACGTCCTAGTTGTCACCGTTATAATAGGTCTCTGAACTAGTAATGACATGAGTCTCGTCACTACCGTGGGTCTCAGAATCTTAACTAATGACGACATGAGTCCCGTCTCTAAACATAAATTATCGTCTAAACATTATATAACATGTAAACAACAGCTATAATGCTAAATTGTAAAATCATTAAGAAGTGAATTAAAAAAATCTTTATATATACAACAAAACTTCAAAATTATTATATAGCATACACAAACTATACATTACTTATAGCAAAAATAGAATACAATGTCAAGTGGAAGAGAAGGAGGAAGAAGGGAGAGGCTACTGTTTCCTGATATTAATAGGGCCCATGGTATAGTCTCTCTTAACTCAATCATCCTGCCATAGTACGTCTACTGAGTAACCTTCACTTTATTGTCATGCTAGAGCGACCGAAGTACATTAGTTCCTCACAACATAGGGTAAGGGATATACAACCCAAACATAATATAGACCCATCACTTTAAATCATGACCACTTCATCAATTGGAATTGGTTCCTCACAGTCCTTAGTGACACCCAGATTTAGTCAAAGTACATCGGGCTTTCCTAGTTCTGGGCACAACTCCATACCATTAGGGACTTGACCCGGTCATACTCCCATGATCCCCATATCATGGATCGAACAGTCATGCCCTCTAATGTACCCATAATTGTGGCTATAGTACTCTACTCTTAACTTCTAGTCCCATCCCCATGATGCGCGAATGTAATGATTTATCTTCTTCTTTCTTAATCTAGTACTCGATAGGGTTCTTACACTGAGCATCCTTTGTCCTTAGTAGTAAAGAAACATACTTATTAACCACTTGGTTTCATAAGGTTTTATCAAAACTTCTTATACTTACAACTTCTGTATATCTATTGATTTATTAGAAAATCATTTTATCGAAAATACTTAAATTGATTACTAAAGTCCATAGTGGTAAGTAAATTAAATTATATTTGTTTATGAAATTCTTAGTCCTAGATCAAAAATGATTTTCCTTTTATTACTAGCATAGAACATAAGGAATATCAAAATTACCTATAATTATTAAATTGGTTTGAAATCAAGTTTTATGTTTAAAATACTTTTCTTAGTCTTATTTACTCATCTTAAAATACTTATTGAGTAAAGAACAAGTCATAAAAGTTTTACAGTTAAACTGTACTCATTTTACCAATAGTTAGAAATAATGTTTCGTTATATCTTTTACTATAAACTCTATTTCTTTCAAGTAACTTTAATCCACGTTGTTATCCTTGTATAAAAAAGGATCTTTACATAAATTTCTACAAATTATGTAACACCTTTGTTAAGTAGGGAAAATCTAGGGTAAAAGGTTGTCCTAGTTAATCTAGGGTGTCACATATCCTTGTTTGATCATAACTACTGTGATCTAGTCTAGTCTCCCAGCCCAAAGGCTTAGAATTTTACATTATTATATAAAATAGTTATAAGAGTATCTATTTATAACTCTTGGGTTACCTAGCCTAAATGTAAAACTCCTTCACAACTTATTTCCTAATATCAACAAGATTAAATAAGTATAGAGGTATCCTAGAGATCATTATCTTTCACCTTAGAGTCAAACATTCTAGTTCAAGAGCACAAATCAAAAACAAAGAATTACACCTAAATCCTATGATAAAAAAAAACTTAGAAGAGAGCAAGACAGAAAACAACTCATGTAAGACAATTACAGAGAAGTAGGTATCTATTTTAAGGACTGAGCGCTCAATTTATATAAAAGGAATCATAAAAATAGGAATAAAGTATACTAGTTACACTAAATATGACACCTTCTAGAAATAAGTCAGGAGGTAAAAAATGAGTTAGTTACGGAGTTGTTGGTTCGAACCAACACCTACAACGGTCCAAACCAACTAGCCCAGTTTTGGCCCAAAACGTATTTCAGCCCATTGAATTCATTTTTTAGTCCTTTACTCATTTTTGGTTCCTTAAAAAAAGGTTTTAAGACTTAGTTAATTCTCCTTTACTTAATTCATGACCCTTTAACTGTAACAGCCCTGGTTTTTAGAGTAGGAACCCAAACTCTCAGGAACCCTAAGAATGTTTTATTAAGCCTTCTAGAGAGACTTTGGGGCTTCAACCTGATCCCTGAATTACTCTAAGTATGAGAAAATAACAAGAAAAGAAGTCAGTAGGGCATTCAATAAGAGATATAGGAGTACTAAGTATGAGGAAGAGAAAGGTTAGTATAGAGATAAAGATTAGTAGAGAGATAGAGGTTAGTAGAGAGACAAAGATTAGTAGAGAGATAAAGATTAACAGAGAGATTGATATGCATAGTAATAAATAAAAAAAATCAGGATAAGTGAGAAATAATACGATAAGTGTTTAATAATATCAAAAATTAGAAATAATGCATGGGTATTAGTAAATAATTAATGGTGATTATTTTATTTTGGTATTAATTGGTTAATAATCTTTATAATATTTCTATATTTAGATTAATTATTTATATAGAATAATTGATTGTTTTTTATTTTAAATATTTTAATATTAAATTAATATTATTAATAATGATTTCAAATATATATATAGGTATAATCAATTATAATAATATTTTATTTATTTGTTTATTAGTATTTAAATAATAAAATATTGCCGGATTCCTCAGTTTTAAACTATAGGACCCAGTCAACAATTAAGTCCTAACAATTCGGCCTAAGACTATTAATCCTATCAGGAAACTAGTCCTATTAAGATTCTCTTGTTGTGGATCGAGAATAATAGGCTCGGTCCAACCGGTCTGGCCAGAACCTCAAGTGCTTCCTATGTTTAATCGTGCATATACTTTGGGATATGCAATAGTAGCACGGCCAGTCCTTGATGACTTATTTCAACATTTAAGGAACTTTTCCTGAAGGGACCAAATCTTGGTTCGGGCCCTATCAACCCTGTTTTTCCATAAAATGATTAATTCATATTTGACCCCCGAATTCAACCTGAACATCTTTACTGTTTGGGGCCTATCTTTTCCAAACTTATGATATGTGAGGTGAGTTTTAAGTATTGGAAAATTACCCAAATGAGGAAAATTGGTTTGAAGAAATTCTAACGTGTTATTTGTCCTTAAATGTGTTTTTACGAAAGTTAAAACAATGAACTTTAGCACTTTAGTACATTTTCATGTAGGACTTATTTCCTAGTAGAATTCATATTTAATTTTACTATATTTAATTAGTATTTTAAAAGTTAAGCACTTTTGGCTTTGAAATCACTCAATTTGGAATTTTCTAGATAAAATACGACAAAAACAAAGTTTTTAGTAAACTATAAGAAATAGCAACTTTATGACTTTTATTGTTCAAAAAAAATTCATTTTTATGTATAAGACTAGAAAGGATTTTAGTAATTATAATAAAAGTATTTTATTTGAGGATCTAGCAATTTTAAGAGTTAAGGTCAATCTAGTCAGTTTCGTCGTAAATCGATACGACAATATGATATCGATAAAAGGCCTGAAATACTCATGCACCTTGACATTACTTACTCTAAACAATTAAGTATTTCTATATAAATCCACATTATTAGAAGGAAAAGAAAAGGAGGTTAGAAATTTTATTTTATAGATTTATTAAACGTATATTTTATAATATTTCCTTAAAATGGAGATTTACAAATTTGTTAGGCGTTAAGATCTTAGAAGTCCTTTACATTTAAAATTGACTTCAAGATCAAACCTTAGTGCTCCTAAAAAGAATTGTTAGGTAGCACCTAGGCCTTGGGTCCTTATGTTCTCTTCATTAAAAAGAATTTATAATAAGAAGTTTATACGCCTTAAGGACAAATACGTCGGAAGAGCAAGGTTCCGTCTAGTACTCGAGCACCCTTATGATAAGACAAGTAATTTTAATATTACATATGGAGTTTGAGGAGGGATGTTAGAGTGATCCCATAGAGCATACAGTGATGGGTACATTGAAGAAACAATAGGTGTCTCGATCCCCTGAGGTTGGTCTTGGGAGTATATCGAGGCAGACTTCCAATAGCTCAGATTCATGCCCAAGACCAAACAGCCTATGGCAACTCTGATGTACTTTGACTCTAGAAGAGGGTTTCTATGACTGTGTAATGCCTGTTCTGACGAGATGTGTGTTGGATCCATTATTGATGGGACTATGAGCCCTTACCCTTTTATGGAAACAGAATGGGGCGACCTTTGATCGCTCTAGTTAGGCAGGAGGATAAGGTGGGATTATTGTGCATTTGGATATGAATATGTGAGATTGATGAGCGGGAGTTAGGAGTTGGGCCCTATTGCATGCTAGCACTTAATTAAGATGAGTAATAATAAACCTAACATAAGCATAGCATACTATAATTATGTGACTAACTCTGTTAATGTTTATTCCCCTATGTGGTTGCCTGGTGTATGTTAGAGATTCCTTGTATCTATTTAGTACTTGTTTGTATAATATCTATGGCCGCCCTTGCATGTAAGGTACAAGCTTTGAGAGCTTATACTCACCCCTTTTGTATTGTGTGTCTACTTCCCTTTTATGATCATCAGCTGAAGGTCAAGGTGAGCGCGAGTAGGACCTGTACTACCTACAGCAGGGGACGTTGAACCACGGATGTAGATTGTTTATACTCGCTGTTAGTGTCGAGACTATTGTAGGTCTTATATCTGGCAATTTGGGCGGACGATCCTAAATGGGCAGAGCTTTATCGTACTATGGCCATTTAGGACCGGTCTAAAAAAGGCCAACAAAAATTCAGGCTTTAAAATTAAAGGCCCTAGCCTGGACCTCAACGGGCCGCGGGGCACTTCGGGCGACCGCTTTAAAAAAGTTAAAAAAAAACAAGTTTATAAAAATTAAAATTCTATCTAAAAAAGTTAAAACTACATAACATTTTTTTTAGGAACAACTACGAACATTTGTAATATTTTTTTAAAACGTTTCATAAATATTTATCATTAAAGTTCATAACAAAAGTCTACAAAAGTCCATATTCCATATATATGGTGAGATAAGAAGTAGAAAGAAAGGAAGAAAAATTTTAATTAAAAGAGAAACTCCCTATAATTTTTATTTTTAAAATACTCAGGCTGCCCGCGGCCCTCACGGGCCGACCTACACTCGGCCCCTTTTTTTTAAGCTATTTTAGGGTCGGGTTTTTTTTCTTGCTTATTAATTTTAAATTTTATTTTTAGGCCCTCGCACTACATTTTTTCAGGCGGGTTCAGGCTGGCCCATACAGGCTAGCCCATTTTGCCAGCTCTAGTAGGTCCTGACATTTAATTATATTATGTTATGTTATTATTGTACTAGTTGTTATTAGGAGCCTGAGAGCCCCGTACCTTTTGAGTACACTGTTGTTATAAAGAATCGATCTATGTTATAATATCTATTTGAACTATGTGTTGATGATCATTAATCAAACAAAAAAAACTTTCCTATTTTTCAAATAATTAGTGACTCCTTAATTAAGTAGGACATTCCAGTATGGGAATTAGTCTTAGTTAACCGAGGATGTCATATTGGTGGTATCAGAGCATTGTCGATTCCTTTAGCTTGGGGTGTGGACCGCTAAGGTTGCCTCGTACTCAAAAGAGTTGTGCATAAGACTTTAGTACTTGCGTAGTAGGATTTGATTACTTGTTGTGTGTGTGGAGCCTCCTAGTATGAGAAGACTCGTTGAAATTTTGTTAAACCTTGTTTTTCTTTCAGTCATCGTGGCACCTCAAAATAACACAATGTTGAATGCTCTGTTAGATAGGATAGTAGAAGCTTTGGAATGTCAGGAGGAAAATTCTCCCTAAGCTCCGCTGTGGTATGATCAAGGACTTGTCGACTTCCAAAAGAACATCCCTGCACGATTCAAATGAGGTTTTGAACCAGAGGGAGCTCAATTATGGATTAAGCAGATGGAGAAGATCTTCACAACTATGCGATGTAGGGAGAACGAAAAGGTAACCTATGCTGTTTTCATGCTAGTTGGAGAGGCTGAACATTGGTGGACTCATACGAGGGTAAGGTTAACTGTAGATGGGGCTGAGGTTACTTGGGAATGGTTTAAGACTGAGTTCTTGGCTAAGTATTTCCCTGAAGATATTATGAGACAGAAAAAATAAGAGTTCTTCAACCTAAGACAAAGGTTCATGTTAGTGGGAGAAAATGCGACAAAGTTCGATGAGTTGGCTAGGTGTTGCCCTTACCGGACTCCTACTTTCAGTAAGGTAAAGTCATGGAAGAAAAGGAAGCGATCTCAAGGGATGTGGTAGATCCAGTTTGTGAAAGTTGGGCGAATGAGGCAAAAGTCCCTTTTGTATTTTTTTAGCCTGCTAGAAAGATTCAGCCTCTAACTCGATGTCATCCTCAATAGTGGTATGGGTACTATAGGTTGCCAAGACGTCTTTAGCTACCTAGAAATAAAGGTCTTCAAAGAGAAGACCCTCCTTATATAGGCATCAAAGAGTCGTGGGCCGAAGTTCAACAGTTGCATCCCATGGACGGGGTGACATGGCCATCACTCATGAAGAAGCCAGAGAGCCTTCACAACCTTTACAGGTTGCCTTGGATGGTTTCAAGGCCCTATAATTAGGTCAAGGGCCAAGAAAGCTAGATAGGCCCTCCTAAACTTCTTAGCTTCTTCCATGGAAATCATTGTTGGGCCCTGTTGCTACCCAATTTTGTCCGGGTCCATTTAAAATTTCCAAAAAAAATAATAAAAGTAAAAATAAAAAGTAATAATTTATTTTTTAAGAAAAAAACGAACCTATGGGCTTGTTTGAATTTCAAATTATTGATTCGGGCTTTGATTTTTTAAATTTTAAATCCTTACCAGAACCATAAATTTTTAACTTCTAGACTTAGAAAGAGAGTTTGAAATTTGAATTTCATGAAGGATAAAATTTTAGAAGATTAGAGAAGGAGAGAGATAGAGTTTTTTAAAAAAAAAATAAAATAAGATGAGACAAAGTAGAATGTGATAAGGTTTTTTTAATTATAAAAATCAAATTTAGGTTTTATAATTAAACTAACCGTATCTAATGTTATGAGATAAGGAAAAAGGCACAGATTTCACAAAAGGGATAACATAATTATTATTATTATATATATATATAACGCTAAAGAGATAAGAGGAGAGCAAAGGAATCAGATTTTTTTATTATTTATTCACATTAAATGCTAAAAGATAAAGGAAATTATAATATATATAAAAGTGAGGAACGTGAATCAGGGGAGAGGGGATGAAAAATTAAGCATTATATATACCATTCACGCAAGGGATAAAAAAAAAGGGAATAAAGGTGCAGGCCATGCATTAGAAATATATATTGAGGATTCACGTGTAACAGGAAGGGAACAAAAAGTAATTCACAAAGTTATATAGCATTCACGCGGAGAATAAAATAACGAGAGGGAGAAAAAACGCAAGGCCAGCATTAGAAAAATTGACACTGTTAGGAAAGACAACTCCAGGTATCTCTTCCTTTTTTTTCCTTGTTGCAATTATATGAAATCTTGGCTTCTTAAAGAATTAAATTATATAATCTCTCTCCCTTTTGGAATATTCTAATAATTAGTATCATCAAGTGCCTGTTAATTTTTTATACTAATTAAGTTTAGAGTATTACATTTATAAAATAGGGAATAAAATTAATGCTAGTGTGTGCTTAAAATTAGAATCTTTAGATCTAGGGTTAATTTAGACAAGACATCCCATTAACTTATGTTTAATTTCTAGGCCATAAAGTATTCTTGTGATGCCAACAGGTAACAAAAATTAATATATTCACATTAGGATCAATTTGGATGAGACGTCCTGTTAGCCTAAGTTTTTTTTTGAATAAAATAAATATATAAGGGCCTCAAAATTAACATAGACCTTTAAAAATATTTTTGATAACAAATTTAAAATCTTTATAGATTTTTTTGGACGAGACGTCCTGTCAATCTATGTAAAATTTCCTAAAAGAATTTAGGCCACAAAACACTTTAATAATATCTATAATATAATAAAATCAAAATATCTTTATAGATTCTTTGGACGAGACGTCCTGTTAATCTAGGTCTTTAAATAAACTTTTCATTCTCAAATTAACCTAGACTGTTAAGTTCTCCTTTTAAAATATAATAAAATCAATAAAACCTAAGGCTTCCTTTTTTAAATAACTTACTTCGCGTTTTTTTTTAAAAATAATCCAAAGAACTACGTAACCCTGATTTCCCCTAACGCTGGGGAATACGTAGGAGCGGGGACAATTATTCCTGTCGGGCCTAAATTTTAAAAAAAATATATATCCCTTTTACTAGTAAAAATAAAATCAGTTTGCCCCTCTTTACTTTTCCCTTACTGTGTTACAGTAAGGGATAAGTAAAGACTGAGCGGAACAATTTTGTCCAGGGCGCCAGTTTTAAAGAATATCGTGTTTGACGACGAAGAAATTAAAATGGTGCCTCACTCGGTGACTAAAAATTTAAATGATGCCATGCTCGGCGACTGGAAATTAAAAGAGTGCCCCGCTCGGCGATTGTAAGTTTAAAAGATGCCATGTTCGGCTCTAGGAAAATAAAATGATGCCCCGCTCGGCAATTGAAATGGTGCCCCGCTTGGCAATTGAAAAGTAAAATGGTGCGCCGCTCGGCGACTGAAAATTTAAATGATGCCAAGTTTGGCGATTGGAAAGTAAAATGGTGCCCCGCTCGGCGATTAGAAATTAAAAGATGCCATGTTCGGCTCTAGGAAAATAAAATGATGCCTCGCTCGGCAATTGAAATGGTGCCCCACTTGGCAACTGAAAAGTAAAATGGTGCCCCACTCGGCGACTGAAAATTTAAATGATGCCATGTTTGGCGATTGGAAAGTAAAATGGTACCCCGCTCGGCGACTAGAAATTAGAATTGTGCCTTATTCGGCTACTGGAAAGTAAAATTGTGCCTCGTTCGGCGATTAGAAAGTAAAATGATGCCCCGCTCAGCAATTAAAATGGTGCCCCGCTTGGTAACTAAAAAGTAAAATGGTGCCCCGTTTGGTGACTGAAAATTTAAATGATGCCATGTTTGGCGATAGGAAAGTAAAATGGTGCCCCACTCGGCTACTAAAAATTAAAAGAGTGCCCCGCTCGACGACTGGAAGTTTAAAAGATGCCATGTTCGGCTCTAGGAAAATAAAATGATGCCCCGCTCGGCAATTAAAATGGTGCCCCGCTTGGCAACTAAAAAGTAAAATGGTGCCCCGTTCGGCGACTGAAAATTTAAATGATGCCATGTTTGGCGACAGGAAAGTAAAATGGTGCCCCGCTTGGCTACTGGAAATTAAAAGAATGCCCCGCTCGGCGACTGGAAGTATAAAAGATGCCATGTTCGGCTCTAGGAAAATAAAATGATGCCCCGCTCGTCAATTAAAATGGTGCCCCGCTTGGCAACTGAAAAGTAAAATGGTGCCTTGTTCGGCTACTGGAAAGTAAAATTGTGCCTCGTTCGGCGATTGAAAAGTAAAATGATGCCCCGCTCGGCAATTAAAATGATGCCCTGTTCGGCAATTGAAAAGTAAAATGGTGCCCCACTCGGCTACTGAAAATTTAAAATATGCCATATTCGACGACAAGAAATTAAAATCAAGTTTGAAATCCGGGGAGAAACCTTTAGAGCTGCAATCTTTATAGATTTTAGGTTTATACTCATAGGTGAAATGGATGAACAAGGTGATTTTCTTTTTTGGGCATGTATTCAGTGCGGTCCTTGTGATACTTGCCTGAGGTGCTATCAAATAACAGAAGCCTCTCACTCCCCTGACTTTCCTTTTCTCTTTTTGTGAAAATAATTATCATTGCCTTATTTTATTTTGTTAAAACATATGTTTTGTCATATTAATAAAACTCATGTATAAATGCATATTGAAAAGGTAGCACCTTTATTTATGTAGGTTGATCAAGTACCGGAAAAGACAAAGGGAAATCGGATACAAGAAACAAATGTAGTTAAAGAGTTTGATGGTAGGGGATGTAATGGGGTTTGCAGATCTTCCAGTGAATCCCTGAGAACAGTAAGAATCTTGATCCTATATCACGATGACAAGTTTATCCTTCGATCTTGCTTCTGAGAAAGTAATTCAATTATGGTCATTGCCCTTATACCTCAGTTTAGTTCTGCTCTGCTTGGATGGGGGATAGTCAGTTGCTTTACCAAAATTTTGACCTTAATTTTTGCCTGAGCCGCCCTTTCAGGTTTTCGACTCACCAGGTCACTCTAATTTTTGCCTAGGCCGCCCTTTCAGGTTTTTAGCCTAGCGAGCATGATTCATTTATTGCCCCTTTTTTGTTTTGTTTTTTTTTTTTTGTTTTTTCTTTAGGCAAAGTATCTTTTGACTGCGTCTGCATTTATAGGCATCGGTAGGTCATCTCCATCCATGTTGGTCAATACCAAAGCTCCGCCAGAAAAAGCTCTTTTTACCACATATGGTCCTTCATAATTAGGTGTCCATTTGCCTCTGTGATCCTTGTGGATTGGCAAAATTTTCTTGAGAACTAGATCCCCTTCTTAAAATTGCCGAGGTCGTACCTTCTTTTCATAAGCCTTTTTCATACGCTTCTGATATAACCATCCGTGAGATAAGGCAGTTAACCTCTTCCCATCTATTAGGTTTAGTTGGTCATGTCGAACCTGAACCCACTCAGCTTCTTCCAATTTGGCCTCCATGATTACCCTTAGAGATGGGATTTCGACTTCAATAGGTATGACTGCTTCCATGCCATATACCAAAGAGAACAGGGTTGCTCCTGTTGAAGTTCGAACCGAAGTACGATACCCGTGTAAAGTAAAAGGGAGCATCTCACTCCAATCTTTGTAGGTCACAACCATTTTCTGTACTATCTTCTTGATGTTTTTATTTGCTGCTTCAACCACTCCATTCATCTTTGGCCGGTACGGGGAGGAGTTATGATGATGGATTTTGAAATTCTCACACAATTCCTTCATCATGTTGTTATTTAGGTTTGTGTCGTTGTCAGTAATGATCTGACTTGGCAAGCCATATCGACATATTAGCTCCTTTTTGAAAAATTTAACCACAACATTTTTCGTCACATTGGCATAGGAAGCTGCCTCGACCCATTTAGTGAAATAGTCGATAGGGACCAAGATAAAGCGATGGCTATTTGAGGCTTTTATCTCGATAGGCCCAATGACGTCTATACCCCACATCGAGAAGGGCCATGGAGCTGATAAAACATTTAGGGATGAGGAAGGTGCATGAATTTGGTCAGCGTAGGTTTGACATTTATGGCATTTCTGAACATTAGTCAAAACAGTCAGGTTCCATAGTTGTCCAGTAATACCCAACTCTTAGGATCTTTCTTTCCATGGCATGGCCTTTGGCATGAGTTCCGAAGGATCCTTCGTGAACATTAACCATGATCCCTTTTGCCTCATTCATGTCTACACATCGAAGAAGTACGGAGTCATGATTCCTTTTGTAAATCACATCGCCGTTTAAGAAGAAACCCATAGAAAGTCGTCGTAGGGTTCTTTTGTCATTTTCTGTAGCTTCCCGAGGGTACTCCCGACTTTTGATGTAGTTTTTGATATCATGATACCAGGGCTTCCCATCTGTCTCCTTATCTATTGATTGGCAGTACGCAGGTTGGCCATGGTTGCCTACCTCAATGAGGGGCATGTCACTATCATTGCTTATTTTGAACATCGATGCCAGGGTTGCCAAAGCATCGGCCATTTGATTATCATCACGAGGAATATGGTGAAAAGAGATCTCATCAAACCCTTTGATTAATTCTTTGATGTGAGTATGATAAGGAATTAACTTGGTATCCCTAGTCTCTCATTCATCTTTTAATTGATGAATAACCAATGCAGAATCCCCATAAACTTCCAGCAACCTTACTTTCGTATCTAAAGCTACTTGGATCCCCATAGCCATGCTTCATATTCAGCGATGTTATTGGTGCAGTCAAAGCATAACCTGGCACAAATAGGGATAATCTTTTTATCTGGAGAAATTAGAACTGCCCCTATTTCATGCCCCAGTGCATTAGACGCTCCGTCAAATCTTAAAATCCATTTGTTTCCCTGGGTTTCCTCTTCATTAATCAAGGTCATGATGTCCTCATCAGGAAACTCAAATTGTAAGGGTTGGTAGTCATCCACAGGTTGGTGCGCTAAATAATCTGCTAGAGCAATTCTTTTTATGGCTTTCTGGGTGACATATGTTATGTCATATTCAGTCAATAGAACTTGCCAGCAAGCAATCCTCCCGGTCAAGGTGGGTTTTTCAAAGATGTATTTGACTGGATCCATTTTGGATACAAGCCAAGTAGTATAAAACAACATGTATTGTCTTAAACGTCGAGCGGCCCATGCCAATGCACAACAAGTACGCTCTAACACGGAATATTTTGACTCGCATTCTGTGAACCTCTTGCTTAAATAATAAATAGCATGCTCTTTCCTTCCTGTCTCATCATGCCACTCTAGTACACAACCCATGGATTCATCCAACAGCGTTAAGTAAAGAATGAGAGGCCTCCTAGGGGTCGGATGTATCAGGATAGGTGGTTCCCGTAAGTATTGTTTTATCTTATCAAAGGCTAGTTGACAATCTTCGTCCCATTGTCCTGGTTGATTCTTGCGGAGTAGCTTGAAGATAGGCTCGCAAGTTGCTGTCAGCTGTGAAATGAATCGAGCGATATAATTTAACCTTCCTAAGAATCCCCAGACCTCCTTTTCTGTACTGGGTGGAGGCATTTTAAGAATTGCTTTGACTTTATCAGGATCAACTTCTATTCCTTTTTCACTCACCACAAATCCTCGCAATTTGCCAGATCTCGCACCAAAAGTGCACTTAGTGCTTGTGTATTTTAAGAGAATCAAGTTTGTATAATACACTCAAAGGAACGTGCCAAGTTTCAAACACGGTAGTTGTAGTTATAAAAGATATCATTCCCACTAAGGATCATCAGCAATTAAAACTTAAAATATTACGGTGGATTAAAATGATTGTTTGCATGGTTTTTGAGTTCAAAATATAAACTGCAATATATGAACGAGTATGTAATAAAATGAAAGGAGTTTGTCAAGTTTTAAGAACTGGGATTAGGATTCACCGATCTTACCTTCCGATGCACAACTATATTCATGAAAACGGGGTTTGAACTATAATACTTTACGTCACAATCAATGTCATTCGTATTAATTCCTTGACTATGAAATTCATAAGAACAGATTTGATAACGTCAATCCCTTGATCGTTTCAAATCCATTCCAGCATTACGACCGATTGTTTGGACGTTCAATACGTTAAATACCATCCCTGGTTATTTACTCACATTGAGCATTTCATTTAGATCTGTTTTTGAAAGTTATTTTCCAACAACAAATGTAAACTTAAATCAAGAAACTAGTGATCAAGTAGATTCAGGCAGTGAACATAAAACGAAATACCAAGAATCATAGAACAAATTTACCCGATTCATGAATATATCATTTATGATCTTCAATTAAGAAAGGCTACATCCAATCCCAAGGAGAGGTTTAGCCACTCATGGTGGTCATTACAACTTAGAAAAGATGAAGAAAAAGAGTACAAAGTGTTTCCTTCAAAACTACCCAGCCGCCTCTGAAATAACCCTCTTTATTGCTTATATAAAGCAATACTCGCTCAAGCGAGTTTAAGTGTCGCTCAAGCGACTAGGCTACTTCAACGTGAAGAAAGCTTTTGGTCCTGCTTCACCTGCATGTCTACTCGCTCAGGCGATTCCCTTTCGCTTAAGCGAATCTTCATATCTGATACTTTATTCCTTTTCGCTTAAGCTATTTCTTTATCCACTTCAGCGAACCCTTTAAATTTAGGCTCTGGACGAATTTCGCTTGAGCGAAATCATGTCGCTCAAGCGACCTTTACATTGTTGCATTCTGGAAGAATTTCGCCTGGTGTTTTAATTCAAACGCTTGAGCGAGGCTAATGTTATTCCATTCTGTACCAAACTCGCTCAAGCGGACTCTGTTTCGCTCGGGCGAATACTTCATTATTCTCTACTGGCTTGACTTCGCCTGGGTGAAGCACTCCTCGCTCAAGCGAGTCTTGACCTGATACTGTTATTTGTTAAATTCCTTGCTCGCCCAAGCGAGCTCTTCAATTTAGCCTCAGCGACCATGATTCGCTCAAGCGAGATAGCCTCCGCTTGAGCGAATATCACTTGTTTGCTCAACACTTGGTGAATTTTCTTCATTTCCTTTCTTTTCTTCTTTCTTCTTCACTTTTTCCTGGAATTGTAACAAAATTAACAAATCAACCTGTACAATGTTCATATCACAATTTATGTTCTATATAGCTTACAAAATTGACAAACATTGCACATTATATCCAATTTATGCTTCATTATCCATGTAAAATATATATAAATTGGATATCTATCACTTAGCCGGATTTAGCTTGAGTCTAAACTTTCTTAGCCACTCAAAAAGTTTTCTTAAGTCATGAATGTGCCCTTCCTCACTTTGGGATTTGGCAATGATGTCATCTACATAGACTTCTATCTTTTTATGCATCATGTCATGAAACAGGGTCACCATTGCTCTCTGATAAGTTGCCTCAGCATTTTTTAAACTGAAGTACATGACTTTGTAGCAAAAGGTTCCCCACAGGGTGATAAAGGTAGTTTTCTCCATGTCCTCAGGCGCCATTTTAATTTGGTTATACCCAGAGAAACCTTTCATGAATGAGAAGATGGAATTCTTGGCCGTATTATCGACTAGGACATCAATCTGTGGCAAGGGAAAGTCATCCTTGGGACTGGCTCTATTCAGATCTCGATAATCCACACACAGCCACACCTTTCCATCTTTCTTTGGGACGGGGACAATATTGGCCACCCATTGAGGATATTTTGCAATAGCTAGAAATCCAGCATCGAATTGCTTCTTTACTTCATCCTTAATCTTTAAGAGCATCTCGGGCTTTATTCGGCGTAATTTCTGCTTAACCGAGAGATATTCAGGCTTTAAGGGTAGTTTATGTTCCACGATGTTGTTATCTAACCCAGGCATATCTTGGTAGGACCAAGCAAAGATGTCCCGAAACTCTATCAATAACTTAATCAGTTCTCCCCACTGTTCTTGGCTCAAAGAAGTACCAATCTTGACCTCTTTTTTATCTTATTTATTCCTCAAATTGATGACCTCAATCACTTCTTGATAGGGTTGAATTTTTTTGACCTCTTGTTCCAACATTCTGGTTAATTCGGGCGAGAGACCATAATCTTCCTCACTATCCTCGTCAGTGTAATCAACCGGATACTCAAAATCATGAAATGGGATTGCGATCTTACTGCTTTCGATTGAATCTTTTTTAGGTCTACATTTAGGTGAATAATAGAAATACTCAAATGAGGGAAAAGGGAAAGGGAATTTGAGAAAGATGTAAAGAAAGAGATATTAAAATTCAAATATGCATTATTAATGGAAATTTCAAAAACATGACAAAACTTGTTTTGCCCTTATTGTAAAAGTAAACCCCAAAGCCTTGGGCATAGCAATGGGGAAATTAAGTCATTAAGGCAATTACAAATTACTTTGAATCAAAAATTAAACTCGTGGGGAGTTCAATGGCCTCCCAATTACAAAGTTCTGTGTCCGGTGAACAGACGCGCACAAAGCTTGTATCATCATAAGAGTCATCCTCAATAGCGGCCACTTGATCTGGATGTATTAGACCTGCGCTCTAAAAACTCTGATAAAGGTCACAGATGGGGATTCTTTTGATGCGAGGTTCATGACCTACCAGGCGGGCTTTCCTTCTCTCTTTCTTCTCCTCTGTAACCATCCTTTTATCGGCTTTAGAGAGTCTGTATCCCAAGCCAAATCCGTCCTTATTCTCTAGTAATTGTACCACTTTTAATCCTTCTTTTAGTCCATGTCCCAAACCTTTCCCGAGTTGATACCTGTTTCACAACATCATTTTCGCTATCATTAAGGACGCATTTGACATATAAGCTTTTATCATTGAGGCTCCTTCCCCTATGTAAGAAGCATTGGTAGATTTCCTATCGTCGTGGATCTATTCTGCTGGAGTGGTCCCATCCACATTACATCAAAAACTGAAGTTCATCATAGGTAACAAGCTGGTAATCTACCCAATTTTGTCCGGGTCCATTTAAAATTTTCAAAAAAAAAATAATAAAAGTAAAAATAAAAAGTAATAATTTATTTTTTAAGAAAAAAGTGAACCTATGGGCTTGTTTGAATTTCAAATTATTGATTCGGGCTTTGATTTTTTAAATTTTAAATCCTTACCAGAACCATAAATTTTTAACTTCTAGACTTAGAAAGAGAGTTTGAAATTTGAATTTCATGAGGGATAAAATTTTAGAAGATTAGAGAAGGAGAGAGATAGAGTTTTTTTTAAAAAAAAATAAGATGAGACAAAGTAGAATGTGATAAGGTTTTTTTAATTATAAAAATCAAATTTAGGTTTTATAATTAAACTAACCGTATTTAACGTTATGAGATAAGGAAAAAGGCACAGATTTCACAAAAGGGATAACATAATTATTATTATTATATATATATAACGCTAAAGAGATAAGAGGAGAGCAAAGGAATCAAATTTTTTTATTATCTATTCACATTAAATGCTAAAAGATAAAGGAAATTATAATATATATAAAAGTGAGGAACGTGAATCAGGGGAGAGGGGATGAAAAATTAAGCATTATATATACCATTCACGCAAGGGATAAAAAAAAGGGAATGAAGGTGCAGGCCATGCATTAGAAATATATATTGAGGATTCATGTGCAATAGGAAGGGAACAAAAATCAATTCACAAAGTTATATAGCATTCACGCGGAGAATAAAATAACGAGAGGGAGAAAAAACGCAAGGCCAGCATTAGAAAAATTGACACTGTTAGGAAAGACAACTCCAAGTATCTCTTCCTTTTTTTTCCTTGTTGCAATTATATGAAATCTTGGCTTCTTAAAGAATTAAATTATATAATCTCTCTCCCTTTTGGAATATTCTAATAATTAGTATCATCAAGTGCCTGTTAATTTTTTATACTAATTAAGTTTAGAGTATTACATTTATAAAATAGGGAATAAAATTAATGCTAGTGTGTGCTTAAAATTAGAATCTTTAGATCTAGGGTTAATTTAGACAAGACATCCCATTAACTTATGTTTAATTTCTAGGCCATAAAGTATTCTTGTGATGCCAACAGGTAACAAAAATTAATATATTCACATTAGGATCAATTTGGATGAGACGTCCTGTTAGCCTAAGTTTTTTTTTGAATAAAATAAATATATAAGGGCCTCAAAATTAACATAGACCTTTAAAAATATTTTTGATAAAAAATTTAAGATCTTTATAGATTTTTTTGGACGAGACGTCCTTTCAATCTATGTAAAATTTCCTAAAAGAATTTAGGCCACAAAACACTTTAATAATATCTATAATATAATAAAATCAAAATATCTTTATAGATTCTTTGGACGAGACGTCCTGTTAATCTAGGTCTTTAAATAAACTTTTCATTCTCAAATTAACCTAGACTGTTAAGTTCTCCTTTTAAAATATAATAAAATCAATAAAACCTAAGGCTTCCTTTTTTTAAATATAACTTACTTCGTGTTTTTTTTTAGAAATAACCCAAAGAACTACGTAACCCTGATTTCCCCTAACGCTCGGGGAATACATAGGAGCGGGAACAATTATTCCTGTCGGGCCTAAATTTTTTTAAAAAAAATATATCCCTTTTACTAGTAAAAATAAAATCATCAAGCTTTTAATGATAACTGGATTAATTTGGACGAGACGTCCTGTTAATCGTAAAATTTATAATTTTAAAAATCATTAAATCAACAACAAATCTATAAGGCATCTCTAAGAGGTTTAAATTATAAAGTAGTAGGATTATTCAAACTTAAACAATCTAGGGTAACCGTTTAAAATGGACAATGTGGGGTGCTAATACCTTCCCTACCAGTAATTAGACTCCCAAACTTAAAATCTTAATTTAGGACTAGTACCTTCACGTTAGGTTTTTTTCTGATGTTTTACCTTAAAAACATTAGTGGCGACTCTACGGTTTCCAGAGGAAACTCGGGAAACCTTATTTTCTTTTTACGGTCGGCCTCCCGCTACGATTTAGGTCGCGACAGATGGCGACTCCACTGGGGACCTTAGAGAGTCAAGCCTGTTTAATTTGTTTAAGTATATTACAATTATCCTACATGATTTCTTGCCTATGTTTATGCCATGTGTTTTATTGATATATGTTATTATCGAACCTTAGGGTAGAAGATGTTATATTTTGTATTATTGAACCTTAGGGTAGATGATTTTTTTTGTATTGCTTTGTGTTTGTTTCTTGTGAAGGAAGGGTAAATTGCATGTATGTATGCCCCTCACACACTACACTTACACTTTTTCACACACATTCTGAGTGGGACCCTACACCCAAGGGTCTGAATAAACCATTAAGTTTAGGGGAGGTTGTGTAGCGGTGTCATTTGGGACATTCATCTCCGTCTGACATCGTGAGAGCCTCAGCTAGAGTGTGACTTTCTCATGGTGCCCACACCTGGTAGATTTCCTATCGTTGTGGTCCACATCATGGGTAGAGTCTTAGCTCTAGTGGCCTTTAGTGATTTAAAATAGCCACCTAATATGAGAGAACACTATTAGAGGAGCCTTAGAACCAATAGGAGGCCTTCAGACAAACCCTGTACAGGGAACACAAGGGGCAATGGTATTTTACCTTCTGTTTTTTTTCTAAATTAAAAGACTCCTTTTCCAAGAAATGTTTTTTAAAAAAATCCCAATAATTTGACATGAGGCAAATAGTTTAAGCCCGTTCAATTTCGTGCTTTAAATTATAGGCCTTTTGGATCATAAGCTTTTATGCAAAGTTTTCCAAAAAGTGGATGTTCTGAGATGTCTGTAATTTATTCACGCAAAAAATATGTTTTTAAGAAATAATGATAACAAGCCCATAAGTTGATTTTTTTCCCTCTTCCAGAAAGTAATCGGAACTTGGCGAGTATCCAACAAAAATGGAAACTAATGTGGATTTGGATGAATGTGGGGCTAATAAGGCCGAATTGAGGAAGTTACTACACGTCAAGGTTAGGAAAATCGACACTTCCAGCCTGCAGGTTTATGGGAGGATCCTAAAGCTTTTGGAAGTTAAAGTACAGGTCGAAGCACTCACTACTTTAGCCCAATTCTACGACCCGCTTCTTCGATGCTTCACATTTCGAGACTTCCAGTTAGCACCATCAGTGGAAGAGTTCGAGCAGATTTTGGGTTTGCCATTAGAGGGGCAGGTACCTTACAGAGAACTTGGGCAGTATGCTAACGTCACCTCCCTTTCTTCAATACTGAATATTAGTCCGACCGAGCTAGAAGAAGCGCGACTATGCAGGAATCAGATACCAGGGTTTACCAGGGCGTATTTGGAAAAACACATGAACAGTTTGGCTGAAAAAAAAGATTGGGAAACTTTCATGGATACCTTAGCACTTACCCTTTATGGTATCATCTTGTTTCCTCGAATCGAGAATTATCTAGACTATGATGCTATAGATGTTTTCCTGGCCCGTAAACTTCATCGTGAAAATCCTATTACTGCACTTTTGGCGGATGTTTACTGTACCATGGACTATTGCCATACTCAAGGGGGGAAAAGAATCCTTTGTTGCTCATCTGCTTTGTATGTGTAGCTTACATCACATGTCTTCAGCCAAATGGGCAAGGTTGAATGCCCTATATCAGACCTAAAGTGGTGCCAGTTGACTGTGAAGAGCGGGCGTGAATGGGCCAGCCATCTTATTGGGCTCACTGCTGAAAAGGTAAGATGGTATCCGCAATGGCTGAAGGTTGACACCATCATTCACCATTGTGGAAGCTATCCGAATGTCCCGCTCATAGGCACTCACGGATGCATCAATTATAATCCAGTCATAGCCAAGCGCCAATTGGCTTACCCTTTGCTCGGACCACCAAGTGAAGAGTCATTGACCCCCTTTGTCCTCTACTACACAAACGGGGAATACGCTTCTACCCTCAAGCATATAAGGGGTGCCTGGCAGAAAGTTTGCAAGAAAGGGAAAGAGCTAGGTGTCAGAAGTCACGGTATTAAAGAAGAATACTATCAGTGGATCCTAAATCGGGTCTCTATCGTCAAGCTGCCATTCAGGACATTCGATCCCCCTCCGAGGTATGAGTCATCTACTGGACCACCTTTTGAAGATGAAAGGGTCAGAGAAATAGAGGAATTGAAAGCCAAAAACAAGAAGTTAGAAGATGACTTGACAAAAGCCTATCAAGATTATGCTCTTTTGAAGAGGGAAAATCATGAAAAAGAACAAGCCTATGAGGACATTAGTAGAAAGCGAAAGGCCGAAATGATTCATATGCAGAAGTTAGATCAATGCCTCCGAGCAGCTAACTCCCAGCTAAAAGCCAAGAATGAAGAAAGGGGTGTTATTCTTGCAGACAAACATCTATTGAAATAGATGATGGAGAGAGCAAGAGAAAATGAACAGAAGGCCGTGGCACAAAAGGATTTTCTGTAATCTCAAATCACTATCATGGAGCAACAAATCAAAGATATGACAGAAACTTCTCGACAAGAAATAAATAATGAGAAATGGCGTGCATACAAAGTAGAGAACAGATGTCAGGAGATGATACAGAAAAGCCGAAGTAGTAAATCAGGATGAAATTATTCACTCATGGATGAGCCGCTTCCACCAGCTAGCGTATCTGGCAAATGGAACTTTGGAAGACATCCCACAGCTGCTGAGAAAGGCCGAAGAAATAACAAATCCCCTCACTACCCCCAAGGAGATTGTAGTTTTCCTAGAATATTGTAAAAATCGGCTTAAGGAAATGAAGGCTGTGATTGCCCGAGCTAGGAGAGACTGATTATTTCTGCTGGATATAATGACGACTTTTATTAAAGTAATAAAATGATTGCTTCACGTCCACAATGATACCATATTAGTTTCCACATTGCTTAACTTAGTACTTTTGAACGCGACGTTCTGAGGAACGGTAAAAGGATACTCACCAAGGCTCATGATCGCTTCAATTATTTTTTTATTATTATTTATTTCTTTATTTATTTATTTTTGGTCTCTTTCTTTTCTTCTTTTCTTTTTTTCTTTTTTTCTTTTCACTAATACATTTTTTTATTAAAAAAGAAATAAAGAAAGAAAGAAATCATGGGGAGACATCCTTATAGAACCCGGCTTCAGACAAGACTCATGGCAGAAACGGATAACGAGACTTAGAACTTAAGGAATGAGGTCAACTATTTAAGGGAGCAGATAACTGAGTTGACCAAGCTTCTAGAAAAAAAGGTCACAGAGGAGGGCCCATCCATAAAAAGCAAGCGTCAACCAACTTCTCCGGTGTACCCTCCTGGTTTTGCTCTTGGCCAAGATACGCCACCTGCTAACGATATCGGAAACCAGGTCAAAACTGCTAAACCCCGCACCATGCAACCACCATTTTATGGCATGCCATATGGATGCATGCCTTCTCAAACCTTCACTGATCAAGATGGTACCCTCATACCCTTTCTGTTGTATGGTTTACCACCTGGTTATTTTCCTCCTGTAATCTCGGGTCCATAAGATGGGAACGTAGTACCCCCGTTAAACCCACAGGCTCAGAATCAAGTCCCGAGCCCACAGACCTCTGAGCTTCGAAACACTCAGCCGCCTGCAATTCAGGCAACTACACTTACTGCGAAACCACAAGGGATGACACAGTCAAATCTGGCATATCAAACACAACAATTTCCTCACCTCCAATCACAGCATAATTATCCTTATGGGTATATGGTACCTCACCCTGTTGTCGTGCAAACCACCAATCCTGCTATTGCAAATGCTGAGCCTAAGGGAAAGATGGAAATTCTCGAGGAACGCCTTCGCGTCATGGAAGGTGTGGGAGGTTTTGGACCAACAGACGCACCTGAACTTTGCCTAGTTCCAGATATGGTGATACCCCCCAAATTTAAAATGCCCGAGTTTGATAAATATCAGGTCACGACTTGTCCTCAGAATCATCTGACCATGTATTGTCGAAAGATGGCTTCTCATGCCCTCGATGATAAACTGCTTATTCACTGTTTCCAAGATAGTTTGGCAGGAGCTGCCCTGACTTGGTACATGCATCTAGAACGTGCTCGCATACACTGCTGGAGAGACCTAGCTGATGCCTTCTTGAAACAATACAAATACAACCTAGACATGGCACCAGACAGGATACAATTACAAAATATGACTAAGAAAGATAATGAGTCTTTCAAAGAGTATGCCCAGCGTTGGCGAGAAGTGGCTGCACAAGTGGACCCCCCGCTGCTGGAGAAGAAGGTTGTGGCAATGTTCATCGATACACTTCAAGCTCCTTTTTATGACAGAATGATTGGGAGTGTATCATCAAATTTCTCTGACATCGTTACCATTGGAGAAAGAGTGGAAAGTAGGGTAAGGACAGGGAAAATTGCCCAAACTACATCAGGGGAACCTTCTTTGAAAAAACATGTGCAAACTAGAAAAAGAAAGGAAGGTAGGGCTAATGCTGTCACCCATGATTTAAGGAACTTTCCTCAAAAGTCGCACAACCCTGCATTTCTTCCCCAGAATAACCCCTATAAATTCATGTTATATCCTCAAGTAGCTGCTACTACCAATAACCATTCTCAGTCTTCCCCTCTACCACCTCGTTATTAGTCATCCATAGCACCACATAAGCATCATCACATGCTAGTATAACCACCGCAACAATGGACTCGACCCCCAAACCCTAATCAGAAAAGGACAAACAATGATCGCAACCATGTTCAGTTTGACCCTATCCCTATGAGTTACACTGAACTATTGCCGCACCTTATCCAGAACTCCCTTGTGGTGCCTTGTCCTTCCACAATTCTTGGACCACCTTATCCCAATGGATATGATCCGAATGCTCAATGTGACTGTCATGCCGGGGCACTAGGGCACTCAACAGAAAACTGTTTGGCCTTGAAACGTAAAGTGCAAGACTTGATCAAAGCCAAGTGGCTTAATTTCCGGGAAGAAAATCCGAATGTGGCTACAAATCCCTTGCCTAATCATGACGGTTCTAAGGTTAATGTCATCGAAGAAGCGGAGGAATATGTGAAAAACGTCTATGACATCAAAACACCATTGAAAGAAATTCATGGTCATTTAATTAAGGCAGGATTGATAGAGTCATCTTGGGACCTTAGTTTTCATGAAACCCTTCAAGGGTTGATGGATAGTCATTTCGTACAAATCTATAAGCGTCATACCAATGGCGTAAATATGATCCAAGGGCAACCGAAGGTTCCGACTCCAGTACCATTGGTAATTTATTATACCAAGAGCTCTGCACCAACTGATACTCCAATGCCCCAAACAGTAACTATCGAAACACCTACTCCTTTTTCATTCAAGGACTCTCATGTTGTGCCATGGAAATACGATATGAATGTAATTGCCAAAAGCTCTGAAGCAGATGGACCATCCTCCTCTGATGTAATAAATATATCTGGAATAGGAGGAGTTACCCGAAGCGGCAGAATTTTTGCTCCGCCAGAGTTAAGAAAAGACCCTAGGTCCGCTGTAAGAAATGCTAGCAGTGGAAAAGCTAAAGCTCATGAAAAAGAGACTGGGGAGGTTAAAAGTACTGTATCTGATGAAGAAGCCCATGAATTTCTAAAATTCATTCGTCAAAGTGAGTACCAAGTGGTAAACCAGCTGAATTGTACGCCTGCAAAAATTTCCCTTTTATCATTATTGCTTAATTCAGAGCCTCATAGGAAAACACTTTTGAACGTGACGTTCTGAGGAACGGTAAAAGGATGCTCGCCAAGGCTCATGATCGCTTCAATCATTTTTTTATTATTATTTATTTCTTTATTTCTTTATTTTTTGGTCTCTTTCTTTTCTTTTTTTCTTTTCACTAATACATTTTTTTAATAATAAAGAAATAAAGAAAGAAAGAAATCACGGGGAGACATCCTTATAGAACCCGGCTTCAGACAAGACTCGTGGCTAAAACGGATAACGAGACTTAGAACTTAAGGAATGAGGTCAACTTTTTAAGGGAGCAGATAACTGAGTTGACCAAGTGATAAATCAATTTTAATACACTTCTTATAGTTTTACACTTGGGGTTTATTATATAATTACTATGTTTAATAATAGTATTTTAATTAAGTTTTATGTTGTTTAGTTAAATTGAAGTATTATGTATATATGTTTCAATTTTTTTTTTTGTATGTATCTTGAGTATCTTGCCTTATTTTGGCCATAACTTGGGCTTTTGTGATCCAAATGGGCTAATCTTGGAGCCCATGGAAAGATAAGACAGAGGGCTACATCATGATGATAAAATTTGGTTATTTTGCATCTGAAAAAAATAAAGAAATGGAGCTTGAATCAATCAGCCCTCATGTGTCCCATCAGCATTGACATTGTTCACCAAAATACACATATCTGGAGCTATGGATGTCCAAATGACCTGATTCTTTTGCCAAATTCTCAATAAGACAGAGATATACAACTTTCATGTTTAACGTTTTTCAAAATTCGGCCATCTAGAAGGTCATATTGGACTCGCAAGGTGGAGAAGATAAAGAGGAGAATGAATTTCAACACCTACCATCTTCTTTTGAATTATTGTAATTTCAAGCCCACCAATGTTGAAAAAATGCATTAATAATCAGAAAATGAATGTATAGTATCATCATATCTTGCCTATAAATAGATGCTTGAAGTTGTAAGGAAGATACACAAAATACATAAGAAATACATGCTTTAGTTTTCATTACATTTCTAAATCTTTGCTTTAGTTTCTTAAGTTTTAGTTCTTTCTCTTGCTTTATCTCCTTGTTCTATATTCCATCCTTCAAGTTATGGTTTTCATTTCCCTTCCTTAATATCAAGTAAGTTAATTTTATTATTTGTTATTACTTTTATAATCAAAGTTATAGTAAATTTAATATTAGCTTTCATTGTTAAAAATTATCATGGAAGCTTAATCTTTTAAAATCAACTCAAGGAATTTAATTTTTCTTTATGTTAACTTTGAGTTCTTTCTCTTAATATTTTGATTGAAGATACTTACTTTTCTTTGTTTCTCAAACACTTATGATGGTAGATTATTTAAGTGTATAACCGATTGGTATATAATTAAACAATCTATAATCTAAACTGATGTTGGTTGGTTAATCAATAATCAATTTGAGAACAAAGATTAAGTTACTGAATAAGAGATTTCTATTTAGTTTCTTAAGTCAATCAAATTATGGTTTTAAAGTTATTTTAGTAATTAATAAGAATATATCGATTGGTTATTCTTATTAGTTCATTAATTCAATTCTAGAAGATTTTCTAGAATATAATCATTTAGGGATTCCAAATGATTCAAGATTGAGAAATTAATTATATTTAATCATATTTGTGATCAGTGATTAGTTAACTAAAGATTTATTAATTCCTTGGGTTGGTTGTTTCTAAATTTGATTATTCTTACTCATAAATTTACTTTTTGCATTATCATATAATTACTTAATTTTCCTTTCAAGCTCAACACAAACCCCCCCTTTATTATAACTAAATTGAGTGTAACTAATTGAACTAAGGTCCTCGAGAGACGACTAAGGTTGTTTACCTTATACTATATTAATTTAACTTTCTATTTGACCCGACAACGACAGCGTGTCACCAAGCTTCTAGAAAAAAAGGTCACAGAGGAGGGCCCATCCATAAACAGCGAGCGTCAACCAACTTCTCCGGTGTACCCTCCTGGTTTTGCTCTTGGCCAGGATACGCCACCTGCTAACGATATCGGAAACCAGGGCAAAATTGCTGAACCCCGCACCATGCAACCACCATTTTATAGCATGCCATATAGATGCATGCCTCCTCAAACCTTCACTGATCAAGATGGTAACATCATACCCTTTTCGTTGTATGGTTTACCACCTGGTTATTTTCCTCCTGTAATCTCGAGTCCACAAGATGGGAACGTAGTACCCCCGTTAAACCCACAGGCTCAGAATCAAGTCCCGAGCCCACAGACCTCTGAGCTTTGAAACACTCAGCCACCTGCAATTCAGGCAAATACACTTACTACAAAACCATAAGGGGCGACACAGTCAAATCTGGCATATCAAACACAACAATTTCCTCACCTCCAATCACAGCATAATTATCCTTATGGGTATATGGTACCTCGCCCTGTCGTCGTGCAAACCACCAATCCTGCTATTACAAATGCTGAGCCTAAGGGAAAGATGGAAATTCTCGAGTAACGCCTTCGCGTCATGGAAGGTGTGGGAGGTTTTGGACCAACAGACGCATCTGAACTTTGCCTAGTTCCAGATGTGATGATACCCCCCAAATTTAAAATGCCCGAGTTTGATAAATATTGGCGCACGACTTGTCCTCGGAATCATATGACCATGTATTGTTGAAAGATGGCTTCTCATGCCCTCGAAGATAAACTGCTTATTCACTGTTTCCAAGATAGTTTGGCAGGAGCTGCCCTGACTTGGTACATGCATCTAGAACGTGCTCACATACACTGCTGGAGAGACCTAGTTGATGCCTTCTTGAAACAATACAAATACAACCTAGACATTGCACCAGACAGGATACAATTACAAAATATGACTAAGAAAGATAATGAGTCTTTCAAAAAGTATGCCCAGCGTTGGCGAGAAGTGGCTGCACAAGTGGACCCTAAGCTGCTGGAGAAGGAGGTTGTGGCAATGTTCATTGATACACTTCAAGCTCCTTTTTATGACAGAATGATTGGGAATGTATCATCAAATTTCTCTGACATCGTTACCATTGGAGAAAGAGTGGAAAGTAGGGTAAGGACAGGGAAAATTGCCCAAACTACATCAGGGGAACCTTCTTTGAAAAAACATGTGCAAACTAGAAAAAGAAAGGAAGGTGAGGCTAATGCTGTCACCTATGATTTAAGGAACTTTCCTCAAAAGTCGCACAACCCTGCATTTTTTCCCCAGAATAACCCCTATAAATTCATGTTATATCCTCAAGTAGCTGCTACTACCAATAACCATTCTCAGCCTTCCCCTCAACCACCTCGTTATCAGTCATCCATAGCACCACATAATCATCATCATATGCCAGTACAACCACCGCAACAATGGACTCGACCCCCAAACCCTAATCAGAAAAGGACAAACAATGATCGCAACCATGTTTAGTTTGACCCTATCCCTATGAGTTACACTGAACTATTGCCGCACCTTATCCAGAACTCCCTTGTGGTGCCTTGTCCTTCCATAATTCTTGGACCACCTTATCCCAACGGATATGATCCGAATGCTCAATGTGACTATCATGCCGGGGTACTAAGGCACTCAACAGAAAACTGTTTGGCCTTGAAACGTAAAGTGTAAGACTTGATCAAAGCCAAGTGGCTTAATTTCCGGGAAGAAAATCCGAATGTGGCTACAAATCCCTTGCCTAATCATGACGGTTCTGAGGTTAATATCATCGAAGAAGCGGAGGAATATGTGAAAAACGTCTATGACATCAAAACACCATTGAAAGAAATTCATGGTCATTTAATTAAGGCAGGATTAATAGAGTCATCTTGGGACCTTAGTTTTCATGAAACCCTTCAAGGGTTGATGGATAGTCATTTCGTACAAATCTATAAGCGCCATATCAATGGCGTAAATATGATCCAAAGGGTAACCGAAGGTTCCGACTCCCGTACTGTTGGTAATTTATTATACCAAGAGCTCTACACCAACTAATACTCCAATGCCCCAAACAGTAACTATCGAAACACCTACTCCTTTTTCATTCAAGGACTCTCATGCTGTGCCATGGAAATACGATATGAATGTAATTGCCAAAAGCTCTAAAGCAGATGGACCATCCTCCTCTGATGTAATAAATATATCTGGAATAGGAGGAGTTACCCGAAGCGGCAGAATTTTTGCTCCGCCAGAGTTAAGAAAAGACCCTAGGTCCGCTGTAAGAAACGCTAGTAGTGGAAAAGCTAAAGCTGATGAAAAAGAGACTGAGGAGGTTAAAAGTACTGTATCTGATGAAGAAGCCTACGAATTTCTAAAATTCATTCGTCAAAGTGAGTACCAAGTGGTAAACCAGCTGAATTGTACGCCTGCAAAAATTTCCCTTTTATCATTATTGCTTAATTCAGAGCCTCATAGGAAAACACTTATGAAAGTTTTGAATGAAGCCCATGTTACCCGTGACATTTCTGTTAACAAATTCCAAGGGATAGTGGGGCACATTGTCGCTGATAACTATCTGACTTTCACCGATGATGAGATACCAGCAGAGGGAATGGGGCACAACAAAGCCCTTCATATCTCAGTCAAATTCCAAGACCATATTCTGGCAAAAGTGCTCGTGGATAATGAGTCATCTCTTAATGTTATGCCCAAATCTATGCTTGCCAAATTACCTTTTGACGGGACCCATATGAAACCAAGTACCATGATAGTGCGAGCCTTTGATGGGACTCGAAGAGAGGTAATAGGGGAAATTGAGATTCCTATCCAAGTGGGCCCGTGTACTTTTGCAGTTCTTTTTCAAGTCATGGATATCGTACCAGCATATAGTTGTTTATTGGGTCAGCCATGGATCCATTCTGCTGGAGTGGTCCCATCCACATTACATCAAAAAGCTGAAGTTCATCATAGGTAACAAGCTGGTAATTGTTTCAGGAGAGGAAGATTTCTTAGTTAGCAAACCTTCATCCACTCCTTACATTGAAGCGGTGGAAGAAGCTCTTGAGACATCCTTTCAAGCACTAGAAATCGCCAATGCTTCTTACATAGGGGAAGGAGCCTCAATGATGAAAGCTTATATGTCAAATGCGTCCTTGATTATAGCGAAAATGATGTTGCGAAACGGGTATCAACTCGGGAAAGGTTTGGTACATGGACTAAAAGGAGGATTGAAAGTGGTACAATTACTAGAGAATAAGGACGGATTTGGCTTGGGATACAGACCCTCTAAAGCCGATAAAAGGATGGTTGCAGAGGAGAAAAAGGAGAGAAGGAAAGCCCGCCTGGAAGGTCGCGAACCTCGCATCAAAAGAATCCTCATCTGTGACCTTTATCAGAGTTTTCAGAGCGCAGGTCTAATACATCCAGATCAAGTGGCCGCTATTGAGGACGACTCTTATGATGATACAAGCTTTGTGCATATCTGTTCACCAGGCACAGAACTTTGTAATTGGGAGGCCATTGAACTCCCCACGAGTTTAATTTTTGATTCAAAGTAATTTATAATTGCCTTAATGACTTAATTTCCTCATTGCTATGCCCAAGGCTTTGGGGTTTACTTTTACAATAAGGGCAAAACAAGTTTTGTCATGTTTTTAAAATTTCCATTAATAAATGCATATTTGAATTTTAATATCTCTTTCTTTACATCTTTCTCAAATTCCCTTTCCCTTTTCCCTCATTCAAGTATTTATGTTATTCACCTAAATGCAGTCCTAAAAAAGATTCAATCAAAAGCAGTAAGATCGCAATCCCATTTCATGATTTTGAGTATCCGGTTGATTACGCTGACGAGGATAGTGAGGAAGATTATGGTCTCTCGCCCGAATTAACCAGAATGTTGGAACAAGAGGTCAGAGAAATTCAACCCTATTAAGAAGTGATTGAGGTCATCAATTTGGGGCATAAAGAAGATAAAAAAGAGGTCAAGATTGGTACTTCTTTGAGCCAAGAACAACGGGGAGAACTGATTAAGTTGTTGATAGAGCAATGGTGACCCTATTTTATGACATGATGCATAAAGAGATAGAAGTCTATGTAGATGACATCATTTCCAAATCCCAAAGTGAGGAAGGGCACATTCATGACTTAAGAAAACTTTTTAAGCAACTGAGAAAGTTTAGACTCAAGCTAAATCCGGCTAAGTGCACTTTTGGTGTGAGATCTGGCAAATTGCTAGGATTTGTGGTGAGTGAAAAAGGAATAGAAGTTGATCTTGATAAAGTCAAAGCAATTCTTGAAATGCCTCCACCCAGTACAGAAAAGGAGGTCCGGGGATTCTTAGGAAGGTTAAATTATATCGCTCGATTCATTTCGCAGCCGACGGCAACTTGCGAGCCTATCTTCAAGCTACTCCGTAAGAATCAACCAGGACAATGGGACGAAGATTGTCAACTAGCCTTTGATAAGATAAAACAATACTTACGGGAACCATCTATCCTGATACCTTCGACCCCTAGGAGGCCTCTCATTCTTTACTTAACGGTGTTGGATGAATCCATGGGATGCGTACTAGGGCAGCATGATGAGACAGGAAGGAAAGAGCATGCTATTTATTATTTAAGCAAGAGGTTCACAGAATGCGAGTCAAAATATTCCACGTTAGAGCGTACTTGTTGTGCATTGGCATGGGCCACTCGACGTTTAAGACAATACATGTTGTTTCATACTACTTGGCTTGTATCCAAAATGGATCCAGTCAAATACATCTTTGAAAAACCCGCCTTGACCGGGAGGATTGCTCGCTGGTAAGTTCTATTGACTGAATATAACAAAACATATGTCACCCAGAAAGCCATAAAAGGAAGTACTCTAGCAGATTATTTAGCGCACCAACCTGTGGATGACTACCAACCCTTACAATTTGAGTTTCCTGATAAGGACATCATGACCTTGATTAATAAAGAGGAAACCCAGGGAAACAAATGGATTTTAAGATTTGACGGAGCGTCTAATGCACTGGGGCATAAAATAGGGGCAGTTTTGATTTCTTCAGATAAAAAGATTATCCCTATTTGTGCCAGGTTATGCTTTGACTGCACCAATAACATCGCTGAATATGAAGCATGGCTATGGGGATCTAAGTAGCTTTAGATACGAAAGTAAGGTTGCTGGAAGTTTATGGGGATTCTGCATTGGTTATTCATCAATTAAAAGATGAATGGGAGACTAGGGATACCATTTTAATTCTTTATCATACTCACATCAAAGAATTAATCAAAGGGTTTGATGAGATCTCTTTTCACCATATTCCTCATGATGATAATCAAATGGCCGATGCTTTGGCAACCCTGGCATCGATGTTTAAAATAAGCAATGATAATGACATGCCCCTCATTAAGGTAGGCAACCATGGCCAACCTGCGTACTGCCAATCAATAGATGAGGAGACAGATGGGAAGCCCTGGTATCATGATATCAAAAACTACATCAAAAGTCGGGAGTACCCTCGGGAAGCTACAGAAAATGACAAAAGAACCCTACGACGACTTTCTATGGGTTTCTTCTTAAACGGTGATGTGCTTTACAAAAGGAATCATGACTCCGTACTTCTTCGATGTGTAGATGTGAATGAGGCAAAAGGGATCATGGTTGATGTTCACGAAGGATCCTTCGGAACTCATGCCAATGGCTATGCCATGGAAAGAAAGATCCTAAGAGTTAGGTATTACTGGACAACTATGGAACCTGACTGTTTTGACTATGTTTAGAAATGCCATAAATGTCAAACCTACACTGACCAAATTCATGCACCTTCCTCATCCTTAAATGTTTTATCAGCTCCATGGCCCTTCTCGATGTGGGGTATGGACGTCATTGGGCCCATCGAGCCAAAAGCCTCAAATGGCCATCGCTTCATCTTGGTCCCTATCGACTATTTCACTAAATGGGTCGAGGCAGCTTCCTATGCCAATGTGACGAAAAATGTTGTGGTTAAATTTGTCAAAAAGGAGCTAATATGTCGATATGGCTTGCCAAGTCAGATCATTACTGACAACGGCACAAACCTAAATAACAAAATGATGAAGGAATTGTGTGAGAATTTCAAAATCCATCATCATAACTCCTCCCCATACCGGCCAAAGATGAATGGAGCGGTTGAAGCAGCAAATAAAAACATCAAGAAGATAGTACAGAAAATGGTTGTGACCTACAAAGATTGGAGTGAGATGCTCCCTTTTGCTTTACACAGGTATCGTACTTCGGTTCGAACTTCAACAGGAGCAACCCTATTCTCTTTGGTATATGACATGGAAGCATTCATACCTATTGAAGTCGAAATCCCATCTCTAAAGGTAATCATGGAGGCCAAATTGGAAGAAGCTGAGTGGGTTCAGGTTTGACATGACCAACTGAACCTAGTAGATGGGAAGAAGTTAACTGCCTTATCTCACAGACGGTTATATCAGAAGCGTATGAAAAAGGTTAATGAAAAGAAGGTACGACCTCAGTAATTTCAAGAAGGGGATCTAGTTCTCAAGAAAATTTTGCCAATCCACAAGGATCACAGAGGCAAATGGACACCTAATTATGAAGGACCATATGTGGTAAAAAGAGCTTTTTCTGGCAGAGCTTTGGTATTTACCAACATGGATGGAGATGACCTACCGATGCCTATAAATGCAGACGCAGTCAAAAGATACTTTACCTAAAGAAAAAACAAAATAAAACAAAACAAAACAAAAAAGGGGCAATAAATGAATCATGCTCGCTAGGCTGAAAACCTGAAAGGGCGGCCTAGGAAAAAATTAGAGTGACCTGGTGAGTCGAAAACCTGAAAGGGTGGCTCAGGCAAAAATTAAGGTCAAAATTTTGGCAAAGTAACTGAATATACCCCATCCAAGCATAGCAGAACTAAATTGAGGTACAAGGGCAATGACCATAATTGAATTACTTTCTCAAAAGCAAGATCGAAGGATAAACTTGTCATCGTGATACAGGATCAAGATTCTTACTGTTCTCAAGGATTCACTAGAAGATCTGCAAACCCCATTACATCCCCTACCATCAAACTCTTTAACTACATTTGTTTCTTGTATCCGATTTCCCTTTGTCTTTTCCGGTACTTGATCAACCTACATAATAAAGGTGCTACCTTTTCAATATGCATTTATACATGAGTTTTATTAATATGACAAAACGTGTGTTTTAACAAAATAAAATAAGGCAATGATAATTATTTTCACAAAAAGATAAAAGGAAAGTCAGGGGAATGAGAGGCTTCTGTTATTTGATAGCACCTCAGACAAGTATCACAAGGACCGTACTGAATACATGCGCAAAAGAGAAAATCACCTTGTTCATCCATTTCACCTATGAGTATAAACCTAAAATCTATAAAGATTGCAGCTCTAAAGGTTTCTCCCTGAATTTCAAACTTGATTTTAATTTCTTGTCGTCGAATATGGCATATTTTAAATTTTCAGTAGCCGAGCGGGGCACCATTTTACTTTTCAATTGCTGAACAGGGCACCATTTTAATTGCTGAGCGGGGCATCATTTTACTTTCCAATCGCCGAACGAGGCACAATTTTACTTTCCAATAGCCGAACAAGGCACCATTTTACTTTTCAGTTGCCAAGCGGGGCACTATTTTAATTGCCGAGCGGGGCATCATTTTATTTTCCTAGAGCCGAACATGGCATATTTTAAACTTCCAGTCACCGAGCGGGGCATTCTTTTAATTTTTAGTAGCCGAGCGGGGCACCATTTTACTTTCCTGTCGCCAAACATGGCATCATTTAAATTTTCAGTCGGCGAACGGGGCACCATTTTACTTTTTAGTTGCCAAGCGGGGCACCATTTTAATTGCCGAGTGGGGCATCATTTTATTTTCCTAGAGCCGAACATGGCATCTTTTAAACTTCCAGTCGCCGAGCGGGGCACTCTTTTAATTTTTAGTAGCCGAGCGGGGAACCATTTTACTTTCCTGTCGCCAAACATGGCATCATTTAAATTTTCAGTCGCCAAACGGGGCACCATTTTACTTTTCAGTTGCCAAGCGGGGCACCATTTTAATTGCTGAGCAGGGTATCATTTTACTTTCTAATCGCCGAACGAGGCATAATTTTACTTTCCAGTAGCCGAATAAGGCACAATTTTAATTTCTAGTCACCGAGCGGGGTACCATTTTACTTTCCAATCGCCAAACATGGCATCATTTAAATTTTCAGTCGCCGAGCGGGGCACCATTTTACTTTTTAGTTGCCAAGCGGGGCACCATTTCAATTGCCGAGCGAGGCATCATTTTATTTTCCTAGAGCCAAACATGGCATCTTTTAATTTCTAATCGCCGAGCAGGGCACCATTTTACTTTCCAATCGCCAAACATGGCATCATTTAAATTTTCAGTCGCCGAGCGGGGCACCATTTTACTTATCAATTGCCAAGCAGGGCACCATTTTAATTATCGAGCGGGGCATCATTTTATTTTCCTAGAGCCGAACATGGCATCTTTTAAACTTACAGTCACCGAGCAGGGCACTCTTTTAATTTCCAGTCGCCGAGCATGGCATCATTTAAATATTTAGTCGCCGAGAGGGGCACCATTTTACTTTTCAATTGCCAAGCAGGGCACCATTTCAATTACCGAGCGGGGCATCATTTTATTTTCCTAGAGCCGAACATGGCATCTTTTAAACTTACAGTCACCGAGCGGGGCACTTTTTTAATTTCCAGTCACCGAGCATGGCATCATTTAAATTTTCAGTCGCCGAGTGAGGCACCATTTTAATTTCTTCATCGTCAAACACGATATTCTTTAAAACTTGCGCCCTGGACAAAATTGTTCCGCTCAGTCTTTACTTATCCCTTACTGTAACTCAGTAAGGGAAAAGTAAAGAGGGGCAAGCTGTTGCTACCCAATTTTGTCCGGGTCTATTTAAAATTTCCAAAAAAAAATAATAAAAGTAAAAATAAAAAGTAATAATTTATTTTTAATAAAAAAGTGAACCTATGGGCTTGTTTAAATTTCAAATTATTGATTCGGGCTTTGATTTTTTTAAATTTTAAATCCTTACCAGAACCATAAATTTTTAACTTCTAGACTTAGAAAGAGAGTTTGAAATTTGAATTTCATGAGGGATAAAATTTTAGAAGATTAGAGAAGGAGAGAGATAGAGTTTTTTTTTTAAAAAAATAAGATGAGACAAAGTAGAATGTGATAAGGTTTTTTTTAATTATAAAAATCAAATTTAGGTTTTATAATTAAACTAACTGTATCTAATGTTATGAGATAAGGAAAAAGGCACAGATTTCACAAAAGGGATAACAGAATTATTATTATTATATATATATAATGCTAAAGAGATAAGAGGAGAGCAAAGGAATCAGATTTTTTTATTATCTATTCATATTAAATGCTAAAAGATAAAGGAAATTATAATATATATAAAAGTGAGGAACGTGAATCAGGGGAGAGGGGATGAAAAATTAAGCATTATATATACCATTCACGCAAGGGATAAAAAAAAAGGGAATGAAGGTGCAGGCCATGCATTAGAAATATATATTGAGGATTTACGTGCAACAGGAAGGGAACAAAAAGCAATTCACAAAGTTATATAGCATTCACGCGGAGAATAAAATAACGAGAGGGAGAAAAAATGCAAGGCCAGCATTAGAAAAATTGACACTATTAGGAAAGACAACTCCAGGTATCTCTTCCTTTTTTTTTTCCTTGTTGCAATTATATGAAATCTTAGCTTCTTAAAGAATTAAATTATAGAATCTCTCTCCCTTTTAGAATATTCTAATAATTAGTATCATCGAGTGCCTGTTAATGTTTGCTACTAATTAAGTTTAGAGTATTACATTTATAAAATAGGGAATAAAATTAATGCTAGTATGTGCTTAAAATTAGAATCTTTAGATCTAGGGTTAATTTAGACAAGACATCCTATTAACTTATGCTTAATTTCTAGGCCATAAAGTATTATTGTGATGCCAACAGGTAACAAAAATTAATATATTCATATTAGGATCAATTTGGATAAGACATCCTGTTAGCCTAAGTTTTTTTTTTAATAAAATAAATATATAAAGGCCTGAAAATTAACATAGACCTTTAAAAATATTTTTGATAACAAATTTAAGATCTTTATAGATTTTTTTGGACGAGACGTCCTTTCAATCTATGTAACATTTCCTAAAAGAATTTAGGCCACAAAACACTTTAATAATATCTATAATATAATAAAATCAAAATATCTTTATAGATTCTTTGGACGAGACGTCCTGTTAATCTAGGTCTTTAAATAAACTTTTCATTCTCAAATTAACCTAGACTGTTAAGTTCTCCTTTTAAAATATAGTAAAATCAATAAAACCTAAGGCTTCCTTTTTTAAATATAACTTACTTCGTGTTTTTTTTAAATAACCCAAAGAACTACGTAACCCTGATTTCCCCTAACGCTTGGGGAATACGTAGGAGCGGGAACAATTATTCCTGTCGGGCCCAAATTTTAGAAAAAAATATATATCCCTTTTACTAGTAAAAATAAAATTATCACGCTTTTAATGATAACTGGATTAATTTAGACGAGACATCCTGTTAATCGTAAAATTTATAATTTTAAAAATCATTAAATCAACAACAAATCCATAAGGCATCTCTAAGAGGTTTAAAGTATAAAGTAGTAGGATTATTCAAACTTAAACAATCTAGGGTAACCGTTTAAAACGGACAGTGTGGGGTGCTAATACCTTCCCTACCTGTAATTAGACTCCCGAACTTAAAATCTTAATTTAGGACTAGTACCTTCACGTTAGGTTTTTTCTGATGTTTTACCTTAAAAACATTAGTGGCGACTCCACGGTTTCCAGAGGAAACTCGGGAAACCTTATTTTCTTTTTACGGTCGGCCTCCCGCCGCGATTTAGGTCGCGACAGGCCCAAGCCCAAAGAGGAGCTCTTGAAGATCCTTACCTTTTTCTCTTGCTCCATAGAAGGGTAGTAGGCTTACTTTGATGGTTTGGGCCTTTTCTTTTGGCCACATCTCCTTTGTATATATTTTGCCTTTGTTAATATTTCTAGTGGTATATTAGGATATTATTTTAGGAATTAGTTTAGGCTTTGCATAGTCATTGGGCTTGGGCCACTTTTGGTCCTTGTACTTGGTAGTTTTTGAGTTTAGGCTTGTATTTGGCCAATTTTAAATAGGCTTTAGGATTGGGTCATAGGAATTAATCACCAAGGCCAATGGTTAGCATTAGGTGACCGAATTCTTCAAGGAGCTACATAAGCTCCTTTCCTTTATAATTAACTCATAAGTTGAATGTTAAGAAATCTTAGAGTGAGAAACTCTCTATTCTCTCTAGAAAGTAGAAGCTCTAGGCTTCTTTCTCTTAGGTCTTATCCTTTGGACTCTCTCCCAAAGGTGGTGACTAGCACTCCTTATCTCTCTACCTCTAGAGAGTGGCGACAACCACAATCAACACTTGTCTTTTCATCTCCTTCCATGTTCTCTCAAATTCCTAAGCTAGATCTAGGTTCCTTCACCTAAATTCCTTTATTTCCTAGCTTTTTCCATTTTGGTTTCCACACCTCTTCTTCAATTTTGAGAGCTCTTCTACACTTTAGAGCAAGGAAAGCTTGGATCTAACAGGACTTGAGAAGAATATCCATATCCACATGTCGCAACCTGGATCGCGACAGCACGGCAAGGAAGAAAACTAGTATGAAACAGGGAGTCGCCACCAACGTTTTTATCCATAGGAAAAACATTGGACAAAAACTAAGTTCAGTGAAAGCACTGGTAGAAATTGTGAGATTCAAGTTCGGGAGTCGGTTACGAGTAGGGAAGGTATTAGCACCCTACATCGCCTGTCAAAAACAGTACCAAGATTGAAAACGCGCAACATAAATAACCTTACAAAAGATGTTTTATTTCTTCCCTTTTATTGTTGTACTTTGCATAAAAACAGAAGGAAATGGAAGGAACAAATTAAACAAACATGGAGTGTAGGTCAACAGGACGTCGCGTCCAAATTAACCTCGACTTTGGTATAAAACATAGAAAGAGAGGAATACTAACAAGACGTTGCGTCTAAATTAGTCATCCTTTAATCACATATGGGGTTAGAAACGGGAAGGGGATAAACGGGACGCCTCGTCCCAAGTATCTCGTTCCTTGTGGTGACGGCCTGCCCAAAATAGGGGAAAATCAGTAAGACGTCACGTCTAAATTGATTTTCATGGAATTTAATCAAGACACGAGGTCAAAGATGGGAAGGGGATAAGCGGGACGTCTCATCCCAAGTATCCTATTCCTTATGGGAAAATCAACAAGATGTCACATCTAAATTGATTTTCATGGGCTTGATAAAAGGGCGGTTACAAAGGAAATATAAAGAAAATAAAATAGGAATGAAATGGGAAATGTGGGGATAAAAAAAGAGATGGGCCCGACAGGATTTAAAGTCCTGCTCCTACGTATTCTTGAGTTACCAAGAAATCAGGGTTACGTAATTCTTTGGTGATGTTTTTTTTTAGGAAGAGGCTAAAAGATTAATGGTGGATGATGTTTTTTTGGCTAGTCTGAACGTGAAACACTTGTTTTTTTGTTATTTATTTATTACGAACCTAGGAAGGGGTAAAAAAGAAAAGAAAAGAAAATAACAGAAATTTATTTAAGTGGAAAAATGGAAAACCAAGTAAAAAATAGAAAAACCAAGTAAAAAATGGAAAAACCGAGTGAAAAAATAGAATACCGAGTGAAAAATTAAATACCGAGTGGAAAATGGAATACCGAGTGGAAAATAGGAGACTGAGTGAGAAGGGGGACAGTGTTGGAGTTAATAGGAGAGGGACGGTGTTGGTGAAGATTTTTGAGGGGTGCTGGACATTGTTGGGCTGAAAAGAGGGGCGGTGTTGGAGTTGATAAGAGAGGGACAGTGTTGGTGAGGATTTTAAAGGGTGCTGGACGGTTGGGAGAGGAAGAATGAGGACAGTTGGAAGGATTTGTGAGGAGAGTAACAGTGTGGTTTTTTGGGAAGAGCGGGATGGTGTTTGAGAGGAGGAGGACGGTTGAGAGAGGAAAAGAGGGACTGTGTTGGGAGGATTTGTGAGGAGAGTAACAGTGTGGTTTTTTGGGAAGAGAGGAATAGTGTTTGAGAGGAGGAGGATGGTTGAGAGAGGAAGAGAGGGACTGTGTTGTACGGTGTTGGGGTTCTCTAATGAAGGCTTCCTTTTCCTCTAACGAAAGCTCCTGCCCCCTCTCTTCTCTTTTGTTAGGGTACTTATAGGAGTCCCCAAATGTGCATGATTGCTTGGACAGCCTGGCTCTTGACAACCGAATGGAGGCTGGTGGGAATTTTTTATTGTTTCTTCCTTTGTCTTGTTGCCAGCCGCCCTTTGAAATTAGCAAATCAACTTGCACAGTGTGTTGGAAACAGCCTGGATCTTGACAAAGGAGGCTGGTGGGAATTCTTTATCATTTTCTTCCTTTGTCTGGTAGTGAGCCGCCTCCCATAATTCAAGGATCCACTTGGATAGTGGAAATCCAAGTTAGCATGGTGGAAATCTGAGTGGAAAAAGGGGTCGGTCTTCACTTTGCCTCCTGAATCCGACTGGAAAAAGGTCCTTTTTGTGCACAAGACCGAGTGGCAAAGGTGATTTTGCATACTAGACCGAATGAAATCCGGTCGGTGTGAGGCTACTGTAAGGAACTGGGCGAGCAAAACAATTCTGGTCGAAATATTCAATCAGAACCGAGTGAAGAATGGCTCGAAACTGGTGGAAATGGGCTCGGTGACGATTGGCCAAAAAGGGCTCAGTAATGGGTGAAAATGGTTCAGAACTGGGTGACAGGGATCAATCGGCTCTGATTTGAAGGATGACTGACTCGGAACCGCCTGAAGAGTGTGACTCGGCGCTGACTGAAAAGTGACTCACTCGGTGTTGACTGAAGAGTGGTTCACTCGGTGTTGACTGAAGAGTGGTTCCAATTCACGCTTGAGCGTGTTAAACTCGCTTGGGTGAGCACATTCCAACAGCTAACATTATGCCTTCCGCTTGAGCGAGACTCCTCCGCTTAAGCAAGATTATGGCCTCCAAGGTTCTCGCTCGAGCATAACCAGAGTCGCTTGAGCGAAAGACCTTTGCTAAATCAGAAGCACTCAATCAGAACTATTTAAGTGATTCACTCAGAGATTGTTTACTCGGAAGTAGAATTTCTTGAAGCATTCGACCGGAATTGCTTAAGTGATTCACTCGGAGATTGTTTGCTCGGATTTGCTTGGTAGTCATTCGGTAGACTCTTTCTTCAGTCGAAAATCCAACTGGCTTTTCACTCAGAATTTCCTTCAGTCGTCAACCATTCCTTCCATTTGAAAATCTGACCATTACTTCCTTTCCAATCAGAAATGGCAATCATCAATTGGAGGGGCTTTACTCAGCAATACTCGGTCTCTCTGCGTGCATCAGTCTTCACTCAGAATCATTCCATATGTGCATCAATCCACTCGGATATCTGGTAGTCGTCCTTATTTTTACTCGGTTACCGACAGGTCAGAACCACTCTTTCTTCACCTTGACAGTCGTGAAGTAAGTTTCACTTGGAAGCTCATCACTCGGATTGAATCACATTGATTCACTTAGAATGTTGTCAACCGGTTTGGAAATAAGCTTCAATCCACTCGGATTCATACTTCAATCATGACGTGCTCGGATGTTGGGATTGTTTTACTCGGAGTCATCTTTTACACTTCAATCAGAATTGAGAAATTGAGAATCTGACCACTCAGAGCCAGTCTTCTTTCCTCTCAGAACTTGTAACACAGCTTCAATCTTCCGAGTGTATTCACTCGGATATATTCACTCGGGATCCGGCTTTACCTTCGACAATTGACCCTCGGATATGCTCACTCGGGACTGCTTTGCCCAGAAAAACACTTGTTCCCCAATCAAACCTGCTTCAGTCAGCATTCCTTCACTCGGACGATAGCTTTGGGCAATATTTATTCACGGTCAGTCCCTTTTCACTCAGAATGATTGTAGTGGGACAGCTTCCACTCGGATTCACCTCTAACAGGGACATATTTCTTCAAGGTCAACCATTTTTCACTCAGAGTGGCTTTGACAGGGAAGCTTCCACTCGGATTCACCTCTAACAGTGAAGTATTCTACTCGGTAACGCTCCATTCTGAGTCATTCCACTTGGCTTTGATTATTTCTGAGTCATTCTACTCGGATTTCATCATTCTGAGTCGGATTTGTTTCAATCAGAAAGGTTTCAGTCAACAATCAGCTCCTTCAGATGCATTCGCTCGGAAACTGACCTTATTCACTCGGAAATAGGAATACTCTACTCGGAAACACCAAACCGGGAGACAATTCACTCGGCACTGTGTCACTCAAAGGAAAGCAATATGCATCAGGTATCAATCTCGCTCGGGTGAGACATGTCTCGCTTGAGCGAAATTGTTCCCGTATATAAAACTTTTCCTTCTCGCTTGAGTGGGATTCCCACTCGCTTGAGCGAGATATGCATCATATCACATCACCATCCATCAACATACCACTCGGCCATGTCTCAGTCGGAGAATCCTTACTCGGAAATGATCATTCTGAGTCATCTTACTTGGAAATGATCATTTCCGAGTCCCTCTTCTTTTTTTTTTAAAAATTCTCATTTTGACTGGACCGAAATAGGTGTTCACACCACATACTTTCTTAGGCACCTTTACCTACATCATTTTGGCATCAAGAGTCTCAACTTCTTTAGTTTTTCTTAGATCTGAATCTTTACTGTTTTCATTTTGTATTTTAAGTGCTAGATTTGAATTCTTCTTATTCTCTACATTAATTTTTATGACATCCCGATGCTGTTCAGGGCGGGGAGTGGTCGTCGGTGAATGGGCACGGACAAGGAGCGGCTCCTATTGTTGAGGGTAGGGAGTGATCGTCGGTGCATAGGCACGGACAAGGAACAGCTCTTGGCAGGCTTCCAATAGGAGGGACACATGAACGAATCGAATGCTTACCAGAATGGGAGAGATCCAAAGACTGTATAGGTATGAGACTATACAATCGAAGATAGCTTAAAGGAATGAATTCGTATTACCTATACCAACAAATGCATTAGCCTTTTCAGTGGCCCATCACTTAAGGACTCCAAGGTTAAGCGTGCTTAACTTAGAGAAATTCTGGGATGGGTGACCTCCTGGAAAGTTCTCAGGAAGTGTGTGAGTGAGGACAAAAACACACTGGAAAGGTTTTATGTTGGTCTGTGGGGAGAGTCGTTATTCTTGAAAAGTAGTCGGGGCGTTACAGTGGTATCAGAGCATGACCTCTCCTAGTACGATATGGTTCGGGGATGAACCAGAGGGACTGAACGAACCAAATGTATACCGGAATGACAGGGATCCAAAGACTGTATAGGTGTGAGACTATACAACAAATGCATTAGCCTTTTTGGTGGCCCATCACTTAAGGACTTCAAGGTTAAGCGTGCTTAACTTGGAGAAATTCTGGGATAGGTGACCTCCTGGGAAGTTCTCGAAAAGTGTATGAGTGAGGACAAAAACACACTGAAAAGGTTTCGTGTTAGTCTGTGGGGAGAGTTGTTCATTCTTGAAAAGCGGTCGGGGCGTTACAATTTTCATATATCATATTCTTAAAAACTTCAAAAATTGCAAAAGATAAGCTTATTTGAAGTTTTAGATCTACGCCTTTTAGTTTGGAATTTTAAGAAGTTTCTTCACAATATTTGTTACTGCATATATCTGAAACATAACCTCAAAGTTTCAATTAAAATTGAACAAAAAAAAATGGTCAAAGTTGTTGACCTTAGATGCCTTACACTTCAAGTAATCTCTCTTTTTTGTGTTTTCTTTATTTTTTCTTGCCTATTGTGTTATGTTTGAGTCATTTCTTTGATTTTAAGTAGATTTTCAATTCTGGACTGCACCTAAACCGTATGGAATTTTGATGCTTCTTAGGTGTTTGTTTGAATGTTTAAGTGTTTAGTGGTTTTCTTAGACTTGTCATAGGCATTGGAGCTTGTTTCTATTGTGTCTAGGCATTTTGATTAGGTGTTGCTTTTATGTGTTGTGGCTGGAATCTAAGGTATTTTAGAGTCATCATTTAAAGTACCTACTAAGCTCCTAAAGTCTTGTGGTTCACCTCACTTTAAGGTGACCTTGTGCCTTGCTTGTTTTAGATTGTTAGTTTCTTCATTAGGTGTGTGTTCTAGGTTATTTTCTAATTGTTCCAGCAGCTGTATCTCATTTTTTTCATGCTGTTTGTATGCTTCTTTTCATGTCATTTTTTGCATTTTAATTGGAGTTTCATTTCCTCTTTGTAGTGGAAGTCTTGCTTACATTTTACCTTTGCTAGTTTCTACCTTTTTGCCTCTTTTATGCACTATTTATGAGCATTTTTTGTTAGCCAATGCCTCAATACTCAAGAGGGGGGGGTGAATTAAGTATTTCAAATTTTTGCGTAGAATCCCTTTGAAAACAGTTCAAATGATACAATGTACAAGAGATAATAATTATGAAGCACATATCATACTAAAATACTTTTGAGGTGAAGGGACAATATTCAAGAATTGATTTTGATAAACAAGGCAAGTTATTTGTTTAGGCAGTTCTTGAAACACTTGGTATACAATAATTAATTCCAATACAGATTTAAGTCAATTTAACTTAAACAATTTCTAACAAATTAATTAAGCATAATTAGTTTACCAAGTTATTAACAATTATTTTACTCACATATACGATAATTAAATCTAACAAGATTTAAGTCAATTAATTCAAGATTTAATTTAAGCAATTTTAACAAACCAATTAGATATAAATATTTTAGCAAGCAATAATATAGGAGTTTAAGGGAATAGAGAATTTGCAAACCGATATAATGAGTTCACTACCCCGGTGTACGTCTCGCCTTCAAGCAACTCACTTGAAGGATTTCCATTATTGAGAATTTGAGATTACAAGCTTTGAGCAATTGTAGCTTTCTAGTGTCCCACACTCAAGAATTCAATCCTCACAAGCAAAGGGCAACCCACCCAATCTCACAATCTCTCAATAACCAAGGTTGAACCCCAACCTTAAAACTCTCAGATTTTTGGTGTTTGGTTTACAATTCTTTTCTCTCTTAATAGAGTAGATATACAACTTGAAGCTCTCACAAAATAATAATAACTCTCGCAAAGAGGATATACAAATATAAGAATACTCAAATATTTTTCTCTCTAACTCTCAAATAACTCTTAAAAGAGAAATATGCAAATTATGAACCAAGAGAGAAATTGCAACGAAGATAAGAAGAAGAAAGGATTAGAGGAACTACTTCTCTGTTGGTGTGTCTTGAATCCTTCTTTTCCTTCTCCATTTATAGGCAAACGCAAGGCATGGTTTAGAAATTAAAAAGTCCTTCAGTGATGGTGCCATTGCTTATTAAATTTCAGCGTGTATAGTGAAGCATGGAATGGCAGGTTTGAGTCAGAGAGTTGTAGTAGAGCATGACACATTTTAGTTCTTTTTTGGAACATAGAATGGCAGGCTTAATTAATTAACTCATGCATACTGCAGCATGGTGAGTGCAGTTTTTGTTTGGTGAATGATGGACCATTATAATTGTTAATTCATAGTGGATGCTGAGCGTTTCAGTGATGTCTCTTGAACTTCTAAGGCTTCAACTTAAATTCCAGAACCCATTTCAACTAAATGAATCTATTCATTTTACAAAAGAATCGATTCATTCATGGATTTTTGAAGTTACTGGGCAATATACAACGTGTGAATCGATTCATCCTTGGTGTGAATCGATTCATGCCTTTTAATTTTCAATTTCCTGGACATGCAAAACATGTGAATCGATTCAGGAAGTTGGTGAATCGATTCAAGCTCGGCAAAGTCACTTCCTGGGCCTTTTATAAATGTGTGAACCGATTAAGGTATTGGGTGAATCGATTCATGCTTCTAATTTTGCAATCCAGGGCCCATTTCAACATGTGAATCGATTCATATGGCTATGTACTATTGTGTGAATCGATTCATGCATCTGTTGCATGAGTTTTGGCACTTTATTTCACCCTTTTTTCATATGTGATCAATCTTTGCTTTAATCCGTTGATTCTTGGGCATTTTGTTAATCATGTTTCACTTGATTTAAGCCTTTGTAAATGCTTTGACTCAAGTCCTTTGTTTGTTCATCAAATTTAAACATCAAACATAATTAATTTATCCATAATTATATATGTTTGATCTTGACTCTTCATTTGTTGTATCATTATCAAAACCTGTATCAACATATAAATACATTTTTTACTTTTGGTTTTGCTGCAATAAAATACTGAAAAACAGAGCATAAAACATTAAAAAACAAATATAAAAAGTATCAAAAGCCAAAAAGTTTATTAGGTTGTTCTTCTTGCATTGTTTGGACATATATCTTGTGAAAAAGAGTGAAAAAAGGGCTTGAAAAATCATTAGAAATAAAAAATACAGCAGTTGCACCTTAAGTTAAAAATACTAAAAAGTGTTCTTGTAGTGCATCTTTATACTATTGTATTGAGGAAAAAAAGTTTTGGAAACTATACAAAGTGTTTTGTATTGTAAGCATCCTAGAGTTTCTAGTTTGCATTCTTTTATGTGTTTCCTTTTTCATTGCATTTAATTTCTTGTTTGTCATTTGTTGCATTCTAAGTTTGTCATATTATTGATACTCTTGTGTGCTTTCTTTCACTTTGTCCATTTATTGCTTGTCACATTCTAGTTTGTCACATGATCTTCCCTTTGGTTTAGCTTCCTAATTTGTCTTTTTCTTGCTTATCTTTTTTGTCTCTAGTTTGTCATTTGAGTATTTCTCTTTCTTGGATTTCTTGAGACTAAGGCTTTGTGATTCATTGCCATTTTGGGTAGCATCTTAAGGGGATTAAGATTTGACCATTAGAAATGATCTAGTGCATTCTATCACTATAGAGAGAAATGGACCTTGAGTGCAAATACTTGAGAGCTTAGAGTGCAAACACCATTGTATTTTCTTTATCTTATTTTTATGCTAACCATTACTTTGAGTTTCCAAGTGTCTCTTTTATAGCTTGTGGACCTTTTTGGTGGACTTCAAGAACCTTGGAAGCCTTGTGTATTGGAAAGCATTTTTGTAATCATTAGGAATTTAGTTTTGTGATTTGTATTTTCTTTTTCCCTTGTATTTTGGGATTTTATTTTTAATACTTTGTTTAGGTCCTTGTATTTGGACATTAAAAACATTGGACTTTAATTTTTTTAAGTAGTTGATTAGGAGTAATTGGGCTTAGGACTTAGTTTACTCTTTATGCACCCGACTAGTATAAATGCAATTTTGCATGCTAGGTCTAGTTTACATTCTTGCACCAACCGACTAGTTTGCTTTACTTGCTTTCTAGTTAGTGTAAGTGCGCTTTTGCATAATAGGCTTAGTTTAATTTTTGCACCACGACTAGTTCTTGTCTCCTTGCTTTTCCTTTTATTGTCTTGTTACTTTGTGTGTTATTTTCTGTTTCTAGGTTAGAAACAACCTGAGTGATAGTATCTCTTCACTATTATAACATGTGTTCATCTAGTGAGAGAGGTGGAGAGCCAACTCTCGACACATGAGGTTAATTTTAGAAAAACTTAATAACATGTCCACTAAGTTAAAAAACCTAGAAAATGGGAAGGGTAGAGAAAGAACCACTAGGCATCATAGAACTTATAGATCTAGGCAACATGATGACACTAGTGAGGTTGACCATAGACATCATAGGCATAGACAACATAGTGACTATAGTGAAGTGGAACATGGGCATCATAAAAGACATATAGGGTCCATGAGGAGGATGGATTGAGAGAGGTCAAGCTAGAGGTCCCACCCTTCCATGGCAAAAGTAATGTTGAAGCCTATCTTGATTGGAAGATGATAGTTGAGCAACTCTTCACCTCCCATGAAACAAAAAATGAGAAAAAAGTTAGGATTGCCACCCTTAGCTTTCAAAACTATACATTAGTTTGGTGGACCCAAATCCTTAAGGAAAGAAAGAAAGAAAATCTCTCACCCATCGATGAATGGAATGATCTTAAAGCCTTACTTAGAAAACGTTATGTGCCCTCCTATTATAGGGGTGAACTATTGGTCAAGCTCAATAGACTCACCCAAGGGTCCAAGAGTGTGGAGGATTATTATAAGGCTTTAGAGATGGCTATGATTAGGTCCAATGTTGAAGAGGATAAAGAAATCCTTATGCATAGATTTTTACATGGCCTTAATCATAATATTAAAAAAAGAGTGGAACTTTTACCTCAAGTGGACATTGAGGAGCTTCTCTATCAAAGCACATGAGTAGAAGCTCAAGTCATGGATGGAGCTTCATATTATAATAGAGAGTCAAAACCATATAGGCCTAGGTGGAAGGGCAAGGAAGACTCTATCCTAAAAGAGGGTAATTTTAGTAAGAAGGGTAAGGAGCATGAAGTGAGCACTTCATCTCCTAGGATTAGAAGTGAGGTTTATAGGGATCACCCCTACACAACCTTCAAAACATAACCCTTTTAGGAATACCAACTTTTCATCCCAATCTAATTCTTCAAGAATAAGTTCAATAAAATGTTTTAAATCTTTAGGAAGAGGTCACATTGCCTCTCAATACCCAATAAAGAAAACCATGATTTTAAAGGGCATTGATCACTATTCAAGCTATAAGGAAGCTTCCTCTTCACACTCTAGTGATGGCTCAAATGGTGATTCTTGTGAAAGTGAACATGTTCTTGGAGATGAGGGTGAGCTTTTTATGATTATAAGGCTTCTTAGTAACCACATAAAGGATGATGACACTACACAAAGGGAGAACATCATTTACATAATATGTTATATTAATGAAAAACTATGTTCTCTCATTGTAGATAGTGGTAGTTGTGCTAATATGGCTAGTCAAAGGCTAGTACACGAACTTGGTTGTACACCAATAGATCACCCAAAACCTTACGAATTGCAATGGCTTGAATAGTTTCAAAGGGAGCATGACATGGCCATCACCCATGTAGAAGCCAAATAACCTTCACAGCCTTTGGAGGTTGCCTTGGATGGTTTCAAGGGCCCTATGACTAGGTCAAGGGCCAAGAAAGCTAGAGAGGCCCTCCTAAACTTCTTAGCTTCTTCCATGGACATCATTGTTGGGTCCAAGCCCAAGGAGGAGCTCTTGAAGACCCTTACCCTTTTCTCTTGCTCTATATAAGGGTAGTGGGCTTGCTTTGATGGTTTGGGCCTTTTCTTTTGGCCACATCTCCTTTGTACATATTTTTCCTTTATTAATATTTCTAGAGGTATATTAGGATATTATTTTAGGAATTAGTTTGGGCTTTACATAGCCATTGGGCTTGGGCCACTTTTGGGCCTTGTACTTGGTAGTTTTTGAGTTTGGGCTTGTATCGGGCTAATTTTAAGTAGGCTTTAGGATTAGGCATTAGGAATTAATCCAAGGCCTATGGTTAGCATTAGGTGACTGAATTCTTCAAGGAGCTATATAAGCTCATTTCTTTTGTAATTAGCTTATAAGTTGAATATTCAGAAAAATTAGAGTGCAAAACTCTCCCTTCTCTCTAGAAAGTAGAAGCTCTAGGCTCTTTTCTCTTAGGTATTATCCTTTGGACTCTTTCCCAAAGGTGGTGACTAGCATTCTTTATCTTTCTAACCTCTAGAGAGTGGCAGCAACCATAATCCACACTTGCCTCTCCATCTTCTTCCATGTTCTCTCAAATTCCTAAGGTAGATTTAGCTTCCTTCACCTAAATTCCTTCATTTCCTAGCCTTTTTCCATTTCAGTTTCTACACCCCATCTTCAATTTCAAGAGCTCTTCTACATATTGAAGCAAGGAAAACTTGGATCTAAGAGGACTTGAGAAGAAGATCCACATCTATATGCTTCCTTAGGCACCTTTGCCTACATCATGGAGTGGAAGTTGAAACGACGCATCCCAAAAGCAAGCGTCGCTATGCACCAGGGTGAGATTATCTAACGGTGCATGAATTAAAACGTCTATTCATGAAGTGCCACATCAGTAATCCACGTGAAATGACAACTTTTAGGTGGCTCACATTAAATGCTCCACCTAACCAACCACATATGGCAAATCCGACAAAATCCTCACAACGGTTATAAAGCAACATCGACCAGAGATCAAATCCATAAGGTTACAAGACTTCCCGCTAGAGTCACAAGATAGCTTATTATTGTAACAACACCACAACAACAAGCTAGCGGGCAAATGATCTGCGGTGTTAACTGGATTCTAAGACCATGGTTTGGGTACTACTAAATGGTGCCATATCATCAGAGTTACCAGGAAAACCTGTTTAAATTACCACCATAACTGGAGTCTAGAATCAAAGCGGTTATAGGCCTATGATCAAGACCCCAGTCACTCTCTGACAGCCAGACAATAAGTCAGAATCGGTATAGGTAACATGTCCTTATAAACACTGTTGCTACAGTAAGTTGGAAGAAGGGTCAAATCACTTCTCCAATTAAGGTAACTTCTATAAATACTACTCATTTATTACTGAAAATGGATCTGAACTAATCTGAGAGTTATCTCTGTAATACTATCATTTCTTGTAATACTCGTACTGACTTAGGCATCAGAGAATCTTTTGCAGGTGCACCTCTGGTGTGTCCTACTGACTTCGGTACGGACTTGACATTAAATTCACTCTAAACTTGAAGGACTTAGGATCCCCACTAGACCTAGGTATAAAATATCATACTCTACTAAGACGGTGTAAAACTGAGAGCTTGCAAGGTAATTCTGGACACCGATCAAGATGGTCAACTCTTGACCCCGGTTCTAGGATAAAACAAAATCCATAGGGCATCTTTAAGAGGTTAAAATCATAAATTTATTAGGATTATTCAAAACTAAAATAATTTAGGGTAACTATTTAAAACAGACAGTGTGGGGTGCTAATACCTTCCCTACCTGTAATCAGATTCCTAAACTTAAAATCTTACTTTAGGACTAGTACCTTTACGTTAGGGTTTTTTTGATGTTTTATCTTAAAAATATTGATGGCGATTCCACGGTTTCCAGAAGGAATACAGGAACCTAATTTTCTTTTTATGGTCGGCCTTCAGCCGCGATCCCGGTGGCTACAGATGGCGACTTCAGTAGGGACTTTAGAGAGTTAAGCCTGTTTAATGTGTTTAAGTTTATTTGAATAATCCCATGTAACCTCTTGCCTATGTTTTATGCCATATGTTTTGTCGATATATGCTATTATAGAACCTTGGGGTAGAAGACATCATATTATTGTGTTATTGAACCCTAGGGTAGTAGATTTTATTTGTATTACTCTGTGTTTGTTTCTTGTGAAGAAAAGGTAAGGTACATGTTATTGAACCCTAGGGTAGTAGATTTTATTTGTAACCCTAGGGACCCTACACCCAAGGGTCTGAATTACACATAAGTTTATGCAGGTTTACTTCTAACACAGAAGCTACGTCTAGTCCCTTTTAACTTGAAGGATTTCCACTGTTGTAAAATCTCCTTTACAATAATAGCACCAGACCAGTGTTACAAGTATTCTTGACTCTGACCACTCTTGGCTTAAACCAAGTATTCTTTCGAAAGCCTTTTCAGGCCAAAATTGTTTCCTATTAAAACTAAGGCTGGTAACCCACCAGACTTTACACAATAACTAATTTGAAAGAGTGAGGTACAAGAGTGTCTAACAGAACTTAATGTATAAAGGATTTACATGAAAATGAACAAATACACTAAGTTTAGAAAAGATAGAAGGGCCAAGGTCTGCTAGGAGCAAAACAAAAAAGAAGGCCTTTGTCTTTAAGAAGTAGGAAGAGATTAAGAGAATTTCTGATCATAGAGAATGAGAGTTCTTAGTAGGCATCTTCCTTTGAAACGTGAATCCTTCAATCATATATAGGTCACTTGAGATGACTGTTGCTGATCTTGAAAGGAGATATGAACGTTGGAAATCTTTTGAAGGAGTTTGCTTTGAGCACATGTACCAGATTTTTTATAATCCGAAGTGATATGCAAGAGTCTAGTAGCTAGAGACTTCAACACTTGCATGAGTAAGGTACTCTTTAATATGTTCAGAGAATATGATTGTAACTGACACATAAGCTGTCTTGGTTTAGCTTTTCTGACTTGCGCAGAGTTGTTATGTTGAGTACTTTGAAAAATTGTATTGGCTGCTCTACTAATTTGTCTTTTATCATTTTTGACGATAAGTACATTTTCTTTAAAAGAGTTTGACTTCCAATGCATCATCAAATTAGTTCCCAAAATGTTGTGTTTTGTACTTTGAGGTAACATTCTTATTGACGATTTTGGATCCCTAAAAGTATGAAGTATAATTCTATTAGATCATAGGACTGAGAGTTCTTAAACTAAACTTTTTCGTTAAAGTTTAAATTTAGAACAAAAGTTAGAGCGACCTGGTGAATTGAAAACCTTAAAAAGCTGGCTCAGGTAAAAATTAGGGTAAACATCTTAGCAAAGTAACTAAAATTCCTCATGCAAGCATAACGGGACCAGACTAGGGGCATAAAGACTATAGATGAATTACTTTCTCAAAAGCAAGATCGAAGGATAAACTCATCGTCATAATACAGGATCAAGATTCTTACTGTTCTAAGGGATTCACTAGAGAATCTGCAAACCCTCCTTACGTCACCCATTACCAAGCTTTTGACCACATTTATTTCTTTTTTTCATGCATCTGATTTCCTTTTTTCTTTTCCCGTACTTGATTGACTAGCATGAATAAATTTGATAACTTTTCAATACACATTTATACATGAGTTTCATTAATGTGACAAAACATGTGTTTTAACAAAATAAAACAATACAATAATAATTATTTTAAAAAAGGGAAAGTCGTGGGAGCGAGATGTTTTTGTTATCTGTTAACACTTCAGACAAGCATCATAAGGACTGAGACACAAACATGCTTTGAAGATAGAGTTGCCTTGTTTTTTCCGTTTCATCCATGAGTATAACCCCAAAATCTGTAAAGATTGCAGTTCTAAAGGTTTCTCCTCAGATTTAAACTTGGTTTTAAATTTCTTATCATCGAAAAGACACCATTCTAATTTCCTGTCACCAAAAATGGCACCGTTTTAATTTATTATCACCGAAAATGGCACCATTTTAATTTTTTTGTCGCCAAAAAGAGCACCATTTAAATTTTTTCACTGAAAAAGGGCACCATTTTAATTTTCTATCATCGAAAAGGGCACTATTTTAATTGTGTATCGCTAAAAATGACACCATTTAAATTTCCTAACGCCAAAAAATACACCATTTAAATTTTTTGTTGCAGAAAAAGGCACAATTTAAATTTTCTTGTCACCAAAAAGGACACCATTTTAATTTCCTGTCACAAAAAAGGACACCATTTAAATTTTGTCACCGAAAAGGGCACCATTTTTATTTTTTGTCATTGAAAAGTGCACTATTTTAATTTCTTGTCATTGAAAAGGGCACTGTTTTAATTTCTGATAGTGGTTATCCCAATATAAAAGAGCTTTTGGCCCTTTATCTAGGTGAGTGATACCATCGTAGTGATTTTCAACGCGGTGGAGAAATGAGAGGAAAAGAAGAATTATTCAATTACATACACTCGTCAGCTCGTAATGTTATAGAGCGCACATTTGGTATTCTTAAAGCTAGATTTCATATTCTGAAAGATATACGAAATTATCCGTTGCGGCATCAAATGTTGATTCTACATGCATATTGTGCATTGCATAACTATATTAGGATAGAAGATAGAACTGATAATTTATTTACAATGTATGGTGAAGACTATTTATAATTTTCAAATGAAACTTCAACCACCATCCAAGAAGGTTTTGTTGTAGACATGATTTATAACAATGCAATGATTCAATTACAAGAATCAATTGCTAATAGCTTGTGAAATAACTATAATGCGACTCATCACCGAAGACAAGAAATTTGAATCATTGTAACTATTTTGTAATATATTTAAAGACAAACTCATTTGCTCTCATCTTAATATTACTTTAAATTTTTGTCATAAAATTTATATGATGCATATACTATACAATACTGTCATATATATATATATATAAGATGTATATCAATTAATTTTAATTAAAAAATATTTGAAAAAAATTTAAAAAATGAAGTGCACTTGAACAACTTTTTCAGTTTTCTGATTTTTCAAATTAGAAAACTGTCACATCATCTAAACAGATTTTCAAAATTTTTCTAGTAATTCCAGGAAATGAAAATTTTGAAAAATAAACAAAAAACTTTTCCTAAAAAACTAGAATAATTTTCTATAACTAAACACAACTTTAACACCTTTTATAAAAAATGGAATATGTTAATAAAATATACCTCAAACTAACCACGATTAAGTGTTTAGTGTGGGATGTAAAGTTTTTCAAACCTTTGGGCGAGATGTAACTTACCTTGTTTTTTAATATAAATTTAAGTAACTCATTTGATTTGTTTCCTAGCATGTTTTTTAACTTTTTGCACTTGCCCCCTTCATTGTCTTCAACTAATTCCAATATGTTTTTCCATTGCAAAATTATAAAGGAAAAAAAATTGATTTGGTTATAAGCTTAAAATATATTTTTTATCCTTAAAATTATTTTAAAATTATTAAAAATAAAATTGTTGAGTTTTTAATGATTCACAACTTTCTTTAACATCGATATCATAGATTAACAATCAATTGAATATTTCAAAGCTATCTTAATAATCATTAATTAATTTTTAACTAAAATACACTTATTAATATAGTAGTATAATTTTTTATAATCAAAATAACAACCAATGAAATATATCTAATTAAGTAATAAGTGAGGAAAAATTAAGTGGAGATGATAGGATAATGAGTTAATAAACTTAAGGATAAATTTGAGAAAATACTATAAGTTTTAAACAAATTTAATAATTTTGATTTAATTAATTATTTTTTAATAGTTAATACAAATGATTTAGATAAAAAGAGTTTATATTAAAAGATTGAGGTAGATAGTATGTGAAAGAAAAAAAAAATCATAGATATTTAAATCATTACATAATTCACATTTCAAAAAATTACATCTCGTCCAAAACATCTAACCTTGCTGGATACTCTTCTCTTCTCTTCTCTGCTCTTCTCTTCCATTGTTCATCAGAATGAGTTCGGACTCTTCTCGCTCGTTAGGCCCTAATATCAAACGAACACTCTCTAAGAAAAAGAAAACTACCACCAACCAGAAAACTCTTGGCGTCGCATGGGGTTCTAAATCCCTCTCTTCTTCCTTCTCCCATTTCACCAGGTTTTTCTCTTTCTCTTAATTACCCCATGAATTGTCAATTTCATATCCGTTTTTAAAAGACTCTGTAAATGCAGTTACATGTCGGAGAAGAATCGGAAACTACACAATCAGTTTGACGCCGAGGCTTCTACCTCTTCGCTTAGTGGCTCCAGTTCTGGGAAGCCCGTATTCAGCGGAGTTTCAATTTTCGTTGATGGTTTCACCGTTCCTTCCAGCCAGGTTTATCGTTAATAATTTGGTTGAGAATTGAGATTATCATTCCTTGTTTTTGGGATTAAGTGTGGCAGTTAATTGTAACTTTGAGTCGGTTTAGTCAAAACAAAGGGATGACATGACCTTATCATCAACATGCTTCAGGAACTGCGAAGCTACATGCTAAAGTATGGTGGAAGATTTGAGAATTATTTCTCAAGACATCGTGTGACACATATAATCTGCACTAATCTTCCCGATAGTAAAGTTAAAAACCTTAGGTTTGATTTCATGTCCTTCTTTAACTCGTGAGATTTGACTCCTACCTGTGCCTTTGCATTGCTTTAATTTATTTTAATCATTGGATGGTCCAATACAGAGCCTTCAGTGCAGGCTTGCCAGTGGTGAAACCTGCTTGGATTTTAGATTCTGTTGCCGCTAATAGACTCTTGAGCTGTAAGTTTTACATTTCTTATTCACTTGTATTGATTTTGTTTTCTTTGGAAAATTATTTACTTTGCATTTTTGAGAGGAAGAAAATGACGAGGAAAGCAGATGGAATGAAAATGATATGGTAATATTTTGTTTGTTTTGGAGTCATAATGCTTCAAGTGATTCACCTTTTACTTTGTTAGGGGTTCCTTATCAACTTGACCAGCTTGTTAATAACCAACCAAAACTGTCAGCCTTCTTCACCTTGAAAAGTAGCAAAGTGGCCGAGGATGATTTTACAGATGGCCTTTGTCAAGTAGAATCAGACATTGAACATTCATCTATGAGGGTGGACCCATCAGATTCTGAGGATAGACACTCATCCAAATTTGGGGAGATGATTGAATTTAAGGGGCAAACCAGTACTGAATCTGATGATATTGTCCCCGAGAATACTAATGCAATGATGACAGAAGAGCTGACTAGTGTTAAATGCCATGAAAAGCATGCAGGAGGAAGTAATGCTGCTACTGAAGATGAGAGAAATGCCGAGAGTGAACCTGAGCCTTCTACATCAGTTAGTACTCCATGCTCAGGTGATCAGAATGGAAAAGAATTTTCAAGTTCTTCAGCCACTAGGTCTTCTAAATTGCGTCATTCAACTCTTACAGGCCCTAACTTTGTGGAAAATTATTTCAAGGTATAGTGAAATTGGAATAATTTTGACTTTTATATTCCTTGGCAGAATGGTGAATTTATTGTAGGTGGCCAACTTTATTGTCATTTTTATGTGGTTGTATAAGCCATCTGAATCTCTGGTTGCATTACTCTGCAAATATACTGGAAATCAAACATAAGAGTCAAGGATCATTATTTATTACATCAAAAGATAACACCTCTGAAACTTCAATAGATAAGGTGGATGTAGTGATAGCCCCGTGCATCACTATCACATTTTGTATTTGCCGTATCAGTGAAAAAATAAAACAAGGACTAAGAAAGCTGCTGCTTTGGGTGTGTGGGAGGTAGGGGTAAGGGAGGAGAGAATGTTGATTTTCATGTAATTATGTAAACGTACCTGTGAATACTAGTATGATATTTATTTGCTCATTGCTTTACTTCTACACGATTTCCTGTCTTAGACGTTCATAAATTTTTTTGCCATTGTTATTGTACTGAATCTTTAATCCAGACAGCGGATGACATTTTTTGTTTGCAATATCCTGACTGAAGTTCGGTATATGCAGAGCTCACGGCTTCACTTTATAGGAACCTGGCGGAATCGGTATCGAAAGCGTTTTCCCATGTCTACTGGGTTTAACAATGAAAATTCTAATGTTAGTGCCTCTGCTTTTTCTCGTAAGTCAGCCATTATCCATGTTGACATGGTAAGGTTTATATGCAAGGATGTTGGAAAAATTGTCATTGTTATTTTCCGTTTTAGATTTTGGTTAGTTATATCCTTTAACTCTATGCTGCGACAGGACTGCTTTTTCGTTGCAGTGGTTATCAGGAACCACCCTGAATTGTTGGACCAACCTGTAGCTGTATGTCATTCAGATAATCAAAATGGAACATCTGAGATTTCCTCTGCAAACTACCCAGCTCGTAGTTATGGTTGGCTATATGCAAAGTTATATTACTCAGTCAGCTATATTACTTGTTTACGTTTTTTGGTATGTAACGTGTGTGCTTTTGATCATTTACTAGGTGTTAGGGCTGGTATGTTTGTTCGAGATGCCAAGGCTCTTTGTCCCCACCTTATTATCTTTCCATACAACTTTGAAGCTTATGAGGAAGTAAGGAGCAGTAGATGTCTGTAGTTGAATGACTTGTTAAGTAAAAGCCAGAATATTTTATTTTCTACCATCACATATTCTTTGTATTTTTCCTCGTTTAATTCTTGGACAATTTGCAGGTGGCTGATCAATTTTATAGTATATTGCATCAGCATTGCAACAAAGTGCAGGTCTTTTATGGTTTGATTTGACATTCTTTAAATGCATAAAGGTTTTAGTTGACTTTCCTGAAGGCTGTAACTGTTTCTTGATGCAGGCTGTAAGCTGTGATGAAGCATTTTTAGATGTCACAGATTCAGAGGTTGATGATCCTGAGGTTTTAGCGTCATCAATTAGAGAAGAGATCTACAAGACCACTCGTTGTACAGCTAGTGCTGGTATAGCTGAAAATATGCTTATGGCTCGTATTGCTACTAAAACTGCAAAACCAAATGGTCAATATCACATAACTACAGAAATGGTATGTTCTGGAGTCTTTTTTTTGTTTTAAATTTGTAAACACTTGTTTTATAATTTCCCCAACTTTTATTTGTGGAATGATGGACGTATCATGTTAATCTTACTGCAAGTCTTACATCTTTTTTCTTTGTAAGTAAATCTCCTGTATTTTATGTGGCAGCTATAAGAGTGTCTGTTCCAGGAATTTTATAATGAAATTTCTTGCTTTCCTTAGAATATCTGCAGATTGATTCTGATTTTTGCTTTGTAGTGATACGCCAGATTTGGTCCCTTTATGTCTTTTGTTGACCAAGAAGTTGTATTACTGTAGATAATCTTTTTTTAATAGGAAAATGTTAGTTGGTTTGTTAATTTTTGTTACCAGAGGGAGTTGAACCTGTGACCTCTCCCTTCTTCTATTTTCCCTTCACTACTAGACCAACCTTATATTTCCAACCGTAGACCGTGTTGCTTTGGATTTTCAAAATGTCAGTGAAGTTAGTATCGGACGATTCACGATTCGATATGTCCGACACGTGTTGAGCTGCTGGTGATGCGAATTGCATGGCGTCTCATTTCTGTGCAAGAATGGCAGCCTGAATCAGATGAATCTGTGATTTGTTTCATCTCTGTCCAAGTCCTTTTTCCACAGGTTGCGTAAGAAAACAGGTCGGGTCATTTGCGGTCCAATTTGAAGAAAAGAAAAAAAAAGTTTTTTCCTGCTTTTTTTAATGTGAATCAAAACAGAAGATGCCAATTAGGTTTTTCCTTTTGCACCCAAGGCATGAGTTGAAGGAATATCCATTTTTTTATGGGAATCAAAGCCGAAGATGCCGATTAGGTTTTAAATGCTTATTGATATATGATTGGTTATGGTAAAATACTCCTAGGATGTGTTTGGATAGAGAATTTTTAGAATTCAAGAGAATTTTGAAATTGACAATATGTTTGAATGGCAAGGAATAATTAAGATTACTATAGAAGTCCAGTCCAACTTGACAATTTTTAGTATAAATGAGAGGAATTTCAAATGACAAATGTTGAAAGAGAATTTTAAAATTCCTCTTTTTTTGTTTGAATCATCTTATATTACCATGTATCAAGTATCTACACTTACATATTAGACTCTCTTTATAATCAGTCTCCATTATTAGTTTAACAATTCAAGCATTCTTAAATTCTTCATCCAACCAAACACACTTAAATTTAAGTTTTTCTATCATTATTCATGAATTTGGTCTTTTATATAGATATATTAGCTTTCTATGTTATTTATAATTATTGTTCATGAATCTTGTAATTCATGATATGATATAATTTAAGATTCAGAATATAGTCTTTCAGATTTGAAACTTGTATGCCGATTTGATAACCGTGGAAGGTGCTAATAGGTTTGAACATGTATTGAAATTGTCTGTATACTGTTCACCAGGAAGATTTTATGGTGTTTTATACTACATGTTTTCAATTTATATCTAACTTCGACAACATCTTAATGATCAACTTATTCCTTTCACTATCCAAAGTTAAAAAAATTGGGACACTTTTCCAAGTAAAATTACTTCTATTCTATGCAGCTTATGTATTTTGATATCATAGATGATTTGGAAAATGTGTCAATGTTTACCCTACTCTCTTTGTCACTTTTGGTTTTCCAGGTTGAGGATCATTTATGTCAACTCCCAATTAATGTACTTCCTGGAATAGGGTATGTTTTACAGGAGAAGTTGAAGAAACAGAATGTTTACACGTGTGGACAGTTGCGTATGATTTCCAAGGTTGTACTATTCATTCACTTTCTTAATTTATAGTTTCTTTTCATTTTTCTTGATATTCTAAAAGTTCAGTTTCTGTTCCTTTACTTTCTTCTGTAGTTGTTATAAGTGTTCTTTCTTTTGTGTTAAGACACTTTCTGTTGCCTTGACTCTGCGTAGGACAAGGGGTCTGACTCATGAATTTTGAATCCTTACTGAAATAGAATAGAGACTAGGGACAGAATATTTTTTTAACTTCATGGAAATTTGGAATTATGTAGAAGACATTTATCATCGACAATGAAAATGAATATAGCTAATTTAGCAGGCTTGAATTTGAGGAAAAAGTCTTCAAGAACTAGTTTTATTCAAGGATCTAGTTATGAACTCAAACTCATTTTTATATCACTAGACCCACTACTTAGTTCATTTAATTGCATTTTTACACTTATCCCTGTAGTTGAATGTATTGTGTGCCTTCTTTCTTTGCATCCACAGGCCTCACTGCAGAAGGACTATGGTCTGAAAACAGGAGAAATGCTGTGGAGTTGTAGCAGAGGAATTGATAACCGGTTAGTTGGGGCCTTTCAGGTAAGAAATATTAATCTTTAAAATCCAGACTTGATTCCTCATCTTTTTTATTTGAGATAATAATACTTTGGAATGCTGCTTTTAATTTTCCGACTCAAATGTTTTATATCCCTTTTTGCCCTCTGATGTCATTTCATTCTTTTCTGATAAGCTTGTGTTTTAGATGATATTATTTATGCTTCTGTAGGAAAGTAAGTCTGTTGGCGCTGATGTTAACTGGGGTGTGAGATTCAAAGATATAAAAGATGTCGGTATTCTTTTACACCGTGTTTCTTATTTTTATATTTCTTTTTACCTTACAAATTTATAAAACAGAATCATTCAAAATTTAACATAAAGATTATTCCAGTGTGAACACTTCCTAATAAACCTTTGCAAGGAAGTCTCATTACGACTGCAATGTTGTGGAGTGCAGGGGCGCACTTTTACTCTTAAGGTATTGGTTGACATTCATTTTGATAGATAATTCTATATTATAGTTATACAGATAGATATCAGCTTTGTGATTTGGATGGTGGTGAGCTTCTTTTCATGTCTTTTATTATTTCTGCAACCGTCATGTATTATTATCTATCACAATATGTTTCTTATATCTTCCAATTCTACAAAATTTAAATTTGTAAATATTCTTATTTATATGGTTTAGATCAAAAAGAGGAGGAAAGATGCTGCTGAACCTGCAAAGTTTATGGGCTGTGGGGACTGTGAAAATTTGAGTCATTCAGTAACGGTAAATATTGAAACATCAAATCTCTTTTACCACTTTATGTGTATATTACAAGTTTCTTTTTTCTGATTATTTGAAGGTCTTATTTTGTGGTTTTATTTTCTTATTATCATAGATTCCTCTGGCTACTGATAATGTGGAAGTACTCCAAAGAATAGTAAAACAACTGTTTGGATGTTTTTACATAGGTATCTTAACTCGGGCCTTGTTATACTTTTGATTTATAGCATATTTGGGAAAGCTTATTTCTGGCTTGTTTGTGGCATAGTTCTATCAGGAAACTCCCAATAATAAAAGCAATTTTTTTTGGAAATATGTTAATTCAAACTTGGATGGGTTCTGGTTCGCCAATTTTAATGGATCTATAACTAAACAGTATGAAACATGTTGGAAATCTAGATACATGGATCTTTTACTTTGTTTGCTTTTGTAAGTAATAGAGGTAATCTCTGTTTAGAAAATAGAGGAGGGGAGGTTTAAGAGGTTTAATAAATTAATTTACAAGAGTTTAGAAACAAGCATTAAACTTAAGTTAGGAATAGTTTAGCCATCACATTGTAGATTGTTTTCAAGAAACAAAAACTGCAGTTTTTAGGGTTAGTTACTTGAATCTATTGACCCCATTTCTCTATATTAAATTCGTTTCTCTGAACTCTTCTTGGCCTTCTACAGGTCTATGTTCCAACCCTTTCTCCCCAATAGAGTAAAAGATAACATAACATTGCTTTAATAAAATATAGAAGGGACATAGTGAAGTGTACAAGTGGAGTGAAATTTTTTTTATACTGGAGGGGAGAGGTAGAAAAATATAATCTATTTCAGGTCAATTTTTATTTTCATTAATATTCGGCCAACATTATTGATCAATTCTGCCAACTTTCTGATGAGATATGGACTATGGTTGCAATTTTTGGGACAATTGACAATGGAAACTACTGTAGTGGAGATACTCATCATATACGAAGTTCTGTTTTGGTAGGAGATACTCATCATATACAAAGTTCTGTTTTGGTAGATTATCTTTGTAGAATGCAATGGCAATGTGTTATTTACAGAGATAGAAAAGCCATTCATCTGCTTCCACTTAAACATTTAAGCTTTCAGAAGGGTTAATCCTTGTAGTATTAGAGTTTATATGGCTAAGTGGTAGTAGAGTACCGTCCCGGTACCTAATACTGGTACAGAGATATGAGATTTTTTCAAAAATCTAGGGTACTGGTATTTAATTAATAATGACTTAATTATGTTTTTAGTTCCTAAAAAGTTACTCAGTTTTATCATTAGTTCCTATAAATTTTTTGTCTAATATTAGTGCTTGAGAAGATTTAAGTGTTCATCATAGGTATCTGCCATTAATGTTTTTTCTGTTAACTGATGACGTGACAAACAGAAATGCCATGTCATTGTTGACATGTCATCATTGGCACGTCATTGGTTAGCAAAACATTAACAACAGGGACCTATGATGAACACTTAAATCTTTTCAAGGACTAATATCAAACATTTAAAAAATGACAAAACAAGACAACTTTTCAGGGATCAAAAACATAATTAAGCCAAATTTTATTAATTGTGAAAGGAAAAGTTGTACTACATTCATATCTTAATATAAGACTCTTATCTAATTCATGCATATTAAGAAAATTGATTAATTTAGTTAAAATCATTAATTTTTTTTGAAATTTATTGTGACTTTCCAAAATTAACTTTAAGGTTATTAGGACTGATCATTCTTCCTTACTTATTCTTTCTCTACTTAATCCCTCTTTACTTATTATCTGATTATCATAAGAGAAATAAACGATCTAATTAATATATTTTATTTATTATTATCTTGATTCCAATAATAGCTATACATTAATAAAGGGTATTTTGGTCAAAAAATAATTAATGATATGGAAATTTAAAAGAGAATCTATATTAAGGGACACTTTTTTTTGAAAAATGGTTTTATATTTAAGAACAAATATAGTATTTGTTATTATTTGTCAAAAAAGTTATTTTTAATTAATAATTTAATACCACCTTTGATCCTTAATATAAGAGACAAAGGGCAAAAACACACACCAATATTTGCAATAATTATGTGAGAGAATCAAGTTATTTCCAAGAATATGTTAATTAAATGGTTAACATAGGGAGATATGACTAAGTAACTTTTGTTCTCTTTCATATTAAATAAGGGGTGTGAATGAAATGCATCATTAATTTACCTAGAAACATGTAATTGTCTCATATTCAAGACAAAAAAATAGATCTTTTATTTACCTCTTATATTCAAGATCAAAGGTAGTAGTTTGTTACTCTTAATTATGTTTTTGGTCCTGAATAGTTGTCTAGTTTTGTCATTAGTCCCTATAATCTTTTTTGTTTGATATTAGTCCCTTAAAATATCGAAATGTTTGTCACAAGTTCTTGTCGTTAATGTTTCGTTAACCAATGATGTGTCAGTGATGACATAGCATTTCTGTTTGTTACATTATCAGTTAACAGAAAATATTAACGGCAAGGACATATGACAAACATTTAAATTTTTTTCAGGTGCTAATATCACACAAAAATTTATAGGGACTAATGACAAAACTAAATAACTTTTCAGGGGCCAAAAATATAATTAAGCCATTAATAATTATATGATGAAAAATGTTAACAAGGACCCTTAGGGTACTGGTTAAGGAAGTAAAAGTAGAAAGTTTGATTTAAAAACATTATTAAAACTCACCCACCCTTATTTCTAGGTAATCCTCATACATTTTCCGATAAAAAAGGATTTTACTTTTATTTCTTTAAACAATGTTCTTAGAACACTAGTTAATAGAACCCTTATATAATTAATTAATTAAATCAACGCAAACCAGATGAGATTGCATAAAAGATAAAAACAAATCATAAGTCATAATAATACACCACATTCAAATAGATTATTACGTAGAGCACTGTATCTAAGAGAAACTGCACTGCTCTTGGTGAATTTTTGGTAATGAAAACCCTAAACTTGCAAAACTGTCATGTTTAATATTTTTTATCACCGTAATAAGCATGGTAGTTAGGGATGGGAAACATACAATTTTAGGTGCATTTATGATAATACACTAAAGTTGGTAGGCAATGCCTTCAAATTAAAAGGGTGCATAGAAGAAATAGATGTAGGGGATTATTCCCCCCCTGGCTTGATATAGCTGTTTATAATAGAATTCTAACCGATTATTTTTAGTTAGTTGGTTTATTGTTGGGTTGGGAATTAGATAGCAATTGTATTAGGAAAGGGATCCCATTTGTAATCTAAGGGGTCCCAATTGTGTGTCAGTTAGTTAGTTGATTCAGTAAAGTGTTTACCATAAACCCTAAACACACATTGATGTACAATGTGTATGTGTGTGTACACTATACATCAGCAAAATAGCCATTTATTTATTCTGCAATTTAAATGTTGATTATAGACATAGAAAAAGGAAGAGGTGTCTGTCTATATATATATATATATATATATATATATATATATATATATATATATATATGCTTTCCCCAAATTAGAAGGTAGTGAAACAGATGGAATTTGAACAATTTTTTTAATAATTTATGTAAATTTTATTTTCAATCCATTAGGTTTTCTTTATTCCACTCAATCATCCATTGGTTAAAAAGGTATATTGGATGAACCAATATCCATCCAACAAAAAAAACATTCCAATCCATTTAATCCATTAACCATAGTTAGATGGGTTTGATGGTTATGGGTTAAATGCATTTAATTGCCATCCCTATATGATGGTATTTTCTTGAGAAAACTCTATCTGGTCCTCCCAAAATTTTAACTGGACATCAACTTAGTTCTTGAAAGATTTTGGTTACCAAATAAGTATTCCAATGATTAATTGGTCTCCATGTTAGTACTCCGTCAGTGACTAGGCTAATGGAAGTTGACATGGCACATTAAGTGTTGATGTGACGTGTGTGGCAACACTGTGGACCATAATTGCTAAGACACATGCCACATCAACAATAGTGGCTCGTAAGTGCTGAAGTGGCACATGCCACACCAGCAATGCGGGCAATAAAAAGGTGTCACGTCAGTGTTTAATGTGCCATGTCAGCTTTCGTTATCCTAATCGCTGATGAAGGACTAAAGTGGTGTCCAATTAATCTTTGGAAAATTTATTTGGTGACTAAAATCTTGAGGACTAAATTGGTGCCTACTTACTCTTTGAAGGATGAAATATAGAGTTTTCTCCATTTTCTTCCTTAACATGTTACATAGTGTTTTTGCCCTTGACATTTAGATGGTGATCCATGTATGTTAAGTTCAGATTTGATTGGGTATCTTAACATCTTCATCTTCTCTTGTTGATTTCATATAGATGTCAAGGAGATTCGAGGTATTGGCTTGCATGTTTCCAGGCTAGAAAGTGCAGAGTCTTCTAAGCAAGGTATCTGACTATCTGTATTATTCTATGTGAAGCATAACAAGGTGTGCTGTAATAATATATTATTTGGCCTGTTACTGAACTTAATTAAGACCTTGGTTTTGAAGTTGAGATCTGCTACCCTGATGTTCTTCATCTTTCCATCCTTCTGTCCTGTACTCTAGATAAATTGTACTGCTTTTCTATGATTTTGATTTTTTTTTCTTTCATATAATTTCTCTGTAGTTGCCTAATGTTAATTATTTCATGAAGGTACACCAAAGTATTCTTTGAAATCATGGCTTACTTCAGGATCTGCAAGTATGGAAAATCAGAAATATCCTATGGGTAATGGAAAATGTTGTCAAACTGGGTTACTATTATATTATTTTGATGATTTTTGCTGCAATATATATGATTTTTTTGTGTTCATTTATAGATTTTGTTGTGTTTAATGGAAAAATGTATAATGGTTCTTTCTTTCTTCAGGTTATGACAATCAGAATATGGATGGCACTTCCAATTGTGAATGCAGAGATTTACAAGGGTCTTCAGTTCAAATGGACAATAAAATACCAAATAACCAATCTAGTTTGAATTCTATTTCAACACCTCCTCCTTTATGTAACCTTGATGTGGAGGTTATAAGGAATCTTCCCCCAGAAGTATTTTCAGAATTAAATGAAATTTATGGAGGGAAGTTAATTGATTATATTGCCGATAGGAAAGACACAAGTGAGAGTTCTAGTCCTTTAGGAAACTCATTTTCGGAGCAAGAAGGTAACATTTTCTCTGTTTCATTAGTGTAAGTGTAACTACTTTGGACAATTACTATACTAAGATGTACCAAATTGGCTAGAAATATGGTTAGTATACTTCTTATAAGGCTTGTGGCAGTCCTCAACTCATGAGCCAATTTTTGAAATAAGTTTGGACCTCTCTTTTCTAATATGGTATAGAAGCCTAAAACCAACCATAAATGTTGGACCATCGACAGTCCAATCTTGTAGGATTCACACACCAGATGTCAAGTTCTGGTTGTGAAGCATGTGTGTTAAGATATCTTACATTAGTTAGGAGTATGACTAATATTTACAATTCATGAACTAGCTTTTGAGCGGGTTAGGCTTGCCATTTCTAATATCACACATACTTTCAAATTGTTTTTGTTGGCAGCAATGAACAAGGAAGAGGAAATGTCATGTTCTGAGCCGAATCCTCTAAATGAGTTGTTATCAAACAATAAGGTATTGATTTTCTATGGTTAAATTATAACTTTGGTCTCTAAACTATTTGATAATTAATAGGTAGATTCGTACACTTTTAAAAGTTAAAACTTGTAATTAGGCCCTTGATTTACTTAATCATTTATGGTTGGGTCTTCATCAACATTGCCATTGAAGTTTTGTTAAGTGGGGGGACCTAATTTCAAATTTTGAAATAGTTGATGGACCTATTTAAAAAATTAGACATTTGACTTAATCCCTAAACTATTTTGAGATTTGTAATTACGTTTCTCTGCAATTAACGAAACCTTAACGGAATGTTGACAAAAACCCAATTACAAACAATTAAATAGTTTTGGGACCTAGTTACCCGTTTTAAAACTACAGGGACCCACCTACAAATTTCCAAATGGTTTAAGGACTAGTGGTATAATTTAACCTTCCCTATTTTTTTTATTATATCTTATGATATCTTGGATGATTTCTTAGGAGTGGTTTTCATATTTTGTAACATTCTTGATCTTTTTCCTTATTTGATTGGGCTTTAGATTCTATTACTAACAGCATAAATAGGGGTTTAGAGCTTTGTCTTTTGTTTCACATTGTTATGCACAAATGAATAATTAGTATTTTTATTCCCTTCTTTTCTCCTCTCCTACCTAAATCTCCATATCTCAACTTCCATGTACAGTTGATCAAATTATAAGGTTGAATATTGAACCCACCCTCCATTCCTGTTTGTAGTATCAGTTTATGTAACTTATTTTGCTGACTTATCGCTGTTGATACTACTGTTACAGTCATTAAAATGGAACAAATATCAGTTTGTTCTTTTGCTTTTATTTGTACTTAAAGTAAATTAGCAACACTTACAGTCATTAAAATGGAATAAATATCATTTTTTTTCTTTTATTTGTATTTATTGTAAGTTAGCTTTTACAGTCATTAAAATGTTTTATTTAGGAACATATACCATGTTTTACTGCCTGAGAATGCAGGATGAACCAGGGAGAGGTGAATCAGTACCAGGTTCAGCCCACCATTCAAGTTTTGAAAAAGATGATTTGTTGCCTTCTTCTTTGAGTCAAGTTGATGGTTCAGTTTTTCAACAATTGCCTGAGGATTTGAAAGCTGTCATTATTGAGCAGCTTCCTGCACACAGGAGACCAGAGATTTGCTCAAATTTAGCTGTGGTCCTTCCTAGTGAAAAACATCAGGTGCCAGTAGGCGTTGAAACTTCTGAGAATTATCCTGGATCAAGTTATCATGAAAATCTGTGGGCTGGAAATCCTCCAAATTGGGTTGGGAAGTTTAAAGTTAGCAGTTGCTTAATATTAAATAAACTTGCAGAAATGTATTGCAAATCAGGGCTGACTAGCACATTTTCTTCAGTTTTGCATCAAACTATATCTGAAATCTATGAGCTAAATCTGCCCCATCAGATATCCGATGAAACTTTGAACCTTATGTGTGAGCTACTAAAGCAGTATATCAAAATGAAGATAGAAAGAGACATTGAAGAGATTTATATTTGTTTTCGGCTTCTAAAGAGGTATTTTGATATTCCAAGTTGATATGGTACTCTGATATTAGGTTTATTGTTTTTCATACACAACCATGTGCATCTTTCCTTGGTTTCTCCCTACGGAAATGCTATACATATCCGATTTGTTTTTGGATAGTTCTTTAGTGATAATGGAGGTTGTGCTTTAGTCGACGTAATGGCCAAAATGGATCAGAAGTGAAGTTGGTTTATTCATGATATACTGTCTTGTATATCTGGCTAGACCCATATTCAGTGAAGCTAATGTGAAATTGGTGATCTGGTAAATTCTTGAGAATTTGGTGCTAGTTTAAGATTTTGATGAGTAACCTTCAGTCTTTCTTACACAATCATTAGAAAATAATGTGCAAAGTCATGGTTGTATAGTCATGGTAATTTTACTTGCTCTAGATTCTTATTATTTTCTGGCAAGCTTTTGAGTAACTTGGAATACATTTTCAGGTTTGCAGCGAAGTCTCAATTTTTCCAACATATGTATAGTAGCATAATTCCTTACCTTCAGGTATACCTTCAGCATACTTCTTTTACCAGCTGTTTAGGAGGTATGTAATGGGGCCTCTGAAACAGATTTTAAGGGATATGTTCCCAACAAAACAGATTTTAAGGGAGCTGGTATTTTTAGTCTCAGTTCAAGTTTCTGTAAATACAGAATTAATCTTTCACCATTAAAACAGTGTGTGTTTTAAAACTGTCCTAACTACCTACTTCCTTCCCTTTCCTCCTTCTATACACTTTACCGAACCTATCAGATTGGAAGCTTTTGTGGTTCTTTGATGTGGGATTTCAATTTGATGTGTATATGCAACGCATAATCATGTTTTAGAATTATAAATATACTGTTGGAAATGTGTGTTGTTATGTCAAGATTCATTGTGAACATCTAGGGTTCAGTGTATCGTATAAATATCATGATTAGGAAAACAAGTGAACAGTCAAATTGATCTTTGAAAAAATTGGTGACCACCAACTAGGTCTTTCAAAGATGATGATTACTAAATAAGTTATGCAAATATTGATTTGACCATCATATTGGTCATTAGACCCATTTTTAGTAGAAAGAATTTACTGACCAATATGTTGGTCACTTTAATCTTTTGAAGGACTTATTATTTGGTGACCATCATCTTTTAAGGACCTAGTTGGTGACCATCATCTTTAAAAGACTCAGTTGGCGGCCATTATTGAAGATTAATTTTGACTGTTTACTCTTATAGTGTGTTTAGATGAAAAATTTTAGAATGCTAGATTTGTTAAAGTAATAATTTAGTGTTTATAAAAGATGTCTAATATGAAAGTATTTATAAAAGCTAATATAAGATGATTTAAACAAAAAAGAGGAATTTAAAAATTATCTGTGTCATTTGAAATTCTTCCCATTTAATTAATACTAAAAATTATCAAGTTAGAATTCTATAGTAATCTTAAAATTCATCCTGGCCATTCAAACAAATTGTCAATTTCAAAATTCTCTATCCAAACATAGCCTTGGGAAAATTGTATCTTTATACTGACTACATCTTTTTTATAAATATGGAGTTCGTGTAGTTGTATTGTTGAAAGGCATAATTTCAAGAATATGCTTCTGTTCTCTCTATTAATATATATTCTACTTTGACTCAAACTTTTTAGGCAGCTGTTGATGACAATTATGGAGGGAGTTTGTTCTTACCATCATAGTAACACTTATAACAGTCGTATTTTCCTTAACGGTACAAGGCAATGAGGTCGGATCCAATTCAGCAGTTGCAATCCGTCACTCTTGTGATGCAGGGTAGGTTTTGACTTTACTTTGATGACTAGACATTTTCTGCAGCGTATGTACTTATTGTAATGAATACTGTGTTTCTAGTCGGTCAATTAAAATTTATCATATGGATAATTTGCAATTTTATGTCACTTTGTTTGCATTGTACATCTTTCTCTTCAAAATGTATGAAATCTGTTGAAAGTTCCACATTAACTAAAGATATGACAAATCAATATAGTAAGGTGGGGGTAATCTTATGAACTAACTTTTGAGTTGAGTTAGGTCTGTTATTTTCTAATAAAATCTTTTGTCAGTTATTGATTTTACAAGATCTTGTTTGTGATGTTCAACTTCTATATTGACTTTTTTATTAACACTATTAATTTAGTTGTTTCTTGTATACCTCCTCTGCTGTTCTGTTCATTTAATCCTTTTTCTTCTCTTGTTTCAAGTCTCCTCGCTTGGTTATTGACTATTTAATTAATTGACTATTAATTATATTAAAACTTGCTGTCATTGCCACTTTGGTTTGATATGCAGTTTTTATTTTTCATAGGTTTATGTCCATTACACAGCAACCCAACAGCTTGCCATTTCATTCTCTGTATTTTCTAACTAACAGGTATTGCAGATGCAGTATGTTAACTCTTCTCCTTAATGATTTTGATTGTAAACTTGGTGGTTGCTTCTTCTTTGTTGTTTTACCCTTTTTAACTAGCGTTTGATCCTGATATTTTAATGTTACTTCTACTCTAGCATCATGAATGAAGACCATCTATAGCTGTAAGCGACACATGGCATTTTTGTCATAACTTTCTCACATCGATTCTTTATAATGCCACCACCTTTCCTCTTTGACCATTGTAGTGATAAATCTTGGCCGGATTATACTTTATACAGATTATCTGGATGTGTATGTTTTCTTACAATTAGAGAATTGAGATTTTTATGTCTGGCTGCGAGAACACTTGCATAACTATTGAATCAGTCATAATTGTTTAATTGCAGCTGGAAAGGGTAGATTTGGTCATGTTGTGACTGGCAAAAGAGGTCATTTGTCAGATATATGCACATACTCCACACCAAGTTACATATAGGTTTCCAACCAGTCCAATATTGGTACGCGATGAGGCAGATCCACACCTAACCTAAACCTGAAGCCCTCCTATGTATGCTAACCAGGTGGCTATCTCTATTCCCAAGTCTCTCCTTGGCGAAGTAACTAACATTCATGAAACCAGGTTCATATAGAGATTGGCTTCTCCGCTGCCTTTTACCACGCTGTGCTTGTGCTGCCCTTGTTTTTGTTAACTTATTACATAGGTTATTTTAATAATAACCGAGGTAGAATATAAATGATGGATTAAAAGATTTTACATTTTAAAAAGTCAATTAAAGAAAACCAGCAGGGATTCAGTACCATAAAAGATAGTCGTTCATAGAGGACCAGATGGCCTATTTATCTATATCATCGCATACGCTCTTAGGCCGCATAGTATAATAGATTTCACTAGACAGGTTCTACCAGCTTTGTTCACAAGTTTGGCTCTCCATGATACGTCCAAGTACTTTCTCCATGCATTAGTGTCACTAGATACCTTTTGTTTATCATTTAAATATATGTTAATTTATAATTTTACTATCATATGTTTTAAATTTATGTTTTTTTTTGGAACATGCGAATTTCTGACGATATACTTCAAAAATTTAACCATTTACGAATTGTCCTGGGTTTTATTGGTTTGATTGGGCATTAGTATCCTTTTGATATGACTCAATATTTAACATGTATCTTTCATTCAACTATATCATCAATTTTATTTGAAAACTTCAATCATTCTTTATTTACATTATGATTCTAATAAATGAATTTCTGTTTATGAATTTATATTATATAAATTCATCTATGTTTTATATGCATCAAAAACAAAAAAAAATGTTTTTAAGATAATGTAATAATGTACTAGATTCTAATCTAATTCAAAATAAAATATTAAAATTCACAATATTATAAGCATTATATAAAAATAAAAAATGCTTAAATATAAAATAAAGAAAATCATTATAAAAGTTTAATTTTGATAAAACACTAATTATAAAAACATGAATGCACATAAATGTATTCAATATTTAAATAGAATTAGGTTAAAATAAGCATAAGTCTATGCATGTGTCTCATTTTTAATTTAGTCCCTAAACTTATACTTATTTGAGTTCACATATGTCCAAAACTTTTTAAACACGTCTTTGATGTCAGTGAGTTATTAAACACCGTTAATTTAGTAGCAACGCACACTCATTAACATGCTTTATTGAATAAGCTGAAAGAATTCAGTAATATAACGAGTTGGGACTGCTGACTTTACATACATATGTTCTCATGATCATGTCATAATGGCATTTTGGTTATATTTGACTTCCTGCATGTCACTGTTATAATATTTCCAAGGTTAAATTCATAATGGGTTCTTACTAATAGGTTTTGTTTCAATCTAGTCCATAACATTTTTTTTTTCATTTTGGTATCTTAATTATCATTTTTGTCCCCATTGTTTACTTTCTGTATAACTTTATCTAATCAATGTTAATCCGACATATGGATTCTGTTATCCAAAAAATCAATGTTAATCATCCGACATATGGATTTACGACTGATTAGTGTGGCATGGCGTTAGTTTAACATCAATCAAAATATTACAAATAAATAATCTATGTAACATTGGTTAATTTAAAGCCTTCAATGCTTAATCAATAATATTAGTTTTCTTTTTTAATTAACGACGGCTTTTGTCCGAAATAAAAATATTTTTAATTAATTAGCATCGTCAAAATAGTTAAACATTTCAGATGTGAAATTATTATATAAAAATTAATGTTTTTTAATTATTTATCGATCAATAATAGAATGACAATGGAAAAAGACTAATATGTATTATAAATTGGTCGGAGATATAGTTGTTTGTGTTTGGTAGCTTTTTCTAAGATTGGGTGCAAATGTGTAAAGGTAAATCTGAAGTCAAGACAGGGAAAGAAGGTAAACAATTTCTGCATAGTATCTGATAGTGTCTACTTTTGTGGGTAGGTGTTCTGTGTGAATGTGATAAGCATACCACCCCTCTCCCCCTTCAATGCATGTTTCCCAATATATATAATATCAAACCTTTGAAATTGCATAAAATAGTTTGAGAGTGTTTAAATCTAAACACGTACGCTTCAACCCACAGCATTCAAATTGTTATTAATGGAGAGGGAAAACATTTCAATAGTCAAAGTAACAATATACTACATTAAATCAAAGAACTAATGTCAAAGAATAATTTGGTAGCTTAGGTAATCTCAATAGTAAACTGAAATAAATCAGCAGATTCAAAGCTCACATCCACCAACTAATTGACTTATTCCTAATATTTTATATAAAGTGTACAAGCCATAAATTTCCTTCAACAGTCAATAACCCGTGTTCAGTTTTCTTTACGTTTTAAAATACTGCATTTTTCTCCATTTCCTTATTTTATTTCAAGACTTGAGATTAAGGAGGAGTATTTGTATTTGGTCATTCAAACCCAAAATTCAAAGCAGAAAAAGAATAACATTCCAACACCGCCATCTGCCACAGGGACAAAAGTCAAAGAACAAAAATGCCTTAACTTCTTCAATCTGTGATTATATAAAGCATGCTCCATAGTTGGAGTCCAAAGCAAAAATGAAGGGTTGTTCTCTACTAGCAGTGGCATTTTATCTCATAATTTTGTTCCTCTTACTCTCAATAAAAGTTGAGGCAGTGAGAACACTCAAAGATGATTCTGTTCAGTCCTTCATAATTAGTTCAATAATCAACCGTGCTTATTCTGGCCCAAGCCACAGAGGACGCGGTCATTGAAGACACTCGATTTCAACCACATTTTATATCTTCTTTTTTTTGTCTATAGCTACCTAAGCAAAGGTACAAAGGATTGTTTCATTAGCAGATCTAAATCACTAAATTTGATTATACAATGTTATTTCCCTGCTTAAGTGTCTAATATACGAGTTACTACCTTAATCAACGTTTGCCTTCTGTCTTTCTGAGTTCAAAAACTGCGAAGCATGAAAGGAACTCGTTATCATTATTGTTTTTTCTGTGTGAACACAACGATTTTTATTTTCTCTTGACTGCAATGTATGTCTTTATTTTAGTTATTCCATAATAATGGAATTACAAATAACAATGCCATGGCAAGAGAATCAGAAAATAAGAAAAAATGAAGAAAAAGATTGTTTAGGAATTAAAAAGATGAGGTTTTTGTTGGTGAGATAAGAGGAGAAAGGAGAGATATAAAGATTGAGAGCATTCACATTTAATATTCTATTCTATGACATCACTATTTTAATAATATATCCCATGTCCATTGTAAATATTTATTTTTACATAATTTTTTCCCCGTCACTAATTTTTGCCTACAGCGACAAAAGTTATTTTGCAACCCTTAGTTCTAATAGTGTGGAAAGAGTCTTTGAAAAAAATTCTAAAATGAATTGTGCGCAAATATAATTAAACTTTTTGTATATCGAATTACCTGGATATTAAAATAACAAATTTTATCTTTTTACCCAGGAGGTCACGTAAGGAAACACCATTTTTACCCTTTTTTTACAATAATCTATTTAGAATGAGTTTGAAACAGCATATAACTAACTTATGAAAATTTATAATTTTCATACGTTGTTTTTGACTTTTTCCAATAAATTTTAAAGTTAAATTTATAATGTAAATCCTTATTTAAAAATAACTTATGCACAAAATTTTAATTAAGTTATGCAATCAAACATATCCTTAAAATAATTTCCATCTTACATTTTAACTTTTTAAATCAAGCTGCATATAAATGATCTTGAATTTATCCACCTTAAAAAATCTTGTCTTATCATGTAATAATTATAATTATAATTATATATTATTAGTAATTTATTTACTTATTCATAACACACTAATTTCAAATTTTAACTTTCAATTTTTTATTGTAAAATTTGAAATTAAAAATAGTTACACAGAGTAAGGGCGTTCGTGGATTAAATTGGATAAGTTTTGTAGTAAAAAATCGTTTGATCCGATTACAAAATTATAATGCGGGTTTGATTGGATTGGATGAAATAATATTTTAAATCTAATATAATCCGATCCAATTAAAAATGGTTTGGATTGAATTAGGTTATTCAATTTTTATATTTTTATTTGTTATTTAATTAAAAGGTAATAAGTAGATTTATTTCATTAGTAAACATTCGTTTTTATACAAAATAAAAACTTAAATAATAAAAAATATTAACCATAAAATTATGTTTGAATTTATGTTAAATCTAATAAACTTATAAATACATTAAAATATTAACACACATGTTTCATAGAAAGGAATAACTTTAAAAATAAATTTTGAAAACTAAATATGTAATGGAATTCCATAAATATATAAGTCACAAGTTTATTTTATTTTAAAAGTTTTATATATATATATATATATATATATATATATATATATATATATATAAAAGTTCGATCTAAATTGAATTGAATCTTGAACGTAGATTTAAAATCCAATCTGATCTAATAAAAAAAATCTAATCTAATTTTTTTGTTTGATTTTATAGCTTGCATTAGATTGAATCGGTTAATAAATCCCTCCTAAAATTTAATACTGTCATCCTTTGTTGTTTCAAAAAAATTGTAGAAAAAATAGTGAAACAATAACAATAAATATCTTCTTAAAGCAGTTTCACGTCATAAATCCTACTCCATTTTAAATTTTGTATTCCTCTTCTTCTAGTCCACCACGACTGTGATTGCTCACATGGATGAGATGATTCTGAAACCATGCTTCGTGCACCGCTTTTAAAGGCGTAAAATATGGAGAAATGCCTTTCATGAATAACAATACATCAGTTAAAAGTACTGATTAACTTCAATAAGGTCGATTTTCACTGTCCAAGATAGTCTTTAATTTTACTACTTGGAACTGCTACTTTAATCAATGAATCAATGAATTGAAACAGATCCACCACTTGACACGCAGATTACTCCATTTTTACTTCAAGTGATGCGATATACAAGAGGGATTACAATTTCAGTTTTACAGAATAATAATTAACAGAGAAAGAGCATTTAATTAAATGACTGTTGTTTTAAAGTGTTATCACATAAGTTCAAGTTTCTTTCATGCACCCAGAACCTCCTTATTATTCGCTGGTTTGGCTTCAACTACCTCTTATAAAAGCTGGAGAGCGACCCTACACAATTTGTGATCAAACTCAAACAAAAACAACAATGGCTGAATACATTAAACACGTCCTTTGCTTCGTACTAGCTCTAGCAGCTGTCTATGGCTGTGTGGCAGTTGAGTATGTTGTGTCCAACAATGCTGAGTCCAGAGTTGGTGGTAAGCTATTCTCAAAGAACCTAGGTGTAAATTACGCCAAGCAAACACTGAGCTCCGCTTCCGAGTTCACACTGAAACTCCTTCAGCAGAACACTGTTGCTGACAGGAAAAATGTCCAAAATGTGATTTTGATAGTTGAAAACATTGATGGGGTCGCATATTGTAGCAACAACGAGATTCATGTTAGCACAAGCTTCATTGAGAGATACCCTGGAGATCTAAAAAAGGAGATTACTGGAGTGATCTATCATGAACTGGCCCACTTATGGATGTGGGACGGAAACGGCCAGGCACCTTCAGGACTCATTGAAGGCATGGCTGATTTTGTGAGGTTGAAGGCTGGCTACGCAGGAGATCTCTGGGCTCTTCCAGGGCAGGGTCACCACTGGAATCAAGGACATGATGTCACAGCGAGGTTTTTAGACTATTGCAATGGTATCAAAAATGGCTTTGTTGCTGATTTAAACAAGATGATGAGGACCGGTTACAGTGAGAGTTACTTTGCTGAGCTGCTAGGGAAGCCGGTTACTCAGCTGTGGAGTGAATACAAGGCAAAGTATGCCATCAATTAGACTTTTTCTAGTGCGTGTTTGGTTTCACGATTTATTAATCAGGTTATATTATGTGTAAGCAACAAAATGTGCTTTGTGTTGCACCTGATTTATCAGGTTGGAAAAGTAGAAATAAGTGTAACCAAATACACCCTTAATTAGTTTTCCAGAATAAGAAGAAAATGTACTGAATAAATATACATCTCAATGAAACAGAAAAACGTTTTATACATGCATGTTGACAGTGAAACTGATATAGTTAACTGCTACCTGTACACCCTCAACCAAAATCTTCAGTTCAGGAGAGATAGTATTGAAGATCAATCACAGTACAGGAATATAGCAAAAGCTTGTGCAGACTAGAATTCCCGAATTGCTGAAACAATTTCAGCAATGCCTTCAAATTTTCTTCTATCTTTGAGAAGCATCTTACCCAAATTAAGTGCCTTCCGTTCACACGTAGCCCGCTTAATAGGATCGGTAATGGATTCAAGATCCTCGACATGGACCACACCAACGATTCTCCTGTCAAAGAAACAAGTAACTGAACGTGAATCCTTATCTAGACTGCCTAAAACAAGGACTACATTTAGAAGATATCAGGTGATTTAAGACTACCATATCACTTATGATCTCCTTCAACCAATGAATGTTTAATAAATATAAAAATTGATAAAGATTTAAAAAATATATAATATTATATTTATTGGTATGTATCATTTTGTAATTAATTAAAACTAATGATCTAAACTAGATAATATTTTATTTGAAGATTTGAAAATTTAGAAGGTTATGTGGCCTCTTGAATGTCTGATATGTATGTAGTCTTATAACATCATGTTCCCTTTTCTTTTCAATTTTTCATTTTTAGTTATGTCAGAGAGGAAAAGTGTGACCTTATCATATTAACAGCAGCAAATCCAAGAGTGTCATGAAACAAATCTGTCATGTATCTCTTCTGCGCAAGAAGCTGAACCTCGGGATTGTTATAAATTGCTGCAAGATATGCCTCACCAGCACCATTTCTGTGCTCGTCCCAAAGTGCAATGAATTTGCTGTAGAAAAGATTCCAAGTGTCCTCAATTGTCTGAAGAATCCACTCCTTATATCCCTGCATAACATCGCACTCTTATGGTTTCAGACAAATAATACCACTCTTTCCCCTTTCAATACTATAAATTTACATATTAAGAGAATCAGAGGGTGGTAGAAGTTAGATTGCTATTAATTACAAAAAGATACAAGATTGTGACCAACAAAAACAATTGAACAGAAAGAAGAGGAGTGTACTTTTCGATCATTGGGTTGATTCGCTAGTCCATCTTGAGCGAAGAAGGCCAAGATCAAGTTTCCCAAGAAAGCACCAATGTCAAAGGCCATTGGTCCATAAAACGCAAACTCTGGATCAATTACTTGAGTTCATTGGGTTGTAACCATGACAGAACTAGTGTGTAGATCCCCATGAATAAGTGCCTGGGCCCTTTCTGAGAACCTAGTTGGAGGAACAAAATAAATAATGTTAGAAGCAGAGCAGTTGATCATATTACGGATAGAGTGAGGTAAAGGCAATAATATATACTTGGATTTGAGGTCAGCAACTTCAAGTTTGAGATGATTGTCTTGGCGAAGAGCCTCGGCATCAGCATCAAGGTAGGGAGAATTCCAATGATTGTATTCAGAAACTTGATAAGGGTGGGAGAAAACAACCTGCTCAGTATGGCTGCATAACGCCGCATTCCCACAAAATTTGGCAACTGAAAGTGAGATAAATCACATTCAAAGTAAGTAACAGAGAATTGCAATTGCATTTGCATTTGCATTTGAACGAAGTGATACGTACCATCCCTTTTATGATGGAAGGTGGATCGAGAAAGGAGAGAAGTGAAGAAGAGAGTGTTGGCGAGGAAGTGTGCCATGTGGGTGGCCAAGAGGGGATACTGAATGGCAGCGATCAAGCCATTCCGGAGGATGATGTGTGGGGGTTCCAGGTAGCGCATGGCGATGAGGGACATGGTGCGGTCGAAGTGATAAAGCTGTGGAACATGCTGAGGAGCCAAGCGACCCTGTTCTTGGAGTGCCATGGCCTCATAGTACGCTCTCTCCTTCGTGAGTGGCCATGATTCCCCTATGCAACGAATGTAGGGAAGAGCCTGTTTGATGATAATGGAATCCTCGGAGTTTGAGACCACGAACACGAAGTTAAGGTTACCGTCTCCGATCTCTTTGACGGTGATGTTGTTCTTATCATCCGCTAACTTGGAGGACAGAGCAGGGACGCTCTTTATGTACTCTATCACCAACCTCTCGTCCAGGCTTCGGAACTCCCCAAAACCCATCTTAGTTACTTTTCTAACTGCAAACACACTGTTACTGGTTAAGACTTCAAAAACCTTGTTACAGGTTCAATGAACCTGGTCATCACTACCTCTCTTTTCCCACAAGAATAAGTGCTTAAATTGCCATCCACCATATGTTGAAAACAATTGTTTGTCTGGTTTGTTGTTACGGAAAGGGAGTTGGAAATAAAATCATTTACGTTGTCAAAACTCTTTGACAATCACTCCCTCACGTGCCATACTCTTCCTCGTGTTATTAGCTATCCCAAATTATAGACAAACATTAAAAAAAATTAATATACTTTTTAACCTTCCTGAATTATCTTAAAATAATAATACTAATAATATGATGTAACGAAAAGAGATAAAAAGTGCTGTAATTATCTTACTATTTTTAATAATGTTATTTTAAATTTATATCAAAATCTTAGTTTTTTTTTTGGTATTTATCAAAATCTTAGTTATATATCAAAAAAATAGAAGTGAATAGATAAAACAGTCAAACCGGCCCACTATGAAGCCCAGATACTCTAAAAATGCATAAGTACCATATCAAACACGTATACGCGATTGATACGTCCTGATACGTATGGGATACGGCTCCAATACGCAGAGATCACGTGGAAACAATTTACGTACAGAGGATACGATACGCAATTAAAAAATTAACTACTTTAATTGCTGAATGGCACAAAACATGAATCACTTTCTTCTTTTCCCCCAAATTCAATACGCAATTTCATTTAGGGCTTCTCTATTCTCTATCACAAGCGCGAATTATAACGTTCTTAATTTTTTTAAAAAATAAAATTTCTATAATCAAATAAATTTTTCACAAATAATTCCAAAATTAAAACAGAATTTGAATTAAATAGTAATATTGTTGCTTTTACAATAGCCGACCGGCTCATTTAATATACAAAGAAAATATACAAATCGGTATTCACAGGAGCCGGCCAAGGTTTCTAAAAAATAACTATGTACACTATGTATTGCACATGCAAATACATAATGCTCCAGTCGGATGAGTGACTTCACACGCCTTTACTGTGCCCTATATCCACTGTAAAAATAAATAGAAGTAGGGGGTGAGCATAAACATATCAAATAATAGTTATTGAATTGGATTAAAAGTCCAATTCATAACTATATATAAAACAAAACCGAGTCATACAAACTCATCACAAGGCAACATGTTTGTGACATCCTAGGTCAATTTACATTTATTTTTATTCATTCAAGTAAATTTTACAATAAATTTTTCACGATCAATAATAATAATTAAGTCCTAATCCAAAATAATATTTATTTTTCACTAAACATGTTTAAAATAATAAACATCCATAGTTAAATCAAATAATTAAAATGAGAAAAAAGAAATTTATTAAATGGAACAAAAGGAGAAAGAAAAGGAATCAGGGGCCTCTCGCTTGAGCGAGGCCCAACTCGCTTAAGCGAGATTCTGAACTTTCGCTTGAGCGAAGTCTCCATTCGCTTGAGCGACGTCCATATCACATTCCCAGGCGAGCCATGGTCACGCTTAAGCGAAATCCGACCAGAGGTCGCCTTTCCCATCCTTCGGTTTTGCACTCGGAAATTCAATCAAACTGACTCATCTTGCTTGGCTTTCTACTCGTTAAAATTAATCAAAACTGACTCGCCTCTCACTTGGCCTTTCACTCGGCAACTTATTCCAAATCCGAGTCATCTCTTAATCAGCCTTTTCACTCGGCAATTTCATTCCGAAACCGACTCATCACCTGATAGGTCTATCACTCGGTGAAATGTCTCAAAAATCGACTTCACACTCACTCGGGTTTCCACTCGGAAAATATAATCCAGACCGAGTCTTTTCTCACTCAGAATTACATACACTGAGGGACTCCTCGGAATGAGTTACTTCGAACTCGGAAATTTCCACTCGGGACACCACTACCCGGGGTATCATATTGGGAGACCCATCACTCGGAATTATACACACTTCCTCACTCGGAAGGTTCAGTCTCGGACATGACCCACTCGGCATTTTACTCTGAAATTCACTACATCATAGAATTATTTTCTAAGGTTCCCACTCTTAGTGACAATTTCGTTCGGAATCCCACTTACTCACCATACACTCGGTCAAAACACAACCATACCAGTCACTCACTTGAGTGAGGGCCAACCCAGCATTAGACTTCACACTTCCGCTCAAGCCACACACACACGCTTGGGTGAAAAATGTACAGTAGCTACTCCCATCTCTATTCGCTTGAGCGAGTATATCTCGCCTGAGCGGAAACAATCCAGAATCTAATCCTATGGCCCTCGCTCCAGCGGGACTCAATCCGCTCGGGCTAAAAACATCCAGTAGCTCCCTCTGATACCTCAAACACCTCTCGCTTGAACGGGAATCTTACCCGCTAGAGCGAGATTAACTCAGTAACCATTTCCTCTACCCTCGCTCAAGCGAGATTGAATCCGCTTGAGCGAAATTACTCCAGTGACCATATTGAAAGTACAGGACACGTTCGCTTGGGAGATAATCCTATTCGCTCAAGCGAATTATGAAGCTTATACGTAAACACTTGAGATTTTCATACCATCCAGCAATTTAAACATTCACATGCATCATTTGGCCTAGTTCATCCATTTCCATACGATCAAATATGCACATGAGATTGATTTTCACTAAACATGCTCCTCAATCATGTTTCTAATTTACCGACTACATCATAGATAAATCAATCATTCATTTGGCACATCATTTAATTACTAATAGCATACAATTATGATTTTCATCATTCACTTTTCACATGAACAAACAAGACTTGGTCATAATAATGATATTGGCTCCATGCCATTATACGTCCAATTCAAGGAAATTAGCATAACCATCAACACATCATTATTTCATCATCATGAATTTATATCCTCATCAAATGACATTCAGATTCTACTCATTATCCATCACATTCATGACCATGGCGATAATATCCCAAATTAACTCAACCCACATAGACAACATCTAGACATAACATGCCTAAATCACAACACACATTACACATATAGTTCATTTCATAATTCCCTTAACTCCTTGGCATCAATTCTCCACTTGACGCATCTCTGGGGCTTCAATCTCTTCCTTGTCACTGGTTACTAAATTAAAGAAAACAACAGCAAGGGTGAGTGTTTGGTATCATAATTAATATAGAATAATAATTTAATAACAAGGTACATATTTACTAGTTTTAGTTTGTACCATTTGTCTTACCTCTCGTCCTCAATTTCCATTTACCAATCAAGAATTCAATTTCAATTATTTACCTCCAATTTGTCAATCACAATCAACAACTATCATGAAACACATTCATATCATCACATAATGTTAACAATGCATCGAATAACACAACTGACTCTCATATCAATTCGACACCTAGTATCCGGATACTAAAAGGATCAGCCTTCAGCTGAGGGTCCTACTTGACACCCCGTGAACCCTGCTTGGTCCACTGAGTCCTACTTGACTCTCCACCTCAACCACTGGGTCCTACTTGACCACTGGGTAGCTCAACTGGGCATAAACACCATGGGAGCCAGAAACGAGGGGTTGTACATACCGTCGGCCGTCCTACACCACATAATCACACATGTATATTCATATTTCTCATATCATATCGCAAGTGGCCAGCAACAAAACACATACTCATCAATTGGGTGACCTACTTGTCAAGCCCGTCATCACAATGCCACTATACTCATCAACTCATCACCATTTAATTCACATTGTGCTCATAATCATCACAGATCACACACAATTTACATTCATACACATACAATTATCATTCCTTGTCTATTCTCATTATTTCCACATTTAATTCAATGATCCAATTCAATTATACTTACCTATTCTAATTAACTATAACTCGAACACCCCCTTACCTTGATTCCGAGCTCCGACAACTCATTCTTGATGTGATTAGCGTTCTCTCGACGTTATGCCCAACGTCCTGCGTCCGAAATCAACACCCATTTCACCGTTCGATCCTCCAACGACTACGGAGGTCGAAACGCAAAACTCGTCAACGTTAAACCATCCTCATTACTTTAAAAGCCATTTTCAAGCTTCTACGCACTAGAGGAGTAGGAAACGAAAGCTCACTCCTCCATGCACGACCCTTTGGTTTAACGGAGAAAATGAAAGAGATGCAAAAGCTTAATTTAAAAGGCCCATTGGACTCACCTCGAAGCCACGATCTCAAAAACGTAGTTATCTCGAAGCTTCGATGCAAGATTGATCTCCCACTAGTGCATGCAGGTCACGGCAGCGTATGGAGAGGAAGAAGAAGAAAATGAAATTTAGGATTTTAATACCCAAGGGCAATTTGGTCATTTTCTATTTTAATTACATTTTCCTTTAAAAGTTTTAATTAAAACTTTTACTTTCACCTTTCACCCCTCACCTTTTACCCCATTGTAACTTCAAATTTTACCTTCTTCTAATTATACATCATTTAACCTTTTATGATTAATCAATCAAATAAATTTATTTATTCCCACAGCATTTAATTATTTCTAATTGCATTTTTAATAATAATAATTCCCAAATTTTCAATAAGTCCGGTTGGACAATTATTAATATTTTTCGCCAATTAAAACTTTTCTAAAATATTAGGGATGTTACAATGTTATTCTTAATAACATATATATATATATATCAGTGCACACATATGCTCAATCGGATAAATCCATTATTAAGTCTTTTAATTGTGTTGCAACACTGGCTCCCCGAGCCATAACTCAGCTCCCAGCTGATCCGGCCGTTTTATTGGTACCAAACTGTTTACACCCTTATGTGACACCATCACTCTCAGTGACAACGGTCAGTGCCACGGGCTCCCAAGCCCCGCTCAAGAGGTTGCCTTGAGTCCCACCCAAGGACTTTTGTCTTTTGCCTTGAGTCTCACCCAAGGTCTTTTGTGAAAACCACATCATATTTCAGATTCATTCATCACACAAGCTTCACATGCTGATCAATATGCATTTCATGCATTTATACATATCATGAAAGTTCATGAATAACATTCATATCATCATCATCAATCACATATCAATATCTATAATATGAATGGAAAATATGAAAACATAAAACGTCATATAATTTGGGGTCTCACACAATAATTCACACACATATCATATATAATAATAACACCCCAAATCCATTCATAAACTATTAATTTGAGATGTAACGCTCCCCCTACCTGGAAGTAAAGAGTTCCAGTAGTGTTTTAAGCTCTAATCAATCTTAGCTTCATGAATTCCGATTGGAATTGTAGTACTGAATCAGTCTAAGCTTTCTCTCTTATGAAATTCAAGCTCTTACGTAGAAAAGGAAAGAAAGAAAGATTAACTTCTTCTTCATTAATGGTTTCCAGTAAGGGTTGGAAGAGAAAGATTATAGATGATGTTTTCACTTTCAAAAGTTTCTAAACTCATTCAACAATAGAAATTGATATTTATATCATTCATGCAAAAGAGAGATGTGAATGATAGGAGATTGTCTGCTATACGTTTCTTCAAATGACAAGTAAGGAATAAGCATTTAATGAAAAGGGACAACACATCAGAGAGGGTCTCATACTTAGAAAAATATCAGGTAAAGAATCTGCTGGAAGGTAGAAGAACAGAGTGACATGGAAAGCTTCAATAATTAAAATAATTATTAATTCCGACTCGGTTTCGGCATTCTGGGCATATCTTTTCGAGAAAGCCTCTGTCCGCTCAGGATTCCTTTCTCAGAAATAACCCACACGGAAATGTCTCATTCAAACAGCTCACTCAGTTATATTTCTGTCCGAGTCAAACCTTCACTTGCGTCACTCAGAAATCTTCCACTCGAAGAGTCACTCAAAATCGAAGAGCATTTAGAAGGTGAACCGAGTTCAAACTCAGCCACTCTGACCGATCACAATTTAAATAAATTTATCACTCGGTCATTTACTTCCCTTGGAATTACTCACCCAGAATATACTTGTTCGAAATTGGAGTCTTTCTCTGTTCAGAAGTAGTCTCCTTGAAAAGACTTACTCGGTCTATCTCAATCGGTGCTATCTCTCTCGGAATTATCACACCCAGTGATACTTCACTCGGAAAGTCACACTACTCGGAGACACCCCACTCGGTCTTTATTCAAAAATTCCTCAGCCTGAGAAGTAATTATTTAAATTCAAACTTCTCTTTATTCAGAAGTACTTCTCTTGAAATAACCCATTCAGAAACACTTTATTCAGAGATTTTTCACTCGGGTTTTCCCTTATTCAAGTGTCTCATTCAGACACCTTTTTCTTAACTCAGAATTAATTCTCTTAATGGTGTTTTACTTGGAAACATCTTAACTTTACTTAAAAATAGTTTTCTCTGTCTTATTTCACTCGGAATCATATACATTCTTACTCGGAAAATCTTGTCTCGAACAGTATTCACTCGGAACTTCATTCAGAAATCTTCCTTTATTTCTTAACAAATTATTTTTCTAAAAATCATAAAAATTGGGATGTTACACGAATGCCCCTTCTTCGTTGAACCACTAGCTTTGATGATGGATGGTTCAAGCTTCTGGAGCCTTCGTCCTTCATCGTTTGACCAACTCCGTCATTTTCCTCTTCGTCATGTTTGCTCTTCATCTTGTTCTAGCTTTTTTTGCTCCATCTTCTTCCTCTCCATCGTGCTCTATTTCGTGAGCTTCTAAAGCAGAGCTCAATGTTCTTCTTCCTCATGCTCTTCATCGTGCTTCTTTTTCCTCAACGTTCTTCTTTTTCAGTGTCCCATCTTCTTCCTCGAGCTGCGTCTCTGTTTCGGGTTTCTGCCATCGGAGCTTCTACACTTCATTGCTCGGAGGTTTGTTCAATTCTCTAAGATGATTTTTTAAAATTTAATAATTTTTAATTTTACAGTTTTGATTTGAATTGATTTCTTGTGTGTGCTATTATTTTTTGTGTGTGATGCATTTCAATGTTTTTTCTCTTTATTTTATGGTGTATTGTTGTTTTGTTAATGCATAATGCCAATGTCAATGCCAATGTCAATGCCAATATGTTGCTGTTTTTGTGAGTGTTGCTTTTTTGTCTTTATTTTGTTGTGTGTGCTGCTGCCAATGCCATCCTACCATTGTGTTTTAAAACAATGCTTAGAATTGATCTCACATGTATTTTTTGCAAAAATCCTATGAACGTATCTCCGTATTGTATCTTGATTTTTTTTAAATGTCTCGTATACCCGTATCTGTGTCGTATCGTATCCATATCGTACTAAGTATCTAGACAACATAGCCGGCCCACAAGAGCTAGATTATAATAATTTTATCAATTAACATTATTAGAAAATTACTTTTTAAAATATAGACAATCAAAAGTTAGTTTAAGAGAAGGTTAGATACATCTAATCCGAAATATAATAAATGTTTTTTAAACTTCTAAAATAATAAAGAAGAACAAATCTTTTTTAAAATTACGTCAAATAAAAAATGGAAGGAGTATTAATAAACTTATAAATGTTTTATTCAAATACAATTTTATTTCTCCTCCCTCCCATTTAGTGTTGTTTTAATAGATTAAGTGTATATTTAGTAATCAATTAAAAAAACAAAACTATGAAAATAAAAATCTAATGATTAATATTGATCCACATACTGTTTGAGATACTTAAAATATAATTAGACCAAAGAATATTTTTTCCCTTTAGCCAACCTTCATTTGGCAAAGAAAAAAAACAACGACATGTTAAACGTGCAATAAGCGGTTGTTTGGTTGGTCATTGAACCAACTAAATTCCGGTTTGATTTAAAAAAATAATTTTTTAATGAAGTTTTTACTATATCGAATAAAATAAAAAATTAATATTAACTATTAATTTTTTCTTTTCATAATTTAAATTTTTTAATTGATTACCAGATAGTGAAACTAAAAAAAGGAAAGGACGAAGCTTAGGCACGATAATTTATGTATACATACAATGACAAACCTTTTATATTTTTTCAAATTTCCCTTTTATAACACTAAACAATGATAAATATTAAAACTTACGAATCCATTCATAATATTATATACCTTGTAACATCCCAGATGTTTTGATAATAGAAAATAAATTGGAAATGAGTAAATTATTATTTGACTTATAATGAAAATGGTATATGAAATGTTAAGTGGGGAAAAAGGAGTTTTAATGAAATTTTAAGGAAAATGGCATCAGGACCCTGACGCGTAGCGTGGATGGGACACGTAGCGTCAGATGCGATTTAGTGAGCTGACGCGTAGCGCCAGGCTGACGCGTAGCGCCAACGTCGCGATCTGTTTTATAACAGGGTCACACAGAACAGAACCTGAAAACCCTCTCTTTCATTTTCTCTCTTCTCTGAGGCGATTTGGCTAGGGTTTTGAGGGAAACTTGGATTCTTGGTGGTTTTAAGCAATTTGGAACCAAGGTAAGGCATCTAGGGCCTCTAATTTTTAGTTTCTTCTCCTTCCCTTCACGAAATCTGAGTTTGCATGTGATGATTGGGGTTTTGATTCTGAGTTTCAGTGGCTTGTAAAGCTTGGGTAATGAGTTTAGAAGTATGAGGAAGGTAACGTATTAACTAATTTGATGTTTCGGTGACCGTAGGTGCCGGAACGAGCGTTAGGCAAGTGATCGACGAAGTGAACGTCGGAAGCGAAAGAGGAACGGAGAATCCAGCGGCTGTAGGACGCTATCCACCCCTTGAGCAAATTGTCGGAGCTCGGAATAGAGGTAAGGGGGGTGTTCGGGTCATAATTAATTAGAATTGATATGAAAACAGATTATGGGAAGTTTAAGAATTTAATAAGAGTTGTCATAAATACTATAAAGTAACTGAATATAGTAGTTGGGAATATATGAGTATGTGGAGTGAGATTAAATGGTTGAACATGAAAGAAATATGTTGATTGAATTGATTATATAATGAAATAAAGATTGGAATGAAGGAAGTGAAATATATGTGTAATATTTCCACTTTGAGTGGTGTATGTACATTTGATTATGAATAAAAATGTGGAATTTTGAATTATTGATGATATATGCAATAGCATTGTATGGATGGGTTTGACAAGTCGGTCGCCCTGTATTGTGAGCACATGCCAGTTTCTGGTAGTTACACATGTGGTTTGTTGATGATATGTTATTATTATGAGATATAATATGTGACTATGTGGTATGGGATGGCCAACGGTATATATATACCCCTCGTTTTCTGGCTCCCGTGGTCTTTGTGCCCAGTTGAGCTACCCAGTGGTCAAGTCGGACCCAGTGGTTGAGGTGGAGAGCCAAGTCGGGCTCGGTGAACCAAGTCGGGTTCACGGGATGTCAAGTCGGACTCCCAGCTGAAGGCCAGTCCTTTAGTATTCGGATACTAGGCGTCAAATTACATGAGAGTCAGTTGTGACTTATGTGAATCTTATATTGATTGATGATGGAAAATGAATTATGAATTGAAAGTGTAATGTGAATGAATGAAAGTATGGCTTGAATAAGTTAAAGATTGATATGTATGTGTGTAGTTATATCGACGTGGATAAGTGCAGGAAATCGAAAGAGATTATGTAATAACAAAGAGTAGTAGGTATTGTTAAGTTTAATATTTCGTTCTATATTAATTATGATATTCCAAACACTCACCCTTGCTGTTGTTAAATTTTAGTGACCAGTGACAGGGAGGATGCTAATGCTGCGGAGGTGCGCCAAGAGGAAGTTTGATGTCAAGGAATGGAGATGTGTATAATAAATGTAATATTTTGTGTGTATGTGTTTAAGTGTGTAATAAGTAATGTATTAATATGGTGGGTGATAGATGATAAAGTATGTGTGATGAACTTGCCATGATTATGCATGTTGTGGTTTGATGACTTATTGATGAGGATGAATTATGGCACGGAGCCATTGACATGTGTGAATGTTGAATGTGATGGGCAGGTGTTGTATTGACGCATGATTGATATGTGTGCTATGTGATTGATGCTAGGATGATGATTGGATTGATTTAGATAAGTTATGCATATAGTTGGATATTGAATTTAAGGAACCGAATAGGTGAAATTAAGATTCGGTGGGTGTGAGAAACCCCAGAATGCATCAATAGGTCTTCCATGACATTTAGGATTTAGATGCATTGACTTTTGGTCCATTGGAATCCATTTAGGATGTTTGGTGTAAGGGTTTTGCACCTAATTGGGTTAAAATGCATTTCGCACATAACTTGCGCATATGTTGGAATTTTGGCGAACGGATAGCGTCAACAGTTCCAAAATGGGGAAAACAAGTGGCCCGTGAAGTTTTGTGGCAATCGGATCTAAAACGGGCCAATTGGATAGGTTAAAGGTTAGTAAAATGGTTTAAATGTATAACAGCATCAGGTGCTGTCACTGTCATGCCCATGCTACGCGTGAGGCTGGCGCGTAGCGTGAGGTGCGCAGCAGAGGGCTGACGCTACGCGTGGGAATGGCGCGCAGCGTCAGGCCCCTGTTTCATATTTTTGATTCTTTTCTAAATTAAGGGAATTCTAAGGTTTTTCCAAACTACATAATTATTATTTTGAGTATGTTTAGTAAAAATAAATATTATTTTGAAATGAGAAATAATTAAATTTTATTAAATGTGAAAAAATTTATTGTGAAAATTAATTAAATGGATATAAATAAAGGTAAATTGACGTAGGACGTCACAGGTGGTATCAGAGCGGTTCTTTCTAGAGCCGGGAAAATGGGCAGAGATAGGGGATTGTTTGAGTTCTATATCAGGCTGTTTTGCATTTATTGCATTATGGTTGTGATTGTTTACATATTAACAGGTTGACTTGGCATCATTCTCTTGGCACTCCGGGCAGCGTCTTGTTATGTGTTTATACATGAGGTAATTTTTGTACTCCCTGGTCAATTACTGGTTATTAATGGTGATGTGTTTTGGGATATTGTAGAACTAAAATATGACGGAAGGAAGTAGTTCTGTTGGTGGTGATGATTTCTTTGAGAGGTTTTCTCAAATGATGGGGAGGACTGATTCTGGTCCCACCCTTGATAAATTTTTGAAGAGGAATCCACCTATTTACAAAGGAGGACATGATTATGATGGGGCGCATATATGGCTGCGTGACATTGAGCAAACATTTGAATACTTTGAATGCTCTGAAGAACAGAGAGTGCAATTTGCTACCTATCAATTGAAGGATGAGGCTCGTGTATGGTGGTCAAGGACTAGAATTTAGATGAATGCGGCGAATGAACCATTAATGTGGATGAATTTCAAGAGGAGATTTCTTGCTAAATACTTTCCAGATAATTATAAAATCCGTAAGGAGATGGAATTCCTAAAACTTGAGCAAGGTAGGATGTCAGTGGCAGAATACACGTCACAGTTTGATGAACTATGTGATTTCTATCATCCTTTTTCTCTTGAAGGAACTGAAGGTAGTAAGTGTGCAAAGTATGAATCCGGGCTAAGAATTGAACTCCGAAGTGTCATTGTTCCTATGGAGATCCGTGATTATCCTACTCTGGTAAATAAGGCCAGACTTGCTGAGGAAGTGCAGTTACAGAGAGCGTCCCAGTCAAGGGACAAGAGACCATTGAAGGCTAAAGGATTCAGTTTTAAAAAGATGGGTCAGTTTTTCCATGGTGGCAAGTCTTCTGCTACTTCTTCTTCTTCTTCTGGACGTGGATCTACTAGTCGTTCTGGTGGTCGTGCTTGTTATAATTGTGGTCAGGAAGGTCATTTTTCTAGACATTGTCCTACAAATCAAACTGTTTGTTTCCAGTGTGGACAACCTGGACACCTAAGGCCCGACTGTCCACAGAGGCAGCAGCAGAGAGGACATGGTAATCGGGCAAGTGCTTCTATGGTTCGTGGTGGGAATTTTCAGCGTGGAGGCCGAGGCGGCGGTAGCCGTGGAGGCCAACACCCTAGGCGATCTGATGCTCATTCTAGTGGTACTCAGAATGTTATGGATGGACGTGTGTTTGCTTTTGATGCTTCTGAAGTCTCAAGAAATGATAATTTGGTACACGGTAAGTGTCTTATCCATGGTTATCTTGTAAATGTTATTTATGACTCTGGTGCAACCCACTCTTTTATTTCTGAGAGTTGTGTTTGGCGGCTTGGTTTGCCGGTGGTATTAATGAAGAATGCTCTTAATGTCTCCACTCCTACTGGTTCTACATTTCGAGCAACTACTATGTGTGAGGAATTACCTATGCAAGTAGATGACCGATCTTTCCTGGTGAATTTAATATGTATGCCATTGAAGAATTTAGATGTTATTCTGGGTCTTGACTGGTTGTCTGTCAACCATGTTATGGTGGACTGTTACCGCAAGACTATAATTTTCTCTCAGGAATTGGACACTAAAAATGTGGTGAGTGATGTTTCTGTAATTTATGTTATTCTGTTAGCTTCAGAGGGGCGGTATAATCTTAAACCTGCAGATATTCCAGTGGTGTGTGATTTTCCTGATGTATTCCCGGAAGACATTCCAGAATTGCCTCCAAACAGGGAGATTGATTTTGCTATTGATTTGATTCCCGGGGCAGAACCTGTGTCCCGTACACCTTATAGAATGTCTTCAGTAGAGTTGGCTGAAGTAAAGAAACAAGTAAATGAGTTGTTAAGCAAGGGGTTTATCCGACCGAGTGCTTCACCTTGGGGCGCTCCAGTGTTGTTGGTGAAAAAGAAGGACGGTTGTATGAGAATATGTATTGACTACCGACAATTGAATAAATTGACGGTTAAGAACAAATATCCTTTACCACGAATTGATGATTTGTTGGATCAGTTGCGAGGTGCTGTGGTGTTTTCTAAGATCGATTTGAGATCTGGATATCATCAGATTAGAGTGAAGTCGGAAGATATTCTGAAAACGGCGTTCCGGACTCGATACGGACATTTTGAATATGTTGTAATGCCTTTCGGAGTAACCAATGCTCCAGCTATCTTTATGGATTATATGAATCGGATTTTCCAACCTTACTTGGATCAATTTGTCGTGGTGTTTATTGATGACATTCTAGTATACTCAAATTCTGTAGAAGAGCATGCACAATATCTTCAAATTGTTTTACAAGTGCTACGTGAAAAGAAGTTGTATGCTAAATTGTCGAAGTGTGATTTTTGGGAAGCAAGTGTGAAATTTTTGGGGCATGTAATCTCTTGTGATGGTGTGTCTGTTGATCCATCCAAGATTGAAGCAGTTATGGCTTGGGAAAGGCCTAAATCAGTGACTGAAATTAGGAGTTTTCTTGGGTTAGTTGGCTATTATCGCCGTTTTATTGAAGGATTTTCCCGCATTGCACTACCCTTGACTCGATTGACAAGAAAGGAGAATCCCTTCGTGTGGACGGAAAAGTGTGAATTGAGTTTTCAAACGCTGAAGCGGTGTTTGACTACTGCACCTGTGCTTGCATTACCAGATGTGACGAAAGAATTTGTGGTATATTGTGACGCATCTAAGTTTGGTTTAGGCTGTGTACTGATGCAAGATGATAGGGTAATTGCTTATGCTTCTAGGCAATTAAGGCAGCATGAACAGAATTATCCCACTCATGATTTGGAACTCGCTGCTGTGGTATTCGCATTGAAGATTTGGCGACATTACTTGTATGGATCTCGTTTTGTGGTATTCAGTGACCACAAGAGTTTGAAGTATCTGTTTGATCAGAAGGAATTAAACATGAGGCAAAGGAGATGGGTGGAATACCTTAAGGATTATGATTTTGATTTGAAATACCATCCTGGTAAGGCGAATGTTGTGGCTGATGCCTTAAGTAGAAAAGTATTACATGCAGCTTTCTTGATGGGCAAGGAACAAGAATTGTTAGAAGACTTTCGTGATATGAATATTGGGGTTGCCATTCAAGCCCCAGATCAGATGGTAATTGGAATGCTAAAAATCTCCAATGAATTCTTAGAATCCTTAGCCGTGGCTCAGGAGGAAGATGAAGAGTTGTTGGAATTGCTTGACACTCAAGCAAGAGGCCAAGATATGGGATTAACCAAAGGTAAGGATGGAATTTGGCGGTTTAAGAACCGTGTAGTGGTGCCCATAGAGGGCGATTTCAGACAAGCTGTATTAGCTGAAGCGCATAAAAGTTCTTTAAGTATCCATCCTGGTATCACTAAGATGTACCATGATTTAAAGAAAGAATTCTGGTGGCCGGGAATGAAGAAAGCAATAATTGAATATGTAAGATCTTGTGTGATATGTCAGAAGTGTAAGGTCGAACATCAGAGACCCCCAGGTTTACTTCAACCCCCGGAGATTCCAATATGGAAATGGGAAAGCATTACTATGGATTTTGTATCCGGGTTACCTAGTACTCGTTCTGGTTGTAATGCAATATGGGTAATTGTGGATAGGTTGACCAAGAGTGCTCACTTCTTGGCTATGAATATGAAATGGTCATTGGACCGGTTGGCTAGATTGTACATTACGGAGATTGTAAGGTTGCATGGTGTACCTGTGAGTATTATTTCGGATCGTGATCCTCGGTTTACTTCCAGATTCTGGGGGAGTTTACAGCAGGAATTGGGTACTAAACTGAGGTTGAGTTCAGCTTATCATCCTCAGACAGATGGCCAGTCTGAGCGTACAATCCAGACCTTGGAAGATATGCTTAGGGCTTGTGTACTGGAGCAAGGTGGCTCATGGGAGAGATACCTGCCATTGGTCGAATTTGCTTATAATAATAGCTATCATAGTAGCATTGGGATGGCTCCTTATGAAGCTTTATATGGAAGACAGTGTCGTACGCCTTTATGTTGGAATGAAGATAGAGATGCAATCCATTTGGGACCCGAATTAATTCAGGAAATGAATGATCAGGTGATAATGATTCGTGAAAAGATGAAAATTGCACAAGACTGTCAGAAGAGTTACTATGACAATCGTCATAGGCCACTTGAATTTCAGGAGGGAGATTGGGTATTCCTGAAGGTGTCACCTACTAAAGGTGTAGGCCGTGTGATGAAGAGCCAGAAACTTAATCCAAAGTATATTGGACCCTACCAAATATTGGAACGAATTGGTGAAGTAGCATACAGATTGAATCTTCCCCGTGCATTGACAAATATTCACGATGTATTTCATGTTTCACAATTAAGAAAATATGTTCCCTGTGATTCGATGATTGTACCTGAAGATTCCATTGAGCTGAAAGAAGATTTGACTGTGGAGATAGCACCTATTTGTATTGAAAGTTATCAAACTAAACGATTGAGAAACAAAGAAGTACCCCTGGTAAAAGTGAAGTGGCAAAATATAAATGGAGTGACGTATACATGGGAACTGGAGTCTGATATGAGGCGGTTGTATCCAAATCTTTTCCAATAAGGTACGTTGATTTCGGAGACGAAATCTCTTTTTAGGGGGAGTGGATGTAACATCCCAGATGTTTTGATAATAGAAAATAAATTGGAAATGAGTAAATTATTATTTGACTTATAATGAAAATGGTATATGAAATGTTAAGTGGGGAAAAGGAGTTTTAATGAAATTTTAAGGAAAATGGCATCAGGACCCTGACGCGTAGCGTGGATGGGACGCGTAGCGTCAGGTGCGATTTAGTGAGCTGACGCGTAGCGCCAGCGTCGCGATCTGTTTTATAACAGGGTCACACAGAACAGAACCTGAAAACCCTCTCTTTCATTTTCTCTCTTCTCTAAGGCGATTTGGCTAGGGTTTTGAGGGAAACTTAGATTCTTGGTGGTTTTAAGCAATTTGGAACCAAGGTAAGGCATCTAGGGCCTCTAATCTTTAGTTTCTTCTCCTTCCCTTCACGAAATCCGAGTTTGCATGTGATGATTGGGGTTTTGATTTTGAGTTTCAGTGGCTTGTAAAGCTTGGGTAATGAGTTTGGAAGTATGAGGAAGGTAACGTATTAACTAATTTGATGTTTCGGTGACCGTAGGTGCCGGAACGAGCGTTAGGCAAGTGATCGACGAAGTGGACGTCGGAAGCGAAAGAGGAACGGAGAATCCAGCAGCTGTAGGACGCTATCCACCCCTTGAGCAAATTGTCGGAGCTCGGAATAGAGGTAAGGGGGGTGTTCGGGTCATAATTAATTAGAATTGATATGAAAACAGATTATGGGAAGTTTAAGAATTTAATAAGAGTTGTCATAAATACTATAAAGTAACTGAATATAGTAGTTGGGAATATATGAGTATGTGGAGTGAGATTAAATGGTTGAACATGAAAGAAATATGTTGATTGAATTGATTATATAATGAAATAAAGATTGGAATGAAGGAAATGAAATATATGTGTAATATTTCCACTTTGAGTGGTGTATGTACATTTGATTATGAATAAAAATGTGGAATTTTGAATTATTGATGATATATGCAATAGCATTGTATGGATGGGTTTGACAAGTCGGTCGCCCTGTATTGTGAGCACATGCCAGTTTTTGGTAGTTGCACATGTGGTTTGTTGATGATATGTTATTATTATGAGATATGATATGTGACTATGTGGTATGGGATGGCCAACGGTATATATATACCCCTCGTTTTCTGGCTCCCGTGGTCTTTGTGCCCAGTTGAGCTACCCAGTGGTCAAGTCGGACCCAGTGGTTGAGGTGGAGAGCCAAGTCGGGCTCGGTGAACCAAGTCGGGTTCACGGGATGTCAAGTCAGACTCCCAGCTGAAGGCCAGTCCTTTAGTATCCGGATACTAGGCGTCAAATTACATGAGAGTCAGTTGTGACTTATGTGAATCTTATATTGATTGATGATGGAAAATGAATTATGAATTGAAAGTGTAATGTGAATGAATGAAAGTATGGCTTGAATAAGTTAAAGATTGATATGTATGTGTGTAGTTATATCGACGTGGATAAGTGCAGGAAATCAAAAGAGATTATGTAATAACAAAGAGTAGTAGGTATTGTTAAGTTTAATATTTCGTTCTATATTAATTATGATATTCCAAACACTCACCCTTGCTGTTGTTAAATTTTAGTGACCAGTGACAGCGAGGATGCTAATGCTGCGGAGGTGCGCCAAGAGGAAGTTTGATGTCAAGGAATGGAGATGTGTATAATAAATGTAATATTTTGTGTTTATGTGTTTAAGTGTGTAATAAGTAATGTATTAATATGGTGGGTGATAGATGATAAAGTATGTGTGATGAACTTGCCATGATTATGCATGTTGTGGTTTGATGACTTATTGATGAGGATGAATTATGGCACGGAGCCATTGACATGTGTGAATGTTGAATGTGATGGGCAGGTGTTGTATTGACGCATGATTGATATGTGTACTATGTGATTGATGCTAGGATGATGATTGGATTGATTTAGATAAGTTATGCATATAGTTGGATATTGAATTTAAGGAACCGGATAGGTGAAATTAAGATTCGGTGGGTGTGAGAAACCCCAGAATGCATCAATAGGTCTTCCATGACATTTAGGATTTAGATGCATTGGCTTTTGGTCCATTGGAATCCATTTAGGATGTTTGGTGTAAGGGTTTTGTACCTAATTGGGTTAAAATGCATTTCGCACATAACTTGCGCATATGTTGGAATTTTGGCGAACGGATAGCGTCAACGGTTCCGAATTGGGGAAAACAAGTGGCCCGTGAAGTTTTGTGGCAATCGGATCTAAAACGGGCCAATTGGATAGGTTAAAGGTTAGTAAAATGGTTTAAATGTATAACAGCATCAGGTGCTGTCACTGTCATGCCCACGCTACGCGTGAGGCTGGCGCGTAGCGTGAGGTGCGCAGCAGAGGGCTGACGCTACGCGTGGGAATGGCGCGCAGCGTCAGGCTCCTGTTTCATATTTTTGATTCTTTTCTAAATTAAGGGAATTCTAAGGTTTTGCCAAACTACATAATTATTATTTTGAGTATGTTTAGTAAAAATAAATATTATTTTGAAATGAGAAATAATTAAATTTTATTAAATGTGAAAAAATTTATTATGAAAATTAATTAAATGGATATAAATAAAGGTAAATTGACGTAGGACGTCACAGGTGGTATCAGAGCGGTTCTTTCTAGAGCCGGGAAAATGGGCAGAGATAGGGGATTGTTTGAGTTCTATATCAGGCTGTTTTGCATTTATTGCATTATGTTTGTGATTGTTTACATATTAACAGGTTGACTTGGCATCATTCTCTTGACTTTGACTTTGTCTAGTTCTATAATAATATTAAAATTCTTCATTATCATTCAAATCTATTACTCTTTCCATGCTTTTTATATGTTACAATTTTGAAAAGTATACATATCAAGAAAATCATTAAAAGATCTTGAAATACATAAGTTAATCATCTTATTTTCTAGTTTAGGTTTGTATTTTTTCTCTCCTCATTTATTTCACATCTTGATAGACATTTAATTAAAAACTAAGGGTATAATAAGAAAACAAGTAACAAATATTTTCTTAAACTCCTAGAGTAACAAACAAAGAGAAACAAATCTTTTTGAAAATTACGCTAGATAAAAAGAAAAGGAGTATCAATTTCACAATTATCTAAAAGTTCATAAAAAAATTTTCTTCAAATACAACCTTATTTCTCCTTCCTCCTATTTAGCATTGTTTTAATAGATTAAGAGCATGTTTGGTGCAGTAGGATTTTAAACGAAACGGAGGTTAAGGTAACGGAAAAAATATACTACGGTCAAATAGAATTTTGACTGTCTCGAACGGTGTGAAAGATCATATCAACCTTTAATTTTTTTTTATTTTCCCAATTTTGTTTCCCCAACTATAAATCAAACATCCTCTAAGTGTCTATTTAGGAAAATAGAGTTGTGAAAATAATAAAATTTAATAGTTAATATTGATTCTTCACCTTATTCTAAATATTTAAAATATCATTGGACTTAAGGATATTTTTTTCCCTATGACCAACCTTCGTCTGGCAAAAACTAATGACATGTCAAATATGTAGTATGTGGTTGTTTGGTTGGTTGTTGAGCTAACAAAATCTTAATTTTTTTTAAAAAAATCTATTAGTTTAACAGAATTTTAATTATCTCAAACCACACTAAAAATTAATATTAACTATTAGTTTTTATTTTTACAATTTTATTATTTTAATTAATTACCAAACACTCTGAAAGTAACGAAAAAGAAGGAAAGGAAGAGGCATAGGCACAGGCATGGCAGCATGATAATTAATGTATACAATTACAAGCCAATAGTAACATGACTTTTGATTAATAGCCACTAGTTTACTTGCTAGATGTACATTATTGGCAAGAATCAAGACAACCAACTAATTACCCTTGACAAACACTGAACAGAGAAGCCAAAAATTCAAATTAAGAGAAAAAAGAGAAAGATCAAAGAGAAGATAGTAACCAACAAACGCAGTAGATAGACAGCAACTAGGAAAAGTTTTCCACATAGATAGTGGTAACTTAATAAATTCTGCTTAAAGATGGAGAATGTGGTATCCACCTGGTCCTAGTTTATGCCCTTCTCCAGGGCTTGGACCAGAGTTGGTTACCCCTAGTGCTGTTCTACTAAGAACTTTTTGTCCATAACCTTCCACAATGGTACTTCTCACCGGAACATTACCATTCTTCAGCTCCAATGTGTTAAGTGGTCGACCCATCACATGTACATGTTGGAAACTAAGCCAGAAGAAAATAAGAGCAATAAGAAACAAAGTAAAGGGTTGGATCCTTGCAACCATGATTGGTAACAGGTTATATTGAGCTTGGTAGTATATATAATCTTGCTACTTGAGAACATAAGAATATAGTGCACTCTATTTATAGTGTTTGTGTTCCTAGGTTGTTTGCTAAAGCCCTCATCAACACAAGAAAATTAATTAGAGAAAATTATCTGGCTTGGCTAGTTTCTAGAAACAAAACAAGACTATAATTTCAGGATCAGGAGATTCAGTCAAACGGGATTCTGTTTCTTGCTGCTCTGATCAATCTGCTGGTGTTGCAGGAACTAACCCATAAATGTGCAAGGATGGGATTGCATTACAAGTTCAGTTAAATCTATTATCACACTCATGTAACCCAAGACTACTACGACAAAAAATTGATCTGATGAGAATGACTTACAAGTCATAAGGTAAGGCTTGTCAAAAACAGCAAAAATTGTGTCCTATTTATATAATATAAAAGGGACTACGAACCTGGACAAAAAAATTAGAGTGAATTTGGAAATATGAAACTATATCAAACCATTGATATTCTCCTTTTCATTGTATTGTAAGTCACGGATTGGACTATATCGGAAAAAAATCTCTACCTAAAACTTATTGTTATTAAAATCAAACTGGTTCAACTGGTTGAACCATGAACTGGTTAGGTGACCGGTCAACGTTAATTTTTTAATGCTATTGGTTCAACCATAGTTCGACCCGGTTTAATCATGGTTTACTTGAACCAACCGGTTGTCTGGTTTTAAAAACATTGCTAAAACCTTCAATTAAGTTCATTTTAATTTCATTTTGTTTACACTTAAACTTCCAGCACTTATATCAGTTTTGAACTTTGACAGATTCCAATAATGTATGACCCTTCTATTCAGTATTCATCCCCCGTGGGCTTGCTTTGAGGGACTCGAACACGTTTGTTACAGATGAATTTAACTTTCAAGGGGAAAAGATTTAATTTCCTTTTGAAGGAAAAGCATGAATTTCATGCCTAAATGTGAAGACCCATTTTAGTCCATCTAGTACCTTTATAGCAACAATCAATCACGTTTTCACGCTTTGATATGCTTCTGGACCAACCCCCACATTTTTCAAAACCTTGCAAATAGCATTCCATTTGCATTTTTAGCTTACACGCAACCTAAACTGCTAGTAATAACAAATGAAATCCACTCAAATTACCTGGAGTCATAAATAAAGGCCATGCAAATTAAAGAAAAGCCAAACTAACTTATAGAGTATTTTTCTATTCTATTATACCAATACCAAGTATAATTTGTCGGTTTATAATTGTAAACCTCTCTCAGTCACTCAATTATTTGCCTTGTATCATTGTAGTTCCTTTGGATAAAGCGAGCTAGTTTTGCGTATGAAGTTAAAGTGAAACCCTCTTTGATAATCCAAATATATCCACTTAGCATATTAGTAATAAGTTATCACCCTTGTGTTCATACATGGTAGTTGGTTGAGGAATGTTAGCTTTTCTAATACACTCTATTAACTAAACTTTATAAAATTATGAATAAAAATTAATAAATTTTAAATAACAATAAAGTACATTAAAAGTTTTCTTAGATAATACCTTCTTAGTATTTTTATAATAGTAAAAGGATCTCAAACCTTGAAATTTTTTTAAATTAATAAAATACTCACATACATCAAGATTTAACAAAATTTTACTCACTACTTTTCATTTCTTTGACCTACATAAATATATCTTAATTCATATTGTGTATTTATATGGATATTACCTTGAGTATGTCTAGACCTAAATTAGGACACTTGAGTACCCTAGCTAGTGTCTAGAGTATTATTAAGACTTTATTCTCATGCTTTTGTTCAACTTTAGCACATAACCATCAGGTTTTAAGAAATGGGTATATCGCATAAACAACACAAAAATATCTTTTTATAATAATAAATTTCATCATACAATAATTTATTTTTGAGATTTTTATATTTTTAATCTTATTTATCAAATTATTAAGAGTGTGAATACAATATAAAATCTAAATAATCAATATCAATGTTATAAAACAAAATAAAAATATATTTTCAATATAAAATCTAGTTTCTTCTTTTGTTTTTTAGAGTATTGAGTTTTAGGGACGAGGATAAAAGTTGTTAACCTTATTTCAAAAGTTTCCTTGTTCTTTTGCATTTGAAAAAATTAGAACATTAAACTCTATAAGGAAACACTCGCAACAACGGATTTTTGACCACATTTGTAACATCCCATTTTCATCACAAATAGGAAATAGATATTAATATATCTTTCTTGAGAAATACTTACTATAAGTTAGTTTATTATTATCATTTTTTTTATTTTGGTATTTATATTTAATTATTTTTTTAAATAATAAAAAAAAATAAAAATATTTCTGAATGAGAATTTTAAAATGACTTAATTAGTATTCACTAATTAAGAAAATTATATTAAGAATTTTTAATATCTTTATTATTTATCATTTTTATTTTATGTTCTTATATTTATGTTTTTACATATTTAAGATTTAACTCTTATTAGAATTTTAAAATAAAATTTTGAAGGAATTAGACTATGGTTCTTTTGAACTTTTTGATCTACATAATATTTATGATTTTCTGGAACTTTTTGAAAATTTTAAATTATTTTAGTTAAATAATATATTTTAAATAATTTTAAATTCATATAAAGTTGCTTAAAATTAAAAATATTTACAAGAATGTAAAGTTAAATTATAATAAAATTTTTTAAAATCTATTTCAAGTAGACTTATCTAAAAATTATCGGTTTGAGTAAAATTTTGATTTTTATCAATCGTAAAAAAATTGAAAACGTACTAATAAATTTTTATTAACAGAAAATTTTAGATTTTTAAAATTTAAACTTTATATTACTTATCATAAAAATAGTGAGAACCGATATAATATCGTTAAATTTCAAAAAAGATTAATTTTGAATATTTAAAATATATCGAGTGAAAGGTTACTATTTGGCTTAATAATTCTGTCGACATTTACTATGCAAAATACTGTGCATGTATGAAATTTTCAAAAGTTGCACAGTAACCAGGTTTTAAATTTCAAAAAAATGCATAGTACTTTTATATTAAAATAATGGAATGCATAGTAAATTTTTTTCCTATAAATACCGAAGGAATTCTTCTTTAGAATTCACAATTTCAGATTAAGTTTTCTTAATATAGTAGTGTTAGTGAGATAGTGGTGGAAGTAAGAGAGAGAAATAAATTTTTTGGAAGAAGGTTCTGCTAAAATTCGAAGGTACGAATACATCTCTTTTATATTTTTTAGGATTATTTTTATATCGTTTTTAGAAATCTATTATTATACTGGAAATAATATTATTTTAAGTTACTATTCTGCATAGTAACACTATTTCAATAGTAAATTACTATTTCAATAGTAAATTACTATTTAAATAGTAAATTACTATTCACTATTACTATTTACCTTTACTGTTACTATTTACCTTTACTATTCACGTTTTACTATTTACCGTTACTATTCACATTTTACTATTTATTGTTACTATTTACTGTTACTATTTACTATTCACTATTCACTATTTAAAATTTACCATTTTTATTTTAAGTAGTAATCTTAATTTTCATCTTGTAATTATATTAAAATGAAATTGGTATGTTTTAGAACTCGGAGATAAGGCGCGCACGGATTTTTAATAACGAATCGGTATACAAGAGGTAAGGGGGAGTGAGATAAGAATATAATATGAAAGACATAAGAATAAAGGGAGGAGTCTCCTACTCCTTTTAAATTTAATAATATTATTATTTTAAAGTATTCTCAACTTAAAATTTATAATAAATTTAATATATTGTGTAACTTATTCTGAAATATCTATACATGGATCTGAATTATTATAACTTATACGGACTGGACTAAACCTATGCAAGGACTTGGATTTTTATATCCTATATGGATCGAACTAAACCTATGCAAGGACTTGGACTATTATGACCTGTCTAGACTGAACTATACCTATGCGAAGACTGGATTATATATATGGACTTATATAGACCTGTGTGAGGAATGGACTATAAAGACTCAAAAATCAAAACTACTAATTTAAATAACCATTAAATTTGAATTATATTTATGAGCGATATTTAGTTGATTTGGCTTGATTATAATTAATTGTATTTGATTTCGATTAATGATATTGTATTAGACTGTGATTAATAATATGCAATTATGATTGATGATATTTGATTGTGATTGATGAGATTACTATACTTGATTGTGGTTGATGAATGATTGATGACTTTGTGATATGAAGTTTGAGCATATAGCAAGCATGACGGAAAGTTAAAACTCAGTAAGAATTTTCTTACCTTACTCTTTAAATTTTTATTCCAAGAGAAAGTATTTTATAATTATTTTAGTCTTTTATTTCTTCTTAGAAATAATTTTCACTAACTTTATTTTTAATTTCAATAATAAAATTTAGTATTGGAAAGAAGTTATTTTATGAAAATCAGAGGTTGAAATAATTAATTCTTGAATTAAAGAAAATTTTTATAGTTTTAAGTATTCTTAGTTAATGATTTTAAATTATTTTCTTTAGAAATTAGAAGTTTAAAGTAAATTATTTTGGTTTTCTCCAACGAAATAACTAAAGAATATTTTGTCGAGATTTCTAAAACTCAATCTAGTTAAAATTCAAATTGAGAAAGATTATGTAAATATGTAAAGATTTTAAAGAGAAAGTTTTGAGATATTTAAGGCTTGGAAACTCAATTTTGGTAAGATCTGAATTTGAAGACTGTACTAAATTATTTCAGTATAATAGAAGTTCAAAGAAGAACTTATGGGAATGTACAGTTTATTGTGATGATTTTGTGAACCTTTATGGTATTTAATAATTGAGTTTCTAAAAGTCTTAACCAACTAAATATGCGAGTAGTTCATGCATCATGAATCATTAAAGAGAAATGAGATGTGATAATGTCTGGGGACGGATTATAGAAACCGAGGATACATTAGAGGAGGCTTAATTGCGAGTCTTGGGATGAGAGGGTGTGAAAGGGTGCTTCAGGTGACCTGGGGTCGCTCCCTAGTGTCGGGTACTTTCACAATAAAAACTTTCTCAGTCTGACTAGTCTCTAAGTGTTTCCACGCCAGTTGAGCTGTTCATATGCCATGAAGGCATTTATGTTATTATTATCCAGAATTTATGGAACAGTGTAAACTCCTGGTTGGCCCAGTGCAAACTAAAGCTTTAAGGGCCCACATGTATAGAATGAATGAGATGATAGTATTAAAAACATTGCATGACATTCATATGATTGTGACATTCTATGTGGGTGGTTGTGAATGAAAATATAATTGTTATGTTATGAAAACCCTTATGCTTATGTCTTATCTGTAAAGTATTATATTCTGTTTCTCACTCCTTCTTGTTTGAATTTTGTGTCCAAAATATATGTTATATGATATATAGCTAGCAGTTCAAGATGAAAGGATGAAATTACAAGAGGGTAAATTGGTCTCATCCTCAATCAGATAGGAGAAGAGATGTGACAAGAATAGGATTCAAAATCACATGGTTTGAAGATAAGGAAATATTTGGTTACAGTCGAAGTAGAGGTATTAAATTTTTAGTTTTAGTTTACCTTAATACAATATTAAGTTGGATGATTGTAAATCAATGTAAAGGTTAAACTTTAATAATCCTTATTCTTTGGATATGATACTGAAATCTTTGATCACTTATGATTTTCTGAAAGTTCATTTTATCATTATAAATAATTTGAAAATTTTTACTTTCAAAATTCAAAGAAAATCAGATGTATATATGTCCTTATATACATGAGATAAGAAGTGATAAATATGTATATCTTTCTAAAAAAAAAGAGAGAGCAAGAAGAATAGATATATGTCTCGTGTACATAAGGGGGTGTTACAACATTAATGTAGTATTTAAAAATAATTTGAGTCATGGGGTGGATGTAACATCCAATTTTCATCACAAATAGGAAATAGATATTAATATTTCTTTCTTGAGAAATACTTACTATAAGTTAGTTTATTATTATCATTTTTTTTATTTTGGTATTTATATTTAATTATTTGTTTTTAAAATAATAATAATAAAAAAATAAAAATATTTCTGAATGAGAATTTTAAAATGACTTAATTAGTGTTCACTAATTAAGAAAATTATATTAAGAATTTTTAATATCTTTATTATTCATCATTTTTATTTTATGTTCTTATATTTATGTTTTTACATATTTAAGATTTAACTCTTATTAGAATTTTAAAATAAAATTTTGAAGGAATTAGACTATGGTTCATTTGAACTTTTTGATCTACATAATATTTATGATTTTCTGGAATTTTTTGAAATTTTTGAATTATTTTAATAAAATAAAATATTTTAAATAATTTTAAATTCATATAAAGCTGCTTAAAATTAAAAATATTTACAAGAATGTAAAGTTAAATTATAAGAAAATTTTCTAAAATCTATTTCAAGTAGACTTATCTAAAAATTATCGGTTTGAATAAAATCTTGATTTTTACCAATCGTAAAAAAATTGAAAACGTACTAATAAATTTTTATTAACAGAAAATTTTAGATTTTTAAAATTTAAACTTTATATTACTTATCATAAAATTAGTGAGAACTGATATAATATCGCTAAATTTCAAAAATGATTAATTTTGAATATTAAAATATTTCAAGTGAAAGGTTACTATTTGGCTTAATAATTCTGCCGATATTTACTATACAAAACACTGTGTATGTATGAAATTTTCAAAAGTTGCACAGTAACCAGGTTTTAAATTTCAAAAAAATGCATAGTACTTTTATATTAAAATAATGGAATGCATAGTAAATTTTTTTCTATAAATACCGAAGGAATTCTTCTTTAGAATTCACAATTTCAGATTAAGTTTTCTTAATATAGTAGTGTTAGTGAGATAGTGGTGGAAGTAAGAGAGAGAAATAAATTTTTTGGAAGAAGGTTCTGCTAAAATTCGAAGGTACGAATACACCTCTTTTATATTTTTTAGGATTATTTTTATATCATTTTTAGAAATCTATTATTATACTGAAAATAATATTATTTTAAGTTACTATTATGCATAGTAATACTATTTCAATAGTAAATTACTATTTCAATAGTAAATTACTATTCAAATAGTAAATTACTATTTACTATTACTATTTACCTTTACTGTTACTATTTACTTTTACTATTCATATTTTACTATTTACCGTTACTATTCACGATTTACTATTTATTATTACTATTCACGTTTTACTATTTACTGTTACTATTTACTGTTAGTATTCACTATTCACTATTCACTATTCACTATTTACTATTTACCATTTTTATTTTAAGTAGTAATCTTAATTTTCATGTTGTAATTATATTAAAATGAAATTGGTATGTTTTAGAACTCGAAGACGAGGCGCGCACGGATTTTCAAATAACGAATCGGTATACAAGAGGTAAGGGGGAGTGAGATAAGAATATAATATGAAAGACATAAGAATAAAGGGAGGAGTCTCCTACTCCTTTTAAATTTAATAATATTATTATTTTAAAGTAATAACTTCTCAACTTAAAATTTATAATAAATTTAATATATTGTGTAACTTATTCTGAAATATCTATACATGGATCTGAATTATTATAACTTATACGGACTGGACTAAACCTATGCAAGGACTTGGACTTTTATATCCTATATGGATCGAACTAAACCTATGCAAGGACTTGGACTATTATGACTTGTTTAGACTGAACTATACCTATGCAAAGACTGGATTATATATATGGACTTATATAGACCTGTGCGAGGAATGAACTATAAGGACTCAAAATCAAATCTACTAATTTAAATAACCATTAAAATTTGAATTATATTTATGAGCGATATTTAGTTGATTTGACTTGATTATAATTAATTGTATTTGATTTCGATTAATGATATTGTATTAGACTGTGATTGATAATATGCAATTATGATTGATGATATTTGATTGTGATTGATGGGATTACTATACTTGATTGTGGTTGATGAATGATTGATGACCTTGTGATATGAAGTTTGAGCATATAACAAGCATGACAGAAAGTTAAAATCAGTAAGAATTTTCTTACCTTACTCTTTAAATTTTTATTCCAAGAGAAAGTATTTTATAATTATTTTAGTCTTTTATTTCTTCTTAGAAATAATTTTCACTAACTTTATTTTTAATTTCAATAATAAATCTAGTATTAGAAAGAAGTTATTTTATGAAAATCAGAGGTTGAGATAATTAATTCTTGAATTAAAGAAAATTTTTATAGTTTTAAGTATTCTTAGTTAATGATTTTAAATTATTTTCTTTAGAAATTAGAAGTTTAAAGTAAATTATTTTGGTTTTCCACAATGAAATAACTAATGAATATTTTATCGAGATTTCCAAAACTCAATCTAGTTAAGATTCAAATTGAGAAAGATTATGTAAATATGTGAAGATTTTTAAGAGAAAGTTTTGAGATATTTAAGGCTTGGAAACTCAATTTTGGTAAGATCTGAATTTGAAGACTGTACTAAATTATTTCAGTATAACAGAAGTTCAAAGAAGAACTTATGAGAATGTACAGTTTATTGTGATGATTTTGTGAACCTTTATGGTATTTAATAATTGAGTTTCTAAAGTCTTAACCAACTAAATATGCGAGTAGTTCATGCATCATGAATCATTAAAGAGAAATAAGATGTGATATTGTCTGGGGACGGATTATAGAAACCGAGGATACATTAGAGGAGGCTTAATTGCGAGCCTTGGGATGAGAGGGTGTGAAAGGGTGCTTCAGGTGACCTGGGGTCGCTCCCTAGTGTCGGGTACTTTCACTATAAAAACTTTCTCAGTCTGACTAGTCTCTAAGTGTTTCCACGCCAGTTGAGCTGTTCATATGCCATGAAGGCATTTATGTTATTATTATCCGGAATTTATGGAACAGTGTAAACTCCTGGTTGGCCCAGTGCAAACTAAAGCTTTAAGAGCCCACATGCATAGAATGAATGAGATGATAGTATTAAAAATATTACATGACATTCATATGATTGTGACATTCTATGTGGGTGGTTGTGAATGAAAATATAATTGTTATGTTATAAAAACCCTTATGCTTATGTCTTATCTGTAAAGTATTATATTCTGTTTCTCACTCCTTCTTGTTTGAATTTTGTGTCCAAAATATATGTTATATGATATATAGCTAGCAGTTCAAGATGAAAGGATGAAATTACAAGGGGGTAAATTGGTTTCATCCACAATCGGATAGGAGAAGAGATGTGACAAGAATAGGATTCAAGATCACATGGTTTGAAGATAAGGAAATAATTGGTTACAGTCGAAGTAGAGGTATTAAATTTTTAGTTTTAGTTTACCTTAATACAATATTAAGTTGGATGATCGTAAATCAATGTAAAGGTTAAACTTCAATAAACCTTATTCTTTGGATATGATACTGTAATCTTTGATCACTTATGATTTTCTGAAAGTTCATTTTATCATTATGAATAATTTAAAACTTTTTACTTTCAAAATTCAAAGAAAATTAGATGTATATACGTCCTTGTATACACGAGATAAGAAGTGATAAATATGTATATCTTTCTTAAAAAAAAAGAGCAAGAAGAATAGATATATGTCTCGTGTATATAAGGGGGTGTTACAAAGTGGTATCAGAGCAGTTCAATCCAAATCGGCTTGGGGTATGGTCTTACTAGCGTGTTAGTGTACTCTGATGGTTAAGTTTGTCAAGAGATTTTATGGTTGAGAAAAGAGGAAATTTTATTGGAGTAAATGGTAAGAAGTAAGTGAAAAAAATTAGGAATATAGAAAGAAAGAACTAATTTTAAGTTCATAAGAAGTATAAGTTAGAACTTTATAGCCTGTTACTTGAAAAATGTTATTGCAGGGATTAATCAGAAACTGGCCATTCTGAAGTCTTTCTTGACATTGTTTAAGTACGGGCGTTAATGTATGGTGGAATGATAAGGTAAATTAACTAATGCAGTTATTTCCTTTTATTCCAAATGTATTGTATGGTGTTTGATTCTCTGATTAATATGTGATAGTAAAATATTCTAACATTTACCTGTTTTACAATATGGTATGAGACAACAAGGGAGATAAGACAATAGAAAATTCTTAGAAATATTTTGGTATGAATTCTAGACTGGAGCTGTCATGGCTTTGACTACTTAGTTATAAACTATTAGGACTGATCACTGTAACACCCTCGGTTAGATAAGACAAATCCTTCTGTAGGTTCATCCCATTTAACTGAGAGTGTTAACAGTTTTTAGAAAAAGTAAATTTTTTTTTTAAAAATAAATACGTGGCAGATCAGCGGAAGTAATATTGTATATATCACATAGTCATTCACAAACTGTAAATAATTATACTCTTAACAGAATGGGGCACGCAGGCACCCTTAAATATTATACAGTCATCCGGTGTCTGATTATAAATATTCTATCCTTAATGATTATTCTCAATGGGTTCAGCGTATTGCTGATCTTCACACTCGGGTTCTTGAGTTTCTAATTCCTCTGAAAAATGTTCAACAGTAAGGGTGAGTATAACCCAAGACCCTGATTGGTTCATCCGGTGCGGACATAATCCAGTTAACATACAATGTCACATAGATCATACATTTAGCATATTTATAACAATCAAGCATGTTGTCATCACATAATCGTATATTTAGCATGTTCACAATTATAACAATCAAGCATATTACCATGAAATAAATCATACATATAACATATTTACAATTATAACAATCAAATATGATGTAATGAATGCATGAGTTCGGATCCATTATGATTTATCTTTGATTAAGTCTCATGATGCATGTGGGCCCAATAAATCGTTTCATCTTCTTCTCATTCTTTGGAATATCACCATTCCAATCATCTAGAGCGATCAGGGTCCGCCCAAGTTCCATGTGGTACAAATGAACTCATTGGTTCTCATCATTGATTTAAATATTTTTGGAACTTGGATCCCTACGATCATAGTTACACTCCGTCATTTAGTCAAAGTACACTAGAATTGCATCGTCTCACCCGGCTATCAGGCGCGACTCTGATGCCATTGGGTTGCCGTTCCAGTTATACTCCCAAGATTCTTCATGGAGATCGAACGTGAGTGTCCTTCACTGTACCAAGTGTATGCTCTAGAGGTTTTTCTTCTTCAAAAATATTTTCATGATGCGAAATGCATTTATCTTATCAATCGATTCCTTGGGTATCTTATGTATTTCCAGTCTCATCATATCATTCTTAAGTTTTTTGAATTCCATCAATCATTTAAACCTTGTAAGATATTCGTTTATTAATTTTTAGAAATATATCCATTATATATATTCTTTTATAAAGAGTAAAATAATATATTCTTTATGTAATTACGCATAATTTGGATATTAACAATGTATAATAATAATAAAACTAATAATAATAATAACAATATTAAGTTTGACAATAAATAATGATAATAATAGAATAAGAATGTTAATTTTAACTTACCAATAACTTAAAAAGTATTGAAGATTGGTTTCCAATTGAGAATTCAAGTGAAAAACACTAAAAACAGAGTTTTCCGAGTGGAACAGGGGTAAATCCGAGTGAAATGAGTATGATTCCGAGTGGAATCATACAGAGAAGGGTTCTCCAAGTGATCTGGCTAAAAATCCGAGTGAAATTATACTGGAAGGCTGTTTTCCGACTGAAACAGGTCTGATTCCGAGTGGAATAAATTATATCCGAGTAGAAATGTTGATTTCCAAACTTTTTGAGAAAAATAGGTTTAATGCCGAGTGAGAAATTGAGTTTAAATACCGAGTAAATTCAGGCTGAAGTGAGTTTCTGAATAAAATAAGCATCAATCCGAGTGAAAATTATTCTGCTGACTAGAATGCCTTCGAGTAAAGTAAATCCGAATGAAATAATCCTGATTCCGAGTGGAATCAGGTTGATAAGAGTTTTCTGAGTTAATTTAACTATATATTCTGAGTGAAAATAAACTAAAGAGAGTTTTCTGAGTGAAATTAAGGGTTTACCGAGTTAAAATCTCTGGAAAAGGTTTTCATGAGTGAAGCTACTTAAATTCTGAGTGAAAATGAGTTTCTGAATGAAATTAAGTATGATTCCGAGTGGAATCAGTAGGAAAAGAGTTTCCTGAGTAAAAATAAGATAAGTTCCGAGTGAAACATGAGTTTACCGAGTGAAATTAGTTGAAAAGAGTTCTGTCTGAATGAAATAATATAAATTCGAGTAGAATAACTGCTTGCTGAGTAAAATAAAGTGTTTCACTAGTGGAAAAAATGGATATAACAACGGGGATATATTCACGGGTAGAAGAGGATCAGTGATAAAAACATGCGCGGTGGCATTTTTGAAATTATAAGGTGAACGTTTTAATCAGAGAAAACTATATATCCACGGTTAACATCATAACCGTGAATGTAACCATCAATATATATTCACGGTTGAGGAGTCAACCGTGGATATATAGTACCTAAAATATATATCGACGGTTTTAATCACAACCGTGAATATATATTGATGGGTACGTTCACGGTTATGATGTTAACCGTGGATATATATAGATGTCAATATTCACGGTTGTATTTCCAACCGTGGATATATAGTTCAGGTTTTAGGGTTTAATCACTGGGTACTATATGTCCACGGTTGTTTCTATAACCGTGAATATAGATTTAATATTTATCCACGGTTGGTATCGTAACCGTCGATATATAGTTAACATTTATCCACGGTTGTTTGTTAAACCGTGAATATATGTGTAATATATTCACGGTTGTGAGGGGGAACCGTGAATATACATCCTTTCTGAAACTTCAAAAGCCGCGCCTTTCAGCTTTTTGCTTCTTCTGCTTCTTTCGTGCTAGTCTTTCTTTGCTTCCTCCACCTTTCTTTGCCCTATTGCTCTTGTATTTATGCAAGTTCTCTACCTCCTTTGGTCTTTTTCTTTCATCGTTTCTGTCAGGTAAGTCATCCCTATTTTTTTCTTTTTCATTTTCTCTTTCTTCGTTTGAACTATTTCTCATCTTCTCCATTTATCCCAGTGTGCTCGCTGCTTATCCCATTGTTCCAGTGTGCTCGTTGGCTTATCCCATTGTGCTCGTTGCTCGTTGCTTATCCCATTGTGCTCGTTGCTTGTTGCATTATCCTGTAGGTCGTCCCTCTTTTTACTAGTCACTGTTTTTGTTGGTCCCTGTTTGAGTTAAATCTATTTTAAGTTATGTTGATGCGTTATATGGGTTTTGTGGACTGTTGAAAGGGGTTTCTGTCTCTGCTTTGTTGGTTGTATATATAATGTGCCTGTTCTATTCTGTTCTGGTTGTATGTATAATTACTTAGTTGTTATGCATACAACCAGAACAGTTTATTAAACTGTGATGCCTATGTTGTTAAACTGTGATGCTGAATAGTTTTTCCATTTTCCTGAAAATAGTTTCCCTTCCTCTGTTTTTATTTTCATCTGCTGAAATTTTTAATTTCTGTTTTATATTATGAAAAAAATCAGTTATGTATTTAATCTTTCAGTTCATCATACTTTATTCTGTGTATTTATTTGTCTGGTTGTAATAGAACAAATACATGGTCTTGAAAGGGGGGAAGGCCTTACGGTTTTGCAGAAACCATGGAAAATTGGGTTAAGATAGTAGTGGTGGATGTGGGGAGGTGAAAGGGAAATACAAGAGAGAAGGGTTCTGAGTCAGGATTAAGTTAAGGCTAAATCAATGGATTAATCAAATCACCAAGAAGCATTTAAGCTTTGAAGTTCCAGGATTTTTTAACTAGAATTTATCTAATTTGTGTAACTTTTGTGCAGGATAAGAAATTAAAAAGAGTAAGAGTAACTTATTAAACTTGCATTGGAAATCACAAGTAGACTGCATTAATATTTATTTTACATGATTTGTTCTTCTTAAGTAGAATTTAACTAAATTCAACACCATGTCCATAAGCCGTAATCCATAAAATAAAAGTTCAAATCTAAAAATTCTCATAATCCATAATCCATCATCTAACACCATAGTTCTACTTGAAAATAATAGAATTTAAAAATATCATATTAATTACTAAAAAAATTCTAAAGTTTGAACTTGCATTATAAACCAACATCATAATCCATAATCCATAATCCATACTCCAACACCATACTTCTACTTCAAGATAACATAAATTAAAAACATCATACTATTTTAGGAAAAAAGTTAACTAAATTATTATCTATTTTATTTCTATTATTGTTGGTTACTCTTATATGTTATGTTTATTGCTGTTGTATGTGTGTGGTTGTTAACTAGTATGAAAGTTGTTGTGCATATGAGTGAACCGTAGTTCCCCGTTTGAGATTCGACACAAATGGTCATTAAATCAATTAATGTCATCGTTTGTGTTGAATCTTGAATTGTCCGTTTGGACAGTTTGGGATGAACAATTATTTTTTATACGTCATTGTTAGTATGTACAAGTTAGGAGTTATTTTAAAATTTGATAAAATTTCGGTAACTTGTATTTTGTGTTGTTCTCTGGGTGCATATTTGGTTGTGGTTGAATTTGATTTGACCACTCTCATTTTGTGTACTTAGAGACCAATGCGAAATGCTGCCGAAATTTCATCAAATTTTAAAATAAGTCCTAACCTGTATATATGAATGACGTATAAAAATAATTGTCATGCTGAATGGGTATAGGACCACCACCTTTGTATAAAAAGTGAGGTTGATCATAGCACCTTGTAAACAGTTGGTATGGATCGGAGTTGGATTTCTGCGTCACGCCTAAGTCTGGAGTACGAGGGGGGAGTTGAATCATTTATAGAATTCGTAGCGAGGAATACAGTGGGCGTGAATGGAAAGTATTTCTGCCCTTGTGTTAAATGCTTCAACCTGCGTCGGGTAGACTTGGAAGAGGTGCGAGAACATCTACTGTGTGACGGTTTTCTACGTAGTTATACGCGTTGGATATGGCATGGTGAAGATGTGGTGGTGCCAAGTAACAGCTCTCAGACTAAAAATCGAAGCTCGATGCATGACAACGATGTCGACATGGATGACCGACTCGAGGATATGATCCGTGATGTAGGGGTAGAAGGTTTTAAGAAAGCTCATGTATATACAACTCTGTGTCAGGACTCTGAGCAGCCGTTGTATCCAAACTGCGTCAATTTCACGAGGTTATCAGCTGTTTTGCGGTTGTTTAATTTGAAGGCCATAAACGGGTGGACGGATAAAAGTTTCACTGACTTACTGAAGTTGTTGAAAGAAATGCTCCCAGCTGGAAACACCTTGCCGAAAAGTAACTATGAGGCCAAAAAGGTGTTGTGTCCTATGGGTTTGGAGTATGAGAAAATACATGCATGCCCAAATGATTGTGTATTATTCCGGGGTGAGTTAGAAATGCTGCATCGATGTCCTAGATGTGGGGTGTCACGGTATAAGAAGAAAGAGGCGGATTCTGATGAGGTATGCACTAAAGGGTCTCCTGCAAAGGTGTTGTGGTATCTACCTATAGTTCTAAGACTAAAGCGTCTGTTTGCCAATGCAGATGATGCAAAACTTATGAGATGGCATGCTGATGAGAGGGTTGTTGATGGACTACTTAGGCATCCGGCCGATGGGTCGCAATGGAAGAAAATGGATAGGATTTTTCCAGAATTTGCCAATGAACCAAGAAATGTTAGGCTTGTACTAGCCACAGACGGCATGAACCCTTTGGGAACCTGAGCACAAACCATAGTTCGTGGCCTGTTTTGTTGTTTGTACAACTTGCCGCCATGGTTGTGCATGAAGCGAAAATATGTGATGTTATCAATGATGATTTCTGGTCCACGACAACCGGGGAACGACATTGATGTATATTTAACTCCATTGGTTGAAGACCTCAAAAGGTTGTGGGAAGACGGGGTTGAAGTGTTTGATGGGTTTACCGGGCGATCATTCAAATTGCGTGCCATGTTATTTTGCACAATCAATGACTTTCCAGCGTATGGTAACTTATCTGGGTACAGTGTGAAGGGTCATAAAGCTTGTCCAGTATGTGAGGAGGGGACTAGTTTTGTGCGGTTGCATCATGGCAGGAAAAATGTTTATCTTCGACATCGAAGGTTTCTTAAAGCGAATCATCCGTTTTGAAGGTTGAAGAAGTCGTTTAACGGTGCCCAAGATTTTGAAATGGCTCCTCCACCACTATCTGGTCGCCAGGCATATGAAAAGGTGAAGGACGTCAACGTGCAATTTGGTAAGTGTGAAAAACAGCACCCGACACAAAACAACTGGAAGAAAAGGTCAGTGTTTTTTGACCTGCCATATTGGAGGGAGCTTGATGTAAGACACTGCATTGATGTAATGCATGTGGAGAAGAATGTGTGCGACAGTTTAGTTGGTACACTCTTAAACATACCCGGGAAGACTAAGGATGGCCTAAACTCGCGTATGGACTTAGAGTTGATGGGTATACATCAGGATTTGCATCCACAATCAAAGGGCAAAAGAACATATTTGCCTCTAGCATGTCATACGTTATCCAGAAAAGAAAAGCAAAGTCTGTGTGAATCGTTACGAAGTGTGAAAGTTCCGGCTGGTTATGGCTCCAACATCAAGTCTTGTGTTTCCATGAAAGATTTGAAGTTAGTTGGGTTGAAGTCTCACGATTGTCACATGTTGATGCAGCAGTTTCTGCCTATTACCATTCGTGACATTCTTCCTAAAAATGTGAGAAATGTCATAACAAGGTTGTGTATGTTTTTCAATGCCATATGTTGCAGGGTAATCGCGCCCGGCGAATTGGATGTGTTGGAACAGGAAGCATCACTTATATTATGTCATCTTGAAATATATTTCCCGCCCTCTTTTTTTGACATAATGGTCCACTTAATCATCCATTTGGTGAGAGAGGTCCGTTGTTGTGGTCCAGTGTTCCTCCATTGGATGTATCCCGTTGAGCGATATATGAAGATATTGAAAGGGTATATGAAGAACCAACGTCGTCCCGAAGCTTCAATTGTGGAAAGATATATTGCAGAGGAAGCAATTGAGTTTTGCACTGAATACATGTCACATGCTGCAAGCATTGGTATTCCAACGACCCGTCATGAAGGGAGATTGGATGGGAAAGGAACGATTGGAAAAAAAGTGAAGAGCATGCCACGTGCTGATGTCCTTCAGGCACACTTGTATATTTTAAACAACACGGACGACGTGCAACCGTATCTAGCCACACACAAGGAGCTAGTCAAGAAAACCAACCCTAAAATGACTGAAAAGTGGTTGTTGAATGAACACAACAAGAGTTTCATGCAGTGGTTCCAAAAGACCGTCCTGAAAGATGCATCTGCATCCTTGACATTACCTCGACTAGCACAGGGCCCGAACTTTGATGTCCTCACCTTTTGTGGGTATGACATAAACAACTATTCGTTTTATACAAGGACACAGGATGAAAAGAGTACAAATCAAAACAGTGGAGTGATGGTTGTGGCTCAATCAATGCATTTCTCAACTGCAAAGGACAACAACCCTGTGATGGCGGAGTCATGCTACTTTGGTGTGATTGAAGATATATGGGAAGTTGATTACGGTCCCTTCACTGTTCCTGTGTTTAAATGCAAATGGGTTGACAATAAGAACGGTGTCACAACTGATGATTTAGGAGTTACGTTGGTGGACCTCAACAAGATCGGGCATAAGGAAGAACCATTCATAATGGCAACGCAGGTGAAGCAAGTTTTTTATGTGGCTGACCCAGCTGACAAACAGTGGTCAATTGTTATCCAAGGTAGACACATTGGAGACCCCAATCTTGATATTGTGGACATTCCATCAACTACAACACGTATTCCAACATCTATCGTGGAACATGACATAGATGATGTAGTTGCCAGTCGTCATGACCACCATGAGGGCTTGTGGGAAAATATTTCATCTTAATAGGGTATTAATCTTGTTGGTGATTCATTGAATTACATCTTATATTAGTTATTCGTTGTTTTAAATGTTATATTAAATATTTGACAGTTTTTTTCCTTGTTTGGACAGATACTCATGGCTGACCAGGATGGACGATCCAGGTCCGACTCACAGGCCAGTGGTTCCTCTGCTCGGAAGAGTAGAGGTGTTACCCGGATGCCAGACGTCGCACGTAGGCGTCACCGGGGAGAGAGGCCAGTTGTTGACATGGATGTCAACACCGGTAGATTCAGTGGACCGCATGCCACGAAGCTTAGCAGTTATCTGGGGGTTGTGGTACGGTCGAAGGTGTCCATCATTATCCCCGACTGGGATAGTGTCAAGGAGGTGGTGAAGAACCAGCTATGGAGTGATGTTCTGGTAACTTAGATATTATTTAAGTTTTATTTTAGTGTATTATTTCATGTAACTCTTAATAAGGACTCCTTTATGGACTAACTCCTTTCATGTAGGATTCTTTTGAGATACCATCTTCCGACATAGCGAGGAGGAAGGTCCTCGGTATCATGGCTGAGCGATGGAGGTCATTCAAATCCATACTCACCACGAGGTATGTTGAACTTTAAAATCTTAATCAACGCTTCACCAAATTGTACCAATCCTTAGTTTAAATGTACCTTTCATTGTAGGTATGTATTCGGGGACGACCAAGGAAAGTTCCCTGGAGAGAAGTATCCATTCATCGATCAGGAGACCTAGGATGCTTTTGTTGCATCTAGACATTCTGTCGAGTTTCAGGTACATTGGTTTTTAGATGATTAAATAATATGTATAATTTATACGGCTAACTGTGAATATTTTTTTTCTTGTTATAGGAGACCAGAAAGAAAGCCAAGGAGACTAGGAAGCTAAATGACTGCCCACACACACTGTCACGTGGGGGTTACCGTAGGTTGGAGGAGCGGCTGGCACAGGAGAGACTGAGTCAGTGTCAGACTGACACTGGCATTGTGGATCCCCCTTCCCCACCTGCACGCCACGACAGATGGAAGCGGGCTAGGATCAAGAAGAGTGGGGAATACACTTCCTCACAGGCTCAGGAGGTTGCCTCACGGATAGTAAGTATTCCCCTTTATATCACTATCTGTTATATCAGTTTACGTCAAGGAATTGAATACTAACTTGTTTGGTTTCAGGATTCCTTGGTTGAGCAATCAACCCAAGGGTCTTTCGTAGCCCATGGACGGGAGGATATTTTGACTACCGCCATCGGCAGGCCAGAGCACCCAGGAAGAGTGCGTGCTATTGGTCGAGGTGTAGGTAAGTGCTAACTAACTCTATGCCTTCATTTTGTTATCTGTTAAACAATTATGGGCTAATCATTCATATTGAACAGGCCTCCGCGCCTATTACGGTGCTCCCGACCCTGCCCCATCCCTTGAGCAAATGGTGGAGCAAAAGGTGGCTGTTGTGAAGGCTGAGTACCAGGAGGAGATATCTAGGCTCCACCAGGAGATGGCCCGATTCAAAGAGGAGATGAAGGCCTCACTCAGCCACCGCCAGGAGACTACTGCACCAGCTAGCGACCCACCGGTTAGGTTCTTTATTTAATTTCCTCAATTTTATTGTTTGTAATCACTTTATTTCATTGTTGATTAACTTCTGCTTGATGTGTAAATATGTAGGTACGGAAGGTTAGCACTAAGGGGTCGTGCGCTGCAGCTGACCCTGAGGATGACGGGGTCGAGCCACCAGACACCCGTCAATGTGACCTGTTCATTGACGGGTCGGAGGAGCCAGTTGCCACTGGTATGGTGCACAACTTAGGCCCTGTGGTTCACCATCAGACATTACCTGATGGTATGTCCAGGGTCTCGGTTGTGCTCGTCCTCGAGGAGGATGCTGCTGTGCCAGTGGTAACTCAGGAGGTGAAGACCGTCGGTCAGGCGGTGGGCCACTTTCTGATGTGGCCCAACAGACTTCTGGTGATTGCCCCTGGACAGGTAAAAACCCTAAACACTAGCTAGCTTTATTTCCTTGTTAATTATGGTACAAAATGTGATGGTTGTCAATTGTTTAACAGGAACAAACATTGAAGAAGCCAGACCCGGCCAAGGATCCCATCCGGATGCTATGGCGCATCGGGTATGAGCAAGCAGACGTCACTGTTCAGGTCCCATGGCAGCCACTAGTGTTCGGCCGTCCCAGTGCTTTTCCAGTTTACGTTACAAATTCTGACATTTGTGACATTATTTTGGGGACGTCGATGCTGAACGGCTCCATCTTTCAGATGTGGGAGCTGTAAGTATATCCTTGTTTTGTCCAATTTTTTCATTATACAAGTTATTTGTCGCTAACCAAGTCTTAACTTGTTTAGGTTTCTGGCAAAACTCTGTGTGGACTTGGGTTTCCAAGGAACTTACGGTTTCTTAGAGCCCTCTCTCATACAGAGGCAAGGAAACACCTCGCAGAACACCCAGACATACATCCAGAATTGGATGTTTGAGTCTGGGAAGTCTATATACATGGGCCCCTATCATAAAGGGTAATATTCTATTCCATAATTATTGTCATGATATTTTGCATTTTGAAGTCTCACTTATCACTGGTAACTGCAGGGCTCACTGGACCCTTCTGGTGATCTGTTCGAAGGACTATCTTGTTGTGTACTTTGATAGTTTGCATCGGACAGCTCCACAAGACCTGAAAGATATAGTAGACGGGTAAGTTCATCCCTAAAAAATAACCACAAATTCGATTACATTATTTTTAGAACTATACAATTCTAACTTATCTTATGTTTTGTTTGACGTAGGGCGGTGGTTGGATACAATCTACTGATTGGAAACAAGCCCAAAGGAAAAACAGTTGTATGGCTAAACCCAAAAGTAAGTCAATCGTATTCATGAATAACTTCAGTACATGTTTTTTAAGTTGCGAATTCACTTATTCTATACTATATGTCCATTGTAGTCTTACAGGCAGAAGGGTTCCTTTGAGTGTGGCTATTTCGTCATGCACACTATGCTGACCATTGTCCAACATCATTTAGTAGATGGATAGACAGAGGTAAGTCTCATCATTTGGACTACTTTTCTACCAATTTCATCAATTTCATGTAATAAATAAAGCTTTTGTTCTAATTATTTTGTGCATTCTTTGCAGTACTTTAAAGACCGGTCATTTTTCCCAAAGGAACTTGTAGATGATGTTAGAAGGCAATGGGCCTCACACTTCAATGAAGTTAGGCAAAGCTAGATATAGGATCTTTATTCTTTTATATATGTATCTAGTAGGATTTAGGGTTTACTTTTATTACATTACATTCAACTTAATTGTATATACTTTTATTTTTTAGGTTGTTATGAATTCATATTGAAAATAAATTGTTATATATATACATACCATTCTTTTGATATAGTGTTGCTGTGGCATACTGTATACTGTACTGGTTTGTCTGAATGCAGGGTTGGGAAACGATAAAACAGAATCCATATTAAAAAAAAACCTTAGTATTTATTCACGGTTATGGCAACAACCGTGAATATAGACAATATTTATCCACGGTTACTACCATAACCGTGGATATAAATGTATCTATATCCACGGTTGTCCATAATAACCGTGAATATAAGTAGTTTGTAACTGAAAACTTTTAATACTTATATTGACGGTTATGATGGACAACCGTGGATATAGATACATTTATATCCACGGTTATGGTAGTAACCGTGGATAAATATAGTCTATATAAGTGGGTCTATATCCACGGTTTTGGTAGTAACCGTGGATAAATATAGTCTATATCCACGGTTGTCCATAATAACCGTCAATATAAGTGGATGTAACTGACACCTTTCAGTTCTTATATTCACGGTTGTGCTCGATAACCGTGAATATAAATAGTAAGTTATATTCACAGTTGTTCTTAACCGTGGTTAGATGTGATTTATTACCACGGTTGTTAACCGTGGTTAAAGACCATCATCTACTACCACGGCTGCAACAACCACGGTTCTTTAACCATGAATAAAGGCCTTTTTTAACCGTGATTATATCTGAACTGGTCTGGACCGGGGTCTAGGATCCGATGTGGGACCAGCCACAAGAGTGCAGGTGTTTTTAGAGTTCGCACACCGGAACTGTGAGTAACCGATGTATTAATCCGGTCTCTCAGTGGGAGAGGCCGGTCTTGTTGTCCTGGAGATCCTTTACACCAACGATTCGCGTTGTAAAGGGGGCGAAAGGTGGTGCCACCTGCGAAGATTCTCCGACGCTCAAGTTAGAAGAGTGTATGAACTCAATGAATACTCAAGCGTAGTAACAGTAAAGTGTGAGATAGAACAACGATACCATGCATGTGTATTGATATGGGCTTCTTATAGTTGAACGTAAGAGAAATGAGTCATTGGATGCAGGTGGGTCCCTTAGCTCTGATTGCGTGTATATTGTGTCAATCAATGTGGCTCGACTTTCAGAATGTGTCAGGAGGGTAGGTCAATTATCAGAGTACGATCCTCTAGGGAAAGGAGAGGATAATCACCTTTTCCGCATAATCTGCTGACACGCCCACTTACTTTCTGAGGCCATTGATGTGACGTATTTTGCTACAAACAGTGTCTTCGTTGATAAGTTATCAGGGATTCTTCTCTTACTGTGACTGAAAAGCCAACAATTATATAAATGTCCTGTAACGGTGAACATAGAACCGTTATAGCGAAAATGAATGATGCTGTCATGGAGTGAGGGCGGATGACCAGACAACGGATATCCGGTGTGGTAACGTTGAACCAGGACACCGGTTTTCCTTATATGAGGTCAGTCTGACGTCACAAGAATGGGGGCCGGTATCTAGACCGGATCATTTGTCCCCTAGCTTGTATGAGGGACTGTTAAGTTACTCATATGAGCTACACAACTCTTTAGAGAAGTCTGGATGCCGGTGATACATTCTGGTAAGTCTCTGAGAACTCGGTGGCGTCCGCTCTACTGAACGAGTGACCGCCCTTCTCACGTTGCGTACAACGGATTCAGACAGCATGAAATAAGCAATGGAAATCCCAAGAGTCTTTGAAAATCGAAACCCTTGGTATTCGAGAAGTGGTTGGGAGGCATTAAATGCGCACAGCATGATTGGACAATAAATACGTTTTTTATGCAAGAGCCATCATTGCTCAAGAGTGTAACCGTCGATTGGGCTTATTGGGCCTGGATTCAAATTGTGTGGGGCCCATTTTGCCAAAACGTTTACTGAAACGTTACTGTTTTCGCGCCCGTTTGTGGTGAAACGACGGAGTCGTTTCAATTTGAAGGGTCGCGTTTTGATGCAAGCCTTGTGACCTTCGATGAAGCACTGTGTTTCTTCGTTACCTATAAAAGGAACTCTTAACAGATTTTGGAATCCATACTTGTCCTCAAGCTTAGTGAAACTCTGCTCAAATTTCCTTGGAATTTCCTTGTCGTCTCCAACTTCTCAAAGATCCTCTTCCTTTAGGTAACCTCCCTTTCCTTCAACTCCTTGCAATTTTAGTCATTCTATTTCCATCATGCGCCCTAGAGCAGGCCACGCTGGTCCTTCAAATAGGGGGAGGTTTGGCTCTCGTGCCCCCCTTAGCCACCGTGGTGGGAGGATTCCAGGGAATCCTCTTGTGGCTGGGCGCCATCGCTCAGAGAGAGCCGAAGCTTCTTCCTCACGAGCGTCTTCTTCCTCTCGTCGCTCTGAGGTTCCCCTTGGTTCGAGGACTACCAGCCGCTCTGATGAGGGGTCAAGTGCTGAAGGTTATCTCTCTGACGATGTTGCTTTTTATCACAGCACCTACGCATTCCACCGCGCCTGCACAACCATGGATCTTCCAGGACGTGGAAAAACACCGTTTCTCCGCTCTGCTGAAGGGTGTGTCAATGTTGTGGCACACCGGCTTGATTGGGAGAAACTCAACAGGGAAAAACCTTATTGCTGGGTGGAAGAGGAATTCCTAGAGATCCCTTCGCACCATGCAAGTGAGGAGGAGCGCACGGTTTCTTTCCGCTGTAAGATATATTCGGATAAGAAGTACAAAGCGCGATACGCTGTGATGGCTCCGCATCCCTCTGAAAGAATATGCCACAGCGTCCCTGATGCGAGGTCGGTCTACATGTACGACTTCGTTTTCTTAAAGCTGGGAGTACGCTTTCCCCTGACGGATTTCCAGATGGCCGTCCTGCGTTTCCTAGACTGTGCCCCCTCACAACTACATCCCAACGGTTGGAGTCTTGTCCGGGCTCTGGAAGTTTTGGGGGAGCATTTTGGCTTCTCCGCCACTGTGGCCAAGCTATTTTACTATTGCCAAGTGGTCCGCCGAGCTAATAAGAAGGGCGGCCTTGGGTTCATTACTCTCCGTAGTGACTCAAGGGTTGTAAATTTCAAGTCTTATACGGAATCCGCAAAGGTAGATGGGCGCTCCTTCAAACACTACTACACGCGGGTCCGGATTCAACCAAATAAGCCAGTCTTCTGGCGGAATAAAGAGGGGTTTACCAAGTTTCCCCTTAGCTGGACGCACGAACATTTTCTCCTTATGAGCCGTGCTTATTATACAGATGAGAGCGAACTTTCCCCTTATTCTGTTGAGGTCTTGAGCGCCCTGCAGACGGCCTCAAAGACCCTCAAAGGGTTTTCTAGCCGTCTTCTCTTGGCCGAGGATGGCATCAAAAACACTTACCTCCGTAACATCCGCTCTTATTCTCCTTGTGTTGTATGGTTATTCCGCTCTAGTTATTTTTCTTCTTGTATGCTTATTCAACTTTTTTTTTTGTTTTGCAGAACAAATTGAAAAAGCCTGCCCAGAGATGTTGTCGTTAAGGACCATGATGGCTGACGATGACTCCTCTTCTGAAGAAAATGACATCCAGGCGAAGAGGAACGCCACTAAAACTCCCCTCATTCCTCTGACTTCTGCGGTAGGAGATGAGGTTCCTCTCTTCGACGAGGAGGAAACCGAAGAAGCAGCTGAGGCCGCTGGAGCGGATGGTGAGGAGGCCATCCCAGAGAAAAAGAAGAAGAAGAGGCATCTTGTAAAGAAGGCAAATCAAGAGAAGCCCTCCTCTGATGACCCTGTGAAGAAGCGTCAGAGGACGGCCGAAGAAACTGAACTGAAGAAGGACAAGGGAAAGAAACCCGTTCCTGAGTCCTCTGCCCCTTCTTCTCAAAATGCTTCAGAACCGGACTCTGGGAACGGTCCTCCTCCGGCGTTCGATCCTCCGCGTGACTCCTTCCTTTCTCCTTACTTGTGGTTTCAAGGGTCTATGCCTCCTACTCTCCCAAAGGCACGGTATTGCCTCCGCCCTTCCCTCGACGCTGCTGGGGTCCGAGGTGCTTGCAAGGCTGGGCGTTGGCAACTTGATGAACTGTTTGGCCTGCTTGAGTCCCTGAGCGAGAAAGCTGACTATATGGATCAGGTTGAAAAACTTGAGACCGAACTCGCGGTGAAGGAGAAATTTACGGCCAAGCAAGCTGAAGTTCACAGAGGGGTGGAATCAGAATTGAAGAAAACTAAAGAAACGCTCCAGAAGAAAACTGAAGAGGCAAGCCAAGTTCATTTTGCGAACAAGGCCCTAGAGCGGGAAGTTGCCGACCTCCAGAATAAGAACAAATCCATACCCCTCCTTGAAGAAGAATTACAACTGGAGAAGAAGAGATCGGCTAAGCTTGCTGACGATCTCAAAGTTATGGAGGATGGTCGCAACAAGGACCTTGGGGAGTGGGAGTCTATTCGGAAGGAGATGCAAGCCCAAATTGATGAACTCAAAAAGGGTGGTGCGAGTGTTGGGCCTTCAGAAGAGGATTATGCCAAGGTTCAAAGAAGACTAGCTGCTGCAAAGGCCAAGGCTGCCAAAGCCTTGGATATATGCAAAAATGTGGCGTATGAATCTTTCGGCCTGGCCCTTCGTCAAGTCTACTATCGTAACCCTGGAGTAAAGCTGAATTTATACGGATTAGATCCGTTCTTCGAGTTCCATGGGGGAAGACTTGTAGAAGTTCATAAGGACGGATCGCACCATGAACCCCATGCATCTCTGTACGAACTGCCTCCCCTCCTAGAAGGCCAAAGTATAGAGCCTACAACGTCCACTGCTGCCTCTGGAGCTGAAGCACAAGAAGGTGCCCAAACTGGGGTGGAGGACCAGACGAAGAAGGCAGGAGTGCCCACTGTGGAGGATCAAGCACCGGCCTCTTAATTTTATGCTTTCATTCATAGCCGTGTTCTGGGATCGGCTCCAGCTTTAAAACATTTTGTAACCTGCATATTTTCTTATTTTTGAAAATAAGATTCATTATTACTTTTCCTCAACTGTTTGCATCGAATGTGTGAGTGCTGAATAACTTGGTGTTATACAAAACACTTTATTATTTCCAATGCTTTGCGAATCCGTTCTGCGTGGTTACCTAGTTACTTAAAGCGTACTTATCACACTGGGTTAAGATAACAAATTGTAATGAATAAATGACAATTAAGTTAAAGCACGCCCTGTCCCCAAGTGTAAGTTCATTGGGAAGGGAGAGTTTATCTCAAAGATTACCTTTTAACTTCTTAAAAGATAGAAATCCTTATCTGTCCTCGAAGATGTAGAGCGGGTACGTCAGCGTTCAACCGCTCCGGGGTGGATATTCCACCACTGAGGACGGACATTGCCTTTTGAATTTTAGTATAGCTTTGACAAGGGTAAGCTTTTACGCCTTTCTTTTGAGGTTCGGTTTGGTCCTACATCTCAGGTCTTCACACGGTGTTCGGTTCGATCCTACTAACCGTACTTGGAGTTCGGTGCAATCCTACAGTCCAAGCCTTCAACATGGGGTTCGGATCAGGGCTAATCCTGAACCTACTGCGCCCATTACTCGGGGTTCAGCGCGGTTTCCTGTGTGAACCAGCCTACTGCGCCCAAGCCTTCGCATGGGGTTCGGTTTGTGGCCTTGAGAAAGGACCAGCCCTACAACCCATGTTGTCTTCGAATGGGGTTCGGTTTGTGGCCTTGAAAAAGGACCAGCCCTACAACCCATGTAGTCTTCGAATGGGGTTCGGTTTGTGGCCTTGAGAAAGGACCAGCCCTACAACCCATGCAGTCTTCGAATGGGGTTCGGTTTGTGGCCTTGAAAAAGGACCAGCCCTACAACCCATGTAGTCTTCGAATGGGGTTCGGTTTGTGGCCTTGAGAAAGGACCAGCCCTACAACCCATGTAGTCTTCGAATGGGGTTCGGTTTGTGGCCTTGAAAAAGGACCAGCCCTACAACCCATGTAGTCTTCGAATGGGGTTCGGTTTGTGGCCTTGAAAAAGGACCAGCCCTACAACCCATGTAGTCTTCGAATGGGGTTCGGTTTGTGGCCTTGAAAAAGGACCAGCCCTACAACCCATTCCACCTCAAGGAATTACATCGTCCGTCCTGAGGGGTCTTCCTCCGTTCTTCGAGGAATTATCTCATCAACTACAGAATAGGTAGTTGCGTTCATCCGTCGTGAGGTGTATGCGTATTAAACTACGGCTTTAAATCATAACACATAAGAAAAGTGAGAATGATAGGGCGGTGAAAGTGTATTCTTATTAAAATTGAAAATAGATTACACAAAGAGCATCGTTGGGGCCATGCCTCGTTAAAACCTTCTTGAGAAAACCCAATGGGAAAAAACTCAAGTAAGGAAAAAGAGTACACGCCGTCTTACCAACTAGCTGTAATACACTCGTAAGTTCTGAGTGTTCCATTTGTTGCGGATTGGGGTTCCATCAAGTTCTTCCAACCGGTATGATCCCTTTCCAGTCACCTCCGAAACTTTATAAGGTCCTTCCCACGTCGGTGCTAGCTTTCCTTGGTGAGCGAACTTATTCCCCACACTGGCCTTTCTCAGAACGAGGTCTCCGGTGTTAAAAGCTCTGTACTGGACACGTTTATTATACCGGAGTGCAGCCTTTGCTTTTATTGCCTGATCTCTGACGAAAGCCTTTTCCCTTAACTCTTGGAGGACGTCCAGCTCTGATGCTAAGTTGGCGTTGTTATCTTCTGTTGAAAAATACTCCACACGAGCCGATCTTGTTTGTAACTCCACTGGGATCATCGCCTCAACCCCGTACACCAACCGGTATGGGGATTCGTTAGTTGAAGAATGAGGCGTAGTGCGGTATGCCCACAGAACATGACATAGCTGGTCAGTCCATCCTCCCTTCGCTTCTCCCAGACGCTTCTTTAACCCCTTTAGCACTTCTCGGTTAGCTACCTCTGCTTGGCCATTGGTTTGGGGATGTTCAACGGATGAAAATATCTGGATTATCCCCAGTCCTTCAAGTAAATCTGTGAACTTTTTGTCTGTAAACTGGGTGCCGTTGTCAGTCACAATCCGCCCTGGCACCCCGAACCGAGCAATGATATTTTCGTACATGAAACGTCTTGTACGTGCAGAAGTGATATGCACTACAGGTTCTGCCTCGATCCATTTGGTGAAATAGTCTACTCCCACGATCAAGTATTTGATTCCTCCTGGCGCAGTGGGAAACGGACCCAAAATATCAAGGCCCCATTGGTAGAACGGCCAAGGCACGGCAGATGAAGATAACTCTTGGGCCGGTGTATGGTGGAGATTGGAGAATTTTTGGCAAGCGTCGCACTTCCTCACAAAATCTGCGGAATCCTGCTTCACAGTGGGCCACCAGTATCCAGCCCTGAGGACTTTTCTCATTAGGCTTCGGCCTCCAGCGTGGTGCCCACATTGCCCCTCGTGTACCTCAGTCAAGACCGCTTGAACTTCATCTTCTCTTAAACATGAAAGATATGGGACAGAGAATCCCCTTCTGTAGAGAACACCATCGACCATAGTAAAATATGGCAGCTCCCTCTTTACTCGTCTCCTTTCCTTCTCGTCAGTGGGAAGTTGACCATCAGCCAGATAACGAATATAGGGAATGACCCAAGAATCCTCATATGGATAACTCACCATGACAGCATTCAGAGAAGGATACAGAGGTATACTAGGTGATGTCAAAGTGCTTTGAACCACCGTTGTTGTGCTACCGGGCTGCTTTGTACTTGCCAATCTTGACAAAATGTCCGCTCTGGTATTTTCTTCCCTGGGCACATGCTTGAAATCTAAAACTTCAAATCTTCCCTTCAACTCATTAACACAATTCAAGTACAATTGAAGTTGTGGTTCCTTCGCCTGGTACTCCCCCTGGATTTGCGAAATCACCAGCTGGGAATCACTGCAGAGTGTAACTGCTGATGCTCCGATGTCAATTGCCGCACGGAGACCGGCCAAGCATGCTTCGTATTCAGCTTGATTGTTGGAGGTCTTGAAATTGAATCGGAGGGAAATTTCTAAGTGCACACCGTCATCACTTTCTACCACCACACCTGCTCCACAACCTTTGCTGTTCGACGAGCCATCGACGTAGATGGTCCAATACGCTCGAGGGGTGGTCGGGTCCGCCCCAGTCATTTCTACTACAAAATCGGCCAACACTTGCGCTTTGATGGCTCCTCGAGGCTCATATGAAATTTCAAATTCTGACAGCTCGATAGACCACTTTATCATCCTTCCGGCGAGGTCTGGCTTGCTGAGTACTGAACGGAGTGGCAAATCCGTTCTCACCAATACTGGGTGCGCATGGAAATAAGGCCTCAGCCGTCGTGACGCCCACACAACTGCCAGGGCGGCTTTCTCAATCTTCTGATACCTTCCTTCCGCCCCCTGAAACGTTTTACTAGTAAAATACACCGGTCTCTGCCCTTCAGGGGTTTCTTTCACCAAGGCTACACCTAGAGCTTCGTCGGATATTGCCAAGTATAAGATTAACGTTTCGCCCGGGTCAGGCTTAACCAGAATTGGTGGACTCGAGAGAACGGCCTTGAGCTGCTGGAAGGCTTGCTCTTGTTCCTCTCCCCATTCAAAACTCTTGTGTTTCTTCAACGCCTTATACAAGGGGAGGGACCTGTGCGCCATCTTAGGCATGAAACGAGCTAAAGCGGCCACTTTCCCATTCAATGACTGGATCTCCCTCAAACATTTGGGACTCTGCATGTCCAGGATTGCTTGACATTTCCCGGGGTTAGCCTCAATGCCTCGTTGAGTCAACATGAATCCCAAGAATTTTCCTGCTGGAACGGCGAAGGTGCACTTTAAAGGATTTAACCTCATGTTGTACTGCCGAAGCCTAGTGAAAACTTGGCGTAGATCTTCAATGTGGTCTCCTCCAGCGGGCGTTTTGGCTATGATATCATCAATATAAACTTCGACCAGCCTTGTATGCATCCCTTCAAAGACTTTGTTAATCATGCGCTGATAGGTAGCGCCGGCGTTCTTCAATCCAAAAGGCATAACGGTATAGCAGAAAACACCGCGGTCATTGACAAAGGCAGTTTTCTCCTAGTCTGCCTCCCACATCGGAATCTGGTTGTACCCCGAATAAGCATCCATGAAACTGAGGTATTGATAACCAGATGAATCATCCACCATGCGATCGATGTTGGGCAGGGGATATGGATCTTTAGGGCAGCAACGGTTAAGATCCACATAATCTGTACACATTCTCCATTTGCCGTTAGCCTTCTGCACCATAACCACATTAGAAAGCCAAGATGAATAGCGTATCTCCCTTATAAAACCTGCTTTCAATAACTCCTCTGTCTGCTCGCAGGCCGCCCTCTGCTTCTCCGGTCCCAATCTCCTTTTCTTCTGGGCTACCGGTCTTGTTTCAGGGTACACTACAAGCTTATGGCAACAGAAATCTGGATCCATCCCAGGCATGTCCGCTGCTGTCCATGCGAAAAGGTCTTTGAATTCCTGCAAAAGGGCTAACAAGCGTTGCTCCATAGCAAACTCCAGCTTATCGTTGATGTGCGTGACCTTCTCAGGGGAATCTCCCAATACGACATCCCTGGAACCACCATCTGGTGTGGGCTTAGATGGATTGAGTGGATCAATCTTCAATTCCGCTCTGGGGTCTAAGTCAATAAGACTGACAGACCCTGCCGCTGTTCCTCCGTCGTTCAACTTCCTCTTCTTGTTGAATACTTCCAACTTAACCATGTTGAGACTCAGATTATAACAATATCGAGCCATCTCCTGATCTCCGCGGAGAGAGGACACACCGTTGTCCTTATCGATAAATTTGATTAAGAGGTGAGGAGTGGATACAATTGCTTCCATAGCGTTCAGTGTTGGACGGCCTATGATACCGTTGTACGGGGATTCCACATCAATCACCAGAATTCTTGACTTGACCGTTCTTGCACCGGGCTCCCCTTCAAAAGAAATCAAAGTGTCGAGGTATCCCTTAGTGGGTTGCTTGGCTCCGTTAAACGCTGTGAGTTCTTGTGTGTATGGTTGTAAATCTGCATCACTGAAACCCATTCGTTTGAAACAATTATAAAAGATAACATCACAAGAACTTCCCTGATCGACGAGGATCCTCTTGACATCCTTATTGGCTATGACGGCCACAATCACTACTGCATCATCACCTCCTGGAATTGTTGGGCCGAAGTCATCATCAGTAAATGACACCGTCGGGGCTGTCACACCGTCCCTGAAAGGGCGGTTGTCCCTCGGTTTACCCTGGACTGACAGAATCATCCTATGGTGATTCTTTCGTGATGTGATTGATGTTCCTCCTCCCGCAAATCCTCCAGCTATCATCTCAATCACTTCTCGCCTGCCCTGCCTCTGCTGCTGGGGCATGTTACTTTGTTGGGCACCTTCAGCAATCATTACCCCCTTCTGCTTCTCAGCCACAGTGAACTTCCTTGTTGGGTTACGCGTATTATCATCTTCATCATCAGGATCTCTATTCCTTTTCTCCATCCTGTGAAGCTCATCCATAGATTTCTCCTTAAACAAATACTGCTTCAGCTTTCCTTCCCGAATGAGAGTTTCCACCGTATTCTTTAACGCCTTGCACTCATCAGTGTTGTGCCCTGTCTGCTCATGGAAAGTGCAGTATTTACGTGGGTTACCACCCCTCTTGGCTGGGGCTGGCTTCCTTATACCAAAGACGTTCAGAGTTGGCCAACCAACCTCCCTCATGATTTGTGAGTGCCTGGTGTTCAACGGAGCATAGTGATCGAACGATGATACACGCCTATCTCGTGGATGCTGACGAGCGTTCACGAAGTCTTCTCTAAAGGCATGCTTCTCAGGCCTCACTCTCTCCTTTTCTCTCCGTGGCTGCTGAGCTGGTGCAGAAGGCTTTACTCTTGTTGCAGTTGCCTCTAGATGCATCTCTATGCCCACATATTTGGAAGCTTTCCTTCGAAACTCCTCGAAGGTTGAAGGTGGGCTTTTTGCCAACGATAGGGAAAAGGCTGAACCAGGCTGAAGAGCTTCCACTACAATATGGAGTTGTATGGCCTCGGTGAGGTTAGGGACCAAAGCAGCCTCCTTGTAAAACCTTTTCAGGAACTCCTTAAGAGTTTCATTTTCTCCCTGCCTTATCTGGGCCAGGGTGTGAGAAGTTCTTGGGATATCCCTAGAGATGACGAAATGGCTTTCGAATGCAACAGTCATTTCCTCCCAAGAGTCTATAGAACCTGAGGGCAAACTTTTAAACCAGCTGAGAGCTTCTTCCGTCAACGTCCTTGGGAACATTCTGCACATGACATCTTCGTCTGCTCCCAGATACATAGCTTCATAAACGTAAGCATCCAAATGCTTAGTGGGGTCGGTCTCTCCATTATACTTCCCAATCGACAATGGCTGAGTTGTTTGCAAATGTTTTGGAATGACAATACTCATCAACCTTCTTGAGAAAGGGACATTGAGCTTGTATGTCCCTGAAGTTACCACCGCCTGCTCCCTTCTCCTAGTACTGACTCTATCACCAGAGTCCTGTGTTTGCTCCTTCTCTTCATATGTGGGGATCTTCGAATACTGGAGGGTGGTAGATCTATCCCTCGCTGATGCATGGTGAGCATCCTCTGCATGAGACACTATTCTGTCCCCAGCTCCTCCTCTCTCTCGCCTCAACTCCATCAGCTCCTCCTTCAGTTGCCTGATAACCTCATCGCGAGGGTCAGGCGTCTGCACTTGCACCATCCTACGGGTTTGAGTTACAGGGGATTCGAAGACGAGTCTCCTCCCAGCCTGTTGATGGGTCACATCCTCCACGTGACCTTCCACGAAATCTCTCCCATCACCTTCCATTGTGACAACCTAACTTCTGCGAAGATGGGAATAACTCTACCGAGTCCCACCGGGCGTGCCAATGAACTGGTCTGGACCGGGGTCTAGGATCCGATGTGGGACCAGCCACAAGAGTGCAGGTGTTTTTAGAGTTCGCACACCGGAACTGTGAGTAACCGATGTATTAATCCGGTCTCTCAGTGGGAGAGGCCGGTCTTGTTGTCCTGGAGATCCTTTACACCAACGATTCGCGTTGTAAAGGGGGCGAAAGGTGGTGCCACCTGCGAAGATTCTCCGACGCTCAAGTTAGAAGAGTGTATGAACTCAATGAATACTCAAGCGTAGTAACAGTAAAGTGTGAGATAGAACAACGATACCATGCATGTGTATTGATATGGGCTTCTTATAGTTGAACGTAAGAGAAATGAGTCGTTGGATGCAGGTGGGTCCCTTAGCTCTGATTACGTGTATATTGTGTCAATCAATGTGGCTCGACTTTCAGAATGTGTCAGGAGGGTAGGTCAATTATCAGAGTACGATCCTCTAGGGAAAGGAGAGGATAATCACCTTTTCCGCATAATCTGCTGACACGCCCACTTACTTTCTGAGGCCATTGATGTGACGTATTTTGCTACAAACAGTGTCTTCGTTGATAAGTTATCAGGGATTCTTCTCTTACTGTGACTGAAAAGCCAACAATTATATAAATGTCCTGTAACGGTGAACATAGAACCGTTATAGCGAAAATGAATGATGCTGTCATGGAGTGAGGGCGGATGACCAGACAACGGATATCCGGTGTGGTAACGTTGAACCAGGACACCGGTTTTCCTTATATGAGGTCAGTCTGACGTCACAAGAATGGGGGCCGGTATCTAGACCGGATCAATATCCATTTTTTCCACTAGTGTTTGCCGAGTGAAATAAGACTGGGAAGCTATTGACCGAGAGCAATAGAGTGTTTTCCGAGTGAATTTACTAAAAAAGGGTTCTGAGTAAAAGATGATTATATTTTCTGAGTGAAATTAAGACAAGTTCCGAGTGAAATAATTTAAGAAAGAGATTTCCGAGTAAAATAAGACTTGGGAGATGCTGTCCGAGAGAAAAAGAGTGTTTTCCGAGTGAAATATGGTGTTTTCCGAGTGAAATATGTTATATCCGAATGAAAATGAGTTGGTAATATAAAGAATCCGATTGAAATGATACCAAAACCGATCGAATTGGCCTAAAACAGAACCTATTATCATTAAACTCATAGTTTTTCACTGGAAATCACACGGTACCCATGATTATTAGTATTTTCAGTCCAATAAGTACTTGTCATATCACAATTCATCACTCAGTAACAGATATATATATATATATACATGCATATACAGATAACAATATAAAGCATTTAATTCATACACACTGAATCTGTCCTTCACTCGGTTTTCCCACAAGGCACCCAAGAATATACCCCCTTACTTCAACGAAGTTCCTGGAGGAGAAGAAAAAGGTTCCCTTCACTGTCCTGCTTCAAATCCGAGTGAAATGGAAGGGAAAAGAGAGAAAGAAACTTGCTGGGAAGGAGAGTGATGAAGGGTGTTTGGGTCGTGTGTGTGGTGTGAGTTCTGAGGACCTTGAACTCGTTTAAATAGGGAGAGAGAGTGAGTGGAAAAACAAGTGGGGGACAGCTTTTCTGAGTGGGCTGTGAGTGGATTGCTAATGGAAGGGTCACTAGGGATTAAATAAGATATATGCTGAGTCAGTGTCCATTTCTGGTCGTCCACCATCTATAATGCGCACGATTGGATTTAAATATCATTAAAAGACAAAATTAAAGTCAATACGCACTTCTGTCATTGAATTCCGAGTGAAATTACACTCGGTTAAGGGCTATTCCGACTGGAATTCCTACTTCCGAGTCAACAATTTCAAGGCCGCTTGAGCGAAGCTTCAATTCTTCACTCAGAATTCCTTGGAAACCGACTCATGCACTCGGTTTCTCACTCGGTAATACCTCTTCAGACCGAGTCCTCTCTTTCTCAGAATCTTCACTCGGAAATCCGAGTCTTCCTTCACTCAATTCACTCGGTTTAGGCCATTACCTTTCGGACCAATACCCACACGTACTTCTCTCACTCGGTTTTGGTCCAGTGGAGTATATCTCACTCGGAATTGACTCCCTCCACCATTTCCACTCGGTTTCCTAAGCAAAACCATTCGGAAACCTTCCCAATTGTTTCCACAACATACTTCAGTCAGAAAGGAAGCATCAAATCAACATAAATAGAAGCATTTATGCATTCTTTCACTCGGAATGCTCCAACCATAGTAATTTCCTTCAGAAAAGGAAACATTCAACTCGGAACCGAGCCCTTCTAGGGTGTTTTCACTCGGATTTTCACCCAGAATTGATTCTTTTGAACACTCTTCACTCAGAATTGCTTCTTAAGTTAAGACTCCACTCGGTGGTAGCTTTCTCAGTCATGTTTTACTCGGAAAACATGATACTGACTCGGAATTCTCTCCTTCACTCGGAATTTCTAATCTTTCACTCGGAATTCTTCTCTGTCACTCAGAACAGAGCCTTTTTCACTCGGTTTTTGCATAATTTCACTAATATTCCATATAAATTCTATTATTACGTGCAAAAATGACATTTTTGAGGTACTTCAGACCATCAACAGGGTATATATTGACTTATTCTTGCTTACAAACCCTCCATAATTAAAATTTACAAGGATAAAATTGTTTCTAAAAATAGGGATGTTACAATCACCCCGAATGATTTGTACTAAGTAGTGAAAGACATGTCAAAAGAAGGATGTTAAGATCAATAAATTTAACCTTGGGTTAATGTAGTATATGGAGAAATGGAGATAAACTCAATAAATTCTATTAGGATATTCCTTACCATGTCCTTGAAGTTGTAGAGATACTTGTGTGAATTAGAATTCCAATGGGTAGATAACTGTTGTAATCCCAAACTAGTATAACAAATTGTTTAAGATTCATAGTTTTTCCTTTGGTGATATATTTTGAAAAGAAAAATATGTGGATGTATGCTTCATGAAAGAAATATGATAATTTGTTCACTAACTTGTTTGATATAACAAATAATCATATTAGGAATTGTATCTTTGGCTATTTGTATTGATTCTTCTTTTGTATGACATATAAGATATGTTAATTATTGTTTGATTTGATGAAGTTTTTATTTATGATGTCTACGATTGAATAATATATATGATGGTTATGTGTATAAATATACGAATTAATGAAACTTTTATGGTTGTGACATCGAATGTAATTAACCATATATTTTTGAATTTTTTTAAGTGATTTATTGTGATAAATATGTTAATGAATGACCTAAAATAAGCATTATAGATCTTTGGAAGACATCGATATTGGTTTAATATCTAGAAATTGTGACATAAAATATTTTGTGATTCCTAACAATAAGATACATGTTTATCAAGTTATTTTTCTTTTAGTCATCTATTTTGTTCGATGAATATACATACCTGATATAAATCAATGTTATGTAATGACCATTGTAGAATTAAAATAAAGAAATGTGTTAGTAAACCATGAGGAAGTAGATATGAACCTTTACTTATTGATTTTCCTATAAAGAGAATTACATAAATCTTAGTTACCCATAAAAAAATTCAAGTGAGTATTTCTAAGTCAACGTAGTGATTTGTGATCATTTAAGATTGGAGAATTTATCAAATCTATGTAATGGTTGTAGTCAATTATGATGGAATATGCAATCACTTAGTTAATGAATATTTAATTCATTATAGAAGACAATAAGAAATGATTACATACCCTGGATTGTCATGAAGCAAAGAACACAAGGATTTAATTAGATAAACAAGTACAACATGGACTAAGACATATTTATCCTTTCTCACTAGGATAATTTATTATACACGATTACATTAAGGAAAATAAAGTAGAACATCTAGTACATCATAGATAGAGGTCTAAGAGTCTTGGCAATACAAAAAATTATCCAAACTAGAGAAATCACCATAATGATTATAACAAGTGAGGCACTTGTTACCACAAACTGTAGTCCATCCAGACTTCGTTCTTCCTTACCTCTAGGAAGGTTAGCCATCGAATAGTATCATAGTACTTGAGAAAAAGATTGAAGAAATTGGATAGAAGAGAGAAACTATGAAACCATGAAGTTGTGATAAGAAGTGAGAATGGAATGAGAATTTATAAGCAAGCAAAGGAGGGAGAGTTGCAACGGTCATAAACGGCTAGTCCAACGGCTAGTTGTTAACGGCTAGTTGTCCAGTAATTAATTCTTAGCAGTCCATTTTACTATGTTACGAGTAGGAATTTTAATTAATAGATGTTATGAATTATGTTAAGTAAGATTTTAATAGATTGAGAAACGTGATTATTGAGGTGTTTAGAGTTAACCATCAATTTATGATGAGCATGGTTGACAAAATTAAGACGAGTAACATTTTTGAGTTAAGGAAAAAAATACTGATAAGATTAAAAAAATAGATAAATGGCAATGTTAAGGAAAATGTACACAATTGTCAAGGAAACTAGAAATATATTTTAGAACAGTTCAGTTAGTTTAGCTATGGTAAGATTTATTAACAATATTAAATTTCGAGGACGAAATTTCTTTTAGGGGAGTAGAGTTGTAACATCTCATTTTCATCACAAATAGGAAATAGATATTAATATTTCTTTCTTGAGAAATACTTACTATAAGTTAGTTTATTATTATCATTTTTTTATTTTGGTATTTATATTTAATTATTTGTTTTTTAAAATAATAATAAAAAAATAAAAATATTTCTGAATGAGAATTTTAAAATGACTTAATTAGTATTCACTAATTAAGAAAATTATATTAAGAATTTTTAATATCTTTATTATTCATCATTTTTATTTTATGTTCTTATATTTATGTTTTTACATATTTAAGATTTAACTCTTATTAGAATTTTAAAATAAAATTTTGAAGGAATTAGACTATGGTTCTTTTGAACTTTTTGATCTACATAATATTTATGATTTTTTGAAATTTTTTGAAAATTTTGAATTATTTTAATAAAATAATATATTTTAAATAATTTTAAATTCATATAAAGCTGCTTAAAATTCAAAATATTTACAAGAATATAAAGTTAAATTATAAAAAAAAATTTAAAATCTATTTCAAGTAGACTTATCTAAAAATTATCGATTTGAGTAAAATCTTGATTTTTACCAATCGTAAAAAAATTGAAAACATACTAATAAATTTTTATTAACAGAAAATTTTAGATTTTTAAAATTTAAACTTTATATTACTTATCATAAAATTAGTGAGAACTGATATAATATCGCTAAATTTCAAAAATGATTAATTTTGAATATTTAAAATATACCGAGTGAAAGTTACTATTTCGCTTAATAATTCTGCCGATATTTACTATGTAAAACACTGTGTATGTATGAAATTTTCAAAAGTTGCACAGTAACCAGGTTTTAAATTTCAAAAATCGCATAGTACTTTTATATTAAAATAATGGAATGCATAGTAAATTTTTTTCCTATAAATACCGAAGGAATTCTTCTTTAGAATTCACAATTTCAGATTAAGTTTTCTTAATATAGTAGTGTTAGTGAGATAGTGGTGGAAGTAAGAGAGAGAAATAAATTTTTTGGAAGAAGGTTCTGCTAAAATTCGAAGGTACGAATACATCTCTTTTATATTTTTTAGGATTATTTTTATATCGTTTTTAGAAATCTATTATTATACTGGAAATAATATTATTTTAAGTTACTATTATGCATAGTAACACTATTTCAATAGTAAATTACTATTTCAATAGTAAATTACTATTCAAATAGTAAATTACTATTTACTATTACTATTTACCTTTACTGTTACTATTTACCTTTACTATTCACGTTTTACTATTTACTGTTACTATTCACGATTTACTATTTACTATTACTATTCACGTTTTACTATTTACTGTTACTATTCACTATTCACTATTCACCATTTTTATTTTAAGTAGTAATCTTAATTTTCATCTTGTAATTATATTAAAATGAAATTGGTATGTTTTAGAACTCGGAGACGAGGCGCGCACGAATTTTCAAATAACGAATCGGTATACAAGAGGTAAGGGGGAGTGAGATAAGAATATAATATGAAAGACATAAGAATAAAGGGAGGAGTCCCCTACTCCTTTTAAATTTAATAATATTATTATTTTAAAGTAATAACTTCTCAACTTAAAATTTATAATAAATTTAATATATTGTGTAACTTATTCTGAAATATCTATACATGGATCTGAATTATTATAACTTATACGGACTGGACTAAACCTATGCAAGGACTTGGACTTTTATATCCTATATGGATCGAACTAAACCTATGCAAGGACTTGGACTATTATGACTTGTTTAGACTGAACTATACCTATGCGAAGACTGGATTATATATATGGACTTATATAGACCTGTGCGAGGAATGGACTATAAGGACTCAAAATCAAATCTACTAATTTAAATAACCATTAAAATTTGAATTATATTTATGAGCGATATTTAGTTGATTTGACTTGATTATAATTAATTGTATTTGATTTCGATTAATGATATTGTATTAGACTGTGATTGATAATATGCAATTATGATTGATGATATTTGATTGTGATTGATGGGATTACTATACTTGATTGTGGTTGATGAATGATTGATGACCTTGTGATATGAAGTTTGAGCATATAGCAAGCATGACAGAAAGTTAAAACTCAGTAAGAATTTTCTTACCTTACTCTTTAAATTTTTATTCCAAGAGAAAGTATTTTATAATTATTTTAGTCTTTTATTTCTTCTTAGAAATAATTTTCACTAACTTTATTTTTAATTTCAATAATAAAATCTAGTATTAGAAAGAAGTTATTTTATGAAAATCAGAGGTTGAGATAATTAATTCTTGAATTAAAGAAAATTTTTATAGTTTTAAGTATTCTTAGTTAATGATTTTAAATTATTTTCTTTAGAAATTAGAAGTTTAAAGTAAATTATTTTGGTTTTCCACAACGAAATAACTAATGAATATTTTATCGAGATTTCCAAAACTCAATCTAGTTAAGATTCAAATTGAGAAAGATTATGTAAATATGTGAAGATTTTTAAGAGAAAGTTTTGAGATATTTAAGGCTTGGAAACTCAATTTTGGTAAGATCTGAATTTGAAGACTATACTAAATTATTTCAGTATAACAGAAGTTCAAAGAAGAACTTATGAGAATGTACAGTTTATTGTGATGATTTTGTGAACTTTTATGGTATTTAATAATTGAGTTTCTAAAAGTCTTAACCAACTAAATATGCGAGTAGTTCATGCATTATGAATCATTAAAGAGAAATAAGATGTGATATTGTCTGGGGACAGATTATAGAAACCGAGGATACATTAGAGGAGGCTTAATTGTGAGCCTTGGGATGAGAGGGTGTGAAAGGGTGCTTCAGGTGACCTGGGGTCGCTCCCTAGTGTCGGGTACTTTCACAATAAAAACTTTCTCAGTCTGACTAGTCTCTAAGTGTTTCCACGCCAGTTGAGCTGTTCATATGCCATGAAGGCATTTATGTTATTATTATCCGGAATTTATGGAACAATGTAAACTCCTGGTTGGCCCAGTGCAAACTAAAGCTTTAAGGGCCCACATGCATAGAATGAATGAGATGATAGTATTAAAAACATTACATGACATTCATATGATTGTGACATTCTATGTGGGTGGTTGTGAATGAAAATATAATTGTTATGTTATGAAAACCCTTATGCTTATGTCTTATCTGTAAAGTATTATATTCTGTTTCTCACTCCTTCTTGTTTGAATTTTGTGTCCAAAATATATGTTATATGATATATAGCTAGCAGTTCAAGATGAAAGGATGAAATTACAAGAGGGTAAATTGGTTTCATCCATAATCGGATAGGAGAAGAGATGTGACAAGAATAGGATTCAAGATCACATGGTTTGAAGATAAGGAAATAATTGGTTACAGTCGAAGTAGAGGTATTAAATTTTTTGTTTTAGTTTACCTTAATACAATATTAAGTTGGATGATTGTAAATCAATGTAAAGGTTAAACTTCAATAAACCTTATTCTTTGGATATGATACTGTAATCTTTGATCACTTATGATTTTCTGAAAGTTCATTTTATCATTATGAATAATTTAAAACTTTTTACTTTCAAAATTCAAAGAAAATTAGATGTATATACGTCCTTGTATACACGAGATAAGAAGTGATAAATATGTATATCTTTCTTAAAAAAAAGAGCAAGAAGAATAGATATATGTCTCGTGTATATAAGGGGGTGTTACAGTGGATGAGAAAAAATTGTATGGCCTAGGGTAGAAACCATCTAATCAGATATTCAAACCCGCATGATTGAATGACGACTTCAGAAACCGCATGAGCAAGGGACAGTTTCAATAGATGTGTGTAAGTGTCAGAAGAGTAAGAAAATCGTCTCATCATGGGATGGTTTGCACATGCATTAACCATCTCTTTGAAGGGTAATTTTCTAGTCAATCAAACCCTTGAAAAAGTTGTCCCCCTACCTTTAAAATCGTCTCTCCATGGGACAGTTTCTGTTCAACCACGCTTCCCAAACCGCCTCTTCAAAATGCGGTTTGATGGTCCTCGTCTTTTCAAAATATGGATTCATTCAAAATTTTGGCTAAACTATCGTTTAATGCTACAAATTTACTACCTATCAATTCAGTTTCCACTTTAGGTTTGCATCTGCATAAGCAATTCTATTTCCATTTTAGGTTGAAGTTAGTTTGTTGTGGCAGACTATTTAAACGTTTGTTCTTGTTTATGTACTTTTAAAAGTTTAGATTTTGTGATTGTATTGATATATATTTATTTTTTATATAAAAATCATAATATGTATTCTGTCCAATATTATTTATTATATCCAAAAGTGATGCAATAGTTTTTGTCTGAGTTGTTCAATATAGTGGTTGCAGGAATGACATCTCCGATATTAATGATTTTGTACACTAATAGGCGAAAATATGAAGGCCTAGAAAGGTACACATTTGAGGGTGACACAAGGTTAATGCAGGTTAAGCGGGGTATTACCTTAGAGAGGTTGAAGTAAAGAATTTCTGTTACGCTGGAATTAGGACCGACGCAGGCCAATTCTCATTTAACCAGTAGGTTGGTTGTAGATAAAAGAAGCAAGAAATTTTTTTAGATGTGTGATAAATGGTGATGAGGAGATTGAAGTTTTGTTAAGAATGTTTGAGTTACAGTTTAGTATGGTTGCTGTAACACCCCGGTTTAAAAATTAACTACCAAACGGAATTAAGCCATTAAAACAATCATTTCAAAGTAGAGATTTCTGCTAATTATAAGTAACTCAATTAACTTAACTTAAGAAATAATAGCTGAATTAACTACGAATAGTGATGATGGCTGGATGATTGTGATTGGTGCTTGTGGCTGAGTGGAACTGCCGGATTCACGCTTTTCCACCCCACTCTTCTCTTCCTCGTGCACACACATGTATATATATATTCCTTTGGTCACTCATCTTCCTTCAGACTCCTTCTTCCTCTACTGCCTTATTCTCTCTTCTCTTCTCATGTCTTCTCTTCTCTTCTCGTCCTTCGTCTTCTTCTTCCCTGTTCACTGTTCCGTTCCTGGAATCGCACGACGACGATACTGCAGAAGACTTGGAGTCCCTTCTGCTGGTAAAGGACGATCATCAGGGTGGAAGACGAACAGCTCCCTGTTCCACGGTGCGACTGCGTTCAAGGAGGCCTGCACGAGTGTGAGCCTGGGCGAGGCAATCAGAGGCAAAGGACAGCGTCGGGAAACAGAGGAACCCCTCGACTTCCTTCAGTAGGTAGGGGGCGCTTTGCATTTCAAATGCATAGCTTGTGAACGGACTCCGAGTGAAGTATTACTCATGCATATGTGTTTGAAGGTGTTTGCTATGAAATATATATATATGATTGATAGCTTTTGTATACCGAGTCATGCGATGATCGAATCTGATGGTAGTCCTCTTATATCTTATGTATGTGGTTATGAGATACACTGTTGGGTATGTGGATGCATGTGTGAGTCATGGGACCGTGTGTGAATGTAGTGCATGTACCTTAAATTGCCATATTAAGTCGGGTTAATTATTTTACTTATGAATGCATGAAGTAGATATCCCCGATACCGAGAGTTGGAGGGTGAATATTGTTGTTCCGACTGAATGTTATATTCAAATATGAGATGTTGTTGATGTGCATGTTGATGTGACTTCTGGGTGCTCTGTTCGGGGGAAACAATGGGCGGACCCTATTTGCTATCTTTTATTGTCATGCATGTGAATGCTGGAAAATAAATTTATGCTACTGTGAAATAATGAATGAATTGCATGCAGAGTGTGGTTATGATACGGGGAAGGAGGAATATTATTGTATTGGCAAAAACATGGAAAATGTAACTGAAAGACCTTGAGTTGGACTCAAGACAGTGCCGAGTGCACTAGCGTTGGACGCTTAAAGTCTTGAGTTGGACTCAAGCAAGCCCACCGGGTTGGACTCGGGGCTGCCCGTAACACTTCCGTTGTCGCTTGGAGTGATTGTGTTACATGTGAGGGCAAACGGTTTGGTACCAGTAAAACGGCCGAACCAGCTTGGAGCTGGAGGAAAAAGGCTTGGAGCCTATGTTGCAACGTAAAAATTTGTGATAAAGTGGGGGTCGGATCCGACTGTAGTAGACATGCTTACATACATATGCTCTTATACTGTGATGAATTACTGTGTGCATGCATGTGTGTTGGAAATGATATGGTTTGTATAGCTGTGTACTAAATGTATGAATCCCGATTGCATGGTACTGTTATATGTAGATATAATGGAGGGCAGTTAACATTATAACTATTAGAAATGTAACGTTATATGGTGAAAGGTCTATGAGTTCCCGAGTCATTAACTGTCATTTTAAATGCAAAAGCTCACCCCTGCTGTGGCAATATTTTCAGTGAACGTCTCTCGGAACTACGAGTGAGGTGGAGCTGCTTGCCGAGTGGATTGGCTGTGCACTATAGAACTATATGTATATATGTAGATACTGTGTATAATGTTTTGGTTAAGCCTTGGCCGGCTCGTGTTTTGATATTGTCCCTTAAAATAGAATTGAACCCCTTCGGGTTGGGGGCATGGCAATGTGCTTGTAATTACTGGTATACACTCCTATATATATATGTATGCGTTTATGCCATGCTGTGTGTTCATTCCATTCTGTGCGTGATGTCTGAGTGGTATATATGTATATTCATGACCTTCCGAGCGTGTATGGATAGTATGACTTAGTATAAAGAAAGTCAAGTTATGGTCTAGAGAGTGAGTTCGTGACTCTGTCACCGAGTGGGGGAGGTTTGGATATTCCGAGTGAGTGAAGTTATACAACTCCGAGTAGGGATTGACGTGGAGGATTCCCCAACAATGAGCTGTGAGGATTTTGGAGTAGAGAGCCTAAATATACCCTCCGAGTGATAACTGGTAGGATTTTCCCGAGTGCAGAATAATTAACAAATTCCGAGTGAAGATCCGCCGAGTGAAGGTTTCCCGACAGAAAAGTGACACCTAAGGCTCTAAGTGGACCCCATTGCAGTGAATTATTAGTAGCAAGGGAATCTGAGTGAGTCTTGGCTCAGTAGGATGATTAGAGTAAGGAAGATTGTGGTTACCGAGTGAAAAATGAATGAAGCACCCCGAGTGGCGAAAAGGACGTGGAAGCTATTCCGAGTGAGAAGTCTTCGTAGATTCCGAGTGAGTGGCGATGGGAATCATTTCCGAGTTGTTCGTACATGTGTTCCGATTGAATGAAGTCGTGGAATGTGCTACATTTTCTGAATGGGGCTGGTATGTTTAAGGGCCAACCCGAGTGAATAGAGAGTGGACCCTTCCGAGTGAACCAGGCGTTGAAATCCGGGTTCGGGAATGCCGAGTGGAGTGAGAGCGTGCCGAGTGTAGCTTTCGCTGAGCGAGTGGGCGTTGCTGTGTGACCCGCCTGAGCGTTTTTCCTCCTTTCGCTGTCAGCCTCCTTGAGTCGATTTTACTCCTCTTGCCTCCTCTTCCCTTATTTCTTTTGTGCCGATCATTCTGTTTTTTTTAATTGTGAAAAATTTTCTCTGTTTTATTAATTATTATTTAAAATAGGGTGTTATAGTTGCAGTTGAGATATATATCGATGTTGATGTTATAGGAACTTTATTGCCTTACACTCAAATAGGTTCCTCGGTATGCCTTAAACAGATAGGAAGTAAGTCAAATTAAAAGCATTTTATATTTAGTTTGTTGAGTATGACATTGAACCTTTGATTCTCCTTGTTTTTTGAAGCTGAAAATAATATCAGTTTATAATATGATGGTGATCTTGATTATAATATGACTGAGGAATGTGACAGTGGTGAAGATGATGAATATGATAAAGGAGAAATTCCAAATTATAGTGATATGGACAGGATGTTGAAGGCGACTTTGAGTCAGTAGCTTAGATGACAAGTATGGGAAATCCATAAAGCGTTGCAACTATTTTACCATGCCATGTTGTATCTGGGTCCACAGTGTTAGAGTCAAGAAGACTCAAAATAATCTTAAGATTTGTTGCTAACTAACATCTCATTTTTCTAATTTAAATCAAGTCATGTCATGTTATTATTGGATATTTGTGTTTAAGTGTTTCAAGAAACATAAGGCTTATGCTATAAAAGAAATGGGGAGTCTTTGTGTCAAAAGTCTGGAAGGACTTTCATAAGGTTGGTCATAATATAAATCTTATGATCAAAGACAAAAGAAGTTTTGAAGTCTAAAAATTCGCCTAAAGGAAAAAGATCTTCGCATCTGAATGCCTTACTAGACCTAGACCAGAAATGTCATATGTCTCAAGCCTTAGAGTCTGTGAAAGCATCAGACTTTGTCCCCACATATGTTTCAAGCTCCCAGACCTTGCGATTACATCTAAATATTTGTGTCTTAAATTGTTTCATCATCAACACCTTATGGATCACCAGACCTAGAATCCTATAAAAGGTAGTTCCTATACAAGTCTGATCTAAAAAACTTCAACGATCAGAAATCATCTTCATCAGAGCTTTAAAGAAAAGATTCACGAGAAGAATAATGACCAAGCAAGGCAGATTCTGATTTATCCTAATAGCGTCAAGTCTTTCGCCTGCGCCTTATGGATTCAAAGATTCTCTTAATAGAAGCTTTCTCCTTTGTGAAACTTACGCTACCTCTACCCTGCCTATGTTTGCACATATCTCAAAGCTCTTTATCCTACAATTACGTGCTCAGAACGTCTCTCTTTGACAAAAGAAGCTTTTTGTCTGTTGTGCAACATCTCTCTCAACGGGTATATCCTCTCTCAATGGTCTTATAACTGTTATCCTCTCCTCAGGCTCTTCGGGAAATCCTCTATAAATAGAACCAATCTCTTCATCCTTCTGTGACAAGAGAGTGAGAATGCAAAAGCAGACTCAAAGCAAAAGAAGAAATACAAAGGGGATGAAATAGAAAAAGAGAGAAAGCTTGTTGAACAAAAATTATATGGGCAAAACACACTAAGAAAAGTGTGAATGAAGAAGAGAAAGTATGAATGGGCACCAAACGTTCATATACAAAAGTCCAAGAAAAAGAATGAAATGACAATCAGCTCAAGAACAAAAAAATCAGACCAAGAAGAATTGTCATGAAGAAAAAAAAAGCTCGCTATGTGTAATCATTTCCTCCCCAAAAGCCATAGCAACCAAAGATATGTCATCAGCTCATATCTCTCTGCTCTTTTATGAGCATATCATCTCTGGTCATGCTTTCAAACTCAATACCTTTAGTATTTAACATAAAGCGTGGATTCTGAAAGACATCTTTTAAAGCCAAGGCCAAGCAAATAATCATCTGTTTGATCATACCAAGCTCTTAGGGTCTGTTTCAGGCCATAAAAAAGAGCTTTATATAATTGATAGACTTTGTCTTCTATACCTTCCACAATGAAACCTTTAGGTCACTCGATGTAAATTTCTTCCTCAACTGATTTGACATCAATGGATTTAAGTAACCAAGACTTAAGAAGCACATCTTGTTGCTCGAAATTCTTAAATGTCATATTGTTGCCTTTCTTTGATGGATCTTCTAGCTTAGAAAGAAATTGCTTCAATATCACGTGGTTTCCTTTAATATGTTTCTTCAACCAATATCCTTTGATGGTGGATTCAGCAGGCTACATCCAAGTCAAGAAATTGTCTTATGTTAACTTTGTAGAAATTGCATACAAAATGTTTATGGAAGAAAGGTAGTAGATGCAGAAGCCATCGTCATGAACCTTGGGGCTTATTGATATCATGTATAGGGGAAAACTTAGAGAGAATCAGGAAGAAGAAGAGTAAAATTGAATTGCCTTTATATAGAATAACGAACTTCTAACAAAACTTCTAACAAATTTAGCTAGATTTAATGGACTCTAAAAGACTTAAAACTCTAACCAACAACTTAGAAAATTGTATTTCTCTTTATAATAGTATTATCACTATTATCCTTTGAAATATAATTTTGGAATGTGTGATTAGCACCAAGTACGAGAGATGTTAATGCTTATATGAAGGTAATTTTCACTTGCTTGGTTTTTGAATTCTTTTGGTGTCGTGTGGATCAAGAGAAGTAGGAAAGACTTTAACTTGGTTTTCTTTAACGTGACAAAGAAGGAAAGTCACTAATTGGATTGTAAATTTATCTGGAGAGGGTCGCATAGAAAGTTGAGCAACAAAATCTCAGGCAGCATCTCGTTTTGGTTTGCTCTGTAGATTGGTCAACCAAATCCGTAATTGACGTTGAAAGCTTTGGACAATATGCTCAAAACACTCTCTTTTGTACCAAACTAAGCCAGAAATCAAGAAATTACACGTGCATCATAGTCAACGTTAAGTAGCACATGCCTAACTACTATGATATTTTAATTAACTATCATAATACAACTTACTACCTCTTATTTCCATCCGTGTAAGATTTTTTAGTGAATTTTTTATCCTGTAAGATTATCTTTTAAATTTTAATATTATTAATTATTTTTTACCTAAATACTTCTATTAATGTATAACTTTTATTAAAATCAATATAATAATAAATGACATACTTCAATTAGATTATTTATTTTTTCAATTATAATTGAGTAATAGATAAAGAAACTAGAGAGAATAAGTGAAGAAAATCTAATGATTAGTGATAATTATTTTAAAGACAATTTTAAAAATTATTATAAATTTTAAATAAATTTAATAATTTTAATTAAATTAACTAACTTTTTAAATGCATGTGAATTAGGTAAAAAGGTAGATGCTATAGATGCTATGTAGGATATATATTGATGCATGAGTTGAATTGAACATTGTGAAAGGAAATAAAGCCCAACACATGTCAATAATTGTTTTTTTTTTTAATATGTTGATAGAGATTTGAATTCTATTATGTATATATAGAAAATATTTTATTAAAAGAAATAATACTAATTTTAATGTTTTGAAGAATTATATTTTGACTTTAGACTAAGATACTGAGGGACACTTTGCATTCACTAAGGGATTGTCACGAGTGTCTGTACCTCATTTGTCAAAGCGTGGCATTTTCATTCTTTTGGCGTGTTTTGTAGCTTGTTCAAACCCCAAAGACATTTTCAAGCTTTTCCTTGTTTTTCCAAATCCCAAAAAAATTTCTCCCCAACCCCAATGGAAAGTTGGAAACTATAAAATGGATTGCCCATGTTATGTTAGTATGAAGGGAAGTGCAGCATAAATTGTGGTCCTCTATGGAAGGAAAAGTGAAGTCTTTCCGTTTTGTTGCCATTGTTTTACTTTCACTGTTATTATGCATTAATAATGTCGAGTTGGTTTATGGGGTTGAGGCTCGGGCTGTGGAGATTACAGATCCAAATTCCATTGCAAGAACAATGAAGCATTCAGGGACAAGTGGTGATCATAAATCCGTTCTACCACACCTTGATGACTCTGGTCCAAGCCCCGGCATAGGACATTAGCTGCCACTCCCTTCATTTCCTTCCATTTTGCTGTTTCACCTCAATCACCACAATACTCAACTGCTTTTAAGACTTTGTTCTGCGTTTTGTGCCTCATTCTATTATATGACTGGCACATTATCGGTGACAATACTTGCACCGATACCTAGTGTATGGTTGGTAGTAGGTAACCAAATAAGATTAGCTAAAATCAAATTGAGTTACTATTTATTTGGTTTCAAGTCTTTTGATTTCATTGTAAACTAAAATTTTACTCAAGTTTACAACAATCTACAAATTCTACTCAACTAATTAATTTATACTTATCAATAATAAATAACCAGTTTAATGGTCAACTAAATACAAATTTGATCAATAAAAAACAACCGAATTTTAACCTGGTTTTAATTGGTCGGGTCGTACATTCGACGTTGTTATTTTGAAGAAATTAAAGTGCTCAAATTAAACTTACACTCTAGATACATTAGTATGAGATAACACCATCTAATCTTATTGTGTTGGCTTTTAAGATCGGAGTGACGTTAGATTTGTGAAAGACAAACAACTATAAAAATATTTGCTAAATGATGTTTTTATTAATAAAAATAAAAGCTATAGACTACAATAAAATATCAAATTTGATGTAAAAGTGATGAAAAGTAGTATGAAAGGACTTATTATTTGTTAGGAGGTTACGTGGGGGCACAAATAGCACTTATGTTGGGAGCGTTGAGGAGTCGTAACTTGTGTTCGGTGACAAGAGAGTGGGACAAATGGCTTACTCTGCCGGCGGTGACAGCGGAGGTGAAGGGGAAAGGGAACCAAGTCTCCTCCTCAAGTACAACCACCGCCGTGAAATGGGTTCTTCGCTGCTGCCCCCACCTACCCAAAGCTCTCGTCCACAAACTTTTCCGTCTCAGACAGGTTCGAATCGCCTCTCCTGCTGCGCAACTCAAAAGGGTAACCCTTCATTTCAATCATTCTTTTCAATTTTAATCTTCCTTCCTACGATTTCTACTACCTGAAAACCATCGTTTATGAATTGGAAGGTGGCGGCTAAGGACACGGTTAACTCAGGAGATAGGATCTTGCTTCCTCAATCTGTTAAAGAAATGCCTACGCATAAACATGAGTGCCATGTCACTGCTCAGCAAATCAAATTTATGCGTACTCTTGTTATCTATAAGGTTTAACCCATTCTCTTTTTTTTTTGGGTATCTCATTCTCATCGTATCTTCTTGTCAATTTGTAATACTAAACTATGCGCTTATCAAAACTAGGATCCTGCCATTCTTGCCCTCAACAAACCTCCAGGAATGCCAGTGCAGGTACCTATCTTATTCATTATTATTATTATTATTATTATTTTCTCTCTAAGTGGGGCCATGCCAGATTCATATTCACTTTTTGATTCTTACGCCTTCTTTGTATATCTCTCCAATTAGGGCGGCATCAATATCAAACGGAGTTTAGATGTACTTGCTGCTGCATGTTTAAAGTATGAATCCTCTGAACCCCCTCGTCTGGTGAGTTCATTGTTCAGTCTTTCTCATATTCTGTTATACCTCTCTTATCAAGCTATGCTCAAATTCAGTTATCTTTATTGTTAATCTTCCTTCAGTAGCCTTGGTTCAATAAATATGATGAATTGATGATAAAAATATTGATTATGTTTATGCAGCTTTTTTTTTTTTGGTGGTGGTGGGAGGGGTTGATAGTTTGATATGATACACTATCCAGCATGAGCCGAGTATGACCACTAAGACCACTGAAGCCCTCCCTAGTACCGACTTTAAATATAGTTGCATTGCATACTTACATTGCTAGGACTTAAAACTTGAGACTACAAATCATGCTAGAATAATCTTTTGCTTGCTAATCTATACACTCGGTGATGATCAAACAAAATATTTGATGAATGAGAGCTAATTTTCATCACCGGAAAATTGCATTGATTCACTCAATGCATTGTTATTCAAACAAAATATTTTGGATTTTTCATCTGTTGTCTTTTTTCAATTAGATACACTTTCATGCCCCTTTTGCTCAAGAGAGTTGCTACATGCTAAGATTTTGGGAAGTAGCATTTTGTGAAACAGATTGGTGAAATGAATATTATTATTCTTCTGTGAAGCAGATTGCGCGTCTGTCTGGTATCGTCATTATAAAGCTTGAACATCCATGAAATTAGTGTGATTGTTGTCTTGTCTTTTATTCCTGAATTATGTATCAATATGATTGATGGTTGCTTGAATATATGGAGTATGAACTAGATATTAGGTTGATACTTGAACAAACTTGTATATTATTAGGTGCATAGATTAGACAGGGATTGTTCCGGCATTCTGGTGATGGGAAGGACACAGACAAGTGCTACAGTTCTGCATTCCATCTTCCGGGAGAAAACTTCCAGGGCTTCAGATGATGTGAGTCATAATTGTTCTTTTCATCAAATGCTTCATGCCTTCTGAAGTGCATGATATAGCATTCAGTTCATTGGTCTAAAATTGCTATATCTGTTTCATTATTTTTCCTGATTTGGTACCATTTGGAATTGATGGTTATATAGATTGGAAGAGAAAAGAGAATCCTACAAAGAAGGTATTGGGCATTGGTTCTCGGATGTCCTAGACGTCCAAGGGGGTTGGTCACTGCCTCACTGGGTAAGGTTGTATCCATATTGGCACTTGTTAACTATTTCCCAAAAGCTTTCAGTTGGTTAATCCTCTTAACTCCTGTCATATTGTGCATGCTACATTCATTTCATACCACTGCATAAATGAGAAAGTTTTGTACAGGATCATAAAACTGAACCATCCAACATTTGAAACATCCAATAGCATATGCTGTCAGTAATCTCTAAATTATCAAGTCTCAGTTTGATCAATTATATTATTAAGATGGTGAGAAATGGTATATATGGGTAATGAGTAATTTCACTTGGTGCTTAATCTTTTAATGTTCTAGTGAGTAGCTGGTCTTATAATAAATCCTTTTTTTAAACTCATTGTGTTTCCTTTAATGCTATACGTGCCTCATGAACCAATGAAACAAGTTGAAAACAAACTTGTTAGTTTTTGTAAGATGCCGCCTCAGACACATGGATTGTCACCAACCTTCTAGCATCACATGACATGATTGCTTAGACCTAGCTACCTGTATTAAATCAAATGGACATTGATTTGATGAGCTATAGAAAGTTATTGTGAAAAAAAAGGGAGATTTGTAATTCTTTTTTCTTTAATTTCAGGTGGTGGTTGACAGTGGGAAATCTGATCGAATAACTGTCATTAGCAATTCTACATTGATGTCGTCACAACATGCAATTACAGAGTACAGAGTGATATCATCATCATCACATGGTTGGCAAAGAAACTCACTTCAAATTCTAAGATTAAAGCTCATCAAATCTTTTTTGACTTTGAACATAAGTGAATGTCATCCCCCCCGCTCCCATGTATGTGACATTTTGAACTTATTATTTAGGTGTATTTTCAACCACTCTCATTCACCCCTATTGTTACTAGGACAGGATCATTAAATGTCATTAGGGATTTAAGAAATAATAGTTAACTCACTGCTCTTAAAATTATTGCAATATTATTTTTATTAAATGTTTAACTCAACATATTCACGTGATAATGGATAAGCATTACCACAGAGAGGGAAGAGCTAATAGCTACATATCAAGTATGATTTTGATTTAATTTATTGTTTGGGAAATAAAATTTTACCTTCTGCCAAAAGGCACCAGTAATTGTACATTGCCAGCTAGAAGATGTTTGATTTTTATCTCAACCTTGTTTGCCAATACTTGAGCATACAGTGTAAAAGAAATTTTTAGGTGTGTCTTTTCCCCCCTTTTTCTGCATGAGTTTTCCTGCAAAGTTTATCTCTTCAGCTCTTCTTAGATAGTAACCACATACGTTTGCCACCTCAAATAATGCAGGTTACACATGGTTGGAGCTGTCCCCTTTAACTGGTAGAAAACACCAGGTAACAAAAACAAAGGAAAAATGATAACTAGATTTTGGTTTCACAGTTCAAAATGTTCAATCATTTACATGCCTCACCAATCCATGGTCTCTGTTCTAATTGCGTGCATTGGTGGCACAGCTTCGCGTCCACTGTGCGGAGGTGTTAGGTACACCAATAGTTGGGGACTACAAGTATGGATGGCAAGCTCACAAGAAGTGGGGACATTTTGATTTGTCTAATTTGGAGGATTCACACGAAGAGCTTCTCAACGAAGAAACACTCCCATTTGGCCTTAATTTAACCAGGGGGAGCATCTCTGAGAAGCATCCTCGGTTACATCTTCATTGCAAGCAAATAGTCTTACCCAATGTATCTCAAGCACTGCAGCATGTGCAATCAGCTCCTAATTATGATCTTTCACAAGTGGAAGAACTGGAGTTGGTCACGGATTTGCCTGCATACATGCAAAGAAGTTGGGACGTCACCAATTAGAGTTGTGGTTTCACTGTCCCAACTTTTCTAATTCACTCATCTCATCAAGGTAATGTCTTCGGCTCAGGTTCCTTCAGAATTCACCAGATGTCAAAAATGTTTTTACCCGTTAAGCACTTGCTTAGCTCAAGAAACATGGCAGGGCGTTCAATTAAATCACAAGAAAGAATGGGGCTTCATGGAATGAATGAACTTGTCCTCATAATTATTACTGGACACTGGTTGCTATAGGCTACCTACATTGTTTTAGTCCCTTCAGTATATTAACGCATGGTACCTATATTACAAAGCTTCCTTGATACTTTCCGAGTGTCCGTCTCAGATGGTTCGTTGGTTTTATACCAGTAAATACATTATTAATGGATCCCTTAATTTTTTGACTGTTTATTGTTAGATCTTTGAGAAAATTAAACTCAATTTGTTAATCCTTACATCTTAAACCTTCGATCCATGAAGTTCATCATCTTACCTAATGTTAATTTTTTGTAATGTGATGATGTCATGTGGATGCCAAGTAGTAAGTTCAGGGATCTAATTATATGTTTTTAATATTAAGGACTAATTTTATAAATAGTATGTTTTACTTATTTATTTATTTATTTACAACCACACTTAAGGGACAAATTGAAAGACTTGCGTAAATTCCTTTTTTTTTTCATTTCCCTCGTTTTTTATACTTTTAAAACATTATTAAACCTGTTAAAATGAAATTTTAATCAACTAAAGATTTCTATCAATTTTAATTGATTCTAATCAAGATTATCCAATTCTAATCAATAAAAATACATGATTAATATTCAAAATTCATTAATACATAATATTTTAAAAAAAATAGACACCATAACCTCTATAATATGGACAAAGATAAAAACATCAGCAAACAATTACCTATCACTCAAAAACAACATATATTAATTATTTACCCTAATGTTTTAATATATTTCAGTTCTACATTTTAAATTAACACAACATGCTTAAGCTAAAGGAAGTCAAAAACCAACTAACCTCCTGTTGATATTGAAAATCAATCATTTAGAAATATTTTATTTTTTGTCATGAATACAATGATATATTGTTCTATTAAAATAGAGCACTTAATAAAGTATTTGAGGAGATGAAATTTTGAGAAAGAAAGAGGGGGTTGCAACTTAGAGAAGAAAGGAGAAGATAAATGAGGGGAAAGGGATTTGATATGCATTTTACATGGGGATGGAACCGACCTGTTTAAAGTTTATATAGATTAAGTTTGTCGAGTTAGAAGGGTAGACATGTTTTTTTTGGACCATGGCTAGACATGCTTTTAAAAAGGCATTTTTACATAATATAAATTAATATTACAGTTATAATATTTGTTATAATGTTTTATAATTTAATAGATCCGTTTATAATGATAAGTTCGTTTACAATGATAGACTCGTTAACCTATGTAATTTGATAGACTTTTTAGGTGGTTGTTTGTCTTTTGAAAGCCTAATTACAAACAGATCATTTAAATAGTCTTTTAAACGGGCCATACTTCAAACATGTCAGACTAGGCCTTAAAAAAACACTTATGACATATTAATAGGTCAGACTCAAGCCTTGACAATTGGAAGTCGGTCAGGTTTGGGTCTTTCAAAGTCTGGTCTACTTGACTCATTTCTATCCCTAATTTCACACAAAACTTCAACCAAAGGGGGTCTTACTCTATGACCATTGTCTCTAAAGTAACAACCAAGACACTTTTTGTTTGAAATTCACATAACTTTGTGTGGGAACAAGTCTCGCGCTATAACATAAATATCTCATGATATTTTATACGGAGTCAGGCTCCCATGCAAATTTCCCAAATAATGATGGCTCTTGACTCTTAAATATCATAATTAAGATGTGACGCCCCGAAACGTTAATTAAAAATTTCAAGTAAATTTTTCGCTTTTTCGAAAGATCATTTTAAAATTCATCAATTTAATTCAGAGTTTATGTAACAGTTGATAACAGCGGAAAAATTATCATACATGCTAGTCGTGAATAATTAAATTCAAGAAAATACTTAAGTAGCGGAAACGATTTAGAAAATAATGGTACATGACAGGTTATACTTATTACAACCCATAAAATCAAAGTTCAGGTAATAATTCAAATAGGCATCAATCATGGCATCACTCTGCATTCTGCGTGTCATTCACTGTAAAAATTAATGTAAGAGTGAGACAGAATATAGAATAAATATAAAATAGATAAAATTGCACAAACACAATCAACAACTCATAATGATATGATGAATATACCAAACAAGTCCATTTAATAATTCTTCAATTAGTCAAATGATGTCATGCTGGATCCATTTGGTTTGGTGGGAATACTGCAGTAAAAGTCTCATAGAGACACAAATAGGGCTTTAGCATATACCATGAATCCCTACACTCCATGGCGCTTAAGTACCAAAGTACACAAATATCATAAGTAGGGCTTTGCATAAACCATGAATCCCTACACTCCATGGCGCACAACAAAATAGGGCTTAACTCGTCATAGAGTAACCCCCCACCAGGGTAGGCAATCATGGAACCCCTAAATTCCATGGTGCGTCCGAATGCTTATGATGTATGAATGCCTTTAATTCTTTTAACATACCATGATATACATATTTCCAAAACCTCTTGGAATACAAGTCCTCAAAGGACACAACACTCATAATAATTCACAAAATCATGGATTTACTGTTTCAGTCACATGTGTCAATATCACAAGGCATTCATGTACATATAAGATAATTTCGTTATTCATAATTATTCACCACCACATCATACAAACTGCATAATGCCCAACAACATTTCTAATAACTCATAATCACTCAAGAATTCAATCATAAATCTTTATCCATAAAGAAAATAACATTTTCTTTCATAATAGTCTTTATAAGTGAATTTCAGCATTCCCAACAGCAACATACATTAGCAAAACAGTCATAACATGGGTAAATCAACACCTTTTTAGATGATTCCACTTTCTATGGCTTAATAATACAATTATCTACAACTTTCATGAAGAACACAATTTCAGATTCCAATCAGAAATACCACTTATTCACAAAATACCATACTGCCTCAAGATGAGTTTTTCCAAAATGTACACAGATTAGTAATTAGAACGTATCTGGAGTTACAAAAATGATTTTGACATGAAACTAATTCTAAATTATTCTTAATACACATATCTACAATTTCCATGAAGACACCAACCCCTAATTCTCACCACAAAATTCCCAGTTTTAAAAACAAGATTCAGATTTCAGATTACAGGATTACAGCTTGCACATACTTCAGTAATTTGAGCATAACTTGAGCTACAAAAATTATTTTGATGTGAGACCACTTTCTAAAGATCCACAACTTAAACATCTACAACTTTAATGAAGACATCCAAGGCTGATTATGCATGTATAATTCCCAGCACATCAAAATATGCACAAAGCATGGAACAAATCTTTCACTCGGACATGCAGTAGTATTTTGGCTATAACTTTTGCTACACATACTCAAATCAATCGGTTCAGGTCTCAAAATCCACATAACAAAAAGATTTACAACTTTCATGAAGGCCCTGATCACTAATTCTTACCACAAAATTCCCAGTTTTAAAAATAAGATACGGATTTCAAGTTCACAGATTTACAGCTTGTACATACTTCAGTATTATGAGCATAACTTGAACTACAAAAATTATTTTTATGTGAAACCACTTTCTAAAGATTTACAACATAAATATCTAAAATTTTCATGAATACATCCAAAGCTAATTATGCATTTATAATTCCCAGGATAACAAAATATGTACAAAACATGGAACAAATCTTTCACTCAAACATGCAGTAGTAATTTGGCTATAACTTTTGCTATACATACTCAAATTAATTGAATCAGGTCTCATAATTTAGATAACAAAAAGATCTACAACTTTCATGAAGAAGTCAAAGACAAATTCATACGTTTTCAGTTTCAAAATTTAGCCACAAGATACGAATTTAAAACTAGAATCCTAGAACAGCATACAACTCTACCCATTTCATAGTTATTCACAACCCTCTCCCCTCTTACTTGGTTTGCTGACTGAAAATAGCCTCCTTGTTGTCCTTGCACTTGTTCGAAGAAGAGTAAAAGAGAGGAAGAAGATTTACTAGCTTTTCTCAGGAGTTCTGGTCAGAGGCAATGTTAATAATGCAAGACAAGTGGGGAACATTATCCTTGTGAGTGGATGTTTAGTGTTGTTAGTGCTTTGATAGTGGAGATAATGGAGGATTAAAAATAAGAAAGTGGCTTATAATGGTCCACTTCTGGCCGTCCATCCACTAGGATGAGTAATAATGGTGTTGGTTGCATTAAAAATGGCATAAGAGACAAGAAAGGAGTCAAAAGTCACTTCTGTCACTGAAAACCGACTGGAATTCCACTCGGTTAGCCTATAAACCGACTGGAATTCCTCCAGTCATGTGAAGAAGAAAGGAAACCGAGTCCTCTCGCTCAAGCGGAATGTGACTCGCTTGAGCGAGTGTCATATAATGTACTGACAGAGGGGCTTCGCTCAAGCAAAACCGACTCGCTTGAGCGAGACACTCTCCCTCGCTTAAGCGAGGAATTCATTCGCTTAAGCGAATCCACTCGGTTTTCATTCAACATTGTAGTTCACTCGGTAAAACCTCCTGAAACCGAGTCATTCTTCTCTGTTTTCCACTCGGCCGTTTCAAATCATTATTAAGCCGACTCATACATAATCTATCACTCGGCACAATCGATCCAAACCTATTTATCCTTCACCCAGTCTTTCATTCAGTGAAAACCGAGTCCCCCTTCACAGTCTTCAACACTCGGTTCCCCATTCCAAATCCGAGTCTCTATACACACACGGTTCCACTCGGTAAAACTTTTCAGAAACCGATTCTCCCCTCATAGTTGTCCCCTCACTCAGAATATCTCCCAATCAAATGCCACTCGGCATATCCCAACCTTATTTCACTCGGGTATTCTACAAGTTCATCATTCGGTACACCATTCATAATCACTCATCTTCTGAGCAGTGTCTCACTCGGTAACTAATACCAAGACCGACCAACACTCATTCAGCCTCACACTTGGCATTCATGCCTATTCTTACTCGGAGAATACCTTTAGCCATTCATTTCTCAGGAGGAGTTTCCACAACCGTACTCCACTCGGTATTATTGATCCTAAACCGACCCAAGACATATATGTTGTCAATCAGAATTCCTTCACTCAGGATTGCAACTTTTGATCTTAATTGACTCGGAAACGAGTCACTCAAGAATAATTGACTCTGAAATGAGTCCTTTGAAGATCTTGACTCGGGATCAAGTCTTCTTGGCATGTTTGACTCGGCAGTGAGTCTCTGAGACATTATTTCACTCGGAAATAGTCCTCTTGACCATGTTCCACTCGGAAAACACCATTGTCACTCGGTATTTCCATTTTCCACTCGGAATTCCTCTTGGTCACTCGGAATTTGCAGTTTTCACTCGGAACAGACTCTCTTTCTCACTCGGTCAGTTCTTTCTAAGGTATTTTCACTCGGAATTTGGGCCTCATTAATAAGGATTTATATAAGTTATAGAATTATACCCAAAAATGAAACTTTTGGAGCATTAAAAGCCATCCATAGAGTGTTTTATTCATTAATTAACACTTACAAGCCTTCCATGCTTCATAAATTACAAAATAGAGCTATTATTAAAAGCAGGATGTTACATAAGACTCTTAATTATGATGACCTTTTATTGATTGTCATGAGTATATCTTATATCTATGTTGTATGATGTTTTGTGGGTTAGGTTTGGATTTTTTTTTTCATTTCTCGACTTTAAGATGGTATCATAATTTAGTTATAACTTTTCTTTTTATGGTCCAATTTCTTTCTTTCTTTAACTTCTTGGTAATGCAATCATGCAGGTATATGTTGCGACACATCTTTGAGATATTGATTGCTTTTCCATTGAATTAGATACTCAACTTCATCCAATTTGCCTTGATGAATTATGATTTCAAGTAAATATATGATTCAGTGTAATTTAAGTTTTTGTATGAGTCCATGTTTGTGTTTGTAAATAATAATAATAAAAGAAGAAGCACAATTTCTAAAATTACTCTCTAACATATTAAAAAACATGTAATTAGGTCTACAAGTCACAAACATATAAGACATGAGGCACTTAGTGTCTTAATTGGAATCCATGTGGCATCGACATGTAGCATTTAACATTACAACTCATCAAAATGGTTTAAGCTGGGGGATGATGGTTGATTTTAATTTTCCCAAAAACCTTACACACAACTAGAAAACATTGTTTTAGCTATAAGAATTTAGTCATTGACAACAGTTCATCGCTAATAGCGTACCCATTAATGACAACCAAGGAATAATAACTAGTAGTTTCCCTTGGTGGTGGTTTGTGATGCACTTTAGCGACAAAACTCAATGTCGTTGCTAATATTTCTTAAAGCTCTGTCGCAAAACTATCTTTGTATATGGATTTATAATGGTAAGAAAAATCTCATCGTGTACTTGTCACTAAATATATCATATAGCAAGGGCATGCACTATCGTCTACCATAGTTCCATCTCCACTAATGTGGCTAAATTAAATAGTAGGATTTTGGCGATAAGAGAAAGTCTGCTGAAGGGTTCTTTGCCAAAGGTCATCACTACAAAATAGGATTTAAGTTGTGACATTATTGATAGGTCAGACACACTTTAAAATTCAGCATTTGAAATGCTTACTCCAAAGTTTCTAAACACACTCAACATCGTACTCCTAGTTATAAAATCAAATTGAAAGTTGGTACTTATATCATGTTGTTGAGAAATTTAGATCAATCTAATGGTCTATGCAGTGGTACTAAATTAATTGTCACAAGATTAGCAAATCATGTCATTAAAGCAAAGATCATATTTAGAAAAAAACTTTGGTAGCCTCGCTTACATTGCAAGAATGCCTATGTCTACACTACAATCATCTTAGCCTTTTAGATTTGTAAGAAGACAATTTCCAATAATTGTCTTATATGCTATGACTATTAATAAATTTCAAGGTCCATCATCAGCTAATGTTGGATTATATCTCCCAAAGTTAGTGTTTAGTCATGACCAACTATATATAACTCTTTCTCAAATTTAAAATGGGTAAAGGTTGACAATTTTTATACATAGCAAAAATTAGAGAGCCTCAAATACCACCACCAATATTGTTTTTAAAGAGATCTTTTATAATTTATAATAAGTTTTCTCATTTATTTAAAATATAAATGAGTTTGTGAAAGCATAAACTAATTTTTATATATATTTTTTTGACTGGTTATTATTCTAACTTGCTTAATTGTAATTTTGATTTCATAGGAATTGGTACGTATCAACTTGAAAATATATTTATTTACTTTTTTTAGACAACGTAATATGATTATCTATTACCTATTATTTTCATGTTTATTAGTAATTTTTAAAAATTCTTCTATTTGCATTGCACAAGAGACATATATTTTGCCTTTAGATATTATGATTATCACTACTTATTCTCTAATTTGGTAAGTTTATAACTTTTGTAAATGATTTTATTATTCATATGTCAGTTTTCATTGAACTTTCTTTAAATCTTTGTTTGAAGCAACTTTAATGCTTACAGGATATTTTAAAAAAAGACTTTAATTATATTTTAATTCAATGTAATTTTGAAATTCATATGTTATTATATATCTATATTACTACTTTGTTTGATCCCTGGTAATAGAATTTTTTTATATATAATTTAGGATAAAAACAAATAGGCTCTATAAATTAATTTTAAAAAAGTTTTAATTTTATTTTAACGTTGGCGGCACTCCCAGTGTGCGGCATTTGAGTGCGAAGAGGGATCCATCGTTTTGTTTTGAGAAAGACAGAGAAAGATTGATGATGGTGGATGCGAAATTGGCGTCGCTGTTGGAGAATTTGAAGGTGCAGGATCCATGGCTTCCCCCAAACCCAACCACATGGGAATCCATTCCTTCTGAAAGTGGACTTCGCTCTTCTTCTTCTTTCAAATCAAACCAACCTCCTCATCAACTTTCCACGCTCTCTGTAAGTTCCACTCCCAACCTAACCCTAACACTTTCGCATTTTCCCTACATTTTATCACTACTACTACTACTACTAGTGTTACCACAATGCACATCTTTGGTAATTCGAAATTTTGCCTCCAGGAATCAAGTTTGGTGAGGTTGGTGATGAATGCTATGCAAGGTGCAAAATCATCCCTTATCACTATTCAAAAGCTCTCTGCCATATTCTGCTCTGATCCCGCCGACAGGACCTTCCTCCACATTCCCACACTCTGGAATCGTGCTTCCAGCACTCATTCTCTGGGAAATATACTTGAATCTATTGGTTGTACAGGTTCTCTAGTCTATCTTCTCCGTGCATTTGTAGATTATTTTACAAACATGAATGTGGATGCTCCTTCTGGACACACTTTACATAATTCTGATGTTTGCCAAAGTGAAACTCAACAAGAGGACGCAGGGAGGGTTGCAGAGTTCCCTCCTTTTAGTCTTGTTAATCAAGCCTTTGCTGTTTCTGTGAGAAAAGTCTTGGAAGGGTATATCTGTGGGTTGGACACAGTTCATGCATCTGTGACTTTAAGGCGTTCATCAAAAGATGTGGATTTGCCACTGTCTGGCTGTTTAAAGAATGTAGTGCATTCAGAAATTACACTTCTTGAGTTTTACCTGCATACTAAAGAACTAAGGACGCAGATTGAGGCCCTTGCAAGCATATGTAACCTGCAAAAATGGGCTCTTTGCTTTTTGGATACTGCTTTTGAGGACCTAATTATAGAAGCTACTGCTGAATTTCGTGACTTCTGCAGAGGGGGGAATTTATTAACATTTTTGTTTGCGCAATTACAGGTCAGTGAACCTGTTGTTAGAATATGTGGAAAATATCAAATGGTATCTTGACTATACCTTAGATTATCTTGTAGGCTGATTAGTTATGGATTTTACTGTAAGTAATGAATTACAAAATGGCGTATATGGGATGGCAGAAAGTCTGTTGGCTTTTTTCATTACTTATTTCTTTGCTGATGTTAAAGGAACATTGGACTAAAAGAGTTCTAACATCTAGAGATATTTTGAAATGGATAGTAGGCAGGCAAGTGAATCTTAGAATTGCCACTAAATTATTATTATTATTATTTTTTTCTTTTTGCATGCTTCCTTTGCAAATTAAGAAAAGTTGGAGGGGGGGGGGGGGGTCTTCTCTCTTCCATCCTAGAAGTTTTACTTGTAGCATTGCAACAATTGCATTATATCATAAAAGATATTGCCTTTTTACATAAATTTTTCTTTTCGAAGCTTCTTCTAATCTAGTCAGCTTTCTGGAATTTAGGCCGCTGATCCTACTCACTGCACACTGCTCAAGTTTCTCTTTCTTCAATCGTGTGAACCATATTGTGGATTCATTAGATCATGGATTTTCAAAGCTGAAATCCATGACCCATATAAGGAGTTTATTGTAGAAAATGTGGAGTGTTTACCTCCTAATTCACATGTTAAAGCTGACGTTTCTATTGACTTCTCATTGGCAAGTGTCAAGGTATTTCTTTCCTGTCCTGAACCTCAGACAGTTTTCATGTCTATCATAACTTTGTTATTGCCTTATCATATTGATTACTATGGTGGGGATTTCCTAACATCAGGTACGAGATGGAGTTCCCATACCTGGATTTCTCAAAGATTTCTTGGTTCCACTTGTTAGAGCTGGTCAGCAGCTTCAAGTACTGTTGAAATTGCTTGAACTATGCATTCATATTGCGTCTGGAGAACATACTTGTGATGACTTCCTACCTTGCTGGAGTGGCTTTTCAAACAGTAATCTGTCTTATTCTTCTCCATTGACTTTCAGCAAAGATGTTATAGAAGCTATGGTTCTTGCAAGAGAAAATTATTATAAACGGATGAATGAAAAAATTGAAAGCCTTCTGAGCAGCCTAGAAGTTAGATATCAGCAGGTAATCATACTCCAAGAGTGATAACTATGATGTAAATAGGGAGAGTTGGATCTGCCTATGTTTTAGAAATTTAATGTTGTCAACTTGCCATTCACAATCCTTCACCTAATAGCCACAGCTTAAGCTTTTAGAAGAGTTGGTCCTTAACATAATATAAACAAGCGGGATTACACAAAATATCATAACCAAGATTTTTGAATATTTGAATTAGATGTGGTATTTTTGTTTTTTCAATGCTATGATTTAGGAAACAATAATGTTTTTTTAAGTTCAAACATAGTATGCTTGCATTGCAGATATGGTTGAAAATTGAAACCTTGACTGTTGCCATGTTAATGATATGAAGACTAAGCTGAAATAGAAGTATTATTTTCTTGTAATTATTATATTGATGTTACTTGTGAATACAAGGGCCGAATTCTGAAAATTGAATTGCCAAAAGATATCATCGTTCAGGTCATTATGACACTTGTTTTTCTCCAGCTGTTAGTGATTCCCATATTTAGGCCTTGGTTTTGTAGTATGACATGCTAAAGCATTTTTTATTTTGGGTGTTGTCTTTCATGTTACAGCTCTATATTCAAGAGCAGATCAGTTTCTTTATTGCAGTTGAAAATTATTGTTAGAATATACTACTTCCATACGTGTATTAAGAACACTGGTTAAATTGGTTAAAAACTTAAAATCATTAAATTTTTTTTGAAATTTGTAGTAATTTTCCAAAATCACCCTTAAGATTAATGAGACTTATTCTCCATACATTTAATGACTTTATTTGACTTTTTGAGAAGACATATAAGAAAGAGATGGAAGGGAACCTTTATAACTCAATTATCATAAGAGAGATAAATGATTTAATTAATGTATCTCCTTTATTGTTATCTTGATTCCAAAAAAGTTATTCATTAATAGGGTAATTTTTGTCAAAAATAATTAATGGCATAGAAATTTGAAAGAAAGTCTTATAAAAAGCGACAATTTTTTTTTTCTCTAAAAGGTTTTATATCAATTGACAGAGGTAGTATGAATTCATATCTTGTAATATCTTATATTATTATCTAGGATTAGTTTCCTTATTTCTACCATATCTTTTAGAATTAGTTATCATGTTTTGATTTACTATTATGATTTATTTCTCTATTTATATAAGATCATAATTAGTATAAAATAGGGAATAGTCCTCTAAGTTCACATCAACATATTATAATATTCAATATCAATTGCTATTTCATTATCTTTCACCTCTTTTTCTCTCTCTATACCTAAAACCACATAATGCCAACAATTATGATGCAACAATCTTTTATGGAGTAATGGTCTCTTCATAATCTCATTGGCATCTATGATCATTGTTGAAAGTCTAACATTGACTAGAGATATGGTCAATCAAAAGTATATAAGGTGAGGGGTAATCCTCATCTTATGAGGTAGCTTTTAGGATTGAGTTAGACCTAATACCCAAATTCAAGATTGTATCAAAGCCTATCCTAGATTCGTTATTGGGTTACCCATATTGTCCACACTTCATTCTTGACTGTGGAGGTGTTCTATAAGTCTCACAGGCCACCCGTATTCATCTACGCTCCATTCCTGAACGTGAATGGGTGTGTTCATTTTCTGTTGGGCTACCCGTATTCATCCACACTCCATTCCTAAGTGTGAGGAGGTGTGTTAAAAGTCCCACATTGACCAGAGATATAGTCAATTAAAAGTATATAAGGGGGAGGGTAATCCTCATATAATGAGTTAGCTTTTAGGATTGAGTTAGAACCAATACTCAAATTCAAGAATCATCATGTTATATCTTAAATTATTTTTGTTTTGGTCAACAGTAAGTTTTTGTAAGGGCCAATTGTGGAAAATGAGTACAAGCAGTATAAAACAAAACGGAGACCAAAAAGACGACCACTTTTCCCATTGTGAGCAAGTGCTTATTTCTTTCTCTTTTTTCCTTCTTATAAGGGAACATTTTTCCTTTTCAGGTGGCTATGCATGCTTCAGCACCTTTTTTTGATAATGGAGGAGGTATCTCTGAAAAAATAGGCCAGATAATGTTAGAAGATGAGTCCATTGCATGTGCAACAGCAGATCAGAGAAATTTAAATATGTAATCTCTTACTCCCCTCATTGCAAAATCCCCCCTCTCCGTGAACCATTTGTTAGCATGAAGATGCATGTACTTAATTTTTTCCTCTAGCAAGGCTACTTTATTTCCCATATTTATCACTTCATTTATGTTTAATAGATATTCACAGGGACAATGGTAATTTGGACTCTGATGTCTCAAGTACAATAGACGAGTTCTCTTTGCTGGAAGATATTTGTGATTCCGAAAGTTCATCCTTGAACAGCTCTGAGGAACAATTGGATTGTGATCAGCTTAGTGACTGGCCTAGTCCAGTAGTTGGGCAACAAAATCATATGTCTGCTTTAAGCTTTTTGAAGAGTACTAACAGCTCAATACACAATTCCCACCATCATGAAAAGTCAGGCAGTGATTCACATGGAATCAGTGACAAAATGGATGTCTTTGATAATTTGGTAAAATCCTCCCATGAGGAAGTGATATCAAGTGACATGTCTAATCCTCTAAATACAGGGAATTCATGCTGCTCAGGTAAATTCAGTATTCAATATAGAGATAGTTTGATTAACAGTTGTTCAGGAATGGGCCGGTTATTGAAAAAATCATCTGAAAATGCTGGAAATGTTGAGCAAAAGGTGACTGAAAAGCACATCGGATCTCTGAGATATTCTATGTTATGCCATGATGTTATTAACATTAGCAATACTTTGAGTGGGAAGGCCATGAGGGAGGATCAACCTGACAATAGTACACTTGCTTCAAATTTATATGGTTTTCAACCACAGAAATATGATAATCAGTGTAATCATCTAAGCATTAATCCCCTAAGTATGAACCCTATGTTGACAAGAAATTCGTTGCTTCACCTGATGGGTAGGCACGGTGGAAAATACAAAGCAGTTCATGAGCAAACTTTGCCTTACTTCAACTTTTCTACTGTAGAGGACCCTTGTAAGGTTTATGTGGACAAGTTACCCACCAACTCTAGATGTAGAAGCGCATCTCCATTTCCATGTGATAGTAATGTGTCTACCTGTGATGATAAGTACAATGAATATGGAGAAATATGCCATGATAGAGAGGATGAGCTGGCTGATGTTCCCAAACTATGTTTTGATGCTTCGATGGATAAGATGGACCACAAAACTCATGTTTTAACAGTTGTATCTGGTGGAAGCAGCTGGGAAAGATTGCTAGGTGGTTTTAGGAGAACTGTCAATTGTGATGATACTCAAAAGCAAAGCCTTTTGCCTACATTTGAGATACCACTTGATATCATAATTGACAAATGCTTACTGCAGGAAATCATGCTTCAGTATCCTTATCTTTATGTTGGTTGTTTTTTTGGCAGTTCAATTACTACTATTTTATGAGCATGATATTTAGACTAAACTAGTATGCATTAATCATGAATGGCCAGTTCAGTGGTGAAATATAAATTTTGATCCCATCTGACTATATGTCAGTAGTATCATTATCTTTAAGTGGGCAGTGCAGCTCCAATTGGCTTCTTTGCTGATGAATTTAATTTATTAGGTTAATGAGGGATTTTTGTTGTTTTGAGGATGGACATGATGGAATGGGTCACAAAGTTATACGATGAAGCTAAAAACTAGAGAAAATATAAGCGTCACTAATTTATTTTAATGTTTTAAAATGTGAAAAATGCTTGATAATAGTATAACAAACAGACCTATCCCAAATAGGGGGGACATGCTACATGGACCAATTGATGCCATCTAGAATTTATAGTCTCTTTAGTAACTAATTTAATGTGCTTCTTCTAGTATTATTGTCCTTCAAGATGCAAGTTATGCAGCCAACCTATATAAAATATGATAGAGTTGGATATGGCTAATTCAATGGCCTAAGAGTTTTGTGTATAAATGGACAGATGTAATGATGTGGAATAATTATTAAACTGTCAGTTATTGTAATTGTAGATGGTGATTATGAGTATATAACATTTAGTTAGTTTCCCTACTGTATAAGTTCTGTTTTTCCCTGTATGATATTTTCGATGGCTTCCTCTAGAAGCTTATATCCACCTGGCACCTCAACTGTATAAATACAGTTGCTCTTTGTACTCAAACAATTCATTCAATACAAGACTCATTTTTCAGATCTAGTTTCTCTCTCTACAATATTCTCTCTCATTCTAATAGTGATGGTAGATTGGGTCACATGATTTGAGTACATAATGAATTTTTTTGCAAGTATTTGATGGCAAGAGTCAAGATGCAAGTTTGTTGGATCCCTTTGATTGACTTGTGATAACTTTTCTGAAGTTTTTGAATAATTTCTCAGATGATTCAGGACTCTGATTATTTGTATCTTATTTCCCAATTGAATTTAGTTGAGATGCTCAATATATTGCTTTAGGAAAATATTCTGCACCAGTATTGCTTGTCCTTAGAGATGTCAGATACAATTATGTCAGCAAGCTAGCCATCAATGTGCTTGAGGAAGCATTTCAGTTGCAAGAGCATCTTTTGGCACTAAGGCGGTACCATTTTATGGAGTTAGCAGATTGGGCAGATTTGTTTATCTTGTCTCTTTGGCATCATGTATTCCTAAACTCTTATTCCCATTGACTTGTATAATATTTCATAGCTATGTATCAGAATTTAGTCTATAATATAATACTGCATGTTTACTCATTCTTTTGTTTACTTGAAATCACAGAAGTGGTCTGTTACAGAAGCAAATGAGAGGCTTTCAGAAATTCAAGGTTTACTTGAATTGTCAATTCAGAAGTCTTCTTGTGAACAAGACACTAACAAGGATAGGTTGTTTGTGTACTTGAAAGGACATGGGAAGTTGCCTCTTTCTGCATCTGCTATTGGTAATTTGCTACATCTATATTACTAACAAGGATAGGTTTTTCAGTACATTTCCTGAATGTGCAGTATTTTGTTTTCACTGAAATGAAAAGAAAGGAGGAACCATTATTTCAAATTAACGACAAAGCCAACTACTTGGCCACTTCTTACTTCATAGGAATTTGTTTTTACATATTACTGATTTTAAGTCAGTTTTCATTAGTTTTTAAATTTTGAAAACTTGTTAGGCCATTTAATAATTAAATAAAGATGGATTTTGGTTTCCATGTGAGTACCTTTTCTAGGATATTACTGTACTCATTTCCTGTATAAATTACAATCACCACAATAATACAAAATTACTAAACACAACTGTATTAGTTTTCTGTTTCCTATTTTCTTTTGAGTAGACAAATGTTAGTTGTTAGTTTGTTAATTAACTTAATTTATGTTAGCAGAGGGAGTCAAATCCACGAACCTCTCCCTCTTTCTCCCTTCTGTTTTTTTATTAATATCATGATTGCTATTATTTATACTTATCAGTTTCATTTCATTATTTCAAGTTTGATAAGCTCCTCCCTTGTGATAAGTCTCCTCTCTGGGTGATGTGGAAACTCGGAGCATGAAATTGTACTTCTAATAATGAATTTGTAAATAATGGCAGGGGTCCGTTCTTTTGATTTCTTGGGACTGGGTTACCATGTGGATTGGCCACTCAGTATTGTTTTGACACCAGCTGCATTGAAAATATATGCTGACATATTCAGCTTTTTGATACAAGTGAAGCTTGCCATTTTTTCATTGACTGATGTATGGTGCTCATTAAAGGTGTGATTTTTTGCGATTTTTTCCTTTGTCTCTTTTCCTGGCGTTTATTATTTCAGACATGCTTTTATTTTCCTATATTTCTAGATATATCTGTGATTTTCTGTTTGTATAATGGATGCATTCACAATTTCTAGGTAAATGTTAGAAAAGACACCAAGGTTCTACCTTTGATGAATTATTAATTAATAAAACACAGTATAGTTGGATGATAGGAATGGCAGTGTCAAAGTTTCTGATTTTATCTTTCAGTAATTTTAACTCTCTCTTTGCATGATTTTTATCGTGTGATAAAGGCCGACAGCTAAAGACCCCTGTTAGTGATCTCTATTGAAAAGATCAATCTTTGGTTGTTTGCCAGAGGATACCCTTGATTTTCACCTAATAAAAAAGCCGACTTATCTAAGTATCATATTATATTCTTTAATGTGTTCTGCTGCAATTAATCTGTTTTCACTTTCTATTTCTTTACAATTTATTTTATATCTAAAAAACTCCTCGATTCTCGTTCTTATTTATAGAAAGTTGGGGGGTGGGGGTTACTAGATGGAATTCTTACTGTTGTACTTAGGAAATAGTTGTTCATGTATCACATAATAAAATGCATTTAGTTTCCGTAGAATTAAATATTTAAGAAGCTGCACTCATTTACCCTCAACCTCCACTTAGTCTATTAAGAATCTATGTATTTGGATATGTTGCATACTGCATTGTATTGAATAAGAGATCATTATCATTCAGAAATTCTATGTAAATTATCCGCATTCCATTTCTAACTCTACTCTCCTTCCCCCTCAGCTTGCTTAATAATGTCAAATGTATCATTGATGAGTAACTACTTATAGCCTTAATTTTTATGAAATGGAAATAGTTTTTTCAACTGCCTATATTTTTGTAATTGCCCCCACCCCTTGAAAAGTATATATTTGTATATTGTCCTCTTTTACCTACAAAGTGCTTTGTATGTTTCTACTTATTTTTTCACAGTTAAATTTTGTTACAGACTTGTAATGTTTGAGAGCCTGCAATTTAACAATGTCTGATATCCTCATATCCCAATTTGCATATGTTGCTCAGAATTGCAGTTACACTTTGGATTTGCACAGGAATCTAAGGACTTTTGATTGTGTAGTGGGACTGATGTTCTTACAACTGTGGTGAAACAGGCTTTGGTGCATACAAATACAATGACTAAGAATCAAAATTCTGAACTACACCGTGAGGCAGGGAATCTTAATATATTGATGAAGATGAGGTATGTATACTGAAAGTTGTTTCTTTTCTGAATCTCTGCGCACATTGTCTATATTTGATATCATGGGTCAGATTTCGTAATTATCCTCATGATGAGAAGGATTGTGGGTGTGGTCCTAGAGATACAGAAGTTAGCAATTTTTTTCCATGAGCTATGAAGATGTATTTATTGAGCATTAGTTTAGACTAGTTTACTTCTTGTGCTATGCATGGTTTTATGCATATTTGCTTTATGTAAGAATTACTTTTTATGTTAAATAATATTAAGTTTCAATAAAATAATATTTTATAATATAAATCAAAACAAAAATTAAATCTCTATATTGATTACACCAAAAAAGGTTTATTCTCTCTTGCAAAAATATTTATGTGTAACTCATCACATTTATATCATTAAGATTTTAAAATAATAATGGATCTTAACAACAATGAACATATTTACATGTAATAATATTCAGATCAGAACTTCATTGATAACCGTAAATCATAATATATTGAAATGGGTCTAAAGTTACATATAACAATGAAAAATAGTGAAATTCTTGCATTAGCACTTCTTTCATTTATATCAAATAATATTATTCCTGTAAGTGTTGCATCTTAATGCTCAATAGTGATCTGTAACCAATATTTTTTTATTGGAAAGGCTAAACATATATATATATATATATATATATATATATGTAAATGTATGTATGTATGTATGTATGTAAGTATGTATGTATGTATGTATATAATTGGGGGCTGTGTTGAAATTCCTGTCCTCTGCATTCTGGGTCCAAGAGATGGTGAAGTGTGGGTACTTATAAAAGGCAGTTTGACACTTGAATAAGCCAACCTTCAGAGTTACAACATAGGAAAAGAGTCTAGTTGGTGTTTTCAGTGGTCCATTTAAGACTTGACAGTGAGGGTCAGGTACAGTTGAGGGATCTCTGAACATGATGACCTGCAGCTCCATGTATGTTCTGCCAACTGTGGACATCTTCTAACTGTTGCATATGCTGAATCCCTTGATTTGGGCAGCATAAAGGCCCATGGCTGGAGCATCAGGACTCAGTCTACATTAGGAGGTGCATGCTATTGGCCTTGGGTCTGACCATGGCCCAACAGTAAGGGTAGGGATTTTGGCTTGAAGATTGTTTGGGCTGCTTAGTTGGACGAGGCTTAGGATGGTTACCTAGGTCAAAAGTCTATTCAAACAAGACTTCTATAATTTTTTTATAGGACTTATAAATATATCTATAATTATAGCGAAAATTTGCATCGGGTGTATATTTATTACTAAAAGTAAACCTAACATATTCATAATTATAGCCAATATAAATTCAAAACTTTATCTATAACCTGTACATGAAGGTAAGTGAATAGTAAATGAATGAACGAAGAGAACATTCTAAAGTATTCCTCACATAAAATTTAAATATTGAAGATGAACTCATTTTATATGCATGTTTGTACTTATAAGCATTGTTCGTTCCACTTTAATGGCAGGCACCAGATCAGCCATTTTGTATCTACGTTGCAGCAGTATGTAGAGTCACAATTATCTCATGTATCATGGTGCAGGTTTCTGCATTCCCTTCAGCACAAGGTTTGAAGCCAATGCTTCTAATTGATGAAGCTACGTATTTGGTTGTCATTCTCTGTGCTCTTGTTAACATCCGCCAAAGCGGTTGTGATTTCTAGTTTTTCATTTTCAAAAAATATGTTTGGCAAAAACTTTGTTTTTTCACTCATTTTCAGAACTGTTGTGTCAATTTTTAAAAGCAACAAAATCTGATTTTCTTTCTGAGTTTTTAGTTGTTACACCATGTAAAGTAAGTTCATTGAATTTTCCAATTATTATTGTTGATAATAATATCGTCATTATTATTATTATCATTATCATATTTTTATAGTTATTAACATTATAATATTTATTATTATTATTTATTAATATTATTATTATATGGGCTGCTTAAAATGTTTATATTGGAACTTATTAACAAATTTTAGGGCTATCTCTCAGCAGTGTCTCCCTTATAGTCTTGAATATAATAGCAATACTAAAAATTACCACTGCATAATATACGAAGGGTTGTGGTGAGTTCAACCTTTATATCTCAGCTGTCAGTTTCATAGCTTTCTAGTTTATGATAACCTAGATGGTTATATCTTGCTTGTATGACTTCGGGTAGAATTTTTGGATATAAATGTTTTGGATATTTCTAATTCTACCATGTATTATGCAGGTGAAAGATATGATGGATCTTGAGTCAGTGCACATGGAATATCTTGCTGATTCATTATGCATGTAAGTTTATATTTATTGATTATTATTTGTTGGCAAAGTTTTTAAAAATCAATTTAGGGGCAATTCTTTTATGCTAATTGTGAATACGCTGGTAAAACATCAATTATTAATTCTTTTTGGCCGAGTCTCTTCTATGCTTAAATTCTCCCGAACTAATATTATCTCTTTGAAACTCAGTGATGCATACATTATACATTGGCTATTGGTTAGTGGATCTCGATATGGTCGAATGCTTTATCATTATAAGTGTGTTCATCTTGTAATATACTACCTCTGTCCTTGAATATAAGCAATAAAAAAATTCTTGTCCTATAATATAAGCAAAGTTTTTAACTAACACTAGTTCATTTAATAAATACTATTCCTAAAATGCCCTTATTTATCACTTCACATTTTAATTTTTCATGGAAAGAGTAAATCCCCTAAACAAGTTCCAACAAAGGGCATTATAGTAAAAAAAAAACATTTTTCAGATGAAATGAATGTCATTAAATAAGGTTAACTACTTTTCTTATTTAGTGAGTTAGTTTTTTTGCTTATATTTAAGGACGGAGGTAGGATTAAAACAAATGGATGATAACTTCTATATATTTTTGTTTACGGATTTGACTCCTCTAAAGTGAATGAATGCTCCATAGAAAATAAAGTGCAATATCACCCATTGATTTGGAAATCAATTGTGCTAACCATGATAAGATACATGTAAATACACACTTCGTTATGATTCTCTCAACCATTGATTTTTAAATCAACAGTTGATATTACACTTTATCCTCTAGGCTTTTTGTTTGTTTTGTTTAAAATGGAACTACTTTTATATAAACTTCTATTTTTTGCTAAGCTTTCCTTTCTGGTCATTATTTTTTTTTTTTTTTTGTGTGGAAAGAAATGTTGTCTGTAATCTTAAATATGTATTTGCCATGTATGTCATTGTTGCTGCCTTCCACTAGTAAATCAAAAGCTGTACATTGTCAATAGAATTGATTAGAAAATTTCTGGTCATTAAAACTAGCATTTGTTGGCAGAATATCTGGTCATTTACGACCAGCAAATTCGGTATGATTGTATAGCTTTAATATTGTAACTGTTATTCTCATTTATTTAGAAGAATCAGCCACATAAATGTATATGGAAGTTTAGCTATTTTATAGGACAAAATATTTGTTGTATATATATATATATATATATATATATATATATATATGTTGTGTGTGTGTGCGCGTGTGTGTGAAGGGACAGTTTTCCGTTAAAGATTCCTTGAGTTTCACCATTTCTTCTCTTAACCTTTAACATACATAAGTCTAAACACCAATATTTGATTTATTATGACAACTAGGAATGAAGCATTTCATGGGTTAATATTTTCGGAGCCAATAAACTCATGATGATTTCATATTTTGTAAATCATAATAAGGTGTCTATTCTCATTGGAAAGCCAAATGTTAGCAAAACACTCTTTTAACACTCTTTCCAGTGCATTTTTATTATTGGATGGATTTCATGTGGGTTCCACTAAAGAGAGAATGGGACCATGTGTTTTTGTGGACGCCACGTGAGATTCATCCAATATTAGACTTTGGGAGCCTCTACTCAAATCATGAAACACTATTCCGGCTTTAGTATCAACCAATTTCTAGTCACATAACTCCAAGACCCGTTAATCATAGTATTTCTAAAAACACTGACAAATCCAACCCCGTTGCAATGGGGTTTTCCACAAATCTACGTTCAGAAACCCCAGGCAACAACAGTGCTGCTCAATGCTCAATATTTTCTGCACTTGGCAAGTTGGCACCATTGCAGCCGCCTCAAGGTTGCTGTTTTTCTAAAGCCAGAAGTTAGATTGAATTAATGGTAAAGGGGAAACAGGATGGGCTTGGGCACATGAGATGCATGTGTCACTGTGTGATGGATATCCATCCATATTTGGGAGGAAAAGGTGGCGTTTTCAGATTGGTCCAGACATCCAAGGTTTAGTGTAACAAAAATTATTAATGAACAAAAAAAATTTGTACGCTATTTTTGTGTTAGTGAGCTGCATGTGTATGTTGTGTGAATTGGTGAGTGTATATTAATTGATTGATGTTTTAGGAAATCATGTCAGCATCTATTAGAGATATGTAGATATCTGTTATTGTAGTTAGGCCTATATTTGTTACTATACATAGGGATTTGATTGATTCTTTGAATTTATGATTGATTATTATGGTAAAAATACAATCAATCAAAAATACATAAGTCAAGAGAATTGAGGAGTTACGTATCAAATATCAACCGTTAGATTAAACCATATAAGTCAAGTGAGTTTTTCAAAATACATATATCAATTAAATATTAACCGTTAAATTTGATAATGAGTAGTTAAGACTAAAACAAATAAGTTGAGTTTTTTAAAAATTCATATGTCAACATCCATGTATAGTTATATAATCTAAATTCAATCCTTTCACTCATAAAATAACCTCTCTCTCACACAAACATGATTCATCTGTGTTCTTTAACACACAACATTCACAACAATCTTTCCTTTTATATAAAATCAAAGAGCTTGTGGTTTTGATCCAGTGCCTCTCTGTTTTCTTTCCCCTTTTTTCCTTCGTAACATTGTGAACAGTAGCTGCACAGCCAAGTAGCTCTTATCTCCCCCCTCATCAACTTTGGCATCATCTTTGGACTGATACACCACGGCCTCCAACAACCCCACCTCTGATTCTGCTACTCCTCCACGCCCTCACTATTCATGCGTGTTCTGTAACACCCAACATTCACAACAATCCTTCTTTAATATATGGTATCAAGAGCTGCTGGTTTTGATCCAGTGCCTCTCTTTTCCCTTTCCTCTTTTTTTCCTCCATAACTTTGCTTGAACAGTAGCTGCACAGCCAAATAGCTCTGATCTCCTCCGTCATCAGCTTTAGCATCATCTTTTGACTGATCCACCATGGCCTCCAACAACCCCGCCTTCAATTCTTCCGCTCCTGTGATGTATACTGATGTCCGACTCATCTCATGTTTGAAACTCACCGGATCAGCTAACGACAATACCTGGGCTGCTGCTGTTCAACTCTGGTGCCATGGTCAAGACCATGACAAAAAGAATCTAAAGACGTTCAAACGAAGGAACAAAATCAATAGCAGCAGATTGATGTTTTTCTATGTTCCATTGTTTGGTTTTCTATTGATGATTGCTTACAGGAATAGTTTCAGTTTTCAAGACATGTTATGAGTTTTAGGTCAAGGAAAAGCCACTTTACTCGAATGACGTCCATCACTTACACAATGTTGTCACCAATCTTGTCTATATAAAGATGGAAGATGATGATGTACCAATGTACCTTGGTAAGCTTCTTCATTTGGGTGCTGATTATGGTGCTCTTATGCCTTTTGCTACTTATGTCGTTGTACATGTTGAACAATGTAGAAAGTTGTTCATAGTTCTTGCCCTTACTGACCTTCCACATACACTTGATTTAGCATGCAACCTGTTGAAAGTCCCACATTGACTAGTGATATGATTAATTAAAAGTATGTAAGGTTAGGGTAATCCTCATCTTACGAGTTATCTTTTAGGATTGAGTTAGGTTCAATATCTAAATTTAAGACAACCAATGAACCAATTCTTGTCTGGCACCACTATTCCTACCTTTGACATTGTTTGTGAACAGTTTGCTCTGTCCATCTACCCCTTAGATGCAGAGATGCCCTCCTATGTGTCCTCAACTCCAAACTCTTTTAATTTGTCTCCCACCATTCATCTCAAGGTGGATGGAAGGCGTGGCAATCATCATCGCAACCGTCCTCATTACAAGTGTCCTCATTGCACTTACTGCCACCCCAAGGTTGTCTTGAGGCGAAATGTTGTACAAAGGCTCGAGAGATATCTAGACATGTTAAAATGGCGCAAGTCAATTGTTGAAAGTCCCATAATGACTATAGATATGACCAATTAAAAGTATAAAAGGTAAAGGTAATCCTCATCCTATGACTAGCCTTAAGATTGAGTGAGATCTAATATCCAAATTTAACATGGTATCAATGCTTATCTTAAATTCGTTGTTGGGCTCACTCGCATTTGTTCACACCCCATTCTTGGACGTGAGGGAGTGTTATAAGTCCCACATTATTGGGCCACCCATATTTATCTATGCTCCAGATGTTATATCCAATTGGTGAATGGTGATGATTATACCCTTTAATTTTGATGATGAGTTTTTTTATGCGTTTGTGTATTTTGTTGCAGATGCTTCCTGTCTAACGAAACAAAGGCAGTTGGCAGCATTATTGAGAGCATTTTGCAATGCGCACTTGATTTCCGGTCTTGTCTTACAGTTGGTGCATGGGATGTTGGAAGTGATCAGGGAGATTTGTTAGGCAAACTTTCTAGAATCAATATATCCCAGGTAAACCAGGCAAATTTCTAGAATCGTTATAAATCACTTGTCTGGTATATTTATGCTTTAGAAAATAAAATTGAACGACATTATTTGTGTAGCATTTCTTCGATATGTTATAAAGGTTTCAGACGTTTTGGGTCTTATAGATAATATAAGATTGATTTTTCTTAATTGGTTTGTGTCCATGGGAATTTCTAAATATAGTATAAGACAATAAACATGCTTCCCTTTATTTGAGAGGGTCCTCTTAGTGTTCCCATTATTTGTAGGGTGTAATGCCCTCAAACCAACTTAAGCTTGGGCAAAGGCTTCTTGGAGACTTGCACACACAGTAAAAACCATCACAATTCACAATAGAAAATAGAACATCCTATGAGGAACTTATTAGATATGTCCTAAATAATTGGTCCAGGACTCGTAGAAAGTAATATACTGACCCGCTATTGGAATTTATTTGCAGGTTCTTTCTATAAAGCAGAAGTTCGATAGAAGTTTAAAACAATTGCACATATGCTATATCAAGGAACCTAAACATGGGAATTTTGGGCTTTCTCGTTTCTGGGATTATCTCAACTATAATGAATATTATTCAAATGGCAGCAACGAGATGAGGTACTATGCTGTCTGAAATTTGGCATCTTTGTGGATGAATGGTGGCATGCTGCACAGCGGAGGGATACACAGTTCAACATTGGTGTGTGGCTGGGTAGTCTTGATTTGAATGTTTTTATTGTGGAAGAAGTATCTCTGGGCGGTTTTGCCAATTCAAGGAAAAGAAAAAAGAAACAAAAAATAGCCATTGTATCTGCGCGAGTTTCCCATGTGTTTCTTAACGGAAATCGAGCAATTGTATAGAGGATAGGAGAATAGTAACTATGTTACGATTGACTCTGTAAAAAGAAAAATAGAATGTCTTGTGAGTGACAGTTTGTCTGTACTTTTGAGGGCATCATATTCGGCTTGGTTCTCTGTAGCACGTAATCCAGAATCTCCACGCCATGGCCTTGGACTTCCTCGCATGATAATTCTCATGAAAGTCATTATCGACTCAGTAAAATGTTGACATCATTATCATCATCTTTGTTATCCTAATTAATAATAGCAACAAACTAACTAAAAGCTAAAGGAAAATTCCTAGTGTTGGTAATTTTTAGTGAAAACTATCATATTATTATTCTTTACTACGTTTAGAGCATGTTCGGAAATGGATTAATAATTAAATTATAATTTGATATTTTCCCAGGTATTTAGAATCTTAGATTCTTTTGAGACAAATGATTTGAAAATTTTATGATTAAGTCACAAGTCTATTGATTTTTAAAAGATTTTATAAAATGGTGATGTTAGAATTTTCAATGAGGACATTCTTTGAAAAATAATTATCTTAAGTAAAAAAATTATATTTAAAGTGCATAAAAGATTTATATGAACATGGCTTGTGCTGGATGGCTAAATTAAGCGTTGATTTATTTTTTGAACATGGCCAATGTTCATATGAACATAGTCTATATTGGTCTAGAAGTTTAAAATGCTACTTCCTCTAAAAAAAATTTTGAGTTTCATTCATCTAACTCACTTACCAAGATGGGTTCATCAAGTGCTCCTTTAACGTTAATAGCTTAACATGCCTTGGTAGTGGCTAGTTCTAGGCATATGTTGGTGCTAGCGACGTGTCCAGTGACTCTGAGTTTGTGTTACCATGATCTTATGTGTAGTATACAACATGAACTTGTGTTCACGAGTTTGATTCTAGCTAATTCAAAAGAGTTCCCGAGGGTGTTGGAGCCATGACATCTATGAGTTGTTGAAGTTTGCTCTTTATCTGCCCCATCCTTGCTTCAATAGTGTCCATCCTCTATTCCTTCTGTCTATCTTGCCAAAAACCTCCTTGGTTTTTTAGGTGAGGGGGGTCTATAGTTGTTACTATTGGAAATTCAGCCAACTTTTTTTTTCCTCCCCAAAAAAGGTTAGGATGGTTCCTCTATGTGGGGTTATAATTATTGACCTCATCTTTGTTTTCCTCCATGATGGACTTGATTAAGCAAGAGTCCTCATAGTGACTTATAGAACCAGATAGATTATACTCCTTGACTCGAGTTATGTTCGTCCCCATAAGGGTGTCTACTTACTTCCTAAATGCTCTTCTACCTTCCCTTGTAGTATGGTTGTCTAATTGACCTTGCACATGCCACTTAGCTTGATTGATTCCTTCTTCACATACTTCTCGGCAATGCCCCACATTTGGTTGTTTGACACACATATATACAATCACTAAAAAATAGAAACACATATCACAAATCAAAAATAAAATATACAAAGATAATTGAGGATTCTGAGAGAACTAATATTTTGTTACTAGAAGGAATAAATTTATAAATTGATAATATTCTATATTCCATAAAGTCTCAAAGAAACTTATTAAACTTTTTCAAGATGCTCACCAAAACAAATGTCATGTTAAGTCAACAAATAAAGGAAATGTTAAATATCTTTATATCATAAAAAAGCATTTTAGATATATTAAAAAATTACCTTTATTTTGCTCCAGTTTATAAGACACATATATTAGTACAATTGAGATAAATGCTAAAGTAACACGTGTTCATGTACAAAATAAACTTGCATAATCTTTTATCAAGTGCCTAGAATTAATTGTAAGGCTATTACTAATGAGATCAAAACTTCTAATTTTTTTGCTTGGGAGACATGCAATCTTACATGTTGCAACATGTGTTTTAAGTTGTTATTTCTTCGGCACTCAATCTATAAACTTGATTTTTCACCTCATTATTTCTTGTTTCGTGTTGTTTTATTACCCACAATAAGGCATTGGAATGAGATTAAACACATATTTCGCTACCTTAAAAGTACAATGGACATGAGTTTATTTTTTTCAAATATATCTAAGACAAACCTAATTGGTTATGAAAATGCAGGCTACTTTTCTAACCCTCATAATGATTGATCACAAACAATATATTTGTTCACATGTGGGGGTACATTGATTTCATGGCGGTCCATTAAACAAACTATAATAGTCGTCTCTTCAAATCATGCAAAAATTTTAGCATTCCATGAGGTAAGTTGAAAATATGTGCGGTTGAAATCTATGATCCAACATGTACAACAATCTTGTGATTGTTATCGGAAGAATGACTTCAACAATTTTATATGAAGATAATGCTGCACGCATCTCCCGATTAAAGAAAGGGTACAAAGGTGATAGAACAAAACACATTTCACCTAAGTTCTTTTTTGCTTATGATCTTATAAAGAATAACGATGTATATATCTAGCAAATTTGCTCATGTGAAAATCTAGCTGATCTCATCGTAAAATCTTACCAACCAAAGTCTTCCAACAATTAATAAAGAAGATTGGTCTTCGTTGTCTAAACGAGGGGGAAATAAATATATTTTGTACTATTTTTCTCTTAGCTATGGTTTTGTCTCATTGGTTTACCAAGCAAGGTTTTTGAAGAGACAGGCCCGACGCATTTGTTTAAACTTATTTTTAAATGCTTTTTAAAAAACACTTTCTTTATAAATACTTTTTTTTAAAAAGATTTGAGTTGTTTCTTAAAATAAACAGAAATTTGTTTATCTTTTGCTTCTTATTTTAAAAACTTTAAACAAACACATAAAAATTTAAAATAAATATTTTTTTAATCAAAAAAGTATTTATATCTTAAAATAAGTTTAAACAAATGAGTCATTGATCTAGTAAACATATGAAGTGAATGATGTACTATTTTTCTTTCACTAGATTTCTTTTCCCACGAGGTATTTCTAATAAAATTTTAACAAAACACATTATAAAATCATGGCTTTTTTTTATTAATGGGGCCATTAAAAAATTATGAAAATGAGGTTCTTTAAAAAAAATTACATGTTTAGTACTCTTTCCTGTGTCGTACGGGGCCCATACGACATACAAAATCATATTTGTGCAGTGCGACACCTCCATAATGTGACATGCAGCTGTGTCACATTTGGCTTGAACGACACCACTATTGTCAACGGTTAAAATTTATAACCATAGAAATTAGTCTCACTTCCAGAATAGGAAGTGAGAGGTCATCCGTTTAATCATTATCAGCGGTTAAAACTTTTAACCGTAGACCATAATATAAAAAACTAAGATATAAATTATTTTTAAAAAAAATCAATATACATAAGTAAATTTAAAATGCAATACATCAAATAACACAAATATTTAACTAAAATACTATATTTATTTAAAATTAATTATTTTGAATTTTAATTAATTTTGATATTAAATATAGTAGATTTTATTTAAATAAATATAGTATTTTAGTTAAATATTTTAGTTAAATTCCAAAACTTTTGGTATTAAATATAGTAGATTTGATTTAAATAAATATAGTATTTTATTTAAATATTTGTGTTATTTGATGCATTGCATTTTAAATGTACTCATGTATATTGATTTTAAAAAAAATAATTTATATCTTAGTTTTTCATATTATTGTGTACAGTTAAAAGTTTTAACCGCTGACAATGGTAAACTGATGACTTGTTGTCACTTCCTATTCTGGAAGGGAAACTAATTGTGTGCGGTTATAAGTTTTAACCGTTAACAATAGTGGTGTCGTACAAACCAAATATGACAGAGCCACGTGTCACGTTGTGGTGGTATCGCATTGCACAAATACGATTTTGTATGTCGTATGGGCTATATACAACACAGAAAAGAGCCTCAGACATGTAATTTTTTTTAAATAACCCAATTTTCATAATTTTTTTAATGGCTCCATTAATTAAAAAAAGAGCCTAAAATCATAGAGATCCAAAGGAGAGTATTATGAATATTATATATAAATATCCAGAGTAATCTTGAACTTTCTAAAAAGGTTGTATTAGATACCCAATTTCAGACTCATCATAGGTGAATACATACATAATGTTGACTTCTTATATTTTCTATATTTTCTTGTTATTTTCCCTACTCTTTTATTCTTTTCTATCTCTATTTTCATAACAATGATGGATTCTTTAATTTTAAACTCAGGGTGGTTAGCAGTCGCGTACCAAATCCAAATTGAGTGGAATGTAAAGCTCATTCAATTGATTTTTTTTTGAGTAAACTCATACAATTGGTTGGAAGAAACGAAAGTATTATTAATGTATAAAAAATAATGCAAGTGGGTAGACTGAAGAGGAGCCCTCTTTGTTGACTGAGTGAGTAGCAGTGTTACTATTGTATGAAGATATAATTGGGGCGCGTGAGTGGAAAATGAAAACAAAGTTCACGATGAAGATGAAAGTGAACAAGTATTGTTCTCTGATAATCACATTTGTGTTGTGCGTGGGATTAGCAGGTTGTGTGGTAGAGGGTGATGGGTTCTGTGGTGTTCCTGAGGCAACAACAATCATTGATATCAGTCACAGGTACCACTCTGATATGCCAGCATGGGAATCTAAGGATAGTCTTGGTCAATTCCTCCGCCTAACAAGAAGCATCAGCAACGGTTCACTCGCTAACTTCTCCGAAATCAAGCTTCCTGCTCACAGCGGCACCCATGTTGATGCTCCTGGACACGTTTTCGATCACTACTTCCATGCTGGCTTTGATGTTGACTCTCTCGACTTACAAATCCTTAATGGTCTCTTAATCTCTTTTTCTTTTTACTTTCCAATCTAAGCACTTTTAATTAAGTCTCATTTCTTTATGCATATATACAGGCCCTACACTACTAGTTGATGTTCCAAGACATGAAAACATTACCGGTATGTAAGATATATAAGTATGATCAATTTGCTTCTTTTACTGTGGACATGGAGAAATTATCTTTAAGACAAATCATTACACAACACATAGTAAATGACATGGTAGTTTATGATCCTACAATAATTTCTCAACACATACCATTCGTTATTCAATGTTGTTGCTTTGTCTCTGATACTTGGTGGTCATGTGGTCGTGAGAGAGATTCTGATCATATGAAAATGTTGTTTTCTTTTACAGCTGATGTTATGAAGTCATTGAATATTCCAAAGGGGGTTCGTCGTGTGCTCTTCCGAACACTAAATACTGACAGGTAAAATGCTGAAAACTGAATTAAAATGCCTCTATACACACACTCCTTCCGTCTTTGAAAAATATATGTTGGCTATTTGAGTCATTTTAATCTCTTTATGTGGAAGACAAAGGCATATGAAATAGAATTTAATCTCTTTAGGACAATATTTTGAATTCTAATGATAGAACTGAAATGTGGAACTAAAACCTTAAAAAATTATTAGGCGGCTTATGTACCAGAAGCAATTCGACACAAGCTATGTGGGGTTCATGGTGGATGGAGCAAATTGGCTAGTAGAGAACACCGACATCAAGCTTGTAGGTAAGGCATAAATTTTGTTTTATTGGGGGGTTTTGGATTTTTTTTTTCCCAAGGTCAATTTCTCTGGGCTGCAAGATCACGTAATGACACATCTTATGCGATGCAATGTAGGAATTGATTACCTATCAGTTGCTGCTTTTGATGACTTGATTCCCACTCACCATGTTTTTCTGAAAGACAGGGTAAGGAGTTCTCAACATAAGATTGAAAGTTGATACATGTTATTTGTGTTGCTCCAGTACATTACTAGTTTTGAACCTTAACCATGAACATGATTTGGTTTCTCTATTGGAGAGTTAGTAAATTGAAGTTTATCGCTCATTCTTTAGGAAATCATCATCGTGGAAGGACTGAAATTGGATGATGTTGCAGTAGGAATATATTCAGTCCACTGTTTACCTCTTAGGTTGGCTGGTGCAGAGGGGTCACCGATAAGATGCATTCTCATCAAATAGTAAGGTATGCTGTAAGAGGGAATTGACGAGGCCAAATGGCCCGAACCTTGGTTGCAAGTGCTGTATGCAAGGGGTTGTTTTCTTTCGTTTCCTTAATCAATTCTAATTCTAACCAATTTTTACATTCTTCTTATCAGTTTGAGTGAATTGCTCAACGGCTAACTCAGAATTTTGCAACTGCTTCAGGAAATTACAGTCCAAATGCCAGGATATGCTGACATCAGATGTTTGTGCTTGAAAATGGGTGCAGCAATCGTCCTAACGACATTACTTCGAACGTAATTTTCTTAAAGATGCATAGATTGGAAAGTAATAAATACTAAGTGGTGTTCATAAACTCCATAGGGAGGAAGATTGTATGAATCCTTCAACTTCAGTGGTAAATGTTATCACTCTCTGGTATAGTGTTCTTAGACACATGCATAAACACTGCTATCAAACATTTCAAAAATAAAACATGTATATGATATATAAAGTATAAAAATGAAATTATAAGGTACTTTTAAAACCAAACGAATGGATGTTTTTTGACCGTGTTCCAGAGAAAAGTTACTCCTGGATTCCTATTGTTTTATGACATAAATTTGTTTCATTTAAACGTTTGGGTCCAAATCAAATCAAATTAAGCCAATAAAATTTTCATCGAGTATTGGTTTTGTGATTTACAAGCCGATAACCCATTATCCAACCATGAACCTAAAAATTCCGTACAATATGACATCATTTCGAATAGAGGAAACGATTATTTGAAACAATCAACTGAATTATCTCTCTAATTTTTTAACCAAAATATCCCCTTATAATGTATGAAGATATCGTAGAAAAACAGATGCCTTTACCTCAACAACCCACCCAGGTGGGTAAGGGATATTAGAAACTTTCTCCATTTAACATTTTAATCTTTTGAAAAGGTATTGATTGTCTTATTATCCAGAGGTATGGTTATTTTGACACTAAAGTATGAATTGTTTAAAGGTCCCCTTTTCCTCAACTCTATCAGCCTCTCTCCTCGGCCCGCAACAATCACCCCCGTTGGGAATGCCAGGGTCCCACCCTGGTTTTAATCCTAGATCGTTTTTCATCTGCTCAGGCTGCCAACAGCCTCCATGTCTCCCACTTTCTCAGAAAATCCAAAGGAAACTCATTTGGATCATAATCATCAACCACGATATCGTATATGGAGATGATGGATCTTGTTGAAAGGATGGGGATTCAAAGTTTGGAAGTTGTCACCAATGTGGAGGCACAGCTGTAACTAATTTGCGTCAAAGGACAAGTTCTACAATACTTTTTTATAGTTGTTATCGAAAGTGAACTGGTTGACCTGTGAACTAGCAAGATGACCATTAAAATCAATTTTTACCGGTTCAATTACGGTTCTATCTTAGGTTTAATCACGATTTGGTTGAACTAATTCCTTCACCGGTTTAATAACCAATTCAATATTAAAAACATTGTATTTTACAACATTGTTTTTAGAAAATTGCATAATGTTTGTTATTTTAACTAAGCATAATTTCTCAAACTCAACTCATTTATTTACAGGATGTTTGAGCAAAGCATTGAAAGGAACCCTGAAGTTACTTTGGAAAACATATTTTAAAGTGCGTTGAGCAGCGAGATGCACTGAAGTGAAAAGCAAAGAAGCCAATAACATAGGCGTAGCATCAAAATTTTGCTCCACAAATTCATTGCCCTGCATATTTTTTGGTATCATCCCATTTATAGGTTGCAATTAAAGACATTTATACAAAACACTGCTGGATATGGAGCAACACAGACCTTTGCTGGCTTTTAGTACAATAAAGTCATGAACAGAAAACACAAATCTTAGATGAACAGTTCATAAGTAGAAATACAAGAAACATAGAAAAGCTGGTTATCTTAAGGCTGGAAGAAGATTATACAAGTCATCTACAAGCCATGACACTTCCTTGCTTTAGAATGTATGTCAGTACGGCGGTGGAGGGTATATTCCTGAATAAGGACCTAGTTAGGAAGGGAAAAAACATGATAACAAAAAAGTGGTGGCAAAGAAAGAGCAGAATCAACAGATAATAATTACCAGGGGGATAACCTGCAGGTGGTGGATATGGAGTTGGCGGATAAGCTGATGCTGGTGGATAGGCTGAAGCTGGCGGATAGGAAGGGGGAGGAGGGTACGCCGCTGGTGGATAGGAAGGGGGAGGGGGGTATGTTGATGGTGGATAGGGAGATGAAGGGTGTGATGGTGGTGGAGGGTATGATGATGGTGGATAGGCTGATGAGTGTGAAGAATGATAGGAAGGAGCAGGGTGACCAGAAGGGGGAGGTGGGTATGAAACTGGTGGGTAAGCAGGGTAAGCAGTTGCAGAATGAGATGGTGGTGGGTAGGAAGTAGGAGGCGGTGTAGAATATAAAGGCACTGGAGGTGGAGAAGGGTTTGCTGTTGTTGGGGCATAGGGAGGATGGCTTGAGGCTGATTTCTGAAATGATATTCCCAACACACTAATGTCATCAATTGTTCAATTCTAATTGTATTTTATCAAGATCTAAATAAATAGCTTATTTACCCGCTGGTTCGCAATTGCATAATGCATTATGAGTTTTACTTCACCTGCATATCTGCAAAGGGAGTATAACAGTTGAGTGTAGAAAAGGGACAACGGTGGAGAAGCATCACATCAACAAGTGTATATACTAAAGTTCCAATATAGAGAAAGTTTTTACACCACTGGAAAAGGGGTTTTAGTGTCTTAGAAACAACATCGGTCTCAACACCAATGCTAGAAGTGTCAGCCCGGTTGACGTAAAAGACAAGTTTAATAATTAGGAAAAAAAAATACAGAAGCAATACGAGTGGCTCCAAGCCAACGCTAACCATCAATGAGCCAGGTCTAAAAGCATGAATGACCCAGATGTGCTGGGAAAAACATTGGGTTTTGGCTTAGCCTCGGCCAAGCCGACACTAGTTTCAAATAAGTGCAGCATGCACCTCTTCCCTTACATTCCTCCCTCTGCAAAACTCAAAACTTTCTCACATGGTGAAGAGGCAGGGGTCCAATGGAAGTAGCAGATTAGAGGAGTGGGGTCTGCAACAAATGCTATGAGTGTCTACGGTTGTGGTTGTGGTGATGAGGTGAAAGGGAGGGGGAGGAACTAAAGAAATCAGCAAATTGTGCTCAATGTGTCCAATGAAATCCCCCAAACTTTCTGTGATGTGTGATTTATATAGAGCAAAGATACGGTGTGTTTTTGCAATTTTGTTACATGTGAATTTTGAATTGCACTTATCTTTGGAGAAAAGTGAGTGTGTTGCGTGCGTCGGGGAGGGTATGGTGGTGACTTGATTCGGTCACTTTTGCATCGGTCTAACAGGGGCATTAAATAGCGTCTGCTTCAAGCCATTGCTATTTAGCGTCGACCAGTGTAACCAAGGCAACGATTTGTATGAACTAACATAGTGTTCAACACAAGGCCAACACCAAGTGTGTTGTAGCATTCATTTTTGGCCTATTACGTAGGCCAAAGGTCAAGGCTAAGCCAGCGTATCCCTGTATCCTTGGAGTGGTAGTAAAACATAACGCAAACAAGAATACAATAAGACAGTAAAATGACTCGGTGCACAACATGAATGCAGGAAGGTGAGCTTCATAAGATATGAATGGAGTGAGTGAAAATGAAAGCACACCTGCCAGTTTTGGTTTGAAGAGGCCAAGAAGAGTCATCAAAACCTTGAGAAAGAACCTTGTGCAGTTGAATCCTGGAAAAGGAAAGAGAAAGAGGGTTAGATTATTATTATTATTATTATTATTATTATTATTATTATTATTATTATTATTACAAGAAGAAGAAGAAGAAGAAGTAAAAACTGGGGAAACAAAGAAACATACTTTCCGGTGCCGATAAAATCATCGGAGGTGAGAGTATTGCTGTTCCAAACGAGAACATTGAGCTCACGAAGGCCTTCAATGAGAGGAAAGATGAATTTCTCTTGAAAAATTGGATTTCTTCCGCCGTCTGCAAGAGGTCAACGGTGGTCAGTAAAATTGAATTGTGAGGAGGAGAAGGAAAAACGAAGCTCTGACCTGTGCATGTTCGTGTTCTGAACTTAGTGCTCCCATATTCAACACAAACGTACGGATCTTGCCTTGAAAACCATTCGGTGTCCTTCAACTTCGAGCACGACACCACTGCATCATCACTCTCAAATCTCAATAAATAAATTAACAAATAATCGTTTTCACAATTCAAATTCATCCATTCATTCATGCATTTGCATACCTGTAACTTCCAGGGGTTGCCCCTGAATGCCAGTTATCGACATTAACAAGGAGAAGAGTTGAAGATTGAGAGTGAAGAAGAAGGTGTTTCAAGTTGAAATTAAAATGAAAATTCAAAATTGACTCTAACAAACCCAATGGGGATTATAATAATAATAGAAACACCTCTTTGTCTTTTTAAGGTTTTGCTAGCGAACGCGTCCGTCTCAGATCGGATTTTTTCCAAATAACGCGTCCGTCTCCGAATATTGTTTTCTTAATATTTATATATAAATTATTTTTTAAGTAAACTTTTAATATAAAATTTTTAAAAAGTGATAATCTATTATATTTTTACAAATTTATTTTTAAAACTAATTAATTTATAACTAATAGGCAATCCTTATTTTTTATGAAACATTGGTATAATCAATTAGAAATTTTGAATTTTAAATAATATTTTTTTTGGCAAATATTTTAAATAATATATATGAAGCGTGGAGAAGTATTATTCCACAGTAAATATTCTGTACAGCCCATTAGCGGTCCAATGGCATCCCTCGAGCACAAGACCGGCCGGTCGAATATGGAAATAATGTCTAAAACTAAAGCACTAACAGGACATTCGACCAAAAAAAAACATTAATAGGACATAACATATTATAAATTTATGTTTTGATTTTTTAATATCCATTCTCACAATAGGCTGAAGGCCCCAGCCTATTAGTTTCCTTTTCGCACAATTAATTGTATAAGTCTGTCTATTGTAATTAAGTGGTACATGTGAGCTAATAAAATATTCTAACGTAGTGTGAACATAAAGAAAATGAAAAAACCCAATTGGAAGTTCTTAGGGAAGAATTCCACTTGATATGAGTCCTTGGAGAAGGATGTCAAGTCACAAAGATGCCTGAGTCCAACATTAAAAGAAACTAAAAATTGTCACTCAAGGTTCTTAGTGTAGAATCTCTACCCAATTTAACTCGTTAGGGGAAAGACATCGAGCTAAGAAAAATCCGAATTCAACACTTGAAAGAAAGTAAAGATTGCCACTTGAGGTTCATAGTGTAGAACCTTTGCTCAGTTTTAGTCCTTAGGTAAAGATGTTGAGCTACAAAAAATATGAGTTCAAAAGAAAGTAAAAATCTCCATTTGAGGTTCTCAATGTATAAAATCTTTTCCCAGTTCAAGTTCCCTAATGAAGGACTTTGAGCCACAAAAATTTTGAGTGCAACACTTGAAAGAAAGTAATAATCTGAGTGCAACACTTGAAAGATTCATTCTAGACTGTCAGCATTAGAAGATTAAGGTAAGCAATGAATCGCCGCCTTTTTTAAGAGCTTTTTAAAGACCCCTTTCTTACAATACATCTATCACACATCTAGCATCATAGGCATTAATGATGACATGGTTGATGGGTAGTAGGTGTGAAATCCCATGACACCACCACCACTGTAATAGTTAAGGGCGTCATGCTTGTCCACTCGACATCACCTACATAAAAGTTCTCCTGCTCACTAAGAGTCCAATTATTAATTCACTCAATTTCTCACATAGAAGCATCACCAAAATCACCAATCCACTTAATCACTCACATAGATGTATAATCATCAAAATTTATCATCTCACTCAAAGTCCAATTAATAACCCTACTTAGCACAACCACTCAAAAGATTAACCTCTAGATTCACACACTTGGTCATTAAGGCCCTTCAGTTTTCACTCAAAAAATAAAACATGATGAGATCAACATTTTAACTCATAATCACCTAAGCTAGAAGGCTTTTGTTTCCTTTGTATTCCGCCCGACCCGTTCCGACCAATTAAAGGCCTAAAGACATCACTTGGGCATTAAGCCTATCGGCCTAATGATGAAATCATGTCTAAGCACTAATGGGGCCCACAGAAATTAGCTAACTGAAATAATTGTAATTATAGTTATGATGTAATATGATATAATTTAAACATTGTAAATTTGGCTCAAAATAAAATTTCACATTTTATATATAAATAAGTCATGAGATGTCTAAAAATAAACAAATGATATTCTTAGAAAATTCTAATCTTAAAACTTCTTTCTAGGATCTTTCTAGGATTTAAGAATCTTTTAGTAGGTAGTGGTTTACTTTTAAAAATATATTATTGGGTTAAATAAAAATATAATATATTTTCAATTTCCAAAGATTTTTCTAAAGCCAATTATATTGACTAAAAAATTTAAAGTGCGCAATTTTTTTATAAAATAACATTATATTCAACGCATGTTCTTGCTAATCTTAAATTTATTTTATAGTCACATTAAAAAGGGAAAGAGACTTTTTCATAGAGAATTTCTTTTTTTCTTTTTGTAATAACTAGTGGGGGCAATGCACGTGACATCAATTATCTACACGTAGTTATAAGTTTTTCTCCATATGGACAGTATGTTAATACATTTATAATTTTTTTACCAATGTCGAGATATAATTTAACTTTTTTTTTGTATTTAATGAGAAGCTTATAACAATTCATGCAATCTTACTTAATTAGTTGAGTTGGCACCTTAACACTTTAATCTTATCTAATCAAAGGTATTATTAGTGAGTTAATTATTTTAAATAAATTTTGTTTACTGTGGTAACCTCTTCCTAGTTCCTTTTTTTTTTTGTAAGACTAATTCTTAATATAATTACTTACAATTTAGTCAACAAAACTATTAAATGAATAATACTTAAACTTTGAATAGGTAAAGTATAATACTTTCAGAGTTACTTAAAAACAATATAAGAGAATGTCACTATAATACTTAAATATATAATACTAAAGAGGTATTTTAAAAATATAATTGAAATGGCACTATAACACTAAATATATAAGTATAATGTTTATAGATATTAACGAAATACATTTTGTTTTTTCGCGCATGATTGATTTCTTCAACAGGTAGAACAGGTCTCAACGCGCGCGCACGTAATTGCATACTAAGTACATCTATGTTATTTTTAGATTATAAATATGATTTTGATATGTTGACAAATTTCTTACAAAATTAAATTATAATCACATCATACTTTTATATGTTCCTATGGAAAATGCAAGATGGACTCACTTGTTAACTGACATTTCACTCTTTTCATTAAGTCATCGAAGTTTATAAAATCTAAGGTGATCTACTAGTTTACAATCAAGTTTGTGGGCTAACCTTTGGCTAGTAACATTTGCACAACTACCATTAACCATAATGAGAGAATATAATTTTTTATTTATGTAATATTTTGTGTAAAAAATGTTATCTCTTTAGGTAGGGTCATCTTTCTTGATATGACTTCCAAGAAGCCTTATCATGTAGAGCTCACCCTCATCACCGAAGACATGTTCACTTTCATAGGAATCACAACTTAAGTCATCACTTAAGTGAGATGAGGAAGAATCCTCTTGGCTAGAGTAATGATCATGTCCCCTAAAATCATTGTTTTCTTTGTGGGACATTGAGAGACAATACGGTCTCTTCCTAAGCATTTAAAACATTTTATAAAACTTGTCTTCGAAGATGTTGGGAGGTAGAGTTATCATTCTTGAAAAGGGTAGATATGAAGTGGTCATCCTTAGAAGGTTTAGAAGAATTACCCTCTCTATGAACCTACTTTTAAATTTGGAGGGGAAGTGTCCACTTCATTCTCCGTACCCTTTCTCCAATTTCTTTCTCTTTTTGGTTAGGAGTTCTCTTTACCTTTCCACTTGGGCCTAAAGTGTTGAAAAAGACCAAAAATGGAGGAATTGAAAGCACAAAGAGAGGAATGTGTTTGACTTATGGAGGAATGGAAGAATGAAGGACGTGAAACTTAATTTTAAAATTTCAAAATAAAAATTAATAGATCTAAGAAAAGAATTCAAGAGAGGAGGCTTAATGCTTGATGTACGATTTTGGAGTAGATTTGGATCTTCACCTTGAATCTTTCATAGATCTAGGCCTGCTCCACTTGATTTGCTCAATTCTAAATTTAGGATGGCAAGGCCGAACCATGCAACATGATAGAACATGGAAAGTTTGGTGGAAAACTCAAGGGAAAAAGGAAGGAACCCTAAGAAGGAAGGTGGGGTTATGGAGAGACTAGGAGAGATGTGGAAAGGTCACTATTTCCTAGAAAGATAAGTCTAGAGTGATGATCACCATCTTTGGAAGAGGTTCCAAAAGATAAGATCTAAAGGGGGAGAGCTAAGCATTGAAGATAGTTTAAAGAGATGAAAAATCACTTAATCTTACTAGAATTTCTCAAAATGACTTCTTAGCTACTTTTTACAAAGGAGAGACTTATATACTTCCCTCTAATCTAGGTCTTGGTGCTCTCCTTGGCCCAAAAACTAAAGCCTATACAAATGGCCCAATTGCATGACCCAAACAATAAAATGTGTAATGCACAAAGGCCCAAAAGTAGTGCAAACTAATTGTATTTGCATATGATAACAGGTTTTGATAATGACAAAGGAAACAAGCAATGCGAAGTCTTCGAAGGATCAAAAACAAATTAAAGGTATCATATAAACTAAGAGGCAACAAGAAAACGGTTTCACAAAGGTTCAAGAAATCAAGAAACCAATAAACCAAGACATAGGAAAGCAACCATGCATCACAAGATTCAAATGGATGACCAACAGGCATGAAAAATGTCAAAATGCAAAGCCTGAATCGATTCAAGCACGAGCGAATCGATTCACAGCCCTGGAAGTCACAAATTGAAGAAACAGAATGGGTCGAATCGATTCACCATGACCCTGAATCGATTCGAACACCTGGGAGTCACTTTAATTGAAGACAAAATGTCTTGAATCGATTCATAGAATCCTCGAATCGATTCATACGAATCAGAAACTCCAAATTGAAGAAACAGAATGCCTCGAATCGATTCAGACAATGATCGAATCGATTCACACGAATCTGAAACTTAAATTTGCACACATCAGAATGCTTCGAATCGATTCAAGGCACTACGAATCGATTCGAAAAGTGGAAAACACCACTAAAAGGACAGATTTAAGTGGGAAACATGGACCTAATCTTATAATACGCAGAGACAAGCTGGAGCCATCATCTTGCAACGGCTAGGAACCCTCAATACTGCACAAATGAGTCTATATAATAAAGAGGAATTCAAGCACAAGAATAAGAACCAAGAAGCTACAATCCTTTGCTTTCTCTTGTGTCTTTGTAAGCCCTATTTTCGTGTATCATTTCATTTGTATATCCTCTCATCTTGAGAGATTAGAAAGTGTGTGAGCTATCATTGTCTATTCACTCTATTAAGAGAGTTATTCACTTGTAAACACTTCATAAACACCAAAGATTTTCACTCTAGGTTGAGTGGTCACAAAGGTTGGGGTTCAACCTTTGGGTATTGAGAGTTTGAGAGATTGGGTGGGTTGCCCTAGTGCTAGTGAGGATTGAGTTCTTGAGTGTGGGATACTAGGAAGCTGCAATTGCTCATAGCTTGTATCTCTAAACTTCAATAGTGGAAATCCTCTAAGTGGGTTGCTTAGAGGCGAGACGTACACCGGATTGGGTGGAACTCGTTATATCGGTTTGCAAGCTTCTCTTCCTTACTCTTTTACTTTCATATATATTAATTGATTGGTGTTGATTGGTGTTGATTGTTTGAGAAGAGCACACTTAAACTTGCTTAATTTGTTATACTTCAAATATTGCACACCAAGTGTTTGCTAAATTGCCTCAGCAATATTTACCTTTGTAGTGCATTGCATATCATCCTTTACTTGCTTTCACTTGCATACTCTCATAAACTTGGTTATAGAAATCAATTTCAAAGGTATTCCAAGTAAAAGTTTTATAACTCAATTCACCCCCCCTCTTGAGTATTGAGGCCACTTGAACAACACTAATTTGGTCAAGTAAGGTCCAAACTTCTAAAGCTTTTTAGGTTCTCCTAATTATTTCTAAATAAAAGTATAAAATCTTAAAATATTTACAAAATGTGTGAGACTCAAATGAGGCCTAATAGGAAGAGTCCATATCATTAGCCAAAACTTAGTCAAAGGCAAGACTTGAGGTGCCCACTCAAGCCCCCTAGGGATTCTTGTTCCTGACGAGCCACCCCAATGAGCTTATAACTTCGAGTCCTCTACTTTCTTAGGTGCAGAAGTATGATATAATGCATGACATAAAGTGTTGTTCACTCATTTATACCGAAGGTGTGACTTAAACAAACTCTATATCATCCACAGGCAATTGGTCTTCACATAATACTCTACCCTTAAGGAGTAAAGTATCCGGTAGTCAGGGTAAAGTATAAGTGATACTATATATAAAAAAGATTAGTTATGCTTTAATCAAGAAGGAATCATTAATCATACATGGAAGAAACGTTAACAAAGAATTTCGAATGAAAGCTACTGTATGAGATAAATAGAAATAATAGTAGTTAGAGGTGATAGAATTTATTTGAGAAAGTAACCAACAAAGTTAAATCAAGTGAAAGCATAGTTTCTTTTGTTTCAAAAACCACATCTAAACCATCACTACCCTGAAAATCTCAACATCTTTTTCAAGTTTAAAATGCCTTTCCTGTTAAAACTATTAACCCTTCCCAGTGTCATCACATACTAACCACCCCCACGTTAGGCATCGTCATAAACTAGGATTCAAATAAATTCTATTATGGGATACGATTGATATATATGGTTAATTCTAGCCTTTCTTAAAGTCAAATCCGGTATTCTCCCTCCATTTCTTCTTCTCTATATCTCTTTATATTTTTCTCTCATTAACATTTATGATGGGACTCACACCTCCACCACTCTCTCTTTCTCTCTCCAAATAGACCTCATAACTCATCTTTGGAGAAATAAAATATAATGTGATATTATTCTAATTAGATGATCCAATTATAAAGAGAGGGTATTCAAAAAATGAAACTAAATTAAAAAAAATACATGACCAGGGTGGGATCGATTTACTGTTATACTTGCTGGTGGATCATTAACCGATAACATCAGTAAGTAGAGAGCATATAACTCATTGTATAGTAAGTAATTATATGAGCACTTTTTAAATCACGGGGTGGAGCAAATATCTGCACGTCAATATAGCTGTGTATGGTTGTAATTGTATGGTTTTGTTGGCGTATATTTGGGAGTTGAGTGAGGACCTACCCAAAGTAAATGGAAGAGAAATGCATGGTACGTAAGAGTTTCTCACTCTAAATCTTAAATTTGTTGAAGCTTGTGAAACTTGACTTTTCTTCTGGGTACGATGATATATAAACACGCACATGCAGCACAGGGGTAGCTAACAAAGTAATTGGTCTCAATTAAGAATATGGGCACCATGTACATGTGCTCCTTATTATTGTTATCTGCTTCGTTGATCCCCTCATTTATGGTTATCGGCCATCAACAAAAGGTGGCATTGGACATCACCACCACAAAAGAAGAAGGAACCTATTATGGTTACCATTATTACCAATCACCGCCCCCTCCAGCGGAGTATTGTCCCCCGCCACTTCCTCCACCACCACCACCCATGGTGTGTCCCCCACCCCCTCCTCCACCGCCGCCACCCATGGTGTGTCCCCCGCCCCCTCCTCCTCCTCCTCCTCCTCCTCCACCACCACCTCCAACCCGGCTGCAGAAAGCCCGTAAAGCTCTTGTAAATTTCACCCTAAACATCGATGACAAAAATGGATACACAAGTAACTGGAAGAAGTCAGGGGACATTTGTAAATTCAACGGAGTGCGGTGTGCCATATATCCAAATTCGAATGAACTGGCTGTTGCGGGGTTAAACCTGAACGGAGCCCAGATATCTGGCAAAAACGGCACAGAGCTGAACCTATCTGGTATTCTAGACAGGATACCGGAGCTCACTTTCTTCCACGTCAACTCCAACTACTTCAGAGGTTCCATCCCAACTCAAATCACAACATACAAATATTTCTACGAGTTAGACCTCAGCAACAACAAACTTGAGGGCGAGTTCCCGGTGCAAGTGCTCCAGTCAAAACTTCTGGTCTTCCTTGACCTCAGGTTCAACCAACTCTGCGGCCCAATTCCACCACAACTCTTTGAGATGGATCTCGACGTCATCTTCATCAACAACAATCAATTCAGTGGCCATCTCCCCAATAATCTGGGGTCCACACCCGCCAGGTACCTCACTTTTGCCAACAACCAACTCACGGGCCCGATTCCCAGAAGCATTGGGAAGGCTTCCCACACCCTCACCGAAGTGCTCTTCCTGCACAACCACTTGGAGGGCTGTTTGCCCTACGAAATCGGGAACCTCAAAAAAGCCACCGTCTTTGATGCCAGCAAAAACTGGTTAACGGGTCCCATACCCCGATCCTTTGCCTGCTTGGACAGCATTCGGTACCTCAACCTGGAGCACAACATGTTCTATGGAGAAGTTCCCGAGAAGCTGTGTCACTTGCCAGGGCTCACCAACAACGGTAACCTGTCCTTGGCAGACAACTACTTCACCCAGGTAGGTCCTGCGTGCAGGAAACTCATAGAGAAGAAGGTGCTGGATGTTAGCTACAATTGCATCCTGGGGCTTCCAAATCAGAGGCCGCATGGCCATTGCTCTAAATTTTTCTCAAAGGTGAAGCCGTGCCCAAATCACCGGTCTCTCTACTACGTTCCTTGTAAGAGATACTACTCCCAACACCACGTGCCCGTGCACACCACCGCTCCTCCGGTAACTTACAACACTCTCAACCCTCATCGTTAAACCAATCTCCGACGACCTACGTGCGCATTACAACCTCATCAATGCGAATTTATGGATCATTTGTACTATATTTATTTATTAATTAGCTATTTATGGTTATTACTGTCGCTTACGGGTGTGTGTCTCTATATATCTGCGAATGTTTGTCATTTTTCATAAATAAATAAAATAAGTAGTGTAACCTTAGTTGTCACTACTACAGAACAGCTACGCAAATGTAATCTCCAAAATAGTTGGTGTTTATATGTTCAGATATTTAAGCTATTAGTTGAAAGTAGAAAAGCTGTTGAAAGTTAATATGCTGATTTTGTACGGGAAGTGTTAAATATAACTATTTATTTCACTAGCTTAAAAATATAAAAGGATATATTTAATTATTTAATTAAAACTTGTTTTTTTATTTACATAACTTATAATTTTTTAAGATTTTAATTAATATCAATATTAATTAAATAATATTTAAGGTTTTTTATAACAAAAAAAGCCATCAAAAATATGAATAATAAACACATATTTCAACACTGTGATATTTTTTATAGAAGTTAGTTTTAAATATTTATAAAGTTTTAATAAAATAAATATTTATAATAACAATAATAAAAATATCAAAAGAGCCTTCCATAATAAATATTTAAAAATAAAAATTTAAAAATAGGTTTTTAAAAAATAAAATAAAAGATAGTAGTACGGATTATTAAAAATGTATGGACAACAAAATAAAAAAACCAATAACTAAAATTGAAAAACGTTATTTGAAAAACACTACTAGCTGACTAAAAAAGTGACATTTCAATTACCTACACAAATGCCTCTAATTTACACTTTGTGAAATGTCAACTAATGATTTCAATTTTTAGTTGTCTGAAATGCTTTCTCACACAATCAATTACTAAAATATCATTTTAAACAAAATAGAAATGTATGCGTGTACCTGTAAAGGGATTCTGATGAAGTCAATATGATTATTACAGGAAAGAGAAGTGATTACGGGAATATTAAGTCTAGTGAATGATGTCATGTTATAAATTAATGAATGAGTTGTGTTTATAGATCTATAAGTGCAAGTGGTGATTTGACCACTCTTGACAGTGTTAAGTGACTGCAGCCTTTACAGGTGCAAGTTGTCCACTTGCATCTGACTCGGATTGTGACAGCTTTACTTACCGAAGACGTTATCATGATTGTGTATTGAAATTTTAGTATATACTTCGACTTTTGTGCACCTCGTCCCAAGTGGTAATCAATACTTGTCACCTTCTCTTTATGATCACTTCAGTTGTTGTGCACCTCGTCCAGTGTTTAATTCTATTTAACTTGTATTTATTTATTTTCTATAGTAACTGGTGTCGCTTGTCATTATGGGCCAGTATGCACACCAAATCAACTATAGTAATTATAATACATTGTTTGGATATTAAAATCTTAATAATTTTAAAATTCATAGAATTTTTAAGAAAATTCTAATAAACTAAGAATAGGGAATTTAAAATTCTATTGAAGTAGAGAGAAATATAAATTATGCCCTCCACCACTGTCATTTTGACCACCATAACCATCGCAACCACCACCACTACCATGGTTATCATTCTTATAAGATAACATGTAAACTCATGTGTGTACAAAGAAGCACTAATTATGATCTAACTTGTGTGTACTACTCATTTAGACCCTTAAGAAACCTATAATGACTGAATCTTGTTCTTTGTAGATGCACATAGATTCAATAGCACCACAAAGAGCATGAAATGGAACATTTTCATTTTAGACTTGGTTTGTTATTTGCAATTTCATCCCATAAAGCCTTGAGTTTGGTGAATACTTAAAAATATCAAGACTTCCCTCGTGTAAATGATAAAACTCTTCTTGCAATTCAAAGATCCTAAAGATACCACCTTGTGAAAAATGAGCACAGAGGTCCTTCCAAGCATCAACAACAAGTTCAAGCCACGAGATAGATTTCACTATTGTAGACTCTACTGAATGACAATTTTATGAAAGGAATGTGTTATTGCATAATTTTCAATGGACAAATAAGAGATTGTTCTTGGTGGGTTGCGTGACAGTTTCATTAACAAACTCAAGTTTCATTAAAAAAACAAATAATAAAATTGCAAAACTAAACTATCACTATCAAGCAAGTAGATTGAATGGTAGGAATTGTTTTAATTTAACATGTCTCAGTATCGGGTTCAAGTCCTAAAATGCATTATCATTAGATTTGGTTAAGAATTCAGGTTCAAGTATCGGGTTCAAGTCCTAAAATGCATTATCATTAGATTTGGTTAAGAATTCAGGTTCAAGTATATATATATATATATATATATATATATATATATATATATATATATATATATATATATATATACAGAGAGAGAGACAGTACTGTTAAATTTAAGAAAGAAAAGGTTTACTTATGTAATGATCTTGTTTGACTAGATCTAAATAGAATGCAACAAAACTAAAATTAGGCATGTATTAAAATACAATAATTAATCACCTAATTAAGTTTTTTTCATTGTTTTTAATATCTATAAATAGTTTTTCCAAAAGTTTTAAATGTTTAATAGATAGGGTAAAAGTAGTAAATATTTGATTTTTATTAAATATTATAATGTCTTGTGTATAATATACTACATGAAAAAAAATTATTGAGTGATTTAAACGACCATGTAAATATTCCCAAGTCAAATAAGATTATCTCTCTGAAACATTTTTCTAAAAGAATAAAAAGTAACTAAACTTCTAATATATGTATGTTTTCTCTAAAATAAAGTGTTAAGTTAAAATAGTATGCATGAAAAAACTTTATTGTTAAAAGAAGTTAATTTTACCATTAATTATATGAATTTTTTGAGAAAAGAATATGATCCGGTCTGGATACCAGTCCCTAATGATTATGACGTCAGAGTAACATCTTAGAGGGGCAACCGGTGTCGCAGGAAAACAGTGCCACACCGGACATCCGTTGTTCCCTCATCCGTTCTCATGCCATCGACAGCGTCATCCGTCCTCGTGACGATAGATGCTTCTCCAGCTTTTATCTTCACGTCGTGAATAACCATTTGCCTAAAGATCACTGTGAGATAAGAGTCCCTTATAACTTATCAGCGAAGATACCCTACATAGCGGAATGTGTCTATGTCAATTATCTCAGAGAGTAAGTACAATTGTCAGCGAAATATACGGAAAGGTGATTATCCTCCATCCCTATCACAGGATCGTACTCTGATAATTGACCAACCCCCCTGACACACTCTAAGTACTGCGCCACTTTGATTGACACACTCCACACGCTATCAGAACTAAGGGGCCCACTTGCATCCAACGATTCATTTCCTACGTTCAACTATAAATAGCATGTTCCTATACACATGCAAGGTTACGTTGTCCTATCCCATATCTCATTATTATATTGCTTAAGTATTCACTGAGTTTCTTACACTCTTCTAACTTGAGCGTCGGAGAATCTTCGCATGTGGCACCACCTTTCGCCCACATCAACACGAACGTTGGTGTGAAGGATCTCCTGGACAACAAGACCGGTTTCTCCCACTGAGAGGCCGGACTACAACATCGGATACCCACTGTACCGGTGTACAAACCCTAAAACACCTGTACTGTTGTGGCTGGTCCCACACCGGATCCTAGACCCCGGTTCAGACCAGTTTAGAATATGTATCTGATCCGGTCTGGATACTGGCCCCCAATCTTGTGACGTCAGAGTGACCTCATATAAGGAAAACCGGTGTCCTGGTTCAACATTACCACACCGGATATCCGATGTCTGGCCTTCCGTTCTCATCTCACGACCGCCCCACTTATTGTCTCTATAACGGATCATTGTTCATTTTCACAGAACATTTATATAACTGTTGGCTTCTCAGTCACAGCAAGATAAGAGCCCCTAATAACTTATCAGTGAAGATACTGTATGTAGCAAAATATGTCATGTCAATGGCCTCAGAAAGCAAGTGGATGTGTCAGCAGATTATACGGAAAAGGTGATTATCCTCTCTTCTTCCTATAGGATCGTACTCTGATAATTGACCTACCCTCCTGACATATTCTGAGTATTGAGCCACCCTGATTGACATAATGTACACGCTATCAGAGCTAGGGGACCCACCTGTATCCAACGACTCATTTTCTCACGTACAACTATAAATAGCTCATTTCAATACACATGCAGGGTAATATTATTCTAACTTACACTTTACTATTATATCGCTTGAGCATTCAGAGTTCTTACACTCTTCTAACTTGAGCGTCGGAGAATCTTCGCAGGTGGCACCACCTTTCGCCCCCCTGCAACGCGAAACGTTGGTGTGAAGGATCTCCAGGACAACAAGACCGGCCTCTCCGACTGAGAGACCGGATTAATACATCGGATACACACTGTTCCGGTGTGCAAACCCTAAAAACACCTATATTCTTGTGGCTGGTCCCACACCGGATCCTAGACCCCGGTCCAGACCAGTTCATTGGCACGCCTGGTGGGACTCGTTAGAGTTATTCCCATTTTTGCAGAAGTTTGGTTGTCACGATGGAAGGTGATGGGAGAGATTTCGTTGATGGTCATGTGGAGGATGTGACCCATCAACAGACTAGAAAGAGACTTGTCTTCGAGTCTCCTGTAACTCAAACCTGGAGGATGGTGCAAGTGCAAACGCCTGACCTCGCGATGAGGTTATCAGGCAACTCAGGGAGGAGCTGATGGAGTTGAAGCGGGAGAGAGGAGGAGCTGGGGACAGGGTAACGTCCCATGCAGAAGAGACTCACCACGCATCAGCGAGGGACAGGTCTACAGCCCTCCAGTATTCGAAGATCCCCATGTATGAGGAGAGAGAGCAGACTCAAGACTCTGGTGATAGAGCCAGTACCAGGAAAAGGGAGCAGGCGGTGGTGACTTCAGGGACGTACAAGCTCAGTGTCCCTTTCTCAAGAAGGCTGATGAGCATTACCATCCCAAAACATTTACAAACAACTCAGCCACTGTCGATAGGGAAGTATAATAGAGAAACTGATCCCACTAAGCATCTGGATGCTTATGTGTATGAAGCTATGTATTTGGGAGTAGATGAAGATGTTATGTGTAGGATGTTCCCAAGAACGCTAACGGAGGAAGCTCTCAGTTGGTTTAAAAGCTTACCCTCAGGATCTATAGACTCTTGGGAGGAAATAGCCGCTGCATTTGAAAGCCATTTTGTCATCTCTAGGGATATCCCAAGAACTTCTCACACCCTGGCCCAGATAAGGCAGGGAGAAACTGAAACTCTTAAGGAGTTCTTGAAAAGGTTTTATAAGGAGGCAGCTTTGGTCTCCAACCTCACGGAGGCCATACAACTTCATATTGTAGTGGAAACTCTTCAGCCTGGTTCAGCCTTTGCCCTATCTTTGGCAAAGAGCCCCCCAATAACCTTTGAGGAGTTTCGAAGGAAAGCTTCCAAGTACGTGGGCATAGAGATGCATCTGGACGCAACCGCAACAAGAATGAAGCCTTTAGCACCCACTCAGCAGCCACAGAGAGAAAAGGAGAGAGTGAGGCCTGAGAAGCATGCCTTTAGGGAAGACTTTGTAAACGTTCGCCCGCATCCACAAGATAGACGTGTATCATCGTTCAACAACTATGCTCCGTTGAACACCAGGCACTCACAAATCATGAGGGAGGTTGGTTGGCCAACGTTGAACGTCTTTGGTATAAGGAAACCATCCCCAGTCAAGAGGGGTGGTAACCCACGTAAGTATTGCACTTTCCATGAACAGACAGGACACAATACTGATGAGTTCAAGGCATTAAAGAATACGGTGGAAACTCTCATTCGAGAAGGAAAGCTGAAGCAGTATTTGTTCAAGGAGAAATCTGTAGACGAGCCACAGAGGATGGAAAAAAGGAGTAGAGATCCTGATGACGAAGATGATAATACACGTAACCCAGCAAGGAAGTTTACTGCAGCCGAAAAGCAGAAGGGGGTAGTGATTGCTGGAGATGACTAATAAAATAACATGCCCCAGCAGCAGAGGCAGGGCAGACGAGAAGTGATTAAGATGATAGCCGGAGGATTTGTGGGAGGAGGAGCATCAATCACAGCATGGAAGAATCACCACAGGATGATTTTGTTTGTCCAGGGCAAACCAAGGGATAACCGCCCTTTCAGGGACGGTATGGCAGCTCTGACGGTGTCATTTACTGATGATGACTTCGGCCTAACAATTCCAGGAGGTGATGATGCAGTAATTATCGTGGCAGTCATAGCCAACAAGGATGTCAAGAGGATCCTCGTCGATCAGGGAAGTTATTGTGATGTTATCTTTTATAATTATTTCAAACGAATGGGTTTCAATAATACAGATTTACAACCTTACACGCAAGAACTCACAGCGTTTAATGGAGCCAAACAACCCACCAAGGGGTATCTTGACACTCTAATTTCTTTTGAAGGAGAGCCTGGAGCGAGAACAGTCAAGTCAAGAATTCTGGTGATTGATGTGGAATTCCCATACAACGGTATCATAGGTCGTCCTACACTAAATGCGATGGAAGCAATTGTATCCACTCCTCACCTCTTGATCAAATTCATTGACAAGGACAACGGTGTGCCCTCTCTCCGTGGAGATCAGGAGATGGCTCGATATTGTTATAACTTGAGCCTCAACATGGTCAAGTTGGAAACATTCAACAAGAAGAGGAAGCTGAACGACGGAGGGACAGCGGCAGGGTCTGTCAGTCTAATTGATCTGGACCCCAGAGTGGAATTGAAGATTGATCCACTCAATCCCTCTAAGCCCACACCGGATGGTGGTTCCAGGGATGTTGTCTTAGGGGATTCCCCAGAGAAGGTCACGCACATCAATGATAAGCTGGAGTTTGCTATGGAGCAACGCTTATTAGCCCTTCTGTAGGAGTTCAAGGATCTTTTCGCATGGACAGCAGCAGACATGCCTGGGATGGACCCTGATTTCTGTTGCCACAAGCTTGCTGTGTACCCTGAAACAAGACCGGTGGCCCAGAAGAAGAGGAGGTTGGGACCGGAGAAGCAGAGGGCAGCTTGTGAGCAGACAGAGGAGTTGTTGAAAACGGGCTTTATAAGGGAGATACGCTACTCTTCTTGGCTTTCTAATGTGGTTATGGTGCAGAAAGCTAATGGCAAATGGAGAATGTGCACAGATTATGTGGATCTTAACCGTTGCTGCCCCAAGGATCCATATCCCCTGCCCAACATTGATCGCATGGTGGATGATTCATCTGGTTACCAGTACCTCAGTTTCATGGATGCTTATTCGAGGTATAACCAGATTCCGATGTGGGAGGGAGACCAAGAGAAAACTGCCTTCATCAATGACCGCGGTGTTTTCTGCTACACCGTCATGCCTTTTGGATTGAAGAACGCCGGCGCTACCTATCAGCGCATGATTAACAAAGTCTTTGAAGGGATGCACATTAGGCTGGTCGAAGTTTATATCGATGATATTATAGCCAAAATGTCCGCTGGAGGAGACCACATTGAAGATCTGCGCCAAGTTTTCACTAGGCTTCGACAGTACAACATGAGGTTAAACCCCTTAAAATGCACCTTTGCCGTTCCAGCTGGGAAATTCTTGGGATTCATGTTGACCCAACGAGGCATTGAGGCTAACCCTGGGAAATGTCAAGCAATCCTGGACATGCAGAGCCCTAAGAGCCTGAGGGAAGTCCAATCATTGAATGGGAAGGTAGCCGCTCTGGCTCGTTTCATGCCCAAAATGGCACACAGATCCCTTCCCCTGTATAAGGCATTGAAGAAACACAAGAATTTTGAATGGGGAGAGGAGCAAGAACAAGCCTTCCAGCAACTCAAGGCCGTTCTCTCAAGTCCACCGATACTGGTTAAGCCTGACCCTGGTGAGACTTTGATCTTGTATTTAGCAATCTCTGATGAAGCCCTAGGCGTGGCCTTGGTTAAAGAAACCCCTGAAGGGCAGAGGCCGGTATACTTTACTAGTAAGACGCTTCAGGGGGCGGAAGGAAGGTATCAGAAGATTGAGAAAGCTGCCCTAGCAGTCGTGTGGGCATCACGACGGTTGAGGCCCTATTTCCACGCGCACCCAGTACTGGTGAGAACAGATTTGCCTCTCCGTTCAGTGCTTAGCAAGCCAGACCTTGCCAGAAGGATGATAAAATGGTCTATCGAGTTGTCTGAATTTGAAATTTTATATGAGCCTTGAGGAGCCATCAAGGCGCAAGTGTGGGCCGATTTTGTTGTGGAGATGACTGGGGCAGACCCTGCCACCCCTCGAGCACATTGGACCATTTACGTTGATGGATCGTCGAATAGCAAAGGTTGTGGAGCAGGTGTTGTGGTAGAAAGTGATGATGGTGTGCACCTAGAAATTTCCCTCCGATTCAATTTAAAGACCTCCAACAACCAAGCTGAATACGAAGCATGCTTGGCCGGTCTCCGTGCGGCGATTGACATCGGAGCATCAGCAGTCACACTGTGTAGTGATTCTCAATTAGTGATTTCGCAGATCCAGGGGTAGTACCAAGCGAAGGAGGCGCAACTTCAATTGTACTTGAATTGTGTTAATGAGTTGAAGGGAAGATTTGAAGTTTTAGAATTCAAACATGTGCCCAAAGAGGAAAACACCAGAGCGGACATCTTGTCAAGACTTACAAGTACAAAGCAGCCCGGCAGTACAACAACGGTGGTTCAAAGCACTTTGACATCGCCTAGCATACCTCTGTACCCTTCTCTGAATGCTGTCATGGTGATCTATCCATATGAAGATTCTTGGGTCATCCCCTATATTCGCTATCTGGCTGATGGTCAACTTCCCACTGATAAGAAGGAGAGGAGACGAGTGAAGAGGGAGCTACCATATTTTACTATAGTTGATGGTGTTCTCTGCAAAAGGGGATTCTCTGTCCCATATCTTTTATGTTTGAGAGAGGATGAGGTTCAAGCGGTTCTGGAGGAAGTGCACGAGGGGCAATGTGGGCACCATGCTGGGGGTCGAAGCCTAATAAGAAAGGTCCTCAGGGCTGGATATTGGTGGCCCACCGTGAAGCAAGACTCTGTAGATTTTGTAAAGAAATGCGACGCTTGTCAAAAATTCTCCAATCTCCACCATACACCGGCCCAAGAGCTGTCCTCATTTGCTGTGCCTTGGCCGTTCCACCAGTGGGGCCTTGATATTTTGGGTCCATTCCCCACTGCGCCAGGAGGTATCAAATATTTGATCGTGGGGGTAGACTACTTCACCAAGTGGATCGAGGCAGAACCAGTAGTGCATATCACTGCTGCGCGAATAAGACGTTTCGTGTATGAAAATATCATAGCTCGGTTTGGGGTGCCAGGGCGGATTGTGACTGACAACGGCACCCAGTTTACAGATAAAAAGTTCATAGATTTGCTTGAAGGACTGGGGATAATACAGATATTTTCGTCTGTTGAACACCCCCAAACCAATGGACAAGCGGAGGTAGCCAATCGAGAAGTGCTAAAGGGGTTAAAGAAGTGTCTGGGAGAAGCGAAGGGAGGATGGACTGACCAGCTATGTCATGTTTTATGGGAATACCGCACTACGCCTCATTCTTCAACTAACGAACCCCCATACCGGCTGATGTACGGGGTTGAGGTGATGATTCCAGTGGAGCTACAAACAAGATCGGCTCGTGTGGAGTATTTTTTAGCTAAAGATAACAACGCCAATTTGGCATCAGAACTGGACATCCTCCAGGAGTTAAGGGAAAAGGCTTTTGTTAGAGATCAGACAGTAAAAGCAAAGGCAGCACTCCAGTATAATAAACGTGTCCAGTACAGAGCTTTCAACACTGGAGATCTTGTTTTGAGAAAGGTGAGTGTGGGGAATAAATTCACTTACCAAGGAAAGCTAGCACCGACGTGGGAAGGTCCTTATAGAGTTTCTGAGGTGACTGGGAAAGGGTCATACGGTTAGAAGAACTTGATGGAACTCCAATCCGTAACAAATGGAACACTCAGAACTTACGTGTTTATTACAGCTAGTTGGTAAGACGGCGTGTACTCTTTTTTCTTACTTGAGTTTTTTCCCTTTGGGTTTTCTCAAGAAGGTTTTAACGAGGCATGACCCCAACTACGCTCTCCATGTAATGTACTTTCAATTTTAATGAGAATACATTTTAACCGCCCTATCATTCTCACTTTTCTTATGTGTTGTGATTTATAGCCGTAGTTTAACATGCATACACCTCAGGACGGATGAACTCAACTACCAATTCTGTAGTTGATGATGTAACTCCTCGAGGGACTGATGAAGACCCCTCAGGACGGATGATCTCAATCACACATCGTGTGTTTTGACGATGTAACTCCTTGAGGTGGAATGGGTTATAGGGCTGGTCCTTTTTCAAGGCCACAAACCGAACCCCATTCAAAGACCAAATGGTTTGTAGGGCTGGTCCTTTTTCAAGGCCACAAACCGAACCCCATTCGAAGACCAAATGGGTTGTAGGGCTGGTCCTTTTTCAAGGCCACAAACCGAACCCCATTCGAAGACCAAATGGGTTGTAGGGCTGGTCCTTTTTCAAGGCCACAAACCGAACCCCATTCGAAGACAACATGGGTTGTAGGGCTGGTCCTTCCTCAAGGCCACAAACCGAACCCCATGCGAAGGCTTGGGCGCAGTAGGTCGGTTCATACAGAAAACCACGCTGAACCCCGAGTAACGGGCGCAGTAGGTTCAGGATTAGCCCTGATCCGAACCCTGTGTTGAAGGCTTGGATAATAGGATTGCACCGAACTCCAAGTACGGTTAGTAGGATCGAACCGAACACCGTGTGAAGACTTGAGATGTAGGACCAAACCGAACCTCAAGAGAAAGGCGTAAAGCTTACCCTTGTCAAAGTTGTACCAAAATTCAAAGGCAATGTCCGTCCTCAATTATGGAATATCCACCCCAGAGCGGTTGAACGCTAACGTACCTGCTCTACATCTTCGAGGACAGATGAGCATTTCTAAATTTTTAAGAAGTTAAAAGGTAATTCTTGAGATAAAATTTCCCTTCCCAATGTACTTACACTTGGGGACAGGGCATGCTTTAACTTAATTGTCGTTTCTTTGTTACAATTTGTTATCTTAATCCGGTGTGATAAGCACGCTTTAAGCAGCTAGGTAACCACACAGAACGGATTCACAAAGCTTTGAAAACAATAAAGTGTTTCGTATGGCACTAAGTTATCCAACAATCATACATTCGACGTAAGTAGTTAAAGAGAAGCAACAGTGAATTTTATTTTCAAAAATAAGAAATTATTCAGGTTACAAAGTAGTTAAAGCTGGAGCTGATCCCAGTACACAGCTATGAATAAAGCATAAATTAAGAGGCTGATGCCTGATCCTCCGCAGTGGGCACTCCTGTCTTCTCCATTTTGTCCTCTGCTCCAGTTTGGGCACCTTCTTGCGTTTCAGCTCCAGAGGTAGCGGTGGACGTTGTCGGCTCCATACTTTGACCTTCTGGAAGGGGAGGCATTTCATACAGAGATGCACGGGGTTCATGGTGCGAGCCGTCCTTATGTACTTCGACAAGTTTTCCCCCATGGAATTCAAAGAACGGATCCAATCCATACAGATTCAGCTTCACTCCAGGGTTACGATAATAAACTTGACGGAGGGCCAGGCCGAAGGATTCATACGCCACATTTTTGCATATCTCCAAGGCTTTGGCAGCCTTGGCCTTCGCAGCAGTTAATTTTCTTTGAACCTTGGCAAAATCCTCTTCTGAAGGCCCAGCACTCGCACCACCCTTCTTGAGTTCTTTAATTTGGGCTTGCATCTCCTTCCGAAGGCTCTCCCACTCCCCAAGGTCTTTATTGCGACCGTCCTCCATAATTTTGAGATCGTCAGCAAGCTTAGCCGATCTCTTCTTCTCCAGTTGTAATTCTTCTTCGAGGAGGGGTATGGATTTGTTCTGTTTCTGGAGGTCGGCAACTTCCCGCTCTAGAGCCTTGTTCGCAAAATGAACTTGGCTTGCCTCCTCAGTTTTCCTCTGGAGTGTCTCCTTGGTTTTCTTCAATTCTGACTCCACGCCTCTATGAACTTCTGCTTGTTTGGCCGCCCATGTCTCCTTCACCGCGAGTTCGGTTTCAAGTTTTTCAACCTGCTCCATATAATCTGCTTTCTCGCTCAGGGAATCAAGGAGGCCGGACAGTTCATCCAGTTGCCAATGCCCGGCCTTACAGGCACCTTGAACCCCAGCAGCGTCGAGGGAAGGGCAGAGGCAGTATCGTGCCTTTGGAAGAGTGGGAGGCATGGACCCCTGAAACCACAAGTAAGGAGAGAGGAAGGAGTCACGCGGAGGATCAAACGCCGGAGGAGGACCATTCCCAGAGTCCGGCTCTAAAGCATTCTGCGAAGAAGGGGTGGAGGATTCAGGAACGGGCTTCTTTCCCTTGTTCTTCTTCAATCCAGTTTCTTCGAGCGTTTTCTGACGCTTCTTCACAGGATCATCAGAGGAGGGCTTTTCTTGATCTGCCTTTTTTACAAGGTGCCTCTTTTTCTTCTTCTTTTCTGGGACGGCCTCCTCGTTGCCCGCTCCAGTGGCCTCAGCTTGTTCTTCTGTTTCCTCCTCATCAAAGAGAGGAACCTCTTCACCTACTGCAGAGGTCAGGGGAATGAAGGGAGTTTTGATGGCGTTCCTCTTCGCCTGGACCTCATTCTCCTCAGAGGAGGAATCACCGTCAGCCATCATGGTCTTTAACGACAACATCTCTGGGCAGGCTCTTTCAATTTGTTCTGAAAAACAAGAAAGGTTGAGTTAGCACATAAGAAGAAAAAATAATCAGAACGGAATAATTATACAACACAAATAAAGTAAGAGCGGGTATTACGGAGGTAGGTGTTTCGGATGTCATCCTCTGCCAAGAGGAGCCTGCTGGAAAATCCTTTGAGGGTCTTCGAGGTCGTCTGCATGGCGCTCAAGACCTCAACAGAATGAGAGGAGAGTTCACTCTCATCTGTGTAATAAGCACGGCTCATGAGGAGAAAATGCTCGTGCGTCCAGCTAAGAGGAAACTTGTTAAATCCCTCCTTGTTTCGCCAGAAGACCGGCTTATTCGGTTGAATACGGACCCGCGTGTAGTAATGCTTGAAGGAGCGTCCATCCACCTTCGCGGATTCCGTATAGGATTTGAAATTTATCACCCTTGAGTCACTACGGAGAGTAATAAACCCAAGGCCGCCCTTCTTATTAGCACGGCGGACCACTTGGAAATAGTGAAACAGTTTGGCCACAGTGGCGGAGAAGTTGAAATGCTCCCCCAGAACCTCCAGAGCCCGGACTAGACCCCAACCATTGGGATGCAGTTGTGTAGGGGCGCAGTCTAGGAAGCGCAGGACGGCCATCTGGAATTCCGTCATGGGGAAGCGTACTCCCAATTTCAAGAAGACGAAGTCGTACATGTAGACTGACCTCTCATCAGGGACGCTGTGGCATATTCTCTCAGAGGGATGTAGTGCCAGCACATCGTATCGCGCCTTGTACTTCTTGTCTGAGTATATTTTGCAGCGGAAAGAGACCGTACATTCCTCCTCACTCGCATGGTGCGAAGGGATCTCTAGGAATTCCTCTTCTACCCAGCAGTAGGGTTTCTCCCTGTTGAGCTGTTCCCAGTCAAGCCGGTGTGCCACAACATTGACACATCCTTCAGCAGAGCGGAGAACTGGTGTTTTTCCACGTCCCGGAAGGTCCATAGTTGTGCAGGCCCGGTGGAACGCGTACGTGCTGTGGTAAAAAGCAACATCGTCAGAGAGATAACCTTCAGCACTTGACCCTTCATCAGAGCGGCTGGTAGCCCTCGAGTCAAGGGGAACCTCAGAGCGACGTTGGGAAGAGGACGCTCGTGAGGAAGAAGCTTCAGCTCTCTCTAAGCGACGAGGCCCAGCCACGGGAAGATTCCCTGGAATCCTCCCACCACGGTGGCTAAGGGGGACGCGAGAGCCAAAACTCCCCCTGTTTGAAGGACCAGCGTTGCCTGCTCCAGGTCGCATGGTGGAAACAGAATGAACAAAAATTACAAGGAGTTGAAGGAAAGGGAGGTTACCTAAAGGAAGAAGATCTTTGAGAAGTTTGAAGACGACAGAGAAATTTCCAAGAAATTTGAGCAGAGGTTCACTAAGCTTGAAAATAAGAGTGGATTCCAAAATCTGCTAAGAGTCCCTTTTATAGGTAACGAAGAGGCACAGTGTTCCGTCGAAGGTCACAACGCTTGCCTCAAAACGCAACCTTTCAAATTGAAACGACCTCGTCATTTCGTCACGAATAAGCGCGAAAATGGTAACGTTTCAGTAAACGTTTTGGCAAAATGGGCCCCCTTTTCAGTTTGAATCCAGGCCCAATAAGCCCAATCGACGGTTACACTCTTGGGTAATGATGGCTCGTGCGTAAAAAATGCATTTAATGTCCAATCATGCCATGCGCATTTAATGCCTTTCAACCACTTCTAGAATACCAAGGGTTTTGATTCTCAAAGACTCTTGGGATTTCCATCATTTATTTTACGCTGTCTGAATCCGTTGTACACAGCGCAATAAGAGCGGTCACTCGTTCATTAGAGCGGATGCCACAGAGCTTTCAGAAACCTTCCAGAATGTACCACCGGTATCCAGACTTCTCTAGAGTTGTGTAGCTCATATGAGCAACTTAACAGTCCCTCATACAAGCTAGGGGACAGATGATCCGGTCTGGATATCGGCCCCCAATCTTGTGATGTCACAGTGACCTCATATAAGGAAAACCGGTGTCCTGGTTCAACATTACCACACCGGATATCCGATGTCTGGCCTTCCGTTCTCATCTCACGACTGCCCCACTTATTTTCTCTATAACGGATCATTGTTCATTTTCACAGAACATTTATATAACTGTTGGCTTCTCAGTCACAGCAAGATAAGAGCCCCTAATAACTTATCAGCGAAGATACTGTATGTAGCAAAATATGTCACGTCAATGGTCTCAGAAAGCAAGTGGATGTGTCAGCATATTATGCGGAAAAGGTGATTATCCTCTCTTCTTCCTATAGGATCGTATCTGATAATTGACCTACCCTCCTGACACATTCTGAGTGTTGAGCCACCCTGATTGACATAATGTACACGCTATCAGAGCTAGGGGACCCACCTATATCCAACGACTCATTTTCTCACGTACAACTATAAATAGCTCATTTCAATACACATGCAGGGTAATGTTATTCTAACTTACACTTTACTATTATATCGCTTGAGCATTCAGAGTTCTTACACTCTTCTAACTTGAGCGTCGGAGAATCTTCGTAGGTGGCACCACCTTTCGCCCCCCTGCAACGCGAAACGTTGGTGTGAAGGATCTTCAGGACAACAAGACCGGCCTCTCCCACTGAGAGACCGGATTAATACATCAGATACACACTGTTCCGGTGTGCAAACCCTAAAAACACCTATATTCTTGTGGCTGGTCCCACACCGGATCCTAGACCTCGGTCCAGACCAGTTCAGTATCATTGAAAGTAAAAATAAGGTAAGAGAGAGTAGTTGTTTTGTTTTACTTAGTTGAAGCGAAAAAACAAAATAAAAGGGTGAGTAGGGAGTGAAAAGAAGTGCGTGTCATGGTCGCCCTAATTCACAGGTTAGCCAACACCTAACAACTAACACCCAACAACTGTTCATCAAGTAGTTCAGATTAATCATTAAATGTATATATATGTATGAAGAAAATGTTTGAAGAGTCATCTATACAACATATCTATAGAGAATCCAACAAAACAAATCACTTGATGTTTGAAGTTGGAGAAATAAAGTTATAAAAATAAAAAAAATTAAAGATTAATATTGATATTTAACGCTATTTGAGGTAGTTAAAACTCTATTTGACCATAAGATTTTTTTTAGGTTGCAAGAAACCAAACATGTTTATAGGCTCACTTTTAAAATTTGTAAACATAACTATGTAGGTAGTTGATAATAAATTGGGCCTCACCAATTCAAGAGATGTTTTTAATTTTATATTTGAGTTCTAAGCCCATTTTTTTAAATAGTAAAAAAAACTATAATATTATTTTTAATTTTTTAAAAAATAAGAAATAATGTGAATATCTAATTTTATTCGGGTTAAATTTTTAAAATATATTTTGTTTAAAGTAAATGAAAATAAAAATCTATAAAAGAAAAAAAAAGAGGGTTAGTTTGGAAAGGATGACTTGGTGACAATGACTAGAAAGCATTAAGGTAATATTTAAAAAAAAAAGAATAAAAGGTTTTGGCATGTCACCAGTTTTTATTAAAGTAATAATTTCAAATAATAAAAAGGGGGTGATATAGTATAAAAACAAAAATAATAAAATAAAGGAAAAGGATAAGTTAACATGCATTGGAAGCTGCCTAGAGAATAAAAGGGCTGTGGGTCACAATGTATAATTAAATGTAATATTTTGATAATGACACTCATAATTGAATTAGTAAAGTTATTGGTTTAAGTAAATTATGAATAAACTGATTATGAATAAACTGATGTGGAATTATAGTTGAACGAATACTATTAAAAAATTAATTCAAATTAGTCACCTAACCAATTCACGATTAAACTCGTCAGACCAACTAAACCAATTTAGTTTTAATAAAATGCTTAAATGATATCCTTGCTTGATTTTCTCCTATTAAATCGGAACTAAAAATTGGTGTAAGTCAGCTTGTGCTATTGAGTGTATCAATACTTACAAACCGACTTTTTAGTGTCCTTTCGAAAATAATTATAAAAATGAAATTATGAAAATAAAAAAGATCAATAGTTAATAGAGAGGTTGATTTGAAGAGAGAAAAAGAAAATGGTAGAGGTGTAAGTATTAGTGTGAGAAAAATATAAAAAAATAAGATATAAGAAAAAAGAAATGAAGAAAAAAATAAAGGGCAAGAAATATATAACCGATATTAAAATTTAATTTATGGGTTTTGGCGATACAACAATAAAGACCTTTTAGTATTTTTTTTCCAAAGAAGAAAAAATATTAAAAAACCAAACCAACATTAACAAATTCATTGTAAATTCTGAATAATCAGATATGTTACCCTAGTGTACAATATAATAACAAGCTAAAAAATAATGAACGATACTCCTATGTTTTTCTTTAAAAAATCATTCATTCTTTGCCAAAATATAAAAAAACGCATAAATTATCATAAAAATAGTTTCTTCTAGCATTTTTAGTTACAAAATCATTAATGAGAATATCAATATTAATACTTCCTATATATATCTTATCCTTTTTAATAGATAAAATTGGTAAATCATTCAACCTCTCTTGTAATATTGATGATCTTAAATAAGTTTTTATTAATTTTAACTTTGAAAAACTTCTTTGAGCAGATGCTAGCAATTAAGACATTTGGATAACAATATGTAACTTTGATGAACTTGAGAATTTTAATGGCTGACATTACATCAACCAAAGTCACTTTCACGTTCCTAAATAAGTTATATAATAAAAATTAATAAACAAGTGATTTGGAAGGAAAATAATAAATAGCTTTCCATGTTCATAAATTCTTAATCCTACTCATATATTTTTATTTTAAAAATAAAATAAATTATAATATAATTAACAAGTGATTTGGAAAGAAAAATATTTACCCATAGTGCAGTGTAATTGTAGTATGATTGAGAGTGGGTCAAAATGAACAAGATTGTAAAAAATATATATATAACAAAAGAAAATAATTTAGTTATACTTCTCTTCCAATTTATATCCTTTTATATAGATGGTTTTTTATTGTATTCATTAGATTTTTTAAGTTGGATAACTATTTAGTTTTAGAACTTCGTTTTAATTATTTTGCTATTTCTATACGTTTTCTAGTTGTTAGATTATTATTTTTTTGGAAAAAGGTCCAAAATTGTGTATCAGTACTGCTGTATGTTAGACCATTTTAATTATTGCAAAAATTTTATATTTTTTAAACCATTTTAAAATCACGAAATGTTAGATTTTCGTTTCGGCGTAATCAGTTCACTGTTAAAAATATGATAGAAAAAATAAGACAAGTATATATGTTGAGTTTCATATGCCATTATATGTTGTAGTTTTCTTTTTTTGTTTTTGTTAATATTTGCTAAGTAGTTTTGTGTAGCAGGGTTTATAATCCCTAAAAATATATGAAAAAAACACATATATAAAGAAAGGAAAAGGAAAATATTTTTTTTCATTTATTTAGTTATGGGTATACAGGGTGTTTTTGTTGCACCATTTCAAGTTATGAATGTATTATATCAAAAATGAATAAATAGTTTAAAATGAGAAGATTTGTTCTTTAAAATCACAGTACATAGATAAGATGAATCTTGATATTAGATTATATAGGTGAACTTTTAATGCATCATGCGATTTAATTATGGAATAAATTTCCATTTGAGTCTGCTAGAATAAGTAATAATAAAAATAAGAAAATTAAATAATTTTAAATGTGATTTTCTAATATAAATTCAATCCTTGATAAAATTAAAAAAAAAACTCTTAACCACTAGACTTAAAAAGAGTCAACTAATTAATTTTTATATCTAACATGTCCCCTCACACAAGAGTCCTTTGGGCTGAAACATGATGGCCACCTTGTTTTGAAATTTAATTTTTATATGGAATAATGGAACAAACAAAGATTGAATTTGGACCAAATCGTGACAAAACTTATCATCCCATGAATTAAAAATCCCAAACTTTTAAATTGCAACGTAGGGACATAAATGATTTTATATTTAATAATAGGATTAAATATGCTATTAATCTCTATAATTTTATCAATATTTAGTTTTGATTTCCATGGTTTTGATAATATACTGAATTTAATCTTTGAAAATGTTGTGAAAAAGTAGAGTAGAACAACACACATGCGATATAATATTTTTATTTATTTAATTAACAATTAGGTTAACGATATTACATTTTAATAATTAATTATAACATATTATAGATCAATTTTAATATATTCAATAAAATAAAAATCGAATCAAATAAGAAAATAATTAAGGAATCAAAACCGAAAATTAATTAAAACTTAATGAGAAAAACATATTTAATCGACAATAGTATCAAAGCTTTTATGACTTATGACCAACAAACCAAGTGGTAAGTGGTTAAATTTTTCATCTCTCTTGCCCTTATCCTTCTAAATAAAGTTATACATCACGTGTGCCTGCAACAATCTGCAAAAGGAACATTTCAGCTATAGATTTAAGAAAAAAATGAGAGAATTGTGCAGAGGGAGAGTTTTCAGAGAAATAGAGTACTTTTATTTTTCAAAAGTTAAATACAAGAGGTGAAGTCTATTACTATTTATAGACTCTGAATACACTACAGAATGAGTTGTTTAACTGATTCCTAACTACCTAACTGAATCTCAAAGTTGTAAAAGACTACTTGGAATATTCCAAAATTCAGACAATTGAGAACAGACTGAACACGAATCACCCAAACCAAACAATGAGCCGTAAGAGGAGAAGGGAAGAAAATAAAATTAACAAAAAAAACTAAATTAACAAAAAAAAAAACTATCTTCAAATTAAAGGCATTAAACAAATCACTGAAAGAATTGGGTAGTTTACATTGGAAAAAAGAATACTTTGCAGAAGCATATTGATAAAGTGCCAAAAGTATTGAGCAGATTTGGACTTTGCACGTGTCAATAACATGGTCAGACCCTTACTCTATCAGTTCAATAACAAAGTGCTACTGTAACTCATATTTTCATCACACCCGACACTCTTCATTTCTTTGTTCTCCTTTACTACAATCTCCTCCAAAAACACACTCATTTCAACCATGCCAAAGATGTTTTAAACATAAAATAAGTTAATCCATATCCATCAAATTATTTTTACTCAGTTTTTGTTTAGAAATACAAACACAGTTATTGTTTTACATCAAAATAAGTTAATTTGTAACCACACCTTTTCCTTTTCCATTTCCATTACAATAACAGTTTTCCACTACAAAATAAGAACAGAACAGCATAGATTGGTGATGAGGCACATGAAAGGAAATTTGGTGAGAAGAAAGGAGGCTAAGAGATGGAATTAGAGGCACGAAGGTATTGTATTAAATCAGTGAGGTGGCTGTGAGATGATCCTTCGTGTTCCACAGCCGTCTTTGCCATTTGGGAGAGTTTCCACGCTCTGTTTCTCATACCCTCTGCTTCTTCTCCTTCCATTACACGTTTCACCGCCTTCTCAATCGCCTCACTCGTTACGCTATCATCTCCCACTATTCTACCCCATTTCTTGACGCCCACCGGTACCCCTGTTTCAAGTATCTCCGTCACTAACTTCTCATTGTAAAATTGCTCCGCCGACACCGGCCAAGTCACCATGGGCACCCCTGCTGACACCGCTTCCAGCGTCGAGTTCCAACCGCAGTGTGTCACAAAGCACCCAACAGCCTGGTGCTCCAGTATCAACACTTGGGGCGCCCACCCTCTTATGATTATTCCCTTTCCGTCCGTTGTTCTCTCAAACTCTTTCTCGCTTCTCCTCACCACCCATATGAAATGCTTTCCCGAAGCCTCTAATCCCGCCGCTATTTCTCCCAGCTGGCTTCCGGTGAAGTTTGCTATGGATCCGAAGCAGACATAGACCACCGAATTGGGTTCCTTTGAGTCCAGCCACCTTAATATCTCTCCTTCGTCGATGGAAGGTTGCTTCCCTGATCTCTTGCCTTTCCGCAGAGAAAGTGGGCCTATGAGCCAGGCTCTCCTTCCGAGGACGTTGGTGTAATAATCTGCGTACACCTGCTCTAGTTCGTAAAAGCTGTTAACAACAACCCCCAAGCTTGTGACTTCCGATTCCTTAATTTCCTTCAAGGCTCTGGTGAAATCATTTTCCCCCTCGGCTTTTTCGTAATCGGGCAACATCATCTTTGTCAATTTGATGTCACCGGGAAGATGGGGAATGAGAAAGGGTTCTGAGTCGGAGGAAATGTTCCTGTGAGGGCGGTGGAGTCGCACGCATTCTGAAGCGCACAAGGCGAAGGCACCGGTGCCGTGAAAGACGAGCCTGGGGATTTTGAATTTGGCGGCGGAGTGAGAGGCCCAGGGGAAGAAAGCGCTGGCAATGAGGCAGTGAGGAGGGTGAGGGTGTTGGAGGAGGAGGTGCTCGAAGGGGGACTGAAGCATGGTGGTTGCCTTGAAGAAGGCGAGTACGTGGGCTGGGGATGGGATGGAGTCTGTGTTTTCGCATCCTTCAGGTAATCCAGCCTCTGCACAAGGGAATTTGAGGGTTAAAATTTCAATGTCTTTGTGTTGGGCAACAACGTTAGGGACGTTGAGTGGAGTGGTGACTATGGTTACTCTGACCCCTCCTTCTTCACAGAACAGTGTGGCCATATCAGTCATTGGGATGAGGTGCCCATGACCCAGAAATGGCAGAAGCATTATGTGCACTTTTCCATCCATATTCACTCAGCTAAGCTATGCTGTTGTTTCCCTCACCAAAATGTCTTTTATAGACACTCTGGCCACTGTAATGTGACTTCAAAGTCAAATTTCATGTTAAGAGTTAAGCTAAATCATTTATTATCAGTTTCTTGATTGATTGATTTACTCATATGTCTTTTAGAATTACACTATATTACTGTACTAATTGAAGTAAATTATATTAGATTTTGATGAAATTATTCTTATTTTATTTATTTGCTTTTCTCAATTTTTTTTATATAAATATTTATAAAAATAAAATTAATACAATAACTTAGTTATGTTTTAATTTTTTATAATTACATTCTATTTTTTAAAGTAATAAAAGTCTAATTATTATAACTTTAGAACAGATATACTATGATAATGTAGATACACTAGTGCAGAAAATGGATACGATGACAGGATACGAGCACGGTTATGTCAAAAACGTGCTAAAAAAGAGGCGGTGGCATTTTTGAAATTTTTGAAAACACATACGAGGACGGTTGAGTGGCAACCGTGTTTAAAAGTGAGGCTACGAACACGGTTGCTTTGAACCGTGCTTAAAGGTGAAGCTACAAGGACGGTTGTAAGGGAACCGTTCTGAAAAGTAATAAAAAATTGAGCTACGAGGACGGTTGAAGGGGGACCGTCCTTAAAAGGTGAGGCTACGAGGACGGTTGAGTGGCAACCGTGCTTAAAAGTGAGGCTACGAACACGGTTGCTTTGAACCGTGCTTAAAGGTGAGGCTACAAGGACGGTTGTAAGGGAACCGTTCTGAAAAGTAATAAAAAATTGAGCTACGAGGACGGTTGAAGGGGGACCGTCCTTAAAAGTAATAAAAAATTGAGCTACTAGCACGGTTCCCCTCAGAACCGTGCTTATAAGTGCATTTTCTCGAAAATTGTTTTCCCTCCTCTTCTTCCTCCTCCCTCCATTACCTCCATTTCAATTTTCTCGAACACGTCTCCTCCCTCTCTCCCTCCATTTCACTTTTCAACTAAACATTCCCTCCTTCCATTCTCCTTCTTCGTCTTCCTCCTCCCTCCTCACCCATCTTCCCTTCACAGAGTTGTCCCTTCTCTCCTCCCTCACGACTACATTGCTTTGTGTTCTTCAACTCATTTTCTTCCATTGGTTCGTATTCTTCTCATTTAAATATTAATTTCATTTAATATTCACTTTATATTTATGGAAACACTGAATCCTTCATTTTGTTTGGTATGGTTAACTAGATCTCAATCATTTTCAGTTCTAAGTTCAGATGAGAAAGGATGGTGAGGGGAAAACTCAGATGAAGCGCATAGAAAATGAAACGAGTAGGCAAGTAACTTTCTCCAGGAGAAGGAACAGGTTGCTTAAGATAATGTAATGTAATGTTTCTTGTAAGTTATTAATTAGAATAGAATGTAATGTTAGTTTTAGATAATTTGATGAATAATTGTAATTTTGTTAAACCTGAGCCGATGATTAAGTTTCTAATTTTGTTAAAAAAATAAAAGATTTTTTTTAAAAAAAAAAAAAAACCCTACGAAGACGGTTCAAATGAACCGTGCTTAAAACTAGCCTACGAAGACGGTTAGAATAACCGTGCTTAAAACCCCCTACGAAGACGGTTCGGAACCGTGCTTAAAAGTCCTTATCTATTAGCACGCTGGGAACAAGCACGGTTCTGGAACCGTGCTTAAAAGGTCACCAGAACCGTGCTTAAAAGTCCTTTTTCCACTAGTGATATTAATTTACTACAATGTAAAATTACAATATATATACATATATATAATAAAATATAATATAAATTATATTAAGACTTCTAGTAATGTATCAAAGATTCTAGATTATTTGGTTCCTTCTTAAAATTTTCAGAGCAAGTTAGGTTTTTAAATTTTGTTATGAGTAATCAATGTCCTTAAGATATTGTTTAATAAAATAAAATAAGATATTTTTTATTGAAAATTATATGAGAGTTGTTTAAAAATTACAATGGATAAATTTTAATAAGATTTTTAAATAAAAATTTTCTAATTAAGTTTCTTAACTCATTGTTTTGGGATACTGATTTATATTTTCTTTAAAACTTTTGGGGCCATAAATTTTGTAATATTTAAAGATAGAAAATGTTTGGTTTGGTCAAAATATTAAATACTTGTCCAACTCAACAGTCAAAGACTTGGAGCACAAGCCCAGAAACAAAATGCCTCATTGCGTACGTCACAATGTTTCCAGAAAACAAACTTATAATAAAAAAATGAAATTGTAAAAATAAAAAATATAATAATTAATATTTATTTTAATATTATTTAATATAATTAAATTTTTATTGAAATTACAGTTTTTCTTTATCTAATTTTAATTTAATATAACTGTTAATTAAACAGGCACGTAACATCTTCCATCATGCCATGTCTTTCGGCTTTGAGATGTACTTGAGGAAATTTGTTCTAAATTTTCTTTTATTAACTAATAAATTGATTTCTAATTTTTTAAAACAATCAAAATATTTGTTATTTTTAATTATTTTCAGTTAAAAAAATCTAATAACCAATGTAATGATATTAGAAGTGGTTAAATTTCAGTCAAAATTATATAAATTTTGTTATTCACTACAACTATTATAAAGAACACTTTCCTATAAAATTAAATTTTCTGATATTTTTGTCTAGTTATATGAATCATATTTTTTAAAAATAATTACTTGAATTTAATTATGCAATAGTGATAGGATTCACAAGTGCAAATGTATTATTGTGAAATGTAAAAGATTATCATTTCCATATCGCCTATATGATCAAATATTAAAATATGTGATAAGGCTTAGTTTAAAGTGTCCTGTTTTTAGCATTGTTTGTTAATTATTTGTTGTAGTCTAAGTTTGTTTCCTTAATTCTAGCTAGAACGTGGGCTGTAGTCTGTTATGGCACATTTGTTTCCCTATTTATTAGTTGCACTTTCACAAGGAATAAGAAGGTCATTCCCAGAACTGTTACTTTGCTTTCTCTTGAATTCTTGTTGCATCTAACAATCTGGTATCAAAGCTGTGACCTGAGAGATGGGTTCAGAAGCAAACTTTGCAGCAGCCTCCATTCCAAAGTTCGACGGCGACTACGACCACTGGAGCATGGTCATGGAGAATCTCCTTCGATCCAAGGAGTATTGGGTTGCTGTTGAATCAGGCTACATAGAACCAACGAGTAAGGAGGGGATGACGGCAGCACAAATAAAAAACCTGGAGGAGATAAAGCTAAAGGATTTGAAGGCTAAGAATTACTTGTTTCAGTCGCTTGACAAGTCAATTCTGAAGACGATCACGCAGAAGGAGACATTTAAACAGCTCTGGGATTCCATGAAGTGTAAGTGTCAAGGCAATGCTCGGGTGAAGAGAGCTCAGCTCAATCGTCTACGCCGAGACTTTGAGGTCTTAGCAATGAAGCAGGGTGAATCGATCACTGATTATTTTGGTAGAGTAATGACAGTTGCAAACGACATGAGGAATTATGGGGAAGATGTGAATGATGTCAAGATCGTTGAGAAGATTTTGAGAACCCTCACTGAGAAGTGGAACTACATTGTTTGTTCCATTGAGGAAGCCAAGGACATTGATCAGCTATCAGTGGATGCCTTGCAAAGTTCTCTGCTTGTTCATGAGCAAAAGTTCAAAGGAGGTGGAGAAGATGAGCATACTTTGAAGGTAACTCATGAAGAAAAATATGGTGGAAGGGGACGAGGAAGAGCTGCTTTCCGAGGAGGTCGGGGCCAAGGCAGAAGCAGGGGTAGCCAACCAAGGAGTAAGGAAACAGTTGAGTGTTACAAGTGTCATAAGCTTGGACACTTCCAGTACGAGTGCTAAGCAAACTATGCTGGTTTGGAGGAATCAGAAGAGATGGTGCTAATGGCGTATGTTGACACGCTTGGAGGTGATCAAGATGTTGAGTGGTATATTGACTCTGGGTGCAGTAATCACATGTGTGGTGATTCATCACTTTTCTGTGAGTTAGAAGAAGGGTTCAACAAAGTGGTTAGATTTGGAAATTATGCAAGTATGAAAGTTGTTGGAAAAGGAAGTGTTCGGTTGACTGTAAAAGGAGTAAATCACCTTGTACGTGATGTCTATTATGTGCCCGGATTGAAGAATAATCTTCTCAGTGTTGGGCAGCTACAAGAAAGAGGTTTGGCTGTACTAATGAAGTCAAATGAATGTAGAATTTATCATAACACAAGAGGTTTGGTGTTCCAAACCAACATGACAGCAAATCGAATGTTCGTGTTGTTATCAAGCATTCAATCAGCCAAAAGGGAAAGCAAGGAAGAATGCCTCCAAGCAACCACTGAAGATGTGGCTCACCTCTGGCACCGAAGATTCGGTCATCTCAGTTACAAAGGATTGAAGATTATGCAAACAAAAGACATGGTGAGAGGCTTGCCAAGCTTCTCTAAAGGTGAAATTGTGTGCACTAATTGCTTGAAAGGGAAGCAGCATCGAGATGTAATCTCAAGGAGAAGTACATGGAGAGCATCAGCAAAATTGGAGCTGGTTAACGCTGATATTTGCGGTCCAATTTCTCCATGTTCTGAGGGAAATAAGAGGTATTTCATTTGCTTCATTGATGACTATAGTAGGAAGGCATGGGTGTATTTTCTTGCTTATAAGTCAGATGCATTCACTACCTTTAAGCTATTTAAAGCTCTTGTTGAAAAAGAAACGGGCTTGTCTATTAAATGTCTAAGAACAGATCGTGGAGGTGAATTCACTTCAGACGAATTCAAGGAATTTTGTAAAAGGAATGGAGTCAAGAGACAATTAACTGTTGCATATACACCGTAGCAAAACGGAGTCGCCGAGCGGAAGAATAGAACCGTGATGAATATGGCGAGGAGCTTATTGGTTGAGAAAGATGTTCCAAGAAAATTCTGGGCAGAAGCGGTAAACTGGGCATTTTATGTTCTTAATAGATGTCCAACATCAGCAATGCAGGAAACGACACCAGAGGAAGCTTGGTGTGGGGTGAAGCCCTCAGTCCGGCACTTGCGAGTCTTTGGTTGTATAGCATATGCCCATGTACCGGATGCTCGACGAACAAAACTTGAAGATAAGAGTCGTTGTTGTATTCTTTTTGGTGTAAGTGAAGAATCAAAAGCATACCGACTATTTGATCCTACCTCCAAAAGGATTATTATCAGCCGGGATGTTGTCTTTGAAGAAGACAAGCAATGGAATTGGGAGAAGAACTCTGAAGAAGATAACACATTTGATATGGAATGGGAAGATAAAAAAAATAAAGAAAGGGAGGAATCAAGTGATGGTAATGAAGAAGAAAATGTAACTGATGGTAATGAAGAAGAAGATGCAGCTGTTCCACTGACAGAACCCCGAAATAGAAGAGCACCAAGGTGGATGTATGACTATGTTTCTGGTGAAGGTCTTTCTGATGAAGAGGAAGAGGCACAAACTCACTTAGCCTTGTTTACTCATGCCATTCATTCTGATCCTACTTCATTTGACGAAGCAGTAAAGGAAGAGAAGTGGAGGGCAGCCATGGATACAGAAATGAAATCAATTGAGAAGAATGAAACGTGGGATCTCACAGAGCTGCCCAAAGGAGTGAAAAAAATAGGAGTCAAATGGGTGTACAAAACAAAGTTGAATGAGCTGGGGAAAGTAGAAAAATATAAGGCTCACTTGGTTGCCAAAGGGTATGCTCAAGAATACGGCGTTGATTATGAAGAAGTATACGCTCCTGTAGCTCGTTTAGACACGGTTCGAATGATTTTGGCACTTGCTGCACAAAGAGCTTGGTGTGTGTTTCAGCTGGATGTGAAGTCAGCCTTTCTTCATAGGAAGTTAGTTGAGAATGTGTACGTGGAGCAGCCAAGGGGTTATGAAATAAAGGATGAGGAGTATAAGGTATATAAGCTTAACAAAGCCTTGTACGGACTCAAGCAAGCACCACGAGCATGGTTCAGTCAGATTGAATCATACTTCAGAAAGGAAGGCTTTGAGAAGGAAGATAGTGAGCAAACTTTATTTACCAAAGTCAAACAAGGTAAATACTTGATCATTAGCTTGTATGTTGATGATTTAATTTATACTGGAGATGATGAAAGAATGATGTATGAATTCAAAAAGTCCATGATGAAGGAATTTGATATGTCAGATTTGGGTAAGATGAGGTATTTTCTTGGTATTGAGGTAGTTCAGTTTGATGGCGGCATATTCATCAGTCAACAGAAGTATGTGACAGAAGTAGTGAGCAGATTTGGAATAGAGCATAGCAATTATGTTGAAAATCCAATGGTCCCAGGATTTAAAATCTCCAAAGATGAAAATGGTGTTGAGATGGATGGTTCATTTTTTAAACAGCTGATTGGAAGCTTGATGTACTTGACTGCTACGAGACCGGACATAATGTATGCAGTTAGCTTATTGAGCAGGTATATGTCAAGACCTACAGAAGTTCATTATTCAGCGGCGAAGAGAATTCTACGTTACTTGCAAGGTACTGTAAAGTTTGGCATTTTTTACAAAAGGGAAGGAAATTCAGAATTGGTTGGCTTTACTGATAGTGACTATGCCGGATCGGTGGAAGATAGAAGAAGTACTTCAGGCTATGTTTTTTTGCTAAGTGGAGCTGCAGTAGCTTGGTCTTCTCGAAAGCAACCAATAGTAACGTTGAGCACGACAGAAGCTGAATTTGTAGCAGCTGCAGGAAGTAGTTGTCAAGCAATATGGATGCAAAGGGTGCTGAAGAAGATAGGCTACAAGGGCAGTAAAAGTACTGTCATCTTTTGTGACAATAGTTCAACAATCAAGTTGTCAAGGAACCCGGTGATGCATGGCAAGAGCAAGCACATTGATGTGCGCTACCATTTCTTAAGGGAGCTTGTGAATGATGGAGTTGTGCAGCTTCAGTTTTGTGGTACAAGGCATCAGTTAGCGGACATCCTCACCAAACCGCTGAAATTAGAGTCATTTAGGGAACTGAGATGGAAGCTTGGAGTTTGTGATTTTTCAGAAGTTAACTAGCAGCAAATACAGTCTAGTTCAAGGGAGGGAATGATAAGGCTTAGTTTAAAGTGTCCTGTTTTTTAGCATTGTTTGTTAATTATTTGTTGTAGTCTAAGTTTGTTTCCTTAATTCTAGCTAGAACGTGGGCTGTAGTCTGTTATGGCACATTTGTTTCCCTATTTATTAGTTGCACTTTCACAAGGAATAAGAAGGTCATTCCCAGAACTGTTACTTTGCTTTCTCTTGAATTCTTGTTGCATCTAACAATATGTAAGATATGTTATAATCACTCCTATTTTTTGAAATTGATTCTTAAAAGTGAAAAAATGAAGAGAATAAGTAGTATTTTTGCTGGAATTTTGTCTGTTACTTCCCAAAAAATAGTTTATATCATATGATAAATCATTCATTATTATAAATATTAAAATGTCTTTTAGATTAACACTATCTCACAGAGATATGAACTTAGGCTTATGTATTCAGTCCTTCATACATAAACAGATCATCAAATAGCTTCCTATATTGAAATGACAATCTTAATACTTGGAATAGACAAGTAAAATAATAATTAAAAAATAAAATCAAAATAGATGTGTGTTTGCATAGGAGAACACCATGATTAAAGAGGTTTCCTTGGTATATTTTCATCTCATTCTTGTAACAGTAGGCATAAACAAATTCACCTAATGTCCTTTAAATTTAAGGGTTCTTAAGGCAGAGCTCTTTAAAATAGCCGTGTCTAATCAAATTCCCATAAACCCTTCTCGTGGGGTGTTTCCATTTAATTTTATCCATTAAAATTATTTGGAAGTGTTCCCTAGGTTAAACTACAGGTTCAATAAAAAGTTCTCATTTTTTGTCCTTCCTTTATTATAGCCTAATGATTAAGAATTTTTACCTTCAAAATAATCTTAAAAACTTAAATGATTGTATAACAAAACAAAATAATTAATTTATATTAAAAATAAATTAATTACATCTCCATGACTAACACTATTCAAACCCTTCGAAACAAATGAAACTACGAGCATATGTTTATACAAATGTATCAACCCCATAAGCACTTGTGTCGGGTTGCAAGACATTTCATCGAGACTGCCATTAACATTATTTTTTTTGTATTTTTTTCACCTCTTTTTTTTTATGAATTCTAAACTTTTCAAAATACCATGTTCCAATTTTTTATTATATTTTGATCTAGACAATGTCACTCGATATGCCATAGGGTTTTTAGGCATAAATGTAATTTAAATATTCATGGTTAATTATGGCAGTTTATTCTCTCGTTAACTTGTCCACATCTAAATGCGTTGGATAATTAACACACGATTTTAAAACCGTTTTATATCCAAGACAAAATTGAACTTTCAACACTTTGTTAAAAGAGAATGAAGCTCTTTATTCAACCGGGTTATTATTAAAACTATTTAAGAGACAAAGAAATAAAAAACCAAAAGTAAATCTAATGACTATCATATCATTGGTAAATGTATTTTTGAAACTCAAAATTTGATGTTACAAATTAAGCTAAATCATTTATTATTAGTTAGTTGATTGATTCATCCATCTGTCTTTCATAATTATATATTACTGTACTAATTGAAGAAAATTATATTAGATTTTGATGAAATTATTCTTATTTAAATTTTTTCTGTTTTATTTATTTGCTTTTCTCAAATTTTATATAAATATTTATAAAAATAAAATTAATACAATAATTTAGTTATGTTTTAAGTTTTTATAATTACATTCTATTTTTTAAAATAATAAAAGTCTAATGATTATAACTTCAGAACAGTTATAGTATGATAATGTGGATATTAATTTACTACGATGTAAAATTACAAAATATAGATATGTAATTGATCCGGTCTAGATACCGGCCCCCATACTTGTGACGTCAGACTGATCTCGTATAAGGAAAACCGGTGTCCAGGTTCAACGTTACCACACCGGATATCCGTTGTCTGGTCATCCGCCCTCACTCCATGACAGCATCATTCATTTTCGCTGTAACGGTTCTGTGTTCATTGATACAGGGTATTTATATAATTGTTAGCTTTTCCCTCATAGCAAGAGAAGAGCCTTTTGATAACTTATCAACGAAGACACTGTTTGTAGCAAAATACGTCACATCAATGGCTTCAGAAAGTAAGTGGGCGTGTCAGCAGATTATGCGGAAAAGGTGATTATCCTCTCCTCTCTCTAGAGGATTGTACTCTGATAATTGACCTACCCTCCTGACACATTCTGAAAGTCGAGCCACTTTGATTGACACAATATACACGCAATCAGAGATAAGGAACCCACCTGCATCCAACGTCTCATTTTTTCTCTTACGTTCAACTATAAGAAGCCATATCAACACACATGCATGGTATCGTTATTCTATCTCACACTTTACTGTTACTACGCTTGAGTATTCATTCAGTTCATACACTCTTCTAACTTGAGCGTCGGAGAATCTTCGCAGGTGGCACCACCTTTCGCCCCCTACAACGCGAATCGTTGGTGTAAAGGATCTCCAGGACAACAAGATCGGCCTCTCCCACTGAGAGACCGGATTAATACATCGGATATACACAGTTCCGGTGTGCAAACCCTAAAAACACCTGCATCCTTGAGGCTGGTCCCACACCGGATCCTAGACCCCGGTCCAGACCAGTTCAGTAATAAAATATAATATAAAAGTAAGACAACACTTATAATATATCGAAGATTCTACATTATTTTGTTTCTTCTTAAAATTTTCAGAGTAGTTAAATTTTTAAATTTGGTTTTGGTTAATCAATGTCCTTAAGATATTATTAAATAAGATAAAATAAGAAAAAAGTTTTATTAAAAATTATATGAGATTGTTAAAAAAATTACAATGGATAAATTTTAATAAGATTCTTCAAAAAAAAATTTTCTATTTAAGTTTCTTAAGTCATTGTTTTGGGAAACTGAATTATATTTTCTTTAAAACTTTTGGGGCCATAAATTTTCTAATATTTGAGTTTGAAGATAGAAAATGTTTGGTTTTCGTAATATTTAAGAGATGAGGGTCTTGGTCAAATATGTCGCCGGCACGTTTATCCAACTCAATAGTCAAATCCCTCCTTGCGTTCCTCACAATTATAATAATTAATATTTATTTTACATTTTATTTAATATAATTAAATTTTTATTGAAATTACAGACTTTTCTTTGCCAAAATTATATAAATTTTATTATTCACTACAACTATTATAAAAAAATATTTTCTTATAAAATTAAATTTTCTGATATTTTTGTCTAATTATATGAATCATGTAGGTGAAAACTATTATTTTTTAAATAATTACTTGAATTTAATTACGCAGTAGTCATAGGATTCGCAAGTGCAAATGTACTATATTATCATTTATTATTAAAAATATTAAAATATCTTTTAGATTAATATTATCATATTAGAGATATGAAAGTGAAACTAGGCCCATGTAACAAGTCCTCGGATATTAACAGGTTATTGGACATTTTCATATATTGAAGAGACATTTTAAAGAAATATACTATATTTCTTAAAAGAATTTATCTAGATTTAATACTTTAGATACTTGGAATTTTGAGTAGACAAGTAAAATAAGAATTAAAAAATAAAATAAAAAAGAAGAGTGTTTGCATAGGAGTATAATATGGTATATTTTCATCTCATTCTTATAACAATAAATGTAAACAAATTCATCTAACGTCCTCTAATTTAATTAAAATGTTCTTACGGCAGAGCACTTTAAAATAGCCATGTCTAATCAAATTAATTGACCCATAAACCATTTTCGTGGGTGCTCCCATTTAATTTAGAACTCTACAAGTGTTCCCTAGGTTATAGTACGCGTTCCAATAAAAAATTCTCATCCTTGTCCTTCCCTTATTATAGCCTAATGATTACTTAAGAATTTTCACCTTTAAAATAATTTTAAAAACTAGTATGATTATATAACAAAACAAAATAATTATATTATATTAAAAAAATAAATTAATTATATCTCCATAGTTCCTCAACTAAGACTATTCCTAACTGTTGAAAACAAATAAAACTATTTGCATACGTTTATATAAATGTATCCCCTATTATACTTAGGTTGGGCTGCAAGATATTTCATCAAGACTGCCTTATGATATTACTTAATTTTATTTTTATACTTTTTTTTATGAATTCTAAACTCTTTAAAATATCATATTCCAATTTTTGTTTATTATATTTTGATCCGAACAATGTCACTCAACGTATATAGTTAGTAGAAGATATGTCAGTAAGACACATTTGACGTAGTTAATTATCAAACTATGAGATTCCAACATATGTTAACTCCAACATACTCAATTAATGAACAAATAATATTATCCATAACATCCTAGAAGACTCTAGAAGCATCTCACGCTAACCACATCATTGAAAAAAGTGTCCTAATGATTACATACACCCCTATTATAAATAGTGCATCATAAATGTGTAAGATATATTTTATTGGTCCTCAAATCTATAGACTAAACTATTATCTTCTTACTGAGTGTTAAAAAAATTTTAAAAGCTCAAAACTCATTTCATCCGTGCGTGTTATACAACATTCAAGAAGGTGTTATCATTATACTTTAAACCTTTGCACGTCAAACAATTGGAGAACAAATTCTAAAATTTAAAATCTAGAAAGTGAACTTGTAAAACAAAATATACTCTCAAATTTTAAAATTTAGAAGTAAAAAATTTAACGACTTTCAGATCTAAACTCCATAAGTTAAATTGATCTTTTTAACTTCTCGAGTTTAGAATCCAAAAATCTCCACTCGTACAAATTCATGCTACCATTGCTAAGAGAGAACGGATGCGAAGCGAATAAAGTTCATTTGAAAATATTTTTGGTGTCTTTTCTTCAAATAATTTTATAAAAATACATTTGAAAAAGAAGAAATAAGTCCCAAAATTACAATTGGTATGTAGTGTTCATATAAAGTGTTGGATGCAGGATGCCAACCTTAGGTGGTGTTAACATAAAGTGTGGAGTTTAAAATTTAAACTCATTTCTCATGTGCTAAATAAAATATAATAAAAAATTTGGTTAAATCTTTTATTTTGCTGTGAATAAATTACTAATACAAGCTACCAATGGAAAGAAAGAATGCGGATGCATAGCAAGTAAAGACCCTTTTAAACAAATATTCATTTTATAAAATACATTTTAAAGCTATTTTTTTAGTGTAAATATAACCTAAATATTCATGGTTAATTATGGTGGACAATTAACACACAATTTTAAAACCGTTTTATATCCAAAACGAAATTAAACTTTCAACGCTTTGTTAAAAAAAGAATGAAACTCTTTATTCAACTGAGTTATTATTAAAACTGTTTAAGAAACAAAGAAATAAAAAACCAGTTTGATAATATAATTTTAAGAACAAAGTAACTTTGAAAATAAAATAAAATATAGTTTTTAGAAATAGTTGAAATCAAACAATTTTTTTAAAAGAAAAAAACTATCTCTAAAAATAATTATCAAACCGTCGCTAAATAAGTCCCTTTACAACATATAAGAAAATAAACGTCGTCATATTTTTAATGATTCCCTGCCTGTGATTGTATGTATCTCGATATAATTTTTTTGGGGTGGAATAGGAAAAGAATTAAGTTAGAGATTTGTTGTCACATTTTGGGCGTAACCTGCTCATTCATCTCAAGCAATGCATCTTCAAAGCACTTGGCAAGAAACTCAGGATCCGGAATGATGTCTTTGGCTACCTGCACTTGCATGTCTGCCTTTCCAGCATAGCTCACCATATTTAAAATCAGTGCCTGCATTACCAATTACAAATCAACACATTCCCTTCAATGAAGTCTGAGGAAAAAAACAGAGTTTAAGTGCCGTACATGAGGCAAAGCAGAATTATTTGCCCTTAAGAATGTTACAGGATTGCCTCCAATCATAATCTCCTCTTGTGGGCCGACCACATTTGAGATTGTAAAGGTAGTGTGGCAGAGTATCCGGTAGTTTAGAAAGCTAGCAAACTGCAATTTAGAAATAATAGCAATATTGTGTCTGCAGGATACTAATGACAGTTGAAATTTTCTACCACAAGCTTAAAATGGGTTCAAGATAAGGGAGAAAGAAAATGCACCTTTGGACCAAGAGTAGACATTACAAAATCTCCAACTATGTATGAGAAATTGGCTTCCAAAGATTGTTTCTTTCTGTCAATCATTGCTTTAGCTCTCTTCAAATATTCTAAAGGATCTGTACTGTTGCTTCTATAGTAATATACAGGCAGGAGAAGCATACCAAATTTGTTACCCCATCTTGCTCCTGAGTTGCTTCTCATTAAATTGGATAGTTCCTGAAGTGAAGTATGCAGTTAGGAAAACGAAGTTATGAAAATAAAAAAATCTAAAGGTTAATATTGATCTTTCACATAATTTAAAACAATTGAAATTCTGTATTTTTTTGGGTTGATCAAACTAAGATTTATAGGAAACCAAACGGGACCTAAATTCATAAGAAACGGGTATATAATAAAAGTGACATTTGGTGATTACCTGCAATCCGGGCTGCTTTCTTAAATTAACCATGGCTAACCCTGTTAGCTGAACACCATCTCGGAGACCTTACAGAAACAAATTATTTAATTAATCATGTTTATGTGTGTTGGTTTTTGTTCACGCACACCTTTGTGTATAACATATAGAAAAAGAAGCTGTGTATATATTGAAAAATACAAAAGAATTTTACCATTAGGTGCTCGAAAATCCAGGTATTTTGAAATCCCTGATGATATAACTGCAAATAGTACGTCATTTATGGTCTACACAATAGCAAACATTGACAATCAGCAGAACGAAAGGTACCCTACATCCGTGTGTTCACACTTCACTTTGGCCCCATGCATAATGCACCCATAAATTTGATATTCACTTTCACTTTTTTTTATGACGTTGCATTGCACGGTGAACAAATACGTAATAATATTTTTCCATCTAATATTTAGCATTTTCCATCAAACTAGTGAAGAAAGGACCACGGGTGCATAGATCAGGCTTAACCAGTAAAAAGTTGTTCTAACTTAAACTCGATTCTGAGTTCAAACTCTGAAAGAATGCAGCTTTTCGTTAAATGCAATTTTGCCGTCTGTAATGATTGACTTGAAGTCAAATATTATTTCCATCCCAAGTCCCAACCCATGCATAATAATACACACTTGAAATTTACATATTTACTGCATAAGCCCCTACTCACATGTTAAATGGGTTTGTTGTCAAACTATTTTCCTCTGTTCACGTTATTTACTAACCATATTTTATTGCATGAACACAGATTAAGGTGTCCGTCTGACTAAATTTAAGGTCATTCAAACACAAATATATCAATACATAACCTCCAAATGAGCATATTATTTAGCCATCATGAAGGACATTTGGGGTTTCACCATAGCAGAAGAAAATATTAATTAATAATTGACATTTCTAAAAGCTTCCAATGTGAAAATTCTTCCACACAAGACAGGCAAAATAAGAGCATTTAAAAAGAAAGGAGTTTATTGCGTTAAGTTTTTATACTATACTAGATACAAGTATTTCATATAGTCATAATACCAATATTTTCCCTGATAATAAATGTTCATATTGTATTAGGGTGACATTATCTGGTTTAGACTTCATTGATTTGATCGTGTCAAAATTTACACGATCACCGGGTCAGAATAAAATGTTGAAAACTACAAACAATGTCCGTTTTTTGTTTTACCCTTTTGTTTAGTTTCCAGAAATGTATATTGAACATGCGGTCATCCAAAGAGTAATTCAGATCCTCTCTCAAGAAGTTCTTTCCCCACAAGAAATCCTAATCATACATTTATATTCAAGCAGTTCTCTCAAGTCTCAACCAATGGAATGGAAGTACAAATAAAGCAAAAAATGTTGCATAAAAAGTGAAAGCGATAAATGGTCAAATCAGTACTTACATTGGTCAGTATAATTTTTTTATCTGGTTAATCATAAAAGTAGAGATTAGTCAACTTTTCAAATACTACTATAAAATTAGTTAATGGTGTTATTATTAGATTGGTCAATAAATATTTTTGTTAGAAAGAAGATCCAAACTAAATTAAAACAAAATAGTAGTCATAAAAACAAGGATAAATATTAAAAAAACATTTTATATTCTTTCCGTTTTTTTTAATTTTAGCATCTTACTAGAATCTCTCTCAGCCTCCTTATTTTATTTGGTACAAAACAAAAGTAACAATTGTCAACTTTGCCAGGCCTGAAATAGGGGGCAAAAAACACAAAAACAATCTTATATCTTATAAGGTTGTAAAAAGCAACTATCATTGATCACGTTTTGTCTAAAATTGTTCATTCCTCGAGCAAATGAAATTAGTAAAACCAAGGAAGCAAAACATGTCATATTTACTCATTCTTTTTAGTAACAGAACAATACTGATTATGTGGTAGAAATGGAAAATGGGGAGAATTGAGTTGAATTGGATTTACCGCATTAGGAACAGCCCTCTTGACGGTCTTCATGTGTTCTAAGGAGAAAGTGGCGGTGGCTATCTTCCTCGGCCAGAGCTCAACTCCAGGGCCGCCGGTTATGGCGGATTTGGTGTCGCGAATCCACAAGCACCTGAGGATAAACTGGATTGCAAAGACAAAACAAAACCAGAGATTAACAATGAGATTCTTGAATTGGATGCGTGCGGTGCGAGAAGCGGAGGGGGCAGCGATGGTGGGCAAAGCGTCTGGGTTGTTGAGCTTCCTGCAGCTGGCGAGGAGCATTGACATGAGTGAAATCCCATCCCCGAGGGAGTGATGGATTCGGAAAATAACGCACTTGTGGGGCAAGAGAAGATGGATTTCCCAGAGGGGCTTGTCCATGCTGAGGCCAGAGGTGTCTATGGATAACTCCGCCAGGTAGTTGTTGATTGGCGTAGAGTGATCGTGGATGACGCGGACGTGGTCATCGATGTGGATTTGGGTGGGTCTCCAGTGTTCGACCCCTCGTGGGTCTCTGACCATGAGGCTGGTGAACCTTGGGTGCTTCAGCAGAGTGGAGTCCCGGATTTGTGATTTGATGGAATCGACGTCGATGGGGTTCTTGAGACCTATGACGCAGTGGATTACCTGATTCATTTCCGGCTGCAGGAACAGCCTCCCCGCCGGCGTTAGAGGTTCATCGCCCCTCTCACCCATCTCTCATCTCACTCCTTCACCATACATGGATGATAAATATTTTACAAATCAATATATGACACTTTTGTTTTTATGTGAATCATTTTGGTTTCCCTTGGGAGAATTTAATACGCAAGCTGCTACCATATGGGGTTGCATATAGACAAATAAATGAATGTCATAGATGGTCTTAGTCTTAGCCCCCATTACTCTGGCTTTTTAAGAATACGGTTAGTTGATTAATGTGTATTTTTTACGTTGTTTAAGATAGTCAAAACTATATTGGTTAAAGAGTTAGATTCTTCGAAAGAGATTATTTTGTGATGTTTTAGGCGTACTAAAAAATATAATAATAATATAAGTTTTTTTTGGTAAAAATAATAATATAAGTTGAAGCATTTTAGAGTTCGTGATAAATTTTAATGAGAGAGCGACAGATAACAGTTCATAATAGATTGTGTTCAATGGATCTGAAGTGGCCCTCCTCCGTCACATGATGATGCTCCATCTATTTCAATGAATATAAGCCCAACCTATCTCCCTATCAAAGCCTTCACTTTGCCATGTTTGAGCTGTTGAAATTCGATCGCCGGCGCATACGAAAATCAATTCATATATATTACCTCTATAAAAGACTTATTTGTTTGAAAAAAAATAAAATAAAAGTAAGGTTCTATGAAAAATGATTTCTATTCAATATGTAAGGAAATGGAAAAAAAATTAGTGAGATTGTTGTTTAATAAATTTTAATATATATATTTAAAAATTATATACTAAAATTTATTGTAATAAAAAAATAGATTCTTATATATTGTTGTGAAAAGAGAGATGAAAGAGAATAACAAAAATATAGAGATAATAAAGGAAATCAATATTGTTTATGTATTTAAGTGTCCTTATTTATAAATATAAATTGGACTTGAGATTAGATTTAAATTAAATTGAATTGTTACAGTCATTTTAAAACGTTCTAAATTACTTTAAACATTTATATAATATTCATAACACTCTTCCTCTTAAATATTCATGATATTATTAAAAAACTTTACTGAGAGAATCTTGTGAGAGAGCAAATCCAGTGATGGAAAAAGAGTATATAATTCTTCAATGTACTTAATAGATTAATATTGTCTTATTCAAAAATTTGCTTGAAAAATTAGTGGGACACAACCATAGCTAAAGGGAAAAAGTGAATAATATATTTATTTATCTTCCTCTTTTAGACATTCATGTCTAAGATAAATAAGACCGATTTTCCTTATTAGTTGCTTGAAGATTTTAGTTGGTCAATTTTATGAACTAATCTTTCAAATATTCACATGAGACATATACATCACCATTCTTTATAAGATCACGTAAAAAATAACTTAAGTGAAATGTGCTTTGTTTTGTCATGTTTAATGTACCATTCCTTTAAATGGGAGATCAACATTACCTTCATACAAAATTGTTTGAGTCATTCTTCCAAATGACAAACCACAAGGTTCTTACACATGTTGGATCATAGATATCAACCACACACATTCTTAACTCACCTCAATTAATGTTGAAATTTCTACGTGATTTGAAGAAGTGGCTGTTATAGTTTGTTTTGCGGATCGTCAAGTTGGTGTATGCATTATAAGTTGTTATGTTTTTCATTGTATTATTTTATGCTTATTAATAAAATAAGTTTTTTCAATTTTAAAAATTGTTTAAAGCCTGTACTAGACGAACTCACCACTATAACGTTACATGAATCGTTGCACGAGTGTCATAAACGGTTCTTATTATGATAATGATATATGTAATCCTTTGACCTAAAGTCATTACGATTCATACATTAGGAGTTTATTATTTTAATATAGTTAAACATTTTTGTAACAAGGTATTCGTAAAGGTTGTGATTGAGTAGTGAACAAATTATTCAAAAAAATGCAAGTAATGTAAATAAGACCTGTCTTGTGCCTAATTAGATATTCAAGTATTAAGTAAAAAAAATTTGGTAATACAAGAATGACAACGACCATGTCTTGGGCCCAATTAGATATCGTAACAAAGGAAATAAACATATAAAATAGTTATCAATTATGTGTTACGTCGACAATAATTTTTATTGTCCAAGCTTATGACTAACAATATATTAGGATGTTGTACTAATTTAAATTAAGATGTTGTCTTGCTCATTTTAATGTATAATTATTTATTTAGGTGGATTTAAGACTCATCTTCTTCGATGATCATCTTCGATTAAGTTAAAAGTGGTGGTGGTGGGATAAGTGAAGATAATAGTTGTGAGGTGAAAAAAGATGAACATATACCAATAAAAGAGGGGAAAAATCAATACATTTTTAAAGTTGAAGTGGAATTAGTAAATTATTTATTTTCAAAATAAGTTGAGTTGCATTGTTAAATTAGATTAAAAGCGATTTAAATTGGATTGCGTTGTTCAATTTCATATTTTTTTATTTAATTATAAAGTAATATGTAAAATTCATTTCATTTGTAAATTTTTAGTTTTCATAAAAAAAGTACAAAACTCAAATCAATAGTAGTAGACAAAAACATGTGACATAAAAATTACATTTATTTTTATTGGAAAAAGTAGGTTAATTTAATGTTAAAATTAATAAACTTGTAAATAAATTAAAATACCAAGATATATATATTTCATAAAAATAATAATAATGTATACTTTTAAAAGTAAATTAAAAATAACAATTAAGTAATGAAATTTCATGAATATATAATTATTTAAACACGAGCCTTATAAATAAAATTAGATATATATATAAATATAAATTCAATTTCCTTGGATTAAATAAATTTAAATAAACAAATGAAATTATTATCTAATAAAAAAAGGGATGATGTGATTTTTGGTTAATTCAATTATTGTTTTTCTCAATTTAATTTTACAATTTGCATCAAAATGAATTGGTTTATGAAAGTATATCACATATTTTTATTACACTGTAAAATTTTCGGTAGATTTATTTACACTATAATAAAAGTATATTTGCAATTTAACAGGTATAATTTTATTTTCTCATCCTTTTTTCATATATACCATTACCAAACATCATCATCAATATATATTCACATTTTTTTTCTCGGTTAAATACACGGTTTGGTCCCCTAACTTTTTAAGTTTTTTCAAATTGGTCCCCTATTTATTTTTTGTTTTAAAGAGGTCCCAAAACTTTTAAAAACATGTTAATTTGGTCCTTCCGTTAGAAAATCCCCTAACGGCGTTTGCTAACATGGCATGCTGGACACGTGTCAATTTCTTATTCGCACATGTGTCACCATCAAAATATAGGACACGTGTCAGATTTTGATTGGGTGATGATTAAATTCAAATTTAAAAGAAATGACACTTGGTGGGACTCGAACCCAAGACCCTAAACACAAATACCAAATGCACTACCACTAGACCACATGTCACTTTCAACATATAATTGACAACATTTGTATATGAAGGTAACATTTCATTATCTTCTAAATATAAATGTAACTTAATTTAATTATCATTAATAAGATGTTTATAAGTATATTTAATTTATTTATTGTTAATAAAATATCTAAAGGTATATTTAATTTTATTATTATTAATAAAATATTTTAAAAATATATTTAATTTAATTATTATTATTAAAATAACTAAAAATAGTTAAACTAATTATTTTTGATAAAATATTTGAAAATATATTTAGTTTAATTATTATTAATAAATTATTTAAAAATATAATTAAATTAAACAACTATTAATAATTACTATTAATAATTAATTTTTGAATATTATTTTTAAATACTATTATTATTATTATTATTTTTAAATAATATTTTATTAATAATTACTATTAATAAATTATATCTAATTTAACTATTATTATTATTTTTTAAATAATATTTTATTAATAATAATATTTTTTAATAATTACTATTAATAATTAATTTAACTATATTTTACTAAAAATATTTTATTTAAATTAAATATTTTAATAATAGTAATTAAACTAAGTATATTTTATTAATTTAATTAAATTTAAAATATTATTTTTAAATAATGTTTTATTAATCATAGTTAAATTAGATATAATTTATTAATAATAATTAAACTAAAAATATTTTAAATATTTTATCAAAAATAATTAATTTAAATATTTTTTAGTTATTTTATTAATAATGATTAAATTAAATATATTTTTCAAATATTTTATTAACAATAATAAAATTAAATATACCTTTAGATATTTAATTAATAATAAATAAATTAAATATACTTATAAACATCTTATTAATAATAATTAAATTAAGTTACATTTATATTTAGAAGATAATGAAATGTTACCTTCATATACAAATGCTGTCAATTATATGTTGAAAGTGACATGTGGTCTGGTGGTAGTGTATTTGGTATTTGTGTTTAGGGTCTTGGGTTCAAGTTCCACCAAGTGCCATTTCTTTTAAATTCAAATTTAATCATTACCCAATCAAAATCTAACACGTGTCCTATATTTTGATGGTGACACATGTACGAATAAGAAATTGACACGTGTCCAGCATGCCATGTTAGCAAACGCCGTTAGGGGATTTTCTAACGGAAGGACCAAATTGACATGTTTTTAAAAGTTTTGGGACCTCTTTGAAACAAAAGATAAATAGGGGACCAATTTAAAAAAACTTAAAAAGTTAGGGACCAAACAGTGTATTTAACCTTTTTTTCTCCTTAATAACTCTTCCAATCGCTCAATATCAGTGCAAGAATTGTATTTTTGTTTAAGAATTGAATGGATTGAATTTAAACGAAAAGATTTGGCGGGTTCGCGTGAGAATGGAGGAAGTGGAAGAAGAAGAAGTGTGGTGTTCTTCTGATTCGGGCGAAGAGGAACGGAAATCGCAGAACGTGGATGCGCTGGTCAGGTAGTAAGGTATTTATGATTATGCAATTGCAATTGTTTGTTTGTTTCTGATTTTGTTGTATTATTTGTAGGGGCAACCTCATCGTGAAGAGACAATCGTTGCTTCCGCGACTTGTATCAGTATCGCATGGAGCGGGTGTTTGTAGAAAACCCTTTAAACCTCCTTCCTCTAAATCTGATACATACTGTTACAATCAAGACCTCACTCGTAGGCTTTCCGTTCGTAAAAGGTTTGTTCCGTGGGGCACTTCTTCTCCTATTCCTAGACCCGCCTTGGAGGAATTGAAGTTGAATGTACCGTTAACTGATGATGATGTTGCTGTTGCTGTTGCTGATGACGTTAAACCATCTTTGCCCCCCGGGATCGATCCACTTGTATTGTGGCAACCTCAAGATCCCCCTTCTCATTCTATTGCAGTTGACCCGTTGCTTGTTCGTTTCCTTCGTCCACATCAGAGGTCATTCGCCACCACTGCCCTTACCTTTTCACCTCAGTTTCAATGTCTCCAATAATCATTTCGTTTCTTTTGATGCAGAGAAGGGGTCCAGTTCATGTTTGATTGTGTCTCAGGCCTGTGCACCACACCAAATATACATGGATGCATCTTGGCTGATGATATGGGGTAACTTTTTTCTTTTCAAATCTTGACATAATCACTCTGTACCCTTTTCTTTCTTCCCAACTTTGGCTCCTTTCTTGGCAGTTTGGGCAAGACATTGCAGTCCATCACATTACTATATACTCTTCTGTATCAAGGCTTTGATGGCAAGCCAATGATTAGAAAGGCCATCATTGTCACTCCTACCAGCCTTGTTAGCAATTGGGAAGCTGAAATCAAAAAGTGGGTTGGACAAAGAGTTCATATTGTTGCTCTATGTGAAACCACAAGAGAAGATGTTGTCTCTGGGATTGACAATTTTACCAGTCCCCGAAGCAATTTACAAGTGAAATTTCTAACTATTCTCCTATTGTTTGAATCTACATATGTAGTCATTTAACACCACCAATTTGCAGGTACTCATTGTTTCCTATGAGACATTCCGAATGCATTCATCAAGGTTTAGCTCCAGTGATTCCTGTGACCTACTCATATGCGATGAGGCTCACAGACTGAAAAATGATCAGACAATGACAAATCGGGTATTGTAGGAGTTCTTTCCCCCCTCATTTACAGGCATATTTATGCATTTCTCACAAAACTTCCTGGATTAGGCATTGGCAGCTCTCCCGTGCAAACGGAGAATTTTGTTGTCAGGAACTCCTTTGCAAGTGAGGATCTATGCTTAATTTTCTATCTGTATTGTGAATTACAATCCTAAACCCTCATATATTTGTGTGTACATGTATATATATAATTATAGTTTTTAATTTATTTTTTATGGACTTGTGCCTCTTGCAGAATGACTTAGAAGAATTCTTTGCTATGGTTAACTTTACTAACCCTCAAATATTGGGTGATATTGCACATTTTCGACGTTACTACGAGGTAAATTGATTGTTTTTAACAGTTTGGATGTATGTTGTTTCAATTTTCAAAATATTTAGCTCATTTGTATGTCAGAATATACCACCAGTAATTAGGATACAGGAGTTATTCAGTTGCTTAATTAAGTTTACAGTACGTATGGAATATTCTATTAGACATTAATGAGATAACTAGATAACCAACTTCACAACCTTTTCAGGAGATTTGACTCTGGAGCAGGCTTTCCCCTTCTCTTTGCATCTAATTTTTACTATGGCTTACTTGAATTGTGTAGGCTCCGATTATTTGTGGAAGAGAACCTGCTGCCACTGCAGAAGAAAAGAAGCTAGGTGCTGAACGAACTGTAGAATTAAGTGTTAAAGTTAATCAGGTAATGTACGGGAGTGAGATTCCACTCTGCTTTTAAGAGAGTTGTATTATTATAATTGAGGTTGTAATCCCACTTGCTAACTAAATAATTCTGTATAGAACTGATAGCTGAATGGTAATGAAGTGCAACTAGTTTCTTTTCTGTTCTGATAAGAAAATACTTTTGTTCTCCTGAAGATTGACCAGACTATATGCTTTGCAGTTCATATTAAGAAGGACTAATGCATTGTTATCAAATCACTTACCACCAAAGGTATTGTACTTTCCTTCATGTTTCTGCCAAAATTATTGAACTGTTGCAATATTCAATCACAATTTTTTTTTGAAAAACCATATATGGGCAAACTTTTTTTGCTTGCATTTTAAATTGTAGTATTCTCGAAAGAAATTCATCAAGAGAAAGAGAATATGATTACAGATATAAATGAATCAAAGCCACCCATTCCCTCAACATATCTGTAAGAAAAAAACATAAAAAAGACCATGTGATTTACACCAAGTAGAAGGCAAACACCTAACTTTATCCCAAAGAAGCTTCTCATCCAAAGAAACCACCTTCAAATATGCAAGGATTTTACAAACTGTTGGTGTTTGTTGATTCCCAGTAGTCAGATTAAGCAAAGTAGCTATCAAGAAATCTTTAGCATTTCGTAATGGCATCTGAATTTGATTCCATGAGATGTTGATTGTAGAAGTATTTGAACATGATTGCTTGTATATGATTACATTTGTGGAATTTAAGGCTATTAAAGAAAATGAATAGTAATCATGTTAATGAGTAATTAGCTGTGTTCATTCTTATATCCATGACCTATTTCTTTTGGCGTACAGATTGTTGAAGTTGTTTGCTGCAAGTTGACTCCACTACAGTCAGATCTATACAAACATTTTATGAAATCCAAAAATGTAAAGTCCAGTTTTGATTCAAACAAATAATTTCATATTTGTAAGATGTTTACACTGTTGGATATTATGAAAACAAGATTATTAAACCTGAATTGGTAAATCTGTGTCCTCAAATGCAGGTTAGACGGGCAATTACTGAAGAACTGAAGCAATCAAAGATTTTGGCATACATAACAGCTCTCAAAAAGTTGTGCAACCATCCTAAGGTATGATATGATCTGGATCTTTTATTTCTGGAGGAGGGTGGCCGGAATTGTTTTATTGCTTGTATATATGTTTTAGATATAATTAAATTTGTAACTATATACCTGGATAATTTTTCCCCTCATTCATACATACTATTCATTGTGAAAGCTCTTTTCTTGGTGTCATTTAAATTGGATAGTAGACAAATTAATCATTTACTTTCATCCATTTACTCATCTTAACCGTAGACCCTCTAGTAATAATTGTAAATGAAAACCATCTTCTCCTTTTGTCTCTGGTAAGGTAAGTTTCATACACACTTTCGTTCTCACAAAACATAGTGTCTTGTAGCTTATCTATGATACCATACGAAGCGGAAGTCCAGGAACTTCAGGTTTTGAGGACTGTATTCGATTCTTCCCTCAAGAAATGTTATCTGGAAGGTAGGTATTTTTAAAGTATCACTTATACATTTGGTGTCTTTAGTCATCCTATAAGAGTATACTTTGTAGGTCTGGCTCATGGGCAGGAGGGCATGGAGCATGGGTTGAGCTATCTGGAAAAATGCATGTCCTAGCAAGATTACTTGCTCATTTACGCCAGAGAACAAATGACCGCATTGTCCTTGTCTCAAACTACACTCAGGTATATGGGAAAAAAGAGATTTTACTTTGAGTTACTCCTTTTTAATAGCAGTTGTAGCTGACCTATGTTAGTATGTGCTGTTTAGAATGAGTTAAGATCCATACTTGTATGGAGAGACCAATGGCGAATAGTTGCCATGGCAAGAGGTAGATTGAGTCAGTCCTCCCCCACTAGAGAAAAAGGTATCTCCATAATTGAGGTTGAATATTGGCCACTATTTGAGCTTTTGAATGGTCAATTTTTCCATCAAATTCAATCTGAACTGTATAGACCCATTTGCGAACAACAAATCATTTGTCTTGGAGGCATAGGAGTCATTTCCTTTGTCACCAATTGAAATTAGATAGGGCTTTAGATGTAAACACAGTGGACAACGACACAGACAAACTGAGAAGATAAACAGTGACTAGTCAAATGGCAAGCACTAAGAGGATTGGGGTTATGAGAAAAACTAATACCTTTGGCTTTGCCTAGGCTTTATCAGTGCACAAGAAGAAATTGATATAGATGTGGAGGGAGTGCCTAGTTTTGTTGTTCCTTGTGGTTGAGGGTGAATGAAGCCATACTGGCTTGATCAATGTGAGTACTTGTTTCAGAATTAAAGAGATTGAAGTACAGAACAAAGTAGGTGGAAAGAAAACAAGGTTCAAGGTTGTAGTAGTTATAGGCTGGCCAGCATAATGATGGGCTCACTGGAAAATGGCTGAAAAAATGCTGTGTTTTTTACTTTTTGTTGGAAATCTAACCAAAGAAAGCCAGGCCTTTGTTGGGTGGGAGGGAAAATGGGTTTCTGATATGATATTAAAAAATGGGGCGACAACCTTTGTGATTGTTCTCGGGTTTTATTAAGTAAAGAGCTTGATAAGAACAAGATTTTACAGTTATGAAAAGTATACCAAAGAAATAGCTTTTCTCCGTGGCTAATTGAATCATGATTCCTTTTGTTACCTTCTGCTTCTCTTTGGCTATACTAAACTATCTCCCTTATGATAGACTCTTGATCTTTTTGCTCAATTATGCCGGGAACGAAGGTACCCTCACTTGAGACTTGATGGTACTACATCAATCAGTAAAAGACAGAAGTTGGTCAACTGCTTTAATGATCCATCCAAGGTAAATGACTTACTATTTTATTATTTTCTCACTTGGAATTCATTAAGCATCATTTGTTATTGACTTATTGTCCTTTGATAAAAACAACTGGCATGTTACAGGATGAATTTGTTTTTCTCCTAAGCAGCAAGGCTGGTGGTTGTGGACTCAATTTAATTGGTGGAAATCGACTTGTCTTGTTTGACCCCGATTGGAATCCAGCGAATGATAAACAAGTAACATTCTTGTGGTTTAGTTTTGATGGCTGAAGTCTTTGTATGCACACACGCTCTCTCTCCCCATATGTATATATCTTCTACATGCTCTTGTTTGCTATTCTTCCTTGCCCATCAGGCTGCGGCAAGAGTATGGAGGGATGGACAGAAGAAAAGAGTTTACATTTATAGATTTTTGAGTGCTGGAACAATAGAAGAAAAGGTATATATTGTTGTGATAATTAAATAAACACAAATGTATCTATGTTTTTTAATTTATTTTTCTTGGTTCTTTCATTGAGCTATTTCTGTTTATATTCTCCCCTTAGTATAACTGCTTAAGTTACTAGGTCTACCAGCGTCAGATGTCAAAAGAAGGGCTGCAAAAGGTCATTCAGCAGGAGCAATCTGATAGCTTTTTGGCACAGGTCCAAATTGCAGCTTCCACCGTGTTGTAGTTAATTGATGCTGCTTAATACATGTATTACAATCGTATTCATTTTTGTAATGCTGCTTATTTTCAGGGAAACTTTCTTTCAACAGAGGATCTTCGTGATTTATTTACCTTTCATGAGAACATCAAGTAATTCATTCTTTTTTCCTTTGATCTGTATTTGCTTGGGGAGGTGCCATATGAATGTGCAAAATATGCCTATGGTACCTAGAATTTAATGGAAAGTAAGAAAGAGTAGTAAATGATTAATAAGAGTTCTCTTGATTTTATGGTTAAATTATTAATATTCTTCTGTTGAATGATGATTAGATGGAATGATTATGATTCTAATTATGAAATTGAAATCATTGAATTGAATGAATAACCAAAGATAGAAGCAGGGAAGTTGGTCTTGGGGAAACTTAATCATGGTTGATACTGTTGGTGTGATAGGGTGAAAAGAAACGACACCTGAATTCTTATGTAGTGTCGATCATAACATGTTTCCGTGATCTACACTTAATTCTCATTCTAATGTTTCCTTGTAATATTCCTTTAGGTCAGAGATTCATGAAAAAATGCGATGCCGTCGGTGCCATAAATACGACGGGTCTGAAAGCACTGATGCCCAATCAACAATAATAGATAGTGAATCTGATGAAGAAACATCTGATATAGGTGGATTTGCAGAAATTGCTGGCTGCTTACAGAATTTAAAAAGATCAGAAAAGCAGGTTGCTTATGTGTATTGATGGGCATGAAGTTTATGTATGCTACAGTTTAAAATGTACACGACCTCCTCTTTTGGATGGAGGTCTTTGGTTCAACTTATACTCCTGCTTCATCCCCACTGACAAGCTTTATCAGCACCTATCTTACCTCTTAATTCAATGGAATGCAAAAAACAAATAATCCTAGTTTTGACTCTTTGATACATTTCCCTTTTGCAGGTAGGGACCCCATTGGAAGAGGATTTAGGTAGTTGGGGCCATCATTTTTCCCCAACTTCTGTACCAGATACTATCCTCCAGGCTTCAGCTGGTGATGAGGTGAGCCGTAGCTTTTTAACTTCTTCATTCCCTTTTTCCCCCTAGAAATTTGATTAAATTCAATAATAAAATCCTATTTATGCATAATTTGCAAAGCCACAAATCACAATGCACTCCATTGGTTACTACTGCTGGCATTCGTGCATTCCTTTTCGTTTATGCTAGAAGTTACATAAAGCACATCAAGTTTGGAATACATGATTAGATTAAAAGCAGAGGTCTTCTTACATTAGAGATGGTAAAATTTTTCATGTCTTTTGACTTCATGTATGCCTTGTTTTCTGTTCATTTGGCTTTCAAATGAGACAGCGGGATGTAGATAAATCAAGCCGTCTCCATATATGCTTATTATGAAAAGTTTGGAAGTTATTTCAAAATAGTACCTCCTCCCCTCCAAAGGAATGGCATACTTTCCATGACAAGATTATTGCGAACAGTATGAATTATGAAATACTAACACCCGGTTGAATATAACATATTCATCTGAAGTAGCCCTGTTGCACTTGGAAGTTAAACATGAAAACACCTAAATAAGAAATTTGCTCATGCTGATGTTACTTGTGGGATTATATCTGCAAGTCCTTCACAACAGTTTAAAATTGATTGCATTTGCTGCTCTATATATTGCAGGTGACATTTGTCTTTACAAACCAAATTAACGGAAAATTGGTACCCACTGAGTCCATCATCAATCCCAAGCTACAGAAGGAACAGAATAACGAATTACTCAAATCAACGCAGAACTGTGAAAAAAAATCCATTCCATTTTCTTTACATAATAACCTATTACGGCGGCCTGCTTCTGGTGTTGCCCGTAATGGTTGGACGAAGGAACCTCAAAATTGTGTTAGGAATACCGAAAACATTTCCATGAATGTAGCATTTAAGACCGACTACTGTCTTGTAAATAATGTACTACCTCAGAAAAGATCATTTCCTTCCAATAACAAAGACGACGATTTTGAGTAACATTTCCATTGTTTTGACCTGGTTTGATGTATTTATACACTTATCTATATTGGAAATCAACTATACCCTATGGTCAATGTTAGAAATTAGAATATATTAAAATATATTATCATATCTTGTCATATTCTTCTATAATATTTCATAGATTAATTATTATATTTTTATTTATTATGATTTATATTTTTAAAATATAATTAGTATAAATAGAAAATAATGCTTTAAGTTTTATGAGGACATCAACATTTAGTAGTACTAAGAAATATCAATTGTCATTTATCTCTTTCTCTTTCTATATCTAAAATTATAATTTTAATATGGTATCAAAGTATTATTATTTCCTGTAACCTATTACATTACTATTTTATTTTGTGTAATCGATTACACATTTATTAGTCACTTAGAATTGCTTAATTTGAAGTTTATAATTGCAAGTTTAGTTGCCTTTAAGCTTAGGGTAACCCTAGTAGAGACCTATAGTATTTACCTATTTTAAGCCTGACTAGGTATATGATTGTTTAGTTTAAAGCTGCATGTTATCTAGACTCGAGTTAATTCATCAGGGTAACTTAATTGTGAAAATTTTCCTCTTATTTTATTAAGTCTCGGAAATTAATTTTAAGAGCCTAAGTGAGATGCCGCGTATTTAGAGGAAGATGTATGCAGTTAATAAAAAAAATCAAGTTTTTAATAGTTTTTTAACCTTTAAAATATTAGTAAATTTTAATTATACTAATTCTTTAAAAAATTTGTGCATATGATAATTATAGTAACATCATATTACCAGTTGAATTAAGGAAAATAACTTTACAAGACTTATTCTTCGAATAAATTGATCTATTCTCTCTCACACAAGTGTTTTTAAAATTACATGCACAATGATTGCACTAATATCATTAATATTGAACAGTTAAATTGATGGAATTTAATATTTATTTACACTTAACAGTTTTTGGTAAAATAATTCTTTTTAGCATCTTAAAAATATTAATTTAAGATCTTTTATTTTTATGATTGTTGTCTTTTTTAAAAACATTATCAAGAAACTTAAAAATTTTCAATAAGCTTTTTCTAGTTATATTTTAAAAAGTTTTCTAATAAAACATCGATGAAAATTTTAATTATACTTAATTAATATTTTAAAGAAACTTTTAAACACATTAAACATATTTTAACATTTTCAATAATTTATAATTCACAGAAAATAAGATTATAGGAAATATAATTCTATGGTATATTTAATTAAAAACAATCGGTATGCACAACCTTGGTTAAGTTGATCACTTCTCCGACCTCTAGTGATAATGTTATTTTTATAATTTTTATATAGTAATGAAAATTAAAGTAAAACAACCATTAAAAAAGGTGTTATGTTATAATTATCACTAATATTTATTTTCATTCTCATGCAAAATATTCTTTCTCATTATATGTCGTCTCGTCTGTGTGTTAATTGATATTCCATCAAATTATCACATTACATGGTAATCGTTATGTTCAGCACTATCAAATATATCATCATAATTCGTTACAAAATATATTTTATAAGATACATAGAACATTTACCAGTGCCTTGGACAAAAGGAAGTGAAGGATTGTAGATTTAGGTGTCTAATTCAAAAAAAGAAGCATAGCAAAAGCAGTATCATGATTCATGATTCATGACCAAGGAGCATTAGCCAGTTCTTGGAACTGAGTCTCAAGGGTCTGAGGGTCAGGGTTCATGTCAATCTCCTGATCAAGTCTATTTATGGTCTGTTTTAGTTCCATAAGTTTTGGTTCTAGAGCTTTCAACTCCTCTTCAGCACAGTCTCGTTCAAGTCTTGCTTCTTTGTACCTCTTAAATCTCGAAGCTAGTTGCATGAGCTGATCCAGCCGAATACGCAAGAAACTCACATTCATACCCATGCTCTCAAAAGCATTCAAAGTTTTGTCCCATGTCTCAAGACTTTCTGGGGAGATTGTAACCTTGCTGCCTTTAATGGCATCAGCAATGTTAATGGTCTCAGAAATCATTCCAGCCACCAGTTTAGAGTTAAGACCCCCCAGAAGATGGTCATGAAGAAACGATCTCTGGCTGCAACACAGCTCGTAATACTTTGCTTTAAGGTATTTGGACAACTCTGCATCGATAACCAAACCATTCACTACAATGCTGAAATTCCCCATACCAGTCACTTGTGTGAAACTCATAACCGATTCTGCAAATCTAATCCCACCGCAAAACTCTTCGCTAGTACTTTCAAGCTGGTCTGATTGAGATCCCTTAGCACCAAAATTCTCAGGACCATTTCCTTCTATAGCATCTGTAAATTTAATGTTTGCTCTTTTATGAGTGGTAATGGAACAATGGATGCAGACAAAATAATGAGAAATATACACCTACCAAAAGAACTATCTACTTCACCCTTTTGTTTATTGCAGTCATCTAACTTAAGAAGGCCAAGAGCACCATCCACTTCATCCAATCCTTGAGATCTTATGATGTACACCTATGAACATTAAGATTACAACTCTGAAAACTAGTATAAACTATAAAATTAGCAGAAACCAGGAGGGATTTTGTCTTCATTCCTTCCTTATATTTTCTTCAAATTTTAGTTTAAAGGAAAAACATAAATTTATTGGAACAAATTTATTTTCCGCAATTAAAAATTAAAGTCCGGATTTTAAGTTTAATCAAAAGAGGGTTTCAAAAACTGTAAATCATAAAATCAGAAATCGTATCATAACATTTCTCAAATTTTTATATATACTCCCTATGTCCCGTCGCTTTAGTCTCTTTTTTAATTCCAAAACTATTGTGAGTAATCAATTTATATTTTCTAATTATATGTTTGGTAATTAATATCTCTCTCCTATCACTCTTCATTTGATTAATGAATAAAATATTAAAAGTTGAAACATTATTTATTACTAATATAACAATAGAATTAAATGAGGATATTTTAGCCTATATCTACTCAAATGACTACACATTTAATAATTTCTTAATCTACCTAAAAAAAGACTAAAACGACAATAGTCATGAGACGAGAAGAGTGAATATACATACGTATAAATGCTTTTATGTGATATAAACTCATAGTTTATCACCTAAAAGTACTTAAATAAATTTTCATAAAGCACAATCCTCATAAAATACTAATAAAATAGAAACTTAACAACTACACAACACAATCTAGACGATGACTTCAGATGCGTAGAACTTGGTCTATAGTGATGGAAATCATGGAAAGAAGCAGAACGGTGTCGTGCAAGATTGTTCTAGCGTAGGTAGATTGTTGGGATTTTAAAATTTAAATCCTATGTAGGTAGATTTTGGTCAAATTAAAACTTTTTGATTGATTTAAATTGTAGAGCCTTCAAAAAATCATAAAATCGGGATATTTAGAATTTAAATCAGGATTTTAACTGGCATGTTTATCATACCCTGCATTGAACAAACTTAACATGTGCAGTTCATTGAAGGATAAAAAAAATTCAATTAGAGTACACAGGGCAAAAAGATTTTACAATGTCATAGAACACAATGATTTATTTATAAATGCTGAATATCAATAGCTACCCAACGCCTCTCATATCTATCTATCTCTGTGGATCACTTGTGTCTCATGTATATCTTTTTCTCTCAAAGTGGGGTATATTTATTCAAGTGTGAAAATTAAAGTTGATAAAGAATTACCTTAAATTTGTAAGGTAGAACCAAGTGAAATATTAGAACATCCATCTTGAGTAAGTTATGAGCTATGGCAAAACGCCTCCATCCAGCACTTAAGCCCAGCTTTTGAGCAAGATATTTAGTTTGATATAGTTCCCCATCTTCATCTTCCAAAGTAATCATAGTATCAAACTTGGGCAAATGTAAGTGACAGAATTTAATGGGAAGACCCTGGCAATAAATAACATCGGAAGACTTTTTAAATAAAGCTTTTCAGTTTTGCTTTTCCTTAAATAAAATGCAAGGAGAAAGTGAGAGTTTACAAGCCAAAATCCTCTGGTTACATGAGATGGAAGCATGGACTTAAGAAAGGTTGGTAGATGAGGAGACAGGTTAGCTTGAACCTCTTTTGCACGTTGGTAAGCAGTGGAATGAAGTTGAGCGACCATAGTATCACATACACTACCATCAATCCCTCTCTTTCGTCTATAAAGCGCCGAATCACAAGTCAAGACCAAATAGCTAGCAACTGAAGAGACAAAACTAACTCACCTTTTTTGTGGGTTACGATTACGAGCCTGTTCAAGATTCATCTCAAACATTAGAATCTGAAAAGGCCAAAAAAACAACAAACTTTTGTAAATGCTCTCACTTGGTTTTGAGTATGAGCTGGCGACTTTTTTCTGAACAAGTTTGGCTTCTCAACTTTCTTGCCCTGCAACGCAATGTTTAACGAATATTTTTACACCGAAAATTAAGACAGACACAGAGGGAGAGAGAGTGAAACCTTCGACTTTGAGGGCACTTCACTTTGAACCAGCATTCTGATGATTTCTGTTTGCGGTTCCACTTCCACAGCCGAATTTCAAATGTTGTGCTTTTCCCACGAATTTCTCTTCAAATGGACAAATATATATATAGTGAAAATTTCCAAGAGAAAGTAATTATATCCTACGGTCAGTTGAAATTGATTGATGGACTCATCCCTCCGCTGATTGCCATATTTTTAACAAAAAATTTTTGCTTTTTATTTCTTAAACAATGTCTTTTCCGTAAAGTGTAGGAAAAATTAATATGTATTATCTTGGACATCTGAGTTAAGAACAAATCAACCACTCATTGATCATGTCTTTTTAATATGAGTAGATTTACTCAAGTTTTAATATATGGTTATTCTTATTAATTATTTAAACACATGAATATTTTTTTAAAAAATTTAACCAACAAGAATATAATCCATAAGGCTTGAACTCTTGATTCATGTACCATTTGAAACAATCACATGTTAAGATAGGTGTTCCTATTATGCTTTTAAGAAATTTAGACTAATTTAACGGATTGTGTAATGGTACCAGGTTGCAACTCAAAAGACTTGAGTATAATGTCCTTCAATGTCACGTGTTAAGAGGGACTAAAACTGGTGACATCGTTCACATTCCAAGAATGAGCATGATACATTCCTCAGAAACTCTTCTCATTAAATTTCAAAGGCGACAGTTCCCTGTCATGTTGTCATTTACAATGAAATAAATAAATTTCAACGACAAATTCTTTCAAATGTTGGGCTGTATTTACCCCAACCAGTCTTTACACATAGCCAATTATATGTTGCATTATCAAGAGTCAGATCAAGAAAGGGTCTAAGGATCCTACTCGAAAACCATGATGATATTTTTCTAAATCACACGATCAACGTTGTGTATCGAAAAATATTCTCTAAGTTGTCTTAGGTATGTATTTTCTACATTGTAATTTTCAGCTATATTTTCCTAAAAGCATGTATAAAATCTTATAATAAATTTATGAATTTCAGTTATCTATCCGCATGGAAATCCATTAATTAGGTGTCCTAAAATGTTTGTTGTTATTATCATCTTCTTTATATGAAAATAAGAATTTAATTTTTTTAGTAAATGATGTATAAAACCTTATAATAGTTCTGTTTCATTTTAGTTTTCTGTCAACATGTTAATCCATCCATTGGGTTATCAATACACATGCTCTTTTTTATAATGGTGATACATTTCTATTACCTATTTGAACAAACAGGATAGGAATATCTTTGTGGAATAGACAGATTAGAAATAAGTAGGCTGCTGGTCTTTCAAACACCTGACTATTAGTTGTATGCTTTCTACCATGACCTTGTAGGAGGATATTGCATTCAGTTATATAATTTTTAAATCTAGCATCATATAAGATAAAAGATATAACAGTTAAATATATATAAGCATAAGTATAGTGAAAGGCTCTAAATTTTAATTGGGTGGATTTATTATATATAACAAATGACCCAACTGCATATAACAGAAAAAATAAAGTTACACTCCACTTTTTTCTAATTGCATTTCAATTTTATCTAATACAATAAAAAATTTGAAATGAAATCTAAGAAATATAAAGGTAAATAAAAAATAGAATTTGAAATGCGGTACACACTTGCAACAAGTCTTGTTTTCAACCACATACTTATAAGCAACATTCAGGGTGGAGGAACATGGACAAGTCTCTTCATTTAGAATTAAGAACTTTAACCTTGTCTTCACCTAGAAACAACAACATCAAGTTGCTCATAAGAAAAAATTGGTTCAGGAAGATAAATTCCACATGAGAAAATTCCACATGAGACAGTGATTGTTCTTGGCTTATATGATAATCATAATTGTCTTTGTTAGAATCAAGTTTGGTTTGTAAGAGAAAAATATTGATCATCATTTAACTAGATCTAGTATTTGTTAATAACACACATCAAGATATTTATATTAAATAAAGTTTTTATGGTACAAATATAAAGTACACACATCACAAATAAAAAGTGGAGTCCATCAATTAAAAAGTCTGAGCCATGCAAGTAATTCAGGACAAGTCTGATCTTAGAACAGTGGTCAAGAAAGAGTCTGATTCAAGTGCGTTCGCTTATACTTTTAGATTGTCATACTTTTGGACTGTCAAGTTCTTAATACTCGTACTTGTTTCATCAATCATACCCCATACTCTTGAAACAAGAATGTTACTTCAAGCTTACATCAAACAAAGATCAAAATTTTGATGATGCTTTAAATCAAGCTCTTTTGAAGAGAAATTGTTCTTATCATCAAAAGAGAAAAGAAGACAAGGTAGTAAAGGAACCAAAGTTCTCATGGGAAGAAACCAATGTAACTAAAGATCAGTTCGTATAAAAGCTTACAGAAGGTCAATTGTATATGCTCTACATGTTTTAGTTGAAAGAAGAAATCCAACAGAAGGTCAAACACATGTCGGTAGAAGTCAATGTGTTTGAATATGTCAACAGGTCCAAAAGATGTGCAAGGATTTTGATAATGACAAGTACTCTTGAAGAAACAATGCAAAAACAAAGACATGAAATCAGAATTGAAGTAACAGCGAAGCTAATCGATTAGGCCAGAGATGCTAATCGATTAGGATCTTTCTGTCTTGGAAGAAATTGCATCAGGTATGAAAGCTAATCGATTAAGGAGCTGACCAATTGATTAGGAAGCCACTGGAATTTAAGGTAATCGATTATACACCAGAGACTAATCGATTACAACAATCAAAAATGGAACTAAGTGCATCAGGTACGATGGCTAATCGATTATGGAAACTATACAATCGATTAGGAAGCCACTGGAATTTAAGGTAATCGATTGCAAGACATGCTAATCGATTAGGATGCTGCGAAAACAAATTAAATGCATCAGGTACAGATGCTAATCGATTAGAGGAAGTGAAATAATCGATTAGTGACTCTCTGACTTGAAGCTAATCGATTACAACGCGAGGGTGTAATCGATTACGCTAGTGGAAAAACAGATTTAAGTGGGAAACCAGGTCATGTCTCCACCATTCTTCAAATTTCCACTAACTGCAACGGCTATGATGGACAAGGGCACTCTTCAACAGCTATCTTGGGTCTATAAATTGAAGAGGAAGACAAGCACAGAAACATAACCAAGTAGCAACAATTCATAGCTCTATTTTGTGCTTTGTAAGCCTATCTCTTGCATTTTGTACTTTCAATTGTATATCCTCTCATCTTGAGAGTTAGAATTGGTTAGAGCTTTCATTTGTATATTTGCTCTATTGAGAGAGTGTATTGATTGTAAACAAACTCCAAACACACAAAGTTATTCACTCTAGGTTGAGTGGTTGTTCACTCTAGGATTGAGTGGTTACAAAGGTTGTGGACTCAACCTTTGGGATATTGTGAGATTGAGAGATTGGGTGGGTTGCCCTTATACTTGTGAGGATTGGGTTCTTGAGTGTGGGACACTAGGAAGCCGCAATTGCTCAAAGTTGTATCTCTAGTCTACAATAGTGGAAAATCCTCTAAGTGGGTTGCTTAGAGGCGAGACGTACACCGGATTGGGTGGAACTCGTTACATCGGTTTGCAAGCTTCTCTTCCTTACTCTTTTACTTCCATACATTGCATATTTGTTGATTGGTATTGTTTGGTTGAGAAGAACATACTTGAACTTGCTTAATTTGCTATACTTTAGATATTGCACACCAAGTGTTTGCTAAATTGCCTCAACAATACTTACCTCTTGTAGTGCATTGCATATCATTGTTACTTGCTTTCACTTGCATAATCTCATAAACTTGGTTATAGAAATCAATTTCAAAGGCATTCCAAGCAAAAGTTTTATAACTCAATTCACCCCCCCTCTTGAGTATTGAGGCCACTTGAACAACAAGTGGTATCAGAGCTTGACTCTTGGTAGATCAAGCTTAACAGCTTCAAGAGATTAAAATGGCCTCAAGTTCTCAAAATGTTTTTCCCGAGGGTGGTGCGATAAATAGACCTCCCGCTTTCAATGGGGAAGGGTATGCCTTTTGGAAAGAGAGAATGAAAATCTTCATTCAATCAATTGACTTGAGAATATGGAATGCCATTGAAAATGGTCCCTATATACCAATGCATACCATAGATAGCAAGAATGTTGAAAAACCCATAGATGAATGGACTAGCGAGGAAGAAAAGAAAGTCCAATATGGCTACAAGGCCAAAAATCTCATTACCATGGCCTTAGGACAAGACGAATTTTTTAGAATAATGACATGCCAAACCGCTAAAGAAATGTGGGATACTCTTCAAGTAACCCATGAAGGTACTAATGATGTAAAGGACTCAAAGATTAGTACTCTTACTAGCCAATATGAATGCTTTAGGATAAATTCAGGAGAATCTATTGTAGATATGCAGAAAAGGTTTACACTTATTATTAACCATCTTATTACTCTTGGCAAAGTGTACACTAACAAAGAGCTTGTGCACAAAATTTTGAAAAGTCTCAGCAGGGAATGGCAACCTCTTGTCACAGCAATAAAACAATCTCCTAGCATCAATGAAATGTCTCTTGCAACACTCTTTGGAAAATTGCAAGAACAAGAGCAAGAACTTAAAGCATTGAAGCTAGCCGAGGAAGAGGAGAAATCCACCAAGAAGAAAGGGCTAGCCCTCAAAGCCACCTCCATGCATGAGGAAGAATCATGCAGTGACTTAGATGAAGAAGAAGAGTTTGGGCTGTTCGTAAAAAGATTTGGAAGATTCATGAAGAACAAAAAGTTCCAAAAGAACTTTAAGCCCCAAGGTAAGAAATCTACCTATAATGAAACTTCCTCTTCACCAAGTTGTTTTGAATGTGGCAAGGAAGGGCACTTCAAAGCCGATTGTCCAAACCTCAAAAAGAAAGGCAAGGACAAACAAAGAAGAAGAAGAGCCTATATTGCTTGGGATGAGAACGATGTGAGCAGCTCCGACGACTCGGAAGATGAGCAAGCCAATCTTTGCTTAATGGCAAATCATCAAGAAGAGGAAAATGAGGTAAATCTTCTTGACCTAGATAAAAATGAGCTGTTAGATGCATTTGAGGAATTATATGATAAATTTACAAAAATCTCTAGTAAACTCAAAGCATCTAGGAAAACTAGTGATACTCTTGAATTGCATCTCATGGAAGTATGTAAAGAAAATGAGAGCTTAAAAGAAGAACTAGAGAAAGTTCAAACATGCTCTAGGGATAAACCTTGTGATTTTGCAAAGAAGTGCATTGTGTTAGAAACCAAGGTTGAAGACCTAAATAGGACACTAGAGAAATTCACTAATGGAAGAGATAATTTGAATATCCTACTTGGGCAACAAAAATGCATGTTTAGTAAAACCGGTCTAGGATATGACCAAGAACATAGTAATCATAAAATGGAGAAGCACTACAAAAACTTCTTTGCACCACCAAGCAAATCCTCCTCACCTTTTATGAAATGCAATCATTGTGGTACCAAAGGACATAGTGCATATAAGTGTAGTGTTAGGAAACTAGGACCAAAGGTCTTAAGAAAGGTGTGGGTTCCCAAAGGAACATTCCCACAAGCTAACCTTAAAGGACCCAACATAAAATGGGTACCTAGTTCTCTAAAATGATTTTGTTTTGCAGGTATGCTTCAAGGCAAGCAACACCCATTGGTACTTGGATAGCGGGTGTTCGAAGCATATGACGGGAGACATAACTAAATTTACATCATTCACTCCCAAACGAAAAGGAAGCGTCACCTATGGAGACAACACTAAGGGAAGAATCCTAGGCATTGGAAATATTGGTAAGAACTCTTCCACATCCATAAGTGATGTATTGTATGTTGAAGGCCTCAAACATAATTTACTAAGCATAAGTCAATTATGTGACAAAGGATATAGAGTTTTATTTGAATCAAATTGTTGCATAATTGAGCATAAGACCAATGAGGAAATTAAGTTTGTAGGCCAAAGAATTGATAATATTTACATGATTGATATGGATAGTTTGTCTACAAATGATGAACAATGCTTCATTTCAAAAGAGGATGAAACATGGTTATGGCATAGAAGAATAGCTCATATACATGTAGACCACTTGAACAAACTTGTTTCTAAAGATTTAGTAATTGGTCTACCAAAGCTTAAATTTGAAAATAGATTTTGTGATGCATGTCAAAAGGGAAAACAAGTAAAGGCATCTTTTCAATCCAAAAACATTGTTTCTACTCAAAGGCCTTTACAACTTTTGCACATGGACTTATTTGGACCATCCAAAATCAAAAGTTTTGGAGGTAATTACTATGGTCTAGTTATAGTAGATGACTATTCAAGATATACATGGACATTGTTTCTTGCTCATAAGAATGAAGCATATCATGCATTCAAGAAACTTGCAAAGATTATCCAAAATGAGCAAAACTCAAAAATTGCATCCATTAGAACCGATCATGGGGGAGAATTTGAAAATCAATCCTTTGAAAAGTTTTGCGAAAAATATGGTATTAATCACAACTTTTCAGCTCCTAGAACTCCACAACAAAATGGAGTAGTTGAAAGAAAGAATAGATCGTTAGTGGAGCTTGCTAGAACCATGCTAAATGAAAACAATATTGCAAAACATTTTTGGGCCGATGCGGTAAACACCGCGTGTTATGTTATGAATCGATGTTTGATAAGGCCTATTTTAAAGAAAACCCCCTATGAGCTTTACAAGGGTAGAAAACCCAACATTGCATACTTTCATATTTTTGGATGTAAATGTTTTGTGCTCAACAATGGAAAGAATAATCTAGGAAAGTTTGATGCAAAATCTGATGAGGCAATATTCCTAGGATATTCTCAATCAAGTAAATCTTATAGAATCTTCAACAAACAAACAAATACTATTGAGGAATCTATTCATGTCAAATTTGATGAAAATAGCCATAACCCTCCGAGAAAGGAAGATGTTGATGATCTTGTAGGTACTTTCCAAGAAATGAATTTACAAGATAAAGAAGAAGAAGTCAACAATGATGAAGGTGCAACACAAATTGAGAGACAACAAGATTGGGTAACATTGAAGGATCATCCCTTAGACAAAATCATTGGGGAAATAACCAAAGGGGTAAGTACTCGAAACGCCATTAGAAATGCATGCAATCACTTGGCTTTTGTATCCCAAATAGAACCCAAAAATATTGATGAAGCCATTATTGATGAACATTGGATGTTGGCCATGCAAGAAGAGTTAAACCAATTTGAAAGAAATAAAGTTTGGGAACTTGTGCCAAGACCCAATGATCATCTAATAATAGGCACCAAATGGGTTTTTAGAAATAAGCTAGATGAAAATGGTATAATAACTAGGAACAAAGCTAGACTAGTTGCAAAGGGATACAACCAAGAAGAAGGAATAGACTATGAAGAAACATATGCTCCCGTAGCTAGGTTAGAAGCCATTAGATTATTGGTAGCTTTTGCATGTTGTATGGATTTCAAACTGTATCAAATGGATGTCAAAAGTGCGTTCTTAAACGGCTACATTCAAGAAGAAGTCTATGTAGATCAACCTCCCGGTTTTGAAAATCATATATTTCCAAATCATGTCTTCAAATTGAGAAAAGCCTTATATGGTTTGAAGCAAGCTCCAAGAGCTTGGTATGAAAGATTAAGCAAATTCCTTTTAGAACACAACTTTGAAAGAGGAAAGGTTGATACTACATTGTTTATAAAACGCAAACAAAATGACATCCTCTTGGTACAGATTTATGTAGATGACATAATATTTGGTGCTACTAATGAAAATCTTTGTCAAGAATTTGCCAAGATTATGCAGAATGAGTTTGAAATGTCTTTGATGGGAGAACTCACCTTCTTCCTTGGACTACAAATAAAACAAGCCATTGATGGAACGTTCATTAGCCAAACCAAATACTGTAAGGAACTACTTAAAAGGTTTGGAATGGACAAGGCAAACGAGATAGCTACACCCATGAGCACATCCTGCTATCTAGACAAAGATGAAAAGGGTAAGGACATTAAAATCACCAAATATCGAGGTATGATTGGATCCTTACTATATTTAACTGCGAGTAGACCTGATATTATGTTTGCGGTATGCATGTGTGCTAGATATCAAGCATGTCCTAAAGAATCACATTTGACTGCCGTAAAAAGAATTTTGAAATATCTTGTGGGTACTCAAAACGTTGGTTTATGGTATCCCAAAGGCGTTGAATGTAATCTTTTAGGATATTCTGATTCCGACTTTGCGGGGTGTAAGCTTGATAGAAAAAGCACCAGTGGTACATGCCATTTTCTTGGTAGTTCCCTTGTTTCTTGGCATAGCAAGAAACAAGCAAGTGTTGCTTTGTCAACAGCTGAGGCAGAATATGTAGCAGCTGGTAGTTGTTGTGCTCAAATTCTTTGGATGAGACAACAACTTCTTGATTTTGGTATTTCCTTGAATAAAGTCCCCATTAAATGTGATAATACAAGTGCCATTAACATCTCCAAGAATCCAGTAATGCACTCTAGAACCAAACACATTGAGATCAGGCATCACTTTATTAGAGATCATGTGTTAAAAGGGGATTGTGTACTTGAACATGTAGAAACCTCTAGGCAACTAGCGGATATTTTCACAAAACCCTTGGCTAGAGAGCAATTCATTCACATAAGAAGAGAGCTAGGCATTCTTGACATGTCCAATTGTGTTTGAATATTTTGATAAGAACCTTGTTGAATGGCATAATGCATGGTATATATCACATTTCATGTTTGGAACCTTGCTGTTTGATATATTTGAAGTTTTTGACTCCATAATCGATTACATGGTTTATCCCAATCGATTACTAAGCTTCTGTTTCTAAGATAATCGATTAGAACTCACCCATAATCGATTACAATCATTCTGTTTTTTAAGATAATCGATTATACATGATCCATAATCGATTATGAAGCTTCTGTTTCAAGTTCAAAACGTTTCCTCTTCTGCATAATCGATTACCACATTGCCCCAATCGATTAGGACGATTCTGTTTCTAAACTAATCGATTACCCTAAGTCTATAATCGATTACCCTCTGTATGAAACGTTTGAAATTCCCCAGAAACAGTGATCTAATCGATTACCACTTGACACGTAATCGATTAGCATGCGTTCTGATGAGTCAAAACTCCAATTTCCTAGGCTCACTCGAACAACTCCCTCTCTTAACTCACTTCACTCCTTCCAAAACTCTCTTTCCTCCTTCCTAAACCTAATTTTCAACTATAAATAACCCCTCATTCACCTTCTCATCTCACACTACCTCCTTTCTCCCAAACCTCTCAAAACTCTCTAGCACTCATCTCTCTTCATCTCCTCTTTTAGCATTTTTCACCATGTCTACCTCAAGGAATGTCAAAAGGGCTAGGTCCTCTGCTGCTCAAGCTCATAATCCCCTTGACTTCTCAAGGTTTTTCTCTTCTCCTAGAGACCTTCAGAATTTTATGAAGAATTTTTCTGAAAAGGAGATTATGACCCCTCACTACACCATAGCTGATACCTTTGACAACCCAAGCCTTACCTTCACCCAAAGCCTCAACCACTACAACCTCTTCCCCTTCCTATCCCTCAAAGAAGAAGAATACTATCCTGAGCTCATGAGAGTATTCTACTGCAACCTCCGCCTTGTCAATGGGATGGTTGAATCCAAGGTGAAAAACACCACCATCAAACTCTCCAATGCCCAGTTTGCAGAGATTTCCAAACTGCCCCTCAACAATGCTGACTTTGATGGAGGCGAACCCGAGGATGAATGGGGTTTCAATGCTCTTACTGCTCGCCAATCTTTATGGAAAGCTGACCGTCCTAGGAGCAACCACAAATTAGTTGGCCACTTGACCATGAACAACCGCCTGCTCCACTTCTTCTTGGTCAAGATGATTGTTCCCCGTGGTGGGAACTATGCTCTAGTTGAAGAGGATGATGTCCTCTTAATGTGGGCCATGCTGAACCACAAAGAAATCAATTGGGTTCAGTTGATCAAATTTCACATGCGCCATGCCAAGGACCAGCAAAAGCTCCCTTATGGTATCCTCCTCACCAAAATTTTCAAATTCTGTGGAGTAGATTTAGCAGGGGAACTCTCTGAGAAAGTGCCCCCTAGAGCTTGCATTGGCACCCATCACCTCACCAAAATGGGTCTTGTTTTCTCAAATGGAGCATGGTACTCCCGCATGGAAGGCGTTTATGCTAACATTCCCTTCCAAGCTCCTGCTGAAGAAGCACCTGCTCCTCCTCCTTCACCACCTCAACCACAAGCTGCAGCCTCTTCATCTGCCCTACAAGCTGACCCTTTTGCATCTCTCTACGCTCATCTTGATCGCCGCTTCGATCGACTTGAGAACTCCCTCCAAGAGTTTTCCATGACCGAGCAGCAACATTTTGAGATGATGCAGCAGCGTTATGAAGAGCTGGCTCATCAAATTGCAGAAATCCGCTTCTTCAACCCGGACAATTAGACTTTTTAGTTATGTTTTGCTGTTGGTTTCTGTTTGTTGCTTTTCTGCATTTTTGAATAAATTTACTTCTTGTATTTCCCATTTCTTTAAATTCAATAAAAGTATCTTACTTCAGTTCATATTATTTCTCTTCACTGCTTTAATTATTTTTTGATGATTACAAAGGGGGAGAAGAATATATGTTCATAATACTCTGATACAAAATATGGATAATTTTGAATATGCTCTGATAATATGCTCTGATAATATGGATAATAGATGCTTTGTTAACAATTTGAAAAATCTTATCTGTTTGTTAAATTCTTTTTGATAGGGGGAGAGTCATAAGATAAGAGATAATAGACAATAGATAAGTCATTGGCTGTTGAATGTGATTACTCTGCGTTTTGAAAATTGTCATCTGCTATTTGAAAAAGAGATAATGTAGCAGAGTTGTTTTTGCAAAAGGATACATTTAAAGATAAGCCTATATTATTTAAACTAACAACCCTCAAGAGATGAACATAGTTGTCATCATCAAAAAGGGGGAGAATGTGTTTGAATATGTCAACAGGTCCAAAAGATGTGCAAGGATTTTGATAATGACAAGTACTCTTGAAGAAACAATGCAAAAACAAAGACATGAAATCAGAATTGAAGTAACAGCGAAGCTAATCGATTAGGCCAGAGATGCTAATCGATTAGGATCTTTCTGTCTTGGAAGAAATTGCATCAGGTATGAAAGCTAATCGATTAAGGAGCTGACCAATCGATTAGGAAGCCACTGGAATTTAAGGTAATCGATTATACACCAGAGACTAATCGATTACAACAATCAAAAATGGAACTAAGTGCATCAGGTACGATGGCTAATCGATTATGGAAACTATACAATCGATTAGGAAGCCACTGGAATTTAAGGTAATCGATTGCAAGACATGCTAATCGATTAGGATGCTGCGAAAACAAATTAAATGCATCAGGTACAGATGCTAATCGATTAGAGGAAGTGAAATAATCGATTAGTGACTCTCTGACTTGAAGCTAATCGATTACAACGCGAGGGTGTAATCGATTACGCTAGTGGAAAAACAGATTTAAGTGGGAAACCAGGTCATGTCTCCACCATTCTTCAAATTTCCACTAACTGCAACGGCTATGATGGACAAGGGCACTCTTCAACAGCTATCTTGGGTCTATAAATTGAAGAGGAAGACAAGCACAGAAACATAACCAAGTAGCAACAATTCATAGCTCTATTTTGTGCTTTGTAAGCCTATCTCTTGCATTTTGTACTTTCAATTGTATATCCTCTCATCTTGAGAGTTAGAATTGGTTAGAGCTTTCATTTGTATATTTGCTCTATTGAGAGAGTGTATTGATTGTAAACAAACTCCAAACACACAAAGTTATTCACTCTAGGTTGAGTGGTTGTTCACTCTAGGATTGAGTGGTTACAAAGGTTGTGGACTCAACCTTTGGGATATTGTGAGATTGAGAGATTGGGTGGGTTGCCCTTATACTTGTGAGGATTGGGTTCTTGAGTGTGGGACACTAGGAAGCCGCAATTGCTCAAAGTTGTATCTCTAGTCTACAATAGTGGAAAATCCTCTAAGTGGGTTGCTTAGAGGCGAGACGTACACCGGATTGGGTGGAACTCGTTACATCGGTTTGCAAGATTCTCTTCCTTACTCTTTTACTTCCATACATTGCATATTTGTTGATTAGTATTGTTTGGTTGAGAAGAACATACTTGAACTTGCTTAATTTGCTATACTTTAGATATTGCACACCAAGTGTTTGCTAAATTGCCTCAACAATACTTACCTCTTGTAGTGCATTGCATATCATTGTTACTTGCTTTCACTTGCATAATCTCATAAACTTGGTTATAGAAATCAATTTCAAAGGCATTCCAAGCAAAAGTGTTATAACTCAATTCACCCCCCCTCTTGAGTATTGAGGCCACTTGAACAACAGTCAATGTCTTGTCTAACGGTCTTGAAGGTTTGACTAACCAACCACCTACAATGAAGTTGGGTGTTAAAACAATTACCGCTTTACACACGGATACACATGACAATATCTTAATAAAATATAATTGATAGTTCATGGAACCTATTTGATAGTGGAATTTTATAAGTGTCACCTCTAGTGAATCATATTTTCCCACCTAAAACAACTCTTTATGTATTAAGGGTTCTGTCAAATTTTTATATTTTAATATTAATATTTTAATAAATTTTTTATTTGTTTTTAATAAAAGCTTTTTACTTTTTGTCTTTTCAGCTACTTAACTCTTTTTCTTTCTTCCACTTAATGCCCACAGGTTTTAGTTTCCAAGTTTCCCTACGTGCATTCATTCCTTTATCTTCCCTTTGAAATTCAAATTCAAAATTTTTCATGAAATTGCATTTAATGGTTTGGAGTCTCAAAACATTTTTTTTGTTTCTTTCCCCAATTCTTTAATTCTCTTTTCTCATTTTTCTTTATGTTCTCTAAATTCCTCACGTGTCCCTCTCTCACAGAAGCCGTTTCCTTTATTTTTCTCTGACCCTCATTTTGATTTTCCCTCTGCTTAACGAAGAAACTACTATTACTACTCTCTCCAAAGATAATAACAAGGATGCCTCCTCATCAAGGCTTGGTCTCACAAAAATCAACCTCCTCAAGTGCTCTTCTAGACTCTAAAACTGACCTTGAAACCTCACCTAAAACCAAAAAATAAAAGCTTTCCACTCCTACTTCCCCCGAGAATGGACAACAAAGAATCTCTCATATTATTGTTGAGCGCAACTGAAGAAAGCAAATGAATGAACACTTATCTGCGATCACTCATGCCTTGCTTTTATGTCAAAAGAGTATGTATATCTTTGCATGTCTTAATTATTGTGTTGATGATCACTCTTTTTGTTCTTAATACTTTTATATTGTGTTGTGTTATGATAGCCAACCGTAAACGTACGAGGTATCGAAGTAATATGAAAGATTATCATTCTCCACAGGGATTGTGCCCAAGTACCGGTTTACTATGATTTGATTATCTAGACAAATTGGTTTAATTAAAGGAAAGCTAACTTTATATCAAACTAAAAACAAAAACAAAAAACTTAATGCCTTTCAGAATGGAAATCAAATGCTTTCTAAGAATCAATCAAAGGAAAACTCTTGGAAGTTAAAAAGATTCATATGCTAGTATCAAATTTTATGTTATTCACTTTCCCAATTATGAAATTTAGTTTCTAAGGTAGATTTTCCTAATGTAATTAGCAACCTTCTCTCAAAGCCTTACTAATGTACCTAATTCCCAAAGAACCACGTTCAATTTGTAAATTAAGTCCATTATAAGTCCATTACATTTTGTGAAAACCATTAGCCCTCAAATGGTTTGGCCTACTCTCGTAACTCAACCACAGGTTCAATTTCATGCTTTCAAACAATATATCTACTCTTGTAGCCTACATCATTTGGAATCAACTATGCTTATCTTGAAGTCTTGTAGAGGCATTAAACATTCATGAAATCAAATAGTAAACATAAATTTAATAAAGAAGAAAGATGAAAACAATCAGTTCAATACATATGCATACTATACCCTAAATCCTAATATAAGGGGTTTAGTTCAACATATAATCAATTACACAACCAAAAACTAAGAAGCACATTCCCAACATACAAGAAAAACTTAAATATAGAAACTAGGGTTCAGAAAATAGAAGACAAGCTCTCACTAACTCTTTTTAATCTTCCTCCCAATATGTAAATCCAAGTGTTCTTCGTGTTGGTCCTTGAATCTCCTCTAAAATCCCTTAAGAAATCTCTCAATTTTTCCTCCAAAAAGTTCCTAAAGCCTCTGTGTAAAAGTGTCTTCAGAAGTGCCCTAAACTGTCCCCAATATACATCCTAAAAATCAAGATTTTGAGCTTCATGGGGACAACCACGGCCAGTGGTTGCAAACCACTGGCAGTGGTTCAGGGTCTGATGGTCCAAATCTTCCAAAATGCATTATTTTCAAGGCACCCGATGACAACCACAGCCAGTGATTGTCTCTGACTTGCATTTAAATTGGCCACAGTGCCAACCATGGCCAGTGGTGGTCAATGACAGCCAATGGTTGTCACTGCCACTTGATCCTCTTCATTCTAGTGCCAACCACTGGTAGTGATTTGTTCCAACTTTGCCAGATCACATTGTTAAGGTTCCCAGAAGCTTCTACTTGCATCTAAGTTACCATTTGTCATCAACATAAACCTGAAACATCAATAACCCTGTAAAAATAGAGACACCCGAGTAATGTATGCGAAATGAAATTGAAAATCAAGGTAATCAGGAAGAAACAAAGACAAAATTGACTCAAAACTACACCTAAAAACACTCAAAAACAAGCCAACATGCACACTTATCAAATGCCCCAAACTAAAACATTGCTTGTCCTTAAGCAATCACTGTATTCATACAACCGAACAATGAAGAACAACAAAGCCAAACAAACTTGAGGAATATTATGTTTATTTATTTATTTTTGTATTTTTGAATGATTGCATAGACTACCAGAATAGGACCCAACAGAACAATCAGACCATGCTCACTAAGATTAGACTACGGGTACTCGCTCTCACTTCTTACTTAGTTTATATGCTTGTGTTTCAATCTACTCATATCACAACATGCTAGACACTACCATAAGCTTGGCAATCAACTGCAGTCTCCACAGTTATCAAGAAAACGTGCATTGGTCTAAAGGTCTTTCAAATGATTATAACGTGGCCAGGGGATTCACAACATGGGAGCGGAAACCAAGAAAAGGGGAATACAAAGGGCTTAATTCTTTGAGAAGAGCAATATCACAAGGTAAACCTTAATCAAATAACTTTTATACATTCAAAAGCTATAAGGAGTATGATTCACTTATTTTCATCATTGATTTCATTCACCATATTTTTATTTGGCTAAACATATCATTTGGTCATCTATCTTTTCCAAAAATGTTAATTTGGTCCTTTAATTATTTTTTTTGTTCACTTTGGTCCCCTATATACTTTAAAATGTTCCAAGTACGTCCTTCCGTCAAAATCTCTAAACGTCTGTTTGTTACTGTTCAACATCTTCTTCAATATAACTCATTCTCTTTCTTCGATGGCTTCTTCCATGTGGGGGAACCTAGAAAGCTTGCATTTTCCTTGCCCCATGTCCTTTAGCATGGTAAACTCATATGGATCTTTATTTAGCTATGGAAATATAGTGCATGAAGATCATGCTCCCTTGTGTGAATGCCCTGGGCGATTAAAAGATGTGATACGAATATCGAAGACACCTGCAAATTATAGATGAAGATTCTGGGGTTATGTTAAATATGTTGTAAGTGTTGGTTATCTTTTAAGGGTCAAATAGGTTTTTTATGGGTTTTAATGTGGGATTTATTTGTATTTTACAGGGTGGAAAAGGTGGAAAGAATAATGGGAGCTGTAATTTCTTCCATTGGGTATTTGATGATGTTAAGACTGAGAAAGATATGCTGATTTTGAGGCAAAGAAGTCGAATAATGGCTTTACAAAAAGATTTGAAGAAGTGACAAAGATGTCTCAAGTGGCTTGGTTTTGTTTGTGGTGTCCTATGTGTAATTATTATTATAGGGGTTTTAATGTGGTTTATGTAAGGTGTTAAGGTGGTTTATGTAGGGGTTTTAATGTGGTTGTGTCAAAGGTTTAGGATTGGGTTTGTTGCTGTAAACATGGAAGTTGTACTATAAGATTTATATCCTAGTAATGAAATTACACTATTTTAGCTTTATGTCTCAAGTTGCACTATCTCTTCATCCAGTTTGTGCTACTAGCACCAAAATGGGTCAATAATGATTACTATAACCATACCACATAACTATTGAAAGTATAAAATCAGATTCATTCAACATATATAAATTTAGTAACTTTATTGGTTGTCTAATATGTAAATTTCATGTTGTCGAATGTATAAATTAAGTGTTGTCCATATATATAAGTATAAAATTTAGTGTTGTCCAAGATTGATAAAATTCAATTTTGACAAAATATATAAATTAATTGCTGAGAATGGAAACATACAACTTGAGCTATGGATCATCATCCTAGATATAACATAGTGTTGGCCATACTCCAAAACAAACGATAATGCTAAACATAACATAGTGTTGGTCATACTCCAAAACAAGCTATCATCCAAAACATGATTACAAATGGAAATAAACTTGTCCAAACATAAAAGCTTAAAATTAGTTTTTCTTCTTCCTCTTTGGTGTTAATTTCTTGCCCCCCTTACTATAATGGTTCTTCCTTTGGGTGGAACTTGTTGGGGCTGACTTTCAGAGGGGTTTTGGGTGAAGGTTGATGTTTGGGATGATTGGGATGGTGGTGGAGTTAAAGTTGAGGGTTGGGTTTGTGAGACATTTTCTGCTTGGCTTTTTTATGGTGTCGGTTTAGAAAGACATTTGCTCTTGTTATGGCCTAGTTGTTTGCATATACTGCACTTGGAAGTTAGGCCTTTTCTTGACATGTGAATATCATTAACCTCAGCCTTGTCCTTTCTTCTTGCCTTTTTTGGTCTACCAGGTTGTTTTTGGTAAGGTGGAGGAAGTTGGTTGTTACAGCCAGTTGGTTCCCACAGGTTCTCTCCAGGTGTGGGATAAATGATTGGTTTGTATCGAGTTGTGTACTTGGCTTTAGAGTAGATTGGGGGGATGTAGTTGGCTGGTTCATCATTAACTTCTCTAATACATGCTAGTGCATGTATACAAGGTATCCCAGTGAGTATTTATTTCCTGTATAAACATTCTCACACAGCCAAGTCAACAATGAACTTGTCCCCTCCCCTCTCAAGATGCCTAGCCTCATAAATTTTATCTCCAGACCACCTGTAATGTAACAGATTTAGCTACCATATCAGCAAGTATATGATCAAATACATTTTCCTGGAATTTAGAAAATATACTGACTTCACCAGCCACATGTTTGTGAAATGCTTTTCCTTATCAATCTTTTTCATTATTCTTAGACAAACTCTGCCTCTACCCTTCACTTTTTTCTGTTGGTAGCCCATCTCTCCATCAAATATGTTTTTATTTCCTCAATCATGGTGATGATGGGTTTTCCTCTGGCAGATAATATCATAGAATTGAAGGTCTCTGACATGTTGTCACTAGTATGTCATGTAACACCCCCTTATATGCACGAGATATATGTATTGTTATTGCTTTTAAAAACTTTTAGAAATATATATATATATATATATATATCATTCCTTATTTTGTGTACACAAGGACGTACATATAAATGATTTCCTTTGAATATTGAAAGTAAACAAATGTTGTCTTTCAATATTTTTTCATAATGACAAAATAAATTTATAGAAATCATAAGTGATAAAAGATTAGACTATTATATCTGAATGATAAAGTTTATCAAAGTTTAACCCTTACTAAAACTAAATTATACCTCTACTACGACTGTGACTAATAATTTCCTAGTCCTCGAACCATAGGGTTTTGGAATCTTACTTTTTCCATGTCTCTTTACCTATCCGATTGAGGATGAGACTACTTTATCTTTTTGTAATTACATCTTTTTCATCTTGGACTGCTAGATATATATCACCATAGCATATATTTTGGACACAAATTCAAACAAGGAGTGAGAAATAGATACTTTACAGATAAGACATAAGCATAAGGTTTTCATAAACATAACAATTATACTTTCATTCACAGTCACCCATATAGAATGTCACAATCACATGAATGTCATGCAGTGCTGCTTTTAATGCTACTATCTCATTCAGTTTATACATGCGGGTTCTTAAAGTTTTAATTCGCATTGGGCCAACTAGGAATTTACATTGTTCCATAATTCTGGATAATAATAACATAAATACCTTCGTGACATATGATAAGCTTAACTGACATGGAAACACTTAGAGACTAGTCAGACTGAGAAGGTTTTTATTTGAGAAAGTATTTAACACCATGTTACCTGAAGCACCCTTTCACACCCTCTCATCCTAAGGCTCGCATTTGAACCTCCTTTAATGTATCCTCAGTTTCTATAATCCGTCCCCAGACAACATCACATCTCATGTCTCTTTAATGATTCAAGATGTATGAACTACTCGTATATTTAGTTGGTTAAGACTTTTAAAAACTCAATTATTAAATATCATAAAGGTTTACAACAATATCTCAATAAACTGTATATTTTCATAATTTCTTCTCTAAATTTTTGTCATACAGAAAATAAATTGGTACAGTTTTCAAATTTAAATATCACCAAAATTGAGTTTTCAAGCCTTAAATATCTCAAAATTTTCTCATAGAAAACTAAACATATTTACATAATCTTTCTCAAATTGAATTTTAACAAGATCGAGCTGAGAAATCTTAATTATATCAAAATATCTTTTAATTATTACATTAGGGGAAATATAAATAATTTACTTTAAAATTTACTGAAAGAAATTAATTGTTAAAATCATTAAAAAATACTTAAAACTATAAATTTTTCTTTCATTCAAGAATTAACTATCTCTACTTTTTTATAAATTAATTTTCATAAAATAGTTTCTTCTAAAATGAATATTGGATTTTTATCCTAAATATTAAAAGTAAGGTTGATGAAAATAATTTTTTTAGAAGAAATAAAAGACTAAAGTGATTATAAAATATTTTTTTCTTAGAATAAAAACTTAAAGTGTAAGGTAAGAATATTCTTACTGAGTTTTAGTTTTCCGTCATGCTTGCTATATGCTCAAACTCCATACATTACATGATCATCAATCATAACCAAATATTGTCAACCACAATTAATATCATCACTCACAATCAAACATTGTCAATCACAATTAAATATCATTAATCACAAATAAATATTATCAATTATAATTAAATCAAATAAATTAAATATTATTCATAAATATTATAATTCAAAGTTTAATAGTTATTTAGATTAATACTTAATTTCAAGTCCTTATAGTTCATTCCTCACATAGGTCTATGTAAGGCCATATAATCCAGTCATTGCATAGGTTTAGTTTAGTCCTTGGAGGTCATAATAGTCTAAGTCCTTGCATAGGTCTAGTCCAGTTCGTATAGTTATAAAAGTCAAGGTCCTTGCATAGGTATTTCAAAGTAAATTACACAAGTTACTTAATTTAAAATTTAATATAAATTTTAAGTTTAAAAGTTATTATTTTAAAATAATAATATTATTAAATTTAAAAGGAGTAGGGGACTCCTTCCATTATTTTTATGTCTTTTCATATTATATTCTTATTTCACTTCCCCTTACTTTAATTTGCTACCAAAAGTGAGTTCGCTTTGCGCATCCAAGTTTTAAAAATATTAATGCCAATTTATTTTAGTATAGGCGTAAGATAAAAGTTAAAATTACTATTTAAAATAGAAATGGTAAATAGTAATTATGTATAATAATAGTAAATAGTAAATTTTATACTATTACTATAAATAGTAATAGTAAATAGTAAATTATGAATGATAATAGTAAATAGTAAATCATAAATAATAACAGTAAATAGTAAATCATGAATGGTAAATAGTAAATTATAAATAGTAAATAGTAAATCATAAATAGTAACAGTAAATAATAGTTTATTAATTGAATAGTAATTTACTATTTATAATAGTGATTTAGTATTGATATAGTAATTTACCATTCATAATAGTAATTTAAAATAATATTATATCTAGTATAATAATAGATTTCTAAAATGATATGAAAATAAACCTAAAAAATATAAAAGAGAGTTATTCTTACCTTATAATTTTAGTAGAACCTCCTTTCATAAAAATTATTTATCTCTCTTACTCCCACCACTATCTCTCTAACACTACTATATTAAGAATATTTAATCTGAAATTGTGAATTCTTTATTAGAATTCTTTCGGTATTTATAGGCAAGAAGTTTACTGTGTATTTCATTATTTTATTATAAAAGTGCTGTGAAATTTTGAAAATTTCATTCCTAGTTACTATGCAACACTTGAAATCTTTATTCATGTATAGTGTTTTACATAGTAAATACCGGCTGAATTATTAAGCTAAATAGTAATCATTCACTCGGTATATTTTAAATATTCAAAATCAACCTTTTTCAAAATTTAACGATATTATATCAGATCTCACTAATTTTATAATAAGTAATATAAAATTTAAAATTTAAAAATTTAAAATTAATAAAAATTTGTTGTTACCTTTCTGGTCTCTTTACGGTTGGTAAAAATTAAGATTTTACTCAAACCGATCATTTTTAAATAAGTATACTTGAAATGGATTTTAAAATTTTTTTTTATAATTTAACTTCACTTTCTTGTAAATATTTTTTAATTTGAAGTAACTTTATATGAATTTAAAATTATCTAAAATATATTATTTTATTAAAATATTTTCAAAATTTCTAAAACTTCTAGAAAATCATAAATAATATATAGATTAAAAAGTTCTAAAGAATCATAATCTAATTCCTTCAAAATTTTATTTTAAAATTCTAATAAGAGTTAAATCATAAATATGTAAAAACATAAACATAAAATAAAAGTTGTGAATAATAAAGATATTCAAAATTCTTAATAGAATTTTCTTAATCAATGAATACTAATTAAATCATTTTAAAATCCTCATTCAAAATACATATATATTTTTATTTATTATTATTATTATTATTATTTTAACAAAATAATTAAATATAAGTACCAAAATTTTATAAAAATATTAATTAGTTAATAATCAAGTAACTAATAATAAGTGTTTTTTCATTAAAGAGATATTATCTATTTTCTATTTGAGTAAAAAATAGGATGTTACATGTCACACTTTGCATTATAAGAAAATCTGAATTTGCTCTAGTGTCTGGGTGGCAACAGAATCAACTCGTTGTAAGCATCCTCTTTGACAACCCTTATTTCAAGCATCTGTTTCTCCAGGGCAAGGGTATATGTAGACTTGGCAGCTTTCTCAACTGCTTCCCTGGATGCCCTTTCCTAAAGTTGTTATACAAGTGTCTTACACAGAATCTCTACTCAACACCAGTTATAAGTTCCTCCAGAGTATGTTTTAGACCCTTGCACATTACAAAATAAACATTTCAGACCCTGTACATTGCACCTAAAATAGAACACAACTGTTGTCTGTGTTAGGTGATTAAAATGAAACAACTAAACCCAACAAGGACCAATATGAAATCACTAATGGCATATAAGGGACCAAAATGAAACTTTTACCTTCTGCTGGTCTGATATGAAGGTGACCTCCTTGCAAAGCTCAGCTCCACCTAAATCCCCCACCAGCAGCTCTAGGAACCACCTTCATGAATCTGTGTTCTCACATTCAACAATAACAATGACAATATGAAGCATTTGGTCATTTGGGTCTCTTCCAACTGCAGCTAATAGTTGTCCACCATATGGTCCTTTAGGAAGCAACCATCTAAACCTATGATGGGTCTGCATTGTTTGAAGCTTTTTTTGCATGCATTCAGGCAAACATACAACCTGTGGAACAGAGTATCTTCCCCCTACAACTGCACATCCAACTTCACTGTGGAACCTAGGTTAGAAGTCAGCAGTGCTTAGGTATAGTCCCATAGCTTTGGAAACTAGTCTTTGAAATCCCCATCAACAAGTTTAGTTACAACCCTCCTAGCCCTGTATGCCTTTGTCCTAGAAATTTTTACACTCCAACTCTCCTGTGCTCTCTCACATATGTCCTCTAATCTCAGTTTGTGATTCTCCCCCACCCCACTGAACATCTCTTTCGATAGCCACTTTGAACTTAACAACTTGATTGAGTGTGCCCTACCACAACTGTGCTCATCAATTATACTCTTCCTCATATGGAAACTTACCACAATAAGCATACCATTCACACTCTTCCATACATCTAACCCTCACCCTATTTTTATCATTTTTTTCAAACTTCAAATCTTTCCCATTATGGACAACATAAGCCACCACAACCTCTTTGAATTCTAGTTTGCTTACAAATATAATGCTTTTTTCCCATTTATAATCCTCTATCGACTCGAGCATCCTAAACAAAGGGTACTTATCACCCTCACTTCCATCATCACTTTTACTATCACCTGAACACAGCTCATCTGACTCATTATTCTACTTAGAGTCCACCTTCCGTTTAGTTTTCCTAATTTTAGGTCCTTCTCTAGAACCTTCTCCTTTTTTATAAGTCCTTGGATTTACAGTCTTAGGAATTTTCTTCCTTTTTTTACTTTTCTTTGCAACCTTAGCCACATCACCCTCATCCATATCACCACCCAAAGCCTCAAATAAATCATCCTGATCAACACCCTCATCATCTGAATCCTCAAATTGAATATCCAAGGGACTATCATTCTTTTCTTATTCTTCTTCAATGTTGTCTTCCTCTTGCATATCCTTCCTCTTCACATCCTTCTCCTTAACATGTGTGTCTTCACCCTGTACAGAGCCAGCACCATGCACAGTCTCTTCCCCATGAACACCAGCATCTTTATCACATTCTACCTGAACACTGTCACCTTTATCACAGTGCCAACCACGGCCAGTGGTCCGTGGTTGTTACTGCCACTTGATCCTCTTCATTCCAGTGCCAACCACTAGCAGTGGTTGCGACCACTGGCAATGGTTTATTCCAACTTTGCCAGATCACATTGTTAAGGGTCTTAAAAGCTTCTACTTGCACCCAAGTTTCCATTTCTCATCAAAATAAACCTGAAACATCAATAAACCTGTAAAAATAGAGACAACCGAGTAATATATGTGGAATAAAATTAAAAATCAAGGGAATCGGGAGGAAACAAAGAAAAAATTGACTCTCTTTTTTTCCTCATATTCTCTTCTATTTCTGATGTAGTTGTATCTTGTGTATTTATAAGTGCTTTGTTTCTGCCTTTTTTTCTCACATTCGAAGTTGAAGAAGGAAAAGGGAAACCTAAATTAATCTTTGATTTCGTTAACCATATGATGTAGACAATGGAAAGATTAAGGTCGCAAGAGACTGGCATATTCAAGAAGAAGCCATATGATATAATGCAGATTTTTAAGGTAATACATGTTCTAATGGTCTTTTGAAATGTTGATGGTTTTTTACTATGTTGAAATCTGACAAATTTATCCATTTAAATTGGAATCCAACAAATTTTGTCTTAACAAATCAATTTAAAGGAGATTAATATATATACACCTAGTTCTTTGCTTTTATTATTTGCCCTATTTAGTTTGTATAGCAAAATACTATAGTTTCTTTACATAACGTCACATCATTTTGTGGCTGAATTTAACATTCATGATCCGTTGCATGAGGTCCTTTCCCATTTCTTTGTATTTAAAATTCCAGAATATATGTATGTGCTCTTTAAATCTTATTTCTAATGTAGTTTAGTGTCATATGGTCTGCTGTATATCCTTTATTGTTATTTTGAATGAAGTGACAAGCTTATGTTGATTCTGATAAAGTGGTAGAAGCTGAGCATGAATATAAAAAGGAAAGTTTGCTTATGTATTAGTCTCCATTGATGAAAAATCATATATTAACTGTTTGCCTTTACATTGATTTGATTTTGGTTGGATTTTCATTATGATAAGAATTTAGAGCTTAATCTTATATTGTACTTTACAGGATCTGAAAATTGTGTTTCCAAATCTTGAGCCAGTTGGTCTTGATCTTCTTTTGGTAAGTGGAACATCACATCATATATAATACTTTTTTAAGAAATACAAAAGTGCTGATAAAAAGGGATAATACAAAAGTTAACTATTTTAATATTATGATGATAAAATATAAAGAAAGTTATACCACTTACATGTTTCATCAATTATAAGAGGATAAAGTATATTTTGTTATGTTGAAAAATTGGATAAAGCACAATTATTAGATGGTCTCACGAGGTTCTACATGATCACAACCTATATTTGGCAAAACAACATAGTTATATTTTGAAATATCTCATTATGTGGAATTACGAAAGATTAGCATTCAAAATGGAGATATTAGGTCTTCAAGGAACTTCATTAGCCTTAAATGATTCAACCACTTTTGAACTTAAAGGATAACAGGAGGGGGAAGGATTATCTTTTGTTTTCTTAATACTACCTTTGTCGTTGATTACAAACAAAAAATAACTAACTCACAAATTAAGAAAAAATAAATAACCTTATTTAATATTATTGATTTCATATAAAAAAGCATATTTTTTCTATAATACTAGTTATTAGAATTTGGTAAATGACTTTACTTTCTTCATAGAAATTTAAACTATGTATTATATAAGAGTGTTCTAAGAATGCTATTTATTAAATGATCTAGAGAACAGTTAGATTTGTTTATATTTTTTTTGCTTATGTTCAAGGGCAGGGGTAGTACTGGCTAGCTCATCTTATCTAATATTTAGTCCTTCCCTCTTATGGCACCAAGCAGCTTTACATATCACTTTGATAGTGGAATTATTTGGAACAATGTGTCGTAGTATTTGATTTATCATATATATTGATAGATCCCGTGACATTTGAATTTATTTCATTCATGTCACTTTTCAATGCTCTATATATCAATCCATACTTTTTTGTATTTGAGTTTTTTGAATGATTTGATTATACAAATATGCCAAAGATCTATGTCCTTCTACAAAGTTGTTTTCATTGATTTTTTTGGTCTTTACTTCAGTGCATTTCTGTTGTGTTCCAGAGTATGCTTTGCTTGGATCCCGTTAGTCCTTAAATTTACTGTTATTTTCTTAATAAAAAGTGTTAAAATTAATAAAAATTAGTTTAAATTATAATAAATTTAGCTTTTAATTGTAATAAATAAAAACTATTAAATTTTAACTTATATGATTTATTTTCTCTAGTTTTGCAAAACTAAAGATTTAAAGAGAAAATTTATTCATATCTAAAAGGCCGACGCGTAGCATCAACCCCACGTATAGTTTTGGTGCTGACGATACACGTCAGACCCACGCGTAGCATCAGAGGCTACGTGGACTCCACTTATAGGTGGCAATACACTCAGCCAAATGGCCAAATAATGCCTAATCCACTTTCAACAAATGCCAAACTCAAAGTGGGGGACAAGTGGAAGCATGTCTGTAGATCATTAGCAATTAAAAATTACTAATCATGGCCAGAAATTAAGCAATTTAATGGAGGTTGAGTAGGAGGTCTAATGTGTAGCGCCAGCCTCACGTGTAGCGTCAGGACCTCTGCTCAACCCTATAAATAAGGCTATTTCCCATCATTTCATGGCATCCCATTCCATTCTTTATTCTTCTCTTCACACTCTGCGAATTCAGATTTCTTTTGAGTGTGTATTTTAGAATAGTTTTCATATACTTGAGAGCATTGTGTTATATCATGTTCTTTCCGTATCGTGAAAGTTTACCAAGTGTTTATGATGTCATCAACTGTAAGTTGTGTTTCTACTTTCACCATGTGTAACTAATATATTTCACCATGTTTATGATTCAAGTTTCATGTTAATATTTCAATCTTTTTTTAGTATAAACTTCAAACGGGAGAATAATTTTCATGGATATTAAAAACCTCTTTTAACGGAAGTAAAAGTTGAAGTATCTTTAATTTACCAATTACTAGGGATAGAGTTAGTAATTATTGTTGTGTTAAGGTCAGGACTTAAAGCAAGTTTTTACCGAGAAAATATCTTAGGGATCAGACTTTTTGGTAACTATTTATAATTTATATCATAAGGGATAAGGTATAATGGTTTTAAGCTGCAATGATATGAACTTAATGATTAAACATGCATGTCTATGATTATTTTAACATGTCTTAGAGCGGGGATTCTAATTCTAACATAGTCTGTGTGTTTCTGAAGTATTGGATTTGTTCAGAAATGCTACTCAAAAGTTATTTTTAGATAATTTTATAATCTTTTACCCAATGAACAAATCAATCTCTAAATCTGTGAATATTAAGCAAATTGTGAATAAATCATTCTTTTGTTAATAAGTTTTGACACTTTTAACATAGCAAATAAGAATTACTATGACTATTGAAAGCATTCAAGGACATTAAATTTGTATCATGATTTCTTATCATGAATGTTGAGATATCTATATTAGTATGTAGCATTTGTTATGGATTTTGACTCTCTTAAATGTCTGTCATCCTTGCTATTTTCTTTAATGTTAATTACCCAATTGTTAACATTGGATATAACAATGTTAATTACCTTAATTGTTAATATTGGATATAGCAATGTTAATTACCCAATTGTTAACATTGCATATAGCAAGCTAATGTTTTCTTTGAAACCATTACCCCTTTTATATTTAAATAGTTAGTTTAGTTTTTGTTTGTGATTATATTTCTTAGAAAATATTTCTATCCTTAAATTTGTGATCTAATTCCAGTGGGGAGAGTATGGAGAATGCTTTATGAGCATGTTGCAAAGGTATCAAGATTAGGAAAATTCTTATTCATAGAGAAGGTGACAATGGCCAACAGGTTTGTCATCTCCCTATACGTCTGTTTGGCAATTCCGTTTTAGTTTCCCTTCATGATCACTTACTTATTTTTTTATCATCGAGCATATGATATATGAGAAGTTGCCGAATGATATCTTAGATAGACATGTGTTACCATTGGATCCTATCTTAGGCACAAGATTATCATTCTCATAATGTTTTTTATACGGTGGTTTTTTTGTTACTGATGATTTTATTATAGCATGCTAATTGTCGCGACCAACCATTTCGAAAAACGAAACGGTTAAAACAAAACAGGGAGTCACCACCAACATTTTTATCCACAGGAAAAACATTGGGAAAAAACTTTAACAAAGCACTAGTTAAAAAAAGTAAGATTCAAGTTCGGGAGTCGGTTACGAGTAGGGAAGGTATTAGCACCCTACATCGCCTGTCAAAAATAGTACCAAGATTAAAAATACGCAACATAAATAGCCTTACAAAAGATGTTTTATTTCTTCCTTTTTATTATTATACTTTGTAAAAAAATGAAGGGAACAAACTGAACAAACATGAAGTGTTGAAGCAAGGTCAACAGGACGTCTCGTCCAAATTAACCTCGACTTCGGTATAAAACAGGAAAAGAGAAGAATGCTAACAAGACATCGCGTCGAAATTAGTCATCCTTTTAATAAAAAATACTGGGTCAGAAACGAGAAGGGGATAAACGGGACGTCTCGTCCTAAGTATCCCTTTCCTTATGAATCATGGTGATGGTCAACCAAAAATGGGGGAAAATCAACAAGACGTCACGTCTAAATTGATTTTCGTGGAAGTGATAAGAACGAAATAGTTACAAAAAAACGTAAAAATGAAAAAGGAAGGATGGACCCGACAGGAGTTAAGTCCTGCTCCTACGTATTCTCGAGTTATCGAGAAATCAGGGTTACGTAGTTCTTGAGGATGATTTTTTTTAAGAAAAAAAAACTAGGAGGTTAATTGTGGATGATGTCCTTGGGAAAGACTCATACAAGGCGAAGTTCTAAGGAAATTGTGTAGACAGAAGTACTCCCGTACGACACTGGCTAAAAACAAATTTTGTACTTTGAATTTAAGAGAACACACGAAAAATACTTATTTCTTTTTGTTATTACTGGCTATAAAGCAAAATGAAGGAAATTTAATAGAATAGACTTAAACAAAGGAACAGAACCAAAAATTGCAAATCTGACAGGAAAATAAACAATAAAAAAATGAGAAAACAGACAGAATAGAACCGGTGTAGTAGTGATACGAGAGGTCGGAGTTCAGCTGGGGAACGGTGTGGGATTGAGCAGCAACAACCGTAGTGATGCTGGTGTAGCTGTGGAGCTGACAGTATGTCGTCGGTGTAGGGTTTAGTGAAGGGACCTAAGGTTCGGTATAAGAGCCGGTATGGACCTGATGAAGTTTAGGGGTTCTGGACGGTATCTGGAAAAAGGGGTTCACTGCACTGGGTCGAAAACGGTGTCCAAACTACAGTATTTGGGGCAATTTTCTGAGATTCGATGTACTGGAGATTGGACTAACTGCTTGGGATCCTTTTGAATACCGGAGCAAGTTTTCTGGGGGGGTCTTGAATGTCTAAAGTGTTGACCAGAGGTTCAGGGATTTGAAGATCGGAGCAAGTTTCCAGGGGAATTTCTGTACTCAGAGTGTCGACCCTTGTGCCTCTTTAGCTGAGGCATTTATAGAGGCCCAAGGTGCTGGCTGAGTGCTTTGACAGCTCAAACATCCACTCACCTATGTGCACAGTGGAGCCATCCTGGCCACTAACAGGTTGTGGGGAGCAACTAACAGGTTGTGAGGAACAGCGGCTGGTGGGGAAGTTTCAATTATTTCCATTTTCGTCCCTTGTCTGCCATTCCCAAGATTCGAGGGTCTGCTTGGAGGTGCGATTCCAAGTCACAGCATGGGCAACCGAACTTGCCAATCCGATGTCAAGTACATGAGAACTAAGACATCAGATCATTGGGGACACCGGATCAACAGACGGTGTCTTTAATGTCAAACCGGTGTTATAAATTCCATAGTCATGAACCGATATCCCTTTGCTGGACATCGGACGATGTCCCCTTTCAAAGGCCTGAACCGATGTTCTTTTCTTGGCCTCTAATTCGGTGTTATTTCTTGCAGACAGGGTCAATTTGATTCAACACTGGCCGGACTGAAATAGGTGTTCACACTAATTGTTAACATTGCATATAGCAAGCTAATGTTTTCCTTGAAACCATTACCCTTTTTATATTTAAATAGTTAGTTTAGTTTTTGTTTGTGAATATATTTCTTAGAAAATACTTCTATCCTACAAATGTATCAAGATTGTGAAAATTCTTATTTACAGAGAAGGTGACAATGGCCAACAGGTTTGTCATTAAAAAACAAGTAGGTATGATTAAATCCTTTATGAACTATGCTTGATGTTTATCTTTTGTTTTAAAGCCCACTTGTGTTCTTTTGCATTTTGTGATTTTTAGTTATGATTGGAACCATGTTTGATGTTTGTTTCTTGCACTTGGTCGATTGATTGAGATGTTTAACTTCGTGGGGTGTTCATATGTGTCCAAGAATGTGGCATTTAGAATTAATTTCTTTTGAGCACACTAAGTGTTTGATGAAATGCCAAAGAGAAATAATTCATGAATTGTTGCATGGTCTGAATATGCATTTGGTCTAGTACATCTTTCATGGTATCCACTTGTTCATATATGTATAATTCTCATAAATATCATCAACGAGTGACAATATATATGTGTTATATCACTTATTTGATGCAAAATTTTGAATTTTGTATTCAATGTATTTTAACCATTTTTATATGGTTTTAATAGCCCATTTTCGAATCTCGCATCAATTACCATGGCATCCAAGGCACAAAAGATTTTCTTAAAGAAAAGGAAGGCTAAAGGTAAGTCTTCTAACTACTCTAAAAGTAATACAAGTTTATCTCCGTAACCAGTCAGGTCAATTTATTTATATATATAGAGACTTTGCTTGATTAGTATAATTTGTCTTCATTAGATACATTTAAAAATAAGTTTATTTCTCTTTATAACATTTTAATTTTATTTAGGTAGAGGAGACCTACACAATTAACGATGTTGTCTTGCCTTCAAAAGGTAGAAAGCACTTCATAGTGAACATTAACCCCGGGTATGAAAATTTAGAAAGAGGATTTCAAAAAACTTCTCTCGAGAAAACATAATAAGTATTTCTTAAGTGGATGTTTCCAAAGTAAGGACACCAACGGTAATGTTGTATTTTGTTACGATTAAGCATTGCTGTTGGAAGACGAAATAAAATCGGGAAAAGTTAAGGTTGTGGACGCACAAAGGAAAGTTAGCTCCACCTATTTGAACTATATCAAGGATATCATCACGGGGCTACAATTCAAGGATACGAAATCATATCGTGGATCATTAGACGATCTAAATGCCTTGGTTATCACTTCTCCCGATAAAAAGGAAATTAGACTTTCTATGTTTGAGCATAAAAGAGGGAGGTTGAGTAGAGAAAAGAGAGAAAGGTTGATCAAAATTGACTTGGAGGAATACCATCATAATAAGGAAGGGACATACCATCTATCGCTCCATGAATTTGTCCAAGTCAATTTTGGAGAATACCATCAACCTCTGAGTTTGTTCAAGTCAATTTTGATCAACATTTCTCTCTTTTCTCTACTCAACCTCTCTCTTTCATGCTCAAACTTAGAAAGTTTAATTTTCTTTCTATCGGGATTAGTGATAAACAAGGCATTTGGATCGTCTAATGATCCATGATATTTCATATCCTTGAATAAAAATTGTAGCACTGTGATGACATCCTTGATATAGTTCAAATATGTGGAACTAACTTTCCTTTGTTAACTTTTTTAAATTTTATTTCTTCTTCCAACAGCAATGCTTAATCGTATTATAATACAACATTATCGTTGGTGTCCTTACTTTGGAAACATCCACTTAAGAAATACCTATTATGTTTCGCCGAGAGAAGTTTTCTGAAACCCTCTTTCTAAATTTTACAAATTTTCATACCTGGGGTTAAATATAAAATATTCAAATATTTATAAATTATAAATTGTTATTTAATTTATAAACAAATATGGCATCAACATGATCCATAAAAATAGTTTTCTGCTCAGATTCTGAAGCGTCCTTGTTCTTAGATGCAGAATCCAAATTAAAATTAATTTGTAAAAAAAAATTGATGGAAGTTAAAATAGGTTAATCTGTAGCAAAGTGTTAAACATACAATAAGATTGCAAAAAAAACACCAAAGAAAGAAATTACCAGTCACTGCCCATGTGATGGCGCTTTTGTTTTATTTCATTGGCAGAATACATTGCGTCTGTAACGGAAAAATAGCTAAGCATAGGAAAAATCATACAAGTACTTAAAATCCATATATACAAACAAGGCACTTACATAAGGGATTTCAACTGGAGTAATTCTAACATGTTACTAGAGTTCATATTTATAATTTTAACACGCTACAGACAAAGCTAAATTTATGTGAAAGACCCTGAGCCTCAAAGCTAACACCAAATTCCACATTACATTCTTAACCACTAGAACACCAAAAAAACATTAGCGTCCTATTCATTCCTAAGCCTGGTGAATTACACTGATTAATTAAATAATGCAACAAAAAAAATGCATAAAAATTGATGACTTATACTAGTGTTAAAGATTGTAATGTGGAATTTGGTGTTAACTTTAAGGCTCAGGGTCTTTCACATAAATTTAGTTTTGTAGGTAGCGTGTTAGAATTATAAATATGAACTCTAATAACATGTTAGAATTACCCCAGTTGAAATCCCGTAAGTAAGTGTCTTGTTTGTATAAATGGATTTTAAGTACTTGTATGTTTTTTCACTCACAGATGTAATGTATTCTACCAATGAAAAAAACGGAAGCGCCATCACATGAGCAGTGACTGGTAATTTCTTTCTTTGGTTTTTTTTAAATCTTATTGTATGTTTAACACTTTGTTACAGATTAATCTCTTTTAACTTCCATCATTTTTTTCTTACAAAATTTTAATTAGGATTCTACATTTAGGAACAAGGACGCTCCAGAATCTGAGCAGAATATTATTTTTGTAGATCAGGTTGATGTCATATTTGTTTATAAATTAAATAACAATATGTAATTTATAAATATTTGAATATGTCATATTTTTTTGATGATTGTGTATTTCTTCTGTTGTAACCATAGGTGTCCTTAAAAGTAATACAAGTTTTTCTCTGTAACCAGCCAGGTCAGTATATATATATATATATATATATATATATATATATATATATAGACTTTGCTTGATTAGTATAATTTGTCTTCATTAGATACATTCAAAAATAAATTTATTTCTCTTTATATAACATTTTAATTTTATTTAGGTAGAGGAGACCTACACAATTAACGATGTTGCCTTGCCTTCAAAAGGTAGAAAGCACTTCATAATGAAGGTTAACCCCGGGTATGAAAATTTAGAAAGAGGATTTCAAAAAACTTCTCTCGAGAAAACATAATGAGTATTTCTTAAGTGGATGTTTCCAAAGTAAGGACACCAACAGTAATGTTGTATTTTGTTACGATTAAGCATTGGTGTTGGAAGAAGAAATAAAATCGGGAAAAGTTAAGGTTGCGGACGCACAAAGGAAAGTTAGTTCCACCAATTTGAACTATATCAAGGATATCATCACGGAGCTACAATTCAAGGATACGAAATCATATCGTGTATCATTAGAAGATCCAAATGCCTTGGTTATCACTTCTCCCGATAAAAAGGAAATTAGACTTTCTATGTTTGAGCATAAAAGAGAGAGGTTGAGTAGAGAAGAGAAAAAAATTGATCAAAATTGACTTAGAGAATACCATCATAATGAGGAAGGGACATACCATCTATCACTCCATGAATTTGTCCAAGTCAATTTTGGAGAATACCATCAACCTCTATGAGTTTGTCCAAGTCAATTTTGATCAATCTCTCTCTTTTTTCTACTCAACCTCCCTCTTTCATGCTCAAACTTAGAAAGTTTAATTTTCTTTCTATCGGGATTAGTGATAAACAAGGCATTTGGATCGTCTAATGATCCATGATATTTCATATCTTTGAATAAAAATTGTAGCCCTATGATGACATCCTTGATATAGTTCAAATAGGTGGAGCTAACTTTCCTTTGTTAACTTTTTCAAATTTTATTTCTTCTTCCAAGAGCAATGCTTAATCGTAGTATAATACAACATTACCGTTGGTGTCCTTACTTTGAAAACATCCACTTAAGAAATACCTATTATGTTTCGCCGAGAGAAGTTTTCTAAAACCTTCTTTCTAAATTTTCATACCCGGGGTTAACTTTCACTATGAAGTGTTTTCTACCTTTTGAAGGCAAGGCAACATCGTTAATTGTGTAGATCTCCTCTACCTAAATAAAATTAAAATGTTATAAAGAGAAATAAACCTATTTTTAAATGTATCTAATGAAGACAAATTATACTAATCAAGCAAAGTCCATATATATAGATAAACTAACCTGGCTGGTTACAGAGATAAACTTGTAAACATTTTTATTTATTACTTTTAAGGACACCTACGGTTACAACAGAAGAAATACACAATCATCAAAAAAATATAAAATATTCAAATATTTATAAATTACAAATTGTTATTTAATTTATAAACAAATATGGCATCAACATGATCCATAAAAATAGTTTTCCGCTCAGATTCTGAAGCGTCCTTGTTCTTAGATGCAGAATCCAAATTAAAATTAATTTGTAAAAAAAATTGATGGAAGTTAAAATAGGTTAATCTGTAGCAAAGTGTTAAAGATACAATAAGATTGCAAAAAAAACACCAAAGAAAGAAATTACCAGTCACCGCCCATGTGATGGCGCTTCCGTTTTATTTCATTGGCAGAATACATTGCGTCTGTAACGGAAAAATAGCTAAGCATAGGAAAAATCGTACAAGTACTTAAAATCCATATATACAAACAAGGCACTTACATAAGGGATTTCAACTGGAGTAATTCTAACATGTTACTAGAGTTCATATTTATAATTTTAACTCGCTACAGACAAAGCTAAATTTATGTGAAAGACCCTGAGCCTCAAAGCTAACACCAAATTCCACATTACATTCTTAACCACTAGAACACCAAAAAAACATTAGCGTCCTATTCATTCCTAAGCCTGGTGAATTACACTGATTAATTAAATAATGCAACAAAAAAAATGCATAAAAATTGATGACTTATACTAGTGTTAAAGAATGTAATGTGGAATTTGGTGTTAACTTTAAGGCTCAGGGTCTTTCACATAAATTTAGTTTTGTAGGTAGCGTGTTAGAATTATAAATATGAACTCTAATAACATGTTAGAATTACCCCAGTTGAAATCCCGTAAGTAAGTGTCTTGTTTGTATATATGGATTTTAAGTACTTGTATGTTTTTTCACTCACAGATGCAATGTATTCTACCAATGAAAAAAACGGAAGCGCCATCACATGGGCAGTGACTGGTAATTTCTTTCTTTGGTTTTTTTTAAATCTTATTGTATGTTTAACACTTTGTTACATATTAACCTCTTTTAACTTCCATCATTTTTTTCTTACAAAATTTTAATTAAGATTCTACATTTAGGAACAAGGACGCTCCAGAATCTGAGCAGAATATTATTTTTGTAGATCAGGTTGATGTCATATTTGTTTATAAATTAAATAACAATATGTAATTTATAAATATTTGAATATGTCATATTTTTTTGATGATTGTACATTTCTTCTGTTGTAACCATATGTGTCCTTAAAAGTAATACAAGTTTTTCTCTATATATATATATATATATAGACTTTGCTTGATTAGTATAATTTGTCTTCATTAGATACATTCAAAAATAAATTTATTTTTTTATATAACATTTTAATTTTATTTAGGTAGAGGAGACCTACACAATTAACGATGTTGCCTTGCCTTCAAAAGGTAGAAAGCACTTCATAATGAAGGTTAACCCCGGGTATGAAAATTTAGAAAGAGGATTTCAAAAAACTTCTCTCGAGAAAACATAATAAGTATTTCTTAAGTGGATGTTTCCAAAGTAAGGACACCAACGGTAATGTTGTATTCTGTTACGATTAAGCATTGGTGTTGGAAAAAGAAATAAAATCGGGAAAAGTTAAGGTTGTGGACGCACAAAGGAAAGTTAGCTCCACCAATTTGAACTATATCAAGGATATCATCACGGAGCTACAATTCAAGGATACGAAATCATATCGTGTATCATTAGACGACCCAAATGCCTTAGTTATCACTTCTCCCGATAAAAAGGAAATTAGACTTTCTATGTTTGAGCATAAAAGAGGGAGGTTGAGTAGAGAAGAGAAAAAGGTTGATCAAAATTGACTTGGAGAATACCATCATAATAAGGAAGGGACATACCATCTATCGCTCCATGAATTTGTCCAAGTCAATTTTGGAGAATACCATCAACCTCTATGAGTTTGTCCAAGTCAATTTTGATCAATCTTTCTCTCTTTTTTCTACTCAACCTCCCTCTTTCATGCTAAAACTTAAAAAGTTTAATTTTCTTTCTATCGGGATTAGTGATAAACAAGGCATTTGGATCCTCTAATGATCCATGATATTTCATATCCTTGAATAAAAATTGTAGCCCTGTGATGACATCCTTGATATAGTTCAAATAGGTAGAGCTAACTTTCCTTTCTTAACTTTTTCAAATTTTATTTCTTCTTCCAAGAGCAATGCTTAATCGTAGTATAATACAACATTACCGTTAGTGTCCTTACTTTGGAAACATCCACTTAAGAAATACCTATTATGTTTCACCGAGAGAAGTTTTCTGAAACCCTCTTTCTAAATTTTACCCGAGATTAACTTTCACTATGAAGTGTTTTCTACCTTTTGAAGACAAGACAACATCGTTAATTGTGTAGATCTCCTCTACCTAAATAAAATTAAAATGTTATAAAGAGAAATAAACCTATTTTTAAATGTATCTAATGAAGACAAATTATACTAATCAAGCAAAGTCTATATATATAGATAAACTGACCTGGCTGGTTACAGAGATAAACTTGTAAACACTTTTATCTATTACTTTTAAGGACACCTACGGTTACAACTGAAGAAATACACAATCATCAAAAAAATATGAAATATTTATAAATTACATATTGTTATTTAATTTATAAACAAATATGGCATCAACATGATCCACAAAAATAGTTTTCTTCTCAGATTCTGGAGCGTCCTTGTTCTTAGATGCAGAATCCAAATTAAAATTAATTTGTAAGAAAAAATTGATGAAAGTTAAAATAGGTTAATCTGTAGCAAAGTGTTAAGCATACAATAAGATTGCAAAAAAAAACACCAAAGAAAGATAAATTACCAGTCACTGCCCATGTGATGGCGCTTCCGTTTTTTTTCATTGACAGAATACATTACGTCTGTGACAAGGAAAGATAGCTAAGCATAGGAAAAATAAGTACTTAAAATCCATATATACAAACAACACACTTACATAAGGGATTTCAACTGGAGTAATTCTAACATGTTACTAGAGTTCATATTTATAATTTTAACACGCTACCTACAAAGCTACTAGAGTTCATATTTATAATTTTAACACGCTACATACAAAGCCAAATTTATGTGAAAGACCCTGAGCCTCAAAGTTAACACCAAATTCCACATTACATTCTTAACCACTAGAACACCAAAAAAACATTAGTGTCCTATTCATTCCTAAGCCTGGTGAATTACACTGATTAATTAAATAATGCAACAAAAAAGATGCATAAAAATTGATATCTTATACTAGTGGTTAAGAATGTAATGTGAAATTTGGTGTTAGCTTTGAGGCTCAGGGTCTTTCACATAAATTTAGTTTTGTAGGTAACGTGTTAGAATTATAAATATGAACTCTAATAACATGTTAGAATTACCCCAGTTGAAATCCCGTATGTAAGTGTCTTGTTTGTATATATGGATTTTAAGTACTTGTATGTTTTTTCACTCACAGACGCAATGTATTCTACCAATAAAAAAACGGAAGCGCCATCACATGGGCAGTGACTGGTAATTTCTCTTTCTTTGTTTTTTTTTTAAATCTTATTGTATGTTCAACACTTTGTTACAGATTAACCTCTTTTAACTTCCATCATTTTTTTCTTACAAATTAATTTTAATTAGGATTCTACATTTAGGAACAAGAACGCTCTAGAATCTAAGCAGAAAATTATTTCTGTGGATCAGGTTGATGCCATATTTGTTTATAAATTAAATAACAATATGTAATTTATAAATATTTGAATATTTCATATTTTTTTGATGATTATGTATTTCTTCTGTTGTAACCGTAGGTGTCCTTAAAAGTAATAGATAAAAATGTTTACAAGTTTATCTCTGTAACCAGCCAGGTCAGTTTATCTATATATATATATATATATATATATATATATATATATATAGACTTTGTTTGATTAGTATAATTTGTCTTCATTAGATATATTTAAAAATAGGTTTATTTTTCTTTAGGTAGAGGAGACCTACACAATTAACGATGTTGCCTTGCCTTCAAAAGGTAGAAAGCACTTTATAGTGAAGGTTAACCCTAGGTATAAAAATTTAGAAAAAGGATTTCAAAAAACTTCTCTTGAGAAAACATAATAAGTATTTCTTAAGTGAATGTTTCCAAAGTAAGGACGTCAACGGTAATATTGTATTTTGTTACGATTAAACATTGCTGTTGGAAGAATAAATAAAATCGGAAAAAGTTAGGGTTGTGGACGCACAAAGGAAAGTTAGCTCCACCTATTTGAACTATATGAAGGATATCATCACGGGGCTACAATTCAAGGATACAAAATCATATCGTGGATCATTAGACAATCCAAATGCATTGGTTATCACTTCTCCCGATAAAAAGGAAATTAGACTTTCTATGTTTGAGCATAAAAGAGAGAGGTTGAGTAGAGAAAAGAGAGAAAAGTTGATCAAAATTGACTTGGAAACCATCATAATAAGGAAGGGACATACCATCTATCGCTCCATGAATTTGTCCAAGTCAATTTTGGAAAATACCATCAACCTCTATGAGTTTGTCCAAGTCAATTTTGATCAACTTTTCTCTCTTTTCTCTACTCAATCTCCCTCTTTCATGCTCAAACTTAGAAAGTTTAATTTTCTTTCTATCGGGAGAAGTGATAAACAAGACATTTGAATCGTCTAATGATCCATGATATTTAATATCCTTGAATAAAAATTGTAGCCGCGTGATGACATCCTTGATATAGTTCAAATAGGTGGAGCTGACTTTCCTTTGTTAACTTTTCCAGATTTTATTTCTTTTTCCAACAGCAATACTTAATCATAGCAGAATACAACATTACTGTTGGTGTCCTTACTTTGGAAACATCCACTTAAGAAATACCTATTATGTTTCCCCGAGAGAAGTTTTCTGAAACCCTCTTTCTAAATTTTACAAATTTTCATACCTGGGGTTAACCTTCACTATGAAGTGCTCTCTGCCTTTCAAATGCAAGGCAACATCGTTAATTATGTAGGTCTCCTCTACCTAAATAAAATTAAAATGTTATAAAGAGAAGTGGTGAGGGCCTAAACCTGACTGCATTCCCTTCATCAGCTCTTGTTGTATTTTCTTCAGCCATTGTAGATTGGATTGATTGGTAAAATAAAGAGTTGATTGGTAATAAAAACAGCCTCCCAACAGCCCTTCCAAACAGCCTCCAACAACCTCTTTAAAAGAGCCTCCAACAGCCCTTCCAAGACTTCAAACAGCCTTCAACAGTCTCAACAGTATTTCAACAGCCTTCAACAGTATTTCAAGAGCCCACAGGAGAAGAAGAGAAGAAGACCTGAAGTAGAGAAGAAGAGGTGAAGAAGAACAGAACCAAAAACTCGCCGGAAAAGACACAAGATCGTCGGAAAAGACAGAGGCTCGCCGGAGAAGACAGGGACTCGCCGGAAATGAGTGGGATAGGCCAAAAATAGGAGGGAAACGCCGAAAAACCTGTGAGGAACGCCGGAGAATGAGTGGGTGTCGTAGAAATGGGGTGGGTGTTGCGGAATTAACCTTTCGTGTTTGAAAGAAATGGGAAAGTGGCTGCTGAAGGTGTTAGGGTTCAGAAATGGGAGGGAAAAGAAAGCAAAAGGGCTATAATACCCTTAAAATATTCGTTTCACACAGGGGCAAAACAGGGAGGAAGCAAGTACGGGCGTTTCGCCTCGCGATTTGCCACACCCGCGACGCCGTTATTCACCCCGCTATCGTCGCGATCAGAGGCATCCCACGATGGGCCTCCGCGTCGCGCCCTGGCCCCGCTCCGCTCCTCTCCACCGCGATAGCGACCGCTCCAGGCGCTATTGACTACTATGATTTACTGATTTAATAGTATTAGCTTTTGGGTATACTTCAACCGTTCAACAACACTTTATTGATTTAACATCAAGTTAAATTCAACAGGTTCACATTTATTTTACTAGTTTCTTTTTGAAATATTATCCTAATATAACACATATATTACAAGAATTTATCCTTGTTTCGGTTATAACTACTTATATTATATCTTTGACAAGGCTTGATATTGGTGTTAGAGGAGGCAAAAGAGAAAGTGAAGAATCAAGAACAACAAATGCACAAGTACTGACAAGAGATTGTAAGATTAAAAGGTCATATATATATATATATATATATATATATATATATATATATATATAAAGGTACGGAAGTACAAATAAGATACATTATTATATTATACTGAGTTCATTCTAAAGATGAATTCTATGCTCTTCTAGAAATTTGCTAAATTCCATGAGCCAAGCCAACAAAACTTTTGAATAATATGATGGATTAGTAGTTGAACAGCATATATGGCTAAGAAAAATAAAGCTCTGCCAGCAAAATGCAAGAAACAATTATCACAACACACAATGATATAAGCAATTTGCAGTCAATGTATCCTTGAAATTGATGACAAATATCATCAAATTGTACTCAGCCACTCCTAAACTTCATTTCTGCCTAGATTTCTAGGCTAATTTTTTATCTAACATCCTTAGTTCCTAAAAAGAAAGGATCTCCCTTTTTGTTTAGTGGGGACAGGGAGCAATATCCACCAAGGACAAAAGAGTTGCTCATGATAAGCATTGTTCTGTAACATTCTTCCTTTTCATTTTCACTTTAATCTTGTGGCACATAAATTACGCTAAATTTTCAAACAATTCTGAATCATTAGAAAATTAAACCACACGATACCAGATTACCCCAACCAAACCCTATTGTAAAACCAAACCTAAACACCGTTTTCAAATCAGATTAAAATGTTCAAGGTCAAATAAGATATATATGTATATATCTGAACAATGACCTTGAACAAAATCTAATGATACGCAAAGAACTGGAAAGGAAAAAGAATATAACAGATTATCTTCAGCAACATGTTTTCCAATTGCAACAAGAACTGAATGTAAAAGAGACAGTGAGTACAATGACTTAAACCTTAAAGTCAGAGTTTGAATTTCTGAGTATCTCCATATTCTCAACAAATTAAACCTTACACAGAGACCACATACAGAGTTCAGTGAGTGAGGCAGTGAGCTAAGGGTGAACAGAACAAAATCCAGACAGCCAACTTGCAGATTATATGAATTGCATCACATGTAATGTAAATTGCAATCAAGTGATGGCAATAATATTTTACTGCCTGGGGTGAACACATTATAAAAAAAGAAATGGCAAATGCCCACTTCAGTAGGAGGTTGCCCCCACATACTAGCAAAGTGGCTTAAACCAAATGATCACAGCCAAATTCGTATAATAATTATAAATGATGCAGACATGTCACTGAAAGTATATATTTTTCAAAAAATAAAAAATCCCTCAATTAACCATGTATCAGCAAAGTGGCTAAAAGAACAGAACCACCAAAATTCCTAGGAGATTATGGAACATGTTTAAGGAAAAACAGAAAGAAGGTTGGTAAAAACGGCTTTCCCACATGATGCCAGCACAAGGAAACTGTCAGCCCAGATCTTCAGAGAGAAAAGATGTATGAGCACAGAACAAGTAAAATTTGCAAGTTGCAAGAAGAAAAATAACACACAAGTCATCCCAAATAATTAGAGTAAGAATAAGAATGAATGAGAGCAGGCACAAGTTGAACATCACCAGGACAAAATGGAATTTCATAGGACACACAGTGCCTTACATCTTTTTAGCAATCCTAATTCCAAGTGGACAATTAGGATGGAAAAAAAGAAGAAGCTGAGACTATGATGACAAGGAGGATAAAATATAATGTGAGGGGCAAACAAAGGATATTAAGTAGCATGATAAGTGCTGATCCAACATAATAAGCAAATAGGCATCGATGGAAACACATTTATGGAGACAGAAGTGTAAAAGGAACATACATGTGAGAGTAAGAAAAGATTACCTAGACAACAAACACCGTGTACAATTTGCTGAATTCCTCTTCGTCCCCCAATTTGTAGACAAGCTTTTTGACGACGGAAACGTTCAACAAATTGGGAGGGCGGGGGTCACCCATTTGGACATCAAAGATTGATATGAAGAGGTAGGTTTGCCTACAGTTATAGGCTGATACGACAGCACAAATTCTTTTAGTCTGATCATCCATCTTACCAAGATCCAGAAAATGGGGAGTTGCGTCAACGGAGCAATCGGGATCACGAAAACCAGGGAACATGCCAGAGAATACCTCATCAAGTAGTTGTTTCTCTCGGGGTACACCAGGTGCATTTCCACCTTGGGAATATATGATGGCAATGGCTTGAAAAAAAACGTAACTGTTATCATATAAAAAAGGTCGATAACGAATTTCAAGAGCAAGCGAGAGTCCATACTCTGATAACCACAGTTCACTGCAGGAGGCTGAAGGATACCAAAAGTAACGAAAGCGGCCAAGACCAACAGGATAGCGATGGGTAGGTAGTTTCTGCCACTTTTTGAGACTGGAACTGAAGCAATAAAGTAGAAATTGGGAGGAGGAGGGATCCATGTAGACAATGAAAAATTTGTCATCCACGACAAAGCTGCGATACACGGGACAAACTCGGCTGTCAAGAGAGCTACCTTGACTACCTTGACGAAGATTATCGAAGAATTGTACGTAGAAAGGAGGACGGGGTGCTTGAGTCCATGATTTGTTAACGGGATCATACTGTTCGAACAAGAAATCATATTGATCTGGATGGGGTATGCACATCCTTTTTAAGGGACCCTCCCAGTAGTAGAGAGCATAAATGGTACCTCGGAGATTAGCCAGAATTGGAAATTTGGGGAGATTGAGTGAGGGGGCAGAGTTGAGAACAGGGCGAGAACCATCGAAATGGAACTCGTAGACTCGGTTGTGGTAGGGGCGTGTTGGGCGAGTTTTGAAGCCGCCTGCTAGATAAGTTTTGCCATCGATTTTGAAGGGACGCATACCCCTTGGGAATGGAGTGTCGGCAGTACAAGAGAGGGGCAAAGGTTGTGGTGATGGTGATGCTGATGAAGGATCCTTCAAATCCCATCTCAAACTCTCCTGCTTACCCAGATCGATCCCCAACAGTTTACCCTTTCTCTCGAAAAACAGGATTCCTCCACATTCTTTTTGATTACTGCTTCTAATCTCAAACTCTGAAACCTTTCTTCTCTTTGATGATCTTGATCTTTTCATCCCTCTATCTGTATCCCTAACCCTAATTCCTTTGTCAATTGTCATTCCATTCACCCACTTATTTATAATATTTCGTGCGGCTGTCATGAAGCACGACGCATCTCTTTCGCATAAATAGTTCTTTTTTAATTAAAAACTATTCTTCTTCTTAAATTAATATCTTTACTTACTACTCTAAATTTTATATTTTATTATTATTATATTTGGTTGGCTATGTTTATAACATATTTTTATTTTATTTATAGTATAATAGTCATTTCAAATTAATTGTATGAAAAATTAAGAAATTTAAAAAGTTTAGTCACTTTATATTTTCGTAGAAAAGGTTTTATGGTTTGTAAAAATTATTCTATACTAAAGAGTGTTAGTAAAGTAAATAAAATAATACTTTAATCGACTTTTTCTCTTTTTGAAATGTTATTCTTTTTATAGGTTGTGTTACAATTAAGTATATGTTTAAAATTAAATTATTTTAAAATTTTAATTATTAATAAAATATTCTATTAATAGCCCAACACAATTTCTCTACCAAATCACATTATCTCTAAATTTTTAATTTTTTAAAATTTAAACAATTTTTTGAGTTCTTATCTATCTTTCTATGTAAAACAAGGCCCTGACATTGCCACATGTTAACATGTTTTTTTCTGTTTCTTTATAAAAAATAAAATTAAGTAATAATTAATAAAAAAAGTACAAGACGTTTTTCTCAGTTGCTATACATTTTTTCTTCTTAACAATATCACTTCAGCACCTATTATTTTTTCTTTTTCTATATTTCCTTATAAAATAAAATTAATTAATAATTAATAAAAAATAAAGAGTTGGTCTCTTTCTACATTGCTATACACTTCTTTTTCTTCCTGACAATGTCACATCGGCACCTGTTATTTTTCTATATTCCTTTATAAAAAATAAAATTAATTAATAATTAATAAAGTATAAGAGCTAGGCCCTTTTCTCCATTTCTCCTTCTTCTCTAAGAGTAAAAGGTCCAGACAGAAGCTCTGTTTCTCATACTTTTATTTTTCTGGTACTTCTTGGATAGTTGCTTCAGCTTTATCTCTCCCTTTAAGTTTTGCTTTTAATTCCATTTTCAAAGGTAAGTTGGTGTTGAACTTTTGCATGTCTGTTTTACCTTTGTTCTTCAAAAATGTCAATCCTTTTTTAAAAAAAACATGTTTTCTTATTATTAGCTATGGATATTTTTATAGAATGTTCAACTTTTTCTTTTCTCTAAAATCTAATCGTTCAAAAGATTTGGGCCCTTTCTCTATTACTATACACTTCTTCTTCTTCTCTAATATTAAAAGCTACATACACAAGCCCTATTTCTCATACTCTTTTTTTTCTTTTACTTCTTGTATAGCTACTACACCTTTATCTCTCCCTTTAAGTTTTGCTTTTAATTCCATTTTCAAAGGTAAGTTAGTGTTGAACTCTTGCATGTCTGCTTCACCTTTGTTCTTCAAAAGTGTCAATCATTTTTTTAACAAAAAAAATCATGTTTTTTTATCATTAGCTATGGATATTGTTATAGAATGTTCAACTTTTTCTTTGCTCTAAAATCTAATCGTTCAAAAGTGACAATCTTTTTTTATATTTTAAAGTTTATATCAAAAATCCTCATCCAGATTAATGAGATATTGGTTTATGTACATTTAGGAGACTCATGCCTCGCAAGGAAAACAACATTAATGAGATACACAACAAAAAAAGCACATGGAAAATAGTTGTCCGTGTTACTGATATGTGGTATATCAAGGAAAGTGGAGGCAACTCTACTGTTGAAATGGTTTTTATGGACCATATGGTATGAAAATTACAGCCTTTTCCATGTTATTTTCATTTACAATATAATGAAAAGCTTTTTATAAACCTTTTTGTAGGGAACTAAGATTGGTGCCACTCTTAGTGAAGATCTTTTTAAGTCATTTAAAGATTTAATATGTACTGGCAACACATATGTCTTTCAAGATTTCTCAGTTTATGAAAATACTGGAGAGTACAAAGTGAGTAAAAGTGCTTTCAAGTTGTATTTTGTTCGAACAACTTGCATCATTGAATGTTTACGTCCTGAGATCCCTACAAATGTATATCACTTTACGGTTTTTCAAGACATCATCGCTGGTTAGGCCAAACCTAATACTTTAGTTGGTATGTAAAATTATGAAGCCATGGGTTCAAAAATCAATAAGTGAATTTTTGTATATAGTTTTAGTTATGAGTGTTTCTTATGTATTTTATGGTTATTTATTTTTTAAATTTTATAGATATCATCAGGGTCATTGTGGATAAACTTGAACAAAATATTCAAAGACCTCCTTATAAAGTAACAGTTGTCTTGATAGATCATAGGTATAACATATAAATATATGTCATACAAAATTATTTTTGCCTGACCTTATTTTTGTTGTTATATTCATATTGATAATGATTATATATGCTACTGACTGTTTCAGAAGATTATGTTGCTGAGCTTTGTAACATCCCTGTTTTTAGTTGCAGTCTTATTTGGTAAATTTTGAAGTATGAAAGGTCTGTAAGTGAGAATTGGTAAATAAATACTCTGTAGATGGTCTGTAATATCACAAGAATTTCATTTTTGTATGTAATTATGAAATTTATATAGACCAATAAAGCAATTATTCAAATTTCGAGTGAAAAAGGGCTCTGTTTCGAGTGACAGAGAAATTCTGAGTGAATGATTAGAAATTCCGACTGAAGGATGAAATTCCGAGTGTAAGGTTATGTTGTCCGAGTAACATATGACCGAGAGGGTTACTACCAAGTGGAATCCTGGCTTTGGAGACATTTGGAGTGAAGTGTGTTCAAGAGAACCACTTCTGGGTGAAAATTCTGAGTCAAAACACCCTTGAATGACTTGTTTCCGAGTCAAACCTTGCCAAGTGCTTCCTTTTCCGAATGAAACTTCTCTGATTACAGTATTCTGAGTAAAGGGACTCAGTTAGGGATATATCCAAGTTCAATCCGAGTAAGTTTGTCCAAGTCAGGACCTCCCTAGTGAGGAAAGGGATAGCATTCCAGGTAGAAAGATCTCCAAGTGTGGTATTTTGGGCAGTGGAGTTTCGAGTAGGGGCATATCTGAGCCCAGTGTAACCTGTCCTGAGTGGCATGCCCCGAATATGAAATGCCGAGTGGAATATAGTGATGGGAGCCCATTCCGAGTAGAATATATATAAGGCTTAGAGCCAATTTTTGAGTGAGGCTTATGTTTATGACTCCTTTTCCGAGTGGTGAAAGCCTTAAAGGATTCCGAGTGAAACGTATTTTGAGAAAGGATAGTTTGTGTTGCTAAGACATGAATAGCCGAGTGAACCCTGAGTGGGGAAGGACTTAAATGCTCCTGAGTGGTAAAATCCGAGTGAACCTCTTCTGGGGGAAGAAGAGTTGTGATGGTTTTGATTGAGGTATACTCTAGGAGTCATATTCCGAGTAAATGAGGTTATATGTATATTCCGATTGATTAAGGGTACCTATTCCGAGTGGCCAAGTATGAAATAAGTCCGAGTAAGACTTCACTTAGTGAATCCCTCCGAGTGATGTGGAGTTTGAATAAATCTGAGTGAGACAATTTAGTGAATTCCTCCTAGCGATGAGAGGTCAGAGTAATGCCGAATGGAACTTGATGGTGGAGTTCGAGGGTGTAATTCCGAGTGGGGGATTGGCACCTATAGGGATTTATGATGTGTTGTCCAGAAGAGTCGGTTTTTGAAGTAAATTACCGAGTGAGAAAAGACTAGGTTTGGAATGAAATTACCGAGTGAACAGCTGATTAAGAGATGACTCAGATTTAATTGAAATTGGCGAGTGAGGACCGAGAAGAATCAGTTCTGAGTAAGTAACAAATAGGTGGAAAGTCGGTTTCTGAAAGGCATAACCGAGTGGAACTCCGAGAGAGTGAAGACTCGGATTCAGAATAAATTTACCAAGCAAGAAGTCTGAATGAGAGAAAGAACTCAGTCTGGATAGGTTCTGCTGAGTGAGAAGAGGAGTACTTGAGTCAGTTTCAGAGGAATTCTGAGCGAGGATTGGATGACTCACTCAAGCGAGTCGGACTTCGCTTGAGCGAGATGGACGCCCTGATGCATAATTCCTCCTTTCAATCAGCCCTTTCTCTACTTCGCCCAAGCGAGCCTTGTGCCTCGCTCAAGCGAGTCGGATTGCGCTTGAGCGAGAAGAACCCCTGATGCATAAATCCTTCATTTCACTTAGTTTTCTTCACTACGCCCAAGCGAGGACAGCATGACTCGCTCAAGCGAGTCGGGATCCGCTTGAGCGAGAAGGACTTCTGATTCCCTTTTCTTTTCACACCCAAGCTTCTCCACTCACGTGAAACACCTTTCCGTCCAATCAAAGCACCTTTTACATATTTTATATATATATTCCCTTCAAATCACACTAACTCTTGTACGTAAGTGGCAGAAATGGTCAAATACAGCTCACATTTTTGTCTATTATCTCCATTATTTCTCACCTAATCCTCCAATCAATGGAAATCTTGTCTCCCACTTGCCTTTCTCATTATTAACCTAATACTACAACTCTTAGACTCTCAGAACACACGCAGAAAAATTAGTAACACGCCCTCTTTCTTATTTTATTCTCTTCATTCAAGTCCCCTTTCTCTTTCATTTTCATTTCTCTTCGCTGTGACCAGCAACAAGGAAATACAAAACGTCTTCTTCTCATCAAAGATCTTCCATTAAGGTAAGAGGGGTATATTCTCGGGTATTCTGGGGAAATCCGAGTGAAAGGAAAGGGTTAAGGTACCTTTGGTCCTCACCTTTCCAGGACAGATTCGGTGTTGTTGTGAATTAAATGCTTTAATTGTTACTATTTATATATATATATATATATATATATATATATATATATTTGTTGCTAAGTGGATATACTCAGTGTTGAATTGTGAAAAGATAAGATCTGTATTAGACTGTGAAAATACTAAGAATCATGAGTGTCTATGTGAATTCCAGTGAGAAATTATAAAACAGAAGTTGGATTCAATGAATAACAAGCTCGGTTTTGTATAAACTGACCGGATCATCTAAAAATACATAATTTCACTTAGATGGTTTACATAAACCGACCGGATCATTCCACTTGAAAGGATTTCACTCGGAAAACATCTTCTCAATTTGACTCCACTCAGAAATTAGTTATTTCACTCAGAAAACTTTTCTCAGTTTGATTCCACTCGGAATCATAGTTATTTCACTCAGAAAACGCTTCTCAGTCTGATTTCACTCGGAAAACATCTTATTTCACTCAGAAAATGCTTCTCAGTCTGATTTCACTCGGAAAACATCTTATTTTACTCAGAAAACTTTTCTCAGTCTGATTCCACTCAGAATTATATTTATTTCACTCGGAAACTCATTTTCACTCTGATTCAAACACTTTTTACTTGGAAAATTTGGTTTTCAAGATTTTCACTCAGAAACAACTTATTTTACTCGGAAAACCTGGTTTTTGACATTTTTCGCTCGGATTTTCATTCAGAAACTCTTCTTTAATCCTTTTTAAATTATTGGGACGTTACAATTATCATTATTGTTCTTATTTCTATTATTATTATTATCATTATTATTATTATTATTATTAACTATTATTATTGTTATTGATATTATTATTGATGTTTTAATTATGAGTGATTAAATAAGGAATATATTATTTTACTCTTTATACAAAGTGTTATTTTAGCCAAGATATAACCAATATATTTTCTAGAATAAGAATAATAATAATAAAAATGACTTGCAACGTCTGAATAGTTGATGAGATCCAAGAGCTTGTGAATAAATATTATAAGACTGGAAATACATAGATACCCAAGGATCAAATGATAAAAAGAATGCATTTCGCATCATGAAAATATTTTTGAAGGAGAAAATCTAGAGCATACACTTGGTACAGTGGAGGACATTCACGTTCGATCTCCGAGGAAAATCTTGGGAGTACAACCGGAACGAAAACCCAATGGCATCAGAGTCGCGCCTGAAGTCGGGTGAGACGATACAATTCTGGTGTACTTTGACTAAATGACGGAGTGTAACTATGATCACAGAGATCCAAGTCCCAAAATAATATATATTGATGAGAACCTGTGAGTTCATTCGTACCTTATGAAAATGAATGGGAGCTTGGGCGGACTCCGATCGCTCTAGAATGGAAAATGATGTGCCCAAGAGGCAAATTGAGCAGAATGACTGCAAAAGAATGAGAAAATGGTGATGGTGGATTGATTTATTGGGCCCACATGCATCATGAGACTTAAACTCAAGATAAATCACAATAAACAGAACTCATGCATTCCATGATAACATCCTTGATTGTTATATTTGTAATTATGTTAATTGTATGATTTATGTGATATTATCTTTTAACTGGATATGTCCGCACCGGATGACTTCCAGGGTCTTGGGTTATACTTGTAACACCCTCGCTTAGATAAGACAAACCCTTCTGTAGGATCATCCTATTTAACTAAGAGTGTTAACAGTTTTTAGAAAAAGTGAAATAATTTTATTTTTTTAAAACAAAATAATGGCAGATCAGTGGAAGTAAATAGTAGATAATTCACATAGTCATTCACAAACTATAAGTAATTGTACTCTTAACAGAATGGGGCACGTAGGCACCCTTAAATATTTATATAGTCATCCATTATCTTATTATTCATGAATAAATATTCTACTACATATATTCTTCATTTAACGAGTACTCTCAGTTGGTTCAACGTATTGCTGTTCATCGTACTTCGGTTCTTGGTTTCCTATTTCCTCTGTTAATATTCAACAGTAAGGGTGAGTATAACCCAAGACCCTGAAGGTTACCCGATGCGGACATAATTCAGTTAACAGATAATATCACATAAATCATGCAATTGACATATTTATAGCTTATAATAAACAAATATTGTCATGGAAATGCATGAGTAGGGTTTATTATGATTTATCTTAATTAAGTCTCATGATGCATGTGGGCCCAATAAATCAATCCACCATCATTATTCTTTTATTCTTTGGAATTCATCCTGCTCAAGTTGCCTCTTGGGCACAACGTTTCCATTCTAGAGCGATTGGAGCTCACCAAGTCCTCCATTCATTATCATAAGGTACGAATGAACTCACAGGTTCTCATCAATATATATTATTTCATCTTGGGACTTGGCTCTACACGATCATAGATACATCCCGTCATTTAGTCAAAGTACACCAGAATTGCATCGTCTCACCCTGCTTCAAGCGCGACTCTGATGCCATTGGGTTTCCGTTCCGGTCGTACTCCCAAGATTCCCCTCAGAGATCGAACGTGAATGTCCTCCAGCGTACCAGGTGTATGCTCTAGTTTTTCTCCTTCAAAATATTTTCATGATGCGAAATGCATTATTTTTATCATTTGATCCTTGGGTATCTATGTGTTTCCAGTCTCATAATATTTATTCACAAGCTCTTGGATCCCATCAATTATTCAGACGTTGCAAGTCATTTTGATTATTATTTATTCTTATTCTAGAAAATATATCGGTTATACCTTAGCTAAAATAATACTTTGTTTAAAGAGTAAAATAATATATTCTTTATTTCATTACTCGTAATTAAAACAATAATAATATCTCTAACAATAGTACTAGTTAATTATAATAATAAGAAGAACAACAATAATAATGATAATTGTAACGTCCCAATAATTTAAAAAGGTTTAAAGAAGAGTTTCTGAATGAAAATCCGAGCGAAAAATGTCAAAAACCAGGTTTTCCGAGTAAAATAAGTTGTTTCTGAGTGAAAATCTTGAAAACCAAATTTTCCGAGTAAAAAGTGTTTGAATCCGAGTGAAAATGAGTTTCCAAGTGAAATAAATATAATTCCGAGTGGAATCAGACTGAGAAAAGTTTTCTGAGTGAAATAAGATGTTTTCCGAGTGAAATCAGACTGAGAAGCGTTTTCTGAGTGAAATAACTATGATTCCGAGTGGAATCAAACTGAGAAGAGTTTTCTGAGTGAAATAACTGATTTCCGAGTGGAGTCAAACTGGGAAGATGTTTTCCAAGTGAAATCCTTTCAAGTGGAATGATCCGGTCGGTTTATGTAAAACATCTGAGTGAAATTATGTATTTTTAGATGATCCGGTCAGTTTATACAAAACTGAGCTTGTTATTCATTGAATCCAACTTCTGTTTTATAATTTCTCACTGGAATTCACCTAGACACCCATGATTCTTAGTATTTTCACAGTCCAATACAGATCTTATCTTTTCACAATTCAACACTGAGTATATCCACTTAGCAACAAATATATATATATATATATACAAATAGTAACAATTAAAGCATTTAATTCACAACAACACCGAATCTATCCTGGAAAGGTGAGGACCAAAGGTACCTTAACCCTTTCCTTTCACTCGGATTTCCCCAGAATACCCGAGAATATACCCCCTTACCTTAATGGAGTTGAGGAAGTTTCCCTTAACTGTCCTTACTTCAGCTCACAGTGAGGAGGATAGGAAATTGAGAGAGGAAGAAGCTTGTTCGTAGAAGAAGGAAGAGAGAGCTTTGTTAATCTACGTTGGTTCTAAAAGTTTGTAGAAGAAGGAAGAGAGAGGTTTGTTGTGGTATTGGTTTAATAAGGAAGAGGCAAGTGGGAGACAAGTTTTCCCCGTGACTGAAGGTTAGGTGGAATAATGGAGACTTTTGAGCTGTGTCCACCGTCAGCTTTGACCATTTCAGCCACTTACGTACAAGAGTTAGTAAGATTGAAGGGAATATATATTAAAATATCTAAAGGTGAGTGAAAAGGTGCAACGTTTCCCTGCAATTGGCTCGTTGTGACAGTCCTTTTTGGATTTATGTGGACAAGTGGACCGGTCAGCAGCAGGAACGAAAGGAAATAGAGCTACAGGGTCATCTCGCTCAAGCGAACTCCGACTCGCTTGAGCGAGGCACAAGGCTCGCTGGGGCGAAGTGAAGAATATGCATCAGGGGTCTTTCTCGCTCAAGCAAAATCTGACTCGCTTGAGCGAGTCATCAAATTCTCGCTCAGAATTCCTCTGATACTGACTCAAGTACTCCTCTTCTCACTCAGCAGAACCTATCCAGACTGAGTTCTTTCTATCACTCAGACTTCCTGCTTGGTAAATTTGTTCCGAATCCGAGTCTTTACTGACTCGGAGTTCCACTCGGTTATGCCTTTCAGAAACCGACTTTCCACCTATTGGTTACTCACTCGAAACTGATTCTTCCTGAAACACTCAGTCAGATTTCTCTTCCTTGGAGGTGACTCAGTCAGAGTTGCCTCACTTGGACTCACTCATAAAGTATCTCACTTGGTAGAATCTCCCTGAAACCGGCTCAAGGCACACAGGTTTTCCACTCAGTAAGATAATCCTGACCGATCCATCATTCACTCGGTAATTCACCCTCACACCGACTCATCTTGCTTGGTTTTCTACTCTGCAAAATCAATCAGAGCTGACTCGTCTTTTTACTTGGCCTTTCACTCAGTAATATATTTCAGATCTGAGTCATTTCTCAATCAGTCTTTCACTCGGCAACTTCACTCAAGTCCGAGTCATTTCTGATGGTTCTCACTCGGTTAAATCATTCCAAACCTAGTCTTTTCTCACTCTGTAATTTACTTCAAAAACCGACTCTTCTGGACAACACATCATAAATCCACATAGGTGCCAATCCCCCACTCGGAGTTACACCCTCGGATTCCACCATCAAGTTCCATTCGACATTACTCTGACCTCTCATCGCTCGAAGGAATTCACTAAACTGTCTCACTCAGACCTAATGAAATCTTGTCCACTCAGATTTATTCAAACTCCACATCACTCGGAGGGATTCACTAAGTGAAGTCTTACTCGAACTTATTTCATACTTAGCCACTCGGAATAGGTACCCTTAATCAATCGGAATATACATATAACATCGTTCACTCGTAATATGACTCCTAGAGTATACCTTAATCAAAACCATCACAACCCTTCTTCCCTCAGAAGAGGTTCACTCGGATTTTACTACTCAGGAGCATTTAAGTCCTTCCCCACTCGGGGTTCACTCGGCTATTCATCTCTTAGCAATACATAGACTAACCTTTCTCAAAATACGTTTCACTCGGAATCCTTTAAGGCCTTCACCACTTGGAAAAGGAGTCATAAACATAAGCCTCACTCAAAAATTGGCTCTAAGCCTTATATATATTCTACTCGGAATGGGCTCCCATTACTATATTCCACTCAGCATTTCATATTCGGGGCATGCCACTCAGGATAGGTTACACTGGGCTCAGATATGCCCCTACTCGGAACTCCACTGCCCAAAATACCACACTTGGAGATCTTTCTACCCGGAATGCTATCCTTTTCCTCACTAGGGAGGTCTTGATTTGGACAAACTCACTCGGATTGCACTCGGAAATTCACCTCATCTTAGAGTTCTTTCAAAACTCCCCACTCGGACGGAATTCGTCCAGGATCTCACCTGATCCTCATCATACTCAATTTTGGAAATGCCACTCGGTTATATCCCTGACTGAGTCCCTTTACTCGGAATACTATAATCAGAGAAGTTTCATTCGCAAAAGGAAGCACTTGGCAAGGTTTGACTCGGAAATAAGTCATTCAAGGGTGTTTTGACTCGGAATTTTCACCCGGAAGTAGTTCTCTTAAACACACTTCACTCCAAATGTCTCCGAAGCCAGGATTCCACTCAGTAGTAACCCTCTCGGTCATATGTTACTCGAACAACATAAACTTACACTCGAAATTTCATCCTTCAGTCGAAATTTCTCTCTATCACTCGGAACAGAACCCTTTTTCATTCGGAATTTGAATAATTGCGTTATTGGTCTATATAAATTCCGTAATTACACAAAAAAATGAAATTCTTATGATATTACAGACCATCTATAGAGTATTTATTTACTAATTCTCACTTACAGACCTTTCATACTTCAAAATTTACCAAATAAGACTGTTACTAAAAATAGGGATGTTATAATACTCACCCTTACTGTTGATATTTTCAGAGGAATTAGGGAATCAAGAACCAGAATACGAAGAACAGCAATACGCTGAACCAACTGAGAATGCTCATTAAAAATAGAATATATGTAGTTAAATATTTATGGATGACTGTATTAATATTTAAGGGTGCCTACGTGCCCCATTCTGTTAAGAGTACAATTACTTACAGTTTGTGAATGACTATGTGATTTATCTACTATTTGCTTCCACTGATCTGCTATTATTTTATAAAAAATATTTCACTTTTTCTAAAAACTGTTAACACTCTTAGTTAAATAGGATGATCCTACAGAAGGGTTTGTCTTATCTAACCGAGGGTGTTACATTGGAAAAAATTGGGTTATAGATCCACCCCATAGAGGTGGGTAGCCTTAACCGGATGTGTATAGGAGAAGCCCGAAGGCTGTTCCTGTCCCTGTCAGGGGAGATGCCAACCGTCTCTCTTTTTCAGGAGATGTCTTATCTGTAACGCCCCGGCCGCTTTTCAGGAGTGAACGACTCTCCCTACAGACCAACACGAGACCTTTCCAATATGCTTTTGTCCTCACTCACACACTTCCTGAGAACTTCGCAGGAGGTCACCCATCCCATAATTACTCCAAGTTAAGCACGCTTAACTTTGGAGTCCTTATGTGATAGGCCACCGAAAAGGCTAATGCATTTGTTGGTATAGGTAGTACGAATTCATTCCTTTAAGCTATCCTCGAATGTATAGTCCTATACCTATACAGTCTTTGGATCCCTCTTATTCTGGTATGTATTCAGTTCGTTCATGTGTCCCTCCCACTGGAAGCCTGCCAGGAGCCGCTCCTTGTCCGTGCCTATGCACCGACGATCACTCCCCGCCCTCAATAGTGCCCGGGATGTCACATTCCCCACTGGAAGCCTGCCAGGAGCCGCTCCTTGTCCGTGCCCATGCACCGGCGATCACTCCCCGCCCTCAACAGCGCTGGGATGTCACATGTCCACCAGCTTCTGCCTGGTTCATCCCCGAACCATACCGTACTAGAATAGGCTAGGCTCTGATACTACTGTAACGCCCCGGCCGCTTTTCAGGAGTGAACGACTCTCCCCACAGACCAACACGAGACCTTTGCAATGTGCTTTTGTCCTCACTCACACACTTCCTGAGAACTTCCCAGGAGGTCACCCATCCCATAATTACTCCTAGTTAAGCACGCTTAACTTTAGAGTCCTTATGTGATAGGCCACCGAAAAGGCTAATGCATTTGTTGGTATAGGTAGTACGAATTCTGGGTTAAAAGTATTCAGTTCTTGGGGCATGTAATTTCTAGTGATGGAGTTTCTGTTGATCCTTCCAAGACAATTGCAGTTATGAATTGGGAGAGGCCCAAATCTATTACTGAGATTCGAAGTTTTCTTGGTTTAGCTGGGTATTACCGACGTTTCATAGAAGGTTTCTCTCGTATTGCACTTCCTATGACCAAATTAACTAGGAAGGGATGTCCTTTTGTTTGGACTGATGAATGTGAACAAAGTTTTAATGAATTGAAAAAGAAATTGACTTCTGCCCCTGTGCTTGCTTTACCCGATGTAGCCAGAGAATTTGTTGTATATTGTGATGCCTCTAAATCTGGCTTGGGGGTGTGTTAATGCAAGAAGATAGAGTTATAGCCTATGCTTCTAGGCAGTTGAGACTTCATGAGCAGAATTATCCTACTCACGACCTAGAGTTAGCGGCGGTTGTATTTGTATTGAAAATTTAGAGACATTATCTTTATGGCTCCCGTTTTGTTGTGTTTAGTGATCATAAGAGTTTGAAGTACTTATTTGATCAAAAAGAATTGAACATGAGGCAGAGGCGATGGATGGAATATTTAAAAGATTATGATTTTGAATTAAAATACCATCCAGGCAAAGCGAATGTGGTTGCTGATGCTTTGAGCAGGAAATCTCTTCATATTGCATCTTTAATGATAGAAGAATATAAACTTCTAGAAAGTTTTCGTGATATGCATCTAGCTGTAGTGGTTTATTCTCCTGGTTGTATGCTAATTGGGATGCTAAAAATTACTAATGAGTTTTTAAAATCTTTGTCTGAATGTCAAGAGGATGATATTGATGTAAAACAGTTAATTGATGCCCAAGATCAGGGCAAGAATCTACCTTTGAATAGAGATTCTAATGGGTTGTGGCGGTTTAAAAATCGTATTATAGTGCCCTCCAATGGTGAATTTCGAACACAGATTCTATCAGAGGCTCATAAGAGTTCATTAAGTATTCATCCAGGTGTGACGAAAATGTATCAAGACTTACGGCAACAATTTTGGTGGCCGGGGATGAAGAAAATGATAATTGAATATGTGGCATCCTGTATAGTGTGCTTAAAGTCTAAAGTGGAGCATCAGAAACCTTCAGGGTTAGCACAACCACTTGATATTCCGATATGGAAGTGGGATAGTATTTCTATGGACTTTGTATCGGGTTTGCCTCGTTCTCGTGCTGGATGTGATGCCATATGGGTTGTTGTTGATCGATTAACGAAGAATGCTCATTTTCTTGCTATTAATATGAGATGGTCTTTGGAAAAGCTTGCTAATATTTATATGAAAGAAATTATAAGGTTGCATGGTGTACCCTCCAGTATTGTGTCAAATCGTGATCCTCGTTTTACTTCTAAATTTTGGAGAAGTTTACAACGTGAGCTAGGCACTGAGTTGAAAATGAGCTCCGCATATCATCCTCAAACAGATGGACAATCTGAACGTATAATACAAACTCTGGAAGATTTGCTTCGGGCATGTATGATAGAACATGAAGGGAGTTGGGAGCAGTATTTACCTTTGATTGAATTTACTTATAACAATAGCTTCCATAGCAGTATTGGTATGGCTCCTTATGAGGCTTTATACGGTAGAAAATGCCAAACTCCTTTATGTTGGGCTGATGGTAGTGACGTCCTTGTATTGGGGCCTGAAATGGTTCAATAAATGATAGAACAGATTAAATTGATCAGAAATAAATTGAAAGTTGCTCAAGACCGTCAGAAAAGCTATTATGATGCTAAACATAGACCTCTGATATTTCAAGTTGATGATCAAGTATTTTTGAAAGTTTCACCTACGAAAGGTGTGGGTCGAGTTATTGGTAGTAAAAAGTTGAGTCCCAGGTATATTGGACCTTATCGTAATTTAGAGCGAATAGGCAATGTTGCCTATAGACTTGAGCTTCCTACAGTCTTGTCAAAGTTGCATGATGTTTTTCATGTCTCCCAGCTTCGAAAGTATATCCCTCAAGATGATACGATGGTTCCAGATGACATTATTAAAATCAGAGAAGATGTGACGGTACCGGCTATTCCTCTTCGTATTGAGGGTTATCAAACCAAACAGTTAAGGAATAAGAAAATTCCTTTAGTGAAAGTTTTATGGCAGAATTTCAATGAAATTTCATACACGTGGGAATTAGAATCTGAGATGCGACAACAATACCCGGATCTATTTACAGAGGTATATTGATTTCGAGGACGAAATTTACTTTTAGGGGGGGTAAGTGTAACATCCTTATGTTTTATATTCATAAGTTTGGATATTTAATAAAGTAAGTTTATTATAAGATGTAAAAATTAAAATAAAAAGAAAATTTTGATTTGGGACCTGACGCGTAGCGTTAGGGTAAAACTTGATGAGTAGCGTTAGTGGACGCATAGCGTCCATATAAAAATTTAGACTTGACGCGTAGCGTCAGGGGGACGCGTAGCGTTAGTGTCGCGGGCAGAATAAAGACCCAAGATGACAGCCTGCAGAGCAGAAGTTAAAAACATAAGTTTTGGGGTTCTTCTTCTTCTCTCTTTTCCCTGCGACAATTAAAGGTCAACAAGAGGTTGGAATCTGAAATTAATTATGGATTAGAGGTAAGAAACTTAATATTAACGCATGAGATCTTTCAATTTTGAATTCCATGGAGATTTTCGATCTTTATCCATTTTTGGGGAAAACAAGGGAACTTTGAATTTTAAGATTCTAAACCGGTTAAAAGTTTCCTTATGGTGTTCAAAAGAAGGATTGAGTGATGAATTTGAATTCCGCTTTATATAGGTTACGAAAGAGCCGTTGAAAGATTAGCGGAAAAAAGGGTTTCTCGGAGAACTTGTGGTTTCAGTTGTGGTAAGCTTCTAAAGCCTTAGAAAGTAATTTCTGAGCATGTTTTTGAGTTGGATTAAGGTTTGAACGGTTAAAACCTTAAACCTTTTTGTAATTTTATCTTTTAGTGGTTACGGCGCATTGATCTTGGTAATTGAGTTTAGAGCGTCGACAGTGAGGTAAGGGGAGTATTATAGCATATATTTGATTACAGATTTGTGATAATTATGTTGAAAAAAATTAAATCTGTGAAAGTATGAGATTGATATATATATATATATATGGGAGAATATGTGATTAGATTATGTATGTGGTTATACGTTGTATTTGACAATTATGGAAAATAAAATGGTAATGAATGAGATGTGAATTATGAATAAGATGGAAAATAATGTATAAAATATGCTTAGAATGTGCATAACGGAGAATGATGAAATATTGAATTATCGTGATATAGAAGATATAAAGTTATGTTTGATTATGTGAATATTATGAATGTTAAGCATGATTATGATATTTAAAGGATGTGGCTTTTATGCCGAGAGATATGGCTTTATGCCGAGATGTGATTTTTATGTCGAGATGTGGCTTTTATACTGAGAGATGTGGCTTTTATGCCGATATGTGACTTTTATGCCGAGAGATGGGGTATTTATGTTGAGATGTGGCTCTTATGCTGAGATGCGATTCTTATGTTGTGAGTTGGCTTGTATGCCAAAATCATTTAATGATTGTATAATGTATATTCATGATTTAAAATGCATAATGTGTATATGATGAGATATATATTGTTATATGCTGTATATGCATGATATGTATTGTGGACAACCATTCAGTATAGATTACCCCTCACTTTTGGCTCCCGTGGTCCATGTAGAGGCCCAGTTGAGCTACCTAATGATCCAGGAAGAGATCCAGTGGTTGAGGTGGGGAGACGGTTTATGATACCGGGCTCGGTGAACCAGGATGTGTTCACGGGATGTCGGTGGACTCCCAGCTGGTGGCTGATTCGTTAGTATCCGGATACTAGGTGTCTGATATATATGAGAGTCAGTTGTGAATTATACTCCTTGACTGATATGCAGATTATTACATTGATATGATAATGATATGATTGAAATAACGAATTGTGAAATGAATTGGTTAAGTATAGGTGCTTATAATTAATTTATCTTAATGTTGCGAGATATTTGTTATGTTGTGAACATAATGAATTTATGATGGATTATGATATGTTGGGTTCATATGAGGAGAGTTTAGTGGATCAATAACTCAGGCAGGAGAATGAGATTCTCCAGGTGATATCAACTCTGATTATGTAGTTGTATCATTCTTGTGATATATACTCACCCTTACTTTATGTTCACAGTGAATAAACCCAAGGATGTTGCGGATGCTGCAGAAACCAGTACAAAGTGAGCAAGGAATAATGCCAGAGGAGTTTGGAATATACATCTTGTATATATTCATATGTGAATATATTATCTTGAAAACTTGCAGAAGTATATATTGTTGTTACTTGTTTGTGATACTTAATGGCACTGAGCCATCGGTAGATATATGTGTGTAAATCTGTGGGAGTGTGAACTTATACATAGTATAATATGTGTGTGGTTTGGGTGATGTGATTATATAATGGCATTGAGCCATTAGATATCATGCATGTGTGATGACCAGGTACTGTTGGATGATTATGGTTATGGCATAGAGCCATACTATAGTAAATCATGCATTATAAGGCATGCTCTGTGAATGTATGAGTACTAAAATGGCTGCTTGAAATGATTGAATGTTGTATTGATGAAGCAAATAGATTTAGAGATTTAAACTAATAGCCATCCCTATGACTTTGAGAAACTGGATAGATGAAGTTGAGTTTCGGTGAGTTTTAATACCTTTGCAAGGTATCAATAGGTTCATAAGAATATTTAAAAGTGGTATACATTGACTTTGGAACATTTAAGAATCATTTAGGGGTTTGGTGCAAGAGTGTTGCACATAAAGTGGTTAAGTTGTATTTCACACATAATCTGAGCATATATTGGAATCTTGGCGAACGAACATCGCCAATAGTTTTAGAATGGGGAAAACATATGGACCACGAAGTTTCGTGGCAATTGGACCTGAAATGAGCTAATTAGATAAGTTAGTAGTTGGCCAAAAGGCCTAAAATGTGTGACAGCATCAGGTGCTGCCACTGATAAGCCCACGCGTAGCGTCATCCTAGCGCTTAGCGCCAGGACTGCGAATGCACGCTCACGCTTAGCGTGGGGCTGGCGCGTAGCGTCAGACCCCTGTTTCAGGTGTCGAGTTTCATTCAATTTAAATGATTTTGAGGATTATAATTGTTTATTTAAATAATAATTTGGGTAATTCTTATAAGATACATTTTTTTTATTGTGATGTAATTTAACTATTAGAAATGTGAAAAATTTATTATGAAAATTAATAAATTGGGTAAAATAAATATTATTTTAAGGAGGGATGTCACAAAGGGGGAGTGAGATAAGAGTATAATATGAAAAGACATAAGAATAATGGGAGGAGTCCCCTACTCTTTTTAAATTTGAAAATATTATTATTTTAAATATTAACTTTTTAACTTAAAATTTTTAATAAATTTTAAATTAAATATCTGGTTTAACTAACTCTAACATACCTATGCAAAGACTTGGATTTTTATAACCTATACGAACTGGACTATACCTATGCAAGGACTTGGACCACTATGACCCATATGGACTGAACCATACCTATGCAAGGACTGGCTTATATGGACTTACATAGACCTATGCAAGGAATGGACTATAAGGACTCAAAATCAATTTTAATAATTTAAATAACCATTAAAATTTGAATTATATTTAATTGATTTATTTATAACTATTATTGATATTTAATTATGATCGATATTATTTGATCGTGATTGACATTATTTGATTATGATTGATGATATTGTGATTGATAATATTTTATTATGATTGATGACCTTGTGATATGAAGTTTGAGCATATAGTTAGCATGACGGAAGGTTAAAACTCAGTAAGAATTTTCTTACCTTACTCTTTAAATTTTTATTCTAAGAGAAAGTATTTTATCATTATTCTAGTCTTTTATTTCTTCTTAGAAATAATTTTCATTAACTTTATTTTTAATCTCTAGAATAAAATCTAGTATTAGAAAGAAGCTATTTTATAAAAATCAGAGGTTGAGATAATTAATTCTTGAATTAAAGAAAATTTTTATAGTTTTAAGTATTCTTAATTAATAATTTAAATATATATATATATATATATATATATTCTTTTAGAAATTAGAAATTTAAATTGGTTTTCCCTAATAAAATAACTAAAGGATATTTTGTTATGGTCGAGATTTCTAAACTCAATCTAGTTAAGATTCAAATTTGGAAAGATTATGTAAATATGTGAAGTTTTTTTTAGAGAAAGTTTTGAGATATTTAAGGTTTGGAAACTCAATTTTGGTAAGATCTGAATTTGAAGACTGTACTAAATTTCTTTCTGTATAACAGAAGTTTAAAGAAAAACTTATGGGAATGTACAGTTTATTGAGATGATTTTGTGAATGTAACACCCTCTGTTACACCTTAATAAATTCTAGAAAAATTCATAAGTTTTTTTTTTAAGATATGATTGTTAAGAAGAAACTATCGGAATAAATTATATACATTATTTCTGAAATACCTCACAAATATTATTAAAACTTTATAAAGTATTTGTACATTCATCCGAAGAAAATAAACATTAAACATTATAAGAAAGAGAGGAAACTCCATGGTCCAGAAGCAGTTACTTATTAACATTATTTATTCATTGGACCACAGTATTCATACCGAGCTCCCTTTCTAGAACGTGCTATATCTACTGCCGAAATTCTTCGATCCTTCCCTCTGAACCATCAATTTAGAACATATGAAACAAAAACACGGAGAAAGGAGTGAGAAACAGAATATAATATTCTCGATTAAGACATAAGCAACAAAGGGTTTTCACAAACCAATACATAATAATATCAATCACAATCACATACACAATCAATTATGAATGCATGAATGTTATGCAATATCTTCATCATAACTTACCTATATATGTGGGCCCTTAAATTTTATTTGCACTGGGCCAACCAGGAGTTTACACTGTTCCATAAGTGCGGATAATAATAATATGAACAGCTCAACTGGCATAGAAAGACTTAGAGACTAGTCAGATTGAGAAAGTTTTTATTGTGAAAGTACCCGACACTAGGGAGCTACCCCAGGTCCCCTGAAGCACCCTTTCACACCCTCTCATCCCAAGGCTTGTAATTAAGCCTCCTCTAATGTATCCTCGGTTTCTATTATCCGTCCCCAGACAATATCATTTTATTTCACTTTAATGATTCATGATGCATGAACTACTCGCGTATTTAGTTGGTTAAGGCTTTTAGAAACTCAATTATTAAATCCCTTAAAGGTTTACAATATCATTTCAATAAACTGTACATTTTCTCAATTCTCTGAATTTCTGTCCCACAGAAATAAATTTGGTACAGTTTTCGAATCTCACTGAAATTGAGTTTCTAAGCCTTAAATATCTCAAAACTTTTTCATATTAAATCTTAACAAGATCAAATTCAATTATTTTCAAATATCTTTAGTTATTAAGTTGGAAAAATAAAATAATTTTCTTTTAAAAATTTTATTTTATTAAAAGAGAATAATCTTTAAATCATTAACCGTAAATACTTAAAATTACAAAATTTTTCTTTAATTCAAAATTTAATTACCTCAATTTGTTATAAATTAATTTTCATAAAATGTCTACTTTCTAAAATAAATACTAATTTTTTTATTCTAAATATAAAAATAATTTCTAAGAAAAAATAAAAGATAATAAAAATTTAAAGAGTAAGGTAAGAAATTCTTACTGAATTTTAGCTTTCCGTCATGCTTGCTATATGCTCAAACTCCACATTATAATATCAACAATCAAATATTATCAATCACAAATATAATCAATCATAATCAAATCAATCAAATTAAATATCATTAATACATATCATAATACAAAATTTAATGATTATTAATATAGTTGATTTTTTTTTAGTTCCTTTTGTCCATTCCTAGCATAGGTATATGTAAGTCCATATAATCCAGTCCTTGCATAGGTATTGTTCAGTCCATATAGGTCATAATGGTCCAAGTCCTTGCATAGGTATAGTCCAGTCCATATAGGTCATAATGGTCCAAGTCCTTGCATAGGTATGTTAGAGTTAGTTAAACCGGATATTTAATTTAAAATTTATTAAAAATTTTAAGTTAAAAAAATTAATATTTTAAAATAATAATATTATTAAATTTAAAAGGAGTAGGGGACTCCTCCCATTATTCTTATGTCTTTTCATATTATACTCTTATCTCACTCCCCCTTACCCTGAGTTGTTACCAAAAGAGAGTTTGCTTTGCGCCTCTGATTTCTAGAAATATTAATACCAATCTTATTTCAGTATAGGCATAAGCTGAGGAATAAATTACTACTTAAAATAGAAATGGTAAATTTTGAATAGTGAATAGTGAATAGTAAAACGTGAATAGTAATAGTAAATAATAAATCGTGAATAGTAACAGTAAATAATAAATCGTGAATAATAACGGTAAATAGTAAATCATGAACAGTAACGATAAATAGTAAAAACATGAAATAGTAAAGGTAAATAGTAATAGTAAATAGTAATTTACTATTTGAATAGTAATTTACTATTGAAATAGTAATTTACTATTGAAATAATGTTTTACTATGTAGAATAGTAACTTAAAATAATATTATTTCTAGTATAATAACATATTTTTAAAAACGATATGAAAATAACTCAAAAAATATAAAAGAGAAGTATTCTTACCTTAGGATTTTAGCAGAACCTTCTCCCAAAAAATTTACTTCTCTCTCTCACTTCCACCACTATCTCACTAGCACTACTATATTAAGAAAACTTAATCTAAAATTGTGAATTCTAAAGAAGAAATCCTTCGGTATTTATAGGAAAAAAATTTACTATGCATTCCATTAATTTATAATAAAAGTACTATGCATTTTTGAATTTTTTATTCCTGGTTATTGTGCATCTTTTGAAAATTTCATACATGCACAGTGTTTTGCATAGTAACTGTCGGCAAAATTATTAAGTCAAATAGTAACCCTTTACTCGGTATATTTTAAATATTCAAAATGAGTCCTTTTTGAAATTTAACGATATTATATCAGTCCTTACTAATTTTATAATAAGTAATATAAAGTTTAAATTTTAAAAATCTAAAATTTTCTGTTAATAAAAATTTATTGATACGTTCCCAATTTTTAACGATTGGAAAAAATAGAGATTTTTCTCAAACCGATAATTTTTAGATAAATCTACTTGAAACGGATTTTAGAAAATTTTCTTATAATTTAAATTCACTTTCTTATAAATATTTTTAATTTAAGTCACTTATATGAATTTAAAATTATTTAAAAAATATTATTTTATTAAAAAAAATCCAAAATTCCAAAAAAATTCCAAAAAATCATAAATAATACGTAGATTAAAAAGTTCTAAAGAACCATAATTTAATTCCTTCAAAATTTCAATATAAAAATAAAAATAGGGATGTTACAGTGAACCTTTATGGTATTTAATAATTGAGTTTCTAAAAGTCTTAACCAACTAAATATGCGAGTAGTTCATGGATCATGAATCATTAAAGAGAAATGAGATGTGATATTGCCTGGGGACGAATTATAGAAACCGAGGATACATTAGAAGAGGCTTAATTGCGAGCCTTGGGATGAGAGGGTGTGAAAGGGTGCTTCAGGTGACCTGGGGTCGCTCCCTAGTGTCGAGTACTTTCACAATAAAAACTTTCTCAGTCTGACTAGTCTCTAAGTGTTTCCACGCCAGTTGAGTTGTTCATATGCCATGAAGGAATTTATGTTATTATTATCCGGAATTTATGGAATAGTGTAAACTCCTAGTTGGCCCAGTGTAAACTAAAACTTTAAGGGCCTACATGCATAGAATGAATGAGATGATAGTATTAAAAATATTGCATGACATTCATGTGATTGTGACATTCAATGTGGGTGGTTGTGAATGAAAATATAATTGTTATGTTATGAAAACTCTATATTCATAATTGATTATGTATATGATTATGATTGAAATTATTATATTAGATTGTGAAAACCCTTATGCTTATGTCTTATCTGTAAAGTATTATATTTTGTTTCTCACTCCTTCTTGTTTGAATTTTGTGTCTAAAATATATGTTATATGATATATAGCTAGCAGTTCAAGATGAAAGAATGAAATTACAAGAGGGTAAATTGGTCTCATCCTCAATCGGATAGGAGAAGAGTTGTGACAAGAATAGGATTCAAAATTACATGGTTTGAAGATAAGGAAATAATTGGTTATAGTCGAAGTAGAGGTATTAAATTTTTAGTTTTAGTTTACCTTAATACAATATTAAGTTGGATGATTGTAAATCAATGTAAAGGTTAAACTTTAATAAACCTTATTCTTTGGATATGATACTGTAATCTTTGATCACTTATGATTTTCTGAAAGTTCATTTTATCATTGTGAATAATTTGAAACTTTTACTTTCAAAATTCAAAGAAAATCAGATGTATATACGTCCTTGTATACACGAGATAAGAAGTGATAAATATGTATACCTTTCTAAAAAAAGAGCAAGAAGAATAGATATATGTCTCGTGTATATAATGAGGTGTTACAGGCCCAACCCATTTAACGGGCCAAACGGGCCAGCCCGCGGACCTAGCCCATATTGCCATCTCTACCCATGATGAGATATGATGTGTAAGGGACTTGGTGGGCTCCGATCGCTCTAGTGTGGAAACGTTGTGCTCAGGGGCAGCCTGAGCAGGACAGGTTCTAGTGGATAAGATGATGAGAATGATGGATTGATTTATTAGGCCCATATGCATCATGAGACCTAATATCAGCTAACCCATAATGAATTTAACTCATGCATTACATTACAATATTGTTGATTGTCATGAATTTTACATTTGTTGGTTAAATTAATTGTATTATGTTATATGTTAACTGGGTATCCGGGAACCCTTGGGGTCCGGAGTGTATACTCACCCCTTACTACTTACTAATAACAATAGAACCAAAGAACCAAGAACCAAAATATAAGGAGCAACTGTAAGTTGGAGCAGCTGGGAACGCTCGACGAACGTAGGATATGGATAGTTGAATATATAGTTAGTTAAGCACAAAACTAAGGATGACTGTACATATTAAGGGTGCCTGCATGCCCCATTCTACTTAAGAGTACAATCACTTATAGTTTATGAATGACTATGTAAATTGCCCAATGCTTGCTTCCACTGATCCACCACTGTTTTACTTATACAAAAAAAAATCCCCATTTTTCTAAAAACTTATGACCTCTTAGTTAAGTAGGACAACCTAGTTGAAGGGTCTGTCCTAGTTAACTGAGGGTGTTACATGTCAAGTCTTTTACCGTAACCCTGATGTGAAGCTTAACTTATATGGACTCCATTCATTTTGTAAGTTTCACAGAGGGAAATTAGTTGCTGTGAAAGATGGCCAACACAAAAAAACCTGTTGATTTTCTATATAAACTGTCGCCCCTCTCCGAAGGTCAAAGTATGAAGCCTTCTCCAGCCACTCTCGGACCTGAAGGCACTGGAAAAGATACCCTAGATGGCGACGCCGAGGGCAATGGGATCCCAAAAGAGGAGGGCGGAAAAGAAGACAAGGCTCTTGAGGACATCCAAACACGTGAAGAAATTCATAATGATGCTTTTCCCTCTTAGATTTTTATTTTAGCAAATGATGTTGTGTTCCGAGTTCAGCTCTGGAATTTCAACAATTTTACTATCGATATAAGAATTTGTTTCTGCATTGATAATCTCTTTGGTCCTAAGCTATTTATTTTACTAAGTCGTTTGTGCATTATGTACCTTAGAGTTTTATTGTAAGGTTTTTACTTTGTGCGTGATGTTAGCTTGAGGTTCCTCTAAGGCTCTTAGGCTTATTAATTCGCTCAATTCAATCTGTTTACAGATATCGTCTTCGTTATCCTACATAAGAGTAATACTTGTATCATTCGTCGGGGTCTGGTATGGCCTTGTAAAAGAACCAATCCTCGCCACTCATTGGGGGTGAAGTTATTTGGAGTTCCACTCATGGAATTATATCATTGATTACAAAATATGTAATTGAGACCACCCGTCCAGAGGGATATTCTTCATGGCTAATTACAATACTGGTAATTGGGTAGTTGCGATATCGTTTATTGGGGTTTGGTATAGCCTTAAAGAAGGTTTAATCCTACACTACCATGCCTCGAATGGGGTTTGGTATGGCCTTGAAAAAGGTCCAATCCTACACCGCCATGCCTTGAATAGGGTTTAGTATGACCTTGAAAAAGGTCTAATCCTACACCGCCATGTGACATCACTCGTGGAATTACATCGTCAATTATAGGATAGGTAATTGAGATCATCTGTCTAGAGGGTCGTCGTCCACATTGTTCACATAGCTTTAAAAGGCATGAAATAAAGAGAAATGAAATAGACACAATAATTGATAATGAACTTTCTCATTAGAAAATGAATGATGTAAAATTAGGGCGTCGTTGGGGTCATGCCTCATTAAAACCTCCTTGAGAAAAACCCAATAGGAAAAATCTCATGGTAGGAAAAAGAGTACACGCCGGCTTACTAACTAGCTGTAATAAACTCTTAAGTTTTGAACATTCCACTTGTTGCGAATTGGTGTTCCGTCGAGGTTCTCCGAACGGTATGAGCCCTTTCCAGCAGTCTTCGATACACGATAGGAGCCTTATCAGGTAGGTGCTAATTTTCCTTGATGCGCAAACTTATTCCCCATATTTGCTTTCCTTAACACCAGATCTCCAACGTTAAAAGCGCTATGCTGGACGTATTTATTATACTGGAGGGCAGCCTTAGCTTTGATAGCCCGGTCCCTGACGTAAGCTACTTCCTTGAGCTCTTGGATCACATCGAGCTTTGAGGCCAGATTAGAGTTGTTATTCTCCTCTGAAAAATATTGAACCCTTGTGGAAGTCGTTTGAAGCTCCACCGATATCATTGCTTCGACGCCATACGTGAAACGATACGGAGATTCATTCATTGAGGAATGCGGCATGGTGAGGTAAACCTAAAGAGCATGACACAACTAATTTATCCAATTGCCGTTAGCTTCCCTCAGACGCTTCTTAATAGTATTTATTATTATTATTATTATCATTATTATTTTATTACAATCATGGTTACCCTATTGTTATTATTTATAATATTTTTAGTTATTATTATTTATTATATTTAAAATTAGAAATGGTTCAGTGTAACTAGTTGCTCTTTGGTTTTATTTAATTATTTTAAGACAATAACATGAAGGGCCTGACAGATAGCTCACTATCAATAATAATTATTATGTCTCGTATAAGGATTCGATATGAATATTGATTATCCGGGTTCTTGTGTATTACAAGGGTTTAATGAAAATCCAATATTATATCATTAAGTGTAGTGGGGATCTCAATGTCTCGTTGTGATTAAGTCCAACAATTACATGTAAAGACAATTTTGATGATCAAGTTAGTATTAGATAAACATTATGGGATATAGAATGATAGGTTGATGAACGTACCTTAACTATAGTAAATGAGTGGTCTTTATAAGTTAGCTAGTGAGAATAGTCTTAATCCTGCCTTGTGTCAGTGTTTTTCCATAAATGACAGAAAAAGCTGACAAATGGAAAAGCGTTGGCATAGACATTCCTGACATCTTTGTAAGTCTTTTGGCTGGTATGCCCCTAGTTGCCTACAACCTCTGCTCAACACTAAATTAGTTTGATCTTGGTGTAGGGGGGCTCAAGAAGGACTTTCTTGCATGGGTAGTCTCCATACTGGATCGTGTAGTTTATATGATGAATTATACTGAATGCACTGATAACACAAACTAGTTGGTACTATAAAAATCTGGGATGATATTAGGCCTATATTATTTGCTCTACAACCTATTGAAGTGATTTGGGGGTTGCTTCAATGGGCTAAGGTGTTAATGTTTTTGAAAACTCATGCCACTGAGAAATGCTTCTACTTTGATGATTCTTGCACTGATATGTGCTCTTCTTGTGCCAATGTGGCTACTTTTGTATAATACAGGGTTGTTAGGGGCGCATGTCATTTATTGAATGGTCCTATCATTTTAATTTTAGCCTAGTTGTCATTCGTTATGCAAAACATCATAACTACACAATGTCATCAATGTGCAGAATGGTTTTGTGCCCTTTCACCCCTCAACCCTCGACTATAAATAAGGGGTCACTTATACTAATTTCTCACTTCTAATCCTTGTTGTCACTCTGCTCTAGTATCACTCCAACCGACATTAACCTCCGTTGTAATTTTATTTGTCTCCTACGCGCGTACAAAGCAGACCATTTGAGTCGTTTATGAAGGTATCCTCTTATCTTGTCTTCTTTTCTAAAACTTATTTAGCACTTAGCCTTTTTACCTATAGAAAATTGGGATATAGGGACAATCACACAAGAGTCACCATTGTGGTCATTTATGTCATCTTAATTAAAGCCACGGGAGGCACAAGTAGACTTCCACTGACTTTTATTAAACTAAGATACCGAAGGATTTATAACAATCTTACCAAAGCAACCCCATCAAGTGGGGTAGTCATCTAATGAGGCTCTAGTCTGGTATCTTTCTATTTTATTTTCATCTACCTCATTGGAGGAATAAAAGCGTGACTCATCAATAGTCCTTTCTTCCGAAAGCAATATTGGGTTGAGCGCCAACTTATACCATGTTGACGATGTAGACTTTTACAACTGCATTTAATTTTTTCCAACACATAATAATTCCCATGGCGTCTGAAGGTCATTTTGAAGTTGGCCCTTAAAACATCGTTGCTAGGGACCCTGTAAATACGAATTTAATAACTCACCACACAGAATGGATGTTTGAGAAGGCCATTAACCAATATTTTTGAGTTCATGTTGATAGAAATAAATAAATTAGAATTAATCTTAGGTGACTATTATTGAACCTAGTTTCTAAAATTAGGAAGAAACCATATTCCTAAGAGTATCTTTGAATATTGTTGCTTTGTATCTATACTTTGAATTGTGTTTTCTTTACTTTTATTTGTAAATCTCTAAAATCAAACCATTGAACACTCAAACTATAATTTCCAGTTGAATTGGTGTTCAGTAATATAGTCTTTGTGGATATGATAACTTTTTATATCACACGATCAAACTCATGCACTTGCAAGGGCTACCACAACTTAGCCAGTATATACATGCTCATACTAGAGAACACTTCATAAAAACCGTTAGAATTGTAAGATATCTCAAAAGGTCACCAAGAATGAGAATTATATTGAGCAAAGACTCTTTTCTTTAGATAATTGGTTTCAATGTTTTAGATTCGACATTACTCAATCACAAGGAAATTTGTAACAAAATTTTACGACCAAATTGGAGACTCTTTAATTTGTTAGAAGTCTAAAAAACAACCACCCATAATGGCACAATCTTCTACCAAGGTAGAATATAGAGCGTTGGGAGGCGCAACCTATAAGTTGCTATGACTTACATACCTTCAACAAGACCTTGGTATAGAATATGAAAAAGCAACAACCTTGTTCTATGAAAATGCTAGACACACTTGTTTTGATTTTGGCGTTTCATGAAAAAACTATCGTTTCATCCATGAGAAACTTATAAAGGTTGTGTTTAAATTGTTGTCAATTGCCTCAACCAATCAATTTGCTAACATGTTTACCAAACCTAATCCTCCTAGTAATTTTTCTTCCGCATTGTCCAAGCTAAATCTAATAATCTCTACCGAACTTCAACTTGAGAGGGAATAATAGAGAAATCACCTTAGTAGACCAGTAACAGTGATTAGATAAGTTTTTTTAGTTATGATCACGTGCTATAGGCTCACGTTAGCCTAGAATACACCTCTTTCCCTTGTATAAATTCCTCTTTTTCATTCATTGTTAATCAATGAAAATCAATTGCATTTTCTTCAATTTCCCAAATTCTCTCTCAATTCTGAATAACAACTTCATCCAGAATAATTTTGATCATTATCCATGTATACATGCAATTTATTACATTACTTTGATAACATATGTTATGGCAATGGGGTCTTGGGAAGTATATTTCGATCTTCAAACTGCCACGGCAATATTCATGCATACTAGTACTTATGCGCAAAAATATTATGTATAAAAATATTTAACCAAAAATAATTATGTGCAAAAATACGTGCTTTGCATGATCATCGTCAATACTTGCATCTATTTGCAGCTATTCCACAAATATAATTATAGCAACATTTGAGAAAATTAAGAACCGATACAATTTCCAAATACTGAAAGTTAAAGGGCTTTCTTGACTTGAAAGAAATCGAGACGCTCTTTGTTAGCGACATCTACATCCTCCGGAGATGCCACTGCAACCACAACTCCTTTATCCTTAACCGCATCCATTGCATCCGTAAAACTTTTGAAGTCCTTCAAGCTGGCACAAATATAAAAGTAAAACACAAGATGAACAAATGGAGTCAGTGGTCAGTGGGAAACATAGTACATAAACTTTATATGCAAGATTATCCATACATATTCCTTTGATTTATTGGTCCTTTTTTCCGTACAAGTATTCAAGGACAACAAAGAGGCGTGACCCTCAAAATATTTCGAAACGTCTTAAAGACATCATCTACAAGTAGCAAAACTACGAGTTAAAGGGTATCTTCCGAACACGGGACACTACACATAAAGTCAGCCTAGACTCAGCGAGTTATTTTCGGGAGTGTTAATGCCTAACAGATCAAATGATCATGTATAGTTCGTGGACCAATCAACAAACGGATTCTTTACCTGGTAGATAATATCTCTTCACGCCTCCGTTGCCTTTCCTCCTCTGTAATGCCCAGTAAGTACCGCAACATACTGCAAAAGAAATATGAAACAGAGTTTGTAACGACAATAAGAAAGTAACAATTATTTCATTTAGAAGCACCACTAATAGTTCAGCAATAAATCTCGCTTGGAGAGGGTTTGGGTTTAATATGTGTATGATTTTGCCATTGATCAAAATATCCATAGATAAACAGGTTCTGAAAGCATCAATTATCTCATAGACATACCTACTATAACCTTTGGCGTCAGGAAGTTGATAGGAATCTACATCCCCAATGGTTCCTATTATGGCTTTAGTTAAAGTGTCATTATCTATTTGCAGCTCTCGTAGGAAGTCCCCAGTTCCATCATATACATCAAGTGTCTTCAACAAGTTGGGATCACGATAAGATAAGAAGGAGAACACTCCTAGAAAGAAACAAAAAGGTAAGATTGCATGATGCTATTTGCCAATTATGCCCAAGGTTAAATATATTTCGACTAACCTGAGTGAGTATCAAAATCACAGAAACCTCCATAAGCTCCACCGCTAACACGTACACGGTCCCACAACCATGTATTGCTAATGTATTTGGAAATAACATATGCACTCCCATTAAGTGTATAACCAGTATCATAGATGTTAGCTGCTTTACCAATGTAATTAACCTGTAAAAGAAACACCATGACGTGAAAAACACACTTAAATGTGACAAAAGGGAAAAAAACTCAGGATTAAAGATGGTTATACTCTGCCTGTGCATGACAGAAATAAGAAATTATACACACAGGATGACAAAATGAAATAATCTTACCTGAGTAGGAACCACAATAGCTTCGTTTGTCAAAGGAAGTTTAACATTCCAAGTAGTTGTTGCAACGGGAGAGCTAGAAGGAAGTGTATCAACAAATTTGCCCACCACTCTTTCCGTGTTTGCAAGGTTTTTCCTATCAGCAGTGATATTTATCAAGCAGCCTTGCTTGGAAAATACAGATTTGCGAATCTCCTCAAGAGAGGATGAGATATCAGCCCAATCTTGATCAACTCTCTCTTCAAGAGTTCGGAGGAATTCAAGATAACTGGAAAAAGTAATCAAGAATTATAAAAATACACAACACAACAGGAAATATGTGTTTTCTTTCAAATAATAAACATACAAAGTAGATTAAAAAGGGCAATCATGAGTTCTTATGCCTTTCAAAGATAATGGTAGTGGTATTAAAGAACTATATAATAAAATGACTACTACTAGAAGAATTTAATGTGACAAAAATGGAGACCATGACAAAACTATATATAAATGTACCCTCGCTATAAATGATGAGTATCTTAATATTCCAACCTGAGACCCCCCATTTTCTCTGACATCCATCCTGCTGCATTTAGTTTAGCATCCATCCTTGCAGCCGCAATTCCATGACCACTTCCTCTTAATCGATTCTGATAACAGACAAAAATGCACAATATAGATAGTCTGTAGAGGTTTGCACATCTTTTATCAATTTTTGTCTCCATATACATGAATTTGATAATTACCTCCATTCTTGCTCTACTCTGGGAAATAAATTGCTTGAAACGCTGTTGGTCTGTAAATTGGACATCTTGAAGTACATATTTAACCTAAAGTAGTAGCATGAAATTAGGTTTTACATGAACACAAGAAATTTTAGGCTATAAAGAGGATTTGGTGATGAAACAGCAATGTCTAAACAAATAAAGTACCAATTCATAAAGATCTTCAGTATGACCAGCCATGGCTTTGCCTCGAACAATAATGTGACTACAAGGGTCTCCCCTGCCCCGCACCGATGATGTGAAGGGATAAACTGATATGCCACCAGTTTTTCTCCCAATTAATTGGTTTAATTGGACAAAAGTCAAGTCCTTTGTTCCCATCTCCAGCAACGATTGACTGTCAAAAGTAATCTAAAGGTGTTACAGAGCTTGATAATTGATACGTATCTATCAAGAAGTATACATGTGAAAAGGAACAGAAGTATTAAAAATCAAAAAGGGAGGAAGTAGATCATGTAAATCCTTAAATGAGTAAGTCGCTTGGATTGTAAGCATTGATCACCTTACTCTCTATTCCTAACCTTTACAAAACTTCATTTAGTCCTTGGTAAAAGAGCCATTCTGTTTAGTCATTTTCCACCTCATTTTTTATTGACTTTAAGGACTAAAGTAAATGATTTTTTGCCAAGTTTGGAACTAGATGAGAATTTGGAGAAGTTAGGGACTAAAGTGACTGACACTCAATCTCAAGAACTAATCTAGGAGGTTACTCATAAAAGATTGTTGTCGACAATAGTGCTAAAAAGGAACATGTTAAAAACCAAAAAGGTCAACAGAAAATTTAGATAGGAGGAGTCTACCATCAAATCTAATGATTTGTTTTAAGAATCATAACAATTAATGACAAAGTTATAAGCCCAAACATCTACAGGAACAGATTCAGTATAAAAAAGATTCTATACCCATGTCTTTGCGTAGGTATATATCTTTCTATATTAGTCATTTAATTTTTTTTTTACATGATGTTAATTATTGACTAACTTATAATAGTTTTCAAATTTGAAAAAGATCAACTTTTGTGTTTTTGAATATTTGGGAGACTTACATGATATAACAAAAATTCAAAAGACCAACTTAACATAGAGCAAATTTTTAGAGGATTAAAGAGTTCAGTCTGAAATAGTTAAAAGCATTCAAGTTATGAAATTTTGTACATACCCTTTTTGTTTTTAACAAAGTGGACAGACACTTTCTAATACTATGGTCATAAGGAGAGATTAAAATAAATATTAAATATAGAGTTATGAAAATAAAATGTATTTACTGATTCTCATCAAATGATTGATTAACGATCTATATTATTCAAATTAATGTATAGACGTAAAATAATAACAATGGAATGATGGTTGACAAACAAAATAATAAGAAAGTAGCATTAACATTTTATGTTGATGATAATAAAAAAAATTATGCCAGTATTAATGTTTGCTATAGAAAAATAATTATTAAAATTTTATGTAAATAATTTTAAAATGTTTTAATATTTTCAATAGAACATTAAAAACAACCGTGTGACGGTTGTCAGATTCTTCAGGAGTCTAGGTAGACTTGTTTGGGTCTATAGAGTCAACTCAAGAATTAGAAGAGCCGCGAGATTATACATGAGTTAACCAGTTTCCAAAGATAAACTTGTAAACTTGGGCCAGTTGACTTGGAAGTTTGACAACAAATGACTGCATTAGTAAAATAAATACTTCTTTTTATTATTAAAATGGACAGGATCTAACTCACTCCCAATAGCTAGCTTAATAGACTAAGGAAAAAAAAACTAACTCAACAGAGAGAGAGAGAGAGATTACCTTAAGCTTGACAAGAAGTATTGAGGCCGTATTCTAAGCCAATGTGAAACATCTTAACAATGATAATAGAGTGCTTTATATTATGTTGTTACTATTTTTTAATTTTTAACTATTCCAATAATATAATAATATGATAGTGCTCTAGGTTTGTAGACTCGTTTGGATTTGGAAAAGTAAAAACTTCATGATCTTCAACATGTCAATCCCTCCATAATCAATATCTTTATTTTAATCACCATCACCACCCCCATCCTCCTCCTCATCAAGTTCTTCCTCGAAAGCTAGAATGTCCTCAACATTATGTGTAAGGTCCGAATTCTCAAACATATCTAAAGCAAACATAGATTCGCAAACTTGCGAGTTAAATGAGTCTGCTCTAGCGCGAGTTTACTCATGAGTTAACTGGTCTCTCTATCCTGACTCGTAAACGCACACACAAGTTCTGAGTTTACGAGATGACTTTGACAAACATGATAGACAATAGGGATCTAGTTACTATTATGATAGTCCAATATTTACTTAAGTAATAATATAAGACGAAAGCATAACAAAAGATTAAATAAGAGTACAAAGTGCAAACAAAATGTACGGAGTTTGGCCAGAAACTATTGACACATTAACCAGGTTTTATATATAGATTTTGATAACTACACCTCATAATCCTGACCAGAGAAGGTTAATGAGAATATAACTACCAATTTAATTTGGTTTACAAGAATTAACTATGAAAGTAAATGTTCGGAACTATAGATGAATGGAAGCACAATGTAAAACATTTTCCAGAGGTAGTATACTTACCAAAACAGTGGCACTAATGGTAAAAGATCTTGCTTCAATGAACTCATGTTGAATACTATTTCAGTGTAAAGGACATCATTGGTGAAGAGATCATGCTGCAAAACTTTTACTCCATTGATATCCCCGACCTACATTTTGCATGCAAATCCTTGTGAATGTTTATGTATCATAAGGAAAACATGTAAGAATCTCACTCAAGGGAAACAATAGTAATAACCTCAGAGGGAACACGAATAGGTTCTTTAGGAATATCATGTAGAGAAAGACTGGGAACAGTTTTCAAAGCTTCAGGTGGGTCAGGAGTTTCCTGCTTCAGCCGAAGCTCATGAGTAGCACGGGTCAACTCTGCCAGATCTTCTGTTGTCATGCTAGCTTTAACTTTCTGCAATATCTGTTTCTCAGTGGCTTCATCATGAGCAGCCTTTTCAGGATCAGGCTGATAAGAAATGTTTTTAATCAATAACAAACAGTATATTGGGTGCCAAATGGCTTCACTCAAAAACACAAGTTTTCAAAAACACAAGTTTTCAAGGCTAAAATAAGTGATCAACTACCTGCATTTCCACAGTAACTTGATGAGGGTTGTTCAAAATGAACTTTTCTATCAGAGGGGAAAAAACAGATTTAGAGCCCTCCTTTGCTATTCTAGATTTTAGGTCTTGAAGGGGCTTCTCATACTTCAGCGGCTCAAAGGGATTCATATCATAAATCCATTTACCCTACAAATGCAAACCAAAACAATTATAAATCTCAAACAGTAAAAGATGATCATTTTAACCACAAGAGAAAATTAGTATATCCTACAACGGACTGCAGCATGAGTGATAAGCCGCGAGGAAATGACCCAGTGTTGTTCTCCCTGAGAGAAAATTCAATTGTATTCATAGAAGCTTCAATAGCATCTGTATCAAAACCTTCCTCTGCCAACTTTTGAAGTGTATTTGTGATCAGCTCTTCTACCTTATGAATATCATCTCCAGAAACACCCTTCATTCCAATGCTGAATTGAGGCTGGAGTAGCTCATCTTCAACCCCACCACCAACAATGGCATCGCCTAGTCTACTTTCTAGCAAAACTTTCCTCAGTGGTGAAGCAGGAGTACCCAACAGAAGGTGATTCAGAAATCCAAGAGCTAGCTCAGTTTCCAAGCCTAAGGGCTTGTCAGAGAGCAACCAGTTAAGACATACCATATGCTTCTTCTTCAAATCACCCTCTTCACCAACAGGAAATGTCTCAACAATCCGGACAGGCTTTGAAAATAGTTTCTGTGGTTCAACCCTTGATTCATTTGAGGTCAAACTGGTATCAAACATGTCTAAATATTCTGGGACAACAAAGAAGAGGAGGAAGTAAGTGGCTAATTGCAACAAGTCTGAAGCCTTCATAACTTGGTCGGAAGATATAATTATAAACCATATCAATGTAATTGAAGAAGAGATAACACTATGTTTAACATGTAAATTTAGATTTTATGACTCTACCTCAGTAGTAAAAAGAATATAAAATTTTTTACTTCTAGACCTTCAGAAATAGGTAGTTTTATTTATTTTATATAAAAGGAAAAAAAAAAAAAAACTCTTACAGGGAAAAAAACAGTACATATAGGGGGAAGGATAAGATATTGTCTGAAAAGGGACAATGTATATTCATCACCAATTCAAATTTATCTGCAGAATGCTTCATTATTTATATTTGAGAGACTCCAAGAGGGAGCAACTAGGCTTGTCAGAAATATAAAGACCTTGCTGTTTCTTAAAAGTATTATGCACAGAAAAGAATGTAAGAGGCTTCTGAATGATGACTTGCTTGGCTTTAAAAAATCATCACACAGTAGGACCTTTTGTGAGCACTGAAAGGGCTCCGTCAAGGTCATCCAATAATATCCATGCCATTACCATAGCAAGGAGAAAATGTGTTTGGACTGTGAGTTAGGCCATAGGCTTTAGTCATTCATTCTAATCAGGAATCAGGACTTGGATGATCTACAAGAGCATTACAACAAGGCCTCTCTCCTCATTTGTCAGCCTTTACATTTAAGGAGCAAGTTAAATTAAATCTTATCTTATTACCACTGAGGATGCGGAGGCGCTCATTTGGATCATCATCACCATAAAACCATATCCGGGCATTGCTTGGATGGTAATACTTGCGGTGAAATTCCTGTAAAATAAGTTTAAGATGTAAACAGTTTAAGATTAAACAATTAAATATTTGTTATGGCCAATACTTAGATCTACAGTAGACTATAAGGAATTAAAACGATCACCCAGGTACTAACGCGAATGAATATGTATAATTTTTACCATCATGCTTATATAAATCAAACAACGCAGACACAAACTACTAGCAGCCAAAAACATGGTTTTCGAGACAAACCTTAAATTCCTCAAATGTCAACTTGGGAATAACTCGAGGATCACCTCCACTATCAACACCATAGGTAGTGTCAGGGAAAAGAGCCTGTATTAAAGTTCAATGCAACAATAATGAAAGCACGCAAGTTAAAATTACCAAAAGAAGTCATAAAACTCCTGATAATGGGTACTTACAGCATAAAATTTTAAGTCATAAAACTCCGTGTGCCCCTCTATTTATACTGCACCACTTGTTTTGGATATTATACTCGGGGCAACAAATAAATAACTTCTGGATTTTAATATATGGGTGCATAAATATCTGGGTGTTAATGTCCAGGTGATTTTGTCATGAAACAAGATCATAATTTCCGGTAGGTATAAACTTAATATAATACCCAGATTTTTATGATCCAGTATATGTAAAGTTTATAAAATAAATAAATAAAAGTGGTGCGGGGAGAAATTGCCAGCTTTGAGAATATGAAGCTTCCAGGTTCAGAGACAGGAACATACAAATTGCAATAATGAACATCAACATAGTTCAAAACACAACACTAACAGTAATAAGTAAAATTGTGTATGACTATATTATCATACACTTTCACAAGGACCAGCTCTAAAGTAATCATGAAATAAAGAAAAGGGCTTAAAGTATCACCATCCGTGAACTTTAAGAAGCACTCAGAATTGCTGAAATGTTCCAGCAAGAAATGCAAATACATAAAAGCATATTTTTTTCAAAAAAATGGAAAGGGGAAAACTAGCCTGTTGAGCAGCCCGCCCAAGAATATTATCCGGTTGAGAGTAGACACCCTTCATCTCATTAAACACAACACCTGAACAGCAAACAACACCTCATTAGAAATGATTGAAATGCATAAGGATGAAAAATGCTTAATGCTGTAGTATACAAAGGTTTTACTAAACCTTTATAAGTGATATCTTCAGAAGGATCATTGAGCTCGAAGTGCCAGCCCTCCTGTTGAAAAATCTGAAAGTCTTCCACGCATCTGGGAAAGAAAACCGCATCCAAGTAGACGTCGACCAAATTATAGAAATCCTGTTCAAGAAGATGTCAATGATGAATAGACTCCAGAATGGAAGAGCAGAACAAAAGTTGAATTTGGCGACCTTGGTATTTGTGGAAGCAACCGGGTAACATGTCCTATCAGGGTAGGTGAATGCATTGAGGAAAGTATGCAAGCTACCCTTCAACAATTCAACAAATGGTTCTTTCAAAGGATATTTTCGTGAGCCGCATAATACACTATGCTCCAAGATGTGAGGGATACCAGTGGAATCTTTGCTGCAAAAGGAATTTGGTAAACAGGTCAGAGAGAGAGAGAGAGAGAGAGCAATTGCAAAATTGAGTAGTGTAAAGTGGACTTACGGAGGAGTGCGGAAAACAATTCCAAAGACTTTATTCTCATCGTCATTGGAAACAGACATGACCTGCGCCCCGGTCTTCTTGTGCCTGAAAAGCACAGCTTTTGATTTGCATTCTGGAATGAATTCTTCGGAGAGTTTCTCAAACCCCAAATTATGGGCAACTTCATCCTTAACCTCACCAAAGCCTAAGCAGGAAAAGAAAAGATAAATAAAAAGATAAACGAATAAGAGAGAGAGAGAGAGAGAGAGAGAGAGAGAGAGATGTATACCTGGGGAAGGAGAAGGAGAAGGAGAAGGAGAAGAAAGAACAGCTCGGGTAGAGAAGTGTTTGCCGAAAGAGAAGTAAAGGGGTGAGGAAGGAGAGGGAGAAAATCTAGAGTTGCGATAGCGGCGGCGTGGGAAAGAGTAAGAGCTTAACCGTGTAGCTGGGAAGGGAACGGAGGAACAAGCAAATGAACGAGACAAGTGTAAGTATCTGCTGCACAACATCGAAGAACACGATAGAGAACGAACCAATGCTGCCCTTTCCATCACTGCTTCTCTTCTCAAAGCAATCCCCTACTTCCGTCTAAATATTAACACCAACCATATTTTCAACTTAAATATACACCCACAAAAATTAAAATAAAATACATACCTCAAATTACTATTAAATAAAGCCTTGAATATTTTTCTATGCCTATATAGTAAAAGTTTCTTTATTTTGTTTCTTATAAAATTATTTTTATATTTAATTTATATTGAATGTTTCATTTTTAATCTAGTATTATTTCTTCATTTTTACTATCAGAAATTATATTTTACCTGTCATAGTCTAGTGTTAATAGTTAATTTATTGGACTCATTTAGATAAATTGATATGTAATTTTGTTAGAAATAATAACATTTAAAATTGAATTTAGTAGTAGGAATTAAAACCAAAATACAATCCAACTTGGATGTGAAAAGAAAGAGAAAATTATAAGTATGAAAACGGAAAGATTTTCCTTTATCGGGCAAATATACTTAACCCTTAAATAAAAATTATCAGCCTTACTTACTCAAACATCACTTCAACAGTTTCACCTTTCATCAATGACATGAACCTCTGTTCAAGCTTCACACGCAGAAGCTACCCACAAAGCCTCTCACCCTTTTTCCTCTTCATCCAAAGGAGATGGAAAAAACCCACTGTTTCTGCGCAGACCCGTTTAGAGAACAGGGTAAGGGACCCCCACTTTGACAGGCTCATGACCCACCTAAAAAAACTCAAACTTGTCCTCAAAATTCACCACCTCTTGCTGAACCGCAAGCGTGGTGCTTTTGTGTCCCTTCAGCTCATGTCCCGTTGGAGGAACATCCTAGGACTCAATGTCCCCATTGGTTCCTTTCTCCACAATTACCCTCATGTTTTTGACGTGTTTGCGCACCCTTTAAGGAGGAACTTGTGTTGTAGGGTTACCAGTAAGATGAAAGATTTGATCTTGCTTGAAGATGTTGCTGTGAAGCAGCAAGAGGTGGAGGCTGTAAAGAGGGTGAGGAAGTTGCTTATGATGTCCGTGAATGGCACACTTCGTGTGCATGCTTTGAGGTTGGTCAGAAGAGAATTGGGTCTCCCGGAGGATTTCAGAGACTCCATTCTTAGCAAGTATAGTGGTGATTTTAGGTTGGTTGATTTGGAGGTTGTGGCATTAGTTGATAGGGATGATTATAACGATGATGGTGGTGGTGAATTTGGAGTGGCCAAGGTTGAGACATGGAGGGAGAAAGAGTACAAAGAGAAGTGGTTGAGTGAGTTTGAGACTAAGTTTGCATTTCCAATTGATTTCCCAACTGGGTTCAAGATAGAGAGGGGCTTTAGGGAGAGGTTCAGGAATTGGCAGAGGCTTCCATATACAAAGCCGTATGAGACAAAAGAGGTTGTTCGGGTTCGATCGTGTGGAGGGATTGAGCGTTATGAGAAGAGGGCTGTTGCTGTTCTTCATGAGTTCTTGAGCTTGACTGTGGAGAAAATGCTTGAGGTTGATCAATTGGCTCATTTTCGAAGGGACTTAGCTATTGAAGTTAATGTGCGTGAACTTCTGCTAAGGCATCCTGGAATATTTTACATATCAACTAAAGGGAAGACTCTAACTGTGTTTCTTAGGGAGGCATATATGAAAGGGGGTTTGATTGAGCCTAATCCTGTGTATACAGCTCGTAGGAATATGTTGGACCTTGTATTGTTAGGGCGTAGGAAAACCAAACAATTGTTAGCTTGTGATGAAGTCAAGGAAGAGAGCAATCCTGTAGTTGATGAAGTATGTGAGAAAGGTGAAAGACAAGGAGATTGGGTGATTCCCTTCTTGGAGAAATGTGAGGATAATAGATCTTCACGATTGTGAAGGTAGTGGAAGCATCATGGAAGCATACTTTTCTATTGTCAGTAGTAATATATGCTCAAGCAGAATACATTTTTGGATTTTTTTTAAAGGGCTTCTCTTACATTCTTTGGCACTCTGCACTAGTTTTTTTTTGTCCTGAATCTTCTGCTATTCTCTTTTTCTCTTTGCTCATGATCTGAACAAGGCTGGACTGGATTAATGAACTTCACAGATAATTGTATAATTTACATCATGCCTATGGGCTATATTTGTATTTGTCCCCTTTATTTGTGTGATAACAAAGCATGCATAAAGGTCCTATCAGATGATGAGAAAAGATCTTTATATGATCGTTTTGGTGAGTCAGGTCTTCAAGGAGAAGATGGAGGATCAGCCCTCAGGGGTATGTATGTGCACAATCAAGCCTTCCACCTTTTGCGATCTCAATAAATATGACTGTTTGGTAATTGATATTAGGATAATAGGATACAGGATTGGCATTTGTGCCATTCTTTTCTTCTCCCACCTCAGTAATTATTTTATTTTACTGCTGATACCTTTTCAATTAAATTGATCAGGTTGATCCTTTTGATTTGTTTGACACATTCTTTGGTCGTGCTGATGAACTATTTGGAGATGGTAATAAAGGGGGCATCAACTTCAATTTTAGAAACAATAGAAACCTTGGTTGTGATATTCGGTAAGTATCATCTCAACATTGATTAATTTCTTTGAGAACTAACTGGGTAATTACTAGATAGTAGATACTATTATGACTGAGACTTTTATAATTTTATATGTTTTATTTAGCATTTTCTGCTCAAGGAACTTTTTCCATGTATTTAAAGAAGAAATTCATCCAACATATGATAAAAGAACTCCAAGCTGGTGGATTAGGTTTCCTCCAGAAACAAAATCAAATATAAAAATGGGATACAGTACAGAAGAACTATAACAATGAAGCCCTCAATTTATAATACCCTGTATGATTAACATAATCACCTCTCAGCAACAAATTGTCAGTGAAAGACCCTGTACGATTTTACTATATTTATGAATACACTTAATTTGATTTATGAATTCTTACTGAATCGTAAGAATCTTTGCATGTTATGCATTAAAGTATAAATCACTAAGAATAAAGAAGATATCTAGAATTTCTTTTGCCTCTAAAAGATATTATGCATGATATTTTTGGATACCCTACCTGTCTTAAAAATGCCAAGAAAATTGCATAAATATATTTTGCATTAACTCTTTTATTCTGTAACGCAGGTTTGACCTTCATTTGAGCTTTGAAGAATCAATATTTGGAGGACAGAGGGAGATTGAAGTTTCCTGTTTCCAGACATGTGATAAGTGTGACGGCACAGGAACTAAATCAAGTGATTGCATTAAACAATGCAGAAATTGTGGTGGCAGGGGGAGAAATGAAAAGTCAGAGAATTCCTTTTGGAATGATGTCTCAGGTTATTTAAACTAAATAGATTTAATCAGTGAATGACTGCTGTATTGCTAATTATTTTTAAATTACCTGAGGCGTTATAGCAAGGTGATATTTGTATCATGTGATAATATTCCGGTTTCTACCTGCTCTAAGTGTGGTGGTCTTGGCAAAATGATCACTGATCACTGCCGGAAGTGTGATGGCAGTGGTCAGGTAAAATCTAAACAAACAATGGAAGTGGCGATTCCTCCTGGAGACACAATGCAAATTCAAGGAGAAGGGAATTTTGATGAGAAGAGGTTAGCAGCATCCTGATGAATGTTTTGCTTCCAAGTTCCAATGATGTTCTGACTTAATTATTCTGAGTGCTGAGGGGCGAATTCTTTTTCGGTTTGTCAGCTTGATAAAAGGAAAATAGAAGTTGTAATGAAGATTATGAAGTAGAACTTCTCATCACATTATTGATTATCAAGGCGTGTTCTTAGGTACACTTTGTAAATCTGAGTGTACCTTTGCTAACATTTTTTGTTTATGATTAATTTTAATATATCCTACAACTCATCCTTTGCTAGAAACTTGTGACTCTTGGATATGCCATATAAAGTAGTTGATTTAGATGAAACATTACATGCCTAATTGAGAAATCTGAGTTTGAAGTTTTGTGTTTGAGGTATTCAAAGCACTGCTTTTAAATAGATTCTGTTTCTTCTATAGCTGAGTGAACGTCATGTTCGCTTGTGTTTTATTAGTGTTATAACCGCAGTTCATTGATACATTTCAATGTCTGCATGCTATATGTTTATCCGTGTCATACTTTGATTCAGAGTTTTGTTTGTATAGTTTGCCCCTTACTTCTTTGTAAATTATCTTAAACTCTGTTGTTCATTTGGTTTTGCTCAATAGATATTAGTATTTGAAAATACTCCGCTCTGCTTGTAAGTAAATAAGTAAATTAGATAATTTTATACAAATTAAGAAAGTTGATTAATATTTGTTATTTATATTAATATTATTAAATATTTAATGTATTTATCTATAGTATTTTTAATTTTATTTATTGCATAAAACATTTAGTTGTATTGAAAATGTATTTAAAAATGAATATTTAATATATAAGTATCTAATACATTAAAAAGAAGATATTTTTAGTTATATTTGAGATAAAAAAATTCTTAAAATTTGTTTAGATGATTTCAAGTTGGATGCCGTGACCATGGGGTAATTGCCGTTGTAGAGGGTGTTTGGTTTGCAGTTGGGAAAACGGAGTTGAGTTGAAGTGAAAAATTTAAAGGTTGATATTAATTCTTTACGCCGTTCGAGACAATCAAAACTCCGTTGACCCGTAGGATCAAAAACTTGCTTCAATTTAACGGAGAAACCTCCGTTGCTTTTTCCATCCCAAACGTCCTCGTAATGGAATGAGTCACCCTATGCAAACTTCTGGACTACATTTAATAGGGTGTTTTTAGGTTGGATCGGTTAGTAAAAAGGTTATCTAATATTATTATAAAATTAGATTGTAATTTGGATTTGATTGGTTTGGATAATAAATAAATTTTATTTTATTACTAAAATTAATAAAATTTAGTTTTTATGAAAATATAAAACAAGAAAAATGAGACTGTAATTTAAATTTCAATTGATATTAAAACTAATAAATTTTTTAAGTGCGCTCAAATGTTAAAACGTGTCTCATCAAAAGTAATAATAAGATATAACTCGTACAATCCAATAAAAAAAGTTAAGAAAAAGATTAACAAGAGCATAAAGTGAAGTTAGATAACTAACGGAGCATTATTATTATTATTATTATTATTATTATTATTATTATTATTATTATTATTATTATTATTATTATTATTGTAACTGCGAAGCATTGTGATAGATCAGCTGCCTATCGGTTATATTTATTTTATGGGTTAAATATATTTTTTCTCTTTATGTTTTTACTAATATTTGGTTTTGTCCCTTAATTATTTGTATTGGTTTCGTTGTTTTTGTTTTTAAAATAGGTTGGAATTGATTTTTAATAAATTAAGATTAATTTATAAAATGTAACATTTAATTACTAACTAAATAAATAGAAATATTATATTATATGTATTTTATCTCATCTTTTTAACATATTTCATTATTTAATTTTTTAAAATGATTCTTTCTTTCTCATAATCAAATAAAATAAATAAATAACTCAAGGACCAAAACCAAATTTTGATAAAATTAATTTAACCTTTATTTATTGTTACTTTTCATAGAAAAATATTTGGTATTAATCAACCAGTTTATTAACAATTTTTGAAGGTAAGAATACATGTTTTCTCCTTTAGAGAACAGAAAAAGAAAACCTCCTAAAGCAATATAAAAATACAATGATGATTTCAAAAATTCCTATCGGACCGGGGTGTCTTCAGACTTGACGAATTCAATTTTTAAACAAAATATCATCTACATTTTAACTTAGTTCGGTTAAAATACATGATGACATCTGATCCAATCAAGGTTGATAAAATCGGGATTTCACATGAAATCGTAAAGGGGTGAAAAAATCGTAAATCGTAAAATTGTAAATCGAATCGTAAGATTTTACTTACTAAGTATATACATGTGATATATATGCATATAAAAGCATAATTCAAGCCATAAATTTTGTTGAAAAAACATCATAAACTTGCATAACATCCATAACTCAATTCATAACATCCATAATCCAAGCATTTATAAATTTAATCTAGTCTAATCTAACAACTTAAACACATTATAATCATGAAGAAAGGGATCCATCATTTGCTCTTGAATATCATCTTCTCCAACTTCCTCCATATTCTCCACATAAGTATGCTCAACAACCACATTATTCCCCACTTGGTCTTGAATCCTTTCTTCATTTGATTGTTCCAAATCCAACTCTATGTCTTCACCTCCTTCCCCTTCATCGACATTGCCCATGATCCACTCATCATCAGATGGAATATCTTGAATATTCAATTCAAAACCTTTCCTTGCATTCTTCCTTTTGGCCAATTTTGAATTAGCCATCACAAAGACAACATCATTCATTGTTTTTTGCTTCAAACGGTTTCTTCTTTTGGTGTGGACCTAAACGTTTACACAGGTAGATAAAGTTAATATAGAATAGTATTCCTTAAATAGTTAAAATAAGTAGATTAAAATTACCATCTCAAATGCACTCCAGTTACGCTCACAACCAGAGGAACTACATGTCAAACTTAAAACGCGAATGACCCATTTTTTTAGCTCTGGATGTTTATATCCATAAGCCTCCCACCAATCTGCTGGAGTCTTTTGGGAGATTGTTGCTTTAGCTAAAGGCATCCCAAATGCCTTTTCTTTTTTCCTAAAATCATCCATCTGAACATCAATTATAGCTTGTTCTTCTAGACTAGGTACCATTCTTTGCAAACAATCATATAATCCAACATTCACTTCTACATCAATTTTGAATTTGGAACCATATTGTAATTGGGGATTCAAATAATAACCGGCAGCATGCAAAGGCCTATGAAGCTGTCTATCCCATCTTTCATCAATGATATCCCATAATGGTAGATAGCTAAATAATAGAAATTAAATAGATTGAATTAGTTTAGGATTAATATTAAATCCAAATAAAATAAAATATCAACAAGTGAGGATTTAGATTCACTTACATCTTCACGCCTATGAAAGCCTCCCTAATCGTTTCCTTAGCTTGGTCCATTGCCTCATAAATATAACCCATTGTTGGCCTCTCTTCAGAATCCACCATTTGAAGGACCTTAATCAAGGGAAATGCAGCCTTCAAATAATTCATAATATTCTTCCCGAACTCCCTATCCATAACTACTTCCTCTACTGCACTCCCATCTCTTGTATTGCAAAACTTGCTTGATTTCCACTCCTCTGATGTAAACATCCTTATCAAGGCATCCTTATTATCAACAAGGCATCCCAAAGTTAAATACGATGTTGCAAATTGAGTAATGCCTGGTCTAATCAAATCCTTCCCTTTTGTATGAAGTTGCAATAAAGAAATTAGTGAAGTCCTTGAATAGATGTATGTTGTGATTTTCCTTCCCTTTGGAATTGTTTCCATATGAATATCGACCTTCTTCTCAAAATCTTCCAACATGAGATCAATGCAATGTGCGACACAAGGTGTCCAATACATCCTCTTCCTCTTCGCCATCAACATCTCCCCAGCCAGCTTGTAATTCGCAGCATTGTCAGTCACAACTTGAACTACATTATCTTCTCCAACTTCTTCCACAACTTCATCAATCATCTCAAAAAAAATTTTAGCAGTTTTCGAAATAGCTGATGCATCAATGGACTTTAGAAAGACTGTTACTTTAGGGCTATTCACCAAGAAATTAATTATCGTTCTCCGCCGCCTATCTGTCCACCCATCGGTCATTATGGAACACCCAAATTCCTTCCCGTCAGCCCTATGTTCTTCAATAATTTCCATTGTATTATTCACTTCTTGCTTCAGATACTTCACTCTAATATCATGATATGGTGGTCTATCAAATCCCTTGCCATGCTGTGAAATTAATTCACACATCTCAGCAAATTCATCACTTCTTGCCACATTGAAAGGAATGGCATTGTTGTAAAAGAATCTAGCTATTGCTGGGCAGACATCCTCTCTCAAAGACTTCTTAAACATTTTATTGATTGTGGCCTGAGTATTGGTTGGCTTTTTCTTAAAAAATGCTCCTAATATCAGAATTTTCCCCATCAACTTTAATGGATTTTTCTCTTTGAACTATCCCCAATAATGCTTTCCCCTTCTTCCAAATCAGCCCCTGATTTTCTCAAGTTTTTGACATGCAATCCAGCAACAATTTGCAGCATCTCAATTCTGACTTCAGGAGGAATAGCTTTGCAAGGCTGAACATTTTGCCTTGTTTGACCCAAATGATGCTTCAGCCTATAAACACCCCCTGTAATCACCTTCTCACAAAATTTGCATTGCATTTTTGTGGATCCTTCAACTGATATAGCATACTTCCAAGCCACATCAGCCTTAGCTCCACGAGAGTTTGCACAAAGAGGGAGGATATTTGCAGAGCCAGCACCACCACCGGAACTGCCTCCATCTCGGCCAGTTGAAGCTGTTCCGGAGTTTCCTCCTGCAGCAGAAGCCATTGCAGCGAGTGGGGACGAAACAGAGACAAAGAATACGAAGAACAGAGATGCAGAACATACATACAGAACAGAGGAAGATGAAGGAGACAGACAGACAACGGCGAGGAAGATGGTGGAGCAGAGCACGCGAGCAAGAAACAAAGAGAAGAGATGAAAGCTGTAGAAGAAATGAAGGACAGAGCAAGACGAAGAGAAGAAGCTGAGAAAGAGGCGCACGAAAGGGGAAAGAAGCTGCACTTTCAGAAACCGGTTCCTTTTTTTTCCAAGTAGCCCAACTTAAAAATGGGCTTTTTATGTTTTTTTGGCCCGCTTCAAAAAATCGAAAAAATCTAGGATTTTACCGATTTCATGATTTCACTCCCAATTCCATTCCAATTTCGCCCAAAAGCGATTTTTTTTGCGATCCAGATCGGAAACCATGGGAAAAATTGTAAAATCCTACGATTTTGGGATTTCACTCCCGATTTTGTCAACCTTGGATCCAATTCAATCAAATACGGTTCGGATTAGATCAATTTGTTCGATTTTTATATTAATTATTTTTCTTATAAAAGGAAGTATAAGACATAATTCCAACTCAAAAAAGCAAGAATAAATATTTCAAAAATAGAATCACCATGGTAAAAAATATCTACGTAATTATAATTATAAAAACACAAATCGCTACCTAGAATCTTTTAAGTCTCACTTTAAGCTTAATGTGAATTATTAACACATAATTTAAAGGATTTAAAAATATAATTTTGAATTTTTCATGTGAAACTAGGAGGGCTTATTTGCATGTTGCCTTATCAAATTTGGCCAACTACATCCTTCAACTTTTAAGGCTCAACTGCACTGCTCTGTTAGGCATGTCTGACACAATTTGCCAAAGTATAAAAATTTCACATTGGTTGTAATATTTCCAGCATAATCAAAATAAATTTTGGTATACAAATATACACACGATGGTTCAAGGTTCTCCAAGATATATTTGAGAGAGGGTTTGGGATGAGGATAAGGTAAAAACAAGAGCAAATGCACAATAGAATACAATGGTACAAACAAAACTATCAAAAGAACTAAATGAAATTAGAAAAACTTATCGTACTGGCTTGTAAGAGAATCTCTCAGATTTGAATAAAGGCCATAGAGTGAATACTGGCGAAGATTTTTCACTTCATACCAAGAGTTGAGAACTGCAAGGTGTTTGTCTGTACCAGAGAATGCCAATTGTATACCTATGCTGCAATCAACGGACCCTCCATGGCTCTTGCAGCTGGATGTTTGTAGTGCACAATCCTGATTGTTGAGACAAACTGCTTTTGAGTTACCTGAGCATTTAGCACATCCATCTCTTTTCCAATAAAAATTCTGCAACCTGCCCTTCTTAAACTCAAGGGCCTACAGAACAAGAATTATGCAGACTCCCATAAGGATTATGATTACCAACCAAACAGAATAAACAAATATTGGAAAACAATTTATGTTAAAAAAAAACAAATCTCCTTACAAGAGTAAAACTGGTTACAGTATAAGTGCCGTTTGCAACGAACGCAGGAGGGGACCTTGCTGCATATTTCCGACCAGCAAATGCAACCATATAGCCATACGTGTCCTGGACAGGGAAAACAAATATGAGAGCCAACATGATAAACAAACAAACAATCCAACACAAATTTATCAACAAATAAAACAATAAAATATAACAGAACTGACAATGAAATAAATCCACTATTGGACCAGTGTTAGGAACCAAACAGGACTCAATCTGGTGCCACACAAATTTGCCCTAGCTATAAAACTACCATAACATCTATTTAAGTTGAAAATGGGAAAGTGGAAGATTTTTTTAACTTATGGGTAAGATAAAGTTCTCTTATTTTTTTGGATTTCTCTAGAGTATCCACCACCAGATGTAGTGACTAATCCTTCCCCGAAGTTAAGCTCACTGAAAACAGTTGTCTGGTAGCCATGAAATATCGCTTCATTCCCACTAGCAGGGATCGAACCCCACGCATGTGGTTAATAGACGAAGTGAGCTATGGCTACCTCACACCCCGTGGTTAGATAGTTCTTTTTGTATGGCTTCACATTTCACTCACAACTCAAAGCTTTCAGATCCCAGGAGTGGACAAAATTTGTATTAAGCATAAGTTTTGCTCTACTTTCAACTGCTTCACATTTTTATGCAGTACCAAATTCACCAACTGGACCAACTCCCCATTTTCCAGTTACTCAAGCAAAGTATGAAGTTCAAGTAGGCTTTGGCACAAACATTTCTTTCACGCGAGAAAAAAAGACTTTGATCCACACACACGGTACAGCAACATTTCGATTATTAATTAAACTGTCACCAAATCCATCAAAGTCCGAACTACAGTGAAAATTAGGGTTTAGTCCGAACTACAATGACCGGAAACCACAAGTCACACAAGAACTCAAAGGCAAACAAATTAACCAAATTATGAATTAAACAAAAACCAAGCCTGCCCTAATTGAATTTGGTTATTTCATTCATCAGCAACGCAAAAATAGAACCTCTCAAAAATCAAAATTCAGAACCGAAATAGAGGAACAAGAACGAACCACGCTGAACGAAGAGGAGTTAACGGTGAGGAGCGAGATCTCATCAACCTTGGGTCTGAACACAGAGATCTGAGAGTTTGAATTGGAGAGAGAAAGTCTGCTGTCACATGGAGATAACTGAACGCTGTTGTTGTTGTTGTAGAAGAACTTGTCCTTCGACGCGAACGCGATTCCGAAAGTGAATCCGTCCGATCTCTGCACGCGCGTGTCCGCGCACGGAGAGAACACTCGGTTATTGTCGCCGGCATAAGCCGGCAAAGCCGCCACAAGCACCGCCACCACGATCGCCAACGCTAGTCCTCTGATAATCGCCATTGTAAGAAGATTCTAGAAGTTTTCGCCGAGACCACACGGAGTGCTGGGTGAGGTGCGAAAGTGCGAATTGTTTTCTCGGGTTAACTGGTGCCGTTCATCTGCCGGAAGAGCTAATGTCATTTGCCCTTAAACGACATCGACTATGTGAAACGTCTTCTCGAGTTACTCTTTTGATAACATCCTCTTATAGGAAATTGTGAGTATTGACTGTTAAGGAAGGGATATGAGAATTAACCTAGCACTCATTTTAAGTTATTACTACCTCCCATTTTAAATATAAACAAATATAATTAACTTCATACATATTAAGAATAGTAGTTGGAGGTAGTTATTTGCATTGATGTTACCACATATTTGATTTAATTTTCTAAAATACCCTTAGTATCATTTATTACATAAAGAATTAGTGGCCTTGGAAATATATATGATGAGGACATATTTGGTAAACAAGCATTTAATGACACTGGGAAAGTATAATTTTGCTTATATTAAGGGACCAAAAAATTCCACTAAAATTTGTTTATATTTGGACCCGGAGGTAGTACAACTTTTCAATATTTTATTTTTTAAATTCATTTAAAATATTAAATTTATTAAATAAAAGAATTTTCATCCTTTTTTAATATGTTTAAAATATTTTAAAAATTATAGTTTGAAACCATAAAAAAATCAGGTTGTATTTGGAATGGTTGTGGATTTTTTTAAAATTTTAAATTTTGAATTGTAAAATTTTGAAAATAAAAATTATTCAAATTAAATAACATGTGGTTTGAGATTAACACGTGCTTAGTACAGCTAGTTTGTGTTATTTATTGATGATGTGATTCATCACAATAATAAAAAATGATATCACTTAATTTCAATACAAATATGTAAAATTACCACAATATCAACCTTTTGAATTGGAATGTATGTGTTTTTTTAACTTATATATTGTTTAAATGATTTTGAAGTCCACATTGAAATATATACTCGTGTGGGTTGATAATATGTTTTATATGTAAGTGTTTTTTACTCAAAATATAACATTGGTTATTGAAAACAAAGTCTCACATCGAATGAGTTATTTATATGCACAAATGAAAGACTTTTTATAAAATCGTAAAATTAATTTGTTGAATTCTTACCTTGAGTATATTACTTAGTTATGGGCAAAAGACTTTATAAGGCTTTACACATGATATGTGTGTGTGTATATGTGAATTGTTTAAACTATTGATCTGTTCAATATCTGGGGTATAGAGTATGCCCTCGTATAGCCGGAGTCTTAAAGTATTTTGTTCACTCTCTGTTTTACACTGTGGAGTCTGGTATTCTACACCCAAGTCTAGTGGAGATCTTCACGTTAAAGTGAGGATTTACGTCTAATCAAACCATGGTTGAGGGGACACATCAGAGTATACATGCAAAAGATTCTCTAATACTTAAGTCAGTACGATGATTACATGAAATAAAGTGATTTCGGAAGTTCTTAAGAAAGTTTTTTAGAATCCCTTTGAGTTAATAAATAAATTGTATTTATCTTCCCTTAGGAACATGTTGTCCATACCTTACCCGACTTAGCCAGATGTCAACCTCTTGACCAGGGTCATGTTTAATCAGCCTGTATTTGAACATGTTGATTACATCTCAGTGTTATACATGATTGTAGTGCTCGGTATGCAATCCGGATCAACTATAAAACGTACAAACTCATATATGATGAATTTTTTTATAGTTAAAATTTTTTAATACAAAAAATTGTATTTAACCAATTCGACTAACTGGTCTATGCCTATTTTAATAACACTAAATGGTAGATAATATATTATTAATCATAAACCTATGTGTTTTTTAGTCAAAATATAACATTAGTTATTTAAACTATAAAATACCCTAACCCATATATAATGACCCTTCTCTTCTATAATTAAAATTAGTTTAAGATTTTTAACTAAAACACAATTGACTCAATTAAAATAACTGCATAAATTTTTTAACTAAAACACATGGATGCTGACTACTAATAATCGTCTAAAATGTGAGGTTATCAAACCAAAAAAAGAAGATATTTACCGATGAATTTATATCATGTACATAAAAAAAACTGGTGAATACTATATTAATTCACATATTCATGTCTTCTACTGACGATATTAAATCGGAATTTTTTCACTTCGTTTAACTGAAATTTATGGTAACAATTTATAACTTGTACGTTTTAAATTGTTAACGTTTTAAATTGTTACTTTATTTAAATAATCAATTCTAGTTATAACCGCTTGTTATATTATATATGTTTGAATGTTACTTTGAAAATAGTTTTAAGATAATCTATTTTATAGATTGTTTAAAATTATTTTGAAATAAAATTACAATAAATAGCATAAAATTCTACTATCTAGAAGTCTTTAATTAATCAATTGATGAAATAAAATAGAAAAACAAAATTAAACAATATCAAATTATAATCTTAAAAACTAAGGCTTCGTTTAGTTACAGTCTAGAAAAAGTTTTCCGCTTGTTTTCCAAACTTTTCATTTCCTAGAATAGTTAGAAAAATTTTGAAAACTCATTTAGATAATGTGACCGTTTTTCAATTTGAAAAATTAAAAAACTAAAAAAATTGTTAAGTACACTCAATTTTTTAAATTTTTTCAAATATTTTTTAATTCAAATTAATTAAGATATGTCTTTTATATATATATATATATATATATATATATATATATATTATTTATAACAATGTTGTATATTATATGCATCACATAAAAATTATGACAAAAATTTAAAATTATATTAAAATGAGAACAAATAAGTTAATGTTTAAATATATTTTAAAATAATAATAGTAAAACTTTTTGAATCAATAGCTGTTTGTTTCATATTCTCATTTGGTTACAACAGTCTTTATTTTGTAATTCAGTTACCTTATTTTGTAATTCAATTACCTTATTTTGTAATTCAGTTACCTTATTTTGTAATTCAATTACCTTATCTTGTAATTCAATTACCTTGTAATTCAGTTACCGCCTTTTCTATTTTTTACTTTTCTTAGAAAACCTTTTAAAAGAGTTTTCTGATTTTCTTAAAAAATAAAAATTTCTATTTTTCTATAAAAAAGATTTAAATAATTTATAAATAAACAATTTTTCTATTTTTTAAATTTTTTTAAAAATAATTTTCTATTTTTCTAAAAAAACTTATGAACTAAACACATAAACATTATCAAATTATAATCTAATAAACTGAACATTAACAAATACAACCTAAATGTTACATATATTGTTTAATTATATCTAATACTAATCTTGATACGAAGGGAACCATAATAATATAAATTCCACTCCAAAACAAAATTAATCAAGTCAACATCAACCCCAAAATTATCACAACTCACATAAATCAAGTGACAGAACTATTCTGGCTATATTTTGATATTGAAATAATCTGGGTCGAAGTGGTGCAACCGTACATAACCATCTTCACCTCCGCTTGAAAAACTACAAAACAAAATGCATACGCAAACGGGTAAAGAAATAAATTAAACAGCTTGACAGTTACTCTGGGCAATATTGCAATTTAAAACAACCCAGATATTACAAGACAAATGAAAAAATAGAATACCAACTAAATCATAATATAATATGATAATGTCACCCAAATCAAATGGAAATATATATATTAAACCCACTTAGTTGGCAGGCTTAGTATTAGTACTAGTGATGTTTTTCAATCACAGTGACTATTTTCTTGGTTGACTTGAAGGGACCTCAATTGGTGAGTCAATTGGCCTGGGATTTAACAGCTACTTCATATCCAAGACGGTATCAAACCCTTAACACTAGGTTAAGGGATGATGAATCCCTTCTACCCAACCACACCCTATGGGATATTGTTTGAATAGCTTGCACGAGGTCCTACGTTCAAATATCTGTTCTTTTGTTCTACACAAAAAATTGGAGACCCATATTTGCAACATATGATTCATGATATTATGCATTCTTCCTATATCCTAATGATATCACCATAACTACTACATTAACTACAGGGTGCATCTTTGAAGGTTATATATATTTCGAACAGGTAAAACCATGTGACTTGACATTTATATATTATACATACATTTACAATGAGGGTTATACAATGTAGCTAATTCCATCTAGTCCTAATGGAACGGAGATTTTATTAGACAATTATCCATAGTAAACAGCACACGGCAAAATAAATAAAGATCATACACACTTATGTGAAAGAAATGGTGCATATTTTAAGTATACATGGTAAAAGGTTTAACATAATCATGGCTGTCTATTTCTCCATCCAACTATCAATGAAAGGTTTCAAACATTAAAAGCATGTCACGATGTAACATAAAAGGGAGGAAGAACATAGAATTTACCTTTTCCCATCAGGGTTAAAGGCCAATGCATTAATTGGTCCAAAATGCCCTTTCACACCCCCAATTTCTTCTTGAAGAATCTAAACAAATGCAAAATATTAAAAGCCAAATCCGCAGACATCCAAAATCTTTAGAACACTCGAATAGCATAGGATAAAAACAAACTTACCTTATCATAGAATTTGGCTTCAAATTTGCCAGCACGATGGTCAGTAGTTGTGACAGCCGACGCATCCTGACCACCTCCAAGTACAACCTACTCATACAGAGGACGGGAATCAGAAAACCATATATGACCAAAATAAAGAAGGATAAAGGAAATTAAATCAGATAGGAAATTTTAATGGGGTGCTCCGAATGATTATTAACTATGAATAGCTTTTATGCTAGAATTTTAGGACAGCTTTCACCGGGATAAAATCATCAATCAAATAAAGTAAAAACATAAACATTGATATGAATATGAGAACGCAAGATTAAAGTATTTAACATGAAGAAAATCATACATGATCAAGAAGAGGTGACATTGCAACCGCGTTGACGGGGCGTTCAGTGACATATGTCTTGATAAGAGTCAACGTTCTAGTATCCCAAAGCTAGGGGTTTAAAGAGAAAAAACTGGTTAGGCGAAAACAAAAGAAAAGAAAGGAGTAAAAGTTGGTAGCATACATACCCTAGCAGACTTATCAAGAGAGCCAGTAAGGAAATGTGAACCATCGGCAGATTTAGCGAGTGATGTAACAGTCTTCTTATGGCCAGATTCCTTGTCTGACTCTTTAAGTAGTTTTCCGGTCTCGGAATCCCATATACGAATTACAGCGTCTTCACCGGCACTTATAATGGTTTTGTTGAGAGGTCCCCAAATAGCCCTATTTATTCTTCCCTGAGGGCCCTTGATAACAAGCAGAGATTCACCGGTCTCTGAAAAACAGAGGATTAGATAAGATTCAAACAGGGAGGAGAAAGACAAAAATTAATTAATTAATTAATTAATTGTACACATACGTTGGGTGGCATCCTTGGCAATGCGTTTGACATGGATTGCAGAAGGCAATTCCATAAAAGGATCGGTGGTGATAACGGCAAGCTTATCACCGACAGAGAAGTCGACAGACCTAGCCGGGGAATCGAAATTGAAGGTGTACAATTGCTGACCAGTTTGCACGTTCCAAAGCTTGGCGGTCTGATCCGCACTACCAGTAATGAGTCGACCAGAATCTCTTGAGACGTCGCAGCACCAAACGGCACCGTTGTGGCCACGATAAGTGCCCAAGCGTTCACCGTTGTCGGCGAACCAGACGGTAGGGTTGTGGTCCTTAGCGCAGGAGAAAAGGAGATCACCGTCCCTGTTGTACTTGAGGAATGTCAATGGCCTCTCATGCCCTTTCATCAAAATCGGCCTCATCGTGATTCTCTCTTCCTCTTCACTCTGCTTCCCTTTCCCTAACAGCGGCTAGGTCTGTTTCAACCTTTCCTTAAATCAAGAGGGCTCAAAAGCCCAATGATACAGGCCCAATCAAATATTTTCATTACCTTTAAATTAGTGGATAAGTAGAATTTCTTTCCGATAAGGGTACCTAATATCTAAATCAATATTGATTAACATTAATATTAATATTAAGTAATCTAATCTATATATCTATATCTATATATATATATATATATATATATTATTATAATTATAAAACACAGTTTCTATAAAGTCAACTCTAACAGGTGTCACTCTCTGGTACACCTATTTTTCTGCCAAAACTCTTCTCTTTTTTTACAGCTATTTTAGTTTAATTTTAATTCTGTGTTTTTAATAGTAGTGAATGCTTTATTTGAAAATTTTAAATTTTTAATAAAATTTTGTTATTTTTTGTCTTTTCAACTACTTAACTCTTTCTCTCTCTTCCACTTAATGTCCACTGGTTTCAGTTTCCAAGTTTCCCTATGTGCATTCACTCCTTCATCTTCCATTTGAAATTCAAATTCAAAATTTTTCATAAAATTGCATTTAATGATTCAGAGTCTCAAAACATTTTTTTTGTTCTTTTCCCCAATTCTTTAATTCTCTTTTCTCATTTTTTATCTTCTCTAAATTTCTCAGGTGTCTTTCTCTCTTAAAAGCTCTTTCCCTCATTTTCTCTAATCACTGTTAGAGGATGAAAGTCATATCGGGGGAATCTCCATCGCAAAAAACCATTCACGCTCTCAACACCGTCACAGAAGATGATTCATTTGACGCATCAATTTTGTTCCGCCCCCGCCCGTTGCGTGTCTCCCCATCATGTACTGCTTCCTTGCTGTTCATGTTCATTAATGTTTCCCCTTCTTTCGTTGAAAGGTTGGTTCTTCTACATAAAGCACTTCCTTTCCTATATTGTTTCCCTTTGTTTGTCATATGTTTCTTTCAACACACATCTCTCTTTCAACTGACAAAATCGATACTTAATGATTCTGTTCTTGCTCCTATTTTTTTGCAAATTGTTGGAAGCTTGAATCTTGAGAGCTTTTTTTGCATTTCCAAATGACGAAGGGAATAGAAATCCTGGACAATGAAACTGATGGTGAGAAGGTGATGTTCCTGTTCTATCTTTATTTTGAACTATTTTCTTTTTTTTGGTCATTGCATGTAAATATTTTCTTTGTATAATCTTATATTTTTAAATGTTCACTTTCATTTTCCAAAAAATCTATATCAGATTTTCATTCTCTATGTTTGTTTTGTTGAATTATATTATTATGTATTTTGTATAGATTGTTTTGTTGACCTTAAACATCAGTTGTTTTGTGTGTAACTTTTTTTTTGGTTTCTCTGCATCAATCAAGTGTCTAAGCAATATTAAAAGTGTTGTGTGTTATTTTTTGATGTCTCTGATTTTGAATCCAGATTAACATACACTCAGAGTAAAGGAAAAATGTTTTCAGTTGTTTTTATATGTTCCTGCACAAGCTCAATTTTTTTTGTATATTTGTTTTTTTTGCTACATATATATGTCAAATAACCCCCCCCCCCCCCCCCAAAAAAAGTTACTTTGAAAAGGAAAAAAAACACAGGTATTGTAGATGAGATGTTATGTAGTGTTGTTTTGTCTCTAATTATGTTTTTTCTGTGTTGAAAATAATTTTTGTTGTTTCATTACATATTTTCTGTTGTTGTTTTTATATGATATTTATAACATCCTTAATTTTTAAAATAAATTTCAATAATTCAAATAAAATTTTGCAAATAATTCAAATTTCCAAAACAAAATTTGAATTAAATAATTACAATATTACTTTTACAAAAGCCGACCGGCTTTTTAAGTTTACAATTAAATAAATAAATAAAAACACTCGGTATTCAGGAGCCGGCCAAGGCTTCCACTAAAATACACTCCGAGCAGCTGAGTGTCTTCACATATCATGGTTGGGCCCTTCATTCACTGAAAAATGACAACAGTAGGGGGTGAGCATCAACATATCAAATAACAGTTATTGAATTGGATAAAAGTCCAATTAATAATTATATTTATAAAACAAAACCGATCACAAATATCATAATAAATCATTCATTAATCAAAACCGAGACATATACATATACTCATCATAACAGCATGTTATTCTCAATAGCACATAAATTAGTGCATACACATGCTCAATCAATCTCAATAATCATATATGTATCAACATCAGTATACATGATCAACCAAAATGGATCATCAAAATTTGTGTTGCAACACTGGCTCTCCGAGTCATAAATTCAGCCCACAGCTGATCCGGCCGTTTTACAGGTACCAAACCGCCCTGCGCCCATAATGTAACACCGAGTACCACTCCCAGAGTGATAGCGGTCCTCTACTCAGTGCTACGGGCCGGCCTTGAGTCCCACTCAAAGGCGTCCGTGGTATATAGGAACCACCACAGGGTCTATGCCTTCATCAGGCCGTCCATTCTGGACCGACATCACAGGCCCCCTGCAGTCCTGTGTGCGTCTGAATACAATTGATATATCAAACAATATCAATCATCAATCAACCACATATCAACATCAACTCATATCATTCCACTCGGTAATACAATAGGCACAGTACATGATAACTTCATGCATATAATTCATATCATATCACCTTCATCAATCTCATATGAACTCAGTATCATGAACAACATCATCATATATAAACTCAATATGAATGGAAAATAATTAACATAAAGTATGTTATTCAATTGGGGTCTCAATGACATTTTATACTTATATCACATATATCATATTAACAACACCCCAAATCCATTCATAAACTATATATTTGAAATGTACGCTCCCCCTACCTGGAATAATGAGTTTCAGTAGCTCGTCAAGTGTTATCCTAGTCGTTGCTCAAGAATTCCGACTGGAATTGCACTTCTGCACCAGTCCTAAGTCTTCTTCGTAAAGAGAAGAAATAAAGTATTAACTTTCTTCCTGCTCGTTGATTTCCAGTAAAGATTGGAAATAAGAGGATTTTAGATGATAATTTCACTTTCAAAAGTTCTTCCATTAATCCAACAATGGAAGTATTTATATATACATGATTCATGCAGAAGAGACGTGAATGAATAGAAATATTCTAACACACGTCTCTTTAATAATAATGAAAGGAATAAGATATTTTAATGAAAAGGGACAACCCATCAAGAAGGGTCCCATTCTTAGAAAATATCTGAGAAAGGATTTTGCTAGAACGTAGAAGAACAAAGTGACGTGGAAAGCTTAAAATAATTATTTATTCTGACTCGGTTTCAGTATATTCTGACTCGGTTTCCTCATTCTGGGTATCTTTTTCCGAGAGGACTTATCAGAGCCTCTTTCTGCTCAGAATCACAACTGTCTTATTCGAAAATATATTAATCAGACATCTCACTCGGTTATACCTCTTTCCGAGTCAGAGTCTTACTCTTTCGTCATTCGAAAGTTTCTCAACTGAAGGATTACTCGGAGTCTTGAAGCCCAATTCCTTTCTCGGAAATCATTCCACTTGAAAGGATTATTCGGGTTGAAGGCTATTTTAAGAACGAATCCGAACATAAACTCTCAGAAACACTAAGGATTGATCCGAGCACGAATTTAAACGATTTCATCGCCCGGATATTTGCTTTCCTCAGAATTATTCCCTCCGAGGCATAGCATACTCAATCGGAGTTGAAGTCTTCCTTTGTCCGGAAGCACTCTTCCTGGAAAGACTTACTCAGAAAGTCTCACTCGGAAGTGTCACAGAGACATTTCACTCGGCTATCCACCCAGATATACTCCACTCGGGAGTTTACTAGTCAGAAATATCGGTCCGAGAAGTACTTCCACTTCTCTTGGAAACAACCCATTCGGAAACGTTCCACTCGGAGATGTTTCCGTTTCACTCAGATTTTGCCTCACTCGAACGTGTCTCATTCGGATACATCGATACTTTGTTCAGAAATAATTCTCTTAATGATGTTTCACTCGGAAACATCTTAACTTCACTTGGAAATGATCTCCTGAGTCATGTTTCACTCGGAATCACATCCATTTCACTCAGAAAATCTGGTTTTTGACATTTTTCTCTTGAAGATTTATTCAGCATTTCTCCATTAATCTTTATTTAAGTTATTTTTTTAAAAATCATAAAAATTAGGATGTTACAATATTTGTAGATAATTGAAGTGATACATAAGTAACAGCGTTGATTTCTTCTAGAAGGTTGAAAAAGTTTAACATTGTATATTTACTATAATAAAAATTTGAATGTGCAATGTCTTTGATTTCTTCTATTGTCCAACATCTGCTTTTACTCGTGCAGATACACTGAAGTTGTACCGTAAATGAGAATTTAAACCTCTGCTATCAGAAGCTAATGTTAAAAGGATAGAGAGCTAAGCTATTGACTGTCATCCTAAAGGGGATCTGATCCTATTACCAATTTGTTACTTTGTTGGCCATTGCAGTCCTCTCAACGTTTGTTACAAATGTTCATTGACAGCATACTGATAACTTTGGAATACATAGTGGGTAGTAGTATAATCTTTAATACCCTATAATTGCCTCAAATCCTTTGAATACTCCTAGCACATGAAATTGAAATTGTAGGTCCCCCATTGTTGCATGTCAATTTTTGGATTGCATGTTTTTCGTTTTAATGCATGATTTATTTTAAGAGTAAATTTTTAAAATGGTCTTTAAAATTATATGAGCTTTATATTTTAGTCGAGTAAACCCTTGGATTGATCCTTTAGATTTTGGGCAATAGCTACTTACATTCTTCGCTTCACTCGCTTATAATCCTAACTCGGTCCTTGAAAAATGATGTTAGGCATTTTAGTGATTTCTGTCACTCTTCTATTAAAATTTACTTTTTACATCCGTTGAACATGATGTTAGGCTTTTTACTTTGATGAGTGAACAACATCTAACACCAAGATATATAAGTTCTAATGTTATTAGTTTTTAAGGATCAAGTTGGTATTATAAGCAAGTGAATAATGTAAGTATCGAATGTTTAAAATATAAAACACTAATATGAGAGTTGGTTTTATTTTAATTCATGTTTACAAATGATTTTAATTTAGTCTTTTTTAGTATAACATGACAATAAAATAAAGTGCAAACTTAAAATTAAAAGTTTTTTTAGCAAAAAAAAATTAATGATTTTTTACGAAGTCCATGGGTAACTTGGGATGCAAACTAGCCATTGAATTAATTAGCAATGGACACTAAAATATAAATTCTACCGATATAATTTCATTTCCATCAAAGTGGTGTAGGTTCTTTCTTACCTTCTCATGTTCTTCATGATTCATAGAACTCAACCATTTACTTTTTATGATAGTCTAAGCGCTTGGAATATGCTTATTTTCCTAAACTTAAAAATTTGAACTGCTTGGTGTATCTTTCATGTCTTATATATATATATATATGTATATACATATATATATATATGTTCTCTAGTGTGATTTATTTTTAAATGATTATGACAAATTAGAACATGGGATTTACAATATTTCACGAATGAGAGAATCAACAACAAAGAGATATAAAGTCTTCCAAATATCGATTGATTGGATGCTTGATAGTGGTTATGTAAGCCAGGTAATTTCCATGAAACTTTAATTAAGCTTGGTAATATACATGGTCCATAATCTTTGAAATACTTTGGATAATGGCCAAGACAAGAGTAATATATAGCATTATGGCCAAGGCAAGAGTAATATATAACATTATGGCCAAGACAAGAGTAATATATACCATCATCTGGGTAAATTGTTTTCAAATTTTCAGAGTTAACTTTGAGTTAGAAGCTGGAGTAGTCAAGCACACCACTGATTTTAAGGAAGCAAATAAAAAAATTTAATGGGGCTTAAAAAAGTTAACATTGATCTTTTGTATTGCCATCCAATTAGTATGTTTTAAGACACTGATTTCATTCAGCAGTTAGGTATTTGAGGCTAATATGAGAAGTATTAATATATGAAAATAATGGTCAGTCAACCTCCTTGCAGGTTGTTGGTGAATCTGAACATACTCTACGAGCAAAGTTAACATTTTCATAGGAGTTACATGGTATGGTGCTAATAATTATATTTGTCTATATTCTTCAAAGACATTGTTCTTTGAAATTAATTAACTTGTTAGCAATGAACACTAAAAGAAATAGGACCTCTTAGCATGGATTTCATTATACCTATGCACAATGCTTCGAGGCTTCAGGTAAATTGCCAAGGAAGGTTTTGAAGCTACGTTTTCTTCTGCATTTGTCAAATGAACCTTATATATACTATTGGATTTTTTTATGTGATAGTTTAAAAATGTGCTAGATCTTTCTGATGACATAATTATATTATTAACCCAGAATTAAATCTTACTAAAATTGATATTGTGCTAGATGTTTATTTCAAATGCATTATTGGTTCACTCAAACTCAAGTTTTGTATCTATTTTATTTCTTCAACAGCAAGGATACTGTTGGACAGTATAAGAGTCACACTGCCTTCACCCTTCTAGGACTTTACCGTGTTGTTCACGATATTGATGTCTTTGATCCAAAGTTCAACATTGTCTATCCTGGTGCTGATATGAGCATTCTTCTGAAGGTAATGAAATTGATGTGTGTATGTGTGTAATTGTCAAAGTTACTTATTCACTCACAATTGTCAAAGTAAAATTGAGTTAGGGAAAAAATATGTTATTTTGATAATATCAGTGACACAATGACTGGCACACTGCTCTTCTTCCATGTTACTTGAAACCAACGTACTAGTCCAAGGGGATTTACAGAACCACAAAGGTGAGGATTTACTCATTAATTGGTTATCTGAATTCAGTTTTACCTATTTAACTTCATCATTTTAGGGAAGCTGACTTCACCTGGTCAACAATCATGGCAGGTTGTGTTTTGTATCCATAACATAGCTTACCAGGGTAGACATGCATTTGATGACTTCTCCCTTCTCAATTTAACAAATGAATTCAAGAGCTCTTTTATTTTATTGATAGGTATGATACTGTTATTTTTTAGAAATCATATTATAGGTAAGCTATTTTTTTGAAATCGTATATAGGTAAGCTATGTTAGAAATCATTTTATTGATAGGTATGATACTGTTATTTTTTAGAAATCATATTATAGGTAAGGAATTTTTTAGAAATCATATTATAGGTAAGCTATGTTAGAAATCATATTATTGATGGGTACACAAAAATAATTTGTTAAATTATGGTTTCATTTAGTGACAGGTCATAACAAAAGATTTTTGAGCAAGAGGGTCTCTTTAGTGTTGCTGGATTCATCATTCCTGAGGCCTTCAACAAATATGGATCAAATTGTAGTTGTAAGGTTGTTCGATTCAAGTTACAGCCTTTGTCACGTGTCAATTAATTGTTAAGTTTATTTGAGAGTGTATGAACCATTCTTGATTTACAATAAGGTTAAATTTTATTAGACTTTAAACATGTATATATTTCAATTTAATTTATTAACACATGTACAATAATCACATGTGTTAAGTCAATATCATAATCTCCCCTCTTGGTTCAGTCATGGTATCTTCATGTCTATACCCTTTTGGTCTCATAAATCCTCTTTTCCTTCCTAAAACTTATCTTCATATATTTAACTTTTTAATATTTTTTATTTAAGATTGTTTGTGTGTTTTTAATAATGCTTAATGCTTCATTTGGAAAAATTTTAGTTGCATGTCTTTTCTGGTTCCATCTCACTCTCTCTTGAATATGAATACATTTAACTTGAAATATCTCTGAGTGAAATCTTCCTCAAATTTAGATATTTGCTCACCTATCTGGTCAAATGTGTTATCCATCCAGGTTTCATATGAGATTCATAATTGTGTATGTGAATTTTGACAAGATATGCAATCCAAAGTGATTGATGTTGTCCTTGGGAAAGAGAAGCTGGTGGAAGAATGTGATCCTAAATATGAAGAAATGAAGCGTTGCATCTTTGAGCTTGGAAATCACTTTGCTTTTATTAGTTGCCTTATTTAATTTGTATAGTAGAATATTATAGTTTCTTTACATAACATCACATCATTCTAGGGCTGAATATATGTGTCATATGATCCAATGTATATCCTTTATTGTTGTTAGGAATGTTGTATGTATATTTGCTTTAAAACAAATTTTGGAAAATGCATCATTCCCAAATTATTCATGTAGATGTATATTCATTGTAAATAAAATTTGAGTGATTAGTTTTCCTGCTTGAATGTAATTACAAATTGTCTTTGGGAACTTAAACATCACTCTAGGTTCACTCATTAACTAGCTAACTGTTGTAAATACCCTTCATTAATTAGCATCACTATGTAGTTTTCTTGGGAACTGAAACATCAAACAAATGCAACGCCCCTAATAATATGGTTTACATTGTTAGTTACTATCTTGAGAATTGAAACATCAAACAAATGCAATGCCTCTAATAATATGGTTTACATTGTTAGTTACTATAGTGTTTCACTTATATACCTGTTTCTCATAATCCAACGGGTCATTCCCAATAGCAGTAGATAAATATGCATAGTGAACAAATTTATCGTCTTTTTTATATGAAAAATACAAATAAACCTTTTTTAGTATACAAATAAATGTTTCATACACATATCATCATGTAAATTGTTATGGTTACTCAGTTGTTATATTTTTAAATATGATACAAAAGTTTTTCTCCAATGTTTTATATAATAGAACATGATGCTTTGCCTTTCGTTATATTGTCACACATTTCACAATTGAAGCATCACAAATACAAAATTTGTACTAGGTACATGACAAGGAAAAATTTTGTAATTTTTGGATGAGCATTGAGACCATGGAAAATCTTTTAATTATTACTAAAAATAAGATCAATCATTCCTCTTTCTATTCACATAAGTTAATCATTTTTTCACGAAGAAGTGAATGATCTATTTTGGAATCAAGATTGTAAACATATCCTATAGCATTCTCAACCTTTGCTTATCAGCTTTCAGCAGGATCTTTTCCAAACCTTCTTCCTTAATTTTTATTTTTTCTAAACTCTAAATGCATAGTTCAAATGATTCAATTTGCTTTGATCCAAATTCCAATAGCCACCTGACAATTATTATTACCATTATCAAGTTAAGAGTATTTCATTCATTAGATATTTTTTAACAATAGAGCTTCGAGTAAATGAACTAAACTAAGAACCTTTGTTTGATTGAATTGGAGAAATTCTACAAAGTAATAATTGATCACTAAGAGAGTTTTACTCCATGTCATTTCCTCATTACTCTGAAGCTAATTTACTTGAGAACAGGTTCATTGTTGATGAACTTAGTTAGAGGAATTACTTCAACAACATATTGAATTGCTTCAATCATTGACAAATGAATAAAAAGATGTTTATGATCAAATTACTAAGTGTTGTCTTTGAATCCAGGTGAAGAGAAAGAGTACCTAAGTGTTGATTCTACTTGGATATCACATAAGAATGAAGAAATTCAAGCCAATTGGTTTACAACACAATTTTTGAATGTGATTAACTACTATTATAAGGTGTCCTATGAGTCCTATGATTACATTTTATGTTTGGTAATCAAATTGTTTCTATCAGTCTATCATAAATTTAGGTTTTTGAATTGGACAATCTTAAATGAAGAAGAGTTTTTGAAGTATAAAAGAATAGATAATGAACATAATGTAATCAAATTATCTTTTTAGTCAATTATAAATTTTTTCCCATACTTTTTTCCTCATCATAATTTAAAAATTTCCCGTGCAAGGCATGGGTTATAGACCAATTAATATTATTATTTGAAGTAAAAATTAGTATTTATTAATATTTAATAACAGTAATAATAAATATTAATATTATGAATAATGCAATTATGGGCTGAGATTTCTTTTAAATTGTGATTATAAAAATTATGATACATTGGAATTTTTTTTAGTTATCAATAAATTAAAATTGTACATATTCCATCATATACATAGTACAAAACGAACAAAAATTATCATTTTAATATATTTTATCATTTTACAAAATCAATTTAGGAAAAGAATTCTAAAATACAAAAAGAAATTTATATAAATCTATACGCTTTATCTTTTTTTTAATGGGTCAAAATTTAATCAAAATTTACAATTAAATTGTTAGTTATGTTAGAAAGACAGAGCCCTGAAACCTTCTTCATACTTCACGAATATGATTTAACTTGAAATAATTTCTTTATTTTTAGTTACAAATATTTCTGAAATAAGATGTTACAAAAATCTTGGTAAAAATTCTATCAAATATATCAATTGGATTTACAAAAGGTGATTGAACATCTATCTTATCAACTAGAATAGAACCTTTTGTTAAATAAGTGTATCTGATATCTAAATTGATAAGAATTCACGGGCCCCAACTCATTACTAGACTCTATAAATAAGGGTTCAAATCCACACGTAAAGTCTTTTTTACTTAATACTTTGCTAACCTCTTGTTCCCCCTAAGATAAAGTGGTGGTCCCTACCACTAATCTCACTCTCCACTTATCCGACTCCCCTTGCGAATCAGGGAAAGGGATCCCACCATAAATGTTTGTTTAATTTAGTGGACTCAGATATGAAATCCATTTGTTCTACTGTCTTAAAGTATAAATATAGCCTATAGGCTAACATTGTAACCAAGGACATATATCTAATAACATAGACTGAACACCGGGGGGTTTTCCCTGGGAATGTGCTGTTCAAGTTATTCTTTATGTGAACATTTTGGCGCCCACCGTGGGGCCCGGTAAAACAGATCCTACAACCATAACTTCAAGAAAAAGAAACCCAATCCTAGATCCCAGAGGAGATTACAATGGTAAACACCAGAAACACGGGAAGGGAAGAAGATAACAGACAACAGGGGCCTTCTTTTTTAGAGGAAGATCGGATATTACGTCTTACTAACATGGTGGAAGCACTGCAGAAAACGGTGGCTAACCTACAACAAGAAAACGCCACACTCAGTGGACAAAGTGAGAAAGAAAGAGAAGCATCCAGTTACAACGGCGATCGATCCATCCACCATAAAACTATGGATCAATCCTTTTTCCGAACAGAGACCACGAAATATGATCCTGAGTTACCTTTTGTTGCACACCCATGGATCGACCCTATCATGGAAGCTCCCACGCCTGACAATTACAAACCTCCATCAATGGAAAAATATGACGGGAGGGGCGGTCCTGAGGATCACTTGACCATCTATGTCAACACCATGCTTGTAACGGGAGCCTCCGACTCCCTCTTCTGTCGGACATTCCCCACCACCCTTTCCAAATCTGCACTCAGATGGTTCTCTCACTTACCACCAAAAAGCATCGCCAATTTTTTCAATCTAAGTAAAAAGTTCCTCAATCAATTTTCCACCAGCAGGGCCGTTCAACAGATGTCACATAGCTTAGTCAACTTGCGCCAACTTCCAAGAGAAACTTTGAAGCAATATATGGCCCGTTTGAGCAAACCATCCAAATCCGAGATCAGTAAATTTGTTGATTCCTTGACCAAAAAATCGCCATTACATATGGATGACTTCAGGGCAAGGGCCTCACGTTACATTGCCATTGATGAACGAGAAGCTGACCGAAACGAACACGTTGATCGGGAGCGTTTTTCCGATCAAAGTGTTCGCCACCTGGAGATGAAGAAAAAGAACCACAAGTTTAATCGCGATAAGCAGACTAACATTTACACGACCCCCATATACATGAGTTTCACCCCGCTAAATGATCGTTGTGACCGGATCTTGCATGAAGTCTATAACACAAGACTTTTAACGCTTCCACCCCCGGGTGAGGGGCCCAAGGGGTCAAACACCACTAAATTTTGTGAATTCCATAGGGCTTACGACCACGCCACTAAAAACTGTCGGTCTCTCCGAAATCAAATAGAACATCTCATACAGCAGGGGCATTTAGAAAGATTTGTCGATCGGAAAAAGGATCTGCCCAAGGGTGAATTCCAAAGGAGGGGAAGAGAACGTCCCAATCAAGTGGAGCTACATACCCGGAGTCGATCAAGAATCCCTCGATCCCGATCCCACTCCAGATCTCCGAGGCCGTGAGATGGAGAAAACACTTCTCGCCGAGTCATACACACCATTACTTGAGGATTCCCAGGGTCGCGCACACGCCAACCTCACCGATCATGTCAGGTAAACTTGTTGCAGGGACACTCAGATTCAGAAGTCATCATCTTTGACAGGTCGAATTTCCCTAAAAATGGTCCGAATCGTGATGAGCCCATGGTGGTCACCATGGAGGTGCCAGACTGCATTGTGGAAAGAGTGCTCATAGACTAAGGAAGCTCGGCGGATATTTTACACTAAAAAGCATACCAGAATATGGGTTTATCCGCACGGTATTTGGAAAGGTATAATGGAGCACTTATCAGTTTCTCTGGTGATTCTGTGCAGGTTCTGGGATACGTTGACCTAATAACCACCTTCGGGAGCGAAAAGATAAGCCAAGCGATAAAGGTCAAATTCTTGGTGGTGGACTTCCCCAGCTCCTACAACGCGCTACTTGGACGACCTTCACTAAACACCTTAGGAGCCATTGTCTCCACTATGCACTTAACCATGAAATTCCCGCTCGGGGACGGGAGAGTAGGGGTTGTTAGAGCTGATCCAGAAGTAGCGCAAGAGTGCTACCACGAGAGTTTCAAACCCAAATACGCATTCATAATTGAAGACGACGTAGAAACCAATTTTGATCCACGTGACAAGCGGGAATATGAGAGGCCCCAACCAGTGGAATCCCTCAAACTCATACAGGTCGGATCATCTCCCGGCCAATTCACACGAATCAGTGCAATCCTTGACCCAACCCTAGAAGAAACGCTCGTTAATATTTTACGAGAAAATTCTGATTTGTTCGCCTGAAATCCGGCTGACATGCCAGACATTGATCCCAGCATCATCTGCCATTCGTTGAACTTAGAACCGGACGCCAAGCCAATATCCCAAAAGTCAAGAAAGATGGGCCCCGACCGAAGGCAGGCAGTCAAAGAAGAAACGGAAAAGCTCCTGTCGCCAAACTTCATCCGAGAAGTCAAATACCCCACCTGGTTGTCAAACGTGGTAATGGTTAAAAAGTCAAACGGCAAATGGAGGATGTGCGTCGACTTCACTGATTTAAATAAGGTATGTCCTAAAGACCCTTACCCCTTGCCTAGCATTGATCGTCTGGTGGATGGTACCTCAGGTTACAGGATGCTAAGCTTCATGGATGGTTACTCGGGATACAACCAAATTCGGATGCACCCTGGCAAACATTTACAAAAAGACCGAGTACGAAACGATCCCTCGGCAAACATTTAAAAAGACCGAGTACGAAACGATCCCTCGACAAACATTTACAAAAAGACCGAGTACAAAATGATCCCTCGGCAAACATTTATAAAAAGACAGAGTACGTAACGATTCCTCGGCAAACATTTACAATAAGACTGAGTACGAAATGATCCCTCGGCAAACATTTAAAAAGACCGAGTACGAAACGATCCCTCGGCAAACATTTACAAAAAGACCGAATACAAAACGGTCCCTTAGCAAACATTTATGAAAAGACCAAGTTCGAAACAATTTCTCGGCAAATATTTACAAAAAGATCGAGTACGAAACGATCCCTCGGCAAACATTTAAAAAGACCAAGTACGAAACGATCCCTCGACAAACACTTATAAAAGAACGATCTCTCGGCGAACTTGACTCTGGTCAATGTCACACTAATCTCTCGATACACGCCACTCTGCTAGTCAATAAATTCTAAGCTACTCACACAGATAAGTTAGTAAAGAAAATTCATTTAAAATTCATAATATTTCAAAGTTACACCAGAAGAAGAAAAATAATTCTAAGACGTTACTTCAGACGTATCGACATTCGAAGTCTCTGAATTCCGCTCAGGAACACTCTACACATCTCTGGCAATCCCTGGCTGATCTTCACCAACACTTGGCCGGTTATCTTCGGATTCAGGAAGTAATACAATCCGTCCATCCACCACGATCCCAAAAGGATCAAGGCCTTCGAAATTCAGCTCAAATGAAGGGTTTAGAGCTGAGATCTGCTCCTTACAAAGATGAAAGGCACCAACATATTGAACCGCAATGTCCTGTTGAGCCGCAACGAGATCCTCTTGTGACTTCACCTTCAGAGACTCCAAATCCGAATAAGCCGCCTGAAGTTTCGTCTTCAACTCCTATTTCTGAAGGATTAAAGCATTGGTTGACTCCTCTACCTCAACGACCTTACGCTCCCAGTATGAACACCTTTCTTCAGCAGTTGTCAAACGAGATTCCGCGAGATCTCTCTCCTCTCGGGCAGACTTCAGATAATCTTTAGACCTCTTCAAAGTTTCCTTCATCAAGGCCACTAGCTTTCTAAACTCTTGAACCCGATCAACATCTTTGTTCCTTTCCCCCCTTCAAAAGCTCGTTTTCTTGTTTTAACAACTCATTCTCACGAGCCAACTTCGTAAATGCTTTCTCCCAATTGGACAAACGCTTCTCCAAGCCCCGAGACATGGAGGAAAGACGTAGGACAAACATCTCCATCGCACGGCACATGGCAACCGAGTTGGCAAACACATATTTTTCTTCATCCTCCTTGAAGACAATGGTCTGGTCCACAAAAGGGCCTATCGGAAACCGAGCATCCCACAAAGAATGAGCAGGGTTCCTCTCCGAAATCAAAGACCCATTGACAAATGATTCCCACAAAAGCTCAGAACCATCCGAGAAACAGGGAATAACGCTGACAATCAACTCAGCAGAAACAGAGAGGGATAAAGTGGATGAAGGAGGTGTGACACGAGCTCCACTAGCCGATCGGTGAGGAGTATCCAAGGACGAACCTTCCTCCTCCTCGGCCTCAGTAACCAAAATTGGCTCGGTAGGAGGCAAAGTAAGTGGAGTGGGAGAAGGCTGCGACCCCTCGCCAACTTGGGCGGCAGTATCTTCAGAGCGAGGCCTTTTGTTTACCCGCCCAGCTTCAGTTTCTAACTGCGTCCCAGAAGGTATAGAGCACGAAGGAACGGTGGTAAGAGGAGTAGCAACAATCGGATCTAGAGCAACAGTTTAAGCCAGTATGGGTTGAGTGGAACCATAAGCTGTCTAAGTACTCAGCAACATGAGAAGGGTTAGAGGGAACCTCTATAAAAGCCTCACTTGAAGAGGTCCAAGGGTCCGAATTTCGAAATCCAGGAGCCCCTAAAGAATTGGTCCAAAATGTTCACACAAAGAATAACTTGAACAGCCCCCCGATGTTCAGTCTATGTTATTCGATATATGTCCTTAGTTACAATGTTAGCCTATGGGCTATATTTATACTTTAAGACAGTAGAACAAATGGATTTCATATCTGAGTCCACTAAATTAAACAAACATTTATGGTGGGATCCCCTTACCTGATTCGCGAGGGGGTGGGATAAGTGGAGAGTGAGATTAGTGGTAGGGACCACCCCTTTATCTTAGGGGGAACAGGAGCCCCTAGTCACGAGTCTTGAGCGAACAGTCAAGCAAAGTGGCTAAATGAGTATGGTCTCAGGCTGAAGCTTTTTGCAATTCGTATAGACACCCTCTTTGGTTGTTGTTTCTGGCCGAGTAAGTTAAGCTCCGGATGCTTTGATTATAGAATTTCTAAGAGTGAGTCATTCTTGAATGAAGATAGGCTCTGACTCTGAATAAGTGCTTTTCAGGCGGAGCGTTTCCGACTGGTCACGAGTCTTGAGTGAACAGTCAAAGTGCTTCTGAGTGAGGATAGGCTTTGACTTTGAATGAGTGCTTTCCGGGTAGAGACATTTCCGACTGGTCACGAGTCTTGAGTGAACAGTCAAAGTGTTTCCGAGTGAGACATTTCCGAATGAAGATAGGCTCTGACTCTGAATGAGTGCTTTTCGGGCAGAGTAAGAGTGACCAACCAAGTCGCGTGGGGTTGATTGTTGCCATTTGTCATGAAGGGATTAACCGTCGTTTGAAATATGAATTATTCTAATGATTGTGGCGTCTTTTCGCATTTCTTACAAGAGATTAATGCGTTCTTTGGAAAAAGGAATGTCTTTTGGCCTGTTGGGAAAAGAAGTGTCTTTTGGCCTGAGGGGGTTTATGGGTGTGGTGATCATTAAATGATCGTGGTTGATGCGTTTCCCTTTTTCTAGACGAAGGTTGGTTCTTCTTCGGCTGTAACCGTGGCATATCGTCTGAAAAGGAAGGGAAAATATATAATTTATCATCAGGTGGACAATAGATATATCAATCGGAAGATACTACCAAACACTACTTACGAATCCAGGCGGCCAAGGCATCCGGGGACGGGGCCAGGGCAATAAATGCATAAGAACTAAAGCTCTCGACCAGGGCAAAAAAATACGGAGACGGAAGGCTCTCGACCAAAATACTCGCAGAGAATCTCAAAAGCCCTGACAAAAGCTCACCCATTTGGATGAAGTTGGGTAGGAGCAATATTTAACATGTTTAAAACCTCAATTTCGAAAGCAGAAAAAGGAAAAGATAGATGAAGACGAGAGAAGAATGTTTCATAAACATAAACGAAATCTAACTCACTCGGATCAGTACGACGATGACACACCCTCTCAGACTCAGAACAACTTACGTGTAACATCCTAAATTTGAAAATTTAAGAAAAATAATTCAGTGAAGAATTTCCGAGTCCGACTTCGGACGAGTGCTTCTATCGGAAAGGAATAATCCCAAATGGATTGATTCCGAATGAAAAGGAAGGAGCTCTGACTACGAATGAACACCTTTCGGGCAAAGACGCTCCCAAGTTAAGATACTTCCGAGTGTAGGAAAGTTGAGATACTTCCGAGTGAAGGTAGGTTAAGATGTTTCCGAGTGAAACATGACCGAGAGAATCATTTCCGAGTGAAGAAAAGCTCTGTGTCCGAATGAGACACTTTTGAGTGAGATAAATCCGAGTGAAACGTTTCCAAATGGATCGTTTCCGAGAGAAGTACTTCCGAGCGAAGTAAAGCTTTGATTTCGAATGAGTACTTCTCGGGCCGAGATATTTTCGAGTAGTAAATTCCCGAGTGGGGAATTTCCTAGTTGAGTGTAACTTTCCCGAGTAGGGTGTCTCCGAGTGCGACACTTCCGAGTGGGATGGCACCGAGTGAGACGTTTCCAAGTGGGATAGCGTCAAGTGAAACATTACTGATTTCCGCGTACCGATTGGGATATACCGAGTGAGTCTTTTCCAGGAAGAGTACTTCCAGGTAGGGGGAGCGTTTACATTTTAAATGCATGGTTTATGAACGGATTCGGGATACTATTATTATCTTCAATGAGAAATCCCGAATATGTATGATGTGTGTGATATATTATGATATATGATGTTTTCCGTTCATGTGAGTAGTATTGATATTAAATTTATATGAGATATGAATTGCATATGTGATATGTGTATTTATGATTATTCCTATGCATGAGATGCAGTAGGAAATATGATGTTATGTGATTGATGATGATGATGTGGATGATATTCACGAAGTTTTCATGATATATAAATGCATGCGATGCATATTGATAAAGTATGGGATGCTTATGTGATGAACAAACATGAAATATATTATGTGGTTGTGATTGACTACTGTGTGCTATGCTTGTTGTTATATTGAGGTGAGACCCTTGGTGATGGTAACCGAGTGGTAGCCCCTGATGATGGTAATCAAGTGGTCTATTGATGATTGATCATTATTTGGCATAGCATATGCATTCAGACGCACACGGGACTACAGGGGCCTGTGATGCCGGCCCAGATGGGAGGGCGGCCTGATGATAAGGCACAGACCCTGTGATGGTTTCTTCAGATTCCACAGACGCCTTTGAGTTGGACTCAAGGCCGGCCCGTAACACCGAGTTGTTACCACTGTCACTGAGAGTGACTGGTGTTACATTATGGGCGCGCGGTTTGGTACCTGTAAAACGGCCGAATCAGCTGAGAGCTGAGATATTATGTTGTGTAAATCCCATTATTAGAGTCGGATCCGCATGCATATGCATTGATTTATGTTATTGAGAATAACATGATGATATGATCATTTGATGATATGAGAATGAATGATATATGATGAGATTGTATGATATGATTATGATTTATACGTAGTTATGAATTGGACACTTAATCCGATTCAATAACTATCATTTGACAAGTTTATGCTCACCCCTATTTGTTGTTATTTTTTACAGTGGATATAGGACGCAACGATGATATATGAAGTCACTCAGCCTACAAGGAGCATTATGTATATATATGTATAGTACATGATGCACATAGTTGTTTTTTTGTAGTAGCCTTGGCCGGCTCTTGTGCATACCGAGTTATTATATTTATTTGTATACTTAAATGGACCGGTCGGTTAATGTAAAAATGATAGTGTTATTATTTAATCCAAATCCTGTTTTGAAATTTAAATTATTTGTGAAAAATTTATTTGGATTTTAGAAATTTAATTTTTAATATAAGGACGTTTCATTACGCGCTCCACATTAGGGGCTAACTCAGAATGAGAAAAACTCTCTTCCCATAGTTTAGCTATGGAAGTCTCATTCTGAAAAGAAGAAGGGACAACAAGAACTTCCTCTCGCACCCAAGAATACTCAGAAGAAGTAGCCATCGACTCTAAAAACAAAGAAAGCAAAGGAAGTAAAGGACACTAACCTGAATAAGCTAAGAAAAAGAGACGAGGAAGGAAGAGCCTGAAGACGAGGGAGACAGGAAACACAAAGATTGAGAAAAACTCAGGAAGCCAGAAGTTTGAAAAAAACAATGATCGTAAAAGAGCCTTGGGAGGAAAGAAAACCCAATATTTATACTTCGCGAAGCAAAAAATAAACAGACGATAGCCTTCAAGATCCAACGATCAAAGAGAAGCTACCCCTTCGAAGGATAGACAGATGATCGCCACGTAGCAATAACCAGAAACCAAAATGACCCAATGAAAATCTTTTTGGCCTAAAAGCAAATGATCGAATGGCTAGAAAAAGGGAAACGCATCAACCACGATCATTTAATGATCACCACACCCATAAACCCCCTCAGGCCAAAAGACACTCCTTTTCCCAAAGGCCAAAAGACATTCCTTTTCCCAAAGAACGCATTTATTAGTCTCTTGTAAGAAATGCGAAAAGACGCCACAGTCATTAGAATAATTCATATTTCAAACGACGGTTAATCTCTCCATGACAAATGGCAACAATCAACCCCACGCGACTTGGTTGGTCACTCTCACTCTGCCCGAAAAGCACTCATTCAAAGTCAGAGCCTATCTTCATTCGGAAATGTCTCACTCGGAAGCACTTTGACTGTTCACTCAAGACTCGTGACCAGTCGAAAATGTCTCTACCCGGAAAGCACTCATTCAGAGTCAGAGCCTATCCTCACTCGGAAGCATTTTGACTGTTCACTCAAGACTCGTGACCAGTCGGAAACGCTCCACCCGAAAAGCACTCATTCAGAGTAAGAGAGTCTATCTTCATTCAAGAATGACTCACTCGGAAATAACTCACTCAGAAATGTCTCACTCTCAGAAATTCTACAATCAAAGCATAACCTTCTCCTGAGCTTAACTTACTCGGCCAGAAACAACAACCAAAGAGGGTGTCTATACGAATTGCAAAAAGCTTCAGCCTGAGACCACACTCATGTAGCCACTTCGCCTGACTGTTCGCTCAAGACTCGTGACTAGGGGGCTCCGGTTCCCCCTAAGATAAAGGGGTGGTCCCTACCACTAATCTCACTCTCTACTTATCCCACTCCCCTCGCGAATCAGGGAAGGGGGTCCCACCATAAATGTTTGTTTAATTTAGTGGACTCAGATATGAAATCCATTTGTTCTACTATCTTAAAGTATAAATATAGCCCATAGGCTAACATTGTAACCAAGGACATATATCGAATAACATAGACTGAACATCGGGGGGTTTTCCCTGGGAATGTGCTGTTCAAGTTATTCTTTGTGTGAACACCTCTAAATGGATTTAAGTATTGGAGTCTTTTGTAGGGACACATGTTACTTCTATTCATATAAGATGAAATTATACAAACTTAACATGCAGGAGGGAGTATATTCATCGCCAATTCAAACTTATCTGAAAAAGAGACAATGTCAATTCATCACCAATGCAAATTTATCTGCAGAACTCTTCATTATTTATGTTGGAGAGAGACTCCAGGAGGGAGCAACTAGGCTTGCCAAAAAATACAAAGACCTTAATGTTGTTAAGTATTGTGGATAGAGAAGAATGTAAGAGGTTGCCGAATGATGACTTGCTTGGCTAAAATCATTACAGAGAAGGACCTTTTGTGAGCACTGAAAGGGCTCCCACAAGGTCATCCAACAATATCCTTGTCATTATCATAGCAAGGAGATAATGTGTTTGGACTGTGAGTTTAGCTTTAGTCATTCATTGATTCTAATCCCTATTTGCCAGCCTTTATATTTAAGGAGCAAAATAAATTAAATCTTATCTTATTACCACCGAGGAAGCGGAGACACTCATTTGGATCATCATCACCATAAAACCATATTGGGGCATTGCCTGGATGGTAATACTTGCGCGAAATTCCTGTCAAATAAGTTTAAGATGAAAACTGTCTAAAAAAAAACAGCTAAAATATTTGTTATGGCTAATACTGAGACCTACAATAGACCATGTGAATTAAGATGATCACCAAGGTACTGATGGAAATGAGTATGTATAATTTTTCCCATCATGCTTACACAAATCAAACAATGAGGCCATAAACAGCTAGCAGCCAAAAACATGGTTTTTGAGACAAACCTTAAATTCCTCAAATTTCAACTTGGGAATAACTCGAGGATCACCTCCGCTGTCAACACCATAGGTAGTCTCTGGGAAAAGAGCTTGTATCAAAGTTCAAATGCAACAATAATGAAAGCACACAAGTTAAAATTATCAAACGAAGTCATAAAACTCTTCATAATTGGTACTCATGGTATAAAATTTGAAGTGACAAAGTCAAAGAGAGCTTTGAGGGAAATTTCTCCCTGTACCTCTCTTTTTATCCCCACACCACTTGTGGATAAATAACTTCTGGATTTTAATAAGTGGATGTGTAAATATCCCGGAGAAATTGCCAGCTTTGAGAATATGAAGCTTTCAGGTATATAAATTGCAATATTGAATATCAACATAGTTTAATTGTGCATGACTATATTATCAGACACTTTCACAGAGACCAGGTGTAAAGTAATCATGAAATAAAGAAAAGGGCTTGAAGTATCATCATCCGTGAACTTTAAGCAATCCGAATGGCTGAAATGTTCCAGCAAGAATGGAAAAGGAGAAAGCTCAAGCTCAAGCTCAATACATATCATCATTTTTAAAAAAGAGGGAAAACTAGCCTGTTGAGCAGCCCTCCCAAGAATATTATCCGGTTGTGAGTAGACATCCGTCATCTCATTAACACAAGACCTGGAACAACAAATAAGCCATCATTAGAAATTATTGAAATGCACAGGGGTTCAAACATATCACTGCATGACAAAAGCTGAATGGTGTAGACTACAGAATGTTTTACTAAACCTTTATAAGTGATTTCTTCAGAAGGACCATTGAGCTCGAAGTGCCGCCCTCCAGTTGAAAAATCTGAGAGTCTTCAAGATATCTGGAAAAGAAAATGGCATCCAGGTAGATATCCAACCAAAATATAGAAATCCTGTTCAGGAAGATGTCAATGATGAACAGATTCATGAATGGAAGAGCAGAACAGAAGTTGAATTGAACGTTGTATTTGGCGACCTTGGTATTGTGGAAGCAACTGGGTAACATGTCCTATCAGGATAGTGAACGCAATGAGGAAATTATGCAAGCTTTTTTTCAACGATTCTTCGTGAGCCACATAATACACTATGCTCCAAGATGTGACGGATACCAGTGGATCTTTTCTGCAAAAGGAATTTGGTAAACGGAGAGGTGGCTCTATTGCAATTGCACAAGAGTAGTGCAAGGTGAACTTATGGAGAAATAGGCGATAGAAGTACATACATGTCATGTATCATAATTTAATAGAGGTACGTAGGTTTAGACGATGTGAATTGTGAAATAAAGAATTTTGTTTATTAAAACTTTTCGATTTCAATCCAACTGGATCCTGGTACTTTCTTTACATCCCTTATCTCCATTAGTTTTCTGAGAATCATCACGCCATCCCAATTGCTAAATTCAGCAAACATGTTAGACAATAATAAATAGGTTGAGGGGTCATTTTGATCTCGTTGGATGGCATTTTGTGCAGCAAGTTTCCCGGTTTCCACATCCCCGTGAACCTGACAAGCACTGAGCAATGTTTGCCAAACTAGCGCACCCGGCTGAAATTGCATTCTTAGGATCAACTCTTTAGCTTCTTTAATAAGTCCAGCCCGGCCAAGGATATTCACCATACAAGCATAGTGATCTTCCCCGGGGAGGATTCCATAGTCTTTGGTCATGGAAGAAAAATACTTCCACCCTTCATCAACAAACCCACCTTGACTACATGCATAAAGAACACAAATGAAGGTGATATGATTTGGAACAACACTTGTCTCCCTCATTTCATCAAAAATTTGAAGAGCTTCTCTGCATTGGCCGTTCTGTGCACATGCCATTATCATTGTTGTCCATGAAACGACAGAACGGGAATTCATTGATTGAAAAACATCCCACGCACTATACATGCATCCACATTTTGCATACATATCGAGAAGAGCATTATCAACACAAACATCAATGTCCCTTTCCAGTTTGATCCTCAAGACATGAATTTGTTTCCCTTCCTGTAGTGAAGCCAAACCTGCACAGGCATTTAGGGCAGTAGCCAAGGTAAATTTATTTGGCTTCACACCCATTTTCTTCATCTGTACAATGACGGCAAGTGCTTTTCTTGGTTCCCCGCAGAGTAAACATCCAGCAGCCATCTGGGACCAAGAGCACACATCTTGGGTAGGCATTTCATTAAAAGCTCTGAAACCCTCTACCAATTTATGATTTTTTATATACATATCAGCTAATGAGTTCCCCACACAAATGTCATCCCCATAGCCACTCTTGACAAGGTGCGCATGAACTTGCATTCCCATTTCAAGATAAGACAGAGCAGCCAAGCCAGTGAGTGTGGTGGCAAATGTGAACTTATCAGGTTTCACACCCTTGTGAATCATGCAACACCAAAAATAAGGAACCTGGTCACAAGAAAACTGCAAGTAACCCCCTATCATGGTATTCCATGACACAATATCTTTGCCTGGACTCGCCTCAAAAACTTGAAAGGCTTCCGCCAATTTACCATGCCTGACTAAGGCTGTCAAAAAGGCATTCAGTAAGAAGACATTGGAAATAAGTCCTGACCGCACAATTAACGAATAAATCTGGTAAGCCAGAGTCACATTCAGAGAATCGGTTAAAGAGCAAGCCTGGAGAGCACTGACAAACGTGAACTCGTTTGGCTTTGTGAGTCCCTCCTGGTGCATACGGCTGAATAAAGAAAGAGCTTCCGATGCACGTCCATTTTGGATGCAACCGGCCATGACGGCGGACCAGGACACCACATTCCTCTGGGGCATTTCATCGAACACTTTGAGACCCGAAAGAAGGTCTCCAATTTTGACGTACATGTTAAGTAAATGGTTTTGAAGAAAAAGAGTGAAAGGAATAGATCCCGTGATTAGTTTAGCGTGAATTGCTCTTCCGCAAAGCAAGTTTGAGTCTTGCGCATATCCTCGCAACAGATTCGAGTATGTCTCCTCCCTTGCGACCATGGTATGCGCGTTCCTTGTTACAAAACATATTAGTCCTCTTTTCGCTTCAAACAAAATGGTGGAGCGAACACAGCAACAACAAACACCTACTTTACTTTTCATAATAAATTACTGCCGAGGATTCCACATCAGATTGGACAACGACATCGTGCTATGCTTGAAGGATCGAGGGTTGGTCGTGATTGCTAGCTAGTTCGGAACCGGATTTGTTGTTGTGACTTTTTTTAATCATTGTTTATACTTTTAATTTTATAAATCACTCTACCTTCATTATTATTTATTATTGTGTTACTATTGTTATTATCAGTTGTAACTAATCATCATTTTTATTACTGTTATTAGCAACACCATTTTTAACAGTCACCGTCATTATTAATATTATCCACTGTTATTAATATCATCATCACCCCTCCACCATTATGAAACATTTATTATTACTATTAATATTATAATATTATTATTATTTTTTTCTATTATTATTGTTTACATATAAAATAATTTTAATTAAAATTTTAAAAATTTAAAACTTTTTAAAATTTAAAACCATAAAAACCAAAAGAAAACTAAGTTTTACGCTCAAAATAATTTTAAAACTAAAAATTAAAAATCAACATAAATGGGATCTTATATATATTTCTAATTTGATACCCATTTTATGGTGCAATCTCATATTAATTTTACAAATTTAAAAACGTGAAATTCTTAAGATTAAAATAAAAAATGTTATAATGCTTCTTATCTTTTTATAAAAAATATTTTAAAAAAATTAGAGTGTTGTTATACTAAAGAATTGATAAATTATTATTCTTTTCTCCTCAATAATATATATATATATATATATATATATATATATATATAAACATTATTTTCACACTATTATTTCTTTTAATTCTTCTTATAGTTTTTACATTCAACCAAATAAAACATATTTTTACTCATATTTTTTTTTTCTTTTTCATCCCACCATTCTCTTTTATGTTTATCTGTCTTCCTTCTATTGAATCATGTCTCTCCCAATTAAGTTTTTTTATACACACAACAGGCTTTAAACTCCTAATAAATTTCTAGAAATTGTTACTTAAATATACCACTTTGACTTGACTTAACTTTATTATACTATACTCTATGTCGTGCAACAAAAACCATTATGACCACTATCTATTACACTAACTGTGATATTATTTAATCCTGTTTAGTCACAACCAAATCAAAACTTACTTGTAAACAAATATAGATAATCCAAACTAAAAATCAAATAGATACTATATCTAAGATAATTCAAGCCTTAGCCTGACATTCCTTCCGTTTCAAAGTAGGTGTTGAATGAATATGTTGTACCCGTGTCTTGTAACCTTAATTTTAAAAAAATGTAAAGGGGTCATGAAAAGAAATTATAAACACTTACACCAATGTGTTGATTAAGGTTAAAGAAAAGCTGCATAGTTAATATCAATTGGGATCATGAAGTAACGTGTAATTTTACTTTTCGTCTAAAATAGGGTGGAGTGAAATAAATTAAAACCTCGAGTAATTGTTGTAATTTACCCATTCAATTAGGCGAATAATACCACTGCCTCACCCTCACCCCTTAATCCATCCAATTCTTGCATTATTTATATGCTTATTTTTCCGGTAATCTAGAGTAGTATCAAGCGGTTTCATTTAACTCTGCCTTGGTCTCTGAATGAACTCAGCATTCCATATTTTTACTCACTATTTTGTTTTAAAAATCATCTTGTTTAACTATTTCCCATCCCAAGTTCAATAGAAGTGACGAAAAGACTATCACCCATGACATCCCAATGCTGAAATGTGTTGCTTCGCTTTAAGTCTATTCCGTAAGCTTCTGTAAAACCCTCCAATATCGCATGCAAGAAGGATTCATGTGAATTGCCCGGATAACCCATCTCTGAGGACTCTCAGAAATCTCCAACCTAGATGTACTTGGCCTAACTTTCAACTGCCTTGCAAGCAAATGCATTTGGAACAAGAGCTCTGCAGGCCTCATTTCTACAAAGAAGTGCCAAACATTAGACATTTCATCCACAAAATGTCCACCATTCAACGAATATGAACAAGCACCAATTTCAAATATTGCATGAGATTCTACTGATTAGCTGGGGATCAATTGATAAATCAGAGTACTCCAACTCAATCTTTCAATATCATACAACAATTTGAATAATGTGAACAAGTTCTGAGTAATAATCCTGCAAAATTTACTCAAAACACACCCAAACGTGCAGAAATATTGACAGTCTTTTATATGGAATATAGGAATAGAGAGAGAGAGAAAGCATAGAAATCAAACCTGATGGCCAATTATTCCATTCAAGGCGAAGGTTTCTGTTCCACCCCTCCTTAGAACCAAGGCTTCCTTCTGCTTGAGCTATCAATAGCGAGGCAAAAGGTAAGGGAAACAGTGAAAGATCATGAACTTTGGTAAGACTCTTAATGGCCTTTAATAGGAACTGTGAAGCATCGCACTGCCTGACAAGCTCCATACAGATGGCACCTACATTAAAACATCAGATGGATACTAATCCAAAAATTATCCTTGATATATTATCTAAAGAGATAGGGGAAAAAGGATCCAGAGAAAAGTATGGCAATCAAAAGTATTAACACAATATGGTTGGCCAGAAATAAAATGGTGTTAAGGAAATTCATTCACAACCAACCCACCTTGTTTATATTAATTCAGATAAGACCATGGTTGTGGCTGTCAGCTAGATTAAGATCTTAAGCTACCTTTTTTCAACTGGTTTATAAATCCCGTACTTTGTATCGATTCATCGTGATGGGTAGAGGGTATATTCTGGGGGAGTCTTCTAAAGTAATTGGCTACGGATGCAGTGTTTTAGTGGGTCAGTTTGGAGTAATGATATATCAACAGAAAGCATACAGGATTCATAATAACAATAATAAGAATTACAACAATAATAACAATAGTAGAAACTAGTGTGTATGTTATGGGCTCATAATCTAACCCGGAAATGCAAGCAGTGGATTGTGACCCAATAATATTACAAGTGCCACAAGTTACGCCCAAGAGGAATCGTAGTAAGCCTAAATGGTTGAGGAACTATGAAACACCACAAGGGTATAGTGGGGAATTTGCAGGAAGTTTGTTATGAGGTTGTTATTGCATTGGTAGTGGAAATGAGTGCCTGTTAGTTATGTGGTAGTGGATATGCTATATATGATAGGTTGTTGTACCGGAGGATATTATCCGAGAACGAATGAAGGAATTTCATTCGTTTTCTGGTATTGCATTTTTCTGTTTGTAGTAGGAGATTCATAACAATATTCAGACACAAATAGAAATATTTTTCTGGGAGGGACGCAATATTTATAAAACAATAATACTAACTGATTAAATAACCAAGGAAATTCTTATGCAGTGAATCCATAATATATTTTTTTTCTTTACACTTTAGAACAACCTTGTTACTACTTCGTGCCAATCACTGTTGAGAGAGAGAAAAACAAGAGAACATATTATAAATTCCATGTGTAGCGATCATAACAGAGCTTTTACATTTATAAGATATTGTACATGATTACAGATTATACAAATATCATAATCACAACTAATTACAACACCTTGCTTCTTGCTTTTCCAAGAGACAAGATTTCCTCTGACAAAGATACAATATCCAGGAGTACACCTTCTGAATGAGAGAACCTATTAATTAAAATTAGAATATCTCACAACTCTAGTATGTCCTTTGTCTTCATTTTGACGTATCGAACAATGGGAGTCACTGATATTTATAAGGAGAGCTGAGGAACTAACTTACTACACTCACTACGAATGAGATATTTGGACAAGTGACAATGAGGTAGTTCAACTTGCCAACTAAATGTCTATATCTTTCATGATTCGGAAGAGGCTCCCTCTAATTTGACAGGAGCTTGACATTAGGATCCATGGAGTATCGGTTGACTTCGAATTTAACTTGCATATTTCTTCTAGAATATCCTTGCATACTTCCTTTGGAATATAATGATACTATTTTTGCGTTGCACTACTTCTATCTAAGAAATATTTGAGTGTCAAGATCTTTAATCTGAAAATGTTTGAAGAAATGTCAAGATCTTTAATCTGAAAATGTCAAGATCTTTAATCTTTGTATATTCTAGAATACATTGGCTTTATCTATTTATATAGAATAAGGACACAGTGCTATGTTGTAACACAACCTATTCTATATACTCTATGATTCCCCCTGTAACCTCAGAGGGACTCTAGAAACTCTGAGGTTGTCACGTAATTCAAGGAAGCATAGCTTGGATAAAGGTTTGGTTAGGACATCTGCAAGTTGATCAGTTGAAGGAACATGAACAACTGAAAGAGACTTGTCAATAACCTTTTCTCTGACAAAATAAATGTCCAGTTCCATGTGTTTGGTCCTTGAGTGACAGTATAGGATTGTGACACAAGCAACTGTGCCTTGGTTATCACAGTAAATTACAGGAGAAGCACAGGGAACATGGGGTTCAGAGAGCAGAGATTGAATCCAAAGAATCTCCATGGCTGAGTGCCAAACTTCTATATTCAGCTTCAGCACTAGAACAGGCAACAACAGACTGCTTCTTGGACCACCAGGACACCAAGTTAGGACCAAAGAAAATGCAGGAACCAGATGTAGACTGACGATCATTAAGATCAATTGTCCAATCTGCATCATAGAACACCTGAAGGGAGAAGGGAACATGGGTAGGTGCTGCAGTGAGTACCAAACCAAGATCATTAATGCCTGCAAGGTAGCGAAGAATGCCTTCTACAACTTGCCAGTGTCCTGTAAGAGGATCTGTCATAAATTGGCAGACTTTATTGGCTGAAAAACCAATCTCAGGAAGTGATTGACACATAATAAAGAGCACCCACAATTGGTCGATACAATTGAGGGGTCGGGAAGAGGATCTCCGACAGATTTGGTGAGTTTGCAAGTGCTAACTATTGGTGAAGAAAAAGGCTTAGCTTCAGACACGTTTGCCATAGAGAGAAGATCCTTGATATACTTGGTTTTGAGGCAAAAGGATAGTGGAATCAGAGGTACGCTTAACCTCTAGACCCAAAAAATAATCCAATGGGCCTAGATCTTTAAAGCAAACTCATTTTAGTAATAATCATTTGAACTAAAGAAGTGGAGGACCCTGTAATTATGATATTATCAATATAAATGAGCACATATAATGTGTCTTTTTGACTGATCAGTGTGAGAAGAGCAGGATTGCGTCTGCTGGCCAAAAACCCGAACTATAGAAGGGTGGTAGTGAGGCGTTCAAACCAAGCCTAAGGAGCTTGTTTGAGGCCATAAAAGGCCTTACGCAGACGACATACAAGCTGATTGTTGGCAAACTGAAAACCAAGCGATTGCACCATATTTACCTCTTCTTGAAGTTCACCATTCAAGAAGGCATTATGAACGCAAATTTGATGAATAGGCAAGCTGTTTGTAAGTGTAACAGTTAGAATGATACAAACAGTAACAGGTTTTATCACTGGAGAGAAACTCAGAAAAATCAAATCCAGCTTGCTGAGCAAACCCCTTTGTCACAAGGCGGGCTTTGTAATGACTAATGGAGCCATCAGGATTTTGTTTTAAGATGAAAGACCCACTTACATCCTATAGCTTGCCTATTTGGGGGTGGGGGTACAAGGTCCCATGTTTGATTTTTGAGGAGTGCATCGCATTCATCACGCATGGCAGCAAACCAAGGAGGACTAGAGAGAGCTTCTTTTATTGAGTGAGGTTCAGTAGTAGTAAGTAAAAGAGTAGAATAGAGGTGAGGGTGAGGCTTTACAATGTTGGACTTGGAACGAGTCTGCATTGAATAAGTAGACTGAGAAATTGCTGGTAGCTTGGTGAAGGTGAGGGTGAGAAAGTGGGAACCTGTGTGGAGGTAGAAAGGGAGAGTAAGACACCAAGAGACAATGTGAGAGTGTTCACTAGATTAAGTTGACCAATGAAGAGCAGGAAATCTTGTTTCATCAAAAATAACATCTTTTGATATATAAATTTTCCATGCAGAGCTAAACATTTATAGCCCTCGTGTTAGAGGAATAACCCAGGAAGACACATTCCTACGTATGAAAATCCAACCTATGAGAATGATAGGGCCGCAGGTGAGGATAACAAGCACAGCCAAAGGTTTTGAGAAAAATGTAGTCTGGAGTTTGATTGAAAAGCATAGTAAATGGAGCCTTGAAATTAATGGCAGAAGATGGCTCTCAATTTACAAGAAATGTTGCTATATGGAAAGCAAGGTCCCAATATCGGAAAGGAGAGAGAAGTTGTGACAACAAAGTGAGACCTGTTTCAACAATATGGTGATGTTTTCTCTCAACAACACCGTTTTGGTGATGTGTGTGAGGGTAAATAGCCTGTGAACTATGCCAAGACTGGTGAGATACCTTGCAAAAGGGCAAAACTCTCCTCCCCAATCAGTTTGAACAGCTTTAATGGGTCTGTTAAAACTGTTAACAATTGAAACTGTTTGAACACTCAAAGTGTACCACCCATAGATCCATGTAAATATGGTAAAAGCATCTACAATGGAAAAGTAATATGAATAACCACATGAGGATACCATGGGGGCAGGGTCCCATAAGTCACAATATAGTAACTGTAATGGTTCAGTATAAGTAGTGGAAGAGGAAGCATGTAGATGATGTGATTTTCCAAGACAACATGAAATGCAGAAATCAAAAAGCATTTTATTTATAGAAGGAATATTACACAGCTTCATTACATGTTGAAGGACAGTGGAATGGGAATGCCCAAGTCTATTGTGCCAAAGTGTATAGTGTGAGTGTGCAAGTACAGGCTCCTCTCTAGAATGCAAGGTAGCATTGTGAATTGTTGGTCTAACTGAAGAAGTTGTTGCTGTTGAAATCAGAGGAGATAGTTTTAGAGATGAGAAAACATAAAGGCGTTCTGAGTTGAGATAGCCTTCAAGTACCGTGTTGTTGGTGTCCTGACATTTGATAAAGCAAGTGTAAGGATGAAATTCAAAGAATACATTATTGTCATGAGCAAATTTGTTCACACTAATGAGATTCTTAGTAATTGTAGGAACATAAAGGAGATTGTTGAGGGTGAAGGTGTGAGTGGAATGAGGTGAGGTGAGGTGAATGAACTGGAACCAACAGAGTGAATTTGCAAACCTTGGCTATTGCCAAGTTGAAGTTGATCATGTCCTGTGAATGGAGCAGCATTGAGCAAGTGCTAAGGGTCAGACGTAACATGGTGCGTGGAACCTAAATCAGCAATCCAATAATGGGAGTGAGATGGAGCTTAAGCAACATAGGCTGCAGGTGCAGTGACATGAGGAACAGGATGTGGAGGATGTGGTGATGTTAGTGGAGCAACAGGTGGAGCACTGAATGAAGAATTAAAACAATGATAGCATGAAGTAGCAGCCTGACCAAATTTTTGACAAATTTGACACTGCATCTGTCCATGAAAGCCTCCAAGAGAACCTCTACCTTGACCAAACCAACCACCTCTGCCTCGAAAATTACCACGATGCAGTACATAATGTTGTTGATGAGGAAAGTGCGAAGATGAAAACTGTGACTGAGTAAGATGAGTTTGTGGAGTAGGTAAGATACCTTAAATGTTCAAAGAGGAGTTTCCAGAAACAGGAGAGGCACGCGCAATATTCAAAGGTGTCTCAGCTAACTTTTGTCGATTCTTGCCAATTCTCACCTCTTGTGCAAGAAGGGCCTCAATCTCATTGAGATCGTAATACTCCTCTTACTATTGATTCCAGTGACCAATGCATTGTATTCTTCAGGTAAACCATCCAACGCAGAATCCCATTGATCGGATCACCGATCGAAAGAAGTGAATCAATGAGAGCTTTGATTCAGAGGAGATATTCTGATATTGTGCGAGATCCTTTCTTGGAATTACAAAGTTCATGTCTCAATCTTCATGACCTAGCTTTGGTTTGTGCATGAAAATGTGAATGAATTTTCTCCCAAAGTTGCCAAGGATGGATGCACCCAATCACTCTTGGAAGAAAAGAACTCGAAAGTGAAGATTGGAGCCAAGCCCAAAGCAACTGGTCTTGTTGCTCCCAAGATGAATATGCATCATGATACGACCTTGATCACGGTCAATCTATGTCAAGAATTTGGGCAGAGTATTCAGACTAACAACAAAATGATGAAACCTATGATCACGGAGAACGGGTTCAACCTACTATTTCCACAACAAATAATTCTTCTCATCAAGCTTATCGGAAATCCTTTGGGTGAAGGTAAGCGGCGCCGCTGTTGGAACCACCAGTGGCGGAGGATGAGCCATGAGAGAGATGTAAAATCAACGCAAGATCGTTCAAGCTCCGACTACCATGTTAGAATAGTGGAATCATTGATAGAAAGAGAGAGAGAGAGTAGAGAGAGAATTAGAGAGAAGGTAAAACTGAATTGTATTATGTATATTCTAGAATTCATTGGCTTTAACTATTTATATATAATAATAACATAGTGTTATTCTGTAACACAGCCTATTCTATATACTTTATCACTAAAACACTATTTCTAGAGTAATTAATGAACACATTCTCGACAATGATACCATGTAGAATTCAAGCCAAAAGAGTTAGATGAAGCTTTCAACCAAAACAAATATACATACCATGACATAGAAAGAAGCAGCTCTCAGAACCTGCCAATGAACAAGCCCGTTCCATGAACTCTTCTGCAGAGCCTAAATCCCTCTTTTGCAAGGAAATCATACCTTTCACCAGGTTATATACAGCCATCCACTTATTCCACAAATTTCCATCTCTTTTAACACATTCTTCGAAGTTCAAGTCTATAGCATTTGAATTAATTTGGAGTTTGTACTGACATTCCATAAGTTTGAGACAGATCCAACCAATGTGATAATCTGTCTTGAGCTCCAAACACTTCATATACTCTTTTTGAAAACTCAAATAATCACCATTTATGGTATACACACGGCACAATAGTAGATGTGAAAAGAATAAATAAACATCGGGAAGCACAAGTTCAGAAGCCTTTTTGGCATGGGTGATACAGGTCATGTTATTCCCACATTGTAAACTGATCTCAGAAGCACAAAGTAGAAGTTGGAAGTGTCTATATTGATATGACGTTTCTGTCTTGCTATACAATTCATTCGAAAGAGCAACACAAGTTAGACGCTTTAGTATACCGCAGAGATGAAGAGGAAATCTTTGTTCGCGTGCTCTCTGAAGATAGTTAAGAACAAGCAAGTAACAGGAATCGTGATTCCATGGTTTTTGATGAAAGCATCTGCAATTATGGGGGAAAAATGTAACATGATTATTCTTGTCCTACGGATAATGATGCTCAAATAATAGAGGTCACCATATTGACACAAATTATCAGATTGCTTCCCAAAAACAGAGAACTACGGGTGTGTTTAATTCTATTTTTTTATAAGAAAGACAACTATTCTGTAAAACAATTTCCAAAAGGGATGGATAAAAGTAAGAGTGAGATGGGATTTACATGGAAGAATGTGAATAATAGAAACATGGAAGCCGAAAAACAAAACAGCCTATAAATCGTTTGGTTTTTGGTTTTAAAAACTAAAAAATGAGATATTATATTTTAAACAGTTTTCAGAAGCTACTCTTATTGTACAAGTTTTTTTAGGAAACAGAAAATAGCTTTCAAAAACAGGAATTAAACTAGTCCTAAAATTCTTGTATTCAGATTTGACCCCAAGAAATATTTATTTTCCCCATATAACTAGAAACAAATGGATCTAGCAGTAATATACAAATATCCTAATTTGAAAGAACTTAAACAGTACACAATGGGACCACGTTTATAGGGAAGCTACAGGGCATAAATGAAATGGTACTTCTGCAGATATCTGATAGCTCCAGGATGATTAGAACACTGCTTTGTACAAGTTGGAGGAGTAAACTTGCGAGTCGGACTGCTGTTGCCAATGGCATAGCAAGAAACTGCTCCAGCACCATGAATATCAGAAGCTGATTTTAAACCTTCTTGATCAAAAAGATCAAGGTCGTCCAGTTTACAACACCTTCTTGCCACATGACAATTGTTCAACTCTTTACTGAATAGCAAGAGATAGCCAAGAAGGTTCCTGTACCCAAACAAATGTGCAATAGAAAGGATGTCAGCAAAACTCAGCAAAGCTAGGAAGATTCTATTAACATGATTAAAAAATTGGGGGAAGATAAAGACCATCAACAAAACTTATTTCCAAACAGTTGGGAGGTAGGGTATATGTTTACTAGAATTTAGAAACATGGAAAATTTATTGGGTATCTTTACTTCTATTGCCAAGTCACAGGTCATAAGTAACAAGAGGAGAGGCACAGGGGTAAGGGGATATATATTAAGGAGTGATAGGTTGAATAGTTTTGCTAACTATTACCAAAGGAGTCTAATAAAAGCAATTGCCAACTGAAAGTAAAAAAACTGCTGCTTTTTCGTTTCCGACAAGTTCCCTCCCAATACCTGTCAGTTCTTTCTGCATCTGTTATTCTCTCTCTGGCACATTTAATTTCATGAACTGCAGTCCCACCACCCAAGAAACTAATCCGGGCTCAGCCTAAGCCACACACAAGTTATTTGAACGATCACCCATGAACTCAACATCCTACAAACTCAAAAGCTTGGCGTGATCATTTTCAGAAACCATATCACACCATGGGTACATGCTAGCTCATTTATTGGAAAAACACAAATTGGAAGCCTCAAAGTCAGTGCAAGCCATTAGACCAAGTGCCAAACTCTGCTCACTTGACAAAGTTAATGGCCACTTTCCTTCTTGTCTAAGAATGAGAATACAAAAGAGTGGATTCTTAATTTTGATGCCACTGACCATATGACAGAGTGAATGAGTGATATGCTAATTTTTCATCACACTAGTAGTAGAATGAGATGTCACTATCACTGTAGCTGATAGAAATCTCTCATTGGTAGATGGAAGTGGTACTGGTAGTCTAAATTGGTTTAGATTAAATAAAACCTGAAATTTGTTATTCATATTCCCCAATTGATAATCCTGTATCTGCCAGTAAATTGACTAATGATCTGAGCTATGCAATCATTGTTCCCTTGTTGTCTATCTCAGGATTGGCCAAGACTTTTTGTCAGTGCTAAGGAACACAATGGTCCTTACTGTGTAGTTTTCCTTCAAGACTTGGTCCACCTCAAAACTTCTCCAATACACGTTTTCAGATTCTAACATCCATCTCTGGCACAAGCATCTTGATCATCCTAATTTCAGTTATTTGAAATACCTGTATCCAGTTTTCTTCATTGTTAAAGATGTTTCCACTTTCAGTTGTCAATATTGTATATTAATCTAGAATCCTCTAGACTCTAGTGTTAGCTTGGAACAGAAACTGTCCGTTATATATAACTAACTGAGCAGAGTTAAGTTAACTTTCTGTTAGGCCCAACAATTATAAATAACCTAGTAATGTAACTGTTCATCCAAGAATAAAATCATACAGTTGACAGTTGCTCATCCTCTACTTCTCTAAATTCCCAAATCTATAGAATCCTAATCATTTCTATTATGGTAACCAAGAGCTGAAGAACCATGGTGACCTCAGCCCCAATTAGACACCTTTTCTTCCAAAACCCAATCGCCTCATTCCAATATCTTGATTCACGAAAATCCAGGTTCCTCACACCTTTGCACAGACTGCAACAATCCTGTGCCAAATTCAGATGCTGATCCTCATTTCAAGTTCCAACTTCAAATCTGAAAACCGCAACACCAGTTCCATCCCTGCTATTTAATTGTAGCACTAGCAGTGAAATTGAATGACAAGAATTTCTCGCAATGGTGTTGACAAATCGAATCGAAGGAGTTATTAGAGGACACAACCATTAATGGTTTTCGGTCAATCTTTTATTCCTCAGTGATTTCTCTCTGAATCTGACAGAATTAGGTATTGAAAATTCAGCTTACTAAGACCAGAAGCAACAAGATTTATTGCTCTGTACTTGTGTTCTATCTAACATATCAGACTCACTACTGTAGTTCATTGTCGCCATTCATGGAAAGTATGGGAAGAGAACCACAAAATTTTTAATCATCAAATCTGAATTGAAGACTATCAAAACCATCTCTGAATTTCTTGTGCGAATTTGTGCCATAGCTGATGCAATTCTCTTCATTGGAGATCCCATTCCATATCTTGTAAGTTTAAAATAAACTTTGGTGTTTATTCCCCATCACTCTTCAAATGAAAAGTAAATTTTGGGTACTATCAGAAATAGACCAGGCCTAACTTGTCCCAAAAAGCAAGCTAAACATTTGGAGTGTGAAGTCAATAGAACTAGACATCTGCAGACAACCCAACATTAAGACTTGATGGACTCTAATGTCATGTTAGAAATGGACCGGCCCCAAATCTTTCCATAAGCAAGCTCAAGAAAAAGGGTTTCCACAGACCTTATAAGGACCAGTGTACCCTCTCATACCTAGAACTGGACATTTGAAAGTGACTCAACATTAAGGTCAGTTAGGCAATGATATAAGAAAATGAATGTTGAATTAGCGTATTGTTTCTGACCAAAAAGACTGAATTTATAGAAGTGTATGAGAATAAACATTAATTACAAAATATTACCTGGTAAAAGAAATCTTGATATTACGTTCCTAATTACCGTGTTTACTATGATTACTTATTAATTACATATCAACAGGACTAATAATATATTTAGATATCAACATACCTTATCAAATTAGAGTTAGGGAACATGTGCACAGCTTTTCTGAGGTGGGCGACTCCACTCGAAACATCAAGGCAACGATCCGACTCATTTTTCACCTAGCCAAATCATACCATAATATTGTTACACGTCTTCATTTAGATCATTTGTTGGGGGACCAAAGGAGATGGGAGAAATCAAAATTAATAGGCTAAAAAAATACCAGTTTACTAAGTGCTATTAAAAAGTGCATCCCAGCAAAATCTTCATGATGTTTGAGAAAACATCGGCTGCTTGAGACAACAAATCCAAGTCGATTTTGTCTGTCAAGAGCATTGATGGCTGACATAACAAAACTAACTTTTGGACTTTGAAAAAGCTCCTTTGGCATTTTCAAAATGCTAGTGATGACTGCATCCAGTCCACATATGTAGTATACTAATCTACAAAAGAAACAAATGGATGTTGCTAGAGAAGCCCTTCCCATAGAAGACAGTGTAGCAGTGAGACTTCTAGCTACAGAGAGAGCTAAATCATATTCACCAAGTTGCCACAGCGAGAAAGCATATATTTGTAAACCTTCTTCATCAAGTGCCCCTTGAACAATATATCGTATAATGGTGTTAACAACAAATGAAAACTAAAAATAAAAAACAAACAACACCATTCTCAGTTAAAACATCCTTCACTAAAAAACACAAGCTATAAAACATAAATAAAGCATCCCCAAATCACATACTTTATATTTGGCATGCCATCCTACTTCACAACTTCTATTCACTTCAAAACATTCTAACAAATTACGAACAAAAATCAGTCAGAAAACTTATTATGAATAAGAATAATTTTAGTAATAGAATGATTTAACATTCAATTCAAACAAGATGGCTTTGAATTTTGAAACATAAAACTATTGGAAACAAGTAGGACCTGGCTATAGCTTAGAAGGGTGGATTACCCAAATCTAACAGGTAGTGTTCTAGCCACATTCCCAATATCAGACATGTTGAAGCACACCCTTCACGCCAGAACTAGACATCTAGGTAAGAAGTTCGCATGACTAGACATCAATCAGTGACCTAATATTAAGGCTAGATAGACTCTAAAATATCATATCATAACATATAAGACCTAAATCACTTCAAAAGGCTAACTCGAGAGGAAGATTACCCCATGTATTGTAAGGACTTGGGAGAATTTTGACCATATTTGTAGTCAATTTTTAATGAACATCTTAACAAAAACAATTAAATCAAGAAACTCTAAAAAGTGAATTGCAAATTCTGAATCTGAGCCCAAACCTTCTTTCTTCAAAATTTCACATTCCTGCAAGGCATCAGCAGAATTCCCTGCCTGTATCAAACAGTATGAGTTAGTGAAGATCATTAAGTGGTTTAAAAAATCTAAGAATAAGAAGTCTATAATATATTTACCTTAGAAAGTGATCTAGCCAAATTGACTGATATGTCCCTTTTATATGAGTTTTGGATACTCTTTGAGTCAATGTTAATAGCATGACGAGCTAACTTGTAAAAAGTAGAAGCAGACTTGTAATTTTTTCGAGCCTCACAAACCAGCCCATGTAAATTATATGATTCAGGACAGTGAGGAGAATGCTGCACAGCCTGCTGAATAGCCCCAAACACCTGTGACGGGTAAATGCAGCATTGACATGAATTTCAACGTAGGTAGCTGCTTCAGAAGAGGCATCACTAGTCTACAATATAATCTAACCTGTGAAGATGAGAGATGTCCACTCAACAAAGCAAGCTTAGTCAGCCCAAGTTGGAATTCAGCTAACTGCATAGTAACCAACAACTATTTCAAAGAAAGTAAAAGCAATTTAACATACACCACAAAAATTTAGAGGACCCCCCTGATTAGTAGGAGTTCGGACAATCAGTTGAGGTAGCAATAATAATTGTTTAGTAGTTAAGAGAGATTAGAGAATTAATTAAATAAATAGAATGCAAGTGGAGAAGCACCATTGGGGTTTGTATCATTTAGTAGATTGAGCATTTATTCTTTATTGTTAAGAGACAGAGAAACAAGAGAACATTAAATGAATTCTGTGTCTCAATGAACAAGCAGAACAATGAATTTATAATAGGATAATGATGAAAGCATGATATATAGTTACACTATTTAAGCTAATTACATAATTACAGGGTCAATCATAATCAATCCTATTTACAAACATAATCAATCCTATGTACCTTTTACCATCCGATACTTCAACATTTATGAAAGGAGAAATCCTTCGGAAAACCTTCGCAGAAAATCTTAGGGGCCGTTTGGATTCAAAAACGTTTCATATTTTCATTTCCTGTTTTTTTTAGTTTTAATTAAAAAATTGTCATCTTGTTTCCTGTTTCCAAAATTTTGTACATGGAAAAGTGGAAATAGTGTTTCCTGTATAAAATTTTGGAAACAGGAAATAGGATGACAGTTTTGTAATTAAAACAGGAAACGTTTTCAAATCCAAACGGCCCCTTATTCTTTTGTTGTTTTCATTCAAATCATTTAATATCATTCCACCTTTCTTTTGCATCTCAAGTTTGTAACTATAGTCTGACCTTCCTACAAATTCTAAGGAAAAGAAAGCTGCCATATCTCATTAAGAATAAGAAATGGAGAATTCCATGATATTGTTGAAGAAAGGGACCAACAATCTACTTTACCTTAAGAAAATGTTGAAGCAATGTGTGAATGTTATAATATATAAAATTATATCATCATATCTGATAATATCTTCGATCATAATTTAGGATTAGTTTCCTTATGTCTAAGATTCTATCATATCTCTTAGGATTAGTTATCATATTTTCATTTATTATTATGATTTATCCCTAATTAAATAAGATCATAATTTGTAATTCTTTCAATTTCAATTATTATTTGATTCTCTTTCACCTCTTTTTCTCCCTCTATCCATGAAACTCACAATTTCAACAGTGAAGATACATGAAACCAAACAAGTCATTAAGGAAGGTGCTGACCAGCGGGTCAATACTCATGGATTATGGCTTTATCTATGGGATTCCAACATTTCTGTTGAGAAAGAGAACTGAAAGAATTATAGGATGAATTCCGTTTGCTTCAATACACAATAGAGCAATGAATTTATAGAGGTCCAATAATAACTACATAATATATGGTTACCCTATTGTAGACTAATTACATAATTACGGAATCAATCAATTATAATTAATCTTATATACTATGCTACCATATTCACAATATTCTAATGCTCACACTCAAGCTATAGCGTATAAATCATGCGACTAAGCTTGTTACATATATAGTCGAATTGAGGACCCCTTGATGACTTGGTGAATATATCTACTAGTCGATTATTGGAGTTAACAAAACTAGCGGCTATATCCCCAAAAATGACCTTTTCTCTGACAAAGTGATAATCAACTTTAATATGCTCCGTCCTCTCATGGAACACTAGCTTTGAGGCAATAGGCATAGCAGCTTGGTTATCATACACAAGTGGCATTTGTGTAACCTCTCCAAACCTTAGTTTCTAAAGCAATTGTTTAAGCCATATAAACTCTTGACTAGCTATAGCCATACCTCGATACCCTGCTTCTGCACTAGACTTGGCCATAACATTTTGCTTCTGCATTAGACTTGGCCACAACATTTTCCGAGAGATAAGGTTATCTCGAATGAATACACAATACTTGACAACGGACCTCCTATCAATATGTGAGCCTTCCTAGTCTACATTTGAATACCCCACAACTCAAGTAAGTCCTTTATCTTCATACAAAAGACCTTTTCTTGAAGCCCCTTTAATATATATTGAACAATGTGAGGCCCAACATCCAATGATCATTACCCGGAGAATTGAGAAGTGACAAACAATGCCCACTGCAAAAAGCAATATTAGGGCAAGCAACAATCAAATGGTTCAATTTCTCAACTAATATCATATGTAACTTTCAGGATCTGTGAAAGGCTCTTCCTGATTTGGTAAAAGCTTGACATGGAATCCATAGGAATATCAACAAACTCTAATTTTACCATTCCTATCTCCTCTTGTGTACTCATTGCATATTTTTTCTGGGATATTACAATCCCATGTTTGGACTGTGCTACTTCTATCCCATAGAAATATTTGAGTCCCCCAAGATCCTTCGTTTGAAAGTGTTTGAAGAGATGATGGTTTACCTGTGTTCCCAAGGTAATTACTACTTGTGATAACAATGTCATCAACATAAACAATCAGGTAGATACATCCAGCAACTAAGTGATGGTAGAAGACAAAATGGTCAACCTCACTTCAAGTCATACCAAATTGTTGAACCACAGTACTAAACCTGCCAAACCACGTCCCCACTGTTTGAGGCAATACAAGGATTTAAGCAGTCAACATACAAGTCCAGAAGACCCCTCTTAAGCAACAAAGTAAGGAAGTTGTTCCATATGAACATCCTTGAGTAGGTCTCCATGTAGAAAGACATTTTTTACGTCCAATTGATGGAGAGGCCAACGGCGAATGACAACTGTTGAAAAAGCCAACATTAACTAAAGATGAGGCCAATTAAAAGTATATAGGTGAAGATAATCCTGATCCTATGAACTTTTTAGGATTGAATTAGACCCAATACCCAAGTTTAAGAACAGCAATGGCTAAGAAGAGCCACACAAAGAGCATTTTCACAACGGGAGAGAAGGTATCTCTATAATCTAGCCCAAAAATCTAAGTATGACCCTTCACAACCAGACGAGCCTTAACTCAATCAATCTTGTCATATGCTCCAACCTTCACAACATACACCTATCAACAAATGGGAATGTCAGACTAAGGAGGTAGGTCTGAAGGAGGAAAAAGAACTAGTCACTACATCTGTGGTATTGTCATCAATAGTCAAAACATTACACTTATAGAAAGACAGTGCATTATAACTAGGGCTAGAGGGAGACTAAGGAAGAACAAGCATATCAGAAAAAGCATTCATTTCATCACAACCAAGGCCACCTTCAAGGAAAACTTGATGTGTTGCTTGAGATTTCACAAAAGATTACACAAGAGAAAAGTTTGAGTAGAGGCAAAACCACTGAGTGAGAAAGAAACCCAAGAAGCCAAACCAAACTGCCACAGCTAAAAAGGATGTCTGGCCCTCCCAAAAGCCAACAAGCTTGTGTTCTACGTAAAAGGAGAAGGGTCATCAATTGACAAGGAATTTTGCCCTCACAAAAGCTGGCCGAATTTCAGCAACTAAACTGCATGACACAAGATGTAGTGCAATGACTAAGTGGGGCCTTATAGTAAAGACACAAGCGAGGATTGCTACCTTAAAATTTCACGCCATTAGTTAGTTAGTCAAGAGATCAAGGAGTCAAATAAATAGGTCGCAAGGGAGAAAGTTCGTTGTCTTAAATCATTTTGTAAATTAAGCATTCACTTAAGTGAAAAAGAAATTCTTTGAGAAGAAGAAAACGAGAGATAATGTTTTAGTTTTTTCCATTCAAACCAATGAAAATTATTTCATCTTTCTTTTACATCCTATTATAGACAAGTGAGGGTTGCTACCTTAAAATTTGACTCCATTAGTCAGTTAGTCAAGAGATCGGGAAGTCAAATAAATAGGTCACAAGGGAGAAAGTTCGTCGTCTTAAATCATTTTGTAAATTAAGCATTCGCTTGAAGTGAAACAAGAAATTCTTTAAGAAGAAAACGAGAGATAATGTTTAGTTTTTTCCAATTCAAACCAATGAAAATTATTTCATCTTTCTTTTACATCCTAGTACTGTAAAATTTATTCTAGCATTCAACAAAAATAGCAAAGACAAATAAACATCAAATTCCAACTGTGTGATCATACTAAAAAAATTCCAATGTTGCACGTTAATAGATAGGAATTTGAAAATTACAGGCATTATTTGCACAGCTCGTGAACAGCTCTCAAATGCCTCATCCGGTATACTCTCCCTACCACATAAAGACAACAGATTGTTAGAAAACCAGTAAACTACCTGACATATGCAAAACTACCATCTACATGCTATTGTTGCATGATAATGCCAAAAACAAGAAAGTAGAGTTATACCTTTCACAAGATTCGGCTGACATGCTTGCCCATGGCAATGCAAGACCAGGATCAATACTTCTAGCACGATCAAACATTTGCCTAGCCAATTGCTTTTCATCCACTTTACGATATAGCTGGGAAAATTAGACAAACATGGAAAAGCTAAATAATCTGCATAGATAATTTCTAATGTACATTTTTTCTATGTAAAAATAGACATGTAGTAGCTACAACCTATGAGTTTGCAATTTTCTGAATGTATTAGTATAATATTTTTAAAATATGATTTTAATAATAATAGGTAGAATCATTCTACCCTATGATGCACGACTGCCGTACCACGTATTTGTCCTAAATGTGTTGAGGATCTGGTATTTGTCCACAACAACCTTCGTCTGTTATCTAGGAGTTCTGACCAATACCAAGATGAGAAGACCAAGATGTGGGATGTTAGTGGAGATGAATTTGAGAACTTAGATGATTTGGGGTATTTGGAATTTGCTACATTGTCCTTAGATGAGCCGGAAGTGGAGAGTGTGTTTTTCTCCGAACAAAACAATTAATTTGTTAGTTATTTTACTTATTTAGGTTTTTGTATGGATGTTGTTATTTTTATGCATGTTGATATGAATAAATTTATTCAATATTAATATTATATGTAAAAATTTTAAAATTTTTCCGTTTCTTATTTTTTGGGATTGACGTTTCCCTGTTCCTGTTTTCATCCCCGTTTCCGTTTCCATACCCGTGCTACATAGATTCTACCTAAAATCTTGATTCTCCAAGTGCACAGCGTTGAGTCTCGATTCTAACAACCTTGGATGGGAAAACAAATTGGGAGAGAAAGGGGGGTCCAACAAGCGTGTCAGCAGAGCTCTAGATTTATTTTTTTATTGTCAAGTTTGAAGATTTTTCAATGGCAAGAGATCATCTGTGTTAGGATGGAGCTAATCTCCATCATTTCCTATCAGCAAAAATAAGTGCCTTTCAGCTTACAATTAAGTTTCCTTCTATTCTCTATCATATCAATTTCTCAGAAAAAACAATTTGACAAGATTAACCAGTAACAATAATGAAAAAATATCAAGTTGGGTTTTAACTGTTTGCAAATGACATATGGCCGTACCTTCCCAAGATATCCCCAAGCAACAGCTAGAGATACATTCAATTGCAATCCTCTGATCAGAGCGTGCTGTTTTAGTGCATTATGATCAGACAAACATCCCAATGCCAGCCAGAACTCATAATTATCACTCTCAAGTAGCAATGCACCCATACACATTTTCTCAGACAGATGCCTGCTAGAACAACTAAGTTGAGGGGAGCACAATAGTCAAGGTCATTAAAAATAATTAGATTACATACAACATACCATGCATTTAAGTCTTGTTTATAATTTTTGTCCAATGAGGTAACAAGATCTGAAGCCACAGCAATGTCAGCATAGATATTTGCCTGCCATGGAGACAGGTGCAAGGCTCGTTGATACGAAAATCTAGCACTCTTTGCCGCTAAAAAGCAAGTACTCCTCCAATAAACGATAGAAGCTCTAAAAGCTTCTTCTTTAGATTCCAATTCTTGGACATCCTCAATCCATGGATAGCTTCTTGCATAAACAAGCTACCACAAGAACAAAATAAAATAGCATTGAATAACACATAAGCAATGAAGAAAAAAACTGAAAAATAGCATTTAAATAACATTGTTTTGAAATTTTAGAATTTGTAAAACAATGGAAACCTTTCACTTCGCCTATGGTTCATAGCCGGTCCTAAGCCTAGATAAAGGAGGGGGGTTGTGTTAGGCCTCGAGAGCCAACAAAAAACTTGTTGATTTTTTATGAATATGGATCAACAACATTATAGTGCTAATGCTAGGTCATTGCCTAGAAGCAACACACTGTATAGCTCGAGTACAGTGTCAAATGAGCTAAAGTCACTGCATCGGCACCAGGATGTAGTGTTAAATAAGCATTCTCGTATTTTAATGGACAAATGTGGGTAAAGAAGTTAGTCCAAGAGAGAAAGTTTTGTTTTGGGGCATGGAATATAGGGTCAATGACGACGAAAGCTATGGAAGTTGTGGAAATTATGATGCACCAAAAAATTAATATCTTGGATATTCAAAAGACTAAATGAGTTGGAGAAAAGGTCAAGGAGCTCCCCTCAGGTTATAAGTGTTGTTACGCAGGGAAGATAAGGAATAGAAATGGGGTGGGTATCATTGTGGATAAGGAATGAAAAAAAATGTAGTACAAGTGAAAAGAATCGGAGATAGGATCTTATCTCTAGGAATGATTGTTGGAAGAGAGACCATCCACATAATAAGCACCTATGCACCCCAGGTAGGAGCTGAATCGCTACTTAAGAAACTTTTTTGGGACAATATGGAGGAGTTGGTCAGAAGCATCCCACAAAACGAGAAAGTTTTCATTGGAGGCGATCTTAACAATCATGTAGGAAAAGAGGTTGGACATTATGCGAAGGCTCATGGTGGTTTTGGTTTTGGGAACTTTAATGAAGAAGGACAATCAATCATTGATTTTGCTTTAGCTTATAATCTTAAGATTGTCAATACATGTTTCAAAAAACAGGAGGAGCATTTAAATATCTACAAGAGCAGGGTCTCAAGAACACAAATTGATTTCTTTTTGGTAAAGAACCCTGATAGAAGGCTTTATAGGGATTACAAAGTTATTCCTAGAGAACCTGTTGCTACCCAACACAGGGTGTTGGTTATGGATATGTATTAAAGGGCCAAAGCAAAGGTGTCAACAGGTGCAGAACCCTAGGATAAAGTGGTGGCAGCTGAAGGGTTCAAAACAAAAAGAGTTCAGGGAGTTGTTGGGCGAAGGCGACTGGGAGCTACAAAGGGAAGTGCGACGTCATGTGGGAAGAGATGGCGAATACTGTTAAGAAGGTTAACAAAGCCCTTTTAGGAGAATCAAGAGGATTTAGACCTTGAGATAAGAAAACTTGGTGGTGGAATGAGAGCGTGCAAGAAAAAGTTAAACAAAAAAGAAGTTTTAAAGACATACATTTGTGTGATAATGCTGAAAATTAGGATAGATATAAAAAGGTCGACAAGGAGATAAAAAAGGCAGTAGCTGAAGCAAAATCCAAAGCTTTTAAAGACTTTTACAAAGAGTTGGAGATAAAACAAGGTGAAAGGAGGATTTATATCATTGCAAAGAGTAAAGAAAGTAAATCTAGAGATTTGGACCAAGTTAGATGTGTGAAAGACGAGGAAGGGAAGGTCTTGGTTACAGACGTGGACACAAAAAGTAGGTGGGAAGGTTACTTCTACAAGCTTTTTCAACCACGGAGTAAACCAAGCAAGTTTTTTGAATTGGACTTTTACGATAGGATCAGGATAGGCGAAGTAAAACTAGCTCTCAAGTGAAGGGGTAGTGGGAAAGTTGTTGGGTCAGATGGTATGCCTATTTTAGTGTGGAAGAGTCTAAGGGATGAGGAGCTTCTTTGGCTAACAAAGCTCTTTAATAAGATTTTGAGGTCCAAGAAAATGCCCGATGAGTGAAGGATCAACACTTTAATAACTATTTACAAGAACAAAGGAGATATCCAGTGTTGTGAAAACTACCGAGGGATTAAGCTAATAAGTCATACTATGAGACTTTGGGAAAGAGTGATAGAACATAGGTTAACAACCGAAACAACTATTACAAAGAACCAATTTGGTTTTATGCCAGGACGGTCGACTACAGAAACCATTTACCTTCTTAGGGGGAAGATGGAAAAATATCGAAGTAATGTGACCTACATATGACTTTCATTGACTTGGAAAAAGCCTTTCGTCGAGTTCCGAGAGAAGTGTTATGGAACACTTTAGAAAAGAAAGGTGTCGTATAGCATACATAAGGGTTATAAAGGATATGTACAACAATGCAACTACTACTATGAGAACGCCCGAAGGGGAAACAAAGAAAGATTTGTGTGCATCAGGAGTCGTCCTTGAGTCCATAATCATTCGATCTAATCTTGGACATTCTAACAAAGTCAATCCAAGAAAATGTTCTTAGATAGATGCTTTTCGCAGATGATGTTGTCTTTATAGCAAGAGATCAATTCCAAACTATAAATGTAGCGGCAATCCCTAGAATCAAAAGGTTTTCGATTGAGCAGAAATAAAACAAAGTATATGCATTGTAAGTTTAATAGGATGCAAGTTAATGACAACTTGGAGAAGAAAATTAGAGTTCAAGTCATACCTCAAGTGTCAAGGTTCAAGTATTTGGGTTCTGTTAGAAGTCTCACATCGTCTGCCTCATAATATTTCACATGGTTTAAATACCTATTGGGCAACTCCAACCATTGCCAATTGGTTTTGGGATAGAACCTTTAACATGGTATCAGAGCCAGAGCATTCTTTCCGGTTCTTATGGGCCAAGAGTTGCCCTTTCGTTGTGGGTCAAAAGTTACCCCTTGCCTAGTCCGGCAGGCTTCGTTGGAGGGGGTGTGTTGGAAGTCCCACATCGCCTGCCTTATAATATTTCGCATAGTTTAAATACCTGTTGGGTAACTCCAACCATTGCCAATTGGTTTTTGGATGGAACCTTTAACAGGTTCGATAATACAAGAGGACGGTGAAATTCACAGAGTTGTTTCTCATAGGATACAAGCTGGGTTGTTGAAATGGAGAAAGGCTTCAAGAGTCGTGTGTGATCGAAAAGTCCCAAATAAACTTAAAGGAAAATTTTATCAAATTGTCATAAGACTAGCAATGCTTTATGAGAGTGAATGCTGGGGGGTGAAAGGGTAACATGAACATCAAATAGGTATAGCTGAGATGAGGATGTTGAGGTGGATGTGTGGGTGTGGCCACATAAGAAAAAACTTAATTCGTAATAATATTATTCGAAGTCGTCTTGGCGTGACACCAATTGAAAAGAAAATGGTTGAAAATCATCTAGGGTGGTCTGGACATGTACAAAAGAGACCTTTAGAAGCACTAGTACAGAAAGTTGAGCAGATGTATAAGAGTCCTATAAAGAGAGGTAGGGAAAGACCGAAAAGCACACTTAAAGAGCTTGTTGTTTTGATAAATGGAATATCAAAGGATTTAATACATGATAGGGTACAATGGCATCGTTTGATACATCTAGTCAACCTCACTTAGTGCGATGAGGCTTTGTTTTTAATGTAAACCAATGGAAACCTTTAAAGCCTGAAAAAGTAAATAATACCTTAATATCAGCATGTAGTTTCCAAATACACGAGATATTCCTAAAAGTGAAAGCACTTGCCCTTGCAACCTCGGATGCTTCCTGCAATCAGTTTAATGACGTTGCCTAAATGTTACAAAATGAAAAGGTTTAACAAGAAACAACATAACAATTCTATAAAAAAAACAAAACTTTGAAAAGAAAAACCTCTAACAACGATGCCCCCCATTGATATGCTCCTAGGTTAATGCAATTTTTTGCCAAACCAAGCAGCCCCAGTGCAAGTCCATATTGTGCTGGAACACACTGCGGTGAAATCTCCAAAGCTTGTCGAAATTGTTCGACTCCCTTAATGCAGAAAGGCCCAAAGGCAATTAACACATATCTTTAACAAATAGAAACAGCTGAACACTAATCAAACAATTTCATCAGATATTTGTCGGGTACAGTACAATTTCACATTTTTCATGCATGGATTCAGGGATACAGTAACAAATAATGTCTTCTGCACTTCCAAGGTGATCTTAATTTGATAAAATATAAAAAACCAAACATAAGTCCTGTCATAACCAGAAGAAAAAGGAATTCTGTAGCAAAGGGGTAGGACTCTACTAAAATCCCAAAAAGTCAATGCTAATCTAAAAGCCTACCAATTTGCTTTTCCCCTCTTGTGGATGACAGCTTGTCATCCCCTTTACACATTTAATGGCTTGACTTGTCAAATATAGATACTTCCTCCTATCCTAAATATAAGTCACCTTCTAGAAGAATTCCTTGATCCTAAATATAAGTAACCAACTGTAGCATTTATTAAAATTTTCCACTTTTACCCTCTATACACTTTTCAATGGTTTCACTAATAGTAAAAGGTTTCACATTAACATGCAGTGAGAGAGAAGCATTTATTAAGGTACTAGTGAAGTTTGTTGGACATACATTTATGTCAAGGGTATGATAGAAAGAAAGCTTTTATTTTGAGACAAATTTAATGAGTTAACTATCATTTCTTGGTTTGATGGTCCGGTTAAAAGTGACCTATATTTAGGACACGGGCCCAACCAAATTTCTGTTTCAGTCATGGTGAAGACACATCATATATCAGTGTTCAGATAATAAAAACCATATTAAAATGTCCTCTGTATCCTGCATAGAAAAAGGTCCAACATGCAAGCTTTTATGTTCTGTTGAAATTAAAGGGTTTATGAAAGAGATGAGTAAAAGAGAAGATTAAGTGAAAAGAACCTATTTATATGAAGAATTAGGTCAAGTACTAGCATGATACTAATAATGCAAGCCACTAATACAATAACACTCCTAACCCTAGTTAAATTAAATAAGGAAATAAATTAACAAAATCAGGAAACAACTCCAAGATTGCTTCCTCAATTAAAAAACTAATTGATTTCACAATAAAATCTAAAGATGTTCTAAGAAGCAATGCTAAGTGAAAATGATCTGAGATATTCCAACATTTCCCCTTTAGCCAAGGCTTAGTAAACTTTAAGCTCATTATTATAAATAAATAAACATGAAAAAAGAAAACAGTCCTAAAAAATGGGGGTTACTTCAAATATCTCTGGAAATCCAGGAGACGCAATCTGCAAGATGAGAATGGTTGAAAAATAATTTAGCAAAAGGTAGACAAACTGATACACAATCAGAAAATCTGGTTCAAATGTTACACGGCTGAAAAAGAAATGTCACTTGAAAGATACAGAATGCTAGCTGGAAAGGTACACTACAAAAATGACAGTCTTCAAGACTTGAGAGACATGCTGGAAAGAGACAACAGAAGAGGTATCACTGGACACGCAGTCAAATTCCTAACAAGCAGCAGTCATGTATGAGGCCCATGTTAAAAAACACGGCATTTGGAAACTTCAAAATGCTACAACTTTAAATATAAAACCAACTAAAATTAGCTCAAAACAAGGTACAAGTTGAGACTGAAAGAAAATGTAGCAAAACTTGACAGAAACAGAGCAAGATCAATAGCCAACACACCCCTAGAACAGATAGAAGCTAAACAATATGGGCTGGCAAGAATTGCATCTACAAAGTACCACCAGCATGATTCATCAATAGAAAGAGAAGTGGGTAGGAAAAGTCAGTATCAGAATGATTAATCATTAGGGGGAAACATCACCATCATAATGGAGTCAGTGGGTAAGAATTGCAACTTTATCAATTTTGTTGTCCACCTAAATCCCAGTTTTGATACTATGTTGAAATTATAGGGTTTATGTAAGGAAGGACTGAAAAATAAGAACAAGCTATCTAATGAAGCATATGAGATTTGAATGATATGAAGTGTGTAAAATACAAAGTAGCAACCCCTATTTAGTACTTATATAATATAATAAGAACTAGGAAATGGAGAGTTTTGGTAACCCTCATAAGTTATATAATTAGTTACAATATAGCTGGTTTTAGATGTGAGGTGTTAGGATATCACTTATATTCTAAAAAGCTAGTTCATGTTAAAAGTCTCATATTGACTAGAGATATGACTAACAAAAAGTATATAAGGTGGAGGGTAATCCTCATTCTATGAGCTAGCTTTTAAGATTGAGTTAGGCCCAATACCTAAATTTAATATGGTAACAGAACCTATTCTAGATCTGCTATTGGGCCACCAATATTGTCTGCACTTCATTCCTGAGTGAGGGGGTGTCCTATAAGTCTCACAAGCCACATGTATTCATCCACGTTCCATTCCTAAATGTGTGTAGGGGTATGTTAATAAGCCCCATGGACTACCCATATTCATCCACGTTCCACTCCTGAGCATGAGAGGGTATGTTGAAAGTCCCACATTGACTAGAGATATGGTCAACCAAAAGTATAAGGTGGAGGGTAATCCTCATCCTATGAGTTAGCTTTTAAGATTGAGTTAGACCCCCAAATTTAAGAATATCTAAACTGAATCTGGGATAAAAATGATTCTTAAAACTTCCAATTTACAGCTCTTTTTGCCGGTCCAATCTTTTTAGACCCTCATAGTCTCATTCATTTTCATTCATCCTTTTTCTGCCTTGTTTATTAAATTCAAGGTAGGTTACTTTTGGCCCTATAACAGTCCATCTAAGGTTCTCTAATTATGTTGAGAACCCATGGCTCCCTTGCAATCAGCACTATTGTACATGGTTGTTGTTGTTGATGATAACCAAGACTATCCACTTTCAGCACTTATAGTTACCCATTTTTCCAACATCCTTTTCTCCCTGTGTATCCTGTCCAATGATTTACAACTCCTCCATTGGTGAGTTAATTTTCTTTTCAGACCCAGTCTTTGAATCACCTTGACATGCTTCTCAGCCGCTGTCTTTTGTCTTTGTAGCTTCCTCTGCATTGCCATTTCCTAGTTATTGATCCAAAGACTCTCCACTTTATTATTCTTGAACTTGAGAACCTTCGTCTTTTGTTAGGTTTTCTTGCATCCATTCATCCTTCTTTGAAAATTTTCTTGACTCTTCTTGTACAAGACTGCTCCCTTCCTCCAAGGCTACAGATTCTTGCCTTTTCTCTGTTTTTAATTCCATTGTAATCTATATCTATTTCTCCTTTATTCTTCAAGACATCGTCTCCCCCTCTATTTTCTTGCTCCCAAGATTCTCTTCCCCCACTGCAGTTCTGACTCTGAATCTTCAACACTCCATTTTCCCTTTCATCTTCTTGCTCACAAGGTTCTTGTTCCTCGTCTTGGACAAGTGCACTATTGTTAATGTCTGTTTCTGACCTCTCAGTTGCTGGTTCTTTGTTGTCCAAACCTGCATCTTCTGTTCTATGTTCTACCACCCAAGAACCTTCATCTTTAACCTAGACTGTTAGGCTGGAATCACTTTAACACTGCCTTCACAAAGTCTCACCATGTTGCAGGCAGTTGGATAGTCCTCTTTCCACACAAACCACAGAACAAAAGCTTGTCCATGCATGGCTTTTCCAACCTTTTGTATCTTCCTCAAAAAAAAATGTTCTACATTAACCAGCGACCAATAGGCTTCTTCTCCTTCAAATTCTAGATCATATTGCAAGATACCATACTCATAGCTCCAAGATCGAAGCTTTGTTAAGAAACCTGGTATTTTATCAGAAAGAATAGGGGAAATTCCCAACTATATTGATAGCACACAGCAGAACTTTGAGGCCTGCATCTTCCAACGCCAAAAGGCCCTAATTCTCACTCAAAATCACAAGATATCCTCTCTAACAACCTCTTCTCTATTTTTAGACAGCATGCCTTGTTCAACCATCTCACCTAACTAACTAACAAACTAATTAACTAATTAATGAATCACTAACTAACTCAAGTAACTAACTGTAGAGGTTACCTATCATAGTGATACATTCCCTAGTTTGTATTGGCAGAGATAATTCTAATAAACACCTTGGTTGTTGATACACAAAAGTCTGGATTGGATTTAGATATAGTTGAGTTGGATGAATGATGAATCAAGGGAGCCAATTGACACCACTATATGGAGATTCTGTAACTGGTACCATTTTAAACTAGTTTGAAAGTTGCCAAACACCCCATTTGGCCAATTACTGGCATAGAACCACAAGTGCAAGCCCACCCAATCCCAGCTATACAGCAAGCCTCCAAACTCAAATTTAAAAAATGGGCTAAAATATATGTTTGGTCCCTTACAGTTCTTTTAAGTTTCAATTAAGTCCTATACTTTTTTTGTTTCAATTTAGCCCTTTACATGTTGAAATAGTTTTAAAGTGGTCATTTCCATTATCTTAGCTAGGAAAAGCTTGACTTATTAAATCAATTATTGAAAAACCGATGTAAAATGTATTTGCAATAACCAATTTAAAAAGTCAAGCTTCCGTTAAGCTAATGGAAATGACCACTCTGAAACAGTTTCAAAGCATAACAGGCTACATTAAAACAGAAAAAAAAACATATGGAATCAAATTGAAACATAAAAAAAAAAAACACAAGGGACCAAACATATATTTTTACCTAAATACAGAGAAAAATTTAGAACCACGATGAAACCTGGAATGAATTCATAAAACTGCTTCAATGATAGAACTATTTGGATCCACAAGAAATTCCAAAGATCTTCTAAGAAAGTCTAAAATGTTCTATGTACATAAAATATTCTGACCAATTCCAGAAGTGTCAGATAAAATGCATATCATAATAATGACACGTTAAAGAGATGGAACAACCAGTAACCATTGTGGGCAGAAGTATATAACCATTTTTTGAAGCTATATGATAAAGTACTGATAAAAACCAGACAAGTTTCCGTGCTCTCTTGAATGACTGACACTGCTTTAAGCTCCAACTACATTCTCAAATTAATACTGGCAATCACATCAGAAGAGTTATGAAAAGGACAGATAACACAAATCTTTAAGCCGTATATTACCATCATTGCATCAAACTGAAGAAAAACAAATGGAAGGAAAAAATTCAACCACTGAGGTGAGAACAAGAATTCTGGACAAGAAAGGCATCAAGATAACAGTTAATCATTAGCAAAGTATACCTTTTTAAATGAACCAAGAGTCAAAGAGATATTTCCACTTTCAACCAAAGCAAAGACCATCGTATTATCCAACTCGATTGCACGGCCATAAGACTGATGGAGAATCGATAAGTAAAACAGTTGTTGAGGGAGATTAATCATCTGGAATATATAAAAGGGATCCACACAAGAGGGTACCTTTACAGCTGCTGTAAATCTGCCCAGACGCTGATAAGCAAGGCCCAAAGCCTAACAAAAATTTAAATATTTACTTTTAAGAACTATGTAAAGGCAAATCAATGGAAGGTAAGGGAGGTGAAATTACTTCCCACAATTCAGCACATGCAGGATAGCCTCGTATGGCATGTTGAAGACTCTGAACAGCTTCAGACCATCTCTTTTGATGAACCTGTTAAGTAATGAATAGAAAATAAAATGCGGGTTTCAACCCTATGTAATTAGAGATATGTTGAGGATACAGACAGATGGCAAAAGAATTTCAACTTGGAAGTGAAGTTATTTGATCTAGTTTAAAATGAAAATGCTGCATTATACAGTTGTTAGGCGGGTCTACGAAGTGCAACTAAAATGATTGATGTGTACTCTACATAAAAGAAGGTGTAACTGTGGTTCCACTTGAATAAACTTTAGTCAACAGATCGAAAGAACAACAAAAACCTGCAGGAAACCCAATCTTCGGAAAGCCCAGAAAGCCCTTGGTGACATTTCAGAAGCTTCCCGGCATACCGCCACCTCCAAAGTTTCCTTTCCTCCTTGGTCAAGTAAATTGCACAGAGCTTCCTGTTATCACTATGATTAGGTAGTTATTGAATTTTGAAATGAGACAGAGAAGAAAATTCAAGACTTGCCCCAGACTCAGAATCGTCGGGGTTGAGAGCAACAGCTCGTTGGTAACATTTAAGGGCTCTCTGAGTATCAAGGGAAAAGCGACCATAATAATGACCCAGATATTTGAAAGATTCTCCATTCTTAGGGTTCAATTTGGCAGATAGAATAAAATGCTCAGCAGCTTTTTCCTTCGCTTCTCCTCCTTTTTCCCATAAGAACAAACCCTGTATCATCGTGTATATTATAATAAGTGAACGACTCGAAAGTGGAGCTGTGTGTGTAAATGATGATAGGAACGAATGCACACAATATCAAAATGTATCGAGGCGTCATCGGGGGAATCCTGCAGGCGTCGGAATAGATGTTCTGCTCCTTCTTCCTCCTGAGGGAATAAAAGAAACTTAGAGTAAGTGACCAGCACATATGTTTATTCATGAAAGAAGCAGAGACATTTCAGGAAGTAGAAGAGCTAAGAACGCACTTTGTGTGTTTCAGAATCCATGGGGACTATTGCCACTGCTACCACGCAGATGCTTAGCCGCAGCGGGAAGTTTTTTTTCTTTATCTTTTTTTTCGTTTTGATCCTTTGATACGGTGTTAGTGTTTGTGAAAGTGTTATCAATCATGACAAATGATTATATACATATAGATAAATATTAAAATAACTTGTTTCATTTTATAAAAAAATAACTCGTCGGTTTCTCTATCATCAGGTACAAGACAAAAAATTAATAATTTGTTGATTTTGTATTTGTAATATTAAATATCTAATAAATTTACCGATTCTAAATGGATACTATTTACTATTAATTAATTAGCATATGCGTAACAGTTTTTAATTAATATAATATCTTTATGTGTATGTGTGTACATATATATATATATATATATATATATATATATATATGATATGTCTAGTGTTGAGGTATGGAGTTAGCCTCGTACGACCGGAGTCTGGAATAACCTCTCAGCCACTCACTTTGTACGTTGTCTCAATGCAGAACGGTATTATATACCCAGATCCAGTGGGGACCTAAGCTCTTCACGTCAAGGTATGAATTTGATGTTTTAATCCGCACCTAAGTCAAAGGGACACATCGGAGGTGCTCCTATAAAAGATTCTTTGATGCGTAAATCAGTACAGATATTACAGGAAAGTAAGTATTACAGAGGTTTTTACAGTAATGAATTCAGAGCCCTCGAGGTTAATTAATATATTTTTGTGTGTGTATATGGATATATATGATCCAGTTCTGATATCAATCTTTGGATTTAATGGTAATTTAACTAAAAATCGTCATAAGACTGATGTCACGTAATATCAATGTGAGCCACTTTCTCAACACCAGGAAAGTCATAGTTGACTTATGTATCAGCATGTTAAACAAGCAACCTGTAAAGTGATTGACCGGTAGGTAAAGTCATTTATTCACGTCCTTTTCATGTGTCAACCTTTCAGAAAAGTTCTGACGCCGTGCATAGAAAGCATGGTGAACAAGGGGACGTTTCCACTACTTTCAAGTGTAAATTCTCATGAAACAACATAACAAAGGTAGAAGATTCTCTCAAAAACTTGCGCTTGAGCTCTGAAATTCCCTTGGATTTTCACTAACTTGAGCGTCGGAGCGTCCTTGCGAGTAACACCCTCTCTCGCCTCATAAAGCCTAAGGTTGGTGCTGTTAGGTCAATGTGTAACATCCTAAATTTGAAAATAATTCATTAAGGATTAGTGGAGAATTTTCGAGTGAAACATGTATGAGACAAGACTTTCCCAGTGAAGAAAGGGATCTGATTTTGAGTAAGATCTCTCTGAGTGAGAGAACTACTTCCGAGTGAAGTAAAGTTAAGATGTTTCTGAGTAAGGCATGACCGAGAGAATCACTTCCGGGTGAAGAAAAACTCTGTGTCTGAATGAGACACTTGAGTGAGGCAAATCCGAGTAAAACGTTTCCGAATGGGTCATTTCCGAGATGTGAACACCTATTTCGTTCCAGACAATTTTCACCAAGAATGGGGAATTCACAAAAAAAAATCAAAAACAAAATCAAAAAAAATCAAAAAAAAAAAAAAACCTCTGACTCGGAAATGATCATTTCCGAGTGAAAGGACTCGGAATGATCATTTCCAAGTGAAGGAGCCTCAAAGCGGACCTCAAGTGTCAAGGAAGGACACAAAGAGGGCTGGACCCTAGTGCAGAAGCCAAATTCCAACCTCTGAGTGGAAAGAAGACCAGAATCCGAGTGAAAAACAGTGAAATTCCAACCTCTGAGTGGAAAAGAGACAGTTTCCGAGTGACAAACGTCCAATTTCCATGTTCTGATCGAAAAAACAGGCAGATTCCGAGTGAAAATGCCAAGCTTCCAAATTCTGAGTAATAAGAAGGCAATTTCCGAGTGCAAATGGCTGAACTTCTAATTTCCGAGTGCAAAGAAAGACGATGCCGATTGATGAAGACTAAGTTTTTGATTCTGATTGAAGCATGAGACCGACTCCGAGTGACTTGGAGGACAAGCATGTGTTTCCGAGCAAATCAAGATTCGGACTTGTAAAGAACTTCTAAGAAAATGCATCGAATACCTGATTGCCGAGTGAAAGCCATTCCTGAGTGACGAATGAAAGCCAATTACCGATTGGAAAATAAGTAAAAAGGTCAGATTTTCAAGTGGATGAAATGAGGGACGACTGAAAGAAAATCCGAGTAAAAATCCACTCGGAACCGAGGGAAGAAGGAGTATTCCGAGTGATGTTCTTCAATCGGTACCAAGTAAAGGTTATCCACTCAGAACCGAGTGAGGTATTTCCAAGTCTGCACCGAGTCATTCCCTTTTCAGTCGACTCCTAGCCATCACCCTCCATTCCACTTATTTCCGAGCCATATTTAAATATCACTGAGCTCGTTTTCACCAAACCCGAGCCACCAATTTTCACCCAAAGCTGGCTCACCATTCTCACCCGTATTCCGAGTCAATTATTACCAAGTTCCGAGTCATTTTCCACTCGGCTCTGACTGAGTGTCTCACAGCAACCTCATACCGAGCAATTCTCACTCGGAAAGGTGTGTTTTCGCTCGGTTTACCATTGGAAATGCTTCATTCCACTCGGAACTCACTCCCAATGTGGATGAACACTGACTGAGAGGCTGATTCGAGTCATTTCACTCGGAATTATGCCTTCCTGACTCGGATTTTCATCACTTTCTCTCAGATTTTCACCTTGCTGAGTTGGATGTCCACTATCCAAGTGGATCCTTGAATTACGGAGGGTAGTTGGCAATAAGACAAGGTGGAAAATGATAAAGAATTGCCACCAGCCTTTATTTTCCTTAATTGTCAAAGATCCAGGCTGTTTCCAACACCACCATGCAAGTTGTTTGACAATCTCGTGGGGCGGCTGGCAACAAGACAATGTGGAAATATTAAAAAATCCTCACCAATTGGCAGCCAGGCTGGTCACGGGTCTGTTCAAGCAATCATCATGCTCCTCAAATGTTCTATAAATACAGCAAGCGAAGAAAGAAGGATCCCTAGAAGATTCATTGAAAGAGAAAGAAAAAAGCTTTCTCCCTCATCCACACACCGCCCAAACCTCCTTCCCAGTCCGTTCTCCACACCGCCCTCTCACTGTCCAACTTTCTCTTCTTAAACACTGCCCCCTTCCCCACACCGTCCTCAACACCGCCCAACACCTTACCCTCCACACTGCCCACACACCGCCCAACACCTTCCTTAACACCGCCCCAGACCGTCCTCACAGCCTTTCCCAACACTGTCCTCACCTTCTCCCAACACCGTTCTCTCCTCACTCAATACCGCCCCCTACACACCGTCCTCACAGCCCTTGCAAACCTCTCCACACACTGCCCAAACCGCCCCTCAACACCGCCCCACACACCGCCCCAACACAGTCCTCACAAACCTTCTACACACCGCCCCACACACCGCCCAAACCGCCCGCACTGCCCTCTCCACACCGCCCCAAATCTTCCTCACAGCACCCTCTCCACACCGCCCCAAACCTTCCTCACAGTACCCTTAAAATACCGTCCCCCTCATCTCACCTCACTCCACTTTCCTCACAAACCCCTCTATATCGTCCCACTCTCCTTGGCCTCACTCTGTCCCTTTCCTTACCCCTCCACTGTTACCTCCCTCTTTATATCTCATACGGTCCCCTTTCACTTTTCCTTTCTTCCTTTAAAAGCCAAACCACACGCACACCTCTCAGTCCTTCCCTTCAAACACCCATCCAAAACAGTACCTTATTCCCCATTTCCTCTCTGTCCAATACCCCAAGCCCATAACACCATCCAACTCCACTTTCACTACACCGGTCCTACTCTTATCCTTTTTTTATTGCTTGTATTTATTTTTATTTTTTTGCTAAATTAATTGTTATCCGGTGATTTTGTCTTCCTTTTCAATTATCAATTAATCTTTATTGATTGATAAATATTAATAAAATGAGTGCTTCACACATTCTATTTAAATTAGCGTAAAAGGTGTGACTATTGTTATTATCATTATTATTGCAATTTTTATTTCTTTTATTCTTTATTCTTTTTATTTTAAAAAAATGAGGAACGAGTTTAATTTGGACGAGACGTCCTGTTAATCTCATTTTTTTAAAGGGTGGAGCGAGTTTAATTTGGATGAGACGTCCTGTTAATCTCATGTAAATATTCCGTGTTTATTTCTGTTTATTTTTATATATTTTGTCGTCTCGTATATTTTTTTTTCATGGAAAAGTTAAAATAATTATTGGGTTAATTATAATACGCGCTATTAAATTGAGGTAACCGTTTTTATAACGGACAGTTGTGAGGTGCTAATACCTTCCTCACCTGTAATTAGACTCCCGGATCTGGAATCTCATTTTTTGACCAATGCTTTAATTAAAGGTTTTCCCGGTATTTTATCCTAAAAATATTGGTGGCGACTCCCTGTTCATCATTTTCAAAAATCGTTTTGAGGGTCGGCCGTGCCGTCGCGATCCCGGTCGCGACAGATGGCGACTCTACTGGGGACTTAGAGAGTCAAGCCAGTCAATCGGATAGCGCATATTTTAATTAGCATATTAATTATTTGACTTTTTCCTTTATTTTATTTGGTCTCTGTTTTATTTGTATCTTATCCTTTATGTTCTGTAAATATATGTGTGATCATTGAACCCTAGGGTAGTCGACTTTATTTTGTTGCTCTGTGTTTGTTCTATGTGCAGGATGAGTAAGGTACAGGTATTGAATGCCTCTTTCACACACTACACTCACAACTTGCACACACTTTTGAGTGGGACCCTATACCCGGGCCCAAATAAAACTTAAGATTAGGGGAGATTGATAGCGGAGCCATTTAGGATGTACTTCCTATCTGGTTACTGTGAGAATCTCAGCTAGAGTTCGACTTATTCGTGGTGCCCACACTTAGTAGACTTCCTGCTATTTGTGGCCAACATCATGAGTAGGATCTTGGCTCTAGTGACCTTTAGAAATTTTAGAATAAACCACCCAATGTGAGACATCACTGATAAATAAACCTTAGAACCATTAAGGCATCTTCAGAAAAACCCGACTTAAGGCACAAAGAGGCAAACTTTACTTATACCTTTTCTCATTCTCGTTTTCTCTTCCAATCCAAACTAATGGACCGCTTGCCTGTTTAGAGGATTACTTTTTCAAAGAATAACCTATTTTTAACCTGTGATCCTCTAATGGGCAAGTGGACCTTTCTTTTTATATTTGCTTAAGTCTTAGGATCTGGAGTTATGAACTTTCTAAAAAAAAGAAGAAAAAATAATCAGAAAATTCATAGCTCGTGTGATCCTTGATTTATTGTAAGTTTCGACAAATTGTAACTTCCCTAAATCCCAAAATGTTTTCAAGAAAGTTATTAGGGGAGTATCAATTTGCAAAGCATGTCAGTGATTGATTTTTCTTTTCTTTATGTCCCTACAGGAAGCTATTAAGGGCTTGGCCAGTATCTTTGAGTGAAATATGGAAATTAACATGAGGTCAAATAGTTATGGTGGAAATGTACCCGAGTTGAAAAGATTACTGCATGTTAAGAAAGCAAACAAACCATCAGGAAGATTGGAAAGAAAAGAAAAATTGAAAGAGACTACCTGAGGAAAAAAAGCCAATGCCTCCGAACGGCTAATGCTCAACTAAAAGTGAAGAACAAGCAAAGAGATACCATGTTGACTGATAAGCAGCTTCTAAGGGACATGTTGGCAAGAGCCAAAGAGCGCGAGCAAAATGTCTTGGTACAGAAAGAACTTCTGCAATTGCAAGTTTACCGATTAGAGCATCAGCTTGATGAGATGGTAGAAGCTTACCAGCATGAGATAAATGGTGAGCGACGGCGCGTGATAGATGCTGAACGAGAATGTGGAGAAGCTATCCGAGTTTTGAAAGATGAACTAACACAGCAAAATGAAGATATTCATTCATGGATGAATCGCTTTGCCCACTTGGCATATTTGGCTAATGGAGTTCTGGAAGACCTCCCGCTCCTACTCAAACAAGCTGAGGGGATGGTTAATCCTCTTAACACTCCAAGAGAAATTGTAACCTTCCTTGATTATTGTAGAGAAAGGATTTGTAAAATGAGGGCCATGATTGCCTGAGCTAGGAATGGCTGATTTACTTTTTCTGTATAAAAATAGGCTGGCAGCAGTAATGTATTCCAAAAAAAAAGGGGTTTCTTCATGTCCCCACAACTACCTCATGTTAATTTCCACTCATCACTTTTGAATGAAGTTCTGAAAAAAGTCGAAAGATACTGGCTGAATTCCGCGATTGCTTCACGTATCATTTGTTTTTCTTTTGCTGTTTTTTTTTTACTTTCTTTTTAACAATTTCTTGTTGACTTCCCAGAAATAACGGGTAAACATCCTTACACGACTCGGCTTAATACCAGACTCATGGCTGAAATAGAACAAGAAAATGAGAGTTTGAGAGCTGAAGTCAATCAACTGAAAGAGCAAATGGCTGAAATGGCCAAACTTCTTGAGAGAAGGGTCACAGAAGGGGATTCTTCAGCAGGAGTTGAAGACAATAGACAACGACCGTCCACTCAGGGTCCCACCGGGGGACCAAGTTCAAACCCAGCTGCGCCTCCCCTAACCATTCATGTTAGGAAACCAAACACTGCTAAAGCCCAGCAACCCATCTTTGTAGATGCAGAAGGTAACGTCATACCTTACGGATTGCCACAGGGTTATTTCCCACCGCTTCAAGAAGAACCTGATTATCAAGAGGCGATTTTACATACGGCCCAGCCAAGTGTCCCGCCCGTCCGAGACCCTCAAGCAAATCCAATCCTTGCACAAGTTACACAACCACAAGCTACCCAGACGACAGCCAGACCCCACATCTCAATGCCTAATGCAAACCCGGCATATGTCGACCAACCAGTTAGGGATACCAGTCATCATGCCACTGCGGGTCCAAGTACTGCTGCTATTACCCAGGAGGGAAGGCTAGAATTCCTGGAAAGGCGATTCCGAGAAATGGAGAGAACAAACAGGTTTGGAATAGGCAGTGCTGCACAACTCTGTCTGATTCCTGATGTTGTCATTCCCCCCAAATTCAAAATGCTAGAGTTTGACAAATATCGGGGGCTAACCTGTCCAAAGAACCATCTAACCATGTACTGTCGGAAGATGGCCTCTCATGCTTCTAATGACCCTTTGCTTATTCATTGTTTCCAGGATAGTTTGACGGGAGCACCTCTTACCTGGTACAACCACCTTGAACGATCTCATATACGCTGTTGGGAAGATCTGGCAGATGCTTTCATGCAACAGTACAAGTATAATCTGGATATGGCGCCAGATAGAGTACAGTTGCAAAACATGGCCAAGAAAGATAATGAGACGTTTAAAGAATATGCCCAAAGGTGGCGAGAAGTAGCAGCACAAGTCGATCCACCTCTATCAGAAAAGGAGGTGATTTCCATATTTATCGATACACTCCAGTCACCTTTCTATGACAAGATGATTGGAAGCATTTCCTCCCATTTCTCTGACATCGTCACTATCGGAGAAAGAATAGAGAATGGCTTGAGAACGGGGAAGATTACTCGTAGCCCATCTGGGGCTGGGACAGTAAGAAAACCTTCTTTTGGAGAAGGAAAAAGAAGAGAGGGAGAGACTAACCTGGTCTTTCACAACCAAAGAAGGAACCAGCTCAGACCACCTACTCCCGTCACCTTTCTGTCAACTTACCATAACACACCACACCCATATGTAGCTACAATTCCAAATCCAAACCCACCACATTTTCGACCACCTGTCATGCGACCACCCGCACCACCACAAACACCATATCAACCACCACAAATAAACCCACCAAATCCAAACATGAGGAGACAGAATGATGACCGCACTCAAGTGCAATTTGATCCAATTCCCATGACCTACACAGAGCTTCTCCCCCATCTTATTGAAAATACCTTAGTGGCACCTTGTCCTTTAAAACCGCTTCAACCACCTTATCCCAGAGGGTATGACCCAAATGCGCGATGTGATTACCATGCCGGTGCACCGGGACATTCCACCGAAAATTGTCTGGCATTAAAGTTTAAGGTAAGAGATTTAATCAGAGCTGATTGGATAAGCTTCAAGGAAGGAAGCCCGAATGTGACCACCAATCCTTTGCCTAACCATGGGAGACCAGGCGTTAACGCTGTGGAAAAAGATGAGGAATGTATTTCCAAAGTTCAGGACATCCAAATACCGTTGGAAACCATTCATTCCCATATGCTTAAGATGGGATTGATAAAAGGATCATGGGATAAAGAGTGCAATGACCTCCTGTCCACAAAGCGAAGAGACTTCTAGAAAACCCTTCAGGGATTTATGGACAGTCACGTCATAGAAGTTTGCTGGCATCGTGAAGACATAATAAATATGATACAAGAGCAAGGCCGAGTTCGAGCTCCAAAACCTCTAGTCATATTTTACAATAAAAATGCACCTGTGGCTTCAACCCCTATTAAAACTGTCATCACGGTAAACACTCCAACCCCATTCCCTTACAAGGATTCACGAGCTGTACCATGGAAGTATGGTACTAATGTGATCGTTACCAGTTCTGAGGCCGTTGAGCCTACTCCATCATCCCATGTCACGAATATTGCCGGAATCGGGGTTGTCACCCGAAGTGGAAGAGTGTATGCTTCCCCAGAACCAAAACTTGACAAAGCCACAGGGAATGGGAAGGGAGAATCCTCTGGTGAAGCAAAGAAGGTAGTAACCGAAGAGGAAGCCCAAGAGTTTCTTAGATTCATTCGTCATAGTGACTACCAAGTGTTGGACCAACTAAACCACACCCCGGCAAAAATTTCTCTGTTGTCCTTACTAATGAGTTCTGAACCACACCGGAACACGCTGATGAAAGTTTTGAGTAAGGCGCATATGAAACATGATTTGCCGGTAGATAAATTTGAGGGCATAGTGGGACACATTATGGCCAACAACTATCTAACTTTTACGGATGATGAGACACTAGCGGAAGGAAGAGGGCACAACAAAGCCCTTCATATCTCCGTAAAATGTCAAGATCATATCATGGCGAAGGTGCTGGTTGACAATGGATCGTCCTTGAATGTAATGCCAAAATCTACGTTGGCAAAGTTACCTTTTGATGGGACCCATATGAGACCCAGTTCCATGGTAGTCCGGGCTTTTGACGGAACTCGCCGAGAAGTCATGGGAGAAATTGAATTGCCTATACAAGTTGGGCCATGCACCTTTCAAATCCTTTTTCAAGTCATGGATATTATGCCCGCATACAGTTGTTTACTGGGACGGCCGTGGATCCATTCGGCTGGGGTAGTTCCTTCTACTCTACATCAAAAGTTAAAGTTCATCATTGACAACAAGTTGGTGATTGTCTCTGGAGAAGAATACTTGTTGGTTAGTAAGCCTGCCAACACCCCATACATTGAAGCGACTGAGGAAGCCCTTGAAACCTCATTTCAGGCTTTAGAGGTGGCCAATGCAACGAGCATTACAAAGAAATCCTTCCCAAACGTGCCTCTGATGGTTGCAAAGACAATGTTGAGAGAAGGATACAAGCTGGGAAAGGGGTTAGGACGAGAATTGGAAGGGAGAACCCAACTTATATGTCTCCCAGAAAACAGGGATAGGTATGGTCTGGGATACAAGCCTACAGCAGCTGATAGAAAAAGGGGGGGAGAAGAAAGAAGGGAGAGAAGGATCGCTCGCCTTACCGGTCAAAAGTTCGATACTGCTAGAATCCCTATCTGTGACCTCTATCAAAGCTTCAGAAGCGCCGGGATTATATATCCGGGTCAGGTGGCTATGGTTGGAGACGGACACAGCCCTGATGTGGAATTAGTGCACGCTTGCTTACCCGGTCAAGAACTGGACAACTGGGAAATCATGGAGTTCCCCATAACTATCAATCCTCAGCCAAAGTAATTGTTGTTTTCAAAACTTGTCGATCCTCTTGCTATGCCTAAGGCTTTAGGATCTGTTTTGTAATAAAGGCAAAAACTTGCTTGTTTATTAAATTAAATGAATGCAGTCTAATTTCATACCTCATATTTGTTCAAACTCTCTCTTTTAAACCTTCCATTTGCTTGCCTTTCTTTGTTTTCATTCATTATGATATAACACTAAATGCAGATCTGAAAGCGATTCTTCTAAGAGCAATGAAAACTTGGTTCTATTTCATGACTCTGATAATTCAAATGATTATGCCTATGAGGATAGTGAGGAAGACTTTGAACCTTCACTCGAGTTGACAAAGTTAATGGAACAAGAAGATAAAGAAATTCAACCTCATCAGGAAAAGATTGAGACCATTAACCTGGGAGGTGAAGGAGAAAATAAAGAAGTCAAGATAGGCACCCTCTTGAGCAAACAACGGCAGAGTGAATTGATTAGACTACTCTAGGAATTTCGAGACATTTTTGCATGGTCGTATCAAGATATGCCAGGTCTGGATAATAACATTGTGGAACACAAGCTGCCTTTAAAGCCGGAATGTCCACCGATCAAGCAAAAGTTACGACGAATGAAACCAGAAATGCTTCTTAAGATCAAAGAAGAAGTCAAGAAACAATTCGACGCTGGTTTCTTAGCCGTAGCTAAGTATCCGCAATGGGTAGCCAATATAGTTCCCGTTCCAAAGAAAGATGGGAGAGTAAGGATGTGTGTGGACTACCGAGATTTGAATCGGGCGAGTCCTAAGGATGATTTTCCTTTACCTTAGATTGATGTATTGGTTGATAACACAGCTCAGCATTCCATCTTCTCATTTATGGATGGATTTTCGGGATATAACCAGATCAAGATGGTACCAGAAGATATGGAAAAGACCACGTTCATCACTCTGTGGGGCACCTTTTGTTACAAAGTAATGTCTTTCGGATTAAAGAATGCATGAGCCACCTATCAAAGGGCAATGGTGACTCTCTTCCACGACATGATGCACAAGGAAATAGAGGTCTATGTGGATGACATAATTGCCAAGTCCAGGTCTGAGGAGGAGCATATTGCTGACCTGAGAAAACTTTTCAAAAGGTTGAGGAAATTCAAGCTTAGATTGAATCCCGCCAAGTGTACTTTTGGCGCAAGATCCGGCAAATTGTTAGGGTTCATTGTGAATGAGAAGGGGATAGAAGTTGATCTTGACAAAGTCAAGGCAATTCTGGAAATGCCTCCTCCTCGTACTGAAAAAGAAGTCCAAGGATTCTTGGGAAGATTGAATTACATCGCCCGATTCATTTCCCAAATAACGGCAACTTGTGAGCCAATTTTCAAGTTGCTTCGCAAGAATCAGCCTGGACAATGGAATGAGGATTGCCAGATTGCATTTGAAAAAATAAAACAGTACTTATTGGAGCCACCAGTCTTGGTGCCACCCGTTCATGGAAGACCATTAATCCTATACCTGACTGTGTTGAATGAATCCATGGGATGTGTATTGGGTCAACATGATGAGACTGGAAGGAAGGAATGCACCATCTACTACTTGAGCAAGAGATTTACCGAATGTGAGATGAGGTATTCGTCTCTTGAAAGAACGTGTTGTGCATTGGCTTGGGCTGCCCGACGCTTACGGCAATACATGCTTAATCATACTACTTGGCTGGTGTCTAAGATGGATCCCATCAAGTATATCTTTGAAAAACCCGCTTTGACTGGAAGGATTGCCCGTTGGCAAGTGTTACTGACGGAATATGACATAACATATGTCACCCAAAAGGCAATTAAAGGGAGTGCGCTGGCAGATTACTTGGCATACCAACCCATTGAAGCTTATCAACCAATGCGGCATGATTTCCCAGATGAGGATATCTTGGCTCTTTCCAAAGAAGAAGATGGCCTGGAAACCAGATGGATCATGAGATTCGATGGAGCATCCAATGCACTAGGACATGGAATTGGGGTTATCTTAATCTCACCTGATAAGGAATTTATCCCTATTTGCGCTCGGCTGTGTTTTGATTACACCAATAATATTGCGGAATATGAAGCATGCTCTCTAGGAATACAAGCAGCTCTAAACGTGGGAATAAAGGTTCTGGAAGTTTATGGAGATTCTACTTTAGTTATCCATCAACTAAAGGATGAGTGGGAGACTAGAGATAATAAACTGGTTCCCTATCATGCTCATATCAAAGAGATGATCAAAAGGTTCGATGAAGTTACCTTCCATCATGTTCCACGGGAGGACAACCAAATGGCAGATGCTTTAGCCACCCTAGCTGCTATGTTCGAGGTCAGCAATGATTACGAAGTGCCTCTCATTGAGGTAAAGAAACAGCAAGAACCTGCCCATTGCCAGGCCATAGAAGAAGAACCGGATGGCAAGCCCTGGTATCATGACATCAAAAGATACCTCCAATGCCAAGAATACCCTGAAGGTATCACGGACAATGACAAACGAACTTTGAGAAGGCTAGCCATGGGATACCTATTGAGTGGTAACGTGCTTTACAAGAGGAATTATGATTCCATTCTCCTCCGGTGTGTTGATACCGTTGAAGCAAACCAGATCATGAAAGATATCCACGAAGGATCTTTCGGAACTCATACAAATGGGCATGCTATGTCAAGAAAAATACTGAGAGCTGGGTATTATGGATGACTATGGAAGCCGATTGTTTTGCTTACGTATGGAGGTGTCATAAATGTCAGATTTATGCTGATCACATTCATGCTCCTCCCTCATCCTTAAATATCTTATCAGCACCATGGCCTTTTTCAATGTGGGGTATGGATGTAATTGGGCCCATTGAACCAAAAGCCTCGAATGGTCATCGTTTCATTTTGGTTGCTATCGATTATTTCACCAAATGGGTAGAAGCAGCTTCATACGCCAATGTGACGAAAAATGTTGTGGTCAAATTCATCAAGCGTGAGCTGATATGCCGGTATGGCCTACCAAACCAAATCATCACGGACAATGGTACAAATTTAAACAACAAAATGATGAAGGAGCTTTGTGAGAGTTTTAAAATCTCCCATCACAACTCCTCTCCATACCGTCCAAAGATGAATAGAGCGGTTGAGGCAGCCAACAAAAATATAAAGAAGATAGTGCAAAAGATGGTAGTAACCTACAAAGACTGGCATGAAATGCTCCCTTTCGCACTACATGGATACCGAACCTCGGTACGAACCTCAACTAGGGCAACCCCATTTTCTTTGGTTTACGGAATGGAAGCTGTACTACCATTCGAAGTGGAAATTCCATCCCTTAGGGTGATCATGGAGGCTAAATTGCAAGAAGCTGAATGGGTCCAGGCCAAATATGACCAATTGAATCTAATTGACGGGAAGAGATTAACTGCCCTTTGCCAGGGACAATTGTATCAAAGACGCATGAAGCGGGCATACGAAAAGAAAGTACGCCCCTGACAATTCCAAGAGGGTGATTTGGTCCTCAAGAAGATTTTGCCAATTCAAAGGGATGTCCGAGGGAAATGGGCACCTAATTATGAGGGACCATATGTTATAAAAAAGGCTTTCTCCGGAGGAGCCCTCATACTCACCAATATGGATGGAGACGACCTGCCAATACCTGTCAATACCGATGCAGTGAAAAGATACTTTGCATAATAATAATAAAAAAAAAGGAAAAGAGCTCGCTAGGTTGAAAACCTGAAAAGGCGACCTAGGCAAAAGTTAGAGCAGCAAGATGAGCCAAAAACCTAAAAAGGCGGTTCTACAAATTCGACTCCACAACATAAGCCCTTCAAACCAAAGTCAAAGGAGCTCAAAACGGGTATTAGGTCATTGTCAAATTACGCCCTCAGAAGCAAAATCAAAGGACGAACACAAAGTCATGATATGGGATCAAGTTTCTCATTGCTCGCGGAGGATCATTTGAGGATATATGAGCCTTTTCCTTTTTATTTGCCTTCAATTCTTTACATACCTTGTCACATCGCTGTGTTTAATATTATTTTCATCACTGTACATATCTGATGTTTATAAATAAAATCTCCCTTCATCCTACATGTGTTCATTTTTATGAATAAACAAGTTTTCGCCTAAATTTTTTTGAAATTGGAAACAACAGAGCATAAAGTTATGGGGGATGAAATGTACTCTCGCCAAAAGTCGGAGGATGTTTCTGTTTCATCCATGAGTTATCTTAAAGAGCCAGTCGCCAAGGAAAAATTACCTGTAATGTCTTTTTATACTAACTCATTCTTTTGTCAGCGGGACGCCAAATCCATCATCCAAAAGCAGGTATTCGCCAAAGTTTTCTCTCAGCGAGACCTATAGACTGAAGATCTCTCCCAAGGAGTTCCATAAAAATGGGATCAGTTCCCTCAACCGGGATGTTTCTTTGTTCAGGCTTAAGAGGACTTGTCTTTCCCCAGTGAGTTCACCATTACCAAACTAGCATCCATCATACTCCTCTCACTAAAAAGCTCAAACTGGGGCATCTCCCCAGATTTCTTTCAAGGAGGCAGTCCCCCAACAACCTTCAGTTATGTCAAACTGGGGCATCTCCCCAGATTTCTTTCAAGGGGGCAGTCCCCCAACAACCTTCAGTTATGTCAAACTGGGGCATCTCCCCAGATTTCTTTCAAGGGGGCAGTCCCCCAACAACCTTCAGTTATGTCAAACTGGGGCATCTCCCCAAATTTCTTTCAAGGGGGCAGTCCCCCAACAACCTTCAGTTATGTCAAACTGGGGCATCTCCCCAGATTTCTTTCAAGGGGGCAGTTCCCCAACAACCTTCAGTTATGTCAAACTGGGGCATCTCCCCAGATTTCTTTCAAAGGGGCAGTTCCCCCAACAACCTTCAGTTATGTCAAATTGGGGCATCTCCCTAGATTTCTTTTGTTTATTCAAAGGGCAATTAGAAGGACAGTTCCCCGACAACCCTCAGATTATTCTGCCCCAACTCACCTAATACTTTCCCAGTGGTACCATGAAGGTTACCAGGAGGACTTATCATTCCCCAGTAGAGTTACACTTCCTAAACAATTCCAACAGGGGCATCACCCCAGGTTTCCCTTTAGACAAAAGGCAACGCCCCAAGAATTCTTTCAGACTACCCCAAACTAGGGCATTACCCCCAGATTTATTCCCTTTTAATCCAGGGCCTCAGTCATGTCAACCGAGAGGCAACACCCTCATCCTTTTACTTTTCCAGTCAACTGAGAGGCAACACCCTCATCCTTTTACTTTTTCAGTCAACCGAGAGGTAACACCCTCATCCTTTTAACCAAGAGGCAACACCCTCATCCTTTTACTTTTCCAGTCAACCGAGAGGCAACACCCTCACCCTCATCCTTTTACTTTTTCAGTCAGCCGAGAGGCAACACCCTCATCCTTTTACTTTTTCAGTCAACCGAGAGGCAACACCCTCATCCTTTTACTTTTCCAGTCAATCGAGAGGCAACACCTTCATCCTTTTACTTTTTCAGTCAATCGAGAGGCAACACCCTCACCCTTTTACTTTTCCAGTCAACCGAGAGGCAACACCCTCATCCTTTTACTTTTCCAGTCAACCGAGAGGCAACACCCTCATCCTTTTACTTTTCCAGTCAACCAAGAGGCAACACCCTCACCCTTTTACTTTTTTAGTCAACCGAGAGGCAACACCCTCATCCTTTTACTTTTCCAGACAATCGAGAGGCAGCACCCTCACCTTTTACTTTCAACCGAGAGGCAACACCCTCATCCTTTTACTTTTCCAGTCAATCGAGAGGCAACACCCTCATCCTTTTACCTTTGCTGTCAACCTAGAGACAACATCCTCATCATTCCTGTTAAGCAAGAAGTAACACCTTCACTTTTTACTTTTCCAATGGTGTTCACGTCTTTACTCCCTTTCCATTTCAAAAAAGGCAAGAAGAAACTTCATGCTTTTTCCTCATGAAAAAGAAGTAAAGAGGGGCATCTGTGAACACCTATTTCGTTCCAGACAATTTTCACCAAGAATGGGGAATTCACAAAAAAAAATCAAAAAAAAAATCAAAAAAAAATCAAAAAAAAACCTCTGACTCGGAAATGATCATTTCCGAGTGAAAGGACTCGGAATGATCATTTCCGAGTGAAGGAGCCTCCAAGCGGACCTCAAGTGTCAAGGAAGGACACAAAGAGGGCTGGACCCTAGTGCAGAAGCCAAATTCCAACCTCTGAGTGGAAAGAAGACCAGAATCCGAGTGAAAAACAGTGAAATTCCAACCTCTGAGTGGAAAAGAGACAGTTTCCGAGTGACAAACGTCCAATTTCCATGTTCTGATCGAAAAAACAGGCAGATTCCGAGTGAAAATGCCAAGCTTCCAAATTCTGAGTAATAAGAAGGCAATTTCCGAGTGCAAATGGCTGAACTTCTAATTTCCGAGTGCAAAGAAAGACGATGCCGATTGATGAAGACTAAGTTTTTGATTCTGATTGAAGCATGAGACCGACTCCGAGTGACTTGGAGGACAAGCATGTGTTTCCGAGCAAATCAAGATTCGGACTTGTAAAGAACTTCTAAGAAAATGCATCGAATACCTGATTGCCGAGTGAAAGCCATTCCTGAGTGACGAATGAAAGCCAATTACCGATTGGAAAATAAGTAAAAAAGGTCAGATTTTCAAGTGGATGAAATGAGGGACGACTGAAAGAAAATCCGAGTAAAAATCCACTCGGAACTGAGGGAAGAAGGAGTATTTCGAGTGATGTTCTTCAATCGGTACCAAGTAAAGGTTATCCACTCAGAACCGAGTGAGGTATTTCCAAGTCTGCACCGAGTCATTCCCTTTTCAGTCGGCTCCGAGCCATCACCCTCCATTCCACTTATTTCCGAGCCATATTTAAATATCACTAAGCTCGTTTTCACCAAACCCGAGCCACCAATTTTCACCCAAAGCTGGCTCACCATTCTCACCCGTATTCCGAGTCAATTATTACCAAGTTCTGAGTCATTTTCCACTCGGCTCTGACTGAGTGTCTCACAGCAACCTCATACCGAGCAATTCTCACTCGGAAAGGTGTGTTTTCGCTCGGTTTACCATTGGAAATGCTTCATTCCACTCGGAACTCACTCCCAATGTGGATGAACACTGACTGAGAGGCTGATTCGAGTCATTTCACTCGGAATTATGCCTTCCTCACTCGGATTTTCATCACTTTCTCTCGGATTTTCACCTTGCTGAGTTGGATGTCCACTATCCAAGTGGATCCTTGAATTACGGAGGGTAGTTGGCAATAAGACAAGGTGGAAAATGATAAAGAATTGCCACCAGCCTTTATTTTCCTTAATTGTCAAAGATCCAGGCTGTTTCCAACACCACCATGCAAGTTGTTTGACAATCTCGTGGGGCGGCTGGCAACAAGACAATGTGGAAATATTAAAAAATCCTCACCAATTGGCAGCCAGGCTGGTCATGGGTCTGTTCAAGCAATCATCATACTCCTCAAATGTTCTATAAATACAGCAAGCGAAGGAAGAAGGATCCCTGGAAGATTCATTGAAAGAGAAAGAAAAAAGCTTTCTCCCTCATCCACACACCGCCCAAACCTCCTTCCCAGTCCGTTCTCCACACCGCCCTCTCACTGTCCAACTTCCTCTTCTTAAACACTGCCCCCTTCCCCACACCGTCCTCAACACCGCCCAACACCTTACCCTCCACACTGCCCACACACCGCCCAACACCTTCCTTAACACCGCCCCAGACCGTCCTCACAGCCTTTCCCAACACTGTCCTCACCTTCTCCCAACACCGTTCTCTCCTCACTCAATACCGCCCCCTACACACCGTCCTCACAGCCCTTGCAAACCTCTCCACACACTGCCCAAACCGCCCTCAACACCGCCCCACACACCGCCCCAACACAGTCCTCACAAACCTTCTACACACCGCCCCACACACCGCCCAAACCGCCCGCACTGCCCTCTCCACACCGCCCCAAATCTTCCTCACAACACCCTTTCTACACCGCCCCAAACCTTCCTCACAGTACCCTCAAAATACCGTCCCCCTCATCTCACCTCACTCCACTTTCCTCACAAACCCCTCTATATCGTCCCACTCTCCTTGGCCTCACTCTGTCCCTTTCCTTACCCCTCCACTGTTACCTCCCTCTTTATATCTCATATGGTCCCCTTTCACTTTTCCTTTCTTCCTTTAAAAGCCAAACCACACGCACACCTCTCAGTCCTTCCCTTCAAACACCCATCCAAAACAGTACCTTATTCCCCATTTCCTCTCTGTCCAATACCCCAAGCCCATAACACCATCCAACTCCACTTTCACTACACCGGTCCTACTCTTATCCTTTTTTTATTGCTTGTATTTATTTTTATTTTTTTGCTAAATTAATTGTTATCCGGTGATTTTGTCTTCCTTTTCAATTATCAATTAATCTTTATTGATTGATAAATATTAATAAAATGAGTGCTTCACACATTCTATTTAAATTAGCATAAAAGGTGTGACTATTGTTATTATCATTATTATTGCAATTTTTATTTCTTTTATTCTTTATTCTTTTTATTTTAAAAAAATGAGGAGCGAGTTTAATTTGGACGAGACGTCCTGTTAATCTCATTTTTTTAAAGGGTGGAGCGAGTTTAATTTGGATGAGACGTCCTATTAATCTCATGTAAATATTCCGTGTTTATTTCTATTTATTTTTATATATTTTATCGTCTCGTATATTTTTTTTATTGAAAAGTTAAAATAATTATTGGGTTAATTATAATACGCGTTATTAAATTGAGGTAACCGTTTTTATAACGGACAGTTATGAGGTGCTAATACCTTCCTCACCTGTAATTAGACTCCCGGATCTGGAATCTCATTTTTTGACCAATGCTTTAATTAAAGGTTTTCCCGGTATTTTATCCTAAAAATATTGGTGGCGACTCCCTGTTCATCATTTTCAAAAATCATTTTGAGGGTCGGCCGTGCCGTCGCGATCCCGGTGGCGACACGAGAGAAGTACTTCCGAGCAAAGAAAAGCTTTGATTTTGAATAAGTACTTCTCGGGTCAAGATACTTCTGAGTAGTGAATTCCCGAGTGGGGTATCTCCAAGTTGAGTGTAACTTTCCCGAGTGGGGTGTCTCCGAGTGTGACACTTCCGTGTGGGATGGTACCAAGTGGGACATTTCCAATTTCCGTGTGGTATGGCACCGATTGAGACATACCGAGTGAGTCTTTCCAGGAGAAGTACTTCCGGACAGAGAAAGACTTTAACTTCGAATGAGTATGTTTCTGAGTGAATAGTTCCCGAAGGAAGTAAATATCCGAGTGGTGAACTCCTTCATTCAATTCGTGCTCGGGTGTCTTAAAGATTGTCTAGAGCTTGTGCTCGGGCCATATTCAAAGTTGTCGAGAGATTGTGCTCAGGTTTGTCTTCGAGATTGTCTTCGACTCCAAGTGATATTCCCAAGTGGAACGATTTCCGAGAGAGGACTGAACTTCGACTCAGAATGATTCTTTTGATTGTAAGACTTCTGAGTGACGCACTTCCGAGAGAAATATTTTCGAGTGAAGAAAAGAAAGACTTTGACTCGGACAGAGATATAACCGGGTGAGATATTTCTGAATAAGGTATCTCCGGGTAAGACATTTCTGAGTGGGTCACTTCCGAGGAAAGAAAGCTATGACTGTGTTTTAAACAGAAACATTTCTGAGTGGATTCCTTCCGAGTGAAGCAATTCTGAACGAAAAGAGACTCTGATGAATCCTTCTCGGAAAGAGATATTCCTGAGTACTTTCAATTTAATCATTTTACCATGTTAGAGTCGGAATTTGGAAATATGGTCAACAACAAAGTTATTCCTCATTGTCTTAGCTTTTCAACAAGACCAAATTTTTTAAAATTCATTAAGATATGAGAGAGATATGCCAAAATATCTAAACAATGTCAAAATTGATATGTACTTCAATCATCGAGGTTCTTCCACGTCGCTCTATTCTTCTAAATTCTAGCAGATTCTCTTGTCTTTTTCTAAGTATGGGACCCTTTCTATTGTCCTATCCTCTTTTCTTATCTTGTTTCTTCCTTATCTCTTAATATATATATATATATATATATATATATATATATATCAGCACTTCCTCACTTCGTGGACACCTTTTCCATCAACGATTTCTGTCAATTCTATCGTTGAGTCGGTTTGAAATTTTGAGAGTTCCTTAGTTCAAGGTAGCTGTGGAAGATTTCAGAACTAAGAGTTGATTCAGAGCTTGTGGATAATGAGCTGCTTGTATTTAATAGCTTGAAGAGCTGCTGGAATTCTTATTTTCCAGGTAGGGGGAGCGTTTACATTTTAAATGCATGGTTTATGAACGGATTCAGGATAATATTATTATATTTAATAAGAAATCCTGAATATATATATATATATGTTATGTGTGACATATTTGTGATGATTGTGATATTTCCGTTCATATGATATTGATGTTGAGATATTGAATTTGGTATGAGAAATGAATTGTATGTGTGAATTTATGATTATTCCTATGCATGAGATGCAGTAGGAAATATGATGTTGATATGTGATTGATGATGATGATATGAATGTTATTCATGAAATATATCATGATGTATGAATGCATGGGATGCATTTAATAAGCATGGGATGCTTGTCTATTGAACAAATATGAAATATGATTGTGGTTTCAAGGATTCCATAAAAAGACCTTGGGTGGGACTCAAGGCAAACCTCTTAAGCGGGGCTCGGGGTTTAGCTCGTGACACTACCGTTGTCGCTGGGAGTGATTGTGTCACGTGAGAGGGCAAATGGTTTGGTACCAGTAAAACGGCTGGATCAGCTGAGAGCTGAGTTATGGCTGAGAGCCAGTGTTGCAACACAAATTAAACGACTTAATAATGGATCCATTTGATTGAGCATGTGAATGCATCGGTGTATGTTGTTGTGAACAACATGAGTATATGATCATTATGAATGAATGAAATGTGATGAGATTGTGTGATATGATTTTGATTTATATGTAGTTATGAATTAGACACTTGATCTGATTCAATAACTATCATTTGACATGTATATGCTCACCCCTATTTATGGTTATTTTTACAGTGGACATAGGACACAGTGATGATATATGAGGTCACTCAGCATACCCGGAGCATTATGTATTTATATGTATTGTACATGATGCACATAGTCATTTTGTAGTAGCCTTGGCCGGCTCCTGTGTATACCGGTTTTGTTATATACATGTATACATGAATGAGCATGTTAATGTAATAATGACAGTGTTATTATATTATCCAAAATTCTGTTTTAAAACTGAAATTTATTTACGAAAAATTTATTTGGATTTTAGAAATTAGTTTTAAATATTAGGATGTTTTACAATGAATCACTCCAAGACCCATATTCCCCGTTAGAATTGAAGATATAATATAGGATCTCCACTAGACCAGTATAAAACTTGCACCTAAATCATCATTTTGAGGACTATCACGGGGATGGATCTTACACCCTAGCATCAATTCAATACATATTAAAAGTTTTTCAAAGTCACATGATCACTTAAAAGGTCACGTAACTTTTTTAAAAACTCACATGATTAACGTCAATCATCCATTATATGGTTTACGACACAGATTCGCTTCTCTCACTCTCACGTAAACGAGTCTTTCTCATATAAACCTTGTCAACTCTATACAAGTCTGTTTTCCATCCAAAAACCTTCTGAGTTAACCCTCATTTTTCATCATTAAATGAATTCTGACTGTTACTCAATATCCCTTATTCCTATTTAAACTTTTCAATGTATTCATATTTCTTTTATTCTTTCCACTGTTTGGCACTTCATGTTTTCATTTATTTATTCACAAATTCGGAAACCCTTTGTTTCCTTCCATACATGCTTCACCAACGTTTGTCACCTTCATTCATCATACCCCATCCAATCTCCTCATTGACAGTCTTTAAATCGTTCAAATCCCCGACTTTTAATGACCTCTTCATACAAATTTCTAATGCGCATTTAAAATCAAAGAGGCGTCCCTTAGGTATTGAGTGAATTTTTTATTTAAAACCCCCATGGAAAACCAGAGAAAGGACATCCTCCATCTTCCGTACGCCTCTTTCTACCTCATCATTTCGATTCCTAATTTTAAACCCACCTTTACCTCATATCACCCAAAATGTTCCATTATTGTCTTTATCAACCCTTGATTTTTCTTGAGATATTGAATGTGGAAATGTAGAAATGGAACCCTATGTTTCATCATTGTCAAAGATAAGTTTTTTTTAGTGAATTCATTTGTTCTTTAGTATATGCATGCAAACACCTATTGTTTTAATGTGTTGATTTTGTTTGTTTGTTTGTTTTAATGTGTTGATTTGTTTGTTTTTGATGTTAGGGGAAACTTGCTTCAGTGTCTCGATAACGTGGATATGAACGATTTTATTCCTTTCCATTTCTGTAGGTAGACACATTTGTTCATCGTCTGTTACCTTTTTAGTAGGTGTGCGAGTTCATTCATCTTTTTTATTTAAAATGCATTTCGAGCTAGTATCTTTATTCTGCTATTATGCATTTCATTTTCTTAAAAGCTTGGTAGAACAAATTGTTCATGATTGAAAGATAAAAATGAATATAAAACCAAATTTTGTCAATTGGCACATTCCTTATCAGCTTTGTCCATACTATTTATCATATATTATGTCAATTGACATTTTTTTTAATTTGAATTTGCATTCAAGAAATGCTTTCTTGGATTCCAAATAAGCCATTTTTTCAACTATACTGAAAAAAGATATTCCACTTAGGACAAGGGGGAGAGATGAAAGCAACATGGTGAAACTGAAGTACTACTAATTTGTTTTATATGTTAACAAGTTTTGAATAAACTGGATCATAGTATTAGTAGCTTACAGTAAAGGGGCAAATAAATGATATATACAATTTTGTTCATCTAGTTACCCTTCAACATCAATTTTGTTTGTGTACAACTCTTCTAGAAGCACCATTAATATGTTCACATATTATGTTTTAGTTTAGCTCAAAAACCAACAAAGTTACAACTTATCACATGAAACAAAAGCAAAAAATAAACATCTAACAAAGTTGTACAACAGGTAGCACGTAATAGGTAACATGTAACACGTAACAGGTAGTAAGTAATGAGTAATATGTAGTATGTAGCAGGTAGCAGTAAACAAGTAACATGCAGCATGTAGTAAGAAGCAAATAGCGGGTATCAAGTAACAGGTATTAGTAGTGGCAAAATAGGCTAGCCCGCATGGGCCAACATGAACCCGTCTGAAAAAATGTAGTGCGAGAGCCTAAAAAATAAAATTTAAAATTAATAAGCAAGAAAAAAAGTATGGCCCTAAAAGAGCTGGAAAAAAACAGGCCAAGTGCGTCCCGACTCGAGTATTTAAAAAAAAAAAATTTTAGGGAGTTTTTCTTTTAGTTAGGATTTTTCTTCCTTTCTTTTTACTTCTCATTTCACCGTATATGTGGAATATGGATTTTTGTAAACTTTTGTTATGAACTTTAATGACAAATATTTATGAAACGTTTTAAAAATATATTACAAATGTTCGTATTTGTTCCGCAAAAAATATTCCGTAGTTTTAATTTTTTATTGGATAGAATTTTAATTCTTTATAAATTTATTTTTTTTAACTTTTATTAAAGCAGACTGTCCAAAGTGGCCCGCGGCTCATTGAGGGCTGGGTTAGGGCCCTTAATTTCAAGACCTAAATTTTTACAAGCCTTTTTGGCACCACCTTAAATGGCCCGTAACCTGATAAAGTCATACCCTTTTAGAGCCGTCCATCTGAATTACCAGCTATAAGTATCAGTAACAAGTAACAAATAACAAATTAGTAAGTAACTACGAAATCGAATTGGAGTAGTGTGAATTAAGAAAGGAATAAAGGAAAATATAATCATAACAACAACATGAAAACATTAACAGCCACGAATCTGGAACCTTCCGAGAAAATAGAAGAAGCGTAATAGTAATAGAGTGTAGTTGAAATTCATATGAATCAGAAGAGTGTGAGAAAGTGTTTTGTTGTATTTACTTGCGATCAGCGGCACCACGAATGAGATTATGCCTTCCCTTGCAGCGTATTCAACCAATCAACCTAAGTCATGCCACTTCTTGTTTTTGCTCCTAGTTCCAATGTGGGCCTTCATCAACTGGTTCTTATATTTCTAATGAAATCAACTGCATTAAATAAGATTAGGTATTTTGAAATAGTTATTTTTAACTTGTATTGTATTTTAAAATAGAAGTGCTGCTATATTTACTAAATCCTTTGATGTCATTCATAGTTTTTCACATGTTCTTTCCTGGTGGGGAAGATTAATATGACATATTTATTTCTTCTTTGTTTAGTTTTGTGAAAGTAGACAATTTTTTCAATTTTTGTTTTTGGTAGAGTTAGAAGCTAAATTAAGTATCTATTTGGTAATCAATTGGGTAAACAAAATTGTAAAAATAAAATATATTGAATAGTTAACATTGATCATTTAAGATAGTTATAACTCTGTTAAACTAATAATTTTTTATTAATCAAACTTTAATTTAATTGACCCAACAACCAACCAAACAATCACTAAATCTATTCAATCATCTAAATTTTAATTTTCTTACCATTAAGATGTGTAATTTTCATTTTTAATATTTGAAGTTAAGTTTTTTAGGCATGTTTAAGCTTGTTTTATAATATTTCTTAAACCAAGTATTAAAGGTTCAAATATCACCTCCACTAGGACAATAATTTGCCTAAAAATTTTAGAATACGTATAAAATAACTATCTCAAATTTTCAACTACAAGTCTAGATAGAAAAATAAGAATTATAATATAAATTATCCTAATTAAATTGAATTGATCTGCCAAAACTAAAAACCCTAATTAAAGGTAAATAATTTGATTCTAAATTAGAATCATCCAAAATTATTTATAAAGTTTATAGAATAAAATATAATTTTATCACTTTAGTTTTGCTCTAAGAAAATATAGTTTTTTTTTCAAGATTAAGATAAAAGGCACAATAGAAATCAAATAAACTCTCACTTAGTTCTTAAAATTGAGAATATCAATCACTTTAGTCTTTAGTTTTAAAATCAATCATTTGATCCATAAAATTACACTCTTTCAATTTAGTAGATCTTTAGTGTCAATCAACGTTAAATTTTACTAACGGATAATAGACATCATACTTAAAGTTTTAATTTCAGATTTAAAATGTTTAATTTTAAAAAAATATTATCTGTTGTCATTTTCTGATTTTACTTTAATTACAAAACCATCTCTTCATTTTTGGTTCCAAAAGTTTGTATAAAAAATATATTGTTGAACAATTTTTTATTTTTTTACTATTTCCTGTAAAAAATTTAAAAAGCAAATAATAACAATATAACAAATTTATAATTAAAAATAAAAATAGAATGAAAACAAAAAATATTTTCTAAAATGAAACAACCCTTGGCTAAGTAGCTCTCAAGGGACTTGAAAATTTACTAGATTCAAACAAGTTCATTCACAAATCTAATTTATTAAAGCAGTTTACGCCGAGTTTGAAAATTGTGTGGGGCTCCTATTTTACTCAATATATTGGAAGATGAAAGCAAATTTGGCAAACACGAATACCACAAGAGTATTGAGGCCCCTGCAAATTGATGTGTAGATTTGGGAGCTCAGACCATTAAAAGAAGTTAGAAGCGTGAATGCTCTCCCCTTTTAACAAAAGAAACTCATTACTCTTATACTCTGATACAGATAATTTATTATGAAAGATTGAAAGATAGTAAAGTTCATCAAGTAAACTGGAACACTCAGAATCAACAAGGTCTCACAAAACCATAGTCATATAAAGTGAAACAGATTGCAATATATATACACGATTTAAAAAACAAGACATGCCTATATCCACACCCTCCTCAAGTAAAATCATATATAACCTGAAATAGACTTCTAGAAGCTGTTTCCTCCTTCAACTTTAGAAGGTGAGCAACTTCCATAAAACCATCATGATATCCAGACATAATATCTTCTTTTATATCCGGTTTTCTTTCCTGTTGGATGTGCTTTGATCTTGATAATGCCCACTGCATTACCCATATGGCTAAAGAGCGCATGTAACATAGAGATCTATATTCATCATTGGTAGTCCATGCCTCAGGAGTTTGGAAAGAATAACTGTTAAGTAGAAGAAGCTATATTAGCTATTACACAGAATACATGAAACATTGGAATCAGTGAAGTATTAAAGGTCCAAATGAACAAGCTAGCTCTGGAAATACAGAACTTTTCAGTAGGTAGCCAATTACTAATCATTTGGCGCATGTTACCTATCAATTCAAGACAGCAATGTAGTGAACCTCATTCCTCAATAAGATGCTACATTCAAGCGATCATTTTTCGTAGAGAATTATCTAAAACACATAAGTAGTGACCAATAATCAAAATGGCATATTGCATTATTAACAAGTACACAATGTTAATACAATTCATGAAATTTAACAGATAAAAATCAACTAAAAAGGCATGGGAAAGGAAAGAGGGGAGCCACAAAAGTTATTGCCCTCCACAAGCTTTCACAGTTTTTGTTCTTAAGAGCTTCTAACCCAATTAGAACCAAACAGTCTATTTCTGTTAGTTTAGCTTGTAGCAAATCCATAGTAGTAACGAGTTTGTTCATTTGATAAGCCCTACCCGCTAGCAGAATAGAAGAGTCAACAATATTCAACCAGTATTGAAGTCTTAAAGGAGAGAGGTTGTGATACAGTTTGTGTTAGCTTTTAGCATGTGATATCTTCTTAATTGTAAAATCTTACTGTTAAAACTTAAAAGGAAATAATACCATGCTCTGCAAATTTATAGATCTTATGGAAAATTTAGATGGGGGATCTTCTAAATGTGTTGATGTTCAAAAGTTGTTTTTTACTTATGATAGAAGTTAGATTTATCTTACCTCTTTAATTCTTTTTATTTTCTTCTCTTATAAGTGCTTATTGAGAAGATTATCCAAACTATCTCTTCGTCCTTTTATTTCCCAACATAGGTTATGAGGGGAAGGTAGGTAAAATAGGATAGGGCAATCTAAAAGTTACTAATAATAAGACCTCTTTGGAAAAGAGGAAAAAAAAGATGTTTCTTCTTGTCAGATAAGTCTACTGCTAAAAGCTTTCTGGTTCATTAGTTAAGGGGAAAAACCATAATCAATAGACAAGAGGCAACCATTAAGAAGCAATTGTTATATATTTCAGTCAGTAACTTCTAAAAACAACCATTAAGAAGACATTATACTATATATTTTACCTGAGACCATCATTGGACCACGCAGCTTCATATACTCCACCAGCAGTTTGAAATGCCATATCAATCATATTTTCCTGGATCATTGTTGCGGCTAATGCATATGTTACTCCTGACCATACTTCTCGTGATTGCGTTGATGACATGTCAAGTCAACTGTTCCATCAGGTAACATCCCATTTACAGCTCCACGCCTTCCATCCTTTACTTTCGTAACATTGTAATTATAAACCACTTGAGTGCACTACTAATTTTCTTTTTTTCAACAATTGGCCAAAGACCACATGCTCTAGCATACCTGCAGATCAAGAAATAAGAAGTTTCAGCTCCACTTCAAATTTTAGCAAGAGGAAGCTAGATTGACTTATTGAGGATAAACCCAAAGTTCAGACTATATATAGAACTAATTTTACAAGACTGTTTAGATGCTTGCATTTTCTTCTGCAAAAAGTTTAGTTTCAGAAGCTATGCTTGTATAGGACAACAGCTAAAGCCTTTCCCCACTAGATGGATTTTGGCTAGATGGACCAATGTATTCTTTCAAAAATTAACTTTTCAAAGAGACAAATTAGATATAAATCCTTTTTAATTAATTAATTCCAATTTTTTCCAGGTTTTTCTTTACTACTTTTGAATATTGAACTATCCTCCATCTGATGAACTCTTCTAACACAGGCTCCTAAAAATAATTAATAAAAGCTACCCCTCTTATGTAGTTGCAACTCATGCCAATAACATGAGTTCTAACGACTTGTTTTGGCTGAATGAGTTCTTAGGGTATGTTTAGCCACCCACCAGAAAGTCATAGCACATCTTGCAAGGGAGAAAATGTGAAGGGTAACTTCTTGAAAAGCAAGGTGACACCTGCTGTTGTGTTACCACAGTTTGTCAGCTGCATAAAAAAAATGACTTCTTATTATTAGCTTTATATGCATTAAATCCTACCAAAAATTATATTTCAGTGACCCTTGCCTACCGTGAAAGTGAAAACTGATACAGGAAAGCTACTTTCCTTGTAATTGTGGGGTAACAGGTGAAATCTGACGACAAACTATTCTTAAAGCCGGGTCAGGTTCTGTATTTGAACAGAAGAGATGATCAATATAAGAGAGTATATTGTAAATATCATAATGGACTTGAAACTTTGAAGTATGCCAACTATCATAGCTTACCTTCATACACAGTCCATGCCCTTGGGTATAACGCATGATATGTGGAACTGTTTCCATTTATGTTCCAATCCCATGATTCAATCCCCAACGCTGGGTTTTGTCTGAAAGAAGTGCATGCATAATTTTTTAAAATTAAATTAAAAGAATTTAGGTCTAGCTTTGAAAATTATAAACTACTAATTGTGTAAAATTACAAGGAAATCTATAAAGGCTTACTTTAATATATCTGGCTTCGTTGGACAATGTACACTGGAATACTTTACACCAGTTGGACGTGAAACAAAAACCTGAGACAATTGTAAAATAAGTGTAATATTATTGGTGATGATGAAAAAAAAATGTTAAGATAATAGTTAGAAATATAGTTAGAATATTATTTGTAAGACTTGAACAAATTTTCTCCCTTGACTTTAATAGAAATAGAAACTATTATTAATGTTGTTTTTTATGAGCTGGTTAAACTTTGGTCTAAGTCACTTTATAATATTACAAAACACAAATCACCAATCCAATGTTTCAAACTCAAACGTGCTTAAACTGGTATAACAAAACAATCAACCCTAGTGTGCCTTCAGCTTCATCTTCCCTAACGCGCAGGCGCAGCTGTTCCTCTCTCTCTGATCTCTCACCGTCTCTTTATCTGTTTTGTTGAAAGGTAAAAGTTCTCACGCTAAATTTTTCTCAATGCTTTCATCTCTAAGTCAAACCCAAACTAGAGAGAGAAAACCTAATCCCCTTTCTGTCTCTACCTCCCAAATTCTTCTCCGTGGAAGATGTCACCGTTGCTGACGACAATCGTTGACGCCGACACCGGCGATGAAGAAGTGCAAAATCATGTTCGCCAGGAGGCGCTGTATATGGTGCTGGATTCGCTCCGGAACGTCGTCGTCGTGGTGGGAGAAGGTGCGGTCGCTGGGGGGCAAGGAACGGTGGTGGAAGAAGCTTCGAGAGGGGTCGGAGATCGTGGCTGGTCCGAAATGAAAAAAATTAAATTTTTAACTATTAAAATATTTAGTTCAACTTGTTTATTTACCACACCACATTCATCCACACCTTTTTTTTTTGTTTCATTCTTCTTATTTTCTGTTTTCTCTCCCTCCCTCCCGTTCTGTCTCTGTCCTCTCCAAGTTTGCATGAATGTTCTGCTACAGATGCTCCTGTTAGTTTGCTAAAGGCAAACTTGACTAAGACTTTATAGTTTTGAAACTGTGTAAAAAGACATTGTTCCTCACAAGAGGAATTGGGGCTATGTATAGAATAGTTGAAGCTAGGGGGAAAAGGAAGAATTGTTGTATGTGATTGTGAAGTTTCTGTGCATATAATTAAAATTGAAAATTTTTGTTTTTACCTTAACATATGGAACTGCTATATAATGAAGGATTGCTATTTGTTTCAGGCAGTGGTAGCTTTATGTTATCTGAGCATCGTGGGGAAAAAAGCAACACGTACACAGGTATGCATCACTGAAGCTGATCTTGTTAACTTTTTTTTTTTCTTTCAACTATAGTATTTATCTTACGAAAATAAATCCTATTCCTTAGAGTTGAGGGGGACTAGCCTAATTATTTGTCGAGTCTTTGATACATTATAGATTCTTAGCAAATACTATAGTTAAATTTGTCAATAGTGTTGAAATGAAATGTGACAATTTCAGCTTAATTTTATAAGCAATGTAGCACCTGTTTTAGTATTTTGTAATCAAGATAGCTGTAATTCGTTATATATGTTTTGGCACTATTCTCAAGTTAATTTCATTTCAATAATTTCTTACCCATCTATATTAGTGAAAGTAAAACTCTGATTTTAATTAGAAAAACATGTAAAATTACTGCACTTAAATTTTATCCTTTAAAAATTATTTACGAGAATAGACTTTTAATAAGTTGAAATTTTTTACAAGCAGTAAACTTTAAACAGAGACAGACGGCATCACAGACAGTTACGCTGGTATATTATCTTTTAATCAGAAAAAATATATGAACATTTATCACAATATTATTTGTTTCATTTTTTTGTCTCTTTGCTACTTGATTGTCCTGTGAGTATTTTAGTGTAATAAGCTTATAAATATTGTGAGTATTTTCTCCATTCCTGATATTTGTCAATGCAGGGGTAGATTATTAACTTGGCTAAGAATCCATGCATGAATTTTTCCTTCCGTGTTCTTTTTCTTACAAGCACCTAATACTCTAAATAAATATATAATTGTACTGTCGTCTGCATTCATGCATATGTATGAGTGATTTTTCTAATATATCAATAGACATTGTTGTAGTAATTTAATGAGGATAATTTTAATGCCTTAAGTTACATGATTGCTTTATGCCAAGAAGTGGGATTGGACTCTTGTAGCAGCTATACGATGCTTCAGCTTGCACTCAGAATAAAGCCTGGCTTTTCTTATAAAAGGGGTTTCAAAGATGACCCCTAATTGTGACGTTACTGCAATATATTGTGCTTGTTACAAGAAAACATTTAATTAAATGTTTTCTATATAGCTATGTTCCTCCCTAAAGTGAAGTAAACTTGCTTTTCAGAAGAAAGTCATGGCAATGAACCATTTGAGGTCTGTTAAACACATTCTTACCACCAACGAGGCAATTAGGGTTGGATGGCAAAGAACTTTTGCCACCGGTAAAGCAAAGAAAGGATCTAAAGGGGGTGGAGCTGCTGACGCACCCAAAGCATCAACTCTAAGCAAAGAAGTCAAAGCAAGCACGGTTGTAGGTGCTAACATTCTCAAGGAAGGGACTGATCCAAAAATCCAGCCTGATTCAGAATACCCTGAGTGGCTGTGGCATCTGCTTGATAAACGCCCAGCACTTAGTGAATTGCGTAGGAAGAATGTTGAAACACTACCTTATGAAGATCTAAAACGCTTTGTTAAGCTGGATAACCGAGCCAGGATCAAGGATAATAACTCTGTCAAGGCAAAGAACTGATTCAATTGTCAAGTGAGGAATAAAGAGGTGAAATAACAACATTGAATTACTCCCTTTTCTATTTTTTTGTGGTTCTTAGTCTTACGAGATTCATTTGAGTAATTGGATTACATGTGTGCAAATCATTATATGAAACAAAAGCCAAAGAATTGAATGCTATAGCACTTTTTATTGTTTAGTAGATTAAACTGAATTACCCTTGTGTTGTGGCTTTGTTGATTGAACAGAACCTTCTTAATAATTTCTTTTCTTTACCTTGCCTAGCTTTTTAAGGCTGAATTCATTGTTTGTTATTGTATTTCTTTTGTGTTGTAAAAATGTAATGCACTTAAATTAGAGTAGACCACCTTGTGCATAAATCAGCTCATACTAGGTTGTTCTAGCTTAATGAGTAGTGTAGATTTTGACTCCTAGGAATACAGTAGTGTCCATGCTTTAGCTTTTATAAAATGGTAAATTCAGATCCACAGTTCCGCACATTGGGTGGCAATTTTTTGAGTTCGTTAGATTAAAGTAGGATATCCAATATGTTGTTGTGTTATTTGTTGTTGTTAAGAGATTAGGTGGGTGATCTAGGATAGGTTCTGCGATTGTAATTCTGGTACTTACGCATTTGTCCTTTGCAATACATGTATGGCTGTCTACTCAGACTTGAATGTTCGTTAGCTTGGGGTTTAATGTGATTGGTGGGTGGAGAGCATAACATAGTTTGCAGTCAATAGCAAACAACTTTTGTAAATGGAACGAAAGTTCCTGTTAATGTAATTATTAGATTTTGTTTGATCATTAAGAGTGCGTAATCTTTTGTTTGTTATTGTGATAAAAAAGAGAACGAGAGTGGGTATGAGGGTTTCAAAACATGATAAGGTAAATTGCAGAGAAGTGACATATCAACAAAAATGTTAACTTCGAATAATTACATCGCTGCCAACATTTGTCTGACGAATTTCTTAGTATTTGTGTTATAAAGTCTCATATTAGCTAGGAATATTGTCATAATACTTCTTATATTATGATAACCCTTCTCTCTTGAGCTAACTTTTAAGAGTTAGACTTAACCTAATTTCTAATATCATATCAAAGTCTAATCAACTTTAAAATGTTAGGGCCACATGTAGATCCTACAAACCTCATGAACTAGATGTTTTGTCTTGGGACGTGAGTGAGGTATGCTAAAATGTCCTATATCTAGGTAGAATACTCCTTATGAGGCTTGTGGAGGTCTGGTCCATTGTCTAATAATCCATGCTGTTATGTTTAATCATGTTTTATTTACCCTCTTTATTGTTGTATTACTTTATCACCAAGGTGTTGTGGAACTGAAATATTATTTCACCCATTTCTAATTATAGTGCGTAAATAATTGTACTAAAAATTGCACTTACTAATTCCCAGGAAAGACTGGAGAGGTCACAAACGGTCCCACTTAATACCCAATCTCCTTAGACAGAATTTTCTATGCAATTAATAGCACAATAACCCACAACAGCTACTAAAAATAAAGTTATTAAATAACCAATAAAGAACACCAAAATTTAACGAGGTTCGGTTAATTTTGCCTACGTCCTCGGACACCACTCAATTAATATTTCACTCTAGAAATATTATAAAAGGGAGAGAAAGAATACACAAAAGCCCTTATAATTAATTAGGCTCTTGGTGGGATGATTAAACTAAAGGAGGGGGTTTCCTTATATAAGCTAGGAAGGCCCCCTCTCCCTTCTAAAATTTCAATGTGGGACTTCCCACACATAACAAATCTCCACCTTGGGAAGTTTCCACATTTTGCATCTTCAAGATCTTCTCTCAAACAATAGTGGTGTCTTCATTGTTGATCTTCAACTTCTAACAATATTGATCAAGTCCAAGCAGTGTTGGAACTTGATCGCTGTCACCACCTTTGTCAACATATCTGCAGGATTCTCTGCTGTCAGAATCTTCTGAAGTAGAACTCCACCTTCTTCTAGAATTTCCCGTATAAAGTGATGACGAACATCAATGTGCTTCGTCCTTGCATGATAAACTTGGTTCTTTGCTAAATGAATGGCACTCTGACTATCACAATGTATCTTCATCTGCTTTTGCCCAATTCCAAGTTCATCAAGTAGACCTTGAAGCCAAATTGCTTCCTTAACAGCCCCTGTAACTGCCATATACTCTGCCTCTGTGGTAGACAAAGCCACTGTTAGCTGTAAGGTAGACTTCCAACTTACTGGTGCTTTAGCAAGAGTAAAGACATAACCAGTAGTTGATCGACGCTTATCTAAATCACTTGCATAGTCAGAATCACAGTATCCAACTACACATTTGCCATCTTGCTGGGTCTTCTCAAACACTAATCCAACGTCTATAGTGTTCAGAATATACCGCAGAATCCATTTTACAGCTTGCCAATGCTCCTTGCCAGGATCATGCATATATCTGCTAACAACTCCAACTGCTTGTGAAATGTCTGGTCTTGTGCACACCATAGCATACATTAAACTGCCCACAACATTAGCATAAGGTACTCTTTCCATGTATTCCTGTTCTGCATCAGTCTTCGGAGACAATGATAAACTGAGCTTGAAATGAGGAGCAAGTGGGGTACTAACTGGTTTTGATTTCTCATTAACCCCAAAGCGCTTCAATACCTTTTTCAGATATTCTTTTTGTGTCAAACAAAGCCTCCCCAATTTCCTATCTCTGCTTATCTCCATGCCAAGAATCTTCTTAGCTTCTCCTAGATCCTTCATTTCAAATTCCTTCTTCATTTGAGCTTTTAAGTGCTCAATCTCCTTATGACTTCTGGATGCTATCAACATATCATCAACATACAGAAGGAGATAAATGTAGGATCCATCTTGTAATTTACGTAAATATACACATTGATCATACTGATTTCGTGTGTATTTCTGCTCCATCATAAACTTGTCAAATCGTCTGTACCACTGCCTTGGAGATTGCTTCAAACCATACAACGATTTTTCAAGTTTGCAAACCATTTTCTCTTTTCCAGCAACTTTAAACCCCTCAGGTTGGGTCATATAGATTTCCTCCTCCAAGTCTCCATGTAAAAATGCAGTTTTTACATCTAATTGAGCAAGTTCTAGATCCATTTGTGCTACCAAAGCAAGCAATATTCGGACAGAAGAATGCTTTACAACTGGGGAAAATACTTCATTATAATCAACTCCTTCTGTTTGAGCATAGCCTTTAGCCACCAATCTTGCTTTGTAGTGAACATCACTTTGCCTAGGAAATCCATCTTTCTTTGCATACACCCATTTGCATCCAATTGCCTTCTTTCCCTTCGGAAGATTGACTAGTCTCCATGTTTGATTCTTATGAAGGGATTGCATTTCATCATTCATTGCAATTTTTCACTTATCTTCTTCTGAACTTTGGACTGCTTCATGATAAGTGTCAGGAATATCTTCAATTGCAATTGGAGATGCATAAGCCACTGTATTTGTATAACGCAGAGGAACTTTACTACTCCTTTTTCCTTTACGTTTTGCAATTGGCTCTGTCAATGATGAGAGTTGCTGGGGAGGTTCTTGAGTTGTAACCTCTTCTTCACTAGACTCCTCTACTACCATAGGAGTATTTTCATCTGTCTCTGTATTTATAGCTGGGATAACAATTTCTCTATCAAACTCCACCTGCTTTGGAGTTTCCTCTATCGGCTTCACATTCTTCAACATGGTAGACTCATTAAAAGTAACATCCCTGCTATGAATTATCTTCTTTGTTTCCAAGCACCAGAGACGATATCCTTTCACTCCAGATGTGATCCCCATAAATATAGCCCTTTTAGCTCTTGGATCTAGCTTGGATTCCTTAACATGGTAGAAAACAGTAGATCCAAACACATGCAAGGAATCGTAGTCTGTAGCAGGTTTCCCACACCATTTTTCAAATGGCGTCAGGCCATTAATTCCAGTTGATGGCAAACGATTCATCAAATGACGTGCATACGTCAAAGCTTCAGCCCAAAATTGTTTGCCCAAACCAGCATTGGACAACATGCATCGAACTTTCTCCAACAGTGTCCGATTCATACGTTCTGCCACTCCATTCTGCTGCGGTGTTTGTAACATCCTTGTTTTTAGTAGCAGTCTTATTTAGTAAATTTGAAGTTTGGAAGGTCTGTAAGTGGTAATAAGTGAATAAATGCCCTGTAGATGGTCTGTAATGTTGCAAGAATTTCATTTTTGTGTGTAATTATGGAATTTATATAGACCATTAAAGAAATTAATCAAATTCCGAGTGAAAAGGGCTCTGTTCCGAGTGACAGAGAGAAATTCTGAGTGAGGGATGAAATTCTGAGTGTAAAGTTATGTTGACCGAGTAAAACATGACTGAGAGGGATACTACCGAGTGGAATTTTGGCCTCGGAGACATTTGGAGTGAAGTGTGTTCAAGAGAACCACTTCTGGGTGAAAATTCCGAGTCAAAACACCCTTGAATGACTTGTTTCCGAGTCAAACCATGCCAAATGCTACCTTTTCCGAATGAAATTTCCCTGATTGAAGTATTCCGAGTAAAGGGACTCAGCCAAGGATATATTCGAGTGCAATCCGAGTAAGTTTGTCCAAGTCAGACCTCCCTATTGAGGAAGGGGATAACATTCTGAGTAGAAAATATATATAAGGCTTAGAATCATTTTGATTGAGGCTTATGTTTATGACTCTTTCCGAGTGGGGAAGAACTTAAATACTCCTGAGTTGTAAAATCCGAGTGAACCTCTCTGAGGAAAGAGTTGTTATAATGGTTTTTGATTGGGAAAATATTCTAAGTGTATGATGTACCTAAACCAAGTGAATGAAATTCTAAATCCTGAGTGGGTGAGACTTGGAACAAGTCCGAGTGGGACTTAACTCACCCGAGTGAATAAAATAATGTATACCGAGTGGTATTTGATTGGGTGATAACCCGAGTGAAGAAGGTTTATGGATCCCGAGTGGGAAAACCCTTATTACCGAGTGGATGTTACGTGTGGCTTTCCTAAGTGGAAGTATGGAACTGAGTAAACTTCCAAGGGAAGGAAAGTGTATTCTCCGAGTGAGAAATATAAGTATATGCCGAGTGATGAATGTGAAGTACATTCCCGATTGTGTTGAAGTTAAATACACCGAGTGGTATGAGAAGTATTCCGAGTGAGTGGATGAGTTTTACCGAGTGGAACAGTGTGAGTAGAGTTCGGATTTGGAATGAAAATTCCGAGTAGAAGACTGAATGATAGGAAAGAAATAAAAGGGAGTCGGTTTTTAAAGTACATTACCGAGTGAGAAAGGACTAGGCTTGGAATGATTTAACCGAGTGAGAACCATCAAAAATGACTCGGATTTGGGATATAACACTGAGTGAAAGGCCAAGCAAGATAGGAGTCGGTGTGGGTGTGAATTACCGAGTGAATGATGGGAAAGATGAGTCGGTTTCATGGGAATACCGAGTGAGAACTGGATGACTCGCTCAAGCGAGTCGGAATTCGCTTGAGCGAGGAGGAATTTTTGCCTTGTTGAACCTCCTTTCTTCACTTCGCTCAGGCCATCATTGTGCCTCGCTCAAGCGACTCGGATTTCGCTTGAGCGAGATGACCACTGCAACCACTTTCTTTTCATTCCTAATGCTGACTGGTCCACCTGTCCCAAATAAATCCAAGAAGAATTGTCACAGACAAGTCAACCGCAGGGAAAGTGGAACCTTTTCACTCCACTCGAAGCACCCTTTATATATATTAATATATCCTTTCTATTAATGCAAAGCTGACAGTGAAATGAGTCAAAAGTTGCCATTATCTTCACCTAACCATCACTCACGGGGAAAAGCTGTCTCCCACTTGTCTCCTGCACTATTAAACCAACGCATCTCCAAGCCAAACTATCAGAACCAAAGTAAAGACCCTCTTCCTCTTCCTTCTTCTCCTACGTGCAAACAACTTCCTCTCTCTCAATTCCCTTCCTCTCCTACTCGGAACTGCAGCAGGGACAATGAAGGAAGCTGCCTCAACTCCATTAAAGGTAAGGGGGGTATATTCTCGGGTATTCTGGGAAAATTCGAGTGAAAGGAAAGGGTTAAGGAACCTTGTTCCTCACCTTTCCAGGGCAATTCAGAATTGTATGGTTAAATGTTTTAATGTTTTATTATTGTTTTATGCATTTTATTTGAATATATATATATATATATAATTAAATTGATTGGAATGATTATTATTATGCATGATAATTTAATAAAAAGATATGCTGGTTGTTGGACTGTGAAAATATTAAGGATCCTGGGTGTTCATGTGAATTCCAGCGAGGAATTATAAAACAGAAGTCGGATTCAGTGAGTAATAAGCTCGGATTTTGTGAAAACCGACCGGATCACCTAAAAATACATAATCTCACTCAGTTGTTTTACAATAAACTGACCAGATCATTCAGACAGAACATTTTACTCGGAAAATATCTTATTTTCACTCAGAAAGCTCCTTTCAGACTAATTCCACTCGGAATCATATTTTATTCCACTCAGAAACTTATTTTCACTCGGACTCACAAACATTTTTACTCAGGAAACTCTTTTCATACTGATTCCACTCGGAATCATACTTGATTTCACTCAGAAACTCATTTTCACTCAGAAAACTCTGCCACAATCTAATTTCACTCGGAAAACAGTTTAACTTCACTCGGGAAACTCTTTTCAGTGATTTCACTCGGAAAACATATTATTTTCACTCAGAAAACTCTTCCACAATCATATTTCACTCAGAGAACATTTTTAACTTCACAGAAAACTCTTTTAGTCTGATTTTACTCGGATTCATGTTCATTTTACCCAGAAACTCATCTCAGCCTGATTTTACTTGGAATCCTACTCATTCCACTCGGAATCCTATTGATTACACTCGGTATCTAACTCATTTTACTCAGAAAATTCATTTTCACTTGGAAACAGACTTATTTTACTCGACAAACTCATTTCTACTCGGTATTCAACTTATTTCACTCGGCTAACCCATTTTTCACTCGGTATTTAACTCTTTCTCCTCGGAAAAGCTGGTTTTAACATTTTTACTTGGATTTTTCATTCAGAAATTCCTCTTTACTCCTTTTTGAATTATTGGAGCGTTATAATTTTCATTATTGTTCTTATTTCCATTTATTATTATTACTCTTATTAATATTATACTTATTATTATTATTATTGTTTCTATTAACTAGTATTATTGTTATTGTTTATTATTATTAATTCAATTATAAGTAATAAAATAAGGAATATATTATCTTACTCTTTATATTATAATTTTGAACCCAAAATACAACCGATATATTTTCTCGAATAAGATAATAAAATAAATTGCAACGTCTGAACAAGTTGATGGAATCCAAGAGCTTGTGAATAATATGATGAGACTGGAAACACATAGGATACCCAAGGATCTAATGATAAAAATAATGCATTTCGCATCATGGAAATATTTTTGAAGGAGAAAAACTAGAGCATACACCTGGTACGCTGGAGGACATTCACGTTCGATCTCTGAGGAGAATCTTGGGAGTACGACTGGAACGGCAACCCAATGGCATCAGAGTCGCGCCTGATAGCCGGGTGAGACGATGCAATTCTGGTGTACTTCGACTAAATGACGGGATGTATCTATGATCGTGGAGAGCCAAGTCCCAAGATGAAATAATATATATATTGATGAGAACCTGTGAGTTCATTCGTACCATATGATAAAGAATGGGGGACTTGGTGAGCTCCGATCGCTCTAGAATGGAAACGTTGTGCCCAAGAGACAACTTGAGCAGGATGAATTCCAAAGAATGAAAGAATGATGATGGTGGATTGATTTATTGGGCCCACATGCATCATGAAACTTAACCAAAGATAAATCATAATAAATCCAACTCATGCATTCCATTATAGCATATTTGATTATTATAGTTATGAATATGTTAAGTGTATGATTTATGTGATATTATCTGTTAACTGGATTATGTCCGCACCGGATTAACCATCAGGGTCTTGGGTTATACTCACCCTTACTGTTGATATTTTCAGAGGAATTAGGAAGTCAAGAACCAAAATACGAAGAACAGCAATACGCTAATCCAACTGAGAATGTCCATTAGAATTAGAATAGAGGTAGTAGATATTTATTAACGAATAATAATACATTGGATGACTGTATAATATTTTAAGGGTGCCTGCGTGCCCTATTCTGTTAAGAGTACAATTACTTACAGTTTGTGAATGACTATATGATTATCTACTATCGCTTCCACTCATATGCCACTTATTTATTTTTAAAAAAAAATAATAAATTGTAACCTCTCAGTTAAATAGGATGAACCTATAGAAGGGTTTGTCTTATCTAACCGAGGGTGTTACAGTGTTTCCTTGACTGTGAAGTGTCGAACAATACCTTCATCATCACAGACCTTCTGGAAAGGATCATTCTTGTATTCTCTGCCATTATCTGTGCGAAGTCGTTGATCTTCCTGCCTGTTTGAGTTTCAATCATCTTTTTCCAAGTAAAGAAAATTTTCAACACTTCATCTTTAGTCTTCATAGTATACACCCACACCTTCCGAGAGAAATCATCCACAAAAGTAACAAAGTAATGTTTTCCTCCCAAAGAAGCCATTTTGGAAGGCCCCCATACATCAGAGTGAACATAATCCAAAATCCCTTGTGTATTATGGACTGCAGTCCCAAATCTCACTCTTGTCTGTTTCCCCTTGACACAATGCTCACAAAAGTCTAATTTGCAAGCACGTACTCCTTTCAATAATCCTTGCTTTGCAAGTAAGCTCAATGATTTTTCTCCAGCATGCCCCAAACGTCTATGCCACAATCTGGTAGCTTCCATCTCACTATCCTCACTAGAAGCTGTTGCAGCAATCCCAGTAATTGTACTACCATGATAGTAATACAAATTATTGTTCTTTCGAATTCCTTTCATCACCACCAATGCACCAGAGATGACCTTCATTACTCATTCTCTTGCAATAACTTTGAAACCCTTTGATTCAAGAGTTCCCACAGAAATGAGATTTTTTGTCAAGCTCGGTACATACCGAACATCAGTTAAAGTTCTAACTGATCCATCATGGTTCTTCAAGCGTATTGAACCAATCCCAGTGGTGGCACATGGTTCATTATTTGCCGTATAAACATCTCCGCCTTCTAGTTCTTTAAAATCAACAAATCAATCCCGATTGGGACACATATGATGGCTACAAGCAGAATCTAATAGCCATGCACTAGAAGGATTATCAGACGGCGCAATAACTAGTGAGAAGTCTGAATCTTCATCACATTCTACAACATTTAAATTAGAGATAGCTTTCCCCTTTTCTGACTGACTTTTGTTTTTTAACTTCGGGCAATCTTTCTTCCAATGTCCCTTCTCTCGGCAAAATGCACATTCATCTTTTGCTATCTTGGACCGTGACTTAGATATCCCCTTCTTCCCTCTGGTTTGGGATTGTGTTCTTCCCCTAACAACCAGAGCTTCTGTTGTTTCATGTATACTGCTTTTCCTGTCCTTCCTTCTTAGTTCATAACTATATAAAGCAGCACAAACTTCACTTAGGGAGACAACAACTTTCCCATGGAGTAGAGTAGTTTCAAGAAACTCAAACTCCTCAGGAAGAGATCCCAACAGCATCTTCGTCTTTGAATGTCTCATCCATATTCACCAAATTAGACACAAGCTGATTAAAACAGGTGATATGATCATTTAAAGTGGTACCTGCAGTATATGTGAATCAGAATAATTTTTTCTTCATATACAGCTTATTCTGACTGCTTTTCTTCAAGAATTTCTCCTTCAGTTCCTTCCATAATTTATTTGCAGAAGTTTCCTTGCAAAACGCATACTTCTGCTCTCTTGAAAGGCACGACCGGATAGTACCACATGCTAATTGTAACACCCCCTTATATACACGAGACATATATATATATTCTTCTTGCTCTTTTTTTTTAAAAGATATACATATTTATCACTTCTTATCTCGTGTATACAAGGACATATATACATCTGATTTTCTTTGAATTTTGAAAGTAAAAAGTTTCAAATTATTTATAATGATAAAATGAACTTTCAGAAAATCATAAATGATCAAAGATTTCAGTATCATATCCAAAGAATAAGGTTTATTAAAGTTTAACCTTTACATTGATTTACAATCATCCAACTTAGTATTGTATTAAGGTAAACTAAAACTAAAAATTTAATACCTCTACTTTGACTGTAACCAATTATTTTCTTATCTTCAAACCATGTGATTTTGAATCCTATTCTTGTCACATCTCTTCTCCTATCTGATTGAGGATGAGACCAATTTACCCTCTTGTAATTTCATCCTTTCATCTTGAACTGCTAGCTATATATCATATAACATATATTTTGGACACAAAATTCAAACAAGAAGGAGTGAGAAATAGAATATAATACTTTCCAGATAAGACATAAGCATAAGGGTTTTCATAACATAACAATTATATTTTCATTCACAACCACCCACATAGAATGTCACAATCATATGAATGTCATGCAATGTTTTTAATACTATCATCTCATTCATTCTATGCATGTGGGCCCTTAAAGCTTTAGTTTGCACTGGGCCAACCAGGAGTTTACACTGTTCCATAAATTCCAGATAATAATAACATAAATGCCTTCATGGCATATGAACAGCTCAACTGGCGTGGAAACACTTAGAGACTAGTCAGACTGAGAAAGTTTTTATTGTAAAAGTATCCGACACTAGGGAGCGACCCCAGGTCATCTGAAGCACCCTTTTACACCCTCTCATCCCAAGGCTCGCAATTAAGCCTCCTCTAATGTATCCTCGGTTTCTATAATCCGTCCCCAGGCAATATCACATCTCATTTCTCTTTAATGATTCATGATGCATGAACTACTCGCATATTTAGTTGGTTAAGACTTTTAGAAACTCAATTATTAAATACCATAAAGGTTCACAAAATCATCACAATAAACTATACATTCCCATAAGTTCTTCTTTGAACTTCTGTTATACTGAAATAATTTAGTACAGTCTTCAAATTCAGATCTTACTAAAATTGAGTTTCCAAGCCTTAAATATCTCAAAACTTTCTCTTAAAAATCTTCACATATTTACATAATCTTTCTCAATTTGAATCTTAACTAGATTGAGTTTTAGAAATCTCGACAAAATATTCTTTAGTTATTTCGTTGGGGAAAACCAAAATAATTTACTTTAAACTTCTAATTTCTAAAGAAAATAATTTAAAATCATTAACTAAGAATACTTAAAACTATAAAAATTTTCTTTAATTCAAGAATTAATTATCTCAACCTTTGATTTTCATAAAATAGCTTCTTTCTAATACTAGATTTTATTATTGAAATTAAAAATAAAGTTAGTGAAAATTATTTCTAAGAAGAAATAAAAGACTAAAATAATTATAAAATACTTTCTCTTGGAATAAAAATTTAAAGAGTAAGGTAAGAAAATTCTTACTGAGTTTTAACTTTTTGTCATGCTTGCTATATGCTCAAACTTCATATCACAAGGTCATCAATCATTCATCAACCACAATCAAGTATAGTAATCTCATCAATCACAATCAAATATCATCAATCATAATTGCATATTATTAATCCCAGTCTAATACAATATCATTAATCGAAATCAAATACAATTAATTATAATCAGGGCAAATCAACTAAATATCGCTCATAAATATAATTCAAATTTTAATGGTTATTTAAATTAGTAGATTTGATTTTGAGTCCTTATAGTCCATTCCTCGCACAGGTCTATATAAGTCCATATATATAATCCAGTCTTCGCATAGGTATAGGTATAGTTCAGTCTAGATAAGTCATAATAGTCCAAGTCCTTGCATAGGTTTAGTTCGATCCATATAGGAGATAAAAGTCCAAGTCCTTGCATAGGTTTAGTCCAGTCCGTATAAGTTATAATGATTCAGATCCATGTATAGATATTTCAGAATAAGTTACACAATATATTAAATTTATTATAAATTTTAAGTTGAGAAGTTATTACTTTAGAATAATAATATTATTAAATTTAAAAGGAGTAGGGGACTCCTCCCTTTATTCTTATGTCTTTCATATTATATTCTTATCTCACTCCCCCTTACCTCTTGTATACCGATTCGTTATTGAAAATCCGTGCGCGCCTCGTCTCCGAGTTCTAAAACATACCAATTTCATTTTAATATAATTACAAGATGAAAATTAAGATTACTACTTAAAATAAAAATGGTAAATTTTGAATAGTGAATAGTGAATAGTGAATAGTAACAGTAAATAGTAAAACATGAATAGTAACGGTACATAGTAAATCGTGAATATTAATGGTAAATAGTAAAACGTGAATAGTAAAGGTAAATAGTAACAGTAAAGGTAAATAGTAACAGTAAAGGTAAATAGTAACAGTAAATAGTAATTTACTATTGAAATAGTGTTTTACTATGCAGAATAGTAACTTAAAATAATATTATTTTTAGTATAATAATAGATTTCTAAAAACGATATAAAAATAATCCTAAAAAATATAAAAGAGATGTATTCGTACCTTAGAATTTTAGCAGAACCTTATTCTAAAAAATTTATTTCTCTCTTTTACTTCCACCACTATCTCACTAACACTACTATATTGAGAAAACTTAATCTGAAATTGTGAATTCTAAAGAAGAATTCCTTCGGTATTTATAGGAAAAAAATTTACTATGCATTCCATTATTTTAATATAAAAGTACTATGCATTTTTTGAAATTTAAAACCTAGTTACTGTGCAACTTTTGAAATTTTCATATATGCACAGTGTTTTGCATAGTAAATGTCGGCAGAATTATTAAGCCAAATAGTAACCTTTCACTCGGTATATTTTAAATATTCAAAATTAATCTTTTTTGAAATTTAGCGATATTATATCGGTTCTCACCAATTTTATGATAAGTAATATCAAGTTTAAATTTTAAAAATCTAAAATTTTCTATTAATAAAAATTTATTAGTATGTTTTCAATTTTTTTACGATTGGTAAAAATCAAGATTTTAGTCAAATCGATAATTTTTAGATAAGTCTACTTGAAATAGATTTTAGAAAATTTTCTTATAATTTAACTCTACATTCTTGTAAATATTTTTAATTTTTAAGCAACTTTATATGAATTTAAAATTATTTAAAATATATTATTTTATTAAAATAATTTAAAATTTTCAAAAAATTCCAGAAAATCATAAATATTATATAAATCAAAAAGTTCAAAAGAACCATAGTTTAATTCCTTCAAAATTGTATTTTAAAATTCTAATAAGAGTTAAATCTTAAATATGTAAAAACATAAATATAAGAATAAAAATGATGAACAATAAAGATATTAAAAATTCTTAATATAATTTTCTTAATTAGTGAATACTAATTAAGTCATTTTAAAATTCTCATTCAGAAATATTTTTATTTTTATTATTATTATTATTTAAAAACAAATAATTAAATATAAATACCAAAATAAAAAAATGATAATAATAAACTAACTTATAGTAAGTATTTTTCAAGAAAGATATATTAATATCTATTTCCTATTTGTGATGAAAATGGGATGTTACACTAATCGATTGGCCGTCTTCCATTCTTTCTCATCAACTTCTTCTGGTTTCTTCTCTTCAATAGCAATATCTAGCCCTTGTTGAAAAAGGGCATCCAACACCTCACATTGCCACATGCCAAAATGGACAGTACCGTTAAAAATTTCAATGGATAATTTTGTGTTCCCCACTCTTGTCAAGATAGATGAGGAAGGCTCTACTTTTGATGTGGATGATCCCTCTCCATTGGTTTTCTTTTGCTCACTCATTTTGGTAATTAATAGCTATCAATATGCGAAATGCCTGGAGCCTAATGGAATCTTTTCTGACGTGACAGATCAGTCTATACTGCAATCACAGAGCATACTTCGAAACCAATTGGCTCTGATACCAATTGTTGTGGAACTGAAATATTATTCCACCCATCTCTAATTATAGTGCGTAAATAATTGTACTAAAAATTACACTTACTAATTCCCAGGAAAGACTGGAGGGGTCACAAACGGTCCCACTTAATACCCAATCTCCTTAGACAGAATTTTCTATGCAATTAATAGCACAATAACTCACAACAGTTACTAAAAATAAAGCTATTAAATAACCAATAAAGAACACCAGAATTTAACGAGGTTCGACTAATTTTGCCTACGTCCTCGGACACCACTCAATTAATATTTCACTCTAGAAATATTACAAAAGGGAGAGAAAGAATACACAAAAGCCCTTATAATTAATTAGGCTTTTGGTGGGATGATTAAAACTAAAGGAGGGGGTTTCCTTATATAAGCTAGGAAGGCCCCCCCTCCCTTCTAAAATTTCAATGTGGGACTTCCCACACATAACACAAGGTATAAACCCTGATTTTAGGAATTGATTTATTTCCCTACAACTCTACAGATTTTTTTTTCTAACATCTCATATAATCTCTCCCTTGTAAAATTACTAAATTACTAATCAATGAGAATAGCCTCAACAGGGCAGAATAGTTTTTTCATGAATACATACTATTGATATTACCATTTAAATTTGGGCTAAGCTTAACTCAATCTTAAAAAATAGCTTGAGAGGTAAGAATTGTTCAGGTTTTATAAGTTTCGCCTTGATCATATCTATAATCATTGTAGGAACTCAACATTACTAACAGGATTCTTGTTTTTCTCTTATAAACATAATGTGATTGTAAGTTACCATATGATGGTTATTAGTGGAAATAAACATCTGTTTTATCAGCCAAGATCGACAACTTCAATGCAATTTGCATGCATATTAACAAAAAGCTAATAAGTTGATGGTAGTGTATTTTTTGAGCACAATATGCACATATTTTTGCCTACAACTGGAAGATATCGAACTAAACTTCATAGATTAACTGTTGAAGCTACTATTAAAAGGCGTGCATATTACATTCATGGTTAATTTAGACAATCTCACACTTATCTTTTGGCTTTGGGCGTTTAGCAAATGGAAGAGAAATTATTTCTCACAAAAATATTGATACCTGCCCAATGCCACCTAAAGGAACACCATGACAAGAAGTTACATGACGCTTAGCAAAAGGATCAATCATTCCCATCAGCAAGAGAAGTGGAAACAACAAACAAAAGAGGAAAGTAATATGAGAAAGATAATCAGATGGACGATTCATAAGCACAAATCAAGATAAGATGGAAATTATTGATAAAACAAGATTACCCTTCCTTTGGCAGCCTCTTCCCGACAATGGCGCCAAAGTCGATAACGAATTGGAGCCTGTGAAATCAAAGAATAGATTGCTAATCTCAATTCCCAATGGTCCTAACTTTAAAATAGAATGCAGTAAAAGGTGGCAAGTTAAAAGTTGAGTATGATTAACAGATTAAGAATCAAGTACATGAATAAATTGTTTTGCTCCTGATGAGATGACTGATTAATAATAGGCCTTGAATTGAATTGAATGTCTTTCTTATTACAAGTAAAGAAACAATAAAAAGGGGAAACAAGTAGGCTAAGCTTACCAGATGAATCATCTCCTTTAAATATAGGGTAAAATATAAGGGAGCATTTCCTTCATTGTTTAACTTACGCTGCCAAGTAAGTCCAGTAGGTTTCCCTGGGTCAACCTTTATCAGGAATACATACAAACAGATATCAGAATAGGATTTTGAAGGACTTAAACATCAAATTAATTTGAGAAATTTTGTCATAAGAAATAGACTTGTGCAAATGGATGTGGCACGCACTGGTACTATCTTGTTGTGGCTTGAAGACTTGGATGTGGTTCTGTTGTCGTCTCCTTCAACATGACCATTTTCAACCATCTTGATCTTCTCTTACTTGCATCAGACAAAGATTGCATGATTGGAGCACAGAGTGAAGAGAGTTTTCCCCCCATTGATCAGAAAACAAAACATTCAACAAAGAAAAAGCAGAAGCATTGGTTGTATTGCAAAGTACCTGAGAAAGGAACAAGAGTATTACTAGTAGTTAATATATTTGTATTGACAAAACCCCCTATTTGGTCCCTGACTTTTTCACAATTGGACACTTGGGTCCTCCATTTTATAAATTGACCATGTTATTCCCTTTCTTCTTCACCGTCGGACACTGAGGTCCCCACCGTCAATACACGTTACAAGGGCGTCAAATTTTGGTGACATGGCCGTTTAAATCCAGGCTGCCATGCCACGTAGGGGTTCAAACGACGCCGTCTTATGCCAGATGGGTAAAATCAAAATAAACAAAAATTCTCTCCTTTGTTGATTCCCTGCCCTTCAAAAATCCCTAACCCATTTTCAATACCAACTCTTCAATTGCATTCAGGAATCCCAAACCCATTTTCGATACCCACTCTTCGATTGGCTTCAGAAATTGCCTCCTTTCACTTTCATCTTTTGGAACCGTGGTCGTCCATTTTTGATACCCACTGTCGCAAGGAGCAACACCAGCTTTGGTCGAAGAACATGTCATAGTCGACAGAAATGGGAGATTCTGTGGAGGTCAGTATTCTTTGGTTTTTTTCAGGATAAACTTAGGTAGGGGTGTGTGTTTGGAACCTTTAGGGGTTTAGGGTTTCAGACAATTGGGGGTTTGTATTTCAAACTATTAGGTCAATTTTTTTGCTTTTGTTTTGGGGTTGAACTTTCTTATAGAGGAGAACAAGGTTATGTGGTCCCGTGAACATGCATTGCATTCCTGTACTTTCATTGTCTTTTCCTATCGTGCTATGAATTATTTACTTTTTGTGCCCCCCATGTGCGTGCATTGTTTATATATGTCATATTTTAGTATTATTTTAATGAGTAATAAATATTTATTTTGTTTGATTTATTTGGGTAGGAAATTAGGCTTAGTCTACATTATGGTGGTAGGTTTGTAGTCAACAATGTTGGTGAAAAGGAATATAAATAGGAGAAAGTTGAGGTTTGGGGGGAGGTGGACCCAGATTATATAGATTGTTTTACTTTTAACAGATTTGCTGAGAATAATGGGTATGATAACAAATGTAAGATATTTTGGCATGACCCATAGTATGGTCTTAATGATGGGTTAAAGGTACTCATGTGATAAGGATATCTTAGAAATAGTTGCCTGTGCAAAGTCGAATGAAGGACTGATAGATGTTTATTTTGAACATCCAATGGATGAGATAAGTATGATGGATATTCATACAGAGAATAATGGTGAAGTTGGTAGTAGTATGCAGGTAGGGGTTCAATCAGTGCAAGTTGTTGAGAAGATAGTGATTGATGAGGATGTTGACACGTGCATGGTTGAAGTTGTAGGTCAGGTTCAGGTTGAAGAACAGTTAGCTAGTGAAGGTTCAATGCAGGGTGAAGATAGTAACTCTAAGATGGCAGATGTAGAAATTGTGCAGGATATGTAACACCTTCGGTTAGATAAGACAAATCCTCCTGTAGGTTCATCCCATTTAACTGAGAGTGTTAACAGTTTTTAGAAAAAGTGAATTTTTTTTAATAAATACGTGGCAGATCAGCGGAAGTAATATTGTATATATCATATAGTCATTCACAAACTGTAAATAATTGTACTCTTAACAGAATGGGGCACGCAGGCACCCTTAAATATTATACAGTCATCCGGTGTCTGATTATAAATACTCTATCCTTAATGATTATTCTCAATGGGTTCAGCGTATTGCTGATCTTCACACTCGGGTTCTTGAGTTTCTAATTCCTCTGAAAAATGTTCAACAGTAAGGGTGAGTATAACCCAAGACCCTGATTGGTTCATCCGATGCAGACATAATCCAGTTAACATACAATGTCACATAGATCATACATTTAGCATATTTATAACAATCAAGCATGTTGTCATCATATAATCGTATATTTAGCATGTTCACAATTATAACAATCAAGCATATTGCCATGAAATAAATCATATAACATATTCATAATTATAACAATCAGATATGCTGTAATGAATGCATGAATTCGGATTTATTATGATTTATCTTTGGTTAAGTCTCATGATGCATGTGGGCCCAATAAATCAATCCATCATCATCCTTTCATACTTTGGATTCCATCCTGCTCAAGTTATTTCTTGGGCACAACGTTTCCATTCTAGAGCGATCGGAGCTCACCAAGTCCTCTTTCTTTTATCATATGGTACGAATGAACTCACAGGTTCTCATCATTATATATATCATTTCATCTTGGGACTTGGCTCTTCACGATCATAGATACATCCCGTCATTTAGTCGAAGTACACTAGAATTACATCGTCTTACCCGGCTATCAGGCGCGACTCTGATGCCATTGGGTTGCCGTTCCAGTTGTACTCCCAAGATTCTTCTACTGAGATCGAACGTGAATGTCCTCCAGCGTACCAGGTGTATGCTCTAGTTTTTCTTCTTCAAAACACATTTTCATGATGCGAAATGCATTATTCTTATCATTAGATCCCTGGGTATCTTATGTGTTTCCAGTCTCATCATATCATTTAATCCTTGTAAGATATTCGTTTATTAATTCTTTTAGAAATATATCTATCATATATATATATTCTTTCATAAAGAGTAAAATAATATATATATCCTTTAAGTATTTATGCATAATTTATATGTTAACAATGTATAATAATAAATAAACTAATAATAATGATAACAATACTAATTTTGACAATAAATAGAATAAGAATGATAATTATAACTTACTAATAACTTAAAAAGTAGTAAAGATTAGTTTCCAATTAAAAATTCAAGTGAAAAACACTAAAAATAGAGTTTTCCGAGTGGAACAGAGGTAAATCTGAGTGAACTGAGTATGATTCCGAGTGGAATCATACAGAGAAGGGTTCTCCAAGCGTTCTGGCTAAAAATCCGAGTGAAATGAGACTGGAAAAGCTGTTTTCCGACTGAAATAAGTTTGGATCCGAGTGAAATAAAGTGGAATGCTGTTTTCCGACTGGGATAGCTTGAATCCGAGTGAAAAATAAGTTTTCCGCATGAGATAGCTATGAATCCGAAGTGAAATAAACTGAGCAAAATTTTCTAACTGAAATCAATAAGTAATCCGAGTGAAACAGAAGCTGAAAAATAAATTTCTTAACTAAATATCTTGAATTCTGAGTGAAACAAATTTCTGAGTGAATTAAAATATAAATCCGTGTGAGGTTAGTAGGGAAAATGGTTTCCTGAGTAGCATTGCTTGTAAATCCGAATGAAAATCATTCTGCTGACTGGAATACCTTCGAATAAAGTAAATCCGAGTGAAATAATTCCTGATTCCGAGTGGAATCAGGTTGATACAAGTTTTCTGAGTGAAATTGACTACTTATTCTGAGTGAAATTAAATTAAAAGGAATTCTCCGAGTGAAAATAACTGTTTGCTGAGTAAAATGAATTATTTTCCGAGTAAAATCACTGAACGGGTTTTCTGAGTGAGAATAAAATGATTTCTGAGTGGAATAAGGTGTTTTCCGAGTGAAATCAACTGGAAAAGGTTTTTTTGAGTTAAGCTACTTAAATTCTGAGTGAAAATGAGTTCCTGAGTGAACTCAAGTATGATTCTGAGTGGAATCAGTAGGAAAAGAGTTTCTGAGTAAAAATAAAATAAGTTCCGAGTGAAACATGAGTTTACCAAGTGAAATTAGTTGAAAAGAGTTCTGTCTGAATGAAATAAAACAAATCCGAGTTGAATAACTGCTTGCTGAGTAAAATAAAGTGTTTTCCGAGTGAAATAGAACTGGGAAGCTACTAACTATATTTTTCTGAGTGAAATTAAGTCAAATTCCGAGTGAAATAATTTAAGAAATAGATTTCCGAGTAAATAAGACTTGGGAGATGCTGTCCGAGAGGATAAGAAGTGTTTTCCGAGTGAAATATAGTATTTTCCGAGTGAAATATGTTATATCCGAATGAAAATGAGTTGGTAATTAAAGAATCCGATTGAAATGATACCAAAACCGATCAGATTGGCCTAAAACAGAACCTGTTATCATTAAACTCATAGTTTTTCACTGGAAATCACACGGTACCCATGATTCTTAGCATTTTCAGTCTAATAAGTACATGTCATATCACAATTCATCACTCGGTAACAGATATATATATATATATACATGCATATACAGATATCAATATAAAGCATTTAATTCATACACACTGAATCTGTCCTCCACTCGGTTTTCCCACAAGGCACCCAAGAATATACCCCCTTACCTCAATGAAGTTCCTGGAGGAGAAGAAAGAGGCTTCCTTCACTGTCCTGCTTCGAATCCGAGTGAAACAGAGGGGATAGGAGTGGGAAAGAACTTGCTGGGAAAGAGAGTGATGAAGAGTGTTTGGGTCGTGTGTGTGGTGTGAGTTCTGAGGACCTTGAGCTCGTTTAAATAGGGAGGAAGTGAGTGGGAAGACAAGTGGGAGACATCGGTTGGAGAATTAGGTGGAATAATGGAGCCTTTTGACTCCTTTTACAGTCAGCTTTGCATTTGATTGGAATAAAATATATAAAGTTATTGTAATAGAGGCAACTTTCTCCTTTGATTGGTTCGTTGTGCCAATCATTCTTGGCTTTATATGATTAAGTGGGCTGACCACTATCTGAAGTGGAATTAAAAAGATATTCAGTGCTGGCAAGGTCGGTATCACATGTGAGGGCGGTATTGGGTGTGTGAGGGCGGAGTGCAATGTGAGGCGGTATTGAGTGAGAAGTAGGATTAAGGACACCGTCTGTGTAAATTGGGCGGTGTTGTGATGAACATCGGCTCAGAGTTGTCCGGTGTGAACTCCTGCTCTAAGGACGACCTAATTTAGCCAACTGGTGTGGAGTGTTGACATCGGATCGCTTAGGCAAAATCCGATTCGCTTGAGCGAATCCGCCCTTCATGGCTCGGAATTCTTCCAAAACTGACTCAACACTTGCTTTCTCACTCGGTAATGGTTCAGCCTCCCTATATTTCTCTCAGAATGGTTCCTTCTACCATTTCCACTCGGTTCTCTAAGTAATTACATAAGAAACCGTTCGGAATACTTCCATAACACGTTCCACTCGGTAAGAAGCATCAAATCAACATAAACTTGAGTGTTTAAGCTTTCTTTCACTCGGAATACTTCAATCAGAGCAGTTTTCTTCGGAAAAGAAGTACTTGGCAAGTTTTGACTCGGAAACGAGTCATTCTAGGGTGTTTTGACTCGGAATTTCATCCAGAAGGTGTTCTCTTGAACACACTTCACTCAGAATTGCATCTCAGTCAGGATTCCACTCGGTGGTAGTCCCTTCAGTCATGTTTTACTCAGAAAACATGACACTGGCTCGGAATTCCATCCTCCACTCGGAATTCCTGATCCTTCACTCGGAATTCTTCTCTGTCACTCGGAACAGAGCCCTTTTCACTCGGTTTTTGCATAATTTCACTAATATTCCATATAAATTCTATTATTAAGTGCAAAAATGACATTTTTGAGGTACTTCAGACCATCAACAAGGTATATATTGACTTATTCTTGCTTACAAACCCTCCATAATTAAAATTTACAAGGATAAAATTGGTTCTAAAAACAGGGATGTTACAGGATATGCAAAAACAGGCTAAAAGTAAGAAAGGAAAGTTAATGGGGAAAGGAAAGTTAAAAGGGAAAGGAAAGATGAAAGGGAAAGGAAAGTTGAAGGGGAAAAAAGGTGAGAAAGGGAAAGGAAAGATGAAGGATACAAATGAAGGTGGAAGTAAGAAGAGGAAACCACAAGGGAGGAGAAGGTCAGCTGTTCCTACTATCTTTGACATTGATATAGGGGGTGATAGTGAGGATGAAGTTAACCACCTGGGAGGAGATGATTGTGAGAGTCAAGACACATGGATTTCTGAAGAGTTAAGGACTCCTGCATGTTTAGAAGATGAGGGTGATGGCAGAGAGGTTTATCCTTAATTCAATGAAACAGTTGTTGTTCAAGTGGCCTCAATACTCAAGAGGGGGGGGTGAATTGAGTTATAAAACTTTTTGCTTGGAATACCTTTAAAAAATCATTTCTATAACCAAGTTTATGAGATTATGCAAGTGAAAGCAAGTAACAATGATATGCAATGCACTACAAGAGGTAAGTAATGCTGAGGTAATTTAGCAAACACTTGGTGTGCAATGTCTAAGGTATAGCAAATTAAACAAGTTCAAGTGTGTTCTTCTCAACCAAACAATATCAATCAACAAATATGCAATGTATGGAAGTAAAAGAGTAAGGAAGAGAAGCTTGCAAACCGATGTAACGAGTTCCACCCAATCCGGTGTACGTCTCGCCTCTAAGCAACCCACTTAGAGGATTTTCCACTATTGTAGACTAGAGATACAACTTTGAGCAATTGCGGCTTCCTAGTGTCCCACACTCAAGAACCCAATCCTCACAAGTATAAGGGCAACCCACCCAATCTCTCAATCTCACAATATCCCAAAGGTTGAGTCCACAACCTTTGTAACCACTCAATCCTAGAGTGAACAACCACTCAACTTAGAGTGAATAACTTGTGTGTTTGGAGTTTGTGTTTACAATCAATATACTCTCTTAATAGAGCAGATATACAAGTGAAAAGCTCTCCAAATTTCTAACTCTCAAGATGAGAGGATATACAAGTGAAAGTATAATATGCAAGAAATAGGCTTACAAAGCACAAAAATTAGAGCTAAGGATTCGTTGCTTCTTGATTCTTGTTGGGGTTCTGTGTGCTTGTGTTCTTCTTGCTTTTATAGAGCCAAGATAGCTGTTGAGGAGTCCCCTAGCCGTTGCAAGATGATGGCTCTGCGTATAGTGGGATTTGAGTGCTTGTTTTCCACTTAAGTCTGTCTATTTAGTGGTGTTTCCCACTATGTGAATCGATTCGTAGATCCTTGAATCGATTCAGAGTATTCTGTTCTATGCATTTTGAAGTTCCAGAGTCGAATGAATCGATTCGAGCTTTGTTTGAATCGATTCAGAGCATTCTGTTTTGGGTTCTTGGTCTGTCAGCATCGTGTGAATCGATTCAGGGTCCTTGTGAATCGATTCAGGACATACTGTTTGCAATCTTAGTGACTTCCAGGGCTGTGAATCGATTCAGGGTCATGGTGAATCGATTCAACCCATTCTGTTTCTCATTTTTATGACCTCCAGGGCTGTGAATCGATTCACTCGTGCTTGAATCGATTCAGGCTCTTCATTTTGACATTTTCTCATGCCTGTTGGTCATCCATTTGAATCTAATGATGCATGGTTGCTTTCCTTTTGTTTGATTCATTGGTTTCTTCATCTCTTGAACCTTTGTGAGATCATTTTCCTCTTTTATATGAAATCTCTAATTGTTTTTGATTTGAAGACTTCCCATTGCTTGTTTCCATTGTCATTATCAAAACCTGTTATCACATGCAAATACATTCTCCCCCTTTTTGATGATGACAACCAATGGCCATCTCTTGGGGTGTTTATTAGCCAATAACAAGTTATGAAAACTAATGTCTCTGTTTTAAGCAATTATTTCTTTTAAGAAAGTAGGTCTCCCCCTTTGTTTTTCAATAAAACCATCAAATGATCTCAAGCGTTGAAATAATGTCACACCTGTATCACATTCATATATATGTATCATATTCGCATATATCGCACATAAATATATCATATCGCACATGTATCGCACGTGTAGCTCTCTATCTCTCCATCTCTCCCCCTTTGTCATTATCAAAAACAAAAGTTGGAAGTACGTAGTAAATCGAGTAGTAATCACAGGCAAATGCAATTGAGATAAACCAAAATAATTAACCAAACGAGATAATTGTTCAACCGACATAGCAAAGTAAGAAACTAAGACGAGATAGTTGTGCAAATAATTGACCAAAACAGAAACCAAAGTAAACAACCAAGTCTGAATGTGAAAAATAAAAGGAATAATGAAAAGTAAAGATCAGTCATGGATGTGGGAAGTGAATGCTGGATATCTGGGTGGCAAGCTCCATGTATCGCTCTTCCATGTTTGCTTCAATCCTGTCCAGTCGAGTGTGGATGTTTGCTTCCATGGAGTTGAGGCGCTGGTCCAGGTGAGCAGTGAGTCTTGTGAAAAGATCATCAGTAGCAGCGGGTGGAGGAGGAGGAGGAGGAGGAGCGTCATCTTCAACTTCATGTCGGGGACGCCTAAGAAATTGCCACCTGCCTTGGTATTCCACAATATTCATCTTAGTGAGATGAGATTTGCCAATAGGTGCTTTGGGACCGACCACTTCCTTGATCTCATTTTTCAAGTCCACTTTAAAATGGTGGAGCAATTTGGTAATGAGTATGGCATATGGAAGATGGGCGAGGCTTTGGGCTTCAACCATGTGATGCCTAACCAAGTCAATCCAATTTATGTCTTTCTCATTGACAATTGCCCAGAGCAGCAAGATTTGGGCCTCATTTAGCCTTGCATAATTTCCACCGGAGGGGAGGAGAATTTTGACAAGGACAAAGTGCAAGAGGCGGTGATGGAGACTTAAGGTGCCAACCGTGCTCGAGGGACCTGCAAGATTAAAGAAAGCTCTTGCCTCCAACGGATTATAATTCCATGCAAGAGGAGGTTCTTTGCCATGGAAGGAAGCGTTGCTAAGAGGGAGTAAGCCAACTTGATTCATTACCTCATTATCAAGAATGATAGTCTTACCTTTCACTCGGGCAATATAGCGAGCATCTTGAAGGCGTAAAGTGGAGTAGAATACACAAATGAGTTCGGGGTAGATTGCTACTTCCTCAAGAGCCATGAAGCCAACTAGCTCTTGTTGATGTAAGGTGGTGAGTAGAGGAAGTCCAGATGCTTCAAAGAATGGGAGATCAAGCCAATGGGGAGAAATGAGATGTTTTTCAGAGAATGAAGATTGGTACCTTTCAAGATCCTTTTGGGTAGTGAATAATCTAGATAAATCAGAGTGTTGAGGCATGGAGGCTGCAGCGGTGTTTGCACGTTGTTTCTTGCGAGGTTGAGAGGAGGAAGCCATGGAAGATGAAGGATTTGAGTGGAAGGTTTGGAGAAGAAGTTGAAGAGATTAGAAGTTGAGAAGTTTGAGAAGAGAGAGTGGGAGATAGTGGAAGAGTTAAATGAGGGAGTGTGTGAATTTATCAGCGTGAATATGCAGTAACTGACGCGTGAATCGATTCGAGGAATGCTGTGAATCGATTCGAACGTTACTGATTTGAGAGAAATGAAAGGATCAGACACGTGAATCGATTCGAGTATGCTGTGAATCGATTCGAACCTCTCTGTTTGAGGGAATATGGACCATCAGGTGTTTGAATCGATTCAAGGGGAGTGTGAATCGATTCGAACGATACTGTTTTGAGGATTTTTGAACCAACAGGTCTGTGAATCGATTCGAGGGGGTGCTGAATCGATTCGAAGGGTTGTTTCACTCAAAATTCATTTCTTTCCATTCCAATATATTCAAGGCATGAGGAATTCCATATAGGATCATTAAATCTCCATTTCCATGGGGTTCTTTTGCATTAATCACTAGTAAAGGTGTCATGCAACCAATACACAAGATGAAGTGATCACTTAAACACAATTTGTCATATCAAGAATACCCAATTCTCTTCTAATGTAAATAAATTGCTCTCTAGCCAAGGGTTTTGTGAAAATATCTGCTAGTTGCCTAGAGGTTTCAACATGTTCAAGCACACAATCCCCTTTTAACACATGATCTCTAATAAAGTGATGCCTAATCTCAATGTGTTTGGTCCTAGAGTGCATTACTGGATTTTTCGAGATATTAATGGCACTAGTGTTATCACATTTAATGGGGACTTTATTCATGGTAATACCAAAATCAAGAAGTTGTTGTCTCATCCAAAGAATTTGAGCACAACAACTACCAGCTGCTACATATTCTGCCTCAGCTGTTGACAATGCAACACTTGCTTGTTTCTTGCTATGCCAAGAAACAAGAGAACTACCAAGCAAATGGCATGTACCACTAGTACTTTTTCTATCAAGCTTACACCCCGCAAAGTCGGAATCAGAATATCCTAAAAGATTACATTCAACACCTTTGGGATACCATAAACCAACGTTTTGAGTACCCACAAGATATTTCAAAATTCTTTTTACGGCAGTTAAATGTGATTTTTTAGGACATGCTTGATATCTAGCACACATGCATACCGCAAACATAATATCAGGTCTACTCGCAGTTAAATAAAGTAAGGATCCAATCATACCTCGATATTTGGTGATTTCAATGTCCTTACCCTTTTCGTCTTTGTCTAGATAGCAAGATGTGCTCATGGGTGTTGCTATCTCGTTTGCCTTGTCCATTCCAAACCTTTTAAGTAGTTCCTTACAGTATTTAGTTTGGCTAATGAACGTTCCATCAATGGCTTGTTTTATTTGTAGTCCAAGGAAAAAGGTGAGTTCTCCCATCAAGGACATTTCAAACTCATTCTGCATAATCTTGGCAAATTCTTGACAAAGATTTTCATTAGTAGCACCAAATATTATGTCATCTACATAAATTTGTACCAAGAGGATGTCATTGTGTTTGCGTTTTATAAACAATGTAGTATCAACCTTTCCTCTTTCAAAGTTGTGTTCTAAAAGGAATTTGCTTAGTCTTTCATACCAAGCTCTTGGAGCTTGTTTCAAACCATATAAAGCTTTTCTCAATTTGAAGACATGATTTGGAAATTTATAATTTTCAAAACCGGGAGGTTGATCTACATAAACTTCTTCTTGAATGTAGCCGTTTAAGAACGCACTTTTGACATCCATTTGATACAGTTTGAAATCCATACAACATGCAAAAGCTAGCAATAATCTAATGGCTTCTAACCTAGCTACGGGAGCATATGTTTCTTCATAGTCTATTCCTTCTTCTTGGTTGTATCCCTTTGCAACTAGTCTAGCTTTGTTTCTAGTTATTATACCATTTTCATCTAGCTTATTCCTAAAAACCCATTTGGTGCCTATTATTGGATGATCATTGGGTCTTGGCACAAGTTCCCAAACTTCATTTCTTTCAAATTGGTTTAACTCTTCTTGCATGGCCAACATCCAATGTTCATCAATAATGGCTTCATCAATATTTTTGGGTTCTATTTGGGATACAAAAGCTAGGTGATTACAAGTATTTCTAATAGCATTTCTAGTACTTACACCTTGAGTCATTTCACCTATGACTTTATCTAAGGGATGATCCTTCAAGGTTACCCATTCTTGTTGTCTCTCAAGTTGTGCTGCACCTTCATCATTATTGACTTCTTCTTCTTTGTCTTGCAAGTTCATTTCTTGAAAAGTACCTACAAGATCATCAACATCTTCCTTTCTCGGAGGGTTATGGCTATTTTCATCAAATTTGACATGAATAGATTCCTCAATGGTATTTGTTTGTTTGTTGAAAATTCTATAAGATTTACTTGATTGAGAATATCCTAGGAATATTGCCTCATCAGATTTTGCATCAAACTTTCCTAGATTATCCTTTCCATTGTTGAGCACAAAACATTTACATCCAAAAATATGAAAGTATGCAATGTTGGGTTTTCTACCCTTGTAAAGCTCATAGGGGGTTTTCTTTAAAATAGGCCTTATCAAACATCTATTCATAACATAGCACGCGGTGTTTACCGCATCGGCCTAAAAATGTTTTGCAATATTGTTTTCATTTAGCATGGTTCTAGCAAGCTCCACTAACGATCTATTCTTTCTTTCAACTACTCCATTTTGTTGTGGAGTTCTAGGAGCTGAAAAGTTGTGATTAATACCATGTTTTTCGCAAAACTTTTCAAAAGATTGATTTTCAAATTCTCCCCCATGATCGGTTCTAATGGATGCTATTTTTGAGTTTTGCTCATTTTGGATAATCTTTGCAAGTTTCTTGAATGCATGATAAGCTTCATTTTTATGAGCAAGAAACAGTGTCCATGTATATCTTGAATAGTCATCTACTATTACTAGACCATAGTAATTACCTCCAAAGCTTTTGATTTTGGATGGTCCAAATAAGTCCATGTGCAAAAGTTGTAAAGGCCTTTGAGTAGAAACAATATTTTTGGATTGAAAAGATGCCTTTACTTGTTTTCCCTTTTGACATGCATCACAAAATCTATTTTCAAATTTAAGCTTTGGTAGACCAATTACTAAATCTTTAGAAACAAGTTTGTTCAAGTGGTCTACATGTATATGAGCTATTCTTCTATGCCATAGCCATGTTTCATCCTCTTTTGAAATGAAGCATTGTTCATCATTTGTAGACAAACTATCCATATCAATCATGTAAATATTATCAATTCTTTGGCCTACAAACTTGATTTCCTTATTAGTCTTATGCTCAATTATGCAACAATTTGATTCAAATAAAACTCTATATCCTTTGTCACATAATTGACTTATACTAAGTAAATTATGTTTGAGGCCTTCAACATACAATACATCACTTATGGAGGTGGAAGAGTTCTTACCAATATTTCCAATGCCTAGGATTCTTCCCTTAGTGTTGTCTCCATAGGTGACGCTTCCTTTTCGTTTGGGAGTGAATGATGTAAATTTGGTTATATCTCCCGTCATATGCTTCGAACACCCGCTATCCAAGTACCAATGGGTGTTGCTTGCCTTGAAGCATACCTGCAAAACAAAATCATTTTAGAGAACTAGGTACCCATTTTATGTTGGGTCCTTTAAGGTTAGCTTGTGGGAACGTTCCTTTGGGAACCCACACCTTTCTTAAGACCTTTGGTCCTAGTTTCCTAACACTACACTTATATGCACTATGTCCTTTGGTACCACAATGATTGCATTTCATAAAAGGTGAGGAGGATTTGCTTGGTGGTGCAAAGAAGTTTTTGTAGTGCTTCTCCATTTTATGATTACTATGTTCTTGGTCATATCCTAGACCGGTTTTACTAAACATGCATTTTTGTTGCCCAAGTAGGATATTCAAATTATCTCTTCCATTAGTGAATTTCTCTAGTGTCCTATTTAGGTCTTCAACCTTGGTTTCTAACACAATGCACTTCTTTGCAAAATCACAAGGTTTATCCCTAGAGCATGTTTGAATTTTCTCTAGTTCTTCTTTTAAGCTCTCATTTTCTTTACATACTTCCATGAGATGCAATTCAAGAGTATCACTAGTTTTCCTAGATGCTTTGAGTTTACTAGAGATTTTTGTAAACTTATCATATAATTCCTCAAATGCATCTAACAACTCATTTTTATCTAAGTCAAGAAGATTTACCTCATTTTCTTCTTCTTGATGATTTGCCATTAAGCAAAGATTGGCTTGCTCATCTTCCGAGTCGTCGGAGCTACTCACATCGTTCTCATCCCAAGCAATATAGGCTCTTCTTCTTCTTTGTTTGTCCTTGCCCTTCTTTTTGAGGTTTGGACAATCGGCTTTGAAGTGCCCTTCCTTGCCACATTCAAAACAGCTTGGTGAAGATGAAGTTTCATTAGAGGTAGATTTCTTACCTTGGGGCTTAAAGTTCTTTTGGAACTTTTTGTTCTTCATGAATCTTCCAAATCTTTTTACGAACAGCCCAAACTCTTCTTCTTCATCTAAGTCACTGCATGATTCTTCCTCCTGCATGGAGGTGGCTTTGAGGGCTAGCCCTTTCTTCTTGGTGGATTTCTCCTCTTCCTCGGCTAGCTTCAATGCTTTAAGTTCTTGCTCTTGTTCTTGCAATTTTCCAAAGAGTGTTGCAAGAGACATTTCATTGATGCTAGGAGATTGTTTTATTGCTGTGACAAGAGGTTGCCATTCCCTGCTGAGACTTTTCAAAATTTTGTGCACAAGCTCTTTGTTAGTGTACACTTTGCCAAGAGTAATAAGATGGTTAATAATAAGTGTAAACCTTTTCTGCATATCTACAATAGATTCTCCTGAATTTATCCTAAAGCATTCATATTGGCTAGTAAGAGTACTAATCTTTGAGTCCTTTACATCATTAGTACCTTCATGGGTTACTTGAAGAGTATCCCACATTTCTTTAGCAGTTTGGCATGTCATTATTCTGAAAAATTCATCTTGTCCTAAAGACATGGTGATGAGATTTTTGGCCTTGTAGCCATATTGGACTTTCTTTTCTTCCTCGCTTATCCAATCATCTATAGGTTTTTCAACATTCTTGCTATCTATAGTATGCATCGGTATATAGGGACCATTTTCAATGGTATTCCATATTCTCAAGTCAATTGATTGAATGAAGATTTTCATTCTTTCTTTCCAAAATGCATACCCTTCCCCATTGAAAGCGGGAGGTCTATTTATCGCACCACCCTTGGGAAAAACATTTTGAGAACTTGAGGCCATTTAATCTCTTGAAGCTGTTAAGTTTGATCTACCAAGAGTCAAGCTCTGATACCACTTGTTGTTCAAGTGGCCTCAATACTCAAGAGGGGGGGGGGTGAATTGAGTTATAAAACTTTTTGCTTGGAATACCTTTAAAAAATTATTTCTATAACCAAGTTTATGAGATTATGCAAGTGAAAGCAAGTAACAATGATATGCAATGCACTACAAGAGGTAAGTAATGCTGAGGTAATTTAGCAAACACTTGGTGTGCAATGTCTAAGGTATAGCAAATTAAACAAGTTCAAGTGTGTTCTTCTCAACCAAACAATATCAATCAACAAATATGCAATGTATGGAAGTAAAAGAGTAAGGAAGAGAAGCTTGCAAACCGATGTAACGAGTTCCACCCAATCCGGTGTACGTCTCGCCTCTAAGCAACCCACTTAGAGGATTTTCCACTATTGTAGACTAGAGATACAACTTTGAGCAATTGCGGCTTCCTAGTGTCCCACACTCAAGAACCCAATCCTCACAAGTATAAGGGCAACCCACCCAATCTCTCAATCTCACAATATCCCAAAGGTTGAGTCCACAACCTTTGTAACCACTCAATCCTAGAGTGAACAACCACTCAACTTAGAGTGAATAACTTGTGTGTTTGGAGTTTGTGTTTACAATCAATATACTCTCTTAATAGAGCAGATATACAAGTGAAAAGCTCTCCAAATTTCTAACTCTCAAGATGAGAGGATATACAAGTGAAAGTATAATATGCAAGAAATAGGCTTACAAAGCACAAAAATTAGAGCTAAGGATTCGTTGCTTCTTGATTCTTGTTGGGGTTCTGTGTGCTTGTGTTCTTCTTGCTTTTATAGAGCCAAGATAGCTGTTGAGGAGTCCCCTAGCCGTTGCAAGATGATGGCTCTGCGTATAGTGGGATTTGAGTGCTTGTTTTCCACTTAAGTCTGTCTATTTAGTGGTGTTTCCCACTATGTGAATCGATTCGTAGATCCTTGAATCGATTCAGAGTATTCTGTTCTATGCATTTTGAAGTTCCAGAGTCGAATGAATCGATTCGAGCTTTGTTTGAATCGATTCAGAGCATTCTGTTTTGGGTTCTTGGTCTGTCAGCATCGTGTGAATCGATTCAGGGTCCTTGTGAATCGATTCAGGACATACTGTTTGCAATCTTAGTGACTTCCAGGGCTGTGAATCGATTCAGGGTCATGGTGAATCGATTCAACCCATTCTGTTTCTCATTTTTATGACCTCCAGGGCTGTGAATCGATTCACTCGTGCTTGAATCGATTCAGGCTCTTCATTTTGACATTTTCTCATGCCTGTTGGTCATCCATTTGAATCTAATGATGCATGGTTGCTTTCCTTTTGTTTGATTCATTGGTTTCTTCATCTCTTGAACCTTTGTGAGATCATTTTCCTCTTTTATATGAAATCTCTAATTGTTTTTGATTTGAAGACTTCCCATTGCTTGTTTCCATTGTCATTATCAAAACCTGTTATCACATGCAAATACAACAGTCACATTTGGCAATATAAGGTTGGAGTGTGAGATGGAATTTCCATCACTTGAGGTGTTTAAACAGGCTGTGAAAGACTACACTGTACAGGCAGGGAGGGAAATTAAATGGGTGAAAAATGATAAGGTGAGAGTAAGGGCAAGGTGCAAAGTGAATAATTGTGAGTGGGAAGTCTTTTGTAGTCTAGACCCTATCAGGAAATCATTCCAGATCAAGACATTTAATGATCATCATTCATGTGCTAGGGTGTTCAAGAACTCAGTGTGTGATCAACAATGGGTTATAGGCAAGCTTGTGAACTTCATGAGGCGGCATCAAAATGTTAAGCACTCTGAGGTTTATGATCTTTTTAGAGAAAAGTACAAGGTAAAGTTGGAGGACAAAATGATCTACAGATCAATGAAAAGGTCCAGAGAAGTAATTGAGGGTTGTGAAAAAGAAGAATTTGCTATGTTATAGGACTACTGTGTAGAGATGCTAAAGAGGAATCCTGGCTCCACTGTGAAGATGGAATGCCAACCTCAACCAGAAGGTCCACCCATTTTTGAAAGGTTGTACATATGTTTGAAGGGATGTAGAGATGGGTTTATAGCCTGTCAAAGACCTTTGGTGGGATTGGATGGGTGTTTCCTCAAAGGTTACTACAGGGGTCAGCTTTTAGTTGCTGTGGGTCAGGATGCCAACAACCATATATGGCCTATAGCATATGGTGTGTGTCAGGTGGAGAATAAGGACAATTGGACATGGTTTCTGGGACTGCTCCATGCAGATATTGGTGATTATAAAGAAAGAAATCTTACCTTCATGAGTGATATGCAAAAGGTATTTGCACTAATTTTTTTTATGGTTTAGGTATCATATTAATTAGTTTCTGATCATGTTACTTACTTTACAGGGGCTTATCCCAGTACTTCAAGAGGTCATGCCTGGTGTGCCACATAGGTTTTGTGTGTGGCACTTATGGCAGAATTTCTCAAAGCAATGGAAAGGAGCAGAGCTGAGGTCCCTTTTATGGCAGGCTGCAAGATCAACTACCTCCACCCAATTTCAAGGAAACATGGTAAAGATAAGACAGATTAACCAAGAAGCTTGGACATATCTGTCAAGGTTCCCAAAGGAATCCTGGAACAAGGCCTTCTTTGATGAGAATTGTAAGGTGGATAGCATAACAAACAATAATTGTGAGGTATTGAACTCCAAATTGGTGCATGCTAGAGGCAAACCTATTGTGACAATGCTTGAAGAAGTAAGGACATACATTATGGTCACAATACGCAACCACAAGGTAAAGTTGATAGGACATGTGGGGTAGCTACCACCAATTTAGCAAAGTAGGTTGGAGAAAGAAAAAGTTACAAGTAACAATTGGAATGTAATGTGGACAGGTAGCTTAAGCAGTTTTTTCATTTGGCTTTTTGATTAAATTGAATTTTCATTTGTTATTTAAATTAGAATTTCAATTGATTTTTGAATGACTACAAATAGGTGATGGAGGGATTGAAAAATATGAGGTAAGCTGTTACCCTGCAAGGGTAGCAGTAAATCTTGGGACCCAGGAATGTACATGTAGGATGTGGCAGTTGACAGGAATGTGATTTCATTTGGCTTTAACTAATTTTGCTTCATGCAACTAACAACCCATTTTTTGGCCTATAGGGATGCCCTGCAGACATGCTTGTGCAGCCATAGCTGAGAAAGGAGAACAAGAAGAAGACCATTGCCATGTTGGTCTAACAATGGCTGCCTGGACTGCAACATATGAGCATCATGTTGAGTCAGTCCCTGGCTTAGAGTTCTGGGAGAAGACAGGGTATATCCCACCAATACCTCCTTCCATCACAAATACAGTTGGCAGGCCCAAAACACAGAGATGAAAGGTAGGTGAGACCAGTAGACAGACTGCTGCCAAAGGCAAGGACAAAAAAGGGAAACAAGCTGAAAAAACAAAAACCATTAAGATGAAGAGAAAAAATCAGCCAAGCAAATGTCGAGAATGTCATGAAATTGGACACAATAGGGCATCCTGCCCTGTGGCTAAAAAGAAAAGACGTATCGACCAAGTTTCAGTAGAATCAACCAACCAACCTCCTCCTCCTCCTCCTCCTCTTACTCAAGATGTCATTGATACCACCTCTTCACAACCAATGTCTCAGGCAGAGGTCACAACCTTTGTTAGAAGAAGTCCAAGATTGGCAACCCCCACCAAAACTGCAGCATCACCAAGCCCCACCCGATATAATCTTAGGGGTAACAAATGATTATTTTTGTTGCATATTAATTAGTTTGGCTAGTAACCAGGCATGTTGGTTACAACAGGTTGTGTTTTGGTGAATTCTCTAGGCTAGGAATACTTATGACACTCAATGACAATTTATGTGCATGCTCTAACTTTTGGACATGTTTAATTTAATTTTTACAATAAAGGTCAATTATGCATGTCATATGGTGAATGATCCCTTTGAATGTCACATGGAAGGACTGAACCTGAATGAATATGGAAAAGGATTGTATGATGTGCACATAATGATTGTATAATAGCAGGGTTGGAAAGTATGGGAGGCAGGGTTATCCTTGACGGATACACAAATGATGACAATAACAGTATCATGTTTCTTTCGAAAATTCTTTTTTTAATCTATAAATGTTGACGTGTTATACAATGGGAAACAATGTTGGAGAAGGAAATAAAACTGTAATTTTCATAACATCAACCTGTTCATTCATACAACTATACATATGCTAAACCATTTGAATAGTTTAACTCAGTCTATGCAGAAAAATCCACCATACGTATTGCATATTCCTAATCCCTAAACAATTACATTACACCATACATCAAAAGCCTAAACCCCCATCACCTGATTCTACACCATACATCTTCAACAACATCAACATAATCCCCATAACAGAAAATAATATAAAAAACTTTAAGCCATCAAAATCATCTTTAGTTGCCCGACTTCAGTCTGCCTTTCCATGCGTAATTTCTTCACGACCGACTGCATATGCATCTGCCAATCACCCACTCTATCTTGCATAGCATGAGTCATGCCTTCACAGACCTCCCTACGAACATCATTTCTAAGTCTGGCCATAACCTCCTCCATCTCTACCAGATTCGTCATGACACTCTTCCTCCATTCTTCATCATGAGCTACTAAGTCCCCATCCACCACCCAGGCAATGAAATCACACTGTGAACCTCAGAGTTGAGAACATGTCCAGAACTCGCGATTTGGATTGTCCGCCATTTGGGACACGCGCAACATTAGTGGGTCTCCACACCGACATCGACGATGTGACATTTCCAAGCTTCAGAGACGGGGTCGACGCTGACTGGAGGCTGAGGATGATGTTGAGCGATTATGGTTTTGATTCACACCTTCCATTGACAGTGGGTATCAAAGGGAATTTCTCAAGGCAATCGCAAATGGATAGTGGGATGGGATGAGGTTTCAAACATAGGAGGGGGTAAGGTTTGGTGAATGGAATCTGAACGAAGGAGGGAATTTTGGTTTAGGGTTTCCATTTGCATAAAACGGCGTCGTTTGAACCCCTACGTGGCATGGCAGCTTGGATTTAAACGGCCACGTCACCAAAATTTGACGCCGTTGTAACGTGTATTGACGGTGGGGACCTCAGTGTCCGACGATGAAGAAGAAAGGGATTAACGAGGTCAATTTATAAAATGGAGGACCCAAGTGTCCGATAGTAAAAAACTTAGGAACCAAATAGGGGGTTTGGTCTATTTGTATTGGTATTCAAAAATGTCATTATAAGAAATGAAAAAATTAATAAATTGAATTATAAGAGAATATTATCTTTTAAGTTTTGAAAAATAAATTTTAACAAATCATAAAAAATATATTATCTAAAATAGTATCTTACATATGAGAGTAGGAGTAAAAAATGTGGTTCACAAAATTTTACATAGATAATCCTAACCAAAATTTTTTCAAATCACATTATTGTTACATAATTATTTAAAAAGTTATATAATTTTTTAAAAAATTCACATAACTAATATATTTTAATATACATAATTCTAATCTAAAAAAATATTTTTCATTCAGTTAGGTTTTATTTTTTAAAGGGTATAAAGAAATTTTTTTCCATTAAAAAAGCCTTGTTGGTGGTCAACAGAGAAGCTTTCAAGTTAAAAAAATAAAGAAATGAGTACCGTGAAAGAAGAGATTAAAAAAAAAAACTTTTAGTGATAAGATTGAGCTTTCATTAAAACACATTCATCATATTGGTCCTACAAATTTTTTAGGGTCATTTAAAAAAAAAATTGGGGTGTTTAAACTGTTACGATTATTATGAATAATTATGGATGTCCCCCCTAAAGTTTTGATATTTATAAATGTCCCCCTCTCACCTCCTATAAATACCCCCTTCACTCATTAATACAATACAACTTATTCTCTTCAATTTCATTACTCTCTCTTTACTCTCTTTTCTTCATCTTCAAATCTATTTTCTTCTCTAATTTTCTCTAATTTCATAACACGTTATCAGCACGAGGTTCTGACTAACTGAGATCTAAGGTAACATAGAATTTTAATTTCTTTTCATAATTTCATTTCAATTTATATTATATATATATATTATAATAAGTTCCCGAAGAACTTATATTCCACACATCCCAGCAGGATGTATAAAATATTAATAAGTTCCTGAAGAACTTATATTTCGAACATCCCTATAGGATTTAAAGGAATTCCCGAAGAATTCTTGAAAATATTTATTTATAGTTCTTGAAGAACTATAACAATTTAATAATAATAATAATAATAAATAAATATATAAATCATACATTTAAAATAATTATTGATTTCTCATGCAAATTATTGTTGCTCCACTCCACTGTAACTTCACAGATTGCTACATGATTAACTACTACATGCTTTTACATTTGTTTGATTTCCTGCTGCCTCACGTATACATGCTGTAGCTTCACATTTGCTTTTATATAATTATTCATTTATAACTTTGTTGTCATGTGTTGATAATTAAATATAATATATTTTATTATATGTAAGTGTTAATAAATAAAATATGCATTAATAAGGAATTGAACCCGGGTTAATATCTATGATAAGTTATCTCTCTACCACTAGACCACTAATATTTGATTGATATCTTTTGAAAATTTTAATTTTTCATTATCAGATTATTCATGTGAAATTTTATAATTTATTTTTTTAATAATAAAAAAATAACAATATTACTCTTTAATAAACAAAATAATAAAAAAATTATATAAAATAAATATCTGTAATTATTGTTGACTTGTTACTATTGTCATTACCATTATTATTAAATAATTATAGTTAATATATTTATTGAAGTATTATCTAATTTATTATTTGTAATTTCTTGTATAGAAATAACTATGTCAAATATTACCAACCTTGAGTTCGTGGCTCTTGACATATCTGGAAAAAACTATCTATCATGGACATTGGATGCTGAAATCCATTTAGATGCAAAAGGTCTCGGAGACACCATTAAAAATGAAAATCAGGCATCTAGTCAAGATAAAGCTAAAGCCATGATATTTTTACGCCACCATATCCATGAAGGGTTAAAAAATGAATACTTAACAGTTAAAGACCCTCTTGTTCTGTGGAATAATCTAAAAGAAAGATACGACCATCAAAAGGATATAATTCTTCCAAAAGTCCGTTATGAATGGATGCATTTACGATTTCAAGATTTTAAATCCGTAAATGAGTATAATTCTGCAATGTTTAGAATTACTTCGAGATTGAAATTATGTGGAGAACAAGTCACTGAAAGTGACATGTTAGAAAAGACATTCTCTACTTTTCATGCATCCAATTTGCTCCTGCAGCAGCAATATCGCCAAAAGGGCTTTATAAAATATTCTGAATTAATTACTTGTCTCCTTGTGGCTGAGCAAAATAATGAATTGCTTATGCAAAATCATGAATCCCGTCTAACTGGAACTGCTCCATTCCCAGAAGTGAATGTAGCAACGCAGGATCATAATACTCATGGTCGTGGTCGTGGCCGTAGCCGCGGTCGTGGACGAGGTAATGCTCGGAGACATGGTATTGGTCGTGGATATGGTTTTGGTCGTGGTCATGGTCAAAATGATAAGAGATCATCATTCACATGGAAAAATAAAGAACTTATGAAAAAAGGGACAGATGCTCAAAATAGCGAACAAACTAAAAACATCTGCTATCGTTGTGGTAGCAAAGGACACTGGTCTCGAGTTTGTCGCACACCAAAGTGTATTTGTATGTTGAAACAGGTTTTGATGAATGACAAACAAATTGAAGGATCAAGAAATCAAAAAGATGTTGTACAAGCAATTAATCATTGAGAATGATTCGAAACAAGAAATAACTTTTCAAAGTGTCAAGGAAAGATTAGTTCAAAAGAACCATGCAAGAAAGTATCAGGAATGGACCCAAAAGAAGCAGAACGCATCAAAACTTGAAGGGAACAAACCTAGGAATCGATTCAGCTCTATGGGAATCGATTCCCACATGAAAAATGAAAGAGGAATCGATTCAAGATACATAGGAATTGATTCATGCTACAAATTAAGTGAAGGAATCGATTCATTAACATTAGGAATTGATTCATGCTGCAAATTGAGTAAAGGAATCGATTCATCAAGCTTGGGAATCGATTCATGGTGGAAATTAGCTCAAGGAATCGATTCATATGCTGAAGGAATCGATTCATGCTACTAGGAATCGATTCTCTCTGCCAGGAATCGATTCATGGGTTGTTTTTTATGCAAAAATACACTGGAAAATCATTCAAACTTGCGCCGAATCATGGAAACTATCAATACGCGTTTTCAGAAACTCAAGACAGCTAATTCCTCTCTCGAAGATACAAACTGAATGGCAATTCCATTAATTGAGGCAGACAATTTCACTTCTCAAGTCAGGAAACATGGAATGTTGGGAGACTAACACTCTCGATGCATGAAATCAGGAATCGGTGGAATTAAAATTTTTGGCAGCACATACTCTGGAACTCCTATAAATAGAGAAGAAGGGAAGCAGCACAAACACACCTTCGCAGCATCAAATACTTGCCTTCATTCTTTCTTCTTACTCACTCTCTGTTTCTCTTAAATTTTGAAGTATTAACTTTTGAGAGTTATATTGTGAGAAAAATATTTTTGAGTGCTAAAAATTGCATATTCTCTTTGAGAGAAGAAAAGTATTTTTCAAAGTACTTAAAATTTGTATATCCACTCTACTGAGAGAGTTGCACTTGTAAAATCACATACACAAAATCTGAGATAGTTGTTGGGTTGGGATTCAACCTTGTAATTGAGAGATTGTGAGATTGGGTGGGTTGCCCTTTAGCTTGTGAGGATTAAGTTCTTGAGTGTGAAACACTAAGAGACTGTAATTGCTCAAGGCGTGTATCTCAAATTCTCAATAGTGGAAATCCTCTAAGTGGGTTACTTGGAGGCGAGACGTACACCAGTGGGTGGAACTCGTATATATCGGTTTGCAAATCTTCTCTTCCCTAATCTATTTAAATTTGTGTATTTAATTGCTTGCTTAATTTGTTACGCTTAATAACTTTGTTATTCAAACTTTATTATTATTCTCACTTAAGATTAAGTTTATCATCTTCTCTACATATATTTGTCAAAGAACCAATTTCACAAGCATTTCAAACAAAAATTTTTAATACTCAATTCACCCCCCCTCTTGAGTAATTGAGGCCACTTGGTTAACAAGTGGTATCAGAGCTTGACTCTTGGTAAATTAAGCTTAACAGCTTCAAGAGAACAAATGGCCTCAAATTCTTTAAACCTTTTTCCTGAGGGTGGAGCCACAAACCGACCTCCTGCTTTTAATGGGGAAGGATATGCTTTTTGGAAAGAAAGAATGAAAATTTTTGTTCAATCAATTGATCTAAGAATTTGGAATGCTATTGAAAATGGTCCTTTCATACCTATGCATATTGTTGATGATAAACAAATAGAAAAGCCCATGGATGATTGGACTAGTGATGAAGAAAAGAAAGTACAATATAATTATAAAGCCAAGAATCTAATCACTTTAGCCTTAGGTCCCGATGAATTTTTTAGAATAGTAACCTGTAAATCTGCCAAAGAAATGTGGGATACTCTTCAAATTACTCATGAAGGAACTAGTGATGTTAAGGATTCTAAAATTAGTACTTTAACTAGCCAATATGAAAGTTTTAGAATGAATTCTGGTGAAACAATCTTAGAACTTCAAAAAAGGTTTACCTTGATTATTAATCATCTTATTACTCTTGGAAAATCTTACACTAACAAAGAGCTTATCCATAAAGTTCTAAAAAGTCTTACCAGGGAATGGCAACCTCTTGTCACCGCTATCAAACAATCGCCAAACATAAATGATATGTCTCTTGCCACATTATTCGGTAAGCTTCAAGAACAAGAACAAGAATTAAAAGAGTTAAAAATAGCGGAAGAAGGAGAAAAGTCTTCCAAGAAGAAAGGGCTAGCTCTTAAGGCCACCTCTATTGAAGAAGACAAATTTGAAAGTGATCAAGAAGATGATGATGATGAGTTAGGCTTATTTGTGAGGCGATTTGGAAGGCTCATGAGAAACAAAAGATTCCAAAAGGGCTTCACCTCTAAAGGTAAGAAATTCGTTCCCAAAGAAAATAATAATTCCTTACCAACTTGTTTTGAATGTGGAAAGGAAGGACATTTCAAGGCGGACTGTCCAAATCTCAAAAAGAAAAATAAGGATCAGAAAGGAAAAAGGAGAGCATACATAGCATGGGATGACAACGAGGTGAGTAGCTCGGATGAATCGGAGAATGAAGAAGCAAACCTTTGTCTCATGGCTAATCACCAAGATGAAGAAGATGAGGTAAACTTTCATGACTTAGATAAAGAAGAATTACTTGATGCCCTTGAAGATTTATATGATAAATTTACAAAAGTCTCTAATAGGCTTAAATTGTCTAGAAAAACTAATGATACTCTAGAAATGCATCTCATGGAAGTTTGCAAAGAAAATGAATGTTTAAAAGAAGAATTAGAAAATGTCCAAGCATGCTCTAAAAGTAAACCTTGCGAATTTGCTAAGAAATGCATTGATCTAGAAAAGAAGGTCCTAGACTTAAACAAAACCGTAGAAAAATTCACTAATGGTAAGAATAATTTAGATGCACTTCTTGGAAAACAATGTTGCACGTTTAATAAAGCTGGATTAGGATATAATCAAGGATCACATGATTGCAAAAAGGAAAAGCATTACAAAAGTTTCTTTGTACCACCCAGTAAAACTTCATCACCTTTCATGGTATGTAATCACTGTGGTTTTAAAGGACATAATGCATCTAATTGTAAGGTTAGAAAACTAGGGCCAAAGGTTGTGAGAAAAGTATGGGTTCCTAAAGGAACATTACCTCAAACTAACCTACAAGGACCCAACATAAAATGGGTACCAAGTTCTCTAACTTAATATGTTTTGTAGGTATGCTTTAAAGCAAATAGCACCCATTGGTATTTGGATAGTGGGTGTTCAAAACACATGACAGGAGACAAAAGTAAGTTCATATCATTTACTCCACGAAATAAAGGATTCGTTACTTATGGAGATAACACGAAGGGTAGAATACTAGGAATTGGAAATGTTGGTAAAAATTCCTCCACCTCTATAAATGATGTCTTATATGTTGAAGGACTTAAACATAACCTGCTTAGCATAAGTCAATTATGTGATAAAGGCTATAAAATTATTTTTGAATCAAAAGGTTGCATAATTGAAAATAAGCTAAACAAGGAAACAAAATTCGTTGGTCAAAGAGTAGATAACATTTATATGATTAATCTAGATTGTCTTGCTTCAAATGATGTGCAATGCTTCATAACTAAAGAAGATGAATCATGGCTATGGCATAGAAGAATTGCTCACATTCATATAGACCATTTAAACAAACTTGTTTCAAAAGATTTAGTTATTGGTTTACCAAAATTAAAATTTGAAAATAAATTTTGTGACGCTTGTCAAAAGGGAAAACAAGTAAAGGCTTCTTTTCAAGCTAAAAATATTGTTTCAACAACTAGACCTTTACAACTTTTACATATGGATTTATTTGGACCTTCAAAAATCAAAAGTTTTGGTGGAAACTACTATGGTCTCGTGATTGTGGATGATTACTCTAGATATACATGGACATTATTTCTTACTCACAAAAATGAAGCATATCAAGCATTTAAGAAACTTGCCAAGATCATTCAAAATGAACAAAATTTGAAAATAGCATCCATTCGAACTGACCATGGAGGAGAATTTGAAAATCAATCCTTTGAAAAATTTTGTGAAAAATTTGGCATTGAACATAATTTCTCGGCTCCAAGAACTCCACAACAAAATGGAGTAGTTGAAAGGAAAAATAGATCTTTAGCGGAGCTCGCAAGAACTATGTTAAATGAAAGTAATATTGCGAAACATTTTTGGGCCGATGCAGTAAATACTGCTTGCCATGTCATGAATCGATGTTTGATAAGGCCTATATTAAAGAAAACCCCTTATGAGCTTTATAAAGGAAGAAAACCTAACATTTCTTATTTCCACGTATTTGGATGCAAATGTTTTATTTTAAACAATGGAAAGGATAATCTTGGTAAATTCGATGCAAAATCTGATGAAGCAATATTTTTAGGTTACTCATCTACAAGCAAAGCATATCGACTCTTTAACAAACGAACTTGTACAATTGAAGAATCTATACATGTTAAATTCGATGAACTTAACCAAAATCTTCCGAGAGAGGAAATTGATGATCTTGTAGGTACCTTCCAAGAAATAAACTTGGAAGACAAAGAAGAAAACAAAAATGAAGGAAATACATCACAAAATGGCGAACCTCAACAAAAGGAGTGGATCACCGTAAAGAATCACCCATTGGACAATATCATAGGCGAGATAACAAAAGGTGTAAGTACTCGAAATGCTTTTAGAAATGCATGCAATCACTAGGCTTTCGTATCACAAATAGAACCCAAAAATATTGATGAAGCTATTATTGATGAACATTGGATATTAGCAATGCAAGAAGAATTAAATCAGTTTGAAAGAAATGAAGTTTGGGAACTTGTGCCAAAACCCAATAATCATCAAATAATAGGCACGAAATGGGTTTTTAGAAACAAGTTAGATGAAAATGGAATAATAACAAGAAATAAAGCTAGATTAGTTGCTAAAGGATATAATCAAGAAGAGGGAATAGACTATGAAGAAACATATGCTCCCGTAGCTAGATTAGAAGCCATAAGATTATTGTTAGCTTTTGCTTGTTGTATAGATTTTAAACTTTATCAAATGGATGTCAAAAGCGCTTTTCTAAACGGTTATATTCAAGAAGAAGTTTATGTTAACCAACCTCCTGGTTTCGAAAATCATAAATTTCTAAACCATGTCTTTAAATTAAGAAAAGCTTTATATGGTTTAAAACAAGCTCCAAGAGCTTGGTATGAACGACTCAGTAAGTTTCTTCTTGAAAATAATTTTGAAAGAGGAAAGGTTGATACAACATTGTTTATAAAACGTAAAAACCGTGACATCCTTTTGGTACAAGTTTATGTTGATGACATAATATTTGGTGCTACTAACGAAATCCTTTGTCAAGAGTTTGCTAAGATTATGCAAGATGAATTCGAAATGTCAATGATGGGAGAACTCACATTCTTCCTTGGGCTACAAATTAAGCAAACGAAAGAAGGAACATTTATCAGTCAAACAAAATACTGCAAAGAATTACTTAAAAGGTTTGAAATGGATAAAGCAAATGAAATTGCCACACCAATGAGTACTTCTTGCTACCTAGACAAGGATGAGAAGGGTAAGGACGTTGAAATAACCAAATACCGAGGTATGATTGGATCCTTACTTTATTTAACAGCTAGTAGACCTGATATTATGTTTGCGGTATGTATGTGCGCTAGATATCAAGCATGTCCTAAAGAATCACATCTCATAGCCGTAAAAAGAATTTTAAAATATCTTGTGGGTACTCAAAATGTTGGTTTATGGTATCCCAAAGGTGTTGAATGTATTCTTGTAGGATATTCTGATTCTGATTTTGCTGGGTGTAAATTAGATAGAAAAAGTACCAGTGGTACTTGTCATATGCTTGGAAGCTCTCTTGTTTCTTGGCATAGCAAGAAGCAAGTAAGTGTCGCGTTATCCACAGCTGAAGCAGAATATGTTGCAGCTGGAAGTTGCTGTGCTCAAATCCTATGGATGAGACAACAACTTCTTGATTTCGGTGTTGTTTTAAATCAAACACCCATTAAATGCGACAACACCAGCGCCATAAATATCTCCAAAAATCCAGTGATGCACTCACGGACAAAACATATAGAAATCCGTCACCATTTCATACGAGATCATGTTTTAAAAGGAGATTGTGTTCTTGAATATGTTGAAACTTCTAAACAATTGGCGGATATTTTTACTAAACCCCTTCCAAAGGAACAATTTATAAATATTAGAAGGGAATTAGGCATTTTAGAAATTGTTTAAAATCACAAATTTCATTCTCTTAAATATTTTCACAAATCTTTAACTTAAAGATTTATCTTTTTCATACAAATTCTATTTTTAAGAAATATTAATATACACCATTTTTTTTAAATATTCATCATAACCCGATTTGTTGTTTAAAATCTTAATTAAACATATTTGTGAGACAAGTTAATCTCTTTAAAATAAATGATCTCAAAATTAAATGCAAAAATTGGCAATTGATTTTATTGACTTTGTGATGAAATAAAATCAAATGGCACTTGCAAAATTTTTTAAATTCAAATGTACTCTTGACCAATTCACGTGCACAATAAAACCAAAGGGAAAAGCATTGATTCCTTACAATCAGATGCCTTCATGAGAAGAATAAAACAAAAACTTCCATTTCCAAATGCATTCACGTGAACCACTATGAACTTGTAGCGTGTTTGACCAAGACTAGCTAGAGGAATCGATTCCCCCTCTCATAACTTGGTATTTGAATCGATTCCCACTTCACTCCAAGCGTCCAGAATTACAAAATCACTCACATGAATCGATTCCCTCTAGGATGAATCGATTCACGCATTATTTCCTGTATAAAAATGCTTTTCTCACGCTGTTTCTTAGCCTCTCCCAGTGCCTCATTTCGCTTCATATCTCCTTTTCTTTTCTTCTCTAAAAAATTCTCTCTACCTCCTCTGTTTTATTCAAAATCATGGCATCATCATCTCACTCTAGAAAGAAGAAACGAGGAGAAGCTGGTTCCTCTTCCTCAAACACCAATGATCTCTCAAGACTCTTTGAGAATAAACTCCAACTTGACAGGTATCTCGAAAAATTTTCAGAAAGACTCCTTATACCTGCTCATTGGCTTGACGTTCCGCTCTTCGACGAACATGATTTTCAGGTACTCAACATACTTAGGCAACAAAATCTCTTGGAGTTTGTTGCACTCGAAGAAAATCACATTTATCCTGAGTTGATTAGAGCCTTCTACTCAACATTGAGGATCTCTAATGGACGCTACATAGCCAAAATTAAAGGAGTAACCATTATCATTGATGATAATGTTCTTCATCAAGTATGGAAGCTTCCACTAAACAATGTTGATTTCTTTGGCCTTGAACCATCTCCCGATTGGGAATACAATTCCATTGATGCTCGTGCTTTTTTAAATCTATCCTCTACTTCCAAAAGCACCGTTGGGGAGCTCAACATTGATCATCGCCTTCTGCACTACCTTTTGGTCAAAATCATTCTTCCAAAAGGGTCCAACAATGCTAGAGTAAGTGAAAACCAAACTCTTATTCTTTGGGCTATGCTCCATGAAAAAGAGATAAATTGGACCAAACTTGTTCGGACTCATATTCTTGACTCTAAAAGATTCACAAAACTTCCTTATGCGGTTTTGATCACAAAGCTTCTCAAACACTTTAATGTGGATCTTTCAAATGAAGTGAAAGAAGTAGTAGGGCGTAAAGGCAAAATAGGAAGCACTCATCTCGCAAAAATGGGTTGGCACAACCACGATGGTGCTTGGCAATACTCTCCTCCAAATGCACAAAGCAGTGACGACAATGATGAGCAACCCCATCAACAACCATTTCCTCCACCTCCTCCAAATCCAAATGATGAGTTCTTTAATAGATTGACCTCTCATTTCGATATCCGCTTTGATGCAATAAATGCTCGCTTTGATGGAATGACTTCTCGCATTGATGGAATGGAGAACAATATGAATGCCCGTTTTGACCAAATAGATGACAACATGACTACCCACTACAATGAACTCTCGCAACAGTTCTCAGAGTTTCGATTTTTCAATCCTTAATATTAGTCACTGTTGTATTCATCTTTACATATATAATATTTCAATAAAGTTAATATCTGTTTGTTAAATTCTCTCTGATTTTCTTTTGATGATGCCAAAGGGGGAGAAGTTTAATATAACATCTCTATAAATTGCATGATTAAGGGGGAGCCAATATATTATAACATCTCTATTAATGCATAATTATACTTGATAGGGGGAGTTCCATACTTTATATATATAACTATCATGAAACTAACACCCTAGAGATGAACAATTGTTATCATCATCAAAAATATAACATCTCTATAAATTGCATGATTAAGGGGGAGCCAATATATTATAACATCTCTATTAATGCATAATTATACTTGATAGGGGGAGTTCCATACTTTATATATATAACTATCATGAAACTAACACCCTAGAGATGAACAATTGTTGTCATCATCAAAAAGGGGGAGAATGTATTTGTATGTTGAAACAGGTTTTGATGAATGACAAACAAATTGAAGGATCAAGAAATCAAAAAGATGTTGTACAAGCAATTAATCATTGAGAATGATTCGGAACAAGAAATAACTTTTCAAAGTGTCAAGGAAAGATTAGTTCAAAAGAACCATGCAAGAAAGTATCAGGAATGGACCCAAAAGAAGCAGAACGCATCAAAACTTGAAGGGAACAGACCTAGGAATCGATTCAGCTCTATGGGAATCGATTCCCACATGAAAAATGAAAGAGGAATCGATTCAAGATACATAGGAATCGATTCATGCTACAAATTAAGTGAAGGAATCGATTCATTAACATTAGGAATTGATTCATGCTGCAAATTGAGTAAAGGAATCGATTCATCAAGCTTGGGAATCGATTCATGGTGGAAATTAGCTCAAGGAATCGATTCATATGCTGAAGGAATCGATTCATGCTACTAGGAATCGATTCTCTCTGCCAGGAATCGATTCATGGGTTGTTTTTTATGCAAAAATACACTGGAAAATCATTCAAACTTGCGCCGAATCATGGAAACTATCAATACGCGTTTTCAGAAACTCAAGACAGCTAATTCCTCTCTCGAAGATACAAACTGAATGGCAATTCCATTAATTGAGGCAGACAATTTCACTTCTCAAGTCAGGAAACATGGAATGTTGGGAGACTAACACTCTCGATGCATGAAATCAGGAATCGGTGGAATTAAAATTTTTGGCAGCACATACTCTGGAACTCCTATAAATAGAGAAGAAGGGAAGCAGCACAAACACACCTTCGCAGCATCAAATACTTGCCTTCATTCTTTCTTCTTACTCACTCTCTGTTTCTCTTAAATTTTGAAGTATTAACTTTTGAGAGTTATATTGTGAGAAAAATATTTTTGAGTGCTAAAAATTGCATATTCTCTTTGAGAGAAGAAAAGTATTTTTCAAAGTACTTAAAATTTGTATATCCACTCTACTGAGAGAGTTGCACTTGTAAAATCACATACACAAAATCTGAGATAGTTGTTGGGTTGGGATTCAACCTTGTAATTGAGAGATTGTGAGATTGGGTGGGTTGCCCTTTAGCTTGTGAGGATTAAGTTCTTGAGTGTGAAACACTAAGAGACTGTAATTGCTCAAGGCGTGTATCTCAAATTCTCAATAGTGGAAATCCTCTAAGTGGGTTACTTGGAGGCGAGACGTACACCAGTGGGTGGAACTCGTATATATCGGTTTGCAAATCTTCTCTTCCCTAATCTATTTAAATTTGTGTATTTAATTGCTTGCTTAATTTGTTACGCTTAATAACTTTGTTATTCAAACTTTATTATTATTCTCACTTAAGATTAAGTTTATCATCTTCTCTACATATATTTGTCAAAGAACCAATTTCACAAGCATTTCAAACAAAAATTTTTAATACTCAATTCACCCCCCCTCTTGAGTAATTGAGGCCACTTGGTTAACACAAAGCATCTCGTAAATCTATACCAAAAATCCCTTAAAAATAAAGGGAAAATAATAGAGACAAATTTTACTGGTATAGATGATGATTTCTCTGACTTTAGTGTTGATGATTTTCTTGCTCTTCCTGAAGAAGAAATTGACCACTCGGTTGGAGAAGGGAGTGCCCCCAAATAAATTATTTTAATGTTTCATGTAATTTGTTTTGTTGTAAATTTTGTCTTTATCAATAAAATTTTGTTAAATATTATTGTTAATTATATTTTACTCATGATTTATTTTTATTTATTTAATGAAGAATGAATGCTCATGTGAATGATGAAGATATATGTCTCGCAGACAGTGCAACAACTCATACCATTCTCAAGAATGAGAAATATTTTTACCAAATAGTAAAACAAGAAGCAAATGTTAATACAATATCTGGTAGTATAAATATAATTGAAGGCTCCGGCAGAGCCAGTATTTTGTTACCTGGAGGAACAAAATTACACATTGAAAGTGCATTATATTCTAAGAAGTCTCAAAGAAATTTGTTGAGTTTTAAGGATATCCGCAGAAATGGATATCATATTGAGACCACAAATGAAGGAAATGATGAATATCTATACATTACAAAGTTAATTTCTGGTAAGAAATGTATATTGAAAAAATTGCCTTCATTTTCCTCCGGTTTGTACTACACATATATTAGTGCAATTGAAACAAATGCCATAGTAAACCAGAAGTTTACAAATAAGAATGACTTTGTTATCTGGCATGAACGATTAGGCCATCCTGGATCAATTATGATGCGAAAAATAGTTGAGAATTCAAATAGTCATTGTTTGTCCAGCAGACAAATTATCCAAACTAATAATTTCTCATGTGCTGCTTGCTCTCAAGGAAAATTAATTACTCGACCATCACCAATGAAAATTGGAAGTGAATCACTCACATTTTTAGAGCGTATACAAGGTGATATTTGTGGGCCAATACACCCTTCATGTGGACCATTTAGATATTTTATGGTTTTAATTGATGCATCAACTAGATGGTCACATGTTTGCTTATTGTCAACTCGCAACCAGGCGTTTGCGAGATTACTAGCTCAATTAATTCGTTTAAGAGCTCATTTTCCTGATTATCCAATTAAGAAAATACGCCTTGATAACGCTGGTGAATTCACATCTCAATCATTTAATGATTATTGTATGTCCATTGGAATTGATGTTGAACATCCTGTAGCACATGTTCATACACAAAATGGACTTGCTGAATCATTGATTAAACGTTTAAAATTGATAGCAAGACCATTGTTAATGAGATCAAAACTCCCAATTTCAACTTGGGGACATGCAATCTTGCATGCGGCAACACTTATTCGCATCAGGCCTATAAGTTATCATGAATATTCCCCTTTACAATTGGTTCATGGTAAAGAACCAAATATTTCCCATCTAAGAATTTTTGGAAGTGCAGTATATGTTCCTATTTCTCCTCCACAACGCACTAAGATGGGACCTCAAAGAAGGTTGGGGATATATGTTGGGTATGAAAGTCCATCTATAATAAAATATCTTGAACCCTTGACAGGTGATTTATTTACAGCTCGTTTTGCTGATTGTCATTTTGATGAATCTGTTTTTCCACCATTAGGGGGAGAAAATAAACAGTTGGATAAAAGGATCAGTTGGAGTGAGATATCTCTCTCACGTCTTGATCCTCGAACAAAGCAATCTGAACTAGAAGTTCAGAAAATAATTAGTTTGCAAAATTTAGCAAACCAATTACCTAATGCATTTGCTGATCCAAAAAGAGTGACTAAGTCATACATACCAGCTGTTAATACTCCAATCAAGATTGATATCCCTGAAGGACAATCTAAATTTGCAAATGAGTCTGAAGCTAAAATAAAACGTGGCAGACCTGTTGGTTCTAAAGATAAAAATCCTCGAAAAAGAAAAGTAAATAAAGAGGATGGTCGAATTGAGGATATAAAGACTCCAGTAGAGTCTCCTGACATAATCAAAGTTTCAAATCCAGAAGAAACTAAGGTACCTGAAATTGATACAAACAAAGAGATCTCGATAAATTATGTCATGGATGGTATACAATGGAATCGACCTGAAGTTGATGTTGATGAAATTTTTGCATTCAAAGTAGCTCTTGATATTATAAATGATGATAAAAATCATGAGCCAAAATCTGTTAAAGAATGTGCACAGAGAAATGATTGGCCAAAGTGGAAAGATGCAATGCAAGAAGAGTTAAACTCACTTGCAAAACGTAAAGTTTTTGGGCCTGTAGTCCAAACACCCAAAGGTGTAAAACCAGTTGGGTACAAATGGGTCATTACGAGAAAAAGAAATGAAAACGGTGAAATTGTGCGATACAAAGCAAGACTTGTTGCACAAGGATTCTCACAAAGACCTGGTATTGATTTTGAAGAAACATATTCACCAGTGATGGATGCAACAACTTTTCGATACTTAATAAGTTTGGCGATTCGTGAAAAGCTTGATTTACGCCTCATGGATGTTGTTGCAGCATATTTATATGGCTCACTTGAAAATGACATATATATATGAAACTCCCTGAAGGATTTAATTTGCCTGGAGCATACAAGACAAATCCTCGAGAAAATTATTCAATAAAATTGAATAAATCTCTTTACGGACTGAAACAATCTGGACGTATATGGTATAATTGCCTCAGTGAATATCTGTTGAAAGAAGGATATAAAAATGATCTGATTTGTCCATGTGTTTTTACAAAAAGATTGGGAAAAGAATTTGTTATAATTGCAATTTATGTGGATGATTTAAACATCATCGGGACTCCTGAAGAGCTCTCAAAGGCTGTAAATTGCTTAAAAAAGGAATTCGAGATGAAAGACTTGGGAAAAACAAAGTTTTGTCTTGGATTACAATTAGAATATTTAAAGGAAGGAATTCTAATGCACCAAAAGACTTATACAGAAAAGGTGCTAAAGCGGTTTTATATGGACAAATCACACCCATTGAGCAGTCCAATGGTTGTAAGGTCACTTGAAGTGAGCAAAGATCCTTTTCGACCTCAAGACAAATGGTATCCTGAACAACCGGTATAGGGAGAACGCCTGATACGGAATTACAGTCCGGATGTATACCGATGACACCGGTTACACGTAGATGTCTTATCAAAGACGTTGAAATATGTATAGCAGATCGGATACCGGTATTGAGACCGGATCAACACACATAACAACTATTTTTATAAACAACCACACATACACACACAATTACACATATCTTTCACCGTTCCTTTATATCAAAACACACACACACACACACACACACACACACACACACACACACATATATATATATATATATATATATATATATACAAACACATCACATTTTACAAACTGTCTTTACTTTGCTTTTGTGCTCAGTTTGTACTGGTCTCCGGTGCGTCTACAATCTCCCTTTACTCATTCACTGCTAGATAGTTGTAAGGGTTAATATCTTGCAATAAATAACAATACAAATGATTAGAAAGGAATAATATCACCTAGAGGATCTCACACACCTCCTTCATATAATAACTCACCAATCCTTATATCATAGTAATAATTCTTAGTTACTTCTAAACATCATAATTACATCATTTAGTAGCATATTCATCATCGTAAACTAAGCTCAATATCACAATTTTATCATTATCAATTCTCCTAGTTGAATTTTATAAAATAACACTTAATATTTGAATACTAGAGAAACAGTCATCAGTTGGAAATCATAATCTGACATCCTGTGAATCCTTTGGTCCCCCGAGCCACACGTACCGGCTCTACCTGAAAAGATACATCAAGCCCACACACTGGCTTCCTCGCCTCACCATTGGGTAGCTCAACTGAGTCTCTACATGGGCCACCGGAACCAGAACGAGGGGGTATATGTACCGAATGACTGTTATTCACATATATCATGCATACAACATATATTTATCCATCATGTCAATCAATGTATAATTTTTAACATAACCTCTATTGCTTTTGAATAACATCATCTAATTCATCATAAAACATAACTTTCATAAAACAGTTCTACATGATTATTACCCATCATATTTTCATATTATAACATCGCTTGAATCTCATAACCTTTAGTTTTATTACAATCCAACACTTTCTCATTATACTCTTTCATTTTTCTATTACCATCGACTTTATTCTACCAATCTTATTCATTCAAATTAATGTATGATTATAATTATATTCCAAACCATCTATTCTCATAACATTCCATAAGTTTCATTATCTAATCTCATAACCTCATTTCATCATAGCTCATCTCTTTCTCAGTCATAATCATCAACTAAATAAGCTTAATTTACTAATCCTAATTTTCCCACCACTACATACTTCAAACTACACACACACACACACACACACACACATATATATTCAAGTAAAACATTTATACATATAGATAAATAAAATTTCAAACTCATAATATTAAAACCTTGAAATTAAACTACTTACATACTAAAACACTCCCCTTACCTTATTTTCGTTATTGTTTCTCTTATACGCGAGAACCAACACACCAAACCACTAAAATCATAAGAATTACAAAGGAGATTTAGAGATTTGACGACCAAATTCTTAATCTAATTCAAGAAAATACTAGTAAGCCAACTCCTAAAGCTTTATAGGTTTACCGCAACCAAAGCTAACGATTATCTCGAGGAACCCCAACTTCTGCTAAGCTTTCGACACTCCGTTCGCAACCTTTGCAAAGCAGAACTTACTTCCATCACTTATTCTTCCACTTAAAAACCTTAAAGAACCCTTTAATCGATTTAGAACCTCAAATTTCAAAGTTTCCTTACATTCCGAAGAAACTTAATAATATAAAGGAAACTTTCATAAAAACTAAAATTGAAAGGTTTCACACGTTTACCTTGACATTTCCACTTTTAATTCATAATTAATTTCAAATCTTACTCCCAATTAGCTTGAATTAGGATCTTGAGCCTTGAGAGATGAAAGAAAAGAGAAAAGGTTTCAAAACTCTATTTTTACTCTATTTTGTGTTGTTGTTTTTGAACTTTAAATTTTAAATTGCGAGGCTGACTCCAAATTTTTACTCTGACACTACGCGTCAAGTAAAAACCATAATTCCCCTTTTAATCCATTCTAAAATCATGCAATATTATATATTCTCCAATTATCATATTGTAAATTCATTTACAATTTATTTATTTATATAAAAAAAATACACAGGATGTTACACATATTATGAAAGATAAATAAAATAGAGATTAACACAAGAAAAGAAGTAAAAAATAATAGCACCTGGAAAAAGAAGTTGACGTTGAATATATGTTCACAACTTTGCACATATATATATGCCTATTCTAATAGCTAAATTTAAACATTGTAAGCATAAAATAACAAATTAAAAAGAAAATCAAAACAATCAACCAATTATTAATAACTATTAAATTTTTTAAAATTAAACATTCTTAACATAAAAATATAAATAAGAATTAAACAATTAACAATGACTATAAAAAATAAAAATTAAAACCCTATAACATAAAAATTAACAAAATGTTGTTATCAACATAAATAAAGTTCCTAAATAGTTTATATAACAACATAAATTACAACTTAATTAACAAGTTATTTGAAATGTGAACTAAAATACATACTAATTTTATGATTTCCATGGTATAATTGAGAGAGGTCAAATCATCAAAGAAAAAAATTATAAAAACAAAAGAAGAAAAAATAAAAAAGAAAACAAGAAAATTTCAATTATAAGAAAAAGTAATATATATATATATATATATATATATATATATATATATTATCTACCCGTTAATTTTTTTCGGTTACATTTAATGATTATAACGGAGCTATTCAAATTATATTAAAATTTATTAATTTTTTTTCTAACATAAGCTAAAATTATTTATTTTCAGTCCCTATTAATAATGGGGCCGGCCATAAATCATGCACAAAAATTACACCCATCAAAATTTGGCACGTCCTAACTATTATTTTCACTCTTCAATCAATCTTGAAATGTTCCATCCAAGATTTTTAGGCCATCTTCAACTACGTTTCTTTTCTTAGTTTATCCTTTAGTATACAAGTCGTCTATCGTTCCTGGCTGTTGAAGTGTGTTGTGCTTCTTGCACCCATTTTTTTAAAAAAATTAACTAAATTATTCAACTTATCTTATTTTTATCAATAGTAATAAATGCTCTTTCATTTTATTTTTTCCCACATCATTTATAATTTTAAACTTTTTTCTATTTTCCATCAAACGAGTATATTCTAACTTACCCAATTATCGTCAAATTAAATGTTTTGACCGAATAGTTTTTACCCATATTATCATGTATTTTCATGTTTAATTTTAAATTTTATAAATCTATAATTTTTTAATATGATTGTATTGTTCTATTGTTTAATTATTTTCAACCACATAACAAATATAATAATTAATTAAAATAAAATACAATATAAAATGTAATGTCATTTGTGAGAGTTATTTAAGAGTTGATTAATAAAAACTAAAAAATAAAGTTGTTGGGTTGAAGAGAAAATTTACTTCAATTTAAAAATTAAAAATAAATGATATGTATATATTTAAGTCGTCTAAAAAAAATTGGTTTCTGGATTAGAAATGAGGATCAAATTTAAAAAAAGAAAAAACAGAAGATTCCGTTTTAAAAGATATCTAAGCTAAACCTATAAAATAAATAAATAGACGGAAGGACTGTAAATTTACCGAGTTCAACTTCAAATCGTCTCTCCAGTGGAGGAGTGGAGTGGAGCTGCCTGAAGTGAACTGTCCGAATTTCGGAGCTCATCCATCCGTTAACAAAAGTGAGATTTCTCTCTGTCACATGTCACCTCCGATCTACATTTCTATTGATTTCTCTTATGCGTTAGCGTTAATTGCCTTTTCTGGTTACCTAGTCGTTATGTTTGAAACATTCGGCGCCTCTCTTTTTTCTTCTTGTTCAGATCTTATTTTCTTTCTTCCTCCTAGATACCCGGTGCCTGTAAAGTGAACTCTCAAGTATTTTGTAGTTCAGAGTGTACTGTGGTAGTGCAATTTCCATCAAGATGCAAAAATAATGTACATATTTTATAATTGCTCCAATCTAAAATATGACTTAAACTTGGCAACCAAATGTCATAGGCAAATCTGCTGGTTTGTTGGCCACTTTGGCTATTATGGATCAGGGCATACTTACATTTCCTCATTGTGTTAGATTTTTAAATATCAATGGTTGTGCTTGATAATTAGTTAATTACTGAATGTTTGCTTGTTTGCATTATTACTGTTGTAATTATTATTATATAATTACGATGCTTCTCGATTAACTTTATTCGTGATAATTTATAGATTGGGTGATGGACAGTGGAGGGAACTCCCTTCCTTCAGGGTCAGATGGTCTGAAGAGAAAGGTTTCGTATTTCTATGATCCAGAGGTTGGAAACTATTATTATGGGCAGGGCCACCCGATGAAACCACATAGGATTCGAATGACACATGCTCTTTTAGCCCATTATGGACTGCTTCAACACATGCAGGTCCTGAAGCCTACTGCTGCTAAAGACAGGGACCTCTGCAAATTCCATGCTGATGATTATGTGGCTTTTTTGAGGGGCATCACCCCTGAAACACAGCAAGATCAGTTGCGACAGCTGAAGAGGTTTAATGTTGGTGAAGACTGCCCTGTATTTGATGGCCTTTACTCTTTTTGCCAGACATATGCAGGAGGTTCTGTTGGTGGTGCTCTAAAATTGAACCATGGTATATGCGATATTGCAATAAATTGGGCTGGTGGGCTACATCATGCAAAGAAGTGTGAGGCTTCTGGGTTTTGCTATGTTAATGACATTGTGCTAGCTATTCTGGAACTTCTCAAGATACATGAGGTTTGCCACATACTATATCCTTGTTTCCTTTTTCATTTTATTGATTCAAATTCGCTGTGTTCCGGGATCAGCTCCGGATTATTACATGAATTGTAATTCTCATTAAATCAATAAAAAAGTTTTTTACCTCCATTCTTGTTTAGTGAAAAACAACTTTAATAGAGGGATTGCACGTGTATTGTATCATTCCGGATTTAAGTAATGAAGATCGGATTGTAAAACAAAATCTCCATACCGGACTTATACATGCAAGATGAATTTCATAATAAGATCACCGCTTGTGAGGGAACACATCATCGTTACAAGAACGGCTTAAGGGGAATGATTGTGAGATCGTTTAGACGAGAGTTCATTCCTCAAGATATTCGCTAAATCGTTGATGCTGTCCCCCAGTTTCATTGGGTGATTATCACTTTGAATAAACTCTGAGTGAGATTTTCTCGTGAGAGCTTTTAAGAATGAGGATTTAAAATAGAAATTCCTCTTCAAATATTTCCGACTGAGAGATTTCGGGTGAAAATGCCTTAGATTGTGGCGTACCCGAGTGAATTGTTTGTGTCGGAGTTTATGAGTCAGGTCTCAATTGAAGAATTGATGACTCAGAATTATAAGCTATAAAACGTCCAAATAAAGAACTTCATGAGAGTATTAATCTGGAGTTCAGTATAACTTACTTGTTGTGTTTGGAGTTCGGTTTGATCCTACTGTCCATGTCATGTTTGGCGTTCGGTTGAATCCTACTAGCCGTTCTTCAATTGGTCTTTGGTTTTATCCAATGACAATTCTTCACCGACGTTCGGTTAATCCTACTAGTCGTACTCAGAGTTCGGTTTAATCCTACAATCCGAGCCTTCGATACGGGGTTCAGATCAGGGCTAATCCTGAGCCTACTGCGCCCGTCACTTGGGGTTCAGCGTGGTCTTGAAGAAGAACCAGCTTACTGCGCCCAAGCCTTCGCATGGGGTTCGGTTTGTGGCCTTGAAAGAGGACCAGCCCTACAACCCATGTAGTCTTCGAATGGGGTTCGGTTTGTGGCCTTGAAGAAGGACCAGCCCTACAACCCATGTAATCTCCGAATGGGGTTCGGTTTGTGGCCTTGAAAAAGGACCAGCCCTACAACCCATGCCCTGAGGTTCGGTTTAATCCTACAACTCAGGTCTTCATCGACGTTCGGTTAATCCTACTAGTCGTACTCAGAGTTCGGTTTAATCCTACAATCCGAGCCTTCACCGGTGTTCAGCCAAACTTACTAACCGTACCCAGAGTTCGGTTTAATCCTACAATCTGGGCCTTCAATTCTCAGACACACTCGAGGAGTTACATCGTCAATTACAGAATGGGTAATTGAGATCATCCGTCCTGAGTATGCTCTTGTGTGTTGCACATATCCGAGGAGTTACATCGTCAACTACAGAATAAGTAGCTGAGATCATCCGTCCTAAATATGCTTCTGTACACCGGATAAACTGAAAATCACAGCATAAAAAAAACTCGACAGAGTTAAATTGTTGTGAGAGATTCTTATTAAATCAAAAATAAGAATTACAATGAGAGCGTAGCTGTGAAAATAAATTCTCCAGTATTCAATCCAAGATAAGGATGGGAGAGTGTAGATGGTTTCCACAGCTAGCTATAGTAGATACGCAAGTTTTGGGTGTTCCATTTATTACGGATTGGAGTGCCATCAAGGTTTTCAAGGCGGTAAGAGCCTTTGCCAGTGACCTCGGATACCCTGTACGGGCCTTCCCAGTTTGGGGCTAATTTGCCTTGATGAGCGAATTTGTTCCCTATACTTGCTTTCCTCAAGACCAAATCTCCAACGTTGAAAGTCCTTGATTGGACTCGTTTGTTGTACCGGAGAGCAACTTTGGCTTTGATGGCTTGATCTCTGATGAAAGCATCTTCTCTGAGTTCTTGTATGACATCCATTTCGGATGCCAAGTTAACATTGTTGGCTTCTTCAGAGAAGTACTTAACCCTTGTGGAAGCAATTTGCAGTTCCACAGGTATCATTGCCTCGACCCCGTATGTTAGGCGATATGGGGATTCATTGGTGGATGAATGAGGCGTTGTCCGATATGCCCATAGGACATGACACAGTTGGTCAGTCCATCTGCCCTTGGCTTCACCAAGGCGTTTCTTTAGTCCTTTCAGCACCTCCCTGTTGGCCACTTCAGCTTGACCATTAGTTTGGGGATGTTCGACGGATGAGAATATTTGGGTTATTCCCAACCCTTCAAGCAAATCTGTGAATTTTCTATCCGTGAACTGGGTGCCGTTGTCTGTGACAATCCGTGCTGGGATCCCGAACCGTGTTATGATGTTTTCATACATGAAACGACGAGTTCAGGCTGAGGTAATATGCACCACCGGCTCTGCTTCTATCCACTTAGTGAAATAATCGACCCCTACAATGAGATATTTGATACCCCCAGGAGCAGTTGGAAAGGGGCCCAGAATATCCAATCCCCATTGGTAGAAGGGCCATGGAACAGCGGATGTGAAGAGTTCTTCCGCCGGTGTGTGGTGAAGGTTAGAGAATTTTTGGCAAGCATCACATTTTTTGACGAAGTCAATGGAGTCTTGCTTCATTGTGGGCCACCAGTATCCAGCTCTGAGGATTTTTCGCATTAAGCTTCTTCCTCCGGCGTGGTGTCCACATTGTCCTCCATGCACTTCCTCCATCACATCTTGCACTTCATCCTCTTTGAGACAGATCAAATAGGGCACAGAGAGTGCCCTTCTATAGAGATTACCATCAATCATGGTGAAATATGGTAATTCTCTCCTTAGCCTCGTTTTTTCCTTCTCATCCGTAGGTAGTTGTCCATCAGCCAAGTAACGGATGTAAGGAGCCATCCATGTATCTCCGTAAAGGGAGTTAGTCATTATGGCGTTTAGAGAAGGGAAAAGAGGAATGCTGGGCGACGTTAGCGTGCTTTGAACCAGCGTAGTGGTGCTACCTGGTCGTTTAGTGCTTGCTAACCTGGAGAGTATATCCGCTCTCGTATTCTCTTCACGTGGAACATGCTTGAATTCCACCTTTGAGAATTTCTCAGTCAACTCCTTGACACAGTTCAAGTATAATTGGAGTTGAGGTTCGCGAGCTTGATAATCTCCTAAGATCTGCGAAATCACCAGCTGTGAATCGCTACAGAGTGTCGCCTCAGAAGCTCCGATGTTAATTGCAGCTCTTAGCCCGGCCAAGCAAGCTTCGTACTCAGCTTGGTTGTTGGATGTTTTGAAATTGAAACGAAGGGAGATCTCCAGGTGTACTCCGTCATCACTTTCTAGAACTACACCTGCTCCAGAGCCTCTTTGGTTTGATGAACCATCAACGTAAATGGTCCAATGGACTCGAGGGTAATCTGGATCAGTCCCTGTCATTTCCACAATAAAGTCAGCCAGGACTTGAGCTTTAATAGCGCTGCGGGGTTCGTAGGATATATCAAACTCAGAGAGTTCAATAGACCATTTGATCATCCTCCCAGCGAGATCGGGCTTGATTAAGACAGAACGGAGTGGCAAATCCGTTCTCACTATGATCAGATGGGCGTGAAAGTACGGACGCAACCGTCGTGAGGCCCAAACAACAGCGAGGGCGGCCTTTTCAATTTTCTGATACCGGATCTCAGCACCTTGCAAGGTCTTGCTAGTGAAATAGACCGGTCTTTGTCCATCAGGAGTTTCTTTTATCAAGGCAACGCCCAAAGCTTCATCTGAAATAGCCAAGTACAGAATGAGTGTGTCTTCGGGGTCAGGCTTTGTGAGAATGGGAGGTTTGGACAACACCTCCTTAAGCTCTTGGAAAGCTTTTTCTTGTTCCTGTCCCCACTCGAATTTCTTGGACTTTTTCAGTATTTTGTACAGGGGGAGCGACCTGTGAGCCATCTTCGGCATGAATCGTGCCAAAGCTGCCACCTTGCCATTCAGGGATTGGACTTCTTTAAGATTCTTAGGACTCTGCATGTCTAGAATCGTTTGGCACTTCCCTGGATTGGCTTCAATACCACGTTGAGTTAACATGAAACCCAAAAACTTCCCAGCAGGGACAGCAAATGTGCACTTCATTGGGTTCAGCCTCATGTTAAATTGTCTCAAACGGGTGAATACTTGGCGTAGGTCGTCCATATGATCGCCACCAACCGGTGTCTTTGCTATTATGTCGTCAATGTATACTTCAACAAGTTTGGTGTGCATACCTTTGAAAACCTTGTTGATCATGCGCTGATATGTCGCCCCAGCGTTTTTCAGGCCAAAGGGCATGACTGTATAGCAAAAGACACCACGATCATTTATGAAAGCTGTCTTCTCTTGATCCTCTTCGCACATCAGAATTTGGTTATAACCAAAATAAGCGTCCATGAAGCTCAGGTATTGATAACCAGAGGAATCATCCACCATCCGATCTATATTAGGAAGAGGATAAGGATCTTTTGGGCAGCAGCGGTTGAGGTCCACGTAGTCAATGCACATTCTCCATTTACCATTGGATTTAGGGACCATCACCACATTCGAAAGCCAAGAGGAATATCGGATTTCCCTGATAAATCCGGCCTTCAGCAACTCCTCAGTTTGCTGGCAAGCTGCCTTCTGTTTCTCTGGGCCCAATCGTCTTTTCTTTTGGGCCACAGGTTTCGTCTCTGGGTAGACGGATAGTTTATGACAGCAGAATTCAGGGTCTATGCCTGGCATATCGGCTGCAGTCCATGCAAAGAGGTCTTTGAACTCTTGCAAGAGAGCCAGCAGTCGCTGCTCTATTTCAGTATCTAGCTTGTCATTGATATGGGTGATCTTTTCTGGAGAATCTCCCAAGACGATGTCCCTAGAACTTCCATCCGGTGTGGGCTTTGATGGGTTGAACGGATCAATGTTCAAATCCGCTCTAGGGTCCAGGTCAACAAGGCTTACAGATCCAGCCGATGTTCCAGCATCATTAAGTTTCCTCTTTTTATTGGAGGCGTCCAGCTTTGTCATGTTGAGGCTGAGGTTGTAGCAGTACCTAGCCATCTCTTGATCACCCCGGATAGATGACACAGCATTATCCTTGTCAATGAACTTGATAAGGAGATGAGGGGTTGATACCACTGCCTCCATTGCATTCAGAGTGGGACGGCCTATGATGCCATTAAATGGTGATTTGACATCAATCACTAGCACCCGAGACTTAACCGTCCTGGCTCCTGGCTCGCCTTCAAACGAGATAAGGGTGTCAAGATACCCTTTAGTTGGTTGCTTTGCGCCATTGAAGGCTGTTAGATCCTGCGTGTAAGGCTGTAAGTCTGAGTCTTTAAAACCCATTCTTTCAAAGCAATTATAGAAAATAACATCGCAGGAACTTCCCTGGTCAACAAGGATTCTTCGGACGTCCTTGTTGGCAATCACAGCAGTGATGACTACGGCATCGTCACCACCAGGAATGGTTGGGCCAAAATCCTCGTCAGAGAAAGAGATTGTGGGAGCTTCAATCCCACCTCTGTAAGGGCGATTGTCTTTGACTCTCCCTTGCACAGATAGAATCATTCTGTGATGATTCTTACGGGCTGTAATTGAAGCTCCTCCTCCAGCGAACCCTCCAGCAATCATGTCAATAACTTCACGTCGGCTCTGACGTTGTTGCTGGGGCATGCTGTCTTTCTGTACTGCATTATCAGTCATTACACCTTTTTGCTTCTCTGCAGCAGAGAACTTTCGAACCGGACTGGGGTTATTGTCATCCCCATCGTCTGGATCTCTCTCTCTTTTCTCATTCCGTTCTGCCCTGTCAAAGGATTTTTCTTTGAACAGGTATTGCTTCAACTTGCCTTCTCTAATTAGCGTCTCAACCGCGTTCTTTAGAGCTTGGCATTCATCAGTTGAATGACCATTTTGTTCATGAAAATCACAGTACTTACGTGAATTTCCTGGTCTTTTCATAGGGGCTGGTCTTCTGATGCCATATGTGCTGAGCATTGGCCATCCGACCTCTCTTAAAATATGAGACGGCCTGGCAGACAATTGTGCATAATGGCTGAAGGAATTGACGTGTCTTTCTCGAGGTCGAGGAGGGTGGTTATTAACCTTAGGATTGGTAAACGGCCTCTCCATGCGTTCAGACCTCGTCTTTTCTTTACCCTTCTGAGTTTGAGGAAGTGGTGCTAGGGGCTTTTTCTTTGCAGCTATTGCCTCCAAATGCATCTCTATACTCACGTATTTTGAGGCTTTCTTTCTGAACTCCTCAAAAGTTGCTGGAGGGCTCTTTGCTAATGAAAGAGCGAAAGCTGAACTCGGCTGCAATGCCTCAATAACGATATGCAGCTTGATAGATTCCGTGAGGTTAGGAACCAGGGCTGCTTCCTTATAAAACCTCTTCAAAAAATCTTTTAAGCCCTCTGTTTCACCTTGCTTAATCTGAGCTAAGGTATGGGACGTCTTGGGCACGTCTCTGGAGATAACAAAGTGGGTTTCAAAGGCGGCTGCCATTTCCGTCCAAGAATCTATAGATCCAGATGGCAGGCCTTTAAACCACCCGAGGGCCTCCTCAGACAATGTTCGAGGGAACATTCGGCACATCACGTCTTCATCAGCCCCCAAGTACATGGCTTCAAACACATAAGCATCAAGGTGCTTAGTTGGATCAGTTTTACCACTATACTTTCCGATGGAAAGTGGTTGAGTAGTTTGAAGGTGCTTGGGGATGCTGATGCCCATAAGTCTCCTTGAAAAAGGAACTTTCAAATTATAAGACAATGGGGGTGCTGTTGTTGAATCTCTCTTCCTTCGGGAAGCTGCATCCTCAGAATCGCGAGTCTGTTCTCCCCCCTCAAACGTAGGGATATTTGAGTACTGAAGAGTGGTGGACTTTTCACCATCAGTTGTGTGGGGAGTGTTTCGCGTGCGAGATGATTCTTTATCCTCGCCTTGCCTTTTTTCCCTTCGCAATTCAGCGAGTTCCCTCTGAAGTTGTTTGATCAACTCATCACGAGGATCAGGATCAGACACTGTTACTATCTTCTTTAAGCTGCCCCCATGAGAATCAAAGTTGAGCTTTCTAAAGGCGTTGGGGTTGGTTCTGCCTTCAGCTTGATTCTCCATGAAGTCTTGTGCTTCGCCTTCCATTGTGGATTACCTGCTCTGTCAAAGGATATGGGAATGACTTTATCGAGTCCCACTGGGCGTGCCAATGATCTGTCCTGGACCGGGGTCAAGAGATCCGATCTCAAGCCAGTCACGAATAGTATGTCAATACCGTATAATAGGCCGGATGTATGTGTATCCGATGTATGTATCCGTTGTCCTTGAATGAGGAGAGCGGATTGGGCGTCCTGGAGATCCTTCACACCGACCTAACGCGTTGAAGTGGGCGAATGGTGGTGTCACCTGCAAAGATTCTCCGACGCTCAAGTCAGTAATATCCCAAGTAAGGAATGTATTCAGAGAGGAATCAGTCGTAAAAGAGCTGAAGATAAAAAAAAACCCCCACTTCAATCATGAAGTGAGTTCATATACCTGATTGGCTCGACTAACGAGGACTCGTTGGTGGGGAACCACTAACTCCCATTAGCATTATTATATTGCGCACTTACCTGCATGATTGGGTCAAGTGGCTATTTTATATTGAGCATAGAGAATGTAGACTAGGATTAGGGAACAAGTTGACCATTCCCGTGAGCAGAATTTGGCTCGTAGTGTAGGGAATTATTGATCGATCCCTGTAGCAACAATCCTTGTCTTTTGCACAGTGACGTGTGTATTATCCGATGTCATGGTGTTATCCTGAACAACCGGTATAGGGAGAACGCCTGATACGGAATTACAGTCCGGATGTATACCGATGACACCGGTTACACGTAGATGTCTTATCAAAGACGTTGAAATATGTATAGCAGATCGGATACCGGTATTGAGACCGGATCAACACACATAACAACTATTTTTATAAACAACCACACATACACACACAATTACACATATCTTTCACCGTTCCTTTATATCAAAACACACACACACACACACACACACACACACACACACACACACATATATATATATATATATATATATATATATATATATATACAAACACATCACATTTTACAAACTGTCTTTACTTTGCTTTTGTGCTCAGTTTGTACTGGTCTCCGGTGCGTCTACAATCTCCCTTTACTCATTCACTGCTAGATAGTTGTAAGGGTTAATATCTTGCAATAAATAACAATACAAATGATTAGAAAGGAATAATATCACCTAGAGGATCTCACACACCTCCTTCATATAATAACTCACCAATCCTTATATCATAGTAATAATTCTTAGTTACTTCTAAACATCATAATTACATCATTTAGTAGCATATTCATCATCGTAAACTAAGCTCAATATCACAATTTTATCATTATCAATTCTCCTAGTTGAATTTTATAAAATAACACTTAATATTTGAATACTAGAGAAACAGTCATCAGTTGGAAATCATAATCTGACATCCTGTGAATCCTTTGGTCCCCCGAGCCACACGTACCGGCTCTACCTGAAAAGATACATCAAGCCCACACACTGGCTTCCTCGCCTCACCATTGGGTAGCTCAACTGAGTCTCTACATGGGCCACCGGAACCAGAACGAGGGGGTATATGTACCGAATGACTGTTATTCACATATATCATGCATACAACATATATTTATCCATCATGTCAATCAATGTATAATTTTTAACATAACCTCTATTGCTTTTGAATAACATCATCTAATTCATCATAAAACATAACTTTCATAAAACAGTTCTACATGATTATTACCCATCATATTTTCATATTATAACATCGCTTGAATCTCATAACCTTTAGTTTTATTACAATCCAACACTTTCTCATTATACTCTTTCATTTTTCTATTACCATCGACTTTATTCTACCAATCTTATTCATTCAAATTAATGTATGATTATAATTATATTCCAAACCATCTATTCTCATAACATTCCATAAGTTTCATTATCTAATCTCATAACCTCATTTCATCATAGCTCATCTCTTTCTCAGTCATAATCATCAACTAAATAAGCTTAATTTACTAATCCTAATTTTCCCACCACTACATACTTCAAACTACACACACACACACACACACACACACACACACACACACACACACACACACACACACATATATATATTCAAGTAAAACATTTATACATATAGATAAATAAAATTTCAAACTCATAATATTAAAACCTTGAAATTAAACTACTTACATACTAAAACACTCCCCTTACCTTATTTTCGTTATTGTCTCTCTTATACGCGAGAACCAACACACCAAACCACTAAAATCATAAGAATTACAAAGGAGATTTAGAGATTTGACGACCAAATTCTTAATCTAATTCAAGAAAATACTAGTAAGCCAACTCCTAAAGCTTTATAGGTTTACCGCAACCAAAGCTAACGATTATCTCGAGGAACCCCAACTTCTGCTAAGCTTTCGACACTCCGTTCGCAACCTTTGCAAAGCAGAACTTACTTCCATCACTTATTCTTCCACTTAAAAACCTTAAAGAACCCTTTAATCGATTTAGAACCTCAAATTTCAAAGTTTCCTTACATTCCGAAGAAACTTAATAATATAAAGGAAACTTTCATAAAAACTAAAATTGAAAGGTTTCACACGTTTACCTTGACATTTCCACTTTTAATTCACAATTAATTTCAAATCTTACTCCCAATTAGCTTGAATTAGGATCTTGAGCCTTGAGAGATGAAAGAAAAGAGAAAAGGTTTCAAAACTCTATTTTTACTCTATTTTGTGTTGTTGTTTTTGAACTTTAAATTTTAAATTGCGAGGTTGACTCCAAATTTTTACTCTGACACTACGCGTCAAGTAAAAACCATAATTCCCCTTTTAATCCATTCTAAAATCATGCAATATTATATATTCTCCAATTATCATATTGTAAATTCATTTACAATTTATTTATTTATATAAAAAAAATACACAGGATGTTACACATATTATGAAAGATAAATAAAATAGAGATTCACACAAGAAAAGAAGTAAAAAATAATAGCACCTGGAAAAAGAAGTTGACGTTGAATATATGTTCACAACTTTGCACATATATATATGCCTATTCTAATAGCTAAATTTAAACATTGTAAGCATAAAATAACAAATTAAAAAGAAAATCAAAACAATCAACCAATTATTAATAACTATTAAATTTTTTAAAATTAAACATTCTTAACATAAAAATATAAATAAGAATTAAACAATTAACAATGACTATAAAAAATAAAAATTAAAACCCTATAACATAAAAATTAACAAAATGTTGTTATCAACATAAATAAAGTTCCTAAATAGTTTATATAACAACATAAATTACAACTTAATTAACAAGTTATTTGAAATGTGAACTAAAATACATACTAATTTTATGTTTTCCATGGTATAATTGAGAGAGGTCAAATCATCAAAGAAAAAAATTATAAAAACAAAAGAAGAAAAAATAAAAAAGAAAACAAGAAAATTTCAATTATAAGAAAAAGTAATATATATATATATATATATATATATATATATATTATCTACCCGTTAATTTTTTTCTGTTACATTTAATGATTATAACGGAACTATTCAAATTATATTAAAATTTATTAATTTTTTTTCTAACATAAGCTAAAATTATTTATTTTCAGTCCCTATTAATAATGGGGCCGGCCATAAATCATGCACAAAAATTACACCCATCAAAATTTGGCACGTCCTAACTATTATTTTCACTCTTCAATCAATCTTGAAATGTTCCATCCAAGATTTTTAGGCCATCTTCAACTACGTTTCTTTTCTTAGTTTATCCTTTAGTATACAAGTCGTCTATCGTTCCTGGCTGTTGAAGTGTGTTGTGCTTCTTGCACCCATTTTTTTAAAAAAATTAACTAAATTATTCAACTTATCTTATTTTTATCAATAGTAATAAATGCTCTTTCATTTTATTTTTTCCCACATCATTTATAATTTTAAACTTTTTTCTATTTTCCATCAAACGAGTATATTCTAACTTACCCAATTATCGTCAAATTAAATGTTTTGACCGAATAGTTTTTACCCATATTATCATGTATTTTCATGTTTAATTTTAAATTTTATAAATCTATAATTTTTTAATATGATTGTATTGTTCTATTGTTTAATTATTTTCAACCACATAACAAATATAATAATTAATTAAAATAAAATACAATATAAAATGTAATGTCATTTGTGAGAGTTATTTAAGAGTTGATTAATAAAAACTAAAAAATAAAGTTGTTGGGTTGAAGAGAAAATTTACTTCAATTTAAAAATTAAAAATAAATGATATGTATATATTTAAGTCGTCTAAAAAAAATTGGTTTCTGGATTAGAAATGAGGATCAAATTTAAAAAAAGAAAAAACAGAAGATTCCGTTTTAAAAGATATCTAAGCTAAACCTATAAAATAAATAAATAGACGGAAGGACTGTAAATTTACCGAGTTCAACTTCAAATCGTCTCTCCAGTGGAGGAGTGGAGTGGAGCTGCCTGAAGTGAACTGTCCGAATTTCGGAGCTCATCCATCCGTTAACAAAAGTGAGATTTCTCTCTGTCACATGTCACCTCCGATCTACATTTCTATTGATTTCTCTTATGCGTTAGCGTTAATTGCCTTTTCTGGTTACCTAGTCGTTATGTTTGAAACATTCGGCGCCTCTCTTTTTTCTTCTTGTTCAGATCTTATTTTCTTTCTTCCTCCTAGATACCCGGTGCCTGTAAAGTGAACTCTCAAGTATTTTGTAGTTCAGAGTGTACTGTGGTAGTGCAATTTCCATCAAGATGCAAAAATAATGTACATATTTTATAATTGCTCCAATCTAAAATATGACTTAAACTTGGCAACCAAATGTCATAGGCAAATCTGCTGGTTTGTTGGCCACTTTGGCTATTATGGATCAGGGCATACTTACATTTCCTCATTGTGTTAGATTTTTAAATATCAATGGTTGTGCTTGATAATTAGTTAATTACTGAATGTTTGCTTGTTTGCATTATTACTGTTGTAATTATTATTATATAATTACGATGCTTCTCGATTAACTTTATTCGTGATAATTTATAGATTGGGTGATGGACAGTGGAGGGAACTCCCTTCCTTCAGGGTCAGATGGTCTGAAGAGAAAGGTTTCGTATTTCTATGATCCAGAGGTTGGAAACTATTATTATGGGCAGGGCCACCCGATGAAACCACATAGGATTCGAATGACACATGCTCTTTTAGCCCATTATGGACTGCTTCAACACATGCAGGTCCTGAAGCCTACTGCTGCTAAAGACAGGGACCTCTGCAAATTCCATGCTGATGATTATGTGGCTTTTTTGAGGGGCATCACCCCTGAAACACAGCAAGATCAGTTGCGACAGCTGAAGAGGTTTAATGTTGGTGAAGACTGCCCTGTATTTGATGGCCTTTACTCTTTTTGCCAGACATATGCAGGAGGTTCTGTTGGTGGTGCTCTAAAATTGAACCATGGTATATGCGATATTGCAATAAATTGGGCTGGTGGGCTACATCATGCAAAGAAGTGTGAGGCTTCTGGGTTTTGCTATGTTAATGACATTGTGCTAGCTATTCTGGAACTTCTCAAGATACACGAGGTTTGCCACATTTATTTTCCCACATTATGTTATTGATGTATGGTTGTGCTCATTTTAATTCAGACAGAATTTATTGTTTACAAGATCAACATCTGCAAGAACTCCACGGCCTGCATGTTATTCATACTTGTTCCATGTACTATGTTTTTTCATCATCCATCAATTAATAACCCATTTTATAAGGGTTACCTTTGCTGATATTCCCTTGTACAGTACTATGCAATCAACCTAATATTTTCGTGCATGAAATTTTGTTTTTAACACTGATCTATTAATATTGATTAATTGAAACATTTTGGTGTTCTCATTTAAGGTTTTTGATGAACAAATTCCTTCAATGCGCTCAATAGATACTAAAATAATAAACTAATGACCCAAATGAATTGTAATTGCTAGCTATTGTCAACTGTCAAAATAGTGTGTTTCCAGGCTTGTGCTCTGCTGTTCTCAGAGAGATGTTTTCAACTAATTTGGAAAATTTTAGGATGTTTTCTTTCTATGTTGCTTATTTCATTGGACTGATTAGTAGTTCCTATTTTTTAAACATCTTCTGAGGTCAGAGAACTTATCCTACTTCTTTGTCAACACTCAATATTGAATGTGAATCTTTTTTCCCTGTCCTTGTGGATGACACCTGAGCTAGAGCTTCTGTTTTTGAAGTGAATTTAATGTGCATTTTACTTTTATTTTAATGAGGCAGACTTTGATTATTGTCTTTATGTGGCTGATTGCTTTAGAACTCTTTTAAGATGCAACTTCTGAAAGATCTTGCCTCCTAAAATTCTTTTAGTATTTTTGAAAGTCTCACATTGATTAAAGATATGACCAATTAAAAGTATATAAAGGGAAGGTAATCCTCATCCCATGGGCTAATTTTTAGGATTGAGTTGGGCCTAATGTTTAAATTTAAGAAGTATCAAATGTTTTATATTAAATATTATTTTCTCAAGTGCTCTTTCATTGTAATCAGCATTTCCTTATCACTGTGCAGCGTGTTCTATATGTGGACATTGATATCCACCATGGTGATGGGGTAGAGGAGGCCTTTTACACCACTGATAGGGTCATGACTGTTTCATTTCATAAGTTCGGGGATTACTTTCCCGGAACAGGTGATGTTCGTGATATTGGACATGGTAAAGGGAAATATTATTCACTTAATGTTCCTTTGGATGATGGAATTGATGATGAGAGCTATCAGTCGTTGTTTAAGCCAATAATGGGTAAGGTTATGGAGATTTATAGGCCTGGTGCTGTTGTGCTACAATGTGGTGCCGACTCCTTATCTGGGGATAGATTAGGTTGTTTCAATCTTTCCATAAAGGGTCATGCAGAGTGTGTCAAATATATGAGATCTTTTAATGTTCCTCTTCTGTTGCTTGGGGGAGGTGGCTATACAATAAGAAATGTGGCACGCTGCTGGTGTTATGAGGTATCGTGTCCCCCTGCATGTGCTTTTCCTAGTCTGTTCTTGGATAATTTTATCAATGTCTTTGGCCCCTCACCTCCTTTCAAAGGGGTGTCTGGTAGAAGGATTTTTTTAGTTTCCGAGGAATCTTTACTTAGGAATCCCACATTCTCATGTTTGTTATGTCTTTTCTAAAACACATTCTTAGGAAACTAAGACTGCGTTTAGTTACAGAAAATTATTTTAGTTTTCTGGGAAAAGTTTTCTACTTGTTTTCCAAAATTTTCATTTCCTAGAATAGCTAGAAAAATTTTGAAAACCTGTTTAGATAATATGACATTTTTTTAATTTGGAAAACTAGAAAACTAAAAAAGTTGTTTAAGTGTACTCAGTTTTCTAAATTTTTTTTAAATATTCTTTAATTCAAATTAATTGAGATATGTCATATATATATATATATTATTTATAACAATATTGTATAGTATATGCATCACATAAAAATTATGACAAAAATTTAAAGTAATATTAAAATAAAAGCAAATGAGTTTGTGTTTAAATATATTTCAAAATAGTTACAAAGAATAATAAAAATATTATCATAATAAAAATTGTTACAGCAGTCTTTATCTTGTAATTTAGTTACTTTATCTTGTAATTCAGTTACCGTATTTTCTATTTTTTTACTTTTCTTAGAAAATCTTTTAAAAGAGTTTTCTAATTTTCTTAAAAAATAGAAAATCAGTTTTCTATTTTTCTATAAAAAAATTGAAAATAATTTGTAAATAAATAATTTTTTATTTTTTCTAAGAATAATTTTCTATTTTTCTTAGAAAACTTATGAACTAAAGGCAACATAAGATTCCCAAGAAAGCCTTTTAGTTTTATATTACAAAATTTCCCAACAGAACAGTCCCAAGTGGGGGGTGAATCTTAGGGCTTGTTTACTTTTTGAAAACATTTTTTTGTTTTCATTTTTTGTTTTTCCTTTTAATTACAAAGCTATCATCTTAGTTTTAAGTATAAAATTGTTATATTGTTTTCTATTTTGAAAAGTTTATACAGGAAATAATGAAAGCAAATATATGAAAACAAAATGTTTTCTGAAAGTAACAGGCCTTTAATTTTCCAAGCAGGTGAAAAATTTTAGTTACACTTTAACATTTTTAGGAAACTTTTAAACATACAAATCGCATTTTAACATTCCTAGTGATTGTGATTCCGAGAAAACTAGATTCTTGGGAAACATGATTCTCAAGAATTTAAAAACATTCTTCATACCGAATTCCCCCAAAGGGTAAATATTGATGTCTGATAATTAAGTGCTAAGTAAAAAATGGGAATCCTCTGCTGTGGACTTTAATATAGGCACTGAAATATCATCGAAGATAGCACAATAGCTGTTACATGCACTCTTCTGTAGTTTGAAAAATGCCATGTGTATCTCACAAGTAGCGGTGAACATTTAGTTATATAGCATTCTGAAAAAAAGTTACTGAAAACATCTTAGTGCAAAGATTTACAATGGAGCCATGCAGTCCTTTGGTTTATGGCTTTTAGCAGCCCAATTGAAATGTAATATTTAGGAATGAATATGAAATATTTTGGTGCAAAATGAAATATTTATTTTTCTAAGAAGAAAATGTTCTCAGATTAACAAATTCCTCTTTGTTGTTGATCAGACTGGTGTCGCTCTCGGGATTGAACTAGATGATAAAATGCCTCAACATGAGTATTATGAATACTTTGGTCCTGACTACACTCTTCATGTTGCCCCGAGTAACATGGAGAACAAGAACTCCCGATATTTATTGGATGAAATAAGAGCAAAACTTCTTGATAATTTGTCTAGGCTTCAACATGCGCCAAGTGTCCCATTCCAAGAACGGCCACCTGATGCTGAGCTTCAGGAGGTTTGTTTGGTGTTTACTGACAATACAATGCTCTTTTTTTAAATGCTTTTATTAGATACTCTTCTCTTAATCATTTATTGATTAGTTGCCAACATTATTCAAAGATATATGTTGAATAGTATTTGAATATCCTTTGGCACTAAAATGCTATTGAATATCATATTGTGGTTCAAACTATGCTATCAATTTCAGGAAATGCATATTTTTTCTCTCAATGATCTTGAAGGAGAAAATTTAAAATCACTCCATAGTTTGCATTCATTTCATCCTAGTGGAGTTATCACATTTTACTTTGTTTATACCCAAACTGTCATTGTTGCAGTTGAAATGGAAAAATCTGCAGATTTTTTTTATTAGTGGCAGCTTATCATAAAAAATAATCATGACAAAACAGTTAGAAACTTGGCCATGCTATAATTAGAGGTGGAAATATCATGTAGTAATTATGATCTCATGCGAGTGTTGTACATTATATGGCTAAAAGTATAAAGAAAACTCTTTTTATCAATGGAAGAGCATTTTTAAATGATCTATTATATTTTTACTTGCATGATTAGATTTGATTTTTCTCATTGATGATAATTGAATGGGTTGGTTTTTTGAGTAAATACTCAACTTATTTGCCACTTTTCATATTTAGAGAGATGAAGATCAAGATGATAGGGATGAACGGTGGGATCCTGATTCTGACATGGAGGTTGATGATGATAGGTATAATCTTGTGCTTTTGCTGCCCATCTTGACAGTCTGTCTTATGAGGCTCTTAACAGTTCTGTTTTTACAGAAATCCTGTTCCTAGAAGGGTGAAAAGTGAATATGTTGAAGCTGAGAATAAAGATGCAGTATGTCTCGACCTGTTACTTTATTTTGCAGTTCCAGAATAATTGTACCACATAGTCATCAAACGGTTTTTCCCATGACACATCTTAAACATTTTCCAACAAAATTTTCCTATTTTTCATATTGTTTAAAATGTGCCCGGAGACACATTAGAAAAACTGATCATCAATATATTACTGAAATCAAATGAACTAACCATCAGAAGAAGTAATCAGTACTTGGTAGTAAATTTAATGAGAATGATTGTATTAATGCTTTGCTGATGATTTTGTCGACGAGTTTAGAATTTACAGCCATGAAAAGGATTTATCCAACTGCCGTATAGGATTCTTATCAAAGATGCAACTTGCCATAAATATAGCTTTACAATTTACGAGAGACACACTTCATTACAAACAAACCAAAGTATATACCTCAATGTGATCAAGATGATGTGCATCGTTTTATATATTTATTTCCTGGTGATTGGGTGCAAGTTATGGTTCTTATCTCCTTATTCATGTGGCTAATGATGTGCTTGTACAATTATGTGTTTTGTTTCACAATTTTAAGATGAATGAATTCTTTTCTGGTTGACTAATTCAGAAGTTTTGAATTTCAGGAAAGTTATCATAAACATGTAGACAGCGGAAGAGATTTTGTTATGCCTTTCAAGGAGATTTCATGCTCCAAGGTTGATTGTTTTTTCCTTTATAAACTAAAATTTCTCCTTAAAAGATCTCTCTGGTGGTGCTAAAGGTGCAGTTTTCAGGTGTCTGGAGTGGATTCAATGGTGGTGGATGAATCATACATCAAAGAAGAGCAGGATAACTTGAAAGAGCTTTCTGATCATAGATCAAGATGAAGAAATGAGCATTAGTCAACCTCTCCCTAAGTATTGTATGTCAACCTGTAAATTATAGTTTCCTCTTACAGCAGTCTGGCACTCATCCACATCTGATGTTGCAATGTTTCTAAATTTTGCTTTATCTGGAAACTGGAGAGATATATTGCAAGCTTTCCTTGGCTTTTGATGTTAATGTTATTGGGAGGTAAAACTGTGTTGCCACTAATGGTAGTAATTCCTTTTTTCCATACTTTTTTGTACCATGGTAGGAGCTTTCATCAACATATCTCCTTGGGAGAGCAGTTCATTCTTGTGAAAACGATGAAACAAACACATTCTTTTACCATCCTAGTTTCAACACACTATTATTTAGTAAAATTTTTGTAGGTCTTTTTAAATAATGTCGGTCTTGCATTCTAGTTAACGAGTTTCATTTATTATTTTAGTAGGATCGATCCTTACGATTATGAATCCTACCCAACAGCGATGTGTTTTTCTAGTATTCCTCGAATAAATGTATTTTGAACTGAAAGAGTGATATTGTATGTTGATTGAGCAAAGCGACTATTGGCTTAATGAGCAAACCTTAGTGTTCACTCGGAATATCTAAACCCTAGACAGAGTTTTGGAATTAGGATTTCCTTATTAGAATGTCATTTAATTTCTTCAAACGTGTTTAATGACCTATTTATATACAGTGGAAGAGAATCTTGATTTAGGTTTGATTTACAAAATCCACATTGATATCTTGGATTAACGTGTTTTTATCTATATTTATAATTATCTTAGCCATATGGTAAACTAAACATATCAATGAGGGCTACAAGCTAGGTCGGTTGGTGTAAAGTTTAAGTGGCAACATAGGCCAATAGCGAGCTAGGTAAAAATCTTAGAGGGAACATGAGTTGCTTAGCTGTCAAGCGTTGCAAAGGCGAAGAAGGGTAAAAAGATTGATCATCTTGAAGGTTCTACCCTAGGAATCTTTAAATGGAAATTTTTTTCTTCTTTAAATGACGGGAGTCAAAAACTTGATGACTTGGCAATTTACCTTGAAAGCTTGAATCGAGTTGAAGGACTTCATCACTCACCGCTCTTTACCCTAAAAGCTTGAATCAAGTAGAGATTCTACCCAGAGAACTAAGTGTTGGAGTCTAACACTTGATGGTTCAGTGCTTTACCTTGAAAGCTTGAACTGTGTAGGGGGACATCATGACTCAACGCTTTACTTTGAAAGCTTGAACCGAGTGGAGGTTCTACCTTTAAGAAACTCTAAATGGTGAATTTTCTCTTCTTTAAATGTTGAGTGTCGGAAACTTGATGACTAGGCGCTTTACCTTGAAAGCTTGAATCGAGCAGTAAGACTTCATGACTCGGTGTTTTACTCAGAAAGCTTGAATCGAGCGAGGGTTCTACCTTGAGAACCTCTAAATGGAAAATGATGATTCAGAGTCATACTTAGAAAATGGGGGTTGAATAAGTCCTAACACTTTATGCTCAGTCTTTTAGAAACACCATAAACCTTTTCAAACAGACCAGACTGCTAAAAGTTTACAGACTTAGATAAGGGATAAGATAGAATTACGCATAACAGGTTTATACTAGTTCACTTCTAAAGCAAAAACTACGTCCGGTACCTTCAAACTTAAAGGATTTTCACTATTGTAAAAACACCCCTTACAACAACACTAGACCGGTGCCATAAGTATTCTTGACTCTAGCTACTTCTCGCTTACACCCAAGTATTCTTTTCAACAAGCTACTCCTGCCTCAATAACCCAAGTATTGTTTCGAAAGCCTCTTTTGGCCACAAAGTGCTTCCCACTAACTCTACAAGCTGGTAAACTCACCAGACTTGTTATACAACGATGAGTGAGAGAAATGTTTGTGTTACAAAGAAAGACTTAAGGTACAAACAGATAAAATACTAAGATATAGTATGCTAATTTTTACAAAGCAACAAGTCAACTTCTGCTAGAAGAAAAGCTACAAAGAAGACTTATGCTTAACAAGAACTTAGAATTTTACAAGTAAAACAATTTCAGACTTTTGTTCTTGTATATGAGAATGACCAGAGAGCATTCAATGTGTCAAGAAGCAGCCTCAAAGTTTTTGGCCTTCTCGTATATAAAGGCTTCTTCAATATAGTGGTTTTATCAACCGTTGAAGAGAAAAAATAGAGTCGTTTGAATATTTCTTCAATATAGCCATATTTGACAAGGAATTTCTTTCGGAAATTTGCCCATACTACGGGTTCATTCCATGCCTTCATCTGAACCTTGGTCCGTGACCACCATACCCTCGCCTCGTCCTTCAATTGGTAGGTTGCAAATTGAACCTTTTGCTCCTATGAGCACTCAAAATACTCAAACGCTTGCTCAACTTCTCTGATCCAAATATATGCCCCATCATAATCGTGCCCTCCTTTGTAGGCAGGGGGATTCCTTTTCAGGAATTTATCAAGAGTGGGACCGGACTCAGTCCTACTCATCAACTTAGAAAACTTTAAGATGAAGTCATCCCCTCCACCAGAACTAGTTCCTTCGGCCATAAGGTATTTCTACAATGAATAAACACATCACCATTAATAACCAATGCTCTACCAGAGAGTCGGATAATTACCTCATATAAAACACAACGCCACTGGAGTGCCAAGGGAATGATGCCAAGCTGCACAAACAATCACAAACACTGCAATAGAATGCAAACACAGTCCATCATAGGACTCACACATTCACTCGGTTCACCCATTCACTCGGCTCTAGAAAGAACCGCTCTGATACCAACTGTGACGACCCGCATCATTTTTCTTATTTTTTGCAATAGATTTTTCGCGTTTAATAAAAATTCCACTCGGTCTTAATATAAAATAACATTTACTTTTCTTAAATACATTCAAAATAGTAAAATCATACTTAAAGTAGTAATATCCGACTGAAACCGATCGGAAATACATCCATAGAGTTATTTAGAAAACAACGGAAGAAAGAAACAGTCAAGGTTCACTTGGAAATAATTCTCTCACTCGGTCATCTCTCACTCGGGACAGCTTAACTTCCACTCAGAAAAAGGTTCACTCATCCTTACTCAGAAACACGACCTTCACTCGGAAGCACTCTTATCTTTCTTCACTCGGAGTCTCAACCATAGCTCACTCGGAGACACTCTAACCTTTTCACTCGAAATGGAGTCTCTCGGTTATTCTTCTCTCGGAAAGAAATGAAGGATGCTCAAATGGGCATCAAATTAGTAGGCCCTCGCTCGGATAAGGAATCCACTCTGCTAGATTCACCAGGTGATTAACTTTGCTACAACAATGCAAATTCATTCATAAAATAAACACCGATCACATAGCATCACAAAGTCATATCCGATTCAAATTTTAATTCTACATACAAGCAACACATTGTAGCATCAAACACTCAGAAAACTCATTATATATATATATATATATATATATATATATATATTACATAATTCATTCAAATCACTCAGTGCCTTGGCATCAATCATCCGCTTGGCGCACCTCCATGGCTCTGACCTCTTCCCTGTCACTGGTTACTAAAAATGAAAACCATAGCAAGGGTGAGTGTTTAACATCATAATTAATCTAGAATGGAATTTAAATAAAATACGAGTAGAAACTCCGTCCGATTGCTTTATCCTCAAAACTGCACATTTCACTCAGCAAGTAACTCACTCGGCAATTAACTCACACTCGGCAAGATACTCACACTCAGCAATCATAGCAATTAACAACCATTTTAACAAATCACTCATTCGGCAAGTATGATAATTTACCACTCGGTAAACATAACAATCACTCGGCAATATATAAAATTACACTCTGCAAATACATCAAATTCTCAACAAATATTTCAATTCTCATTCAGCAATTATAACCAATTTACCACTCGGTAAATATAACATCGCTCAGCAATTATTTCAATTTTCATTCGGTAATTAAAACCAATTGCACTTAGCAAAATTATCAAATTAACTTTCACAACTGACTCAGAAAATTGACACAGTATCCAGATACTCAAAGGATCGACCTTCAGCTGGGGGTCCTACTTGACACCCCGTGAACCCTGCTTGGTTCACCGAGTCCTGCTTGACTCCCCCTCAACCACTGGGTCATAGACCTATGGGTAGCTCAACTGGGTCCTACTTGACCACTGAAGCCAAAAATAAGGGTAACATATAATCATTTCACAAGTGGCCATTAACAACATCACTCGGGTGACCTGCTTGTCCAACCCGACTCCACATTGCCACAAAACACCAATTGTCACAGCATCAATATTTCAATTTCAATCGGATTTACACATACACACACGATCCTCAACTGATCGGTGTCCACATACATACATGCATATACATTAACTTTTACCCAGCATCATCTCATCACAGCATCAAATAATTCACTTTCAATCGGAATATGCCACACACACGATCAGAAACCGATCGATGTCCATACACATGCATACATACACATTAACTTTCACCCAGCACCATCTCTATTATCACAGCATTAAATATTAAGTCACACATACACATACACACGATCCTAAACCGATCGGTGTGTACATTCATACGTACATTCATATACATATTCACAGTTTTCATTCAGCATCAACTCTTACTCGGTTCACAGTCATTACAATGACTCGGACAGTATGTCCTATTCTAATTAATTATAACCCAAACACCCCCTTACCCATGTTCCACGCTTCAACAATTTCTAGGTTCACAGCTCCTCCGTTCCAGCACCAGCTCCCTTAATCGTCCCACTACCTACGGGTTTGGAAAGTGAAATACGTTACCATCACACCACCATCCACACAGTCAAGGGCCATTTTCAGGCTCACCGCCAAGAGGAGTGGGGATCGGAATAGTACCCTCTCCCATACATGACCATTCGGTCCAGAAAAGAAATGAAATGGGTGAGGTAACAACTTTTAAACAGTTCAAAGGACTTTCCTTGAAACCACTGTCACAGCTTTGTAATTATTTCAAGGTTTAATGCAAAGATGGACCTCCTTTCAAAGCTTAAAGCTCTCAACAATGGAAGAAGAAGAAGAAGTAAAGTAACAGATGAGGAAGAAGAATTCTCATGAATGATTGAGTGAATGATTACGCAAATGATTAAGGAAAGAGAAGGAAACCATTATTTAAACTCATGGCAACCGGTTACCTTCTCAACCGGTCACTTCCAACCGGTAACCTCTTCAACCGATCATTTCTCCAATTCCTTTACAATTTCTTTAAAGATTTAATTAAACTTCTCTTCTTCTAATCACACCCTTTATAATTAACCAATAATTCATAAAAATATCAAATAAATTCCTAAAAGCAATTTTTAATATTTCCACTTCACAAAATTTTTCTATAATTATCCGGGATGTCACATTCACCCCCCCTAAAAAGAGATTTCGTCCCCGAAATCAACACACCTACTGAAAAAGATTGGGGTACACCCTTCTCATGTCCTATTCCAATTCCCAAGTGTAGGTTACCCCATTCAGATTCTGCCACTTCACTTTCACTAATGGCACCTATTTATTCCTTAGCCGTTTGGTTCGATACTCTTCAATACCGATCGGTGTAACTTCCACCGTCAGGTCTTCCTTCAATTCGATAGAGTCACTCGGCACAATCATCGAATCACTCGGAATATATGCTCGGAGTTGTGACACATGAAACCCATTATGGATGTTAGTTAACGACTGGGGAAGATGCAGTCGGTAAGCAACATTACCGATCCTCTCCAATATTTGATACGGTCTAATGTGTTTCGGATTAAGCTTGTGACTCTTCAATATCCGACCAACTCCTTTAGTCGGTGAAACTTTCAGGAACACCTAGTCACCCGTCTGAAACTCAAGTGGTCTATGCCGATTGTCATAGTAACTCTTCTGTCGGTCTTGGGCAATCTTCATTTTCTCTCGGATCAGAGCAACCTGCTCATTCATTTCTTGAATTAACTCAGGCCCAAGATGAATGGCATCACCATTCTCATTCCAACACAATGGTGTTCGACATTTTCGACCGTATAAAGCTTCATACGGAGCCATTCCAATGCTACTATGATAGCTGTTGTTGTATGCAAACTCCACCAAGGGTAAATACTTTTCCTATGAGCCACCCTGCTCTAATACATAGGCTCTCAGCATATCCTCAAGAGTCTGTATAGTCCGTTCCGACTGTCCATCGGTCTGCGGATGATAAGCTGAACTCAGTCTTAGTTCAGTGCCCAGCTCTTGTTGCAGACTTCCCTAAAATCTGGAGGTAAAACGAGGATCCCGATCGGAAATTATACTCAAAGGTACACCGTGTAATCGTACAATTTGAGTAACGTATAACCTTGCCAATCGGTCCAATGACCATTTCATGTTCATGGTCAAGAAGTGAGCACTCTTGGTCAATCGGTCAACAATCACCCAGATTGCATTACACCCGGATTGGGTACGAGGTAACCCGGATACGAAATCCATGGTAATACTCTCCCACTTCCAAATCAGAATCTCCAGAGGTTAAAGTAAACCCGGGGGTCTCTGATGTTCAACCTTGCATTTCTGGCATATCATATAGGACTTCACGTACTCGGTAATTGCCTTCTTCATGCCTGGCCACCAGAATTCCTTCTTCAAATTGTGGTACATCTTCGTAATACCGGGATGAATACTCAGAGAACTCTTGTGTGCTTCAGTCAGCACGGTTTACCTGAAATCACCGTGTGCAGGCACCACCACTCTCGGAATCTCTAAATTCCATCCGTTCCTTGAATTAATTCCATGTCCTTGCCTCTTGCTTGAGTGTCAAGCAATTCCAGCAACTCCTCGTCATCCTTTTGGGCCATAGCTAAGGACTTCAGAAATTCGTTGGAAATCTTCAGCATACCGACTGTCATTCGGTTTGGAGCGTTCACAACGACTCCAAGGTTCATATCCCGAAAGCTCTCTAACAGTTCTTGCTCTTTGCCCATCAAGAAAGCCGTGTGCAATACTTTCCTGCTCAGTGTATCGGCAACAACGTTTGCTTTTCCCGGGTGGTACCTCAAGTCGAAATCATAATCCTTTAAGTACTCTACCCATCTCCTTTGCCTCATGTTGAGTTCCTTCTGATCGAAGAAATATTTTAAACTCTTGTGGTCACTAAACACCACAAATCAAGACCCATATAAATAATGGCGCCAAATCTTCAACGCATAAACCACTGCTGCAAGCTCAAGGTCATGAGTCGGATAGTTTTGTTCATGCGGCCTCAATTGCCTTGAAGCATAGGCAATCACTCGGTCGGCCTGCATAAGCACACATCCTAAACCAAACTTGGATGCATCGCAGTATACTATAAATTCATGTGTCACATCAGGCAATGCAAGCACAGAGGCAGTCGTCAAACATCGTTTAAGAGTCTGGAAACTCATTTCACACTCTTTCGACCAAACAAATGGGTTCTCCTTTCTCGTTAACCGAGTCAAAGAAAGTGCTATCCGAGAGAATCCTTCAATGAAACACCGATAGTACCCAGCTAATCCGAGGAAACTCCTAATCTCTATTACCGACTTAGGCCATTCCCAAGCCATAACCACCTCAATTTTAGTCGGATCTACTGATACACCCTCTCGGGAAATTACATGTCCCAAGAATTGTACACTTTCTTCCCAGAAATTACATTTAGATAACTTAGTGTACAATTTCTTCTCTCGGAGTATCTGCAGAACAATTCGAAGGTGTTGAGCATGCTCCTCAACCGACTTCGAATACACCAGTATGTCATCGATGAATACTACCACAAACTGATCCAAATACGATTGGAAAATCCGATTCATGTAGTCCATGAAGATAGCAGGAGTATTCATCCCTCCAAAGGGCATTATAACATACTCGAAGTGCCCATACCGAGTCTGAAAAGTAGTCTTGGGAATGTCTTCTGACTTCACTCGGATTTGATGATATCCCGACCTCAAGTCGATCTTAGAAAAGACGACAGCACCTCACAACTGATCCAATAAGTCATCAATCCGTGGCAACGGATATTTATTCTTTACCGTCAGCTTATTCAACTGTCAGTAATCAATGCACATACGCATACTACCATCCTTCTTCTTTACCAACAGTACAGGAGTGCCCCACGGTGAAGCACTCGGTCGGATAAAGCCCTTCTCAAGCATCTCATTTACTTGCTTTTTCACTTTGGCCAATTCCACCGAAGACATCCTATAAGGCGCTCGGGACACTGGCTCGGCCCCGGGAATCAAGTCAATCGAAAAATCAATCTCCCGACTAGGAGGCAGCTCTGAAATTTCTTCCGGGAATATGTCAAGGAATTCACATACTACTTGAATTTCACTCGGTATAAGGTTATACCGACCCTCCGAAGTAAATAAAACAACATAGGTGGCGGAGACGTCACTCACCACTTTCTTTGTGTCATGTTCCTGGGAAAAAACAATAGTTTTCCGATAGCAGTCCACTATCACTCGGTTATCAGCTAACCAATCGAGACCCAGGATAACATCTAGGTTCTTCAATGGCATACATATCAGATTCACTCAGAAAATACGATCTTCCACTTGCATCGACAACTCCCTACACATAGTAGTTGCCCAGAAAGTGGAACCAGTAGGAGTGGAGACACTAAGAGCATTCTCCATTAATACAATCGACAAACCAAGCTGTCGTACACAACTCTCAGAAATAAACGAATGGGTCACACCCGAGTCATAAATTACATCAACAAGATAGCCATGGATGAGGCACTTACCCTGCACCAGGTTGTCATTCTTTACAGTTTCCGAGGCATCAAAAGCAAATACTCGCCCGGTCATGACATTTTGAGCGCCACTGGATTGAGCATCTGCTCTCCCCGAGTGTTGGCCACCACGCCCAGCTCCGTGTCTACCTCCTCTCGGAACATTAGCACTCTGAGTCCCAGGCGTGTTGGCTCGGCTGCCATGTCCACTCGGTTGTTGCCTCTGTGGGCAATCGGGTTTAATGTGTCCCGGTTGTCCACATTAGAAACAGACAATCTGACTGGCTGGACAGTACTTTACAATATGGCCCTCCTGGCCACAATTGTAGCACACACAGCTACCCGACTGGCTACCCGATCGGTCAGTAGAACTCCGACCAGACAAATAAGAAGACGTAACAAAAAACTTACTGCCACGAAAAGACTGACCCGTCTTCTTGAAGTTAAACCCTCTTGTCTTCAGCTGTCTCTTATCTCTCGGCTGAAAGGCTCTCTGTAGTTGCACTTCTTCAGTCAGCCTAGCCTTGTTTACCAGACTCAGATAATCCCGAATCTCCATCGGCACAATTACACTACGGAGTTCAATCCGTAATCCCGACTCATATTTGGCACACTTGCTGCCCTCGGTTCCTTCCAATGAGAAAGGATGATAGAAATCACACAGCTCGTCAAATTTAGCAGTGTACTCGGCCACTGACATTCGGCCCTGTTCCAGCCTTAAGAATTCCAATTCCTTTCAGATTTTATAATTATCCGGGAAGTATTTGACAAGGAATTTCTTTCAAAAATTTACCCATACTACGGGCTCATTCCCTGCCTTCATCTGAACCTTGGTCCGAGACCACCATACCCTTGCCTCGTCCTTCAATTGGTAGGTTGCAAATTGAACCTTTTGCTCCTCCGAGCACTCAAAATACTCAAACGCTTGCTCAACTTCTCTGATCCAAATATATGCCCCATCATAATCGTGCCCTCCTTTGTAGGCAGGGGGATTCCTTTTCAGGAATTTATCAAGAGTGGGACCGGACTCGGTCCTACTCATCAACTGAGAAAACTTTAAGATGAAGTCATCCCCTCCACCAGAACTAGTTCCTTCGGCCATAAGGTATTTCTACAATGAATAAACACATCACCATTAATAACCAATGCTCTACCAGAGAGTCGGATAATTACCTCATATAAAACACAACGCCACTGGAGTGCCAAGGGAATGATGCCAAGCTGCACAAACAATCACAAACACTGCAATAGAATGCAAACACAGTCCATCATAGGACTCACACATTTACTCGGTTCACCCATTCACTCGGCTCTAGAAAGAACCGCTCTGATACCAACTGTGACGACCCGTATCACTTTTCTCATTTTTCGCAATAGATTTTTCACGTTTAATAAAAATTCCACTCGGTGTTAATATAAAATAACATTTACTTTTCTTAAATACATTCAAAATAGTAAAATCATACTTAAAATAGTAATATCCGACTGAAACCGATCAGAAATACATCCATAGAGTTATTTAGAAAACAACGGAAGAAAGACACAGTCTAGGTTCACTTGGAAATAATTCTCTCACTCGGTCATCTCTCACTCGGGACAGCTTAACTTCCACTCAGAAAAAGGTTCACTCATCCTTACTCAGAAACACGACCTTCACTCGGAAGCACTCTTATCTTTCTTCACTCGGAGTCTCAACCACAGCTCACTCAGAGACACTCTAACCTTTTCACTCGGAATGGAGTCTCTCGGTTATTCTTCTCTCGGAAAGAAATGAAGGATGCTCAAATGGGCATCAAATTAGTAGGCCCTCGCTCGGATAAGGAATCCACTCTGCTAGATTCACCAGGTGATTAACTCTGCTACAACAATGCAAATTCATTCATAAAATAAACACCGATCACATAGCATCACAAAGTCATATCCGATTCAAATTTTAATTCTACATACAAGCAACACATTGTAGCATCAAACACTCAGAAAACTCATTATATATATATATTACAATTCATTCAAATCACTCGGTGCCTTGGCATCAATCATCCGCTTGGCGCACCTCCATGGCTCCGACCTCTTCCCTGTCACTGGTTACTAAAAATGAAAACCACAGCAAGGGTGAGTGTTTAGCATCATAATTAATCTAGAATGGAATTTAAATAAAATACGAGTAGAAACTCTGTCCGATTGCTTTATCCTCAAAACTGTACATTTCACTCAGCAAGTAACTCACTCGGCAATTTACTCACACTCGGCAAGATACTCACACTCAGCAATCATAGCAATTAACAGCCATTTTAACAAATCACTCATTCGACAAGTATGATAATTTACCACTCGGTAAACATAACAATCACTCGGCAATATATAAAATTACACTCTGCAAATACATCAAATTCTCAACAAATATTTCAATTCTCATTCAGCAATTATAACCAATTTACCACTCGGTAAATATAACATCGCTCAGCAATTATTTCAATTTTCATTCGGCAATTAAAACCAATTGCACTCAGCAAAATTATCAAATCAACTTTCACAACTGACTCGGAAAATTGACACAGTATCCGGATACTCAAAGGATCGACCTTCAGCTGGGGGTCCTACTTGACACCCCGTGAACCCTGTTTGGTTCACCGAGTCCTGCTTGACTCCCCCTTAACCACTGGGTCATAGACCTCTGGGTAGCTCAACTGGGTCTTGCTTGACCACTGAAGCCAAAAACGAGGGTGACATATACCGCCGGTCGTCCCATACCACATCATCATATAATCATTTCACAAGTGGCCATTAACAACATCACTCGGGTGACCTGCTTGTCCAACCCGACTCTACATTGCCACAAAACACCGATTGTCACAGCATCAATATTTCAATTTCAATCGAATTTACACATACACACATGATCCTCAACCGATTGGTGTCCACATACATACATGCATATACATTAACTTTCACCCAGCATCATCTCATCACAGCATCAAATAATTCACTTTCAATCAGAATATGCCACACACACGATCAGAAACCGATCGATGTCCATACACATGCATACATACACATTAACTTTCACCCAACACCATCTGTATTATCACAACATTAAATATTAAGTCACACATATACACACACACGATCCTAAGCCGATCGGTGTGTACATTCATACGTACATTCATATACATATTCACGGTTTTCATTCAGCATCAACTCTCACTCGGTTCACAGTCATTACAATGACTCGGACAGTATGTCCTATTCTAATTAATTATAACCTGAACACCCCCCTTACCTCTGTTCCACACTTTAACAATTTCTGGGTTCACAGCTCCTCCGTTCCAGCACCAGCTCCCTTAATCGTCCCACTACCTACGGATTTGGAACGTGAAATACGTTACCATCACACCACCATCCACACAGTCAAGGGCCATTTTCAGGCTCACCGCCAAGAGGAGTGGGGATTGGAACAGTACCCCCTCCCATACATGACCATTCAGTCCAGAAAAGAAATGAAAGGGGTGAGGTAATAACTTTTAAACAGTTCAAATGACTTACCTTGAAACCACTGTCACAGCTTTGTAATTATTTCAAGGTTTAATGCAAAGATGGACCTCCTTTCAAAGCTTAAAGCTCTCAACAATGGAAGAAGAAGAAGAAGTAAAGTAACAGATGAGGAAGAAGAATTCTCATGAATGATTGAGTGAATGATTACGTAAATGATTGAGGAAAGAGAAGAAAACCATTATTTAAACTCATGGCAACCGGTTACCTTCTCAACCGGTCACTTCCAACCGGTAACCTCTTCAACCGGTCATTTCTCCAATTCCTTTACAATTTCTTTAAAGATTTAATTAAACTTCTCTTCTTCTAATCACACCCTTTATAATTAACCAATAATTCATAAAAATATCAAATAAATTCCTAAAAACAATTTTTAATATTTCCACTTTACAAAATTTTTCTATAATTATCCGGGATGTCACATATATGATGAGAGCAAACACAATTTTAAATAAAGTTAGAGTGAGCATACGAGCATGGGTAATCTTGATAAAGAATATATTAGAGAAAAATATTTATGTAAACTTAAAGACTCTGTACAAACTACTTATTTATACATAGGACATCAGACTGCTAAGACTTCTAAACAACAAAAGACTACAGACTTTTACTCCTCTTTTTGATTTCAACAAGAGGAAGGGCATCACTGAGACTCTTTACGCCTAAGAGGGGTAGACAAAAACTGATGTAGAAGCAGAAATGAGAGAAGAAGTAGAGACAAACACCAAAATTAAATGACAAACTATCAGACAAAAGAAATAAGGGTGGTTAGTAACTATAATAGTAGGGGACTAGCGGGATGAAGGGATACTGGTTGTGGAAGGATCCCAGAAGGTAGGATGGGGCTTAAATACTCTCCCAGTTTGTGCCCAGAAGTTGCAAACATCAATGAAGATTTCTCTAGAAGAGGTGCTGCAGAGCTGATTTTGCTCGCAGAGATAGCTTCAAGTGTCCCTATTTGGAGAAGGATTGGAATGAATGATTTCTAAGATATCACCTGATAATCTCTTGGGGTCCGCATGTACTATTTAGGGGTAGATAATGCAGAGTACCATACCTTTTACTTCAGTTGTTGGTGATGATCCTGGGGTATTTGGGCATGGGGCAGTTTGGAGACATAGGGATGCGAGCTTTGGGTTTGGCAAAGGCTTGGATCCAAGGTCTAGTTGGTAGGTGGAGGTTATGGACAAGACGTCGGGTGTTTTGTTGCAAGTGTAAGGCCTGAAACATGGCGAAGTAAGAGGGTGTGTAGAGGTGAGAGTTGGAGATGAGATCCTCAGCAGGGATAAGAGATTGGAAATGAGGTTGGAGAAAGAATTGTACTTCTCTCTAACCAATAAAAGTTTGGATTATAGTGGGGACTTTGTCTGGGCCATGGAAGGGTAAGAGGGATTCAGGGAAAATAGAGATGCATCTATAGGTCAAAGACTTGAAGGATAAGGAGAGTGTGGTATGGGTTGGTGTAAGTTGAGATGTAGTCTAAGGTTCAAAGTGATGTTCAGGTTGGGTGACTGATGGTGGTTCGGGTTAGGTTACAAATTTGGGTTTAGAAGGTTGAGTTTGAAAGGGAGGTGGATTAGATGTAGGTTCAGATGAGGGTACCTGAGTGGGTTTAGAAGAGTCGAGTGCAGGCGTGGAAGATAGAGTTTGAACAGGTATTGGAGACTATCTTTGAGCAAAAGTCTAGGTGGAGGAGGCAAAATCCTTTTTGTTCTTCTTGTTAGAAGGCTTCTATGATTTAGTCTGCCCAGCAGACTTTCTTTTCTTTACAGCTTCAGCCTCCAACTTTAAGACAGTGTCCTTTGTAGATTTACGAGGACAAAAGACTTGGCGTATCAACAAATGCAACATCTTTACTTTTGGAAGCAAACTTCCAGAAGTGGTCTTCTCAGGCCTGGCCTTTCCGTACAACATTTCATTTATGGTGAAACCAGACACCTTAGTGTATTCAAAGTCTTTAGAGAACACAGTACCACCAGGTTGACATTATAGAATGGTAACCAAAAGATCTTTAGAGATCTCAATCTGTTTTCCTTGTAGAGAGCCTAGCAAGATGAGCTTTGTCTTGTTTATAGAGACGGACTTCCAGATTTCAACTACCACTGAGGGAGAGAAAGGATCTTTGTCCGAGCAGAAATTAGTCCAACCAATTCCTTTGAGTTCTATACTGACATCGCGACCTTCGAGCTTGTGTTGGGCAGCATCAAAGAATAAGGACTCAATCACATGCTCAACAGTGAGAGAACCAACAACTATTATTAAAATTTGAAGAAGGGTGTTTTAGGGTTTGAGAAGAAAAAGGATTTTTAGGACACAAAGGTTGAAGAGAAAGAATAAGTGTAAGATCCTATAGTTTTAATTTTAACTTTTAAGCATTTAAATAGAAATCTCAATAGTATTTAATTTAATAATTCTTCCATAATTAAATATTTGTCTAAACCCTAAAATATATTAAACAACTTCATCTAGATGTTTACAAAGTATAAGTTTTATTTAAAAGCTAAAGAAACCAGTTTAGGGAAAACAAGGGCCTGGCGCTACGCGTGAGTGTCCTCAGGGCCCTGACGCTACGTGCCGGCATGACAGTAACATCAATGTTGTTGTTATGCTAGGGGCCTATTTCACCCAATTCAGCTCCAAACCTTACCCAACTATAAGGGTACTATATTTCCCCTATTCTAAAGCTGTTGGCATAGTCCATTTCTCAAAATTCAAATCCAAACAAGAGTTATGCATAGAAATTCATTGAGACTAATTTAAGACCTTCCAATCACACAATTCAACTTAAAACCCTTTTTTAGACACCAAGTCAGTTTTCAAACCAGTTCTAAATATCCATATGAGTCTGTTGAACAATTCCAGGGATACCGAATCCCATCCGTTCTCCATTTCACCTATCTAGTTCCTCAATTTCCCTTTTAAAACTCATTATTCCTAATACTCAACTGCTTAAATTATTTATAATATAACTTTCTACATAATTCCATATTATCAAATAATACAATTCCTGCCAATGATGCATGATTTCAATACTAAATGGCTCCATGCCATGAACACATATACATAAATAGTTCTTAGTCATTATGCATGAATATTATATAATGGCTCAATGCCCTATCACACATCAATTCTCATAAACCTGAATATATCATACATGAATATATACTAATGGCTTAGTGCCACTAATCACTATCCCATACAAAATCATCACCACACACATAACAACTATAGTTATAAACAACCACACATACACATATAATTGCACGTATCTTTCATTGTCCATCTACTATATCAAAACATATATATATATATATATATATATATATATATATATACGCATATCACATTTTGTAAACTATCCTGGCATCGCTTTTGTGCTCACTTTATACTGGTCTTCGTTGTATCTGCAATCTCTTTCTCCTCATTCATTGCAAGATAGTTGTAAGGGTTAGTATCTTGAAATAAATAACAATACAAATGATTAGAAAGGAATTACATCACCTGGAGGATCTCACACACCTCCTTTATATAATTACGCATCAATTCCTTATATCATAATAAAAATTCTTAGTTACTTTTAAACATTATAATTACATCATTTATTAACATATTCATCATCACGAACTAAGCTTAATATCACAATTTTATCATTATCAATTCTCCTAGTTTATTTTTATGAAACAATACCTAATGTTTGAATATTAGAGAAACAACCATCAGCTGAAAGTCATAATTTGACATCCTATGAATCCTTTGATCCTTCGATCCCCACGTACCGACTCCACCCAAAAGGACCAAGCCCACACACCGGTTTCCCCACCTCAACCACTGGGTCTCTACCTGGACCACCGGGTAACTCAACTGAGTCTTTATATGGACCACTGAAACCAGAATGAGGGGGTATATATACCGAATGGCTATTATTCAAACAAATCATACATACAACATAAATTTATCCATCATGTCAATCAATGTATAATTTTCAATAGAACCTTTATCGCTTTTGAATATCATCATCTAATTCATCATAAAACATAACTTTCATAACAACAATTCTACATGATCATTACCCATCATATTTTCATATTATAACATCGCTTAAATCTCATAACCCTTAATTTTATTACAATCCAACACTTTCTCATTATACTCTTTCATTTTTCTATTACCATCGACTTTATTCTACCAATCTTATTCATTCAAATTAATATATGATTATAATTATATTCTAAACCATCTATTTTCATAACATTCCCTAAGTTTCATTATCTAATCTCATAACCTCATTTCATCATAGCTTATCACTTTCTCAGTCATAATCATTAATTAAATAAGGTTAATTTACTAGTCTTAATTCTTCCCACCATTACATACTTCAAACTATATATATATATATATATATATATATATATATATTCAAGTAAAACACTTAAACGTATAGATAAATAAAATTTCAAGCTCATAATATGATAACCTTAAAATTAAACTATTTATATACTAAAACACACCCCTTACCTCACTTTCTCTTATCCGCGAGAACCAACGTACCTAACTACTAAAATCAAATGAATTATAAAGGGGATTTAGAGATTTAACCACCAAATTCTTAATCTAATTCAAGAAAATCCTACTCCTAAAGCTTTATAGGTTTACCGCAGCCAAAGCTAACGATTATCTCGAGGAACCCTGATTTTCGCTAACCTTTCGATACTCCGTTCACAACCTACGCAAAGCGGAACTTACTTTCATCATTTATTCTTCCACTTAAGAGCCTTAAAGAACCCTTTAATCAGTTCAGAACCTCAAATCACAAAGTTTTCTTACATTCTGAAGAAACTTAGTAATATAAAGGAAACTTTCATAAAAACTAAAATTAGAAGGTTTCACACGTTTACCTTGAAATTTCCACTTCTAATCCACAATTAATTTCAAATCTTACACCTAATTAGCTTGAATTAGGATCTTGAGCCTTGAGAGATGAAAGAAAAGAGAGAAGGGTTCAAAACTCTACTTTTACTCTGTTTTGCGTTGCTGTTTCTGAATTTTAAATTTTAAATCGTGAGGCTGACGCTACGCGTTAGCTCTAAATTTTTTTACCCTAACGCTACGCGTCAGGTAAAAACCATAATTTTCCTTTTTGATCCATTCTAGAATCACGCAATATTATATATTCTCTAATTATCATACTGTAAATTCATTTATACATTTATTTACTCCTTCTAAATAAAAAAATACACAGGATGTTGCAAAGAGAAAGAGTAAGAATGCAAAGAGTTTTTTGCAAAAGCGTTTTCAGAGGTTTTTGAAAAGAATGTTGAAATTTCTTTATAAAGACAACGTGGCAAAGTGGAGGGAAAAACGTGTTCAGAAATGGTTGTATTACAGCCAATAAATGCTTACCACGCGTAACAGTTGAAAAGATTAAAACAATTATTGAAGAAAATAAAAAGACGTTGGGAGTCTCTCTGCATAGAATTGAGCAATGTAAAAAAATTATTCTAAGTAAAATGCATGCAGACTCTTTTCATACAAACTTATTAAATGCAAACTCACATCACACAGACCTTTAATCAGGCAATGTCACACAGACTTAAGTTATACTTAATAAATGCAAACTTGACTTCAGCCAATGGCCCCTAAATATATCTGCCCATTGATGGTCTGTATCCACGTATTTTAGATTTAGAATGCCTTTTTAAACATAGGGCTTGTTTGTTTAAACTTATTTTAAGAGATAAGTGTTTTTTTAATTGAAAAACACTTATTTTAAATTTTGACGTGTTTGTTTAAAATTTTTAAAAATAAGTAAAAGCTAAAAATAAGCTGATTTCAGCTTATTTTAATAAGCTTAAACAAACGAGTTTATAATCACAGATGAAATGATACTTTACTTTAATATGTTTTTTCTTTGAGTGTTGAATTAGGTTCTTGGATAGGTTTATAGCACTAATGTCATCATAGAACACTGGAATCTCTGCTTCTTTGATTGAGTAGTCTCATCCAAAGCAATTATGAGCAATAGCCAGCTGCAGACAAATATTCCAAACCGAGTTATCATATTTTAAGAAGAGTTTAATTTATATATATTGTTAGTGTAAAACTTTTACACTGTCAATCAATCAAAATATTCATCCTAAATATGATGATTAAAATAATTATTATGAAAATCAAGGATGATTGCTTATATGTTAATCCATAATTAAATGTTAGTGTAAACAAATTTTATATTGATGATGTATTTAAATTAATTTTTTTTAAAAAAAGCAACATGATACTTCATATAATTAACTTTAAATAGTACAAAACAATTAAAATTTACTACATGATCCATAATAAATTTATATAAATATGTCAACATTTTAATTGGTAATAAAATAAAATTTCCTTTTATATTCTTCTATTTTATAGTAAATTAATTTTAAACATTTATGTTAATGAAAGATTTTTTCCTTTCTATTCTTATTTTATGGTATTTGTTAAATGTTTTTCCTTTGTTATTCTACTTTATTTACATTAATTTTAATTTAATAAATATACTATATAGCAAATTAACATAAATATTTCTATTTATTATTGTCATTTATAATAAAAGATTTTGCTCCTTATTCATTCTTCCACATTGATAATAGTTTAGTTTTAAACAATGTATAAAATGTATAAAATTTTAGAATCCATTGCGATATTTATAATAAATTACTATAAATATTTTGGGAAGTTAGTTTAAATACCTTTATGTAATAATCAGATTATGAAAAATTAAACTATTTCTTGTCTAATGAATTATTTGAATGCCTTTAAAATTAGTAAAAATAGATAGAGTGTGATGGGGCTTTCATAAATTAATTAAGAAATAAATAAAATAAAACCTATGAATACAACAACAAATTTGTATTGAGTAACTAAATTTAAAATTGGATAAAGAATAATAAACATATATTGGAAAAATACAAATTACAAAATTATCTAGGTAGGTTGTATAAAAAAGATTACATTTCCATGTTTCATAACTTGGGCAAATGAACCACTAAATACAAACTCTTTAATGGCTAATTTGTTTTCAATTGATTTTGATTTAATCCACTTCGTCAAAGACTCTGAACCTAAGAAAAAATAATAAACAAATAAAAATAATAATAAAAGAGTTAGTTAAGTTTATTATTATGTGGTAAATTTTAAAAATTCATAAGAAAATGAATAGTTAATTAAAAATAAGCCAATCAGGTTTAAAATACAGCAAAAAATAAATTATCTGACTACAAACTATGATCATATGAAATATTAAAGAGAACAATGACCAAAAATAAGTTTTCAAAAGTAAGGTCTAATTTATAAATAAAGAATAAAATAACAAAAAAATTGAAAAGTAGAAAAAATATGAGAAAAAGGGAAATAGATTCTATCATAGAGAATTAGAGAGACTAATTAGAAAAAATCAGACTTAAAAAATGGTAATACAATTAGGGTTTGTAATTTTTTTCCTTAGAACAACATAGCTTTTTATAGTAAATCATTATAATTAAATCAATCAAATCTCATGTATCATTAAAACCTGAGTTTGATGCAATGCTTATTACTCTAAACCCGAACTACGTGCCATTGCCATCGAACATTCAACTATCTTCTAGAGACTCAAATGTCTTTATTGATATTTGATACTATCGAACTTCAACAATGAAAGATAAATATATATTAATTATTCCTATTGCACTTTATATTATCTATTCTTATTGCATTTTTTTAGAGAATGAATGTTACTTATTATTCTTTTAAATATATTTAAATTTTGATACTATTTAAGTTTTTCCAGCAAAAATTTTACTTTTAATTTGAATAATGTCATAAAGCAATATTAAAAAAAAATTGTTCAAAAGCAAAAAGTCATTTAATGTAGGAACAATGTTGATGCTTACTGGTTTAATAACAAAAAAACATAATTTGAAGTATAAGTTATTTTTATATATATACGGGCGATGTAGTCAAATGGAGGCAATGACTTGTGAATCCAGCATGCTCAGGATCAATTCCCATTGTCTATCCTAAAAAGAAATGAAATGAAAAAAAAAACAATTAATTAGTTTTTTTTTTTTTGTAAAGACAAAGACAAATTCTATTTTCTATGCTATTTAGATCTTTATAGTAAAAAATGTCTTCTTCCATTCCATCAAAATCACTTGTGAAGTTCTGTTGTATTCTCACTAAATATGTATATCTAATGAAAGAATCTTGAATGAAATTTTATTTTGTTCTCTTGATATGCTTTTCTAAGACTAGAATTGTAGATGTCCACTGGCTATTGTTCAGATGAAATTTATGAGAAAAGAGGGGCCATTTTTATTTCAGCATGGCGAACCAAGCAATCAACTAATGAAAATAAATAGTCTTCACAGGAAAGTCACAAATATGACATTTTATGGTTGAGTGTTTCCATTACATTTTTGGTTGGGGAGCCTCACAAAAACTGAAAAGGAGGGGGGAAATTACACGAATCTCATACTCAGTAATCATTGGAATGAAGAGAAGTGAAGACATTGAAGAAGCATTCATGTTGCACTTCTGCACTTTTAGTGTATCTTGATTATCACTAAATCCATTAAAACTCTTGTTTAAAAAATTAGGCAGTAAATAGACGAAGTGACACAGCTAATTCTTCCAGTTGCTTCTGATCAAGATACGATACAAGATCCATTGAAATTAAATGTTTTTGGACATCAGTGATGTCTTCTGCCTCAAATTTGTAAGTTGATTGGAGTTTCTCAGCTTCAGACTCTGCTGCCTCAGCTTCCGCAAGCAGGAGATTAGCTTCTTCCATGTCACCCATTTCTAGTGCAGCCGCCTTTTCAGCTCTGGCAGTAGCAGCTCTCAAAAGTAGCCTCTGATATCTAGCCATTGCCAGCTCGTTTTCCTTCAATAAAATTGTTCCCTCGGTCTCCTGCAATTTATTCAGGGTATTTATGATTTCTTCTTCAAGCTTCTCAAGATTTAATGTAGCCCTATCCATGTCTATCTGGATGCTCTCTTTTTCAACACACAGTGACTTTGCCTCGGTAGCTATTCGTGCGGCCTCCTTGAAATTTCTTGCAGCAGTAGCAACTTTCTTTTCTGCTTCAAGTTCTGGGACTCTCTTGTCTATAAAAATTAGCCTATGCTTGAAGGACGCCATATCCTGCTGGATGCTTGACTTTTTTGAAGAAAGTTCCTAAAAACAGCATAACGTCCATGAAGAAATAACAATCAAAATCAGTTTTTTTGTTTCATGGGAAAAGAAACAATAGCCCTTGCTTGCTTATGATAAACGACATAAAAATAAGATATTATGGATTTGATTACTAGTGTGACCATTTATACAGTATTCTCTCAACCTAATGTATGTTCAAGCAACTTAGCCAGTGCATAACTTCAGATCTAAGGTTATTAGGTAGTGCACATGTGCCATGCAGTAACCTGGGAATCTTTTTTTATTATTCATCACAATTCAGAAAACAGATTAGTAAAAGAATTAACCTGCAAGGAAGCTCTTGCAGCAGAAACCTCCTGTTGAAACAATTTCACATCTGCACAAAGCTTTTCCTCGTTGATTGCAAGTGTCAGTTTGTCCTCTCTGGACTTCAATATAGAAGACAACAAACTTCTCCTCAGTTTAACTATTCCACGGTATCCTTCAGCTTCCTCCTTAGAAATATTAGCAAACTCCTTAAGTCTCGCTCCCTTTTCTTCTTGCTGCACTAGAAAGTCATCAATTTCCTCCTTCTTTAGAGCCAAAGTTTCAGTCTGTAATTTCACTTGAGCAAGGACAGACTGCAATTTGTCATACTTGACATCAACGCTTGACTGAATCTCTTTAAATCCAAAGACAACTTTATTAATCTTATTCTCTACAGCTTCTAAATTAGAGTCGTTGTCTGCTATCTCCTTTTCTTTCTCTCTAACTAAAGCAAGAAGTTGTTCCAATTCACCCAATAACACATCCTTTCTTTTAACAAGAATCTCTTTTTCTCTTTTGTCATCCTGGACCAAATGCTCAACGTTGTTATTCAATTCTAAACTAGCTTGGCTCATAAAATGTGATTCAATCTCCAACTCCATCCTTTTAACCTCCAAGGCTTCAGATGATGAAAGCCATTGGTCCATTTCTTCTGAATACACTGATGTTGCTTTCTTCATGGCAGAATCTGCATTATTTAAAGCATTCTAGAAAAAGGAACAGGGACATGTCAGAAATTTTAACCACAGCTTAGTTGAGGAGCCTAAAGAGAGAAGACAACAAGGAAATGCAAAGTTATACATATTAAAAGACCCAGCTTGCAATGGATGAAACTTAGCAGTAGGAGCACAATCCTTCAGAGCAATATCTATCATGTACATACTTGGATCAACAGGTGATCAGTTAATGGATCGGAATCACAATACATGAAGGAACCATTTTATATTATTCTAATTCACACAGCTCACATTTCAATGATCATTGGAGAATGAAGGGAGCTGCGGACACTCAGACAACATGGCACTTTAAAAAATAAGATAGAAACCGCCGTGATGCAGTGTCTTTGACATTGTGTGAGTGACATCAACATTCAACACTGACACTGAAATGGGATAACACATAAGGGAATGCAAAAGAGACACAACACAAAATCTGACTGTTAAGTAAAATAGGACTCAAATTAAAATCCATTAATCACATCATCGTCATTTCCGATATGTGATTGTAAGAGTATTCCAGTGAGCAATCAATTTTACTGTAAGCATGGATTACTTGGCAAAGAGCAAACTAGTGTAGAAATAAAGGTGTAATTTAACATCCCGCTCACCATTGAATACTGGTCGAGTAAGATGGCACACTGGTCCTCGGTAGCTATCTGAAAGTCGAGGGCATGCTGCAACTTTAAATCTAATGTGTCGATAAAGGCATCGGCTTCTCTGAGTGAAGTGGTGAAAGCTTGTATCTCTTTCTCGGCAGCAGAAAGGTTTTCGCTAATCTTTTCAGCACTTTCAAAATCTTCAGCTTCACAGGCTTCTTCCAATTGTTTTTCAAGTTCCATGTGTTTGAGGGAAGCAAGGTTGGCATTCTCAGCAGTTTTTCTTCTATTCCTGATGGAATCCTTTCGGGCAGCAGAAGCTGATTTCACAAGTTCAATGGCATGGTTGAGCTTCTCATGTATGGTGGCTTTAATTTGGTCGAACTCTGTCTCGGAAACATGAGATTCACTAACAGCAGGGATGGAGGGAGGGTGAGGCAGATCGTTAGAAAAAAGGGAGTCCAACTCTCTACCGTATCCAATCCTCAAGCCAGATCGTTTTCTCCTTCTGGGTGCCTGTGTCGAGGAAGTTGAGGTGGTACTAGGCTCAGATTGGAGATCATGCTCGGCTTCGGCTTCGGCTTCAGCTTCAGCTTCAGCTTCAGCTTCAGCTATCTCCAAGTTTTGGAGGGGATCCACCACAAGCGTGAGGTCGGAAAACAGATTCTCGTCAAGGGGCTGCGATTGCGAACAGCAGCTTGTGCTTGCATCGTCCCTACCATCGTCTTGTTCCGCCTCTGCTTCAATTTGGGCAGGGTTGAACAGTACCATCCCTTCGAATAGCGAATCCATATCTTCCCCTTTCCTCCCTTCCAAAGCCATCGCTGGAATCTTGATGTGAATACTTGTTCCTAATTTCCCCCTCTATGCCTTGCCACTTTCTGCACTATTTTTTTTTATTATTATTGTCTCAAAGGTTTTAAATAATTTAGGTTTTCGAGCCTCACCACCAACACCCTCAACAATACTTATTTACACATTACCCACCAGGTCTTTATATTGGGGAATTTAAATTTGTGATAGTTAAAACTTTAATCCTTAATTGAATTAAGATTCTTAACCCTTTTTTTATATATTCATTTAAATTATTATTTTAAGATTACTGGACAAACATTTACGATCATTTTTGTTGAAGAAAGGTCTGATTAAAAAGATTTTATAAAGAAATATTGGATCAGACCCTAGTGTTTACGTCCTTAGATTTGTCAATAACACACATCAAGAACTTTCGTTAATAAATGAAGTCTGTATATCTTCTGACTAATTTGTGTACTTAAGTGTTTCATGATACAAGGCTTAAGTTATAAAACAAAGGGGTCCTCGCATTCAAAAGTCTGATAAGATGATCAAAAGTCTAGTAGAAGCACTCAATTAGATTTCGAGCTTCATGCACAAACAAAAAAAGAACATAATCTTTTTTCAACATTCTTAATTCTATTTGGGTGATGCATTAGGACTTATGCCCTTATCAAATATGTGTGTTTATCATCAAAGAACACAAGGAACAAAATCAAGCTCAGCAGCCAAAGTTAGCATACCTACCTCTGTGTATATTCAGAAAAAGCTGAAACAATTCAAAAGAAATGTCACTGTATCTTAGAAAGCTTTTCAACACTGACTTCTGATTTTTTGCTCTATCAAGATATGAAACAAGAATGGGTTTGTACACTAGAAATGCATAAGAAACCAATTCCATGAAAGAGCTAAAGAAGCCTGCTACCAAACCCCTGAATCTATTTGATCACCAAAGGTCTGGTACATGAAAGCTTAAGGCAAAAACCTTCACAGGATTTTCAACAACTATATCTCCTTTCAAGAAACAGTAGGTCATTTTTCCAACACCTTTTTATACCAAGGAAGATTGAATTACGATATACAACACTCACGAGCTTTCATCAAAAATTCTCTTGAGTCAAACTCTCTCTGTGTATTCATTCTTCTTTTGTAGACAGAGACCTTTAGGGTTTGTTCTGCCTCTAGCAAACCTTGGTCTCGTGTCATAACTTACAATATAAATTTCATTTGTTCTATGAATTATTTTTCTTTCACAAACAAATTGTAAAATCTGGTGTGTTGTCAAAATTTGTTAGTGTGAGAAACACTGTTGGCTTGAAGAAGCTTTTGAAAGAATATTTAAGTTTGAGTTAGGAGTGGCTTGTTGAAAGAATACTTGAATTTAAGCTAGAAGTTGTTGAATTCAAGAATACTTGTGGCACTGGTCTGATGTTGTTATTGTAAATGAAATTTTACAATATTGAAAATCCTTCAAATTAGAAAAGATTAGACATAACTCCTGAGTTGAAAGTGAACTAGTATAAATTCTTTATGTTAATTTCCTTCCTTTGCCTTTTTGCATCGTTTGATTACAAGTTTTATTTTATTCAAATTTTCACAAAAAGAGTCTGTGACTTATCCAACCATCTTCTAAGTCAAACTCTGACCCATCAACTTTTTTAACTTAACAAAAGAAATTAAAAGTTTGATATAATTTAAATTTAAAAAAAATTCTAAAAATAAAATTTTATTCAACCTTTTCAAAAAGTTCATTATCATATTACTTATACAAATATGTTTTTAATTTCATCCTTTTTTCATTTCTTATCCTTTTCACTTGAAAAGTTATATCAATATTAAATATTTTTAAAATAATATACCATTATTATTGTTTATGATATTGATAGTATTACTAGTCTAAGTGTTCGTGTATGATAACGAATCAAATTTTGAGAGATGTTATTCAATAAATTAAAAAAAAGTTAATAAAAAATTATACAATTGTATACATTTTAAATAATAGAACTTGTGTTTAAATGATACAATATGAAATTTATTGAATTTTTTATGTATAAGTTTAGTTTTAACTTTTTTTTAAAAATTAATAAATGTAGATTAAGTTGACTATATAACCCAACCTTTAATAATAAGTTATTAATTTTAAATTACAAACGAAAAATAGACAAATATAAAATTTAAATTCCCATATATAATGCAAAACAGTTTGTACTAAAATTATTTCATCGCTCATTAAAAAAAGTTGACAATATAAAGAGTCCTTATAAATAGTTTAATTATTTTAGGATCTTTCCTTCATTGATATACTTTTATAGATCTTGGTTTGTAACTACCACGTATTCACATATTATTATCATAACGAAGGCAAATTGCCTTCAACAGTGAAAACAATATCATGTTATTATATATTGTTTCAACTGAATAAATAACTAAGACAATAACTGAATAAATAACTAAGACAATAATTTATATAATAACCAGAAGAGTTGTTATTAATGTCTCATAATAACGATAATGATTGTGAAAGTAATAAAATATACTACTTAAAAAGAGTACTCCAAGACAAATAAAAGTTTAAAAGGAAAATGCATTCTCAAAAAGTGGTTTGAATTATAACCAAAGTCGGTCACATTATGCTTGACATTCATCTCAGATGCTGAAATTTCAGGAAATCTGCTGGCAAACAATTATAAGATATAAAGGGATCATCTGGCTTGGTTTAAATTGCAGTAGCAGTAGGCACAACGTGAAACAAATATATAGATGGTTATGGTGCATGTTGGATGATTTTGGTAGAATTCAGAGATTTTTCAGAAAAGCAGAAATTTTGTAGAAAACGTATTTGACTAAATGCATCTGTCCGGGAGATTGTAAATACATTTGGTTTCCCTTTTTTTTTTTTTACTTTTACATAGTGTTTGATTCTAAATTGACAAATTTGATTTCAACTTCAATAAATTGAAGAGTAATAATGATAAATAACAATAAGCTCTCATTGTTTACTCTTGTAAATGTGACAATTGACAACAGCCGAAAGATTAATTAATCTCAATTATTAAGGAATAAAGTCAAAGGACTACTTAACGAGATCAAGTAACAAAAAATCATGTTTACAAACTTCTTGTTATCAAGGGTTCTCAATTCTGAATTGGGCCTACCTATTGACAATTCTGAAAAAGAAAGGAACAAATGTGTAAGAAAATAATTATAACTCTTTACAAATAATTACATGGTAAATTTACGGATTGGCAATTTAAAGTTATACCTTAATTTAAGCTTTTCAAATACTTATTGTCAAAATACAGTAATAGGACAATTTGTAGATAAGTCACGATGATTTTGAAGCAATATTTTCACTTTGATGTAGTTCTTATGTCCAACTATGTCAGACTAAAATATATGAGAAATAAGGATGACTTTGTGAGTTTACATGGTTAAATAACTAAATTTATAGAAGTCTAATAAAATAATAATTCACAATCAAATTTTAATGTAGAACAGGTCCGTAAAGAAGAAAATGCGGAACCGATGCATACCTGTTATGAAGCTTTGAGGAGAGAATGTAGAAGATGAAAGGGAGAGAGTAAATTATTATGTCAAATCTCTCCGGCTTCTTAAAAGTAATTATTAACGCTATGAGAAAATGGTTTGAGAGAAGGGAAAATTAAGTCTTGGAATTTGAAAGGTTGAAGAAATTGTTTGATGAAGGAAGTGGAATGCAGGGAGGCTTTGTGTTTGAGAATAATTATGGAGAGACACTGAATGAATGTTATTGGCTGCAAGATAGTTAGGCATTTTAGAGGGAAAATGGAAGCATAATATGATGACATCTGGTTCCTGGTTTTAGAATATGATGTCTTTCATGATAGTATAAGACAATACTTGACGTGATTACATGATAAATTGTTAGTTTAACATTTTAGTTTGAAAATTTTTATGATATTTATTGTTAGGCTTAACCCTAAATAAAGCCTCTAAGAAATGTAGGGTTTAAGGATACCTCCTACGTTTACCAAAAAAAAATATACCTCATACAAACAAAATTGACTTTTTAACCCTTAAAAATTTTAAGTTAACTAAAAAACTATGTTGTTAGTTAACATCAATGTCACACAATTACTATATGTTGATTTTTCTAATATAAAAATAATATTTTTAATATAAAAAAATTAAAATTTCACATTATAATATTTTTCATAAAAATACCTAAGATAGTCGTGGTTTAAAGTTGTCGTCGCCGACAATAGTCTTTTATGAAAAAATTTAGAAATGTAAAAGTGGTTTATGATACAACATTTTAACTCCAACTATCACTATTCATGAAGCTATGTTGGCGGAACAGGAAACCAACATCCGTCGATCTACCATCTTGAAGTCATCGTCTCTTGATATATATGCTTTAAACATTCATTTGTATCATTTTATTATTGTCAATAAATAAGATATTTTAACTTTAAATTGTTTAACAAACCATTTTTTAACTAAAAAAAAAATCATGCGCATTGTATGTGTATGTTTAAATTCAAGTAACCTTGATAGGCAAACAATAAAATGCATAAAAAAAAGGTGCATTAAAAGAAAATATTTAAAATTTGAAAAAAATAAGACAGTTTTTGAAGATATTAAAGTTGGGACTGAGGAAAAAAATATAAGAAAAATTAATATGTAATAAAATATGAAAACGAGTGCTAAAAATAATAAACGCGTGTATCATGATGAGAGAATAATAGAAGCCACCTTCACATTTAAAAATGAAGACTCACATTTAAAATGTGGTTAAAATAGAAATGTAATTTGTATATTACAAAATAATTGGCAAGAGCGTACACGTTACACATCTTAATGGCGCCATGATATTGTTCATCTAGCAATTTCCTGGTTGGCCAAATAAATAACCCAACATGACAAAAGTAATAAATCAAACTAATAAAGAAACATTAACATAACTTCTAAAAAATGAATTTGTGCGAGTATATGCAGATAGACACCAACTTTTACTACCACGTAGACAAGACACAAACCAAATTAAAGCAATGCATTATAATTGCTTCCATTCATTTCTCATCAAATTTCACCACTCAAAATGAGTCAATTTATCCTTGAGCCTCAGCAAGTTCAACATCTTTAAGAGGATTCTTTTCTATTCCATCCTTCAACAGTCTAATTTCTTCTTCCGTCAGGCTATTTTTAGAATGAGGAGCGGTCTTTGCAATTGACTGTTTCTCAATCTCAACAGCCCAACTGTAAATCACCATGCCAACAACTGCGATAATCATTCCCATGATATTCTTGAAAGTTAGCTCTGAATCAAATAGCAGCCACCCCAACGTCAGAACGCATACTGTTTTCATGTGGCCTAAAACCTGGAAGGAAACAGCTGAAAAGCGCCCAATGCAAAGGTATTGGCTCACATTGCAAAATACCGCTAGCGAGCATGAAAGAAAAATGCATAACTGCAGAGATTACAGAAAAAAAAAATGAATAGTTCAACACTAGGCGTGTAGTTAGAGATTAATATATAAGAGAATATAACATACTAGAGTCAATAGGGGAAAAGGAACTCACAATGGCACCGGAGGACATCTTATAGTTGGTTATCAATTTGCCACTGAGGTAGTAATCGACAAATGGACCAAGAATAAGAAGAGAAAGGGCCTGAATGGGAGCAGTCTTACTCAGCAATTCAAAAGATCCAATTGAATATTTCTTTTGAAGAGAACCTATTGACTGTCACAGCAAAGGTGAAAAATAAAAATTAGTTACAAGAAAAGGTCAATCCCACAAACATCCCAAAGAAAAACTAGCAATCCAGAATTATATATATAACACAAGTGACTTTAGTAGTAGGAAGTACGTTCTCTCATACTCATCATTTTAACAAAATAGCCTACCTGGTCTAATACTTGATCATTAACAGGTGAAAGACAAATTATTATTAGACCTTAAAAGGCAAAAACGATACTCTTACTCATGATTCCAAATCTCATGAAGTTCAGTCCAGAACTCAAAATTAAACCAATTCAATATATATAAAATGACATGTGAAAAGGAAACCACAACAGAAATAGCAATGAATTTCATATGACCAATATAATGGAAAAGAAACATTACATACGACTTACAATTTGCTGTAAAGATGTCGACAAAACGGCTATACAGGCACACATGAAACCTTTGAGGTTAACTTTTACATCAGTTACAGTGCAAACACCAACACCAATAACCACAACCACCACTGACATTTTCACTTCCCTTGAGTAGTGCTTACTGTGAAGGATCCATTCCATCACACAGACCACAGGAATCATGCTCAGTTTTGATATCTGGGAACATACATAATGAGACAACTAATAGCAGAAAAGTAGAAGCAGTGAAAATACAAAATGAAGACACAAGTACACAGCTATCATTTATAAGTTACAATACATTAAAAGTGAGTCATGGGAATGGACAAATGCAAAACCAATGTCCGATGTGCATCAGGTAAATTAAAGGTGAAATTGATTACAACTCTTCAGTTAACCATGCAGGTCAATCAAATTGCCAAACACTTCAATACTTCAATGTGGATTTACTGCATCTTCTTTAGGTTGCCCCTTTTAAGAATGGATTCACATACCCAAAGTTTTTAATGGTATTTAGTGTTCCATTATTCTTATCAGAATCTCCTAAATTTCAAAATACAATAAATTATAGTTTTTATGCACACAATTCACTGTTATGAGCATCTGACTGAAGCATAGGTTAGGAACACATTATTACAACTTCAAGGATGAAATGCTTTGAATAATTGCCGTCATGCATCCTTAACAGAAAGGTATGACTATTATGGGTGATGGTCTGAATTATATACACGCATTACTTGAGTATAACAAGAAAAGAAGAATGATTGGAATTTTAAAAAAGACTAATAGATGAAATTCTTAAGAAAAAAGACATGAACATGATATGTGATATGCCTATGGACAAAAATGCTCGTCACAAAACCATACTTGGTAGAATCCAACGGAGTTGAGCATGAGGCTAAAGTTCATCCCTGTGATAGACATGTTGGCAACCAGTGAGAACCAAAGGAGCTCCCACATAGGAACATGCTTTGACGCTGAGTAACCGGTAGCATTTGAAACTAGACCAACGAGAGCAGTTACGGCAAAATGGAATCCAGTCAAGGTACTGGCTGGAAAAAAGAAAAGAAAATATGAGATGTGAACAAGTCATGAGCAAAAGCTTTCGTATGTAATAATATTAAAAGTTCACACATAATAAACAATAATAATTTGAAGCTAGAATAAAATAAACGACAGTTGGTATAGAGTATGAGCTAAATGCTCTTTCAAACGGAAAACATTAACAAAATAATACAATGTTATGGATATTTGGATCGTGACCGACGAACAGAGGCGAAAAAATGGCCGCGTTAAATAGAAAGATGCAATAGAATACAAATAACGAGGGGAAAGTTAGAGATCTATGATTCTGAGTCTCAGATCCAAACATTGAAATACAATGTCGAAAAGAGAGGTGGTTACCAAAGGTGAAAGCATAGCCATTGTTGGACATAAGCTGTTTGTTGGCCATAATAATTCCGACGGAGCTGACAACGTTCATGGCCCACGCTCCCACATCAGATATTGCCGACGCTTTCTTTTCGTTTTCCATCTTCTTCTGATGAATATATGCGAGAAAGAGAGTGCAGGCACTAGATCTGAGGATTTGGTGGTACTAACAAAAGTGATAGCCTATGTAAAGTGCGCAAGTTCGCTTTTCGAATTTAAATTCAGTTGTGCGGGACTAGTAATTGAAAAAAGGGAAAGCCGGGGAGGATCGTTTCACGCGATTGCAGCTCCTCCCTCCCACAACACTTCCTGCTTGTTTCCTTTCCCTATGCCTCTTCTCTTCCTTCACATCCTTTCTTTCTCATACGCCCATTTCCATTTTTTTAAGACATGTAACCTGTAAGCACATGTATGGGAATCTACTAGGTTAACTTTGAATCGGTGGGAGAATGGAGTAAAAATGTTACTGCTATATTGTTTCTTTATTTGTTTTAGCCATCATGAACCCAAATAATTATTGCATTTTATTGTTCCAAAAATATTGTGGACGGACCAGTGAAATATATATTTTTTTTAGTAAATTGTTACGGTCCTTTCGGATAATTTTTAGTTTTAAGTTAGAAGGTTAATTTTAAAACTCAAAATTGAAAATAGAAATTAGTATTAATTTTTAGTTAATTTTTATTTTTTAAAAATAAATGTATTTCATTTTTAAAATTACATTTCAAAATTAAAACTTCACACACAAACTGGGGAAGAAACTTCGAATTAAGATACTCGTTGTTTGAGAATAACTAAGAGGCTGAGTTACAGTTTTTTTTTTTTTTTACAAAATCAGTGCAAAGAAGAAACTAATAAACTAATTAATTAAATCAAATGTTTTTAGTAAAATTAGTTGTTAAATAGAAAAGGATTTATTTTTTAAAAAATAAGAGTACTTTTTTAAAAAATATCAATAAGAAAAGTATAAAAAATAAAATAAATTTAGAATTTGTAAACTAAAACATTAGATAAAGACTATGTTTATTATGGTCATAAGTAGCAATCTAATTTATGTTTGATGAATGACGAGCTAGACATTTTTTTAGGGAGCAAGAATAAAGATTAAAATAAATTTTTTAAAAAAAAATATATTAATCTTAACCCTACAAATTCATCTAATTGGATACTGAAATTTGGGTTTATATAATTAGAAAGTATGTATTCCATTGTGTCTTTTTTAATTTAATAATTAACTTTATTATATGTATATTAATACATAATATTCCACCTTCTAAAAAAATTGAATATAGTTTGAATATTATTGTATATGATTTGTTTGGTATGGTGAACTGTTCTTTACTGGGGGTGAAAAGGGGTGATTACCAAACAATTCAAATTGTATATGTAATATGAAATCTGATACGGAAAGGTCTTTGTACAGATACAAATATGGAGTACTCTTTTCATACAGGGACGTGGTACAATGCTCTCTGCGGCGGTGTAGTAGTCCGCCTGGAATAATCTCCTTTGCCTTGACACAATTGGTGGTTGTACCTGCAATTATTCTCCGACGCTCAAGTCAGTATTTTGAAGTACTGTTTTGACTTAGAAAGCAGATCTAAGAGAATTATGCAAGTGTGAGTGTAAGGTTTAGAATTAAGGGTCTCCCTCTTATACCTTTTTGCTGAGGTTTATATACCTGTTACTGGTGCTCTATTATTGGTAGGACTCATTCCTTGTTTTCAGGCATAATGCAAGAAAGGTAGTGGGCCCCTGCGCCGTTTACAAGCACCATCACTGTAGTGGGTATTTCCACTCACTTGGGAAGCGTTAATGCTTCATTATTTTATTTGTTGTTCCCTCTTATGCGTGACAGCGTGTTTCCCATTTTCAACCTCTCAAGACAGAGTCAATCTCGTGCCGGGGTTATTAGTATGGGCTCGCTTCGCCATATGGGGATTTCAGTATTCCGCCTGTGTTAAGCCTATGGCTTGGCGAAGTAGTGCGCATTGGAAGTGCTTTATGTACATGTGTACAAGTTTTTAATACTTTCCGCCTTAGCGGGGTCATATGCCTTGGCGGAGTCGCATGCCTTGACGGAGTAACATGTCTTGGCGGAGTAACATGCCTTGGCGGAGTAACGTGAATATCCTTTTGGGCATGGACTTCGCTTAGAAGATACTTACACAATAGGGTGTAATATATTCCGCCTAACCAAATCGCTTTCTTGGCGGAGTGGTGAGTATGTTTTTAAGGCATGTACTCCGTATAAGAGTAATTATAAGGGATTTGAAACGTATTTCTTCTGTTTGAAATGCTGATCTGGCAAAGCATTAAAACCATGCTCTTGGGGGCCGGTGTTGGGACCGGATCATCTGCCCCCTAGCTTGTTAGAGTGACTAGCGGAGTCGCTTTAATAAGCTATATCACTTTGTTATGTTTAGCTTTTATAGGCATGGGTTTAGGCGGTGTTTTCTAGTTCCGAATTTATGGACAAGTGTTTTCATGCATTTATTGTTTTTGTCATTACTTGCCACGCCTGTCATCAAAGCGCCTCGAAACTGCGTTTTGTCGCTTCAATCTCCCATTGCCACGTATGCCCTCGTAACGATTGTCATTCCAATGATGGGACATAAATGCGTGGGATGGCAGTTGGAATACGTTTTCGAGGTTATTACCATGGGCCTTGGATTTTGAAAATACGGCCCAGGAAATGCCTGCCTTGAGATTCATCTAACGGTCTCAGAATTAATGGAACGTCATTATGATTCATCCAACGGCCATAGGTGCATTTCTGAAATTTTTGAGGTTTCGCTTATTTCCCCCCAAGCCATGCCTATAAATAGGTAAACTCTTAGGAGAGGGAACGTTTTGCTTCATCTTCCACTCTGCGTTTTAGTGTTTAAACTGCCTTTTGAACGCTGCTTCCTCGCGAGTCGTTTCTTGTTGCCAGTTCATCATTTCTTCAGAGATTTAAGGTAACTTTCTTCTTCCTCTGTTTTCTGTCTTCGTTGTTATTGGGTTGGTTTTGTTTTCTTTATATGTGTGTTTGTTGAAACGAGGATGAGAGGAAAAGAATCAGAGTCGTGCCCTAGGGTATCTGTTCAACCTATGTTTTCGGATATTGAGAGTGAAGATGGGGGCTTCTATACTGGGAGGGATTCAACATTTTACAGCAGCGTGGAGTGTTTTAGTAATGCTGTACATTCATTTGTAGCAGGAGGTACTCCTCAGATACAAGTAAGAACAATGGCAGAATGCCAAAACGTTGTGCTGCAGGGTTAGACTGGACAAAGATGCTTCAGACTGATCCCTATTGTTGGGTTGAGGCAGACGTCAAAGAAGCTTCTTCACGTCATGCAACGACAAGTGGTGGGGTAATGGAGTTGTCGGTGCCTGTCTGGGCGGATGAGAGATTTGAAAGGAGGTTTATTGTTCGTTTGCCAAAGACGTTTGAACGCATTTGCCATCGCCCTCAGGATGATCGTACTTTGTATATGTACGATATCCTTTTTACTCAGTTGGGGGTGCGATTTCCTTTGAACAAATTCCAGATGGGTGTTCTTAGGTTTCTGGATTGTGCCCCCTCTCAACTGCACCCTAATGGGTGGGGAATAGTCCGCAGCTTTGAAGTGCTGGCGAAGCATTTGGAGTTTACGCCTACTGTGGCGTTGTTTTTTGCTTTTTGCCGTATAATGAGGCGGGTGAATGCAAAGACCGGCGGAATGGGTTTCGTCACTCTTCGGGCGGAGCCGAAGATTGTAAATTTTAAGGCATTTGCTGACTCCGCCAAAGAAGGCGGACTCCATTTCAGAATGAGTTTTGTAAAAATTTTTGTCAGGAAGAATAAGTCCATTTTTTGGCGGAGTACGGAGGGGATTGATAAATTCCCGGTGGCGTGGACTCATGAGCACTTCCTCCTGACTAAACAAGCTTATGAGGTTGAGGAGAGTGCTCTGTCGCCTACCTCTGTGGAAGTACTCCGAACACTGAAGGAGTATAACTCCGCCCATAAGCAGTTTCTGTGCCGAAGGCTGCTTGGGCGTGATGCTGAAGAATATTTAAGTAATGTTTTAAGACTTGTTGCTTGTATACATACTACTTCCGTTCTTCTTGCAACTGCTAATCTCATTCGTGTATATTATGTTTGCAGGAGAGATTGCAATATTTCCTGGGATGGAGCGCATCAAGCAACTCCGTATGAGTCGCCAGGAAGTTAATGCGGAGAATAATGTGCAGCCCCAGAGGAACCTTGCTGCAGGTCTAACAAGGACTCTCCCTTTGCCTGTATCCACCAAGGTAGTGATGCTGGAGGGTGGTGCGGGACCTTCGATAGTTGATGTAGAAAGGCGATCTAAAAAATGCCAAGAACCGGAAACTATCGAAGTGGAGGAAGAGGACCCCCAGCCTTTGCAGAAAAGGAAGAGCAAGGGAAAAAAGAAGGTGGGTGAAGGAGCATCATCTGACGCTGTGATAGGAGTTGAAGAAACTCCGGAGCCATCAGCTGTGGCTATCACTACTGAGTTGGGCGGTCAGGAGGACGCCCCTGAAGAAGATGTTGTGGAAGAGGAGATGGAGGGGGTTCAAGGTTCCCCACCTCATCGATCTGAGACTCCTGCCCTGGACTTGACTGCTCGAGGAACAGCAGTTTTTCTTGTCAACGTTCCAAGGGAGCCATCTAGGTGGTCTGTTTCTCTTCCTCTGGCGGGGTCTCGTCTAAACCCTTACTTGTATTTTGCAAATGTGGGAACCCGCCAGTCAGAGAGGCGCGACCCTGAGTTCATACTCCGCCCAGAGATCGATTTTGAGGAGATTATGAATGCCACTGCTGCTGCAAGGTGGCATCTCGCCGAAATTGATGGTTATCTTGCTTCAGTGCCCCGTATTGCTGAGGTGGCTGCGGAGGCTGTTATGTTTCAAGAATCATTCCATGATTCTGTTGAAAAAATTCGAAGCCTGGAGCATGATAATGAACAGTTATCGGAGGTTATCAAGGCTAAAGATAAACATCTTGACACCGTCGACTCTGACAAGAAGAAGCTGGAAGAGGAGCTGGCTCGGGTTAAAGCTGATAAGGCCCTGCTGGAAAAACAAGTTTCGGATTTGAAACAGCAGAATTCGAAGCTGGGCGAGGATGTGGGCGAGCTGACCCGGGTCAAAGCTGAAAATATTCTGCTGGAAAAACAAGTTCTAGATTTGAAACAGCAGAACCAAAAATTGAGTGAGGATGTGAGTGAAGTTCAGCAGAGACTGGTTTCTTTTGAAACCAGTATGGCTTTCGTTGAAGACGCCTGGGCCGCGGAGTTGGATCAAGCAGCCACTGCATATAGCGACCTTGAAAAACAGGTCGAAGAGCTGCAAGCTGAGAAAGCCATTTCAGATGCCAACAATAAACGCCTTGATCAGGAGTTGCAAATGGCTTTGGATTCGGCTGAAGCAGCGATCGATGACACTTTTAGCATGGCTATTCGCCAGATCTGTCATCGCAATCCAGGCGTTGTTCTTAATACAACAGGTATTCACCCTTACTATGAGTTTATCAATGGTGAATTAATGGTACCTGTTCAGGGGGGTCATGTTCCTGCGCCTAATAAAGAGTATGTCTTGGCGGACTTGCCCCATTCACAGAGTTTATCCAAGCCCAGTGAGTTTCAGCCTAGCTCTGCCCACCAAGAAGGAGTGCCACCCGAATCTTAGTGATTAGCTTCGGGGTTTCTTTGCAAATTTTGTTCTTTGTAGGGTTTTATGCACTTTAATAATATTGCCTTGTTCCAGGATAGGCTCTGGACCCCTAAAGAATTTTTAATGAAGTACAATTTCTGTAAATTTATACTTGTTCATATAAATGATGTTTGAGTCCGTAGGATTTGTGCCTTGTAAAATGTTATTAATAAGGCAGAGTAATCCTTTGAGGACTAATGAAACATGACTTAGTATAACGAAATTCTGTAAAGAGGCGGAATAGCCTTTTAAGAATTTAATAAAGTGAAATTCTGTAAAGAGGCGGAGTAGCCTTTTAAGAATTTAATGAAGTTAGATTCTGTAAAGAGGCGGAGTAGCCTTTTAAGAATTTAATAAAGCGAAATTCTGTAAAGAGGCGGAGTAGCCTTTTAAGAATTTAATGAAGTTAGATTTTGTAAAGAGGCGGAGTAGCCTTTTAAGAATTTAATGAAGCGAAATTCTGTAAAGAGGCGGAGTAGCCTTTTAAGAATTTAATGAAGTTAGATTCTGTAAAGAGGCGGAGTAGCCTTTTAAGAATTTACTGAAGCACAAATTTTTGCAAGTATTGTACTTACTTGGACTTGTTGATTATGTACTCCGTAGAACATTAGCAGTTAGGCGGAATAAGGATTTGGATGGAGCGTTCATCCCTTTGAATTGGAATTGGAGTTTATCTCCTGATCAAGTGAAAGTTGTTAAATCCAGGATTGGTATGGTGCAACATAAGCTGTGACACCAGTCCTTCTCGTAAGAAGTTTGTTGAACCTTGGAGGCGGTATGGTGCAGCATAAGCTGTGACACCAATCCTTCCTGCAAGAAGTGTGTTGGACCTCGGGGTCGGTATGGTGTAGCATAAGCTGTGACACCAATCCTTTCCCCCCAAGGAGTTTTTTGGACCTTGGGGTCGGTATGGTGCAGCATACGCTGTGACACCAATCCTTTCCCCCCAAGGAGTTTTTTGGACCTTGGGGTCGGTATGGTGCAGCATAGGCTGTGACATCAATCCTTTCCCCCCAAGGAGTTTTTTGGACCTTGGGGTCGGTATGGTGCAGCATAGGTTGTGACACCAATCCTTTCCCCCCAAGGAGTTTTTTGGCTCCGTTTGTGAAGCTTTGCTGCATATTGGATGGTCTTTATGGAATAAAGAGTTATGCTTTCATGCTTCAATTGTTGGAGCCGGTGTCTTATCTGCATGGGAACAAGTTCTGCCACGGATAATTGACTGAAAGTTAGAATGAAGAATGAATGTAGGAAGGAATTTTATTAATGATGGAACTACATAAAGAGCTGAGTTGGGGTATGTCTCGTCGAAACCTTTTCAAGGAAAGCCCATTTGGGAAGAACCTTAAGTTAGGAGAAAGATAACATACTGTATTACCCAACTAGCTGTAATATATGCGTAAATTTAAAATGTTCCATTTATTCCTGATCGGAGTGCCATCTAAGTTTTCTAGGCGGTATGTGCCTTTGCCCAGAGCTTCGGTGACTCGGTATGGACCTTCCCAGGTTGGCGCCAATTTACCTTGATGTGCGAATTTGTTGCCGATATTGGCCCTTCTCAGAACCAAATCTCCTTCTTTGAAACGGCGTTCAGAAACACGTGTATTATACCGTTTAGCGGCCTTTGCTTTGACAGCTTGATCTCGCACAAAGGCTTCCTCTCTCAATTCCGCCAAGACCTCGAGCTCATGGGCGAGGTTCTGTTGATTGGCTTCTTCATTGAAGTGGAGGACTCGAGTTGAAGGAGCTGCCAATTCAATAGGAATAACAGCCTCAACTCCATATGTCAGCCGATATGGGGATTCATTTGTGGTGGAGTGAGGGGTTGTCCGATATGCCCATAAAACGTGGCATAATTGAGTTCTCCAATCTCCCTTTGCTTCACCAAGGCGTTTCTTCAGGCCTTTCAAGATTTCTCTGTTGGCAACTTCAGCTTGGCCATTGGTTTGAGGATGTTCCACAGAAGAAAAAATTTGCGTAATGCTGAGATTTTCTAGGAGTTCAGTGAACTTACGATCTGTGAATTGGGTGCCATTATCAGTAACTATGCGTCCAGGGACTCCGAAACGTGCGATGATATTTTCATATACGAATCTGTGAGTCCTGGCTGATGTAATATGCACCACTGCCTCTGCTTCAATCCATTTGGTGAAGTAATCAACACCAACTATCAAGTATTTGATACCGCCCGACGCAGTTGGGAACAAACCTAAGATATCCATGCCCCATTGATAGAAAGGCCAAGGTGTTATTGAAGATGACATTTCTTCTGCCGGAGTGTGATGAAGGTTTGCAAATCGTTGACATTGATCGCACTTCTGAACATACAAGGCGGAGTCATGTTTCAGGGTAGGCCACCAATATCCAGCCCTGAGTATCTTTCGCATTAGGCTACGCGTCCCCGGATGGTGTCCACACTGCCCTTCATGGACTTCTTCTAAAATGGCTTGCACCTCATTTTCGTTTATGCATATTAAATAAGGAACAGAAATTCCTCGGCGGTATAGCTGTCCGTCTAGGAGCGTATAATAAGGTGCTTCTTTCTTTAGTTTCCGCCGTTCAAGATCATCCGTGGGTAATTGTCCATTAACAAGGTAACGAACTATCGGTGCTACCCAGGAATTGTCATCAAAGGAACGGCTTCTAATCATACACATTGAGGAAGGAAAGGAAATACTTGGCTCCGCCAAGGTACTTTGTACAGCCGTAGTCGTGCATCCCGCCTTCTTTGTGCTAGCCAACCTGGAGAGGATATCAGCACGTGTATTTTCTTCCCGGGGTACATGTTTGAAAGAGACTTCATCGAAATGTTGCTTTAACTCATTGACGCAGTTTAGATATTGTTGCAGCAAGGGTTCTTTAGCCTGATACTCGCCAAGAATTTACGAGATGACCAATTGAGAATCACTGCATAAGGTGATAGTTTTGGCTCCAATATCTTGTGCTGCTCTGAGTCCGGCTAAGCAGGCTTCATACTCCGCCTGATTGTTAGACGTAGTGAAGGTGAAGTGCAATGAAATTTCAAGATGTACCCCGTCATCACTTTCTACAACAATTCCTGCCCCACATCCTTTGCTATTGGAGGACCCATCAACGTATACTGTCCAGTGTGAATGATCTGTATCTGGGCTAGAACCTGTTAACTCAACTACGAAATCTGCTAGGACTTGTGCCTTGATAGCAGTTCTTGGCTTGTAGGATATGTCGAATTCAGAGAGTTCTACGGCCCATTTGATCATTCTTCCAGCCAGGTCTGGTTTGAACAGTATAGTACGAAGTGACAAGTCAGTGCGAATCAAGATGGGATGGGCATGAAAGTATGGTCTTAGGCGTCGTGAAGCCCAAACAACTGCAAGCACTACAGAGCTACTACTAAAGCCTCATCTGAGACAGACAAATAAACGATGAGTTGCTCCCCTGAGCTTGGTTTTACCAGGATTGGAGGGCTGGCTAAGACATTTTTCAAGCTTTGGAAAGTCGTCTCTTGCTTTGGGCCCCAATTGAATTTCTTGTCTTTTTCAGCATTTTGTACAAGGGAAGAGAGCGATGAGCCATTTTTGGCATGAATCGTGCTAGAGCGGCGATTTTGCCGTTGAGGGATTATACCTCTTTTAGTGTTTTGGGGCTCTGCAACTCTTGGATAACGTGACATTTATCAGGATTAGCCTCTATACCTCTTTGTGTCAACATGAAGCCCAAAAATCTGCCACCAGGGACAGCGAATGTGCATTTCAAAGGGTTGAGCCTCATGTCGTATCATTGTAGGCACTGAAAAATGAGGCGTAGATCTTCAACATGATCTCTGTAACATCCCTGTTTTTAGTAGCAGTCTTAATTGGTAAAAATTGAAGTTTAGAAGGTCTGTAAGTGGTAATAAGTGAATATACACCCCGTTGATAGTCTGTGGTATCTCAGAAATGTCATTTTTGTACATAATAATGGAATTTATATGGACCATTAGTGAAATTATGCAAATTCTGAGTGAAATAGGCTCTGATCCGAGTGACAGAGTGAAATTCCGAGTGAAGGATTAGAGATTCCGAGTGAAGGATGAAATTCCGAGTGTAAGGTTATGTTATCCGAGTAATATATGACCAAGAAGGTTACTACCGAGTGGATCCTTGATCACAGAGACAGCTGGAGTGAAGTGGGTTCAAGGGAACCACTTCTGGATGAATATTCCGAGTGAAAACACCCTTGAGAGACTCATTTCCTAGTCAGACCTTTCCAATTGTTTCTTTTCAAGAGACAATCGTTATAATTACAGTATACCGAGTGAATAGACTCAATTAGAATTATAACCAAGTGCAATCCGAGTGAGTTGTCCAACTCAGATCTTCCTAGAGAAGAAGGGAATAGCATTCCGGGTAGAAAGATCTTCGAGTGTGGTGTTTTGGGTAGTTGAGTTCCGAGTAAGGGCATATTTGAATCCAGTATAACCTGTTCTAAGAAGCAGGACTCCAAATATGCAATTCTGAGTAAAATATAGAGTAATGGAAGCTCATTCCGAGTGGAATATATGGGGCAGAGATATTTCCAAATAAGGTTATGTTTATTACTTATTTTCCGAGTGGTGAAAGACCTGAAAAGATTCTGAATGAAATCCTTTAAGTGATGGAGAGTTTGAATGGTTCCGAGTAGACAAGAATTTAGTAGGTCTGAATGAGAAACCCGAGTGAATGCTGAGGAGTTCCGAGTGAATGAATGCATATATAGAGTTGATGCCTTCTACCGATTGAAATGTGTTATTGAGAAATGTTGGTGGAAAAAAATAGTCATTAAGCTATGGATTCTGAGTGGTTATATATATATTGTATGGTTAAAGCATTACTTGGCTTGAATATGAGAGGTGATGAATGAATAATACTAATTGAGTAGATACCTAGCGGAAAATGGTATTTGAGAACCCATTCCGAGTGAATTGTATTAGGTAGAGCCATTTCCGAGTAAGTCTATGAGTATGACTCCTCTTCCGAGTGAGATATACTCTATTGGACCAATTCCGAGTGAGACTTGTATGAGTAAGTCTTTTCCGAGAAGTGAGGGCCTTAATATGTTCTGATTGGAATTGTAGCTGAAGAATTTGGTTAAAACCGAGAGAGAAATATGAGTAAACCGAGTGAGTAAAGTTTGAGTATTTCTGAGTGCTAAATCCGATTGATTCCTTTCTAAGATATGAATTGTTATTGGAATATATCCTAAGTGATTAGAGTTTGAATAAATTCCGAGTGATTGACTAATTAGGAGAGAGAGTCGGGTTCTAGAAGAAACACTTCCGAGTGAGAAATGTAAGTCTATGCCGAGTGATGAATGTGAAGTACGTTTCCAATTGTGTTGAAGTTAAATACATCGAGTGGTATGGAAAGTAGTATTCCGAGTAAGTGGATGACTTTTACTGAGTGGAACAGTGTATGTAGAGATTCGGATTTGGAATAAAAACTTCGAGTAGAAGAAAGATAGGAAAAGAATGCGAGGGAGTCGGTTTTTGAAGGACATTACCGAGTGATAAAGGACTAGGCTTGGAATGATTTAACCGAGTAAGAACCATTAGAAATGACCCGGATTTGGGATATAATACCGAGTGAAAGGCCAAGAAAATTAGGAGTCGGTGTGGGGGTGAATTACCGAGTGAATGATGGGAAAGATGAGTCGGTTTCATGGGAATGCCGAGTGAGGATTGGCTGATTCGCTCAAGCGAGCAAGCCACGCTCAAGCGAGCCTTGTAATTGTTGACTCGGAAGTGGGAATTCCAGTCGGAATTCACTGACAGAAGTGTTAACCGAGTGTAATTTCACTCGGTATTCACTGACAGAAGTGCGTTTTTACTTCAATTTTGTCTTTTAATGATATTTAAATCCAATCGTGCACATTATGGATGGTGGACGACCAGAAATGGACACTGACTCAGCATATATATTTGTTTAATCCCTAGTGACCCTTCCATTAGCAATCCACTCACAGCCCACTCAGAAAAGCTGTCCCCCACTTGTCTTCCCACTCACTTCCTCCCTATTTAAACGAGCTCAAGGTCCTCAGAACTCACACCACACACACAACCCAAACACTCTTCATCACTCTCCTTCCCAGCAAGTTTCTTTCTCTTCTATCCCCTCTGTTTCGCTCAGATTTGAAGCAGGACAGTGAAGGGAGCCTCTTTCTTCTCCTCCAGGAACTTCATTGAGGTAAGGGTGTATATTCTTGGGTGCCTTGTGGGAAAACCGAGTGGAGGACAGATTCAGTGTGTATGAATTAAATGCTTTAAATTGTATCTGTATATGCATGTATGTATCTGTTACCGAGTGTATATAATCATTGATGAATTATGAAATATTGGACTGAAAATATTAAGAATCATGGGTACCGTGTGATTTCCAGTGAAACAAATATGATAACAGGTTATGTTTTATGATAATCCGACCGGTTTTACACTTATTTTACTCGGTTTTGCTTATTTATACTCGGATAGTATCTTTCTAGTTGATTTCACTCGGCAAACATAGTAATTCACTCGGAAAACACTCTGTTTCTCTCGGACAGCATCTCCCAAGTCTTATTTTACTCGGAAATCTCTTTCTTATATTATTTCACTCGGAACTTGACTTAATTCCACTCAGAAAATATAATTACTTTTTTTTACTCAGAACTCTTTTTCAGTAAATTCACTCGGAAACACACTATTTTACTCGGACAGTAGCTTCCCAGTCTTATTGCACTCAGAAAACATCATATTTTACTCGGACAGTAGCTTCCCAACCTTATTTCACTCGGCAAAACAATTTATTTCACTCAACAAATAGTTATTTTCACTAAAAGAACTCCTTTCAACTTGATGTAACTCGGTATATAAAGTCCACTCACCAGAAGACCTTTCCCAACCTGATTCCACTCGGAATCAGGATTATCTTACTCGGATTTTCTTTATTCAGATGTATCTTATTCAGACAGAACCCTTTTTAATTAATTTCACTCGGTAAACTCATGTTTCACTTGGAAACTTATCTTATTTTTATTCAGGAACATTTTCACTCGGATTCACAAACATTTTTACTCAGAAAACTCCTTTCAGACTAATTCCACTCGGAATCCTATTTTATTTCACTCAGAATTATATTAATTTCACCCAGAAAACTGTTTCTTCATTATGTTTCACTCGGAAGGCATTTTAACTTCACTAAGGAAACTCTTTCAGATTGATTTCACTCGGATTTAGAACTGTTTTACTTAGAAGACCCTCTCAGCTTGATTTTATTTGAAATCGTGATTATTACACTCGAAATCTTAATTATTTCACTCGGTATTACACCTATTTTACTCAGAAAGCTTGGATATCAACATTTTCACTCGGATATAACTTGTTTTAATCGAAAGAATTATTTCCACTCGGAATTAGATCTGTTTCAGTCGGAAAACAGCCTTTCCAGTACAATTTCACTCGGATTTTTAACCAGAACGTTTGGAGAACCCTTCTCAGTATGATTCCACTCGGAATCATACATATTTCACTCGGATTTGACCCTGTTTCACTCGAAAAACTCTATTTTTAATGGTTTTCGCTTGGATTTTCATTTAGAAACTACTTTTTAATACTTTTTAAATTAATGAGAAAATATGATTATTATTATTATCCTTATTCTATTATTATCCTAATTATTATTAATCTTAATATTATTATTAGCAGTTTTCTTGTTATAAACCTTGTTAACATTTTAATTATGCGTAATTATATAAAGAATAAATTATTTTACTCCTTATGGAAAATACTATATAATAGATATACTTACAATGTTTAAATAATTGATAGAATCCAAAGAACTTGGAAATGATATGATGAGACTGGAAATACATAAGATACCCAAAGGATCAATTGATAAGATAAATGCATTTCGCATCATGAAAATATTTTGAAGAAGAAAAACCTCTAGAGCATACACTTGGTACAGTGAAGGACACTCACGTTCGATCTCAGTAGAAGAATCTTGGGAGTACAACTGGAACGGCAACCCAATGGCATCAGAGTCGCGCCCTGATAGCCGGGTGAGACGAATAATTCTGGTGTACTTTGACTAAATGACGGAGTGTGACCATGATCGTAGGGATCCAAGTCTCAAATATATATATAAATCGATGATGAGAACCAATGAGTTCATTTGTACCAGAGCTTGGGCGGACCCTGATCGCTCTAGAGAATTGGAATGGTGATATTCCAGAGAAGAAGAAATAATTTCTTGGGCCCACATGCATCATGAGACTTAATCAAAGATAAATCATAATGGATCCGAACTCATACATTCATTACATCATATTTGATTGTTATGATTGTGAATATGTTATATGTATGATTTATTTCATAGTAATATGCTTGATTGTTATAATTGTGAACATGCTAAATATACGATTATGGGATGACAACATGCTTGATTGTTATAAATATGCTAAATGTATGATCTATGTGATATTGTATGTTAACTGGATTATGTCCGTACCGGATGAACCAATCAGGGTCTTGGGTTATACTCACCCTTACTGTTGACCATTTTTTAGAGGAAATAGAAACTCAAGAACCCGAGTGTGAAGATCAGCAATACGCTGAACCCATTGAGAATAATCATTAAGGATAGAATATTTATGATTAATAATCAGACATCGGACGACTGTATAATATCTAAGGGGGCCTGCGTGCCCCATTCTGTTAAGAGTACAATTACTTATAGTTTGTGAATGACTATGTGATATATACATTATTGCTTCCACTGATCTGCCACGTACTTATTTATTTTAAAAAAAAAATTCACTTTTTCTGAAAATTGTTAACACACTCAGTTAAATAGGATGAACCTACAAAAGGATTTGTCTTATCTAACCGAGGGTGTTACAAGGTGGTATCAGAGCATAGTCGATTCATTAAGCTTGGGGAGTGGACCATTAGGTTTCCACGTACTCTGATAGAAATATTAAACTGTCCATAAAACACCTAAGACTATATTTCCTATGTGGAATTCTCCACATAACATATACACAGAACCTCTTTGTTGATATTCAATCAACAAATTCCTAAGCGATTCACTTAAACAATGATCATGACCTGGAGAAACTTCTTACTCAAATCATGGAGACAATAAGACAACGAGAATTATCCCATACTCTACTAGGCAGAGCCAAGGATTAGCTAACTTTCAGCGAAACGATCTTACACAATTTGAAGAAGAGCTACGACAGAAAATTCATCAAGTATTATTAGACCATAAGAGTTAAAATAAGAACCGATTAGAAATCTGAGTTTAGGACCAAGTAGCTCCGATTGAGATATCATTGGTTAGGACTATTAAGGATATTAGTGGAATTTTTGAAGTTAGTAATAAGCCCAAAACTGAGATCCTATTCAGAAACAAGATATGACCTATGTTCTTATTCTCCCTTAATTTTCGTGTATATACTAGGACTTGGGATACCTTGGAGTTTAAGGTAAAATTCTCTAATCTTTGTTTCTAGGTTTTGAATTTCTATGTGATTAAGAGCATGCCTTGTGAATGGGTTTTAGGAATAGAAGCCATTTTCATGCAAAACCCAAAGGTAGAATACACTTATGTGTGTTTTAGGATGGATGTGAAGTGGTATACAAAAAATTTCAAGATTTGAGACAGAAGATGATGGTTGTTAATGACGATTGTTTGATTCTAGTGGAACCCTAACTTAGGATTTAAGGGAAGTGAATAATAATGTCATGAGAGATGATTTTTAGCGAAAACCCCGATAATGTGTATGTAGGTATTGTTAATGGAAATTGGTGATTATTAGAAATGATCATTGAATTTTGATGAAAAACCCTAAGTGTAGTAATTTGAGGATTTTAACTAAGTTGTTGATCTTGATGGCTTAAAATACCCTAGAATGATTACATATAAGGAAATGAATATCTGAGGCATTAGGTGTTGATTATTGAGGATTGGTAAAGAAGTGTATGTAATTGGAGTAATTAATTTAGACTATTAATGTTATGATAGTAGATTAAGGAAACAATTGATAGTGGATTAAGATATTTGAAATGATAAATAGGCATGTCATTATGGAATAAGATGAATTGGTGATGATCTTAGATGAAACCAAGAGACTTATAATGAGTTTGACTAAATTTTAGTAATGATTAAATGATTCATGTGATGATTTGGAAGTCTTAAGGCTAAGGAATCATAGTATTGTTATTGTTAGGTGTAGTTAGCATTTTAAGATTTAAAGAATCTTGGTTTTGGGAGAAGAATTTCGGAAGTCTAATGCAAATGTGTAAATTAGATTTAGACAAGTCTAGGATTTGACAACGAGTTATGAGGGAATAATGCCTTATAATGGTATATTAGTAGCAAGTATTTCTCAAAAGTTACCCCTACCACTGGAATAGACAGAGCTATAAAGACCAAGAAGTTAAGTCTCAGATACATAGAACCTATCAAATTCTGCAAAAGATAGGAACCAATGTGTGCCGTATAGCCCTTCCAAACCTTCATGATGTCCACACATATGAACTAGGCCCTGATCATGTTCGAAGTCCCGATCAATTTGTTCTGGAAAGAAAAACCTTACCTTTGAAGCATCACCGATTAAGATTGTTAATCAATGTCGAAAATAGTTAAGGGGAAAGGAAATCTCTTCGGTCAAAGTAGTTTGGAGTCAAATGATAGAGACGCTACTTGGAAAGTTGAGGAAAAGATTAGAGGATTGTACTCTCAATTATTCCAACCATGAATTTCGGGACGAAATTCCTAAAAGGGGAGGAGAATGTAACATCCCTGTTTTTAGTAGCAGTCTTAATTGGTAAAAATTGAAGTTTAGAAGGTCTGTAAGTGGTAATAAGTGAATATACACCCCGTTGATAGTCTGTGGTATCTCAAAAATGTCATTTTTGTACATAATAATAGAATTTATATGGACCATTAGTGAAATTATGCAAATTCCAAGTGAAATAGGCTCTGATCCGAGTGACAGAGTGAAATTCCGAGTGAAGGATTAGAGATTCCGAGTGAAGGATGAAATTCCGAGTGAAGGATTAAGAGATTCCGAGTGAAGGATGAAATTCCGAGTGTAAGGTTATGTTATCCGAGTAATATATGACCAAGAAGGTTACTACCGAGTGGATCCTTGATCACAGAGACAGCTGGAGTGAAGTGGGTTCAAGGGAACCACTTCTGGATGAATATTCCGAGTGAAAACACCCTTGAGAGACTCATTTCCTAGTCAGACCTTTCCAATTGTTTCTTTTCAAGAGACAATCGTTATAATTACAGTATACCGAGTGAATAGACTCAATTAGAATTATAACCAAGTGCAATCCGAGTGAGTTGTCCAACTCAGATCTTCCTAGAGAAGAAGGGAATAGCATTCCGGGTAGAAAGATCTTCGAGTGTGGTGTTTTGGGTAGTTGAGTTCCGAGTAAGGGCATATTTGAATCCAGTATAACCTGTTCTAAGAAGCAGGACTCCAAATATGCAATTCCGAGTAAAATATAGAGTAATGGAAGCTCATTCCGAGTGGAATATATGGGGCAGAGATATTTCCAAATAAGGTTATGTTTATTACTCATTTTCCGAGTGGTGAAAGACCTGAAAAGATTCTGAATGAATTCCTTTAAGTGATGGAGAGTTTGAATGGTTCCGAGTAGACAAGAATTTAGTAGGTCTGAATGCGAAACCCGAGTGAATGCTGAGGAGTTCCGAGTGAATGAATGCATATATAGAGTTGATGCCTTCTACCGATTGAAATGTGTTATTGAGAAATGTTGGTGGAAAAAAATAGTCATTAAGCTATGGATTCCGAGTGGTTATATATATATATTGTATGGTTAAAGCATTACTTGGCTTGAATATGAGAGGTGATGAATGAATAATACTAATTGAGTAGATATCGAGCGGAAAATGGTATTTAAGAACCCATTCCAAGTGAATTGTAGTAGGTAGAGCCATTTCCGAGTAAGTCTATGAGTATGACTCCTCTTCCGAGTGATATATACTCTATTGGACCAATTCCGAGTGAGACTTGTATGAGTAAGTCTTTTCCGAGAAGTGAGGGCCTTAATATGTTCTGATTGGAATTGTAGCTGAAGAATTTGGTTAAAACCGAGAGAGAAATATGAGTAAACCGAGTGAGTAAAGTTTGAGTATTTCTGAGTGCTAAATCCGATTGATTCCTTTCTAAGATATGAATTGTTATTGGAATATATCCTAAGTGATTAGAGTTTGAATAAATTCCGAGTGATTGACTAATTAGGAGAGAGAGTCGGGTTCTAGAAGAAACACTTCCGAGTGAGAAATGTAAGTCTATGCCGAGTGATGAATGTGAAGTACGTTTCCAATTGTGTTGAAGTTAAATACACCGAGTGGTATGGAAAGTAGTATTCCGAGTAAGTGGATGACTTTTACCGAGTGGAACAGTGTATGTAGAGATTCGGATTTGGAATAAAAACTTCAAGTAGAAGAAAGATAGGAAAAGAATGCGAGGGAGTCGGTTTTTGAAGGACATTACCGAGTGATAAAGGACTAGGCTTGGAATGATTTAACCGAGTAAGAACCATTAGAAATGACCCGGATTTGGGATATAATACCGAGTGAAAGGCCAAGAAAATTAGGAGTCGGTGTGGGGGTGAATTACCGAGTGAATGATGGGAAAGATGAGTCGGTTTCATGGGAATGCCGAGTGAGGATTGGCTGATTCGCTCAAGCGAGCAAGCCACGCTCAAGCGAGCCTTGTAATTGTTGACTCGGAAGTGGGAATTCCAGTCGGAATTTGTAACATCCTGCTTTTAAATAATAGCTCTAATTTGTAATTTATGAAGCATGGAAGGCTTGTAAGTGTTTATTAATGAATAAAAACACTTTATGAATGGTTTATAATACTACAAAAATTTCATTTTTGGGTATAATTATAGAAATTACATAGATCTATTTTGATAAGATCCAATTTCCGAGTGAAAGATTGAAGGTAGAGGAGTAAATTGAGTGAGATTGGAAGAAACATTCTGATCCATTCTGACCTCCAAGGCTAGGACGACCTCAAGGTTCCAAAGGGGAAGAACGGATGACAATAAATGCCACATCACCCCGGACAACCGGTGTGGATAGGATTGTCTTTTATGTTGCACACCGGATCAACACTTTACCAAATGGGCTATAGGACGGATAACTTTGAACCGATATTCAAGACCGGAATTGAGTCCGTCCAAGAAAAGAAGATAACAATAAAAGGGTACGGTTTTTCCTAAGTGGAAAGCTTACTAATTGTCCACAAGACTGAGTGACGTCTTGCTGGTTGCTGGACGGTATAGTTTTCCGAGCTGTTGGCTATTGGACGTTGTTACTTGCTTACTGATTAGTTGGATGATGTTCGAACTGTTCTTTATTGGCGGAGTAGTAAATTTAGGCGGGGTCACACGTCTGGTGGAGTCATAAGCATTGACGGGGTCAAATGCCTTGGCGGTGTAGTAAATTTAGGCGGGGTCACACGTCTGGTGGAGTCATAAGCATTGACGGGGTCAAATGCCTTGGCGGAGTAGTAAATTTAGGCGGGGTCACACGTCTGGCGGAGTCATAAGCATTGACGGGGTCAAATGCCTTGGCGGAGTAACGTGAATATCTTGGAACATGGACATCTCTTAAGATACACTCAACACCGCCCTTCACATTCAATACCGCCCTCACTCCATACCGCCCTCACACTCCATACCGCCCTCACACTCAAGACCGCCCTCACACCCTCCACACTGCTCTCACACAGCTGACTTCAGTTCAGGTGAGACCGGATGAATTTAGTTCGGATTATCATTAATGAACACCGGACGGCTTCAAGGAAGGTTAACTCAGTTTTCCTTAGAACGGATGTACACACCGGATGATTTTGAGCCGATGTACAAGACCGGATGCTCAACCGGACTTGGAAATGGAATTCTGGTCGGTTTTGAAGTGCAGAAGTAACTTTTTGACCTTTTCTTGTCTTTTAGGCATTATTTTAATATTTTTATCCCACTAATCGCACTAGTACGTAGGACGGCTAGAGATGAGCACTAAGATAGCCACCTTCTATTATTAATCCTCCATTATCTCCACTAACAGCACTAACAAACCCACTCACAAAGGGCTTGTTCCCCACTGCCTTGCTTTTTAAAACAAAACCATATCTCTTCAAAAACTCTTAATAGAAAACAGCATTACAGTATACCATTTTTCTTCTTCCTCAAGACCTTCGAATAGAACCAGGACAGCCAGGAGACCTCTTTTCCAATCAGCTAAAAGTCTTCAAACCAAGTAAGAGGGGACAGGGTTGTGAATATTTGTGAAATGGGTAGAGTTGTATGCTGTTCTAGGATTACATTCTTATTTTCGCATCTTGTAGTTCAATTTTGGAACTGAAAACGTATGAATTGTCTTTGACTTCTTCATCAAATTTGTAGATCTTTTTGTTATCTAAATTATGAGACTTGATTCTATTAATTTGAGTAAGTATAGTAAAAGTTATAGCCAAAATACTACTGTATGTTCGAGTGAAAGATTTACTTCATGTTTAGTGTATATTTTGCTATGCTGGGAATTATACATGTATAATCAGCCTTGGATGTCTTCATGAAAGTTGTAGATAATGAAGTTGTGGATTTTTAGAAAGTGGTTTCACATCAAAATAATTTTTGTAGTTCAAGTTATGCTCAAATTACTGAAGTATGTGCAAGCTGAAATTTCTGAAATTCTGGAATTTGGAAATCCGAATCTTGTTTTCAATACTGGGAATTTTGTGGTATGAATTAGTTATTTGAGTCTTCATGAAAGTTGTAGATAATTATGTTAAGAGTATTTTAGAACTGGTTTCATGCAAAAATCATTTTTGTAACTCCAGAAACACTAAAATTACTAATATATGTACGTTTTGAAAAACTCACCTTGAGGCAGTGTGATATTTCGTGAATAAGCAATATTTCTGTTCGGAATTTGAAACTGTGTTCTTCATGAAAGTTGTAGATAATTGTATTACTGAGCTATAAAAAGTGGAATCACCTAAAAAGGAGTTGATTTGCCCATGTTATGACTGTGTTGCTAATGTATGTTGCTGTTGGGGATGCTGAAAGTCACTTAAAATGACTATTTTAAAAGAAAATGATATTTTCTCTATGTATAAAAATTATTTATTAAATTATTGAGTGATTATGAATTTTTATAAATGATGTTGAGTATCACACAGTTTGTATATTGTGATGGTGAATAATTATGAATGACATAATTAATATATATGTACATGAATGCCTTGTGGTTATTGACATATGTGGTTGAAACAGTAAATCCATGATTTTGTGAATTATTATGTGTATTGTGTCCTTGAGGACTTGTAGTATTCAAGAGGTTTTGGAAACGTGGATATCATGGTATGTTAAAAGAATTAAAGGCATTCATGCATCATAAGCATTCGGATGCATCATGGAATTTAGGGGTTCCATGATTGCCTACCCTGGTGGGGGGGTTACTCTATGATGAGTTAAGCCCTATTATGTTGTGTGCCATGGAGTGTAGGGATTCATGGTTTATGCAGAAGTCCTACTTATGATATTGTGTACTTCGGTACTTAAGCGCCATGAAGTATAGGGATTCATGGTATATGCTAAAGCCCTATTTGTGTCTCTATGAGACTTTTACTGCAGTATTCCCACCAAGACCAAATGGATCCAGCATGACATCATTTGACTAATTAAAGATCTATTGATGGACTTGTTTGGCATATTCATCATATCATTATGAATTGTTGATTGTGTTTGTGCAATTTTTATCTATTTTATATTTATTCTATATTCTGTCTCACTCTTACATTAATTTTTACAGTGAATGACACGCAGAACGCAGAATGATGCCATGATGGATGTTTATTTGTTTTATTACCTGAATTTTGAATTTATGGGTTGTAATAAATATAATATGTCATGTACTATTATCTTCACAATCGTTTCCGCTACTCAAATATTTTCTTGAATTTAATTATTCACGACTAGTATGTATGATATTTTTCCGCTGTTATTAATTGTTATATAAACTCTGAATTAAATTTATAATTTTTAAAATGATCTTTCGAAAAAGCGAAAAATTTACTCGAAAATTTTAATTAACGTTTTGGGGGGCGCTACATGTTGGTATCAGAGCATTTTCAAAAATTCAGGACCAATTGTTATGACATGAGCTATTTCTCGACATAATATGTGAAATGTTTGATTTCTTACTTGATAACATGCTAAATGTGTACTATATGATTTGTGCCTGACTGATTAATTGTGAAAAGATTTGTTTGATTCCTCTTAATAATATGATAAATGTGTTATATGATTGATTGCTTAACTGATAGACCGTAGAGTAAGGATAGTTATGTAGTATTTATATATATATTATTCCTTAGAATTGGTATAAACCAAACTACGAATATAGGATGGCAAGAAACAACAACAACAACAATGATATGGCAGCAACTTTCAACCGCTTAGCTGAAGCCATAGAACGACAAAACCAACCAAGGAGCACTGGAGAACTCCATGGGTTAGACCGCTTCTTGAAGAGAAAGCCTTCGCAATTCAAGGGAGGTTATAATCCAGAAGGAGCATATCTCTGGGCCAAAGAAATAGAACGCATCTTTCGAGCATTACCCTGCACAGAATATGAAAAGGTGGAGTATGCCACCTATATGTTGGTGGAAGAGGCAGAGAACTGGTGGATTCATGCTAGAATCCGTATGATCGAGACTGACAGACCCTTGATCTGGGCCAACTTCAAAGACTGTTTCCTGGAGAAATATTTTCCAGCAAGTGTGAAAAGTCGCAAGGAGCTAGAATTTATGGAGTTGAAACAAGGCTCGATGTCCGTTGGAGAATATGCTGCAAAGTTTGAAGAACTATCTCTCTTTTACCCTCCTTTTCAACAGGCTGGTGCCGAAGAATCGAAATGTGTTAAATTTGAGAACGGACTGAATCTGGAAATCAAAGAAGCGATAGGGTACCAAGAAATTCGGAGTTTTCCCATTTTGATCAACAAATGCAGAATTTTTGAAGAGAATCATCAAGCCAGACTGGCACATGAAAAGGCCAATAGATAACTGAAACCTCAGTCAGTTGATTTCAAAAGAAGAGGATCGTTCTATCCAAATCGCTCTAGAGGCGGATCATCATCATCGTCATCTTTTGATAGACGCAATAACATGAGGTGTCTTAAGTGTGGAGGTAATCATCATGTACGTGATTGTAACAGACGTCTTGAAGAGGTCACTTGCTTCCGATGTAACCAAAAAGGACACATCAGTCCAAATTGTCCGCAGAATAATCAAAACAACAACAGGAACACTATGAGTGAACCAAGAGGCTCTAATTATCAGAGAGGCCGAGGAGAAGACACACGTACTGCCCAACCTCCAAGACAGAACAGGGAGTCCACAGATCAGAGGTTGCAACAAACAGCTGGGAGGGTCTATGCCATCAGCGGTTCAGAGGCAGACCAAGCTGATGACCTCGTACAAAGTAAGTGTGACATTAATGGTACAATCCTATCTGTGTTATTTGATTCTGGTGCTACGCATTCTTTCATTTCTGATGAGTGTGTTAGACGCCTTCAATTACCTGTGAAGCCTATGACATATGATCTGATTGTTTCTACTCCCACCGGTACACAATTTAGAACTGCTAAGGTGTGTAACGAATGTTCTATACTCATAGAAGGTAGACGCTTTCTTGTCGATCTTGTTTGTTTACCTTTGAAGGATCTGGAAGTGATTCTGGGGATGGACTGGTTATCGACAAATCGAGTCTTGGTGGACTGCCACAACAAGACCGTGATATTTCCATCAGAAAATCTAAATTCTGACAACCTCAAGACCTATGTATTACAAGGTGAAAGTCAATTGTTTGCTTTATTCACTCTTTACAAAGAAGATGGTGAACCTAAAGCAATCGAGATGTCGGTTGTTTCTGAATTTCCTGAAGTATTTCCTGAAGATGTCTCAAGTTTACCTCTAGAACGTGAGGTAGAATTCTCCATTGATTTAATTCCAGGAGCAGAACCAGTGTCTAAAGCTCCATATCGTATGGCACCAATTGAACTGGCGGAACTGAAGAAACAAATTAAAGAGTTGCTGGAGAAGCATTTCATCAGACCGAGTGTGTCACCATGGGGAGCGCCAGTATTGCTCGTCAAGAAGAAAGATGGAAGCATGAGGTTATGCGTAGATTATCGTCAACTGAATAAATTGACAGTGAAGAATAGATATCCTTTGCCCAGAATTAATGATCTGATAGATCAATTGAGAGGTGCTGCAGTGTTTTCCAAGATTGATCTACGATCGGGGTATCATCAGATTCGTGTCAAGTCTGAGAATATTCCAAAGACAGCCTTTAGAACACGATATGGTCATTACGAGTACCTTGTGATGCCCTTCGGAGTGACCAATGCCCCAGCCGTATTCATGGATTACATGAATCGAGTATTTCATCCCTACTTAGATCAATTTGTCATCATTTTCATTGATGATATTCTGATCTATTCAAAAACTGCAGAGGAACATGAAAAGCATCTTCGAGTGGTATTGCAGATTTTGAAGGAGAAGCAGTTGTATGCAAAGTTATCAAAATATGAATTCTGGTTGAAAGAGGTAAAATTCCTAGGCCATGTAATCTCAAACGAAGGAGTATCTGTGGATCCTTCTAAAATAGAAGCTGTGGTAAACTGGGAGAGACCTACTTCAGTCACTGAGATACGAAGTTTCCTGGGATTGGCTGGTTATTATCGGAGATTCATTGAAGGGTTTTCTCAAATTGCCCTACCAATGACTCGGCTAACCCGGAAGAATCAACCTTTTTCTTGGACGCCAGAATGTGAGAAAAGTTTCCAAGAACTGAAGTTGAAGCTTACATCTGCTCCAGTCTTAACCTTACCTAACCCACAAGAAGCTTTCGTGGTTTATTGTGATGCTTCCAAAATGGGCTTAGGATGTGTTTTGATGCAGCAACGAAAGGTGGTTGCCTATGCTTCTAGACAGTTGAGACCACATGAGATGAACTATCCGACGCATGATCTAGAATTGGCAGCAGTGGTATTTGCTCTGAAAATCTGGAGACACCATTTGTATGGAGTCAGGTTTGAAGTGTTCAGTGACCACAAGAGCTTGAAGTATTTGTTCGATCAAAAAGAATTAAACATGAGGCAGCGAAGGTGGATGGAATTTCTTAAAGATTATGAATTTGATTTGAAATACCATCCAGGAAAAGCAAATGTGGTGGCAGATGCACTAAGCCGAAAGTCCATTCATATGGCATCTTTGATGATAAAAGAAATAGAGATGATAGAACAGTTCAGAGACATGAACTTGGGTGTAGAGATAAAATCTTCAAGGAGTATGACTTTGGGGACTTTGAAAATAACCAATGATTTCCTGAAACTGTTAGGTGAAAGACAGAAAGAAGATTTGCCATTACAGGAGTTGAGAGAATTACAGGCGAATGGAAAAGATATAGGACTACAAGAAGGATCAGATGGAATTTGGAGGATCAGGAATAGAATTTGTGTACCAGATGATGTTGATCTGAGAAGGACGATTCTAGAAGAAGCGCATAAAAGTATGTTGAGCATTCATCCTGGATCAACTAAGATGTATCAAGATCTGAGAAAAAGCTTTTGGTGGCCAAGGATGAAGAAAGAGATAGTTGAATATGTGGCTTCATGTCTGGTGTGTCAAAAAGCCAAGGTAGAACACCAGAAGCCATCTGGTGAACTGCAACCGTTAGAGATTCCTGTCTGGAAATGGGATGACATCTCAATGGACTTTGTGTCGGGGTTACCAAGAACACGTTCAGGGAATGATGCAATCTGGGTTATTGTAGACAGATTGACAAAGTCTGCTCTGTATTTTTATGTTGATGTAGGTTTTGATAATGACACAACAAATGAAGGATCAAGATCAAACATATATGATTAAGGATAAATTAATTATGTTTGATGATGAAAAATTGATGAATTACAATGAAATAATTCAAGGCATTTAAAGAAGCTTAAATTAGGTGAAAATGATCAACAAATGTGCCTAAGGATCAAAAGAACAAAGCCATATGCAAGTACATGTCAAAAGGATGAAAAATGCACAAGAAAATGGAGAATCAGGTAATTGAATCGATTCACACAGCCATGCATAGCCACTTGAATCGATTCATGCGAAGGGAATATGGTTAGGATGCATTTTAAGTTGATTGAATCGATTCACCACACATTGAATCGATTCATGCGTTTTAGTTTGGTCCAGAATATGCCTTTACATTGGTTGAATCGATTCATCCTAGTCCAGAATCGATTCACACGTCTGATTTGCCCAGTAACTCTAAATTCAATGAGATGAATCGATTCACATCTTGAAAGAATCGATTCTCACGCTGTCTGGGGCCAAAATGCACGCTGGAATCATTTAAAACTTGAAGAGAAATATTCAAAATTCAAAAGGAGACATTATGCAACATGGTTGGAAAGTTCAAGGCAATGCTTCACACTTTGTCCCTCTCCACATGCATGTGTCACATTGGTAATGCAATTTAATTTGAATTAAATCAAACATGCACATGCCATGTTCTTCTTGGAGACACTAAAAGCTCATTGGAATTGCAATGCCATTTTGAATGGAGACACACATGTTCCAAGTTCAAGCTCCCAAGGAATTTAATATTGCAACATGCCATACCATTGGAGCCTATAAATAGAGAAGAAGTTGAAGGCAAATGATGTCCCAAGCATTTGAAGCACTTCCATTTGCTTACTTCTTCCTCCTTGCTTCTTGCTCTTCTACTTACTCTCTCTTTATTTATTAACTTGCATAATTCCTCTTTAAGAGTTAATTGAGAGTTAGAAAGGAAGTTATCTTGGGTGAGCTAAATTTGTATATCCTCTCTTTGAGAGTTATTTTTGTATGAGCTTTAAGTTGTGTATCCACTCTATTGGAGAGTTATCATTGTAACCATTAAAACACCAAAATCCCTTAGAGGTTTGGGTTGAGGGTTCAACCTTGTAATTGTGAGATTGAGAGATTGGGTGGGGTGCCCTTGTACTTGTGAGGATTGGGTTCTTGAGTGTGGGACACTAGGAAGCCGCGATTGCTCAAAGTTGTATCTCTAATCTCCAATAGTGGAAATCCTTCAAGTGGGTTGCTTGAAGGCGAGACGTACACCGGTGTGGTGGAACTCGTTATATCGGTTTGCAAATTCTCCCTTCCCTTAAACTCTTTATTATTGTGAACTTAATTTGCATGCCTAAATACTTATATCAAATTGGTTTAGTAAAATTGAATCCTTGAATCAATTGACTTAAACATTGTTGGATTTAATTATTGAGGAAGAAAAATATTGGTCTTAACAAATTGGTAAACAATCATGCTTAATTAATTTAAGTTGTTCTAGTCATACTTATGTTGAAATTAATTATGGCATGCTAAGAACTTCAAGAATTGGCTAAGCTAATAACTTGCTTTACTTATCAAAATCATATTCTTGAACATAGTCCATTCAACTCAAAATGTTTTAGTATGAAATGTGCTTCATAATTATTACATCTTTTATATTGCATCATTTGTGTACTACTAACCATTTTGAAAGGGATTCCGCACGAAAATTTGAAATACTCAATTCACCCCCCCTCTTGAGTATCGAGGCCTTGGCTAACATGCTCACTTTCTCCCAATGAATATGAAGAACTCTTTACAAAAGTTGGCACAGTTATATGTGAAGGAGATCGTAAGACTACATGGTGTACCATCAAGTATTGTGTCAGATAGAGATCCAAGATTCACTTCCCGATTCTGGGGAAGCTTGCATCAGGAATTGGGTTCAAAGCTTCGATTGAGTTCAGCTTATCATCCCCAAACAGATGGACAGTCAGAACGTACCATACAAAGTTTGGAAGACTTACTGCGATCTTGTGTGATTGAACATGGTGGTAGTTGGGAGCAGTTTCTTCCATTGATTGAATTCACGTATAATAATAGCTACCACAGCAGTATTGGTATGGCTCCATTCGAAGCATTGTATGGTAGGAAGTGTCGAACGCCACTTTGTTGGTTAGAAACTGGTGAAAGTTTGGCGTTAGGACCTGAAATTGTGCAGCAGACTACTGAACAGATAGAAATGATCAGAGAAAAGATGAAGGCATCTCAGGACAGACAGAAGCAGTATTATGATAAGAGGAGGAAACCACTTGAATTCTAAGTTGGTGAGCATGTATTTTTGAAGGTTTCACCTCACAAAGGGATTGGTCGAGCCTTGAAGAGTAAGAAATTGAGTCCGAGGTTCATTGGACCATATGAGATCCTAAAGAGGGTTGGTACAGTGGCATATCAGATTGCACTTCCTCCTCACCTGGCAAATCTGCACAATGTATTTCATGTATCACAGCTGAGGAAGTACGTACAAGATCCCAACCACGTGATTGCTACTGATGATATTGAAGTTAGAGAGAATCTGACCATCTCCACAGAACCTACACAGATCCTAGAAAGATCGAGTAAACGTTTGAGGAACAAGAATGTACCACTGGTAAAAGTTGCATGGAAACAAGGAACTGATGTAACTCTGACTTGGGAGCGTGAAGATGATATGAGGACACAATATCCAGGATTGTTTCACTGAGGAGCGCGTTAAATTTCGAGGACGAAATTTTTATTAGGGTGGGAGAAATGTAACATCCTGCTTTTAAATAATAGCTCTAATTTGTAATTTATGAAGCATGGAAGGCTTGTAAGTGTTTATTAATGAATAAAAACACTTTATGAATGGTTTATAATACTACAAAAATTTCATTTTTGGGTATAATTATAGAAATTACATAGATCTATTTTGATAAGATCCAATTTCCGAGTGAAAGATTGAAGGTAGAGGAGTAAATTGAGTGAGATTGGAAGAAACATTCTGATCCGTTCTGACCTCCAAGGCTAGGACGACCTCAAGGTTCCAAAGGGGAAGAACGGATGACAATAAATGCCACATCACCCCGGACAACCGGTGTGGATAGGATTGTCTTTTATGTTGCACACCGGATCAACACTTTACCAAATGGGCTGTAGGACGGATAACTTTGAACCGATATTCAAGACCGGAATTGAGTCCGTCCAAGAAAAGAAGATAACAATAAAAGGGTACGGTTTTTCCTAAGTGGAAAGCTTACTAATTGTCCACAAGACTGAGTGACGTCTTGCTGGTTGCTGGACGGTATAGTTTTCCGAGCTGTTGGCTATTGGACGTTGTTACTTGCTTACTGATTAGTTGGATGATGTTCGAACTGTTCTTTATTGGCGGAGTAGTAAATTTAGGCGGGGTCACACGTCTGGTGGAGTCATAAGCATTGACGGGGTCAAATGCCTTGGCGGTGTAGTAAATTTAGGCGGGGTCACACGTCTGGTGGAGTCATAAGCATTGACGGGGTCAAATGCCTTGGCGGAGTAGTAAATTTAGGCGGGGTCACACGTCTGGCGGAGTCATAAGCATTGACGGGGTCAAATGCCTTGGCGGAGTAACGTGAATATCTTGGAACATGGACATCTCTTAAGATACACTCAACACCGCCCTTCACATTCAATACCGCCCTCACTCCATACCGCCCTCACACTCCATACCGCCCTCACACTCAAGACCGCCCTCACACCCTCCACACTGCTCTCACACAGCTGACTTCAGTTCAGGTGAGACCGGATGAATTTAGTTCGGATTATCATTAATGAACACCGGACGGCTTCAAGGAAGGTTAACTCAGCTTTCCTTAGAACGGATGTATACACCGGATGATTTTGAGCCGATGTACAAGACCGGATGCTCAACCGGACTTGGAAATGGAATTCTGGTCGGTTTTGAAGTGCAGAAGTAACTTTTTGACCTTTTCTTGTCTTTTAGGCATTATTTTAATATTTTTATCCCACTAATCGCACTAGTACGTAGGACGGCTAGAGATGAGCACTAAGATAGCCACCTTATATTATTAATCCTCCATTATCTCCACTAACAGCACTAACAAACCCACTCACAAAGGGCTTGTTCCCCACTGCCTTGCTTTTTAAAACAAAACCATATCTCTTCAAAAACTCTTAAGAGAAAACAGCATTACAGTATACCATTTTTCTTCTTCCTCAAGACCTTCGAATAGAACCAGGACAGCCAGGAGACCTCTTTTCCAATCAGCTAAAAGTCTTCAAACCAAGTAAGAGGGGACAGGGTTGTGAATATTTGTGAAATGGGTAGAGTTGTATGCTGTTCTAGGATTACATTCTTATTTTCGCATCTTGTAGTTCAATTTTGGAACTGAAAACGTATGAATTGTCTTTGACTTCTTCATGAAATTTGTAGATCTTTTTGTTATCTAAATTATGAGACTTGATTCTATTAATTTGAGTAAGTATAGTAAAAGTTATAGCCAAAATACTACTGTATGTTCGAGTGAAAGATTTACTTCATGTTTAGTGTATATTTTGCTATGCTGGGAATTATACATGTATAATCAGCCTTGGATGTCTTCATGAAAGTTGTAGATAATGAAGTTGTGGATTTTTAGAAAGTGGTTTCACATCAAAATAATTTTTGTAGTTCAAGTTATGCTCAAATTACTGAAGTATGTGCAAGCTGAAATTTCTGAAATTCTGGAATTTGGAAATCCGAATCTTGTTTTCAATACTGGGAATTTTGTGGTATGAATTAGTTGTTTGAGTCTTCATGAAAGTTGTAGATAATTATGTTAAGAGTATTTTAGAACTGGTTTCATGCAAAAATCATTTTTGTAACTCCAGAAACACTAAAATTATTAATATATGTACGTTTTGAAAAACTCACCTTGAGGCAGTGTGATATTTCGTGAATAAGCAATATTTCTGTTCGGAATTTGAAACTGTGTTCTTCATGAAAGTTGTAGATAATTGTATTACTGAGCTATAGAAAGTGGAATCACCTAAAAAGGAGTTGATTTGCCCATGTTATGACTGTGTTGCTAATGTATGTTGCTGTTGGGGATGCTGAAAGTCACTTAAAATGACTATTTTAAAAGAAAATGATATTTTCTCTATGTATAAAAATTATTTATTAAATTATTGAGTGATTATGAATTTTTATAAATGATGTTGAGTATCACACAGTTTGTATATTGTGATGGTGAATAATTATGAATGACATAATTAATATATATGTACATGAATGCCTTGTGGTTATTGACATACGTGGTTGAAACAGTAAATCCATGATTTTGTGAATTATTATGTGTATTGTGTCCTTGAGGACTTGTAGTATTCAAGAGGTTTTGGAAACGTGGATATCATGGTATGTTAAAAGAATTAAAGGCATTCATGCATCATAAGCATTCGGATGCATCATGGAATTTAGGGGTTCCATGATTGCCTACCCTGGTGGGGGGGTTACTCTATGATGAGTTAAGCCCTATTATGTTGTGTGCCATGGAGTGTAGGGATTCATGGTTTATGCAGAAGTCCTACTTATGATATTGTGTACTTCGGTACTTAAGCGCCATGAAGTATAGGGATTCATGGTATATGCTAAAGCCCTATTTGTGTCTCTATGAGACTTTTACTGCAGTATTCCCACCAAGACCAAATGGATCCAGCATGACATCATTTGACTAATTAAAGATCTATTGATGGACTTGTTTGGCATATTCATCATATCATTATGAATTGTTGATTGTGTTTGTGCAATTTTTATCTATTTTATATTTATTCTATATTCTGTCTCACTCTTACATTAATTTTTACAGTGAATGACACGCAGAACGCAGAATGATGCCATGATGGATGTTTATTTGTTTTATTACCTGAATTTTGAATTTATGGGTTGTAATAAATATAATATGTCATGTACTATTATCTTCACAATCGTTTCCGCTACTCAAATATTTTCTTGAATTTAATTATTCACGACTAGTATGTATGATATTTTTCCGCTGTTATTAATTGTTATATAAACTCTGAATTAAATTTATAATTTTTAAAATGATCTTTCAAAAAAGCGAAAAATTTACTCGAAAATTTTAATTAACGTTTTGGGGGGCGCTACAGAATTCACTGACAGAAGTGTTAACCGAGTGTAATTTCACTCGGTATTCACTGACAGAAGTGCGTTTTGACTTCAATTTTGTCTTTTAATGATATTTAAATCCAATCGTGCGCATTATGGATGGTGGACGACCAGAAATGGACACTGACTCAGCATATATATTTGTTTAATCCCTAGTGACCCTTCCATTAGCAATCCACTCACAGCCCACTCAGAAAAGCTGTCCCCCACTTGTCTTCCCACTCACTTCCTCCCTATTTAAACGAGCTCAAGGTCCTCAGAACTCACACCACACACACAACCCAAACACTCTTCATCACTCTCCTTCCCAGCAAGTTTCTTTCTCTCCTATCCCCTCTGTTTCGCTCGGATTTGAAGCAGGACAGTGAAGGGAGCCTCTTTCTTCTCCTCCAGGAACTTCATTGAGGTAAGGGGGTATATTCATGGGTGCCTTGTGGGAAAACCGAGTGGAGGACAGATTCAGTGTGTATGAATTAAATGCTTTAAATTGTATCTGTATATGCATGTATGTATCTGTTACCGAGTGTATATAATCATTGATGAATTGTGAAATATTGGACTGAAAATATTAAGAATCATGGGTACCGTGTGATTTCCAGTGAAACAAATATGATAACAGGTTATGTTTTATGATAATCTGACCGGTTTTACACTTATTTTACTCGGTTTTGCTTATTTATACTCGGATAGTATCTTTCTAGTTGATTTCACTCGGCAAACATAGTAATTCACTCGGAAAATACTCTGTTTCTCTCGGACAGCATCTGCCAAGTCTTATTTTACTCGGAAATCTCTTTCTTATATTATTTCACTCGGAACTTGACTTAATTCCACTCAGAAAATATAATTACTTTTTTTTTACTCAGAACTCTTTTTCAGTAAATTCACTCGGAAACACACTATTTTACTCGGACAGTAGCTTCCCAGTCTTATTGCACTCGGAAAACATCATATTTTACTCGGACAGTAGCTTCCCAACCTTATTTCACTCGGCAAAACAATTTATTTCACTCAGCAAATAATTATTTTCACTAAAAGAACTCCTTTCAACTTGATGTAACTCGGTATATAAAGTCCACTCACCAGAAGACCTTTCCCAACCTGATTCCACTCGGAATCAGGATTATCTTACTCGGATTTTCTTTATTCAGATGTATCTTATTCAGACAGAACCCTTTTTAATTAATTTCACTCGGTAAACTCATGTTTCACTTGGAAACTTATCTTATTTTTATTCAGGAACATTTTCACTCGGATTCACAAACATTTTTACTCAGAAAACTCCTTTCAGACTAATTCCACTTGGAATCCTATTTTATTTCACTCAGAATTATATTAATTTCACCCAGAAAACTGTTTCTTCATTATGTTTCACTCGGAAGGCATTTTAACTTCACTAAGGAAACTCTTTCAGATTGATTTCACTCAGATTTAGAACTGTTTTACTTAGAAGACCCTCTCAGCTTGATTTTATTTGAAATCGTGATTATTACACTCGAAATCTTAATTATTTCACTCGGTATTACACCTATTTTACTCAGAAAGCTTGGATATCAACATTTTCACTTGGATATAACTTGTTTTAATCGGAAGAATTATTTCCACTCGGAATCAGATCTGTTTCAGTCGGAAAACAGCCTTTCCAGTACAATTTCACTCGGATTTTTAACCAGAACGTTTGGAGAACCCTTCTCAGTATGATTCCACTCGGAATCATACATATTTCACTCGGATTTGACCCTGTTTCACTCGGAAAACTCTATTTTTAATGGTTTTCGCTTGGATTTTCATTTAGAAACTACTTTTTAATACTTTTTAAATTAATGAGAAAATATGATTATTATTATTATCCTTATTCTATTATTATCCTAATTATTATTAATCTTAATATTATTATTAGCAGTTTTCTTGTTATAAACCTTGTTAACATTTTAATTATGCGTAATTATATAAAGAATAAATTATTTTACTCCTTATGGAAAATACTATATAATAGATATACTTACAATGTTTAAATAATTGATAGAATCCAAAGAACTTGGAAATGATATGATGAGACTGGAAATACATAAGATACCCAAAGGATCAATTGATAAGATAAATGCATTTCGCATCATGAAAATATTTTGAAGAAGAAAAACCTCTAGAGCATACACTTGGTACAGTGAAGGACACTCACGTTCGATCTCAGTAGAAGAATCTTGGGAGTACAACTGGAACGGCAACCCAATGGCATCAGAGTCGCGCCCTGATAGCCGGGTGAGACGAATAATTCTGGTGTACTTTGACTAAATGACGGAGTGTGACCATGATCGTAGGGATCCAAGTCTCAAATATATATATAAATCGATGATGAGAACCAATGAGTTCATTTGTACCAGAGCTTGGGCGGACCCTGATCGCTCTAGAGAATTGGAATGGTGATATTCCAGAGAAGAAGAAATAATTTCTTGGGCCCACATGCATCATGAGACTTAATCAAAGATAAATCATAATGGATCCGAACTCATGCATTCATTACATCATATTTGATTGTTATGATTGTGAATATGTTATATGTATGATTTATTTCATAGTAATATGCTTGATTGTTATAATTGTGAACATGCTAAATATACGATTATGGGATGACAACATGCTTGATTGTTATAAATATGCTAAATGTATGATCTATGTGATATTGTATGTTAACTGGATTATGTCCGCACCGGATGAACCAATCAGGGTCTTGGGTTATACTCACCCTTACTGTTGACCATTTTTTAGAGGAAATAGAAACTCAAGAACCCGAGTGTGAAGATCAGCAATACGCTGAACCCATTGAGAATAATCATTAAGGATAGAATATTTATGATTAATAATCAGACATCAGATGACTGTATAATATCTAAGGGGGCCTGCGTGCCCCATTCTGTTAAGAGTACAATTACTTACAGTTTGTGAATGACTATGTGATATATACATTATTGCTTCCACTGATCTGCCACGTACTTATTTATTTTTTTTTAAAAAAAATATTCACTTTTTCTGAAAACTGTTAACACACTCAGTTAAATAGGATGAACCTACAAAAGGATTTGTCTTATCTAACCGAGGGTGTTACAATCTCCTTCTTCCGGGGTCTTGGCAATAATATCATAAATATAGACTTCTACCAGCTTTGTGTGCATACTCTCAAAAACTTTGTTGATCATACACTGGTAGGTTGCCCCGACATTTTTTAACCCAAATAGCATGACGTTGTAGCAAAAGACTCCTTTATCATTAACAAACGCTGTCTTCTCTTGGTCATCCTCACACATTGGAATTTGGTTGTAACCAGAGTAAGCATCCATGAAAGATAGATACTTGTATCCTGAAGAATCGTCAACCAATCTATCAATGTTGGGGAGAGGGTATGGATCCTTGGGACAACATTTATTCAAATCAACATAGTCTATACACATACGCCACTTGCCATTGGCTTTCTGTACCATGACTACGTTAGACAACCAGGAGGAATAACGGAGTTCCCTGATGAACCCTGCCTTGAGGAGTTCCTCTATTTGCTCACAGGCGGCTTTTTATTTTGCCGGACCCATACGCCGTTTCTTTTGTGCTACAGGCTTGGTTTCAGGATACACCGCCAAGCAGTGACAAAAAAAGTTGGGATCCATGCCAGGCATGTCTGCGGCGGTCCAAGCGAAAATTTCTTTATACTCATGGAGAAGTGCAATTAGTTTTGCCTCCATGCTAGCCTCAAGTTTGTCATTGATGTTTGTAATCTGTTCCGGGGTGTTGCCCAAAACAATAGACTTAGAGCCACCATCTGGAGTTGGTTTCAAAGGGTTCAGTGGGTCTACAGAAGACTCCGCCCTGGGGTCAAGATCCACCAAATTGACGGACGCCGCCGCACTGCTCCCTTTATTCAACTTTCTTTTCTTAGACATGGTTTCAAGCTTCACCATGTTAAGACTCAAATTATAGCAATAGCGAGCCATTTCTTGGTCGCCCCTTACAGATGAGACTTGGTTATCTTTGTCAATGAACTTGATTAACAAGTGGGGGGTTGAAACGATGGCTCCATGGCATTCAGGGTAGGCCGCCCAATGATGCCATTGTATGGAGATTTCACATCAATGACAAGAATCCTGGATTTCACAGTCCTTGCTCTAGGTTCACCGTCAAAAGTAATTCTTGTGTCCAAATAGCCTTTGGTGGGCTGTTTGGCGCCGTTGAAGGCTGTAAGGTCCTGCGTATATGGTTGTAAATCTGCATCAGTTAATCCCATGCGTTTAAAACAGTCATAAAAGATAACGTCGCAGGAACTTCCCTGATCAACCAGGATGCGTTTTACGTCTATATTAGCGATTACTGCAATAATCACTACTGCGTCATCTCCTTCAAGAATAGTGGGGCCAAAATCATCGTCTGTGAAGGTTATAGGCGGAGTCTGTACCCCGTTCCTGAATGGGCGATATTCTTTGCTTTTGCCTTGTACTGACAAGATCATACGGTGGTGGTTTTTCCTTGTGGTGATTGAGGGTCCGCCCCCGGCAAAGCCTCCAGCAATCATATCTACCACTTGCCTTTTGCCCCGCGACTTGGGTTCAGGGCTTGGTTCTCTTTGGGCGGACTCCAGAACAATACTCTTTTGTTTTTCTGTTGCCGCTGTACTTTCTGGCTCCCGAGTGCTATCGGGATCCGGAGAACGATCACGAGGTCGTTTATCGAATCTCTCTGGCTCATCATGAGATTTACTCCTAAACAAATAGTGTTTTAGTTTGCCTTCACGGATAAGCACCTCAATAGTGTTTTTGAGTTGCTTGCACTCTTCCGTGGTATGGCCGACCGACTCGTGGAACTCACAATATTTCTTTGGATTCCCACCGCGTCTGAGTGGAGGTGGGCGTTGAATCCCGTAAACGTTGAGTGTAGTCCATCCTATTTCATGCAAGATTTGTTCGTGTGTCGTGTTCAGGGGCGTGTAATGAGCGAAATTGAAAACACGTTTATCTTGCTGTTTGAAGGGTTGGCTCCCTGCCTTATCTTTCTGAAGGAACTTATCATTCTTAGATGATTTATCCTTTTCTTTGTCATGGTGTGGAGCTGAAATAGGTGGTTTATTACGAGCTGCTGTGGCTTCCAAGTGCATCTCAATACCTATGTACTTGGATGCTTTTCTGCGAAACTCTTCCATGGTGGATGGAGGTCCTTTTGCCAAAGACAAAGCAAAAGGGGACTTCGGCTGCATGGCTTCGATGAGGATATACAGCTGGATTGCTTCTGTTAAGTCAGGGACCATGGCTGCCTCTTTATAAAATCTCTTCAGGAAATCCTTTAAAGGTTTTTTATCACCTTGCTTAATCTGTGCCAAGGTATGGGAGGTTCTAGGCGTATCCCTAGAGATTACAAAGTGGCTGCCAAAAGCTGTGGCTAAGTCCTCCCATAAATCAATGGAACCTGAAGGTAAACTCTTGAACCAGCTAAGAGCTTCACCTGTGAGGGTCCTGGGGAACATTCTGCACATGACGTCTTCCTCAGCACCTAAGAACATAGCCTCATAGATGTAAGCGTCTAAATGCTTAGAAGGATCTGTCTCCCCGGTGTATTTTCCTATGGAAATGGGTTGTATAGTTTGCAAATGTCGGGGGACATGCGTATTCATGAGTCTTTTGGAAAATGGGACACTCATCTTGTATCCCGAGGGGGATGTATTTGAAACGATTCTCCTTCCCTCAAGATGATGGGCATTTGCCAGTGGAAGGCTTCGTTGCTCGTCCATGTAAGTAGGGATGCGAGAATAACTTGGGGTACTCGATTCCTCCTGTACATGTGATTCGTGTTGCGGCTGTTTTGCAGGGCTGACCTTCTCATGCATGGGATTTGCCTTTTCACGTCGAAGCTCTGCAATTTCTTCCCTCAGCATTCTGATCATGTCATCTCTCGGATCTGGAGAGCCAACATGCGTTGCCTTTTCGTGAATATCGCTGTTAAAGCTGAGACGTCTGGGATTGCGTGGAGGGGAATCCTCAGTCTGCACTTCTGGTCTTGGTCTTTCCATTGATAACGAACGTAATGGGAATCGATCAAGGATTGTGGGATTACCAAATTTACAGGTCCCACTGGGCGTGCCAATGAACTGTTCTTTACTGGGGGTGAAAAGGGGTGATTACCAAACAATTCAAATTGTATATGTAATATGAAATCTGATACAGAAAGGTCTTTGTACAGATACAAATATGGAGTACTCTTTTCATACAGGGACGTGGTACAATGCTCTCTGTGACGGTGTAGTAGTCCGCCTGGAATAATCTCCTTTGCCTTGACACAATTGGTGGTTGTACCTGCAATTATTCTTCGACGCTCAAGTCAGTATTTTGAAGTACTGTTTTGACTTAGAAAGCAGATCTAAGAGAATTATGCAAGTGTGAGTGTAAGGTTTAGAATTAAGGGTCTCCCCCTTATACCTTTTTGTTGAGGTTTATATACCGGTTACTGGTGCTCTATTATTGGTAGGACCCATTCCTTGTTTTCAGGCATAATGCAAGAAAGGTAGTGGGCCTCTGCGCCGTTTACAAGCACCATCACTGTAGTGGGTATTTCCACTCACTTGGGAAGCGTTAATGCTTCATTATTTTATTTGTTGTTCCCTCTTATGCGTGACAGCATGTTTCCCATTTTCAACCTCTCAAGACAGAGTCAATCTCGTGTCGGGGTTATTAGTATGGGCTCGCTTCGCAATATGGGGATTTCAGTATTCCGCCTGTGTTAAGCCTATGGCTTGGCGAAGTAGTGCGCATTGGAAGTGCTTTATGTACATGTGTACAAGTTTTTAATACTTTCCGCCTTGGCGGGGTCACATGCCTTGGCGGAGTCGCATGCCTTGGCGGAGTAACATGCCTTGGCGGAGTAACATGCCTTGGCGGAGTAACATGCCTTGGCGGAGTAACGTGAATATCCTTTTGGGCATGGACTTCGCTTAGAAGATACTTACACAATAGGGTGTAATATATTCCGCCTAACCAAATCGCTTTCTTGGCGGAGTGGTGAGTATGTTTTTAAGGCATGTACTCCGTATAAGAGTAATTATAAGGGATTTGAAACGTACTTCTTCTGTTTGAAATGCTGATCTGGCAAAACATTAAAAGCATGCTCTTGGGGGCCGGTGTTGGGACCAGATCATATGGGTACTAAGTATCTTAGTTTTATTATCTCTTAGACTAGTCTAGTGAAGATTCAGTATTACATCGTCAGGTCCAGTGGGGATCTCATGGTCTTGGTGTGATTTCATTCAACAACCATTGATATCTCGCATAGGTAAATTTTATGCATTCATATATATGCTTTTACCAATCAAAAGGACCCAAAACTTTCAAAAACAATATGTTCATCTTGCCATTTCAATCACTTGTTCTTGCTACTAGATGAACTTGGTAGAATAAACAATAGATACGGTGCCCCAAGATGTACGGATTAGATCTCTACGTGCTGACTTCATGAAATAAAAAAATAGAAAATAAATGAATAGTTCATGTTTTAACAAGAAAATTCAGAGGAAGCCCAAATTATTCATGATATTGGTATAATAATTTAAATTAAGGATGAAATATCTTAAAGAAATTAATGATATTGGAATGATTTCTTGATGAACTTGCTCAAAACATGATGATGTTTGTGCTATGCACTTGCCGCAAGGTTTATGTAAAATTTTAGCACTTGGCGTAGAATATTATGCATAGTATTGAGTTAAATTATTAGGGTGTGAGAGAAATTTAAAGTAATTAGAATCATTATGCTAATATAATATAAATGTATACAGTTGTGTTATATCTTTTAAATGTGTCAAATGACCAGTCTTAAAGATTCTTTGCCATCTCTTATGCATTGTGGGTTTGAACACTGCTGGAACCAAATTTTGATTTATAACATCTTAACACGTTGATTATTTGAGTTATCGGTTTTACCGGTTGCCATATATAATCTAATCCATCCGTGTGAGATATTTAGATCTAATGCTCCAAACGCTTTTTGGAAACTATGAGCTTGAATACTCACAAAGTAGAATCGAGTATTGAAACCATCACCCTAAATAATGGTAATAATTGCTTTTACAATAATATGAGAATACTTTTCCGGGATGGAGGAAGAACTTCATTAGTGGAGAAGAAATTTGCTCAAGGCTTAATGTTCAAATTGTTAAACACTATGAGTGTAGAAACAATTTCTTGCATTAGGCAGGATTGGTGAGAGAGGGGATCTAGAGAAGGCCTTATCTTAAATTTGGTTTTCAATCATCTGTTCTTTGTTGATTCTGTGTAATAATTGTGCTTTTAAAAATCATGACATTTTTCTGTACAGTTATGTAACTGATCAAATATAAAAGTTGGTTTTGGTCAAGAGTTGAGTTAAATGGGTTTGCTTCCCTTTTACAGAATGGTACAAAGAATCATTTTTATGTCTTACAATGTGTAATTCCATATAAATCTGTAGATGTGTTAAAAAAACATATATAATTGTATTCTGTTTAATTTAAATTTTGCTTTTGCAGGTATTAAAAAACAAACTTGATTTAATTAACCAACATTGTGTCGCTTAAATCAAATTTATGTTCGTATAATATCTACGATCATGATTGACTTCAATTCATCATAAAACTTTTACACCAACTCAATTTCTATCCAATGATACATTCACTATGTCTTTCCCTATCATCATCAATACCAGAAATACTAGTAACAAAGTGCACCTTCTTTCTCTGCAATTTCGCATATATTTTCTATACAAATCTCTAATTTCAATTTCCTTTTTTTTTCAAGCTATGATGCACTACATTTTTGCTCACTTTCTTTTCTCTATTTCCCCCTATATTTTTAAACTATCTTTGTCATTTTTTTTAACTTTTCTCTCTCATCTATTGTTTTTCTTATTTTTCCTCCTTTTAAGCTTCTTCTTTTTAATCTTCTTCCTAAATCTCTTTCTCTCCTGTTCATCTACTCTATATTCTTCTTTCTCTGTCACCTGACTCTTTTCTTCATCAAGTGCTTCAATTTTTATAATTTTGGTCTCCCTTGTTTCTACCACTTTCAATTTTTTTTCATGACTATTCTTCCAGCTAGTACACATATTCCTTCATCACAACCTCCATGTTGCAAAATTTTTGCAACTGTAAAAAAACTTGTGCCTCACACAGACTCTTTTAAAAAAAACAAACACACCTCTATTTACAACTGTAAAAATTTTCTTGTACCTCACTCTTTAAAAAAGAAAAAAACAAGCACACAACTATATATACAGGTACCTCTCTATTCTTTTCAAACCAATACTAGATTTGTCTCACTTTGATTTCTTTTTTATCAAACTCCAACCAAATCGAACCGGCCCCAGATCTAACCTATTTTAGATCAAACTTGCCATTGATCAAATAGGCACCGATACAAAATGTAAAAAATAAATTATAATACATGGAAGAAATAATATAATCAAGATTTTTTTTTATCAAACTCCAACCAAATCGAACCGGCCCCAGATCTAACCTATATTAGATCAAACTTGCTATGGATCAAATAGGCACCGATACAAAATGTAAAAAATAAATTATAATACATGGAGGAAATAATATAATCAAATATGTTTTTCTTACATCACTCTTTTTAAACATGTAAAAGATCCATGAGAAGAGTGTTCGAGGAAGAGAACATGAAACCACCGATGGTTTACAGTTCAAAATTGGGTACATAAGACTCATGCATCAAGTTGCATTTATATAGACTCAACAATTAAAATATCATTTATTCTAACATAAAACTGCTTTATTAATTTATTCTAACAGAAAACTGCTTTATTACATGTCCATTTAATAATCAATTATAAAAATAAAATTGTAAAAACTAAAATAATGAGCGGTAAAACAAACGGGCTACAACTAATGGTTGAAAGTTTTCGTGCTTCCGATTCATTTGGTTGACAGATTATATTTCTTTATTTAATAATCAAATTTGGCTAGCACCGTCTTATACTTTTAATTATTACATTTAAACTTGATTTGATTAAGCAACAATACAAACATATAATGGGGTGGATTACGATCCTCCAGGCTAAGTGTTATTTATTATCCCCGATTGTCGTATATTACAAAAGATCTAAATTACTCTCTCAGCAGGAACCCTGAACAAGATAGCCAGCCATGCCCCTCAAGACAGAACCAGAGCCTCAGAAGCCACTATTTTATATAAACTTAATGCACGTTTACTACTCAAGATCTAATAGCATTTAATCCAAATTCCAAACCAAGATCATAGCTTACTGGCTAATGCATTAGGTGAGCCGGGTACTAAATAATATTACTATGAACACATATATGCATGTTATCGGTTATATTATTTTACAGGAATCCCTACTAGAATGGGCATCGCACCATCTCTTTAGGAAAACAAAAAGTAAGTTAAGTGCAAACACCCCAACAAAATACACGATTCAAAATACATGGCAGCTGATCACAACCAGCTGGCAATGATAAAGCTTACCTTAAATTATCATGCCTGATCTATGTATAGAATTATTAGATATGCATAAGCAAACTGCACAATGCGGTCCCTGCGGACAAGATGCGATCTCCAGCACATCTATTGCACAGGCACATCCGACAAGATACCATAAGATCGATAAATACAACACCACCCTCCCCTCAAACAACAAAAGGAAACAAAATACACACGGGATATCAAACTCAATCCTTGCTGGTTGGAGCAGGTCTCTGGGCTCCCGGGGGGGCGGTTGGGCGAGGAAAATTGTAGTCAAATTGCATGCCAGCAAAGTGCGGGGCCTCCACATAGGGGCTCTACATCCATTTGTATCAAAACAAATATAAGATGTCGCCACAAAAATTCACGTTAGTTGAATTGAAATAGACAGAAATTAGTAGCCTAAATTGTATAGCATTGGATTAATTAATAAAATGACAAGACATGATTAAAGTGGGAAAATCTGCACCTGGGATACAAGTATATCATGGGTTGAAAATTCACGACTTGAAGATTTGGGTGATGTACTAGGAGAACAAACATCGTTGCTAGTTTCACTTCCATTCAGCTTGTGTACTGCCTTATTTGGTACACTTTCATTCTCATTAGCATTGGCTGACTTGACCCTCTAAATTGGAATTGTGAATTTAAAATCATTTCAAAATTAGAACACAATTTTGTTAACGAGTTGGGAAAGAAATACCACCTGGAAGATTTTACCAAGGGTTTTCAACCCTTTAGCTCGTGCACGCAGTTCTTCTTTCTTGGCACTGTTGTCTTGAAGAACCTATAGTCAAGCATACAAGATCTAAATTTAAGACACCTGGCCCACAAATCAACTTCATGTTATATAATTAAGTGACATTGGAGTGGCAAAAACAACCATCTGACAAACATGGGAAAGAGTGGCTTCAATGTCAGCCACGTTAAGCTTCCACAAAGAGTCAATCATTAATTTCTTGTGAGACTGCATGTATTCTTCAAGCTCTTCTTCAGTATAGTTCCCTTCTGAACTGAGTTGTTTTTTCATATCCTCCTGCAGTTGGATCAAGGCAATTGCCCCTACAAGCACAACAAAGAAATTCTTTTTATCAGCCTCCCTGTGCAATTTTAATTATTATTGATCTGTGTAAATGATTTTCATATTGGCAATTCATGCTGGCAACCAGAGAGCTAATTTGAGTAGGTAATTAATATCAAGTGTCAATTCATGGCAAATTCACAATTCAAATAAAAGCCTTAACAAGGGAGTTCTTCCAAAACAAATCGGAGGATACTGGGGAGAAAAAATCAATAAAAAAACCAAAAAATAGAAAAGGAATTTCAAGTTCAAAGAAGTGGAAGAATCCAAAGTTCAGCTAGCAGGACCAGAAGCACAATTTATAGAAGATGTTGAGAATTCCTAATAAAAATACACAATCATAGGTTATCCGATCAATGATGTTTTGGAAGTGAAAATTTCCAAGAGCAACAAAAGAAAATGTTGAGAAACAAGGATATCATGCAAGGCATAGAGATGATAAAGTTAGATAAAAAGATCAAATTGGTTAGCCTTCTCAAACCAGTTATCTTCCAGGAAAGAAAAAAATTTAGCATTTCTCACTTGCAAAGAAAGCAAAGAAGAAAAATACATCTGAGTAAACGCAGATCAATATTTTAGACAACATATTTTCCAAGCCTTATTCCGAGTTCATTGGTTTGAAACAAATCAAATGATCTTTCTTAGCATCCCTGACTTCTCACATACAAAGTCCCTCAATATTCTCAATCAGTCCATCCTTTAGAGCCTACACCTTCAGGTTTCTTTTTTGAAAGAAATACCAACAGCAATATTGAAGAAACAAGTATTAATAGACCACCAAGAAGGTTTCCTTCTTAAAATTCAATTGAAGAGCCATATTTTCTGGTTCCAGCAACTAACTAATTTCCTTCATCTAAGGTTACTTCCCCCAACATATGGAAGAAAATCCTTGAAAACTCTACTGGAATGTAAGAATATCTTAGTGATAAATTTATACAAATGACCATGCTGTCAACCACCCTCTTCACTACACCTTCAAAAGCTCTTTCCGTTCCAGCCAAATTGCTTGTGATCCAACAAATTTTGAACCTTTGAATCCTTAATAATACCTTTCCTCTGTTTCTTGCTAGCCAACCATCTCCGTCGAGAGTAGCCATTGCACGTTGTTGTTTGCCAAACAAGCCTTCCTTAGTAGCCAACCTTTCCAAGGCATCAATCTCCACAACAATTCCCTTTTATCTTCCTAGCAGCTCCAAAAACCTTATTCCAGACACCGAAGTTCTCTTTAATAAACTTAGATCGAAAATAGAAAGAAGATTGGTAACTTGAAAAACAGAGCTCTTCAAGCAGCAACTTTGGAAAAAAAATCTTCCCAAACATCAGAAATTAAAAATCATGACTAGAAATTCACAATGTGGACAATAAGAGAGTAAATAGCATATAAAGACATGATATGAAGTTAATCAGACAATTAGCACCAAGAAAGTAGAAACCATATCACAACCAGTAAAGGCTTTAAAGAACAAAATTTGCTTACCTGTTGCTGCTGTAACTTGAGATTTAATAGAGTGCCCTTTGTTTCTAAACCATTCAGCAATAAAAGGCACACCCAAATAAATTGCCTTCTTCCCTAGCTCTTTTGCTGCCTGCCTTGCGTATATGTAGCCAATGGTATTCAACATATCAACTCCATAAGCTGTATAATGACAACTAATGTATTCAGCATAAGTACCTCAATAACAATCCTGCTAAGGAGAGTTCGATCGAAATTATTTAACATTTCAAATAAATTAGTATAAGATTAGGAATATGCATTTACATAAAGTCAAACTGTATCATGATTCTGTAAACAAACAAACTATTAATTCCAATGTCCTTTTAGTTTGGACAACCACCATTGTTGATATTCTTGATTAAAAAAGCATCCAAATGAGCTGTAACTTAGTATTCAGATAATGTAATTTTGCTGCTACATAATGTGTTAGTCTCTCATCATCCCTGACATTATTCGTAGGGCATGGTACCTGCATTGGATAGCCGAGCTACTTCAGCTTCTGCAAGATTGACAAAGTCCTCTTTGTTTCCTTGAACATATTGATTGAGTCTACCTTTCAGTATTTCTACAAGCTTTTCTTCTCTCTCTTTCTGAACAACCTGAGGGAAAAACAAATCAGTTTAAGCAACAATGAAAATGAAGAACTGCACCAAAGACAGGATAACTATATAACAAATAGCAGTACATAAATATAACACTTGCTGCTATTTCTCATCAAATCTAGACACCAAATTCACAAACAATTCCACTTTGCCTCCAAATGCCTTCAGATGCACCTATTTTGTGTCTGTTTGGTAAAGGTAGCTTATAGTTCATTTAGGAGCTTATAACTTTTCATTAATATTTTAATCATTTTTATTCTTACCTTTTTTTTAAAAAAAAAAAACCAATTTCATCCCCCCCACGATTATAGTATCATATATCTTTTTAAGTCATTCAACACAAGCTAATTTTGCCGAAGTGTTAAACAACTCTATTTCAATAAGCTACCTAAAAAACTATAAGTTATAAACTACTTGAAAAGTCATAAGTTACAAACTATAAGTTATAAACTCGTTATACCAAACAGAACCTCTGTATCCCACTTTTATAACAGTAAAAAATGAAATGAAATAAAAAAAATCCTATTTCTTGCAGTTTCCGTCCAATGTCTAAGAATTACTGCTGTTGGTTGCCTCAATAAAACAGCTTACAAAAGACCAAATTTTCTTCTTCCTGTCCTATGATAATTTTAAATATTATGAGCAGCAAGTCAGGAGCCATGAATTCTTTTTAAAAAAACAAGATAGATAGATGCAGATGCCAAATATTATCCAGTTAGGTACCAAAAACAGAGATGTAACATAGTGAAGAATTGCAATTTGAAAGCTGGAGATAATATATGCAGAATCTGAGCAAATATTATTCCCAAATCCCAACCATCCATATTAACAGGACAGACTCCCAGTATTAGAATTGTTGATTGAAATCAAAAAGCTGAATCTACCCTAATCCTACCTAGTAATATTTATAATATTCCAAATATACAGATAATATCCTAATCATCACCAACCTAAAGATAACATAATATTCTAATCATAACCATTCCTAAAATGATAACTTAATCAACTTAAATAGATAAATCAATCCGCAGCTAACAAATTCCTATGATCTTTCTGCCTTCTTGAATAAGTCAGCAATGGTGGTGTGGTATCATACTATCATATCCTTGATCATTTCTCATTTTCTGGCAACTTAGATATAGAAAAATGGAAAATAACACATCATAAAAAGGTATTCCCGGAAAGGTATGCTTTGAGACACAGAACAGCATTATAGATTGTGTGTTAACTCCCCATCCCATACAAATCACAGGACTGGCCAATCATGGGTAACTAAAGTTGTAGTTGGTGGAATTTCAGTGTGTTTTGGATTATATTATTTTTAGATATTGTTTCATATCAGTTATATTATGCTTGGATATATTAGATAAAAAAGTTATTTTAAGATAACCTACTTCGTTTGGATTACTTAAAAAATAAATTATTTTATAGCAAAACTACAAAAAGGTGTGAAAACTCAAAGCTGGCTACTCGAAAATAATCTTATAGTTATAGATCATAATATGTTTCCTTTATAAACAACATACTTTGAGATTATAGTATGATTTTACAAATACAAGCAAACAAAATAAAATTATATTATAATAATCTGTTTACAAATTATAATCTAAAAGAATAATCTAACCCAAACATGCCATAAGTAGGGATGAGAAGAATTGAAGCTTTGTCATCCTATTTCTAATGCACTTCCTAAGCTAATTTCTAGTCAGAGTTTCCCCTTCTACCAATGATGTTGATGATATAATGGCAGACAGTTTCTTGTGCTTCCATTTTATCTATTGTAGATTCTACTATTCTAGTGTTTTTTTCCACGCCTTCAGTAGTGAGTTAGTAATTCCCATTACTTTCTAGACTGGGCACCACTGTTGAAACAAAACCTCTAACCTCAGAAAAATTGGGAGGGGAGAAATCACACTGAAGTTTGAATATTGATAGCAATGGTAACCCTCTTAAGAATAATTGTCCAAACAAAAGCCTTAACCTTAAGGGGATCACTTTAAATTTTTTTGGTGATCACTATGGTAGCGCTTGGAAGAGAAACTGAACAGAAAAGGACGTAATAAAACAGAACAATGTTGTTATGCGTAATGTGTTTGGTAACTATAAAAAATAAATAGGACAAAATTTGACACATATCAATGAGAACCGAACACCACTATTAATTACTTATACACCCTTACCCTTTTTCTTGCTTTATTTTAACTTTTCATGCTAATAATACTCTTAACTTGTTTAACTATTTTTTTAAAAAAATAGCTAATAATTATAATGTATAAAATTAATTTATTATTATAACAAAATAAAATTATTTAAAATTATGACTAAGATAATTAATAAAATTAGGTATGTTACAATAGTATACTGATATTATTATTAATACAACAAATCATTATCAACACTATTATAATTATTATTTCTATTATTATTATTATGGTTATTGTCAATTTAATTAATTATATAATATTTTTAAAAAATTACACTCAAAAGAACGTTCTAGATATTATTAATTTATGGTCTATATGAGAAATAAGTAATTCAGCATTTATTATGAAGGTATTTTGATAATTAAAAGATATAAGTTAAAATTGTTGTGTTCTGTTCTGTTGCATTCCACCTTTTTTTAAGGAACAGAGTTGTTTCACTTTTGAAATATTTGCTGTTTTGTTCTATCCCTAAAAATTAACAGTTCTGTTGCGTTCCACCTTTTTTAAAGGAATGAATTAATCCCACTTTTTAAATATTTGTACCGATCCATTCTATCTCTAAAATTTAACAAACATGGATCAGAACACTAATGTCCTATCCCATTCAGTTATCAATTGTACACCAAAAGCTACCTAATTGTATCCTTCAGCCGACAACTGAATTCTGAATATCAACCCTTAGAAGTGTAGAGATTACAAGAGTAAGTTCTACCTTTCTAAACAAAGCTTTTTTTATACACACGACACGACCATGATTAAACCTCTATCAACATGTTTAAAAGGACCTAACCAGTGTTATTAAATCGCCGTTATAACAGCTTTATTGTGGCATGGCGGAGCGGTTTTGGAGCTCGCCGCAATACGCCATGGAATATGGCGGCCTAAATAGCGGTGACCGCTAGGCCGCCCAAGCGGTCAAGGAAGCGCCATTTCACAAAAGTCGGGTTTGGGCCCTGTTGGGCCGGGTCAATCATTTACTAGCTGAAACGGGTAGGGTTTAGGGTTTGTTTTTTCGTGGTCTCCTTCCACATTTCAGACCCGAAAAACATTTCCCCCCTCACTTCTTCTCCCTCGCGCCCACCACCCAGCTGTCTCCAGAGACTTTTCCAGCAAAACAGAGGCTGCTACGGCCATTTCCGACCATTTCCAGCGACGTAGAGAGGTGGCAACAGTGCAGGGCTCTCCGGCAACCACCTCTGCAACAGTTCCAGCAGGTACTTTTCACCTTTCTTCATCAAAACAGTTTCCAAACCAGGTTTTTAATCTCCACTGCTGCATTTGATTACTGTTTTTTTTTTCTCCTTTCTCCTCTGTTTTTTTCAATTTTCTGAAAACAGTTTCCCCTTCTCCTCTGTTTTCTTTTTCATCTCCTCCGTTTTTTTCAATTTCTGTTTTGTCTTGTAAAAACCAATTTTTTTTAAAAAAATCTGTTGTGTATTTAATCTTTTGTCATACTCTGTTGTGTGTATTTAATCTGTTGGGTGTATTTTTTGCTTATGGTTCTGCTGTTCTGGTTCTGTTTTTTAAATTTTTTTATTTTTCTGGTTGCAACAAATACAATGCTGCTGCAATTGTGTTTTGTTACATTTTTCTGGTTCTGTATTTGTTGCTGTCATGGTGCTGTTACAGCACCGCTGTCATGGTTCTGTTTTTGTTATTTGAATAATTCTTCCTTTCCCTTTGTTCCTCCAATATAGTACTAAATGGCAACAAATACCGACCCCATTGATGGTACTGCCACTGCCACTACTGCAAGTGGAAGGAGTAGCAACAGCAGAACTGACATTGGGTGGAAGTATTTTGATATTATGATATGTTTTTTAAAGTTATTTATGATATTATGGTCTTATTTATAGTGTCCGTTATGTGTCCGCCATAACCTGTTATAGCGTCCGCTATAACTTTTATAAAGTTTTTTGAGCTCGCCGCGATAACCCGCGACTGTTATTGGACCTAACTATATGTGTTGGACTTTGTTTGGTAGGGAACATTTCATTTTGGCGAGGAAAATTAAGCCACGCATAGGAACATTAGAATCCAAAAATAATTAGTGAGACATGTAGGTCAAAGAGAAACACATGCATGAGTGCATAAGAGAATTATACCCTCATTTTCTCTTGCAACTTTTTAGTATCAAATTGTTCCCCTTCAGTAAAAATGTCCATTGAAGCCATTGATGCCATGGCTAGCTGGCCTATATATTCCTCAAAAAGCTCACTACCGAAAAGCATGGCAAATATTGCTGCAGGATCAATAATTGCTTCACTGAAAAGAATGGAAGAAAGACATGGAAAAATCAGCACAGGAGAAATGCCAATGCACAAAATTGCTACAAGAGCCCTCAAATGATTAAAAAGTTCCACACCCAATCACCATTGATAATTGATCATAAAGTAAAATATTATGAATTGAAAAATAGAATAGGAAACTGACGTGGAGATTCCTGATTTTCCATGAGCATCATAAGCTTGCCTTTGAGCTGGGTCACTCAGAACTTGGTAAGCCTCACCCAAAACCTAAAATCAGAGTATAATATAACAATATAGGAAATAACTAGTGGCAATAAAAGTTGATCACCAATGAAAGACGGTGGGATTTAACAAAATGGTATTAACAATAACACAGAATAATAATACCTAGTTTGTTGAATGAAGGCATGCATCCAACATGTGTACATTGGGAAAATTGACAATAGGAGATAACAAAGCGGCGTAACTCAATAATATAAACATCTGGTGCTGTATGTGTTCGAATTGAAGTTCAACAGCATAACTGCCCATAGGTGAACTCAAAGATACAACTTACAAGCTGATTTATTCAACAATGCAAATTATGCCATGTTAACATGGATATGATCTCAAGAATTATTGTTCTTGAATTAATGGTCATCTTGCCATGAAAATGAAAGGGGGTTGTTTGGTTTTAGAAAGAATTATCTGTTTGTAGTTTTAATTACAAAACTCTCATTTTGTTTTATGTTTCCAAAAAATTGTACAAACACTAAAACAACTTTTTCTATTTCCAGTTTTTATTTTTTGTTTTCACTATTTCATGTACAAATTTTGAAAAACATAAAACATTACATGAAACTAAGGTTGATTGGAGATGTAGTGGGGTTGGAAAACCATTACATTTATAGCATTAAACAACTTCTAATGAAAAGGAAAGTCTCTTCACCGATTAACTTTCAACAAAACAATCCTGGTCAGATGACATTCTATGCACCTAAAGCATAACATTCTTGCCTGAAAATTTTGTGCCGCAAGAGGATCGTTTGGGTTTTTATCTGGATGCACTTGCCGTGCCTGCACATATAATATAAGAGAAAAAATAAATAACATGATGAAACACCTTGGTCATATTTAAAAATTTAGTGCAATATGATAACCTTCGAAACTGCAAAATGTAAATAAAGCACAAAAGTAGACACTATGAAGTTATATTTCAGATTTCCAAAGTTAGACTGCCATTGCCTGTAGAAGCATTTCAATTTCATCCTATATAAGCTAGCTTGTATTACATAGAGCAGGCACTCAAAGCGATAAGACATTTCTTTTATAACCAAACAAAATGGACAGATCCAGCTATGGGACATGCGCGTATGCTATTTTCCGTCTATTAAAACAGGTAAATAAGATTACACGGATCTATAGAGGTTTGAGACGGCTTACAGAGGATAATAGTGATTTAGCCCTACGTAATACCAATTCATCGGGTCAAATAATCAATTCATAATTGCATTATTAGATATGAGAGGAAACAGACTAGGCAGGCAAAAAAAAAAAAGGATCGACAAATTAGACTATCACCTTCACGTAATAAGCTTTCTTAATCTCGGCTTCGGATGCCGTGGGACTGATACCCAACACGTCATAGTATTCGGTCTCCTTCACCATCCCAAAGAGATAGATCTTCGAATAAGGGGGGAAAACCCAGGAATTATTAGATTTTCACTAAACTGCGAGGGTATGGAGAGGGGAAAGTACGAAAGCGATGAAATATAAGAAGAAAGCCAGGTCGATGATGTTTCCTCACATGTCGATGAAGACGTGTGCCACGCCAAAACCAAATGGCGTTATCCTTATCGCTGAGGGGTAATTCTCTCTTCGCCTCTTGTGGTTGGTATAGACTTCAGAATCCCGGGCGATGACTGCTGCAACTGCGCAATTCTTAGTGTGAAGCTCTCCTCTCCCGGTGGTTCTGACTTTTTGCCCTTGGTCTCTTGGCTCTTCTATTCAAAGTAGTTATTATTCACACCACCCCTTAAGAAAACATTGGTTGACAAAGTATGGCCTAAGCCCGTTTATTAAAAGACTAAACTAATACAACTCTGGCTATTGAAATCCCAGCCCAATGAGCAGCATGTGGAGCATGATAAATTTCGCAATCTTAGATCATACTCACAGGCCAAAGTAGTAAAACAATAATAATCAGTCATTATTGACTTTAAAAAAGTCATAATATAAAATTAATTGGATTGGATTGTGTTAGATGTATGTCATTTTTTTAAAATCCGATCTGATTTAAGTTGGTTTGAATCATATTAGATGATTTAAATAATTATGAATTGTTATAAATTTTATGAAAATAAAAATATAAAAAACTTTAAACATCATAAAATTCATATCAAATATTTTACGGTAATAATAAAAAGTTAGACTGGATATTGTTTGGATTAAATGATTAGATTGAGGTAAATTTGACTTGTTACTTAGATTATCTTTCAAAGTCAAGTGTGTGAAGACGTTTTGGTATTGACATTCATTTCTTTTAATCTAATTGAAAATCACTTATTTAAATAAAACTTAATAAGTTACGGTTGGATAATCCATTTATCTAATCACGTCTTATTAAATATAAAGAAAGACAAAACTTTAATATTATTACTAATTAATAGGTCTAATTGTTATATTTGAACGAATTTAACTTACTTATTATCTATTGACTTTGGTTAAACACTTTAACACAAAATTAACCATAGCAATTAAAATTGTAACATTTTTGTAAAAAGATGCAATATTTGTAAGACTTTTCACAAAAATATACAACCTTTGTAATAATTTATGAAAAGTTTAATGAGATCTCAAATAAACAATCAATTGCCCCATAAATAATCAATTGCCCAAAACATAATTTTTACAACCAGGGGTATTAGGGAATCCTTGGTGAATAGGAAATGGAAGTGTAAAAATTCTTATTGATCTTGCAAACTTCATGGTTTAAAACAATAACAGAAAAAATTGTGTTAAAAAAATACTTGTTACAGTATTGAATAAAAAAAATCTCAAAACAGTGATACACCCTTAAGAGTCATGCTGAGATTCCTTCGTATCCACAAATACTAGTTCATGAAAGTGTGATTTTTACAATAATTTACGATATTTAATATATTATATAAGTGTGACCAATAAACCTATCATACTTTATTTATAAACTCATGTGAACTGATGATCTCTTCACTGAATAGTGTTTATTTTAAATAAAAAATAAAAAACTATCCTGCATAAATATTATCTAGGCATAGATACTATAATTTAGAATTATATTTATTACTAGTAATCTCACAAATAAAAGAATTGTATAATACAATACGAAATAAAATAAAAATATACTCATAAATAAAATTTGTTTATCCTAAGACCCAAGAGGCTTTTTTTCATTTTCTTTCTTTCTATTTTTATAGTTTGAATTGATTTTAATAAAATAAAATAAAATAATAGGAAATGGGATCAGATCATTCATCATAGAACGTGGCGGAAAAATAGCCATGCCCATGGCTACGCTGGGGTTATTCTCGTTTTTGTACGGACGCATAAAGAAAGAGACATGGATTTTCCGGGGATAATACGAATTAAAGAGGCGTTGTTTGTTGGTTTATCACTATGCAGCAGAAGCAGAATGTGCATTCACTCGGGACACTGAAAAATGTTGGTATATGTTAATGTTATTGATGAGCTCTTCAATTGTTTCATGCGACAACTTACTCTTCTTTAATCAGAAACTGCTTTTGAGCTCTTTCGTCTCGCATGGTTCATCGATTCAGTTGGGCAGAAAGACCAGGCGGCTTAATGGATTCATTTCGAAAGCGGAAAAGCATAGCGGCCACTCAAGGAAAAGCAGTTGGTGGCAGAAATTTTTCTTCGAAGACGATGGGAATTGGCTTGGTTTGAGGGAGGATGACATGGTAGAGGAAGAGAGAGAGGGAGAGGGTGAGGGTGAGAGCACAGAGGATGAAAAGTTCGAGGCATGGAAGCAGAGAGCTGAGGCAATTGTCGAGTTAAGGGAAGCTCGAGAAGATAGGAGGAACCAAGAGTATAGGAAATGGGAAGATTGGCTTGTGGATGAGACCAATCTGGAGGATGACACTTCTTCTTGGAGTCAAGACTGGGACTGGGAGCAAGGGATTAAGGATTATAGGGAGAGTGATTCTGGTGATCTTCCCAGCGAAAAGGGGATCGTAGAGTCTGTTAGGCATTTGATTTTTGGAGGGGAAGATGATGACATGCTCTACGAAGACCGTGTTTTCCAGTATGCCTCGTCAAATTCGGTAAGTGCGTCATGGAATACTTGTCATTTATGTAATAATAATTTTGCTTCTCAAGAAAAACTCTCATTTAGTGAATATCTCCACTTTTTCCGGTAAAAAAGAAAGAAAGAAGAACCCTCATTTAGCTAATAGCTTAAACTTACTTCTGCTCCTGTGCTCCATCTTCTACCCTCGTATAAGAAGGGTGAAGAAAGGAACGGTTATAAGCCCAGCAGCTGCAACTTAGTCACCTGCACTGAATGCATAGGCTTACCATTCAAATTGTTGTTACTCAGCATTATATCCCCATCTCCCTGGGGTTTTGAATACATGAACATCGCTTATGTTCCATTTGTTAGAATGAGAAATTTTATTATCTCAATTGAAATATTAAATATTTCTACTGAACTTCTTTTTTGGCAGCATTTGAATTGATGGTTTCTAAGGTTTACTTTTAGTTGATTTATTACCTCCAAATGTTGTCATACCAAGTGATGATATCCTGGTGCTTGTTTAATATATTCTTTAATCAGTAACTCAATTCCATGTAACAAAATTGTTATTACAGGCTAAGTTTTTGGCAGTGTTGATTATTGTACCTTGGGCAATCGACTTTCTGGTTCATGACTATATACTAATGCCTTTTTTAGACAGGTAGCTGTTGGAAATTTAACTCTCATCGAAATTTTATATGTTTGTTCTGAATTCATGAACTGTTTTTCTATTGGCAGAATTTTTTCTGTTCCACTAAATTTCTTTAGGGTATGTGCTCAAACAGAGAATACTGTCAGTGTGTGCTTGCTTGGAATGGCTTACCCATTATACAGAACTATATTGGGCAAGGTCAAATTTGTACATTGAAAGATGTGGTGGGATCAGTCTGAGATGTAATAAGTTGCCCGTTGCGTTACTAAGGAAAACCAGCTTGCAGAGAACTATCATATGTCATTGAATGCCATGTAGGAATAGTAAGTGTAGTCTGAAAAAAGAGGCCAATATATTAGATAATAGATATAGCTAGTCCCATAACACAGTGCCAATGAATATAGCATCAACAGAAATCAGTTATTTCTTTCCTTTTAAACATTGTGCAATTGAATAAAAAGCCATTTAGGCTAGCAGACTAGCATATCATGTAGTATTGTATTTGTTTGCACTAGCCCGCTTTGCCTCATGCTGAAATTTAACATAATTTAAATAAGAAGAAAGGGGCCAAGGATCAAACTCATTACCAATTTGTCATAGATGCTGATACCATTGTTATTAGAGATATAAAATCATTCGTTGGCCTCCACTACAAGAGTTGGTCCTTGACATGATATGAAAGCTTCCAGGATCAAGTGGTTGGAAGTTTGACTCTTGATGTCTCCACTCTTTTCAAATAAATTGAAAATTTTGACAAATATTATTGGACCTATACTCTGTCCATACTTCTAGCTTAATGATTTTGCATGATTGGGGGCACGTTAGAGATATAAGAATAAAATTATTCATGCGCTTTTATCTCAGCTTAAGATTTTTAGTGTGATCTAACAATAATCAAGATGAAAATAGATAAAAATAAATAAATAAATTTGGGTATTGAGCTTAACTTAATCCTAAAAGCAAGCTCATATTAAGGGTTGTCTCAAGCTTTACTTGTGTGTTAATTTTAACTTCCTGGATTGAAAATTTTATTTAACTGTGAAAGCAACTTTTTCTGTTGATAGATATGTGAAGACTGTACCACTAGCAGCACAAATGCTTGATGTGAGAAGATATCAAAAACTTGAAATAGTTGAGGAATTACGAACTGAGAGGGGACGATTTGAGCTTGAGGTCGAGATTGGTAAATCTCCACCTCTTTCTGATGATGAGCTTTGGTGGGAATTAAGGCATAAAGCGTAAGATCAGTCCTTCTTTCTTTGTCTTGTGTTGGTTACTATAGCTGTATCCAGAATATATAAATGGAACTTTGAATTCGGTAAGAAAGATTCAAAAAGGCAATCACGGGAAGGAATGTGAACTATAACTTCCAGTCCTTGAGTATATCCATCATTGATCTTCATTGAATCTATATATCATTCTTCACCTGAATTCTGCCTTATAAAAGACCCTGTGAACTGGTGAAGGCTTTGAACAAAAGGAGAATCAATCTAGTTCTGGGATTGTTGGTTTGTTGCAAGGCTATTCTTTAAGAGTACTCGTCTTAAGATGACCTTGCTGACCTTTAATTGTTTTATACCCGTTATCCTTATTGCCATTCTATTTGTTGCTCCAACAGATTAGAGTTGAGAGAAGAATGGAGACTAGAGAATCGCAGAGCATTTGCCAACATATGGTCAGATACGGTTTACGGGATCTCTTTATTTATTCTTTTATACTTCAATAAGAGTAAAGTAAGTTTACCATTTTTCTCTCTAATTGATTTGATGCATTACCAGTTTTGTTGGACTTGTTATCTACCTAAAATATCACCCTTTCTTTGTGATATACTTAGATTAAACTATCGTGCATAACCAATACACAATTATCCTTTTGTTATCATAGAAAGAGAGAGGGAACATAGATAGAAAGAAAGCAAGAGATGTGATAGACTGTAATGGGATGCATTGCAGGGTGCATCCCTCGTATTTATAATAAGGGAAAAGTGAGTACAAATTGATTGAGCCCGTAGCCTCATTAATAATATAACCTCTTAAATTTGGGTATTGGGTCTAACTCAATCCTAAAATTTGAGTATAACCCTTGGCAACAAGACGGGCTTTGAGACAGTCAACTGTTCTATCGAGGCCAACCTTCACCATGTACACCCATCGACAACCAACAACAGATTTCCGTGGTGGTAGAGGAACGAGATCCCAAGTTCCACTGCTCTACGAAGCACACATTTCATCCATCATAGCTTGTTTCCATTCTGGATGAGTAAAGGCATCTCCTGCATTCCTAGGTATAGAAACAAAGGGCAAAGAAGAAATACAAGAGTAATATGATGGAGATATGCGATGATAACTCAAAGCAGTATAGTGAGGAGAAACATTACGAGTAGAACGGATACCTTTGCGAAGTGTAATGGGAAGATCTGACTTAGGAGGCGAGATCGGAGAAGAGGTCAGATGAGAGAGCTTGGGATGTGAGTCTACAATTGCTACGGTTGCAAGTTGCGGCAGTAAAGGACGAGGACGTCGCTGATAAACCTGCAAAGGAGGAGGAGGAGGAAGGGGGTCTAGAGAGGAAGGAGACTACTCGGGAGGAGAAAAAAGGTAACATCGGCAAAGATAAAATACCTGTGAAGAGTATGAGAGCAGCACTTGTATCCTTTCTGGGTGTGAGGATATCCGACAAAAATACATTTATGAGATCAAGCAGATGATTTATCGATCCTAGGACCAAGAACATGAAAGAAACAAGTAGAACTAAAGACTTGAGGGGGTAAAGAATGAAGTGGACGACGGGGATATAAAACTTGATGAGGAATTTTACCTTTAAGAACATAGCAAGGCATACGGTTGATGAGATAACACACAGTAAGAACATCACCCCAAAACTGAAGAGGAACATGAGAATGGAGAAGAAGAGTCCAAGTTGTATCTAGAAAATGTCTATTTTTACGCTCAACAACCCCATTCTGTTGGAGGGTATAAGGGCAAGAAGTCTGATGTAACACACCATGAGATGCCATAAAAGTTTGAAATTGGTTAGATAGATATTCACGTGCATTATTGCTTTGTAAAGTACGAATAGAAATCCTAAATTGAGTTTTTATTTCATGAAAAAAAACTGAAAAATAGAAAATAACTCAACGATCTTTCATCAAATATATCTAAGTGCAACGGGAAAAATCATCTGTAAAGGTAACAAAATACCTAGAACCTAAGGAAGACAAAATACGACTAGGACCCCAAACATATGAACCAAAGAAAAAAAGGGCGAGGACCGATTATTAATGCGATTAGGAAAAGGCGTACGAGTATCCTTACCTAACTGACATGACTCATATGATAAAGACTCTAAAACTAGGAACTAATTTCCTTAATGCATCCAGACTTGGATGTCCTGACTGAGCATGAATGAAAAGAGGGAATGTTGGTGTTGAACCAGCAAGAGATGGCCTTAACCAATCATCTTCCCCGTTTTTCAGTCCTGCAAAGAAGCATAATCTTTAGTAAAAGAGATGACACAATTAAGAGTACGAGTAAGTTGACTAATGGATAACAAACTAAAAGGGCACCAGGAACAAATAACACATTATCAACCGAAAGAGAAGGAAGAGGATGGACAATACCAATACCTTAGGATTGTGTTTGAGAACCATTGGTCATCGTAACAGAAGGTAAGTATCCAGTGGTAGAGATAAAAGATGTTAAAAGTCCCACATTGACTAGAAGATGGTTACTTATCTTCTGTTACTATGACCAATGGTTCCCAAACACACAAAATTCATATGTTCTCTCGTTTTCCCTCTTTTAACAGAAGAAAAAAGAGATTTATTACCAGTAATATGGTCGGTGACCCCTGAATCAAGGACCCAGGGACCCAAAGAATGAGAGATGCCAACGAAAAAATTACCACAGCAACAGTGGAATTGGAGGCCTGACGTTCTTCACACCACTTCAGGAAATCATTGTAGGAGGGCAATGGAGACGAATGCGGCAGCAACGGTGGAGCGGAAGACAGTGCAGGAGCCATGGGTGTGCTGGAGGTGAGAGGAAATTAGGGGCAGTAGGTAGAGAAGAAAGAAAACGAGCTACCGGAGGGATGAACGGATCGGAGAGAGAAACACAACCAAAAAATATGAGGGATCGAAAACCCGGAGGAGAAACACAGGTTTTGAAAAAAAAATCACCGGTGAGTAGTGGGCCCACTAGGTAAACACGAATTAGGGTTGCCTCTCGTTAGGCTCTAGATACCATGTTGAGAGAGTGAGAAAACAAGAGAGCACATATGAATTCTGTGTGTTTTGAATCATAGCGGAGCTATTGTATTTATAGGAGATTGTACATGATTATAGATAAGATAATACAAATATTTTACAAGATAAAAAACAAACTAATCTAACCCAATTAATTAGAGATAACTCTATCTACAAACTAATCTAATCTAATTAATTAGAAATAACTCTTTACAAACTAATCTAATCTAATTATTAGAAATAACTCTATCTTTAATTTTAATAGTATATATACACCAATTCTAATCAAGGTAATTGTTGAAAGTCCTACATCGTCTGCCTTATAATATGTGGTCTGATTTAAATACTTGTTAGGCTACTCCTTTCATTGCCAATTGGTTTTGAGATGAAACCTTAACATGGTATCCAGAACCTAACGGGAGACAACTCTAATCTGTGCATACCCAATAGGCCCACTACCCATCGGTGAAATTTTTTTTGTGAACCCCATGTTATCCTTCCAGAAGTGTCTATATGGTCTTAAACAATCTCCAAGGGCATGGTTTGACAGATTCTGCACTGTGGTTAGAGAGTTTTGCATGACTCGGAGTGAGGCAAATCATTCTATTTTCTATCGGCATTCTACCTCCGGTCGTGTTTACTTAATTGTGTATGTTGATGACATTGCTATCACAAGCCTAATTGAAACAACATTTGCATCATCACTTCCAAATGAAAGACCTTGAAAGACTTCTTTACTTCTTGTGGATACAAGTGGCATAGTCTAGATCAGGTGTTATGATTTCTCAGAGAAAGTATGCGATGTATTTCTTAGAGAAAACCAGATTGATGGGGATCAAACCGGTAAACACTCCAATGGATCCCAACACTAAGCTTATGCTTGAATCGGGGGAGCCTTTCTCATATCCAGAGAAATATAGGAGGCCAGTTAGAAAGCTAAACCACCTTACTGCCACTCGTCCTAACATTACCTTTGCAAGTAGTGTGGCAAGTCAATTTCTCAACTCTCCTTGTAAAGGTCATCGGGATGCAGTTATCCGGATCTTAAAATATATTAAAGGGGCACCAGGCAAAGGACTCTTCTACAATGGCAAGGTTCATACCCGAATTGTTGGGTACTTATATGCTGACTAGGCAGGATCTCCTATTGATAGAAGATCTATTACACGTTATTGTGTTTTCCTTGGTGATAATTTGGTTTCGTAGAAAAGTAAAAAGCAAAATGTTGTTGCTTGGTCAAGTGCAGAAGCAAAGTATCGGGCGATGACTTTAGCTACATGTGAGCTAATCTGGCTCAAACAATTGTTCGGAGAACTAAAATTTAGAGAAACAATTGTTTGAAGAACTTATTTGTGATAATCAAGAAACATTGCGCATTTCTTCCAATGCGGTGTTTCATGAGCTGACTAAACACATTGAAGTATATATATATATATATATATATATATATATATATATATATATATATATATATATATATTAGAGAAAATTTTTTATCAAGAGATATTGTTACGAAATTTGTAAATTCCAATGATCAATTGACAGATGCTCTCACAAAGTCTCTTAGAGATCCTCATATTAAATACATATGTGACAAGTTTGGTGCATATGATTTATATGCTCCAGTTTGAGGGAGAGTATTAGAATATTGTAATTATGATTAAGATTAATTGTATTTGATCTTGTATTTATTATATAGTCGTTATAAATACATTGCTCCTCTACATATTTAGACATACGGAATTCATCCAATGTCTCTCGGTTCTCTTAACCTCAATAGTAATATATCCTAGAATCAATTCTAATAATTACAGAGATTAATCCAACGGTTCAGACTTTAATCACAGAATAATCAGGCAATAAATACAGAATAATAACATCCTAAAGTAATCATCAACAAGTATAATAATGGATTGAGGTAGTCGAATAGGTCTTTTGACAGGAACTGGTACAAAAAATACAAAATAAGTACCTCTGAATTTTATTAAGAACCCTAAGTCCCTACGAATGTGGTAGGGGATTGGAATTAGGAAGAAAGAATTACAACTGTCATAACCTAGGTTATTCGAGAGACATAACCTACAACTAACTATCATATAACTATTTATAATAGTTTTAATGCAGTTAAAACTGTCCTAACCACTACAATTGGTCAGGTAGTGGGTTTCCCGCCTATTGCCTTTCCCCTCCATTTCCTTCTTCTATACACTTTTCCAAACATACATCTTTGCAGGTGGAATGGTTTGGTGCACATGATGCACTTGAAAGCTTATAGGTATCAGCAAAATCAACACGAGAGAAAAATGAGTTGTATTAAATTGTAATGACCCAGTTAAGGGGACCTAGGACAAAGGTACAGTGGTGTATACAATTACAATGTAGTGTAAAGTTAAAATGGAAAAGTTAAGGGGACACTTTTCATTCTCTCCCAACTTCTGTAATTAATTGACTATGGAAAAGTTCCTATTTAGTCTCTTATGACTATTACAATTAATATTTAATTGCTGGTTGGTAACTAATAAATGTTATCTACTCATTGGACTTCAAATGTACTTTTTTGTCCCTTATTCCTCCTACTGTAAACCTTTATGAGAGCTTTCCGAACATATAGGTCCCTTGAACCTAATTTTAGTGACTAGCTTTATGTTTTAGAAGGAATGAAGATGCTAAATATTATAGCCTCTATACCGATTGGTGCACTTGGTTGGAGCATCACAGTCACATATTTAGGAGGCTTCTTTAGTATAGCAGTTGATCAAGCTACATTTAGTCATATGCATTTTGAACATTTTCATTTCCATTTTTTTAAGCTTTAGATTGTTGATATTTACTAATTTTATTTTGTCCTGTAATCTGAAAAATACATATTAATTATCCTTTATTTTGTTTCTTTTGCTCCTGTTGTGCAGGTCACTTTGCTCAAATTTACTGGTTATAAAATTATAAATAATATTTCAGATACGGGGAAGGCATTTCTAATTATACTGATCACAGATATATTCCTAGGGTAACTTCCTTTTGCAACTTAGTTATTGCCTTCCACTCAGCAAAATTCAGTTTCTAAGGAATTATTAATTATTAATGATTCTTATTATTAAAAGAGAGAAAAACAAGAAGACATATGAATTCCGTGTGTTTTGTGATCACCCGGAGCTTTGTATTTATAGGGATTTTGTACATAAATACAGAATATACAATTAGAGATATGATTGATATATATAGTCCTAAAATATATCTTACTATATTTATATCATTCTAACACTCCCCCTCAAGCTGGAGCATATAAATCATATGCACCAAGCTTGTTACATATATAGTCAATCCGAGGGCCCCTTAGAGACTTAGTAAAAACATCTGCCAACTGATCATTAGAATTAACAAAGCTAGTGGATATTTCACCAGATAAGACTTTCTCTCTAACAAAATGACAGTCAACTTCAATGTGCTTCGTCCTCTCATGGAAAACTGGATTCGAGGCAATATGCATAGCGGCCTGATTATCACAGATAAGTGTCATCTGTGAAACCTCTCCAAATTGAAGTTCTTGAAGTAATTGTTTGAGCCATATGAGTTCTTGACTAGGTATAGCCGTAGCACGGTATTCTGCCTCTACACTGGACCTGGCTACAACGTTCTGTTTTTTGCTCTTCCAAGAGACAAGATTACCTCCGACAAAAATACAATATCCAGAAGTGGACCTTCTATCAATGGGAGAGCCGGCCCAATCAGCATCAGAGTATCCCACAACTCGAGTGTGTCCTCTATCTTCATATAACAGGCCTTTTCCAGGATCTTTCTTGACATATCGAACAATACGAGTCACTGCATCCCAATGTTCCTTGCAAGGAGAGTTTAGGAACTGACTAACCACACTAACTGCAAATGAAATATCTGGGCGAGTGACAGTGAGATAGTTCAGCTTGCCAACTAAACGTCTGTATCTCTCAGGATCTGGAAGGGGCTCCCCCTGATTTGGTAGGAGCTTGACATTGGGATCCATGGGAGTGTCAACTGATTTGGAGTTTAACATCGTTGTTTCTTCCAGAATATCCATTGCATACTTTCTTTGGGATATGACGATTCCATTTTTGGATTGCGCTACCTCTATCCCCAAGAAATATTTGAGTTTGCCAAGGTCCTTCGTCTGAAAGTGCTTGAAGAGATGTTGTTTTACCTGTGTAATACCAAGGTGATCACTGCCAGTAATAACAATGTCATCCACATATACCACTAAGTAAATACAACCAGCAACTGAATGACGATAGAAGACAGAGTGATCTGCTTCACTCCTGATCATACCAAACTCCTGAATCACAGTACTGAACCTGCCAAACCATGCCCTGAGAGACTGTTTAAGGCCATATAGAGATTTTCGCAAGCGACAAACAAGTCTAGAAGACTCCCCCTGAGCAACAAAACAGGGAGGTTGCTCCATGTAAACCTCTTCAAGCAAGTCACCATGAAGGAAAGCATTTTTGATGTCCAATTGGTATAAAGGCCAGTGACGAATGGCGGCAATAGAGAGGAAGAGGCGGACCGAGAATGTATCTCCATAATCTAAGCCGTAGATCTGAGTATAACCTTTGGCGACAAGGCGGGCTTTGAGGCGGTCAACTGATCCGTCCGGGCCAACCTTCACCGTGTACACCCATCGACAACCAACAACAGATTTCCCCGGTGGTAGAGGAACGAGATCCCAAGTTCCACTGCTTTGTAAGGCACACATTTCATCCATCATAGCTTGTTTCCATCCTGGATGAGTAAAGGCATCTCTTGCATTCTTAGGAATAGAAACAGAGGACAAAGAAGAAAGACAAGAGTAATAGGATGGAGAGATGCGATGATAACTTAAAGCAGTATAGTGAGGAGAAGGATTACGAGTAGAACGAATACCTTTGCGTAGGGCAATAGGAAGATCTGACTCAGGAGGCGGGACCGGAGAAGAGGTCGGATGAGTGAGCCCAGGATGTGAGTCTACAGTCTGATCGGTGGCAGGCTGTGGTGGTAGAGGACGAGGACGACGCTGATAGACCTGCAAAGGAGGAGGAGGAAGAGGATCTGGAGAGGGAGGAGACTCCTCAGGAGGAGAAAAGAGGACAGTAGGTGTAGTCACAGGAAGAGGAGGCTCCGGTGGAGGTGTGTCAGACTTAAAGAAAGGAACATCTTCAAAGAATGTAACATCTGCAGAGATAAAATACCTGCGAAGGGAAGGAGAGTAGCACTTGTATCCTTTCTGAGTACGGGGATACCCAACAAAAACACATTTATGAGATCTAACAGATAATTTATCAATGCCAGGACCAAGGACATGAGAGAAACAAGTAGAACCAAAGACACGAGGAGGAAGAGAGTGAAGAGGACGATGTGGATATAAGACTTGATGAGGAATTTTACCTTGAAGAACAGAGGAAGGCATACGGTTGATGAGATAGCAGGCGGTAAGGACGGCATCACCCCAAAATTGAAGAGGAACATTAGAATGAAGAAGAAGAGTCCGAGTGGTTTCTAGAAGATGTCTATTTTTACGTTCAGCAACCCCATTCTGTTGGGGGGCATGAGGACAAGAGGTTTGATGCAACAGACCGTGAGATGCCATAAAAGTCTGAAATGAGTTAGACAAGTATTCACGTGCATTATCACTTTGTAAGGTACGAATGGAAATCCCAAATTGAGTTTTTATTTCATTAAAAAAAGACTGAAAAATAGTGAATAATTCAGAATGATCTTTCATTAAATATATCCAAGTACAACGGGAAAAATCATCAATAAAGGTGACAAAATACCTAGATCCTAAAGAAGACACAATACGACTGGGACCCCAAACATCCGAATGAACCAAAGCAAAAGGGGACGAGGCCCGATTATTTATGCGAGTAGGAAAAAAAGTACGAGTATGCTTACCTAACTGACAAGACTCACATGACAAAGATTCTAAATTAGAAAAACGAGGGACTAATTTCTTGAAAGCATCGAGACCGGGATGTCCTAACTGAGTATGAATAAGAAGAGGGGATGCGGAAGCCGAACCAACAAGGGATGGTTTGTTAAGTTGATAAAGGCCGTGAGACTCATATCCGAAGCCAATCATCTTCCCCGTATTCCGATCCTGCAAAGAAACTGAATCTTTAGTAAAAGAGATGACACAATCAAGAGTACGAGTAAGCTGACTAATGGATAACAAATTAAATGGGGCACCAGGAACAAATAACACATTATCAACTGAAATAGAAGGGAGGGGATGGACAATACCAATACCCTGGGATTGTGTTTGGGAACCATTGGCCATAGTAACAGAAGGTAAGTAACCAGTGGTAGAGAGAGAAGAAAAAAGAGATTTATTACCAGTAATATGATCGGTGGCCCCTGAATCAAGGACCCAAGGACCCAAAGAATGGGAGATGCCAACGAAAGAATTACCAGTGTGCGCAACAGCAGCAGTAGAACCAGAGACTTGACGTTCGTCACGCCACTTTAGGAAGTCATTGTAGGAGGACGATGGAGACGGATCTGGCAGCAGCGGAGGAGCAGAAGACGGTGGAGGAGCAACCTGAGCAACCTGTGCGGTGCGAGGAGGGCGACCATGGAGTTTCCAGCACTTATCAATGGTGTAGCCTGGTTTGTGACAATGATCACAATGAGGACGTGGCCTACCCCCTCTACGAGGTGCAGAGTCGCTATTGTGTGAAAGCAAAGCGGAAGAATCAAGATGAGAAACAGTCGAAGCAGCAGAGGGAGGCATGGAGGGAGAGATAGGGCCATGAATGTTAGCCCGAAGGAGAGTGGCCAAAGCACCATCCAAAGTAACCTCTATGGGGCAACCCAAAATCTGATCACGAGTAGAATAATACTCAGGAGGTAGGCCATATAAGGCAAAGGACAAAAGTAATTTCTTACGGTTCTCAAGCTCAGCCTCAGGAGTAGCACCAATAGGAAGCATCTTATTGAGTTCACACAAGACATTAGTCACTTTGCCCACATAAGTAGTTATAGATCCATGAAATTGTCGAGAGCCAAAGGTGGTCATAAGGTCCTCTCCAATTTGATAGAGTCGCCGAATATTGTTGGTGAAGAGTTGCTCGGCATGGTCCCAAACTCCCTTGCAGGATTTTTTACCACGGAAGCAATCACGATGGGATGGGGCAATAGTGTTCCGCATAATTGCAAATAGTTGAGCATCAATTTTCCTCCACCGCGGTCGGTCGGTTTCGGGGATTTCAGTTTCGGATTGTGTGAGGTGGGTCTCATAGCCTAGCCCAATAAGCCAAATTTTAATATTAGAGGCCCAATATGAGTAGTTTTTGTCATCTAACAGCTCGGAAGAGAGGAGGGCAGTGAGGGAAGTGCCCGAAAGCAAAGAATCAGACTTAGTATCACCGGGATTAGCCATGGGTATGCTGGTGGAGAGAGAAAGACAGTGGCAGCAGCGAAAAACGTGCCAAACAGCAAGGAAAAAGTGACCGAAACGGAAAACGAACACCAGATCGAGGAAGAAGAGGCCGAGGCGAGCAGAACCCAAGAAGGCGCGACGTCACCGGAGGTGAGACGCGCCGCCACGCGCGGCTGAGAGGGGCGGCGCGTGGGTTTCACGAGCAGAGGAAGAGGCGGCGCGTGGGGGCGCGTGAGAGCTCCGGTGGGGGAGGGCTTCCGGGGAAACGCCGATCTGGGCAAGGGGAAGCCAGTTCCAAGGTCGCCGGAAGGAAACGGTGGCCGGAGGTGGCAGATCTGGGACGGCAGCGCGGAAAACGAGGTGGGAGGGAGGGAAAAATTTTATGCAGTGAGCAGTGGCTCACCGGAAAACACGGAATATGAGGGATCTCTCGTTAGGCTCTGGATACCATGTTAAAAGAGAGAAAAACAAGAAGACATATGAATTCCGTGTGTTTTGTAATCACCCGGAGCTTTGTATTTATAAGGATTTTGTACATAAATACAGAATATACAATTAGAGATATGATTGATATATTTAGTCCTAAAATATATCTTACTATATTTACATCATTCTAACACTTATATTATCAAATTTACCAAGTATCCATGCATTCAAAGAAAGTGTCATGGCGTTAGAAAAAGTACCAATTCTGTCAACAAGAGAGGAAAAAGTTGTAGGTCGTAGAAAAGGGATTATTTTTGTGTTTATGGAATGGAGTTTGTTAACAGCTAGCTGTGAGCTTGAAGTCATCATCAACTGTTGTAGAACGTCATATATAATCTGTATATTAATTATAAAATATATTGAATATCTGTATTTTAGGAATGTGTGTAATTAGAAATTGATTCAGATCTACTTAGGGTACAGAAAATTTTTTGTTTTCATAAATGGTCACTGTAAATGATCTATATAATCAATCTAGCTGCTGAGCAATTCAGTGAATCCCTGCATCTATCTCTTTATAGTAGAGCTAATGTTTCTGGGCCTGAGCTGTCAAGCCCGGGTTCCTCTGTGATCATCTTCAACCGCGTGTGCAATGTCATGTCTGTATTTGGAAACTTCCTCTGAGTTTGACACAAGAGGTGGTGTGGCCTAAACATCTGTCATGCTCTCCCCTTTTTCCCGATGCGTGAAACTCACACGCCGCCATCCAGTCACCAATTCGATGCACCGCCGGTCTCATTCAGGTCACCCAAGCCTCCTGAACTGAACACATTTTGAGGGTCAAGAAAACATTGAAATCAGATTTTTTAGTTTTTTGTATAGTTCTTCTTGTCCTTGTCTTCATGTGGCTGGAAGATGAAAAACTGCCAGAACCTGAGAACAAAGTCGATGATATTGTCCAGCCTGTCAAGAAATCATCCATGGCTCTACTGATCAGTTATACCTTCTATAATGCACTTACAGTCACCTTTGAGAAACTGAACAGAAAAAAACATGTTGCTTGGTTGGCATCTGTCAAACTTAGTTTCCATGCCCAGGTGTTGTTGATCATCTTGAGACTTCAATATATGATATTCCCTTAGAAAATCAAAGTCATTGGAGAAAGTTAGATTGCCATCTTTGTCCTTTGTTATGGCAATTTGTGGAGCCCAGTATTTTGGCAAATCTTAGAACCTTCAAAACATGCTTCACCTTTTTGAATAAGGCTTGCAATCTGTTTGCCAAATGATGCTCAACGTTTGTATGATGCTGCTAAAAAATTGGCATCTCTCAAACAACCTGATCATGATATGTCAACCTTTGTCCCACAATTACAAACAGGTAGCAGCCGTGGAGGAACTTAAGATGTTCTTGCAGGCTGACACTCTTCAGACTTGCATAATAAATTGGACAAATTATACGTGGTAAAGGTCTTGCGAGCCCTGCATTCTAACTTTGATCTTCTCCATGATCAGATTTTAACTGCAGAAGAAGTTCCTACCATGGAGAGACTTATCACTCGTTTGTTGCAAGTTCCTCCACCCAAGACTTCTAACTCTCACTTTGGTACTACAGATGGGTTTGCCATGATCACTACTTTGGGATCTCATGGTGGACGCACAAGTTGTGGAAGAAGAGTAAGCAAGGCGGTCGTGAAGGCTGTAGGGGTAATCGTCCCTATTGTAGTTATTTCAAAGACCTGGTCAGACTCAGGATACATGCTACTCTCCATGGTTTTCTTGTAAAAACTGTCAACCTTACCTATTCTATACTAGAGGAAAGGAAAAGATCTGAAATAGTGACCGGGTAGCAACCTGTCTTTTCTGAAGGCTGACATTCAAGAATATATGGAATGGATGGCCTCCCAACAGAATCAGCCAGCCACAGCCATAGTTGCTTATATTGGTAATCCCATGATTTGTTTATTTCACACCAGTGGTGATCCCACATCACGGATTATTCATTATGGTGCTTCCGACCATGTGTCTGGTAATCGATCATTGTCTTCCTCCCCTTTACTTGAAGTTTCTCGATCAATTACCCCTGTTAATGGTTCTAAAATATCAGTTCTAGACATTGGTCATGTGACTCCCATCAAACCTATCTCACTGAAATGTGTTTTATTTATGCTCGGTCTCCTTTTAATTTGATTTCTTTGAGTCAACTCACTTGATCATTTAATTGCTCATTAGCCTTTAATTTTGATTCTTTCATTATCGAAGATCAAGGTATGAGGAAGATGATTGGCAAAGGACATGAATCACAAGGACTTCACTACTTGAAGATCCCTTCTTCATTGTTTGTGCGGCTATCGAATCTCCGCACCTTCATCAACTTTTGGGTCATCCTAGTTTGCAGAAACTTCAACTAATGGTTCCAAGTCATGCTAAGCTAGAGTCCTTAGATTGTGAATCATGTCAACTTGGGAAGCATGTTCTTTCTTCCTTTTCTAGCCGGGTTCAAATTCAATCAAAGTCATTTGTTCTTATTCATTCTTATGTTTAATATGCATGCAAGGGGATATGTCATGTATTCGCTTTTGAGTTATCCCGTTGAGCAGAAACTGAGGAGTTGTTGCTTTGGTCATTTACTTGTATTTTCTCTAAATTCTGTTTTGCATTCAATAAAACTCATCTAGGCCAGAACTTCCATTCTGGTCTCTATGACATGCTCTGATGGAATATAATATCATGTTTACCTTGCCAGATTTCCTAAACGGGTTAATTAGCCTGTACTGATTTACATTTGTTTATTTTTTGGGTTTTGCATGTTGTTGACTGCTTTTGGTGTATATTGGAATTTCTGCAGGTATCATTCTGAATCTGGTTGGCAAACGTTGCTAGAGATAATTGTTGAGCACTATGGGCTTGAAGTTGATCAGTCTGCTATAACTATTTTTATCTGTCTAGTCCCAGTTATCATTGATGCATGCGTGAAACTATGGGTATGTTCCTCTTCTTAGTGACTGCTAAATGCTAATGATTCCATGTCTATTTTTATTTTATGTAGTTGCAATAGAATTAAAAAATATAAAGTCATTCTTTGGTCTCTACCTGACAACTTCCATACAGAATTCACCACATTGACCTGCACCAAGACGAGCAACTCCCATTGTCATTGCTTTTATGCGATCTTTAGTGGATTGCAATCCGGAAAAAATAACTGTCGTTGGTTGTTGACTTCTTGTTTTGTTTACACTGATAGCTGTGACTAATCATTGGTCACATAAGGGTGAAAAGGAGGTCAACAGAGCAATGAAGGCTCTGAAACATGTTTTAACAAGGGAGAGCTAAATTTGGGGTTCTAATCATGTTGTATGCCATGTTTTACCATGTATTCCATGATCAAAATTTCTATTGGGTTTGTGGATAGTATGTACAGAGCAGTTTTAGGATCAGAGAAATCATAAGGAACAGTAGTGAGTGACAACTGTGAAGGTAATTAGAGAAGCAGTTACAAGAAAAGGGAAACATGTACTAGTTAACTTTGGATCTTTGACTCACTATGTTCCAACTAAAATTTTTCAACCACCTCCTGTAAATGAATTAAGTGTCTAAGGTATTGCCTATTCCTAACATGACATTCTTCCTTGTATATATCATCAAATTAACCCATTCCTGATATTTTGAATCTCCTAACTTCTCATCACTTTCTCACCTGATATTGCTAACCTTGCACACTGCTAATTATGAGGCTCTCATCATTGTGTAGCTTTTTGACAACTTACATGGGAGCCTTTGATAAGATGTACTTTTTTCTTTTTTTGCAACATGCTGTCTACGTCTTTAAATAACTGTGGGAATATTTCTATTTTGTGGGCACCTATTAAAATTTGTCCCATTTCAATAACATTGGTTTTTTTTATGCGTATCATCCATGTTTATTTTTGGATACAGCTGTTCAAATTCCTCCCACGGTTATCCCCAAGGGTGACAAACATATTTCAGGAAATGAAGCGTCACTAGTTGGAAAGTTGTGTCTGGGCAAGTCAATCGTCTTCAGCCATGTGCTCTGCCTTTGTCAACTGAATTTCACCCTAACCTGTATTCTTGTATGCATTTCTTTATATTGCAATGCACAATATTTTGTGACTGTTCTCAGCTACAATTCATGTTCATGGCTTTTGCTTGAAAGGAGGATGAGTCTGTATTGAAAAAATTCATGATGCTAAGTGGCTTTTCATCCAATTATATGGTTGACAGCTGCTCACCTAGGAGTATTCACGATGGTGTTTGACCTCTTATTAGCCAGGTATGGAGTCCCTTATATAGGCGAGGAGTCACATCCCTGATAAATGGCCTGAGGCCTGGTGTGTTTTGATTTGATTCAAACAATCGTATAGGACCGATTCTGAACTATTATTTTTTATTTACACGACCTTCAGTTGTAAGGATTGGTGCTTTATAGTCGTTTTGAATGATAAGGGTAAGTATATTGTGGACGTGCATACATCACTTAATCGTTTTTTTTATCCACGTGTATCAATATCCATGTGCATACATCAGTCCTTGTGATTGCATTGGTGATTGTGATTATGTTTTCCCCATCTTGCAAGTTGCGTCAACCTTCCTCTTTGTAATGACTCACCCAAGTGCCCGAGCTTAGCTTCTCCTTCAAAATAAGGTCTATGTCTAATGAATACAACTCTTTGGCCATCAAGGTTATTCTGTACAAGGATATCGCTAGGTCTAAGTTCACCTTCTCAATTTTTATGTGCTTGGAAATGTGCTTTGTTGGAAACTAGTTGGGTGGACAAATATGACAAGTGAACCCAGGTTCACATAGTTGCATTTGTTGGTGATTAGGTTTTTAGAGGCATCATTGTTTTTCTCACTGGCTAGGAATGCATACTCACCCCATTTCCTAGCATACATTCTTCAACTGAGGTGACAAGTTTTAGTCCAATCCCCTTTCTCCTGCAGATGAGTAAATGTTGTAAATGTTCTGTAGTATCATTAAGTACAACACTGACTATTAATTAATTAATTAATTCATTGGATTAATCTTTTGCTTCAGAACTAATTGAGGTTCATCAGATTTCACATTTCATTAAATCAAAGAAGGTGGGTATCGGAGAGACTCTAACCTATCTTCAGGAGTGATTCAGAAGGAGTCCTCATACTCCTAATGCATCCTCGAACCACTCCAACAAGCTCCCTGCTTTCAAACAGTTCAGCCACCCGGAAGGCAATATAAATTATTATGGATCAAAAATAATTAGCATAGTCTTGTAGCTAACATATACAATGTTGACAAAATCGGGAGCGAAAATCGTAAATCCTCTTACGATTTAAATTGTGGCAAAATTGTTTTTGGGTAAAATCGTAGTAAAATCGAGAGTGGAATAGTAAAATTAGTGAAATCATGAGATTTTACGATTTTTCTTAGTGAGCCAAAAAACATATCAATTTTGTCATGATTCCATTACATATCTGGAAATGAAGGCAGCCTATAAAAGCTGCAGTTGCTGCTACTGCTGAGCATCTTGTCGGTTTGGTTCCCCTTCATCTTGTCTATGGTCAGGCATTCGAGACAGCAATTGAGGTACACTTCATGTCCGTTGATTGGACTACAATCTATTTGCATGATGCATGTGGTGTTTTAGGTCTAATTCAATTCGGGTATCATATCATTTTTTGAGGATTTTCAGTTCTTGATTGTTGACTTTAACGTGACTGCTTTAAACATATGTCTAAGCACGTTTAAAATGCAAAACTTCACCCCAATCCCCAGCCCCACAAAGAGAAAAAACTGATATATAGGTGCAAATGGATCTGCAGTTGGCTGAACCTCTTGATGCTTTAACCATCTATATACCTATTGATCTCAAGTTTGCACACCGAGTCTCCCAGTTTCCTAGAATAGTCAATATGCTAAAAGTGTAACTTCATTACCAAGTGTAACCTGCATACGGCTATAGGTGAACTACATGTCTTAAGATTTAGCTCTGAACGTGACAGGACTGGTTATGGTCAGTGGGATGCAACCCTTTCTCCATTACATCACAAGGTTGGCAAATTTCACAATTTCAGTCAGATTCAATTGCTCGGAGTTATGTCATCACTACCCTTGAAGAATCAATACAACGGGTTAATTTTGCCATTCACCTTCTACTAATGGAACATACTAGTATCCTTGTGTAGCATTGCAAGTATTCAATGATATAGGAATACAAATATTCAAAATGATAAAACAAGTTCAAATGTCAAAACACCACCAATCAGCCCTTGGCACGGAAAACTTATCAAACTGATTCTTTTCTATAACGCGACTAAATATATTCTGTTGCAGCAAAACTAATAACTTTATGGATCACGACAGTAATTTACATTTTGTAGTGGATTTGTGATCTCTGTTTTACAATTACCTGATACAGTACTACATTCCGTTAATCTTAGATTAGTACAAAGAATAGCACACGAGTTGATGCACACCTTTGACCTGACTTTAAAGTATATAAATTCCTACGACGAATTTCAATAACATCCCCTAATATTTTAATACTAAAATCAGACATTTAAAAACATCATTAAAACTTCAATCTTGATTTTTAAATTATTCCTACATAATTTTCATAAAAACTTTTTATTTTTACTTTCTTAGACAATACAATTAAAACGCTGATTAAATAAAACCCTTGTGCTTTTTCATGGTGATCAATACAAGATTAGTGGCGTTGAGGAAAATTTAATAAAATTGGTTGCCAGGAATCGATTATCTTTCACCCACTAAACAGGCACCAAGACATTTGAGGGTGCTACTCTGTATCATGTTGAGTGGATTAAGAAAAGTTTAAGCAAGTGAAACTGTGAGAGGTTAATATGATAATGCTTGTCTTAAGGTGCTATAGAACAGCATAACAAAGCGCATCATCAAACAATATAAATTTTCCTATTTGGAACTATAGGGCTAGTCAAAGAAAGGTATGCTGGGGATTACTGATGACACCCCAGAAGAAGGTAATGCTCGGTCAACAATTCCGCCATGGCATCACTGACCTTGACGTGGGGCAGCAGGCAGCGTTTGAACAGCTGCAAGAGGATTTACTTGATACGAAAACGCAAGCTGCCACAAATCTACCAAGGCCTTCTTCACACTGGTCTCTTGTCTTCTAACAATCCTAAACCATGAAAATTCATTCAGTACTACATAATAATACCCCTAATACAAAGAGAAAATCCTGTAGAACATAGAAGACTATTAATTTATTATACAGTCCAACAGAGCCGGCTGGTGATTAAATAATGGTCGCAGGTTATTGCGGCAAGCTAAATAACCTTTATACTTATAGCCTGTTTGATTTGTAACCTGAATGTGATAAAACCAATTAACAAAGCACTTAACATAAGGTCTTATAAAAGAAAAAACAAGTTATGCTTTGAAGCAAGAAACAAACAGAATCTTGCAGCGTACAAGTCTTGGGTATGTGCTACAACACTCCGCTTTAAGTTTAACTTTAAGATAATATTCCCCTATTCTTTATTGTACATATAAACTATGCATCACTTTATGAAGTTGTTAGTATAAATTAAATAAGGAATTAAAGAAAAATCCAACATAAGATAGTCAACTAGCCCTAGACACCCATTGAAATGAAATATTTTCATAGCTTGTCATAAAGGCCAGTAACCTCAACTCAGAAAAAGAGTAGCAACCAGCAAGGGGGGTGTGTTTGTAATTTAAACTAAATTTAATTCTTACATGCAATGGTGATCATAGTCATATTGTCTAAGGCGGGGATATTGAAATGAATACTTGATAAAATATGGGTACATTCTAGTATGAAACCATATATTTGAGTACCTTTTCAAAGTAGCTTGCTTCTTTCTGAAAACATAATAGATGAGCACGATCAAACAACCAAGCATAATCTTCCCACTAGTTATGGCAAACTTGGCAGAGCCAATCTTCAAATTGATAGCACGGAAGCACCAGAAACATGTTTCTATTCGTTCAGACAGCTTCGGAACAGCTTCTTTGGAGCTAAACCTTTTATTGTCTGCGTATTTGCTTTTCAAGGCTTTAGGTGATCCTTCACAAACATTTTGTTCTTTCAAAGAATAAGCTTCATTGCTATTTGTAGGTGACTGTGGAATGGAAATTTGAGACAAAATGGTACTTCTAAGGGAATGCATAGAATGTAACCTTCTTAGAAGTTCCTATAAATAACAATGCCATACCAATAGTTAGTAAATGAGTGGGGAAATCACTTAGGAATTGCAATTCAGTTTTGTAGAGACTAGAGAGAGGGCTATTGTGTTCCAAAGAATAGTAATCATATTTAAAGAGTGGTTAATCTACCGCGGACCAAGTTTCACCGATGATTTGACCACTCCAAGTACATGTAACAAAATAGTCACACATTTTTTCAAAACAAAAGGTCCACTTCTGTAAAAATTTGACTTAATATCTCCTTATCTGTTAAAGCTATCAATAAATTCCTCCATTGTGGCATATTAAATTATTAATCAAACCAACAACGCTTATCAATATGATAATAATATTCAGGGTAATCAAATAGCGATCGCGGCTTATCGCGGTAAGCTAAAAAAACTTTATAAAGGTCATGGCGGCCGCTATAACGGCCTATGGCGGACACAATAAAATAATGCAAAAAAAAAAAATATATATATATATAGCTGCATAAAACATCATAAGTCTTTGGTCAAGCAAATAATAATGCATAAAACATAGATCCTGCAGTTCCAGTGGCTGCAGCATTGGTTTGGGGGGTGTTTGTTGCCATCTAAGGGGCTAGAAGAGGAGACCTGGACCTGCAAGACTAAGAGGGAGGGAGACAGCTGCAATGGTTGCTGGCCTGAAAGAGAAAAGAGAAAATGCAGAGCACACAGTGGTTACTTGTCGGAGAAAAGAGAGAGCTGCAGTGGTTGCTGGCCTGAAAGAGAAAATAGAAAATGCAGAGCACACAGTGGTTACTGGTCGGAGAAGATGCAGTGGTTAGTGGTCGGAGAAAAGAGACAGCTTGCTGGCCTGAAAGAGAAAATAGAAAATGCAGAGCACACAGTGGTTACTTACTGGTCGGAGAAGATGCAGTGGTTACTGGTCACTGGTTGTCGGAGAAGATGCAGAGTACAGAGCACTGATCGGAGAAAAGAGCACTGATCGGAGAAGATATTGGCTGATCGGAGAAGATATTGGCTGGTTACACAGTGCAGAGAAAAGAGCACTGATCGGAGAAGAGAACAGAGCAGCAGACTGGTCGGAGAAGAGAAAAGAGCACGGGAACTGGTCGGAGAAGAAAACAGAGCACACGGAGAGGAGAGGACAGCACGTGGAGAGAAGAGAAGATCACGCGGAGAGGAGAGAACAGTGAGGAGTGAGAACAGTGAGGAGAGAACAGGAGATGAGGCAGTCGTGGTCGTCCGGTGGTCGTCCGGTGGTCTCGGTGGTCAGGCGGTCAAGGTTGGCAGCGAACAGTGAGGGTCGGGCACGATGAGAGTGAAAGGAGTGAGTGAAGGGGAGAGACGGTGAGAGTGATAAGGTAAATGGGCCTAAGCCCTAGCCCATTTAAGAAAAAAAACAAAAAAAAAAGGGGTCAACCGCCATTTCCGCTTTGGGGCGCTATAACGAAACGCTCATCGCGGGGTAATAGCGGCGCCATGAGACAAATAGCGGACGCCGCTATTTCTGGCGTTTTTTCACATAGCGTTTAGCGGGGGTTCCAGAAACCGCCACAAAAAACCGCCATAACGCCGTTATAACCGCTATTTAATAACACTGATAATATTTAATACAAATAATAAGCAATTTGTGCGAAAATGAGTAGAATCAGAGGAAAGACAGCTAACTAATAAATTCAACATAGACAATGGAGAATGCACTCAACCAATTTATTTCACTTAAATAAAAGTTAAACGAGAGAAAGATAAACACGCACAAGCATACATATGAGAGATATTGCTCACAGAAGATAAAGGTGAAGAACTTTCACTGTCATGCTATTGTTTTGGGATCTTAGAGAAGAGATTATATCCAATGGAGGCTAATAAAATTTAAGATTATATAGAAAAAATGAACTTTGGATCAGAACAAGCAACAATAACCAGAGTAACATCCATACCATGCATCAAGTGTTGGACGTTACAAGCCCTAAAAAACTTTACTTAACCTATAATCAACTTAACTCAATCTACCTTCCAGGAACAGATGCACAAAGAAAAAAAAACATCCTTGACTCTGGTTGTTGCCATCAATATAAAATGATAAAATCACAGTAGGGATGCTATGATTAATATCTAGGATGTGCATAATGATAACTTAATGCCCAGTTGCCACTCAACCACATCACCCACAGATTTATGTGTCATACTCGTGGAGAGAAAATTCAGATGCTCCCCAGACAATACACGTCAGCTAGCAAAATATGCATTTCAATCAGTCAAAAACACACATATAACTTTGTTTCTCTTTCCGTTTCAATTGCATTATTACAAAACCATTAATCTTAATTTATATAATCACATAAAAACTTAATCTGCAGAGAACATCCTTGCCTGTCGATTTTCCTCGGGCAAAGCAGCAGTCTCAACCCAGGAAATTGCACGGTCTACATCTTTTAGAGCTGTGGCAAGAAGTGTGACAGCATAGACCTCAACAACTTCCAAGTATAAATCAATTTCAAGCGCAAAGTGCCTTTCATCTCTACTTCCACGCTCCAAGTTCTCCTCTGTAATGAGAGCACAGTATTGTCCACCCTCAAGAGTCCATCCATGTAGAAACTCCTCAAGAAATTCTTGAACTCCAAAAGTAGAACCTTGTGCTATTTGAAGACAAGCTCTGAACCAAAAGAGAAAAGAGTGAACAGACATGACTTTCCATTACCATGTGTGCAGACAAAGTTAGAGGGATATGACACAGCACATTGCAGGAAATATATGACACAACATATAGCAGAAAAGTGCACATGTAGCATCATGATGATGTATTTGGGAATCAAGAAAGAAGTATTACCCAGTGAGGAGAACGTGGGTAGGAATAGCTTTCAGGGATACGAAGTATAGTCTGAGTTGATGAAGAATTTCTGGTGTCCTGCAGCATTGACGATATTATAAATGAGATTATGGAGAAGAATAGGAATAATGAAGAGAAAAGACCTGCCAAGTTGGTTGAAAGCTTGAAGCAGGACCATAGCAGTTGATTCCAACACATCCTGAGTTGCAAGGCCTGTGTCAGTATCACGCAAGCGTTCCAAAATAGAGGAAGCTAACGATGCCGCTTCTTCGTACATGGAGCAAACAAGGTAGCTGCAACGCATTATCATCATCATATGTACCTTAACACTAGTAGATAGATAGATAGACAGGTTTAATAAACAAAAATTCGATTACCTCTCTGAAAACTCGATTTCTTTCCATATTGCATCAGCGTCGTTTGAAATTTCCATCGTCTCCGTCTCAGCTCAACCAAAACCTATGTCTACAAATACCTATCAATGTAAAATTAGTAATCTAGTAATCAGTAACCGAGACACAGACAGAGGCAAAATTGTAAGTGAACTGAATAGGGGTTTCAAGGATTAAACCTGGTCTGGCTCCAACCGGAGACACAAACAGAGGTAGTCGCCGAGGATGTGGATGGCTGACGAGCAGAGTGGCAGCGACGAAACAGGACGACGGTAGCGCAGCCGCGGAAATGGCAGAACCAGCGGCAGCACAGGGGTCCTTCAGAAAGTGAGAGGTAAGCCGACAAGAGACGGTTTGCGCAGCTAAACTGGAAAAACAAACACAATAAACGTTTCAATTTTAACTTAGACGCTTGGATGACCCAATAGAAGAAATTGGAGAACAAGGATGCAAAGCGTGGGACGGGAGGAATTGTGGGGACGAAGGCATCCAAAAGGAGGAGAACGGGCATCTACCTTTATGTTTGATATTATTAAAGAGTAAACCCCCCATTTGGTCCCTAAGTTTGTAGGCATCGGGCAATTAGGTCCCTGAGTACATTAATCACCCCGTTAGTCCCTAACATTGAGAACCGTCAGACACTTAGGTTCTCGCCGTTACATAACCGTTAAAATATGGTGACGTGGCTTCTGAATGTCAATGTGGGATGCCAGGTGGGTGCTATACGGTGCCGTTTTACCTCGTGCAAATCGCGGGAAAATGAAAAAAAACCTAGGAAATGAGAAAAGCAAAAACTTAGGGACCAAAAATTCTGAGGGAGGCCTCGCATTTCGCAATCGTCGCATTTCTCCTGGACGCTTAGAGCCCTTGATACTCACATTGCCTTCCGTGGTTGACACAAGTCGCAGTTGAAGTTACACACAGTAATTGACGAAAATGGCAGCGCCGGTCGAGGTGAGTAATTAAGGTTGTTCCTCTGTGTGGAGTTTATTTAATGGTTGTTTAGGTATTGTTATGTTAATTTTGTTTAGGGTTGTTTAGTGTGTGATTTTCCTGTGTTATATGTTTAAGTTTTAATGTTTAATATATTGTTTCATAACTTGATTAGTTGAAGTAGAGTAATGAATGAAAACTTGAATGTGTTTTATAGGATATCCGTATTAGACTACATTATGGTGGTAGGTTTGTTGTTGATGAAAAAGGTAAGACAGATTACAAATGGGGGAAGGTTGAAGAATGGGAAGAGTTAGACCCTGATTTCATTGATTTTTTTGCTTTCAATAAGTTTGCGGAGAATCGGGGCTACTATAGAGTGTCTAAGATATTCTGGCATGACCCACAGTTTGATTTGAGTGAGGGGATGAGGGTGTTAAAAGGTGATCATGACCTGTTGGAGATGGTTGCCTGTGCTAAGGCTAATGAAGGGTTGATTGATGTATATTATCAACATCCTCTAGATGAAACTGGGTTGATGGATGTTGATGGAGGGAATCATGTTGAAGTTGAGGAAGAAGTTGGGAAGGTGGATGACAGTCAAATATCCCTAGTGAAGAAGTTAAGAAAAGTAGTGTTGAAGAAGATTATTTGTTGGAGAAGGATGTTACTGTTGAGGCAGGTGAAGCTGTTGACAACAGCAATGTTGAAGAAGGTTATTTGTTGGAGAAGGATACTGCTGTTGAGGTAGGTAAAGCTGTTAAGAAAAGTAATATTGAGGAAGAGGTAGAAGTAGGTGCAGGTAGAGGAAAAGGGAAGAAGTGTAAAGGCAAAGGTAAAGGCAAGAAGTCTAAGGGAAAAAGGAAGAGGAAGAGAAACACTGGTGATGAGGGTGGTAGCAAGAAGAAGAAGAGGAAACCACAAGAGAAAAGGAGGTAAGGCATTCCATCCATATTTGAGCATGAGATGGAATTTGATACTGCATGTCCTGGCCATGAGGTTAGTCTAGAGAACAAAACTTCCAGTAATGATACATGGGTTTCAGAGGTGTTGAAGACCCCCACATGTTCAGATGATGAACTAGAATCTAGGGAGGTGTATCCCCAATTTAATGAGACAGCCATGTTTGGTAATGTGATATTAGAGTGTGAGATGGAGTTCACCTCGCTTGAGGTTTTTAAGCAAGCAGTGAAAGACTATACAGTGCAGTTGGGAAGGCAGATAAGCTGGGTCAAAAATGATAAGATAAGAGCAAGGGCAAAATGCAAGGACAAGACATGTAGATGGGAGGTGTTTTGTAGCCTGAACCCTATTAGGCAATCCTACCAGATTAAGACATTTTGTGATTATCATTCTTGTGTTAGGGTGCATAAAAATTCACTGCCATTGGACAGGTATACCATTGTTCATCAATTCTGTCACTTGTGATGTTTACTTCATTATTAATATGGATTGTGACATATTACAGGTGATGGAGGTAGTGATAAATATGAGGTTACTTGTTATCCTCAGAAGGTTGCAGTGAACTTGGGGACAAGTGAATGCACATGCAGGATGTGGCAACTAACAGGTATGCTGGTATTATTAACAAATACATTTTAGTAGTTTGACAGCATACACTCATCTAATCATTATTATTCTGACAGGGATGCCATGTAGATATGCATGTGCAGCAATAGCCCATAAAGGAGAAAATGCTGAGGATCACTACCATGTAGGCCTGACAATGGCAGCTTTGGTTGCCACTTACAAACATCATGTGGAGTCAGTCCCTGGGTCAGAATTCTGGGAAAAAACACCCTACACTCCACCAGTTCCTCCTAACATCAAGAGGACCATTGGTAGGCCTAAAAAATAGAGGAGGAAATCTGGTGAGACCAGCAACCAGGTTGACAAGCAAGGGAAGAACAATGATAATGACATCACTGCTAAGAAAAAGATGAAGAGAAAACTACAACCAGGTAAATGTGGTGAATGTGGTGAGCCTGGGCATAAAAGGAATTCATGTGCAGTGGCAAAGAGCAAAAGAATGACACAAACCGACTCAAACAAAGAGGGTGCACAATCAAGTGATAATGTCAACCAGGAAGTCATCATCATTAATGAAGGTCCACCACTTTCCCAAACACTTTCACAAGCTGAACCAGAAAGCACAACACCTGTTAAAGGAGTCCAAGACTAGCAAGTCCACAAATCTCTCCAAACAAATTTCAATCACCAGGGACTAGGAGCTACAATCTAAGAAACAAAGTGCCAATCAAAAAACCAGGAGACATGATCTTTGTTCAAACACCTGGGTTGAGGAAGAAGGGTTAACTGACAGTTTTTTTTAAATGGTCAGTAACCAGGCATGTTGGTTACCTTCTGCAGCAAACACTTTGATGACTGTTTTTATAATTTTAATTCAATGGTGACTGAGTTCATATATATGCAAATAGTTTGTGATGTTATAACAATATTGAGTTCATGTATATACAAATAGTTTGTGATGTTATTACTTTTTATTGATAACAAAATTCAAGTAGGTACATGATAAGGAAAACCAACAATTTTCATTTATAGCATTCAAACCACTTTAAGTTTCAGTAAATACACAACACTTTTCATTGATAGCATTGTACTAGGTACATTAAGAAGCTGCCAGATTCACTAGCACCTTCATACACTGATTCCATAATTACTTCAAAGTAAAAACCCTAATAACATAAAACCACATACATTCACAGAAGCCTTGCGGTTTATCAACTCACTCACCTGCCCTAAACCTAAACCCCTACATCTTCATCAACATAACCACAATCCCCATTACAGAAAATAATATAAAAAAACTTTGAGCCAACAAAATCATCTTCAACTGCTCCACTTGTCTTTGATTTTCCATGCATATTTTCTTCATCACCGATTGCATCTGCATCTGCATTTCAATCACTCTATCCTGCATAACCTCACCACTACCTTGACAAACCTCCCTGTAAATTTCACTTTTCAATCTTACAATGGCGTCCTCCATCTCTGTCAACTTCATCATGAGAGTGTTCCTCCACTCTTCATCATGAGCTACCAACTCCCCCTCCTGGACCCAGGCAAAGAAATCGCATTGTCCTCCACGGAGCTGTGGGCATGTCCAGAACTCACGATTCGGATTGTTCACCGTTTGGGAGATCCGCAACACAGGGGGGTCTCCACACCGGCAGCGACGATGTGACATCTCTTGGCTCCTGAGACGAGGCCTCCGCTGACTGGAGGCGGACGATGACGATGACCGGCTAGGCTGGCTCATCCCTTCCATTGATACTCACCAAAGCTAAAGGATTTATGAGGGAAAATCAAGCATAAAACCAATTGTGAACAAAAGGGTTCACCCTGGACACAGAGATGAAGGAAATCATTAGGCAAAATGAAATTTGTGAAGAAAAGGGTTCACCCTGGCTCATCCCGTGATTTGCACGAGGTTTCCTTTGCACGAGGTAAAACGGCACCGTATAGCACCCACCTGGCATCCCACATGGACATTCAGAAGCCACGTCACCATATTTTAACGGTTATGTAACGACGAGAACCTAAGTGTCTGACGGTTCTCAATGTTAGGGACTAACGGGGTGATTAATGTACTCAGGGACCTAATTGCCCGATGCCTACAAACTTAGGGACCAAATGGGGGGTTTACTCTATTATTAAAACTAGAAAAATCATTATACAATCTATTGAATATAATGTAGATTATTTTAGTGTAACTTTTTTTCCTTGTTATAAAGGAAATTATATTTTTTGTTATTGAATGTTTGTTTACTAAATATGTTCTTGTTGTATATATTTTAAGTTCACTAATTCTTTAAGTAATAAATGATATTAAAAGTATTTTAGGAAACTAAATCAAATATGTGAATATATTAATGCAAATAATTACTTTCAACTATTATTCTTAATATATGTGAAATTAGGTACTTTTACTTATATTTGAAACAGAAATAATATAAATTTACTTATAATTACCTATCCCAACACCAAAATACACAACTTCTCGATTTCTTATGTGTGTTTGAATATGTTAACAGGTCCAAAAGATGTGCAAGGATTTTGATAATGACAAGTACTCTTGAAGAAACAATGCAAAAACAAAGACATGAAATCAGAATTGAAGAAACAGCGAAGCTAATCGATTAGGCCATAGATGCTAATCGATTAGAAGCATTCTGTCTTGGAAGAAATTGCATCAGAGTTGAAGATAATCGATTAGGCCATAGATGCTAATCGATTAGAAGCTTTCTGTCTTGGAAGAAATTGCATCAGAGTCGAAGATAATCGATTAAGGAAGCCACACAATCGATTAGATACTCACTGGAATTAAGATAATCGATTGCACACTTGAGACTAATCGATTACAGCAATCAAAAATGGAATTAAATGCATCAGGTACACATGATAATCGATTAAGAGAGACATATAATCGATTAGGAAGCCACTGGAATTTAAGGTAATCGATTGCAAGACATGCTAATCGATTAGGATGCTGCGAAGTCAAATTAAATGCATCAGGTACAAGATGCTAATCGATTACAGGTAATGATATAATCGATTAGTGACTCTCTGACTTGAAGCTAATCGATTACAACGCGAGGATGTAATCGATTACGCTAGTGGAAAAACAGATTTAAGTGGGAAACCAGGTCATGTCTCCACCATTCTTCAAATTTCCACTAAGTGCAACGGCTATGAGGAACTAGGGCACACCTAAACTGCTATCATGACTCTATAAATGGAGGAAGAACACAAGCACAAAGAGCAACCAACACACAACCAAGAAGCAACAATTCATAGCTCTATTTTGTGCTTTGTAAGCCTATCTCTTGCATTTTTGTACCTTCAATTGTATATCCTCTCATCTTGAGAGATTAGAATTTGGAGAGCTTTTCACTTGTATATCTGCTCTATCAAGAGAGTATATTGATTGTAAACACAAACTCCAAACACACAAAGTTATTCACTCTAGGTTGAGTGGTTGTTCACTCTAGGATTGAGTGGTTACAAAGGTTGTGGACTCAACCTTTGGGATATTGTGAGATTGAGAGATTGGGTGGGTTGCCCTTATACTTGTGAGGATTGGGTTCTTGAGTGTGGGACACTAGGAAGCCGCAATTGCTCAAAGTTGTATCTCTAGTCTACAATAGTGGAAAATCCTCTAAGTGGGTTGCTTAGAGGCGAGACGTACACCGGATTGGGTGGAACTCGTTACATCGGTTTGCAAGCTTCTCTTCCTTACTCTTTTACTTCTATACATTGCATATTTGTTGGTTGGTATTGTTTGGTTGAGAAGAACATACTTGAACTTGCTTAATTTGCTACACTTTAGATATTGCACACCAAATGTTTGCTAAATTGCTTCAACAACATTTACCTCTTGTAGTGCATTGCATATCATTGTTACTTGCTTTCACTTGCATAATCTCATAAACTTGGATATAGAAATCAATTTCAAAGGGATTCCAAGCAAAAGTTTTATAACTCAATTCACCCCCCCTCTTGAGTATTGAGGCCACTTGAACAACAAGTGGTATCAGAGCTTGACTCTTGGTAGATCAAGCTTAACAGCTTCAAGAGATTAAATGGCCTCAAGTTCTCAAAATGTTTTTCCCGAGGGTGGTGCGATAAATAGACCTCCCGCTTTCAATGGGGAAGGGTATGCCTTTTGGAAAGAGAGAATGAAAATCTTCATTCAATCAATTGACTTGAGAATATGGAATGCCATTGAAAATGGTCCCTATATACCAATGCATACCATAGATAGCAAGAATGTTGAAAAACCCATAGATGAATGGACTAGCGAGGAAGAAAAGAAAGTCCAATATGGCTACAAGGCCAAAAATCTCATTACCATGGCGTTAGGACAAGACGAATTTTTTAGAATAATGACATGCCAAACCGCTAAAGAAATGTGGGATACACTTCAAGTAACCCATGAAGGTACTAATGATGTAAAGGACTCAAAGATTAGTACCCTTACTAGCCAATATGAATGCTTTAGGATAAATTCAGGAGAATCTATTGTTGATATGCAGAAAAGGTTTACACTTATTATTAACCATCTTATTACTCTTGGCAAAGTGTACACTAACAAAGAGCTTGTGCACAAAATTTTGAAAAGTCTCAGCAGGGAATGGCAACCTCTTGTCACAGCAATAAAACAATCTCCTAGCATCAATGAAATGTCTCTTGCAACACTCTTTGGAAAATTGCAAGAACAAGAGCAAGAACTTAAAGCATTGAAGCTAGCCGAGGAAGAGGAGAAATCCACCAAGAAGAAAGGGCTAGCCCTCAAAGCCACCTCCATGCATGAGGAAGAATCATGCAGTGACTTAGATGAAGAAGAAGAGTTTGGGCTGTTCGTAAAAAGATTTGGAAAATTCATGAAGAACAAAAAGTTCCAAAAGAACTTTAAGCCCCAAGGTAAGAAATCTACCTCCAATGAAACTTCATCTTCACCAAGCTGTTTTGAATGTGGCAAGGAAGGGCACTTCAAAGCCGATTGTCCAAACCTCAAAAAGAAGGGCAAGGACAAACAAAGAAGAAGAAGAGCCTATATTGCTTGGGATGAGAACGATGTGAGCAGCTCCGACGACTCGAAAGATGAGCAAGCCAATCTTTGCTTAATGGCAAATCATCAAGAAGAAGAAAATGAGGTAAATCTTCTTGACTTAGATAAACATGAGCTGTTAGATGCATTTGAGGAATTATATGATAAGTTTACAAAAATCTCTAGTAAACTCAAAGCATCTAGGAAAACTAGTGATACTCTTGAATTGCATCTCATGGAAGCATGTAAAGAAAATGAGAGCTTAAAAGAAGAACTAGAGAAAGTTCAAACATGCTCTAGGGATAAACCTTGTGATTTTGCAAAGAAGTGCATAGTGTTAGAAACCAAGGTTGAAGACCTAAATAGGACACTAGAGAAATTCACTAATGGAAGAGATAATTTGAATATCCTACTTGGGCAACAAAAATGCATGTTTAGTAAAACCGGTCTAGGATATGACCAAGAACATAGTAATCATAAAATGGAGAAGCACTACAAAAACTTCTTTGCACCACCAAGCAAGTCCTCCTCACCTTTTATGAAATGCAATCATTGTGGCACCAAAGGACATAGTGCATATAAGTGTAGTGTTAGGAAACTAGGACCAAAGGTCTTAAGAAAGGTGTGGGTTCCCAAAGGAACGTTCCCACAAGCTAACCTTAAAGGACCCAACATAAAATGGGTACCTAGTTCTCTAAAATGATTTTGTTTTGCAGGTATGCTTCAAGGCAAGCAACACCCATTGGTACTTGGATAGCGGGTGTTCGAAGCATATGACGGGAGATATAACCAAATTTACATCATTCACTCCCAAACGAAAAGGAAGTGTCACCTATGGAGACAACACTAAGGGAAGAATCCTAGGCATTGGAAATATCGGTAAGAACTCTTCCACCTCCATAAGTGATGTATTATATGTTGAAGGCCTCAAACATAATTTACTTAGTATAAGTCAATTATGTGACAAAGGATATAGAGTCTTATTTGAATCAAATTGTTGCATAATTGAGCATAAGACTAATAAGGAAATCAAGTTTGTAGGCCAAAGAATTGATAATATTTACATGATTGATATGGATAGTTTGTCTACAAATGATGAACAATGCTTTATTTCAAAAGAGGATGAAACATGGCTATGGCATAGAAGAATAGCTCATATACATGTAGACCACTTGAACAAACTTGTTTCTAAAGATTTAGTAATTGGTCTACCAAAGCTTAAATTTGAAAATAGATTTTGTGATGCATGTCAAAAGGGAAAACAAGTAAAGGCATCTTTTCAATCCAAAAATATTGTTTCTACTCAAAGACCTTTACAACTTTTGCACATGGATTTATTTGGACCATCCAAAATCAAAAGCTTTGGAGGTAATTACTATGGTCTAGTAATAGTAGATGACTATTCAAGATATACATGGACATTGTTTCTTGCTCATAAAAATGAAGCTTATCATGCATTCAAGAAACTTGCAAAGATTATCCAAAATGAGCAAAACTCAAAAATTGCATCCATTAGAACCGATCATGGGGGAGAATTTGAAAATCAATCTTTTGAAAAGTTTTGCGAAAAACATGGTATAAATCACAACTTTTCAGCTCCTAGAACTCCACAACAAAATGGAGTAGTTGAAAGAAAGAATAGATCTTTAGTGGAGCTTGCTAGAACCATGCTAAATGAAAACAATGTTGCAAAACACTTTTGGGCCGATGCGGTAAACACCGCGTGTTATGTTATGAATAGATGTTTGATAAGGCCGATTTTAAAGAAAACCCCCTATGAGCTTTACAAAGGTAGAAAACCTAACATTGCATACTTTCATATCTTTGGATGTAAATGTTTTGTGCTCAACAATGGAAAGGATAATCTAGGAAAGTTTGACGCAAAATCTGATGAGGCAATATTCCTAGGATATTCTCAATCAAGTAAATGTTATAGAATTTTCAACAAACAAACAAATACTATTGAGGAATCTATTCATGTCAAATTTGATGAAAATAGCCATAACCCTCCGAGAAAGGAAGATGTTGATGATCTTGTAGGTACCTTTCAAGAAATGAACTTACAAGACAAAGAAGAAGAAGTCAACCATGATGGAGGTGCAGCACAAGTTGAGAAACAACAAGATTGGATAACTTTGAAGGATCATCCCTTGGACAAGATCATTGGAGAAATAACCAAAGGGGTAAGTACTCGAAACGCCATTAGAAATGCATGCAATCACTTGGCTTTTGTATCCCAAATAGAACCCAAGAATATTGACGAAGCCATTATTGATGAACATTGGATGTTGGCCATGCAAGAAGAGTTAAACCAATTTGAAAGAAATGAAGTTTGGGAACTTGTGCCAAGACCCAATGATCATCTAATAATAGGCACCAAATGGGTGTTTAGAAATAAGCTAGATGAAAACGGTATAATAACTAGAAACAAAGCTAGACTAGTAGCAAAGGGATACAACCAAGAAGAAGGAATAGACTATGAAGAAACATATGCTCCTGTAGCTAGGTTAGAAGCCATTAGATTATTGCTGGCTTTTGCATGTTGTATGAATTTCAAGTTGTATCAAATGGATGTCAAAAGTGCGTTCTTAAACGGCTACATTCAAGAAGAAGTTTATGTAGATCAACCTCCAGGTTTTGAAAATCATAAATTTCCAAATCATGTTTTCAAATTGAGAAAAGCCTTATATGGTTTGAAGCAAGCTCCAAGAGCTTGGTATGAGAGATTAAGCAAATTTCTTTTAGAACACAAATTTGAAAGAGGAAAGGTTGATACTACATTGTTTATAAAACGCAAACAAAATGACATCCTCTTAGTACAGATTTATGTAGATGACATAATATTTGGTGCTACTAATGAAAATCTTTGTCAAGAATTTGCCAAGATAATGCAGAATGAGTTTGAAATGTCCTTGATGGGAGAACTCACCTTCTTCCTTGGACTACAAATAAAACAAGCCATTGATGGAACGTTCATTAGCCAAACCAAATACTGTAAGGAACTACTTAAAAGGTTTGGAATGGACAAGGCAAATGAGATAGCTACACCAATGAGCACATCCTGCTATCTAGACAAAGACGAAAAGGGTAAGGACATTGAAATCACCAAATATCGAGGTATGATTGGATCCTTACTATATTTAACTGCGAGTAGACCTGATATTATGTTTGCGGTATGTATGTGTGCTAGATATCAAGCATGTCCTAAAGAATCACATTTGACTGCCGTAAAAAGGATTTTGAAATATCTTGTGGGTACTCAAAGTGTTGGTTTATGGTATCCCAAAGGCGTTGAATGTAATCTTTTAGGATATTCTGATTCCGACTTTGCGGGGTGTAAGCTTGATAGAAAAAGCACTAGTGGTACATGCCATTTGCTTGGTAGTTCCCTCGTTTCTTGGCATAGCAAGAAACAAGCAAGTGTTGCATTGTCAACAGCTGAGGCAGAATATGTAGCAGCTGGTAGTTGTTGTGCTCAAATTCTTTGGATGAGACAACAACTTCTTGATTTTGGCATTGCCCTGAATAAAGTCCCCATTAAATGTGATAATACAAGTGCCATTAACATCTCCAAGAATCCAGTAATGCACTCTAGAACCAAACACATTGAGATTAGGCATCACTTTATTAGAGATCATGTGATAAAAGGGGATTGTGTACTTGAACATGTAGAAACTTCTCAGCAACTAGCTGATATTTTCACAAAACCCTTGGCTAGAGAGCAATTCATTCACATAAGAAGAGAATTAGGCATTCTGGACATGTCCAATTGTGTTTGAATATTTTGTTGAATGGCATAATGTATGATATACATCACATTTCATGTTTGGAACCTTGCTGTTTGATATATTTGAAGTTTTTGACTCCATAATCGATTACTTTGATAATCCCAATCGATTACTAAGCTTCTGTTTCGAAGGTAATCGATTAGAACTCACCCATAATCGATTACAAATATTCTGTTTTTAAGATAATCGATTATACATTATCCATAATCGATTACGACGCTTCTGTTTCCAGTTCAAAACGTTTCATCTTCTTCATAATCGATTACCACATTGCCCCAATCGATTAGGACGATTCTGTTTCTAAACTAATCGATTACCGTAAGCCTCTAATCGATTACCCTCTGCACAAAACGTTTGATATTCCCCAGTAACAGTGATCTAATCGATTACCACCTGCCATGTAATCGATTAGCGTGCGTTCTGATGGGTCAAAACTCCAATTTCCTAGGCTCACTCGAAACTCTCCCTCTCTTAACTCACTTCACTCCTCCCTAAACTCTCTTTCCTCCTTCCTAAACCTAATCCTCAACTATAAATAACCCCTCATTCACCTTCTCATCTCACACTACCTCCTTTCTCCCAAATCTCTCAAAACTCTCATCTCTCTTCATCTCCTCTTTTAGCCTCTTTCACCATGTCTTCCTCAAGGAATGTCAAAAGGGCTAGGTCCTCTGCTGCTCAAGCTCAAGCTCATAATCCCCTTGACTTCTCAAGGTTTTTCTCTTCTCCTAGAGACCTTCAGAATTTCATGAAAAATTTTTCTGAAAAGGAGATTATGACCCCTCACTACACCATAGCTGAGACCTTTGACAACCCAAGCCTTACCTTCACCCAAAGCCTCAACCACTACAACCTCTTCCCCTTCCTATCCCTCAAAGAAGAAGAATACTATCCTGAGCTCATGAGAGTATTCTACTGCAACCTCCGCCTTATCAATGGGATGGTTGAATCTAAAGTGAAAAACACCACCATCAAACTCTCCAATGCCCAGTTTGCAGAGATTTCCAAACTGCCCCTCAACAATGCTGATTTTGATGGAGGCGAACCCGAGGATGAATGGGGCTTCAACGCTCTTACTGCTCGCCAATCATTATGGAAGGCTGACCGTCCAAGGAGCAACCACAAACTAGTTGGCCACTTGACCATGAACAATCGCCTACTCCACTTCTTCTTGGTCAAGATGATTGTTCCCCGTGGTGGGAACTATGCTCTGGTTGAAGAGGATGATGTCCTCTTAATGTGGGCCATGCTGAACCACAAAGAGATCAACTGGGTTCAGTTGATCAAGTTCCACATGCGCCATGCCAAGGACCAACAAAAGCTCCCCTATGGTATCCTCCTCACCAAAATTTTCAAATTCTGTGGAGTAGACTTAGCAGGGGAACTCTCTGAGAAAGTGCCCCCTAGAGCTTGCATCGGCACCCATCACCTCACCAAAATGGGTCTTGTCTTCACCAATGGAGCATGGTACTCACGCATGGAAGGCGCTTATGCCAACATTCCCTTCCAAGCTCCTGCTGAAGAAGCACCTGCTCCTCCTCCTTCTCCACCTCAACCACAAGCTGCAGCCTCTTCATCTGCCCTACAGGTTGACCCTTTTGCATCTCTCTACGCTTATCTTGATCGCCGCTTCGATCGTCTTGAGAACTCCCTCCAAGAGTTTTCCATGACCGAGCAGCAACATTTTGAGATGATGCAGCAGCGCTATGAGGAGCTGGCTCACCAAATTTCAGAAATCCGCTTCTTCAACCCAGACAATTAGATTTTCTTTTGATGTTATGTTGATTTCTGATTGTTGCTTTTCTGCATTTTGATTAATTTACTTCTTGTATTTCCCTTGGTTATTTAATAAAAGTATCTTATTTTGAGTTTATACAATTTCTCTTCACTGCTCCAATTGTTTTTGATGATTACAAAGGGGGAGAAGAATAGATGTTCATATGTTGGATAATATGTTGGATAATACTCTGATACAATATATGAATAATTCTGAATATGCTGTGATAATATGCTCTGATAATATGGATAATAGATGCTTTGCAATTTGAATAATCTTATCTGTTTGTTAAACTCATGCTTTGCAATTTGAATAATCTTATCTGTTTGTTAAACTCCTTTTGATAGGGGGAGAATTATAGATAGAGATAATAAACAATGGATAAAATGAGATAAGACATTGGCTGCTGAATCGTTTTTGAAAATTGTCATCTGCTATTTGAAAAAGAGATAATGTAGCAGAGTTGTTTTTGCAAAAGATAAGCCTATATTATTTAAACTAACAACCCTCAAGAGATGAACATAGTTGTCATCATCAAAAAGGGGGAGAATGTGTTTGAATATGTTAACAGGTCCAAAAGATGTGCAAGGATTTTGATAATGACAAGTACTCTTGAAGAAACAATGCAAAAACAAAGACATGAAATCAGAATTGAAGAAACAGCGAAGCTAATCGATTAGGCCATAGATGCTAATCGATTAGAAGCATTCTGTCTTGGAAGAAATTGCATCAGAGTTGAAGATAATCGATTAGGCCATAGATGCTAATCGATTAGAAGCTTTCTGTCTTGGAAGAAATTGCATCAGAGTCGAAGATAATCGATTAAGGAAGCCACACAATCGATTAGATACTCACTGGAATTAAGATAATCGATTTCACACTTGAGACTAATCGATTACAGCAATCAAAAATGGAATTAAATGCATCAGGTACACATGATAATCGATTAAGAGAGACATATAATCGATTAGGAAGCCACTGGAATTTAAGGTAATCGATTGCAAGACATGCTAATCGATTAGGATGCTGCGAAGTCAAATTAAATGCATCAGGTACAAGATGCTAATCGATTACAGGTAATGATATAATCGATTAGTGACTCTCTGACTTGAAGCTAATCGATTACAACGCGAGGATGTAATCGATTACGCTAGTGGAAAAACAGATTTAAGTGGGAAACCAGGTCATGTCTCCACCATTCTTCAAATTTCCACTAAGTGCAACGGCTATGAGGAACTAGGGCACACCTAAACTGCTATCATGACTCTATAAATGGAGGAAGAACACAAGCACAAAGAGCAACCAACACACAACCAAGAAGCAACAGTTCATAGCTCTATTTTGTGCTTTGTAAGCCTATCTCTTGCATTTTTGTACCTTCAATTGTATATCCTCTCATCTTGAGAGATTAGAATTTGGAGAGCTTTTCACTTGTATATCTGCTCTATCAAGAGAGTATATTGATTGTAAACACAAACTCCAAACACACAAAGTTATTCACTCTAGGTTGAGTGGTTGTTCACTCTAGGATTGAGTGGTTACAAAGGTTGTGGACTCAACCTTTGGGATATTGTGAGATTGAGAGATTGGGTGGGTTGCCCTTATACTTGTGAGGATTGGGTTCTTGAGTGTGGGACACTAGGAAGCCGCAATTGCTCAAAGTTGTATCTCTAGTCTACAATAGTGGAAAATCCTCTAAGTGGGTTGCTTAGAGGCGAGACGTACACCGGATTGGGTGGAACTCGTTACATCGGTTTGCAAGCTTCTCTTCCTTACTCTTTTACTTCTATACATTGCATATTTGTTGGTTGGTATTGTTTGGTTGAGAAGAACATACTTGAACTTGCTTAATTTGCTACACTTTAGATATTGCACACCAAATGTTTGCTAAATTGCTTCAACAACATTTACCTCTTGTAGTGCATTGCATATCATTGTTACTTGCTTTCACTTGCATAATCTCATAAACTTGGATATAGAAATCAATTTCAAAGGGATTCCAAGCAAAAGTTTTATAACTCAATTCACCCCCCCTCTTGAGTATTGAGGCCACTTGAACAACATTATGAATATAGATTAACAATGTTATAACATTGATATTGGGTCGTTGCTCAAAGGCAACATGTTGCATGTCTCGAGTCTAGTGTGAAATGAGTTAGAGCTACTTTTTTGGTGCCTAGACGTGGAGTTAAATAAGTAAGGGTTCTTATATTTTTATGGACAGGTGTGAGTAAAGAAAGTAATCCAAGAGAACAAGTTTTAGTTTGACACATGGAATATTAAGCCAACAACGACAAAATCTATTGAGGTTATGGACACTTTGATGTAAATAAAATTTAATATATTATGTTTTCATAAGACTAAATGGGTTAGTGAGAATGACAGAGAGTTTTAATTAGGTTTTAAAATTTGGTATACAAGAAGGATAAGAATGGGAACAAGGTATGCATTATTGTGGATAAGATTTGACAAAATGATGTGTATTATTTGGATCTTCTCCCTAAGATTGACTGATGGTACAAAAGATCATCTATAACATCCTTAATTTTTAAAAATAATTTCCAATAAATCAAATAAATTTTTCGCAAATAATTTAAATTTCCCAAATAGGAATCGGATTCAGCATTAAAATACCGGTTATACATCAATCCGACCGACCCATTTGAAATACAAATAAATACAAATAAACTTTTCATAAATAATTCCAAGATTAAAACGAAATCTGAATTAAATAAGATTATTATCACTTTACAAAACCGACCGGCCACTTTATAATACAAATAAAATACATCACTCGGTAATCACAAGAGCCGGCCAAGGCTTCTACCCAAATAACTATGTACACTATGTATTGTGCATACTACTAATACATAATGCTCCAGTCGGTCGAGTGACTTCAAGTGTCATCACTGTGTCCTCTATCCACTGTAAAAATAATAAGTAGGGGGTGAGCATAAACATATCAAATAATAGTTATTGAATTGGATTAAAAGTCCAATCCATAACTATACAAATAACATATACCGAGTCATATGAAACAACATAAAGAGTATGCTACTCTCAACTACATATATATCAATGCACACAGGTTCTCACTCGGATAAATCCATTATTAAGTCTTTTAATTATGTTGCAACACTGGCTCCCCGAGCCATAACTCAGCTCTCAGCTGAACCGGCCGTTTTACTGGTATCAAACCGTTTACACCCAATGTGACACCATCACTCTCAGTGACAACGGTGAGTGCCACGAGCCAACCATTTACACCCTTATGTGACACCATCACTTTTTAGTGACAACGGTGAGTGCCACGGGCCAAAACCCTGAGCCCCGCTCAAGAGGTTGCCTTGAGTCCCACCCAAGGTCTTTTGTGAAACCACATCATATTTCATATTCAATCATCACACATGCATCTCAAGCTTATACATAGATATCATGAAAAATTCATGAATCATCATCCATATCATCATCATCAATCTCATGTTAATATCAACAATATGAATGGAAAATATGAAAACATAAAACGTCATATAGTCGGGGTCTGATACAATAATTCATACACATCTCACATGTACACAAAATAATACCCTATATCCATTCATAAACTATCTATTTGAGATGTAACGCTCCCCCCACCTGGAATAAAGAATTCTTGCAGCTCTTAAAGCTATATTCCAATTCACAGCTTGTAAATTCTGACTGGAATTTCAGCTTCGTGCCAGTTCAGAGATTTCTTCGTAAAGAGAAGAAATGGAGTTTGATTCCTTCTTCGTTAATGGCTTTTAGCAAGAGTTTGAAGAGAAAGATTGTAGATGATATTTTTCACTTTCCAAAAGTCTTTAATTGATTTAACAGTAGTTGATATTTATATTGTTCATGCAAAAGAGACGTGAACAATAAAAAGATCTCTGCTGTACGTTTCCTCAGATGATGAATAAGGAATAAGCATTTAATGAAAAGGGACAGCACATAAGAAAGGGTCCCATACTTAGAAAATATCTTGAAAAGTGAAGCTGCTAGAAAGTAGAAGAATAGATTGACATGTAAAGCTTCAGTAACTAAAATAATCGTTAATTCGGACTCGGTTTTCAGTATATTCCGACTCGGTTTTAGCCTTCTGGTCATATCTTTCCGAGAAGGTTTATCATAGCCTCTGTCCGCTCGGAATTCCTTCATTCGGAGGAAAGGTTCCATCCCATGGAACACCCGGCTTTCTTTCCTTGGAAGTATCCCACACAATAATATCTCACTCAAACATACTCAGGTATATTTATGTCCGAGTCAGTCCTTTACTTAAGTCACCCGAAAGTCTTTCTTTAAAAAATCACTCGGAATTTGAAAATAATCCTCTCTTTTAGAAGTCTCTCCACTGGAAGGAATCACACGGGGTCAATGACATTTTCGAAGACAAACGCGAGCACGAGTTCTCGTATCTCTGAGTATCGATCCGAGCACCATTTAACGAAGTTCACCACTCGGTAACTCATCACTCAAATATTAAATTTCAAAATCCGTCCTGAGAAGTACTTATTAAATTTCAACGTTTTTACCCACTCAGGAATACTTCTCTCGGAAACATTTCATTCAGAAACATTTCACTCGGATTTTCCTTATTCAAAAGTGTCTCATTCGGACACCATTTTCTTAACTTGGAAATAATTCGCTTAATGATGTTTCACTCAGAAACATCTTAACTTCTTTTGGAAATGGCTTCCTCGGTCTTACTTTACCCGATATCGCACCATTTTCACTCGGAATATTATATTTCAAACGGTATTCACTCAGAATTTCATTCAGAATTTCTTTATTAATCATTAATAAATGAATTTTTCAAAAAATTACAAATTTTGGGATGTTACATTTCTTCCCTCCTACAAAAATTTCGTCCTCGAAATTTAAATACAAAAATCATACATCAATGAAATAACTTGGGATATTATTCCCTCATAGCGTCTTCTCGTTCCCAAGTATGCATGATACTCTGATCCTGCTGCCATGCAACCTTGACCAATTGGACATTCTTGTTTCTTAATCGTTTCACCGATCGGTCCACTATACCAGTAGGCTCGGCTATAATGGTCAGGTTCTCTTGGATTTCAACATCATTATTCGGCATTTCATGAGTAGGATCTGGCAGATACTTCCTTAATTGAGAAACGTGAAATACACTATGTAAATTTGCCAAATGAGAAGGCAACACAATCTGATAAGCCACAGGTCTGACTCTCTTCAATATTTCATACGGACCAATATATCTTGGGCTCAACTTCTTGCTTTTCAATGCTCTCCCAATGCCTTTGCTTGGAGAGACTTTCAAAAAGACTTTATCACCGACCTGAAATTCAATTGGCTTCGTCCGTTTATCATAATAGCTCTTTTGACGGTCCTGGGATGCTTTCATTTTGTTTTTGATTATTTAGATTTGCTCGGAGGTCTGCTGTACAATCTCTGGTCCTAACATTAGATTCTCACCCGATTCTGACCAGCAAAGAGGAGTTCGGCATTTCCTCCCATATAAAGCCTCGTATGGAGCCATACCGATGCTACTGTGATAGCTATTATTATAAGTGAATTCAACCAGTGGAAGGTATTGCTCCCAGCTTCCACCATACTCTAGCACACAGGACCTCAATAAGTCCTCCAAACTCTGGATAGTCCGCTCAGATTGTCCATCTGTCTGAGGGTGATAGGCCGAACTCAATTGGAGCTTCGAACCTAACTCCTGATGCAGACTCCCCCAAAATCGGGAAGTAAACCTCGGATCTCTATCCGATACAATCGAAGATGGAACACCATGCAGTCGGACTATCTCGCTAATATATAATTGTGCTAGTCTTGGCAAGGAATAACTCATGTTGATCGGCAAGAAGTGTACAGACTTTGTCAATCAGTCCATGACAGGGCCCGCAAGCGCACGGGTTATGTCGCGTAATATAAAAGATTATCGTTCTCCACAGGGACTGTGTTCAAAGTACCAGCATATTGAAATTTAATTATCCACACAATTGATTTTTAAGATTTTTATAAAACAAAGCACAAATTAAAGTTGCACAGAATACAAGTAAATATAAAAATAAAATTTACTTGACACTTAAAAATCAGAGTTGAGAGTATCTTGGGATTTCAGGGGATTAAGACTCTATTTTATGTTTAATGAATTTTAACTTTTCATAAATAAGAATCGAATTAAGTTTTCCAAGGCGAATTTTCCAAAAGCTAATTAATATGTTCCTCTCGGAATCCTATTAATGTACCTAACCTATGGAAAGCGCTGCTTAATCCTCAGAAAGGCCCATTATCGTTTTATGAAAATCCCTTTTATTTCCTCAAAAGAATTTTGATTACTTTCACGGTTTTACCGAGGTCACAAAAAGCATTTCAAAAATCTTAGGTTTAGTTCAAAGCTTTCTGGTAAAAATAAATCTCTCGATTCTATTTATTACCTAAACTTACTAATATACCCGTAAGTATACAGTTTTATCATTTAGGTTCTTGTTAGGAATTACTAAAAGCATTAAGCATAATTGAACTAAATGGAAAACAGAAATTTATTTAATTCCAAGTCAAAATAACATTAAAATAAAATATTATCATACCCTCTTCATCCCAAGATAATTAATTTAGCTACTCATGAAATAATTCAAATTCATATAAATAATGGAAAAATAAAACATACAAGACATGGTAAAAAATAAAGACTTACTGGTTTCTCCAAAAGCTCAGAATAATTTACCACTGTATTTCCTTGTTGCAATATTCCTCCACCAATTACAAATTGGAACACTCAATTTCACAATCCTCACAACTCTTACACAAAATAAAAGAAAGAAAAAGAAAATAAAAAAAAAGAAAGAAACGAAACTGAGAAGAAAATGAAGGAAAAGAAAAGAAAGGAACAAAGTGAATGAATGAGAACTGGATGCCTTCTCTGCTTGGATTGCTTCTCCTTTTATAGGCGAAGGAAGGGAGGAAGCCAGCTAAGAAAACGCGTTGCAAGTTGGAAACTTTCGGTGCATGTGATTTCCAGCTGTTCCAGTTGTCTCCAATTTGCGTATTTTTGTTGTTTCCAATAATTCGGCGCATGATTTCACTGATGAATCGATTCCTCCAGTTGATTTTTGCCTTCAAAACAGCGTGTGAATCGATTCCTAAAGGTGGGAATCGATTCCCAGCATGATGAATCGATTCCTGGACTTCATGAATCGATTCCCAGCCTGATGAATCGATTCCTGGCCTTCATGAATCGATTCCCAGCCTTTCAAACATCAATGAATCGATTCCTATAAGGGGGGAATCGATTCCCAGCCCTATGAATCGATTCCCAACAGCCTTGAATCGATTCCTAGCCTATGTTTCACATGGGAATCGATTCCTGTAAGGGTGAATCGATTCCTACCCTTTCCTGGAAGTGTTTTCTTGCATTTTTGAGGCGTTTTGGACAGTATACCTCATGCTTCTTGATTGTTTTCATCTTTTGACACTTTGATCATCTTTTTGGGTTCTTGAATCCATTTTCCATTTATATTCATTCATTTTTAAAATGGATCATCAATAATTCCAAATCTATTAATTTCTGCAAAATAAAAGTACCCGAGTAGAATACAGTGGAAAGAAAGCAAAAAACACAATAAATAAAAGAAATACAGTGCATAATGATTAAAATCCTAAGTAAACTAAATCTAATTTATTGTGTTATAAAACACTTATCAAAATACCCCAAACCAAAGCATTGCTTGTCCTCAAGCAATCACCATATTCACAAGATAAAATACAGAAAACACTAAGCTTAATAAACTAAGGAATCCAAAACAGAGAAAAAGATTTATTCAAATGCCAATATTAATTTTCTTATGTGAATCAATTTTCATTATCAAGACAGAGGATACTCTTCTCTCAATTTTCACTCAAAGTGTTTCATGGTTTGTGTATCACTCAGATCATCATAGTCAAAAAATATTACCATAAGCTTGTTAATAAACCAGAAACTCCACAGTTTAAATAGAAAATATGTCAAAGTCTAAAGGTCTTTCAAAGGTTGTAATGTGGCCTTGGGTTGTATTGTCAAGGTAGGAATTTCAAGAAAAATGGAATACAAAAGGGCTTTAATTGTCATGAATGATTCAAATCACCATTATAAATTTAACAGAGCAAATTTTTGAACTTTTATGGACTTTTTAGAATTCATTCAATATCATCCTTTTGATTTTCTTTTTCTTTTTCTTGCTTTTCTTTGCATTCAATACATATTTTTCTTAAGTCCTTTTTTATTTCTTTGCTCCACTAAATTTCCAACTTTTTCACCATTTAAGAGAATATTAGTCAATGAAAGGTTTCAAAGAAAAAATTTTCACTTTTAGGCTCAAAAGGGGCAACTAGGGGTCAAATTATACAAAATTCTGAGGCTTAGAATGAGACCTAATTGTGCCTTTATCATCCTAAGACATATAATCAAAAACCATTTTGAATTGGTTGAAAAACAAGTTCTAGAATATTAATGACTATGAGATTCACTCAATCAAGAAGATATGGGTTTTAAAAATTTGTTTGATAAATTACCCATTTTGGCTCAAGTCTAACCATGGAAAGTCTTTTCAAAGAAAATTTTAATCACATAAGGTTCATTTAAGCATTGATTTGGCATTTAAACAATCAAATTTTGAAAATTTTACTCAAAATTTTGGTCCTTAGATACTTTAGCCTTGTATTCAAAGTAAATTTATCATGCAAAAATGGTAAATTACAAGATTACTAACAAATCAAGGAAAACACACATGCAAAATAAAATGACAATCACACAACGTAAACAAAACAGTTAAGTTTTCTTACCTACCACCCCAAACCAGAATTTGACATTGTCCTCAATGTTAAAATGGATGATAACAGGATAAGAAAACTTACCTGTAATAACCCCAAACCAGCATCTGACATAGTTGTTTTTTTTTTTTTTTTTTTAGAATAAAAGTTTAAAATAAAACAACAACTTTTTATAGGGTTACCTCCCTATCAGTGCTAAGTTTTAAGTCTTCAGCCAGACTTCTCACCGTTTGGATTTACTCATCAGGAGCATCAAACAAGTCCAAGTCACTTGCTTGTTGTATTGGTTGACCAGTGAAGTAATGTTTTACTCTCTGTCTATTTACCCTAAATGCACCAGATTTCTCGCTACATAGTTCGACAGCTCCAAAGGGAAAGACTTTTGTCACCTTGAATGGTCCCGACCATCGGGATCTCAGTTTACCTGGAAAAAGCTTTAATCTGGAATTAAACAGTAAAACCATATCACCTGGATTAAATGTTCTCCGTTGGATGTGACGATCATGCCATTGTTTGGTTTTTTCTTTATAAATTCTGGCATTTTCGTATGCATCTAGACGGAGTTCTTCAAGCTCATTTAATTCCAACAATCTTTGTTCACCTGCAGCCTTATGATCAAAGTTAAGAGTTTTAACAGCCCAAAAAGATTTATATTCTAGCTCAACAGGTAAATGACAGGGCTTCCCATATACTAGCTTAAAAGGTGTGGTTCCAATGGGAGTTTTGTATGCGGTTCGATACGCCCATAAGGAATCATCTAACTTAATAGACCAATCCTTACGTGATGTATTCACCACTTTTTGAAGAATATTTTTAATTTCTCGATTGGATACCTCAACTTATCCACTAGTTTGTGGGTGATAAGGTGTAGCAACCTTATGCTTAACTCCATATTTCTTTAGAAGGGTCTGAAAAGTTTTCTCAATAAAATGAGACCCTCCATCACTTATAACACATTTTGGGACCCCAAACCTTGGAAATATTATTTTCTTGAAAAGTTTAATAACAGTCTTAGCATCAGAATGGGGTGAAGCAATGGCTTCCACCCATTTTGACACATAGTCAACTGCCACTAATATGAACTGATTTCCAAAAGAAGAGGGAAAGGGACCCATAAAATCAACACCCCATACATCAAACAATTCAACTTCTAAAATTGTATTCAATGGCATTTCTTGTCTCTTACCAATGTTACCTGTTCTCTGGCAAGCATCACAAGTTAGAACATACTTACGTACATCCTTAAAAATATTTGGCCAATAGAACCCAGCTTGCAATATTTTAGCAGCTGTCTTGGAGGTGCTCATGTGCCCTCCACAAGAAAGAGAATGGCAATGATCCAAGATAGCATGGACATCATCTTGTGAAATACATCTCCGAATCATACCATCTGCACATTGCTTGAAAAGGAGTGGTTCATCCCAATAATAATGCTTGACATCTGCATAAAACTTTTTCCTTTGCTGAAAGCTAAGATCAGGAGGTAAGATACCACATGCAAGAAAATTTACAAAATCAGCATACCAAGGAACACGTTGGATACTAAGATTCAAGAGTTGTTCATCTGGAAAAGATTCATTGATGGGAATATTATCTGTTTCTTCTTTTTCAGATGTCAACCTAGATAGGTGGTCAGCGACCAAGTTCTCGGTACCCTTCTTGTCCTTAATTTCCAAGTCAAATTCTTGCAATATTAGAATCCACCTAATTAATCTAGGCTTTGCTTCCTTTTTATTTAATAGATACTTAATGGCAGAGTGGTCAGTGTAAACAGTAACATGTGAACCTACCAAATAAGACCTAAATTTATCAAAAGCAAAGACAATAGCTAACAGTTCTTTTTCAGTTGTGGCATAATTTACCTGAGCATCATCTAGCGTCCGGCTGGCATAATGAATTACATGGAGCTTTTTATCCTTTCTTTGCCCTAACACAGCTCCCACTGCGTAATCACTCGCATCGCACATCAGCTCAAATGGGAGTTTCCAATCAGGTGGTTGTACGATGGGGGCAGAGATTAGAGCTTGCTTTATCCTGCAAAAAGCTTCCATACAAGATGAATCAAAATTGAAGGGTACATCCTTACCCAAAAGAGTTGTAAGAGGCTTTGTGATCTTGGAGAAATCTTTAATGAACCTACGATAAAACCCTGCATGTCCAAGAAAACTCCGAATACCTTTCACATTCGTGGGTGGAGGTAATTTTTCAATTACTTCTACTTTAGCCTTATCAACTTCTATACCTCTTTCAGACACTAGGTGTCCAAGAACTATGCCTTCTCTTACCATAAAATGGCATTTTTCCCAATTTAGAACCAAATTGGTTTCTTCACAACGCTGCAAGACTTGGCACAAATTTGTTAAACAATTATCAAAATCCAAGCCATGCACTGAAAAATCATCCATAAAGACTTCCATCACATTTTCAATAAGATCAGAAAAAATTGCTTGCATACACCTTTGAAAAGTCGCAGGTGCATTACATAAACCAAAAGGCATACGTCTGTAAGCATAAGTCCCATAAGGGCAAGTGAAGGTAGTCTTTTCTTGATCAGATGGATGAATGGGAATTTGATGAAAACCTGAATACCCATCCAAATAACAGAAATAAGAGTGTTTTGCAAGTCTTTCAAGCATCTGATCAATAAAAGGGAGGGGAAAATGATCTTTTTTCGTGGCGCTATTTAACTTCCTATAATCAATGCACATGCGCCAACCAGAGACAATCCTAGTAGGGATCAAGTTATGTTTATCATTTTCAATCACAGTTATTCCCCCCTTTTTAGGCACCACATGGACAGGACTTACCCATTTACTACTATCAACAGGATATATGACTCCAGCATCAAGCAATTTCAAAATTTCCTTTTTAACCACTTCTTGCATTTTAGGATTTAATCTCCTAAGTGGTTCTACTGTGGGCCTACTTTCATCTTCTACAGTAATCCTGTGCATACAAAGAGAAGGGCTAATCCCTTTGATATCATCCATTGTATAACCTATTACCTTTCTATACAACCTAAGTTGTTTCAAAAGTTTTTCAGTTTCAGATGGATTCAATTCAGCATTAATAATCACAGGATATGTGGAATTAGGGCCAAGAAACTCATACCTTAATGAAGCTGGTAAAGGTTTTAATTCCATATTGGGGCTTACCACTTTGTCACACATGACCTCAGTATCATGTAGGGCCTCAGAGCAATCAGATGTTTCTGTCGGCTCAATCATGAAAATAGTTTCAAGTGGGTCATTAGGAAGGGTTGATTCCTTTACCACTTGTTCGACAAAATCCACAGTACAGCAAACATCATTATAAGGTTTTTCTAAAACATTTTTCAAGTTGAAATCAACCTTTTGGTCTCCAACAGTTAGAGACAACTTACCATTCTTGACATCAATCACAGCACCTGCAGTTGCTAAAAATGGTCTGCCTAAAATAATAGGAATCAAAGAATCTTCGTCCATTTCAAGCACAACAAAGTCAGCAGGTATAAAAAATTTTCCTATCTTAATAGGAACATCCTCTAAAATTCCTACAGGATATTTTACAGATCTATCAGCCAATTGTAAAGACATCCTAGTAGGTTTTAGTTCACCTAATCCTAACTTTTCAGCAACAGATAATGGCATTAAACTCACACTTGCTCCTAAATCACACAATGCTTTATCTATATTCATGTCACCAATCGTGCAAGGAATAGAGAAACTACCTGGATCTTGGAGCTTGGGTGGAAGTTTCTTTTGAATTAGAGCACTGCACTCTTCAGTAAGTGCAACTGTACCATCTTCCTCCAGTCTTCTTTTGTTGGACAGAATGTCCTTCAAGAACTTTGCATATGTAGGCATTTGCTGCAAAGCATCTGTAAAAGGAATATTAATATACAATTTCTTTAAAACATCAAGGAACTTACCAAATTGTTTGTCCAACTTTGCTTTGGCTAAGCGCTGAGGAAATGGAATGGGAGGTTGATATGGCTTAACCTCCTCCTTCTTTTCGTGTGGTTTCTCTTCTTCAATTACTGGATGAGATAAAGATTCATCGACTTTCTTTTCCTCCTTTTTTGTCTTGTCAACTGGCCCATCGTATTGAGTACCACTCCTAAGAGTGACAGCCATGGTTTGGTTAGATGGTCCAGCCTCTGGTTTCCCAGGAAATGTTCCCGGTGCTCTTTGAGAATAGGAGGCTTGTTGGGCAATTTGATTTTCCAGTATTTTGTTGTGAGTGGCAAGAGAGTCCACTTTTGAAGCCAAGTTTTTTATTGCATCAGAGAATTCATCATTTTGTTTAAGTTGAGTAGCTACAAATGTCTCCATCAAGGATTCTAGCTTTGATTTTTGTGGAATATAGGTTCCTTGTTGAGGTTTGTAGTTACTTTGGAATTGAGGTGGCCTATTTTGAAAGCCAGGTGGACCTTGTGGAGGTCTATAGTTACCTTGATAGTTTCCACCATAGTTTCCAATAGCGTCTACTTGATGCATTTCTTGTTCTTGATTAGGGGTCATGGCTAAGTTGCAGTTTGTAGCTCCATGTCCTGAAACACCACAAACTTCACAAACAATATTAGTAGCACCTGTTGACCCTATTTTATCAAGTTTTAATGTTAATGCTTCAACTTTGGCAGAAAGTAAGGAAAGAGCATCAACAGAGTACTTACCTGGTGTTTTAGAAGGTAATCCTCTCTCAGAGTTCCATTGGTGAGTGTTTTGAGCTATTTCCTCAATCAGGTTCTCAGCTTCATCAACATTTTTACTCATGAAGGCTCCTCCAGCTGCAGCATCTAAAGAGATCTTTTGTGTGGAAGTTAGTCCATTATAGAAAATATGGATTGTCAACCACCTTTCTATCCCATGGTGAGGACATTCTCTTAGCAACTCCCTGTATCTTTCCCAGGCTTCATACAAGGATTCATCATCTTTTTGTGAAAAATTGATGATTTGTTTTCTCAGAACATCAGTCTTGTTCCTTGGGTACCATTTATTGATAAAAGCACTGGACAATTGTTCCCAAGTTGTGATGGATCCTTCAGGAAGAGAGTATAACCACGCTCTTGCTTTATCTCTTAAGGAGAAAGGGAAAAGTCTTAAGCGAATGGCATCATTGGTGGCTCCGTTCATCTTCAGGGTGTCACAGTATTCAAGAAAGATTTGAAGGTGAAGGTTTGGATCTTCAGAGGGTAAACCTCCGAATTGGTTCTGTTGAACCATTGAGAGTAGTGAAGGCTTCAATTCAAAATTGTTAGCCTCCACTGTGGGTCTAAGGATGCTAGATCCTCTCCCATTAGTGCTTGGAGCGGCAAAATCTCTTAAGGGTCTGTGTTGGTCTGCCATTTGTTTTTCTTTTTGTTCTTTTTGTTGTTTTTGTTGTTTTCTCAAAGCTCTAAGGGTACGTTCTATCTCAGGGTCAAATCCTAAGTTTAGATCGACACTACGGCTTCGTCGCATAAATAGAAAATAAATGACAAATAAAACAAACAATTACAAAAATAAAACAGAATATAGAACAAAATACAAAATTACAAAGAAAATAAAAATAAAAATAACAATAAAAATATTAACAAGTATGATCTAATCGAATTTCAATATTGCCGATATTTGAGGGACAACAGTCCCCGGCAACGGCGCCAAAAACTTGACAGGGCCCGCAAGCGCACGGGTTATGTCGCGTAATATAAAAGATTATCGTTCTCCACAGGGACTGTGTTCAAAGTACCAGCATATTGAAATTTAATTATCCACACAATTGATTTTTAAGATTTTTATAAAACAAAGCACAAATTAAAGTTGCACAGAATACAAGTAAATATAAAAATAAAATTTACTTGACACTTAAAAATCAGAGTTGAGAGTATCTTGGGATTTCAGGGGATTAAGACTCTATTTTATGTTTAATGAATTTTAACTTTTCATAAATAAGAATCGAATTAAGTTTTCCAAGGCGAATTTTCCAAAAGCTAATTAATATGTTCCTCTCGGAATCCTATTAATGTACCTAACCTATGGAAAGCGCTGCTTAATCCTCAGAAAGGCCCATTATCGTTTTATGAAAATCCCTTTTATTTCCTCAAAAGAATTTTGATTACTTTCACGGTTTTACCGAGGTCACAAAAAGCATTTCAAAAATCTTAGGTTTAGTTCAAAGCTTTCTGGTAAAAATAAATCTCTCGATTCTATTTATTACCTAAACTTACTAATATACCCGTAAGTATACAGTTTTATCATTTAGGTTCTTGTTAGGAATTACTAAAAGCATTAAGCATAATTGAACTAAATGGAAAACAGAAATTTATTTAATTCCAAGTCAAAATAACATTAAAATAAAATATTATCATACCCTCTTCATCCCAAGATAATTAATTTATCTACTCATGAAATAATTCAAATTCATATAAATAATGGAAAAATAAAACATACAAGACATGGTAAAAAATAAAGACTTACTGGTTTCTCCAAAAGCTCAGAATAATTTACCACTGTATTTCCTTGTTGCAATATTCCTCCACCAATTACAAATTGGAACACTCAATTTCACAATCCTCACAACTCTTACACAAAATAAAAGAAAGAAAAAGAAAATAAAAAAAAAGAAAGAAACGAAACTAAGAAGAAAATGAAGGAAAAGAAAAGAAAGGAACAAAGTGAATGAATGAGAACTGGATGCCTTCTCTGCTTGGATTGCTTCTCCTTTTATAGGCGAAGGAAGGGAGGAAGCCAGCTAAGAAAACGCGTTGCAAGTTGGAAACTTTCGGTGCATGTGATTTCCAGCTGTTCCAGTTGTCTCCAATTTGCGTATTTTTGTTGTTTCCAATAATTCGGCGCATGATTTCACTGATGAATCGATTCCTCCAGTTGATTTTTGCCTTCAAAACAGCGTGTGAATCGATTCCTAAAGGTGGGAATCGATTCCCAGCATGATGAATCGATTCCTGAACTTCATGAATCGATTCCCAGCCTGATGAATCGATTCCTGGCCTTCATGAATCGATTCCCAGCCTTCCAAACATCAATGAATCGATTCCTATAAGGGGGGAATCGATTCCCAGCCCTATGAATCGATTCCCAACAGCCTTGAATCGATTCCTAGCCTATGTTTCACATGGGAATCGATTCCTGTAAGGGTGAATCGATTCCTACCCTTTCCTGGAAGTGTTTTCTTGCATTTTTGAGGCGTTTTGGACAGTATACCTCATGCTTCTTGATTGTTTTCATCTTTTGACACTTTGATCATCTTTTTGGGTTCTTGAATCCATTTTCCATTTATATTCATTCATTTTTAAAATGGATCATCAATAATTCTAAATCTATTAATTTCTGCAAAATAAAAGTACCCGAGTAGAATACAGTGGAAAGAAAGCAAAAATCACAATAAATAAAAGAAATACAGTGCATAATGATTAAAATCCTAAGTAAACTAAATCTAATTTATTGTGTTATAAAACACTTATCAGTCCACGATAACCCAAATAGCATCATGACCACTCCGAGTCCTTGGTAATCCCATTACGAAATCCATAGCTATAGCATCCCACTTCCACATGGGAATTTCCAAAGGTTGTAAACCACCGGTCAGTTTTTGATGCTCAATCTTTGCTATTTGACAAATTATGCAATGGGCCACAAAGTTGACTACATCCTTCTTCATTCCGGGCCACCAGAAATGCAACTTCAAATCATGATACATCTTAGTAGTACCCGGATGAATACTTAGCATGCTTTTATGTGCCTCATTAAGCACCGATCGTCGTAAATCTTCCGAGTCAGGTACATAAATCTGACCTTTCACTTGGTAAATACCGTCTGAGCCCTCAGTTAGAAATAAATCTTTACCTTTAGCCTGAGTTTCTTTTATCTCAGCTAAATAAGAATCGGTCATTTGCTGTACATAAACAATCTTCAAAAATTCATTAGCTATCTTTAATGTACCGAGAGTCACTTTCCGAGACGAAGACACATCTACTTGCAAGTTCATGTCTCAGAATTGTTCAAGTAACTCCATCTTTTTAACCATCATTGTCGCCATGTGAATGGACTTCCGACTCAAGGCGTCGGCTACAACATTGGCCTTTCCTGGGTGGTATTTCAAGTCGAAGTCATAATCTTTCAAGAATTCAATCCACCTCCTCTGCCTCATATTCAATTCCTTTTGATCAAACAAATATTTCAGACTCTTGTGGTCACTATACACTTCAAACTTAGAGCCATAAAGATAGTGCCTCCAAATTTTCAGTGCAAAGACCACTGCTGCCAATTCCAGATCATGGGTCGGGTAGTTTTGCTCGTGTGGTCGTAATTGTCGTGAAGCGTAAGCAATCACTCGGCCATTCTGCATCAGCACACATCCTAGGCCGAGTCCGGATGCATCACAGAAAACTACAAAGCTTTCCTGCAAATTTGACAAAGCCAATACAAGAGTAGAAGTCAATCGGATTTTCAATTCTTGAAAACTCTACTCGCACTCGGAGGACCACACAAAAGGGACATCTTTCCGGGTTAGCTTGGTCAATGGCAAAGCAATTTTGGAGAACCCCTCAATGAATCTCTGATAGTAACCGGCTAAACCCAGAAAACTTCTGACCTCAGTAACCGACTTAGGCCTCTCCCAAGTCATCACAGCTTCTACTTTTGAAGGATCTACCGAAACACCTTCTCTGGAAATGACGTGACCCAGGAATTGAATCTTATCCACCCAGAATTCACACTTGGACAATTTGGCAAACAATTTCTTCTCCTTCAATACTTGAAGTACCAATCAGAGATGTTCTTTATGCTCTTCATAAGACTTTGAATAAACTAATATATCATCAATAAATACCACCACAAACCGATCCAAGTAAGAATGAAAAATATTGTTCATATAATTCATGAACACAGCCGGAGCATTTGTCACTCCGAATGGCATTACCACGTATTCATACTGACCATACCGGGTCCTGAATGCCGTTTTAGGAATATCGGTAGCTTTCACTCGGATCTGGTGGTATCCCGACCGTAAGTCAATTTTTGAAAAGACCGACGCACCACGTAGCTGATCAATTAAATCGTCGATCCTAGGCAATGGGTATTTATTTTTGATGGTCAGCTTATTCAATTGGCGGTAATCAATACATAACCGCATGCCACCATCCTTTTTCTTGACGAGTAACACCGGAGCACCCCACGGTGATACACTCGGTCAGATAAATTGTTTTTTGAGCAGCTCATCAACTTGCTTCTTTAGATCAGCCAGCTCAATCGGGAATATTCTATAAGGAGCTCTAGAGACTGGCTCGGCTCCAGGGATTAAATCAATAGAGACTCAATCTCTCTATCGGGAGGAACACCAGGTACATCCTCCAGGAATAACTCAGGAAAATCACAAACAATAGGGATATCTCAGATTCGAGACTCACTCTTCCCATCAACCATACAAAATAGCATAAGCAGTTGAGATATACCTTTGATTTCATATTCATCGGCTTTTTGTTTAGGAAAAATTACTTGCCGATTCCGACAGTCAACCAGGACTTTATTGGCTGATAGCCAATCCATACCGAGAACGATGTCAAGACCTCTCAAAGGTAGACATATTAAATTAGCAGTAAAATCCCTATCATCGAGAGTGAAAGATACGTTCTCACACATCATGGAAGTCCACAATTTAACACCAGTCAGATTAGACACATTTAATGGCCGATTCATAGTAACAACAGGCAATCTCATTCGCATGACACAATCATTAGAAATAAACAAGTTGCACCCGAGTCAAACACCACGTCAAGAGTAGTATTCCCAAGTAAGCACTTACTTTGAACCAAGTCGTTGGCTTGAACAGCTTCCTTAACAGTGGTAGCATACACTCGGCCTGCTGCCGGTGAACTAGAACTCCCAGCCCGATCGTTCCTCGGCATCACAAAATTGTTTCCACGTTCCCCATTGCCTCTTCCTCCTCTGTTACCGTTTCCACAGCCTCGTCCTCTGAAGCCTCCACGGTTTACACTGGCATGTGATTCAGTCGGTTGGAGAAAAAGACAGTTAGGACGGACATGTTCTTTCTCGTTGCAATGGTAGCAAATAACGTCCTCATCTTTGCTACAATTCTTATCATAGTGATTGCCCCCACATCTAAAGCATTTGATGTCTCTCGGTTTATTCACTAGTCAGCCACCAGCATTCCCTCGACCTCTGGATTTAGAGGAACATTCTCCTCTAACAGACTTCCCTTGCTTCTTAAAGCTAATTGGCGGTAACCTTGAAGAACTGTCTGACTTACTGCTCGAGACGGTTGAAGCTTTATCGTCCTCATCATATATTCTGCATTTATTAACAAGGATCGGAAAGCTTCTAATCTCCTAGTGTCGGAAAGCTTTCTTAATCTTTGGGTTCAAACCACTCTCAAATTTGATACACTTTGAACCTTCTATACCCGGCATCTGGAAAGGAGGATAGAACAGGCACAGCTCCTCAAATTTTGCTGCATATTCTTCAATGCTCATATTGCCCTGTCGGAGTTCCATGAATTATAACTCCTTCTGACTCCTAACAGTATTTGGGAAATACTTTTCAAGGAAGCATTCCTTGAAATTCTCCCAATTCAGTTCGGTCCCCATGGTAACCAATCAACCTTTTGCCATTCTCCACCAGTTTTCAGCTTCTTTTCGAAGCATGAAAACAGCATACTCCACCTTTTATGCTTCAGAGCACTGCAAACTGCCAAAGATCTGTTCAAGGTTCTGGATCCATGCATAAGCTTGATCAGGCTGAAATCCTCCATGGAATTCAGTCGATTTTCTTTTCAAGAAACAATCAATGCTTTGATTGTCACTCAGCTGGGGCTGATTCTGCCTTTCTAGAATATCAGCCACACGCTGAAAGGCAGCAGCCATTGCGTCCATACCATGAGGGTCCATTCTTATCCTGAAATAATCATCATACTTTAGTACCACTCATGGATATGAAAGCAATTTATTTATAGTTGATTTCCTTAACTACATTACACAACAACAACAGTGATATGACTTCACTCAATCATAGCATTTAGTAGCTTAACCTTGGCCTTGGACTTTTCAAGTCTGCTCTGATACCAAAATATAATATCCTTAATTTTTAAAAATAATTTCCAATAAATCAAATAAATTTTTCACAAATAATTTAAATTTCCTAAACAGGAATCGGATTCAGCATTAAAATACTGGTTATACATCAATCCGACCGACCCATTTGAAATACAAATAAATACAAATAAACTTTTCAAAAATAATTCCAAGATTAAAATGAAATCTGAATTAAATAAGATTATTATCACTTTACAAAAGCCGACCGGCCACTTTATAATACAAATAAAATACATCACTCGGTAATCACAAGAGCCGGCCAAGGCTTCTACCCAAATAACTATATACACTATGTATTATGCATACTGCTAATACATAATGCTCCAGTCAGTCGAGTGACTTCAAGTGCCATCACTGTGTCCTCTATCCACTATAAAAATAATAAGTAGGGGGTGAGCATAAACATATCAAATAATAGTTATTGAATTGGATTAAAAGTCCAATCCATAACTATACAAATAACATATACCGAGTCATATGAAACAACATAATCAGTATGCTACTCTCAACTACATATATATCAATGCACACAGGTTCTCACTCGGATAAATCCATTATTAAGTCTTTTAATTATGTTGTAACACTGGCTCCCCGAGCCATAACTCAGCTCTCAGCTGAACCAGACGTTTTACTGGTACCAAACTGTTTACACCCAATGTGACACCATTACTCTCAATGACAATGGTAAGTGCCACAGGCCAACCGTTTACACCCCTATATGACACCATCACTTTTCAGTGACAACGGTGAGTGCCACGGGCCAAAACCCCGAGCCCCGCTCAAGAGGTTGCCTTGAGTCCCACCCAAGGTCTTTTGTAAAACCACATCATATTTCATATTCAATCATCACACATGCATCTCAAGCTTATACATAGATATCATGAAAAATTCATGAATCATCATCCATATCATCATCATCAATCTCATGTTAATATCAGCAATATGAATGGAAAATATGAAAACATAAAACGTCATATAGTCGAGGTCTGATACAATAATTCATACACATATCACATGTACACAAAATAATACCCTATATCCATTCATAAACTATCTATTTGAGATGTAACACTCCCCCTGCCTGGAATAAAGAATTCTTGCAGCTCTTAAAGCTATATTCCAATTCATAGCTTGTAAATTCCGACTGGAATTTCAGCTTCGTGCCAGTTCAGAGATTTCTTCGTAAAGAGAAGAAATGGAGTTTGATTCCTTCTTCGTTAATGGCTTTTAGCAAGAGTTTGAAGAGAAAGATTGTAGATGATATTTTTCACTTTCCAAAAGTCTTTAATTGATTTAACAGTAGTTGATATTTATATTGTTCATGCAAAAGAGACGTGAACAATAAAAAGATCTCTGCTGTACGTTTCCTCAGATGATGAATAAGGAATAAGCATTTAATGAAAAGGGACAACATATAAGAAAGGGTCCCATACTTAAAAAATATCTTGAAAAGTGAAGCTGCTAGAAAGTAGAAGAATAGATTGACATGTAAAGCTTCAGTAACTAAAATAATCGTTAATTCAGACTCGGTTTTCAGTATATTCCGACTCGGTTTCAGCCTTCTGGTCATATCTTTCCGAGAAGGTTTATCACAGCCTCTGTCCGCTCGGAATTCCTTCATTCGGAGGAAAGGTTCCATCCCATGGAACACCCGGCTTTCTTTCCTTGGAAGTATCCCACACAATAATATCTCACTCAAACATACTCAGGTATATTTATGTCCGAGTCAGTCCTTTACTTACGTCACCCGGAAGTCTTTCTTTAAAAAATCACTCGGAATTTGAAAATAATCCTCTCTTTTAGAAGTCTCTCCACTGGAAGGAATCACTCGGGGTCAAGGACATTTCTGAAGACAAACGCGAGCACGAGTTCTCGTATCTCTGAGTATCGATCCGAGCACCATTTAACGAAGTTCACCACTCGGTAACTCATCACTCAGATATTAAATTTCAAAATCCGTCCTGAGAAGTACTTATTAAATTTCAACGTTTTTCCCCACTCAGGAATACTTCTCTCGAAAACATTTCATTCAGAAACATTTCACTCGGATTTTCCTTATTCAAAAGTGTCTCATTCGGACACCATTTTCTTAACTTGGAAATAATTCGCTTAATGATGTTTCACTCGGAAACATCTTAACTTCTTTTGGAAATGGCTTCCTCGGTCTTACCTCACCTAGTATCGCACCATTTTCACTCGAAATATCATATTTCAAATGGTATTCACTCGGAATTTCATTCAGAATTTCTTCATTAATCATTAATAAATGAATTTTTCAAAAAATTACAAATTTTGGGATGTTACATAATCCACCTCATTAGTGTTTATGCATTCCAGTCAAAAGTGAATTCATAACTTAAGAAACTATCTTGGGAGGATTTGGAATAGTTAGTTAGAAGCATCTCACAGTGTGAGAAAGTTTTCATTGGATGAGATCTTAATGGTCATGTAGGGAAAGAGGTTGAACAGTACGCGGTGACACGTAAGTTATAACATCCTTAATTTTTAAAATAATTTCCAATAAATCAAGTAAATTTTTCGCAAATAATTTAAATTTCCAAACAGGAATCGGATTCAGCATTAAAATTACCGGTTATACATCAATCCGACCGACCCATTTAAAATACAAATAAATACAAATAAACTTTTCACAAATAATTCCAGGATTAAAACGAAATCTGAATTAAATAAGATTATTATCACTTTACAAAATCCGACTGGCCACTTTATAATACAAATAAAATATAACACTTGGTAATCACAAGAGCCGGCCAAGGCTTCTACCCAAATAACTATGTACACTATGTATTGTGCATACTAATACATAATGCTCCAGTCGGTCGAGTGACTTCAAGTGCCATCACTGTGTCTTTTATCCACTGTAAAAATAATAAGTAGGGGGTGAGTATAAACATATCAAATAATAGTTATTGAATTGGATTAAAAGTCCAATCCATAACTATACAAATAACATATACCGAGCCATATGAAACAACATAAACAGTAAGCTATTCTCAACAACATATATATCAATGCACACAGGTACTCATTCGGATAAATCCTTTATTAAATCTTTTAATTATGTTGCAACACTGGCTCCCTGAACCATAACTTAGCTCTCAGCTGAACAGGCCATTTTACTGGTACCAAACCGTTTATACCCTTATGTGACACCATGACTCTCAGTGACAACGGTGAGTGCCACAGGCTAAAACCGTTTACACCCTTATGTGACACCATCACTCTCAGTGACAATGGTGAGTGCCACGGGCTAAAACCCCGAGCCCCGCTCAAGAGGTTGCCTTGAGTCCCACCCAAGGTCTTTTGTGAAAACCAAATCATATTTCATATTCAACCATCACACATGCATCTCATGCATATACATAAATATCATGAAAAATTCATGAATCATCATCCATATTATCATCATCAATTCCATATCATTATCATATCAACATTAACAATATGAATGGAATATATATGAAAACATAAAGCGTCATATAAACAGGGTCTCGATAACAATTATGCACACAACATATATACAACATAATAATATCACCCCACATCCATTCATAAACTATCTATTTAAGATGTACGCTCCCCCTACCTGGAATAAAGAGTTCTTACAGCTCTTAAAGCTATATTCCAATTCACAGCTTGTAAATTCCGACTGGAATTTCAGCTTCGTGCCAGTTCAGATATTTCTTCGTAAAGAGAAGAAATGGAGTTTGATTCCTTCTTCGTTAATGGCTTTTAGCAAGAGTTTGAAGAGAAAGATTGTGGATGATGTTTTTCACTTTTCAAAGTCTTTAATCTTATCCAACAGTAATTGATATTTATATTGTTCATGCAAAAGAGACGTGGCCAATAAAAAGATATCTGCTGTACGTTTTCTTCAGATGATGAATAAGGAATAAGCATTTAATGAAAAGGAACAACACATCATAAAAGGTCCCATTTCAGAAAAATATCAGAAGAAGAATCTGCTGGAAGCTAGCAGAACAGAGTGACGTGGAAAGTATTCATAATTAAAATAATCAATAATTCCAACTCGGTTTCGTTTTGGGCATATCCTTTCTGAGTAAGCCTCTGTCCACTCAGAATTCCTTCATTCGGAGGAAAGGTTCCATCCCATGGAACACTCGGCTTTCTTTCCTCGGAAGCATCCCACACGATAATATCTCATTCAAACATACTCAGGTATATTTATGTCCGAGTCAGTCCTTTACTTACGTCACCTGGAAATCTTCCTTAAAAAATCACTCGGAATTTGAAAATAATCCTCTCTTTCGGAAGTCTATCCACTGGAAGGAATCACTCGGGGTCAAGGACATTTCCGAAGACAAACCCAAGCACGAGTTCTCGTATCTCTTAGTATCGATCCGAGCACCATTTAACAAAGTTCACCACTCAGTAACTCATCACTCAGATATTTTCTTTCCTCGAGAATTGTTTACTCAGAACTATTCATTTAGAGACATACCCACTCGGTATATCCCGTTCGGTCATTCTCTTAAAATCCGTCCTAAGAAGTACTTATTAAATTTCAACGTTTTTCCCACTCAGGAGTACTTCTCTCGGAAACGTTTCATTCAGAAACATTTCACTCAGATTTTCCTTATTCAAAAGTATCTCATTCGGACACCATTTTCTTAACTTGGAAATAATTCGCTTAATGATGTTTCACTCAGAAACATCTTAACTTCTTTTGGAAATGGCTTCCTCGGTCTTACTTCACCCGGTATCGCACCATTTTCACTCGGAATATCATATTTTACTCGGAATTTCATTCAAAATTTCTTTATTAATCCTTAATAAATGAATTTTCAAAAAATTACAAATTTTAGGATGTTACATAAGGGTTTTGGTTTTGGGACCTTTAATGAGGAAGAACAATCAATTCTCAACTTGCTTTAGCATATAATTTCAATATTGTCAACATGTGTTTTAAAAAATGTTAGGAGCATTTATAACACAAATTGGTTACTTTTTAGTAATGAATCCTAATAAAAGACTTTGTTAGGATTGTAAAGTTACTCTTAGGGAACCTATGACTATCTAGCATAGAGTGTTGGTTATGGGTGTGCTTATTAAGGGGTCAAAGCAAAGGTACTGACAAGTATGGAACCCTAGGATTAGGTGGTGATAGCTAAAGGGGGAAACATCAAGTATTCAAGTGTTCAAGAGGGACTTGTTGGGTGAAAGAGTTTGGGAGTTACAAGGAAACACTAATGTCATGTGGGAGAAGACGATTAAGAGTGTTAAGAATGTTGCCAAAACTCTTTTAAGATAATCAAAATATGAATCATGTGGGTGGAATGAGTGTTTAAGAAAAGGTTAGAAACAAAAGACGATGTTTTAAAAACTTACATTTGTGTGAAAATGATGAAAATTGGAGCAAATACAAGAAGGCTAACAATGAGACCAAAAAGGTAATGACTGAATCATGATCTAGAGCTCTTAAAGATTTTTACAAAGAGTTGGGATGAAACAGGGTGAAAGGTGTAATATCCCTAAATTTGTAATTTTTCGAAAATTCATTTATTAAGGATTAATGAAGAAATTCTGAATGAAATTCTGAGTGAAATATGATATTCTGAGTGAAAATGGTGCGATACCGGGTGAAGTAAGACCGAGGAAGCCATTTCCAAAAGAAGTTAAGATGTTTCTAAGTGAAACATCATTAAGCGAATTATTTCCAAGTTAAGAAAATGGTGTCCGAATGAGATACTTTTGAATAAGGAAAATCCAAGTGAAATGTTTCCGAATGATTTGTTTCCGAGAGAAGTACTCCTGAGTGGGAAAAATGTTGAAATTTAATAAGTACTTCTCAGGATGAATTTTGAGAGAATGACCGAACGGGATATACCGAGTGGGTATGTCTCTAAATGAATAGTTCCGAGTAAACAATTCCTGAGGAAAGAAAATATCCGAGTGATGAGTTACCGAGTGGTGAACTTTGTTAAATGGTGCTCGGATCGATACTTAGAGATACGAGAACTCGTGCTCGGGTTTGTCTTCAGAATTGTCCTTGACCCCGAGTGATTCCTTCCAGTATAGAAACTTCCGAAAGAGAGGATTATTTTTAAATTCCGAGTGATTTTTTTAAGGAAGATTTCCGGGTGACGTAACTAAAGGACTGACTCGGACATAAATATACCTGAGTATGTTTGAATGAGATATTATCGTGTGGGATGCTTCCGAGGAAAGAAAGCCGAGTGTTCCATGGGATGGAACCTTTCCTCCGAATGAAGGAATTCTGAGTGGACAGAGGCTTACTCGGAAAGGATGTGCCCAAAACGAAACCGAGTCGGAATTATTGATTATTTTAATTATGAATACTTTCCACGTCACTCTGTTCTGCTAGCTTCCAACAGATTCTTCTTCTGATATTTTTCTAAAATGGGACCCTTTATTATGTGCTGTTCCTTTTCATTAAATGCTTATTCCTTATTCATCATCTGAAGAAAATATACAGCAGATATCTTTTTATTGTTCACGTCTCTTTTGCGTGAACAATATAAATATCAATTACTGTTGGATAAGATTAAAGACTTTGAAAAGTGAAAAACATCATCCATAATCTTTCTCTTCAAACTCTTGCTAAAAGCCATTAACGAAGAAGGAATCAAACTTTATTTCTTTTCTTTACGAAGAAATCTCTGAACTGGCACAAAGCTGAAATTCCAGTCGGAATTTACAAGCTGTGAATTGGAATATAGCTTTAAGAGCTGCAAGAACTCTTTATTCCAGGTAGGGGGAGCGTACATCTCAAATAGATAGTTTATGAATGGATGTGGGATGATATTATTATGTTATATATATGTTGTATACATAATTGTTATTGAGACCCCGTTTATATGACGCTTTATGTTTTCATATATATTCCATTCATATTATTGATGTTGATATAATAATGATATGGAATTGATGATGATAATATGGATGATGATTCATGAATTTTTCATGATATTTATGTATATGCATGAGATGCATGTGTGATGGTTGAATATGAAATATGATGTTGTTTTCACAAAAGACCTTAGGTGGGACTCAAGGCAACTTCTTGAGCGGGGCTCGGGGTTTTAGCCCGTGGCACTCACCATTGTCACTGAGAGTGATGGTGTCACATAAGGGTGTAAACGGTTTTAGCCCGTGGCACTCACCGTTGTCACTGAGAGTGATGGTGTCACATAAGGGTGTAAACGGTTTGGTACCAGTAAAACGGGCGGTTCAGCTGAGAGCTGAGTTATGGCTTGGGGAGCCAGTGTTGCAACACAATTAAAAGACTTAATAATGGATTTATCCGAATAAGTAACAGTGTGCATTGATATATGTAACGCCCCGACCGCTTTTCAGGAATGAATGACTCGCCCCACAGACCAACATGAGACCTTTCCAATGTGCTTAGGTCCTCACTCACACATTTCCTGAGAACTTCCCAGGAGGTCACCCATCCCAGAATTACTCCAAGTTAAGCACGCTTAACTTTGGAGTTCTTAAGTGATAGGCTACCGAAAAGGCTAATGCATTTGTTGATATAGGTAGTACGAATTCATTTCTTTAAGCTATCCTCGACTGTATAGTCCCATACCTATACAGTCTTTGGATCCCTCTCATTCTGGTATGTATTCAGTTCGTTCATGTGTCCCTCCCACTGGAAGCCTGCCAGGAGCTGCTCCTTGTCCGTGCCTATGCACCGGCGATCACTCCCCGCCCTCAACAGTGACCGGGATATCACATCCCCCGCTGGAAGCCTGCCAGGAGCCGCTCCTTGTCCGTGCCAATGCACCGGCGATCACTCCCCGCCCTCAACAGCGCCGGGATGTCACACGCCCACCAGCTTCCGCCTGGTTCGTCCCCGAACCATACCGTACTAGGAGAGGCTAGGCTTTGATACCACTGTAACGCCCCGGCCGCTTTTCAGGAATGAATGACTCGCCCCACAGACCAACATGAGACCTTTCCAATGTGCTTTTGTCCTCACTCACACATTTCCTGAGAACTTCCCAGGAGGTCACCCATCCCAGAATTACTCCAAGTTAAGCACGCTTAACTTTGGAGTTCTTAAGTGATAGGCTACCGAAAAGGCTAATGCATTTGTTGATATAGGTAGTACGAATTCATTTCTTTAAGCTATCCTCGATTGTATAGTCCCATACCTATACAGTCTTTGGATCCCTCTCATTCTGGTATGTATTCAGTTCGTTCATGTGTCCCTCCCACTGGAAGCCTGCCAGGAGCTGCTCCTTGTCCGTGCCTATGCACCGGCGATCACTCCCCGCCCTCAACAGTGACCGGGATATCACATCCCCCGCTGGAAGCCTGCCAGGAGCCGCTCCTTGTCCGTGCCAATGCACCGGCGATCACTCCCCGCCCTCAACAGCGCCGGGATGTCACAATATATATGTTGTTGAGAATAGCTTACTGTTTATGTTGTTTCATATGGCTCGGTATATGTTATTTGTATAGTTATGGATTGGACTTTTAATCCAATTCAATAACTATTATTTGATATGTTTATACTCACCCCCTACTTATTATTTTTACAGTGGATAGAAGACACAGTGATGGCACTTGAAGTCACTCGACCGACTGGAGCATTATGTATTAGTATGCACAATACATAGTGTACATAGTTATTTGTTATTTGGGTAGAAGCATTGGCTGGCTCTTGTGATTACCGAGTGTTATATTTTATTTGTATTATAAAGTGGCCGGTCGGCTTTTGTAAAGTGATAATAATCTTATTTAATTCAGATTTCATTTTAATCTTGGAATTATTTATGAAAAGTTTATTTGTATTTTAAATGGGTTGGTCGGATTGATGTATAACTGGTAATTTTAATGCTGAAGCCGATTCCTGTTTGGAAATTTAAATTATTTGTGAAAAATTTACTTGATTTATTAGAAATTATTTTAAAAATTAAGGATATTATATTTTGGTATCAAAGCAGACTTGAAAAGTCCAAGGCCAAGGTTAAGCTACTAAATGCTATGATTGAGTGAAGTCATATCACTGTTGTCGTTATGTAAAATAGTTGAGGAAATCAGCTATAAATAAAATTGCTTTCATATCCATGAGAGGTACTAAAGTATGATGATTATTTCAGGATAAGAAAATGGACCCTCATTGTATGGATGCCATGGCTGCTGCCTTCCAGCGTGTTGCTGACATCTTAGAAAGGCAGAATCAGCCCCAACCGAGTGACAATCAAAGCATTGATTGTTTCTTGAAAAGAAAACTGACTGAATTCCATGGAGGATTTCAACCTGATCAAGCTTATGCCTGGATCCAGAACCTTGAACGGATCTTTGGCAGTTTACAGTGCTCTGAAGCATATAAGGTGGAGTATGCTGTTTTCATGCTTCGAAAAGAAGCTGAAAACTGGTGGAGAATGGCAAAAGGCCGATTGGTTGCCATGGGGACCGAACTGAATTGGGAGAATTTCAAGGAATGCTTCCTTGAAAAGTATTTCCCAAATACTGTTAGGAGTCAGAAGGAGTTGGAATTCATGGAACTCCGACAGGGCAATATGAGCGTTGAAGAATATGCAGCAAAATTTGAGAAGATGTGCTTGTTCTATCCTCCTTTCCAGATGCCGGGCACAGAAGGTTCAAAATGTATTAAATTCAAAAGTGGTTTGAACCTAAAGATTAAGAAAGCCTTTCGACACCAAGAGATTAGAAGCTTTCCGATCCTTGTTAACAAATGCAGAATATATGAAGAGGACGATAAAGCTTCAACCGACTCGAGCAGTAAGTCAGACAGCTCTTCAAGGTTACCACCGATCAGCTTTAAGAAGCAAGGAAAGTCTGTTAGAGGAGAATCTTCCTCTAAATCCAGAAGTCGATGGAATGCTGGTGGCCGACTAGTGAATAGACCGAGAGACATCAAATGCTTTAGATGTGGGGGCAATCAATATGCTAAGAATTGTAACAAAGATGAGGAAGTTATTTGCTACCATTCCAACGAGAAACGATATGTCCATCCTAACTGTCCTCTTCTCCAACCGACTGAATCACATGCCAGTGTAAATCGTGGAGGCTTCAGAGGACGAGGCCGTGGAAATGGTAACAGAGGAGGAAGAGGCAATGGGGAACGTGGTAATAATTCTGTGATGCCGAGGAACGATCAGGTTGGGAGTTCTAGTTCACCGGTAGCAGGCCGAGTGTATGCTACCACTGTTGAGGAAGCTGCTTAAGCCAACGACTTGGTTCAAAGTAAGTGCTTACTTGGGAATACTACTCTTGACGTGGTGTTTGACTCGGGTGTAACTCACTCGTTTATTTCTAATGATTGTGTCATATGAATGAGATTGCCTGTTGTTACTATGAATTGGCCATTAAATGTGTCTAATCCGACTGGTGCTAAATTATGGACTTTCATGATGTGTGAGAACGTATCCTTCATTCTCGGTGATAAGGATTTTATTGCTGATTTAATATGTCTACCTTTGAGAGGTCTTGACATTGTTCTCGGTATGGATTGGCTATCAGCCAATAAAGTCCTGGTTGACTGTCGGAATCCGCAAGTGATTTTTCCTAAACAAAAAACCGATGAATATGAAATCCAAGGTATATCTTAATTGCTTATGCTATTTTGTATGGTTGATGGGAAGAGTGAGTCTTGAATCTGAGATATTCCTATTGTTTGTGATTTTCCCGAGTTATTCCCGGAGGATGTACCTGGTGTTCCTCCCGATAGAGAGATTGAGTTCTCTATTGATTTAATCCCTGGAGCCGAGCCAGTCTCTAGAGCTCCTTATAGAATGTACCTAATTGAGCTGGCTGAGCTAAAGAAGCAAGTTGATAAGCTGCTCGAAAAACAATTTATCCGATCGAGTGTATCACCGTGGGGTACTCCGGTGTTACTCGTCAAGAAAAAGGATGTTGGCATGCGGTTATGTATTGATTACCGTCAATTGAATAAGCTGACCATCAAAAATAAATACCCATTGCCTAGGATCGACGATTTAATTGACCAGCTACGTGGTGCGTCAATCTTTTCAAAAATTAACTTACGGTCGGGATACCACCAGATCCGAGTGAAAGCTACCGATATTCCTAAAACGGCATTCAGGACCCGATATGGTCACTATGAATACGTGGTAATGCCGTTCGAAGTGACAAATGCTCCGGCTGTGTTCATGAATTATATGAACAACATTTTTCATTCCTACTTGGATCGGTTTATGGTGGTATTTATTGATGATATATTAGTTTATTCAAAGTGTTATGAAGAGCATGAAGAGCATCTCCGATTGGTACTCCAAGTGTTGAAGGAGAAGAAATTGTTTACCAAATTGTCTAAGTGTGAATTCTGGGTGGATAGGATTCAATTCCTGGGTCACGTCATTTCCAGAGAAGGTGTCTCGGTAGATCCCTCAAAAGTCGAAGCTGTGATGACTTGGGAGAGACCTAAGTCGGTTACCGAGGTTAGAAGTTTTCTGGGTTTAGCCGGTTATTATCGGAGATTCATTGAGGGATTCTCCAAAATTACCTTGCCTTTAACCAAGCTAACCCGGAAAGATGTCTGTGAACACCTATTTCGGTCCGGTTAATTTTCACTAAAATGAGGTATTTTTGGTCACTTTACTAGGCTTTGATTGATATCCATAAATGAAAAGAATTCCAAAAAACAAAACTGACTCGGAAATAATCATTTCCGAGTGAAAGGACTCAGAATGATCATTTCCGAGTGGAAGGTTCTTTGTCAAAGCCATTCCGAGTGGAAGGTTCTCTGTTGGAGAATCAATGCTGGAAAGGATTGCTGATTGAAGTGAGTCCGAGTGGGAGCTTTCTGATTGCAACTAATCCAAGGGTTAAATGTTGATTGAAACCCTTCCGATTGAAGTACCTCCGAGTGAAAAGAAAGTCAACTACTGAGTGAATGAATCAAAGGACAGATGACGAGTGAAGCCACTCAGATTGGAAAAGAAGGACAATTCCGAGTGAAAATTGCCAAAATCTCAAGTTTTGAGTGAGGAGAAAGTTGTTTCCGGGTGAAAATGTCCAAGATTCCATTTTCTGACTGGAAAGCAAGGCTGAATCCGAGTGGGTTGAAGTTTATTTCCAAACCGGTTGACAACATTCTGAGTGAATCAATGTGATTCAATCCGAGTGATGAGTTTCCGGGCAAAACTTACTTCACGACTGAATCAATGTGAAGTTAAAGAAAGAATAGTTCTGATCTGCCAGCAACCGAACGAAATATTTTTGACATGCCGAGTGAAGCTTCAAGCAGAAGGATTGCCGAGCAAGATTCTCCGAGTGCTGATTGAAACATTCGAATGAAGGACATGAACCAATGCCGAGTGAGCCATTTATCCATCCTCACCGAATCGTCTTTCAAGTCAAAGCCGACTGAATCCTACAAAAATACCGAGTCATCCTTCAAGTCAGAGCCGATTGAACCATTTTCAAAAATTACTGAGCCATACTTAAACCAATTCCGAATCATCCTTTCACCATTTCCGAGCCCCTTTCCAAACATTCCCGAGCCATTCTTTTGGCCATTGCCGAGCCATTTTCACCCAATTCCGAGTCGTCCTTTTACCCACTACCGAGCCATTATTGTTACCCAATCCCGAGCCATCCTTCTCACCCATTTTTCAGTCGGTTCCGAGCTATTCTTCACTCGGTTCCAATTGAATATTTCAACCAGAGTTGTTTTGCTCGCCCAGCTCCTCACAACAGCCTCGTACCGACAGGATTTCACTCGGTCTTTGCACAAAAGGGACCTTTTCCACTTGGATTCAGGAGGCAAAGTGAAGACCAACCCCTTTTCCACTCGGATTCAGGAGGCAAAGTTAAGACCGACCCCTTTTCCACTCGGATTCAGGAGGAAAAGTGAAGACCGACCCTTTTTTCCACTCGAATTTCCACCATGCTGACTTGGATTTCCACTATCCAAGTGGATCCTTGAATTATGAGAGGCGGCTCACTACCAGACGAAGGAAGAAAATGGTAAAGAATTGCCACCAGCCCCCTTTGTCAAAATCCAGGCTGTTTCCAACACACAGTCCAAGTTGATTTGCAAATTTCAAGGGGCGGCTGGTAACAAGACAAAGAGGAAATAATAAAAATCCTTACCAATTGCTAGCCAGGCTGTCTTGGGTCTATTCAGGCAATCAACATGCTCCTAAAATGTTCTATAAATGCTTCAAACGAAGGAGGAGAAAGGGATCCTGGAAGCATTTATTCTAGAGAGAAGAGGAAGAACCTTCAAAAGAAACATTGTCCTCCCCCTCTTCACTCGGTCCAGCTTCTCAAACCCTCTCAAAACCGACCTTCCACTCTCTAACCGTCCTCATCCACACCATCATACGACCTCTCCTTTCTCCTGCACCCACCAACACCGTCCTCTCTCTTTCTCCAACTGTCCTCTCCACAACATCATCCGACCTCCTTCAAATCCTATCCGACCTCAACCTTCCCTCACCAAACTGACCCCTCTCCACCTCACCGCACCATCCCTCTCACTGTCTGTCCCCCTCTCACTGTCCCATCCTTTCCTCTTCACACCTCCCCCCTTCTTCTCTCTCCACCTCACTGTACCCACCATCCATCTCTTCCTCTCTTCACTGTCCCTCACTCCTCACAGCCCCCTCCAACACCGTCCCCTTTTCTCCTTCCTCCTGCACCCACCAACACCGTCCTCACTCACTCCTCCTAAACGCTGTCCTCCTCTCTCTTTTCTCCACTCCGTCCTCCTTCCAACCGTACAGCCCCTCTTTTCTCCACACCGTCCCTCAAACCTCTCAAACACCGTCCCAGCACCTTTCCTATCTGTTCTCTTCCAAAACCGACCTGCTCCCCAATACCGTCCTTCTCCTCACCAAAACCGACCTGCTCCTCAACTTTCCACCACCGACCCTTCCTAAACCACAACGCTGTCCAGCTCCTCCTTAAATCCCCAACATCGTCCAGCCCCCTTAAATCCACACCATACCGTTCAGTTCTCTTTCTCTCATCACACTGTCCAGTTCCTCTCTTGTTACACTGGTCCCTATCTGACCCTCATTTTTTTATGCTTGTATTATTTATTTCTTTTCTTGTTAAAATTAATTGTTGTTCGATGGAATTGTTTCCTTCTCAATAAGTAATTAATTTTCGTTGATCGGATTATTCCCTCATCAAAAATCTGTTTCTTCATTATTAGTGCTTGTTATTATTTATTTTTCTACCAAAATTAATTAACTGTTAATTAATGAATCCATTTCCTTTTAATTGTTAATTAATTTTTGAATTAATCCCCACCAATTCATATTAAATATTAACAAGAATGAGTGCTTCACACATTTCATTTATTTTCTAAAAAAGGCGGAGCGAGATTAATCTGGACGAGACATCCTGTTAATCTCATTTATTTTCTTAAAAAAGGGGTTGAGCGAGTTTAATTTGGACGAGACGTCCTGTTAATCTCATGTAAATATTTCATGTTTATTTCTGTTTATTTGTGTATATTTTCATCGTCTCGTATATTTTCTTTTCTTGAAGAAGTTAAAATAATTATTGGGTTAATTATAATGCGCGCTATCATATTGAGGTAACCATTTTTATAACGGACAGTTGTGAGGTGCTAATACCTTCCTCACCTGTAATTAGACTCCAGAACATGGAATTTCATTTTTATAACCAGTGCTTTAACGAAAGGTTTTCCCGATATTTTATCCTAAAAAATATTGGTGGCGACTCCCTGTTTTTCTTTTCTTTTCGAACCAAAAACAAATTATTTTGAGGGTCGGCCGTGCCGCCGCGATCCTGGTCGCGAAAGATGGCGACTCCACTGGGGACTTAGAGAGTCAAGCTAGTCAATTTGATAGCGCATGTTTTAATTAGCATATTAATTATTTAACTTCTTCCTTTATTTTATTTTCTGTCAATATTTGTATATGGTTTCTGTTGTATTTGTATTTTATCATTTATGTTCTGTTAATGTCTGTGTGATTATTGAACCCTAGGTTAGACGACTTTGTATATTTGTTCTGTGTTTGTTCTTTGTGTAGAATGGGGTAAGGTAAAAGGTATTGAATGCCTTTCCACACACTACACTCACAATTACTTGCACACACTTATGAGTGGCACCCTATACCCGGGCCCCAAAGTGAAGCTTAAGTTAGGAGAGGTTGGTAACGGAATCGTATGGGATGTACTTCCTATCCGGTGTTCGTGAGAACCTCAACCAGAGTTCGACCTCTTATGATATACGCACCTAGTGGATTCTTCACTATTTGCGTCCCTGTCATGGGTAGGATCTTGGCTCTGGTGACCTTCTAGATGTCTAGTGGAAGCCACCCGGTGTGGAGAATCACTTTTAGACAAGCCATAGGGCCTAGAAAAAAAAACTTTCAACAAAACCCAACCTAGGCCACAAAAGGGCAAACTTTACTTATACCTTTTCTCATTCTCACTTTTCTTTTGATCCAAATTAGAGGACCACTTGCCTGTTTAGTGGATTACCTTTTCAAAAAGGTGACCTACTTTTAACTAGTGATCCTTTAATGGGCAAGTGGTCCTTTCCTTTTATATTTGCTTAAGTCTTTGGGCTTTGAGTTACGGACTTTTCGAATCATAAAAAAAAACAAAAACAAAACAAAAAATAATATACAAAACAAAATCAATTCTTTTTGTATTGACGATGATCAGAAAATCCATAGCTCACATGACCTTTGCTTTGGCACAAGTTTTGTCAAATTGTAACCCCTGAATACAAAAATGTTTTCAAGAAAGTTACAGGGGGAGTATCAATTTGCAAAACACGTCAATTCCTGATAGCTCTTCCTCTATATTCTCGTCGGAAGTTATTTAGAGCTTAACGAATACCCTTTGAGTAGACATAGAATTTGACATAGGATTGAAATTATAAGGTGAGAGCCATGGTTACGTGAGTCAGAGACGTTTGAGCTCAAGGCTCTCACCTTGGAATGAAGGATTCTTTTGTCTTCACAATTATCCCATGTTAATTTCCATGTTTACCATACCTAGTACTTTTGAACGATAAGTTCTAAGGAATGGTCAAAGGATACTCGCCGAATCCTGTAATTGCTTCCCACGACGTTCTCCTTCCTTTTGTTTCCACCTGACACTTTTTGTTTTTTTTCAAAGACACTGAAAGGTGCCCTTACTAGACTTTCAAAGGAGACTCATGGCTGAAAGAGAGCAAGAAATTGAAAACCTCAGGAGTGAAGTTAACCAGCTAAAGAAGCAAGTGGCAGAGATTACCAGACTTTTAGAAAAGAAGATCATAGAGGAAGAACCCTCTACGGGTATCAAGAATGATCAACATTTACCAATCACCCCTCTCCATCCTCCTGAACTGACAAAAATGCAAATTCCCTCTTCCATGACACCTTCCATCGCTATCAACAGGACAGACCCCATCATTGACCCTCAACCAACCTATGGCATGTCTTATGCACCACAACACTTCATGGGCCCAGACAACAACCTGTTTTATGCGGTATCCTCAGAATACTCTCCCCCGTTCCATAACCAACAAGAGGATTATGGTTTACAAATAGTGGACCCTCATATTTCACAATCCTCCCAGTCGCCTGAGGCACCTATCACAAGAATGTCTGTGTAACATCCCAGTTTTTAGAAAACGTTTTACCTTTGTAAATTTTGAATTATGGAGAGTTGTAAGTAAGAATAAGTCAATATATACCCTGTTGATGGTCTGTGGTATCTCAGAATGTAATTTTTGTGCATAATAATGGAATTTATATGGATTATTAGTGAAATTATGCAAAAACCGAGTGAAAAGGACTCTGTTCTGAGTAACAGAGAGGAATTCCGAGTGAAGAAATGAAATTCCGAGTGAAGGAATGAAATTCTGAGTGTAACGTTACATTTTCCGAGTAAAACATAACTGAGAGGGCTACCACCGAGTGGAGTTCTGACCTGAGAGGCAATTCTGAGTGAAGTGTGTTCAAGAGAACCACTTTTGGGTGAAATTCCGAGTCAAAACACCCTAGAAAGGCTCGTTTCCGAGTCAAACATTGCCAAATGCTTCCTTTTCTGAAGAAAACTCCTCTGATTGAAGTAATCCGAGTGAAAGAATGCATATATACTTATGTTTATGTTGATTTGATGCTTCCTACCGACTGGAATGTGTTGTGGAATCAATTAGGAAGGATTCCGAATGGTTTCGTATGTGTTTGCTTAGGAAACCGAGTGGAAAATGGTAGAGGGAGCCCATTCCAAGAGAAATGTAAGAGGTTGAACCATTTCCGAGTGAGATATACTCTACTGGACCAAAATCGAGTGAGACTCGTATGTGTAGGTCTTGTTCCGAGAGGTAATGGCTTAAATAAGCCTTAATTTGGAAAGATAGTTGAAGAAGTTGGTCTAAACCGAGTGAACCAAGTGAATGAAGACTCGGATTTCCGAGTAAAAACTCTGAGAAAGAGAGAACTCGGTCTGGACAGATATTACCGAGTGAGAAACCGAGTACCTGAGTCGGTTTCAAAGGAATTTCGAGCGAGGACTTGAAGACTCGCTCAAGCGAGCCTTGTATTTGTTGACTCGGAAGAAGAATTCTAGTCGGTATAGTGATTAACTGAGTGGAAGTTTCACTCGGTATTCAGTGTCAGTTGTACGTATTGACTTCAATTTTGTCTTTTAATGATTATTTTAATTCAATCATGCGCATTATAGCTAGTGGGCGGCCAAAAATGGGCATTGACTCAGCATATCTCCTTATTTAAATCTCCATTGCCACTCCATTAACACTCCACTAGCAGCCCACTCACAAAAGCTATTCCCCATTTAGTTTTCCACTTAGCAGCCCACTCCTTATTTAAACCAACGCAAGGACTCCTAGAGAACACACACACGAAACACACCTCCATCATTCTTCTTCCTACAAGTTACTTTCTCTCTCTTTTCTCTTCTGTTTCACTCAGAATTCATGTAGGACAGTGAAAGGGAACCTCTTCTTCTCCTCCAGGAGCTCCATAAAGGTAAGGGGGTATATTCTTGGGTGCTCTGTGGGAAAACCGAGTGAAGGAAAGGGTTAAGGAACTTGTTCCTCACCTTTCCAGGACAGATTCAGTGTTGTATGTATTAAATGCGTTAATTGTTACTATTTGTATATATGTATATATTTGTTACTAAGTGCATATACTCTGTTGAATTGTGAAAAGATATGAACTGTGTTGGACTGAAAATACTAAGAATCATGGGTACCTGTGTGATTTCCAGTGATGAATTATGAATGGAAGATGGAATTAATAATAACAAGCTCTGCTTCTACTAATCTGACTGGTGTTACATCTGTAACAACTCGGATTTGCTTAATTTCAATCGGATTCAACCTTAAATGAATGTATTTCATTCTGATAGAATAAATTTTCACTCGGTAAACAACCTTATTGCACTCGGATAACTTTTCCTAGTTTACTTTCACACGGTCAGCATCTTCCCAGTTGATTTCACTCGGAAAACATCATATTTCACTCAGAAAATAGTTAGTTTTACCCAGACAACACTTTTCAGTGATTTCACTCGGAAAACAATTTATTTTACTCAGCAAACAGTTATTTTTACTAAAAGAACTCCTTTCAGTTTGATGTAACTCGCTATATAAAGTTAATTCACCCAGAAGACCTTTCCCAACCTGATTCCACTCGGAATCAGGATTATCTTACTCGGATTTATTTTACTCGCATGTGTCTTATTCAGACAGAACCCTTTTCAACTAATTTCACTCGGTAAACTCATGTTTCACTCGAAACTTATCTTATTTTTACTCAGGAAACTCTTTTCATACTGATTCCACTCGGAATCATACTTGATTTCACTCAGAAACTCATTTTTACTCAGAATTATAGTAATTTCACTCAGAAAACTCTTCCTCAAACATATTTCACTCGGAACTTATATTGAATTCACTCAGAAAACTCCTTTGAGACTGATGTCACTCGGAATCGTATTTTATTACACTCAGAAATTCATTTATACTCGGTTTCACCAACGTTTTCACTCATGAAACTCTTTCTTACTGATTCCATTTGGAAATTATATTTTAAGTCACTCAGAAATTTATTTCACTCAGTTTCTGTTTCACTCGGAAAACATATTAATTTCATTTAGTAAACTCTGCTCAGTTTTATTTTACTCGGATTCATAGTTAATTCATGCGGAAAACTCATTTTCACTCGAAATCAAACCTGTTTCAGTCGGAAAACAGCCTTCCAGTTCATTTTCACTCGGACCCAAACTTGTTTCAGTCAGAAAACAGTTTTCCAGTGTAATTTCACTCAGATTTTTAGCCAGATCGTTTGGAAAACCCTTCTCAGTATGATTCCACTCGGAATCATACTTATTTCACTCGGATTTACCCTTGTTTCACTCAGAAAACTTTGTTTTTAGTGTTTTTCGCTTGGATTTTCATTTAGAAGCTATTCTTAAACATTTTTTTTACTATTGGGAAGTTATAATTATTATTATCATTCTTATTCTATTATTATTATTATTCTAATTATTATCAATCTTAATATTGTTATTATTATTATTAGTTTTATTATTATTAACATTGTTAACGTCTTAATTATGAGTATTTACATAAAGAATATATTATTTTACTCTTTATGGAAAATATAATTTTAACCAAGATATAATAGATATATTTCTAAAATAATAAACGGATATCTTACAATGTTTAAATAATTGATAGAATTCAAAGAACTTGGGAATGATATGATGAGACTGGAAACACATAAGATACCCAAGGAATCAATTGATAAAATAAATGTATTTCGCATCATGAAAATATTTTTGAAGAAGAAAAACCTCTAGAGCATACACTTGGTACAGTGGAGGACACTCACGTTCGATCTCCATGAAGAATCTTGGGAGTACAACTGGAACGACAACCCAATGACATCAGAGTCGCGCGTGATAGCCGGGTGAGACGATGCAATTCTAGTGTACTTTGACTAAATGACGGAGTGTAACTATGATCGTAGGGATCCAAGTTCCAAAAATATTTAAATCAATGATGAGAACCAATGAGTTCATTTGTACCATATGGAACTTGGGCGGACCCTGATCGCTCTAGATGATTGGAATGGTGATATTCCAAAGAATGAGAAGAAGATGAAACGATTTATTGGGCCTACATGCATCATGAGACTTAACCATAGATAAATCATAATAAATCCAAACTCATGCATTTCATTACAGCATATTTGATTGTTATATTTATGAATATGTTAATTATATGATTTATATGATATTATATGTTAACTGGATTATGTCCGCACCGGATTAACCAATCAGGGTCTTGGGTTATACTCACCCTTACTGTTGACAATTTTCAGAGGAATTAGGAAATCAAGAACCTGAGTATGAAGAACAGCAATATGCTGAACCAAATGAGAACGCTCCTTAAATAGAATATAAGTAGCTGAATATTGACGGATGACTGTATAATATTTAAGGGTGCCTGCGTGCCCCATTCTGTTAAGAGTACAATTACTTGCAGTTTGTGAATGACTATGTGATCTATATAATATTGCTTCCACTGATATGCCATTATTTTATAAAAAAAATATTTATTTTTTTCTAAAAACTGTTAACACTCTCAGTTAAATAGGATGAACCTACAAAAGGATTTGTCTTATCTAACCGAGGGTGTTACAAAGGTGGTATCAAAGCATAGTCGATTCATCAAGCTTGGGGAGTGGACCATTAGGTTTCCACGTACTCTGATAGAAATATTGAACAGTCCATAACACCCCTAAGACTAGAATTCCTATGTGGAATACTCCAAATAACATACATTTAAATATTTTGTTGATATTCTTTCAGCAAAATTCCAATGGCACGCCAAAATAACGATCACGTGATGGAGGATCTTCTTACCAGAATTATGGAGGTAATAGAATACCAAGAGTTACCTCATTCTTCTACTAGGCAAAACCAAGGATTAGCTGACTTCCAGAGGAATAATCCTACTCAATTCAAAGGAGGCTTTGATCCAGAAGGAGCACAATTATGGATAGAACACCTTGAAAAGATTTTTACCGCTATGCGATGCTCTGACGAAGACAGGGTAACTTTTGCCGTCTTCATGCTGGTTGCGGAAGCAGAACACTGGTGGACTCATGCCAGAATCAGATTAACAGCTGAGGGACACTTCCTCACTTGGGGACGATTCAGGAAAGAGTTTCTCGCCAAATACTTCCCCGAAGATATAAGGAGGCAAAAAGAGCATGAATTCTTTAATCTGAAACAAGGCAATATGACTGTTGGGGAGTACGCTGCTAAGTTTGATGAGCTGGCAAAATGTTGTCCCTACTATACCCATATGGGAGAAGCGTCAAGATGCGTAAAGTTTGAAGCAGGATTACGGCAAGAAATTCGCCAAGTTATATGTTGTCAACAAATTACACAATTCACTACTTTGGTTGACCGATGCCGCATCTTTGAAAATACCTCTAATCTTCGATGACCTGGAGCGTCTAATCATGGGCCAGAACGACGTATGCCAGATCGACAGCAAAGAAGGGATTTTCGAGCAGATCGGCCATATTTCTGACCTTTCAACTCAACCAACCGAATTCCTCCTAGAGGTCAGGAGAACCAAAGCGGTAAAAACTGCACAATTTATGGACAGATTGGACATCGTGATGCTGACTGTTGGTACAAAAATAAAAATAACCAACAACAAGTAACTCAAGGACAGGCAGTACGACCAATAAGTCAAGGAAGTGGAGGATCTACTGCAAATACCTCTACCAACAATGTCCCAAGGATGTAAAATATTCACCGCGGCAACAATTTCAATCAGAACAATAATCCTAGAAGGCCCGGAAATAACTCTACTGGAAGACCAGGAGGAAATGCTAGAGTTTTTACCATGAATGGTGCGGAAGTATCACAAGAGAACGATCTTGTGCAAGGTACATGCTTTATAGGAAGTACTCTATTAAATGTATTATATGATTCTGGAGCCACTCATTCTTTCATATCTGAGAATTGTGTAAAACATTTAAAGCTTCCTACAACCTCTCTGCCTAATAAGATGATTGTCACGACTGTTGCAAATAAACCCATTTGCCCTTCCTGCATGTGTTTGAAATGTCCTCTCAACATCGAAGGGAAAGCTTATCAAGTAGATCTGATATGTTTGCCTTTGATTGATCTAGATATTGTTCTAGGAATGAATTGGCTTGCTGTCAACTATATTCTGATTAATTGTCATAATAGATCCATCACTCTCGGGTCTACTACATCTCATTGTGATCAAAACACTGATCTTTGTCCTATTAGCTCAGAAAAGGTAATTCCAGTAAAGGAAGTCCAACTATACATGATCCTTACTGAATCTGAAAGTAAGGCCACTCCTCAAATTGACCAGATTCCTGTTGTTCAGGAATTTCTAGAAGTTTTTCCTGATGATATACTAGAGCTACCACCAGAGCGGGAAATTGAGTTCAGTATTGACATTATACCAGGTGCAGGACCAATCTCTATTGCTCCTTACCGAATGTCACCCAAGGAACTCAGTGAACTTAAAGAACAAATAGAAGAACTTTTAGAGAAAGGAATGATTAGACCCAAAGTCTCACCTTGGGGAGCACCAGTTCTTCTAGTCAAAAAGAAGGATGGTAGTATACGGTTATGTGTTGATTATCGTCAGTTGAATAAAGCTATGATCAAGAACCGATATCCTCTCCCAAGAATTGATGATTTGATGGACCAATTACGAGGAGCCACTATCTTCTCAAAACTTGATCTGCGATCAGGCTATCATCAAATCAGAGTGAAGAAAGATGATGTACCCAAAACAGCATTCAGAACACGATATGGGCACTATGAGTATCTTGTTATGCCCTTTGGAGTTACAAATGCACCTACAGTCTTTATGGGATACATGAATCGAATCTTCCATGAGTACTTGGACAAATTCGTGGTTGTATTCATTGACGATATTCTCGTCTACTCCAAGAGCCATGAGGAACACGAGGAGCATCTCCGAATTGTTCTAAATACTTTGCGTGTAAGGCAATTGCACGCCAAGTTTTCAAAATGTGAATTCTGGTTGACAGAAGTGAAATTTTTAGGACATCTCATCTCTAAGGAAGGAATTGTTGTAGATCCTACAAAGGTAGAAGCTGTACTAAATTGGGAACAACCCAAGAATGTGACGGAAATCCGTAGTTTCCTTGGACTGGCTGGATATTATCGTCGATTCATCGAGAATTTCTCTCGAATTGCAGCACCTTTAACTAGGCTGACTCGTAAAGATCAACCATTTGAATGGACTGACAAATGCGAAAGCAGTTTTACGGAGTTACGCCAACGACTCACTAGTGCACCTGTCTTGATTTTGCCAGATCCTGCCAAGCCATATGAAGTGTATTGTGATGCGTCAAGACAAGGACTAGGATGTGTCCTAATGCAAGAAAGAAAGGTTGTTGCTTATGCTTCAAGACAGCTAAGAACACATGAAGTTAATTATACCACACATGACTTAGAATTAGCTACAGTTGTGTTTGCCTTGAAAATCTGGAGACACTACTTGTATGGTACATACTTTGAAGTCTTCAGTGATCATAAAAGTTTGAAGTATCTATTCGACCAGAAAGAGTTGAATATACGACAACGTAGATGGATGGAATTCATCAAGGATTATGATTTTGAACTCCGATATCACCCTGGAAAGGCAAATGCTGTGGCTGACGCACTTAGCAGAAAGGCCCTACGCCTATCATATATGATGACAAAGGAGTTGGAATTGATTGAACAGTTTCGCGATTTGAATCTAGCAGTAACACCAAAAAGGGGAAGCCTTATGGTTGGAATGCTAAGAATTTCCAATGATTTCTTAGAACAAATCAAAGAAGCTCAAGCCAATGACCAGGAATTACAAGATCTAGCAGAAAAGACAAAAGAAGGAGTCTCAGAGTTTAGCAAAGATGAACATGGGGTGATCAGGTATCAACAGAGACTCTGTATTCCAGTCAACACAGATCTTAAAAGATCCATCCTAGATGAAGCACATAAAAGTAAATACAGTATCCACCCAGGATCAACCAAGATGTATCAGGACTTGAAGAAATTATTCTGGTGGCAAGGAATGAAAAAGGATATAGCTGAATATGTGACAGCTTGTCTGATGTGTCAGAAGGTAAAGGCGGCACAACAACGACCAAGTGGGACCCTTCGTCCTTTGGATATTCCAGATTGGAAATGGGATGAGATTGCTATGGACTTCGTGACTGGATTTCCCAGAACATCAGCTGGATATGATGGTATTTGGGTAATCATGGATCGATTAACAAAGACCGCTCACTTCATTCCTATCAATATGAAGTATTCCCTAGAGAAACTCACCCAGATCTATATCAAGGAAATTGTACGATTACATGGAACTCCCACTGCAATTGTGTTCGATCGAGATCCTCGTTTTACATCACAATTTTAGAAGAGCCTGCAACAAGCTCTGGGAACTCGTCTGAAGTTAAGTTCCGCATATCACCCACAGACAGACGGACAATCAGAAAGAACAATCAAGACTCTTGAAGATTTGTTGCGTCTTTGTGTCCTAGAACATAGGGGAAGTTGGCAAGAATACCTTCCACTTGTGGAGTTCACTTACAACAACAGCTACCATACCAGTATCGGAATGGCCCCCTATGAAGCTTTATATGGAAGGAAATGTCGTACACCTTTATGTTGGTATGAGACTGGTGAAAAGATAATAATTGGACCAGAGATTGTTCAGAAGACTACAGAACAAGTCCAAAAGATCCAAATGGCAATGAAGGCTTCGCAAGATAGACAAAAGAGTTACTACGACAAACGTAGAAAGCCAATGGAATTTGAAGAGGGCGATCACGTATTTCTCAAAGTTACCCCTACCACTGGAGTAGGAAGAGCTTTGAAGGCCAAGAAGTTAAGCCCCAGATACGTAGGACCCTATCAGATTTTACAAAAGATAGGAACTCATGCCTACCGTATTGCTTTGCCACCCGAGCTGTCAAACCTTCATAATGTCTTTCATGTCTCCTAACTCCGAAAATATGCACCAAGCCCTGATCATGTTTTGAGTCCTGACGTGGATATTTTTGCAGTCGTTATCCCGTCAAATTAGTACATTAAAATTAATTAACGTAGTACTAGGGTGTCAACCTAGGTCGTTCTCTCAAGGATCAACACAATAATTTAGGAAAAATCAAGTCTTAAACTAATTTTTAACAATTAAAAATAAAAACTTAACAACTAAAATTTTTACAAACATAAGTTCAACAAACATACAATTGGGGGGGTTTTGATTGCTTTTTGTTGTCACAAATAAAATTAAAACAAGGTAAATAAAGGATTTAAAACAATAAATAACAAGCGATTGATTTTCTTGGAGTATTGTAAATAAATTTATCCTTGGTTCACTAAAGATAATTCGTATACTTATTAATGTTAATTTCTTAGCTCAATTTGAATTGATCAACTAAGCGTCTTTTTCAATTCACAATTCCTTTACTTTCATTTAAAAATGAATATTTTAATCAAGCATCCTAATTAAGCAAAAGGAGTCAAGATCGTAAAATCTAGGAATTATTGAGCATACATAAGAACATCGCCTATATACATAATCTATTCTCAAATTATGGAATTAAGCAAACCATAATTATTAAAAGTGATTATGAAAATATTCATTAAGCATGCATATTTCCTTAATCCATTCTAATTTGAAATCTTATTTTATTCCATTTGAATAATTAAACCGATTAAGCATACAAATTCAATTAAACAAAATGGAATTAAATAAGTAGAGAATGATTATGAAGAAATAACAATAATAAAAGCACACTATATTAAAATTAATGACCTCAAAATTACATTACAACATTCTCCAAGAAAATCAATCTAAGGGTTTTAGCCCTCCATAATTACAACTACAAACAAAGAAACTAACCCGGAAATGGAGAATTTGCTGGAGAAACTCCAACAGAGAAGAGAAACAGAGAATGTGTGAAGGAGGAAGGAAGAATTGAATGAAGAATGGTGTGTCTGCCCCTTCCTCTTGGTGCTATTTATAGGAGTTCAAAAGCAAAATTAATGCCATAATTAATTCATAATGGAAGATGCACTCTTGAATTTACAATTCCATGGTGCTCCATGATCAATTTGAGTGCCTTGCCCACCTTCCTCAGTGCTTTGTCCACCTTCCAGAAGCTTGAAAACGTGTTTCTGGGCCAATTATTCAATCATGAATCGATTCATTGGTGGGAGGAATCGATTCATGCTTCCAACATGCAATTCTGGGCAAATTTTACACGTATGAATCGATTCATTTGATGGAAGAATCGATTCATTGCCTGTGAAACCCGTATGAATCGATTCAGGAGGCTTGTGAATCGATTCATTTTGCAAAATTTCACTTCCTGGGTGCTTAACTTCGTATGAATCGATTCAGGAGGGGGATGAATCGATTCATCCCCCTGATTCTCCATATTTTGCATACTTTTTCACCCTTTTTGATATCTTTTTGCATATACCTTGATTCCTTTGATCCTTAGGCACTTTGATCATTATTTTGGATTGGAATTCTTGAGTTCTTTGATCTATTTTCTTTTGCACATATTAACAATCAAATATTACATAAAGATCAAATGATAAAAATGTGTTAAAATGCATTATATTACACATTAAGTGATGGCAAATTATACACATTTAAAATGGAGAATTAGAGATAAATCATGCATCATCAAATACTCCCACACTTATTCTTTTGCACTCCCGGGCAAAATCAAAATAAAAACAAGTATCACAATTTATTTGAAAACATTAAGTTGAAAACAACAACACACAGAACCGGCATGCTTGTCATGAAATCTTAGAAATATACAAAGAAACAAGAGTTATCAACATGAAAGATACAGAGCATCAAGATATATATAAAAATCATTCAAACACTTAGGCATGTAAAAATTAAATTAAACTGAAAAGAAGATCATAAGTGATAGAACCTCACAAGACATACTCTCAACTCTCAAGTGTTTAAGGTTTGTGTATACTCTCAAAACAATTCCTGAAAAACAAACAGTCTAAAAATTTGGCAAGTTTCTTAATTCCACAATCAACACAAATGCATGTATAGATCAACAGGGCTTTCACAGGGTTATAATATGGCCAAGGTTAAAATGGATGAAATATATATATTTATATATATACCAAAAAGAATAATGAAGCAATTAATTTTACTGGCAAACAGTGAGGGTAAAACATTTATTGTATGGTATTTGGTAAATTTATTTTTATTTTTATTTTATTTTATTTTATTTTATTTTTTATGAGATTGCATAACACTTGGAACAAGAGTTGCAATTCTTTTTTGCACACCCCCACACTTATTTGAATGCCTGTTTTGACTTGATTCCAAAGCTTCAATATATTTCTTACGGTAGGTATATTTTTGGTTTTTCATCCATGGTTTATTTGAGCTGTAACAAGGAAATAGTTAAATAGGCTCAAAATGGCTAGCAAGAGATAATTCATTCATGGTAGGCTTATCTGGCTTAGTGGCTCAACTGAACAAAATGCCTGTATCAAAATACATTCATATGAGTTTCAAATATCATCAAGAAACAAGACAAAAATTAAGATGTAAGCCTTCAGGAATTAATCACACATGAAAGGATTAAGATGGTTTAAAGTGATCCATCAAATTTAAAGGCTCAAAAATCTCACAAGGTATAATTCCATCATATATGATCATTTCTCAATTATCATGTCATTCTCATCATACCAAAAATGTTTGAGTTCAAATTATAACATATCATTAAGCTCATATCAGACATGAAAGAATTTACTTGTACTCATGCATATCTTAAAATTCCAATAAAACATGCCATTTAAAATAAAAACACACACAAAATCTTTTATTTTAAATTTTTTTTTTAAACAAAATTTAATCACAAAAAACACACACAATAACACATAAATGATCATCCCACCCCCATACTTAAATCATACATTGTCCTCAATGTAAGACAGAGCATACAAAATAGACAATAGAATGAAAAAATAAAGAGATGGGTAAGAAAAACTCCCTCAAGGGGGATCAAGAAGTGGTTCCCCCAAAGCATGTTCCTCCATTGTAACATCCACAAGTGAAGGATTTTCATGAAATGGCTTCAAACGTTGTCCATTAACCTTGAAGCTTTTGTTGGAGTTTTCACTTTTTATTTCCACAGCTCCATGGGGAAATACATTCGTAACAATGAAAGGTCCTTCCCATTTGGAGCACAATTTTCCGGCCATCAGTTTCAACCGGGAATTAAACAGTAGCACTTTCTGTCCAGCAGTAAAATCCTTTCTAGCTATTGAGCTATCATGGAATTTCTTTGTTTTCTCTTTATAGAACCTTGAGTTCTCATAAGCTGCTAAACGGATCTCATCAAGCTCATTCAGTTGTAATTTTCTTTCTTTACCTGCTTGATCAAGTGCTAAGTTACAAGCTTTTACAGCCCAATAAGCACGATGCTCAATCTCCACTGGAAGATGACATGCTTTACCAAAAACAATTCTATAGGGAGACATTCCTATAGGTGCCTTAAAAGCTGTTCTATGTGCCCAGAGAGCATCATCCAATTTCCTGCTCCAATCCTTTTTGTTAGGCTGTACTATCTTCTCCAGGATCCTTTTGATTTCTCTGTTAGAGACTTCCGCTTGTCCATTGGTTTGGGGGTGATATGGAGTAGAGACTCTATGAACAACCCCATACTTCCTGAGCATAGCTTGCATGGTCCTGTTGCAGAAATGGGTTCCTTGATCACTAATGATTGCTCTTGGGATGCCAAACCTGCAAAGAATTTGAGATCTAACAAAATCCACAACAACTCGAGCATCATTAGTTCTGGTGGCTTTAGCTTCCACCCATTTAGAAACATAATCAACAGCCAATAAAATATAAGTAAAACCAAAGAATGGAGGAAATGGACCCATAAAATCAATGCCCCAAACATCAAATACTTCACAAAACAACATTGGTTGCTGAGGCATCTGTTGTCTCCATGTGGTAGCATTACTAGCTCTTTGGCATTTCTCACAGGTGTTACAAAGTCTCCATGCATCCTTAAAAATTGTGGGCCAATACAAACCTGAATCCAACACTTTTCTTGCTGTTCTTTGTGGACCAAAATGTCCACCAACTGGTGAAGCATGGCAGAATCGAAGAACTGATTCTATTTCATGATCGGGAATGCATCTTCGAATCACCTGATCATTACACAATTTCCACAAATACGGGTCATCCCAAATATAATACTTTGCATCACTTTTTAATTTTGAAATTTGGTTTCTGGATGCACATGGTGGAAAAACAGAAGCAACAAGATAATTTACAATGTTAGCAAACCAAGGTGAATCAAAAGAGTTAGAAATACTCATGAGGTGTTCATCGGGAAAATGGTCCCGAATAGGTGCCAAATCAGGAGCATTCTCAATTCTGCTTAAATGGTCTGCCACAAGGTTTTGTGTTCCACTTCTGTCACGAATTTCCAAGTCAAACTCTTGGAGCAAAAGCATCCAACGAATTAATCTTGGCTTGGACTCACCTTTCTTCAACAAGTATTTCAGAGCTGCATGGTCAGTAAAGACAACTACTCGAGAACCGAGTAGGTACGATCTGAACTTATCTAATGCAAAAACAATGGCCAAGAGCTCTTTTTCAGTGGTAGTGTAATTTACCTGAGCGGCATCTAAAGTTTTAGATGCATAGTAGATGACCCTAGGCTGCTTGTCAATCTTTTGACCAAGGACGGCTCCCAATGCATAATTAGAGGCATCACACATTAACTCAAATGGAGCTGTCCAAACAGGTGCTTGGATTATTGGGGTTGTTGTCAATGCTTGCTTGAGGCAATTAAAAGCCTCCTTACACTTTTCATCAAATTCAAATGCCACATCTTTTTGAAGAAGACTGGATAGTGGCCTAGCTTTCTTGCTGAAATCCTTTATGAATCTTCTGTAGAATCCTGCATGGCCAAGAAAAGAACGAACCTCTCGAACACAAGAGGGGTAAAGCAAATGTGATATAACTTCTACCTTAGCAGGATCTACCTCAATTCCTTTTTCAGAGATTACATGCCCTAAAACTATTCCTTGTTTTACCATAAAATGACATTTTTCATAGTTCAAGACAAGGTTAGTTTCAATGCATCTGTTTAAAACTTTATCAAGACTATCAAGGCATGCATTAAATGAAGATCCATAGACAGTAAAATCATCCATAAACACCTCTATGCAATTTTCAATGAAATCATGAAAAATACTTATCATGCATCTTTGAAAAGTTCCGGGAGCATTGCATAGGCCAAATGGCATTCTCCTATAAGCAAATGTGCCAAAGGGACAGGTGAATGTGGTCTTATCTTGATCCTCAGGTGCAATGTGAATCTGAAAATATCCAGAGAATCCATCAAGAAAACAGTAGTGAGACTTACCTGCGAGACGCTCAAGCATTTGGTCAATGAAGGGTAAAGGGAAATGGTCCTTCTTTGTTGCCTGGTTAAGTCTCCTGTAGTCAATACAGACTCTCCAACTATTCTGCACTCTAGTTGGGATCAATTCATCCTTTTCATTTTTCACAACTGTGATCCCTGTTTTCTTAGGAACCACTTGAATTGGACTCACCCATTGGCTATCAGAGATAGGATAAATGATTCCTGCTTGTAGAAGCTTGGTGATCTCCTTCTTAACCACATCAAGGATTACAGGGTTGAGTCTCCTCTGGGGTTGTCTTACTGCTTTAGTATTTTCCTCCAGAAATATTCTATGCATACACATGGATGGGCTAATTCCAGGAATGTCTGCCAATGTCCATCCTATAGCCTTCTTATGTCTTTTCAATACCTGCAACAATTTTTCTTCTTGATTTTCATCAAGAGAAGTGGAAATTATCACCGGGAGCTGTTCATTATCCCCTAAGTATACATACTTTAGGTTCTCAGGTAGGGGTTTCAATTCTAACTTGGGTGCCTGCAAAACAGATGGAACTAACAAAGTAGATTTTGATTCTGCTGCTTGCACTTTAAAAATTTTGTTAGAATTTTCTTGAAATCCTGCATTCAGCTCCTTATGGTTAACAGGTATATCTAAAAACTCTGAATCAGAAATTATGTATCTATCAATTTCAGCACAAATATCACAACTTCCAGAATCATTGCATGCAAAACATTTGTTTGAATCATCCATGTATTCCAAATCAACATTAGAAAAATGTTCAAAAACCAGTTCATCAATAATGTCAATTTGGAAAACAGAATGATTTTCAGATGGATATTTCATGGCATCAAGAATATTAAATTGAACTCTCGTGTCACCAAATTCCATAGAGAGAGTTCCAGAATGAACATCTATTTTGGTTCGAGCTGTTTTCAAAAATGGTCTTCCTAAAATGATAGGAACAGGAATTTGAGGCATACCTTCTTCCATATCAAGTACGAAAAAGTCAGCAGGGAAAACAAGCTGTTCTACCTGAACCAAAACATCCTCTATAACTCCAGCAGGATAAGCAGTGCTCCTATTGGCTAGCTGAATTACTACACCAGTAGGTTGTAAATTTCCAAGAGACAATGATTTAAAAACAGACATAGGCATAACATTTATTGAAGCTCCTAAATCTAACATGCAATTTTCAAATTTATTATTGCCTATGATACAGGGTATAGAAAACGTACCTGGATCCTTGCATTTCTCAGGGATATTTTCCTTACCAAGCAGTGCAGATACATTTCTTCCCATGCTTATCCTTTCATTGCCCTTGAGTCTCCTTTTGTGAGTACACAACTCCTTCAGAAATTTGGCATACTTAGGAATTTGCTTGATTGCATCAAGAAGAGGTATATTCACTTCCACTTTCCTGAAAGTATCCAAAATTTCGTTATCCACTTCTTCCATCTTCTTGCTTGGAATTGCTTTTGGTGGGAAAGGAAGAGGGATATGAGGTGGAATTTGGGGTGGTTGCATCTCAGATTTGCTTGTGCTTGAAGAAGGCACATCATTCTCAACTGTTGTGGGCACATCTGTTTGTTTCTCAGGTTCCTTAGGTATGGGTATTTCAAGGTTCTTACCTGATCTTAACTGGATTGTACTCACATTTCTTGGATTTGCAGCTGGTTGAGAGGGTAATTTGTCAGAGTTTTGAGATTGTAACTGGCTTAATGATGAAGCCAATTGCCCAATTTGGTTGCTTAAACTCTGGATGGTAGCATCATTCCTCTGTTGCTGTGCAGCCATTTGTTTCACCAGATCCTCCAAAGAAGGGCCACTTGTGGGTGGTTGAGGTGTCTGTCTTTGGAAGGTTGGTGCATTGTTTTGAAATGGAGGTTGGGAATTTTGTTGTTGGTTGCCCCATCTCAAGTTTGGATGGTTCCTCCAACCTGGATTGTATCTATTGGTGGAAAGGTCATGGTTTTGTTGTGGTGGAGGTCTATCATGGTAGATGTTACTTGCATAAGCTTGGGGACTATTATTATCCTTTTCTTGTAGAGAAGGACAACAATCAGTGGGGTGCTCTTGTGAAGAGCAGATTCCACACACTTTAGCAGTCATGGATTTTTGGTTTACTGCCAATTGTGTGACTAGAGTGGTGAGAGCATCAAGTTTGCTCTCCAATTTAATTCCAGATGAACTAGAATTGGAATCAAACATGGGTTTGAAAGAATCATTTCTCACACCAAATTGTTAAGAGTTAGATGCCATTTTCTCAATCAGATTTCTTGCTTCAGCAGCAGTCATATCTCCTAGAGCTCCTCCACTTGCCGCATCAATCATATTGCGATCAACGTGGTGTAAACCTTCATAGAAGTACTGAAGAAGAAGTTGTTCAGAAATTTGGTGGTGAGGGCAACTTGCACAGAGTTTTTTAAATCTCTCCCAATATTCATAAAGACTTTCTCCAGAGAGTTGCCTAATGCCAGATATGTCTTTACGGATTGCAGTTGTTCTAGAGGCAGGAAAGAATTTTTCCAAGAACATTTTCTTTAAGTCATTCCAACTTGTGATTGATCTTGGAGCAAGGTAATACAACCAATCCTTAGCAACACCCTCTAAAGAATGAGGAAACGCTTTAAGATAGACATGGTCTTCTTGAACGTTTTGGGGTTTCATTGTGGAACACACAATGTGGAATTCTTTGAGGTGTTTGTGCGGATCTTCACCCGCAAGACCATGAAACTTAGGCAACAAATGTATAAGTCCGGTCTTAAGAATAAAAGGGACATCCTCATCAGGATATTGAATACACAAACTTTCGTAAGTGAATTCAGGAGCAGCTAGTTCTCTAAGAGTTCTTTCACGAGGTTCAGCCATATCAGAAAAACTAGCAGTACTACTTTCAACAGATTCAGAAAAAATACTATCACTATCAATATCAACAAAATTATTATTAAATCTAGCTTCTCTAACTAACCTATGAAAAGTTCTTTCGATTTCAGGATCAAATGAATATAAATGCTCAAAAGTTCTTCTAGTCATACATAGCATACAACAAGATATTTGATCATGATGAGCAATAAATCATAAGAATCCTAAATCATACAAAAGAAATAAAATAAACAAACAAACAAACAAAAGAAATTTTTTTTTAAAAAAATTTTTTTTTTAATAATAATAATAAAAAAAATTAATTTAAAACAAGAGTTTTTCCTAAAGATCGTTGATCCCCGGCTGCGGCGCCAAAATTTGACGTGGATATTTTTGCAGTCGTTATCCCGTCAAATTAGTACATTAAAATTAATTAACGTAGTACTAGGGTGTCAACCTAGGTCGTTCTCTCAAGGATCAACACAATAATTTAGGAAAAATCAAGTCTTAAACTAATTTTTAACAATTAAAAATAAAAACTTAACAACTAAAATTTTTACAAACATAAGTTCAACAAACATACAATTGGGGGGGTTTTGATTGCTTTTTGTTGTCACAAATAAAATTAAAACAAGGTAAATAAAGGATTTAAAACAATAAATAACAAGCGATTGATTTTCTTGGAGTATTGTAAATAAATTTATCCTTGGTTCACTAAAGATAATTCGTATACTTATTAATGTTAATTTCTTAGCTCAATTTGAATTGATCAACTAAGCGTCTTTTTCAATTCACAATTCCTTTACTTTCATTTAAAAATGAATATTTTAATCAAGCATCCTAATTAAGCAAAAGGAGTCAAGATCGTAAAATCTAGGAATTATTGAGCATACATAAGAACATCGCCTATATACATAATCTATTCTCAAATTATGGAATTAAGCAAACCATAATTATTAAAAGTGATTATGAAAATATTCATTAAGCATGCATATTTCCTTAATCCATTCTAATTTGAAATCTTATTTTATTCCATTTGAATAATTAAACCGATTAAGCATACAAATTCAATTAAACAAAATGGAATTAAATAAGTAGAGAATGATTATGAAGAAATAACAATAATAAAAGCACACTATATTAAAATTAATGACCTCAAAATTACATTACAACATTCTCCAAGAAAATCAATCTAAGGGTTTTAGCCCTCCATAATTACAACTACAAACAAAGAAACTAACCCGGAAATGGAGAATTTGCTGGAGAAACTCCAACAGAGAAGAGAAACAGAGAATGTGTGAAGGAGGAAGGAAGAATTGAATGAAGAATGGTGTGTCTGCCCCTTCCTCTTGGTGCTATTTATAGGAGTTCAAAAGCAAAATTAATGCCATAATTAATTCATAATGGAAGATGCACTCTTGAATTTACAATTCCATGGTGCTCCATGATCAATTTGAGTGCCTTGCCCACCTTCCTCAGTGCTTTGTCCACCTTCCAGAAGCTTGAAAACGTGTTTCTGGGCCAATTATTCAATCATGAATCGATTCATTGGTGGGAGGAATCGATTCATGCTTCCAACATGCAATTCTGGGCAAATTTTACACGTATGAATCGATTCATTTGATGGAAGAATCGATTCATTGCCTGTGAAACCCGTATGAATCGATTCAGGAGGCTTGTGAATCGATTCATTTTGCAAAATTTCACTTCCTGGGTGCTTAACTTCGTATGAATCGATTCAGGAGGGGGATGAATCGATTCATCCCCCTGATTCTCCATATTTTGCATACTTTTTCACCCTTTTTGATATCTTTTTGCATATACCTTGATTCCTTTGATCCTTAGGCACTTTGATCATTATTTTGGATTGGAATTCTTGAGTTCTTTGATCTATTTTCTTTTGCACATATTAACAATCAAATATTACATAAAGATCAAATGATAAAAATGTGTTAAAATGCATTATATTACACATTAAGTGATGACAAATTATACACATTTAAAATGGAGAATTAGAGATAAATCATGCATCATCAAGTCCTGATCAGTTTATTCTGAAAGAGAACCTCACCTTTGAAGCATCACCAGTTAAGATTGTTGACCGACGTCTCAAACAGCTAAGAGGTAAGGAAATCTCTTTGGTCAAGGTAGTATGGAGTCGGACAGATGATGGGGATGCTACTTGGGAAATTGAGGAGAAAATGAGAGAATTGTACCCTCAATTGTTTTCAGTTTGAATTTCGGGACGAAATTCCTAAAAGGGGAGGAGAATGTAACATCCCAGTTTTTAGAAAAAGTTTTACCTTTGTAAATTTTGAATTATGGAGAGTTGTAAGTAAGAATAAGTCAATATATACCCTGTTGATGGTCTGTGGTATCTCAAAAATGTCATTTTTGTGCATAATAATGGAATTTATATGGATCATTAGTGAAATTATGCAAAAACCGAGTGAAAAGGACTCTGTTCCGAGTAACAGAGAGGAATTCCGAGTGAAGAAATGAAATTCCGAGTGAAGGAATAAAATTCCGAGTGAAGGAATGAAATTCCGAGTGAAGGAATGAAATTCCGAGTGTAACGTTACGTTTTCCGAGTAAAACATGACTGAGAGGGATACCACCGAGTGGAGTCCTGACCTGAGAGGCAATTCTGAGTGAAGTGTGTTCAAGAGAACCACTTCTGGGTGAAATTCTGAGTCAAAACACCCTAGAAAGGCTCGTTTCCGAGTCAAACATTGCCAAATGCTTCCTTTTCCGAAGGAAACTCCTCTGATTGAAGTAATCCGAGTGAAAGAATGCATATATACTTATGTTTATGTTGATTTGATGCTTCCTACCGACTAGAATGTGTTGTGGAATCAATTGGGAAGGATTCCGAATGGTTTCGTATGTGTTTGTTTAGGAAACCGAGTGGAAAATGGTAGAGGGAGCCCATTCCGAGAGAAATGTAAGAGGTTGAACCATTTCCGAGTGAGATATACTCTACTAGACCAAAACTGAGTGAGACTCGTATGTGTAGGTCTTGTTCCGAGAGGTAATGGCTTAAATAAGCCTTAATTTGGAAAGATAGTTGAAGAAGTTGGTCTAAACCGAGTAAACCAAGTGAATGAAGACTCAGATTTCTGAGTAAAAACTCTGAGAAAGAGAGAACTTGGTCTGGACAGATATTACCGAGTGAGAAACCGAGTACCTGAGTCGGTTTCAAAGGAATTCCGAGCGAGGACTTGAAGACTCGCTCAAGCGAGCCTTGTATTTGTTGACTCGGAAGAAGAATTCCAGTCGGCATAGTGATTAACTGAGTGGAAGTTTCACTCGGTATTCAGTGTCAGTTGTGCGTATTGACTTCAATTTTGTCTTTTAATGATTATTTTAATTCAATCATGCGCATTATAGCTAGTGGGCGGCCAAAAATAGGCATTGACTCAGCATATCTCCTTATTTAAATCTCCACTACCACTCCATTAACACTCCACTAGCAGCCCACTCACAAAAGCTGTTCCCCATTTAGTTTTCCACTTAGCAGCCCACTCCTTATTTAAACCAACGCAAGGACTCTTAGAGAACACACACACGAAACACACCTCCATCATTCTTCTTCCTACAAGTTACTTTCTCTCTCTTTTCTCTTCTGTTTCACTCAGAATTCGTGCAGGACAGTGAAAAGGAACCTCTTCTTCTCCTCCAGGAGCTCCATAAAGGTAAGGGGGTATATTCTTGGGTGCTCTGTGGGAAAACCGAGTGAAGGAAAGGGTTAAGGAACTTGTTCCTCACCTTTCCAGGACAGATTCAGTGTTGTATGTATTAAATGCGTTAATTGTTACTATTTGTATATATGTATATATTTGTTACTAAGTGCATATACTCTGTTGAATTGTGAAAAGATATGAACTGTGTTGGACTGAAAATACTAAGAATCATGGGTACCTGTGTGATTTCCAGTGATGAATTATGAATGGAAGATGGAATTAATAATAACAAGCTCTGCTTCTACTAATCCGACTGGTGTTACATCTGTAACAACTCGGATTTGCTTAATTTCAATCGGATTCAACCTTAAATGAATGTATTTCATTCTGATAGAATAAATTTTCACTCGGTAAACAACCTTATTGCACTCGGATAACTTTTCCTAGTTTATTTTCACACGGTCAGCATCTTCCCAGTTGATTTCACTCGGAAAACATCATATTTCACTCAGAAAATAGTTAGTTTTACCCAGACAACACTTTTCAGTGATTTCACTCGGAAAACAATTTATTTTACTCAGCAAACAGTTATTTTCACTAAAAGAACTCCTTTCAGTTTGATGTAACTCGCTATATAAAGTTAATTCACCCAGAAGACCTTTCCCAACCTGATTCCACTCGGAATCAGGATTATCTTACTCGGATTTATTTTACTCGCATGTGTCTTATTCAGACAGAACCCTTTTCAACTAATTTCACTCGGTAAACTCATGTTTCACTCGGAACTTATCTTATTTTTACTCAGGAAACTCTTTTCATACTGATTCCACTCGGAATCATACTTGATTTCACTCAGAAACTCATTTTTACTCAGAATTATAGTAATTTCACTCAGAAAACTCTTCCTCAAACATATTTCACTCGGAACTTATATTGAATTCACTCAGAAAACTCCTTTGAGACTGATGTCACTCGGAATCGTATTTTATTACACTCAGAAATTCATTTATACTCGGTTTCACCAACGTTTTCACTCATGAAACTCTTTCTTACTGATTCCATTTGGAAATTATATTTTAAGTCACTCAGAAATTTATTTCACTCAGAAAACATATTAATTTCATTTAGTAAACTCTGCTCAGTTTTATTTCACTCGGATTCATAGTTAATTCATGCGGAAAACTCATTTTCACTCGGAATCAAACCTGTTTCAGTCGGAAAACAGCCTTCCAGTTCATTTTCACTCGGACCCAAACTTGTTTCAGTCGGAAAATAGTTTTCCAGTGTAATTTCACTCGGATTTTTAGCCAGATCGTTTGGAAAACCCTTCTCAGTATGATTCCACTCGGAATCATACTTATTTCACTCGGATTTACCCTTGTTTCACTCGGAAAACTCTGTTTTTAGTGTTTTCGCTTGGATTTTCATTTAGAAACTATTCTTAAACATTTTTTTTACTATTGGGAAGTTATAATTATTATTATCATTCTTATTCTATTATTATTATTATTCTAATTATTATCAATCTTAATATTGTTATTATTATTATTAGTTTTATTGTTATTAACATTGTTAACGTCTTAATTATGAGTATTTATATAAAGAATATATTATTTTACTCTTTATGGAAAATATAATTTTAACCAAGATATAATAGATATATTTCTAAAATAATAAACGGATATCTTACAATGTTTAAATAATTGATGGAATTCAAAGAACTTGGGAATGATATGATGAGACTGGAAACACATAAGATACCCAAGGAATCAATTGATAAAATAAATCCATTTCGCATCATGAAAATATTTTTGAAGAAGAAAAACCTCTAGAGCATACACTTGGTACAGTGGAGGACACTCACGTTCGATCTCCATGAAGAATCTTGGGAGTACAACTGGAACGGCAACCCAATGGCATCAGAGTCGCGCCTGATAGCCGGGTGAGACGATGCAATTCTAGTGTACTTTGACTAAATGACGGAGTGTAATTATGATCGTAGGGATCCAAGTTCCAAAAATATTTAAATCAATGATGAGAACCAATGAGTTCATTTGTACCATATGGAACTTGGGCGGACCCTGATCGCTCTAGATGATTGGAATGGTGATATTCCAAAGAATGAGAAGAAGATGAAACGATTTATTGGGCCCACATGCATCATGAGACTTAACCATAGATAAATCATAATAAATCCAAACTCATGCATTTCATTACAGTATATTTGATTGTTATATTTATGAATATGTTAATTATATGATTTATGTGATATTATATGTTAACTGGATTATGTCCGCACCGGATTAACCAATCAGGGTCTTGGGTTATACTCACCCTTACTGTTGACAATTTTCAGAGGAATTAGGAAATTAAGAACCTGAGTATGAAGAACAGCAATATGCTGAACCAAATGAGAACGCTCCTTAAATAGAATATAAGTAGCTGAATATTGACGAATGACTGTATAATATTTAAGGGTGCCTGCGTGCCCCATTCTGTTAAGAGTACAATTACTTGCAGTTTGTGAATGACTATGTGATCTATATAATATTGCTTCCACTGATATGCCATTATTTTATATAAAAAAAATATTCATTTTTTTTCTAAAAACTGTTAACACTCTCAGTTAAATAGGATGAACCTACAGAAGGATTTGTCTTATCTAACCGAGGGTGTTACAGTCTGCATCGGGAGATAAAGGGAAAAGAAAAAGAGATGTTAATTCTACTTCCTATAACCAAAAAAGGGCCCAACCCAAACTAATGACTCATACTCCTTTTCGACCTGCCAATTCCCAGGACTCCAATCTTTTCCCATACCAACTCTACTTTCGACCATATATCCCTCAAACATCTTCCCATTTTCATTCACCTGCTATTAAACCTTCTTTTCCACAACCTTACTATTCCCCACTAGGGCAGACTCAACCACGTAACCCAGACCAAAGCCCAATAAAACCCACTGATAGTCGAACACCGGTTCGGTTCGACCCCATTCCTATAACCTACACAGAACTTTTACCTCACCTTATCCGTAGTTCCCTTGCGGTACCCTGTCCGTTGAAACCAATGTTTCCTCCTTACCCCAAAGGTTATAATCCTAATACCCGATGTGATTACCATGCTGGAGCCCCAGGGCACTCTACTGAGGATTGTTATGCCTTAAAATTCAAAGTAAGGGATCTGATTAAAGCCAAGTGGCTAGATTTCCAGGAAGGGAGTCCCAATATAATCATAAACTCCAGGTCTAATCATGAGAATTCTGGGATCAGTATGATAAGGAGGGACTGAAGGCATGGAGAGGATGCAAGCTCTGTGATTTCCACGCCAAGTGGAGAAGTTCATAACCAGGAGACCACTTAGCTCTTTACGACTTTAAATTTTTATGACTTTCCGACCCAAACGCTATGCCTAAGGCGTTAGGATATTTTATGTAATAAGGACAAAAATATATTTTTTATCATTTCAGGGTTTTCTTAATAAATACGTATCAAATTTCAAAGTGTTTCCCTTTGCTTCCCTTATTTGTTTTGACATTCCCTTTATCCGTTTATCTTTCTCCTTCTCTTTGCCATCATAAATTAAAAAAAACATTCATCCAAAAATGATCCTTCTGAGAACAATGAGATCACAATCCTATGTCATAACTTTGACCGCTTGTTTGATCACACTGACGAAGAGGGTAGCAAAGACAAAAGTTCCTTGGCCGAATTAATCAGGATGTTTCTAATTTTATCCCGAAGCGCTCAGCAAGGTCAACACATGGAGTGAAAAGGATTCATAAACAACTGGAAAATCAATCGAGTAGCCTTAGAAGATGTTATAGTATGATGGTAGTAACATGCAGTCTACACGAATGAAGATAATGCCAAACCCCTTAATGGCATACTTACCCTTCAAAGGAATGTTAGTATTGACCAACATGTATGACAAAGGCTTGCTAAGACCCTTAAATGTAAAAATAGTCAAGAAATACTCTGCAAAAAAAAACCAAGAAAAGAAAGAGTCAAGGTTGAGCTGATTACAGTGAACTGATTCATAGATCAAACTGTCATTTTTTCCACATGGGGGCATAAATGTCATCAAGCTAAGAACGCGACAAAAACAATGTGTCATCTGTGTCGCAATCAACACCCCAACCCTAAGAGGGTATAACTGTTCCCCTACCAGTGTAACCAAGGGAATGGTCTACTGTGATACTATTAATGTCATAGTTCTCTGCCACATTGGCTAAGGGTAAATAAAACAGCTAGACCATAATGAAGGTACCAAGGGGGTCATAAAAAAAACAAAAAAAAACAAAAAAAAGTAAAAAAAACAAAAAAACAAAAAAATGAAGAAGAAGAAAATGATAAAAAAGAAAGATGAAAGAATGAACAAAAGATACAGACTCGGAATAAGCCCCCTCATTGGTGCCGAAAAGGGCTCACCCCTGTTTCCTTGGATACATGGTGTTGGAGGCAACTTTCCTATTAACATCTATTCCCCCACAGGACGAAACTAAACCAAGAGAGATCAAATAAGCTCATTGTCAATCAGCTTAAACCTTTGTCGTGAAGGACGCAACCTTGAAAAAGAAAAAAAAAAGAAAAGAAAAGAAAAAACAAAAACAAAGCGAAACACGCTCGCTAGGCTGAAAACCTGAGAAGGCAGCCTAGGCAAAAGTTAGAGCAACCTGGTAAGCTGAAAACCTGAATAGGCAGCTCAGGCAATAAATTGGATCAAGATTTTGGCAGAGTAATTCTCTTATGCGAATGGTTTGATTTTAAGTTAAGGCATAAGGACTGTAGTCCAACTACCCTTTTTCAGAGGCAGGGGCAAATGGTGAATTCAAAGTCGTGATGTGGAATTGAGATACACATTGTTCTCAGTAGTTCATTGGAGGATTTGTGAAATCATTCCTATTCCACCGAATTACCAATATTTTCCATGCGACTCCACTTGCTTCTTTGGCCTACCTTTTCCCACCCCCCGCTCAATTTGTAAATACAATCTCGCCTCTTTTAATACGTGTTCATATTGTGATTTCCCCTGATTTGATAAGACATATGTTTTCCCTTAATGTATAAAATGAGAAGGTAATGAAATTTAAAGTCGTGAAGACAAGATGTTCTTGTTACTTGATCTCGCCTCAAGCGATCATTATGAAGACTGGGTCTGACACGTTTCCAAAGCTGGGGTTGCTTCATCTGCTCTGTTTCAGTCATGGGTCACTTTGAATCTCTAAGGATTGTGGCTTTGCAGGAGGTCTCTTTAAGTTCCAATTTATTTTGCACCACTAATGTTTTCTTGCAGGACGTCATGACAAGTAGAAGTGTCGAGTCTCAACTGCCAAGCCTAGTACTTTCTGAGGTTTATCCATTAGTCTCTAAGGCTCACTCTCATTGAAACCGGCTCTCCTCGGGTTTCCTTCTCATAACCCACCCAAATCATTGGACAAAACACCTTTCTGTGGCCGAATACGACGCCTTTCTAAGTTTCTATTGTGCTTTGAGGTTTCCATCAAGGCCTCGTAGTCAGAGCCGACATCTTCTCAAAGTTTCTGTCTCGTTCATGAAGCATGTTAGGGGTCACATTTACAAAAATCAACTTGGTATATCCCAACAGTCAAGGGTATCCCGTTCCCTGGCAACAATGTTAAGCACGGGTTAATTTGGACGGGATGTCCTGTTAACCCCAAATCTTTTAAAGCCTGGGATTTTACCCCCAAATCTATCATTCCTCTTAAAACTGGGGCATCACCCCAAATCATTCCTCTGTGATACCCCTAACCCCTTCAGCCGGATTTTCCAAAACTAGGACAGTTCCCCCCGTTCCCTCTCTCTCCCAGTCAAGTGGCAATACCCTGAATCGTCTAAAACAGCTTAAACTGGGGCATCCCCTAGAGTTCTCTCCTCCAACAAGCCCGTCATACATGCCCGGTGGGATCTCTCTGTCAAGGGATGGTATTCTGGTTCACCAAACAACTCAAATTAGGGCATCTCCCCAAGATTTCTCTTGTCCCAGTCAAGAGGCAGTTTCCCCATGATTCTTTCAAATCATGTCAAATTGGGGGCACCTCCCCCAGGTCATTATCTTTTGCCAACCCAAGGGTAATACCCCGCACTCCCAAAAGTTCAAACTAGGGCATCATCCTAGGCCTCTCTCTGTCAAAGGAGGAGCAACCCTACTGGGGCATCCCCTTGATTTCTCTCCTCCAGGAAGCCCGTCATATCTCTCTGTCAAAGAGACGGTATCCTGAATCACCACTCAACTCAAACTGGGGCATCACCCCAGATTCTTCTCCCAGCCTAGGGGAATACCCCTAAATCTTCCAATCATTTCCAATGACTGGGGCGTCACCCCAGATCCTTATCCCAGCCTAGGGGTAGTACCCCTAAATCTTCCAATCATTTCCAATAACTGGGGTATCTCCCCAGATCTTTCCTCCGTTCAAGGGATGATACCCCTAACTCCTTCAGTCGGATTTTCCAAGATGGGACATCTTTCCCCGTTTCTTTTCTCTCTCAGCCAAAGAGCGGTACTGCTAAATCTTTTAATCTTTCCAAAGAACTGGGGCATCCTCCAGATGTTTCTCTTCTATGTAAGTCCGATAAGATCTTTCTGTCAAGGGACGGTATCATGAATCGCCAAACAGCTCAAATTGGGGCATCATCCCAAATCTTCCTAGTCAAAAGGGAGTTTCCCCAAAATCCTTTCGATCTTCATAACTGGGGCATCATCCCAGGTTTTTTCTCCCAATCAAGGTAATACCTGTAAAATCTTTTGATCTTGTTCAAACTGGGACATCTCCCCATGTTTCTCTTTTCAATCAAAGGATGGCATCCCAAACCACCAAATGCTTCCCCGAGTGGAACCTAGACAGACACCAATCAAATCCTTCCCCAGTGGAATTACACTTCCCAAACAAATCAAACCGGGGCATCACCTCAGGTTCATTTTTTCTTGCTCAAGGGGCAGTTCCCTAAGGTTCCAAAGCAGATAATTCAAACTGGGACATCACTCCAGGTTCATTCTCTTTCACCCTAAGAGACAGTACCCCGAATCACTAAATCCTTCCCCAGTGAACTACACTTCTCAGGAAACTCAAGCTAGGGCACCCCCAGCCATATTCCTCTCTTTCGGTAAGCCCGCCGTACATCCCTGATGGACCCCAGATCCACTCTCTTGATCAAGGGGCAGTACCTCAAGGTTCTTTCAATCATATTCTAACTGGGGCATCTCCCTAGGTTTCTCTTCCAATCAAGGGACAGTTCCCTGAATTTCAAAATAGCTCAAACTGGGGCATCTCCCCAGATTTCTTTTTCAGTCAAAGGGAAGTACTCTTAAGGCTTTCAGTTTTTCCATACTGGGGCATCTCCTTAGATTTCTCCTACAGTTTAGGGACAGTATCCCAAAATTCAGTCATGGCAAGCTGGGGAATCACCCCAGGATCATTCTCTTTCAAATCAAGGGACAGTATCCTAAAATTCAGTCATGGTAAGCCGGGGCATCACCCCAGATTCATTTCTCTTTCAGTTAAGAGGTAATCCATCAACTTCCTCAAATTGGGGCATCATCCCAAGTGTCTCTTCTTTCAATCAATGGGCAGTTCCACAAAATCCTTATTCTTCCCCAGTGGAACCAACCGCCAAGGCTGGCACTTTAAGAAGATTCTTCCTCAAAGTGAAGAACGATAGAATGTAAAGTTATGGGGAACGAAATGCATCCTAGTGCCAGACTTTGCTTGGTATAAGCGTAACCATCTCTGCTAAATACGCTCGCCAAAAGTCGGAGGATGTTTCTATTTCATCCATGAGTTATCTTAAAAAGCCAGTCGCCAGGGAAGATTTACCTGTAAGTCTTTTTATACTAACTCACTCTTTTGTCAAAGGGACACCAAATCCATCATCCAAAGCAGGTATTCGCCAAAGTTTTCCCCCAGCAAGACCCACCATTCGTACCTAAGTGGAACGCAGACCGAGGGTCCCTCCCGAGGAAAACCACAAAATGGACTCAGCTCCCTAAACCAGGATGTTTCTTTGATCAGGCTTAAGAGGACTTATCCTTCCACAGTGGGTTCACCATTACCAAACTAGCACCCATCATACTCCTCTCGCTAAAAAGCTCAAACTGGGGCATCTCCCTAGATCACTCTTCCAGTTAAGGGACAGTACCCTGAATTTCCAAAAAGTTCAAACTGGGGCATCTCCCTAGATATCTTTTCCAAAACTGGGGCATCTCCCCAGATCACTTTTCCAAAATTGGGGCATCACCCCAAAGCTCTAGATCCTGGTTAATTTGGACGGGACGTCCCGTTAACCCCAGATCACTCTTCCAGTAAAAGGACAACCCCCTAGAAATTCCTTCAACCTTTCAAAACTAGGGCATCACCTTAGGTTTTTCTTTGTCAAGGGGTAGTACCCCTAACTTCTTCAGTATTTCCAGAAGCTGAGGCCTCACCTTTTACCTTCCTGTCACCGATCAAATGGCACCCTTTACCTTCCAGTCGCCGATCAAATGGCACCCCTTTACCTTCCTGTCACCGATCAAATGGCACCCTTTACCTTCCAGTCGCCGATCAAATGGCACCTTTACTTTCCAGTCGCCGAACAAATGGCACCCTTTACCTTCCTGTCACCGATCAAATGGCACCCCTTTACCTTCCTGTCGCCGATCAAATGGCACCCCTTTACTTTCCAGTCGCCGATCAAATGGCACCCCTTTACTTTCGAGTCGCCGAACAAATGGTACCCTTTATCTTCCTGTCGCCGATCAAATGGCACCCTCTACCTTTCAGTCACCCGGGAGGCAACACCCTCACCTTTACTTTCCTGTCGCTGAACAAATGGCATCCCTTTACCTTTCAGTCACCTAAGAAGGCATCCTTTTTCTTCCGGTCGCCGAACGAGGCACCCTTCATCTCCAATCAATTGAGAATAGACACTTAATCCTCTCGCCTGTTGTTAACTGAAAGACAATCCTTCTGCTTTATGTCCTTCAAAGGATAATTCCCAGTTAACCACTTCTTGCTAAAAATTGGAGCACTGCCCCACTTCTTTTTCCCAGATTTAGGATTAAAAAAAACAAAAAAAAAACAAAAAAGAGAGAGAGAGAGAGAGAAAATAGAAAAAGAGAGAAAGCAAGAAATCCTAGGTTCCCACGCCTTGCTTTATTTTAATGGAACAATACTGGCCTTCGTGATTATTGGGTTCTGCATGACCTCAACGATGGTGTTCACTTCTTTACTCCCTTTCCATTTCAAAAGCAAGAAGAAACTTCATGCTTTTCTCATGAAAAAGAAGTAAAGAGGGGTATCTGTGAACACCTATTTCGGTCCGGTCAATTTTCACCAAAATGGGGTATTTTTGGTCACTTTACTAGGCCTTGATTGATATCCATAAATGAAAAGAATTCGAAAAAAAAAAAACTAAGTCGGAAATGATCATTTCTGAGTCAAAGGACTCAAAATGATCATTTCCGAGTGGAAGGTTCTTTGTCAAAGCCATTCCGAGTGGAAGGTTCTCTGTTAGAGAATCAATGCTGGAAAGGATTGCTGATTTAAGTGAGTCCAAGTGGGAGCTTTCTGATTGCAACTAATCCAAGGGTCAAATGTTGATTGAAACCCTTCCGATTGAAGTACCTCCGAGTGAAAAGAAAGTCAACTACCGAGTGAATGAATCAAAGGACGGATGACGAGTGAAGCCACTCAAATTGGAAAAGAAGGACAATTCCGAGTGAAAATTGCCAAAATCTCAAGTTCTGAGTGAGGAGAAAGTTGTTTCCGAGTGAAAATGTCCAAGATTCCATTTTCTGACTGGAAAACAAGGCTGAATCCGAGTGGGTTGAAGTTTATTTCCAAACCGGTTGACAACATTCTGAGTGAATCAATATGATTCAATCCGAGTGATGAGTTTCCGGGCGAAACTTACTTCACGACTGAATCAATGTGAAGTTAAAGAAAGAATAGTTCTGATCTGCCAGCAACCAAGCGAAATATTTCTGACATGCCGAGTGAAGCTTCAAGCAGAAGGATTGCCGAGCAAGATTTCTCCGAGTGCTGATTGAAACATTCGAATGAAGGACATGAACCGATGCCGAGTGAGCCATTTATCCATCCTCACCGAATCGTCTTTCAAGTCAAAGCTGACTGAATCCTGCAAAAATACCGAGTCATCCTTCAAGTCAGAGCCGATTGAACCATTTTCAAAAATTGTCGAGCCATACTTAAACCAATTCCGAGTCATCCTTTCACCATTTCTGAGCCCCTTTCTGAACATTCCCGAGCCATTCTTTTGGCCATTGCCGAGCCATTTTCACCCAATCCCGAGCCATCCTTCTCACCCACTTTTCAGTCGGTTCCGAGCCATTCTTCACTCGGTTCTAATTGAATATTTCAACCAGAGTTGTTTTGCTCGCCCAGCTCCTCACAACAGCCTCGCACCGACAGGATTTCACTCGATCTTTGCACAAAAGGGACCTTTTCCACTCGGATTCAGGAGGCAAAGTGAAGACCGACCCCTTTTCCACTCGGATTCAGGAGGCAAAGTGAAGACCGACCCCTTTTCCACTCGGATTCAGGAGGCAAAGTTAAGACCGACCCCTTTTCCACTCGGATTCAGGAGGAAAAGTGAAGACCGACCCCTTTTTCCACTCAGATTTCCACCATGCTGATTTGGATTTCCACTATCCAAGTGGATCCTTAAATTATGAGAGGCGGCTCACTACCAGACGAAGGAAGAAAATGGTAAAGAATTCCCACCAGCCCCCTTTGTCAAAATCCAGGCTGTTTCCAACACACAGTCCAAGTTGATTTGCAAATTTCAAGGCGCGGCTGGTAACAAGACAAAGAGGAAATAATAAAAATCCTCACCAATTGCTAGCCAGGCTATCTTAGGTCTGTTCAGGTAATCAACTTGCTCCTGAAATGTTCTATAAATGCTTCAAACGAAGGAGGAGAAAGGGATCCTGGAAGCATTTATTCTAGAGAGAAGAGGAAGAACCTTCAAAAGAAACACTGTCCTCCCCCTCTTCACTCGGTCCAGCTTCTCAAACCCTCTCAAAACTGACCTTCCACTCTCCAACCGTCCTCATCCACACCATCATCCGACCTCTCCTTTCTCCTGCACCCACCAACACCGTCCTCTCTCCTTCTCCAACCGTCCTCTCCACAACATCATCCGACCTCCTTCAAATCCCATCCGACCTCAACCTCCCCTCACCAAACTGACCCCTCTCCACCTCACCGCACCATCCCTCTCACTGTATGTCCCCCTCTCACTGTCCCATCCTTTCCTCTTCACACCTCCCCCCTTCTCCTCTCTCCACCTCACTGTACCCACCGTCCATCTCTTCCTCTCTTCATTGTCCCTCACTCCTCACAGCCCCCTCCAACACCGTCCCCTTTTCTCCTTCCTCCTGCACCCACCAACACCGTCCTCACTCACTCCTCCCAAACGCTGTCCCCCTCTCTCTCTTCTCCACTCCGTCCTCCTTCTAACCGTACAGCCCCTCTTTTCTCCACACCGTCCCTCAAACCTCTCAAACACCGTCCCAGCACCTTTCCCATCCATTCTCTTCCAAAACCGACCTGCTCCCCAATACCGTCCTTCTCCTCACCAAAACCGACCTGCTCCTTAACTTTCCACCACCGACCCTTCCTAAACCACAACGCTGTCCAGCTCCTCCTTAAATCCCTAACACCGTCCAGCCCCCTTAAATCCACGCCATACCACCGTTCAATTCTCTTTCTCTCGTCACACTGTCCAATTCCTCTCTCGTTACACTGGTCCCAATCTGACCCTCATTTTTTATGCTTGTATTATTTATTTCTTTTCTTGTTAAAATTAATTGCTGTTCGATGGAATTGTTTCCTTCTCAATAAGTAATTAATTTTCATTGATCGGATTATTCCCTTATCAAAAATCTGTTCCTTCATTATTAGTGCTTGTTATTATTTATTTTTCCACCAAAATTAATTAACTGTTAATTGATGAATCCATTTCCTTTTAATTGTTAATTAATTTTTGAATTAATCCCCACCAAGATTCATATTAAATATTAACAAGAATGAGTGCTTCACACATTTTATTTATTTTCTAAAAAAGACGGAGCGAGATTAATCTGGATGAGACGTCCTGTTAATCTCATTTATTTTCTTAAAAAAGGGGTGGAGCGAGTTTAATTTGGACGAGACGTCCTGTTAATCTCATGTAAATATTTTATGTTTATTTCTGTTTATTTGTGTATATTTTCGTCGTCCTGTATATTTTCTTTTCTTGAAGAAGTTAAAATAATTATTGGGTTAATTATAATGCGCGCTATCATATTGAGGTAACCGTTTTTATAACGGACAGTTGTGAGGTGCTAATACCTTCCTCACCTGTAATTAGACTCCCGAACATGGAATTTTATTTTTATAACCAGTGCTTTAACGAAAGGTTTTCCCGATATTTTATCCTAAAAAATATTGGTGGCGACTCCCTGTTTTTCTTTTCTTTTCGAACCAAAAACAAATTATTTTAAGGGTCGTCCGTGCCGCCGTGATCCCGGTCGCGACAATGTCCCTTTTGTGTCGTCCTCCGAGTGCGAGCAGAGTTTTCAAGAATTGAAAACCCGATTGACTTCTACTCCTGTATTGGCTTTGCCAAATTTGCAAGAAAGCTTTGTAGTTTTTTGTGATGCATCCGGACTCGGCCTAGGATGTGTGCTGATGCAAAATGACCGAGTGATTGCTTACGCTTCATGACAATTATGACCACATGAGCAAAACTACCCAACCCATGATCTGGAATTGGCAGCAGTGGTCTTTGCACTAAAAATTTGGAGGCACTATCTTTATGGCTCTAAGTTTGAAGTGTATAGTGGCCACAAGAGTCTGAAATATTTGTTTGATCAAAAAGAATTGAATATGAGGCAGAGGAGGTGGATTGAATTCTTGAAAGATTATGACTTCGATTTGAAATACCACCTAGGAAAGGCCAATGTTGTAGCCGACGCCTTGAGTCGGAAGTCTATTCATATGGCAACGATGATGGTTAAAGAGATGGAGTTGCTTGAACAATTCTGAGACATGAACCTGCAAGTAGATGTGTCTTCGTCTCGAAAAGTGACTCTCGATACATTAAAGATAGCTATTGAATTTTTGAAAATTGTTTATGTACAGCAAATAACTGATTCTTATTTAGCCGAGATGAAAGAAACTCAGGCTAAAGGTAAAGATTTATTCTTAACCAAGGGCTCAGATGGTATTTATCGAGTAAAAGGTCAGATTTATGTACCTGACTCGAGAGATTTACGACAATCAGTGCTTAATGAGGCATATAAAAGCATGCTGAGTATTCATCCGGGTACTACTAAGATGTATTATGATTTGAAGTTGCATTTCAGTTGGCCCAGAATGAAGAAGGATGTAGTCGACTTTGTGGCTCATTGCATAATTTGTCAAAAAGCAAAGATTGAGCATCAAAAACCGACCGATGGTTTACAACCTTTGGAAATTCCCGTGTGGAAGTGGGATGCTATAGCTATGGATTTCGTAATGGGATTACCAAGGACTCGGAGTGGTCATGATGCTATTTGGGTTATCGTGGACCGATTGCTAAAGTCTACACATTTCTTGCCGATCAACATGAGTTATTCCTTGCCAAGACTAGGACAATTATACATTAGCGAGATATTCCGACTGCATGGTGTTCCATCTTCGATTGTGTCGGATAGAGATCTGAGCTTTACTTCCTGATTTTGGGGGAGTCTGCATCAGGAGTTAGGTTCGAAGCTCCGATTGAGTTCAGCCTATCACCCTCAGACAGATAGGTAATCCGAGCGGACTATCCAGAGTTTGGAGGACTTGTTGAGGTCCTATGTGCTAGAGCATGGTGGAAGCTGGGAACAATACCTTCCACTGGTCGAATTCACTTATAATAATAGCTATCATAGTAGCATCGGTATGGCTCCCTATGAAGCTTTATATGGAAGGAAATGCCGAACTCCTCTTTGTTGGTCGGAATCGGGTGAGAATCTAATGTTAGGACCAGAGATTGTGCAGCAGACCTCCGAGCAAATCCAAATGATCAAAGACAAAATGAAAGCATCCCAAGACCGTCAAAAGAGCTATTATGACAACCAGACGAAGCCGATTGAATTTCAGATCGGTGATAAAGTCTTTTTGAAAGTCTCTCCAAGCAAAAACATTGGGAGGGCATTGAAAAGCAAGAAGTTGAGTCCAAGATATATTGGTCCGTATGAAATATTGAAGAGAGTCGGACCTGTAGCCTATCAAATTGTGTTGCCTTCTCATTTGGCAAATTTACATAGTGTATTTCACGTTTCTTAATTGAAGAAGTACTTACCAGATCCTACTCATGAAGTGCCGGATGATGATGTTAAAATCCAAGAGAACCTTACCACTATAGCCGCTGATCGGTGAAACGATTGAGAAACAAGAATGTTCAATTGGTAAAGGTTGCATGGCAGCAAGATCAGAGTATCATGCATACTTGGGAACGAGAAGACGCTATGAGGGAACAATATCCCAAGTTATTTCATTGATGTATGATTTTTGTATTTAAATTTCGAGGATGAAATTTTTGTAGGAGGGGAGAAATGTAACATCCCAAAATTTGTAATTTTTCAAAAATTCATTTATGAAGGATTAATGAAGAAATTCTGAATGAAATTCTGAGTGAAATATGATATTCCGAGTGAAAATGGTGCGATACTGGGTGAAGTAAGACCGAGGAAGCCATTTCCAAAAGAAGTTAAGATGTTTCTGAGTGAAACATCATTAAGCGAATTATTTCCAAGTTAAGAAAATGGTGTCCGAATGAGATACTTTTGAATAAGGAAAATCTGAGTGAAATGTTTCCGAATGAAACGTTTCCGAGAGAAGTACTCCTGAGTGGAAAAAACGTTGAAATTTAATAAGTACTTCTCAGGACGGATTTTGAGAGAATGACCGAACGGGATATACCGAGTGGGTATGTCTCTAAATGAATAGTTCCGAGTAAATAATTCCCGAGGAAAGAAAATATCTGAGTGATGAGTTACCGAGTGGTGAACTTCGTTAAATGGTGCTCAGATCGATACTCAGAGATACGAGAACTCGTGCTCGGGTTTGTCTTCAAAAATGTCCTTGACCCTGAGTGATTCCTTCTAGTGGAGAGACTTCCGAAAGAGAGGATTATTTTCAAATTCCGAGTGATTTTTTTTAAGGAAGATTTCCGGGTGACGTAAGTAAGGACTGACTTGGACATAAATATACCTGAGTATGTTTGAATGAGATATTATCGTGTGGATGCTTCCGAGGAAAGAAAGCCGAGTGTTCCATGGGATGGAACCTTTCCTCCGAATGAAGGAATTCTGAGTGGACAAAGGCTTACTCAGAAAGGATGTGCCCAAAACGAAATCGAGTCGGAATTATTGATTATTTTAATTATGAATACTTTCCACGTCACTCTGTTATGCTAGCTTCTAGCAGATTCTTCTTCTGATATTTTTCTGAAATGGGACCCTTTATGATGTGCTGTTCCTTTTCATTAAATGCTTATTCCTTATTCATCATCTGAAGAAAACGTACAACAAATATCTTTTTATTGTTCACGTCTCTTTTGCATGAACAATATAAATATCAATTACTATTGGATAAGATTAAAGACTTTGAAAAGTGAAAAACATCATCCACAATCTTTCTCTTCAAACTCTTGCTAAAAGCCATTAACGAAGAAGGAATCAAACTCCATTTCTTCTCTTTACGAAGAAATCTCTGAACTGGCACGAAGCTGAAATTCCAGTCGGAATTTACAAGCTGTGAATTGGAACATAGCTTTAAGAGCTGCAAGAACTCTTTATTCCAGGTAAGGGGAGCGTACATCTCAAATAGATAGTTTATGAATGGATGTGGGGTGATATTATTATATTGTATATATATTGTGTGCATAATTGTTATCGAGACCCAGTTTATATGACGCTTTATGTTTTCATATATATTCCATTCATATTGTTGATGTTGATATGATAATGATATAGAATTGATGATGATAATATGGATGATGATTCATGAATTTTTCATGATATTTATGTATATGCATGAGATGCATGTGTGATGGTTGAATATGAAATATGATGTGGTTTTCACAAAAGACCTTGGGTGGGACTCAAGGCAACCTCTTGAGCGGGGCTCGGGGTTTTAGCCCGTGGCACTCACCATTGTCACTGAGAGTGATGGTGTCACATAAGGGTGTAAACGGTGTGGTACCAGTAAAATGGCCGGTTCAGCTGAGAGCTGAGTTATGGCTCGGGGAGCCAGTGTTGCAACATAATTAAAAGACTTAATAATGGATTTATCCGAATGAGTACCTGTGTGCATTGATATATATGTTGTTGAGAATAGCTTACTGTTTATGTTGTTTCATATGGCTCGGTATATGTTATTTGTATAGTTATGGATTGGACTTTTAATCCAATTCAATAACTATTATTTGATATGTTTATGCTCACCCCCTACTTATTATTTTTACAGTGGATAGAAGACACAGTGATGGCACTTGAAGTCACTCGACCGACTGGAGCATTATGTATTAGTATGCACAATACATAGTGTACATAGTTATTTGGGTAGAAGCCTTGGCCGGCTCTTGTGATTACCGAGTGTTATATTTTATTTGTATTATAAAGTGGCCGGTCGGCTTTTGTAAAGTGATAATAATCTTATTTAATTCAGATTTCGTTTTAATCTTGGAATTATTTGTGAAAAGTTTATTTGTATTTATTTGTATTTTAAATGGGTCGGTCGAATTGATGTATAACCGGTAATTTTAATACTGAATCCGATTCCTGTTTGGAAATTTAAATTATTTGCGAAAAATTTACTTGATTTATTGGAAATTATTTTAAAAATTAAGGATGTTATAAAAGGAATATTACTAAAATTGTAAAGAGTAGGGATATTTGGACCAAGTTAGACATGGGAACACTACTACCAAAAAGGCATTTGTTAATGGTTCTGTTAATACTACTGTTAGCGGTTCAAGCGCAAAAAATGCGCTGATAATGACCCTAATAACATTGTCAACACTTGCACCGCAAACATTTCCTAGATATTGTCAGCGGTTAACGATCGGAACAGCAAACAATAGAAAAATCAATGTCTACGGTTAAATAATGAACCCCTGTCTTTGATGTACATATTTTCTGCGGTTAATTATTGTAACCGCAGAAAATGGTTGATTTTTTAAGATATTATATTTTCTAATTCACTGTTAATAAACTTATTTTTACACTATTATAAACTAATTTTTACATTATTTTCAGAAATTTAGATACAATATTAATACCTAAAACCAACTTATATATTTTTTAATAATATTATATTTTTTAATAAAATCATATTTGTCGTAGTATAAAGATGCATGGGCAAATGATTGTTCTGTTGTAATAAAGAAAATGGAGCAAGCTAATAAATCTGCAACTGAAATCTACAAACAAAAATGACAAGTGTCTCATCCCCAAACCCCAATACATAAAATCTGAAATCAGAATTGCATAGCTTAATTGCAAAGCTGAGCAAATATAGTAAAAAATAAACAGGAGAAAGAACCATAGTATGTGACCATGTAATTTTACTAACAATAATTTATCATAAAAATGAAGGAACATTGGAAAACATATAGATATGATTTTATTTTTTTACAACACAGTATCAAATGCTAGCTCTCTCATCCATACCTTAAATACCTGTTAAAAAGGAAACAATCTCTTTCAGTAAGCGATTTCAATAAGTTAGTCAAATGCAACTTGCTCAATCTTCCTGGATAAAAAGCACATTAACCTTAATAAGTATCAATAATATCTTAAGCCCAAACCCAAGAAATAGAAAACATACCCAACAGATTTTAATTTCTAAGCCCGAAATAATATACAAATTTATCCCTTCATATATGTGCTCGCCTATTGTTAAACTCTCTTTGTGATCCAACTAAGCAACCCTTAACAGAACATGATAAGCATGACTGTAACATAAAACAGCAAAAAAAATGACTAGAAAATTAACATATGAGAATCATGGAACATAATGAATTAGTTACCCCTCATTCCCTGTGAATCTGAATTTCACTGTCACTAGATTAATTCCTCAAGCACATGAGACTCGCCTTTCTTGCCTCCCCAAAATCTGAATTAATAATAGGCCAAAAAATCTATTTTTTAAACTTTTTGTACACATTTTCCTTATCAATTTGATAGAAGAAAATGATTTGATGCCTACTACAATTCCACTCTTTCAAAATCCTCATCCTTCCTTCCTTGCATAGATTGGCCAGAGAAGCAAACCCAGAATTCCAATTTAGCAAGTAGTCATGTTCTGTACAGTGCACACAATTCCCTGGCAATCACTAAATTGTCCCTAAAACCCCTTATTCTTATAATCGATTTCCAGTTATAAATCACCTACAAAACCTATCTGCCATCAAACTTAATCCTAAATGCTTTGGTTTCCTACACGATTTAGTTATCAATAGCATCTATAACTGTAAATATATTTATTGAAGGCTAAAACATAAAAAGATGCAACAGGATTAATTCTGTGTGATAGTGGTATGTTTACAAAACATAAAATCACTTCAAACATAGCATTAGTATTTTGCAAACTTTTAAGAAAATTACTCTAGCCTCCCTAATAGCTAAAATAACAAGCAGTTTGTAACAGATTAAAGGGAAACAACCCACTCCTTATAGCCTTAACAAATTGTGAAGTTGTAAAACAAACCATCTTTTTTTGGTTAACAATTGTAATCAAGTATTTGTCAAAGAATGCCAAAAATGTTAGACAGCTCTTGTCAAAGCCATAATCGCACATTAATCTAATATCGTTCACCACAGATGTAGGTTATCATCAAGTCTATAGCATACTTTTGACACTCAACAGAAAATTGCCACCAAAGTAACATAGATGCATTAAAAACCTGTAGTTGTATTGTATTTCTCATATCATATGTAATGTTTATCAAGGTTACAAAAATAATGTCAAAATGAAGCCCCTAAAAGAAGTACGCTGCCAAAATAAAAAAGAGGCAGGTGCTTTCAACGGCAAGAGTTAAAAAATTATCTTAATAGATCTTTTGTGAGGAAGACTAGATCCTATCTATCATACTTAATTTTTTCTTTCATAATCGCTGCAAGTTTAGTGACAATAACAGCAAAACAAACATAAAGGAAAATGCATGCCAGTTAACTCCACAAGAGAGCCAAAGATAGTTCATGTTATAATATTATGATCTGTAAAAGCAAAGCACAAATGCTAAACCAGTGAAGGATAATACAACATGCACTCTTTAACTGCAAACTACTTTGAACCAAAAGATAATACAATTGTTCAAAATTTATTCAACCTTATTGCATTTTTAACTGTATTTTCAAGAATAATGTTTGTATAAGAATTTTAATAAAAACTATATCTGTTAGTGCACATCAATGTGTGGCACTTTCAACAATAAACTCCTTTTTGTGATGTACCTTTTTTATGTTCCTTGATGTTATTTATTAAAATTACTCATCCTCAAGCATTAGCATATTCTGAGTGTGATTTCTCATGAAGTCATGGCCTCTCTCTCTGTCATTGTTTGAAATCTCTTAATCCAAGTAAACCTTGGAGCTTAAAATGTTAAAAAAGGACCAAAGAGAATGTTCAATAATCATTCTTCATTGAATTAAAGATTTCATTACATTGCAACAAGGAGGGTTTTATTTTTTAGATTTCTTTTATTATTTTGCCAGATTTATCCTTTTCCGCTTTATCATTATTGGGAAGAATAAAGACATTCAGCACACAATTTCATGTAAAAGACACGGTTCCGAAGTCTATAAAATTGACAACGAAAAACTGCCATTCAGTTACGAAGGACAATAGTTTTTAATTTATACAATAGAAAATTCTAATGTTTTAAACTAGGTAAATATCCAATCAACAAAAACTTGAGGAAAAAACAAAATGCATGAAGATATAATTCTATTCCTCAAAAGAAAAGGAAATAACAAAGGAAAGAAAACATATAATTACTGGTTCCTAGCATTCTTAAGACACAACCATTCAATAACATCAAAACTGGTAGCTCAAGCTTCCACCCTCTCTTCCTCCAGGATAAGGGCCTTCCCTGTTGGCTTTGCCAAGAGATCTGTGTACTCTTGGAATGGAGATTTGGAGAAGCGGGTCTCCTTCCAGAAATCAGGAGTTAGAAAACCATAGGTTTTCAGCAGACAATCAAAAGTGGCCTGTAAAAAAAAAGACACAGCATTACCAACACAAAATATTCCATGCCACAATTATCTAACAAATTAAACATCACCAATGTCTACCAAAACCCCGTAAGTTACTACTTTCACATCAGTCGTCATTAAATTCAATTCAATTACATTACCAAAAGACATATCATTAAATTTTCCAAACAACAATTAACTAACAAATTAACCATCACCAATGTCTCCCCAGGATACTTTGCTTACCATTTCAATATGAGTCCATCATAAGTATCAATTCAATTGCAAGTCACAATTAACTAACAAATTAAACATCACCAATGTCTCTTTACAGAGAGTTAACTAAATTGCTTCATACAGCAAAAATATCCCTTCAACATCCGAAGCCAGTACCAAAATTCATCATAGAAGCTACATGTAAAAAATATTACATTGCCACATCAAATCAATTAACATCCAAAACAAGTACAGCTAATCATTAGAACAACCTTACATTGCCATGTGAAACAAAGTAAAATATATGTATCCAATCAAATCACATGATCAACATGAAATACAATAAAATTACTCACACACATGAAATTATAATCTAGACTCGAGTGGTAAACATACATGACAGCAACAACAAAAATAATTAACATGTGCAAGGAATGTCAGTCACTAGCCTTTTAATATCTATCATGATCCAAGACTCACTAACCATTTTTAAATAAACACTATGCTATGATCAATATCAATAAAAATTATATCATATAATAAATTAGAAATTATCAAATTATAAATAAAAGAAACAGAAAAAATAAACCTTGACAAAATTTCCAAGAGTTTTGGTGGAACCCCTGGAGGAAGTGAAGACATCTTCAATACCAGCGAACTGCAACACCTTTTTGGGAACCCTAGCAGCCACGATTCCAGAACCACGAGGAGCAGGAACCATACGAACGGTAACGGAACCACACTTGCCGGTAACCTTGCAGGGAACAGTGTGAGGCTGCCCAATCTTGTTACCCCAATACCCTCTCCTAACGGGAATAACAGAGAGCTTCGCCAAGATGATTGCACCACGAATGGCTGTGGCGACTTCTTTGCTGCACTTAACTCCGAGACCGACGTGGCCGTTACCGTCGCCGACGACAACGAAGGCCTTGAATCGGGTACGCTGACCGGCACGCGTCTGTTTCTGGACGGGCATGATCTTCATGACCTCGTCCTTAAGGGAGGGACCCACAAGGGTATCGATAATTTGGTGCTCCTTGATAGGGAGGGAGTGAAGGTAGATCTGCTCAAGGCTTCGGATCTTCCCTTCTTTCACGAGGCGACCGAGTTTTGTAACGGGGACCCATTTCTCTTCCTCATCGCGGCGCCCTGAGGGTCTGCGGCGGCCACCGCGACCACGGTCGCCGCGTCCACGTCCGCCAAAGCCACGGCCAAAACCGGCACGGTCTCCACCTCCACGTTCCGCCATTTTGTTGAAGAGTGAAGTTGGAGAGGAGAGTGACTGCGCTAGAGAGAACAAGGCTGCTACAGCTAACGATAGGGTTTCTGATGTGTTATTTATTTATATATGTAGGGGTAGGGTAAGATTTCACCTCCTTAGGATGATAATGAGCGATGATGATAGTAATTTTAAAAAATACTTCTATTCTATATGTTCTATACCAGAAATTTTTTGTCATTTTTAAGGCATCAAATAAGTGTTAGTTTTTGGTTAACTTACTAGAAAAATTAAGAATTACACTGAGTATATCAAATTAATTATTTGGGTTGTTATGGTGGTTCCTCATCCCTTTAAGTAGTCAATAATTCAATTTCTAATTTTTGTGTATGAAAATAAATCTCAAAGTTAAATCAATTATCAATTAATTGAGTATGATCAATTTAACTACTCAATTTAACGATTATTTATTAGGTTAATTTTGTGAAAGAATCCGGAAAATCATTTTAAAATCTTAGTTCAAGTCTCATGTTTATTTTGTTGCTTTTATTATGAAAAATGATAATTACTTAAATTTTTTACTATTAAGCTAATCCTAGGAAGTTAAGTTCGCTTATTTTAGTTTCTTTTAAAAAATTATTTTTAAATTACATTAAAAATTGTTTTGAGTAGTTCTTTTAAATGTAATAATAATTATCATTTTTTCATACAATTCCATAACAATTAAATCGAGTTACAAACACGTGATCATAGTAATAAAATAAATATAGGTTAGAATGAGTTATGAAACATTCAACTATTGTTTAGTAATCATTTACATGTCTAAAATGAAGTGTTGTATGCATAAAAAGGTATTTTTAAAAAAATATACAAGTTTTAAGTTTTGGATTCCATCTCGTCTATCCCATTTTAGTCAGAAAAAATGGAGAAAAGGTAATGGAGAGAATAGAAAATATGAATAATCGTGTATTTTCTTTTGTTTGATTTAAGAGAAAATGGAAAGAAAAGTTGACTTTTTAAAAAATAAAATTTTCTCTTATTCCATTTTGTTTTCAACTTAATTTTTTTTTTAAAAATATTTTTTAACTATTTTTTCTCGTACTTTCCCTACATCCAAACATAGGTTTTAATTGAGTGCTACGTGTCATGTTCAATATGTTCGATTTTGAGTTTGGTGTACATAAATATCAAGTTTGAATTGATTTGGATGCTCCAAGATTTCAAGAGAGGCGAGAGGTGATATGTGCTTACATACATGTTCGATATAAAAGTGTCGTTGAAAATGAAAAATCTATTATTTACATTAATGTAACCAACTATTTAATGTATTTATTTAAAATACTCTTGAAAATGTATTTAAAAAGAACATATTTAGTGTATAAAGATTTAATAATATTGAAAAAGATACTTTTACTTATATTTAAAATAAAAAAATATTTTAAAACTTACTTATAACCTAAATAAGAAAAAATGAAAGTTAATAATTTTGAGGTGTTAAAGGATTTGAAAATGTATATGTTGAGCAATTATAAAAAAATATATTTATAGTACTGATTGTAACATCCTGAATTTTGTAATTTTTGAAAATTCGTTCATTAAGGATTAATGAAGAAATTCTGAATGAGATTCCGAGTGAATACTGTAATATCCCTGTTTTTAGTAGCAGTCTTATTTAGTAAATTTAAAGTTTGGAAGGTTTGTAAGTGGTAATAAGTGAATAAATACCCTGTAGATGGTCTGTAATATCACAAGAATTTCATTTTTGTGTGTAATTATGGAATTTATATAGACCATTAAAGAAATTAATCAAATTCCGAGTGAAAAAGGCTCTGTTCCGAGTGACAGAGAGAAATTTCGAGTGATAGAGAGAAAATCCGAGTGAAGGATGAAATTCCGAGTGTAAGTTATGATGTCCGAGTAAAACATGACCGAGAGGGCTACTACCGAGTGGAATCTTGGCCTCGGAGACATTTGGAGTGAAGTATGTTCAAGAGAACCACTTCTGAGTGAAAATTCCGAGTGAAAACACCCTTGAATGATTTGTTTTCGAGTCAAAACATGACAAATGCTACCTTTTCCGAATGAAACTTACCTGATTGCAGTATTCCGAGTAAAGGGACTCAGTCAAGGATATATCCGAGTGCAATCCGAGTGAGTTTGTCCAAGTCAGGACCTCCCTAGTGAGAAAGGGGATAGCATTCCGAGTAGAATATATATATATAAGGCTTGGAGTCATTTTTTAGAGAGGCTTATGACTCCTTTCCGAATGATGAAGGCCTTAAAGGATTCTGATTAAAACATATTTTGAGGAAGGATAGTCTATGTGTTGCTAAGAGATGAATGGCCGAGTGAAACCCGAGTGGGGAAGGACTTAAATGCTCCTGAGTGGTAAAATCCGAGTGAACCTCTTCTGAGAGAAGAGTTGTTATAATGGTTTTGATTGGGAATATATTCTAAGTGTATGATATACATAAACCGAGTGAATGAGATTCTATATTCTGAGTGGGTGAGACTTAGAACAAGTCCGAGTGGGACTTAACTCACCCGAGTGAATAAAATAATGTATACCGAGTGGTATTTGATTGGGTGATAATCGAGTGAAGAAGGTTTATGGATTCTGAGTGGGAAAACCCTCATTACCGAGTGGATCTTACGTGTGACTTTCCTGAGTGGAAGTATGGAACTGAGTAAACTTCCAAGGGGGGAAGTTTAAGTGTTTGAGTTAGGAAAATGCCGAGAGAAGAATGAGTAATGCACCTCCGAGTGAATTTAGGCTTACCGAGTGACTATGGACTGGGGAAATACTTCCTTATGTTAGTTCACCGAGTGAGACAGTTCAATGAAGTAATCCGAGTGAGGAGAGGTCAGAGTAATGCCGAATGGGACTTGATGGTAAAGTCCGAGGGTATAACTCCGAGTGGAGGATTGGCATCTATAAGGATATACTGTATGACCACCTAGAAACATTCTAGAATTTCTTCGCCCGAGTGAAAGGCTGAATGATAGGAAAGAAAGAAAAAGGAGTTCACAAATGACTCGGATTTGGGATATAATGCCGAGTGAAAGCAAGATAGGAGTCGGTGTGGGGGTGAATTACCGAGTGAATGATGGGAAAGATGAGTCGGTTTCATGGGAATGCCGAGTGAAAACTGGATGACTCGCTCAAGCGAGTCGGATTTCGCTTGAGCAAGATGACCCTTCCTTGCGTTCCTGATGCTGACCTGTCCACCTGTCCAAATAAATCCAAAAAGATTGTCACAAGGAGCCAATCGCAAGGAAAGTGGAGCCTTTTTAATTCAATCAAGGCACCTTTTATATATTTTATTATATATTCCCTTCCAATTAATGCAAAGCTGACTGGAAAGGGCCATTATTTGCACCTAACATTCAGTCACGGGAGAAACTTGTCTCCCACTTGCCTCTTCTTTATTAAACCAATACGCAGCACATCTTCAAGTCCAAAACTTATAGAAAAGCTCTCTCTTCCTTCTCCTCTTACGTACAACCTTCTTCCTCTCTCTCTCTCATTTTCCTTTCCCCTCTCACTCAGAACTGAAGCAGGGACAGTGAAGGAAGCTGCCTCAACTTCATTAAAGGTAAGGGGGGTATATTCTTGGGTGCTCTGTGGGAAAACTGAGTGAAGGAAAGGGTTAAGGAACCTTGTTCCTCACCTTTCCAGGGCAGTTCAGGTTTTGTTTGATTAAATGTTTTAATGTTTTATTATTGTTTTTATGCATTTTATTTGAATATATATATGATTAAATTAATTGTAATGATTATTATGCATGATAATTTAATGAAAAGATATGCTTGTTGTTGGACTATGAAAATACTAAGAATCATGGGTGCTTCTGTGAATTCCAGTGAAGAATTAGAAACAGAAGTTGGAACCTATAATAACAAACTCGGTTTTTAATAATCCGACCGGTTTTACATCAATAACAACTCGGTTTTGCTTAATTCCAATCGGATTCTACTTTACCCGAACGTGTTTCATTCTGACAGAACAATTCCTCACTCGAAAAACAATCTTATTTTACTCAGAAAACTTTTCCCAATCTGCTTTCACTCGGACAGTATCTTCCCAGTTTGATTTTACTCGAAAAACTCTTCCTCAAACATATTTCACTCAGAAAATATCTTAATTTCACTCAGAAAACTCCTTTCAGACTGATTCCACTCAGAATCATATTTTATTTCACTCAGAGACTCATTTTCACTCGAATTCACAAACATTTTTACTCAGGAAACTCTTTTCATACTGATTCCACTCGGAATCATATTTGATTTCATTCAGAAACTCATTTTCACTCAGAATTTAAGTTATTTCACTCAGAAAATCCTTTTCAGTATCTATTTCACTCGGAATTAAACCATTTTACTCGGAAAATCATTTTTACTCAGATTCAAACTCATTTTTACTCGGAAAAATCTGGTTCCTAACATTTTCACTCGGAATCAGACCTGTTTCAGTCAGAAAACAGCTTTCCAGTTCAATTTCACTCGGATTTTTAGCCAGTTCATTTAGAAAACTCTTCTCAGTATGATTCCACTCGGAATCATACTTATTTCACTCGGAATTACCCTTGTTTCACTCGAAAAACCTTGTTTTTAATGTTTTTCACTTGGATTTTCATTTAGAAACTCTTCTTTAATCCTTTTTAAATTATTGGGAAGTTATAATTATTATTATCGTTCTTATTTCTATATTTATTATTATTATCATTATTCTTATTATTGTTATTATTATTGTTAGTATTATTGTTATTGACATTATTATTGTTTTAATTACGAGTAATTAAATAAAGAATATATTATTTTACTCTTTATACAAAATATAATTTTAACCAAGATATAACCGATATATTTTCTAGAATAAGAATAAGTAACTTACAACGTTTAAATAGTTGATGGGATCTAAGAGTTTGTGAATAATATGATGAGACTGGAAACACATAAGATACCCAAGGATCAATGATAAAAAGAATGCATTCCGCATCATGAAAATATTTTGACGGAGAAAAAAATACATCTAGAGCATACACCTGGTACGCTGGAAGACACTCACGTTCGATCTCCATGAAGAATCTTGGGAGTACAACCGGAACAGAAACCCAATGGCATCAGTGTCGCGCCTGATAGCCAGGTGAGACGATGCAAGTCTAGTGTACTTTGACTAAATGACGGAGTGTAACTATAATCGTAGGGATCCAAGTCTCCAAATAATATATATTGATGAGAACCAATGAGTTCATTTGTACCTTATGAAAATGGGAGCTTGGGCGGACCCTGATCGCTCTAGAATGGAATGGAGAAATTCCAAAGAATGAGATGAAGAAAAATTGATTTATTGGGCCCACATGCATTATGAGACTTAACAAAAGATAAATCATAATAAATTCAACTCATGCATTCCATTACAGCATATTTGATTGTTATAGTTATGAATATGTTAAGTGTATGATTTATGTGATATTATCTGTTAACTGGATTATGTCCGCACCGGATTAACCATCAGGGTCTTGGGTTATACTCACCCTTATTGTTGATATTTCCAGAGGAATTAGGAAGTCAAGAACCAGAATACGAAGAACAGCGATACGCTAATCCAACTGAGAATGTCCATTAAAATTAGAATAGATGTAGTAGATATTTATTAACGAATAATAATACACTGGATGACTGTATAATATTTTAAGGGTGCCTGCGTGCCCCATTCTGTTAAGAGTATAATTACTTACATTTTGTGAATGACTATGTGATTATCTACTATTTGCTTCCACTGAGATGCCATTATTTTATTTTTTAAAAAATATATTCACTTTTTTAAAAACTTGTGACCTCTCAGTTAAATAGGATGAACCTACAGAAGGGTTTGTCTTATCTAACCGAGGGTGTTACAAATGCCGTTTGAAATATGATAATCCAAGTGAAAATGCTACGATTCCGAGTGAAATAAGACCGAGGAAGCCATTTCCAAAAGAAGTTAAGATGTTTCCGAGTGAAACATCATTAAGCGAATTATTTCTAAGTTAAGTAGACGGTATCCGAATGAGACACTTTTAAATAAGGAAAATCTAAGTGAAATGTTTCCGAACGAAACGTTTCCGAGAGAAGCACTCTTGAGTGGGAAAAACCATTAAAAATTTAATAAGTATTTCTCAGGACAGATTTTGAGAAATGACCGAGTGGAGTATCTTTGAATTAGGATTTTCCCAAGAAAAATGTCTCCGAGCACGACATTCCGAGTGGAATGATACCGAGTACGACTATTCCAAATGGCAAGGTGTTAAGTGAGAGATTATTAATCACCGAACGACATGGCACCAAATAGGATATACCGAATGGGTATGTTTCTAAATGAATAGTTCCAAATGAACAATTCCCGAGGAAAGTAAATGTCTGAGTAAGTGAGTTACCGAGTGTTGAACCTCATTAAATTTATGCTCAGGTTTGTCTTCAGAATTGTCCTTAACCTCGAGCAATCCTTTTAAGTGGAGTAATTTATGAGAAAAGTGGACTTTAAAATCTGAGTAATTTTTTAGTTGAGAAACTTCCGAATGACGAAGAGTAGGACTCTGAATCAGAAAGAGATATGACCGAGTAAGATGTCTGATTTATATATTTTCGAATAAGATAATTGTGAATGGGTCATTCCGAGGAAGAAAAGCTCTGTTCCATGGGATGAAATGCTTCTGAGTGGACTTCCTCCGAGTGAAGGACTTTTGAACGGATAAGAGGCTTTCTCCGAGTCGGAATACACAGAAACCGAGTCGGAATTAATAAATATTTTAATTATGGAAGCTTTCCACATCATTCTGTTCTTCCATATTCTAGCAGCTTCACTTTTCAGATATTTTCTAAGAATGGGACCCTTTTAGATGTGCTGTCCCTTTTCATTAAATGCTTATTCCTTATTTATCATCTGAAGAAATGTACAGCAGATAACTTCTTATCATTCACGTTCCTTTGCATGAATGATATAAATACCAACTTCTACTACTGAAGGATGTTTTAGAAACTTTCAAAAACAAAACATCATCTGTAATCCTTTTCTTCCCAAAACCTTACTGAAACCATTAACAAAGAAGAAATCAACCTTCATTTCTTTTCTTTACAAAGAAAACATCGAACTGGTATAACGCTGAAATTCCAGTAGGAATTTACAAGCTGTGAATTGAGAATAGCCTTAAGAGCTGCAGGAACTCTTTAATACCAGGTAGGGGGAGTGTGTGACACCCTCTGAAAATAGGGGTAAATTTTTGCTAAAAACATAACCAATATACCTGGACCTAAAATAAACCACTCCCATATATGAAGATATGAGAGGGTACAATTAAAAAGCAAGGGAATTTAAGCTAAGAAACTGGGTCCAAAAAGATTAAGGGGAAGGAGGGCCAAAGAAATTAAATGTTGATCAGAAACAGCCCAGTGAAAGAGTAGACAGCCATCGCTCAAGCGAACCCACACAGCGCTCAAGCGAAGACTACACCAGTGCCCACTCGCTCAAGCGAGATCTGACTCCGCTTAAGCGAGGCAACCAAACTCGCTCGGGCGAACCATCATGCGCTTAAGCGAAGACGATCCAAAGGCCCAACTCGCTCAGGCGAAATACCACTCGCCTAAGCGAACTCAACCAGAAACCTTCCCAGCACACTCACTCGCTGGAGCGAATACCTCATTCGCTGAAGCGAGAAGTCACCCTCACCCGATATTCCTTCACTTGGGGTCCAAAGGTTCCATTCACTCGGGATTGACCCCATCATATCATACTTAGTCATTTCTTTCTATCCTCAAGGTTCTCATATATAATCCACTCGGGAATTGAGGGGTATCCCACTCGGGATCCTAAAACCTTCCTCACTTGGAATATTTCCCAATCAACACCACTTGGTGTAACACAACCATAAGTCACTCGATAAACATCAACCATTTAGCACTCGGTATATAATATCTTACTCACTCAGGGAAACCATTAAGTTAAGTCCCACTCGGACTTGCTCAGACCTTAATCACTCGGGTATAAAACCTCAACACAATCGGGAATGCACCTTTAATTCTTCACTCAGTATATTCATAAATCTCCTACTCGGAAAAGGAGGCCTATACACTAGAGCCTCACTCGGAAATGGATCTAAGACTCTTACACTTCTCACGGGATTCATTAACTTAGAATTATTCATACAACATCATTTCCCAGTCGGTGAGAAGCATCAAATCAACATAAAATACTTATATGTATATACTCTCTAGTTCCAAATCTGACTACCGAAACAACAATACTCTTCCACCGATTCATAACCATGTTATCAACATAACATATATATATACATATGCATACACTCAAATAATTATATCTTAACATTATTCATTCACCAACACCCATTATCCAATACAAGTACATGATTTCAATGTGAATCTTATATATATATAAATGGCACTCGGATTCCTATACATACATAATTGTATTCATTACACATTATTGTTATGAGCCGACCAAGGCTTTAATAAAACAAAAGACACTCGGCACACTACATCATGTACACAGCCATCATCACAAACACCCAACACTCGGGTCACATCAGCTAATCTGACCTGCACATACTGAAAAATGGTGTAGGGGTGAGCTTTACATATTAAATGACAGATATTGGCTCGGATTAATCACAGAATCCACAACATGCAATAACATATACATCAATCAGCACAACAAACACTGCCATTCAATATGAACAATCACAAGCATCTTTCGATCGGTATTTCACCCATTTCACTCGGCTATAAAGATCAATTCACTCAGTATCAAGTATACTGATCCACTCGGATTTTACTCAACTCCGAGCCTTGCTCAAGGAGTCTGCCTTAGCCCAGCTCAAGGACTTAGTCTCTTTCTCATGGATTTCGTCATCTGATTGCCGATCGGTATATATATATGCTCCAAGCATTCCAGTGGCGAACCGGATGCATATGGTCACATTCACATTCACTCGGAGTTCAAATCCAATACACTCGGCATTTGCCTTGAGTCCAACCTAAGGACTTTCATCAAGCGTCTCATTTCACGCTTAGTGCCCTAAGCACCGCCCGAGTCCAACCCGGGTCTCAAATCACATCAACACATTCAATTTCATTAAACGTATATTCATCTGATTGCCCACTCAGTATTTAGCATTCAGCATTATATGCACTCGACATTTCCACAGCAAATCAGATGACTCGGCAACTCATCACAACCACTCGGCAATCCTATGCCATCCACTCGGATTTATTTTCTATCACTTGGATTTATCCTTTACAGTAATTATCCCATGTTTTCTCATATAAAGCTCACTCAGCATTAACACAACAGTCCCCCTTCCAATGCACTCAGTATACATAAATTCAATATCAAACCTTACATGTTTTTTAAAACACAATTACACACGGGGACCCACACATAACCATACAATGCACTCAGCATTATCATAACATGCATCTCAAGCATCTTAACATAGTCATCACCATAAACATCAACACATATATGGACGAAATTCAACAACATCCAACAATATATATTCATCATGCATGTCCGGGCTACTATTCACTCGGAAATCAATCAAACAAACACATAATGGATACCACACATCACCATACAAGAATTTCACCCGGAAAACCCGTCCATAAACCCATACATTTGAAATGCAAAGCCCCCTACCTGGAATGAAGTTCCAGTAGTCACATGGGCCACTCGGCCCAGCCACAGCAGCTTCTGCTCGGCATTCCAACGTAGGAAGAGCCACACAGCCTCCCTGTAGACCCAGCAACATTCTTCACCCTTTCGCTCAAGCCACACACACACTCGCTTGAGCGAAAAGGGTCCAGTGACTATTTCTTCACTGGCTCGCTCCAGCGTGGCCATTCTCGCTTGAGCGAGATACGTCCAGAACCTCTCCTGATCGCGTATTATGCGTCTCGCTTGAGCGGACATCTCACCCGCTTGAGCAAATCTGGTCCAGTGGAGGATTCAACTCTGCCTCCTCACCCAGCAACATGTCCCCAGCTTTCTTCCTTACAAGCAGCACTGTCCTCACCACCATAGAGGATAACCAAGCTTCCATGCACTATCCCTTCATGCCTCCTTCCACAACACCTCCCTTCATGCCTCCCTCCACCACACTGAGGCACCCTTACAGCTGCTACAGGCTCTCAACCGAGCCCCTAAACAGCCCCATCAACAAAGATGAAGAAGGGAAGAAGAAGGAGAAACACCAGGGAAACAAAAGAGGAACCTGCACCCATCCTCCAAGCACACAGCCACACGCTGTTTCCACTCTCCACGCAGTTCCACTCGGTTCTACACCATGCGTGAGTGGAAGAAGATGAAGATGAAGGAGATGAAGGATCAGGAGAAGCAGCAACGAAGAAGAGGAACCAGGGAGTTAGAGAGAATGAAGAGTGTTTTTCTCCTCTGAATATGCACCAAGAGAGAGTAAAGAGAGAGTAAGGAGAAAACATGCAATAAGGCCTTATCATCATACTGCCAAGCTTCAGCCTCCCACTCAGCTCCCATCAGCCGTCCACTCCCTCATTAATGCAATCCATCAACATTTAATGCTAGTCCTTTTTCAATCATTACCCCCCTCCAGCATTTAATGCACTCCACGTGGACCAAGGGAAAGAGAAAGGGAAGAACCGGCCCACAAAACCACCAAAGGCACATATTATTATTATTATTTAATCAATTTGCCTAATTGGAAATTAATCCTTAATTAACCATTAATTCCATCAATCCATAACCTTAATCTGAAATTTATAATTAATTAAAAATTTGGGATGTTACACTCTCCCCACCTTTAAGGAATTTCGTCCTCGAAATTCAAGCATATCCATGCCTCAAATAACCGCTCGGAAAATCACTGCCTGGTCCACTCAGAATTCTGAAACATCAATCTTAACACCTTCCACTCGGAAGTGTCACAACCGACTCGGAAATCACCCACTCGGTTATTCACTGCTCGGAAACATTCCCACACGAGCAGTACACAAATTCCAGGCTTTACTTTGCCTCAGAAAACTTCACACCACTCAGCAATTCTTTTTCCAAGAAAGTTCTACTCAACACAATTCTCATTTTGCTCGGAGCAGTCCGATAGACTTAGCCATCCCCATAAGCAGCTTCAGTCTCACTTGCCCGACCTATGAACTGCTGCATCCAACTTATAGGATAACGTCTCATTCCTATAGGGTCACAACAATTGCATAGAGTCACAGCAAAATGCACACTGCCACAATACCTATGGCATGGAGAGTTTCTCGGAATAGCATCCTCACATCCATTTCACTCACACCGACTGCATTCACTCAGATAATATTAATCTATATGAGAATTCATGGCAATTCTTACGCTTTTATAAATAATACATCCAATCAATATCACCATTAGGCACTAACAGGGTCCCATTTCATGCCAACAATCAGCAAACACTAATTTCTATCACAGTAAAATGGTGTATCAACAGTATAATTCTGACTCACATAAGGCATATATGTCATCCTTACACTTACTCTAGTGTAAATCTCATGATAGTAATCATTAAATATCCATCATACTCAACATAAAATGGCATATCTACACTCGGTTTTCAGCCCAAACTGTGTATTTATATCTTCCTTAAATCTATTTATTACAAAACCATGGCTCAACAGCCTAACAATCCCTCAACTCATCATTCATCACTGGCCAAAACTCAGCCTTAAGCTAATTAAGTTACTACGCTTACTAAGACATATAGCTCCGGGTCATAATATAGTTTCCATCATTACTATACTCAATATCATAACACACCCTGAATCCAGCGTTACCATTCGGTATATGCATTTCCCCACACTATAACAATTCAACCTCAAGGATATATTACATAATTACTTCACTCGGTTTTCACAAACCAGAAACCGAGACACAATCCAAATCTAATATGATCATGCTCACTCGGCTGGGTCACCACACCTAGTGGTTTATCATCAACTAATCCTTTACTCAGTTTTCACACATTAAAACCGAGACAGTACCTCAAACAAGCATGCATCAAACTTTACATTTAGTTACCTATCATATACCCAGATTTACAACCTATAAAACTGCAACCAATTTACTTATATCATATACCATATAGGAGTTCACGTGCCGAGGAAAAATATCCTTCACAAATGGCACCACCACACACAGGATTTAAATTCATCACACTAGGGAATCTCTGAAATATTATTCACTCAGCCACTCAACTTATGAGTTCAAATCCATTCACAACCATGACTCGGCCATGAACCATTAGCATGGCATACACAAGAGTCCTAGCCAATCAATCCGACCTCCACCTGCATAGGGATCACAACACATATCATTCTATTTCCTTTCCAAGCAACTCAGGCTTAGAACAACCTTAAGTATTTTATGAACACCAGAAACAGGGTAGTAACAACTCTATCCCCAATCAACATTACAACAGTAGTACCTCACTACTGCCCCCAGCAAAACATAGGCATATAATCATACTAATCTCAATTAAGCATGCATAAAATCCAATAGGAATTCCCAAGCAATGATAACACTTGGTCATATTGCACACAACCGCTTACACTCGGTAAGCATACCTTGGCCATGAACCTTTTGGTCTGCTCTGATACCAAAATGCGACACCCTCCAAAAATAGGGGTAAATTTTCGCTAAAAACATAACCAATATACCTGGATCTAAAATAAACCACTCCCATATATGAAGATATGAGAGGGTACAATTAAAAAGCAAGGGAATTTAAGCTAAGAAACTGGGTCCAAAAAGATTAAGGGGAAGGAGGGCCAAAGAAATTAAATGCTGATCAGAAACAGCCCAGCGAAAGAGTAGAGAGCCATCGCTCAAGCGAATCCACACAGTGCTCAAGCGAAGACTACACCAGTGCCCACTCGCTCAAGCGAGATCCGACTCCGCTTGAGCAAGACGGCCAAACTCGCTTGGGCGAACCATCATGCGCTTAAGCGAAGACGATCCAAAGGCCCAACTCGCTCGGGCGAAATACCACTCGCCTAAGCGAATTTAACCAGAAACCTTCCCAGCACACTCACTCGCTGGAGCGAATACCTCATTCGCTGAAGCGAGAAGTCACCCACACCCGGTATTCCTTCACTCGGGGTCCAAAGGTTCCATTCACTCGGGATTGACCCTATCATATCATACTTAGTCATTTCTTTCTATCCTCAAGGTTCTCATATATAATCCACTCGGGAATTGAGAGGTATCCCACTCGGGATCCTAAAACCTTCCTCACTTGGAATATTTCCTAATCAACACCACTCGGTGTAACACAGCCATAAGTCACTCGGTAAACATCAACCATTTAGCACTCGGTATATAATATCTTACTCACTCAGGGAAACCATTAAGTTAAGTCCCACTCAGACTTGCTCAGACCTTAATCACTCAGGTATAAAACCTCAACACAATCGGGAATGCACCTTTAATTCTTCACTCAGTATATTCACAAATCTCCTACTCGGAAAAGGAGGCCTATACACTAGAGCCTCACTCAGAAATGGATCTAAGACTCTTACACTTCTCACGGGATTCATTAACTTAGAATTATTCATACAGCATCATTTCCCAGTCGGTGAGAAGCATCAAATCAACATAAAATACTTATATATATATACTCTCTAGTTCCAAATCTGACTACCGAAACAGCAATACTCTTCCACCGATTCATAACCATGTTATCAACATAACATATATATATACATATGCATACACTCAGATAATTATATCTTAACATTATTCATTCACTAACACCCATTATCCAATACAAGTACATGATTTCAATGTCAATCTTATATATATATAAATGGCACTCGGATTCCTATACATACATAATTGTATTCATTACACATTATTGTTATGAGCCGGCCAAGGCTTTAATAAAACAAAAGACACTCGGCACACTACATCATGTACACAGCCATCATCACAAACACCCAACACTCGGGTCACATCAGCTAATCTGACCTGCACATACTGAAAAATGGTGTAGGGGTGAGCTTTACATATTAAATGACAGATATTGGCTCGGATTAATCACAGAATCCACAACATGCAATAACATATACATCAATCAGCACAACAAACACTGCCATTCAATATGAACAATCACAAGCATCTTTCGATCGGTATTTCACCCATTTCACTCGGCTATAAAGATCAATTCACTCAGTATCAAGTATACTGATCCACTCGGATTTTACTCAACTCCAAGCCTTGCTCAAGGAGTCTGCCTTAGCCCAGCTCAAGGACTTAGTCTCTTTCTCATGGATTTCGTCATCTGATTGCCGATCGGTATATATATATGCTCCAAGCATTCCAGTGGCGAACCGGATGCATATGGTCACATTCACATTCACTCGGAGTTCAAATCCAATACACTCGGCATTTGCCTTGAGTCCAACCCAAGGACTTTCATCAAGCGTCTCATTTCACGCTTAGTGCCCTAAGCACCGCCCGAGTCCAACCCGGGTCTCAAATCACATCAACACATTCAATTTCATTAAACGTATATTCATCTGATTGCCCACTCAGTATTTAGCATTCAGCATTATATGCACTCGACATTTCCACAGCAAATCAGATGACTCGGCAACTCATCACAACCACTCGGCAATCCTATGCCATCCACTCGGATTTATTTTCTATCACTTGGATTTATCCTTTACAGTAATTATCCCATGTTTTCTCATATAAAGCTCACTCAGCATTAACACAACAGTCCCCCTTCCAATGCACTCAGTATACATAAATTCAATATCAAACCTTACATGTTTTTTAAAACACAATTACACACGGGGACCCACACATAACCATACAATGCACTCAGCATTATCATAACATGCATCTCAAGCATCTTAACATAGTCATCACCATAAACATCAACATATATATGGACGAAATTCAACAACATCTAGCTATATATATTCATCATGCATGTCCGGGCTACTATTCACTCGGAAATCAATCAAACAAACACATAATGGATACCACACATCCCGTCCATAAACCCATACATTTGAGATGCAAAGCCCCCCTTACCTGGAATGAAGTTCCAGCAGTCACATGGGCCACTCGGCCCAGCCACAGCAGCTTCTGCTCGGCATTCCAACGTAAGAAGAGCCACACAGCCTCCCTGTAGACCCAGCAACATTCTTCACCCTTTTGCTCAAGCCATACACACTCGCTTGAGCGAAAAGGGTCCAGTGACTATTTCTTCACTGGCTCGCTCCAGCGTGGCCATTCTCGCTTGAGCGAGATACGTCCAGAACCTCTCCTGATCGCGTATTATGCGTCTCGCTTGAGCGGATATCTCACCCGCTTGAGCGAATCTGGTCTAGTGGAGGATTCAACTCTGCCTCCTCACCCAGCAACATGTCCCCAGCTTTCTTCCTTACAAGCAGCACCGTCCTCACCACCATGGAGGATAACCAAGCTTCCATGCACCATCCCTTCATGCCTCCTTCCACAACACCTCCCTTCGTGCCTCTCTCCACCATACTGAGGCACCCTTACAGCTGCTACAGGCTCTCAGCCGAGCCCCTAAACAGCCCCATCAACAAAGATAAAGAAGGGAAGAAGAAGGAGAAACACCAGGGAAACAAAAGAGGAACCTGCACCCATCCTCCAAGCATACAGCCACACGCTGTTTCCACTTTCCACGCAGTTCCACTCGGTTCTACACCATGCATGAGTGGAAGAAGATGAAGATGAAGGAGATGAAGGATCAGGAGAAGCAGCAACGAAGAAGAGGAACCAGGGAGTTAGAGAGAATGAAGAGTGTTTCTCTCCTCTGAATATGCACCAAGAGAGAGTAAAGAGAGAGTAAGGAGAAAACATGCAATAAGGCCTTATCATCACACTGCCAAGCTTCAGCCTCCCACTCAGCTCCCATCAGCCATCCACTCCCTCATTAATGCAATCCATCAACATTTAATTCTAGTCCTTTTTCAATCATTACCCCCCTCCAGCATTTAATGCACTCCACGTGGACCAAGGGAAAGAGAAAGGGAAGAACCGGCCCACAAAACCACCAAAGGCACATATTATTATTATTATTTAATCAATTTGCCTAATTGGAAATTAATCCTTAATTAACCATTAATTCCATCAATCCATAACCTTAATCTAAAATTTATAATTAATTAAAAATTCGGGATGTTACACTCTCCCCACCTTTAAGGAATTTCGTCCTCGAAATTCAAGCATATCCATGCCTCAAATAACCGCTCGGAAAATCACTGCCTGGTCCACTCAGAATTCCGAAACATCAATCTTAACACCTTCCACTCGGAAGTGTCACAACCGACTCGGAAATCACCCACTCGGGTATTCACTGCTCGAAAACATTCCCACACGAGCAGTACACAAATTCTAGGCTTTACTTTGCCTCAGAAAACTTCACACCACTCAGCAATTCTTTTCCCAAGAAAGTTCTACTCAACACAATTCTCATTTTGCTCGGAGCAGTCCGATAGACTCAGCCATCCCCATAAGCAGCTTCAGTCTCACTTGCCCGACCTATGAACTGCTGCATCCAACTTATAGGATGACGTCTCATTCCTATAGGGTCACAACAATTGCATAGAGTCACAGCAAAATGCACACTGCCACAATACCTATGGCATGGAGAGTTTCTCGGAACAGCATCCTCACATCCATTTCACTCACACCGACTGCATTCACTCAGATAATATTAATCTATATGAGAATTCATGGCAATTCTTACGCTTTTATAAATAATACATCCAATCAATATCACCATTAGGCACTAACAGGGTCCCATTTCATGCCAACAATCAGCAAACACTAATTTCTATCACAGCAAAATGGTGTATCAACAGTATAATTCTGACTCACATAAGGCATATATGTCATCCTTACACTTACTCTAGTGTAAATCTCATGATAGTAATCATTAAATATCCATCATACTCAGCATAAAATGGCATATCTACACTCGGTTTTCAGCCCAAACTGTGTATTTATATCTTCCTTAAATCTATTTATTACAAAACCATGGCTCAACAGCCTAACAATCCCTCAACTCATCATTCATCACTGGCCAAAACTCAGCCTTAAGCTAATTAAGTTACTACGCTTACTAAGACATATAGCTCCGGGTCATAATATAGTTTCCATCATTACTATACTCAATATCATAACACACCCTGAATCCAGCATTACCATTCGGTATATGCATTTCCCCACACTATAACAATTCAACCTCAAGGATATATTACATAATTACTTCACTCGGTTTTCACAAACCAGAAACCGAGACACAATCTAAATCTAATATGATCATGCTCACTCGGCTGGGTCACCACACCTAGTGGTTTATCATCAACTAATCCTTTACTCAGTTTTCACACATTAAAACCGAGACAGTACCTCAAACAAGCACGCATCAAACTTTACATTTAGTCACCTATCATATACCCAGATTTACAACCTATAAAACTGCAACCAATTTACTTATATCATATACCATATAGGAGTTCACGTGCCGAGGAAAAATATCCTTCACAAATGGCATCACCACACACAGTATTTAAATTCATCACACTAGGGAATCTCTGAAATATTATTCACTCAGCCACTCAACTTATGAGTTCAAATCCATTCACAACCATAACTCGGCCATGAACCATTAGCATGGCATACACAAGAGTCCTAGCCAATCAATCCGACCTCCACCTGTATAGGGATCACAACACATATCATTCTATTTCCTTTCCAAGCAACTCAGGCTTAGAACAACCTCAAGTATTTTATGAACAACAGAAACAGGGTAGTAACAACTCTATCCCCAATCAACATTACAACAGTAGTACCTCACTACTGCCCCCAGCAAAACATAGGCATATAATCATACTAATCTCAATTAAGCATGCATAAAATCCAATAGGAATTCCTAAGCAATGATAACACTTGGTCATATTGCACACAACCGCTTACACTCGGTAAGCATACCTTGGCCATGAACCTTTTGGTCTGCTCTGATACTAAAATACGACACCCTCCAAAAATAGGGGTAAATTTTCGCTAAAAACATAACCAATATACCTGGATCTAAAATAAACCACTCCCATATATGAAGATATGAGAGGGTACAATTAAAAAGCAAGGGAATTTAAGCTAAGAAACTGGGTCCAAAAAGATTAAGGGGAAAGAGGGCCAAAGAAATTAAATGCTGATCAGAAACAGCCCAGCGAAAGAGTAGAGAGCCATCACTCAAGCGAATCCACACAGTGCTCAAGCGAAGACTACACCAGTGCCCACTCGCTCAAGCGAGATCCGACTCCGCTTGAGCAAGACGGCCAAACTCGCTTTGGCGAACCATCATGCGCTTAAGCGAAGACGATCCAAAGGCCCAATACCACTCGCCTAAGCGAAGTTAACCAGAAACCTTCCCAGCACACTCACTCGCTGGAGCGAATACCTCATTCGCTGAAGCGAGAAGTCACCCTCACCCGGTATTCCTTCACTCGGGGTCCAAAGGTTCTATTCACTCGGGATTGGCCCCATCATATCATACTTAGTCATTTCTTTCTATCCTCAAGGTTCTCATATATAATCCACTCGGGAATTGAGAGGTATCCCACTCGGGATCCTAAAACCTTCCTCACTTGGAATATTTCCCAATCAACACCACTCGGTGTAACACAGCCATAAGTCACTCAGTAAACATCAACCATTTAGCACTCGGTATATAATATCTTACTCACTCAGGGAAACCATTAAGTTAAGTCCCACTCGGACTTGCTCAGACCTTAATCACTCGGGTATAAAACCTCAACACAATCGGGAATGCACCTTTAATTCTTCACTCAGTATATTCACAAATCTCCTACTCGAAAAAGGAGGCCTATACACTAGAGCCTCACTCGGAAATGGATCTAAGACTCTTACACTTCTCATGGGATTCATTAACTTAGAATTATTCATACAGCATCATTTCCCAGTCGGTGAGAAGCATCAACTCAACATAAAATACTTATATGTATATACTCTCTAGTTCCAAATCTGACTACCGAAACAGCAATACTCTTCCACCGATTCATAACCATGTTATCAACATAACATATATATACATATGCATACACTCAGATAATTATATCTTAACATTATTCATTCACTAACACCCATTATCCAATACAAGTACATGATTTCAATGTGAATCTTATATATATATAAATGGCACTCGGATTCCTATACATACATAATTGTATTCATTATACATTATTGTTATGAGCCGGCCAAGGCTTTAATAAAACAAAAGGCACTCGGCACACTACATCATGTACACAGCCATCATCACAAACACCCAACACTCGGGTCACATCAGCTAATCCGACCTGCACATACTGAAAAATGGTGTAGGGGTGAGCTTTACATATTAAATGACAGATATTGGGTCGGATTAATCACAGAATCCACAACATGCAATAACATATACATCAATCAGCACAACAAACACTGCTTCAATATGAACAACAATCTTCCGATCGGTATTTCACCCATTTTACTCGGCTATAAAGCTCAATTCACTCAGTATCAAGTATACTGATCCACTCAGATTTCACTCAACTCCGAGCCTTGCTCAAGGAGTCTGCCTTAGCCCAGCTCAAGGACTTAGTCTCTTTCTCATGGATTTCGTCATCTGATTGCCGATCGGTATATATATATGCTCCAAGCATTCCAGTGGCGAATCAGATGCATATGGTCACATTCACATTCACTCAGAGTTCAACTCCAATGCACTCGGCATTTGCCTTGAGTCCAACCCAAGGACTTTCATCAAGCGTCTCATTTCACGCTTAGTGCCCTAGGCACTGCCCGAGTCCAACCCGGGTCTCATATCACATCAACACATTCAATTTCATTAAACGTATATTCATCTGATTGCCCACTCAAAATTTAGCATTCAGCATTATATGCACTCGGCATTTCCACAGCAAATCAGATGACTCGGCAACTCATCACAACCACTCGGCAATCCTATGCCATCCACTCGGATTTATTTTGTATCACTCGGATTTATCCTTTACAGTAATTATCCCATGTTTTCTCATATGAAGCTCACTCGGCATTAACACAATAGTCCCCCTTCCAATGCACTCAGCATACATAAATTCAATATCAAACCTTACATGCTTTTTAAAACACAATTACACACAGGGACCCACACATAACCATACAATACACTCAGCATTATCATAACATGCATCTCAAGCATCTTAACATAGTCATCACCATAAACATCAACACATATATGGACGGAATTCAACAACATCCAGCAATATATATTCATCATGCATGTCTGGGCTACTATTCACTCGGAAATCAATCAAACAAACACATAATGGATACCACACATCACCATACAAGAATTTCACCTGGAAAACCCGTCCATAAACCCATACATTTGAGATGCAAAGCCCCCTTACCTGGAATGAAGTTCCAGCAGTCACATGGGCCACTCGGCCCAGCCACAGCAGCTTCTGCTCGGCATTCCAACGTAGGAAGAGCCACACAGTCTCCCTGTAGACCCAGCAACACTCTTCACCCTTTCACTCAAGCCACACATACTCGCTTAAGTGAAAAGGGTCCAGTGACTATTTCTTCACTGGCTCGCTCCAGCGTGGCCATTCTCGCTTGAGCGAGATACGTCCAGAACCTCTCCTGATCACGTATTATGCGTCTCGCTTGAGCGAACATCTCACCCGCTTGAGCGAATCTGGTCCAGTGGAGGATTCAACTCTGCCTCCTCACCCAGCAACATGTCCCCAGCTTTCTTCCTCACAAGCAGCACCGTCCTCACCACCATGGAGGATAACCAAGCTTCCATGCACCATCCCTTCATGCCTCCTTCCACAACACCTCCCTTCGTGCCTCCCTCTACCACCCTGAGGCACCCTCACAGCTGCTACAGGCTCTCAACCGAGCCCCCAAACAGCCCCATCAACAAAGATGAAGAAGGGAAGAAGAAGGAGAAACACCAGGGAAACAAAAGAGGAACCTCCTCTGTTAATTGTATTGAGCATTTCTTTGTTGCTAATACGTTTTATTTATGCATGCAAGTGAAATAGAGCAGAAATGTCCAGAGATGAAAGTTAAAATTCTTAAGGGCAGGAGAGAAATCAGTAGCTGGTGAGAATGAAAAATCCTGCCAAAGGAGAATCCTAAGAAAGATCGGCTTGAATTGATTATTCTGACCTCGGATGTAGAAGGAGAGGTCCCACTGGTGGAGGGAGATTTAGCAGGTACAAATGCGGATCGTCCTAGAATAATGGAGAAGAGGAAGAAGATCAAGAATGACCCTTCTGGAAAATCATCGAAGAAATACAAACCTTCAAGGAGTCCGGAGAAAGCAAAGGCTTCCAAAGACAAAGCTGTAGAGACCTTGGATACAGCTAGAGTTGCGTCTGGACTCCATAAGGGTATTCTTTCTGGAGTCTTTGGATCAAGTCCGATCTCCTCTCCAACTTCTTCATTCCTCACTCCTTTCCTCTCATATCGAGGGACAACTCCAGCGATCCTCCCTCAACCGCTATACGAACTCCGGCCTACACTTGAACCTAAAGAAATTAAAGAGGTGTGTGAGGCCGGGAAGTGGCAGCTAGCAAAACTTACGGGGATGCTTAATTCGCTCAGTTTGTTAGTTGATAATGCTGCTGAGGTTGACAACCTGAGCGACAAAGTAGAACAGCTCAACCTCTCGGCAGAGAAGGATAAAGCTGCCCTGAAATTAGCTGAAGATCGCCTAACCAAGTCTAAAGAGTTCAGGGATCTTATGTGTAAGGACAATCTGAAACTTAAAACCCAACTTAAAGACTTGTGATAAGTGTTTTTAAAACACTATTTTTCACTGTTTAATTTGTTTAAAATAAAATGTTTGCTGTATCATTTTGTCCAATTTTCATAATTTTTGTTTTCTTTTTACTGTTTCTGTTTAAGTGTTGTATTTTGTATGAATTAATTTAAATGGAATATTAAAAAAGTATTTTTTTTAGAAATGGAATAATTATGGATTAGTGCTAAAATTTAGTACTTCAAAATTTTCAAGAACTTAAATCATAATCCCATTTCTATTAAATAAATTTTTATATATATTCCATTTAAATTAATTGAAGTGATTGTTTCTCTTAAAATGCAAAAATCAAATTAATTCAATAAATCCTCCTTAGCATTTTCACGTAAATTAGCTTCTCATTGGACAAGGAATTAACGTTTTTTTTTGTGCAGCTTGATACATCATGAAAGCTTGAATCTATTCCTAATTGAAGCATGAAATGAAAGTGAAATGCATAGCTGAATGAGTCCAACGTAAAAGCTAAAGGATGGAGGCAAAATGTTGAAATTTTTCTAAAGCTACTTGGGTCCACCATGCAAATTATTCAGCCATCCTTCATTCCAATTTCTCAACGTGAAATTACTAGTGTTTGGGCAGCAATTGGACACTTTAAAAGAAGACCACACAGCCACCAATATTCCACTCCATTATTTTATCATTCTTTACATAGCCAAAGACAAGGAACTCACGGTAATGCTACCAAAAATGCAAGACTCCATGTGCCTAATTTTATATGCATTCATATCATTATTTAATCTAATAATTGAGTCATCAATCACAGCTCCATTCTCACGGCTGAATTGGTCTCCATTTCCATAATATTTTAGTTAATTTTATTACATCAAAGTGCTTTCCTCATTATACCACTTGGCAAGGCAAAAGGCAAGCTCTTTGGTGGAGAACCAATTCACGGCCAAGACATTAGCAAAAGGACAAAACCATTTCATGTACATGCATCACAAAAGAATGAAATGGACAAGGAAAAGGGACAGCTTTCCAATGTAAAAATGCTGCTGTATTTGGACAGCAATGGATTTATGCATGAGCTGACAGCAAACAGCAAAGAAAACAGCAAGAAATGGACAGCCTTTTCACGTGAAAATGGGACAGCTTTGCAAGATAGTTTTGAATTAATTTGGTAGCACTCACCAGCAGAGAATGGGTTCCCATCTGTTTTAGCATTGCCAACGAAAAAGAGGAAACAAAGTGAGATGGCTGGCCTTGGAAGAAAGAATAAAATATTCTTACCTGCAGCAGTATAAATGGAATGTTCAGCAGAAAATACAGGCCAGTTTTTGCAGTGAGAAGAGGACAGTAGCAGAGAGAATTTTGTGCAGAGAGTGAGTCAGAAAATTAAACAAAAGAAAAACAGTGTGCGTGTAGTGTGGAATTTTATTTCTTTGTATTGTATTTTTATTTTGTGAAATAAGAATTGAGAGGACAGTGAAATTGAGCGGTTAAATTTGTATACGGTGGAGGGATCCAGAACAAAGATTTACGGTGGAAAATTTACTGGGCTTTTGGAGAAACCCGTAAGTTTTATTTACCATGAATTGTATGTTGTATTTCCTTTTCATTATATGTATGAATTTATACCGTATCATGTGTAACTAAATTTTTATCTTGGGAAAACGGGGGTACGATAATATTTTACGTTGATGTTATTTTGACTTAAAAGTAAATAAATTTCTGTTTTCCATTTAGTTCAAATTTTACTTAATGCTTTTAGTGATTCCTAACAAGAACCTAAATGATAAAACTGTATACTTGCAGGTATATTAGTAAGTTTAGGTAATAAATAGAATCGAGAGATTTATTTTTACCGGAAAGCTTTGAACTAAACCTAAGATTTTTGAGATGCTTTTTGTGACCTCGGTAAAACCGTGAAAGTAATCAAAATTCTTTTGAGGAAGTAAAAACGGGATTTTCATAAAACGATAATGGGCCTTTCTTAGGATTAAGCAGCGCTTTCTGTAAGTTAGGTACATTAATAGGAATCCGAGAGGAAAATATTAATTGGCTTTTGGAAAATTCGCCTTGGAAAACTTAATTTGATTTTTGTTTATAAAAAGTTGAAATTGTCAATGTAGAATAATATCTTAAACCCCCGGAATCCCAAGATACTCTCAACTCTGCTTTTCACCCACGGTAAATTTTTATTTTTACTGTAAGGTAAAATTTTTTTTTACTGTTAATTTTTATTTTTCACAAATACCAAAAATTGAAAGAGAATTGTGTGGATAATCAAAATTTTGATATGCCGATACTTTGAAAACAGTCCCTGTGGAGAACGATAATCTTTTATATTACGCGACATAACCCGTGCGCTTGCGGAACCTGTCAAGTTTTTGGCGCCGTTGCCGGGGACTGTTGTCCCTCAAATATCGGCAGTATTGAAATTCGATTAGATCATACTTGTTAATATTTCTTTTTATTTTTATTTTATTTTATTTGTTTGAATTACTTCTTTTTGTATATTTGTTTGTTTTTAGTGTTTATTTTATTTGGTTATTTTGTATTTTGTATTTTGTATTCTGTTCCTTTTTCTTTTACTGTTACTATTTTTGAATTTCTAATTAATTGTTCTGTTATTTTATTTTGTTCTTAAATTTTGTTATTCTATTTTACTTTACTGTTGTATAATTAGTGTGATATTTTTCTTGATATTGTTCTGTTCTTTGTATTTGTTTATTATTGTTTTCTTTTTCTTTTATGTTATTTGTTTCATTTATTTCTTTTTCTGTATTTTTATTTTAATATCTTATTCTGTATTTTTATTGTTTATTTTATTTTGTTTGTAATCTTGTATTTTGTTTATTATTTTGCGTATCTGTTGCTGTTTTATTTTTTATTTTTTTTACTTTTTGTGATTATTTGTTTTATTTGTCTTTTATTTTCTTTTTATGCGACGAAGCCGTAGTGTCGATCTAAACTTAGGATTTGACCCTGAGATAGAACGTACCCTTAGAGCTTTAAGAAAACAACAAAAACAACAAAAACAAGAAAAAGAAAAACAAATGGCAGACCAAAACAGAGCCTTAAGAGATTTTGCTGCTCCAAGTACAAACGGAAGAGGATCTAGCATCCTTAGACCCACAGTGGAGGCTAACAATTTTGAATTGAAGCCTTCACTACTCTCTATGGTACAGCAGAACCAATTCGGAGGATTACCCTCCGAAGATCCAAATCTTCATCTTCAAATCTTTCTTGAATACTGTGACACCTTGAAAATGAATGGAGCCACCAATGATGCCATTCGCTTGAGACTCTTCCCTTTCTCCTTAAGAGATAAAGCGAGGGCGTGGTTATACTCTCTTCCTGAAGGATCCATCACAACTTGGGAACAACTATCCAGTGCTTTCATCAATAAGTGGTACCCAAGAAATAAAACTGATTTGTTAAGGAAACAAATAATTAATTTTTCACAAAAAGATGATGAATCCTTGTATGAAGCCTGGGAGAGATACAAGGAGATGCTGAGAGAATGTCCTCACCATGGGATAGAGAGGTGGTTGACAGTCCATATTTTCTATAATGGACTAACTTCCACGCAAAAGATCTCTTTGGATGCTGCAGCTGGAGGAGCCTTCATGAGCAAAAATATGGATGAAGCCCAGAACCTGATTGAGGAGATAGCCCAAAACACCCACCAGTGGAATTCTGAGAGAGGATTACCTGCTAAAACACCAGGTAAGTACTCTGTTGATGCTCTTTCCCTACTTTCTGCCCAAGTTGAAGCATTAACATTAAAACTTGATAAGATAGGGTCAACAGGTGCTGCTAAGGTTGTTTGTGAAGTTTGTGGTGTTTCAGGACATGGAGCTACGAATTGCCATTTAGCAATGACCCTTAATCAAGAACCTGAAATGCATCAAGTAGATGCTATTGGAAACTATGGTGGAAATTATCAGAGTAACTACAGACCTCCACAAGGTCCACCTGGCTTCCAAAACAGGCCATTCCAAGGTAATCAGAGTAACTACAAACCCCAACAAGGACCCTATATTCCACAAAAATCAAAGCTAGAGTCCTTGATGGAGACATTTGTAGCTACTCAACTTAAACAAAATGATGAATTCTCTGATGCAATAAAGAACTTAGCTTCAAAGGTGGATTCTCTGGCCACCCATAACAAAATTTTAGAGAATCAAATCGCCCAACAAGCCTCCTACTCTCAAAGAGCACCAGGTACATTTCCTGGAAAACCTGAAGCTGGACCGTCCAACCATACCATGGCTATCACTCTTAGGAGTGGTACTCAATATGATGGGCCCGTTGGCAAGACTACAAAGGAGGAGAAGAAAGTGGATGAATCTTCATCTCATCCAGTGATTGAAGAAGAGAAACCACAAGAAAAGAAGGAGGAGGTTAAGCCATATCAACCTCCTATTCCATTTCCTCAGCGCTTGGCTAAAGCAAAATTGGACAAACAATTTGGTAAGTTTCTTGATGTTTTAAAGAAACTGTATATCAATATTCCATTCACAGATGCTTTGCAGCAAATGCCTACATATGCGAAGTTCCTGAAGGACATTTTGTCCAACAAAAGAAGACTGGAGGAAGATGGTACAGTGGCACTTACTGAGGAGTGCAGTGCTCTAATTCAAAGGAAGCTTCCACCCAAGCTCCAAGATCCAGGCAGTTTCTCTATTCCTTGTATGATTGGTGACATGAATATAGATAAAGCATTATGTGATTTAGGAGCGAGTGTGAGTTTAATGCCATTATCTGTTGCTGAAAAGTTAGGACTGGGTGAGCTAAAACCTACTAGGATGTCTTTACAGCTGGCTGATAGATCTGTCAAATATCCAGTAGGAATTTTAGAGGATGTTCCTATTAAAGTAGGAAAATTTTTTATACCTGCTGACTTTGTTGTGCTAGAAATGGACGAAGATTCTTTGATTCCTATTATTTTAGGACGACCATTTTTAGCAACTGCAGGTGCTGTGATCGACGTCAAGAATGGTAAGTTGTCTCTGACTGTTGGAGACCAAAAGGTTGATTTTAACTTGAAAAATGCTTTAGAAAAACCTTTTAATAATGATGTTTGCTGTATTGTGGATTCTGTTGAACAAGTGGTAAAGGAAGAAACCCTTCCTAATGACCCACTTGAAACTGTTTTCATGATTGAGCCTGCAGGAACATCTGATTGCTCTGAGGCTCCACTAGAACATGATACTGAGGTCATGGGTAACAAAGTGGTAAGACCCAATGTGGAGTTAAAACCTTTACCAGCTTCATTAAGGTATGAGTTTCTTGGTCCTAATTCCACATATCCTGTGATTGTTAATGCTGAATTGAATCCATGTGAAACTGAAAAACTTTTGAAACAACTTAGGTTGTATAGAAAGGTAATAGGTTATACAATGGACGACATCAAAGGAATTAGCCCTTCTCTTTGTATGCACAGGATTACTGTAGAAGATGAAAGTAGGCCCACAGTAGAACCACTTAGGAGATTAAATCCAAAAATGCAAGAAGTGGTTAAAAAAGAAATTTTGAAATTGCTTGATGCTGGAGTCATATATCCTGTTGATAGTAGTAAATGGGTAAGTCCTGTCCATGTGGTGCCTAAAAAAGGGGGAATAACTGTGATTGAAAATGATAAACATAACTTGATTCCTACTAGGATTGTCTCTGGTTGGCGCATGTGCATTGATTACAGGAAGTTAAATAGCGCCACGAAAAAAGATCATTTTCCTCTCCCTTTTATTGATCAGATGCTTGAAAGACTTGCAAAACACTCTTATTTCTGTTATTTGGATGGGTATTCAGGTTTTCATCAAATTCCCATTCATCCATCTGATCAAGAAAAGACTACCTTCACTTGCCCTTATGGGACTTATGCTTATAGGCGCATGCCTTTTGGTCTGTGTAATGCACCTGCGACTTTTCAAAGGTGTATGCAAGCAATTTTTTCTGACCTTATTGAAAATGTGATGGAAGTCTTTATGGATGATTTTTCAGTGTATGGTTTGGATTTTGATAACTGCTTAACAAATTTGTGCCAAGTCTTGCAGCGTTGTGAAGAGACCAATCTGGTCTTGAACTGGGAAAAATGCCATTTTATGGTAAGAGAAGGAATAGTTCTTGGACATTTGGTGTCTGAGAGAGGTATAGAAGTTGATAAGGCTAAGGTGGAAGTAATTGAAAAATTGCCCCCACCAACAAATGTGAAAGGTATTCGGAGTTTTCTGGGACATGCAGGGTTTTACCGTCGGTTCATTAAAGATTTCTCCAAAATCACAAAGCCTCTTACAACTCTTCTAGGTAAGGATGTGCCTTTCAATTTTGATTCATCTTGTATGGAAGCTTTTTGCAGGATTAAGCAAGCTCTAATCTCTGCCCCCATCGTACAACCCCCTGATTGGGAACTCCCATTCGAATTGATGTGTGATGCGAGTGATTACGCAGTGGGGGCTGTTCTTGGGCAACGGAAGGACAAGAAGCTTCATGTAATTCATTATGCCAGCCGGACGCTGGATGATGCTCAAATAAATTATGCCACAACTGAGAAAGAACTGTTAGCCATTGTCTTTGCTTTTGATAAATTTAGATCTTACTTGGTGGGTTCACATGTTATTGTTTACACTGATCACTCTGCCATTAAGTATCTATTAAATAAAAAGGAAGCAAAACCTAGGCTGATTAGGTGGATTCTAATATTGCAAGAATTTGACTTGGAAATTAAGGACAAGAAGGGTACTGAGAATCCGGTCGCTGACCACTTGTCTAGATTGACATCTGAAAAAGAAGAAACAGATAATATTTCTATCAATGAATCTTTTCCGGATGAACAACTCTTGAATCTTAGTATCCAACGTGTTCCTTGGTATGCTGATTTTGTAAATTTTCTTGCATGTGGTATTTTACCTCCTGACCTTAGCTTTCAGCAAAGGAAAAAGTTTTATGCAGATGTCAAACATTATTATTGGGATGAACCCCTCCTATTCAAGCAATGTGCTGATGGTTTGATTCGAAGGTGCGTTTCACAAGATGAGGTCCATGATATTTTGAACCATTGTCATTCTCTTTCCTGTGGAGGGCACATGAGCACCTCCAAGACAGCAGCTAAAATATTACAAGCTGGGTTTTATTGGCCACATATTTTTAAGGATGTACGTAAGTATGTTCTAACTTGTGATGCGTGCCAAAGAACAGGTAACATTGGTAAGAGACATGAAATGCCATTGAATACCATTTTAGAAGTTGAATTGTTTGATGTATGGGGTATTGATTTTATGGGACCTTTTCCTTCCTCTTTTGGAAATCAGTTCATATTAGTAGCAGTTGACTATGTGTCAAAATGGGTGGAAGCCATTGCTTCACCCCATTCTGATGCTAAGACTGTTATTAAACTTTTCAAGAAAATAATATTTCCAAGGTTTGGGGTCCCAAAATATGTTATAAGTGATGGAGGGTCTCATTTTATTGAGAAAACTTTTCAGACCCTTCTAAAGAAATATGGAGTTAGGCATAAGGTTGCTACACCTTATCACCCACAAACTAGTGGACAAGTTGAGGTATCCAATCGGGAAATTAAAAACATTCTTCAAAAAGTGGTTAATACGTCACGTAAAGATTGGTCTATTAAGTTAGATGATGCTTTATGGGCTTATAGAACCGCATACAAAACTCCCATTGGAACCACACCGTTTAAGCTAGTTTATGGGAAGCCTTGCCATTTACCTGTTGAGCTGGAATATAAGTCTTTCTGGGCTGTTAAAACTCTTAACTTTGATCATAAAGCTGCAGGTGAACGTAGGTTGTTGGAATTAAATGAGCTTGAAGAGCTCCGTTTAGATGCATACGAAAATGCCAGAATTTATAAAGAAAAAACTAAACAATGGCATGATCGTCACATCCTACGGAGAACATTCAATCCAGGTGATATGGTTTTACTGTTTAAATCCAGATTGAAGCTTTTTCCAGGTAAACTGAGATCCCGATGGTCAGGACCATTCAAGGTAACAAAGGTCTTTCCCTTTGGAGCTGTCGAGTTATGGAGTGAGAAATCTGGTACATTTAAGGTAAATGGACAGAGAGTAAAGCACTACTTGACAGGTCAACCAATACAACAAGCAAGTGACTTGGACTTGTTTGATGCTCCTGATGAATAAATCCAAATGGTGAAAAGTCTGGCTGAAGACTTAAAACTTAGCACTGATAGGGAGGTAACCCTATAAAAATTTGTTGTTTTATTTTGAATTTGAAAAAAAAAAAAAAAAAAAAGAAAACAAAACAAAAACTAAGCCAAATCCCGGTTTGGGGTTACTCCAGGTAAGTTTTCTTTACCTTTTATCATCCATTTTAACATTGAGGACAATGTCAAATTCTGGTTTGGGGTGGTAGGTAAGAAAACTTAACTGTTTTGTTTACATTGTGTGATTGTTATTTTATTTTGCAACTTTTTATTTTCTTGTTTTGTTTGTCATCTCGTAATTTACCATGATTGCATGATAAATTAACTTTAAACACAGAGCTAAAGTATCTAAGTATCTAAGGACCCTAAAATTTTGAGTAAAATTTTTCAAAATTTGATTGTTTAAATGCCAAATCAATGTCTAAATAAACCTTATGTGATTAAAATTTTCTTTGAAAGGACTTTCCATGGTGAGACTTGAGCCAAAATGGGTTATCTATCAAACAAATTTTCAAAACCCATATTTTCTTGATTGAGTGAATCTCATAGTCATTAATATTCTAGAACTTGTTTTTCAACCGATTCAAAATGGTTTTTGATTGTATGTCTTAGAATGATAAAGGCACAATTAGGTCTTATTCTTAAGCCTCAGAATTTTTGCACAATTTGACCTCTAGTTGCCCCTTTTGAGCCTGAAAGTGAAAATTTTTCTTTGAAACCTTTCATTGACTGATATTCTCTTAATGGTGAAAAAGATAGAAATTAAGTGGAGCAACTTGAAAAATAAAAAGGACTTAAGAAAAATATGTTACGGGATGAAAACAAAAGCAAGAAAAAGAAAATCAAAAGGATGTTATTGAATGAATTACAAAAAGTCCATAAAAATTCAAAAATTTGCTCTGTTAGTTTCTAAAATTATGATGGAAGTTTGAATCATTCATGACTGTTTAAGCCCTTTTGTACTCCATTTTTCTTGAAATTCCTACCATGACAATACGACCCATGGCCCCGTTACAACCCTTTGAAAGACCTTTTGACTATGACATACTTTCTATCTAAACTGTTGAGTTTCTGGTTTATTAACAAGCTTATGGTAATATTTTTGACTATGATGATTTGAGTGATACACAAACCATGAAACACTAGAGTGAAATTGTGAGAAGAGTATCTCAAGTCTTGACATTGAAAATTGACTCACATAAGAAATTTAATTTGGCATTTGAATAAACCTGTTTCTCTATTTTGGATTCCTTAAATTACTAAGCTAAGTGTTTTCTGTTTCTTATCGTGTGAATATGGTGATTGCTTGAGGACAAGCAATGTTTTGGTTTGGGGTATTTTGATAAGTGTTTTTAAAACACTATTTTTCACTGTTTAATTTGTTTAAAATAAAATGTTTGCTGTATCATTTTGTCCAATTTTCATAATTTTTGTTTTCTTTTTACTGTTTCTGTTTAAGTGTTGTATTTTGTATGAATTAATTTAAATGGAATATTAAAAAAGTATTTTTTTTAGAAATGGAATAATTATGGATTAGTGCTAAAATTTAGTACTTCAAAATTTTCAAGAACTTAAATCATAATCCCATTTCTATTAAATAAATTTTTATATATATTCCATTTAAATTAATTGAAGTGATTGTTTCTCTTAAAATGCAAAAATCAAATTAATTCAATAAATCCTCCTTAGCATTTTCACGTAAATTAGCTTCTCATTGGACAAGGAATTAACGTTTTTTTTTATGCAGCTTGATACATCATGAAAGCTTGAATCTATTCCTAATTGAAGCATGAAATGAAAGTGAAATGCATAGCTGAATGAGTCCAACGTAAAAGCTAAAGGATGGAGGCAAAATGTTGAAATTTTTCTAAAGCTACTTGGGTCCACCATGCAAATTATTCAGCCATCCTTCATTCCAATTTCTCAACGTGAAATTACTAGTGTTTGGGCAGCAATTGGACACTTTAAAAGAAGACCACACAGCCACCAATATTCCACTCCATTATTTTATCATTCTTTACATAGCCAAAGACAAGGAACTCACGGCAATGCTACCAAAAATGCAAGACTCCATGTGCCTAATTTTATATGCATTCATATCATTATTTAATCTAATAATTGAGTCATCAATCACAGCTCCATTCTCACGGCTGAATTGGTCTCCATTTCCATAATATTTTAGTTAATTTTATTACATCAAAGTGCTTTCCTCATTATACCACTTGGCAAGGCAAAAGGCAAGCTCTTTGGTGGAGAACCAATTCACGGCCAAGACATTAGCAAAAGGACAAAACCATTTCATGTACATGCATCACAAAAGAATGAAATGGACAAGGAAAAGGGACAGCTTTCCAACGTAAAAATGCTGCTGTATTTGGACAGCAATGGATTTATGCATGAGCTGACAGCAAACAGCAAAGAAAACAGCAAGAAATGGACAGCCTTTTCACGTGAAAATGGGACAGCTTTGCAAGATAGTTTTGAATTAATTTGGTAGCACTCACCAGCAGAGAATGGGTTCCCATCTGTTTTAGCATTGCCAACGAAAAAGAGGAAACAAAGTGAGATGGCTGGCCTTGGAAGAAAGAATAAAATATTCTTACCTGCAGCAGTATAAATGGAATGTTCAGCAGAAAATACAGGCCAGTTTTTGCAGTGAGAAGAGGACAGTAGCAGAGAGAATTTTGTGCAGAGAGTGAGTCAGAAAATTAAACAAAAGAAAAACAGTGTGCGTGTAGTGTGGAATTTTATTTCTTTGTATTGTATTTTTATTTTGTGAAATAAGAATTGAGAGGACAGTGAAATTGAGCGGTTAAATTTGTATACGGTGGAGGGATCCGGAACAAAGATTTACGGTGGAAAATTTACTGGGCTTTTGGAGAAACCCGTAAGTTTTATTTACCATGAATTGTATGTTGTATTTCCTTTTCATTATATGTATGAATTTATACCGTATCATGTGTAACTAAATTTTTATCTTGGGAAAACGGGGGTACGATAATATTTTACGTTGATGTTATTTTGACTTAAAAGTAAATAAATTTCTGTTTTCCATTTAGTTCAAATTTTACTTAATGCTTTTAGTGATTCCTAACAAGAACCTAAATGATAAAACTGTATACTTGCAGGTATATTAGTAAGTTTAGGTAATAAATAGAATCGAGAGATTTATTTTTACCGGAAAGCTTTGAACTAAACCTAAGATTTTTGAGATGCTTTTTGTGACCTCGGTAAAACCGTGAAAGTAATCAAAATTCTTTTGAGGAAGTAAAAACGGGATTTTCATAAAACGATAATGGGCCTTTCTTAGGATTAAGCAGCGCTTTCTGTAAGTTAGGTACATTAATAGGAATCCGAGAGGAAAATATTAATTGGCTTTTGGAAAATTCGCCTTGGAAAACTTAATTTGATTTTTGTTTATAAAAAGTTGAAATTGTCAACGTAGAATAATATCTTAAACCCCCGGAATCTCAAGATACTCTCAACTCTGCTTTTCACCCACGGTAAATTTTTATTTTTACTGTAAGGTAAAATTTTTTTTTACTGTTAATTTTTATTTTTCACAAATACCAAAAATTGAAAGAGAATTGTGTGGATAATCAAAATTTTGATATGCCGATACTTTGAAAACAGTCCCTGTGGAGAACGATAATCTTTTATATTACGCGACATAACCCGTGCGCTTGCGGAACCTGTCAACTTGGAGGTTAAATTGGCAGAGAGGGAGGAGATGCTTGATAAGTCAAAAGAAGAACTCCGTAGCAGCCAGGCAAAACAAGCTGAACTTGAAAATAAAAGTAAAGCTGTTGTGGAAGATTATTTTAAACAAGCGGAGGAATGGGCCCAAAAGGAGAAGGAGTTCCTCCTTGAGATTGAGAGATTGAAGGCTGGGAGCATGGAATCTCAAGGAACAGGTGAAGAACTTCTAAGAGTATGGGAAGAGTTGGTTGTGGCTAAAGCTGAGGCGAAGAAAGCCATTGATATATGCAGCCAAGTTGCTGAAGAATCCTTCGGCCTAGCCATACGCCAAGTCTTCTACCGTAACCCCACTGTGAAACTTAGCCTCTATGGTATGGATCCGTTCTATGAATTCCATGAAAGGAAGTTAGTCGCAGTGGTTGAAGGTCGTCATAAAGATCCTCCAGAGTCCTTTTATGGTTTTCCACCTCTTCCCGAGGGTCAAAGCATGGGCTCGGATTCCGCTGTTCCTGCGCCGGAGATCGTCTCATCTGAAGGAGGTGTGAAAGCACCTGAAGGGAAAGCTCTAGAAGAAATCCCTAAAGAAGGGACACAAGACCTTGGTGAAGGAGAAGGACAGAAAGAGATTGAGGAGCAGGCTTTCCCTCTATAGTCTTGTTATTTTTTGTATGTAAAGTTGTGTACCGGGATCGACTCTGGCTTTGATCTATTACATGTAATCTTGCTTTTCATGAATGAATAAAATTCCATTCAGAAATTTGTCTTTAATATTTCATGAAGAATAATCTGACTTAGATGTATATATCGTTTCAGTAATCGACAATCCGTTCTGTATGACTAACATTGAGGTCGAATTGAAATAGTTACCTCGGAAAGTTAGATCATTTAAGACAGATAAATTTAGAACGGAGAAATATATATACATGAATATTGTCCCCAAGCACAAGTGTGTTAAGAAATAGGTACCCGTCGTAGGCTATTATCTTTAATACTTTTGGGGAGAAAAGGAGTCGATCCGTTGTTCACAAAAGGGGTGTCACAGGACGGATGACTAGTATTAATTTGTATTATTCTCACTGGAGAGAAAAATGTCGTCCATTGTGAGAGTATTGTTCCGAGTTTAGGGAACTGCAAAGATACATAAAGATGATGGTTATGTCTTCCATCATAAGGATGATGATGGGTGTAACATCCCTGTTTTTAGAAACAGTTTTAATCTTGTAATTTTGAAGTATGGAAAGTTTGTAAGTAAAAATAGGTGAATAAATACCCTGTAGATGGGATGTGATATCTCAAAAATATCATTTTTATGTGTAATTATGGAAATTATATAGACCATTAATGGTATTATGCGAATTCCGAGTGAAAAAGGGCTCTGTTCTGAGTGACAGAGAGAAATTCCGAGTGAAGGAATGAAATTCCGAGTGAAGGAATGAAATTCCGAGTGAAGGAATGAAATTCTGAGTGTAAGGTTATGTTTTCCGAGTAAAACATGACCGAGAGGGATGCTACCGAGTGAAATCTTGGTGTGGAGAGAAGTGTGTTCAAGAGAATCACTTCTGGGTGAAAATTCTGAGTCAAAACACCCCAGAATGACTCGTTTCCGAGTCAAACCTTGCCAAATGCTTCCTTTTCCGAAGGAAACTTCTCTGATTGCAGTATTCTGAGTGAATGAATACATATATACATATGTTTTATATTGATTTGATGCTTCCTACTGACTGAAATGTGTTGTTGAACTATTTGGGAAGTGCTGATGGATGAAATAGTGTTAAGTTAAAGATTCCGAATGGTTATATATATGTATGATTAGGACATTACTCGGCTGGTAATGCTAAGCGAATAGATACCGAGTGGAAAATGGTAGTGGGAGCCCATTCCGAGTGAAACGTAGGAGGCTGAACCATTTCCGAGTGAGTTTATGGGTATGACTCCTCTTCCGAGTGAGACTGACTGAGATGACTCGGATTTGGTTTGAAATTACCGAGTGAGACTAGCTAAGAGTAGACACGGTTTTAGGATGACTTAACCGAGTGGGAATCTGAGAGACTTTGAATCGGTTTAAATCAGACCGGATTAAGTCCCTCTAAGGAAAGGAAACAGTAGAAATTGCTGAGTTCTCCTCAGCTGGACTCAGAAGTAGAATTCCAGTCGGCTTAGAGGACTGACCGAGTGGAATTTCACTCGGTATTCAGTGTCAGAATTGACGTGTTGACTCCAATTTTGTCTTTTAGTGCCTATTTTTATCTATGTAATCCAATCATGCGCCCTATAGCTTGTAGGCGGCCAGAAATGGGCACTAAGATAGCCTACCTCCTTATTTAAATCTCCATTATCTCCACTAACAGCCCACCAACAGCCCACTCACAAAAAGCTGTCCCCCACTTGTCCTTTTTTATTATTAAATCGACAGCATAACTCATTCCAAGTCTGAAATTTTCAGACCTAAGAGAACTTAGCAAAAACGCTCTCTATTTCTTCTTCTACGTATAAACTTCTTCTTCTCTCAATTTCTTTTCCTCCTCACTGTGAGCTGAAGCAAGGGCAGTGAAGGGAACGTCTCCTTCTCATCAAAGAACTCCATTAAGGTAAGGGGGTATATTCTTGGGTGCTCTGTGGGAAAACCGAGTGAAGGAAAGGGTTAAGGAACCTTGTTCCTCACCTTTCCAGGGCAGTTCAGAATTTGTTTGATTAAATGTTTTAATGTTTTATTATTGTTTTATGCATTTTATTTGAATATGTATGTGATTAAATTGATTTTAATGATTATTATTATGCATGATAATTTAGTGAAATGTTCAGTATTGATTTGTGAAAAGAAATGATTGTTGTTGGGCTGTGAAAATACTAAGAATCATGGGTGCCTGTGTGATTTCCAGTGAAGAATTATAAATAGGAGTCGGATTCAGTAATAACAAGCTCGGTTTTATATCAATCCAACCGGTTCTACATCATTTCAATCGGTTTACATAATAATAATTTCAAATAGATTCTGAATTAAATATCTGTTTGTATAAACCGACCGGATCATCTAAAAATACATAGTTCCAATCGGATTTTACCTTACTCGAACAAGTTTCATTATGACAGAATATTTTCACTCGGATTCACAAATATTTTTACTCAGAAAACTCCTTTCAGACTAATTCTACTCGGAATCATATTTTATTCCACTCAGAAACTTATTTTCACTCGGATTCATAAACATTTTCACTCAGAAAAATTCTCTCAGTCGTATTTCACTCAGAATTTAAGTTATTTCACTCAGAAAATCCTTTTCAGTATCTGTTTCACTCGGAAAACACTTCTCAGACTGATTTCACTTGGAAAACATATTATTTTCACTCAGAAAATTCTTTCTTAATTATATTTCACTCGGAAAGCATTTTTAACTTCACTGAGAAAACTTTCAGTCTAATTTCACTCGGATTCATATTTATTTTACTCATAAAATCCTCTCAGCCTAATTTTACTTGAAATCCTGCTTATTTTACTCGGAGTCCTATTTATTGCACTCGGTATTAAACTTATTTTACTCAGAAAGCTTAGTTATCAACATTTTCACTCGGAAATAACTTATTTTACTCGGAAAACTCATTTCCACTCGGTATCAAACTCTTTTACTCAGAAAAATTCATTTTCACTCGGAAACAAATTTATTTTTACTTGAATAATTCATTTTCACTCGATATTAAGCTTATTCCACTCAGAAAACTTGGTTACTGACATTTTCACTCGGATTTTCATTTACCAAACTCTTCTTTACTCCTTTTTGAAATATTGGAAGGTTACAATTATCATTATTGTTCTTATTCCTATTATTATTATTATTATTATTATTATTATTATTATTATTATTGTTATTATTATGATTCTTATTATTATCACTAGTGGAAAAAATGGATATAACAACGGGATATTATTCACGGGTAGAAGAGGATCAGTGATAAAAACATGCGCGGTGGCATTTTTGAAATTATAAGGTGAACGTTTTAATCAGAGAAAACTATATATCCACGGTTAACATCATAACCGTGAACGTACCCATAATATATATTCACGATTGAGGAGTCAACCGTGGATATATAGTACCTGAAATATATATCGACGGTTGTGACCACAACCATGAATATATATTGATGGGTACGTTCACGGTTATGACGTGAACCGTGGATATATATAGATGTCAATATTCACGGTTGTATTTCCAACCGTGGATATATAGTTCAGGTTTTAGGGTTTAATCACTGGGTACTCTATGTCCACGGTTGTTTCTATAACTGTGAATATAGATTTAATATTTATCCATGGTTACGATACCAACCGTGGATATATAGTTAACATTTATCCACAGTTGTTTGTTAAACCGTTAATATATGTTTAATATATTCACGGTTGTGAGGGGGAACCGTGAATATATATCCTTTCTGAAACTTCAAAAGCCGTGCCTTTTACTCTTTTTTCAGTTTCTCCTTACTTTCGCTGGTTATCGTCTTCGTCCTCGTCCTGCTCTTTGTTGGTCGTAGGCTTCTGGGTTCACTTCCTTTTTCTTTCACGTGCCCTTCTTCTTCTTCGTTCAGCATTGTCAGGTAAGTGCTTCGTTGCCCTTCTTCTTTCGTTCACTTTTTAACCTCTGCTTCGTTGTTATGCTGTATAATCGTAATGGGTTTGCTTCGTTCTCTCTGTTTGTGTGTTTATTGTTGAAGCTGAACTCTGTCTCTGCTATTTTGACATTGCCTGTGACATTTTCATTATTGTGGAGACAAGAAATGGCTGACGAGAATTGATATCTTTTTCATTGTTGCTATTTTGACATTGTTGCTATTTTTACATTGCCTCTGAACTCTGTCTCTGTCTCTGCTGAAATGGGTGACAAGAATTTTATTGTTTGTGCACCAAAAAAACGAAAGAATTGATATCCTTCAGAACAAAATATGTATTGAAATCAATTACCAAAAAAAAAGTATTGAAATAAAAACAGTAGCTGTAATGATCATACTGTTTTTGAGGTTGCAATATCTACAAAATTAGAATCATTTTAAGAAAAAAATATTTTAAAGGGAAATTACTTAGATATACATCATAGCTGGTGTTTTAAGAAATTAAATTGAGGAAACATGGAATTTGTTATAAGAGTTTTCTATCACATATAGCATATACCCATACATACATAAAAAAATTATAGAAAGTTTGTATTAGGAGAAGTATGTACTTATCCTACTTACGGTAGGTAGGAATTGGTCTTCCGTGTTACAATAATTTAGCGTAATAACACCATCGTTGCATAAATCCCACAAAAAATAAAATCTTACATCAATGTGTTTACTCCTTCCATGTAGAACTAGATTTTTAGACAATGTAATGGTAGAAGCATTATTACAAAATATAATAGTTACTCCTTCATGGAAGTAGTTTAGATGCTCTAAAATTCTTCTTAACTAAAAGTGACCAAAAAAAGTGACCCAAAAATAAAATGAATCAATATGGATCTTTGACCAACCCAACCCGGGCCACCATGTTTAAAAAATAAAAATCCAATACCAAACAAAACTTGAAAAATGTCATAATCCAACACCATATCCATAATTCATAAAATAAAAGTTCAACCCTCATGTCTCAAATTCCATAATCCATTATCCAACACCATAGTTCTACTTGAAAATACCACAATTATATAATGTTATTTCTGTTGCTATTTTTTCTCTCATATAATGTTATTTGTTTACGTTTGTATGTATATGGTTGTCAATGTTGCGAACTCGTAGGCTCATACTAGCTAACTAGTATGAGGATGTGCATGAGTGAACCGTAGTTCCCCGTTTGAGATTTGACACAAATGGTCATTAAATTAATTAATGTCATTGTTTGTGTTGAATCTTGAATTGTCCGTTTGGACAGTTTGGGATGAACAATTATTTTTTATACGCCACTGTTAGTATGTACAAGTTAGGAGTTATTTTAAAATTTGATAAACTTTCGGTAACTTGTATTTTGTGTTGTTCTCTGGGTGCATATTTGGTTGTGGTTGAATTTGATTTGACCACTCTCATTTTGTGTACTTAGAGAACAATGCGAAATGCTGTCGAAATTTCATCAAATTTTAAAATAAGTCCTAACCTGTATATATGAATGACGTATAAAAATAATTGTCATGCTGAATGGGTATAGGACCACCACCTTTGTATAAAAAGTGAGGTTGATCATAGCACCTTGTAAACAGTTGGTATGGATCGGAGTTGGATAACTGCATCACGCCTAAGTCTGGAGTACGAGGGGGGAGTTGAATCATTTATAGAATTCGTAGCGAGGAATGCAGTGGGGGTGAATGGAAAGTATTTTTGCCCTTGTGTTAAATGCTTCAACCTGCGTCAGGTAGACTTGGAAGAGGTGCGAGAACATCTACTGTGTGACGGTTTTCTATGTAGTTATACGCGTTGGATATGGCATGGTGAAGATGTGGTGGTGCCAAGTAACAGCTCTCAGACTAAAAATCGAAGCTCGATGTATGACAACGATGTTGACATGGATGACCGACTCGAGGATATGATCCGTGATGTAGGGGTAGAAGGTTTTAAGAAAGCTCATGTATATACAACTCTATGTGAGGACTCTGCGCAGCCGTTGTATCCAAACTGCCTCAATTTCACGAGGTTATCAGCAGTTTTGCGATTGTTTAATTTGAAGGCCATAAACGGGTGGACGGATAAAAGTTTCACTGACTTACTGAAGTTGTTGAAAGAAATGCTCCCAGTTGGAAACACCTTGCCGAAAAGTAACTATGAGGCCAAAAAGGTGTTGTGTCCTATGGGTTTGGAGTATGAGAAAATACATGCATGCCCAAATGATTGTGTATTATTCCGGGGTGAGTTAGAAATGCTGCATCGATGTCCTAGATGTGGGGTGTCACGGTATAAGAAGAAAAAGGCGGATTCTGATGAGGTATGCACTAAAGGGTCTCCTGCAAAGGTGTTGTGGTATCTACCTATAGTTCCAAGACTAAAGCGTCTGTTTGCCAATGCAGATGATGCAAAACTTATGAGATGGCATGCTGATGAGAGGGTTGTTGATGGACTACTTAGGCATCCGGCCGATGGGTCGCAATGCAAGAAAATGGATAGGATTTTTCCAGAATTTGCCAATGAACCAAGAAATGTTAGGCTTGCACTAGCCACAGACGGCATGAACCCGTTTGGGAACCTGAGCACAAACCATAGTTCGTGGCCTGTTTTGTTGTTTGTTTACAACTTGCCGCCATGGTTGTGCATGAAGCGAAAATATGTGATGTTATCAATGATGATTTCTGGTCCATGACAACCGGGGAACGACATTGATGTATATTTAACTCCATTAGTTGAAGACCTCAAAAGGTTGTGGGAAGACGGGGTTGAAGTGTTTGATGGGTTTACCGGGCGATCATTCAAATTGCGTGCCATGTTATTTTACACAATCAATAACTTTCCAGCGTATGGTAACTTATCTGGGTACAGTGTGAAGGGTCATAAAGCTTATCCAGTATGTGAGGAGGGGACTAGTTCTGTGCGGTTGCATCATGGCAGGAAAAATGTTTATCTTCGACATCGAAGGTTTCTTAAAGCGAATCATCCGTTTCGAAGGTTGAAGAAGTCGTTTAACGGTGCCCAAGATTTTAAAATGGCTCCTCCACCACTATCTGGTCGCCAGGCATATGAAAAGGTGAAGGACGTCAACGTGCAATTTGGTAAGTGTGAAAAACAGCACCCGACACAAAACAACTGGAAGAAAAGGTCAGTGTTTTTTGACCTGCCATATTGGAGGGAGCTTGATGTAAGACACTGCATTGATGTAATGCATGTGGAGAAGAATGTGTGCGACAGTTTAGTTGGTACACTCTTAAACATACCCGGGAAGACTAAGGATGGCCTAAACTCGCGTATGGACTTAGAGTTGATGGGTATACGTCAGGATTTGCATCCACAATCAAAGGACAAAAGAACATATTTGCCTCCAGCATGTCATACGTTATCCAGAAAAGAAAAGCAAAGTCTGTGTGAATCGTTATGATGTGTGAAAGTTCCGTCTGGTTATGGCTCCAACATCAAGTCTTGTGTTTCCATGAAAGATTTGAAGTTAGTTGGGTTGAAGTCTCACGATTGTCACATGTTGATGCAGCAGTTTCTACCTATCACCATTCGTGATATTCTTCCTAAAAATGTGAGAAATATCATAACAAGGTTGTGTATGTTTTTCAATTCCATATGTTGCAAGGTAATCGTGCCCGGCGAATTGGATGTGTTGGAACAGGAAGCATCACTTATATTATGTCAGCTTGAAATGTATTTCCCGCCCTCTTTTTTTGACATAATAGTCTACTTAATCATCCATTTGGTGAGAGAGGTCCGTTGGTGTGGTCCAGTGTTCTTACGGTGGATGTATCCCGTTGAGCGATATATGAAGATATTGAAAGGGTATATGAAGAACCAACGTCGTCCCGAAGCTTCAATTGTGGAAAGATATATTGCAGAGGAAGCAATTGAGTTTTGCACTGAATACATGTCACATGCTGCAAGCATTGGTATTCCAACGACTCGTCATGAAGGGAGATTGGATGGGAAAGGAACGATTGGAAAAAAAGTGAAGAGCATGCCACGTGCTGATGTCCTTCAGGCACACTTGTATATTTTAAACAACACGGACGACGTGCAACCGTATCTAGCCACACACAAGGAGTTAGTCAAGAAAACCAACCCTAAAATGACTGAAAAGTGGTTGTTGAATGAACACAACAAGAGTTTCATGCAGTGGTTCCAAAAGACCGTCCTGAAAGATGCATCTGCATCCTCGACATTACATCGACTAGCACAGGGCCCGAACTTTGATGTCCTCACCTTTTGTAGGTATGACATAAACAACTATTTATTTTATACAAGGACACAGGATGAAAAGAGTACAAATCAAAACAGTGGAGTGATGGTTGTGGCTCAGTCAATGCATTTCTCAACTGCAAAGGACAACAACCCTGTCATGGCCGAGTCATGCTACTTTGGTGTGATTGAAGATATATGGGAAGTTGATTACGGTCCCTTCACCGTTCCTGTGTTTAAATGCAAATGGGTTGACAATAAGAACGGTGTCACAACTGATGATTTAGGAGTTACGTTGGTGGACCTCAACAAGACAGGGCATAAGGACGAACCATTCATAATGGCAACGCAGGTGAAGCAAGTTTTTTATGTGGCTAACCCAGCTGACAAACGGTGGTCAATTGTTATCCAAGGTAGACACATTGGAGACCCCGATGTTGATATTATGGACATTCCATCAACTACAACACGTATTCTAACATCTGTCGTGGAACATGACATAGATGATGTAGTTGCCAGTCGTCATGACCACCATGAGGGCTTGTGGGAAAATATTTCATCTTAATAGGGTATTAATCTTGTTGGTGAGACATTGAATTACATGTTATATTAGTTATTCGTTGTTTTAAATGTTATATTAAATATTTGACAGTTTTTTTCCTTGTTTGGACAGATACTCATGGCTGACCAGGATGGACGATCCAGGTCCGACTCACAGGCCAGTGGTTCCTCTGCTCGGAAGAGTAGAGGTGTTACCCGGATGCCAGACGTCGCACGTAGGCGTCACCGGGGAGAGATGGTAGTTGTTGAGATGGATGTCAACACCGGTAGATTCAGTGGACCGCATGCCACAAAGTTGAGCAGTTATCTGGGGGTTGTGGTACGGTCGAAGGTGTCCATCATTATCCCCGACTGGGATAGTGTCGAGGAGGTGGTGAAGAACCAGCTATGGAGTGATGTTCTAGTAACTTAGATATTATTTAAGTTTTATTTTAGTGTATTATTTCATGTAACTCTTAATAAGTACTCCTTTATGGACTAACTCCTTTCATGTAGGATTCTTTTGATATACCATCTTCCGACATAGCGAGGAGGAAGGTCCTCGGTATCATGGCTGAGCGATAGAGGTCGTTCAAATCCATACTCACCACGAGGTATATTGAACTTTAAATTCTTAATCAACGTTTCACTAAATTATACCAATCCTTAGTTTTAATGTACCTTTCATTGTAGGTATGTATTCGGGGACGACCAAGGAAAGTTCCCTGGAGAGAAATATCCCTTCATCGATCAGGAGACCTGGGATGCTTTTGTTGCATCTAGATATTCTGCCAAGTTTCAGGTACATTGGTTTTTAGATGATTAAATTATGTATAATTTATACGGCTAACTGTGAATATTTTTTTTCTTGTTGTAGGAGACCAGAAAGAAAGCCAAGGAGACTAGGAAGCTAAATGACTGCCCACACACACTGTCACATGGGGGTTACCGTAGGTTGGAGGAGCGGCTGGCACAGGAAAGGCTGAGTCAGTGTCAGACTGACACTGGTATTGTGGATCCCTCTTCCCCACCTGCACGCCACGACAAATGGAAGCGGGCTAGGATCAAGAAGAGTGGGGAATACACTTCCTCACAGGCTCAGGAGGTTGCCTCACGGATAGTAAGTATTCCCCTTTATATCAGTGTCTGTTTTTCAATTTACGTGAAGGAAGTGAATACTAACTTGTTTGGTTTCAGGATTCCTTGGTTGAGCAATCAACCCAAGGGTCTTTCGTAGCCCATGGACGGGAGGATATTTTGACTACCGCCATTGGCAGGCCAGAGCACCCAGGAAGAGTGCGTGCTATTGGTCGAGGTGTAGGTAAGTGCTAACTAACTCTATGCCTTCATTTTGTTATCTGTTAAACAATTATGGGCTAATCATTCACATTTCACAGGCCTCCACGCCTATTACGGTGCTCCCGACCCTGCCCTATCCCTTGAGCAAATGGTGGAGCAAAAGGTGGCTGTTGTGAAGGCTGAGTACCAGGAGGAGATATCTAGGCTCCACCAGGAGATGGCCCGATTCAGGGAGGAGATGAAGGCCTCACTCAGCCACCACCAGGAGACTACTGCACCAGCCAGCGACCCACAGGTTAGATTCTTTATTTAATTTCCTCAATTTTATTGTTTGTAATCACTTTATTTCATTGTTGAATAACTTTTGCTTGATGTGTAAATATGTAGGTACGGAAGGTTAGCACTAAGGGGTCGTGCGCTGCGGCTGACCCTGACGATGATGGGGTCGAGCCACCAGACACCCGTCAATGTGACCTGTTCATTGACGGGTCGGAGGAGCCAGTTGCCACTGGTATGGTGTACAACTTAGGCCCTATGGTTCACCATCAGACATTACCTGATGGTATGTCCAGGGTCTCGGTTGTGCTCATCCTCGAGGAGGATGCTGCTGTGCCAGTGGCAACTCAGGAGGTGAAGACTGTCGGTCAGGCGGTGGGCCACTTTCTGATGTGGCCCAACAGACTTTTGGTGATTGCCCCTGGACAGGTAAAAACCCTAAACACTAACTAGCTTTATTTCCTTGTCAATTATGGTACAAAATGTGATGGTTGTTAATTGTTCAACAGGAACAGACATTGAAGAAGCGAGACCCGACCAAGGATCCCATCCGGATGCTATGGCGCATCGGGTATGAGCAAGCAGACGACACTGTTCAGGTCCCATGGCAGCCACTAGTGTTCGGCCGTCCCAGTGATTTTCCAGTTTACGTTACAAATTCTGACATTTGTGACATTATTACGGGGACGTCGATGCTGAACGACTCCATCTTTCAGTTGTGGGAGTTGTAAGTATATCCTTGTTTTGTCCAATTTTTTCATTATACAAGTTATTTGTCGCTAACCATGTCTTAACTTGTTTAGGTTTCTGGCAAAACTCTGTGTGGACTTGGGTTTCCAAGGAACTTACGGTTTCTTAGAGCCCTCTCTCATACAGAGGCAAGGAAACACCTCGCAGAACACCCAGACATACATCCAGAATTAGATGTTTGAGTCTGGGAAGTCTATATACATGGGCCCCTATCATAAAGGGTAATACTCTATTCCATAATTATTGTCATGATATTTTGCATTTTGAAGTCTCACTTATCACTTGTAACTGCAGGGCTCACTGGACGCTTCTGGTGATCTGTCCGAAGGACTATCTTGCTCTGTACTTTGATAGTTTGCATCGGACAGCTCCACAAGACCTGAAAGATATAGTAGACCAATAAGTTCATCCCTAAAAAATAACCACAAATTTGATTACATCATTTTTAGAACTATACAATTCTAACTTATCTTGTGTTTTGTTTGACGCAGGGCGGTGGTTGGATACAATCTACTGATTGGAAACAAGCCCAAAGGAAAAACAGTTGTATGGGTGTACCCAAAAGTAAGTCAATCGTATTCATTCAAATCTTCAGTACATATTTTTTAAGTTCCAAATTCACTTATTCTATACTATATGTCCATTGTAGTCTTACAGGCAGAAGGGTACCTTTGAGTGTGGCTATTTCGTCATGCATACTATGCTGACCATTGTCCAACATCATTTAGTAGATGGATGGACAGAGGTAATTCTCATCATTTGGACTACTTTTCTCCAATTTCATCAATTTCATGTAATAAATAAAGCTTTTGTTCTAATTATTTTGTGCATTGTTTGTAGTACTTTAATGACCGGTCATTTTTCCCAAAGGAACTTGTGGATGATGTTAGAAGGCAATGGGCCTCACACTTCATTGAACTTAGGCAAAGCTAGATATAGGATCTTTATTCTTTTATATATGTATCTAGTAGGATTTAGGGTTTACTTTTATTAGATTACATTCAACTTAATTGTATATACTTTCATTTTTTAGGTTGTTATGAATTGATATAGAAAATAAATTATTATATATATACATACCATTCTTTCGACATAGTGTTGCTGTGGCATACTGTATACTGTACTGGTTTGTCTGAATGCAGGGTTGGGAAACGATAAAACAGAATCCATATTAAAAAAAAACCTTAGTATTTATTCACGGTTATGGCAACAACCGTGAATATAGACTATATTTATCCACGGTTACTACCATAACCATGGATATAGATACATTTTATCCACGGTTGTCCATCACAACCGTGAATATAAGTAGTTTGTAACTGAAACCAATCCATACTTATATTCATGGTTGTGATGGACAACCGTGGATAAAATATATCTATATCCACGGTTGTCCATCATAACCGTGAATATAAGTGGATGTAACTGACATCTTTCAGTTCTTATATTCACGGTTATGCTCGATAACCGTGAATATAAATAGTAAGTTATATTCACAGTTGTTCTTAACCGTAGTTAGATATGATTTATTACCACGGTTGTTAACCGTGGTTAAAGACCATCATCTACTACCTGATAAGTCTTGAAAAGACTTAATTATTCCACTGTTTGGTTAACATAAATTACTAAGTATTGTCTAGTTTTGATATTATTATTTAATAATTTGTTAATAATTCATGTTTTAGTTATTTATTTCAAAAGTATGCGATTTATGTAAGAAACCGATTAAAAATATTAATTAGCTAAAGAATTTTGAAGTATTTACAAATTTACTAAGCAGCCAGCGTATAAATGCTAGGCAAGTAGCTGTTTATTGGTGCAGGAACAGGGCGGACTCGAGATAAGAAGAAAATTCCGAGTGAAATCCTACAAATCTGAGCAGAAATTGGGAAATCCGAGTGAGACTTCTTAATTCCGACTGAAAAGAGTCCAAAGACCGACTGAGTAAGACTTTAAAGACACTGACTCCAAAAGAGAACAAGGACTCGGAATATTGCATGAAGAACCTGAGTGCCAACTGCAGAATACCGATTGAATAATTAATTCGCCCAAGCGGGAGTTAAATTCGCTCAACCGGGGGTCCAAGTTCACTCAAGAAAAGCAAGACTACGCTCAAGCGTGACCCCAAAACATCACCTTTCACCCAAGCTTTGCCATAACGCTTAACCGACCAAACGAGACTTCAAGTAAGCTAACTTAAGAAGACTCCCAAGACACCGGCTCCAAAAGAGAAGAAGATCGGAATGCTACATAAGAAACCGATGTGCTTATTCATTATTTAATCCGTCCTAGTGAAATCTGGACTCACTCAAGCATAACTTTAAGAGACCGCCCTCGCCCAAGTTTTGCCATAACGCCCAAGCGAGAAAGAAACACTGCAGTGTTAATCCGGACTCGCTCAAGCGAAGTTTAATCCGCTCAAGCGAATACTCAGTAGCTGAAGCATAAAGGTAGTAATTTAAACACTGTTCCTTCCCTCCAACAACACACTTGGTGCAGTACTGTCCCGCTTCCAGTGCCTTCCTCTCTACTACTGCAACCTTAAGTAATTTAAGAAGTGAGCTGTCAATTAGCTGGTGCTAAGCTGTACATTAGCTAATGATGAGCTGGAATCTGCTACGAGCTGAGCTGTGATTAGTTAATTATTCTGTAATTATTCAATTAGTTAGTTTAGTTTAATTAAGAACTCAGTTTTTAGATATTAGTTAAGTTAGTTAGTTTAGTTAGATGCCTATATATATTCATGTACATACTCTGTAGTAGAGAGAGGTGTGTGGAGACACAGAGTCAGAACAGCGTACAACATAATACACTTCATTTTTCCATTTCCAATCTCTCACTACATTTTCATCTCTCTAAACTCTTTCCTCCATGACGTTCCACAATCCTTCGATGGAACCGAAGTCTATGGAGTTCTAAATCCCTAAGGTTGGGATTGTGAAGGTGAGCAATGGAATCTTGAAGCTGTGAGCAAGTAGATTGACTTCGAAGATCCTGAGGCGAACAAGCTGAGGAGTGGAGCAGAATTGCTGGATTGACAAATCCAGAACTGATGAAGAACTTCGCCAGTGAGGAATCATGGCTGAAGCTTAGGTAACTTCCAGCTTTCTAACTAGTTCATGCCTAATCAATTTAGGTGAATAGTTAGAGTTCAACCTCCAAATTCACATTAGATTCTTAGGTTAATCGAGCACTTAAGGAATTAAGGTTCATTGCTTAAGGATTAGTGTCTTTCACCTAAGGAATTAGGGAATAACCACAAGCGGATTGTCCTCTAGATTGTGAAGTTCGATTATACTTAATTGCATGTTTCTTGAGGAGATTATGAGCTGAAGCAATCCTGACCTGTTTTCTTTTAATCACTTTCCACATTTCACTTTAACTCTGTTTCTGAAAATACAAAAACAACTATAAAACACTAAAACCATAAAAACTGAATGAACTTCATGTATTTTCTGTTGGTTCAGCTTGTACTAGTCCTAGATTGAGGTACTTACCACAATCCCTGTAGGACGATCAAATATACTACAATTTTAACGACTGGTGCGCTTGCCATAAGTGTAAATCCGAGAGTCACATTTTATTTTACTAAGATTTTTACACCAAATTAATGGCTCAGGATTTCAGCATCAAGTTAATGGCGCCGTTGCCGGGGATTGTTGAGTAATATTAACAATCCTTGGACCGGTACTAGACTGAACCATTTGCTTTTATTTCTGTGTGCAGTCAATACATATTTTTCTTAGTAGTTATTGTTTTAAGTAGTCATAGCTGTGAGTTGCTTTGTTGTGTTAACAATTGTTGTATGCAGTCAAGGAGCAGAGGAGAACCTTTCTTCTTTGATCCTGACATCGATTTGTTAGAACATAGATTAAGAAAAGAGAAAAAGCAAAAAAAAGAAAAAGAAATGGAACAGAGGAGAGTTACACTAGGTGACTACTCCAGGCCGACTGAAGAAGGATCGCAAGCTAGCATCCTTAGGCCACCAATTGCAGCTAACAATTTTGAACTAAAACCAGCTTTACTGCAGCTGGTAAGAAATGAACAATTCGAAGGAAGTGAGGTTGAGGATCCAAATTTGCATTTAGCAACCTTCCTCTAAATCTGTGATACAGTAAAAATGAATGGGGTCCCTGATGAAGCAATTCGACTAAGGTTGTTTCCATTTTCTCTAAGGGACCGAGCAAAAGCCTGGTTGCAGAGTCAACCGAGAGGCAGTATTTCTACCTGGGAGGATTTGCAAAGGAAATTTTTGATTAAATACTTCCCTCCTTCTAAATATGCAAAACTGCGTAATGAAATCATATGTTTCCAGCAAAGAGAAGATGAGTCCTTGATGGAAGCATGGGATAGGTACAAAGAAAGCTTGAGGAGATGTCCTCATCATCAGATTTCTGATGTATAGCAGGTGACTATTTTCTATAATAGTGTCAGGCCAGCCACCAGAGTCTTGATTGATGCCTCGGCTGGAGGCTCATTAACAACTAAAACTGTAGAAGAAGCTATAAAGCTGATTGATGTGATGACTTCTAATGAATGCCTGATTAGTGAGAGGAACCAAGTCCCTAGGAGAGTAATATTAGAATTAGAAGCACAAGATGCTTATCTGGCTCAGGGCAAACTGATGACTCAGGCTTTGGAAAAATTAAGCATTCAGATTTCAAAACTCCAAAAGCCGAGCCAAGTTTCTATGATCAGTTGTGATTTTTGTGGTGGAGACCATGAAAATGGAATGTGTGATCCAGCTGTGCCTTCCGAGAAAGTGAATTATATGGGGCAGCAACAGTATCAAAGGAATTATCCTTCTAATTCCTTCAATCCTAATTACAGGAGCCACCCCAATTTTTCCTGGCAGAAAGGTCCACATCTGAATCAGAATATCCCACCGAGTCAACCCACAAATAGACCACAACAACCTTCTCACCCTCCTGTTAAAGAAAAATCCGAACTCGAGAATGTACTTTCTCAGTTTATCCAGGCCACTCAGGCCAGTTTTAAGAACCAGGAAGCATCCATAAGGAATTTAGAAAATCAAGTAGGACAGCTTTCTAAACAATTAGCTGAGAGGCAAGCAGGCAATTTCCCTGGAGATACCGAGGTAAATCCAAGGGAACATTGCAAGGCCATAATTACTAGGAGTGGAAAAATTATTTCTCCATCTCCGGGTCAAGAATTAAGTTCAGAAAAAGAAAAAGAAATAATACAAGAAACCAAGCAGGACAATAAAGATGAAGTAGAAAATGAAAATGAATCAGAAAAAGAAAAAGAAAATAAAGTCCATCAAAAGAAAAAGAAAAAGGTTGATCTGATTCTAGAGGAAGCTTCTAAGCTAACTCCTGAAAAACTGAGGAATGCTCCATTTCCGCACAGGTTTAAAAAGCAAATAGAGGAGCAGAAGTTTGCTAGGTTCTTAGAGGTCTTCAAGAAACTTCACATTAATATCCCTTTTGCTGAGGCATTGCAGGAGATGCCTTCTTATGCAAAATTTTTAAAAGAACTATTGTCTAAGAAGAGGAAGCTTAGGGGGGATGAAATGATTACTCTCACTCAAGAGTGTAGCGCAATCATTCAAAAGAAACTTCCCCAAAAGCTAGAGGATCCTGGATCTTTCACAATACCGTGTGCAATAGGGGCTATTCATGTAGGAAGTGCTCTCTGTGATCTAGGAGCCAGTATAAACCTGATGCCTTTATCTTTAATGAAAAAACTGGGAATTAATGACTTGCAACCGACTCGCATGTCCTTGCAGTTGGCTGACAGGTCCATTAAATATCCCCAAGGGATGCTGGAAGACTTGTTAGTAAAAGTAGATAAATTTATCTTTCCAGCAGACTTCATAGTGTTGGATATGGAAGCTGACCGAGAGATCCCTTTGATCTTAGGTAGACCCTTCCTAGCTACTGGCAGAGCATTGGTTGATGTAGAAAAGGGTGAACTCATGCTGAGAGTCCAGGAGGAACAAGTAATTTTTAATGTCTTCAATTCCATGAAACATCCGACTGAACGGATGGATTGCCTAATGATTGAAGAGGTTGAAAATTACCAGACTCCCTTACTGTTAAAAACTAAGGAAGAGGCTCTATGAACTTTTTTAGAGGATGACTTTGACTCTGAGAGTGAGTCAATTGACTCTCACTTAGAAATACTGGACCTACTGGAAGTTTTGGAAGTAGGTGATTTCGAAAAGAAAAATGATTTAGAAAATACTGAAGCTGAGAAGGGAAAGGAATTTTCGGAAGAAAAAAATGATTTAAAACCTTTACCTTCTCATCTAAAATATGTTTTCCTGAGAGGAAATGACACTCATCCTGTCATTATTAATGCCGACTTAAAAGAAGAGGATGAGAATAAACTAGTTGGGGTATTAAAGGCTCATGAATCTGCCATTGGCTGGAACATTTCTGACTTGAAGGGAATCAGTCCATTCTTTTGTATGCATAAAATCCTGATAGAGGATGACTATTCCCGTGTTGTATAGCCACAACGCAGACTGAACCCCATTATGAAGGAAGCTGTGAGAAAGGAAGTGGTCAAGCTCCTTAATGCGGGAATCATTTACCCGATCTCGGACAGCACTTGGATTAGCCCAGTCCAAGTGGTGCCCAAGAAGGGAGGAATGACGACTGTAAGAAATGACCAGGGTGAAATCATTGCCACTCGGCCAACTACAGGCTGAAGGATGTGCATTGATTACAGAAGGCTGAATAACTCTACTTGGAAGGACCATTTCCCCCTTCCGTTTATTGATCAAATGCTTGAGAGGTTATCAGGACATGAGTACTATTGTTTTCTTGATGGGTACTCAGGTTATAACCAAATTGTGGTTGACCCGAAGGATCAAGAAAAGACTACCTTCACATGTCCCTATGGAATTTTTGCATACAGGCGCATGCCGTTCGACTTGTGCAACGCTCCAGCAACCTTCCAAAGGTGCATGCTGGCAATTTTTGGGGATATGGTGGAGAAATTTATTAAAGTATTCATGGATGACTTCTCAGTATTTGGGAGCAATTTTGACACATGCCTCAACAACTTAGCTAAGGTGCTGATGAGATGTCAAGAGACCAATCTCGTTCTTAACTGGGAGAAATGCCACTTTATGGTTAAGGAAGGGATACTCCTTGGCCATAGGATCTCTGCTGAGGGCATACAGGTGGACCGAGCAAAACTTGAAATTATTGAAAAACTTCCTCCTCTGATCAACGTGAAAGGAGTAAGGAGTTTTCTAGGATGTGCTGGGTTCTATAGAAGATTCATAAAAGACTTTTCAAAAATAGCTAAGCCTTTGACCGATTTGCTTGTGAAAGATCAGGTGTTTGCATTTAATGAAAACTGTGTCAAGGCATTTGAAAAATTGAAACAAAGTTTGACTTCAGCTCCGATCCTTGCATCACCCGACTGGTCTTTACCGTTTGAATTGATGTGTGATGCAAGTGACTTTGCAATCGGAGCTGTGTTGGGTCAGAAAAAAGAGAAATTAACTCATGTGATCTATTATGCTAGTAAAGTGTTAAATGAAAATCAAATACATTACACCACGACTGAAAAAGAAATGCTTGCTGTGGTGTATGCATTTGATAAATTTCGTGCATACTTGATTGGTGCCAAAGTCATTGTATATACAGACCACTCGGCAATCAAGTATTTACTAGCTAAAAAAGAGTCTAATCCGAGACTGATTAGGTGGGTTCTGTTACTCCAAGAGTTTGACTTAGAAATACGAGACAAAAAAGGAGTAGAGAACTCAGTTGCGGACCAATTGTCTCGTCTGGAAGTTGAGTCAGATTCTGTCTTGATAAAAGAAGAATTTCCAGACGAAAAGTTGATGGCCATTATAACTGGGCCATGGTATGCTAACATGGCAAACTTTAAAAGTGCCTCAGTGGTACCTGATGGTTGGACATCCCAAATGAGAAAAAAATTCTTTCATGATAGTAAGGCTTTTCTTTGGGATGATCTATTTTTGTTTAAAATAGGCATAGATGGAGTAATCAGGCGCTGTGTGCCTGAATCCGAGCAAGAAAGGCTCTTGTGGCACTGCCACGATTCTTATTATAGAGGCCATCATGGTGCCTCCCGTACCGCAGCAAAGGTGTTACAGAGTGGCTTTTATTGGCCAACTATCTTTCAGGATTCTAAGGAATATGTCAAAAGGTGTGATAAATGTCAAAGGAGTGGAGGTCTCTCCACAAAAGCTGGCATGCCTTTGACGAATATTCTAATTGTGGAATTATTTGACGTTTGGGGCATCGACTTCATGGGACCTTTCCCTAAGTCGTTCTCCAACGAATACATTCTTGTTGCTGTGGACTATGTCTCCAAATGGGTGGAGGCAATTCCTACCAGAACCAATGATGCACAGGTTGTGCTTAGGTTCATCAAGAAGAATATTTTCTCTAGGTTTGGAGTTCTGAGAGTAATTATTAGTGATGGGGGTTCACATTTTGCAATAAGATAATGGAAAAAGCCCTGCGTCACTATGAGGTTTTACATAAGATATCCACTCCTTACCATCCACAGACTTGTGGACAAGTCGAACTGTCAAATAGAGAAATCAAGAGAATTTTAGAAAAAGTGGTCGGAAAATCCAGAAAAGATTGGTCGGTAAAATTAGATGATGCATTATGGGCTTACCGAACAGCTTTCAAAACCCCGATTGGCATGTCCCCGTATCAATTAGTGTACGGTAAGGCATGCCATCTCCCTGTGGAGTTGGAACACAAAGCGTGGTGGGCCACAAAATTATTAAATATGGACTGTGACCAATCTCAGGAGGAAAGAGTTTTAAAACTCCATGAATTAGAGGAGTTCCGACTCAACGCTTATCAAAGTGCCTCCATTTATAAGGAGAAAACAAAGAAATGGCATGATAAGCGAATTAATAAGAAAGAGTTTCAGAAGGACGATCAGGTTTTGTTATTCAATTCCCGACTGAAACTCTTCCCTGGAAAACTTAGATCCAAGTGGTCCGGGCCTTTTACTGTAAATGAGGTTTTTCCTCATGGTGCAGTCGAACTGAAAGATCCGACTACCGATCGGATTTCAAGGTGAATGGCCAGCGACTCAAACTCTACTTTGGAGGAGAGTTTGATAGGCAGAAAACCTCCTTGTTACTGAAGCCATCTTCTTAGATACAATAAGGTCAAGCTAGTGACCTTAAAGAAGCGCTCTAGGGAGGCAGCCCTATGTTCCGATTATTTTGTTTAGAACTTTGAATCAGAATGAATAAAAAGAAGAAAAAAAAACTAAACTAAAAAAGTTAGTGAATAAAGTTGTGAAGTTAAAGAAGGAAATCCGAGTTTGATTCTTCTATTTCGCTCAGGCGAAGCACTGGTAGCTTAGGCGAGCCAATGCTGATTGTTGTTTCGCACTTAGAGGAAAAATGTACTAAGTTGAGTGAAAATAGTACACTCGGATAATTGTTACTTCTTCTTAATCCTTCTTCCCGACTGAACTTCACTAGGCATTTTTCAATAAAAGTCTGCGAATAAAAAGGAAGACTTGGAAGGATTTCTGATCGTTGATGTAATGAACAGGTCAGATAGTGAAAAGTGACTTATTTCAGTCGGCTTTTCATCACTCGGATTCCTCAGTCATCACAATCAGTATTGTATCCATTAGTCTCATTTGCACACGGCCTTTTCTTCATTCATCCACTCGGCTTTCTCTAGTAGTCGAATTCTTCCACTCGGACCCCTATGCAGTCATTCTTATATTCACTCGTTTTTTCTCACTCAGTCGCTCCATATCATTCTGACTTTCGTTGTTCACCTCATTTTTCATTCAGTCTTCATTCCACTCGGTCACTCTATTTCACTCATTCTTCATTCCCCCAGTTAGTCTTTCACTCGTCTTTATTTTCTCATTCTTCATCCATTCGGTATAACTTGTACTCGTCTATCCCATTCGGTCTTCATTCCACTCGGTCAGTTTATTTCACTCGTTCTCCATTCACTCGGTCAATTTTCCATTCTTCCATTCATCACTGATTCACCCGATCTTTTTCACTCATTATTTCATGAATGCTTCGCCTTCCGTTCTTTTTCTTTTCCAGCCACTCAGTATATACATCCATTCAGTTTCCACTATAGTGGTTCTTTTATCCACTCAGGTTATCTCCTTCTTCGTCTATCTTTCACTCATGTTTGTTCGCCCGGTCGGTCAGCCATTCTTTCCTGTTCTTTCACTTGTTTTTCTATTTGTCCGACCTCTCGCTGTTTGTTCATTCGTTTTTTTATTTTTCACCCGGTATAATCCACTCGGTATTTATTTACTCATTGTTTTATTCCACTTATTTTCTTTCTCGGTTTTATCACGATGTACTTTTCTTTTTCATCTACTCGTGTTTCATTCGCGATTGTCACTCAATTTACTCAGTATTTCCAGTCACTCAATTTCCTGTCATCTCATTTTTCATTCCCTGAGTTTCTCCATTCACTCGGCCCCTCTCTGTATTCGTTTTATTTACTCGGCCTTTCATTTACTCGGTATTTCATTCATTCTATTTCCCACTCCTGTCATTTTTATTCTTCGCACTCTCATTGTCTTTCACTAATTCTTCATATCTCAGATCTATATCATTCGATTTCCTCCACTCGTCCTTTCTCTCACTCAGCCTTACTCTCATTCGTTCTTTCTTCCACGCACTTCTCTGTTCACTCGTATCTCACGACAGTTGTTCACTTGTCCATTCATTGTAATACTCGGTTCTCATACACTTATCTTTATTCATTCATTCTTTCACTCATTCTGTGACCCATTCGGTATTCATTCACTCATTATCTTTTTCATTTAGTGTTTTATTCACTTTTTCTCACTCACTCATCACTCAGTTTCTTATTCACTAGGTTTCTCACTAGGTATACCCTTTACTCATTTCCACTCGGTCACTCTCTTTTCCGTTCCTCACCCGTCATTCAGCTTTTCTGTTATGCATTCATTCTTTCCCTTTTATTTACTCGGACTTTCATTTTGTTCACCTCATTCGTCGATCAACTATTCATTCACTCGGTGTAATTTGTACCCACTCGGCATCCATTCATTCATTCACTTTTCACTCGCTCATCATCTGACTGGTATTATCTACTCGGTATTCATATACTTGTTGTTTCACTCCACTTATTTTACTTTCCTCGGGTTTCGTATGTTGCAGTTTCCTTCTTCATTCCTTCGTTTTTCATTCGTGACTGTTACTTTTGTATTTTCAGTACCCAGTTTTCTGAGATTTAGTTTTCATTCACCCGGTGTTCATTCATTCGTTTTTTTTCCATCTTTTTAGTTGTATTCAAATTCTTTCATTTATTCGACCAATTCCTTCATCAGGGGTATTCATTCGGTGGTTCGTTATTCATTTTTCCATTTATTCTTCCACTGGCTTGTGCGTTTATTCGTCTCATTCATCCAGTCAGTATAGCTTTCACTCATTCCATTGACTCAGAACCTTTTACTTTCCAACCACCTATTTCCTTAATTCACTTTGATTTGTTTGACTTTTATTATCTCTACCTCCCTCAGCCACTCGTTCTTCATTTCTCAGATTGTTATCACTCGGTACCTGTCTCCTTTCCCACTCGGCTATCATCCTTTCGCCCTTTTCACTCTTTTCGCTCATTATTCATTTACTCGGTATTCCTTCATTCGTTCATACTTTTATCCGTTTCTTTTATTCTTCGCTTCTTAATTCACTCGTATTTCATTACAATGGTTCACTCGTTTCTCATATGCTCTATTTCATTTATTTAAATACTTTTCATTCTCCTTGGATTTAAACTCGTATTTAAACTCGCTTCTTGTCTTATCGTCTGTTCATTTATTCATCTTCCATTCTCCTATGTCCATTTGGCATCACATTGGTATCATCCCACTCTTCCTCGATCTTCTACCCCTCTAGTAATTGAGTTTTCTAAAAAAAAAATAAAAAAATAAAAAATTCTAATATATATATATATAATAAATAAATAAATAATAAACATAATAACAATAATAATAGTAGGAATACATTTAATAAAGTAATAATTAAAGTTGACCGCATTTACGCGTTTCTGGAAAATTGAATTCAACATTATAAAAGAAAAACCCTTTCAGCTTCCAACCCCAGTACCTATGTTGAACTTGAGCTGAAGACGAAAAGACACTTTCTGGTTTCTAAGAAAGGTATCACCTTTCCACTTCTTTCACTTCTAAGTTCGTGGTTATTATCTTCTTGTTTCATTGTTATTGTTTTCCACTGTTCATAAGCCATGCATCTCACAGTTTGGTTTGTTATTTTTCTGTTGGATTTCTGTTCTTATTTTTGTTTAATTAGGTTGTTTATCATCGTTGTTTTAACATTCATCATGAAAAGATCACAAAGACTTCTGCAGAAACCTAGACCCAACTTTGTAGAAGGAAGTGTGCGAAGGAAACAAATAGATAACGAAAGAGAAGTGGCAACCATCACTATATCTGATTCGTCTGTACATGTCCCTAGTCGAAGTCAGGAGCAAAGGGATGTATCTCTTCTGGTTCAAAGGAATGTATCTCCTACAAGTGAGGAAAATGAGTCACCAGAGGTTGAAAGTGCTAAGGCTGTTGAAAACTGTGCTGTGAAGTTTAAAGCCACAGAACCAGAACGTCCCAAGCAATCCATAGGAGCTGGTTCTTCTTCTTCTTCTTCTGACATTCTTTTGGTGTTACAGGAATTACAGGTTGTGAAGAAGATGCAACTTGAAATTTATGATCGGGTTTTGAACCACGATCAGATGCTCAGGAAGATTGCCACCAAACTGAGGGTTGAACATTCAGCAGAAATGGGAGCCCCACCTGATAGAGATGCGTGGTTAGCTTCCATTGGATTCACGATTCCCTCCCAGCAGGACAAAGACGATGAAGATCAGAATGTTTAAGCAGTTGTTCCATGATTTTATGATGTTTCATATGTAATTAATTTGAAGTTATTGTAACTGCTTTCTGAACAGTGAACTTGTTTCTATTTTTAATTATGTAATGAAAATTTTACTTTCTTGTTCAATTGTTTGTTTTATTCAGTTTTTCATATGTATTGGTAAAATCCATGAGTCCCAATCCGATTACGCGCTTCCCAGCACTGCCATTCAGGTAAAAGGGAAGTATTCTAGTACCCCAACTCCTTATTTGATTTTCCAATTCTTTATTTGATAAAATATGTTAATTATATTTAATTTCAAATCCATCTTCATAATTTAAAGTTGCTAATTCTTAAGCTGTAGTCGGATATATTAATTAATCGGTTTTTGCTTAACTCATGATCTCTGCCCATAACTATTCTTCATCATTAATTAAATGTTTACTCGACGTGCTAGTTAGCAATCTAAATGTATGATCTTACATTAAGTTTGGGGACATGACTGGTTGATTGACTACTATATTCGTAGCTTTTGAGCCTGTGTATCCTTTTCCGAGTGAACTTGCATGCTAGTTAGTGAGACAGAATTTGCCTCAGTTCTTGCTAATTGTCGTATGTCAACCAATCGGAAATGAGGAAGACCTTCTTTGATTATTTAGCCAGGGCCAAAAATAGCCTTCCTAATATATTAATCACCCTTTGACCCAATAATTATGATTGAGCTTGAGACCCTTTTATTCGTTTTATATACCTAACATTACAAGCCTAGTTATCCAAGAAAAACCCAACTAGAGTACCCTTGATGTTCCACTGGTGAATTACTCAGTTTTTGCTTATTGCTAAGGACTAGCAATCTCTAAGTTTGGGGATGAAGAGTGTGCCTAACAGTAATTAAGGACACACTCCGACCTTGATTATGGATAAATATGTAGAAAAATAAAAGGAAGAAAGGCAAAGCCGAGAGAAAAAAATGAACAAAGTACTGAAAAGAAAAAGAGGTGCAAAGCACCAAAATAAAAAATTTTTCGATCGGAAAAAGATGGAAAGAAAAGAAAGAAAAGGAAAGGAAAAGTCCGAAGGACTGAAAGAAAAAGAAAGTGCAAAACAGCACGAGTTATTAAGTAGCATTCAGTCAGAAAAGTAAAGAGAGTTGTTAGTAGAGGCAAGTAAGTTAGAATTGAGGCAAAGCATCAGTGGACACATCTTGTAACCTATCTATGACTCGGAAAAACAATAATTGAGCCTATAGCCGAGCCCCATTATAAGCTTAAAAAGCCCTTACTGATCCGATTGAGTTGGCATATTTCATGATGTTTAGAACTGTTGCAAGCCTATGTTGATCTAACAAGTATGCAGGTGATGAGTGCATTCTATTTACCCTATACACCGAGAGAAGAGTAAACACCGACCAGTGAGGAAAGCATCAGCAGCTTGTCTCCCAAAGGAGGTGTAAGTATTTATACTTTTAGAAATTGCAAGAAAAGAAAGCATGATCGGTATTCAATAATTATAGTATGAACTAAGTTAAGGAAAGGTTGATTGTGTTGATCAATTGCTGATTGTTAATTAATCTGAATATTTGCTTGAGGACAAGCAAAGTTTTAAGTTTGGGGATGTGACAAGTCTTGAAAAGACTTAATTATTCCACTGTTTGGTTAACATAAATTACTAAGTATTGTCTAGTTTTGATATTATTATTTAATAATTTGTTAATAATTCATGTTTTAGTTATTTATTTCAAAAGTATGCGATTTATGTAAGAAACCGATTAAAAATATTAATTAGCTAAGGAATTTTGAAGTATTTACAAATTTACTAAGCAGCCAGCGTATAAATGCTAGGCAAGTAGCTGTTTATTGGTGCAGGAACAGGGCGGACTCGAGATAAGAAGAAAATTCCGAGTGAAATCCTACAAATCCGAGCAGAAATTAGGAAATCCGAGTGAGACTCCTCAATTCCGACTGAAAAAAGTCCAAAGACCGACTGAGTAAGACTTCAAAGACACTGACTCCAAAAGAGAACAAGGACTCGGAATATTGAATGAAGAACCCGAGTGCCAACTGCAGAATACCGATTGAATAATTAATTCGCCTAAGCGGGAGTTAAATTCGCTCAAGCGAGGGTCCAAGTTCGCTCAAGAAAAGCAAGACTATGCTCAAGCGTGACCCCAAAACATCACCTTTCACCCAAGCTTTGCCATAACGCTTAACCGACCAAGCGAGACTTCAAGTAAGCTAACTTAAGAAGACTCCCAAGACACCGGCTCCAAAAGAGAAGAAGATCGGAATGCTACATAAGAAACCGATGTGCTTATTCATTATTTAATCCGTCCTAGTGAAATCCGGACTCACTCAAGCATAACTTTAAGAGACCGCCCTCGCCCAAGTTTTGCCATAACGCCCAAGCGAGAAAGAAACACTGCAGTGTTAATCCGGACTCGCTCAACCGAAGTTTAATCCGCTCAAGCGAATACTCAGCAGCTGAAGCATAAAGGCAGTAATTTAAACACTGTTCCTTCCCTCCAACAACACACTTGGTGTAGTACTGTCCCGCTTCCAGTGCCTTCCTCTCTACTACTGCAACCTTAAGTAATTTAAGAAGTGAGCTGTCAATTAGCTGGTGCTAAGCTGTACATTAGCTAATGATGAGCTGGAATCTGCTACGAGCTGAGCTGTGATTAGTTAATTATTCTGTAATTATTCAATTAGTTAGTTTAGTTTAATTAAGAACTCAGTTTTTAGATATTAGTTAAGTTAGTTAGTTTAGTTAGATGCCTATATATATTCATGTACATACTCTGTAGTAGAGAGAGGTGTGTGGAGACACAGAGTTAGAACAGCGTACAACATAATACACTTCATTTTTCCATTTCCAATCTCTCACTACATTTTCATCTCTCTAAACTCTTTCCTCCATGACGTTCCACAATCCTTCGATGGAACCGAAGTCTATGGAGTTCTAAATCCCTAAGGTTGGGATTGTGAAGGTGAGCAATGGAATCTTGAAGCTGTGAGCAAGTAGATCGACTTCGAAGATCCTGAGGCGAACAAGCTGAGGAGTGGAGCAGAATCACTGGATTGACAAATCCAGAACTGATGAAGAACTTCGCCAGTGAGGAATCATGGTTGAAGCTTAGGTAACTTCCAGCTTTCTAACTAGTTCAGGCCTAATCAATTTAGGTGAATAGTTAGATTTCAACCTCCAAATTCACATTAGATTCTAAGGTTAATCGAGCACTTAAGGAATTAAGGTTCATTGCTTAAGGATTAGTGTTTTTCACCTAAGGAATTAGGGAATAACCACAAGCGGATTGTCCTCTAGATTGTGAAGTTCGATTATACTTAATTGCATGTTTCTTAAGGAGATTGTGAGCCGAAGCAATCCTGACCTGTTTTCTTTTAATCACTTTCCACATTTCACTTTAACTCTATTTCTGAAAATACAAAAACAACTATAAAACACTAAAACCATAAAAACTGAATGAACTTCATGTATTTTCTGTTGGTTCAGCTTGTACTAGTCCTAGATTGAGGTACTTACCACAATCCCTGTGGGACGAGAAATATACTACAATTTTAACGAGTGGTGCGCTTGCCATAAGTGTAAATCCGATAGTCACATTTTATTTTACTAAGATTTTTGCACCAAATTAATGGCTCGGGATTTCAGCATCACTACCACGGCTGCAACAACCACAGTTCTTTAACCGTGAATAAAGGCCTTTTTTAACCGTGATTATATCCTTTTTTTCCACTAGTGTATTGTTATTCATACTATTATTAACTAGTATTATTATTATTATTATTATTGATATTAATATTGTTTTAATTATGAGTAATTAAATAAGGAATATATTATTTTACCCTTTACAAAATATAAATTTCAACTAGGAAATAACCGATATATTTTCTCTAATATGACAATAAAATGACTTGCAATGTGTAAACAATTGATGAGATTCAAGAGCTTATGAACAAGTATATGAGACTGAAAACACATAGATACCCGAGGATCTAATGATAAAAATAATGCATTTCGCATCATGAAAATATTTTTGAAGGAGAAAAACTAGAGCATACACCTGGTACGCTGGAGGACATTCACGTTCGATCTCAAAAGGGAATCTTGGGAGTACGACTGGAACGGCAACCCAATGGCATCAGAGTCGCACCTGATAGCCGGGTGAGACGATGTAATTCTGGTGTACTTTGACTAAATGACGGGATGTATCTATGATCGTGTAGAGCCAAGTCCCAAGATGAAATAATATATATATTGATGAGAACCTGTGAGTTCATTCGTACCCTATGATAATGAATGGGGGACTTGGTGAGCTCCGATCGCTCTAGAATGGAAACGTTGTGCCCAAGAGACAACTTGAGCAGGATGAATTCCAAAGAATAAAAGAATGATGATGGTGGATTGATTTATTGGGCCCACATGCATCATAAGACTTAACCAAAGATAAATCATAATAAATTCAACTCATGTATTCCATTACAACATATTTGATTGTTATAGTTATGAATATGTTAAGTGTATGATTTATATGATATTATCTGTTAACTGGATTATGTCTACACTAGATTAACCATCAGGGTCTTGGTTTATACTCACCCTTACTGTTGATATTTCAGAGGAATTAGGAAATCAAGAACCCGAGTATGAAGAACAGCAATATGCTGAACCAAATGAGAGCGCTCCTTAAATAGATTATAAGTAGTTGAATATTTATGGATGACTGTATAATTTTTAAGGGTGCCTGCATGCCCCATTTTGTTAAGAGTACAATTACTTACAGTTTGTGAATGTCTATGTGAATTACATACTATTTGCTTCCACTGATATACCATTATTTTATTTTTAAAAAAAATAAAAAAATATTCACTTTTTCAAAAAAAAATTGTGACCTCTCAGTTAAATAGGATGAACTTACAGAAGGGTTTGTCTTATCTAACCGAGGGTGTTACAATGGGAATTTGTGTATGCCAGGAGTCACATTGTCACATCACAGAATAGGTGATAGAGAACATCCGTCCTGGGGAAATATATCTTAATCGTAAGAGTACGGATTGAGTCTTCAAAACCTTCCATCATAAGGATGATGATGGGAATTATCCACGCCAGTAGTTACATCAACAAATCATAGAATAGGTGATTGAGATCATCCGTCCTGGGGAAACATATCTCAATCGTAAGAGTACGGATTGAGTCTTCAAAACCTTCCATCATGAGGATGATGATGGGAATTGTCCATGCCAGGAGTTACATCATCAAATCACAGAATAGGTGATTGAGATCATCTGTCCTGGGGAAATGCACCACGCTAGGAGTTACATCATCAAATCACATATTAGGTGATTGAGATCATTCGTCCTGAGGAAATACATAACGCCAGGAGTTACATCGTCAAATCACAGATTAGGTGATTGAGATCATCCGTCCTGGGGAAATACTGGGGAAATACATCAAATCCAATATCGAGACAGGATCATCACTCTACTTGTCCCCTAGCTTGTGTGAGGGACTAGTAAAGTGGCTCATATAAGCTACGTCATCTGTAATAAGGCGTTACGTTGTCATGTAAATATCCGTTCTTGGAACGAATGTTCTGTTGTCGTAGCGCTCCTTAGGACGAATTCGGACAAAAGGTTCTTTGTGTGAGAATCCCGTCAGTTATTGAAACTTGCAACTCTTGGTATTCGAGTAACAGTTGCAACGTTTCTCATGATTGGTCATTTAATGTCTTTAATCACGTGGGCGAGCCATTATTACTTTAAATACGTATATCTTTATAACCGTCACTCAGGAGCTTTATGGGCCTGAAATTTTAAATTTTGAGGCCCATTAGAGAGGCCTTTTGATGAATCGACACTGATTTCGCGCCTCAGGGTTTGAAATGACAGCCTTGTATTTACCAAAAAGATGACGTTTGGTGGTAAACGACATAACCTTTGACCCGTAATTGAGTCTGTTGACCTCTTATAAAAGGAAAACTTAGTGAATTTAGAAATCACTCAGTCTTGCTTCCCTGACGAAACTCTGTAAAAATTTTGAGAAGATATTCCTATTTGCTTGTGTGAAATTCGATTCACCATCTTTCTTCATTCTTAGGTAACATTTCCTTCATCTTCTCGTATTTTCTTTCAGTTTTCCTAAATGTCTGGGAGAGGTTTCGCTAGCTCAAGCCATGTTGGCCCTAGGGGAAGGGCAGGAAGAGCCTTGTCTCAAACTCCCTCATATCGTGGTGGTAGGATCCCTATGATCTCCTACTCGAAGCCACTTCATTCAGAGAGGGAGGCGTCGCTCTACTCAAGGCGAAAGGTGATAATACCCTCTTCAGAATCCTCTTCTAGTGAGAGTGAGGAGAGCGCTGATTTGTACCTCTCTGATGATGTGAGTTTTTACCGTAGCGTGAAGGCTTTTAAATTAGCTGTAAAGAAGATGACCGGAGAAAGTGCCTCTAGTGGTGGAGCACCTTCTCAACAATATATCATGAAGACAGCTTCCGGATTGTGTAATGTAGTTACACACTGGATTGACTGGGTGAAGTTCCAGCAGATGCGTCCATACAGCTGGGTGGCGGATGAATTTCGCACCACACCGTCCATACATGCTCGGGAGGACGGAGCAAGGTTGGAGCCTCGCTTCCGCGTTTTTAAAAAGGAAAAGTACAAGGAGCGTTTCATGGTGTTGGCTCCCCTTCCCTCAGAACGGATCTGTCATACACCGGATGAGAGGTCGATATATATGTATGACTTCCTCTTCCTGAACTTAGGCGTACGCTTTCTTCTCACCAAATTTCAAATGGGTGTCTTGAGGTTTTTGGACTGTGCCCCCTCACAGCTTCACCCCAACGGATGGGGTTTGATCCGTTCTTTAGAAGTGCTTAGAGAGCACTTTAACTTTACGCCAATGGTCGCTATGCTTTTTTACTTCACACAGGTGGTCCATCGTGCCAACAAGGAGAAGGGAGGAGTGAGCTTGGTGACCCTTCGTACTCAGTCAAAGGTTGTCAACTTTGAGTCCTACACCGACTCTGTAAAAGTTGATGGGCGTTCTTTCAAATCTTATTTTACAAGGATCTGTGTGAAGCCCGACGATCCAATTTTTTGGTTGAATAAAGATAGGATTCAAGAATTTCCCGTGGCCTAGACGCATGAGCATTTTTTGTTGACCTCCCAGGCTTATTATACCGAGGAGGATAAGTTAACCCCAACTTCGATATCCGTCCTATTTGCTCTGGAAGCATACACTGCCTCGCACAAATTTTTCTCCCGCAGGCGTTTGCTAGGGTGGAAAACTACCCGCGAGGAATATTTGCGTAATTTTCCGTCATTTTTCATTTTCTTTCTTTTGATGTCTTGATATCTCCAGTTACTGATGGTCGTCTTATCTGATTATGCAGTTGAAATCGAGGCTGAGTCGTCAGAGATGGAAAAGCTGAAGGGGCTCAAAGCTGGAGGGAAGTCCATTGCGGTGAATTCCAAGAAGGCTACCGTTGAGACCATAATCCTCACTTCGTCTGCTGGTGATGACATTCCTTTATTGGAGGGCGGATCTGAAAAACCGACCTCCAATGTTGAAGGCAAGAAGGCCGGGGAAAAAAGGAAAAAAGCAAAACATGACCCCTCCAAGAAAACGGAATCTCAGCCCTCCCCTAAAAAACCAAAAACTTCCAAAGGAACAGCTGATTTGGAAGCTTAGAAAGGAAAGAAGGCAGAAGGGCCCACACCGGATGCCCCAAGCAATGTTGCTATCTCCGGTGCTAAACCAATAACTGCCTATTTTACGCCTCGGGTCTCTTGTCCCCCTCCAGGCAACTCCAATCTCGCCCCATACCTTGTGTATGAGGGTCCTGTGCCTGAGTACATTCCTGACTCTCCGTACAAGCTGAAGACTTCGTTAGAGGCCGAAGAGATAATGCAAGCTTGTGACGCTGGACAGTGACAATTAGCGGAACTGTCCGGTCTTCTTAGGTCGGTTCGCAGGCTATTGGAAGATAACGAAAGACTTGGTGAATTGTCGGGCAAGGTTAACGACCTTACCGTCGCCTCGGCAAAGGACAGAGCGAACATTCTCAGTTTGGAAAGTTGGTTGAAGGCTTCCAAAGAGGAGGGGGATCAAAAAGACGAAGAAATCTCTAGGCTAAAATATCTTGTCAATAAGCTGGAAGCCCAAGCACTTGATCAGAAAAAAAATCAATTCTGACCTCCATGCCAGCCTATGTATGGAGAAGGAGCATTAAGCCAAATTAGGAGAGGAATTAAAGGCAAACAAGGCTGTCTACTCCCAAGGAGCTGAAGACTGGGCTCTTAGGGAAAAGGAGTTGCTCTTGGAGATTAAAAGCTTAAAATTGACGAGTTCGAATGTCGACGTTAACGCTCTGAAAGTGGATTTGACTGCTGCCAACGCCCGAGCGAATGAGGCTATGGATATTTGCATCCAAGCAGTCGAGGAATCCTTTGGGTTGGCTGTACGTCAAATTTAATACCGGAATCCCAAAGTGGAACTTAATTTGAATGGTATTGATCCGTTCTATGAGTTTCATGGAGGGAAACTCGTGGCCGTTGTTGACGATTGTCAGGAGGATCCACCAAACACTAAGTACGAGCTAGCTCCTCTTCCCGAAGGTCAGTCGATGAAGCCTTCTCTCCTGGTCCCTATCTCCAGGTGGCCCAAGAATGAAGGAGCAGATGATGTTGCTGGTGATAGGGATGGTGAGGCCGGAGGTAAAGGCAAAGGAAAGGGCGGAGAGTCTAGCCAATAGAAATAATGCCTTCTTTGTTTAATAGCTATTATTGAATTAAATCCGCTGTGTTTCGGGATCAGCTCCGGATTATAGAATCAATTCACTGATGTAATTTAGGATTTAATCAATAAAATGACAGCTTTCTTTATATGTCTGTTTGTTGACAATACTTTCGATAGAATCATTGTATGTGTAATGATCCACTTCGGATTTATATGTGTAGATACTAAACCGGATAGCAACAAACAAGTTCTGTTCCCATGTATGGACATTTTAATAACTAAAGGCTTGGTTTGATAGAAAAGATAGAATATCTTTTGTTGTATCGACATTTTTGTGTGATGAATTCGTTTACTTAAGTCACACGTTTGGCATACACAAGCCTGGTAAAAAGTGTACCTTAATCTTTAATGATTAGGCTTTCGATTATAAGCACCATAATGGGGACTTCCGTTGTGAAGAAACGTGTTGTCATCATGAGGACGGTTTGCAGTGTTAGTCTTGAGGGGAAGTAACCGTGAGGACGTTTTACTAAGTGTTCATCCCTCGAAAAACTCGCTAGCCATTCGATACTGTCCCTAAGTATTATTGGGTGATCAGTTCTGAGTGAATATTTGACTCTGAACGAATGATTCCGAGTAAATGTCTGGTCCTGAGTGAGTTATTCTGAGTGAGGCAGGTTCTGGCCATGTCACCCGGGAAATTCTATTACCCCTTGCGTTGCTCAGTAAAGACATACACCTTTTATCTGAGTCTTATTTTTATGTCAAGGATGGGTATTTTGTCTTGAACAAGTTCCGAGTAATACTTCTGAGTGAGAATTTGGAGTGGGAGCTCTCCTGAGCGAGTGCTCTTCTAAGCGAGAGTTCTGATTGAACCTTCCTGGGTGGAAAGTTCCGAGTGATCCTTCAACCGCACTCGGTTTGATTGTACTTATTACACTCAGAGTTCAGTTTAGTCTCACAATCTGAGTTTTCATTCAGACTCGAGTTTTCTGAGTGTAAATTTTTCAAGTGGAGTATTTCTGAGTGGGCTACTTTAAAGAAGTACCTTTGGTCAGAGGAAGGTTCTGTCTTTTGAATGAATACGTTTCGGGTAGAAATATTCCTGAGTAAAGAATTCATGAGTCGGACACTAAATTTGAAGTGTTTCCGAGTAAGGAATTCAAAGGAGAAGTATTTCCGATCAAAGTGAATAATGATTGACTCTTCACGAGTCGGACTTCGTTGAAATATTACCGACTGAAAAATCTCAAGAGTATAGCATCGAACTTGAAGTATTTCCGAGTAAGGAATTCCAAGGGAAAGTATTTCCGAGTGGTGAATTCCTAGAGGAAGTACTTCTCAGCAATTTTGAATAATCCCGAGTGTGGCACTTTAGCTTGGGATTTCACTGAGTGAAACATCTTCGAATATCATAGCTCTGAGTGGAGCATTTTTGAACGGGATATTCTCGAGTGAAATATTGCTGATTAGGAAAAAGACCGAGCAAAATATCTCCAATTCCCGCGTGGCATGGCACCAAGTGGAATATCTCTGATTCCTGTATGGCGCGGCACCGAATGGAGAATGGAGAATTTCTGAATGAAATGCTTCAGTTGAATACGCCTCAGATAGAGACATACCCGAGTAAATTATTTCTAGTTGCAACTTCAAAGTGATAACTTCCCTTTAAAGAATTCATGAGTTGGATTTCGGTAAAACATTGTCGACCAGGGAATTCATGACCCGAACTTTGAAGTTAAAATGTTTCCAAATAAGGAATTTCAAGAGAAAGTATTACCGATTGAAGAATTTCCAGGAAAAGTGCTTCTGGGAAATTTAAAGTTCGGTGTAACTTACTTGTTGTATTTAGAGTTCGGTTCGATCCTACAGTCCAAGCCTTTCATTGGGGTTCAATTTTGATCTTACTAACCATTCTTCAGTCGGTGTTAGGTTTTATCCATTCACCGTTCTTCACCGAAGTTCGGCCAAACCTACTAGTCATACTCAGAGTTTGGTTTTAATCCTATAATCCAAGCCTTCAACACAGGGTTCAGATCAGGGCTAATCCTGAACCTACTGCACCCGTTGTAACATCCCTGTTTTTAGAAACAGTTTTAATCTTGTAATTTTAAAGTATGGAAAGTTTGTAAGTAAGAATAAGTGAATAAATACCCTGTAGATGGGATGTGATGTCTCAAAAATATAATTTTTATGTGTAATTATGGAAATTATATAGACCATTAATGGTATTATATGAATTCCGAATGAAAAAGGGCTCTGTTCCGAGTGACAGAGAGAAATTCCGAGTGAAGGAATGTAATTCCGAGTGAAGGAATGAAATTCCGAGTGTAAGGTTATGTTTTCCGAGTAAAACATGACCGAGAGGGTTAATACCGAGTGAAATCTTGGTGTGGAAAGAAGTGTGTTCAAGAGAACCACTTCTGGGTGAAATTTCAGAGTCAAACAACCTTGAATGACTCGTTTCCGAGTCAAACCTTGCCAAGTACTTCCAATTCTGAGTGAAACTCCCCTGAGTGTGGGCATCAGAGAGATGCACGTTCAATTGGAGGAAAAACACATTTCTGAGTAACAAAATCCGAGTGGTTCCATTCAGAAAGGAAGATCTGGCTGAGTGTTTCAAGAGGACAGTTCCGAGTGAGTGTCCAAATAGGTGGGAGTCGGTTTTGGAAGGCTTTACCGAGTGGAACCCGAGTGAATGAAGACTCGGATTCAGAACAAATTACCGAGTGAAAGTCTGAGTGAGAGGGAACTCGGTCTGGACAGATTCTACCGAGTGAGAAAACTAACTATTTGAGTCAGTTTCAGAGGAATTCCGAGTGAGATTTGGCTGACTCGCCTAAACCCTAAACCCTAAACCCTAAACAACCCAAGAATGTGACAGAAATTCGCAGTTTCCTTGGACTTGCTGGATATTATCGTCGATTCATCGAGAATTTCTCTCGAATTGTAGCACCTTGAACTAGGCTGACCCGTAAAGATCAACCATTTGAATGGACCGATAAATGTGAAAGTAGTTTTACAGAGTTACGCCAACGACTCACTAGTGCACCTGTCTTGATTTTGCCTGATCATGTTCTGAGTCCTGATCAGTTTATTCTGAAAGAAAACCTTACCTTTGAAGCATCACCAATTAAGATTATTGGCTGATGTCTCAAACAGTTAAGAGGCAAGGAAATCTCTTTGGTCAAAGTAGTTTAGAGTCAGACAGATGATGGGGACGCTACTTAGGAAATTGAGGAAAAGATCAGGGAACTGTACCCTCAATTGTTTCAACTTTGAATTTCAGGACGAAATTCCTAAAAGGGGAGGAGAGTGTAACATCCCTATTTTTAGAAACAGTTTTAATCTTGTAATTTTGAAGTATGGAAAGTTTGTAAGTAAGAATAAGTGAATAAATACCCTGTAGATGTGATGTGATGTCTCAAAAATATCATTTTTGTGTGTAGTTATGGAAATTATATAGACCATTAATGGTATTATGCGAATTCCGAGTGAAAAAGGGCTCTGTTCCGAGTGACAGAGAGAAATTCCGAGTGAAGGAATATAATTCCGAGTGAAGGAATGAAATTCCGAGTGTAAGGTTATGTTTTCCGAGTAAAACATGACCGAGAGGTTTAATACCGAGTGAAATCTTGGTGTGGAAAGAAGTGTGTTCAAGAGAACCACTTCTGGGTGAAATTTCAGAGTCAAACAACCTTGAATGACTCGTTTCCGAGTCAAACCTTGCCAAGTACTTCCTTTTCCGAGTGAAACTCCCCTGAGTGTGGGCATCGGAGAGATGCACGTTTAATTGGAGGAAAAACTCATTTCTGAGTAACAAAATCCGAGTGGTTCCATTCGGAAAGGAAGATCTGGCCGAGTGTTTCAAGAGGACAGTTTCGAGTGAGTGTCCAAATAGGTGGGAGTCAGTTTTGGAAGGCTTTACCGAGTGGAACCCGAGTGAATGAAGACTCGGATTCAGAACAAATTACCGAGTGAAAGTCTGAGTGAGAGGGAACTCGGTCTGGACAGATTCTACCGAGTGAGAAAACTAACTATTTGAGTCGGTTTCAGAGGAATTCTGAGCGAGATTTGGCTGACTCGCTCAAGCGAGTCAGATTTTGACCCTTTTGTCTCCACTCACGCTCCAGCAAAGACCTGTTTCCTTTTCTTTTCACGTGCAGGCACTTTCACTCCATTCAAGGCACCTTTATATATTTTATTATATATTCACTTTCTATCATGCAAAGCTGACTGGGAAGGGGCCATTATTATCACTCACGGGAAAAGCTGTCTCCCACTTGTCTCCTCCTTATTAAATGCCACCATCAGAACCTACTAACACACATACACACACTGAAAACTAACGCAAACTCTCTCTTCCTCCTCCTTCTGCGTATAAATTTTCTCCATCTCTCAATTCCTTTCCTCTCCCACTCAGAACTGAAGCAGGGACAGTGAAGGAAGCTGCCTCAACTCCATTAAAGGTAAAGGGGGTGTATTCCTAGGTGTTCTGTGGGAAAACCGAGTGAAGGAAAGGGTTAAGGAACCTTGTTTCTCACCTTTCCAGGGCAGTTCAGGATTTGTTTGATTAAATGTCTTAATGTTTTATTATTGTTTTATGCATTTTATTGATTGTAATGATTATTATTATGCATGATAATTTAGTGAAATGTTCAATATTGATTTGTGGAAAAGATATGATTGTTATTGGACTATGAAAATACTAAGGATCATGGGTGCCTATATGAATTCCAGTGAGATTAACAGAGGTTGGAATCTATAATAACAAACTTGGTTTTTAATAATCCGACCGGTTTTACATCAATAACAACTCGGTTTTGCTTAATTCCAATCCGATTCTACTTTACCCGAACGTGTTTCATTCTGACAGAACAATTCCTCACTCGGAAAACAACCTTATTTCACTCAGAAAACTTTTCCCAGTCTGTTTTCACTCGGACAACATCTTCCCAGTTTGATTTTACTCGGAAAACTCTTCCTCAAACATATTTCACTCAGAAAATATCTTAATTTCACTCAGAAAACTCCTTTCAGACTGATTCCACTCGGAATCATATTTTATTTCACTCAGAGACTCATTTTCACTCGGATTCACAAACATTTTTACTCAGGAAACTCTTTTCATACTAATTCCACTCGGAATCATATTTTATTTCACTCAGAGACTCATTTTCACTCGGATTCACAAACATTTTTATTCAGGAAACTCTTTTCATACTGATTCCACTCGGAATCATATTTTATTTCACTCAAAAACTCATTTTCACTCAGAAATTAAGTTATTTCACTCAGAAAACCCTTTTCAGTATCTATTTCACTCACAATTAAACCATTTTACTCGGAAAATCATTTTTACTCGGATTCAAACTCATTTTTACTCGGAAAAATCTGGTTCCCAACATTTTCACTCGGAATCAGACCTGTTCTAGTCCGGAATCAGACCTGTTCCATTCGGAAAATAGCTTTCCAATTCAATTTCACTCGGATTTTTAGCCAGTTCATTTAGAAAACTCTTCTCAGTATGATTCCACTCGGAATCATACCTATTTCACTCGGAATTACCCTAGTTTCACTCGGAAAACCTTGTTTTTAATGTTTTTCACTTGGATTTTCATTTAGAAACTCTTCTTTAATCCCTTTTAAATTATTGGGATGTTACAATTATTATTATCGTTCTTATTTCTATTATTATTATTATTCTTATTATCATTATTCTTATTATTATTAGTTTTATTGTTATTGACATTATTAATGTTTTAATTATGAGTAATTAAATAAAGAATATATTATTCTACTCTTTATACAAAATATAATTTTAACCAAGATATAACTGATATATTTTCTAGAATAAGAACAAATATCTTACAACGTTTAAATAATTGATGGAATCTAAGAGCTTGTGAATAATATGACGAGACTGGAAACACATAAGATACCCAAGGATCAAATGATAAAAAAAAAGAATGCATTTCGCATCATGAAAATATTTTGACGGAGAAAAAAAAATATATCTAGAGCATACACTTGGTACAGTGGAGGACACTCACGTTTGATCTCCATGAAGAATCTTGGGAGTACAACCGGAACAGAAACCCAATGGTATCGGAGTCGCGCTTGAAGCCGGGTGAGACGATGCAATTCTGGTGTACTTTGACTAAATGACGGAGTGTAACTATGATCACGGAGATCCAAGCCTCAAAATAATATATATATATTGATGAGAACCAATGAGTTCATTTGTACCTTATGAAAATAAAGGGAGGCTTGGGCGGACTCCGATCGCTCTAGAAAGAATGAGGAGAAAATAAATCGATTTATTAGGCCCACATGCATCATGAAACTTAACCAAAGATAAATCATAATAAATTCAACTCATGCAGCATATTTGATTGTTATAGTCGTGAATATGTTAAATGTATGATTTATGTGATATTATCTGTTAACTGGATTATGTCCGCACCAGATTAACCATCAGGGTCTTGGGTTATACTCACCCTTACTGTTGATATTTCCAGAGGAATTAGGAAACCAAGAACCGGAGTACGACGAACAGGAACACGTTGAACCAACTGAGGGTGTTCATTAAAATTAGAATAGATGTAGTTAAATATATATGGATGACTGTATTAATAATTAAGGGTGCCTGCGTGCCCCATTCTGTTAAGAGTACAATTACTTACAGTTTGTGAATGACTATGTGATTATCTACTATTTGCTTCCACTGAGATGCCATTATCTTATTTAAAAAAAATATATATTCACTTTTTCTAAAAACTTATGACCTCTCAGTTAAATAGGAGGAACCTACAGAAGGGTTTGTCTTATCTAACCGAGGGTGTTACACCCGTTACTCGGGGTTCAGCGTGGTCTTGGAGAAGAACTAGCTTACTGCGCCCAAGCCTTCAATCGGTGTTGGATTTTACCCATTCACCGTTCATCGAATGGGGTTCGGTACAATCCTACAACCCATTTCCTGAGGTTCGGTTCAATCCTACAACCCAGGTCTTCACCGGTGTTCAGCCAAACTTACTAACCGTACCCAGAGTTCGGTTTAATCCTATAATCTGGGCCTTCAATTATTCACACATATTCGAGGAGTTACATTGTCAACTACAGAATAGGTAGTTGAGATCATCTGTCCTGAATATGTTTTTGCACGACGGATAGACTGAAAATCACAGCATAAGAAAAACTCAAAAGAGTTAAGTTGGTGTATGAGATTCTTATTGAATAAAAATAAGAATTACAATAAAAGCATAACTGGGATCATGATATAAAGATTTCTCCGTTGAACAATCTCAAGTGAGGAGAGAAGAATTTGTATCGTTCTAGCAGCTAGCTGTAATAAATGCGCAAGTTCTGGGTATTCCACTTGTTTCAGATTGGAGTGCCATCAAGGTTCTCAGGGCGGTAAGAGCCTTTGCCAGCAATCTCAGATACCCTATATGGGCCTTACCAGTTTGGGGCTAGTTTACCTTGATGAACGAATTTGTTTCCCATACTTGCTTTCCTCAAAACCCAATCTCCAACGTTGAAAGTCCTTGATTGGACTCGTTTGTTGTATCGAAGGGTGACTTTGGCTTTGATGGCCTGATCTCTAATGAATGCGTCTTCTTTGAGTTCTTGTATGACATCTATTTCCGATGCCAAGTTAACGTTATTGCTTTCTTCAGAGAAGTACTTGACCCTAGTAGAAGCAATTTGCAGTTCCACAGGTATCATTGCCTCCACCCCATAGGTCGGGCGATATGGGGATTCATTGGTGGAAGAATGAGGCGTTGTTCGATATGCCCAAAGGACGTGGCATAACTGGTCTGTCCATCCGCCCTTGGCTTTACCAAGACGTTTCTTCAGTCCTTTCAACACCTCCCTGTTGGCCACTTCAGCTTGGCCGTTAGTTTGGGGATGTTCGACGGAGGAAAATATCTGGGTTATTCCTAACCCTTCGAGTAAATCTGTAAATTTTCTGTCTGTGAATTAGGTGCCATTGTCTGTGACAACCTGTGCTGGGACTCCGAATCGTGTTATGATATTTTCATACATAAAATAATGATTTTGGGCTGAAGTAATATGCACCACCGGCTCTGCTTCAATCCACTTAGTGAAATAATCGACCCCTACAATGAGGTATTTGATGCCCCCAGGAGCCGTTGGGAAAGGGCCTAAAATATCCAATCCCCATTGGTAGAACGGCCATGGAACAGCAGATGTGAAGAGCTCTTCAGCCGATGTGTGGTGAAGGTTAGAGAACTTTTGGCAGGCGTCACATTTCTTGACAAAATCAATGGAATCCTGCTTCATTGTGGGCCACCAGTACTCCGCCCTGAGGATTTTTCTCATCAAACTTCTTCCTCCAGCGTGGTGCCCACACTGTCCTTCATGCACTTCCTCCATTACTTCTTGTATCTCGTTCTCTTTGAGACAAATCAAGTAAGGTACGGAGAGTGCCCTTCTGTAAAGATTACCATCAATCATGGTGAAGTATGGCAATTCCCTCCTTATCCTTTTCTTTTCCTTCTCGTCTGTGGGTAACTTCCCATCGGCCAAATAACGGATGTATGGAGTCATCCATGTGTCTCCGTAAAGGGAATTAGTCATTATGGCATTTAGAGAAGGGAAGAGAGGAATGCTAGGCGACATCAGTGTGCTCTGGACCAACATTGTGGTGCTGTCTGGCCTTTTGGTGCTTGCCAATCTAGAAAGTATATCCGCTCTGGTATTTTCTTCTCGTGGAACATGTTTAAATTCTATTTTTGAGAATTTCTCTCTCAATTCCTGGACACAGTTTAAATACAATTGGAGTTGAGGCTCACGAGCTTGATAATCTCCCAAGATTTGTGAAATCACGAGTTGTGAATCACTGCAGAGCGTCGCCTCAGAAGCTCCAATGTCAATCACAGCTCGTAGCCCAACCAAACAAGCTTCGTATTCAGCTTGGTTGTTGGAAGTTTTAAAATTAAAACGAAGGGAGATCTCCAAGTGTACTCTGTCATCACTTTCGAGAACTACACCTGCTCTAGAGCCCCTTTGATTCAATGAACCATCAACATAGATGGTCCAATGAACACGAGGTGTAGCTGGATCTATCCCTGTCATTTCCATAATAAAATCGGCCAGGACCTGAGCTTTAATAGTGCCTCGAGGTTCATAGGATATATCAAACTTTGAGAGTTCAATGGACCATTTGATCATCCTACCAGTGAGGTCAGGCTTGATTAACACAGAGTGGAGTAGTAGATCCGTTCTTACCATGATCGGATGTGCGTAAAAATACGGACGTAACCGTCGAGAGGCCCAAACAACAGCGAGGATGGCCTTCTCAATCTTTTGATACCGGATCTCAACACCTTGTAACGTTTTGCTGGGGAAGTAGACCGGCCTCTGTCCATCAGGAGTTTCTTTTACTAAGGCAATGCCCAAAGCTTCATCTGAAATAGCTAAGTATAGGATGAGCGTGTCCTCGGGGTCAGGTTTCGTTAGAATAGGAGGTTTGGACAACACCTCCTTAAGCTCTTGAAATACTTGTTCTTGTTTCTGTCCCCACTCAAACTTCTTGGACTTCTTCAGCAATTTATACAGAGGAAGTGATCTGTGAGCCATCTTTGGCATGAACCGCGCTAAGGCTGCTACTTTGCCATTTAGGGATTGGACTTCCCTCAGATTTTTTGGGCTCTGCATATTGAGAATCGTTTGGCACTTCCCTGGGTTGGCCTCAATACTGCATTGAGTTAACATGAAACCCAGAAACTTCCCAGCTGGGACAGCAAAAGTGCATTTCAATGGGTTTAGTCTCATGTTAAATTCTCTCAAGCGGGTAAACACTTGACGTAGGTCATCAATATGATCGCCTCCAACAGGTGTCTTAGCTATGATATCGTCGATATACACTTTGACAAGCTTGGTGTGCATGCCCTCAAACACCTTGTTGATCATGTGCTGGTATGTGGCCCCAACGTTCTTCAGGCCAAAGGGCATAACGGTGTAGCAAAAGACATCACGATCATTGATGAAAGCTGTCTTCTCTTGATCCTCTTCGCACATCAGAATTTGGTTGTAACCTGAGTATGCATCCATGACGCTCAGGTACTGATAACCAGAGGAATCATTCACCATCCGATCTATGTTAGAAAGAGGATAAGGATCCTTTGGACAGCAACGGTTGAGGTCCATATAATCAATGCACATTCTCTATTTGCCATTAGCTTTCTGGACCATTACTACATTTTCAAGCCAAGAGGAATAACAAATTTCCTTGATAAATCCGGCCTTCTGCAATTCCTCAGTTTGTTGGCAAGCTGCTTTCTGTTTCTCTGGTCCCAATCTTCTCTTCTTTTGGGCAACCAGTCTCGTCTCTGGGTAGACGGATAATTTGTGACAGCAGAAAGTAGGATCTATGTCAGGCATATCGGCTGCAGTCCATGCAAAGAGGTCTTTGAACTCCTGTAGAAGCATTAACAGTCGCTGCTCCATTTCTGTATCTAGCTTGTCATTAATATGGGTGACCTTCTCTGGAGAGACTCCCAATATGATGTCTCTAGAACTTCCATCAGGTGTGGGCTTTGATGGGTTGGACGGATCAATGTTCAACTCCGCCCTAGGGTCCAGATCGACGAGGCTTACAGAACCAGTGACTGTTCCACAATCATTGAGCTTTCTCTTTTTGTTGGATGCCTTTAACTTAGTCATATTCAGGCTCAGGTTGTAACAATACCTGGCCATCTCTTGGTCACCTCGGATAGATGAAACAACATTGTCCTTATCGATAAACTTGATAAGGAGGTGTGGAGTTGACACGACTGCCTTCATAGCATTCAAGGTGGGGCGGCCTATGATACCGTTGAATGGTGACTCCACATCAATCACCAGTACTCTGGATTTAATCGTTCTGGCCCCTAGCTCACCTTCAAAAGAGATAAGGGTGTCAAAGTACCCCTTTGTTGGTTGCTTTACACCATTAAATGCTGTTAGTTCCTGTGTGTAAGGCTGTAAGTCTGAGTCATTAAAACCCATTCTCTTAAAGCAATTATAAAAGATAACATCACAGGAACTTCCCTGGTCAACAAGAATTCTTCGGACGTCCTTGTTGGCTATCACTGCAATGATGACTACAACATCGTCTCCACCAGGAACGGTTAGACCAAAATCCTTATCAGAGAATGAAATTATTGGAGCTTCAACCCCTCCTCTGTAAGGACGATTGTCTCTAACTTTTCCTTGTACAGATAGAATCATTCTATGATGATTCTTACGGGCTGTAACTAAAGCTCCTCCCCCAGCAAACCCTCCAGCGATCATATCAATGACTTCACGCTGGCCTTGATGCTTTTGCTGACGCATGTCATCTCTGTGTGCTATGTCATCAGTCATTGCACCTTTCTGTTTCTCTGCAGCAGAGAACTTTCTAACCGGATTACGGCTATTGTCATCCCCGTCGTCTGGATCTCTTTCCCTTTTCTCATTCCGATCTACCCTGTCAAAGGATTTTTCTTTGAACAGGTATTGCTTTAGTTTGCCTTCTCTAATTAACGTTTTGACTGCATTTTTTAGAGCTTGGCATTCATCAATGGAATGACCTATTTGTTCATGAAAATCACAGTACTTATGGGGATTCCCTGGTCTTTTCACAGGGGCTGGCCTCCTAATGCCATAGATGCTGAATGCTGGCCATCCTACTTCTCTCAAAATCTGAGATGGCCTAGCTGTCAGAGGTGCATAATGGCTAAAGGAATTAACACGTCTCTCTCGACGTTGAGGAAAGGAGTTGTTAACTTTGGGATTGTTGAATGGCCTCTCCATGCGTTCTGACCTCATCTTCTCCTTATCTCTCCGTGGCCTCTCCATAGCCTCTAGGTTCATCTCTATACCCACATACTTCGAGGCTTTCTTCCTGAACTCCTCAAATATTGTTGGCGGGCTTTTTGCTAGTGAGAGAGCGAAGGCTGATGCTGGCTACAATGCCTCAATAACGTTATGCAGCTTAATGAATTCCGTGAGGTTAGGAACCAGGGATGCTTCCTTGTAAAACCTCTTTAGGAAATCCTTTAAGGTTTCGTTTTCGCCTTGCTTGATTTGGGCTAAAGTATGAGATGTCCTGGGAACGTCTCTGGAGATGACGAAATAGGTTTCGAAAATAGCTGCCATTTCAGCCCAGGAATCTATGGACCCTGCAGGTAAAATTTTAAACCAGCCAAGGGCCTCTTCTGATAATGTTCGTGGGAACATCTAACACATCACATCTTCATCAGCCCCTAAGTACATGGCTTCGAACACGTAAGCATCAAGATGCTTAGTAGGATCGGTTTCGCCATTATACTTTCCAATGGAGAGTGGCTGAGTGGTTTGAAGATGTTTGGGGATGTGGATACTCATAAGTCTCCTTGAAAAAGGAACTTTGAGCTTGTAAGTTACTGGGGGTGCTGTAATTAGCTCCCTCTTCCCTCGAGCAGCTCCATCATCAGAATCGTGGGTTTGTTCTCTCTCCTCAAACGTGGGGATGTTTGAGTATTGGAAAGTTGTGGATTTTTCCTCATCGGCTATATGGGGAGTGTCTCTTGTGCGAGATGACTCCTTGTCCTCACTCTACCTTCTTTCTCTTTGTAATTCTATGAGTTCTTTCTGGAGTTGACTGATCAACTCATCACGAGGATCGGGGCTAGATACTGGTACCACCTTCTTTGAGCTGCCCCCTTGAGAATCAAAGTTAAGCTTTCTGAAGGCTTTGGTATTGGTTCTGCCTTCAGGTTGATTCTCCACAAAATCATGTGCTTCACCTTCCATGGATAATCACTTGTTCTTTCTCAAGATATGGGAATAACTTTATCGTGTCCCACTGGGCGTGCCAATGATCTATCCTGAACCGGGGTCGAGAGATCCAGTGTCGAGGCAGTCATAAATAGTGAGAAGATTACATCTCTGAAGACCGGTTATGTGGGTATCCGGTCTATGTATCCGATGTCTCTGTATGAAGAGATCGGTCTTGGCGTCCTGGAGGTCCTTCACACCGTCCTTACGCGTTGATGTGGATGAAAGGTGGTGTCAGCTGCGAAGATTCTCCAACACTCAAGTCAGTGATGATATTCCAAGTATGGAATGTTTTCAGAGAGTAATTGTAAGTTGAGAATAATCGAGAGAAGATCCCCTTCTTCATTCATGAAGACAGTTCATATACCTAATTGGCTTGATTAACGAGGACCCGTTAGTGTTAGTGGGGGAACCACTAACCTCCAATAGCATTATAATTTATTATTTTATTGTGCACTTGCTAGTATGATTGAGTCAAATGGCTATTTTATATTGAGCGTAGGGTGTATGGGCTAGACTTAGGGGACAAGTCGATCATTCTCGTGAGCATATTTTGGCTCGTAGTGTGAGGAATGTAATCTGTGTCCTCGCCCCTGTAGCAATGCCCTTTGTCTTCTGTATGGTAACGTGTATATTATCCGGTGTGCATGGTGTTATCCGGACTAACCGGTATAGGGAGAATCCCTGATACGGAATTAGAGTCCGGATATGTACCGATGACACCGGTTGTGCATTAGCAGACTGTCAAAGATGTTGAAATATGTCTTGTAGAACAGATACCGGTATCGAGACTGGATCAGTTATTTTGGTAGAAGCCTTGGTCGGCTCCTGTGAATACCGAGTGTTTTATCTTCTTTGTATATTAAATGGCCGGTCGGCTTTTTGTAAAGTGACAACAATATTATTTAATTTAGATTTTGTTTTGAATCTTGGAATTATTTGTGAAAAGTATATTTGTATTTTAAAATGAGTCGGTCGGGTTAATGTATAACCGGTACTACTAATGTTGAATCTGACCCCTGTTTTAGAAATTTAAATGAATTACGAAATATTTATTTGATTTATTAAAAATTATTTTAAAAATTAAGGATGTTATATTTTGGTATCAGAGCAGACTTAAAAAGTAAAAGGCCAAGGTTAAGCTACTAAATGCTATGATTGAGTGAAGTCATATCACTGTTGTTATTATAGCTGTGTCATATAGTTGAGGAAATCAACTATAAATAAATTGCTTTCATAACCATGAGTGGTACTAAAGTATGATGATTATTTCAGGATTAGAAAATGGACACTCATGGTATGGACGCAATAGCTGCTGCTTTTCAACGTGTGGCTGACATTTTAGAAAGACAAAATACACCTCAACCGAGTGACAATCATAGCATTGATTGTTTTCTCAAGCGTAAACCGACTGAATTCCATGGAGGATTTCAGCCTGATCAAGCTTATGCATGGATCCAAAATCTTGAATGGATATTTGGCAGCCTGCAGTGCACTGAGACTCAAAAGGTTTAGTACGCTGTTTTCATGCTTCGTAAAGATGTTGAAACTTGGTGGAAATTGACGAAAGCCCGACTGGTAGCTGTTGGAACCGAACTGAATTGGGAAAATTTCAAGGAATGTTTCCTAGAAAAATATTTCCCAAACACTGTCAGAAGCAAGAAAGAGTTGGAATTCATGGAACTCCGACAAGGCAGTATGAGTGTTGAAGAATACACAGCAAAATTTGAGGAGCTGTGTTTATTTTATCCTCCATTCCAGATGCCGGGTATTGAAGACTCTAAATGCATCAAATTCGAGAGTGGCTTGAATCCAAGGATTAAGAAGGCCTTCTGACATCAAGAGATTCGGAGCTTTCCAATTCTTGTCAATAAATGCAAAATATATGAGGAGGATGCAAAAGCTTCAATCGGCTCTAGCAGTAAGTCGGACAGTTCTTCGAGGCTACCACCAATCAGTTTTAAAAAGCAAGGAAAGTCTGTTAGAGGAGAATCATCCTCTAGATCCCAAGGCCGAGGGAATGTTGGTGGCCGATTGGTGGGTAGGCTGAGGGATATCAAATGTTTTAGATATGGGGGCAATCATTATGCTCAGACTTGTGACAAAGATGAGGAAGTCATTTGCTACTATTGCAATAAGAAAGGACATGTTCATCCTAACTGTCCTCTTCTCCAACTGACTGAATCACATGTTAGTGTAAACCGTGGAGGCTTCAGAGGGCGAGGCCGTGGAAACGGTAATAGAGAAGAAGGAGGCAATGGAGAACGTGGCAATAACTCTTTGATGTCAACAAATGATCGGGCTGGGAGTTCTAGTTCACCGGCAGTAGGCTGAGTGTATGCTACCACTGTAGAAGAAGTTGCCCAAGCCAACGACTTGATTCAAAGTAAGTGCTTACTCAGAAATACTACTCTTGAGGTGGTGTTTGACTCAGGTGTTACTCACTCATTTATTTCTAATGATTGTGTCATGCAAATGAGATTGCCTGTTGTTACTATGAATCGGCCATTAAATGTGTCCAATCCGACTGGTGCTAAATTATGGACTTCCATGATGTGTGAGAACGTATCTTTCACTCTCGGTGATAGAGATTTTACTGCTGATTTAATATATCTACCTTTGAGAGGTCTTGACATCGTTCTCGGTATGGATTGGCTATCAGCCAATAAAGTCCTGGTTGACTGTCAGAATCGGCAAGTAATTTTTCCTAGACAAAAAGCCGATGAATATGAAATTAAAGGTATATCTTAACTGCTTATGTTATTTTGTATGGTTGATGGAAGGAGTGAATCTCGAATCCGAGATATCCCTATTGTTTGTGATTTTCCCGAGCTATTCCCGGAGGATATACCTAGCATTCCTACCAATAGAGAGATTGAATTCTCTATTGATTAAATTCCTGGAGCCGAGCCAGTTTCTAGAGCTCCTTATAGAATGTCCCCGATTGAGCTGGCTGAGCTAAAGAAGCAAGTTGATGAGCTGCTCGAAAAACAATTTATCCGATCGAGTGTATCACCATGGGGTGCTCCGGTGTTACTCGTCAAGAAAAAGGATGGTAGCATGTAATTATGTGTTAATTACCGACAATTAAACAAACTGACCATCAAGAATAAATACCCGTTACCCAGAATTGACGACTTAATTGATCAGCTGCATGGTGCGTCAGTCTTTTCCAAAATTGATTTACGATCAGGATACCACCAAATCTGAGTGAAAGCTACTGATGTTCCTAAGACGACATTTAGGACCCGGTATGGTTATTATGAATACGTGGTGATGCCGTTTGGAGTTACTAATGCCCCGGCTGTGTTCATGAATTATATGAACAATATTTTTCATTCTTACTTGGATCGGGTCGTGGTGGTATTTATTGATGACATATTGATTTATTCTAAATCTTATAAGGAACATGAAGAACATCTCTGATCGGTACTTCAAGTGCTAAAGGAGAAACAATTATTTGCAAAATTGTCTAAGTGTGAATTTTGGATGGAGAAGATCCAATTCCTGGGTCATGTCATTTCTAGGGAAGGAGTCTCGGTAGATCCTTCAAAGATCAAAGCTGTGATGAATTGGGAGAGGCCACAGTCAGTCACTGATGTCAGGAGTTTTATGGGGTTAGCCGGTTACTATCGGAGATTCATTGAAGGATTCTCCAAAATCACCTTGTCACTGACCAAGTTAACCCGGAAGAACGCTCCTTTTGTGTGGTCTTCCAAGTGTAAGCAAAGTTTTCAAGAATTGAAAATCCGCTTGACTTCTACTCCTGTATTAGCTTTGCCAAATTTACAGGAAAGCTTTGTAGTTTTCTGTGATGCATCCGGACTCGGCCTAGGTTTTGTACTAATGCAGAATGGCTGAGTGATTGCTTACGCTTCACGACAATTACGACCACATGAGCAAAACTTCCCGACCCATGATCTAGAACTGGCAGCAGTGGTCTTTGCACTAAAAATTTGGAGGCACTATCTTTATGGCTCTAAGTTTGAAGTGTACAGTGACCACAAGAGTCTGAAATATTTATTTGATCAAAAGGAATTGAATATGAGGCAGAGGAGGTGGATGGAATTTTTGAAAGATTATGACTTCGACTTGAAATACCACCCAGGAAAGGCCAATGCTGTAGCCGACGCCTTGAGTCGGAAGTCCATACACATGGCGACAATGATCGTTAAGGAGATGGAGTTATTGGAACAATTCTGAGATTTGAATTTGCAAGTGGATGCTTCTTCACCCAGAAAAGTAACTCTCGGAACATTAAAAATAGCTAATGAATTTTTGAAGCTTGTTTATACACAACAATTATCGGATTCTTATTTAGCCGAGATGAAAGAAACTCAGGCTAAAGGTAAAGATTTATTTTTAACTAAGGGCTCTGACGGTATTTACCGAGTGAAAGGTCGGATTTATGTACCTGACTCGGGAGATTTACGACAATCGGTGCTTAATGAGGAACATAAAAGCATTCTAAGTATTCATCCTGGTACTACTAAGATGTATCATGATTTGAAGTTACATTTTTGGTGGCCCGAAATGAAGAAAGATGTAGTCGACTTTGTGGCCCATTGCATAATTTGTCAAAAAATGAAGGTTGAGCATCAAAAACCGACCGGTGGTTTACAACCTTTGGAAATTCCTGTATGGAATGGGATGCTATAGCTATGGATTTTGTAATGGGGTTACCAAGGACTTGGAGTGGTCATGATGCTATTTGGGTTATTGTCGACCGATTGACAAAGTCTGCACACTTTTTACCGATTGATGACATATCTTTTTACCTTTAATTACTTACTCTGTTTGTCTGTTTTATTTACTGTTAAATCCTAATAAATGTGTTTTAGCGTAATTTGTCAATAATCTCAATTTGTAATCTTTATTTTACTGTTTGTTAGTAATCACTGTTTTCTTATTTTTACTGTTACTATTGAGTGTTGAATTTTGTGATTTATGTTTTCTTTTACTGTTACTGTTTACTAATGATTGCTGTTTTTAATTTCTACTATTTTTGTTTAGTTTGTGTTAATTAGTATGTTTAAAATAAATTAAGCTTTCATCCTAAAATAAAATCTATTGAATTAACTAAGTTTAATTTTATTTTATTTTATTTTACAGGTTATCAAATTATTGGAAGCTTCATGATTATTTTGCAAATAAATTACCCTCCTCCAAGTACAAATTCACATTAATTACTTTTTCTTGACAAGTATATTAATGTGAGATTGTTTAAGACTTATCTATGCTTCTAAATTAACAAAATAAACCTCCTAAATTCTTCCAAGTGTGTAACGCGATTACCATAGCTGATGGGCACAAATTCACAACGTTAAAGTGGCAAAGCTTTAGAAGAAAAGGTGCAGCCCACCCTCCTTGTTTTCCAACGTGAAATGCAAAGAGCAAAGTTGGAAGCTACTTGTCAATTTTGACTTAGTCAAAATTGGACACAAAAATAGTAACATGTGCCATTATTATATTTTTTTTATTTCATTCTCCCTTCTTTCACTCTAAATTCACGTGAAAGCTGATGGAAAAGGGGACCCATGTGCATATTTTTTGTCCAAAGGTTTCCACCCACTCAATACTTTATTTTCATGCATCCTAATGACCAAAGGAAAATTCAAAGCACCAAGGCTACACTTAACGTGAAAAGCAAGAGCAAAGTGGAAAATAATTGGTCAATGATTTAAGCCTTGGGTCCACGTGAATTGCTGCTGATTTTGGAAAGAATTAACAAAGCAATTAGACACTAAAATAAAGTGAATAATTCATGTGAGCAAGCTGCTGGTTGACAGAGGAAATTGGACAACATTGTGGAGGAATTAACGTGAAAGGGCTGCTGGAAAAGTGAACAAAGGCTGGCTGAACAACAATATTATTCTGACAGCAAACAGCAACATTAAGAAAACAACAAAAATACAACGTCAAAAGTAGCAGAAAACAGAGAAGAATGGGTTCAAAATGAAGCATTTTGCCAACAAAAAAAATGAAGAAAAGAGGAGACAGAGTGGAAGTGTAAGCTGGCGGTTTTTAGAGGAAATAAAAAAAGGAAAACCAGCTGAAGCATATAAAAAGAGGAGGGGTGTCAGAATTTAAAGAGGTGTTCAGAACAGAGAGAGGGTCAGAGGAAATTCTGAAGCAGAGTAGCAGTGAACAACAGAAGAATTCAGGAGAACTTCATTCCGGGTTCGGTTTTTATCTTGTTTTAATTATGGAGGGCTAAAACCCTTAGATTGATTTTCTTGGAGGTTAATGTAATGTTATTTTTGAGGTTTTGATTTTTAATACATTTCCTTGTTGTTAATCTCTTCATAATTCTAGCTAAATTATTTAATATCTATATTGTTTAATTAAGTTGTATGCTTAATCAATTTAATTATACAGTTAGAATTAAATAAAAATTATATTAAGATAGATTTAGAAATATACATGCTTAATGAATGTTTCAAAAATCAATCTTAATAGTTGTGGTTTGCTTAATTCCATAACGTTGAAGCTAGTTTATGTATGTAGGCGATGTTCTATGTATGTTCAATAATTCCTAGAATTTAAAATCTTGACTCCTTTTGCTTAATTAGGATGCTTGATTAAAATCTTCATTTTATGAAAGTAAAGGAATTATGAATTAAAAGACGCTTAGTTGATTAATTCAAATTGAACTAAGGGATTGACAGTAAGGAAGTGTATAGAAACCTTTTCAAATCCAAGGATAAAATAAATTACAATACTCCAAGAAAATCAATCGTTCGCTATTTACTTGTTCTACACTCATTTTGTATTTTGTATTCTGTTTTAAATTTCTGTAACAATCAAACCCCCCAGTGTATGTTTGTTGAACTTCTGTTTGTAAAAAAGAAAATTATTAAATTTTATTTGTTAAATTTTAGTTTGTTAAAATTCGTTTAAGACTTAATTTTCCTAAATTTTAGTGTTGATCTTCGAGAGAACGACCTAGGTTGACACCCTAGTACTACATTAATTAATTTTAATGTACTAATTTGACGGGGCCACGACAGCCAACGTCACCGATCAACATGAATTATTCTTTACCAAGACTAGCACAATTGTACATTAGTGAGATAGTATGATTGCATGGTATTCCATCTTCGATTGTGTCAGATAGAGATCCGAGGTTTACTTCCCGATTTTGGGGAAGTCTACATCAGGAATTAGGTTCGAAGCTCTGATTGAGTTCGGCCTATCACCCTCAGACAGATGGGCAATCCGAATGGACTATCCAAAGTTTGGAGGACTTGTTAAGGTCCTGTGTACTAGAGTATGGTGGAAGCTGGGAGCAATACCTTTCACTGGTTGAATTCACTTATAATAATAGCTATCACAGTAGCATCGGTATGGCTCCATACGAGGCTTTATATGGGAGGAAATACCGAACTCCTCTTTGCTGGTCAGAATCGGGTGAGAATCTAATGTTAGGACCAGAGATTGTGCAGCAGACCTCTGAGAAAATCCAAATAATCAAAGACAAAATGAAAGCATCCCAGGACCATCAAAAGGGCTATTATGACAGACGGATAAAGCCGATTGAATTTTAGGTCGGTAATAAAGTTTTTTTGAAAGTCTCTCAGAGCAAAGGCATTGGTAGAGCATTGAAAAGTAAAAAGTTGGGTCCAAGATATATTGGTCCGTATGAAATATTGAAGAGAGTCGGACCTGTAGCATATTAGATTGTATTGCCTTCTCATTTGGCAAATTTACATAGTGTATTTTACGTTTCTCAATTGAGGAAGTACTTACCGGATCCTACTCATAAAAGGCCGGATGATGACGTTGAAATCAAGAGAACCTGACCACTATAGCCGAACCCACTAGAATAGTGGACCGATCGGTGAAACAATTGAGAAACAAGAATGTTCAATTGGTCAAGATTGTATGGCGGCAGGATCAAAATATCATGCATACTTTAGAACATGAAGACGCTATGAAGGACCAATATCCCGAATTATTTCCTTAATGTATAATAGTTGTATTTAAATTTTGAGGACGAAATTTTTATAGGAGGGGAGAAATGTAACATCCTGAATTTTGTAGTTTTTGAAAATTCATTTATTAAGGATTAATGAAGAAATTCTGAATGAGATTTCGATTGAATACCATTTGAAATATGATAATCCAAGTGAAAATGGTACGATTCCGAGTGAAATAAGACCGAGGAAACCATTTCCAAAAGAAGTTAGGATGTTTCTGAGTGAAACATCATTAAGCGAATTATTTCTAAGTTAAGTAGACGGTATCCGAATGAGACACTTTTAAATAAGGAAAATCTAAGTGAAATGTTTCCGAACGAAATGTTTCTGCGAGAAGCACTCTTGAGTGGGAAAAACGGATGAAAATTTAATAAGTATTTCTCAGGACAGATTTTGTGAAATGACCGAGTGGAGTATCTCTGAATTGGGATTTCCCAAGAAAAATGTCTCTGAGCACGATATTCCGAGTGGAATGATACCGAGTACAACTATTCCAAATGGCAAGGTGTTAAGTGAGAGATTATTAATCACTGAACGACTTGGCACCGAATAGGATATACCGAAGGGGTATGTTTCTAAATGAATAGTTCTGAATGAACAATTCCCGAGGAAAGTAAATGTCTGAGTAAGTGAGTTATCGAGTGTTGAACCTCGTTAAATTTTAGCTCAGGTTTGTCTTCAAAATTGTCCTTAACCTCGAGCAATCCTTTTAAGTGAAGTAATTTTCGAGAAAAGTGGACTTTGAAATCTGAGTAATTTTTTAGTTGAGAAACTTCCGAATGACAAAGAGTAGGACTCTGACTCGGAAAGAGATATGACCGAGTGAGATGTCTGATTTATATATTTTCGAATAAGATAATTGTGAATGGGTCATTCCGAGGAAGAAAAGCTCTGTTCCATGGGATGAAATTCTTCTGAGTGGACTTCCTCCGAGTGAAGGACTTCTAAACGGATAAGAGGCTTTCTCCGAGTCGAAATACACAGAAACCGAGTCGGAATTAATAAATATTTTAATTATGGAAGCTTTCCACGTCATTCTATTCTTCCATATTCTAGCAGCTTCACTTTTCAGATATTTTCTAAGAATGGGACCCTTTTAGATGTGTTGTCCCTTTTTATTAAATGCTTATTCCTTATTCATCATCTAAAGAAACGTACAACAGATAACTTCTTATCATTCACGTTCCTTTGTATGAATGATATAAATACCAACTTCTACTACTGAAGGATGTTTTAGAAACTTTCAAAAACAAAACATCATCTGTAATCCTTTTCTTCCCAAAACCTTACTGAAGCCATTAACAAAGAAGAAATCAACCTTCATTTCTTTTCTTTACAAAGAAAACATCGAACTGGTACAACGTTGAAATTCCAGTAGGAATTTACAAGCTGTGAATTGAGAATAGCCTTAAGAGCTGCAGGAACTCTTTAATACCAGGTAGGGGGAGTGTACATCTCAAATAGATAGTTTATGAATGGTGTAGGGTAATATCATTGTGTATATATGACGTTTTATGTTTTCATATCTTCCATTCATAATATTGATATCGATATGACATTGATAATGATTCATGAATTTTTCATGATATTTATATATATATATATGAGATGCATGTATGATGATTAAATATGAAATATGATGTGAATTCACAACAGACCTTGGGTGGGACCCAAGGCAACCTCTTGAGCGGGGCTCGGGGTTTTGGCCTGTAACACTGGGTAGAGGACTGCTATCACTCTAGGAGTGGTACTCGGTGTTACACTATGGGCGTAGAGCGGTTTGGTACCAGTAAAACGGTCGAATCAGCCGAGGGCTGAATTATGGCTCGGGGAGCCAGTGTTGCAACACAAATTTAAAGACTTAATAATGGATTTCTTAGATCGATTACTTGTGTACACTGATGTATATGTGGATGAGTATAATATACTGATCATGTTATTTTATATAGCTTGGTATGTGTTATTTGCATAGTTATGGGTTAGACTTTTAATCCAATTCAATAACTATTATTTGATATGTTTATGCTCACCCCTACTTACTATTTTACAGTGGACAGGAGATACAGTGATGGCACTTGAAGTCACTCAACTAATTGGAGCATTATGTATCAGCATGTAAAATGCATAGTGTACATAGTTATTTTGGTAGAAGCCTTGGTCGGCTCCTGTGAATACCGAGTGTTTTATCTTCTTTGTATATTAAATGGCCCGTCGACTTTTTGTAAAGTGACAACAATATTATTTAATTTAGATTTTGTTTTGAATCTTGGAATTATTTGTGAAAAGTATATTTGTATTCATTTGTATTTTAAAATGAGTCGGTCGGGTTAATGTATAACCGGTACTATTAATGTTGAATCTGACCCCTGTTTTAGAAATTTAAATGAATTACGAAAAATTTATTTGATTTATTGAAAATTATTTTAAAAATTAAGGATGTTATATTTTGGTATCAGAGCAGACTTAAAAAGTCCAAGGCCAAGGTTAAGCTACTAAATGCTATGATTGAGTGAAGTCATATCACTGTTGTTATTATAGCTGTGTCATATAGTTGAGGAAATCAACTATAAATAAATTGTTTTCATAACCATGAGTGGTACTAAAGTATGATGATTATTTCAGGATTAGAAAATGGACCCTCATGGTATGGACGTAATAGTTGCTGCTTTTCAACGTGTGGCTGACATTTTAGAAAGATAGAATACACCTCAACCGAGTGATAACCATAGCATTGATTTTTTTCTCAAGCGTAAACCGACTGAATTCCATGGAGGATTTTAGCCTGATCAAGCTTATGCCTGGATCCAAAATCTTGAACGGATCTTTCACAGCCTGCAGTGCACTGAGACTCAGAAGGTTGAGTACGCTATTTTCATGCTTTGTAAAGAAGCTGAAACTTGGTGGAAATTGACGAAAGCCCGACTGGTAGCCGTTGGAACCGAACTGAATTGGGAAAATTTCAAGGAATGTTTCCTAGAAAAATATTTCGCAAACACTGTCAGAAGCCAGAAGGAGTTGGAATTCATGGAACTCTGACGAGGCAGTATGAGTGTTGAAGAATACGCAGCAAAATTTGAGGAGCTGTGTTTATTTTATCCTCCATTCCAGATGTCGGGTACTGAAGACTCTAAATGCATCAAATTCGAGAGTGGCTTGAATCTAAAGATTAAGAAGGCCTTCCGACATCAGGAGATTTGGAGCTTTCCAATTCTTGTCAATAAATGCAGAATATATGAGGAGGATACAAAAGCTTCAACTGGCTCTAGCAGTAAGTCAGACAGTTCTTCGAGGCTACCACGAATCAGTTTTAAAAAGTAAGGAAAGTCTGTTAGAGGAGAATCATCCTCTAGATCCCAAGGCCGAGGGAATGTTGGTGGCCGATTGGTGGGTAGGCCGAGGGACATCCAATGTTTTAGATATGGGGGCAATCATTATGCTCGGACTTGTGACAAAGATCAGGAAGTCATTTACTACTATTGCAATGAAAAAGGACATGTTCGTCCTAACTGTCCTCTTCTCCAACCGACTGAATCATATGTTAGTGTAAACCGTGGAGGCTTCAGAGGGCGAGGCCGTGGAAACGGTAATAGAGGAGGAAGAGGCAATGGAGAACGTGGCAATAACTCTTTGATTTCAAGAAACGATCGGGCTGGGAGTTCTAGTTCACCGGCAGTAGGCCGAGTGTATGCTACCACTGTAGAAGAAGTTGCCCAAGCCAACGACTTGATTCAAAGTAAGTGCTTACTTGGAAATACTACTCTTAAGGTGGTGTTTGACTCAGGTGCTACTCACTCATTTATTTCTAATGATTGTGTCATGCAAATGAGATTGCCTGTTGTTACTATGAATCGGCCATTAAATGTGTCCAATCCGACTGGTGCTAAATTATGGACTTCCATGATGTGTGAGAACTTATCTTTCACTCTCGGTGATAGAGATTTTACTGGTGATTTAATATGTCTACCTTTGAGAGGTCTTGACATCGTTCTCTGTATGGATTGGTTATCAGCCAATAAAGCCTGGTTGACTGTCAGAATTGGCAAGTAATTTTTCCTAGACAAAAAGCCGATGAATATGAAATTAAAGGTATATCTCAACTGCTTATGTTATTTTGTATGGTTGATGGAAGGAGTGAATCTTGAATCCGAGATATCCCTATTGTTTGTGATTTTCCTGAGCTATTCCCGGAGGATATACCTAGCATTCCTACCAATAGTGAAACATCCTAAGTTCAAGTTAAGCATAAACAGGGACAAGGAAAATTTTTCCAAAAATCAAGGGAATTCAAGGGCAACGAATCAGTGGAGGATTAAGGAAGCGGGCAGGTCAAGAAGAAACCATTTAATTACTCGTAACAGCAGAAGAAATAGGACGTGAAGGAACCCAACAGCACCCATTCGCTCGGGCGAGATTCAAGGTCGCTTGAGCGGAACGCTGCAGCACGCTTGGGCGAGCCCGCAAGGCTTGGGCGAAGCTCAACATGGAACCTCCTCATTGCTCCTTCTCGCTGGGGCGAACACGCAGTCGCTATGGCGAGTAACTCCCATCGCTGAAGCGAACATTGAGTCGGTGAGGCGAGTAACTCCACTTCCTTAACTTCATTCACTCGGGTTACAGCTGTGGACCACTCGGGAAGTGATTCTAATGTGGACATACCCAAGGAAGACCCTCACACTACATTGGAGAAAGGACTTGAAGCATATAGAGGTCCCCTCACAAGGGCCAAGACCAAACGGGCCAAAGAGAGCATCCATAAAGCCCTTTTCTCTTTTCTCTCTTCTATTGGGCCTAAGCCCAATAAGGAACCTATGAGGACCTATATGTACTTTACTTGTAATATACTTTCTAAATAGTTTCTCTAGGCTTATAGGATAGCTTTGAGCCTTACAAGGTCAAATGGGCCACTTTTGGGCCTTGTACTTTCCCTTTTGGGCCATGTATAGGCCATTTGCTCATCTTTTCTCTTAATGGGCCTTGGAGTCATGATCAAGCCCACTCTTCTAGTCCTTGGCCGAAATCCTCCATGGCCTATATAAGGGCTTCCCCTTTTGTAATCAAGCACCATTAATTCATTTACAAAATTTGAGAGCACTTAAGTGTTTCCTAGTGAGAGATTCTCCTCCTTCTCTCTAGAATTTGAGAGCTCTCTCAAGCTCTTATCCAAGGGGTTTCTCCCTCCCTTGGTGGTGAGTGGAGTTATCTTCCTCCACCTTAGGAAGTGGCCTCCAACCTTCCCCTCTCTTATTTTCTAAGCCTTCCTCCATTATCCACCTTCTCTCCTTCCATTTCCCCTCTCTTTTCCCTTGTTTTGGCGTCACATTTCCCCTAGTCTTTTCTTTGGTTTTTTGGTTTTCATTGTCTTGGAGAAGAGTCATCAAGCTCCCTTTGAAGGAAGATAGAAGAAAGAGCCCTAGATCCATCTCTCTTCAAGAAAGTGGATGAAGAGCCTACATCATGTGGTATCATTGAGCCTTGGGAGGTTCTTTTCTTCTTCTCTTCCATTTTAATTTTTGTTTTTCAATTCATTTTGCTGGCTGGAATTCTGTTTCTTAGTCATTGATATGCCTTATTAATGCCATATTAGCATAGAAAAATCATAAAAAGTCTTGGTTCTTTTGAGTTTTTGTGCTAGTTTCTTTGTGGTTTCAATTTTTGCATCTTGTTGTGGTCATTTTCGGTTGGCTTGTGTTAGCATTCTGTTTTAGTTTCTAAAAATCAGATTTGGCACATGTTAATTTCGGTTATTAGGTGGTTAGGATGTTGTTACATGTTAGTTAATTGTTAGTTGTTAGTTAGAGCCAATTTAGGAAGTTAGTTAAGTGCCATGTGGAACCTTTTTCTAGAATTCTAGGAAGTTAATTACTTCTCCCTTTTTAGTGTGCAAACCGTGTGGATTAGGGGCAATTCAAGCAACTTGATTAGCTCCTACAAAGGTTCCATTCTTGTTAGGAGGTCTCACATTAAAGACACTCCAAAGTCAACTCAATTTTAGGATTGTTAGTTTCTATTCTTAGTTTGATTCTAGGGTTAATTTTGTTGCACTAATAGGATATCTCTTTTATATTCTTATTTTCATCTTGCTTGCATCAAAAACAAAACTTGTCAAAAAAAAAAAAATTTAGTCACCTCCTATACTTCAATTTAGGAGAAGGTTGCATAATTTTTCTTAAGCAAGAAGCATTAATTGAACTTGTTAATACCATTTGTGCAATTCGGTTTTGGTATTATAAAATTGGTGTTGTTATCTTGAAATCTTGAGAGGCAAAAGAAAAGAAAAGTATCAAAAGAAAAGAAAAAGTATCAAAAGAAAAGAAAGGTACCAAACAAGGAAAGGAGTATTGAAAAGAAAGCCTCATTGCTAAGTTGAATTAGACACACCAAAACATCATCACCAAATTTCGAAATTACTAATACCAAAAGAAAAGTACTTCATTACTTGACATTTCTAAGACTTGTTCATTAAGACTTCATTGCCTATTCTTGCAACTTTAGAGTTTCTAGGCTAGGTCATACCTTAAACTTTGTTTCTTGCATTTATTTTCTTGTTTGTCTTGTTTTGTCAATGTCAATTCTATTCCAAGTTAGCTTTCATTCTTTTGAACTTTTATTTGCTTTTAGAGTCTTGTCATTCCAAGTTAATTATTGATCCTTCATTCTATTCCATTTGAGTAGCCTTTATTTCTTAAGCCTTTTTAGTTTGTCATTTTGGCTTCTTAAAGTTTTGTCTTGAGTTTGTATTCTTTTGGACTTCTAAGATCACTCCATTTCGCCATTAAGTGAGGGTAGCATATTGAAACACTTGAGATTGGTGTGGAAATTGATTGAGCTTGAAAATCTCTAAGAGAAGGCATACACTTGAGAGATACACTTTTGTGAGGTTTAAAGTTTCTTTGTGATTTCTATTAACCAAATCTTGTTTGGAGTTGTTGCCTTGTGTTCTCTTGCTAGGTAAAGTGGAGCTTATAAATCAAGAAGGACTTGTGAAGACACTTGTAAAGGAGGCAAAAGCTTTGTAACTAGTAGAACTTAGGCAAAGTTTTTCAATTCTTAGGCTTTGTGTAGTAGGATTTTGTCTTGTATTTTGGACACAACAAGGACATTGGACTTTTTTGGACATTATAATTTTCCCTTTTGCTTGGTAAATTTCGAATTAGGATAGTGCATGTGCATTTGTTTGTTAACTACTTTTAGTTAATTGGTTAGAGTTAGTTAGAAGTTACAACTATAATTAGTTAGTTAGTTGGTAGTTAGTTGAGTGTCTTAACTAATTAGTTAGTGGTTGGAACTAATTCTAGTTGTCATAACTAATTGTTAGTTGGGTTAACTAATACATAACCGAATTAGTTAGGTAGTTATAGTGGTTAGACTTTGTTACAACTTCCATAACTAATTAACTACTTTTGGTTAGGGTTGTTAAGACTTAGTTAGTTAGTTGAACTAATTTTGTTAGGCTAACTACTTCTTAAAACCGAATTTGGTTAGGCTTGTCTAGGGTTAGTTAATCACTAGCAACATCCTAGGACAACCATAATCAACTTAGGTTAAGGACAACTTAGGATTTCCATAAGCAACATAGGACTAACCTAGTTAAAGACAACCTAGGACTTTGTTTCCATATAGGATAGAAACCTAGTATTGATATTTTAGGTTTGTTGAAGTATTTTTTTTCACTTGTATTGCATTCATCTTCCTCGACTAGCTTGTCTATACATACTTTGTTCTTGTCTTGAATTTCTTTGACAACATTAAAAGATGTCGTCTAGTGATAGGGAAAACAAAAGCATGCTTCATAACATAATGGATAGCTTAAACAATATTAATACTAGGCTAACTAATCTTGAGCATAATGAACCCCCTAGAACTAGGCATAGACAAAGAAATCAAAGACATAACACTAGTGATAATGAGGAAGAAACAAGACAAAGAAGGCACCATGACCATAGAAGGGATGATATAGGCTTAAGAGAGGTAAAATTAGAAATTCCCCCATTCAATGGAAAAAGTGACATTGAAGCTTACTTAGAATGGGAAATGAGGGTAGAACAAATATTCAACTCTCATCAAATAAAAGATGATAAAAAATTTAGGATTGCAACTCTTTCTTTCCAAAATTATGCCCTAGTTTGGTGGACCCAAATTTGTAAGGAGAGAAAAAGAGACAACTTCCCTCCCATAGATGATTGGGTAGACTTAAAAGCTCTCCTTAGAAAAAGATATGTTCCTAACTATTATAGGGGTGAACTATTAGCAAAGCTAAATAGGCTCACCCAAGGCTCCAAATGTGTAGAAGATTACTATAAAGCCTTAGAGATAGCCATGATTAGAGCCAATCTAGAAGAGGATGAGGAAACCTTAATGCATAGGTTCTTACATGGGCTTAATAGGAACATCAAAAATAGGGTGGAACTCCTTCCACATGTGGATATAGAAGAGTTACTCCACCAATGCACCAAAGTAGAAAACCAATTTAAGGAGAGAGAATCCTATAGTGGGGATAACAATAGAGCCTATAAGTCAAAATGGGTAGAAAATAAGGGTAAGTTTGAGAGAAACCCTAGAGAGAGAGAAGTGGGCGCTTCCTCCTCTAAACCCCAAAGTGAGTTACACAAAAATGGCAAAGTCTTTCGCAATCAACATGATAAGCATGATCCATCATCAAAACCACAATCCTCTAGATCTTCTTCCATAAAATGTTTTAAGTGCCTTGGAAGAGGACACATTGCTTCAGACTGTCCAACAAAAAGAACAATGATTTTAAAAACCAATGGAACCTACTCAAGTCAATCAGAGTCTAATTCTGATTCTCACTATTCAAGTGATGACTCTAGTAGTGATTCCAGTGACAGTGAGCATATTTTAGGGGATGATGGTGAGTTATACATGATTAGAAGGTTGCTTGGTAGTCATGTAAAACTCGATGACACAACACAAAGAGAGAACATCTTTTATACAAGATGTTACATTAATGACAAATTATGTTCTCTCATTGTGGATAGTGGGAGTTGTGCAAATGTTGCAAGCCAAAGACTAGTCAAAAAGATGGGATTAGAGCTTATAGACCATCCAAGTCCCTATAAACTACAATGGTTAAATGAAAAAGGGGAAATGGTAGTCAATAAGCAAGTCCTAATCAATTTCACCATAGGCACATATAGAGATGAAGTCAAATGTGATGTAGTACCTATGGAAGCAACTCATATACTATTAGGAAGGCCTTGGCAATTTGATAGGAAGGTCCTTCATGAGGGGTTCACTAACACCCTCACATTTAAACTAGATGGTAAGAAGATAGTATTGCATCCTCTAACTCCACAACAAGTAGCTAAAGACCAAATCCAAATGAAAGCTAAGAGAGAAAAAGAGTTAGGATCTTCTTCCCATGTGAGTTTAGAAAAACCAAAGAAAAACAAAAAAGACAATAAAGGGAAAGGAGTTGTTGTCTATAATGACTCCCAACCTAATCTCTTTGCAAATAAATATGATGTGAAACATGCCATGTTTTCACAAAAGCATTGCTTAATCATATATCCAAAGGATATCCCTAACACTTCCTTGTGTTCAATGGGCACCTCTCCTCCCCCCTTGCCCAAAGGGATACAAAATATCTTGCAAGAATTTAACGACCTCTTCCCAAAAGACATTCCAAAAGGGTTACCTCCTATTAGGGGAATTGAGCATCAAATAGACCTTATACCTGGGGCTAGTTTACCAAATAGACCTGCCTATAGATGCAACCCTAAGGAAAGTTTAGAAATAGAAAAACAAGTGAATGAACTACTTTCCAAAGGTTGGATTAGAGAAAGTTTAAGCCCTTGCGCATTACCGGTTTTACTAGTACCCAAGAAAGATGGTTCATGGAGAATGTGTACGGATTGTAGAGCCATTAATAACATCACCATCAAGTATAGGCATCCTATACCTAGACTTGATGACATGTTAGATGAGCTTAGTGGATCTACAATCTTCTCCAAGATTGATCTTAAAAGTGGCTACCACCAAATTAGAATAAAAGAGGGAGATGAATGGAAAGCCGCTTTTAAAACCAAGCTTGGCCTTTATGAGTGGTTAGTGATGCCTTTCGGCCTAACTAATGCACCAAGTACCTTCATGAGACTTATGAACCGTGTTTTAAGGGATTTCGTAGGGCATTTTGTTGTGGTATACTTTGATGACATTCTTGTGTACTCAAAGTCCATGACCTCTCATCTAATCCACCTAAGACAAGTTATGCTTGCCTTGAGAACAAACAATCTTTATGCTAACTTTGAAAAATGTTCTTTTTGCATGGATACCATTGTCTTTCTTGGTTTTGTAGTTAGTTCTAGAGGTGTTGAGGTAGATCACTCTAAGGTTAAGGCAATCCAAGATTGGCCTACACCTAAAAATGTGAGTGAAGTAAGAAGTTTCCATGGTCTCGCAAGTTTCTATAGGAGATTTGTGAAAGATTTTTCAACCCTAGCCTCCCCTTTAAATGAGTTGGTTAAAAAGAATGTTTCTTTTGTGTGGGGGCCTAGGCAAGAAAAAGCCTTTCAAGATCTCAAAGATAGACTCACTCATGCTCCAATTTTAAAACTTCCAAATTTTTCTAAAACCTTTGAGCTTGAGTGTGACGCATCTAATGTGGGCATAGGAGCTGTGCTTTTACAAGAAGGTCACCCCATAGCTTTCTTTAGTGAAAAACTTAATGGGGCCACTATTAACTATCCCACATACGATAAGGAATTTTATGCCTTAATTAGAGCCCTACAAACTTGGGAGCACTACTTAATCCCAAAAGAGTTTGTGATACATAGTGATCACCAATCTTTGAAATTCATCAAAGGGCAACATAAGTTAAACAAAAGGCATGCAAAGTGGGTTGAGTATTTGGAACAATTTCCTTATGTCATCAAGTATAAGAATGGCAAAACCAATACTGTGGCTGATCACTAGTGGAAAAAAAGGTTTTAAGCACGGTTCTGGGGGACTTTTAAGCACGGTTCCAGAACCGTCTTTGTTCCCGCCGTCCTTGTAGATGGGGACTTTTAAGGACGGTTATTGAACCGTGCTTGTAAGTACCTTTTAAGCACGGTTTTTTTTAACCGTCTTCGTAGGGGGAACTTTTAAGCACGGTTCCGAGAACAACCGTCTTGGTAGGGGGGACTTTTAAGCACGGTTCGAAGAAAACCGTCTTCGTAGAGGGACTTTTAAGGACGGTTATTGGAACAACCGTCTTCGTATGTGTGTTTTAAGGACGGTTATGTGATAACCGTCTTCGTAGATTGCTTTTAAGGACGGTTCTACGAATAACCGTCTTCGTAGGTGGATTTTAAGGACGGTTATTCGTGGAACCGTCTTCGTAGGTGGTTTTTAAGGACGTTTCTCTCACAACCGTCTTTGTAGGGTGTTACTTTTAAGGACGGTTGTCACCATAACCGTGCTTAAAAACGTGACTTTTAAAGACGGTTTTCACTATAACCGTGCTTAAAACACACTTTTTTTTTAAAATTTTTTTTTGTTTTTTATTCTTTCTCAGAACCTGCAAGCAGTAACCAGACAGCCCAATGATGATCAATAATAGAAATGAATAGATTTCAATCAAACTATCTAAACATCAAATATGGTGCATAAAATGCATAATAATTAATTAAGCTACACTAATGGTATATAAACTACACAATAATGATATAATAAATGATAGAATTCTATTGGAGTTGTTCCTTGAGTTGAAGAAGGCTGGTGGCCCATTAGTTTCTGATTTCGTCCACGAATCCTTCAGGGAACATTGAGGAGGAGTCTCGAAAGTGCTGCAAAGACATAATCATTAATAGGTGAGCAAAAATTGTAATAGTAATATGTAAAAACCAATTAAATAAAAGTAGGCAGCAAAAAACTTACAGTTGTCCATCCATCTACTCTACCAGATTGGACAATGGTGAGCATCATCTTCATCACAAAATACCCACACTCAAAGGTGCTATCCTGCCGAAAAGACTACAAGGTACATTGATTTCACAATTGGTTATTGTTTTTGTTACTAATTGAGGTAACTTTAAAAGTAATGCTTATTAATTGAAGTACTTACTTTTGGGAAGACCCACTCTAGTCTTTTCTTGGTCACTTTGCCGCGTAGTAGATGGTACCCAATTAAAGCCCTGTAAGAGAATAAAACACCAGTTTAGTTAATAGAATGACCTAGTCAAATATGTAAACTTGTTTTATTTATAAAAATCAACTTACCCGTCGAGTATTTTCATGTAGTCCGCACCAGGACTCCCATGCAACGAACAGAAGCATGCACCAATGCCGTCCTTCGGGCAAATGACCAACAGTTGCCAATGAAGGCTGCAATGTACCGTTGAATAGTAACAACACAATCCATTATTAAATTAACAACAATAGTAACTAAATATTTATTAGACTCTTACTCTCTATGAAGTGGCGCAAGGTACACAGTCTTGTTCGAGGCATGCATCCAATTCTGGATGTATGCCTGAATCTCCTCCTTGCTGTTCCCACGAAGTTGTATTAGAGAGGGCTCCAGGAAACCATAAGTGTCATCGACACCTCTCTCTATGCAAAGTCTATGTAAAAACCTAATCAAATTAAAAACATTTAGTGTTGTAAAAATTAACAATTTAATTGATACTACAATTGAACGAAAAACATTATACTTACAGCTCCCAACACTGAATCACAGAAATGTTCAACATCGTGTTCCCCATTAGGACCTCACACAAGTCAGGTCATGCAATGTACACTGGCAACTCACTCGGGACACCAAAAACGGATTCCTCCCATGGGACCGGGATAGTACAATTGCGTAGCCCAGCCGATATGTCCCATAGTCGTTCAATCGGATCAAGGGGGGGCTCTGGCTTCTTTGATGGCTAAATTACATAAAAAAATTAGAAGCAATTTTTGATTATTGAAACCATAACTTAATATATAATTGATGCTTGGGTATACAGCATACCTGGGGTCCAGATTCTAACACAAGCTTGGTCGGCCACATAAGGAAATGTCCTACAGCCTGGCCGACGAGTCGTACCTCGGAAGTTGGAATGGGAACAACTGAATCTGCCGAGAGGACCTGTACAACCGAAATCCTTGACACACCATCAGGTAATTTCTGATGGTGAACCAAAGGGCCTAGGTTATACACTGAACCAATGGCAACTGGCTCTTCCACTCCATCCACAAATAGGTCACACTGACGGTAGTCTCCAAGATTTATGTCGTCATCATCACCGTCAGGTGCAGCACATGACCCTTTTGTGCTGACCCGCCTAGTCTGCATAGTTACACAACATTTTGAAGTAATTCAACAACTAATGATAACGAATTATAGGTAATTGTTGGATTAAATAATGTACAATGTAACCTGTGGGTCCACCACCGGTGGTGGCGTAGGTTGACATTGTTGACTGAATGATGCCATCATCTCACTCTGAAACCGTGCCATCTCCTCCTGAAGCAGCCTCTGCATTTCCTCCTTTGCCTCTGCTTTCACTGCGGCAACCTTATCCTCAAAGGTCTTCTCCAAATCAGATATGGATTGCGAAGGGGTGGCGGGACGACCAAAATAGGTTCTAAGGCCTACAGAGAGAGAATAATTAGAAATAAAAATACTATCATACATAATCCAAGACTATTAATGTAAACATACCATGACCTCGACCAGCTGCACGTACTCGTCCAGGGTGCTCTGGTCGGCCGATGGCGGCGGTCAATATATCATCCCTACCATGTGACACAAATGACCCTTGGGTCGACTGCTCAACCAAAGAATCCTGCAACCACAACTCAGTGATTAGTTTTGTTAGGGTTTGATGGACAATTAACGTTTCATAAAAAGTATTGAGAAGCTTTGTACTTACAATCCTTGAGACAACCTCCTCAACATGTGATGAAGTGTACTGACCACTCTTCTTCGTCCTAGCACGCTTCCATTTTTCATGGCGTGCGGGTGGGGAGGGGGGATCCATAATAGTAGCGTCAGGGTGGCTACCCTGACGTTGCCTAGATTTCTCCTCCACTATCCGCTCCTCCAATAATCGGTAACCCCCACGTGACAACCTGTGAGGGCAGTCATTTTTCCCCTGAATTTCCTGTGCTTTCATGCGTTTGGCCTGCATCAAACATAATTAAAAGACACATAGGGGTTATACATTCTTTGTGCCTGGATGCCTGTATGCCTGGATACATAATCAGTAAAAGATACATACAATAAAGTCATCTGTGTGCCTGGATGCCACAAATGCATCCCAGGTCTGTCGATCTATGGATGTGTATTTATCTCCAGGGAACTCACCCTGCTTCTTCCCGTAGACATACCTAGCATTTAAAATATTTGAATTAAGTACACGATAACTTAAAACATGATGATTTTAAACTAACTTTATATTTTAAAATTAAAATATACGTGGTGGTCAGGTTGCTCTTGAATGTCCTCCATCGGTCAGCAATCTCAGACATAATCTTCCTACGTAGTGTATCAACTGCAGGAATATCCCAAGCATCCTACAAGTGCCAAATAAACATTTTTCAAATTATTACGCATATGAAATTACAATACGAGTAAATAAATGTACAGATAAATGTACTTACAACAATATCAACCCAAATTGCATTCTTCACGACCTCCTCAACACTATCCCAATCAGGGATAATGATGGACACCTTCGTCCGTGCCAAGACACCTAAGTAACTCTGAAACTTGGCGGCGTTGGGTCCTGAAGTCCTCCCGGTGCAAATATCAATGTCAATATGGGTCCACTGACCCTGATGGCGCCTAAGTGCAACACTGGTCATCCGGGTAACACCTCTCCTCCTAGCTGAGGAATCGGTGCTCTGGGAGTCAGATCTCGCATGCAAATCCTGATCATCCATAGGTATCTGTTCAAAAAAACAAAAATATAACTGGTGAGTATAAAAGACCAGCTTTAGCAAACAAGAATCAATTTCTAAACATGATGAATAATATCCCAACTGTACCCTATGTTTCCCATAGACCCTCCTGGTGGTCATTACGAGTCGCAACTATATCATCTATGAGATCTTCCACAACGTCAGTTGGTGTGCGTGTTGTAAGAGAAGGTATGTCTAGGACATCAAGACATGGATCCTCAATGTTGTGTCTACCTTGGAGAACAAGTGACCATCGTTTATCTGATGGGTCAACAACGTAGAAAACTTGTTTTACTTGAGCTGCCATAATGAAAGGCTCCTCCTTATGACCAACCTTGTTTAAGTCCACTAACGTAAAACCAAAGTCATCTATTCTGACACCATTTTTGCTATCAACCCATTTACATTTAAAAACAGGAACTGTGAAACGACCATAATCAACTTCCCATATATCTTCAATGACACCAAAATAACATAACTCAACCATGACAGGGTTTTTATCCTTTGAAGTGGAAAAATGCATTGATTCGGCCACAACCATAACTCCAGAGTTCTGCACCGTACTCTTGTCATCTTGAATCCTTGTATAGAAAGAATAATTATTTATGTCATAGCCACAATAAGTGATTACATCAAAGTTGGGTCCTAGTGCCAGTCGATGCAATGTCTCAGAAGCAGATGTATCTTTAAGAAGACTCATTTTGAACCACTGCATGAACGTTTTGTTGTGTTCGTTCAACACCCACTTTTCAGCCATTCTAGGGTAGTTTCTTTTGACTATGTCTTTATGTGCAGCTAAATAAGGGAGCACAGCATCTGTGTTGTTCAAAATATAAAAGTGTGCTTGGAGTACTTCATCACGTGACATGCTTTTAATTTTTTTCCCAATGGTACCTTTTCCATCCAATCGCCCTTCGTGACGAGTCTTCGGAATACCAATGCTTTCAGCCTGTGACATATAATCTGTGCAGAACTCAATTGCTTCCTCTGCAATGTACCTTTCTACTATCGATGCTTCAGGACGGCGTGGGTTCTTCATATAGCCTTTCAAAATTTTCATGTATCGCTCAACAGGATACATCCACCTCAAGAACACTGGCCCACACATACGGACCTCCCTCACCAAATGGATGATTAAATGTACCATTATATCAAAGAATGAAGGAGGGAAATACATTTCTAATTGGGATAGTATAAGAAACCCTTCCTGTTCTAACGCTTCTAACTCATCATGGGCGATTACTTTAGCACATATGGCATTGAAAAACAAACACACCCTTGTTATCACATGTCTGACATTTTGAGGGAGAATGCCACGAATGGCAATGGGTAGAAATTGTTGGATCAGCATATGACAATCATGTGACTTCAAACCGACTAACTTTAGATCCTTCAAGGAAACACAAGTGTTAATGTTGGAACCGTACCCAGATGGAACTTTGACACCACACAACGATTCACAGAAACTTTGTTTCTCTTTTCTAGACAAGGTATGACATGCTGGCGGCAAGTATGTTCGTTTGCCCTTTACTTGTGGGTGTAACTCCTCACGTATACCCAATAACTCCAAGTCTAGACGCGAATTTAGGCCATCCTTTGTTTTTCCAGGTATGTTTAACAGGGTTCCAACCAAACTATCGCACACGTTTTTCTCCACATGCATCACATCAATACAGTGCCTCACATCAAGCTCTTTCCAATATGGCAGATCGAAAAATATTGACCTCTTCTTCCATGTGTTTTTTGAGATAGACTGCTTCTCAGACTTACCAAGAACCACATTAACTTGTTTCACCTTTTCATATACTTGACGACCAGACAACGGCGGGGGAGGCATTTCAAACTCTTGTGCACCATTGAACGACTTCTTCAACCTACGAAGTGGATGATTAGGTGTGAGAAACCTACGGTGTCAAAGATAAACATTTTTCCTTCCATGATGTAGTCGATCAGAACTAGTTCCCTCCTCACATACAGGACACGCTTTATGTCCTTTGACGCTATAGCCCGAGAGGTTACCATACGCTGGAAAATCATTGATCGTACAGAATAACATGGCCCTCAAATTGAATGATTGTCCTGTTAGCCCGTCAAACACATCAACCCCCTCTACCCACAACATTTTCAGGTCTTCAACTAACGGAGATAGGTATACATCAATGTCGTTCCCTGGTTGTCGTGGACCAGAAATCATCATTGATAACAAAACGTACTTCCGCTTCATGCACAACCACGGCGGCAAGTTGTAAACAAACAACAAAACAGGCCAAGAACTGTGGTTTGTGCTTTGGTTCCCATATGGGTTCATACCGTCTGTGGCTAGTGCAAGCCTAACATTTCTTGGGTCACGGGCAAAATCTGGAAACATCGTATCCATTTTCTTCCACTGTAATCCATCTGCCGGATGCCTAACTAATCCGTCAACAACCCTTCCATCAACGTGCCATCTCATAAGCTTCGCATCATCTGCATTGGCAAATAGACGCTTTAGTCGTGGAACTATAGGGAGATACCACAACACCTTCGCAGGAGACCCTTTTTTGCAGAAATCATCAGAATCAACCTCTTTCTTCTTATACCGTGACACCCCACACCTAGGACATCGATGCAGCATTTCATACTCACCACGGTATAATACACAATCATTTGGGCATGCATGTATCTTCGTATACTCCAAGCCCATAGGACACAACACCTTTTTAGCCTCATAGTTACGATTTGGCAAAGTGTTACCAACTGGGAGCATTTCTTTCAACAACTTAAGCAAGTCAGTGAAGCTTTTATCTGTCCACCCATTTATCGCTTTCAAATTAAATAATCGTAAAACTGCTGACAACCTCGTGAAATTAGAGCAATTCGGATACAATGGCTTTTTAGAATCCTCACATAGACTCGCATATACGTGAGCTCTTTTAAAACTTTCTACCCCTACATCACGGATCATATCCTCAAGTCGGTCATCCATGTCATCATCAACCTCATGAGCAAAGCTTTGGTCTTTTGTTTGAAAACTAGTACTTGGCACCTCAACATGTTCACCATGCCATATCCATCGCGTATAACTCTGAAGAAATCCATCACACAACAGATGTTCTCGAACAACTGTCAATTCTAGTCGGCGCATGTTTAAGCATTTAACACAAGGGCAAAAATACGTTCCATTCACCTCTTCAGCATTTCGTATCACGTACTCTATGAATGTTTCGACTCCACCCTCATATTCTGGACTTATACGTGAAGCAGTTATCCAACTTCGATCCATACTCACTGTTTACAATACCAGTAAATTTAACGGTGCTATGAATCTTACTTTCTTCACAAAGGTGGTGGTCCTACCCATTCAGGATGAACAATTTTCTATACTCATAGCTGCATACAACTTAGAAGTTATTTTAAATTTTGATAAAATTTCGGCAGCATTTCGCATTGGTCTCTAAGTACACAAAATGAAAGTGGTCACATAATCTTCAACCACAATCAAATATGCACCCAGAGAACAATACAAAACTTAACTAACCAAAACTTTATCAAATTTTAAAATAAGTCCTAACTTGTACATAGCAATGATGCATAAAAAAATTGTTCATCCCAAACTGTCTAAACAGACAATTCAAGATTCAACACAAATAATGAAATCAATTAATTTAATTACCATTTGTGTCGAATCTCAAACGGGAAACTATGGTTCACTCATTTACAATTTAAAAAATCACAAACTCATTTAAATGGACTAAATAAACTTATCACATCATAAACAAATAACAAATCAAAATTACCAAACAAAACTAACAATACAATAATCTATAGCTAACGACATTAATCTATATCTACCAATATTAATTGTTTAATTTTGTTACAATGTTCATGTTTAATACAATGTATATTATTTTATCTTGACAAGTAACTTTTTATTTACTTGGAAATATCATTTTTTTTGTATTTCATTTTTTTAACTAATGTAAGGAATAATAGTAATCTTTATATATTTATTTAGTGGAAATATCAACATTTTTACTTCAATATCAATTTAAATTACTAAAATTAAAACAGAAAATTTCAAATAATTAAAGACTAAGCCTAACATGCCAAACATCCATACCAACATTGCATAACTAGAAGGGAAAAAATGAGCTTAGGAAAGAACCTGTGCACGCCGTACGAGAGAAGATGGAGACCGCCTTTTGCCAATGTAGAAAGAAGAAGAAGAAGACTTGGAATGAGAAATGGAGAGACGTTCGTCGTTTGCTAATGTGGGAGACGTTCGTCGTTCGTGGGTGCAGAGAAATGGAGGGAGGATGACTTATGTGAATGAGAAAGAGAGGTAAGGAGGGGAAGATGACTTTCGTAAGAGAAATGGAGGGGAAGAGAAAAATGTGGCCACGGGTGCAGAGGAATGGGGGGGAAGATTACTTTTGTCAAGGAGAAATGGAGGGAAGACAAAGAGGTGGGAGGGAAGACAAAGAGCTGGGCACGGGTGCAGAGGAAAAGGGGAGCCTAAAAATATTTTAAAACAGGACCTATAAGGACGGTTCAATGGTAACCGTCTTCGTAAATCAACCTTTTAAGGACGGTTGTTAAACAACCATCTTCGTATATCAAATTAAAAATTTTAAAAAAATTATAATAAGCTTTAAGGACGGCTAAAAAGAACCGTCTTCGTATGTGCTAAATTTAAAATTTTAAAAAAATAATTACGAAAACCTTTAAGGACGGTTGTTGAAGAACCGTCTTCGTATGTATCAAATTAAAAATTTTAAATAAAATATTAATAAGCTTTAAGGACGGTTTAATATAACCGTCTTCGTATGTGCTAAATTTAAAATTTTAAAAAATAATTATGAAAACCTTTAAGGACGGTTGTTAAATACCCGTCTTCGTATGTATCAAATTAAAAATTTTAAATAAAATATTAATAAGCTTTAAGGACGGTTAAATATAACCGTCTTCGTATGTGCTAAATTTAAAATTTTAAAAATAATTACGAAAAACCTTTAAGGACGGTTGTTAAAGACCCGTCTTCGTATGTATCAAATTAAAAATTTTAAAAAAATTATAATAAGCTTTAAGCACGGTTAGAAACAACCGTCTACGTATGTGCTAATTTAAAAAATTTTAAAAAATAATTATGAAATCCTTTAAGGACGGTTCTCTCTGAACCGTGTTTATAAAGGGGTTTTAAACACGGTTGAATTTATAACCGTGTTCGTAGGTACGTTTAAAATTTACAAAACTGCCACCGCGTGGTTTTTAAAGACGGTTTTAGGATAACCGTGTTCATATCCCGTCCTTATATCCCTTTTTTGCACTAGTGGATGCTTTATCTAGGAGGCACTCTTTACTTACCTCTCTAGGAGCCAAAGTTATTGGGCTTGATGAAATTAGGTCTTTGTACCCAAATGATCTTGATTTTTCAAACATCTTTAACTCATCTTCCACTTCTACATCTCATAAGGGCTTCTACATTTTAGATGGCTATCTTTTTAAAGCCAATAGACTTTGTATTCCACGAAGCTCTTTAAGAGATCTACTACTTAGAGAGAGTCATGAGGGAGGACTCATGGGTCATTTTGGAAGAGATAAAACTTTGTCTATCTTACATGAACACTTTTATTGGCCCAAAATGAAAAAAGATGTTCAAAAACATTGCTCTAGGTGTATTGTTTGTAGAAAGGCTAAATCAAAACTATCACCTAGTGGTTTATATACTCCTTTGCCAACACCTAGTGCACCTTGGATTGATATATCAATGGACTTTGTGTTAGGCCTGCCTAAGACCTAAAGGGGAATGGATTCTATCTTTGTGGTTGTGGATAGGTTTAGCAAGATGGCTCACTTCATCCCTTGCCATAAGGTTGATGATGCTAGTCATATTGCTAAGATCTTCTTTAAAGAGGTTGTGTGATTACATGGTGTACCCAAAACCATTGTTTCTGATAGGGACACCAAATTCCTAAGCCACTTTTAGAAAACTCTTTGGTCAAGGCTAGGAACACAACTTCTCTTTTCCACAACTTGTCATCCTCAAACGGATGGCCAAACAGAGGTAGTAAACAGGACCCTCTCACAACTTCTTAGGGTCTTAGTACACAAAAATATAAAATCTTGGGATGAGTGTTTACCCCACATTGAGTTTGCATATAATAGGGTACAACACTCCACAACCAAGCATAGTCCATTTGAGGTTGTATATGGTTTTAACCCTCTCACACCCTTGGACCTTTTGCCCATTGAGGTTTCTGATTCTGTCCTTCATATGGATGGAGAGGCAAAGGCCCAATTTATCAAAGATTTTCATGAGAAGGTTAGACACCAAATACAAACTAAAAATGAACATTATGCTCGTTGTGTAAATAAACAAAGAAAGGAGATCACCTTTGAGGTTGGAGATTGGGTATGGTTACACCTTCGAAAGGAACGCTTTCCCAATTTGAGAAAATCCAAACTCAACCCTAGAGGTGATGGGCCTTTTCAAATTCTCAAGAAAATTAATAATAATGCTTATGTCCTAGATCTACCAGGAGATTATGGTGTGAGTGCTTCTTTTAATATAACTGATTTGTCTCCCTTTGATATAGATGATGAGGATGATGCCTTTGATTTGAGGACAAATCCTTTTGAAGAGGGGGAGCATAATGTGGACATACCCAAGGAAGACCCTCACACTACATTGGAGAAAGGACTTGAAGCATATAGAGGTCCCCTCACAAGGGCCAAGACCAAACGGGCCAAAGAGAGCATCCATAAAGCCCTTTTCTCTTTTCTCTCTTCTAGTGGGCCTAAGCCCAATAAGGAACCTATGAGGACCTATGTGTACTTTACTTGTAATATACTTTCTAAATAGTTTCTCTAGGCTTATAGGATAGCTTTGGGCCTTACAAGGTCAAATGGGCCACTTTTGGGCCTTGTACTTTCCCTTTTGGGCCATGTATAGGCCATTTGCTCATCTTTTCTCTTAATGGGCCTTGGAGTCATGATCAAGCCCACTCTTCTAGTCCTTGGCCGAAATCCTCCATGGCCTATATAAGGGCTTCCCCTTTTGTAATCAAGCACCATTAATTCATTTGCAAAATTTGAGAGCACTTAAGTGTTTCTTAGTGAGAGATTCTCCTCCTTCTCTCTAGAATTTGAGAGCTCTCTCAAGCTCTTATCCAAGGGGTTTCTCCCTCCCTTGGTGGTGAGTGGAGTTATCTTCCTCCACCTTAGGAAGTGGCCTCCAACCTTCCCCTCTCTTATTTTCCAAGTCTTCCTCCATTATCCACCTTCTCTCCTTCCATTTCCCCTCTCTTTTCCCTTGTTTTGGCGTCACATTTCCCCTAGTCTTTTCTTTGGTTTTTTGGTTTTCATTGTCTTGGAGAAGAGTCATCAAGCTCCCTTTGAAGGAAGATAGAAGAAAGAGCCCTAGATCCATCTCTCTTCAAGAAAGTGGATGAAGAGCCTACATCAGATTCCCATGGCCATTTCACTCGGACTTACAGGGACTCCTCACTCGAAATTATTTAATCGGTCTCCACTCAGGAAAATCCTAACAGTTATCACTCTGAAGGTATCCAGATCAATCCGCACTCAGTAATACACTGTTTTATTCACTCGGGATTACCTAAATTTCTCTTCACTCAGAATAGGTCACCAACTCACTCCTCACATCAACACTTAGCTCCTTTTCCATACATAGTCATACCAACCTCACACACTCAGTAAGTACACATACATATATCACTCGGATCCTCGCGGGCAGTATAGAATAAAACATAATATGATAGGTTTAAATAATTACAATCACGAAATCATGTCTTCCATCTGAGAGGGTTCAGGTTCTAGTATAAAGAGACTAAACTAAAGTACGAGCCGGCCAAGGCTTAACCAAAACATATACACATTATATACATATACACAAGTTTCCCATAGTACTCCAACACTTCAATCGGCAATCGCTCCTCTTCCACTCGTCATCCTGAGAGACATCCACTGTAAAATTGCCACAGTAGGGGGGTGAGTATCTTAGATATTAAATGATAGATACTGACTCGGATTATCCTTAATCATGCAACAACATGGAGGCACACGGTTATCATTAATATACACAATACCGATTAAGTCAGGGCATACATATTCCACACTTTCCAATCAGAATTCATCAATTATCACTCGGTTATATGCACATAACAGTTTAATATCATTAACATATATTCATATAACAAATTTCAATCAGCATCAATAGCATATGCACATAGAATAATTCACTCGGTTTCGCATACGTGTGTGATCGGTTTTTGACGTTGCAACGTAGGCTCCCAGCCTTTTTCATAGCTCTCAGCTATCAATTCAGCTCCCAGCTGCTTGGCCATTTTACGGGTACCCAACCGTTTGCCCACAGGTGACACCAACGCTCTTAGCGCCAACAGAGGTGTTCACGGGCAGCCCGAGTCCCACTCAAAGGCCACCTTGAGTCCCACTCAAGGATTTCACAGCATCCCACGCTTTAATAACCGATGGTAGTGTCCCACACTACATGCTCTCAGCATAAACACATCCCATGCGCCACACGCGGATTCATCACATAGTACAGGGTTCAACATATACAACCAGTCACTCAGCATTACATGCATCATCAATAAAGTCATTAGGCAACACATGCATTTCAACATAAATTCCAGACAAGAATCAGCCTAGCAACCTCCAGTACATGCATTCAGCATTTACATTTATAACAACAAGTATCTGTTTAATCAGCACTCATGCCAACAAAACTTAATGGGGTATGCTCCTGTCTCATGCAATCGGTAAAATACATTATCCAGACTCAATCAGCACATGTAATCGGTAAGATACATTATCCAGATTCACTAAGTCACATCTTATCACATACAGCCAGCATTTTGAACTCATAATAACTTTGCATGTCATATACGCATACAGTAATCACCAACAGCACTCCAGCACATACCTGTCACACTATTACTCAACCTTTTCTAAGCTACCAACATGCATTCAGGGATGGGGCTAACATGCAACACTCAACTCTTACTCATCATGCAACCAGGTATCACACACACTCCACATGCAAGCATAACACACAACCAGAATACAACACAGCAATCATCAACACCCAGAACCCATCCATAACCCATGCATTTAAGATATAAGATACCCCCTACCAACTACAAGACTCCGAGAGGCTCTTGCGCTTGAATGTTGGTCCACTGCCTTGCTGCTCCTTTTGGTTCTTCCACTGGTTCAGCCTCCTCTTGAACGCTGTTGTCCTCTACGTTTGGCTCGGGAATAGGGGCGATTCTTCTCCTGCTTCGACGACTCGCCCTTCACTAGTAGGAGGGAGCTCCGACACTTCTGTAGTGCTGTCGTCGCAGCTCCCAGGAGCAAGAAGTGGAGACAGAGAACAGGGAAGGAGAAGGAAGAACGAAGAAGAAAAGAGAAGAAGAAGAAGAGAGAAGTTGCGGAAGGGAAGCCTGAGGAAATGAATGGCAAGGTGACCCAATGACCAATTATATATACATGCACAAAGGAAGGGAAGTGGGGTGGGAAAGCGTGAAGCAGCAGTCTGCTCACGTCACCCAGTCACAATTAGCCCATGGTTAATTATTAATTACACTCCACCAGCCATTATTTCCCTTAAATCAAATTAATTAAGTTAACCATAATTAATAAATAATTTTCCTACTTGCGATTATTATTTCAATGGCTAAATTTTTTTACTCGGTAATTAATTTTTAATCAGGATGTTACAGTTCTCCCCCTCTCAAAAGAATTTCATCCCGAAATTTAACCGGTAACTCACCCTGATTAAACAACTCGGGGTATTATTGCCTCATAGCATCCTCACGTTCCCAGGTATGAGAGGTATACCCGTCCTGCTGCCACTCTACTTTAACCAGTTGCACATCCTTGCTCCTCAAACGCTTTACCGATCGGTCCATGATTCTAGTCGGTATAGTCACAGTGGTCAGGTCCTCCTTAATCTCTACTTCATCATCCGACATTGTGTGAGTGGAATCGTGTAGGTACTTCCTTAGTTGAGACACATGAAACACGTTATGCAATCGGGATAAATAAGTCGGTAATGCTATTCGGTATGCCATGGAGCCGACTCGTTCCAACACTTCGTAAGGGCCAATGTATCGGGGGCTCAACTTCCCACCTCTCAAGGCTCGTTTGACTCCTTTACTCGGTGAAGTCTTCAGAAACACTCTGTCTCCGACTGAAAACTCTAATGGTTTAGTTCGTTTATCATGGTAGCTCTTTTGCCTATCCTGAGACGCCTTCATCTTTTCCCTTATCACTCGGATCTGTTCTGAGGTTTGCTTTACAATTTCTGGTCCCAATAGCAGACTCTCACCTGTTTCCGACCAACAAAGTGGGGTTCGGCATCTTCGACCATATAGTGCTTCGTAGGGTGCCATACCGATACTGTTGTGGTGGCTACTGTTTTATGTAAACCCGATCAGGGGAAGGTACTGCTCCTAATCTCCACCGTGCTCCAACACACACGCCCTTAACAAGTCCTCTAAGCTTTGGATCATTCGTTTGGATTGTCCATCCGATTGGGGGTGGTGGGCAGAACTCAGCCAAAGTTTCGTACCTAATTCCTGGTGCAGGCTGGTCCAAAACTGGGACGTGAATCTAGGGTCCCTTTCCGATACGATAGAAGTCGGTACACCATGCAGTCGGACAATTTCACGAGTGTAAATCTGAGCTAGCTTATGCAATGGGTATCTCTTATTCACAGGTAAGAAGTGTGCACTTTTCGTTAGTCGGTCAACAATGACCCAAATCGCATCATGGCCTGCTCGGTTTCTTGGCAATCCCATGACAAAGTCCATGGCAATCGAGTCCCATTTCCATACGGGAATCTCCAGGGGTTGCAATGCACCATACGACCTTTGGTGCTCGACTTTCGATTTTTGACAGGTAATACACCGAGCCACATATTTTGCCACGTTCCTCTTTAATCCGGGCCACCAGAATTATGTCCGTAGATCGTGGTACATCTTCGTGGTACCTGGGTGGATACTTAGCAGGCTCTTGTGGGCTTCATCAAGCACCATTCCTCTTAATTCTCCTCCACTCGGTACATATATTCAGTTTTTCACCTGGAAGATTCCATCCGATCCTTCGGTCAAAGACAAGTCCTTACCCTTGGCCTGGGTCTCCTTCATCTCAGCCAAGTAGGAATCTGACTACTGTTGCTCGTACACGGATTTCAGGAATTCATTGGCAATCCTCAGCGTACCGATTGTCATTTTCCAAGATAAAGGCACGTCAACATGCAAGTTCATGTCTCGGAATTGTTCCAATAATTCCGCTTCCTTCACCATCATCACTGCTATATGGAGGGATTTCTGACTTAATGTGTCGGCAACAACGTTTGCCTTACCCGGATGGTATTTCAGCTCGAAGTCATAATCCTTTAAAAATTCCATCCACCTCTTCTGCCTCATGTTCAGCTCTTTCTGATCGAATAGGTATTTAAGGCCATTGTGGTCGCTGTACACTTCAAATTTAGAACCGTACAAGTAATGCCTCCATATCTTCAATGCGAAAACCATAGCTGCCAGTTCTAAGTCGTGGGTCGGGTAATGTTGTTCATAAGGTCTCAATTGCCGAGAGGCATAAGCTATCACTCGGTCTTTTTGCATCAGCACGTATCCCAATCCGAGTCTGGACGCATCACAATAAACCACGAAGCTCTCTTGAGAGTTAGGCAATGCCAACACTGGAGCGGTCGTCAACCTGTCTTTTAGCTCTCGGAAACTGCCCTCGTACTCGGAACTCCACATGAAAGGAACGTCTTTCCGAGTCAATTTAGTCAGTGGCGAAGCAAGTTTAGAAAAACCTTCAATGAACCTCCTATAATAGCCAGCCAGGCCCATAAAGCTCCTTATCTCCGAGACCGACTCGGGTCTCTCCCATGCCACTATAGCTGCCACCTTTGAAGGATCCACCGAGACACCTTCCTTGGAAATCACATGTCCGAGAAAGTGGATCTTGTCCATCCAGAAATCGCACTTTGAAAACTTTGCAAACAGCTGCTTCTCCTTCAAGACCTGAAGTACCGCTCGGAGATGCTCCTCATGCTCTTCAGGGGTCTTAGAATAGACTAAGATATTATCAATAAAAACAACTATGAATCAGTCTAGATATAGGTTGAATATGTTGTTCATGTAATTCATGAATATAGCAAGGGAGTTTGTCACACCGAATGGCATCACTACATACTCGTAGTGGCCATACCGAGTCCTAAAGGCAGTCTTGGGAATATCCGAGTCCTTCACCTGGATTTGGTGGTATCCCGATCGTAAGTCGATCTTCGAGAAGATAGAAGCACCACGCAGTTGGTCAATCAGATCGTCGATTCTGGGCAATAGGTATCGGTTCTTAATTGTGAGTTTGTTTAGCTATCGGTAATCTATGCATAGCCTCATGCTGCCATCCTTCTTTTTAACGAGTAGTACGGGTGCGCCCCATGGTGATACACTCGGACGAATGAACTGTTTACCGAGTAACTCATCCACTTGCTTCTTCAGCTCGGCCAATTCTGTTAGGGATATTCTATAAGGTGCACTGGAGACTGGCTCGGCTCCAGGAATCAAGTCTATAGAGAATTCGACTTCCCTACTTGGAGGGATACCCGGCACATCCTCCGGAAACACCTCGGGAAATTCACAGACAGTCGGAATATCGTTCACTCAGGTTCTACTCTCGCCCTCAGTTAAACAAAGCATCATAAATAGCTGAGCTATACCTGGTACCGCGTAGCCCTCATTGTTCTGCCTCGGAAAAATTATCTTTCAGTTTCTACAGTCCACCAACACTTTGTTGGCTGAAAGCCAGTCTATACCGAGTACAATGTCAAGGTCCTTCAGAGGCACGCACACCAGGTCGAAGGTAAAACTCTGATCGTCCAACACAAATGTCACGTCTTTACACATGAATGATGTCAACACCCTGGGGCCGGTCGGGTTGGCCACTTCTAAAATCTGATCCATTTCTACAGTCGGTAGTCTCAAACGCCTCACACAATCGTCAGCTATGAAGGAGTGGGTAGCTCTAGAATCAAAAACTACATTAAGTGTATATCTACCGAGTGAGCACTTACATTGCACTAAGTCATTCGCTTGTGTAGCCTCCTCAGCACTGATGGCGTAGACTCTCCCAGCAGCTGGTGGGTCGGTGTTTCTCCTTCGGTCGTTTGGAGCAAACATCATATTTCCTCTAGCTCCACTACCTCTGTTCCCTGTTCCTTGGCCACCATTCCCACGGTTTCTTCCTTGGAAGTCTCCCTGGCGTACATTGGCATTTGCTTGACGTAGTTGGGGGCAGTCGGGATGAATGTGCCCCTTCTCATTACAATGGTAACACACCATCCCACTGTCACTACTGCAATTCTGAGCATAATGATCTCCTCCACACTTAAAACATTTTCCGTCTCCCATAACTGGCCATCTTCCTTGCTGATTCTGACCCCCAAAACTGGAAAAGGGTCTGCTTCTACCAGTTTGGCTCGGCCTCTTGAAGCGAGATTACTGGGGCTTCAAGGATTGATCCACTTTGCTACTCTGGCCCGAGTGGGCCTTATCATCTTCCTCAAAGATCCTGCACTTATTCACCAACACAGGGAAGCTCCTAATTTCTTGGTGCCTGAATGCTCTCTTGATATCCGACCTCAATCCACTCTCAAACTTGATGCATTTGGAACTCTCAGTTCCAGGTTGTTGAAAAGGCGGATAAAACAAACATAATTCTTCATACTTCGTAGCATATTCTTCTACGGTCATGGAGCCTTGCTTCAGCTCCATAAATTCCAGTTCTTTCCGACTCCTTATGGTGTCGGGGAAGTATTTCTCCAGGAAGCACGTTCTGAAATTCTCCCATACCAGCTGGATGCCTACGTCAGTCAGTCAGTTTTTTGGCGATCTTCCACCAATTTTCCGCTTCGTCACGCAGCATGTATACTGCGTACTTAACTTTCTGAGTCTCAGTACAGTGAAGGCCCCCAAACACCCTCTCTAAGTCTTGGATCCATTTGTATGTTGTCTCGGGATTAAATCCCCCTTGGAACTCACACGGCTTCCTCTTCAGGAAGTGATCCAGAACTTGGCCATCTTCAGCTCGAGGCTGGCCTTGCCTCTCAAACACATCAGTAAAGCGTTGGAATGCCGCAGCTATGGCTTCCAGGCTTTGACGATTCACCATGACTTATCCTGAAATCAACACCCCCTCGAGGATAAGTTTACAAGGTTATTTACAACTCCTCGGACTTCAGTCCAACATTTACTAACTCAACACATTATACCATTTCCACATGCAATCAATCGGACCAGGAGGGAAACAACCTCCTATCCACAAATCAATATAACAATATCAACCAGGTTCAATCAGAACATCACAATAATGATGACCACTCGGTCACAATGCATACAACCGCTTACACTCGGTAAGCATACCTTGGCCTTGGACCTTTCGGTCTGCTCTGATACCAAAATGAAACATCCTAAGTTCAAGTTAAGCATAAACCAGGAGAAGGAAAATTTTTCCAAAAATCAAGGGAATTCAAGGGCAAGGAATCAGTGGAGGATTAAGGAAGCAGGCAGGTCAAGAAGAAACCATTTAACTACTCGTAACAGCAGAAGAAATAGGACGTGAATGAACCCAACAGCACCCATTCACTCGGGCGAGATTCAAGGTCGCTTGAGCGGAACGCCGCAGCACGCTTGGGCGAGCACGCAAGGCTTGGGCGAAGCTCAACATGGAACCTCCTCATTGCTCCTTCTCGCTGGGGCGAACACGCAGTCGCTGTGGCGAGTAACTCCCATCGCTGAAGCGAACATTAAGTCGCTGAGGCGAGTAACTCCACTTCCTTAACTTCATTCACTCGGGTTACAGCTGTGGACCACTCGGGAAGCAATTCCCATGGACATTTCACTCGGACTTACAGGGACTCCTCACTCAAAATTATTTAATCGCTCTCCACTCGGGAAAATCCTAACAGTTATCACTCTGAAGGTATCCAGATCAATCCGCACTCGGTAATACACTATTTTATTCACTCGGGATTACCTAAATTTCTCTTCACTCAGAATAGGTCACCAACTCACTCCTCACATCAACACTTAGCTCCTTTTCCATACATAGTCATACCAACCTCACACACTCAGTAAGTACACATACATATATCACTCAGATCCTCGCGGGCAGTATAGAATAACACAAAATATGATAGGTTTAAATAATTACAATCACGAAATCATGTCTTCCATCCGAGAGGGTTCAGGTTCTAGTATAAAGAGACTAAACTAAAGTACGAGCCGGCCAAGGCTTAACCAAAACATATACACAGTATATACATATACACAAGTTTCCCATAGTACACCAACACTTCAATCGGTAATCAGCTCCTTTTCCACTCGTCATCCCGAGAGACATCCACTATAAAATTGCCACAGTAGGGGGTGAGTATCTTAGATATTAAATGATAGATATTGATTCGGATTATCCTTAATCATGCAATAACATGGAGGCACACGGTTATCATTAATATACATAATACCAATTAAGTTAGGGCATACATATTCCACACTTTCCAATCAGAATTCATCAATTATCACTCAGTTATATGCACATAACAGTTTAATATCATTAACATATATTCATATAACAGATTTCAATCAGCATCAATAGCATATGCACACAGAATAATTCACTCGGTTCTGTATATGTGTGTGATCGATTTTTGACGTTGCAACATAGGCTCCCAGCCTTTTTCATAGCTCTCAGCTATCAATTCAGCTCCCAGCTGCTTGGTCGTTTTACGGGTACCCAACCGTTTGCCCACAGGTGACACCAACGCTCTCAGTGCCAACAGAGGTGTTCACAGGAAGCCCGAGTCCCACTCAAAGGCCACCTTGAGTCCCACTCAAGGATTTCACAACGTCCCACGCTTTAATAACTGATGGTAGTGTCCCACACTACATGCTCTCAGCATAAACGCATCCCATGTGCCACACGCGGATTCATCACACAGTACAGGGTTCAACACATACAACCAGTCACTCAGCATTACATGCATCATCAATAAAGTCATCAGGCAACACATGCATTTCAACATAAATTCCAGACAAGAATCAGCCTAGCAACCTCCAGTACATGCATTCGGCATTTACATGTATAACAAGTATTTGTTCAATCAGCACTCATGCCAACAAAACTTAATGGGGTATGCTCCTGTCTCATGCAATCGGTAAAATACATTATCCAGACTCAATCAGCACATGTAATCGGTAAGATACATTATCCAGATTCACTAAGTCACATCTTATCACATGCAGCCAGCATTTTGAAATCATAATAACTTTGCATGTCATATACGCACACGGTAATCACCAACAGCACTCCAGAACATACCTGTCACACCATCACTCAACCTTTTCTAAGCTACCAATATGCATATCACATGCAGCCAGCATTTTGAACTCATAATAACTTTGCATGTCATATACACACACGGTAATCACCAACAGCACTCCAGAACATACCTGTCACACCATCACTCAACCTTTTCTAAGCTACCAATATGCATTCAGGGACAGGGCTAACATGCAACACTCAACTCTCACTCATCATGCAACCGGGTATCACACACACTTCACATGCAAGCATAACACACAACCAGAATACAACAGACCAATCATCAACACCCGGAACCCGTCCATAACCCATACATTTAAGATATAAGATACCCCCTACCAACTACAAGACTCCGAGAGGCTCCTGCGCTTGAATGTTGGTCCACTGCCTTGCTGCTCTGTTCGGCTCTTCCACTGGTTCAGCCTCCTCTTGAACGTTGTTGTCCTCTGCGTTCGGCTCGGGAACAAGGGCGGTTCTTCTCCTGCTTCGACGACTCGCCCTTCACTGGCAGGAGGGAGCTCCGACACTTCTGCAGTGCTGTCGTCGTAGCTCCCAGGAGCAAGAAGTGGAGACAGAGAACAGGGAAGGAGAAGGAAGAACGAAGAAGAAAAGAGAAGAAGAAGAAGAGAGAGAAGTTACGGAAGGGAAGCCTGAGGAAATGAATGGCAAGGTGGCCCAATGACCAATTATATATACATGCACGAAGGAAGGGAAGTGGGGTGGGAAAGCGTGAAGCAGCAGTCTGCTCACGTCACCCAGTCACAATCAGCCCATGGTTAATTATTAATTACACTCCACCAGCCATTATTTCCCTTAAATCAAATTAATTAAGTTAACCATAATTAATAAATAATTTTCCTACTTGCGATTATTATTTCAATGGCTAAATTTTTTTACTCGGCTGGTAATGCTAAGCGAATAGATACCGAGTGGAAAATGGTAGTGGGAGCCCATTCCGAGTGAAACGTAGGAGGCTGAACCATTTCCAAGTGAGTTTATGGGTATGACTCCTCTTCCGAGTGAGACTGACTGAGATGACTCGAATTTGGTTTGAAATTACTGAGTGAGACTAGCTAAGAGTAGACACGGTTTTAGGATGACTTAACCGAGTGGGAATCTGAGAGACTTTGAATCAGTTTGAATCAGACCGGATTAAGTCCCTCCAAGGAAAGGAAACAATAGAAATTGCTGAGTTCTCCTCAGCTGGACTCGGAAGTAGAATTCCAGTCGGATTAGAGGACTGACCGAGTGGAATTTCACTCGGTATTCAGTGTCAGAATTGACATGTTGACTCCAATTTTGTCTTTTAGTGCCTATTTTAATTTATCTAATCCAATCATGTGCCCTATAGCTTGTAGGCGGCCAGAAATGGGCACTAAGATAGCCTACCTCCTTATTTAAATCTCCATTATCTCCACTAACAGCCCACCAACAGCCCACTCACAAAAAGCTGTCCCCCACTTGTCCTTTTTCATTATAAAATCGACAGCAGAACTCATTCCAAGTCTGAAATTTTCAGACCCAAGAGAACTTAGCAAAAACGCTCTCTATTTCTTCTTCTACGTACAAACTTCTTCTCTCAATTTCTTTTCCTCCTCACTGTGACCTGAAGCAAGGGCAGTGAAGGGAACATCTCCTTCTCATCAAAGAACTCCATTAAGGTAAGGGGGGTATATTCTTGGGTACTCTATGGGAAAACCGAGTGAAGGAAAGGGTTAAGGAACCTTGTTCCTCACCTTTCCAGGGCAGTTCAGAATTTGTTTGAATAAATGTTTTAATGTTTTATTATTGTTTTATGCATTTTATTTGAATATATATATAATTAAATTGATTGTAATGATTATTATTATGCATGATAATTTAATAAAAAGATATGCTTGTTGTTGGACTGTGAAAATATTAAGGATCCTGGGTGTTCATGTGAATTCCAGTGAGGAATTATAAAACAGAAGTCGGATTCAGTGAGTAATAAGCTCGGATTTTGTGAAAACCGACCAGATCATCTAAAAATACATAATCTCACTCAGATGTTTTATAGTAAATCGACTAGATCATTCAAACAGAACCTTTTACTCGGAATTCATAGTTATTTTCACTCAGAAAACTTTTTTCAGTGATTTCACTTGGAATATATATATTTTTCACTCAGAAAACTCCTCAGCCGGATTCCACTCGGAATCAGGATTATTTCACTCGGCAAACTTACATTAATTCAACCCGTTTTATATTAATCCGACCGGTTTTACATCAATAATATTTCAAACAGATTTTGAAATAAATATCTGATTTATAATAACCGACCGGATCTTTTAAAACATAAAAATACATAATTTAACTCGGTAAACTATCCACCCTGACATAATTTCACTCAGTATTCTCATAAACCGACCAAACCTTCCACTAAAATACAATCAGAACTACTGAACAACTTCACATATCATGATCGGGCCTTTCATCACTCGGATAATTAGTTTGTGGGAATTATTCACTCAGAAAAACATTAAATCGGAATTAGAGTTCCTTAGTCAGAAACCCATTCCTGGAAAGACCTACTCGGAATGTTTCATTCGGAGATATCACCGAGACACTTTCCTCGGTAAAACCATTCACTAGATATACTTCACTCGGAAGTCTACTTAACCAGAAACATCAATCCGAGAGGTACTTCCACAACTCTCGGAAATAACTCATTCGGAATCATTTCACTCGGAGATGTTTCTGTTTCACTCGGATTTACTTTACTCAAATGTGTCCTATTCAGACAGAACGACCTTTCACTCGAAAAACATCTTTCAAGTTGGATTTCACTCAGATTCTTATTCATTCTTCTTAGAAACTCCTCTCAGCTTGATTTTACTCGGAATCCTATTTATTGCACTCGGATTCATATTTATTGCACTCGGTATCAAACTCTTTTACTCAGAAAATTCATTTTCACTCGGAAACACATTTATTTTTACTTGTATAATTCATTTTCACTCGGTATTTAGCTTATTCCACTCAGAAAACTTGGTTATTGACATTTTCACTCGGATTTTCATTTACCAAACTCTTCTTTACTCCTTTTTGAAATATTGGAAGGTTACAATTATCATTATTGTTCTTATTCCTATTATTATTATTATTATTATTATTATTGTTATTATTATTATAGTTCTTATTATTATTGTTATTCTTACTATTACTAACTAGTATTATTATTAATATTGACATTAATATTGTTTTAATTATGAATAATTAAATAAGGAATATATTATTTTAGCCTTTACAAAGTATAAATTTCAACTAGGAAATAACCGATATATTTTCTCTAATACGACAATAAAACGACTTGCAACGTCTAAACAATTGATGAGATTCAAGAGCTTATGAACAAGTATATGAGACTGGAAACATATAGATACCCAAGGATCAAATGATAAAAAAATAATGCATTTCGCATCATGAAAATATTTTTGAAGGAGAAAAAAAAAACTAGAGCATACACCTGGTACGCTGGAGGACATTCACGTTCGATCTCTGAGGGGAATCTTGGGAGTACGACTGGAATGGCAACCCAATGGCATCAGAGTCGCGCCTGATAGTCGGGTGAGACAATGCAATTCTGGTATACTTCGACTAAATGACGGGATGTATCTATGATCGTGTAGAGCCAAGTCCCAAGATAAAATAATATATATATTGATGAGAACCTGTGAGTTTATTCGTACCCTATGATAATGAGTGGGGGACTTGGTGAGCTCCAATCGCTCTAGAATAGAAACGTTGTGCCCAAGAGACAACTTGAGCAGGATGAATTCCAAAGAATGAAAGAATGATGATGGTGGATTGATTTATTGGGCCCACATAAATCATGAGAATTAATTAAGATAAATCATAATAAACCCTACTCATGCATTTCCATGACAATGTTTGATTGTTATAGTTATAAATATGATAATTGCATGATTTATGTGATATTATCTGTTGATTGGATTATGTCCACACCGGATAACCTTCAGGGTCTTGGGTTATACTCACCCTTACTGTTGATATTTCAGAGGAATTAGGAAATCAAGAACCCGAGTATGAAGAACAGCAATATGCTGAACCAAATGAGAGCGCTCCTTAAATAGAATATAAGTAGTTGAATATTTATGGATGACTGTATAATATTTAAGGGTGCCTGCGTGCCCTATTCTGTTAAGAGTACAATTACTTACAGTTTGTGAATGACTATGTGAATTACATACTATTTGCTTCCACTGATCTGCCATCTCTTTATTTTAAAAAAAAATATTCACTTTTTCAAAAAAAAAATTGTGACCTCTCAGTTAAATAGGATGAACTTACAGAAGGGTTTGTCTTATCTAACCGAGGGTGTTACAAAGGTGGTATCAGAGCATAGTCGATTCATTAAACTTGGGAAGTGGACCATTAGGTTTCCACGTACTCTGATAGAAATATTGAACAGTCCATAACACTCCTAAGACTAAATTTCCTATGTGGAATACTCCACATAACATATACCCTGAATCTTTTGTTGATATTCTTTCAGCAAATTTCTAATGGCTCGCCGAAATAACGGTCATGTAATGGAGGATCTTCTTACCAGAATTGTGGAGGTAATAGAACGACAAGAGTTACCTCATGCTTCTGCTAGGTAAAGCCAAGGACTAGCTGACTTTCAGAGGAACAATCCTACACAATTCAAGGGAGGCTTTGATCCAGAAGGAGCACAACTATGGATTGAGCACCTTGAAAAGATTTTTGCTGCTATGCGATGTTCTGACGAGGACAGGGTAACTTTTGCCGTCTTCATGCTGGTTGCGGAAACAGAACACTGGTGGACTCATGCTAGAATCAGATTAACAGCTGATGGACACGTCCTCACTTGGGGACGATTCAGGACAGAATTTCTCACCAAATACTTCCCTGAAGACATAAGGAGGCAGAAGGAGCAGGAATTCTTTAATCTGAAACAAGGCAATATGACAGTTGGGGAATATGCTGCTAAGTTTGATGAATTGGCCAAATGTTGTCCTTACTACACCCATATGGGAGAAGCGTCAAGATGCGTAAAATTTGAAGCAGGGTTGCGACAGGAAATTCGCCAAGCTATATGTTGTCAACAGATCACGCAATTCTCTAATTTAGTTGACCGATGCCGCATCTTTGAAAATACCTCTAATCTTCGACGACCTGGAACGTCTAATCATAGTCCAGAATGACGTATGCCAGATCGATAACAAAGAAGGGATTTTCGAATAGATCGACCATATTTCTGACCTTCCAACTCAGCCAATCGAATTCCTCCTAGGGATCAAGGGAACAGCCGGAGCTTGAGATGCTATATCTGTGGAGGACCACATATAACAGTAAATTATAGAACCAACACAATTTGTGGACCGACTGGACATCGTGATGCTGAATGTTGGTACAAGGATACGAATAACCAGCGACAGATGACTCAAAGGTAGGCAGTTGATAGATGTCCAATTTACCTATATTTTGCATGGTCAATGAAGCATAAATTGGATATAATGTGCAATGTTTGTCAATTTTGTAAGCTATATAGAATATAAATTGTAATATGAACATTGTACAAGTTGGCTGGTTAATTTCGTTACAATCTCAGGAAAATTGAAGAAGAAAGCAAGAAAAATCTTTTCAAAGAAGAAAGAAGAAGAGAAAAGAGAAGAAGAAAATTCACCAAGTGTTGAGCAAACAAGTGATATTCGCTCAAGCGGAGGCTATCTCGCTTGAGCGAATCATGGTCGCTGAGGAAAAATTGAAGAGCTCGCTTGGGCGAGCAATGAATTTAACAAATAACAGTATCAGGTCAAGACTCGCTTGAGCGAGGAGTGATTCACCCAGGCGAAATCAAGCCAGTAGCGAATGATGAAGTATTCGCCCGAGCAAAACATAGTCTGCTTGAGCGGGTTTGGTACAGAACGGAATAACATTAGCCTCGCTCAAGCGTTTGGGATAAAAACACCAGGCGAAATTCTTCCAGAATGCAACAATGTAAAGGTCGCTTGAGCGACATTATTGCGCTCAAGCGAAAATTGTCCAGAGCCTAAATTTAAAGGGTTCGCTAAAGTGGATGAAGAAACAGCTCAAGCGAAAAAGAATAAAAGTATCAGATATGAAGATTCGCTTAAGCAAATCTGAATCGCTTGAGTGAATCAAGCCCATAATGAAGCAGGACGTGGATTTCCTTCGTGCTGAAGAATGCTCCTCGCCTGAGCGAAATATAAACTCGCTTGAGCGAGTATTCTTTTATATAAGCTTACTGCATGGAATACAGGGGCGGCTGGGCTGGCTAGGCTGGATAGTTAGAAAAACTCTCTGTACTCTTTCTTTTCTTCATCTTTTCTAAGTTGTAATGACCACCATGAGTGGCTAAACCTCTCCTTGGGATTGGATGTAGCCTTTCTTAATTGAAGATCATAAATGATATATTCATGAATCGGGTAAATTTGTTCTATGATTCTTGGTATTTCGTTTTATATTCACTGCCTAAATCTACTTGATCACTAGTTTCTTGATTTAAGTTTACGTTTGTTGTTGGAAAATAACTTTCGAAAACAGATCTAAATGAAATGCTCAATGTGAGTAAATAACCAGGGATGGTATTTAACGCATTGAACGTCCAAACAATCGGTCGTAATGCTGGAATGGATTTGAAATGATCAAGGGATTGACGTTATCAAATCTGTTCTTATGAATTTCGTAGTCAAGGAATTAATACGAATGACATTGATTATGACGTAAAGTATTATAGTTCAAACCCCGTTTTCATGAATATACGTTGTGCATCGGAAGGTAAGATCGGTGAATCCGAATCCCAGTTTTTACAATTTGACAAACTCCTTTTATTTCATTGCATACTCGTTCATATATTGCAGTTTATATTTTGAACTCAAAAACCATGAAAACAATCGTTTTAATCCGCCGTAATATTTTAAGTTTCAATTGCTGATGATCCTTAGTGGGAACGATATCTTTTATAACTACAACTACCGTGTTTAAAACTTGGCACGTTTCTTTGAGTGTATTATACAAACTTGATTCTCTTAAAATACACCAGCAGCAGTACGACCAACAGGTCAAGGAAGTGGAGGATCTGCTACAAACACCTCTACGAACAATGACCCAAGGATGCAAAATGTTCACCGCAGCAACAACTTCAATCAGAACAATAATCTTAGAAGGCCTGGGAATAACTCGACTGGAAGACAGGGAGGAAATGCCAAAGTTTTTACTATGAATGGTGCGGAGATATCACAAGGGAACGACGTTGTGCAAGGTACATGTTTTATAGGAAGCACTCTATTGAATGTATTATATGATTCTGGAGCCACTCACTCTTTCATATCTGAGAATTGTGTAAAACATTTAAAGCTTCCTACAACCTCTCTGCCCAATAAGATGATTGTCACAACTGCTGCCAATAAGCCTATTTGCCCTTCCTTCATGTGTTTGGAATGTCCTCTCAACATCAAAGGGAAAATTTATCAAGTAGATCTGATATGTTTACCTTTGATTGATCTAGATATTGTTCTAGGGATGAATTGGCTTGCTGCCAACCATATTCTTATTGACTGTCATAATAGATCCATCTCTCTCAGGTCTACTACATCTCTTTGTGATCAAGACATTGATTCTTGTTCTGTTAGCTCAGAAAAGGTAATTCCAGCAAAGGAAGTCCAACTATACTTGATTATTACTGATACTGAAAGCAGGGACACTTCTCAAATTGATCAGATTCCTGTTGTTCAAGAATTTCCGGAAGTATTCCCTGAGGATATACGAGAGCTACCTCCAGAGCGAGAAGTTGAATTCAGTATTGACATTATACCGGGTGTGGGACCAATCTCTATTGCTCCTTACCGAATGTCACCCAAGGAACTTTGTGAGCTCAAAAAGTAAATTGAAGAACTCTTAGAGAAAGGAATGATTAGACCAAGCGTCTCACCTTGGGGAGCACCAGTTCTTCTAGTCAAGAAGAAGGATGGCAGTATGCGATTATGTGTTGACTATCATCAATTGAATAAAGCTACGATCAAAAACCAATACCCTCTTCCAAGGATTGATGATTTGATGGACCAACTATGAGGAGCCACTGTCTTCTCAAAGATTGATCTACGATCAGGCTACCATCAAATAAGGGTGAAGGAAGATGATGTACCCAAAATAGCGTTTAGGACACGATATGGGCACTATGAGTATCTGGTCATGCCCTTTACAGTTACCAATGCACCTGCAGTCTTTATGGGATACATGAATCGGATCTTCCATGAGTACTTGGACAAATTCATGGTGGTATTTTTTGACGACATTCTTGTCTACTCCAAGAGCCATAAAGAACATGAAGAGCATCTCCGAATTGTTCTAAATACGCTACGAGCAAGACAATTATACGCTAAGTTGTCAAAGTGTGAATTCTGGCTGACTGAAGTAAAATTTTTGGGACATGTCATCTCTAAAGAAGGAATTACCGTGGATCCTACAAAAGTTGAAACTGTACTAAAGTGGGAAAAACCCAAGAATATGACAGAAATTCGCAGTTTCCTTGGACTTGCTGGATATTATCGTCGATTCATCGAGAATTTCTCTCGAATTGTAGCACCTTGAACTAGGCTGACCCGTAAAGATCAACCATTTGAATGGACCGATAAATGTGAAAGTAGTTTTACAGAGTTACGCCAACGACTCACTAGTGCACCTGTCTTGATTTTGCCAGATCCTGCGAAGCCATATGAAGTATATTGTGATGCATCAAGACCAGGACTGGGATGTGTTCTAATGCAAGAAAGAAAGGTTGTTGCTTATTCCTCATGACAGCTAAGACCACATGAAGTTAATTATCCTACACATGATTTAGAATTAGCTGCAGTTGTGTTTGCCTTGAAAATATGGAGGCACTATCTATATGGCACATATTTTGAAGTCTTCAGTGACCATAAGAGCTTGAAGTACCTGTTCGACCAGAAAGAGTTGAATATGCGACAACGTAGGTGGATGAAATTCATCAAAGATTATGATTTCGAGCTCCGATATCATCCTGGGAAGGCAAATGTTGTAGCTGATGCACTCAGCAGAAAGGCTTTACGCCTATCATATATGATGACAAAGGAGTTGGAATTGATTGAACAGTTTCGCGATCTGAATCTGGCAGTAACACCTAAAAGGGGAAGCCTTATGGTTGGAATGTTAAGAATTTCCAATGATTTCCTGGAACAAGTTAAAGAAGCTCAAGCTAATGACCAGGAAATACAAAGTCTAGCAGAAAAGACAAAAGAAGAAGGCTCAGAATTTAGCAAAGATGAACATGGGGTGATCAGGTATCAACAGAGACTCTGTATTCTAGTCAACACAGATCTTAAAAGATACATCCTGGATGAAGCACACAAAAGTAAATACAGTATCCACCCAGGATCGACGAAAATGTATCAGGACTTGAAGAAATTATTCTGGTGGCAAGGAATGAAAAAAGATATCGCTGAGTATGTGATAGCTTGTCTGATGTGTCAGAAGGTAAAGGCAGAACAACAACGACCAAGGGGGACCCTTCGTCCTTTGGATATTCCAGAATGAAAATGGGATGAGATTGCTATGGACTTCGTGACTGGATTTCCCAGAACATCAGCTGGATATGATGCTATTTGGGTAATCGTGGATCGATTAACAAAGACCGCTCACTTCATTCCTGTCAATATGAAGTATTCCCTAGAGAAACTCACCCAGATCTATATCAAGGAAATCATACGATTACATGGAACACCCACTGCAATTGTGTCTGACCGAGATCCTCGTTTCACATCACAATTTTGGAAGAGCCTGCAACAAGCTCTGGGAACTCGTCTGAAGTTAAGTTCCGTATATCACCCACAGACAGACGGACAATCAGAAAGGGCGATCAAGACTCTTGAAGATCTGTTGCGTCTTTGTGTCTTAGAACATGGTGGAAGTTGGCATGAATATCTCTCACTTATTGAGTTCACTTACAACAACAGCTATCATGCTAGCATCGGAATGGCCCCTTATGAAGCTTTATATGGAAGAAAATGTCGTACACCTTTGTGTTGGTATGAGACAGGTAAAAAGATGATAATTGGACCAGAGATTGTTTAGAAGACTATAGAACAAGTCCAAAGGATTCAAATGGCAATGAAGGCTTCGCAAGATAGACAAAAGAGTTACTACGACAAATGTCGGAAGCCATTGGAGTTTGAGGAGGGAGATCATGTTTTTCTCAAAGTTACCCATACCACTAGAGTAGGAAGAGCTTTGAAGGCCAAGAAGTTAAGCCCCAGATACGTAGGACCCTATCAGATTCTGCAAAAGATAGGAACTCATGCGTATCGTATTGCTCTGCCACCTGAGCTAACAAACCTTCATAATGTCTTTCATGTCTCTCAGCTCTGTAAATATGTACCAAGCCCTGATCATGTTCTGAGTCCTGATCAATTTGTTCTGAAAGAAAACCTTAACTTTGAAGCATCACCGGTTAAGATTGTTGACCGACGTCTCAAACAGCTAAAAGGCAAGGAAATCTCTTTGGTCAAAGTAGTTTGGAGTCAGACAGATAATGGGGACCTACTTGGGAAATTGAGGAAAAGATCCGAGAATTGTACCCTCAATTATACCAACTTTGAATTTCGGGACGAAATTCCTAAAAGGAGAGGAGAATGTAACATCCCTATTTTTAGAAACAGTTTTAATCTTGTAATTTTTGTTAGCCAAGGCCTCAGCACTCAAGAAGGGGGGTGAATTGAGTGTTTTAAATTTTCGCGCAGAATCCCCTTGAAAACGGTTAGTAATATACAAATGATGCAATGATGAAGAGACAATAACTTTTATACACATATCACACTATGAGACACTTAATGTGCAATGACAATATTCAGCTTTAAGTGTGATAAACAAGGCAAGTTATTGATTTAAGCAATTTATCAAACAGTTGGAGTGCAAAGATTTATTTAAACAATGATATGATGTTACCTATGAAGATTCAACTCATTCAATCTATCAAATAACTTGTGAGCATAAGGTAAATGATAGGAATCAAGTAAGTATAACCCAAGAGTTGATAGGAAACAATGTTCTAGGTATTTGGTAAGTTATAGCAATTTCCAACTTTGAAGATCTTCACCAAATATTTATTCAAGCAAATTATCAAACACTTGACATGCAGAGTTAAGTATTCTACTTGAACAATAACTTTGATTCACATATTTAGCTCATGCATTTCAACAAACAGTTTATATGCGCAGTTGTATAAGGAGTTCAAGGTAGAGAGAAATGCAAACCAAATTTAACGAGTTCCACCAACCCGGTGTACGTTTCGCCTTCAAGCAACCCACTTGAAGGATTCCACTATTGAAGATTTGAGATACAAGCTTTGAGCAATTGCAGCTTCCTAGTGTCCCACACTCAAGAACTCAATTCTCACAAGCAAAGGGCAACCCACCCAATCTCACAATCTCTCAATACCCAAAGGTTGAACCCCAACCTTTGTGACCACTCAATCCTAGAGTAAAACAACTTTGGTGTTTTGGTGTTTGGTTTACAATCAATAAACTCTCTTAATAGAGTAGATAAGCAAATGAAAGCTCTCTCAAAATCTAAACTCTCACAGGAGAGGATATGCAAATTGAAACTCACAATCTAATAACTCTTAAGCAATATGCAAGTTTAGAAACAAGAGTTGCAGAATATACAAGAGAAATTAAATAAAATGACCTCAAGAGAAAGAATGTTGATTGCCTTGTGTTGTGCCTTGGTCTCTCTCTTTCTTGCTTGAATTTATGCTCAATTTATAGCCATTTTAGAGCTTCTAGCCATTGCAAATGAACTCCAGGTTGTTCCCCACGTATGCCATAGAGTATGGGTCTCTGTTTCCCACTAAAAATGTCTTTTTAATGGTGTTTCCCACTACTTGAATTGATTCACATCTTCTCGAATCGATTCAAGACATTCTGACTTGGGTATTTTTGACTTCCAGGTTCGTATGAATCGATTCAGACCTTGGTGAATCGATTCAGGCTGTTCTGTTTTGTGTTCCTGGGCTATCAGCTTCGTATGAATTGATTCAGGCCATGGTGAATCGATTCAGGACATTCTGTTTCCAAGTTTTTATGACTTCCAGGGCTCTGAATCGATTCATTCATGTGTGAATCGATTCAGGCAATGCTGTTTGATGTTTTTCCATGATTTTTGATGCTTTCTTGATTCATTTGCTTCATGGATCCTTTCCTTTATCTTCATGCATTGCTTTCTTGATTCTTTGATCATTTGGGAGCGTGTCCTTCATCATTTCTTGGATCTCTTGATTTGATATGTATTGACCCATGGCTTGTTCCTTTGATCCTCATACCTTGTTTCCTTGATTTTTCTTCAACTTATGAGCTTGTTCTTCATGATTTAAGTTCATGACATCAACCTTGTTTTCCATAGCTCCTGCTTCTTTAACTCTTTGTAAGGCATCTTCATCTCTTTATTCTTAGCCATTGTCTTTGTGCTTAAACCTTCTTGTTTCTGAACCTTTGCCATTTCATCATCATCATGAATACTTTGTCATTCATCAAAATTACTTTGCATACTTACATATGCAACTTCATTCTCCCCCTTTTTGATGATGACAATTGATTTTACATGTTGCTTGTATTCATGTGTTGCAAATTCATCATATTGGCTTTATGGTAATATCCTTTCTTCCTTTAGGAGTCTTTGCCTTAATCTTCACGTTTGTCATTATCAAAACCTGTTTTGACATTTAAACACATTCTCCCCCTTTTTGATGATGACAACCAATGTTCATCTCGTGGGGTGTTAGTTTTATAGAATAATGACAATCAATGTTTATATGTATTCTCCCCCTATATGATGTAATGAATATCCGTTGCAAATGAGTTATCCTCCCCCTTAATCTTGTAACTTATGCCAATTGTTTTAAACATATCAAATGATGGAAACATGCCCTAAGCATGATATCTCTCCCCCTTTTTCAGCATAAATGATATCCTATTCTCTTTACTAATCCTTCTACTAATCTCTCCCCCTTTGGCATCATCAAAAAGATCATTAACTTAGTCATAATCTATGCCATCGACATATAAATTCATTTATTGCATCTAGGGTCAATAATCAATCATATAATTCATTCATCAAGTAAGCACATGATTGATTGCTAACTTATTTTAATCATGTAGTGAGTATCATTTTCAGGTATGGTAAGCATCACATGATTCTTTTCAATTAAGCACATATATCATTACTCGAATATTTGTAAATGAGTCAAATATAAGTAAGTAAGTAATTTTCTCTATTAGGATAGGCACATAAGCTCATAATTACTTCAAATAAGCACATACTTTTCTCCTATTTTGGCATTATCAAAACGCACAATGATATTCTTCCAAATAAGCATATGGTTGAGTAAAAACATGAGTGCCATAAATTAATTACAGAGAAGTGCAATCAAGGATTATCATTCATGTGTATGCTCCCCCTTACTATTGTAATTGATACCACTTGTAAAGAGTATACCACTTATTAACATGTGAAATTGATTATACCAATTTGATCAAGTTTGATATCACTTGTAGGTCAATTTAATCAAGTCTGATACCATTTGTTTACTTTTTAAAGCATATGATCTCTTCTTTTTAATAGATACCACTATTAAAATAATAGATGCCATAATATAAATAAATACCACTCAAAGATTAGATTCCATTGCATATAACAATTCACTTGTTAATCATTTCATTAATATTGCTTGATACATTTCTAGGTATCAGAGCAGTAACATAGAAGACTTTTCAACAATGGATACTTATATATAGGTATCAAAGCAGGGATGAAGTGATATATCCAGCTTGTGAAATTTGTTATTCATACCACTTGTTAATATGATTTGTATAAGTCACAGAGCATAATGGTAGAGTAAAAATTCAATCATACCTTGGTATTTTGTAAGTTTTATACCCTTTTTCACATCCTTGTGTGGCATTTTGCTGTATCCATGTTGTATTCCTTGAACAATTCTTTGTTTGCCTAGTTTGGTAGTTTGATTTGCCATTTTGAGTCATCCTATATAACCTTAACAAACTCTTTGCAAAGCATTTTGTTAGTAGCATTTAGTCCACAAGAGTTTGTACCAATTTTGGGTCCTTGATGCAGTATTGTTTTGGAAAGGAATTTTCTAAAAATGATTTATTCAGACTTTCATACCACTTGATAAAAAGATAACATATCATCAATAGATATCACTTGTTAAAAAAGGAAATGTTATGAAACTCCCCCTTAATCATGCAATTTTAACAAGGATAAATATAGATGTTGATGCCACTTGTTAGTGCAATTTCACTTATGTCTAGGTATCAAAGAAAAGATGGAATGATTAATATAACTTGTTGGCTACTGATGTTTTTTTAAAGGAATCAAGTTTGTATAATACACTCAAAGAAACATGCCAAGTTTTAAACACGGTAGTTGTAGTTATAAAAGATATCGTTCCCACTAAGGATCATCAGCAATTGAAACTTAAAATATTACGGCGGATTAAAATGATTGTTTTCATGGTTTTTGAGTTCAAAATATAAACTGTAATATATGAACGAGTATGCAATGAAATAAAAGGAGTTTATCAAATTGTAACAACTGGGATTAGGATTCACCGATCTTACCTTCCGATGCACAACGTATATTCATGAAAATGGGGTTTGAACTATAATACTTTACGTCACAATCAATATCATTCGTATCAATTCCTTGACTACAAAATTCATAAAAACAGATTTGATAACGTCAATCCCTTGATCGTTTCAAATCCATTCCAGCATTACGACCGATTGTTTAGACGTTCAATGCGTTAAATACCATCCCTGGTTATTTACTCATAATGAGCATTTCATTTAGATCTGTTTTCAAAAGTTATTTTCCAACAACAAACGTAAACTTAAATCAAGAAACTAGTGATCAAGTAGATTCAGGCAATGAACACAAAACGAAATACCAAGAATCATAGAACAAATTTACCCGATTCATGAATATATCATTTATGATCTTCAAGTAAGAAAGGCTACATCCAATCCCAAGGAGAGGTTTAGCCACTCATGGTGGTCATTACAACTTAGAAAAGATGAAGAAAAGAAAGAGTACAAAGGGTTTCTAACTATCCAGCCTTCTGCCCAGCCGCCATGCAGTAAGCTTATATAAAAGAATACTCGCTCAAGAGAGTTTATATTTCGCTCAGGCGAGGAGCATTCTTCAGCACGAAGGAAATCCACGTCCTGCTTCATTATGGGCTTGATTCGCTCAAGCGGTTCAGATTCGCTTAAGCGAATCTTCATATCTGATACTTCATTCCATTTCGCTTGAGCTGTTTCTTCATCCACTTCAGCGAGCCCTTTAAAATTTTGGTTCTGGACAAATTGTGCTTGAGCGAAATAATGTCGCTCAGGCGACCTCTACATTGCTACATTCTGGAAGAAGTTCGCTGGCTTTTCTATTCAAAATGCTTGAGCGAGGCTACTGCTATTCCATTCTGTACCAATCTCGCTCAAGCGGCCTCAGTGTTCGCTCGAGCGAATACTTTATTTTTCAATACTGGCTTGATTTCGCCTGGGTGCATCACTCCTCGCTCAAGCGAGTCTTGACTTGATACTATTATTTGTTAAATTCATGGCTCGCCCAAGCGAGCTCTTCAATTTTTCCTCAGCGACCATGATTCGCTCAAGCGATATACCCTCTGCTTGAGCGAATATCACTCTGTTTGCTCAACACTTGGTGGATTTTCTTCATTTCTTTTTATTTTCTTCTTTCTTCTTTGAATTTTCCTGAGATTGCAACAAAATTAGCCAATCAGCCTGTACAATGTTCATATCACTATTTATTTTCTATTTAGCTTACAAAATTGACAAACATTGTACATTATATCCAATTTATGCTTCATTAATCATGCAAAATATAGGTAAATTGGACATCTATCAACTCTCCCCAACCTAGAACTTTGCTTGTCCTCAAGCAAATGGTCAAGAGAAAGTTTAAGTGAAACAAACATCTTAATTAATCACAGCTGCAAATAAAATGAAAGACAACTTTTCACTATTCACAAATGATAAATCCTCAATCATGCTTCACTTTATCTAACCAAATTCTAAGTTTGAAACTATAATACACAATTGCAAGTAACCACTCTGCTGTAAAAACAAGAAATCCTCTCTGTTTATACCTTCCAGGTGAGTGTTTGCTCTTTTTATCATTGGTCAAGTGTTATTCAATCATTGCATTTCATTTCACTGCATAAGATAACCACTCAAACAAACATGGATCAAGAGGTCTTTAATAGGTTGTAACTTGGCCAGGCTTACAAGAAATTCATTGGTTTTTCTTTGGATTCAAAGACATACTAAGGACACTTAGATTTCTTGGCCTTGGCTTTTTGTTATGTCATTTTTCTTCATTTAAGCCATTAAATTTTTGTTTATATTCCTCCTTAATTTTGTTTATTCTTTGACATTGGTAGGAGGATCTTACGTTATTTTCCAAAAATTTTCTTGTCCACATACCCTTCTTGAAAGATTGTTCTTGTCCTTAGCATGCATTAAGGTTGGATTATTTTGTTATACAAGCATGATCTAAGGTTAAGAAAAGAAACTTTCTTGGCTCAGTTGGGGTTAAACACAAAATTTGGATTGATTACTTGAAGGTTGGCTTTTTGTCTCTTGTTTAAACCTATTCTACACAAAGTTTGCCTCTATCCTATCCATGCTTGACTAAGCAATAATCCTCGCCAGAAATTCATGCAATGAAAGATTACACAAAGATCAATGAACTCTCTGTGTTTAAGGTTGCACTATCTCACTAGGTTAATTGTCTTGATTTCTTTATTCTCACAGAAAAGGGTTCAAGCATTGTGAACTAATTCCTAACTCAAAAATTAGAAAGATTCATTCAACATTCATAAGAATTATCAAAGTTTCCAAAACTAGTCATCCTTCTTTTTATGCAAGCCTAAGATTAATTCACATCTTTCTTCACTTTTCCATACCATTTAAACAAAATTTCCACGCCTAAACATTATAACTAACGTATGTAACAAAATTCATTTAGGCGTAACAGGAAAATCTAACTGTAAATCATGTGAAATTGACATAAAAGGAAAGTACTGAACAATAAGTACTGAATTTAAAGTAACATAATAAAAGGAACGTAATTTAAAGTAACATAAGCTTAAATAAACTTGACAAAATAAAAAGGAACCAGAGTAGCATGCTCAGTCATGCGACATCACAATATCAGTGACCACTCGATCCAGTTGCTCTTCAAACGCCCTGTCCTCAGCCTCCTGCTGCTGTTGAGTCTGTGTATCAGTTGGTGCTGTGACAGGTACAACTGCTGGTCCTGCTGATGTGGCTAGTGGTGGTGGTGGTACCCCTGGCTCAGCAGCGTCAGCTGCTGGCCTCTCCTCCTCCGGAAGAATGGGACTGTCCCCAGGCCAAGCAACACGCTCCACGAACTTGTCGGGGTGCATAAAAGGGCCTGAAGGATGGCTCCAATAGCTGGCTCGGTAGTGGTACAGCATGCCTCTGTGAAGAGCGGCCTGCTGTCGCTCAATGTGAAGAAGATGAGCAAGGAGGGTAAGATCACAAGTAGATGGTGGCGGTGGTTGGAGAGGTTGCTGAACTAGAGGTGATGATATCACAGGTGGTGGTAGTGGTGGGGGAGACGTTTGTACCTGTGGTACGGGTGTAGGTATCCTGCAATTCAAATCTATGAATTTTCGATCAATGGATGGTCTAATCGGCGTGATGGGGTTAACATCGATCCCATGGACTGCACAAAGTCCGGTGATGAATGCAGGGAAACCAAGGCTGCCTTTAGGTTTTGCATCAGCTAATGTTGTCTTCGGATTTTGCTGTGCAAACCTAAAGATTTCATCTGAAATTATCTGAGCAAGGTCGACCGACATATTTCGGGAGAGGATGCAGAAGAGAAGCTCATATTTTGGAAGGGGCAAATCAGATACATGGGCATTTGGGATAACATTTGCCAAGAGAAATGCTGTCCACACCCTGGTCAGCATTGTCATATCCTTCCTCAAAAGTCTGGAAGGATACTGGCTAGCTCCTCTGTACATATGATGTCCTAGTAAACAGAGTTTATCTTCAAGCTCCTGTGTGGGGTAGATATGTCGTTTTTTCTTCAAGGTGCCATAGGTGCACAAATCTCCGTCAGGTAACCGAAGCATATCACCTAAATGTTCGTTGATAGTGTCTCTATCATACGAAATCCAGGTGCCTCGAACCCAAGTCCTCCTTTCTAGAGTGCCTTCTTTATTCCATGCATTAGCATAGAATTCTTTAACAACCTCAGGGTCGAACTTGTGTCTTGGGTTGGCAACTCTTAACCATTTCCTTCTTCTCAGTAATTCCAAGAACTCATCACATTCTCCTTCTAGTAAATCAACCTTCCTTTCAGGAATAAAAGTCCAATGGTCAATGTTTTCAAGGCGTTGCTTATGCTCTCTACTCCTGAATTTTGGTGGTTGTTGTGAAGAGCTTCCTTCACCTCTCTTTATTTTTCCTTTTTCTCTCTCACTCTGCCTTGGGGCATCAGCACTCGTTACTTTAGTTCTAGCCATCCTGAAAAACAAAAAATGCCAATAGAGTTCATAAGGCAGAAAAGTAAAATTGCTCACACCATCTAGTCATAATCTAGTTCATAATATTTTCACTTAAAAGCAGAGCATGATGGAAGGTTTCGACAGTTACAAAAAATGCTGTTCTATTGATGTCATTAATCAAAAACGGAACATGATTATTTGTTCCTGCTAACACAGAACCTAATCGGAAACATTATATAATTGCATGCATTGTATTTCAGCAGCCACACCAAAAATAAAAAAAAAAACAGAGCATGCTTAAGGCAAATGGTTTCACTACTTTATTCTAGGGCATGATTTACATTTGGATTCCATTATGCAAAACAACATTGCAGAGGTGAAAATCAAACCCTAACTAACATAAAACGGAAATCATAACCCACATTGAAGCTTTAAACAAAGAAATAAAAACGTAAAGAAGAGAAAGATGAACAGGTACATGAGAAGTAAGAAAACTTACTTGAGGAATATGGGAGAGAAGAGAAAGATGAGAACTTGATGAGAACAAGGAGGAAGAAACCTCAAGAAACCTTTCGGAATCAAAGATGGGAGTGAGAGGGGTTCAGAAGTTGAGAGGTTTTTTTAAAGAGTGTAGCTGAAGAAGTGAACAGATTGTAACCAATCGTGCCCTTTTAAAAAGAAACCATAGCCGCTTAAATTCGCTCACGCGAGATTAAACAACTACAGCGAATATTAAGTTCCACTCTCTAATTTCGCTCAAGCGATTCTGGTTCGCTGTAGCGAAATCTGAGTTAAAAGGTACCTGATGCTCCCAAAAATCCCCTCGCTTGACTTAAATAACTTTCGCTTAGGCGAATCACTATGTTTAAGACACTGGGTAAAATTCGCTAGGGCGAAATGAATGGCGCTTAAGCGAGTGTGTAATGTTTTCTTTCTGGACAAAATTTGCTTCAGCGATAGGGATTCGCTTGGGCGATTTTGTTCCAGTGTATAATAAAAGATAACTCGCTTGAGCGTGACTTAATGCGTGGTTTATTTGAGCTGTAACAAGGAAATAGTTAAATAGGCTCAAAATGGCTAGCAAGAGATAATTTATTCATGGTAGGCTTATCTGGCTTAGTGGCTCAACTGAACAAAATGCCTGTATCAAAATACATTCATATGAGTTTCAAGTATCATCAAGAAACAAGACAAAAATTAAGATGTAAGCCTTCAGGAATTAATCACACATGAAAGGATTAAGATGGTTTAAAGTGATCCATCAAATTTTAAGGCTCAAAAATCTCACAAGGTATAATTCCATCATATATGATCATTTCTCAATTATCATGTCATTCTCAACATACCAAAAATGTTTGAGTTCAAATTATAACATATCATTAAGCTCATATCAGACATGAAAGAATTTACTTGTTACTCATGCATATCTTAAAATTCCAATAAAACATGCCATTTTAAAACAAAAACACACACAAATTTTTTTATTTTTTTTTATCACATAAAATTTAATCACACAACACAAAATAACACATAAATGATCCCACCCCCACACTTAAATCATACATTGTCCTCAATGTAAGACAGAGCATACAAAATAGACAATATAATGAAAAAGTAAAGAGATGGGTAAGAAAAACTCCCTCAAGGGGGATCAAGAAGTGGTTCCCCCAAAGCATGTTCCTCCATTGTAACATCCACAAGTGAAGGATTTTCATGAAATGGCTTCAAACGTTGTCCATTAACCTTGAAGCTTTTGTTGGAGTTTTCACTTTTTATTTCCACAGCTCCATGGGGAAATACATTTGTAACAATGAAAGGTCCTTCCCATTTGGAGCGCAATTTTCCGGCCATCAGTTTCAACCGGGAATTAAACAGTAGCACTTTCTGTCCAGCAGTAAAATCCTTTCTAGCTATTGAGCTATCATGGAATTTCTTTGTTTTCTCTTTATAGAACCTCGAGTTCTCATAAGCTGCCAAACGTATCTCATCAAGCTCATTCAGTTGTAATTTTCTTTCCTCACCTGCTTGATCAAGTGCTAAGTTACAAGCTTTTACAGCCCAATAAGCACGATGCTCAATCTCCACTGGAAGATGACATGCTTTACCAAAAACAATTCTATAGGGAGACATTCCTATAGGTGCCTTAAAAGCTGTTCTATGTGCCCAAAGAGCATCATCCAATTTCCTGCTCCAATCCTTTTTGTTAGGCTGTACTATCTTCTCCAGGATCCTTTTGATTTCTCTGTTAGAGACTTCTGCTTGTCCATTAGTTTGGGGATGATATGGAGTAGAGACTCTATGAACAACCCCATACTTCCTGAGCATAGCTTGCATGGTCCTGTTACAAAAATGTGTTCCTTGATCACTAATGATTGCTCTCGGGATGCCAAACCTGCAAAGAATTTGAGATCTAACAAAATCCACAACAACTCAAGCATCATTAGTTCTGGTGGCTTTAGCTTCCACCCATTTAGAAACATAATCTACAGCCAATAAAATGTAAGTAAAACCAAAGGATGGAGGAAATGGACCCATAAAATCAATGCCCCAAACATCAAATACTTCACAAAACAACATTGGTTGCTGAGGCATCTGTTGTCTCCATGTGGTAGCATTACTTGCTCTTTGGCATTTCTCACAGGTGATACAAACTCTCCATGCATCCTTAAAAATTGTGGGCCAATACAAACCTGAATCCAACACTTTTCTTGCTGTTCTTTGTGGACCAAAATGTCCACCAACTGGTGAAGCATGGCAGAATCGAAGAACTGATTCTATTTCATGATCGGGAATGCATCTTCGAATCACCTGATCATTACACAATTTCCACAAATACGGGTCATCCCAAATATAATACTTTGCATCACTTTTTAATTTTGAAATTTGGTTTTTGGATGCACATGGTGGAAAAACAAAAGCAACAAGATAATTTACAATGTTAGCAAACCAAGGTGAATCAAAAGAGTTAGAAATACTCATGAGGTGTTCATCGGGAAAATGATCCCGAATAGGTACCGAATCAGGAGCATTCTCAATTCTGCTTAAATGGTCTGCCACAAGGTTTTGTGTTCCACTTCTGTCATGAATTTCCAAGTCAAACTCTTGGAGCAAAAGCATCCAACGAATTAATCTTGGCTTGGACTCACCTTTCTTCAACAAGTACTTCAGAGCTGCATGGTCAGTAAAGACAACTACTCGAGAACCGAGTAGGTAAGATCTAAACTTATCTAATGCAAAAACAATGGCCAAGAGCTCTTTCTCAGTGGTGGTGTAATTTACCTGGGCAGCATCTAAAGTTTTAGATGCATAGTAGATGACCCTAGGTTGCTTGTCAATCTTTTGACCAAGAACGGCTCCCAATGCATAATTAGAGGTATCACACATTAACTCAAATGGAGCTGTCCAAACAGGTGCTTGGATTATTGGGGTTGTTGTCAATGCTTGCTTGAGGCAATTGAAAGCCTCCTTACACTTTTCATCAAATTCAAATGCCACATCCTTTTGAAGCAGACTGGATAGTGGCCTAGCCTTCTTGCTGAAATCTTTTATGAATCTTCTGTAGAATCCTGCATGGCCAAGAAAAGAACGAACCTCTCGAACACAAGAGGGGTAAGGCAAATGTGATATAACTTCTACCTTAGCAGGATCTACCTCAATTCCTTTTTCAGAGATTACATGCCCTAAAACTATTCCTTGTTTTACCATAAAATGACATTTTTCATAGTTCAAGACAAGGTTAGTTTCAATGCATCTGTTTAAAACTTTATCAAGACTATCAAGGCATGCATTAAATGAAGATCCATAGACAGTAAAATCATCCATAAACACCTCTATGCAATTTTCAATGAAATCATGAAAAATACTTATCATGCATCTTTGAAAAGTTTCGGGAGCATTGCATAGGCCAAATGGCATTCTCCTATAAGCAAATGTGCCAAAGGGACAGGTGAATGTGGTCTTATCTTGATCCTCAGGTGCAATGTGAATCTGAAAATATCCAGAGAATCCATCAAGAAAACAGTAGTGAGACTTACCTGCGAGACGCTCAAGCATTTGGTCAATGAAGGGTAAAGGGAAATGGTCCTTCTTTGTTGCTTGGTTAAGTCTCCTGTAGTCAATACAGACTCTCCAACTATTCTGCACTCTAGTTGGGATCAATTCATCCTTTTCATTTTTCACAACTGTGATCCCTGTTTTCTTAGGAACCACTTGAATTGGACTCACCCATTGGCTATCAGAGATAGGATAAATGATTCCTGCTTGTAGAAGCTTGGTGATCTCCTTCTTAACCACATCAAGGATTACAGGGTTGAGTCTCCTCTGGGGCTGTCTTACTGCTTTAGTATTTTCCTCCAGAAATATTCTATGCATGCACATGGATGGGCTAATTCCAGGAATGTCTGCCAATGTCCATCCTATAGCCTTCTTGTGTCTTTTCAATACCTGCAACAATTTTTCTTCTTGATTTTCATCAAGAGAAGTGGAAATTATCACTGGGAGCTGTTCATTATCCCCTAAGTATACATACTTTAGGTTCTCAGGTAGGGTTTCAATTCTAACTTGGGTGCCTGCAAAACAGATGGAACTAACAAAGTAGATTTTGATTCTGCTGTTTGCATCTCAAAACAGTTAGAATTTTCTTTAAATCCTGCATTCAGCTCCTTATGGTTAACAGGTATATCTAGAGACTCTGAATCAGAAATTATGTATCTATCAATTTCAGCACAAATATCACAACTTCCAGAATCATTGCATGCAAAACATTTGTTTGAATCATCCATGTATTCCAAATCAACATTAGAAAAATGTTCAAAAACTAGTTCATCAATAATGTCAATTTGGAAAACAGAATGATTTTCAGATGGATATTTCATGGCATCAAGAATATTAAATTGAACTCTCGTGTCACCAAATTCCATAGAAAGAGTTCCAGAATGAACATCTATTTTGGTTCGAGCTGTTTTCAAAAATGGTCTTCCCAAAATGATAGGAACAGGAATTTGAGGCATACCTTCTTCCATATCAAGTACAAAAAAGTCAGCAGGGAAAACAAGCTGTTCTACCTGAACCAAAACATCCTCTATAACTCCAGCAGGATAGGCAGTGCTCCTATTGGCTAGCTGAATTACTACACCAGTAGGTTGTAAATTTCCAAGAGACAAAGATTTAAAAACAGACATAGGCATAACATTTATTGAAGCTCCTAAATCTAACATACAATTTTCAAATTTGTTATTGCCTATGATACAGGGTATAGAAAATGTACCTGGATCCTTGCATTTCTCAGGGATATTTTCCTTACCAAGTAGTGCAGATACATTCCTTCCCATGCTTATCCTTTCATTGCCCTTGAGTCTCCTTTTGTGAGTACACAACTCCTTTAGAAATTTGGCATACTTGGGAATTTGCTTGATTGCATCGAGAAGAGGTATATTCACTTCCACTTTCCTAAAAGTATCCAAAATTTCTTTGTCCACTTCTTCCATCTTCTTGCTTGGAATTGCTTTTGGTGGAAAAGGAAGAGGGATATGAGGTGGGATTTGGGATGGTTGCATCTCAGATTTTCTTGAGCTTGAAGAGGGCACATCATTCTCAACCGTTGTGGGCACATCTGTTTGTTTTTCAGGTTCCTTAGGTATGGGTACTTCAAGGTTCTTACCTGATCTTAACTGAATTGCACTCACATTTCTTGGATTTGCAGCTGGTTGAGATGGTAATTTGTCAGAGTTTTGAGATTGTAACTGGCTTAATGATGAAGCCAATTGCCCAATTTGGTTGCTTAAACTCTGGATGGTAGCATCATTCCTCTGTTGATACTCCAAATTCTGCGCAGCCATTTGTTTCACCAGATCCTCCAAAGAAGGGCCACTCGTGGGTGGTTGAGGTGTAGGTCTTTGGAAGGTTGGTGCATTGTTTTGAAATGGAGGTTGGGGATTTTGTTGTTGGTTTCCCCATCTCAAATTTGGATGGTTCCTCCAACCTGGATTGTATCTATTGGTGGAAAGGTCATGGTTTTGTTGTGGTGGAGGTCTATCATGGTAGATGTTTGCTGCATAGGCTTGGGGACTATTATTATCCTTTTCTTGTAGAGAAGGACAACAATCAGTGGGGTGCTCTTGTGAAGAGCAGATTCCACACACTTTAGCAGTCATGGATTTTTGATTTACTGCCAATTGTGTGACTAGAGTGGTGAGAGCATCAAGTTTGCTCTCCAATTTAATTCCAGATGAACTAGAATTGGAATCAAACATGGGTTTGAAAGAATCATTTCTCACACCAAATTGTTGAGAATTGGATGCCATCTTCTCAATCAGGTTTCTTGCTTCAGCAGCAGTCATATCTCCTAGAGCTCCTCCACTTGCCGCATCAATCATGTTGCGATCAACGTGCTGAAGAAGAAGTTGTTCAGAAATTTGGTGGTGAGGGCAACTTGCACAAAGTTTTTTAAATCTCTCCCAATATTCATAAAGACTTTCTCCAGAGAGTTGCCTAATGCCAGATATGTCTTTACGGATTGCAGTTGTTCTAGAGGCAGGAAAGAATTTTTCCAAGAACATTTTCTTTAAGTCATTCCAACTTGTGATTGATCTTGGAGCAAGGTAATACAACCAATCCTTAGCAACACCCTCTAAAGAATGAGGAAACGCTTTAAGATAGACATGGTCTTCTTGAACGTTTTGGGGTTTCATTGTGGAACACACAATGTGGAATTCTTTGAGGTGTTTGTGCGGATCTTCACCCGCAAGACCATGAAACTTAGGCAACAGGTGTATAAGTCCGGTCTTAAGAATAAAAGGGACATCCTCATCAGGATATTGAATACACAAACTTTCGTATGTGAATTCAGGAGCAGCTAGTTCTCTAAGAGTTCTTTCACGAGGTTCAGCCATATCAGAAAAACTAGCAGTACTTTTAACAGATTCAGAAAAAATACTATCACTATCAATATCAACAAAGTTATTATTAAATCTAGCTTCTCTAACTAACCTATGAAAAGTTCTTTCAATTTCAGGATCAAATGAATATAAATGCTCAAAAGTTCTTCTAGTCATACATAGCATACAACAAGATATTTGATCATGATGAGCAATAAATCATAAGAATCCTAAATCATGCAAGAGAAATAAAATAAACAAACAAACAAACAAAGAAAAAATTTTTTTTTTTTTTAATTAAAATTTTCTCTTTTTTTTTTTCAATTAAAAAAAAATTAATTTAAAACAAGAGTTTTTCCTAAAGATCGTTGATCCCTGGCTGCGGCGCCAAAATTTGACGTGAATATTTTTGCAGTCGTGATTCCGTCAAATTAGTACATTAAAATTAATTAACGTAGTACTAGGGTGTCAACCTAGGTCGTTCTCTCAAGGATCAACACAAAAATTTAGGAAAAATCAAGTCTTAAACTAATTTTTAACAATTAAAAATTAAAACTAAACAAGTAAAAATTTTTACAAACATAAGTTTACTAACATACAATTGGGGGGGGGGGGGGGTTTGATTGATTTTTGTTGTCACAATTAAAAATAAAGCAAGGTAAATAAAGGATTTAAAACAATAAATAACAAACGATTGATTTTCTTGGAGTATTGTAAATAAATTTATCCTTGGTTCATTAAAGATAACTTGTATACTCATTAATGTTAATTTCTTAGCTCAATTTGAATTAATCAACTAAGCGTCTTTTTCAATTCACAATTCCTTTACTTTCATTTAAAAATGAATATTTGAATCAAGCATCCTAATTAAGCAAAAGGAGTCAAGATCTTAAAATCTAGGAATTATTGAGCATACATAAGAACATCGCCTATATACATAATCTATTCTCAAATTATGGAATTAAGCAAACCATAATTATTAAAAGTGATTATGAAAATATTCATTAAGCATGCATATTTCCTTAATCCATTCTAATTTGAAATCTTATTTAACTCCATTTGAATAACTAAACCGATTAAGCATACAAATTCAATTAAACAAAATGGAATTAAATAAGTAGAGAATGATTATGAAGAAATAACAATAATAAAAGCATACTATATTAAAATTAATGACCTCAAAATTACATTACAACATTCTCCAAGAAAATCAATCTAAGGGTTTTAGCCCTCCATAATTACAATTCAAACAACAAAACTAACCCGGAAATGAAGAAGTTGCTGGAAAATTCCAACAGAGAAGAAGAAAGGCAGAACGTGTGAAGGAGGAAGATGAAGAATTGAATGAAGAATGGTGTGTCTCTGCCCCTTCCTCTTGTGCCTATTTATAGGATTTCAAAAGCAAGCTTTTGCCATAATTAATTCATAATGGAAGATGCACTCTTGATTAATCAAATTAATGGTGCTCCATGATCATCTTCAGTGCATTTCCCACCATCTCAGTGCTTTGCCCACCTTCCAGAAGCTTGAAAATGTGTTTTTGGGCCAATAATTCACTCATGAATCGATTCATTGATGGGAGGAATCGATTCATGCGTGCAAAATGCAATCCTGGGCCAAAAATAACCGTATGAATCGATTCATTTAGGGAAAGAATCGATTCATTGCCTTTAAAACTCCTCCTGAATCGATTCAAAGCCAATTTTTGCAAGATTCAGACGTATGAATCGATTCAAATCAGAATGAATCGATTCATAGCTCAAATATTTCAATTCTTGGGTATTTTTATTCGTATGAATCGATTCAAGCATGGATGAATCGATTCATACACCTGATTTTCCATGTTTTGCATACTTTTTCACCCTTCTTGAGATCTTTTTGAATATTTCTTGGTTCCTTTGATCCTTAGGCACTTTGATCTTCATTTTGGATTGGCATTCTTGAGTTTCTTTGATCTATTTTCTTTTGGCACAAATTAACAATCAAATATTACATAAAGATCAAATGATAAAAATGTGTTAAAATGCAATATGTTACACACTAAGTGATGGCAAATTATACACATTTAAAATGGAGAATTAGAGATAAATCATGCATCATCAGAATCCTACTTATTCCACTCAGATTCATATTTATTGCACTCGGTATCAAACTCTTTTACTCAGAAAATTCATTTTCACTCGGAAACACATTTATTTTTACTTGAATAATTCATTTTCACTCGGTATTTAGCTTATTCCACTCGGAAAACTTGGTTATTGACATTTTCACTCGGATTTTCATTTACCAAACTCTTCTTTACTCTTTTTTGAAATATTGGAAGGTTACAATTATCATTATTGTTCTTATTCCTATTATTATTATTATTGTTATTATTATTATGGTTCTTATTATTATTGTTATTCTTACTATCTTATTGACATTAATATTGTTTTAATTATGAGTAATTAAATAAGGAATATATTATTTTAGCCTTTACAAAGTATAAATTTCAACTAGGAAATAACCGATATATTTTCTCTAATACGACAATAAAACGACTTACAACGTCTAAACAATTGATGAGATTCAAGAGCTTATGAACAAGTATATGAGACTAGAAACACATAGATACCCAAGGATCAAATGATAAAAAAATAATGCATTTTGCATCATGAAAATATTTTTGAAGGAGAAAAAAAAACTAGAGCATACACCTGGTACGCTGGAGGACATTCACGTTCGATCTCTGAGGGGAATCTTGGGAGTACGAATGGAACGGCAACCCAATGGCATCAGAGTTGCACCTGATAGTCGGGTAAGACGATGTAATTCTGGTGTACTTTGACTAAATGACGGGATGTATCTATGATCGTGTAGAGCCAAGTCCCAAGATAAAATAATATATATATTGGTGAGAACCTGTGAGTTCATTCGTACCCTATGATAATGAATGAGGGACTTGGTGAGCTCCAATCGCTCTAGAATGGAAACGTTGTGCCCAAGAGACAACTTGAGCAGGATGAATTCTAAAGAATGAAAGAATGATGATGGTGGATTGATTTATTGGGCCCACATGCATCATGAGACTTAATTAAGATGAATCATAATAAACCCTACTCATGCATTTCCATGACAATGTTTGATTGTTATCATTATAAATATGATAATTGCATGATTTATGTGATATTATCTGTTGACTGGATTATGTCCACACCAGATAACCTTCAGGGTCTTGGGTTATACTCACCCTTACTGTTGATATTTCAGAGGAATTAGGAAATCAAGAACCCGAGTATGAAGAACAGCAATATGCTGAACCAAATGAGAGCGCTCCTTAAATAGAATATAAGTAGTTGAATATTTATGGATGACTGTATAATATTTAAGGGTGCCTGCCTGCCCCATTCTGTTAAGAGTACAATTACTTACAGTTTATGAATGACTATGTGAATTACATACTATTTGCTTCCACTGATCTGCCATCTCTTCATTTAAAAAAAATATTCACTTTTTCAAAAAAACATTGTGACCTCTCAGTTAAATAGGATGAACTTACAGAAAGGTTTGTCTTATCTAACCGAGGGTGTTACAAATGGCTTCGGTAGAGGTACTCGCTCAAGCTAGTCAGTATTGCATTCGTCCCTGTTCGTTGGCTTCGGCCAAGCGAGCCTTGTGCCTCGCTCAAGCGAGTCGGATTTGGCTTGAGCGAGATGGACCCTCTGATGCATAATTTCTCCTTTCAATCAGCCCTTTCTCTACTTCGCTTAAGCGAGCATACTGCGCTCAAGCGCAGTCAGTTCTGACCCTTTTTTTCTTCACTTACTCCCAAGCGAGGACAACATGACTCAAGCGAGTCAGAATCCGCTTGAGCGAGAAGGACTTCTGTTTTCCTTTTCTTCTCACACCCAAGCTTCTCCATTCACGTGAAACACCTTTCCGTCCAATCAGAGCACCTTTTATATATATATATATATATATATATATATATTCCCTTCAATCTTACCAACTCTTGTACGTAAGTGGCTGAAATGGTCAAAGCTGACGGTGGAAACAGCTCAAAAGTCTCCATTATTCTCACCTACTCCTCCAATCAAGGGAAATCTTGTCTCCCACTTGCCTCTTCCCTATTAAACCAATACCACAACACAGCTCTCTCTTCCTCCTTCTATGAACTTTCAGAGATTAACAAAGCTCTCTCTTCCTTCTTCTTCCACGAACAAGTTTCTTCCTCTCTCTTTTCTTTTCTCTCTCACTCGGAGCTGAAGCAAGGACAGTGAGGGGAAGCTTCCTTAACTCCATTAAGGTAAGGGGGTATATTCTCGAGTATTCTGGGGAAATCCGAGTGAAAGGAAAGGGCTAAGGTACCTTTGGTCCTCACCTTTCCAGGACAGATTCGGTATAGTTATGAATTAAATGCCTTAATTGTTACATATTTGTATATATATATTTGTTGCTAAGTGGATATACTCAGTGTTGAATTGTGAAAAGATATGATCGGTATTAGACTATGAAAATACTAAGAATCATGGGTGTCTATGTGAATTCTAGTGAAGAAATATAAATAGAAGTTGGATTCATAAATAACAAGCTCGGTTTTACATTAATCCAACCGGTTTCACATCAATCCGACCGGTTTTATATCAATCCGACCGGTTCTACATCAATCCAACCGGTTTTAATAATAATAATTTCAAACAGATTCTGAATTAAATATGTTTTACGTAAACCGACCGTATCATTTAAAACAAAATGCATGATTTCACTCGGTAAACCATCAAATATATTCTCACTCGGAATAGTAGTTATTTTACTCAGAAACTCTTCCTCAATCATATTTCACTCGGAAAACATCTTAGTTTCACTCAGAAAACTCTTTTTAGTTTGACTTCACTCGGAATCAGGGTTATTTCACTCGGAAAACTCATTTTCACTCGGTATCAAACTCTTTTTACTCGGAAAACCTGGTTTTTGACATCTTTCACTCGGATTTTCATTTAGAAACTCTTCTTTAATCCTTGTTAAATTATTTTTATAAAAATCATAAAAATTTGGGATGTTACAATTATTATTATTATTATTATTATTATTATTACTATCATTATTATTGTTATTCTTATTATTATTATTATTATTATTATTATTATTATTATTATTGCTGTTATTATTATTATTATTATTAACTATTATTATTGTTATTGATATTATTATTATTTTAATTACGAATAATGAAATAAGGAATATATTATTTTACTCTTTAAATAAAGCCTTATTTTAGCCAAAATATAACTGATATATTTCCTTGAATGAAAATAAATGAAATGATAGAAATGACTTACAACGTTTGAATAGTTGATGGGATCCAAGAGCTTATGAATAATATGATGAGATTGGAAACACATAGATACCCAAGGATCAAATGATAAAAAGAATGCATTTCGCATCATGAAAATATTTTTAAAGGAGAAAAATATCTAGAGCATACACTTGGTACAGTGGAGGACACTCACGTTCGATCTCCATGAAGAATCTTGGGAGTACAACCGGAACGGAAACCCAATGGCATTAGAGTCACGCCTGAAGCCAGGTGAGACGATGCAATTCTGGTGTACTTTGACTAAATGACGGAGTGTAACTATGATCGCGGAGATCCAAGTCTCGAAATAATATATATTGATGAGAACCTATGAGTTCATTCGTACCTTATGAAAATGAATGGGAGCTTGGGCGGACTTCGATCGCTCTAGAAAGAATGAGAAGATGATGAATTGATTTATTGGGCCCACGTGCATCATGAGACTTAATTAAGATAAATCATAATAAACTCTACTCATGCATTTCCATGACAATATTTGTTTATTATAGCTATAAATATGTCAATTGCATAATTTATGTGATATTATCTGTTAACTGGATTATGTCCGCACCGGGTAACCTTCAAGGTCTTAGGTTATACTCACCCTTACTGTTGAATATTAACAGAGGAAATAGGAAACCAAGAATCGGAGGATGACGAACAGTATTACGTTGGACTTACTGAGAGTACTCATTAAAAGTAGGATATCTGTAGTTGAATAATAAGACAATGGATGACTGTATTAATATTTAAGGGGGCCTGCGTGCCCCATTCTGTTAAGAGTATAATTACTTATAGTTTGTGAATGACTATGTGATTTATCTACTATTTGCTTCCACTGATCTGCCATCTTTTTATTTAAAAAAAATATATTCATTTTTTCTGAAAACTGTTAACACTCTTAGTTAAATAGGATGATCCTATAAGGGTTTGTCTTATCTAACCGAGGGTGTTACAAAAACAATGATTTGGTCCGTTAGGGTTTAATGGGAACCCTTACAATATATAATCAACCAGTGACCATGGTCCCCAACATGTCAAATCAAGACCTAATTTTCTCTGTCCCATCAAAGAGAAATAATAAGTCCTATTGAGGAATCCAGAGATTTGGCTAAGGAAGACCACAGAACCAACAAACCATTTCACTGTAACTTTCGATTAATGTTAATGGATCCAATAATCCTATGACACTTCTTTTATTCGATAATCTGACGTAATGACTATTGAGTTTTATTTGGAAATCCATAAAGTCCATTGAGAATTTTCCAACAAGTGGTATCAGAGCTCCTTACTGTTAAATTATTATATTTTAAGGTTGATTGATTTATCTACTTAAGAACAATTTGGATTTTATTTGACTAATTTATGTTTTTTAATATTATACTTGCATGATATATAACTTATATTGCTATGCACAATGTAATGTTAATTTACATACATGCTTCATGTTTATTTTTCAATGGATCCATGATGTAGCATATATGTATTTTATTATGCTTCACGATTTACGAGCCTTAATATTCATGTTCATAGTATTTGACATATATTTAATTGATTTCAATTGATTACATTTAAGTAAATTGTGTTTCATTTTTATTATATTTCATGCGTTTAGTGTAATCTATCAACATATGTTAATATTTTGAATGCCACATAATATATATATTGATAGATTTATGAATCGTTACCATAATCAGATATGCCTCAATTTTAATATAATTATTGATCCAGTCTGTATACCGGCCCCAGGGTTATCCGGTCTGGATACCGGCCCTAAGGACAAGAGGCCGTCTCAGCCATCCTAGAGGTCAACTGGTATCCCAGGATAATGATCCAGTCGGTAATATATTGATCCGATCCGGATACCGGCTCCAAGGTTAAGAAGTCATCCAACCATCTTAGAGGACAACTGTAACATCCCTAATACTTTAGAAACATTTTAATTGGCGGAAAATATTAATAATTGCCCAACCGAGTTTATTGAAATTTTAGAAATTATTATTATTAAAAATGCAATTATAAATAATTGAATGTTGTGGGAATAACTAAATTTATTTAACAATTAATTATAAAAGGTTGAGTGATGGTAATTAGAAGAAGGTAAAAATTAGGAGTTACCGATAAAGTAAAAGGTAAAGACTTAATAAAAACTTTAAAGAAATTATAAAAGAAATAGGGATATGACTATTTTGCCCTTGTACCTTAAATTTTAATTTCATTTCCTTCTTCTTCCTCACCTTTACGTGAGTTCACTTCTTCTTCTTTCTTCCTCAAGCTAGCCGTGGTTTGCATGCTCCAAGAGGAAGACCATTTCGCGTCGAAACCCCGAAATAACTACGTTTTTGAGACCGTGGCTTCGAGGTGAGTCCAATGAGCCCTTTAAATTAAGCTTTCGCATCACTTTTGTTTTCTCCGTTAAACCAAATGGTCGTGCATGGAGGAGTGAGCTTCCGTTTCCTACTCCTCTAGTGTGTAAGAGCTTGAAAATGGTCTTTAGAGTAATGAGGGTGGTTTAACGTTGACGGGTTTTGCGTTTCGACCTCCGTAGGTAATGAAACAGTCATCGGAGGATCGAACGGTGAAGTGGATATTGATTTCGAACGTAGGACGTTGGACATAGCGTCGAGAGAATGCTAATCATATCAAGAACGAGTCATCGGAGCTCGGAATTGAGGTAAGGGGGGTGTTCGGGTTATAATTAATTAGAATAGGTAAGTATAATTGAATTGAGTCATTAAATTAAATATGGAAATAATGAGAATAAATAAGGAATGATAATTGTGTGTGTATAAATACAAATTGTGTGTGGTTTATGATGATTATGAGGATAATGTGATTTAAATTGTGACGGGTTGATGAGTATAGTGGCATTGTGATGAAGGGCTTGACAAGTAGGTCGCCTATTTGATGAGCATATATGTATTGCTGGCCATTGTTGCTTGATATGAGAAAAGTGAGTTGTATATATGTATGATTATGTGGTGTGGGATGGCCGACGGTATGTATAGCCCCTCGTTTCTGGCTCCCGTGGTGTTTATGCCCAGTTGGGCTACCCAGTGGTCAAGTAGGACCTAGTGGTTGAGGTGGAGAGTCAAGTAGGACTCGGTGGACCAAGCAGGGTTCACGGGGTGTCAAGTAGGACCCCCAGCTGAAGGCCGATCCTTTTAGTATCCGGATACTAGGCGTCGAATTGATATGAGAGTCAGTTATGTTACTCGATGCATTGTTAACATTGTGTGATGCTATGAATGTGTTTTGTGATAATTGCTGATTGTGATTGGCAAATTGGGGATAAAGAATTGGAATTGAATTCATGATTGGTAAGTAGAAGTCGAGGACAAGAGGTAAGACTAATGGTATAAATTAGAACTAGTAAATATATATCTTGTTATTTAATTACCATTCTGGATTAATTATGATACCAAACACTCACCCTTGCTGTTATTTTCTTTAATTTAGTAACCAGTGACATGGAAGAGGTTGAAGCCCCAGAGATGCGTCAAGCGGAGAATTGATGCCAAGGAGCTAAGGAAATTATGAAATGAACTATATATGTAATGTGTGTTGTGATTTATGTATCTTATGTCTAGATGTTGTTTATGTGTGTTGAGTTAATTTGGTATATTGTTACAATGGTCATGAATATGATGGATAATGAGTAGAATCTGAATGTTATTTGATGAGAATATAAATTCATGATGATGAAATAATGAAGTGTCGATGGTTATGCTAATTTCCTTGAATTGGACGTGTATTGGTATAGAGCCAATATCATTGCTATGACCAGGTCTTGTTTGTTCATGTGAAGAGTGATGGATGAAAATCATAGGTGTGCGCTGTTAGTAATTAGATGATGTGCCAAATAAATGATGGATCTATTTATGATGCATTTGATGAATTAGAAATATCATTGAGGAGCATGTTTAGTTAAAATCAATCTCATGTGTATACTTGATCGTGCAGAAATGGATGAACTAGGCCAAATGATGCATGTGAATGTTTAAATTGCTGGTTGGTATGAAAATCCTAAGTTCCTATGCATGTACTGCATAACTCGCTCAAGCGAGAGGGATTCTCGCCCAAGCGAGAGTATCCTGCGTCAGTGATATGGTCTCTGGCCAAGTCTCGCTCAAGTGGGTATGAATTTAGCTCAAGCGAGATAGGTAAGTATTAAGAGAATAAGGTTACTGGAAGATTTTCGTTCAAGCGGGTAGAATCTCGCTCGAGCGAAAGGAAGAGGAACTGGTTCTGTGTCTTTTCTGCTTAGGCGAATATGACTCACTCAAGAGAAGGAGGAAAGTTTAGGTACTGGAGTATTCTAGCCCAAGCAGGAACGAGGCAGCTTAAGCGAGTGGCAGTGGTAGAGCTCCTGGACAAATTTTGCTTGAGCCAGCAAGATCTCACCCAAGCGAAATAAGAACCTGATGCGTATAAATACCCTTGCTCAAGCGTTTCGCTGTTTCGCTTAGGAAGGAAATGTGCCTCTCGCTCAAGTGAATCTGGCTTCGCTCAAGCGATGACTCCTGATCTCGCTCAAGCGAATTCAGCTTCGCTCAAGCGAGTGGACTTTGGTTTCATATTTCCCTTCTTGCTTATTTTAACTAAATTCTTTTTATTTTATTTTATTTAATTAATTAAATTGTTACTATTTATTACTTTAAATACGTGTATTGGAAAACAAATATCATTTTGAAACAGGACGTCATTAATTTACGTTGTAACAGGTCAACTTGGCATCATTCCCTTGGCACTCTGGTGGCATTATGTTTTATATATGTATGAGGTAAATACCCTATCCCTGATAGAACATTGGTTATTAATGGCGGTGTGTTTGATTATTGTAGAACTACGTTATGGCTGAAAAAGCTAGTTTTGGAGGAGGAGATGATTTCTTCTCAAAATTTTCTCAACTGATGAGTAGGACTGAATCTGGTCCCACTCTTGATAAATTCCTGAAAAGGAATCCACCTGTTTATAAAGGAGGACATGACTATGATGGAGCGCATGTTTGGATACGGGAAATTGAGAAAGCTTTTGAGTATTTTGAGTGTTCAGAGGAACAGAAAGTGTAATTTGCAACCTATCAGTTGAGAGATGAAGCTAGGGTGTGGTGGTCTAGAACCAAGGTACAAATGAATACAGCAAGTGAACCGTTGGTGTGGGCAAACTTTCGTAGGAGGTTTCTCGTTAAGTATTTTCCTGACAATTACAAGATCCGTAAGGAGATGGAGTTTCTGAGATTAGAACAAGGCAGGATGTCTGTGGCTGAGTATACCACCAAGTTTAATGAATTGTGTGACTTCTATCATCCTTTCTCCTTGGAGGGCACTGAAGGCAGTAAATGTGCTAAGTATGAGGCCGGACTACGAATTGAACTTCACAGTGTGATTGTGCCTATGGAAATTCGTGATTATCCCACTTTGGTGAATAAAGCTAGGCTGACTGAAGAAGTATAATTGTAGAGAACATTTCAACCAAAGGATAAGAAACCACTGAAAGCAAGAGGATTCAGCTTTAAGAAGATAGGTCAGTTCTTTCATGGCGGTAAATCTTCGGCTACATCTTCTTCCTCTTCGGGTCGTAGTTCTACAGGTCGTTCTCGTGGTCATTCTGGTAGTCGTGCATGCTATAATTGTGGCCGGGAGGGCCATATTGCGAAACATTGTCCGGCCAGTCAAATTATTTATTTCCAATGTGGACAACCGGGGCATCTCAGGCCGGATTGCCCACAGAGGCAGCAATAGGGTGAACATAGCAGTCGAGCCAATACTTCTATGACCCGTGGTGCTAATTTTCAGAGAGGAGGTAGAAACAGTGGTGGTCGTTGATAAATGATTTATAATATAATAAATTAGGTCTAAATTGCTTAGGATTTTAGTCATTATCCACTGTATTTCCTTTATTTATTACAATTTTTGCTTTCTTTCCACTCTAGTCTACTTGGGTATGTTATTTTGCAGGAATTAAGGTAATAAAGGGTCAAAAACAAGAGAAAAACGACCATAAAATGATAAAGAAACAAGAAGAACAAGCCCAAAGTGGAAAGAATTCTCTTTTTAAAGCTGAAATTCAACTCAGAAAGCAAAAATCCGACTCAGAGCACTGAAATCCGACTCAAAATGGCCAAATCCGAGTGGGATAACTCAGAAATGACCAAATCCGAGTGGAAGGACTCAGAATAGAGCATTGCCGAGTGGAATACTGCATTGCTAGAGGAAAATCCGAGTGAAATGTTCCCTGACAAAGCCATTCCGAGTGATAAATAGCTGACTGGAGTGAAGGACCAATGCTGAAATGGAATAAGTCTAGGTTAAAGGTGATTCCGAGTGGAAACTCCCCGACTGCATCCATTCTGAGTGAAAAAAGGAGACTGACCTCCAATAAATATGTCCAAAGCTATTTTTTGAGTGAAAAGCTTGCTGATTGAAGTGAATCCGAGTGGGAGCTTTCTAATTGCAACTAATCCGAGTGAAAGCTGTTCCGAATGAATGGATTCCGAGTAGAAGAGGCCACTAAAATGAATAAATGCTGACTAAGGAGGAATCCGAGTGGTCTCAGAGAAAATGACATTCTCAAGCAGAACAAAGCATTTTCGAGTAATTCTTAGCAAGGAAGGAAAAATCCGACCAGAAATGAATCACACTCGGGCAGACTCTCAAGTTTCACACTGAGCCCGAGTGAGAAGTCTCCAAGGAAAGGCATTCCGAGTAAGTTAGGTCAGAAAGATGCATTTTCGAGCAAAGCAAGGCTCGGACATGGAAGAATTCTATCAGCCAGATTCCAGTCCTTCAAAGTCCAAGTTTCTGAGTGAAAGTGAAGTCAAATCCGAGTGGAAATTAACTCGGACTTCCGAGTGAAGATGTGATTTTATCATTTGAATGAGTAAATAAATTTGTCCGAGTGAATTCCAATGCAAAATCCAAGCAAAGCTTTAACCGAGTGGTCCAAATTCAGAGACAACCGAGTGAAAATGATTGGGAACCGATTGAATCTGAACCAAGTGAGTCTTCAATCAGTTCCGAATGAACTCCATGAACCTGAGCCAAGTGAATGTTTCAGACGGTTCTGAGTCTTTCTGCAGTCAATTCCGACTGAATGGAAGATGCTCTTCAGTAAGTCTTCACTCGTCCTTTCATTCAGCTTCATCACCGATCGGTTCTCCTCCAAACACCGACCCAATTCTTCACAAATGCAACACCGGATCACTACCTCCATCAACACCGCCTCCTTCTACTTTCCTTCAAGCCACAACACCGTCCCTTCTCCTTTCAAAACTGACCCACATTCCTCTCTTCTATCCGCTGTCCCCTTCTAATCCATACCACACACCGTCCCACTTCACCTTTCCTTTCCATCCATACCGCCCAGACTTCTCTCCAACCAATACCGCCCAGGCTCCTAATCCACAACTCCGCCCAGACTCCTTTCCTTTCCATCCACAACACCATCCTCTCCTTTCCAATATTCTCAACACCGCCCAACCGTCCTCACCTCAACACACCGCCCAACCGTCCTCACCTCAACACACCGCCCAACTTCCCAACACCGTCTCCCTTTCTTCTTCTAATACATGACACCGCCCAGACTTTTCATCAATTCAACACCGTCCAGCCCACAACGTCCAGATCTCCATCTAACAGCAACTCTTCTCCACGCTGCCCAGTTCACACCTACACCGTCCAGCAAGCTTTCACTCGGATTTGTGGGAAAATAACATTTTTTCACTATGAATTTCATCATTCTGCACCAATCTTCACTAAAATCCAAGCACCGAATTATTGGAAATATTAAATATGCAAATTGGAAACAAGTTGGCACAGCTGGAATTCACATGCACCGAAAGTTTCTCCCACTTGCAAATTTTAACGCGTTTCCTTAGCTGGATTCATTCATCCATTCGCCTATAAAAGGGAGAGCAACCAGGAGCAATCAGCGATCACTTCCATCAATTACCATCAGATTTATTTTCTTTCTTCGTTACTTTCTCTCCTTTTCTCTTTAGTTTTCTTCTTTTCCATTTTTCTTTCTCTGTTCGTTTTTCTTCTCTTTCTTTTTATTTTCTTTTCTTTCTTTTATTTTGTAAGAGTGTGAGGGCTGTAAAAGTGAGATTTTAAATTTGTAATTGGTGGAGAAATTATTGCAACAAGGAATTACAGTGGTAAATTATTCTGAGCTTTTGGAGAAACCCGTAAGTTTTTATTTTTTACCATGTCTTGTATGTTTTATTTTTCCATTATTTACATGAATTTAAATTATTTCATGAGTAGCTAAATTAATTATTTTGGGATAAAGGGGATATGATAATATTTTATTTTAATGTTATTTTGACTTGGAATTAAATAAATTTCTGTTTTCCATTTAGTTCAATTATGCTTAATGCTTTTAGTAATTCCTAACAAGAACCTAAATGATAAAACTATATACTTACGGGTATATTAGTAAGTTTAGGTAATAAATAGAATCGAGAGATTTATTTTTACCAGAAAGCTTTGAACTATACCTAAGATTTTTGAAATGCTTTTTGTGACCTCGGTAAAACCGTGAAAGTAATCAAAATTCTTTTGAGGAAATAAAAGGGATTTTCATAAAACGATAATGGGCCTTTCTGAGGATTAAGCAGCGCTTTCCATAGGTTAGGTACATTAATAAGATTCCGAGAGGAACATATTAATTAGCTTTTGGAAAATTCGCCTTGGAAAACTTAATTCGATTCTTATTTATGAAAAGTTAAAATTCATTAACATAAAATAGAGTCTTAATCCCCTGAAATCCCAAGATACTCTCAACTCTGATTTTTTAGTGTCAAGTAAATTTTATTTTTATATGTATTCATATTCTGTGCAACTTTAATTTGTGCTTTATTTTATAAAAATCTTAAAAATCAATTGTGTGGATAATCAAATTTCAATATGCTGGTACTTTGAACACAGTCCCTGTGGAGAACGATAATCTTTTATATTACGCGACATAACCCGTGCGCTTGTGGGACCTGTCAGTCGTGGAGGGCAACACTCGAGGAGGGCTGATGCTCAATCCAGTGGTGCTCAAAATGTTATGACTGGACGAGTGTTCGTTTTTGATGCTTCAGAAGTTACGAGAACTGATAACTTGGTGCAGGGTATGTGCATTATTCATGACTATCTGGTAAATGTAATTTATGATTCTGGTGCAACCCATTCTTTTATTTCTGAAAGTTGTGTTAGGCGATTTGGTTTACCAGTGGTGTTAATAGAGAATGCCTTTAGTGTCTCCACCCCTACTGGTTCTACATTCCGTGCCACCGGTGTGTGTGGAGGATTACCAATGCAAATTGAAGACTGTTCCTTTTTGGTAAATTTAATATGTATGCCATTGAAGGACTTAGTTGTTATCTTGGGTCTTGACTGGTTGTCTGTAAACCATGTTATAGTGGATTGTTACCGCAAGACTATAGTCTTCTCTCAGGAATTGGACACCAAGAATGTGGTAAGTGATGTCTCCGCAACTTATGTCATTCTATTTGCTTCAGAAGGACGGTATAATCTGCATCCCAATGATATTCCAATAGTGTGTGATTTTCCTGATGTATTTCTGAAAGAAATTCCGGGGTTACCTCCCAATCGGGAGATTGATTTTGCCATTGATTTAATTCCAGGGGCCGAACCTGTATCTCGTGCACCGTATAGAATGTCTTCTGTGGAATTGACTGAAGTGAAAAAGCAAGTGAGTGAGATGATAGGGAAAGGGTTTATCCGACCGAGTGCTTCACCTTGGGGCGCTCCGGTGTTATTGGTGAAAAAGAAAGATGACAGTATGCGAATGTGTATCGATTATCGACAGTTGAATAAGCTGACAATTAAAAACAAATATCCTTTACCACGAATCAATGATCTGTTGGATTAGTTGAGAGGCGCTATGGTATTTTCCAAGATTGACTTGAGGTCCGGATATCATCAAATAAGAGTAAGATCGGAAGATATTCCAAAGACGGCATTCCAAACTCGATATGGACACTTTGAGTATGTTGTAATGCCTTTTGGAGTGACAAATACTCCTGCTATCTTCATGGATTACATGAATCAGATCTTTCAACCATACTTGGATCAATTTGTAGTAGTGTTCATCGATGATATATTGGTGTATTCAAAGTCCGTCGAAGAGCATGCACAACATCTTCGAATTGTTTTACGGGAGAAAAGGTTGTATGCTAAGCTGTCTAAATGTGATTTCTGGGAAAGAAGTGTACAATTCTTGGGTTATGTGATTTCCAGGGATGGAGTATCTGTTGATCCATCCAAGATTGAAGCAGTTATGGGTTGGGAGAGACCAAAATCAGTGACGGAGATTAGGAGTTTCCTTGAATTGGCTGGCTATTATCACCGTTTTATTGAAGAATTTTCTTGTATTGCGCTTCCTTTAACTCGATTGACGAGAAAGGAGAACCCATTTGTATGGTCAGATAAGTGTGAATTGAGTTTTCAAACTCTGTAGCAGTGTTTAACTACTGCACCTGTGCTTGCACTACCAAATGTGACAAAAGAATTTGTAGTATATTGTGATGCATCCAAGTTTGGCTTAGGATGTGTACTGATGCAGGATGACAGGGTGATTGCCTATGCTTCAAGGCAATTGAGACCGCACGAGTAGAATTACCCTACCCATGATTTAGAGCTTGCGGCAGTGGTATTTGCATTAAAAATCTGGCGTCATTATTTATATGGTTCTCGTTTTGTGGTATTTAGTGACCATAAAAGCTTGAAATACTTGTTCGATCAGAAAGAGTTAAACATGAGACAAAGGAGATGGATGGAATACTTAAAGGATTACGATTTTGATTTGAAGTACCACCCTGGAAAGGCAAATATTGTGGCTGACGTTTTAAGTAGAAAAATATTACATGCCGCCTTCTTGATGGGCAAAGAACAAGAATTGTTAGAAGACTTTCGTGATATGAATATTGGGGTTATTGTGCAAACTCTGAATCAAATGATAATTGGAATGCTGAAGATCTCTAATGAATTCTTAGAATCCTTAGCTGTGGCTCAGAAGGAAGATGAAGAGTTACTAGAATTACTTGACACCCAAGCGAGAGGAAAAGATATGGGGCTAATCAAAGGTACTGATAGAATTTGGCGATTCAGAAACCGGGTTGTGGTACCTACAAAAGGTGACTTTAGGCAAGCCGTGTTAGCTGAAGCACATAGAAGTTCTTTTAGCATTCATCCTGGTATTACAAAAATGTACCATGATTTAAAGAGAGAGTTCTGGTGGCCACGTATGAAACGAGCGATCATAGAGTATGTAAAGTCTTGTGTGATATGTCAAAAATGTAAGGTCGAACACCAGAGACCCCCAGGTTTACTTCAACCTCCGGAGATTCCAATATGGAAATGGGAAAGCATTACTATGGATTTTGTATCCGGGTTACCTCGTACCCGTTCTGGTTGTAATGCAATATGGGTAATTGTGGATAGGTTGACCAAGAGCGCTCATTTCTTAGCTATGAACATGAAATGGTCATTAGACCGGTTGGCTAGATTGTATATTACGGAGATTGTACGGTTACATGGCGTGCCTTCAAGTATTATTTCAGATCGTGATCCTCGGTTTACTTCCAGATTCTGGGGAAGTTTACAACAGAAGTTGGGTACGGAACTGAGGTTGAGTTCGGCTTATCATCCTCAGACTGATGGCCAGTCTAAGCGTACAATCCAAACTTTGGAGGATATGTTTAGGGCTTGTGTACTGGAGCAAGGTGGCTCATGGGAGAGATACCTACCATTAGTGGAATTTGCTTATAATAACAGCTATCATAGTAGCATTGGAATGGCTCCCTATGAAGCTTTATACGGAAGACGGTGTCGTACGCCTTTATGTTGGAATGAAGATAGAGATGCAATCCATTTGGGACCTGAGTTAATTCAAGAAATGAATGATCAGGTGATAATGATTCGTGAAAAGATGAAAATTGCACAAGACCGTCAGAAGAGTTACTATGACAACCGTCATAGACCACTTGAGTTTCAGGTAGGAGATTGGGTGTTCCTGAAGGTTTCACCTACCAAAGGTGTAGGTCGAATACTGAAGAGTCATAAGCTTAACCCGAGGTACATTGGACCATATCAGATTCTGGAGAGAATTGGTGATGTCGCTTACCGATTGGATCTTCCCCAATCATTAACTAATATCCACAATGTGTTTCATGTGTCACACCTTCGAGCGTACATTCCTTGTGACTCCATGATTATACCTAAAGATTCTATTGAGCTGAAAGAAGATTTGACTGTGGAGATGGCACCTATTTGTATTGAAGGATATCAAGCTAAACGATTGAGAAACAAAGAAGTACCATTGGTAAAAGTGAAGTGGCAAAATATAAATGGAGTAACTTATACATGGGAGTTGGAATCAGACATGCGGCGGTTGTACCCCGATCTTTTTCAATAAGGTACATTGATTTCGGGGATGAAATCCCTTTTTACGGGGGGTGGATGTAACTGTTAGGGAATCCCTAAGCATGAGCAGCGAAAAAATAAAAGGGATTCCATAGGATTTGCAAGGTTCCGTGTTTCAAAGCATAAAACAATTTCGAAATTATTTTAGGTTACCTCTTGAAGAACTCCGAAGCAGTCGTAGCCTCGTCCTTTAGGAGTCCACACGAGCACTCCCACCAGAATCGCAACACCTGCCAACTGCTAGTTTGACGGCGTGTAGCTCTTGCAACTTTTGCGAATTTGTGTCTTACTTGAGTGAACGGCCTATGAGCATCTTATGCTCTATTTATAGGCTTAGGTTTGACCTAATTTGTTCTCTCTAAAAGTGGCCTCCTTACTCATTCCAAATGAGTTAGGCCCAATAGCTTTATTTTAGTCCAACTAAAATAAGACAACATTTTCTGATGGGCTTACTCTATGTGTGTGACCCTATAGGTAAAATACCCAGTCATATTAATAATAAACTATTTTATTATTAATATAAAATAAGAGCGGCATCTAGCAATGCATCATTATGTCCGAATATTATCAACATAACCTATAAGTGATAATTATTTAATACGTTTATTCCTTTTGTCACGATATCCTAATTGGGCCCAAGGCATGGTCGCGTCATCCTTGTACGGCCCAATTTATTTTACTTGATACCGGAGTAGACTGGATCCGAATAAATATCTAATATTTATTCTTTCTAGCATGGCCATGCGTTTTCTTAGTCTTACTCCATCAAGTGGCCTATGGATATCACTCCTGTCACATAGGAGAGACAAATCCCATCTACATCACTCACATCCCTCTACATAATTTGTTCATTGCCTAATCACAACCTTTATAGTCCTCTTGTTACAGAAGACATTTAATTGTATTAAAACAATAAACTCCTCATGTAGGAATCGTAGTGACTTCAGGTCGAAGGACTACATATACCATTATCACATTGAGAATCGTTTATGACAATCATGTAACGATCCATGCAACGTTCTCATGGTGGGTCTGTCCAGTACATCATTACTCTTAATGTGTACCCGTGTGAAGACTCGATATCATCTATATCTATGATCTGTGAGATCAGGTCATCAGTACACTCACACACTAGTCTCAGTGTATTTACATGTCCCCATGTAAATACTTAACTAGGGACATTTTAGGAATAATTTTTATATGACCTATTACTCCAAGGATAAATATGTTTTAAAACAATTTTAAACTGAAATATTTATTCTATTGATAAGTAGAAAAATGATACAAATGAAAAAGCATAAAAGCTCATAGTGCATACACCAACAATCTCCTACTTGCACTAGAGCCAATCAGACATTTGCCTAATGCCTAATGATCTAGTGTGCCCCTCATGTTTTTTTTGTGTAAGAGCTTTTGTGAGTGGGTCAGCAATATTCTCATCAGTATGCACCTTACATATCTTTACATCTCCTCGGTCAAGGATCTCTCGAATGAGATGAAATCGCCTAAGTATATGCTTGGATCGTTGATGTGATCTAGGTTCCTTAGCTTGTGCGATTGCTCCACTATTGTCACAGTAAAGACTTATAGGGTCCACAATGCTAGGAATAATCCCAAGTTCTGTTATGAACTTCTTGATCCATACTGCCTCTTTTGCAGCATTTGAGGCAGCAATATACTCAGACTCTGTAGTAGAATCAGCAACTGTCTCTTGCTTTGAACTCTTCCAGCTTACAGCACCACCATTTAGACAAAACACGTACCCAGATTGCGATCTTGAGTCATCCTTATCAGTTTGGAAGCTAGCATCAGTGTAACCTTTTACAATGAGCTCTTCTTCCCCTCCATATATCAAGAATGAATCCTTAGTTTTTCTTAAGTACTTCAGGATATTCTTGACAGCAGTCCAGTGACTTTCACCGGGATCAAACTGGTATCTGCTCGTCATGCTTAAAGCGTACGAGACATCTGGTCGGGTACATATCATGGCATACATGATTGATCCAATAGCAGATGCATATGGAATCTTATTCATCCGTTCTCTTTCTTCTTTAGTGGAAGGAGATTGAGCTTTTGATAAGCTTATGCCATGAGCCATAGGCAAAGTTCCTTTCTTGGAATCTTGCATGTTAAACCTTTTTAACACTTTGTCTATGTATGTATTCTGACTTAGGCCAAGAAGTTTTCTTGATCTATCTCTATAGATCTTAATTCCCAACACGTAGGTTGCTTCACCTAAGTCTTTCATAGAAAAACAGCTTCCCAACCAACTCTTCACAGACTGAAGAGTAGGAACGTCATTTCCAATAAGTAGTATGTCATCAACATACAGGACCAGAAAAACAATTGTACAGTCACTAACCTTCTTGTAGACACAAGGTTCATCCTTATTTTTAGTAAAGCCAAATTGTTTAACAGCTTCATCAAAACGAAGATTCCAGCTTCTGGAAGCTTGCTTAAGTCCATATATAGAACGTTGTAGCTTGCACACCTTCCTGGATGCTTCAGGCTTAACAAAGCCTTCAGGTTGTGTCATGTACACTTCCTCAAGAAGATTTCCATTAAGGAAAGCAGTCTTGACATCCATTTGCCATATCTCATAATCATGGTATGCAGCAATAGCAAGCAGAATCCGAACAGACTTTAGCATAGCAACTGGGGAAAAAGTTTCATCATAGTCTATACCATGTATTTGCTTGAAACCTTTAGCCACCAACCTTGCTTTAAAGGTACTTATATTACCATCCATGTCAGTTTTCTTTTTGAAAACCCACTTGCATCCTATAGGTTTTACCCCTTCAGGTGCATCAACCAAGTTCCAAACTTGATTAGTGTACATGGAGTCCATTTCAGATTCCATGGCTTCTAGCCATTTCTCAGATTCTGAACTTGCAATGGCCTCTTCATAAGATGTTGGCTCATTTTGATCCATTAGGAATACATCTTCTTCCTGAGTTACAAGAAATCCATATCTTTCAGGTTGTTGACGTATTCTACCTGATCTACGCAAGTCTTGTGCTACTGGAGCTGGTGTTATCACAACATTTTGTGGGTCCTGCTCCACTTCCACCATTGGCTCTTCAATGCCTTGTGAGTCTTGAATTTCTTCAAGTTCTACTTTCCTCCCACTGATTCTTGTAGAGATGAATTCCCTTTCTAAGAATACAGCATTCCGAGCAACAAACACTTTGCCCTCAGTAGGATTGTAAAAATAATAACCCTTAGTTTCTTTTGGGTATCCCACAAAAAGACATTTATCTGACTTGGGCCCAAGTTTATCAGAACTTTGGCGTTTAACATAAGCTTCACAGCCCCAAATCTTAAGAAAAGACATACTAGGTCGTTTCCCAGTCCATATCTCATATGGTGTCTTTATGACAGCCTTTGATGGAACACGGTTAAGTGTGAAAGTTGCTGTCAACAAAGCATGTCCCTAGAATGAGTTAGGGAGGTCAGTTTGACTCATCATTGATCGAACCATGTCCAACAAGGTTCTATTTCTCTGCTCAGAAACCCCATTCCATTTTGGTGTTCCAGGGGGAGTAAGTTGAGATATAATCCCACACTCTTTAAGATATTCATCAAACTCTAGGCTCAAATATTCACCACCTCGATCGGATCGAAGTGCTTTAATTGTCTTGCCAAGTTGGTTCTCTACTTCATGTTTAAACTCCTTGAACTTTTCAAAGGATTCTGATTTATGTTTCATGAGAAACATAAATCCATATCTACTGAAATCATCAGTAAAAGTGATGAAGTAACTAAAACCTCCCCTAGCCATTGTCCCTATGGGCCCACATACATCACTATGTATCAAGCCAAGAAGATCACTCGCTCTTTCACCTTTTCCGGTAAAAGGGGTCTTGGTCATCTTCCCTAATAAACAAGATTCACATGTATCTATTGATTCAGAATCAAAAGATTCTAAATATCCATCTTGATGGAGTTTAGAAATACGTTTCTCATTTATATGTCCTAGGCGACAATGCCAAAGATAAGTTGGGTTTAAATCATTTGTTTTAACCCTTTTAGTATTAATGTTATAGATAGGGGTTTCGAGATCTAGAACATAAAGTCCATTACTCAAATTTGCACAACAATAAAACATGTCTTTTAAATAAACAGAACAACTATTGTTCTTTATTGTAAAGGAAAACCCTTTCTTATCAAGACAAGAAACAGAAATAATGTTTCTCCTTATTACCGGAATAAAATAACAATTGTCCAATTCAAGGACTAACCCTGAGGGCAAGGATAAAAAATAAGTCCCTACAGCTAATGTAGCAACTCTTGCTCCATTTCCAACGCGTAGGTCTACCTCGCCCTTCATCAACTGCCTACTCCTTCTTAGATCCTGCACATTAAGACAAATGTGAGATCCACATCCAGTATCTAATACCCATGATGTTGAAGTTGACATGTTAATTTTTATAACAAAAATACCTGAAGTGGAAGTCTCACTTCCCTTCTTCTTAAGCTCTTCTAGGTACTTTGGACAGTTTCTCTTCCAGTGTCCCTTTTGTCCACAATGGTGATATTTACCTTCCTTAGCCACCCCGCCCACAGGTTTTAAGGCTGATGTACTTGGCTTATCCTTGCCTTTCCAAATCTTCTTGGCATTTCCTACAATAGCTTTTCCTTTGCCTTTATACATGCCCTTTCCTTTACCTTTGCCAGAATTGACCATCATTATGGCCTTGCCCTTTCCTTTAGAAATATTGGGCTCAGCAGTCCTCAACATATTGAGTAGCTCTGGCAATGTTTTGTCCAATGCATTCATGTTGTAATTCATGATGACTGGCTTAAAACTGTCAGGTAATGATTTCAAAATGAGATCGGTAGCCAACTTCTGAGGGAAGGGGAATCCTAGCCTAGCTAGATTCTCCAAGTACCCAATCATTTTGAGCACATGAGGTCCTACAGAACCTCTCTCTTCAAGTCTGCAGCTAAATAGAGCTGAAGAAACTTCATATCTTTCTTGGTCAGCTTGACCTTGATATAGTTTCCTTAGGTTTTCGATCATATCGAAAGCCTCCATATGCTCATGTTGCTTCTGAAGCTCAGGAGACATGGTTGCCAGCATAAGGCATTGGACATCTAAAGCGTCATCCTGATGCTTCTTGTAAGCATCCTTGTCAGCTTTAGAGGCATTGTTCGCGGGTGGTTCCGGAATTGGACCTTCCAGGACATACTGCTTTTTCTCTTGTTTGAGGACAATCCTCAAATTTCTATACCAATCAAGGAAGTTAGAACCAGATAATTTTTCTTTGTCTAGGATTGATCGCAACGAAAGGTTTGAAGGTGTGTTTGACATCATGGTTATCTAAAACAGAAAATATGTAGTAAGTATCATTTTCAAAACATATTTAAATTATGGTCATTTAAATTAAATATGTCTCCCACTATTTCGATTCAAAACAAAAATACCCTCCACGAATCAGAAAATCCCGTTGGAAGATTTTCTAGTGGGCTAAGATCCATATTTTGCCAAGCGTTAAGTTAGCTTTGGCTGATCACCTAATACTTTGTTATTTAGGTAGGAAACTTTTTCCAATTGTATCTTTATACAACTCTTAGTCATTGGGTTAAGTAACCATTACTAATTATTCATCTTATGAATATTTAGCCCAATGTTTACGCCTCTAAGTTATATTCAATCCAATTAAAAACTTAGTTAAGTTAAAGCCCAATAAAACAGTTTGGATATTACCATTATTCCATCGCGTCTTACTAATATAAATAATAGTGCCCTGCTTTGGCAGACCCACTATTTATTGACATTAGTGTTGACGAGTGTACTTATTGGAAGGCGTTTATAACTTAATATTATTTTGAGGGATTTTTTAATTTATTTTAAAATTACCGTCTTTGTTAAACGCTTTAACGTAATAAAATTATCCCCAAAACATGCAAACGAAATTGTGAGATGGTTATGGTCTTCCTAGAAGAAAATAAATAAAAATAAATAAATAAATAAACCTAGAGGAACTATATAGCCAAGGCTTCATGAAGTCCTACTTCTTGAACCCACCATCCTCTTGGAGTCACCACTCCTTGGTTCCTTTCAAAGACAAAAGCGCTTAGAGTCACCACTCTAGTTTTCTTCTAGATCTCTACTTTGTTGCCTCGATCAAGATTACAAGATTTTTAAAGAAACTCGCTTTACATACGAGTGAAGGGTTGAGAAAAGAAATACAACAGAATGAAGAGAGGCACAGCACGTAGGCTGTATTTAAATAAAATAACTAAGACCATAACCATCCACCATGCAACGTGTTAATTAATTAATTATAACCCATTTGAAATAATTTAAAAAAAAAATAAATTTTTAAACGGGCCATTAAACACGTGGGTCGGTAATAAGGCGCTATGCAGAGAATGTACGGGGGTCCCAAAATTTTAGTACTGTAGTCAGGTTGGTTCCCAGGAAAGAGAGGTGGGTCCGGTGTGACCGCTTAAGTACCAAATCTTTCCTAGCCAGAACGTCCCACTGACCATTAACAGCTCTAAAATTTCGGCTAGGGTTTTAACCACTTTGAAACCCTAATTCCTTGTTGCGAACACTTCACAACGCAGCCGTCAAGGCATATGGAGGCAGCGCCGTCTAGGGTTTCAAAACCTAGAATTCAATTTGTGCTAATGCCAACATGCAATGCCTTTCATGACGGCCGTCTAGGTTTCAACTCTTGAACCCTAGATTAAGGAACGGCCATGGTTTAACACTTAAACCTTATCACTTAACGCCCCATAACATGAACCATTCATGTTCGAAGATCAACTCAATTAATTCAAAGTTTGTACGATGACTATCATATGAGTAAAACACATATCAAAATTGCATAAACTCATACATCATACAAATTTAAACGGCAACAACATACATACTAAAATTAAGAAACTTTATAACATGCATCATATACAATTTATAAAGAATAACTCAAAATTATATGTATCATGCCAAAACAGAGGTCATACCATATACATGATTAATCATTGTAATAATATGCATCATATACGATAACTCAAAATAGCAACATAATCATGCATGTTCATTTTCGAATCCTAGTTTCACAAAACATTTTCGCAAAACAAAATTACAAAGCTTTAAACAACGAAACGATTTCGCAAATCATATTTTCCAAAAGCTCTTGCAAACGAAAACATATCATCATAAAATATAAACAAATGCCCAAAACACGGTTTTGCAAACTAGGCTCTGATACCACTGTTAGGGAATCCCTAAGCATGAGCAGCGGAAAAATAAAAGGGATTCCATAGGATTTGCAAGGTTCCGTGTTTCAAAGCATAAAACAATTTCGAAATTATTTTAGGTTACCTCTTGAAGAACTCCGAAGCAGTCGTATCCTCGTCCTTTAGGAGTCCACACGAGCACTCCCACCAGAATCGCAACACCTGCCAACTGCTAGTTTGACGGCGTGTAGCTCTTGCAACTTTTGTGAATTTGTGTCTTACTTGAGTGAACGGCCTATGAGCATCTTATGCTCTATTTATAGGCTTAGGTTTGACCTAATTTGTTCTCTCTAAAAGTGGGCTCCTTACTCATTCCAAATGAGTTAGGCCCAATAGCTTTATTTTAGTCCAACTAAAATAAGACAACATTTTCTGATGGGCTTACTCTATGTGTGTGACCCTATAGGTAAAATACCCGGTCATATTAATAATAAACTATTTTATTATTAATATAAAATAAGAGCGGCATCTAGCAATGCATCATTATGTCCGAATATTATCAACATAACCTATAAGTGATAATTATTTAATACGTTTATTCCTTTTGTCACGATATCCTAATTGGGCCCAAGGCATGGTCGCGTCATCCTTGTACGGCCCAATTTATTTTACTTGATACCGGAGTAGACTGGATCCGAATAAATATCTAATATTTATTCTTTCTAGCATGGCCATGCGTTTTCTTAGTCTTACTCCATCAAGTGGCCTATGGATATCACTCCTGTCACATAGGAGAGACAAATCCCATCTACATCACTCACATCCCTCTGCATAATTTGTTCATTGCCTAATCACAACCTTTATAGTCCTCTTGTTACAGAAGACATTTAATTGTATTAAAACAATAAACTCCTCATGTAGGAATCGTAGTGACTTCAGGTCGAAGGACTACATATACCATTATCACATTGAGAATCGTTTATGACAATCATGTAACGATCCATGCAACGTTCTCATGGTGGGTCTGTCCAGTACATCATTACTCTTAATGTGTACCCGTGTGAAGACTCGATATCATCTATATCTATGATCTGTGAGATCAGGTCATCAGTACACTCACACACTAGTCTCAGTGTATTTACATGTCCCCATGTAAATACTTAACTAGGGACATTTTAGGAATAATTTTTATATGACCTATTACTCCAAGGATAAATATGTTTTAAAACAATTTTAAACTGAAATATTTATTCTATTGATAAGTAGAAAAATGATACAAATGAAAAAGCATAAAAGCTCATAGTGCATACACCAACAGTAACATCCCTAATACTTTAGAAACATTTTAATTGGCGGAAAATGTTAATAATTGCTTAACCGAGTTTATTGAAATTTTGGAAATTATTATTATTAAAAATGCAATTATAAATAATTGAATATTGTGGGAATAAATAAATTTATTTAACAATTAATTATAAAAGGTTGAGTGATGGTAAATAGAAGAAGGTAAAAATTAGGAGTTACCGATGAAGTAAAAGGTAAAGACTTAATAAAAACTTTAAAGAAATTATAAAAGAAATAGGGATATGACTATTTTGCCCTTGTATCTTAAATTTTAATTTCATTTCCTTCTTCTTCCTCACCTTCACGCGAGTTCACTTCTTCTTCTTTCTTTCTCAAGCTGGCCGTGGTTTGCATGCTCTAAGAGGAAGACCATTTCACGTCGACACCCCGAAATAACTACGTTTTTTAGACCGTGGCTTCGAGGTGAGTCCAATGAGCCCTTTAAATTAAGCTTTCGCATCTCTTTCATTTTCTCTATTAAACCAAATAGTCGTGCATGGAGGAGTGAGCTTCCGTTTCCTACTCCTCTAGTGTGTAAGAGCTTGAAAATGGTCTTTAGAGTAATGAGGGTGGTTTAACGTTGACGGGTTTTGTGTTTCGACCTCCGTAGGTAACGAAACAGTCATCGGAGAATCGAACGGTGAAGTGGATGTTGATTTCAAACGTAGGACATTCGACATAGCATCGAGAGAACGCTAATCATATCAAGAACGAGTCGTCAGAGCTCGGAATTGAGGTAAGGGGGTGTTCAGGTTATAATTAATTAGAATAGGTAAGTATAATTGAATTGAGTCATTAAATTAAATATGGAAATAATGAGAATAAACAAAGAATGATAATTGTGTGTGTATAAATGCAAATTGTGTGTGGTTTATGATGATTATGTGGATAATGTGATTTAAATTATGACGAGTTGATGAGTATAGTGGCATTGTGATGAAGGGCTTGACAAGTAGGTCGCCCATTTGATGAGCATATGTGTATTACTGGCCACTTGTTGCTTGATATGAGAAAAGTGAGTTGTATATATGTATGATTATGTGGTGTGGGATGGCCGACGGTATGTATAGCCCCTCGTTTCTGGCTCCCGTGGTGTTTATGCCCAGTTGAGCTACCTAGTGGTCAAGTAGGACCCAGTGGTTGAGGTGGAGAGTCAAGTAAGACTCGGTGGACCAAGCAGGGTTCACGGGGTGTCAAGTAGGACCCCCAGCTGAAGGCCGATCCTTTTAATATCCGGATACTAGGCGTCGAATTGATATGAGAGTCAGTTGTGTTACTCGATGCATTGTTAACATTGTGTGATGATATGAATGTGTTTTGCGATAATTGCTGATTGTGATTGGCAAATTGGGGATAAAGAATTGGAATTGAATTCATGATTGGTAAGTAGAAGTCGAGGACAAGAGGTAAGACTAATGGTATAAATTAGAACTAGTAAATATGTATCTTGTTATTTAATTACCATTCTGGATTAATTATGATACCAAACACTCACCCTTGCTGTTGTTTTCTTTAATTTAGTAACCAGTGACAGGCAAGAGGTTGAAGCCCCAGAGATACGTCAAGCAAAGAATTGATGCCAAGGAGCTAAGGAAATTATGAAATGAAGTATATATGTAATGTGTGTTGTGATTTATGTATCTTATGTCTAGATGTTGTTTATACGTGTTGAGTTAATTTGGTATATTGTTACACTGGTCATGAATGTGATGGATAATGAGTAGAATCTGAATGTTATTTGATGAGAATATAAATTCATGATGATGAAATAATGAAGTGTCGATGGTTATGCTAATTTCCTTGAATTGGACGTGTATTGGTATAGAGCCAATATCATTGCTATGACCAGGTCTTGTTTGTTTATGTGAAGAGTGATGGATAAAAATCATAGGTGTGCGCTGTTAGTAATTAGATGATGTGCCAAATAAATGATAGATCTATTTATGATGCATTTTATGAATTAAAAATATGATTGAGGAACATGTTTAGTTAAAATCAATCTCATATGTATACTTGATCGTGCAGAAATGGATGAACTAGGCCAAATGATGCATGTGAATGTTTAAATTGCTGGTTGGTATAAAAATCCTAAGTTCCTATGCATGTACTGCATAACTCGCTCAAGCGAGAGGGATTCTCGCCCAAGCGAGAGTGTCCTGCGTCAGTGATATGGTCTCTGGCCAAGTCTCGCTCAAGCGGGTATGAATTTAGCTCAAGCGAGATAGGTAAGTATTAAGAGAATAAGGTTACTGGAAGATTTTCGTTCAAGCGGGTAGAACCTCGCTCGAGTGAAAGGAAGAGGAACTAGTTCTGTATCTTTTCCGCTTGGGCGAATATGACTCGCTCAAGCGAAGGAGGAAAGTTTAGGTACTGGAGTATTCTAGACCAAGCGAGAACGAGGCAGCTTAAGCGAGTGGCAGTGGTAGAGCTCCTGGACAAATTTCACTTGAGCGAGCAAGATCTCGCCCAAGCGAAATAAGAACCTGATGCGTATAAATACCCTCGCTCAAGCGTTTCGCTGTTTCGCATAGGAAGGAAATGTGCCTCTCGCTCAAGCGAATCTGGCTTCGCTCCAGCGATGACTCCTGGTCTCGGTTAAGCGAATTCAGCTTCGCTCAAGCGAGTGGACTTTGGTTTCATATTTCCCTTCTTGCTTATTTTAACTAAATTCTTTTTATTTTATTTTATTTAAGTAATTAAATTGTTGCTGTTTATTACTTTAAATACGTGTATTGGAAAACAAATATCATTTTGAAACAGGACGTGATTAATTACTTTTAAACGCAAAAAAATTTATTGTAAAAATTAGTTAATTAAATAAAAATAAATGTAAAAGGAACTAGGATGTCACAATAACCGGTCTCACAAGGTACTGACCTGGTCAGTAAATACACGTTGTAAGTCACTCCTACACTGGTCGTCTGAAACACCGGATGACTTAGCCGCTCTCCTACAGCGGGTCACCTCTAACCGACTGTCCCAGTGTCATAACGAGGAAGGTACTCTGCACAGCGGAATATGTTCTTTTCATTCACCGAAAGGAGTAAGTACAATCACAGGCACAATTTAAGGAAAAGGTGATCGTCCACCATCCCTGTGTCAGAATCGTACATTGATAGTTCATCTACCCTCCTGACACTCTCTGAATACTGGGCCACACGGATTGTCTCTTTATACACGGCATCAGAATCTATGGGCCCATTGGAACCCAACTATTCACCTTCCACGCTCAATTATAAATACCATATTTCAATATACAAAAAGGTTATGTTATTCTTGCTCTCGGACTCTCTATTATACTACATGAGTATTAACTGAGTTCATACATTCTTCTGACTTGAGCGTCGGAGAATCTTCGCAGGTGACACCACCTGTCGCCTACATCAACGCGTGAGGTCAGTGTGAAGGATCTCCAAGACGACGAGACCGATTTCTCTCACTGAGAGGCCGGATCACAGAGATCGGATACACACAGAACCGGTCTCCAACCTCATTTAATCCTTAACTCTTATGGCTGGCCCAACACCGGATCCTAGACCCTGATAGGGACTAGATCATTGGCACACCCAGTGGGACTCGGTAGAGTTATTCCCACTTTCTGCAGAAGTTAGTAGTCGACCATGGAAGGAGATGGACGCGATGTTGTGGATGGTCATGTGGAAGATATGATCCATTGACAAGCTGGTAGGAGACTCATTTCTGATTCACCAGCAACCCACTCAAGGAGAATGGTACCAATGGCAACCCCTGACCCCCGAGATGAAGTTATTAGGCAGCTCAGGGAAGAGTTGATGGAGTTGCGAATGGAGAAAGGAGGAACTGGGGACAGAGTGATGTCTCAGACGGAGGATACTTGCCACGCATCTGCAAGAGAGAAGTCCTCAACTCTCCAGTATTCTAAGAGCCCTACTTATAAGGAGAGGGAGCAAACTTAAGATTCTGGGGACAGAATCAGTGCAAGGAGGAAGAAACAGGTAGTGATGACTTCTGGGGCATACCGACTCAATATCCCTTTCTCAAGGAGGCTCATGAGTATACCCATCCCCAAACACCTGCAAACAGCCCAACCACTTTCAATCGGAAAGTATAGTTGGGAGACTGATCCCACTAAACATCTCGATGCTTACACGTATAAGGCCATGTACCTGGGAGCCGATGAAGATGTGATGTGCAGGATGTTTCCACGAACCCTGAGGGAGGAGGCTCTTAGTAGGTTCAAAAGTTTACCTTTGGGGTTGATAGACTCTTGGGAAGAAATGGTGACTTCATTTGAGAGCCATTTCATTATCTCTAGAGATGTTCCAAGGACTTCTCATACCTTGGCTCAGATAAGGCAGGGAGAAAGTGAAACTCTTAAGGAGTTTTTGAAGAGATTTTACAAGGAGGCTGCTTTGGTACCTAACCTCATAGAGGCTATTCAGCTTCACATTATTGTTGAAGCCTTACAACCTGGATCCGCCTTTGCTTTGTCTTTGGCAAAGAGTCCTCCGATGACATTGGAGGAGTTTCGAAGAAAAGCTTCGAAGTATGTGGGCATAGAAATGCACTTGGAAGCAACAGCGGCGAAAGGGAAATCCCCAACGCCACATCAACAACAACGGAGAGGTAAGGACTGGCCCAGATCGGAAAACATGGAGAGACCGTTTGGTGGCGACACCCTTGATAGCCCGGCTCCGCAGTACCAGGAAAAACGGGTAAATGCGTTTAGCAATTATGCTCTACTAAACTCTAAGTGTTCGCAAATCTTGAGGGAGGTCGGATGGCCAACACTCAGTACATACGGGGTCAGGAAGCTGCCCCAGCTTCGTAAACATGGTGACCCTCGGAAATACTGTGAATTCCATGAGCAAAAGGGTCACTCAACAAATGAATGTCAGGCCCTGAAGAATACTATCGAGACCCTGATCCGAGAGGGTAAGCTTAAACAGTACCTTTTCAAAGAAGGAACTCTTGATGAATCAGACCAGATTGAGAAAAGGGGAAGGTATCACAAATATGGCGATGATGATAGTTCCACTCTGATCGGAAGATTCACTACTTCTGAAAAACAAAAGGGAATTATGGTTGGCGAGTCTACACAACAAAATGTTATGCCCCAACAATAGCATCAGGGCCGTCGAGAGGTCATTGATTAGGGATCTCTGCTGTTATAGATAATGGGTAAGACGGTGTGCACTCTTTTTCCTTCCTTGGGTTTTTCCAATCGGGTTTTACCAAGAAGGTTTAACGAGGCGTAATCCCGACTCGGCTCTTTTTCTCTCTTTTGTATTGTAGTTCATAATTAACGAAAAACTCTATGATTCACCCATTTTCTTTATGATTTTATTTGATACACAACACGATTGTGACAAGATACTTTCAGGATGGATGATCCTCACAATGTATCTATTGTTAGTGATGAACCTTTTCGAAGGTACAAAGGGGTGAACCACCGATTGAAGAACGGTGAATGGGTAAAATCCAACACCGATTGAGAAGGCCGATGAATGGGAAAAATCCAACACCGAGTATGAAGGCCGATGAATAGGTAAAATCCAACACCGAGTATGAAGAACGGTGAGTGGGTAAAATCCAACACCGATTAAAGGCCCAGATTGTAGGATTAAACCGAACTCTGGGTATGGCTAGTAGGATTAAACCGAACGCCGTTGAAGACATGGGTTGCAGGATTGTACTGAACCTCATTCGAAGGCTCGGATTATAGGATTAAACCGAACTCTGAGTACGACTAGTAGGTTTGGCCGAACGTCGATGAAGGCTTAGGCGTAATAAGCTGGTCCCTTTCTCAGACCACGCTGAACCCCGACTAGATTAAGAAGAACGGTGAATGGGTAAAATCCAACATCGATTAAGAAGAACGGTGAATGGGTAAAATCCAACGCCGATTGAAGAAGAAAGGTGAATGGGTAAAATCCAACACCGACTGAAGAAAGATGGTGAATGGGTAAAATCCAACACCGACTAAAGAAAGATGGTGAATGGGTAAAATCCAACACCAACTGAAGAAAGATATTGAATAGGTAAAATCCAACACCGACTGAAGAAAGATGGTGAATGGGTAAAATCCAACACCGATTGAAGGCTCAGATTGTAGGATTAAGCCGAACTCCGAGTACGACTTATAGGCTTGGCCGAACGTTGTAGAAGAATCAATCGTCATTCTCGTTATTGAATTCATCCAGAAGTACTTCCCCTAGGAATTCCTCACTCGGAAATACTTTCTCTTGGAATTCCTCACTCTGAAATACTTCAACTTCAAAGTCAGGCTTACAAATTCTTTAGTCGGTAAAGTCTCACTGAAGTCTGACTCGTGAATTCTTTAAATTGAAAATATCACTTCGAGGTTGCAATCAGGAATTATTTACTCGGAAAGTCTCTACCCGAAACAGACTCATTCGAAGTCAAAGTCTATCTGTTTAGAAGTGTTTCACCCGGAAAATGCTCTACTCGGTGCCACACCACGTGGGAATCAGAGATATCTCACTCGGTGCTATCCCGTTCAGAAATGTTTCACTCAGAGCTATCCTACTCAGAAATGCTTCACTAGATACCAGCCCACTTAGGAGTATCTCACTCGGTACAATCCCATTCGGAGATGTCTCACTCGGTGCCATCCCACACGGAAGTGTCACACTCGGGGACACACCACTCGGGAACGTTACACTTAAACTCCCTACCCGAATAAAGACTCGGATTGTAGTACTAAAATCGAACTCCGCGTATGGTAAAATTGAACTCCATCGAAGGGTCACCCGGAAAGGAATCACTCAGAAATCTTCCACACAGGAAGGATCAATCAGAAATATTCCTCCTGGAAGGATCAATCAGAGAGCTTCCACTAGGAAGTATCACTCAAAATTTTTCAAGATAAAGCACGAGTCCTCGACATGAAAAATAAGAGACTCGGATAACACGCATATACTTTTACCGAACAGCACGAGGAGGCAACAGGTAATGGAACGTCACAGGTGACACGGCCAGAACCAACCTCACTCGGAGTCGCTCATTCAAAGTCAATTGCCAATTTAGAGTCTCTCACTCGAAACCGATCACTCGATAACGCTCGGGGATAATATTCAACGGTTAACGAGTATTGCGAAGGTAAAAACTTAACATGTATTCTTGCAGGTTATGCCGGCATACAGACCTCTCGCAAACTGCATAGCTTATATGAGCAACTTACAGTCCCTCACACAAGCTAGGGGACAAATGATCTGGTCTGTATACCGGCCCTTAGGTTATCTGGTCTGGATACCGGCCCTAAGGAAAAGAGGCTGTCTCAGCCATCCTAGAGGTCAACCGGTATCCCAAGATAATGATCCAATCAGTAATATATTGATCCGGTCTGGATACCGGCTCCAAGGTTAAGAAGTCATCCAACCATCTTAGAGGACAATTGGTCTCAAAGGTACTGACCCGGTCGGTAAATACACGTTGCAAGTCACTCCTACACTGGTCGTCCAAAGTGACGTCTGAAACACCAGATGACTTATCCGGTCTCCTACACCGGGTCACCTCTAACCGACTGTCCCAGTGTCATAACGAGGAAGGTACTCTACACAACAGAATATGTTCCTTTCATTCACTGAAAGGAGTAGGTACAATCACAGGCGCAATTTACGGAAAAGGTGATCGTCCACCATCCCTGTGTCAGAATCGTACACTGATAGTTTATCTACCCTCCTGACACACTCTGAATACTGGGCCACGCGAATTGTCTCTTTATACACGGCATCAGAATCTATGGGCTCACTGGCACCTAACGATTCACCTTCCACGCTCAATTATAAATACCATATTTCAATATACAAAAAGGTTACGTTGTTCTTGCTCTCGGACTCTCTTTTTTACTGGATGAGTATTAACTGAGTTCATACACTTTTCTGACTTGAGCATCGGAGAATCTTCGTAGGTGACACCACCTGTCACCCACATCAACGTGTGAGGTCGGTGTCAAGGATCTCCAGGACGACGAGACCAATTTCTCTCACGGAGAGGCCGGATCACAGAGACCGGATACACACAGAACCGGTCTCCAACCTCATTCAATCCTTAACTCTTGTGGCTAGCCCGACATCGGATCCCGGTAGGGACTAGATCAATTATATATATAAATGTATGCCTTATTGTAATTTTATAGCCTCGATTATATTTTATAATATTATATTATGATATATGCATGCCTTATATATGGCTATAATATTATATTGCTGTGAACACCTATTTCAGTCCGGTTGATCCACAAATGAAAAGCATTCAAATAAAAAAAAACTGACTCAGAAATGATCATTTCCAAAAAAGGTGACTCGGAATGATCATTTTCGAGTAAGGAGTCTCCGAGTGAGACATGGCCGAGTGGTACGGTGATGTAGTGGGAATTTCGCTCAAGCGAGTGTGAATCTCGCTCAAGCGAGACTGTGGTGAATCAGGAATTTGACCTCTGGCCTGTTCTCGCTCAAGCGAGTGGGAACCTCGCCCAAGCGAAAAGATGAGGGCTCAAGCGAGTAGAAATCCCGCTCAAGCGGAAAGCCATTTCTAATTGCCGAGTGAAAGCCATCTCACAAAATTCCATTCTGATTGGAAAAAAAAGCAATTCTGACTCCAGATGAATACAACCGAATGGTGTTTCCGAGTGAAGGATTCCCGATTGAAACCACTGAATGAAAAGGGGATTTGTCTTTGAATGAATACTTACCGGTTGGATACATCCGAGTGAACGATTCCCGATTGAAGCCGGTTTGAATGAAAAGCAAGTCTGATTTCAGGTGGGTACATCCGAGTGCATAATCTCCGACTGAAGCTCTTCTGAGTGAAAATGAGACTGAATGATGTGTTTCCAAGTGAATATGTCCAAGTTTCCAAGTTCTGAGTGAGAAGAAGACTGTTTCCAAGTGAAAATATCCGAGTTTCCAACTTCTGAGTGAAAAGAAGGCCGGTTCCGAGTGAAAATATCTAAGTTTCCAATTTCTGAGTGAAAAGAAGGCCGGTTCTTAGTGAAAATATCCAAGTTCCGAATCCTGAGTGAGGGATAAGACCGACTCCGAGTGAACGAATCCGAATGATTGGATGATGAGTGAAACCATTCTGATTGGAAGATAAGACCGATTCCCAAGGTCAGTTCCGAGTAAATCCTTCAAGACGTGAAGTCCTGAGTGTCACTTTTGGAAGAACTCCCGAGTGAGTTAATTCCAAACAGAAAAAGCCACTGAAATGAATATGTTTAATAAAGAGATCTCCGAGTGGTTTCATTCAGAAAAGATGGTATTATGTGTAAAGAAAAGGAATCTTTGAGTGGTTTCATTAGGAGAAGATGGCATTCTCAAGCGAAACAAGGCATTTCTGAGTAGTGTCTTATCAAGCAAGGAAAAATCTGACCAGAAATGAATCACACTCGGGCAGACTCTCAAGTTTTACACTAAGACCGAGTGAGAAGTCTCCAAGGAAGACATCCGAGTGAGTTGGGGCAGAAAGCTGCATTTCCGAGCAAAGCAAGGCTCGGACACGGAAGAACTTCTATCAGCCACATTCCAGAGTCTTTCAAAATTCAAATTTCTGAGTGAAAAGTATATCCGAGTGAGTTGATTGATGACTGAAGGCAATTCCTAGTGAAAATCAACTCAGACTTCTGAGTGAAAGTGTCCGAGTGCATCATTTGAATAAGTTAAGGAAGGGTCATCCTTAACTGAGTGACTATCAAGAAAATCCGAGCAAAGGTTTCTCCGAGTGGTTCAATTCCAGGGCAAATCCGAGTTAAGGAAGACTACTCGCTTGAGCGAGCCTTTCCCCGCTTGAGCGAGTTTATCATAAAATGGTTTCCTTTAACAGACGCTTAAGCGAAATGAGTTCTCTCTTGAGCAAAGGATGGATAGTGAGCTACTGGAGTGTTTTCGCTTAAGCGAGAACATCTCACTCAAGCGAGGTGAAGAGAAAATTTAGCATCAGGGGTCTTCACGTAACTACACCAACCAATAAAGCAACACCGAGCAAAGCTTTCACTCGGTTTTTTATAGGTACAGCACCTTTTCCACTCAGTCTTGTGCACAAAAGGCACCTTTTCCACTCGGATTCTAGAGAGAAAGTGAAATCCAAGTCAGATTCCACCATGCTGATTTGGATTCCCACTGTCCAAGTGGATCCTTGAATTATGAGAGGCGGCTCACTACCAGACGAAGGAAGAAATTGATAAAGAATTCCCACCAGCCTCCTTTGTCAAGATCCAGGCTGTTTCCAACACACTGTCGAAGTTGATTTGCTAATTTCAAAGGGCAGCTGGCAACAGACAAGGGAAAAATAATAAAGAAGTTCCACTAGCCACCATTCTCCCTGATTGTCAAAGATCCAGGCTGTTTCCAACACATCATCCAAGTTGGTTTGTCAATCTCGTGGGGTGGCTGACTTTAAGACAAAAGGGGAAGTCCACTTGCCACTGATGGAAAATGTCCAAGACCTCTTTAAATAGAGAGGATCCAAAAGGGTAAAAAAAAAAGAAGAAAAAGGGGGCTTTCATTAGAAAAAAGATCCTGGATCCTTCATGTTTGAGAGAACTCTAAAGCTTTTGAGAGAAGAAACAGTGTCCCTTTCTTAAACCAAAAAACCAGTCCCTCTCTTAACTCCATCCAGCCCCCCTCAAACCCTCTCACCACTCTATCCGATCTCATCCTCCCCAAAACCGACCCCCCACTCTCTAACCGACCTCCCACTGTCCGTCCTTCCTCTCACCACACTGTCCGTCCTTCTCCTCATCCTCTCAAAACCGACCTCCCACTCTCAAAACCGACCTCTTATTCTCAAAACCAACCTCTCATTCTCAAAACTGACCTCACTACTCTATCCGACCTCACCACTCTGTTCGACCTTCTCCTATCCCAAACCGTTCCCTCTCCTTCTCCACCCAGCACCGTCTTTCTCCTTCTCCACCCAACACCGTACTGCTCTTCCTTCCAACCCACACCACACCGTCCCAACCATCCTCACTCAAACTCCCAACCGTCCTTCACCTCATCCTCACCGTCCCTTTTCACAGTTCTCAACCCAACACCGTTCCCTCTTTCCGTTCTCCATACCAACACTGTCCCTCAATCTCTCCACACCGTCCCTCACTCCTCACCACACCGTCCCCCTCTCCTCAAACCTCTCCACACTGTCCCTCACTTCTCTAAACCGTCCTTCCTTCTCCTCTCTCCCAACATCGTACAGCCCCCTCCTCACCAATACCGTGCCAACCTCCAAATACCCACACACCATCCAGCCCCCATAATTCAACAGAGGCTCCGACACCGAACTCTCTCGCTATACTGGTCCCTATCTGATCCTCATTTTTTATGCTTGTATTATTTATTTCTTTTATGTTAAAATTAATTACTTCTTGATGGAATTGTTTCATTTCCAATAAGTAATTAATTTTGGTTGATCAGATTAGTCCCTCATCAAAAATCTGTTCCTCATTATAAGTGTTTATTATTATTTATTTTTTTCATCAAAATTAATTAACTGTTAATTGATGAATTCAGTTCCTTTTTTATTATTAATTAATTTTTAATAATTGAATTAATCCCCACTAAGATTTATATTAAATATTAATAAGAATAAGTGCTTCATACATTTTATTTAAAAGGCGGAGCGAGATTAATTTAGACGAGACGTCCTGTTAATCTCATTTTTTTATTTTATTTTTTAAATGGTGGAGCGGGATTAATTTGGACAAGACGTCCTGTTAATCTCATGTAAATATTCCGTGTTTATTTTTGTATATATTGTCATCCCTTATATTTTTCTTTTCATGAAGAAGTTAAAATAATTATTGGGTTAATTATAATGCGCGCTATCATCTTGAGGTAACTGTTTTTTTTAACGGACAGTTGTGAGGTGCTAATACCTTTCTCACCTGTAATTAGACTCCCGAACATGGAATTTCATTTTTATAACCAGTGCTTTAATGAAAGGTTTTCCCAGTATTTTATCCTAAAAAATATTGGTGGCGACTGCCTATTTTTCTTTTCGAACACGGTATAACCATTTTGAGGGTCGGCCGTGCCGCCGCGATCCCGGTCGCGACAGATGGCGACTCTGCTGGGGAAGAAGAGAGTCAAGCCAGTCAATTTGATAGCGCATGTTTTAATTAGCATATTAATTATTTGACTTCTTCTTTTATTTTATTTTTCTTTGGTTTCTATTTTATTTATATTCTATCATTTATGTTCTGTAAATATCTGTGTGATCATTGAACCCTAGGTTAGACAACTTTGATTTTGTTGCTTTGTGTTTGTTCTATGTGTAGGATGAGTAAGATACAGGTATTGAATGCCTCTTTCACACACTACACTCACAATTTGCACACATTTTGAGTGGGACCCTATACCCGGGCCTAAATAAAACTTAAGATTAGGGGAGGTTGGTAGCGGAGCCATTTGGGATGTACTTCCTGTCTGGTTACCGTGAGAATCTCAGCTAGAGTTCGACTTATTCATGGTACCCACACCTAGTAGACTTCCTACTGTTGTGGTCAACATTATGAGTAAGATCTTGGCTCTAGTGACCTTTAGAAATTTTAGAATAAGCCACCTAATGCGAGATATCACTGATAGATAAACCTTAGAACCATTAGGAGACCTCCAGAAAAACCTGACTTAAGGCACAAAGGGGCAAACTTTACTTATATCTTTTCTCGTTCTCACTTTCCCTTCTGATCCAAATTAAAGGACCACTTGCCGGTTTAATGGATTACTTTTTCAAAAAATGACCTACTTTTAACCAGTGATCCTTTAATGGGCAAGTGGTCCTTTCCTTTTATATTTGCTTAAGTCTTGGGGTCTTGAGTTATGAATTTTCTGAATCATCAAAAAAAAGAGGGCAAAACATCAAAAAAAGTTTTTATAAAAAAATACAAAAAAATAAAAAAATAAAAGAAAATCAATTTTTTATTAACAATGATCAGAAAATCCATAGCTCACATGATCCTTGATTTATTGCAAGTTTTGTCAAATCGTAACTTCCCTAAATATAAAAATGTTTTCAAGAAAGTTACTAGGGGAGTATCAATTTGCAGAACATGTCAGTTCCCAATGACTGATTTTTCTTTTCTTTATGTTCTTACAGGAAGCTATCAAGAGCTTAGCCAGTACCTCTAAGTGAAATATGGAAATTAACATGAGATCAGATAGTTGTGGTAAAAATGTACCTGAGTTGAAAAATTTACTGCATGTTAAGGCTAGGAAAGTCGATACAACTAGTTTACAAGCATTAGGGAAGAAATTGGACATGAATCAGAAAATGGTTTTCTCAAGGAAATATGGGAGGATCCTAAAGTTGCTATAAATGGAGGTACAAGTCAAGGCAATTACTGCTTTGATTCAGTTCTATGACCCACCTCTCCGTTGTTTCACCTTCCGAGACTTTCAATTGGCTCCGTCTGTTGAGGAGTTTGAACAAATTCTGGGGATGCCATTAGAAGGACAAATACCTTACCGTCACCTTGGACGTCAAGCGAATATTGTTACCATTGCTAATGTCCTAAAGATTCACCCGGAAGTGTTAAGGAGTGCACAACTGAATAGAAATCAGATCCTGGGGTTTGATCGGGAATATTTTGAAAAGCACATGCACCTGCTGGCTGAGAAAGGAGATTGGGAAGCCTTCATGGATACCTTGGCTCTCACCATTTATGGTGTTATCTTATTCCCTAATATTGATAATTACGTTGACTATGATGCTATTGGCGTTTTCCTTGCCCGTAAGTTTAAGTCTGAAAATCCTGTCACTACTATCTTGGCAAATACGTACTGCACCATGGACTTCTACTATACACAACGAGGAAAGAGAATCATTTTCTATTTACCTACTCTATATGTACGGCTTACGTCACATGTCTTCCACCAAGTCAGCAAAGTTGAATGTCCTATCTCAGATCTGAAGTTATGTCAGTTAGCAGTAAAGAATGGGCGTGAATGGGCCAATCACCTGGTAGGGCTCACGGCTGATAAAGTAAGGTGGTATCCGTAATGGTTGAAGGTTGACACCATAATTCACCATTGTGGAAACTACCTGAACGTTCCTTTCATGGGTACTCAGGGATGCATTAATTACAACCCTGTTATAGCCAAACGTCAGCTAGCCTATCCCTTACTTGGGTCACCCGATGAAGAATCCCTTACTTCTTTTATCATTTACTACTCAGAAGGAGATTGTACCTCTGTCATTCGGGATGTGGCAAATGCATGGAAGAAAGTCCGTAGACAAGGGAAAGAACTGGGAACTCGAAGCCACGCTGTGAAGGAAGAGTACTACCAATGGGTCCTAAATAGAGTTTCCATTGTCAAGCTGCCTTTCAAGAATCCTTCCTATCTCCCAACAAGCACACATGTTACCCCTCCTACCCTTGAAGAGGAGGCAATGAGAGCCAAGATAAAAGAGCTAACTGCCAAAAACAAGGAGCTAGAAAAAGACTTGCTGATATCTCAACAAGAATGTGCCCTTCAAAAAAGGGAGAATTTAGAGAGCAAGCAAACCATCAAGGAGATTGGAAAAAAGAGAAAAATCGAAAGGGACTACCTGAGGAAACAAAGTCAATGCCTCCGAAGGGCTAATACTCAACTGAAAACGAAGAACAAGCAAAGGGATACCATGTTGACCGACAAGCAACTCTTAAGGGATAGGTTGGCAAAAGCCAAAGAGCGCAAGCAAAATGCCTTGGTGCAAAAAGAGCTTCTGCAATTACAAGTCAGCCGATTAGAGCATCAGCTTGATGAGGTGGTAGAAGCTTGCCAGCATGAGATAAATGGTGAACAATGGCGCGCGATGGATGCTGAACAAGAATATGGTGAAGCTATCTGTGTTCTGAAAGATGAACTAACACAGCAAAATGAAGATATTTATTCATGGATGAATCGCTTCGCCCACTTGGCATATTTGGCTAATGGAATTCTGGAAGACCTCCCGCTCCTACTCAAGCAAGCTGAGGGAATGGTTAATCCTCTTAACACCCCAAGAGAAATTGTGACTTTCCTTGATTACTATAGAGAAAGGATTTGTAAAATGAGGGCCATGATTGCCCGAGCTAGGAATGGCTGATTTACTTTTTCTGCATAAAAATAGACTGGCAGCAGTAATGTATTATTAGAATTCAGAAAGAGGGATTCTCTTGTCTCCACAACTATCTCATGTTAATTTCCACTTATCACTTTTGAACGTAGTTTTGGAAAAAGGTCGGAGGATACTGGCCGAGTTCCGCGATCGCTTCACATACCATTTGATTTTCTTTTATTGCTTTTATTTACTACTTTCTTTTTAACAATTTCTTGTTGACTTCCCAGACATAACGGGTCGACATCCTTACGTGACTAGGCTTAATACAAGACTCATGGCTAAAACGGAACAAGAAAATGAGAGCTTGAGAGCTGAAGTCAATCAGCTGAAAGAGCAAATGGCTGAAATGGCCAAGCTTCTTGAAAGGAGAGTCACAGAAGGGGATTCTTCAGCAGGTGTTGAAAATGCTAGACAACGGCCATCCACTCCCCAACACACTCAGGGTCCTGCTGGAGGGCTAAGCTCAAACCCTGTTGTGCCTCCCCTAACTATTCACATTAGGAAATCAAACCCTGTAGACACCCAGCAACCTATCTATATAGATGAGGAAGGTAATGCCATACCCTTTCCCCCATATGGATTGCCACCTGGCTATTTCCCACCACTTCAAGAAAAGCCTGATTATCAGGAAATAATCCTTCATACGGCTCAACCAAACGTCCCACCCGTCCGGGATCCTTAGACGATTCCAATCCATACACAAGCCACGCAACCACAAGCTACCCAAGCAACAACCAGACCCCACATCTCAATGCCTAATGCAAACCTGGCATATGTTGACCAACCAATTAGGGGTACTAGTCATCATGTTGCTGCAGGTCCCAGTGCTACTACTGCTACCCAGGAGGGAAGGTTAGAGTTCCTGGAAAGGCGGTTAAGAGAAATGGAAAGAATAAACCAGTTTGGAATGGCAGTGCCGCATAACTCTGTCTGATTCTCGATGTTGTTATTCCCCCCAAATTCAAAATGCCTAAATTTGACAAATATCAAGGGCTAACCTGTCCGAAGAACCATTTTACTATGTATTGCCGGAAGATGGCTTCTCATGCTTCCAATGACCCTCTGCTCATTCATTGTTTCCAAGATAGTCTGGCCGGAGCACCTCTGACTTGGTACAATCATCTTGAACGATCTCGTATACGCTGTTGGGAAGATCTGCCAGACGCTTTCATGCAACAGTACAAGTATAATCTAGATATGGTGTCAGATAGAGTACAGTTGCAAAACATGACCAAGAAAGATAACAAGACGTTTAAAGAGTACGCCCAACGGTGGCGAGAGGTAGCAGCGCAAGTTGACCCACCTCTATCAAAGAAGGAGGTAATTTCCACATTCATTGATACACTCCAGTTACCTTTCTACGATAAGATGATTGGAAGCATTTCCTCCCATTTCTCCGATATCGTCACTATCGGAGAAAGAATAGAGAATGGCTTGAGGACTGGGAAGATTACTCGAGGCCCACCTGGGATTAGGGCAGCAAGAAAACCCTCACTTGGAGAAGGTAAAAGAAGAGAGGGAGAGACCAACCTGGTCTCTCATAATTAAAGAAGGAACCAGCCCAGACCACCTACCCCCGTCACTTTTCCGTCGACTTACCATAACGCACCACACCCATATGTAGCTGCAATCCCAAATTCGAATCCGCCACATTTCCGACCACCTATTATGCGACCACCTGCACCACCACAAACACCATACCAACCACAACAAACGAACCCGCCGAATCCAAACCTGAGAAGGCAGAATAATGACCGCACTCAAGTGCAATTTGATCCAATTCCCATGACCTATATTGAGCTTCTCCCCCATCTTATTGAAAACACACTGGTAGCACCTTACCCTCTAAAACCACTTCAGCCACCTTATCCCAGAGGGTATGACCTGAATGGGCTGTGCGATTACCACGTCGGTGCTAATGGATATTACCATTCTAAGCCTATAAATAGAGCATAAGATGCTCATAGGCCGTTCACTCAAGTGAGACACAAATTTGAAAAAGTTGCAAGAGCTACACGCCGTCAAACTAGCAGTTGGCAAGTGTTGCGATTCTGGTGGGAGTGCTCGTGTGGACTCCTAAAGGACGAGGCTACGACTACTTCAGAGTTCTTCAAGAGGTAATCCAAAATGAATTTTGAAATTGTTTTTGTGCTTTGAAACACGGAACCTTGCAAATCCAATAGAATCCCTTTTATTTTTTCGCTGCTCATGCTTAGGGATTTCCTAACAGTGGTATCAAAGCCTATCCTCTCCTAGTACGGTATGGTTCAGGGATGAACCAGGTGGAAGCTGGTGGGCATGTGACATCCTGGCGCTGTTGAGGGCGGGGAGTGATCGCCGGTGCATGGGCACGGACAAGGAGCGGCTCCTGGTAGGCTTCCAGCGGGGAATGTGGCATCCCGGGCACTGTTGAGGGAGAGGAGTGATCGCCGGTGCATGGACTCGGACAAGGAGCGGCTCCTGGCAGGCTTCCAGCGGGGAATGTGGCATCCCGGGCACTGTTGAGGGAGAGGAGTGATCGCCGGTGCATGGACTCGGACAAGGAGCGGCTCCTGGCAGGCTTCCAGTGGGGAATGTGGCATCCCGGGCACTGTTGAGGGCGAGGAGTGATCGCCGGTGTATAGGCACGGACAAGGAGCGGCTCCTAGCAGGCTTCTAGTGGGAGGGACACATGAACGAACCGAATACATACCAGAATGAGAGGGATCCAAAGACTGTATAGGTATGGGACTATACAGTCAAGGATAGCTTAAAGAAATGAATTCGTACTACCTATACCAACAAATGCATTAGCCTTAATTGTTGGTGTATGCACTATGAGCTTTTATGTTTATTTATTTATTTATTTTTCTTCTAGGAAGACCATAACCATCTCACAATTTCGTTTGCATGTTTTGGGGATAATTTTATTACGTTAAAGCGTTTAACAAAGACGGTAATTTTAAAATAAATTAAAATCCCTCAAAATAATATTAAGTTATAAACGCTTTCCAATAAGTACACTCGTCAAACACTAATGTCAATAAATAGTGGGTCTGCCAAAGCAGGGCACTATTATTTATATTAGTAAGACGCAATGGGATAATGGTAATATCCAAACTATTTTATTGGGCTTTAACTTAACTAAGTTTTCAATTGGATTGAATATAACTTAGAGGCGTAAACATTGGGCTAAATATTCATAAGATGAATAATTAGTAATGGTTACTTAACCCAATGACTAAGAGTTGTATAAAGATACAATTGGAAAAAGTTTCCTACCTAAATAACCAAGTATTAGGTGATCAGCCAAAGTTGACTTAACGCTTGGCAAAATATGGATCTTAGCCCACTAGAAAATCTTCCAACGGGATTTTCTGATTCGTGGAGGGTATTTTGTTTTGAATCAAAATAGTGGGAGACATATTTAATTTAAATGACCATAATTTAAATATGTTTTGAAAATGATACTGTCGCAACCTGGATCGCGACGGTGCGGCGAGAGAGAGAGAATGTGTGGAATGAAACAGGGAGTCGCCACCAACATTTTTATCCATAGGAAAAACATTGGAAAAAAACTAGGTTCAGTAAAGCACTGGTTAAAAATTGAGATTCAAGTTCGGGAGTCGGTTACGAGTAGGGAAGGTATTAGAACCCTACATCGCCTGTCCAAAACAGTACCAAGATTGAAAATGCGCAACATAAATAGCCTTACAAAAGATGGTTTATTTCTTCCCTTTCATTGTTGTATTTTTTATTTAAAAATGACAAAATGGAGTGAGAGAACTGTACAAACATAGAATGTCGAAGCGAGGTCAATGGGGCATTTCATCCGGATTAAACTCGACTTCGATATGAGACAGAGAGGGGAAAAGAATGCTAATAAGGCGTCACGCCTAAATTATACATCCTCGAGATAAAAAAATAGGGATAGGAAAGAGATAAGCGGGACGTCTCGTCCTAAGTATCCCTTCCCTATGAATTATGGCGAGGCTTAAGCAAAAACTAGGGGGAAATCAACAAGACGTCACGTCTAAATTGATTTTCACGGAAGTAACCAAAAAAGAACATTTATGAAAGAAACATGAAAGTAAGGAAATAAATCAGCAAAAAGGAATAAGAGAGATGGGCCCGACAGGAATTGAGATCCTGCTCCTACGTATTCTTGAATTATCAAGAAATCAGGGTTACATAGTTCTAAATGTTGTTCTTTTAGGAAAAGACTTGGGAGATGATGATGGATGTCACTGAGGTGGGGAACTCGTACAAGGCGAAGTTCTTCGCACGTGTACGAATCCTAAAGAGGTTGTGTAGACGGGAGTGCTCCCGTACGACACTGTTTAAAAATGATTTGTTTCTTTTTATTGATTTTTATTTAGATTTGAAAGAAAACATAGGAAGCATTTATTTCCCTTTATTATATTTTACTATGAAACGAAAGGAGAAAGATAGCAGAAGCTACAAAAGAGAAAGGGAAACAATAAATTCTGAAAACAGAGGGAAAAATGAGTGAAAACCGAGTAGGAGAAGAGAAAACCGAGTGTGAAAGAGGGAAAAAACTGAGTGAAAATGAGAAAACCGAGTGGAAATGGAAGAAACCGAGTAAAAAAATGAAATACCGAGTGAGAAAAGCAGAAAACCGAGTGAGATTGAGGAAAACTGAGTAAAAAATGGTAAAACCGAGTGGAATGGGAAAATACCGAGTGAAATTAAGGAAAACCGAGTAAAAATGGTAAAAACCGAGTGAGAGCAGTAGCTTACCGTGTGAGAAGTGAGATACCGAGTGAGACAGTGAGTACCGAGTGAGACAGTGAGAAAAGGGACGGTGTTGGAGTTGAGTGGAAGGGACGGAGTAGGCTGATGGAGAGGAATATTGGGCGGTGTTGGTTAGAGGGGAGAGGATGGAGTTGGCTGATGGAGAGAGGAAGGAGGAGAAAGGAACGGTTAGGGTGCTGGATAGAGGAAGGAGGAGAAGGGAATGGTGAGGGGATGCGCAGTGTATATGGTGTGTGTGTGTATGTAGGGCTGAAAGCTTCAGCCCCTTGCCTATTTATAGGCTGGTTTGAGTGGAAGGCCAGCTCAGGCTTCCACTTCCGAGTGGAATGCCAGCTCAGGCTTCCACTCAGAGTGAAGTGGGGGACAACGGCTGGGTGGGAATTTTTAATTCCCCCCACTTCCACCCCTATTTGCCATATGTCTGCCACCCCCAGGATTCCTGGATCCACTTGGGTGGTGGAATCCAAGTCAGCATGGTCTAACAGGGGGACCTGGTGGGAATCCGAGTGAGAATGGCAGAAAACCGAGTGAGAATTATGGAAATCCGAGTGAAAATGTTGGAAATCCGAGTGTAAATGACTCGGATCACCCTCTCAGTCAATTCTGAGTGGGAAAAGGGAAAAAATCCGAGTGGAAAAGGCCTCTTTTATGCTAAAGACCGAATGAAATCATGTTGGTGTTGTGCAATTGGATTGAGTGGGCAATTAAAGAAATTGAGTCAGAACCGAGTGAAAACTGACTCGGATTCCCATTCTCGCTTGAGCGTCACTAGAATCGCTTGGGCGAAAGACCTGAAAAGCACTCGGTACTGACTGAAAATTGACTCGGACTTCATCTCCTCTCCACAATCCGAGTGACAAATGACTCGGAACCGACTGAAATATATGAAGTGTGACTCGGAGATGAGAGAAAGATGACTCGGGAACGGGTAAAAAGTGGCTCGGTGAAGGTTTGAAGTATGGTGGAAATGGGGGCTCGGAATTGATTGGCCAAAAGGGCTCGGGAAATGTTTGAAGAGGGCTGACTGACTGAAGTGTCACTCGGAAACCGATTTGAAAATTGGCTCACGAGTGGGCGAGAAAAGAATGACACGGAACCGACTGAAATGGCTCGGAAATCGAGTGAAATGACTCATTCGGTGCTGACTGGAAATACTTCACTCGGTTCCGACTGAAGAAGCAACTGTCGGTTCTGATTGAAGAGGCAACACTCAGAATTTTGCCTATTTTTCGAATGGAACTTGGTCATTTTCACTCGGATTTTGCCTATTTTCCACTCAGAAATTAGAAGTTTGGCTATTTTAATTCGAATTTCCTTCCAACCGAGTGATACTCACTCGGATTTACTTCAATCAGCAATCCTTTCACTTGGAAAATAGCTTTGGGCAGCATCCATCCAAAGTCAGTTCCTTTTTCCACTCGGATTGGTTGCAGTAGGGGATCTTCCGCTCGGATTCTCCTCTAACAGGGTCATTTTTCACTTGGAATTGACATTCTTTGCGATCAGGGCTCGTAAACTAGCATTTTCTCTCGGAATGCATCTGAGAGGGAATTATCCACTCGAATTTACACCTAATCTGAGTCATTTCACTCAGATTTAAACTCAACAGGTCATACTCCACTCGGATTGGTCCATTTTTGAGTCATTATTCAGATTTCCCACCCAACAGGTCATACTCCACTCGGACATGCCCAAATCCGAGTAGTTTCACTCGGATTTTCTCTATTCTGAGTAATTTCACTCGAATTTAACTCATTCTGAGTGATTGCACTCGGATTTGATCCAACAGGAGCATATTCCACTCGGATTTGACTCATTCTGAGTGATGCCACTCGGATTCAACTTCAACAGGGGAGTTTCTCCTTCGAAAACGACTCATTCTGAGTGATTCCACTCAGATTCAACTTTTTTGAGTCATTCCATTTGGACTTCTCTTGAAAATGGGCATAATCCACTCAGACTGGCTTGGCAGGGAAGCTATCCACTCAGATTCAACTTCAACAGGGGAGTATTTCACTCGAAAATGACTCATTCTGAGTGATTTCACTCGGATTTCATCATTTTTGAGTCATTCCACTCAGAAATGCTTTATTTTGACTCAGATTTGACCATTTTTGAGTTTTTTCACTCGGATTTATCTCCACCAGGGCTGTATTTCACTCGGAAATGCTTTAACCTGAGTCATCCTGTTCAGATGTGATCATTTTTGAGTCATTCCAATCGGATTTGCCTCCAACAGGGCTGTATTTCACTTGGAAAAGCTTCATTCTGAGTTATTTCACTCGGTTCTGATTATTTTGGAGCCATTCTATTTGAATTTGACCATTCTAAATTAGAATTCAGTATAAAAAGATTCATTCCACTGGGACCGGACCAAAAGAGGTGTTCACAGATGCCCCTCTTTACTTCTTTTTCACAAAAGAAACACGAAGCTTCTGTGTTTTTGAAGTGAAAAGGAAGTAAAGATATGAACACCGATGTAGGGGGCCAAGTGGGACCTCTTGATCGGTATAGCGACTGATGGTGTCTGCAATCACGAGTCAATGTGACCTTTTTCCTTTAAAGACGAGCATTTTCCTCTTCCGTTTCACTTTTCTCTTCTTTTTTTTGTTGTTTTTTTGTCCTAAATCTGGGAAAAAAGAAGTGAGGCAGAGCTCTAATTTTTAGCAAGAAGCGGTTAACTGGGAATTATCCTTTGAATGACATGAAGCAGAAGGGTGCCTCATTCGGCGACCGGGAGAAAAAGGATGCCTTCTTTGGTGACTGAAAGGTAAAAGGATGTCGTTTGTTTGACGACAGGAAAGTAAAGTGGTGCCATTTGATTGGCGATAGGAAAGTAAAGGTGCCATTTGATCGGCGACAGGAAAGTAAAGGGGTGCCATTTGATCGGCGACAGGAAAGTAAAGGTGCCATTTGATCGGCGACAGGAAAGTAAAGGTACCATTTGATCGGCGACAGGAAAGTAAAGGGGTGCCATTTGATCGGCGACAGGAAGATAAAGGGTGCCATTTGATCGGTGACAGGAAGATAAAGGGTGCCATTTGATCAGCGACAGGAAGATAAAGGGTGCCATTTGATCGGCGACAGGAAGATAAAGGGTGTGCCATTTGATCGGCAACAGGAAAGTAAAGGTGTGCCATTTGATCGGCAACAGGAAAGTAAAGGGGTGCCATTTGATCGGCGACAGGAAAGTAAAGGGGTGCCATTTGATCGGCGACAGGAAAGTAAAGGTATGCCATTTGATCGGCAACAGGAAAATAAAGGGTGTGCCATTCGATCGGCAATAGGAAAGTAAAGGTATGCTATTTGATCGGCAACAGGAAAGTAAAGGGGTGCTATTTGATCGGCGACAGGAAAGTAAAGGGGTGCCATTTGATCGGCGACAGGAAAGTAAAGGTTGGGGGAACTAACAGGACGTCTCGTCTGAATTAACTCACTGTTGGCAGGAAATGTAAAGGTTGGGGTTGACCCTCGGTTGCCATGACTGCGAGTTCTTAGGGAACTTCCCCTTGAACGCAAAAGAATAAATCTGGGGGGATGTCCCAGTTTGACATGACTGTGGGTGGTTGGGGAACTACCCCTTGATTAAGAGGATATACCCGGAGAGATGTCCCAGTTTGACATGATTGGATGAAATCTTGGGGAACTGTCCCTTGAATGAAAGAATAAACCCTGGGAGATGCCCCAGTTTGACATGATTGGATGAAATCTTAGGGAACTGTTCCTTGAATGAAAGAATAAACCCGGGGAGATGCCCCAGTTTGACATGATTGGATGAAATCTTGGGGAACTGCTCCTTGAATGAAAGAATAAACCCGGGGAGATGCCCCAGTTTGACATGATTGGATGAAATCTTGGGGAACTACCCCTTGAATGAAAGAATAAGCCCGGGGAGATGCCCCAGTTTGACATGATTGGATGAAATCTTGGGGAACTGCCCCTTGAATGAAAGAATAATCTGGGGAGATGCCCCAGTTTTGGGTTGATTGGATAAAATCTTGGGGAACTGTTCCTTGAATGAAAGAATAAACCCAGGGAGATGCCCCAGTTTGACATGATTGGATGAAATCTTGGGGAACTGCCCCTTGAATGAAAGAATAAGCCCGGGGAGATGCCCCAGTTTGACATGATTGGATGAAATCTTGGGGAACTGCCCCTTGAATGAAAGAATAATCTGGGGAGATGCCCTAGTTTTGGGTTGACTGGGAAGTGTAGTCCCACTGGGGAAGGATTTGGGAAGTGTAGTTTTTGGCGATTATGGTTCCACTGGGGCAGAAAATTTAGTGATTCAGGGTAATGCCCCTTTGGGTGAAAAAGAATGGACTTGGGGTTTACTGCGGACATGCCGAAGGTCTGCTAAGGAGAGAGCTGGGCAACTACACATCTCAGGGATCATGGTTCCTGGCCATCATTTAACAGAGAAACGCGAAACTAATTAAAAACTTACAGGCGGACTCCCTTGGCGACAGGCGTTGAAGTAACTCATGGCCAAAATAATTATTACTTCTGACTTCATTGAGGTTATTTCGCAGAGCTGGTTGAGCTTGCTTGATGTAAGATCTGGCAACGGTGTCCACTTCGTTCCCCATAACTTTGTATTTTCGTTCTTCTCAAAACTCATTTTTTAAGAAATTCTTTTTAGGCAAAACTTGTTTATTCATTCTAGTTGTGAACACATGTGAGAAGAAAGGAAACTTTTTATTTATGAATAACAGATATGTACAGGTGACAATAATAATGCAAAAATATGACAAGGTGTGAGGAATTGATGGTAAGGATGGAAGGGAAGGCCTTTTAGATCCTCCATCGATTTCCTGAGAGCGACAAAATTTTGGTCTTTTCCATGATTTCCCGTTTATCTTCTGATTTTGTTTTCGAGGGAGTGACTTGATAATGGCTTTGATGTTCTAGACCCATCCCCTTATCTGTGACTTGGAAAATTGGCATTGCAGTGTTGAATCTATAGGGTGTGAATTTGTTTGGGCCGCTTTCTTAGGATTTTCGACCCCGCCAATTGCTCTAACTTTTACCTAGGTCGCCTTTTCAGGTTTTCAACCTAGCGAGCGCCCTTTTTTTTTTACGCGTAGTATCTTCTCGCTGCGTCCACGTTTATAGGCATCGGTAGATCTTCCCCATCCATGTTGGTGAGTATGAGAGCACCTCCGGAAAAAGCTTTCTTCACGACATAAGGCCCTTCATAGCTGGGAGTCCATTTGCCCCGGTGATCTTTATGCATCGACAAAACCTTCTTGAGCACCAAGTCTCCTTCTTGGAATTGTCGGGGTCGTACTTTCTTTTCAAACGCTCGCTTCATACGCCTTTGATACAGCTGACCATGGCAGAGGGCACTCAATCTTTTACTATCAATCAGATTTAATTGGTCATGTCGAGTGTGGATCCATTCAGCCTCAACCAATTCGGCTTCCATGATTACTCGGAGGGAAGGAATCTCTACTTTAAAAGGCAGGACTGCTTCCATGCCATAAACTAAAGAGAATGGAGTTGCCCCAGTCGAGGTCTAGACTGAGGTACAATAACCGTGTAGAGCAAAAGAAAGCGTTTCGTTCCAATCTTTATAGGTTACCACCATTTTTTGTATTATCTTCTTGATATTCTTGTTTGCTGCCTCGACTGCCCCATTCATTTTTGGGCGGTACGGAGAGGAATTATGGTGGGAGATCTTAAAGCTCTCACAAAGCTCCTTCATCATTTTGTTGTTCAGGTTTGTACCATTGTTTGTGATGATTTGACTCGGTAGGCTGTACCGACATATCAACTCACGCTTGATGAATTTAACAACACCTTTGGTCACATTAGTATATGAAGCTGCTTCCACCCATTTTATGAAGTAATCAATGGCGACCAAAATGAAACGATGGCCGTTTGAAGCCTTTGGTTCAATAGGACCAATGACATCCATGCCCCACATCGAAAAAGGCCATGGTGCTGACAAAACATTTAGAGATGACAGGGGTGCGTGAATATGATCAGCATATATTTGGCACTTATGACATCTCCGAGCATAGGCGAAGCAGTCTGCTTCCATGGTCATCCAAAAATAACCAGCCCTTAAGATTTTCCTTGACATGGCGTGCCCATTGATGTGGGTTCCAAAAGATCCCTCGTGGATATCCCTCATGATTCTATTTGCTTCAGCGGTATCAACACAGCGAAGAAGGATAGAATCATGGTTTCTTTTGTAAAGCACGTCTCCATTTAAGAAAAACCCTATGACGAGCCATCGCAGGGTTCTCTTGTCGTTTTCTGTGGCATTGTCGGGGTATTCTTGCCTCTGGATATACCTCTTAATGTCATGATACCAAGGTTTTCCATCCGATTGTTCTTCGATTACTTGGCAGTATGCGGGATCGTGACGCCTTTCTACCTCGATGAGGGGCACGTCATAGTCATGGTTTACTTTGAACATTGAAGTGAGAGTGGCCAAAGCGTCAGCCATCTGATTATCTTCCCGAGGAACATGATGGAAAGAAATCTCTTCGAAATCTCTGATCATTTCCATAATGTGGGCGTGATAGGGGAGAAGCTTGCTATCTCTTATTTCCCACTCACCTTTCAACTGGTGGACGACTAAAGCAGAGTCTTCGTAGACTTCCAGTGTCCTTACTTTTATACCTAATGCCGCTTCGATCCCTAAGGAGCATGCCTCATATTCAGCGACATTGTTGGTACAATCGAAATATAGCCTGGCGCAGACAGGGATGAACTCTTTCTTTGGTGAAATCAAAATGGCTCCGATTCCATGTCCCAAAGCATTAGAAGCTCCATCGAATCTTAAAATCCATTTGTCCTTGTTACCGCCTTCTTCTTCGTCGGACAATGCCAAAATATCCTCGTCTGGGAAGTCAAACGATATTGGTTGGTAATCACTTATGGGTTGATGGGCTAGGTAGTCAGCCAAAGCGCTCCCTTTTATGGCTTTCTGAGTGACATATGTTATGTCGTACTCAGTTAGCAGCACTTGCTATCGAGCAATCCTTTCGGTCAGGGCTGGCTTCTCAAAGATGTACTTGATAGGATCCATCTTAGAGACTAGCCAGGTAGTGTGACTCAACATGTATTGCCTTAAACGCTTCGCAGCCCATGCTAATGCGCAACAAGTTCGTTCTAATACGGAGTATCGCATTTCACAATCAGTGAACTTTTTGCTTAGGTAATATATGGCATGTTCTTTCTTTCCCGTTTCATCGTGCTGACCCAATACGCAGCCCATGGACTCATCCAGTACCGTCATGTATAAAATCAGTGGTCTCCCAGGGGTTGGTGGTACCAATATTGGTGGTTCTTTCAAGTACTGCTTAATCTTCTCAAAAGCTGTTTGGCAGTCCTCATTCCATTGCCCCGGTTGGTTCTTGCGGAGTAGCTTAAAGATCGGCTCGCAGGTTGATGTCAATTGTGAGATAAATCGAGCGATGTAGTTTAATCTTCCCAAGAACCCCCTGGCTTCTTTTTCTGTGCAAGGAGGTGGTATTTCTAGGATTACCCTGACCTTGTCGGGATCCACTTCAATTCCTTTCTTGCTTACAATGAAACCCAACAGTTTGCCTGACCTTGCACCAAACATGCACTTGGCAGGATTCAATCTAAGCTTAAACCTGCTCAACCGTTCAAACAATTTCCTTAAGTCGCGGACATGATCTTCCTCGGTTCTGGATTTTGCAATGATGTCATCCACATAGACCTCTATTTCCTTGTGCATCATATCATGGAATAAAGTGACCATTGCTCTCTGATAAGTTGCCCCTGCGTTCTTTAAACCAAAGGACATTACTTTGTAACAGAAAGTACCCCACAAAGTAACGAACGTGGTTTTTTCCATGTCTTCGGGCGCCATTTTAATCTGATTGTATCCGGAGAAACCATCCATGAAAGAGAAAATGGAGTGCTGGGCTGTGTTATCGACCAACATGTCAATATGTGGAAGAGGAAAATTGTCTTTAGGGTTGGCCCTGTTTAGATCTCGATAGTCCACACACATCCGCACTTTTCTATCCTTCTTCGGGACCGAGACTATGTTGGCTACCCATTGTGGATATTTGGCTACGGCCAAGAAACCGGCTTCAAATTGTTTTTTGACCTCTTCCTTGATCTTGAGAAGCATTTCTGGTTTCATTCTCCGTAGCTTTTGCTTAACTGGTGGACACTCTGGTTTCAGAGGCAATCTATGTTCCACTATGCTGTTATCCAACCCTGGCATATCTTGATATGACCAAGCGAACACATCCCGAAATTCCCGGAGCAATTCAATCAATTCATCTTGCTGGTTTTTACTCAGGCAGGTGCCTATCTTGATCATTTTATCTTCTCCTTCACCTCCAAGGTTGATGATTTTAATTTTTTCCCGATGTGGGCGGATCTCCTTATCCTCTTGTTCCAATAATCTCGTCAATTCAGATGAGGGTCCAAAGTCTTCCTCACTTTCCTCGTAGACACAATCATTTGGATAAACAGGGTCATGAAATAAATCCAGGTTTTCGTCGTTCTCAGGGAAATCATTTTTGGATCTGCATTCGGGTTATATTATAAAGTGAAAAGAGAAGCAAACAAGTGAAAGGTTTAAGAAACAGAGAATGCACAAAGATGAGGTGATGGGGAATAAAAATGTGTTCATTGATTTTCAAAAATAAAGTAAACAAGTTTTGCCCTTATTACAAAATGGGTCCCAGAGCCCTGGGCATAGCAAGGGGACCACCAAATTATGAAATACAGTGATTACTCTGATAGAACGTTAATGGTTGTAGGGAACTCCACGACTTCCCAATTGCTCAGCTCTTGATCTGGATGGCAAGCGTATACCAGCTCCACATTGAGGTCAGGCTCATTCTCAACCATGGCAACTTGATCCGGATATATCACTCCGGCGCTCTTAAAGCTCTGATAGAGATCGCAGATAGGGATTCTTGCAGTGTTGATCTCTTGACCAGTAAGACGAGCAACTCTCCTCCCCTTCTTTTCCTCTTCAACCCTTTTCTTATCCGTCACAGTGGGCTTATATCCCAAGCCATATCTGTTTTTATTTTTCGGGAGACTCACCGGTTGGGTTCTGCCTTCTAAATCCCGCCCCAATCCTTTTCTGGGTTGGTACCCTTTTTGCAACATGTTCAGTGTCACCATTAGAGGTACGTTGGGGAAAGACATCTTTACAACGCTTGTTGCATTGGCAATCTCCAAGGCTTGGAAGGATGTTTCGAGGGCTTCCTCGGCGGCCTCGATGTACGGAGTGGATATGGGTTTGCTGACCAAAAGGTCCTCCTCCCCAGAAACAGTCACCAACTTGTTGTTGATGATGAATTTTAGTCTTTGATGCAGGGTGGAGGGAACCACCCCTGCCGAATGGATCCATGGTCGCCCTAATAAATAGCTGTAGGCGGGCGCAATATCCATTACTTGGAAGAGTACCTGGAAAGTACAGGGCCCGACTTGTAAAGGCAATTCAATTTCTCCAACAACTTCCCTACGTGTCCCATCAAAAGCCCGCACAACCATAGAGCTAGGTTTCATGAATGTTCCATCGAAAGGCAGTTTTGCCAATGTGGACTTCGGCATGACGTTCAGAGAAGATCCATTATCCACAAGTACTTTTGCCAGGATATAATCCTGACATTTCATAGAAATATAGAGGGCTTTGTTGTGCCCCCTTCCTTCAATAGGTACTTCCTCATCTGTGAAGGTCAAGTAATTATTGGCAACGATATGCCCCACTATGCCCCCAAATTGTTCGACGGGTAAATCATGCTTCACGTGCGCCTCGCTCAACACCTTCATCAACGTGTTCCGATGTGGTTCAGAACTCATTAGCAAAGACAACAGGGAAATTTTCGCTGGGTGTGGTTCAATTGGTCCAACACCTGGTAGTCACTATGGCGAATAAACTTCAAAAATTCCTGGGCTTCCTCTTCAGTCACAGCCCCCTTTGTTTCACCAGAGGCTCCTTCTTTCCCAGTTTTTCCTTCTCCGGTAGTCTTGCCTTGTTTGGGCTCAGGTGGTGTATATATTCTTCCACTCCGTGTCATTTTTCCCACCCCAGTTATATTTGTAATAGAGGAGGATGGTATGGAGTTGACCACCTCTGGATTGGTGACGACCACATCTGTATTGTACCTCTATGGCACAGCGTGGGAACTTTAGAAGGGGAAAGGGGTTGGTGCCCTTACCGTGAAGACAGTCTTGGCAGGAGCCGAAGCCGCTGGCGTATCCTTGTTATAGTATACGACCAGGGGTTTTGGAACTCGTGCCTTACCCTGTTCCTGTACCACATTTATTTGTCCTTCACGGTGCCTACAGACCTCTATGACTCGAGCATTCATGAGTCTTTGAAGGGTTTCCTGGAAGTCCCTTCGTTTTACGGACTGGAGGTCATTATGCTCTTTACCCCACGACCCTTCTATTAATCCCATCTTCAGCATATGGGAGTGTATTGTTTCCAAAGGCATCTGGATGTCTTCTACTTTGGAAATACAATCTTCATCCCCTTCTATAGCGTTAACATCCGATCCTTTATGGTTTGGAAGGGGATTAGTTGTCACGCTTGGGCTCCCTTCTTTGAAGCTTATCCAGTCGGCCCGAATGAGGTCCCTTACCTTAAACTTCAGTGCCAAGTAGTTCTCAGTAGAATGTCCCGGTGCACCGGCGTGGTAATCACACCGTGCGTTCGGGTCATACCCTCTAGGATACGGCGGCTGAAGTGGCTTTAGAGGGCAGGGTACTACCATCATGTTTTCGATGAGGTAAGGGAGAAGCTCTGTGTAAGTGATGGGAATTGGATCAAATTGCGGTGGGGCACGGTCGTTGTTTTGCCTTCTCTGATTTGGATTCGGCGGGTTCATTTATGGCTGCTGGTACGGAGCTTGTGGTGGTTGATATGGTGCCTGTAGTGGTGCAGGCGGTCGCATGACAGGTGGGCGGAAATGTGGTGGATGTGGTGTTTGAACGGCGGCCACATATGGATGTGGTGTATTATGATAGGTTAATGGAAAGGTGACTGGAATGGGTGGTCTTGGCTGGTTTCTTCCCTGATTATGGGAGATTAGATTAGTCTCTCCCTCTCTTCTCTTTCCTTCCCCATGGGAGGGTCTTCTTGCTGCATTAACCCCAGCTGGGCCTCGGGCGATCTTCCCTGTCCGGAGGCCATTTTCTATTCTTTCTCCGATAGTGACGATATCGGAGAAGTGGGATGAAATACTTCCGATCATCTTGTCATAGAATGGCGATTGGAGTGTGTCAATAAATGTCGAGATCACCTCTTTCTCAGACAAAGGTGGGTTAACTTGTGCTGCTACTTCACGCCACCGTTGGGCATATTCTTTGAATGTCTCGTTGTCTTTCTTGGACATGTTCTGCAATTGTACTCTATCTGGCGCCATGTCCAAATTGTACTTATACTGCTGCATGAAAGCATCTGCTAGATCCTCCCAACAGCGTATACGAGAACGTTCAAGATGGTTATACCAGGTTAGAGGCGCTCCAGCCAAACTATCTTGAAAACAATGGATGAGCAGAGAGTCGTTGGAGGCATGCGAAGCCATCTTCCGGCAGTACATGGTAAGATGGTTTTTCGGACATGTCAGCCCCCGATACTTATCAAATTCAGGTATTTTGAATTTGGGAGGAATAACAACGTCAGGAATTAGGCAGAGTTATGCAGCACTGCCTAATCCAAATCGATTCCTCCCATCCATTTCCCTTAATCGCCTTTCCAAGAACTCTAATCTTCCCTCCTGGGTAGCAGCAGTGGCATACTTAGTCCTGTGACGACATAGTGACTAGCACTCTTGACTGGTCAGTCAACATGTGCCGGGCTCTCATTCAGAATTGAGGCTTGGTGTCCAGCTGTGGCTTAGGCAGCTTGTGGTTGTTCAGCCTGTGTATGGACCAGAATCATTTGAGGATTTCGGACAGGTGGGATGTTTGGTTGAGCCGCGTGAAGGATTGTTTCCTGATAATCTGGCTCCTCTTGGAGTGGTGGGAAATAGCCTGGGGGTAACCCATACTGTGGGAAGGGTACAACATTCCCTTCTTTATCAACAAAAGAGTGTTGTTGAACGTGAGCAGGGTTCGGCTTACTAAGGCGAACGGTAACAGTACGCCCTGCAGGGTTTGAGCTCGGTTCCCCAGCATGACCTTGAGCGTGTTGGAGAATGGGAGATTGCTGCCTAGCATTTTCAACTTCTGCTAAAGAATCCCTTTCTGCGATTCTCCTTTCAAACATCTTGGCCATTTCAGCCATTTGTTCTTTCAATTGATTAACCTCAGCTCGCAGGTTTTTATTCTCTTGCTTTATTTTGGCCATGAGTTTCTTTCTGAGCCTGGTCGCGTAGGGATGCTTACCCGTAGTGTCTAAAGAATCACGACAAATGGTTAGAAAAATAGAGGGAATAGTTAAAGAAGATAAAAGAAAAATAAAAAATAAATGGGCATTCGCGGGATACGATTCTGAATTTGACACGTATTCCTTGACCTTTCCCCAGAATGTCGCGTTCAAAAGTACTTAGTATAACAGTATATTGGAAATTCACATGAGACAAACTGTGAAGGCACATTAATTCATCATTCCATTCATCTGTAAAGGTACAATGTTACTTGAAAGATACGGTTACAATATTCAACCATTCCTAGCTTGGGCAATCATGACTTTCATTTTGCAAAGTCTTTCTTGACAATAGTTCAAAAATGATGATATCTCCTTTGGGGTGGATAGGGGATTGACCATGCCTTCAGCCTGCTTCAACATTGAGGGAAAATCTTCCAAGATTCCATTGGATAGGTATGCCAACTTGGCGAAACAGTCCATCTATAAATGAATGACTTCATCCCGTTGAGCTAACTCAGTCCCCAAAACTCGTGTGGCTTCTTGGCAGCGGCGTTCGGCATCAAGGGTTTTCTTCTGTTCAGCATGTATTTCTTACTCATAAGCTCTCATCGTTTCATCAAGCTGTTGCTCCAATTTGTGGACTTGGGTTTGTAGCATTTCTTTTTGCATCAAAGCCTCCTTTCCCTTCTCCTTAGATTGTACCAGCATGTCCTTTAAAATTTGTTTTTCGGCCAATACAGCATCACTCTGCTGACCCTTCATCTTTAACTGCGAATTGGCTGCCCGAAGGCATTGATCTTGTTTTATTCTGTAATCTTCGTCAATCTTTCTCTTTTTCCACATTTCTTCCATAGCATGTCTTCCTTCGGAGTTCTCTTTCCTATGGAGGGCGCATTCTTGTTGGCATTTCAAGAGGTCTTCTTCCAATTTTTGATTCCTTGCCTTTAGCTCTTCTACTTGGGCTTTTAGCGATATGGTAACCTTGTCCTCCACAATGCACGGCGGAGGAACTGTGTCCTCAGGTTGGTATGAAGGGCTCTTGAAAGGCAATTTCATGATGGAGACTCTGTTCACCACCCAATCTAAGTATTCAACTCTCACAGCGTGGCTTCGTGCTCCCAGTTCTTTGCCCATCCTATGGACCTTCTTCCAGGCATTGGCTATGTCCCGAATAGTGGAGGTGTAATTCCCATTCACATAGTACAGAACGAAAGGAGTAAGTAGTGCTTCGTCCGGCGGCCCAAGTAGAGGATAAGCCAACTGCCGCTTAGCAATAACAGGATTATAATTGATGCAACCTTGTGTCCCCATCAGAGGAACATTTGGATATCCCCCACAGCTATAAATGATGGACTCAACTTCTAGCCATTGAGGACACCACCTCACCTTTTCTGCTATAAGGCCTACAAGGTGATTAGCCCACTCACGCCCATTCTTCGTTGCCAACTGACACAACTTCAAATCAGAGATGGGACACTCGGCTTTGCATAGTTGATGAAAAGTGTGGGATGTGAGCCACACATATAGAACAGGCAAACAACAAATAATTCTCTTTCCTCTTTGGGTATGGCAGAAATCCAAGGTGCAATAGACATTGGCCAACACTGTTGTGACGGGATTTTCCAGTCTGTGCTTGTGAGCGATGAAGACACCTATAGCATCATAATCTACGTAGTTGTCTAAGTTAGGGAATAAGACAACTCCGTAAATAGTGAGAGCCAAGGTATCAATGAAAGCTTCCCATTCTTCCCTCTCTGCCAGGACATGCATGTGTTTCTCTAGAAATTCCCTAGTAAATCCAGGAATCTGGTTTCTGTTCATTTGTACTCCTTTTAACATTTCAGGATGGACCTTCAGAATACGAGCGACAGAAGTGACTGACGCATGATGGTCCAAATGGCGATAAGGAATCTGTCTTTCCACTGGCATCCCCAATATTTGTTCAAACTCTTCTATGGAGGGTGCCAGTTGAAAGTCTTGAAAAGTGAAACAACGGAGAGGTGGGTCATAGAATTGAGCCAGAGCTGTGATGGCTTCTATTTGGACGTCTACCTCCAAAAGTTTCAGGATCTTCCCATACTTCCTTGCGAAAGTCATCTTCTGTGTCAAGCTCAGTTTTCTCCCTAGTGCTTGTAAACTGTCAGTATTGATCTTCTTAGCCTTGAGGTGCAATAACTTCTTTAATTCAGTAACCCCTATATCACAATTACTATGTCCCATGTTAATTTCCATACTGTCTTAGAAATACCGACAAATTTGGAATCGTCCCCTGCGAACATCAGGACAAAAAATGGAATCAGTTATTATCAAGTCCTAAAAACCAATGTTCCTCCCCGGGATTTGATACAAGTTAAAAAAAATGGGGAGAACATGGATTTTTAAAACTCATGCGAGCTCAAAAGTCGTAGGTTTTCCCAATCGTCATTACCACTTCAACCAGAGGGAAATGAAGTATAAAATTTTTTTTTGTGGATTTTTCCGTTGACGATTAGGAGAACCTATGACTTCAGACTCAGAGATACATGACAAAAAAGAGAGGATTATCTATTCACCCGAAGAATACTTGTGTGTTCCAAAAATTTTCCAAGACTAAGCGAATCTTTGAGTGATAGATAATCCCTTTTTAATAACAGGAAAGTGAAAATGACATAAGGTAAAGTAAAGTTTGCCCTTTCGTGGCCTAAGTCAGGTTTTGTTGAAGGTTTTCTCTGGACCTTAGGGCTTGTCTAAAAGTGACTCTTCACACCGGGTGGCTTATACTAGACTTCTAGAAGGTTACCAGAGCCAAGATCCTACCCATGACAAGGACGCAACAGTGGGGAACCACTAGGTGCGTATGTCACAAGAGGTCGAACTCTAGTTGGGGTTCTCACGATCACCGGATAGGAAGTACATCCTATACGATTCCGTATACCAACCCCTCCTAACTTAAGTTTTATTTGGGACCCGGGTATAGGGCACCACTCATAAGTGTGTGCGAGTAATTTGTGAGTGTAGTGTGTGAAAGGGCATTCAATACATTTTTACCTTACCCCATTCTGCACAGAGAACAAACACAGAACAAATATACAAAGTCGTCTACCCTAGGGTTCAATAATTACAGGAAAGTAATATGGTCCTCTATCCTAGGGTTCAACGGACATACAAAACAAACAATAAAACAGATAACAAGATACAATTAAAACAAGAACAAACATTCACAACAATTTACAGAAAATAAACAAGGGGAAGAAATCCCATCTAACAAAGGCTATATATAAAAATACGCTTTCAACCAAACTGGCCTGACTCTCTTAAGTGTCCCCAGTGGAGTCTCCATCTGTCGTAACCTGGATCGCGACGGCGCGGCGAGAGAGAGAGAATGTGTGGAATGAAACAGGGAGTCGCCACCAACATTTTTATCCATAGGAAAAACATTAGAACAAAACTAGGTTCAGTAAAGCACTGGTTAAAAATTGAGATTCAAGTTCGGGAGTCGGTTAGGAGTAGGGAAGGTGTTAGCACCCTACATCGCCTGTCCAAAACAGTACCAAGATTGAAAATGCGCAACATAAATAGCCTTACAAAAGATGGTTTATTTCTTCCCTTTCATTGTTGTATTTTTTATTTAAAAACGACAAAATGGAGTGAGAGAACTGTACAAACATAGAATGTCGAAGCGAGGTCAATGGGGCATTTCATCCGGATTAAACTTGACTTCGATATGAGACAGAGAGGGGAAAAGAATGCTAATAAGGCGTCACGCCTAAATTATACATCCTCGAATAAAAAAAATAGGGATAAAAAAGAGATAAGCGGGACGTCTCGTCCTAAGTATCCCTTCCCTATGAATTATGGCGAGGCTTAAGCAAAAACTAGGGGGAAATCAACAAGACGTCACGTCTAAATTGATTTTCACGGAAGTAACCAAAAAAGAACATTTATGAAAGAAACATGAAAGTAAGGAAATAAATCAGTAAAAAGGAATAAGAGAGATGGGCCCGACAGGAATTGAGATCCTGCTCCTATGTATTCTTGAATTATCAGGGTTACGTAGTTCTGAATGTTGTTCTTTTAGGAAAAGACTTGGGAGATGATGATGGATGTCACTGAGGTGGGGAACTCGTACAAGGCGAAGTTCTTCGCACGTGTACGAATCCTAAAGAGGTTGTGTAGACGGGAGTGCTCCCGTACGACACTGTTTAAAAATGATTTGTTTCTTTTTATTGATTTTTATTTAGATTTGAAAGAAAACATAGGAAGCATTTATTTCCCTTTATTATATTTTACTATGAAACGAAAGGAGAAAGATAGCAGAAGCTATAAAAGAGAAAGGGAAACAATAAATTCTGAAAACAGAGGGAAAAATGAGTGAAAACCGAGTGGGAGAAGAGAAAACCGAGTGTGAAAGAGGGAAAAAACCGAGTAAAAATGAGAAAACCGAGTGGAAATGGAAGAAACCGAGTAAAAAAATGAAATACCGAGTGAGAAAAGCAGAAAACCGAATGAGATTGAGGAAAACCGAGTAAAAAATGGTAAAACCGAGTGGAATGGGAAAATACCGAGTGAAATTGAGGAAAACCGAGTAAAAATGGTAAAAATCGAGTGAGAGCAGTAGCTTACCGTGTGAGAAGTGAGATACCGAGTGAGACAGTGAGTACCGAGTGAGACAGTGAGAAGAGGGACGGTGTTGGAGTTGAGTGGGAGGGACGGAGTGGGCTGATGGAGAGGAATACTGGGCGGTGTTGGTTAGAGGGAAGAGGACGGAGTTGGCTGATGGAGAGAGGAAGGAGGAGAAAGGAATGGTTAGGGTGCTGGATAGAGGAAGGAGGAGAAAGGAATGGTGAGGGGCTGCGCAGTGTATATGGTGTGTGTGTATATAGGGCTGAAGGCTTCAGCCCCTTGCCTATTTATAGGCTGGTTTGAGTGGAAGGCCAGCTCAGGCTTCCACTTCCGAGTGGAATACCAGCTCAGGCTTCCACTCAGAGTGAAGTGGGGGACAACGGCTGGGTGGGAATTTTTAATTCCCCCCACTTCCACCCCTGTTTGCCACATGTCTGCCACCCCCAGGATTCCTGGATCCACTTGGGTGGTGGAATCCAAGTCAGCACGGTCTAACAGGGGGACCTGGTGGGAATCCGAGTAAGAATGGCAGAAAACCGAGTGAGAATTATGGAAATCCGAGTGAAAATGTTGGAAATCCGAGTGTAAATGACTCGGATCACCCTCTCAGTCAATTCTGAGTGGGAAAAGGGAAAAAAATCCGAGTGGAAAAGGCCCCTTTTATGCTAAAGACCGAATGAAATCATGTTGGTGTTGTGCAATTGGATTGAGTGGGCAATTAAAGAAATTGAGTCAGAACCGAGTGAAGACTGACTCGGATTCCCATTCTCGCTTGAGCGTCACTAGAATCGCTTGGGCGAAAGACCTGAAAAGTACTCGGTACTGACTGAAAATTGACTCGGACTTCATCTCCTCTCCACAATCCGAGTGACCAATGACTCGGAACCGACTGAAATATGTGAAGTGTGACTCGGAGATGAGAGAAAGATGACTCGGGAACGGGTAAAAAGTGGCTCGGTGAAGGTTTGAAGTATGGTGGAAATGGGGGCTCGGAATTGATTGGCCAAAAGGGCTCGGGAAATGTTTGAAGAGGGCTGACTGACTGAAGTGTCACTCGGAAACCGATTTGAAAATTGGCTCACGAGTGGGCGAGAAAAGAATGACACGGAACCGACTGAAATGGCTCAGAAATCGAGTGAAATAACTCATTCGGTGCTGACTGGAAATACTTCACTCGGTTCCGACTGAAGAAGCAACTCTCGGTTCTGATTGAAGAGGCAACACTCGGAATTTTGCCTATTTTTCGAATGGAACTTGGTCATTTTCACTCGGATTTTGCCTATTTTCCACTCAGAAATTGGAAGTTTGGCTATTTTAATTCAGATTTCCTTCCAACTGAGTGATACTCACTCGGATTTACTTTAATCAGCAATCCTTTCACTCGGAAAATAGCTTTGGGCAGCATCCATCCAAAGTCAGTTCCTTTTTCCACTCGGATTGGTTGCAGTAGGGGATCTTCTGCTCAGATTCTCCTCTAACAGGGTCATTTTTCACTCGGAATTGACATTCTTTGCGATCAGGGCTCGTAAACTGGCATTTTCTCTCGGAATGTATCTGAGAGGGAATTATCCACTCGGATTTACACCTAATCTGAGTAATTTCACTCAGATTTAAACTCAACAGGTCATACTCCACTCGGATTGGTCCATTTTTGAGTCATTATTCGGATTTCCCACCCAACAGGTCATACTCCACTCGGACATGCCCAAATCTGAGTAGTTTCACTCGGATTTTCTCCATTCTGAGTAATTTCACTCGGATTTAACTCATTCTAAGTGATTGCACTCGGATTTGATCCAACAGGAGCATATTCCACTCGGATTTGACTCATTCTGAGTGATGCCACTCGGATTCAACTTCAACAGGGGAGTTTTTCCTTCGGAAACGACTCATTCTGAGTGATTCCACTCAGATTCAACTTTTTTGAGTTATTCCATTCGGACTTCTCTTGAAAATGGGCATAATCCACTCGGACTGGCTTGGCAGGGAAGCTATCCACTCAGATTCAACTTCAACAGGGGAGCATTTCACTCGGAAATGACTCATTTTGAGTGATTCCACTCGGATTTCATCATTTTTGAGTCATTCCACTCGGAAATGCTTTATTTTGACTCGGATTTGACCATTTTTGAGTTTTTTCACTCGGATTTATCTCCACCAGGGCTGTATTTCACTCGGAAATGCTTTAACCTGAGTCATCCTGTTCAGATGTGATCATTTTTGAGTCATTCCAATCGGATTTGCCTCCAACAGGGCTGTATTTCACTTGGAAAAGCTTCATTCTGAGTTATTTCACTCGGTTCTGATTATTTTGGAGCCATTCTATTCGAATTTGACCATTCTGAATTAGAATTCAGTATAAAAAGATTCATTCCACTGGGACCGGACCAAAAGAGGTATTCACAGATACTTACTACATATTTTCTATTTTAGATAACCATGACGTCAAACACACCTTCAAACCTTTCATTGTGATCAATCCTAGACAAAGAAAAATTGTCTGGTTCTAACCTTCTTGACTGGTATAGAAATTTGAGGATTGTCCTCAAACAAGAGAAAAAGCAGTATGTCCTGGAAGGTCCGATTCTGGAACCACCCGCGAACAATGCCTCTAAAGCTGACAATGATGCTTACAAGAAGCATCAGGATGACGCTTTAGATGTCCAATGCCTTATGCTGGCAACCATGTCTCCTGAGCTTTAGAAGCAACATGAGCATTGGAGGCTTTCGATATGATCGAAAACCTAAGGAAACTATATCATGGTCAAGCTGACCAAGAAAGATATGAAGTTTCTTCAGCCTTATTTAGCTGCAGACTTGAAGAGGGAGGTTCTGTAGGACCTCATGTGCTCAAAATGATTGGGTACTTGGAGAATCTAGCTAGGCTAGGATTCCCCTTCCCTCAGAAGTTGGCTACCGATCTCATTTTGAAATCATTACCTGACAGTTTTAAGCCAGTCATCATGAATTACAACATGAATGCATTGGACAAAACATTGCCAGAGCTACTCAATATGTTGAGGACTACTGAGCCCAATATTTCTAAAGGAAAGGGCAAGGCCATAATGATGGTCAATTCTGGCAAAGGTAAAGGAAAGGGTATGTATAAAGGCAAAGGAAAGGCTATTGTAGGAAATGGCAAGAAGATTTGGAAAGGCAAGGATAAGCCAAGTACATCAGCCTTAAAACCTGTGGGCGGGGTGGCTAAGGAAGGTAAATGTCACCATTGTGGACAAAAGGGACACTGGAAAAGAAACTGTCCAAAGTACCTAGAAGAGCTTAAGAAGAAGGGAAGTGAGACTTCCACTTCAGGTATTTTTGTTATAGAAATTAACATGTCAACTTCAACATCATGGGTATTAGATACTGGATGTGGATCTCACATTTGTCTTAATGTGCAGGATCTAAGAAGGAGTAGGCAGTTGATGAAGGGCGAGGTAGACCTACGCATTGGAAATGGAGCAAGAGTTGCTGCATTAGCTGTAGGGACTTATTTTTTATCCTTGCCCTCAGGGTTAGTCCTTGAATTGGACAATTGTTATTTTGTTCCTGCAATAAGGAGAAATATTATTTCTGTTTCTTGTCTTGATAAGAAAGGGTTTTCCTTTACAATAAAGAACAATAGTTGTTCTGTTTATTTAAAAGACATGTTTTATTGTTGTGCAAATTTGAGTAATGGACTTTATGTTCTAGATCTTGAAACCCCTATCTATAACATTAATACTAAAAGGGTTAAAACAAATGATTTAAACCCAACTTATCTTTGGCATTGTCGCCTAGGACATATAAATGAGAAACGCATTTCTAAACTCCATCAAGATGGATATTTAGAATCTTTTGATTTTGAATCAATAGATACATGTGAATCTTGTTTATTAGGGAAGATGACCAAGACCCCTTTTGCCGGAAAAGGTGAAAGGGCAAGTGATCTTCTTGGCTTGATACATAGTGATGTATATGGGCCCATAGGGACAATGGCTAGGGGAGGTTTTAGTTACTTCATCACTTTTACTGATGATTTCAGTAAATATGGATTTGTGTTTCTCATGAAACATAAATCAGAATCCTTTGAAAAGTTCAAGGAGTTTAAACATGAAGTAGAGAACCAACTTGGCAAGACAATTAAAGCACTTCGATCCGATCGAGGTGGTGAATATTTGAGCCTAGAGTTTGATGAATATCTTAAAGAGTGTGGGATTATATCTCAACTTACTCCCCCTAGAACACCAGAATGGAATGGGGTTTCTGAGCGGAGAAATAGAACCTTGTTGGACATAGTTCGATCAATGATGAGTCAAACTGACCTCCCTAACTCATTCTGGGGACATGCTTTGTTGATAGCAACTTTCACACTTAACCGTGTTCCATCAAAGGCTGTCATAAAGACACCATATGAGATATGGACTGGGAAACGACCTAGTATGTCTTTTCTTAAGATTTGGGGCTATGAAGCTTATGTTAAACGCCAAAGTTCTGATAAACTTGGGCCCAAGTCAGATAAATGTCTTTTTGTGGGATACCCAAAAGAAACTAAGGGTTATTATTTTTACAATCCTACTTAGGGCAAAGTGTTTGTTGCTCGGAATGCTATATTCTTAGAAAGGGAATTCATCTCTACAAGAATCAGTGGGAGGAAAGTAGAACTTGAAGAAATTCAAGACTCACAAGGCATTGAAGAGCCAATGGTGGAAGTGGAGCAGGACCCACAAAATGTTGTGATAACACCAGCTCCAGTAGCACAAGACTTGCGTAGATCAGGTAGAATACGTCAACAACCTGAAAGATATGGATTTCTTGTAACTCAGGAAGGAGATGTATTCCTAATGGATCAAAATGAGCCAACATCGTATGAAGAGGCCATTGCAAGTTCAGAATCTGAGAAATGGCTAGAAGCCATGGAATCTGAAATGGACTCCATGTACACTAATCAAGTTTGGAACTTGGTTGATGCACCTGAAGGGGTAAAACCTATAGGATGCAAGTGGGTTTTCAAAAAGAAAACTGACATGGATGGTAATATAAGTACCTTTAAAGCAAGGTTGGTGGCTAAAGGTTTCAAGCAAATACATGGTATAGACTATGATGAAACTTTTACCCAGTTGCTATGCTAAAGTCTGTTCGGATTCTGCTTGCTATTGCTGCATACCATGATTATGAGATATGGAAAATGGATGTCAAGACTGCTTTCCTTAATGGAAATCTTCTTGAGGAAGTGTACATGACACAACCTGAAGGCTTTGTTAAGCCTGAAGCATCCAGGAAGGTGTGCAAGCTACAACGTTCTATATATGGACTTAAGCAAGCTTCCAGAAGCTGGAATCTTCGTTTTGATGAAGCTGTTAAACAATTTGGCTTTACTAAAAATGAGGATGAACCTTGTGTCTACAAGAAGGCTAGTGACTGCACAATTATTTTTCTGGTCCTGTATGTTGATGACATACTACTTATTGGAAATGACGTTCCTACTCTTCAGTCTGTGAAGGGTTGGTTGGGAAGCTGTTTTTCTATGAAAGACTTAGGTGAAGCAACCTACGTGTTGGGAATTAAGATCTATAGAGATAGATCAAGAAAACTTCTTGGCCTAAGTCAGAATACATACATAGACAAAGTGTTAAAAAGGTTTAACATGCAGGATTCCAAGAAAGGAACTTTGCCTATGGCTCATGGCATAAGCTTATCAAAAGCTCAATCTCCTTCCACTAAAGAAGAAAGAGAACGAATGAATAAGATTCCATATGCATCTGCTATTGGATCAATCATGTATGCCATGATATATAACCGACCAGATGTCTCGTACGCTTTAAGCATGGCGAGCAGATACCAGTCTGATCCCGGTGAAAGTCACTGGACTGCTGTCAAGAATATCCTGAAGTACTTAAGAAAAACTAAGGATTCATTCTTGATATATGGAGGGGAAGAAGAGCTCATTGTAAAAGGTTACACTGATGCTAGCTTCCAAACTGATAAGGATGACTCAAGATCGCAATCTAGGTACGTGTTTTGTCTAAATGGTGGCGCTGTAAGCTGGAAGAGTTCAAAGCAAGAGACAGTTGCTGATTCTACTACAGAGTCTGAGTATATTGCTGCCTCAAATGCTGCAAAAGAGGCAGTATGGATCAAGAAGTTCATAACAGAACTTGGGATTATTCCTAGCATTGTGGACCCTATAAGTCTCTACTGTGACAATAGTGGAGCAATCGCACAAGCTAAGGAACCTAGATCACATCAACGATCCAAGCATATACTTAGGCGATTTCATCTCATTCGAGAGATCCTTGACCGAGGAGATGTAAAGATATGTAAGGTGCATACTGATGAGAATATTGCTGACCCACTCATAAAACCTCTTACACAACAAAAACATGAGGGGCACACTAGACCATTAGGCATTAGGCAAATGTCTGATTGGCTCTAGTGCAAGTGGGAGATTGTTGGTGTATGCACTATGAGCTTTTATGCTTTTTCATTTGTATCATTTTTCTACTTATCAATAGAATAAATATTTCAGTTTAAAATTATTTTAAAACATATTTATCCTTGGAGTAATAGGTCATATAAAAATTATTCCTAAAATGTCCCTAGTCAAGTATTTACATGGGGACATGTAAATACACTGAGACTAGTGTGTGAGTGTACTGATGACTTGATCTCACAGATCATGGATATAGATGATATCGAGTCTTCACACGGGTACACATTAAGAGTAATGATGTACTGGACAGACCCACCATGAGAATGTTGCATGGATCGTTACATGATTGTCATAAACGATTCTCAATGTGATAATGGTATATGTAGTCCTTCGACCTGAAGTCACTACGATTCCTACATGAGGAGTTTATTGTTTTAATCCAATAAAACGTCTTCTGTAACAAGAGGACTATAAAGGTTGTGATTAGGCAATAAACAAATTATGCAGAGGGATGTGAGTGATGTAGATGGGATTTGTCTCTCCTATGTGACAGGAGTGATATCCATAGGCCACTTGATGGAGTAAGACTAAGAAAACACATGGCCATGCTAGAAAGAATAAATATTAGATATTTATTTGGATCCAGTCTACTCCGGTATCAAGTAAAATAAATTGGGCCGTACAAGGATGACGCGACCATGCCTTGGGCCCAATTAGGATATCGTGACAAAAGGAATAAACATATTAAATAATTATCACTTATAGGTTATGTTGATAATATTCGGACATAATGATGCATTGCTAGATGCCGCTCTTATGTTGATAATATTCGGACTTATAGGTATTTTACCTATAGGGTCATACACATAGAGTAAGCCCATCAGAAAATGTTGTCTTATTTTAGTTGGACTAAAATAAAGCTATTGGGCCTAACTCATTTGGAATGAGTAAGGAGCCCACTTTTAGAGAGAACAAATTAGGTCAAACCTAAGCCTATAAATAGAGCATAAGATGCTCATAGGCCGTTCACTCAAGTGAGACAAAAATTTGTAAAAGTTGTAATAGCTATACGCCGTCAAACTAGCAGTTGGCAAGTGTTGCGATTCTGGTGGGAGTGCTCGTGTGGACTCCTAAAGGACGAGGCTACGACTGCTTCTGAGTTCTTCAAGAGGTAATCCAAAATGAATTTCGAAATTGTTTTTGTGCTTTGAAACACGGAACCTTGCAAATCCAATGGAATCCCTTTTATTTTTCCGCTGCTCATGCTTAGGGATTTCCTAACAGGTGCACCGGGGCATTCCACCGAGAACTGCCTAGCACTGAAGTTTAAGGTAAGAGATCTAATCAGAGCTGAATGGATAAGCTTCAAAGAGGGAAGCCCAAATGTGACCACCAATCCTATGCCTAACCACGGGAGACCAGGTGTTAACGCTATGGAAAAAGATGAGGAATGTATTTCCAAGGTTGAGGACATCCAAATGCCGTTAGAAATAATTTACTCCCATATGCTTAAGATAGGATTGATAGAAGGATCATGGGATGAAGAGTGCGATGACCTCCAGTCCGCAAAGCGAAGGGACTTCCAAAAAATCCTTCAGGGACTTATGGACAGTCATGTTATAGAAGTTTACAGACATCGTGAAAGCATAATAAATATGATACAAGAGCAAAGTCGAGTTCGAGCCCCAAAGCCTCTAGTCATATTTTACAACAAAAATGCACCTGTGGCTTCGACTCCTGCTAAAGTTGTCATCACGGTGAACGTGCCAACTGCGTTTCCTTACAAGGATTCACGAGCTGTGCCATGGAAGTATGGCACTGATGTGGTTGTTACTAGTTCTGAGGCAGTTGAGCCTACGCCATCATCTCCTGTCACGAATATTGCTGGAATTGGGGGTATCACCCGAAGTGGAAGAGTATATGCTCCCCCAGAACCAAAACTTGATAAAGCTACAGAAGAGGTCAGACCTGGGAAAGGAGAATCCTCTAGTGAAGCAAAGAAGGCTGTAACTGAAGAGGAAGCCCAAGAATTTCTAAGATTCATCCGCCATAGTGATTACCAGGTGTTGGACCAACTGAACCACACCCTGGTAAAAATTTCTCTCTTGTCCTTGCTAATGAGTTCCGAACCACACCGGAACACGCTGATGAAGGTTTTGAGTAAGGCACATATGAAGCATGATTTGTCCGTAGATAAGTTCGAGGGCATTGTGGCCAATAATTATCTTACCTTTACGGATGACGAGACACCGGTGGAAGAAAGAGGGCACAACAAAGCCCTTCACATCTCTATAAAATGCCAAGATCATATCATGGTAAAGGTGCTTGTTGACAATGGGTCATCCTTAAATGTGATGCTGAAATCTACATTGGCAAAGTTTCCTTTTGATGGGACATATATGAGACCTAGTTCTATGGTAGTCTGGGCTTTTGACGGAACTCGCCGAGAGGTTATGGGAGAAATTGAACTGCCTATACAGGTTGGACCATGCACCTTTCAAATCCTTTTTCAAGTCATGGATATTACGCCCGCATACAGTTGTTTGCTAGGACGGCCGTGGATCCATTCGGCTGTGTTAGCCAAGGCCTCGATACTCAAGAGGGGGGTGAATTGAGTATTTCAAATTTTCGTGCGGAATCCCTTTCAAAATGGTTAGTAGTACACAAATGATGCAATATAAAGGATGTAACAATTATGAAGCACATGTCATACTAAAGTATTTTGAGTTGAATAAACTATATTCAAGAATTGATTTTGACAAGCAAGTTATTAGTTTAGGCAATTCTTGAAACACTTAACATGCAATAATTAATTTCAACATAAGTATAACTTGAACAACTTCTAACAAATTAATTAAGCATGATAGTTTTACCAATTTGTTAACACCAATATTTTTCTTCCTCAATAATTAAATCCAATAATGTTTAAGTCAATTGATTCAAGGATTTAATTTTACCAAACCAATTTGATATAAGTATTTAGGCATGCAAATTAAGTTCACAATAATAAAGAGTTTAAGGGAAGAGAGAATTTGCAAACCGATATAACGAGTTCCACCACCCCGGTGTACGTCTCGCCTTTAAGCAACCCACTTGAAGGATTTCCACTATTGAGAATTTGAGATTACAAGCTTTGAGCAATTGTCTCCTAGTGTCCCACACTCAAGAACCCAATCCTCACAAGCAAAAGGGCAACCCACCCAATCTCACAATCTCTCAATACCCAAAGGTTGAACCCCAACCTTTGTGACCACTCAACCTAGAGTGAATACCTTGGTGTTTATGGTGTTTGGTTTACAATCAAATAACTCTCTCACTAGAGTAGATATACAACTTGAAGCTCTCAAAAATAATAACTCTCAAAGAGAGGATATACAAATTTAGCTCACCCAAGATAACTTCCTTTCTAACTCTCAATTAACTCTTAAAGAGGAATTATGCAAATTAATGAATAAAGAGAAAGCAAGTAGAAGAGCAAGAAGCAAGGAGAAGGAAGTAAGCAAATGGAAGTGCTTCAAATGCTTGGGACAAGTTTTGCCTTCATCTCCTTCTCTATTTATAGGCTCCAATGGCATGGATTTTGCAATATTAAATTCCTTGGGAGCTTGAAATGTTAGGCATGCATGTCTCCATTCAACTTGGCATTCCCATTCCAATAAGCCTTTTAATGTCTCCAAGAAGAACATGGCATGTGCATCAAGAAGCATGTTTGTCTCAATTCAAATTTAATTGCATTTCCAATGTGACACATGCATGTGGAAAAGGACAAAGTGTGAAGCCTTGCCTTGAACTTTCCAACCGTGTTGCATAATGTCTCCCTTTGAATTTTGAATATTTCTCTTCAAATTTTAAATGATTCCAGCGTGCCTTTTGGTCTCTGACAATGTGAGAATCGATTCTAATATCTCATGAATCGATTCATCTCTTTAGAAATGGTCTTACTGGGCAAAATAAACGTGTGAATCGATTCCTTTATAGTATAAATCGATTCATGCTTTTTGAAATGCAGGTTCCAGCCCCTGTTTAATGTGTGAATCGATTCAATGGCTTAATGAATCGATTCAAGCCATTCAAAATGCAATCCTGGGTCCTTAAATCCGAGTGAATCGATTCATATACTTGCTCATTGTGTGTTGAATCGATTCAAGTGCCTGATACATGCATTTTGGCACTTTCTTTCATCCTTTTTGATATTTATTCAATCTTGGTTCTAATCCTTTGATCCTTAGGCACTTTGTTGATCATTTTCCACTTGATTTAAGCCACTTAAAATGCCTTGAAATATTTCCTTAGAATTCATCAATTTTCCATCATCAAACATAATTATTTTGTCCATAATCGTTTATGTTTGATCTTGATTCTTCATTTGTTTTGTCATTATCAAAACCTATATCAACATAAAAACACATTCTCCCCCTTTTTGATGATGACAATAAATGCTTGTCTCTTGGGGTGTTGTATCACAACAATTTAAATATATGGCAAGAAAGACTCCCCCTTTCACATATAATTTGATACCACATGTTTATAACTGCACATGCACAAGTTAAGAAGAGAATATTAGAGATAAAAGATCTCTCCCCCTTTGTAAGATACATATATTTTCTCCCCCTTAATATGTATTCTCTCCCTTTTAATTATCTCCCCCTTAATCATACAATAGATACCATAAAATAGTTCATCCAATTTTTTAAGCATAGTGGTAGTGTAAGCATAATGATTAAGCATAATGGTTCTAGCATAATATTTTCTCTCTTTATATCTCTCCCCCTTTGTAAAATACTTTATGCCACTTAGAGTGTATATATAATCTCTCTATAATCTTCTCCCCCTTTGGCATCATCAAAAACTTCTCTTACAATAATCATAGTAATTCTCCCTTATAGCATATTATTCTTTTTGCTAATCCTTTCACTAATCTCTCCCCCTTTGGCATCATCAAAAAAGATCATCATCTTAATTATATTCTATGCCATCAACATATAAACTCATGTATTTGAATAAGAGAGATTTAAGGTAAGTATTTCATGAAAAGAATTTCAAATCAAAGCTCATAACATGATCAAGGATATATACCATTTTATTGCATCTAGAGTAAATAATCAATCACATAATTCATTTATCAAGTCAACATATAATTGATTGCTAACTCATTTTCAATCATGTAATTAATATCACTTTCAAGTATGGTAAGCGTCACATGATTCTTTCCAAGTAAGCAAACATATCATTTCAAGTGAGCACATATATCATTACTTGCACATTTGTAAATAAGTCAAATATAAGTAAGCAAGTAATTTTCTCCATTATGATAGGCAAGTAAACACATAATCATCTCAAATAAGCATATAGTTTTCTCCTATTTTGGCATTATCAAAACACACATGGATATTCTTCCAAGTAAGCATATAGGAGAATAGAATTTTAAGCATAAATGCCATAAACATAATCATAGAGAGGTAAAATGATGGATATTCATTCATGTGTATGCTCCCCCTTACTATTGTAATTGATATCACTTGTAAAAACATATACCACTTATTAACATGTGAAATCAATTTGATAAAGTTTGATACCAATTGTTATGAAAATGATTACACCAATTTAATCAAGTCTAATACCACTTGTGAGTCAATTCAATCAAGTTTAACATAAAATATTATTGACACCACATGTAATTGAATACCACATGTAATTGAATACCAATTGTTAAGCTAATTGATACAAATTATTCATGTTGGCCTATTTAACAAGTTTGATATCATTTGTTTATTTCTTAAGCACATGATCACCTTTTAATAGATACCACTTATGCAATGAATAGAAGTCACAATATGAATAGATACCACTCAAGAGTTAGATACCAATTGTATATAAAATTCACTAGTCAATCATCAATTAATAGTGCTTGATGCATTTCTAGGTATCAAAGTGGTAATCATAGAAGATTTTTCAACAATGTACACTCAAATGTAGGTATCAAAGCAATGGTGGAATGATTAATGCAACTTGTTGGCTTACTCATGCATTTGTATTGTAACACATGCCAATATATCTATATGATTTTTCTCATGACCCTTTTTATGTCAAACATTCTTTTCTTGATCAACACCATTTATTTCGTATTCATTGTCCATACCACTTGTTGCTAGTATCTAGTCATGATATCACTTGATAGATTTGCCAATTTAAGCTCTTGATATCAATTATAAACATTTAAGCATATTAGCACAAGATTGTTTATCATTCAAGCATACATCATTCTTCATAATATTTGTTCAAAAACTCTTTTCAATCTCAACGATGCATATATTCAAGTTTCTTTTCACATTCAAGATCATGCATCATCAAACATATAGTGTAAATATCAATCAAGATAGATGCCAATTTGCTCAAGCATGGTGTATCAAGGAAGGTCATGTCATGTATTATAATGCATTGTCCTTTAATATACCAAGTATTGTGACATATCATGCATTGTCTCTTAGCGTATACCTATAATGTTACTAGTTATTTAAAGTCTAGGCAATCACTTGTTATAGCATACATAGAGCATACATACTTTCTCTTTAGGCATTATCAAAACCAACATATAATTGCATAGAAAATATTTTGCCTAAGATTGTCAACTTTGTAAAACATGTAAGCATAACATAGTCCTAATTTAAAGCAACTTTAAGGTTTGTCATAATCAACTTGTCATAACAATTTCTTAAAATGAAGTTCAATGCTACTTGTTATGAAAAGATACTTGCTTGTTAGGAAAATAATATACCACTTGCTAAAACAAATTATGCATAAATTATCAAAGCATGGATACCACTTGTATACAACATATGTATTTATCATCAAAGCATAGTGATAAGTATATAATCAAAAATATGTCCTCATGATCTCTTCCTCTTACTAATTGAATTGATACCATTGTTAAAGGAAGATGTTTGTTAATTAGATACCACTAGTTAAATCAAATATCTCTTGTTCAATAAATGATACATCATCTGTATTTGCATGTGATAACAGGTTTTGATAATGACAATGGAAACAAGCAATGGGAAGTCTTCAAATCAAAAACAATTAGAGATTTCATATAAAAGAGGAAAATGATCTCACAAAGGTTCAAGAGATGAAGAAACCAATGAATCAAACAAAAGGAAAGCAACCATGCATCATTAGATTCAAATGGATGACCAACAGGCATGAGAAAATGTCAAAATGAAGAGCCTGAATCGATTCAAGCACGAGTGAATCGATTCACAGCCCTGGAGGTCATAAAAATGAGAAACAGAATGGGTTGAATCGATTCACCATGACCCTGAATCGATTCACAGCCCTGGAAGTCACTAAGACTGCAAACAGTATGTCCTGAATCGATTCACAAGGACCCTGAATCGATTCACACGATGCTGACAGACCAAGAACCCAAAACAGAATGCTCTGAATCGATTCAAACAAAGCTCGAATCGATTCATTCGACTCTGGAACTCCAAAATGCATAAAACAGAACACTATGAATCGATTCAAGGATCTATGAATCGATTCACATAGTGGGAAACACCACTAAATAGACAAACTTAAGTGGAAAACAAGCACTCAAATCCCACTATACGCAGAGCCATCATCTTGCAACGGCTAGGGACTCCTCAACAACTATCTTGGCTCTATAAATGCAAGAAGAACACAAGCACAACAGGCAACCAACAAGAACCAAGAAGCAACAAATCCTTAGCTCTATTTTTGTGCTTTGTAAGCCTATTTCTTGCATCTCATACTTCACTTGTATATCCTTTCATCTTGAGAGTTAGAACTTGGGAGAGCTTTTCATTTGTATATTTGCTCTATTGAGAGAGTGTATTGATTGTAAACAAACACCAAACACACAAGTTATTCACTCTAGGTTGAGTGGTTGTTCACTCTAGGTTGAGTGGGTACAAAGGTTGTGGACTCAACCTTTGGGATATTGTGAGATTGAGAGATTGGGTGGGTTGCCCTTATACTTGTGAGGATTGGGTTCTTGAGTGTGGGACACTAGGAAGCCGCAATTGCTCAAAGTTGTATCTCTAGTCTACAATAGTGGAAAATCCTCTAAGTGGGTTGCTTAGAGGCGAGACGTACACCGGATTGGGTGGAACTCGTTACATCAGTTTGCAAGCTTCTCTTCCTTACTCTTTTACTTCCATATACTGCATATTTGCTGATTGGTATTGTTTGGTTAAGAAGAACATACTTGAACTTGCTTAATTTGCTTTACTTTAGATATTGCACACCAAGTGTTTGCTAAATTGCCTCAACAATACTTACCTCTTGTAGTGCATTGCATATCATTGTTACTTGCTTTCACTTGCACAATCTCATAAACTTGGTTATAGAAATCAATTTCAAAGGCATTCCAAGCAAAAGTTTTATAACTCAATTCACCCCCCCTCTTGAGTATTGAGGCCACTTGAACAACAAGTGGTATCAGAGCTTGACTCTTGGTAGATCAAGCTTAACAGCTTCAATAGATTAAATGGCCTCAAGTTCTCAAAATGTTTTTCCCGAGGGTGGTGCGATAAATAGACCTCCCGCTTTCAATGGGGAAGGGTATGCGTTTTGGAAAGAAAGAATGAAAATCTTCATTCAATCAATTGACTTGAGAATATGGAATACCATTGAAAATGGTCCCTATACACCGATGCATACTATAGATAGCAAGAATGTTGAAAAACCTATAGATGAATGGACAAGCGAGGAAGAAAAGAAAGTCCAATATGGCTACAAGGCCAAAAATCTTATTACTATGTCTTTAGGTCAAGATGAATTTTTTAGGATAATGACATGCCAAACTGCTAAGGAAATGTGGGATACTCTTCAAGTAACCCATGAAGGCACTAATGATGTAAAGGACTCAAAGATTAGTACTCTTACTAGTCAATATGAATGCTTTAGATTAAACTCTCATGAATCGATTGTTGATATGCAAAAAAGATTTACTCTCATCATTAATCAACTCATTACGCTTGGAAAGACTTACACTAACAAAGAACTCATTCATAAAGTGTTGAAAAGTCTTAACAGAGAATGGCAACCGCTAGTTACCGCCATCAAACAATCTCCTAGCATAAACGAAATGTCTCTCGCCACTTTATTTGGTAAGTTGCAGGAACAAGAACAAGAGCTGAAAGAATTAAAGATGGCGGAAGAGGAAGAAAAATCTTCCAAGAAAAAGGGTCTTGCTCTCAAGGCTACTTCCACAAATGAAGAAGAAGAATCCGGAAGTGAACTTGATGAAGAAGAAGAATTTGGACTATTTGTGAAACGCTTCAGGAAATTCATGAAAGGAAAACGCTTCCAAAGAAGCTTCAAAAGCTCAGGTAAGAAACCTATCACTAAAGAAAACTCTTCCTCACCCAACTGTTTTGAATGTGGCAAGGAAGGGCACTTCAAAGCCGATTGTCCAAACCTCAAAAAGAAGGGCAAGGACAAACAAAGAAGAAGAAGAGCTTATATTGCTTGGGATGAGAATGATGTGAGCAGCTCCGACGACTCGGAAGATGAGCAAGCCAATCTTTGCTTAATGGCAAATCATCAAGAAGAAGATAATGAGGTAAATCTTCTTGACTTAGATAAAAATGAGCTGTTAGAAGCATTTGAAGAATTGTATGATAAATTCACAAAAATCTCTAGTAAACTCAAAGCATCTAGGAAAACTAGTGACACTCTAGAGATGCACCTTATGGAAGTTTGCAAAGAGAATGAATGTTTAAAAGAAGAATTGAAAAATGCTCAAATATGTTCCATTAGTAGACCTTGTAATTTTGCTAAGAAATGTGTAGATCTAGAAAATAAAGTCCTAGATCTAAACAAAACCTTAGAGAAATTCACTAATGGAAGAGATAATTTGAATATCCTTCTTGGGCAACAAAAATGCATGTTTAGTAAAACCGGCTTAGGATATGATCAAGAACATAGTAATCATAAAATGGAGAAGCACTATAAAAACTTCTTTGCATCACCAAGCAAATCCTCCTCACCTTTTATGAAATGCAATCATTGTGGTACCAAAGGACATAGTGCTTATAAGTGTAGTGTTAGGAAACTAGGACCAAAGGTCTTAAGAAAGGTGTGGGTTCCCAAAGGAACATCTCCACAAGCTAACCTTAAAGGACCCAACATAAAATGGGTACCTAGTTCTCTAAAATGATTTTGTTTTGTAGGTATGCTTCAAGGCAAGCAACACCCATTGGTACTTGGATAGTGGGTGTTCCAAACATATGACGGGAGACAAAAATAAGTTCATATCACTTACTCCACGAAGCAAAGGATTTGTCACTTATGGAGACAACACAAAGGGAAGAATACTTGGAATCAGAAATGTCGGTAAAAACTCTTCCACCTCCATAAATGATGTTTTATATGTTGAAGGACTAAAACATAACTTGCTTAGCATTAGTCAATTATGTGACAAGGGCTATAAAATTGTTTTTGAATCAAATGGTTGCATAATTGAAAATAAACTAAACAAGGAGATAAAATTTGTTGGTCAAAGAGTAGATAACATTTACATGATTAATCTAGATTGTCTTGCTTCAAATGATGTACAATGCTTTATAACTAAAGAGGATGAATCATGGCTTTGGCATAGAAGAATCGCTCACATTCATGTAGACCATTTAAATAAACTTGTTTCAAAAGATTTAGTCATTGGTTTACCAAAACTGAAATTTGAAAATAAATTCTGTGACGCTTGTCAAAAAGGAAAACAAGTAAAGGCTTCTTTTCAAGCAAAAAATATTGTTTCAACAACAAGACCTTTACAGCTTTTACATATGGATTTGTTTGGACCTTCGAAAATCAAAAGTTTTGGTGGAAACTATTATGGTCTAGTAATTGTGGATGATTACTCTAGATATACATGGACATTGTTTCTTACTCATAAACATGAAGCATATCAAGCATTTAAGAAACTTGCCAAGGTTATCCAAAATGAACAAAACTTAAAAATAGCATCCATACGAACGGATCATGGGGGAGAATTTGAAAACCAATCTTTTGAAAAATTTTGTGAAAAGTTTGGCATTGAACATAATTTTTCGGCTCCAAGAACTCCACAACAAAATGGAGTAGTTGAAAGGAAAAATCGATCTTTAGCGGAGCTTGCAAGAACTATGTTGAATGAAGCAAATATTTCAAAACAGTTTTGGGCCGATGCCGTGAACACCGTGTGTCATGTTATGAATCGTTGTTTGATAAGGCCTATATTAAAGAAAACCCCCTATGAACTTTACAAAGGACGAAAACCAAATATTTCCTACTTTCACATTTTTGGATGCAAATGCTTTGTCTTGAACAATGGAAAGGAAAATCTTGGTAAATTTGATGCAAAATCTGATGAAGCAATTTTTCTAGGTTATTCATCTACTAGTAAAGCATATAGACTCTTTAACAAACGGACTTACACAATTGAAGAGTCCATACATGTTAAATTTGATGAACTTAACCAAAATCCTCCGAGAAAGGAAGTTGATGATCTTGTAGGCACCTTCCAAGAAATGAACTTACAAGACAAAGAAGAAGAAGTCAACAATGATGGAGGTGCAACACAAATAGAGACACAACAAGATTGGGTAACATTGAAGGATCATCCCTTGGACAAGATTATTGGAGAAATAACCAAAGGGGTAAGTACTCGAAACGCCATTAGAAATGCATGCAATCACTTGGCTTTTGTATCCCAAATAGAACCCAAAAATATTGATGAAGCCATTATTGATGAACATTGGATGTTGGCCATGCAAGAAGAGTTAAACCAATTTGAAAGAAATGAAGTTTGGGAACTTGTGCCAAGACCCAATGATCATCTAATAATAGGCACCAAATGGGTTTTTAGAAATAAGTTAGATGAAAACGGTATAATAACTAGGAACAAAGCTAGACTAGTTGCAAAGGGATACAACCAAGAAGAAGGAATAGACTATGAAGAAACATATGCTCCCGTAGCTAGGTTAGAAGCCATTAGATTATTGCTAGCTTTTGCATGTTGTATGGATTTCAAACTGTATCAAATGGATGTCAAAAGTGCGTTCTTAAACGGCTACATTCAAGAAGAAGTCTATGTAGATCAACCTCCCGGTTTTGAAAATCATATATTTCCAAATCATGTCTTCAAATTGAGAAAAGCCTTATATGGTTTGAAGCAAGCTCCAAGAGCTTGGTATGAAAGATTAAGCAAATTCCTTTTAGAACACAACTTTGAAAGAGGAAAGGTTGATACTACATTGTTTATAAAACGCAAACACAATGACATCCTCTTGGTACAAATTTATGTAGATGACATAATATTTGGTGCTACTAATGAAAATCTTTGTCAAGAATTTGCCAAGATTATGCAGAAAGAGTTTGAAATGTCCTTGATGGGAGAACTCACCTTCTTCCTCGGACTACAAATAAAACAAGCCATTGATGGAACGTTCATTAGCCAAACCAAATACTGTAAGGAACTACTTAAAAGGTTTGGAATGGACAAGGCAAACGAGATAGCTACACCTATGAGCACATCCTGCTATCTAGACAAAGATGAAAAGGGTAAGGACATTGAAATCACCAAATATCGAGGTATGATTGGATCCTTACTGTATTTAACTGCGAGTAGACCTGATATTATGTTTGCGGTATGCATGTGTGCTAGATATCAAGCATGTCCTAAAGAATCACATTTGACTGCCGTAAAAAGAATTTTGAAATATCTTGTGGGTACTCAAAATGTTGGTTTATGGTATCCCAAAGGCGTTGAATGTAATCTTTTAGGATATTCTGATTCCGACTTTGCGGGGTGTAAGCTTGATAGAAAAAGCACTAGTGGTACATGCCATTTGCTTGGTAGTTCCCTTGTTTCTTGGCATAGCAAGAAACAAGCAAGTGTTGCATTGTCAACAGCTGAGGCAGAATATGTAGCAGCTGGTAGTTGTTGTGCTCAAATTCTTTGGATGAGACAACAACTTCTTGATTTTGGTATTTCCTTGAACAAAGTCCCCATTAAATGTGATAACACTAGTGCCATTAATATCTCGAAAAATCCAGTAATGCACTCTAGGACCAAACACATTGAGATTAGGCATCACTTTATTAGAGATCATGTGTTAAAAGGGGATTGTGTGCTTGAACATGTTGAAACCTCTAGGCAACTAGCAGATATTTTCACAAAACCCTTGACTAGAGAGCAATTTATTTACATTAGAAGAGAATTGGGTATTCTTGATATGATAAATTGTGTTTAAGTGATCACTTCATCTTGTGTATTGGTTGCATGACACCTTTACTAGTGATTAATGCAAAAGAACCCCATGGAAATGGACATTTAATGATCCTATATGGAATTCCTCATGCCTTGAATATATTGGAATGGAAAGAAATGAATTTTGAGTGAAACAGCCCTTCGAATCGATTCAGCACCCCCTCGAATCGATTCACAGACCTGTTGGTTCAAAAATCCTCAAAACAGTATCGTTCGAATCGATTCACACTCCCCTTGAATCGATTCAAACACCTGATGGTCCATATTCCCTCAAACAGAGAGGTTCGAATCGATTCACAGCATACTCGAATCGATTCATGTATCTGATCCTTTCATTTCTCTCAAATCAGTAACGTTCGAATCGATTCACAGCATTCCTCGAATCGATTCACGCGTCAGTTACTGCATATTCACGCTGATAAATTCACACACTCCCTCATTTAACTCTTCCACTATCTCCCACTCTCTCTTCTCAAAATCCTCAACTTCTAATCTCTTCAACTTCTTCTCCAAACCTTCCACTCAAATCCTTCATCTTCCATGGCTTCCTCCTCTCAACCTCGCAAGAAACAACGTGCAAACATCGCTGCAGCCTCCATGCCTCAACACTCTGATTCATCTAGATTATTCACTACCCAAAAGGATCTTGAAAGGTACCAATCTTCATTCTCTGAGAAATATCTCATTTCTCCCCATTGGCTTGATCTCCCATTCTTTGAAGCATCTGGACTTCCTCTACTCACCACCTTACATCAACAAGAGCTAGTTGGCTTCATGGCTCTTGAGGAAGTAGCAATCTACCCCGAACTCATTCGTGTATTCTACTCCACTTTACGCCTTCAAGATGCTCGCTATATTGCCCGAGTGAAAGGTAAGACTATCATTCTTGATAATGAGGTAATGAATCAAGTTGGCTTACTCCCTCTTAGCAACGCTTCCTTCCATGGCAAAGAACCTCCTCTTGCATGGAATTATAATCCATTGGAGGCAAGAGCTTTCTTTAATCTTGCAGGTCCCTCGAGCACGGTTGGCACCTTAAGTCTCCATCACCGCCTCTTGCACTTTGTCCTTGTCAAAATTCTCCTCCCCTCCGGTGGAAATTATGCAAGGCTAAATGAGGCCCAAATCTTGCTGCTCTGGGCAATTGTCAATGAGAAAGACATAAATTGGATTGACTTGGTTAGGCATCACATGGTTGAAGCCCAAAACCTCGCCCATCTTCCATATGCCATACTCATTACCAAATTGCTCCACCATTTTAAAGTGGACTTGAAAAATGAGATCAAGGAAGTGGTCGGTCCCAAAGCACCTATTGGCAAATCTCATCTCACTAAGATGAATATTGTGGAATACCAAGGCAGGTGGCAATTTCTTAGGCGTCCCCGACATGAAGTTGAAGATGACGCTCCTCCTCCTCCTCCTCCTCCTCCTCCTCCTCCACCCACTGCTACTGATGATCTTTTCACAAGACTCACTGCTCACCTGGACCAGCGCCTCAACTCCATGGAAGCAAACATCCACACTCGACTGGACAGGATTGAAGCCAACATGGAAGAGCGATACACGGAGCTTGCCACCCAGATATCCAGCATTCACTTCCCGCATCCATGACTGATCGTTACTTTTCTTTATTCCTTTTATTTTTCTCTTTCAGACTTGGTTGTTTACTTTGGTTTATGTTTTGGTCAATTATTTGCACAACTATCTCGTCTTAGTTTCTTACTTTACTATGTCGGTTGAATAATTACCTCGTTTGGTTAATTATTTTGGTTTATCTCAATTGCATTTGCCTGTGATTACTACTCGATTTACTGCGTACCTCCAACTTTTGTTTTTGATAATGACAAAGGGGGAGAGATGGAGAGATAGAGAGCTACACGTGCGATACATGTGCGATATGATATATTTACGATATATGCGAATATGATACATATATATGAATGTGATATACAGGTGTGACATTATTTCAACGCTTGAGATCATTTGATGGTTTTATTGAAAAACAAAGGGGGAGACCTACTTTCTTAAAAGAAATAATTGCTTAAAACAAACAGAGACATTAGTTTTCATGACTTGTTATTGGCTAATAAACACCCCAAGAGATGGCCATTGGTTGTCATCATCAAAAAGGGGGAGAATGTATTTGCATGTGATAACAGGTTTTGATAATGACAATGGAAACAAGCAATGGGAAGTCTTCAAATCAAAAACAATTAGAGATTTCATATAAAAGAGGAAAATGATCTCACAAAGGTTCAAGAGATGAAGAAACCAATGAATCAAACAAAAGGAAAGCAACCATGCATCATTAGATTCAAATGGATGACCAACAGGCATGAGAAAATGTCAAAATGAAGAGCCTGAATCGATTCAAGCACGAGTGAATCGATTCACAGCCCTGGAGGTCATAAAAATGAGAAACAGAATGGGTTGAATCGATTCACCATGACCCTGAATCGATTCACAGCCCTGGAAGTCACTAAGACTGCAAACAGTATGTCCTGAATCGATTCACAAGGACCCTGAATCGATTCACACGATGCTGACAGACCAAGAACCCAAAACAGAATGCTCTGAATCGATTCAAACAAAGCTCGAATCGATTCATTCGACTCTGGAACTCCAAAATGCATAAAACAGAACACTATGAATCGATTCAAGGATCTACGAATCGATTCACATAGTGGGAAACACCACTAAATAGACAAACTTAAGTGGAAAACAAGCACTCAAATCCCACTATACGCAGAGCCATCATCTTGCAACGGCTAGGGACTCCTCAACAACTATCTTGGCTCTATAAATGCAAGAAGAACACAAGCACAACAGGCAACCAACAAGAACCAAGAAGCAACAAATCCTTAGCTCTATTTTTGTGCTTTGTAAGCCTATTTCTTGCATCTCATACTTCACTTGTATATCCTCTCATCTTGAGAGTTAGAACTTGGGAGAGCTTTTCATTTGTATATTTGCTCTATTGAGAGAGTGTATTGATTGTAAACAAACACCAAACACACAAGTTATTCACTCTAGGTTGAGTGGTTGTTCACTCTAGGTTGAGTGGGTACAAAGGTTGTGGACTCAACCTTTGGGATATTGTGAGATTGAGAGATTGGGTGGGTTGCCCTTATACTTGTGAGGATTGGGTTCTTGAGTGTGGGACACTAGGAAGCCGCAATTGCTCAAAGTTGTATCTCTAGTCTACAATAGTGGAAAATCCTCTAAGTGGGTTGCTTAGAGGCGAGACGTACACCGGATTGGGTGGAACTCGTTACATCGGTTTGCAAGCTTCTCTTCCTTACTCTTTTACTTCCATATACTGCATATTTGCTGATTGGTATTGTTTGGTTAAGAAGAACATACTTGAACTTGCTTAATTTGCTTTACTTTAGATATTGCACACCAAGTGTTTACTAAATTGCCTCAACAATACTTACCTCTTGTAGTGCATTGCATATCATTGTTACTTGCTTTCACTTGCACAATCTCATAAACTTGGTTATAGAAATCAATTTCAAAGGCATTCCAAGCAAAAGTTTTATAACTCAATTCACCCCCCCTCTTGAGTATTGAGGCCACTTGAACAACATCATCAAGATTTCATACATAATATATCATCAATAGTTCATGCATCATTTAAGACTTTGAATCTAAGAATCAAGATTTAACATTTTAGTATATTGATGTTTCAATCCTTCCTAACACACATGGATGCAAACAACTTTAATCTCAAGTTTTTCATAGAATCAAATATATTATCCAACCAATCATTCATCAAACTTTATACCAATCATCATGAATCATTAAAATCAAAATCATAAGGATATACATTATTGATCCTAAGATTTCAATTATTCATTTATCCATTTCAAAACTTTACACCTTTCATGTTCAAGCTCAAATATCATATATCAAATCAAAATTCATTATGAACAAGTATTGAATTTGGCTTTATAAAATTATTTAGACATTTCTCAAAATTCTCAATAAATTATCAATCAAGTCCATAGATGTTTCAACATAATTAAGCATACAAAACACATAGTCAACATGATATTTAATCAACTAGAGTAAGAATCGAACGTACCTTGGAGTTTTACGAATCCTATATCCTTATCATTCTTTATTCTTTAGAGTGAAGATTATGAATCTTGATTCTTTGGTCATTTGTCAATAAGAGATTTCCGATTTAAAGTGTTCCTACAAAATGTCAAGTTTTATGGTACCCTTTAAAAGTTGGGTCCTTTCTTGTTAGTTTAGGATTTCAAAGTTATTTTTGGAATCCATACCTTTCTCATGCACTTTTGACGAGATTTCTTTATAAAGAAATTAGAAGATACATGACCATATATTCCACAATAAAAACATGTTGCATCCAAAGAATAAGTCATGGTATGATTGTAATGGTTCCTTTTATATTCCTTCCTTTCAAAACATTTTGACATAGAGTTCTCTTTTCTTTCATGGTTTGTGCATCTTAGAGAGGATTTGGATTTTTCTTTGTAGGAGGCAAAAGGGTTCTTGTAATGACCTATTTTTCTTTTATCAAGTGTATGCCTTTGATCTTTAATAGGTTCACTTAGATTCTTTTGACTACTTGTAAGCTTACTAAGTGCTTCTTTTATTTCTTTATTTTCATTTTCAAGAAGCATACATTTATCAATTAGCATACAATCCTTATTTCCATTACAAGTCCTAAGAGATACATTTGAAGCTACTGACAGGGCCCGTAAGCGCACGGGTTATGTCACGTAATATAAAAGATTATCGTTCTCCACAGGGACTGTGTTCAAAGTACCAGCATATTGAAATTTAATTATCCACACAATTAATTTTTAAGATTTTTATAAAATAAAGCACAAATTAAAGTTGCACAGAATATAAATAAATATAAAAATAAAATTTACTTGACACTAAAAAATCAGAGTTGAGAGTATCTTGGGATTTTGGGGGATTAAGACTCTATTTTATGTTTAATGAATTTTAACTTTTCATAAATAAGAATCGAATTAAGTTTTCCAAGGTGAATTTTCCAAAAGCTAATTAATATGTTCCTTTCGGAATCCTATTAATGTACCTAACCTATGGAAAGCGCTGCTTAATCCTCAGAAAGGCCCATTATCGTTTTATGAAAATCCCTTTTATTTCCTTAAAAGAATTTTGATTAATTTCACGATTTTACCGAGGTCACAAAAAGCATTTCAAAAATCTTAGGTTTAGTTCAAAGCTTTCTGGTAAAAATAAATCTCTCGATTCTATTTATTACCTAAATTTACTAATATACCCGTAAGTATACAGTTTTATCATTTAGGTTCTTGTTAGGAATTACTAAAAGCATTAAGCATAATTGAACTAAATGGAAAACAGAAATTTATTTAATTCCAAGTCAAAATAACATTAAAATAAAATATTATCATACCCCCTTTATCCCAAGATAATTAATTTAGCTACTCATGAAATAATTTAAATTCATGTAAATAATGAAAAAATAAAACATACAAGACATGGTAAAAATAAAGACTTACGGGTTTCTCCAAAAGCTCAAAATAATTTACCACTTGTATTTCCTTGTTGCAATATTCTCCACCAATTACAAATTTAAATTCTCACTTTTACAGCCCTCACACTCTTACAAAATAAAAGAAAGAAAAGAAAATAGAAAGAAAGAGAAGAAAAACGAACAGAGAAAGAAAAATGGAAAAGAAGAAAACTAAAGAGAAAAGGAGAGAAAGTAACGAAGAAAAGAAAAGAAATCTGATGGTAATTGATGGATGTGATTATTGATATGCTCCTGGTTGCTCTCCCTTTTATAGGCGAATGGATGAACGAATCCAGCTAAGGAAACGCGTTAAAATTTGCAAGTGGGAGAAACTTTCGGTGCATGTGAATTCCAGCTGTGCAAACTTGTTTCCAATTTGCATATTTAATATTTTCAATAATTCGGTGCTTGGATTTTAGTGAAGATTGGTGCAGAATGATGAAATTCACAGTGAAAAAATGTTATTTTCCCACAAATCCGAGTGAAAGCTTGCTGGACGGTGTTGGTGAGTGAACTGGACAGCGTGGAGAGGAGTTGCTGTTAGATGGAGATCTGGACGTTGTGGGCTGACGGTGTTGAATTGATGAAAAGTCTGGGCGGTCTTGAGAGGGTTACTGGGCGGTGTTATGTATTAGAAGAAGAAAGGGAGACGGTGTTGGGAAGTTGGGCGGTGTGTTGAGGTGAGGACGGTTGGGCGGTGTGTCGAGGTGAGGACGGTTGGGCGGTGTTGAGAATATTGGGAAGGAGAGGACGGTGTTGTGGATGGAAAGGAAAGGAGTCTGGCCGGAGTTGTGGATTAGGAGCCTGGGCGGTATTGGTTGGAGAGAAGAGCCTGGGCGGTGTTGGTTGATGGATTACTGGGCGGTGTTGGTTTGAGAGAAGTCTGGGCGGTATGGATGGAAAGGAAAGGTGAAGTGGGACGGTGTGTGGTATGGATTAGAAGGGGACAGCGGATAGAAGAGAGGAATGTGGGTCGGATTTCTGGATTGAGGATGGTGTAAAGAGTGATCCGATGTTTGGAGTGTGTGGAGTGTAGGTCGGTTTTGAAAGGAGAAGGGATGGTGTTGTGGCTTGAAGGAAAGTAGAAGGAGGCGGTGTTGATGGAGGTAGTGATCCGGTGTTGCATTTGTGAAGAAATGGGTCGGTGTTTGGAGGAGAACCGATCGGTGATGAAGCTGAATGAAAGGACGAGTGAAGACTTACTGAAGAGCATCTTCCATTCAGTCAGAATTGACTGCAGAAAGACTCGGAACCGTCTGAAACATTCACTCGGCTCAGGTTCAGGGAGTTCATTCAGAATTGAAGACTCACTTGGTTCAGATTCAATCGGTTCCCAATCATTTTCACTCGGCTGTCTCTGAATTTGGACCACTCGGTTAAAGCTTTGCTCGGATTTTGCATTGGAATTCACTCGGACAAATTTATTTACTCATTAAAATCACATCTTCACTCGGAAGTCTGAGTTAATTTCCACTCGGAATTGACTTCCCTTTCACTCAAAAACTTAGACTTTGAAGAACTGGAATCTGGCAGATAGAATTCTTCCATGTCCGAGCCTTGCTTTGCTTGGAAATGCATCTTTCTGACCCAACTTACTCGAAATTCCTTTCCTTGGAGACTTCTCACTCGGGCTCAGTGTGAAACTTGAGAGTCTGCCCGAGTGTGATTCATTTCCGATCGGTTTTTTTCCTTCCTTGCTAAGAATTACTCGAAAATGCTTTATTCTGCTTGAGAATGTTATTTTCTCTGAGTGAGACCACTTAGATTCCTCCTTAGTCAGGATTTATTCATTTCAGTGGCCTCTTCTACTCGGAATCCATTCACTCGGAACAGGTTTCACTCGGATTAGTTGCAATCAGCAAGCCTTTCACTCGGATAATAGCTTTGGACATATTTATTGGAGGTCAGTCTCCTTTTTTCACTCGGAAAGGATGCAGTCGGGGAGTTTCCACTCGGAATCACCTTCAACCGAGACTTATTCCATTTCAGCATTGGTCCTTCACTCCAGTCAGCTATTTATCACTCGGAATGGCTTTGACAGGGAACATTTCACTCGGATTTTCCTCCAGCAGTGCAGTATTCCACTCAGCAATGCTCTATTCTGAGTCCTTCCACTCGGATTTGGTCATTTCTGAGTTATCCCACTCGGATTTGGCCATTTTGAGTCGGATTTCAGTGCTCTGAGTCAGATTTTTGCTTTCTGAGTCGAATTTCAGCTTTAAAAAGAGAATTCTTTCCACTTTGGGCTTGTTCTTCTTGTTTCTTTATCATTTTATGGTCGTTTTTCTCTTGTTTTTGACCCTTTATTACCTTAATTCCTGCAAAATAACATACCCAAGTAGACTAGAGTGGAAAGAAAGCAAAAATTGCAATAAATAAAGGAAATACAGTGGATAATGACTAAAATCCTAAGCAATTTAGACCTAATTTATTATATTATAAAGCACTTATCAAAATACCCCAAACCAAAACATTGCTTGTCCTCAAGCAATCACCATATTCACAAGATAAAATACAGAAAACACTAAACTTAATAAACTAAGTAATCCAAAATAGAGAAACAGATTTATTCAAATGCCAATTTTTATTTACTTATGTGAATCAAATTTCAATGTCAAGACTTGAGATACTCTTCTCACAATTTTCACTCAAGTGTTTCAAGGTTTGTGTATCTCTCAAATCATCATAGTCAAAAAAAACATTACCATAAGCTTGTTAATAAACCAGAGACTCCACAGTTTAGACAGAACATATGTCAAAGTCTAAAGGTCTTTCAAAGGTTGTAACGTGGCCTTGGGTTGTATTGTCAAGGTAGGAATTTCAAAAAAATGGAATGCAAAAGGGCTTTAACAGTCATGAATGATTCAAATCACCATTATAAATTTAACAGAGCAAAAATTTTTTTTTGAATTTTTATGGACTTTTTTGGAATTCATTCAATATCATCCTTTTGATTTTCTTTTTCTTTTTCTTGCTTTTCTTTGCATCCAATACCATATTTTTCTTAGGTCCTTTTTTTATTTCTTTGCTCCACTAAATTTCCAACTTTTTCACCATTTAAGAGAATATTAGTCAATGAAAGGTTTCAAGGAAAAATTTTCGCTTTTAGGCTTAAAAGGGGCAACTAGGGGTCAAACTATACAAAATTCTGAGGCTTAAGAATAAGACCTAATTGTGCCTTTATCATCCTAAGACATATAATCAAAAACCATTTTGAATTGGTTGAAAAACAAGTTCTAGAATATTAATGACTATGAGATTCACTCAATCAAGAAGATATGGGTTTTGAAAATTTGTTTGATAGATAACCCATTTTGGCTCAAGTCTAACCATGGAAAGTCTTTTCAAAGAAAATTTTAATCACATAAGGTTCATTTAAGCATTTATTTGGCATTTAAACAATCAAATTTTGAAAATTTTACTCAAAATTTTGGGATCCTTAGATACTTTAGCCTTGTGTTCAAAGTAAATTTATCTTGCAATCATGGTAAATTACAAGATTACAAACAAATCAAAGAAAACACACATGCATAATAAAATGACAATCACACAACGTAAACAAAACAGTTAAGTTTTCTTACCTACCACCCCAAACCAGAATTTGACATTGTCCTCAATGTTAAAATGGATGATAAAAGGATAAGAAAACTTACCTGGAATGACCCCAAACCAGCATCTGACATAGTTGGTTTTTTTTTCTTTAAGCTTAAAAATAAAGACATGGGGTTACCTCCCCACAAGTGCTAAGTTTAACGTCTTCAGCCAGACTCTATCCCTCAATCACAGTCAAGAATCGATTAGGGCCTAAAAACTCATACCTTAGTATGGAAGGTGAAGATTTAAGTTTAACATTTGGGCTCACCATGACCTCAGTATCATGTCTTAGTGGTATGTCACCTTCACTGCTTTTTGATGTTCCTGCAAACTTATTCAGAAAAATAGATTCAAGTGGGTTATTAAGAAGAGTTTCATCCTTCACCACTTGGTCAACAATTTCAATTCCATAGCAAACATCATTAAAAGGTTTTTCTAAAACATTTTTCAAATTAAAATCAACCTTTTGGTCTCCAACAGTTAGAGACAACTTACCATTTTTGACATCAATCACAGTACCTGCAGTTGCTAAAAATGGTCTGCCTAAAATAATAGGAATCAAAGAATCTTCATCCATTTCAAGCACAACAAAGTCAGCAGGTATAAAAAATTTTCCTACCTTAATAGGAACATCCTCTAAAATTCCTACAGGATATTTGATAGATCTATCAGCCAACTGTAAAGATATCCTAGTAGGTTTTGGCTCTCCCAATCCTAACTTTTTAGCAACAGATAATGGCATTAAACTCACACTCGCTCCCAAATCACACAATGCTCTATCTATAGCTATGCCACCAATCATACAAGGAATAGAAAAGCTACCTGGATCATGAAGTTTTGGAGGCATTTTCTTTTGAATTAGAGCGCTGCACCCCTCAGTGAGTGCCACGGTTTCATCTTCCTCAAGCTTTCTTTTGTTGGACAAAATATCCTTCAAGAACTTCGCATAGATAGGCATTTGCTGCAAAACATCTATGAAGGGAATATTGACATACAATTTCTTTAAAACATCAAGGAACTTACCAAATTGTTTGTCCAACTTTGCTCTAGCCAGGCGCTGAGGAAATGGAATAGGAGGTTGATATGGCTTAACCTCTTCTTTCTTTTCTTGTGGTTTTTCTTCCTTATTCGTCAGGTGAGATGGAGAATTATCCAATTTCTTTTTCTCTTCAGTCTTACCAACTGGACCATCATATTGAGTACTACTCCTAAGAGTGATAGCCATTGCATGGTTGGAAGGTCCAGCCTCAGGTTTCCCAGGAAATGTTCCTGGTGCTCTTTGAGAGTAGGAGGCTTGTTAGGCAATTTGAGCCTCCAATATTTTGTTATGGGTGGCAAGGGAGTCCACCTTTGAAGCTAAGTTCTTTATTGCATCAGAGAATTCATCATTCTGCTTCTGTTGAGTAGCTACAAATGTCTCCATTAAGGACTCTAGTTTTGATTTGTAGGGTCCTTGTTGAGGGTTGTAGTTACTTTGGAATTGAGGTGGCCTATTTTGGAAGCCAGGTAGACCTTGTGGAGGTCTGTAGTTACCTTGATAGTTTCCACCATAGTTTCCAATAGCGTCCACCTGATGCATTTCTTGTTCTTGATTAGGGGTCATTGCTAAATGGCAGTTTGTAGCTCCATGTCCTGAAACACCACAAACTTCACAAACAATATTAGTAGCACCTGTTGACCCTATTTTATCAAGTTTTAATGTTAATGCTTCAACTTTGGCAGAAAGTAGGGAAAGAGCATCAACAGAGTACTTACCTGGTGCTTTAGAAGGTAATCCTCTCTCAGAGTTCCATTGGTGAGTATTTTGAGCTATTTCCTCAATCAGGTTCTCAGCTTCATCAACATTTTTACTCATGAAGGCTCCTCCAGCTGCAGCATCTAAAGAGATCTTTTGTGTGGAAGTTAGTCCATTATAGAAAATATGGATTGTCAACCACCTTTCTATCCCATGGTGAGGACATTCTCTTAGCAACTCTCTGTATCTTTCCCAGGCTTCATACAAGGATTCATCATCTCTTTGTGAAAAATTGATGATTTATTTTCTCAGCACATCAGTCTTGTTCCTTGGGTACCATTTATTGATAAAAGCACTGGACAATTGTTCCCAAGTCGTGATGGATCCTTCAGGAAGAGAGTATAACCACGCCCTTGCTTTATCTCTTATGGAGAAAGGGAAAAGTCTTAAGCGAATGGCATCATTGGTGGCTCCGTTCATCTTCAGGGTGTCACAGTATTCAAGAAAGATTTGAAGGTGAAGATTTGGATCTTCGGAGGGTAATCCCCCGAATTGGTTCTGTTGAACCATTGAGAGTAGTGAAGGCTTCAATTCAAAATTGTTAGCCTCCACTGTGGGTCTAAGGATGCTAGATCCTCTCCCATTGGTGCTTGGAGCGGCAAAATCTCTTAAGGGTCTGTGTTGGTCTGCCATTTGTTTTTCTTTTTGTTCTTTTTGTTGTTTTTGTTGTTTTCTCAAAGCTCTAAGGGTACGTTCTATCTCAGGGTCAAATCCTAAGTTTAGATCGACACTATGGCTTCGTCGCATAAATAAAAAATAAATGACAAATAAAATAAATAATTACAAAAATAAAACAGATACACAGAATCAAAATACAAAATTACAAAGAAAATAAAAATAAAAATAAAAAAAATAACAATAAAAATATTAACAAGTATGATCTAATCGAATTTCAATATTGTCGATATTTGAGGGACAACAGTCCCCGGCAACGGCGCCAAAAACTTGACAGGGCCCGCAAGCGCACGGGTTATGTCGCGTAATATAAAAGATTATCGTTCTCCACAGGGACTGTGTTCAAAGTACCAGCATATTGAAATTTAATTATCCACACAATTAATTTTTAAGATTTTTATAAAATAAAGCACAAATTAAAGTTGCACAGAATATAAATAAATATAAAAATAAAATTTACTTGACACTAAAAAATCAGAGTTGAGAGTATCTTGGGATTTTGGGGGATTAAGACTCTATTTTATGTTTAATGAATTTTAACTTTTCATAAATAAGAATCGAATTAAGTTTTCCAAGGTGAATTTTCCAAAAGCTAATTAATATGTTCCTTTCGGAATCCTATTAATGTACCTAACCTATGGAAAGCGCTGCTTAATCCTCAGAAAGGCCCATTATCGTTTTATGAAAATCCCTTTTATTTCCTCAAAAGAATTTTGATTACTTTCACAGTTTTACCGAGGTCACAAAAAGCATTTCAAAAATCTTAGGTTTAGTTCAAAGCTTTCTGGTAAAAATAAATCTCTCGATTCTATTTATTACCTAAATTTACTAATATACCCGTAAGTATACAGTTTTATCATTTAGGTTCTTGTTAGGAATTACTAAAAGCATTAAGCATAATTGAACTAAATGGAAAACAGAAATTTATTTAATTCCAAGTCAAAATAACATTAAAATAAAATATTATCATACCCCCTTTATCCCAAGATAATTAATTTAGCTACTCATGAAATAATTTAAATTCATGTAAATAATGAAAAAATAAAACATACAAGACATGGTAAAAATAAAGACTTACGGGTTTCTCCAAAAGCTCAAAATAATTTACCACTTGTATTTCCTTGTTGCAATATTCTCCACCAATTACAAATTTAAATTCTCACTTTTACAGCCCTCACACTCTTACAAAATAAAAGAAAGAAAAGAAAATAGAAAGAAAGAGAAGAAAAACGAACAGAGAAAGAAAAATGGAAAAGAAGAAAACTAAAGAGAAAAGGAGAGAAAGTAACGAAGAAAAGAAAAGAAATCTGATGGTAATTGATGGAAGTGATTATTGATATGCTCCTGGTTGCTCTCCCTTTTATAGGCGAATGGATGAATGAATCCAGCTAAGGAAACGCGTTAAAATTTGCAAGTGGGAGAAACTTTCGGTGCATGTGAATTCCAGCTGTGCCAACTTGTTTCCAATTTGCATATTTAATATTTTCAATAATTCGGTGCTTGGATTTTAGTGAAGATTGGTGCAGAATGATGAAATTCACAGTGAAAAAATGTTATTTTCCCACAAATCCGAGTGAAAGCTTGCTGGACGGTGTTGGTGAGTGAACTGGACAGCGTGGAGAGGAGTTGCTGTTAGATGGAGATCTGGACGTTGTGGGCTGACGGTGTTGAATTGATGAAAAGTCTGGGCGGTCTTGAGAGGGTTACTGGGCGGTGTTATGTATTAGAAGAAGAAAGGGAGACGGTGTTGGGAAGTTGGGCGGTGTGTTGAGGTGAGGACGGTTGGGCGGTGTGTCGAGGTGAGGACGGTTGGGCGGTGTTGAGAATATTGGGAAGGAGAGGACGGTGTTGTGGATGGAAAGGAAAAGAGTCTGGGCGGAGTTGTGGATTAGGAGCCTGGGCGGTATTGGTTGGAGAGAAGAGCCTGGGCGGTGTTGGTTGATGGATTACTGGGCGGTGTTGGTTTGAGAGAAGTCTGGGCGGTATGGATGGAAAGGAAAGGTGAAGTGGGACGGTGTGTGGTATGGATTAGAAGGGGACAGCGGATAGAAGAGAGGAATGTGGGTCAGATTTCTGGATTGAGGACGGTGTAGAGAGTGATCCGATGTTTGGAGTTTGTAGAGTGTAGGTCGGTTTTGAAAGGAGAAGGGACGGTGTTGTGGCTTGAAGAAAAGTAGAAGGAGGCGGTGTTGATGGAGGTAGTGATCCGGTGTTGCATTTGTGAAGAATTGGGTCGGTGTTTGGAGGAGAACCGATCGGTGATGAAGCTGAATGAAAGGACGAGTGAAGACTTACTGAAGAGCATCTTCCATTCAGTCGGAATTGACTGCAGAAAGACTCGGAACCGTCTGAAACATTCATTCGGCTCAGGTTCATGGAGTTCATTCAGAATTGAAGACTCACTTGGTTCAGATTCAATCGGTTCCCAATCATTTTCACTCGGCTGTCTCTGAATTTGGACCACTCGGTTAAAGCTTTGCTCGGATTTTGCATTGGAATTCACTCGGACAAATTTATTTACTCATTAAAATCACATCTTCACTCGGAAGTCCGAGTTAATTTCCACTCAGAATTGACTTCACTTTCACTCAGAAACTTGGACTTTGAAGAACTGGAATCTGGCTGATAGAATTCTTCCATGTCCGAGCCTTGCTTTGCTCGGAAATGCATCTTTCTGACCCAACTTACTCGGAATTCCTTTCCTTGGAGACTTCTCACTCGGGCTCAGTGTGAAACTTGAGAGTCTGCCCGAGTGTGATTCATTTCCGGTCGGTTTTTTTCCTTCCTTGCTAAGAATTACTCGGAAATGCTTTGTTCTGCTTGAGAATGTTATTTTCTCTGAGTGAGACCACTCGGATTCCTCCTTAGTCAGCATTTATTCATTTCAGTGGCCTCTTCTACTCGGAATCCATTCACTCGGAACAGGTTTCACTCGGATTAGTTGCAATCAGCAAGCCTTTCACTCGGATAATAGCTTTGGACATATTTATTGGAGGTCAGTCTCCTTTTTTCACTCAGAAAGGATGCAGTCGGGGAGTTTCCACTCGGAATCACCTTCAACCGAGACTTATTCCATTTCAGCATTGGTCCTTCACTCCAGTCAGCTATTTATCACTCGGAATGGCTTTGACAGGGAACATTTCACTCGGATTTTCCTCCAGCAGTGCATTATTCCACTCAGCAATGCTCTATTCTGAGTCCTTCCACTCGGATTTGGTCATTTCTGAGTTATCCCACTCGGATTTGGCCATTTTGAGTCAGATTTCAGTGCTCTGAGTCGGATTTTTGCTTTCTGAGTCGAATTTCAGCTTTAAAAAGAGAATTCTTTCCACTTTGGGCTTGTTCTTCTTGTTTCTTTATCATTTTATGGTCGTTTTTCTCTTGTTTTTGACCCTTTATTACCTTAATTCCTGCAAAATAACATACCCAAGTAGACTAGAGTGGAAAGAAAGCAAAAATTGCAATAAATAAAGGAAATACAGTGGATAATGACTAAAATCCTAAGCAATTTAGACCTAATTTATTATATTATAAAGCACTTATCAGTTACTAATTCATTATTTTGAATTCTAAGATTTTCCTTTTCAATGTGAACATTATGCAATTCATTTTCAAGCTTCAAAATGGTTTGTTTTGAGCATGCATATTTCTTTGATAACAAAACAAATTTTTCATACAATTCTCCAAAAGCTTCTAATAATTTATTTTTATCAATTTCATCATCATTATCATCACTAAAAACATTTAAAGAGCATACCTCATCATCTTGGGAGTGCTTTGTCATTAGGCATGCAATTTCTTCTTCCTTCTCGTTGGTCTCTTTTTCTAGACTTCTTTCGAATTCTTCATCTTGACTAGAAAGAGTACTAACTCTTGCATCTTGATCATCATTAGTATTTCCATAAATTGTTTCAAGAGTTTCCCACATTTCTTTAGCATTGTTACAAGTAATAACTCTAGAAACATCATTAGGTTCTAATGCTAATGTCATAAGAATTTTAGCTCTAAGATTAAATTGTACCTTTCTTTCTTCTTCCTTAGTCCATAAGTTCATGGGCTTCATACATTCTATATTATCAACTATGTATTTAGGAATAAAAGGACCAAATTGAATAGCATTCCATACCTTGAGGTCATAGGCTTGGACAAAGATTTTCATCCTTTCTTTCCAAATAACATAGTCCTTACCGTTGAAGATTGGTCGTCTATTTATTGTCCCATTTTGTGGAAATGCATTATAAGAAGTAGAGGCCATCTTGATCTCTTGAAGCTGTTAAGCTTGATCTACCAAGAGTCAAGCTCTGATACCACTTGTTAGCCAAGGCCTCGATACTCAAGAGGGGGGTGAATTGAGTATTTCAAATTTTCATACGGAATCCCTTTCAAAATGGTTAGTAGTACACAAATGATGCAATATAAAGGATGTAACAATTATGAAGCACATGTCATACTAAAGTATTTTGAGTTGAATAAACTATATTCAAGAATTGATTTTGATAAGCAAGTTATTAGTTTAGGCAATTCTTGAAACACTTAACATGCAATAATTAATTTTAACAAAAGTATAACTTGAACAACTTCTAACAAATTAATTAAGCATGATAGTTTTACCAATTTGTTAACACCAATATTTTTCTTCCTCAATAATTAAATCCAACAATGTTTAAGTCAATTGATTCAAGGATTCAATTTTACCAAACCAATTTGATATAAGTATTTAGGCATGCAAATTAAGTTCACAATAATAAAGAGTTTAAGGGAAGAGAGAATTTGCAAACTAATATAACGAGTTCCACCACCCTGGTGTACGTCTCGCCTTCAAGCAACCCACTTGAAGGATTTCCACTATTGAGAATTTGAGATTACAAGCTTTGAGCAATTGTCTCCTAGTGTCCCACACTTAAGAACCCAATCCTCGTAAGCAAAAGGGCAACCCAACCAATCTCACAATCTCTCAATACCCAAAGGTTGAACCGCAACCTTTGTGACCACTCAACCTAGAGTGAATACCTTGGTGTTTATGGTGTTTGGTTTACAATCAAATAACTCTCTCACTAGAGTAGATATACAACTTGAAGCTCTCAAAAATAATAACTCTCAAAGAGAGGATATGTAAATTTAGCTCACCCAAGATAACTTCCTTTCTAACTCTCAATTAACTCTTAAAGAGGAATTATGTAAATTAATGAATAAAGAGAGAGCAAGTAGAAGAGCAAGAAGCAAGGAGAAGGAAGTAAGCAAATGGAAGTGCTTCAAATGCTTGGGATAAGTTTTGCCTTCATCTCCTTCTCTATTTATAGGCTCCAATGGCATGGATTTTGCAATATTAAATTCCTTGGGAGTTTGAAATGTTAGGCATGCATATCTCCATTCAACTTGGCATTCCAATTCCAGTAAGCCTTTTAATGTCTCTAAGAAGAACATGGCATGTGCATCAAGAAGCATGTTTGTCTAAATTCAAATTTAATTGCATTTCCAATGTGACACATGCATGTGGAGAGGGACAAAGTGTGAAGCCTTGCCTTGAACTTTCCAACCGTGTTGCACAATGTCTCCCTTTGAATTTTGAATATTTCTCTTCAAATTTTAAATGATTCCAGCGTGCCTTTTGGTCTCTGACAATGTGAGAATCGATTCTAATATCTCATGAATCGATTCATCTCTTTAGAAATGGTCTTACTGGGCAAAATAAACGTGTGAATCGATTCCTCTATAGTATGAATCGATTCATGCTTTTTGAAATGCAGGTTCCAGCCCCTGTTTAACATGTGAATCGATTCAATGGCTTAATGAATCGATTCAAGCCATTCAAAATGCAATCCTGGGTCCTTAAATCCGAGTGAATCGATTCATATACTTGCTCATTGTGTGTTGAATCGATTCAAGTGCCTGATACATGCATTTTGGCATTTTCTTTCATCCTTTTTGATATTTATTCAATCTTGGTTCTAATCCTTTGATCCTTAGGCACTTTGTTGATCATTTTCCACTTGATTTAAGCCACTTAAAATGCCTTGAAACATTTCCTTAGAATTCATCAATTTTCCATCATCAAACATAATTATTTTGTCCATAATCGTTTATGTTTGATCTTGATTCTTCATTTGTTGTGTCATTATCAAAACCTATATCAACATAAAAACATAGGCTGGGGTAGTCCCTTCAACTCTGCATCAGAAGTTGAAATTCATCATTGACAACAAGTTGGTGATTGTTTCTGGAGAAGAAGACTTGTTGGTCAGCAAACCTGCCAACACCTCATACATTGAAGCGACCGAGGAAGCCCTCAAAACCTCATTTCAGGCTTTAGAGGTGGCCAATGCAACAAGCATTATGAAGACATCCTTCCCAAACGTGCCTCTAATGGTTGCAAAAACAATAAAAAGGGAAGGATACAAGCTAGGAAGAGGGCTAGGATGAGAATTGGAAGGAAGAACCCAACCTATATATCTCCCAGAAAACAAGGATAGATACGGTCTGGGATACAAGCCTACAACAGCTGACAGAAAAAGGGTAGGAGAAGAAAGAAGGGAGAGGAGGATTGCTCGCCTTACCGGTTAAGAATTCAACACTGCTAGAATCCCTATCTGTGACCTCTATCAAAGCTTAAGGAGCGCCAGGATTATATATCCGGGTCAGGTGGCCATGGTTGGAGACGGGCCCAGCTATGATATGGAATTGGTTCATGCTTGCTCACTCGGTCAAGAACTGGACAACTGGGAGATCATGGAGTTCCCCACAACTATCAATCCTCAGTCAAAGTAATTGTTGTTTTCAAAACTTGTCGATCCCTTTGCTATGCCTAAGGCTTTGGGATCTATTTTGTAATAAGGGCAAAAAACTTGTTTGTTTATTAAATTAAATGAACGCAGTCCAATTTCATCTTTGTTCAATCTCTTTTAAACCTTTCGCTTGTTTGTCTTTCTTTGTTTTCATTCATTATAATATAACCCAAATGCAGATCTGAAAGCGATTCTTTTGAGAATAATGAGAACTCAGTTCTGTTTCATGACTCTGATAATCCGAATGATTATGCCTATGAGGAGAGTGAGAAAGACTTTGAACCTTCCCCCGAATTGACAAGATTAATGGAACAGGAAGATAAGGAAATTCGTGTTAGGAATCCCTAGTGTATGAGCAGCGAAAATACAAGGATTCCCATAGGATTTGCAAAGCGCCATGTTTCAAAGCATAAGACAAACACACAAAAAAATTATGTTTTAGGATTACCTCTTGAAGAATATCAAAGCAATCGTAGCCTCGTCCTTTAGGAGTCCACACGAGTACTCCCACCAGAAATGCTACACCTTCCAAATGCTAGTTTGACGGCGTGTAGCTTTTACAACTTTTGCGTATTTTTGTGTCTCTTTAGGGTAGCCGCCTATGAGCATCTTATACTCTATTTGTAGGCTTAGGTTTGACCTAATTTGCTCTCTAAAGAGTGGGCTCCTTACTCATTCTAAATAAGTTAGGCCCAATAGTCTTATTTTAGTCCAACTAAAATAAAAAGCTATTTTCTGATGGGCTTACTCTATGTGTGTGACCCTATAGGTAAAATACTCGGTTATATTAATAATAAACTATTTTATTATTAATATAAAATAAGAGCGGCATCTAGCAATGCATCATTATGTCCGAATATTATTTATTAACAACATAACCTATAAGTGATAATTATTTTATATGTTTGTTCCTTTTGTCACGATATCCTAATTGGGCCCAAGGCATGGTCGTGTCATCCTTGTATGGTCCAATTTATTTTACTTGATACCGGAGTAGACTTTATCCGAATAAATATCCAATATTTATTCTTTCTAGCATGGCCATGCATTTCCTTAGTCTCACTCCATCAAGTGGCCTATAGATATCACTCCTGTCACATAGGAGAGACAAATCCCATCTACATCACTCACATCCCTCTGCATAATTTGTACATTGCCTAACCACAACCTTTATAGTCTTCTTATTACAGAAGACGTTTGATTGTATTAAAACAATAAAATCCTTATGTAGGAATCGTAGTGACTTCAGGTCAAAGGACTATATATACCATTATCACATTGAGAATCGTTTATGACATTCATGTAACGACCCATGCAACGTTCTCATAGTGGGTCTGTCCAGTACATCATTACTCTTAATGTGTACCCGTGTGAAGACTTGATATCATTTATATCCATGATCTGTGAGATCAGATCATCAGTTCATTCACACACTAGTCCTAATGTATTTACATGTCCCCATGTAAATACTTGACTAGGGACATTTTAGGAATAACTCTCATATGACCTATTACTCCAAGGATATGTAAAAGTTGTTAAACTATTTAACAAAAAATGACTTATTCAAAATGATGCGAACCTATATAGGCTTTTAGTGCATATTTCCAACAATCTCCCACTTGCACTTAGAGCCGATAAGGTTAATGCCCAACGACCTCTACAGTGCCCTTATGCTTTTACTACGTAAGCGGTTTTACTAGTGGGTTCCTAATAATTTTGTTGGTATGCACATTGCATATTTTCACATCTTCCAAAGATGGAACTATTTAAGTATATGCTTGAATTAATCCACTTCCTTATATTGTTCTATGGTTCTATTGTCATCACAGTGGAAACTCATAGGATACAAAACATTTGGAATGATTAAATGTAAATTGACTTCTTTTGTAATTTAACATAGCAAAATACTTAGATTTGTTAGTAGAACCAATGATTGTTTCTTGCTTTGAACCTTTCAAGAATACATCGTAACCATCTTGACAACACATATATTTTGATTGCAATCTTAAGTCTTTCAAATTACTCAAAAATTGACATGGATGTAACCTTTACAACGAGCTCATCTTCCATTTATCAAGATTAAATCCTTAGTCCTTCTTAAGTGTTTAAGGATACTCTTGACTATAGAATGAGAATATTATTAGTTCTAGAAGAAGCATGTCTTCTGCATGTAATACTAGAACTATGATTGTGCAGTTACTAACCCTTTTATAGTCACAAGATTTATCTTCATTCTTTAATGAAGATTTTAGCTTCTAAAAGCTTGCTTTAGTCCATAAATAGAACATTTACAGTTCACATACCTTCCTAGATGTTTTAGGCATAAAAGGCCTTTAGGTTGTGTCACATACACATCCTTAAGATGATTTCCATCTTGACATCTATCTACCATATCTCATAATGGTGGTATACTGCTACAATAAGCAGGATCTAAATGGTTTTTAAGCTAATTGAATTTTTTCAATCTTGCTTTTAAAGGTACTTTTATTACCATCCATGTTTAGTTTTCCTTTTGAAAACCCACTTGCATCCTATAGGTTTTACCCTTTAGGTGTGTCAACCAAGGTTCATACCTTGTTAATATACATGGAACCCATTTCAAATCCCATGGTCTTATGCCATGTCTTAGAATCTAAACTTGCATTGGCCTCTTTATAAGAAGCTTGGTTATTTAGCAATATGCCTCCTTCCTGATTTATAAGATATCCATATCTTTCAGGTTTGGTGACATATCCTATTTGATCTTACACAAGTCTTGTGCTACCGGATCTAAGGATTTCACAACACTTTGTGATTTCTGTTCCAAGTCCATCCTTGACTTTTAAATGCTTTGTGATACTTGAATTTCTTCAAGTTCTACCATCCTCCCACTGATTCTTTAAGGGATGTACTCTTATTCAAGAATACAACATTCTAAGCAACAAGCCTTTTATTCTCAGATGGATTGTAGAATTGATAACCCTTAGCTTTCTTTGGGTATCTCACAGAAGACATTTATCTAATTTGGATCCGACCTTGTCAGAGTTGGATGCTCTATAGAAGCATCATAGTTCCAAATTATTAGTAAAGACATACTAGGTTTCTTCCTAGTCCATATCATATATGGTTTCTTTAAGAAAGTCTAAGATGGAACATGGTTAAGTATGGAAATTTTGTTAATAAAGAAACATTGAAGGAGTTAGAGATGTTTGATAATAATCAATAATCAAACTATGTCCAACAAGGTTTGACTTTTCCCCGTAGAGATGCTATTAAGGCATTCCATGAGGAATGAGTTAAGAGGTAATCTCTCACTCTAATAGATAGTTATCAAACTTATAACTCAAATTATTTGCTATCTTGATCTAATCAAGAGCTTTAATTGTCTTGTCAATTTAGTTTTTCACTTCATTATGAATTCTTTGAACTTTTCAAAGACTTTCTAACTTATGTTACATAAATCCATACTCATTGACTTTTCAATTAGTATGTTGAAGTATTGAAAAACATATCTAGTTATTGTTCCAATAGGCCCACATACATCGTTATGTATTAGATAATAGATTACTCATCTTTTCAATGAATGAGGTCTCAATTATCTTTCCAATAAATAAGATTTACATGTCTCTATTGATTCCAAAATCAAAAAGAGTCCATATAACCACATTAATGGTATTTAGAAAATGTTTCTTATCCATTTGCCTTAGGAGACAATACCATGTAAGTAAGGTTCAAAATCACTTATTTTAACCTACTTTGGCAGTTGTTATAAATGGGTGTTTTGAGATTTAGGATGTGGAATCCATTACTCAATTGTTCATCAACATCCATTTGAAGAAATAAAGTTATTTTATAATAAGAAAAACATTTCTTGTCTAACAAGAAACAATATGCACAATGTCTAGTTCACTAACTAACCCAATAGGTAAAGATCTTCTCTTTATTGTAGCAACTTTTGCTCAATTTTACACAGATTTCTCCACCCTTAACAAGTGATCTACTTCCTTGATCTTTCAAAATTTGAGATCTACTACTAGTATCTAATACTAATATTAGTGAAGTAAAATAACTTGACTTTTATAACATGACCTGTAGTGGAAGTCTTACTTCCCTTTCTTTTGAACTCCTTCAAGTTCTTTAGACAAATTATTTCAATGTCTTATTTTGGCTAAAACTGGAAACAATTTCCTTTCTTGATCACCTTTTAGACTTCCAGACTAACTTGGCCTTAATAAAGTCTGTATACGATCATATCGTATATCTCCCATATATTCATATTGCCTTTTACAGCTCAGAGTTTATGCAGACTCCATAGGGTATTCAAGACCCAACCATAGATGATATATAAGCCAAACATGACACACTACCGCTTCATCTTTAATGAAGATAATTCTCAAGTCTCAATACCTATCTAGGCATTTTTTTTTTAGATAAAGTGTCCTTCCAAAGGATAGATTGCAACAAAACAATATTTGGTATATCATGGTTATTCTAAAACAAATTACATGCAAATCTATCACTTCTATTTAAAACATATTTAAATTTTGGTCATTAAATAAATATGTTGTCTCCCACTATTTTGATTCAAAACAAATACCCCCACTGAATTATAAAAAAAAACCATTGGAAGATTTTTCTAGTGGGCCAAGATCCATATTTGGCCTAGTGTTGAGTCAGCTTTGGCTGATCGCCCAACCCTTGGTTATTTAGGTAGGAAACACATTTCCCATTGCATCTCATGCAACTCTTGGATGATTGAGTGAGTAACTCTTTACCCTTATTCATCTTATGAATTTAAGCTCAATCCTTACGCCTCTAAGTTATTTTCAATCCAATTAAAAATCTTAGTTAAGTTTAGGCCTAATAAAAACAATTTGGATATTACAATTATCCCATCGCGCCTTACTAAAATAAATGATAGCACCCTGCTTTGGCAGGCCCACTATTTATTGACATTAGTCTCGACAAGTGTTACTTATTAGAAGGCGTTTAAACTTAATATTAACGCTTCTAGGTTCTTGAATATGATTAAAGTTACCTAGATTAGTCCAATAACAAATGGTTGGATAATCCAATTATCCATCATCCTTTACTAATATCAATAAAATTACCCTGCTTTGGCAGAACCTACACTTTATTGAAACTAGCATTGGTGACTGTTGTTTATTAGAACGCGTTTTAGACTGTTCATACCTTTAGGCTTTTCCAATCCAATTGAAAAAAAGTCTATTTGAATAAAACTTAATAATTCTTGGATAATCCAATTATCCAATCATGTCCTACTAAACATAAATAAAGGCACCCAACTATGACGTGACCTGCACTTTATTTATATCAAGTTAGACGTTATTACTTATTGGAAGGTATGATTGTCGGGCTTGAGGGATTTCAATTCTTATTGTTCATTACCAACTTTCATTAAACGCTTTAACGCAAAATAAAACCCCAAAACATGTAATCAAAAAAATTGTGAGATGGTTATGGTCTTCCTAGAAAATAAAATAAAATAAAATAAACCTAAAGGAACTATGGTGTCTTGACTTCATGAAGTCCTACTTCTTGAAACCACCATCCTCCTAGAGTCACCACTCCTTTGTTCCTTTCAAGGTCATATCCATCACCACTCTAGGTTTCTTCTAGGTCTCCACCTTGTTGGCTTTTCCAAGATTACAATGTAATAAAGAAAACTCGTTTTACATACGAGTGAAGGATTGAGAGAAGAAATTTAAGAATAGAGTAAGGCACAGCACACAGGCTGTATTTAAAATTAAATAAAAAAAATCTAAGACCATAACCATTCACCGCTGGACGTGTTAATTAATCAATTAATAGAGTAATCAATTGTATTTAAAATAAAATAAATTTTAAAACACATAATTAAACACGCGGGGTCATAAAAGGAAAACTACGCAAGGAAGTTTGGCGGCTCTGTTGACCGTTCAACAGACAGGGTCAAGGGGTGTTCCAACCCAAATATTTAGTACTGTAATCAGGTTAGTTCCCAGGAAAGAGAGGTGGGTCCAGAGTGACCACTTAAGTACCAAGTCTTTCCTAGCCAGAATGTCCCACTGACCATTAACAGCTCAAAATATTCGGTTATGATTTCAAACAATTTGAAATCTTTAATTTTGAAACGGCCAAGATTTAACTTTTAAAACTTATCTTTTGACCCTTATAATTATCCTAAAATAGGAATAATCAAAGTTTAACTTTTAAACCTTATCTCTAGAGTCTCAACAATCATCCTAATTTTTAGGAACGATCAAGGTTTAAATTTTAGACCTTATCTCTAGAGTTCAAGATATTTTATTTCGAATCCTATTAAATTTGATAAAGATCTTATCTTTAATTTGTAACTTTTACAAATCCTATCAAATTTATTAAGGATTAAATATTTGATTTTAAAATTATTAAATTTAATAAAGATCTTATCTTCTGTTTGTAACAATTACAAATCATATTAAATTTAATAAATATGAATCAGTTTGTAACTCCTACAAATCACATTAATTTTAAAAAGATCACATATGATGCAAATCCTATTAAAATTAATAAGAATAAATTATTTAAATTTGTAACTCTTACAAATCACATTAATTTTAAAAGGATCACAAACAATGCAAATCCTATTAAAATTAATAAGAATAAATTATTTAAATTTGTAACTCTTACAAACTTTAATTTTAACAAATAATTAAAATTTGATTTATAACTTTTACAAATCGAATTTAAAATATAATATTAAAATCAAATATTTTATTTGTAACATTTACAAATAAATAAAATACCATTACGGCTAGGTTTCAACTTTTGAATCTTAGTTTTCATTACGGCTAGGGTTTAACTCTTAAACTTTCTAAACACAATCTCACATGAACAATTCATATTAGAAAAGAGAAAGCATATAGACGTCATTGCATACAACCCTTGATTTCAATTTAATTAAATAAACATAAAACATGTCTTATAATTAGAACACATATAAAACAATCACCATTGCAACATACAACATGTTCATATAATAAAGCACATCTTAAAAACATGTTCTTTAATTAAAATGTTGAGAAAAGAAATCAATATACATAAAGCAAAATATATTGATATTAGCTTTCAAAAGGTGCAACCTTTGCAACATATCTCATAAAAATGTAACCTTTACATAATATCTCATTAAAAATGCAAACTTTGCAACATATCTAATAAAAGATGCAACCTTTGCAAAAGGATTCAAACTTTACAATTCTTTTCATAAAAGAAATTTTATTTTTATTTTTACATGTTCTTTAAACAAATGTTTGCCCAAAACACGGTTTTGCAACCAGGCTCTGATACCACTGTTAGGAATCCCTAGTGTATGAGCAGCGGAAATACAAGGATTCCCATAGGATTTGCAAAGCGCCGTGTTTCAAAGCATAAGACAAACACACAAAAAAATTGTGTTTTAGGATTACCTCTTGAAGAATATGAAAGCAATCGTAGCCTCGTCCTTTAGGAGTCCACACGAGTACTCCCACCAGAAATGCTACACCTTCCAAATGCTAGTTTGACGGCGTATAGCTTTTACAACTTTTGCGTATTTTTGTGTCTCTTTAGGGTAGCCGCCTATGAGCATCTTATGCTCTATTTATAGGCTTAGGTTTGACCTAATTTGCTCTCTAAAGAGTGGGCTCCTTACTCATTCTAAATAAGTTAGGCCCAATAGTCTTATTTTAGTCCAACTAAAATAAAAAGCTATTTTCTGATGGGCTTACTCTATGTGTGTGACCCTATAGGTAAAATACTCGGTTATATTAATAATAAACTATTTTATTATTAATATAAAATAAGAGCGGCATCTAGCAATGCATCATTATGTCCGAATATTATTTATTAACAACATAACCTATAAGTGATAATTATTTTATTTGTTTGTTCCTTTTGTCACGATATCCTAATTGGGCCCAAGGCATGGTCGTGTCATCCTTGTATGGTCCAATTTATTTTACTTGATACCGGAGTAGACTTTATCCGAATAAATATCCAATATTTATTCTTTCTAGCATGGCCATGCATTTCCTTAGTCTCACTCCATCAAGTGGCCTATAGATATCACTCCTGTCACATAGGAGAGACAAATCCCATCTACATCACTCACATCCCTCTGCATAATTTGTACATTGCCTAACCACAACCTTTATAGTCTTCTTATTACAGAAGACGTTTGATTGTATTAAAACAATAAACTCCTTATGTAGGAATCGTAGTGACTTCAGGTCAAAGGACTATATATACCATTATCACATTGAGAATCGTTTATGACATTCATGTAACGACCCATGCAACGTTCTCATGGTGGGTCTGTCCAGTACATCATTACTCTTAATGTGTACCCGTCTGAAGACTTGATATCATTTATATCCATGATCTGTAAGATCAGATCATCAGTTCATTCACACACTAGTCCTAATGTATTTACATGTCCCCATGTAAATACTTGACTAGGGACATTTTAGGAATAACTCTCATATGACCTATTACTCCAAGGATATGTAAAAGTTGCTAAACTATTTAACAAAAAATGACTTATTGAAAATGATGTGAACCTATATAGGCTTTTAGTGCATATTTCCAACAATTCGACCTCTTCAGGAAAAGATTGAGACCATTAACCTGGGGGATGAAGGGGAAAATAAAGAAGTTAAGATAGGCACCCTTTTAAGCGTACAGCGGCAGAGTGAATTGATTGAACTACTTCGGGAATTTCGAGACATTTTTACATGGTCATATCAAGATATGCCGGGTTTGGATAATAACATTGTGGAACACAGGTTGCCTTTAAAGCCGGAATGTCCGCCAATCAAGTAAAAGCTGCGATGAATAAAACCAGAAATGCTTCTTAAGATCAAAGAAGAAGTCAAGAAACAATTTGATGTTGGTTTTTTAGCCGTAGCTAAGTATCCGCAATGGGTAGCCAACATAGTTCCTGTTCCAAATAAAGATGGGAAAGTAAGGATGTGTGTAGACTACCGAGACTTGAATCGGACAAGTCCTAAGGATGATTTTCCTTTACCCCAAATTGACGCACTGGTTGATAACACAGCCCATCACTCTATCTTCTCATTTATGGATGGATTTTCAGGATATAATCAGATCAAGATGGCACAGGAAGATATGGAAAAAACCACATTCATCACTCTGTGGGGAACCTTTTGTTAGAAAGTAACATCCTTCGGATTAAAGAACACAGGAGCCACCTATCAAAGGGCAATGGTGACTCTCTTCCATGACATGATGCACAAGGAAATAGAAGTCTATGTGGATGACATAATTGCCAAATCCAGATCTAAGGAAGAGCACATTACTGACCTGAGAAAACTTTTTGAAAGGTTAAGGAAATTCAAGCTTAGATTGAATCCCGCCAAGTGTACTTTTGGCGCAAGATCCGGCAAATTGTTAGGATTCATCATGAATGAGAGAGGAATAGAAGTTGATCCTGACAAGGTCAAAGCAATTCTGGAAATGCCTCCTCCTCGTACTGAAAAAGAAGTCCGAGGGTTTCTGGTAGAGCTGGCGAAATGGGCCGGCCCGCATGGGCTGGCCCGAACCCGCCCATAAAAATGTAGTGCGTGGGCTTAGAAAAAAAATCAAAACCAATACGTGGGAAAAAAAGCCCAACCCAAAAAAAGCCTGAAAAAAATGGCCCGAGTGCGGGCCGGCCCGTGAGGGCCACGGGCGGCCCGGTTAATTTTAAAAAAATAATAATAAATTTTAATTAGGTTAGGTTCATGCTTGCTTTTGCGTTAGGGTTTCCAATTTCTGCCCTTCTTTCACACTTTCTAAATCTATTTTCATTCTCCTTCCCTCTACCTCCACGCACGACCACGACACTGATTCTGATTTCTCCCTATCTCCCTCCTCAACAACGCTAACCTGCCTCCCTCCATTGGTTTCGTGGTCTCTTGCGTAACTCACTCACACTTAGGGTCTCTCACGTAAGGTGCCTCTGTCTCTCTCTCACTCAGTTAGTCACGGTGCCTCCCTCACACTAAGGTTTGCTCATTGTTACTTTATTGTTTCATGGTGTCTCTGCTCATACGTTAGCTGGCATTTGTTTCAGATTTTGTTTTGTTTAGTTTCTTCTAGTGGTTCTTGTTCTTGATCAAATTTATTCTTCCTATATTTTACATATTTTTACTGCAATATATACGATGCTCTATTTTACTGTAATATACACTGCTCTGTTTTACTGCAATACACTAAAGGTTTTCAAAACTCTTTATATTGAACAAAGTGGAGTATGTCAAACATTCACAGGGAGGATATATCATATTAGTGAACTACTAAAATTAATTTCAAAATTAAACTAAGAACATCCAGTGAAAATTTATGATAATAAACTTTTATATATTTCATCAGTGTAAATTTATGGTGTAAATTTATGAAAATGGAATCATGAGACATAATCAAATAATTCAGCTTGAATTAATCACTAACGAGAGAGTGAGGTGATTATCTAATTAAAACAAAACCAATTTTGTATGAAACTTTGCCTTGGGTGTAGTGGTCCTTCTGAGCAATGGTGATGCGTGTGTATAAAGAGTGCAAATTGGATGAGTTGGTTTGAGTTACAGTCTCAAGGCTTTCTCAACTTGCTGTTGGCACTACCTATAATATATAATAAAATGTAGCTTTTATCCTAATATATAATAAAGACTACCTATAATAAGTTATATTTTTACGGTATTATGTAATAAAGATTATCCTAATATATAACAGCTATTGAATTATATTCCATCATGTTCTTTTCACATAATAGCTATTGAAAAAGCTACAGTATTATGTTCCATCATCTTTTCACGTAATAGCTTCAAAGTGGTGTAAGGTTTTAGAGAGTCGTGCAAGGTTTAATTTGTATTTAATTGTTTATGGCTTATATAAAAAGTCATAAACAACTTGTAACATGCAATTTGCTAAGTCTATTATTAATGGATTAGATTTGTACAATTAGAATATTGACTTGATAATTTCTTTTATGACTTTTTTTAATTCAGATCATAATGGATGCTTTTGTTAGTGTTGATAATGAGAAATGCGTTATTTCTATTGATGAGGAAACTCCACAAATTCCCTCACCACCTAAAGTAGACATAGGCAGTGGCATTGAGACTTCTGAACCTACCTTACAAGCTAAAAAACCCAAAGTCTTAACTTCTGATGTTTGGAATTTTTTTGTTAAGATTGGTCCTAATGAGAATGTAAGGAAATGTGCAAATGTAAGGGATGTGGAAAAGAGTTGACTTGTAATCCTAGAAATGGAACCACGCATTTAAGTCATCATAAGGACAATTGTAAGGCAATTCCTAAATTCCATGATGCTGGGGCCATGTTAATTGATACTGAAGGTAGATTGCAAAAAAGAAAATTTGATCCTTAAACTAATCGTGCAATTATATCTGAATTGATTATCTCACATGATGTTCCCTTCAATATTGTTGAGTGGAGGGTGTTTAGGAAGTATCAACACTTCTTAAATGAGGAATGTAGGTTCATTTCTAGGAATACTGCGAAATCTGATGTGATGAAAACTTATTTGGCTGAGAAGGTTAAATTGAAATCATAATTAGCACAAATTTCTGGAAGAGTTTGCTTGACATCTGATGTTTGGACTGCATGCACGAATCATGGTTTTATATCTTTGACTGCTCATTATGTTGATTCAAAATGGTCTTTAAAGAGTAAGATTTTGGCATTTGCTCATATAAAACCCCTACATACGGGGCAAGAGTTGGCACTTAAATTGTTGGAATTTTTAAGTGATTGGGGTTTAGAGAAAAAGGTTTTTTCCCTCACATTAGACAATGCATCCTCAAATGATAACATGCAAAACATTTTGAAAGAGCATTTAAATTTGTCAAATAGCTTGTTGTTGAATGGGAAGTTTTTTCATATTAGATGTTGTGCACACATCTTAAATCTCATTGTTCAAGATGGTTTGAAGGTGGCTAGTGATGCATTAGAGAAGATTAGGAAAAGTGTGCATTATGTGAAAGCATCAGAGGCTAGAACAAGACAATTTTTTAATTGTGTGAGGCAAGTTGGTGGTATAGATACATCAATTGGTTTGAGGACAGATTGTGTGACTAGATGGAATTCCACTTATGTAATGCTTGAGAGTGCAATTAAATACCGCCGTGCTTTCCAAAGCTTGAGCTTGGTTGATACACATTATAAATGGAATCCAACTAGTGATGAGTGGTATAGAGGGGAGTTGATGTGTGAATTCTTGAAACCTTTTTTCAACATCACCAATTTAATTTCCGGATCTTCTTACCCTACATCAAATTTATATTTTGGAGAAATATGGAGGATTGAATATCTTTTGAGGTCAAACTTAACAAATGAAGATCCTTTGATTCAAGGCATGGCTCAAAAGATAATGGACAAATTTGAAAAGTATTGGAGTGACTATAACATTGTTTTGGCATTTGGAGCTATTCTTGATCCAACTAAAAAACTTAATTTCTTGATGTTTACCTACTCTAAGATTGATCCAAACAACTATGAAGATAAGGTAGAGAGGGTTAAGTTGAGTTTGGAAATGCTTTATCAAGAGTATGTCAATAATAATGCTACTTCGATTATGATTCAATCACAACCACAAGGTGATGTACAGGGTTCATCTTCATTAGAAGATAGAAAAAGAAAGGGGAAGCAAGTCTTTTCTAACACTTTATATGAAGTGAGTAATTTTATTTTTCATAATGTGTTGTGATGTTCTTCACTTCTTTTATTTTTTACATGTGTTCTTTATTTCACTTGTTATTATTTGATAGGAGTTTGAAGCATTTGAAAGCACAAGGACAACAAGTATTGGGAAATCTGAACTTGATGTTTACTTAGAGGAACCAAGACAACAACTAATTCCAGGTTGTACTTTTGATGTCTTAGCATATTGGAAGGAAAGAAAGGGTAAATCTCCCACTTTAGCAAGAATGGCTTGTGATGTGTTGAGCATTCCAATCACCACTGTGGCATCGGAATCCGGTTTTAGCATTGGCTCCCGAGTGGTTAACAAATATAGAAATTCTTTGCGGGATGAAACAATACAAGCTCTTTTATGCACAAGAAGTTGGTTGCATGGTTTTGTTGGTGAGTTAATATCAATATATAACTTTGAAATCATGTAGTCTTCTTCATTATTAATTAATATTTACACTTTTTTTCCATTTTAGATTACGACAATGAAGATGTTGATCCAACGGAAGTGATTGAAGTGGTGGATTCAAAGTTCTCTCAAGGAGATTCAAATACTAATTAATTAGTGATTACTTGAAGTGAAACAATTTATTGTTTTAATTTTAGTTATGAACTTTTATGCATTAGTTTTATAGAGTTTTGTGAAATATGGACTGTTATGTTATAGAATATGGACTCTTTATGGAATATAAACTTTTTTAGACTTTTATTTATAGACTTTTATGAAATATATGATTCAGTTTTATGCATTTTGTTTTCTTCTATAATGTTTTTTATTGATTTTGTATATTTTATTAAAAAGCATAATATAGAAAAAAGCTCTTATGTCCTTGTAACATAACTTGCTTACTTGAATCGTGTGGTTGAGAGATGCATGAAAATATCATAGTTTTTTTTTCAAATAAACTATAAATTTACATTTAAACATTATTGGATTATATGTTATAGATAATAGATCTAATAATGTAAATCTTTATCTTATTTCCCCTCCCATAATTTTTTATAAATATTTATGAAATGTTTTATAATTTTTTTACAAATGTTACGTAGTTTTAATTTTTTCGATAAAGTTTTAATTTTTTTTTTAAATTAATTTTGTAACTTTTTTAAAGTGGCCCGCAGCCCGTTGAGGGCCGGGCTAGGGCCTTTAATTTTAAGGCCCAAATTTTTACAGGCCTTTTTTGGCCCGGCCCTAAGTGGCCCGCGGCCCGATAAAGCCCTGCCCATTTAGGGCCGCCCGCCCGAATTGCCAGCTCTAGTTTTTGGGAAGGTTGAATTACATCGCCTGATTTATTTCCCAAATGACGGCGACCTGTGAGCCGATTTTCAAATTGCTTCGCAAGAACCAGCCTGGGCAATGGAATGAGGATTGCCAGATTGCATTTGAAAAGATAAAGCAATACTAATTGGAGCCACCAGTCTTGGTGTCACCTTTTCATGGGAGACCATTAATCCTATACCTGACTGTGCTGAATGAATCCATGGGGTGCCTGTTAGGACAACATGATGAGACTGGAAGGAAGGAACGTGCCATCTACTACTTGAGCAAGAGATTTACCAAATGTGAGATGAGGTATTCATCTCTTGAAAGAACATGTTATGCATTGGCCTGGGCTACCCGACGCTTATGGTAATACATGCTTAATCATACTACTTGGCTGATGTCTAAGATGGATCCCATCAAGTATATCTTTGAAAAACCTGCTTTGACTGGGAGGATTGCCCGTTGGCAAGTGTTACTGACAGAATACGACATAACATATGTCACCCAAAGGGCAATCAAAGGGAGTGCACTAGCAGACTACTTGGCACACCAACCTATTGACAGTTACCAACCAATGCGGCATGATTTCCCAGATGAGGATATTTTGGCCCTTTTTAAAGAAGAAGATGGTCTGGAAACCAAGTGGATCATGAGATTCGATGGGGCGTCCAATGCACTGGGACATGGAATTGGGGTTATCTTGATCTCGCCTGATAAGGAATTTATCCCTATTTTCCCTCAGCTGTGTTTTGATTGCACCAACAATGTTGCGGAATATGAAACATGTTCTCTAGGAATGCAAGCGGCTCTGAACAGGGGAATAAAGGATTTGGAAGTTTATGAAGATTCTACTTTGGTTATCCATCAACTCAAAGATGAGTGGGAAACTAGAGACAGTAAACTAGTTCCCTATCATACTCACATCAAGGAGATGATCAAAAGATTTGATGAAGTTACTTTCCATCATGTTCCACGGGAGGACAACCAAATGGTAGATGCTTTAGCCACCCTAGCCGCTATGTTCAAAGTCTGTAATGATTACGAAGTACCTCTCATTGAGGTAAAGAAGCAGCAAGAACCTGCCCATTGCCAAGTCATAGAAAAAGAACCGGATGGCAAGCCTTGGTATCATGACATCAAAAGATACCTCCAATGTCAAGAATACCCTGAAGGCATCACGGATAATGATAAACGAACTTTGAGGAGGCTAGCTATGGGATACCTATTGAGTGGTAACGTACTATACAAGAGGAATTATGATTCCGTTCTCCTCCGGTGTGCTGATACCGTCGAAGCAAACCAAATCATGAAAGACATCCACGAAGGATCTTTCGGAACTCATACAAATGGGCATGTTATGTCAAGAAAAATACTGAGAGCGGGATATTATTGGATGACCATGGAAGCGGATTATTTCGCTTATGTACGGAAGTGTCATAAATGTCAGATTTATGCTGATCACATTCATGCACCGCCTTCATCCTTAAATGTCTTGTCAGCACCATGGCCTTTTTCAATGTGGGGTATGGATGTAATTGGGCCCATTGAGCCAAAAGCCTCAAACGGTCATCGTTTCATTCTGGTGGCCATCGATTATTTCACCAAGTGGGTAGAGGCAGCCTCGTACACTAATGTGATGAAAAATATTGTGGTCAAATTCGTCAAGCATGAGCTGATATGTCGATATGGTCTACCAAGCCAAATCATCATGGACAATGGTACAAATTTAAACAACAAAATGATGAAGGATCTTTGCGAAAACATTAAAATCTCCCACCACAACTCCTCTCCGTACTGTCCAAAAATGAATGGAGCAGTCGAGGCAGCTAATAAAAATATCAAGAAGATAGTGCAAAAGATGGTAGTAACTTACAAAGACTGGAATGAAATACTCCCTTTCGCGCTGCACGGATACCAAACCTCGGTGCGAACTTCAACTGGGGCAACCCTATTTTCTTTGGTTTACGGAATAGAAGCTGTACTACCATTTGAAGTGGAAATTCTATCCCTTAGGGTGATCATGGAAGCCAAACTGGAAGAAGCTGAATGGGTCCAGGCCAAATATGACCAACTGAATCTGATTGACGGGAAGAGGTTAACCGCCCTTTGCCGTGGGCAATTGTATCAGAAACGTATGAAGTGGGCATACGAAAAGAAAGTGCGCCCCCGACAGTTCCAAGAAGGGGATTTGGTCCTCAAAAAGATTTTGCCAATTCAAAAAGATGTCTGAGGGAAATGGACACCTAATTATGAGGGACCATATGTTATAAAGAAGGTTTTTTCCGGAGGAGCTCTCGTACTTACCAACATGGATGGAGACGACCAGCCAATGCCTATGCAGTAAAGAAATACTTTGCATAATATAAAAAAAAGAGAAAAAAAGCTCGCTAGGTTGAAAACCTGAAAAGGCGGCCTAGGCAAAAGTTAGAGCAGTGAGATAAGCCGAAAACTTGATAGGGCGGTTCTGACTAAATTACAAACTCGATTCTGCAACATAAACCCTGCGAGCCAAAAACAAAGAAAGTCAAAATAGGGTATTAGGGCCATTGTCAAATTACGCCCTCAGAAGCAAAATCAGAGGATGAACACGAAGTCATGATAAATGGGTCAAGTCTCTCATTGTTTTCAGAAGATCACTAGAGGATATATGAGCCTTCCCCTTTCCACTTGTCTTCCATTCTTTATATCTTATCACATCTCTGTGTTTAATATTATTTTCATCACCACTGTACATACCTGATGTTTGTAAATAAAATTCCCTTTTTTTCCTATATTGTGTTCATGGCTAAATTTTATGAATAAACAAGTTTTTGCCTAAAAATTTTTTGAAAATTGAAAACGACAGAGCATAAGGTTATGGGGAATGAAATGCATCCTAGCGCCAGACTTCGGTTGGTATAAGCATAATCATCTCCGTTAAATACGCTCGCCAAAGTCAGAGGATATTTCTATTTCATCCATGAGTTATCTTAAAAAGCCAGTCGCCAGGGAAAATTTACCTGTAAGTCTTTTTATACTAACTCACTTTCTTGTTAATGGGACACCGAATCCATCATCTAAAAGTAGGTATTCGCCAAAGCTTTCCCCCAGCAAGACCCACTGTTCGTACCTAAGTGGAACGCAGACTGAGGGTCCTTCCCGAGGAAAATCACAAAATGGGATCAGATCCTTCAACCAGGATGTTTCTTTGATCAAGCTTAAGAAGACTTACTCTTCCCTAGTGAGTTCACCATTACCAAACTAGCACCCAAAAAGCTCAAGCTGGGGCATCTCCCTAGATCACTCTTCCAGTCAAGGGGCAGTACCCCAAATTTCAAATAAAAAAAAGAAGCTCAAACTGGGGCATCTCCCCAGATCTTACTTTCCAAAATTAGGGCATCACCCCAAAGCTTTAGACCCTGGTTAATTTGGACGGGACGTCCTGTTAACCCCCAGATCACTCTTCCAGTAAAAGGACAACCCCCCAGAAATTCCTTTAACCTTTCCAAAACTGGGGCATCTCCCCAGATTTCTTTTATTCATTTAAGGGGCAGCACCCCTAACTTCTTCAGTATTTCCAGAAGCTTGGGCATCACCCCAGGCCTCCTTCTTTCAAAAAAGGGGCAATACCCCAACATTCTTTCAGACCTCTCTCTCAAACTGGGGCATCACCCCAAATTTATTCTTTTTTCAGTCAAAGGCTTCAGTTATGACCAACCGGGGAATCACCCCGAGCTTTTAGGTACAGAGAGTTAATTCAGACGAGACGTCCTGTTAGCTCCCCCAATTTTTACCTTTCAGTCAACCAAGAAGCAACACCCTCACCCCTTTATCTTCCAGTAGCCGATCAAATGGCACCATTTATCTTCCTGTCACCGATCAAATGGCACCCTTTTACTTTTCCAGTCAACTGAGAGGCAACACCCTCACCTTTACTTTTCCAGTCAACTGAGAGGCAACACCCTCACCTGTTACTTTTCCAGTCAACCGAGAGGCAACACCCTCACCCTTTACTTTTCCTGTCAACCGAGAGGCAACACCCTCACTTTTTACTTTTCCAGTCAGTCCCTAGGTTTTCCCCCTCATCTGATACTTTAACAATGGTGTTCATGTCTTTTCTCCCTTTCCATTTCAAAAGCAAGAAGAAACTTCATGCTTTTCTCATGGAAAAGAAGTAAAGAGGGGCATCTGTGAACACCTATTTCAGTCCGGTTGATCCACAAATGAAAAGCATTCAAATAAAAAAAACTGACTCGGAAATGATCATTTCTGAAAAAGGTGACTCGGAATGATCATTTCTGAGTAAGGAGTCTCCGAGTGAGACCTGGCCGAGTGGTACGGTGATGTGAGTGGGAATTTCACTCAAGCGAGTGCGAATCTCGCTCAAGCGAGACTGTGGTGAATCAAGAATTTGACCTCTGGCCTGTTCTCGCTCAAGCGAGTGGGAACCTCGCCCAAGCGGAAAGATAAGCGCTCAAGCGAGTGGAAATCCTGCTCAAGCGGAAAGCCATTTCTGATTACCGAGTGAAAGCCATCTCACAAAATTCTATTCTGATTGAAAAAAAAGCAATTCTGACTCCAGATGAATACAACCGAATGGTGTTTCCGAGTGAAGGATTCCCGATTGAAACCACTGAATGAAAAGGGGATTTGTCTTTGAATGAATACTTACCGGTTGGATACATCCGAGTGAACGATTCCCGATTGAAGCCGGTTTGAATGAAAAGCAAGTCTGATTTCAGGTGGGTACATCCGAGTGCATAATCTCCGACTGAAGCTCTTCTGAGTGAAAATGAGACCGAATGATGTGTTTCCGAGTGAATATGTCCAAGTTTCCAAGTTCTGAGTGAGAAGAAGACTGTTTCCGAGTGAAAATATTTGAGTTTCTAATTTCTGAGTGAAAAGAAGGCCGGTTCCGAGTGAAAATATCCAAGTTTCCAATTTCTGAGTGAAAAGAAGGCCCGTTCCGAGTGAAAATATCCAAGTTCCGAATCCTGAGTGAGGGATAAGACCGACTCCGAGTAAACGAATCTGAATGATTGGATGATGAGTGAAACCATTCTGATTGGAAGATAAGACCGACTCCCAAGGTCAGTTCCGAGTAAATCCTTCAAGACGTGAAGTCCTGAGTGTCGCTTTTGGAAGAACTCCCGAGTGAGTTAATTCCAAACAGAAAAAGCCACTGAAATGAACATGTTTAATAAAGAGATCTCCGAGTGGTTTCATTCGGAAAAGATGGTATTATGTGTAAAGAAAAGGAATCTTTGAGTGGTTTCATTCGGAGAAGATGGCATTCTCAAGCGGAATAAGGCATTTCCGAGTAGTGTCTTATCAAGCAAGGAAAAATCCGACCGGAAATGAATCAAACTCAGGCAGACTCTCAAGTTTCACACTAAGACCGAGTGAGAAGTCTCCAAGGAAGACATCCAAGTGAGTTGGGGCAGAAAGCTGCATTTCCGAGCAAAGCAAGGCTCGGACACGGAAGAACTTCTATCAGCCACATTCCAGAGTCTTTCAAAATTCAAATTTCTGAGTGAAAAGTATATCCGAGTGAGTTGATTGACGACTGAAGGCAATTCCTAGTGAAAATCAACTCAGACTTCCGAGTAAAAATGTCTGAGTGCATCATTTGAATGAGTTAAGGAAGGGTCATCCTCAACTGAGTGACTATCAAGCAAATCCGAGCAAAGGTTTCTTCGAGTGGTTCAATTCCAGGGAAAATCCGAGTTAAGGAAGACTTCTCGCTTGAGCGAGCCTTTCCCCGCTTGAGCGAGTTTATCATAAAATGGTTTCCTTTAACAGACGCTTAAGCAAAATGAGTTCTCGCTTAAGCGAAGGATGGACAGTGAGCTACTGGAGTGTTTTCGCTTAAGTGAGAACATCTCGCTCAAGCGAGGTGAAGAGAAAATTTAGCATCAGGGGTCTTCACGCAACTACACCGACCAACAAAGCAACACCGAGCAAAGCTTTCACTCGGTTTTTTGTAGGTACAGCACCTTTTCCACTCGGTCTTGTGCATAAAAGGCACCTTTTCCACTCGAAGTCTAGAGAGAAAGTGAAATCCGAGTCAAATTCCACCATGCTGATTTGGATTCCCACTGTCCAAGTGGATCCTTGAATTATGGGAGGCGGCTCACTACCAGACGAAGGAAGAAATTGATAAAGAATTCCCACTAGCCTCCTTTGTCAAGATCCAGGCTGTTTCCAACACACTGTCCAAGTTGATTTGCTAATTTCAAAGGGCGGCTGGCAACAGACAAGGGAAAAATAATAAAGAAGTTCCACTAGCCACCATTCTCCCTGATTGTCAAAGATCCAGGCTGTTTCCAACACATCATCCAAGTTGGTTTGTCAATATCGTGGGGCGGTTGACTTCAAGACAAAAGGGGAAGTCCACTTGCCACTAATGGAAAACGTCCAAGACCTCTTTAAATAGAGAGGATCCAAAAGGGTAAAAAAAAAGAAGAAAAAGGGGGCCTTCATTAGAAAAAAGATCCTGGATCCTTCATGTTTGAGAGAACTCTAAAGCTTTTGAGAGAAGAAACACTATTCCTCTGTTAAACCAAAAAACTAGTCCCTCTCTTCACTCCATCCAGCCCCCCTCAAACCCTCTCACCACTCTGTCCAATCTCATCCTCCCCAAAACCGACCCCCCACTCTTTAACCGACCTCCCACTGTCCGTCCTTCCTCTCACCACACTGTCCGTCCTTCTCCTCATCCTCTCAAAACCGACCTCCCACTCTCAAAACCGACCTCTCATTCTCAAAACCGACCTCACCACTCTGTCCGACCTCACCACTCTGTTCGACCTTCTCCTATCCCAAACCGTCCCCTCTCCTTCTCCACCCAGCACCGTCTTTCTCCTTCTCCACCTAACACCGTACTGCTTTTCCTTCCAACCCACACCACACCGTCCCAACCATCCTCACTCAAACTCCCAACCGTCCTTCACCTCATCCTCACCGTCCCTTTTCACAGTTCTCAACCCAACACCGTTCCCTCTCTTCGTTCTCCATATCAACACTGTCCCTCAATCTCTCCACACCGTCCCTCACTCCTCACCACACCGTCCCCCTCTCCTCAAACCTCTCCACACCGTCCCTCACTTCTCTAAACCGTCCTTCCTTCTCTTCTCTCCCAACACCGTACAGCCCCCTCCTCACCAATACCGTCCCAACCTCCAAATACCCACACACCATCCAGCCCCCATAATTCAACAAAGGCTCCAACACCGAACTCTCTCGCTACACTGGTCCCTATCTGATCCTCATTTTTTATGCTTGTATTATTTATTTCTTTTCTGTTAAAATTAATTGCTGCTTGATGGAATTGTTTCCTTTCCAATAAGTAATTAATTTTGGTTGATCAGATTAGTCCCTCATCAAAAATCTGTTCCTCATTATCAGTGTTTGTTATTATTTATTTTTTTCATCAAAATTAATTAACTGTTAATTGATGAATTCATTTCCTTTTTTTATTATTAATTAATTTTTAATAATTGAATTAATCCCCACTAAGATCCATATTAAATATTAATAAGAATAAGTGCTTCATACATTTTATTTAAAAGGCAGAGCGAGATTAATTTGGATGAGACGTCCTGTTAATCTCATGTAAATATTCCATGTTTATTTTTGTATATATTGTTGTCCCGTATATTTTTCTTTTCATGAAGAAGTTAAAATAATTATTGGGTTAATTATAATGCGCACTATCATCTTGAGGTAACCTTTTTTTTAACAGACAGTTGTGAGGTGCTAATACCTTCCTCACCTGTAATTAGACTCCCGAACATGGAATTTCATTTTTATAACCAGTGCTTTAATGAAAGGTTTTCCCGGTATTTTATCCTAAAAAATATTGGTGGCGACTCCCTGTTTTTCTTTTCGAACACGGTATAACCATTTTGAGGGTCAGCCGTGCCACCGCGATCCCGGTCGCGACAATTGCGATATATGCGTGCATTATATACGACCTAATTACGTTGCATATATTTTATAACATTGTGATATAATACTTTGTAATTGTGCCTTGTATAACGTTCTTAATTTTTAAATAAAATTTCTATAATCAAATAAATTTTTCACAAATAATTCTAATATTAAAACAAAATTTGAATTAAATAATAATATTGTCACTTTTACAATGGCCGACCAGCCCATTTAATATACAAAGAAAATATAACAAGTCTGTATACACAGGAGCCGGCCAAGGCTTCTACAAAATAACTATGTACACTATGTATTGTACATGCTAATACATAATGCTCCAGTCGGATGAGTGACTTCACACGCCATCACTGTGCCCTATATCCACTGTGAAAATAATAAGAAGTAGGGGGTGAGCATAAACATATCAAATAATAGTTATTGAATTGGATTAAAAGTCTAATTCATAACTATATATAAATAAACACAACCGAATCAAACAACTCAGTATAAGCAGCATGTTATTCTCAATAACATATATATCAGTGCATGCACATGCTCAATAAAATAAATCCATTATTAAGTCTTTTAATTGTGTTGCAACACTGGCTCCTCGAGCCATAACTCAGCTCTCAGCTGATCCGGCCGTTTTACTGGTACCAAATCATTTGCACCCTCATATGACACCATCACTCTCAGTGACAACGATTAGTGCCACGGGCTAAAACCCCGAGCCCCGCTCAAGAGGTTGCCTTGAGTCCCACCCAAGGTCTTTTGTGGAAACCACATCATATTTCATACTCAATCATCACACATGTATCTTATGCATATATATATATCATCAAAAATTCATGAATCATTATCAGTCAATAACATATCAATATCAATAATATGAATGGAAAATATGAAAAACATAAAACGTCATATAATCGGGGTCTCACACATATATCATATATATCATACAATAACACCCCAAATCCATTCATAAACCATTAATTTGAAATGTAACACTCCCCCTACCTGGAAGTAAAGAGTTCCAGTAGTGTTTCAAGCTCTAATCAATCTTAGCTTCACGAATTTCGATTGGAATTGTAGCACTAAATTAGTCTAAGCTTTCTCTCTTATGAAATTCAAGCTCTCACGTAGAAAAGGAAAGAAAGGAAGATTAACTTCTTCTTCGTTGATGGTTTCCAGTAAGGGTTGGAAGAGAAAGATTATAGATGATGTTTTCACTTTCAAAAGTTTCTAAACTTATTCAACAGTAGAAATTGGTATTTATATCGTTCATGCAAAAGAGAGACGTGAACGATAGGAGATTGTCTGTTGTACATTTCTTCAAATGACAAGTAAGGAATAAACATTTAATGAAAAGGGACAACACATCAGAGAGGGTCCCATACTTAGAAAAATATAAGAAAAAGAATCTGTTGGAAGGTAGAAGAACAGAGTGACGTGGAAAGCTTCAATAATTAAAATAATTATTAATTCTGACTTGGTTTCGGCATTCTGGGCATATCTTTCCGAGAAAGCCTCTATCCACTCAAAATTCCTTCATTCGGAGGAAATTCACTCGGTGAGATTCCATCCATGAAACACCCAGTTTTCCTTCCTTGGAAATAACCCACACGGAAATGTCTCATTCGGACAACTCAGTTATATTTCTGTCCGAGTCAAACCTTCACTTGCGTCACTCGGAAGTCTTCCATCTAAGAATCGCTCGAAGTTTGAAGACAATCCTCTCTCAGAAATCTTTCCACTCGAAAGGGTGATAGATGTCCAATTTACCTATATTTTGCATGATTAATGAAGCATAAATTGGATATAATATACAATGTTTGTCAATTTTGTAAGCTAAATAGAAAATAAATAGTGATATGAACATTGTACAGGTTGATTGGCTAATTTTGCTACAATCTCAGGAAAATTCAAAGAAGAAAGAAGAAAAGAAAAGAAATGAAGAAAATCCACTAAGTGTTGAGCAAACAGAGTGATATTCGCTCAAGCGGAGGGTATATCGCTTGAGCGAACCATGGTCGCTGAGGAAAAATTGAAGAGCTCGCTTGGGCGAGCCATGAATTTAACAAATAACAGTATCAGGTCAAGACTCGCTTGAGAGAGGAGTGATGCGCCCAGGCGAAATCAAGCCAGTATTGAAAAATGAAGTATTCGCCCGAGCGAACACTGAGGCCGCTTGAGCGAGATTGGTACATAATGGAATAGTAGTAGCCTCGCTCAAGCGTTTTGAATAGAAAAGCCAGCGAACTTCTTCCAGAATGCAGCAATGTAGAGGTCGCTTGAGCGACATTATTTCGCTCAAGCGAAATTTGTCCAGAACCAAATTTTAAAGGGCTCGCTGAAGTGGATGAAGAAACAGCTCAAGCGAAATGGAATGAAGTATCAGATATGAAGATTTGCTTAAGCGAATCTGAACCGCTTAAGCGAATCAAGCCCATAATGAAGCAGGATATGGATTTCCTTCGTGCTGAAGAATGCTCCTCGCCTGAGCGAAATATAAACTCGCTTGAGCGAGTATTCTTTTATATAAGCTTACTGCATGGCGGCTGGGTTGGCTAGGCTGGATAGTTAGAAACACTTTGTACTATTTCTTTTCTTCATCTTTTCTAAGTTGTAATGACCACCATGAGTGGCTAAACCTCTCCTTGGGATTGGATGTAGCCTTTCTTACTTGAAGATCATAAATGATATATTCATGAATCGGGTAAATTTGTTCTATGATTCTTGGTATTTCATTTTGTGTTCACTGCCTGAATCTACTTGATCACTAGTTTCTTGATTTAAGTTTACGTTTGTTGTTGGAAAATAACTTTCGAAAATAGATCTAAATGAAATGCTCATTATGAGTAAATAACCAGGGATGGTATTTAACGCATTAAACGTCTAAACAATCGGTCGTAATGCTGGAATGGCTTTGAAACGATCAAGGGATTGACGTTATCAAATCTGTTTTTATGAATTTCGTAGTCAAGGAATTGATACGAATGACATTGATTATGACGTAAAGTATTATAGTTCAAACCCCGTTTTCATGAATATACGTTGTGCATCGGAAGGTAAGATCGGTGAATCCTAATCCCAGTTGTTACAATTTGATAGACTCCTTTTATTTCATTGCATACTCGTTCATATATTGCAGTTTATATTTTGAACTCAAAAACCATGAAAACAATCATTTTAATCCGCCGTAATATTTTAAGTTTCAATTGCTGATGATCCTTAGTGGGAACGATATCTTTTATAACTACAACTACCGTGTTTGAAACTTGGCACATTCCTTTGAGTGTATTATACAAACTTGATTCTCTTAAAAAAAATCCAGCAAGTTTTTGGCGCCGTCCGCCGGGGATCGAAGTAATTGAATTAAGTTATTACGGTTTGTGAATACTGTACGTATTGCATTTTTGTGTTGTTTTGTATCATTTTCTTGGTTAACCTCTCTTTTGCTAGCTTTGCTTATGATATTAAGAAGTCAGGGATTCAAAGAACAGGCCGAAATAGATCCTGAAATTGAGAAGACTTTGAAGAAAATCAAAGCCAAAGCAAAAGCACAACAAGAGGAGGACCAATCTTCTTCTTCTTCTTCTCGAATCTCAACACCAACAACCATTCCAAAATCTGAAGCAAATATGGAAGGACGTCAACCACCAAGGCGTACCTTAGGAGACTATTCCAACCAACAAGGACCCAGATATTTTTCAAGCATAGCAATCCCACAAACCAGAGCTTTGGAAATGAAACCAGCATTTCTTAGCTTGATTAGTGCACACCAATTTACTGGGATGTCACATGAAGACCCATATACTCACTTAGCTACATTTTATGAATTGGTAGGTACTATGGGCTTTGAGCAAGGAGATCTTGAATCAGCATATCTCCGCTTGTTCCCATTTTCTCTAGCTGGAAAGGCCAAAGAATGGTTGTAATCGCATCCAAACCAAAGCTTGAATAATTGGTCTAGTGTGGAGGAAAAATTCCTGTTTCGTTTCTTTCCATCGTCAAGATTCATAAAAGCAAAGTCTGACATTTCAACTTTCCGTCAAGGAATGGAAGAACCTTTTTGTGAAGCATGGGATAGATTCAAGTCATTATTGCGTAAATGTCTAAATCATGGATTTGAAGATATAGCACAACTGAACATTTTCTACAATGGGCTAAGGCCTGACACAAAGATGATTTTAGATGCTGCTGCTGGTGGAACAATGATGACAGTAGATGCTGACCAAGCTACTAGAATCATAGAAGCTTTGTCATCCATAGACTATCAAGCACAGCATGATAGACAGCAAGTACAAAAGAAAGGAATTCTTGACCTGAATACTTCTGATGCTATTTTAGCTCAAAACAAGATTCTGACCCAACAGATTGAAGCCTTAACTCAACAGATGGCCAAACTTCCTCAACAATTGCACTCAGTTCAATCTGCACAACCTCAGCAACAAATGAATGCAAGATGTGATTTTTGTGGAGGTGACCATCCAAATGGACATTGTGGGTTGCAGGAAGAAGCTGTCCATTACATGAACAATCAAGGTAGACAAAATAATTTTAATTCCAATTTTACTAATCAACCATTTCAGGGATGGAGGAACAATGCAAATCAAGGCCAAGGTTGGAAGCAAGAGGCTAGTACATACAATAGACCACAGGCCCACCAACAAGGACCGTCTCTGATGGAAAAGACAACTAGATTGGAAGATACATTGGAAAAGTTCATGCAAGCTTCTCTAACAAATCAGAAGAACACAGAAGCTTCCATTAGGAATCTAGAGACTCAGGTTGGACAGCTTGCCCGTCAAATAGCAGAACAAAAAAGACCTCAATATGGAGCCAACACTGAAGCGAATCCTAAGGAGCAATGTCAGGCAGTGATGACCAGAAGTGGAAAAACCACATGTGTAGAGTTGGGTGAAAAACAAAAGGAAGAAGAAAGATTTTTGAAAGAAAAAGAAAAAGAAAAAAATAGAGAAAAAGATGAGAATGAAAAGAGTGAGACTGTAAATAAAGAAAAAGAAAAGGAGAAAGATACAAAGAGTGATGTAGAGAAAGGAAAGATGAAGGTGGATGAAGGTATACCACAGCTGAAAAGCATGCCTTATCCCAAAAATCCTTCAAAGCGGGATAAAGAGAGGCAGTTTGCTAGGTTTATGGACATATTCAAGAGATTACAGATCAATGTGCCATTCATGGAAGCCATGGAGCAGATGCCTACTTATGCAAAATTTATGAAGGATTTACTGACAAAGAAAAAAAGATTCTCTGAGGAGACAGTAGAATTAGAGGCCGGGTGTAGTGCTATAATTCAAAAAGCATTATCGCAGAAGACCAAAGATCCGGGAAGCTTTACAATTCCTGTCACCATTGGTAGCCTGCCAGTAGGAAAAGCATTACTCGACCTAGGAGCGAGCATTAATCTGATGCCATTATCTATGCTGAAGAGAATTGGTGATCTGGAAATTCGACCAACTAGAATGACTCTCCAATTAGCTGATAGATCAATGAAGTTCCCTTATGGAGTTGCAGAAGATGTTCTAGTGAAAGTAGACAAATTCGTGTTTCCAGTAGATTTTGTGATCATGGATATGGAAGAAGATTCAAAAGTACCTTTGATCTTGGGATGACCATTTATGAAAACTGCAAAAGTTATCATAGATGTTGATGATGGGAAACTAAAAGTAAGAGTCCAAGACGAGGAAGTCAATTTTGATGTTTTTGAAGCCATGAAATATCCTGCAGACAAGCAGAGTTGTTTCAAAATTGATGTGGAAGAGGAGACAATTTCAAAACAGCTTCACAAGATGAACAATTCAAGCCCTCTTGAAAAGGCTCTAGTGAATGCTGTTGAGAGTTTTAATAGTATGGAGATGAATGAAGTGCAAGAGGTTTTGCAAAGTCTTGAAGCCGGTAAGGTGATGACAAGCGAGGAAAGCAAAGTGGAAAAACTGGATGAAAAACCAAGTCCTGAGGTTCATAAATTAGAATTGAAAGAATTACCTCCAAATCTGAAATATGTCTTTTTAGATGATCAAGATAATAAACCAGTAATAATCAGCAGCACTTTGTTGAAAGAAGAAGAAGAAAAGCTGATTGAAATTCTGAAAAAGAATGAGCAAGCTATTGGTTGGAAACTAAGTGATTTGAAAGGCATCAGTCCATCGTATTGTATGCATCATATTTTTATGGAGCAGGAATACAAACCAGTGGCTCAACCTCAAAGACGATTAAATCCAATCATGAAAGAGGTCGTGAAGAAAGAGGTGCTGAAGTTGCTTGAAGCCGGAATGATCTACCCTGTTTCAGATAGTACATGGGTGAGCCCAGTTCAAGTGGTACCAAAGAAGGGTGGCATGACGGTGGTGAGGAATGAAAATAATGAGTTAATTCCAACCAGAACAGTAACGGGATGGAGAATGTGCATAGACTATCGAAAGCTCAACCAAGCAACAAGGAAAGATCATTTTCCATTGCCATTCATGGACCAAATACTGGAAAGATTAGCAGGACAAGCTTATTATTGTTTTCTGGATGGATACTCAGGCTATAATCAAATAGCAGTGGCTCCAGAAGACCAGGAGAAAACAACATTTACTTGCCCTTTTGGTGTTTTTGCATATCGAAAGATGCCTTTTGGACTATGTAATGCTCCAGCCACTTTTCAACGGTGCATGCTGGCAATTTTTTCAGACCTTGTGGAAAAATGCATAGAAGTCTTCATGGATGACTTCTCCGTCTTTGGTAAATCATTTCATTCTTGTTTAGAAAATCTTGATACCGTGTTGAAAAGGTGTATGGAAACCAATTTAATGCTCAATTGGGAAAAATGTCACTTTATGGTAACTAAAGGCATAGTGTTGGGTCACACCATTTCAAACAAAGGCATTGAGGTGGACAGGGCAAAAGTTGAAGTTATTGAAAAATTACCCCCACCAATAAATATCAAAGGTGTCAGGAGTTTTCTAGGTCATGCAGGATTCTACCGAAGGTTTATAAAAGATTTTTCAAAAATTGCTAAACCTTTGAGTAATCTGCTGCAAAAAGAGAATTCTTTTCAATTTGATAAATCATGTCTGCTTGCTTTTCAAATGTTGAAGGAAAAAGTAACTACTGCACCTGTCATAGTTGCACCCGATTGGAATCTTGATTTTGAAATCATGTGTGATGCAAGTGATTATGCAATAGGTGCAGTGTTAGGACAAAGAAAATCCAGAATTTTTCATCCAATACATTACGCTAGTAAAGTTTTGAATGAAGCTCAAATTAATTATGCCACAACTGAAAAAGAATTACTAGATGTTGTGTATGGGCTTGAAAAATTCAGATCATACTTAATTGGTGCACGAGTTATAGTTTTTACAGATCATGCAGCAATCAAGTACTTGATGAATAAATCTGATTCCAAGCCAAGATTAATTAGGTGGATTTTGCTGCTACAAGAGTTTGACTTAACCATTCTTGACAAAAAAGGCAGTGAAAATCACATTGCAGATCATTTGTCCAGACTAATTAATGATGAAGTTACAAAGATACAGCCTGACGTTCTAGAGGAATTTCCAGATGAAAGGCTATTGTTGATTCAGGAGAGGCCATGGTTTGCTGACATGGCTAATTTCAAGGCTGCCGGAGTGATTCCTGAAGATTTTACATGGCAGCAGAAGAAGAAACTTCTGAAGGATGCACAACAATTTATTTGGGATGATCCTTATTTATTCAAGCTTGGATCAGATAATATTTTGAGAAGATGTGTATCTGAACAAGAAGCCAGGAGTATTCTGTGGCACTGCCATAGTTTAGCATATGGAGGACATTTCAATGGAGAAAGAACCGCTGCCAAGATCCTACAATCAGTTTTTTTCTGGCCCTCTATATTTAAAGATGCTAATTTTTTTTGTGCAAAACTGTGATACATGTCAGAGAAGTGGAAGTATTTCAAGGAGGAATGAAATGCCACTAACAGCCATCTTAGAAGTAGAGGTTTTTGATTGTTGGGGCATAGATTTTGTTGGACCATTACCATCCTCACTTTCCAATGAATACATCCTGGTAGCTGTTGATTATGTTTCGAAATGGGTCGAAGCAATGGCTTGTGCAAAGGCAGATGCCAAAACTGTAATCAAATTTTTGAAGAAAAATATTTTCAGCAGATTTGGTACTCCCCGAGTTCTGATAAGTGATGGAGGATCTCACTTTTGCAACACACAACTTCAAAAGTGTTTAGAACATTATGGTGTCAAGCATAAGGTGACTTCTCCTTACCATCCACAAGCCAATGGCCAAGTGGAAGTGTCTAACAGGGAAATCAAAAGAATTCTGGAAAAGACAGTTTCCCAAAGCAAAAAAGATTAGTCTTTAAAGTTGAATGACGCTTTGTGGGGATACAGAACAGCTTTTAAAGCTCCAACAGGGTTCTCACCCTACCAATTAGTCTACGGAAAGAGCTGTCATTTACCTGTGGAACTAGAACATAAGGCCTATTGGGCAATGAAGTTGCTCAATTTTGATCCTAAAGCATCAACAAAGGAAAGAAAGATTCAGTTGGAAAAACTGGGAGAATGGAGGCGAGAGGCTTATGAATCATCAAGAATTTATAAAGACAGAATGAAAGCCTACCATGATAAAAAGATTTTAGCAAAAAGCTTCTACCCAGGACAATCAGTTCTTTTATTCAATTCAAAGCTCAAACTTTTTCCAGGAAAGTTGAAATCAAAATGGTCTAGACCTTTCCTTGTTAAAGAAGTCAAATCATATGGTACTGTTGAGTTGCAAGATCCTAATTCTGACAGAACCTGGACAGTTAATGGACAAAGACTCAAACCATATATGGGTGGCGGAGTGGAAAAGCTAGATATGCTGATCCACTTTATTGAAGAATGAAAATCAATCAGGCGTCGAGCTAACGACGTTAAACAAGCGCTACCTGGGAGGCAACACAGTGTGTTTAATTTGTTGTTGTTTTGTTTTGTATGACTAGTAGTTGTGCAATTGTGTGAATGCTTTTTGTATGATATGCTTTATAAGTGAGTGAAAAGACTAAAAGGAACCAAAGGATCGAATGATGAGATAAGTTTTTGAAGAAAATACAAGTGGAGGATATAAACTTTCAAGTCTGAGGATATTCGCTCAAGCGCACACCATTCCGCTTAAGCGAATAAGCCAAATACCTACATTCGCTCAAAGTCGCTTAAACGAAAAACTTATATTTTGATACTGGACAGAATTTGTAACATCCCCATTTTAATAATAAGCAATTGGATAAAATAAAAAGTCAACAAATTAACACTTCCCTTAACTTAATTAACTAGAAGGAATAGGGTGATTAACGTTGGAAAGTGCCAGAGGAGACAAGGTGGCATGGGTAGGACTATCCCTTCACATTTCCCCACCCCACCATTCTGTTCTCCGTGCGAGCATTTATACGGGTGATGGCCATGCTCTTCACGCTTGAGAGCCCCTGCGAACTCCCTTCTTTGTTCCTCTTTTCTCTTGCTCTCTCCCCTTCTCTGCCCTCCAGTCCATTTCCTGCTCTGAGAGCCAAGCTGACGGTGCTGCAGTGAAGTGGAACTTCCCCACACGGGAAGGGACGATCGCCAAAGCAGAAGCAAAAATACCCCTAAACCACTCGCAGGAGACTGTAGCACTCCAGAGAAGGTGCCAAGTGAAGCAGCAAGGAGGAGAACCACCATTTAAGCAGAAAAATCCCTCGGAGTTTCGTAATTGGTAGGGGGAGTATCTTACATGTTAAATGTATGGGTTACGAACGGGTTGGAGACCCTGATAGTTGTAGTATTGTATTCTGCTGTGTGGCGTGTTTGCATGTAGAATCTCCGAATGCAGGTTAAGTGAGGATGAATGACTGCATGTTAGCATCTTTCTTAAAAATGCATGTGTTGCGGAATCTTGATTGCATGTTGAGTTGTGTTGATATGAATGTTTGATTGAAGCTATCCATGTCATAAACATGCATGTGTTGATATGAATGCTTTAGTGAACCTGTTTACGTACAGGGAATGCATGCTTTAACTGGGTTCTGACACTGTCCTACACCGATTGCATGTTATGTGTGATAACTTGAAATGCTTGTGTGAACTTGTGATCTTCATAATGATGCATGCGTTGTTTAAGGTTAAATGGTGCTATAAACAGATTGCATGTCACACTTGAATGAACGAAAATGTTTATGGATGCTTGATATGGACTGATACCGATTGCATGGGACTCATACGTTGTAATGGAATGATAATGAATTGCATGAAAGCTATATGTGTTAAACTGACATGCTGAATCCTGATAATGTGTATTACCGATTGCATGATATGTGTGCTTGAATAAGAGAATGCATGCGTGAAACGAATGTTGTGTGTTGAATCCGCGCGTGGCGTATAAGATGCGTTGTGCTTAGAGCACGTAGTGTGGGACGCTACCTTCGGTTATCCAGCGTGGGACGCTGCAAAATCCTTGAGTGGGACTCAGGGTAGCCCTGAGTGGGACTCGGGCTGCCTGTGAACACCCCCGTTGGCGCTGAGAGCGTTGGTGTCACCTGTGGGCAAACGGTTGGGTACCCGTAAAACGGCCAAGCAGCTGGGAGCTGATTTGATAGCTGAGGGCTATGTATAAAAAGGCTGAGAGCCTACGTTGCAACGTCTAACCGATACACACGATACGGAACCGAGTGAAATCTTATGTGCTTATTACTGTCAATATTGTTTGGAATCTACTAGGCGTGCAGAGTTGTAAGTGAATGGATGAATGCGTAGGACTGAGTGAATGCTTTGTGTATGTGTTATTGACTGAAATTTGATCATGCATTTGATATTGTGTATGAGGATAATGAATGTGTATGCCGAGTGATCCATTCCGTGTGTATGTGCCTTGGATGCTAAATGAAATCTGTTTCATGAATATATATATATATGTATGCAAGCGTATCAGTGTCATTGAAAATGTCATGAGTACAGCCGAGTGATGATTGGTGAATATCGAACGGTAAGAGTTATGTATATATACCTTGGCTAATGGATGTTGCTCTGTCTATAATCGTACCTGTACGTATATGTATTGTTGTATAATTGGGAGATAACCTGAGTCGGTATCTATCATTTAAAATCTAAGATGCTCACCCCTGCAGTGGCCATTTTTCAATGAATGTCTCTCGGGATGAGGATCAGAAGCAGAGCTGGAACGCTGAGCGAAGTGCTGATGCATTAGGAAGGTTTAATTAATGCGATGTTAGATTAAGCTCTGATCGGTTCATGCCAGATGTTAGCATTTTGGACAAATAGAACCTTATGGACTAAAAGGAATCTGATAATGTGTTTGTAAATGTTAACATACACTCTTATATATATATGTATGGCTACGTGTGTGACATGCTATGTGTTACCTTATTCCATACTTGTGCTCTATTGGATGCGCAGGGACAGCATGATTTAGCATGCAAAAACCAAGATAGAGTGGATTATAAAGCGTCTCTAGGAAGAGAGTCTTAAACGATCTGAGTGAATGGGAGTATGCAACCCTAAGTGGGGATCGACGTGGGAGATCTTCCCAAGTAATAAGCTATTGGTACTCCGAATAGGTCCTAAACGTACCTCAAGTAAGAAACGAGTGAAATCCCTGAGTGATTATGAGAGAGATCACCACCGAGTGAGAAATATAAGTAAAACCCGAGTGGGGGAGAGCCTGTATTCCCGAGTGAAGTTCCTCGCTTCAGCGAGCAATATACTCGCTCCAGCGAGTGCGGACTAGGAAGACTTATGTCGAATTCGCTTGAGCGGAGTCATACCTCGCCCGAGCTACTAGAGCGGTTCGCCCAAGCGTGAGGACTCGCGCTGAAGCGAGTAGGTGTCAGAATGGAACACCGCCCAATTACCCTTCCTCTCCGTTGTGACGCTAATGCGTCCCAGACAACGGGGTTGACCCCTACTTGGGCGTTGTGGTTGAGTCCGCCCAAGCGTTGTCATACCTAGTTGGGCGGAATAAGTTCAGGCCCCTCTTTCCTCCACAAACTACTACTGCACATGTACATCTCCCTTCTCCTTCCCTTACCTATTTTCTTCTACTGATTGACTAGTGTTACTTGTGGAAAAGCTCTCTCTGTGGATCCTCTTCGAGAAAACGAGTGAGGACCGATATGGGGTTTTCCTTGTGAATCCCCCCTCCATCCACTGTTACATTGCCATACCCCGCCTAGGCGGTATTAGACCTCGCCTGAGCAAGCCAACGATGTTGTGTAATCCGCCCAGGCGCTGGTGTGTTACATTAAACCAAATGAACCGGTTCCAGTCTTAGCTTTTCTGTTATTTGCCATATGCGTGTGAATACTCTCTATTTTCCCTTGCCTACCCCTTCCCTTCTATGTCGAATGAGTCGTGGCTGTTTTTGTGAAAAAATTCCCTCATTGTTTTGGAATTATTATTTGCAAAGATTAGGGTGTTGCATTTTGGTATCAGAGCGGACCGAAAGGTCCAAGGCCAAGGTAAGCCTACCGAGTGTAAGTGGTTGTGTGAATGGTCATGATTGTTGTGGTGTGAATTCAACTTGATTGATACTCTGTCATTGAATCATGGGTAGGAGGTTGTTCCTCCTGACCCGACTAATTATGTGACATACGAGAACACATAATGTACTAAGCTACTAAATATTGGACTAAAATCCAATCGGAATTAAGTGACTAGGAATACTTATCCTTGAATGTTGATTTCAGGATAAGGGATGGCACATCGCCAAAGCATGGAGGCTATAGCCACGACATTCCAATGCTTTGCAGACGTGTTTGAAAGGCAGGGCCAGCCTCGAGCTGAGGAGGGCCAAGTACTGGACCGCTTCTTGAAGAGGAAGCCGATTGAATTCCTAGGAGGACGGAACCCTGAGGTGGCGTTTAAGTGGACTCAGGAATTAGAGAGGATTTTTGGGGGTCTTCGCTGTACCGAGGCCCAGAAGGTAGAGTGTGCAGTGTATATGCTGCGGGACGAGGCGGAGAACTGGTGGAAGATAGCCAGAAGCCGATTCCCTGAAGATGACAATCAGCTGACATGGAATGATTTCAAGACATGCTTCTTAGAGAAGTACTTCCCCGACACAGTGAGGAGTCGGAAGGAACTGGAGTTTATGGAGTTAAAACAGGGCTCCATGACTGTGGAAGAATACGCGACAAGATTTGAGGAATTGTGCCTATTCTATCCACCCTTCCAGCAACCTAGGACGGAGAGCTCCAAGTGCCTTAAGTTTGAGAACGGATTGAGATCGGACATTAAGAAAGCCTGCAGATACCAAGAGATACGGAGTTTCCCTGTATTAGTGAACAAATGCAGAATATTTGAAGAGGATGACAGGGCCCATTCGGATCAGAGCAGCAGAAACCACCATTCCCTGAGGCCCCAACGATCTCGTTTCAAAAAACCAAGCAACGTTGGCAGGAACAAGCCTTTTTCCAGATTTGGGGGTCGGAATCAACCTGAAAGACGACCAGTGGTAGGAGACGGAAGGTGTTTCAAGTGTGGAGGAAATCATTTTGCCAGAGACTACAAGGATGATGGTGAGGTAGTGTGCTTTCACTGCAACAAGAGAGGACACATTCGCCCCGACTGCCCCCAACTCCACCAAGCAAGCGTTAATGTGCGTCAAGGGGGATTTCAAGAAAGGAACCGAGTGAATGATAACCAACGCCCTGGTGGCAGAGGCAACGGAGCCAGAGGAAACGGGATGCGTACTCCAAATAACCGAGAGAGGAATACCGACCAAGCAGCGGCAGGAAGAATCTACACCATCAACGCAGAGGATGTTGCACCAGCAAACGACCTAGTACAATGTAAGTGCCCACTCGGTATGAATACGCTTAATGTTGTTTTCGATTCGGGAGCCACCCATTCTTTTATAGCTGATGAGTGTGTGAAGCGTTTGAAGTTACCGACTGTGTCTATGAATCAGACTTTAGAAGTGGCCAGCCCGACTGGCACTAACGTGTTCACATCATCAATGTGCAAAGACGTAACGTTTGCATTGTATGATCGGAGTTTCACCTTCGATCTGGTTTGCATGCCCCTAAAGGTTCTTGACATCGTGCTCGGAATAGATTGGCTTTCAGCCAATAAAGTGTTAGTAGATTACAGAAACCGAGGGATAGTTTTTCCGAGACAGCACACTGAGAATGACACGGCACCAGGTATAACTGTTCATGATGCTTTGTCTAACCGAGGGCGAGAGTAAAATCCGAGTGAACGAAATTCCGATTGTCTGTGAATTCCCAGAGGTGTTCCCTGAGGACGTACCGAGTGTCCCTCCCAATAGAGAAGTCGAATTCTCTATAGACTTGATCCCTGGAGCCGAGCCGGTCTCCAGTGCACCCTATAGAATGTCCTCAACTGAATTAGCCGAGTTGAAGAAACAAGTGGATGAGTTACTCAGAAAACAGTTCATTAGACCGAGCGTATCACCATGGGGCGCACCTGTACTGCTTGTTAAGAAAAAGGACGGCAGCATGAGACTTTGCATAGATTACCGACAGCTAAACAAACTCACAATCAAGAATCGGTATCCACTACCCAGAATTGATGATTTGATTGATCAACTGCATGGAGCCTCAGTCTTCTCAAAAATTGACCTACGATCGGGATATCATCAAATCCGAGTGAAGGACTCGGAAATTCCTAAAACTGCCTTTAGGACTCGGTATGGTCACTACGAGTATGTAGTGATGTCGTTCGATGTGACAAACGCCCCTGCTGTTTTCATGAATTACATGAACAGCATATTCCACTCCTATTTAGACCGGTTCGTAGTGGTTTTCATCGATGACATCCTAGTCTATTCTAAGACTTCCGAGGAGCATGAAAGGCATCTCCGAGCGGTACTTCAAGTATTGAAGGAGAAACAATTGTTTGTGAAGCTTTCAAAGTGCGAATTCTGGATGGATGAGATCCATTTCCTCGGACATGTGATTTCTGAGCGAGGTGTCTCGGTGGACCCTTCAAAGGTCACAGCTGTAATGGCATGGGAGAAGCCCAGGTCGGTCTCAGAGATAAGAAGTTTTATGGGCTTGGCAGGTTATTATAGAAGGTTCATCCAAGGTTTTTCTAAACTCGCGTTGCCACTAACTAAATTGACTCGGAAAAACGTCCCCTTCGTGTGGAGTCCCGAGTGCGAGAGCAGCTTCCGAGAGCTGAAGGACGAGTTGACGACCGCACCAGTGCTGGCATTACCCAATTTACAAGAAAGCTTCGTGGTCTACTGTGACGCGTCAGGACTCGGATTAGGATGTGTACAAATGCAGAGAGACCGAGTAATAGCATATGCCTCTCGGCAATTGAGGCCTCACGAGCAGCATTACCCGACCCATGACTTGGAGCTGGCAGCAGTGGTTTTTGCATTGAAAATATGGAGGCACTACTTGTACGGGTCCCAGTTTGAAGTATACAGTGACCACAAGAGCCTCAAATACCTATTCGACCAAAAGGAGTTGAACATGAGGCAGAGAAGATGGATTGAGTTTTTAAAGGATTACGATTTTGAGCTAAAATACCATCCGGGAAAGGCAAATGTCGTGGCCGACGCATTGAGTCGGAAATCCCTCCACATGGCAGCAATGATGGCAAAAGAAGTAGAGTTGTTGGAACGGTTCCGAAACATTAACTTGTATGTTGACACCCCCTCCTCTCGGAAAATGACAATCGGTACATTGAGGATCGCCAATGAGTTCTTGAAGTCCGTGTACGAGCAGCAACAGTTAGACTCCTACTTAACTGAAATGAAGGAAACTCAGGCCAAAGGAAAGGATTTATCCTTGACCGTGGGGTCAGATGGGATCTTCCGGGTGAGAGACAGAATATACATACCGAGCGGAGGAGAACTAAGGAGAGTGGTGCTTGATGAAGCCCACAAAAGCCTATTCGGTATTCACCCGGGAACCACGAAAATGTACCATGACCTGAAGAAACAGTTCTGGTGGCCCGGACTAAAGAGGGATATGGCAGAATACGTAGCTCGGTGTATTACGTGCCAAAAATCAAAAGTGGAGCACCAGAAACCGTACGGTGCAATGCAGCCCCTAGAGATCCCCGTGTGGAAATGGGACTCATTTGCCATGGATTTTATCGTAGGATTAACCAAAAACCGAGCGGGCCATGATGCAATTTGGGTCATTGTTGACCGACTGACGAAGAGTGCACACTTCCTACCTGTAAATATGAAGTACCCGTTGCATAAGTTGGCTCGGATTTACATTCATGAGATTATCCGACTGCATGGCATACCTACTTCTATCGTATCAGATAGGGACCCTAGGTTCATGTCCCGGTTTTGGACCAGCATGCATTAGGAATTGGGGACGAAGCTTTGGCTTAGTTCTGCCTACCACCCCCAATCGGATGGACAATCCGAGCGGATGATTCAAAGTTTAGAAGACTTATTAAGAGTGTGTGTGTTAGAGCACGGTGGGGACTGGGAGCAGTACCTTCCCTTGATCGAGTTTACGTACAACAACAGCCATCATCACAGCATTGGCATGGCACCCTACGAGGCACTATATGGACACAGATGCCGAACCCCACTCTGCTGGTCGGAAACGGGTGAAAGTCTACTATTGGGACCAGACATCGTGAAACAAACCACAGAGCAGATCCGAGTGATACAGGGGAGGATGAAAGCGTCTCAAGACAGACAAAAGAGTTACCATGACAAACGCACTAAACCATTGGAATTTTCAGTTGGAGACAGAGTGTTTTTGAGAATTTCTCCGAGTAAAGGAGTCGGACGAGCCTTAAAAGGTGGAAAGTTAAGCCCTCGATACATTGGGCCTTATGAGGTGTTAGAACGAGTCAGCCCCGTGGCATACCGAATAGCATTACCGACCCACCTGTCCCGATTACACAACGTGTTTCACGTGTCTCAACTAAGGAAGTATTTACATGACCCCAGCTGCACAATGCCCGATGATAAAGTAGAGATCAAAGAAGACCTGACCACTGTGACTACACCGATTGGAATTGTGGACCGATCGGTAAAGCACTTGAGGAACAAAAATGTAGGGATGGTTAAGGTAGAATGGCAGCAAGGCAAGACTACCTCCTGCACATGGGAACGCGAAGATGCCATAAGACAGCAGTACCCCGAGTTGTTCACTTAGGTGAGTTACCGACTGAAATTTCGCATGAATTACCGACTGAATTTCGGGGGCGAAATTCTTTTGAGTGGGGGAGAACTGTAACATCCCCATTTTAATAATAAGCAACTGGATAAAATAAAAAGTCAACAAATTAACACTTCCCTTAACTTAATTAACTAGAAGGAATAGGGTGATTAACGTTGGAAAGTGCCGGAGGAGACAAGGTGGCATGGGCAGGACTATCCCTTCACATTTCCCTACCCCACCATTCTGTTCTCTGTGCGAGCATTTATATGGGTGATGGCCATGCTCTTCATGCTTGAGAGCCCCTGCGAACTCCCTTCTTCGTTCCTCTTTTCTCTTGCTCTCTCCCCTTCTCTGCCCTCCAGTCTATTTCCTGCTCCGAGAGCCAAGGTGACGGTGCTGCAGTGAAGTGGAACTTCCCCACACGGGAAGGGACGATCGCCAAAGCAGAAGCAGAAATACCCCTACACTACTCGCAGGAGACTGTAGCACTCCAGAGAAGGTGCCAAGTGAAGCAGCAAGGAGGAGAACCACCATTCAAGCAGAAAAATCCCTCGGAGTTTCGTAATTGGTAAGGGGAGTATCTTACATGTTAAATGTATGGGTTACGAACGGGTTGGAGACCCTGATAGTTGTAGTATTGTATTCTGCTGTGTGGCGTGTTTGCATGTAGAATCTCCGAATGCAGGTTAAGTGAGGATGAATGACTGCATGTTAGCATCTTTCTTAAAAATGCATGTGTTGCGGAATCTTGATTGCATGTTGAGTTGTGTTGATATGAATGTTTGATTGAAGCTATCCATGTCATAAAAATGCATGTGTTGATATGAATGCTTTAGTGAACCTGTTTACGTACAGGGAATGCATGCTTTAACCAGGTTCTGATACTGTCCTACACCGATTGCATGTTATGTGTGATAACTTGAAATGCTTGTGTGAACTTGTGATCTTCATAATGATGCATGCGTTGTTTAAGGTTAAATGGTGCTGTAAACCGATTGCATGTCACACTTGAATGAACGAAAATGTTTATGGATGCTTGATATGGACTGATACCGATTGCATGGGATTCATACGTTGCAATGGAATGATAATGAATTGCATGAAAGCTATATGTGTTAAACTGACATGCTGAATCCTGATAATGTGTATTACCGATTGCATGATATGTGTGCTTGAATAAGAGAATGCATGCGTGAAACGAATGTTGTGTGTTGAATCCCCGCGTGGCGCATGAGATGCGTTGTGCTGAGAACACATAGTGTGGGACGCTACCTTCGGTTATCCAGCGTGGGACGTTGCAAAATCCTTGAGTGGGACTCAGGGTAGCCCTGAGTGGGACTCGGGCTGCCTGTGAACACCCCCGTTGGCGCTGAGAGCGTTGGTGTCACCTGTGGGCAAACGGTTGGGTACCCGTAAAACGGCCAAGTAGCTGGGAGCTGATTTGATAGCTGAGGGCTATGTATAAAAAGGCTGAGAGCCTACGTTGCAACGTCTAACTGATACACACGATGCGGAACCGAGTGAAATCTTATGTGCTTATTACTGTCAATATTGTTTGGAATTGGCTAGGCGTGCAGAGTTGTAAGTGAATGGATGAATGCGTAGGACTGAGTGAATGCTCCGTGTATGTGTTATTGACTGAAATTTGATCATGCATTTGATATTGTGTATGAGGATAATGAATGTGTATGCCGAGTGATCCATTCCGTGTGTATGTACCTTGGATGCTAAATGAAATCTGTTTCATGAATATATGTATATATGTATGCAAGCGTATCAGTGTCATTGAAAATGTCATGAGTACAGCCGAGTGATGATTGGTGAATATCGAACGGTAAGAGTTATGTATATATGCCTTGGCTAATGGATGTTGCTCTGTCTATAATCGTGCCTGTACGTATATGTATTGTTGTATAATTGGGAGATAACCTGAGTCAGTATCTATCATTTAAAATCTAAGATGCTCACCCCTGCAGTGGCCATTTTTCAGTGAATATCTCTCGGGATGAGGATCAGAAGCAGAGCTGGAACGCTGAGCGAAGTGCTGATGCATTAGGAAGGTTTAATTAATGCGATGTTAGATTAAGCTCTGATCGGTTCATGCCAGATGTTAGCATTTTGGACAAATAGAACCTTATGGACTAAAAGGAATCTGATAATGTGTTTGTAAATGTTAACATACACTCTTATATATATATGTATGGCTACGTGTGTGACATGCTATGTGTTACCTTATTCCATACTTGTGCTCTATTGGATGCGCAGGGACAGCATGATTTAGCATGCAAAAACCAAGATAGAGTGGATTATAAAGCGTCTCTAGGAAGAGAGTCTTAAACGATCTGAGTGAATGGGAGTATGCAACCCTGAGTGGGGATCGACGTGGGAGATCTTCCCAAGTAATAAGCTATTGGTACTCCGAATAGGTCCTAAACGTACCTCAAGTAAGAAACGAGTGAAATCCCTGAGTGATTGTGAGAGAGATCACCACCGAGTGAGAAATATAAGTAAAACCCGAGTGGGGGAGAGCCTGTATTCCCGAGTGAAGTTCCTCGCTTCAGCGAGCAATATACTCGCTCCAGCGAGTGCGGACTAGGAAGACTTATGTCGGATTCGCTTGAGCGGAGTCATACCTCGCCCGAGCTACTAGAGCGGTTCACCCAAGCGTGAGGACTCGCGCTGAAGCGAGTAGGTGTCAGAATGGAACACCGCCCAATTACCCTTCCTCTCCGTTGTGACGCTAATGCGTCCCAGACAACGGGGTTGACCCCTACTTGGGCGTTGTGGTTGAGTCCGCCCAGGCGTTGTCATACCTAGTTGAGTTGGGCGGAATAAGTTCAGGCCCCTCTTTCCTCCACAAACTACTACTGCATATGTACATCTCCCTTCTCCTTCCCTTACCTATTTTCTTCTACTGATTGACTAGTGTTACTTATGGAAAAGCTCTCTCTGTGGATCCTCTTCGAGAAAACGAGTGAGGACCGATATGGGGTTTTCCTTGTGAATCCCCCCTCCATCCGCTGTTGCATTGCCATACCCCGCCTAGGCGGTATCAGACCTCGCCTGAGTGAGCCAACGATGTTGTGTAATCCGCCCAGGCGCTGGTGTGTTACATTAAACCAAATGAACCGGTTCCAGTCTTAGCTTTTCTGTTATTTACCATATGCATGTGAATGCTCTCTATTTTCCCTTGCCTACCCCTTCCCTTCTATGTCGAATGAGTCGTGGCTGTTTTTGTGAAAAAATTCTCTCATTGTTTTGGAATTATTATTTGCAAAGATTAGGGTGTTGCAGAATTCGCTTAAGCGACCCACTTTTAGCTTATACGAATGTCTTCTTCGCTTGAAAAATATTACCTTTCGCTCAGGCCAAGACAAAGGAATAGCCACTGGACAAACTTCGCTTAAGCGAATTAAAAACCGCTCAAGCGAATTTTGCAGAACATTCATTAATTTGAAAAAATTCCCATTTTTTGCAATTCTCACTCAGGCGCATTAAGTCACGCTCAAGCGAGTTATCTTTTATTAAACACTGGAACAAAATCGCCCAAGCGAATCCCTATCGCTGAAGCGAATTTTGTCCAGAAAGAAAACATTGCACACTCGCTTAAGCGCTATTCATTTCGCCCTAGCGAATTTTACCCAGTGTCTTAAACATAGTGATTCGCCTAAGCGAAAGTTATTTAAGTCAAGCGAGGGGATTTTTGGGAGCATCAGGTACCTTTTAACTCAGATTTCACTACAGCGAACCAGAATCGCTTGAGCGAAATTAGAGAGTGGAACTTAATATTCGCTGTAGCTGTTTAATCTCACGTGAGCGAATTTAAGCGATTATGGTTTCTTTTTAAAAGGGCACGATTGGTTACAATCTGTTCACTTCTTCAGTTACACTCTTTAAAAAAAAAACCTCTCAACTTCCGAACCCCTCTCACTTCCATCTTTGATTCCGAAAGGTTTCTTGAGGTTTCTTCCTCCTTGTTCTCATCAAGTTCTCATCTTTCTCTTCTCTCCCATATTCCTCAAGTAAGTTTTCTCACTTCTCATGCACCTGTTCATCTTTCTCTTCTTTACGTTTTTCTTTCTTTGTTTAAAGCTTCAATGTGGGTTATGATTTCAGTTTTATGTTAGTTAGGGTTTGATTTTCACCTCTGCAATGTTGTTTTGCATAATGGAATTCAAATGTAAATCATGCCCTAGAATAAAGTAGTGAGACCATTTTCCTTAAGCATGCTCTGTTTTTCTTATTTTTGGTGTGGCTGCTGAAATACAATGCATGCAATTATATAATATTCCTGATTAGGTTCTGTGTTGGCAGGAACAAATAACCATGTTCCGTTTTTGATTAATGACATCAATAGAACAGCGTTTTTTGTAATTGTCGAAACCTTCCATCATGCTCTGTTTTTCAGTGAAAACATTGTGAACTAGATTGTGACTAGATGGTGTGAGCAATTGGTTCCTGCCTTATGAACTCTATTGGCACTTTCTGTTTTTCAGGATGGCTAGAACTAAAGTAACGAGTGCTGATGCCCTAAGGCAGAGTGAAAGAGAAAAAGGAAAAAGGAAGAGAGGTGAAGGAAACTCTTCACAACAACAACCAAAATTCAGGAGTAGAGAACATAAGCAACGCCTTGAAAACATTGACCATTGGACTTTTATTCCTGAAAGGAAGGTTGATTTACGAGAAGGAGAGTGTGATGAGTTCTTGGAATTACTGAGAAGAAGGAAATGGTTAAGAGTTGCAAACCCAAGACACAAGTTCGACCCTGAGGTTGTTAAAGAATTCTATGCTAATGCATGGAATAAAGAAGGCACTCTAGAAAGGAGGACTTGGGTTCGAGGCACCTGGATTTCGTATGATAGAGACACTATCAACGAACATTTAGGTGATATGCTTCGGTTACTTGACGGAGATTTGTGCACCTATGGCACCTTGAAGAAAAAACGACATATCTACCCCACACAGGAGCTTGAAGATAAACTCTGTTTACCAGGACATCATATGTACAGAGGAGCTAGCCAGCATCCTTCCAGACTTTTGAGGAAGGATATGACAATGCTGACCAGGGTGTGGACAGCATTTCTCTTGGTAAATGTTATCCCAAATGCCCATGTATCTGATTTGCCCCTTCCAAAATGTGAGCTTCTCTTCTGCATCCTCTCCCGAAATATGTCTGTCGACCTTGCTCAGATAATTTCAGATTAAATCTTTAGGTTTGCACAGCAAAATCCGAAGACAACATTAGCTGATACAAAACCTAAAGGCAGCCTTGGTTTCCCTGCATTCATCACCGGACTTTGTGCAGTCCATGGGATCGATGTTAACCCCATCATGCCGATTAGACCATCCATTGATCGAAAATTCATAGATTTGAATTGCAGGATACCTACACCCGCACCACAAGTACAGACGTCTCCCCCACCACCACCACCACCTGTGGTATCATCACCTCTAGTTCAGCCACCTCTCCAACCACCGCCACCACCTACTTGTGATCCTACCCTCCTTGCTCATCTTCTTCACATTGAGCGACAGCAGGCCGCTATTCACAGAGGCATGCTATACCACTACCGAGCCAGCTATTAGAGCCATCCTTCAGGCCCTTTCATGCACCCCGACCAGTTCGTGGAGCGTGTCGCTTGGCCTGAGGATAGTCCCATTCTACCGGAGGAGGAGAGGCCAGCAGCTGATGCTGCTGAGCCAGAGACACCACCACCACCACCAGCCACATCAGCAGGACCAGCAGTTGTACCTGTCACAGCACCAACTGATACACAGACTCAGCAGCAGCAGGAGGCTGAGGACAGGGAGTTTGAAGAGCAACTGGATCGAGTGGTCACTGATATTGTGATGTCGTATGGCTGAGCATGCTACTGTGGTTCCTTTTTATTTTGTCAAGTTTATTTAAGCTTATGTTACTTTAAATTACATTCCTTTTATTATGTTACTTTAAATTCAGTACTTATTGTTCAGTACTTTCCTTTTATGTCAATTTCACATGATTTACAGTTAGATTTTCCTGTTACGCCTAAATGAATTTTGTTGCATACGTTAGTTATAATGTTTAGGCACGGAAATTTTGTTTAAATGATATGGAAAAGTGAAGAAAGATGTGAATTAATCTTAGGCTTGCATAAAAGGAAGGATGACTAGTTTTGGAAACTCTGATAATTCTTATGAATGTTGAATGAATCTTTCTAATTTTTGAGTGAGGAATTAGTTCACAATGCTTGAACCCTTTTCTGTGAGAATAAAGAAATCAAGACAATTAACCCAGTGAGATAGTGCAACCTTAAACACAGAAGAGTTCATTGATCTTTGTGTAATCTTTCATTGCATGAATTTCTAGCGAGGATTATTGCTTAGTCAAGCATGGATAGGATAGAGGCAAACTTTGTGTAGAATAGGTTTAAACAAGAGCCAAAAAGCCAACCTTCAGGTAATCAATCCAAATTTTGTGTTTAACCCCAACTGAGCCAAGAAAGTTTCTTTTCTTAACCTTAGATCATGCTTGTATAAGAAAATAATCCAACATTAATGCATGCTAAGGACAAGAACAATCTTTCAAGAAGGGTATGTGGACAAGAAATTTTTTGGAAAATAACGTAAGATCCTCCTACCAATGTCAAAGAATAAACAAAATGAAGGAGGAATATAAAGAAAAAGTTGAATGGCTTAAATGAAGCAAAAATGACATAACAAAAAGCCAAGGCCAAGAAATCTAAGTGTCCTTAGTATGTCTTTGCATCCAAAGAAAAACCAATGAATTTCTTGTAAGCCTGGCCAAGTTACAACCTATTAAAGACCTCTTGATCCATGTTTGTTTGAGTGGTTATCTTATGCAGTGAAATGAAATGCAATGATTGAATAACACTTGACCAATGATAAAAAGAGCAAACACTCACCTGGAAGGTATAAACAGAGAGGATTTCTTGTTTTTACAGCAGAGTGGTTACTTGCAATTGTGTATTATAGTTTCAAACTTAGAATTTGGTTAGATAAAGTGAAGCATGATTGAGGATTTATCATTTGTGAATAGTGAAAAGTTGTCCTTCATTTTATTTGCAACTGTGATTAATTAAGATCTTTGTTTCACTTAAACTTTCTCTTGACCATTTGCTTGAGGACAAGCAAAGTTCTAGGTTGGGGAGAGTTGATAGATGTCCAATTTACCTATATTTTGCATGATTAATGAAGCATAAATTGGATATAATGTACAATGTTTGTCAATTTTGTAAGCTAAATAGAAAATAAATAGTGATATGAACATTGTACAGGTTGATTGGCTAATTTTGTTGCAATCTCAGGAAAATTCAAAGAAGAAAGAAGAAAAGAAAAGAAATGAAGAAAATCCACTAAGTGTTGAGCAAACAGAGTGATATTCGCTCAAGCGGAGGGTATATCGCTTGAGCGAATCATGGTCGCTGAGGAAAAATTGAAGAGCTCGCTTGGGCGAGCCATGAATTTAACAAATAACAGTATCAGGTCAAGACTCGCTTGAGCGAGGAGTGATGTGCCCAGGCAAAATCAAGCCAGTATTGAAAAATGAAGTATTCGCCCGAGCGAACACTGAGGCCGCTTGAGCGAGATTGGTACAGAATGGAATAGCAGTAGCCTCGCTCAAGCGTTTTGAATAGAAAAGCCAGCGAACTTCTTCCAGAATGCAGCAATGTAGAGGTCGCTTGAGCGACATTATTTCGCTCAAGCGAAATTTGTCCAGAACCAAATTTTAAAGGGCTCGCTGAAGTGGATGAAGAAACAGCTCAAGCGAAATGGAATGAAGTATCAGATATGAAGATTCGCTTAAGCGAATCTGAACCGCTTGAGCGAATCAAGCCCATAATGAAGCAGGACGTGGATTTCCTTCGTGCTGAAGAATGCTCCTCGCCTGAGCGAAATATAAACTCGCTTGAGCGAGTATTCTTTTATATAAGCTTACTGCATGGCGGCTGGGATGGCTAGGCTGGATAGTTAGAAATGTTACTCAAGTGGCCTCAATACTCAAGAGGGGAGGTGAATTGAGTTTTAAAACTTTTGATTGGAATACCTTTGAAATTAATTTCTATAACCAAGTTTATGAGAGTATGCAAGTAAAAGCAAGTTAAGGATAATATGCAATGCACTACAAAGGTAAATATTGCTGAGGCGATTTAGTAAACACTTGGTGTGCAGTATTTGAAGTATAACAAATTAAGCAAGTTCAAGTATGCTCTTCACACACAATCAACACCAATCAATTAATATGCAGTATATGAAAGTAAAAGAGTAAGGAAGAGAAGCTTGCAAACCGATATAACGAGTTCCACCAACACCTGTGTACGTCTCGCCTCTAAGCAACCCACTTAGAGGATTTCCACTATTGAAGTTTAGAGATACAAGCTATGAGCAATTGCAGCTTCCTAGTGTCCCACACTCAAGAACTCAATCCTCACTAGCACTAGGGCAACCCACCCAATCTCTTAAACTCTCAATACCCAAAGGTTGAACCCCAACCTTTGTGACCACTCAACCTAGAGTGAAAATCTCTTGTGTTTTTGAAGTGTTTACAAGTGAATGACTCTCTTAATAGAGTGAATAGACAATGATAGCTCACACACTTTCTAATCTCTCAAGATGAGAGGATAAACAAATAAAATTCAAGATACAAGAAATAGAGCTTACAAAGCACAAAATAGAGCAAAGGATTTGTGGCTTTTTGGTGTGTCTTTGTGCTTGTGTTCCTCTTCATTTTATAGAGCCAATTGAAGTGTTGAGGTGTGCCCTTCTTCTTCCTAGCCGTTGCACTTAGTGGGATTTTGAAGAATGGTGGAGACATGAGCTGGTTTCCCACTTAAATGTGTTTTTCCACTAGTGTAATCGATTACACCCTCGCTTTGTAATCGATTAGCTTCAAGTCAGAGGGTCCATAATCGATTATTTTATTTCCTGTAATCGATTAGAATCTGTACCTAATGCATTTAATCTTGATTTCGCAGCTTCCTAATCGATTAGCATGTCTTGTAATCGATTACCTTAATTCCAGTAGCCTCCTAATCGATTGTGCAACTTCCCTTAATCGATTAGAAAATATATCTGATGCATTTAATCTTATTTTTGACAGTTGTAATCGATTACACCAAGTATGTAGTCGATTAGATTAAATCCAGTAGCTTCGTAATCGATTATCTTCATTTCCATAATCGATTATTTCATTGCCTGAATCAAATTCTTCCAAAACAGAATGCTCCTAATCGATTAGCATAAGTGACCTAATCGATTAGCTTCGCTGTTACTCAGCACCTGATTCCATATCTTTGTTTTTGCACAGATTTCTTCAAGAGTGCTTGTCATTATCAAAATCTTTGATCATCCTTGAACCTGTATGCATATTCAAACACATTCTCCCCCTTTTTGATGATGACAACTATGTTCATCTCTTGAGGGTTGTTAGTTAAGCAATTAAACTTATCTCTAATTTTATCTCTTTGCAAAGACATCTCTGTTGCATTATCTCTTTGTAATTAGTGTCAAATAGCAGATTATCTATTTACCAAGTTCAAAAATCAGAATCATTATCTCTTAACTAAATCATTATCACATTCAGCAGCAAATAATTTCTTATCTCTTATTGCTTATCTCTTAATAAATCTCCCCCTATCAAAAGGAATTTATTAAACCTATGTTTTTTTTCAGATTTTAAACAAGATATGAACAATTATTCTTCTCCCCCTTTGGAATCATCAAAAATAATTCTTGCAATTAATGAGATATATGATGAACTGAAAATTTTATTGAATTTCAAAGCATAGTGGGGAATTACATGAAGCAAAACGTGCAGAATTGAAAAGGAACAAACATAAGCACCCTAAAACAGAAAACATAACAAAGGATCTAATTATCCGGATTAAAAAGGCAAATTTCAGCGATTTGGTAGGACAGCTCTTCATAGCGTTATTGTATCATCTTGAAGTGTTGCTGCTCGGTCATTGAAAACTCTTGAAGGGAGTTTTCAAGGCGATCGAAGCGGCAGTCAAGATGGGCGTAAAGAGATGCAAAGGGGTCAGCTTGGGGTGCAGATGAAGAGGCTTGGGGTGCAGCTTGTGGTTGAGGAGGAGGAGGAATGGGTTCTTCTTCAGCAGGAGCTTCGAAGGGAATGTTGGCATGAATGCCCTCCATTCGTGAGTACCATGCTCCATGTGTAAGAACAAGACCCATTTTGGTGAGGTGATGGGTGCCAATGCAAGCTCTAGGAGGCACTTTTTCTAATAATTCTCCAGCCAAGTCTACTCCACAATATTTGAAGATTTTAGTAAGGAGAATACCATAAGGGAGTTTTTGTTGGTCCTTGGCGTGGCGCATATAAAATTTGACCAACTGAACCCAGTTGATCTCCTTATGATTCAGCATTGCCCACATCAAGAGGACATCATCCTCTTCTACCAAAGCATAGTTCCCTCCACGAGGGACAATCATCTTGACCAAGAAAAAGTGAAGTAAACGGTTATTCATGGTCAAGTGGCCTACCAACTTGTGGTTGCTCCTGGGGCGGTCAGCTTTCCACAAGGATTGACGAGCAGTTAGAGCACTGAAGCCCCATTCGTCTTCCGGTTCTCCTCCATCAAAATCAGCATTGTTGAGAGGCAGTTGGAAGATCTCCGCAAATTGAGCATTGGAGAGTTTGATGGTTGCGTTCTTCACTTTGGATTCAACCATCCCATTGACAAGTCGGAGGTTGCAGTAGAATACCCTTATGAGTTCAGGGTAGTACTCTTCTTCCTTGAGGGAGAGGAAGGGAAAGAGGTTGTAGTGGTGAAGGCTTTGAGTGAAGGTTAGGCTGGGGTTATCGAAGGTGTCGGTAATGGTGTAGTGAGGGGTCATTATCTCCTTTTCAGAAAAAATTTTCATGAAATTTTAGAGGTCTCTTGGAGAAGCAAAGAACCTTGAAAAATCAAGGGGGTTATGGGCTTGAGCTGCGGAAGACCTTGCTCTCTTGACATTGCGAGATGAAGACATGGTAGAGAAGGCAAAGAAGAAGATGAAGAGAGAAGAGTGCTTGAGAGTTTTGGAGAGGTTTGAGAGGAAGGAGGTAGTGTGAGATGAGAAGGTGAAGAGAGGGGTATTTATAGGTTAGAATTAGGTTTAGGAAGGAGGAAAGTGGGTTTAGAAAGGAGTGAAGGGAGTTAAGAGAGGGAGTGGTTCGAGTATGCCTTGGAAATTGCAATATTGACTCTTCAGAACCGAGGCTAATCGATTACTAGATAGTGCGTAATCGATTAGCTCACTGTTTCTGGGGAATTCCAAACGTTTCGTGCAGAGCGTAATCAATTAGAGCCTTTGACTAATCGATTAGTTAAGAAACAGAACAGTCCTAATCGATTTGAGCAGGATGGTAATCGATTATGGAGAAGAGGAAACGTTTTGTACCTGACACAGAGGCTGTGTAATCGATTGTGGATGAAGGGCAATCGATTAGCTTAGAAGCAGAATCATTGTAATCGATTAGAGGCTTTGACTAATCGATTATAAAGGAAACAGAAGCATAGTAATCGATTGTTAGGATGCATGTAATCGATTATTGATTCAAAAACTTCAGGTTTTTCATACAGTAGAGTTCCAAACACGACATGTAATATTAATGAGTACTACCATTTTTCTGATCATGCCATACAACATATTTTTATCAAAATACTCCATCATTCAAACACAATTTGACATGTCAAGAATGCCTAATTCTCTTCTAATGTGAATGAATTGTTCTCTAGCCAAGGGTTTCGTGAAAATATCTGCTAGTTGCCTAGAAGTTTCAACATGCTCAAGTACACAATCCCCTTTTAACACATGGTCTCTAATAAAGTGATGCCTAATCTCAATGTGCTTGGTTCTAGAGTGCATTACAGGATTCTTTGAGATATTAATGGCACTAGTATTATCACATTTGATGGGTACTTTGTTCAAAATAATGCCAAAGTCAAGAAGTTGTTGTCTCATCCAAAGAATTTGAGCACAACAACTACCGGCGGCTACATATTCTGCCTCAGCCGTCGATAATGCAACACTTGCTTGCTTCTTGCTATGCCAAGAAATAAGGGAACTACCAAGTAAATGACATGTGCCACTAGTACTTTTTCTATCAAGTTTACAGCCCGTAAAGTCAGAGTCGGAATATCCTAAAAGATTACATTCAACGCCTTTGGGATACCACAAACCAACATTTTGAGTACCCACAAGATATTTCAAAATCCTTTTTACGGCAGTTAAGTGTGATTCTTTAGGACATGCTTGATATCTAGCACACATGCATACCGCAAACATAATATCGGGCCTACTAGCAGTTAAATACAGTAAAGATCCAATCATACCTCGATATTTGGTGATTTCAATGTCCTTACCCTTTTCATCTTTGTCTAAGTAGCAAGATGTGCTCATGGGTGTAGCTATTTCGTTTGCTTTGTCCATTTCAAACCTTTTGAGCAGTTCTTTACAATACTTGGTTTGACTAATGAACGTTCCATCATTTGCTTGTTTTATTTGTAATCCAAGGAAGAAGGTGAGTTCTCCCATCAAGGACATTTCAAACTCATTTTGCATAATCTTGGCAAACTCTTGACACAGATTTTCATTAGTAGCACCGAATATTATATCATCAACATAAATTTGTACCAAAAAAATGTCATTATTTTTGCGTTTTATAAACAGTGTAGTATCAACCTTTCCTCTTTCAAATTTGTGTTCTAAAAGGAATTTACTTAGTCTTTCATACCAAGCTCTTGGAGCTTGTTTCAAACCATATAAAGCTTTTCTCAATTTGAAGACATGGTTTGGAAATTTATGATTTTCAAAGCCGGGAGGTTGATCTACATAAACTTCTTCTTGAATGAAGCCGTTTAAAAATGCACTTTTGACATCCATTTGATAAAGTTTAAAATCCATACAGCATGCAAAAGCTAGCAATAGCCTAATGGCTTCTAACCTAGCTACAGGAGCATACGTTTCTTCATAATCTATTCCCTATTCTTGATTGTATCCCTTTGCAACTAGTCTAGCTTTGTTTCTTGTTATTATACCATTTTCATCTAACTTATTTCTAAAAACCCATTTAGTGCCTATTATTAGATGGTCATTGGGCCTTGGCACAAGTTCCCAAACTTCATTTCTTTCAAATTGGTTTAATTCTTCTTGCATAGCCAACATCCAATGTTCATCAATAATGGCTTCATCAATATTTTTGGGTTCAATTTGGGATACAAAAGCTAAATGATTACATGCATTTCTAATGGCATTTCGAGTACTTATCCTTTTGGTTATTTCTCCAATGATTTTGTCCAAGGGATGATCCTTTAAAGTTACCCAATCTTGTTGCTTATCAATTTGTGTTGCTCCTCCATCATTGTTGACTTCTTCTTTGTCTTCCAAGTTCATTTCTTGGAAGGTACCTACAAGATCATCAACATCTTCCTTTCTCGGAGGGTTATGGCTAATTTCATCAAATTTAACATGAATAGATTCCTCAATGGTATTTGTTTGTTTGTTGAAGATTCTATAAGATTTACTTGATTGAGAGTATCCTAGGAATATTGCCTCATCAGATTTTGCATCAAACTTTCCTAGATTATCCTTTCCATTGTTGAGCACAAAACATTTACATCCAAAAATATGAAAGTATGCAATGTTGGGTTTTCTACCCTTGTAAAGTTCATAGGGGGTTTTCTTTAAAATAGGCCTTATTAAACATCTATTCATAACATAACACGCTGTGTTTACCGCATCGGCCCAAAAATGTTTTGCAATATTGTTTTCATTTAGCATGGTTCTAGCAAGCTCCACTAAAGATCTATTTTTCCTTTCAACTACTCTATTTTGTTGTGGAGTTCTAGGAGCTGAGAAATTGTGATTAATACCATGTTTTTCGCAAAACTTTTCAAAAGATTGATTTTCAAATTCTCCCCCATGATCGGTTCTAATGGATGCAATTTTTGAGTTTCGCTCATTTTGGATAATCTTTGCAAGTTTCTTGAATGCATGATATGCCTCATTTTTATGAGCAAGAAACAATGTCCATGTATATCTTGAATAGTCATCTACTATAACTAGACCATAGTAATTACCTCCAAAGCTTTTGATTTTGGATGGTCCAAATAAGTCCATGTGCAAAAGTTGTAAAGGCCTTTGTGTGGAAACAATGTTTTTGGACTGAAAAGATGCCTTTACTTGTTTTCCCTTTTGACATGCATCACAAAATCTATTTTCAAACTTAAGCTTTGGTAAACCAATTACTAAATCTTTAGAAACAAGTTTGTTCAAGTGGTCTACATGTATGTGAGCTATTCTTCTATGCCATAGCCAAGTTTCATCCTCTTTAGAAATGAAGCATTGTTCATCATTTGTAGACAAACTATCCACATCAATCATGTAAATGTTATCAATTCTTTTTCCAACAAATTTAACCTCTTTATTTAGCTTATTCTCAATTATACAACAATTGGATTCAAATAAGACTCTATATCCTTTGTCACATAATTGACTTATGCTAAGTAGATTATGTTTGAGGCCTTCAACATACAATACGTCACTTATGGAGGTGGAAGAATTCTTACAAATATTTCCAATGCCTAGGATTCTTCCTTTAGTGTTGTCTCCGTAGGTGACACTTCCTTTTCTTTTGGGAGTGAATGATGTAAATTTGCTTATGTCTCCCGTCATATGCTTTGAACACCCACTATCCAAGTACCAATGGGTGTTGCTTGCCTTGAAGCATACCTACAAAACAAAATTAGTTTAGAGAACTAGGTACCCATTTTATGTTGGGTCCTTTTAGGTTAGCTTATGGGGATGTTCCTTTGGGAACCCACACCTTTCTTAAAACCTTTGGTCCTAGTTTTCTAACACTACATTTATAAGCACTATGTCCTTTGGAACCACAATGATTGTATTTTATAAAAGGTGAGAAAGATTTGCTTGGTGGTACAAAGAAATTTTTATAGTGTTTCTCCATTTTGTGATTACTATGTTCTTGGTCATATCCTAAACCGGTTTTACTAAACATGTATTTTTGTTGACCAAGTAGAATATTCAAATTATCTCTTCCATTAGTTAACTTTTCTAGTGTCCTATTTAGGTCTACAACCTTGGTTTCTAACACAATACATCTTTTTGCAAAATCACATGGTTTATTCTTAGAGCATGTTTGAACATTCTCTAGTTCTTCTTTTAAGCTCTCATTTTCTTTACATACTTCCATGAGATGCATTTCAAGGGTATCACTAGTTTTCCTAGATGATTTGAGTCTACTAGAGACTTTTATAAATTTATCATATAATTCCTCAAATGCATCTAGTAGTTCATTTTTGTCTAAGTCAAGAAGATTTACCTCATTATCTTCTTCTTGGTGATTTGCCATTAAGCAAAGATTTGCTTCCTCATTTTCCGAATCATCGGAGCTACTCACATCGTTCTCATCCCAAGGAATGTAGGCTCTTCTTCTTCTTTGTTTGTCCTTGCCCTTCTTTTTAAGGTTTGGACAATCGTCCTTGAAGTGCCCTTCCTTGCCACATTCGAAACAACTAGGTGAAGAAGAAATTTCATTTGAGGTAGGTTTCTTACCTTGGGGCTTGAAGTTCTTTTGGAACCTTTTGTTCTTCATGAATCTTCCAAATCTTTTTACGAACAGCCCAAATTCTTCTTCTTCATCTAAGTCACTGCATGATTCTTCCTCATGCATAGAGGTGGCTTTGAGGGCTAACCCTTTTTTCTTGGAAGATTTTTCCTCTTCCTCGGCTAGCTTCAATGCTTTAAGTTCTTGCTCTTGCTCTTGTAATTTTCTGAAGAGTGTTGCAAGAGACATCTCATTGATGCTAGGAGATTGTTTTATTGCTGTGACAAGTGGTTGCCATTCCCTACTAAGACTTTTTAATACTTTATGCACAAGTTCCTTGTTAGTGTACACTTTGCCAAGAGTAATAAGATGATTAATAATAAGTGTAAACCTTTTCTGCATGTCTACAATAGATTCTCCTGAATTTATCCTAAAGCTTTCATATTGACTAGTCAAGGTGCTAATTTTGGAGTCCTTTACATCATTAGTACCTTTGTGAGTTACTTGTAGAATATCCCACATTTCTTTAGCAATTTGACAAGTCATAATTCTAAAGAATTCATCTTGACCTAGAGCCATAGTAATTAGATTCTTGGCTTTGTAGCCATATTGGACTTTCTTTTCTTCCTCGCTAGTCCATTCATCTATAGGTTTTTCCACATTTTTACTATCTACAGTATGCATTGGTATATAAGGATCATTTTCAATGGCATTCCAAATTCTCAAATCAATTGATTGAATGAAGATTTTCATTCTTTCTTTCCAAAATGCATAGCCTTCCCCATTGAAAGCGGGAGGTCTGTTTATAGCACCACCCTCAGGAAAAATGTTAAGAGAACTTGAGGCCATTTTGTCTCTTGAAGCTGTTAAGCTTGATCTACCAAGAGTCAAGCTCTGATACCACTTGTTACTCAAGTGGCCTCAATACTCAAGAGGGGGGTGAATTGAGTTTTAAAACTTTTGATTGGAATACCTTTGAAATTGATTTCTATAACCAAGTTTATGAGAGTATGCAAGTAAAAGCAAGTTAAGGATAATATGCAATGCACTACAAAGGTAAATATTGCTGAGGCGATTTAGTAAACACTTGGTGTGCAGTATTTGAAGTATAACAAATTAAGCAAGTTCAAGTATGCTCTTCACAAACAATCAACACCAATCAATTAATATGCAGTATATGAAAGTAAAAGAGTAAGGAAGAGAAGCTTGCAAACCGATATAACGAGTTCCACCAACATTGGTGTACGTCTCGCCTCTAAGCAACCCACTTAGAGGATTTCCACTATTGAAGTTTAGAGATACAAGCTATGAGCAATTGAAGCTTCCTAGTGTCCCACACTCAAGAACTCAATCCTCACTAGCACTAGGGCAACCCACCCAATCTCTCAAACTCTCAATACCCAAAGGTTGAACCCCAACCTTTGTGACCACTCAACCTAGAGTGAAAATCTCTTGTGTTTTTGAAGTGTTTACAAGTGAATGACTCTCTTAATAGAGTGAATAGACAATGATAGCTCACACACTTTCTAATCTCTCAAGATGAGAGGATAAACAAATGAAATTCAAGATACAAGAAATAGAGCTTACAAAGCACAAAATAGAGCAAAGGATTTGTGGCTTCTTGGTGTGTCTTTATGCTTGTGTTCCTCTTCATTTTATAGAGCCAATTGAAGTGTTGAGGTGTGCCCTTCTTCTTCCTAGCCGTTGCACTTAGTGGGATTTTGAAGAATGGTGGAGACATGAGCTGGTTTCCCACTTAAATGTGTTTTTCCACTAGTGTAATCGATTACACCCTCGCTTTGTAATCGATTAGCTTCAAGTCAGAGGGTCCATAATCGATTATTTCATTTCCTGTAATCGATTAGAATCTGTACCTGATGTATTTAATCTTGATTTCGCAGCTTCCTAATCGATTAGCATGTCTTGTAATCGATTACCTTAATTCCAGTAGCCTCCTAATCGATTGTGCAACTTCCCTTAATCGATTAGAAAATATATCTGATGCATTTAATCTTATTTTTGACAGTTGTAATCGATTACACCAAGTGCGTAGTCAATTAGATTAAATCCAGTAGCTTCATAATCGATTATCTTCATTTCCATAATCGATTATTTCATTGCCTGAATCAAATTCTTCCAAAACAGAATGCTCCTAATCGATTAGCATAAGTGACCTAATCGATTAGCTTCGCTGTTACTCAGCACCTGATTCCATATCTTTCTTTTTGCACAGATTTCTTCAAGATTGCTTGTCATTATCAAAATCTTTGATCATCCTTGAACCTGTATGCATATTCAAACACAAGAAACACTTTGTACTCTTTCTTTTCTTCATCTTTTCTAAGTTGTAATGACCACCATGAGTGGCTAAACCTCTCCTTGGGATTGGATGTAGCCTTTCTTACTTGAAGATCATAAATGATATATTCATGAATCGGGTAAATTTGTTCTATGATTCTTGGTATTTCGTTTTATGTTCACTGCCTGAATCTACTTGATCACTAGTTTCTTGATTTAAGTTTACGTTTGTTGTTGGAAAATAACTTTCGAAAACAGATCTAAATGAAATGCTCATTGTGAGTAAATAACCAGGGATGGTATTTAACGCATTGAACGTCTAAACAATCGGTCGTAATGCTGGAATGGATTTGAAACGATCAAGGGATTGACGTTATCAAATCTGTTTTTATGAATTTCGTAGTCGAGGAATTGATACGAATGACATTGATTGTGACGTAAAGTATTATAGTTCAAACCCCGTTTTCATGAATATACGTTGTGCATCGGAAGGTAAGATCGGTGAATCCTAATCTCAGTTGTTACAATTTGATAGACTCCTTTTATTTCATTGCATACTCGTTCATATATTGCAGTTTATATTTTGAACTCAAAAACCATGAAAACAATCGTTTTAATCCGCCGTAATATTTTAAGTTTCAATTGCTGATGATCCTTAGTGGGAATGATATCTTTTATAACTATAACTACCGTGTTTGAAACTTGGCACGTTCCTTTGAGTGTATTATACAAACTTGATTCTCTTAAAAAAATCCAGCAAAGGGTCCCCCGGGTTTGAAGACTATTTCAAAGACAAACCCGAGTACAAACTCAGCCACTCTAACCGATCACAATTTAAATGAATTTACCACTCGGTCATTTACTTCCCTTGGAATTACTCACCCAGAATATACTTGTTCGAAATTGGAGTCTTTCTCCGTCCAAAAGTAGTCTCCTTGAAAAGACTTACTCGGTCTATCTCAATCGGTGTCATCTCTCTCGGAAGTATCACAACTCGGAGATACTTCACTCAGTCACTTTTTAAAATATCACAACTTGAGAATTACTTATTCAATTTCAAAGTTTTTTCCCACTTAGTAGTACTTTTCTCGGAGACGTTTCATTCGGAAACATTTCACTCAGAGCCGTTTTACTCAGATTTTCCTTATTCAAAAGTGTCTCATTCGGACACCATTTTTCTTAACTTAGAAATGATTCTCTTAATGATGTTTCATTCGGAAACATCTTAACTTCACTTGGAAATAGTTCTATCGGTCTTATTCCTCACGGAATTTTCACTCGGAATATCATATTTCAAATAGTATTCACTCAGAATTTTATTCGGAAATTTTCCATTAATCCTTAATGAATGAATTTTCTAAAAATTACAAATTTTGGGATGTTACATTTCTCCCTTCCTACAAAAATTTCGTCCTCAAAATTTAAATAAACAATCATACATTAATGAAATAATTCAAGATATTGTTGCCTCATAACATCTTCACGTTCCCAAGTATGCATGGTATACTGATCCTGCTGCCATGCAACCCTGACCAATTGAACATTCTTGCTTCTTAATCGTTTTATCGATCGGTCCACTATACCAGTGGGCTCGACTATAGTGGTCAGGTTTTCTCGGATTTCAACATCATTATCTGACATTTCATAAGTAGGATCCGGCAAATACTTTCTTAATTGAGAAATATGTAATACACTATGCAGATTTAACAAATGAGGAGGCAACGCAATCTGATAAGGTACAGGTCCGACTCTCTTCAATACTTCATACGGACCAATATACCTCAGGCTCAGTTTCTTGCTTTTTAAAGCTCTCTTAATGCCTTTGCTAGGAGAAACTTTCAGAAAGACCTTGTTGCCGATCTGAAATTCAATCGGCTTCGTCTATTTGTCATAATAACTCTTCTGTCGGTCCTGGGATGCTTTCAATTTATCTTTGATCATTTGAATTTGCTTGGAGGTCTGCTGTAAAATCTCTGGTCCTAACATTAAACTCTCACCCGATTCTGACCAGCAAAGAGGGGTTCGACATTTCCTGCCATATAAAGCTTCGTATGGAGCCATACCGATGCTACTGTGATAGCTATTATTATAAGTAAATTCGATCAGTAAAAGGTATTGCTCCCAGCTACCACCATGCTCTAGCACACAAGACCTCAACAAGTCCTCTAAACTCTGGATAGTCCATTCGGATTTTCCATCTGTTTGAGGATGATAGGCTGAACTCAATTAGAGCTTTGAACCTAACTCCTGATACAGACTCCCCTAAAATCGGGAAGTAAACCTTAGACCTCTATCCGACACGATAGAAGATGGAACACCATGCAGTCGGAGGATTTCACTAATATATAACTGTGCTAGTCTCTACAAAGGGTAACTAATGTTGATCGGTAGGAAGTGTGCAGATTTTGTCAGTTGGTCCATAATAACCCAGATGGCATCGTGTCCACTCCGAATCCTGGGTAATCCCATTACAAAATCCATGGTAATAGCATCCCATTTCCACACGGGAATCTACAAAGGTTGCAAACCACCGGACGGTTTTTGATGTTCAATCTTCGCTTTCTGACAAATTATGCAGTGAGCTACGAAGTCGACTACATCTTTCTTCATTCCGGGCCACCAGAAATGCAACTTCAAATCATGGTACATCTTAGTAGTACCCGGATGAATACTTAACATACTCCGATGTGCTTCGTCAAGTACCGATCGTCATAAATCACTCGAATTAGGTACATAAATTTGACCTTTTACTCAGTAAATACCATCAGGACCCTCGGTTAAAAATAAGTCCTTACCTTTAGCCTGAGTTTCTTTCATCTCGGCTAAATAAGAATCTGGCATCTGTTGTACATAAACAATCTTCAAAAATTCATTAGCTATTCTCAATGTACCGAGAGTTATTTTCCGAGACGAAGAGACATCCACTTGCAGGTTCATGTCTCGAAATTGTTCAAGTAACTCCATCTCTTTAACCATCATTATTGCCATGTGAATGGACTTCCGACTCAAGGCATCGGCTACAACATTTGCCTTTCCCGGGTGATATTTTAAGTCAAAAGCATAATCCTTCAAAAATTCTATCCACCGTCTTTGTCTCATATTCAACTCTTTTTGGTCGAACAAATATTTTAGGCTTATGGTCACTATACACTTCAAACTTAGAGCCATAAAGATAATGCCTCCAAATTTTCAATGCAAAGACCACAGCTGCCAATTCTAGATCATGAGTAGGGTAGCTTTGCTGGTGTGGTCGTAATTAACGCGAAGCATATGCAATCACTCGGCTATTCTACATCAGTACACATCCTAGACCAAGTCCGGATGCATCACAGTAGACTACAAAACTTTCCTGCAGATTTGGTAAGGCCAATAAAGGAGTAGAAGTCAATCGGGTCTTCAATTCTTGAAAACTCTATTCACACTTGAAAGAGCACACAAAAGGAGTATTCTTCCGGGATAGCTTGGTCAGTGGCAAGGCGATTTTGGAGAATCCCTCAATGAATCTTTGATAGTAACCGGCTAACCCCATAAAACTCCTGACATCGGTACCGACTTAGGTCTCTCCCAATTCATCACAGCTTCGATCTTTGAAGGATCTACCGAGACACCTTCTTTGGAAATGACATGACCCAGGAATTGTATCTTTTCCATCCAGAATTCACACTTAGACAATTTGGCAAATAGTTGCTTCTCCTTTAACACTTGAAGTACCGATCGGAGATGCTCTTCATGCTCCTCATAAGACTTAGAATAAATCAATATATCATCAATAAATACCACCATAAACCGATCCAAGTAAGAATAAAAAATGTTGTTCATATAATTCATGAACACAGCCGGAGCATTAGTAACTCCGAACGGCATTACCACGTATTCATAATGACCATACCGGCTCCTAAATGCTGTCTTAGGAATACCGATAGCTTTCACTCGGATCTGGTGGTATCCCGATCATAAGTCAATTTTGGAAAAAACTGATGCACCACGTAACTGATCAATTAAATCGTCAATTCTAGGCAATGGGTATTTATTCTTGATGGTTAGCTTATTCAATTGACGGTAATCAACACATAACCGCATGCTACCATCCTTTTTCTTGACGAGTAACACCGGAGCACCCCACGGTGATACACTCGGTTGGATAAATTATTTTTCTAGTAACTCATCAACTTGCTTCTTTAACTCGGCTAGCTCAATCAGAGACATTCTATAAGGGGCTCTGGAGACTGGCTCAGCTCCAGGAATCAGATCAATAGAGAATTCAATTTCTCTATCAGGAGGAACATCAGGTACGTCCTTCGGGAACAACTCTGGAAAATCATAAACAACAGGAATGTCTCGGATCCTAGACTCACTCTTTCCATCCACCATACAAAATAACATAAATAACTAAGAGATACCTTGAACTTCATAGTTATCGGTTTTCTGATTAGGAAAAATCACTTGCTGATTCCGATAGTCAACTAGGACTCTATTGGCTGATAGCCAATCCATACCGAGAACAATGTCAAGACCTCTCAAAGGTAGACATATTAAATCAGTAGTAAAATTCCTATCACCCAGAGTGAAGGATACGTTCTCGCACATCATGGAAGTCCATAATTTGGCACCGGTCGGATTAGATACATTTAATGGCCGATTCATAGTAACAACAGGTAATCTCATACACATGACACAATCATTGGAAATAAATGAGTGAGTTATACCCGAGTCAAACACCACATCAAGAATAGTATTTCTGAGTAAGCACTTACTTTGAACCAGGTCGTTGGCTTAAGCAGCTTCCTCAACAGTGGTAGCATACACTCGGCCTGCAGCCGGTGAACTAGAACTCCCAGCCTGATCATTCCTCGGCATCCCAGAATTATTGCCGCTTCCACCATTGCCTCTACTTCCTCAGTTACCGTTTCCACGGTCTCGTCCTCAGAAGCCTCCACGGTTTACACTGGCATTCAATTCAGTCGGTTGGAGAAGAGGACAGTTAGGACGAATGTGTCCTTTCTCGTTGTAGTGGTAACAAATAACTTCTTCATCTTTGTCACAATTTCAAGCATAATAATTTCCACCACATCTAAAGCATTTAATGTCCCTTGGACGATTCACCGATCGGCCACCAAGATTCACTCGGCCTCGAGATTTAGAGGATGATTCTCCTCTAATAGACTTCCCTTGCTTCTTAAAATTAATCGGTGGTAGCTTTGAAGAACTGTCTGACCTACTGCTCGACCCAGTTGAAGCTTTATCATCCTCCTCATATATTCGACATTTATTGACAAGGATCGGAAAGCTTCTAATCTCCTGGTGTCGGAAAGCTTTCTTAATTTTTGGGTTCAAACCACTCTCAAATTTGATGCATTTTGAGCCTTCAGTGCCCGGCATCTGGAAAAGAGGATAAAACAAGCACAGCTCCTCGAATTTTGCTGCATATTCTTCAACACTCATATTGCCTTGTCGGAGTTCCATGAATTCCAATTCTTTTTGGCTCCTAACAGTATTCGGGAAGTATTTTTCAAGGAAACATTCCTTGAAATTCTCCCAGTTCAGCTCGGTCCCCACAGCTACTAGTCGGGCTTTAGTCATTCTCCACCAGTTTTCAGCTTCTTTCCGAAGCATGAAAACAGCATACTTGACCTTCTATACCTCAGTGCACTGTAGACTGCCAAAGATCCGTTCAAGATTCTGGATCCAGGTATAAGCTTGGTCAGACTGAAATCCTCCATGGAATTCAGTCAGTTTTCATTTCAAGAAACAATCAATACTCTGATTGTCACTCGGCTGAGGTTGGTTCTGCCTTTCCAAGATATCAGCCACACGCTGGAAGGCAGCAGCCATTGCGTCCGTACCATGAGGGTCCATTTCTTATCCTGAAATAATCATCATACTTTAGTACCTCTCATGGATATGAAAGCAATTTATTTATAGTTGATTTCCTCAACTATAATACGTAACAACAGTGATATGTTTTCACTCAATTCATAGTATTTGGTAGCTTAACCTTGGCCTTGGACTTTTCAAGTCTGCTCTTATACCAAAATATAACGTTCTTAATTTTTAAATAAAATTTCTATAATCAAATAAATTTTTCACAAATAATTCCAATATTAAAACAGAATTTGAATTAAATAATAATATTATCACTTTTACAATGGCCGACCAGCCCATTTAATATACAAAGAAAATATAACAAGTCGGTATACACAGGAGCCGGTCAAGGCTTCTACAAAATAACTATGTACACTATGTATTGTACATGCTAATACATAATGCTCCAGTCGGATGAGTGACTTCACACGCCATCACTGTGCCCTATATCCACTGTAAAAATAATAAGAAGTAGGGGGTGAGCATAAATATATCAAATAATAGTTATTGAATTGGATTAAAAGTCCAATTCATATCTATATATAAATAAACACAACCGAATCAAACAACTTAGTATAAGCAGCATGTTATTCTTAATAACATATATATCAGTGCATCCACATGCTCAATAAAATAAATCCATTATTAAGTCTTTTAATTGTGTTACAACACTGGCTCCCCGAGCCATAACTCAGCTCTCAGTTGATCCGGCCATTTTACTGGTACCAAACTGTTTGCACCCTCATGTAACACCATCACTCTCAGTGACAACGATTAGTGCCACGGGCTAAAACCCCGAGCCCCGCTCAAGAGGTTGCCTTGAGTCCCACCCAAGGTCTTTTGTCTTTTGCCTTGAGTCCCACCCAAGGTCTTTTGTGGAAACCACATCATATTTCATACTCAATCATCACACATGCATCTCATGCATATATATATCATGAAAAATTTATGAATCATTATCAGTCAATAACATATCAATATCAATAATATGAATGGAAAATATGAAAAACATAAAACGTCATATAATCGGGGTCTCACACATATATCATATATATCATACAATAACACCCCAAATCCATTCATAAACCATTAATTTGAAATGTAACGCTCCCCCTACCTGGAAGTAAAGAGTTCCAGTAGTGTTTCAAGCTCTAATCAATCTTAGCTTCACAAATTTCGATTGGAATTGTAGCACTGAATTAGTCGAAGCTTTCTCTCTTATGAAATTCAAGCTCTCACGTAGAAAAAGAAAGAAAGGAAGATTAACTTCTTCTTCGTTGATGGTTTCCAATAAGGGTTGAAAAAGAAAGATTATAGATGATGTTTTCACTTTCAAAAGTTTCTAAACTCATTCAACAGTAGAAATTGGTATTTATATCATTCATGTAAAAGAGAGACATGAACGATAGGAGATTGTCTGCTGTACGTTTCTTCAAATGACAAGTAAGGAATAAGCATTTAATGAAAAAAGACAACACATCAGAGAGGGTCCCATAATTAGAAAAATATCAGAAAAAGAATCTGCTGGAAGGTAGAAGAACAGAGTGACGTGGAAAGCTTTAATAATTAAAATAATTATTAATTCCGACTCGGTTTTGACATTCTGGGCATATCTTTCCGAGAAAGCCTCTATCCACTCAGAATTCCTTCATTCGGAGGAAATTCACTCGATGAGATTCCATCCATGAAACACCCAAATTTCCTTCCTCGGAAATAACCCACACGGAAATGTCTCATTCGAACAACTCAGTTATATTTCTATCCGAGTAAAACCTTTACTTGCGTCACTCGGAAGTCTTCCATCTAAGAATCGCTTGGAGTTTGAAGACAATCCTCTCTCGGAAATCTTTCTATTCGAAAGGGTCACCCGGGATTGAAGACTATTTCAAAGACAAACCCGAGTACAAACTCAGCCACTCTGACCGATCACAATTTAAATGAATTTACCACTCGGTCATTTACTTCCCTTGGAATTACTCACCCAGAATATACTTGTTCGAAATTGGAGTCTTTCTCCGTCCAGAAGTAATCTCCTTGAAAAGACTTACTCGGTCTATCTCAATCTGTATCATCTATCTCGGAAGTATCACAACTCGGAGATACTTCACTCGGTCACTTTTCAAAATATCTCAACTTGAGAAGTACTAATTCAATTTCAAAGTTTTTTCCCACTCAGTAGTACTTTTCTCGGAGACGTTTCATTCGGAAACATTTTACTCAGAGCCGTTTTACTCAGATTTTCCTTATTCAAAAGTGTCTCTTTCGGACACCGTCTTTCTTAACTTAGAAATGATTCTCTTAATGATGTTTCACTCAAAAACATCTTAACTTCACTTGAAAATAGTTCTCTCGGTCTTATTCCTCTCGGAATCATACCATTTTCACTCGGAATATCATATTTCAAACAGTATTCACTCGGAATTTCATTCAGAAATTTTCCATTAATCCTTAATGAATGAATTTTCTAAAAATTACAAATTTTGGGATGTTACACCTTGATTGCCATAAATATTAATAGAATTTGCCTGCCTTGAATTTTTTATAATTGTATATATTAAATACATTTCTATTCATATATATGTTAAATTTTATTTTATTATTTTTTTAAAAAATTCCATTATAATATATTTATATATATATATATATATCGAATGTGTTTGTATATATAAGGAAATTTTTTTAATCTAGTTGTTATTTTAATTTGAATAAAAAATTTAGGTAGATAAAAGACCCTAATTAATGATTAATTTGTGTCCCTTCACATACTTCTAGTGGGTCCCTACACTCAGGGGTCTGAATAAACCTTAAGTTCAGGGGAGGTTGTGTAATGGTGTCATTTGGGACATTCGTCTCCGTCTGACATCGTGAGAGCCTCACCTAAAGTGTGACTTCCTTATGATGCCCACACCTAGTAGACTTCCTATCGTTGAGGTCAACATCACGGGTGGAGCCTGAACTCTAGTAGTTTTTTAATAATTTAGAACAACCACCTAATGTGAGGAAAGACAACAGTGATAATTTTTTTTAATTAGACTAATTAATATAATATTTATTGCCAAAGCAATCCTTGTTATAGAAATTAATTTAATTAAAATTACATTAGATGTTTGCATGAGATTATTTATGCATTTTGTACTCATCCTAAAGGAAGATGTAATCTGGCCAAATAATAACATGCCTGCGATGATAAATATGTGATAATAATAAAGTTAAAATCATGTGAGTAATAGTCGGTCCAAAGAAAGGCTATTATTTAACAGAATCAATTATCAATATTTGATCGTTGCATTAAAGGTACCACTTACAAATTAATTTGTTGGTCCAAAAACTGAAAATTAATGTTGTGCTTGGTATCTTGTAATGGGTCTGTCATAAGAATTATCTACGTATTTTATTTATTTATTACTTATTTTAATCATATATACATATTTTTTCAGTTGTTATTACTAGTGCTGTTAATTTTTCTACTCAAATTAATTGTATCCCTCTACTTAATGGGACAGACTTCAAGGTCTGGAAGGAAGTAGTTGAGATAATTCTTGGCTGCATAGATCTATATCTAGCACTTCGGGTTGCGAAACCCACTCCAACTCTAGAAAATCCAGAAGAGGATAAGGTTGAAAAGCGGGAACGCTTAAACTGAATGTGTCTAATAATCATGAAGCGATCCACTCCAGAAGTTTTTCAAGGCTCTATTTCTGAGACCGAGAGTGCTAATGGTTTCCTTGATGTTGTTGAAAAATATTTCACCAGTACTGAGAAGGCTGATGTAAGCAGTTCGCTTTATGAAAATGTCTAATCTTGCATCTAAACTAAAAGCACTAAAGTTAGAGCTGTCTGATGACTTGCTTGTGCACTTAGTTTTGATTTCTCTTCCTACACACTCTGGATAGTTCAAGGTGAGTTATAATACTAAAAAGGATAAATGGACCTTGAATGAGCTCATTTCTCACTGTATGCAAGAAAAGGAAGGCAACAAAGGGACAAAACTGAAAGTGCTCATTTGGCCTCAAATTCTTAAAATTAAAAGAGAAAGAATAATAAGGATGTTGTAGGAAGGACTCCTCAACAAAAGAAAGTTAAAAAGAATGAGAAAACACCTAATTGCTTATTTTGTAAGAAGTCTGGACACATGAAGAAAGAGTGTTCCGAGTACACCTGCTGGTGTGTAAAGAAAGGTAATTTTCTCTCTTTTGTTTGTTCTAAAGTTAATTTAGCTTTTGTACATCATGATACTTGGTGGGTAGATTCTGGTGCTACTACTCACATTAGCGTATCCATGCAAGGTTGCCTTTGGAATCGACCGTCAAGTGATAACGAAAGATTTATATATGTGGGGGATGACAACAAAGTTACGGTGGAGGCTATTGGAACTTTTAGATTACATTTAAAAAATGGATTTCATTTGGATTTATTTGAGACTTTTGTCATACCATCTTTTAGGCAGAATTTAATTTCTATTTCTAATTTGGATAGATTTGATTTTTCATATTCATTTAGAAATAATAAATTTAGTCTCTATCAAAATTCAAATATTGTTGGTTCTAGTTATTTGATTGATAATCTATATAAGCTTCATGTTATTGCCTCTCATAATGAAATACTACAAATTAGTCCACGAGGAACAAAATGTAAATTAAATGAGAACTCAACCACTTTATGGCATAAGCGTTTAAGCCATATCTCTAAACAGAGAATTCAGAGGCTTGTGTCGGATGAGATTCTTGGACCCTTAGACTTATCAAAGTTTGAGGTATGCGTTGAATGTATTAAGGGAAAACAAACAAACTCTAAAAAATTAGGTGCTAAAAGGGCTAAGGACATTTTAGAATTAATTCACAGAGATATCTGTGGACCATTCCCTATGGTATCATGGAATAGACAACAATATTTCATTACGTTCATAGATGACTATTGTAACATCTCATCTTTAACACAAATAGAAAATAGATATTAATATATCTTTAATGAGAAATACTTACTATTAGTTAGTTTATTATTATCATTTTTATGAAATTTTGGTATTTATATTTAATTATTTGTTTTTTAAAAATAATAATAATAATAATAATAATAATAATAATAATAATAATAATTATGTATTTTGAATGAGAATTTTAAAATGACTTAATTAGTATTCATTGATTAAAGAAATTATATTAAGAATTTTAAATATATTTATCATTCACAACTTTTATTTTATGTTTTTATATTTATATTTTTACATATTTGTGATTTAACTCTTATTAGAATTTTAAAATAAAATTTTAAAGGAATTAGACTATGGTTCTTTAGAACTTTTTGATCTACATAATATTTATGTTTTTCTAGAATTTTTTTTGAAATATTTTGAAATATTTTAATAAAATAATATTTTACATAATTTTAAATTCATATAAAGTTACTTAAGATTAAAAATATTTACAAGAAAGTGAATTTAAATTATAAGAAAATTTTCTAAAATCCATTTCAAGTAGACTTATCTAAAAATTATCGGTTTGAGTAAAATCTTGATTTTTACCAATCGTAAAAAAATCAAAAACGTACCAATAAATTTTTATTAATAGAAAATTTTAGATTTTTAAAATTTAAACTTTATATTACTTATTATAAAATTAGTGAGGACTAATATAATATTGCTAAATTTCAAAAAGGACTGATTTTGAATATTTAAAATATACCGAGTGAAAGGTTACTATTTGGCTTAATAATTCAACCGACATTTACTATACAAAATACTGTGCATGTACAAAATTTTCAAAAGATACACAGTAACTAGGATTGAATTTTCAAAAAATGCACAGTATTTTTATATTAAAATAATAGAATGCATAGTAATTTTCCTTCCTCTAAATACCGAAGGAATTCTTCTTTTGAATTCACAGTTTCAGATTAAGTTTTCTTAATATAGTAGTGCTAGTGAGATAGTGGTGGAAGTAAGAGAGAGAAATAAATTTTTTTGGAAGAAGGTTCTACTAAAATCCTAAGGTAAGAATACCTCTTTTATATTTTTTAGGGTTATTTTCATATCTTTTTTAGAAATCTATTATTATACTAGAAATAATATTATTTTAAGTTACTATTCTGAATAGTAAAATATTATTTCAATAGTAAATTACTATTCAAATAGTAAATTACTATTTACTGTTACTATTTACCTTTACTATTTATGTTTTACTATTTATCATTACTATTCATGATTTACTATTTCCCGTTACTATTTACATTTTACTATTTATTGTTACTATTCACGATTTACTATTCACTATTCAAAATTTATCATTTCTGTTTTAAGTAGAAATCTTAATTTTCATCTTATAACTATATTAAAGTGAAATTGGTACATTTTAGAACTCGAAGACAAGGCAAGCACGGACTTTCCATAAACAACCAAGATACAAGAGGTAAGGGGGAGTGGGATAGGAATATAATATAAAAAGACATAAGAATAATGGGAGGAGTCCCCTACTCCTTTAAAATTTAATAATATTATTTTAAAATAATAACTATTTAACTTAAAAATTTATAATAAATTTTAAATTGAGTATCTTGCGTAACTTGATCTAAATACCTATGTAAATACCTGGATAACCTATACGAACTGGACTGAACCTATGCAAAGACTTGGACTATTATGACCTGTATGGACTGAATTATACCTATGCGAGGATTGGACTATATGGACCTACATAGACCTATGCGAGGAATGGACTATAAAGACTTAAATTAATCTTATTAGTCTAAATAACTAATAATTTATGACTAATATTTAGTTGATTTGATTTGATTATAATTAATAATATTTGATTTTGATTAATGATATTGTGATTTATAATACTAGATTGTGATTAATAATATTTGTGATTTGATGATATTTGATTGTGATTGATGATATTACAATACTTGATTGTAATTGATGAATGATTGATGACCTTGTGATATAGAGTTTGAGCATATAGCAAGCATGATAGAAAGTTAAAACTCAGTAAGAATTTTCTTACCTTACTCTTTAAATTTTTATTCTAAGAGAAAGTATTTTATAATTATTTAGTCTTTTATTTCTTCTTAGAAATAATTTTCATTAACTTTATTTTTAATCTCTAGAATAAAATCTAGTATTAGAAAGAAGTTATTTTATGAAAATCAGAGGTTGAGATAATTAATTCTTGAATTAAAGAAAATTTTTATAGTTTTAAGTATTCTTAGTTAATGATTTTAAAAAATATTTTCTTTTAGAAATCAAAAATTTATATTGGTTTTCCTTAATGAAATAACTAAAGGATATTTTGTTATAGTCGAGATTTCTAAACTCAATCTAGTTAAGATTCAAATTTGAAAAGATTATGTAAATATGTGAATTTTTTTAAGAGAAAGTTTTGAGATATTTAAGGATTGGAAACTCAATTTTAGTGAGATTTGAATTTGAAGACTGTACTAAAGTTGTTTTTATATAACAGAAGTTCAAAGAAGAACTTATAAGAATGTACAGTTTATTGAGATGATTTTATGAACCTTTATGGTATTTAATAATTGAGTTTCTAAAAGTCTTAACCAACTAAATATGCGAGTAGTTCATGAATCATGAATCATTAAAGAGAAATGAGATGTGATATTGCCTGGGGACGGATTATAGAAACCGAGGATACATTAGAGAAGACTTAATTGCGAGCCTTGGGATGAGAGGGTATGAAAGGATACTTCAGGTGACCTGGGGTCGCTCCCTAGTGTCGGGTACTTTCACAATAAAAACTTTCTCAGTCTGACTAGTCTCTAAGTGTTTCCACGTTAGTTGAGCTGTTCATATGCCATGAAGGCATTTATGTTATTATTATCCGGAATTATAGAACAGTGTAAACTCCTGGTTGGCCCAGTGCAAACTAAAACTTTAAGGGCCCACATGCATAGAATGAATGAGATGATAGTATTAAAAACATTGCATGACATTCATGTGATTGTGGCATTCTATGTGGGTGGTTGTGAATGAAAATATAGTTGTTATGTTATGAAAACTCTACATTCATAATTGATTATGTATATGATTGTGATTGAAATTATTATATTAGATTGTGAAAACCCTTATGCTTATGTCTTATTTATAAAGTATTATATTCTGTTTCTCACTCATTCTTGTTTGAATTTTGTGTCCAAAATATATGTTATATGATATATAGCTAGCAGTTCAAGATGAAAGGATGAAATTACAAGAGGGTAAATTGGTCTCATCCTCAATCGGATAGGAGAAGAGATGTGACAAGAATAGGATTCAAAATCACATGGTTTGAAGATAAGGAAATAATTGGTTACAGTCGAAGTAGAGGTATTAAATCTTTAGTTTTAGTTTACCTTAATATAATATTAAGTTGGATGATTATAAATCAATGTAAAGGTTAAACTTTAATAAACCTTATTCTTTGGATATGATACTGTAATTTTTGATCACTTATGATTTTCTGAAAGCTCATTTTATGATTATGAATAATTTGAAACTTTTTACTTTCAAAATTCAAAGAAAATCAGATGTATATACGTCCTTGTATACACGAGATAGGAAGTATTAAATATGTATATCTTTCTAAAAAAAAGCAAGAAGAATAGATATATGAGTCATGTATATAAGGGGGTGTTACAACTATTCAAGGTATGACTACCTATTTTAAATTCATTGGAAGTCTCAATCCCTAGACGTTTTCAAAACTTTTAAAGCTGAGGTTGAACTTCAACCTGGAAAGAAAATTAAGGCTATCAAATTTGACCGTGGAGGTGAATATTACAATAGATATGATGGATCAGGTGAACAACGTCCAAAGCCTTTTGTGTTTTCCTATGGGAACGTGGCATCGTTCCTCAGTATACTATGCCTGGGAAACCAAGCATGAATGGTGTTGCAGAACATAGAAATAGGACTCTTAAGGATATGGTGAGAAGTATGATTAGTCATTTTACTTTTCCAGAGTCATTATGGGGAGAAACATCTTACAGACCACATGAAAGCAAGCTGGAACCAAGGATTATTAGCTGTTATTTGTTGGTTATCCTGAATGTTCTCGGGGCTATAAATTTTACAATCCTACTACTAAATCAATTTTTGAGATGGGGAATGCGAGATTCCTTGAGGATGTTGAGTTTAGGAAGGAAGAGAACATAAGGAATGTTGTTTTTGAGGAAGAACCGGTTTTTAACCATGACCAAGTTCTCGTGCCTATTACAATTCTAGTATGTACTCCAGTAATAGAGGACAATAATGGCGTTATTCCTAACATTGTCCCAGCACGAGACAACAATGAGGTTCTCCCTCAAAAACCTATAGAGCAAGCTCAACAATCTCAAGAAGTTCCATTGAGGAGATCCACTAGAGAAAGAAGAAGTGTAATTCCACATGATTATGTTATATTTCTTCAAGAACATAAGGATGGCATTGGTTTAATAGAAAATGATCCACTCAATTTCTATTAAGCTATGCAAAGTTCTAACTTTCAAAAGTGGATTGATGCTATGAAGGATGAGATGAAGTTTATGCAAGACAATAATGTTTGGGATCTTATTGAATTACCTAAAGGTGTGAAACCCATTGGTTGCAAATGGATATTTAAAATCAAGAGGGATTCAAAGGGTAATGTTGATAGATATAAGGCCCGTTTAGTTGCTAAAGGCTTAACTCAAAAAAGAGGCATCGACTATAAAGAAACCTTCTTTCCAATGTCTTCGAAGGATTATTTTAGGACAATCATGGCACTTGTATCTCATTATGACCTAGAGCATCAGATGGATGTTAAAACTGTATTTCTAAATGTTAACGTAGAAGAAACAATTTAAATGTTGCAACCATAAAATTTTGTGATTGATACTTAAAGTCTATGGTATACAAATTAAAGAAATCCATCTATGGTCTCAAATAAGCTTCCCGTTAATGGTATCACAAATTTCATCAAACTATTACCACATATGGTTTAAAGGTAAATATAGTTAATGATTGTGTTGAAGACCATGAAGGATTTTGATAATGACAAGGCCAATGCTAGAGATCAAGAATGAAGATCCAAGACCAAGGCATAATTAAAGTAAGACTCTATAAAAAGAAAGTACGGCCATTAATATAAAAAGGTTTTAAATTTTTATACATTCTAATGAAATGTAATTGATTACCTCATTAGTGTAATCGATTACCTCAGCAATGTAATCGATTACCATGTTTAAGTAATCAATTACAATATGAACGTTATATTTTAAAACAGATTTTAAAAGGCCGTAATCGATTACCTCTTTTATGTAATCGATCACAACGTGATCAGAAAGCACGAAACATTATTGAAACATTATAACTTTCCATAAAATATTATTTTATCCAAGAGGTACCTTTCCAATTATTTTAATCAATAATTTCACACCTCTTGAAGGCATTTCTACTCCTATAAATAGGGATACCCATCATTTGTAAAAACAGACCAAGACCAACACCAAATACTTCCAATCTTTTCTTAAGAGCAATAATGGCCATATTCTCTTAATAGAGTTATTACTCTTTCTTGTTCCTCAATTTGTTCATCATACTCTTGAAGAGAGTTTTCTTGTAGAGTTCTTTATCTCTAAAGTGAGATTGATACTCAGAGTGGTGTATCTCTGAGGGGGTTCTTCTTGGATGTGGTGTAGCATCCAAGGGTGATGTTCTTGGATGTGGTGTAGCATCCAAGGGTGATGTGCTTAGGTGTGGTGTAGCATCCAAGGCATTTGTGATCGGGGTGTGAGTCCCTATTGTGGTGTTATCAAGAGATTTGATTATAGTGAATTTCCTCAAGGGTGTCTTGAGAAGACTGAACGTAGGCAGTGGTTGGCCGAACCAGTATAAATCTCTGTTTGCACTTCTCTAACCCTTAAACTCTTTATGTGTTAAGCATTATTATTCAAATCACATATCATTGCATATTGAGTTTTTTAGAGGAGAAATTTATTAGTGAAAAAGTTCTTAACTACTCAATTCACCCCCCTCTTGAGTTTCCTAGAGGCCACCTGGGCTAACAAGTGGTATCAGAGCCTGGTTTCTTGGAAAAAGGTTTAACAACCTCAAGAAGATCCATGGCCTCTTTCAATCCCATCTTTCCTGAGGGAAACTCCATACATAGACCTCCTATATTTAACGGAGTAGGATATCAATATTGGAAAACCCGTATGCAAATATTCATAGAAGCTATTGATATAGACATATGGGACTCCATTGAAAATGGTCCATTCATACCAACCAAAGTAGTTGAAGAAGTAACCATGATTAAACCAAGAAGTGAATGGACTAATGAGGATAAAACAAAAGTCCAATATAACCTAAAGGCCAAAAATATAATAACTTCTGCCTTAGGAATGGACGAGTACTTTAGAATATCCACATGCAAAACAGCAAAAGAAATGTGAGATACTCTAGAAGTAACTCATGAAGGAACGAGTGAAGTAAAAAGGTCTAGAATAAACACCCTAACTAGGGAGTATGAGTTGTTTAGAATGAACAACAATGAAAGCGTACAAGACATGCAAAAGAGATTCACTCATATAATTAATCATCTTGCCTCCTTAGGAAAAACCTTTTCAAATGAAGATTTGATTGATAAAGTATTAAGATGTTTGAACAGGGAATGGCAACCAAAAGTAACTGCTATATCAGAATCAAAAGATTTGTCAAGCATGTCCCTTGCAACACTCTTTGGAAAATTACAAGAGCATGAACTCGAGCTTGAAAGATTAAATCAACATGAGGAAAGCAATAAAAAGAAGAAAAGTATTGCTCTAAAAGCATCATCATCAACCATTGAAGAAAGTGATGAAGAAGGTATAAATGATTATAATGACCTTAAATTATTTGTTAAATAATTTAACAGGTTTCTAAAGAAAAAGGAAGAGCAAAGGAAGCCAAACTTCAGGAATTCCTTCAAAAATGATGAATCTAACCAAGGTCCAAAATGCTTTGAATGCGAAAAATATGGACATATGAAAATAAAGTGTCTGAAACTAAATAAGAAGTCTGACAAGCAAGAGAAAAAGCATCCCAAAAATAAAAGAAGAGCATATATTGCCTGGGATGAAAATGACCTAAGCTCGTCCGAGGAATCAGACCATGAAGAAACGAATCTCTGCCTGATGGAAAATACTGAAGAGGTAATAGATTCAAACCCCACTTTTGATGAATTACAAGATGCATTTGAAGATCTTCATAATGAGTATCAAAATTTAGCTAAAAAATTTTTGAACATCAAAAGCACTAAGCTGAGCTTAAAAGAAAACTTATCAAAACTCAATCAAGAACTAGGACAGGTTAAAATAGAAAAGGAAAACTTAGAAACTAAGTATAAGACTGAAATTACTAATAGTCATACATGCTCAACATGTCAAAAGCATATTCTAGAGATAAATGACTTAAACAATAAATTAGCTAAATTTACTATGGGAAGAGACAACCTAGATATACTCCTTGGAAAACAAAAATGTCATTTTAAAGCAGAACTAGGATCTGATCCTTCCAAAAAGCAAAAGTTGCAGAAAAATTTCTTTATTTCACAAAAGACCTCAACTAGCCCATTTATTAAATTCTCTCATTATGTGAGAAAAGGTCACAGTGCATCAACATGTCATATAAGGAACAAAGGTTATACTGAGACAAAAATGATTTGGGTTCCTAAGAATATATTATCCACGTCTAACCCACAAGGACCCAAGAAAATTTGGGTACCAAGATCAAATGTTTATAATGGTGCAGGAATTATCATTGATGGGAGGCACTTAAGGATTAACTCTTACCCACAAGAAAAGTCAACACATTTCTTGAAGCATCTATCAATCAACAAGTAACAAAGAGCAATATCATAATAACGAGTGACATCAAACAACAAGGTGTCTCACTCTCTGCTAAAACTTTATGCTCTTATATTCTTTTTTCCATTGACAAAGGGGGAGTAATATATGAGAAGCAAAATAAGAGAAAAATCAATCAAACCTTGTCAACTAAACCAAAATTAAGGGGGAGAAAATCTTGTATCTTGCATGCTGTTTATTTTTCTTCTCAGGAAATGTTGTCAATATCAAAAAGGGGGAGAATGAAGAACTAAGGTTTTGATATCAATAACATATATGCAAGACATGATTAACAATATGGACGCAAGACTTGAAGATTCAGTATACCATGTCAAGCATAAAAAGAGTCATGAAATCAATGAAATATTGTCATCATCAAAAAAGAGGAGAATGAAGACCATGAAGGATTTTGATAATGACAAGGCCAATGCTAGAGATCAAGAATGAAGATCCAAGACCAAGGCATAATTAAAGTAAGACTCTATAAAAAGAAAGTACGGCCATTAATATAAAAAGGTTTTAAATTTTTATACATTCTGATCAAATGTAATTGATTACCTCATTAGTGTAATCGATTACCTCAGCAATGTAATCGATTACCATGTTTAAGTAATCGATTACAATATGAACGTTATGTTTTAAAACAGATTTTAAAAGGCCGTAATCGATTACCTCTTTTATGTAATCGATTACAACGTGATCAGAAAGCATGAAACATTGTTGAAACATTATAACTTTTCACAAAATATTATTTTATCCAAGAGGTACCTTTCCAATTATTTTAATCAATAATTTCACACCTCTTGAAGGCATTTCTACTCCTATAAATAGGGATACGCATCATTTGCAAAAACACACCAAGACCAACACCAAATACTTCCAATCTTTTCTTAAGAGCAATAATGGCCATATTCTCTTAATAGAGTTATTACTCTTTCTTGTTCCTCAATTTGTTCATCATACTCTTGAAGAGAGTTTTCTTATAGAGTTCTTTATCTCTAAAGTGAGATTGATACTCAGAGTGGTGTATCTCTGAGGGGGTTGTTCTTGGATATGGTGTAGCATCCAAGGGTGATGTGCTTGGGTGTGGTGTAGCATCCAAGGCATTTGTGATCGGGGTGTAAGTCCCCATTGTGGTGCAATCAAGGGATTTGATTATAGTGAATTTCCTCAAGGGTGTCTTGAGAAGACTGAACGTAGGCAGTGGTTGGCCGAACCAGTATAAATCTCTGTTTACACTTCTCTAACCCTTAAACTCTTTATATGTTAAGCATTATTATTCAAATCACATATCATTGCATATTGAGTTTTTTAGAGGAGAAATTTATTAGTGAAAAAGTTCTTAACTACTCAATTCACCCCCCCTCTTGAGTTTCCTAGAGGCCACCTGGGCTAACATGTGTTTATCATAAATTTAGTGGGAGTAAATATATATTCTTGGTGTTATATGTCGATGATATACTGCTTGCTAGCAGCGTGATAAGTGTTGATTAAGCATTGATTTCATGACTCATTTGAACTAATTTTGTAAAGAATTTGAGCTAAATTAATGAATTATTAAAAGAAGTGAGCATGAATCTTTTAAGTAGTGTATAAAAGAAGTATTATGTTTAAACCCTTGGAAAGTGCAGGGAACTCAACAGGAAGGCAAAACAAAGTAAGCAAGCTTGAGCATGAAAGTTTGAGAACATAAAGCATCTCTCACGCTTAAGCGTGAATACTAGACGCTTGAGCGAGGATTAAGCATGGCAAGCATGACTTAAAGAAGACAAAGAGGCATCAGGACCCCTCCCACGCTCAAGCGTGGGGATGAGCCGCTTGAGCGTGAGCTCGAGAGCGCCCAAGCAAAGATTAAGCGTGAGCGTGAGCGTGACCCTGCACATGAAGCACGTTTGAGTGTGACTAGAAGGAGCTCGAGCGTGACCATGCACATGAAGAGCGCTTGAGCGTGTGCTTTACACGCTTGAGCGTGACTAATGGATGACAAAGCCTCGCTTGAGCGTAGCTGAGAAGAAGTAAGCATGAGCAACGTGAGGAAGGCCACGCATGAGCGTGGTTAATTCAGCTTGAGCGAGAGACCATCAAACAGCATCAGAACCCTTCACACTTGAGCGTAACCACTAAGCTCAAGCGTGACTCATACAGTATGGGATTTTTCAATTTAATATTCACCAATGGTGGGATGCCAACTCACCCACTTTCTTTTGTTTCTACAAGTCTCTGAAAGATGCTGCATGGGTTCTACGCAAGTGGGAAAGGGAAGCTGAACCTTGACTCCTATAAATCAAGCTGCAAACAACATCACAGAGATCATGAGATTCATCCCCTGTATTTTATTCACAATCCAAACTTTCCATTATTTTCGGTATTCATTCTTTTGATAGTGAAAATGCAAGGCATGAGTAACTAATCTCCCTTATGGGATTGGCTGTAATCCATTCAACACTAAAGTAATGCTGCTGTAAGTTTTTATTTAGTAATGAGATTTGATAAGTTGCTGTATTTCTTTCTGCGTTTAATGCCTGAAAATACTTGATCACTATTTTCTTGTTCTAAGTTTTCTCAAGTATGCTGGGAAGTGACTTTTGAAAGCAGAACCTGAAAGAAATACTTATTGTGAGTAGGTAGCTAGGGATGGCGTCTAACGCAATAAACGTCAAAACAATCGATCGATAATGCTGGGATGATTTCAAAGTGACTGAGGGATCAGCGGTTTGAAATCATTCTTATGAATTTTGTAGTCGAGGGATCGATACAAATGACTTTGATTGTGACGTAGAACTTATCTTTTCGATTTACTTATATGAAAACTTATGCAGCTTACAGAGGTGAAGATGTGATGAAGCCAAACCCTGTTTTACAAAACTGATTTTTCAACACCATTCACTGTTATCTTTTGCAAAATTTCACTCTCTGTTATTTATTACTTTTTCATTCAACATCATTTACAACAAAACAAAAACCAAACCATTCTGCCAAATCAATTCAAAACTAAGATTTTCATTCTCACACCTCCTCAGTGGAACGACATCTACACTGTACTACAACCTCTGTGTTTAAACTTGGCACATCTATTCCATTGAGTTCATATTATACAAACTTGATTCTCTTTCAGTGAACTCTTAATTCCAAATATCTCAGAAACATATCATCAAGTTTTGGCGCCGCAGCCGGGGAGGTGATTTAAGTTTGAATACTTAGCATTGAATTGACAAGACAGTGTAAATAAATTTGTTTTCAAATTTGTTTTTATTTTTCTTACTAACCTTGCTACTTTGAGTACTTGATTTATGATCTTGAGAGGACAGGGTACAAAAGAGCAACTTGCATTTGATCCAGAGATAGACAGGTTCCTCATGAAAATCAAGAAAGCCAAATAGAACTTCTAAGAAGGACAAACTTCCTCTGAGACAATGGATGACAACAGCAATAATCAAAACCCACCAAGGAGAACACTTGGAGATTACACATTGCAACAAGGACCTAGACACTACTCAAGCATTGTTATACCAAATACAATCAGGGCTATAGAAATGAAACCTACTTTTCTTAGTTTAATTAGTTCCCATCAATTCCATGGAATGTCCAGTGAAGATCCTTACACTCACTTGGCCACATTCTATGAATTAGTAGGAACAATGGGCTTTGAACAAGAAGTAATTGAGGTAGCATATCTAAGATTGTTTCCTTTTTCTCTTGCAGGAAAAGCTAAAGAATGGCTCCAGTCCCACCCAAATCAAAGCCTGAACAGCTGGGAGACAGTGGAGGAAAAATTCCTACACAGATTCTTCCCACCATCCAGATTTATCAAGGCTAAATCAGATATCACAACATTTAAACAAAGCCATGATGAACCCTTTTGTGAAGCATGGGAACGTTTCAAATCTCTCCTCAGAAAGTGCCCAAACCATGGACTTGAAGATATTGCCCAATTGAATATCTTTTACAGTGGTTTAAAGGCTGACACTAAAATGATTTTAGATGCAGCAGCTGGAGGAACCATGATGACAGTAGATGCAGAGCAAGCTACAAGGATCATTGAAGCATTATCATCCACAGATTACCAAGCCCAGCATGACAGAACACAAGTCCAAAAGAAGGGAGTGTTGGAACTTAATACAACAGATGCCATTTTGGCTCAAAATAAAATTTTGACACAACAAATTGAAGCTCTGACACAACAGATGGCAAAACTCCCGCAACAACTGCATGCTGTGCAGTCCTCTACAGGAAACCAACAAGCACAAATGAGATGTGACTTTTGTGGAGGAGAACATCAGAATGGACACTGTCAAGGAGAGCAAGGAGACCAATCTATCCTCTATATGAATAACCAAGGTAAGCAGAGTAACTTCAATAACAATGCTTACCCCAATAATTTTTCACAGGGATAGAGAAATAGTCAAAATGGTGGATGGAAGCAAGAAGCAAGCACATCCAACAGACAGCAACCCTATCAGCAAGGTCCTTCATTGACAGAAAGGACATCAAAACTAGAGGACACTCTAGAAAAATTCATGCAGGTCTCAATCACCAACCAGAAGAACACTGATGCTTCGATAAGAAACCTAGAGACACAAGTGGGGCAATTGGCTCGCCAAATTGCAGAGCATCATAACTCCCAATTTGGAGCCAATACACACCCAAATCCGAAGGAGCAATGCAAAGCAATCACAACAAGAAGTGAGAAGGTCATTGGACAACAAAAAGAGAATGACAAGGTGGAAGAAAAAGTAGAAGAAGATTTTGAAAAAGAAACAAAAGAGAAAGTTAGTGAAAAGAAGAATAATGATGTAAATCTGAAGGAGGAAGTTGAAAAAGAAAAAAAGAAAGAAATAAAAGAAGGGAAGAAGAAGGTGGACGACCCAACACCACAACTGAAGAGCTTACCGTATCCAAAGAACCCTTCAAAAATAGACAAGGAAAGGCAATTTGCAAGATTTATGGATATCTTCAAAAGGTTACAAATAAACATACCTTTTGTGGAAGCCATGGAGCAAATGCCAACCTACGCAAAATTCATGAAGGAGCTGTTAACAAAGAAGAAAAGATTTTCTGAAGAAACAGTGGAGCTTGCAGCAGGCTGCAGTGCCATCATTCAAAAAGCACTGCCACAAAAAACAAAAGACCCCGGAAGTTTCACAATCCCAGTAACTATTGGTACTTTACCAGTAGGAAAAGCACTCTTGGATTTGGGAGCAAGCATTAATCTAATGCCCCTCGCAATGGTGAAAAGAATTGGAGATCTTGAGGTGAAGCCAACACGGATGACCCTCCAGCTGGCGGACCGATCTATGAAATTTCCATATGGCATAGCTGAAGATGTACTGGTAAGAGTTGACAAGTTTGTATTTCCAGTAGATTTTGTCATAATGGATATAGAAGAAGATGTAGAAGTACCTCTCATTCTGGGGACACCCTTCATGAAGACCACAAAAGTAATTATTGATGTGGATGATGGGAAGCTAAAAGTGAGAGTGCAAGATGAAGAAGTAAATTTCAATGTGTTTGACGCAATGAAATACCCAAAGGAAAAACATCAGTGCTTAAAAATTGACATTGAAGAAGAAGCCATCAGAGAACAAACTAACGAATGGTTCAACAAGGATCCACTGGGTGAACTAAACGTTGGAGCAATGGATGAAGACAAGAAGGACAAGCAAGATGCTCAACAAGAAAGTCACTTTGAAAAGTTATCAAAAGAAACAAAAGAAGTTGTCCCACCAAAAGTGGAGTTAAAAGCTTTACCTCCACACTTGAAATATGTTTTTCTCGATGATGATAACCAAAAACCTGTCATTATTAACAGGAAATTGACAGGTACTGAAGAAAAGCAATTGATTCAAGTATTAAAAGAGCACTCAACAGCGATTGGATGGAGACTGGAAGATCTAAAAGGAATAAGCCCAACCTACTGCATTCACCACATTTACATGGAACAAGAATTCAAACCAATTGCTCAGCCACAGAGACGCTTGAACCCAACTATGAAGGAAGTAGTAAAAGGGGAGGTAATTAAGTTACTAGAAGCTGGTATAATTTATCCAATTTCTGATAGCTCTTGGGTGAGTCCTGTGCAGGTTGTTCCAAAGAAGGGAGGAATCACTGTCATACAAAATGAGAAACATGAATTGATCCCTACAAGAATAGTCACAGGATGGAGGATGTGTATCGATTACAGGAAACTAAACACTGCTACCCGGAAAGATCATTTTCCTCTGCCCTTCATGGATCAAATGCTAGAAAGACTTGCAGGACAAGCATACTACTGCTTTCTAGATGGTTACTCAGGGTACAACCAGATAGCAGTTGCACCAGAGGATCAAGAAAAAACAGCATTCACATGTCCCTTTGGGGTGTTTACGTATAGAAAAATGCCCTTTGGGTTGTGTAATGCCCCTGCAACATTTCAAAGATGTATGCTTGCTATCTTCTCTGATTTGGTGGAAAAATGTATTGAGGTCTTCATGGATGATTTCTCTGTTTTTGGTCCATCATTTGATCAATGTTTGAAAAATTTGACCATTGTACTGAAAAGATGTGTGGACACCAATTTGGTTTTGAATTGGGAAAAGTGTCACTTCATGGTGACTGAAGGCATTGTGTTAGGACATCAAATCTCCAAAAGAGGCATTGAAGTAGACAAAGCAAAGATGGAAGTAATCGAGAAATTACCACCACCAGGAAATGTAAAAGGAGTCAGAAGCTTCTTGGGCCATGCAGGATTTTATAGAAGATTCATCAAGGACTTCTCAAAAATTGTAAAGCCTTTGAGTAATCTCTTAAACAAAGACACTCCTTTTATTTTTGATAATTCTTGTTTGCATGCCTTTGAAACTCTAAAGCATAGACTAACATGTGCACCTGTAATAGTTGCCCCTGATTGGGGACTAGACTTTGAAATGATGTGTGATGCCAGTGATTATGTTGTTGGAGCCGTATTAGGACAAAGAAAGGCTAAAATTTTTCATGTTATACACTATGCAAGTAAAGTTTTGAACCCTGCACAAACAAATTATGCAACAACAGAAAAAGAACTCTTAGCGATAGTGTATGGCCTGGAAAAATTTAGACCTTATCTGATTGGTTCCAAGATTACTATTTTTACTGACCATGCTGCTATTAAATATCTGCTAAATAAACCTGATTCTAAGCCCAGGCTAATTAGATGGATCTTGTTAATGCAAGAATTCAACCTAGTAGTCAAAGACAAAAAGGGCAGCGAAAATTTTATTGCAGATCACTTGTCCCGACTTGTCAATCAGGAAGTCACACTACTCCAACCTGAGGTAAAGGAAGAATTTCCTGATGAAAAGTTACTAATGATGAAAGAACGACCATGGTTTGCAGACATGGCTAACTTTAAAGCAGCTGGAGTATTGCCTGATGACCTTTCATGGCAGCAGAAGAGGAAGTTTCTGAGGGATGCAAAACAATTCTTATGGGATGACCCTTACCTATTTAAACTTAGATCAGATCACATTTTGAGGAGATGTGTGTCCCAAGAGGAGGCTGAGAGCATCCTATGGCACTGTCACAGCTCACCCTATGGAGGACATTTCAATGGGGAAAAGACAGCAGCAAAAATCCTCCAATTAGGTTTTTATTGGCCCTCATTGTTTAAAGATGCTAATGTTTTTATGCAGCATTGTGAAGCATGTCAGAAGACAGGGAGCATATCAAAAAGACATGAGATGCCATTGACTACCATCCTTGAAATAGAAGTTTTTGACTGCTGGGGCATAGATTTTACTGGGCCATTACCAATGTCATTCTCAAATGAATATATAATTGTGGCAGTAGACTATGTCTCTAAGTGGGTGGAAGCCATGGCATGTACTAAAGCTGATGCCAAGACTGTCATCAAATTTCTTAAGAAACACATTTTCAGCAGGTTTGGCACTCCAAGAGTATTAATAAGTGATGGAGGCTCTCATTTCTGCAACAGTCAACTCCAAAGATGCCTAGAACATTATGGAGTCAAGCACAAAGTAACCTCCCCTTACCATCCTCAAGCCAATGGCCAAGTGGAAGTATCCAATAGAGAAATTAAGAGGATACTGGAGAAAACATTCAGTCAAAGCAGAAAAGATTGGTCATTGAAGTTAGATGACGCTTTATGGGCCTATAGAACAGCATACAAGGCACCAACTAGATTTTCACCTTATCAGTTGGTATATGGTAAAAATTGCCATCTTCCAGTGGAACTTGAACACAAAGCATTTTGGGCAATGAAAACCCTCAACTATGACCCCAAAGCATCAGCTGAAGAAAGGAAGATTCAGATGCACAAGTTAGAAGAGTGGAGGAATCATGCCTATGACTCATCAAGGATCTATAAAGAGAAAATGAAGGTTTACCATGATAGACACATCATGAAGAAAAGTTTTCATCAGGGACAATTTGTTCTTCTTTTCAACTCAAGGATGAAACTATTCCCAGGAAAACTCAAGTCTAAATGGTCAGGACCCTTTATTGTGAAGGAGGTGAAACCTTATGGAGCTATTGAATTACAAGATCCTAAATCTGAAAGAACTTGGGTCATAAATGGACAGAGAATAAAGCCCTATTTAGGAGGAGAAGTGGAGAAGGTTGCCACTGACATTCTACTAAAAGACCCATGATCAAACTCAGGTGTCGAGCTAATGACGTTAAACAAAGCGCTCATTGGGAGGCAACCCAATCTTTTATGCTTTCTTTCCATGAAAATTGAATTTTTAATTATTAGTAAAGTTTCTGTTTACCTTGTAGATTACTCATCAAGAGAATCCCAAATAAAAGTTTCAAACAAAACTGAAGCTGGAGGATGAATTAAGAGAAGCATGAGGAAATCAACTCGCTCAAGCGTGGATAATCTCGCTTAAGCGAGCCAAGGTAAGTCACTCACTATCCACATCAAGCTTAAGCGAAAGAATCAAGCCTTGAGCGTGGCACCACGGCAAAAGAAAGTTTCAAAATAAACCCGATCACGCTTGAGCGTGATCTTTTGCGCCTAAGTGAGAGGACCTGGAAAATCAAGCAGAGGCTACCACGCTCAAAGCAAGACTCTTCTTCGCTCAAGCGAGGAATTAATTTTAAGCATCAGGTATGGAAATTTTTGTGTCACGCTTAAGCGTGATAAACATACGCTTGAGCGAGGAAAATATACTTTGCATTAAGCCCACACGCTCAAGCGAGGAAGTAACAACGCCTAAGCGAGACAAAAGCCACCCTGTTAAGTCGATCACGCTCAAGCGTGATACTCCTGCGCTCAAGCGTGACACCCCTGCGCTCAAGCGTGATAATCCAGCGCTCAAGCGTGAAATGCAAAACGGCCCCCTGATGCTAATAAATGTAAAATTTTGAAACTTCCCACTCTCTCACTCCAATAACCGTCCATCAATCTCCTGACTCTCTAAGTTCTGTAACTGTCCATTTCTTCTCCAATAATTGTCTCTTCACTCTCATCTCATAAGTCACATTTTTTTTGCAAATCATTTTCTCTATCACTCTCGGATTCTTCCAGGTAACTACTGCACTATCCTCTTTTTATTACAGCATATGATTACTGTGTTAGGGAGGGTTGATACCTATCTTTTTGCATACATTGAAGTCCTTAACCCCCTTCTTCCTGTTTCTAATGAATACCATGATCTATGCTTGGTTGTTTTCTGGGTTGTTTAGAGAAAGGGGGGTCAATGCTTTGCTCTTGTGTGTTTCATTTTTTTGTAATGCATGTCACCTTTGTGTTTCACATTCTTTTAACGCATGCTGAATGTTTGACAAAAGTCCTGAAAGGAAGTATTTTGAGTGCAACATGATTCTTAACCTTCTTGCAGATGGCCAGAACAAAGCAAACTGTACCAAACCCCCCTGTCACTACTTCCCCAGCAAGGAGTTCCCAAAGAAATAAAGGCAAAAGACCATGCACAGATGAACAAGATGATGCTCCAAGATTCAGGAATAAAAGTAAGAGCAACCGTTATGAGGACATCTCAAACTAGACATTTATACCAGAAAGAAAAGTAGATTTGGCCTTGGGAGATTGTGACGCTTTCCTACAAATCATAAGGAGGAGAAATTGGTTAAAAGTATGTTACCCAAGGGAGAAATATGACCCAGAAGTTGTAAGAGAATTCTATGCGAATGCTTGGACAAAAGATGGAGGAGGAGAAAGAAAAACTTATGTGAGGGGAACCTGGCTCTCCTATGACAGGGACACAATCAATTTTTACATGGGGAACATAATGACCCTAGGAGAGGGAGAAATATGTGAATATGCTGCTATGGTTGCAAGGAACCAATTCATTGCCACAAATGACCTTGAAGTAGCCATATGTGTTCCAGGACACCACTTTCAAATGGGGCAAGGAGAGACCCCACTGAGAATTTTAAGAAAAGACATGACTTCTATTTCTCAAGTTTGGACTTCTTTCTTATTAGCTAACATAGCACCTAATGCTCATGTCTCTGATTTAATTTTTAGTAGGTGCTATTTGCTATACTGCATTCTGAGAGAGGACATCTCCATTGATCTAGCCCAAATACTCTCTGATGAAATTCACAAGTTTGTGATTTCTGACCAGAAGTATTCCTAGGCAGGTCAAAAGGTAAAAGGGAGTCTCGGTTTTCCTGCCTTTATCACTGATTTTTGTGCAGCTCATGGTGTTGAGGTACAAGACCTCAAACCAATTAGGCCTTCCATAGACAAACGCTTCATTGAGCGTTACTGCAGTAATCCAGTACCTCCTACAACTGATGTACCCCCTCCACCTGTCTCTCAAGCAGCACAGCAAGCATTCAACACAGCACCTGCCCATCCTCCCCTCAGCACAGAAGCCACTCTGATTTTACAAGGCATTCACATCCTGAAAATTCAAAATAGCCACCTCCTGGCCCAGCAGAACGCTCATCATAGAGGTTTGTTACACATTCACAGTGGCCTTTATCACAGCATTCCTGCAGGTCAACACAATCCTTGGATGCCACCTGCCCAGTTTGAGGCCCTACTTGCTTGGCCTAGGGACAGGCCTCCTTTTGTGGGAGGAGGTGAGACTACAGAGGATAGGCCAGGAACTTCAACACAGGGACCTCCAGAAAGAGACCAGGGAACAGAAGAGGACTCATCTGAGGAAGAGTGAAAAATTTTTAATGCTTTCATTTCTTGAAGTTTAAATTGCTACTTAGTTTTATTTCAAATTGACAATTTATAGCTTTACTTTATCTTTAGTGCAGCATACTTTATAATTGCTTGTGATTATCCTTGTTTGCTTGTGATTATTTACTTGTGATTATTCCTGTTTTGATGACTAAAACTTTGAACATTTTTGAAAAACCCAACCAAAGATTTTACTTTTTGAACAAGAAGAGTTTCTAAGCAGCAGAATATTTTTTTTAGACAATAAATTTGATTGTTAAAGGGTAAAATGGCTGAATTAAGAACCAAGGAATTGGAATGAATGTACTTTTTATTGTTTACATGCGTGAACCCTTTTCTGCTAGAATAAGGAAAGTAAGCCTTATATCCTGGTGAGAAGTGAGAAATCTAAACACTGAGAGTCTCATGAGAATTCATCAAATAAGCATTGCCTGATTTTCTGATTAACACTTCTTTTAAAGATTAAGCAAGGAAATAATAAAGGCAAATTTTGAAAAAATAAAACAAACTCAGAGCCAAAAAGCTACCCTTAAGAATATGACCCAATTTTTGTAGCCATTTTTGAGCCAAAAATTTTATTCAAACACCCTAAACCAAGCATGAGAAATAAAATCGTACCTTACCAGCATGCTTAAAGATTTTTAAAAGAGCATAAAACACTTCTCCAAAAAAGGGTGATAAAAGAAACTGAGGCTGAAAAAAAAAGAAATAAAGTTCTCCAACATGTAACAAAAATAGAGAACTAGAAAAAGAAAAGCGAAGAATTCAATAGCATAAAAGAAGAAGCCTCATAAAAATTTGAAAAATTTTAGAACATATGCTCTTCTTATGCATGCACTTTGAACTCAAAGAAAAACCAAGAATTCTTGATAGCCCAGCCTCATTACAACCTTGAAAAGACCTTTTTGATCCCTACTTATCTTATGAATTGATTGTGATTAGAAATGGCCGGCAATGTTAATTAGGCAGTCCTCATGATGAATGTGCAAACACACCCACCTGGTGAGAAATAATGAGAGTTCCTTATTCTTATAGCATTTGGTTACCTGCGTTGTGAACAAATTAATGGTACAGTACATTTCAAAGAATTGGCATTGAGGAAATCATTTACTTGAGATAAATTGAGATTATTGTCTTTTAAAAATTTGTCTGTACAGAAGCTAATTTTGTTGAAATGCTTCATTCCCTTTCCAAACTTCTTTTTACTTGAGGACAAGCAAAAATCTAGGTTGGGGAGAGTTTGATAAGTGTTGATTAAGCATTGATTTATGACTCATTTGAACTAATTTTGTAAAGAATTTGAGCTAAATTAAAGAATTATTAAAGGAAGTGAGCATGAATCTTTTAAGTAGTGTATAAAAGAAGTATTATGTTTAAACCCTTGGAAAGTGCAGGGAACTCAACAGGAAGGCAAGACAAAGTAAGCAAGCTTGAGCATGAAAGTTTGAGAACATAAAGCATCTCTCACGCTTAAGCGTGAATACTAGACGCTTGAGCAAGGATTAAGCATGGCAAGCATGACTTAAAGAAGACAAAGAGGCATCAGGACCCCTCTCACGCTCAAGCGTGGGGATGAGCCGCTTGAGCGTGAGCTCGAGAGCGCCCAAGCGAAGATTAAGCGTGAGCGTGAGCGTGACCCTGCACATGAAGCACGCTTGAGCGTGACTAGAAGGAGCTCGAGCGTGACCATGCACATGAAGAGCGCTTGAGCGTATGCTTTACACGCTTGAGCGTGACTAATGGATGACAAAGCCTCGCTTGAGCGTAGCTGAGAAGAAGTAAGCGTGAGCAACGTGAGGAAGGCCACGCTTGAGCGTGGTTAATTCAGCTTGAGCGAGAGACCATCAAACAGCATCAGAACCCTTCACGCTTGAGCGTAACCACTAAGCTCAAGCGTGACTCATACAGTATGGGATTTTTCAATTTAATATTCACCAATGGTGGGATGCCAACTCACCCACTTTCTTTTGTTTCTACAAGTCTCTGAAAGATGCTGCATGGGTTCTACGCAAGTGGGAAAGGGAAGCTGAACCTTGACTCCTATAAATCAAGCTGCAAACAACATCACAGAGATCATGAGATTCATCCCCTGTATTTCATTCACAATCCAAACTTTCCATTATTTTTGGTATTCATTCTTTTGATGGTGAAAATGCAAGGCATGAGTAACTAATCTCCCTTATGGGATTGGTGATGACTAATATTTTTACCCTTAATTACTTACTCTGTTTGTCTGTTTTATCTACTGTTAAATCCTAATAAATGTGTTTTAGCGTAATTTGTCAGTAATCTTCGTTTGTAATTTTTATTTTCACTATTTGTTAGTAATCATTGTTTTCTTATTTTTACTGTTACTATTGAGTGTTGAATTTTGTGATTTATGTTTTCTTTTACTGTTACTGTTTATTAGTGATTGCTGTTTCCAATTTCTACTGTTTTTGTTTAGTTTATGTTAATTAGTATGTTTAAAATAAATTAAGCTTTCATCCTAAAATAAAATCTATTGAATTAACTAAGTTTAATTTGATTTTATTTTATTTTACAGGCTATCAAATTATTGGAAGCTTCATGATTATTTTGTAAATAAATTACCCTCCTCCAAGTACAAATTCATATTAATTACTTTTTCTTGACAAGTATATTAATATGAAATTGTTTTAGCTTTATCAATGCTTAAAAAAAATGAACAAAATAAACTCCATTCAGCCATGGGTCCACATGAAAGCTGCTGCAAAACAGCAATAAAATAAATTCAAAAGAAAACAGCAGAAAATGGACACCAAACTGCAAGGAATCAACGTGAAAGGTTGCTGGAAAAGTGAACAAAGGCTGGCTGAACAGCAATATTATTCTGACAGCAAATAGCAACATTAAGAAAACAACAAAAATCCAATGTCAAAAGCAGCAGAAAACAGAGAAGAAGGGGTTCAAAATGAAGCATTTTGCCAATGAAAAAATGAAGAAAAGAGGAGACAGAGTGGAAGTATAAGCTGGCTGTTTTTAGAGGAAATAAAAAAAAAAGAAAACCAACTTAAAGCATATAAAAGGGGACGTTCAGCAGGAGAGAAACAGGGAGGAGCAGAGGAGTTGTTGGAGCAGAGTCAGAGGGAATTTTTGAGGCAGTGGACAGCAGAAGAATTCGGGAGAACTTCATTCCGGGTTCGGTTTTTATCTTGTTTTAATTATGGAGGGCTAAAACCCTTAGATTGATTTTCTTAGAGGTTAATGTAATATTATTTTTGAGGTTTTGATTTTTAATATATTTCCTTGTTGTTAAACTCTTCATAATTTTAGCTCAATTATTTAATGTCTATTCGGTTTAATTAAGTTGTATGCTTAATCAATTTAATTAAACAATTAGGATTAAATAATAAAAATATATATTAAGATAGATTAAGAAATATACATGCTTAATGAATGTTTCAAAATTAATCTTAATAGTTGTGGTTTGCTTAATTCCATAACGTTGAAGCTAGTTTATGTATGTAGGCGATGTTCTATGTATGTTCAATAATTCCTAGAATTTAAAATCTTGACTCCTTTTGCTTAATTAGGATGCTTGATTAAAATCTTCATTTTATGAAAGTAAAGGAATTATGAATTAAAAGACGCTTAGTTGATTAATTCAAATTGAACTAAGGGATTGACAGTAAGGAAGTGTATAGAAACCTTTTCAAATCCAAGGATAAAATAAATTACAATACTCCAAGAAAATCAATCGTTCATTATTTACTTGTTCTACACTCATTTTGTATTTTATATTCTGTTTTAAATTTCTGTAACACTTAAACAACCCCCCCCCCCCATTGTATGCTTGTTGGACTTTTGTCTCTAAAAATAAATTTTAGTTGTTTTATTTTGGTTTGTTAAAAATTAGTTTAAGACTTGATTTTCCTAAATTTTAGTGTTGATCCTTGAGAGAACGACCTAGGTTGACACCCTAGTACTACATTAATTAGTTTTAATGTACTAATTTGACGGGGCCACGACAGCCGACGTCAAATTTTGGCGCCGTTGCCGGGGATCAACGATCTTTAGCAAAATTGTTGTTTTAAATTAATTTCTTTTAATAATTTAAAAAAATAAAATTAAAAAAATAAAATAAATTAAAAAAAAGAATATTTTGTTTGTATGTTTGTTTAATTTTAATTCTTTTGCATGATTTAGGATTTTTATGATATATTGCTCATTATCATGAAATATCTTGTTGTATGCTATGTATGACTAGAATGACTTTTGGGCATTTATATTCATTTGATCCTGAAATTGATAGAACTTTTCATAGATTAATTAGAGAAGCTAGATTTAATAATAATTTTGTTGATATTGATAGTGATAGTATTTCATCTGAATCTGTTGAAAATAATTCTGAAAATTTTTCTGATATGGCTGGACCTCGTGAGAGAACTCTTAGAGAACTAGCCGCACCTGAATTCACATACGAAAGTTTGTGTATTCAATATCCTGATGAGGATGTCCCTTTTATTCTTAAGACCGGACTTATACACTTGTTGCCTAAGTTTCATGGTCTTGCGGGTGAAGATCCGCACAAACACCTCAAAGAATTCCACATTGTGTGTTCCACAATGAAACCCCAAAACGTTCAAGAAGACCACGTCTATCTTAAAGCGTTTCCTCATTCTTTAGAGGGTGTTGCTAAGGATTGGTTGTACTACCTTGCTCCAAGATAAATCACAAGTTGGAATGACTTAAAGAAAATGTTCTTGGAAAAATTCTTTCCTGCCTCTAGAACAACCGTAATCCGTAAGGATATATCTGGCATTAGGCAACTCTCTGGAGAAAGCCTTTATGAGTATTGGGAGAGATTTAAGAAACTCTGTGTAAGTTGCCCTCACCACCAAATTTCTGAACAACTTCTTCTTCAGTACTTCTATGAAGGTCTGCACCACGTTGATCGCAACATGATTGATGCGGCAAGTGGAGGAGCTTTAGGAGATATGACTGCTGCTGAAGCAAGAAACTTGATTGAGAAGATTGCATCCAAATCTCAACAATTTGGTATGAGAAATGATTCTTTCAAACCCATGTTTGATTCCAATTCTAGTTCATCTGGAATTAAATTGGAAAGCAAACTCGATGCTCTCACCACTCTGGTCACACAATTAGCAATAAATCAAAAATCTATGACTGCTAAAGTGTGTGGCATCTGTACTTCACAAGAGCACCCCACTGATTGTTGTCCTTCTCTACAAGAAAAGGATAATAATAATCCCCAAGCCTATGCAGCCAATATCTACCATGATAGACCTCCACCACAACAGCAACAAAACCATGACCTTTTCACCAATAGATACAACCCAGGTTGGAGGAACCATCCAAATTTGAGATGGGGCAACCAACAACAAAATCCCCAACCCCCATTCCAAAGCAATGCACCAACCTTCCAAACACATACACCTCAACCATCCACAAATGGCCCTTCTTTGGAAGAACTGGTGAGACAAATGGCTGCACAAAACTTGGAGTATCAACAGAGGAATGATGCTACCATCCAGAGTTTAAGTAACCAAATTGGGCAATTAGCTTCATCATTGAACCAATTACAATCTCAGAACTCTGACAAGTTACCCTCTCAACCAGCTGCAAATCCAAGAAACGTGAGCGCAATTCAGTTAAGATCAGGTAAAAACCTTGAAGTACCCATACCCAAGGAACCTGAGAAACAAAAAGATGTGCCCACAACAGTTGAGAATGATGTACCCTCTTCAAGCTCAAGAAAGTCTGAGATACAACCACCCCAAGTTCCATCTCATATCCCTCTTCCATTCCCACCTAAAGCAATTCTAAGCAAGAAGATGGAAGAAGTGGACAAAGAAATTTTGGATACTTTTAGGAAAGTGGAAGTAAATATACCTCTTCTTGATGCAATCAAACAAGTCCCCAAGTATGCCAAGTTTCTGAAGGAACTGTGTACTCACAAGAGGAGACTAAAAGGTAATGAAAGGATAAGTATGGGAAGGAATGTATCTGCGCTGCTTAGTAAAGAAGTTTTAAATATTCCTGAGAAATGCAAGGATCCAGGTACATTCACTATACCCTGTATCATAGGCAATAACAAATTTGAAAATTGCATGTTAGATTTAGGAGCTTCAATAAATGTTATGCCTATGTCTGTTTTTAAATCTCTGTCTATTGGAAATTTACAACCTACTGGTGTAGTTATTCAACTAGCCAATAGAAGTACTGCTTACCCTGCTGGAGTCATAGAGGATGTTCTGGTTCAAGTAAATCAACTTGTTTTTCCGGCTGATTTTTACGTGCTTGATATGGAAGAAGGTAGGTCTGATATCCCTGTTCCTATAATTTTAGGAAGGCCATTTTTGAAAACAGCCCGAACTATAATTGATGTCCATGCTGGAACCCTTTCTATGGAATTTGGTGACACTAAGGTAAGATTTAACATTCTAGATGCCATGAAACACCCTTCTGAAAATCATTCTATTTTCCAAATTGACATTATTGATGAACCAATTTTTGAACATTTCTCTAATGTTGATTTGGAATGCATAGATGATTCATACAGTTGTTTTGCATGCAATAATTCTGAGAATTGTGATATTTGTGCTGAAATTGACAAATACATAACTGCTGATTTAGAGTCTATAGAAATACCTGTTTTAAATGCAGATTTTCAAGAAGACTCTAACAAAATTTTTGAGGTGCAAAAACCCAAATCAGCTTTGTTAGTTCCATCTACTTTGCAGGCACCCAATCTGGAACTAAATCTCTTACTTGAAAACCTCAAGTATTCATACTTGGGAAATGATGAGGAGCTTCCGGTGATAACCTGTACTTCTCTTGATGAAAATCAAGAAGAAAAATCTCTGCAAGATTTGGGAAGGCACAAGAAGGCTAGACCACTATCCAATCTGCTTCAAAAGGATGTGGTATTTGAGTTTAATCCACCTTGAGGGAGTTTTTCTTACCCATCTCTTTACTTTTTCATTATATTGTCTATTCTGTATGCTCTGTCTTACATTGAGGACAATGTATAATTTAAGTGTGGGGGTGGGATCATTCATGTGTTATTGTGTGATTAAATTTTGTGTGATCATTCATGTGTTATTGTGTGATTAAATTTTGTGTGATTTAAAAAAAAATAAAAATAAATAAAAATAAAAGATTTTGTGTGTGTTTTTGTTTTAAAAAGGCATGTTTTATTGGAATTTTAAGATATGCATGAGTAACAGGTAAATTCTTTCATGTCTGATATGAGATTAATAATATGTTATAATTTGAACTCAAGCATTTTTGGTATGTTGAGAATGACATGATAATTGAGAGATGATCATATATGATGGAATTATACCTTGTGAGATTTTTGAGCCTTAAAAAAAATTTGATGGATCATTTTAAACCATCTTAATTCTTTCATGTGTGATTAATTCCTGAATGCTTACATCCTAATTTTTGTCTTGTTTCTTGATGATACTTGAAATTCATGTGAATGTATTTGAAATGATACAGGCATTTCGTTCAATTGAGCCACTAGCCATATAAGCCTACCATGAATAAATCATCCTTTGTTAGCCCCTTTGAGCCTATTTAACCATTTCTTTGTTGCAGCTCAAATAAGCCATGGATGAAAAACCAAAAATATACCTACCTTAAGGAATATATTGGAGCTTTAGAATCAAGTCAAAAACAGGCATTCAAATAAGTGTAGGGGTGTACAAAAAAAAAAGAGTTCCAACTCTTGTTTCAAAGTGTTATGCAATCGCATAAAAAGAAAAAAAAAAGAAAAAGAAAATATTGATGAATAAATAAAAAATAAAATAAAATTTCTTGATGATTGCGACCAAATATTATACAGTAAATGTTTTACCCTCATTGTTTGCCAGTTAAATTAATTGCTCCATCATTCTTTTTGGTATTTAAACTTATTTTCCAAAATTTTTTTCCACCTACTTTAACCTTGGCCACATTACAACCTTGGAAAGCCCTGTTGATCTATACATGCATTTGTGTTGATTATGGAATTGAGAAACTTGCCAAATTTTTTTGGACTGTCTATTTTTCAGGAAATGTTTGAGAGTATACACAAACCCAAAACACTTGAGAGTTGAGAGTATGTCTTGTGAGGTTCTGTCACTTATGATTTTCCTTTCAGTTTGATTTAATTCTCACATGTCGAAGTGATTGGATGATTTTTATACATATCTTGATGCTTTATATCTTACATGTTGAAAACTCTTGTTTCTCTGTATATTCCTAAGATTTCATGAAAAGCATGCCAGTTCTGTGTGTTTACTGTATTTAAATTTTTGGATGTTTTCAATAAATTGTAAAACTTGTTTTTATTCTGATTTTGCCCAGGAGTGCAAAAGAGTAAGTGTGGGGGTATTTGATGACTAATATTTTTACCCTTAATTACTTACTCTGTTTGTCTGCTTTATCTACTGTTAAATCCTAATAAATGTGTTTTAGCGTAATTTGTCAGTAATCTCCGTTTGTAATTTTTATTTTCACTATTTGTTAGTAATCACTGTTTTCTTATTTTTACTGTTACTATTGAGTGTTGAATTTTGTGATTTATGTTTTCTTTTACTGTTACTGTTTATTAGTGATTGCTGTTTCCAATTTCTACTGTTTTTGTTTAGTTTATGTTAATTAGTATGTTTAAAATAAATTAAGCTTTCATCCTAAAATAAAATCTATTGAATTAACTAAGTTTAATTTGATTTTATTTTATTTTACAGGCTATCAAATTATTGGAAGCTTCATGATTATTTTGTAAATAAATTACCCTCCTCCAAGTACAAATTCACATTAATTACTTTTTCTTGACAAGTATATTAATGTGAAATTGTTTTAGCTTTATCAATGCTTAAAAAAAATGAACAAAATAAACTCCATTCAGCCATGGGTCCACATGAAAGCTGCTGCAAAACAGCAATAAAATAAATTCAAAAGAAAACAGCAGAAAATGGACACCAAACTGCAAGGAATCAACGTGAAAGGCTGCTGGAAAAGTGAACAAAGGCTGGCTGAACAGCAATATTATTCTGACAGCAAACAGCAACATTAAGAAAACAACAAAAATCCAATGTCAAAAGCAGCAGAAAACAGAGAAGAAGGGGTTCAAAATGAAGCATTTTGCCAACGAAAAAATGAAGAAAAGAGGAGACAGAGTGGAAGTGTAAGCTGGCTGTTTTTAGAGGAAATAAAAAAAAAAAGAAAACCAACTTAAAGCATATAAAAGGGGACGTTCAGCAGGAGAGAAACAGGGAGGAGCAGAGGAGTTGTTGGAGCAGAGTCAGAGGGAATTTTTGAGGCAGTGGACAGTAGAAGAATTCGGGAGAACTTCATTCCGGGTTCGGTTTTTATCTTGTTTTAATTATGGAGGGCTAAAACCCTTAGATTGATTTTCTTGGAGGTTAATGTAATATTATTTTTGAGGTTTTGATTTTTAATATATTTCCTTGTTGTTAAACTCTTCATAATTTTAGCTTAATTATTTAATGTCTATTCGGTTTAATTAAGTTGTATGCTTAATCAATTTAATTAAACAATTAGGATTAAATAATAAAAATATATATTAAGATAGATTAAGAAATATACATGCTTAATGAATGTTTCAAAATCAATCTTAATAGTTGTGGTTTGCTTAATTCCATAACGTTGAAGCTAGTTTATGTATGTAGGCGATGTTCTATGTATGTTCAATAATTCCTAGAATTTAAAATCTTGACTCCTTTTGCTTAATTAGGATGCTTGATTAAAATCTTCATTTTATGAAAGTAAAGGAATTATGAATTAAAAGACGCTTAGTTGATTAATTCAAATTGAACTAAGGGATTGACAGTAAGGAAGTGTATAGAAACCTTTTCAAATCCAAGGATAAAATAAATTACAATACTCCAAGAAAATCAATCGTTCATTATTTACTTGTTCTACACTCATTTTGTATTTTATATTCTGTTTTAAATTTCTGTAACACTTAAACAACCCCCCCCCATTGTATGCTTGTTGGACTTTTGTCTCTAAAAATAAATTTTAGTTGTTTTATTTTGGTTTGTTAAAAATTAGTTTAAGACTTGATTTTCCTAAATTTTAGTGTTGATCCTTGAGAGAACGACCTAGGTTGACACCCTAGTACTACATTAATTAGTTTTAATGTACTAATTTGACGGGGCCACGACAGCCGACGTCAATTGGCTGTAATCCATTCAACACTAAAGTAATGCTGCTGTAAGTTTTTATTTAGTAATGAGATTTGATAAGTTGCTGTATTTCTTTCTGCGTTTAATGCCTGAAAATACTTGATCACTATTTTCTTGTTCTAAGTTTTCTCAAGTATGCTGGGAAGTGACTTTTGAAAGCAGAACCTGAAAGAAATACTTATTGTGAGTAGGTAGCCAGGGATGGCGTCTAACGCAATAAACGTCAAAACAATCGATCGATAATGCTGGGATGATTTCAAAGTGACTGAGGGATCAGTGGTTTGAAATCATTCTTATGAATTTTGTAGTCGAGGGATCGATACAAATGACTTTGATTGTGACGTAGAACTTATCTTTTCGATTTACTTATATGAAAACTTATGCAGCTTACAGAGGTGAAGATGTGATGAAGCCAATCCCTGTTTTACAAAACTGATTTTTCAACACCATTCACTGTTATCTTTTGCAAATTTTCACTCTCTGTTATTTATTACTTTTTCATTCAACATCATTTACAACAAAACAAAAACCAAACCATTCTGCCAAATCAATTCAAAACTAAGATTTTCATTCTCACACCTCCTCAGTGGAACGACATCTACACTGTACTACAACCTCTGTGTTTAAACTTGGCACATCTATTCCATTGAGTTCATATTATACAAACTTGATTCTCTTTTAGTGAACTCTTCATTCCAAATATCTCAGAAACATATCATCACAGAGATATAGGCTTATTGCACGAAACTAAGAAATTTCTAACAAAGAATTTTGAAATGAAAGATCTTGGTGAAGCCTCTCTTGTACTAGGTATTGAAATACTAAGAGATGGTTCTCTTGGTATCTGAAGGTTATCATAAGAGAGCTATATCGATAAAGTTTCAGATAAATTCGGCATAAAAGATTGTAAACCAGGAGATACCCCGATAGCTAAGGGAGACAAATTTAATCTCAAACAATGTCCTAATAATGATCTTGAAATAAATGAGATACAAAAGATTCCTTATGCTTCAGCTGTGGGAAGTCTTATGTACGCTCAAGTTTGTACTCGTCCCTATAACGTTCTTAATTTTTAAATAAAACTTCTATAATCAAATAAATTTTTCACAAATAATTCCAATATTAAAATAGAATTTGAATTCAATAATAATATTGTCATTTTTACAATGGCCGACCAGCCCATTTAATATACAAAGAAAATATAACAAGACGGTATACATAGGAGCCGGCCAAGGCTTCTACAAAATAACTATGTACACTATGTATTGTACATACTAATACATAATGCTCCAGTCGGATGAGTGACTTCACATGCCATCACTGTGCCCTATATCCACTGTGAAAATAATAAGAAGTAGGGGGTGAGCATAAACATATCAAATAATAGTTATTGAATTGGATGAAAAGTCTAATTCATAACTATATATAAATAAACACAACCGAATCAAACAACTCAGTATAAGCAGCATGTTATTCTCAATAACATATATATATATATATATATATATATATATCAGTGCATGCACATGCTCAATAAAATAAATCCATTATTAAGTCTTCTAATTGTGTTGCAACACTGGCTCCCCGAGCCATCACTCAGCTCTCAACTGATCCGGCCGTTTTACTGGTACCAAACCGTTTGCACCCTCATGTGACACCATCACTCTCAGTGACAACGGTTAGTGCCACGGGCTAAAACCCTGAGCCCCACTCAAGAGGTTGCCTTGAGTCCCACCCAAGGTCTTTTGTCTTTTGCCTTGAGTCCCACCCAAGGTCTTTTGTGGAAACCACATCATATTTCATACTTAATCATCACACATGCATCTCATGCATATACATATATCATGAAAAATTCATGAATCATTATCAGTCAATAACATATCAATATCAATAATATGAATGGAAAATATGAAAAACATAAAACGTCATATAATCGGGGTCTCACACACATATCATATGTATCATACAATAACACCCCAAATCCATTCATAAACCATTAATTTGAAATGTAACGCTCCCCCTACCTGGAAGTAAAGAGTTCCAGTAGTGTTTCAAGCTCTAATCAATCTTAGCTTCATGAATTCCGATTGGAATTGTAGCACTGAATCAGTCTAAGCTTTCTCTCTTATGAAATTCAAGCTCTCATGAAAAAAAAGGAAAGAAAGGAAGATTAACTTCTTCGTTGATGGTTTCCAGTAAGGGTTGGAAGAGAAAGATTATAGATGATGTTTTCACTTTCAAAAGTTTCTAAACTCATTCAACAGTAGAAATTGGTATTTATATCGTTCATACAAAAGAGAGACGTGAACGATAGGAGATTGTCTGCTGTATGTTTCTTCAAATGACAAGTAAGGAATAAGCATTTAATGAAAAGGGACAACACATCAGAGAGGGTCCCATACTTAGAAAAATATCAAAAAAAGAATCTGCTGGAAGGTAGAAGAACAGAGTGATGTGGAAAGCATTCATAATTAAAATAATCATTAATTCCGACTCGATTTCAGCTTTCTAGATATACTTTTCCGAGAAGATTTATTACAGTCTTTGTCCATTCAGAATTCCTTCTTTCGGAGGAAATTTACTCGGAAAGGTTTCATCCCATGAAACACTCAACTTTCCTTCCTCGGAAATGTCCCATACGGTAATATCGCATTCGGTCATTTCACTCAAATATATTTCTGTCCAAGTCAAACCTTCACTTGCGTCACTCAGAAGTCTTCCATCTAAGAATCGCTCGGAGTTTGAAGACAATCCTCTCTCAGAAATCTTTCCACTCGAAAGGGTCACCTGGGATTGAAGACTATTTTAAAGACAAACCCGAGTATAAACTCAGCCACTCTGACCGATCACAATTTAAATGAATTTACCACTCGGTCATTTACTTCCCTTGGAATTACTCACCCAGAATATACTTGTTCGAAATTGGAGTCTTTCTCTGTCCAGAAGTAGTCTCCTTGAAAAGACTTACTCGGCCTATCTCAATCGGTGCCATCTCTCTCAAAATTATCACATTCAGTGACACCTCACTCGAAAAGTCACACTATTCGGAGATACTCCACTCAGTCTTTATTCAATAATTTCTCGGCCTGAGAAGTACTTAATCAAATCCAAGCTTGTCTTTATTCGGAAGTAATTCCCTCGGAATAACCCATTTAGAAACGTTTTCCCTCGGAGATGTTTCACTCAGATTTTTCCTTACTCAAAAGTGTCTCATTCGGACACAATTTTCTTAACTTAGAAATATTTCTCTCAATAATGTTTCACTCGGAAACATCTTAACTTTACTTGGAAGTAGTGTTCTCTCTGTCTTATTCCTCTCGGAATCATACCATTTTCACTCGGAATATCATATTTCAAACAGTATTCACTCGGAATTTCATTCGAAAAATTTCCATTAATCCTTAATGAATGAATTTTCTAAAAATTACAAATTTTGGGATGTTACATTTCTCCCCTCCTTCAAAAATTTCATCCTCGAAATTTAAATAAATAATCATACATTAATAAAATAAGTCAGGATATTGTTGCCTCATAACATCTTCACGTTCCCAAGTATGCATGGTATACTGATCCTGCTGCCATACAACCTTGACAAATTGAACATTCTTGCTTCTTAATCGTTTTACCGATCGGTCCACTATACCAGTGGGCTCGGCTATAGTGATCAGGTTTTCTCGGATTTCAACATCATCATCTGGCATTTCATAAGTAGGATCCGGCAAATACTTTCTCAATTGAGAAACGTGAAATACACTATGCAGATTCAACAAATGAGGAGGCAACGCAATCTGATAAGCTACAGGTCTGACTCTCTTCAATATTTCATACGGACCAATATACCTCGGGCTTAATTTCTTGCTTTTTAAAGCTCTCCCAATGCCTTTGCTAGGAGAAACTTTCAGAAAGACCTTGTCGCCAATCTGAAATTCAATCGGCTTCGTCTGTTTGTCATAATATCTCTTCTGTCGGTCCTGGGATGCTTTCAATTTATCTTTGATCGTTTGAATTTGCTCGGAGGTCTGCTGCACAATCTCTGGTCCTAACATTAAATTCTCACCCGATTCTGACCAGCAAAGAGGGGTTCGGCATTTCCTGCCATATAAAGCTTCGTACGGAGCCATACCGATACTACTGTGATAATTATTATTATAAGTAAATTTGATCAGTGGAAGGTATTGCTCCCAGCTACCACCATACTCTAGCACACAAGACCTCAACAAGTCCTCTAAACTCTGGATAGTCCACTCGGATTACCCATCTGTTTGAGGATGATAGGCCGAACTCAATCGGAGCTTCGATCCTAATTCCTGATGTAGACTTCCTTAAAATCGAGAAGTAAACCTTGGATCTCTATCCGACACGATAGAAGATGGAACACCATGCAGTCAGACTATCTCATTAATATACAACTGCGCTAGTTTTGCCAAGGGTAACTCATGTTGATCGGCAAGAAGTGTGCAGACTTTGTCAGTCGGTCCATAATAACCCAGATAGCATCGTGTCCACTCCGAGTCCTGGGTAATCCCATTACAAAATCCATAGTAATAGCATCCCATTTCCACACGGGAATCTCCAAAGGTTGCAAACCACCAGACGGTTTTTGATGTTTAACCTTCACTTTCTGACAAATTATACAGTGAGCTACGAAGTCGACTACATCTTTCTTCATTCCGGGCCACCAGAAATGCAACTTCAAATCATGGTACATCTTAGTAGTACCCGGATGAATACTTAACATACTCCGATGTGCTTCGTCAAGTACCGATCGTCGTAAATCACTCGAATTAGGTACATAAATATGACCTTTTACTCGGTAAATACCATCAGGACCCTCGGTTAAAAATAAGTCCTTACCTTTAGCCTGAGTTTCTTTCATCTCGGCTAAATAAGAATCCGACATCTGCTGTACATAAACAATCTTCAAAAATTCATTAGTTATTCTCAATGTACCGAGAGTTATTTTCCGAGACGAAGAGACATCCACTTGCAGGTTCATGTCTCAAAATTGTTCAAGCAACTCCATCTCTTTAACCATCATTATTGCCATGTGAATAGACTTCCGAATCAAGACATCGGCTACAACATTTGCCTTTCCCCGGTGATATTTTAAGTCGAAATCATAATCCTTCAAAAATTCTATCCACCGTCTTTGTCTCATATTCAACTCCTTTTGGTCGAACAAATATTTTAGGCTTTTATGGTCACTATACACTTCAAACTTAGAGCCATAAAGATAATGCCTCTAAATTTTCAATGCAAAGACCACAGCTGCCAATTCAAGATCATGAGTAGGGTAGCTTTGCTCGTGTGGTCATAATTGACGCGAAGCATATACAATCACTCAGCCATTCTGCATCAGTACACATCCTAGACCAAGTCCGGATGCATCACAGTAGACTACAAAACTTTCATACAGATTTGGCAAGGCCAACACAGGAGTAGAAGTCAATCGGGTCTTAAATTCTTGAAAACTCTGTTCACACTCGGAAGACCACATAAAAGGAGTATTCTTCCGGGTTAGCTTTGTCAATGGCAAGGTGATTTTGGAGAATCCCCCAATGAATCTCCGATAGTAACCGGCTAACCCCATAAAACTCCTGACATCGGTGACCGACTTAGGTCTCTCCCAATTCATCACAGCTTCGATCTTTGAAGGATCTACTGAGACACCTTCTCTGGAAATAACATGACCCAAGAATTGAATCTTTTCCATCCAGAATTCATACTTAGACAATTTGGCAAATAGTTGTTATTCAAGTGGCCTCAATACTCAAGAGGGGGGTGAGTTGAGTTTTTAAAATTTTGCTTGGAATGCCTTTGAGCTAGATTCCTTTATCACAAGTTTGAGGATTATCAAGTTTAATACAAGAAACAATGCAAAATAAGAGATGTATGTGGCTGAGACAATTTGTCAAACACTTGGTGTGCAATATTCAAAGTTAATTAATTCAAGCAAGCTTAAGTATGTAAATCACAACCAACCAACACAAATCAATAAAGTGCAGTATATGAATGTAAAAGAGTAAGGGAGAAGAGCTTGCAAACTAATTTAACGAGTTCCACCAACCCCGGTATACGTCTCGCCTTCAAGCAACCTACTTGAAGGATTTCCACTATTGAAGTGTAGAGATTACAAGCTATGAGCAATTGCAGCTTCCTAGTGTCCCACACTCAAGAACTTAATCCTCACTAGCACAAGGGCAACCCACCCAATCTCTCAAACTCTCAATACCCAAAGGTTGAACCCCAACCTTTGTGACCACTCAACCTAGAGTGAAAACCTTTGTGTTTGGTGTAATGTTTGTAAGCAAGTGACTCTCTTAATAGAGTAGATATACAAATGAATGCTCACTCAAGTTTCTAGCTCTCAACAAGAGAGGATATACAAGTTAAAGCTCAACTTTCAGAAAAATACAAAGATATGAACTCACTAAGCACAAGTAAGGAATGAGGAATTGATTGTCTCTTGCTTCTTGTTGTTGTGCTTGTGTTTCCCTTGCATTTATAGACCTTGCAGAAGAGCATAATGGAGTTCCTAGCCGTTTCAAGTCATGGGTGTCTGAGGGAAATGGAGAAATGAGTTGGTTTCCACTTAAAAAACACTTTCCCCAATTTTTGGCACTATCGTAATCGATTACGCCCCTAGCTGTAATCGATTACACTTTGAAATCTTCTGTGTAATTCGTGCTGTAATCGATTAGCTTATCATTGTAATCGATTAGATTCTACTCAGAGACTTGGTAATCGATTGTGCTTCATCTTGTAATCGACTAGACCTGGCACCTGATGCATTTAATTTGATTACGCAGCTTTGTAGTCGATTGGCCTTGTGTATAATCGATTAGATGTCATTCCAGGAGCTTTGTAATTGATTATTTGTGTCCTGTAGTCAATTAGTTTCAAACACCTGATGCATTTAATTTACACAGAGGCACTGTAATCAATTAGTATTGTTGGTGCAATCGATTAGATGAGAAACAGGAACTATATAATTGATTAGGTATGGTTCCCTAATCGATTAGTATGCGTGTTTTTGTAGGTCTGATGCATTTTCTTGTTTCTCCAAGTTTTTCTTCAAGAGTCCTTTGTCATTATCAAAATCTGTGATCCTGAAAACATATTCAAACACATTCTCCCCTTTTTTGATGATGACAAACCATGTTCATCTCTTGAGGGTTGTTAGTTCAAAAATTATCTCTAATTTTATCTCTATCAAAAACATATTCAAATTCTACACAATGTTATCTCTTAATTTGAAAATATTATCTCTTGAGCATTATCTATTTCAGATTTATCTTTATTTCAAAATATCTCCCCCTATCTAAGAAAGTTTATGCCTTAGAGATAATTTTCAAATTTGTTAACCATTTGTTGTTATATGCAATCAGATTTCACTTGTTATTATAGCAAGCAGATATGAACTCTCTCAAATATTTCTACCCCTTTGGAATCATCAAAAATAACAAAAGCAATAGAGAGAAATATAGAAACTGAAACTTTTATTGATTGAAAAAGGGAAATTACATAATTGAAAGTTGACAGAAATAAAAAAAATAGGAAATAATTCAGATAAAGCATAATAAAATGGATCTAGTTATCCAGATTGAAAAAGCAAAGTTCAGAAATTTGGTGAGATAACTCCTCATAGCGTTGCTGCATGAGTTCAAAATGTTGCTGCTCAGTCATTTGAAATTGTTGGAGGGAGTTTTCAATTCGATCAAAATGGTTATCAAGATGAGCATACAAGGCAGTGAAGGGATCAAGTGGAGCGGATGATTCTCCTTGAGGTGCAGGAGTAGGAGTGGGAGTAGGAGTAGGATCAACAGTAGCGGTGGGATGATCTTCCTCAAATGGACTGCTGCCATGAATTCTGTCACTTTTGAGTATCCATCTTCCAGCTACATAAACCATACCCATTTTATTGAGATGGTGAGTCCCAATGCAAGCTTGAGAGGGCACTTTTTCAACAAGTTCTTCAGCCAAGTCTACTCTATATGCCTTGAAGATTTTTGTGAGCAAGATGCCATAAGGAAGTTTGTGTTGCTCCTTGGATTTCAGGATGTGGAGCTTGATGAGTTTAATCCAGTTTATGTCCTTGTGGTTGATGATGGCCCATATGAGTAGAACATCATCTTTCTCAACCAAGGCATAATTTCCACCATGATGGTTAAGCATTTTAACCATAAAGAAGTGGAGGAGACGGTTGTTAAGAGTTAAATGGCCTACCAATTTGTGATTGTTGAGGGGATGGTTGGCCTTCCAAAGAGATTAGCGTGTTGGAATAGGATTGAAATCCCACTCATCCTTAGGATTACCCCCTACAAATTCAACAGTAAAGAGGGGAATTTGTGTGATTTCAGAGAGTTGTTGGTTGGTGATTTTGAGAGTCACATTCTTGACTCTAGCTTCCAAAGTGCCATCAACCAACTTCACATTGCAGAAGAATACCCTCATGAGTTTAGGGTAATAAAACTCTTCCTTGAGAGTTAAGAATGGAAGGAGATTGTAGTGGTGAAGAAGTTGGGTGAAGGTAAAACAGGGGTTTTCAAAAGTTGGGGCATCAATGAAATGGGGAGTGATGATGTCTTTCTCAGAAAATTTCTTTATGAAGTTTTGGAGGTCTCTTGGTGAAGTGAAGAACCTAGAGAAATCTAAAGGATTTATGGGTTGGTTTATGGAGGACCTAGCTCTCTTTACTTGTCTTGAGGAAGACATGGCAATGGAAGGGAATGCAGAGAAGAAGTAGAAGAAGATGAGAAAAACGGAAGAGCTCTTGGAGACTTAGGAGAGTGGAAGAAGAGTGGTGTGAGATGAAAGAATGAAAGGGGGTTGTATTTATATGGAAAAGTAGGGTTTAGAGATGAGAGATAGAGTAATAATGATGATGAATAATTGGCCCAAACGTATATCACACGGATTCTGCATTAAAAATCTACACTTGATACAATGTTAATCGATTAGGAAACTGATGCTAATCGATTAGGGTGTGTATTCTGGGGAACATGAAACGTTTTTGCACATAGGTAAGCGATTGTGGCCGGTGGAGTAATCGATTGCCTTAAAAACAGAAACTTTGTAATCGATTAGGAGAGGATGATAATCGATTATCTGGAAGGTAAAACGTCAATAATCGATTTTGTTGAATGTCTAATCGATTATACAAGAAATAGAGACTTAGTAATCGATTAGTAATGAGATCCTAATCGATTATTGATGAACCAAAAGTTGTGTAATCGATTGTTTAAGAGTCTGTACTCGATTATCAGGGGAACAGAAAGTTTATAGTCGACTATACTGATCATACTAATCGATTATGAGTGCTTAGAGGTGGTCTGAACTGATAGATTTCAAGTGGAATGACACCCAATCAATATATTAAGTATTAACACATTGTAAATCAAGAAATTATCAAAAATGTTTCAGCATTCAAACACAATTGGAAATGTCTAAGATTCCTAATTCTCTTCTAATGTGTATGAATTGTTCCTTTGCAAGTGGTTTGGTGAATATATCAGCAAGTTGTTTAGTGGTTTCAATATGTTCAAGCACACAATCACCCTTCAATACATGATCCCTAATGAAATGATGTCAAATTTTAATATGTTTGGTTCTTGAATGCATTGCAGGATTCTTTGAAATGTTAATAGCACTTGTGTTATCATATTTAAGAGGCACATGGTCTAATATAACACCAAAGTCTAAAAGTTGTTGTCTCATCTAAAGGATTTGAGCACAACAACTACCAGCTGCAACATATTCTGCCTCAGCTGTAGATAGTGCAACACTTACTTGTTTCTTGCTATGCCAAGAAACAAGAGAACTACCAAGCAAGTGACATGTTCCACTAGTGCTTCTCCTATCAAGTTTACATCCTGCAAAATCTGAATCAGAATATCCAACTAAAGTGCATTCAACCCCTTTGGGGTACCATAAACCAACATTTTGAGTTCCTACAAGATATTTCATTATTCTTTTTACTACAGTAAGGTGTGATTCTTTTGGACATGCTTGGTATCTAGCACACATACAAACAGCAAACATGATATCTGGTCTACTTGCAGTTAAGTAAAGTAAGGATCCGATCATACCTCTATATTTTGTAAGCTCAACATCCTTACCCTTCTCATCTTTGTCCAAATAACATGAAGTGCCCATAGGTATGGCAATGTCATTTGCCTTATCCATGTTGAATTTCCTAAGCAATTCCTTGCAATACTTTGATTGACTAATGAAAGTGCCTTCATTAGTTTGCTTAATTTGCAGTCCAAGGAAGAAAGTAAGTTCCCCCATCATAGACATTTCAAATTCGTCCTGCATTAGCTTAGCAAACTCTTTGCACAACGATTCATTAGTAGCACCAAAGATTATATCATCAACATATACTTGAACCAATAGTATGTCATTTTTCTTGTGCTTGATGAATAATGTTGTGTCAACCTTTCCTCTTTCAAAATTTTTTTCTAAAAAGAATTTACTTAATCTTTCATACCAAGCTCTTGGAGCTTGTTTTAAACCATACAATGCTTTCTTTAGTTTGAAAACATGATTTGGAATTTGGTAGTTTTCAAAACCTGGAGGTTGATCAACATATACTTCTTCTTGAATACATTCAAGAAAGCACTCTTTACATCCATTTGGTACAATTTAAAGTCCTTACAACATGCAAAGGCTAATAAGAACCTAATGGCTTCTAGCCTAGCTACAGGAGCATACGTCTCTTCATAATCAATGCCTTCTTCTTGATTATAGCCTTTAGCTACTAGCCTAGCTTTGTTCCTAGTAATTATACCATTTTCATCTAATTTATTCCTAAACACCCATTTTGTTCCTATTATTTGGTGATTATTAGGTCTTGGCACTAGTTTCCAAACTTCACTTCTTTCAAATTGATTCAATTCTTCTTGCATGGCCAACATCCAATGTTCATCAATAATAGATTCATCAATGCATTTGGGTTCTATTTTTGATACAAAGGCTAAATGATTACATGCGTTCCTAATGGCGTTTCGAGTACTTACACCTTTAGTCATTTCACCTATGACTTTGTCCAAGCGATGATCCTTCAAGGTGATCCATTGTTATGGTTCCTCATGTTGTGTTGATTCTCCTTTATTGTTGCCTTCCTGTTTATTTTCTAAGATCATTTCTTGGAATGTACCTACAAGATCATCAACATCTTCCTTTCTCGGGGAGTTATGACTATTTTCATCAAATTTAACATGAATAGACTCCTCAATGGTATTAGTTTGTTTGTTAAAGATTCGATAAGATTTACTAGATGATGAATATCCTATAAAGATTGCCTCATCAGCTTTTACATCAAACTTTCCTAGATTATCCTTTCTGTTATTGAGCACAAAGCATTTATATCCAAAAATATGAAAATATGAAATGTTGGGTTTCCTTCCCTTGTAAAGTTCATAGGGGGTTTTCTTTAGAATAGGCCTTATTAAACATCTATTCATAACATGACAAGCGGTATTTATCACATCGGTCCAAAAATGTTTCGCAATGTTATTTTCATTTAACATGGTTCTTGCAAGCTCCACTAAAGATCTATTTTTCCTTTCAACTACTCCATTTTGTTGTGGAGTTCTAGGAGCTGAAAAATTATGATTGATACCATGTTTTTCGTAAAACTTTTCAAAAGATTGATTTTCAAATTCTCCCCCGTGATCGGTTCTAATGGATGCTATTTTTGAATTTTGCTCATTTTGGATAATCTTAGCAAGTTTCTTGAATGCATGATATGCTTCATTTTTATGAGCAAGAAACAAGGTCCATGTATATCTTGAATAATCATCTACAATCACTAGACCATAGTAATTACCACCAAAACTTTTGATTTTGGAAGGTCCAAATAGATCCATGTGCAAAAGTTGTAAAGGTCTTTGTATGGAAACGATGTTTTTAGTTTGAAAAGATGTCTTTACTTGTTTCCCCTTTTGACATGCATCACAAAATTTGTTTTCAAATTTAAGCTTTGGTAGACCAATTACTAATTCTTTAGAAACGAGTTTGTTTAAATGGTCTACATGTATATGAGCTATTCTTCTATGTCATAGCCAAGTTTCATCCTCTTTAGTCATGAAGAATTGCACATCATTTGAGTACAAACTATCCACATCAATCATATAAATGTTATCAATCCTTTGACCTACAAACTTGACTTCCTTATTAATCTTATGTTCAATTATGCAGCAATTTGATTCAAATAAAACTCTATATCCTTTGTCACATAATTGGCTAATGCTAAGTAGATTGTGTTTGAGGCCTTCAACATACAGTACATCACTGATAGAAGTAGAAGAATTTTTACCAATGTTTCCAATGCCTAGAATTCTCCCTTTGGTGTTATCTCTATAGGTCACACTTCCTTTCCTTTTGGGAGTGAATGATGTGAATTTCCTTATGTCTCCCGTCATATGCTTTGAGCACCCACTATCCAAATACCAATGGGTGTTGCTTACCTTGAAGCATACCTACAAAATAAGATTAATTTAGAGAACTAGGTACCCATTGTATGTTGGGTCCTTTTAGGTTAGTTTGTGGTAATGTCCCTTTGGGAACCCACACCTTTCTAATAACCTTTGGTCCTAATTTTCTAACATTACAATTTGAAGAATTATGACCTTTAAAACCATAATGATTGCATCTCATGAAAGGTGATGATGATTTCCTAGGTGGTACAAAGAAGTTTTTGTAATATTTTTCCTTTTTGGTGGAGTTGTATCCTAAACCGGTTTTATCAAGCATACATCTTTGGTTTCCAAGTAATATATTTAAGTTATCTCTACCATTTGTAAATTTTTCTAATATTCTATTTAAATCTAAAACCTTGGTTTCTAGAATGTCACATTTCTTTACAAATTCACACAGTTTGGTCCTAGAGCATGCTTGAACATTTTCTAATTCATCTTTCAAACATTTATTTTCTTTACAAACTTCTATAAGATCCTTCTTAAGAGTGTCAATGGTTTTTCTTGACAATTTGTATTTACTAGAAAGCTTGATAAATTTATCATACAACTCTTCAAAAGCATCTAGTAATTCATTCTTATCTAAATCAAGAAGACTTACTTCATTATCTTCTTCTTGGTGATTTGCCATTAACCAAAGATTTTCTTCTTCATTTTTAGACTCATCGGAGCTACTTACATCGTTTTCATCCCAAGCAATGTAAGCTCTTCTTCTTCCTCTTTTCTCCTTGCTCTTCTTCTTAAGATTTGGGCAATCTACTTTGAAGTGCCCTTCTTTTCCACATTTAAAACAATTTGGTGAGGAAGAGGATTCATTAGAGATTGGTTTCTTACCTTGAGGTTTGAAGTTCTTTTGGAATCTTTTGTTTCTCATGAACTTTCCAAATCTCTTTACAAATAAACCAAATTCTTCTTCTTCGTCAAGGTCACTGCATGATTCTTCTTCATGTGTAAAGGTGGCCTTGAGAGCTAAGCCTTTCTTCTAGGAGGATTTTTCTTCTTCCTCCGCTTGCTTCAAAACTCTTAGTTCTTGCTTTTGCTCTTGTAGCTTTCCGAAGAGTGTGGCAAGTGACATCTCATTGATACTTGGGGATTGTTTGATGGCGGTGACGAGTGGTTGGCATTCCCTGCTAAGACTTTTCAAAACTTTATGAACAAGTTCTTTGTTAGTGTAAACTTTAGCAAGAGTAATGAGATGATTGATTATAAGAGTAAATCTCTTTTGCATTTCTACTATGGTTTCTCCTGAATTTATTCTAAAACTTTCATATTGGCTAGTTAAGGTACTGATCTTGGAGTCTTTTACATCACTAGTACCTTCATGAGTTACTTGTAAAATATCCCACATTTCCTTAGCAGATTGACAAGTCATTATTCTAAAAAATTCATCGGGACCTAATGCCATAGTGATGAGATTTTTAGCCTTATAGCCGTATTGCACTTTCTTCTCCTCATCACCAGTCCATTCTTCGATAGGTTTTTCAACATTTTTATCATTGACAGTATGCATGGGTGTATAAGGGCCATTTTCAATGGCATTCCAAATTCTTAAATCAATAGATTGAATAAAGATTTTCATTCTTTCCTTCCAAAAGGCATAGCCTTCCCCATTGAAAGCAGGAGGTCTACTTATGGCACCACCCTTGGGAAAAATGTTTAGAGAACTTGAGGCCATCTTATCTCTTGAAGCTGTTAAGCTTGATCTACCAAGATTCAAACTCTGATACCACTTGTTATTCAAGTGGCCTCAATACTCAAGAGGGGGGTGAATTGAGTTTTTAAAATTTTGCTTGGAATGCCTTTGAGCTAGATTCCTTTATCACAAGTTTAAGGATTATCAAGTTTAATACAAGAAACAATGCAAAACAAGAGATGTATGTGGCTAAGACAATTTGTCAAACACTTGGTGTGCAATATTCAAAGTTAATTAATTCAAGCAAGCTTAAGTATGTAAATCACAATCAACCAACACAAATCAATAAAGTGCAGTATATGAATGTAAAAGAGTAAGGGAGAAGCGATTGCAAACCAATTTAACGAGTTCCACCAACCCCGGTGTACGTCTCCTCTTCAAGCAACCCACTTGAAGGATTTCTACTATTGAAGTTTAGAGATTACAAGCTATGAGCAATTGTAGCTTCCTAGTGTCCCACACTCAAGAACTCAATCCTCACTAGCACAAGGGCAACCCACCCAATCTCTTAAACTATCAATACCCAAAGATTCCCAACCTTTGTGACCACTCAACCTAGAGTGAAAACCTTTGTGTTTGGTGTAATGTTTGTAAGCAAGTGACTCTCTTAATAGAGTAGATATACAAATAAATGCTCACTCAAGTTTCTAGCTCTCAACAAGAGAGGGTATACAAGTTAAAGCTCAACTTTCAGAAAAATGCAAAGATATGAACTCACTAAGCATAAGTAAGGAATGAGGAATTGATTGTCTCTTGCTTCTTGTTGTTGTGCTTGTGTTTCCCTTGCATTTATAGACCTTGCAGAAGAGCATAATGGAGTTCCTAGCCATTGAAAGTCATGGGTGTCTAAGGGAAATGGAGAAATGAGTTGGTTTCCACTTAAAAAACACTTTCCCCAATTTCTAGCACTATCGTAATCGATTATGCCCCGAGCTGTAATCGATTACACTTTGAAATCTTCTGTGTAATTCGTGCTGTAATCGATTAGCTTATCATTGTAATTGATTAAATTCTACTCAGAGACTTGGTAATCGATTGTGCTTCATCTTGTAATCGACTAGACCTAGCACCTGATGCATTTAATTTGATTACGCAACTTCGTAGTCGATTAGCCTTGTGTATTATCAATTAGATGTCATTCCAGGAGCTTTGTAATCGATTGTATATGTCCTATAATCGATTAGTTTCAAACACCTGATGCATTTAATTTACACAGAGGCACTGTAATCGATTAGTATTGTTGGTGCAATCGATTAGATAAGAAACAGGAACTATGTAATCGATTAGGTATGGTTCCCTAATCGATTAGTATGCGTGTTTTTGCAGGTCTGATGCATTTTCTTGTTTCTCTAAGTTTTTCTTCAAGAGTCCTTTGTCATTATCAAAATTTATGATCCTGAAAACATATTCAAACACAATAATTTCTTCTCCTTTAACACTTGAAGTACCGACCGGAGATCCTCTTTATGCTCCTCATAAGACTTAGAATAAATCAATATATCATCAATAAATACCACCACAAACCGATCCAAGTAAGAATGAAAAATGTTGTTCATATAATTCATGAACACAGCCAGAGCATTAGTAACTCTGAACGGCATTACCACGTATTCATAATGACCATACCGGCTCCTGAATGCCGTCTTAGGAATATCGGTAGCTTTCACTCGGATCTGGTGGTATCCCGATCGTAAGTCAATTTTGGAAAAGACCGATGCACCATGTAACTGATCAATTAAATCATCAATTCTAGGCAATGGGTATTTATTCTTGATGGTCAGCTTATTCAATTGACGGTAATCAACACATAACCGCATGCTGCCATACTTTTTCTTGACGACTAATACCGGAGCACCCCATGGTGATACACTCGGTCGGATAAATTGTTTTTCTCGTAACTCATCAACTTGCTTCTTTAACTCGGCTAGCTCAATCGGAGACATTCTATAAGGGGCTCTAGAGACTGGCTCGGCTCCAGGAATCAGATCAATAGAGAATTCAATTTCTCTATCAGGAGGAACACCAGGTACATCCTTCGGGAACAACTCTGGAAAATCACAAACAACAGGAATGTCTCGGATCCTAGACTCACTCTTTTCATCCACCATACAAAATAACATAAATAACTGAGAGATACCTTGAACTTCATAGTCATCGGCTTTCTGATTAGGAAAAATCACTTGCCGATTCCGACAGTCAACTAGGACTCTATTGGCTGATAGCCAATCCATACCGAGAACAATGTCAAGACCTCTCAAAGGTAGACATATTAAATCAGCAGTAAAATTCCTATCACCCAGAGTGAAGGATACGTTCTCACACATCATGGAAGTCCATAATTTGGCACCGATCAGATTAGATACATTTAATGGCCGATTCATAGTAACAACAGGTAATCTCATACATATGACACAATCATTGGAAATAAATGAGTGAGTTACACCCGAGACAAATACCACATCAAGAATAGTATTTTCGAGTAAGCACTTACTTTGAACCAGGTCGTTGGCTTGAGCAGCTTCCTCAACAGTGGTAGCATACACTCGGCCTGCAGCCAGTGAACTAGAACTCCCAGCCTGATCGTTCCTCGGCATCACAGAATTATTGCCGCGTCCACCATTGCCTCTACCTCCTCGGTTACCGTGTCCACAGCCTCGTCCTCGGAAGCCTCCACAGTTTACACTGGCATTCGATTCAGTCGGTTGGAGAAGAGGACAGTTAGGACGAACGTGTCTTTCTCATTGCAGTGGTAACAAATAACTTCTTCATCTTTGTCACAATTCTGAGCATAATGATTGCCACCACATCTAAAGCATTTAATGTCCCTCGGTCTACTCACCAATCAGCCACCAGCATTCACTCGGCCTCGGGATTTAGAGGATGATTCTCCTCTAATAGACTTCCCTTGCTTCTTAAAATTAATCGGTGGTTGCTTTGAAGAACTATCCGACCTACTGCTCGCCCCGGTTGAAGCTTTATCAACCTCCTCATATATTCAGCATTTATTGACAAGGATCGGAAAGCTTCTAATCTCCTGGTGTCGGAAATTTTTCTTAATTTTTGGGTTCAAACCGCTCTCAAATTTGATGTATTTTGAGCCTTCAGTGCCCGACATCTGGAAAGGAGGACAAAACAAGCACAGCTCCTCGAATTTCGTTGCATATTCTTCAACATTCATATTGCCTTGTCGGAGTTCCATGAATTCCAATTCTTTTTGGCTCCTAACAGTATTCGGGAAGTATTTTTCAAGGAAACTGATCCGGTCCTAACACCGGCCCCCAAGAGCATGGCTTCAATGCCCTGCCAGATCAGCATTTGGAATAAAGAGAAGTATTTTTCAAATACACTACAAATACAATACGGGGTGCACACCGCCAGGGCAAGTAACGCCGCCAAGGTTCATAACTCCGCCCAGGCACGTTACCCCGCCAAGGAACGTAACTCCGCCCAGGCATGTTACTCCGTCAAGGAATGTAACCTCGCCAAAGTTGTTACTCCGCCAAGCCATAGGCTCAACTCAGGCGGAATACTGAATTTCCCACACTGCGTAGCGAGCCCATACTCACAACCCCGGCACGAGATTGACTCTGTCTTGAGAGGTTAATAATGGGAATCACGCTGTCACGCATAAAGGGAAATAACAATAAAATATTAAAGCACTAACGCTTTCCAGACAAGTTGTGATACCTACTACAATAATGGTGCTAGTAAACGGCGCAGGGACCCACTACCTTTTCAGCATTATGCCTGGAGACAAGGAGCGGGTCCTACCAATAATGCAGCACCCGTGACAGGTATATAAACCTCTCTTGAAAAGGTATAAGGGATCTTTTTCCCATTCTCTGAACCTTACACTCTATTACTTGCATAATCTTCTCTGATTATCTTTCTAAGTCTCTAAGTATTCTGAGATACTGACTTGAGCGTCGGAGAACGATTGCAGGTACCACCCCCAATTGGGTCAAGGCAAATCAGATCCCGTCAGGCGGACTGTGACACCGCCCCGCAGTACATTACACTCCGCCTCAACATACGAAGACTCTTTGTATTTACATTTATACATACATTGCTTTGTATCAAAACACACTTATATGTGTATTTTGAGTTGTTCTACAAGCACACTTCTACACCCCCTGTAAAGAACAGTTCATTGGCACGCCCAGTGGGACCTGTAAACTAGGTAATCCCACAATCTTGATCAATCTTCATCATCAATGGAGAGACAAGGACCAGAGATGCAGAACGAGGATTCTCCTCCACGCAATCCCAGACGTCTTAACTTCGATGATGGTGCTCCGAAAAAAGCAACGCAAGCTGATTCTCTAGATCCGAGAGATGACATGATTCGAATCTTGAGAGAAGAACTTGCAGAACTTCGTCGTGAAAAAGCAAACCCAGTGCATGAGAAAGCTGGTCCCGCAAGACAACCACATCATGAATCACACGTGCAGGAGGAATCAAGTACTCCTCACTACTCTCGTATTCCTACATACATGGAGGAGCAACGAAGCCTCCCACTGGTGAATGCTCAGCATCAAGAAGGAAGGAGAGCAGGCTCAAACGCATTCCCCTCAGGATATAAGATGAGCATCCCATTTTCCAAAAGGCTCATGAATGTACATGTACCCAGACACTTGCAAACCATGCAGCCCATTTCTATAGGGAAATATACTGGGGAAACAGATCCCTCTAAGCATTTAGATGCTTATATCTATGAGGCCATGTTTCTAGGAGCTGAGGAGGACATCATGTGCAGAATGTTTCCCAGAACTCTTACAGGTGAAGCTCTTAGCTGGTTCAAGAGCTTACCTTCAGGTTCCATTGATTCGTGGGAGGAGCTGGCCTCAGCTTTTGGAAGCCACTTCGTGATCTCCAGGGATGCACCTAGAACCTCTCATACCTTGGCTCAGATCAAACAAGGCGACAAAGAATCTCTGAAGGATTTCCTTAAGAGATTTTATAAAGAGGCGGCCATGGTCCCTGATCTGACTGAGGCAATCCAGTTGCATATTCTCATAGAAGCTATGCAACCAAAGTCACCTTTCGCTTTGTCTTTGGCAAAGGGACCTCCAACTACGATGGAGGAATTTCGCAGGAAGGCATCTAAGTACGTGGGTATCGAGATGCATCTGGAAGCCACTGCATCTCGCAGCAAACCACTCCCTGCAACTCCATCCCAAGACAAAGGGAAAGATAAATTGTTGAAGAATGACAAATCCAACCAAAGAGACAAAGTAGGGAACCAACCTTTTAAACAGCAAGACAGACGCGTGTTCAATTTTGCTCACTATGCACCACTGAACACAACCTGCGAGCAAATCTTGCGTGAGATAGGATGGACCACCCTCAATGTTTATGGAATTCAACGTCCACCCCCAATCAGGCGCGGTGGAAACCCAAGGAAATATTGTGAATTCCATGAATCAGTTGGCCACACCACGGAAGAATGCAAGCAACTCAAAAATACTATTGAGGTGCTCATTCGAGAAGGTAAACTGAAACATTACCTGTTCAAAGGCAAATCTCATGATGAGCCTGAGAAGTTTGAAAAACGACATCGTGATCGCTCTCCGGATCCTGATAGTACTCGGGAACCAAAGCGTACGGCGGTGTCAGAGAAACAAAAAGGCATTGTTTTGGAGTCCGCCCAACGAGAACCGAGCCCTGAACCTAGGTCGCGAGGTAAAAGGCAGGTGGTGGACATGATTGCTGGAGGCTTCGCAGGAGGCGGACCCTCAAACAACGCCCGGAAAAATCATCATCGTATGATCTTATCTGTGCAGGGCAAGAACAAAGAATATCACCCATTCAGGGACGGAGTTCAGACTCCGCCTATAACTTTCACAGATGATGATTTTGGCCCAACCATCCCTGAGGGAGATGATGCAGTAGTGATCATTGCGGTGATCGCTAATATGGATGTAAAACGCATCCTAGTTGACCAGGGAAGTTCCTGCGACGTTATTTTTTATGACTGTTTTAAACGCATGGGACTGACTGACGCTGATTTGCAGCCTTACACACAGGACCTCACAGCCTTTAATGGCGCCAAACAGCCTACTAAAGGCTACTTGGATACAAGGATTACCTTCGATGGTGAACCTGGAGCAAGGACTGTGAAATCCAGGGTCCTCGTCATTGATGTTAAATCCCCATACAATGGCATCATTGGGCGGCCTACTCTGAATGCCATGGAAGCCATCGTTTCAACCCCCCACTTGTTAATCAAGTTCATTGATAAAGATAATCAAGTCTCATCCGTCAGGGGTGACCAGGAGATGGCTCGTTACTGTTACAATTTAAGTCTTAACATGGTGAAGCTTGAAACCATGTCTAAGAAAAGGAAATTGAATGAAGGAAACAGTGCGGCGGCATCCGTCAACTTGGTGGATCTTGATCCCAGGGCGGAGTCTTCTATAGACCCACTGAACCCTTTGAAACCGACTCCTGAAGGTGGCTCCAAGTCTATTGTTTTGGGCAGCACCCCGGAGCAAATAACTAACATTAATGACAAGCTGGAGCCTAACATGGAAGCGAGACTGATTGCACTCCTCCATGAATATAAGGAGATTTTTGCCTGGACAGCCGCAGACATGCCTGGTATGGATCCTAACTTCTGTTGCCACCGCCTGGCGGTGTATCCTGAAACTAAGCCAGTGGCACAAAAGAAACGGCGTATGGGTCCTGCTAAGCAAAATGCTGCTTGCGAACAAACCGAAGAACTCCTTAAGGCGGGGTTCATCAGGGAACTCCGTTACTCTTCTTGGCTGTCCAACGTGGTTATGGTGCAGAAAGCCAATGGCAAATGGCGCATGTGCATAGACTACGTTGATTTGAATAAATGTTGTCCCAAAGATCCTTATCCTCTCCCCAACATTGACAGGCTGGTTGACGATTCATCAGGATACAAGTATCTATCCTTCATGGATGCTTACTCCGGATACAACCAAATTCCAATGTGCGAGGATGATCAGGAGAAAACAGCATTTATCAACGACAGAGGGGTCTTTTGCTACAATGTCATGCCATTTGGGCTGAAGAACGCTGGGGCCACCTACCAGCGCATGATCAACAAAGTCTTTGAGGGCATGCACACAAAGCTGGTGGAGGTTTATATTGATGACATTATCGCCAAAACCCCAGAAGGAGGAGACCATGTTGAAGACTTACGCCTCATTTTTCAACGCCTACGGCAATACAACATGAGACTCAACCCACTAAAATGTACATTTGCTGTGCCTGGGGGGAGATTTTTGGGTTTCATGTTAACGCAAAGAGGCATAGAAGCTAATCCTGACAAGTGTCGTGTGATACAAGAGTTGCAGAGCCCCAAAACATTGAAAGAGGTACAATCCCTCAATGGCAAAATCGCTGCTCTAGCACGATTCATGCCAAAAATGGCTCATCGCTCTCTCCCCTTGTACAAGATGCTGAAGAAGGATAAAAAATTCAATTGGGGCCCAGAGCAAGAGGCGGCCTTCCAGAGCTTGAAAAATGTCTTAGCCAGCCCTCCAATCCTGGTAAAACCAAGCCCAGGTGAGCAACTCATCGTTTATTTGTCTGTTTCAGATGAGGCGCTGGCAGTGGCACTGGTCAAAGAAACAGTCGAAGGCCAACGACCGGTATACTTCACTGGTAAAACATTGCATGGTGCAGAGTGCCGCTATCAGAAGATTGAAAAGGCAGCACTTGCAGTTGTTTGGGCCTCACGACGTCTAAGACCATATTTCCATGCACATCCCATCCTGATTCGTACAGACTTACCACTCCGTACTATATTGTTCAAGCCAGACTTGGCAGGAAGGATGATCAAATGGGCCATAGAACTCTCTGAATTCGACATATCCTACGAACCAAGAACTGCTATCAAGGCACAAGTCCTAGCAGATTTCGTAGTTGAATTAACAGGCTCTAGCCCAGATGCAGATCATTCACACTGGACAGTATACGTCGATGGGTCTTCAAACAGCAAAGGATGTGGGGCAGGAATCGTTGTAGAAAGTGATGACGGGGTACATCTTGAAATTTCATTGCACTTTACCTTCACTACGTCTAACAATCAGGCGGAGTACGAAGCCTGTTTAGCCGGACTCAGAGCAGCACAAGATATTGGGGCCAAAACTGTCACCCTATGCAGTGATTCTCAACTAGTCATCTCACAAATTCTTGGTGAGTATCAGGCTAAAGAACCTCTACTGCAACAATATCTAGACTGCGTCAATGAGTTGAAACAGCGCTTCGATGAAGTAACTTTCAAGCATGTACCTCGCGAAGAAAATACGCGTGCTGATATCCTGTCCAGATTAGCCAGCACAAAGAAGGCGGGGTGTACAACCACGGTCGTACAGAGTACTCTGGCCGAGCCAAGTATATCCCTTCCCTCTTCAATTCATATGATTAAAAGCCGCCCCGTTGATGATAACTCCTGGGTAACACCAATAGTTCGTTATCTTGTTAATGGACAATTACCCACGGATGATCTTGAGCGAAAGAAGCTAAGGAGGGAGGCACCCTATTATACGCTCCTAGATGGGCAGCTATACCGCCGAGGAATTTCTGTCCCATACTTAATTTGCATAAATGAAAACGAGGTGCAAGCTGTTTTGGAAGAAGTCCATGAAGGGCAGTGTGGACATCATCCAGGGGCACGAAGTCTAGTGAGAAAAATCCTCAGGGCGGGGTATTGGTGGCCCACTATGAAGCAAGACACTGCCTCATATGTTCAAAAATGCGATCAATGTCAACGATTCGCAAATTTTCACCATACCCCAGCTGAGGAAATGTCATCATCAGTGACACCCTGGCCTTTCTATCAATGGGGTATGGATATTCTAGGTCCATTCCCAACTGCGCCCGGCGGTATCAAATACCTGATAGTTGGTGTTGATTATTTCACCAAATGGATTGAGGCAGAGGCAGTGGTGCACATAACGTCAGCCAGGACTCGAAGATTCGTCTATGAGAATATCATTGCACGTTTCGGAGTCCCCGAACGCATAGTCACTGATAATGGCACCCAGTTCACAGATCGCAAGTTCACTGAACTCTTAGAAAATCTCAGCATCACGCAGATTTTCTCTTCTGTGGAACACCCTCAAACCAATGGACAAGCTGAGGTCGCCAACAGAGAAATCTTGAAGGGCCTCAAAAAACGCCTTGGTGAGGCAAAGGGAGACTGGGCAAATCAGTTATGCCACGTTTTATGGGCATATAGAACCACCCCACACTCCACTACGAATGAATCTCCATATCGGCTGACATATGGAGTCGAGGCGGTCATTCCCATTGAATTAACAGCCCCCTCAGCTCGAGTCCTCTATTTCAATGAGGAAGCCAATCAACAGAACCTCGCACACGAATTGGAGGTTTTGGCGGAGTTGAGAGAGGAAGCCTTTGTGAGAGATCAAGCTGTCAAAGCAAAGGCCGCCAAACGGTATAACGCACGCATGTGTGAACGCCGTTTCAAAGAGGGAGATTTGGTCCTGAGAAGGGCCAACATTGGCAACAAATTTGCGCACCAAGGCAAGTTGGCACCAAATTGGGAAGGTCCATACCGAGTCACCGAGGTCTTGGGCAAGGGTACATACCGCCTAGAGAACTTGGATGGCACTCCGGTCAGAAATAAATGGAACATTTTGAATTTACGCATATATTACAGTTAGTTGGGTAATACGGTATGATCTTTTCTTCCTAACTCAAGGATCCTCCTCTGTATGCTTTCCTTGAAAAGGTTTCGAAAAGATATCTCCCAACTCAATCTTTTATGTAATTCCATTCTCAATGAAATGCCTTCCTGCATTTAATCTTCACTCTAACTCTGAATTGATTATCCATGGCAGAATTTATTCCCATGCAGATAAAACGACTCTAAAATTGAAGCACAAACGCATAACTCTTTATTCCATAAAGATCAACCAACATGCAACGCCGCTTCACAAACGGAGTCAACAAAAACTCCTTGGGGGATTGGTGTCTCAGCTATATGCTGCACCATGCCGACCCTAAGGTACAGAAAACTCCTTGGGGGGAAAGGATTGGTGTCTCAGCTATATGCTGCACCATACCGACCCTAAGGTACAGAAAACTCCTTGGGGGGAAAGGATTGGTGTCTCAGCTATATGCTGCACCATACCGACCCTAAGGTACAGAAAACTCCTTGGGGGGAAAGGATTGGTGTCTCAGCTATATGCTGCACCATACCGACCCCAAGGTCCTGCAGGCCGCCTATGGAAAGAACTAGTGTCACAGCTATATGCTGCACTAATTCACCCCCAAGGTCCTGCAGGCTTCTTGTGGGAAGAGCTGGTGTCTCAGTTATATGCTGCACCACGCTAACCCCAACCAATTTCTTGCAGGTTGAATTGGTGTCACAGCTGTATGCTGCACCATACCGCCTCGAAGGTTTAACCAAATTCTTGCAGGATGAATTGGTGTCACAGCTATATGCTGCACCATACCGCCTCGAAGGTTTAACCAATTTCTTGTAGGATGAATTGGTGTCACAGCTATATGCTGCACCATACCGCCTCGAAGGTTTAACCAAATTCTTGCAGGATGAATTGGTGTCACAGCTATATGCTGCACCATACCGCCTCGAAGGAGTCGCACTCCAATCAAAATGCAAAAGGATGAACATTCCATCCAAAACTTGACTCTGCTTAACTCCCAACGTTTTACGGAGTACATGAGAAACAAACTCAAGCACTACCCAACAAGTTCAAGTAAGTTCAACACTTGTAAAATTGTGCTTCATTGAAATTCCTAAGGGGCAACTCCGCCTCCTTACGGAATACAACTTCATTGAAATTCCTAAGGGGCAACTCCGCCTCCTTACGGAATACAATTTCATTGAAATTCCTAAGGGGCTACTCCGCCTCCTTACGGAATACTATTTCATTGAAATTCCTAAGGGGCTACTCCGCCTTCTTACGGAATCTATTCATGGAAATTCCTAAGACGCCATGCCGCCTTCTTACGGAATCCATTTCATTGAAATTCCTAAGAGGCCACGCCGCCTCCTTACGGAATCCAATTCCCTTTAAATTCCTAAGAGGCCACTCCGCCTTCTTACGGAATCTATTTCATTGAAATTCCTAAGAGGCCACGCCGCCTTCTTACGGAATCCATTTCATTAAAATTCCTAAGGGGCTACTCCGCCTTCTTACGGAATCTATTCATGGAAATTCCTAAGACGCCACGCCGCCTTCTTACGGAATCCATTTCATTGAAATTCCTAAGAGGCCACGCCGCCTCCTTACGGAATCCAATTCCCTTTAAATTCCTAAGAGGCCACTCCGCCTTCTTACGGAATCTATTTCATTGAAATTCCTAAGAGGCCACGCTGCCTCCTTACGGAATCCAATTCCCTTTAAATTCCTAAGAGGCCACTCCGCCTTCTTACGGAATCTATTTCATTGAAATTCCTAAGAGGCCACGCCGCCTTCTTACGGAATCCATTTCATTAAAATTCCTAAGGGGCTACTCCGCCTTCTTACGGAATCTATTCATTGAAATTCCTAAGAGGCCACGCCGCCTTCTTACGGAATCCATTTCATTAAAATTCCTAAGAGGCCACTCCGCCTTCTTACGGAATCTATTCATGGAAATTCCTAAGACGCCATGCCGCCTTCTTACGGAATCCATTTCATTGAAATTCCTAAGAGGCCACGCCGCCTCCTTACGGAATCCAATTCCCTTTAAATTCCTAAGAGGCCACTCCGCCTTCTTACGGAATCTATTTCATTGAAATTCCTAAGAGGCCACGCCGCCTTCTTACGGAATCCATTTCATTAAAATTCCTAAGGGGCTACTCCGCCTTCTTACGGAATCTATTCATGGAAATTCCTAAGACGCCACGCCGCCTTCTTACGGAATCCATTTCATTGAAATTCCTAAGAGGCCACGCCGCCTCCTTACGGAATCCAATTCCCTTTAAATTCCTAAGAGGCCACTCCGCCTTCTTACGGAATCTATTTCATTGAAATTCCTAAGAGGCCACGCTGCCTCCTTATGGAATCCAATTCCCTTTAAATTCCTAAGAGGCCACTCCGCCTTCTTACGGAATCTATTTCATTGAAATTCCTAAGAGGCCACGCCGCCTTCTTACGGAATCCATTTCATTAAAATTCCTAAGGGGCTACTCCGCCTTCTTACGGAATCTATTCATTGAAATTCCTAAGAGGCCACGCCGCCTTCTTACGGAATCCATTTCATTAAAATTCCTAAGAGGCCACTCCGCCTTCTTACGGAATCTATTCCTTGGAAATTCCTAAGAGGCTACTACGCCTCACTATTAAAATCATTTCAACGAAATTCCCACGAGGTTACTACGCCTCACTGTTGAAATTACTTCAGTTAAATTCTCAAAAAGGCCATTCCGCCTCGTTATACTTAGTCATATTTCATTAAGTCCTCAGATAAATATTCCGCCTTCTCAATATCATTATACAAGGCATAAATACGACGGACTTAAAAACTACATCTATGAACAAGTATACATTTGCAGGAAATATACTTTATTAATATTGTCAAGAATTGATAAAAGTCCAGAGCCTATCCTGGAACAAGGCAATATTAACAAAATTCAAAAAATAAAAGCTGGCGAAAGGTCTCAGGAGCTGGTCTTTAAGGGTTGGACGGCGTCCCTTCTTGTTGGACAGAGGTGGCTTGACCTTCACCAGGTTTGCTTAAACTCTGAGAGGGAGGCAAGTCCGCCAAAACATATTCGTCATTGGGCGCAGGAGCATGACCCCCTTGAACAGGCACCATCAATTCTCCATGGATGAATTCATAATAAGGATGAATGCCTGTGGTGGTTAGAGCAACACCTGGATTGCGGTAACGGAGTTGACGAACAGCCATGCTGAAAGCATCATCAATCGCTGCCTCAGCCGCATCCAGCGTGGATTGTAAATCCTTGTCAAGCTTTTCATTGACGGCCTCAGAGGTAGCTTTTTCAGCTTGCAACACTTCAACCTGTTTTTCAAGGTTAGTGTACGCAGTAGCTGCTTGGTCTAACTCCGCCACCCAGGTATCTTCAGCAGTGGCCTTATCAAGTTCAAGAAAAATCAACCTCTGCTGGAGCTCACTTGCATCCTCGCCCAATTTTTGTTTCTGCTGAATTAAATCTGAAATCTGTTGTTTTAGCAGATTATTGTCAGCCCTCACCTGGGTCAGGCCACTCACCTCCTCGCCCAGTTTTTTGTTTTGCTCTTTTAAGCCGGAGACCTGCTTCTCCAGCAAAGCTTTATCAGCTCTCACCCGAGCCAGCTCCTCCTCCAGCTTTTTGGTGTTGGCATCGGCGGTGTCCAGATGCTTGTCCTTGGCCTTGATCACCTCGGACAACTGCTCATTGTCATGCTCCAAGCTACGAATCTTTTCCACTGACTCGTGGTAAGACGCTTGGAACATGTTCGCCTCAGCAGCAACCTCAGCTATCCGGGGAACAGAAGCCAAGAAACCATCTAATTCAGAAAGGTGCCACCTCGCAGCTGCGGCAGCCTCCGGTACCTCCTCGAAGTCGATGTCGGGGCGGAGAATGAATTCTGGGTCACGCCTCTCTGACTGGCGGAATCCCGTATTTGTAAAGTATAAGAAGGGATTCAAGCGAGACCCCGCCTCAGGCAAAGAAACAAGCCGCCTAGATGTTTCCCCTGGTACATCAATGGGAAAAACGGCCGTCCTTCGGGCGGTCAAGCTCAAGGCGGGATCCTCAGACGGGCGGACTGGGGAGATTTGAATTCCCTCTGTCTGGTCCCCCATTTCCTGGCCAGAAGCAGCTTGAAGTCCCTCCGCTTGCTCCCCCTCGATATCTTCTTCGAAAATGCCTTCGGCTCCGCCCATATCAGCAGAAGTACCCACAACAGGTACTTCCGGAGTCTCCTCCAAATCAATGGCGGCATCGATTGATGTCCCCGCCTCAGCCCTTTTCTTGCCCTTGGTCCTCCTTCTTTGCAAAGGCTGGAGGTCTATTTCCTCTTCTTCTTCTTCAGCAGCTTCTGGTTCTTGGCGTTTTTTAGAACGCCTTTCAACAGTAGCTGCTGAAGATCCTGCACCACCTTCAAAATTTGCTATGTTGGTGGAGGCAGGGAAGGGAAGGGTCTTTGTGAGAGCAGCAGTCAAACTCCTCCTGGGCTGCACATTATTCTCCGCGTTCCTTTCCCTGCGGCTCATTTGCATCTGCTTAATACGGTCCATCCCAGGGAACTCCGCGATTTCTCCTGCAAAATAACAAGATGAAGATTCAGTTAGAAAATGCAAGGTAGAGGAAACACTCAATCACATTGCAAATTGTTCATAATATTACTCAAATATCCTTGAGCATCCCGCCCAAGCAGCCTTCGGCAAAGAATCAGCTTGTGGACGGAGTTGTACTCCTTCAAAATCCGGAGTACTTCCACAGACGCCGCCGATAGAGCACCCTCTTCAACCTCATACGCTCGTTTGGTTAAGAGAAAATGCTCATGCGTCCATGCCACTGGGAATTTGTCAACACCCTCCTTATTCCGCCAAAAGACAGGTTTGCCCTTCCTGACGGATACCTTCACGAAACTCATCCTGAAATGAAGTCCGCCTTCTTTGGCGGAGTCAGCAAACGCCTTAAAATTCAAAATCTTTGGCTCCGCCCGGAGAGTCACAAAACCCATGCCGCCGGTTTTCGTATTTACTCTCCTCATAATGCGGCAGAAGGAGAAAAACAACGCCACCGTAGGCGTAAACCCCAAATGTTCAGCCATCACCTCAAAACTGCGAACTATTCCCCAACCATTCGGATGCAGCTGGGAAGGGGCACAATCCAAAAACCTAAGCACACCCATCTGGAATTTATTCAATGGGAAGCGCACCCCTAACTGGGTGAACAGAATATCGTACATATATATGGTACGATTATCCTGAGGACGATGGCAGACCCGTTCATACGTCTTGGGTGAACGGACGATGAACCTATCCTCATACTTCTCGTCTTTCCATACCGGAACAGACAACTCCACTACCCCTCCGCTTGTCGTCGCATGTCGAGAGGAAGCATCCTTGACATCTTCCTCAACCCAACAGTAAGGGTCATTCTCGAGTGTTTTCTCCCAATCCAACCCATGCAATACAATATTTCTGCACTCGGCCATAGTCAGCACTTGTGTATGGGAAACACCTCCTGACACAAATGAATGTACAGCATTACTAAAGTACTCCACGCTGCTATAAAACGTCGAGTCCCTCCCAGTATAAAAAGCATCATCTCCACTCTCAATGTCAGAAAACATGGGACGAACAGAATCCCTAGAACGTGACCCTGCCCTCTTTCCTCTCATCTTCCTTTTTACAAACACACAATAAGGGGAAACAAAGCTAACCCAAAGGAAATGAAGAAGCAAAGAAGAAGAAGAAGCAAATACCTTAAGCTTCTGAAAGATAGAAGAACTCCAAACACCAGTGAACTTGCAAAAGAATAGCAAAAACACTTTCAGCAAACAAATACGAACAGAGAGATGAAGCAAAACATTCCCCTTCTGAGAGTTTACCTATTTATAGGCATGGCTTGGGGGGAAAATAAGCGAATCCTCAGAAATTTCGAAGATGTGTTTGCAGCCGTTAGATGAATCTCGTCGACGGTTCTAAAATTGAAACATGCGATTACAACCGTTGGATTTACCCCACTGACGGTTCCTTTTTTACTGAAATCAATAGATATATCTAAGGGCAGGTATTTCATGGGCCACGTTTTCAAAATCCAAGGCCCACGGTAATAACCTCGAAAACGGTTCTCAATTGCCATCACGCGCATTTATGTCCCATCATTAGAATGGCAACCGTTACGAGGGCATACGTGGCAATAGGAGACTGAAGAACAAAAAAACGTGGTTTCGAGGCGCATTAATGACAGGCGTGACAAGTGATGACAGCTAATAAATGCACGAAAGCACTTGTCCACAAATCCTGAACTGGCAAATGCCGCCTAAACCCATGCCTACAAAAGCTAAACTTAAGTGTTGTAGCTTATTAAAGTGACTCCGCCAGTCACTATAACAAGCTAGGGGGCATATGATCCGGTCCTAACACCGGCCCCCAAGAGCATGGCTTCAATGCCCTGCCAGATCAGCATTTGGAATAAAGAGAAGTATTTTTCAAATACACTACAAATACAATACGGGGTGCACACCGCCAGGGCAAGTAACGCCGCCAAGGTTCATAACTCCGCCAAGGAACGTAACTCCGCCCAGGCATGTTACTCCGTCAAGGAATGTAACCTCGCCAAAGTTGTTACTCCGCCAAGCCATAGGCTCAACTCAGGCGGAATACTGAATTTCCCACACTGCGTAGCGAGCCCATACTCACAACCCCGGCACGAGATTGACTCTGTCTTGAGAGGTTAATAATGGGAATCACGCTGTCACGCATAAAGGGAAATAACAATAAAATATTAAAGCACTAACGCTTTCCAGACAAGTTGTGATACCTACTACAATAATGGTGCTAGTAAACGGCGCAGGGACCCACTACCTTTTCAGCATTATGCCTGGAGACAAGGAGCGGGTCCTACCAATAATGCAGCACCCGTGACAGGTATATAAACCTCTCTTGAAAAGGTATAAGGGATCTTTTTCCCATTCTCTGAACCTTACACTCTATTACTTGCATAATCTTCTCTGATTATCTTTCTAAGTCTCTAAGTATTCTGAGATACTGACTTGAGCGTCGGAGAACGATTGCAGGTACCACCCCCAATTGGGTCAAGGCAAATCAGATCCCGTCAGGCGGACTGTGACACCGCCCCGCAGTACATTACACTCCGCCTCAACATACGAAGACTCTTTGTATTTACATTTATACATACATTGCTTTGTATCAAAACACACTTATATGTGTATTTTGAGTTGTTCTACAAGCACACTTCTACACCCCCTGTAAAGAACAGTTCAGAAACATTCCTTAAAATTTTCCCAATCAGCTCGGTCCCCACAGCTACTAGTCAGGCTTTAGTCATTCTCCACCAGTTTTCAGCTTCTTTTCGAAGCATGAAAGCAGCATACTCGACCTTCTGTGCTTCAGTGCACTGCAGACTGCCAAAGATCCGTTCAAGATTCTGGATCCAGGCATAAGCTTGGTCAGGCTGAAATCCTTCATGGAATTCAGTCGGTTTTCATTTCAAGAAACAATCAATGCTATGATTGTCACTTGGTTGAGGCTGGTTCTACTTTTCTAAAATGTCAGCAACACGCTGGAAGGCAACAGCCATTGCATCCATACCATGAGGGTCCATTTTCTTATCCTAAAATAATCATCATACTTTAGTACCTCTCATGGATATAAAAGCAATTTATTTATAGTTGATTTCCTCAACTATAATATGTAACAACAACAGTGATATGATTTCACTCAATTTATAGCATTTAGTAGCTTAACCTTGGCCTTGGACTTTTCAAGTCTGCTCTGATACCAAAATATAATGTTCTTAATTTTTAAATAAAACTTTTATAATCAAATATATTTTTCACAAATAATTCCAATATTAAAACAGAATTTGAATTAAATAATAATATTGTCATTTTTACAATGGCCGACCAGCCCATTTAATATACAAAGAAAATATAACAAGACGGTATACACAGGAGCCGGCCAAGGCTTCTACAAAATAACTATGTACACTATGTATTATACATACTAATACATAATGCTCCAGTCGGATGAGTGACTTCACATGCCATCACTGTACCCTATATCCACTGTGAAAATACTAAGAAGTAGGGGTGAGCATAAACATATCAAATAATAGTTATTGAATTGGATTAAAAGTCCAATTTGTAACACCTTAATTTTTAAAACCAAAACAGAAGGAGGGGAAAATTTTTCCCAAAATAATCCTCAAGGCAACCGGCAGAAAGAAGGAAAAAAAAAGAAAAGAAAGGTAAAACCGGTCACACAACAACAGCGGAGGATACAAGTTTGAGCGAACCCAACAGTGCTCTCTCGCTCAAGCGAGATCCAACTCCGCTTGAGCGAGACAACCCAATTCGCTTGGGCGAAACACCATTCGCTTAAGCGAAGCCAACGGAATTATTCCATCCAAACACACTCGCTGGAGCGATCACTTAGTCGCTGAGGCGAATAACTCCACTCGGTATTCTTTCGCTCGAAATTAGAATCTAAGTTCACTCGGGAAGTCCTGCACTTACACTCGGAAGTTCAGTCAGCACTTACTATTCTAGTCTTATAGTTCATGGGTTAAACTACATTCGCTGAAGCGAAACCTTATTCGCTCAAGCAAACAGCACACTCGGATAATTCGATCACTCAGAATCTAAGCACTAGTTCTCTCGGTAATCTCATCATTCGGAGTCGAAACCCAATTTCTCACGGAAGGTTCCCACCCATACATGTTTTCTTCGAGGGTCTACATAATACTCTCTATTTTCATTCTAGGGAAGGCACAGATGTTAATCACTCGGGAAATGATTCCCTCATGTTATTTACTCAGGAAATGTAATCTACCTCACACTAAGTTCCCTCACTAAGTCAGATCTCACACAAAGGATTGTACAACTTCACCCACTCAGAATGCTCTAATTCTCGCCACTCGGAATACATCAAAATACCCTTCAATCAGAAGATTGTATCTAAGAGTTCTCTCATTCCATGTCCTATTGACCAACATACCAAGAAATGATTTTTATGGGTATATTCCACTCGGGGTTGGCCCAACCTCTCCTCACTCGGAAGGAAGTCACTCATCACACCTTACTTAGGATTAACTTGACTCTTATTTATACAGAATTGTACGACTCACATACTTGGTAAATGTAACATACACCACTCGGACATTCACACACAGCATAGGATGAACATACAGTATGATATTTATACATAAATATTTACATGCACATTGTCTTACTCTCAACCCGAGAGAGTTCAGTTCTGATGAAGTTAAACAAGGATCAAAATAAGAGCCGGCCAAGGCTTAACAAAACCTTATATACAGTATATACATATACACATATATTCCCATAGTGCACAAGCACTTCACTCGGAATGCAGCTTCTCCATCATTTGTCATTCCGAGAGACATTCACTGAAATATAGCCACAGTAGGGCGGTGAGTATCTTCGATATTAAATCATAGATACTGACTCGGATTATTCCTCAGTTATGCGACAATATAAATATACATAGCAACCATCAATAACATACACAATGCCAATTAATCAGAACACACATAAGACATTTTCTGATCAGAATCCACCAGTTCTCTCTCGGCTATATACACATATCATTTCGATAATATTAACATATACTCATACAATCAGATTTCAATCAACATCACTATACATGTACACAGATTAATTCACTCAGATCCGCATTCGTGTGTAATCGGTTTTTATCGTTGCAACGTAGGCTCCCAGCCTTCTATTCAGCTCCCAGCTGCTTGGCCGTTTTACCAGTACCAAACCGTTTACCCTCACTTGTAACACCAGTACTCTCAGTGCCAACGGTGGTGCTACGGGCAGCCCTGAGTCCCACTCAATAGGCTACCTTGAGTCCCACTCAAGGATTTAACAGCATCCCATGCTTTTAATAACCGATGGTAGTGTCCCACACTACATGCTCTCAGCATTTAACGCATCCCATGCGCCACACGTGGATTGATCACACAAACACAGAGTTCATATACACAACTTTTCACTTAACAATACATGCATCACATGCAATCGGTATAATACATCATCAGACTCACTAAGTCAACATTTCTCACATGCAGTCAGCATTTAAACTCATAATAACCTGCATGCCACATAAGTCACACGGTAATCATCAACAACACTTCAACACATTCTTCTCATGCAATCATTCAATATTCTCAAGGCTATTAGCATGCATTTCATGGACGGAACTAGACATGCATCACTCAACTCCTAATCATCATGCATCTGAGTATCACATACTCTTCATGCAAACAAAACACAGAATCAACAAGCCATTAACACCCGGAACCCGTCCATAACCCATGTATTTAAGATATAAGATACCCCCTACCGACTAAGAGACTCCGAGAGGTTCCTCTGTTTTAATGTTGGTCCTCTGCCCTGTTTGCCTCGTCCAGTACTCTCACTCGTTCAGCCTCCCTTGAACGCAGTTGCACCCTTTAATCAGCTTGGGAACAGGAAACTATTCCACTCTTACCTAGACGATCATCCTCTTACAGAAGAGAACTCTGAATCCTCTGTAACCCCTGTCGCGAGCTTACGAACGGAGAACAGAGGAGAAGAAGAAGAAGAACGAAGAAGAAGAAAAGAAGGAGAATGAAGAAAGAAGTCTGAGGGAATTGGAATGAATAACAGCAGTGACTCTAAATATATATATGCACAGAAGAACGAAGGAAGTGGGATGGGAGAACGTGAAGCAGCGGTCCCACCCCATGTCACCCACGCTAATCACCATCAATCAGCCATTAACTCTTAAGTTTAAATTTAATCACAATTAATGAGTATTTTATGCTGTGTAATTATTTTTAGTTTAGTGACTTAATCTCATTCGGTACTTAATTTTTAAATTGGGATGTTACATAATTCATAACTATATATAAATAAACACAACCGAATCAAACAACTCAGTATAAGCAGCATGTTATTCTCAATAACATATATATATATATATATTAGTGCATGCACATGCTTAATAAAATAAATCCATTATTAAGTCTTTTAATTGTGTTGCAACACTAGCTCCCCGAGCCATAACTCAGCTCTCAGCTGATCCGGCCGTTTTACTGGTACCAAACCATTTGCACCCTCATATGACACCATCACTCTCAGTGACAACGGTTAGTGCCACGGGCTAAAACCCCGAGCCCCGCTCAAGAGGTTGCCTTGAGTCCCACCCAAGGTCTTTTGTCTTTTGTCTTGAGTCCCACCCAAGGTCTTATGTGGAAACTACATCATATTTCATACTCAATCATCACACATGCATCTCATGCATATACATATATCATGAAAAATTCATGAATCATTATCAGTCAATAACATATTAATATCAATAATATGAATGGAAAATATGAAAAACATAAAACGTCATATAATCAGGGTCTCACACACATATCATATGTATCATACAATAACACCCCAAATCCATTCATAAACCATTAATTTGAAATGTAACGCTCCCCCTACCTGGAAGTAAAGAGTTCCAGTAGTGTTTCAAGCTCTAATCAATCTTAGCTTCACGAATTCCGATTGGAATTGTAGCACTGAATTAGTCTAAGCTTTCTCTCTTATGAAATTCAAGCTCTCATGTAAAAAAAAGAAAAGAAAGGAAGATTAGCTTCTTCTTCGTTGATGGTTTCCAGTAAGGGTTGGAAGAGAAAGATTATAGATGATGTTTTCACTTTCAAAAGCTAAACTCATTCAACAGCAGAAATTGTTATTTATATCGTTCATGCAAAAGAGAGACATGAACGATAGGAGATTGTCTGTTGTACGTTTCTTCAAATGACAAATAAGGAATAAGCATTTAATGAAAAGGGATAACACATCAGAGAGGGTCCCATACTTAGAAAAATATCAGAAAAAGAATCTACTGGAAGGTAGAAGAACAGAGTGATATGGAAAGCATTCATAATTAAAATAATCATTAATTCTGACTCGGTTTCAGCTTTCTGGATATACTTTTCCGAGAAGATTTATTACAGTATTTGTCCATTCAGTGTGATATCCTGGCGCTGTTGAGGGCGGGAGTGATCGCCGATGCCTGGGCACGGACAAGGAGCGGCTCCTGGCAGGCTTCCAGCGGGGAATATGGCATCCCAGGCACTGTTGGGGGCGGGGAGTGATCGTCGGTGCATAGGCACAGACAAGGAGCGGCTCCTGGCAGGCTTCCTATGGGAGGGACACATGAACGAACCGAATACATACCAGAATGAGAGGGATCCAAAGACTGTATAGGTATAGGACTATACAGTCGAGGATAGCTTAAAGAAATGAATTCGTACTACCTATACCAATAAATGCATTAGCCTTTTCGGTGGTCTATCACTTACGAACACCAAAGTTAGGCGTGCTTAACTTGGAGTAATTCTGGGATGGGTGACCTCCTGGGAAGTTCTCAGGAAATGTGTGAGTGAGGACAAAAGCACATTGGAAAGGTCTCGTGTTGGTCAATGGGGCCAGTCGTTCATTCCTAAAAAGCGGCTAGGGCGTTACATTCAGAATTCCTTCTTTCAGAGGAAATTTACTCGGAAAGGTTTCATCCCATAAAACACTCAGCTTTCCTTCCTCGGAAATGTCCCACACGGTAATATCTCATTCGGTCATTTCACTCAAATATATTTCTGTCCAAGTCAAACCTTCACTTGCATCACTCGGAAGTCTTCCATCTAAGAATCGCTCGGAGTTTGAAGACAATCCTCTCTCGGAAATCTTTCCACTTGAAAGGGTCACCCGGGATTGAAGACTATTTCAAAGACAAACCCGAGTACAAACTCAGCCACTCTGACCGATCACAATTTAAATGAATTTACCACTCGGTCATTTACTTCCCTTGGAATTACTCACCCAGAATATACTTGTTCGAAATTAAAGTCTTTCTCTGTCTAGAAGTAGTCTCCTTGAAAAGACTTACTCGGTCTATCTCAATCGGTGCCATCTCTCTCGGAATTATCACATTCAGTGACACCTCACTCGAAAAGTCACACTACTCAGAGATACTCCACTCAGTCTTTATTCAATAATTTCTCAGCCTGAGAAGTACTTATTCAAATCCAAGCTTCTCTTTATTTGGAAGTACTTCCCTCGGAATAACCCATTTAGAAACGTTTTCCCTCGGAGACGTTTTACTCGGATTTTTCCTTACTCAAAAGTGTCTCATTCGGACACAATTTTCTTAACTTAGAAATATTTCTCTCAATAATGTTTCACTCAGAAACATCTTAACTTTACTTGAAAGTAGTGTTCTCTCGGTCTTATTCCTCTCGAAATCATACCATTTTCACTCAGAATATCATATTTCAAATAGTATTCACTCAGAATTTCATTCGGAAATTTTCCATTAATCCTTAATGAATGAATTTTCTAAAAATTACAAATTTTGGGATGTTACAGTCCCGATATGGCATTTTTAGTGTGAGTTTTGGGTAGATACTCAAGTAATCTTGGGATGCAGCATTGGAAGGAGGTAAAGCATGTAATGCGCTACTTGAAGAAAACAAAAGGATATATGCTCACTTTTCAGAAGTCAAACAATTTAGAGATCATTGAGTACTCTGGCTCTAATTTTACTGGATGTCAAGACAGCAAACGCACAACATCAGGATATATTTTTATGTTTGCTGGAGGAGCTATCTCTTGGAAGTCTATTAAACAAACTATTATAGCTTCTTCAACCATGGCTGCGGAGTTTATTGCTTGTTTTGAGGCATCCAACTATGGTATATGGCTGCAAAATTTTATCACTAATTTACGTATGGTTGATGGCATTGAAAGACCATTAAAGATCTTTTGCGATAATAACTAAGCAGTTATTTATTCCAACAACAATAGCAGTACAACCAAGTAAAAATTCATTGATATTAAGTTTTTGGTTGTAAAGGAAAGAGTTTAGAATAAACAAATTTCTATAGAACACATAGGGACTAAATTTATGCTAGCTGATCCGCTTATTAAGGGTTTGGTGCCTAAAGTTTTTCATGAGCATATTGCTTATATGGGTGTAATTCCTAACAGAATCTTAATTTAAGTGGGAGTCTCATTTATTCTATATATTTTGGTTGATGTTTGTTATTTTGATTTAGCTTATTTTATACAAAACTTATATTGTGATGATCTCTTTAAAGAATAAAGTTTAGACCAATTGGAAATAGGCATGCCTAAGATCACATTGCATGTAATTTCCATGCCACTTATCCATATTTGATCTATGTCATTGAGTACATACAATTGTGGTGATCATTGTGGTCTAATCAAATCCAATTACGATGAAATCTACAGTGATTCCCTGTTATAATATAAGATGGACCAGATTGTTTAAGGATAAACTAAAAGTAAATAGCATACAGTTGCGCACCTAAAGAATTTTGTAAATATCAATACTTAAATGAATATAAAGCCCAAGTGGGAGATTGTTAGAAATTTTAATTTCTAATAATTAATATGGGCTAATATATTATTTATAGAATTTATATTGGCTATTTAATTGGATTCAATTAAGATGATCTAATATTGGTAATCCTGTTAGACTATCAACAATAATCATATGAGCTTATATGAGTGAAAATCAAGATTTGGCCTGTTAAGGTTTAATTTGAACCCTAACAGGTATATAATCAACCAGTGGGCATGATCCCCAAGATGTCAAATCAAAACCTAATTTTCCCTACCCCATCAAAGAGAAATATCAATTCCTATTAAGGAATCCAGACATTTGGCCAAGGAAGACCACAGAACCAACAAACCATCCCGCTGCAACCTTCGGTCAACGTTAATGGATCCAGGTAATCCTATAACATTTCTTTTATTCAATAATCTGACGTAATGGCTATTGAGTTTTATTTGGAAATCCATAAAGTCCATTGGGAATTTTCCAACAATGGCTCCTCAATTTTTTTAATGGTTGTTCACTCTTGCATGGAGCTTAGAGGGTTGATCATGTAGTGTAACAATCAGCACAATAGAAAATGGTATACCCCCCGAGAAAAGTTTAGCACTTGTTTGGTTGAAGCAAACATTTTCCAAATCTATTTTATGTTTTAAAATATGGTTCATATAGTTTCTTGTAGGCATCTTATATGTGCTATTTTATTTTGTTGTTTTTGTTTGAATTGGTAATTTATTTCAACTTCTTTGTCTTCCCCGGAGTTATTTTTTTCATCTATCATTGTTATTAACACCTTTCTCTTTTTTTAACATGCTTATTAATTTGTTAATTTATTATTTTTAAATTATGCTAGTTTTTATGCAGTAATGATATTGATGTTGTGACTATGTTGATGATAATTGTTGCTTGTTATAATTTTACTCTCTTCCTGTATGCTTGTCATAGTTTTTCGATGGATATGGATATCATGGGACATCATTTGAGCAGACATATCAATGCTACCTTTCTTCTTTTATTGAAAAGGTTTGCATTTATTTCAGGAATTCATTATTAATCTTATGAAGCAACATATAATATGTAAAAGTCTTGTGTCAAAAAAAGCTCATTAACAGTTAATTATAATTTTGGGCTCATTACCACTCTTAAATGCATTGCTTCCTATGATGATATGATGTATCGTTTATAGTTATTATATGCAATAGATGGTATTTCATGTTAGTTTCCTCATCTAGTAATTTGGTCGTGTTTATCAGAAATTTCAAAGAAAAAAAGTCTATTAAAGTACAACCAAACTCTTGGATCAGTTGACAAGGTGTTATTCTAGCTTAATCAACGGTTTCAAGCTTGAGTCTCAAGAAATACCATTATCATATAGTGGTCCGGTTTGTTTTGACGCTGATTAGGGTTATAAAAAATCACTAAAATGATACCCTAGGTAATTCTTGTTGGGCGAATCTCCAATTTTGACGAGTTGAGACGTATGGTAACCCTGTCTTTAAGAATTTATTCGTCTATGGTGTATCCCATATAACAGCTCCTTCTAGGATACACCTAGGAACAGAGCTAGTAGAAAAATAAATTTGTTTTGATAACCCAAGAGTAGAGGAATTGTATCTATTATCTGTATAGAGAGAGAGAGAAACTATTAATTAAATATGAGCACATATCAGTTAGATAATATGTGACATTAATTAAATAGGAATATATGTCAGTTAGATAATATTTGACTAAGTTTTAGATAATATCTAACAAACTTAGAGATAAGTTTTGATTAAGTCTAAGGATAAAATTTAACTTAATCAAAGTTTATTTATAAGTTATAAATAATATTTTATAAAAATAATTTGTTACTCCTTTTTAATTTAAAATAAGATAAAACTTTATTTAAAACTTTTGAAATATAAAATAATTTCCAACAATCCCCCACATATTTCAAAAGCTTTAAATATATTTAATCTTTTAAAATAAAAATGGTTTACTTGGGTTAACAATATGGATGTTGATGCATCAAATCTGGTGTCTTTTGGACTATGAACCAAACTATAAACTAATTGTGACGCCCAAAAAAATTTTTTTGGAATAAATTTTTTGCATTTAAAGAATCATTTTGAAATTCGTAATTTAAATTCTAAGGTCACGTAAAAATTGATAAATGCGGAATATTATCATGCATACTAGTCGTGAACAATTAAAACATAATACATTTATATAGCGGAAACGATAGAGAAAATTATAAAATTATTACAACCCATTAAAATTCAAATGAAGTCAAAGTCCAAGCAATAAATCATAAAAGCTTCATTAATTGCATCACTCGTCATTCTGTGTAGCATGCACTGTAAAAATAATGTAAGAGTGAGACAAAATATAGAATAAATATAAAATACGTAAAATTGCACAAACACAATCAATAAACCATAATGATATGATGAATATGCCAAACAAGGTTATTTACATTTAATAATCTTGAATTTATCAAATGATATCATGCTAGATCCATTTTGGTTTGGTGGGAATACTGCAGTAAAAAGTCTCATAGAGACACAAGTAGGACTTAGCATAATGCCATGAATCCCTACACTCCATGACGCTCAAGTACAGAAGTACACAAGTAGGACTTAGCATAAACCATGAATCCCTACACTCCATGGCTCTTAGCAAAAATAGGGCTTTAACTCATCATAGAGTAACCCCCACCAGGGCCGGCAATCATGGAACCCCTAAATTCCATGGTGCGTCCAAATGCTTATGATGCATGAATGCCTTTAATTCTCTTTATCGATTTAACATACCATGATATTCATACTTCCATAATCACTTAGAAAACCACAAGTCCTCAAAGGACACATCACATATATTAATTCTCAAAGTCATAGATTTACAGTTCAACAACATATCTCAATAATCCACAAGGCATTCATGTACACATTAATTTAGTCATTCATAATTATTCATCACCAAGATATACATATTGTATGACATTCATAGGACACTCAATAACATCCATAATAATCAATAATCCCTCAATAATTCATAAATATATCATTTTCATCCATAATAATCATTTAGGTAATTTTCAGAATTTTACAACAGCAACATACGTTAGTAAAATAACCATAACGTGAGCAAATCAAATCCTTTTTAAGTAATTCTACTTTATGTAGTCCCATAACAAAATTATCTACAACTTTTATGAAGACCATAATTTTCAAATCCAAACAGAAATATCACAAATTCATAGTATACTAAACTATCTCAAAAAAAGTAATAAAACATACATATGTTGGTATATTCAACGTTTCTGGAGCTACAAAAATAATTTTGGCATGGGACCAGTTCTATATTACTCATAACATAAATATCTAAAACTTTTACAAAGACACTAAACACTAATTCTTATCACAAAATTCATAGTTTTAAAAATACAAACAGTGATTCACGTTAGCAGTTTTTAGCATGAACATGCTTCTGTAATTTAGGTATAACTAGAGCTACAATTATCCTTTTAACTTAAAACCACTTTCTATAGATCCATAACATAAATATCTATAACTTTTATGAAGACATGAAAGTCTAAATATGTATGTATAATTCCCAGAATATTAATATTTACACAAAATAGGAGATACATATTCCAAAATGGACATGCTGTAGTATTTTGACTATAACTCATGCTATACATATCCAAATCAGTCGGTTCAAGTCTCAAAATTCATATAACAAAAAGATCTACAACTTTGATGAAGAAGTCAAAGTCAAATTCACACATTTTCAACTTTAAAATTAAGTAACAAGCTACAAAAATAATTCTGGAAAATCCTAGAACAGCATACAATTCTACCCATTCCATATTTATTCACAACCCTATCCCCTCTTACCTTGATGGAGGATCTTAGATTGGTTGAAAAATGTTCTCTTCTTACTGTCCTAGCTTCATATCAAAGGTGGCTTGACGAAGAAAAGGAAATAAGATAGAGACTTTACTAATTTTAGTTTGTTCTAAGAATTCAGACTAGGGAACGAGTTGTAGTGTCTATTTAATAATGCAAAAGACAAGTGGGGGACAAGCTTTTTCGCAATTGGATTGTAGTGCATTAATTACGGTGATAATGGAGGTTTTAGATAAGGAAGTGAGCTATATTGTTGACCATTTCCGCCGCCTACATACTGGAGCTGGTATGATTGAAGTAAATATATTAAAATATGTACAAGATGACATGATTGGAGTAAAAGATCAATTCTGACACTGTTTGGGCATATCTCTTTCCGAGAAGTTTCAGAGCCTCTTTCGTTCAGAATTTGCTTCACTCGGAAGGGATTTGCTTGGACATGTTTCTGCCTGAAACACTCAGATATAGCCTTTCCTTCCTCAGAAAATGACTCACTCAGAAATGTCTCACCCGGGACACCTCATTCAGAAATATCTCACTCGGATATCTCTGCCCGAAAGTGTTCTTTCAAAGTCAGTCAGTCTTCATTTGAAACTATTTCTCTCGGAAGTACGTCACTCAGAATATTACAACCGAAAGATCATTCGGAGTTGCGTCACTCGGAAATCTTACAACTGAAGGATCATTCGGAGTTTCGTCACTCGGAAATCATTCCTCTTGAGAATATCACTCGGAGTCGAAGGCAATCTCGAAGACGGACCCGAGCACAAGCTCTCAACAACTTTAAGACACCCGAGCACGAATAGAATGAAGGGGTTCAACACTCGGATATGTCCTTCGTCCGGGAACTCTTCACTCGGAAATATTACAACTGAAAGATCACTCGAAGTTCGAAGAAAATCCTCATTCGGAAATCTTTCCACTCGAAAGGATCACTCGGGGTCAAAGGCTATCTCAAAGACGAACCCGAGCATAAACTCTTAACAACTCTGAATATGGACCCGAGTATGAATTAAATGAATTCACCACTCGGATATTCACTTCCCTCGGAAACTATTCACTCAGAAACATACTCACTCGGAGTTATAGTCTCTCTGTCCAGATGTACTCTCCCTGGAAATGACTCACTCGGTAATCTCAATCGGTGACATATCACGCGGGAATCAGAAAGGTCTCACTTGGTGTCATCCACTTGGAAATGTCTCACTTGGTGTCATCCCACACGGAAGTGTCGTATTCGGATGTTAGCCCAGGTGGCCTCTAGTAAACTTGAGAGGGGGGTGAATTGAGTAGTTAAGAACTTTTTCCACTAATGAATTTCTCCTCTAAAAACTCAATATGCAATGATATATGATTTGAATAATAATTCTTAAAACATAAAGAGTTTAAGGGTTAGAGAAGTGCAAACAGAGATTTATACTGGTTCGGCCAACCACTGCCTACATCCAGTCTTCTCAAGACACCCTTGAGGAAATTCACTATAATCAATTCCTTTGATTACACTACAATGGGGACTCACACCCCGATCACAAATGCATTGGATGCTACACCACACCCAAGCACATCACCCTTGGATACTACACCATACCCAAGAACATCACCCTTGGATGCTACACCACATCCAAGAAGAACACCCTCAGAGATACACCACTCTAAGTATCAATCTCACTTTAAAGATAAAGATCTCTTACAAGAAAACTCTCTTCAAGAGTATGATAAACAAATTGAGGAACAAGAAAGAGTAATAACTCTATTAAGTGAATATGGCCATTATTGCTCATAAGAAAGGATTGGAAGTATTTGGTATATCTTGGTGTGTCTTTTGTAAATGAAATGCCTTCCTATTTATAGGAGAGGAAATGCCTTCAAGAGGTGTGAAATTATTGATTAAAATAATTGGAAAGGTACCTCTTGGATAAAATAATATTTTGTGAAAAGTTATAATGTTTCAACATGATTTTTTGCTTTCTGATCACGTTGTAATCGATTACATAAAAGAGGTAATCGATTACTGCCTTTAAAATCTGTTTTGAAACCATAACGTTCATATTGTAATCAATTACTTAAACATGGTAATCGATTACATGCTGAGGTAATCGATTACACTAATGAGGTAATCGATTACTGCCTTCAGAATGTATGAAATTTTAAAACCTTTTTATATTAATGGCCGTACTTTCTTTTTATAGAGTCTTACTTTAATTATGCCTTGGTCTTGGATCTTCATTCTTGATCTCTGGCATTGGCCTTGTCATTATAAAAAATCCTTCATGGTCTTCATCGGAGACGCCCCATTTGGGAAAGTTGCTCTCAACTCGGAGATACCCCACTCGGGAATTCACTACTCAGAAATATCTCGGTCCGAGAATTATTCATTCGAAATCAAAGCTTTTCTTCGTTTGGAAGTATTTCTCTTGGAAACGTTTCACTCAGAGACCAGTCATTCGAAAACGAGTCACTCAAAGACGTTTCACTCAGAAACGTTTCATTCGGAAACGAGTCACTCGAAGACTTTTCACTCGGAACGAGTCACTCGGAGACACTCCATTCGGAAGTATGGAACTTGGAAGCGTCTTTGTCCGAAAGGTGCTCATTCGAAGTCAGAGCCCCTTTCACTCAGAAGTGGTTCTCTCGGACACGCTTCACTCAGAAATGTCTCCGAGGTCAAGACTCCAATCGGAAGTGGTTCTCTCGGTCATTCCTTACTCGGAAACATAACCTTCACTCAGAATTTCTCTCGGTCATACCTTACTCAGAAACAGATTCTTTTATTCACTCAGACAGTCTTATTTCTGACATGATTCACTCAGAAATTTCTTGCTCACTAATATTTTACTCGGTAATGTCCCAATCAGAGCGCTACTAGAGGTTAATACCAAAGGAAAGATATTTGAACGAATCAAAAAGAAACTTCGATTCACAGTCAAACTTATGTAGAAAGTTAATATATTTGGATAATATCGTTAATGGTCTAGATTAAAAATGATTATACATGTGAATGAAATTATATTTTTTTGGGATGTTACACTAATAAACTTACCATACAGTGCATTGGTGAAGTAATGCTTCTATGGACCAATGACACTTTAGTGTATGATAGAGGTATATCTATCACATCACACCCCCATAATTTCTATGGTTATTGCGGTTTTACGCTAATAGGTCATGTGCGTGGCTAGTAATTCATGAGTGCTCTAGAAATTTCGCCATTTAATTCAATAGGAACGGCCCCACTCCACACTCACATAGATGTTTTCATCAAGTGTATAATGACTTTTTATACACCGCCCATAACAGATATGAAAATCATTAAAAGCTTTTAAGCTTAACACTTCTCACATACACCATATGAAGAGAAAAATGAAAGAGTGCTAGCAAGACTATCTAAGTGACTTGTTATTACCTACATGAACCTTCTTCATGGGATCTTCAATCATAAAGGTTGGGTTGTCATCACCGTTAGTTACAAATGGCTCAAGTCTCATTCCTCTCGATGTTTGACTCACTATTTTTTCCCTTTGTGAGGACCAAAATAATTTTGATCCATGACTTATAACTACGTTACTTGACTATAATATACATGTACATGTCTCAGGATCTCAATATAAATATTATTATTCGCTTTTGCCTATTAGCAATCACAGTATACAACTTAGTGTGAACACCTCTTTTGGTCCGGTCCAAGTGAAAAGAATCTTCTTTTATACTGCATTCCAACTTAGAATAATCAGATCCGAGTAGAATGACTCAGATTGGAGCATTTCTGAGTAGAGTATGACCTATTGGGGGCAAATCCGAGTAAGATGACTATGAGTGAAATATAGCCCTGTTGAACAAAAATCCGAGTGGAATGGCCCAAAAAAATAGTAAATCCGAGTGAAAATACTCAGAACGGATCAAATCCGAGTGAAATTACTCAGAATTGATCAAATCTGAGTGGAATGTGCTCCTATTAGAGAAAATCCGAGCAAGATGACTCTGATTAAAGCATATCCGAGTGGAATATAGACCTTTTGGAGAAAAATCCGAGTGAAATGACTCAGATTAGATGTAAATCTGAGTGGATGGTTCCCTATCAGATGCATTCCGAGAGAAAAGGGACTGACTGTGAACAAATACCGAGCGAAGGATTACCGATTGCAAGTCTGACTTGAGGACAGGTCCCCTTTGCTAGGCACAGGTGTTTCCGAGTGGAATACTATTGCAGATTAAAGTGAATCCGAGTGGGGGCTTTCTAAATGCGAGACATCCGAATGAAAGAATACTGATTGAAGTGAATCTGATTGAGGAGTGTTTTTTTGGGCAAAACCGAGTCCGAATAACCAAGTCCGAGTGAGCACATCCGAGGGTCAGATGTTGAATGAAGCTCTCCTAACTGAAGTAAAAGGACCGACTCCGAGTGTAACTGAGTGGTCAGATTCTCAAGTGCCAACTTCTGAGAGGAAAGAAGATCGAGTCCGGGTGAAGATTTGCCGAGTGGGCTATTCTACAACCATTTTCGAGTCCCTTCCAGTCAAATCCGAGCCAATTCAGTCAGTTAGCCCTCTTCAAACCAATTCCCTCTCATCCCTCCTCAAGCCAATTACCGAGCCCATTTCCACCAATTTTCACTCGTTCCCGAGTCATCTTTCACCTATCTCTGAGGCATCCTTTAAACAATTACCGAGCTACTTCTCACCCAATTCTGAGTCCTTTTAAACCCAATTCTGAGTCATTATTCAACCATTTCAGTCGGTTCCGAGTCACTTGTCACTCGGTTCCGATTGAATGTCTCACAGCAACCTCATACCGAGCAAAACCTCTTCCATAAGAGGGCTCCTCCAGGAAGAATTCTCACTCGGAAAGGTGTATTTTTCACTCAGATTTCTATGGGAAATGCTTCATTCCACTCGGAATTGACTCCCAATATGGACGAATGATGACTGGGAGGCTGATCCGAGCCATCCTCACTCGGATTCCTACCATCCTCACTCGGATTTCCGCTATTCTCTCTCGGATTTCCACTATTTTCTCTTGGATTTCCACCATCCTCTCTCGGATTGCACATGCTAACCTGGATTCCACCACCCAAGTGGATCCAGGAATCCTGGAGGTGGCTAGCAGACAGGGGCGGAAGTGGAGGAATTAAAAATTCCCCACCAGCCGCTGTCCCCCACTACCAGGACCGAGTGGAAGGCTGAGCTAGCATTCCACTCGGAGTGGAAGCCTGAGCTGGCTTTCTGTAACATCCCTCTTTTTAGAAGCGATTTACCCTTGTAAATTTTAATTATGGAAGGTTTGTAAGCAAGAATAAGTCAATATATACCCTGTTGATGGTCTGTAGTACCTCAAAAATGTCATTTTTGCACATAATAATAGAATTTATATGGAATATTAGTGAAATTATGCAAAAACCGAGTGAAAAGGGCTCTGTTCCGAGTAACAGAGAAGAATTCCGAGTGAATGATCAAAAATTCCGAGTGGAGGAGAAAAATCCGAGTGAAAACATCATAGAAAAGCTCAGTTTCGAGTTGAATGTTTCCTTTTCTGAAGGAAATTACTGTGGTTGAAGCATTCCGAGTGAAAGAATGCATAAATACTTCTATTTATGTTGATTTGATGCTTCCTTTCCGACTGAAGTATGTTGTGGAAACAATTGGGAAGGCTTCCGAATGGTTTTGCTTAGGAAACCGAGTGGAAAAGGGTAGAGGGAGCCAATTCCGAGTGAGATATACCCTGCTGGACAAAAACCGAGTGAGAGTAGTACGTGTGAGTCTTGGTCCGAGAGGTAATGGCTTAAATAAACATTAATTGGAAATATAATTAAAGAAATTGGCCTAAACTGAGTGAATCAAGTGAAGAAGACTCGGATTTCTGAGTGAAGATTCTGAGTAAGAGAGGACTCAGTCTGGAAAGGTATTACCGAGTGAGAAACCGAGTGCCTGAGTCGGTTTCAAAGGAATTTCGAGTGAAGAATTGAAGCTTCGCTCAAGCGAGCAAGCCACGCTCAAGCGAGCCTTGCAATTGTTGACTCGGAAGTAGGAATTCCAGTCGGTATAGTGGTTAACCGAGTGGAATTTTCACTCGGTATTCACTGTCAGTAGTGCGTATTGACCTCAATTTTGTCTTTTAATGATTATTTAAATTCAATCGTGCGCATTAAAGATAGTGGGGAGCCAGAAATGGGCACTGACTCGGCATATCACTTTGTTTAATCTCCACTGACCCTTCCATTATCACTCCACTATCATCCACTCAGAAAAGCTGTCCCCCACTTGTTTTTCCACTCACTCTCTCCCTATTTAAACCAGCTCAATGTTCTCAGAACTCACACCCACACACGACACAAACACCCTTCATCACTCTCCTTCCCAGCAAGCTTCTTTCTCTCTCCTTTCCCTTCTGTTTCACTCGGAACTGGTGCAGGACAGTGAAGGGGACTCTTCTTCTCCTCCAGGAACTTCATTAAGGTAAGGGGGTATATTCTTGGGTGCTCTGTGGGAAAACCGAGTGAAGGAAAGAGTTAAGGAACTTGTTCCTCACCTTTCCAGGACAGATTTAGTTTGTGTGAATTAAATGCTTAAAGTGTTATTATTTGTATATATTTATATATTTGTTACCAAGTGCATATTATCAGTGCTGAATGACAAAGAGATATGAACTGTATTGGACTGAAAACACTAAGAACCTTGGGTACCATGTGATTTTCCAGTAATGAAATTATGAATGGAAGATGGAATTAATAATAACCAGCTCTGTTTCAAATAATCCGACTGGTTTTATGCCTATATCAACTCGGTTTTGCTTGAATACAATCGGATTTCACCTTAACTGAATGTATTTCATTCTGATAAAACAATTTTTCACTCGGTAAACAACCTAATTTCACTCAGAGAACTTTTTCTAGTTTATTTCCACTCGGACAGCATCTTCCCAGTTGATTCCACTCGGAAACATACATATTTCACTCGGATTTTCCCCTGTTTCACTCGGAAAACTCGATTTTTAGTGTTTTTCGCTTGAATTTTCAATTGGAAACTAATCTTTAATACTTTTTAAGTTATTGGAAAGTTATAATTATCATTCTTATTCTATTATTATTATTATTTATTATCAATCTTAATATTGTTATTATTATTATTAGTTTTATTATTATTAAACATTGTTGACATCTTAATTATGCGATATTACATAAAGAATATATTATTTTACTCTTTATGGAAAATATAATTTTAACCAAGATATAATAGATATATTTCTAAAATAATAAACGAATATCTTAAAATGTTTAAATAATTGATGGAATCCAAAGAACTTGGAAATGATATGATGAGACTGGAAATACATAAGATACCCAAGGAATCAATTGATAAAATAAATGCATTTCGCATCATGAAAATATTTTTAAAGAAGAAAAACCTCTAGAGCATACACTTGGTACAGTGGAGGACACTCACGTTCGATCTCCATGAAGAATCTTGGGAGTACAACTGGAACGGCAACCCAATGGCATCAGAGTCGCGCCCTGATAGCCGGGTGAGACGAATAATTCTGGTGTACTTTGACTAAATGACGGAGTGTAACTATGATCGTAGGGATCCAAGTCTCAAATATATATATATATATATATATATATATAAATCAATGGTGAGAACCAATGAGTTCATTTGTACCAGAGCTTGGGCGGACCCTGATCGCTCTAGATGATTGGAATGGTGATATTCCAAAGAATGAAAAGAAGATGAAACGATTTATTGGGCCCACATGCATCATGAGACTTAATCAAAGATAAATCATAATAAATTTGACTCATGCATTTGATGACAACATGCTTGATTGTTATAATTGTGAATAAGCTAAATGTACGATTTATGTGATGACAACATGCTTGATTGTTATAAATATGAATATGCTAAATGTATGATTTATGTGATATTGTATGTTAACTGGATTATGTCCGCACCGGATTAACCAATCAGGGTCTTAGGTTATACTCACCCTTACTGTTGACCATTTTTCAGAGGAATTAGAAAATCAAGAACCCGAGTGTGAAGAACAGCAATACGCTGAACCCACTGAGAACAATCATTAAAGATAGAATATTTATAATCAGACACCGGATGACTGTATAATATTTAAGGGTGCCTGCGTGCCCTATTCTGTTAAGAGTACAATTACTTACAGTTTGTGAATGACTATGTGATCTATATATTATTGCTTCCACTGATATGCCATCTCTTTATTTAAAAAAAAATATTCACTTTTTCTGAAAACTGTTAACACTCTCAGTTAAATAGGATGAATCTACAGAAGGATTTGTCTTATCTAACCGAGGGTGTTACAAAGGTGGTATCAGAGCATAGTCAATTCATTAAACTTGGGAAGTGGACCATTAGGTTTCTATGTACTCTGATAGAAATATTGAACAGTCCATAACACTCCTAGGACTAAATATCCTATGTGGAATGCTCCACATAACGCATACCCTGAATCTATTTGTTGATATTCTTTCAACAAATTCCTAATGGCACGCCAAAATAACAATCATGTGATGGAGAATCTTCTTACCAGAATTATGGAGGTAATAGAACGACAAGAATTACCTCATGCTTCTGCCAGACAGGGATTAGCTGATTTTCAAAGGAACAATCCTACGCAATTCAAAGGAGGCTTCAATCCAGAAGGAGCACAACTATGGATTGAACACCTTGAAAAGATTTTTGCCGCTGTGCGATGTTCTAATGAGGATTGTGTAACCTTTGCTGTCTTCATGCTGGTTGGAGAAGCAGAACACTGGTGGACTCATGCTAGAGTCAGACTAGCTACTGATGGGCATATCATTACTTGGGGATGATTCAGGACAGAATTTCTCGCTAAATATTTCCCTGAAGACATAAGGAGACAGAAGGAGCAGGAATTCTTTAATCTAAAACAAGGCAATATGACTGTTGGGGAATACGCTGCTAAGTTTGACGAGCTGGAAAAGTGTTGTCCCTACTACACCCATATGGGAGAAACGTCAAGGTGCGCGAAGTTTGAAGCAGGATTACGGCAAGAAATTTGCCAAGTCATATGTTGTCAACAAATTACACAATTCACTACTTTGGTTGACAGATGCCGCATCTTTGAGAATACCTCTAATCTTCGACGACCTGGAGCGTCTAATCATGGGCCAGAGCGACGTATGCCAGATCGACAGCAAAGAAGGGATTTTCGAGCAGATCGGCCATATTTCCGATCTTTCAACTCAGCCAACCGAATTCCTCCTAGAGGTCAGGAGACCCAAAGTGGTAGAAACTGCATGATTTGTGGACGGATTGGACATCGTGATGTTGACTGTTGGTACAGGAATAAAAATAACCAACAACAAGTAACTCAAGGACAGGCAGTACGACCAACAGGTCAAGGAAGTGGAGGACCTACTGCCAATACCTCTACCAACAATGTCCCAAGAATGCAAAATATTCACCGCGGCAACAATTTCAATTAGAACAATAATCCAAGAAGGCTTGGAAATAACTCTACTGGAAGACCAGGAGGAAATGCCAGAGTTTTTACCATGAATGGTGCGGAGATATCACAAGAGAATGATCTTGTGCAAGGTACATGCTTTATAGGAAGTACTCTATTAAATGTATTATATGATTCTGGAGCCACTCATTCTTTCATATCTGAGAATTGTGTAAAACATTTAAAGCTTTCTACAACCTCTCTGCCTTATCAAATGATTGTCACAACTGCCGCCAATAAGCCCATTTGCTCTACTTGCATATGTCTAGAATGTCCTCTCAACATCGAAGGGAAAGCTTATCAAGTAGATCTGATATGTTTACCTTTGATTGATCTAGACATTGTTCTAGGGATGAATTGGCTTGCTGCCAACCATATTCTTATTGACTGTCATAATAGATCCATCTCTCACGGGTCTACTACATCTGAATGTGATCAAGTCACTGATTCTTGCCTTGTTAGCTCAGAAAAGGTAATCTCAAAAGAAGTCCAACTATACATGATTCTTACTAAAACTGAAAGTAAGGCCACTTCTCAACTTGAACAGATTCCTGTTGTTCAAGAATTTCCAGAAGTATTCCCTGAGGACATACGAGAACTACCTCCAGAGCGAGAAGTCGAATTCAGCATTGATATTATACCGGGCGTGGGACCAATCTCTATTGCTCCTTACCGGATGTCACCCAAGGACCTCAGTGAGCTCAAAGAGCAATTAGAAGAACTTCTAGAGAAAGGAATGATTAGACCCAGTGTCTCACCTTGGGGAGCACCAGTTCTTCTAGTCAAAAAGAAGGATGGCAGTATGCGGTTATGTGTTGACTATCGTCAGTTGAATGAAGCTATGATCAAGAACCGATACCCTCTCCCAAGAATTGATGATTTGATGGACCAATTACGAGGAGCCACTATCTTCTCGAAGATTGATCTGCGATCAGGCTATCATCAAATCAGAGTGAAGAAAGATGATGTACCCAAAACAGCATTCAGAATACGATATGGACACTATGAGTATCTTGTTATGCCCTTTGGAGTCACCAATGCACCTGCTGTCTTTATGGGATACATGAATCGAATCTTCCATGAGTACTTAGACAAATTCGTAGTTGTATTTATTGACGATATTCTCATCTACTCCAAGAACCATGAGGAACACGAGGAGCATCTCCGAATTGTTCTAAACACTTTGCGTGCAAGGCAATTGTACGCCAAGTTTTCAAAATGTGAATTCTGGTTGACAGAAGTGAAATTTTTAGGACATGTCATCTCTAAGGAAGGAATTGTTGTGGATCCTACAAAGGTAGAAGCTGTACTAAATTGGGAACAACCCAAGAATATGACGGAAATCCGCAGTTTCCTTGGACTGGCTGGATATTATCGTCAATTCATCGAGAATATCTCTCGAATTGCAGCACCTTTAACTAAGCTGACCCGTAAAGATCAACCATTTGAATGGACTGACAAATGCGAAAGCAGTTTTACGGAGTTACGCCAACGACTCACTAGTGCACCTGTCTTGATTTTGCCAGATCCTGCCAAGCCATATGAAGTGTATTGTGATGCGTCAAGACAAGGACTAGGATGTGTCCTAATGCAAGAAAGAAAAGTTGTTGCTTATGCTTCAAGACAGCTAAGAATGCATGAAGTTAATTATCCCACACATGACTTGGAATTAGCTGCAGTTGTGTTTGCCTTGAAAATCTGGAGACACTACTTGTATGGTACATACTTTGAAGTCTTCAGTGATCACAAAAGCTTGAAGTATCTATTCGACCAGAAGGAGTTGAATATGCGACAACGTAGATGGATGGAATTTATCAAAGATTATGATTTTGAACTCCGATATCATCCTGGGAAAGCAAATGTAGTAGCTGATGCACTCAGCCGAAAGGCTTTACGTCTATCATATATGATGACAAAGGAATTAGAATTGATTGAACAGTTTCGCGATTTGAATCTAGCAGTAACACCAAAAAGGGGAAGCCTTATGGTTGGAATGCTAAAAATCTCAAATGATTTCCTGGAACAAGTTAAAGAAGCTCAAACCAATGACCAGGAATTACAAGATCTAGCAGAAAAGACAAAAGAAGGAGTTTCAGAGTTTAGCAAAGATGAACATGGGGCGATCAGGTATCAACAGAGACTCTGTATTCCAGTCAACACAGATCTTAAGAGATCTATCCTGGATGAAGCACACAAAAGTAAATACAGTATCTACCCAGGATCAACCAAGATGTATCAGGACTTGAAGAAATTATTCTGGTGGTAAGGAATGAAAAGGGATATCGCTGAGTATGTAACAACTTGCCTGATGTGTCAGAAGGTAAAGGCGGAACAACAACGACCAAGTGGGACCCTTCGTCCTTTGGATATTCCAGAATGGAAATGGGATGAGATTGCTATGGACTTCGTGAGTGGATTTCCCAGAACATCAGCTGGATATGATGCTATTTGGGTAATCGTGGATCGATTAACAAAAACCGCTCACTTCATTCCTGTCAATATGAAGTATTCCCTAGAAAAACTCACCCAGATCTATATCAAGGAAATCGTACGGTTACATGGAACTCCCACTGCGATTGTGTCCGATCGAGATCCTCGTTTCACATCACAGTTTTGGAAGAGCCTGCAACAAGCTCTAGGAACTCGTCTGAAGTTAAGTTCCGCATACCACCCACAGACAGACGGACAATCGGAAAGGACGATCAAGACTCTTGAAGATCTGTTACGTCTTTGTGTCTTGGAACATGGTGGAAGTTGGCAAGAATATCTTCCACTTATTGAGTTCACTTACAACAACAGCTATCATGCAAGCATCAGAATGGCCCCTTATGAAGCTTTGTATGGAAGAAAATGCCGTACACCTTTATGTTGGTATGAAACTGGTGAGAAAACAATAATTGGACCAGAGATTGTTCAGAAGACAACAGAACAAGTTCAGAGGATTCAAATGGCAATGAAGGCTTCGCAAGATAGACAAAAGAGTTACTATGACAAACGTCGGAAGCCATTAGAATTTGAAGAAGGCGATCATGTATTTCTCAAAGTTACCCCTACCACTGGAGTAGGAAGAGCTTTGAAGGTCAAGAAGTTAAGCCCCAGATACGTAGGACCCTATCAGATTCTGTAAAAGATAGGAACTCATGCGTACCGCATTGCTCTGCCACCCGAGCTGACAAACTTTCACAATGTCTTTCATGTCTCTCAACTCCGCAAATATGTACCAAGCCCTGATCATGTTCTAAGTCCCGATCAATTTGTTCTGAAAGAAAACCTTACCTTTGAAGCATCGCCAGTTAAGATTGCTGACCGACGTCTCAAACAGCTAAGAGGCAAGGAAATTCCTTTGGTCAAGATAGTTTGGAGTCAGACAGGTGATGGGGATGCTACTTGGGAAATTGAGGAGAAAATGAGAGAATTGTACCCTCAATTATTCCAACTTTGAATTTCGGGACAAAATTCTTAAAAGGGGAGGAGAATGTAACATCCCTCTTTTTAGAAGCGATTTTACCCTTGTAAATTTTAATTATGGAAGGTTTGTAAGCAAGAATAAGTCAATATATACCCTGTTGATGGTCTGTAGTGCCTCAAAAATGTCATTTTTGCACATAATAATAGAATTTATATGGAATATTAGTGAAATTATGCAAAAACCAAGTGAAAAGGGCTCTGTTCCGAGTAACAGAGAAGAATTCCAAGTGAATGATCAAAAATTCCGAGTGGAGGAGAAAAATCCGAGTGAAAACATCATAGAAAGGCTCGGTTCTGAGTTGAATGTTTCCTTTTCTGAAGGAAATTACTGTGGTTAAAGCATTCCGAGTGAAAGAATGCATAAATACTTCTATTTATGTTGATTTGATGCTTCCTTTCCGACTGAAGTATGTTATGGAAACAATTGGGAAGGCTTCCGAATGGTTTTGCTTCTTGGTCCGAGAGGTAATGGCTTAAATAAACATTAATTGGAAATATAATTAAAGAAATTGGCCTAAACCGAGTGAATCAAGTGAAGAAGACTCGGATTTCCGAGTGAAGATTCTGAGTAAGAGAGGACTCAGTCTAGAAAGGTATTACCGAGTGAGAAACCGAGTGCCTGAGTCGGTTTCAAAGGAATTCCGAGTGAAGAATTGAAGCTTCGCTCAAGCGAGCAAGCCACGCTCAAGCGAGCCTTGCAATTGTTGACTCGGAAGTAGGAATTCCAGTCGGTATAGTGGTTAACCGAGTGGAATTTTCACTCGGTATTCATTGTCAGTAGTGCGTATTGACTTCAATTTTGTCTTTTAATGATTATTTAAATTCAATCGTGCGCATTAAAGATAGTGGGGAGCCAGAAATGGGCACTGACTCAGCATATCACTTTGTTTAATCTCCACTGACCCTTCCATTATCACTCCACTATCATCCACTCAGAAAAGCTGTCCCCCACTTGTTTTTCCACTCACTCTCTCCCTATTTAAACCAGCTCAATGTTCTCAGAACTCACACCCACACACGACACAAACACCCTTCATCACTCTCCTTCCCAGCAAGCTTCTTTCTCTCTCCTTTCCCTTCTGTTTCACTCGGAACTGGTGCAGGACAGTGAAGGGGACTCTTCTTCTCCTCCAGGAACTTCATTAAGGTAAGGGGGTATATTCTTGGGTGCTCTGTGGGAAAACCGAGTGAAGGAAAGAGTTAAGGAACTTGTTCCTCACCTTTCCAGGACAGATTTAGTTTGTGTGAATTAAATGCTTAAAGTGTTATTATTTGTATATATTTATATATTTGTTACCAAGTGCATATTATCAGTGCTGAATGACAAAGAGATATGAACTGTATTGGACTGAAAACACTAAGAACCTTGGGTACCATGTGATTTTCCAGTAATGAAATTATGAATGGAAGATGGAATTAATAATAACCAGCTCTGTTTCAAATAATCCGACTGGTTTTATGCCTATATCAACTCGGTTTTGCTTGAATACAATCGGATTTCACCTTAACTGAATGTATTTCATTCTGATAAAACAATTTTTCACTCGGTAAACAACCTAATTTCACTCAGAGAACTTTTTCTAGTTTATTTCCACTCGGACAGCATCTTCCCAGTTGATTCCACTCGGAAACATACATATTTCACTCGGATTTGCCCCTGTTTCACTCGGAAAACTCGATTTTTAGTGTTTTTCGCTTGAATTTTCAATTGGAAACTAATCTTTAATACTTTTTAAGTTATTGGAAAGTTATAATTATCATTCTTATTCTATTATTATTATTATTTATTATCAATCTTAATATTGTTATTATTATTATTAGTTTTATTATTATTAAACATTGTTGACATCTTAATTATGCGATATTACATAAAGAATATATTATTTTACTCTTTATGGAAAATATAATTTTAACCAAGATATAATAGATATATTTCTAAAATAATAAACGAATATCTTAAAATGTTTAAATAATTGATGGAATCTAAAGAACTTGGAAATGATATGATGAGACTGGAAATACATAAGATACCCAAGGAATCAATTGATAAAATAAATGCATTTCGCATCATGAAAATATTTTTGAAGAAGAAAAACCTCTAGAGCATACACTTGGTACAGTGGAGGACACTCACGTTCGATCTCCATGAAGAATCTTGGGAGTACAACTGGAACGGCAACCCAATGGCATCAGAGTCGCGCCCTGATAGCCGGGTGAGACGAATAATTTTGGTGTACTTTGACTAAATGACAGAGTGTAACTATGATCGTAGGGATCCAAGTCTCAAATATATATATATATATATATATATATATATATATATATATATATATATAAATCAATGGTGAGAACCAATGAGTTCATTTGTACCAGAGCTTGGGCGGACCCTGATCGCTCTAGATGATTGGAATAGTGATATTCCAAAGAATGAGAAGAAGATGAAACGATTTATTGGGCCCACATGCATCATGAGACTTAATCAAAGATAAATCATAATAAATTTGACTCATGCATTTGATGACAACATGCTTGATTGTTATAATTGTGAATAAGCTAAATGTACGATTTATGTGATGACAACATGCTTGATTGTTATAAATATGAATATGCTAAATGTATGATTTATGTGATATTGTATGTTAACTGGATTATGTCCGCACCGGATTAACCAATCAGGGTCTTGGGTTATACTCACCCTTACTGTTGACCATTTTTCAGAGGAATTAGAAAATCAAGAACCCGAGTGTGAAGAACAGCAATACGCTGAACCCACTGAGAACAATCATTAAAGATAGAATATTTATAATCAGACACCGGATGACTGTATAATATTTAAGGGTGCCTGCGTGCCCCATTCTGCTAAGAGTACAATTACTTACAGTTTGTGAATGACTATGTGATCTATATATTATTGCTTCCACTGATATGCCATCTCTTTATTTTAAAAAAAATATATTCACTTTTTCTTAAAACTGTTAACACTCTCAGTTAAATAGGATGAATCTACAGAAGGATTTGTCTTATCTAACCGAGGGTGTTACACTTTCCACTCGGAAAAGCCTATAAATAGAAGGCTGAGGCTTTGAAACAGGGGGAGCATTCATTAAGTGAGAAAACTCTGCCTGAATTCACCCTCATCCTCTCTCTCTCACACAACGTCCAGCCCCTTCCAGCCACCAAATACCCTCCAGCACCCTCCTCTCACCCTTTCCAACAGCCCCCACTCATCCTTCCCTTCACCTAAACTGACCTCCTCTCACACACCGTCCAGCATCCCCCTCAAGTCCACCAAATCTGACCTCCTCACTCCTCTCAACTCCAACACCGTCCCTCTTCTCACTCAGTCTCACTCGGTATTCACTTCTCACTCGGTATTCTGCTACTTTCACTCGGTATTTTCCTATTTTACTCGGTTTTACCATTTTTTACTCGGTTTTCCTCGTCCTCACTCGGTTTTCTGCTTTTATCACTCGGTATTTCATTTTTTACTCGGTTTCTTCCATTTCCACTCGGTTTTTTCCATTTTTACTCGGTTTTTCCCTCTTTCTCACTCGGTTTTCTCTTCTTCCCCTCAGTTTTCGCTCATTTTTCCCTCTGTTTTCCGAACTCACTGTTTCCATTTCTCTCTTGTAGCTTCTGCTACCTTCCCCTTTCGCTTCATAGTAAAAATATAATAAAGGGAAATAAATGCTCCCTATGTTTTCTTTCAAATCTAAATAAAATTTTAAAAAAAAAGAAACAAATCATTTTTAAATAGTGTCGTATGGGAGCACTCCCGTCTACACAACCTCTTTAGGATTCGTACACGTGCGAAGAACTTCGCCTTGTATGAGTTCCCCACCTCAATGACATCCATCATCATCTCCCAAGTCTTTTCCTAAAAGAAAAACACTCAGAACTACGTAACCCTGATTTCTTGATAATTCAAGAATACGTAGGAGCAGGACCTCAACTCCTGTCGGACCCATCTTTCTGGTTTCTTTTTATTGATTTATTTCCTCACTTTCATGTTTCTTTCATAAATGTTCTTTTTGGTCGCTTCCGTGAAAATCAATTTAGACGTGACGTCTTGTTGATTTCTCCCTAGTTTTTGCTCAAGCCTCGCCTTAATTCATAGGAAAAGGATACTTAGGACGAGACGTCCCGCTTATCTCTTTCCTATCCCTGTTTTTTTATTCGAGGATGTCTAATTTAGGCGTGACGTCTTATTAGCATTCTCTTCCCCTCTCTGTCTCATATCGAAGTCGAGTTTAATTCGGATGAAACATCTCGTTGACCTCGCTTCGACATTCTATGTTTGTACAGTTCTCTCACTCCATTCCGTCGTTTTTAAATAAAAATACAACAATAAAAGGGAAGAAATAAACCATCTTTTGTAAGGCTATTTATGTTGCGCATTTTCAATCTTGGTACTGTTTTTGAGAGGCAATGTAGGGTGCTAATACCTTCCCTACTCGTAACCGACTCCCGAACTTGAATCTCAATTTTTAACTAGTGCTTTACTGAACTTAGTTTTTTTTCCAATGTTTTTCCTATGGATAAAAACGTTGGTGGCGACTCCCTGTTTCATCCTACACCTTTTCTTTCCTTCTCGCCGCGCCGTCGCGATCCAAGTTGCGACACTTAGGAAGACACATTTCTTCCATATATGCTAAGAAAATTCCTTAGCTAATTAGCCTTAAATTTTACCAAGTGATAAACTTGGCCTTCAATTTTATTTAGGCTACACAGGTGAATTGTCCTGAACCGGGGTCAAGAGATCCGGTGTAGGGTCAGCCACAAAAGTCAAAGATTGTACAGGATTGGACATCGGATCAATGAGTATCCGGTATGTGTATCCGTTGTACCAACGTGAGAAGACCAGTCTTGATGTCCTGGAGATCCTTCACACCGTCCTCATGCGTTGAAGTGGGCGAAAGGTGGTGCCACCTGTGAAGATTCTCCGACGCTCAAGTCAGTAGTTATATTCCAGAAGAAAGGAATAACATATAGTATTAAGCGATAACCTCTAGAATTCAAGAGAGGAGTTCAATGTAAATTGAAAAGAGTTTTTATACCTGATTAGCTCGTTTTACGAGGACCTGATAGTGGCATATTCACCAAACTCCATTATGTAAATAAATAATTGTTTAATACCCACCTACTATCATGATTGAAGCAAGTGGTAATTTTATATTTGAGTGTGGGGATAATGAGGCTAAATTTGGGGGACAAGATACTCATTTCCAGAGCAGACTTTGGCTCGTAGTCTGGAAAATGGAATTCTGGTTGTCACCCATGTAGCAGCACTCATTATCTTTTGTCAAATGGCTTGTGCACATCCGATTTAAAGGTGTCTACATGAATTATCCGGTCTTGGGAGAACGCCTAGACGGTTTAGTAAATCCGATGTCTTACCTTTTGAATCGGTAACGTTACTAGAACGGATGACACGTTACTGCTGTCTTAGGGGCCAGTATCAAGACCGGATCAACATGCCTACTTGATAAATTTCAAGTGACGATTTTCGAAACTAAGTAAATGAAATTTAGTCTCGGCTAAACTAAATTAGTGAACATCATCATGTCAATAACATAGTGGAAAAATCCAAATAGACTAAATTAAATTAGCTAGTCAACATCACTATGTTAATACACATAGTGGAAAACTCCAAATTAAGGAATATCATAACTCTTCTCTTCCAAGAGAAAATAAAATCAATTTGAATTTATTCTCATTTAATATTAGATTCAAGCAACGTCATCATAACATTAGTATGATGGAAATTTTCAACACACAATATGATAACACCATAGTTTATAGTATCTCTCACACACTTTATGAATCCAATAAAAACAACACATAAAATTAATGAATTTATAAAAATCAATAAACTTAGTACCTTTTTTTTCACTCTCGCAATTGCATGAGTCATACCTTATCTCAAATCAACAAATTAATATTATAGTTCCGATCAAGATAAGAATTCAACTATATTAATTTCAAGGTTAACCAATCATGCATATCATTACTAGACTATCTTTCATCACAAGTATGTGGCACAATCAGGCATAATTCATGCTTATAGCAACTAGACATTCCACAATCAACAAATAATTCAACATGTATATATTTCACAAATTCAACCACACCTTCTTAATAGCATAGGGTTAATTGTCATGTTTAATTTCACACATGCCCAAAACTAATTTCATACTTTTCTAATTCAACACACCAATTCACAATTATAACAACAATTGTACAATTTTAATAAAATTATCACCACACATGTTTTCCAACAACCACATTAATAATTCATTTCTTACTCAGAATTTAACAATCACAACAATTTCTAATATTATAACAACATAAGTAATTGAAATTTGTTACACATTAAATATAAAGAAATACAACATTTCACATTTGGTGTAATGTCCAAGTTATTTACACAATTCTATTACAATTAATACACCTAACTAGCAATTTCTAAACAAAACACAAAACAGCAAATAAAGGGATAAAATTACCATTAGACGAAACGCTCATGTAAATATCAAGTACGACAATTAAGAAAATCGCCATGTAATATGTAGCATGTTTCAAGAAATTTCACAAAACATCTAATATAAAATGCAAATTTCCTTATGTTCATGACACCTTACCTAAATACTATAACCAACCATTTTCTAGAGTAAAATAATTAAAAATAATAATAAAGATAAACACTCTTTCTTAACTCAATATATTATAATATTTTAGTCATTTACATGATTGAAATAACTATGCTCACAATGATTATAATACAACCATATCAAAAATTATTGTCACCTTAATTATAGTATATTGCTATTAACAATAAAATCATGAGTTCATAAAACTCAATAAGCTCTCAACAATTTGGATGTCCACATACTAGGCAACAAATACTCGTCTTTTAATTAGAACGTCACAGATAAACATTTGCTTTTTTGTGAATTATGAAAACTGCCATTCAGTTCTGAGGGCCAATAGTTTTTCATTTATAGAATAGAAAATTCTAATGTTTTAAACTAGGTAAACATCCAATTAACAAAAACTCGAGGAAAAAACAAAATGCATGAAGATATAACTCTGTCCCTTAAAAGAAAAGGAAATAACAAAGGAAAGAAAACATATAATTACTGGTTCCTAGCATTCTTAAGACACAACCATTCAATAACATCAAAACTGGTAGCTCAAGCTTCCACCCTCTCTTCCTCCAGGATAAGGGCCTTCCCTGTTGGCTTTGCCAAGAGATCTGTGTACTCTTGGAATGGAGATTTGGAGAAGCGGGTCTCCTTCCAGAAATCAGGAGTTAGAAAACCATAGGTTTTCAGCAGACAATCAAAAGTGGCCTGTAAAAAAAAGACACAGCATTACCAACACATAAAATATTCCATGCCACAATTATCTAACAAATTAAACATCACCAATGTCTACCAAAACCCCGTAAGTTACTACTTTCACATCAGTCGTCATTAAATTCAATTCAATTACATTACCAAAAGACATCATTAAATTTTCCAAACAACAATTAACTAACAAATTAAACATCACCAATGTCTCCCCAGGATACTTTGCTTACCATTTCAATATGAGTCCATCATAAGTATCAATTCAATTGCAAGTCACAATTAACTAACATATTAAACATCACCAATGTCTCTTTACAGAGAGTTAACTAAATTGCTTCATACAGCAAAAATATCCCTTCAACATCCGAAGCCAGTACTAAAATTCATCATAGAAGCTACATGTAAAACATATTACATTGCCACATCAAATCAATTAACATCCAAAACAAGCACAGCTAATCATTAGAACAACCTTACATTGCCATGTGAAACAAAGTAAAATATATGTATCCAATCAAATCACATGATCAACATGAAATACAATAAAATTACTCACACACATGAAATTATAATCTAGACTCGAGTGGTAAACATACATGACAGCAACAACAAAAATAATTAACATGTGCAAGGAATGTCAGTCACTAGCCTTTTAATATCTATCATGATCCAAGACTCACTAACCATTTTTAAATAAACACTATGCTATGATCAATATCAATAAAAATTATATCATATAATAAATTAGAAATTATCAAATTATAAATAAAAGAAACAGAGAAAAAATAAACCTTGACAAAATTTCCAAGAGTTTTGGTGGAACCCCTGGAGGAAGTGAAGACATCTTCAATACCAGCGAACTGCAACACCTTTTTGGGAACCCTAGCAGCCACGATTCCAGAACCACGAGGAGCAGGAACCATACGAACGGTAACGGAACCACACTTGCCGGTAACCTTGCAGGGAACAGTGTGAGGCTGCCCAATCTTGTTACCCCAATACCCTCTCCTAACGGGAATAACAGAGAGCTTGGCCAAGATGATGGCACCACGAATGGCGGTGGCGACTTCTTTGCTGCACTTAACTCCGAGACCGACGTGGCCGTTACCGTCGCCGACGACAACAAAGGCCTTGAATCGGGTACGCTGACCGGCACGCGTCTGTTTCTGGACGGGCATGATCTTCATGACCTCGTCCTTAAGGGAGGGACCCACAAGGGTGTCGATAATTTGGTGCTCCTTGATAGGGAGGGAGTGAAGGTAGATCTGCTCAAGGCTTCGGATCTTCCCTTCTTTCACGAGGCGACCGAGTTTTGTCACGGGGACCCATTTCTCTTCCTCATCGCGGCGCCCCGAGGGTCTGCGGCGGCCACCACGACCACGGTCGCCGCGTCCACGTCCGCCAAAGCCACGGCCAAAACCGGCACGGTCTCCACCACCACGTTCCGCCATTTTGTTGAAGAGTGAAGTTGGAGAGGGGAATGACTGCGCTAGAGAGAACAAGGCTGCTACAGCTGAGGGTAGGGTTTCTAATGTGTTATTTATTTATATATGTAGTGGTATGGTAAGATTTCACCTCCTTAGGATGATAATTTGTGATGATGATCGTAATTTTTAAAAATCACTTCTACTCTATATGTTCTATACCAGAAATTTGTTGTCATTTTTAAGGCATCAAATTGAGTGTTAGTTTTTGTTTAACTTACTAGAAAAATTAAGAATACACTGAGTATATCAAACTAATTACTTGGGTTGTTATGGTGATTCCTCATCCCTTTAAGTAGTGAATAATTCAATTCTTAATTTCTGTGTATGAAAATAAATCTCAAAATTAAATCAATTCTCAATCAATTGAGAATGATCAATTTAACAATCATTTATTAGGTTAGTTTTGTGAAAGAATCCGAAAAATTATTTTAAAATCTTAGTTCAAATCTCATGTTTATTTTGTTGTTTTCATTGTAAAAAATGATAATTACTTAAAGTTTTCACTAGACAAAACCCCTCATTTGGTCCCTTACTTTTTCCCAATCGGACACTTAGGTCCCTCATTTTTAAAATTGACCCCGTTAATCCTTTTCTTCGTCAACGTTGGATACTGAAGTCCCCACCGTCAAGACACGTTAAAACGGCGTCAAAGTTTGGTGATGTGACCGTTTAAATCCAGGGTGCCATGCCACGTAGGGGTAAAAACGACACCGTTTTTGCCAAATAGTTAAATAAAAAAATAAACAAAAAATCATGCACCATTTGATTCCATCCAGAAAACCCTATCCCATTTTTGGATTGCCTTTAGAGATTTTCTCGGTCGACTCTCATCTTCTGGAACGTTGGTCATCCTTTTCCCCATCGGAGTGGACATTCTTGCGAGGAGCAACACCGACGTTGGTTGAAGAACACATCACGGTCGACAGAAATGGGAGATTCCGTGGAGGTGAGTATTCTCTAGTTTTCTTCTGGATAAATGTAGGCAGGGTAAAGTTGTGTGTTTCGAACTATTGGGGTTCAGGGTTTCGAACTATTGGGGGATTAGGGTTTAAAACTACTGGGGGATTAGGGTTTTGAACTATTGGGGGTTTGTATTTTGAACTACTAAGGGCAAATTTTTTTTGCGTTCTTATAGAGGAGAACAGTGTTATGTGGTCCCGTGAACTAGCATTGGATTCTTGTACTGTCTTTTGCTGTACTGTCATTGTCTATTGGATTCCTGTACTGTCATGTGGACCCAAGAATGCACATGCAGGATGTGGCAGTTGACAGGTATTTGAAACTCTAAACACTGTAATGACTTCTTGTTGTAATGTGAGATCTTTTTTCTAACACACTTGTTTCATATTCTATAGGCATGCCCTGTAGACATGCTTGTGCAGCTATAGCTGAGAAGGGAGAACAGGCAGAGGACCATTGCCATGTTGGGTTAACAATGGCATCCTGGAATGCAACATATGAGCATCATGTTGAATCAGTCCCTGGCTCAGACTTCTGGGAGAAGACAGGGTGTGTCCCACTAATTCCTCCTTTCATCACAAACACCACTGGAAGGCCCAAAAAACAGAGGCGAAAAATGGGTGAGAAAAGTAGACAGACTGCTGCCAAAGGTAAAGAAAAAAATGGGAATGAAGCTAGAAAAGCCATTAAGATGAAGAGAAAAAATCAGCCAAGCAAATGTCGTGAATGTCACGAAGTTGGACACAATAGGGCAACCTGCCCTGTGGCTAAAAAGGAAAGGAGAGTAGACCAAGTGCCTGCAGAATCAACTAACCAACCTCTGCCATCACAAGAAGTAATTGATATCACATCTTCACAACCCATGTCTCAGCCAGAAGTGACTAACTCTGTTAGAAGAAGCCCAAGATTGGCAACCCCCTCAAAAATTGCAGCATCACCAAGCCCTACTAGATACAATCTCAAGGTAACTAAATGGTTATTATTGTGTGCCTTATTAGTTTGGCTAGTAACCAGGCATGTTGGTTACACCAGGTTGTGTTTCGACAAATTATATGGTTAGGAATACTTTTGATACTCAATGACAATTATGTACATATTCTGAATTTTGAATATGCTTATTTAAATTTATTCCATACATTGTCTATATTACTATGCCTTTTCTAGTGTTTATTTAAATTTATGTACATTATCTATATTACATCCAATCCCAAAGAGAAGTTTAGCCACTTATTGTAGCCATTACAAACTTAGAAAGATGAAGAAAAGAGAGTACAAAGTGTTTCCTAGAACTACCCAGTCATCCCATGAAGTGACCATCTTGTATGCTTATAATAAGAAATATTCGCTCAAGCGAGTTTAAGCGATTTTAGGCTCTGGAACATTTTAGCTTAAGTGACTAATGGTCCGCTTGAGCGAATTAATGGTCCGCTTGAGTGAATTAATGGCCCGTTTGAGCGAATCTCCATATACTGATCCCTTATTCCTTTTCGCTTAAGCCATTCCTTCATCCACCGCAGCGAATCCTTTGAATTTAGGCCTGAACGAATGTCGCTTGAGCGAAAAGTGCTACGCTCAAGCGATTGCTTGTTATTTGCTCTCTGGAACATTTTAGCTTAAGCGACTAAGGTTTGCTTAAGCTTAGTGCTTCATATTCCTTTCTGGCTCTATTTCGCCTAAGCGAAATAATGGTCCGCTTGAGCGAATCTCCATATACTGATCCCTTATTCCTTTTCGCTTAAGCCATTCCTTCATCCACCCCAACGAATCCTTTGAATTTAGGCCTGAACGAATGTCGCTTGAGCGAAAAGTGCTTCGCTCAAGCGATTGCTTGTTATTTGCTCTCTGGAACATTTTAGCTTAAGCGACTAAGGTTCACTTAAGCTTAGTGCTTCAGTTTCCTTTCTGGCTCTATTCCGCTTGAGCGAATTAATGGTTCGCTTGAGCGAATCTCCATATACTTATCCCTCATTCCTTTTCGCTTAAGCCATTCCTTCATCCACTGCAGCGAATCCTTTGAATTTATAATGTGTACATCAGTATGATAATGGTACGATTGCAAACTATGGGAGGTAGGGTTATTCTTGATGGCAGTTGCACAAACTGAAAAATATTGCATTAATCACTCTTTCCACAAAGAGGAACTTCTATGTTGAATCCTTTAAATCTACAAATTCTAATGTGTTATACGATGCAGAGCAAGGTTGGATTGCTTTTGGGTTAGGAAAGCTTTTTTTAAATCTACAAATGCTAATGTGTTATACAATGGGGGGCAGGGTTGGATTGCAACTAACTTGCACCAAGGTCATCTATGTTCCATTGATCCAAAAGAGTGCAAAAGGGAACCATTCCCTGCAAATTTCATAACATCAATTTCTTCATACACACAAGGATACAGATGCTGAACCATTTCAACAATTTAACTCAATTTAAGCAAAAAACATGCACCATATGTATTTCATATTCTTACAGGGAAACACGTACATGCACCTTACATTACCACTACCGAATTAGATAGCATAAAACACCCTACATCAAAAGCCTAAACCCCCATCACCTAAATCTAAACCTTACATCTTTAATAACATTAGCATCAACCCCATAACAGAGAATAATATAAAAAAACTTTGAGCCAGCAAAATCATCTTTAGTTGCCCAGCTTCAGATTGCCTTTCTATACACAATTTCTTCACCATCGACTACATATGCATCTGCCAATCACTCATTGTATCTTGCATAACTTGAGTCATGCCTTCACAGACCTCCCTACGAACATCATTTTTAAATCTAAAAATAACCTCCTCCATCTCTATCAGCTTCGTCATGACAGTCTTCCTCCATTCTTCATCGTGAGCTACTAAGTCCCCATCAACCACCCAGGTAAAGAAATCACACTGTGAACCTCGGAGTTGTGGACATGTCCAGAACTCGCGATTTGGATTGTTCGTAGTTTGGGAGACGCGCAACATTGGTGGGTCTCCACAGCGACATCGACGATGTGACATTTCCAGGCTTCGGAGACGGGGCCGACGGTGACTGGAGGCTGAGGATGATGATGACCGACTACGGTTCTGATGCACACCTTCCATTACCCCTACGTGGGATGGGAGCTGAGCTTTCTTAGGGCAAGACAATCGAAAATGGAAAGTGGCATGGGCTAGGGATTTCTGGTGCATGATTTTTTGTTTATTTTTTTATTTAACTGTTTGGCAAAAACGGTGTCGTTTTTACCCCTACGTGGTATGGCACCCTGGATTTAAACGGCCACATCACCAAACTTTGACGCTGTTTTAACGTGTCTTGACGGTGGGGACTTTGGTGTCCAACGTTGACGAAGAAAGGGATTAACGGGGTCAATTTTAAAAATAAGGGACCTAAGTGTCCGATTGTGAAAAAGTAAGGGACCAAATGGGGGTTTTGTCGTTTTCACTATTAAGCTAACCCTAAGAAGTTAAGTTAGTTTATTTCACTTTCTACATTAAAAACAGATTTGAGTAGTTCTTTTAAATGTAATAATAATTATCTTTTTTTCATGCAATTTCGTTAAAAACAGTAATAAAATAAATATAGGTTAGAATGAGTTAGTAATCATTAACATTTTTAAAATGAAGTGTTGTATGCATAAAAAAGTATACTTTTTTTTTAAAAAAATATGGGTTTTAAGTGTCGGATTCCATCTGGTGCATCCCATTTTATTGGTGAAAAAATAGAGAAAAGATAATGGAAAGAAAAGAAAATATGAATAATAATGTATTTTCTTTTGTTTGATTTTAGAAAAAATGGAAAGAAAAGTTGAATTTTTTAAAAAAATTAAAAATTTCTCTTATTCCATTTTGTTTTTGACTTAAATTTTTTTAAAAAATATTTGTTAACTATTTTCTTTTATCGTATTTTCCCTACATCCAAACATAGGTTTTAATTGAGTGTTGCGTGTCAAGTTGGATATGTTAGATTTTGAGTTTGGTGTATATAAATATCAAGTTTGAATTGATTTGGATGCTTCAAGATTTCAGGAGAGGCAAGAGGTGATATGTACTTGTATACATATTCAATATCAAAGTGCCCTTGAAAATGAAAAAGCTATTATTTACATTAATGTAATCAAATATTTATTTAATGTATTTATTTAAAATACTCTTGAAAATGTATTTAAAAAAACAGTATATAAAGATTTAATAATATTGAAAGAGACACTTTTACTTATATTTAAAATAAACTTACTTATAACCTAAATAAAAAAAAGTTAATAATTTTAAGGTGTTAAAGGATCTGAAAAGGTATATCTTGAGCATATATATATATATATATATATATATATATATATATATATATATATATATATTATCAATATCTTTTTTAGATTTGTCGGTGTCTTATTTGAGAGTGTGATTAAGTAGTCTAGGGTATATAAATCGATATTAAATATTTGAGTGAGAAGTATGTCGTAATGTGCATCTGTACAATAAACATGTTTTTAATTGTACAAAAATGTGCACCAAGTATATCTCTGAATTGGCTGAGTCTAGACATAACAATAAACTAAGAACATGTGTTCTCAATTGGAATTAACCATAGATAACTTTTTGATTTATTTTATTTTAACCGATTTTAAATGATATATATAATTAATATTAATTATTAAATAATTTTTTTCACACATAAAATATATCCACATCTATATCATACTAAGAACGTTTTACGTCCTATTAAGAAAAAAGTATTTTGTTGAAATCCTATTGAAATACATACATTAGAAAGAGATCAATGTAAAGAAAATTAAATAACGGTGTGAAAAAGTAAAGTGCGAATAAATTATTATTGATATAAAAAATGCCAAAAGAAACTCGGTCATTGGACTAATTTTAGATTTTTAAAAGATTATTAAGATTGGAACCCCGCGCAAATCTAATAAGCTGGAGGATGATTCTATTCAACAGCTAGAAAGCTTGAATTGCTTTTATTAGCTAATGAAAATTACTTGAATAAAATGTTACAACTTTTTTTAACCTGTTACTAAATCATTTGTTAAGATAGTTTAACTTATACCAAGTTAAATTTACATTGAATTCTTAAACGGTCGATAATTTTTTATACTGGAATTTCAAAAAAAAAAAAAAACTAATGTTAGCTTAAAGACTCCTATCATATACATTATGGTTACACATTTTAAAATTAGTATAAGTTATTTGATATCTCATTTATATAATATATACTTTTAAAATGTTTAAAAACAGTGACTATTACAATAGTTGTTTAATTTTGATAAAATTTAACATAAACAATTAAGATCATATATGGTTACAATTTAACAATTTAATAAAGTAAAGTCAAATTTTTCTCTTCACTGATAAAAATTGAAGCCTCCTATCGATTATTTTAAATTGTAAAAATTATTGTGAAAATTATAAGGCAAAACACTCATACTTCACCAGATGTCTCTTTCGTAATCCTACACGTATTTCCCTCAATTCATAAAACAATAAGTATTGTATATTATTTTTAGTAAACATCAACTTCCCATAATTCGTTATACACGTATTTCCCTCAATTTAGATAACAATATATACTGTATATCCTTTATACTATTATAAACTTCCCACATAAAGATAAGATATTTGAGAATTTAATGAAAATTTAAAAGGTGTTAATATAATTAGTCAAAAAATGTGTGGCAACACTCGATTTTTAGGAAAAATTTGTCCTTATTTCATTTTTAAATATCTGTAATTAAATCTTATTATCGGCAAAATTTTGTAATTTTGTATTTTTTCGGTTCACACAAATTTCAAATTAAACCATAATTAATTGCACACATTTCAAATAAATATTTTGTATTTTTCTTCTATTTTATACTTTAAAAATACACATACGCACACGTATACGCACAGGAACAGACAGAGGATACTTACTGCAAAGTATGGATAGTACTAAAACCATTAAATAAGAACCCGAGAAAGTGTTGTTTTAGACATGATTGCAGACCTCGTCAAGAGCTTCATTTAGGGCTGAACAGCGGGTCGGATTTACCCATTTAATCCGATTATCCAATCCAATCCAATTAAATTGGATTGAATTTTTTTGGTCATCGGATCAAATCCAATCCAATCCAACCATGATCCAATTATAGTCGGATCGGATATCGGATTTGACGTTTAAAAATTCGAATACTCGATGAGTACCCAACCTAGTTTTATATTATTTATTTTATTTAAATATATATATATATATATATATATATATATATATATATATTCTCACATACTCATGTTTTTCCCTTTAGAGCAAATAAGGGAAAACCCAATCCAAGGTTTAAAAATAAAAATACTCAATCCACACCCACGTTAATAAAAAAATATGGCATAGCTAGCTTGTTATTGTTGTCATTTTATTTTAAATTTAAATGTATTGTTAAAATGGATTTGATTTATATTTGTATTGATTATGTGTGTTATTAAACACTAGTAAGTACTATGTTGTGATGTTTGACATGGACTTTAAGATGTTAGAAGTTTTTTATATTGTGGTTTCATAAAAAATATAACAAATTTTCTTTAATCGGACATCCAATTATCCAATCCAATCCAAACCAATTTAGATCTGATCGAATTGGATTGGATTTCAAAAAAATTTTACACAAACCCAATCCAATCCAATCCAATGAAATTTGATCGGATCGGATTATTTTTTGCGCGAAATCTAATCCAATCCAGTACTTGCTCACCCCTAGCTTCATTCATAAGTAAATAAGGTAACTTTTAAGTATTTTCTGTGGCGTCTAGCGGTCTATCTTCTGCTTATACTACAGTAAAAAATATAACTTTTTGCAATAGGACATGGATTCATGCACAGATCAACAAAGTAACTTACATTTGAAGTTGAAAAGCATTCATTGATAATTAATTAACCCCGTAAAGAATACTTCTTCCCTGTGAAAGGCTGAAATTTCGCCTCTTCTTTCTCTTTAGGTGGCTCTGGTTTTGACTCTTTTGCCTGCGGGGACGGAGGACTTAGACCTTAGTAGTCCATCAATTACCATTTAAAGGATCAAGAGTACCGATGAGCACATAATATGAAAGTAGTAGTTAAACAGTGGAATTACCTTTCCTGTCTCTTTAGTACGGTTTGCATTTGACCCAAACACAAGATTGCCCTGAGATTGACCAGCATTACTTTGTGAACTAGAAGATGCAGAAGACTGTGAATTGACATTTGGAACATCAGGTTTCTTGTCCTTGGACCCTGAAGAAAAAACCGGAGGGGGCTGGTAGCTCAAAGGTTTTCCATCCAAGCGTCTTGCAGTTCCAGAAAATGGGTTGAACTTGGGTTCATTTTCAACAGGGGTCTCAGCTGCAAGGAGGAACAAGAGATGTCGGTCTTCATAACAAGAAAATACTAATAATATAGCCTTGAGTATCACAGTAATGTACACACTACCTTGAGCTTCAATGTTACAGCTACTATTAAATATCAGAAGAAATTCAATCACCAAATGGTAACTTTTTATAATACATTTTCCACGTTACAAATCTGGGAAATTACATATTTCTTTTGCTACAATACCATGGAAATCAGCTCCGTATGGAAAGAAAAGAATAAGTAATCGTCTTAGTCCTCAGAATGGTACTTGTGGAACATTTTAGTCATTGAATATTTAAAACTCTGTTACTCCTAACCTCAAAAAGTTATCTATTTTAGTCATTTTCCATGTATACCAAACCAATTGAGTATATTTAATAATAGTGTAGTATCTTTTGGTACCTTATCTGTAATTTTATTATAAACTGAGCTTACAGTACCAAATATATATATATATATATATATATATATATATATATATAAATCACACTCTCAGAGAGAGAAAGAGACTCCAAGTATAAAGAGAAGAAACAAATACGAAAAACATCACTCAGTCAAGTACATACCAGCTACCGGTGCCTTTCCAGCAGAAAATGGTGCAATGGGCTTTTCAGGTTCCTTGTAATCTAAGGGGGGAGCGAAATCCACCTCACAGTCAGTCTCAATTATGCTTATGGCGTTGTCAGGCTTAGTTTCTATGATATCTATGTAATATTTCTTCTTGTTATAAGCCACCATAATGCTATCTCCAGAAGTCAAGCAGGAAAAATTCCTCAATGTTGTTTCTAAGCTGCATAAAATAAACAGTCAAATATCTATGTGAAGAACTAACTCCAGTAGTGTGAAAGTAAATACAGATATAGTAGAGGATGAGAAGATAACAAATCATAAAATTAAAAGTAAAAAGTAACATCCCTGGACCACTTGTAAGATTGCATTTCTGCATTACCAATTTACCATATCTATCGAGGAACATGGAAGCAAAAGAAATGGTCCAACAACCAACATGCATCAAATATCATAAACCAAGAACATGTGCAAGAGTGTCATAGTGCTTAACAGTCAAATCTTTCTGTAATAGCAATTACATCTACTCAACTTCAATCTGGCTATCTCTAGACACTAAACAAAGCTGATACAATAGAATCGCAGATGTCTCTCAACTACAAACCAATCTAACAACATATCAAACTTTCAACAACACCATATAGTGCGATTTATTGATGCAGTGCACATTTGGTGCTAGCAGTGGGCCAATCACAAACCAAATTTGGAAATAATTACATAATAGAATTTTCCTTACAACAATGCAAATGGGATCTGTGCAATGACAAATCATCACCGTGTAATGTGTTCAACAAGGAAACAGAAAAACAAACACATAGTAGGCAAATTCAATTGCCATGTGAGTAGTCATGGTCTTCAGAGAAATGGGACAAATAGCAAGTCACTCATATACAAATATGGCCAAAATAATTTCTTTTTCTCAATGTAAATAACTCTCAACCTACAAGTATACCAGTTCCATATAAATTTTGCACTTAAGCAAGTAAAAATTTCCTATGTAAACTGAAACCAAAAGTATCTGATGGTTGCATGGAAAGAACCTATTCACTTAAATTAAATCAGGATTGTGGTGCAATTGTATTATTCTGGGTTTAGGACAGCCATAAAAGTAAATAAATAACCATAAGACCAAGCAGCAGGAATACCCTGGAAAGATGATTCAGAAGGATATATCACATATAACATATGCTCAGAGAACCACATTTTAAGATCAGTTCAGAAATATAATAGCTTTATTACACTAAAACCTTCATAAACATCAACTCACATAGCTTTTGGATTGGAAATATCCAAGAAATCTTTTGTGTGGGGCTGTAGCTTAACATATGTACCCTTAGGAAGTGTCACATTTTTCACTCTTACAATATCCCCCTCCTGTAAAAGCATGTTCTCCATCATCTATATAAGAAAACAGCATCAAATAAAGACCTCAATACCCAAAGCATAACCATGTCAGTGAAAAAACCTATGAGCACATACAAACAATTACTTTTGAAAGCCTACCCAGTAGGGCATGTATATCATGCCTTCCTCTGCAATGAACTCCAAAACCCCACAATGAGAAACACGCTCAGCGGAATCATTCCGGAGTTCAAACAACATTGGATAATCAATATGCAGAGATGCTGCAAATTAAATTTGATATTAGAAACAGTGGATATAAATTCACTTAGGAGAGAAAAAACATAGATAACAGTTCAATAGTGAAATAACTGACCTAGACGATCAAGGGCTGATGGAGGCATTATAACTGAAGTATGACAAAAATTTAATTTTGACATCAGACATGAACAAATAGAATACAATACCCCAAAAACCAGAACTATCATGGACATCGAAACTTACTTTTGTCACCACTTTCAAGTTGGGGCTGTAGGATTAAAATTGGGAAGAGAAAAAAGATGAACAGAAAAAAGTTAGATAACTGTACAACATATTTGGTTTCAACTTTTAAGAACATGACAACTATGACATGTTAAAAGGCCACTTCAATCAAGTATCATTAACTTTCTTTCTTTAGATTTGAGTCATTTGGCCATATACATATAATCTATATAGAATTTTTAAAAATAGATTAAATAATTTACACTACACACATATAAAAATTCAAGATTTGAAAAAATACTCAGAATACATGACACTTTTTAAGCATAGTTAACAGTAAAAAGGCAAGCATTAAGCAAAGCATACAAGTAATAACAATAAAGTCAAGGAAATAAACAAGATTTTGACGACATTGATATTTCTATTAAAAGTAAGGGGTGGGGTTGAACAGAGCAAAGAACAGAAGATGCTGAAAATTCCAAGTTCAGAATAGAGAAAAAAGAATCAAGAGTAAGTGTCAATAGAAACACGATAGATGAGTGGATGTTGGTCACACTAAATAGATTAGAGATAATAGTGAGCGGTTGTTGGCCGCATAGTCTGGGTGTCACACAGTAGAAAGAAGTGCAGGAAACACTACATCTAATTCAGGATTTTTAAATCTTAAAAGAAGGAAGAAACTTTCAACTTTGCCCCTAAAAGGACCCCCAGAACAATGCTACATTGAGGGGAAAATAAGCCTGTTTGAAAAGCCTCCCTCTACTGCTATGACCACTATTCAAAAACATACCGCTAATCAAATATTGAGCAGCCTGTGGCCACTCCACATCACTACAGCATCACTATAACACTATTTAATGTAATAAAATTACTTTCCCTAAACAAGACAAAAGTTTGGATCTATACAATTCTTTTTTCATCATAAATGAGGTATGGCTGTATGGTTACACACTGATGTTATTGGCATAGGATTTGATAGGTAGTTTGATTGCTGTTTTGGATCTTTGACCCCTTCTTGTCACAAAAAAAAAAAAATCATAAATGAGGTAAGGATTACCTAGGGTATCATTTTAGTAATTTTTTTTATAACCCTAATCAGCCTCAAAACAAACCAACTTGAAACCGTTGATTAAGCTAGAATAACACCTTGTCAACTGATCCAAGAGTTTGATTGTACTTTAATAGACTATTTTTTTTCTGAAATTTCTGATAAACACGACCAAATTACTAGATGAGGAAACTAACATGAAATACCATCTATTGCTTACAATAACTACAAACAATACATCGTATCATCATAGAATGCATTTAAGAGTGGTAATGAGCCCAAAATGATAATTAACTGTTAATGAGCTTTTTGACACAAGACTTTTACACATTATATGTTGCTTCACGAGATTAACAATGAATGCCTGAAATAAATGCAAACCTTTTCAATAAAAGAAGCAGGGTAGCATCTATATGTCTGCTCAAACGATGTCCCATGATATCCATATCCATCAAAAAACTGTGACAAGCATACAGGAAGTGAATAAAATTATAACAAGCAACAATTATCATCAGCAGCATAGTCACAGCAACAATATGATTACTGCATAAAAACTAGCATAATTTAAAAATAATAAATTAACAAATTAATAAGCATGTTAAAAGAGAGAAAGGTGTTAATAACGATGATACATGAAAAAAATAACTCCGGGGAAGACAAAGAAGTTGAAATAAATTACCAATTCAAACAGAAACAACAAAATAAAATAGCACATATAAGATGCCTACAAGAAACTATATGAACCATAATTTAAAATATAAAATAGATTTGGAAAACGTTTGCTTCAACCAAACAAGTGCTGAACTTTTCTGGGGGGCATACCATTTTCTATTGTGCTGATTGTTACATTACATGATCAACCCTCCAAGCTCCCTGCAAGAGTAAACAACCATTAAAAAAATTGAGGAGCCATCACCATAGATTGGTCGTGCAGAGAGCAACAACTAAAATGAAGCGCATATGAGTAACTTTTACAAAGCCAAAAGTATATAATACTAAACAAATAAATAGTTAATCAATTAAAATGGATTCCTAGACTTAACGAGCATTTCCCCCTAAACTCAAATAGTGTAATAAAAAAAGAGATGATGCAATTGAGGAATCCCTAAAACCCAAGGAAGCGCAAAAACAGTATCATCACCCTTCAATTCTATGGAAAGTGAATGAATAAAAGGGGAAAAAAGATATAGTTGAAGCAAATACAAGTAAATTTAGAGACAGAGCAGCGCAAAGGTTGAAGCAATAGAAGGATCGAGGTTGATGGTTTCATTGCTTTGGGAAAATGAAAAGAAAGCAAAGAGAAAAAAGAACCTGAATCTGATTCTTGATCTGAGAGAGAAGAAACAAGTTAGAAAGGTAAAGAGATAGATGAGCGAAAGGAGTATAAACATCGGAGTAAATTATAATTATAAACTAGTAGCGGACCCGTGCATTTGCACGGGTAGTTTAAGGAAAGATGACTTTAGAGGAAGATTTGAAAATGTAAAAAATAGTTAAGAGATATGGAAGAAGAAAAAGCAGAGAAGGAATATGCGTAGTTCATTTAGAATGTCAGAGAAGGAAGATGAAAGAGCAGCGAAGAAGAAGCTTTCAGAAAGAGACAGAGTTTTTACCTTAGGTTTGGAATGTAAAATTTAGTCCAGAAACAGCTAAGAAGAAGGGAAATATGTTGAAAGAAATAATGCCGAGTCAATAGGTTCCGAGTGGACTATAGTGGTGAGAGTCCGTTCCGAATGAAGAAGGCTTAGAGCCATTTCTGAGTGGGGCTTAATTGGGTGGGCCTTCTCCGAGTGGTGAAGGCTTTAAGAGGATTCCGAGTGGAAAGGATTGTATACTTCCGAGGGGAAATCCCGAATAAACCACTTCCGAAGGGAGAAGAGTTGTAATGGTACTGATTGGGGTGTACTCTAGGAGCCCTTTTCCGAGTAGACCATGTGTGTGACCGTCCTGAAAAAAAATAAGGAGCTATGTAAGAGCCTTCCGAGGGAGATATGTATGTTGGGATCGTTCCCGAGTGAACGGAATTCCCCAATCCGAGTGCAGAATACCGAGTGAATGAGTCGCTTCAGCGAATGAGGGATTCGCTCCAGCGATGAAGGGCTCGCTCAGGCGTTGTTTCCTGCTGACTTAATTTATGTTAAAGCTGGGTCCTGCCTGTAACACCCTCAGTTAGATAAGACAAACCCTTCTACAGGACTATCCTATTTAACTAAGAGTGTTAACAATTTTCAGAAAAAATGAATATTTTTTTTTAAATAAAATGAAATGATGGCAGATCAGTGGAAGCAAATAGTATGTAATTCACATAGTCATTCACAAACTATAAGTAATTGTACTCATAACAGAATGGGGCACGCAGGCACCCTTAAATATTAATACAGTCATCCATTTATTATTCAACTACAGATATCCTACTTTTAATGAGTACTCTCAGTAAGTCCAACGTATTGCTGATCGTCATCCTCCGGTTCTTGGTTTCCTATTTTCTCTGTTAATATTCAACAGTAAGGGTGAGTATAACCCAAGACCCTGAAGGTTATTCGGTGCGGACATAATCCAGTCAACAGGTAATATCACATAGATCATACAATTAACATATGTATAACTGTAACAATCAAATATTGTCATGGAAATGCATGAGTTTGGTTTATTATGATTTATCTTTGGTTAAGTCTCATGATGCATGTGGGCCCAATAAATTAATTCATCATCTTCTCATTCTTTCTAGAGCGATCGGAGTTCGCCCAAGCTCCCATTCATTTTCATAAGGTACGAATGAACTCATAGGTTCTCATCAATATTATTTCGGGACTTGGATCTCCGCGATCATAGTTACACTCTGTCATTTAGTCAAAGTACACCAGAATTGCATCGTCTAACCCGGCTTCAGGCGCGACTCTGATGCCATTGGGTTTCCGTTCCGGTTGTACTCCCAAGATTCTTCATGAAGATCAAACGTGAGTGTCCTCCACTGTACCAAGTGTATGCTCTAGATATTTTTCTCCTTCAAAAATATTTTCATGATGCGAAATGCATTCTTTTTATCATTTGATCCTTGGGTATCTATGTGTTTCCAGTCTCATCATATTTATTCACAAGCTCTTGGATCCATCAACTATTCAGACGTTGCAAGTTATTTATTCTTATTCTCGGAAATATATCGGTTATATATTGGCTAAAAATAATACTTTGTTTAAAGAGTAAAATAATATATTCCTCATTTAATTACTCATAATTAAAACATCAATAATAATATCAATAACAATGATAATAGTTAATAATAAGAATAATAAGAATAACAATAATAATGATAATAATAATAATAGAAATAAGAACAATAATGATAATTGTAACGTCCCAATAATTTAAAAAGGATTAAAGAAGAGTTTCTAAATGAAAATTCGAGTGAAAAATGTCAAAAACCACATTTTCAGAGTAAAATGAGCTGATTCCGAGTGAAAATGTTAAAAACCAGATTTTTCCGAGTAAAAATGTTTGATTCCAAGTGAAAATGTTGAAAACCAGAATTTCCGAGTAAAATGAGTTTGATACCGAGTGAAAAGGAGTTTTCCGAGTGAAATAATCCTGATTCCGAGTGGAATCGGACTGAGAAGAGTTTTCTGAGTGAAATAACTATAATTCCGAGTGAAATCAAACTGAAAAGAGTTTTCTGAGTGAAAATAACTATGTTTTCCAAGTGAAATCACTGAAAAGGGTTTTCTGAGTGAAAATAACTATGTTTTCCGAGTATAATATGATTGAGGAAGAGTTTTCTGAGTGAAACAATTCCGAAAAAAATAAACATCCAAGTAGTCCTTCCAAGTGGAATGATCCGGTCAGTTTATGTAAAACATCTGAGTGAAATTATGTATTTTTAGATGATCCGGTCGGTTTATACAAAACCGAACTTGTTATTCATTGAATCCAACTTCTGTTTTATAATTTCTCACTGGAATTCACATAGACACCCATGATTCTTAATATTTTCACAGTCCAATACCGATCATATTCAATACTGAGTATATCACTTAGCAACAAATATATATAAACAGATATGTAACATTTAAAGCATTTAATTTACAACAATTCCCGAATCTGTCCTGGAAAGGTGAGGACCAAAGGTACCTTAACCCTTTCCTTTCACTCGGATTTCCCCAGAATACCCGAGAATATACCCCCTTACCTTAATGGAAGTTCTTTGATGAGAAGAAGATGTTCTGTATTTCCTTGTTTCAGCTCACAGCGAAGAGAAATGAAAATAGAAGAGAAAAGGCCTTGAACGTATAGAAAAATAGGAAAGAGGGTGTGTTCTGCTAAGTTCCGTGGGTTCTGGTGCAATCCTACAATCTGGGCCTTCACAATGGGGTTCGGTTTGTGGCCTTGAGGAAGGACCAGCCCTACAACCCATGTTTTATTCGAATGGGGTTCGGTTTGTGGCCTTGAGAAAGGACCAACCCTACAACCCATGTTTTATTCGAATGGGGTTCGGTTTGTGGCCTTGAGAAAGGACCAGCCCTACAACCCATGTTTTATTCGAATGGGGTTCGGTTTGTGGGATCAAACTGAACACCGTGTGAAGACTTGAGTTGTAGGATCAAACCGAACCTCAAGAGAAGGGAGTCAAAGACTTAGCCTTTTTCAATATCATATCAAACCCCATGTGAAGACTGGGAGAGTAGGGTCATACCGAACTCTGAATATGATTTCCGTCCTCATCTCCGAAGCACTCATCACAGGCCGGCTAAACGTAAATACGGCCGTTCCACATTTCGAGATCGGATGAACTTTTCTAATTTTCAAAGAAGTTAAAGGTAACTGTTCACAACGAAATTTCCCCTCCCAAGACACTTATACTTGGGGACAGGGCATACTTTAACTTATTTATTGCTTATCTGCTACGATTTATGTTATCTTAAACCGGGCGTGCCAATGAACTGGTCTGAACCGGGGTCTAGGATCCGGTGTGGGACCAGCCAAAAGAGTGCATGTGTTCATTGAGTTCATACACTCTTCTAACTTGAGCGTCGGAGAATCTTTACAGGTGGCACCACCTTTCGCCCACTCTCAACGCGGAACGTTGGTGTGAAGGATCTCCAGGACAACAAGACCGGTTTCTCCCACTGAGAGGCCGGACTACAACATCGGATACCCACTGTACCGGTGTATAAACCCTAAACACCTGCACTCTTGTGGCTGGTATTGCACGTCTATATAACCGTTTGTCTCAGGGTCACCGTGAGATAAGAGTCCCTTATAACCTATGCGCGAAGATACCCTGCATAGCAGAATGTGTCAACATCAATTATCTCAGAGAGCAAGTACACTGTCAGTGAAATAAGCGGAAAGGTGATTATCCTCCATCCTTCTTACAGGATCGTACTCTGATAATTGACCTACCCTCTTGACACACTTTGAGTACTGAGCCATATTGATTGACATACACTACACGCTATCAGAACTAAGGGGCCCATCTACATCCAACGATTCATTTCTTACAATCTACTATAAATAGCTCATTTCAATACACATGCAAGGTTATGTTGTTCTATCTCATATTCACACTATTGCATTACTTAAGTGTTCATTGAGTTCATACACTCTTCTAACTTAAGCGTCGAAGAATCTTCGCAGGTGGCACCACCTTTCGCCCACTCTAAACGCGGAACGTTGGTGTAAAGGATCTCCAGGACAACAAGACCGGTTTCTCCCACTGAGAGGCCGGACTACAACATCGGATACCCACTGTACCGGTGTATAAACCCTAAACACCTGCACTCTTGTGGCTGGTCCCACACCGGATCCTAGACCCCGGTTCAGACTAGTTCAGTTTAATAAAGAGAAAAGTAAGTGGGAGACATGCTTTTCGTTGATTGAAGGATTAGGTGAGAAATAATGGAGATAATGGACAAAAAGGTAAGCTGTTTTTGACCACTTCCGTTGTCAGCTTGCATTAATTGGAATGAATATATAATAAAATATATAAAGGTGTTATGATTGGAGTGAAAAGGTGCTTGCACGTGAAGAGAAGGAGGATCAGGACCGATTGCGCTTGAGCGTAGTACGCTCGCTTGAGCGTGGATCTGTCAGCAAAGGAAAACTCCATCTCGCTCAAGCGAATTCCGACTCGCTTGAGCGAGTCATACTGTCCTTGCTTGGGCGAAGTGAAGAAAAGAGTATCAGGGCCGAGCACGCTTGAGCGCAGTATGCTCGCTTGGGCGAAGTAGAGAAAGGGCTGATTGAAAGGAGGAATTATGCATCAGGGGGTCCATCTCGCTCAAGCGAAGTCGGGCTCGCTTGAGCGAGTCATCAAATTCTCGCTCGGAATTCCTCTGAAACCGACTCAAGTACTCCTCTTTTCACTCAGCAGAACCTATCCAGACTGAGTTCTTTCTCTCACTCAGACTTCCTACTTGGCAAATTTATTCCGAATCCGAGTCTTCACTCATTTGGAGTTCCACTCGGTTATGTCCTTCAGAAACCGACTTTCCACCTATTGGTTTCTCACTCGGAACTTATTCTTCTTGAAACACTCGGTCAGATTTCTCTTCCTTGGAGGTAACTCAGTCGGAGTTGCCTCACTTGGACTTATAAAGTATCTCACTTGGCAGAATCTCCCTGAAACCGGCTCAAGGCACACAGGTTTTCCACTCAGCAAAATAATCCTGACTGACCCATTATTCATTCAACCAAATCATTCCAGGGCCGACTCACACCCACATAGTCTATTACTCGGCCAACTACTCCAAAACCGACTCAACTCCTGATCGGTCCTCACTCGGTGAATTATTTCAAAACCTAGTCTTTTCTCACCTGGTAATTTACTTTTGGACAACACATCATAAATCCCCATAGGTACCAATCCTCCACTCAGAGTTATACCCTCGGACTTCACCATCAAGTCCCATTCGGCATTACTCTGACCTCTCAATTCACTCGGAGGTGTATTACCCATTCTTCTCTCAGCATATTCTAATTTTCCTTAGACACTTAAACTTCCCTTCCCTCGGAAGTTTACTCACAGTTCCATACTTTCACTCAGGAAAGTCACACGTAAGATCCACTCGGGCAATGAGGGTTATCCCACTCAGAATCCATAAACCTTCCTCACTCGGGTTATCACCCAATCAAATACCACTCGGTATATCTCAACCTCAATACAATCGGGAATGTATTACACATTCATCACTCGGCATACATCATTTTATTCACTCGGGGAAAACCATTGAGTTAAGTCCCACTCGGACTTGTTCTAAGTCTCATCCATTCGGGATATAGAATCTCATTCACTCAGTTTATATATATCATACACTTAGAATATATCCCAATCAAAACCATTACAACAACTCTTCCCTCGGAAGACGTTCATTCAGGATTTTACCACTCAGGAGCATTTAAGTCCTTCCCCACTCAGAAAAGGAATCATAATTCTCACTCAAAAATGGCTCTAAGCCTTATATATATTCTACTTGAAATGGGCTCCCATCACTATATTCCACTCGGAATTTCATATTCGGGGGCATGACACTCAGGACAGGTTACACTGGGCTCAGATATGCCCCTACTCGGAACTCCACTACCCAAAATACCATCACTATATTCCACTCGGAATTTCTCTTTGTCACTCAGAACAGAACCCTTTTTCACTTAAAATTTGAATAATTGTGTTATTGGTCTATATAAATTCCATAATTACATACAAAAATGAAATTCTTGTGGTATTACAGACCATCTACAGGGTATTTATTTACCAATTTTCACTTACAGACCTTTCATACTTCAAAATTTACCAAATAAGACTGCTACTAAAAACAGGGATGTTACACTACCAGCGTGGCATTCTGACCCGGTCTTCTTTTCTTATCTGATCGGTTTCTTTTCCCTTTGTCTCCGTTCTCTTTTAATTACCTGATCCCTATGCATGCCGCTTGTGAGCCTTCGAAGCTAGAAGGCCTCTTCCGAGTGAATAGGGTGATATATATATTCCGAGTGGATAGTCATAATATCCCGTGTAAGATTTAACCGGGTATATTCTCCCGACTGAGTATAGGTTGAGCATTTTCCAAGTGGAATATATCTGGGAGAACCTCTTCCAAGGGAAGAAAGGTTTAATACTCCCGAGTGAGAATTGACCGATGGAATTCTTCTGAAGGAAGAACGGTCAAGATAATTCTGAGTGAAATCCAATCTTGAAAACCTCTCCCGAGTGGATAAGTATTAAATACGTCCGAGTAAGAATTAACCTTATGAATTCTTCCGAGTGAAGAGAGGTTAGTGTATTTCCGAGTGGAACTTGATTAAAGAGATCATTTCCGGGAAAAGGGAGGTGAGGGTATTTGCTGAGTGGAGCTTAGCCGATGGAGCTCTTCCGAGTGAGACATACTATATAGAATCCCCTCCGAGTGGATGAGCTCTTCGCTCGGAATTACTGCCTGAAAAGTCCTCATTCGAAGTCAGACACCCTTTTCGTTCAGAATGCTTCAGTCGGTAAAGCAACTGTGCAAGAAGGAGAAGCAAAAGAAGAGTAAAGTGCCGTGGGAAGCTTCCAGAATTAAAATATTTATTAATTCTGACTCGGATGACTTGGTTCCAGCGTACTGCGACTCGTTTCATGTAGTCTGACTCGGTTTCAGTCTTCTTGGGGTCTTTTTCCGAGAGGACTTATCAGAGTCTGTTTCCTCTCGGCATTCCTTCATTCGGAGGATCTTCACTCGGAAAGACCCGTTCACAGAGTCACTCAGAAGGCAGTAATAGGGAAGGAGAAGAAAGTTCCGGAAGTCAAAAGATAATAATATATTAAAATGAATTGAATAACTATTTCAAGTCCAATTGAGTAATATAAAATAATAAAATAATAAAATAATAAAATATAAAAGCAGAAAATAAAAAATAAATAAATAAATAATTGATTTTGCCGAGTAGGAAACCAAGCAAGATGAGTCGGTGTGAGGGTGAATTACCGAGTGAATGATTGATCGAGTGATAAGTCGGTTTTAATGTAAATTGCCGAGTGAGAGACCGAATGAGAGGAATCAGTTCTGGAATAACTTTCCCGAGTGAAAAACCGAGTGTTTAAAAAAAATTAAATAAATAATTGATTTTGCCGAATAGAAAACCAAGCAAGACGAGTCGGTGTGAGGGTGAATTACCGAGTGAATGATTGATCAAGTGATAAGTCGGTTTTAATGTAAATTGCTGATAGATGTCTAATTTGCCTATATTTTGCATGGTTAATGAAACATAAATTGGATATAATGTGCAATGTTTGTCAATTTTGTAAGCTAAATAGAAAATAAATTGTGATATGAACATTGTATAGGTTGATTGGCTAATGTTGTTGCAATTCCAGGAAAAAGTGAAGAAGAAAGAAGAAAAGAAAGGAAATAAAGAAAATTCACCAAGTGTTGAGCAAACAAGTGATATTCGCTCAAGCGGAGTCTATCTCGCTTGAGCGAATCAAGGTCGCTGAGGCTAAATTGAAGAGCTCGCTTGGGCGAGCAAGGAATTTAACAAATAACAGTATCAGGTCAAGACTCGCTTGAGCGAGGCGTGCTTCGCCCAGGCGAAGTCAAGCCAGTAGAGAATAATGAAGTATTCGCCCGAGCGACACAGAGTCCGCTTGAGCACGTTTGGTACAGAATGAAATAACAATAGCCTCGCTCAAGCGTTTGAATTAAAACACCAGGCGAAATTCTTCCAGAATGCAACAATGTAAAGGTCGCTTGAGTGACATGATTTCGCTCAGGCGAAATCTGTCCAGAGCCTAAATTTACAAGCGAAAAGGAATAGAGTATCAGATATGAAGATTCGCTTAAGCGAATCTGAATTGCTTGAGTGAATCAAGCCCATAATGAAGTAGGACGTGGATTTCCTTCGTGCTGAAGAATGCTCCTCGCCTGAGCGAAATATAAACTCGCTTGAGCGAGTATTCTTTTATATAAGCTTGCTACATGGAATACAGGGGCGGCTGGGTAGTTTTTGGAAAGAAACACTTTGTACTCTTTTTCTTCATCTTTTCTAAGTTGTAATGACCACCATGAATGGCTAAACATCTCCTTAGGATTGGATGTAGCCTTTCTTATTTGAAGATCATAAATGATATATTCATGAATCGGGTAAATTTGTTCTATGATTCTTGGTATTTCGTTTCATGTTCACTGCCTGAATCTACTTGATCACTAGTTTCTTGATTTAAGTTTTCGTTTGTTGTTGGAAAATAACTTTCGAAAACAGATCTAAATGAAATGCCCAATGGGAGTAAATAACCAGGGATGGTATTTAACGCATTGAACGTCCAAACAATCGGTCGTAATGCTGGAATGGATTTGAAACGATCAAGGGATTGACGTTATCAAATCTGTTCTTATGAATTTCGTAGTCAAGGAATTGATACGAATGACATTGATTGTGACGTAAAGTATTATAGTTCAAACCCCGTTTTCATGAATATACGTTGTGCATCGGAAGGTAAGATCGGTGAATCCTAATCCCAGTTTTTACAATTTGACAAACTCCTTTTATTTCATTGCATACTCTTTCATACATTGCAGTTTATATTTTGAACTCAAAAACCATGAAAACAATCGTTTTAATCCGCCGTAATATTTTAAGCTTCAATTGCTGATGATCCTTAGTGGGAACGATATCTTTTATAACTACAACTACCGTGTTTAAAACTTGGCACGTTCCTTTGAGTGTATTATACAAACTTGATTCTCTTAAAATACACTAGCAAGTTTTTGGCGCCGTTGCCGGGGATCGAAGTTTTTGGTCTTCTGCGGTAATGCTTTTTGAATTATAGCACTACACCCGACCTCTAATTCAACTGACAAAGAAAAGAAGATTTTCTGAGGAGACAGTAGAATTAGAGGCCGGGTGTAGTGCTATAATTCAAAAAGCATTACCGCAGAAGACCAAAAACTTCGATCCCCGGCAACGGCGCCAAAAACTTGCTGGTGTATTTTAAGAGAATCAAGTTTGTATAATACACTCAAAGGAACGTGCCAAGTTTTAAACACGGTAGTTGTAGTTATAAAAGATATCGTTCCCACTAAGGATCATCAGCAATTGAAGCTTAAAATATTACGGCGGATTAAAACGATTGTTTTCATGGTTTTTGAGTTCAAAATATAAACTGCAATGTATGAACGAGTATGCAATAAAATAAAAGGAGTTTGTCAAATTGTAAAAACTGGGATTAGGATTCACCGATCTTACCTTCCGATGCACAACGTATATTCATGAAAACGGGGTTTGAACTATAATACTTTACGTCACAATCAATGTCATTCGTATCAATTCCTTGACTACGAAATTCATAAGAACAGATTTGATAACGTCAATCCCTTGATCGTTTCAAATCCATTCCAGCATTACGACCGATTGTTTGGACGTTCAATGCGTTAAATACCATCCCTGGTTATTTACTCCCATTGGGCATTTCATTTAGATCTGTTTTTGAAAGTTATTTTCCAATAACAAACGAAAACTTAAATCAAGAAACTAGTGATCAAGTAGATTCAGGCAGTGAACATGAAACGAAATACCAAGAATCATAGAACAAATTTACCCGATTCATGAATATATCATTTATGATCTTCAAGTAAGAAAGGTTACATCCAATCCCAAGGAGATGTTTAGCCACTCATGGTGGTCACTACAACTTAGAAAAGATGAAGAAAAAGAGTACAAAGTGTTTCTTTCCAAAAACTACCCAGCCGCCCCTGTATTCCATGTAGCAAGCTTATATAAAAGAATACTCGCTCAAGCGAGTTTATATTTTGCTCAGGCGAGGAGCATTCTTCAGCACGAAGGAAATCCACGTCCTACTTCATTATGGGCTTGATTCGCTCAAGCGATTCAGATTCGCTTAAGCGAATCTTCATATCTGATACTCTATTCCTTTTCGCTTGTAAATTTAGGCTCTGGACAGATTTCGCCTGAGCGAAATCATGTCACTCAAGCGACCTTTACATTGTTGCATTCTGGAAGAATTTCGCCTGGTGTTTTAATTCAAACGCTTGAGCGAGGCTATTGTTATTTCATTCTGTACCAAACGCGCTCAAGCGGACTCTGTGTCGCTCGGGCGAATACTTCATTATTCTCTACTGGCTTGACTTCGCCTGGGCGAAGCACGCCTCGCTCAAGCGAGTCTTGACTTGATACTGTTATTTGTTAAATTCCTTGCTCGCCCAAGCGAGCTCTTCAATTTAGCCTCAGCGACCTTGATTCGCTCAAGCGAGATAGACTCCGCTTGAGCGAATATCACTTGTTTGCTCAACACTTGGTGAATTTTCTTTATTTCCTTTCTTTTCTTCTTTCTTCTTCACTTTTTCCTGGAATTGCAACAACATTAGCCAATCAACCTATACAATGTTCATATCACAATTTATTTTCTATTTAGCTTACAAAATTGACAAACATTGCACATTATATCCAATTTATGTTTCATTAACCATGCAAAATATAGGTAAATTGGACATCTATCAACTCTCCCCAACCTAGAACTTTGCTTGTCCTCAAGCAAATGGTCAAGAGAAAGTTTAAGTGAAACAAAGATCCTAATTAATCACAGCTACAAATAAAATGAAGGACAACTTCTCACTATTTACAAATGATAAATCCTTAATCATGCTTCACTTCATCTAACCAAATTCTAAGTTTGAATTGTGATACACAATTGCAAGTAACCACTCTACTGTAAAAACAAGAAATCCTCTCTGCTTATACCTTCCAGGTGAGTGTTTGCTCTCTTTATCATTGGTCAAGTGTTATTCAATCATTGCATATCATTTCACTGCATAAGATAACCACTCAAACAAACATGGATCAAGAGGTCTTTAATAGGTTGTAACTTGGCCAGGCTTACAAGAAATTCATTGGTTTTTCTTTGGATGCAAAGACATACTAAGGACACTTAGATTTCTTGGCCTTGACTTTTTGTTTTGTCATTTTTTCTTCATTTAAGCCATTCAACTTTTCTTTATATTCCTCCTTCATTTTGTTTATTCTTTGACATTTCTAGGAGGATCTTATTTTGTTTTTTCTGAAAATTTTTCTTTTTGACAGTTACAGCCAAACTCTTTACATACCCTTCTTGAAAAATTATTCTTGTCCTTGGCATGCATTAAGGTTGGATTATGTTTTTCATACAAGCATGATCTAAGGTTAAGAAAAAAAACTTTTTGGCTCAATTGGGGTTAAACACAGAATTTGGATTGATTACCATTGAAGGTTGGCTTTTTGGCTCTTGTTTAAACCTATTCTACACAAAGTTTGCCTCTATCCTGTCCATGCTTGACTAAGCATTAATCCTTGCCAAAAATTCATGCAATGAAAGATTACACAAAGATCAATGAACTCTCTATGTTTAAAGTTGCACTATCTCACTGGGTTAATTGTCTTGATTTCTTTATTCTCACAGAAAAGGGTTCAAGCATTGTGAACTAATTCCTAACTCAAGAATTAGAAAGATTCATTCAACATTCATAAGAATTATCAGAGTTTCCAAACTAGTCATCCTTCCTTTTATGCAAGCCTAAGATTAATTCACATCTTTCTTCACTTTTCCATGTCATGAAAACAAAATTTCCGCGCCTAAACATTACAACTAACGTATGCCAAAATTCATTTAGGCGTAAACATGAAAATGTAACTATAAATCATGGGAAATTAACATAAAACGAAAGTACTGAACAATAAGTACTGAATTTAAAGTAACATAAGCTTAAATAAACTTGAAAAAATAAAAAGGAACCACAGTAGCATGCTCAGTCATGCGACATCACAATATCAGTGACCACTCGATCCAGTTGCTCTTCAAACTCCCTGTCCTCAGCCTCCTGCTGCTGCTGAGTCTATGTATCAGCTGCCTGTGACTCTGGTGCTGTGACAGGTACAACTGTTGGTCCTGATGATGTGGATGGTGGTGGTGGTGCCTCTGGCTCATGTTGTTCAAGTGGCCTCAATACTCAAGAGGGGGGGGGGGTGAATTGAGTTATAAAACTTTTGCTTGGAATGCCTTTGAAATTGATTTCTATAACCAAGTTTATGAGATTATGCAAGTGAAAGCAAGTAACAATGATATGCAATGCACTACAAGAGGTAAGTGTTGTTGAGGCAATTTAGCAAACACTTGGTGTGCAATATCTAAAGTATAGCAAATTAAGCAAGTTCAAGTATGTTCTTTCTCAACCAAACAATACGAATCAACAGATATGCAATGTATGGAAGTAAAAGAGTAAGGAAGAGAAGCTTGCAAACCGATGTAACGAGTTCCACCCAATCCGGTGTACGTCTCGCCTCTAAGCAACCCACTTAGAGGATTTTCCACTATTGTAGATTAGAGATACAATTTTGAGCAATTGCGGCTTCCTAGTGTCCCACACTCAAGAACCCAATCCTCACAAGTACAAGGGCAACCCACCCAATCTCTCAATCTCACAATATCCCAAAGGTTGAGTCCACAACCTTTGTAACCACTCAATCCTAGAGTGAACAACCACTCAACCTAGAGTGAATAACTTTGTGTGTTTGGAGTTTGTGTTTACAATCAATATACTCTCTTAATAGAGCAGATATACAAGTGAAAAGCTCTCCAAATTCTAATCTCTCAAGATGAGAGGATATACAATTAAAAGTACAAAAATGCAAGAGATAGGCTTACAAAGCACAAAATAGAGCTATGAATTGTTGCTACTTGGTTATCTATTTGTGCTTGTCTTCCTCTTCAATTTATAGACCTAAGATTGCTGTTGAAGAGTGCCCTAGTCCCTCATAGCCGTTGCAGTTAGTGGAGATTTGAAGAATGGTGGAGACATGACCTGGTTTCCCACTTAAATCTGTTTTTCCACTATCGTAATCGATTACACCCTCGCGTTGTAATCGATTAGCTTCAAGTCAGAGAGTCACTAATCGATTATCTCATTACCTGTAATCGATTAGCATCTTGTATCTGATGCATTTAATTTGTCTTCGCAGCATCCTAATCGATTAGCATGTCTTGCAATCGATTACCTTAAATTCCAATGGCTTCCTAATCGATTATATGGCTCTCTTAATCGATTAGCATGTGTGCCTGATGCATTTAATTCCATTTTTGATTGCTGTAATCGATTAGTCTCAAGTGTGCAATCGATTATCTTAATTCCAGTGAGTATCTAATCGATTGTGTGGCTTCCTTAATCGATTATCTTCAACTCTGATGCAATTTCTTCCAAGACAGAAAGCTTCTAATCGATTAGCTTCTATGGCCTAATCGATTAGCTACGCTGTTTCTTCAATTCTGATTTCATGTCTTTGTTTTTGCATTGTTTCTTCAAGAGTACTTGTCATTATCAAAATCCTTGCACATCTTTTGGACCTGTTAACATATTCAAACACATTCTCCCCCTTTTTGATGATGACAACTATGTTCATCTCTTGAGGGTTGTTAGTTTAAATAATATAGGCTTATCTTTTGCAAAAACATCTCTGCTACATTATAGCAGATGACAATTTTCAAAAACCAATTCAGCAGCCAATGTCTTATCTCATTTTATCCATTGTTTATTATCTCTTATCTATAATTCTCCCCCTATCAAAAAGAGTTTAACAAACAGAGCATATTATCAGAGCATATTATCAGAGCATATTCAGAATTATTCATATTTTGTATCAGAGCATTATCCAACATATGAACATCTATTCTTCTCCCCCTTTGTAATCATCAAAAACAAATAGAGTGGTGAAGAGAAATTATATAAACTCAGATAAGATACTTTTATTAAATAACAAAGGGAAATACAAGAAGTAAATTTATTCAAAATGCAGAAAAGCAACAAATAGAAACCAACATAAAAAAAAATCTAATTGTCCGGGTTGAAGAAGCGGATTTCTGCAATTTGGTGAGCCAGCTCCTCATAGCGCTGCTGCATCATCTCAAAATGTTGCTGCTCGGTCATGGAAAACTCTTGGAGGGAGTTCTCAAGACGATCGAAGCGGCGATCAAGATGAGCGTAGAGAGATGCAAAAGGGTCAACTTGTGGGGCAGATGAAGAGGCTGCAGCTTATGGTTGAGGTGGAGAAGGAGGAGGAGCAGGTGCTTCTTCAGCAGGAGCTTGGAAGGGAATGTTGGCATAAACGCCCTCCATGCGTGAGTACCATGCTCCATTAGTGAAAACAAGACCCATTTTGGTGAGGTGATGGGTGCCAATGCAAGCTCTAGGGGGCACTTTCTCAGAGAGTTCCCCTGCTAAGTCTACTCCACAGAATTTGAAAATTTTGGTGAGGAGGATACCATAGGGGAGCTTTTGTTGGTCCTTGGCATGGCGCATGTGGAACTTGATCAACTGAACCCAGTTGATCTCTTTGTGGTTCAGCATGGCCCACATTAAGAGGACATCATCCTCTTCAACCAGAGCATAGTTCCCACCACGGGGAACAATCATCTTGACCAAGAAGAAGTGGAGCAAGCGGTTGTTCATGGTCAAGTGGCCAACTAGTTTGTGGTTGCTCCTTGGACGGTCAGCTTTCCATAAAGATTGGCGAGCAGTAAGAGCATTGAAGCCCCATTCATCCTCGGGTTCGCCTCCATCAAAGTCAGCATTGTTGAGGGGCAGTTTGGAAATCTCTGCAAACTGGGCATTGGAGAGTTTGATGGTGGTGTTTTTCACTTTGGATTCAACCATCCCATTGACAAGGCGGAGGTTGCAGTAGAATACTCTCATAAGCTCAGGATAGTATTCTTCTTCTTTGAGGGATAGGAAGGGGAAGAGGTTGTAGTAGTTGAGGCTTTGGGTGAAGGTAAGGCTTGGGTTGTCAAAGGTGTCAGCTATGGTGTAGTGAGGGGTCATAATCTCCTTTTCAGAAAAATTTTTCATAAAATTCTGAAGGTCTCTAGGAGAAGAGAAAAACCTTGAGAAGTCAAGGGGATTATGAGCTTGAGCAGCAGAGGACCTAGCCCTTTTGACATTCCTTGAGGAAGACATGGTGAAAAATGCTAAAAGAGGAGATGAAGAGAGATGAGCGCTAGAGAGTTTTGAGAGACTTGGGAGAAAGGAGGTAGTGTGAGATGAGAAGGTGAATGAGGGGTTATTTATAGTTGAAAATTAGGTTTAGGAAGGAGGAAAGAGAGTTTAGGGAGGAGTGAAGTGAGTTAAGAGAGGGAGAGTTTCGAGTGAGCCTAGGAAATTGGAGTTTTGACCCATCAGAACGCATACTAATCGATTACATGGCAGGTGGTAATCGATTAGATCACTGTTTCTGGGGAATTTCAAACGTTTTGTGCAGAGGGTAATCGATTAGAGGCTTACGGTAATCGATTAGTTTAGAAACAGAATCGTCCTAATCGATTGGGGCAATGTGGTAATCGATTATGAAGAAGAGGAAACGTTTTGAACTGGAAACAGAAGCTTCGTAATCGATTATGGATAATGTATAATCGATTATCTTAAAAACAGAATGATTGTAATCGATTATGGGTGAGTTCTAATCGATTATCCTCGAAACAGAAGCTTAGTAATCGATTGGGATTAACAAAGTAATCGATTATGGAGTCAAAAAAACTTCAAATATATCAAACAGCAAGGTTCCAAACATGAAATGTGATGTATATCATGCATTATGCCATTCAACAAAATATTCAAACACAATTGGACATGTCAAGAATGCCTAATTCTCTTCTTATGTGAATGAATTGCTCTCTAGCCAAGGGTTTTGTGAAAATATCAGCTAGTTGCTTAGAAGTTTCTACATGTTCAAGTACACAATCCCCTTTTAACACATGATCTCTAATAAAGTGATGCCTAATCTTAATGTGTTTGGTTCTAGAGTGCATTACTGGATTTTTGGAGATGTTAATGGCACTTGTATTATCACATTTAATGGGGACTTTATTCAAGGCAATACCAAAATCAAGAAGTTGTTGTCTCATCCAAAGAATTTGAGCACAACAACTACCAGCTGCTACATATTCTGCCTCAGCTGTTGACAATGCAACACTTGCTTGTTTCTTACTATGCCAAGAAACAAGGGAACTATCAAGCAAATGGCATGTACCACTAGTGCTTTTTCTATCAAGCTTACACCCCGCAAAGTCGGAATCAGAATATCCTAAAAGATTACATTCAACGCCTTTGGGATACCATAAACCAACACTTTGAGTACCCACAAGATATTTCAAAATCCTTTTTACGGCAGTCAAATGTGATTCTTTGGGACATGCTTGATATCTAGCACACATACATACCGCAAACATAATATCAGGTCTACTCGCAGTTAAATATAGTAAGGATCCAATCATACCTCGATATTTGGTGATTTCAATGTCCTTACCCTTTTCGTCTTTGTCTAGATAGCAGGATGTGCTCATTGGTGTAGCTATCTCATTTGCCTTGTCCATTTCAAACCTTTTAAGTAGTTCCTTACAGTATTTGGTTTGGCTAATGAACGTTCCATCAATGGCTTGTTTTATTTGTAGTCCAAGGAAGAAGGTGAGTTCTCCCATCAAGGACATTTCAAACTCATTCTGCATAATCTTGGCAAATTCTTGACAAAGATTTTCATTAGTAGCACCAAATATTATGTCATCTACATAAATCTGTACCAAGAGGATGTCATTTTGTTTGCGTTTTATAAACAATGTAGTATCAACCTTTCCTCTTTCAAAGTTGTGTTCTAAAAGAAATTTGCTTAATCTTTCATACCAAGCTCTTGGAGCTTGCTTCAAACCATATAAGGCTTTTCTCAATTTGAAAACATGGTTTGGAAATTTATGATTTTCAAAACCGGGAGGTTGATCTACATAAACTTCTTCTTGAATGTAGCCGTTTAAGAACGCACTTTTGACATCCATTTGATACAATTTGAAATCCATACAACATGCAAAAGCTAGCAATAATCTAATGGCTTCTAACCTAGCTACGGGAGCATATGTTTCTTCATAGTCTATTCCTTCTTCTTGGTTGTATCCCTTTGCTACTAGTCTAGCTTTGTTTCTAGTTATTATTCCGTTTTCATCTAGCTTATTTCTAAACACCCATTTGGTGCCTATTATTAGATGATCATTGGGTCTTGGCACAAGTTCCCAAACTTCATTTCTTTCAAATTGGTTTAACTCTTCTTGCATGGCCAACATCCAATGTTCATCAATAATGGCTTCGTCAATATTCTTGGGTTCTATTTGGGATACAAAAGCCAAGTGATTGCATGCATTTCTAATGGCGTTTCGAGTACTTACCCCTTTGGTTATTTCTCCAATGATTTTGTCCAAGGGATGATCTTTCAATGTTACCCAATCTTGTTGTCTCTCAATTTGTGTTGCACCTCCATCATTGTTGACTTCTTCTTCTTTGTCTTGTAAGTTCATTTCTTGAAAGGTACCTACAAGATCATCAACATCTTCCTTTCTCAGAGGGTTATGGCTATTTTCATCAAATTTGACATGAATAGATTCCTCAATGGTATTTGTTTGTTTGTTGAAAATTCTATAACATTTACTTGATTGAGAATATCCTAGGAAGATTGCCTCATCAGATTTTGCATCAAACTTCCCTAGATTATCCTTTCCATTGTTGAGCACAAAACATTTACATCCAAAGATATGAAAGTATGCAATGTTGGGTTTTCTACCTTTGTAAAGCTCATAGGGGGTTTTCTTTAAAATAGGCCTTATCAAGCATCTATTCATAACATAACACGCGGTGTTTACCGCATCGGCCCAAAAATGTTTTGCAACATTGTTTTCATTTAGCATGGTTCTAGCAAGCTCCACTAAAGATCTATTCTTTCTTTCAACTACTCCATTTTGTTGTGGAGTTCTAGGAGCTGAGAAGTTGTGATTAATACCATGTTTTTCGCAAAACTTTTCAAAAGATTGATTTTCAAATTCTCCCCCATGATCGGTTCTAATGGATGCAATTTTTGAGTTTTGCTCATTTTGGATAATCCTTGCAAGTTTCTTGAATGCATGATATGCTTCATTTTTATGAGCAAGAAACAATGTCCATGTATATCTTGAATAGTCATCTACTATAACTAGACCATAGTAATTCCCTCCAAAGCTTTTGATTTTGGATGGTCCAAATAAGTCCATGTGCAAAAGTTGTAAAGGCCTTTGAGTAGAAACAATGTTTTTGGATTGAAAAGATGCCTTTACTTGTTTTCCCTTTTGACATGCATCACAAAATCTATTTTCAAATTTAAGCTTTGGTAGACCAATTACTAAATCTTTAGAAACAAGTTTGTTCAAGTGGTCTACATGTATATGAGCTATTCTTCTATGCCATAGCCATGTTTCATCCTCTTTTGAAATGAAGCATTGTTCATCATTTGTAGACAAACTATCCATATCAATCATGTAAATATTATCAATTCTTTGGCCTACAAACTTAATTTCCTTATTGGTCTTATATTCAATTATGCAACAATTTGATTCAAATAAAACTCTATATCCTTTGTCACATAATTGACTTATGCTTAGTAAATTATGTTTGAGACCTTCAACATACAATACATCACTTATGGATGTGGAAGAGTTCTTACCAATATTTCCAATGCCTAGGATTCTTCCCTTAGTGTTGTCTCCATATGTGACGCTTCCTTTTCGTTTGGGAGTGAATGATGTAAATTTAGTTATGTCTCCCGTCATATGCTTCGAACACCCGCTATCCAAGTACCAATGGGTGTTGCTTGCCTTGAAGCATACCTGCAAAACAAAATCATTTTAGAGAACTAGGTACCCATTTTATGTTGGGTCCTTTAAGGTTAGTTTGTGGGAATGTTCCTTTGGGAACCCACACCTTTCTTAAGACCTTTGGTCCTAGTTTCCTAACACTGCACTTATATGCACTATGTCCTTTGGTACCACAATGATTGCATTTCATAAAAGGTGAGGAGGATTTGCTTGGTGGTGCAAAGAAGTTTTTGTAGTGCTTCTCCATTTTATGATTACTATGTTCTTGGTCATATCCTAGACCGGTTTTACTAAACATGCATTTTTGTTGCCCAAGTAGGATATTCAAATTATCTCTTCCATTAGTGAATTTCTCTAGTGTCCTATTTAGGTCTTCAACCTTGGTTTCTAACACAATGCACTTCTTTGCAAAATCACAAGGTTTATCCCTAGAGCATGTTTGAACTTTCTCTAGTTCTTCTTTTAAGCTCTCATTTTCTTTACATACTTCCATGAGATGCAATTCGAGAGTATCACTAGTTTTCCTAGATGCTTTGAGTTTACTAGAGATTTTTGTAAATTTATTATATAATTCCTCAAATGCATCTAACAGCTCATTTTTATCTAGGTCAAGAAGATTTACCTCATTTTCCTCTTCTTGATGATTTGCCATTAAGCAAAGATTGGCTTGCTCATCTTCCGAGTCGTCGGAGCTGCTCACATCATTCTCATCCCAAGCAATATAGGCTCTTCTTCTTCTTTGTTTGTCCTTGCCCTTCTTTTTGAGGTTTGGATAATCGGCTTTGAAGTGCCCTTCCTTGCCACATTCAAAACAGTTGGGTGAGGGAGAGTTTTCTTTAGTGATAGGTTTCTTACCTGAGCTTTTGAAGCTTCTTTGGAAGCGTTTGCCTTTCATGAATTTCCCGAAGCGTTTCACAAATAGTCCAAATTCTTCTTCTTCATCAAGTTCACTTCCGGATTCTTCTTCTTCATTTGTGGAAGTAGCCTTGAGAGCAAGACCCTTTTTCTTGGAAGATTTTTCTTCCTCTTCCGCCATCTTTAATTCTTTCAGCTCTTGTTCTTGTTCCTGCAACTTACCAAATAAAGTGGCGAGAGACATTTCGTTTATGCTAGGAGATTGTTTGATGGCGGTAACTAGCGGTTGCCATTCTCTGTTAAGACTTTTCAACACTTTATGAATGAGTTCTTTGTTAGTGTAAGTCTTTCCAAGTGTAATGAGTTGATTAATGATGAGAGTAAACCTTTTTTGCATATCAACAATCGATTCATGAGAGTTTAATCTAAAGCATTCATATTGACTAGTAAGAGTACTAATCTTTGAGTCCTTTACATCATTAGTGCCTTCATGGGTTACTTGAAGAGTATCCCACATTTCCTTAGCAGTTTGGCATGTCATTATCCTAAAAAATTCATCTTGACCTAAAGACATAGTAATAAGATTTTTGGCCTTGTAGCCATATTGGACTTTCTTTTCTTCTTCGCTTGTCCATTCATCTATAGGTTTTTCAACATTCTTGCTATCTATAGTATGCATTGGTATATAGGGACCATTTTCAATGGTATTCTATATTCTCAAGTCAATTGATTGAATGAAGATTTTCATTCTTTCTTTCCAAAACGCATACCCTTCCCCATTGAAAGCGGGAGGTCTATTTATCGCACCACCCTCGGGAAAAACATTTTGAGAACTTGAGGCCATTTAATCTCTTGAAGCTGTTAAGCTTGATCTACCAAGAGTCAAGCTCTGATACCACTTGTTGTTCAAGTGGCCTCAATACTCAAGAGGGGGGGGTGAATTGAGTTATAAAACTTTTACTTGGAATGCCTTTGAAATTGATTTCTATAACCAAGTTTATGAGATTATGCAAGTGAAAGCAAGTAACAATGATATGCAATGCACTACAAGAGGTAAGTGTTGTTGAGGCAATTTAGCAAACACTTGGTGTGCAATATCTAAAGTATAGCAAATTAAGCAAGTTCAAGTATGTTCTTTCTCAACCAAACAATACCAATCAACAGATATGCAATGTATGGAAGTAAAAGAGTAAGGAAGAGAAGCTTGCAAACCGATGTAACGAGTTCCACCCAATCCGGTGTACGTCTCGCCTCTAAGCAACCCACTTAGAGGATTTTCCACTATTGTAGATTAGAGATACAACTTTGAGCAATTGCGGCTTCCTAGTGTCCCACACTCAAGAACCCAATCCTCACAAGTACAAGGGCAACCCACCCAATCTCTCAATCTCACAATATCCTAAAGGTTGAGTCCACAACCTTTGTAACCACTCAATCCTAGAGTGAACAACCACTCAACCTAGAGTGAATAACTTTGTGTGTTTGGAGTTTGTGTTTACAATCAATATACTCTCTTAATAGAGCAGATATACAAGTAAAAAGCTCTCCAAATTCTAATCTCTCAAGATGAGAGGATATACAATTGAAAGTACAAAAATGCAAGAGATAGGCTTACAAAGCACAAAATAGAGCTATGAATTGTTGCTACTTGGTTATCTATTTGTGCTTGTCTTCCTCTTCAATTTATAGACCTAAGATTGCTGTTGAAGAGTGCCCTAGTCCCTCATAGCCGTTGCAGTTAGTGGAGATTTGAAGAATGGTGGAGACATGACCTGGTTTCCCACTTAAATCTGTTTTTCCACTATCGTAATCGATTACACCCTCGCGTTGTAATCGATTAGCTTCAAGTCAGAGAGTCACTAATCGATTATCTCATTACCTGTAATCGATTAGCATCTTGTATCTGATGCATTTAATTTGTCTTCGCAGCATCCTAATCGATTAGCATGTCTTGCAATCGATTACCTTAAATTCCAGTGGCTTCCTAATCGATTATATGGCTCTCTTAATCGATTAGCATGTGTGCCTGATGCATTTAATTCCATTTTTGATTGCTGTAATCGATTAGTCTCAAGTGTGCAATCGATTATCTTAATTCCAGTGAGTATCTAATCGATTGTGTGGCTTCCTTAATTGATTATCTTCAACTCTGATGCAATTTCTTCCAAGAGAGAAAGCTTCTAATCGATTAGCTTCTATGGCCTAATCGATTAGCTACGCTGTTTCTTCAATTCTGATTTCATGTCTTTGTTTTTGCATTGTTTCTTCAAGAGTACTTGTCATTATCAAAATCCTTGCACATCTTTTGGACCTGTTAACATATTCAAACACAGCTCAGCGTCAGCTGCTGGCCTCTCTTCCTCCGGCAGAATGGGACTGTCCCCAGGCCAAGCGACACGCTCCACGAACTAGTCGGGGTGCATAAAAGGGCCTGAAGGATGACTCCAATAGCTGGCTCTGTAATGGTACAGCATGCCTCTGTGAAGAGTGGCCTGCTGTCGCTCAATGTGAAGAAGATGAGCAAGGAGGGTAGGATCACATGTAAGTGGTGGTGGTGGCTGGAGAGGTGGTGGAACTAGAGGTGATGATACCACGGGTGGTGTTGGTGGTGGTGGTGGAGTCGTCTGTACCTGTGGTGTAGGTATCCTGCAATTCAAGTCTATGAATTTCTGATCGATGGATGGTCTAATCGGAGTGATGGGGTTAACATCGATCCCATGGACTGCACAAAGTCCTGTGATGAATACAGGAAAACCAAGGCTGCCTTTAGGTTTTGCATCAGCTAATGTAGTCTTCGGATTTTGCTGTGCAAACCTAAAGATTTCATCTGAAATTATCTGTGCTAGGTCGACAGACATATCTCGAGAGAGGATACAGAAGAGAAGCTCACATCTTGGAAATGGCAAATCAGATACATGGGCATTTGGGATAACATTTGCCAAGAGAAATGCTGTCCACACCCTGGTCAGCATCGTCATATCCTTCCTCAGAAGTCTGGAAGGATGCTGGCTAGCTCCTCTGTACATATGATGCCCTGGTAAACAGAGTTTATCTTCAAGTTCCTGTGTGGAGTAGATATGTCGGTTTTTCTTCAAGGTGCCATAGGTGCACAAATCTCCGTCAGGTAACCGAAGCATATCACCTAAATGTTCGTTGATAGTGTCTCTATCATACGAAATCCAGGTTCCCCGAACCCAAGTCCTCCTTTCTAGAGTGCCTTCTTTATTCCATGCATTAGCATAGAATTCTTTAACAACCTCAGGGTCGAACTTGTGTCTTGGGTTTGCAACTCTTAACCATTTCCTTCTTCTCAGTAATTCCAAGAACTCATCATACTCTTCTTCTCGTAAATCAACATTCCTTTCAGGAATAAAAGTCCAATGGTCAATGTTTTCAAGGCGTTGCTTATGCTCTCTACTCCTGAATTTTGGTTGTTGTTGTGAAGAGCTTCCTTCACCTCTCTTCCTTTTTCCTTTTTCTCTCTCACTCTGCCTTGGGGCATCAGCACTCGTTACTTTAGTTCTAGCCATCCTAAAAAATAGGGAGTGCCAATAGAGTTCATAAGGCAGAAAAGTAAAATTGCTCACACCATCTAGTCACAATCTAGTTCATAATATTTTCACTGAAAAACAAAGCATGATGGAAGGTTTCAACAGTTACAAAAAACGCTGTTCTATTGAGGCCATTAATGAAAAATGGAACATGGTTATTTGTTCTTGCCAACACAGAACCTAATCGGAAACTTTATGTAATTGCATGCAGTGTATTTCAGCAGCCACACCATAATAAAAAAAAAACAGAGCATGCTTCTTGCAAATGGTCTCACTACTTTATTCTAGGGCATGATTTACATTTGGATACCATTATGCAAAACAACATTACAGAGGTGAAAATCAAACCCTAACTAGCATGCGATCCTCATCCTAAGCAACATTCAAGGTTTACAATATGAATAGCATGCGAACCAAGGTTGGGGAGAGTTTAAAAGAGAGGAAATATTGTAACTGAAGACGAATGATTAATTCCTCTTTTAAAAAAAAAACTGCAACCGCTTAAATTTGCTCAAGCTAAAAGCGATCGCTGCAGCGAATTGAAGATTAAAAAAAATGAAAATTCTCAAATTTCGCTCAAGCGATGAAGATTCGCTGTAGTGAAATCGAAGTATAAGGTACCTGATACTTTAAAATCCCTCTCGCTGACAGAAAATAATTTTTTGCTTAGGCGAATAGATACATTTAAAACACTGGATAAAATTCGCTAGGGCGAAATGAATGGCGCTTGAGCGAGTTTGCAATGTTTTCTTTCTGGACAAAACTCGCTTGAGCGATAGGTACTCGCTTTGGCGATTTTGTTCCAGTGTTTAATAAGAGATAACTCGCTTGAGCGTGACTTAATACGCCTGAGCGAGAATTGCAGAAAATGGAAATTTTTTCAAAGTTATGAAAATTCTGCAAAATTCGCTTGAGCGGGTTTTAATTCGCTTAAGCGAATATTGTCCAGTGGCTATTCCTTTGTCTTGGCCTGAGTGAAAGGTAATATTTTTCAAGCGAAGAAGACATTCGCTCAAGCCAAAAATGGGTCGCTTAAGCGAATTCTGTCCAGTATCAAAATATAAGTTTTTTCGTTTAAGCGACTTTGAGCGAATGTAGGTATTTGGCTTATTCGCTTAAGCGAAATGGTATTCGCTTGCGCGAATATCCTCATACTTGAAAGTTTATATCTTCCACTTGTATTTTCTTCAAAAACTTATCTCATCATTCGATCCTTTGGTTCCTTTTAGTCTTCTCACTCACTTATAAAGCACATCATACAAAAAGCATTCACACAACTACATAACTACTAGTCATTCAAAACAAAACAACAACAAATTAAACACACTGGGTTGCCTCCCAGGTAGCGGTTGTTTAACGTCGTTAGCTCGACGCCTGATTTAATTTTATTCTTCAATAAAGTGGATCAGCATATCTAGCTTTTCCACTCCGCCACCCATATATGGTTTGAGTCTTTGTCCATTAACTGTCCAGGTTCTATCAGAATTAGGATCTTGCAACTCAACAGTACCATATGATTTGACTTCTTTAACAAGGAAAGGTCCAGACCATTTTGATTTCAGCTTTCCTGGAAAAAGTTTGAGCTTTGAATTGAATAAAAGAACTGATTGTCCTGGGTAGAAGCTTTTTGCTAAAATCTTTTTATCATGGTAGGCTTTCATTCTGTCTTTATAAATTCTTGATGATTCATAAGCCTCTCGCCTCTATTCTCCCAGTTTTTCCAACTGAATCTTTCTTTCCTTTGTTGATGCTTCAGGATCAAAATTGAGCAACTTTATTGCCCAATAGGCCTTATATTCTAGTTCCACAGGTAAATGACAGCTCTTTCCATAGACTAATTGGTAGGGTGAGAACCCTGTTGGAGCTTTAAAATCCGTTCTGTACGCCCACAAAGCGTCATTCAACTTTAAAGACCAATCTTTTCTACTTTGGGAAACTGTCTTTTCTAATATTCTTTTGATTTCCCTGTTAGACACTTCTACTTGGCCATTGGCTTGTGGATGGTAGGGAGAAGTCACCTTATGCCTGACACCATAATGTTCTAAATAATTTTGAAGTTGTGTGTTGCAAAAGTGAGATCCTCCATCACTTATCAAAACTCGGGGAGTACCAAATCTGCTGAAAATATTTTTCTTCAAAAATTTGATTACAGTTTTGGCATCTGCCTTTGTACAAGCCATTGCTTCGACCCATTTCGAAACATAATCAACAGCTACCAGGATGTATTCATTGGAAAGTGATGATGGTAAGGGTCCAACAAAATCTATGCCCCAACAATCAAAAACCTCTACTTCTAAGATGGTTGTTAGTGGCATTTCATTCCTCCTTGAAATACTTCCACTTCTCTGACATGTATCACAGTTCTGCACAAAAGAGTTAGCATCTTTAAATATAGAGGTCTAGAAAAAACCTGATTATAGGATCTTGGCAGCGGTTCTTTCCCCATTGAAATGTCCTCCATATGCTGAACTATGGCAGTGCCACAGAATACTCCTGGCTTCTTGTTCAGATACACATCTTCTCAAAATATTATCTAATCCAAGCTTGAATAAGTAAGGATCATCCCAAATAAATTGTTGTGCATCCTTCAGAAGTTTCTTCTTCTGCTGCCATGTAAAATCTTCAGGAATCACTCCGGCAACCTTGAAATTAGCCATGTCAGCAAACCATGGCCTCTCCTGAATCAACAACAGCCTTTCATCTGGAAATTCCTCTGGAACGTCAGGCTGTATCTTTGTAACTTCATCATTAATTAGTCTGGACAAATGATCTGTAATGTGATTTTCACTGCCTTTTTTGTCAAGAATAGTTAAATCAAACTCTTGTAGCAGCAAAATCCACCTAATTAATCTTGGCTTGGAATCAGATTTATTCATCAAGTACTTGATTGCTGCATGATCTGTAAAAACTATAACTCGTGCACCAATTAAGTACGATCTGAATTTTTCAAGCCCATACACAACAGCTAGTAATTCTTTTTCAGTTATGGCATAATTAATTTGAGCTTCATTCAAAACTTTACTAGCGTAATGTATTGGATGAAAAATTCTGGATTTTTTTTGTCCTAACACTGCACCTATTGCATAATCACTTGCATCACACATGATTTCAAAATCAAGATTCCAATCGGGTACAACTATGACAGGTGCAGTAGTTAGTTTTTCCTTCAACATTTGAAAAGCAAGCAGACATGATTTATCAAATTGAAAAGAGTTATCTTTTTGTAGCAGATTACTCAAAGGTTTAGCAATTTTCGAAAAATCTTTTATAAACCTTCGGTAAAATCCTGCATGACCTAGAAAACTCCTGACACCTTTGACATTTATTGGTAGGGGTAATTTTTCAATAACTTCAACTTTTGCCCTGTCCACCTCAATGCCTTTGTTTGAAATGGTGTGACCCAACACTATGCCTTTAGTTACCATAAAGTGACATTTTTCCCAATTGAGCATTAAATTGGTTTCCACACACCTTTTCAACATGGTATCAAGGTTTTCTAAACAAGAATAAAATGATTTACCAAAGACAGAGAAGTCATCCATGAAGACTTCTATGTATTTTTCCACAAGGTCTAAAAAAATTGCCAGCATGCATCGTTGAAAAGTGGCTGGAGCATTACATAGTCCAAAAGGCATCTTTCGATATGCAAAAACACCAAAAGGGCAAGTAAATGCTGTTTTCTCCTGGTCTTCTGGAGCCACTGCTATTTGATTATAGCCTGAGTATCCATCCAGAAAACAATAATAAGCTTGTCCCGCCAATCTTTCCAGCATTTGGTCCATGAATGGCAATGGAAAATGATCTTTCCTTGTTGCTTGGTTGAGCTTTCGATAGTCTATGCACATTCTCCATCCCGTTACTATTCTGGTTGGAATTAACTCATTATTTTCATTCCTCACCACCGTCATGCCACCCTTCTTTGGTACCACTTGAACTGGGCTCACCCATGTACTATCTGAAATAGGGTAGATCATTCCGGCTTCAAGCAACTTCAGCACCTCTTTCTTCACGACCTCTTTCATGATTGGATTTAATCGTCTTTGAGGTTGAGCTACTGGTTTGTATTCCTGCTCCATAAAAATATGATGCATACAATACGATGGACTGATGCCTTTCAAATCACTTAGTTTCCAACCAATATCTTGCTCATTCTTTTTCAGAATTTCAATCAGCTTTTCTTCTTCATCTTTCAACAAAGTGCTGCTGATTATTACTGGTTTATTACCTTGGTCATCTAAAAAGACATATTTCAAATTTGGAGGTAATTCTTTCAATTCTAACTTATGCACCTCAGGACTTGGTTTTTCATCCAGTTTTTCCACTTTGCTTTCCTCGCTTGTTATCACCTTACCGGCTTCAAGACTTTGTAAAACCTCTTGCACTTCATTCATCTCCATATTATTAAAACTCTCAACAGCATTCACTAAAGCCTTTTCAAGAGGGCTTGAATTGTTCATCTTGTAAAGCTATTTTGAAATTGTCTCCTCTTCCGCATCAATTTTGAAGCAACTCTGCTTGTCTGCAGGATATTTCATTGCTTCAAAAACATCAAAATTGACTTCCTCGTCTTGGACTCTTACTTTTAATTTCCCATCATCCACATCTATGATAACTTTTGCAGTTTTCATAAATGGTCGTCCCAAGATCAAAGGTACTTCGGAATCTTCTTCCATATCCATGATCACAAAATCTACTAGAAACACGAATTTGTCTACTTTCACTAGAACATCTTCTGCAACTCCATAAGGGAACTTCATTGATCTATCAGCTAATTGGAGAGTCATTCTAGTTGGTCGAATTTCCAGATCACTAATTCTCTTCAGCATAGATAATGGCATCAGATTAATGCTCGCTCCTAGGTCAAGTAATGCTTTTCCTACTGGCAGACTACCAATGGTGACAGGAATTGTAAAGCTTCCCAGATCTTTGGTCTTCTAATTCTACTGTCTCCTCAGAAAATCTTCTTTTCTTTGTCAGTAAATCCTTCATAAATTTTGTATAAGTAGGCATCTGCTCCATGGCCTCCATGAATGGCACATTGATCTGTAATCTCTTGAATATGTCCATAAACCTAGCAAACTGCCCCTCTTTATCCCGCTTTGAAGGATTTTCATGCTTTTCAGCTGTGGTATACCTTCATCCACCTTTACCTTTCCTTTCTCTACATCACTCTTTTTATCTTTCTCATTTTCTTTTTCTTTATTTATAGTCTCACTCTTTTCATTCTCATCTTTTTCTCTATTGTTTTCTTTTTCTTTTTCTTTCAAAAATCTTTCTTCTTCCTTTTCTTTTTCACCCAACTCTACACCTGTAGTTTTTCCACTTCTGGTCATCACTGCCTGACATTGCTCCTTAGGATTCGCTTCAGTGTTGGCTCTATATTGAGGTCTTTTTTGTTCTGCTATTTGACGGGCGAGCTATCCAACCTGAGTCTCTAGATTCCTAATGGAAGCTTCTGTGTTCTTCTGATTTGTTAGAGAAGCCTGCATGAACTTTTCTAGTGTATCTTCCAATCTTGTTGTCTTTTCCATTAGAGACGGTCCTTATTAGTGGGCCTATGGTCTATTGAATGTGCTAGCCTCTTGCCTCCAACCTTGGCCTTGATTTGCATTGTTCCTCCATCCCTGAAATGGTTGATTAGTAAAATTGGAATTAAAATTATTTTTTCTACCTTGATTGTTCATGTAATGGACAACTTCTTCCTGCGACCCACAATGTCCATTTGGATGGTCACCTCTACAAAAATCACATCTTGCATTCATTTGTTGCTGAGGTTGTACAGATTGAACTGAGTGCAATTGTTGAGGAAGTTTGGCCATCTGTTGAGTTAAGGCTTCAATCTGTTGGGTCAGAATTTTGTTTTGAGCTAAAATAGCATCAGAAGTATTCAGGTCAAGGATTCCTTTCTTTTGTACTTACTGCCTATCATGCTGTGCTTGATAGTCTGTGGATGACAAAGCTTCTATGATTCTAGTAGCTTGGTCAGCATCTACTGTCATCATTGTTCCGCCAGCAGCAGCATCTAAAATCATCTTTATGTCAGGCCTTAGCCCATTATAGAAAATGTTCAGCTGTGCTATATCTTCAAATCCATGATTTGGACATTTGCGTAATAAGGACTTGAATCTGTCCCATGCTTCACAAAAAGGTTCTTCCATTCCTTGACAAAAAGTTGAAATGTCAGACTTTGCTTTTATGAACCTTGACGGTGGAAAGAAACGAAACAGGAATTTCTCCTCCACATTAGACCAATTATTCAAGCTTTGGTTTGGATGCGATTGCAACCATTCTTTGGCCTTCCCAGCTAGAGAAAATAGGAACAAGCGGAGATATGCCGATTCAAGATCTCCTTGCTCAAAGCCCATAGTACCTACCAATTCATAAAATGTAGCTAAGTGAGTATATGGGTCTTCGTGTGACATCCCAGTAAATTGGTGAGCACTAATCAAGTTAAGAAATGCTGGTTTCATTTCCAAAGCTCTGGTTTGTGGGATTGCTATGCTTGAAAAATATCTGGGTCCTTGTTGGTTGGCATAGTCTCCCAAGGTACGCCTTGGTGGTTGACGTCCTTCCATATTTTCAAGTTTTGGAGTAGTTGTTGGTGTTGAGATTTGAGAGGAAGAAGAAGAAGATTGGTCCTCTTCTTGTTGTGCTTTAGCTTTGGCTTTAATTTTCTTCAAAGTCTTCTCAATTTTAGGATCTATTTTAGCCTGTTCTTTGAATCCCTGACTTCTTAATATCATAAGCAAAGCTAGCAAAAGAGAGGTTAACTAAGAAAATGATACAAAACAACACAAAAATGCAATACGTACAGTATTCACACACCGTAATAACTTAATTCAATTACTTCGATCCCCAGCAACGACGCCAAAACCTTGCTGGTGTATTTTAAGAGAATCAAGTTTGTATAATACACTCAAAGGAACGTGCCAAGTTTTAAACACGGTAGTTGTAGTTATAAAAGATATCGTTCCCACTAAGGATCATCAGCAATTGAAGCTTAAAATATTACGGCGGATTAAAACGATTGTTTTCATGGTTTTTGAGTTCAAAATATAAACTGCAATGTATGAACGAGTATGCAATGAAATAAAAGGAGTTTGTCAAATTGTAAAAACTGGGATTAGGATTCACCGATCTTACCTTCCGATGCACAATGTATATTCATGAAAATGGGGTTTGAACTATAATACTTTACGTCACAATCAATGTCATTCGTATCAATTCCTTGACTACGAAATTCATAAGAACAGATTTGATAACGTCAATCCCTTGATCGTTTCAAATCCATTCCAGCATTACGACCGATTGTTTGGACGTTCAATGCGTTAAATACCATCCCTGGTTATTTACTCACATTGAGCATTTCATTTAGATCTGTTTTTGAAAGTTATTTTCCAACAACAAATGAAAACTTAAATCAAGAAACTAGTGATCAAGTAGATTCAGGCAGTGAACATGAAACGAAATACCAAGAATCATAGAACAAATTTACCCGATTCATGAATATATCATTTATGATCTTCAAGTAAGAAAGGCTACATCTAATCCCAAGGAGATGTTTAGCCACTCATGGTGGTCATTACAACTTAGAAAAGATGAAGAAAAAGAGTACAAAGTGTTTCTTTCCAAAAACTACCCAGCCGCCCCTGTATTCCATGTAGCAAGCTTATATAAAAGAATACTCGCTCAAGCGAGTTTATATTTCGCTCAGGCGAGGAGCATTCTTCAGCACGAAGGAAATCCACGTCCTACTTCATTATGGGCTTGATTCGCTCAAGCGATTCAGATTCGCTTAAGCGAATCTTCATATCTGATACTCTATTCCTTTTTGCTTGTAAATTTAGGCTCTGGACAGATTTCGCCTGAGCGAAATCATGTCGCTCAAGCGACCTTTACATTGTTGCATTCTGGAAGAATTTCGCCTGGTGTTTTAATTCAAACGCTTGAGCGAGGCTATTGTTATTTCATTCTGTACCAAACACGCTCAAGTGGACTCTGTGTCGCTCGGGCGAATACTTCATTATTCTCTACTGGCTTGACTTCGCCTGGGCGAAGCACGCCTCGCTCAAGCGAGTCTTGACCTGATACTGTTATTTGTTAAATTCCTTGCTCGCCCAAGCGAGCTCTTCAATTTAGCCTCAGCGACCTTGATTCGCTCAAGCGAGATAGACTCCGCTTGAGCGAATATCACTTGTTTGCTCAACACTTGGTGAATTTTCTTCATTTCCTTTCTTTTCTTCTTTCTTCTTCACTTTTTCCTGGAATTGCAACAACATTAGCCAATCAACCTATACAATGTTCATATCACAATTTATTTTCTATTTAGCTTACAAAATTGACAAACATTGCACATTATATCCAATTTATGTTTCATTAACCATGCAAAATATAGGTAAATTAGACATCTATCAATTGCCGAGTGAGGGACCAAATGAGAGGAATCGGTTCTGGAATAACTTTCCCGAGTGAAAAACCGAGTGTTGGGAGAAACGACCTCTAGTCGGATTCCGCTTAAGCGAGTGGATGCCTCGCTCAAGCGAGCGAGTGTGGAAATAGCTACTGGAGCAATTTCGCCCGAGCGATTGGCTGGTGTGTGGTGTCTCGCCCAAGCGAGCCACATGGAAATTTGATATTGGCAAGATTTCGCCCGAGCGAGATAGGTTCGCTCAAGCGAGGCTGGGGTCTGATACTTAAAATCCCCTATTTGCTCAGCAAAACTTGGGGCGCTCAAGGGAACTGCCCTCACCTCGCTCAAGCAGAAGTGAATCTCGCTTGAGCGAGATACCCAGAACTTGGGATTAAGCTTTTTCCCTCTGTAATTGATGCCGAGCCCCATTCCCTGTTTCATCCACTCGGTATCTCTTTCACTCGTTGTTTTATTCACTCGTTCTTTTTCTTAATCTTTCAGCGTACATAGAGGTTCATCACAATTTTTCCATTGACCCAGAATTTGCATGAATTAATTGAATTGTAAAAAAGAAATGACCCAATTAATAAATATTCCAACTCTTGTACTTTTTTAATTATTTTAATAGGCTCTGAGGTGACATGTTGTCAGCAAAAAGAAGTGGATGAAAGAGGGAAGAAAAGTCTGGTACTTTGAGCGAGATGTGGAACAAAATATAATAGAGTAAAATAAAAGATAAGGTGACACATGGAAGAGAAGGACCTTCTTTTAATATAGAGTAAATAGATATATAATAATATAATATATTTTTTGAACATAAATATATTATAATTATAATTATATAATGTTTTTGTTAGATTACGTAGTGGGTCACCTAACCGAAAAGGGTCCTATTTCGGTGTATAATTGGCATGTCCTAACCCGCTTTTGCCCAAATTATAAATTTGAGCTGTACATTTAACTTTGTTTGGTCCAAAAAACCTTGTACAGATATAATTAATTAGACCCAGAATTCTAATTTGTATTGATTGTTAGTTGTTATTAGCACTAAGTTATTTTTTCCTAAATTTTAATTCTCCTAGTATTTTAAAACTTCTCATATCCCTAAATACAACATTGGTAAGTGCTTATGAGATATATAATTTATTATTATTTTTAGCATTCTTGTCATCCATGAGCATTAAAAATTGGAAAATAAATGAAAGGCATAATATGCTACCAATAATTCTCCTTCCAAATTCAATACTCGTTGGTGGCAATTCGTGTTGTGCCCTGCAAGTAGTTCTCTCGCATCCCAAAATTCACTAACAATTATTAATTTAATATCCACGAAATAAACCTAAGGATGGTTTATGTAATTTTTATATATAAACTAATTGACATTATCTAGAAATATTTGTAGTTACATTTGAATTTATTTTGTCGTAAAAAAAATTATAATCTAACTTTGAAGACTTAAATATGTTTTTATCCTTGGAAAATAAAAGGGTGATTTGTTTTTAATCCTTATAAAATATTTGTTTCTTTTACATTTCTCTTTTATTCAATATTTTGTTTTTAGTTCTTACTTTAAACATGAATTTGTTAATTATTGGTATTGGTATGAGTGACTAAATTGCACGTTAGCATGTTCAGATGTTCTCACTTGTTTAACTAACCCTTAGTACGAGACCTCTATGTGTTAAAGTAGAGTTTTTAGAAGTTAAAATTATTTTTAAATTTGTTAAAAATAAAACTATTAATTTTTTTAATGACCAAAAATTATATTTAAGCCGTCAGGGGTTTTTGGGCATTATAGGTTATATTTTAAAAATAATTATAAATTTAGGGGTGTTTTGAAACTATTAAAATGTCTGGGTTGTTTGTGTCAAATCCAACATTACATTACGTATCTACGAAATATTTAAGACATATTACATGCACCCAAAAAACATAACGCTTGCATAGCTTACACGTTACACAATACGTGAAAAAGGTCTTACGCATCATGAAATAGGGTAATGTCAGCATATTACATTTTTTCAAAAGACGTATTGAGTTGCTCTGTTACCACCACCTAGTACTCTATTCATGTTCCTGTTCCATTCTCCATCCCCCACTCATCACAGCTTCAATGATCAAAAAATCACCACAGTTTCTTTCCTTTCTCCTTCATCTTCTCTATTTATTCTTTCATTTTTTTTACATTTGGTGATATCGCGTTTGCAACCACGTAATTTTGCAATTCTCTTTGAAAAGCTTTGATTTTGAGTATCTTGTTTACTAGAATTAGATTTCCATTAATGCACGCATATACAGAAAGCGAAGGAGTTTGACTTTTCAAAATTTATTTATGAAAAAAATTGATTTTTTGGTTCCTACTTGATGCCTTAGTGATTATAGTTTTATGTTTGTTTTTGTGAATTTCTAAATTTGACAGTTTTGTGACCCACAAAGGTGGACTCGAGAAGTGGCTCCACCCCACCTATCCATGACTCCACTCTTTGTTCCGAAGGTTTTGTATTTCCAATCATTCCTTCCCTCCAACTCACCTGTTTATCTCTCTGTTTAGAAATAATAATCCGTATATATATATATATATATATATATATATATATATATAGACAAAGATAAATCTTACTCATTCAACTTGCTTATTTTATTGAGTTGCTAATTATTAGAACATTTTTTGAACCTAGGTAATTATGCATAATATAGGAAACTAAAAAAGAATAGTTATTAATGAAACTTTTGTCGTAGTTTCTTTGTTATTTCCAATACGTCGAGCTTAATTTTTAATACAATTTTTTTTAAAAAATTATCCTATATTGTAGAGTTAGCAAAACCGTTAGTATAGTATTGTGATATGTCTTTTCAAAAAATGTAATGTGCTGACATTACGCTATTTCGAGATGCGTTAACCCTGTTTATGTATTGTGATAATATGTAACCGTGTAACACGTGACACGTGTAAGCCATGTAAGCGTTACGATTTTGGGTGTGTGTTTGAATATGACTACAGGTTAAAGGATTTTGATAATGACAAAAGAGATCTTGAAGAGTTCCTTGCAAAAACAAAGATATGAAAAACTACGCAGCCAATCGATTAGAGAGTCTCATCTAATCGATTAGGCAACTTCTGTTTTGGAACAACCGCATCAGGACAATAAGCTAATCGATTACAACATTTTAGACAATCGATTACAGAGCTACTGGAACTACAATAATCGATTACTTACATAGTTTAATCGATTACCAAAACCAAAAATGGCATTAAAGGTATTAGGTATAAAATCTAATCGATTAAGAGAATTTAGCTAATCGATTATAAGGCTACTGGAATTAATCTAATCGATTACTAAGACTATATAATCGATTATGAAGCTGCGAAGCTAAATTAAATGCATCAGGTATCATTGTTAATCGATTACAAGGCAAAGTTCAATCGATTACCAAGCTTCTGACTTGAATCTAATCGATTAGGCAATGGGAACTAATCGATTACATAGCGAATAGAGAAGAAAAATTCAAAGAATAATCGATTACATATTAAGGCATAATCGATTATGATAGTGGGAAAACACATATTAGTGGGAAACCAGCACATTTCTCCACCATTCCTTCAGACACCCACTACATGCAACGGCTAGGAAGACCAAGGCACTCACCAAGTCTAAAATGGCTCTATAAATGTAAGAGAAACTCAAGCACAATAAAAAAACAACAAAAGGCAATCAATCCTTCATTCCTTTCTTGTGCTTAGTGTGTTATTACTCTTGTATATTCTGAGATTTGACTTGTATATCCTCTCTTGTTGAGAGTTAGATTTTGTGTAAGATATCACTTGCTTATCCACTCTATTAAGAGAGTTACTTGCTTGTAAACACCATATCAAACACCAAACTTCACTCTAGGTTGAGTGGTTACAAAGGTTGGGGTTCAACCTTTGGGATATTGTGAGATTGAGAGATTGGGTGGGGTGCCCTTGTACTTGTGAGGATTGGGTTCTTGAGTATGGGACACTAGGAAGCCGCAATTGTATCTCTAATCTACAATAGTGGAAATCCTCTAAGTGGGTTGCTTAGAGGCGAGACGTACACCGGGTTGGTGGAACTCGTTAAATCGGTTTGTAAGCTCTTCTCCCTTACTCTTTTACATTCACATACTGCACTTGATTATTTTGTGTTGATTGATAGTAGCTTGCATACCTAAACTTGCTTGAATTAGTATAACTTGAGAAGTGCACACCAAGTGTTTGACAAATTGTCTCAGCCATATTTTTCCCTTGTTGTGCATTGCATATTTCATTTAACTTGATTTCACTTGAATAATCTTGTAAATTTGAATATAAGAATCAAGTTCAAAGGCATTCCTACTGTGAACACCTCTTTTGGTCCGGTCCAAGTGGAATGAATCTTTTTTATACTGAATTCTAATTCAGAATGGTCAAATTCGAAAAGAATGGCTCCAAAATAATTAGAACTGAGCAAAATAACTCAGAATGAAGCTTTTCCAAGTGAAATACAGCCCTGTGGGAGGCAAATCCGATTGGAATGACTAAAAAATGATCACATCTGAACAGGATGACTCAGGTTAAAGCATTTCCGAGTGAAATACAGCCCTGGTGGAGATAAATCCGAGTGAAAAAACTAAAAAATGGTCAAATCCGAGTCAAAATGAAGCATTTCCGAGTGGAATGACTCAAAATTGATGAAATCCGAGTGAAATAACTCAGAATGAGTTATTTCTGAGTGAAATGCTCCCCTGTTGAAGTTGAATCCGAGTGGATAGCTTCCCTGCCAAGCCCATCCGAGTGGATTATGCCCATTTTCAAGAGAAATCCGAATAATGACTCAACAATGGACCAATCCGAGTGGAGTATGACCTGTTGAATTCAAATCTGAGTGAAATGACTCAGATTAGATGTAAATCCGAGTGGATAATTCCCTTTCAGATGCATTCCGAGAGAAAATGCCAGTTTACAAGCCTTGATCGCAAAGAATGTCAATTTCGAGTGAAAAATGACCCTGTTAGAGGAGAATCCGAGTGGAAGATCCCCTACTGCAACAAATCCGAGTGAAAAAAGGAACTGACTGCTGATCCGAGTAAATCCGAGTGAGTATCACTCGGTTGGAAGGAAATCCGAATTAAAGTAGCCAAACTTCCAATTTCTGAGTAGAAGATAAGCAAAATCCGAGTGAAAATGCCCAAATTCCATTCGGATTAAGAGCTCACAAGGTCGGTTCCGAGTTGATCTTCAAGCAGTGAAGTTCTATATCACTTTTGAAGAAAATCCGAGTGGACGCTTCAATCAGAAATACATCCGAGCTGAAAAGAATTCCGAGTGTTGCCCCTTCAATCAGAACCGAGAGCTGCTTCTTAGTCAGAACCGAGTGAACCATTTCCAGCCAGCACCGAATGAGTCATTTCACTCGATTTCTGACCCATTTCCAATCGGTTTCCGAGTGACACTTCAGTTAGTCAGCCACCTTTCCCGAGTCCTTTTGGCCAATCAATTCTGAGCCCCCACTTCCACCCTACTTCAAACCTTCACCGAGTCATCTTTCTCTCATCTCCGAGTCACACTTCACATATTTCAGTCGGTTCTGAGTCATTGGTCACTCGGATTGTGGAGAGGAGATGGAATCCGAGTCAGTTTTCACTCGGTTCTGACTCAATTGCTTTAATTGCCCACTCAATCCAATTGACACCAACATGATTTCATTCGGTCTTTAGCATAAAAGGGGCCTTTTCCACTCAGATTTAGGTGGCAGAGTGAAGACCGACCCCTTTTACACTCGGATTTATTAGGCAATGTGGATGAATGTTGACTGAGAGGGTGATCCGAGTCATTTACACTCGGAATTCAACATTCTCACTCGGTTTTTCCAACATTCTCACTCGGAATTCAACATTCTCACTCGAATTCCCACCAGGCCCCCCTGTTAACCCGTGCTGACTTGGATTCCACCACCTAAGTGGATCCAGGAATCTTGGGGGTGGCAGACAAGTGGCAAACAGGGTTGGAAGTGGGGGGAATTAAAGATTCCCACCCAGCCGTTGTCCCCCACTTCACTCTGAGTGGAGTCCTGAGCTGGCATTCCACTCGGAAGTGGAAGCCTGAGCTGGCCTTCCACTCAAACCAGCCTATAAATAGGCAAAGGGCTGAAGCTTTCAGCCCTTACAGACTTACATACACAGATACGCACACATTCTACGCATCCATCACTCTCACCATTCCTTTCTCCTCCTTCCTCTCTTCATCAGCCAACCCTGTACCTCCTTCCTGTCTCCAATAGCCACACCGTCCTCTCCCCTCAACACGACACCGCCCAACACTTCATTCCTCTCAGCCAACACCGCCCAGCCAACCGTCCTCTTCAAAACCGACCTCCTCATCCTTTCACCTACACACCGTCACAATTCCTCTCACAACACCGTCCTCTCCCCTCAAGTACACCAAATCCAATCTCCTCACTCCACTCAACTCCAATACCGTCCCTCTTCTCACTGTCTCACTCGGTAAATCACTTCTCACTCGGTAAGCTCACTGTCTCACTCGGTTTCTACTATTTCCACTTAGTTTCCTCATTTTCACTCGGTTTTTCCTTGTCCTCACTCGGTTTTATGCTTTCATCACTCAGTTTTACCATTTTTACTCGGTTTTTCCTCTTTCTCACTCGGTTTCTGCTATTTCCACTCGTTTTTTTGTAATTTTCACTCGGTTTTTGCCATTTTCACTCGGTTTTTCTCTTCTCCCACTCGGTTTTCACTCATTTTTCCTCTGTTTTCAGAATTTATTGTTTCCCTTTCTCTTTTGTAGCTTCTACTACCTTTTTCCTTTCGTTTCATAGTAAAATATAATAAAGGGAAATAAATGCTTCCTATGCTTTCTTTCAAATCTAAATAAAAATCAATAAAAAGGAACAAATCATTTTTAAACAGTGTCGTACGGGAGCACTCCCGTCTACACAACCTCTTTAGGATTCGTACACGTGCGAAGAACTTCGCCTTGTACGAGTTCCCCACCTCAGTGACATCCATCATCATCTCTCAAGTCTTTTCCTAAAAGAAAAACACTCAGAACTACGTAACCCTGATTTCTTGATAATTCAAGAATACGTAGGAGCAGGACTTTAACTCCTGTCAGGCCCATCTTTCTTATTTCTTTTTGCTGATTTATTTCCTTACTTCCACGTTTCTTTCATAAATGTTCTTTTCTTTGGTTACTTCTGTGAAAATCAATTTAGACGTGACGTCTTGTTGATTTCCCCCTAGTTTTTTTTGCTCAAGCCTCGCCATAATTCATAGGGAAGGGATACTTAGGACGAGACGTCCTGCTTATCTCTTTCCTATCCCTGTCTTTTTTATTCAAGGATGTATAATTTAGGCGTGACGCCTTATTAGCATTCTCTTCCCTTCTCTGTCTCATATCGAAGTTGAGTTTAATTCGGATGAGACGTCCCATTGACCTCGCTTCGACATTCTATGTTTGTACAGTTCTCTCACTCCATTCTGTCGTTTTTAAAATAAAAAATACAACAATAAAAGGGAAGAAATAAACCATTTTTTTGTAAGGCTATTTATGTTGTGCATTTTCAATCTTGGTACTGTTTTTGGACAGGCGATGTAGGGTGCTAATATCTTCCCTACTCGTATCCGACTCCCGAACTTGAATCTCAACTTTTAACCAGTGCTTTATTAAACTTAGTTTTTTCCAATGTTTTTCCTATGGATAAAAACGTTGGTGGCGACTCCCTGTTTCATTCCACCCATCTCCTCTCTCTCTCTCGCCGCGCCGTCGCGATCCAGGTTGCGACAGATGGCGACTCCACTGGGGACGCTTAAGAGAGTCAGGCCAGTTTGGTTGAAAGCGCGTTTTTTATATAGCCTTTGTTTAGCTTGGATTTCTTCCCCTTGTTTTTTTATTTTCCGTTAATTATTGTGAATGTTCGTTATTATTTGCATCTTGTTATTCGTTTTATTGTCCATGATTGTTGAACCCTAGGGTAGAGGACTATGTTACTTTTTTGCAATCATTGAACCCTAGGATAGATGACTTTGTATATTTTGTTCTGTGTTTGTTCTCTGTGCAGAATGGTGTAAGGTAAAAAGGTATTGAATGCCCTTTCACACACTACACTCACAAATTACTCGCACACACTTATGAGTGGCGCCCTATACCCGGGCCCCAAATGAAACTTAAGTTAGGAGGGGTTGGTATACGGAATCGTATAGGATGTACTTCCTATCCGGTGATTGTGAGAACCCCAACTAGAGTTCGACCTCTTGTGACATACGCACCTAGTGGTTCCCCACTGTTGTGTCCCTGTCATGGGTAGGATCTTGGCTCTGGTAACCTTCTAGAAGTCTAGTATAAGCCACCCGGTGTGAAGAGTCACTTTTAGACAAGCCCTAAGGTCCAGAGAAAACCTTCAACAAAACCTGACTTAGGCCACGAAAGGGCAAACTTTACTTTACCTTATGTTATTTTCACTTTCCTGTTATTAAAAAGGGATCATCTATCATCCAAAGATTCGCTTAGTCTTGGAAAATTTTTTGGAACACACAAGTATTCTTCGGGTGAATAGATGATCCTCTCTCTTTTTTGTCATGTATCTCTGAGTCTGAAGTCATAGGTTCTCCTAATCGTCGAAGGAAAAATCAAAAAAAAAATTATACTTCATTTCCCTCTAGTTGAAGTGGCAATGACGATTGGGAAAACCTACGACTTTTGAGCTCGCATAACTGATTCCATTCTTTGTCTTGATATTCGCAAGGGACGATTCCGAATTTGTCGGTATTTCTAAGACAGTATGGAAATTAACATGGGACACGGTAATTGTGATATATGGGTGACTGAATTGAAGAAGTTATTGCACCTCAGGGCTAGAAAGGTCAATACTGACAGTTTACAAGCACTAGGGAAAAAACTGAGCTTGACACAAAAGATAACTTTCGCAAGGAAGTATGGGAAGATCCTGAAACTCTTGGAGGTAGACGTCCAAACAGAAGCCATCACAGCTCTGGCACAATTCTATGACCTACCTCTCCGCTGTTTCACTTTCCAAGACTTTCAACTGGCACCCTCCATAGAAGAATTTGAACAAATATTGGGGATGCCAATGGAGGGACAGATTCCTTATCGCCATTTGGACCATCACGCGTCAATCACTTCTGTCGCTCGTATTTTGAAGGTCCATCCTGAAATGTTAAGAGGAGTACAAATGAACAGAAACCAGATTCCCAGATTTACTAGGGAATTTATGGAAAAACACATGCATGTCCTGGCAGAGAAGGAAGAATGGGAAGCTTTCATTGATACCTTGGCTCTCATTATTTACGGAGTTGTCTTATTCCCTAACTTAGACAACTACGTAGATTATGATGCTATAGGTGTCTTCACCACTCGCAACCACAGAATGGAAAATCCTGTCACAGCAGTGTTGGCCAATGTCTATTGCACCTTGGATTTCTGCCATACCCAAGGAGGAAAGAGGATTATTTGTTGTTTACCTGTTCTATATGTGTAGCTCACATCCCACGCTTTTCATCAACTGTGCAAAGCCGAGTGTCCCATCTCTGATTTGAAATTGTCTCAGCTGACAACTAAGAATGGGCGTGAGTGGGCTAATCACCTTGTAGGCCTTACAGCAGAAAAGGTGAGATGGTGTCCTCAATGGCTAGAAGTTGAGTCCATCGTTTATAGCTGTGGAGGATATCCAAATGTTCCTCTAATGGGGACACAAGGCTGCATCAATTATAATCCTGTTATTGCTAAGCGGTAGTTGGCTTATCCTCTACTTGGGCCGCCGGACGAAGCACTACTTACTCCTTTCGTTCTGTACTATGCGAATGGGAATTACACCTCTACTATTCGGGACATAGCCAATGCCTGGAAGAAGGTCCATAGGATGGGCAAAGAATTGGGAGCACAAAGCCATGCTGTGAGAGTTGAATACTTAGATTGGGTGGTGAACAGAGTCTCCATCGTGAAATTGCCTTTCAAGAGCCCTTCATACCAACCTGAGGACACAGTTCCTCCACCGTGCATTGTGGAGGACAAGGTTACCATATCGCTAAAAGCCCAAGTAGAAGAGCTAAAGGCAAGGAATCAAAAACTGGAAGAAGATCTCCTGAAGTGCCAACAAGAGTGCGCCCTCCATAGGAAAGAGAATTCTGAAGGAAGGCATGCTATGGAAGAAATACGGAAAAAGAGAAAAATTGATGAAGATTACAGAATAAAACAAGATCAATGCCTTCGGGCGGCCAATTCGCAACTAAAGATGAAGGGTCAGCAGAGCGATGCTGTATTGGCCGAAAAACAAATTTTAAAGGACATGCTGGTACAATCCAAGGAGAAGGGAAATGAGGCTTTGATGCAAAAAGAAATGCTACAAACCCAAGTCCACAAATTGGAGCAACAGCTTGATGAAACGATGAGAGCTTATGAGCAAGAAATACATACTGAATAGAAGAAAACCCTTGACGCCGAACGCCGCTGCCAAGAAGCCACACGAGCTTTGGGGACAGAGTTAGCTCAACGGGATGAAGTCATTCATTTATGGATGGACCGTTTTGCCAAGTTGGCATACCTATCCAATGGAATCTTAGAAGATTTTCCCTCAATGTTGAAGCAGGCCGAAGGCATGGTCAATCCCCTATCCACCCCAAAGGAGATATCATCATTTTTGAACTATTGTCAAGAAAGACTTTGCAAAATGAAAGTCATGATTGCCCAAGCTAGGAATGGCTGAATATTGTAACCGTATCTTTCAAGTAACATTGTACCTTTACAGATGAATGGAATGATGAATTAATGTGCCTTCACAGTTTGTCTCATGTTAATTTCCAATATACTGTTATACTAAGTACTTTTGAACGCGACGTTCTGGGGAAAGGTCAAGGAACACGTGTCAAATTCGGAATCGTATCCCGCGAATGCCTATTTATTTTTTTATTTTTCTTTTATCTTCTTTGACTGTTCCCTCTATTTTTCTAACCATTTGTTATGATTCCTTAGACTCTACGGGTAAGCATCCCTAAGCGACCAGGCTCAGAAAGAAACTCATGGCCGAAATAGAGCAAGAGAATGAAAACCTACGAGCTGAGGTTAATCAATTGAAAGAACAAATGGCTGAAATGGCCAAGATGTTTGAAAGGAGGATCGCAGAGAGGGATTCTTTAGCAGAAGTTGAAAATGCTATGCAACAATCTCCCATTCTCCAACACGCTCAAGGTCATGCTGGGGAACCAAGCTCAAATCCTGTAGGGCCTACTGTTACCGTTCGCCTTAGTAAGCCGAACCCTGCTCATGTTCAACAACACTGTTTTGTTGATAAAGAAGGGAATGTCGTACCCTTCCCACAGTATGGGTTACCCCCAGGCTATTTCCCACCGCTCCAAGAAGAGCCAGATTATCAGGAAACAATCCTTCACGCGGCTCAACCAAACATCCCACCTGTCCGAAGTCCTCAAACGATTTCGGTCCATACACAGGCTGAACAACCACAAGCTGCCCAAGCCACAGCTGGACACCAAGCCTCAATTCTGAATGAGAGCCCGGCACATGTTGACCGACCAGTCAAGAGTGCTAGTCACTATGTCGTCACAGGACCAAGTACTGCCACTGCTGCTACCCAGGAAGGAAGATTAGAGTTCTTGGAAAGGCGATTAAGGGAAATGGATGGGAGGAATCGATTTGGATTAGGCAATGCTGCATAACTCTGCCTAATTCCTGACGTTGTTATTCCTCCCAAATTCAAAACACCTGAATTTGATAAGTATCGGGGGCTGACATGTCCGAAAAACCATCTTACCATGTACTGCCAGAAGATGGCTTCGCATGCCTTCAACGACTCTCTGCTCATCCATTGTTTTCAAGATAGTTTGGCTGGAGCACCTCTAACCTGGTATAACCATCTTGAACGTTCTCGTATACGCTGTTGGGAGGATCTGGTAGATGCTTTCATGCAGCAGTATAAGTACAATTTGGACATGGCGCCAGATAGAGTACAATTGCAGAACATGTCCAAGAAAGACAACGAGACATTCAAAGAATACGCCCAACGGTGGCGTGAAGTAGCAGCGCAAGTTGACCCACCTTTGTCTGAGAAAGAGGTGATCTCGACATTTATTGACACACTCCAATTGTCATTCTATGACAAGATGATCGGAAGTATTTCATCCCACTTCTCCGATATCGGTACTATCGGAGAAAGAATAGAAAATGGCCTCCGGACAGGGAAGATCGCCCGAGGCCCAGCTGGGGTTAATACAGCAAGAAGACCCTCCCATATGGAAGGAAAGAGAAGAGAGGGAGAGACTAATCTGATCTCCCATAATCAGGGAAGAAACCAGCCAAGGCCACCCACCCCGGTCGCCTTTCCATCAACCTATCATAATACACCACATCCATATGTGGCCGCCGTTCAAACACCACATCCACCACATTTCCGCCCACCTGTCATGCGACCGCCTACACTACTACAGGCACCATATCAACCACCACAAGCTTCGTACCAGCAGCCACAAATGAACCCGCCAAATCCAAATCAGAGAAGGCAAAACAACGACCGTGCCCCACCGCAATTTGATCCAATTCCCATCACTTACACACAGCTTCTCCCTTACCTCATCGAAAACACGATGGTAGTACCCTGCCCTTTAAAGCCACTTCAGCCGCCGTATCCTAGAGGGTATGACCTGAACGCACGGTGTGATTACCATGCCGGTGCACCGGGACATTCTACTGAGAACTGCTTGGCACTGAAGTTTAAGGTAAGGGACCTCATTCGGGCCGACTGGATAAGCTTCAAAGAAGGGAGCCCAAGCGTGACAACTAATCCCTTTCCAAACCATAAAGGATCGGATGTCAATGCTATAGAAGGGGATAAAGATTGCATTTCCAAAGTAGAAGACATCCAGATGCCTTTGGAAATAATACACTCCCATATGCTGAAGATGGGATTAGTAGAGGGATCGTGGGGTGAAGAGCATAATGACCTCCAGTCCACAAAATGAAGGGACTTCCAGGAAACCCTTCAAAGACTCATGAATGCTCGAGTCATAGAGGTCTGTAGGCACCGTGAAGGACAAATAAATGTGGTACAGGAACAGGGTAAGGCACGAGTTCCGAAACCCCTGGTCGTATACTATAACAAGGATACGCCAGCGGCTTCAGCTCCTGCCAAGACTATCTTCACAGTAAGGGCACCAACTCCTTTCCCCTTCCAAAGTTCCCACGCTGTGCCATGGAGGTACAATACAGATGTGGTCGTCACCAATCCAGAGGCAGTCAACTCCATACCATCCTCCTCTATTACAAATATAACCGGAGTGGGAAAAATGACACGGAGTGGAAGGATATATACACCACCTGAGCCCAAACAAGGTAAGGCTACCGGAGAAGGAAAAACTGGAAAAGAGATAGCCTCTGGCGAAACAAAGGGGACTGTGACTGAAGAGGAAGCCCAGGAATTCCTGAAGTTTATTCGCCATAGTGACTACCAGGTGTTGGACCAATTGAACCACACCCCTGCAAAAATTTCCCTGTTGTCTTTGCTAATGAGTTCTGAACCATATCGAAACACATTGATGAAGGTGTTGAGCGAGGCGCACGTGAAGAATGATTTACCCGTCGAACAATTTGGGGGCATAGTGGGGCAGATCGTTGCCAATAATTACTTGACCTTCACAGATGAGGAAGTACCTATTGAAGGAAGGGGGCACAACAAAGCCCTCCATATTTCTGTGAAATGTCAGGATTATATCCTGGCAAAAGTACTTGTGGATAATGGATCTTCTCTGAATGTCATGCCGAAGTCCACGTTGGCAAAACTGCCTTTCGACAGAACATACATGAGGCCTAGCTCTATGGTTGTGCGGGCTTTTGATGGGACACGTAGGGAAGTCGTTGGAGAAATTGAATTGCCTATACAAGTCGGGCCCTGTACCTTCCAGGTACTCTTTCAAGTGATGGATATCGCGCCCGCCTACAGCTGTTTATTAGGGCGACCATGGATCCATTCGGCAGGGGTGGTCCCCTCCACGCTGCACCAAAGACTAAAATACATCATCGACAACAAGTTGGTGACTGTTTCTGGGGAGGAGGACCTTTTGGTCAGCAAACCCATATCCACTCCATACATTGAGGCCGCCGAAGAAGCCCTCGAAACATCCTTCCAAGCCTTGGAGATTGCCAATGTAACAAGCATTGTGAAAATGTCTTTCCCCAACGTACCTCTAATGGTGACGCTGAACATGTTGCGGAAAGGGTACCAACCCGGAAAAGGATTAGGGCGGGATTTAGAAGGCATAACCCAACCGGTGAGTCTCCCGGAAAATAAAAACAGATATGGTTTGGGATATAAGCCCACTGTAACGGATAAGAAAAGGGTTGAAGAGGAAAAGAAGGGGAGGAGAACTGCTCGCCTTACTGGTCAAGAGATCAACACTGCAAGAATCCCTATCTGCGATCTCTATCAGAGCTTTAAGAGCGCCGGAGTGATATATCTGGATCAAGTTTCCATGGTGGAGAATGAGTCTGACCTTAATGTGGAGCTGGTATATGCTTGCCATCCAGATCAAGAGCTGAGCAATTGGGAAGTCATGGAGTTCCCTACAACCATTAACGTTCTATCAGAGTAATCACTGTATTTCATAATTTGGTGGTCCCCTTGCTATGCCCAAGGCTCCGGGACCCATTTTGTAATAAGGGCAAAACTTATTTACTTTATTTTTGAAAATCAATGAACACATTTTTATTCCCCATCACCTCATCTTTGTGCATTCTCTGTTTCTTAAACCTTTCACTTGTTTGCTTCTCTTTTCACTTTATAATATAACCCGAATGCAGATCCAAAAATGATTTCCCTGAGAATGATGAAAACCTGGATTTATTTCATGACCCTGTTTATCCAAATGATTGCGTCTACGAGGAAAGTGAGGAAGACTTTGGACCCTCATCTGAATTGACGAGATTATTAGAACAAGAGGATAAGGAGATCCGCCCATATCGGGAGGAAATTAAAATCATCAACCTTGGAGGTGAAGGAGAAGATAAAATGATCAAGATAGGCACCTGCCTGAGTAAAAACCAGCAAGACAAATTGATTGAATTGCTCCAGGAATTTCAGGATGTGTTCGCTTGGTCATATCAAGATATGCCAGGGTTGGATAACAGCATAGTGGAACATAGATTGCCTCTGAAACCAGAGTGTCCACCAATTAAGCAAAAGCTGCGAAGAATGAAACCGGAAATGCTTTTCAAGATCAAGGAAGAGGTCAAAAAACAATTCGAAGCCGGTTTCTTGGCCGTAGCCAAATATCCACAATGGGTAGCCAACATAGTCCCGGTCCCGAAGAAGGATGGAAAAGTGCGGATGTGTGTGGACTATCGAGATCTAAACAGGGCCAGCCCTAAAGACGATTTTCCTCTTCCACATATTGACATATTGGTCGATAAGACAGCCCAGCACTCCATTTTCTCTTTCATGGATGGTTTCTCCGGGTACAATCAGATTAAAATGGCCCCCGAAGATATGGAAAAAACCACGTTCGTTACTTTGTGGGGTACTTTCTGTTACAAAGTAATGTCCTTTGGTTTGAAGAACGCAGGGGCAACTTATCAGAGAGCAATGGTCACTTTATTCCACGATATGATGCACAAGGAAATAGAGGTCTATTTGGATGACATCATTGCAAATCCAGAACCGAGGAAGATCATGTCCGCGACTTAAGGAAATTGTTTGAACGGTTGAGAAGGTTTAAGCTTAGATTGAATCCTGCCAAGTGCACGTTTGGCGCAAGGTCAGGCAAATTGTTGGGTTTCATTGTAAGCAAGAAAGGAATTGAAGTGGATCCCGACAAGGTCAGGGCAATCCTAGGAATGCCACCTCCTTGCACAGAAAAAGAAGTCAGGGGGTTCTTGGGAAAATTAAACTACATCGCTCGATTTATCTCATAATTGACATCGACCTGCGAGCCGATCTTCAAGCTACTCCGCAAGAACCAACCGGGGCAATGGAATGAGGATTGCCAAACAGCTTTTGAGAAGATTAAGCAGTACTTGAAAGAACCACCAATATTGGTACCACCAACCCCTGGGAGACCACTGATTTTATACATGACGGTACTAGATGAGTCCATGGGCTGTGTATTGGGTCAGCACGATGAAATGGGAAAGAAAGAACATGCCATATATTACCTAAGCAAAAAGTTCACTGATTGCGAAATGCGATACTCCGCATTAGAACGAACTTGTTGCGCGTTAGCATGGGCTGCGAAGCATTTAAGGCAATACATGTTGAGTCACACTACCTGGCTAGTCTCTAAGATGGATCCTATCAAGTACATCTTTGAGAAGCCAGCCCTGACCGGAAGAATTGCTCGATGGCAAGTGCTGCTAACTGAGTACGACATAACATATGTCACCCAGAAAGCCATAAAAGGGAGCGCTTTGGCTGACTACCTAGCCCATCAACCCATAAGTGATCACCAACCAATACCGTTCGACTTCCCAGACGAGGATATTTTGGCATTGTCCGACGAAGAAGAAGGCGGTAACAAGGACAAATGGATTTTAAGATTCGATGGAGCTTCTAATGCTTTGGGACATGGAATCGGAGCCATTTTGATTTCACCAAAGAAAGAGTTCATCCCTGTCTGCGCCAGGCTATGTTTCGGTTGTACCAACAATGTCGCTAAATATGAGGCATGCTCCTTAGGGATCCAAGCGGCATTAGATATGAAAGTAAGGACACTGGAAGTCTACGGAGACTCTGCTTTAGTCGTCCACCAGTTGAAAGGTGAGTGGGAAACTAGAGATAGCAAGCTTCTCCCCTATCACGCCCACATTATGGAAATGATCAGAGATTTCGAAGAGATTTCTTTTCATCATGTTCCTCGGGAAGATAATCAAATGGCTGACGCTTTGGCCACTCTTGCTTCAATGTTCAAAGTAAACAATGACTATGACGTACCCCTCATCGAGGTAGAAAGGCGTCACGAGCCCGCATACTGCCAAGTAATCGAAGAACAATCGGATGGAAAACCTTGGTATCATGACATTAAGAGGTATATCCAGAGGCAAGAATACCCTGACAATGCCACAGAAAATGACAAAAGAACCCTGCGATGGCTCGCCATGGGGTTTTTCTTAAATGGAGACGTGCTTTACAAAAGAAACTATGATTCTATCCTTCTTCGCTGTGTTGATACCGCTGAAGCAAATAGAATCATGAGGGATATCCACGAGGGATCTTTCAGAACCCACATCAATGGGCACGCCATGTCAAGGAAAATCTTAAGGGCTGGTTATTTTTGGATGACCATGGAAGCGGACTGCTTCGCCTATGCTCGGAGATGTCATAAATGCCAAATATATGTTGATCATATTCCCGCACCCCCGTCATCTCTAAATGTTTTGTCAGCACCATGGCCTTTTTCGATGTGGGGCATGGATGTCATTGGTCCCATTGAACCAAAGGCTTCAAACGGCCATCGTTTCATTTTGGTCGCCATTGATTACTTCATAAAATGGGTGGAAGCAGCTTCATATACTAATGTAACCAAAGGTGTTGTTGTTAAATTTGTCAAGCGTGAGTTGATATGTCGGTACAGCCTACCGAGTCAAATCATCACAGACAATGGTACAAACCTGAACAACAAAATGATGAAGGAGCTTTGTGAGAGCTTTAAGATCTCCCACCATAATTCCTCTCCGTACCGCCCAAAAATGAATGGGGCAGTCGAGGCGGCGAACAAGAATATCAAGAAGATAATACAGAAAATGGTGGTAACCTATAAAGACTGGAACGAAATGCTTCCTTTTGCTCTGCACGGTTATCGTACCTCAGTCCGGACCTCGACTGGGGCAACTCTATTCTCTTTAGTTTATGGCATGGAAGCAGTCCTGCCTTTTGAAGTGGAGATTCCTTCCCTCCGAGTAATCATGGAAGCCGAATTGGTTGAGGCTGAATGGATCCAGACTCGACATGACCAATTAAATCTGATTGATAGTAAAAGATTGACTGCCCTCTGCCATGGTCAGTTATATCAAAGGCGTATAAAGTGAGCGTTTGAAAAGAAAGTACGACCCCGACAGTTCTAAGAGGGAGACTTGGTTCTCAAGAAGGTTTTGTCAATGTATAAAGATCACCGAGGCAAATGGACTCCCAGCTATGAAGGGCCTTATGTCGTGAAGAAACCTTTTTCCGGAGGTGCTCTCATACTCACCAACATGGATGGGGAAGATCTACCAATGCCTATAAACGCGGACGCAGTGAGAAGATACTACGCGTAAATAAAAAAAAATGCTCGCTAGGTTGAAAACCTGAAAAGGTGACCTAGGCAAAAGTTAGAGCAATTGGCGGGGTCAAAAATCCTAAGAAAGCGGCCCAAACAAATTCACACCCTATAGATTCAACACTGCAATGCCAATTTTCCAAGTCACGGATAAGGGGATGGGTCTAGAACATCAAAGCCATTGTCAAGTCGCGCCCTCGAAAGCAAAATCAGAAGATAAATAGGAAATCATGGAAAAGACCAAGAATCTTGTCGCTCTCATGAAATCGATGGAGGATCTAAAAGACCTTCCCTTCCATCCTTACCATCAATTCCTCACACCTTGTCATATTTTTGCATTATTATTGTCACCTGTACATATCTGTTGTTCATAAATAAAAAGTTTCCTTTCTTCTCACATGTGTTCATGACTAGAATGAATAAACAAGTTTTGCCTAAAAAGAGTTTCTTAAAAAAAAATGAGTTTTGAGAAGAACGAAAACACAAAGTTATGGGGAACGAAGTGGACACCGTTGCCAGATCTTACCTCAAGCAAGCTCAATCAGCTCTGCGAAACAACCTCAATGAAGTCAGAAGTAATAATTATTTTGGCCATGAGTTACTCCAACGCCTGTCGCCAAGGGAATCCGCCTGTAAGTTTTTAATTAGTTTCGCGTTTCTCTGTTAACGGATGGCCAGGAACTATGATCCCCGAGATGCGTAGTTGCCCAACTCTCTCCTCAGCAGACCTTCGGCATGTCCGCAGTAAACCCCAAGTCCATTCTCTTTCACCCAAAGGGGCATTACCCTGAATCACCAAATTTTCTCCCCCAGTGGAACCATAATCGCCAAAAACTACATTTCCTAAATCCTTCCCCAGTGGGACTACACTTCCTAGTCAACCCAAAACTGGGGCATCTCCCCAGATTCTTCTTTCATTCAAGGGGCAGTTCCCCAAGACTCATCCAATCATGTCAAACTGGGGCATCTCCCAGGGTTTATTCTTGCATTCAAGGGACAGTTTTCCCTAAAGACTCTTTTGATCATGTCAAACTGGGGCATCTCCCCAGGTTTATTCTCTTATTCAAGGGGCAGTTCCCCAAGATTTCATCCAATCATGTCAAGCTGGGGCATCTCCCCGGGTTTATTCTTTCATTCAAGGGGCAGTTCCCCAAGATTTCATCCGAGGGACAGTTTTCCCCAAAGACTCTTCCAATCATGTCAAACTGGGGCATCTCCCCAGATTCTTCTTTTATTCAAGGGGCAGTTCCCCAAGATTTCATCCAATCATGTCAAGCTGGGGCATCTCCCCGGGTTTATTCTTTCATTCAAGGGGCAGTTCCCCAAGATTTCATCCAATCATGTCAAACTGGGGCATCTCCCCGGGTTTATTCTTTCATTCAAGGGGCAGTTCCCCAAGATTTCATCCAATCATGTCAAACTGGGGCATCCCCCTGGGTTTATTCTTTCATTCAAGGTGCAGTTCCCTAAGATTTCATCCAATCATGCCTAACTGGGGCATCTCCCCGGGTGTATTCTCTCAATCAAGGGGCAGTTCCCCAAGAACCCGCAGTCATGGCAACCGAGGGTCAACCCCAACCTTTACATTTCCTGCCAACAGTGAGTTAATTCGGACGAGACGTCCTGTTAGCTCCCCCAACCTCTACATTTCTTGCCAACATTGAGTTAATTCGGACAAGACGTCCTGTTAGCTCCCCTAACCTTTACATTTTCTGCCAACAGTGAGCTAATTCGGACGAGACGTCCTGTTAGTTCCCCCCAATCTTTATCTTCCTGTCGCCGATCATATGGCACCTTTACTTTCCTGTCGCCGATCAAATGGCACCCCTTTACTTTCCTGTCGCCGATCAAATGGCACCTTTACTTTCCTGTCGCCGATCAAATGGCACCTTTACTTTCCTGTCGCCGATCAAATGGCACCTTTACTTTCCTGTCGCCGATCCAATGGCACCCCTTTACTTTCCTGTCGCTGATCAAATGGCACACCTTTACTTTCCTGTCGCCGATCAAATGGCACACCTTTACTTTCCTGTCGCCGATCAAATGGCACCTTTACTTTCCTGTCGCCGATCCAATGGCACCCCTTTACTTTCCTGTCGCTGATCCAATGGCACCCCTTTACTTTCTTGTCGCCGATCAAATGGCACACCTTTACTTTCCTGTCGCCGATCAAATGGCACACCTTTACTTTCCTGTCGCCGATCAAATGGCACCTTTACTTTCCTGTCGCCGATCCAATGGCACCCCTTTACTTTCCTGTCGCTGATCAAATGGCACACCTTTACTTTCCTGTCGCCGATCAAATGGCACACCTTTACTTTCCTGTCGCCGATCAAATGGCACCTTTACTTTCCTCTCGCCGATCAAATGGCACACCTTTACTTTCCTGTCGCCGATCAAATGGAACCTTTACTTTCCTGTCGCTGATCAAATGGCACCTTTACTTTCCTGTCGCCGATCAAATGGCACCCCTTTACTTTCCTGTCGCCGATCAAATGGCACACCTTTACTTTCCTGTCGCTGATCAAATGGCGCACCTTTACTTTCCTGTCGCCGATCAAATGGCACCCCTTTACTTTCCTATCGCCGATCAAATGGCACACTTTTACTTTCCTGTCGCCGATCAAATGGAACCCCTTTACTTTCCTGTCGCCGATCAAATGGCACCTTTACTTTCCTGTAGTCGAACAAATGGCATCCTTTTACCTTTCAGTCACCAAAGAAGGCATCCTTTTTCTCCCGGTCGCTGAATGAGGCACCCTTCTACTTCATGTCATTGGATAATTCCCAGTTAACTGCTTCTTGCTGAAAATTAGAGCACTGCTTCATTTCTTTTTTCTAGATTTAAAAAAAAAAAGAAGAAAGAGAGAAAAGTGAAACGGAAGAGGAAAATGCTCGTCTTTAAAAAAGAAAGGTCACACTGACTCGTGATTGCTCACACCATCAGTCGTTATACCGATCAAGAGGTCCCACTTGGCTCCTTACATCGGTGTTCATATCTTTACTTCCTTTTCACTTCAAAAACACAGAAGCTTCGTGTTTCTTTTGTGAAAAAGAAGTAAAGAGGGGCATCTGTGAACACCTCTTTTGGTCCGGTCCAAGTGGAATGAATCTTTTTTATATTGAATTCTAATTCAGAATGGTCAGATTCGAAAAGAATGGCTCCAAAATAATTAGAACTGAGCAAAATAACTCAGAATGAAGCTTTTCCAAGTGAAATACAGCCCTATGAGAGGCAAATCCGATTGGAATGACTAAAAAATGATCACATCTGAACAGGATGACTCAGGTTGAAGTATTTCCGAGTGAAATACAGCCCTGGTGGAGATAAATCCGAGTGAAAAAACTAAAAAATGGTCAAATCTGAGTCAAAATGAAGCATTTCCGAGTGGAATGACTCAAAATTGATGAGATCCGAGTGAAATAACTCAGAATGAGTTATTTCTGAGTGAAATGCTCCCCTGTTGAAGTTGAATCCGAGTGGATAGCTTCCCTGCCAAGCCCATCCGAGTGGATTATGCCCATTTTCAAGAAAAATCGAATAATGACTCAACAATGGACCAATCCGAGTGGAGTATGACCTGTTGAATTCAAATCTGAGTGAAATGACTCAGATTAGATGTAAATCCGAGTGGATAATTCCCTTTCAGATGCATTCCGAGAGAAAATGCCAGTTTACAAGCCCTGATCGCAAAGAATGTCAATTCCGAGTGAAAAATAACCCTGTTAGAGGAGAATCCGAGCAGAAGATCCCCTACTGCAACAAATCCGAGTGAAAAAAGGAACTGACTACTGATCCGAGTAAATCTGAGTGAGTATCACTCGGTTGGAAGGAAATCTGAATTAAAGTAGCCAAACTTCCAATTTCTGAGTAGAAGATAAGCAAAATTCGAGTGAAAATGCCCAAATTCCATTCGGATTAAGAGCTCACAAGGTCGGTTCCGAGTTGATCTTCAAGCAGTGAAGTTCTATATCACTTTTGAAGAAAATCCGAGTGGACGCTTCAATCAGAAATACATCCGAGCTGAAAAGAATTCCGAGTGTTGCCCATTCAATCAGAACCGAGAGCTGCTTCTTAGTCAGAACCGAGTGAAGCATTTCCAGCCAGCACCGAATGAGTCATTTCACTCGATTTTCAACCCATTTCCAATCGGTTTCTGAGTGACACTTTAGTCAGTCAGCCACCTTTCCCGAGTCCTTTTGGCCAATCAATTCTGAGCCCCCACTTCCACCCTACTTCAAACCTTCACCGAGTCATCTTTCTCTCATCTCCGAGTCACACTTCACATATTTCAGTCGGTTCCGAGTCATTGGTCACTCAGATTGTGGAGAGGAGATGGAATCCGAGTCAGTTTTCACTCGGTTCTAACTCAATTGCTTTAATTTCCCACTCAATCCAATTGACACCAACATGATTTCATTCGGTCTTTAGCATAAAAGGGGCCTTTTCCACTCGGATTTAGGTGGCAGAGTGAAGACCGACCCCTTTTACACTCGGATTTATTAGGCAATGTGGATGAATGTTGACTGAGAGGGTGATCCGAGTCATTTACACTCGGAATTCAACATTCTCACTCGGACTCCCACCAGGTCCCCCTGTTAACCCGTGCTGACTTGGATTCCACCACCCAAGTGGATCCAGGAATCCTAGGGGTGGCAGACAAGTGGTAAACAGGGTTGGAAGTGGGGGGAATTAAAAGTTCCCACCCAGCCGTTGTCCCCCACTTCACTCTGAGTGGAGGCCTGAGCTGGCATTCCACTCGGAAGTGGAAGCCTGAGCTGGCCTTCCACTCAAACCAGCCTATAAATAGGCAAGGGGCTGAAGCTTTCAGCCCTTACAGACTTACATACACAGATACGCACATATTCTACGCATCCATCACTCTCACCATTCCTTTCTCCTCCTTCCTCTCTTCATCAGCCAACCCTGTACCTCCTTCCTGTCTCCAACAGCCACACCGTCCTCTCCCCTCAACACGACACCGCCCAACACTTCATTCCTCTCAGCCAACACCGCCCAGCCAACCGTCCTCTCCAAAACCGACCTCCTCATCCCTTCACCTATACACCATCCCAATTCCTCTCACAACGCCGTCCTCTCCCCTCAAGTACACCAAATCCAATCTCCTCACTCCACTCAACTCCAATACCATCCCTCTTCTCACTGTCTCACTCGATAAATCACTTCTCACTCGGTAAGCTCACTGTCTCACTCGGTTTCTGCTATTTCCACTCGGTTTCCTCATTTTCACTCGGTTTTTCCTTGTCCTCACTCGGTTTTCTGCTTTCATCACTCGGTTTTACCATTTTTACTCAGTTTTTCCTCTTTCTCACTCGATTTCTGCTATTTCCACTCGTTTTTTTTGTAATTTTCACTCGATTTTTGCCATTTTCACTCGGTTTTTCTCTTCTCCCACTCGGTTTTCACTCATTTTTCCTCTGTTTTCAGAATTTATTATTTCCCTTTCTCTTTTGTAGCTTCTACTACCTTTTTCCTTTCGTTTCATAGTAAAATATAATAAAGGGAAATAAATGCTTCCTATGCTTTCTTTCAAATCTAAATAAAAATCAATAAAAAGGAACAAATCATTTTTAAACAGTGTCGTACGGGAGCACTCCCGTCTACACAACCTCTTTAGGATTCGTACACATGCGAAGAACTTCGCCTTGTACGAGTTCCCCACCTCAGTGACATCCATCATCATCTCTCAAGTCTTTTCCTAAAAGAAAAACACTCAGAACTACGTAACCCTGATTTCTTGATAATTCAAGAATACGTAGGAGCAGGACTTTAACTCCTGTCAGGCCCATCTTTCTTATTTCTTTTTGCTGATTTATTTCCTTACTTCCACGTTTCTTTCATAAATGTTCTTTTCTTTGGTTACTTCCGTGAAAATCAATTTAGACGTGACGTCTTGTTGATTTCCCCCTAGTTTTTTTTGCTCAAGCCTCGCCATAATTCATAGGGAAGGGATACTTAGGACGAGACGTCCTGCTTATCTCTTTCCTATCCCTGTCTTTTTTATTCAAGGATGTATAATTTAGGCGTGACGCCTTATTAGCATTCTCTTCCCTTCTCTGTCTCATATCAAAGTTGAGTTTAATTCGGATGAGACGTCCCATTGACCTCGCTTCGACATTCTATGTTTGTACAGTTCTCTCACTCTATTCTGTCGTTTTTAAAATAAAAAATACAACAATAAAAGGGAAGAAATAAACCATTTTTTTGTAAGGCTATTTATGTTGTGCATTTTCAATCTTGGTACTGTTTTTGGACAGGCGATGTAGGGTGCTAATACCTTCCCTACTCGTAACCGACTCCCGAACTTGAATCTTAACTTTTAACCAGTGCTTTATTGAACTTAGTTTTTTCCAATGTTTTTCCTATAGATAAAAACGTTGGTGGCGACTCCCTGTTTTATTCCACCCATCTCCTCCCTCTCTTTCGCCGCGCCGTCGCGATCCAGGTTGCGACACCTACCAAAAGTTTTAAAACTCAATTCACCCCCCCTCTTGAGTATTGAGGCCACTTGAATAACAAGTGGTATCAGAGCTTGACTCTTGGTAAATCAAGCTTAACAGCTTCAAGAGAAAAAGATGGCCTCAAATTCTCTAAATCTTTTTCCTGAGGGTGGTGCCACGAATAGACCTCCCGCCTTCAATGGGGAAGGTTATACCTTTTGGAAAGAGAGAATGAAAATCTTCATTCAATCAGTTGACTTAAGAGTTTGGAATGCCATTGAAAATGGTCCTTTCATACTTATGCATACTGTTGATGATAAACAAGTTGAAAAACCTATGGATGTTTGGACTAGTGAGGAAGAAAAAAAAGGACAATATAATTACAAGGCTAAAAATCTAATTACTCTTGCACTAGGACCAGATGAATTTTTCCGAGTAATCACTTGTAAATCCGCCAAGGAAATGTGGGATACTCTTCAAGTAACCCATGAAGGTACAAATGATGTTAAAGACTCTAAGATTAGTACACTAATTAGTCAATATGAGTGCTTTAGATTAAACTCTCATGAATCAATTGTTGATATGCAAAAAGGTTCACTCTCATCATTAATCAACTTATTACTCTTGGAAAGACTTACACTAACAAAGAGCTCATTCATAAAGTGTTGAAAAGTCTTAACAGAGAGTGGCAACCGCTAGTTACCGCCATCAAAGAATCTCCAAGCATAAATGAAATGTCTCTTGCCACACTATTTGGTAAGTTGCAGGAACAGGAACAAGAGCTGAAAGAATTAAAGATGACGGAAGAGGAAGAAAAATCTTCCAAGAAAAAGGGTCTCGCTCTCAAGGCCACGTCCATAAATGAAGAAGAATCTGGAAGTGAACTTGATGAAGAAGAAGAGTTTGGACTATTTATGAAACGCTTTGGGAAATTCATGAAAGGCAAACGCTTCCAAAAAAGCTTTAAAAACCCAAGTAAGAAACCTATCACTAAAGAAAATTCTTCCTCACCCAATTGTTTTGAATGTGGTAAGGAAGGGCACTTCAAAGCGGACTGTCCAAATCTTAAGAAGAAGGGCAAAGAGAAAAGAGGAAGAAGGAGAGCATATTTAGCATGGGATGAAAACGAGATAAGCAGCTCGGATGACTCAGAAAATAAAGAAGCAAACCTTTGCCTCATGGCCAACCACCAAGAAGAAGATGATGAGGTAAACTTCTATGACTTAGATAAGGATGAATTACTTGATGCTCTAGAGGAATTGTATGATAAATTTACAAAAGTCTCCAATAGACTTAAGGTGTCTAGAAAAACTAGTGACACTCAGAGATGCACCTTATGGAGGTTTGCAAAGAGAATGAATGCTTAAAGGAAGAATCGGAAAATGCTCAAACATGCTCCAATAGTAAACCTTGTGAATTTGCTAAGAAATGTGTTGATCTAGAAAATAAAGTCCTAGATCTAAACAAAACCTTAGAGAGATTTACAAATGGAAGAGATAATCTAAATGTACTACTTGGAAACCAAAGATGCATGTTTGATAAAACTAGATTAGGATATAATCAAGGATCACATGCTCACAAGAAAGAAAAACACTACAAAAGTTTCTTTGTGCCACCTGGTAAATCATCTACCCCTTTTATGAAATACAATCATTGTGGATTCAAAGGTCATAACTCTTCAAATTGCAATGTTAGAAAATTAGGGCCAAAGGTTATAAGAAAGGTGTGGGTTCCTAAAGGGACATTACCACAAGCTAACCTTAAAGGACCCAACATAAAATGGGTACCTAGTTCTCTAAACTAATTTTGTTTTGTAGGTATGCTTCAAGGCAAGAAACACCCATTGGTATTTGGATAGTGGGTGTTCAAAGCATATGACGGGAGACATAAGCAAGTTTACAACATTTACTCCCAAAAGAAAAGGAAGTGTCACCTATGGAGACAACACCAAAGGAAGGATTCTAGGCATTGAAAACATTGGTAAGAATTCTTTTACTTCTATTAGTGATGTGTTGTATGTTGAAGGCCTCAAACACAACTTACTTAGCATTAGTCAATTATGTGACAAAGGATATAGAGTTTTGTTTGAATCAAATTGTTGCATAATTGAGCATAAGATTAATAAGGAAGTTAAGTTTGTAGGTCAAAGAATTGATAATATTTACATGATTGATATGGATAGTTTGTCTTCAAATGATGTGCAATGTTTCATGACTAGAGAGGATGACACATGGCTATGGCATCGAAGAATAGCTCATATACATGTAGACCATTTGAATAAACTTGTTTCTAAAGAACCAGTGATTGGTTTACCAAAGCTTAAATTTGAAAATAAATTTTATGATGCATGTCAAAAGGGAAAACAAGTAAAGACATCCTTTCAATCTAAAAATATTGTTTCCACCCAAAACCCTTTACAACTTTTGCACATGGATCTATTTGGACCTTCCAAAATCAAAAGCTTTGGTGGTAATTACTATGGTCTAGTAATTGTAGATGACTACTCTAGATACACATGGACCTTGTTTCTTGCTCATAAGAATGAAGCATATCATGCATTTAAGAAACTTACTAAGATTATCCAAAATGAGCAAAATTCAAAAATTACATCCATTAGAACTGATCATGGGGGAGAATTCGAAAATTAATCTTTTGTAAAGTTTTACGAAAAACATGGTATTAATCACAATTTTTCAGCTCCTAGAACTCCACAACAAAATGGAATAGTAGAAAGGAAAAATAGATCGTTGGTGGAGCTTGCTAGAACTATGCTAAATGAAAACAATATTGTAAAACATTTTTGGGCGGATGCGGTAAATACCACCTGTCATGTTATGAATAGGTGTTTAATAAGGCCTATTCTAAAGAAAACCCCCTATGAGCTTTACAAGGGTAGAAAACCCAATATTTTATACTTTTATATATTTAGATGTAAATGTTTTGTGCTCAACAATGGAAAAGACAATCTAGGTAAGTTTGATGCTAAAGCTGATGAAGCAATCTTCCTAGGATACTCACAATCCAGTAAATCTTATCGTATCTTCAATAAACGCATAAAAACCATTGAAGAATCTATTCATGTTAAATTTGATAAAAATAGCCATAACCCTCCGAGAAAAGAAGATGTTTATGATCTTGCAGGTACACTTCAAGAAATGTGCTTGAATGAAGAGGAGGAAATCAACAAGAAAGAAGAAACAACACAAAATGAGGAACCACATCAATGGATCACATTGAAGGATCACCCATTAGACAAAGTCATAGGAGAAATGACTAAAGGTGTAAGTTGTAACATCCCTGTTTTTAGTAGCAGTCTTATTTGGTAAATTTTGAAGTATGAAAGGTCTGTAAGTGAGAATTGGTAAATAAATACCCTGTAGATGGTTTGTAATACCACAAGAATTTCATTTTTGTGTGTAATTATGGAATTTATATAGATCATTAATGAAATTATTCGAATTCCGAGTGAAAAAGGGCTCTGTTCCGAGTGACAGAGAGAAATTCCGAGTGAAGGATGAAATTCCGAGTGTAAGGTTATATTGTCCGAGTAACATATGACCGAGAGGGTTACTACCGAGTGCAATCCGAGTGAGTTTGTTCAAGTCAGGACCTCCCTAGTGAGGAAGGGGATAGCATTCCGGTAGAAAGATCTCCAAGTGTGGTATTTTGGGCAGTGGAGTTCTGAGTAGGAGCATATCTGAGCCCAGTGTAACCTGTCCTGAGTGGCATGCCCCCGAATATGAAATTTCGAGTGGAATATAGTGATGGGAGCCCATTCCGAGTAGAATATAGAGCCATTTTTGAGTGAGGCTTATGTTTATGACTCCTTTTCCGAGTGGTGAAGGCCTTAAAGGATTCCGAGTGAAACGTATTTTGAGAAAGGATAGTCTATGTATTGCTAAGAGCTGAATAGCCGAGTGAACCCCGAGTGGGGAAGGACTTAAATGCTCTTGAGTGGTAAAAATTCGAGTGAACCTCTTCTGAGGGAAGAAGGGTTGTGATGGTTTTGATTGAGGCATACTCTAGGAGTCATATTCCGAGTGAACGATGTTATATGTATATTCCGATTGATTAAGGGTACCTATTCCGAGTGAATAAGGTAACATATATTCCGAGTGGATAATGTCGTAATATTCCGTGTAAGATTTGACCTAGTAAATTCTCCCGATTGATGTTAGGTTGAGTATTTCTGAGTGGATGAGGAGATTATCAGGGTATGGAAGGTTAAATATGCCGAGTTAAGAATGTGTAAAACACTCCCGAGTGAATTGAAGTAGAAATACACCGGGTGGTATTGGACTCGGGGGAAAATACTTCCATGTGAGGGAAGCTTATAGATTCCGAGTGGAATAACCGAGGGAATCATTTCCTGAGTGGAGACTAAGACACTTCCAAATGAAGATGTTTGTGACCTTCTTGAATAAAAATAAGGATCTGGTTGAGGATTTACCGGGTGAGGCATGACCTGAAGGGGACAATTTCCGAATGAACGTGGTCCCGATTCTGAGTGAAAGACTTAGTGATAGGAAGCCTCGCTCGAGTAAAAGAAAAAGGAGTTGGCTTTGTGATAAGTTTACCGAGTGGAAAATTGATCGAGTAATGAGTGGGTTTTTAGAGTAATTACCGAGTGAAAGGCAGAGTGAGAGATGACTCAGATTTGGAATGAAATTACCGAGTGAACGGATGAGTAAGAGATGACTCAGATTTAATTGAAATTGCCAAGTGAGGACCGGGTAGAAACAGTTCCGAGTGAGTGTCCAATTAGGTGGAAGTCAGTTTCTGGAAGGTTTTACCGATTGGAACCCCAAGTGAGTGAAGACTCGGATTCGAACAGACTCTACCAAGTGAGAACCCGAGTACTTGAGTCGATTTCGGAGGAATTCTGAGCGAGAATTGGATGACTTGCTCAAGCGAGTCGGACTTCGCTTGAGCGAGATGGACCCCCTGATGCATAATTTCTCCTTCCAATCAGCCCTTTCTCTACTTCGCCCAAGCGAGCATACTGCGCTCAAGCGCGCTCGGCCCTGATACTCTTTTCTTCACTTCGCCCAAGCGAGGACAGTATGACTCGCTCAAGCGAGTCAGAATTCGCTTGAGCGAGATGAAGTTTTCCTTTGCTGACAGATCCATGCTCAAGCGAGCGTACTGCGCTCAAGCGCAGTCGGTCCTGATCCTCCTTCTCTTCACGTGCAAGCACCTTTTCACTCCAATCATAACACCTTTATAAATTTTATTATATATCCATTCCAATCAACGCAAGCTGACAACGGAAGTGGTCAAAAACAGCTCACCTTTTTATCCATTATCTCCATTATTTCTCACCTAATCCTTCAATCAACGGAAAGCATGTCTCCCACTTACTTTTCTCATTATTAAACCAATACTATCACCCATTAACTTTCAAAACTCATGGAACTTAGCAGAACACACCCTCTTTCCTATTTTTCTATACGTTCAAGGCCTTTCTCTTCTATTTTTATTTCTCTTTGCTGTGAGCTGAAACAAGGAAATACAAAACGTCTTCTTCTCATCAAAGAACTTCCATTAAGGTAAGAGGGGTATATTCTCGGGTATTCTGGGGAAATCCGAGTGAAAGGAAAGGGTTAAGGTACCTTTGGTCCTCACATTTCCAAGACAGATTCGGGAATTGTTGTGAATTAAATGCTTTAAATGTTACATAATGTTTATATATATTTGTTGCTAAGTGATATACTCAATATTGAATATGATCAGTATTGGACTGTGAAAATATTAAGAATCATGGGTGTCTATGTGAATTCCAGTGAGAAATTATAAAACAGAAGTTGGATTCAATGAATAACAAGTTCGGTTTTGTATAAACCGACCGGATCATCTAAAAATACATAATTTCACTTAGATGTTTTACATAAACTGACCGGATCATTCCACTTGAAAGGACTACTTAGATGTTTATTTTTCTTGGAATTATTTCACTCAGAAAACTCTTCCTCAATCATATTTTACTCGGAAAACATAGTTATTTTCACTCAGAAAACTCTTTTCAGTGATTTCACTCGGAAAACATAGTTATTTTCACTCAGAAAAGTCTTTTGAGTGATTTCACTTGGAAAACATAGTTATTTTCACTCAGAAAAGTCTTTTGAGTGATTTCACTTGGAAAACATAGTTATTTTCACTCAGAAAACTCTTTTTAGTGATTTCACTCGGAAAACATAGTTATTTTCACTTAGAAAACTCTTTTCAGTGATTTCACTTAGAAAACATAGTTATTTTCACCCAGAAAACTCTTTTCAGTTTGATTTCACTCAGAATTATAGTTATTTCACTCAGAAAACTCTTCTCAGTCCGATTCCACTAGGAATCAGGATTATTTCACTCGGAAGACTCCTTTTCACTCGGTATTAAACTCATTTTACTCGGAAAATCTGGTTTTCAACATTTTCACTCGGAAACAACACTTTTTACTCGGAAAACCTAGTTTTTGACATTTTTCACTTGGATTTTCATTCAGAAACTCTTCTTTAATCCTTTTTAAATTATTGGGATGTTACAATTATCATTATTATTCTCATTTCTATTATTATTATTACCATTATTCTTAGTATTATTATTATTAACTATTATTATTGTTATTGATATTATTATTATTTTAATTATGAGTAATGGAATAAGAAACATATTATTTACTTTTTAAACGAAGCATTATTTTAGTTAAAATATAGCCGATATATTTTCTAGAATAAGAATAAATAATAATAAAAATGACTTGCAACGTCTGAATAGTTATTGGGATCCAAGAGCTTGTGAATAAATATTATGAGACTGGAAACACATAGATACCCAAGGATCAAATGATAAAAAGAATGCATTTCGCATCATGAAAATATTTTTAAAGGAGAAAAATATCTAGAGCATACACTTGGTACAGTGGAGGACACTCACGTTTGATCTCCATGAAGAATCTTGGGAGTACAACCGGAACGGAAACCCAATGGCATCAGAGTTGCGCCTGAAGCTGGGTGAGATGATGCAATTTTGGTGTACTTTGACTAAATGATGGAGTGTAACTATGATCGCGGAGATCCAAGTCCCGAAATAATATATATTGATGAGAACCTATGAGTTCATTCATACCTTATGAAAATGAATGGGAGCGATCGCTCTAGAAAGAAGGTGATGATGATGAATTGATTTATTGGGCCCACATGCATCATGAGACTTAATTAAGATAAATCATAATAAACCAAACTCATGCATTCCATGACAGCACGTTTGATTGTTATAGTTATAAATGTGTTAATTGCATGATTTATATGATATTATCTGTTGACTGGATTATGTCCGCACCGAGTAACCTTCAGGGTCTTGGGTTATACTCACCCTTACTGTTGAATTAACAGAGGAACTAGGAAACCAAGAATCGGAGTTCGAGGAAACAGCAATACGTTGGACTTACTGAGAGTACTCATTAAAAGTAGGATATCTGTAGTTGAATAATAAGACAAAGGATGACTGTATTAATATTTAAGGGTGCCTGCGTGCCTCATTCTGTTATGAGTACAATTACTTACAGTTTGTGAATGACTATGTGAATTACATACTATTTGCTTCCACTGATCTACCATCTCCTTTTATTAAAAAAAATATTCACTTTTTCTGAAAACTGTTAACACTCTTAGTTAAATAGGATGATCCTATAGAATGGTTTGTCTTATCTAACCGAGGGTGTTACATAAGTACTCGAAATGCTATTAGAAATACTTGTAATCACCTAGCATTTGTATCACAAATAGAACCCAAAAACATTGATGAAGCTATTATTGATGAACATTGGATGTTAGCCATGCAAGAAGAGTTAAATCAATTTGAAAGAAATGAAGTTTGGGAGCTTGTGCCAAAACCCAATGATCACCAAATAATAGGAACCAAATGGGTGTTTAGAAATAAATTAGATGAAAATGATATAATCACTAGAAACAAAGCTAGGCTAGTAGCTAAGGGTTATAATCAAGAAGAAGGTATTGACTATGAAGAAACGTATGCACCCGTAGCTAGACTAGAAGCAATTAGACTATTATTAGTGTTAGCCAAGGCCTCAACGCTCAAGAGGGGGGGTGAATTGAGTGTTTCAAATTTTCACGCGGAATCCCCTTGGAAATGGTTAGTAATATACAAATGATGCAATAATGAAGAAATAACAACTTTTATGCACATATCACACTATGACATACTTGATGTGCAATGACAATATTTAGCTTTAAATGTGATAAACAAGCAAGTTATTGGTTTGAACAATTTGTCAAACAGTTAGAGTACACAGATTTATTTAAGAAATGATGTGATGTTTCCTATAAAGATTCAGCTCATTCAAGTTATCAAACACCTTGTGTGCATGTGAAAAGTAATAGCAATCAAGTAAGTATCACACAAGAGTTGATAGGAAACAATGTTCTAGATACTTAGCAAGTTATAGCAAATTCCAATTTTTAAGAACTTCACCAAATATTGATTCAATCAAATTATCAAACACTTGGCATGCAAAGTTAGTTTTCTACTTGAACAACAACTTTTGATTCACACATTCAGCTCAAGCATTTCAACAAACAGTTTATATGCGCAGTTGTATAAAGAGTTCAAGGTAGAGAGAAATGCAAACCAAATTTAACGAGTTCCACCAACCTGGTGTACGTCTCGCCTTCAAGCAACCCACTTGAAGGATTCCACTATTGAAGATTTGAGATACAAGCTTTGAGCAATTGCAGCTTCCTAGTGTCCCACACTCAAGAACTCAATCCTCACAAGCAAAGGGCAACCCACCCAATCTCACAATCTCTTAATACCCAAAGGTTGAACCCCAACCTTTATGACCACTCAACCTAGAGTGAACAACCACTCAACCTAGAGTGAATAGCTTGTGTTTCGTATTGTGTTTACAATCAATACACTCTCTCAATAGAGTAGATACACAAATGAAAGCTCTCACAAATTCTAACTCTCAACAAGAGAGGATATGCAAATTGAAACTCACAATCTGACAACTCTTAAGCAATATGCAAGTTTAGAATCAAGAGTTGCAGAATATACAAGAGAAATTTAGTTAGAAGACCTTAAGAAGAGAAATGTTTATTGCCTTGTTTTGTGCCTTGGTCTCCCCTCTTGTGTTGTCCTCTTGCTTGAATCCATGCTCCATTTATAGCCATTTGGGAGCTCTTAGCCGTTGCATAAATATTTCTAACGGATACCTCAAGTGGGCATGAAGTGGGAGTGAAGAAATGAGCTGGAGTTCCACTTAAAAGCATTTTCCCACGTTCTGACACTATGGTAATCGATTAGCCTTTGAGCTGTAATCGATTACATTTTGAAATCTTCAGTGTTATGCAGCAGGTAATCGATTAGCAATTATACTGTAATCGATTAGCTATGAAATAGAACCTTTCTAATCGATTATTCCTTGCCTTGTAATCGATTATTGAATGATACCTGATGCTCTTAATTGTGTCTCGTAGCATGGTAATCGATTATGCCTTCATGGAATCGATTAGGAACAAAACATAACTTATGTAATCGATTATGGTGAATACCTGATGCTCAGTCTTCAAACTTTCAACTGGTAATCGATTAGCCTTTTATCTGTAATCGATTATGTTCATTCCAGAACCTATGTAATCGATTATAGTGAATACCTGATGCTCAATCTCCAAACTTTTAACTGGTAATTGATTAGATATGTAGCTGTAATCGATTAGTTACATTCCAGAACCATTGTAATCGATTGTCCTTCTTATTGTAATCAATTGTACCATAAACAGAGTTATGGTAATCGATTATTCCATTGTGGTAATCGATTAGGACATGTACCTGGTACAATTCTTCAAGGTCTTTGATATGTTCTTGATATGTATTGTCCCATGGCTTATTCCTTTGATCCTCATGCTTGTTTCCTTGATTCTTCTTCAACTTATGAGCTTGTTCTTCATGATTTAGTTCATGTCATCAACCTTGTCTTCCATAGCTTATGTTTCTTTAACTCTTTGTGAGGCATCTTCATCTCTTTGTTCTTAGCCATTGTCTTAGCCATTGTCATTCATCAAAACTACTTTGTATACTTACATATACAACTTCATTCTCCCCCTTTTTGATGATGACAATTGATGTTACATGTTGCTTGTATTCATGTGTTGCAAATCCATCATATTGGCTTTATGGTAATATCCTTTCTTGCTTTAGAAGTCTTTGCCTTATTCTTCATGTTGTCATTATCAAAACCTGTTTCAACATTTAAACACATTCTCCCCCTTTTTGATGATGACAACCAATGTTCATCTCGTGGGGTGTTAATTTCACAGAATAATGACAATCAATGGTTATATGTATTCTCCCCCTATATGATGTAATGAATGCTAGTTAAGTTCATTGTTTAAGTGTTATTCTCCCCCTTAATCTTATAACTTATGCCAACTGTTTATATAACATGATGGAAACATGATATCTCTCCCCCTTTTTAGCATAAATGGCATCCTATTCTTTTTACTGATCCTTCCACTAATCTCTCCCCCTTTGGCATCATCAAAAAGATCATTATCTTAGTCATAATCTATGCCATCAACATATAAGCTCATTTATTTGAATAAGAGAGATTTAGAGCAAGTATTTCATATGGATTTCAAATTAAATCTTTAAAACATGATCAAAGATAAATACCATTTTAGTGCATCTAGAGTCAATAAGGAATCACATAATTTATTCATCAAGTAAGCATATGATTGATTGCTAACTTATTCTAATCATGTAGTGAGTATCATTTTCAAGTATGGTAAACGTCACATGATTCTTTCACATATCATTTCAAGTAAGCACATAGTTTTCTCCTATTTTGGCATCATTAAATGCACAAGAATAATTTTCCAAGTGAACATATAGGAGAATAGAGGTAACATTGTAAGCATAAGTGCCATGAGTATAGTCATAAAGAGGTGAAATCAAGGATAATCATTCATATGTATGTGACGTCGGCCGTCGTGGCCCCGTCAAATTATTACATTAAAACTAATTAATGTAGTACTAGGGTGTCAACCTAGGTCGTTCTCTCACGGATCAACACTAAAATTTAGGAAAATCAAGTCTTAAACTAATTTTTAACAAACCAAAATAAAACAACTAAAATTTATTTTTACAGACAAAAGTTCAACAAGCATACAATGGGGGGGTTTGTTTAAGTATTACAGAAATTTAAAACAAAATATAAAATACAAAATAAGTGTAGAACAAGTAAATAATGAACGATTGATTTTCTTGGAGTATTGTAATTTATTTTATCCTTGGATTTGAAAAGGTTTCTATACACTTCCTTACTGTCAATCCCTTAGTTCAATTTGAATTAATCAACTAAGCGTCTTTTAATTCGTAATTCCTTTACTTTCATTTAATTAAAAATGAATATTTTAATCAAGCATCCTAATTAAGCAAAAGGAGTCAAGATTTTAATTTCTAGGAATTATTGAACATACATAGAACATCGCCTACATACATAAACTAGCTTCAACGTTATGGAATTAAGCAAACCACAACTATTAAGATTGATTTTGAAACATTCATTAAGCATGTATATTTCTTAATCTATCTTAATATAATTTTTCTTATTTAATTCTAACTGTCTAATTAAATTGATTAAGCATACAATTTAATTAAACCGAATAGACACTAAATAATCGAGCTAGAATTATGAAGAGTCTAACAACAAGGAAATGTATTGAAATTCAAAACCTCAAAAATAATATTACATTAATCTCCAAGAAAATCAATCTAAGGGTTTTAGCCCTCCATAATTAAAACAAGATAAAAACCGAACCCGGAATGAAGTTCTCCCGAATTCTTCCTCCGTTCTCCTACTGCTGTCCACTGCTTCTCTGCTCCAGAAATTCCTCTGCTCGTTCTTGAACATCTGATTTTTGGCTCTAATTTATAGAGCTTCCATGGCTGGTTTTTAGACAATATAAGTGCAGCCCATCACCTTGCCATATGCCTTCACGTTGCCATTTTCAGTAAAAGAGAAACATGCATTTTCATCATTTATGGCCATGAGCTTTTCTTGCATGTGTTATGTTCCTCTTTTTCATTTTTCTTAATGTAATAAAGTGGAAATCATAGAGGGCATTTCTCTTGGAATTTCTTGTTGTCCAGCTCCCAACTTTTTTTTTCGCCCATTCTCCAGCAGCATTTGTTCACGTGAGTTTTTGCTTAATTGTTGCCAATTTTTCTGTCCCATTTACGTTGCCAACAGCCAAGCTTTCACGTTGCCTTTCTCTTTAACTCCGTGGCACCCATGCTAAATGATTCCACTTTTGCAATTGAAAAATGCAAAAATAATTATCCATCATTGCCGTGACATATTCCATGCTTTCATGTGCTTCTCCTAACATTCTATTATAATAAAATGACAAGGAAAAAGTTTATTAGCATATGAAAATTTTCATAAAATTTCTGCACATTAGGAGCCCATTCACGTTGGAATATTTGCCATTATTCTGTTGTTTGCAGTCCAAATTCCCTGTTTTGCTGTCAGCTTTAATAAAAATGCTGCTGTTGCTGTTTTGTCATTGCTGTTTGCTGTCAGCTCCCTTGCTATTTGCTGTCCAATTCACGTTAAATGCTCCACAATGTTGTCCAATTGCTTTGTTAATTTTTTTCCAAAATCAGTAGCAATTCACGTGGACCCATGGCTGATTCTTTGACCAATTAATTCCACTTTTGCATTTGCTTTTCACGTTAAGTGCAGCCTTGGTTTTGCATGTTTATTCACATTAAACAATTTAGCAATGGAACATGTCTTGACCGTGTGGACTTCAATTATTTACAATGGAAAGCTTCCTTTGTGCAGCTGTGAGTGGAGCCAATTAATTAAAAAAAAGTAATGGTTTCTTGGAGGTTTGTTGACCATGACATGGGATAAATGAAAAGGTGATAGCTTTTGCCTTGAAAATTTTCTTCATGTAGGACAAATAGTGGGTCATGGTGAGCAAGGAGTCCAACGTGATTTTTAGACAAGGGAGAGATGTTTGAATAAAAGAATAATTGATGGTGAATTGCTTGTGGTGTGGCCGTGACAACCAAGGGAGAATGAAAGGCACTTTGCATTAAAATAAAGCATGCATCCTTGCATTTTAAAGGGCATTCCAATGTGACCAATTTCCCATCAGCACTACTAAACTCACGTTGGTACTCTTAAAGAAATTAGGAGGTTCATTTTGCTAATTCTTTGAAGCATGAACAAGGCTTAGACAATTTCACATTAATATACTTGTCAAAGAAAAGTAATTAATGTGAATTTGTACTTGAAGGAGAGTGATTTATTTGCAAAATAATCAAGAAGCTTCCAATAATTAGATAACTTGTAAAATAAAATAAAATCAAATTAAACTTAGTTAATTCAATAGATTTTATTTTAGGATGAAAGCTTAATTTATTTTAAACATACTAATTAACACAAACTAAACAAAAATAGTAGAAATTAAAAACAGCAATCACTAATAAATAGTAACAGTAAAAGAAAACATAAATCACAAAATTCAACACTCAATGGTAACAGTAAAAATAAGAAAACAGTGATTACTAACAAATAGTGAAAATAAAAATTACAAATGGAGATTACTGACAAATTACGCTAAAACACATTTATTAGGATTTAACAGTAAATAAAACAGACAAACAGAGTAAGTAATTAAGGGTAAAAATATTAGTCATCAGTATGCTCCCCCTTACTATTGTAATTGATACCACTTGTAAAAAATATACCACTTAATAACATGTGAATTCGATTATACCAATTTGATCAATTTTGATATCACTTGTAGGTCAATTTAATCAAGTCTGATACCATTTGGTTACCTTTTAAAGCATATAATCTCTTTTTAATAGATACCACTGTTGAAATGATAGATACCATAATATGAATAGATACCACTCAAAGGTTAGATACCATTGCATATAACAATCCACTTGTTAATCATTTCATTAATATGGCTTGATGCATTTCTAGGTATCAGAGCAGTAATATAGAAGGATTTTCAACAATGTATGCTTATATCTAGGTATCAGAGCAGGGATGAAGTGATATATTCAGCTCGTGAGATTTGTTATTCATACCATTTGTTAATATGATTTGTATAATTCACAAAGCATAATGGTAGAGTAACAATTCGATCATACCTTGGTATTTTGCAAGTTTTATGCCCCTTTTCACATCCTTGTATGGCATTTTGCTTCATCCATGTTGCATTCCTTGATCAATTCTTTGTTCGCCCAGTTTAGTAGTTTGATTTGCCATTTTGAGTCATCCTACATAACCCTAACAAACTCTTTACAAAGCATTTTGTTAGTAGCATTGAGTCCACAAGAGTTTGTACCAATTTTGGGTCTTTGATGCAGTATTGTTTTGGAAAGAGAGTTTTCTAAAAAAGATTTGCTCAATTTTTCATACCACTTGATAAAGAGATAACATATCATCAATAGATATCACTTGTTAAAAATAAATGTTATAAAATTCCCCCTTAATCATGTAATTTAACAAGGATAAACATATAGATGTTGATACCACTTGTTAATGTAATTTCACTTGTGTCTAGGTATCAAAGCAAAGATGGAATGATTAATACAACTTGTTGGCTTACTCATGCAAGTGTATTATAACATATGCCAATATATTCACTCCTTTCCATATGACTTTTGTATCTTAAATAATCTCTTCTTATCTTATGCCTGTGATGTTACATATAGATCTAGTCAAGCATTCACATATGGCATTTATCAAATATGTAGGAGAAAGCATTTTGCATAGATATTTAGTAACACATATAAACAAGTCACAAAAAGCATATCATGGTCATTGTGTGTAAAGCAAGTCATGTACTCATATATGTCATACCACTTGTTATCATGTATGATACCATTTGATTGATTTGCCAATTTAAGCTCTTGATATCAATTACTAACATTTAAGCATTCAGCACAAGATTTTTAGCATTCAAGTATTCATCATTGTTCATAATGTTGTTTAAAAAAAATTCTTTTCAATCTCAATGATGCATATTTTCAAACTTTTTTTCACAGTCAAGATCATGCATCATCAAACATACGACATAGATAAGAATTAGAATGTTGATCGAGATAGATACCATTTACTCAAGCTTGATGTATTAAGGAAGATCATGTCATGCATTATCACTTATCATATCATGCATTGTTTCTTAACATATCATCATGTTCATGTCTATGATGTTACAATCATGAAGTTAAAATCTACGCAATCACTTATTGTAACATACATGCTTTATCTCTAGGAATATAATTGCATAGATTGTCAAAGTATAGATACCACTTGTACACACAATATATGTATTTATTATCAAGGCATAGTGATAAGCACATAATCAAGATTATGTCCTCATGATCTCTTCCTCTTACTAATTCAATTCATACCATTGTTAAAGGAAGATGTTTGTTATTTAGATACCACTAGTTAAACAACATATAAATGATACATCATCAAGAATTCATATTCAATCAAAAATTCATGCATCATTAAGAATCAATACAATAACCAAGAATTCATGATATATTATCAAGAGTTCATGTATCATCAAGGGTTTAAACATTATCAAAGATTCATACATGTTTATGCACAATCATCTTAAATCTCAAGATTTTCATGTACCATGTTATTCAAACAATCATTCATCAAACTCATCATCAATCATTACTATATACATATACATCATTGATTCTAAGGATTTCATGAGTTTAAGGGGTCCTAAGATTATTTGTTCATCCATCTCAAGATTTCATATCATTCATGCTCAATCATATATCAAATCAAAGTTAGATTTTCACACATGAAGATTCATCAAGAATGAGTGTGAACATTGATTATATGATAATTACTTGCACCTTTTATTGCATCACCTTTAGTGTTATCCATTTGATTTTGTCTTGGTGCAATCCATCTTGTGTGAGTCACATTGAAGCTTCTTGTCCATTTCCTTGTTTTGAATGGTACCTTTTAGATGTATGATGAGTCATCATAATCTTGGCTTGCTCTATTCTTCTTCTTTGACTTTTGGAGTGGAAATTGAAGTACTTGATATCTTCTTTGGCCATGAGTTTTGGTCATTCGTCAATGAGAAGTTGTTGCTTTGAAGTTTTCCTACAAGATTTCAAAAAATTTAAGGTACCCTTTGAGAGTTGGGTCCTTCCTTGTTAGTTTGGGATTTCAAAGTTATTTTTGGAATCCATACCTTTCTCATGCTCTTTTGACGAGATTTCTTTACAAAGCAATTTGAAGATATATGACCATATATTCCACAATAGAAACATGTTGCATCCAATGAATAAGTCATGGTATGATGGTAATGGTTCCTATTATGTTCTATATGCTTTCTTTTAAAGCAATTTGACAATGAGTTCCCTTTTCTTTCATGATTTGTACATCTTAGAGAGGATTTGGATTTTTCCTTGTAGGATGCAAAATGGTTCTTGTAATGACCTATTTTTCTTCTATCAAGTGTATGCCTTTGATCTTTAATAGGTGCACTTAGATTCTTTTGACTACTTGTAAGCTTGCTAAGTGCTTCTTTTAGTTCTTTATTCTCTATTTCAAGAAGCATACATTTATCAATAAGCACACAATCATTATTATCATTACAAGTTCTAAGAGATACATTTGAAGCTACTAACTCATCATTTTGAACTCTAAGATTTTCCTTTTCTATGTGAATATTATGCAATTCATTTTCAAGAGTCAAAATGGTTTGTTTTGAGCATGCATATTTCTTTGATAACAAGACAAATTTTTCATGCAATTCTTCAAAGGCTTCTAATAATTCATCTTTATCAATTTCATCATCATTATCATCACTAAAAGCATTTAAAGAACATACCTCATCATCTTGGGAGTGCTTTGTTATTAGGCATGCAATTTCTTCTTCCGATTTGTTGGTCTCTTCTTCTAGACTTATTTTGAATTCTTCATCTTGACTAGAAAGAGTACTGATTCTTGCATCTTGATCATCATTAGTATTTCCATAAATTGTTTCAAGAGTTTCCCATATTTCTTTAGCATTGTTACAAGTATTAACTCTAGAAACATCATTGGGTTCTAATGCTAATGTGATAAGAATTTTAGCTCTAAGATTAAATTGTACCTTTCTTTCTTCTTCCTTAGTCCATAAGTTTATGGGCTTCATACACTCTACATTATTGACAATATGCTTAGGAATGAAAGGACCAAATTGAATAGCATTCCATACCTTAAGATCATAGGATTGGACAAAGATTTTCATCCTTTCTTTCCAAATAACATAGTCTTTGCCATTGAAGATTGGAGGTCTATTTAGTGTGCCATTTTCTAGAAATGCATCATATGAAGTGGAGGCCATCTTGATCTCCTACAGCTGTTAAGCCTTGTGGCAAGAGTCAAGCTCTGATACCACTTGTTAGCCAAGGCCTCAACGCTCAAGAGGGGGGGTGAATTGAGTGTTTCAAATTTTCACACGGAATCCCCTTGGAAATGGTTAGTAATATACAAATGATGCAATAATGAAGAAACAACAAATTTTATGCACATATCACACTATGACACACTTGATGTGCAATGACAATATTTAGCTTTAAATGTGATAAACAAGCAAGTTATTGGTTTGAACAATTTGTCAAACAGTTAGAGTGCACAGATTTATTTAAGAAATGATGTGATGTTTCCTATAAAGATTCAGCTCATTCAAGTTATCAAACACCTTGTGTGCATGTGAAAAGTAATAGCAATCAAGTAAGTATCACACAAGAGTTGATAGGAAACAATGTTCTAGATACTTAGCAAGTTATAGCAAATTCCAATTTTTAAGAACTTCACCAAATATTGATTCAAGCAAATTATCAAACACTTGGCATGCAAAGTTAGTTTTCTACTTGAACAACAACTTTTGATTCACACATTCAGCTCAAGCATTTCAACAAACAGTTTATATGCGCAGTTGTATAAAGAGTTCAAGGTAGAGAGAAATGCAAACCAAATTTAACGAGTTCCACCAACCCGGTGTACGTCTCGCCTTCAAGCAACCCACTTGTTGATAAGGCGAATAAAATGCACACAACTCCTCAAACTTGGAGGCATACTCCTCCACCGTCATACCACCTTGCTTAAGCTCCATAAACTCAAGCTCCTTTTTGCTTCTATAGCTGTCTGGAAAGTATTTCTTCAGAAATTCTGCCTTGAAGTTTTCCCAAACCAAAGGAACCTCGGCAGATATCATACGCCCTCTTGTAAGACGCCACCAAGCTTCAGCTTCATCACGGATCATAAAGACCGCATACTCTACCTTCTGCACTTCAGAACATTCGAAGCTAGCATAAATTCTTTCTAAGTCATTGATCCAAGCATATGCGTCTTCAGGCTTATAACCTCCATGAAACTCTGAAGGTTTCCTCTTAAGAAAAAAATCAAGACCTTGGTGTGTTTGAACATGTTAACAGGTCCAAAAGATGTGCAAGGATTTTGATAATGACAAGTACTCTTGAAGAAACAATGCAAAAACAAAGACATGAAATCAGAATTGAAGAAACAGCGAAGATAATCGATTAGGCCATAGATGCTAATCGATTAGAAGCCTTCTGTCTTGGAAGAAATTGCATCAGAGTTGAAGCTAATCGATTAGGCCATAGATTCTAATCGATTAGAAGCTTTCTGTCTTGGAAGAAATTACATCAGAGTCGAAGATAATCGATTAAGGAAGCCTCATAATCGATTAGACACTCACTGGAATTAAGATAATCGATTGCACACTTAAGACTAATCGATTACAGCAATCAAAAATGGAATTAAATGCATCAGGCACACATGCTAATCGATTAAGAGAGCCATATAATCAATTAGGAAGCCACTGGAATTTAAGGTAATCGATTGCAAGACATGCTAATCGATTAGGATGCTGCGAAGACAAATTAAATGCATCAGGTACAAGATGCTAATCGATTACAGGTAATGAGATAATCGATTAGTGACTCTCTGACTTGAAGCTAATCGATTACAACGCGAGGATGTAATCGATTACGCTAGTGGAAAACAGATTTAAGTGGGAAAACCAGGTCATGTCTCCACCATTCTTCAAATTTCCACTAACTGCAACGGCTATGAGGAACTAGGGCACACCTCAACTGCTATCATGGCTCTATAAATGGAGGAAGAACACAAGCACAAAGAGCAACCAACACACAACCAAGAAGCAACAATTCATAGCTCTATTTTGTGCTTTGTAAGCCTATCTCTTGCATTTTTGTACTTTCAATTGTATATCCTCTCATCTTGAGAGATTAGAATTTGGAGAGCTTTTCACTTGTATATCTGCTCTATCAAGAGAGTATATTGATTGTAAACACAAACTCCAAACACACAAAGTTATTCACTCTAGGTTGAGTGGCTGTTCACTCTAGGATTGAGTGGTTACAAAGGTTGTGGACTCAACCTTTGGGATATTGTGAGATTGAGAGATTGGGTGGGTTGCCCTTATACTTGTGAGGATTGGGTTCTTGAGTGTGGGACACTAGGAAGCCGCAATTGCTCAAAGTTGTATCTCTAGTCTACAATAGTGGAAAATCCTCTAAGTGGGTTGCTTAGAGGCGAGACGTACACCGGATTGGGTGGAACTCGTTACATCGGTTTGCAAGCTTCTCTTCCTTACTCTTTTACTTCCACATATTGCATATTTGCTGATTGGTATTGTTTGGCTAAGAAGAACACACTTGAACTTGCTTAATTTGCTTTACTTTAGATATTGCACACCAAGTGTTTGCTAAATTGTCTCAACAATACTTACCTCTTGTAGTGCATTGCATATCATTGTTACTTGCTTTCACTTGCACAATCTCATAAACTTGGTTATAGAAATCAATTTCAAAGGCATTCCAAGCAAAAGTTTTATAACTCAATTCACCCCCCCTCTTGAGTATTGAGGCCACTTGAACAACAAGTGGTATCAGAGCTTGACTCTTGGTAGATCAAGCTTAACAGCTTCAAGAGATTAAATGGCCTCAAGTTCTCAAAATGTTTTTCCCGAGGGTGGTGCGATAAATAGACCTCCCGCTTTCAATGGGGAAGGGTATGCCTTTTGGAAAGAGAGAATGAAAATCTTCATTCAATCAATTGATTTGAGAATATGGAATGCCATTGAAAATGGTCCCTATATACCAATGCATACCATAGATAGCAAGAATGTTGAAAAACCCATAGATGAATGGACTAGCGAGGAAGAAAAGAAAGTCCAATATGGCTACAAGGCCAAAAATCTCATTACCATGGCTTTAGGACAAGACGAATTTTTTAGAATAATGACATGCCAAACCGCTAAAGAAATGTGGGATACTCTTCAAGTAACCCATGAAGGTACTAATGATGTAAAGGACTCAAAGATTAGTACTCTTACTAGTCAATATGAATGCTTTAGATTAAACTCTCATGAATCGATTGTTGATATGCAAAAAAGGTTTACTCTCATCATTAATCAACTCATTACACTTGGAAAGACTTACACTAACAAAGAACTCATTCATAAAGTGTTGAAAAGTCTTAACAGAGAATGGCAACCGCTAGTTACCGCCATCAAACAATCTCCTAGCATAAACGAAATGTCTCTCGCCACTTTATTTGGTAAGTTGCAGGAACAAGAACAAGAGCTGAAAGAATTAAAGATGGCGGAAGAGGAAGAAAAATCTTCCAAGAAAAAGGGTCTTGCTCTCAAAGCTACTTCCACAAATGAAGAAGAATCCGGAAGTGAACTTGATGAAGAAGAAGAATTTGGACTATTTGTGAAACGCTTCGGGAAATTCATGAAAGGCAAACGCTTCCAAAGAAGCTTCAAAAGCTCAGGTAAGAAACCTATCACTAAAGAAAACTCTCCCTCACCCAACTGTTTTGAATGTGGCAAGGAAGGGCACTTCAAAGCCGATTGTCCAAACCTCAAAAAGAAGGGCAAGGACAAACAAAGAAGAAGAAGAGCCTATATTGCGTGGGATGAGAATGATGTGAGCAGCTCCGATGACTCGGAAGATGAGCAAGCCAATCTTTGCTTAATGGCAAATCATCAAGAAGAGGAAAATGAGGTAAATCTTCTTGACCTAGATAAGAATGAGTTGTTAGATGCATTTGAGGAATTATATGATAAATTTACAAAAATCTCTAGTAAACTCAAAGCATCTAGGAAAACTAGTGATACTCTTGAATTGCATCTCATGGAAGTATGTAAAGAAAATGAGAGCTTAAAAGAAGAACTAGAGAAGGTTCAAACATGCTCTAGGGATAAACCTTGTGATTTTGCAAAGAAGTGCATAGTGTTAGAAACCAAGGTTGAAGACCTAAATAGGACACTAGAGAAATTCACTAATGGAAGAGATAATCTGAATATCCTACTTGGGCAACAAAAATGCATGTTTAGTAAAACCGGTCTAGGATATGACCAAGAACATAGTAATCATAAAATGGAGAAGCACTACAAAAACTTCTTTGCACCACCAAGCAAATCCTCCTCACCTTTTATGAAATGCAATCATTGTGGCACCAAAGGACATAGTGCATATAAGTGTAGTGTTAGGAAACTAGGACCAAAGGTCTTAAGAAAGGTGTGGGTTCCCAAAGGAACGTTCCCACAAGCTAACCTTAAAGGACCCAACATAAAATGGGTACCTAGTTCTCTAAAATGATTTTGTTTTGCAGGTATGCTTCAAGGCAAGCAACACCCATTGGTACTTGGATAGCGGGTGTTCGAAGCATATGACGGGAGATATAACCAAATTTACATCATTCACTCCCAAACGAAAAGGAAGCGTCACCTATGGAGACAACACTAAGGGAAGAATCCTAGGCATTGGAAATATTGGTAAGAACTCTTCCACCTCCATAAGTGATGTATTGTATGTTGAAGGCCTCAAACATAATTTACTTAGTATAAGTCAATTATGTGACAAAGGATATAGAGTCTTATTTGAATCAAATTGCTGCATAATTGAGCATAAGACTAATAAGGAAATCAAGTTTGTAGGCCAAAGAATTGATAATATTTACATGATTAATATGGATAGTTTGTCTACAAATGATGAACAATGCTTCATTTCAAAAGAGGATGAAACATGGCTATGGCATAGAAGAATAGCTCATATACATGTAGACCACTTGAACAAACTTGTCTCTAAAGATTTAGTAATTGGTCTACCAAAGCTTAAATTTGAAAATAAATTTTGTGATGCATGTCAAAAGGGAAAACAAGTAAAGGCATCTTTTCAATCCAAAAATATTGTTTCTACTCAAAGGCCTTTACAACTTTTGCACATGGATTTATTTGGACCATCCAAAATCAAAAGCTTTGGAGGTAATTACTATGGTCTAGTAATAGTAGATGACTATTCAAGATATACATGGACACTGTTTCTTGCTCATAAAAATGAAGCTTATCATGCATTCAAGAAACTTGCAAAGATTATCCAAAATGAGCAAAATTCAAAAATTGCATCCATTAGAACCGATCATGGGGGAGAATTTGAAAATCAATCTTTTGAAAAGTTTTGCGAAAAACATGGTATTAATCACAACTTTTCAGCTCCTAGAACTCCACAACAAAATGGAGTAGTTGAAAGAAAGAATAGATCTTTAGTGGAGCTCGCTAGAACCATGCTAAATGAAAACAATATTGCAAAACATTTTTGGGCTGATGCGGTAAACACCGCGTGTTATGTTATGAATAGATGTTTGATAAGGCCTATTTTAAAGAAAACCCCCTATGAGCTTTACAAAGGTAGAAAACCCAACATTGCATACTTTCATATCTTCGGATGTAAATGTTTTGTGCTCAACAATGGAAAGGATAATCTAGGGAAGTTTGATGCAAAATCTGATGAGGCAATCTTCCTAGGATATTCTCAATCAAGTAAATGTTATAGAATTTTCAACAAACAAACAAATACCATTGAGGAATCTATTCATGTCAAATTTGATGAAAATAGCCATAACCCTCCGAGAAAGGAAGATGTTGATGATCTTGTAGGTACCTTTCAAGAAATGAACTTACAAGACAAAGAAGAAGAAGTCAACCATGATGGAGGTGCAGCACAAGTTGAGAAACAACAAGATTGGGTAACTTTGAAGGATCATCCCTTGGACAAGATCATTGGAGAAATAACCAAAGGGGTAAGTACTCGAAACGCCATTAGAAATGCATGCAATCACTTGGCCTTTGTATCCCAAATAGAACCCAAGAATATTGACGAAGCCATTATTGATGAACATTGGATGTTGGCCATGCAAGAAGAGTTAAACCAATTTGAAAGAAATGAAGTTTGGGAACTTGTGCCAAGACCCAATGATCATCTAATAATAGGCACCAAATGGGTGTTTAGAAATAAGCTAGATGAAAATGGAATAATAACTAGAAACAAAGCTAGACTAGTAGCAAAGGGATACAACCAAGAAGAAGGAATAGACTATGAAGAAACATATGCTCCCGTAGCTAGGTTAGAAGCCATTAGATTATTGCTGGCTTTTGCATGTTGTATGAATTTCAAATTGTATCAAATGGATGTCAAAAGTGCGTTCTTAAACGGCTACATTCAAGAAGAAGTTTATGTAGATCAACCTCCCGGTTTTGAAAATCATAAATTTCCAAACCATGTTTTCAAATTGAGAAAAGCCTTATATGGTTTGAAGCAAGCTCCAAGAGCTTGGTATGAGAGATTAAGCAAATTTCTTTTAGAACACAACTTTGAAAGAGGAAAGGTTGATACTACATTGTTTATAAAACGCAAACAAAATGACATCCTCTTGGTACAGATTTATGTAGATGACATAATATTTGGTGCTACTAATGAAAATCTTTGTCAAGAATTTGCCAAGATTATGCAGAATGAGTTTGAAATGTCCTTGATGGGAGAACTCACCTTCTTCCTTGGACTACAAATAAAACAAGCCATTGATGGAACGTTCATTAGCCAAACCAAATACTGTAAGGAACTACTTAAAAGGTTTGGAATGGACAAGGCAAATGAGATAGCTACACCAATGAGCACATCCTGCTATCTAGACAAAGACGAAAAGGGTAAGGACATTGAAATCACCAAATATCGAGGTATGATTGGATCCTTACTATATTTAACTGCGAGTAGACCTGATATTATGTTTGCGGTATGTATATGTGCTAGATATCAAGCATGTCCCAAAGAATCACATTTGACTGCCGTAAAAAGAATTTTGAAATATCTTGTGGGTACTCAAAGTGTTGGTTTATGGTATCCCAAAGGCGTTGAATGTAATCTTTTAGGATATTCTGATTCCGACTTTGCGGGGTGTAAGCTTGATAGAAAAAGCACTAGTGGTACATGCCATTTGCTTGGTAGTTCCCTTGTTTCTTGGCATAGCAAGAAACAAGCAAGTGTTGCATTGTCAACAGCTGAGGCAGAATATGTAGCAGCTGGTAGTTGTTGTGCTCAAATTCTTTGGATGAGACAACAACTTCTTGATTTTGGTATTGCCTTGAATAAAGTCCCCATTAAATGTGATAATACAAGTGCCATTAACATCTCCAAGAATCCAGTAATGCACTCTAGAACCAAACACATTGAGATTAGGCATCACTTTATTAGAGATCATGTGTTAAAAGGGGATTGTGTACTTGAACATGTAGAAACTTCTCAGCAACTAGCTGATATTTTCACAAAACCCTTGGCTAGAGAGCAATTCATTCACATAAGAAGAGAATTAGGCATTCTGGACATGTCCAATTGTGTTTGAATATTTTGTTGAATGGCATAATGTATGATATACATCACATTTCATGATTGGAACCTTGCTGTTTGATATATTTGAAGTTTTTGACTCCATAATCGATTACTTTGATAATCCCAATCGATTACTAAGCTTCTGTTTCGAAGGTAATCGATTAGAACTCACCCATAATCGATTACAATCATTCTGTTTTTAAGATAATCGATTATACATTATCCATAATCGATTACGAAGCTTCTGTTTCCAGTTCAAAACGTTTCCTCTTCTTCATAATCGATTACCACATTGCCCCAATCGATTAGGACGATTCTGTTTCTAAACTAATCGATTACCGTAAGCCTCTAATCGATTACCCTTTGCACAAAACGTTTGAAATTCCCCAGTAACAGTGATCTAATCGATTACCACCTGCCATGTAATCGATTAGCATGCGTTCTGATGGGTCAAAACTCCAATTTCCTAGGCTCACTCGAAACTCTCCCTCTCTTAACTCACTTCACTCCTCCCTAAACTCTCTTTCCTCCTTCCTAAACCTAATCTTCAACTATAAATAACCCCTCATTCACCTTCTCATCTCACACTACCTCCTTTCTCCCAAATCTCTCAAAACTCTCTAGCACTCATCTCTCTTCATCTCCTCTTTTAGCATTTTTCACCATGTCTTCCTCAAGGAATGTCAAAAGGGCTAGGTCCTCTGCTGCTCAAGCTCAAGCTCATAATCCCCTTGACTTCTCAAGGTTTTTCTCTTCTCCTAGAGACCTTCAGAATTTTATGAAAAATTTTTCTGAAAAAGAGATTATGACCCCTCACTACACCATAGCTGACACCTTTGACAACCCAAGCCTTACATTCACTCAAAGCCTTAACCACTACAACCTCTTCCCCTTCCTATCCCTCAAAGAAGAAGAATACTATCCTGGGCTTATGAGAGTATTCTACTGCAACCTCCGCCTTGTCAATGGGATGGTTGAATCTAAAGTGAAAAACACCACCATCAAACTATCCAATGCCCAGCTTGCAGAGATTTCCAAACTGCCTCTCAACAATGCTGACTTTGATGGAGGCGAACCCGAGGATGAATGGGGCTTCAATGCTCTTACTGCTCGCCAATCCTTATGGAAGGCTGACCGTCCAAGGAGCAACCACAAACTAGTTGGCCACTTGACCATGAACAACCGCCTGCTTCACTTCTTCTTGGTCAAGATGATTGTTCCCCGTGGTGGGAACTATGCTCTGGTTGAAGAGGATGATGTCCTCTTAATGTGGGCCATGCTGAACCACAAAGAGATTAACTGGGTTCAGTTGATCAAGTTCCACATGCGCCATGCCAAGGACCAACAAAAGCTCCCCTATGGTATCCTCCTCACCAAAATTTGCAAATTCTGTGGAGTAGACTTAGCAGGGGAACTCTCTGAGAAAGTGCCCCCTAGAGCTTGCATTGGCACCCATCACCTCACCAAAATGGGTCTTGTTTTCACCAATGGAGCATGGTACTCACGCATGGAGGGCGTTTATGCCAACATTCCCTTCCAAGCTCCTGCTGAAGAAGCACCTGCTCCTCCTCCTTCTCCACCTCAACCACAAGCTGCAGCCTCTTTATCTGCCCCACAGGTTGACCCTTTTGCATCTCTCTACGCTCATCTTGATCGCCGTTTCGATCGTCTTGAGAACTCCCTCCAAGAGTTTTCCATGACCGAGCAGCAACATTTTGAGATGATGCAGCAGCGCTATGAGGAGCTGGCTCACCAAATTTCAGAAATCCGCTTCTTCAACCCAGACAATTAGATTTTTTTGTTGATTTCTGTTTGTTGCTTTTCTGCCTTTTGAATTAATTTACTTCTTGTATTTCCCTTTGATATTTAATAAAAGTATTTTATTTGAGTTTATACAATTTCTCTTCACTGCTCCAATTGTTTTTGATGATTACAAAGGGGGAGAAGAATAAATGTTCATATGTTGAATAATGCTCTGATATGAATATTTCTGAATATACTGTGATAATATGCTCTGATAATATGGATAATAGATGCTTTGTTAACAAATTGCTAAATCTTATCTGTTTGTTAAACTCCTTTTGATAGGGGGAGAATTATAGATAAGAGATAATAAACAATGGATAAAATGAGATAAGACATTGGCTGCTGAATTAGTTTTTTGAAGATTGTCATCTGCTACTTGAAAAAGAGATAATGTAGCAGAGTTGTTTTTGCAAAAGATAAGCCTATTTTATTTAAACTAACAATCCTCAAGAGATGAACATAGTTGTCATCATCAAAAAGGGGGAGAATGTGTTTGAACATGTTAACAGGTCCAAAAGATGTGCAAGGATTTTGATAATGACAAGTACTCTTGAAGAAACAATGCAAAAACAAAGACATGAAATCAGAATTGAAGAAACAGCGAAGATAATCGATTAGGCCATAGATGCTAATCGATTAGAAGCCTTCTGTCTTGGAAGAAATTGCATCAGAGTTGAAGCTAATCGATTAGGCCATAGATTCTAATCGATTAGAAGCTTTCTGTCTTGGAAGAAATTGCATCAGAGTCGAAGATAATCAATTAAGGAAGCCTCATAATCGATTAGACACTCACTGGAATTAAGATAATCGATTGCACACTTAAGACTAATCGATTACAGCAATCAAAAATGGAATTAAATGCATCAGGCACACATGCTAATCGATTAAGAGAGCCATATAATCAATTAGGAAGCCACTGGAATTTAAGGTAATCGATTGCAAGACATGCTAATCGATTAGGATGCTGCGAAGACAAATTAAATGCATCAGGTACAAGATGCTAATCGATTACAGGTAATGAGATAATCGATTAGTGACTCTCTGACTTGAAGCTAATCGATTACAACGCGAGGATGTAATCGATTACGCTAGTGGAAAACAGATTTAAGTGGGAAAACCAGGTCATGTCTCCACCATTCTTCAAATTTCCACTAACTGCAACGGCTATGAGGAACTAGGGCACACCTCAACTGCTATCATGGCTCTATAAATGGAGGAAGAACACAAGCACAAAGAGCAACCAACACACAACCAAGAAGCAACAATTCATAGCTCTATTTTGTGCTTTGTAAGCCTATCTCTTGCATTTTTGTACTTTCAATTGTATATCCTCTCATCTTGAGAGATTAGAATTTGGAGAGCTTTTCACTTGTATATCTGCTCTATCAAGAGAGTATATTGATTGTAAACACAAACTCCAAACACACAAAGTTATTCACTCTAGGTTGAGTGGCTGTTCACTCTAGGATTGAGTGGTTACAAAGGTTGTGGACTCAACCTTTGGGATATTGTGAGATTGAGAGATTGGGTGGGTTGCCCTTATACTTGTGAGGATTGGGTTCTTGAGTGTGGGACACTAGGAAGCCGCAATTGCTCAAAGTTGTATCTCTAGTCTACAATAGTGGAAAATCCTCTAAGTGGGTTGCTTAGAGGCGAGACGTACACCGGATTGGGTGGAACTCGTTACATCGGTTTGCAAGCTTCTCTTCCTTACTCTTTTACTTCCACATATTGCATATTTGCTGATTGGTATTGTTTGGCTAAGAAGAACACACTTGAACTTGCTTAATTTGCTTTACTTTAGATATTGCACACCAAGTGTTTGCTAAATTGTCTCAACAATACTTACCTCTTGTAGTGCATTGCATATCATTGTTACTTGCTTTCACTTGCACAATCTCATAAACTTGGTTATAGAAATCAATTTCAAAGGCATTCCAAGCAAAAGTTTTATAACTCAATTCACCCCCCCTCTTGAGTATTGAGGCCACTTGAACAACACTTGGGAGCTTTGTCCCACATTCAGCTGGCCTTGTCTTTCCAAGAGATCAGCAAAGTGGTTTAAGGCATTTGCCATAGCAGCAGCCTCACGATTTGGTCTACCCGCCATATCTTATGCCTATACATTAAAACATGGCTCGCACGTGAGTGTACTAGACCAAACGATAGCTTTCGACTCATGAACTCAAGAATTTTAGCACTCGTAGACCCATCATATATTACATCAAATAATCATATCTTTTTTTTAATACATAATCATAACATATTCATTAAAAGAGGTAAATAGTGTAAGGACTCTTGGCCGGACTCAACAACTCCAACATCAATCTCAATTCGATAACAATAGTCATAATTCAACCAAATAATTCATAAATCAATCAATCCAAACAATAATCACATGAACAATACCATTCATGATCGTGTCAAGAGCAACAAATGCTCTGATACCAGGTTGAGACGCCCCTAAAATAGTGGTAAATTTTTTGCAAATTAAAATCACTATTCAATGAACAGAAAATATATGGTGAGGTTTTTAGAACACAACCCCTGGATCTCGGAAGAACCGCTCCCATATATGAAGATATAAGAGGGTAGATTAAAAGGGTGATTTAGTAATAATTTCCCAATTAAAACAGTGGAAGGATTAATTTAAATTGATGGTTGTATGATTAAATTGTAAGAGGTCCACAATCATGGAAAATAAGGAATTCAAATTATACCCACGATATTTATAGGATAATACAAAACCAAGATTTAATGTAGAGGAGAAGGAAAATAATTTAAACAATGCGTTTTGAGGGATCAGGGTGCCCCTCACTCAGGCGAGATTCACATTCGCTTGAGCGAGCCAGCGTGTGCATGCTTAGGCGAGTCAAGAAGAGACAGAGCGAGGAAGGGTATTATGCATCAGGGGCTCCTCTGGCTTGAGCAAGTCCCAGCTCACTTGAGCGAGAAGCAATAGCCCAACCTGGGCGAACCAGCGAGGCGCTTGAGTGAGAGAAGAAGTTTGCATCAGGGGCCAATCCCGCTTAGGCAAAATCTATCTCGCTTGAGCGAGATTGCTCCAAATACAATGGAAACTTTCTGGCCGATTTTCGCTTGGGCGAGACATTCCTCGCCTGGGCGAAAATCGTCCAGTGTCTTATTTCCTTCTCCCTTACTTAAGCGACCATTGGGCCAGGGCCATTTCGCTTGAGCGAAAATGGTCCAGAGGCCAACCTCTAATTCCAGTCCAATCTCGCTTAGGCGAGATGGCCATCTGCTTGGGCAAAAACAAGCCAGTGACCAAAACACTGATACAAGAGGATCTCGCTTGAGCGAGTTCTGTAGAGAAACGAAAAACACTAAGTTTCCTGTAACTTAATAGGCCAAAATTCATTCTGCTCCAAATCCTTTAAATCCAACATAGTTCACATATCATATTACCCATTTAAAACTTATCTCCTTCATCATTAGCCTCTAAAACCTATTCTAATTCATGAAATCATAATACATCAAACACATCATCTCATGTAATCACCGAATCACACATTTTTGCATGAACCTTCATTCATTCATAGAATTAGACATCAACAAGCATCTTCATTCATCGAATCACATCCCTTGGGTCATTAATGAAAATTGGCCATAACACAAGGGTCCAATTTTTATACCTTCTCATATCGCCATATATGGAATATGTTTCTTTTAAATGGTCCAGGGGTAGTTATTAAACTTTATTTCGTGGCCTTTTCTACAATTTATTTAAATTGATAACCCATGAAAAATTTACCCTCAATTATGTTATTCTAATTAATCAATTTTGATAATCATATTTTAGAATAATCATATTGAGGGTTAGGATGTTTTAAGAGGAACCTTCTAAGGAGGTAGAGGAAGATTTGCTAATCTTGGAAATCATGGGTTCCCTAACAAGAGTCTTAACATAAAATTGTGCTCTCACTATGGAAGGTCTGGTCATACAATGGACACTTGCTATAGGAAACATGGTTTTCCACCACATTATTTTAAGCAGAATCAGAATATCAATCACTGCATCCATGAGGATATTGATGAGGATGGTGATGACAGAATTAGTCTTCAGTCCCTGAAGGAAATAAGAGATACGTCTAGCTTGGTTTTCACTCCAGACCAACATCGAGCATTACTTGTATTACTACAACAAAACAATACTCAGACCGTAAATCAAATTACTTCTAGCACTCAGAATAAGAATTCTTCTTCTCAGCCATCAGGTTTTGTGTTCACTTTAGCTAATTCTTCACTCTCTGGCTCTTGGATCATTGATACAGGATCCACTGTACATGTCTCTAACAACATGAATTTTTTTCATAGTCATAAAACCATTCAACCTGTGTTCCTAAATTTACTTGATGATAATAAAGTTATGACAACCATTGCTGGCACTATTTTCTTTACTAAATCGTTGTACCTTACTGATGTGTTATTTGTTCCTTCTTTTTATTTCAACTTAATTTCAGTTTCTAAACATACATAATCCTTGCCTTGTAAATTCATTTTTTCCATGTCATATTGTCAGATCTAAGATTCTCATACATTGAAGATGATTGGTGTAGCTGACCTGTAGTGTGACCTCTATGTGATAAATCCTGTTCAATTTAAAGATATTTTTCCATACTTCTCTTAAAGTTGGACTAATGTTTTTCACTCATATAATCCTAATTCTTGGCATTCTAGGTTTGGTCACCCTTCTCATGAAAAGTTGCAACAATTAAAACAAATGTATCCTTTTATCAATTGTAATAAATCAAATAATCCCTGTGATCCTTGTTATTTTAGAAAAAAAATTACCCTTTACAATAGCAATACTGTTACTGTTGATCCTTTTGAAATTGTGCATATTGATATTTAGGGTCCTTTGGCCATACTTTTTGTTTTTGGTCATCGATATTTTTTTACTGTTGTTGATAATACAAGTAGATTCACTTGGCTTTATTTCATGAAAACTAAATCTGAAGCTAGTATTTTAGTTTAACATTTTATGCAATTCATTGAGACTCAATTTCATAAACAAATCAAGATTATTAGAACCGATAATGGCAATGAATTTTTAATGAAACAATGGTATTCTATGAAAGGAATCATACACCAAACCTCTTGTGTAGAGACTCCTCAACAAAATGGCATTGTAGAGAGGAAACACCAATATATATTAAGCATGGCTAGGACTTTGATGTTTCAGTCACATATCCCCAAATCTTTTTGGAACCATGCTGTAGCTCATGCTATCTATTTAATAAATAGGTTACCTATAAAATTTTTAAAAAATAAATCCCCTTATATGGTTTTACATCAAGGAAAATTACCTGACATTTCACATTTAAAAGTTTTTAGTTGTTTAGCTTTTGCATCCACACTTTCTTCATATAGAACCAAGCTCGATCCAAGGGCAAAGAAATATGTTTTCTTAGGATTCAAGCCTGGTACCAAGGGTTACCTACTTTATGATTAAAAAACAGAGAATTATTTCTTTCTAGAAATGTTCAGTTTCATGAAAATATTTTCCTTATGTTTTCATTTCATTCCACATCACAAAACCTCTAATCACCTAAGCTTTTGAATGATCCACTCATTTCCTATAATGATGATGCACCTTCTTTTCATATACCTCAACCTACTCATATACCTCAGTCTGATCACATATCTGAGCCCTTACCACCTACCCCTTCCCCAACTACTAGCCCTTCACAACATCATCTATCACCTAGTTTCCAGCCACCGGCATTTGACCATGACAATCACCTTAGAAGGTCAAACCGAGAGAGACATCTCCCTTCCTATCTTCAGGATTTTCATCACATATTGGCAACTTTAGGTGACTCACCAGTTCAACTATCTCCCAGGTATTCCTTGTCCCCTATTGTTTCTTATCATACTTTAAATTCTTCTCATAAAAATTTCTCTTTAGCCCTATCTTCTATTCATGAACCTTCTTCTTATTCTGAGGCTATTAAAGAGGTTTGTTGGTAGAATGCTATTAATGCTGAGTTACAGGCATTGGAGGAAAATCAAACTTGGTAACTTACTCAGCTTCCTGCAGGATAGAAACTTATTCAAGGCAAGTGGGTGTTTAAGATAAAACTTAGAGCAGATGGTTCCATTGAAAGGCACAAGGCCAGGCTTATTGCCAAAGGCTTCACACAGACTGAAGGCATTGATTTTTTGGAAACCTTCAGTCCTGTGGTTAAAATGAGCACTATTCGGCTCCTATTATCCGTTGCCTCTGCTCAGGGATGGCATCTTATCAACTGGACTTTAATACTGAATTCCTTCATGGCTCTTTAAATGAGGATGTCTACATGGAGCCTCCACCAGGATTATCCCTGCCTACCCCTAACTTGGTCTGTAAACTTACTAAGTCTATATATGGACTCAAGCAAGCCAGCAGACAATAGAACATCAAACTCACTAAAGTCCTCATTTCATCAAGCTATACTCAGTCTAAGGCAGATTATTCTCTTTTCACCAAGAACACTTCCAAGGGTTTCACTGTTATTCTAACCTATGTGGATGATCTTGTTCTTGCAAGTCAGGATTTAGATGAGATTACTCATATGAAACTGCTGTTACATGGTAAATTTTGCATCAAAGATCTTGGCACATTGAAGTTCTTCCTCGACTTTGAAGTGGCTAGTCCCAATCTGGTATCTTGCTGTACCAGAGAAAATATGCATTGGATCTCCTACAGGAGACTGGTCTACTTGCTTGTAAACCAAGTGTTATTCCCATGGATGCTTCTTCCAAACTTGGTCTTCAATCAGGCACCCCACTTTCTAATCCTACATCATACAAAAAACTAATTGGCAAACTTATTTATCTCACTAATACCAGACCAGACTTATCTTTTTCAATGAGTAAGCTTAGCCAATTTCTTGTTCAACCCACTTCTGATCATTATCAGGCTGCCCTTATGGTCCTTCGTTATGTCAAACATTCTCCTGCTAAAGGTCTTTTATTTCCCTCTACCTCTGATCTTAAGTTAACTGGTTACTCGGATTCTAATTGGGCCTCTTACCTGGATAGTCGTAGATCAGTTACTGGATTCTATTTTTTCTTGGGTCAATCCCTTATTTCCTGGAAAACCAAGAAACAATATACCATTTCCAGGTCTTTATCTGAGGCTAAATATCGTGCTCTTGCCTTAGCAGCATGTGAGGCTCAGTGGCTGGTTTCCTTGCTCAATTATTTTGCCATTCCTCACTCCTTACCAATCACTTTATTTTACGATAACCAATCAGCAAGGCACATGAGCGTACCAAGCATATTGAACTAGACTGTCACACTGTAAGGGATCAAGTAGTGGATGGTAGAATTCATCTTCTTCCTATTCCTTCGAAAGAACAGTTAACTGATCTTCTTACCAAGCCTCTTGCAGCTGGACCTTTTTCCTTTCTCATTTCCAAGCTTGGAATGCATGACATACATATTCTAACTTGAGGGGGCTGTTAATATGTATTTATCATGCTTACTAATTAGTGATTAGTTAGAGTTTGTTAGGATTAGTTAGTTTGTCTTTTTCCTAACTTGTATATAAACTTTTTTTATTGCTTCTTTTCAATAAGTTGAACGAATCATATTTTCTTTAATTCTTCTTCTCTCTTCTCTCTCTCTTCTCAGTTTCTCCGCTTTCCTCTCTGCCTTTTCTGTGTTTTCATCTCTCTGTTCTTTAGTCATTGGTCATGGCAAATTCAAGGTTCTGTGAAGGAGAGAAATCATATGGTTCATTCAAGCACGCTGAGAGTTTTGACAGCCTGCAACCTCGCCAACCTCCCTCAACCTGCCCTCTCCATCTCTCGCTCCCTCCTCCGTACCGGCTTCCACCCCGACCACTTCGTCTTTTCCTTCTTCGTCAAGGCTTGTGCCAGCTTGGGTCCTCTTCATGTCAAACAAGCAAAACAAGTTTATGCTTGGTTCTTGCTCTCACCCTTCTCCGATGATGACGTTGTAAAGTCATCTTTAGTTGATATATACGCAAAATTGGGGTTGCCTCATTATAGGCGTGCCATTTTCGACTCCGTTTCTTCCTTGAATTCCATTTCTTGGACTGCCATGATATCTGGGTATGCGCGAAGTGGACAAAAGTTTGAAGCTTTTCAACTGTTTCATGAAACACCATATAGAAACTTGTTTGCTTGGATTGCTTTGATTTCTGGGCTGGTGCAGAGTGGAATGGAGTTGATGCGTTCCACTTGTTTGTTGAAATGTGACGTGATGGGGTTAGTATAGTAGACCCATTAGTTCTTTTCAGTGTGGGTGGTGCTTGTGCTAATTTAGCTGTTTTAGAGCTTGGGAAGGAGATTCATGGTCTGGTTATTACCCTTGGTTATGAGTCTTGTTTGTTTATAGGCAATTCACTTATAGATGTGTATGCCAAATGCAGTGACCTTGTTGCTGCAAAATATATCTTCTGTAAAATGTGTAGAAAGGATGTAGTGTCTTGAACTTCAATAATTGTTGGCACTGCTCAGCGCTGAGATGGCATTGGCTTTACATGATGACATGGTTTTGGCTGGAGTTAAGCCTAATGAGGTGACCTTTGTTAGGTTGATGTATGCTTGTAGGCATGCGGGTCTAGTTAGCAAAGGCCATGCTTTGTCAGGTCAATGGTTGAAGATTATGGAATTAAATCTTCTCTGCAGCATTATACTTGTTTGCTAGATCTTTTTAGTAGATCAGGGCACCTTGACGAGGCTGAGAATCTCATCAGAACAATGTCATTCAACCTTGATGAACCTACCTGGGCCGCTTTGCTCAGTGCTTGTAAGCACTATGGTGACACCAAGATGGCAGTAAGGATTGCTGATCATCTATGAAAAATAAAACCAGAAGATCCTTCTTCTTATATATTGTTATCTAACATATATGCCGGAGCTGGTTTGTGGGAGAATGTTTCGAAAGTGAGGAAGGTAATGATGGTCATGGAAGTTAAAAAGGAACCAGGTTATAGCTGTGTTGACTTAGGAAAGGAAAGCCATGTATTTTATGCTGGAGAAGCTTCTCATCCAATGAAGGATGAAATTATAGGTTTAATGAGGAAGTTAGATGTAGAGATGAGGAAAAGGGGTTATGTTCCTGATACTAGCTCAGTTTTACATGACATGGATCGACAAGAGAAGGAAAGGCAACTCTTCATGCATAGTGAGAGGTTGGCTGTGGCATATGGACTTCTTAAGGCTGTTCCACGAACTATAATACTGGTAGTGAAAAATCTTCGTCTTTGTGAAGACTGTCATACTGTTTTGAAGCTCATCAGCACTATAGTAAATAGGGAAATTCATGACCGAGATGCCAAAAGATATCATCATTTTAAGGATGGGAATTATTTGTGCAATGACTTCTGGTGACTTGAGAATTCTGATTGAAATTCCCACAAATTTGATGTTAAGCTGAGGGCCTTGTTATGAAGAATGCTCTCGTCATGGTCAGATGCTTGTCGCCTATGCCATTTAGACCTTCAGGAATGATTCTTTGCTATTGACTTGTGCCTTCAACACCAATTGGTAAGTCATCTACTTTTTCAAGGACGTGACAATATATTTTAATTATATTGAGATGTGAGGTGTCAAACCACCACATAATATGTTATTGAAGCCAAATGTTGGTTGGGTATTTACATGTTCTCTGATCCTGATTTATGGTATTGGTACGCATCCTTATGCATATCTAGTACTATTCTGGCTGTTCCAAACTAGGGTTGATTAAATTTTATGTTAATGTTAACGGTATTATACTTTTCACGCTTCTGTAAGAATTGATGCTGGTTCGTGGTATTTTTTTCTATTTTTATATGTTGGTGCAGGAAGAATGAACCCAAAGATTACCAAAATTTAAGAATCTAATAGTTGCTCGATGAAAAAGGGGCTGTGATTTATTTATTTAAATTTGGAAGGAGAGATCTTTAATAACGCTTTATAGTGTGTATGGATTTTGAGGAAAAAAAATAGTTTCTGAAACAATATGAGAACAAGAGGGATTGAGATGCCATGGCACTAAGTTGCTCATTGGGTCAATATGTACAATCTAATGACTTATTTGTGATCTCAACTGGCTATTATTAGTGGTTTCAGAAGCAATAGGATTACTGAGTTGGAGATAAAGTTATGTCTTTAACTAGTTTAACAGATTTTAAATGTCAAAAGAATTGAACTGAGAAGATTTTTACTCAATAACTAAATCTACTGGTTTTCTAGTGCACAAGTTCCTTGTTTATTTTATATTCAGGATTTGATATGATCATTCTCTACCGTCTACACTACACTGTCATGTTTTCAGCTTTATTTTGTTACTGAAATCTTATTTTTTTGGACATACAGTTAGAGGTGTCATGACATGCCACTATATTTAACTAAAGTTACATGTATCTGTAGTGTTTCTGTTACATTACATACTTGATAGATGTAGACTAAGTACAGTGTGCTGGGTGGTGGTTGTTGGTTGATCCTGTTGTGTAAAAGCTCCTATTGAATTTTTGTCAATGATGAACCCAATTTTTGATATTACCTAACTAATACCCGTCCTGTGCCACCACACGGATGATGTTGAGGGTTCAAATATGCATTTAATTTAATAGAGATTTATATATTTGTATTCTATAATGAATTAGTATGTTTTGATTTTTGTTAATCTAGTTGAATTGATTGAATATATGTATTAGAAATTTAGACAATAGCATTGCTGAATAAAATATGACATGAGTTTTTATCTTATATTAATCTTTGGTTTCATGATTTATGACTGATTCTTTTAACGGAAGTATAGGCCAGTGTCAAAATTCTTTAAGCACCTAAAACCATGGCAAATAGGAGAGACAAGTTGGTTTTGGGCAGAATCAATATTTAATTTTATTGTAATCACTTTTGGCTTTGAAATCACTCAATTTAGAGTTTTCTAGATAAAATATGACGAGAACAAGTTTTTAGTTAAATGATAAGAAATAGTGATTTTATAACCTTTATCAACATGTAGAAAAATCTCCCTTCTTCAATAAGGGTTTATAAGGAATTTTATTAATAAAATATTTTTGAAAGATTTTAGTAACTCCAAATTTTAAGGCCAATATATCAAGTTTTGTTGTAAATTTATACGACGGGACAATATCGTTGAAATAGCCCGAAATGTCATAGAAAGTACCAAGTATTTTTATGTTTCCTTTTCTAAAGAACCTTAATATTTTTAATGTAATGAGGCATTTTTAGAAGTGAAAATAAAAATGATCAAAAAATTCTTGAATAAATAATTTATAGAAACTAGGACTATAAGGACTTGAAATCAACTTTATTAATTTAAATAACATGAAACTTTGAATTATGATATTTATGAATGATATTTAATTTACTTGATTTGATTATGATTGATTTTTGATTAATGATATTTAATTGTGATTGACTATATTTGATTGTGATTGATGATCTTGTAATGTGGAGTTTGAGCTTATAACAAGCATGACGGAAAGCCAAAATCAGTAAGAATTTTCTTACCTTACTCTTCAAATATTATTCTAAGAAAAAGTATTTTATAATTATTTTAGTCTTATATTTTTTCTTAAAAAAATTATTATTTTCATTAACTTTACTTTTAAACTTTAGAACAAAATCTAGTATTTATTTTAGAAGCAATCTATGTTATGAAAATTAATTTATAAAAAGATTAAGATGATTAATTCTTGAATTAAAGAAAAATTATAGTTTTAAGTATTTTTGGTTAATGATTTAAGAATTATTTTCTTTTACTAAATTAGAATTTTAAAGTAAATTATTTTAGTTGTCCTCAACATAATAACTAAAGGATATTTTGATATAATCAAGATTCCTAAACTCGATCCTGTTACGATTCAATTTGTGAAAAATTATATAAATATGTAAAGTTTTCTATGAGAAAAATTTTGAGATAATTAAGACTTAGAATCTTAATTTTGGTGAGATTAGAATTTGAAAACTGTACCAAATTTATTTCTGTATAATAAAAATTCAAAGAAGAACTTATGGAAATGTACAGTTTATTGAAATGATGTTATAACCCTTTATGATATTTATTAATTGAATTTCTAAAAGTCAACCAACTAAAGACGTGAGTAGTTCATGCATCAATCATTAAAGAGAAACAAAATGTGTGTTTGAAAATTATTTCAGGATTTTGAAATTGACAAAGTAAACAAATTGAAGAATCATGACATGACAATAAAGTTCACAGAGACTCAAAATGCCAAGGACAATGTGAAATAAACTTCCTAGAAGTTTAAAACAAAGAAATACAAGAGTCTACATTGAATTAAGACCAGACTTAAGCTTTCTACAAAGGCATAATCGACTACAAGAATAAGCTAATCGATTACAGAGCTGCGAAACAGAAAATAGAAGTATCAGGTATAAGCTATAATCGATTACAAGGCTGGGATAATTGATTACCATGATTCTGTTTGTCACCTAATCGATTAAAATAAAGAGAATAATAGATTATACTATTGCAATAAAAGGGATAATGTATCAAGTATTTTGAATAATTGATTACAAGGCATGACTAATCGATTACAGAAGTTCTGTTTGATTCATAATCGATTATATGAATTACATAATCGATTACAGTACTACATATAGGAATTAAATGCATAAGGTATAATGCATAATCGATTACATGGGTAATGCATAATCGATTACATTGACATAATCGATTACAGGAAAAGACATAATCGATTACACAGCTACTGGACACTTAAATTAATGGAATACAGCGAAGCATAATTGATTACAGCTCGATGATTAATCGATTACACTAGTGCCAGAATTAGGGGAACGTTCCTTTTAAGTGCAGATCCAGCTCACTTCTCCACAAAAGCTTTAATGCCCATGATGTGCAACGGCTCTGAAGCCTACAAAGCTCTTCTCCAAGGCCTATAAATGCACCATCCATGTTATTCAAGTGGCCTCAATACTCAAGAGGGGGGTGAATTGAGCTTTTAAAACTTTTAGTTGGAATGCCTTTGAACTTGATTCTTATATTCAAATTTATAAGATAATGCAAGTGAAATCAAGTTTAATGAAATATGCAATGCACAACAAAGGTAAATATAGCTGAGACAATTAAACAAACACTTGGTGTGCAGTATTCAAGTTTACCAATTTAAGCAAGTTCAAGTATGCAAGCCACAATCAATCAACACAAGCTAATTAAGCGCAGTATATGAAAGTAAAAGAGTAAGGGAGAAGAGCTTGCAAACCAATTTAACGAGTTCCACCAATCCGGTGTACATCTCGCCTCTAAGCAACCCACTTAGAGGATTTCCACTATTGTAGACTAGAGATACAACTTTGAGCAATTGCGGCTTCCTAGTGTCCCACACTCAAGAACCCAATCCTCACAAGTATAAGGGCACACCACCCAATCTCTCAATCTCACAATATCCCAAAGGTTGAACCCAACCTTTGTAACCACTCAACCTAGAGTGAACAACCACTCAATCTAGAATGAACTTTTTGGTGTTTGGTATAATGTTTACAAGCAAGTAACTCTCTTAATAGAGTGGATAAGTAAATGATAGTTCTCTCAAATCTATAACTCTCATGAAGAGAGAATATGCAAATGAAATCTTAGAAAATACAAGAATGAAGGCTTACTAAGCACAAAGGTAAGAAAAGATTGATTGCCTCTTGTTATGTATTTTGTGCTTGAGTTCCTCTTGCATTTATAGAGTCATTTCAGAGCTTGGTGAGTGCCTTGGTCTTCCTAGCCGTTGCATGTAGTGGGTGTCTGAAGGAATGGTGGAGAAATATGCTGGTTTCCCACTAATATGTGTTTTCCCACTATCGTAATCGATTACAGCTTAAGCTGTAATTGATTATACTTTGAATTTTTCATCTCTGTTCGCTATGTAATCGATTAGTTCCCATTGCCCAATCGATTAGATTCAAGTCAGAAGCTTGGTAATCGATTGAACTTTGCCTTGTAATCGATTAGCAATGATACCTGACGTATTTAATTTAGCTTCGCAACTTCGTAATCGATTATATAGTCTTAGTAATTGATTAGCTTAATTCCAGTAGTCTTCTAATCGATTGGCTGAATTCTCTGAATCGATTAGCTTTTATACCTGATACCTTTAATGCCATTTTTGGTTTTGGTAATCGATTAAACTATGTATGTAATCGATTATTGTAGTTCCAGTAGCTCTGTAATCGATTGTCTGAAATGTTGTAATCGATTAGCTTATTGTCCTGATGTAGTTGTTCCAAAACAGAAGCTGCCTAATCGATTAGCTGAGACTCCCTAATCAATTAGCTACGCAGTTTTTCTGGGTCTGATTCCATATCTTTGTTTTTGCAAGGAATTCTTCAAGAGTGCTTTGTCATTATCAAAATCCTTGAACCTGTAATTACATTCAAAACATATTCTCCCCCTTTTTGATGATGACAACAATGTTCATCTCTTGAGGATTGTTAGTTTAAACAACAATCTTTATCTCTAATTTTATTTATGAAAAAACATTTGAATTCTGCATAATATCTTATCTCTTAATCAGATTTTCAGAGTCTGCCTTATCCTTTAAATGAATCATCTAATTAGATTACAAGATATCTCTTAAGTGTTATCCCTTACAACATTATCTCTTTAAACAACTAAATCTCCCCCTATCTTTAAGAATATATGCCTTTGGAGATAATACCAGATAATTAAGCATTTGTTTTAGCAGTCAAAACAGATGAGCAAAAAACAGATGAACAAACTATTACTTCTTGTAACATCCCCATGTTTTATATTCATGAGTTTGGATATTTAATAAAGTAAGATTATTATAAGATGTAAAATTAAAATAAAAAGAAAATATTGATTTGGGACCTGACGCGCAGCGTCAGTGGGACGCGTAGCGTCAGGGTAAAACTTGACGAGTAGCGTCAGTGGACACGTAGCGTCAATATAAAAATTTAGACTTGACGCGTAGCGTCAGGGGGACGCGTAGCGTCAGTGTCGCGGGCAGAATAAAGACCCAAGATGACAGCCTGCAAAGCAGAAGTTAAAAACATAAGTTTTAGGGTTCTTCTTCTTCTCTCTTTTCTCTGCGACAATTAAAGGCCAACAAGAGGTTGGAATCTGAAATTAATCGCGGATTAGAGGTAAGAAACTTAAGATTAACGCATGGGATCTTTCAATTTTGAATTCCATGGAGATTTTCTATCTTTATCCATTTTGGGGGAAACAAGGGAAATTTGAATTTTAAGATTCTAAACCGATTAAAAGTTTCCTTATGGTGTTCAAAAGAAGGATTGAGTGACGAATTTAAATTCCGCTTTATATAGGTTGCGAATGAGCCGTTGAAAGATTAGCGGAAAAATGGGTTTCTCGGAGAACTTGTGGTTTCAGTTGTGGTAAGCTTCTAAAGCTTTAGAAAGTAATTTATGAGCATATTCTTGAGTTGGATTAAGGTTTGAACGGTTAAAACCTTAAACCTTTTTGTAATTCTATCTTTTAGTGGTTGCGGCGTATTGATCTTGGTGATTGAGTTTAGAGCGTCGACAGTGAGGTAAGGGGAGTATTATAGTATATATTTGATTACAGACTTGTGATAATTATGTTAGAAAATTAAATCTGTGAAAGTATGAGATTGATATATATATATATATATATATGGGAGAATATGTGATTAGATTATGTATGTGGTTATACGTTGTATTTGACAATTATGGAAAATAGAATGGTAATAAATGAGATGTGAATTATTAATAAGATGGAAAATAATATATAAAGTATGTCTAGAATGTGCATAATGGAGAGTGATGAAATATTGAATTATCGTGATATAGAAGATATGAAGTTATGTTTGATTATGTGAATATTATGAATGTAAAGTATGATTATGATATTTAAAGATTGTGGCTTTTATGCCGAGATGTGGCTTTTATGCCGAGAGATGTGGCTTTTATGCTGAGATATGGCTTTTATGCCGAGAGATGTGGTGTTTATGTCGAGATATGGCTTTTATACTGAGAAGTGATTCTTATGTTGTGAGTTGGCTTGTATGCCAAAATCATTTAATGATTGTATAATGTATATTCATGATTTAAAATGAATAATGTGTATATGATGAGATATATTGTTATATGCTGTATGTGCATGATATATGTTGTGGACAACCATTCGGTATAGATTACCCCTCGCTTTTGGCTCCCGTGGTCCATGTAGAGGCCCAGTTGAGCTACCCAGTGATCCAGGAAGAGATCCAGTGGTTGAGGTGGGGAGACGGTTTATGATACCGGGCTCGGTGAACCAGGATGTGTTCACGGGATGTCGGTGGACTCCCAGCTGGTGGCTGATTCGTTAGTATCTGGATACTAAGTGTCTGATGTATATGAGAGTCAGTTGTGAATTATACTCCTTGACTGATATGTAGATTATTGTATTGATATGATAATGATATGATTGAAATAATGAATTATGAAATGAATTGATTAAGTATGGGTGCTTATAATTAATTTATCTCGATGTTGTGAGATATTTGTTATGATGTGAACATAATGAATTTATGATGGATTATGATATGTTTGGTTCATATGAGGAAACTTTAGTGGATCGATAACCCAGGCAGGAAAATGAGATTCTCCAGGTGATATCAACTCTGATTATGTAGTTGTATCATTTTTGTGATAGATACTCACCCTTACTTTATGTTCACAGTGAATAAACCCAAGGATGTTGCGGATGCTGCGGAATCCAGTACAAAGTGAGCAAGGAGCAATGCCAGAGGAGTTTGGAATGTATATCTTGTATATATTTATATGTGAATATATTATCTCGTAAACTTGCCGAAGTATGTGTTGTTGTTACTTGTTTATGATGCCTAATGGCACTGAGCCATCGGTAGATATATGTGGATATATGTGTAAATCTGTGGGAGTGCGAACTATTGCATAGTATAATATGTTTGTGGTTTGGGTGATGTGATTATGTAATGGCATTGAGCCATTAGATATTGTGTATGTGTGATGACCAAGTACTGTTGGATGATTATAGTTATGGCACAGAGCTATACTGTAGTAAATCATGCATTATAGGCAGGTTTTGTGGATGTATGTGTGCTGTAATGGTTGTTTGAAATGATTGAATGTTGTATTGATGAATCGAATAGATTTAGAGATTTGAACTAGTAGCCATCCCTATGACTTTGAGAAACTGGATAGGTGAATTTGAGTTTCGGTGAGTTTCAATACCTTTGCAAGGTGTCAATAGGTCATAAGAATATTTAAAAGTGGTATACATTGGCTTTGGATCATTTAAGAATCATTTAGGGTGTTTGGTGCAAGAGTGTTACGCATAAAATGGTTAGGTTGTATTTCACGCATAACCTGAGCATATGTTGGAATCTTGACGAACAAACATTGCCAATAGTTTCAAAATGGGGAAAATATATAGACCATGAAGTTTTGTGGCAATTGGACCTGAAATGAGCTAATTGGATAAGTTAGTAATTGGTCAAAAGGCCTAAAATGTGTGACAGCATCAGGTGCTGTCACTGATAAGCCCACGCGTAGCGTCAGCTTGGCGCTCAGCGCCAGGGCAGCGAATGCACGCTCACGCCTAGCGTGGGGCTGACGCGTAGCGTCAGATCCCTGTTTCAGGTTTTGAGTTTTCTTCAACTTAAATGATTTTGAGGACTATAAATTATTTATTTTAAATTATAATTTAGGTAATTTTTATAAGATACATTTTTATTATTATTGTGATGTAATTTAATTATAAAAAATGTGAAAATTTTATTGTGAAAATCAATAAATTGAATAAAATAAACAATATTTAAGGAGGGATGTCACAATTGGTATCAGAGCAAGACTATTCAGGATTATAAACCTTGTGGGTAGAAATGGTAGAAAGTAGTGAGATTTGTTTGTGTATTCATCTTTATGGATGGAATTGTATATGTGTGAAAGTGAATTTTCAGGAATCCTGGCATTGTGCTCACTGGTTATCCGTTAGCCGCATTTCCTGGCATTGAGGTATTGATTATGGATTATATTCAATTTGTTTGATTATTAATGGTGTGTTATGTTAATTGTAGAATGGCTGGTACTTCTAATTCAACCCCTGAGGGTGACTTCTTAGAAAAGTTTTCTCAGCTGATGGGAAGGGCTGAATCTGGCCCAACCCTTGATAAATTTTTAAAGCGTAATCCCTCAGTGTATAAGGGTGGACGTGATTATGATGGAGCTTATATATGGATCAAGGAAATGGAACAAATGTTTGATTATTTTGAATGTACTGAGGAACAAAAAGTGGTATTCTCTACTTATCAGTTGCGTGATGAAGCTAGGGTCTGGTGGACACGTGCCAAACCTCAGATGATCAGTGCTAATGGGGTCTTAAATTGGGTTAATTTTAAAAAGAGGTTTTTGGTAAAATACTTTCCTGATAATTATAAAACTACACTAGTGCAGAAAATGGATACGAGGACAGGATACGAGCACGGTTATGTCAAAACCGTGCTAAAAAAAAGGCGGTGGCATTTTTGAAATTTTTGAAGTCACATACGAGGACGGTTGACTGGCAACCGTGCTTAAAACTAGAGATACGAGCACGGTTGGCAACGAACCGTGCTTAAAGACTGGAAAAATTTTTTAAATTTTTTTTCTGAAAGAGTTATAAGGACGGTTGCTTTGAACCGTGCTTAAAGGTGTCACATACGAGGACGGTTGACTGGCAACCGTGCTTAAAACTAGAGCTACGAGCACGGTTGGCAACGAACCGTGCTTAAAGACTGGAAAAATTTTTTAAATTTTTTTTTTCTGAGAGAGTTATAAGGACGGTTCCTTTGAACCGTGCTTAAAGGTGTTTTTATTTTTTTTAAATTTTTTTTTTAAAAAACCTACGAACACGGTTGGAAGGGACCCGTGCTTAAAAGTAGTAAAATAATTGAGCTATTAGCACGGTTCTGAGGGGAACCGTGCTTATAGGGTCATTTTCTCGAAAACTTAAGCGTTGTTTCATTTCCCTCCTCTTCTTCCTCCTCCCTCCATTAAAATAAAAAGGTGTTCTTCTTCTCTCTTTCTCTCTACGAAGGTTTCCATTCGTGTTCCCCACTCACCAAATCCATTTTCCCTCTCCCTTTCGTCTTCCCCCTTCACCAAACTCCATTTTCGTTTCCCTCCCACCACGGTGTGCGTCTTCTCTCTCTACATAGAAGGTTCTCTTTCTCTCTACCACTTACCACCAACTCTCTACATACACAGGTTCTTCCTCTAAAACCCCATTTTCATTATTATTAATTTATTGGTCAGGAATATTGTTTGGTTGATACAATATATATTTAGGCTTAGTTGTTTGATTGAGGTTTGGTATGACTTGAGAAAATTTCAGGAACGTGTTTTGTGGAGCTTAAGAATGGAGTCTAGGAAAACAGAGACCACACCAGATTTTTGAGAAATGGAGTGTGCTTCTTCTTTGATTAAACGAGCCATGTACACAATATAAACTTCACGCTCACTACTACTTTCATTCCCTCCTTCTCTTGATGATGATGAAATGGACAGTAACAGCAACAAAATGGGCACAAGAATAACAACCAAGCTTGTTAATTTACGAACTCAGTTGAAATTAACCATATGAACGTTGGATCTGAACAAAACGTTGGATCTGAACCCAGAAAATAGTGCCATTTTTCTGCATATTAAAATAAAAAACGCTAGATACGAGCACGGTTCAAAGGAACCGTGCTTAAAAGTAAGCTACGAAGACGGTTATTTAACCGTGCTTAAAAGTGTCTATCTACGAGCACGGCGGGAACAAGCACGGTTCTGGAACCGTGCTTAAAGGTCCAACAGAACCGTGCTTAAAACCCCTTTCTCCACTAGTGCTAGAAAAGAGAAGGAATTCTTACATCTTGAACAGGGAAGGATGTATGTAGCTGAATATACAGCTAAATTGATGAGCTATGTGACTTTTATTACCCTTTTTCCTTAGAAGGTACTGAAAGTAACAAAAGTGCTAAGTATGAGTCTGGTTTGAGAATAGAGCTTCGTACTGCTATTGTACCTTTGGGGATTAGGGACTATGCTGAACTTGTTAATAAAGCACAATTGATTGAAAATGTTCAGATACAGAGGGTTTCTTTCAGAAAAGATAAATCTCAGTTTAGAATTAAAGGAGTTGAATTTAAAAAGCAGAGATTTAGTCGAAGTGGATCTTCTTCTTCATCTTCTTCTCCAGTTAGAGGTCGAGGCAGTACTCGTCCTGATAATCGAATTTGTTTTAAATATGGCGGAGAAGGACATTTGGCTAGAAACTATAGATTTAAATTGCCTATATGTTATCATTGTGGTCAGACTGGGCATCTTAGGCCCGATTGTCCTATGAGGCAGCACAAGAATGTACAAGAGGGTAGGGGTTTTACTCCCGCGAATCAGGGTGGTAGGTTTCAGAGGGGTGGACGTAGTGGGGCTTGAGGAGGCCCAATTCGACAATCTGATACCACACAGTCTGCTAGTGCTCAAAATGTTATTACTGGGAGAGTGTTTGCTTTCGATGCTTCTGATGCCATTCATAATGATCAACTAGTGCACAGTAAGTGTTCTCTTTTTGGTAATCTTGTAGATGTGATATATGATTCTAGAGCTACACATTTGTTTATTGCTGAAAGTTGTGCTAGAGACCTTGAATTGCCTATGGTATTGATGAATAATGCTATAATTGTATCCACACTGACTGGTTCCAAGGTTAAGACTATGACTATGTGTGAAGAAGTAAATTTATCCATTGAAGGTCGAACTTTCAATGCAAATTTAATTTGTATGCCCTTGAAAAATCTAGATATTATTTTGGGAATGGATTGGTTGTCTGCCAATCAGATTCTGGTGGATTGTTATCGTAAACTGGTGGTTTTTCCTGTCGAATCCACTCCTAATGATTTGGTATGTTAATATTTCTTTTTGTTATTGTTATTTTACAGGGATAGGTAATTTGATTCTTGCTGATATACCTGTTGTAAGTGAATTTTCGGATGTGTTTCCGGAAGATATTCCTGGGTTACCTCCAAACTGGGAAATTAATTTTGTGATTGACTTAGTTTTGGGTGCCGAGCCAGTGTCACGTGCACCGTATCGTATGTCATCTATAGAGTTAACTGAGGTGAAAAAGCAAGTTGAGGAACTGTTAAGTAAAGGTTTTATTAGACCTAGTGCTTCTCCTTGGGGTGCTCCTATACTATTGGTACGAAAGAAAGATGGGAGTATAAGAATGTGTATTGACTACCGTCAGTTAAATAAATTGACAGTTAAAAATAAATATCCTTTACCAAGGATTGATGATTTACTTGACCAGTTACAGGGTGCATGTATCTTTTCTAAGATTGACTTACGATCCGGATATCATCAGATTAGAGTAAAACCTGAGGATATTCTGAAAACCGCTTTTCAAACAAGATACGGTCATTATGAGTATGTGGTGATGCCATTTGGAGTTACTAATGCTCCGGCGGTATGCATGAGTTATATGAATCGAATCTTTCATCCTTTCTTGGATCAGTTTGTAGTAGTGTTTATTGATGATATACTAGTATATTCAAGATCTGAGGGTGAACATGTTCAGCATCTCCGTATTGTTTTACAGATTTTGCGAGAAAGACAGTTATATGCAAAATTGTCAAAATGTGAATTCTGGGCTAAAAGTATTCAGTTCTTGGGGCATGTAATTTCTAGTAATAGAGTTTCTGTTGATCCTTCCAAGACAATTGCAGTTATGAATTGGGAAACGCCCAAATCTATTACTGAGATTCGAAGCTTTCTTGGTTTAGCTGGGTATTATCGACGTTTCATAGAAGGTTTCTCTCGTATTGCACTTCCTATGACCAAATTAACTAGGAAGGGATGTCCTTTTGTTTGGACTGATGAATGTGAACAAAGTTTTAATGAATGGAAAAAGAAATTGACTTCTGCCCCTGTACTTGCTTTACCTGATGTGACCATAGAATTTGTTGTATATTGTGATGCCTCTAAATCTGGCTTGGGGGGTGTGTTAATGCAAGAAGATAGAGTTATAGCCTATGCTTCTAGGCAGTTGAGACTTCATGAGAAGAATTATCCTATTCATGACCTAGAGTTAGCGGCGGTTGTATTTGTATTGAAAATTTGGAGACATTATCTTTATGGCTCCCGTTTTGTTGTGTTTAGTGATCATAAAAGTTTGAAGTACTTATTCGATCAAAAAGAATTGAATATGAGGTAGAGGCGGTGGATGGAATATTTAAAAGATTATGATTTTGAATTAAAATACCATCCGGGCAAAGCGAATGTGGTGGCCGATGCTTTGAGCAGGAAATCTCTTCATATTGCATCTTTAATGATAGAGGAATATAAATTGCTAGAAAGTTTTCATGATATGCATTTAGCTGTAGTGGTTCATTCTCCTGGTTGTATGCTAATTGGGATGCTAAAAATTACTAATGAGTTTTTAAAATCTTTGTCTGAATGTCAAGAGGATGATACTGATGTAAAACAGTTGATTGATGCCCAAGATCGGGGCAAGAATCTCCCTTTGAATAAAGATTCTAATGGGCTGTGGCGGTTTAAGAATCGTATTATAGTGCCCTCCAATGGTGAATTTCAAACACAGATTCTATCAGAGGCTCATAAGAGTTCATTAAGTATTCATCCAGGTGTGACGAAAATGTATCAAGACTTACGACAACAATTTTGGTGGCCGGGGATGAAGAAAATGATAGTTGAATATGTGGCATCTTGTATAGTGTGCTTAAAGTCTAAAGTGGAGCATCAGAAACCTTCAGGGTTAGCAGAACCACTTGATATTCCGATATGGAAGTGGGATGGTATCTCTATGGACTTTGTATCGGGTTTGCCTCGTTCTCGTGCTGGATGTGATGCTATATGGGTTGTTGTTGATCGATTAACAAAGAGTGCTCATTTTCTTGCTATTAATATGAGATGGTCTTTGGAAAAGCTTGCTAATATTTATGTGAAAGAAATTATAAGGTTGCATGGTATACCCTTCAGTATTGTGTTGGATCGTGATCCTCGTTTTACTTCTAAATTTTGGAGAAGTTTACAACGTGAGCTAGGCACTGAGTTAAAAATGAGCTCCGCATATTATCCTCAAACGGATGGACAATCTAAACGTACAATACAAACTCTAGAAGATTTGCTTCGGGCATGTGTGATAGAACATGGAGGGAGTTGGGAGCAGTATTTACCTTTGATTGAGTTTACTTATAACAATAGCTTCCATAGCAGTATTGGTATGGCTCCTTATGAGGCTTTATACGGTTGAAAATGCCAAACTCCTTTATGTTGGGTTGATAGTAGTGACGTCCTGGTATTGGGGCCTGAAATGGTTCAATCAATGACAGAACATATTAAATTGATCCGGAATAAATTGAAAGTTGCTCAGGATCGTCAGAAAAGTTATTATGATGCTAAACATAGACCTCTGATATTTCAAGTTGATGATCAAGTATTTTTGAAAGTTTCACCTACGAAAGGTGTGGGTCGAGTAATTGGTAGTAAAAAGTTGAGTCCCAGGTATATTGGACCTTATCGTATTTTAGAGCGAATAGGAAATGTTGCCTATAGACTTGAGCTTCCTACAGTCTTGTCAAAGTTATATGATGTTTTTCATGTCTCCCAGCTTCGAAAGTATATTCCTCGAGATGATATGGTGGTTCCAGATGACATTATTGAAATCAGAGAAGATGTGATGGTACCGGCTAATCTTCTTCGTATTGAGGGTTATCAAACCAAACAATTAAGGAATAAGAATATTCCTTTGGTGAAAGTTTTATGGCAGAATTTCAATGAAATTTCACACACGTGGGAATTAGAATCTGAGATACGACAACAATACCCGGATCTATTTACAGAGGTATGTTGATTTCGAGGACAAAATCTATTCTTAGGGGGGGTGAGTGTAACATCCCCATGTTTTATATTCATGAGTTTGGATATTTAATAAAGTAAGATTATTATAAGATGTAAAATTAAAATAAAAAGAAAATTTTGATTTGGGACCTGACGCATAGCGTCAATGGGACGCGTAGCGTCAGGGTAAAACTTGACGAGTAGCGTCAGTGGACGCGTAGTGTCAATATAAAAATTTAGACTTGACACGTAGCGTCAGGGGGACGCGTAGCGTCAGTGTCGCGGGCAGAATAAAGACCCAAGATGACAACCTACAGAGCAGAAGTTAAAAACATAAGTTTTGGGGTTCTTCTTCTTCTCTCTTTTCCCTGTGACAATTAAAGGCCAACAAGAGGTTGGAATCTAAAATTAATCACGGATTAGAGGTAAGAAACTTAAGATTAACGCATGGGATCTTTCAATTTTGAATTCCATGGAGATTTTCTATCTTTATCCATTTTTGGGGAAAACAAGGGAACTTTGAATTTTAAGATTCTAAACCGATTAAAAGTTTCCTTATGGTGTTCAAAAGAAGGATTGAGTGACGAATTTGAATTCCGCTTTATATAGGTTACGAATGAGCCGTTGAAAGATTAGCGGAAAAAGGGGTTTCTCGGAGAACTTGTGGTTTCAGTTGTGGTAAGATTCTAAAGCTTTAGAAAGTAATTTCTAAGCATATTCTTGAGTTGGATTAAGGTTTGAACGGTTAAAACCTTAAACCCTTTTGTAATTCTATCTTTTAGTGGTTGCGGCGCATTGATCTTGGTGATTGAGTTTAGAGCGTCGACAGTGAGGTAAGGGGAGTATTATAGTATATATTTGATTACAGACTTGTGATAATTATGTTAGAAAATTAAATCTGTGAAGTATGAGATTGATATATATATATATATATATGAGAGAATATATGATTAGATTATGTATGTGGTTATACGTTGTATTTGACAATTATGGAAAATAGAATGGTAATAAATGAGATGTGAATTGTGAATAAGATGGAAAATAATATATAAAGTATGTCTAGAATGTGCACAATGGAGAGTGATGAAATATTGAATTATCGTGATATAGAAGATATAAAGTTATGTTTGATTATGTGAATATTATGAATGTAAAGTATGATTATGATATTTAAAGATTGTGGCTTTTATGCCGAGATGTGGCTTTTATGCCAAGAGATGTGGCTTTTATGCCGAGATGTGGCTTTTATACCGAGAGATGTGGCTTTTATGCCGAGATATGGCTTTTATGCCGAGAGATGTGGTGTTTATGTCGAGATGTGGCTTTTATGCTGAGATGTGATTCTTATGTTGTGAGTTGGCTTGTATGCCAAAATCATTTAATGATTGTATAATGTATATTCATGATTTAAAATGAATAATGTGTATATGATGAGATATATTGTTATATGCTGTATGTGCATGATATATGTTGTGGACAGCCATTCGGTATAGATTACCCCTCGCTTTTGGCTCCCGTGGTCCATGTAAAGGTCCAGTTGAGCTACCCAGTGATCCAGGAAGAGATCCAATGGTTAAGGTGGGGAGACGGTTTATGATACTGGGCTTGGTGAACTAGGATGTGTTCACGGGATGTCGGTGGACTCCCAACTGGTGGCTGATTCGTTAGTATCCGGATACTAAGTGTCTGATGTATATGAGAGTCAGATGTGAATTATACTCCTTGACTGATATGCAGATTATTGCATTGATATGATAATAATATGATTGAAATAATGAATTGTGAAATGATTTGATTAAGTATGGGTGCTTATAGTTAATTTATCTCGATGTTGTGAGATATTTGTTATGATGTGAACATAATGAATTTATGATGGATTATGATATGTTTGGTTCATATGAGGAAACTTTAGTGGATCGATAACCCAGGCAGGAGAATGAGATTCTCCAGGTGTTATCAACTCTGATTATGTAGTTGTATCATTTTTGTGATAGATACTCACCCTTACTTTATGTTCACAGTAAATAAACCCAAGGATGTTGTGGATGCTGCGGAAACTAGTACAAAGTGAGCAAGGAGTAATGCCAGAGGAGTTTGGAATGTATATCTTGTATATATTTATATGTGAATATATTATCTCGTAAACTTGCCGAAGTATGTGTTGTTGTTACTTGTTTGTGATGCCTAATGGCACTGAGCTATCGGTAGATATATGTGGATATATGTGTAAATCTGTGGGAGTGCGAACTATTGCATAGTATAATATGTTTATGGTTTGGGTGATGTGATTATGTAATGGCATTGAGCCATTAGATATTGTGCATGTGTGATGACCAGGTACTGTTGGATGATTATAGTTATGGCACAGAGCTATACTGTAGTAAATCATGCATTATAGGCAAGTTTTGTGGATGTATGTGTGCTGTAATGGTTGTTTGAAATGATTGAATGTTGTATTGATGAATCGAATAGATTTAGAGATTTGAACTAGTAGCCATCCCTATGACTTTGAGAAACTGGATAGGTGAATTTGAGTTTCAGTGAGTTTCAATACCTTTGCAAGGTGTCAATAGGTTCATAAGAATATTTAAAAGTGGTATACATTGGCTTTGGATCATTTAAGAACCATTTAGGGTGTTTGGTGCAAGAGTGTTGCACATAAAATGGTTAAGTTGTATTTCGTGCATAACCTGAGCATATGTTGGAATCTTGATGAACAAACATCGCCAATAGTTTCAAAATGGGGAAAATATATAGACCATGAAGTTTTGTGGCAATTGGACCTTAAATGAGCTAATTGGATAAGTTAGTAATTGGTCAAAAGGCCTAAAATGTGTGACAGCATCAGGTGCTGTCACTGATAAGCCCAAGCGTAGCGTCAGCTTGGCGCTCAGCGCCAGGGCTGCGAATGCACGCTCACACCGCGTCAGCCCCCTGTTTCAGGTTTTGAGTTTTCTTCAACTTAAATGATTTTGAGGACTATAAATTGTTTATTTTAAATTATAATTTGGGTAATTTTATAAGATACATTTTAATTATTATTGTGATGTAATTTAATTATCAGAAACATGAAAAATTTATTATGAAAATCAATAAATTGAATAAAATAAACAATATTTAAGGAGGGATGTCACACTTCTCCCCCTTTGGAATCATCAAAAATAATAAAGCAATTAAAGTCATATGAAAAAAGACAAATTTTATTCAGAGTAACTGCAGGGAAAGTACATTAAGGAAATGATTAAAATGATGTATAAAAATAGAAAGCACAATGATCAAAGCATAAAAACGGATATAGTTATCCGGGTTGAAAAATCTAAGCTCAGAGATTTGATGTGACAGCTCCTCATAACGCTGTTGCATCATCTCAAAATACTGCTGCTCAGTCATGGAAAACTCTTGAAGAGAGTTTTCAATACGGTCGAAGCGGCGGTCAAGGTGAGCATATAGAGATTCAAATGGGTCAGCAGGGGCAGAGGATGAAGCTTGAGGTGCAGGAGGAGGAGGGGCTGGCTCATCAGCAGGAGCTTCATAGGGAATGTTGGCATGATAGCCTTCCATCCTTGAATACCATGCTCCGTTCAGAAAAAACAAGACCCATCTTGGTGAGGTGATGAGTGCCAATACAGGCTTGTGGAGGCACCTTCTCCAATAGTTCTCCAGCCAAGTCTACTCCATAGTGTTTGAATATTTTGGTGAGTAGAATGGCGTATGGAAGCTTTTGTTGGTCTTTTGCGTGGCGCATGTGGAACTTGACCAGTTGAGCCCAGTTTATCTCTTTGTGGTTCAGCATAGCCCACATCAAGAGGACATCATCCTCTTCCACCAGAGTATAGTTCCCACCACGGGGAACCAACATCTTGACCAAGAAAAAGTGTAGGAGGCGGTTATTCATGGTCAAATGTCCCACCAGCTTGTGGTTGCTCCTTGGGCGATCAGCCTTCCATAAGGATTGACAGGCAGTGAGAGCATTGAAGCCCCATTCATCTTTAGGGTCTCCTCCGTCAAATTCTGCATCGTTAAGTGGCAGCAGAGATATTTCTGCAAACTGGGCATTGGTGAGCTTGATGGTCATATTTTTGACCTTTGATTCTATCACCCCATTGACAAGTTTGAGGTTGCAGTAGAAAACTCGGATGAGTTCAGGATAGTATAGCTCTTCCTTAAGGGTGAGGAAGGGAAAAAGGTTGTAGTGGTAGAGGCATTTGGTAAAGGTGAGGCTATGGTTCTCAAATGTTTTAGCAATGGTGTAGTGGGGGGTCATGATGTCTTTCTCAGAGAAATTGTTAATGAAGTGTTGAAGGTCTCTAGGAGAAGAGAAGAACCTAGAGAAGTCTAGGGGGTTGTGGGCTTGGGCCATGGAGGACTTAGCTCTCTTGACTGTGCGGGAGGAAGACATGGTGAAGGAATATAAAAAAAAGATGAAGAGAAGGAGAGAGTTCTTGAGAGCTTTGAGAGATTTGAAGAGGAAGGAGGTAGTGTGAGATGAGAGGGTGAAGAGAGGTGTATTTATAGAGAAAAAATAGGTTTAGAAAGGAGTGAGGTGAGTTAAATAAGGGGGAAGTCGAGCAGACCTCGGGAACCCACGTTTGACTGTTGCAGTTCCGATGCTAATCGATTACTAGGATTAGGTAATCGATTAGCTCACTGTTTCTGGGGAATTTAAATCGTTTCGCACAGAGGGTAATCGATTATGGAAGTTGAGTAATCAGTTAGTGAAGAAACAGAGACGTCCTAATCGATTAAGAGAGTCTGGTAATGAATTAGTGGAAAGATGAAACGTTTTGGACCTGAAACAAAGGCTTTGTAATCGATTATTGATCAAGAGGTAATCGATTATGCATAAAACAAAAGCTTTCTAATCGATTAGATGTCAATGAGTAATCGATTATCAACGAAACAGAGGCGTATTAATCGATTAAGAGGCTATATGTAATCGATTATATGGTTCAAAAATTCACAATTTATGCAGTTTTCACACAGAAAGGTTGCAATTTCAATGAATCATACCACATATAATAACCAACTCATATAAACATGCTATACAACAATGTTTTTATCAAAATACTTCATCATTCAAACACAATTGATCATGTCAAGAATTCCCAATTCTCTTCTAATGTGGATGAATTGCTCTTTTGCTAGGGGATTAGTGAAGATATCTGCTAATTGCTTAGATGTTTCAACATGTTCAAGCACACAATCACCCTTTAAAACATGGTCTCTTATAAAATGATGTCTTATTTCAATATGTTTAGTCCTAGAATGCATGACAGGATTTTTGGATATATTTATGGCGCTAGTGTTATCACATTTGAGAGGCACATGATCTAACATAACTCCAAAGTCTAGAAGTTGTTGTCTCATCCAAAGGATTTGAGCACAACAACTACCAGCTGCAACATATTTTGCCTCAGCTGTGGATAGTGCAACACTTACTTGTTTCTTGCTATGCCAAGAAACAAGAGAACTACCAAGCAAGTGACATGTTCCACTAGTGCTTTTTCTGTCAAGTTTACATCCTGCAAAGTCTGAATTAGAGTATCCAATCAAAGTGCATTCAACCCCTTTGGGGTACCATAGACCAACATTTTGAGTACCCACAAGATATTTCAAAATCCTTTTCACAACAGTGAGATGTGATTCTTTAGGACATGCTTGATATCTAGCACACATGCACACAACAAACATAATATCAGGCCTACTAGCTATTAAGTAAAGTAAGGAGCCAACCATACCTTGATATTTAGTTATTTCAACATTCTTACCCTTCTCATCTTTGTCTAAGTAGCAAGATGTACTCATGGGTGTAGCTATCTCGTTTGCTTTGTCCATTTCAAACCTTTTGAGTAGTTCTTTACAATATTTTGTTTGACTAATGAACGTTCCCTCATTGGTTTGTTTGATTTGTAATCCAAGGAAAAAGGTGAGTTCTCCCATCATGGACATTTCAAATTCATCTTGCATAATCTTGGCAAACTCTTGACAAAGAATTTTATTAGTAGCACCAAATATTATGTCATCAACATAAACTTGTACCAAAAGAATGTCATCATTTTTACGTTTTATAAAAAGTGTAGTATCAACCTTACCTCTTTCAAAATTATTTTCTAAAATAAATTTGCTAAGTCTTTCATACCAAGCTCTTGGAGCTTGTTTCAAACCATATAATGCTTTTCTCAATTTAAAAACATGGTTTGGAAATTTGTGATTTTCAAAATCGGGAGGTTGATCTACATAGACTTCTTCTTGAATGTAGCCATTTAGAAAAGCACTTTTGACATCCATTTGATAAAGCTTAAAATCCATACAACAAGTAAAAGCTAATAGTAATCTTATGGCTTCTAATCTAGCTACGGGAGCATACGTTTCTTCATAGTCTATCCCTTCTTCATGATTATATCCCTTAGCAACTAATCTAGCTTTGTTTCTTGTTATTATGCCATTCTCATCTAGCTTATTTCTAAAAACTCATTTTGTTCCTATTATTTGGTGATCATTGGGTTTTGGCACAAGTTTCCAAACTTTATTTCTTTCAAATTGATTTAACTCTTCTTGCATGGCCAATATCCAATGTTCATCAATAATAACTTCATCAATGTTTTTGGGTTCTATTTATGATACAAATGCTAGGTGATTGCAAGTATTTCTAATAGCATTTCGAGTACTTACACCTTGAGTCATTTCTCCTATGACGGGTGATCCTTCAATATGATCCATTGATGTGGTTCCTCATTTTGTGTTGTTTCTTCTTTCTTGTTGATTTCCTCCTCTTCATTCAAGCGCATTTCTTGAAGTGCACCTGGAAGATCATCAACATCTTCCTTTCTCAGAGGGTTATGGCTATTTTCATCAAATTTAACATGAATAGATTCTTCAATGGTATTTGTGCGTTTGTTGAAGATTCGATAAGATTTACTGGACTATGAGTATCCTAGGAAGATTGCTTCATCAGCTTTAGCATCAAACTTACCTAGATTATCTTTTCCATTATTGAGCACAAAACATTTACATCCAAATATATGAAAGTATGAAATGTTGGGTTTTCTACCCTTGTAAAGTTCATAGGGGGTTTTCTTTAGAATAGGCCTTATTAGGCATCTATTCATAACATGACAAGCGATATTTACCGCATCGGCCCAAAAATATTTTGCAATGTTGTTTTCATTTAACATGGTTTTAGCAAGCTCCACCAACGATCTATTTTTCCTTTATACTACTCTATTTTGTTGGGGAGTTCTAGGAGCTGAAAAGTTGTGATTAATGCCATGTTTTTCGTAAAACTTTTCAAAAGATTGATTTTCGAATTTTCCCCCATGATCAGTTCTAATGGATGTAATTTTTGAATTTTGCTCATTTTGGATAATCTTAGCAAGTTTCTTAAATGCATGATATGCTTCATTCTTATAAGCAAGAAACAAGGTCCATGTATATCTAGAGTAGTCATCTACAATTACTAGACCATAGTAATTACCACCAAAGCTTTTAATTTTGGAAGGTCCAAAAAGATCCATGTGTAAAAGTTGTAAAGGCTTTTGGGTGGAAACAATGTTTTTAGATTGAAAGGATGCCTTTACTTGTTTTCCCTTTTGACATGCATCACAAAATTTGTTTTCAAATTTAAGCTTTGGTAAACCAATTACTAATTCTTTAGAAACAAGTTTATTCAAGTGGTCTACATGTATATAAGCTATTCTTCTATGCCATAGCCAAGTTTCATCCTCTCTAGTCATGAAGCATTGTACATCATTTGAAGACAAACTATCCATATCAATCATGTAAATATTATCAATTCTTTGGCCTACAAACTTAACTTCCTTATTAATCTTATGCTCAATTATGCAACAATTTGATTCAAACAAAACTCTATATCCTTTGTCACATAATTAACTAATGCTAAGTAAGTTATGTTTAAGACCTTCAACATACAACACATCACTAATAGAGGTAGAAGAATTCTTACCAATGTTTCCAATGCCTAGAATCCTTCCTTTGGTGTTGTCTCCATAGGTGACACTTCCTTTTCTTTTGGGAGTGAATGATGTAAACTTGCTTATGTCTCCCGTCATATGCTTTGAACACCCACTATCCAAATACCAATAGGTGTTGCTTGCCTTGAAGCATACCTACAAAACAAAATCAGTTTAGAGAACTAGGTACCCATTTTATGTTGGGTCCTTTAAGGTTAGCTTGTGGTAATGTCCCTTTCGGAACCCACACCTTTCTTATAACCTTTGGCCCTAATTTTCTAACATTGAAATTTGAAGAGTTATGACCTTTGAATCCACAATGGTTGCATTTTATAAAGGGCGAAGATGATCTCATAGGAGGTACAAAGAAGTTTTTGTAATGCTTTTCCTTTTTAACAGAATTGTACCCTAAACCAGTTTTGTCAAACATGCATCTTTGATTTCCAAGTAGTACATTCAGATTATCTCTACAATTTGTAAACCTCTCTAAGGTTTTGTTTAAATCTAGGACTTTATTTTCTAGATCAACACATTTCTTAGCAAAATCACAAGTTTTACTCTTGGAGCATGTTTAAGCGTTTTCCAATTCTTCCTTTAAGCATTCATTCTCTTTGCAAACCTCCATAAGGTGCATCTCTAGAGTGTCACTAGTTTTTCTAAACACCTTAAGTCTATTGGAGACTTTTACAAATTTATCATACAATTCCTCTAGAGCATCAAGTAATTCATCCTTATCTAAGTCATGGAAGTTTACCTCATCATCTTCTTCTTGGTGGTTGGTCATGAGGCAAAGGTTTGCTTCTTCATTTTCCGAGTCATCCGAGCTGCTTATCTCGTTTTCATCCCATGCTATATATGCTCTTCTTCTTCCACTTTTCTCTTTGCCCTTCTTAAGATTTGGGCAGTCCGCTTTGAAGTGTCCTTCCTTACCACATTCAAAACAATTGGGTGAGGAAGAATTTTCTTTAGTGATAGGTTTCTTACTTGGGTTTTTGAAGCTTCTTTGGAAGCGTTTGCCTTTCATGAATTTCCTGAAGCGTTTCACAAATAGTCCAAACTCTTCTACTTCATCAAGTTCACTTTCGGATTCTTCTTCATTTATGGAAGTGGCCTTGAGAGCGAGACCCTTTTTCTTGGAAGATTTTTCTTCCTCTTCCGCCATCTTTAATTCTTTCAGCTCTTGTTCATGTTCCTGCAACTTACCAAATAGTGTGGCAAGAGACATTTCATTTATGCTAGGAGATTGTTTGATGGCGGTAACGAGCGGTTGCTATTCCTTGCTAAGACTTTTTAAGACTTTGTGCATAAGTTCTTTGTTAGTGTAAACTTTACCAAGAGTAATGAGATGATTTATAATAAGAGTAAATCTCTTTTGCATTTCTATTATAGTTTCCCCTTAGTTTATTCTAAAACTTTCATATTGGCTTGTCAAGGTACTAATCTTGGAATCCTTTACATCACTAGTACCTTCGTGAGTTACTTGTAAAGTATCCCACATTTCCTTAGCGGATTGACAAGTCATTATTCTAAAAAATTCATCTGGACCTAATGCCATAGTGATGAGATTTTTAGCCTTATAGCCATATTGCACTTTCTTTTCTTCATCACTAGTCCATTCATCCATAGGTTTTTCAACATTTTTATCATTGACAGTATGCATGGGTATATAAGGACCATTTACAATGGCATTCCAAACTCTTAAATCAATAGATTGAATAAAGATTTTCATTCTTTCTTTCCAAAAGGCATAGCCTTCTCCATTGAAAGCGGGAGGTCTGTTTATAGCACCACCCTCAGGAAAGAAGTTTTGAGAACTTGAGGCCATCTATTCTCTTGAAGCTGTTAAGCTTGATCTTTCAAGAGTCAAGCTCTGATACCACTTGTTATTCAAGTGGCCTCAATACTCAAGAGGGGGGGTGAATTGGGTTTTTAAAACTTTTAGTTGGAATGCCTTTGAACTTGATTCTTATATTCAAATTTACAAGATAATGCAAGTGAAATCAAGTTTAATGAAATATGCAATGCACAACAAAGGTAAATATAGCTGAGACAATTAAACAAACACTTGGTGTGCAGTATTCAAGTTTACCAATTTAAGCAAGTTCAAGTATGCAAGCCACAATCAATCAACACAAGCTAATTAAGCGCAGTATATGAAAGTAAAAGAGTAAGGGAGAAGAGCTTGCAAACCAATTTAACGAGTTCCACCAATCCGGTGTACATCTCGCCTCTAAGCAACCCACTTAGAGGATTTCCACTATTGTAGACTAGAGATACAACTTTGAGCAATTGCGGCTTCCTAGTGTCCCACACTCAAGAACCCAATCCTCACAAGTATAAGGGCACCCCACCCAATCTCTCAATCTCACAATATCCCAAAGGTTGAACCCAACCTTTGTAACCATTCAACCTAGAGTGAACAACCACTCAATCTAGAGTGAACTTTTTGGTGTTTGGTATAATGTTTACAAGCAAGTAACTCTCTTAATAGAGTGGATAAGCAAATGATAGTTCTCTTAAATCTATAACCCTCAAGAAGAGAGAATATGCAAATGAAATCTCAGAAAATACAAGAATGAAGGCTTACTAAGCACAAAGGTAAGAAAAGATTGATTTCCTCTTGTTATGTATTTTGTGCTTGAGTTTCTCTTGCATTTATAGAGTCATTTTAGAGCTTGGTGAGTGCCTTGGTCTTCCTAGTCGTTGCATGTAGTGGGTGTCTGAAGGAATGGTGGAGAAATGTGCTGGTTTCCCACTAATATGTGTTTTCCCACTATCGTAATCGATTATGCCTTAAGCTGTAATCGATTATACTTTGAATTTTTCATCTCTGTTCGCTATGTAATCAATTAGTTCCCATTGCCTAATCGATTAGATTCAAGTCAGAAGCTTGGTAATCGATTGAAATTTGCCTTGTAATCGATTAACAATGATACCTGATGCATTTAATTTAGCTTCGCAGCTTCGTAATCGATTATATAGTCTTAGTAATCGATTAGCTTAATTCTAGTAGCCTTCTAATCGATTGGCTGAATTCTCTTAATCGATTAGCTTTTATACCTGATACCTTTAATGCCATTTTTGGTTTTGGTAATCGATTAAACTATGTATGTAATCGATTATTGTAGTTCCAGTAGCTCTGTAATCGATTGTCTGAAATGTTGTAATCGATTAGCTTATTATCCTGATGCAGTTGTTCCAAAACAGAAGCTGCCTAATTGATTAGCTGAGACTCCCTAATCGATTAGCTGAGACTCCCTAATGTTATAATGATTTTAAGCTGCAATGACATGAAACTTGATGATTAAATATGCATGTCTTGAGTTCCTCATTGTTATTCTAGATTAAGGATCCAATTTCCAACATAATTTGTCTATCTGTGTTTTATCTCAAGTATCTTACCTATTCTAAAATTGCAACTCAACTTTTTAGATAGATTTTATTTTATTTTTATCACATGAACAATTCAACCATGCTATCCATTGAATATTATACAAACTGTATAATAATTATTCTTTTATGTATAAATTTTGTTAAGAATTTACCATAGTAAATAGAAAATTACTGTTGTTATTGGACTTTCAAAGTGGAACGATATCTAAATTTTGAAAACTACAAACGATTGGTGCGCTTGCCAATTAATAGACCCAAAGGTAAACACAAAGAGATAACACGCCTGGGTCTAACAAGTCTTCTAGTGCCGTTGCCAAGGATTGAATTGATTCAGTAAAATAGTAAATTTTTAATTACCGTGGTAAATATATTTTTTTAGATAAATTTTTATATTTTGTTATTTATTTTTTCTTATCATTGTTACACTAACTTTCTTTGTTTAGTTTGTGTATGCAAACCCGATCTACTGCAGGTAAAATTTATTTTGTTCCTGAGATAGAAAAGTTTGTAAAGAAAATCAAGTCTTTGAAATCTAAAACACAAACTAACTCTTCTTCAACTTCTTCTTGTTTTGAAAATTTTGAAAATCTAAATATGGCTGCTGAAAGGAGAACATTGGGACAGTTTGCTGTTATTAATGATCCACCCCGAGTTTTGGGAATGTTTCAAGGACCAGTTATGCTAGTGGAGATTAAACCTGGTACTTTAAATATCATTCAAAATAATCAATTTGCTGGTTTAAATCATGAAGAACCATACAAACATTTAACTATTTTTATGAGTTATGCAGCACAATTGGTTTTGAACCCAATTAAGAAGAATCTGTTTATATGAGATTATTTCCTTTTTCATTGATTGGTAAAGCTAAAGAATGGTTTAAATCTTGTCTACCGGGTAGTTTTGCAAACTGGTCCGATGTTGAAAGAAAATTTTTGGAAAGATTTTATTCTCCTTCAAAATATTTTGAAGCCATGACAGCCATACATTCTTTTTCTCAAAACAATGATGAATCATTAGGAGAAACATGGGAACGATTCAAGACACTCTTGAGAAAGTGTCTAAATCATAACCTGAATGATACTGAAAAGGTAAGGATCGTTTACCATGGTTTGTTACCTTAGTTCAAAATGATGTTAGATGCTTGTGTAGGTGGTTCTTTAATGAACAAAACTATGGAAGAAGCAATAGAAATATTGGAATCAATGTCCATCAGTGACCGACAAGCAAAACATGAAAGAGGTAATGTAGAAAGGAAGCCAGGTATGCTCAAATTAGGAGTGAATGATGCAGTATTGGCTCAGTTAAAATTATTGACCTGACAAATTGAAGTCATGAGCAAGCAATTGGAGAAACTTCAAATTGCTCAAGTAACATCACCACCCCTTGCTCAATTAAAATAATGTATGCACTGCATAGGAGAACAACCATGTGGTTACTGTAGAAATGAGCAAGAGCAAGCCAATTTTTTGAACCATCAAAGAATACCATTGGGTAATTTTCCTTTCAATTATGGTAATTCTTTTCCTAAAAATTTTCAATAGGGATGGCAGAATCAGAATTCTAGCTGGAGACAAGATGCTGGACCTTCCAATAGACCTCTTAACAATTAATTTAAACCACAACAATCACAAATTAACAACGCAAGATTGACAAGGATTGAGGAATCTATCCAACAGTTATTGCAATTTATAGAAACAAATGAAGCTGCCAGGAAAACATCAGACGTATAAATGGGTTAGCTTGCAAAAGAAATAGCTGAATTGAAAAATTCTGGGTTTACTGCAAACACTCAGAACCCAAGAGAATAATGTAATGTTGTTTCTTCTGAAAATTGTAAAGTTGTGAAAATTGATTGTAGAGAAAAAAAGAAAGAAGGAGAAGAAAAAGAAAGTAAAAAAATAAAAAAAATGAAAAAGAAAAAATATGCAAGAGCCTGTGAATGAGGAGCAAGAAACAAACTGTACTACCATCACAATTCTAGAAAAATGTAAGGATCCAGGGAGTTTCACCATTCCTGTAACCATTAGAAATGTCAACATTAGGAATGCTTTGTTAGATTTAGGGGCTAACATCAATCTTATGCCCCTAGATTTAATTAAGCGCATTGGTGAATTCGAGCTTAAAGAAGCTAAGACAAACTTACAGTTTGCGGATCGCTCTGTCAAGAAACCTGTTGGGATTGTGGAAGATGTACTAGTAAAGGTTGATAAGTACCACTTCAGAGTTGATTTTATGGTACTGGATATGAAGGAGGATACTGAGATCCCCTGATCCTTGGAAGACCTTTCATGAAGACTGCAAAGATAAGAATAGATATCGATCAAAGTATGGTTGCAATCAAAGTCTATGAAGAAGAGGTGAGCTTTAGTGCTCATGAACATCTTAGGGTAAATGATGAGGAAAAAGCTTACCTTTCTACTGAACCAGGTATATCTCTTCCCAATCAATTAAATTGTTTTAAACTAACCGATGGCTTGAAAGATGAAAAACAAGTAATCAAGCATCGAAAAAGAAGAAGGAGGAAGAAACAGACAGGTGATTCCTCAACCAAATTTAAGAAACCACCTGATTAATCAGAGGTAATGTCTGGCTGGAGACATTAAACCTAGCACTCAATGGGAGGCAACCCATTCTTTTCTTTGTTATGTTTTATTTATTAAAACATAAAAAAAAGGGGTTTTCAAATTTTTAGATAGAAATTTAATTTTGGAAGGAAAAGAGGTTTAAAACTTAAAAGAAAAAGTTTTTGAAAATCAAACTTTTGAAAAATCAAAAACAGAAGCCCACGCGTAGCGCCACATTGATGCGTAGCGTGGACTCTGAATTTTCACTCTGACGCATAGCGTCCCAACCACGCGTAGCGTCAGTGCCCACATTCAGTTTTAAAACTGGACCCCTGAAACAGAGGCCCATAACCAAAACTTTAAAAACCTGATTTTGCCTCCACTCTCAGATTTTCAGAAACCCTAAAACCTAAAAACCTCCCTTTCTCTCAACCCTTCAATCCTTCTCAAATCATTCAAAGGATTCCAAGTAAGTTCTCTCAATCTTTCCTCTTTAGTTTAATTTTGATTTTGATTTTTAGAATGCATGTGGTTAGGATTAGGATTAGAGAACCATTGGGAATTGATTGCTGTTAGAGTAAGGAAATTAATGGATTGAATATGGTTTGGAGGGGTTGTGATTGAGCAACCCCTGTTTCTGTTTTCAAACTGCGCACCTCACGCGTAGCATCTCACCCATGCGTAGCGTAAGGATGAACTGCAAGCCCACGCGTAGCATCTCACCCACGCGTAGCGTCAGCCTCTGTTCTTAATTTTGTTAATTTTTTGTGTGATGTTTGCTGTTTCATGTATATATTTGTTTCCTATTTTTATTCTGTCCAGTATGTCATTTGTTATTGTTTGTTGTTTGTTTTTCTTTTTAATTAATAAATTTTCTTAATTTGTATTTGTTATACTTTCTTGCATAAAAATAAAAATAAATTGCATAAATTTAAGGAATTTGTATAATGTTTAATTTTTCATGTTTTGAAAAATTTTATAAGTGCTTGATTTTTTATATAATTTAAAAAAAATCCAAAAATAGGCATGTTTATTTTTCTTATAATTAAAAACAAAAATTCAAAAATATGTTGTATGAATTTGCATTCTATATAATTTACTTTAAAAAATTTTAGAAATCCAAAAATATTTATGTAAATATGTTGTTGATTGTGTATGTTTGTTAAATTTTTAATGTTTGATTTAGTTTTTAAATGTGTGTTTAAATTTTAATTTTTACTTTTTGCAGATGGCACCCAAGAAATCCATCCCATCCACTGGCCTGAAGAGACAGAGAAGGGCCACTGATACAGGCACTACCTCTGAAGATCCTGATCTTCAGGGAGAGGAGGTTCTGGGACCACGGGATCCCACGAGGTTTCGCACAAATACGAAATGGGCCCGATTTCATCAAATCAAAAGGCAAAGACTCATCTGGGAGAGAGTCTTGGACTTGAGTGCAGGGGACTATCCTGAGCTGCAGGATGGAGTCCAGAGGAGGAGATGGGGACCCCTATTCTCTCTGCCTACTGAGGGGGATCCTATCTTAGTGATGGAATTTTAGCAAACGCCTACAGGACTCGTCAGGACGCACCAGATATTGGCCATCAGAGGACGAGTTGGGTTAGGGGTCGGCATATCACTTATGACCAGGATACCATTAGTACCCTCCTGGGTAATCCTTGGGAGCCTACTCCCGAGGATGATACTTGTTTCTGGAAGGAAAACAGAAACAAGATCGTTGCTGAGGGTGATCTAGGATACTCCCTCGAACAGGTTGCTCAATTCTTCAGAGCAAAGATGGAATCTTTTTTAACCTGAGCAAGGTTGGACGGAGTCCATCTAACCTTCTAAAGACCCAACTTACCCCTCTAGCCCAGGCGTGGTCTCACCTTATGCTTCATAACATCACTCCTGTTACTCACCTCTCTTCCATTCCTGTTGACCGTTGTTACCTTCTCTTTTCTATCCTCTAGGGCTATACCATCGACATCGCTGAGCTTATATCTGAGCAAATTCACTTTTATGCCCTTGGGTATAAAGTGAACCACCCTATTCCATTCCCTCTCATCATATCTGCCTTACTAAGAAGGCAGGGAGTTATTGTGCCATCACCTGAGTTCACTAGTTCTTCAGGGAGGGTCCCCAAAGTTTTAGTGAGCAGAGGTTATTTTGTTCAGCAGTGCGAGCTTCCACCACAGGAGTAAGAGGCTCAGCCCAGACTTAGGAGGAGGAGACCACCAGTTCAACCACCATCTACTGATGTTGTTACAGATGGATTTGCCAGGATGACACTTGAGCATCAGTATATGATGAAGATGATGGCTGCCACACATAGAGCTTATATTCATCTTCATGATGAATTTTATCAGTACAGACTTCAGGGTGAGGGAGCACATTATGTCACACTGGTTGAGTTTGCAGCTCATGTAGCTTGGCCTGGTGATTTACCTACCTACCCTGAGACTGGTGGACCGTCTGGAGCACAGGCTGATTCTGATGGTGATGCTGATGAGAAGGAGGATGATGATGATCAGATGGAGGACTGATGGTGCTATCTTCTTTATTTTTTTTTAACCTTTTACATACACTTTTAGTTTACTGTTAGTTTTATTTTTACATTGATATTTACATTTGGATTATTTTTGGATTATATTATGGTTTGTTTTTGACAGGGCCCGCAAGCGCACGGGTTATGTCGCGTAATATAAAAGATTATCGTTCTCCACAGGGACTGTGTTCAAAGTACCAGCATATTGAAATTTAATTATCCACACAATTAATTTTTAAGGTTTTTATAAAATAAAGCACAAATTAAAGTTGCACAGAATACGAATAAAAATAAAAATAAAATTTACTTGACACTAAAAAATCAGAGTTGAGAGTATCTTGGGATTTTGGGGGATTACGACTCTATTTTATGTTTAATGAATTTTAACTTTTTATAAATAAGAATCAAATTAAGTTTTCCAAGGCGAATTTTCCAAAAGCTAATTAATATGTTCCTCTCGGAATCCTATTAATGTACCTAACCTATGGAAAGCGCTGCTTAATCCTCAGAAAGGCCCATTATCGTTTTATGAAAATCCCTTTTATTTCCTCAAAAGAATTTTGATTACTTTCACGGTTTTACCGAGGTCACATAAAGTATTTCAAAAATCTTAGGTTTAGTTCAAAGCTTTCTGGTAAAAATAAATCTCTCGATTCTATTTATTACCTAAACTTACTAATATACCCGCAAGTACACAGTTTTATCATTTAGGTTCTTGTTAGGAATTACTAAAAGCATTAAGCATAATTGAACTAAATGGAAAACAGAAATTTATTTAATTCCAAGTCAAAATAACATTAAAATAAAATATTATCATACCCCCTTTATCCCAAGATAATTAATTTAGCTACTCATGAAAGGATTCAAATTCATACACATGATGGAAAAATAAAACATACAAGACATGGTAAAAAATAAAGACTTATGGGTTTCTCCAAAAGCTCAGAATAATTTACCACTGTATTTCCTTGTTGCAATATTCCTCCACCAATTACAAATTGGAACACTCAATTTTACAATCCTCACAACTCTTACACAAAATAAAAGAAAGAAAAAGAAAATAAAAAGAGAAAGAAACGAAACAGAGAAGAAAACGAAGGAAAAGAAAAGAAAGGAACAAAGTGAATGAATGAGAACTGGATTTTTCTTGAATGCCTTCTCTGCTTGGATTGCTTCTCCTTTTATAGGCGAAGGAAGGGAGGAAGCCAGCTAAGAAAACGCGTTGCAAGTTGGAAACTTTCGGTGCATGTGATTTCCAGCTGTTCCAGTTGTCTCCAATTTGCGTATTTTTGTTGTTTCCAATAATTCGGCGCATGATTTCACTGATGAATCGATTCCTCCAGTTGATTTTTGCCTTCAAAACAGCGTGTGAATCGATTCCTAAAGGTGGGAATCGATTCCCAGCATGATGAATCGATTCCTGGCCTTCATGAATCGATTCCTGCCCTTTTAATCCTCAATGAATCGATTCCTATAAGGGGGAATCGATTCCCAGCCCTATGAATCGATTCCCAACAGCCTTGAATCGATTCCTGGCTTATGTTTCACATGGGAATCGATTCCTGGAAGGGTGAATCGATTCCTACCCTTTCCTGGAAGTGTTTTCTTGCATTTTTGAGGCATTTTGGACAGTATAGCTCATGGTTCTTGATTGCTTTCATCCTTTGGCACTTTGATCATCTTTTTGGGTTCTTGAATCCATTTTCCATTTATATTCATTCATTCTTAAAATGGATCATCAATAATTCCAAATCTATTAATTTCTGCAAAATAAAAGTACCCGAGTAGAATACAGTGGAAAGAAAGCAAAAATCACAATAAATAAAGGAAATACAGTGCATAATGATTAAAATCCTAAGTAAACTAAATCTAATTTATTGTGTTATAAAACACTTATCAAAATACCCCAAACCAAAGCATTGCTTGTCCTCAAGCAATCACCATATTCACAAGATAAAATACAGAAAACACTAAGCTTAATAACTTAAGGAATCCAAAACAGAGAAACAGATTTATTCAAATGCCAGTTTTATTTTTCTTATGTGAATCAATTTTCAATGTCAAGACTTGAGATACTCTTCTCACAATTTTCACTCAAGTGTTTAAAGGTTTGTGTATCTCTCAAATCATCATAGTCAAAAAATATTACCATAAGCTTGTTAATAAACCAGAAACTCCACAGTTTAGATAAAAAATATGTCAAAGTCTAAAGGTCTTTCAAAGGTTGTAACGTGGCCTTGGGTTATATTGGTAGGAATTTCAAGAAAAATGGAATACAAAAGGGCTTTAACAGTCATGAATGATTCAAATTATCATCATAAATTTAACAGAGCAAATTTTTGAATTTTTATGGACTTTTTGGAATTCATTCAATATCATCCTTTTGATTTTCTTTTTCTTTTTCTTGCTTTTCTTTGCATTCAATACATATTTTTCTTAAGTCTTTTTTTTTTTATTTGCTCCACTAAATTTCCAATTTTTTCACCATTATAGAGGATATTAGTCAATGAAAGGTTTCAAAGAAAAATTTTCACTTTCAGGCTCAAAAGGGACAACTAGGGGTCAAATTATACAAAATTCTGAGGCTTAGAATGAGACCTAATTGTGCCTTTATCATCCTAAGACATATAATCAAAAACCATTTTGAATCGGTTGAAAAACAAGTTCTAGAATATTTAATGACTCTGAGATTCACTCAATCGAAAAAATATGGGTTTTGAAAATTTATTTGATAGATAACCCATTTTGGCTCAAGTCTAACCATGGAAAGTCTTTTCAAAGAAAATTTTAATCACATAAGGTTTATTTAAGCATTTATTTGGCATTTAAACAATCAAATTTTGAAAATTTTACTCAAAATTTTGGAATCCTTAGATACTTTAGCCTTGTATTCAAAGTAAATTTATCATGCAATCATGGTAAATTACAAGATTACAAACAAAATAAGGAAAACACACATGCAAAATAAAATAACAATCACACAACGTAAACAAAACAGTTAAGTTTTCTTACCTACCACCCCAAACCAGAATTTGACATTGTTCTCAATATTAAAATGGATGATAAAAGGATAAGAAAACTTACCTGTAATAACCCCAAACCAGCATCTGACATAGTTGTTTTTTTTTTTATTATTATTATTATTAAAGACATGGGGTTACCTCCCCACAAGTGCTAAGTTTTAAGTCTTCAGCCAGACTTTTCTGAACCAGCTTCAGCTATACAATTCATACCTGAACACAGGTTTTAATGGTCTGAATTCTACCTTAGGGATCAGTTCTCTTTTAGCCAAAAAATCACAGAAGTGTGTTTTTGAAATGCCTAAAAAGTCATAAGATAAAACAGATTCAAGTGGATCAAGAGGGAGGTTTTGGATTGCCTCTTTCTCTACCACTTGGTCAATAAAATCTATTTCAAACATAACAAAGTTAACAGGTATGTAAAATTTTCCTACCTTGATAGGAATAACCTCTAAAATACCTGGATTCTGAAGCTTGGGCAGTACCTTCTTTTGGATCAGTGTACTGCTCTCCTCAATTATCGGATGAGATAGAGACTCATCAAATTTCTTCTCTTCCTTAGCTTCTTCTTTAGTTATGCCAACCGGATCATCATAATGAGTATCACTCCTAAGAGTGATGTCCATGGTGTGGTTAGATGGTCCTACCTCAAGTTTTACAGAAAATGTTTCTGGTGTTTTCATAGAAAAAGAGGTTTGTTGGACAATTTGATTTTCCAAAATTTTGTTATGGGTGGCCAGAGAGTCCACCTTTGAAGCTAAGGTTTTTATGGCATTTGAGAACTCTTCATTTCGTTTTTCTTGGGTGCTTACAAAATTTTCCATCAGTATTTCAAGTTTGGATTTTTGTGGAGGATAGTTTTGGAATACTGGTAAGCTTCTAAAATCACTGCTATGGTTATAATTCCCTATAGCATCCAACTGATGAAATTTTTGTTCATGGTGGTTTAAGGATATTGCAAAATAGCAATTTGTAGCAGCATGTCCTGAATCACCACAAATACAACAATAAAGGTCAGTAGCACCTGTTAAGAATTCCATAACAGACCAAGATCAAGGGTGATCTTTGAAAATAAAAATAAAAATAAATAACTAGAAATAAAACAAACTAAAAATAAAAATATTAACAAGTATGATCTAATCGAATTTCAATATTGCCGATATTTGAGGGACAACAGTCCCCGGCAACGGCGCCAAAAACTTGACAGGGCCCGCAAGCGCACGGGTTATGTCGCGTAATATAAAAGATTATCGTTCTCCACAGGGACTGTGTTCAAAGTACCAGCATATTGAAATTTAATTATCCACACAATTAATTTTTAAGGTTTTTATAAAATAAAGCACAAATTAAAGTTGCACAGAATACGAATAAAAATAAAAATAAAATTTACTTGACACTAAAAAATCAGAGTTGAGAGTATCTTGGGATTTTGGGGGATTACGACTCTATTTTATGTTTAATGAATTTTAACTTTTCATAAATAAGAATCAAATTAAGTTTTCCAAGGCGAATTTTCCAAAAGCTAATTAATATGCTCCTCTCGGAATCCTATTAATGTACCTAACCTATGGAAAGCGCTGCTTAATCCTCAGAAAGGCCCATTATCGTTTTATGAAAATCCCTTTTATTTCCTCAAAAGAATTTTGATTACTTTCACGGTTTTACCGAGGTCACATAAAGTATTTCAAAAATCTTAGGTTTAGTTCAAAGCTTTCTGGTAAAAATAAATCTCTCGATTCTATTTATTACCTAAACTTACTAATATACCCGCAAGTACACAGTTTTATCATTTAGGTTCTTGTTAGGAATTACTAAAAGCATTAAGCATAATTGAACTAAATGGAAAACAGAAATTTATTTAATTCCAAGTCAAAATAACATTAAAATAAAATATTATCATACCCTCTTCATCCCAAGATAATTAATTTAGCTACTCATGAAATAATTCAAATTCATATAAATAATGGAAAAATAAAACATACAAGACATGGTAAAAAATAAAGACTTACTGGTTTCTCCAAAAGCTCAGAATAATTTACCACTGTATTTCCTTGTTGCAATATTCCTCCACCAATTACAAATTGGAACACTCAATTTCACAATCCTCACAACTCTTACACAAAATAAAAGAAAGAAAAAGAAAATAAAAAAAAAGAAAGAAACGAAACTGAGAAGAAAATGAAGGAAAAGAAAAGAAAGGAACAAAGTGAATGAATGAGAACTGGATTTTTTCTCTGCTTGGATTGCTTCTCCTTTTATAGGCGAAGGAAGGGAGGAAGCCAGCTAAGAAAATGCGTTGCAAGTTGGAAACTTTCGGTGCATGTGATTTCCAGCTGTTCCAGTTGTCTCCAATTTGCGTATTTTTGTTGTTTCCAATAATTCGGCGCATGATTTCACTGATGAATCGATTCCTCCAGTTGATTTTTGCCTTCAAAACAGCGTGTGAATCGATTCCTAAAGGTGGGAATCGATTCCCAGCATGATGAATCGATTCCTGGACTTCATGAATCGATTCCCAGCCTGATGAATCGATTCCTGGCCTTCATGAATCGATTCCCAGCCTTCCAAACATCAATGAATCGATTCCTATAAGGGGGGAATCGATTCCCAGCCCTATGAATCGATTCCCAACAGCCTTGAATCGATTCCTAGCCTATGTTTCACATGGGAATCGATTCCTGTAAGGGTGAATCGATTCCTACCCTTTCCTGGAAGTGTTTTCTTGCATTTTTGAGGCGTTTTGGACAGTATACCTCATGCTTCTTGATTGTTTTCATCTTTTGACACTTTGATCATCTTTTTGGGTTCTTGAATCCATTTTCCATTTATATTCATTCATTTTTAAAATGGATCATCAATAATTCCAAATCTATTAATTTCTGCAAAATAAAAGTACCCGAGTAGAATACAGTGGAAAGAAAGCAAAAATCACAATAAATAAAAGAAATACAGTGCATAATGATTAAAATCCTAAGTAAACTAAATCTAATTTATTGTGTTATAAAACACTTATCAATTCCCAAGGCTATAGTTTTCTTTTTGTTGAATGAATAGATCGTATAATTTCAGAAGGAATCCTTGTACAATTCCACATGGATGCATCTCAAGAGTTTAGATTAAGTTATCCAAGTTCTCTTTACTCAGTCCATCCTTTATAAATTTAATTTTGTCCTCCCAATTTATAGATACCATTCCAGGGTTTCTACAACGTGTATCACAATTCCATCTTGCACACTTATGGCAAACTCCCATTCGCTTAGCTCTTTGTTTTTTAGAATAAGAACTACGTCCCATACCTGACAAATGTTTTATATAAGACTTATGTAATTCACCAGAAAGACATACCTTTACTTCAATAAGCCAACGAACATCCTCTAGAATGCCAAAATATGTGAGTAGTTTTAACATTTAAACTCGAGCTTTGTAAATTTTTACAACCACATCGCGTGGAAGTGTAGGGAATATTTTCTTAAGTTTTGCAAGGATTTGTTCCATTGTCAGATTACTTTGAAGTTGTAGCTGTTTAGAAAAGAGAGAATAGAAAACGAGGTCATAGAGAATAGTAGAGATGAAGAAGGTGAAAAGGTGATAGGTTGCCTTCTATCAAGCACTTGTTTAACGTCACGAGCCTGACGATGACCTTTTAACTACTGCAAGAAAATGATAATAATGCCAAAATAATAATAGTAATAATGATTAAGACAAGTGTTAGCACCGAAAAGAATGATGATGTAATTAATTGATATCTATATTTTTTCATTTTTTATTTTTTTATTTTTTATTTGTTTTATTTTTTTATAAATATTGTTATTAGGAAAAATTAGTCAAAATATTTGGCATCACACAAATACACCTCCGTATCTATGTGCTCTTGGAACCCTTGAAAGAAAGGTTTAAGTCGGTGCCCATTTACCTTGAAAACCTTGTTTGTCGCTTTATCTGAAATTTCAATCACACCATAAGGAAAGATATTAGTTATTTCAAATGGGCCTGCCCATTTAGAGCGAAGCTTACCAGATATGAGCTTTAGATGTGAATTATACAATAAAACTTTTTGTCCAATGAAAAAGTTTTTTCTCAAGACCTGTTTGTCATGAAAGGATTTGGCTTTTTCTTTATAGGTTTTAGAACTTTCATAAGCTTCCAAACGAATTTCTTCCAGTTCCTGTAGTTGGAGTTTCCTTTCTTTACCAGCCTCATTTAAGTCCAAGTTACATTGTTTTACTGCCCAATAAGCTTTGTGCTCAATTTCTATAGGTAAGTGGCATGATTTTCCAAAAATAATCCTATAGGGTGACATTCCAATAGGTGTTTTATAAGCTATTCTATAAGCCCAAAGAGCATCTTCTAACCTTTTGCTCCAATCTTTCCTATTTGGTTGTATTGTTTTCTGAAGGATCATTTTTAATTCCCGATTGGACACTTCAGCTTGTCCATTTGTTTGGGGGTGATAAGGTGTTGAAACCTTATGCATAACTCCATATTTTTTAAGAAGGGACTCCATTTTACGGTTGCAAAAATGTGATCCTTGATCACTAATAATGGCTTTAGGAACACCAAACCTGCAAAATATATGTGATCTAACAAAATCTGCAACAACTTTAGAATCATCAGTTCGAGTAGTTTTAGCTTCAACCCATTTAGACACATAATCGACCGCAAGTAGTATATAAACAAAACCAAAAGATACAGGAAAAGGTCCTATGAAATCTATGCCCCAAACATAAAAAATTTCATAAAATAACATGGGTTGTTGAGGCATCTCATTTCTACAAGATATGTTTCCCATTCTTTGACATCGTTCACAAGATTTACAAAATGTATATGCGTCACGAAAAATTGTTGGCCAATACAAACCAGATTCTAACACTTTCCTTGCTGTATATTGAGGTCCAAAATGTCCACCACATGCATATGTATGACAAAATGTAAGAATAGAATGAAATTCATTTTTAGGTACACACCTTCTAATGACTTGATCACTACAAAGTTTCCATAAGTAAGGATCAACCCAAACATAGTATTTAGAATCACTTTTTAGTTTTATTATTTATTGTTTAGATGCATCTATGGGAGTAACAGAAGCAACTAAGTAGTTTACCAAATCAGCAAATCATGGAGTAGAATCATGTATTCCCATAAGTTGTTCATCAGGGAAATCATCTCTAATAGAAATTGGGTCAAGTTCTTTCTCAATTCTGCTGAAGTGATCAGCCACCAAATTTTCTGCTCCAATTTTATCCCTAATTTCAATGTCAAATTCTTGGAGCAATAACATTCACCTAATTAATCTTGGTTTTGCATCTGGTTTCTTTAAAAGGAACTTTAATGCTACATGATCTAAAAATACAACCACTTTTGAACCGAGCAAATAAGATCTAAATTTATCAAGAGCAAACACAATAGTAAGTAGTTCTTTTTTCGTGGTAGTATAGTTTATTTGTGCAGTATCTAAAGTTTGTGAAACATAGTAAATAACATGTTGTACTTTACCTACTCTTTGAGCAAGAACAACTCCTAATGCATAATTTGATGTATCACACATAAGTTCAAATGGAAGTGACCAATCTGGTGCCTGGATGATAGGATAGGTAGTTAAAGCTTTCTTTAAGCAATCAAAAGCCTCTTTACATTTGTTATTAAAGTCAAATGTTATATTTTTTTGTAGTAAGTTAGACAACGGAATGACTATCTTACTGAAGTTTTTTATAAACCTTCTATAAAAACCTGCATGACCAAGAAAATAACGAATATCTCATACACAAGAAGGATAAGGTAATTGAGAAATTACATCAATTTTTGCAGGATCTACTTCTATGCCTTTTTTAGATATTACATGACTTAAAACTATTCCTTCTTCTACATGAAGTGACATTTCTCATAATTAAAAACAAGGTTAGTTTCAATGCATCTATGTAATACTTTATCTAGACTATTTAAACAAGCATCAAATGATTAGTCATAGTCATATAGGTTACATTATAACGCTTCTTCTTGTTGTGTAATTTAGTGTGTATGTTAACTTTGTGAAGTTCTAGTACAAACATTGATGTATGTGTAGGCAGGAATATTAGCAATTTAGCATGAAACACATAGATATATGTCATTTAACTGTCAAATCTTACATTCAAACCAGAGAAGTTGAATCGTAGACGCATTTCAATGATTTCATTGTTAGCTTGGGTCAATTGATGTTCTATTGGTTTGTTCCAAGCTTCAGAGCGTTTAAGAAAAAAGGGGGTTAATTACTTCAAGTACCACGTGTTAAATCTTTTTGAGTAATCAGAAAATTTCCAGCATAAAGACAAATAATTGTTCTAAAAATGACTCTAAGCCACATATGGACAAGAATCTTCCTTATGATTGTGCATTAAGTGGTTCGGGCTTTGGCTTTGGCCTTTGTTCTTTACTTTCCCCTTTCATGTTTTGAGTTAAATTGGATAATTAATTGTTGTTGTTTTAAAAATTGCTGATATGGTATAGAAATGCATATGTTGAATTGTTGATGTTAGTTAGTTTCATGATAAATTACAGAATCATCAAGGAAACATGGCTCATTTCGAGAAAGATGAGGTCCCAATGCTGTCAGAGACGTGTACTCAACTATCCCATGAAGTTGAGGGTTCTAATTTCCAGAGGCTGGTACCTAGGACACGAAGTGCATCTATTTCTATTCCCATGGCTTCTTTGGAAGCATATGAGAAAGAAACCAGTCTTGTGGGACATACTGGTCCACTTCGCAGTGTGAGGAAAACCCCCTTTGTGCAGATGAGTGGTCCACTGTATGCAACCAATGGAGCTGGAAATATTTCGCGAGGGGGTATAGGTGTGGCAGGAACCAAAGTAGTGGAGAGCAAGACAGAAAAATTTTCCACTTTCAACGGCACGGATGGAGATCATTGGGATGACAACAATGATAGGAAAAATGAACACTTGATGAGATCTGGGCAATTAGGATTGTGTAATGATCCTTATTGTACTACTTGCCCTACTTATTTCAAGGCAACTCAGCCAAAAATCCGAAAAGCTTCAAATCTATTTGATTCCAAGGTAAGGTGCTTTTGTTTCAGAACTAGACTATTATTTCTTGAGATATTTTAAGAAAACACTGGCTTCTATGTTTTGAAGTTGATGTTAATTATAATATACAACATAGCCAAAAATTTCACTACAGAGATGTGTTTTTGTGCTATGGAAAAATTCTTTATTCTGTTTTTGTACTTAAGTGTACTATAATAGATCACACTCTGAACCCCCATGATATCCTTGGTATTGCTCTAAGAGAAAAATGGTACTCAAGCTGCACTCTTTATATTGATCTCTTTTGTTGATATCATTGTCCACTTTAGGGACATTCATGAACTATTAATAGACATTTTCAGACTGTTTCTTTGTTTATGCAACTTTAAAGGCCACTTCACAGACTTTACTTTGCCCTCACTTTTACATAACCAAGCATAATTTTTTCATGCTTCGAATGTTTACAGTTCCACAATGCTCTTTATGGGGATGCCAAGGGTTTTGGAAGAAAACTCTATTCCTACTGCTCTTCATGTGTTCCTGGAGTTATGAACCCTCATGCTAAAGTCATACAAAAATGGAATAAGATTTTGGGCATTTTTTGCTTGGTAGCAATTTTTGTGGATCCATTATTTTTTTTTTAATCTATGTGAAGGAGGTATGGTTTTTTCCCTTTTATTTGATCACAAATTCTTCCAAGGTGTAGAAACTAATCTTTCCTTGCTACTATTTTTACAAATTGACATTTTTACCATACATTATATGCAGGAAGACAAATGTATTGCTGTCAACTGGACAATGACAACAACACTTGTTTTATTTAGAAGCTTAAATGATTTTGTATATTTCTTGAATATTCTTCTACAGGTAATTTCTCAATCACTATCTTTTCATAAAGTCCCTCATTCCCTTATGTTTAATTTGTGCTAAACCATATCTTCATAGAATGGTGCCATATTGCTAGCTTGAATTGTATGATCAAGATCCTTCATCATTCCTTGCTAACAAGTTTGTTGAGAGAGAGGAAAATGAGAGAACATATGAATTCCATGTGTTGTAAACACAACGGAGCTATTGCGTTTTATAGAGGATTATACATAATTATGGAATATATAATTACCTTAATTACGACTAATCATATACATATAGAATCAATTTAATCAATCTAATTACTATTATTACATAACTCTAACACTCTCCCTCAAGTTGGAGCATATAGGTCATATGCACCAAGTTTGTTACATATGTAGTCAATTTGAGGACCTCTTAGTGACTTAGGGAAAACATTCATAGTAAGATTCATTAGCTATGTTTTCTGTGATAGTCATTTCACTTCTTAACCTATGTTTTATTACTCTTTCCCAAAACTTCATAGTAGACTCATTATCTTAATCTCCCGGTAGTTTTCACAACACTAGATATCTTCTTTTGTTCTTGTAAAATGGTACTAAATTGCTTCTCCTCCTCCACTCATTGAACATTTTTTTGGACCTCAAAATCTTATTTCATTAGCTAGATAAGCCCCTCCTCTCCTAGACTCTTCCACACTTCAATAAGTATAACATCTAGCCCAATAGCTTTCCATTTCCCATTCTCTTGAGGGCAAGTTTGACTTCACCTACCCTTATTACTTTGTTTACTTTAATTTTTTTTTGGTAATTGAAACTGTGGGAGACAGCTGTTGCAATTCTGGGGGATGGAGCATCTAATAATTAGTGGTGGTGTCTAAAACCAAGAAAGAATAAAAAATGGTTGTGGTATGTAAGACCAAAATATAAAAATAGATTAGACTAAAAGAGAAAAAAATGGAATCATTAATTGACTCATGACATGGGACTTCAGCCTTAAGGAGAATATATTGTTGCATCTCTGTGTGCTTGTGTATGTCTTACTTTTTGTTTTATTTGTTGAGGTCAAAGAGAAGAAAAAAGTGTATGTGTCCTGAATCTCAAGTGAGATTTTCAGTGATTGAGTTTTAAGTTTAGTTTGCTTCTTTTTCATAGTTTAAAGCTTAAATAACTCTTCTAAGTTACTTCCGTGCAGTTTAGGTTGGCTTATGTTTCTCCTGAGTCAAGAGTGGTTGGTGCAGGAGACTTGGTTGACCATCCCAAGAAAATTGCTCTTAATTATTTGAAGGGTTATTTTGTTATTGATTTATTTGTTGTATTTCCTCTTCCTCAGGTAAATTTCTTCCCATCTCCTTTATTTTATAAGGAAACTTTTCTTTTAAAAATATTCTTTTGGCTGAGTGGGATTGCTACATAACTCGGTCTTTTGGACCATTCACTTTTATGCTGCCAAAATTTATGAGGCAAATTATGAGATATATCAGCCTTCCAATTGAGCATGTATGCTTGTTGATATTTTCTCTCCATTTCCTAGAGGTTTTTACATGTCTAATCTGTGAAGATAGGTGACAAGGGAAGAATAAAGTTTATATTCTGTGAAATGAGAATAATGATTTAAAATGTTATTAACCCAAGATACTGGTGTTTTATATGAAATTTCATAATTTTCTAAACATATGTAGTGAAATATTTGCAGATAATGATATTATTTGTCCTACCAAAATACCTGGGATCATCAGGAGCAAATTTTGCTAAAAATCTTCTGCGTGCAGCAATCCTTGTACAATATTTTCCCAGATTATTCAGATTTCTGCCCCAGCTAATTGGCCAGTCACCAGCAGGATTCATATTTGAGTCAGCCTGGGAAAATTTCATTATAAATCTTCTCATTTTTATGTTGTCTGGCCATGTTGTTGGTTCTTGCTGGTATCTCATGGGTCTACAGGTGAATGAAAATATTAGAAGCTTCATTTTAAAAAATATGGGACTCCTTACTCACTGAGTTTCTTATGTTACTTTTAATCCTATGTGCATGGAAGATGACGAAATTAGAGGCACCCTGCACTAAGCGAAAAATTGAACAAATATTACATGATTCTCTTGAATTCTTCCAACCTTAGTGTGGTTGTATATAATATGATATGATAATATGTAACAAGAATTATGAGCAAAATAAAGCATGACAGAAGTATGAGCTTAGAAATTTATTTCTTCTAATTAGTTTTGTTATATTATTATATATCATGAAACTCAACTACCAGAGTTGCTATGTTTCCCTGGATGCTTTAAAGATGACTAGTTCAATTAGATTCTGCAATTTGATTTTATAAATGATGGATAATATATAGTAAAATATTAACTTTCTCATTTTCTTCATCTTTCTTCTTGTAGAGGGTTAATCAATGCTTGCGAAATGCCTGCCATCATTCTAATATTACTGGATGTTCAATATTCATGGATTGTGGCCATGGCTATACCTCTGGCGTGAAGTCAGATCTTTGGAGTAACAACATAAATGCTACTGCATGTTTGAATTCTAGTTCTGGTGCTTTTACCTATGGGATCTATGCCAATGCTGTACCACTTACTATAGAAACTAGGGTTGTCAACAAATATGTATATGCGCTGTTTTGGGGCTTCCAGGTATGTATTTCATTTTTTGTACTATTCCTTCACTCATAATTATGTAAGTATATGAAGATTCAAATGGGCTTAATAAAATGCATGCATTGTATATAGGAGGCATATTAAGTGAGCATGAGAGGAACTGTTAATGAGCATTCAATGTAACATGAATGGCTAATATTAATTCTTCTAACCTCTTGCTTTTTCACCTACAAGATAGAGTGAGGGAGAAGGAATGAGGGAGAGAATAGTCCTTAAAATCTTTAATAATCTTAATTTTAGGTATTGAGCCCAACTCAATCCTAAAAGTTAGTTCATAGGATGAGGATTACTCTCCACTTTATATATTTTTGATTGGCCAAATCTCTAGTTAATGTGGGACTTTCAACAAATAACATTAAATGACATGTGGATTACTATAAGCATCCATTAACCAGTCTAATTGGTTATCAACCAATAGAGAATTGTTCAAAAATTTGGAAATAGAAACTCCATTAAAAAATTGAACTATAGGGGCATTCATATTAATTTAGCCAAAAATAATACTCTTATTTACTGTACAACAATCCATTTTCTTCTATGATTAGCTCTCATTACTGATATCTTCCTCCCTAGAGCCCACCAACCCCTTTGGGATTGAAGTTTTGAAGAAGCATATACCCACTTTATGTTGTGCTAGAATTTCAATAACAATATTATTTGGTTTGAAAGCCTTTGTATTAAAGTTGGCGTTAATGCCTCATACATAACCAATCGTTATTGGGGAGAGGGAGGGAGAGAGAGAGAGAGAGAGAGAGAGAGAGAGTTTTAAAAGAAAATGGGTAATTGCCAAATGCAAGTAAATTTTATCACTTTTATCCATTCATAAATGGTTAAAACACATTCATTGTTAGAACTATTATTAGTTGGTTAATACTACCTCCGGTTCCAAATATAAGCAAATATACCTAACTTTACACATATTAAGAATAGTAGTTGGAGGTAGTTATTTGCATTAATGTTAGCACATATTTGATTTAATTTTCTAAAATACCCTTAGTATCATTTATTACATAAAGAATTAGTTGCTTTGGAAATATATATGATGAGGACATATTTGGTAAACAAACATTTAATAACATTGGGAAAGTCTAATTTTGCTTATATTAAGGGACCAAAAAATTCCACTAAAATTTGCTTATATTTGGAACCGGAGGTAGTAGTTTGTTATTTTTTTCTGTTATTGAGTAGCTGTAGTTTGGGTCTATAAATACTCATATAGTTTGCTATTGTAATCATCTTTTAAAAATGAATGAACACAATTTAGTGTTTGGCTCTCTCCCCTCTTTTCTTCAGCCTCAAAGTTTTGTTATGGTATCAAAGCTCTCCTTTGAGGAGAGAAACGATCCATTCCTTGTTAGGCACATCCAAAGAACCATATACAATCCCCCTTCTTATCTTCTTGTACATTCCATAATTTCTCATCTATGGAGGTTAACCAAACTTGAGAAGAAGTTCAATCCTCTCAAAATTAGCTTGAACAAGGCCAAGGAACCTGCGTCAGAATGGAAACCTGCAAAATGTCCATTTATATTTGGTAATTTCGGTTCAGATACAGAGGAAGAAGAAAACATGTTCGTGCCAGAGACAAATCACAAATATCACCTTCCTCTGATCTCTCTTTCACTTGCGCATTTCCACAAACACTTGGCGATGGCAGAAGATAGCACCGTCACCCTCAACAACACCACCGTCGTCACCGATACAAAGCAGAACTCATACTACTTCAAACCTGGTGTCACCCAAGCTCTCCGCGGCGGAGCCATTCTCTTATTCTCAAACCCTCACCAAGCCAAGATTGCAGAAGAAGCAGGTGCATGTGCCATTACCGTCTCAGAGCCATCCCGCGTCCGCGTCATACATTTCGTGGAGCTCCAAGGTTCAGATCCAAGATCCAAGATTCAGATCCTAGATCCCGCTCAACGAGCCGTCCTTAAGCGCAAGGAGTCCGTCAGCCAAGGCCTCCTTGAACCTGATCCTCCCAAAGCCTCTTCCATTGTCGATAACCTTCAACCCGAAGAGGTCGTCGATTTGGAGGAAATCGAACGACTCCAGGGACTCACCGTTCTCTGCGACGGCGTTCCTGACAAGTCTGATGGCAACGAAAACCAAGAGACTCCGTTGGTGGATGTGAACTTCGTCGAAACGGTGTCGTTCAAGTCCAAACCACGGAGATTGTGTTGCGCGACGAGTTGGCTCACCAAGTTAACTCGGTCTACGAGGAGTTCAAGACCGATGTTACTCCTCTCTTCTTGGCTGCGTATTCTGGCAATTTGACACTCCTACAGAAGCTTCTGAATGTTGGAGCTAATGTAAATATGAGATTGTTCCGGGGCTATGCTACAACAGCAGCAGTGAGGGAAGGCCATTTGAATATATTGGAGGTCCTTATCAATGCAGGGGCATCACAAGTTGCATGCGAGGAAGCTTTAATGGAAGCAAGCTATTTAGGAGGGGCCAGATTTACTGAACTACTTATGCAGTCCAACATGATCCGTCCTCAGGTTGGTGTAAGGCTTGATATTAAGGTCAAATTGGGGTTTGGTCATGGGACACAGATACAGGAGAAGAATTTCGAGTTGGTGTTGGACTAGCTGAGGCTTATCCAATCACATGGTGTGCTGTGGAGTATTTTGAATCCACTGGTGCCATATTGCATATGCTACTCAGCCACCTCTCACCAAATATTTTGCACAATGGGAGGACTCTCTTGCAACATGCCATCATTTGTAACAATGAAAAGGCAGTGAGTATAGTTCTAAACAGTGGTGCTGATGCAGAAGTGGTTGTGCAAACTACTGAAGAAACCAATGTGCACCCTATTCACATTGCTGCAAGGCTTGGATCATGTGACATTCTTAAGTGCCTTATTAATAGTGGTTGTAAATTGGACTCCCAAACAAAATCCGGAGACACCGCGTTGATGATCTGCACAAGGTATAAACATGAGAAGCGCCTTAATGTGCTAGCATCAGCAGGTGCTGATTTTGGGATGAATGGGAAATTCAGCTGTGGAGTTTTCATGGCCATGGTGGTGCTCATGCTGCTGAAGATGCTGGATCAACTGTTTTTTGGCAGGGCTGGAATCTACACTGAGGCCTTGAATGTCTTGAAGGAAATAAGTAACAGTTGCCTTGTTGATATTGTTACTTACAATGAGCTTGTGGCAGTGTATATGAGAGCTGGGTTTCTTGATGATGAAGAACTTGATGCCTATGCTCATTTTCTAACAGGGAATTATACACATGGCTTCTGTGTTGGGATTGAGGCTTGTTGATAATAATGTGATCAAATGGTATTTGGTTATAATTTTTTTTTCTTAGAATTTCAAACCAATAGTTGATACCCTCTTATTGGTTTGAGGGGGGATGTTAGAACTATTATTAGTTGGTTAATAGTTTGTTATTTTTTTCTGTTATTGAGTAGCTGTAGTTTGGGTCTATAAATACTCATATAGTTTGCTATTGTAATCATCTTTTAAAAATGAATGAACACAATTTAGTGTTTGGCTCTCTCCCCTCTTTTCTTCAGCCTCAAAGTTTTGTTATTCATACCATATAATATTTTCCGTAGAAGAATGGGAGTGGAGACTAGGCTTGAAGTTTGGAACATGAGTTCATATATGCTCTAGTATCATGTAAATGCCCAACTTGGACCAATATTAAAAGGCACATGAATGGTTTGATATCTATTAACAAATATACCCTTGTGATTGTGATTGTTTCTATACAGCAAATTAGTACTCTGGCTGGTAATCAAAACCCGAGCTATTTTGTTTGGGAAGTCCTTTTTACAATGGCCATCATAGGTATGGGACTCTTGCTTTTTGCGCTTCTCATTGGAAACATACAGAACTTTCTTCAGGCTCTTGGACGGAGGTACAACTTATTGCCCTTACTTGTTGTGCCCCTTGACTGTTGATGATGTTGCTCTTAGCATATGTGTGGAAATGGATTATTTTCTAGAAAATTATTAATTTTTTCAAAAGCTTTCTCAAAAAGCTAGCAAAAGCAAGCAGTTACTTCTTTAAAATAATCTCAATAAAATAATATGTTTCCCATAAATTCAACTTCTCTTTGTTGGAAAATTTCAAAAGTGACACAGACATCAATGACAGTTGTCCCTTAATTGTGACTGTATCAAAATATAGTTTTAATTCCCTGACATCATCATGCCTCTTAAATTGCACTATACCTTGTATGTGACTCGCATCATCATTATTTTGGACTGAGATACTTATGTTGTGCTAGGAAGAAGTCCTCTCTAAATATTATGTCTTGTCAATGCTGTTGTTAGAATCGCACTGTAATGTCTAGTTGGTTCTTGTACATATGGGATTAAGTCCTATAATTAGAATATTAGATTAGAAGTTCTGTTTTTTGTATCTTTAGAAGGAATGGTTGACTTGTATTATGGGAGTTGACAGGGAGGTAATTTAGGAGTTTTTTTTCTAGATTATTTTACATTCTTCTAAGAGCCATGCTCTTCTAACAAAATTGTCAGAAAACTTAGGCTCCTGACAACTGCATAAGGCATGGTTTTGTCCTTGTTGGTCAATTTAAAATTCATCAATTAATGTTGCGGGTTTTAGTTGAACTGTGATAATTATATTCTAATGTGTTTAGATTCATAATGTGCATGATATATTTGTTTCATCCCGCTTGCAGGAGGCTAGAAATGCAACTTAGAGGTCGTGATGTTGAGCAATGGATGAGCCATTGTCGCTTACCAGAAGATCTAAGAAGGTATAAAATGTTCTCATTCTTTTCATAAATCAAATCCACGTCTCTTCCTACAACTTCTTTTCTTAAAGAAGTACGAGAGCAATTTACCATGATGATGGGTCAGAGTTACTGTTTTAACACACAGACTCGATTAAACTACAATTTGAACAACCCTTGTTTCTTTGCTTTCTTCCTGCCCTACCTAAACTGTTATAATTTGAACAATTACAAATTTACAATCGTCCGCTTTGCATGCATTAAATTTCTATTCTGATAATCTTAGTATTATAGGCAATGTACATATGTGTGGAGGAGTTACCGATTATTATATAATTTAGCTTATTCATCTGAAATCTAAGAATGTCTACTCTTTTCATTTCTATTTAGGTTTATGAAATCATGGATTGCATATAACGTACAACTGATAGATATTGTCGTTGTCATGCAGGAGTGTACAACAGGCTGAACGGTATAATTGGGCTGCAACAAGGGGGGTGAATGAAGAAATGCTTCTTGAGAATTTGCCAGAAGATCTCCAGACAGAAATAAGGCGTCATCTGTTTAAATTTGTTACAAAAGTAAGCACTAGAAAGTTTGTAAAATAAATGACTAATAATAATTAAAAATTCAATTTAATTGTGATGCACTATCAGGTAAAATAAATGACTAATAATTTTGAAGACAAAGTTTCATGCATAATCATCATGACAAAAATATGACACATTAAAAGCCAAAGTATATCAACAATCCTGAAAGTTTTATTGTGGTGTTTTAACTTTCTAAGGATCTGAAATATCATGCAGGTTCGAATCTTTGCCCTGATGGATCAGCCTATCTTAGATGCCATCTGCGAGAGACTAAAACAAAAAACGTACATCAAAGGAAGTAGAGTTTTGAGTCAGGGTGGTCTTGTGGAGAAGATGGTCTTTATTGTGCGTGGGAAATTGGAGAGCATTGGTGAAGATGGAAATCGAGTTCCCTTATCTGAAGGAGATGCGTGTGGTGAAGAACTTCTGACATGGTATCTTGAACATTCTTCTGTAAGCACAGGTATAAAAATAGTTTATGCACTGGCAATATTCCTGTTAAATTAGAGTTCAGAACAAGTTGCAGTTATTGACGACATTTGACCTTGCTGCAAAATGAGAAACATTGTTCACCAATGTGATTTCTTGTGCAGATGGTAAAAAAGTAAGGCTTCCGGGACAAAGGTTGCTGAGTAACAGGACAGTAAGGTGCTTGACAAATGTGGAGGCATTTTCACTCCGTGCTGCAGACCTTGAAGAACTCACGATTCTTTTCACGAGATTCTTGCGGAACCCTCATGTTCAAGGAGCCCTAAGGTATTTCATTCCATTTCCTGCTTGTATTTGTGTTTATATTTCAGCACAATCTTGACCCTTTTGTGACTTGCAAACTAACAGACTATATAACTAACAAACTAAGTAGCTAACCGACTGAGAGATATTGATCAGAAGCCCTCTTCCATCATGTGCACAACTTGTCAACGTTGCATACATCCGAATCCATCTTTTTCTTTTTCCTATAGGAAGAGAGAAAGAAACTGCCTTGAAATATACATGTTTTTCTATTTTCAAAACCATGGCCCTAACACGGATTTGATAATTGTATTATGTTAGGTATGAATCACCTTATTGGAGATCCCTTGCAGCAAACCGTATTCAGGTTGCATGGAGATACCGGAAGAAGCGTCTAAGTCGCGCAAATACAGCACAATCACATCAAAAACATTCAAGTCCTAGGTCGTACATGTAACATGTAATTAGCTACACTTTGTCATAGGTTGTGTAGAAACAGTAGATTCATTCACTTGCTTATTACTTTGTATAAATGTTCTTTTTTATATATTAAATGATAAATAATAATAGCATACATAATTTGTGTTGCTTTGCTTTTCATTCTCCCGTAAGTGCCAGGACTTTTATGTTGTAGAGCGTAGATGCCATTTGGAGAATTTAATACTTTTATGAGTAAACCTTTCAATTAAAATTAACAAACTAGATGAAAATCGGCACCTTGCGCGGGTGATATATATATATATATATATATATATATATATATATATATATATATATATATATATATATGTATGTATGTGTGTATGGTGATCAAATTTTTAATGGGTAAAGTTTGCAAACAATAACATATGATTACTCTTTTTTTTACTTTAACAGGTATAAGCTTCATAAAAAGATTTAGTGAGTTTAGAATGTCTATGTAGACGAACAATTCACTATTCTAATTATTATGTATCTTCATCAGGTAATTGGATTTGGACAGATATAATAGTGGCATTCTAAATAACAGTCAGGCTATAATTAAGTACTCCAATAGATTCAAGCAAGGTGAAAGAATAGATCTCTTCAGTGTTCCTACTCATTCTTTAACATAGGTTATGATATGTAATGAATGTTTTTCATACAATTACAAACCATAAGCTAGAAATATTTATTCATCTAAAACAAAAATCCCTGATGACAATCTACAGTCCCCTGAAAATATAAAACCATTTGCAATGATAATGTTTTAGAAAAAATAATAAATACAATATTTTGTCTCTTATTTTGTTCGGGTCGAAGTAATAGTTCTATTACTAATAAAAAAAATTAGTAATTAGTTCCTGATGTTTGAATTTTGTCGGGTTAATAGGTTTGACATTAACAATCTGGTACAGTAACGTTAAAATGTGCTTACTTGTTATGTTAATGACACATAGCTTGACATGTGCATTTGACTTTGGTCATAAAACGACGTCATGTTGTTTAGTTGGTGAAACTTGTGAAAATGTTATCTAATAAGGTACTGACGTCATTTCTTGATTGCTTCCATCATGAGCGTAGGCGGAGGCGGAAGCCATGCTAGGAAGCATCAGTTTCGACAATGAAAATGGTCGAAAAATTAGGTAGGGCTAGGGAAGGGGCTGTTGTAATTTTTTTCTTGAGTTCTGTAAAAGCCTTAATGGCGGATGTAGATCAATTAATGATATTGAAACATAACATATCTGTGAGAGGAGCAGCAAGAGAGCGTAGTTGCGCACAAAGCGCTGATTGAATCCGGTGAAACCTAAAAGTTCCCTTAGTGCCGTGAGCGAATGTGGCCGAGGCCAATCAACGAATGCTTTGATTTTTCATGGGTCAGGGTATACACTAGCAGTAGAGATAATATGACCTAAGTAACTCACTGTAGAAGTAGCAAAAATGTATTTGGAAAACTTGGCAAAAAAGTGTTAGTAACTAGCAGATCTAAAACTAGTTGTAAATGTGTAAAACGTGAAGTAAAGGAGAGATTGTAAATAAGAATGTCATCAAGAGAAAACTAAAACAAACTTCCTTAGATACGGATGTAGTAGGTCATTCATGACTGCTTTAAAGGTGGAGGGAGCATTAGGAAGGCCAAAGGGCATGACTAGGAACTCATAGTGTTCATTAGAGGTGTGGAACGTTGTTTTATGGGTGTTATGGGTAGCAACACGAATCTGGTGATGGCCTGAGCATAGGTCAATCTTAGAAAACACTTCAACAGATTTCAATTCATCCAATAGTTCATCAATTATGGGAATGAGAAACCTATCTTTAATAGTGAGGCATTTAAGGACCCAATAATCCAAACAGAATCACCAAGTCCCATCTTTCTTTTTAACTAATAGCACGTGAGAAGAAAAAGGGCTAATGCTTAGAGTAATAATACCATCGGTTAACATTTCATTAATGAGGGAAGTCATTGTGTCTTTTTGAGAGTGTGGGTAGTGGTATGGTTTAACATTGAGTGGGGTACTATTTGGGAAGACCTTGGGGATTTTGAAAGATATGGGAATAGAAAAGGAGAAGAGTCTGGAGGGCCAAAGGTGCAGTGGTGAAGGCTGGATGGTGAGGGTCTAAAGTATTGGTGGGGTCTATATGAGTGGGTGTAGTAGGATGGAAAGTTAGGAGGTGTAGGGAAGAAATAGAATCTATGTAAAAGATGGCAGATTTGGATATAGTTGGAGGGACTCACCCTGAAGTGTAATAGGATTGTGATTATGGGTGACGCTCAATCGTGAATATTTTAGAGCCAAATTCTACTTGCTCACCCCTTGACAAAAGATATATAGGTGGTATAGAAAACTGCTTTGAGAATTGAATTTCTCCTATTGTAGACTCATAGCAATGGCTCCTCGTAGTGAACAATGGAGACAAAATGAAATTTCAAAAGCTTCTATCAAGTACCAACATAAATAAATAGTTAGAAATATTTATTTACAAGAAATATATCTAACATCAGTTACATGCGAAAAAATAAATAAGAGTTCTTCCACACCTTAATACACTATTTCTCATCTTACACATTCCACCAGCTGAAAGCTCTTGCATGACTTCAACTTCTATGAAGGATACATTAAGTTCTTCTGGCTATACAAGTTTTGCATATAGAACAAGGGAATTTTTAACGTGGATAAATTGAATCAAAGTTAAAATCAAATGAATCTAGCATCTCAGAATCAGGTCAAAGAAGCAAAGATAAATATCCTATAAATTAATTCATAGGAAAGTTTTGACAAGATAGGTTATCTTGAATACTCTCCTTGCAAAGAAGAGATCAATAATGGAGTTGCCGCTGCAAAACAAGAATCTGATCTCTGGTCATTAAACTCCTGTGCCCTCACAATATGCCATATTTTTCCAGTAAAAAAATTATGAAGAAAATTATTTTTCTAAAAATTGAAATTTTCAGTAAAAATTTCAATCTTCAAAATACCAAACAACTTCTCTTTATTTTGAACTCTTATTTTTAACTTCAACTTAGAAGTAACTTTTAAACAAATAAAAATAAGTTAGGTCAAATGAAGTCAAAGTGTTCAAACTATTTTAAAAATGGATTAAATTTATTTTATTTTCCAAAATTAAATTTCAAAACTAAAAACCAAAAATTCCCCATAACCTCAAACAGAGCCTTAATATAGAAAAAACAATATTTGTATATTTTTGTTTTATATATTGTAATCGAGTTTGACTGAAGAATGATTATTAGTGATCGATAATACTAAGTTTTATCTAGATATTATTATTATTATTATTATTAATTTTTTTAAAAGAAGAAAAAAGAAAGAGAAAAAGAAAAATTCAAATAAAATTAGGGATGACAATAGGGTTGGTCAAGATGCATTTAGGTCTTCTTGCCCTATGAAATCCAAGACAAGTTCGAGAACGTGTTTTAAAGAATCAAGTTTGAAATCATGTAATCTAACTTCATCCCTACGAGTCCTAGTCGAATTATGAGAAATTCACGGTTTTTACACTTTACTATATTCTTTACTTTTCATTAATTTTAATAACATAAATATATATTCTAAATTTCTAATACAAGTTATATATATCTAACACATTCTAATCAAAGTAATATTTGAAATAGACTTTAAAATCTAAAACAATAATAAATTTAAGAATTATATCATATATATATATATATATATTAATTTTTCATTATTATTTAACTATTGTTATAATTAAAATTAATTTTCACAGTAGAGTGGGTTGAGGGTAAGTTTAGCGTAAATACTGGTATTTCCAAACTCATCTTAGTCAAAGTCAGGTCAAGTTCCAATAGAACTCGGTTTAAGCATATTTTTTCCGTTAAAGTCCAAGGTGGGTGTAAGCCGACACCCATAAATTTAGATTCAATTATCATCCCTAAATAAAATGAGTTTTTGCTTTGCTATTCATTTTGTCTGATGATGTATATGCTAGAGTAGTAACTACTTAATGGCCGCATGGAGCACATCCATGCTAGCCTAGTAACTATTTAATGGCCACATGGAGCACATCAGTAGCTACGCGCACTAATTATCTTTGTTTGATTACATGTTCTCTCTTTTGCTTGTGGAGATAGTTTTGTTCATACTAATTTATTGTAAATGAGGTGTTTGTTTTATTTATTACCCGCCACAGAGTTTTTGAAATGAATGTTCTTTGCTTGCTGTTTTCTAGCATCTGTGTTGGATTGTGATTTGGTGCAGCATGAAGATGTAGCTTCGGTTTGTTTTATGTACGTTTATGTATCAGCAATCGTAGTATTAGACTAGCTATGCTCCAAGTATGAAACGAACGAAAGGATTGAATTTGGCACCACCTATAATGTGACTCGACTTTTAGCCATGACTGTTTTTAGTCAAGCATGCAACATATAATTGACAGAAGCTGTATATGCAGAGAACAATACTTTGAGAATTGCAACTTTTGCAATTGCTCCTCATACTGAACAATGGAGACAGAATGAAATTCTCAAAAGCTTCTGTCTAGCATCAACATAAACTAACTAATCCAACACCATGTACAAATTATTTGCATATTTTAAGCAAAGCTAATCCAATTGAGGACCCAAGATTATGCAGTTTGCATGTTTAAGAAAACAGACGATATCCAATGCAACAATCAAAAGGTTACAATCAGTTTTATTCTGGAAAAGCAATCGTTATCCTTGCTATTATATATTTTATATTAAGTCAATATTTATACATCAGTCCATGGATAGAGGAACAGTATCTCATTTATGCAATAAATAGTTTTAAGAAAAAATTGAACCAAATTGGACTGATGATTAATAATAATCAGTTATCAAGATATCCAAATAAAAAAGAAAGCCATGACAGATGGCTCAAATTAGTTGAGAACTAGATATTTAATATTTTGTCCAAAAACCAAAATTCAGAATTTGGAAGTGTAGTAATAACACATATATTCAAAACCAATTACATGCACAAAAGTGACAGTTCTTCCACACCGTAATACAACATTTTCATACACATCTAATCCAAGTCCAACTTTCCACTTTGGGTTTTTATTTTACACCAGCTAAAAAGATCTAGCATGCCTTCAAGTTCTATGAAGGACACATTAAGTTCTTCTGGCTACAGGTTCTGCAGTTACAACAGTGGAATTTATAACATGGAAAAATTGAATCAAAGTTAAAAATTCTAAATGAATCAAGCATCTCAGAATGAGGTCAAGGAATGTTGTGAAGATGAACATCCTATCAAGTTACAGGAAAGTTTGCCAAGATTTGCACAGATTTTCTGACCAAGTGAAATATTGAGAATACTCTCCTTGTAAAGAAGAGATCAATAATACATCAATGTAGTTGCTGCCGCGAAAGCAAGAACCAAGTCTCTGGTGATTAACCTCCTGTGCCCTCACAATATGCCATATTTTTTCAGTAAGAAATCCTGCATAAAATTTTCTTTCCACAAATTTAATGTCAACATTACATGTACATGGCCTTATGGAAGAGTGATAACTTTTTTTATAAATCAGGATTATAGTAATCAATTCCATTAGTTGCGGAAACAGAGAGACTTGTGGGTTTGAAGCCAGACTTCTGTATTGAAATCCTGAAAGCATTTCATGTTTCATTTATATTAAAACTTGTTAAGAGAATATTTTATTACTACTTTTCTCATTTTTTCCTACTCACTTTTTATTTTGGAAAACTAATGGTCATCCTAATTCCTCACTAATTTTATATATTCTATATTTTATACAAAGTAAACATTTTAGCAATAAATATTTCCAAACATTTTTGTTACCAGAAAAATATATTATATTGTCAAGTAGGACTCCTACAGTAAAAATTATAAAGTCACTTTCTATCTTCTCATATTGGGCATCTAGGAAGCGTGTGGTTGATAGGATGCTAAGTTCCTACCAAGGTTTCTATAGAAAAAGCATAATTGAAGAGTTGAACACATGATTGAGGGGTTGGGGTATCGCCTGAATCTCCACCGACAGTTGCCATTGATGGAGAGGTGCTGTTGGAAGCAAATGGCAATAAAAATTGGGAACAGTGGCTGTTGGAGCTTGCAGCAGGCGGTCGAACTTTTCAGAGACCAACAGCAGTTGTTGGAGACTGCAGCAGGTGATCGGAGCTGGTTTGGAGGTCACTGGAGATGGAAATGAAGGTGAGGTTGCTCACCGGAGACAGAAATGAGGGTGGGGTTGTTTACTGGAAACAGAAAAAGGAGTGGGAGAGCTCATCGGAGATAGAAATGTGGATGGGGTGCTCGCCGGAAACGGAAATAGGGGCAGAGAGCTAGCCGTAGACAGAACACCAGTGCTATGGTGCTCACCCGAGACAAACACCAGTGTGGGAAATGATTACTAAGGGCCCAGAGTTAAATTACAAAAAAATTACCACCAAACATATTATGGAAATCAAACAACAAACAACAGATTCTAAGTTCTAACCTTTTTTTCCAAAGGTAAGTACTTTACCAAGATATTCCTTTTATTAAGTTTTGCTAAAAACTCCCAATTATTAAAAATAAACTTAGCATGCTTCATTTTACTTCTTGCATTGCCTCTGCCTAATATGATAATTGTTATGAAGGAGGATTCAAAATCAAGTAACATTCAAATTCAAAGCAAAAGGGGATATGAAAACAGGAAAACAAAACGTGGCCAAAGATTTAGAAAGGAAAAAGTATATCAATCTTTATTGAAGAGAAGGTCCATTTATGATCACTCTGATTAATGCAAGATAAAAATCTGTCTTGAAGCGAAGTTGCATTTATCATCGCTCCGATAAATCTAATAAATGGCATTAATAGATTCAATGGTCCTAAAATTCTGCCCTAACAGTTATATACAACCATGAAATACAAACATGCACCTTCCCCCTTTATGTTGCATCAACTAATCAACATTTCACAAGCAATGTATATCGTGACAGCTTCCATCTTTTTACCTAGATGGATGAGATTAGGAAAGATCCTAGGAGATATATTTTTTCCCTGCAAAAATTACTGGTAACAGATAGTGTGACCAATATAGAACGTTTGTGTTCAAAGATACAACTCTTTTTCATCATGGCATAGTACAATATTTGGTACAGGGAAAAGCAAGAAGGCAGTACTTGAAGTGGTGAATACTACAATAGTATAACCTACCACACTTCCAAAAAAATATTTGTCAAACCTCTCATGAGAAAAGTGCTCCTAAGTTGCCTCCTCCAAATTGTCCACGCAGGTAGCACAAACTTGACCAAGAAAAATCTAACTACCCCTCAAACTCTTGCTCTTACGCTTCTGGCTTAGTGCATAACGTCTTGCCATAGAATGATTATAGAATTTCTTCATATGATCTGAGAGCCTATGAATAGCTTGGAGATCACCAATCCCTGAAAGTTGCATCAAAAAGGTGTCGAACTTTCTATATGGCAATTTTATTCCTTTGTTTATCACTTCTTCCAAAAGAAAACAAGCATCTTCCATTTTATTGCACTTAAATAACCCATCAATCATCACACAGTACGTATCAGTGTCTGGTTCGCAACTCCGTCTGTCCATTTCCTGCCAAGTCTCAAATGCCCCGTCAGGATCATCCATCTCGAAAAACATTGACATCAACATATTATATGTCTGGACACTAGGAATACAACTGAATTCAATCATTCTTCCAAATAGTTTAAGGGCTTCCTCAGATTTCTTATTGTCACAAAGGACCTTGAGGAAACAATTGTAGGTAACAATATCAGGTGGGTAACCTTTGTTTCCCATCTCTTCCAAGAACTTATAAGCTTCATCTATCTTTCCACAAACACACATTCCCTCGATTATGTCCTTGTATGTTGTGACATCAGGAAGACAACCGCTGCTAATCATATGCCCCATAAGTTTAAAACACTCCTCCATTCTATCATTTTGGACAAGAGCCACAATTATAATTGCATAAGTCTTGGCAGTGGGAGAAGATATAGTTGAACCTTTTGTTCTCATGAACTCAAAAAGATCCACCGCCTCTGTTATCATACCTGCTTTGCAGTAGGTATCAATGGCAGTGTTGTATGTGAAATTGTCCGGTCTATAACCCAGTTGAATCATTTCCTCCAGCAGTTTCATTCCTCTAGTCGGGTTTCTAACCCTACACCACCCAAAAACCAATATATTATACGTATCGACATTAGGCTTCACTCTTTTCCTCATTTTCTTATATAGTATCTCAGCATCCTCAACCAAGTAACACTTGCACAAAGCATCCAGCAGCAAGTTAAACGCGTTAATTTCTGGTTGCATCTTCACTTTTATCCTCTTCCTCTTGGCAAACTTCTGCACATGAGTAAGATACTTCTCAGTGTATTTCCTCAAAATCGTCAAGAGAACTTCAACCTGAACCGTATTCTTGTTATTCCTCTTCATATACTCCAACACATCACAAACTATCCGAAACTGTTTTACTTTGTACCTTGTACAAGACAAGATGTCCATCATATCGTTATAAGCACAAGGCTCATGTGAATAATCTTTTTGGTGACCAGCCCAAGTGAAGAACCTAAGTGCAATTTTTTCATCATATCTAAGCCTATACAGCACCCCTTTAACCAAAGGGGTAGACAATGGAATACCCAGTTCACCAAGAGCTTTCTCCAAACTGTTAAATCCAACTAAATTATCCATTACAGTGTTATAAACCTTATCAACATCACTTTCTAAACCATTAACCTCATCAACAACACCACTCACACTACTACAATCAAAACCTTGGTTGATGGAAACAGCTTCTGAACAATAATGGCGCATACAAGCAACATAAAAGTTCAAGGGCAATGAAGATTGAATAAAGTGTACACAAGAAGCATAAGATAATAGCATTTGGGTATTAGCAGGGTAATTAAAGGGTGAAAGTGGAAACCTTGTTGATTGATGTGTATTTTCAAATGGTTGCAGGGCCTTATTGGTGTAATGACGATGATAATGTTGGGTGGATGATAAAAAGCAAGGGATTTTAAGAGAATTTATGGACCTACGAAACATACCCATCATCGTTGTCCAGGATTTTGGAATTGATAGCAATGAAAGAAGAGTGAGAAGATGAAAAAAATGCAATTTTGAAATCTGGGTGTGCGTGGATTTTCCCTTAGATGGCGGGGGAACGAAAGGAGGAGCTTGCTGTGGTCGTGTGGTGGATGGGGAGTTGATGCAAAACGCCAGCGTCGTTGAAAAGGAAAACCAATGACCCTGTAACATTGACCAATATTTTTTTTACAATTAAAATAATTTTTTAATAATTCAACAACACAAATAGATGCATTTTCTAGCTGAGATTCCTAAATAGAAATTGAATATTATTAATCAGCTCCATGGTTTCTCTTAAGATTCAAATAAGTTGGAGCAATCAAACCATAGCCATAGGAAATTATGACAAGGAAAAGAGAACTTTAGAGTAAACAACCCGAACCTGAACCCAACCTGAGCCCACCCCCAAACCAAACAACCCGAACCCACAGCCCCCTCCCAAGCCATCACCACCACCCAGCAAACCACCAAAGATAAACATGCAGCCAGCCACAACAAACCCCCACCCTATACTTCCGAGCCCACCCCCAAACTAAACAACACCACCCTGAACCTACAGCCCCCCACCAACAACAACCCTCACCCAACCCGAAACCCACAGTCCCAAGCCCACCCCAAACCAAACAACCCCAGCCCCCTCCCAACCCCAAACAACCCTCACCCACAGTCGTGATCCACCTCCAACACGCAGATCCCACAACAGAGAAATAACACAGGCCAAAAACAAAATGGAACGGGGGGTTCTTTTACCTTAGGAGCATTGGAGGAGGGTGGTTGTTCTTCAGATCGGAGGGCGGTCTTCGAGCTTCAGATCGGAGGGTCGTCGTTCACCGTCGAAGGAGGAAGAGGCTTGTCTTTCACAACGAGGAAGGGGTCCGTGAGGATGAGGGTGGTCACGTCTTGTGAAGACAAACGCGTAGCAATTGAGGAGAACAAACATAAGTGTTTAGTTTAGGGTCAGTGTGAATTTTTGTGTTGGACCTTGAGGCCATGTGTATTTTCTTTTAAAAAATCTGATTATGAGGTTTGTGTTATTTAAATAATAAATTTTATTAAAAATAAATTTAACCATTATATTATATTGTTAATCATGTATATATATTATAATTAATAATTTTATAAATAAACTGAATGTTATAAAATATATAAAAGGATTACCATAGAAAGATTTTTTTTTTTTTTGCTTTTTTAAGGTTATAATAATATTTTTTAAAACAATAAAGAACTAACTTGAAAGAGACTCAAAAAGTATAAATGACTACTTTTTTTTGGTGAAAAAAAAATGGGCTAATGAGCCTTTAGACGCACAGTCCAGAGTGGTTTATAAATTCCTTTCATGATCCCGCCGTTTCTTCGAAACAGAGCCCGCCTCAAATCCATTCCCGTTCTCTTCATTACAGTGCCTGAGACGCGTGAGAGTGAAAGTTAGACATGTCCACTTCCACATAGAAGAAGATTCAGACGAAGATCCAGAGGAAGTGCAGCTACAGAGGCTACCGCATCAAACTTGATGCGCTCAACGAGATCCTCTCCTTCGTCACTCGCTTCCCCGACCCCGACGAAGATGAAGTCATCGAAATCGTCCTCGATCAGCTCGAACACGAATCTCGTAATCTCCATCTCTTTCTTTTCCTTAACTTGTTTCTCGAATTCCCATTCAATTTTCTTTTTGATTCAAAAAACGACAGTGAAATCCACCATAATTGACAAAGAGCTGGTGCACCGTGTGTTGAGTCGGCTACTGGAAGCCGAGGCGGCGGTGCCGGATGACTCTGATTGTGCCGCTGCTTCTGCACCTCGTGTCCTGGATGCCTTCCTTGTCCCCAAGTATAAATACGACTCAATCAGAAAACAATTTTATGAGTGAGTTTTTGGTTTCTTTGTTTTTTTTTCTTGTGATGCATATTACATGTAAATGCGGTTGAATTTGAAGGTTACTTGATTTTGAACCCTCCTTTATAAGGATTATCATAGGCCGAGGCAGTGCAAGAAGTAAAATGAAGCATGTTTAGTTAATTTTCGATAATTGGGAGTTTGTAGGGAAACTTACTAAAAGGAATATCCTGGTAAAGTACTTACCTTTGAGAAATAAAAAAGGTTAGAACATAGAATCTGTTACTTGTTGGGATATCCATAATATGTTTGGTGGTAATTTTCTTGTAAATTTTATCTCAGGCTTAATCGGGTTTCTATTTTTGTTTTTCTTCAAGCCTTAGACCTAATGTACCTTTTGTGGTAATAGGTTTTACTGAATTTTATTCAAGATAAGAGGAATTGACAGTGGAAGTTGGGGGATCTGTGTTAGCTTAAAGGAGTTCTGTTATGTGGTCTGTGATTTGCATTTGCATTTTTGAAGTAGGACAAGTTATAATTTAATTTTGTGTTTTATATGAGATGAGTAATTTGTTAGAAGATTTTTTGTTGACTGTTTGCTTAAACTTCGACTTGTATCCTATGGTGCAAATTTAGGCCCAAGTTTTTTTTATGATTGCCAAATGTTAGCTGTTAGTTAATTGTTAGAAATGTTAGCAAGGGATTCAAACTTGCAACCTCTTACCCCTCCCTTCTCCCAGGCCCATTTTTGTTATAGAGTTATGGTTTTTTATTCCACGTACACAGGTAGCTTACCAATTCATGGGGAAGTATCAGCAAAAGCGAAAGCGGCTCTGTATAGGGATAGGTTTCTGTTATTGTCCCAAAGGCTCTCACGTGACCCACATTTTTCAAAGCCTGCTTTTGAATCTAATTTCTCACATTTGGGGAGCTGTGAGGTACTGCCAGATGCTTCAATTGACTGTAAAATTTTTATTGATTTGTCTGTTGGATGTTGCCAATTGTTGAGATAATTTAAATGCATAAATTTAATTTTGTGCCTTTTCATGAAGATTAGTATGTAAATTTTCTATTTTGCTGTGTCTGTCAGATATGTCCTATTCAATCTTTGGTTGGACGGACAGGTATAAGATGGGTAATGGGAGTAATATCTCAACTGGAGGATGGTCATTTTTATTTGGAAGGCCTAACTGCCTCAGTTGAAATCAACTTAACCAATGTTATATCCTTTAGTGTGTTGACAATAATTATTTTGTTTATTTATTTATTTTGCACAACTTCATATTCTCATATAACGTTTTAGTTATTTTTTCTTGGAGATGAAATGATAAAAGGAGTGTAATACTTAAAACTGGGCTTGCTTAGTTAGTTAAATATTCTGTTTAAATGTCAGTATAATCATCTCGTTTGACATGTCTTGCATGTCCTGCCTGAAGTGGCATTTACCAGGGGGATTAGTTCTCGGCTTACAATTCTGTCTCTTACTAAACATTTTTAAGTTTCAGATTTTATAATTGGTTTGGTGTTGTTTAACCACATTAAAAAAACTTATTGGATGTGAGAATAAATTATCCATTAACTGCAAGTTATGTGAAGATGTTTCCTTTATGATTGAGTTTACTTGGCTATGGACATAAATTACATAACTTGTCCATGAGATTTTTAAATATTAATTAATTTATTAATATCCCTACTTTTACTGCTGTCTGTGTATGCGGTTTTGAATGATTTGATGAAGAACAAAAGTGTCAGCTGTGTTGGGTTGCATAATCCTAATTATGTGTATAGTTCATACCTTTTTAGTTTGACAATCCAAGTAATTGAAGGATTTTTGTACAAAGTGCTCATAAGTTTCTTTGACTAGCCATACAAGATAACCACAGGGTTCTTTTCAGAAAACACCATAGTTGTGGCTGAAGGCGAGATGCTCGTGGAGGGTATTTTTCAGGTTTTTGTTTGCATGCCCTTCTTGTTATCTGCTTCCTGTGTTTTTCATTTATTGAAACCAATATCAGTCATTTGATTTGTATGGTTTCATTTATTCAGGATGAAACTTGCTAATGATATGGTTGCATCAGTTATGACTTATAATTCCTTTCTTGTATATGCTTTTATCCAGATAATCAGTTTATTTAGGATGATAGGATTATGTAGCAACAGCTTATAGTTTTTATGTTTGGTTTTGCTGTACAACTTCTATTGCTGATCTAACAATGAATACCTTACATGCCCCTAAACAATAAATCTGAACTCAAATTCTAAAGCTAAATTAATAATAGTGGAAATATATCTTTAAGATTCAAGATTTTGAAGTTAGTTTTTGTGTTAAAATGTTATATGGTTATATCCCTTGTCTTTGCACCTTACCTATGGTGATGGAGTGATGCTGCTTGCAAAGTTGCATTAGGGCACAGGGTTGTGGTTGCATGAGTTTAATATAAAAATTTATAAGTGGTGCAACTTGAGTTCAGAAGAAAACACTAACGTAGTTGTGGGGCAATTGTGCTTAAGGATCACTTGATGGTTTATAACTTGTTTATGGACTTATAACTCATTGTTTATTGTGAAACATATTTTCACATATTGTGAAACATATATTGATGCATTCTTATCATAGTTATCAATAGCGGCCGGAGCGGAGCGGAGCGGAGGTGGGGCGCGACGCGGTGGTGTGTAGCGGGAAGAATTAAATCGCGGAAATAGCACCGCGATTCGCGGGGCTGCCGTCGCGGGCCGTCGCGGCGCGAAATGGCCGCTATGCTGGCCTTCCCTCTTTTGCCCCTCTGAAACCCCTTTTTTAAAGGGTATTTTTGGCTTTTTAAGCTTTCTCCCCTTCTGCAAAAACCCTATTTCGAAGACAGCAGCCACCCTTTCAAATTTCATTCACTGTAACGGCTTCCCACTGCCCTGGTGCTAGTTTCCAGCGACACCCAGTCACTTTTCGGCGTTCCCCAACCATTTCCGGCGTCCCCCAGTGATTTCCGGCGAATCCCACAGATTTCCGGTGAAGCTTCTTTCTTCTCCGACAAGTAGATTTCCGCGACACCCACCCACTGTCCGACGACCCCCACCCCATTTCCGGCCTTTCCCCACCATTTCCGGCCTTTCCCCACCATTTCCGGCGAGCTGCTGTCTTCTCCGGCGAGGCTCTCTGTCTTCTCCGGCGAGCTTCTACTTCTCTTCTTCTTCAATTCTTCTCTTCTTCTCTGGCGGGCTGTTGAAGGGCTGTTGAAGGGATTGTTTTGAAGCATTGTAGGGTTGTTAAAGGGCTGTTGAAGGGCTGTTTGAAGGCTGTTTGAAGGGACTGGTTTGAAAAAAATTCTAAACTGCAATGGTTGAAGAAATTCCAGCAAGAAATGTTGAAGGGAATGCTGCCAGGTTTAGGCCCTCCCCACTTCCTGGGCACTTGAAGCCTAATGCACCTAACCAAGACATTGCTTGGGATTGGAACAGCTTGAAGGGCATCAACAATAGAAAGCAGGTCACTTGTGATTTTTGTGGCAAGACAACAACGGGTGGCATTACCCGGGCTAAGAGACATCAAATGGGTGTGAGAGGGGACTGCGGTAGTTGTCGTAAGTGTCCAGATGATGTTAAAGAGGCTCTTAAGGCTGCCCTCCTTAACAAAAAAAATGAAAGAGAGGCATATTTGAAAGAGATGGATGATCTTGACGAGGAACATGAAGAAGTGGAAGAGATTTCTGCCATTCGAAGTGGAAAACGACCTATAAGCATGTCAACGTCAGTTGCATCATCACAAATAGCTTCCACTGCCAAGAAACCAAAAGGTCCATTGGACTTGTTGTATTTTAAAAATCCTGAATCATCCATTCATTTGGGGGGTAAGGCTTCAAGACAAACAAGCATAAACGATGCTTGTGACAAGGAAGCAAAAGCTAGAACAATACAATATATAGAGCGGTTCCTTTGTAGGAACTCAATTCCTTTTAATGTATTGAACACAAGAAGCTTCAAGTTAATGGTGGAAGCTATTGGGAATTATGGGAAGCATCTTAAACCTCCAAGCTATCATGAAGCTAGAGTTCCTCTCTTAAAAAAAGAATTGGAGTACACTAAGGAATTGTTGAAGGATCATGTGAGAGAGAGGGAGCATTATGGTTGTAGTATAATGTCGGATGGATGGACAGATAGGAAGAATAGAACCTTGATAAATTTTTTGGTCCATTGTCCAAGGGGTTCTATGTTTATTAGGAGTGTTGATGCTTCATCATATGTGAAGACCAGAGAAAAACTCTACAAGTTGTTGGATGATTTTGTTGAGGAGATAGGAGAGAGTAATGTGGTGCAAGTGATCACCGACAATGGGAGTAATTATGTGAAAGCTGGTAAGAGTTAGTTTATTAATTTTTAAGATTTTTTATAATTTATATACTTTGTATTGTATCACTACTAATAGTTTGATTTTACTATTAGGCAAGTTCTTGATGGCAACAAGAACACATTTATTTTGGACTCCTTGTGCTGCACACTGCCTAGACTTGATGCTAGAGGATATTGGGAAGCTTCCAAGAGTGAAGAGGACCATAAAAAGAGGAATATCTCTTGTGGGTTACATCTATAACCACACATTAACCTTGAACATTATGAGACAATTCACTCATAAGAAGGAGTTGGTTAGGCACGGAGTCACAAGATGTGCCACAACATTCCTTACATTGCAAAGGCTGTATAATTTGAAGAATGATCTTAGGAAGATGTTCATTTCGGATGAGTGGTTGAAGTCCAACAATGCCAAGGAGACCAAGGGGAAAAAGTAGCAGACATTGTCCTTACGCCTACCTTTTGGGGTGATGTTATTTACAGTCTAAAGGCAATGGCACCCATTGTGAAGGTGCTTAGATTAGTTGACAATGAGAAGAGGCCTGCGATGGGCTATATATATGAAGCTATGGATCGAGCCAAGGAAAGTATCAGGAATTCTTTCAAGGGAGATGAAGCTAAGTTTAAGGAGATTTTTTCTATCATTGATAGACGATGGGAATCTCAACTTCATCATCCATTGCACGCAGCTGGTCATTACCTAAGTCCTCAATTCTTTTATGGCAACCCACAAGTAGAAAACGATCCAGAGGTGATGGATGGATTGTACAAGTGTATTGAAAGGTTGTCCACTAGTTCAGAGGATGAAGACAAAGCTCTAGATTAGATATCACTGTATAGGAGAGCTGCTGGCCTTTTTGGAATTAAGGCAGCCATAAGGAAGAGATCTACAATGGCTCCTGGTAAGCGTGTTTTTTAGGATTGGAGTTGAATGAGGTGTTGAGAGTTATTTGCTATTTTGGTTTTGATTATTTGTTGCATATTCTTCAATTGCAGCTGAATGGTGGATAAGTTTTGGATCACATACTCCAAAGTTACAAGCTATTGCCATTAAGGTGTTGAGTTTAACTTGTAGCTCATCTGGGTGTGAACGAAACTGGAGTATGTTTGAGCAGGTAACTAGATTTCTCAATACATTCAATTTGATAGCATGTCTAGTAGTTTCTAACATCTTTCCATTAATTTTTTATTTAGGTTCACTCTAAAAAGAGAAGTAGGCTAGAACATCAAAGATTACAAGATTTGGTTTATATTAAGTATAACCAAACTCTTAGGGAGCGTTTTGATTGCCAAGATGTGATTGATCCTATTGTCCTAGATAATGTTGAAGATGATACCAATGAGTGGGTACTAGGATTGATGGAGGATGAAGATGAAGAAGGTGCATGTGATTTGGTCTTTGATGATGATGTCTTGACATGGAGAGATGTTGCTGAAGCTACTGGGGCTACTGAGCCATTGACATACACTAGGAGGAGCAAAAAGGGAGGGAACACAGCTGCTGCCCCTTCTACTTCTAGGAAGGGAAAAGAGGTAATTCAAGAAGAAGAGGAGGAAGAAGAGTTTGACGGTGAAGACACTACATCGGAGGGGGAAGAGATCTACCTAAGTGGTGATGAAGATGATGCAGGAGATGAAGAGCCAAACCTTGAAGATGAAGATGATGATGCATATTAGGAATTTAGAATTGATTTAGGATTGGAAACTAAAAAGGAACTTGAAGTTTGTTAACTTGGTTAATTGTCTTTTAGTTGCTGAAATTTCATGTGTTCATATTGTGACTTATGTGATAACTAATTTTATGTCATGATATGTTTTATGTTTGTCCAAGAATGTTATTATGATTTGAAATTTTGAATATGATTGTGTGGCTTTAAATTTAATTTTTGTGTGATTTTTTTTGCATATATATGTGTAGAAAATATAGGAAATATTTATATAGTTTATTCAAAATAGCGGCCATCCCGCTTTCCGCTATTCCGCTATCCCAGTTTTAAGGGCGGCCGCTCCGCGCCGCTATTTGGGATTGACAAGTATGATTCTTATACATATGTTTGGAGGCTTAGAGAATTGCTGTCTATTTGTCATGATAAAATTTGCTGAAATTCTTGGACTTGATTAAATCTTGACAACTTAAGCCCATTTTTCTGCTTCTAAAGTTTTCACTCTGATATCTGCATAATTAGTGCATCTTTTTTTTTCTGCAGGTCTTAACTTGTGGATTCCCTCCATTTGAAGATAGAGATAAGTCACTAAAAATACTTGAGGGCCATAACGTTTTTGGTTGTGGTCATTTTACTAAAGAGGAAACTGTATCCTTATTATATGTTCATATTTAGCAAGCAGAATATTAGTATTATTTATTTCAAAATCTAAATTCTGTTTGTTATCATACTCCTATGAAATGTATTTCTCCTATACCTTTGCCACAAATCAGACTGGCTGATATGGAGAAAAACGCAGTCAATGACATGTTTGTTATTCTTTCTGATATTTGGCTAGACAATGAAGAGGTAATTCGTGATGTTGACTTTTTCCCTTCCTTTCCTTAAGCACCTTGTTAATAAAATTAAGCTTGATATAATCTTATGCTGTTTTTACGTAGAGAAGGCTTTGGAAAAGCTAGGGACTGTTCTGGATGGTTTTGTGAGTGTGGAAGTTGTTCCTTCCTTATTTGTTTTCATGGGAAACTTCTCCTCTAGGCCGTGTAACCTTTCATTTCATTCTTATTCGAGCCTCAGGTGATTTACATTTGCAATGTTCATATTTCATGCATTAACAGTGATTACTAAGTCTGAAATAAGGAAAGCACCACTAGAATCAGAATCACATTATGTGACTCGTCATGTCTCGCTATAATCAGTATAAATAGTTTTAATATATACTACAGTCGTTATTTATTTCCAAAAAGGTGATATTTTGTTGTTGTGTAAGGATTAAATTTTTTAGAAATATCAATATGCAGGATGCAGTTTGGTAAGCTAGGGGAAATGATTGCCGCTCATCCACGGCTAAAAGAGCAAAGTAAATTTCTGTTTATTCCTGGTCCCAATGATGCAGATATTTACAACATTTGATGATTACCCACCAGACTTCACATTTTCTTCCTCATGCATGCTATATCACTTTCAGCAATCTTTTTCCAAGTCCTTCAACAGTCCTTCCTAGGTGTGCTCTTCCGAAATATTTAACCGAGGAGCTCCAAAAGCATATTCCCAATGCTTTATTTTCAAGCAATCCATGCAGGTTAACATTACATTTAATAAAAGCTGTACATTTTATGCTTTATAGTAACCATTCAAGTTGAGTGTCCTTACAACATTGTTTCTTTTGGCTACAGGATCAAATTCTATAACCAAGAAATCGTATTTTTCCGCCAGGATATGCTGTATAGAATGCGTCGCTCTTGTCTAATGCCTCCTTCTAAGGAGGAAACTGACGATGATTTTCAGCATGTAATTATCTCGTGTATTTTCTATTTTATTAACTTTTAGTTTTTAGAATCTGAAAACTCATGGATTTTTGGTTTTAAGTTGCAGCTTGTGGCTACCATTACCCATCAGAGTCATCTCTGTCCACTCCCTCTAACTGTACAACCTATCATATGGAATTATGACCATTGCCTTTATCTTTATCCAACTCCACACACGGTACTGCTCACATGATTTTTTGTGATTTTGTATTTTTCTAGTAATAATATTTGAATCATCATACAAATATTAAGTATATAATGCTGTTTTTGTGCTGACTAAGGAAGTAATATAACTAGAACAGTTGAACTTTATGCTTTGAGTAAGGAAAACCAAAATGTGCCAATAAAAATGGGATGAGGAATATTCAACAATTTGTTATATCCTCACTTTTCTATTTTATTTGCTATTTCATATCTCAACCCTGAAGTAATGTTTACAGTGATCTGACCTTTACAAATGAGTGAATGACTCATTTATTATATTCTGTCTTAGCCTGGAAAAGTGTTCTTATGCTGATTTCTTTGTTGTGATCTTCTGATGCAGATAGTCTTGGGTGACAGAAGTCCACAGAAGGCATTCAAGTACACAGGAATCACTTGTTTTAATACCGGTTCCTTCTCAAATGACAGCACATTTGTGGCATACTGTCCTTGCTCACAGGAAGTTGAATTGTCAGCCTTGTAAACTGGGATATTTTCTGTTGGTTTGTCATCCTTGAAGCATGATCATCTCAGACATGCTGGCTTCACTATTCTTTCAACAGATATACACCAAAAAAATGAAGCTGGAGATCTGGTATTGCTGCCTTTTCCTCTGGGGAGGATTGAAATTATGGCTGTTACTGTATTATATATATTACCTTGTCAACCAGGGAAGATGGTTGTATAGTGGGGATCTGCTAATCTAGTTGAGGCAGTTTATTTTTTATTCAGATTGTGACTTTTAGTGCATACTACATAAAATGTTTTCTTCCTAGACATTAATTTCTGTGAAATAGCAACTAAGGATTTCCTGAGTTACTCATAAAGATGTCATGTGCCAAGGTTGGCAAATTTGACAGATTCATCAAATTCCATTGATGTCAAACTATGAAATGAAAATTCTCAAGTTAGGATATATCATGGATTTACTAGTAGTTTCAAAGTAATGATCATTAATTTTCTGTTGAGTTACTATGCTACTTTTCTTCTTATGTACATGCCGAGTCAAAAAGTTTATTAGTTAGGATAGGCGCTTGAGGTTTAAGTATAACCAATAAAGACGAAAGATGATAGATAATATATTAATTAATGATTAATGATTTGTTAACTACAATTAAATTGGTAGAGACTAAAGATAAAATTAACATTAATTCCTATAGTATCTTGTATTAATAATTATGATTATTTGTAGAAGATAACAAACCAAAACTGTCCAAAGGCGGATACTTGCACACATGTCCATAACCATATAAGCAACAGAATCCTAGTTGCGTGGTAGCTAAGCTAAATTTTATTGGTTTGAGCATGCCCAAGTAGAAGCATCCCAGTGGCAAAAGCAATAGGCATTCTAGATGCCCATTAATTATAATCAGCAACAATCTGGTCCATATTGTGAAACCTACTCTTGACCACCATCTAAACAAACCAGACTTGTTTTATTTCCAATGCTCCTCCCAAGCACAGCTGCAAATGATCAAAAGTAAAGGTTGGCATAGCCACAGGCTGAAAGCAAGCACTAAATAACTCTTAACAATGTGAAGCATGGCTCAAAATGGTTCAAAACTTCCTTGATTACTTGGAATTGATATGACAGGATATAGCTCAGATTGCTGAATGGTCCCAGTCTTCATTTTACAAATGGCACCCTAGACACAACTTGTTGGGCATATTCCTTGTACTGTGCTTCAAAAAACTGTCTCAAGAAAAATTCTTCATAAGGTATTCGCTTCGTAAAAAAGTGCCAGACAACAACTGCAAATCCTATAGTTGATAGGGGATTGTAGAGCATTATTTGAGTGCCAACAGACCAGATCAAGAAACCACAGTACCCCGGATGACGAATATATCTATATATACCATGAGTAACCAGCTGGTGTTGGTCATCAGGGTAAATCCTTATAAGATGAGTAAACGCTTTCCCTGCTGTTAAAATCCCCGTCTTTCTTATAACTTCCCCAATCACAACCAGTGCCAGTCCCAAATCACTGATAACCTAGTGTTCCTTTAGCTCAGGTGATAAAGTAATCTCAACAAAGTATTCCATAAATGAAAAGATCATAGCTAATAGATAATGTTTGCTAATCAAAAGGGACTTTAGAGTTACACTTGATCTCCCATGAATGACAACTGCTAGAAAATATTCAGAAATGTGAAAGAAGATTACCGCAAGGAGCATTTGAGATAACTGTTTGCTGCCAGTATAGCCAAGGATTTCTGTCATTTTTGCCAAATAAAGTCAATAATTATGCCTTGTTTTGCAGTCTGGTTAGTTCTAATGTAATACGATATGCCACAGAAAGACTCGGCTGATGAAACTGAGGCACAAATCAAACCTGAAAAATATGGCGTGTAACATAAAATTAAAACTGAAAATTGTACTCCATCACCGAGAAAATGCTTCAAGTAGGATATCTGTGATAAGTTGCATAGGGATATATCAAAACAACTCAGTTTAAACCTCAAACAAATAATAACTTTTGGATCCTTTCTACCAAGAAAATCACATTCTGATGTATTGTACCATTGCAATGACAAAATAAGGATACAGCCAGGTTCAGGATTTACAATAATGACATGGTATCTGATTTACATAGGAGAACATTATTGCAACTATGCATAGATACCAAGCTAAATATATTCTAACAATAGCAAACAACCCTTACCCCACAAGGAATTCACTACATGGTTCAAATGACACTTTTGGCTTCTGTCTAAAATCAAAATTTCAATGACCCATTTAGGCCATTTAACTCTGCCTATGCTATCCTTTGTTGCCAATGTTTACATAGCCAATCCCAAGTCAGTTTTTTAAAGAAATTTGGAACTTTGTGAAGCAATTTTTTTGGGAAAAGTCTTTGTGAATTAATGATGACAAACAAAATAAATTATCTAATCTAATGTTCTACTTCTACCTCATTCTTTCAATACTTAAAACCAGCCACAAGAAATTAGTAGAGTATTTAAATCCCCAACCAAGTCATTCACATTGTGTTTGCTAAATCAACTTATAAAAGTAAATATATATATATATATATATATATATATATATATATATATATATATATATATATATATATATAAGCCCTAAGTGATCGTCTTCCTCTTATGCGATGGCAAGGATTAACAATACTAGAGTCCCCCCCATAAAAAAAAAGAAACTAATTTTGTAACAAGTAACGCACAAAATTCAGAAAAAATTAAGCAAAGAAAAAATATATAAAAAATTACCCAGATGTAGTTTCAATATAAGCATGATAACAAAATGAATTAATAGAGTTGCAAGGATTAAAAGAATGGCACCGTTAAGCTGTGGAAATTCTTCGATTTCGGAGGAATCATAACAATGTTGTCCTGCGTCGAAAACCCTAACACGAAGGTGAGTGAGAAGCACGACAAGCGAAATTGTCACTCATTTCCCCTTCACTCAAAATGCGAGAGAGAGAGAGAGGGCTGCCAGGGTTCAGAGGAAAGAAATTTTTTTTGGTAATTCCATTTGTTTTACATGAAACTCTAAATTCTCACATTTTTAGATCATGCTTCAATTTTTTTTATTACAATTTCTGATACTTAAAAAATTTAATTCATAATATGTAATTACGGAACACTTACATATCAACTTCTAGCGATATTCTAGGTACCACATTATTTAATAAATATTTAATTATTATTAAAAATATAATTAAATTTTAAGAATATAAATATATTAATATCCTCTTGAAACAAGAACGAAACTAGTTGAGGTAAGCTTCGAAAACCTTAAAAATGTAGTTGAAGTTGTTTCGATAAAGTGGGTTTTGGTTTCAAAGGTCGAATTGTTAACTCATTTTGTAAATTCTTTGAATTTTAGGTATTTGATGTACCGGACATCGAAAACAAGTAGCGGAAGCATGAAATCAAGGTAAGGGGATGTTCAAAGTACCAATTAATTTAGAAACTATTTAATATCGATTGGCGTCCATAAAACAGGTAAAATTGGAGTTTAATTGTATTTCTATTGTTAAATATGAATTATAGAAATTGTGGTATGAAATGTAATGACAATGAAGTATGGAAGTTAGTGATGTTGAGAATATGATTGTGGGAATTATTTGGTACAAAGAGAGAGCAAAGAGAGAGAGAGAGAGAGATGAATATGGAGTGATGAACTTGATGATTATAAAAGGTTCTATAGTATGTAATTGTGGCATTAAGTATAAAATTGGAAATTATTTTGTATCGAACTTGAGCATGTGGTTTATGTTTAATATGTGTGTGTGTATGTCAGAATGAGTTTGAGTGTAAGATGATGAATTCGATGTTATACTAAATTGATAACTAAAAATGCATATATATGTGTATATATTTGTATTTGAGTGGATGTTGTATAGTTGTTTGTAGTATTGAGTATGCATGAGTGACTATATATTGATGTGCAAAGATAATATATGCTAAACAGAGAATTGAGATGTGGTGTGTGCCTAAGTAGCCGTTATTTCATTCAACATTGAATGTTTGAGTGGCTCATTGTGGAATTAAATGCTTTTGATGTCTTGAATTGTATTTATAGTTAGTAGTGCTAAACTATTAAATAAAATTGATTAATTAATCCAGTGAAAGTGATTAAAAATGAATATATGTGATTGTGCGGTTTGGACGGTTGTGCGGTATATTCACCCCTCAGTTTTTGCTCTAATAGTCAAATAGGATCCCGTTGAGCTACCCAGTGACCAAGCAGGACCCAATGGTTGGGGTGGAGAGCTAAACAGGGCTCGGTGGACCTCCAACTAGCGGTCGATCCAGTTTTAGTATCTAGATACTAGTGAGTCTAATTTAACTCTAAGTGAGAGTCAGGTATGTCATTATGTGCTTGGTGAATGATGATTAATGAATTATGTGATGTTTTGTGAACATTCGAAGCGAGTGAGGGTAAATAAAATATATATCATTATATGTACATTGCTATTGGTAGCCTAAGTGGCTCGTGACTGAATGTAATTGTAATTGAATAATGATTGAGAATGTGTGTTGTGGTTGAGATATGAGAAGTTAGGGGATAAAAATGGAATGCGATTTGGATATGTGTAAATATCTATGTATAATAAGGCTAAGGTTATGCTTTTTTTCAATTTAAGTTTCTATATTTGTTGCTCACCCTTTCTGCTATTATTTTTAGTAACCAATGACAAGGATATCACAGACACTGCAGAAATGAGCACCAAGTGAGTTAGGAATTTTTAAATAATTAATATTTTTATAAAATTTTAGTACTTATATTTAATTATTTTGTTTTTTTAAAATAATAAAATGATAAAATATATATATGCATTTTGAATGAGGATTTTAAAATGACTTAATTAGTGTTCACTAATTAAGAAAATTGTATTAAGAATTTTTAATATCTTTATTATTCACAATTTTTATTTTATGTTCTTATATTTGTGTTTTTACATATTTAAGATTTAACTCTTATTAGAATTTTAAAATAAAAATTTGAAGGAATTAAAATATGGTTCTTTAGAACTTTTTAATCTATGCATTATTTATGATTTTCTGGAAATTTTTGAATTTTTTAATAAATATTTGAGAAAATAACCGAAATGCCACTGCCGACATCATCGCTTACATCATCGGTTGGTAAATACTCACATCATGAATAGTGACTGGTGGGTAAATACTTACATCATGAATAGTGACTGGTGGGTAAATACTTACATCATGAATAGTGATCGATGGGTAAATACTTATATCATGAATAGTGACCGATGGGTAAATACTTACATAATGAATAGTAAAATAAATAATTAAGTAATCTTAAATAGTAAATTTCTCTTCCTATAAATAGATGGCTCATTTACAATATTTCCACATCAAAATTAGAGAGAGAATCTAGAGAGATATTGCGTAAGAAATTAGTGGAGAGTAAATTCTTTTGGTTAAAAGAGATTCTGCCGGAGGTGTAAGGTAATAATATTTTCTTCTAAATTCTTTTTATGATTATTTAGTTTATTCTTTTTAGCACTCTTAAACCATTAATATACTAGTACTATTATGAATAAGTTATGAACTGGTCTGAACCGGGGTCTAGGATCCGGTGTGGGACCAGCCACAAGAATACAGGTGTTTTAGGGTTTGTACACCGGTATCACGGGTATCCGGTGCCATGATCCGGTCTCTCAGTGGGAGAAAACCGGTCTTGTTGTCCTGGAGATCCTTCACACCAACGTTTCGCGTTGAAGTGAGGGCGAAAGGTGGTGCCACCTGCGAAGATTCTCCGACGCTCAAGTTAGAAGAGTATAAGAACTCAGTGAATGCTCAAGCGATATAATAGCAAAGAGTGAGTTAGGACAACGTAACCTTGCATGTGTATTGAAATAAGCTATTTATAGTTGAACGTAGGAAATGAATCGTTTGGTACAAATGGGCCCCTTGGTTCTGATAGCGTGTGAAGTGTGTCAATCAAAGTGGCTCAATACTCAGAGTGTGTCAGGGGGGTAGGTCAATTATCAGGGTACGATCCCGTGATAGGGATGGAGGATAATCACCTTTCCGCATATTTCGCTGACACATGTACTTGCTCTCTGAGGCCATTGACATGACATATTCTACCACATAGAGTATCTTCGCTGATAAGTTATTAGGAACTCTTATCTCGCTGTGACTGAGGGTCCAACGGCTATATAGACGTTGGGTAAGAACGAACGATCATCCGTTGTAGAGAAAACGAGTGGAACAGCTGATGAGACAAGAGCGGATGAGGGGAGACCGGATATCCGGTATGGCAATAATGAACCGTGACACCGGTTCTCCTTTTATGAGATCAGTCTGACGTCATAACATTGGGGGCCGGTATCCAGACCGGATCATCTATCCCTTAGCTTGTATGAGGGACTGTTAAGTTGCTCATATGAGCTATACAACCCTTGAGAAGTCTGGATGCCGGTGGGACATTCTGGAAATTACCTGGAAGCTCTGAGGCATCCATCCTGCCAACTGGGTGACCGCTCTTCTGATGCTACATACAACGGACTCAGACAGCATAAAATAGTGAGGGAAATCCCAAGAGTTTTTGGGAATCAAACCCTTGGTATTCGAAGAGTGGTTGAAATACATTAAATGCGTCTGAAATGATTGGACATTAAATGCGTCTTTTATGCATGAGCCATCATTACCCAAGAGTATAACCGTCGATTGGGCTTATTGGGCCTGGATTCAAACTATAGGGGGGCCCATTTTGCAAAAACGTTTGCTGAAACGTTACCATTTTCGCGCTCGAACACAACGAAACGACGACGTCGTTTGAATTCGAAGGGTTGCGTTTTGAAGCAAGCGTTGTGACTTCCAACAGAGCACTGTGCCTCCTCGTTACCTATAAAAGGGACTCTTAACAAATTTGGGAATTCACCTCTGTCTTCAAGCTGAGTGAAACTTTGCTCAAATTTCTTAGAGATTTCCTTGCTGCCTTCAAACTTCACAAAGTTGCTCTCCCTTTTAGGTAACCTCCCTTTCCTTCATTTCCCTACAAATTTTATTCATTTTGCTTCCACCATGCGCCCTGGAGCAGGCAACGCTGGTCCCTCGAACAGGGGGAATTCTAGCTCTCGAGCCCCCCTTAGCCACCGTGGTGGGAGGATTCTAGTGAATCTTCCTGTGGCTGGGCTTCGTCGCTCAGAGAGGGTTGAAACATCTTTCTCACGAGCGTCCTCTTCTCAACGCCGCTCTGAGGTTCGCCTTGACTCGAGGGCTACCAGCCGCTCCAATGAAGGGTCAAGTGATGAAGGCTACCTCTCTGACGATGTTGCTTTTTACCACAGCACGTACGCGTTCCATCGTGCATCCACAACCATGGAAATCCCTGGGTCCGGCAAAACTTTGGTTCTCCGAACTGCAGAAGGGTGTGTCAATGTTGTGGCACACCGGTTGAACTGGGAAAAGCTCAATAGGGAAAGACCTTACTGCTGGGTGGAAGAAGAATTCCTGGAGATCCCCTCACATCACGCAAGTGAAGAAGAGCACACGGTCCCTCTCCGCTACAAGATCTACTCAGACAAGAAGTATAAAGCACGCTATGCTGTGCTGGCACCCCATCCCTCTGAGAGAGTCTGCCATATCGTCCCTGATGAGAGGTCGGTCTATATGTACGACTTCGTGTTTCTGAAGCTGGGGGTGCGCTTCCCCATGACAGAATTCCAGATGACCGTCCTGCGCTTCTTGGACTGTGCCCCTACACAGCTACATCACAACGGTTGGGGTCTAGTGCGGGCTCTCGAAATCCTAGAAGAGCACTTCAACTTCTCCGCCACTGTGGCTAAGCTGTTCCATTATTGCCAAGTGGTCCGCCGTGCTAACAAGAAGGGCGGCCTTGGGTTCATAACGCTCCGTTGTGACTCAAGGGTGATAAACTTCAAATCATACACGGAATCCGCGAAGGTGGATGGGCGCTCCTTCAAGCATTACTACACACGGGTCCGTATTCAGCCCAATAAACCGGTCTTCTGGCGTAACAAGGAGGGATTCACCAAGTTCCCCCTCAGTTGGACGCACGAGCATTTTCTCCTTATGAGCCGTGCTTATTACACTGATGAGAGTGAACTCTCCTCTCATTCCGTAGAGGTTTTGAGCGCCATGCAGACGGCCTCGAAAACACTCAAAGGATTTTCCTACAGGCTCCTCCTGGCAGAGGACGACGTCCGAACCACCTATCTCCGTAATATCCGCTCTTACTGTATTTGTGTTGTATACTTATTCTGTTTTGATTATCTTCTTCTCACGTGCTAACTCAACTTTTCTTGTTTTGCAGAACAAATTGAAAAAGCCTGCCCTGAAATGTTGTCCTTAAGGACCATGATGGCTGATGATGAATCCTCCTCCGAGGAGAATGAGATTCAGGCGAAAAGGAACGCCACCAAAGCTCCACTCATTCCCCTGACCTCTGCAGTGGGTGAGGAAGTTCCTCTCCTTGACAAGGAAGAGATAGAAAAGCAAACGGAGGCCACTGGGGCGGGCGATGAGGAGGCCGTCCCAGAGAAAAAGAAGAAAAAGAGGCATCTGGTCAAGACAGCGGATCAGGAAAAACCCTCTTCTGGTGACCCTGCGAAGAAGCGCCAGAAAACACTTGAAGAATCTGGGATGAAGAAAGATAAGGGGAAGAAGCTCGTTCATGACTCTTCTGCCCCCACATCGCAAACCACATCCGCCCCGACTTCTGAGAGTGGCCCTCCTCCGGCGTTCGACCCTCCACGCGATTCCTTTCTTGCCCCTTACTTATGGTTTCAGGGGTCCATGCCCCCCACTCTTCCAAAGGCTAGATACTGCCTTCGCCCCTCGCTCGAAGCTGCTGAAGTTCGAGGAGCTTGTAAGGCCGGCCGTTGGCAGCTGGACGAGCTGTCCGGCCTCCTTGAATCCCTGAGCGAAAGGGCAGATTATATGGAGCAAGTTGAAAAGCTCGAAGCCGAACTCGCTGTGAAGGAGAAATGGTCGGCCAAACAATCTGAAATTCGTAGAAGTATAGAGGTTGAACTGAAGAACACCAAGGAAACACTTCAGAGGAAGACAGAAGAAGCGAGCCAACTTCACTTTTCTAATAAGGCTCTAGAATGGCAGGTTGCTGAGCTTCAACAGCAGAATAAATCCATTCCGCTCCTCGAAGAAGAACTACAGCGGGAGAAGAAAAGGTCGGCCAGGCTTGCTGACGATCTCAAAGTAATGGAGGACGGACACAGCAAGAGCCTTGGGGAGTGGGAGGCCCTTCGGAAGGAGATGCAGGCCCAACTTGAGGAGTTGAGGAAGGGAGGTACGAGCACTGGCCCATCGGAGGAAGATTTTGCCAAGCTCCAGAAGAAGTTAACTGCTGCTAAGACCAAGGCTGCCAAGGCCTTGGAAATATGTAAACAGGTAGCTTACGAATCCTTTGGGCTGGCACTTCGTCAAGTATTCTATCGAAACCCTGAGGCAAAACTGAATTTGTACGGACTGGATCCGTTCTATGAGTTCCACAAGGGGAAACTTATCAAAGTGATAAAAGACGGCTCATACCAAGTCCCTCACGACTCTCTCTACAAACTGCCTCCACTTCCGGAGGGTCAGAGCATGGAACCTGCAAAGCCTAACTCTGATCCTGAGGCCGGAGCAGACAAGACCCAAGCTGCTGGAATTGAAGGGGAGAGAACAGAGGTGCCTACTCGGGAGGATCAACAACCTACTTCTTAATTTTTATTCTTTCAATTATGGCTGTGTTCTGGGATCAGCTCCAGCTTTTGAATACTTTGATTCCTGTACACCTCTTCATTCAAGAAATGAAATTTGCCTTGTTTCTCATTTATCGTTTATGTCCAGTGTATGATTGCCAAATGACTTAACAATATATATAATACTTTAACTTTTTCTATACTCTGCAAAGCCGCTCTTGTCTGGCTATACCGTTGTTAAAAGCGTTTTTATCACATCAGATTAAAATAATAACTTTGCAACAAGTAAGCGATAACTAAATTAAAGTATGCCCTGTCCCCAAGTGCAAGTACGTTGGGAAGGGAAATTTCATTGTAAGAGTTACCTTTAACTTCTTAACAAGCTTGAAATGTTCATCTGACCTCGAAAATGTAGAGTGGATACACTAACGTTCAGCCGCTCTGTAACGAATATTTCAGAGTTGAGGATGGAAATTGCATTTGAAGTCCGGTACCGCCTTAAAAAGGGGTAAGTTTTACGTCTTTCTCTTGAGTTTCGGTTTGGTCCTACAACTCAAGTCTTCACACGGTGTTTGGATCGATCCTACTAACCATACTTGGAGTTCGGTGCAATCCTACAATCCAAGCCTTCGACACGGAGTTCGGATCAGGGCTAATCCTGAACCTACTGCGCCCGTTACTCGGGGTTCAGCGTGGTTTTCTTGATGGACCAGCCTACTGCGCCTAAGCCTTCACATGGGGTTCGGTTTGTGGCCTTGAAAAAGGACCAGCCCTACAACCCATGTAGTCTTTGAATGGGGTTCGGTTTGTGGCCTTGAAAAAGGACCAGCCCTACAACCCATTCCACCTCGAGGAGTTACATCGTCAATACACAAAATGTGTGATTGAGATCATCCGTCCTGAGGGGTCTTCATCAGTCCCTCGAGGAGTTACACCGTCAACTACAGAATTGGTAGTTGAGTTCATCCGTCCTGAGGTGTATGCGTACTAAGCTACGGCTACAAATCACAACATACAAAAGAAGTGAGAGTGATAGGGCAATCAAACTCTATTCTCATTAACATTGAAAGTACATTACAAAGAGAGCGTAGTTGGGGTCATGCCTCGTTAAAACCTTCTTGAGAAAACCCAATGGGAAAAAACTCAAGTATGGAAAAAGAGTACATGCCGCCTTACCAACTAGCTGTAATAAACACGTAAGTTCTGAGTGTTCCATTTGTTACGGATTAGAGTTTCATCAAGCTCTTCCAATCGATATGACCCTTTTCCAGTCACCTCAGAAACTCTGTAAGGGCCTTCCCACGTCGGCGCTAGCTTTCCTTGATGAGCAAATTTATTCCCCACACTCGCCTTCCTTAAAACAAGATCTCCGGTATTGAAAGCTCTGTATTGGACACGTTTATTATACCGGAGTGCTGCCTTTGCTTTTACTGCCTGGTCTCTGATAAAGGCCTTTTCCCTTAACTCCTGGAGGACGTCCAGCTCTGATGCCAGATTGGCATTGTTGTCTTCAGCTGAAAAATACTCTACATGGGCCGATCTTGTTTGCAGGTCTACTGGAATCATCGCCTCAACCCCATACGTCAACCGGTATGGGGATTCATTAGTGGACGAATGAGGCGTAGTGCGGTATGCCCATAAAACATGACACAGCTGATTAGTCCATCCTCCCTTCGCTTCTCCCAAACGCTTTTTCAACCCTTTTAGCACTTCTCGATTGGCTACTTCCGCTTGGCCATTGGTCTGAGGGTGTTCGACAGATGAAAATATCTGGATTATCCCCAGTCCTTCAAGCAAATCTGTGAACTTCTTGTCTGTGAACTGGGTGCCGTTGTCAGTCACAATCCGCCCTGGCACCTCGAATCGCGCTATGATATTTTCGTACACGAAACGCCTTGTTCGCGCAGAAGTAATATGCACTACTGGCTCAGCCTCGATCCACTTGGTGAAATAATCTACCCCCACAATCAAATATTTGATACCTCTAGGCGCTGTGGGGAACGGACCCAAAATATCAAGGCCCCACTGGTAAAACGGCCAAGGCACAGCGGAAGAAGAAAGTTCTTGGGCCGGTGTATGATGGAGGTTGGAGAATCTTTGACAAGCATCGCATTTCTTCACAAAATCTGCAGAGTCTTGTTTCACAGTAGGCCACCAATATCCGGCCCTGAGGACCTTTCTCATTAAGCTCCGACCCCCAGCATGGTGCCCATACTGCCCCTCGTGCACCTCTTCCAAGACTGCTTGAACTTCATCTTCTCTCAAACAGAGAAGGTATGGGACAGAGAATCCCCTCTTGTAGAGAACACCATCAACCATAGTAAAATATGGCATCTCCCTTTTCACTCGTCTCCTTTCTTTCTCATCGATAGGGAGTTGTCCATCTGCCAAGTAGCGAATATAGGGGATGACCCAAGAATCCTCATAAGGATAATGCACTATTACAGCATTCAGGGAAGGGTATAGAGGGATGCTAGGTGATGTCAAAGTACTTTGAACAACCGTCGTTGTGCTACCGGGCTGCTTTGTACTTGCAAGCCTTGACAAAATATCCGCCCTGGTGTTCTCCTCTCTAGGCACATGCTTGAACTCTAGAACTTCAAATCTTCCCTTCAATTTATTCACACAATTTAAGTATAGCTGAAGTTGCGGCTCCCTAACTTGGTACTCCCCCTGGATCTGCGAAATTACCAGTTGAGAATCGCTGCACAACATGACTGCTGATGCTCCGATGTCAATCGCCGTTCGAAGACCGGCCAAACATGCTTCGTATTCAGCCTGGTTATTGGAGGTTTTGAAATTGAAATGGAGGGAAATCTCTAAGTGCACGCCATCATCGCTTTCCACCACAATACCTGCCCCACAGCCTTTACTGTTTGACGATCCGTCTGTTGTTCAAGTGGCCTCAATACTCAAGAAGGGGGGGGTGAATTGAGTTATAAAACTTTTGATTGGAATGCCTTTGAAATTGTTTTTTATAACCAAGTTTATGAGAATATGCAAGTGAAGTTAAGTAAAGGAAAATATGCAATGCACTACAATGGAAAATATTGCTGAGGCAATTTAGCAAACACTTGGTAGGCAGCTTTTGAAGTATAACAAATTAAGCAAATTCAAGTATGAACTTCACAAGCAATCAATACCAATCAATCAACATACAGTATATGAAAGTAAAGAGTAAGGAAGAGAAGCTTGTAATCAATCAACATCAAACAGATATTCTTCTCCCCCTTTGTAATCATCAAAAATAATTCGTGCAATTAAAGAGATATAATATGAACTGAAACGAAATAATTTTATTGAATTGAAAACAGATGGGAATTACATTAAGTAAGCCAAGAGACAGTATTGAAAATAGAAAAAGACAATAACATAAGCACCGCAAACAAAAGCATGACTAAGGATCTAATTATCCGGATTGAAAAAGCGAATTTCAGCGATTTGGTGGGATAGCTCTTCATAGTGTTGTTGCATCATCTCGAAGTGTTGCTTGTCGGTCATTGAAAACTCTTGAAGGGAGTTCTCAAGGCGATCGAAGCGGCGATCAAGATGGGCGTAAAGAGATGCAAAGGGGTCAGCTTGGGGTGCAGATAAAGAGGCTTGGGGTGTTGCTTGTGGTTGAGGAGGAGGAGGAACGGGTTCTTCTTCAGCAGGAGCTTCGAAGGGAATGTTGGCGTGAATGCCCTCCATTCGTGAGTACCATCCTCCATGTGTAAGAACAAGACCGATTTTGGTGAGGTGATGGGTGCCAATGCAAGCTCTAGGAGGCACTTTTTCTGATAATTCTCCAGCCAAGTCTACTCCACAATATTTGAAAATTTTAGTAAGGAGAATACCATAAGGGAGTTTTTGTTGGTCCTTGGCGTGGCGCATATGAAATTTGACCAACTGAATCCAGTTGATCTCCTTATGATTCAGCATTGCCCACATCAAGAGGACATCATCCTCTTCTACCAAAGCATAGTTCCCTCCACGAGGAACAATCATCTTGACCAAGAAAAAGTGAAGTAAACGGTTATTCATGGTCAAGTGGCCTACCAACTTGTGGTTGCTCCTGGGGCGGTCAGCTTTCCACAAGGATTGACGAGCAGTTAGAGCGTTGAAGCCCCATTCGTCTTCCGGTTCTCCTCCATCAAAATCAGCATTGTTGAGAGGCAGTTGGGAGATTTCCGTAAATTGAGCATTGGAAAGCTTAATGGTTGTGTTCTTCACTTTGGACTCAACCATGCCATTTACAAGGCGGAGATTGCAGTAAAATACCCTTATTAGTTCAGGGTAGTACTCTTCTTCCTTGAGGGAGAGGAAAGGAAAGAGGTTGTAGTGGTGAAGGCTTTGAGTGAAGGTTAGGCTGGGGTTGTCGAAAGTGTCGGCAATGGTGTAGTGGGGGGTCATTATCTCCTTTTTAGAAAAGTTTTTCATGAAATTTTGGAGGTCTCTAGGAGAAGCAAAGAACCTTGAAAAATCGAGGGGGTTATGGGCTTGAGCTGCGGAAGACCTTGCTCTCTTGACATTGCGAGATGAGGACATGGTGGAGAAGGCAAAGAAGAAGATGAAGAGAGAAGAGTGCTTGAGAGTTTTGGAGAGGTTTGAGAGGAAGGAGGTAGTGTGAGATGAGAAGGTGAAGAGAGGGGTATTTATAGGTGAGAATTAGGTTTAGGAAGGAGGGAAGTGGGTTTAGAAAGGAGTGAAGGGAGTTAAGAGAGGTAGTGGTTCGAGTATGCCTTGGAAATTGCAATATTGACTCTTCAGAACCGAGGCTAATCGATTACTAGACAGTGCGTAATCGATTAGCTCACTGTTTCTGGGGAATTCCAAACGTTTCGTGCAGTGCGTAATCGATTAGAGACTTTGACTAATCGATTAGTTAAGAAACAGAACAGTCCTAATCGATTGGATAAGGATGGTAATCGATTATAGAGAAGAGGAAACGTTTTGTATCTGAAACAGAGGCTGTGTAATCGATTGTGGATCAAGGGCAATCGATTAGCTTAGAAACAGAATCATTGTAATCGATTATAGGCTTTGACTAATCGATTATAAAGGAAACAGAAACATAGTAATCAATTGTTAGGATGCATGTAATCGATTATTGATTCAAAAACTTCAGAATTTTCATACAGTAAAGTTCCAAACACGACATGTAATATTAATGAGTACTACCATTTTTCTGATCATGCCATACAACATATTTTTATCAAAATGCTCCATCATTCAAACACAATTTGACATGTCAAGAATGCCTAATTCTCTTCTAATGTGAATGAGTTGTTCTCTAGCCAAGGGTTTTGTGAAAATATCTGCTAGTTGCCTAGAAGTTTCAACATGCTCAATGTCGCGACCTGGATCGCGACGGCGCGGCGAGAGAGAGAGAAAAGGGGTGGAATGAAACAGGGAGTCGCCACCAACGTTTTTATCCATAGGAAAAACATTGGAAAAAAAACTAGGTTCAGTAAAGCACTGGTTAAAAATTGAGATTCAAGTTCGGGAGTCGGTTACGAGTAGGGAAGGTATTAGCACCCTACATCGCCTGTCTAAAATAGTACCAAGATTGAAAACGCGCAACATAAATAGCCTTACAAAAGATATTTTATTTCTTCCCTTTCATTGTTGTATTTTTTTATTTAAAAATGACAAAATGGAGTGAGAGAACTGTACAAACATAGAATGTTGAAGCGAGGTCAATGGGACATTTCATCCGGATTAAACTCGACTTCGATATAAGACAGAGAGAGGAAAAGAATGCTAATAAGGCGTCACGCCTAAATTATACATCCTTGAATAAAAAAAAGACAGGGATAGGAAAGAGATAAGCGGGACGTCTTGTCCTAAGTATCCTTTCCCTATGAATTGTGGCGAGGTTTGAACAAAAAAACTAGGGGGAAATCAACAAGACGTCACGTCTAAATTGATTTTCACGGAAACGACAAAAAGTAACAACACAAAAGAAAAGCAAAAAGCAAGGAAATAAATCAGTAAAAGGAAATAAGAAAGATGGGCCCGACAGGAGTTAAAGTCCTGCTCCTACGTATTCTTGAATTATCAAGAAATCAGGGTTACGTAGTTCTGAATGTTGTTCTTTCAGGAAAAGACTTGGGAAATGATGATGGATGTCATTGAGGTGGGGAGCTCGTACAAGGCGAAGTTCTTTGCACGTGTACGAATCCTAAAGAGGTCGTGTAGACGGGAGTGCTCCCGTACGACACTGTTTAAAAATGATTTGTTTCTTTTTTGACTTTTATTTAGATTTGAAAGAAGATATAGGAAGCATTTATTTCCCACAGTAAGTTCAGAAAACAGAAGAAAAACGAGCAAAAACTAAAGGGAAGAAAAGAAAACCGTGTGAGAAAGAGGGAAAAAACTGAGTGAAAATGGAAAAAACCGAGTGGAAATGGAAGAAATCGAGTAAAAAATGAAATACCGAGTGAGAAAAAGCAGAAAACCGAGTGAGATTGAGGAAAACCGAGTAAAAATGGTAAAAAACCGAGTGGAAGGGGAAAATACCGAGTGAAATTGAGGAAAACCGAGTGGAAATAGCAGAAACCGAGTGAAACAATGAAAATTAGACTGAAACAGTAAAAATCCGAGTGAAACGGTGCAAATCCGAGTGGAAACAAAGGAAACCGAATGGAAAGAGGATTTACCAAGTGATAAGTGGACTGCCGAGTGAGACTGACCGAGGAGAGGGATTCTGGACCGTGTGGAGTTGGCTTAGACGGTGTGGTGTGGGTTGGAAGGAGAAGAGAGAGGAAGCTGGACGGTGTATGGGTTGAGGTGTGTGTGTGTGGTTTGGTCTTTAGAGGAGGAGAGGAAAGGGAGAGTACGGTGGGAGAGAAGGTGCATGTAGAGTGAGAGGTGATGGAAGGAGAAGAAGAGAAGAATTGGTGTGAGAGAGAAGAGAGCACGAAGGACTTTTTGGCAGAGTTTTCCTCCTCTGAATGCGCCCCCCTTCAGCTGCCCTCCCCCTTGCCTATTTATAGGCTGGCTTGAGTGGAAGGCCAGCTCAGGCTTCCACTTCCGAGTGGAATGCCAGCTCAGGCCTCCACTCAGAGTGAAGTAGGGGACAACGGCTGGGTGGGAATTTTTTAATTCCCCCCACTTCCACCCTGTTTGCCACTTGTCTGCCACCCCCAGGATTCCTGGATCCACTTGGGTGGTGGAATCCAAGTCAGCACGGTCTAACAAGGGGACCTGGTGGGAATCCGAGTGAAAATGGAAGAATTCCGAGTGAGAATTATGGAAATCCGAGTGAAAATATTAGAAATCCGAGTAAGAATGTTGAATTCCGAGTGTAAATGTTGAATTCCAAGTGTAAATGACTCGGATCACCCTCTCAGTCAATTCTGAGTGGGAAATGGGGTAAAATCCGACTGGGAAAATCATGTTGGTGTTGTGCAATTGGATTGAGTCAGAACCGAGTGAAAACTGACTCGGATTCCAACTCCTCTCCATAATCCGAGTGACCAATGACTCGGAACCGACTGAAATAGGTGAAGTGTGACTCGGAGATGAGAGAAAGATGACTCAGGAACGGGTAAAAAGTGGCTCGGTGAAGGTTTGAAGTATGGTGGAAATGGGGGCTCGGAATTGATTGGCCAAAAGGACTCGGGAAGGGTGAAAAGTTACTCGGAAATCGAGTGAAAAAGGGGCTCGGAACTGGGAAAAGGATGGCTCACTCGGGAATGGGGGAAAGTCACTCGGAACTCGAGTGAGAAAGGGGCTCGGAACTGGGAAAAGGATGGCTCACTCGGTGCTGACTGAAATGGCTCGGTATTGTGTGAAATATGACTCGAATGTGCTCACACATCAATTCACTCGGATACATTCGCTTGGGAATCCTCTTCACAATGGTTTCACTCGAAAACTGGTGGAAACTTTACTCAGAATTGTTTGAATAGTATTTTACTCAGGAACCAATTAAAAGGTGATTCAGAAATGATTGAATCAGTGTTTCACTCAGAATCACTTCAATCAGAGGCGTGCCACTTGGATCTTGTCTTTGCTCGGAATGTTCACTCGGAATGTCTTCAATAGTGACCCAAAAGTTAACTGCTTGAAGGTTTCACTCAGAACTGACCTTGTGAGCTCTTAATCCGAATGGAACTTGGTCACTTTCACTCGGATTTTCTTCAATCAGTATTCCTTTCACTCGGAATTGACATTCTTTGCAATCAGGGCTTGTAAACTGGCATACTCCACTCGGAATACATCTGAAAGGGAATTATCCACTCGGATTTACATCTAATCTGAGTCATTTCACTCAGATTTGAATTCAACAGGTCATAATCCACTCGGATTGGTCTATTGTTGAGTCATTATTCGGATTTCCCACCCAACAAGTCATACTCCACTCGGACATGCCCAAAACTGAGTAGTTTTACTTGGATTTTCTCCATTCAGAGTAATAACACTCGGATTTAACTCATTCTGAGTGATTTCACTCGGATTTGATCCAACAGGAGCATATTCCACTCGGATTTGACTTCAGCAGGGAGCATTTCATTCGGATTTAACTTCAACAGGGAGCATTTCACTCGGAAATGACTCATTCTGAGTGATTCCACTCGGATTTCATCATTTTTGAGTCATTCCACTCGGAAATGCTTCATTTTGACTCGGATTTGACCATTTTTTGAGTTTTTCACTCGGATTTATCTCTACCAGGGCTGTATTTCACTCGAAAATGCCTTAACCTGAGTCATCTTGTTCAGATGTGATCATTTTTTAGTCATTCCAATCGGATTTGCCTCCAACAGGGCTGTATTTCACTTGGAAAAGCTTCATTTTGAGTTATTTTGCTCGGTTCTGATTATTCTGGAGCCATTCTACTCGAATTTGACCACTCTGAATTGGAATTCAGTATAAAAAATATTTATTCCACTTGGACCGGACCAAAAGAGGTGTTCACAGATGCCCCTCTTTACTTCTTTTTCACAAAAGAAACACGAAGCTTCTGTGTTTTTAAAGTGAAAAGGAAGTAAAGATATGAACACCGATGTAGGGGGGCCAAGTGGGACCTCCTGATCGGTATGGCAACTGATGGTATGGGCAATCACGAATCTGTGTGACCTTTTTTTTTCTTAAAACGAGCATTCTCCACTTTTGTTTCTCTTATTCTTTTCTTCTTCTTCTTTTTTTTTTTTTGAATGGACAGGGAAAAATTATCTTTTAGTTAACAGGAGGTAATGAGATCAGGATTGACCCCCAGTAGACTGGAAAGTAAAGGTTGCCCTCGTGGGCGACTGAAAAGTAAAGGGTACCTCGTGGGCGACTGAAAAGTAAAAGGTACCTCGATAGGCGGCTGGGAAATAAAGGATGCCTTGATAGGCGGCTGGAAGATAAGGGATGCCTTGATAGGCGGCTGGAAGATAAAGGATGTCTTGATAGGCGACTAGAAGATAAAGGGTGCCTTGATAGGCGGCTGGAAAATAAAGGATGCCTTGATAGGCGGTTGGAAAATAAAGGATGCCTTGATAGGCGACTGGAAGATAAAGGATGCCTTGATAGGCGGCTGGAAAGATAAAGGATGCCTTGATAGGCGGCTGGAAAGATAAAGGATGCCTTGATAGGCGGCTGGAAGATAAAGGATGCCTTGATAGGCGGCTGAAAAATAAAGGATGCCTTGATAGGCGACTGGAAGATAAAGGATGCCTTGATAGGCGGCTGGAAAATAAAGGATGCCTTGATAGGTGACTGGAAGATAAAGGATGCCTTGATAGGCGGCTGGAAAGATAAAGGATACCTTGATAGGCGGCTGGAAAGATAAAGGATGCCTTGATAGGCGGCTAGAAGATAAAGGATGCCTTGATAGGCGGCTGGAAAAATAAAGGATGCCTTGATAGGCGGCTGGAAGATAAAGGATGCCTTGATAGGCGGCTAGAAAGATAAAGGATGCCTTGATAGGTGGCTGGAAGATAAAGGATGCCTTGATAGGCGGCTGGAAGATAAAGGATGCCTTGATAGGCGACTGGAAGATAAAGGGTGCCTTGATAGGCTATCAGACGGGAAAGAATGCCTGAATAGGCGAATAGAAAGTAAAGATTAGGGGGGAGCTAACAGGACATCTCATCCGAATTAACTCACTGTTGGCATGAAATGCAAAGGTTGGGTGAGCTAACAGGACGTCTCGTCCAAATTAACTCACTGCTGGCAGGAAATGCAAAGGTTGGGGGAGCTAACAGGATGTCTCGTCCAACCTTAACTTACTGGACTTCAAGGTTCATGGCGATGCCCCAGTTTGACATAATTGAAGGTTCTTGGGGAATTGCCTCTTGACTGGAATAGAAGAAACCTGGGGAGATGCCCCCCAGTTTGAGATGGTTTGAAGGAATCTTGGGGAAAGACCAGAATAAAAGAAATCTGGGGAGATGCCCCAGTTTGAAGGTTCTTGAAAAAATCTCGGGGAATCATCCCCTGTGACAGTAGGAGGAGAGACATGGGGAATCGCCCCCTTGATTGCGAACGGAGAAACATGGGGTGATGCCCTGGTTTGACATGATTTTAGAGAATCTTGGGGAATCGTCCCCTTGATGGTAAGAGGAGGAACATGGGGAATCGTCCCCTCGATTGAGAAAGGAGAAACATAGGGTGATGCCCTAGTTTGACATGATTGGAGGGATTCTTGGAAATTGGCTAGAACAAAAGAAATCTGTGGAGATGCCCCAGTTTGGAGGTGATTTGAAGGTTGTTGGGGAACTACCCCTTGAATGAACAAAAGAAATCTGGGGAGATGCCCCAGTTTTAGGAAATGTATTTCTACTAGAGAAGGATTGATGGTTCGAGGTACTGCCTCTTTAGGCGAAAGAGAATGAACCTGGGGTGATGCCCCAATTTGAACTATTTGCTTTGAAACCTCAGGGAGCTGCCCCTTGAGTGAGAAGGAATGATTCTGGGGTGATGCCCCAGTTCGATTTGTCTGGGAAGTGTAATTCCACTGGAGAAGGATTGATGGCTCGAACGTCACTCCTAGATTGAGAAGGTAAAATCTGGGGTCCGCCTAGTATGTGTAAATAAACAAAGAAGGCCTTCATCATTTCCGATTGGTTGACATACGACAATTAGCAAGAACTGAGGCAAATTCTGTCTCACTAACTAGCATGCAAGTTTACTCGGAAAAGGATACACAGGCTCAAAAGCTACAAATATAATAGTCAATCAGCCAGTCATGTCCCCAAACTTAATATAAGATCATACATTTAGATTGCTAACTAGCACGCCGAGTAATCATTTAATTAATGATGAAGAATAGTTATGGGCCGAGATCATGAGTTAAGCAAAAACCGATTAATTAATATATCCGACTACAGCTTAACGAATCAGCAACTTTTAAATTATGAAGACGGAGTGAAAGAAACAATAAGCATACTTTTGCAACTTATAATTAAGAATATTAATTTAAAGAATAAGTTGGAAAGAGACTTCCCTTTTTACCTGAGTGGCTGTGGATGGAAAAACGCGTAATCGGATTGGGACTCATAGATTTTACCAATACATATGACAAACCGAATAAAACAAACAATTGAACAAGAAAATAAAATTTTCATTACATAATAAAAATAGAAACAAGTTCACTGTTCAGAAAGCAGTTACAATAACATCTGTGTTTATATGTTGTTATAGGTTTTGATAATGACAAACAAGCAAAGCAAAATTCAATTATGAAAATACCAAGGCATTTAGTTCAGTGGTTAAATCAAGTGACAAATAGTATTGTTAAATGCCAAAGGAACAAAGGTTGAAAATCTTGATGATACTGGCACGCTTGAGCGAAGGACCAAGCGTGAATCATGAGAATCAGGTGCTTGTCACGCCCAAGCGTGAAGTAAGCACGCTTGAGCGTAAGGAGCGCTCGCTTAAGCGCGAGCAAAGACACGATTGAGCGTGGTCAAGGAACTTGGAACTTAAGCGCCGGATAAGTCACGCTTGAGCGTGAAGCAATGGAACTTAAGCGCGAGTATGAGCGTGATGCATCAGGAGTCTAAAAACTAAATTATGCTTGAGCGTGAGTTAGGCTCGCTTGAGCGTGGAACAGAGGATGACAACATGCTTGAGCGTGATAACATGGTTGAGCGTGGATTCAAGCGTGAGCATCAGGAGCCTGAAATACACATGGCTCGCTTAAGCGTCAACAGCGCTCGCTTGAGCGTGAAACAAAGCGTGACAGTACGCTTAAGCGTGGATTTGAGCGTGAGCAAGCGTGAAGGAAAAATCAAAGGAAATATGCCTGGTCGCTTAAGCGTAATTACATTCGCCTGAGCGAGGTTGCTACAGAATTAATTAAAAGTAGATGTTTATGATGCAATTAGTTCCAAAGAAGCAAATTCAAACATCATGCTATGTCACCATGAGTCAGATAAGTTTATTTAATTCAAATGAATTATATGAATTTGTATTTTGAATCTCTGTTGAATAAATGACAGCTCTGCATCGCACTTGGACAAACTGAAACACTAAATGAATTGATTCATTTAGTTCAAATGGTTCTGGAACGTTCATTTAAATGAATTACAACCTGGAATAACAAAACAGAGTCTCGGATCGCACTTCATAAGTAATGCTCCATTAAGCAGACAAAGGCAAGCTCCATTACGTGTTTTATGGATCGAAGGGAATTCTTTAATCATAAAGAAGCTATGCCTTGACACTATAAATAAGAGAAGAGCTGAAGGCATCAAATGTCCCAAGCATTGAAGCAGTTCCTTTGCTCTCTTCTTCTCTCTCGCTGCATTACTCTCTTCTACTCTCTTAATTGCTCTCTGTTTCTAATTCTTGGCTTATTAATTTGAGAGTAAATATTTGTGAGCAAAGTTATTTTCTAGACTTGCTAATTAATTATTTTTAAGAGAGAAAATATTTTCTTGAAGTGCTAATATTTACATATCCTCTCTTTGAGAGTTATTATCTTGTGTAAACTTTAAATTGTATATCCACTCTAGTGAGAGAGTTTCCTTGTACACTTAAATACCAAACTTCATAGAAATTTTGGGTTGGGTTTCAACCTTGTAATTGTGAGATTGAGAGATTGGGTGGGGTTCCCTTGTACTTGTGAGGATTGGATTCTTGAGTGTGGGACACTAGGAAGTTGCAATTGCTCAAAGTGTATCATTAATCTACAATAGTGGAAATCCTCTAAGTGGGTTGCTTAGAGGCGAGACGTACACCGGCGTGGTGGAACTCGTATACATCGGTTTGCACTTGGACTTAAGCAACACTCTTGAATCAATCTTTCTAAAGTTCCATAAATTGCTTTGTAACTTAATTGATTCACTTTCTAAACTCTTTAAGTAGTTATTAGTTTGTCTTGTGTATTATTTGTTGTTACTTGCAATCTAGTTTATTATCTTAAATAAACATAGTAACAAAAGAATCAATTTCAAGAGCATTCCAAAGAAAATTTTTAATACTCAATTCACCCCCCCTCTTGAGTAATTGAGGCCACTTGGTTAACAACATCAAATTAATTACATAGGAAACATCATAAAAACGTGGAACAACTGCTTAAACATTATGATCTTCATCGTCCTTGTCCTGCTGGGAGGGGATCGTGAATCCGATGGAAGCTAACCATGCATCTCTATCCAGTGGGGCTCCCATTTCTGCTGAATGTTCAACCCTCAGTTTCGTGGCAATCTTCCTGAGCATCTGATCGTGGTTCAAAACCCGATCATAAATTTCAAGTTGCATCTTCTTCACAACCTATAATTCCTGTAACACCAAAAGAATGTCAGAAGAAGAAGAAGAAGAACCAGCTCCTACAGATTGCTTGGGACGTTCTGGTTCTGTGGCTTTAAACTTCATAGCACAGTTTTCAACAGCCTTAACACTTTCAACCTCTGGTGACTCATTTTCCTCACTCGCAGGAGATACATTCCTTTGAACCAGAGGAGATACATCCCTTTGCTCCTGACTTCGACTAGGTACATGTACAGACGAATCAGATATAGTGATGGTTGCCACTTCTCTTTCGTTATCTATTTGTTTCCTTCACACACTTCCTTCTGCAAAATTTGGTCTAGGTTTCTGCAGAAGTCTTTGTGATCTTCTTTTCATGATTAATGTTAAAATAGTGATGATAACCAACCTAAGTAAACAAAATAAGAACAACAATCCAACAGCAACCAAAAACTATAAGACGCATGGCTTGTGAATAGCGGAAAACAATAACAATGAACAAGAAGATAATAAACATGAACTTACAAATGCACGAAATCAGTGAAAGAAGTGGAAAGGTGATACCTTTCTTAGAAACCAGAAAGTGTCTTTTCGTCTTCAGCCCAAGTTCAGCATAGGTATTGAGGGTTGGAAGCTGAAAGGGTTTCTCTTTTATATTGTTGAATTCAATTTTCAAGAAATGCGTAAATGTGTTCAGCTTTAATTATTACTTTATTATATTATAATATAAAAATATATTATTATTATTATTATTATTATTATTATTATTATTATTATATATTTTTTTAGAATACTCAATTACTAGAGGGGTAAAAGATCGAGTAAGAGTGGGATGATACCAATGTGATGCCAAATGGACATAGGAGAATGGTAGATGAATACAAAATGGCAAATGAAAAAATTTAAATAAATGAAATAGAGCGTATGAGAAACGAGTGAACCATTGTAATGAAATACGAGTGAATCAAGAAGCGAATAATAAAGGAAACGAATAGAAGTATGAACGAATGAAGGAATACCGAGTAAATGAATAATGAGCGAAAAGAGTGAAAGGGGTGAAAGGATGATAACCGAGTGAGAATGAAGACAGGTACCGAGTGATAAAAATCTGAGAAATGAAGAACGAATGGCTGAGGGAGGTAGAGATAATAAAAGTCAAACAAATCGAAGTGAATTAAGGAAACAGGTGGTTGAAAAAAAAAAGTTCTGAGTCAATGGAATGAGTGAAAGCTATACTGACTGGATGAATGAGACGAGTAAACGCACAAGCCAGTGGAAGAATAAATGGAAACATGAATAACGAACCACCGAATGAATACTACCGGGGAAGGAATTGGTCGAATAAATGAAAGAATTTGAATACAACTAAAAGGATGAAAACCCCGAGTGAATGAACACCGGGTGAATGAAAACTAAATCTCAGAAAACTGGGTACTGAAAATACGAAAGTGACAGTCATGAATGAAAAACGAAGGAATGAAGAAGGAAACTGCAACATACGAAACCCGAGGAAAGTAAAATAAGTGGAGTGAAACAACAAGTATATGAATACCAAGTGGATAATACCGGTCAGATGATGAGCGAGTGAAAAATGAATGAATGAATGGATGCCGAGTGGGTACAAATTATACCGAGTAAATGAATAGTTGATCGACGAATGAGGTGAACAAAACGAAAGTCCGAGTAAATGAAAGGGAAAGAATGAATGCATAACTGAAAGGCTGAATGACGGGTGAGGAACGGAAAAGAGAGTGACCGAGTGGAAGAAGGACGAGTAGATTGATGGTGAATGACAAAGACGAGTGGATGAAAGAATGAAAGGGGAGAACGAATGAGAATATTCCGAGTGGATATGAGTAAAGGGTATACCGATCGATGAAGGAGATGAGTAAATGAAGGAGCGAGTGGAAGAAACCGAGTGATCTAGATCTAGATATGAAGAATGAGTGAATGACAATGAGAGTTCGGGCGAAGAACAAAAATGATAGGAGTGGAAAATGGAATGAATGAAATACCGAGTAAATGATAGGCCGAGTAAACAAAACGAATACAGCGAGGGGCAGAGTGAATGGAGAAACTAGGGGAATGAAAAACGAGATGACAGGAAATTAAGTGACTGGAAATACTGAGTGTGACAATCGCGAATGAAACACGAGTAGATGAAAAAAAAATACAACGTGAGAAAACCGAGAAAGAAAGTAAATGGAATGAAACAACGAGTAAATGAATACCGAGTGGATTATACCGGGTAAAAGTGAAAAACGAATGAACAAACAACGAGAGGTCGGAAAAAAATGGAAAAAACAAGTGAGAGAACACGAAAGAATGACTGACCGACCGGGCGAATAAACATGAGTGAAAGACAGACGAAGAAGGAGATAACCTGAGTGGATAAAAGAACCACTACAGTGGAAACTGAGTGGATGGATATACTGAATGGCTGAAAAAGAAAAAATGGAAGGCGAAGAATTCATGAAATAATGAGTGAAAAAGATCGGGTGAATCAGTGATGAATGGAAGAATGGAAGAATGACCGAGTGAATGGAGAACCAGTGAAGTAGACTGACCGAATGAATGAAGGCCAAATGGGATAGACGAGTACAAGTTATACCGAGTGGATGAAGAATGAGAAAATGAAGACGAGTGAAAGACTAACTGGGGGAATGAAGAATGAGTGAAATAGAGTGACCGAGTGGAATGAAGACCGAGTGGATGAAAAACGAGTGAAAAATGAGGTGAACAACGAAAGTCAGAATGATATGGAGCGACTGAGTGAGAAAAACGAGTGAATACAAGAATGACTGCATAGGGGTCCGAGTGAAGCGGAATACCGAATGGATGAAGAAGAAGACGATTGAGTGACAAAATGAGTAGACGAAAGAATGAGTGAATGAAAGGCTGGATGAACAACCAATACATGCAGAGAGATTGGGTGATGAAACCGAGGAAGAACTCAGGTGGATTGAAAGCACGAATGAATGAATCAACGACTGAGAGGAAGAGATAAAGTATGGGAATGAGTGACGGGTGAGAGTGGACAACAGAATATATGAAAAGAAGGCCGAGTGACACATAAATGAAAGAAACTGAGTGAGGAGTGAGGAATGAGGGATCCGAGTGGAAGAAACAGAGTGCTAGAGAAAGCCGAGTGGATGAATGAAAAACCGAAAGACCGCGTGCAAATGAGACTAATGGATACAATACTGATTGTGATGACTGAGGAATCCGAGTGATGAAAAGCCGACTAAAATAAGTCACTTTCCACTATCTGACCCGTTCATTACATCAACGATCAAAAATCCTTCCAAGTCTTCCTTTTTATTCGCAGAAATTTATTGAAAAATGCTGAGTGAAGTTCAGTCGGGAAGAAGGGTTAAAAATAAGTAACAGTTATCCGAGTGCACTATTTTCACTCAACTTAGTACATTTTTCGCTAAGTGCGAAACAACAATCAGCATTGGCTCGCCTAAGCTACAAGTGCTTCGCCTGAGCGAAAATAGAAGAATCAAACTCGGACTTCCTTCTTTAAACTTCACAAATTTATTTACTAACTTTTTAGTTTTTCTTCTTTTTATTCATTCTGATTCAAAGTTCTAAACAAAACAATCGGAACATAGGGCTGCCTCCCTAGAGCGCTTCTTTAAGGTCACTAGCTTGACCTTATTGTATCTAAGAAGATGCATGCAGTAACAAGGAGGTTTTCTGCCTATCAAACTCTCCTCCAAAGTAGAGTTTGAGTCGCTGGCCATTCACCTTAAAAATCCGATCAGTAGTCGGATCTTTCAGTTCGACTGCACCATGAGGAAAAACCTCATTTACAGTAAAAGGCCCGGACCACTTGGATCTAAGTTTTCCAGGGAAGAGTTTCAGTCAGGAATTGAATAACAACACCTGATCGTCCTTCTGAAACTCTTTCTTATTAATTCGCTTATCATGCCATTTCTTTGTTTTCTCCTTATAAATGGAGGCACTTTGATAAGCGTTGAGTCGGAACTCCTCTAATTCATGGAGTTTCAAAACTCTTTCCTCCTGAGATTGGTCACAGTCCATGTTTAATAGCTTTGTGGCCCACCACGCTTTGTGTTCTAACTCCACAGGGAGATGGCAAGCCTTACCGTACACCAATTGATACGGGGACATGCCAATCGGGGTTTTGAAAGCTGTTCGGTAAGCCCGCAATGCATCATCTAATTTTACCGACCAATCTTTTCTGGATTTTCCGACCACTTTTTCTAAAATTCTCTTGATTTCTCTATTTGACAGTTCGACTTGTCCACAAGTCTATGGATGGTAAGGAGTAGATATCTTATGTAAAACCTCATAGTGACGCAGGGCTTTTTCCATTATCTTATTGCAAAAATGAGAACCCCCATCACTAATAATTACTCTCGGAACTCCAAACCTAGAGAAAATATTCTTCTTGATGAACCTAAGCACAACCTGTGCATCATTGGTTCTGGTCGGAATTGCCTCCACCCATTTGGAGACATAGTCCACAGCAACAAGAATGTATTCGTTGGAGAGCGACTTAGGGAAGGGTCCCATGAAGTCGATACCCCAAACGTCAAATAATTCCACAATTAGAATATTTGTCAAAGGCATACCAGCTTTAGCAGAGAGACCTCCACTCCTTTGACATTTATCACACCTTTTGACATATTCTTTGGAATCCTGAAAGATAGTTGGCCAATAAAAGCCACTCTGCAACACCTTTGCTGCGGTACGGGAGGCACCATGATGACCTCCGTAATAGGAATCGTGGCAGTGCCACAAGAGCCTTTCTTGCTCGGATTCAGGCATACAGCGCCTGATTACTCCATCTATGCCTATTTTAAACAAAAATGGATCATCCCAAAGAAAAGCCTTACTATCATGAAAGAATTTTTTTCTCATTTGGGATGTCCAACCATCAGGTACCACTGAGGCACTTTTAAAGTTTGCCATGTCAGCGTACCATGGCCCAGTTATAATTGCCATCAACTATTCGTCTGGAAATTCTTCTTTTTTTAAGACAGAATCTGACTCAACTTCCAGACGAGACAATTGGTCTGCAACTGAGTTCTCTACTCCTTTTTTTTCTCATATTTCTAAGTCAAACTCTTGGAGTAACAGAACCCACCTAATCAGTCTCGGTTTAGACTCTTTTTTAGCTAGTAAATACTTGATTGCCGAGTGGTCTGTATATACGATGACTTTGGCACCAATCAAGTATGCACAAAATTTATCAAATGCATACACCACAGCAAGCATTTCTTTTTCAGTCATGGTGTAATGTATTTGATTTTCATTTAACACTTTACTAGCATAATAGATCACATGAGTTAATTTCCCTTTTTTTCTGACCCAGCACAGCTCCGATTGCAAAGTCACTTGCATCACACATCAATTCAAACGGTAAAGACCAGTCGGGTGATGCAAGGATCGGAGCTGAAGTCAAACTTTGTTTTAATTTTTCAAATGCCTTGACACAGTTTTCATTAAATGCAAACACCTGATCTTTCACAAGCAAGTCGGTCAAAGGCTTAGCTATTTTTGAAAAATCTTTTATGAATCTTCTATAGAACCCAGCACATCCTAGAAAACTCCTTACTCCTTTCACGTTGATCGGAGGAGGAAGTTTTCAATAATTTCAATTTTTGCTCGGTCCACCTGCATGCCCTCAGCAGAGATCCTATGGCCAAGGACTATCCCTTCCTTAACCATAAAGTGGCATTTCTCCCAGTTAAGAATGAGATTGGTCTCTTGACATCTCATCAGCACCTTAGCTAAGTTGCTAAGGCATGTGTCAAAATTGCTCCCAAATACCGAGAAGTCATCCATGAATACTTCAATAAATTTCTCCACCATATCCCCAAAAATTGCCAGCATACACCTTTGGAAGGTTGCTGGAGCGTTGCACAAGTCGAACGGCATGCGCCTGTATGCAAAAATTCCATAGGGACATGTGAATGCAGTCTTTTCTTGATCCTTCAGGTCAACCACAATTTGGTTATAACCCGAGTACCCATCAAGAAAATAATAGTACTCATGTCCTGATAACCTCTCAAGCATTTGATCAACAAACGGAAGGGGGAAATGGTCTTTCCGAGTAAAGTTACTCAGCCTTCTGTAATCAATGCACATCCTCCAGCCTGTAGTTGGCCGAGTGGCAATAATTTCACCCTGGTCATTTCTTACAGTCGTCATTCCTCCCTTCTTGGGCACCACTTGGACTGGGCTAATCCAAGTGCTGTCCGAGATCGGGTAAATGATTCCCGCATCAAGGAGCTTGACCACTTCCTTTCTCACTGCTTCCTTCATAATGGGGTTCAGTCTGCGTTGTGGCTGTACAACAGGGGAATAGTCATCCTCCATCAGGATTTTGTGCATACAAAAGGATGGACTGATTCCCTTTAAGTAGGAAATGTTCCAGCCAATGGCAGATTCATGAGCCTTTAATACCCCAACTAGTTTATTCTCATCCTCTTCTTTTAAGTCGGCATTAATAATGACAGGATGAGTGTCATTTCCTCTCAGGAAAACATATTTCAGATGAGAAGGTAAAGGTTTTAAATCACATTTTTCTTCCAAAAATTCTTTTCCCTTCTCAGCTTCAGTATTTTCCAAATCATTTTTCTTTTTAAAATCACCTACTTCCAAAACTTCCAGTAGGTCCAGTATTTCCGAGTAAGAGTCAATTGACTCGGTCTCGGAGTCAAAATCATCCTCAAAAAAAGTTCGTAGAGCCTCTTCCTTAGTTTTTAACAGTAATGGAGTCTGGTAATTTTCAACCTCTTCAATCATTAGGCAATCCATCCGTTCAGTCGGATGTTTTATAGAATTAAAGACATTGAAAATTACTTGCTCCTCCTGAACTCTCAGCATGAGTTCACCCTTTTCTACATCAATCAATGCTCTGCCAATAGCTAGGAAGGGTCTACCTAAGATCAAAGGGATCTCTCGGTCAGCTTCCATATCTAACACTATGAAGTCTGCTGGAAAGATAAATTTATCTACTTTTACTAACAAGTCTTCCAGCATCCCTTGGGGATATTTAATGGACCTGTCAGCCAACTGCAAGGACATGCGAGTCGGTTGCAAGTCATTAATTCCCAGTTTTTTCATCAAAGATAAAGGCATCAGGTTTATACTGGCTCCTAGATCACAGAGAGCACTTCCTACATGAATATCCCCTATTGCACATGGTATTGTGAAAGATCCAGGATCCTCTAGCTTTTGGGGAAGTTTCTTTTGAATGATTGCGCTACACTCTTGAGTGAGAGTAATCATTTCATCCCCCCTAAGCTTTCTCTTCTTAGACAATAGTTCTTTTAAAAATTTTGCATAGGAAGGCATCTCCTGCAATGCCTCAGCAAAAGGGATATTAATGTGAAGTTTCTTGAAGACCTCTAAGAACCTAGCAAACTTCTGCTCCTCTATTTGCTTTTTAAACCTGTGCGGAAATGGAGCATTCCTCAGTTTTTCAGGAGTCAGCTTAGAAGCTTCCTCCAGAATCAGATCAACCTTTTTCTTTTTCTTTTGATGGACTTTATTTCCTTTTTCTTTTTCTAATTCATTTTCATTTTCTACTTCATCTTTATTGTCCTGCTCGGTTTCTTGTATTGTTTCTTTTTCTTTTTCTGAACTTATTTCTTGACCCGGAGATGGAGAAATAATTTTTCCACTCCTAGTAATTATGTCCTTACAATGTTCCCTTGGATTTACCTCGGTATCTCCAGGGAAATTGCCTGCTTGCCTCTTAGCTAATTGTTTAGAAAGCTGTCCTACTTGATTTTCTAAATTTCTTATGGATGCTTCCTGATTCTTAAAACTGGCCTGAGTGGCCTGGATAAACTGAGAAAGTACATTCTCGAGTTCAGATTTTTCTTTAACAGGAGGGTGAGAAGGTTGTTGTGGTCTATTTGTGGGTTGACTCGTTGGAATATTCTGATTCAAATATGGACCTTTCTGCCAGGAAAAATTGGGGTGGCTCCTGTAATTAAGATTGAAGGAATTAGAAGGATAATTCCTTTGATACTGTTGCTGCCCCATATAATTCACTTGCTCGGAAGGCACAACTGGATCACACATTCCATTTTCATGGTCTCCACCATAAAAGTCACAACTAATCATAGAAACTTGACTCGGCTTTTGGAGTTCTGAAATCTGAATGCTTAATTTTTCCAAAGCCTGAGTCATCAGTTTGCTCTGAGCCAGATAAGCATCTTGTGCTTCTAATTCTAATATTCCTCTCCTAGGGACTTGGTTCCTCTCACTAATCAGACATTCATTAGAAGCCATCATATCAATCAGCTCTATAGCTTCTTCTACAGTTTTAGTTGTTAATGAGCCTCCAGCCGAGGCATCAATCAAGACTCTGGTAGCTGGCCTGACACCATTATAGAAAATAGTCACCTGCTGTACATCAGAAATCTGATGATGAGGACATCTCCTCAGGCTTTCTTTATACCGATCCCATGCTTCCATCAAGGACTCACCTTCTTTTTGCTGGAAACATGTGATTTCATTACGCAGCTTTGCATATTTAGAAGGAGGGAAGTATTTAATCAAAAATTTCCTTTGCAAATCCTCCCAGGTGGAAATACTGCCTCTCGGTTGACTCTGCAACCAGGCTTTTGCTCGGTCCCTTAGAGAAAATGGAAACAACCTTAGTCGGATTGCTTCATCAGGGACCCCATTCATTTTTACTATATCACAGATTTGGAGGAAGGTTGCTAAATGCAAATTTGGATCCTCAACCTCACTTCCTCCGAATTGTTCATTTCTTACCAACTACAGTAAAGCTGGTTTTAGTTCAAAATTGTTAGCTGCAATCGGTGGCCTAAGGATGCTAGCTTGCGATCCTTCTTCAGTCGGCCTGGAGTAGTCACCTAGTGTAACTCTCCTCTGTTCCATTTCTTTTTCTTCTTTTTGCTTTTTCTCTTTTCTTAATCTACGTTCTAACAAATCGATGTCAGGATCAAAGAAGAAAGGTTCTCCTCTGCTCCTTGACTGCATACAATAATTGTTAACACAACAAAGCAACTCACAGCTATGACTACACAAAACAATAACTACTAAAAAAAATACGTATTGACTGCACACAGAAACAAAAGCAAATGGTTCAGTCTAGTACCGGTCCAAGGATTGTTGATATTACTCAACAATCCCCGGCAACGGCGCCATTAACTTGATGTTGAAATCCTGAGCCATTAATTTGGTGCAAAAATCTTAGTAAAATAAAATGTGACTCTCGGATTTACACTTTGGCAAGCGCACCAGTCGTTAAAATTGTAGTGTATTTGATCGTCCCACAGGGATTGTGGTAAGTACCTCAATCTAGGACTAGTACAAGCTGAACCAACAGAAAATACATGAAGTTCATTCGGTTTTTATGGTTTTAGTATTTTATAGTTGTTTTTGTATTTTCAGAAACAGAGTTAAAGTGAAATATGGAAAGTGATTAATAGAAAACAGGTCAGGATTGCTTCGGCTCACAATTTCCTCATGAAACATGCAATTAAGTATAATCGAACTTCACAATCTAGAGGACAATCCGCTTGTGGTTATTCCCTAATTCCTTAGGTGAAAGACACTAATCCTTAAGCAATGAACCTTAATTCCTTAAGTGCTCGATTAACCTAAGAATCTAATGCGAAATTGGAGGTTGAACTCTAACTATTCACCTAAATTGATTAGGCCTGAACTAGTTAGAAAGCTGGAAGTTACCTAAGCTTCAGCCATGATTCCTCACTGGTGAAGTTCTTCATCGGTTCTGGATTTGTCAATCCAGCGATTCTGCTCCACTCCTCAGCTTGTTCGCCTCAGGATCTTAGAAGTCGATCTACTTGCTCACAGCTTCAAGATTCAATTGCTCACCTTCACAATCCCAACCTTAGGGATTTAGAACTCCATCGACGTTGGATTCATCGAAGGAATACAGAGAGATATGGATGGAAGAGTTTAGAGAGATGAAAATGTAGTGAGAGATTGGAAATGGAACATGAAGTGTATTATGTTGTACGCTGTTCTCTCCTGTGTCTCCCCTCTTTACAGAGTATGTACATGAATATATATATAGGCATCTAACTAAACTAACTAACTTAACTGATAACTTAGGAAAACTTAAGCTAACGACTAACACTAATTAATTACATAGTTGACAGAATGATTAACTAATTACAGCTCAGCGCTTAATAGGATCCAGCTCATCCTTAGCTAATTCGCAGCACAGCAACAGCTAATTGACAGCTTACAACTTAAGTTACTTAAGGTTACAACAGTAGAGAAGAAGGCAATGGAAGCGGAACAGTACTGCACCAAGTGTGTTGTTGGAGGGAAGGAACAGTGTTTAAATTACTGCCTTTATGCTTCAGCTGTTGAGTATTCGCTTGAGCGGATTAAACTCTCGCTTGGGCGAGTTCGGGAATTGTACTACAGTGTTGCTTGGTCGCTTAAGCGTTATGGCGAAGCTTGGGTGAAAGGTGATGTTTTGGGGTCACGCTTGAGTGTAGTCTTGCTTTTCTTGAGCGAACTTGGACCTTCGCTTGAGCGGATTAAACTCTCGCTTGAGCGGATTAATTATTCAATCGGTATTCTGCAGTTGGCGCTCGGGTTCTTCATGCAATATTCCGAGTCCTTGTTCTCTTTTGGAGTCAGTGTCTTTGAAGTCTCACTCAGTCAGTCTTTGGACTCTTTTCAGTCGGAATTGAGAAGTCTCACTCAGATTTTCCAAATCTCGCTCGGCTTTTGTGATTTTCACTCGGATTTGTCTTCTTTTCTAGAGTACGCCCTGTTCCTGCACCATTAGACAGCTAATTGCCTAGCATTTATACACTGGCTGCTTAGTGAATTTGTAAATACTTCAGAATTCCTTATCTAATTAATATTTTCAATCGGTTTCTTACATAAATAGCATACTTTTGAAATAAATAACTAAAACATGAATTATTAACAAATTATTAAATAATAATATCAAAACTAGACAATACTTAGTAATTTATGTTAAATAAACAGTGGAATAATTAAGTCTTTTCAAGACTTATCAGCCACAGAAATAGGGGTGAGCAATTACATGTCAAATGACAGTTACTTAACTAGATCACTCATCCAATCCTTTAATACATACATAATATACAATCAATTAACATTGCATATTGTCACTCAACATAATTTACTCACATCTCATATTCTTATCAAGATTCATATAACTATCATCATCTGGATATTCACAATATCTCATCACAGGGCTATATAATCATACTATCATACACATGTACACATAATTTCTCATTTAATTGGATCCAATTATATATATTTCATTACTTTTGTGTTGCAACACAGGCTCTCATCCATATATTTAGCTCTTAGCTGATCTGGCCGTTTTACTGATACCAGACCATTTGTCCTCTCACGTAACATAATCACTCTCAGCGACAACAGTAGTGTTACGGGCAGCCCTGAGTCCCACTCAAGGTATCAATTATATCTCATACAATAATTCACATCATCAAATCAAATATCCTACTACATCTAGGAATCATTTACTCAATTAAGTTAACGCATCTCATGTTATTCATCAAACATTATACTATCACATCTTATATAAGTATCATATCAACATTGACGGAAACTATCACGATAATCAAGTATCTCTCAGATACCATATAATCAGGGTATTTCAACAGTGATTCACAATTAAACATTTCAATTCATCATATTTCACAGCGTATAACATATAACATAACAATATAATCCTGAACCCGTCCATAAATTATACATTTAAAATGTAAAGTTCCCCCTACCTGGAATAAGTGATTCCAAAAGCTCATCAAGCTATCCAAATGCTACTCGCTTGTTACTTACAAGCTTCGATCATAATACACAAGTCTCGTAAGTCCCTAAAATTCATAATAATTTATTTTAACACCTTAATCACTACTAACTTTGCATTTCAAGTTAGAAACCATCAAATTATAGTCATTTTAGTAAACTTATCGATGAGCTTGAACAACTTTGATATTCGCTTCCGATTACTTCTAAAGCTCTAAAATACCTCCGAACAATTTTCTAATTTATAATTTAGTCGGTTACAACTTGAATCTCATATAATAGAGCTAAAATCGACCTAGGGCATCGCATTTACTTACCAAAAACAAGGAAAATGGAAAGCCCAAAATTTCAAGCCACTTGATCTCTAACCCACAACACCAAACAAGCTTCCAATGCCTTAAATTTCATGGAAATAGAGAAATTAGAGGTTGGGTTTCAAGAATTTCACAAGGATTGAACTTGGCACATGCACCCTCAACTTTAATTTAGGGAGACAAGCTCACCTTCCCTTCATCCATGGTTGCTACCGTGAAGAGGAAGAAGATTGAAGCCTTACCCTTAATTGAGAGGATTGAAGAAGTTGAAGAAAGATGAAATGGAAATTCAATTTCTCCCTTGGGCTGTTGCATACGTGAAAATGTAAGAGAGAAGTGAGTTTCTAGTTTCTATTTCCCTTAGTATAACGTTGTGTTTATATGTTGTTATAGGTTTTGATAATGACAAACAAGCAAAGCAAACGCTCAAGACTCAAAATTCAATCATGAAAATATCAAAGCACTTACTTCAGTGGTTAAATCAAGTAACAAATAGTGTTGTTAAAAGCCAAAGGAACAAAGGTTGAAAATCTTGATGATACTGTCACGCTTGAGCGAGGGACCAAGCGTGAATCATGAGAATCAGGTGCCTGGCACGCCCAAGCGTGAAGGAAGCACGCTTGAGCGTAAGGAGCGCTCGCTTAAGCGCGAGTAAGGACACGCTTGAGCGTGGTCGAAAACATTGGCGCTTTAGCGCTGGATAAGTTACGCTTGAGCGTGAAGCAATGGAACTTAAGCGCGAGTGTGAGCGTGATGCATCAGGAGTCTAAAAACTAAATTACGCTTGAGCGTGAGTTAGGCTCGCTTGAGCGTGGAACAGAGGATGACAACACGCTTGAGCGTGATAACATGGTTGAGCGTGGATTCAAGCGTGAGCATCAGGAGCCCGAAATACACATGGCTCGCTTAAGCGTCAACAACGCTCGCTTGAGCGTGAAACAAAGCGTGACAGTACGCTTAAGCATGGATTTGAGCGTGAGCAAGCATGAAGGAAAAATCAAAGGAAATATGCCTGGTCGCTTAAGCGTAATTACACTCGCTTGAGCGAGGAGGCCACTGAATTAATTACAGCATAATGTGTAGTTGAAGATTAAAAGTTCCAAGAAGCAAATTCAAACATCAAGCTACTCTCAGATGATTAACCTATGTCATCATGAGTCAGATAAGTTTATTTAATTTAAATAAGTTATATGAATTTGAATTTGAACCCGTGTTGAATATATGACAGCCTTGCATCGCACTTGGACAAACTGAAACACACTATGAATACAAACATTCCAACATTCTCTGAGCAGATTGCACTCTCGAAGTCTCCACTACGCAAGTTGCAATTTAAGTAACTAAGAACAGACATACTCTCCACTGGTCTAGCTTGCTGTGGAAATTAAATACATGGCTTCACATGTTGCTCCATGTCATCAAAGGAATTTTTACTTGCAAAACAATGCTCCATTCAAATTGTCGAAGAAATTATTTACTATCTGGACCATGCTTCCATTTGCTATAAATAGGAAGCCTTGCAAAGGATTCAGCACACCAAGCATTTGAAGCATTTCCATTTGCTTTCTTCCTCCTCCATTCTCTTGCTCTTCTACTTACTCTCTTTATTCTTGATTGGCATATTTCTTGAAATTATTTTTGAGAGTTAATTTGCGGGAAATTATATTTGTGTACTTAACTTGCATATCCTCTCCTTGAGAGTTACTATCTTGTGTAAGCTTTGAATTGTATATCCACTCTAGTGAGAGAGTTTCCTTGTACACTTAAACACCAAACATCATAAAAATTTTGGGTTGGGTTTCAACCTTGTAATTGTGAGATTGAGAGATTGGGTGGGGTGCCCTTGTACTTGTGAGGATTGGATTCTTGAGTGTGGGACACTAGGAAGTTGCAATTGCTCAAAGTGTATCTCTAATCTACAATAGTGGAAATCCTCTAAGTGGGTTGCTTAGAGGCGAGACGTACACCGGCGTGGTGGAACTCGTATACATCGGTTTGCAAATCTCTCTTCCCTAAACTCATTTAATTTATGCACTTAACTTGTTTGCTTAATTCATTGCTTCATTAATTGGACTAAGTGCATGATACATTAAGTTGCAAACTATTTTTGAATAACATTGTTGTACTTGGACTTAAGCAACACTCTTGAATCAATCTTTCTAAAGTCCCATAAATTGTTTTGTAACTTAATTGATTCACTATCTAAACTCTTTAAGTAGTTATTAGTTTGTCTTGTGTATTATTTGTTGTTACTTGCAATCTAGTTTATTATCTTAAATAAACATAGTAACAAAAGAATCAATTTCAAGAGCATTCCAAAGAAAATTTTTAATACTCAATTCACCCCCCCTTTTGAGTAATTGAGGCCACTTGATCAACAAGTGGTATCAGAGCTTGACTCTTGGTAAATCAAGCTTAACGGCTTCAAGAGAACAAATGGCCTCAACCTCATATAACATGTTTCCCGAGGGTGGTGCTACAAATCGACCTCCCGCTTTTAATGGTGAGGGTTATGCTTTTTGGAAAGAAAGAATGAAAATTTTTGTGCAATCAATGGATTTAAGAATGTGGAATGCTATTGAAAATGGTCCCTTTATACCTATGCATATTGTGGATGATAAACAAGTTGAAAAGCCTATGGACAATTGGTCTAGTGAAGAAGAAAAGAAAGTGCAATATAATTATAAGGCAAAAAATCTTATTACTTTAGCTTTAGGTCCCGATGAGTTCTTTAGAGTAATAACATGTAAAACGGCTAAAGAAATGTGGGATACCCTTCAAATAACTCATGAAGGAACTAGTGATGTTAAGTATTCAAAAATTAGCACTTTAACTAGCCAATATGAAAGTTTTAGGATGAATCCTAATGAAGCTATTTTAGATCTTCAAAAAAGGTTTACTTTGATCATTAATCATCTCATTACTCTTGGCAAATCTTATTCTAACAAAGAGCTTATTCACAAAGTGTTAAAAAAGTCTTACTAGGGAGTGGCAACCTCTTGTTACGGCCATCAAGCAATCTCCCACTATAAATGAAATGTCTCTTGCAACCTTGTTTGGTAAATTACAAGAACAAGAACAAGAGTTGAAAGATTTAAGACAAGCGGAGGAAGAAGAAAAGACATCAAAGAAGAAAGGATTAGCTCTCAAAGCTACTTCAATGGTTGAAGATGAAACCGAGAGTGAAATTGATGAGGATGAAGAACTAAGCCTATTTGTGAAACGGTTTGGAAAGCTAATGAAGAGCAAGCGCTTCGAAAGGAACTTCAAACCACAAGGTAAGAAATCTAAACTTAAAGAAAATTCTACTTCACCTACTTGTTTTGAGTGTGGTAAGGAAGGACACTTCAAAATGGATTGTCCAAATCTAAAGAAGAAAAACAAAGAAAGGAAATAAAGAAGAAGAGCATATGTTGCATGGGATGAAAACGAGATAACTAGCTCGGATGAATCGGATAATGAAGAAGCAAACCTTTGTCTCATGGCCAATCACCAAGATGAAGAAAATGAGGTAAACTTTCATGACTTAGATAAGGATGAATTACTTGATGCTCTTGAAGATTTGTATGATAAATTCACAAAAGTCTCTAATAAGCTTAAATTATCTAGAAAAACTAGTAATACTCTAGAAATGCATCTCATGGAAGTTTGTAAAGAAAATGAATCTTTAAAAGAAGAGTTAGTAAATGTTCAAACATGCTCTAGGACCAAACCTTGTGAGTTTGAAAAGAAATGTGATATGCTAGAAACTAAGGTTTTGGACTTGAATAAAACCCTAGAAAAGTTTACAAGTGGTAGAGATAACTTAAATGCACTTCTTGGAAAACAACGTTGTATGTTTAACAAAACGGGACTAGGATATAATCAAGGATCACACGCTCACAAGAAGGAAAAACATTACAAAAATTTCTTTGTGCCTCCTTGTAAATCATCTACACCTTTTGTGAAATGCAATCATTGTGGTCTTAAAGGTCATAACTCTTATAATTGCAATGTTAGAAGATTAGGACCAAAAGTAGTGAGAAAAGTATGGGTTCCTAAGGGAACATTTTCACAAACTAACCTACAAGGACCCAACATAAAATGGGTACCAAGCTCTCTAACTTGAACTGTTTTGTAGGTATGTTTTAAGGCAAGTAACACCCATTGGTACTTGGATAGTGGGTGTTCTAAACATATGACGGGAGATAAAAGTAAGTTTATATCACTTACTCCACGAAGCAAAGGATTTGTTACTTATGGAGATAACACAAAGGGAAGAATACTTGGAATCGGAAATGTTGGTAAAAATTCTTCCACCTCCATAAATGATGTATTATATGTTGAAGGACTAAAACACAACTTGCTTAGTATTAGTCAATTATGTGACAAGGGCTATAAAATCGTTTTTGAATCAAATGGTTGCATAATTGAAAATAAACTAAACAAGGAGATAAAGTTTGTTGGTCAAAGAGTAGATAACATTTACATGATTAATCTAGATTGCCTTGCTTCAAATGATGTACAATGCTTTATAACTAAAGAGGATGAATCATGGCTTTGGCATAGAAGAATCGCTCACATTCATGTAGACCATTTAAATAAACTTGTTTCAAAAGATTTAGTTATTGGTTTACCAAAATTGAAATTTGAAAATAAATTTTGTGACACTTGTCAAAAAGGAAAACAAGTAAAGATTTCTTTTCAAGCAAAAAATATTGTTTCAACAACAAGACCTTTACAACTTTTACATATGGATTTATTTGGGCCTTCAAAAATCAAAAGTTTTGGTGGAAACTATTATGGTCTTGTGATTGTGGATGATTACTCTAGATATACATGGACATTGTTTCTTACTCATAAACATGAAGCATATCAAGCATTTAAGAAACTTGCCAAGGTCATCCAAAATGAACAAAATTTAAAAATAGCATCCATTCGAACGGACCATGGGGGAGAATTTGAAAACCAATCTTTTGAAAAATTTTGTGAAAAGTTTGGCATTAAACATAATTTTTCGGCTCCAAGAACTCCACAACAAAATGGAGTAGTTGAAAGGAAAAATCGATCTTTAGCGGAGCTTGCAAGAACTATGTTGAATGAAGCCAATATTTCAAAACATTTTTGGGCCGATGCGGTGAACACCGCTTGCCATGTTATGAATCGTTGCTTAATAAGGCCTATATTAAAGAAAACCCCCTATGAACTTTATAAAAGACGAAAACCAAATATTTCTTACTTTCATATTTCTGGATGCAAATGCTTTGTCTTAAACAATGGAAAGGAAAATCTTGGCAAATTTGATGTAAAGTCTGATGAAGCAATTTTTCTAGGTTATTCATCTACTAGTAAAGCATATAGACTCCTTAACAAACAAACCTATACAATTGAAGAGTCCATACATGTTAAATTTGATGAACTTAACCAAAATCCTCCGAGAAAGGAAGTTGATGATCTTGTAGGTACCTTCCAAGAAATGAACTTGGAAGACAAAGAAGAAGCCAACAATGAAGGAGGTGCAACACAACTTGATAAACAACAAGAATGGGTAACCTTAAAGGACCATCCCTTGGACAAAATCATTGGAGAAATAACCAAAGGGGTAAGTACTCGAAATGCCATTAGAAATGCATGCAATCACTTAGCTTTTGTATCTCAAATTGAACCCAAAAATATTGATGAAGCCATTATTGATGAACATTGGATGTTGGCCATGCAAGAAGAATTAAACCAATTTGAAAGAAATGAAGTTTGGGAACTTGTGCCAAGACCCAATGACCATCTAATAATAGGCACCAAATGGGTTTTTAGAAATAAGTTAGATGAAAATGGTTTAATAACAAGAAACAAAGCTAGACTAGTTGCAAAGGGATACAATCAAGAAGAAGGGATAGATTATGAAGAAACATATGCTCCCGTAGCTAGGTTAGAAGCCATTAGGTTATTGTTAGCTTTTGCATGCTGTATGGATTTTAAACTTTATCAAATGGATGTCAAAAGTGCATTTTTAAACGGCTTTATTCAAGAAGAAGTTTATGTAGATCAACCTCCCGGCTTTGAAAATCATAAATTTCCAAACCATGTCTTTAAATTGAGAAAAGCTTTATATGGTTTGAAACAAGCTCCAAGAGCTTGGTATGAAAGACTAAGTGAATTCCTTTTAAAACACAATTTTGAAAAAGGAAAGGTTGATACTACACTACTTATAAAACGCAAAAATAATGACATTCTTTTGGTACAAATTTATGTTGATGATATAATATTCGGTGCTACTAATGAAAATCTTTGTCAAGAGTTTGCCAAGATTATGCAGAATGAGTTTGAAATGTCCTTGATGGGAGAACTCACCTTCTTCCTTGGATTACAAATAAAACAAGCAAACGATGGAACGTTCATTAGTCAAACTAAGTATTGTAAAGAACTACTCAAAAGGTTTGAAATGGACAAGGCAAACGAAATAGCCACACCCATGAGTACATCCTGCTATTTAGATAAAGATGAAAAGGGTAAGGACATTGAAATCACTAAATATCGAGGTATGATTGGATCCTTACTTTATTTAACTGCTAGTAGACCCGATATTATGTTTGCAGTATGCATGTGTGCTAGATATCAAGCATGTCCTAAAGAATCACACTTAACTGCCGTAAAAAGAATTTTGAAATATCTTGTGGGTACTCAAAATGTTGGTTTGTGGTATCCCAAAGGCGTTGAATGTAATCTTTTAGGATATTCTGATTCTGACTTTGCGGGTTGTAAGCTTGATAGAAAAAGTACTAGTGGCACATGTCATTTACTTGGTAGTTCCCTTGTTTCTTGGCATAGCAAGAAACAAGCAAGTGTTGCATTGTCAACGGCTGAGGCAGAATATGTAGCAGCTGGTAGTTGTTGTGCTCAAATTCTTTGGATGAGACAACAACTTCTTGATTTTGGTATTTCCTTGGATAAAGTCCCCATTAAATGTGATAACACCAGTGCAATAAATATATCTAAGAATCCGGTCATGCATTCTAGGACCAAACACATTGAAATAAGACATCACTTCATTAGAGACCATGTTTTGAAAGGAGATTGTGTACTTGAATATGTTGAAACTTCAAAACAATTGGCGGACATTTTTACAAAACCCCTTCCAAAAGAACAATTTATAAATATTAGAAGGGAGTTAGGAATTTTGGAAATCTCCTAATTGATTTATTTTATCACACTTTCTTACTCTTTGAACAAAATTTTACAAATCTTTAACTTAAAGATTTCAAACTAATCTTTTCCATAAAAAAAAAAAATTCATTTCCTTGAACATAATACCTTACTTTGTGATACAATTTTTGAAGAAAATTTATACTCACACTTCCAATAATCTACTTACTGCTTCACAAATCACTTGTCGTATGTATTTAAGACCCTATGAAAGTCCCCATTTACTTAAAACATATTTTGACACAAAGATAATCTCCTATATACATCATGGATCTCAAAAATAAATGGCAAATGACCTTTGATTTTCTTGACTCTCTTGTGCAACAAAATCATTGGCAACTTGCAAAATCTAAATCCTTGTATAAATCCCTTAGTAACATGATTCTTTAAACTTGCGTAAAAAGACCTAGATGAATCAATTCCCATGAGACATTATGTGCTAATATGCTTTCATGATGTATGTTGCATTGTCATCTTATTTCAAAATGTATGCATCTACCTTTAAGTCTTTTTGATGATGCCAAAGGGGGAGAGATATATATATATAAGAAAGGGGGAGATGATTAAGAGGGAAAGAATATAGTAAGGGGGAGAGACCTTACTAAGGGGGAGAGACCTTTTATCCTCTCTTGATAACTTATGCCTATAATGTCATAAATATATGGTATCAAACTGCATGTTAAAGGAGGAGTCCTTCTTGAAATATATTTGAACTATTGTGATACTAACACCCCAAGAGAGAAGCATTTGTTGTCATCATCAAAAAGGGGGAGAATGTGTTTATATGTTGTTATAGGTTTTGATAATGACAAACAAGCAAAGCAAACACTCAAGACTCAAAATTCAATCATGAAAATATCAAAGCACTTACTTCAGTGGTTAAATAAAGTGACAAATAGTGTTGTTAAAAGCCAAAGGAACAAAGGTTGAAAATCTTGATGATACTGTCACGCTTGAGCGAGGGACCAAGCGTGAATCATGAGAATCAGGTGCCTGGCACGCCCAAGCGTGAAGGAAGCACGCTTGAGCGTAAGGAGCGCTCGCTTAAGCGCGAGTAAGGACACGCTTGAGCGTGGTCGAAAACATTGGCGCTTAAGCGCTGGATAAGTTACGCTTGAGCGTGAAGCAATGGAACTTAAGCGCGAGTGTGAGCGTGATGCATCAGGAGCCTAAAAACTAAATTACGCTTGAGCGTGAGTTAGGCTCGCTTGAGCGTGGAACAGAGGATGACAACACGCTTGAGCGTGATAACATGGTTGAGCGTGGATTCAAGCGTGAGCATCAGGAGCCTGAAATACACATGGCTCGCTTAAGCGTCAACAACGCTCGCTTGAGCGTGAAACAAAGCGTGACAGTACGCTTAAGCATGGATTTGAGCGTGAGCAAGCGTGAAGGAAAAATCAAAGGAAATATGCCTGGTCGCTTAAGCGTAATTACACTCGCTTGAGCAAGGAGGCCACTGAATTAATTACAGCATGATGTGCAGTTGAAGATTAAAAGTTCCAAGAAGCAAATTCAAACATCAAGCTACTCTCAGATGATTAACCTATGTCATCATGAGTCAGATAAGTTTATTTAATTTAAATAAGTTATATGAATTTGAATTTGAACCCGTGTTGAATATATGACAGCCTTGCATCGCACTTGGACAAACTGAAACACACTATGAATACAAACATTCCAACATTCTCTGAGCAGATTGCACTCTCGAAGTCTCCACTACGCAAGTTGCAATTTAAGTAACTAAGAACAGACATACTCTCCACTGGTCTAGCTTGCTGTGGAAATTAAATACATGGCTTCACATGTTGCTCCATGTCATCAAAGGAATTTTTAATTGCAAAACAATGCTCCATTCAAATTGTCGAAGAAATTATTTACTGTCTGGACCATGCTTCCATTTGCTATAAATAGGAAGCCTTGCAAAGGATTCAGCACACCAAGCATTTGAAGCATTTCCATTTGCTTTCTTCCTCCTCCATTCTCTTGCTCTTCTACTTACTCTCTTTATTCTTGATTGGCATATTTCTTGAAATTATTTTTGAGAGTTAATTTGCGGGAAATTATATTTGTGTACTTAACTTGCATATCCTCTCCTTGAGAGTTACTATCTTGTGTAAGCTTTGAATTGTATATCCACTCTAGTGAGAGAGTTTCCTTGTACACTTAAACACCAAACATCATAGAAATTTTGGGTTGGGTTTCAACCTTGTAATTGTGAGATTGAGAGATTGGGTGGGGTGCCCTTGTACTTGTGAGGATTGGATTCTTGAGTGTGGGACACTAGGAAGTTGCAATTGCTCAAAGTGTATCTCTAATCTACAATAGTGGAAATCCTCTAAGTGGGTTGCTTAGAGGCGAGACGTACACCGGCGTGGTGGAACTCGTATACATCGGTTTGCAAATCTCTCTTCCCTAAACTCATTTAATTTATGCACTTAACTTGTTTGCTTAATTCATTGCTTCATTAATTGGACTAAGTGCATGATACATTAAGTTGCAAACTATTTTTGAATAACATTGTTGTACTTGGACTTAAGCAACACTCTTGAATCAATCTTTCTAAAGTCCCATAAATTGTTTTGTAACTTAATTGATTCACTATCTAAACTCTTTAAGTAGTTATTAGTTTGTCTTGTGTATTATTTGTTGTTACTTGCAATCTAGTTTATTATCTTAAATAAACATAGTAACAAAAGAATCAATTTCAAGAGCATTCCAAAGAAAATTTTTAATACTCAATTCACCCCCCCTCTTGAGTAATTGAGGCCACTTGATTAACAAACGTGTGTGAATAGAGGAGAAGTAAAGGAGAATTGCAATTGTATAAAGCTAAGGGTATTTAGGTAATTGCATAATCCTTCATAATTAATTAATTCATTAGCCATCCCATTAAATTTTAAGAAAATGTATGATATTACACATGATATTAAAGAGACATATTGATAACATAGGTAGTGTAAGTTCTTTAGATATACACTTAATTAGTGGGGGTTTATAATTCATGTCATTTTTTTATGATGTTAAGCCTTTTAATTTTAGACACTTTTTGTGTTTAATTAAGATGTGCTCAATATCTGTAATCATAGAAGTTGTTATATCTATTATATAGAGAGATGTAATTGCCACCATGATTCAATATTGTATGAATTTTGTTGATGGAATCTTATAGGTGTTGTATTTTAAGATTATACATTTATGGTCACAACATGTTATTAACCTAACAGTCATTTTTGAAATGATTTTTCTTAATATTATGAATTGTACAATTAATTTTTTCTAAAAGGGAGAATGTTAGAATTTTTTGTAGGTTAAAAATAATTTTAAATTTTATTTTAATAAAAATAGGTAAATAAATTATCTTTTTAATAATATTTAAACTCACTATTACTAAATAGGCCACTAAAAGTAGTTATAAATAAATCTCATTATATATTTTTTTCTCAAAACTCATCGTATGATAATATCTATATGAGTGTATATATGACCCAGTTTCTAGAAAGATATAAAAGAAATATCCAATCATGCCTACTTAATTTGTAGAAAATAATATGAAATAAGAAATATTTTGTAAAATATCTAGTGTCTAGAAACTATAACTAGAAATATCCTAAGAAAAATTTGGTTAAAAGGTCTTCATAAATTTATGGCGGGAATTCCTATACAAGTATAAAATGAGATGAGACCTTTCAATTCTTAAGGAAATTGAATTTGTTAATCACTCATTATAAGTTTAGACTATGCATTTAAAAGTTTTTGGAGATTCAAAGTTCTAAGAAATTTATTTATTTCAATTCAATTATATTTCATTCATACACTTTTCGGTTTGAATGAAATAATCAAATTTATCTTAATCATAAAATCCTATAATTAGATAAATTAATTGATCATCTTTTAATTAAAAATGTCTCAATATCCAGGTTAATAAACATTTTAAATAGATAACTAATAAATCAATAATAATAATAATATCATATTTAGGACCCTAAATATCTAAATATCAATCAAACATTACTACAATATTATCCAATTTTGCTACTCAAATCATGTTTCTCTTGATTGGTTACATTATTCAAACAAACAACATTTTTACTTAAATTTTTTTATCTAAAAGTGTTGCATGCTTTTATGAATAAACCTTATACACATATGTAAGAACAACTTGCAATATCTCTTCAAAAAAATATAAATTGAAAATACATGATTGTTTTTCTAATGTATCAAATTCTTTCTTCATTCAAATGCTTCTAATATGATAAATAATTGAAAAATAAAAGTGATTATAAAAAAGATGGAAGACTACATAAAAACGTATTTTCTTGGATTTGGATTCTTTAAATTTACAGTGGGAAAATCATATAATTTTGGGACTTTTTTTTACCAGTAATTAAATGTAAAAATATTTGTTTATATCTATTTAAAAATAAATGACGTAAAAAATCATAACTTTTACACCGATTATTTCTCAAACTAATATAAAAAATATTTTTATATTAATTATTAAAATAATTGATATAAAAAGTCTCAAATTTATGTAACTTTTCCAATCTTAAAGTCATTAACTCCATTTTGTATATTCTTAGGACATGACCACCATTTTACATGTAGATTACAACAACAAATAAGGATTTTGAAATATTCATCCATCCTCTCCAATTAAAATAATGCAACGAAACATTTTTAAAGTTACTTATTTGGAGTCAACAACAAATAATAGAATATATGAAGTCTCAAACACACCTGTCAAGTCTTAAACTTTTTTAACACCCATGTATAATATAACAATTATTAACAAGGTTTAAAATTTAAATAAGAAAAATGAGTTAACATACTTCTTAATATATGTACTTTTTGAATAGAGATATTAAAAAAAGAAAAATAAAGAAATGATGTAATTAAAAAATTTAAAATCATATTTGTCCTTTTATTTATTTAAATTTCTAACTTATTTCTTTATGTTTTTAATTGTCAACTTATTCTTTTATTCTTTTAATTACCAATTTATTTTTTATATTTCTTATAGTTATCAAAAGATTCTTAAATGGTTATTTCTACTAACTTTATTAAGATGTTTGTTAATGTGATGATTTAAGAAATGTAAATCTTCATGTACAAGTTTTGCACCTTTAGGTTCACATTGAATTGAAAAGTCAATTTCTTATTTACCATTCTCTTCCCTCCACTCAAGCTCCTTCCATATTTTTTTTTGCTTTTGTATACAATCAATTTTTAGTTTATTATTTTAAGTATCTTAAACCTTAAATAATCTAGTTTACTCAAGAAGATTGATAAGTCATTTCTTCAAACTGTCTTATAGTCACAACTTAATATAGTTACGTATGATTTTCTCTGAGGGTATTTTGAATAGCTGACAAGAGTGTTTGTCAACCTTTACGGGCATTAGGAGAGCAATCAGTTTGGGGAACTACTTGGAATTTTTGCTACTAAAGATCATGGTTACGAGAGTTAACTTCAATCTAATTATTGAGAACATTGAAAGTAGACTAGTTTCAGGGAAGAACAATATGTTGAATAAAATGAGTAGGCTTAATGATAACGAGAAAGTTTAGGCACGGGTTTTGACTGGTAAGTATATGGAGCATGAATTGATTCTAAGTGTTACTCCTAAGAAGGGTTCTTCTTATATTTGTAAAGCATCATCAAGGTAGTTTTCGTCTTACACAAGGGGTTTCATGCTTAGTTAAGACAAGGTCTTTCATTACTCTGGTATTTTGATTGGTTGGGGATTATGCCCTTGTGACGTCCTACGTCAATTTATATTTGTTTCTACTGTTTTAATTACTTTCACAATAAATTTTTTCACATTTAATTAAATTTAATTAGGCCTTGATTCAAAATAATATTTATTTTCACTAAACATATTCAAATTAATAATTATATAGCATCATAAAACTTTAAAATTCAATTAAGTTAGAAAGAAATTAAAAACCTGAAACAGGGGTCTGACGCTACGCGTCATCCCCATGCGTAGCGTCAGCCCTCACGCTAAGCCTCACACGTAGCGTGGGCATGACAGTAACAGCACCTGATGCTGTTACACATTTTAAACAATTTAACCAACTGTTGGCGTCGTCCATTTGCCAAAATCCCAACATATGCGCAAGTTATGCGCAAAATACAGTTTAACCACTCTTGGTGCAAAACCCTTGCACCAAACACCCGAAATGAATTTAATTGTACCAAAGCTAATACACACATTCTAAATATCTTAAAGGACCTATAGGTAACTTCTGGGGTTTCCAAAACCTACCGGATCCCAATCCCATCTATCCAGTTCCTTAAATTCGTAAGATCAACTATATGCATAACTCCCTAAATTAATCCAAACGTTATTGTAGCATCAATCACATAGCACGCATATCAGTCATGCATCAATACAGCACCTGCCCATGACATTCAACATTCACACATCATTGGCTCTGTGCCATAAATTATCACATCAAACATAATTATAACAAATTCATCACACATGATTCGTTATCTATCACATGTTAGCCAAGGCCTCGATACTCAAGAGGGGGGGTGAATTGAGTATTTCAAATTTTCGCGCGGAATCCCTTTCAAAACGGTTAGTAGTACACAAATGATGCAATATAAAGGATGTAACAATTATGAAGCACATGTCATACTGAAGTATTTTGAGTTAAATGAACTATATTCAAGAATTGATTATGATAAGCAAGTTATTAGTTTAGGCAATTCTTGAAACACTTAACATGCAATAATTAATTTCAACATAAGTATAACTTGAACAACTTCTAACAAATTAATTAAGCATGATAGTTTTACCAATTTGTTAACACCAATATTTTTCTTCCTCAATAATTAAATCCAACAATGTTTAAGACATTTGATTCAAGGATTTAATTTAATCTAACTTCAACAATGTTAACCAATATAGTTTGCAACTTATAGCATGCACTTAGTCCAATTTAATTAGGAATGATACAATGAATCAAGTGAGCAATTTAAGTGCACAAATTAAATGAGTTTAGGGAAGAGAGAATTTGCAAACCGATATAACGAGTTCCACCACACCGGTGTACGTCTCGCCTTCAAGCAACCCACTTGAAGGATTTCCACTATTGGAGATTAGAGATACAACTTTGAGCAATCGCGGCTTCCTAGTGTCCCACACTCAAGAACCCAATCCTCACAAGTACAAGGGCACCCCACCCAATCTCTCAATCTCACAATTACAAGGTTGAATCCTCAACCCAAACCTCTAAGGGATTTTGGTGTTTTAATGGTTACAATGATAACTCTCCAATAGAGTGGATACACAACTTAAAGCTCATACAAAAATAACTCTCAAAGAGAGGATATACAAATTTAGCTCACACAAATATTTTCTCTCTAACTCTTAAATAACTTACTAAGAGAATATACCAATGTAGAATAAGAGAGAATGAGTAGAAGAGCAAGAGAATGGAGGAGGAAGAAACCAAAGGAATTGCTTCAATGGTTTGGGACATCTTGCAAGTGCAATTCCTTCTCCTATTTATAGGACTTCAAGAGCATGACAAATTCAAATTTGAATTCCTCCATCACATGGCCTTGCATTATTTAATTCCTTGGAGCTTGAACTTGGAACATGCTTGTCTCAATTCAAAATGGCATTGCAATTCCAATGAAGCTTTTAATGTCTCCAAGAAGAACATGGCATGTGCATGTTTGATTTAATTCAAGTTAATTCCATTTCCAATAAAACACATGCATGTGGAGAGGGACAAAGTGTGAAGCCTTGCTTTGAATTTTCCAACAATGTCTCACTTTGAATTCTGAATATTTCTCTTCAATTTTTATATGATTCCAGCGTGCATTTTGGCTTCTGACAGGTGTGGGAATCGATTCTTTATAGGTGTGAATCGATTCATAGCATGAAACTAAGGTTCCTGGGCATTCAACAACGAGTGAATCGATTCAAGTAATATAGGAATCGATTCATTACCTTATTTGTCCATTTCCTGCACCAAAACAGCGTAAGAATCGATTCAGGGATTATGGGAATCGATTCAAGATGTAAAAACTCATATCCTGGACCTATCCAAACGCATGAATCGATTCAGGGGTCTTGGTGAATCGATTCATCATGCTGATACTCCTTTTATTGCATATTTGTTTCATCCTTTGACATGTACTTGCATATGGCTTTTGTTCTCTTGGTCCTTAGGCACTTTGATAAATTTATTTCACCGAATTTGAGCTTCTTTAAATGCCTTGAATCATTTCATCAATTTTGCCTCATCAAACATAATTAATTCGTTCATAAATATCTATGTTTGATCTTGATCCTTCATTTGTTGTGTCATTATCAAAACCTACATCAACATAAAATTACATTCTCCCCCTTTTTGATGATGACAACAAATGCTTGTCTCTTGGGGTGTTAGTATCACAATAATTCAAATATATTTCAAGAAAGACTTGCCCTATCACATACAATTTGATACCAATTGTTGATGAAATCATAGGCACAAGTTAAGAAGAGAATATTAAGGATAAAAGGTCTCTCCCCTTTAATAAGGTCTCTCCCCCTTAATATATATTCTTTTCCTCTTTAATCATTTCCCCCTTAATCATACAATAGATACCAATCATACAATAGATACCACAAAATAGTTCATCTAATTTTTAGAGCATAGTGGTAGTGTATATCTTCTCCCCCTTTCTTATATATTTCTTTCTTTATATCTCTCCCCTTTTGTAAAAGACTTTATTCCATTTAGGGTGTATATATATATCTTCCTATAATCTTCTCCCCCTTTGGCATCATCAAAAACTTTCCTTATGATAAAACAATAATCATATTAAATATTCTCTTTTTGGCATAAATGACATTGTATTCTTTTTACTAATCCTTTCACTAATCTCTCCCCCTTTGGCATCATCAAAAAGATCATCATCTTAATTGTATTCTATGCCATCAAGATATAAACTCATGTAATCGAATAAGAGAGATTTAGAGCAAGAAAAACTCATAACATGATCAAGGATATATGCCAATTTGATGCATTTAGAGTCAATAATCACTCACATAAATCATTCATCAAGTAAGCATATAATTGATTGCAAATTCATTTTCAATCATGTAATTGATATTGCTTTCATGTATGGTAGGCGTCACATGATTCTTTCCAAATAAGCATACATATCATTTCAAATAAGCACATAATCTTCTCCTTTTTGGCATTGTCAAACACACAAGGATTTTTCCAAGTAAGCATATAGGAGAATAAAATTGTAAGCATAAGTGCCATAAACATAATCATAGAGAGGTAAAATGATGGATATTCATTCATGTGTATGCTCCCCCTTACTATTGTAATTGATGTCACTTATAAAAATATATACCACTTATTAACATGTGAAATCAATTTGATGAAGTTTGATACCAATTGTTGAATACATGTCATGCATTTAATAGATACTAATTGTTTGAAAGATATACCAATTGTTAGAAGATCATAATGTATCATGCAAGATATATCTCCTTCTTAATCATTTAATAGATACTAAGATGTCATGATATTTTCTCCCTCTTTGACATATATTGATACCAATTGTTATAAGTAATAACTCTAAATGATGCCAATTGTTATGAACCCAATTACACTAATTTGATCAAGTCTAATACCAATTGTTATTAACTCATGTAATTGAATACCAATTGAAATTGAATACCAATTGTTATTAACTTCAATCAAGTTAAGCACCAAACACATATATTGAATACTAATTGTTAAGCTAATTGATGTAATTCTTAAGCTAATTGATACCAATTGTTCATGTTGGCCTTATTCAGCAAGTTTGATACCATTTGTTTATTTCTTAAGCACTTCATCACCTTTTAATAGATACCACTTATGCAATGAATAGAAGTCATAATATGAATAGATACCACTCAAGAGTTAGATACCAAATGTATATAAAATTCACTAATCAATCATTAATCAAAGTGGTAATCATAGAAGAATTTTCAACAATATGCACTCAAATATAGGTATCATAGAAATGATGGAATGATTAATACAACATGTTGGCTTACTCATGCATTTGTATTGTAACACATGCCAATTTTATGACCCTTTTATGTCAAACATTATTTTCTTGATCAACACCATTTATTTCTTATTCATTGTCCATGCCATTTGTTGCTAGTATCTAGTCATGATATCACTAGGTGGATTTGCCAAATTGAGCTCTAGATATCAATTATAAACATTTAAGCATATTATCACAAATTGTTGACATTTCAAGCATACATCATTCTTCATAATATTCGTTCAAAAATTTTTTCAATCTCAACGATGCATATATTCAACATTCAAGATCATGCATCATTAAACATATATGTCACTCAAGATAGATGCCAATTTGCTCAAGCATGGTGTACCAAGGAAGGTCATGTCATGTATTATAATGCATTTTCTCTTAATATACCATGTATTATCACATATCATGCATTGTCATTTACATGTCATCAAAATCATGCATTGTCATTTAACATATTTCTAGTCATAAAATTAAAGTCTAGGCATAGAGCATACATACTTTCTCCTTAGGCATTATCAAAACCAACATATAATTGCATAGAAAATATTTTGCCTAAGCTTGTCAACTTTGTAAAACATGTAAGCATAACATAGTTCTAACTCAAAGCAACTTTAAAGTTTGTCATAATCAACTTGTCATAACATTTGTATTTATCATCAAAGTATAGTGACAAGTATATAATCAAGAATATGTCATCATGATCTCTTGCTCTTACTAATTCAATTGATACCATTGTTAAAGGAAGATGTTTGTTATTTAGATAACCCTTTAGTTACCAACATTTCTCTTGTTCAATAAGTGATGCATCATCAAGTATTCATGTTCAATCAAAAATTTATGTCTTAAAGAATTCATACATTATCAAGTATTCATAATGCATACATCATCCAAATTTATTCATCATGCATCATTTTGAATCTAAGCATCAAGATTTAACATTTCAACATTTTGATGTTTCAATCCTTTCTAACATACATGGATAAATATATCTTGAGTTTTTTTTTTTTTTTTTTATGAAATCAAACATATTATCCAAGCAATCATTCATCAAACTTTATACCAATCACTTAAATCAAAGTCATACATACACATTATTGATCCTAAGATTTCAATTATTCATTTATCCATTTCAAAACTCCTTTCATGTTCAACCATATCAAATCAAAGTTTGATCTCAAAAATTCACCATGAACAAGTATGGAATTTGGCTTTACAAAGTTATTTAGACATTTCTAAAAATTCTCAACAAATTATCAACCAAGTCCATAGATTGTTCAACATAATTAATCATACAAAACACATAGTCAACATGATATTTAATCAACTAAAGTAAGGATCAAACATACCTTGGAGTTTTATGAATCCAATATCCTTATCATTCTTTGTTCTTTGAAGTAAAGATTTTGAATCTTGATTCTTTGGTCATTCGTCAATGAGAGATTGTCGATTTAAAGTATCCCTACAAATTGTCAAGTTTTATGGTACCCTTTAAAAGTTGGGTCCTTTCTTGTTAGTTTAGGATTTCAAAGTTATTTTTGGAATCCATACCTTTCTCATGCATTTTTGACGGGATTTCTTTATAAAGCAATTAGAAGATATATGACCATAATTTCCACAATAAAAGCAAGTTGCATCCAAAGAATAATTCATAGTAGATTTATAATGGTTCCTATTATGTTCTATGTGCTTCCTTTTAAAACAATTAATCATAGAGTTTCCTTTTCTTTCATGGTTTGTGCATCTTAGAGAGGATTTGGATTTTTCTTTGTAGGAAGCAAGAGGATTCTTGTAATGAACTATTTTTCTTCTATCAAGTGTATGCTTTTGATCTTCAAGAGGTACACTTAGAATCTTTTCACTACTTGTAAGCTTACTAAGTGCTTCTTTTAATTCTTTATTCTCATTTTCAAGAAGCATACATTTATCAATAAGCATACAATCATCATTTCCATTACAAGTCCTAAGAGATACATTTGAAGCTTCTAATTCATCATTTTGAATTCTAAGAGTTTCCTTTTCAATGTGCACATTATGCAATTCATTTTCAAGCTTCAAAATGGTTTGTTTTGAGCATGCATATTTCTTTGATAACAAGACAAATTTTTCATGCAATTCTTTAAAAGCTTCTAGCAATTCATCTTTATCAATTTCATCATCACTATCATCACTAAAAGCATTTAAAGAGCATACCTCATCATCTTGGGAGTGCTTTGTCATTAGGCATGCAATTTCTTCTTCCTTCTCGTTGGTCTCTTTTTCAATGCTTCTTTCGAATTCTTCATCTTGACTAGAAAGAGTACTAATTCTTGCATCTTTATCATCATTAGTATTTCCATAAATTGTTTCAAGAGCTTCCCACATTTCTTTAGCATTGTTACAAGTAATAACTCTAGAAACATCATTAGGTTCTAATGCTAATGTGATAAGAATTTTAGCTCTTAAATTAAATTGTACCTTTCTTTCTTCTTCTTTAGTCCATAAGTTCATGGGCTTCATACATTCTATATTATCAACAATGTATTTGGGAATGAAAGGACCAAATTGAATAGCATTCCATACCTTGAGGTCATAGGCTTGGATAAAGATTTTCAACCTTTCTTTCCAAATAACAAAGTCTTTACCATTGAAGATTGGTGGTCTATTTATTATTTCACCTTGTGGAAATGCATCATAAGAAGTAGAGGCCATCTTGATCTCTTGAAGCGGTTAAGCTTGATCTTCCAAGAGTCAAGCTCTGATACCAATTGTTAGCCAAGGCCTCGATACTCAAGAGGGGGGGTGAATTGAGTATTTCAAATTTTCGCGCGGAATCCCTTTCAAAACGGTTAGTAGTACACAAATGATGCAATATAAAGGATGTAACAATTATGAAGCACATGTCATACTGAAGTATTTTGAGTTAAATGAACTATATTCAAGAATTGATTATGATAAGCAAGTTATTAGTTTAGGCAATTCTTGAAACACTTAACATGCAATAATTAATTTCAACATAAGTATAACTTGAACAACTTCTAACAAATTAATTAAGCATGATAGTTTTACCAATTTGTTAACACCAATATTTTTCTTCCTCAATAATTAAATCCAACAATGTTTAAGACATTTGATTCAAGGATTTAATTTAATCTAACTTCAACAATGTTAACCAATATAGTTTGCAACTTATAGCATGCACTTAGTCCAATTTAATTAGGAATGATACAATGAATCAAGTGAGCAATTTAAGTGCACAAATTAAATGAGTTTAGGGAAGAGAGAATTTGCAAACCGATATAACGAGTTCCACCACACCGGTGTACGTCTCGCCTTCAAGCAACCCACTTGAAGGATTTCCACTATTGGAGATTAGAGATACAACTTTGAGCAATCGCGGCTTCCTAGTGTCCCACACTCAAGAACCCAATCCTCACAAGTACAAGGGCACCCCACCCAATCTCTCAATCTCACAATTACAAGGTTGAATCCTCAACCCAAACCTCTAAGGGATTTTGGTGTTTTAATGGTTACAATGATAACTCTCCAATAGAGTGGATACACAACTTAAAGCTCATACAAAAATAACTCTCAAAGAGAGGATATACAAATTTAGCTCACACAAATATTTTCTCTCTAACTCTTAAATAACTTACTAAGAGAATATACCAATGTAGAATAAGAGAGAATGAGTAGAAGAGCAAGAGAATGGAGGAGGAAGAAACCAAAGGAATTGCTTCAATGGTTTGGGACATCTTGCAAGTGCAATTCCTTCTCCTATTTATAGGACTTCAAGAGCATGACAAATTCAAATTTGAATTCCTCCATCACATGGCCTTGCATTATTTAATTCCTTGGAGCTTGAACTTGGAACATGCTTGTCTCAATTCAAAATGGCATTGCAATTCCAATGAAGCTTTTAATGTCTCCAAGAAGAACATGGCATGTGCATGTTTGATTTAATTCAAGTTAATTCCATTTCCAATAAAACACATGCATGTGGAGAGGGACAAAGTGTGAAGCCTTGCTTTGAATTTTCCAACAATGTCTCACTTTGAATTCTGAATATTTCTCTTCAATTTTTATATGATTCCAGCGTGCATTTTGGCTTCTGACAGGTGTGGGAATCGATTCTTTATAGGTGTGAATCGATTCATAGCATGAAACTAAGGTTCCTGGGCATTCAACAACGAGTGAATCGATTCAAGTAATATAGGAATCGATTCATTACCTTATTTGTCCATTTCCTGCACCAAAACAGCGTAAGAATCGATTCAGGGATTATGGGAATCGATTCAAGATGTAAAAACTCATATCCTGGACCTATCCAAACGCATGAATCGATTCAGGGGTCTTGGTGAATCGATTCATCATGCTGATACTCCTTTTATTGCATATTTGTTTCATCCTTTGACATGTACTTGCATATGGCTTTTGTTCTCTTGGTCCTTAGGCACTTTGATAAATTTATTTCACCGAATTTGAGCTTCTTTAAATGCCTTGAATCATTTCATCAATTTTGCCTCATCAAACATAATTAATTCGTTCATAAATATCTATGTTTGATCTTGATCCTTCATTTGTTGTGTCATTATCAAAACCTACATCAACATAAAATTACATCACACACATAGTTATACATTATATATTACATTCATTCATTCATGCCCGTCCCTTGGCATCAATCTTCCACTTAGCGCACCTCCACGTCATTTGCATCCTCCCTGTCACTAATCACTATAATGAAACAAGAGCAAGGGTGAGTGTTTGGAATATCATAATTAATATAGAACGAAATAATAAACTTATTGACACCTACAACTCATATCATATGAATTCTCAGGCTTTCTGCACTCGCATACATTTACATAACATATATCCATTATCAATCATACATCAATCATCAATTTATATGTTTCACAATTGACTCGCATGCCATTTGACACCTAGTATCCGGATACTAAAAGGACTGGCCTTCAGTTGGGAGTCCGACTTGACATCCCGTGAACCCGACTTGGTTCATCGAGTCTGACTTGGCTCTCCACCTCAACCACTAGGTCCGACTTGACCTCTGGGTAACACAACTGGGTACAAAGACCACAAGAGCCAAAAATGAGGGGTATAAATACCGTTGGCCATCCCATACCACATAATCGCATGTCATATCTTATAAACATAGTATATCATTAACAAACAATATATGCGACTACCAGAAACTGGCATGTGCTCACAATACAGGGCAACCGACTTGTCAAGCCCATCCGTACAATGTTATCGCATATATAATTAACAATCCATAATTCCACATTCTTATTCGTACTCAATATGCATATACATTTCAAGATGAAAATGGCACACACATGTGTATGTATATATATATATATATATATATATATATATATATATATATATATTACTCTCATCGTTAAAATCATTATTCGCACCAATCAAGATGGTTATTCAATTACATAATTAATTCAATCAACATATTTCTTTCATATTCAACCATCTAATCTGACTTCACATACTCATATATTTACAACTATTATATTTAATTAATCTATGCTTTTTATAACAACTCTTACTCAATTTCCAAACTTCCACAAACATATATATATCAATTCTAATTAATTATGACTCGAACATCCTCCTTACTTCTATTCTGAGCTCCGACAGTTTGCTCAAGGGGTAGGTGGCATCCTAAAGCCGCTGAATTCACCGTTCCTCCCCCGCTTCCGACGTCTACTTCATTGATTGCTTGCCTAACGCTTGTTCTGGCACCTACGATTACATAAACATGGAAACGGTTAGTACATTACCTTCCTTATACTTCCAAACTCATTACCCAAGCTTCATAAGCCACTGAAACTCAGAATCAAAACCCCAATCATCACATGCAAATTCAGATTTCATGAGAGGAAGAAGAGAAAAGAAGAAGAAGTTAGCAATTGAAGGTTCCTATCACTTACCTTGGCCTCCAATTGCCCAAAATCACAAGAAACCCACAAACCCTAGTTGAAACGCCTCAGAGGAAGGGAGAAAAGAGAGAAGAAACTCGCGGGTTCTGTTCTGTGTGATCTTGTTATAGAACAGGTCGTGAGGCTGGTGCTACGCGTCAGCTCACTAAATCGCACCTGACGCTACGCGTCCCAGCCACGCTACGCGTCAGGGTCCTGATGCCATTTTCTTTAAAATTCCATTTAAAACTTCATTTCCTACTTAATATTTCATATACCATTTTTATTTTACGCCAAATAATAATTTACTCACTTCCAACTTATTTTCCATTATTAAAACATCAGGAATGTCACATCCACTCCCCCTAAAAAGCGATTTCGTCCCCGAAATCAACGTACCTTATTGGAAGAGATTCGGATAAAACCGCCTCATATCAGACTCCAACTCCTATGTATAAGTCACTCCATTTATATTCTGCCACTTTACTTTCACCAATGGTACTTCTTTGTTTCTCAATCGTTTAGCTTGATAGCCTTCAATACAAATAGGAGTCACCTCTACAGTCAAATCCTCTTTCAGCTCAATAGAATCTTCTGGCACAATCATTGAATTGTAAGGAATATACGCCCAAAGTTATGACACATGAAATACATTATGGATATTAGTTAACGACTAGGGAAGATCCAATCGATAAGCTACATTACTAATTCGTTCCAAGATTTGATATGGTCCAATATACCTCGGGTTAAGCTTTCAACTTTTTAAAACCATGCCCACAACTTTAGTAGGCGAAACTTTCAAGAATACCCAATCTCCCTCTTGAAACTCAAGTGGTTTATGACGATTGTCATAGTAACTCTTCTAACGATCTTAAGGAGTTATCCCAATGCTGCTATGATAGCTGTTGTTATAAGCAAATTCCACCAATGGTAGATATCTCTCCCACGAGCCGCCTTGCTCCAGTACACAAGCTCTGAGCATGTCTTCTAAGGTCTGTGTAGTCCTCTCAGACTGGCCATCAGTTTAAGGATTATAAGTTAAACTCAACGTCAATTCGGTACCCAACTCCTGCTGCAGACTCCCCCAAAATCTAGAAGTGAATCGATGATCACGGTCTAAAATAATACTTGAAGGAACACCATCTTACAATCTCTGTAATGTACAATTTAGCCAACCGGTCCAACGACCATTTCATGTTCATAGCCAAGAAGTGAGCACTCTTAGTTAATCTATCCACAATTACCCAGATTGCATTACATCCCGATTTGGTACGAGGTAACCCGGATACAAAATCCATAGTAATGTTTTCCCATTTCCATATTGGAATCTCCGGAGGTTCAAGTAAACCAGGTGGTCTCTGGTGTTCAACCTTACACTTCTGACATATCACACATGATCGCACATATTTAATTATTGCTTTCTTCATTCCCGGCCACCAGAATTCTTTCTTCAAATCATGGTACATCCTAGTGATACCAGGATGGATACTTAAGGAACTTTTATGTGCTTCAGCTAATACAACTTGCTTGAAATCACCTTCTGCAGGCACTACAACTCGGTCTCTGAACCGCCAAATTCTATCATTGCCTCTAGTTAATTCCATATCTTTTTCTCTTGCTTGAGTATCGAGTAATTCTAACTGTGTTTGAATATGTTAACAGGTCCAAAGATGTGCAAAGATTTTGATAATGACAAGCACTCTTGAAGAAACTGATGCAAAAACAAAGACATGAAATCAGAATTGAAGTAACAGCGAAGCTAATCGATTAGGCCATAGATGCTAATCGATTAGGAGCTTTCTGTTTTGGAAGAAATTGTATCAGGTATGAAAGCAAATCGATTAGGGAGCTGAACAATCGATTAGGTACTCACTGGAATTAAGGTAATCGATTATACACCAGAGACTAATCGATTACAACAATCAGAAATGGGACAAAATGCATCAGGTATGAAAGCTAATCGATTAAGGGAACCATATAATCGATTAGTGAGTCACTGGATTTAAGGTAATCGATTGCAAGACATGCTAATCGATTAGGATGCTGCGAAAACAAATTAAATGCATCAGGTACAGATGCTAATCGATTAGAGGAAATGAAATAATCGATTAGTGACTCTCTGACTTGAAGCTAATCGATTACAACGCGAGGGTGTAATCGATTACGCTAGTGGAAAAACAGATTTAAGTGGGAAACCAGGTCATGTCTCCACCATTCTTCAAATTTCCACTAAGTGCAACGGCTATGATGAACTAGGGCACTCCTCAACAACTATCTTGGCTCTATAAATTGAAGAGGAACACAAGCACAAAGACACAACTAAGTAGCAACAATTCATAGCTCTATTTTGTGCTTTGTAAACCTATTTCTTGCATATTGTACTTTCACTTGTATATCCTCTCATCTTGAGAGATTAGAATTTGGGAGAGCTTTTCATTTGTATATCTGCTCTATTAAGAGAGTATATTGATTGTAAACACAAACTCCAAACACAAGATATTCACTCTAGGTTGAGTGGTTGTTCACTCTAGGTTGAGTGGTTACAAAGGTTGAGGATTCAATCTTTGGGATATTGTGAGATTGAGAGATTGGGTGGGTTGCCCTTATACTTGTGAGGATTGGGTTCTTGAGTGTGGGACACTAGGAAGCCGCAATTGCTCAAAGTTGTATCTCTAGTCTACAATAATGGAAAATCCTCTAAGTGGGTTGCTTAGAGGCGAGACGTACACCGGATTGGGTGGAACTCGTTATATCGGTTTGCAAGCTTCTTTTCCTTACTCTTTTACTTTCATTTACTGCATATTTGTTGATTGGTATTGATTGGTTGAGAAGAGCTCACTTGAACTTGCTTAATTTGTTATACCTCTAATATTGCACACCAAGTGTTTGATAAATTGCTTCAGCAATATTTCTCATTGTAGTGCATTGCTTGTTATCCTCCATTCTATTTCACTTGCATAATCTCACAATCTTGGTTATAAAAATCAATTTCAAAAGTATTCCAATCAAAAATTTTAAAACTCAATTCACCCCCCCTCTTGAGTATTGAGGCCACTTGAACAACAAGTGGTATCAGAGCTTGACTCTTGGTAGATCAAGTTTAACAGCTTCAAGAGATTAAATGGCCTCAAGTTCTCAAAATGTTTTTCCCGAGGGTGGTGCGATAAATAGACCTCCCGCTTTCAATGGGGAAGGGTATGCCTTTTGGAAAGAGAGAATGAAAATCTTCATTCAATCAATTGACTTGAGAATATGGAATACCATTGAAAATGGTCCTTATATACCAATGCATACTATAGATAGAAAGAATGTTGAAAAACCTATAGATGAATGGACAAGCGAGGAAGAAAAGAAAGTCCAATATGGCTACAAGGCCAAAAATCTCATTACTATGTCTTTAGGTCAAGATGAATTTTTTAGGATAATGACATGCCAAACTGCTAAAGAAATGTGGGATACTCTTCAAGTAACCCATGAAGGTACTAATGATGTAAAGGACTCCAAAATTAGTACCTTGACTAGCCAATATGAATGCTTTAGGATAAATTCAGGAGAATCTATTATAGATATGCAGAAAAGGTTTACACTTATTATCAACCATCTTATTACTCTTGGCAAAGTATATACTAACAAAGAGCTTGTGCACAAAATTTTGAAAAGTCTTAGCAGGGAATGGCAACCTCTTGTCACAGTAATAAAACAATCTCCTAGCATCAATGAAATGTCTCTTGCAACACTCTTTGGAAAATTGCAAGAACAAGAGCAAGAACTTAAAGCATTGAAGCTAGCCGAGGAAGAGGAGAAATCCACCAAGAAGAAAGGGCTAGCCCTCAAAGCCACCTCCATGCATGAGGAAGAATCATGCAGTGACTTAGATGAAGAAGATGAGTTTGGGCTATTCGTAAAAAGATTTGGAAAATTCATGAAGAACAAAAAGTTCCAAAAGAACTTTAAGCCCCAAGGTAAGAAACCTACCTCTAATGAAACTTCCTCTTCACCAAGTTGTTTTGAATGTGGCAAGGAAGGGCACTTCAAAGCCGATTGTCCAAACCTCAAAAAGAAGGGCAAGGACAAACAAAGAAGAAGAAGAGCCTATATTGCTTGGGATGAGAACGATGTGAGCAGCTCCGACGACTCGGAAGATGAGCAAGCCAATCTTTGCTTAATGGCAAATCATCAAGAAGAAGATAATGAGGTAAATCTTCTTGACTTAGATAAAAATGAGCTGTTAGATGCATTTGAAGAATTATATGATAAATTTACAAAAATCTCTAGTAAACTCAAAGCATCTAGGAAAACTAGTGATACCCTTGAATTGCATCTCATAGAAGTATGTAAAGAAAATAAGAGCTTAAAAGAAGAACTAGAGAAAGTTCAAACATGCTCTAAGGATAAACCATGTGATTTTGCAAAAAGGTGCATTGTATTAGAAACCAAGGTTGAAGACCTAAATAGGACACTAGAGAAATTCACAAATGGAAGAGATAATTTGAATATCCTACTTGGGCAATAAAAATGCATGTTTAGTAAAACCGGTTTAGGATATGACCAAGAATATAGTAACCATAAAATGGAGAAACACTATGAAAGTTTCTTTGCATCACCAAGCAAATCCTCCTCACCGTTCATGAAATGCAATCATTGTGGTTCCAAAGGACATAGTGCTTATAAGTGTAGTGTTAGGAAACTAGGACCAAAAGTCTTAAGAAAGGTGTGGGTCCCCAAAGGAACATTCCCACAAGCTAACCTAAAAGGACCCAACATAAAATAGGTACCTAGTTCTCTAAAATGATTTTGTTTTGTAGGTATGCTTCAAGGCAAGCAACACCCATTGGTACTTGGATAGCGGGTGTTCAAAGCATATGACGGGAGACATAACCAAATTTACATCATTCACTCCCAAAAGGAAAGGAAGTGTCACCTACGGAGACAACACTAAAGGAAGAATCCTAGGCATTGGAAATATAGGTAAGAATTCTTCCACCTCCATAAGTGACGTATTGTATGTTGAAGGCCTCAAACATAATCTACTTAGCATAAGTCAATTATGTGACAAAGGATATAAAGTGTTATTTGAATCAAATTGTTGCATAATTGAGCATAAGACTAATAAGGAAATTAAGTTTGTAGGCCAAAGAATTGATAATATTTACATGATTAATATGGATAGTTTGTCTACAAATGATGAACAATGCTTCATTTCAAAAGAAGATGAAACATGGCTATGGCATAGAAGAATAGCTCATATACATGTAGACCACTTGAACAAACTTGTTTCTAAAGATTTAGTAATTGGTCTACCAAAGCTTAAATTTGAAAATAGATTTTGTGATGCATGTCAAAAGGGAAAACAAGTAAAGGCATCTTTTCAATCCAAAAACATTGTTTCTACTCAAAGGCCTTTACAACTTTTGCACATGGACTTATTTGGACCATCCAAAATCAAAAGCTTTGGAGGTAATCACTATGGTCTAGTTATAGTAGATGACTATTCAAGATATACGTGGACACTGTTTCTTGCTCATAAAAATGAAGCATATCATGCATTCAAGAAACTTGCAAAGATTATCCAAAATGAGCAAAATTCAAAAATTGCATCCATTAGAACCGATCATGGGGGAGAATTTGAAAATCAATCTTTTGAAAAGTTTTGTGAAAAATATGGTATTAATCATAACTTTTCAGCTCCTAGAACTCCACAACAAAATGGAGTAGTTGAAAGAAAGAATAGATCTTTAGTGGAGCTTGCTAGAACCATGCTAAATGAAAACAATATTGCAAAACATTTTTAGGCCGATGCGGTAAACACCGCGTGTTATGTTATGAATAGATGTTTGATAAGGCCTATTTTAAAGAAAACCCCCTATGAACTTTACAAAGGTAGAAAACCCAACATTGCATACTTTCATATTTTTGGATGTAAATGTTTTGTGCTCAACAATGGAAAGGATAATCTAGGAAAGTTTGATGCAAAATCTGATGAGGCAATATTCCTAGGATATTCTCAATCAAGTAAATCTTATAGAATTTTCAACAAACAAACAAATACCATTGAGGAATCTATTCATGTTAAATTTGATGAAAATAGCCATAACCCTCCGAGAAAGGAAGATGTTGATGATCTTGTAGGTACTTTTCAAGAAATGAACTTGCAAGACAAAGAAGAAGAAGTTAACAATGATGGAGGTGCAGCACAAATCGAGAGACAACAAGAATGGGTAACTTTGAAGGATCATCCCTTAGACAAAGTCATAGGTGAAATGACTCGAGGTGTAAGTACTAGAAATGCTATCAGAAATACTTGTAATCATCTAGCATTTGTATCACAAATAGAACCCAAGAACATAGAAGAGGCTATTATTGATGAACATTGGATGTTGGCCATGCAAGAAGAGCTAAATCAATTTGAAAGAAATGAAGTTTGGGAGCTTGTGCCAAGACCCAATGATCACCAAACAATAGGAACCAAATGGGTTTTTAGGAATAAATTGGATGAAAATGGAATAATTACTAGAAACAAAGCTAGGCTAGTAGCTAAAGGATATAATCAAGAAGAAGGCATTGATTATGAAGAGACGTATGCACCCGTAGCTAGATTAGAAGCAATTAGACTACTATTAGCCTTCGCATGTTGTAGAGATTTCAAATTGTATCAAATGGATGTTAAAAGTGCTTTCTTGAATGGATACATTCAAGAGGAAGTATACGTTGATCAACCTCCAAGTTTTGAAAACCATCAATTTCCAAATCATGTTTTCAAATTAAAGAAAGCTTTGTATGGTTTGAAACAAGCTCCAAGGGCTTGGTACGAAAGGTTAAGCAAATTCCTTTTAGAAAATCATTTTGAAAGAGGGAAGGTTGATACAACCTTATTTATAAAGCACAATAAGAATAACATACTATTGGTACAAATTTATGTTGATGATATAATTTTTGGTGCCACTAATAATTCAATGTGCAAAGAGTTTGCCAAGCTAATGCAGGAAGAATTTGAAATGTCCATGATGGGGGAACTCACTTTCTTCCTTGGACTACAAATCAAGCAAACCAATGAAGGCACATTCATAAACCAATCTAAGTACTGCAAAGAACTACTCAGAAAATTCAATATGGATAAAGCAAATGATATAGCCACACCCATGGGCACTTCATGCTATTTGGACAAGGATGAGAAAGGTAAGGATGTTGAACTCACAAAATACAGAGGTATGATTGGATCCTTACTTTACTTAACCGCTAGTAGACCAGATATTATGTTTGCTGTGTGTATGTGTGCTAGATACCAAGCTTGTCCTAAGGAATCTCATCTCACTGCAGTAAAAAGGATAATGAAATATCTAGTTGGGACTCAAGATGTTGGTTTATGGTACCCCAAAGGGGCTGAATGTACTTTAGTTGGTTACTCCGATTCGGACTTTGCAGGATGTAAGCTTGATAGGAAAAGTACTAGCGGAACATGTCACTTGCTTGGTAGTTCTCTTGTTTCTTGGCATAGCAAGAAACAAGTAAGTGTTGCGCTATCAACAGCTGAGGCAGAATATGTTGCAGCTGGTAGTTGTTGTGCTCAAATCCTTTGGATGAGACAACAACTTCTAGATTTTGGAGTTGTATTAAACCATGTGCCTCTTAAATGCGATAATACAAGTGCCATTAACATCTCCAAGAATCCAGTAATGCACTCTAGAACCAAACACATTGAGATTAGGCATCACTTTATTAGAGATCATGTGTTAAAAAGGGATTGTGTACTTGAACATGTAGAAACTTCTAGGCAACTAGCTGATATTTTCACAAAACCCTTGGCTAGAGAATAATTCATTCACATAAGAAGAGAGTTAGGCATTCTTGATATGTCCAGTTGTGTTTGAATGATAGGATATCTTGATAAGAACTATGTTGAATGGCATGATGCATGGTATATATCACATTTCATGATTGGAACTTTGCTGTATGTAAAATTTGAAGTTTTTGACTCAATAATCGGTTACATGGCTACTCACAATCGATTACTATCATTCTGTTTCTAAGATAATCGATTAGCACCTACATATAATCGATTACAACCATTCTGTTTCTAAGGTAATCGATTATCACTAATCCACAATCGATTACAAAGCTTCTGTTTCAGATTCAAAACGTTTCCTCTTCTTCAAAATCGATTACCACATTGATCCAATCGATTAGGACGATTCTGTTTCTAAACTAATCGATTACCCTAAGCCTCTAATCGATTACCCCCTGTTTGAAACGTTTGAAATTCCCCAGAAACATTGATCTAATCGATTACCAGCTGTCTCGTAATCAATTATCACGCGTTCTGATGAGTCAAAACTCCAATTTCCTAGGCTCACTCGAACAACACCCTCTCTTAACTCACTTTACTCCTTTCTAAACTCTCTTTCCTCCTTCCTAAACCTAATTTTCAACTATAAATACCCCTTCATTCACCTTCTCATCTCACACTACCTCCTTCCTCTTAAACCTCTCAAAAACTCTCTACAACTCATCTCTCTTCATCTTCCTCTTTGCCTTTTCCAACCATGTCTACCTCAAGAAATGTCAAGAGAGCTAGGTCCTCTACTGCTCAAGCCCATAACCCCCTTGATTTTTCAAGGTTCTTCTCCTCCCCTAGAGATCTTCAACACTTCATGAAGAACTTTTCTGAAAGGGAAATCATGACTCCTCACTACACCATTGCCGACACTTTTGACAACCCAAGCCTCACCTTCACCCAAAGTCTCCACCACTACAACCTTTTCCCCTTCCTCTCCCTCAAAGAAGAAGAATGCTACCCTGAACTCATGAGGGTATTCTATTGTAACCTCCGCCTTGTAAATGGGATGGTTGAATCCAAGGTCAAAAACACAACCATCAAGCTGTCCAATGCCCAATTTGTGGAAATTTCCAAACTGCCTCTCAACAACGCTGACTTTGATGGCGGCAAACCTGAGGATGAATGGGGCTTTAATCCCATCACTGCCTGCCGCTCTTTGTGGAAACCGGATCCTCCTATGAGCAACCACAAGCTGGTAGGCCACTTGACCATGAACAACCGCCTGCTCCACTTTTTCTTGGTCAAGATGATTGTTCCCCGTGGTGGGAACTATGCTCTGGTTGAAGAGGATGATGTCCTCCTAATGTGGGCAATGCTGAACCACAAGGAGATCAACTGGGTTCAGTTGATCAAGTTTCATATGCGCCATGCGAAGGATCAGCAAAAGCTCCCCTATGGTATCCTCCTCACCAAAATTTTCAAATTCTGTGGAGTTGATTTGGCAGGGGAACTCTCTGAGAAAGTGCCCCCAAGAGCCTGCATTGGCACTTCCCACCTCAATAAAATGGGCATGGTCAACATTGCTGGAATGTGGATTCTAAGGAGTGACCGAGAACATGGTGCCAACCCCTTTGCTGAACCTGCTGCTCCTCCTCCTCCTCCACCTCAACCACAAGCTGCACCATCAGCCTCTTCATCTGCACCACAAGCTGACCCATTTGCATCTCTCTACGCCCATCTTGACCGCCGCTTCGATCGCCTTGAAAACTCCCTTCAAGAGTTTTCAATGACCGAGCAGCAACATTTTGAGATGATGCAGCAGCGATATGAAGAGCTGGCTCACCAAATTGCAGAAATTCACTTCTTCAACCCGGATAATTAGAACCTTAGTTATGCTCTTGTTTAGAGTGCTTATGTTATTTTCTGAATTTTGAATAATTTTGCCTCTTGTATTTCCCATTTTTTAATTCAATAAAAGTTTCTCATTTCAGTTCATATTATTTCTCTTCACTGCTCTAATTATTTTTGATGATTACAAAGGGGGAGAAAAATATCATGTGTTCATATCTTGCTTAAATGTGTTAGATGCTCTGATATATGATCTGATATGTGTTCACATCTTGCTTATCTCTTGTTTAAAACTTGAATAATTTTATCTGGTTATTAAATTCCTTTTGATAGGGGGAGAGTTATAGATAAGAGATAATAGACAATAGATAAAATGAGATAAGACATTGGCTGCTGAATGTGATTACTCTGATTTTTGAAATTGGTCATCTGCTATTTGAAAAAGAGATAATGTAGCAGAGTTGTTTTTGTAAAAAGATAAAAGATAAGTCTATATTATTTAAACTAACAACCCTCAAGAGATGAACATAGTTGTCATCATCAAAAAGGGGGAGAATGTGTTTGAATATGTTAACAGGTCCAAAGATGTGCAAAGATTTTAATAATGACAAGCACTCTTGAAGAAACCGATGCAAAAACAAAGACATGAAATCAGAATTGAAGTAACAGCGAAGCTAATCGATTAGGCCATAGATGCTAATCGATTAGGAGCTTTCTGTTTTGGAAGAAATTGCATCAGGTATGAAAGAAAATCGATTAGGGAGCTGAACAATCGATTAGGTACTCACTGGAATTAAGGTAATCGATTATACACCAGAGACTAATCGATTACAACAATCAGAAATGGGATAAAATGCATCAGGTATGAAAGCTAATCGATTAAGGGAACCATATAATCGATTAGTGAGTCACTGGATTTAAGGTAATCAATTGCAAGACATGCTAATCGATTAGGATGCTGCAAAAACAAATTAAATGCATCAGGTACAGATGCTAATCGATTAGAGGAAATGAAATAATCGATTAGTGACTCTCTGACTTGAAGCTAATCGATTACAACGCGAGGGTGTAATCGATTACGCTAGTGGAAAAACAGATTTAAGTGGGAAACCAGGTCATGTCTCCACCATTCTTCAAATTTCCACTAAGTGCAACGGCTATGATGAACTAGGGCACTCCTCAACAACTATCTTGGCTCTATAAATTGAAGAGGAACACAAGCACAAAGACACAACTAAGTAGCAACAATTCATAGCTCTATTTTGTGCTTTGTAAACCTATTTCTTGCATATTGTACTTTCACTTGTATATCCTCTCATCTTGAGAGATTAGAATTTGGGAGAGCTTTTCATTTGTATATCTGCTCTATTAAGAGAGTATATTGATTGTAAACACAAACTCCAAACACAAGATATTCACTCTAGGTTGAGTGGTTGTTCACTCTAGGTTGAGTGGTTACAAAGGTTGAGGATTCAATCTTTGGGATATTGTGAGATTGAGAGATTGGGTGGGTTGCCCTTATACTTGTGAGGATTGGGTTCTTGAGTGTGGGACACTAGGAAGCCGCAATTGTCAAAGTTGTATCTCTAGTCTACAATAGTGGAAAATCCTCTAAGTGGGTTGCTTAGAGGCGAGACGTACACCGGATTGGGTGGAACTCGTTATATCGGTTTGTAAGCTTCTCTTCCTTACTCTTTTACTTTCATTTACTGCATATTTGTTGATTGGTATTGATTGGTTGAGAAGAGCTCACTTGAACTTGCTTAATTTGTTATACCTCTAATATTGCACACCAAGTGTTTGATAAATTGCTTCAGCAATATTTCTCATTGTAGTGCATTGCTTGTTATCCTCCATTCTATTTCACTTGCATAATCTCACAATCTTGGTTATAAAAATCAATTTCAAAGGTATTCCAATCAAAAATTTTAAAACTCAATTCACCCCCCTCTTGAGTATTGAGGCCACTTGAACAACACTAACAACTCTTCATCATTTTCTTGAGCCACAGCTAAAGACTTCAGAAATTCATTGGAGACTTTCAACATTCTAATTACCATCTGATTTAGGGCCTGAACAATAACCCCAATATTTATATCACGAAAGTCTTCCAACAATTCTTGTTCTTTGCCCATTAAGAAGGATGCATGCAATACTTTTCTGCTTAAGGCATCCGCCACAACATTTGCTTTTCCAGGATGATATCTTAAATCAAAATCATAATCTTTCAGGTATTCCACTCATCTCCTTTGTCTCATGTTTAATTCCTTCTGATCAAACAGATACTTCAAACTCTTGTGGTCACTGAATACCATAAAACGAGAGCCATACAAGTAATATCGCCAAATTTTTAACGCAAATACCACTGCAGCAAGTTCCAGATCATGAGTGGGATAATTCTGCTCATGCGGTCTTAATTGCCTAGAAGCATAAGCAATTACTCTATCATCTTGCATCAGTACACATCCCAAGCCAAACTTAGATGTATCACAATATACCATAAATTCTTTCGTCACATCCAGTAATGCAAGTACTACTACTGAAGTCAAGCAATGCTTCAAAGTCTGGAAGCTTAATTCACATTTTTCAGTCCACACAAACAGATTCTCCTTTCTCGTCAATCGAGTCAAGGGTAGCGCAATACGAGAAAATCCTTCAATAAAGCGGCGATAATAACCAGCCAATCCAAGAAAACTCCTGATTTCGGTTATTGATTTAGGTCTTTCCCAAGCCATAACTGCCTCAATCTTGGATGGATCCACAGACACACTATCACAAGAGATCACATGCCCTAAAAATTACACACTCGCTTCCCAAAAATCACACTTCAATAACTTAGCATACAATTTTTTTTTCACGTAACACCTACAAAACAATTTGAAGGTGTTGTGTATGCTCCTCAATAGACTTCGAATATACTAGAATATCATCCATAAACACCATAACAAACTGATCCAAATAAGGTTGGAAAATCTAATTCATGTAATCCATAAAGATAGCTGGAGCATTGGTCACTCCAAAAGGCATTACAACATACTCAAAATGTCCATACCAAGTCTGAAACGCCATCTTCAGAATATCTTCCGACTTCACTCTAATCTGGTGATATCCAGATCTCAAATCAATCTTAGAAAATACTGTAGTGCCTCTTAACTAATCCAATAAATCATCAATTCATGGTAAAGGATACTTATTCTTAACCGTCAATTTATTCAACTGTCGGTAATCAATACACATTCTCATACTGCCATCTTTCTTTTTCACCAACAACACCGGAGCGTCCCAAGGTGAAGCACTCGATCAGATAAACCCTTTGTATAATAACTCATTTACTTATTTCTTTACTTCAGCCAACTCTACAGAAGACATCTGATAGGGTGTACGGGACACAGGTTCTACCCCGGGAACTAAATCAATAGCAAAATCAATCTCCCTGCTTGGAGGCAATTTCAGAATATCTTCTGGGAGTACATCATGGAAATTACACACCACCGGAATATCACTAGGTTTAAGATTATATCACCCTTCAGTAACAAACAAAATAGCATAAGCTATAGAGATATCACTCACCACATTCTTAGTATCGAGTTCCTGGGAGAAGATTATAGTCTTACGATAACCGCACACCATAATGTGATTAACAGCTAACCAATCAAGACCCAAAATAACATCCAAGTTCTTCAATGGCATACATATTAAATTCACCAGAAAGGAACGATCTTCAATTTGCATTGGCAACTCTCCACACATGGTGGTTGCACGGAATATAGAACCAGTAGGAATTGAGACACTAAGGATATTCTCAATTAACACCACTGGTAAGCCAAACCATCTAACACAACTTTCAGAAATAAAAGAATGTGTTGCACCAGAATCATAAATAACATTTACCAAGTAGCCACAAATAAGGCACTTACCCTGCACCAAATTATCATTTCTTGCAACTTCAGAAGCATCAAAAGAAAACACATGTCCAGTCATCATATTTTGAGTACCGCTGGGCTGAGTATCCGATCGCCTAGGGTATTGGCCTCCACGGCCACCGCCACCTCAGCCTCCCCGCTGAAAATTTCCACCACGAACCACAGAAGCATTTGTCTGGTTACCACGTCTATCCTGCTGTTGCCTCTATGGGCAATCAGGCCTAAGGTGCCCAGGTTGACCATATTAGAAACAAACAGTTTGATTGGCAAGACAATGTCTAGAGAAATGACCTTCCTGGCCACAATTATAACATGCACAACCACCAAAATGACCAGTAGATCCACGTCCATAAGAAGAAGACGATGTAGCAGAAGACTTGCCACCATGGAAAAACTGACCCGTCTTCTTAAAACTAAATCCTTTTACCCTCAATGGTTTTTTATCCCTTGACTGAGATGCCCTCTGTAACTATACTTCCTCAGCAAGTCTGGCCTTATTTACTAAAGTAGGATAGTCACGGATTTCCATAAGAATAATTGTACTTTGAAGTTCAATTCTTAACCCAGATTCATACTTTGCACACTTACTACCCTCAGTTCCTTCCAGAGAAAAAGGATGATAGAAATCACATAACTCATCGAACTGTGCTGTGTATTCAACTACTGACATTCTACCCTGTTCAAGTTTTAGAAATTCCATCTCCTTACGGATTTTATAATTATCTGGAAAATACTTAGCAAGAAACCTCCGTCGAAAGTTCATCCACACAAATTGTTCACTTGCAGCATTCATCTGGACTTTGGTTCTGGTCCACCACACACATGCTTCGTCCTTCAATTGATAAGTAGCAAATTGCACCTTCTGTTCTTTAGAGCACTCAAAATACTCAAACACTTATTCCATCTCACGCAGCCACATATGCACACCATCATAGTCATGTCCTCCTTTATAGGTAGGTGGATTCTTCTTCAGGAATTTATCAAGAGTGGGACCATATTCAGTCTTCCTCATCATTTAGGAAAACCTCTCAAAGAAGTCATCACCACCACCTGAACTACTTCCTTCCGTCATATTTCAATTATACAATATTCCAAAACACATCACCATTAATAACCAATAATTGACCAGGGAGTACAAAAATTACCTCATGTATAAACACATAATAAGATGCTGCCCGGAGTACCAAGAGAATGATGCCAAGTCAAGTTGTTAACAACTTGAACAATCACAAGCATAATGCAATAAATCCAAAATAGTCTGGTATAGGACTCAAACAATCCCCTAACTCTTCCCATTTTCCCGGCTCTAGAAAGAACCGCTCTGATACCACCTGTGATGTCCTACGTCAATTTATATTTGTTTTTACCGTTTTAATTACTTTCACAATAAATTTTTTCATATTTAATTAAATTTAATTAGGCCTTGATTCAAAATAATATTTATTTTCACTAAACATGTTCAAAATAATAATTATATAGCATCATAAAACTTTAAAATTCAATTAAGTTAGAAAGAAATTAAAAACCTGAAACAGGGGTCTGACGTTGCCCGCCATCCCCATGCATAGCGTCAGCCCTCAGCTGCGCACCTCACGCTAAGCCTCACGCGTAGCGTGGGCATGACAGTAACAACACCTGATGTTGTTACACATTTTAAACCATTTAACCAACTTCTAACCTACCCAATTGGCCCGTTTTAGGTCCGATTGCCACGAAACTTCACGGGCCACATGTTTTTCCCATTCCGAAACTGTTGGCGTCGTCCGTTCGCCAAAATCCCAACATATGCGCAAGTTATGCGCAAAATGCAGTTTAACCACTCTTGGTGCAAAACCCTTGCACCAAACACCCTAAATGAATTTAATTGTACCAAAGCTAATACACACACATTCTAAATGTCTTAGAGGACCTATAGGTACCTTCTGGGGTTTTCGAAACCCACCGGATCGTAATCTCATCTATCCAGTTCCTTAAATTCGTAAGATCAACTATATGTATAACTCCTTAAATCAATCCAAACGTTATTGTAGCATCAATCACATAACAAACATATCAGTCATGCATCAATACAGCACCTGCCCATGACATTCAACATTCACACATCATTGGCTCTGTGCCATAAATTATCACATCAAACATAATTATAACAAATTCATCACACATGATTCGTTATCTATCACATACATAGTTATACATTATATATTACATTCATTCATTTATGCCCGTCCCTTGGCATCAATCTTTCACTTGGCGCACCTTCGTGGCATTTGCATCCTCCCTGTCACTGATCACTAAAATGAAACAACAACAAGGGTGAGTGTTTGGAATATCATAATTAATATAGAATGAAATAATAAACTTATTGACACCTACAACTCACATCATATGAATTCTCAAGCTTTCTGCACTCACATACATTTACATAACATATATCCATTATCAATCATACATCAATCATCAATTTATATGTTTCACAACTGACTCGCATGCCATTTGACACCTAGTATCCGGATACTAAAAGGACTGGCCTTCAGCTGGGAGTTTGACTTGACATCCCGTGAACCTGACTTGGTTCACCGAGCCCGACTTGGCTCTCCACCTCAACCACTAGGTCCGACTTGACCTCTGGGTAACTCAACTGGGTATAAAGACCACAGGAGCCAAAAATGAGGGGTATATATACCGTTGGCATCCCATACCACATAATCATATATTATATCTTATAAACATAGTATATCTTTAACAAACAACATATGCAACTACCAGAAACTGGCATGTGCTCACAATACAGGGCGACCGACTTGTCAAGCCCATCCGTACAATGTTATCGCATATATCATTAACAATCCATAATTCCACATTCTTATTCGTACTCAATATGCATATACATTTCAAGATGAAAATGGCACACACATGTGTGTATATATATATATATATATTACTCTCATCATTCAAATCATTATTCACACCAAACAAGATGGTTATTCAATTACATAATTAATTTAATCAATATATGTCTTTCATATTCAACCATCTAATCTTACTTCACATACTCATATATTTACAACTATTATATTTAATTAATCTATGCTTTTTATAACCACTCTTACTCAATTTCCAAACTTCCACAAACATATATATATCAATTCTATTTAATTATGACCCAAACACCCCCTTACCTCTATTCCGAGCTCTGACAGTTTGCTCAAGGGGTAGGTGGCGTCCTAAAACCGCTAAATTCACCGTTCCTCCTGTGCTTCCGACATCCACTTCGTCGATCACTTTCCTAACACTCGTTCCGACACCTACGGTTACCGAAACATGGAAACAGTTAGTACATTACCTTCCTTATACTTCCAAACTCATTACCCAAGCTTCACAAGCCACTGAAACTCAGAATCAAAACCCCAATCATCATATGCAAATTTGGATTTCATAAGAGGAAGAAGAGAAAAAAAAAGGAAGGGAGAAAAGAGAGAAGAAACTCGCGGGTTCTGTTCTTTCTGATCTTGTTATAGAACAGGTCATGACACTGGCGCTACGCGTCAGCTCACTAAATCGCACCTGACGCTACGCGTCCCAGCCACGCTACGCGTCAGGGTCCTGATGCCATTTTTTCTTTAAAATTCCATTTAGAACTCCATTTCCTACTTAATATTTCATATACCATTTTTATTTTACGCCAAATAATAATTTACTCACTTCCAACTTATTTTCCATTATTAAAACCTCAGGGATGTTACAGCCCTTCTAGACTAAGGTTCTCTTTGTGTATATTTCTAACACGAATAACATCTTAATTTTCAGACACCGATCTTTATGACATGTTACGTGGGAGGAGGTGGATACTGACATTCTAGGTTGAGGTTGGTCAGCCCATAACCTTGATTGAATAATGATATAGAGTTGGTACGTTAGATTAACATGCATGGAGGAATTGAGCATCAACCAATGACAGTGCTTCACCTTTTGTTTTCTCCTCTAGCGTGTCAAGAGAACCAGGTGGCAGTTGTCTAACTCCAATATGTTTCGTGCCACGTGCAATGAAAGAGTGAGGAATATATATATATACATACACACAAATATATATATATATATACATGGATTCACTTCTTAATTCTACTATTTATCACGCATGCAAGATAAAGTCCTTTCTTCTTCTCTCTTACGGAAGTGAGCTTTGTGTTACACGTAAGTTAGCCAAGTATTGTGAGTGACATAAAAGGAACGCAAAGCTTCAAGAATTAGATTTAGAGTTCATTGGCATTGTTCTGTTCGTGGCTGTGATGCAACACTTAAAAGTGGTCCTAAAGTCAAAGACGTTAGCTTGAGAGCTTGGATTCGAGGTATGGGGAACATTATATTTAAAATACATGAGTTATGAATAGATAGGGAAACACGTTTATATTTGTTGTTAGTTGTAATGCTCTCTGTTACATCTTAATAAATTCTAAAAAAAATCGTAAATTTTTTATTAAAAATATGATTGTTAAGAAGAAACTATCTGAATAAATTACATATAAAATTTCTGAAATACCTCATAAATATTATTAAAACTTTAAAAAGTAATTTTACATTCATCTGAAGAAAATAAATATTAAACATTATAAGAAAGAGATGAAACTCCATGGCCCAGAAGCAGTTACTCAATAACTTTATGTATTCATTGGACCACGGTATTCATACCGAGCTCCCTTTCTAGAACGTATTATATTTACTACCGAGATTCTTCGATCCGTCCCTCTGAACCATCAATTTAAAACATATGAAACAAAAACACAGAGAAATGAGTGAGAAACAGAATATAATATTCCCAAATATGTAACATCCTGCTTTTAATAGTAGCTCTATTATGTAATTTATGAAGCATGGAAGGTCTGTAAGTGTTAATTAATGAATAAAACACTCTATGATGGCTTTTAATGCTCCAAGAGTCTCATTTTTGGGTATAATTCTATAACTTATATAGATCCTTATTAATGAGGCCCAAATTCCAAGTGAAAATACCTTAGAAAGAACTGTCCGAGTGAGAAAGAGAGGCTGTTCCGAGTGAAAACTGCAAATTCCGAGTGACCAAGAGGAATTCCGAGTGGAAAATGGAAATACCGAGTGCAAAATGGTGTTTTCCGAGTGGAACATGGTCAGGAGGACTTATTCCGAGTGAGATATTGTCTCACAGACTCACTGCTGAGTCAAGCATGTCAGAAAGACTCAATTCCGAGTCAAATATTATCCAATGACTCAATTCTGAGTCATACATTGCTAGGCATTTCTATCTATGAATAAAATTTGCCCAAAAGCTTCACTTCCGAGAGGAAAGACTTATAAATTCCGAGTGAAGGTTGTGTTTTCCGAGTGGAATATGGCCGAGTGAGCTTATTCTGAGTGAAATTCCTGCACCCGAGACACTTATGTGTGAAGTGGAACTGATAGAACCACTTCTGGGTGAGAGAATCCGAGTGACTCACCTTGGGGTGACTCACTGCCGAGTTAAATTACTCAGAAAAACTCGTTTCCGAGTCAATTACTCCTGAATGACTCGTTTCTGAGTCAAACACCACAGAAAGACTCATTTCCGAGTCAAGTGTCTTCCAGAGGCTCATTTCCGAGTTGATCTTGATCAGACATTTCAATTCCGAATGAAGAATCACTGAGTGCCTTCATTTTGAGTGAATTACATAGAAAAATGCATTTCTAAGTGGCAAAATTCCGACTGGGGACACACGGTTTATTAATACTCAGATGTGTCAGTCTCTGGGATGAAACTCTGAGTGGAAAATCAATAGAGTGATGGGTCGGTTTTAGTGTAATTGCCGAGTGGAAGGCTAGCAAGAGATGACTCGTAATTGGAAAGATATACCCGAGTGAAAGTCTAATTGAGATGACTCGGTTTTAGGAGAATATACTGACTGAGTCACCTCCAAGGAAGAGAAATCAGACCAACTGTTTAAAGAGGAATCAATTCCGAGTGAGTAATAAGTAAAGACTCGGTTTTAGGATGTTCTACCGAGTGGATTGAGCTGTTTAAGTGAAAACCGAGTGAATGAAAAGATTGGTTTTGGCTCAAGCGAGTCGGTATGCGCTTGAGCAAAACCCCTCTGTCAGTGCATCGTATGGGACTCGCTCAAGCGAGTCGGTATCCACTTGAGCAAGAGGGACTCGGATTTCCCTCTCTTCACAATACCGACCACTACCAGTCGGTATATACATGGACCGAGTGGAATTCCAGTCGGCCAAGAGGCTGACCGAGTGAAATTTCACTCGGAATTCACTGCCAGATCGATGTTGACTTCTGTTTTGTCCCTTCATGCATTTTTTAATAAACCATCTTCCATTATGCGCACTCCAGTGGGTGGGCTACAGAAGTGGAGCTTGCTTTCAACCTAAACCACTCTTAATTCCCACTAAAAGCCCACTAGAAACCCACTTATGGAAAGTTGTCTCCCACCTTGCATTATTAAACATACCACTGATTCTGAAACTCCCAATTACTCTTCTCCATCAACACACCTTCGATCTGAACCAGGACAGCCAGGGGACCTCTTTTCCAGTCAGCTAAAAGTCTTCAAACCAAGTAAGAGGGGAGAGGGTGGTGAATAACTATGAAATGGGTAGAGTTGCATGCTGTTCTAGAATTCCAGTCTTAATTTCGCATCTTGTGGCTTAATTTTGAAACTGAAAACGTATGAATTTGCCTTTGATTTCTTCATGAAAATTGTAGATCTTTTTGTTATCTAAATTATGAGACCTGATTCAATTAATTTGAGTATGTATATCAAAAGTTATATCCAAATTACTACTGCATGTTTGAGTGAAAGATTTGTTCCATGTTTTGTGTATATTTTGATATGCTGGGAATTATACATGCGTAATCAGCCTTGAATGTCTTCATGAAAGTTGTAGATATATACGTTGTGGATCTTTAGAAAGTGGTTTCACATTAAAATAATTTTTGTAGCTCAATTTATGCTCATAATACTGAAGTATGTACAAGCTGTATATCTGTGAACTTGAAATCCGTATCTTATTTTTAAAACTGGGAATTTTGTGGTAAGAATTAGTGATCAGTGTCTTAATGAAAGTTGTAAATCTTTTTGTTATGTGAATTTTGAGACCTGAACCGATTGATTTGAGTATGTGTAGAAAACGTTATAGCCAAAATACTACTGTATGTCCGAGTGAAAGATTTGCTTCATGTTTAGTGCATATTTTGATATGCTGGGAATTATACATGCATAATCAGCCTTGGATGTCTTCATGAAAGTTGTAGATAATTAAGTTGTGGATTTTTAGAAAGTGGTTGCACATCAAAATAATTTTTGTAGCTCAAGTTATGCGCAAATTACTGAAGTATGTGAAAGCTGAAATTCTGAAATTCTGAAATTTTGAAATCCGAATCTTGTTTTTAAAAACTAGGAAGTTTGTGGTGAGAATTAGGGGTTGGTGTCTTCATGGAAATTGTAGATATATGTGTTAAGAATAATTTAGAATTGGTTTCATGTCAAAATCACGTTTGTAACTCCAAATACGTTCTAAATACTAATCTGTGTACATTTTGGAAAACTTATCTTGAGGCAGTATGGTATTTTATGAATAAGTGGTATTTCTGATTGGAATCTGAAACTGTGTTCTTCATGAAAGTTGTAGATAATTGTAGTATTGAGCTATAGAAAGTGGAATCATCTAAAAAGGAGTTGATTTGCCCATGATATGATTGTTTTGCTAATGTATGTTGCTGTTGGGGATGCTGAAAGTCACTTAAAAAGGCTATTTTGAAAGAAAATGATATTTTCTCTATGGATAAAGATTATTTATTAAATTCTTGAGTGATTATGAATTATTATAAATGCTGTTGAGTATCACACAGTTTGTATATTGTGATGGTGAATAATTATGAATGACATAATTAATATATATGTACAATGAATGCCTTATGGTTATTGACATATGTGGTTGAAACAATAAATCCATGATTTTGTGAATTACTATGTGTATTGTGTCCCTTGAGGACTTGTATTATCCAAGAGGTTTTGGAAATGTGGATATCATGGTATGTTAAAAGAATTAAAGGCATTCATACATCATAAGCATTCGGACGCACCATGGAATTTAGGGGTTCCATGATTGCCTACCCTGGTGGGGGGTTACTCTATGATGAGTTAAGCCCTATTTTGTTGTGTGCCATGGAGTGTAGGGATTCATGGTTTATGCAAAAGTCCTACTTATGATATTGTGTACTTCGGTACTTAAGCGCCATGAAGTATAGGGATTCATGGTATATGCTAAAGCCCTATTTATGTCTCTATGAGACTTTTACTGCAGTATTCCCACCAAACCAAATGGATCCAACATGACATCATTTAACTAATTGAAGAATTATTAAATGGACTTGTTTGGCATATTCATCATATCATTATGAGTTGTTGATTGTGTTTGTGCAATTTTATCTATTTTATATTTATTCTATATTCTGTCTCACTCTTACATTAATTTTTACAGTGAATGACACGCAGAATGCAGAGTGATGCCATGATGGATGTCTATTTGAATTATTACCTGAACTTTGATTTTATGGGTTGTAATAAATATAATATGTCATGTACCATTATCTTCTCAATCGTTTCCGCTACTTAAATATTTTCTTGAATTTAATTATTCACGACTAGTATGTATGATAATTTTTCCGCTGTTATTAATTGTTACATAAACTCTGAATTAAATTTATAAATTTTAAAATGATCTTTCGAAAAAGTGAAAAATTTACTCGAAAATTTTAATTAAAGTTTCGGGGCGTTACAAAATGGGGCATAAGCAATAAAGGGTTTTCAAAAACTAATATATAATAATATCAATCACAATCACAATCACACACATAATCAATTAAGAATGCATGAATGTTATGCAATATCTTCATCATAACTTACCTATATATGCAGGCCCTTAAATTTTAATTTGCACTGGGCCAACCAGGAGTTTACATTATTCCATAAGTCCGGATAATAATAATATGAACAGCTCAACTGGCATGGAAACACTTAGAGACTAGTCAGATTGAGAAAGTTTTTATTGTGAAAGTACCTGACACTAGGGAGCTATCCCAGGTCCCCTGAAGCACCGTTTCACACCCTCTCATCCCAAGGCTCGTAATTAAGCCTCTTCTAATGTATCCTCAGTTTCTATAATCCATCCACAGACAATATCATTTTGTTTCACTTTAATGATTTATGATGCATGAACTACTCACGTATTTAATTGGTTAAGGCTTTTAGAAACTCAATTATTAAATACCTTAAATATTTACAACATCATTTCAATAAACTGTACATTTTCTCAATTCTCTAAATTTCTGTCTCACAGAAATAAATTTAGTACAGTTTTCGAATCTCACCAAAATTGAGTTTCTAAGCCTTAAGTATCTCAAAACTTTCTTATAAAACTTTACATAATCTTTCTCAAATTGAATCTTAACAAGATCGAATTTAGAAATTTCAATTATTTTCAAATATCTTTAGTTATTAAGTTGGAAAAAGAAAATAATTTTCTTTTGAAAATTATATTTTATTAAAAGAGAATAATCTTTAAATCATTAACCAAAGATACTTGAAATTATAAAATTTTTCTTTAATTCAAAATTTAATTATCTTAACGTTTTTATAAATTAATTTTCATAAATACTTTAATTGGGTATTTAATCCAGTTCTTTAAGCCTTAATAAATTTTGAGTAGTCATAATAAATCTCAATTTAATTATTTCTAAATTTTTGGGACGTCAATAAATTCATATTTAATTATTTACTAATTATTTCACTTGATTAAGTATTTATTTAAATTTTGGGATGTTACAATCCACCTAACCTGAAAAGAAATTTTGTCCCTGAAATTTACCAACCTAATATGAATATTTTAGGATATTGCTTCCGTGTATCGTCCTCACACTTCCACGTGGTTGTAACCATATCTCCGTGCTTCCAATATACTTTCACCAAGGGAATCAATTTGTTTCACAATTTATTGATAGAATGCTCGACAAAAGTGGTAGACATCGAAGGAATAGATAAATTCTCCTGATCTCAACATCATCAAGGGCAACCACATACGCAGGATTATACACATACTTCCGTAGTTGCAAAACGTGAAACACATTATGCAAATTTGATAAATGCAGAGACAGGGCAATCCTATATGCCACCTCGCTAATCTTATATGCCGCAGACGCGTATGGGCAGCTTGTTCCTGCAAAGACTGTAGGAGGGACAAATCACCCCATGCATTCAGGAAAGTTCTATAAATATAACTCCTTTATTAATTAATAGACATAGTACTTATGACATTTAAAAACCTTTGTAATCTCTTTATTTCTCGTACTAACTTAAGCATCGAAGTCCTTTTTGTATATACACCTCTGATGTGTTCCATCAACCACAGTTGAAATTGACTCAGAGCCTTATCTTAACATGAAGAGCACAGAGTTTCCACTAGACCTCTGTGTATAATACCAGACTCCATTGAGATAGTGTAAAACAAAAAGAAAGAGATAGTAACTTTCGACACTGGTTATGTGAAGCGTACTCTATACCTCGTACACCGGTCAGATAAAAAATCTACCATTAAATACAATTTAAAAAAAGAATTCTTACTTATTAACTAGTATATCGTCATGTTTGTCTCATTTCACATTACACCAAATTTAATGATATTAGTAATGTATCTAATGGCATTTGATCATTTGTATATATGTCTAGATATAGGTTATTCATAATGAGTACTTCTTGAGGATTTTAATATTCACCAAATTTTGTGAGGTTAGGGACAATTTATAAACTTGAGTTTGAATAAATTAATTTACGTAGAAATACTTTATCTTAAAGTGAGTTTTTTTCTGCAAAATTTAAGTGAGTTCAAAGTCATATGATCTATATTTAAACTGTTATTTTAAAAGTAAATTATAGTAAAATTTAATATGATTTTTCTAACTCGACATAAAAGTTATAGTTTATCACCTCTATTGTTGTCCTTAACATTGAAAGAATCAATGAATTTTATCTCTAAAATTTTGAAAGTATTAATTTCATCATTAATTTTATAAATATTAATTTAGTTTCCATATCTGATGATCATTAATTAGTTTTATTTTCAATTCTAATAATTAATTGATGATCATTATAGTCTAAATGTTTGAGACCAAATTGATATCTGTTAAACTTTAAGATCGGTTTAAGGTGTAACTTAGTTTTTGGTGTTTTATCTTTAAAAAAGAGTTTCAAAACAAAACATGTTCAATAAAAAAATATAGAAAGTTGATTTTTAACTTATTTTAAAAATAGTTAATAGTTATATTTTAAAATAAAAAACTAATTTTTATATTTTTGTTTTCAGTTTTATAAACATCACACTCCTCCTCGTATCAAATGTAATATATCTTTTATAGTACACTACTATTATTGTCATCGTCACAGTCACCATCACCGCTACTACCATCACCATTGTCGTTGTCATCTCCACTACCACTGTCAAAGTTACCTCACTACGATTGTCTCACCATCTTCAATCGCAGATGTGAACACCTATTTCTGTTTGACCTAGAAATCGGGAATCCAAAAGAAACTTGTCTGTTTAAAATGCCCAAATCACTATGTGATTCAATTTTTCTTTAGAAAGATTTTCCATGGTGAGGTTTGAGCCTAAAAGGGTTGTTCATTAAAAATTTCAAACTTGTGTTTTTCTTGGTTGAGTGAATCTCATAGTCATTGATATTCTAGAACTTGTTTTTTCGACCGATTCAAAATGGTTTTTTTGATTACGTGTCTTAGGATGATAAAGGCACAATTAGGTCTTATTCTTAAGCCTAAGAATTTTTGCACGATAAATTGACCCATAGTTGCCCTTTTTGAACCTGAAAATGAATTTATTTTCTCTGAAGCCTTCATTAACTAATCTTTTCTTAATGGTAAAAAAATTGGAAATTAAATGAAGAAAAAAAGAGGACTTAAGAAAAATATGTTGTGAAATGTAAAGAAAAGAAAAGAAAATCTAAAGGATATATTGAATGAATTGCTAAAAATAATTTCAAAAATTTGCACTGTTAGTTTCTGAATTTATAATGGTAATTAAATCATTCATGAATGTTTAAACCCTTTTGTATTTCATTTTCTTGAAATCCCTACTTAACAATATATTCCCTGACCCTGTTACAACCTTTTGAAAGACCTTTAGACTTTGACATGCTTTCTTTCTAAATTGTGGAGTTTATGGTTAATTACTAAGCTTATGGTAATATTCTTGACTGTGATGATTTGAGTGATACACAATCATTAAAACACTTTGAGTGAAAATTACGAGAAGAGTACCCTCTGTCTTGACCTTAAAAATTAAATCACATAATTAATTTTGGCACTTTTGAATAAATCGGTTTCATTGTATTATGCTCCCAAGTTTACTAAGCTAAATGCTAAAAATGCATTCAAGGAAAAAATGAAAGTCAAAAGTTCAGATTTTGGAAAATGGTATCATGCCATTAAATTATGCAAATTTGGAAGGTAATTTCAAGGCTATTTTCACGTTAAATGCAAGAGTGAAAGGTGCATCAAATTGTTCATTTTGCAAGCATTGAAACATTTCAATAAATTAATGTGCAAACTTTGAATGTCCAAGTGTGCTCACGGCAATGCATTTCTCTTAAGGCGTGAATTGCTTTTGCTTAATTAATGGGTGGTTGTTCAAACATAGTCCACAATGTCCACCCATTATTCAAGAGCATGTCCCACCTTATTTTAATCAATTGCAAGCTTCCAATTTGGCAAATGTATTCACAGCAACAACCATCCCATTTGCTAGAATTCTTTGATTAAAAATTTAGCAATAATGCTCCATTATGCAAGGGACATTCAAGGCTACAACATGCTATTTTTTGAAGTCCGTTTTGTTGTATTTTAATAAGCAAATTCAGCCATGGAACCAAGCCAAGTGCCAACATGAAATACAAAGAAAAAGGGGTCCATTATGCCTTTAATTATGCAATGTTAGTTGGCATTCATAATACTAAAATTTTTAATGCAGAAAATTTGGCCTTGAAATCATTATAAATAGGTCTAATTCCTATTTACAATACAACAGAAAAACACAGTATGTGAAACAGCAAAAAATAGAGTACAATAAAACAACAGAAAATACAGTACAACAAAAACAACAGCCAATATAGTACACCAAAAACATCAGAAAAATAATAGTGTAAAAAATAGAGAGTGGGAGTGATACATAGCCACAAATAGGGTGTATGTCAAGTGAATAACAACTTTTGTTTATTCAACTCTGTTTGTAATTGTAAGGTAAATTTTTTATTATTGTAAGGTAAATAATTTTTATTGTAAGATAAATATTTTTGACTATAAGGTAAATATTTTTTACTGTTAAGTAAATACTTTTTAGTGTTTATCTCATTTATTTACAAGGGCACTTACTGGAGTAAATTAAATTTATTTATATGTTGTGAATTTTTATTTGTTGTTTAGTATTTATTCCATCTAATTACAGTTCATGTTATTTATGTAATTGTTTAGAATGTTTAAATTTATTCAGGTGTATATTTAATTAGGATGGTTGTTATATAATTTTTTACCTTTAGTATTCTTTTTTACTTTCATGCTTGAGTGATATCAAACCTTGTTCTTAAATTTTTATGCTATGTTCCATTAAAATATAGTATGTTGTTAAAAAAACATTTTTTTTCTAGGAAATATTCATTTTTTACATAAGTTAACTAAAATAGGATGTTTTATTAACTTTTGTTTGATTTGTGTCTTTATCATATATATGTGTGTTATGATTTTATAATATCAAAAGAAAAATGTTTCTGAGCAAGTTTCCTTTTATTTATCAAATTTAAACGTTAAAAAAATGGTAACAAAGGTTAAATTAAGGAAGACGCTCTTTTAGCTTCAAAAAAAATAAAATCCTTTTCTATAAAAAATAAAAAAAATATTTTTTTATATTCAAATTTTTTTTATTAGTGTGAATTTGAAATATATTGATGTTAAATTTAATTTAATTTATTTTGGGATAAGATAATAAATTAATTGTAAAAAATGCAACCAAATTATTTTAGTCATTGTTTTAAGACAGACGTTGGGGTGTTTTCCCCACTTGTAACTGACTCCTAAACCCAAAACAGAATCTTATGACCAGTACCACATACAGGTTTTTCTGATATTTTCCTTAAATATATATTGGTGGTGACTTTTGCGTTTTTTTATTTTTGTATTCTTCCATTTATTATTTTTCTATGTTTTTCTTGCCACCCGTGTCCGGTCGCAACCCTGACCTGGGCCCAAACCAGTCCGCGCCTCGGCGTCGAAACCTTACCCTCGACAGCAGACACTACCACTCTCACCACCACTCCATTATCCACAGCCGCCCACCACAAACAGATGTAATTTTTAGTTAATATATACTAAAAATGCATGAATTGTAGAACATTTATGATAATAATCATAAATATGACTCCCCTTTAATATTTATAAGAAAAAAATTTTAGTAATCATATTTATAAGATAAAACTCATCTATCTGGACACATTTAATTTTTTTTCATGTTAAGTCTTACTTTAAAAAATGGATCCAGGTAATCCTATAACACTTCTTTTCTTTGATAATCTGACGTAATGACTATTGAGTTTTATTTGGAAATCCATAAAGTCCATTAGGAATTTTCCAACAAGTGGTATCAGAGCCCCTTACTGTTAAATTATTGGATTTTAAGGTTGATTGATTTATCTACTTAAGAACAATTTGGATTTTATTTGATTAATTTATGTTTTTTTAATATTATACTTGCATGATATATAACTTATATTGCTATGCACACTGTAATGTTAATTTACATATATACTTCATGTTTATTTTTCAATGGATCCATGCAGCATATATGTATTTTATTATGCTTCATGATTTACGAGCCTTAATATTCATGTTCATAATATTTAATATATATTTAATTGATTTCAATTGATTACATTTAAGTAAATTGTGTTTCATTTATATTATATCTCATGCGTTCAGTAATCTATCAACATGCGTTAATATTTTGAATGCCACATAATATATATATTGATAGATTTATGAATCGTTACCATAATTGGATATGCCCCAATTTTAATATATATATATATATATATATATATATATATATATATATATATGCCTTATTGCGATTATATGGCCTCGATTATATTTTATAATATTATATTATAATATATGTGTGCCTTATATACGGCAATATATTATATTGCGATATATGCGTGCATTATATACGGCCTAATTGCGTTGCATATATTTTATAACATTATGATATAATATTTTTGTAATTGTGCCTTGATTGCCATAAATATTAACAGAATCCGCGTGCCTTGAATTTTTCATAATTGTATATATTAAATATGTTTCTAAAACATCCTAACCCTAATATAATTAATTGAATTAATTAAAATCAAGGGTTGATTTTTCACGATTCACTAAATCAAATAAAATATAGAAATATCACGAAATAAAAGAATTAATAAATATCCCTGGACCATTTAAAAGAAACCTATCTCATTTATGGCGATATGAGAAGGTATAAAAATTTTAATCAGAGGTACTCCTTGGACAATCAATATTGCGATTGACACAAGGATTAGCGCAAAGCGTAATTTTAATTATGAAATAAAAGAAAATACAATTTCATAATAAAAATAATAAAGTTATATTGAAGAAAATGAAATCTGGGCAAAACTTGTAATTTTTTTTCATGTTAAGTCTTACTTTAAAAAAATGCTACTATTAACATTAAAATAGAATTTAAATTTGAATAGGGATAAATTTGAAATGTTAGAATATTTTTACATAGAAATTAGTGTATTTTTTTGGTGAAAGAAATTAGTGTATTGACATTGTTTCTTAATACATTTGTTTTGATTGAATTTTCTTATAAATAGAAACGAATAGAGTATTTTTATATTATTTTTATTTAGTATAAAGTAGGTTTAATTATAATAATGAAAGTTTATAACTTTTTATAATTCAAAATCATAAAAACTAAAATATGAAACTTAAAAAAAACTTTTAAAACAAAAATAAAATTAAAAACTAAAAACCACCGAAAAACATCCTAAATTAATATTTTAAAACTGGGAGAAAAAATTGATTGACCTGGTTACAAAAATAAGCTTTTACTTTAGAAAATATTTTCATATACACAATGTTGCTACAGACGTAAATCTTACGTGACTTCAACGTAATTTCAAAGCACTGCATGTTTAGAATCACATTCAAGAACTTGATGAGCGTTCGATTAACCATAACCAATTTTTATTAATTTACTTTTTGAAAATGTGATTCCAACAAGTAAGAGAAAAGAATTTCAACGGAAAGTGAGTGACAAGAAAATGTGAAGAAGTCAAAGGTAACATGTTCCTTCGAAGGAAAAACAGTCAAAACCAATCATGGTCTATAGATATTATAAAATCCCTAGTTGAAATGGTGGCTTAGCAACAATCATATGGTAACACCCTTTATTTCCCCCTTAACCAAATTACAAGCTTATCTTTATTTTAGAAAAAGGTGTATTATTTGTTTTATATGATGGTTGGATCAAGTGAGTCATGCATAAATCCAAAAGGTAAAAAGGCTTTATTGCATCACAGAGCAATTAATAAAAAATTAAGGTTAGTGACGTATCCTGTTGAAAAGGTAAGATACTTTCTTCAATGAGCAGTTATGAGGCATAAAAAGCTTTTATTTTCAAAAATTAAGATGAAAAAACTGGTCGAGTGGAAGGTGATATCTCACTTTGTTCCAACCAAGGGCAAGTATTAAAATTGTTTCACGAAATGTATAATCGAGTCTTAGATGTTTTGATTTGATCCACTCAGTCCTAATTAATCTGAGCAAACAACAATATAAAAAGAAACATAGGACCATGTATGTCACCAAGGAGAATGGAAGGGGAATGTTTTCCCCTCACCACCCACCTCCCAAACATGTTCCATTACGCATAACTCTTTCATAAAGAAGGCTAAGGCTTAATGATGCAAAAGACATAGGTTATAAATATAAGTAAATAGGTTGCAAACGTAGAAGATACACACAGAATATATGAGCATAAGTCTCTAAAGCAGTGTTTGTTCCTTTGTATGTTAGAGGGGATACAAAATATTCTTTGACGCAACAAATAAGGGATAGAAAATACCTCATGAAATGTTCTATAATGTATCTAGTATATGTCATGTTAGAAAAACCATCACAATCATTTTAGGAAAAGGATGGTTAAACAAAAAACCAGTTATTAGTGTTAATAGAAAACAAATAAAGATGAATTCATAAATTTTGTTACGTATAGGACAAACATGCAAGGTTTTTAAATATATGAAATGATTTGTAAATAAGGGATATTAATTGAACCTACATTTTATTTCCAAAAATGTGAACATGCAATTTAGGTAAGCCAAATTCAACATGATATTTTAAAAAATAAAACAACATACATAGTTAATTTGTTAATTTTTTATGTGGATTAAATAAAATTCAACCTTTTCTATCATTTCCATCTCCTTTGTCATTTAGACTATATAACTTCCAAATCCAACATAATATCTTGAGTTGAGAAGACAAATAATACTTGTTAAAAAATTAGTGCCTACTTTTTCCATTCATTACTTTTTTGCTTCCAAATAATATTTATGATGGCATTACAAAATTTGATATTCTTAATTATATATATATATATATATATATATATATATATATATATATATATATATATATATATATATATATATATATATATATATATATATATATATACACACACACACCCCCTTCCCCGCCAATCTAAGACTTGAGCTATATGTTCATTTGGGAGCCGGGAAATCTCATTTCTTTTCATTCATGAATGCATCTTTGGCAAAAATATATGCATATCCATGAGCCAATTTCCCAACATTCAGAGCAATCCGACCAGTATTCTAGCTCGCAAATCTACAATTCAACATTCACGATAGAATAGGACTGGTTCCATAATGCAACTCCGGAGGATCCAACCTAAGAAAGAGGGATTAGGTTAAATATGTTGTAAAGATCATAATATATAACAAACATCCATAAATATAAAAGGAAAATAAAGCATATATTATCGTTTTATATAACTTCATATTGCCTTTAGGGTTTTGTGTAAATTTGCTCAAAATTGACCAACAAGAATACAATAATACAATGACTCAAGTGCTAAACTAAATTCGACATACAGTTCATAAAAAAAAGGCTCAAAAGAAATTTTTATAGTTACCACTAATAAAGATTAAATAGCAGCAACTGTCTCTCCCTAAATAGTATATAGACTAATAAATGGTTTATATCTCTAACACATGTCATGTAAAACCTCTGATAGTGTAGCGTAAAAAGGAACAAGAGGAAATATTATCCAACTAAATGCTATATTATATAACTAAATACGAATATTATATATATGTATATAATGTTAAAAATAACTAAATTTAAAAATTGAAATTAAACTTTTAAGTAGACTTATGGGCCTGTCAAGCTTTGTAATACGCCACGCTCAGCCAAAAAATATAAAATCTATAACAAGTAACAACCTAAGAATTGATTTTCACACTTCTTTTTTCCCTTTTACATCACTCCTTTTTTTGTTTATTATTATTATTCCTAAACTGCCCTTATAGAGGGGCAATATCACATGTCGGTAGGGACAAAAACGGATAACAAGCACTTTCGGAAACTAATTTCTAGAAGTTTGTTTGATTAAATATGCTTTCAGAAAGTAGTTTTTGGAATATTAACAGAACGTGCTTACAAAAATTAATTTTCAGAAGCCTATCGCATTCATTTCTGAAAACTAATTTTGGAGAGCTATGTTGCATATATATACCCGGTACGAATATGGGTACAGGGTAGGATATTTATTCAAAATCAATGGTATGTGTTGAAGAGAAGGAGACCGAAAGACAGTTGGATGAAATTCTGTGTGTTTGAATACACATTGGAGTGGCATTTTTATAATAGCAATGTAATAAATACATGATCAAAATACAATCATATACAATCAATCCTAATTACATATTTCTATATTTACAATATTCTAACACTCCCCCTTAAGCTAGAGCATATAAATCATATGCACTAACCTTGTCACATGTATTTAATGCGAGGACCCCTAAGAGATTTTGTGAGAACATCTGTTAATTGATTATTGGAATTTATAAATTTTGTAACAATGTTCTCTGATACAATCTTCTCTCTTATGAAGTTGCATTCAACTTCAATGTGTTTGGAAACACCGGATTAAAAGAAATGTGCAATGTAGCTTGATTGTCACAAATGAGAGTCACAGATGTAGTTTCCCCAAATTTTAGTTCTTCAAGCAAGTGTTTGAGCCATATGAGCTCACATGTGGTCAAAGCCATGGCTCGGTACTCCGCTTCTACACTTGACCGAGCTACAACACTTTGCTTTTTACTCTTCTGAGAAACCAAGTTATCCCCAAGGAAGACACAATGTAGACCTCCTATCAATAGGAGATCCTGCCCAGTCAGCATCTGAGTATCCAGTTATTCGAGTATGACCTTTGTCTTCATATAAGAGCCCTTTACCTGGTGCCCCTATCAATAGGAGATCCTGCCCAGTCAGCATCTGAGTATCCAGTTATTCGAGTATGACCTTTGTCTTCATACAAGAGCCCTTTACCTGGTGCCCCTTTGATATATTTTAAGATGCGGATGACTGCATCCCAATGACCTTCACAAGCGGAGTTGAAAAATTGACTTACTACACTGACTGCAAAGGAAATGTCAGGATGTATGACAGTAAGGTAATTTAACTTTCCAACTAGTCTTCTATATCTCTCTGGATCTGAGAGAGGCTCCCCCTGTTCTGGCATAAGCTTAGTATTAGGATCCATGGGAGTATCTACCGTTTGGTCCCCATCAAGCCGGTCTCCTCCAAAATATCCAACGCATACTTTCTTTGAGAAATCACGACACCTGAACTAGATTGTGCCACCTCTATTTCTAAGAAGTAGCAAAGCCTTCCAAGATTTTTTGTCTGGAAGTGATGATGTAAGTGTTGTTTTAAGAGAACAATGCCAATGTGATCACTACCTGTGATGCAATGTCATCAACATACACAACTAAGTAAATATACCCAGAGGTAGAATGGCGATAGAAAACAGAATGATCTGCCTCACTCCGAGTCATACCAAATTCTTTCACGACAGTACTGAATCTGCCAAACCATGCTGTTGGGGATTGTTTAAGACCATACAGGGACTTCTGAAGCCGACAAACCAATCATGAACACCCCCCCTGAGCAACAAAACTAGGTGGTTTCTCCATATATACTTTTTCTGTAAGATCACCATGGAGGAAGGCATTCTTGATATCTAACTGAAAAAGAGGCCAAGCACTAATGGCAGCAATGGAGAGAAATAGGCGTACAAAAGCCATCTTAGCCATCGGGGAGAACGTATCACCATAATCAAGGCCAAAAATCTGAGTATAGCCTTTGGCTGCCAAGCGAGCTTTCAGGCGATCAACAGAACCATCTGGACCAATTTTGACTGTGTAGACCCACCTACATCTGACCACTGTCTTACCGGAGGGAAGGGGAACAAGATTCCAAGTTCCACTGCTTTGTAGTGCACTCATTTTGTCAATCATGGCTTGTCACCATCCAGGATGGGACAAAGCTTCACCTGTATTTTTAGGAATGACAACAAAAGACAAAGAAGAGACACCAAGATAATGGGAAGGTGACAAACGATGATAAGACAAGGCAACATAATGAGAAGAAGGATTACAAGTGGAACGAATACCTTTACGGATAGCAAAAGGAAAATTGTTATCGGTGGGCGGAGCCGGAGGAGATAGAGGAGTTAGCTCCATAGGTGAGTCAGATAGGACTTCATCAGCTGGAACCTCCAGAGCAGGACAGGACCAGCGTTGATATACCTGAAGAGGACGAGATGGATTGGTAGGGATATTGGGGACAACCAAAGACTGATATATAACCTGCATAGGAAAAACAGAAACAGGACCAAAAGAAGTAGGACTAGACACAAGGTTCTCAACAGTGGGAATTGTAAAATATGGAGTGGAGTAGACTCGAAAAAGGTAACATCAGCGAAAACAAAGTAACGATGAAGACTAGGAGAGTAACATTGGTATAACCAAGAAACACACACTTAGTAGCCCGGGCAGAGAATTTATCATTGTCCGTGCCAAGGTTGTGGACAAAACAAGTAGAACCAAACACACGAGGAGGTAAAGAATATAAAAACTGATGAGGAAACAAGATGGAGTGAGGTACCTGATTATCAAGGACGGAAAAGGGTATGCGATTAATTAAATAACAAGCTGTAAGGACAACATCCCCCCAAAACTGATGAGTAACATTACCATGTAAAAGAAGTGTACGGGTGGTTTCGAGAGATGTCGATTTTTCCTTTCGACAATTCCATTCTGTTGAGGAGTATGAGCATAAGATGTTTGATGTAAAATCCCATGGGATGTCATAAAAGTTTGAAATGCATTGGATAAATATTCATGGGCATTGTCACTACGCAAGATACAGATAGGAATACCAAACTGAGCCTTGATTTCATTGCAAAAAATTTGAAAGATTAAAGATAACTCATAACGAGTTTTCATTAAAAACAACCAGGTACACCTAGGGTAATCATCAATAAAAGTAACAAAATACTGATAGCCCAAATTAGACACTGTTTGACACGGACCCCAAATATCAGAATGAAATAAGCTAAAGGGAGACGCAGCTCGACCTAAGACTCGATTATTAAAGGAAGTACAACTATGTTTACCTAATTGACACGACTGACAAGATAACATTGACAACTTGGAAAGGGTAGGCACCATTATTTGTAATTTATGAAGACTTGGTGACCCAACCGAGCATGGAGGAGACTGGAGTCAATGGCTGACCTAACTTTTGCAGAAGGTTGAAGTTAATAAAGCCCATGTGACTCACATCCGGTGCCAATCATCCGTCCTGAACTCCGGTCCTGGATGAAAACAGAGTTTTTAGTAAATGAGACAATGCAATCAAGAGAGCGAGTCAAACGACTAATGGATAATACATTAAAAGGAGACCCAGGTATATACAGAACATTGTCAACAGATAAAGAAGGAAAGTGATAAGCAGTGTCAAGTCCATGAGATGGAGTTTGGGACCTATTGGCCATAGTAATAGAAGGTAAACAATTAGAGCTAGAAAACATAGAGAATAAGGACTTGTTACCAGTGATATGATCAGTGGTCAAGGACCCAAGGACCAAGAGAATGAGAAACACCAACAAAAGAATTACCCGTTTGCACTACAGAAGCCGTGGAACTTGAAATTTTAGATTCCTCTAACCACCAAAGATAGTCATCGTAAGTAGGTGTGGGCATAGTTGGCGGTCCAGATGAAGAGGTGATGATGGGTGGCTCAGGCACTCCAGCAGGGACTTGCACAACATGTGCTATTTGCGGGGGACGACCATGTATTTGAATAGAAAATAACAGTTTGAGGATGTTAAATAGAATAAAATAGATGTGGGAACCAAATTTATACTGTTAAAGGTTCCATCCCAAAACCAATTGGCAATGGTTGGAGTTACCCAACAGGTATTTAAACCATGCGAATATTATGAGGCAGACAATGTGGGACTTCCAACACGCCATGGTTGTTAAAATCGTGATTTAACACGTAGAATCGTCCGATTCTATTCTACGATTCTAGATGGATTTTCGAGTTAAATCGATAGTAGACCCGTTTTATAGGTAAAAACGGTAGAATCGGTGGTGGAATCAGTGCGTTCTAAAGATTTTAGCGTTTTTACCAAAAAAAAATTTGGACCGAAAATGAACCAAAACGATATCGTTTTGGAAAAAAAAATTTAACACTCAAAATCCCTATCCCCTTTCAATTTCGCGTTGCCTGTTCTCCTTCGTGCTGCTTCCATCTGTCTCCTCTCTCCGTGTCTGCCTCCTCCTGTCGTGGTTGGCTCTCCCGTTGGTGGTCGCTGGTCGCTGTTCCTCCGTTCGTGTGGTCGGTTCTCCTCTGCCTCTCGTGGTGTACGTGTGGTCGGTTCTAGATGGATTTTCAAGTTAAATCGATAGTAGACTCGTTTTATAGGTAAAAACGGTAGAATCGGTGGTGGAATCAGTGCGTTCTATAGATTTTAGCGTTTTTACCAAAAAAAATTTGGACCGAAAATGAACCAAAATGATATCGTTTTGGAAAAAAAAAAATTAACACTCAAAATCCCTATCCCCTTTCAATTTCGCGTTGCCTGTTCTCCTTCGTGCTGCTTCCATCTGTCTCCTCTCTCCGTGTCTGCCTCCTCCTGTCATGGTTGGCTCTCCCGTTGGTGGTCGCTGGTCGCTGTTCCTCCGTTCGTGTGGTCGGTTCTCCTCTGCCTCTCGTGGTGCACGCACGCCTCTGTTTTCATTCTCCTGTACATGTATCTGTGCGATAGTCACCTCCTCTCAGCTGCCAGCCGCGTGACCACCTCTATGCTACGGTGGTCGCCTGCTCCCTCCTGTCACAGTGGTCGCCTGCTCCCTCCTCCGACGGTAGCATTTAGTATACTGTATATGTATACAAAAGTAGAAGTATAATGTTGCTTGCTGTTGTTTTGTTGGAATTGGAAAGAATAAATTCTTTTGGTTGCTTGTTGCTGTTGTGTTATGTTGCTATTTTTTTTTTGGATAGAACTCTAATTTGATTTGATGTGTTACAAATTCATTTAGTAAATTTTGTTGCTGTTGGAGCAGAAATTTTGAATCTGTGCCATTGCTGTTGCCTGTGCTGTTGCCTCTCTACTTTGTGCATGCTTATTATGCAGCTGAGCAGAGTTTGTGTGACTTATTGTTAGATTAGATTAGATAGAAACTCTGTTGTTGATTGGAATTAGTGTTAGAATTCTGCTGTTGGATAGAAATTCTGAGTTGTGTATGTTTGGATTTAGATAATGTCTACACCTACACCTACTCCTACACCTCCAGCTGGTAGTGGTACAGATTCATCATTAGCAAGTTCTGCAGCTGTCAAGTGTTAGTCCTCAAATTTACAATAAATCTTTTAATAAAAATTGCACAAAAAAATATAAAAATTAGTTTAATTTGTTAGGAAATTAGGATTTAAATTCAATAAATGGATGTTGTTGGAAATAATCTGCCCTTGATCAATTTTCTCTAGTTTTGCAGTGAAAAAGTTAAGAAATCAAGAGAAAAATACACTGGAGGATCTGACGCGTAGCCTCACCCCACGCGTAGCATCAACAACTATTTTTGATGCTGACGCTACGCGTCCTAGCCAGGCGTAGCGTCACTGCTGCGTAGGCTCCACTTCCAACTTGGTCAAGCACTCAGCTTTGGCCCAATAATGGCCACCCCACTCAGCACCAAGGGTCACCCAACTCAGCACAAATGGCCAAAACACAGTGGAGACACATCCAAGTGGCCAAGCATGATCAATTTTTATAATTTGTAGTGGCCATTATCAGCTGTTTAATGGAAGCTGAGTCATGGGCCTGACGCGTAGCGTCAGCACCCTTGCTCATCCCTATAAATAGGGCCTTCCAACACCATTCATCTCATCCCATTCCATAGCATTTCTTTTCTCTCTTGTGCTCGACTTTGAGTACTTCTTTTGTGAGTTGTAGTTCTAGAATAGTTTTCTAGATACTTGAGTGTGTTTCGGTGTATTGTGATCATTGTATCATGAAGTTCCCATCGTCTTCGTAATGTCAAAATCTGTAAGTGTTGTTTCTACTTTCACCATGTGTAACTAATTTGTTTATGTTGGAATTGGTGAACTAATCTATTGAGTATAATGTTGTGAATTCGACCTCTGCATGTTTATGATTCAAGTCCATGTTAGTATTTTAAACTTTTATTAATATGAACGTCAAACGGGAGAATGATTTTCATGTGTATTGAAACTTGTTTTATTAGTATGAATGTCAAACGGGAGAATGATTGTTCATGCCGTATTGAAACTTGTTTTGACGAAAGTAAAAAGTTGGAATACCCTTGGTATCTGACAGGACCCGCAAGCGCACGGGTTATGTCGCGTAATATAAAAGATTATCGTTCTCCACAGGGACTGTGTTCAAAGTACCAGCATATTGAAATTTAATTATCCACACAATTGATTTTTAAGATTTTTATAAAATAAAGCACAAATTAAAATTGCACAGAATACGAATAAATATAAAAATAAAATTTACTTGACACTTAAAAATCAGAGTTGAGAATATCTTGGGATTTCGGGGGATTAGGACTCTATTTTATGTTAATGAATTTTAATTTTTCATAAATAAGAATCGAATTAAGTTTTCCAAGGCGAATTTTCCAAAAGCTAATTAATATTTTCCTCTCGGAATCCTATTAATGTACCTAACCTATGGAAAGCGCTGCTTAATCCTCAGAAAGGCCCATTATGGTTTTATGAAAATCCCTTTTATTTCCTCAAAAGAATTTTGATTACTTTCACGGTTTTACCGAGGTCACAAAAAGCATTTCAAAAATCTTAGGTTTAGTTCAAAGCTTTCCGGTAAAAATAAATCTCTCGATTTTATTTATTACCTAAACTTACTAATATACCCGCAAGTATATAGTTTTATCATTTAGGTTCTTGTTAGGAATTACTAAAAGCATTAAGCATAATTGAACTAAATGGAAAACAGAAATTTATTTAATTCCAAGTCAAAATAACATTAAAATAAAATATTATCATACCACCCCTTTATCCCAAGATAATTAATTTAGCTACTCATGAAATAATTCAAATTCATATAAATAATGGAAAAATAAAACATACAAGACATGGTAAAAATAAAGACTTACGGGTTTTTCCAAAAGCTCAGAATAATTTACCACTGTATTTCCTTGTTGCAATAATTTCCACCAATTACAAATTTAAATTCTCACTTTTACGCCTTCACACTCTTACAAAATAAAAGAAAGAAAAGAAAATAAAAAGAAAGAGAAGAAAAACGAACAGAGAAAGAAAAAATGGAAAAAGAAGAAAACTAAAGAAAAAGAGAGAAAAAGGAACGAAGAAATGAAGCTGGAGTGATTTTAGACTGGGAAGAAGTTATCCTTTGCTGATGGGTTGCTGCTGCTTTTATAGGCAAATGGATGAAGGATTCCAGCTATGAAAACGCGTTCAATTTGCAAGTGGAAGAAACTTTCGGTGCATGTGAATTCCAGCTGTGCCAACTTGTTTCCAATTTGCATATTTTAATATTTCCAATAATTCGGTGCTTGGATTTTAGTGAAGATTGGTGCAGAATGATGAAATTCAGAGTGGAAAAATGTTATTTTCCCACAAATCCGAGTGAAAGCTTGCTGGAGGGTGGTTTGCTGAGTGCTGGACGGTGTGGGTGGTATTGCTGGACGGTGTTGGTTGGAGAGGAGAGTCTGGGCGGTGTTGTGTTGAGTGGGATGCTGGGCGGTGTTATGGATGGAAAGGAGAGGACGGTGTGGACTTGATATGTGAGGAAGGAGTACGATGTGGTGGATGGAGACGGTGTTGCTGGGCGGTGTCATGTATTAGGAGCTTGGGCGGTGTTGGTTAGGGAAGAATCTGGGCGGTGTGGATGATGGATTACTGGGCGGTGTCATGGATTAGGAGAAAAAAAGGATAGCGGATAGAAGATGAAGTGGGACGGTGTTCTGGATTGAGGACGGAGTTGTGGATTGAGGACGGGGTTTGTGGAGTAGGTCGATTTTTGAAAGGAGAAGGGACGGTGTTGAGAAGTGAGGATGGTTGGGTGAAGAATTGGGTCGGTTTCGCTTGAGTGTTTGTTTGAAGGAAACCGTCTCGCTCAAGCGGAGAAAGGTTCGCTCAAGCGAGAGGTCTTGTTTCACTCGGTGTTTGAGAGTTGGACGGGCAAAGTGACTTACTCGGAATTGATTGAATCCATTCACTCAGCTTAAATTCATGAAGTTCATTCGGCACTGATTGAAGACTCACTCGGGATCAGAATTTATTCAATCGGTTCTCAATCATTTTCACTCGGTTGTAATCTGAACCACTCGGTTAAAACTCTGCTCGGATTTTTGCCCTGGATTTCACTCGGAAGTGCCTTCTTATTTCTCACTCAGAACTTGCACTTGAAGGACTCTGGAAGCTGGCTGGTAGAAGTTTATGTCTGAGCCTTGTTTTGCTCGGAATTGCAGCTTTCTGTCTTAGCTCACTCGGATGTCTTCTTTAGAGACTTTTCACTTGGATTTAATACGAAACTTAAAAGTCAGTCCGAGTGTGATTCACTCCTGGTCGGATTTCACCTTGCCCGATTAAGACACCACTCGGAAATGCCTTGTTCTCCGAATGAAACCACTCGGATTCTCCTTAGTCAACATTTATTCATTCAATGGCATTCCTTCTGCTCGGAATCAATTCACTCGGAATCATCTTTTTGTACAGAAAAGTACTTGTTCTTTGGTCAGACCTGCTTCAGTCAGCATTCTTCACTTGGATTTACTTCAATCATCAAATTCCCACTCGGATTCACTTCAATCAGCAATCCTTTCACTCGGAAAATACCTTTGGGTAGCATTTATTAAAGCTTAGTTCCTTTCTCACTCAGAATTTGTTGCATTCGGACAGCTTCCAATCGGATTTTCCTAAAACCGAGACTTATTCCTTTTCAGCATTGATCCTTCACTCGAGTCAGCCATTTATCACTCGGAATGGCTTTGACAGGGAACATTTCACTCGGATTTTCCTCCAGCAGTGCAGTATTCCACTCGGATTTGGTCCATGCTGAGTCATTCCACTCGGATTTGGTCATTTTGAGTCGGATTTCAGTGCTCTGAGTCGTATTTCAGTGTTCTTAGTCGGAATTCAGCATAAAAAGAGAGTTCTTTCCACTTTGGGCTTGTTCTTCTTGCTTCTTTATCATTTTATGGTCATTTTTCTCTTGTTTTTGACCCTTTATTACCTTAATTCCTACAAAATAACATACCCAAGTAGAATAGAGTGGAAAGAAAGCAAAAATCACAATAAATAAAGGAAATACAGTACATTATGATTAAAATCCTAAGCAAACTGGATCTAATTTATTGTATTATAAAGCACTTATCAAAATACCCCAAACCAAAACATTGGTTGTCCTCAAGCAATCACCATATTCACAAGATAAAATAAAGAAAACACTAAGCTTAATAAACTAAGGAATCCAAAACAGAGAAACTAATTTATTCAAATGCCAATTTTAATTTACTTATGTGAATCAAATTTCAATGTCAAGACTTGAGATACTCTTCTCATAATTTTCACTCAAGTGTTTCAAGGTTTGTGTATCTCTCAAATCATCATAGTCAAAAAACATTACCATAAGCTTGTTAATAAACCAGAAACTCCATAGTTTATATAGAAAATACGTCAAATTCTAAAGGTCTTTCAAAGGTTGTAATGTGGCCTTGGGTTGTTAAGGTAGGAATTTCAAGAAAAATGGAATACAAAAGGGCTTTAACAGTCATGAATGATTCAAATCACCATTATAAATTTAACAGAGCAAATTTTTGAACTTTGATGGACTTTTTGGAATTCATTCAATATCATCCTTTTGATTTTCTTTTTCTTTTTCTTGCTTTTCTTTGCATCCAATAACATATTTTTCTTAAGTCCTTTTTTTTATTTCTTTGCTCCACTAAATTTCTAACTTTTTCACCATTAAGAGAATATCATTCAATGAAAGGTTTCAAGGAAAAATTTTCGCTTTTAGGCTCAAAAGGGGCAACTAGAGGTCAAACTATACAAAATTCTAAGGCTTAAGAATAAGACCTAATTGTGCCTTTATCATCCTAAGACATATAATCAAAAACCATTTTGAATCGGTTGAAAAACAAGTTCTAGAATATTAATGACTATGAGATTCACTCAATCAAGAAGATATGGGTTTTGAAAATTTGTTTGATAAGTAACCCATTTTGGCTCAAGTCTAACCATGGAAAGTCTTTTCAAAGAAAATTTTAATCACATAATGTTCATTTAAGCATTTATTTGGCATTTAAACAATCAATTTTTTGAAAATTTTACTCAAAATTTTGGGATCCTTAGATACTTTAGCCTTGTGTTCAAAGTAAATTTATCATACAATCATGGTAAATTACAAGATTACAAACAAATCAAAGAAAACACACATGCATAAAAAAAATGACAATCACATAACGTAATCAAAACAGTTAAGTTTTCTTACCTACCACCCCAAACCAGAATTTGACATTGTCCTCAATGTTAAAATGGATGATAAAAGGATAAGAAAACTTACCTGTAATAACCCCAAACCAGCATCTGACATAGTTGGTTTTTTTTTTTTAAAGCTTAAAAATAAAGACATGGGGTTACCTCCCCATAAGTGCTAAGTTTAACGTCTTCAGCCAGACTCTATCCCTCAATCATAGTCAAGAATCGATTAGGGCCTAGAAACTCATACCTTAGTATGGAAGGTGAAGATTTCAGTTTAACATTTGGGCTCACCATGACCTCAGTGTCATGTCTCAGTAGTATGTCACCTTCACTGCTTTTTGATGTTCCTGCAAACTTATTCAGAAAAATAGATTCAAGTGGGTCATTAAGAAGAGTTTCATCCTTCACCACTTGGTCAACAATTTCAATTCCATAGCAAACATCATTAAAAGGTTTTTCTAAAACATTTTTCAAGTTAAAATCAACCTTTTGGTTTCCAACAGTTAGAGACAACTTACCATTTTTGACATCGATCACAGTACCTACAGTTGCTAAAAATGGTCTGCCTAAAATAATAGGAATCAAAGAATCTTCGTCCATTTCAAGCACAACAAAGTCAGCAGGTATAAAAAATTTTCCTACCTTAATAGGAACATCCTCTAAAATTCCTACAGGATATTTGATAGATCTATCAGCCAACTGTAAAGATATCCTAGTAGGTTTTGGCTCTCCCAATCCTAACTTTTTAGCAACAGATAATGGCATTAAACTCACACTCGCTCCCAAATCACACAATGCTCTATCTATAGCTATGCCACCAATCATACAAGGAATAGAAAATCTACCTGGATCATGAAGTTTTGGAGGCATTTTCTTTTGAATTAGAGCGCTGTACCCCTCAGTGAGTGCCACAGTTTCATCTTCCTCAAGCTTTCTTTTGTTGGACAAAATATCCTTCAAGAACTTTGCATAGATAGGCATTTGCTGCAAAACACTTATGAAGGGAATATTGACATACAATTTCTTTAAAACATCAAGAAACTTACCAAATTGTTTGTCCAACTTTGCTCTAGCCAGGCGCTGAGGAAATGGAATAGGAGGTTGATATGGCTTAACCTCTTCTTTCATTTCTTGTGGTTTTTCTTCCTTATTCATCGGGTGAGATGGAGAATCATCCAATTTCTTTTTCTCTTCAGTCTTACCAACTGGACCATCATATTTAGTACCACTCCTAAGAGTGATAGCCATTGCATGGTTGGAAGGTCCAGCCTCAGGTTTCCCAAGAAATGTTCCTGGTGCTCTTTGAGAGTAGGAGGCTTGTTGGGCAATTTGAGTCTCCAATATTTTGTTATGGGTGGCAAGGGAGTCCACCTTTGAAGCTAAGTTCTTTATTGCATCAGAGAATTCATCATTCTGCTTTTGTTGAGTAGCTACAAATGTTTCCATTAAGGACTCTAGCTTTGATTTTTGTGGAATATAGGTTCCTTGTTGAGGTTTGTAGTTACTTTGGAATTGAGGTGGCCTATTTTGGAAGCCAGGTGGACCTTGTGGAGGTCTGTAGTTACCTTGATAGTTTCCACCATAGTTTCCAATAGCGTCCACCTGATGCATTTCTTGTTCTTGATTAGGGGTCATGGCTAAGTTACAGTTTGTAGCTCCATGTCCTGAAACACCACAAACTTCACAAACAATATTAGTAGCACCTGTTGACCCTATTTTATCAAGTTTTAATGTTAATGCTTCAACTTGGGCAGAAAGTAAGGAAAGAGCATCAACAGAATACTTACCTGGTGTTTTAGAAGGTAATCTTCTCTCAGAGTTCCATTGGTGAGTGTTTTGAGCTATTTCCTCGATCAGGTTCTCAGCTTCATCAACATTTTTACTCATGAAGGCTCCTCCAGCTGCAGCATCTAAAGAGATCTTTTGTGTGGAAGTTAGTCCATTATAGAAAATATGGATTGTCAACCACCTTTCTATCCCATGGTGAGGACATTCTCTTAGCAACTCTCTGTATCTCTCCTAGGCTTCATACAAGGATTCATCATCTTTTTGTGAAAAATTGATGATTTGTTTTCTCAACACATCAGTCTTGTTCCTTGGGTACCATTTATTGATAAAAGTACTGGACAATTGTTCCCAAGTTGTGATGGATCCTTCAGGAAGAGAGTATAACCACGCTCTTGCTTTATCTCTTAAGGAGAAAGGGAAAAGTCTTAAACGAATGGCATCATTGGTGGCTCCGTTCATTTTCAGGGTGTCACAGTATTCAAGAAAGATTTGAAGATGAAGATTTGGATCTTCAGAGGGTAAACCTCCGAATTGGTTCTGTTGAATCATTGAGAGTAGTGAAGGCTTCAATTCAAAATTGTTAGCCTCCACTGTGGGTCTAAGGATGCTAGATCCTCTCCCATTAGTGCTTGGAGCGGCAAAATCTCTTAAGGGTCTGTGTTGGTCTGCCATTTGTTTTTCTTTTTGTTCTTTTTGTTGTTTTTGTTGTTTTCTCAAAGCTCTAAGGGTACGTTCTATCTCAGGGTCAAATCCTAAGTTTAGATCGACACTATAGCTTCGTCGCATAAATATAAAATAAATGACAAATAAAACAAATAATTACAAAAATAAAACAACAACAGATACACAGAATATAGAACAAAATACAAAATTACAAAGAAAATAAAAATAAAAATAACAATAAAAATATTAACAAGTATGATCTAATCGAATTTCAATATTGCCGATATTTGAGGGACAACAGTCCCCGGCAACGACGCCAAAAACTTGACAGGACCCGCAAGCGCACGGGTTATGTCGCGTAATATAAAAGATTATCGTTCTCCACAGGGACTGTGTTCAAAGTACCAGCATATTGAAATTTAATTATCCACACAATTGATTTTTAAGATTTTTATAAAATAAAGCACAAATTAAAATTGCACAGAATACGAATAAATATAAAAATAAAATTTACTTGACACTTAAAAATCAGAGTTGAGAATATCTTGGGATTTCGGGGGATTAAGACTCTATTTTATGTTAATGAATTTTAATTTTTCATAAATAAGAATCGAATTATGTTTTCCAAGGCGAATTTTCCAAAAGCTAATTAATATTTTCCTTTCGGAATCCTATTAATGTACCTAACCTATGGAAAGCGCTGCTTAATCCTCAGAAAGGCCCATTATGGTTTTATGAAAATCCCTTTTATTTCCTCAAAAGAATTTTGATTACTTTCACGGTTTTACCGAGGTCACAAAAAGCATTTCAAAAATCTTAGGTTTAGTTCAAAGCTTTCCGGTAAAAATAAATCTCTCGATTCTATTTATTACCTAAACTTACTAATATACCCGCAAGTATATAGTTTTATCATTTAGGTTCTTGTTAGGAATTACTAAAAGCATTAAGCATAATTGAACTAAATGGAAAACAGAAATTTATTTAATTCCAAGTCAAAATAACATTAAAATAAAATATTATCATACCACCCCTTTATCCCAAGATAATTAATTTAGCTACTCATGAAATAATTCAAATTCATATAAATAATGGAAAAATAAAACATACAAGACATGGTAAAAATAAAGACTTACGGGTTTTTCCAAAAGCTCAGAATAATTTACCACTGTATTTCCTTGTTGCAATAATTTCCACCAATTACAAATTTAAATTCTCACTTTTACAGCCCTCACACTCTTACAAAATAAAAGAAAGAAAAGAAAATAAAAAGAAAGAGAAGAAAAACGAACAGAGAAAGAAAAAATGGAAAAAGAAGAAAACTAAAGAAAAAGAGAGAAAAAGGAACGAAGAAATGAAGCTGGAGTGATTTTAGACTGGGAAGAAGTTATCCTTTGCTGATGGGTTACTGCTGCTTTTATAGGCAAATGGATGGAGGATTCCAGCTATGAAAACGCGTTCAATTTGCAAGTGGAAGAAACTTTCGGTGCATGTGAATTCCAGGTGTGCCAACTTGTTTCCAATTTGCATATTTTAATATTTCCAATAATTCGGTGCTTGGATTTTAGTGAAGATTGGTGCAGAATGATGAAATTCAGAGTGGAAAAATGTTATTTTCCCACAAATCCGAGTGAAAGCTTGCTGGAGGGTGGTTTGCTGAGTGCTGGACGGTGTGGGTGGTATTGCTGGACGGTGTTGGTTGGAGAGGAGAGTCTGGGCGGTGTTGTGTTGAGTGGGATGCTGGGCGGTGTTGTGGATGGAAAGGAGAGGACGGTGTGGACTTGATATGTGAGGAAGGAGTACGATGTGGTGGATGGAGACGGTGTTGCTGGGCGGTGTCATGTATTAGTAGCTTGGGCGGTGTTGGTTGGGGAAGAATCTGGGCGGTGTGGATGATGGATTACTGGGCGGTGTCATGGATTAGGAGAAAAAAAGGACAGCGGATAGAAGATGAAGTGGGACGGTGTTCTGGATTGAGGACGGAGTTGTGGATTGAGGACGGGGTTTGTGGAGTAGGTCGGTTTTTGAAAGGAGAAGGGACGGTGTTGAGAAGTGAGGATGGTTGGGTAAAGAATTGGGTCGGTTTCGCTTGAGTGTTTGTTTGAAGGAAACCGTCTCGCTCAAGCGGAGAAAGGTTCGCTCAAGCGAGAGGTCTTGTTTCACTCAGTGTTTGAGAGTTGGACGGGCAAAGTGACTTACTCGGAATTGATTGAATCCATTCACTCGGCTTAAATTCATGAAGTTCATTCGGCACTGATTGAAGACTCACTCGGGATCAGAATTTATTCAATCGGTTCTCAATCATTTTCACTCGGTTGTAATCTGAACCACTCGGTTAAAACTCTGCTCGGATTTTTGCCCTGGATTTCACTCGGAAGTGCCTTCTTATTTCTCACTCAGAACTTGCACTTGAAGGACTCTGGAAGCTGGCTGGTAGAAGTTTATGTCTGAGCCTTGTTTTGCTCGGAATTGCAGCTTTCTGCCTTAGCTCACTCGGATGTCTTCTTTAGAGACTTTTCACTTGGATTTAATGCGAAACTTAAAAGTCAGTCCGAGTGTGATTCACTCCTGGTCGGATTTCACCTTGCCCGATTAAGACACCACTCGGAAATGCCTTGTTCTCCGAATGAAACCACTCGGATTCTCCTTAGTCAACATTTATTCATTCAATGGAATTCCTTCTGCTCGGAATCAATTCACTCGAAATCATCTTTTTGTACAGAAAAGCACTTGTTCTTTGGTCAGACCTGCTTCAGTCAGCATTCTTCACTTGGATTTACTTCAATCATCAAATTCCCACTCAGATTCACTTCAATCAGCAATCCTTTCACTCAGAAAATACCTTTGGGTAGCATTTATTAAAGCTTAGTTCCTTTCTCACTCGGAATTTGTTGCATTCGGACAGCTTCCAATCGGATTTTCCTAAAACCGAGACTTATTCCTTTTCAGCATTGACCCTTCACTCGAGTCAGCCATTTATCACTCGGAATGGCTTTGACAGGGAACATTTCACTCGGATTTTCCTCCAGTAGTGTAGTATTCCACTCGGATTTGGTCCATGCTGAGTCATTCCACTTGGATTTGGTCATTTTGAGTTGGATTTCAGTGCTCTGAGTCGTATTTCAGTGTTCTTAGTCAGAATTCAGCATAAAAAGAGAGTTTTTTCCACTTTGGGCTTGTTCTTCTTGCTTCTTTATTATTTTATGGTCGTTTTTCTCTTGTTTTTGACCCTTTATTACCTTAATTCCTACAAAATAACATACCCAAGTAGAATAGAGTGGAAAGAAAGCAAAAATCACAATAAATAAAGGAAATACAGTGCATTATGATTAAAATCCTAAGCAAACTGGATCTAATTTATTGTATTATAAAGCACTTATCAGTATCTCAATTCTATAGGGGTTGTTAACCATTGTAGCCATAAGGATGTTAGCCAAGGCCTCAACACTCAAGAGGGGGGGTGAATTGAGTGTTTTAAATTTTCACGCGGAATCCCCTTGAAAACGGTTAGTAATATACAAATGATGCAATGATGAAGAGACAATAACTTTTATACACATATCACACTATGAGACACTTAATGTGCAATGACAATATTCAGCTTTAAGTGTGATAAACAAGGCAAGTTATTGATTTAAGCAATTTATCAAACAGTTGGAGTGCAAAGATTTATTTAAGCAATGATATGATGTTACCTATGAAGATTCAACTCATTCAATCTATCAAATAACTTGTGAGCATAAGGTAAATGATAGGAATCAAGTAAGTATAACCCAAGAGTTGATAGGAAACAATGTTCTAGGTATTTGGTAAGTTATAGCAATTTCCAACTTTGAAGATCTTCCCCAAATATTTATTCAAGCAAATTATCAAACACTTGACATGCAGAGTTAAGTATTCTACTTGAACAATAACTTTGATTCACATATTTAGCTCATGCATTTCAACAAACAGTTTATATACGCAGTTGTATAAGGAGTTCAAGGTAGAGAGAAATGCAAACCAAATTTAACGAGTTCCACCAACCCGGTGTATGTCTCGCCTTCAAGCAACCCACTTGAAGGATTCCACTATTGAAGATTTGAGATACAAGCTTTGAGCAATTGCAGCTTCCTAGTGTCCCACACTCAAGAACTCAATTCTCACAAGCAAAGGGCAACCCACCCAATCTCACAATCTCTCAATACCCAAAGGTTGAACCCCAACCTTTGTGACCACTCAATCCTAGAGTAAAACAACTTTGGTGTTTTGGTGTTTGGTTTACAATCAATAAACTCTCTTAATAGAGTAGATAAGCAAATGAAAGCTCTCTCAAAATCTAAACTCTCACAGGAGAGGATATGCAAATTGAAACTCACAATCTAACAACTCTTAAGCAATATGCAAGTTTAGAAACAAGAGTTGCAGAATATACAAGAGAAATTAAATCAAATGACCTCAAGAGGAAGAATGTTGATTGCCTTGTGTTGTGCCTTGGTCTCTCTATTTCTTGCTTGAATTTATGCTCCATTTATAGCCATTTTAGAGCTTCTAGCCGTTGCAAATGAACTCCAGGTTGTTCCCCACGCATGCCATAGAGTATGGGTCTCTGTTTCCCACTAAAAATGTCTTTTTAATGGTGTTTCCCACTACTTGAATTGATTCACATCTTCTCGAATCGATTCAAGACATTCTGACTTGGGTATTTTTGACTTCCAGGTTCGTATGAATCGATTCAGACCTTGGTGAATCGATTCAGGCTGTTCTGTTTTGTGTTCCTGGGCTATCAGCTTCGTATGAATTGATTCAGGCCTTGGTGAATCGATTCAGGACATTCTGTTTCCAAGTTTTTGTGACTTCCAGGGCTCTGAATCGATTCATTCGTGTGTGAATCGATTCAGGCAATGCTGTTTGATGTTTTCCCATGATTTTTGATGCTTTCTTGATTCATTTGCTTCATGGATCCTTTCCTTTATCTTCATGCATTGCTTTCTTGATTCTTTGATCATTTGGGAGCGTGTCCTTCATCATTTCTTAGATCTCTTGATTTGATATGTATTGACCCATGGCTTATTCCTTTGATCCTTATACCTTGTTTCCTTGATTTTTCTTCAACTTATGAGCTTGTTCTTCATGATTTAAGTTCATGACATCAACCTTGTTTTCCATAGCTCCTGTTTCTTTAACTCTTTGTAAGGCATCTTCATCTCTTTGTTCTTAGCCATTGTCTTTGTGCTTAAACCTTCTTGTTTCTGAACCTTTGCCATTTCATCATCATCATGAATACTTTGTCATTCATCAAAATTACTTTGCATACTTACATATGCAACTTCATTCTCCCCCTTTTTGATGATGACAATTGATTTTACATGTTGCTTGTATTCATGTGTTGCAAATTCATCATATTGGCTTTTTGGTAATATCCTTTCTTCCTTTAGGAGTCTTTGCCTTAGTCTTCACGTTTGTCATTATCAAAACCTGTTTTGACATTTAAACACATTCTCCCCCTTTTTGATGATGAAAACCAATGTTCATCTCGTGGGGTGTTAGTTTTATAGAATAATGACAATCAATGTGTATATGTATTCTCCCCCTATATGATGTAATGAATGTCCGTTGCAAATGAGTTATCCTCCCCCTTAATCTTGTAACTTATGCCAATTGTTTTAAACATATCAAATGATGGAAACATGCCCCAAGCATGATATCTCTCCCCCTTTTTCAGCATAAATGACATCCTATTCTCTTTACTAATCCTTCCACTAATCTCTCCCCCTTTGGCATCATCAAAAAGATCATTAACTTAGTCATAATCTATGCCATCGACATATAAATTCATTTATTGCATCTAGGGTCAATAATCAATCATATAATTCATTCATCAAGTAAGCACATGATTGATTGCTAACTTATTTTAATCATGTAGTGAGTATCATTTTCAGGTATGGTAAGCATCACATGATTCTTTTCAATTAAGCACATATATCATTACTCGAATATTTGTAAATGAGTCAAATATAAGTAAGTAAGTAATTTTCTCTATTAGGATAGGCACATAAGCTCATAATTACTTTAAATAAGCACATACTTTTCTCCTATTTTGGCATTATCAAAACGCACAATGATATTCTTCCAAATAAGCATATAGTTGAGTAAAAACATGAGTGCCATAAATTAATTACAGAGAAGTGCAATCAAGGATAATCATTCATGTGTATGCTCCCCCTTACTATTGTAATTGATACCACTTGTAAAGAGTATACCACTTATTAACATGTGAAATTGATTATACCAATTTGATCAAGTTTGATATCACTTATAGGTCAATTTAATCAAGTCTGATACCATTTGTTTACTTTTTAAAGCATATGATCTCTTCTTTTTAATAGATGCCACTATTAAAATAATAGATGCCATAATATGAATAAATACCACTCAAAGATTAGATACCATTGCATATAACAATTCACTTGTTAATCATTTCATTAATATTGCTTGATACATTTCTAGGTATCAGAGCAGTAACATAGAAGACTTTTCAACAATGGATACTTATATCTAGGTATCAAAGCAGGGATGAAGTGATATATCCAGCTTGTGAAATTTGTTATTCATACCACTTGTTAATATGATTTGTATAATTCACAGAGCATAATGGTAGAGTAAAAATTCGATCATACCTTGGTATTTTATAAGTTTTATACCCTTTTTCACATCCTTGTGTGGCATTTTGCTGTATCCATGTTGTATTCCTTGAACAATTCTTTGTTTGCCTAGTTTGGTAGTTTGATTTTCCATTTTGAGTCATCCTATATAACCTTAACAAACTCTTTGCAAAGCATTTTGTTAGTAGCATTTAGTCCACAAGAGTTTGTACCAATTTTGGGTCCTTGATGCAGTATTGTTTTGGAAAGGAATTTTCTAAAAATGATTTATTCAGACTTTCATACCACTTGATAAAAAGATAACATATCATCAATAGATATCACTTGTTAAAAAAGGAAATGTTATGAAACTCCCCCTTAATCATGCAATTTTAACAAGGATAAATATAGATGTTGATGCCACTTGTTAGTGCAATTTCACTTATGTCTAGGTATCAAAGAAAAGATGGAATGATTAATATAACTTGTTGGCTTACTTATGCAAACATATACCAATATATCTATATTCTTATGTTATATATAAGTATAGTCAATCATTTACCTAGGGCACATATGGCATTTATCAAATATGTAGGAGAAAGCATTTTGCATAGATAATTAGTAACACATATAGACAAGTCACAAAAGCATATCATGGTCATCATGTGACTGTAAATGTGTAATGCAAGTCATGTACTCATATATGTCATACCACTTGTTATCTTGATGTCATGTATGATACCACTTGATAGATTTGCCAATTTAAGCTTTTGATATCAATTATTATCATTTGAGCATTTAGCACAAGATTTTTAGCATTCATCATTGTTCATAATATTGTTCAAAAATTCTTTTCAATCTCAATGATGCATATTTTTCAAACTTCTTTTCACAGTCAAGATCATGTATCATCAAACATACGACATAGATAAGAATTATAATGTTGATCGAGATAGATACCATTTACTCAAGCTTGATGTATTAAGGAAGATCATGTCATGCATTATCACTTAACATATCAAGCATTATCTCTTAGCATTTCATGCATTGTCTCTTAACATACTCTCTTGTTTATGCCTATGATATTACTAGTCATGAAGTTAAAGTCTAGGCAATCACATGGAGCATACCTACTTTCTTTTAGGCATTATTAAAAAACAACATATAATTACATAGAATGTCAAAGCATAGATACCATTTGTACTTTCAAGACAAGCACATAATCAAGATTATGTCCTTATGACTTCTCCCTCTCACTAATTCAATTTATACTAATTTTTTTTTTAAGGAGATGCTTGTCATTTAGATACCACTAGTTAAACAACATATCTCTTGTTCAATAAATGATACATCATCAAGAATCCATGTTTACTCAAGGGTTCATGCATCATTAAGGGTTTAAACATTATCAAATATTCATACATGTTTATGCACAATCAATTTTAATCTCAAGTTTTTCACAGACCATGTTATTCAAATAATCATTCATCAAACTCATTATCAGTCATTACTAATCATCAATCACTATATACATATACATCATTGATCCTAAGGATTTCATGAGTTTAAGGGGTCCTAAGATTATTTGTTCATCCATCTCAAGATTTCATATCATTCATGCTCAATCATATATCAAATCAAAGTTAGATTTTCACACATCAAGATTCATCAAGAATGAGTGTTAACATTGATTATATGACAATTACTTGCACCTTTTGTTGTACCACCTTTAGTGTTGTCCATTGGATTTTGTCGGTGCAATCCATCTTGTGTGAGTCATATTGAAGCTTCTCGTCCATTTCCTTATTTTGAATGGTTCCCTTTTAGATGTATGATGAGTCATCATAATCTTGGCTTGCTCTATTCTTCTTCTTTGTCTTTTGGAGTAGAGATTGAGATAATTGATATCTCCTTAGGCCATGAGTTTTAGTCATCCATCAATGAGAAGTTGTTGCTTTGAAGTTTGCCTACAAGATTTCAAAAATTTAAGGTACCCTTTGAGAGTTGGGTCCTTCCATGTTAGTTTGGGATTTCAAAGTTATTTTTGGAATCCATACCTTTCTCATGCCCTTTTGACGAAATTTCTTTATAAAGCAATTTGATGATATATGACCAAATATTCCACAATAAAAACATGTTGCATTCAATGAATAAGTCATAGTATAATTGTAATGGTTCCTTTTATATTCTTTCCTTTTAAAACAATTTGACATTGAGTTTCCTTTTCTTTCATGGTTTGTGCATCTTAGAAGGGGTTTAGATTTTTCCTTGTAGGGTACAAGAGGATTCTTGTAATGACTTGTATGCTTTTGATCTTCAAGAGGTGCACTTAGATTCTTTTGACTACTTGTAAGCTTACTAAGTGGTTCTTTTAATTCTTTATTCTCATTTTCAAGAAGCATACATTTATCACTAAGCATACAATCATTATTTTCATTACAAGTACTAGGAGATACATTTGAAGCTACTAATTCATCATTTTGAATTCTAAGATTTTCCTTTTCAATGTGAACATTATGCAATTCATTTTCAAGCTTCAAAATGGTTTGTTTTGAGCATGTATATTTCTTTGATAACAAGACAAATTTTTCATGCAATTCTTCAAAGGCTTCTAATAATTCATCTTTATCAATTTCATCATCATTATCATCACTAAAAGCATTTAAAGAACATACCTCATCATCTTGGGAGTGCTTTGTTATTAGGCATGCAATTTCTTCTTCCGATTCGTTGGTCTTTTCTTTTAGACTTATTTTGAATTCTTCATCTTGACTAGAAAGAGTACTAATTCTTGCATCTTGATCATCATTAGTATTTCCATAAATTGTTTCAAGAGTTTCCCACATTTCTTTAGCATTGTTACAAGTAATAACTCTAGAAACATCATTAGGATCTAATGCTAATGTGATAAGAATTTTAGCTTTTAAATTGAATTGTACCTTTCTTTCTTCTTCTTTAGTCCATAAGTTCATGGGCTTCATACACTCTATATTATCAATAATGTATTTGGGAATGAAAGGACCAAATTGAATAGCATTCCATACCTTAACATCATAAGATTGGACAAAGATTTTCATCCTTTCCTTCCAAATAGCATAGTCCTTACCATTGAAGATTGGTGGTCTATTTAGTGTGCCATTTTGTGGAAATGCATCATATGAAGTGGAGGCCATCTTGATCTCCTGCAGCTGTTAAGCCTTGTGGTAAGAGTCAAGCTCTGATACCACTTGTTAGCCAAGGCCTCAGCACTCAAGAGGGGGGGTGAATTGAGTGTTTTAAATTTTCACGCGGAATCCCCTTGAAAACGGTTAGTAATATACAAATGATGCAATGATGAAGAGACAATAACTTTTATACACATATCACACTATGAGACACTTAATGTGCAATGACAATATTCAGCTTTAAGTGTGATAAACAAGGCAAGTTATTGATTTAAGCAATTTATCAAACAGTTGGAGTGCAAAGATTTATTTAAGCAATGATATGATGTTACCTATGAAGATTCAACTCATTCAATCTATCAAATAACTTGTGAGCATAAGGTAAATGATAGGAATCAAGTAAGTATAACCCAAGAGTTGATAGGAAACAATGTTCTAGGTATTTGGTAAGTTATAGCAATTTCCAACTTTGAAGATCTTCCCCAAATATTTATTCAAGCAAATTATCAAACACTTGACATGCAGAGTTAAGTATTCTACTTGAACAATAACTTTGATTCACATATTTAGCTCATGCATTTCAACAAACAGTTTATATACGCAGTTGTATAAGGAGTTCAAGGTAGAGAGAAATGCAAACCAAATTTAACGAGTTCCACCAACCCGGTGTATGTCTCGCCTTCAAGCAACCCACTTGAAGGATTCCACTATTAAAGATTTGAGATACAAGCTTTGAGCAATTGCAGCTTCCTAGTGTCCCACACTCAAGAACTCAATTCTCACAAGCAAAGGGCAACCCACCCAATCTCACAATCTCTCAATACCCAAAGGTTGAACCCTGTGAACACCTCTTTCGGTCCGGCCCAAATTGTTATGACACCGGACCCAGCCTTGGAGTTGGTAACATCGGACAAGGCCTAAGTTAGCACCTCACCTCAACTCCGCCCATGAGTCCTTATCACCACCAACCGCCCTCATTTGCACTCCGCCCTCATATACTTCACAGACGATGTGGAACTCCGTCTCTTCACACACCGTCTCATAAACGATGTGGTACTCCACCCTCCTCACACAACGTTCCATAGACGGTGTTAACTCAGCCCAACGTCCTCACCTCAGGAGTCCCTTAATGACGGATGTCGCGGATCTGACAACAAAAGACGAGCGAGTCTGGCCCAAGTAAGACTATCGCGTAGGCACACCGGCAGGTAGTAGATCCGGACCAGGAAGGAGAATACCGGCCCCTATGATTACTGAAAGATTCAGCCGGTGTGACACAGGTAATGGTTCTTAAGGCCCCACATCGGATCAGTAGAGACTCCGTCCAACCAATGGCTTTACTAACCGGAGTCACATATTTGACAACGGAGGGGGCGAGGTCGGAAGGTTATGCGCGGTGACCTGGAATCGCACTCCCTGGAAAATGGCAGACAGGGAGGCGGAAGTGGGCAATTAAAAAACCCCACTGAAAACCCTGCTCCCCACCAATGGTAGTGGCCAGAGTTGCACACCACTACACGCGTGGGTGAGTGGGAGTTCTGGTTATCCCAAAACCCTCAACCCATGACCTGAAGGCCCTATAAATGCCCCAACCAAGGAAGCTCAAGGGGTTGGTCTTCAGATTCTCCCTTTACGCGAGAAAACTCTGGAAATTCTCTCCAACTCCTCAAGATTCTTAACTGACCTCCCCACTTGAAACCAGTGACTTGCCTTAGTCACCACAAAAGATCCCTTAGTTTGAAAAGGTTTTTGAGTCTTTCTCACTAATACAAAGCCACTACTCCCACACCGTCCATACCTCGAACCCACCTCGTCATCTCAAAACCAATTGTCCCATTTCCCGCATCATTACCTCGTCCATCTCTGTTACTGTTCAGCAACGTCTCACCTCGGATTAACTTCCTATAACGCCGGTCGTGACCTTCAGGTTTCCAGTTCGGGTCCTACTCTGGTCCACTGTCTGCCAGCGTGCGAGTCCGAAATCAGACGCCGTCACTGCACTCGACCTCCCACATCGGTTCCTAGCTCATCACACCGGTTCCACTCCTTTCCTTATTTCTTTTGCTTTCGGTTCCCTTTTTTACTTTTCCATGAGTTTGCTGTTGTGTTAACTGTAATTGCCTGCGTACCATTAGTTTACTTTGTTAATATTTTTTTATCCTTTTCTATAACAAACAGATATAATAAAAGGGCGTTTTTTTTTTGTAAAAAACATAGTGTCGTACGGGAGTACTCCTGTCTACACAACCCTCTTAGGATTCGTGCACGTGCGAAGAACTTCGCTTTGCATGAATTCTCCTCTTTAATGATATCCATCAACACCTTCCAGATTCCTCCCTAAAATAGCAATACTCAGAACTACGTAACCCTGATTTCTTGATAATTCAAGAATACGTAGGAGCGGGACTTTAACTCCTGTCGGGCCCATTCTTCTTATTTCCTTTTTTGCTGATTCATTGCTTTACTTTTTATATTTCTTTCATAAACGACCTCTTTCGGTCACTTCCGTGAAAATCAATTTAGACGTGACGTCTTGTTGGTTTCCCCATAGTTTTTGCCCAAGCCTCGCCATAATTTCATAGGGAAGGGGTACTTCGGACAAGACGTCCCGCTTATCCCTTTCCTATCCTTAAACTTTTATCCGAGGATGTCCAATTTAGACGTGACGTCTTGTTGGCGTTCTCTCACCCCCTCTGTCTCGTATCGAAGTCGAGCTTAATTCGGACAAGAACGTCCCATTAACCTCACTTTGACCTTCTAGGTCTGTACAGTTCTTTATCCCATTCTATCACTTTCAAAATAAAAGGGAAGAAACCATGTTTTATTTAAGGCTATTTATATTGTGCTTTCAATCTTGGTACTGTCTTTGACAGGCGATGTAGGGTGCTAATACCTTCCCTACTCGTAACCGACTCCCGAACTTGGATTTCAATTTTTTAAACCAGTGCTTTACTGAACTTAGTTTTTTCCCAATGTTTTTCCTATGGATAAAAACGTTGGTGGCGACTCCCTGTCTCATTATTCTCTCTCGTTCGCCGCGCCGTCGCGATCCAGGTTGCGACAGCTGGCGACTCCACTGGGGACGCTTAAGAGAGTCAGGCCAGTTTGATTGAAAGCGCATGTTCTTTTTTTATATATAACCTTTTTTAGCTCGGTTTTCTTCCCATTGTCTTATTTTCTATTGATTGTTGTGAATGTTTGTTCTTGTTTTAATCGTCTTGTTATTTGTTTCGTTGTCTATATTTTGCATGTTTATTGAACCCTAGGGTAGGAGACCATGTTACTTTTCCACAAACATTGAACCCTAGGGTAGACGACTTTGTATATTTGCTCTGTGTTTGTTCTTTGTGCAGAATGGGTAAGGTATAAGGTATGGACTGCCCTTCCACACACTACACTCACAATTATTTGCACACACTTATGAGTGGCGCCCTATACCCGGGCCCCAAATGAAGCTTAAGTTAGGAGGGGTTGGTAACGGAATCGTATGGGATGTACTTCCTATCCGGTATTCGTGAGAACCTCAACCAGAGTTCGACCTCTCATGATATACGCACTTAGTGAATTCCTCACTGTTTGGGTCCCTGTCATGATTAGGATCTTGGCTCTGGTGACCTTCTAGATGTCTAGCGGAAGCCACCCAATGTGAGGAATCCACTGTTAGATAAGCTATAGGTCCCAGAAAAGACTTTCAGAAAAAAAACCTGGCTTAAGGCACAAAAGGGCAGGCGTTACTATACCTTATCTCATTCTCCCTTTCCCTTTAAATCCAAAATTGATGAACTGCTTACGTGTTCAAGGGGATACTTTATTTCAAACAAAGGGTGAATCGTTTTTCTTTCTAAAAAATAGTAATCCTTTAACAAATAAGCAGTTCCCTCACTTTTTGTGTGCTTATGAGTCCTGGGTTATAGATCTTCCCAATCGTCAAAATGAAAACAAAATTCTATTCAAGCAGATATTGATGACGTTGGGAAGATACATAACCCGTGCGACTTTAGTTTCACATGAGTTTTGCCGACCGCTACTTCTCAAACTGAAAGTATTTTCCAATAAATTAATGAAGAAGTAATGGTTCACAAAACATAGCAGTAACTGATTTCTTTTTCTCTCTTTGCTCTTACAGGAAGCTGTTTGGAATTTAGCGGGTACCTTTGAGCAATATGGAAATTAACATGAGATCTGATAGTTGTGACACAAATGTGACCGAGTTGAGGAAAGTATTGCACCTTAAGGCCAAGAAGATTGACATGGGTAGTCTGCAAACAATGGGGAGAAAATTAAGCCTGACACAGAAAATGGCTTTTACAAGAAAGTATGGAAGGATTCTGAAGTTGTTAGAAGTGGAAGTGCAAATTGAGGCGATCACTGCCTTAGCACAATTCTATGACCCACCTCTCAGGTGTTTCACATTTAGAGACTTTCAGTTGGCCCCATCCATTGAAGAATTTGAACAAATCTTGGGGATGCCTTTGGAAGGACAGATACCTTATCGTCATCTTGACCATCACGCAACTATTGCTTCCATCGCCCGTGTCCTGAAGATCCGTCCCGACACCTTAAGGGATGCACAACTAAACAGAAATCAGATCCCCGGATTCACTCGAGAATTTTTCGAGAAACATATGCAAGTCCTGGCAGAAAGAGAAGATTGGGAGGCCTTTATGGATGCTTTAGCTATTACCATCTATGGTGTTGTTTTGTTCCCCAACATTGATAACTATGTGGATTATGATGCTATTGCCGTATTCCTAGCTCGCAAGCACAGGCTTGAGAATCCTGTCACGGCTGTGTTGGCAAATGTGTACTGCACCATGGATTTCTGTCACACACAAGGTGGAAAAAGGGTTGTTTGTTGTCTACCTGTTTTGTATGTATGGCTCACATCACACGTTTTCCACCAAGTTTGTAGGGCCGAATGTCCGGTTTCCGATTTGAAGCTATGTCAGTTAACAGTGAAAAGTGGGCGCGAGTGGGCCAATCACCTCATAGGGCTCACAACTGAGAAAGTTAGGTGGTATCCCCAATGGTTGGAAGTTGAATCAATTATTCATCACTGTGGGAATTACCCAAATGTTCCCCTTATTGGTACGCAAGGATGTATCAACTATAATCCCATCATAGCCAAGCGTCAGCTAGCTTATCCTTTGCTTGGACCACCTGATGAAGAGTCTCTCATTCCTTTCATCTCATATTACTCGAAAGGAAGCTGTGTCCTTGTCATTCGAGATATAGCGAATGCATGGAAGAAAGTCCACCGAAAAGGAAGAGAGCTGGGGGCCCGAAGCCATGCTGTTAGAGGAAAATATTATGAGTGGATCTTAAATAGGGTCTCTATTGTTAAGTTACCCTTCAGGAGTCCCCCTCATCTCCAGGAAAATCCTCTTACTCCATCACTTGTTGCGGAGGATGAAGCAACCAAGGCGCTAAAGACCAAAATAGAAGAGTTAACTGCCAGGAACAAGAAGCTAGAGGAAGATTTATTGAGATGTCAGCAAGAATACACCCTTCAGAAAAGGGAGAACCTGGAGAACAAGCAAGCTGTCGAAGAGATCAGGAAGAAACGAAAGATTGATGAGGGCTACATGATAAAGCAAGACCAATGTCTTCAAGCGGCCAATTCTCAACTAAAAATGAAGAACAAGCAAAGTGATACCATCCTGGCTGAGAAACGTCTTCTGAAGGATATGCTGGCACAATCGAAAGGAAATGAGCAGAATATCATGGTACAAAAAGAGCTCCTACAGACACAAGTCCACAAATTGGAACAACAGCTCAATGAAATGAAAAAGGCTTGCGAACAAGAGATAAGTAGGGAACGACAACGCGCCATAAACATTGAGCAAGATTGTCAAGAGACCATACGCCTCTTAGAAGCTGAACAAAATGAAACCATTCACTTATGGATGGATCGCTTTGCTAAGTTGGCGTACCTGGCCAACGGGGCTCTAGAAGATCTCCCATTTTTGCTCAAACAAGCGGAAGGAATTGCTAACCCGGTCAACACTCCTAGGGAAATTGCAACGTTCTTAGATTACTGCAGAGGACGAATTTGTAAAATGAGGGAAATGATTGCCCGAGCTAGGGATGGCTGATTTATTTTCCCGCTTTGTAACTCGGCATTTTATGGCAATAATGTACTCTTTTCAAGATAATGAATTCCTTTATCTTCACAACTATCTCATGTTAATTTCCATTCAATGCTTTACTTAGTACTCTTGAACGTGACGTTCTGAGGAACGGTCGAAGGATCCGTCAAGTTCCAACATTGCTTCCCGTGTAATCTCGTTTCACTTAATTTTTTTTTTCTTTAATTCGCTTATCTTTTCTAAAATTTTCTTTGTGTTCCTTTCTAAAGACATTACGGGTAAACATTCTTACGGGACCAGGCTCAGGAAGAAACTCATGGCTGACATAGAACAAGAAAATGAGAATTTGAAGGCTGAGCTCACCCAGGTCAGGGAATAGATGGCCGAGATGGCTAAGCTCCTGGAGAGGAGAGTCACAGAAGGGGGATCTTCTGCAGGGGTTGAAGACGCCCGGCAACAACCACCCACCTCTCATCACGGTCAAGATCCGGCTGCAGGGTCCGACCCCAGGACCACTGCACCTCCCCTCGTTGTTCGCATAAGGAGACCAAATCCTGCAAACACCCAACAACACACTTTTGTGGATGAGGAAGGAAATGTTATTCCCTTTCCTCCGTACGGTTTGCCGCATGGGTATTTCCCACCGCTCCAGGAAGAACCTTGCCACCAAGACCAAGTTCCCATCACTGCCCAGCCTAACACTAATCAACCAAACAACCCACTTACTCAAGCACAAGCCACCCAGGTCCCACTCACTCATACTCAAGCCGCCCAAACACAAGCCGCCCAAGCGCAGCCTGCTCATACCATTCATATACCCCGAACCACTGCCAAACCGGATACCTTCATACCAAACACTGACCTGTTTCATTCCTACCAGCAATATGGGAAGTTTGGTCAACACACTACTGCCGGTCCGAGTGCTGTGGCTACCACCCAGGAAGAGAGGTTGGAATTCTTGGAAAGGCGTTTAAGGGAGATGGAAGGAACAAGTAAATTTGGGACAGGCACTGCTGCTGAACTTTGCCTAATCCCTGATGTCGTCATACCTCCTAAATTCAAGACGCCCGATTTTGACAAATACAGAGGGTTGACATGCCCAAAGAATCATCTAACCATGTACTGCCGTAAGATGGCTTCGCATGCGTCAAATGACCCTCTGCTGATTCATTGTTTTCAGGACAGCTTGGTTGGGGCTCCCCTGACATGGTACAATCATCTAGAGCGCTCTCGTGTACGTTGCTGGAAAGACCTAGCAGACTCGTTCATGCAACAATACAAATATAACCTGGACATGGCCCCGGATAGGGGACAGTTGCAGAACATGATTAAGAAAGATAACGAGACGTTCAAGGAGTACGCCCAAAGGTAGCGCGAAGTGGCGGCACAGGTTGACCCACCTCTATCTGAAAAGGAAGTAATCACTATGTTCATAGATACACTTCAAACTCCTTTTTATGAGAAGATGATTAGAAGTGCCTCGTCCCATTTCTCTGATATTGTCACTATCGGAGAAAGAATAGAAAATGGACTAAGGACCGGCAGGATAGTCCGAAGTCCATCTGGGATGGGAGCTGCAAGGAGACCTACACTTGGCGAAAACAAGAGAAGAGAAGGGGAGACCAACTTGGTCTCTCACAACCAGAGAAGGAACCTGGCAGGGCCACCTACCCCAGTTAACCTTTCACCAGTGTATCCAGGCGTGCCGCACCCGTATGTGGCAGCCATTCCAAACCTTAATCCACCATAATTCAGACCAACCATTGTACGGCCGCCTGCGCCACCACAGATACCACACCAAGCACCACAAGCCAACCCACCGCCAAATATCCAAAGAAGGAACAATGACCGTGCTCCACCCCAGTTCGATCCCATCCCAATGTCCTATACCGAACTCTTGCCTCACCTCATTGAAAAAACTCTAGTAGTACCCTGTCCCCTGAGGCCACTACAGCCACCTTATCCTAGGGGGTATGACCCTAATGCCCGATGCGATTATCATGCGGGTGCACCAGGCCATTCTACTGAAAATTGTCTGGCTTTGAAATATAAAGTAAGGGACCTGATTCAGGCAGATTGGATAAGCTTCCGAGAAGGAAGTCCAAATGTGACAACAAACCCTCTGCCTAATCATGAAGGGCCCGGGGTCAATGCTATCGGGGAAGATGTGGAGTATACGTCCAGTGTCGAGGACATTCAGATGCCTCTAAAAGGAATTCACTCCCTTATGTTTGAGGTGGGGTTAGTGAAGGACAAATGGGATGAAGACTTCGATGATGCCCAATCGACAAAGCAGCAAGAGTTTCGAAAAACTCTCCAAAGGTTTATGGACAGTCACACTATACGAGTCTGCAAGCGCCATGGCGATGAGGTAAATATGATACAGGGACAGACTGGACCTCGGGCCCCAAAACCCCTGGTCATATTTTATAGTAAAAGCGCGTCGCTAACGCAGACCCCTGCCAGAACTACTATTACGGCACGGCCACCTGCTCCATTCCCGTATGACAACCCCCACGCCGTGCCTTGGAAGTATGACACGGACATAGTCGTTTCCAACCCCGTAATAATTGATCCGACGCCTGCTTTATTGGTTACCAACATCGCCGGTGTAGGCGGAATGACCCGAAGTGGGAGAGTGTATGCACCTTCAGAGCCAAAGCAAGACAAGACTGCTGCGGAAGGCAAAACCGGGAAGGTTGGGATCGCTGGTGAAGCAAAGAAGGTTGTGCCAGAAGAGGAGACTAAGGAGTTCTTAAAATTTATCCGCCACAGCGATTACCAGGTATTGGATCAGTTGAACTATACCCCCGCCAATATCTCTTTATTATCTCTGCTGACAAGTTCTGAATCACATCGGAACGCGCTGATGAAGGTGCTAAGTGAGGCACACGTGAAACATGACTTGCCTATTGATAAGTTCCAAGGTATTGTCGGACATATAGTGGCCAGTAACTATCTGACTTTCACGGATGACGAGGTGCCGGTGGAAGGGAAAGGACACAACAAAGCTCTCCACATCTCTGTGAAGTGTCAAGACCATATTATGGCAAAAGTGCTCGTCGATAATGGATCATCCTTGAATGTGATGCCCAAGTCTACATTAGCTAAACTACCCGTAGATGGGGCATGCATGAGACCGAGCTCCATGATAGTAAGAGCTTTTGATGGAACCCGACGGGAGGTCATAGGCGAAGTTGAGCTACCCATACAAGTTGGACCCCATATCTTTCAAGTTCTCTTCCAAGTAATGGATATCATGCCCGCCTATAGTTGCTTGTTAGGGAGGCCATGGATCCATTCAGCAGGGGTAGTTCCATCCACTCTACACCAGAAACTAAAGTTCATCGTTGATAACAGACTGGTAATCGTTTCTGGAGAGGAGGATCTTCTGGTCAGTAAGCCAGTTACAACCCCCTATGTAGAGGCAGCCGAGGAAGCCCTCGAGACATCCTTCCAGGCTTTGGAGATAGCCAACGCCACAAGCATACCTTTCCCAAAGGTACCGCTAGCAGTAGCAAAGACCATGCTACGAGGAGGATATAAGCCGGGAAAAGGACTCGGAAGAGAATTGGAAGGAAGAATTCAACCTGTCTGTCTCCTTGAGAACAAAAATAGGTACGGCCTGGGATACCAGCCTACCACTGAAGACCAAAAAAGGGTAGAAGAAGAGAGGAGAGGGAAGAGGATTACTCGTCATACCGGGCATGCATTCAACACTGTGAAAATCCCCATCTGTGACCTCTACAAGAGCTTCAGGAGCGCCGGAGTAATGTTTCCAGATCAAGTGGCCGTGATCCAAAGTGATCTTGATGGAGGCCCCGGATTTGTGTATGCTGGCTCACCTGGTCAGGAACTGAACAACTGGGAGGTCATAGAATTCCCCACGATTTGTACCATTTCATCAAAGTAATCATGTTTTCTGTTTGATCCTTTAGCTATGCTTCGGGATCTCATTTTGTAACAATAAAACTTGTTCGTTTGTCTGAATAATAAATGCCGTCAGTTTCCAAATAGCTTGATCTGTTTAGTAACCTATTATTTAAACCTTTCTCTTGCTTGTTTTCCTTTTCATTTGCTATGATACACTGAAAATGCAGATCCGAAAGCGATTCATCTGAGAATAGTGAGAATTCGGTCTTATTTCACGACTCTGACTGTCTAACTGATTGCGCCGATGAGGAATATGATGAAGACTGTGATCCCTCGCCTGAGTTAACCCGGTTATTGGAACAAGAGGATAGGGAAATTCTGCCCTACTTAGAAATAGCCGAGGTTATCGATTTGGGAACTGGAGGAGTTAAAAGGGAAGTCAAAATTGGTACCTCGTTAAGTAAAGAACAGAGGCAGGAACTGATTGGGTTGTTGAGAGAGTTCAGTGATGTTTTCGCCTGGTCTTACCAAGATATGCCGGGACTGGACAATAGCATTGTCGAACATAGGTTACCATTAAAACCCGAATGTCCGCCAGTAAAGCAGAAGCTGCGACGTATGAAACCTGAGATGCTTTTGAAAATCAAGGAAGAAGTCAAGAAGCAATTTGATGCCGGGTTCTTAGCCGTGGCAAAATACCCACAGTGGGTGGCAAATATCGTCCCGGTCCCGAAAAAGGATGGTAAAGTACGAATGTGCGTAGACTATCGCGATTTGAATAGGGCTAGCCCCAAGGATGATTTTCCCCTGCCTCAGATTGATGTTCTGGTCGACAATACCGCGCAACATACGATCTTTTCATTCATGGACGGTTTCTCCGGATACAATCAAATTAAGATGGCGCCCGAGGATATGGAAAAAACCACATTTGTTACCTTGTGGGGAACCTTCTGTTATAAGGTGATGTCTTTTGGTCTAAAGAATGCCGGAGCAACCTACCAAAGGGCCATGGTAACCCTTTTCCATGACATGATGCACAAAGAGCTAGAGGTTTACGTCGATGATATTATTGCCAAGTCTAAAACGGATGAAGGGCATATAGAAGACCTAAGGAAACTCTTCGAAAGGTTGAGGAAATTCAAGCTTAGGCTGAACCCAGCCAAGTGCACCTTCGGCGCAAGATCCGGGAAATTACTCGGATTCATAGTAAGCAAGAGAGGCATAGAGGTCGACCCTGACAAAGTTAAAGCCATTCTTGAAATGCCTCCTCCCCGTACAGAAAAGGAAGTTAGAGGTTTCTTGGGGAGATTAAATTACATTGCTCGCTTCATCTCACAGTTGACGGCAACATGCGAGCCAATTTTCAAATTGCTCCGTAAAAACCAACCGGTTCAGTGGAACGAGGATTGTCAAAAGGCTTTTGAAAAGATAAAGCAGTACTTGCAGAACCCGCCAGTTTTGATCCCACCGTCCCCGGGAAGACCACTCATTTTATACCTTACAGTGTTAGATGAATCCATGGGCTGTGTGTTGGGGCAACATGATGAGACTAGGAAGAAAGAACATGCCATTTATTATCTAAGCAAGAAGTTCACTGACTGCGAGATGAGGTATTCTGCTCTGGAAAGGACCTGTTGTGCGTTAGCATGGGCAGCCCGACGTTTGAGATAATACATGATAAACCACACTACTTGGCTAGTTTCCAAAATGGACCCTGTCAAATATGTCTTTGAAAAACCTGCCTTGACCGGAAGGATTGCTCGATGGCAAGTCCTGCTAACTGAGTACGATATAGTCTATGTCTCTCAGAAGGCTGTAAAAGGAAGTGTTCTGGCTGACTACCTAGCTCGTCAACCCATAAGAGATTATCAGCCCATGCAGTTTGACTTCCCGGACGAAGATATCATGGCCCTGATTGATGAAGAAGGAGCCCAAAAGGATAAATGGACCCTAAGGTTTGATGGTGCTTCTAACGCATTAGGGCACGGAATCGGAGCAATCCTCATTTCGCCTGACAGAGAACTTATCCCCGTTTGTGCTCGTTTATGTTTTGATTGTACCAATAACATCGCTGAGTACGAGGCGTGTTCTCTGGGAATCCAAGCAGCATTGGATGCCAAAGTGAAGAAATTGGAAGTATACGGGGATTCTGCCCTGGTCATTCACCAACTAAAAGGAGAGTGGGAGACTAGAGACAGCAAATTAATTCCCTATCAAACTCGCATCAAAGAGTTGATTAAGGAATTTGATGATGTTTCTTTTCACCATGTTCCCCGGGAGGACAACCAAATGGCTGATGCTTTGGCTACCCTAGCATCAATGTTCAAGGTGAGCAATGATTACGACATGCCTCTCATTGAAATAGCGCGGCACCACGAACCCGCATATTGCCAGATGATTGAAAGGGAGTCAGATGGGAAGCCTTGGTATTACGATATCAAGAGGTATGTCCGAAATCAAGAATATCCCGAGGGCGCTACAGAGAATGATAAGAGAACCCTGCGACGGCTCGCCATGGGTTTCTTTTTAAACGGTGATGTGCTTTATAAGAGAAATTACGACTCTGTCCTTCTTCGTTGCATCGACACCGACGAGGCAAGTAAAATCATGAGGGATGTCCACGAGGGATGTTTTGGAACTCACACCAACGGGCACGCCATGTCAAGAAAGATCTTGAGGGCTGGTTACTACTGGATGACCATGGAGTCAGATTATTTTGCCTATGTTCGTAAGTGTCACAAATGTCAGATATACGCGGACCATATTCACGCTTCCCCGTCTTCCCTGAATGTCTTGTCAGCTCCCTGGCCCTTTTCAATGTGGGGTATGGACGTCATTGGACCCATCGAGCCAAGAGCCTCTAACGGTCATCGTTTTATTTTAGTCGCTATCGACTATTTCACAAAATGGGTAGAAGCTGCTTCGTACGCCAATGTAACAAGGAGTGTTGTGGTTAAATTTGTCAAGCGTGAATTGATATGCCGGTACGGTCTGCCGAGTCAGATCATCACTGATAATGGCACGAATTTGAATAACAAAATGATGAAGGAACTTTGTGAAGACTTCAAAATCCACCATCATAATTCCTCCCCATATCGCCCTAAAATGAATGGGGCAGTCGAGGCAGCCAATAAAAACATCAAGAAGATTGTGCAGAAAATGGTTGTGACCTACAAAGATTGGAGCGAAATGCTCCCCTTTGCTTTACATGGGTATCGCACCTCAGTCCGAACCTCAACTGGGGCCACTCCATTCTCCCTGGTTTATGGAATGGAGGCAGTCCTACCTTTCGAAGTAGAGATCCCTTCTCTTCGAGTGATAATGGAAGTGGAATTAAAGGAAGCTGAGTGGGTCCAAGCTCGACATGACCAGTTAAATCTGATTGATGGAAAGAGATTAACCGTCCTTTGTCATGGTCAGCTGTATCAGAAGCGTATGAAACGAGCGTTTGAAAAGAAGGTACGACCTCGACAATTCCAAGAAGGAGACCTAGTCCTCAAGAAGATCTTGCCAATCCAAAATGACATCCGAGGGAAATGGACACCTAATTACGAAGGACCATACGTCGTGAAGAAGGCTTTCTCTGGAGGAGCTCTGATCCTCACCAACATGGATGGAGAGGATCTACCAATGCCTGTGAACGCCGACGCGGTGAAGAAATATTTAGCCTAAAAAAAAAAAAAAAAAAAAGGTGCTCGCTAGGCTGAAAACCCATGGGGTGGCCTAGGCAAAAATTAGAGCTGCTTGATGAGTCGAAAACCCGGAAGGGCGGCTCAGGTAGAATAAAAGCCACAAGTTCAGACGTAAGGACGTGAACTCTTCAGAGAAGGAAAACTAGTCAGGCACGCGCATCTTTGTCAAAATCATTTCCCAGAAGTAAAATCAGAGGATGGTCTCGAAGTCGTGAGGAAAGATCCGGATTCTTATCACTTGCAAGGAGTCGCTGGAGGGTTTAAAAGGCCTTCTTTCTCTCCCACCTTTTAGTTGTTTATACATATGTTTTGTTACCTCTACCTTCATTACCAATGTACATACTTATATTCAATAATAAAATAAGCTTTCCTTTTCCTTCCCCTGAATCTACGGCTGAATCTTATAAACGAACAAGTTTTTTCTTAAGAGGAAATTTTTGAAATGAAAAGTGATGAAATGAAAAGTCGTGGTGGAACGAAATGCATCCTGGCATCGGACCCGGCCCATGAGAAAGCATAACCAATCCTGCTAGTTATGTTCCTGGAAGATGGAATTTGTCTCTATCTCGTCCATGAGCTATCTTGAAAGCCTATCTCTTAGGAAAGGTTGCTCGGAATGTTAATTCTTTTGTTACTCGTGCTTCTAACCATCTGTTTTGAAGGGTGATGGAACTACGTCACACTAAAATGAAGAACCCGACACAAAAATCTTAATCAGAAGTCTTCCCCAAGAGAAATCAGTAGATTTGCATCCCCAGTGAAATCACAATCGTCGAAGCTGGCACTTCCCAAGTTCTCTTCCCCACCGGAACCATGTTCGCCAAAAACTACACTTCCCAAATCCTTCCCTAGTGGGACTGCACTTCCCGGTCAACCCAAACTGGGGCATCTCCCCGGGTTTGTTCTTTCATTCAAGGGGCAGTTCCCCCAAGATTTCGTCCAATCATGTCAGAATGGAGCATCTCCCCGGATTTCATTCTCTTTCCTTAGAAGGGCAGTCCCCTAACAACATGCAGCCATTATCAAACTGGGGCATCTCCCCAGATTTCATTCTCTTTCCTTAGAAGGACAGTTCCCCGACAACCCCCCAGATTGTCTGTCCCAACTCACCTAACACTTTCCCGGTGGTACCATGAAGGTCACCAGGAGGAGTTATCCTTCCCCAGTGGAACTACACTCCCTGAACAATTCCAACAGGAGCATCCCCCCAGGCAGTTTCCCAAAGACTCGTAGTCATGACAAACCAAGGGCCACACCCCACAGTCATAGTTCCTGTCAATCAAGGGGCAGTCCCCCACATTTACCATTCTGCAAACCAAGGGCCACACCCCACATCTATTTTCCTATCAGTCAAGGGGCAATCCCCCACCTTTACCTTTCTGCAAACCAAGGGCCACATCCCACATCTATTTTCCTGTCAGCCAAGGGGCAACCCCCACCTTTACCTTTCTGCAAACCAAGGGCCACACCCCACATCTATTTTCCTGTCAGTCAAGGGGCAACCCCCACCTTTACTTTTCTGCAAACCAAGGGCCACACCCCACATCTATTTTCCTGTCAGTCAAGGGGCAACCCCCACCTTTACTTTTCTGCAAACCAAGGGCCACACCCCACATCTATTTTCCTATCAGTCAAGGGGCAATCCCCCACCTTTACCTTTCTACAAACCAAGGGCCACACCCCACATCTATTTTCCTATCAGTCAAGGGGCAATCCCCCACCTTTACCTTTCTGCAAACCAAGGGCCACATCCCACATCTATTTTCCTGTCAGCCAAGGGGCAACCCCCACCTTTACCTTTCTGCAAACCAAGGGCCACACCCCACATCTATTTTCCTGTCAGCCAAGGGGCAACCCCCACCTTTACCTTTCTGCAAACCAAGGGCCACACCCCACATCTATTTTCCTGTCAGTCAAGGGGCAGTCCCCCACCTTTACTTTTCTGCAAACCAAGGGCCACACCCCACATCTATTTTCCTATCAGTCAAGGGGCAATCCCCCACCTTTACCTTTCTGCAAACCAAGGGCCACATCCCACATCTATTTTCCTGTCAGCCAAGGGGCAACCCCCGCCTTTACCTTTCTGCAAACCAAGGGCCACACCCCACATCTATTTTCCTGTCAGTCAAGGGGCAGTCCCCCACCTTTACCTTTCTGCAAACCAAGGCCCACACCCCACATTTATTTTCCTGTCAGTCAAGGGGCAACCCCCCACCTTTACCTTTTTGCAAACCAAGGGCCACACCCTACATTTATTTCCCTGTCAGCCAAGGGGCAATTCCCCACCAAGGGCCACACCCCGCATTTACTTCCCTGTCAGTCAAGGGGCAATCCCCACCTTTACCTTTCTACAAACCAAGGGCCACACCCCACATTTATTTTCCTGTCAGTCAAGGGGCAATCCCCCACCTTTACCTTTCTGCAAACCAAGGGCCACACCCCATATTTATTTTCCAGTCAGTTGAAAGACAACCCCGTTTTTTTTTTACTCTTCCATAAATCAAGGGCCACACCCCATTTTTTATCTTCAATCAAGGGGCAATTCCCCACTATTACCTTCCTGTCACCCACCGTATGTTAAAGAAGGAAACAGCTCTCTTGATTCTTCAAAAAAAAAAAAAAACAGTGTGGATCCGATATGAACACTAGGTCCACTCTATTCTAAGACGTGGTGATCCAAAGGACGGTGTCATGGCCCTCAAGGTCAAATGAAGTAGACCCTGTCAAGTAGCGAGAGACGGTGTCCCAATGGTTACACCTCTACTTCCAGGCGTAACAAACGGTGTCATGAAACCCACCTCGGATAGAATTGGGTTGTTGTCGAGACCGATGTCAGGCCAATTACACCTGAGGTTTGAAGGTTAATCAAAGTTGTGGAGGGGGTGGCCATGATACACTAATCCGAGGTTCTATGCTTCGCAAAAGAATATTCATGATGGTCCTAAGTTGATGATTAGACGGTGTTACTTCAAGTCATACCGGTCACAAGAGAGAGATACTTGGAAACATTTTGGAAGAAAAAGAAGACAAGCAGATGGATGAAAATTGCATTGTATTAATAAAGGGCACTGGGGCCATTACAAAAAGTAAAACTCCGGAGCCCATCCCGGAACAAGGCTAAGAAAAAACCTAAGAGTGGGGTGCTGGAGAGTCCGGTCTAGCAGAGGCTGTCCTCTCGGATTCCTCCGACACCGTCCTCAGTTCCATGCTCTGGCCTTCGGGGAGGGGCATCAGTTCATAAGGAATATCCTCAGGTTCTGAAGCCTGACCCCGGTCCATAGTATATAGGTGACCACCATGAAATTCATAGTAGACACCTATACCGTTCAGGTTAAGTTGAACAGCGGAATTCCGATGTACGACCTGGCGAACGGCAGAACTGAAGGCGACATCGGCCAGTGCCGAAAATTCAGCCATCTGCTCCTCGGCTTCCATCCGCTCCTTCGCTTGCTCTTCCTGCACATCGGCAAGCTTCCCGGATAGTTCTTTGTTTTTCTCGTCCACCTCGGCCTTCGTAGCCTTGGCTTCATCTAGTTCGGTCCGGAGAGCTTTGAGAGCGTCCTCTGAAGCCTTAGCCTTAGCCTCAGCAGCATCTGCCCTCTTGGCAGCCGATGTGTAAGCAGCAGCGAGTTCGGACAGGTCCTCCTTGCTCTTGGTCAGCTCCTGCTCCTTCTGGGTCAAAGCAGTCTGAGCCTCGACTCTCAAGGCCTCAGCCTTCTTCATCCGGTCTAGGCATTCCTTAGCCTCAACTCCGGAGTAGTAAGAGTGGCCTAAAGAGCTGAGAACCCCGACTGCCTCGACCAAATTAAAAATAGCCGCTTCGGCAGCAGACTGAGCTTCAGAAGCAGGGAGATCGGCTTTGAGCTTGAAGGGGATATGGACCCGAGCCGGTGTCCCTCCAACATACTCTAGAAAGTCCGAGAGGCGGGAGTTGACGATGATGTCCTCGGGTTGAGACCGGGCTGGAGAAATATTTACAGGATCGGCCTCCTCCTCCGTTGGCACCTCTACTTCGGCCACAACCTTTTGAGCCTTCTGCTTTTTCGGCTTGGAGGTTGAGCCGATGTTGGACTTCCTTTTAGCTGGGGCCCTTTCAGCCGGTCCCAGAGTCATTGCCTCAATATTTTCTGCCGGTATGCTCACCACCTTGGCCGGCGTGCGTCGAGGAGTCACCCTGTTCTCCTGTGCGGTAGCGGCGGCGTTCCGGGCTTCAGCAGCCTCTCTCAGTTTCCTGAGGATGTCTATCCGAGCCATCTTGCCTTCAAAGAAAAAAACGGTGTTAGTACCGGTATGAATATATCAGAAATAAATAGATAATAAAAGGAGGAAAGTGAACAATGACTACCAAGGTAGGTATCCCGGCCTGACGCCGTCCCTAAAAGCCTCTTGCAGGAGAACTTGGCAATGGCCGAATAAGCCTTCAGAGCGTCCAGGACTTTCTTGGACTCAGTTGACAAGTTACTCTCACTGACGATGTAGGCATTGCTTGTCAGGAGAAAGTGTTCATGAGTCCAACCGGTGTAAAACTTTCTAGAAAAATCAGAATTCTCCCAGAACACCGGCCTACCAGCATTGACCTCGACTTTGACATAGGAGTGTTTGAAACTGACCCCGTCTGTCTTGGCCGATTCGGTGTAACTTTCGAAGTTAACCACCTTTGAGTCACAGCGGAGGTTGATGAAGCCTAGACCCCCTCCAGAGTTACCCCGGCGCATCACCCTGCAATAAGTAAAAAAGAGGGCCACTGTGGGGACGAAGTGGAAGTACTCTCCAAGCACTTCCAAGGACCTTACCAAGCCCCAGCCATTGGGATGAAGTTGGCTAGGGGCGCAGTCAAGAAACCGGAGTACCCCCATCTCAAACTCCGTCAATGGAAAGCGGACGCCGATCTTGGAGAAAACCATCTCATACATAAAGAGGTTCCTTGACCCCGGTTGATGGCAGATCCTGTCCGAGGTTTGGGGGCAGAATACAGTAAAGTCATTTTCATGCTCCACATCGGCATGGACAACGACATCTTCGATGGTGACATCGGCAGCATCTTCAGCATACCGGGAGACAATCGTCTTTGGGTCTTCATGAACCCAGAAGTAAGGATCTCTGGCCTTCTCAGCTAGCCAGTTGATCCGGTGTGCCAAGACATTTGTCTCAATAGGGTCAGTAATCACAGCAACACCGGTGGTGGAATTTTCAGAAGCCATTTGGACGGTATGGCGAAGAAAGGGAATACAACTGTAAAAGGCCACATCGTCAGTAAGATATAAATCGGCACTGCTTCCCCCTTCACTAGCAGTGCCAAAGTTAAACGAGGAGCCTGACGATGTGTCAAGCCCCTCTGTTTCCCACAAAGGCAATGCGGAGAAACGATACCCTGATGAGACGAACCGATGTGAAGCTCCCGAAGTTGCCCCACTTTGGTGACTCGGACCTCGGCTCGAAACTCCGCCCGGCTGACGCCGGGATGTAATTGAGGGAGGACCAGACAGGACCTCAATGGAGTCATTACTCGAACCGGTGTCCCCCATAACCTATCTACGAAATTAAAGTGAAGGGTGGGATGGCTACCTGCTGAGACGATGCGTGCAGTTTTTTTGGTACGAGCCAGGACGTAACACCGGAGGAAAAGCTTTAACGCCGGAGGAGAACTTCGAACACCGGAGAGGTTGAACGTCGGAGAGACAGCACTTCAATATCAAGAAAGGAGTGAAAATGATGGATCCCCGAAGTTGCTTTTATAGAGGGAGGAGCTGAAATCCAGAACCTTCCACATTCCGGCCCATGGCCCATTAAAAAAGGCCGACTTTTGGCATTCCGGCCCAATGGCGTGAATTTTAAATTTTGAAAAAGCCAGTTAGCAGATGACACGTGGGATGCTCAGTCACCCAGTGACGTGGACCATATTTGAGACACGTCGGCTGTTTAAAATGCCACATCATTAGCCCCCACACCGGATTTTGGTCCTACTTAGCCCCTACATCGGTGTTCATATCTTTACTCCCCTTTCACCTCGGAAATTTGCATTTCCCGTAAAAGAGAGTAAAGAGGGGCATCTGTGAACACCTCTTTCGGTCCGGCCCAAATTGTTATGACACCGGACCCAGCCTTGGAGTTGGTAACACCGGACAAGGCCTAAGTTAGCACCTCACCTCAACTCCACCCATGAGTCCTTATCACCACCAACTGCCCTCATTTGCACTCCGCCCTCATATACTTCACAGACGATGTGGAACTCCGTCTCTTCACACACCGTCTCATAAACGATGTGGTACTCCACCCTCCTCACACAACGTTCCATAGACGGTGTTAACTCAGCCCAACGTCCTCACCTCAGGAGTCCCTTAATGACGGATGTCGCAGATCTGACAACAAAAGACGAGCGAGTCTGGCCCAAGTAAGACTATCGCGTAGGCACACCGGCAGGTAGTAGATCCGGACCAGGAAGGAGAACACCGGCCCCTATGATTACTGAAAGATTCAGCCGGTGTGACACAGGTAATGGTTCTTAAGGCCCCACATCGGATCAGTAGAGACTCCGTCCAACCAATGGCTTTACTAACCGGAGTCACATATTTGACAACGGAGGGGGCGAGGTCGGAAGGTTATGCGCGGTGACCTGGAATCGCACTCCCTGGAAAATGGCAGACAGGGAGGCGGAAGTGGGCAATTAAAAAACCCCACTGAAAACCCTGCTCCCCACCAATGGTAGTGGCCAGAGTTGCACACCACTACACGCGTGGGTGAGTGGGAGTTCTGGTTGTCCCAAAACCCTCAGCCCATGACTTGAAGGCCCTATAAATGCCCCAACCAAGGAAGCTCAAGGGGTTGGTCTTCAGATTCTCCCTTTACGCGAGAAAACTCTGGAAATTCTCTCTAACTCCTCAAGATTCTTAACTGACCTCCCCACTTGAAACCAGTGACTTGCCTTAGTCACCACAAAAGATCCCTTAGTTCGAAAAGGTTTTTGAGTCTTTCTCACTAATACAAAGCCACTACTCCCACACCGTCCATACCTCGAACCCACCTCGTCATCTCAAAACCAATTGTCCCATTTCCCGCATCATTACCTCGTCCATCTCTGTTACTGTTCAGCAACGTCTCACCTCGGATTAACTTCCTATAACGCCGGTCGTGACCTTCAGGTTTCCAGTTCGGGTCCTACTCCGGTCCACTGTCTGCCAGCGTGCGAGTCCGAAATCAGACGCCGTCACTGCACTCGACCTCCCACATCGGTTCCTAGCTCATCACACCGGTTCCACTCCTTTCCTTATTTCTTTTGCTTTCGGTTCCCTTTTTTACTTTTCCATGAGTTTGCTGTTGTGTTGACTGTAATTGCCTGCGTACCATTAGTTTACTTTGTTAATATTTTTTTATCCTTTTCTATAACAAACAGATATAATAAAAGGGCATTTTTTTTTTGTAAAAAACATAGTGTCGTACGGGAGTACTCCTGTCTACACAACCCTCTTAGGATTCGTGCACGTGCGAAGAACTTCGCTTTGCATGAATTCTCCTCTTTAATGATATCCATCAACACCTTCCAGATTCCTCCCTAAAATAGCAATACTCAGAACTACGTAACCCTGATTTCTTGATAATTCAAGAATACGTAGGAGCGGGACTTTAACTCCTGTCGGGCCCATTCTTCTTATTTCCTTTTTTGCTGATTCATTGCTTTACTTTTTATATTTCTTTCATAAACGACCTCTTTCGGTCACTTCCGTGAAAATCAATTTAGACGTGACGTCTTGTTGGTTTCCCCATAGTTTTTGCCCAAGCCTCGCCATAATTTCATAGGGAAGGGGTACTTCGGACAAGATGTCCCGCTTATCCCTTTCCTATCCTTAAACTTTTATCCGAGGATGTCCAATTTAGACGTGACGTCTTGTTGGCGTTCTCTCACCCCCTCTGTCTCGTATCGAAGTCGAGCTTAATTTGGACAAGAACGTCCCATTAACCTCACTTTGACCTTCTAGGTCTGTACAGTTCTTTATCCCATTCTATCACTTTCAAAATAAAAGGGAAGAAACCATGTTTTATTTAAGGCTATTTATATTGTGCTTTCAATCTTGGTACTGTCTTTGACAGGCGATGTAGGGTGCTAATACCTTCCCTACTCGTAACCGACTCCCGAACTTGGATTTCAATTTTTTAAACCAGTGCTTTACTGAACTTAGTTTTTTCCCAATGTTTTTCCTATGGATAAAAACGTTGGTGGCGACTCCCTGTCTCATTATTCTCTCTCGTTCGCCGCGCCGTCGCGATCCAGGTTGCGACAAACCCCAACCTTTGTGACCACTCAATCCTAGAGTAAAACAACTTTGGTGTTTTGGTGTTTGGTTTACAATCAATAAACTCTCTTAATAGAGTAGATAAGCAAATGAAAGCTCTCTCAAAATCTAAACTCTCACAGGAGAGGATATGCAAATTGAAACTCACAATCTAACAACTCTTAAGCAATATGCAAGTTTAGAAACAAGAGTTGCAGAATATACAAGAGAAATTAAATCAAATGACCTCAAGAGGAAGAATGTTGATTGCCTTGTGTTGTGCCTTGGTCTCTCTCTTTCTTGCTTGAATTTATGCTCCATTTATAGCCATTTTAGAGCTTCTAGCCGTTGCAAATGAACTCCAGGTTGTTCCCCACGCATGCCATAGAGTATGGGTCTCTGTTTCCCACTAAAAATGTCTTTTTAATGGTGTTTCCCACTACTTGAATTGATTCACATCTTCTCGAATCGATTCAAGACATTCTGACTTGGGTATTTTTGACTTCCAGGTTCGTATGAATCGATTCAGACCTTGGTGAATCGATTCAGGCTGTTCTGTTTTGTGTTCCTGGGCTATCAACTTCGTATGAATTGATTCAGGCCTTGGTGAATCGATTCAGGACATTCTGTTTCCAAGTTTTTGTGACTTCTAGGGCTCTGAATCGATTCATTCATGTGTGAATCGATTTAGGCAATGTTGTTTGATGTTTTTCCATGATTTTTGATGCTTTCTTGATTCATTTGCTTCATGGATCCTTTCCTTTATCTTCATGCATTGCTTTCTTGATTCTTTGATCATTTAGGAGCGTGTCCTTCATCATTTCTTGGATCTCTTGATTTGATATGTATTGACCCATGGCTTATTCTTTTGATCCTCATACCTTGTTTCCTTGATTTTTCTTCAACTTATGAGCTTGTTCTTCATGATTTAAGTTCATGACATCAACCTTGTTTTCCATAGCTCCTGTTTCTTTAACTCTTTGTAAGGCATCTTCATCTTTTTGTTCTTAGCCATTGTCTTTGTGCTTAAACCTTCTTGTTTCTGAACCTTGGCCATTTCATCATCATCATGAATACTTTGTCATTCATCAAAATTACTTTGCATACTTACATATGCAACCTCAAAGGCCAGGTCTTAATGCAAGTTTTTACTGAGAAAGCTCACGAGGGATCAGACTTTACGGTGAATTCTTAGAATTTATATCATGAGGGATCGGTTATAATGATTTTAAGCTGCAATGATATGAAACTTGATGATTAAATATGCATGTCTTGAGTTCCTCATTGTTATTCTAGATTAGGGATCCAATTTCCAACATAATTTGCAACTCGTCTTTTTAGATAGATTTTAATTTTCTTATCTTATGAACCATTCAATCATGCTATCCTGTGAATATTGTATAAATTGTATATAAATTATTCTTTTGTTTATAACTTCCTTCACATTTACCATAGTAAATAGAAAATTATTATTATTATTGGACTTTCAATCCCAGTGGAACGATATCTAAATTTTGAAAACTACAAACGATTGGTGCGCTTGCCAATTAACAAACCCGGTGGTGGAAACGAACTGTTGAGACGCTATCACCGAGTTAACATCAAGTGGAAGAATGCCCCAAGAAAAAGGACTGATGTTGGTTGGAAACATGGGCTGGATGTTAATGGTGATGGGGAAAAGGTCAAGTGCAATTATTGCTTAAAAGTAATAGGGGGAATTTTTAGATTCAAGCTTCATCTTGCTGGCACTAGTAAAGATGTTGAGCCTTGTATTACGGAACCTGAAGAAGTTAAACTAGCAATGATAAAAGTTCTTGCGGGGGCTCAAGAGGCAGTAAGGAAGAAGAGAAGATTGACATAATTGAGGAAGAAGATGACATTGAGAAGGAGATTGATATATCTCAAATTCAAACCAAAGGGAAAGGTATTTTGAAGTTTGTTTCCAAAGGCAAAAGGGGTGGTCAATCAACAATTAACCAAATCATGAAAAAGAAAAACAAAGGAGAATGTTGATCTGCAGGTTGCTAGGTTTTTCTACACTAGTGCCATTCCTTTTAATTATATTAAGAACCCGGAGTTCATCAAAATGTGTGATGAGATTGCAAGATATGGCATTGGTTATGTACCCCCTTCATACCATGATGTTAAAGAAAATTGTTAAAAATGGAAGTGGCTCGAATTGATGAAATGGTTGGGGAGTATAAGAAAGAGTGGAAGAAAACTGGATGTTCCATAATGTCTGATGGATGGACGGATAAAAAAAGTCAATTGTGAATTTTTTGGTGAATAGCCCCAAGGGGACTATTTTCTTATATTCATTGGACACATCCGACGTCTCTAAAACAGCTGACAAAGTTTTTTTAAGATGTTAGATGATGTTGTGAAATATGTTGGAGAAGAGAATGTTGTTCAAGTTGTTATAGATAATGCTACAAATTACAAATTAGTTGGAGAGTTATTGATGCAAAAATGGAAGAATCTTTTTTGGACTCCTTGTGCCACTCATTGTATTGATTTGATCTTTGAAGATTTTGAAAAGAAGATCAAGGTTCATGAAGTCACTATAATGAAGGGGAGGAAGATCACCACTTATATATATACTAGAGTGCTTCTCATCAGCATTCTAAAGAAGTTCACTAAAGGGAGGCACTTAATTAGGCCTGGTGCTACAAGATTTGCCACTGCTTATTTGACTCTTGCTTGTCTCAATGAGCACAAAGGGGCATTGATGACTATGTTTTCTTCACCTGAGTGGCAATCAAGTAGGTTCGCCTCTACCTTGGATGGGAAACAAGTTGCAAAGATGGTTATGGATAGTCGACTATGGAAGAACATAATCATATGTCTCAAGGCAGCTATTCCTCTTATGACCGTCCTTCGCTTGGTAGATTCTGATGAGAAACCCGCCATAGGGTTCATATATGATGGACTGGATTCAGCAAAGGAGAAAATAATGTTAGCCCAGGTGGCCTCTAGGAAACTCAAGAGGGGGGGTGAATTGAGTAGTTAGGAACTTTTTCACTAATAAATTTCTCCTCTAAAAACTCAATATGCAATGATATGTGATTTGAATAATAATGCTTAAAACATAAAGAGTTTAAGGGTTAGAGAAGTGCAAACAGAGATTTATACTGGTTCGGCCAACCACTGCCTACATCCAGTCTTCTCAAGACACCCTTGAGGAAATTCACTATAATCAAATCCCTTGATTACACCACAATGGGGACTCACACCCCGATCACAAATGCCTTGGATGCTACACCACACCCAAGCACATCACCATTGGATGCTTCACCACATCCAATAACACCACCCTTGGATGCTACACCACATCCAAGAAGAACCCCCTCAGAGATACACCACTCTGAGTATCAATCTCACTTTTAGAGATAAAGATCTCTTACTAGAAAACTCTCTTCAAGAGTATGATAAACAAATTAAGGAACAAGAAAGAGTAATAACTCTATTAAGAGAATATGGCCATTATTGCTCATAAGAAAAGATTGGAAGTATTTGGTGTGTCTTGGTGTCTTTCTCTTGTATTTTTACAAATGAAATACCCTCCTATTTATAGGAGAAGAAATGACTTCAAGAGGTGTGAAATTATTGATTAAAATAATTGGAAAGGTACCTCTTGGATAAAATAATATTTTGTGAAAAGTTATAATGTTTCAACATGATTTTTTGCTTTCTGATCACGTTGTAATCGATTACATAAAAGAGGTAATCGATTACTGCCTTTAAAATCAGTTTTAAAACCATAACGTTCATATTGTAATCGATTACTTAAACATGGTAATCGATTACATGCTGAGGTAATCGATTACACTAATGAGGTAATCGATTACACGATGTAATTGATTACACTAATGAGGTAATCAATTACATTCCATCAGAATGTATTCTTATTTTAAAACCTTTTTATATTAATGGCCGTACTTTCTTTTTATAGAGTCTTACTTTAATTATGCCTTGGTCTTGGATCTTCATTCTTGATCTCTGGCATTGGCCTTGTCATTATCAAAATCCTTCATGGTCTTCATTCTCCCCCTTTTTGATGATGACAATATTCCATTGATTTCATGACTCTTTTTATGCTTGACATGGTATACTGAATCTTCAAGTCTTACGTCCATGTTGTTAATCATGTCTTGCATATATGTTGTTGATATCAAAACCTTAGTTCTTCATTCTCCCCTTTTTTGATATTGACAACAATTCCTGAGAAGAAAAATAAACAGCATGCAAGATACAAGATTTTCTCCCCCTTAATTTTGGTTTAGTTGACAAGGTTTGATTAATTTTTCTCTTATTTTGCTTCTCATATATTAACCAGGTTTAATTGATTTTTCTCTTATTTTGCTTCTCATATATTACTCCCCCTTTGTCAATGGCAAAAAGAATATAAGAGCATAAGGTTTTAGCAGAGAGTGATACACCTTGTTCTTTGATGTCACTCGTTATTTTGATATTGCTCTTTGTTACTTGTTGATTGATAGATGCTTCAAGAAATGTGTTGACTTTTCTTGTGGGTAAGAGTCAATCCTTAAGTGCCTTCCATCAATGATGATTCCTGCACCATTATAAACATTTGATTTTTGGTACCTAAATTTTCTTGGGTCCTTGTGGGTTAGACGTGGATAATATATTCTTAGGAACCCAAATCATTTTTGTCTCAGTATAACCTTTGTTCCTTATATGGCATGTTGATGTATTGTGACCTTTTCTCACATAATGAGAGATTTTAACAAATGGGCTAGTTGAGGTCTTTTGTGAAATAAAGGAATTTTTCTGCAACTTTTGCTTTTTGGAAGGATTAGATCCTAGTTCAGCTTTAAAATGACATTTTTGTTTTCCAAGGAGTATATCTAGGTTGTCTCTTCCTATAGTAAATTTAGCTAAAGTATTTTTTAAATCAACAATTTCTTGAGAAAGCTTTTGACATGTAATGCATGATTGATTGCATGTGACCTTAATTTTCAAATCATTTTCTAGGTTTATTTTTTCTAATTTAACTTGTCCTATTTCTTCATGTAACTTTGAAACATTTTCTTCTAGATTTTGATTAATACTTTTAATATTTAAAAATTTCTTAGCAAGTTTTTGATATTCTTCATGAAGTTCTTCAAATGCTTCTTGCAATTCATCAAACGTAGGATTTGAGTCATTTAACTCTTCCGTGTTAGTCATTAGGCAAAGATTTGCTTTTTCTTGATCTGATTCCTCAGAAGAGCTCATATCATTATCATCCCAAGCAATATATGCTCTTCTCTTATTTTTGGGATGCTTTTTTTCTTTCTTGTCAGACTTTAGTTTCGGACACTTCATTTTCATATGTCCATATTTTCCGCATTCGAAGCATTTTGGACCTTGGTTAGATTCATCATTTTTTAAGGAATTCCTGAAGTTTGGCTTCCTTTGCCCTTCCTTTTTCTTTAGAAACCTGTTAAATTGGTTAACAAATAATTTAAGGTCATTATAATCATTTATACCTTCTTCATCATCTTCTTCATTATCTTCTTCATCACTTTCTTCAATGGTTGATGATGATGTTTTTAGAGCAATACTTTTCTTCTTTTTATTGCTTTCCTCATGTTGATTCAATCTTTCAAGCTCGAGTTCATGCTCTTGTAATTTTCCAAAGAGTGTTGCAAGGGACATGCTTGACAAATCTTTTGATTCTGATATAGCAGTTACTTTTGGTTGTCATTCCCTGTTCAAGCATCTTAATACTTTATCAATCAAATCTTCATTTGAAAAGGTTTTTCCTAAGCATGCAAGATGATTGATTATATGAGTGAATCTCTTTTGCATGTCTTGTATGCTTTCATTGTTGTTCATTCTAAATAATTCATATTCCCTAGTTAGGGTATTTATTCTTGATCTCTTAACTTCGCTTGTTCCTTCGTGAGTTACTTCTAAGGTATCCCACATCTCTTTTGCTGTCTTGCAATTAGATATTCTAAAGTATTCGTCCATTCCTAAGGCTGAGGTTATTATATTTTTGGCCTTGAGGTTATATTAGACTTTTGTTTTATCCGTACCAGTCCATTCACTTCTTGGTTTAATCATGGTCACTTCTCCAACTACTTTGGTTGGTATGAATAGACCATTTTCAATGGAGTCCCATATGTCTATATCAATAGCTTCTATGAATATTTGCATACGGGTTTTCCAATATTGATATCCTACTCCATTAAATACAGGAGGTCTATGTATGGAGTTTCCCTCAGGAAAGATAGGATTGAAAGAGGCCATGGATCTTCTTGAGGTTGTTAAACCTTTTCCAAGAAACGAGCTTTGATACCACTTGTTAGCCCAGGTGACCTCTAGAAAACTCAAGAGGGGGGGTGAATTGAGTAGTTAGGAACTTTTTCACTAATAAATTTCTCCTCTAAAAACTCAATATGCAATGATATGTGATTTGAATAATAATGCTTAAAACATAAAGAGTTTAAGGGTTAGAGAAGTGCAAACAGAGATTTATACTGGTTCGGCCAACCACTGCCTACATCCAGTCTTCTCAAGACACCCTTGAGGAAATTCACTATAATCAAATCCCTTGATTACACCACAATGGGGACTCACACCCCGATCACAAATGCCTTGGATGCTACACCACACCCAAGCACATCACCATTGGATGCTTCACCACATCCAATAACACCACCCTTGGATGCTACACCACATCCAAGAAGAACCCCCTCAGAGATACACCACTCTGAGTATCAATCTCACTTTTAGAGATAAAGATCTCTTACAAGAAAACTCTCTTTAAGAGTATGATAAACAAATTGAGGAACAAGAAAGAGTAATAACTCTATTAAGAGAATATGGCCATTATTACTCATAAGAAAAGATTGGAAGTATTTGGTGTGTCTTGGTGTCTTTCTCTTGTATTTTTACAAATGAAATACCCTCCTATTTATAGGAGAAGAAATGACTTCAAGAGGTGTGAAATTATTGATTAAAATAATTGGAAAGGTACCTCTTGGATAAAATAATATTTTGTGAAAAGTTATAATGTTTCAACATGATTTTTTGCTTTCTGATCATGTTGTAATCGATTACATAAAAGAGGTAATCGATTACTGCCTTTAAAATCAGTTTTAAAACCATAACGTTCATATTGTAATCGATTACTTAAACATGGTAATCGATTACATGCTGAGGTAATCGATTACACTAATGAGGTAATCGATTACACGATGTAATTGATTACACTAATGAGGTAATCAATTACATTCCATCAGAATGTATTCTTATTTTAAAACCTTTTTATATTAATGGCCGTACTTTCTTTTTATAGAGTCTTACTTTAATTATGCCTTGGTCTTGGATCTTCATTCTTGATCTCTGGCATTGGCCTTGTCATTATCAAAATCCTTCATGGTCTTCAAATAAAACTCAACTTTCGCAATGTGAAAAAGAAGTAAATATTCTTATTTTTACTCACTAGTAATTTTATAACTTGTTAGTTCTTTCTTTCCTAACTTGTCATTTGTTTTAATTTGTTCCTTAGCTATGAACCTATATGGAAAATTATTAATGAAAGGTGGGATCACCAACTGCATAGGCCATTACATGCTGCTGCATATTATCTGAAACTACAATTGCACTATGAAGATAATTTTAGAGATGATGATGTTGAGGTGAAACAAGGGCTACACAATTGCTTGGCAAGAATGGTTAATGATATGTCTGAGAGTAACAAGATTAATCATCAGATTTCTAAATTTAGAAATGCTAGAGGGATTTTTGGTAATCCATTTGTTGTGATGGCTAGGAAGACCATGGATCCTGTAAAATGGTGGAAATCATTTGGGGATGACGCTCCCGAGCTCAAGAGGTTTGCTATTTGTATTTTGAGCTTGACTTGTAGCTCTTCGGGATGTGAGCGGAATTGGAGTTCATTTGAGATGGTAACTAACTAAGTTGTTTTAGTTACTTTTTAATTGCTATTATCTTGTAGGGTTTAGGGTCTTAAATTTTAACTATAGTTTGTTATATTTTGTTTTATAGGTTCATACAAAGAGGAGAAACCGTTTACATCAAAAGAAGATGAATGATTTGGTTTATGTAATGTACAACATGAAATTAGGTAGACAAGTTAGGAAGAATGTTGTTCTTCCTTTTGAAGAAATTAATTTAGATGATGAATGGATTACTGAAGAGGCGGATGCCAATGGTGCTAATGATGAATAGGCTTTTCAACCACCCATTGCTAATGAAAATGATAATGTCAACGTTGTTGGGGAAGTGGGTGACTGTATTCAGCAACTTCAAAACAATCCAACTTCAAATGATCTTGTCTTTGATGTTGATGCAATTGTTGGAGAACAAGTATCATGTGATGAAGATGATGAAATTAAGGAAAATAAAGATGAAGAATACACTGGAGGATTAGATTTCAACTGATATATAATCATTATCGATTAATTTCATCTTGTTTATGATTTTATGGACTTGTTTGTGTGAACATTTTAGCTTGTGTTGGACTTTATGGACTTGTTTATGTAATTTTATGTTTTATTTAATGTATAGCATGTTATTTTTTTATTATTTTTTTAATAAGAGGTAGAATATTCTACCCAGAATCTCGATTCTACGAGTCGTTGGAACCTCCACGATTCTAGGTAGAATCTCGATTTTGACAACCTTGCAACACACCCCCTCCAACAAAGCCTGCTGAACTAGGCAAAGGGTAATTTTTGACTCACAATGAAAGGGTAACTCTTGGCCCATAAGAATCGGAAAGAATGCCCTGGCTCTGACACCAAATGGTTCTATTGATCGCTTGAAAACTCGTTTGGTGGCCAAAGGCTATACTTAGATGCTTAGTCTTGACTATGGTAATACTTTCTCCCCGGGTGCTAAGATGGCCTCTGTATACCTATTTCTCTCCATCGTTGCCATCCGTCATTGGCCTCTTTTCCAGTTAGACATCAAGAATGCCTTTCTCCATGGTGATCTGATGGAAGAAGTATATATGGAGCCACCACCAGGTTTTGTTGCTCAGGGGGAGTGTTCAGGATTGGTTTGTCAGCTTCAGAAGTCCCTTTATGGTCTTAAACAATCCCCAAGAGCATGGTTTGGCAGATTCATCACTATCATAAAAGAATTTCGCATGACTCAGAGTGAGGCGGATCATTCTATTTTTTATCGCCATTCTACCTCCAGGTGTATTTACTTGGTTGTGTATATTGATGACATTGTCATCAAAGGTAGTGATCACATTGGCATTGTTCTTTTAAAACAACACTCGCATCGTCACTTCCAAACAAAGGATCTTGGAAGGCTTCGCTACTTCTTAGGAATAGAGGTGACACAACTAGATGAGGTGTCATGATTTCTCAAAGAAAGTATGCGATGGATATTTTGGAGGAGACCGGCTTAATGGGGACCAAACCGGTAGATACTCCTATGGATCCCAACACTAAGCTTATGCCGGAACTGGAGGAGCCTTTCTCAGATCTAGAGAGATATAGAAGACTAGTTGGAAAACTAAATTACCTCCATGTCACACATCCTGACATTTCCTTTGCCGTCAGTATGGTAAGTCAATTTCTCAATTCCCCTTGTAAAGGTTACTGATAGTCCAAGTTTCTGTCATACAAAAATCTTTCACCAATTTTTCATGCCCTTCCAGCTCACAGTTGTCATGTAAGGAGCTTCTAAAGAACAAACAAGTTGTTAAAGGTTACTTAGTGCAAGGATGCTACCCTGGAAGAGATGAAAGATCTTTGAAAAGAATCGGGCATGAGAGATGGTGGAACTGCCAAACAAGAAGACAACTTCTAGATGCAGCAAATGGGTGTGTACAATCAAATATTGGTCCAATTGATCACTTGAAATATACAAGGCATTGGGTGAACAGGCCACACTCAAACCTATGGCTGTTACTTTGAGATACCTGCACCGGTAGGAAAGCTGAACACTGTTGTGGCACTTCTATCCCAGGCCATTATCCCACGTAGCTCCTTTATCTTCTCTTAATTCATAGCAGATTGGTTATCACTCTTTTACCAGTTTTGACTACAAATCCTACTGCGTGGCACCATAGTTAACAAGAATTATATTTTTCCCTCTAAATCTACATACTTCATTAAAGTCTTAAAGGTTTCATCCCAAAACCAATTGGCAATAGTCGGAGTTGCCCAACAGATATTTAAACCATGCAAAATATGATGAGGCATGCAATATGGGATTTCCAACATAAAGCATGCCTAGTGGGAAAAAGGTCCATGGGAAATAAAGTAGAAATAATGAAAAACGTGAAAAGGGAAACAGATACAATAGCAACGCAAGGGAGGGACACCAATGAAAGGATCGTAAAAGCAATTGTCCAGCAAGGATATTGGAAGATCATCACATATGGATTTAAATTGAAATATTTTGGACATAAAAAACTGCACAGTAAGAATTGGACCAAAAAGCATTATAAGTATTCAACATGCAATCCTAAAAGACAACAAGAGCCATTAAGTTTTACCCCCATCAACAAAATAGCCTCTGTTCGAGCCTCCTCTGTTTGTGGGACATGTAAGTTCATCTCATCACCATCAAAGTCTGCATTATATGGGTTACATACAGATTCATTGAATCTTAATGTTCTCCAAGGCATAATCCTTGCCTGCATGTCCAAAAAGTAAGATCAATGCAATGCAATCTAAATCGGGCCCTGTTCTAACTTTCAATTTTAACAAATTACCGTGACACATTATAGACATCTGATGCAAGCTTGGCTGTCTATTGAAAAGAACAATGTCTCCATCTTCCAAATGGCGATCAACAATATCACCAATCCTCAATTCATCTGCAGCATGCTTCCTACAAAGAACTTTCAAAGACCTGTAAAATAATGATTGCCACTATATTAATATAAGAAAAAAATGGCTCAACACTACTCCACATAAGGAAAAATGAACCAGTACAAACCATGAGTGACCTCCTTCCCGTCTAAGCATCCTTGCACCAGGATACTTATCAGGACCATTTCTCACACATTGTCTCAACTTCTCCATGTTGTGATGTGTAACATGCTCAGGATAAGTCAATATACGAGCCATATGGATGGGTATAGCAACCTAAAGCAAATGAGGAAGTTAGTATAAATTTGAACCTTGAAAAAAGAAGGGGACTTCCTTGTGTTGAGTTATTGTTTTCAAGAGAAATACACATGAACTATGAACAAGTACGTCTCTTCAGTTAACTTATTTAATGTGATGAATATTTATATTCTTTTAGTTTATTGGCTTATGCATCATCTAATAGATATAAAGTAAACAACTACACATAGATGGTAACAGGTAATATTTAATGCCTGACCTCAGAAATCCTCAAATTAGGATCAGGGGAAATAACTGTCCTGCCAGTATATTCAACACATTTCCCTGATAAGTTGCCACGGAAACGCCCCTGTTTCCCTTTCAAGCGCTGAACAAAACCAGCCAATTGCTTGTTTGATTGCATATAAAATGGCACACTACGAACATCACTATTTATGAATTGAGCAACTTCAAACCCTAAACCCTAAACCCTAAACCCTAAACCCCTAACCCTAGACCCCAAACCCTAAACCCTAAACCCTAAACCCTAAACCCTGAACCCCTAATCCCTAAACCCTAACTCCTAAACCCTAAACCCTAAACCCCTAACCCCTAAACCCTAACCCCTAACCCCTAAACCCTAACCCCTAACCCCTAAACCCTAAACCTTAACCCTAACCCATAACCCATAACCCCTAAACCCTAAACCCTAAACCCTAACCCTTAAACCCTAACCCCTACCCCTAACCCCTAACCCCTAAACCTTAAACCCCAAACCCGAACCCCGAACCCCGAACCCAAACCCCAACCCCCAACCCCAAACCCCAACCCCCAACCCCAAAACCCGAAACCTTAAACCCTAAACCCCTAACCCTAAACCCTAAACCCCAAACCTCAAACCCCTAACCCTAAACCCCTAACCCCTAACCCTAAACCCCTAACCCCTAACCCTAAACCCTAAACCCCTAACCCCTAACCCATAACCCTAAACCCTAAACCCCAAACCCCAAACCCTAAACCCCTAACCCTGTTAACCCGGCGACGGCGTCTTAACCGTTCGTTTCCACCACCGGGTTGTTAATTGGCAAGCGCACCAATCGTTTGTAGTTTTCAAAATTTAGATATCGTTCCACTGGGATTGAAAGTCCAATAACAACAGTAATTTTCTATTTACTATGACAAATGTGAAGAAAATTATAGACAAAAGAATGATTTATATACAATTTATACAATATTCACAGGATAACATGATTGAGTAGTTCATGAGCTAAAAAGAAATTTAAAAATCTATCTAAAAAAATTGAGTGGCAATCTAGAATAGGTAAGATACTTGAGATAAACATAGATAAATAAATTATGTTGGAAATTGGATCTCTAATCTAAAATAACAATGAGGAACTCAAGACATGCATATTTAATCATCAAGTTTCATGTTATTGCAGCTTAAAATCATTGTAACCGATCCCTCGTGATATAAATTCTAAGAATTCACCGTAAAGTCTGATCCCTCGTGAGCTTTCTCAGTAAAAACTTGCATTAAGACCTGGCCTTATGGCAACAATAGTTAACAACCCCTATAGAATTGAGATACCAAGGGTATTCCAGCTTTTACTTTCGTCAAAACAAGTTTCAATACGGCATAAATAATCATTCTCCCGTTTGACATTTACACTAATAAAACAAGTTTTGATACACATGAAAATCATTCTCCCATTTGACGTTCATATTAATAAAAGGTTGAAATACTAACATGGACTTGAATCATAAACATGCAGAGGTCGAATTCACAACATTATACTCAATAGATTAGTTCACCAATTCTAACATAAACAAATTAGTTACACATGGTGAAAGTAAACACAACACTTACAGAGTTTGACATTACGAAGGCGATGGGAAACTTCACGATACAATGATCACAATACAACAAAACACACTCAAGTATCTAGAAAACTATTCTAGAACTATAACTCACAAAAGAAGTACTCAAAGTCGAGCACAAAGAGAGAAAAGAAGACAAGTGAATGAGAATGGGATGTGTTGAATGGTGTTGGATGGCCCTATTTATAGGGCTGAGCGAGGGTGCGGACGCTATGCGTCAGTGTGACGCTACGCGTCACACCCCTGACTCAGCCTCCATTAGACACTTGATAATGGCCACTTCAAATTATTAAATTTGATCATGCCTGGCCACATGAACATGTTTCCACCGTGTTTCGGCCTTTCATGCTGAGTGGGGTGGCCCTTGGTGCTGAGTAGAGTGCCCATTATTGGGTTCAAGTGGAGTGGTTGGCCAAAGTGGAGGTGGAGACCACGCAGCACTGATGCTACGCGTGGTTTTGACGCGTAGCGTCAGCATCAAAAATAGCTGTTGATGCTACGCGTGGGATGAAGCTACTCGTCAGCTCCTCCAGTGTAATTTTCTCTTGATTTCTTAACGTTTTCATTGTAAAACTAGAGAAAATTGATCAAGGGCAGATTATTTCCAACAACATCCATTTATTGAATTCAAAGTCTAATTTTCTAACAAATTAAACTAATTTTTATAATTTTTATGAAATTTTTATTAAAGCTTTTATTGAAAATTTGAGGACTAACAAATACCCCCAACTTGAGACATTGCTCGACCTCGAGCAAGAGAGAAAAATAAAAATAAAAATTTGGAATCAAATTTTTGAGTTAGTCCGAGAATTTACAACAAAAAGTAATTTCACAATTTAACTAATTTGTAATAATCAAAAATTGATATCAAATATAACAAAGGTTTAATGATAAAATTATTTACAATATTCTATTAACAACCAAGCAAAATTTCAAGCTTACCTCACAAGTGTTTATCTCTATGTAATAGGTAACCTGTTTAACTCAATCAATCATAAAATCAAACGAATTTAACTTTGATTGTTATCTAATCAATGGTTATTCATACAGAGTTAATTCAGAAATCATAAGGTCTTTTCACGGGTTGTAATGAGGCTTGGTTTACAAGAATCAATGGTTTTTCTTGGAATTCAAAAACCTGAAATCATAAAAGAGCATTTTATAATTCTTAGGCTTTCTCTTGACCCAAACTTCTCATTTTCTTTTACTGATGAAAAATAAATACCCCCAACTTGATTCTTTTCACTATTTTTGATTTTTCTTTTTCATACTTTATTTTCTTTTGAAAAGAATCAAGATGCTTATTTTCACTCCCCATTTTTGTAAGAACTCTCAAAATATTTTTCATTTATTTCAACTGCTCTTTTAATCAATCAAGTATAGAGAATGGTTAAAACAGATTTAGGTTTTAAGGGTACCAAAGAATTTATTTTAGGCTCAAATTGGCTTTCAAAGGATAAAATAATTTTTACCAAGATAAGTTGTTTGGCCCAAGGTTTCTTTTCACCAATAAATGTGTCTTGATCATTTTCCTGAATTCTCTGTACAACAACACAAATCAAAGATTAAAGCAAAATCAATTTGAATGAAGTTATGTCGATTAAACCCTCAAATGTTTAATAAGATCTCTCAACTCACCGGGTTATCAAAATTTGCTTGATGGTTAATAAACCTATCGTAATTAAATTTATCAAAATTCTTAAGTTAAAAGGAACCAATAATTGATTTTACAAAATTGGTTTTATTGTGTAAAAACTTTAAGTGTATAAATTAACTTACTAATTAAAAATTTGAATTTTTTTTATTTTTTTTCGAATAGAACACTAAACATACTAAACCCTAAAAATAATAAACTACACAAAAATAAACACACCACACATAAAACTAGAAAATTGGCCCTTCAACTTAGGCTCATGCTTGCCATGACTCGAAGGAGCCACGTCATCTTCTTTATAAATACGACACTTATTCACAAGCGTCGGAAAACTTTGTATCTCTTGATGTCGAATAGCCCGCTTGATCTCGGGCCTCAGTCCATTCTCAAACTTCACACATTTGGAAGCTTTAGTACCCTCTTGTTGATAAGGCGAATAAAATGCACACAACTCCTCAAACTTGGAGGCATACTCCTCCACCGTCATACCACCTTGCTTAAGCTCCATAAACTCAAGCTCCTTTTTGCTTCTATAGCTGTCCGAAAAGTATTTCTTCAGAAATTCTGCCTTGAAGTTTTCCCAAACCAAAGGAACCTCGGTAGATATCATACGCCCTCTTGTAAGACGCCACCAAGCTTCAGCTTCATCACGGATCATAAAGACCGCATACTCTACCTTCTGCGCTTCAGAACATTCGAAGCTAGCATAAATTCTTTCTAAGTCATTGATCCAAGCATATGCGTCTTCAGGCTTATAACCTCCATGAAACTCTGAAGGTTTCCTCTTAAGAAAAAAATCAAGACCTTGGGAGCTTTGTCCCACATTCAGCTGGCCTTGTCTTTCCAAGAGATCAGCAAAGTGGTTTAAGGCATTTGCCATAGCAGCAGCCTCACGATTTGGTCTACCCGCCATATCTTATGCCTATACATTAAAACATGGCTTGCACGTGAGTGTACTAGACCAAACGATAGCTTTCGACTCATGAACTCAAGAATTTTAGCACTCGTAGACCCATCATATATTACATCAAATAATCATATCTTTTTTTTAATACATAATCATAACATATTCATTAAAAGAGGTAAATAGTGTAAGGACTCTTGGCCGGACTCAACAACTCCAACATCAATCTCAATTCGATAACAATAGTCATAATTCAACCAAATAATTCGTAAATCAATCAATCCAAACAATAATCACATGAACAATACCATTCATGATCGTGTCAAGAGCAACAAATGCTCTGATACCAGGTTGAGACGCCCCTAAAATAGTGGTAAATTTTTTGCAAATTAAAATCACTATTCAATGAACAGAAAATATATGGTGAGGTTTTTAGAACACAACCCTTGGATCTTGGAAGACCGCTCCCATATATGAAGATATAAGAGGGTAGATTAAAAGGGTGATTTAGTAATAATTTCCCAATTAAAATAGTGGAAGGATTAATTTAAATTAATGGTTGTATGATTAAATTGTAAGAGGTCCACAATCATGGAAAATAAGGAATTCAAATTATACCCACGATATTTATAGGATAATACAAAACCAAGATTTAATGTAAAGGAGAAGGAAAATAATTTAAACAATGCATTTTGAGGGATCAGGGTGCCCCTCACTCAGGCGAGATTCACATTCGCTTGAGCGAGCCAGCGTGTGCATGCTTAGGCGAGTCAAGAAGAGACAGAGCGAGGAAGGGTATTATGCATTAGGGGCTCCTCTGGCTTAAGCGAGTCCCAGCTCACTTGAGCGAGAAGCAATAGCCCAACCTGGGTGAACCAGCGAGGCGCTTGAGTGAGAGAAGAAGTTTGCATCAGGGGCCAATCCCGCTTAGGCAAAATCTATCTCGCTTGAGCGAGATTGCTCCAAATACAATGGAAACTTTCTGGCCGATTTTTGCTTGGGCGAGACATTCCTCGCCTGGGCAAAAATCGTCCAGTGTCTTATTTCCTTCTCCCTTACTTAAGTGACCATTGGGCCAGGGCCATTTCGCTTGAGCAAAAATGGTCCAGAGGCCAACCTCTAATTCCAGTCCAATCTCGCTTAGGCGAGATGGCCATCTGCTTGGGCAAAAACAAGCCAGTGACCAAAACACTGATACAAGAGGATCTCGCTTGAGCGAGTTCTGTAGAGAAACGAAAAACACTAAGTTTCCTGTAACTTAATAGGCCAAAATTCATTCTGCTCCAAATCCTTTAAATCCAACATAGTTCACATATCATATTACCCATTTAAAACTTATCTCCTTCATCATTAGCCTCTTAAACCTATTCTAATTCATGAAATCATAATACATCAAACACATCATCTCATGTAATCACCGAATCACACATTTTTGCATGAACCTTTATTCATTCATAGAATTAGACATCAACAAGCATCTTCATTCATCGAATCACATCCCTTGGGTCATTAATGAAAATTGGCCATAACACAAGGGTCCAATTTTTATACCTTCTCATATCGCCATATATGGAATAGGTTTCTTTTAAATGGTCCAGGGGTAGTTATTAAACTTTATTTCGTGGCCTTTTCTACAATTTATTTAAATTGATAACCCATGAAAAATTTACCCTCAATTATGTTATTCTAATTAATCAATTTTGATAATCATATTTTAGAATAATCATATTGAGGGTTAGGATGTTTTAAGAGGAACCTTCTAAGGAGGTAGAGGAAGATTTGCTAATCTTGGAAATCATGGGTTCCCTAACAAGAGTCTTAACACAAAATTGTGCTCTCACTATGGAAGGTCTGGTCATACAATGGACACTTGCTATAGGAAACATGGTTTTCCACCACATTATTTTAAGCAGAATCAGAATATCAATCACTGCATCTATGAGGATATTGATGAGGATGGTGATGATAGAATTAGTCTTCAGTCCCTGAAGGAAACAAGAGATACGTCTAGCTTGGTTTTCATTCCAGACCAGCATCAAGCATTACTTGTATTACTACAACAAAACAATACTTAGACCGTAAATCAAATTACTTCTAGCACTCAGAATAAGAATTCTTCTTCTCAGCCATCAGGTTTTGTGTTCACTTTAGCTAATTCTTCACTCTCTGGCTCTTGGATCATTGATACAGGATCCACTGTACATGTCTCTAACAACATGAATTTTTTTCATAGTCATAAAACCATTCAACCTGTGTTCCTAAATTTACTTGATGATAATAAAGTTATGACAACCATTGCTGGCACTATTTTCTTTACTAAATCGTTGTACCTTACTAATGTGTTATTTGTTCCTTCTTTTTATTTCAACTTAATTTCAGTTTCTAAACATACATAATCCTTGCCTTGTAAATTCATTTTTTCCATGTCATATTGTCAGATCTAAGATTCTCATACATTGAAGATGATTGGTGTAGCTGACCTGTAGTGTGACCTCTATGTGATAAATCCTGTTCAATTTAAAGATATTTTTCCATACTTCTCTCAAAGTTAGACTAATGTTTTTCACTCATATAATCCTAATTCTTGGCATTCCAGGTTTGGTCACCCTTCTCATGAAAAGTTGTAACAATTAAAACAAATGTATCCTTTTATCAATTGTAATAAATCAAATAATCCTTGTGATCCTTGTTATTTTAGAAAAAAAATTACCCTTTACAATAGCAATACTGTTACCGTTGATCCTTTTGAAATTGTGCATATTGATATTTAGGGTCCTTTGGCCATACTTTTTGTTTTTGGTCATCGATATTTTTTTTACTATTGTTGATAATACAAGTAGATTCACTTGGCTTTATTTCATGAAAACTAAATCTGAAGCTAGTATTTTAGTTTAACAATTTATGCAATTCATTGAGACTCAATTTCATAAACAAATTAAGATTATTAGAACCGATAATGGCAATGAATTTTTATTGAAACAATGGTATTCTATGAAAGGAATCATACACCAAACCTCTTGTGTAGAGACTCCTCAACAAAATGGCATTGTAGAGAGGAAACACCAATATATATTAAGCATGGCTAGGACTTTGATGTTTCAGTCACATATCCCCAAATCTTTTTGGAACCATGCTGTAGCTCATGCTATCTATTTAATAAATAGGTTACCTATAAAATTTTTAAAAAATAAATCCCCTTATATGGTTTTACATCAAGGAAAATTACCTGACATTTCACATTTAAAAGTTTTTAGTTGTTTAGCTTTTGCATCCACACTTTCTTCATATAGAACCAAGCTCGATCCAAGGGCAAAGAAATATGTTTTCTTAGGATTCAAGCCTGGTACCAAGGGTTACCTACTTTATGATTAAAAACCAGAGAATTATTTCTTTCTAGAAATGTTCAGTTTCATGAAAATATTTTCCTTATGTTTTCATTTCATTCCACATCACAAAACCTCTAATCACCTAAGCTTTTGAATGATCCACTCATTTCCTATAATGATGATGCACCTTCTTTTCATATACCTCAACCTACTCATATACCTCAGTCTGATCACATATCTGAGCCCTTACCACCTACCCTTTCCCCAACTGCTAGCCCTTCACAACATCATCTATCACCTAGTTTCCAGCCACCAGCATTTGACCATGACAATCACCTTAGAAGGTCAAACCGAGAGAGACATCTCCCTTCCTATCTTCAGGATTTTCATCACATATTGGCAAATTTAGGTGACTCATCAGTTCAACTATCTCCCAGGTATTCTTTGTCCCCTATTGTTTCTTATCATACTTTAAATTCTTCTCATAAAAATTTCTCTTTAGCCCTATCTTCTATTCATGAACCTTCTTCTTATTCTGAGGCTATTAAAGAGGTTTGTTGGTAGAATGCTATTAATGCTGAGTTACAGGCATTGGAGGAAAATCAAACTTGGTAACTTACTCAGCTTCCTGCAGGATAGAAACTTATTCAAGGCAAGTGGGTGTTTAAGATAAAACTTAGAGCAGATAGTTCCATTGAAAGGCACAAGGCCAGGCTTATTGCCAAAGGCTTCACACAGACTGAAGGCATTGATTTTTTGGAAACCTTCAATCCTATGGTTAAAATAAGCACTATTTGGCTCCTATTATCCGTTGCCTCTGCTCAGGGATGGCATCTTATCAACTGGACTTTAATACTGAATTCCTTCATGGCTCTTTAAATGAGGATATCTACATAGAGCCTCCACCAGGATTATCCCTGCCTACCCCTAACTTGGTCTGCAAACTTACTAAGTCTATATATGGACTCAAGCAAGCCAGCAGACAATAGAACATCAAACTCACTAAAGTCCTCATTTCATCAAGCTATACTCAGTCTAAGGCAGATTATTCTCTTTTCTCCAAGAACACTTCCAAGGGTTTCACTGTTATTCTAACCTATGTGGATGATCTTGTTCTTACAAGTCAGGATTTAGATGAGATTACTCATATGAAACTGCTGTTACATGGTAAATTTTGCATCAAAGATCTTGGCACATTGAAGTTCTTCCTCGACTTTGAAGTGGCTAGTCCCAATCTGGTATCTTGTTGTACCAGAGAAAATATGCATTGGATCTCCTCCAGGAGACTGGTCTACTTGCTTGTAAACCAAGTGTTATTCCCATGGATGCTTCTTCCAAACTTGGTCTTCAATCAGGTACCCCACTTTCTAATCCTACATCATACAAAAAACTAATTGGCAAACTTATTTATCTCACTAATACCAGACCAGACTTATCTTTTTCAATGAGTAAGCTTAGCCAATTTCTTGTTCAACCCACTTCTGATCATTATCAGGCTGCCCTTAAGGTCCTTCGTTATGTCAAACATTCTCCTGCTAAAGGTCTTTTATTTCCCTCTACCTCTGATCTTAAGTTAACTGGTTACTCAGATTCTAATTGGGCCTCTTACCCGGATAGTCATAGATCAGTTACTGGATTCTATTTTTTCTTGGGTCAATCCCTTATTTCCTGGAAAACCAAGAAACAATATACCATTTCCAGGTCTTTATCTGAGGCTGAATATCGTGCTCTTGCCTTAGCAGCATGTGAGGCTCAGTGGTTGGTTTCCTTGCTCAATTATTTTGCCATTCCTCACTCCTTACCAATCACTTTATTTTACGATAACCAATCAGCAAGGCACATGAGCGTACCAAGCATATTGAACTAGACTGTCACACTGTAAGGGATCAAGTAGTGGATGGTAGAATTCATCTTCTTCCTATTCCTTCGAAAGAGTAGTTAGCTGATCTTCTTACCAAGCCTCTTGCAGCTGGACCTTTTTCCTTTCTTATTTCCAAGCTTAGAATGCATGACATACATATTCTAACTTGAGGGGGCTGTTAATATGTTATGCTTACTAATTAGTGATTAGTTAGAGTTTGTTAGGATTAGTTAGTTTGTCTTTTTCCTAACTTGTATATAAACTTTTTTTATTGCTTCTTTTCAATAAGTTGAACGAATCATATTTTCTTTAATTCTTCTTCTCTCTTCTCTCTCTCTCTTCCCAGTTTCTCCGCTTTCCTCTCTGCCTTTTCTGTGTTTTCATCTCTCTGTACTTTAGTCATTGGTCATGGCAAATTCAAGGTTCTGTGAAGGAGAGAAATCATATGGTTCATTCAAGCACGCTGAGAGTTTTGACAGCCTGCAACCTCACCAACCTCCCTCAACCTGCCCTCTCCATCTCTCGCTCCCTCCTCCGTATCGGCTTCCACCCCGACCACTTCGTCTTTTCCTTCTTCGTCAAGGCTTGTGCCAGCTTGGGTCCTCTTCATGTCAAACAAGCAAAACAAGTTTATGCTTGGTTCTTGCTCTCACCCTTCTCCGATGATGACGTTGTAAAGTCATCTTTAGTTGATATATACGCAAAATTGGGGTTGCCTCATTATAGGCGTGCCATTTTCGACTCCATTTCTTCCTTGAATTCCATTTCTTGGACTGCCATGATATCTGGGTATGCGCGAAGTGGACAAAAGTTTGAAGCTTTTCAACTGTTTCATGAAACACCATATAAAAACTTGTTTGCTTGGATTGCTTTGATTTCTGGGCTGGTGCATAGTGGAATGGAGTTGATGCGTTCCACTTGTTTGTTGAAATGTGACGTGATGGGGTTAGTATAGTAGACCCATTAGTTCTTTTCAGTGTGGGTGGTGCTTGTGCTAATTTAGCTATTTTAGAGCTTGGGAAGGAGATTCATGGTCTGGTTATTACCCTTGGTTATGAGTCTTGTTTGCTTATAGGCAATTCACTTATAGATGTGTATGCCAAATGCAGTGACCTTGTTGCTGCAAAATATATCTTCTGTAAAATGTGTAGAAAGGATGTAGTGTCTTGAACTTTAATAATTGTTGGCACTGCTCAGCGCTGAGATGGCATTGGCTTTATATGATGACATGGTTTTGGCTGGAGTTAAGCCTAATGAGGTGCACTTTGTTAGGTTGATGTATGCTTGTAGTCATGCGGGTCTAGTTAGCAAAGGCCATGCTTTGTCAGGTCAATGGTTGAAGATTATGGAATTAAATCTTCTCTGCAGCATTATACTTGTTTGCTAGATCTTTTTAGTAGATCAGGGCACCTTGACGAGGCTGAGAATCTCATCAGAACAATGTCATTCAACCTTGATGAACCTACCTGGGCCGCTTTGCTCAGTGCTTGTAAGCACTATGGTGACACCAAGATGGCAGTAAGGATTGCTGATCATCTATGAAAAATAAACTAAAAGATCCTTCTTCTTATATATTGTTATCTAACATGTATGCCGGAGCTGGTTTGTGGGAGAATGTTTTGAAAGTGAGGAAGGTAATGATGGTCATGGAAGTTAAAAAGGAACCAGGTTATAGCTGTGTTGACTTAGGAAAGGAAAGCCATGTATTTTATGCTGGAGAAACTTCTCATCCAATGAAGGATGAAATTATAGGTTTAATGAGGAAGTTAGATGTAGAGATGAGGAAAATGGGTTATGTTCCTGATACTAGCTCAGTTTTACATGACATGGATCGACAAGAGAAGGAAAGGCAACTCTTCATGCATAGTGAGAGGTTGGTTGTGGCATATGGACTTCTGATAAGTGTTTTAAAACACTATTTTTTACTGTTTAATTTATTCAAAATAAAATGTTTACTGTATCATATTTTTTAAAAATCTTCATAATTTTTGTTTTCTTTTACTGTTTCTGTTTAAATGTTATGTTTTGTTTGAATTGATTTAAAATAGAATGTTTAAAAAGTATTTTTTTTATAGAATTGGAATAATGCTAAAATTTAGTTCTTTAAAATTGTTAAAAGAACTTAAATCATAAATTCCATTTTTATAAAAATTAAATTTTGAATATTCTATTTAAATTATTTAAATGAATTATTTTTCTAAATTGATCCACACCTTTAATTCACGTTAATTGCTCCAAAAGAAAGGTGCTATGTGCTAGATTTTTTTCAAATAAAATTACCTTCCATTTTAAACTCTCATGGATAAAGAAATGGTGCCTAATATTTTAATGAAACTAAACTCCCATTCTCTCAAAACTTTCACGTGAAAAGCTTACTAAAAGGAGACCCATGTACTTAACTTTTTTCTAATGCAAAAGTATAGCTGATGGCCATCCTTTTAATTTTTTATTCATTTGTGTAGAGCTTTGAATGGTCAAAGAATGTTCACATATGTTCCCTTGCATATTTTATTGCAGCTCACAAATGTAAACCAACTTGAAATGGCTTCTTCTTTCACTCTATATGCTTCACGTGGAGTACTTACCAAAGGGGACCCATATGCTTGAAATGTTGAATAGTCAAAAAGCAAAAGCAAGAGAAAATGGGCACACTAAAACGTTAAGATGGCTGTTGGAATTTTTGGACAGCAAACAGCAAGCAAAACAACAAGAAAATAATAGCAAACAGCAAAAGGAATTGGACAGCATTTGACATAAATTGGGTACCCATTTTTTTTAATTGCCAATGAAAAAGCTGCAGCAAAACAGGAAAAATGGGACAGAAAACAAACAGCCTTTCAACGTGAAGCAAGGTCCATGTCCCAATTTTTCTTTTTTTTGTTTTAAAGCAACAAAAGCCATTCCTTTGTCAAATAATTCCCACGGTCAATTATTTTAATCAAACCCATTGTCCATTGTCTCAATAAACTCACGACAATGTGGGAAATTATTGGGCATTTTCAATTGCAAAAGTGAAAGCATTTAGCATGGGTGCCACAGAATTAAAGAAAAAGGCGAGTGAAAATCAAGTATAAAGGAGAAGGAAGGTACAACAGCGAGAGGGGGAGAGCGGAGGCACAAGAAATTTGGAGGAGTTAGTGAAAAATACAGAGAATAGTAAAAATACAGAGAGGGCAGAAAAACACAGCAGGAAACAGAGGAATGATATCAGCAGTTTGTGACAGAAACCGGTGACTTTTCCTCTTTATTTTGTAATGTATTCTATGCTTAATTTCACTCTCTGTATGGATATTATTTTCTGTATGAGTAACTAAATTTTTATCTTGGGATGTAGGGGTGTGATAATATTTTGTGTTAATGTTATTTTGACTTTGAATTAAATAAATTTCTGTTTTCCATTTAGTTCAAATTATGTTCAATGCTTTTAGTGATTCCTAACAAGAACCTAAATGATAAAACTGTGTACTTACGGGTATATTAGTAAGTTTAGGTAATAAATAGAATCGAGAGATTTATTTTTACCTGAAAGCTTTGAACTAAACCCAAGATTTTTGAGATGCTTTTTGTGACCTCGGTAAAACCGTGAAAGTAATCAAAATTCTTTTGAGGAAATAAAAGGGAATTTCATAAAACGATAATGGGCCTTTCTGAGGATTAAGCAGCGCTTTCCATAGGTTAGGTACATTAATAGGATTCCGAGAGGAACATATTAATTAGCTTTTGGAAAATTCGCCTTGGAAAACTTAATTTGATTCTTATTTATGAAAAGTTAAAATTCATTAACATAACCCCGAAATCACAAGATACTCTCAACTCTGATTTTTAAGTGTCAAGTAAATTTTGTTTCTAAATTTATTTTTAATTTATGTTTTATTTTACAAAAACATTAAAAATCAATTGTGTGGATAATTAAATTTTAATATGCCGGTACTTTGAACACAGTCCCTGTGGAGAACGATAATCTTTTATATTACACGACATAACCCGTGCGCTTGCGGGCCCTGTCAACTTCTTAAGGCTGTTCCACGAACTCTAATACTGGTAGTGAAAAATCTTCAAAAATATGGGCTTAGGTTGTCAAGTTTTAATCAAGTCCAAGAATTTCAGCAAATTTTATCATGACAAACTGACAGCAATTCTCTAAGCCTCCAAACATATGTATAAGAATGCATCAATATATGTTTCACAATATATGAAAATTTGTTTCACAATATACAATGAGTTATAAATCCATAAACAAGTTATAAATCATCAAGTGATCCTTAAGCACAATTGCCCCACTACTACGCAAGTGTTTTCATCTGAACTCAAGTTGCACCACTTATAAATTTTTATATTAAACTCATGCAACCATAACTTTATGCCCCAATGTAACTTTGCAAGCAGCATCACTCCACCACCATAGGTAAGGTACAAAGACAAGGGATATAACCATTTAAAGACATATTTCCACTATTATTAATTCAACTTTAGAATTTGAGTTCAGGTTTATTTTTTAAGGGCATGTACTGTATTCATTGTTAGATCAGCAAGAGAAGTTGTAGAGTAAAACCAAACTTAAAAACTATAAAGTTTTTGCTAAATAATCCTTATCATCCTGAATAAACTGATTATCTAAATACAAGAAAGGAATTATAGGTCATAACTAATGCAACCATATCATTAGTAAGTTCCATCCCAAATAAATTGACATTCTGAATAAAAGCACATACAAATGAAATGACTGATATTGGTTTCAATAAATGAAAAGCACAGGAAGCAGATGACAAGAAGGGCGTGCAAACAAAAAACTGAAAAATACCTTCCACAAGCATCTCGCCTTCAGCCACAACTATGGTGTTTTCTGAAAAGAACCTTGTGGTTATCTTGTATGGCTAGTCAAAGAAACTTATCAGCACTTTGTACCAAAATCCTTCAATCACTTGGATTGTCAAACTAAAAGGGTATGAACTATACCATAATTTGGATTATGCAACCCAACACAGCTAACACTTTTGTTCTTCATCAAATCATTCAAAACCATATACACAGACAACAGTAAAAGTAGTGATAAGTGTTTTATAACACAATAAATTAGATCTAGTTTGCTTAGGATTTTAATCATTATGCACTGTATTTCCTTTATTTATTGTGATTTTTGCTTTCTTTCCACTATATTCTACTTGGCTATGTTATTTTGCAGAAACTAAGGTAATAAAGGGTTAAAAACAAGAGAAAAACGACCATAAAATGACAAAGAAACAAGAAGAACAAGCCCAAAGTGGAAAGAACTCTCTTTTTATGCTGAATTCCGACTCTGAATGCTGAATTCTAACTCAGAATGATGAAATCTGAGTGGAATGACTCAGAAATAATCAAATCCAAGTAGAATGACTCAGAATGGAGCATTGCCGAGTGGAATACTCCACTGTTGGAGCCAAATCCGAGTGGAAAGTTCCCTGTCAAAGCCATTCCGAGTGATAAATGGCTAACCTTGTTGGAGGTTCAATGTTGAAAAGGAATAAGTCTCGGTTAGAGGAGAATCCGAGTGGAAGATCCCCTACTGTAGTGAAGGCTTCAATTCAAAATTGTTAGCCTCCACTGTGGGTCTAAGGATGCTAGATCCTCTCCCATTAGTGCTTGGAGCGGAAAAATCTCTTAAGGGTCTATGTTGGTCCGCCATTTGTTTTTCTTTTTGTTCTTTTTGTTGTTTTTGTTGTTTTCTTAAAGCTCTAAGGGTACGTTCTATCTCAGGGTCAAATCCTAAGTTTAGATCGACACTACGGCTTCGTCGCATAAAAAGAAAATAAATGACAAATAAAATAAACAATTACAAAAATAAAACAACAGCAGATACACAAAATAAAAAACAAAATACAAAATTACATACAAAATAATAAAAATAAAAATAAAAATATTAACAAGTATGATCTAATCGAATTTCAATATTGCCGATATTTTAGGGACAACAGTCCCCGGTAACGGCGCCAAAAACTTGACAGGGCCCGCAAGCGCACGGGTTATGTCGCGTAATATAAAAGATTATCGTTCTCCACAGGGACTGTGTTCAAAGTACCAACATATTGAAATTTAATTATCCATACAATTGATTTTTAATGTTTTTGTAAAATAAAACACAAATTAAAAATAAATTTAGAAACAAAATTTACTTGACACTTAAAAATCAGAGTTGAGAGTATCTTGGGATTCCGGGGGATTAAGACTCTATTTTATGTTCATGAATTTTAACTTTTCATAAATAAGAATCGAATTAAGTTTTCCAAGGTGAATTTTCCAAAAGCTAATTAATATGTTCCTCTCGGAATCCTATTAATGTACCTAACCTATGGAAAGCGCTGCTTAATCCTCAAAAAGGCCCATTATTGTTTTATGAAAATCCCTTTTATTTCCTCAAAAGAATTTTGATTACTTTCACGGTTTTACCGAGGTCACAAAAAGCATCTCAAAAGTCTTAGGTTTAGTTCAAAGCTTTTCGGTAAAAATAAATCTCTCGATTCTATTTGGGAGAATATTACAACAAGGAAATACAGTGGTAAATTATTCTAAGCTTTGGAGAAACCCGTAAGTTTTTATTTTTACCATGTCTTGTATGTTTTATTTTTCCATCATTTATATGAATTTGAATTATTTCATGAGTAACTAAGTTAATTATCTTGGGAAAAAGGGGGTGTGATAATATTTTATTGTTAATATTATTTTGACTTGGAATTAAATAAATTTCTGTTTTCCATTTAGTTCAATTATACTTAATGCTTTTAGTGATTCCTAACAAGAACCTAAATGATAAAATTGTGTACAGACTTCTCACCGTTTGGATTTACTCATCAGGAGCATCAAACAAGTCCAAGTCACTTGCTTGTTGTATTGGTTGACCGGTGAAGTAATGCTTTACTCTCTGTCCATTTACCCTAAATGTACCAGATTTCTCGCTCCATAGTTCGACAGCTCCAAAGGGAAAGACTTTTGTCACCTTGAATGGTCCCGACCATCGGGATCTCAGTTTACCTGGAAAAAGCTTCAGTCTAGAATTAAACAGTAAAACCATATCACCTGGATTAAATGTTCTCCGTTGGATGTGACGATCATGCCATTGTTTGGTTTTTTCTTTATAAATTCTGGCATTTTCGTATGCATCTAGACGGAGTTCTTCAAGCTCATTTAATTCCAACAACCTACGTTCACCTGCAGCCTTATGATCAAAGTTAAGAGTTTTAACAGCCCAAAAAGATTTATATTCTAGCTCAACAGGTAAATGACAGGGCTTCCCATATACTAGCTTAAAAGGTGTGGTTCCAATGGGAGTTTTGTATGCAGTTCGATACGCCCATAAGGAATCATCTAACTTAGTAGACCAATCCTTACGTGATGTATTCACCACTTTTTGAAGAATATTTTTAATTTCCCGATTGGATACCTCATCTTGTCCACTAGTTTGTGGGTGATAAGGTGTAGCAACCTTATGCTTAACTCCATATTTCTTTAGAAGCGTCTGAAAAGTTTTCTCAATAAAATGAGACCCTCCATCACTTATAACACATTTTGGGACCCCAAACCTTGGAAATATTATTTTCTTGAAAAGTTTAATAACAGTCTTAGCATCAGAATGGGGTGAAGCAATGGCTTCCACCCATTTTGACACATAGTCAACTGCCACTAATATGAACTGATTTCCAAAAGAAGAGGGAAAGGGACCCATAAAATCAACACCCCATACATCAAACAATTCAACTTCTAAAATGGTATTCAATGGCATTTCTTGTCTCTTACCAATGTTACTTGTTCTTTGGCAAGCATCACAAGTTAGAGCATACTTACGTACATCCTTAAAAATATTTGGCCAATAGAACCCAGCTTGCAATATTTTAGCAGCTGTCTTGGAGGTACTCATGTGCCCTCCACAGGAAAGAGAATGGCAATGATCCAAGATAGCATGGACATCATCTTGTGAAACACATCTCCGAATCATACCATCTGCACATTGCTTGAAAAGGAGTGGTTCATCCCAATAATAATGCTTGACATCTGCATAAAACTTTTTCCTTTGCTGAAAGCTAAGATCAGGAGGTAAGATACCACATGCAAGAAAATTTACAAAATCAGCATACCAAGGAACACGTTGGATACTAAGATTCAAGAGTTGTTCATCTGGAAAAGATTCATTGATGGGAATATTATCTGTTTCTTCTTTTTCAGATGTCAACCTAGATAGGTGGTTAGCGACCAAGTTCTCGGTACCCTTCTTGTCCTTAATTTCCAAGTCAAATTCTTGCAATATTAGAACCCACCTAATTAATCTAGGCTTTGCTTCCTTTTTATTCAATAGATACTTAATGGCAGAGTGGTCAGTGTAAACAGTAACATGTGAACCTACCAAATAAGACCTAAATTTATCAAAAGCAAAGACAATAACTAACAGTTCTTTTTCAGTTGTGGCATAATTTACCTGGGCATCATCTAGCGTCCGGCTGGCATAATGAATTACATGGAGCTTTTTATCCTTTCTTTTCCCCAACACAGCCCCTACTGCGTAATCACTCACATCGCACATCAGCTCAAATGGGAGTTTCTAATCAGGTGGTTGTACGATGGGGGCAGAGATTAGAGCTTGCTTAATCCTGTAAAAAGCTTCCATACAAGATGAATCAAAATTAAAAGGCACATCCTTACCCAGAAGAGTTGTAAGAGGCTTTGTGATCTTGGAGAAATCTTTAATGAACCTGCGATAAAACCCTGCATGTCCAAGAAAACTCCGAATACCTTTCACATTTGTGGGTGGAGGCAATTTTTCAATCACTTCCACTTTAGCCTTATCAACTTCTATACCTCTCTCAGACACCAGGTGTCCAAGAACTATGCCTTCTCTTACCATAAAATGGCATTTTTCCCAATTTAGAACCAAATTGGTTTCTTCACAACGCTACAAGACTTGGCACAAATTTGTTAAACAATTATCAAAATCCAAACCATGCACTGAAAAATCATCCATAAAGACTTCCATCACATTTTCAATAAGATCAGAAAAAATTGCTTGCATACACCTTTGAAAAGTCGCAGGTGCATTACATAAACCAAAAGGCATACGTCTGTAAGCATAAGTCCCATAAGGGCAAGTGAAGGTAGTCTTTTCTCAGAATAATTTACCACTGTAATTCCTTGTTGCAATAATTTCTCCACCAATTACAAATTTAAATTCTCACTTTTACAGCCCTTACACTCTTACAAAATAAAAGAAAGAAAAGAAAATAAAAAGAAAGAGAAGAAAAATAAACAAAGAAATAAAAATGGAAAAAGAAGAAAACTAAAGAAAAAGAGAGAAAAAGGAACGAAGAAATGAAGCTGGAGTGATTTTTTGACTGGGAAGAAGTTATCCTTTGCTGATGGGTTGCTGCTGCTTTTATAGGCAAATGGATGGAGGATTCCAGCTATGAAAACGCGTTCAATTTGCAAGTGGAAGAAACTTTCGGTGCATGTGAATTCCAGCTGTGCCAACTTGTTTCCAATTTACATATTTTAATATTTCCAATAATTCGGTGCTTGGATTTTAGTGAAGATTGGTACAGAATGATGAAATTCAGAGTGGAAAAATGTTATTTTCCCACAAATCCGAGTGAAAGCTTGTTGGACGGTGTGGTTGCTGGGCGTTGTTGGTTTACATGTGGCAGGTATGGTGGTATGAGGGACAGTGGAGTTACTGGACGATGTGGTGGATGGATTAGAAGAAGAAAGGGACAGTGGATAGGAGAGGGAATGAGACGGTGTTGAGAAGTGAGGACGGTTGGGCGGTGTTGGTTGGAGAAGAGTTGCTGTTGGATGGAGATCTGGGTGGTGTTGTGTTGAAGAGGATTGTTGGGCGGTGTGGAGAGTATTGGAAAGAAGAGGACGGTGTTGTGGATGGAAAGGAGAGGAGTCTGGGCGGTGTTGGTTGGAGAGAAGTCTGGGCGGTATGGATGATGGAGAGAAAAGGGACAGCGGATAGAAGATGAAGTGGGACGGTGTTCTGGATTGAGGACGGTGTAGAGAGTGATCCGATGTTTGGAGTTGTGGAGCGTAGGTCGGTTTTGAAAGGAGAGGGGACGGTGTTGAGTTATTTTTGGTGTGGCTGAAGGGTTGGAAGGAGACAGTGGTGTTGATGGAGGTAGTGATCCGGGGTTGTATTTTGGAGAATTGGGTCGGTTTTCTCTCTAGAATCCGAGTGAAAGAAAAACGAAACAGAGAAAGAAAGAAAGAAAAAAGAAACGACAGAAGAAGAAAGAAAAGAACGAAAGAGAAAAGAAAAGGAATTGAAGCTGATGGAATTGATTGCTGGTGATGCTGTGTTACTCTCCCTTTTATAGGCGAATGAATGAATGAATCCAGCTAAGAAAACGCGTTAAAATTATAAGTGGAAGAAACTTTCGGTGCATGTGAGTTCCAACTGTCCCAAATTGCATTATTTTAATATTTCCAATAATTCAGTGCTTGGATTTATTCAGCTGGACAAATTCCGAGTGGAAAGGTGTTGTTTTTCCACAAAACCGAGTGAAAGCTTGCTGTTTATCCACAAAACCGAGTGAAAGCTTGCTAGACGGTGCTGGTTTTCTCGTTTGTCTTGTAGTCAGCTGCCCCACTAGATCAGCTTGGATACAGCCTGGATGGTGTTGTGAAACAGCTTGGATGGTGACATTTATAGGGAGCGGTGTAGAGTTCATTGTCTTGTTGTCAGCCGCCCCCTCACAAGTCAAGGATCCACTTGGATAGTGGAAATCCAAGTCAGCATGGGCAATCGGTGGAAATATGGGTCAGTTTTCACCTTCTCTCCAAAATCCGAGTGGAAAAAAGGCCTTTTGTGCATAAGACCGAGTGAAAAAAGGTGATTTTGTACACAAGACCGAGTGAAAACCGGTCGGTGTTGCTTGCTGGACGAAGGGACGAGTGAAGAGTTGCTGTAAGGAGAGTCGGTCTTGTGGCTTGGATGAATAGAGAATTGGACAGTGTTGTTGCTGTAAGGAGACGATTGGTATTAGTTGAATGGAGCCAGTGTTACAACGTTGTGAAGAGAGCTGGACGAATGATTGAAACATTCAATCGGAACCGAGTAAAGTGTGACTCAGAACCGATTGAAAAGTGATTCACTCGGAACTGATTGAAAAGAGACTCTGAACCGATTGAAACATTCATTCGATACTGATTTAAAATGGCTCGGAACCGACTGAAAAGGGACTCACTCGGCACAGGTTTACACCTTCTTCTTTCACATATGGCCCACTCATCTATGTCTCTGGAATTGAACCACTTGGAGAGACCTTGCTCAGATTTACTCTGGAATACACTCGGACATCTTTTTTTACTCATACAATCAGACACCTTCACTCGGAAGTCCGAGTTGATTTCCACTCGGAATTTCCTCCAGTCGTTAATTATTTCACTCGGATATACCTTTCACTCAGAAATTAGAACTTGAAAGACTCTGGAATCTGGTTAATAGTTCTCCCCATGTCTGAGCCTTGCTTTGCTCGAAAATGCAGCTCTCTGCCCCAACTGACTCGGATGTGCTTTCCTTGGAGACTTCTCACTCGGACTTAGTGTGAAACATGAGAGTCTTCCCGAGTGTGATTCATTTTCGATCGGATTTTTCCTTGCTTGATAAGACACTACTCGGAAATGCCTTGTTCCGCTTGAGAATGCCATCTTCTCCGAATGAAACCACTCGGATACCTCCTTATTCAACAGTTTATTCATTCTGTGGCTTCTTTCTGCTCGGACAATGGTTTTGACCACTCGAATTAGTTGCAATCAGAAAGCTCCCACTCAGATTCACTTCAATCAGCAATCCTTTCACTCGGATTGGTTACAGCATAATCACTCAAGAATTCAATAATAAATTGTTACCCATAGGGAAAATATCATTTTTATCCATAATAACCATTATAAGCAAATTTCAGCATTTCCAACAGCAACACACGTTAGTAAAACAGTCATAACATGAGCAAATCAAATCGTTTTCATGTGATTCCGCTTTCTATAGCTCAATAACATAAATAACTACAACTTTCATGCAGACCATAAATTCAAATTCTAAACAGAAACATCATTTATTCACAGAATACAAAACTGCCTCAAAGAGGATTTTCAAAACGTACACAGGTTAGTATTTTTAACATTTCTGGAGCTAAAAAACAATTTTGGGATGAAACCAGTTCTAACTTATTCTTAACAAAAATATATACAACTTTCATGAAGGCACCAACCACTGATTCTCACCACAAAATTCCCAGTTTTAAAAATAAGGTTCGGATTTTATAGTTAACAGATTTTCATCATGAACATGCTTCTGTATTTTGAGTATATCTAGATCTACAAGCATCTTTTTAACTCAAAACCACTTTCTATAGATCCCTAACATAAATATCTACAACTTTCATGAAGACATCAAAATCTAAAAACGTATGTATAATTCCCAGAATATTCATATATGCACAAAACACAAGATAAGTATTTCAATCAGACATACTGTAGTATTTTGATCATAACTCATGCTATACATATCCACTTCAGTCGGTTCAGGTCTTAAAATTCACATAACAAGAAGATCTACAACTTTGATGAAGACACAAATCACTAATTCTCACCACAAAGTTCCCAGTTTTAAAAATAAAATATGTATCTCAAGTTAACAGATTTACTGCTTGAACATACTTCAGTATTTTAGGCATAACTCGAGCTACAAAAATCATTTTGACTTGAAACCACTTTCTACAGATCCATAACACAAATATCTACAACTTTCATGAAGACATCAAAGGTTGATTATGCATATATAAGTCCCAGAATTTTAATATATATACATAAAACATAGGATAAATATTCCACTGAGACAGGCTGTAGTATTTTGCCTATAACGTTTTCTATACATATTCAAATTAATTGATTCAGGTCTCAAAATTCCGATAACAAAAATATCTACAACTTTAATGAAGAAGTCAGAATCAAAATCACACGTTTTCAATCTCAAAACTGAGTAACAAAATACAAAAATAAAACTGGAATCCTAGGACAGCATACAATTCTACCCATTTCATAGTTATTCACAACCCTGTCCCCTCTTACCTTAATGGAGGTTCCTAAAGTGGTTGAAAGTGTTGTATTATTGTCCTAGCTTCAGATCAAGAGTGAAATTGATGGAGAAAGTGAAAGAAAATAAGAGAGAGACTTCACTAACTTTAGCTTGTTCTAAGAATTCAGACTTGGGAACAAGATGTAGTGTTGATTTAATGATGCAAATGACAAGTGGGGGACAAGATTTTCATAATGGGATTGTAGTGGGATGTTAGGTGCATTAATTATGGTGATAATGGAGGTTTCAGGTGAGAAAAATGAGCTGGATTGTTGACCATTTCCGCAGCCTACATAATGTAGTTTGTTTGATTGAAGTAAATATCAATTCTGACACTGTTTTGGTATTTTAGGCATATCTCTCTCATATCTTAATGGATTTTAACAAATATGGTATTGTTGGAAAGATAAGACAACTAGGAACAACTTTTTAGTTTACCACATTTTCAAATTTGGAATTTAACAAGGTATTAAAATATGTACAAGATGATATGATTGAAGTAAAATATCAATTCTGACACTGTTTCGGTAGTTTGGGCATATCTCTCTCATATCTTAATGGAAGTTAACAAATGTGGTCTTGTTGGAAAGCTAAGAAAAAGAGGAACAACTTTGTAGTTAACCACATTTCCATATTCGGACTCTAACGAACAATTAGAATGTGTACAAGATGACGCAGTTTGAGTGGAGTATGTGGCAATTTGATGAGAGTAATTGGAAAAGCCAATGAAATTAATAACTAAGGAAATAGGTAATAAATTATTTGATTAACTTTTACCAAAGGTATAAAGTTAAAATTATTTACCATGGTAAAAGGTTAAATTGAAGATGTTGTCCTAACCAAAATTTATGTAGAAAGTTGAGAAAAAATGGATAATATCATTGATGGTCTAAATCAAAATGATTATACATGAGAATAAAATTTTTAGGATGTTACAATTCTCCCACCCTAATAAAAATTTCGTCCTCGAAATTTAATATAACGCATTCCTCAGTGAAACAATTCTGGATATTGCGTCCTCATAGCATCCTCACACTCCCAAGTCAGAGTTACATCATTCCCTTGTTTCCATGCAACCATCACTAATGGTACATTCTTATTTCTCAGACGTTTAATCGACCTTTCTATGATCTGTGTGGGTTCTATAGGGATGGTAAGATTTTCTCTAACTTCAACATCATCATTAGCAATCACATGAGTGGGGTCTTGTACATACTTCCTCAATTGTGATACATGAAACACATTGTGCAAATTTGCAAGATGAGGAGGAAGTACAATCTGATACGCCACTGTACCAATCCTCTTTAGAATTTCATATGGTCCAATAAACCTTGGACTCAACTTCTTACTCTTCAATGCTCGGCCAATCCCCTTATGAGGTGAAACCTTCAAAAATACATGATCACCAACTTGGAATTCAAGTGGTTTCCTCCTTTTATCATAATAGTGCTTCTGTCTATCTTGGGATGCCTTCATCTTCTCTCTAATTACTTCTATTTGTTCAGTAGTCTGCTACACAATTTCAGGTCCTAACGCCAAACTTTCACCAGTTTCTAACAAACAAAGGGGCGTTTGACACTTTCTACCATACAATGCTTCAAATGGAGCCATACCAATACTGCTATGGTAACTGTTGTTATACGTGAATTCAATCAGTGGAAGAAATTGCTCCCAACTACCACCATACTCAAGTACACAAGATCGTAGTAAGTCTTCCAAACTTTGTATAGTACGCTCTGACTGTCCATCTGTTTGAGGATGATAAGCTGAACTTAATCGGAGTCTTGAACCCAACTCCTGATGCAAGCTTCCCCAGAATCGGGAAGTGAACCTCGGATCTCTATCTGACACAATACTGGATGGTACACCATGAAGTCTCACGATCTCTTTCACATATAATTGTGCCAACTTTTGTAGAGAATTCTTCATATTCATCAGAAGGAAGTGAGCAGACTTAGTCAATCTGTCTACAATAACCCAGATTGCATCATTTCCTGAACGTGTCCTTGGTAATCCTGACACAAAGTCCATTGAAATGTCATCCCATTTCCAGACAGGAATCTCCAATGGTTGTAGTTCACCAGATGGCTTCTGATGTTCCATTTTGGCTTTTTGACACACCAGACATGAAGACACATATTCAGCTATTTCTTTCTTCATCCTTGGCCACCAAAAGCTTTTCTTCAAATCTTGATACATCATAGTTGATCCAGGATGAATGCTCAACATACTTTTATGCGCTTCTTCTAGGATTGTCCTTCTCAGATCAACATCATCTGGTACACAAATTCTGTTTCTGATCCTCCAAATTCCATCTGATCCTTCTTGTAATCCCATATCCTTTCCATTCGCCTGTAACTCTCTCAACTCCTGTAATTGCAAGTCCTCTGTCTACTTTTCACCTATCAGCTTCAAAAAATCATTGGTTATCTTCAAGGTTCCCAAGGTCATACTTTTTGAAGATTTCAACTCCACACCCAAATTCATATCTCTGAATTGTTCTATCATCTCCATTTCTTTTACCATTAAAGACGCCATATGAATGGATTTTCTGCTAAGTGCATCTGCTACCACATTTGCTTTTCCTGGATGGTACTTCAAATCAAAATCATAATCTTTAAGAAACTCCATCCACCTACGCTGCCTCATGTTCAATTCTTTCTGATCGAACAAATACTTTAAGCTCTTGTGGTCACTGAACACTTCAAACTTGACTCCATACAAATGGTGTCTCTAGATTTTCAAAACAAATACCACCGCTGCCAATTCTAGATCATGTGTTGGGTAGTTCATTTCATGTGGTCTTAACTATCTAGAAGCATAGGCAACCACCTTCCGTTGCTGCATCAAAACACAACCTAAGCCCATTTTAGAAGCATCGCAATAAACCACAAAGTCTTCTTGTGGATTAGGCAAGGTTAAGACTGGAGCATATGTAAGCTTCATTTTTAGTTCTTGGAAACTTTTCTCACACTCTGAAGTCCAAGCAAAAGGTTGATTCTTCTGGGTTAGACGAGTCATTGGTAAGGCAATTCGAGAAAACCCCTCAATGAATCTTCGATAATAACCAGCTAACCCTAGGAAGCTTCGTATCTCAGTGACTGAAGTAGGTCTTTCCCAGTTTATTACAGCTTCTATTTTAGAAGGGTCCACAGACACTCCTTCGTTTGAGATTACATGGCCTAGGAACTTTACCTCTTTCAACCAGAATTCATATTTAGACAACTTATCATATAATTGCTTCTCTTTCAGAATTTGCAATACCACTCGAAAATGCTTTTCATGCTCCTCCCATGTCTTGGAATAAATAAGAATGTCATCGATGAAGATAATAATAAACTGATCCAAGTATGAATGAAACACTCGATTCATGTAATCCATGAATACAGCTGGGGCATTGGTTACTCCGAAGGGCATCACAAGATACTCGTAATGACCATAGCGTGTTCTAAAAGCTGTCTTTGGAATATCCTCAGACTTGACACAAATCTGATGATAACCCGATCATAGATCAATCTTGGAAAATATTGTAGCACCCCTCAATTGATCTATCAGATCATCAATTCTGGGCAAAGGATATTTATTCTTCACCGTCAATTTATTCAACTGACAATAATCTACACATAATCTCATGCTTCCATCTTTCTTCTTGACAAGTAATACTGGCGCTCCCCATGGCGACACACTGGGCCTGATGAAATGCTTCTCCAATAACTCTTTAATTTGCTTCTTTAATTCTGCCAGTTCAATAGGTGACATACGATATGGAGCCTTAGATACTGGTTCTGCTCCTGGAATTAAATCAATTGAGAATTCTATCTCACGTTCTGGAGGTAAACTCGAGACATCCTCAGGAAATACTTCAGGGAATTCAGAAACAACTGGCATCTCGATCTCTTTAGATTCTCCATCTCCTTGTGGAAAAGTAAACAAGGCAAATAATTGGCTTTCACCTTGTAAGGCAAAGAGTTTGAGATTGTCGGAAGTAAGATTTTCTTCTGATGGAAATATCACAGTTTTGTTATGACAGTCCACCAAGACTCGATTTGCCGATAACCAGTCCATCCCTAGGATTACTTCCAGATCCTTCAAAGGTAAACAAACAAGATCTACTAGAAAGTTTTTACCTTCTATGAGCATAGAACATTCGTTACACACCTTAGTAGTCCTAAGTTGTGTACCGGTGGGAGTGGAAACAATCAGATCATATGTCATAGGCCTCACAGGTAATTGAAGGCGTCTAACACACTCATCAGAAATAAAAGAATGTGTAGCACCAGAATCAAATAACACAGATAAAATTGTACTATTGATCTCACACTTACTTTGTACGAGGTCATCAGCTTGGTCTGCCTTTGAACCGCTGATGGCAAAGACTCTCCCAGTTATTGGTTGTAACCTCTGGTCTGTTGACTCCCTTTTCTGTCTTTGAGGTTGAGCAGCTCGCGTATTTTCTCCATGACCTCCTTGATAGTTAGAGCCTCTTTGATTATTCATAGTGTTGCTGTCATTTTGACGGTTCTGAGGGCAATTTGGACTGATGTGTCCTTTCTGATTACATCAAAAGCAAGTGACATCTTCAAGACGTCTGTTACAATCACGTACATGATGATTACCTCTGCACTTAATACACCTCATATTGTTGCGTCTCTCAAAAGATGATGATGATGATGATCCTCCCTTGAAACGTCTTGGATAGAACGATCCTCTTCTTTTGAAATCAACTGACTGAGGTTTCAGTTGTCTATTGACCTTTTCATGTGCCAGTCTGGCTTGGTGATTTTCTTCAAAAATTCAGCATTTGTTGATCAGAATAGGAAAACTCTGAATTTCTTGGTACCTATCGCCTCTTTGATTTCCAGATTCAGCCCGTTCTCAAATTTAACACATTTTGATTCTTCGACACCAGCCTGTTGAAAAGGAGGGTAAAAGAGAGATAGTTCTTCAAACTTTACAGTATATTCTCCAACAGACATTGAGCCTTGTTTCAGCTCCATAAATTCCAGCTCTTTACGGCTTTTCACACTTGCTGGAAAATATTTCTCTAGGAAACAATCTTTGAAGTTGACCTAGTTCAAAGGTCTGTCAGTTTCAATTATACGAGTTCTGGCATGTATCCACCAGTTTTCTGCTTCCTCAACCATCATGTAAGTGGCACACTACACCTTTTCGAATTCTGTGCAGGGCAAGGCTCAAAAAATGTACTCCATTTCCTTAACCCATAGGTACACTACCTCTGGATTGTAGCCTCCTTTGAATTGTGATGGCTTCCTTTTTAGGAAGTGATCTAGCCCGTGAAGTCCACCAACACTTCTCGGTTGATTTTGTCTTTCAATGGCTTCAGCCAAACGATTGAAAGCAGCTGCCATATCGTTGTTGTTGTTGTTTCTTGCCATCCTACATTCGTAGTTTGATTTATACTAATTCTAAGGGAAAATATATCGTATATGCATATATATATATAATATTATAACGTAACTATAAGTATTCTACAATTTATCAGATAAGTAATAAGTCATATAATACACATTTATCATATTATCAAGCAAGTAATCAAACAAGTCATTTTGCAATTTATCAGTCAGGCACAAGTCATATAGCACACACGTAACATATTATCAAACAAGTAATCAAACAATTCACGTAATATATTAAGAACAATACATGTTACATCAATTGGTCCTGAATTTTTGAAAATGCTCTGATACCACCAATGTGACGTCCCGTGTAATTTTCCGAATAAATTTTTCGCGTTTTTAAAAGATCATTTAGAAAACTCATAATTTAAAATTCAGAGTTCACGTAAAAGTTGATAATTGCGGAATATTATCATGCATACTAGTCGTGAATAATAAAATTCAAGAAATATTTATGTGGCGGAAACGATTTAAAAATAACAGTACATAACACGTTGTATTTATTACAAGCCATTAAATTAAAATAAAATCAAAGTCCAAGTAGTATCTCATATAGTCATCAATCATGGCATCACTCTTCATTCTGCGTGACATTCACTATAAAAATTGATGTAAGAGTGAGACAGAATATAGAATAATTATAAAATAAACAAAATTGCACAAACACAATCAACAAGTCATAATGATATGATGAATATGCCAAACAAATTCATTTAAAATTAATCAATCTTTAATTAATCCAATGATGTCATGCTGGATCCATTTGGTTTGGTGGGAATACTACAGTAAAAAGTCTCATAGAGACACCGGTAGGAATTTATACAGTCATGGATCCTTACAACCCCATGACCAACACATCGGTAGGAATTTATACAGTCATGGATCCCTACAGCCCCATGACCAATGCATCGGTAGGAATTTATACAGCCATGGATCCCTACACCCCCATGACCTTCATAACAAAAATAGGGCTTTAACTCATCCCAGAGTAACCCCCTACCAGGGTAGGCAATCATGGAACCCCTAAATTCCATGGTGCGTCCAAATGCTTATGATGCATGAATGCCTTTAATTCTATTTACCATTTAACATACCATGATATCAACATTTCTAAAACCATTTGAAAAAAAATACAAGTCCTCAAAGGGACACAACACACATATTAATTCTCAGAATCATGGATTTACTATTTCACCCATATGTATCAATAACCGTAAGGCATTCATGTACATATACATATATATATATATATTAATTTATTCATTCATAATTATTCACCACCAAAATACACAAACTGAATGATGCTCATTAGACACTCATCAACATTCATAATACTTCATAATCACTCAAGAATTCAATAATAAATTGTTACCCATAGGGAAAATATCATTTTTATCCATAATAACCATTATAAGCAAATTTCAGCATTTCCAACAGCAACATACGTTAGTAAAATAGTCATAACATGAGCAAATCAAATCCTTTTCATGTGATTCCACTTTCTATAGCTCAATAACATAAATATCTACAACTTTCATGAAGACCATAAATTCAAATTCTAAACAGAAATATCATTTATTCACAGAATACAAAACTGCCTCAAAGAGGATTTTTAAAACGTACACAGGTTAGTATATTTAATGTTTCTGGAGCTAAAAAAACAATTTTGGCATGAAACTAGTTCTAAATTATTCTTAACACAAATATCTACAACTTTCATGAAGGCACCAACCACTAATTCTCACCACAAAATTCCCAGTTTTAAAAATAAGGTTCGGATTTTATAGTTAACAGATTTTTATCATGAACATGCTTCTGTATTTTGAGTATATCTAGATCTACAAGCATCTTTTTAACTCAAAACCACTTTCTATAGATCCCTAACATAAATATCTACAACTTTCATGAAGACATCAAAGTCTAAAAACGTATGTATAATTCCCAGAATATTCATATATGCACAAAACACAAGATAAGTATTTCAATCGGACATACTGTAGTATTTTGATCATAACTCATGCTATACATATCCAATTCAGTCGGTTCAGGTCTCACAATTCACATAACAAGAATATCTACAACTTTGATGAAGACACAAATCACTAATTCTCACCACAAAGTTCCCAGTTTTAAAAATAATATATGTATCTCAAGTTAACAGATTTACTGCTTGAACATACTTCAGTATTTTAGGCATAACTCGAGCTAGAAAAATCATTTTGACTTGAAACCACTTTCTACAGATCCATAACACAAATATCTACAACTTTCATGAAGACATCAAAGGCTGATTATGCATATATAAGTCCCCGAATGTTAATATATATACATAAAACATAGGATAAATATTCCACTCAGACATGCTGTAGTATTTTGGCTATAACTTTTGCTATACATATTCAAATTAATTGATTCAGGTCTCAAAATTCAGATAACAAAAAGATCTACAACTTTCATGAAGAAGGCAGAATCAAAATCACACGTTTGTAATCTCAAAACCGAGTAACAAATACGAAAATAAAACTGGAATCCTAGGACAGCATACAATTCTACCCATTTCATAGTTATTCACAACCCTGTCCCCTCTTACCTTAATGGAGGTTCCTAAAGTGGTTGAAAGTGTTGTATTATTGTCCTAGCTTCAGATCAAGAGTGAAATTGATGGAGAAAGTGAAAGAAAATAAGAGAGAGACTTCACTAACTTTAGCTTGTTCTAAGAATTCAGACTTGGGAACAAGATGTAGTGTTGATTTAATGATGCAAATGACAAGTGGGGGACAAGATTTTCATAATGGGATTATAGTGGGATATTAGGTGCATTAATTATGGTGATAATGGAGGTTTTACGTGAGAAAAATGAGCTGGATTGTTGACCATTTCCGCAGCCTACATAATGTAGTTTGTTTGATTGAAGTAAATATCAATTCTGACACCGTTTTGGTATTTTAGGCATATCTCTCTCATATCTTAATGGATTTTAACAAATATGGTCTTGTTGGAAAGATAAGACAACTAGGAACAACTTTGTAGTTTACCACATTTTCAAATTTGGAATCTAACAAGGTATTAAAATATGTACAAGATGATATGATTGAAGTAAAATATCAATTCTGACACTGTTTTGGTATTTTGGGCATATCTCTCTCATATCTTAATGGAATTTAACAAATGTGGTCTTGTTGGAAAGATAAGAAAAAGAGGAACAACTTTGTAGTTAACCACATTTCCAAATTCGGACTCTAACTAACAATTAGAATGTGTACAAGATGACGCATTTTGAGTGGAGTATGTGGCAATTTGATGAGAGTAATTGGAAAAGCCAAGGAAATTAATAACTAAGGAAATAGGTAATAAATTATTTGATTAACTTTTACCAAAGGTATAAAGTTAAAATTATTTACCATGGTAAAAGGTTAAATTGAAGATGTTGTCCTAACCAAAATTTATATAGAAAGTTGAGATAAAATGGATAATATCATTGATGGTCTAAATCAAAATAATTATACATGAGAATAAAATTTTTAGGATGTTACACGTAGCGTCAGGGGGACGCGTAGCGTCAGTGTCGCGGGCAGAATAAAGACCCAAGATGACAGCCTACAGAGCAGAAGTTAAAAACATAAGTTTTGGGGTTCTTCTTCTTCTCTCTTTTCCCTGCGACAATTAAAGGCCAACAAGAGGTTGGAATCTAAAATTAATCGCGGATTAGAGGTAAGAAACTTAAGATTAACGCATGGGATTGATGCTGAAATCCTGAGCCATTAATTTGGTGCAAAAATCTTAGTAAAATAAAATGTGACTCTCGGATTTACACTTATGGCAAGCGCACCAGTCGTTAAAATTGTAGTGTATTTGATCGTCCCACAGGGATTGTGGTAAATACCTCAATCTAGGACTAGTACAAGCTGAACCAACAAAAAATACATGAAGTTCATTCGGTTTTTATGGTTTAGTGTTTTATAGTTGTTTTTGTATTTTCAGAAACACAGTTAAAGTGAAATGTGGAAAGTGATTAATAGAAAACAGGTCAGGATTGCTTCGGCTCACAATCTCCTCAAGAAACATGCAATTAAGTATAATCGAACTTCACAATCTAGAGGACAATCCGCTTGTGGTTATTCCCTAATTCCTTAGGTGAAAAACACTAATCCTTAAGCAATGAACCTTAATTCCTTAAGTGCTCGATTAACCTAAGAATCTAATGCGAAATTGGAGGTTGAACTCTAACTATTCACCTAAATTGATTAGGCCTGAACTAGTTAGAAAGCTGGAAGTTACCTAAGCTTCAGCCATGATTCCTCACTGGTGAAGTTCTTCATCAGTTCTGGATTTGTCAATCCAGCGATTCTGCTCCACTCCTCAGCTTGTTCGCCTCAGGATCTTAGGAGTCGATCTACTTGCTCACAGCTTCAAGATTCAATTGTTCACTTTCACAATCCCAACCTTAGGGATTTAGAACTCCATCGACGTTGGATTCATCGAAGGAATACAGAGAAACATGGATGGAAGAGTTTAGAGAGATGAAAATGTAGTGAGAGATTGGAAATGGAAAATGAAGTGTATTACGTTGTACGCTGTTCTGTTCCTGTGTCTCCCTTCTGTACAGAGTATGTACATGAATATATATAGGCATCTAACTAAACTAACTAACTTAACTAATATTTGAAAACTGAGTTCTTAATTAAACTAAACTAACTAATTGAATAATTACAGAATAATTAACTAATCACAGCTCAGCTTGTAGCAGATTCCAGTTCATCATTAGCTAATGTACAGCTCAGCACCAGCTAATGGACAGCTCACTTCTTAAGTTACTTAAGGTTGCATTAGTAGAGAGGAAGGCAATAGAAGCGGGACAGTACTGCACTAAGTGTGTTGTTGGAGGGAAGGAACAGTGTTTAAATTACTGCCTTTATGCTTCAGCTGCTGAGTTTTTGCTTGAGCGGATTAAACTCTCGCTTGGGCGAGTCCGGATTAACACTGCAGTGTTGCTTGGTCGCTTAAGCGTTATGGCGAAGCTTGGGTGAAAGGTGATGTTTTGGGGTCACGCTTGAGCGTAGTCTTGCTTTTCTTGAGCGACTTTGGACCTTCGCTTGAGCGAATTTAACTCTCGCTTGAGCGAGTTGATTATTCAATCGGTATTCTGCAGTTGGCGCTCGGGTTCTTCATGCAATATTCCGAGTTCTTGTTCTCTTTTGGAGTCAGTGTCTTTGAAGTCTCACTCAGTCGGTCTTTGGACTCTTTTCAGTCGGAATTGAGAAGTTTCACTCGGATTTTCCAAATCTCGCTTGGCTTTTGTGATTTTCACTCGGATTTGTCTTCTTTTCTCAAGTACGCCCTGTTCCTGCACCATTAAACAACTAATTTCCTAGCATTTATACGCTGGCTGCTTAGTGAATTTGTAAATACTTCAGAATTCCTTAACTAATTAGTATTTTTAATCGGTTTCTTACATAAATAGCATACTTTTGAAATAAATAACTAAAACATGAATTATTAACAAATTATTAAATAATAATATCAAAACTAGACAATACTTAGTAATTTATGTTAAATAAACAGTGGAATAATTAAGTCCTTTCAAGACATATCAAGGATCTTTCAATTTTGAATTCCATGGAGATTTTCTATCTTTATCCATTTTTGGGGAAAACAAGGGAACTTTGAATTTTAAGATTCTAAACCGATTAAAAGTTTCCTTATGGTGTTCAAAAGAAGGATCGAGTGACGAATTTGAATTCCGCTTTATATAGGTTGCGAATGAGCCGTTGAAAGATTAGCGGAAAAAGGGGTTTCTCGGAGAACTTGTGGTTTCAGTTGTAGTAAGCTTCTAAAGCTTTAGAAAGTAATTTCTAAGCATATTCTTGAGTTGGATTAAGGTTTGAACGGTTAAAACCTTAAACCCTTTTGTAATTCTATCTTTTAATGGTTGCGGCGCATTGATCTTGGTGATTGAGTTTAGAGCGTCGACAGTGAGGTAAGGGGAGTATTATAGTATATATTTGATTACAGACTTGTGATAATTATGTTAGAAAATTAAATCTGTGAAGTATGAGATTGATATATATATATATGGGAGAATATGTGATTAGATTATGTATGTGGTTATACGTTGTATTTGACAATTATGGAAAATAGAATGGTAATAAATAAGATGTGAATTGTGAATAAGATGGAAAATAATATATAAAGTATGTCTAGAATGTGCACAATGGAGAATGATGAAATATTGAATTATCGTGATATAGAAGATATAAAGTTATGTTTGATTATGTGAATATTATGAATGTAAAGTATGATTATGATATTTAAAGATTGTGGCTTTTATGCCGAGATATGGCTTTTATGCCGAGAGATGTGGCTTTTATGTCGAGATGTGGCTTTTATACTGAGAGATGTGGCTTTTATGCCGAGATATGGCTTTTATGCCGAGAGATGTGGTGTTTATGTCGAGATGTGGCTTTTATGCTGAGATGTGATTCTTATGTTGTGAGTTGGCTTGTATGCCAAAATCATTTAATGATTGTATAATGTATATTCATGATTTAAAATGAATAATGTGTATATGATGAGATATATTGTTATATGCTGTATGTGCATGATATATGTTGTGGACAGCCATTCGTATAGATTACCCCTCGCTTTTGGCTCCCGTGGTCCATGTAAAGGTCCAGTTGAGCTACCCAGTGATCCAGGAAGAGATCCAGTGGTTGAGGTGGGGAGACGGTTTATGATACCGGGCTCGGTGAACCAGGATGTGTTCACGGGATGTCGATGGACTCCCAGCTGGTGGCTGATTCGTTAGTATCTGGATACTAAGTGTCTGATGTATATGAGGGTCAGATGTGAATTATACTCCTTAACTGATATGCAGATTATTGCATTGATATGATAATGATATGATTGAAATAATGAATTGTGAAATGATTTGATTAAGTATGGGTGCTTATAGTTAATTTATCTCGATGTTGTGAGATATTTGTTATGATGTGAACATAATAAATTTATGATGGATTATGATATGTTTGGTTCATATGAGGAAACTTTAGTGGATCGATAACCCAGGCAGCAGAATGAGATTCTCCAGGTGATATTGCCAAAGTGAAATGAGCAGAGAGTGGGTGAAGCTGAAGCCTGATCACCACACGGCCAGCGTCTGCTCCCAACAAACAATCACATCTCTTCCTCATTAATGCAATCCCATCAGCAATCATCACTCACACCAGCGTGATTAATAAAGAGAGAGGGAGGGAACCGGACCCACTTTATTACCACTAAGGCACTTGATCATTTCTAGCATTAATATTATTATTATTATTATTATTATTATTATTATTATTATTATTATTATTATTATTATTATTATTATTCAATAATTTGCCTAGTTGGCAATTAACCTTAATCAACCCTTAACTTAACCAATCCATAACCTTAATCCTAAATTTAGCCTTAATTGGTAATTAATTAAAAATCAGGATGTTACACTTCTCCTCACCTTTAAAGAATTTCGTCCTTGAAATTCTAATATAACTTGCCTAAAATAACCGCTCGGAAAATCACTGTCATGTCACTAAACAATTACATATTTATGCTTCCCAAGCATTAACTGACCGGTTCACGATTCCAATCGGCATAGTTTCTCTTTTCAAGAGGTTTACCGACCGCTCCAAACAAAATTCCGAGACATCTCTCTTAACACCTTCCCACTCGGAAGTGTCACAATTAACTCGGAATACCACAACTTTATTTCACTCATTAATTCTTTCTTCCAGAAAAATTCAACTTGGAATTACCTTTCTTTCTTTCACTCATCCTTATTTTAACACACCACCACTTACTTATCCACTCAATACAACTCTCTTCTTTGCTCGGAGCAGCCCAATAGACTCAAACCATCCACATAAGCAGCTACAGTGTCACTTGCCTGACCTATGAACTGTTGCATCCATCTTATAGGATGATGCTTCATTCCTATAGGGTCACAACAATTGCATAGAGTCGTTGCAAAAGTGTACACTGCCACAATACCTATGGCATGTAGAGTTACCTCGGGACAGCATCCTCGCACCCTTTTTCACTCACACCGACTGCATTCACTCAGATAATACCAAGCTATATGAAAATTAATGGCAATTCTTAAAACTCTATAAGCAATACATCCGAATCAACATCACCATTAAGCACCAACAATGGTGTATCACATGCCAATAGTCGGCAAACATCAATCATCATGACTATAAAATGGTATAATAGCAGTATATTTCCGACCCACACAAGGCATACATCCTGTCCACACACCTATTCTAGTGTAAATCTTATGATAATAATCATCAAATGCCAGTCATACTCACCATAAAATGGTATATCAACAATCTGTTTTCAGCCCAGACCGAGTAATTGTCTCTACCTTAATTCATATTCATCACAAAATCATGCTTCTACAGCCTAATAATCCCTTAATGCCTTCATTCATTACCAACCATAACTCTGCCTTAAGTCAATTAATTTACTAAGATATATAGCTCCAGGTCACAATATATTTTCCATCATCACTATACTCAATACCATAACATACCCAAAATTCAACATCACCATTCGATATTTGCATTTCCTCATACAATAATTCATGCCTAATCAACTGGGTCACCACATCTAGTGGTCCAGCATCTAATCCATTAGTCACTCAGTTTTCACACAGCATAACCGAGACACTACCATCATTCAACCTGTATCAGGTTCCACATTTAATCAACTATCGCATACCCAGATTTCCAACTTAGGAAACTACAACCAATCAATTACATCATACACCATATAGGATTCACGTGCCAAAAGATATGTACCTGGCAACTTAGAAAATTGCAATAAATCATTTATACTCTTAGGATGTATTTTGTATCCTTGGCACAAACAATACAACCGATCAGTTAAGTTGGAAACACCACACTATGGGACTCCTCAATATTATTCACTTAATTAACTCAAACGTATGAGTTCTAATCCATTCCAACATACATTCCTCGCCCATGAGCCACTAGCTCGGCTTACACAAAAGACCCAACAACCAATACAATCTCAAGACACGTGAGGGTCTCAACACCCATCATTATATTCCCTCACAGCCAACTCAGGCTTAAAATTATCCCAACTATTTCATAAACAACCGGGTCAGGGCAGACCCCAAAGGAACGTGCCTATGGCAGTACCTTTTTGTTTCCAATCTCAAACAAACTCATAAGCAGTGATGACAACCGGTCATCCTTCACACAACCACTTACACTCGGTAAGCATACCTTGGCCATGGACCTTTTGGTCTGCTCTGATACCAAAATGAAACACCCTTAATTTAATTAAGAATGCTCTGATACAAAAATAAAACGACCAGAATTAATTAATCCAAAAACAGGGAAATTTTTTCCCAAAATTTAGTGTTTACAAAACATTCATAATCTGCCCAATTAATGGTTGGAATAAAATTAAAACAGCGCGAGGGTAGAGAAGGCAAAAAGCCGACTAGAGAAGGAAGATACAAAAACCGGGCAAAATAAAACAAAGGAAGGCAAGGAAATGGAAAACCATTCACTGCACAGCCCAGCGGAAGACAAACAGCACTCAAGCAAAGCCCACAAAACAATGTCCACTCGCTCAAGCGAGATCCAACACGCTTGAGCGAGACAGCCCAACTCGCTCGGGCGAAATGTCCATGCGCTTAAGCGAAGCCGATCCAAAAGCCTTCCTACCAATCACACTCGTTAGAGCGAATCTGTAATATCCCGATTTAAAATTAATTACCGAATGGAATTAAGCCATTAAAATAATAATCGTAAAAGTGGAAAATTACTTGTTAATTATAATTAATTTGACTTAAGAAAATAATGGCCGATTAATTATGATTAGTTAGACTAATTGCCGATTGGTTAGAAAATGATTGAATAAATAACAACAACAATAATAATAATGCCAGGCGAAAGGACATATGTGCCCCTAAGGGTATAAGAGAACTTCAGCTCTCTCCTTCCCTCATTTTTATTCACGCTGGGCATCTTTCCTTTGGGCATGCATCCTGTCTACTCTTCTTTCTTCTTGCTGTCTCCGTCTTCGTCTCTTCTTCATCTCCCTTCATCGACTCCTCTCTTTCTCCCTCTCCATTGCCCTAAGCTACCTTAGTCTCAGGGGAGATCTACACTACAAAGTGCTTCGGGGAAGTTAGAGCATCCACCAGCGTTGAGATGGAGCTGCTCAAGAGAGCGAGCAGAGGGCTGGGTGTCGTGGAGGCTCGAGAGGCATCCCCTGTCATTGCATGCAGATATACCAAGTGTCTCAGTGGCTGAACTGCTCGAGGGTGTGAGGTAACCTCCGATCCCTTCGAGTTGTGCAGAATACGATGACGAGGGCGTTCAGTGAAGGAAGGTGACTGAAGGATCAATCGGGGAGCAGTTGATCGGAGCTGTGAGTCAAGGAGCTCCTGGAATCTTCATTTCAGGTAAGGGGCGCTTTGCATGTCAAGTGTATGGTTTATGGACGGGTTCCGGGGAGATTTGCTTAACGTGTTGTGTTTGAAGCGTGTTGATAGATGTGTTGTGAATGAGTATTTGTGTATGCAACTCCCAGATCTTGTGATATCTGTGAACTATTCTGTGTTGTGTGACTCCGTCCTTGAGTACTTGTTAATATTTCTAAGATGTATGCTGTTGAACATTAGAATGCATGTGTACGTTACCATTACTGTCGAATGCATGAAATATGAATTGATACTTGATTTTTATTTGAAATGTTGTACTGAAATGCATGCTGATTTCATCAAAAATGTCGAGTGGATGTACTGTAATGTGAATACCCTGAATTGCTTGTTGCGAGTTACTATGAAAGATGCATGTGATGCTGTAATGGAAATATGGAATTCTGAGTGAATCTATATGCTGTGTTGAAACGGTTGTGATCTGTTAATGGCTGCGAGAGACGCACTTGGTAAGCTTGGATGCTTGTTGTGCTATTGCATGAGAATTGCATACATGAGATGACTTCCAGATTCCTGGCTAGTTCCATGAGGACCCATGGTAGCCGATGGAGCTAGAGCTGAGTCTCGAGATGTCACGGGGTGACCGGTGCCACACGGAAAGGGCTAGTGGACGAGGGGCCGGGGAGGAATCTAGAGCCATATGTGATGATTGACAGTCATAGATTCCTAGTTAGTTCCATGAGGACCCGTGGTAGCCGATGGAGCTAGAGATAAGTCTCGAGACGTCACGAGGTGACCAGTACCACAGGGAAAGGGCTAGTGGACGAAACGCTGGGAAGGAGTCTGCAACTGAAATCACTGCTTAAGTCGGATCCGCATGCATGAGTGTATGAGCATTATTCTTGAGACTAACATGATTTGCATGGATTTGAATGATTTGAGTGAACTCCGACTAGATGATGTCATATGAGTGAATTCTGACTGAATGAATACGTCTGTATTGGTGCTGTTGCCGAGTGCAATGCGATGTTATGGTTGAGAATGTGTGTTACTGTGTAATCCCCGAATGGATGCTGTTGTGTGACTCTTATATTAATTGGTAGTGCATATGTTATTATAGATTGAGCCATGTAAATTGTATGATTGAGGGTTGAAGTATAATCTGAACCAATAACTGTCAGTTTATATGTAAAAGCTCACCCCTACACCATTTCCAGTACGTGCAGGTCGGACTCGGAAGTGATGATATGGCCTTAAATCCGACTGAGACGCACTCCGACTGCTGAGTGCTTATATTGTAATTGTCATGTTTAGTCAGTTGCAGCCTTGGCCGGCTCTTATGTAAATGATGATTTCACATATTTATTCATGAGGATTGATTATGGGAATTATAATCATGGTGTCACTTGTATAGCTTATGAGTATTGGTAGACATATAATGTTAAGATATCAAGTATTTCGAGTGCATGATTATGTGTGTACATATGTGTTGTATGCTGGTGACTTGGGCTGGGATGGGCCGAGAGATGTTGATGGATAGGATATTGTTAAGTTAATGATTTTCCGAGTAGACATAGTTGGGAGAGCCATCTCCGAGTGAGGCTATATTTATGACTGTGCCTTCTTGTCCGAGTGGTGAAGACTTAGAGGATTCTGAGAGAAATCGCTTTAAATGAACCTACGCGATGTGGGATTCGATTGGAGAAATTCCCGAGTAATGATAGGCGTAAGTAATACCGAGTGAGGATATAGGTAAACCCTGAGTGAAGAAAGATCTAGATATGCCCGAGTGATGATACTGAGGGAATCTCTTCCGAGGGAAGGGTTGTTATGATGGTTAATCGAGATAAATTCTAAGTGTATGATCTATACATAATCCTAGTGATGAGTGGGTAAGGGAATTCCGATTGCATCGAGGTGGCGATGTACCGAGTGGTGTGGTTAGGAGGTACTCCGAGTTGGATTCTGAGATAAACCCCTTTGATGAATTCTGAGTGAATGTTATATATAATCCGAGTGATTGAGGAACCATATTCCGAGTGGTTAAGATTAGAATAAGTCCGAGTGGGGATTGACTTAATGATTTTCCCCGAGCGAATAAGTTGTCCTATGCCAAGTGAATTAGCTATCATTTTCCGAGTGAGTGAGTTGTATGATAACTCTGGATTTCGAGTGTCTGGATAGCCGAGAGTAACTCCTCGTTCCAGCGAATGAAGGGTTCGCTCCAGCGAGTGTGTATGCCTTGGAAGGCTCTTGGGTGATTCGCTTAAGCGAATGGCACTTCGCCCGAGCGAGTGGACGCTGTTTATGGGATTCGCTTGAGCGTCTTCCCCTTCCGCTGTATGCCTTTCTTGGGTCGGTTTTATTCCTCTTGGCTTCCTTTCCCTTATTTCTTTTGTGCCCGGTTCTTCTTGGTTTATTTTTGGGAAAAATTTCCCTGTTTTGGGTTTTATTTATTTGTTTAAATTAAGGATGTTTTATTTTGGTATCAGAGCAGACCAAAAGCTCCATGGCCAAGGTTTGCCTACTGTTAGTGGGCGGTTGTGTGCAATATAACCGGTTGTCATCATTGCTTGTGGTATTCTGTTGGATTTGATGCATGTTTAACCATGAATTGTGTGATTATATGCATGAGTTTTGTTGAGGACAGTAGTAAGAGGTATCACTGTGGAGATGTTGATTTGGGGGTAGAAGATTGTTACTATCCAGATTTGGTTGTTCATTGAATAAGAGGTTGTTCTAAGTGTGGGGTTAAATCAGAGAAAAATGGAATGACGGGTGTTGAAACCTTCAGGTATATCGAAACTGGTTAATCGATTTGATCTCTTGGTAGGCCATGTTAATGGCTCGTAGTTGAGATATACTAATCGAATGAGTTAGAACTCATACGTTGAGTTAGCTGAGTGAGTGACAATGAAGGAATTCCTGAGTGGTGTCTCCTACTTAACTGTTTAGTTGTGCCGTTGTACAGGATGAATTTTATGTCCTTAGGCATAAGAATCCAGTTTGATATATATGATATGAGTGATTGTTGCAGTTTCCTAGGTTGAGGATTTGAACTTGTGATGAGTAAATAAATGTGAAATCAGGAATGTGTTAAATTGGGATTGCGCCGCGGTGGCTGGTTGAGGAAACCGAGTGAATGGTATTAGGCCTTATAATAATATTTGAATGTTGTGGGGTACCCATCGTGGGATACTAGATAAATAGTGACCCCTACGAATTCTAAGTCTGATAATTTATTAACCTTATGTGTTGTTGAACCCGAGTAAAGCAATTACGTAGTAACTCATTGAGGCTTGAATTATTATTGTGTGATGATTTGTGTTAGACTCGGCCTTGTGGTTGGTAACCGAGTGAATTATTGGTTGAATTGTGACCCATGAGGTGTAGGAAACCAATTGGATTTAATGTGATCTTATACCACCAGACCCTGCAGAATTAGATACTGTGGTGGTCTAGGCTTGGTGATATTTAGATGATTGTGGAAGTGTTCCACAACAGACCGTAGGTAACGTTTAAGTCTAGTGATTGATCAGGTCCTGTGAATGGTTTAGACTTGTGATATTTGAATGTTGGGCGAGTTCCCTATAATGGATACTAGGTGACCCAGAGACCTTCGAGTCGGAAAAATTTGTTGAACCCTATAGATTGTGGAGCCGAACATGTAATGGTATACTGAATTGCTAAAGTTTGAATTGTCTTAAGGTGAAATGTAGATAGTAAATGGGATACCCGATTGATAGTGATGGTAGGGTTGAAATCCGAGTGCTTTTGGTACTGAGAGTATTGATTATGGTGGTATTAGAAATCATACTATAATGATAACTGCATGACCGATTGGTGGATTGTGACTATGCTCGGTGAATCATGTAGGCTTAAATTAGTTGGTGGCCCGTGATGAGTGATGAAATGAGGGATTATAAAACTGTTGAGCCATTGTTTGCAATGAATAAGATTTTAAAAGATATTTACTCGGTCAGGGCTGAAAAGCTGATTGTTGATATGCCATTCCATGATGAGGCATGTGTCCTGTGCCGGTTGGAAACCCATTACTAGTGTACTGTTTTATAGTAATAATAAAAGATATTCATGATTGTTGTTGCGTGATGTGCTTAGGTGGTGCATAATGATGATGTTGATGTAAATATGTTGCTTATACGTATGTGTGTGAAATGCCATTAATTTTCATGAACTAGTATTAGCTGGGTGACTTTGGTCGGTAAGAGTGAAAGGAGTGTAATGAATCTTGTTCCGATACGACTCTTCAACCCATAGGTATTGTGGCAGCGTACACATTACAGTGGCTCTTTGTAATTGTTGTAACCCTATAGGAATGAGACGTCATCCTATAAGTTGGATGCAGCAATTCATGAGTCTAGCAAGTGAGGTTGTAGCTGCTTATGGTGAGGGTGAGTCTATCGGACTGTTCCGAGTGAAAATGAGAACTGTATTGAGTGGAAAGTATTGTTAGTTTATCAAAATAAGGGTTGAAGGTTGTTTAACCTTGATGTGGTCACCTCCGAGAGGATCAGAGGTTATTGGGTAAGAATTGGCTATTAGAGTAACGAACGGTTATTGAAATAGGAAAGAGAAATTGCTAAGGAGGGAATTTGCTCGGGAAGGATTAGTATATTCCGAGTGTGAAAAAGTAGAGATAATTCCGAGTGAAAACTTTCTGAGAGGCAGAACTACTGAGTGAAGTCATGATTTTTCCAAGTGAAACGTCGTTCTGGGAAAGTCATTATAGAATTAAAGAACTGTGTCCGAATTACACATTTGTGTTAGACGAAACCCGGATGAGATATCCGAGTCGTGCGATTCTCGGGTGAAGTGTCCGAGCATGGCACTTCTGAGTAAGGTAAAATTCGAGTGGTGTGACTCAGATTGCAACATTTCCGAGTGAATGGTATCATGTAGACGGTTCCCATCGTATGAAATTTCAAAGTCTGTAGGGTGTGTCCCTGACTAATCTTTACAAGAGGAACTTCTAGTCGGAATGTGGGGCTGTGAATTAGTAAGTCCCCGAGTGGATTATTCTGAGAGGGGGGTAAATACCCGAGAGGTAAGTTTATTCATGGGTGTGTTCGAATGGATGTTTGGAGCTACTGAATTTGAACTCAGATTTGCTTTTGGAATAGGCTTGAATTCCGAGTGAAAATTTGGTAAATAGAAAGTTCTCTGGGTGAGAATTACCTTCAAACCCCGAATGATCCCTTTCGAATGAGGTCCGAGTGACGTTCTCAGAGTGTAGGCAGGGAATTGACCAAAGAAATGGTTAGAAATAGAGGTTTTGGAAACTAAGTGTGACGCCTGTAAAGGATGGATCCAGGCGGTCGGTGCTAATTGAAGCACCTTGAAGCTCTGTGGGGTGTTGGTTTCGGTGTTGCTATGGTACATTATGGTTTAGAGAAGAAATTTTGTAGTCGGATGTTGAATACCCGAGAGTTTAATCCGAGGTGAATCGGACATTGGTGAATATTTCATGGGAATCGGTAATGTTTCTTACCGATTAAACTTTCCCAACTCTGTAATTGACACGACTTTGTGTTTATGCCCTGTGTGGATACATAATTATTCTGAGTGACTCCATTGGGACTGGAGGAACAGTTGATGGATGTACACCGATTAACGTTGAGTGTGTAGGGCCGAGTGGCCAAGGAACTTGAAAGTGCCATTGGTTATAGTGAACTGGCAGAGTTGAATGGGGAAAGTTGTACATTTTAAAGTTGAATTCCCCAATTATATTGCATGCTATGGAGAGATTGTAATCCGATAGGACCTGACTTTAAGTGTTTTTGCCGATCGAAATTGTGGGGCGGTCGGTAAACCGCTTGAGAGGTGAAGATTGGCCGAGTGAAATTGTGAACCGGTCAGTGAATGCTTGTGGTGAAGCGGTCGGCGAATCGCTAGGGAGATAAAGAGATACAATTGGTAGAGTGCATGACAACGATATTCCAAGTTGTTTATTTAAAGGAAGTTACCGATTGAATTTCGAGGACGAAATTCTTGTGAGAGGGGGAGAATTGTAACATCCCGATTTAAAATTAATTACCGAATGGAATTAAGCCATTAAAATAATAATCGCAAAAGTGGAAAATTACTTGTTAATTATAATTAATTTGACTTAAGAAAATAATGGCCGATTAATTATGATTAGTTAGACTAATTGCCGATTGGTTAGAAAATGATTGAATAAATAACAACAACAATAATAATAATGCCAGGCGAAAGGACGCATGTGCCCCTGAGGGTATAAGAGAACTTCAGCTCTCTTCTTCCCTTATTTTTATTCACGCTAGGCATCTTTTCTTCGGGCATGTATCCTGCCTACACTTCTTTCTTCTTATTGTCTCCGTCTTCGTCTCTTCTTCATCTCCCTTCGTCGACTCCTCTCTTTCTCCCTCTCCGTTGCCCGAAGCTGCCTAAGTCTCAGGGGAGATCTACACTACGAAGTGCTTCGGGGAGGTTGGAGCATCCACCGGTGTTGAGATGGAGCTGCTCAAGAGAGCGAGCAGAGGGCTGGGTGTCGTGGAGGCTCGAGAGGCATCCCCTGTCATTGCATGCAGATGTACCAAGTGTCTCAGTGGCTGAACTGCTCGAGGGTGTGAGGCAACCTCCGATCTCTTCGAGCTTGCAGAATACGACGACGAGGGCGTTCAGTGAAGGAAGGTGACTGAAGGATCAATCGGGGAGCAGCCGATCGGAGCTGTGAGTCAAGGAGCTCCTGGAATCTTCATTTCAGGTAGGGGGCGCTTTGCATGTCAAGTGTATGGTTTATGGACGGGTTCCGGGGAGATTTGCTTAACGTGTTGTGTTTGAAGCGTGTTGATAGATGTGTTGTGAATGAGTATTTGTGTATGCAACTCCCAGATCTTGTGATATCTGTGAACTGTTCTGTGTTGTGTGACTCCGTCCTTGAGTACTTGTTAATATTTCTGAGATGCATGCTGTTGAACATGAGAATGCATGTGTGCGTTACCATTACTGTCGAATGCATGAGATGTGAATTGATACTTGATTTTTATTTAAAATGTTGTACTGAAATGCATGCTGATTTCATCAAAAATGTCGAGTGGATGTACTGTAATGTGAATACCCTGAATTGCTTGTTGCGAGTTACTATGAAAGATGCATGTGATGCTGTAATGGAAATGTGGAATTCCGAGTGAATCTAGATGCTGTGTTGAAACGGTTGTGATCTGTTAATGGCTGCGAGAGATGCACTTGGTAAGCTTGGATGCTTGTTGTGATATTGCATGAGAATTGCATACATGAGATGACTTCCAGATTCCTGGCTAGTTCCATGAGGACCCGTGGTAGCCGATGGAGCTAGAGCTGAGTCTCGAGACATCACGGGGTGACCGGTGCCACACGGAAAGGGCTAGTGGACGAGGGGCCGGGGAGGAATCTGGAGCCATATGTGATGATTGTCAGTCACAGATTCCTGGTTAGTTCCTTGAGGACCCGTGGTAGCCGATGGAGCTAGAGATAAGTCTCGAGACGTCACGAGGTGACCGGTGCCACACGAAAAGGGCTAGTGGATGAGGGCCCGGGAAGGAGTCTGCAACTGAAATCACTGCTTAAGTCAGATCCGCATGCATGAGTGTATAAGCATTGTTATTAAGACTAACATGATTTGCATGGATTTGAATGATTTGAGTGAACTCCGACTAGATGATGTCTTATGAGTGAATTCCGAATGAATAAATATGTCTGTATTGGTGCTGTTGCTGAGTGCAATGCGATGTTATGGTTGAGAATGTGTGTTACTGTGTAATCCCTGAATGGATGCTGTTGTGTGACTCTTATATTAATTAGTAGTGCATATATTATTATGGATTGAGCCATGTAAATTGTATGATTGAGGGTTGAAGTATAATCCGAACCAATAACTGTCAGTTTATATGTAAAAGCTCACCCCTACACCATTTCCAGTACGTGCAGGTCAGACTCGGAAGTGATGATATGGCCTCAAATCCGAGTGAGACGCACTCCGACTGCTGAGTTCTTATATTGTAATTGTCATGTTTAGTCAGTTGCAGCCTTGGCCGGCTCTCATGTAAATGATGATTTCACATATTTATTCATGAGGATTGATTATTGGAATTATAATCATGGCGTCACTTGTATGGATTATGAGTATTGGTAGACGTATAATGTTAAGATATCAAGTATTCCGAGTGCATGATTATGTGTATACATATGTGTTGTATGCTGGTGACTTGGGCTGGGATGGGCCGAGAGATGTTGATGGATAGGATATTGTTAAGTTAACGATTTTTCGAGTAGACATAGTTGGGAGAGCCATCTCCGAGTGAGGCTATATTTATGACTGTGCCTTCTTGTCCGAGTGGTGAAGACTTAGAGGATTCTGAGAGAAATCGCTTTAAATGAACCTACGCGATGTGGGATTCGATTGGAGAAATTCCCGAGTAATGATAGGCGTAAGTAATACCGAGTGAGGATATGGGTAAACCCCGAGTGAGGAAAGATCTAGGTATACCCGAGTGATGATACTAAGTGAATCTCTTCCGAGGGAAGGGTTGTTATGATGGTTAATCGAGATAAATTCTAAGTGTATGATCTATACATAATCTAAGTGATGAGTGGGTAAGGGAATTCCGATTGCATCGAGGTGGAGATGTACCGAGTGGTGTGGTTGGGAGGTACTCCGAGTTGGATTCTGAGATAAACCCCTTTGATGAATTCTGAGTGAATGTTATATATAATTCGAGTGATTGATGAACCATATTCCGAGTGGTTAAGATTAGAATAAGTCCGAGTGGGGATTGACTTAATGATTTTCCCCGAGCGAATAAGTTGTCCTATGCCAAGTGAATTAGCTATCATTTTCCGAGTGAGTGAGTTGTATGATAACTCTGGATTTCGAGTGTCTGGATAGCCGAGAGTAACTCCTCGCTCCAGCGAATGAAGGGTTCGCTCCAGCGAGTGTGTATGCCTTGGAAGGCTCTTGGGTGATTCGCTTAAGCGAATGGCACTTCCCCCGAGCGAGTGGACGCTGTTTGTGGGATTCGCTTGAGCGTCTTCCCCTTCCGCTGTATGCCTTTCTTGGGTCGGTTTTATTCCTCTTGGCTTCCTTTCCCTTATTTCTTTTGTGCCCGGTTCTTCTTGGTTTATTTTTGGGAAAAATTTTCCCTGTTTTGGGTTTTATTTATTTGTTTAAATTAAGGATGTTTCAGAATCCCTCATTCGCTGAGGTGAGAAGCCACACTCGGTATTCTATCACTCGGGATTCAGAGTTCTATTCACTCAGTAAATGAGAGTTATCCCATTCGAAATCCATAAACCCTCCTCGCTCAGAATATTTCCCAATCAAACACCACTCGGTGTACCATCACTTCTCTCACTCAGAGAATACATAACCTTCCTTCACTTAGAAGGAGTCTCCACAACCATTCATCACTCGGGATATTCTAGTCAGATTCACTCGGCATATGATATCTTATTCACTCGGGGAAAACCATTCAGTTAAGTTCCACTCGGACTCACTCAGATCTTAATCACTCAGAGTATAAAACCTCATTCACTCGGATTATATATATATCCTACACTTAGAATACATTCCAAACTAAACCATTACAACAACTCTACCCTCGGAAGAGGTTCACTCGGATTTACACTCGGGAATATTCAAACCCTTTTCCACTCGGGGTTTACTCATATTTCTCACTCGGGAAAAGGCCACACAGTGATTACTTGGGAAATTCTCCCATCAAATCCCACACAGTATAGGTTCATCAAAAGGGATTTCTCTCAGAATCCATTTAATTCTTATCCACTTAGAAAAAGAAAGCCAAACATCATAGCCTCACTCGGAATCATTAACTTAACACTATTTCATCCATCAACACTTCTCAAATAATTCAACAACACATTCCAGTCGGTAGGAAGCATCAAATCAACATAAAACACTTATATGTATATATATATTCATACACTCGGAATACTTAGCATCTTAACATTATTCATTCACCAACACCCATTATCCGATACAAGTACATGATTTCAATGTAAATCATATATATATAAACATGCACTCGGATTCCAATACATATGTATTTGTATTCATTATACAACATTGTTATATGAGCCGGCCAAGGCTTAACACCGCCTATACACAATATATATATACACAACACATACACTCAACAGTCGGAGTGCCTATCACTCGGACTTGAGTCCTTCACATCATTCCATTCCGACCTACGTACACTGAAAAATGGTGTAGGGGTGAGCTTTACATATTAAATGACAGTTACTGACTCAGATTATACCACAATCCTCAATTATAAAAATGCACAATTCAATCAATCATAACACACTGGCATTTAATATAAACAATCACACAACATCCTCCAATTGGAATTCATCTATTTCACTCGGTTATAAAGCTCAACATTCTCAATAACAATATTTTAATTCATCCAATCAGATTTCACCCCAATTCTATTCCAAGCACCATCAATAATGCTTGACTCCGAGCCTTGCTCAAGGAGTGTGCCTGAGCCCTGCTCAAGGACTTAATCATATTCTCACTTGTTTCATTCGATTGCCGATCGGTAATAGGCGTCCAACACATTCCAGTGGCGAATCGGATGCATACGGTCTCATTCACTCGGTGTCCAACGCCAATGCACTCGGCATTTTCCTTGAGTCCAACCCAAGGTCTTTCATCAAGCGTCTCATTTCACGCTTAGTGCCCTAGGCACTGCCCTGAGTCCAACCCGAGGTCTTTCATTATATTCAACACATATTCACTTACATTCAACATATATTCATTTACATTCAACACATATTCATCCGATTGCCCACTCGATATTTAGCGTTCAACATTGTATGCACTCGGCATTTCCACAGCGAATCAGATGACTCAGCTCACATCACATCCACTCAGCAATCACCATGCCATCCACTCAGATTATTCTCTACAGCAAGCATCACATGCTATTTCAAGGGATCCACTCGGCACTAACATTTCTAAGTCTCACATGCCATTTCATATAGAATTCCACTCGAAAATCAACACTAGTAAACATCCCATGCCATTACATATAACATTTCACTCGGAATCACATATTCCACACACAGATGCATTCGGAAATCAAAATACAAATAATATGCATCCAATGCATTTAACATAAACCATAACATGCATCATATATCTCATGGACGGAATTCAGCAACACCAAGCAATACATATTCATCACATATCCGGGTTACTACTCAATTAACATACAACACACACAAACATAACACATCATAGAGTATTAGTTTCACCCGAAAACCCGTCCATAAACCATACATTTGACATGCAAAGCCCCCTTACCTGGAATGAAGATTCCAGAAGTCATTGGCCACTCGTTCTTCAACAGAACGACTCGGCCCAGCCATCAACGCTCTGCTCGCAGCTTGGAGAATCAACTCTGCCTCCTCACGAGCATCAGAGCCTCCCAGGCTCAACATTATCATCTTCCACGACCAGTAGAGGATTCCAACACTCCTCTTCACTCAAGCATCACAGCTTCAAGGTACATCATCGTCCTCACCAACAGCTCAGTGAAGAACATCCAGCTTCCAAGCACCCATCCAAGTCTTCTTCCTCACAAGCAGCATAGCCCCAACATTAGTGGACCATCTTCCACAATTGAGGCACCCCATCAATGTTTAAAGCTGAACAGAGGAAGATCCATATCTTTGGAGACACACAGCACCATGCTGTACACTCAACCACGCTGTTCCACTTGTGTTCCTACTTCCACTCGGCTTCTACACAGCGTTGGGTAGAAGAAGAAGATGAAGAAGATGACGAACCAGGGGGAAGAAGAAGCAAAAGCTCCAGAGAGTTTTAGAGAGAATGAAGAGTGTTTCTTAACATGCCAAAGTGAAATTAGCAGAGAGTGGGTGAAGCTGAAGCCTTATCACCACACGGCCAGCGTCTGCTCCCAACAAACAATCACATCCCATCCTCATTAATGCAATCCCATCAGCAATCATCACTCACACCAGCGTGATTAATGAAGAGAGAGGGAGGGAACCGGACCCACTTTATTACCACTAAGGCACTTGATCATTTCTAGCATTATTATTATTATCATTATTCAATAATTTGCCTAGTTGGCAATTAAACTTAATCAACCCTTAACTTAACCAATCCATAACCTTAATCTTGAATTTAGCCTTAATTGGTAATTAATTAAAAATCAAGATGTTACACCGGATCATGGTTAAATAATGATATGATGTGGATATATTGGTTAGAGACTTGTGAAACTGTCATAAAATCTTATATAAAACGATATTATTTGAATTGATATAGGATGTGTAAGCAATAAGACATGAAGGTACTTAACCTGATGTATCTCTACATGCCATATGTAACACCCTCGGTTAGATAAGACAACCCCTTCTGTAGGTTCATCCTATTTAACTGAGAGGTCACATGTTTTTAGAAAAAGTGAATATTTTTTTTAAATAAAATGATGATGGCATCTCAGTGGAAACAAATAATAGATATATCACATAGTCATTCACAAACTTATAAATAGTTGTACTCATAACAGAATGGGGCACACAGGCACCCTTAAATATTAATACAGTCATCCCTAAATATTTAACTACATATATTCTATTTTTAATGAGCGTTCTCAGTTGGATCAGCGTATTGTTGTTCTTCGTATTCTGGTTCTTGACTTCCTAATTCCTCTGGAAATATCAACAGTAAGGGTGAGTATACCCCAAGACCCTGATGGTTAATCCGGTGCGGACATAATCCAGTTAACAGATAATATCACATAATTCATACAATTAGCATATTTACAATTATAACAATCAAGCATGTTGTCATGAAATGCATAAGTTTGATTTATTATGATTTATCTTTAATTAACTGTCATGATGCATGTGGGCCCAATAAATCGATTTTTCTTCATCTCATTCTTTGGAATTTCTCCATTCTATTCTAGCGATCAGGGTCCGCCCAAGCTCTCATTTTCATAAGGTACAAATGAACTCATTGGTTCTCATCAATATATATTTCATTTTGAGACTTGGATCCCTACGATCATAGTTACACTCCGTCATTTAGTCAAAGTACACCAGACTTGCATCGTCTCACCCGGCTATCAGGCACGACACTGATGCCATTGGGTTTCCGTTCTGGTTGTACTCCCAAGATTCTTCATGGAGATCGAACGTGAGTGTCCTCCAGCGTACCAGGTGTATGCTCTAGATGTATTTTTTTCTCCGTCAAAATATTTTCATGATGCGAAATGCATTCTTTTTATCATTTGATCCTTGGGTATCTTATGTGTTTCCAGTCTCATCATATTATTCACAAGCTCTTGGATCCCATCAATTATTTAAACGTTGTAAGATATTTGTTCTTATTCTAGAAAATATATCAGTTATATCTTGATTAAAATTATATTTTGTATAAAGAGTAAAATAATATATTCTTTATTTAATTACTTATAATTAAAACATTAATAATGTCAATAACAATAAAACTAACAATAATAATAACAATAATAAGGATAATGATAATAATAATAATAATAATAATAATAGAAATAAGAACGATAATAATAATTGTAACGTCCCAATAATTTAAAAAGGATTAAGGAAGAGTTTCTAAATGAAAATCCAAGTGAAAAATATGAAAAACAAGGTTTTTCCGAGTAGAACAAGGGTAATTCCGAGTGAAATAAGTATGATTCCGAGTGGAATCATACTGAGAGGAGTTTTCTAAATGAACTGGCTAAAAATCCGAGTGAAATTGAACTGGAAAGCTGTTTTCCGACTGAAACAGGTCTGATTTCGAGTGAAAATGTTGGGAACCAGATTTTCCAGGTAAAAATGAGTTTGAATCCGAGTAAAAATGATTTTCCAAGTAAAATGGTTTAATTCCGAGTGAAATAGATACTAAAAAGGATTTTCTGAGTGAAATAACTTAAATTCTGAGTGAAAATGAGTTTCTGAGTGAAATAAAATATGATTCCGAGTGGAATCAGTCTGAAAGGAGTTTTCTGAGTGAAATTAAGATATTTCCCGAGTGAAATATGTTTGAGGAAGAGTTTTCCGAGTAAAATCAAACTGGGAAGATGCTGTCCAAGTGAAATAAGATGTTTTCCGAGTGAAAAATGTTCTGTCAGAATGAAAATTGTTCTTGTAAGGTAAAATCCGATTGGAATTAAGCAAAACCGAGTTGTTATTGATGAATCCGACTCCTATTCATAATTCTTCACTGGAAATCACACAGGCACCCATGATTCTTAGTATTTTCACAGCCCAACAACAATCATTTCTTTTTACAAATCAATACTGAACATTTCACTAAATTATCATGCATAATAATAATCATTAAAATCAATTTAATCATATACATATTCAAATAAAATGCATAAAACAACAATAATAAAACATTAAAACATTTAATCAAACAAATCCTGAACTGCCCTGGAAAGGTGAGGAACAAGGTTCCTTAACCCTTTCCTTCACTCAGTTTTCCCACAGAGTACCCAAGAATATACCCCCTTACCTTTAATGGAGTTGAGGAAGCTTCCCCTCACTGTCTTGCTTCAGATCCGAGTGAGAAAATGGGAAATAAGAGAGGAAGAAACTTGTTTGCAAAAGGAGAAGGAGAGAGTGTTTCGTTGGTTTTGAAGGTTTGTAGAACAAGGAAGAGAGGGTTGTGTTAGTTTAATAGGGAAGGGGCAAGTGGGAGACAGCTTTCTGTGTGATTGGAGGAGTAGGTGAGAATAATGGAGCCTTTTAAGCTGTCTCCACCGTAGCTTGCATTGATTGGAAAGGGAATATATAATAAAATATATAAAGGTGCCTTGAATGGAGTGAAAGTGCCTGCACGTGAAGAGAAAAGGAAACAGCCAATCGTCACTCGACATTCCCATGAAACCGACTCATCTTTCCTATCATTCACTCGGTATTTCACCCCCACACCGACTCCTATCTTGCTTGGCCTTTCACTCGGCATTATATCCCAAATCCGAGTCATTTGTGAACAATTTTTTCTTTCTTTCCTATTATTCAGCCTTTCACTCGGTCACTTAAATCCGAGTCATCTCAGTCAGTTTTCCCCGCGGTAATTTCATTTCAATCTGATTCCTTTCTCTCACTCAGACTTCTACTCGGAATTTTCATTCCAAATCCGAATCTCTACACACACTGTTCCACTCGGTAAAACTCATCCACTCACTCAGAATACTTCCCACACCACTCGGTGTATTCCAACCACAATTCAATCGGAATGTATTACACATTCACCACTCGGCACGTTTACACCTTTCTCACCCGGAGAATACACTTTCCTTCCCTTGGAAGTTTACTCAGTTCCATACTTCCACTCAGGAAAGTCACACGTAAGATCCACTCGGTAATGAGGGTTTTCCCACTCGAAATCCATAAACCCTCTTCACTCGGGTTATCACCCAATCAAATACCACTCGGTATACCTCATTTTATTCACTCGGGAAAAACCATTGAGTTAAGTCCCACTCGGACTTGTTCTAAGTCTCACCCACTCAGGATATAGAATCTCATTCACTCGGTTTATGTATATCATACACTTAGAATATATATCCCAATCAAAACCATTACAACAACTCTTCCCTTAGAAGAGGTTCACTTAGATTTTACCACTCAGAAGCATTTAAGTTCTTCCCCACTCGGGGTTCATTTGGCTATTCATTTCTTAGCAACATATACTAACCTTTCTCAAAATAGTTTTCAATCGGAATCCTTTAAGGTCTTTACCACTCGGAAAAAGGAGTCATAAGCCTCACTCAAAAATGACTCCAAGCCTTATATATATATTCTACTCGGAATGCTATCCTCTTCCTCACTAGGGAGGTCCTGAGTTGGACAAACTCACTCGGATTGCACTCGGATATATCCCTGACTGAGTCCCTTTTTGCTCGGAATACTGCAATCAGGGAAGTTTCATTCGGAAAAGGTAGCATTTGTCATGTTTTGACTCGGAAACAAGTCATTCAAGGGTATTTTAACTGGGAAGAAGTTATCCTTTGCTGATGGGTTACTGCTGCTTTTATAGGCAAATGGATGGAGGATTCCAGCTATGAAAACGCATTCAATTTGCAAGTGGAAGAAACTTTCGGTGCATATGAATTCCAGCTGTGCCAACTTGTTTCTAATTTGCATATTTTAATATTTCCAATAATTCGGTGCTTGGATTTTAGTGAAGATTGGTACAGAATGATGAAATTCAGAGTGGAAAAATGTTATTTTCCCACAAATCCGAGTGAAAGCTTGCTGGACAGTGTGGTTGCTGGGCGTTGTTGGTTTACATGTGGCAGGTATGGTGGTATGAGGGACAGTGGAGTTGCTGGACGATGTGGTGGATGGATTAGAAGAAGAAAGGGACAGTGGATAGGAGAGGGAATGAGACGGTGTTGAGAAGTGAGGACGGTTGGGCGGTGTTGGTTGGAGAAGAGTTACTGTTGGATGGAGATCTGGGCGGTGTTATGTTGAAGAGGATTGTTGGGCGGTGTGGAGAGTATTGGAAAGGAGAGGACGGTGTTGTGGATGGAAAGGAGAGGAGTCTGGGCGGTGTTGGTTGGAGAGAAGTCTGGGCGGTATGGATGATGGAGAGAAAAGGTACAGCGGATAGAAGATGAAGTGGGACGGTGTTCTGGATTGAGGACGGTGTAGAGAGTGATCCGATGTTTGGAGTTGTGGAGCGTAGGTCGGTTTTGAAAGGAGAGGGGACGGTGTTGAGTTATTTTTGGTGTGGCTGAAGGGTTGGAAGGAGACAACGGTGTTGATGGAGGTAGTGATCCGGGGTTGTATTTTGGAGAATTGGGTCGGTTTTCTCTCTAGAATCCGAGTGAAAGAAAAACGAAACAGAGAAAGAAAGAAAGAAAAAAGAAACGACGGAAGAAGAAAGAAAAGAACGAAAGAGAAAAGAAAAGGAATTGAAGCTGATGGAATTGATTGCTGGTGATGCTGTGTTACTCTCCCTTTTATAGGCGAATGAATGAATGAATCCAGCTAAGAAAACGCGTTAAAATTGTAAGTGGAAGAAACTTTCGGTGCATGTGAGTTCCAACTATCCCAAATTGCATTATTTTAATATTTCCAATAATTCAGTGCTTGGATTTATTTAGCTGGACAAATTCCGAGTGGAAAGGTGTTGTTTTTCCATAAAACCGAGTGAAAGCTTGCTGTTTATCCATAAAATCGAGTGAAAGCTTGCTGGACGGTGCTGGTTTTCTCGTTTGTCTTGTAGTCAGCTGCCCCACTAGATCAGCTTGGATACAGCCTGGATGGTGTTGTGAAACAGCTTGGATGGTGACATTTATAGGGAGCGGTGTAGAGTTCATTGTCTTGTTGTCAGCCGCCCCCTCACAAGTCAAGGATCCACTTGGATAGTGGAAATCCAAGTCAGCATGGGCAATCGGTGGAAATATGGGTCGGTTTTCACCTTCTCTCCAAAATCCAAGTGGAAAAAAGGCCTTTTGTGCACAAGACCGAGTGAAAAAAGGTAATTTTGTACACAAGACCGAGTGAAAACCGGTCGGTGTTGCTTGCTGGACGAAGGGACGAGTGAAGAGTTGCTGTAAGGAGAGTCGGTCTTGTGGCTTGGATGAATAGAGAACTGGACAGTGTTGTTGTTGTGAGGAGACGGTTGGTATTGGTTGAATGGAGCCAGTGTTACAACGTTGTGAAGAGAGCTGGACGAATGATTGAAACATTCAATCAGAACCGAGTAAAGAATGACTCAAAACCGATTGAAAAGTGATTCACTCGGAACCGATTGAAAAGAGACTCTGAACCGATTGAAACATTCATTCGATACTGATTTAAAATGGCTCGGAACTGACTGAAAAGGGACTCACTCGGCATAGGTTTACACCTTCTTCTTTCACATATGGCCCACTCATCTATGTCTCTGGAATTGAACCACTCGGAGAGACCTTGCTCGGATTTGCTCTGGAATACACTCGGACATCTTCTTTTACTCATACAATCAGACACCTTCACTCGGAAGTCCGAGTTGATTTCCACTCGGAATTTCCTCCAGTCGTTAATTATTTCACTCGGATATACCTTTCACTCAGAAATTAGAACTTGAAAGACTCTGGAATCTGGTTGATAGTTCTCCCCATGTCTGAGCCTTGCTTTGCTCGGAAATGCAGCTCTCTGCCCCAACTGACTCGGATGTGTTTTCCTTGGAGACTTCTCACTCGGACTTAGTGTGAAACATGAGAGTCTTCCCGAGTGTGATTCATTTCCGGTCGGATTTTTCCTTGCTTGATAAGACACTACTCGGAAATGCCTTGTTCCGCTTGAGAATGCCATCTTCTCCGAATGAAACCACTCGGATACCTCCTTATTCAACAGTTTATTCATTCTGTGGCTTCTTTCTGCTCGGACAATGGTTTTGACCACTCGGATTAGTTGCAATCAGAAAGCTCCCACTCGGATTCACTTCAATCAGCAATCCTTTCACTCAGATTGGTTACAGCATAATCACTCAAGAATTCAATAATAAATTGTTACCCATAGGGAAAATATCATTTTTATCCATAATAACCATTATAAGCAAATTTCAGCATTTCCAACAGCAACATATGTTAGTAAAACAGTCATAACATGAGCAAATCAAATTGTTTTCATGTGATTCCACTTTCTATAGCTCAATAACATAAATATCTACAACTTTCATGCAGACCATAAATTCAAATTCTAAACAGAAACATCATTTATTCACAGAATACAAAACTGCCTCAAAGAGGATTTTTAAAACGTACACAGGTTAGTATTTTTAACGTTTCTGGAGCTAAAAAAACAATTTTGGCATGAAACCAGTTCTAAATTATTCTTAACAAAAATATCTACAACTTTCATGAAGGCACTAACCACTGATTCTCACCACAAAATTCCCAGTTTTAAAAATAAGGTTTGGATTTTATAGTTAACAGATTTTCATCATGAACATGCTTCTGTATTTTGAGTATATCTAGATCTACAAGCATCATTTTAACTCAAAACCACTTTTTATAGATCCCTAACATAAATATCTACAACTTTCATGAAGACATCAAAGTCTAAAAACGTATGTATAATTCCCAGAATATTCATATATGCATAAAACACAAGATAAGTATTTCAATCGGACATACTGTAGTATTTTGATCATAACTCATGCTATACATATCCAATTCAGTCGGTTCAGGTCTCAAAATTCTCATAACAAGAAGATCTACAACTTTGATGAAGACAGAAATCACTAATTCTCACCACAAAGTTCCCAGTTTTAAAAATAATATATGTATCTCAAGTTAACAGATTTACTGCTTGAACATACTTCAGTATTTTAGGCATAACTCGAGCTACAAAAATCATTTTGACTTGAAACCACTTTTTACAGATCCATAACACAAATGTCTACAACTTTCATGAAGACATCAAAGGCTGATTATGCATATATAAGTCCCAGAATTTTAATATATATACATAAAACATAGGATAAATATTCCACTCAGACATGCTGTAGTATTTTGGCTATAATTTTTGCTATACATATTCAAATTAATTGATTCAGGTCTCACAATTCTGATAACAAAAAGATCTACAACTTTAATGAAGAAGTCAGAATCAAAATCACAAGTTTTCAATCTCAAAACTGAGTAACAAGATACAAAAATAAAACTGGAATCCTAGGACAGCATACAATTCTACCCATTTCATAGTTATTCACAACCCTGTCCCCTCTTACCTTAATGGAGGTTCCTAAAGTGGTTGAAAGTGTTGTATTATTGTCCTAGCTTCAGATCAAGAGTGAAATTGATGGAGAAAGTGAAAGAAAATAAGAGAGAGACTTCACTAACTTTAGCTTGTTCTAAGAATTCAGACTTGGGAACAAGATGTAGTGTTGATTTAATGATGCAAATGACAAGTGGGGGACAAGATTTTCATAATGGGATTGTAGTGGGATGTTAGGTGCATTAATTATGGTGATAATGGAGGTTTTAGGTGAGAAAAATGAGCTGGATTGTTGACCATTTCCGCAGCCTACATAATGTAGTTTGTTTGATTGAAGTAAATATCAATTCTGACACTGTTTTGGTATTTTAGGCATATCTCTCTCATATCTTAATGGATTTTAACAAATTTAGTCTTTTTGGAAAGCTAAGACAACTAGAAACAACTTTTTAGTTTACCACTTTTTCAAATTTGGAATCTAACAAGGTATTAAAATATGTACAAAATGATATGATTGAAGTAAAATATCAATTCTGACACTGTTTCGGTATTTTGGGCATATCTCTATCATATCTTAATGGAATTTAACAAATGTGGTCTTGTTGGAACGATAAGAAAAAGAGGAACAACTTTGTAGTTAACCACATTTCCAAATTCGGAATCTAACTAACAATTAGAATGTGTACAAGATGACGCATTTTGAGTGGAGTATGTGGCAATTTGATGAGAGTAATTAGAAAAGCTAAGGAAATTAATAACTAAGGAAATAAGTAATAAATTATTTGATTAACTTTTACCAAAGGTATAAAGTTAAAATTATTTACCATGGTAAAAGGTTAAATTGAAGATGTTGTCCTAACCAAAATTTATGTAGAAAGTTGAGAAAAAATGGATAATATCATTGATGGTCTAAATCAAAATGATTATACATGAGAATAAAATTTTTAGGATGTTACAATTCTCCCACCCTAATAAAAATTTCATCCTCGAAATTTAATATAACGCATTCCTCAGTGAAACAATTCTGGATATTGCGTCCTCATAGCATCCTTACACTCCCAAGTCAGAGTTACATCATTCCCTTGTTTCCATGCAACCTTCACTAATGGTACATTCTTGTTTCTCAGACGTTTAATCGACCTTTCTATGATCTCTGTGGGTTCTGTAGGGATGGTAAGATTTTCTCTAACTTCAACATCATCATTAGCAATCACATGAGTGGGGTCTTGTACATACTTCCTCAATTGTGATACATGAAACACATTATGCAAATTTGCAAGATGAGGAGGAAGTGCAATCTGATACGCCACTGTACCAATCCTCTTTAGAATTTCATATGGTCCAATAAACCTTGGACTCAACTTCTTACTCTTCAATGCTCGGCCAATCCCCTTATGAGGTGAAACCTTCAAAAATACATGATCACCAACTTGGAATTCAAGTGGTTTCCTCCTTTTATCATAATAGTGCTTCTGTCTATCTTGGGATGCCTTCATCTTTTCTCTGATTACTTCTATTTGTTCAGTAGTCTGCTACACAATTTCAGGTCCTAACGCCAAACTTTCACCAGTTTCTAACAAACAAAGGGGCGTTTGACACTTTCTACCATACAATGCTTCAAATGGAGCCATACCAATACTGCTATGGTAACTGTTGTTATACGTGAATTCAATCAGTGGAAGAAATTGCTCCCAACTACCACCATGCTCAAGTACACAAGATCGTAGTAAGTCTTCCAAACTTTGTATGGTACGCTCTGACTATCCATCTGTTTGAGGATGATAAGCTGAACTTAATTGGAGTCTTGAACCCAACTCCTGATGCAAGCTTCCCCAGAATCGGGAAGTGAACCTCGGATCTCTATCTGACACAATACTGGATGGTACACCATGAAGTCTCACGATCTATTTCACATATAATTGTGCCAACTTTTGTAGAGAATTCTTCATATTCATCAGAAGGAAGTGAGCAGACTTAGTCAATCTGTCTATAATAACCCAGATTGCATCATTTCCTGAACGTGTCCTTGGTAATCCTGACACAAAGTCCATTGAAATGTCATTCCATTTCCAGACAGGAATCTCCAATGGTTGTAGTTCACCAGATGGCTTCTGATGTTCCATTTTGGCTTTTTGACACACCAGACATGAAGACACATATTCAGCTATTTCTTTCTTCATCCTTGGCCACCAAAAGCTTTTCTTCAAATCTTGATACATCATAGTTGATCCAGGATGAATGCTCAACATACTTTTATGCGCTTCTTCTAGGATTGTCCTTCTCAGATCAACATCATCTGGTACACAAATTCTGTTTCTGATCCTCCAAATTCCATCTGATCCTTCTTGTAATCCCATATCCTTTCCATTCGCCTGTAACTCTCTCAACTCCTGTAATTGCAAGTCCTCTGTCTACTTTTCACCTATCAACTTCAAAAAATCATTGGTTATCTTCAAGGTTCCCAAGGTCATACTTTTTGAAGATTTCAACTCCACACCCAAATTCATATCTCTGAATTGTTCTATCATCTCCATTTCTTTTACCATTAAAGACGCCATATGAATGGATTTTCTGCTAAGTGCATCTGCTACCACATTTGCTTTTCCTGGATGGTACTTCAAATCAAAATCATAATCTTTAAGAAACTCCATCCACCTACGCTGCCTCATGTTCAATTCTTTCTGATCGAACAAATACTTTAAGCTCTTGTGGTCACTGAACACTTCAAACTTGACTCCATACAAATGGTGTCTCTAGATTTTCAAAACAAATACCACCGCTGCCAATTCTAGATCATGTGTTGGGTAGTTCATTTCATGTGGTCTTAACTATCTAGAAGCATAGGCAACCACCTTCCGTTGCTGCATCAAAACACAACCTAAGCCCATTTTAGAAGCATCGCAATAAACCACAAAGTCTTCTTGTGGATTAGGCAAGGTTAAGACTGGAGCATATGTAAGCTTCATTTTTAGTTCTTGGAAACTTTTCTCACACTCTGAAGTCCAAGCAAAAGGTTGATTCTTCCGGGTTAGACGAGTCATTGGTAAGGCAATTCGAGAAAACCCCTCAATGAATCTTTGATAATAACCAGCTAACCCCAGGAAGCTTCGTATCTCAGTGACTGAAGTAGGTCTTTCCCAGTTTATTACAGCTTCTATTTTAGAAGGGTCCACAGACACTCCTTCGTTTGAGATTACATGGCCTAGGAACTTTACCTCTTTCAACCAGAATTCATATTTAGACAACTTAGCATGTAATTGCTTCTCTTTCAGAATTTGTAATACCACTCAAAAATGCTTTTCATGCTCCTCCCATGTCTTGGAATAAATCAGAATGTCATCGATGAAGATAATAATAAACTGATCCAAGTATGAATGAAACACTCGATTCATGTAATCCATGAATACAGCTGGGGCATTGGTTACTCCGAAGGGCATCACAAGATACTTGTAATAACCATAGCGTGTTCTAAAAGCTGTCTTTGGAATATCCTCAGACTTGACACGAATCTGATGATAACCCGATCATAGATCAATCTTGGAAAATATTGTAGCACCCCTCAATTGATCTATCAGATCATCAATTCTGGGCAAAGGATATTTATTCTTCACCGTCAATTTATTCAACTGACAATAATCTACACATAATCTCATGCTTCCATCTTTCTTCTTGACAAGTAATACTGGCGCTCCCCATGGCGACACACTGGGCCTGATGAAATGCTTCTCCAATAACTCTTTAATTTGCTTCTTTAATTCTGCCAGTTCAATAGGTGACATACGATATGGAGCCTTAGATACTGGTTCTGCTCCTGGAATTAAATCAATTGAGAATTCTATCTCACGTTCTGGAGGTAAACTCGAGACATCCTCAGGAAATACTTCAGGGAATTCAGAAACAACTGGCATCTCGATCTCTTTAGATTCTCCATCTCCTTGTGGAAAAGTAAACAAGGCAAATAATTGGCTTTCACCTTGTAAGGCAAAGAGTTTGAGATTATCGGAAGTAAGATTTTCTTCTGATGGAAATATCACAGTTTTGTTATGACAGTCCACCAAGACTCAATTTGCCGATAACCAGTCCATCCCTAGGATTACTTCCAGATCCTTCAAAGGTAAACAAACAAGATCTACTAGAAAGTTTTTACCTTCTATGAGCATAGAACATTCGTTACACACCTTAGTAGTCCTAAGTTGTGTACCGGTGGGAGTGGAAAATATCAGATCATATGTCATAGGCCTCACAGGTAATTGAAGGCGTCTAACACACTCATCAGAAATGAAAGAATGTGTAGCACCAGAATCAAATAACACAGATAAAATTGTACTATTGATCTCACACTTACTTTGTACGAGGTCATCAGCTTGGTCTGCCTTTGAACCGCTGATGGCAAAGACTCTCCCAGTTATTGGTTGTAACCTCTGGTCTGTTGACTCCCTTTTCTGTCTTTGAGGTTGAGCAGCTCGCGTATTTTCTCCATGACCTCCTTGATAGTTAGAGCCTCTTTGATTATTCATAGTGTTGCTGTCATTTTGACGGTTCTGAGGGCAATTTGGACTGATGTGTCCTTTCTGATTACATCGAAAGCAAGTGACATCTTCAAGACGTCTGTTACAATCACGTACATGATGATTACCTCCGCACTTAATACACCTCATATTGTTGCGTCTCTCAAAAGATGATGATGATGATGATCCTTCCTTGAAACGTCTTGGATAGAACGATCCTCTTCTTTTGAAATCAACTGAATGAGGTTTCAGTTGTCTATTGGCCTTTTCATGTGCCAGTCTGGCTTGGTGATTTTCTTCAAAAATTCAGCATTTGTTGATCAGAATAGGAAAACTCTAAATTTCTTGGTACCTATCGCCTCTTTGATTTCCAGATTCAGCCCGTTCTCAAATTTAACACATTTTGATTCTTCGACACCAGCCTGTTGAAAAGGAGGGTAAAAGAGAGATAGTTCTTCAAACTTTACAGTATATTCTCCAACAGACATTGAGCCTTGTTTCAGCTCCATAAATTCCAGCTCTTTACGGCTTTTCACACTTGCTGGAAAATATTTCTCTAGGAAACAATCTTTGAAGTTGACCTAGTTCAAAGGTCTGTCAGTTTCAATCATACGAGTTCTGGCATGTATCCACCAGTTTTCAGCTTCCTCAACCATCATGTAAGTGGCACACTACACCTTTTCGAATTCTGTGCAGGGCAAGGCTCAAAAAATGTACTCCATTTCCTTAACCCATAGGTACACTACCTCTGGATTGTAGCCTCCTTTGAATTGTGATGGCTTCCTTTTTAGGAAGTGATCTAGCCCGTGAAGTCCACCAGCACTTCTCGGTTGATTTTGTCTTTCAATGGCTTCAGCCAAACGATTGAAAGCAGCTGCCATATCGTTGTTGTTGTTGTTTCTTGCCATCCTACATTCGTAGTTTGATTTATACTAATTCTAAGGGAAAATATATCGTATATGTATATATATATATAATATTATAACGTAACTATAAGTATTCTACAATTTATCAGATAAGTAATAAGTCATATAATACACATTTATCATATTATCAAGCAAGTAATCAAACAAGTCATTTTGCAATTTATCAGTCAGGCACAAGTCATATAGCACACACGTAACATATTATCAAACAAGTAATCAAACAATTCACGTAATATATTAAGAACAATATATGTTACATCAATTGGTCCTGAATTTTTGAAAATGCTCTGATACCACCAATGTGACGTCCCGTGTAATTTTCTGAATAAATTTTTCGCGTTTTTAAAAGATCATTTAGAAAACTCATAATTTAAAATTCAGAGTTCACGTAAAAGTTGATAATTGCGGAATATTATCATGCATACTAGTCGTGAATAATAAAATTCAAGAAATATTTATGTGGCGGAAACGATTTAAAAATAACAGTACATAACACGTTGTATTTATTACAAGCCATTAAATTAAAATAAAATCAAAGTCCAAGTAGTATCTCATATAGTCATCAATCATGGCATCACTCTTCATTCTGCGTGACATTCACTGTAAAAATTGATGTAAGAGTGAGACAGAATATAGAATAATTATAAAATAAATAAAATTGCACAAACACAATCAACAAGTCATAATGATATGATGAATATGCCAAACAAATTCATTTAAAATTAATCAATCTTTAATTAATCCAATGATGTCATGCTGGATCCATTTGGTTTGGTGGGAATACTGCAGTAAAAAGTCTCATAGAGACACCGGTAGGAATTTATACAGTCATGGATCCTTACAACCCCATGACCAACACATCGGTAGGAATTTATACAGTCATGGATCCCTACAGCCCCATGACCAATGCATCGGTAGGAATTTATACAGCCATGGATCCCTACACCCCCATGACCTCCATAACAAAAATAGGGCTTTAACTCATCCCAGAGTAACCCCCCACCAGGGTAGGCAATCATGGAACCCCTAAATTCCATGGTGCGTCCAAATGCTTATGATGCATGAATGCCTTTAATTCTATTTACCATTTAACATACCATGATATCAACATTTCTAAAACCATTTGAAAAAAAATACAAGTCCTCAAAGGGACACAACACACATATTAATTCTCAGAATCATGGATTTACTGTTTCACCCATATGTATCAATAACCGTAAGGCATTCATGTACATATACATATATATATATATATTAATTTATTCATTCATAATTATTCACCACCAAAATACACAAACTGAATGATGCTCATTAGACACTCATCAACATTCATAATACTTCATAATCACTCAAGAATTCAATAATAAATTGTTACCCATAGGGAAAATATCATTTTTATCCATAATAACCATTATAAGCAAATTTTAGCATTTCCAACAGCAACATACGTTAGTAAAACAGTCATAACATGAGCAAATCAAATTCATGTGATTCCACTTTCTATAGCTCAATAACATAAATATCTACAACTTTCATGAAGACCATAAATTCAAATTCTAAACAGAAACATCATTTATTCACAGAATACAAAACTGCCTCAAAGAGGATTTTTAAAACGTACACAGGTTAGTATTTTTAACGTTTTTGGAGCTAAAAAAACAATTTTGGCGTGAAACCAAGTCTAAATTATTCTTAAAAAAAATATCTAAAACTTTCATGAAGGCACCAACCACTGATTCTCACCACAAAATTCCCAGTTTTAAAAATAAGGTTCGGATTTTATAGTTAACAGATTTTCATCATGAACATGCTTCTGTATTTTGAGTATATCTAGATCTACAAGCATCTTTTTAACTCAAAACCACTTTCTATAGATCCCTAACATAAATAGCTAACTTTCATGAAGACATCAAAGTCTAAAAACGTATGTATAATTCCCAGAATATTCATATATGCACAAAACACAAGATAAGTATTTCAATCGGACATACTGTAGTATTTTGATCATAACTCATGCTATACATATCCAATTCAGTCGGTTCAGGTCTCAAAATTCACATAACAAGAATATCTACAACTTTGATCAAGACACAAATCACTAATTCTCACCACAAAGTTCCCAGTTTTAAAAATAAAATATGTATCACAAGTTAAAAGATTTACTGCTTGAACATACTTCAGTATTTTAGGCATAACTCGAGCTACAAAAATCATTTTGACTTGAAACCACTTTCTACAGATCCATAACACAAATATCTACAACTTTCATGAAGACATCAAAGGCTGATTATGCATATATAAGTCCCAGAATGTTAATATATATACATAAAACATAGGATAAATATTCCACTCAGACATGCTGTAGTATTTTGGCTATAACTTTTGCTATACATATTCAAATTAATTGATTCAGGTCTCCAAATTCAGATAACAAACAGATCTACAACTTTCATGAAGAAGTCAGAATCAAAATCACACGTTTGTAATCTCAAAACTGAGTAACAAGATACGAAAATAAAACTGGAATCCTAGGACAGCATACAATTCTACCCATTTCATAGTTATTCACAACCCTGTCCCCTCTTACCTTAATGGAGGTTCCTAAAGTGGTTGAAAGTGTTGTATTATTGTCCTAGCTTCAGATCAAGAGTGAAATTGATGGAGAAAGTGAAAGAAAATAAGAGAGAGACTTCACTAACTTTAGCTTGTTCTAAGAATTCAGACTTGGGAACAAGATGTAGTGTTGATTTAATGATGCAAATGACAAGTGGGGGACAAGATTTTCATAATGGGATTGTAGTGGGATTTTAGGTGCATTAATTATGGTGATAATGGAGGTTTTAGGTGAGAAAAATGAGCTGGATTGTTGACCATTTCCACAGCCTACATAATGTAGTTTGTTTGATTGAAGTAAATATCAATTCTGACACTGTTTTGGTATTTTAGGCATATCTCTCTCATATCTTAATGGATTTTAACAAATATGGTCTTGTTTGAAATCTAAGACAACTAGGAACAACTTTGTAGTTTACCACGTTTTCAAATTTGGAATCTAACAAGGTATTAAAATATGTACAAGATGATATGATTGAAGTAAAATATCAATTCTGACACTGTTTTGATATTTTGGGCATATCTCTCTCATATCGTAATGGAATTTAACAAATGTGGTCTTGTTGGAAAGATAAGAAAAAGAGGAACAACTTTGTAGTTAACCACATTTCCAAATTCGGAATCTAACTAACAATTAGTATGTGTACAAGATGACGCATTTTGAGTGGAGTATGTGGCAATTTGATGAGAGTAATTGGAAAAGCCAAGGAAATTAATAACTAAGGAAATAGGTAATAAATTATTTGATTAACTTTTACCAAAGGTATAAAGTTAAAATTATTTACCATGGTAAAAGGTTAAATTGAAGATGTTGTCCTAACCAAAATTTATGTAGAAAGTTGAGATAAAATGGATAATATCATTGATGGTCTAAATCAAAATAATTATACATGAGAATAAAATTTTTAGGATGTTACACGTAGCGTCAGGGGGACGCGTAGCGTCAGTGTCGCGGGCAAAATAAAGACCCAAGATGACAGCCTACAGAGCAGAAGTTAAAAACATAAGTTTTGGGGTTCTTCTTCTTCTCTCTTTTCCCTGCGACAATTAAAGGCCAACAAGAGGTTGGAATCTAAAATTAATCACGGATTAGAGGTAAGAAACTTAAGATTAACGCATGGGATTGATGCTGAAATCCTGAGCCATTAATTTGGTGCAAAAATCTTAGTAAAATAAAATGTGACTCTCAGATTTACACTTATGGCAAGCGCACCAGTCGTTAAAATTTTAGTGTATTTGATCGTCCCACAGGGATTGTGGTAAATACCTCAATCTAGGACTAGTACAAGCTGAACCAACAAAAAATACATGAAGTTCATTCGGTTTTTATGGTTTAGTGTTTTATAGTTGTTTTTGTATTTTCAGAAACACAGTTAAAGTGAAATGTGGAAAGTGATTAATAGAAAACAGGTCAGGATTGCTTCGGCTCACAATCTCCTCAAGAAACATGCAATTAAGTATAATCGAACTTCACAATCTAAAGGACAATCCGCTTGTGGTTATTCCCTAATTCCTTAGGTGAAAAACACTAATCCTTAAGCAATGAACCTTAATTCCTTAAGTGCTCGATTAACCTAAGAATCTAATGCGAAATTGGAGGTTGAACTCTAACTATTCACCTAAATTGATTAGGCCTGAACTAGTTAGAAAGCTGGAAGTTACCTAAGCTTCAGCCATGATTCTTCACTGGTGAAGTTCTTCATCAGTTCTGGATTTGTCAATCCAGCGATTCTGCTTCACTCCTCAGCTTGTTCGCCTCAGGATCTTAGGAGTCGATCTACTTGCTCACAGCTTCAAGATTCAATTGTTCACCTTCACAATCCCAACCTTAGGGATTTAGAACTCCATCGACGTTGGATTCATCGAAGGAATACAGAGAAACATGGATGGAAGAGTTTAGAGAGATGAAAATGTAGTGAGAGATTGGAAATAGAAAATGAAGTGTATTACGTTGTACGCTGTTCTGTTCCTGTGTCTCCCTTCTGTACAGAGTATGTACATAAATATATATAGGTATCTAACTAAACTAACTAACTTAACTAATATCTGAAAACTGAGTTCTTAATTAAACTAAACTAACTAATTGAATAATTACAGAATAATTAACTAATCACAGCTCAGCTCGTAGCAGATTCCAGTTCATCATTTGCTAATGTACAGCTCAGCACCAGCTAATGGACAACTCACTTCTTAAGTTACTTAAGGTTGCATTAGTAGAGAGGAAGGCAATGGAAGCGGGACAGTACTGCACTAAGTGTGTTGTTGGAGGGAAGGAACAGTGTTTAAATTACTGCCTTTATGCTTCAGCTGCTGAGTTTTTGCTTGAGCGGATTAAACTCTCGCTTGGGCGAGTCCGGATTAACACTGCAGTGTTGCTTGGTCGCTTAAGTGTTATGGCGAAGCTTGGGTGAAAGGTGATGTTTTGGGGTCACGCTTGAGCGTAGTCTTGCTTTTCTTGAGCGACTTTGGACCTTCGCTTGAGCGAATTTAACTCTCGCTTGAGCGAGTTGATTATTCAATCGGTATTCTGCAGTTGGCGCTCGGGTTCTTCATGCAATATTCCGAGTTCTTGTTCTCTTTTGGAGTCAGTGTCTTTGAAGTCTCACTCAGTCGGTCTTTGGACTCTTTTCAGTCGGAATTGAGAAGTTTCACTCGGATTTTCCAAATCTCGCTCGGCTTTTGTGATTTTCACTCGGATTTGTCTTCTTTTCTCGAGTACGCCCTGTTCCTGCACCATTAAACAGCTAATTGCCTAGCATTTATACGCTGGCTGCTTAGTGAATTTGTAAATAGTTCAGAATTCCTTAACTAATTAGTATTTTCAATCGGTTTCTTACATAAATAGCATACTTTTGAAATAAATAACTAAAACATGAATTATTAACAAATTATTAAATAATAATATCAAAACTAGACAATACTTAGTAATTTATGTTAAATAAACAGTGGAATAATTAAGTCTTTTCAAGACTTATCAGGGATCTTTCAATTTTGAATTCCATGGAGATTTTCTATCTTTATCCATTTTTGGGGAAAACAAGGGAACTTTGAATTTTAAGATTCTAAACCGATTAAAAGTTTCCTTATGGTGTTCAAAAGAAGGATCGAGTGACGAATTTGAATTTTGCTTTATATAGGTTGCGAATGAGCCGTTGAAAGATTAGCGGAAAAAGGGGTTTCTCGGAAAACTTGTGGTTTCAGTTGTGGTAAGCTTCTAAAGCTTTAGAAAGTAATTTCTAAGCATATTCTTGAGTTGGATTAAGGTTTGAACGGTTAAAACCTTAAACCCTTTTGTAATTCTATCTTTTAATGGTTGCGGCGCATTGATCTTGGTGATTGAGTTTAGAGCGTCGACAGTGAGGTAAGGGGAGTATTATAGTATATATTTGATTACAGACTTGTGATAATTATGTTAGAAAATTAAATCTGTGAAGTATGAGATTGATATATATATATATGGGAGAATATGTGATTAGATTATGTATGTGGTTATACGTTGTATTTGACAATTATGGAAAATAGAATGGTAATAAATGAGATGTGAATTGTGAATAAGATGGAAAATAATATATAAAGTATGTCTAGAATGTGCACAATGGAGAGTGATGAAATATTGAATTATCGTGATATAGAAGATATAAAGTTATGTTTGATTATGTGAATATTATGAATGTAAAGTATGATTATGATATTTAAAGATTGTGGCTTTTATGCCGAGATATGGCTTTTATGCCGAGAGATGTGGCTTTTATGCCGAGATATGGCTTTTATGCCGAGAGATGTGGTGTTTATGTCGAGATGTGGCTTTTATGCTGAGATGTGATTCTTATGTTGTGAGTTGGCTTGTATGCCAAAATCATTTAATGATTGTATAATGTATATTCATGATTTAAAATGAATAATGTGTATATGATGAGATATATTGTTATATGCTGTATGTGCATGATATATGTTGTGGACAGCCATTCGTATAGATTACCCCTCGCTTTTGGCTCCCGTGGTCCATGTAAAGGTCCAGTTGAGCTACCCAGTGATCCAGGAAGAGATCCAGTGGTTGAGGTGGGGAGACGGTTTATGATACCGGGCTCGGTGAACCAGGATGTGTTCACGGGATATCGGTGGACTCCCAGCTGGTGGCTGATTCGTTAGTATCCGGATACTAAGTGTCTGATGTATATGGGAGTCAGATGTGAATTATACTCCTTGACTGATATGCAGATTATTGCATTGATATGATAATGATATGATTGAAATAATGAATTGTGAAATGATTTGATTAAGTATGGGTGCTTATAGTTAATTTATCTCGATGTTGTGAGATATTTGTTATGATGTGAACATAATGAATTTATGATGGATTATGATATGTTTGGTTTATATGAGGAAACTTTAGTGGATCGATAACCCAGGCAGGAGAATGAGATTCTCCAGGTGATATTGCCAAAGTGAAATAAGCAGAGAGTGAGTGAAGCTGAAGCCTGATCACCACACGGCCAGCGTCTGCTCCCAACAAACAATCACATCTCTTCCTCATTAATGCAATCCCATCAGCAATCATCACTCACACCAGCGTGATTAATAAAGAGAGAGGGAGGGAACCGGACCCACTTTATTACCACTAAGGCACTTGATCATTTCTAGCATTAATATTATTATTATTATTATTATTATTATTATTATTATTCAATAATTTGCCTAGTTGGCAATTAACCTTAATCAACCCTTAACTTAACCAATCCATAACCTTAATCCTAAATTTAGCCTTAATTGGTAATTAATTAAAAATCAGGATGTTACACTTCTCCCCACCTTTAAAGAATTTCATCCTTGAAATTCTAATATAACTTGCCTCAAATAACCACTCGGAAAATCACTGTCATGTCACTAAACAATTACATATTTATGCTTCCCAAGCATTAACTGACCGGTTCACGATTCCAATCGGCATAGTTTCTCTTTTCAAGAGGTTTACCGACCGCTCCAAACAAAATTCCGAGACATCTCTCTTAACACCTTCCCACTCGGAAGTGTCACAATTAACTCGGAATACCACAACTTCATTTCACTCATTAATTCTTTCTTCCAGAAAAATTCAACTTGGAATTACCTTTCTTTCTTTCACTCATCCTTATTTTAACACACCACCACTTACTTATCCACTCAATACAACTCTCATCTTTGCTCGGAGCAGCCCAATAGACTCAAACCATCCACATAAGCAGCTACAGTCTCACTTGCCTGACCTATGAACTGTTGCATCCATCTTATAGGATGATGCTTCATTCCTATAGGGTCACAACAATTGCATAGAGTCGTTGCAAAAGTGTATACTGCCACAATACCTATGGCATGTAGAGTTACCTCGGGACAGCATCCTCGCACCCTTTTTCACTCACACCGACTGCATTCACTCAGATAATACCAAGCTATATGAAAATTAATGGCAATTCTTAAAACTCTATAAGCAATACATCCGAATCAACATCACCATTAAGCACCAACAATGGTGTATCACATGCCAATAGTCGGCAAACATCAATCATCATGACTATAAAATGGTATAATAGCAGTATATTTCTGACCCACACAAGGCATACATCCTGTCCACACACCTATTCTAGTGTAAATCTTATGATAATAATCATCAAATGCCAGTCATACTCACCATAAAATGGTATATCAATAATCGGTTTTCAGCCCAGACCGAGTAATTGTCTCTACCTTAATTCATATTCATCACAAAATCATGCTTCTATAGCCTAATAATCCCTTAATGCCATCATTCATTACCAACCATAACTCTGCCTTAAGTCAATTAATTTACTAAGATATATAGCTCCAGGTCACAATATATTTTCCATCATCACTATACTCAATACCATAACATACCCGAAATTCAACATCACCATTCGATATTTGCATTTCCTCATACAATAATTCATGCCTAATCAACTAGGTCACCACATCTAGTGGTCCAGCATCTAATCCATCAGTCACTCAGTTTTCACATAGCATAACCGAGACACTACCATCATCCAACCTGTATCAGGTTCCACATTTAATCAACTATCGCATACCCAGATTTCCAACTTAGGAAACTACAACCAATCAATTACATCATACACCATATAGGATTCACGTGCCAAAAGATATGTACCTGGCAACTTAGAAAATTACAATAAATCATTTATACTCTCAGGATGTATTTTGTATCCTTGGCACAAACAATACAACCGATCAATTAAGTTGGAAACACCACACTATGGGACTCCTCAATATTATTCACTTAATTAACTCAAACGTATGAGCTCTAATCCATTCCAACATACATTCCTCGCCCATGAGCCACTAGCTCGGCTTACACAAAAGACCCAACAACCAATACAATCTCAAGACACGTGAGGGTCTCAACACCCATCATTATATTCCCTCACAGCCAACTCAGGCTTAAAATTATCCCAAGTATTTCATAAACAACCGGGTCAGGGCAGACCCCAAAGGAACGTGCCTATGGCAGTACCTTTTTATTTCCAATCTCAAACAAACTCATAAGCAGTGATGACAACCAGTCATCCTGCACACAACCACTTACACTCGGTAAGCATACCTTGGCCATGGACCTTTTGGTCTGCTCTGATACCAAAATGAAACACCCTTAATTTAATTAAGAATGCTCTGATACCAAAATGAAATGACCAGAATTAATTAATCCAAAAATAGGGAAATTTTTTCCCAAAATTTAGTATTTACAAAACATTCATAATCTGCCCAATTAATGGTTGGAATAAAATTAAAACAGCGCGAGGGTAGAGAAGGCAAAAAGCCGACTAGAGAAGACAGATACAAAAACCGGGCAAAATAAAACAAAGGAAGGCAAGGAAATGGAAAACCATTCACTGCACAGCCCAGCGGAAGACAAACAGCACTCAAGCGAAGCCCACAAAACAATGTCCACTCACTCAAGCGAGATCCAACACGCTTGAGCGAGACAGCCCAACTCGCTCGGGCGAAACGTCCATGCGCTTAAGCGAAGCCGATCCAAAAGCCTTCCTACCAATCACACTCGCTGGAGCGAATCTGTAATATCCCGATTTAAAATTAATTACCGAATAGAATTAAGCCATTAAAATAATAATCATAAAAGTGGAAAATTACTTGTTAATTATAATTAATTTGACTTAAGAAAATAATGGCCGATTAATTATGATTAGTTAGACTAATTGCCGATTGGTTAGAAAATGATTGAATAAATAACAACAACAATAATAATAATGCCAGGCGAAAGGACACATGTGCCCCTAAGGGTATAAGAGAACTTCAGCTCTCTCCTTCCCTCATTTTTATTCACGCTGGGCATCTTTCCTTTGGGCATGCATCCTGTCTACTCTTCTTTCTTCTTGCTGTCTCCGTCTTTGTCTCTTCTTCATCTCCCTTCATCGACTCCTCTCTTTCTCCCTCTCCATTGCCCTAAGCTACCTTAGTCTCAGGGGAGATCTGCACTACAAAGTGCTTCGGGGAAGTTAGAGCATCCACCGGCGTTGAGATGGAGCTGCTCAAGAGAGCGAGCAGAGGGCTGGGTGTCGTGGAGGCTCGAGAGGCATCCCCTGTCATTGCATGCAGATGTACCAAGTGTCTCAGTGGCTGAACTGCTTGAGGGTGTGAGGCAACCTCCGATCCCTTCGAGCTGTGCAGAATACGATGACGAGGGCGTTCAGTGAAGGAAGGTGACTGAAGGATCGATCGGGGAGCAGTTGATCGGAGCTGTGAGTCAAGGAGCTCCTGGAATCTTTATTTCAGGTAAGGGGCGCTTTGCATGTCAAGTGTATGGTTTATGGACGGGTTCCGGGGAGATTTGCTTAACGTGTTGTGTTTGAAGCGCGTTGATAGATGTGTTGTGAATGAGTATTTGTGTATGCAACTCCCAGATCTTGTGATATCTGTGAACTATTCTGTGTTGTGTGACTCCGTCCTTGAGTACTTGTTAATATTTCTGAGATGTATGCTGTTGAACATTAGAATGCATGTGTACGTTACCATTACTGTCGAATGCATGAAATATGAATTGATACTTGATTTTTATTTGAAATGTTGTACTGAAATGCATGCTGATTTCATCAAAAATGTCGAGTGGATGTACTGTAATGTGAATACCCTAAATTGCTTGTTGCGAGTTACTATGAAAGATGCATGTGATGTTGTAATGGAAATATGGAATTCTGAGTGAATCTATATGCTGTGTTGAAACGGTTGTGATCTGTTAATGGCTGCGAGAGACGCACCTGGTAAGCTTGGATGCTTGTTGTGATATTGCATGAGAATTGCATACATGAGATGACTTCCAAATTCCTGGCTAGTTCCATGAGGACCCGTGGTAGCCGATGGAGCTAGAGCTGAGTCTCGAGATGTCACGGGGTAACCGGTGCCACACGGAAAGGGCTAGTGGACGAGGGGCCGGGGAGGAATCTGGAGCCATATGTGATGATTGTCAGTCACAGATTCCTAGTTAGTTCCATGAGGACCCGTGGTAGCCGATGGAGCTAGAGATAAGTCTCGAGACGTCACGAGGTGACGAGTACCACACGGAAAGGGCTAGTGGACGAAAGGCCTGGAAGGAGTCTGCAACTGAAATCACTGCTTAAGTCGGATCCGCATGCATGAGTGTATGAGCATTATTCTTGAGACTAACATGATTTGCATGGATTTGAATGATTTGAGTGAACTCCGACTAGATGATGTCATATGAGTGAATTCTGACTGAATGAATATGTCTGTATTGGTGCTGTTGCCGAGTGCAATACGATGTTATGGTTGAGAATATGTGTTACTGTGTAATCCCCGAATGGATGCTGTTGTGTGACTCTTATATTAATTGGTAGTGCATATATTATTATGGATTGAGCCATGTAAATTGTATGATTGAGGGTTGAAGTATAATCCGAACCAATAACTATCAGTTTATATGTAAAAGCTCACCCCTACACCATTTCCAGTACGTGCAGGTCAGACTCGGAAGTGATGATATGGCCTTAAATCCGAGTGAGACGCACTCCGACTGCTGAGTGCTTATATTGTAATTGTCATGTTTAGTCAGTTGCAGCCTTGGCCGGCTCTCATGTAAATGATGATTTCACATATTTATTCATGAGGATTGATTATGGGAATTATAATCATGGCGTCACTTGTATAGATTATGAGTATTGGTAGACGTATAATGTTAAGATATCAAGTATTTCGAGTGCATGATTATGTGTGTACATATATGTTGTATGCTGGGATGGGCCGAGAGATGTTGATGGATAGGATATTGTTAAGTTAATGATTTTCCGAGTAGACATAGTTGGGAGAGCCATCTCCGAGTGAGGCTATATTTATGACTGTGCCTTCTTGTCCGAGTGGTGAAGACTTAGAGGATTCTGAGAGAAATCGCTTTAAATGAACCTACACGATGTGGGATTCGATTGGAGAAATTCCCGAGTAATGATAGGCGTAAGTAATACCGAGTGAGGATATGGGTAAACCCTTAGTGAAGAAAGATCTAGGTATGCCCGAGTGATGATACTGAGTGAATCTCTTCCGAGGGAAGGGTTGTTATGATGGTTAATCGAGATAAATTCTAAGTGTATGATCTATACATAATCCTAGTGATGAGTGGGTAAGGGAATTCTGATTGCATCGAGGTGGCGATGTACCGAGTGGTGTGGTTGGGAGGTACTCTGAGTTGGATTCTGAGATAAACCCCTTTGATGAATTCTGAGTGAATGTTATATATAATCCGAGTGATTGAGGAACCATATTCCGAGTGGTTAAGATTAGAATAAGTCCGAGTGGGGATTGACTTAATGATTTTCCCCGAGTGAATAAGTTGTCCTATGCCAAGTGAATTAGCTATCATTTTCCGAGTGAGTGAGTTGTATGATAACTCTGGATTTCGAGTGTCTGGATAGCCGAGAGTAACTCCTCGCTCCAGCGAATGAAGGGTTCGCTCCAGCGAGTGTGTATGCCTTGGAAGGCTCTTGGGTGATTCGCTTAAGCGAATGGCACTTCGCCCGAGCGAGTGGACGCTGTTTGTGGGATTCGCTTGAGCGTCTTCCCCTTCCGCTGTATGCCTTTCTTGGGTCGGTTTTATTCCTCTTGGCTTCCTTTCCCTTATTTCTTTTGTGCCCGATTCTTCTTGGTTTATTTTTGGGAAAAATTTCCCTGTTTTGGGTTTTATTTATTTGTTTAAATTAAGGATGTTTCATTTTGGTATCAGAGCAGACCAAAAGCTCCATGGCCAAGGTTTGCCTACTGTTAGTGGGCGATTGTGTGCAATATGACCGGTTGTCATCATTGCTTGTGGTATTCTGTTGGATTTGATGCATGTTTAACCATGAATTATATGATTATATGCATGAGTTTTGTTGAGGACAGTAGTAAGAGGTATCACTGTGGAGATGTTGATTTGGGGGTAGAAGATTGTTACTATCCAGATTCGGTTGTTCATTGAATAAGAGGTTGTTCTAAGTGTGGGGTTAAATCAGAGAAAAATGGAATGACGGGTGTTGAAACCTTCAGGTATATCAAAACTGGTTAATCGATTTGATCTCTTGGTAGGCCATGTTAGTGGCTCATAGTTGAGATATACTAATCGAATGAGTTAGAACTCATACGTTGAGTTAGCTGAGTGAGTGACAATGAAGGAATTCCTGAGTGGTGTCTCCTACTTAACTGTTTAGTTGTGCCGTTGTACAGGATGAATTTTATGTCCTTGGGCATAAGAATCCAGTCTGATATATATGATATGAGTGATTGTTGCAGTTTCCTAGGTTGAGGATTTGAACTTGTGATGAGTAAATAAATGTGAAATCAGGAATGTGTTAAATTGGGATTGCGCCGCGGTGGCTGGTTGAGGAAACCGAGTGAATGGTATTAGGCCTTATAATAATATTTGAATGTTGTGGGGTACCCATCGTGGGATACTAGATAAATAGTGACCCCTACGAATTCTAAGTCTGATAATTTATTAACCTTATGTGTTGTTGAACCCGAGTAAAGCAATTACGTAGTAACTCATTGAGGCTTGAATTATTATTGTGTGATGATTTGTGTTAGACTCGGCCTTGTGGTTGGTAACCGAGTGAATTATTGGTTGAATTGTGACCCATGAGGTGTAGGAAACCAATTGGATTTAATGTGATCTTATACCACCAGACCCTGCGGAATTAGATACTGTGGTGGTCTAGGCTTGGTGATATTTAGATGATTGTGGAAGTGTTCCACAACAGACCGTAGGTAACGTTTAAGTCTAGTGATTGATCAGGTCCTATGAATGGTTTAGACTTGTGATATTTGAATGTTGGGCGAGTGCCCTATAATGGATACTAGGTGACCCAGAGACCTTCGAGTCAGAAAAATTTGTTGAACCCTATGGATTGTGGAGCCGAACATGTAATGGTATACTGAATTGCTAAAGTTTGAATTGTCTTAAGGTGAAGTGTAGATAGTAAATGGGATACCCGATTGATAGTGATGGTAGGGTTGAAATCCGAGTGCTTTTGGTACTGAGAGTATTGATTATGGTGGTATTAGAAATCATACTATAATGATAACTGTTAGTCCTCAAATTTTCAATAAAAACTTAAATAAAAATTTCATAAAAATTATAAAAATTAGTTTAATTTGTTAGAAAATTAGGATTTAAATTCAATAAATGGATGTTGTTGGAAAAAATCTGCCCTTGATCAATTTTCTCTAGTTTTGCAGTGAAAAATTAAGAAATCAAGAGAAAATTACACTGAAGGAGCTGACGCGTAGCCTCACCCCACGCGTAGCATCAAGAGCTATTTTTGATGCTGACGCTACGCATCACAGCCACGCGTAGCGTCAGTGCTGCGTGGTCTCCACTCCCCCTTTTGGCCAACCACTCCACTTGGACCCAATAATGGGCACTCCACTCAGCCCAAGGGCCACCCCAATCAGCATAAATGGCCAAAACTCGGTGGAAACATGTCCATGTGGCCAAGCATGATCAAAATTAATTATTTGAAGTGGCCATTATCAGCTGTTTAATGGAAGCTGAGTTAGGGGTCTGACGCGTAGCGTCACAGGGACGCGTAGCGTCAGCACCCTTGCTCAGCCCTATAAATAGGGCCATCTAACACCATTCATATCATCCCATTCCATACACAGCATCTCTTCTCTTCTCTCTTGTGCTTGACTTTGAGTCCTTCTTTTGTGAGTTGTAGTTCTAGAATAGTTTTCTAGATACTTGAGTATGTTTCGGTGTATTGTGATCGTTGTATCGTGAAGTTTCCATCGTCTTCGTAATGTCAAACTCTGTAAGTGTTGTTTTTACTTTTACCATGTGTAACTAATTTGTTTATGTTGGAATTGGTGAACTAATCTATTAAGTATAATGTTGTGAATTCGACCTCTACATATTTATGATTCAAGTCCATGTTAGTATCTCAACCTTTTATTAATATGAACGTCAAATGGGAGAATGATTTTCATGTGTATCGAAACTGGTTTTATTAGTATAAATGTCAAACGGGAGAATGATTATTTATGCCTATTGGAACTAGTTTTGACGAAAGTAAAAAGTTGGAATACCCTTGGTATCTTAATTCTATAGGGGTTGTTAACCATTGTTGCCATAAGGCCAGGTCTTAATGCAAGTTTTTACTGAGAAAGCTCACGAGGGATCGGACTTTACGGTGAATTCTTAGAATTTATATCACGAGGGATCGGTTATAATGATTTTAAGCTGCAATGACATGAAACTTGATGATTAAATATGCATGTCTTGAGTTCCTCATTGTTATTCTAGATTAGGGATCCAATTTCCAACATAATTTGTTTATCTGTGTTTATCTCAAGTATCTTACCTATTCTAGATTGCAACTCGACTTTTTAGATAGATTTTTATTTTCTTTTATCTTATGAATCACTCAACCATGCTATCTTGTGAATATTGTACAAACTGTATATAAATCATTCTTTTGTTTATAATTTCCTTCACATTTACCATAGTAAGTAAAAAATTATTGTTGTTATTGGACTTTCAATCCCAGTGGAACGATATCTAAATTTCGAAAACTACAAACGATTGGTGCGCTTGCCAATTAACACAACCCGGTGATGGACACGGACCGTTGTGCGCCGTCGCCGGGCTAACAAGTTTTCTGGCGCCGTTGCCGGGGATTGAATTGTTTCAGTAAAACAGTAAAATTTTAATTACCGTGGTAAATATATTTTTTTTTACCTTAGATAATTTTTTTTTATTTTTTATCATTGTTACACTAACTTTCTTTGTCTAGTTTGTGTATGCAAACTCGATCTACCGCAGGTAAAATTTATTTTGATCCTGAGATAGAAAAGTTTGTAAAGAAAATCAAGTCTTTAAAATCTAAAACACAAACTAATTCTTCTTCTACTTTGAAAATTTTTGAAAATTCAAATATGGCTGCTGAAAGGAGAACATTGGGACAGTTTGCTGCTATAAATGGTCCACCCCGAGTTTCGGGAATGTTTCAAGGACCAGTTTTACCAGTGGAAATTAAACCTGCTACTTTAAACATTATTCAAAACAACCAATTTGCTGGTTTAAATCATGAAGAACCATATGAATATTTAACTGTTTTTTATGAATTATGCAGCACAATTGGTTTTGAACCCAATCAAGAAGAGTCTGTTTACATGAGACTCTTTCCTTTTTCATTGATTGGGAAAGCAAAAGAATGGTTTAAATCTTGTCCACCGGGTAATTTTGCAAACTGGTCCGATGTTGAAAGAAAATTTTTGGAAAGATTTTATTCTCCTTCAAAATATTTTGAAGCTATAACAGCCATACTCTCTTTTTCTCAAAATAATGATGAATCACTAGGAGAGACATGGGAACGATTCAAGGCACTCTTGAGAAAATGCCCAAACCATAACCTGAATGATACCGAAAAGGTAAGAATCGTTTACCATGGTCTATTGCCTCAGTTCAAGATGATGTTAGATGCTTGTGCAGGTGGTTCTTTAATGAACAAGACTGTGGAAGAAGCCATAGAAATATTGGAATCAATGGCTATTAGTGACCGCCAAGCAAAGCATGAAAGAGGTAATATGCAGAGGAAGCCAGGAATGCTCGAATTAGGAGTAAATGATGCAGTGTTGGCTCAGCAAAAATTACTGACCCAACAAATTGAAGTTATGAGCAAGCAATTGGAAAAACTTCAAATTGCTCAAGTAGCGTCACCACCCCCTGCTCAACTTAAAACATGTATGCACTGCATGGGAGAACAACCATGTGGTTACTGTGGAAATGAGCAAGAGCAAGCCAATTTCATGAACCATCAAAGAGCACCCTTAGGTAATTTTCCTTTTAATCATGGAAATTCTTTTACTAACAATTATCTACAGGGTTGGCAAAATCAGAATATTGGCTGGAGACAGGACACTGGACCTTCCAACAGACCTCCTAACAATCAATTCAAGCCACAACAAACTAACAATGCAAGATTGACAAGAATAGAGGAATCTATTCAACAGTTATTGCAGTTTGTGGAGACAAATGAAGCTGCCCGAAAAGCATCATACATACAAATGGGTCAGCTTGCAAAAGAAATAGCCGAATTAAAGAGTTCTGGGTTTTCTGCAAACACTCAAAACCCAAGGGAACAATGTAATGCTGTTTCTTCTGATATTGTAAAAATTGATTGTAAAGAAAAGAGTGAGAAAAAGAAAGAAGAAGAAAAAGAAAGTGAAAAAATAGAAAAAAATGAAAAAAATGAAAAAGAAAAAAATGTGCAAGAAGACACAGAGCAAGAAACAAACTGTATAACCCCGAAGAAATGTAAAGATCCGGGGAGTTTCACCATTCCTGTGACAATCGGAAATATCAACATCAGGAATGCGTTATTAGATTTAGGGGCTAACATTAACTTGATGCCCTTAGATTTAATAAAGCGCATTGGTGAATATGAGCTAAAGGAAGCAAAGACAGAATTACAGTTTGCAGATCACTCTGTCAAAAAGCCTTTTGGGATTGTGGAAGATGTGTTGGTAAAGGTTGACAAGTACCACTTCAAGGTTGACTTTGTGGTGCTGGATATGAAGGAGGATACTGAGATCCCCCTGATCCTAGGAAGACCTTTCATGAAGACTGCAAGAATCAGAGTAGATGTTGATTTAAGTACGATTGCAGTCAAAGTTTATGAAGAAGAGGTAAGCTTCAGTGCTCATGAACACCTCAGGATAAGTAATGAGGCAAAAGTTTACCTTTCAACCGAACCAGGTATACCTCTTCCCAATCAATTAAATTGTTTTAAATTAACCGATGCTTTGAAAGATGAAAAACAGGTAATTAAGCATCGGAAAAGAAGAAGAAGGAAGAAGAAGACAGGTGATTCCTCAATGAATATTGGGAGACCACCTGATTAATCAAAGGTAATGTCTGGCTGGAGACATTAAATCTAGCGCTCAATGGGAGGCAACCCATTCTTTTCTCTTTATTTTTTATGTTTTTAATATAAAAAAAATCAAAAATATTTAGATAGAATTTTATTTTGAAAAGAAAAGGAGTTTAAAATTGAAAAGAAAAAGGTTTTTGAAAATTAAAATTTTGAAAAATCAAAAACAGAAGCCCACGCGTAGCGCCCATTTGACGCGTAGCGTGGACTCTGAATTTTGGGTCTCACGCGTAGCGTTCCATACACGCGTAGCATCAGAGCCCACGTTCAGTTTTTTAAAACTGAACTAGAGAGGCCCATCTTAGGTTTTAAAACCTAAAATCCCCTCTCTGCTTCACTTTAGTTTTCAAAACCCTAAAATTTAGAAACTTCCTTTTCTCTCTTCCAAAGCTATTCTCAATCCCATTGCTCAAGGAATCACAAGTAAGTATTCTAATCCCTTCTCTTTAGTTTTATTTTTAATTTTCGATTTGTAGAAATAAATGTGGTTAGGATTAGGATTAGAAGACCATTGGGATTGATTGCTGTTAGGAGTTAGGAATTGAATGGATATAGTGTAGTTTGGAAAGGGGTTGCTGCTGTGCAACCCCTGTTTTTCTTTTTCTGCGCAGCTCACGCGTAGCGTCACACTGACGCGTAGCGTGAGGATGAACTGTGAGCCCACGCGTAGCGTCCCACAGACGCGTAGCGTGGGCAGAACAGGCTGACGCATAGCGTCACACCACGCGTAGCGTCAGCCTCTGTTTTTAATTTTTAATTCTTGCTGTTTGTTTGTTGTTGTTGTTTTCTTTTTTTAATTAATAAATTTTCATATTTAGTATTTTGATAAGTGTTTTATAACACAATAAATTAGATTTAGTTTACTTAGGATTTTAATCATTATCCACTGTATTTCCTTTATTTATTGTGATTTTTGCTTTCTTTCCACTGTATTCTACTCGGGTACTTTTATTTTGCAGAAATTAATAGATTTGGAATTATTGATGATCCATTTTAAGAATGAATGAATATAAATGGAAAATGGATTCAAGAACCCAAAAAGATGATCAAAGTGCCAAAGGATGAAAGCAATCAAGAACCATGAGCTATACTGTCCAAAATGCCTCAAAAATGCAAGAAAACACTTCCAGGAAAGGGTAGGAATCGATTCACCCTTACAGGAATCGATTCCCATGTGAAACATAAGCCAGGAATCGATTCAAGGCTGTTGGGAATCGATTCATAGGGCTGGGAATCGATTCCCCCCTTATAGGAATCGATTCATTGAGGTTTGGAAGGCTGGGAATCGATTCATGAAGGCCAGGAATCGATTCATCATGCTGGGAATCGATTCATCATGCTGGGAATCGATTTCCACCTTTAGGAATCGATTCACACGCTGTTTTGAAGGCAAAAATCAACTGGAGGAATCGATTCATCAGTGAAATCATGCGCCGAATTATTGGAAACAACAAAAATACGCAAATTGGAGACAACTGGAACAGCTGGAAATCACATGCACCGAAAGTTTCCAACTTGCAACGCGTTTTCTTAGCTGGCTTCCTCCCTTCCTTCGCCTATAAAAGGAGAAGCAATCCAAGCATTCAAGCATCCCGATTCAGCATCCAGTTCTCATTCATTCATTTTGTTCCTTTCTTTTCTTCGTTTTCTTCTCTGTTTCGTTTCTTTCTCTTTTTATTTTCTTTTTCTTTCTTTTATTTTGTGTAAGAGTTGTGAGGATTGTGAAATTGAGTGTTCCAATTTGTAATTGGTGGAGGAATATTGCAACAAGGAAATACAGTGGTAAATTATTCTGAGCTTTTGGAGAAACCCGTAAGTCTTTATTTTTTTACCATGTCTTGTATGTTTTATTTTTCCATCATGTGTATGAATTTGAATCCTTTCATGAGTAGCTAAATTAATTATCTTGGGATGAAGGGGGTATGATAATATTTTATTTTAATGTTATTTTGACTTGGAATTAAATAAATTTCTGTTTTCCATTTAGTTCAATTATGCTTAATGCTTTTAGTAATTCCTAACAAGAACCTAAATGATAAAACTGTATACTTACGGGTATATTAGTAAGTTTAGGTAATAAATAGAATCGAGAGATTTATTTTTACCAGAAAGCTTTGAACTAAACCTAAGATTTTTGAAATGCTTTTTGTGACCTCGGTAAAACCGTGAAAGTAATCGAAATTCTTTTGAGGAAATAAAAGGGATTTTCATAAAACGATAATGGGCCTTTCTGAGGATTAAGCAGCGCTTTCCATAGGTTAGGTACATTAATAGGATTCCGAGAGGAACATATTAATTAGATTTTGGAAAATTCGCCTTGGAAAACTTAAATCGATTCTTATTTATGAAAAGTTAAAATTCATTAAACATAAAATAGAATCTTGATCCCCCGAAATCCCAAGATACTCTCAACTCTGATTTTTAAATATCAAGTAAATTTTATTTTGTTTGTATTTATTCGTATTCTGTGCAACTTAATTTTGCTTTATTTTACAAAAACTTTAAAAATCAATTGTGTGGATAATTAAATTTCAATATGCTGGTACTTTGAACACAGTCCCTGTGGAGAACGATAATCTTTTATATTACGCGACATAACCCGTGCGCTTGCGGGCCCTGTCAAGTTTTTGGCGCCGTTGCCGGGGACTGTTGTCCCTCAAATATCGGCAATATTGAAATTCGATTAGATCATACTTGTTAATATTTTTATTGTTATTTTTATTTTTATTTTCTTTGTAATTTTGTATTTTGTTCTATATTCTGTGTATCTGTTTTATTTTTGTAATTGTTTGTTTTATTTGTCATTTATTTATGCGACGAAGCCGTAGTGTCGATCTAAACTTAGGATTTGACCCTGAGATAGAACGTACCCTTAGAGCTTTGAGAAAACAACAAAAACAACAAAAAGAACAAAAAGAAAAACAAATGGCAGACCAACACAGACCCTTAAGAGATTTTGCTGCTCCAAGCACTAATGGGAGAGGATCTAGCATTCTTAGACCCACAGTGGAGGCTAACAATTTTGAATTGAAGCCTTCACTACTCTCAATGGTTCAACAGAACCAATTCGGAGGTTTACCCTCTGAAGATCCAAACCTTCACCTTCAAATCTTTCTTGAATACTGTGACACCCTGAAGATGAATGGAGCCACCAATGATGCCATTCGCTTGAGACTTTTCCCTTTCTCCTTAAGAGATAAAGCAAGAGCGTGGTTATACTCTCTTCCTGAAGGATCCATCACAACTTGGGAACAATTGTCCAGTGCTTTTATCAATAAATGGTACCCAAGGAACAAGACTGATGTTCTGAGAAAACAAATCATCAATTTTTCACAAAAAGATGATGAATCCTTGTATGAAGCCTGGGAAAGATACAGGGAGTTGCTAAGAGAATGTCCTCACCATGGGATAGAAAGGTGGTTGACAATCCATATTTTCTATAATGGACTAACTTCCACACAAAAGATCTCTTTAGATGCTGCAGCTGGAGGAGCCTTCATGAGTAAAAATGTTGATGAAGCTGAGAACCTGATCGAGGAAATAGCTCAAAACACTCACCAATGGAACTCTGAGAGAGGATTACCTTCTAAAACACCAGGTAAGTACTCTGTTGATGCTCTTTCCTTACTTTCTGCCAAAGTTGAAGCATTAACATTAAAACTTGATAAAATAGGGTCAACAGGTGCTACTAATATTATTTGTGAAGTTTGTGGTGTTTCAGGACATGGAGCTACAAACTGCAACTTAGCCATGACCCCTAATCAAGAACAAGAGATGCATCAGGTAGACGCTATTGGAAACTATGGTGGAAACTATCAAGGTAACTACAGACCTCCACAAGGTCCACCTGGCTTCCAAAATAGGCCACCTCAATTCCAAAGTAACTACAAACCTCAACAAGGAACCTATATTCCACAAAAATCAAAGCTAGAATCCTTGATGGAGACATTTGTAGCTACTCAACTTAAACAAAATGATGAATTCTCTGATGCAATAAAAAACTTGGCTTCAAAAGTGGACTCTCTTGCCACTCACAACAAAATACTGGAAAATCAAATTGCCCAACAAGCCTCCTATTCTCAAAGAGCACCAGGAACATTTCCTGGAAAACCAGAGGCTGGACCGTCTAACCACACCATGGCTGTCACTCTTAGGAGTGGTACTCAATACGATGGGCCAGTTGACCAGACAGCAAAGGAGGAAAAGAAAGTCGATGAATCTTTATCTCATCCAGTAATTGAAGAAGAGAAACCACAAGAAAAGAAGGAGGAAGTTAAGCCATATCAACCTCCCATTCCATTTCCTCAGCGCTTAGCCAAAGCAAAGTTGGACAAACAATTTGGTAAGTTCCTTGATGTTTTAAAGAAATTGTATATTAATATTCCTTTTACAGATGCTTTGCAGCAAATGCCTACATATGCAAAGTTCTTGAAGGACATTCTGTCCAACAAAAGAAGACTGGAGGAAGATGGTACAGTTGCACTTACTGAAGAGTGCAGTGCTCTAATTCAAAAGAAACTTCCACCCAAGCTCCAAGATCCAGGTAGTTTCTCTATTCCTTGCATGATTGGTGACATGAATATAGATAAAGCATTGTGTGATTTAGGAGCAAGTGTGAGTTTAATGCCATTATCTGTTACTGAAAAGTTAGGATTAGGTGAGCTAAAACCTACTAGGATGTCTTTACAATTGGCTGATAGATCTGTAAAATATCCTGTAGGAATTTTAGAGGATGTTCCTATTAAGATAGGAAAATTTTTTATACCTGCTGACTTTGTTGTGCTTGAAATGGACGAAGATTCTTTGATTCCTATTATTTTAGGCAGACCATTTTTAGCAACTGCAGGTGCTGTGATTGATGTCAAGAATGGTAAGTTATCTCTAACTGTTGGAGACCAAAAGGTTGATTTCAACTTGAAAAATGTTTTAGAAAAACCTTATAATGATGTTTGCTGTACTGTGGATTTTGTCGAACAAGTGGTAAAGGAATCAACCCTTCCTAATGACCCACTTGAAACTATTTTCATGATTGAGCCGACAGAAACATCTGATTGCTCTGAGGCCCCACATGATACTGAGGTCATGTGTGACAAAGTGGTAAGCCCCAATGTGGAATTAAAACCTTTACCAGCTTCATTAAGGTATGAGTTTCTTGGCCCTAATTCCACATATCCTGTGATTATTAATGCTGAATTGAATCCATCTGAAACTGAAAAACTTTTGAAACAACTTAGGTTGTATAGAAAGGTAATAGGTTATACAATGGATGATATCAAAGGGATTAGCCCTTCTCTTTGTATGCACAGGATTACTGTAGAAGATGAAAGTAGGCCCACAGTGGAACCACTTAGGAGATTAAATCCTAAAATGCAAGAAGTGGTTAAAAAGGAAATTTTGAAATTGCTTGATGCTGGAGTCATATATCCTGTTGATAGTAGTAAATGGGTAAGTCCTGTCCATGTGGTGCCTAAAAAGGGGGGAATAACTGTGATTGAAAATGATAAACATAACTTGATCCCTACTAGGATTGTCTCTGGTTGGCGCATGTGCATTGATTATAGGAAGTTAAATAGCGCCACGAAAAAAGATCATTTTCCCCTCCCTTTTATTGATCAGATGCTTGAAAGACTTGCAAAACACTCTTATTTCTGTTATTTGGATGGGTATTCAGGTTTTCATCAAATTCCCATTCATCCATCTGATCAAGAAAAGACTACCTTCACTTGCCCTTATGGGACTTATGCTTACAGACGTATGCCTTTTGGTTTATGTAATGCACCTGCGACTTTTCAAAGGTGTATGCAAGCAATTTTTTCTGATCTTATTGAAAATGTGATGGAAGTCTTTATGGATGATTTTTCAGTGCATGGCTTGGATTTTGATAATTGTTTAACAAATTTGTGCCAAGTCTTGCAGCGTTGTGAAGAAACCAATTTGGTTCTAAATTGGGAAAAATGTCATTTCATGGTAAGAGAAGGCATAGTTCTTGGACACCTGGTGTCTGAGAGAGGTATAGAAGTTGATAAGGCTAAAGTGGAAGTAATTGAAAAATTACCTCCACCCACAAATGTGAAAGGTATTCGGAGTTTTCTTGGACATGCAGGGTTTTACCGTAGGTTCATTAAAGATTTCTCCAAGATCACAAAGCCTCTTACAACTCTTCTGGGTAAGGATGTGCCTTTCAATTTTGATTCATCTTGTATGGAAGCTTTTTGCAGGATTAAGCAAGCTCTAATCTCTGCCCCTATCGTACAACCACCTGATTGGAAACTCCCATTTGAGCTGATGTGCGATGCGAGTGATTACGCAGTAGGAGCTGTGTTGGGGCAAAGAAAGGATAAAAAGCTCCATGTAATTCATTATGCCAGCCGGACGCTAGATGATGCTCAGGTAAATTATGCCACAACTGAAAAAGAACTGTTAGCTATTGTCTTTGCTTTTGATAAATTTAGGTCTTATTTGGTAGGTTCACATGTTACTGTTTACACTGACCACTCTGCCATTAAGTATCTATTAAATAAAAAGGAAGCAAAGCCTAGATTAATTAGGTGGATTCTAATATTGCAAGAATTTGACTTGGAAATTAAGGACAAGAAGGGTACCGAGAACTTGGTCGCTGACCACCTATCTAGGTTGACATCTGAAAAAGAAGAAACAGATAATATTCCCATCAATGAATCTTTTCCAGATGAACAACTCTTGAATCTTAGTATCCAACGTGTTCCTTGGTATGCTGATTTTGTAAATTTTCTTGCATGTGGTATCTTACCTCCTGATCTTAGCTTTCAGCAAAGGAAAAAGTTTTATGCAGATGTCAAGCATTATTATTGGGATGAACCACTCCTTTTCAAGCAATGTGCAGATGGTATGATTCGGAGATGTGTTTCACAAGATGATGTCCATGCTATCTTGGATCATTGCCATTCTCTTTCCTGTGGAGGGCACATGAGCACCTCCAAGACAGCTGCTAAAATATTGCAAGCTGGGTTCTATTGGCCAAATATTTTTAAGGATGTACGTAAGTATGTTCTAACTTGTGATGCTTGCCAGAGAACAGGTAACATTGGTAAGAGACAAGAAATGCCATTGAATACAATTTTAGAAGTTGAACTGTTTGATGTATGGGGTGTTGATTTTATGGGTCCCTTTCCCTCTTCTTTTGGAAATCAGTTCATATTAGTGGCAGTTGACTATGTGTCAAAATGGGTGGAAGCCATTGCTTCACCTCATTCTGATGCTAAGACTGTTATTAAACTTTTCAAGAAAATAATATTTCCAAGGTTTGGGGTCCCAAAATGTGTTATAAGTGATGGAGGGTCTCATTTTATTGAGAAAACTTTTCAGACCCTTCTAAAGAAATATGGAGTTAAGCATAAGGTTGCTACACCTTATCACCCACAAACTAGTGGACAAGTTGAGGTATCCAATCGGGAAATTAAAAATATTCTACAAAAAGTGGTGAATACATCACGTAAGGATTGGTCTATTAAGTTAGATGATTCCTTATGGGCGTATCGGACCGCATACAAAACTCCCATTGGAACCACACCTTTTAAGCTAGTATATGGGAAGCCCTGTCATTTACCTGTTGAGCTAGAATATAAATCTTTTTGGGCTGTTAAAACTCTTAACTTTGATCATAAGGCTGCAGGTGAACGTAGGTTGTTGGAATTAAATGAGCTTGAAGAACTCCGTCTAGATGCATACGAAAATGCCAGAATTTATAAAGAAAAAACCAAACAATGGCATGATCGTCACATCCAACGGAGAACATTTAATCCAGGTGATATGGTTTTACTGTTTAATTCCAGACTGAAGCTTTTTCCAGGTAAACTGAGATCCCGATGGTCGGGACCATTCAAAGTGACAAAAGTCTTTCCCTTTGGAGCTGTCGAACTATGGAGCGAGAAATCTGGTACATTTAGAGTAAATGGACAAAGAGTAAAGCATTACTTCACCGGTCAACCAATACAACAAGCAAGTGACTTGGACTTGTTTGATGCTCCTGATGAGTAAATCCAAACGGTGAGAAGTCTGGCTGAAGACTTAAAACTTAGCACTGATAGGGAGGTAACCCTATAAAAAGTTGTTGTTTTATTTTAAGCTTTTATTCTAAAAAAAAAAAAAAAAAAAAAAAAAAAAAAAAACAACTATGTCAGATGCTGGTTTGGGGTTATTACAGGTAAGTTTTCTTATCCTGTTATCATCCATTTTAACATTGAGGACAATGTCAAATTCTGGTTTGGGGTGGTAGGTAAGAAAACTTAACTGTTTTGTTTACGTTATGTGATTGTCATTTTATTTTGCATGTGAGTTTTCCTTGATTTGTTTGTAATCTTGTAATTTACCATTTTTGCATGATAAATTTACTTTGAATACAAGGCTAAAATATCTAAGGACCCCCAAAATTTTGAGTAAAATTTTCAAAATTTGATTGTTTAAATGCCAAATAAATGCTTAAATGAACCTTATGTGATTAAAATTTTCTTTGAAAAGACTTTCCATGGTTAGACTTGAGCCAAAATGGGTAATTTATCAAACAAATTTTCAAAACCCATATCTTCTTGATTGAGTGAATCTCATAGTCATTAATATTCTAGAACTTGTTTTTCAACCAATTCAAAATGGTTTTTGATTATATGTCTTAGGATGATAAAGGCACAATTAGGTCTTATTCTTAAGCCTCAGAATTTTGCATAATTTGACCCCTAGTTGCCCCTTTTGAGCCTAAAAGTGAAAATTTTTCCTTGAAACCTTTCATTGACTGATACTCTCTTAATGGTGAAAAAGTTGGAAATTTAGTGGAGCAAAGAAAGAAAAAAGGACTTAAGAAAAATATGTATTGAATGCAAAGAAAAGCAAGAAAAAGAAAAAGAAAATCAAAAGGATGATATTGAATGAATTCTAAAAAGTCCATAAAAGTTCAAAAATTTGCTCTGGTGATTTGAATCATTCATGACTGTTAAAGCCCTTTTGTATTCCATTTTTCTTGAAATTCCTACCTTAACAACCCAAGGCCACATTACAACCTTTGAAAGACCTTTAGACTTTGACATATTTTCTATCTAAACTGTGGAGTTTCTGGTTTATTAACAAGCTTATGGTAATATTTTTTGACTATGATGATCTGAGTGATACACAAACCATGAAACACTTTGAGTAAAAATTAAGAGAAGAGTATCCTCTGTCTTGATAATGAAAATTGATTCACATAAGAAAAAAAAAAAAAAATTGGCATTTGAATAAATCTATTTCTCTATTTTGGATTCCTTAGTTTATTAAGCTTAGTGTTTTCTATATTTTATCTTGTGAATATGGTGATTGCTTGAGGACAAGCAATGCTTTGGTTTGGGGTATTTTGATAAGTGTTTTATAACACAATAAATTAGATTTAGTTTACTTAGGATTTTAATCATTATCCACTGTATTTCCTTTATTTATTGTGATTTTTGCTTTCTTTCCACTGTATTCTACTCGGGTACTTTTATTTTGCAGAAATTAATAGATTTGGAATTATTGATGATCCATTTTAAGAATGAATGAATATAAATGGAAAATGGATTCAAGAACCCAAAAAGATGATCAAAGTGCCAAAGGATGAAAGCAATCAAGAACCATGAGCTATACTGTCCAAAATGCCTCAAAAATGCAAGAAAACACTTCCAGGAAAGGGTAGGAATCGATTCACCCTTACAGGAATCGATTCCCATGTGAAACATAAGCCAGGAATCGATTCAAGGCTGTTGGGAATCGATTCATAGGGCTGGGAATCGATTCCCCCCCTATAGGAATCGATTCATTGAGGTTTGGAAGGCTGGGAATCGATTCATGAAGGCCAGGAATCGATTCATCATGCTGGGAATCGATTCATCATGCTGGGAATCGATTCCCACCTTTAGGAATCGATTCACACGCTGTTTTGAAGGCAAAAATCAACTGGAGGAATCGATTCATCAGTGAAATCATGCGCCGAATTATTGGAAACAACAAAAATACGCAAATTGGAGACAACTGGAACAGCTGGAAATCACATGCACCGAAAGTTTCCAACTTGCAACGCGTTTTCTTAGCTGGCTTCCTCCCTTCCTTCGCCTATAAAAGGAGAAGCAATCCAAGCATTCAAGCATCCCGATTCAGCATCCAGTTCTCATTCATTCATTTTGTTCCTTTCTTTTCTTCGTTTTCTTCTCTGTTTCGTTTCTTTCTCTTTTTATTTTCTTTTTCTTTCTTTTATTTTGTGTAAGAGTTGTGAGGATTGTGAAATTGAGTGTTCCAATTTGTAATTGGTGGAGGAATATTGCAACAAGGAAATACAGTGGTAAATTATTCTGAGCTTTTGGAGAAACCCGTAAGTCTTTATTTTTTTACCATGTCTTGTATGTTTTATTTTTCCATCATGTGTATGAATTTGAATCCTTTCATGAGTAGCTAAATTAATTATCTTGGGATGAAGGGGGTATGATAATATTTTATTTTAATGTTATTTTGACTTGGAATTAAATAAATTTCTGTTTTCCATTTAGTTCAATTATGCTTAATGCTTTTAGTAATTCCTAACAAGAACCTAAATGATAAAACTGTATACTTACGGGTATATTAGTAAGTTTAGGTAATAAATAGAATCGAGAGATTTATTTTTACCAGAAAGCTTTGAACTAAACCTAAGATTTTTGAAATGCTTTTTGTGACCTCGGTAAAACCGTGAAAGTAATCGAAATTCTTTTGAGGAAATAAAAGGGATTTTCATAAAACGATAATGGGCCTTTCTGAGGATTAAGCAGCGCTTTCCATAGGTTAGGTACATTAATAGGATTCCGAGAGGAACATATTAATTAGCTTTTGGAAAATTCGCCTTGGAAAACTTAAATCGATTCTTATTTATGAAAAGTTAAAATTCATTAAACATAAAATAGAATCTTGATCCCCCGAAATCCCAAGATACTCTCAACTCTGATTTTTAAATATCAAGTAAATTTTATTTTGTTTGTATTTATTCGTATTCTGTGCAACTTAATTTTGCTTTATTTTACAAAAACTTTAAAAATCAATTGTGTGGATAATTAAATTTCAATATGCTGGTACTTTGAACACAGTCCCTGTGGAGAACGATAATCTTTTATATTACGCGACATAACCCGTGCGCTTGCGGGCCCTGTCATATTTGTTATACTTTCTTGCATAAAAATAAATTTGTATAAATTTTTAATAAATTATATTTTGTTTTGAAAATTATTTGAAAAATATGTGTGTGACTTTCTTTATAAATCGTAAAATACAAAAATATGTTGTGGTATATTTGAATTCCAATTTTAGAAAAAAACCAAAAATATTTTTATGGAGTAATGTGTGATTTATTGTTTAATGTGTGTTTAATTTTAAAAAATTTTACTTTTTGCAGATGGCACCTAGGAAATCCATTCCCACTGCTGGTCCCTCTAAAAGACAGAGGAAGACCACGGATACCGATACCACCTCTGAGGATCCTGATCCTCAGGGACAGGAGGTGTTAGGACCGAGGGATCCCACCAGATTTCGCACTGATGCGAAGTGGGCACGGTTTCATCAGATTAAGGGCCAGAGACTTATCTGGGAGAGGGTCCTTGATTTGAGTGCAGGAGACTATCCTGAGCTTCAGGATAGAGTACAGCATAGGAGATGGGGACCTCTATTCTCTCTACCTACTGAGGGGGACCCCATCTTAGTAATGGAGTTTTATGCTAATGCTTTCAGGACCCGCCAGGACGCACCGAACATAGGGCAGCAGCGGACGAGTTGGGTGAGAGGCCGGTATATCTCATATGACCGGGACACTATCAGCACCCTATTGGGTAACCCTTGGGAGCCTACTCCAGAGGATGATACTTGTTTCTGGAAAGAAAACAGAAACAAGATTGCTGTTGAGGGAGAGTTAGGATACTCCCTCGAGGAGGTTGCTCATTTCTTGAGCAAGGATGGAATCTTTTTCAACCTGAGTAGGGTTGGAAGGAGTCCATCTAATCTCCTAAAGACCCAGTTGACCCCCATAGCCCAGGCGTGGTCCCATCTCATGCTCCATAATATCACTCCTGTCACCCACCTTTCTTCCCTTCCAGTTGATCGTTGTTGCCTTCTCTATTCTATCCTCCAGGACCACACCATTGACATTGCTGAGCTTATATCCGAGCAGATTCACTATTATGCCCTTGGGTATAAAGTGAATCGCCCCATACCCTTTCCTCTCATCATATCTGCCTTACTGAGGAGGCAGGGAGTCATGGTGCCTTCACCAGAGTTTACTAGTTCTTCAGGGAGAGTCCCTAAAGTTCTAGTGAACAGAGATTATTTTGTGCAGCAGTGCGAGCTTCCACCATTAGAGCAGGAGGCTTAGCCTCGACCTAGGAGGAGGAGACCACCAGTGCAGCCTCCATCTACTGATGCTGTCACACAGGGCTTTGCCCGGATATCACTTAAGCATCAGCATATGATGCAGATGATGGCTGCCACTCATAGAGCTTATATTCATCTTCACGATGAATTTTATCAGTACAGGTTACAGGGAGAGGGAGCACCTTATGTTACCCCGGCCGAGTTTGCAGCACATGTAGCTTGGCCCGGAGATTTACCCACCTACCCTGAGACTGGTGGATCATCTGGCGCACAGGTTGACTCTGATGGTGATGGTGATGATGAGGAGGAGGAGGATGATGATCAGATGGAGGATTGAGGATGCCATCTTATTTTGAGTACATTTATTTTTAGTTGATATTTATATTTACATTCACATTTACATTTTATATTATGGTATTTTATTATTTGTGTGGTGTGTGTTTTCGTAATTATTTGTTTTTGCATATTTTTTGATTTCAAAAAAAATAAAAAAAAATAAAAATAATAATCAAATTTTTGTTAGTAAGTTTATACACTTAGAGTTTTTACACAATAAAACCAATTTTGTAAAATCAATTATCAATTTCTTTATAACTTAGGAATTTTGATAAATTTTAATACAATAAGTTTATTAACCATCAAGCAAATTTCAATAACCCGGTGAGTTGAGAGATCTTTTTAAACACTTGAGGGTTTAATCGACATATTTTCAATTCGAATTGATTTTGCTTTAATCTATGATTTGTGTTGTTGTACAGAGAATTCGGGAAAATGATCAAGGCACATTTATTCGTGAAACGAAACCTTGGGCCAAACAGCTTACCTTGGTAAAAAGTCTTTTATTCTTTGCAAAGCCAATTTGAGCCTAAAAATAAAATTCTTTGGTACCCTTAAAACCTAATTTTGTTTTAACCATTCCCTATACTTGATTAATTAAAAGAGCAGTTGAAATAAATGAAAAATATTTTGGGTGTTCTTACAAAAATGGGGAGTGAAAATGAGCAACTTGATTCTTTTCAAAAAAATAGAATATGGAAAAGAAAAGTCAAAAATAGTGAAAAGAATCAAGTTGGGGGTATTTATTTTTCATCAATAAAAATAAATGAGAGTTTGGGATCAAGAGAAAAGCCTAAAAATTATGAAAATGCTCTTTTATGATTTCAGGTTTTTGAATTCCAAGAAAAACCATTGATTCTTGTAAACCAAGCCTCATTACAACCCGTGAAAAGACTTTGTGATTTTCGAATTAACTCTGTATAAATAACCATTGATTAGATGACAAACAAAGTTAAATTCGTTTGATTTTATGATTGATTGAGTGAAACAGGTTACCATTTGCATAGAGATAAACACTTGTGAGGTAAGCCTGAAATTCTGCTTGATTGTTAATAGAATATTGTAAGCACTTTTATCATTAAACCTTTGTTATATTTGATATCAGTTTTTGATTATTACAAAATAGTTAAAATTGTGTAATTATTTTTTGTGGTAAATTTTCGGACTAACTTAAAAATTTGATTTCAAATTTTTATTTTTCTTATTTTTCTCTCTTGCTCGAGGATGAGCAATGTCTCAAGTTTGGGGTATTTGTTAGTCCTCAAATTTTCAATAAAAACTTAAATAAAAATTTCATAAAAATTATAAAAATTAGTTTAATTTGTTAGAAAATTAGGATTTAAATTCAATAAATGGATGTTGTTGGAAATAATCTGCCCTTGATCAATTTTCTCTAGTTTTGCAGTGAAAAATTAAGAAATCAAGAGAAAATTACACTGAAGGAGATGACGCGTAGCCTCACCCCACGCGTAGCATCAAGAGCTATTTTTGATGCTGACGCTACGCATCACAGCCACGCAGCGTCAGTGCTGCGTGGTCTCCACTCCCACTTTTGGCCAACCACTCCACTTGGACCCAATAATGGGCACTCCACTCAGCCCAAGGGCCACCCCAATCAGCATAAATGGCCAAAACTCGGTGGAAACATGTCCATGTGGCCAAGCATGATCAAAATTAATTATTTGAAGTGGCCATTATCAACTGTTTAATGGAAGCTGAGTCAGGGGTCTGACGCGTAGCGTCACAGGGACGTGTAGCGTCAGCACCCTTGCTCAGCCCTATAAATAGGGCCATCCAACACCATTCATATCATCCCATTCCATACACAGCATCTCTTCTCTTCTCTCTTGTGCTCGACTTTGAGTACTTCTTTTGTAAGTTGTAGTTCTAGAATAGTTTTCTAGATACTTGAGTGTGTTTCGGTGTATTGTGATCGTTGTATCATGAAGTTTCCATCGTCTTCGTAATGTCAAACTCTGTAAGTGTTGTTTTTACTTTTACCATGTGTAACTAATTTGTTTATGTTGGAATTAGTGAACTAATCTATTAAGTATAATGTTGTGAATTCGACCTCTGCATATTTATGATTCAAGTCCATGTTAGTATCTCAACCTTTTATTAATATGAACGTCAAACGGGAGAATGATTTTCATGTGTATCGAAACTGGTTTTATTAGTATAAATGTCAAACTGGAGAATGATTATTTATGCCGTATTGAAACTAGTTTTGACGAAAGTAAAAAGTTGGAATACCCTTGGTATCTCAATTCTATAGGGGTTGTTAACCATTGTTGCCATAAGGCCAGGTCTTAATGCAAGTTTTTACTAAGAAAGCTCACGAGGGATCGGACTTTACAGTGAATTCTTAGAATTTATATCACGAGGGATCGGTTATAATGATTTTAAGCTGCAATGACATGAAACTTGATGATTAAATATGCATGTCTTGAGTTCCTCATTGTTATTCTAGATTAGGGATCCAATTTCCAACATAATTTGTTTATCTGTGTTTATCTCAAGTATCTTACCTATTCTAGATTGCAACTCGACTTTTTAGATAGATTTTTATTTTCTTTTATCTTATGAATCACTCAACCATGCTATCTTGTGAATATTGTACAAACTGTATATAAATCATTCTTTTGTTTATAATTTCCTTCACATTTACCATAGTAAGTAGAAAATTACTGTTGTTATTGGACTTTCAATCCCAGTGGAACGATATCTAAATTTCGAAAACTACAAACGATTGGTGCGCTTGCCAATTAACACAACCCGGTGGTGGACACGGACCATTGAGGCGCCGTCGCCGGGCTAACAATAACTGCATGACCGATTGGTGGATTGTGACTATGCTCGGTGAATCATGTAGGCTTAAATTAGTTGGTGGCCCGTGATGAGTGATGAAATGAGGGATTATAAAACTGTTGAGCCATGGTTTGCAATGAATAAGATTTTAAAAGATATTTACTCGGTCAGGGCTGAAAAGCTAATTGTTGATATGCCATTCCATGATGAGGCATGTGTCCTGTGCCGGTTGGAAACCCATTGCTAGTGTACTGTTTTATAGTAATAATAAAAGATATTCATGATTGTTGTTGCGTGATGTGCTTAGGTGGTGCATAATGATGATGTTGATGTAAATATGTTGCTTATACGTATGTGTGTGAAATGCCATTAATTTTCATGAACTAGTATAAGCTGGGTGACTTTGGTCGGTAAGAGTGAAAGGAGTGTAATGAATCTTGTTCCGATACGACTCTTCAACCCATAGGTATTGTGGCAGCGTACACGTTACAGTGGCTCTATGTAATTGTTGTAACCCTATAGGAATGAGACGTCATCCTATAAGTTGGATGCAGCAATTCATGAGTCTAGCAAGTGAGGTTGTAGCTGCTTATGGTGAGGGTGAGTCTATCGGACTGTTCCGAGTGAAAATGAGAACTGTATTGAGTGGAAAGTATTGCTAGTTTATCAAAATAAGGGTTGAAGGTTGTTTAACCTTGATGTGGTCACCTCCGAGAGGATCAGAGGTTATTGGGTAAGAATTGGCTATTAGAGTAACGAACGGTTATTGAAATAGGAAAGAGAAATTGCTAAGGAGGGAATTTGCTCGGGAAGGATTAGTATATTCCGAGTGTGAAAAAGTAGAGATAATTTCGAGTGAAAACTTTCTGAGAGGAAGAACTACTGAGTGAAGTCATGATTTTTCTGAGTGAAACGTCGTTCTGGGAAAGTCATTATAGAATTAAAGAACTGTGTCCGAATTACACATTTGTGTTAGACGAAACCCGGATAAGATATCCGAGTCGTGCGATTCTCGGGTGAAGTGTCCGAGCATGGCACTTTTGAGTAAGGTAAAATTCGAGTGGTGTGACTCGGATTACAACATTTCCGAGTGAATGGTATCATGTAGACGGTTCCCATCGTATGAAATTTCAAAGTCTGTAGGGTGTGGCCCTGACTAATCTTTACAAGAGGAAATTCTAGTCGGAATGTGGGGCTGTGAATTAGTAAGTCCCCGAGTGGATTATTCTGAGAGGGGGGTAAATACCCGAGAGGTAAGTTTATTCATGGGTGTGTTCGAATGGATGTTTGGAGCTACTGAGTTTGAACTCAGATTTGCTTTTGGAATAGGCTTGAATTCCGAGTGAAAATTTGGTAAATAGAAAGTTCTCCGGGTGAGAATTACCTTCAAACCCCGAATGATCCCTTTCGAATGAGGTCCGAGTGACGTTCTCAGAGTGTAGGCAGGGAATTGACCAAAGAAATGGTTAGAAATAGAGGTTTTGGAAACTAAGTGTGACGCCTGTAAAGGATGGATCCAGGCGGTCGGTGCTAATTGAAGCACCTTGAAGCTCTGTGGGGTGTTGGTTTCGGTGTTGCTATGGTACATTATGGTTTAGAGAAGAAATTTTGTAGTCGAATGTTGAATACCCGAGAGTTTAATCCGAGGTGAATCAGACATTGGTGAATATTTCATGGGAATCGGTAATGTTTCTTGCCGATTAAACTTTCCCAACTCTGTAATTGACACGACTTTGTGTTTATGCCCTTTGTGGATACATAATTATTCTGAGTGACTCCATTGGGACTGGAGGAACAGTTGATGGATGTACACCGATTAACGTTGAGTGTGTAGGGCCGAGTGGCCAAGGAACTTGAAAGTGCCATTGGTTATAGTGAACTGGCAGAGTTGAATGGGGCAAGTTGTACATTTTAAAGTTGAATTCCCCAATTATATTGCATGCTATGGAGAGATTGTAATCCGATAGGACCTGACTTTAAGTGTTTTTGCCGATCGAAATTGTGGGGCGGTCGGTAAACCGCTTGAGAGGTGAAGATTGGCCGAGTGAAATTGTGAACCGGTCGGTGAATGCTTGTGGTGAAACGGTCGGCGAATCGCTAGGGAGACAAAGAGATACAATTGGTAGAGTGCATGACAACGATATTCCAAGTTGTTTATTTAAAGGAAGTTACCGATTGAATTTTGAGGACGAAATTCTTGTGAGAGGGGGAGAATTGTAACATCCTGATTTAAAATTAATTACCGAATGGAATTAAGCCATTAAAATAATAATCGCAAAAGTGGAAAATTACTTGTTAATTATAATTAATTTGACTTAAGAAAATAATGGCCGATTAATTATGATTAGTTAGACTAATTGCCGATTGGTTAGAAAATGATTGAATAAATAACAACAACAATAATAATAATGCCAGGCGAAAGGACGCATGTGCCCCTGATGGTATAAGAGAACTTCAGCTCTCTCCTTCCCTCATTTTTATTCACGCTGGGCATCTTTTCTTCGGACATGCATCCTGCCTACACTTTTTTCTTCTTATTGTCTCCGTCTTCGTCTCTTCTTCATCTCCCTTCGTCGACTCCTCTCTTTCTCCCTCTCCGTTGCCCGAAGCTGCCTAAGTCTCAGGGGAGATCTACACTACGAAGTGCTTCGGGGAGGTTGGAGCATCCACCGGCGTTGAGATGGAGCTGCTCAAGAGAGCGAGCAGAGGGCTGGGTGTCGTGGAGGCTCGAGAGGCATCCCCTGTCATTGCATGCAGATGTACCAAGTGTCTCAGTGGCTGAACTGCTCGAGGGTGTGAGGCAACCTCCGATCTCTTCGAGCTTGCAGAATACGACGACGAGGGCGTTCAGTGAAGGAAGGTGACTGAAGGATCGATCGGGGAGCAGCCGATCGGAGCTGTGAGTCAAGGAGCTCCTGGAATCTTCATTTCAGGTAGGGGGCGCTTTGCATGTCAAGTGTATGGTTTATGGACGGGTTCCGGGGAGATTTGCTTAACGTGTTGTGTTTGAAGCGTGTTGATAGATGTGTTGTGAATGAGTATTTGTGTATGCAACTCCCAGATCTTGTGATATCTGTGAACTGTTCTGTGTTGTGTGACTTCGTCCTTGAGTACTTGTTAATATTTCTGAGATGCATGCTGTTGAACATGAGAATGCATGTGTGCGTTACCATTACTGTCGAATGCATGAGATGTGAATTGATACTTGATTTTTATTTGAAATGTTGTACTGAAATGCATGCTGATTTCATCAAAAATGTCGAGTGGATGTACTATAATGTGAATACCCTGAATTGCTTGTTGCGAGTTACTATGAAAGATGCATGTGATGCTGTAATGGAAATGTGGAATTCCGAGTGAATCTAGATGCTGTGTTGAAACGGTTGTGATCTGTTAATGGCTGTGAGAGATGCACTTGGTAAGCTTGGATGCTTGTTGTGATATTGCATGAGAATTGCATACATGAGATGACTTCCAGATTCCTGGCTAGTTCCATGAGGACCCGTGGTAGCCGATGGAGCTAGAGCTGAGTCTCGAGACGTCACGGGGTGACCGGTGCCACACGGAAAGGGCTAGTGGACGAGGGGCCGGGGAGGAATCTGGAGCCATATGTGATGATTGTCAGTCACAGATTCCTGGTTAGTTCCTTGAGGACCCGTGGTAGCCGATGGAGCTAGAGATAAGTCTTGAGACGTCACGAGGTGACCGGTACCACACGGAAAGGGCTAGTGGACGAGGGGCCGGGAAGGAGTTTGCAACTAAAATCACTGCTTAAGTCAGATCCGCATGCATGAGTGTATGAGCATTGTTATTGAGACTAACATGATTTGCATGGATTTGAATGATTTGAGTGAACTCCGACTAGATGATGTCTTATGAGTGAATTCCGAATGAATAAATATGTCTGTATTGGTGCTGTTGCCGAGTGCAATGCGATGTTATGGTTGAGAATGTGTGTTACTGTGTAATCCCTGAATGGATGCTGTTGTGTGACTCTTATATTAATTGGTAGTGCATATATTATTATGGATTGAGCCATGTAAATTGTATGATTGAGGGTTGAAGTATAATCCGAACCAATAACTGTCAGTTTATATGTAAAAGCTCACCCCTACACCATTTCCAGTACGTGCAGGTCAGACTCGGAAGTGATGATATGGCCTCAAATCCGAGTGAGACGCACTCTGACTGCTGAGTTCTTATATTGTAATTGTCATGTTTAGTCAGTTGCAGCCTTGGCCGGCTCTCATGTAAATGATGATTTCACATATTTATTCATGAGGATTGATTATTGGAATTATAATCATGGCGTCACTTGTATGGATTATGAGTATTGGTAGACGTATAATGTTAAGATATCAAGTATTCCGAGTGCATGATTATGTGTATACATATGTGTTGTATGCTGGTGACTTGGGCTGGGATGGGCCGAGAGATGTTGATGGATAGGATATTGTTAAGTTAACGATTTTTCGAGTAGACATAGTTGGGAGAGCCATCTCCGAGTGAGGCTATATTTATGACTGTGCCTTCTTGTCCGAGTGGTGAAGACTTAGAGGATTCTGAGAGAAATCGCTTTAAATGAACCTACGCGATGTGGGATTCGATTGGAGAAATTCCCGAGTAATGATAGGCGTAAGTAATACCGAGTGAGGATATGGGTAAACCCCGAGTGAGGAAAGATCTAGGTATACCCGAGTGATGATACTAAGTGAATCTCTTCCGAGGGAAGGGTTGTTATGATGGTTAATCGAGATAAATTCTAAGTGTATGATCTATACATAATCTAAGTGATGAGTGGGTAAGGGAATTCCGATTGCATCGAGGTGGAGATGTACCGAGTGGTGTGGTTGGGAGGTACTCCGAGTTGGATTCTGAGATAAACCCCTTTGATGAATTCTGAGTGAATGTTATATATAATCCAAGTCATTGAGGAACCATATTCCGAGTGGTTAAGATTAGAATAAGTCCGAGTGGGGATTGACTTAATGATTTTCCCCGAGCGAATAAGTTGTCCTATGCCGAGTGAATTAGCTATCATTTTCCGAGTGAGTGAGTTGTATGATAACTCTGGATTTCGAGTGTCTGGATAGCCGAGAGTAACTCCTCGCTCCAGCGAATGAAGGGTTCGCTCCAGCGAGTGTGTATGCCTTGGAAGGCTCTTGGGTGATTCGCTTAAGCGAATGGCACTTCGCCCGAGCGAGTGGACGCTGTTTGTGGGATTCGTTTGAGCGTCTTCCCCTTCCGCTGTATGCCTTTCTTGGGTCGGTTTTATTCCTCTTGGCTTCCTTTCCCTTATTTCTTTTATGCCCGGTTCTTCTTGGTTTATTTTTGGGAAAAATTTTCCCTGTTTTGGGTTTTATTTATTTGTTTAAATTAATGATGTTTCAGAATCCCTTATTCGCTGAGGTGAGAAGCCACACTGGTATTCTATCACTCGGGATTTAGAGTTCTATTCACTCGGTAAATGAGAGTTATCCCATTCGGAATCCATAAACCCTCCTCACTCGGAATATTTCCCAATCAAACACCACTCGGTGTACCATCACTTCTCTCACTCAGAGAACACATAACCTTCCGTCACTTAGAAGGAGTCTCCACAACCATTCATCACTCGGGATATTCTAGTCAGATTCACTCGGCATATGATATCTTATTCACTCGGGGAAAACCATTGAGTTAAGTTCCACTCGGACTCACTCAGATCTTAATCACTCAGAGTATAAAACCTCATTCACTCGGATTATATATATATCCTACACTTAGGATACATTCCAAACTAAACCATTACAACAACTCTACCCTCGGAAGAGGTTCACTCGGATTTACACTCGGGAATATTCAAACCCTTTTCCACTCGGGGTTTACTCATATTTCTCACTCGGGAAAAGGCCACACAGTGATTACTTGGGAAATTCTCCCATCAAATCCCACACAGTATAGGTTCATCAAAAGGGATTTCTCTCAGAATCCATTTAATTCTTATCCACTTGGAAAAAGAAAGCCAAACATCATAGCCTCACTCGGAATCATTAACTTAACACTATTTCATCCATCAACACTTCTCAAATAATTCAACAACATATTCCAGTCGGTAGGAAGCATCAAATCAACATAAAACACTTATATGTATATATATATATTCATACACTCGGAATACTTAGCATCTTAACATTATTCATTCACTAACACCCATTATCCGATACAAGTACATGATTTCAATGTAAATCATATATATATAAACATGCACTCGGATTCCAATACATATGTATTTGTATTCATTATACAACATTGTTATATGAGCCGGCCAAGGCTTAACACCGCCTATACACAATATATATATACACAACACATACACTCAACAGTCGGAGTGCCCATCACTCGGACTTGAGTCCTTCACATCATTCCATTCCGACCTACGTACACTAAAAAATGGTGTAGGGGTGAGCTTTACATATTAAATGACAGTTACTGACTCAGATTATACCACAATCCTCAATTATAAAAATGCACAATTCAATCAATCATAACACACTGCCATTTAATATAAACAATCACACAACATCCTCCAATTGGAATTCATCTATTTCACTCGGTTATAAAGCTCAACATTCTCAATAACAATATTTTAATTCATCCAATCAGATTTCACCCCAATTCTATTCCAAGCACCATCAATAATGCTTGACTCCAAGCCTTGCTCAAGGAGTGTGCCTGAGCCCTGCTCAAGGACTTAATCATATTCGCACTTGTTTCATCTGATTGCCGATCGGTAATAGGCGTCCAACGCATTCCAGTGGCGAATCGGATGCATACGGTCTCATTCACTCGGCGTCTAACGCCAATGCACTTGGCATTTTCCTTGAGTCCAACCCAAGGTCTTTCATCAAGCGTCTCATTTCACGCTTAGTGCCCTAGGCACTGCCCTGAGTCCAACCCGAGGTCTTTCATCATATTCAACACCTATTCACTTACATTCAACACATATTCATTTACATTCAACACATATTCATCCGATTGCCCACTCGATATTTAGCGTTCAACATTGTATGCACTCGGCATTTCCACAACGAATCAGATGACTCAGCTCACATCACATCCACTCAACAATCACCATGCCATCCACTCAGATTATTCTCTACAGCAAGCATCACATGCTATTTCAAGGGATCCACTCGGCACTAACATTTCTAAGTCTCACATGCCATTTCATATAGAATTCCACTCAGAAATCAACACTAGTAAACATCCCATGCCATTACATATAACATTTCACTCGGAATCACATATTCCACACACAGATGCATTCGGAAATCAAAATACAAATAATATGCATCCAATGCATTTAACATAAACCATAACATGCATCATATATCTCATGGACGGAATTCAGCAACACCAAGCAATACATATTCATCACATATCCAGGTTACTACTCAATTAACATACAACACACACAAACATAACACATCACAGAGTATTAGTTTCACCCGAAAACCCGTCCATAAACTATACATTTGACATGCAAAGCCCCCTTACCTGGAATGAAGATTCCAGAAGTCATTGGCCACTCGTTCTTCAACAGAATGACTCGGCCCAGCCATCAACGCTCTGCTTGCAGCTTGGAGAATCAACTCTGCCTCCTCACGAGCATCAGAGCCTCCCAGGCTCAACATCATCATCTCCCACGACCAGTAGAGGATTCCAACACTCCTCTTCACTCAAGCATCACAGCTTCAAGGTACATCATCGTCCTCACCAACAGCTCAGTGAAGAACATCCAGCTTCCAAGCACCTATCCAAGTCTTCTTCCTCACAAGCAGCACAGCCCCAACATCAGTGGACCATCTTCCACAACTGAGGCACCCCATCAATGTTTAAAGCTGAACAGAGGAAGATCCATATCTTTGGAGACACACAGCACCATGCTGTACACTCAACCACGCTGTTCCACTTGTGTTCCTACTTCCACTCAGCTTCTACACAGCGTTGAGTAGAAGATGAAGATGAAGAAGATGATGAACCAGGGGGAAGAAGAAGCAAAAGCTCCAGAGAGTTTTAGAGAGAATGAAGAGTGTTTCTTAACATGCCAAAGTGAAATTAGCAGAGAGTGGGTGAAGCTGAAGCCTTATCACCACACGGCCAGCGTCTGCTCCCAACAAACAATCACATCCCATCCTCATTAATGCAATCCCATCAGCAATCATCACTCACACCAGCGTGATTAATGAAGAGAGAGGGAGGGAACCGGACCCACTTTATTACCACTAAGGCACTTGATCATTTCTAGCATTATTATTATTATCATTATTCAATAATTTGCCTAGTTGGCAATTAAACTTAATCAACCCTTAACTTAACCAATCCATAACCTTAATCCTGAATTTAGCCTTAATTGGTAATTAATTAAAAATCAAGATGTTACACCGGATCATGGTTAAATAATGATATGATGTGGATATATTGGTTAGAGACTTGTGAAACTGTCATAAAATCTTATATAAAACGATATTATTTGAATTGATATAGGATGTGTAAGCAATAAGACATGAAGGTACTTAACCTGATGTATCTCTACATGCCATATGTAACACCCTCGGTTAGATAAGACAACCCCTTCTGTAGGTTCATCCTATTTAACTGAGAGGTCACATGTTTTTAGAAAAAGTGAATATTTTTTTTTAAATAAAATGATGATGGTATCTCAGTGGAAGCAAATAGTAGATATATCACATAGTCATTCACAAACTTATAAATAGTTGTACTCATAACAGAATGGGGCACACAGGCACCCTTAAATATTAATACAGTCATCCCTAAATATTTAACTACATATATTCTATTTTTAATGAGCGTTCTCAGTTGGATCAGCGTATTGTTGTTCTTCGTATTCTGGTTCTTGACTTCCTAATTCCTCTGGAAATATCCACAGTAAGGGTGAGTATAACCCAAGACCCTGATGGTTAATCCGGTACGGACATAATCCAGTTAACAGATAATATCACATAATTCATACAATTAGCATATTTACAATTATAACAATCAAGCATGTTGTCATGAAATGCATGAGTTTGATTTATTATGATTTATCTTTAATTAACTGTCATGATGCATGTCGGCCCAATAAATCGATTTTTCTTTATCTCATTCTTTGGAATTTCTCCATTCCATTCTAGAGCGATCAGGGTCCGCCCAAGCTCTCATTTTCATAAGGTACAAATGAACTCATTGGTTCTCATCAATATATATTTCATTTTGAGACTTGGATCCCTACGATCATAGTTACACTCCGTCATTTAGTCAAAGTACACCAGACTTGCATCGTCTCACCCGGCTATCAGGCGCGACACTGATGCCATTGGGTTTCCGTTCTGGTTGTACTCCCAAGATTCTTCATGGAGATTGAACGTGAGTGTCCTCCAGCGTACCAGGTGTATGCTCTAGATGTATTTTTTTCTCCGTCAAAATATTTTCATGATGCGAAATGCATTCTTTTTATCATTTGATCCTTGGGTATCTTATGTGTTTCTAGTCTCATCATATTATTCACAAGCTTTTGGATCCCATCAATTATTTAAACGTTGTAAGATATTTGTTCTTATTCTAGAAAATATATCAGTTATATCTTGATTAAAATTATATTTTGTATAAAGAGTAAAATAATATATTCTTTATTTAATTACTTATAATTAAAACATTAATAATGTCAATAACAATAAAACTAACAATAATAATAACAATAATAAGGATAATGACAATAACAATAATAATAATAATAATAATAATAATAGAAATAAGAACGATAATAATAATTGTAACGTCCCAATAATTTAAAAAGGATTAAGGAAGAGTTTCTAAATGAAAATCCAAGTGAAAAATATGAAAAACAAGGTTTTTCCGAGTAGAACAAGGGTAATTCCGAGTGAAATAAGTATGATTCCGAGTGGAATCATACTGAGAGGATTTTTCTAAATGAACTGGCTAAAAATTCGAGTGAAATTGAACTGGAAAGCTGTTTTCCGACTGAAACAGGTCTGATTCCGAGTGAAAATGTTGGGAACCAGATTTTCCAGGTAAAAATGAGTTTGAATCTGAGTAAAAATGATTTTCCAAGTAAAATGGTTTAATTCCGAGTGAAATAGATACTGAAAAGGATTTTCTGAGTGAAATAACTTAAATTCTGAGTGAAAATGAGTTTCTGAGTGAAATAAAATATGATTCCGAGTGGAATCAGTCTGAAAGGAGTTTTCTGAGTGAAATTAAGATATTTCCCGAGTGAAATATGTTTGAGGAAGAGTTTTCCGAGTAAAATCAAACTGGGAAGATGTTGTCCAAGTGAAATAAGATGTTTTCCGAGTGAAAAATGTTCTGTCAGAATGAAAATTGTTCTTGTAAGGTAAAATCCGATTGGAATTAAGCAAAACCGAGTTGTTATTGATGAATCCGACTCCTATTCATAATTCTTCACTGGAAATCACACAGGCACCCATGATTCTTAGTATTTTCACAGCCCAATAACAATCATTTCTTTTTACAAATCAATACTGAACATTTCACTAAATTATCATGCATAATAATAATCATTAAAATCAATTTAATCATATACATATTCAAATAAAATGCATAAAACAACAATAATAAAACATTAAAACATTTAATCAAACAAATCCTGAACTGCCCTGGAAAGGTGAGGAACAAGGTTCCTTAACCCTTTCCTTCACTCAGTTTTCCCACAGAGTACCCAAGAATATACCCCCCTTACCTTTAATGGAGTTGAGGAAGCTTCCCCTCACTGTCTTGCTTCAGATCCGAGTGAGAAAATGGGAAATAAGAGAGGAAGAAACTTGTTTGCAAAAGGAGAAGGAGAGAGTGTTTCGTTGGTTTTGAAGGTTTGTAGAACAAGGAAGAGAGGGTTGTGTTAGTTTAATAGGGAAGGGGCAAGTGGGAGACAGCTTTCTGTGTGATTGGAGGAGTAGGTGAGAATAATGGAGCCTTTTGAGCTGTCTCCACCATAGCTTGCATTGATTGGAAAGGGAATATATAATAAAATATATAAAGGTGCCTTGAATGGAGTGAAAGTGCCTGCACGTGAAGAGAAAAGGAAACAGCCAATCGTCACTCGGCATTCCCATGAAACCGACTCATCTTTCCTATCATTCACTCGGTATTTCACCCCCACACCGACTCCTATCTTGCTTGGCCTTTCACTCGGCATTATATCCCAAATCCGAGTCATTTGTGAACAACTTTTTCTTTCTTTCCTATTATTCATCCTTTCACTCGGTCACTTAAATCCGAGTCATCTCAGTCAGTTTTCCCCGCGGTAATTTCAATTCAATCCGATTCCTTTCTCTCACTCAGACTTCTACTCGAAATTTTCATTCCAAATCCGAATCTCTACACACACTGTTCCACTCGGTAAAACTCATCCACTCACTCAGAATACTTTCCACACCACTCGGTGTATTCCAACCACAATTCAATCGGAATGCATTACACATTCACCACTCGGCACGTTTACACCTTTCTCACTCGGAGAATACACTTTCCTTCCCTTGGAAGTTTACTCAGTTCCATACTTCCACTCAGGAAAGTCACACGTAAGATCCACTCGGTAATGAGGGTTTTCCCACTCGGAATCCATAAACCCTCTTCACTCGGGTTATCACCCAATCAAATACCACTCGGTATACCTCATTTTATTCACTCGGGGAAAACCATTGAGTTAAGTCCCACTCGGACTTGTTCTAAGTCTCACCCACTCAGTATATAGAATCTCATTCACTCGGTTTATGTATATCATACACTTAGAATATATATCCCAATCAAAACCATTACAACAACTCTTCCCTTAGAAGAGGTTCACTCGGATTTTACCACTCAGAAGCATTTAAGTTCTTCCCCACTCGAGGTTCATTCGGCTATTCATTTCTTAGCAACACATACTAACCTTTCTCAAAATATTTTTCAATCGGAATCCTTTAAGGTCTTTACCACTCGGAAAAAGGAGTCATAAGCCTCACTAAAAAATGACTCCAAGCCTTATATATATATTCTACTCGGAATGCTATCCCCTTCCTCACTAGGGAGGTCCTGAGTTGGACAAACTCACTCGGATTGCACTTGAATATATCCCTGACTGAGTCCCTTTTTGCTCAGAATACTGCAATCAGGGAAGTTTTATTCGAAAAAGGTAGCATTTGTCATGTTTTGAGTCCGAAACAAGTCATTCAAGGGTATTTTGACTCAAAATTTTCACCCAGAAGTGGTTCTCTTGAACACACTTCACTCCAAATGTCTCCGAGGCCAAGATTCAACTCGGTAGTATCACTCTCGATCATGTTTTACTCGGTCAACATAACTTTACACTCAGAATTTCATCCTTCACTCGGAATCTCTAATCCTTCACTCGGAATTTCATTCTTTCACTCAGAATTTCTCTCTGTCACTCGGAACAGAGACCTTTTTCACTCGGAATTGATTAATTTCTTTAATGGTCTATATAAATTCCATAATTACATATAAAAATGAAATTCTTGCGATATTACAGACCATCTACAGGGCATTTATTCACTTATTACCACTTACAGACCTTCTAAACTTCAATTTTTACTAAATAAGACTGCTACTAAAAACAGGGATGTTACACTCTCCTCCTCTTTTGGGAATTTCGTCCTGAAATTCAAGGTTGGAATAATTGAGAGTACAATCCTCTAATCTTTTCCTCAACTTCCCAAGTAGCGTCCCTATCATTTAACTGACTCCAAACTACTTTGACCAAAGAGATTTCCTTGCCTCTTAGCTGTTTTAGACGTCGATTAACAATCTTAACTAGTGATGCTTCAAAGGTAAGATTTTCCTCCAGAACAAACTGATCAGGATTCAGAACATGATCAGGACTTGGTACATATTTACGGAGTTGGGGAAACATGAAAGACATTATGAAGGTTTGGTAGAGTAATACGGTACACATTGATTTTTATCTTTTGCAGAATCTGATAGGTCCTACGTATCTAGGACTTAACTTCTTGGCCTTTATAGCTCTTCCTATTCCAGCGGTAGGGGTAACTTTGAGAAGTACTTGCTACTAATATACCATTATAGGGCATCGTTCCCCAAAACTCATTGTCAAGTCCTAGACTTGTCTAAATCCGATTTACACGCTCGTATTAGGCTTCGGGAATTCCTTTCCCAAAACCAAGATTCTTTAAATCTTAAAGCTCTAACCACACCTGATAATAGCAATACTTAGCCTTAAGACCTCCAAATCATCACAAGAATCATTTAACCATCTCTAAAATTTATTCAAACTCATTATAAGCCTCTTGGTTTCATCTAAGATCATCACCAATTCAACTATTTCAAAATGGCATACCTATTCATTAACTCAAGTATCTTAACCCATTATCAATATTTCCTTAATCCACTATCAATGTCTTGCAACTATTTTTAACATCATCATAAACATCAATGGCCTAAATTAATTCCTCCAACTATATACTTACTTATATACACTCCTTTCCCAATCCTTAATAATCAACACCTAATGCCTCAAACATTCATTTCCTCATATATAATCATTCTAGAGTATTCAAAGCTATCAAAATCATCAACTTAGTCAAAATCCTCAACTCACTATACTTTTCATCGAAACTCAATAATCATTTCTAATAATCACCAATCTTTATCATTAACAACACCCATACACACGTTATCATGGGTTTTCACTAAAAATCATCTTTCCTATCATTATTACTTATTTCCCTCAAATCCTAGAGTTAGGGTTCCACTAAAATCAAATAATTACCATTAACAACCATCATCTTCCATCTCTAATTTTAAAATTTTTGTATACTACTTCACATCCATCCTAAGACACACATAAGTACATCCCTCCTTTGGTTTTTACATAAAAATGGTTCCTATTCCTAAAACCCATTGATAAGGCACTCTCCTTAACCATATAGAAATTAAAACCTAGGGCCAAAAACATCAAAAGAGTAGAGGAATTTATCTCAAGCTCCAAGCTTTCTCAAGTCCTAGCATGTACATGAAAATGAAGGGAGAGAAAGAAGGAAAAATGTTATATCTTGATCCATCATTAAAACGTTTCCTGTTTTATAACAAACAGGATCTCTGTTCGGGCTTAATACTAACTTCAAAAATTATTCTGAATATGGATTCGGATTCCCATTAATATTCTTAATAGCCCTGACCAATGGTATCTCAATCGGAGATACTTGGTCTAATACCCAGATTCCAATCGGGTCTTATTTTAACTCTTAAAGTCCTAATACTATTTGACGGATTTTCTGTCGTAGCCCTTCTTTGAATTATGCAAGGTTGTTCTGCTGAAAGTTAGCTAGTCCTTGGCTCTGCCTAGTAGAGATATGGGGTAATTCTTGTTGTTCTATCATCTCCATGATTTGAGTAAGAAGTTCCTCCATGTCATGATCATTGTTTCGACGAGTCATTAGGAAATTGTTGATGGAATATCAACAAAGAGATTCAGGGTATATGTTATATGGAGAATTGCACATAGAAAATTTTGTCTTAGGTGTTTTATGGACTGTTTAATATTTCCATCAGAGTACGTGGAAACCTAGTGGTCCACTTCCCAAGTTTAATGAATCGACTATGCTCTGATACCACCTTTTGTAACACCCTCGGTTAGATAAGACAACCCCTTCTGTAGGTTCATCCTATTTAACTGAGAGGTCACATGTTTTCAGAAAAAGTGAATATTTTTTTTAAAATAAAATGATGATGGCATCTCAGTGGAAGCAAATAGTCGATATATCACATAGTCATTCACAAACTTATAAATAGTTGTACTCATAATAGAATGGGGAACGCAGGCACCCTTAAATATTAATACAGTCATTGATAAGTGCTTATTTTATGATTAAATTCATGACTCAATTAGACCCATTTTCTAAATAACTTAACTAAACTGATAAATAATTGAGCATGATTTTGATTATAAAGAAAGTATTAAGAAAAGAAGCTTGAAATGTAAAAATCAGTAAAGAAATTGTCAAAAGCCTTGAAGAAACAAAGAAACACCAGAGCATCAAGCAAGGACGCTTGAGCGTGGTACACTGCACGCTTGAGCGTGGAAGAAACAAAAGCTTACGCTGCCCATGCGCCCAAGCGAAATAATGAAGAACACACCAACAGCCTCTCACGCTTGAGCGTGAGCCCGAGCTCGCTCAAGCGTGACTCCATGCATGACTGGCGCTCAAGCGTGACAATATGGAGCTCAAGCGTGACTCAATTGAAAGAGGAACAACATCAGGATCATCTCACGCTCAAGCGTGGGAAGGATCCGCTTGGGCGTGAACCCGACCCCGCTTGAGCGTGGCTTGAGCATGGAATATATCTGTTGAGATAGAAGAGCTCGCTTAAGCGCAACAGGCCCAGCTTGAAGCGAAGGATCAAGAACCTCCTAACGCTCAAGCGTGAGCCCGAGCGCGCCTAAGCGAAAGTAAGCGTGGATTAAGCGTATGCTAAACAGAGGAACCATGCTTAAGCGTGGTCAAGGAAGCTCAAGCGCAAGACAACCAGTGAACATCAGAACCCTTCACGCTTGAGCGTAACCACTAAGCTCAAGCGTGACTCATACAGTATGGGATTTTTCAATTTAATATTCACCAATGGTGGGATGCCAACTCACCCACTTTCTTGTGTTTCTACAAGTCTCTGAAAGATGCTGCATGGGTTCTACGCAAGTGGGAAAGGGAACCTGAACCTTGACTCCTATAAATCAAGCTGCAAACAACATCACAGAGATCATGAGATTCATCCCCTGTATTTTATTCATAATCCAAACTTTTCATTATTTTCTGTATTCATTCTTTTGATGGTGAAAACGCAAAGCATGAGTAACTAAAACTCCCTTATGGGATTGGCTGTAATCTATTCAACACTGAAGTAATGTTGTTGTAAGTTTTTATTTAGTAATGAGATTTGATAAGTTTCTGTATTTCCTTCTGCGTTTAATGCCTGAAAGTACTTGATCACTATTTTCTTGTTTTAAGTTTTCTCAAGTATGCTGGGAAGTGACTTTTGAAAGCAGATCCAAAAGAAATACTTGTTATGAGTAGGTAGCCAGGGATGGCGTCTAACGCAATAAACGTCAAAACAATCGATCAATAATGCTAGGATGATTTCAAAGTGACTGAGGGATCAGCGGTTTGAAATCATTCTTATGAATTTTGTAGTCGAGGGATCGATACAAATGACTTTGATTGTGACGTAGAAATTATCTTTTTGATTTACTTATATAAAAACTTATGCAGCTTACAGAAGGTGAAGATGTGATGAAGCCAATCCCTGTTTTACAAAACTGATTTTTCCAACACTGTCATCTTTTGCAGAATTTCACTCTTTGTTATTTATTCACTTTCTTATTCAACATCATTCAAAACAAAACCAAAACCAAAACATTCTGCCAAATCAATTCAAAACTAAGATCTTCATTCTAACACCTCCTCAGTGGAACGACAACTATACTATATTACAACTTCTGTGTTTAAACTTGGCACATCCACTGCATTGAGTTCATATTATACAAACTTGATTCTCTTTCATTGAACTCTTCATTCCGAATATCTCAGAAACATATCATCAAGTTTTGGCGCCGCAGCCGGGGAGGTGATTTAAGTTTGAATATTTTAGCATTGAATTGACAAGACAGTGTAAATAAATTTGTTTTCAATTTTGTTTTTATTTTTTTAGTAACCTTGCTACTTTAAGTTCTTGATTTATGATCTTGAGAGGACAGGGTACAAAAGAACAACTTGCATTTGATCCAGAGATAGACAGGTTCCTCAAGAAAATCAAGAAAGCCAAGCAGAACTTCCACGTAGGACAAACTTCCTCTGATACAATGGATGTCAACAGCAACAATCAAAACCCACCAAGGAGAACACTTGGAGACTATACCTTACAACAAGGGCCAAGACATTTCTTAAGCATTGCAGTTCCAAACACTGTCAGAGCACTAGAAATGAAACCAGTATTTCTTAGTTTGATTAGTTCACACCAATTTACTGGAATGTCAAGTGAAGATCCATATACTCACTTAGCCACATTCTATGAATTGGTTGGAACCATGGGATTTAACCAAGATGTTATTGATGCTGCATATTTAAGACTATTTCCTTTCTCTTTAGCAAGAAAAGCAAAGGAGTGGTTACAATCTCATCCAAATCAAAGTTTGAATAGCTGGAATATAGTTGAAGAAAAATTTCTACAAAGGTTCTTTCCTCCATCTAGATTCATCAAGGCCAAATCAGATATTACAACATTTAGACAAGGCCAAGATGAACCTTTTTGTGAGGCATGGGAACGCTTTAAATCACTCCTCAGAAAATGCCCAAATCATGGACTTGAAGATATTGCACAGCTTAATATTTTTTATAGTGGTTTAAGGGCTGACACTAAAATAATTTTAGATGCAGCAGCAGGAGGAACAATGATGACAGTGGATGCTGACCAAGCCACAAGGATAATAGAAGCTTTATCCTCAACAGACTACCAAGCTCAACATGATCGTCAGCAAGTTCAAAGGAAAGGAGTCCTTGACTTAAACACCACAGATGCCATTTTAGCACAGAACAAAATTCTGACCCAACAATTAGAAGCATTGACCAAAAAGATATCTAATCTTCCACAACAGTTACATGCAGTACAATCATCACAACCAGGGCAACAACAAATGCCTGTAACATGTAACTTTTGTGGAGGAGATCATCTCAATAAGAACTGTGGATCACAAGAAGCAACTGTATACTTCATGAACAACCAAGGAAGGTCTGGTAATTTCAATTCAAATTTTTCTAACCAACCGTTTCAGGGATGGAGACGTAACCAAAACTAAGCCCAAGGATGGAAGCAAGAGCCCAGCTCTTCAAATAAACCATATCAAAATAATGGTCCTTCTTTGGTGGAGAGAACTTCTAGATTAGAGGACACCTTGGAAAAATTTATGCAAACTTCTTTAGCAAGTCAAAAGAACAATGAGGCATCACTTAGGAACTTGGAAACACAATTGGGACAACTAGCCTGACAACTTACTGAGAAACAGAAGCCTCAGTATGGAGCAAACACTGAAACAAACCCAATAGAGCATTGCAAGGCTGTGACCACACTGACTGAGGAAATAACCGAGGAAGAAGATGGACATGATACTATCATCTCTGAAGCAGTACCTCATAACACCAAAGATCCAGGGAGTTTTTCTATTCCTGTTACTATTGGAAATCTTTCAAAAAGTAAAGCTTTATTAGATCTTGGTGCTAGTGTAAATTTGATGCCATTATCCACACTTAAAAGTATAGGGGATTTTTCAGTAAAGCCAACAAACATGACTTTAAAAATGGCAGATCAATCAATAAAAAACCCTTATGGTATTGCTGAAAATGTTGAGGTCAAAGTTGATCAATTTAAATTTCATAAGAATTTTGTTGTCATAGATATGGAGGAAGATCCTGAAGTTCCCCTAATACTGGGGAGACCATTCTTGAAAGCAGCCAAAGTCATCATAGATGTGGATGACAGAAGAGTAAAAATTCGAGTGCAGAAAGAAGAAGCCAACTTTGTTATTGATGAAACAAATAAATACTCAGAATGTGCACTTGAAAATCTGAATGAAAAAAAGTTAAGGCCTGACTTAGGCAAGAAGGTGGAAAAACTCAACACTCTCCTCCACCAACTCCATGATCCATTTTGAAAAATCTATCAGGCGTCAAGGTGATGACGTTAAACAAGCGCTTAATGGGAGGTAACCCAATCCTTTATGTTTTCCTTTTTCATCCTGTTGAATTTACATTGCGCACACTTTATTTTTATGTTTTCCTTTTCAAGTCTCATAATTGAAGTTCTTTTTTTTCGTAGATCACTCATCAACCCATTCCAAGTGTCAAACACTGATAGAAGCAAGCCAAGAAGTTCAAAAACTATGTTTTCTTCTACATTGAGGTTTCTCATTGGAAGCAAGTTTGCAGCCCTCATTGCTGGGCCTGGGGACAGGCCTTCTTTCTTAGGAGGGGTGAGACTTCATAGGCTAGACCAGGACCCTCCTCACAAGGGCCTCCAGCAAGGAAACATGAGACAGAGGATGACTCTTCTAAGGATGAGTGATGAGTTTACTATTTTAGTTTTTATTGCTTTAGTTTACTTTGACTTAGTTTTGTCTAACATTATTGCAGCATACTTTGAAAATTTTTAAAATTTTTTATGCTTTTGGTTGATTGTTTGGATATACCATTACATGCTTGCAGTTGTACCATTTTGGAAAAACCCAACCAAAGATTTTACTTTTTGAACAAGAAAAGTTTCTAAGCAGCAGAATATTTTTAGGCAATAACACTGATTTTTTTTTAGGCAAAATGACTAAATTAAGAACCAAGGAACTAGAATGCATGTACTTTTAATTGTTTACATGACTTGAACCCTTTTCTGTTAGAATAAGGAAGTAAGCCTTATATCTTGATGAGAAGTGAGAAATCTAAACACTGAGAGCCTCATTTGAATTTGTTAAATTGGCATTGACTGATTTTCTAATTAACCTTTTTCTTAAGAAATAAGCAAGGAAATGATAAGGCAATTTTGAAAACATAGTTAGCCGAGAGCCAAAGCCGAGAGCCAAAAAGCTACCCTGATAAGAATATCCGATTTTTTGGTAGCCCATCTTTGAGCCATAAAATTTTATTTCTCTACCCTGAGCTAAGCATAAAAGCAAAAATCCTACCTTACCTGCATGTTCATCTTGAAAAAGAGCATAAAATATTTTTTTCTCAAAAGGAGATGAAACAAATGGAGGCAGAAAAAGAAAATGCAAAAAGAAAAATAGTAAGCTCTTCAAAAAAATGTATAAAAGAGCTGGAGGAAAACAAAGGAAAATTCTGAAGTTTAAATTCAAAGAAGAAGCCTTCTAAATTGTTAAATAAATTAACTAAAAGCACTTATGCTCTTCTTTGTATGCGATTTGAATCCAAGAAAAACCAAAAATTCTTGTTAACCCAGCCTCATTACAACCTTAAAAGACCTTTTGATCCTTGCTGTTCATTTGAATTTTGGTTTTACTAGAAATGACGGGCAATGTTAACTGAGCAGTTCTAATGATGGATGAGTGAAACAGACACCTGGTAAGAAATAATGAGAGTTCTCTATTCTTACAGCAATGGGTTACATGCTTTATGAACAAGGTAATGGTGCATTACATTTTAAGGAATTGGTATTAAGAAAATCATTTGCCTAGACATCAACTCAGATTATTGTCTTTTAAACTTTTTGTCTGCAACAGAAACTCAGATTTTTGAACGCTTGATTCCCTTTCCAAAACTTCTTTTTACTTGAGGACAAGCAAAAATCTAGGTTGGGGAGAGTTTGATAAGTGCTTATTTTATGATTAAATTCATGACTCAATTAGACCCATTTTCTAAATAACTTAACTAAACTGATAAATAATTGAGCATGATTTTGATTATAAAGAAAGTATTAAGAAAAGAAGCTTGAAATGTAAAAATCAGTAAAGAAATTGTCAAAAGCCTTGAAGAAACAAAGAAACACCAGAGCATCAAGCAAGGACGCTTGAGCGTGGTACACTGCACGCTTGAGCGTGGAAGAAACAAAAGCTTACGCTGCCCATGCGCCCAAGCGAAATAATGAAGAACACACCAACAGCCTCTCACGCTTGAGCGTGAGCCCGAGCTCGCTCAAGCGTGACTCCATGCATGACTGGCGCTCAAGCGTGACAATATGGAGCTCAAGCGTGACTCAATTGAAAGAGGAACAGCATCAGGATCATCTCACACTCAAGCATGGGAAGGAGCCGCTTGGGCGTGAACCCGACCCCGCTTGAGCGTGGCTTGAGCATGGAATATATCTGTTGAGATAGAAGAGCTCGCTTAAGCGTAACAGGCCCAGCTTGAAGCGAAGGATCAAGAACCTCCTAACGCTTGAGCGAGAAAGGGAGGCGCTCAAGCGTGAGCCCGAGCGCGCCTAAGCGAAAGTAAGCATGGATCAAGCGTATGCTAAACAGAGGAACCACGTTTAAGCATGGTCAAGGAAGCTCAAGCGCAAGACAACCAGTGAACATCAGAACCCTTCACGCTTGAGCGTAACCACTAAGCTCAAGCGTGACTCATACAGTATGGGATTTTTCAATTTAATATTCACCAATGGTGGGATGCCAACTCACCCACTTTCTTGTGTTTCTACAAGTCTCTGAAAGATGCTGCATGGGTTCTACGCAAGTGGGAAAGGGAAGCTGAACCTTGACTCCTATAAATTAAGCTACAAACAACATCACAGAGATCATGAGATTCATCCCCTGTATTTTATTCACAATCCAAACTTTCAATTATTTTCTGTATTCATTCTTTTGATGGTGAAAACGTAAAGCATGAGTAACTAAAACTGCCTTATGGGATTGGCTGTAATCTATTCAACACTGAAGTAATGTTGTTGTATGTTTTTATTTAGTAATGAGATTTGATAAGTTTCTGTAACAGGTCTGATTCCGAGTGAAAATGTTGGGAACCAGATTTTCCGGGTAAAAATGAGTTTGAATCCGAGTAAAAATGATTTTCTGAGTAAAATGGTTTAATTCCGAGTGAAATAGATACTGAAAAGGATTTTGAGTGAATTAACTTAAATTCTGAGTGAAAATGAGTTTCTGAGTGAAAAAAAATATGATTCCGAGTGGAATCAGTCTGAAAGGAGTTTTCTGAGTGAAATTAAGATATTTTCCGAGTGAAATATGTTTGAGGAAGAGTTTTCTGAGTAAAATCAAACTGGGAAGATGCTGTCCAAGTGAAATAAAATGTTTTTCGAGTAAAAAATGTTCTGTCAGAATGAAAATTGTTCTTTAAGGTAAAATCCGATTAGAATTAAGCAAAACTGAGTTGTTATTGATGAATCCGACTCCTATTCATAATTCTTCACTGGAAATCACACAGGCACCCATGATTCTTAGTATTTTCACAGCCCAACAACAATCATTTCTTTTTACAAATCAATACTGAACATTTCACTAAATTATCATGCATAATAATAATCATTAAAATCAATTTAATCATATACATATTCAAATAAAATGCATAAAACAACAATAATAAAACATTAAAACATTTAATCAAACAAATCCTGAACTGCCCTGGAAAGGTGAGGAACAAGGTTCCTTAACCCTTTTCTTCACTCAGTTTTCCCATAGAGTACCCAAGAATATACCACCCCTTACCTTTAATGGAGTTGAGGAAGCTTCCCCTCACTGTCTTGCTTCAGATCCGAGTGAGAAAATGGGAAACAAGAGAGGAAGAAACTTGTTTTTAGAAGGAGAAGGAGAGAGTGTTTTGTTGGTTCTGAAGGTTCGTAGAACAAGGAAGAGAGGGTTGTGTTAGTTTAATAGGGAAGGGGCAAGTGGGAGATAGCTTTCTGTGTGATTGGAGGAGTAGGTGAGAATAATAGAGCCTTTTGAGCTGTCTCCACCGTAGCTTGCATTGATTGGAAAGGGAATATATAATAAAATATATAAAGGTGCCTTGAATGGAGTGAAAGTGCCTGCACGTGAAGAGAAAAGGAAACAGCCAATCGTCACTCGGCATTCCCATGAAACCGACTCATCTTTCCTATCATTCACTCGGTATTTCACCCCCACACCGACTCCTATCTTGCTTGGCCTTTCACTCGGCATTATATCCCAAATCCGAGTCATTTGTGAACAACTTTTTCTTTCTTTCCTATTATTCAGCCTTTCACTCGGTCACTTAAATCCGAGTCATCTCAGTCAGTTTTCCCCGCGGTAATTTCAATTCAATCCGATTCCTTTCTCTCACTCAGACTTCTACTCGGAATTTTCATTCCAAATCTGAATCTCTACACACACTGTTCCACTCGGTAAAACTCATCCACTCACTCAGAATACTTCCCACACCACTCGGTGTATTCCAACCACAATTCAATCGGAATGCATTACACATTCACCACTCGGCACGTTTACACCTTTCTCACTCAGAGAATACACTTTCCTTCCCTTGGAAGTTTACTCAGTTCCATACTTCCACTCAGGAAAGTCACACGTAAGATCCACTCAGTAATGAGGGTTTTCCCACTCGAAATCCATAAACCCTCTTCACTCGGGTTATCACCCAATCAAATACCACTCGGTATACCTCATTTTATTCACTCGGGAAAAACCATTGAGTTAAGTCCCACTCAGACTTGTTCTAAGTCTCACCCACTCAGGATATAGAATCTCATTCACTCGGTTTATGTATATCATACACTTAGAATATATATCCCAATCAAAACCATTACAACAACTCTTCCCTTAGAAGAGGTTCACTCAGATTTTACCACTCAGAAGCATTTAAGTTCTTCCCCACTCGGGGTTCATTCGGCTATTCATTTCTTAGCAACACATGCTAACCTTTCTCAAAATATTTTTCAATCGGAATCCTTTAAGGTCTTTACCACTTGGAAAAAGGAGTCATAAGCCTCACTCAAAAATGACTCCAAGCCTTATATATATATTCTACTCGGAATGCTATCCTCTTCCTCACTAGGGAGGTCCTGAGTTGGACAAACTCACTCGGATTGCACTCGGATATATCCCTGACTGAGTCCCTTTTTGCTCGGAATACTGCAATCAGGGAAGTTTCATTCGGAAAAGGTAGCATTTGTCATGTTTTGACTCGGAAACAAGTCATTCAAGGGTATTTTGACTCAGAATTTTCACCCAGAAGTGGTTCTCTTGAACACACTTCACTCCAAATGTCTCCAAGGCCAAGATTCCACTCGGTAGTATCACTCTCGGTCATGTTTTACTCGGTCAAACATAACTTTACACTCGGAATTTCATCCTTCACTCGGAATCTCTAATCCTTCACTCGGAATTTCATTCTTTCACTCGGAATTTCTCTCTGTCACTCAGAACAGAGACCTTTTTCACTCGGAATTTGATTAATTTCTTTAATGGTCTATATAAATTCCATAATTACATATAAAAATGAAATTCTTGCGATATTACAGACCATCTATAGGGCATTTATTCACTTATTACCACTTACAGACCTTCTAAACTTCAATTTTTACTAAATAAGACTGCTACTAAAAATAGAGATGTTACACTCTCCTCCCCTTTTAGGAATTTTATCTCGAAATTCAAGGTTGGAATAATTGAGAGTACAATCCTCTAATCTTTTCCTCAACTTCCCAAGTAGCGTCCCTATCATTTAACTGACTCCAAACTACTTTGACCAAAGAGATTTCCTTGCCTCTTAGCTGTTTTAGATGTCGATTAACAATCTTAACTAGTGATGCTTCAAAGGTAAGATTTTCCTCCAGAATAAACTGATCAGGATTCAGAACATGATCAGGACTTGGTACATATTTACGGAGTTGGGGAAACATGAAAGACATTATGAAGGTTTGGTAGAGTAATACGGTACACATTGATTCTTATCTTTTGCAGAATCTGATAGGTCCTACGTATCTGGGACTTAACTTCTTGGCCTTTATAGCTCTTCCTATTCCAGTGGTAGGGGTAACTTTGAGAAGTACTTGCTACTGATATACCATTATAGGGCATCATTCCCCAAAACTCATTGTCAAGTCCTAGACTTGTCTAAATCTGATTTACACGCTCGTTTTAGGCTTCAGGAATTCCTTTCCCAAAACAAAGATTCTTTAAATCTTAAAGCTCTAACCACACCTGACAATAGCAATACTTAGCCTTAAGACCTCCAAATCATCACATGAATCATTTAACCATCTCTAAAATTTATTCAAACTCATTATAAGCCTCTTGGTTTCATCTAAGATCATCACCAATTCAACTATTTCAAAATGGCATACCTATTCATTAACTCAAGTATCTTAACCCACTATCAATTATTTCCTTAATCCACTATCAATGTCTTGCAACTATTTTTAACATCATCATAAACATCAATGGTCTAAATTAATTCCTTCAACTATATACTTACTTATATACACTCCTTTCCTCAAACATTCAAAGCTATCAAAATCATCAACTTAGTCAAAATCCTCAACTCACTATACTTTTCATCGAAACTCAATAATCATTTCTAATAATCACCAATCTTTATCATTAATAACACCCATACACACGTTATCATGGGTTTTCACTAAAAATCATCTTTCCTATCATTATTACTCATTTCCCTCAAATCCTAGAGTTAGGGTTCCACTAAAATCAAATAATTACCATTAACAACCATCATCTTCCATCTCTAATTTTAAAATTTTTGTATACTACTTCACATCCATCCTAAGACACACATAAGTACATCCCTCCTTTGGTTTTTACATAAAAATGGTTCCTATTCCTAAAACCCATTGATAAGGCACTCTCCTTAACCATATAGAAATTAAAACCTAGGGCCAAAAACATCAAAAGAGTAGAGGAATTTATCTCAAGCTCCAAGCTTTCTCAAGTCCTAGCATGTACATGAAAATGAAGGGAGAGAAAGCAGGAAAAATGTTATATCTTGATCCATCATTAAAACGTTTCCTGTTTTATAACAAACAGGATCTCTGTTCGGGCTTAATACTAACTTCAAAAATTATTCTGAATATGGATTCGGATTCCCATTAATATTCTTAATAGCCCTGACCAATGGTATCTCAATCGGAGATACTTGGTCTGATACCCAGATTCGAATTGGGTCTTATTTTAACTCTTAAAGTCCTAATACTATTTGACGGATTTTCTGTCGTAGCCCTTCTTTGAATTATATAGGGTTGTTCTGCTGAAAGTTAGCTAGTCCTTGGCTCTGCCTAGTAGAGATATGGGGTAATTCTTGTTGTTCTATCATCTCCATGATTTGAGTAAGAAGTTCCTCCATGTCATGATCATTGTTTCGACGAGTCATTAGGAAATTGTTGATGGAATATCAACAAAGAGGTTCAGGGTATATGTTATGTGGAGAATTCCACATAGAAAATTTTGTCTTAGGTGTTTTATGGACTGTTTAATATTTCCATCAGAGTACGTGGAAACCTAGTGGTCCACTTCCCAAGTTTAATGAATCGACTATGCTCTGATACCACCTTTTGTAACACCCTCGGTTAGATAAGACAACCCCTTCTGTAGGTTCATCCTATTTAACTAAGAGGTCACATGTTTTCAAAAAAAGTGAATATTTTTTTTTAAATAAAATGTTGATGGCATCTCAGTGGAAGCAAATAATAGATATATCACATAGTCTTTCACAAACTTATAAATAGTTGTACTCATAACAGAATGGGGCACACAGGCACCCTTAAATATTAATACAGTCATCCCTAAATATTTAACTACATATATTCTATTTTTAATGAGCGTTCTTAGTTGGATCAGCGTATTGTTGTTCTTCATATTCTGGTTCTTAACTTCCTAATTCCTCTGGAAATATCAACAGTAAGGGTGAGTATAACCCAAGACCCTGATGGTTAATCCGGTGCGGACATAATCCAGTTAACAGATAATATCACATAATTCATACAATTAGCATATTTACAATTATAACAATCAAGCATGTTGTCATGAAATGCATGAGTTTTGTAACATCCCAAATTTTTATGAAGGTGAACAATGTGGTAAATGACTTAGAATGGGAATTTTTGTGTATGAACATTAGAGACAAGTATTAAATAATTATTATAAGGCATACGAGGTATGGAATTGAGTTAAATTGGCCTTGGATGGAGTTTGTCATGTGTAGTGTTAGGGACTCACGTTTCTGTCCAGGTCCTGATACTTCTCGCCCGAGCGAGAGGGATTCTCGCTCAAGCGAACATCCTTCGTGTTGGTTACAGGGGCTCTGGCCCGATTTTGCCCAGGCGAATGATATACTCGCTCAAGCGAGTTGGGTGTGAAGCGAGCAGGAGGGATTCTAGATGAATCTCGCTCAAGTGGATATTGTCGTGCTTTAGCGAGCGAGAGAGGAGTTGGATTCCGAGTGTTGATCGCTCAAGCGAGCCTGGGACGCTTGAGCGAGTGGAGTGGGGTCTGATGTTGGGACCCTATGCGAAGGTTACTACGTGAATAATAATAATAATAACATGTGCCTTGGTGGCTTGGTGGGCCCGGTTTTCTCTCTCTTTATACACGTTGGTGATACGTGGTGCCTTGGTGTTTTGGTTCCTTTCTTCTCCCTTATCCACGTTGGATGAAGTGATGATTGCTGAGAGAATTAGCATTTAATACTGATGGAATGACATTAAATGAGGATTGGATGGCTGATTGGAGTGTGAGCTAATGGGGCAGTGTGGGTGTGTCGATGAGGCTTCAGCTTCACGTTTCTCTCACTTTCTCCATTGTTCTTCTTGGTGCATGCTCTGATGAGAGAAGTGCTCCTCCTTCTCTCTAGAACTTGTTAGAGCTCCTGCTCTATCTTCTTCCTCTTCTTCATCTTCTTCTTCCACTCATGCATGGTATAGAACCGAGTGGAACTACGTAATATTGAGGATCAGCATGGTGTTGTGTGTGTAAGCTGGGTTACACCTTATTTTCTTGGTGCTTCTCCTTCTTCCTCTCCTTCTTCCTCCATGTGATGGGTTGTATGAGGCTCAGTTTGGAGAGCCTACAGCAGCTGGGTGTGTGTGCATGCCTCGGTTTGTGGATACATGATGGTTCACAGATGACGAGGCTGAGCTGCTCTTGTGAGGATGAAGACATGCATGATGCATGAAGGCATGGTGGTCCTCCACTGTTTGTGAGGACTGACTCTTGATGTTGTTCATGTGATGGATGCAGCGTTGGAGTTCTTCACTAAGCTGGGTGAAGACTGAGTTGAGTCTTGATGACTCTTCCCACTGCTGGGATGCTAAGCAGGGAGCTGCTGTGGCTGGGCCGAGTGACCCATGTGACTCCTGGAAGCTTCATCCAGGTAAGGGGGCTTTGCATCTCAAATGCATGGATTTCTGGACGGGTTTCCGGGTAAAACTCTTGCACTGTGATGTATGACATTTAATATGTGTTGTTTTGTTGATTTCTGAGTGATTAGTAGCCCGGATATGCATGATGTTTATGTTTGTTTTGATGTGATTGATGTCCGTCCATGCAGTATATGTTGATGTTTATAATAATGAATTTGTTATGATGCTTGAGATGCATGTTATGTTGATGCTGAGTGCATGGTGTGACCCTCTACTAGTTCCTATGTGAAATGGTACATTTAGATGAATGTAATGCGTGTTGATGCATATGTTTATGATGAATGGATGATTGGGGGCTGTTATGATGAATACCGAGTGAAATAGTGGCATGGGATGAGTAATAGAGTTGATTCCTAAGTGGAAATCCCATATACAATGGTGTGTGAGGCTTGGAAAATGCTAAGTCAGAGTGTATCCCATGAAACAGCCTGAGGCTTGTGGTAGATGATAATTCTGAGTGAATGGTGTAGTGTTGCCGAGTGAATGTGATATACGCCGAGTCATCTGATTGTTGTTGAATTGCTGAGTGCATTTTAGTGTTGAACGCAGACTTCCGAGTGGGCAATCGAATGAATATGAGTTGAATTTATATGCATACGTGTTATTGAGTTGTTGAATATGAACACCTTACGGGGTGCCACAAGGGTATAATCCTGAGTGAAGAGGACGTGGTCCTGATGTTGAATATGATGAAAGACCTCGAGTTGGACTCGGGGCAGTGCCTGGGGCACTAAGCGTGAAATGAGACGCTTGATGAAATGCCGAGTGCATAAAACCGTATGCATCCGATTCGCCACTGGAATGCGTTGGACTACTAATACCGATCGGCAAATCAGATGGCAACATGTGATGAATATGTTTAAGTCCTGGAGCTGGGCTCAGGCAAACTCCGTGTGAGTGGCTCAGAGTGTGAATATTATTTGAAATAAAGCTGGGATAAATCATGAGGTGGAATCCGATTGAGGGATCGTCTTATTGATAAGGATATTAGGCTTTATAACCGAGTGAAATAGGCAAGAAACCCGATTGAAGATGGTTGTGATTGTTTATGTTGAATGGCAGTGAATGTTATGCTGATTGGTGTATATGTTTTGGCATGTTGTGGATTCTATGATTAATCCGAGCCAATATCTGTCATTTAATATGTAATGCTCACCCCTACACCATTTTTCAGTGTATGCAGGTCGGTTTGGATGATGTGATGGCCTTAAACCCGAGTAATGGGTGTTTATAGATGAGGTTGTATACATAATAAATGTACCAAGTGCATATTGATGTATTAAAGCCTTGGCCGGCTCGTAATATCAACATTGTAAAATGATTATAATTCATATGTATACGTATCCGAGTGCATGTTAATATATATATATATATATATATATATATATATATATATTTCGAGTGAATGGTATTATATGCATACCGACTGAATGTGTTGGTGAATGGAAGGTATAAAGATAATAAGTATCCGAGTGTATGGTTATATATATATATATGTTACGTTGATAAGATGGTTATGAATCGGTGGAAGTGTACTGATGTATCGTTAGTCGGACTTGGAATTAGAGAATATTTATATATGGGTGATTTATGTTGATTTGATGCTTCCTACCGACTAGGAGATGGTGTTGTATGAATATTTCTAAGCTAATGAATCCTGAGTGAAATGTAAGTGGCTTAGTTGCGTTTTCGAGTGAGTCTTATGTATGTGACTCCATATCCGAGTGTAACTCATGTGTGAGACTCCTTCTGTGTGTTGGTAGCTCTTGTGGGTTCTGAGTGGATAATGACTTGAATACTCCGAGTGGAATTCCGAATGAACCTCTTCCAAGTGAAGAGTGGTTGTAACGGTTTAGCTTGAAATATAATCTAAGTATAGGATCTATACTCCGAGTTGGTAAGATGAGATATGGTCCGAGTAAATTACTTGATGGATGAATACCGAGTGGGGCATGTATGTGGAGACCCCCCTTCCGAGTGAAGGGTGGTTGGAGAAATCCCCGAGAGTGAAATGATGAATATGCCGAGTGGTTTGATTAGGTGATATCCCGAGTGGAGTAGTTACCAATTCTCGAGTGAATTATATGTGACCCTTGTGGATAAAATAGATGACTAAGTTATGGGCTGCCGAGTGAGGCATGCGTTTGAGTCATTACCGAGTGAATGGTTGTCTCGAATACCGAGTGATGGATTTGCCGAGTGTGGCTTCTCGCTTTAGCGTGTGAGATCTTGCTCCAGCGAGTATGTGGCTGGGAAGGCGTTTGTTGTGGTTTTGCCCAAGCGATGGGGCTTTCGCCCGAGTGTGTTGTGTTGCCTCGCCCAAGCGGAGTCGGACCTCGCTTGAGCGAGTGTACGCTGATTCTCTTAGGATTACTCGAATGTTGTTGGCTTTCGCTGGATGGCTATTGTTTGGCCTTTATGATTCCATTGCCTTCCTTCCCTTTCTGTGGCTCGGTCTTGGTCCTTATTAGGACCCGATTCTTCTTGGTCATTAGACCTGACTCTCATATCTTCATATATGGGAGTGATTTATTTATAGATCCAGGTATTTTGTCATTATTTTGCAAAAAAATTTGACCCCTAAAATTAAGGGTATTATAAGTTTGATTTATTATGATTTATCTTTAATTAACTGTCATGATGCATGTGCGCCCAATAAATCGATTTTTCTTCATCTCATTCTTTGGAATTTCTCCATTCTATTCTAGAGCGATCAGGGTCCGCCCAAGCTCTCATTTTCATAAGGTACAAATGAACTCATTAGTTCTCATCAATATATATTTCATTTTGAGACTTGGATCCCTACGACCATAGTTACACTCCGTCATTTAGTCAAAGTACACTAGACTTGCATCGTCTCACCCGGCTATCAGGCGCGACACTGATGCCATTGGGTTTCCGTTCCGGTTGTACTCCCAAGATTCTTCATGGAGATCGAACCTGAGTGTCCTCCAGCGTACCAGGTGTATGCTCTAGATGTATTTTTTTCTCCGTCAAAATATTTTCATGATGCGAAATGCATTCTTTTTATCATTTGATCCTTGGGTATCTTATGTGTTTCCAGTCTCATCATATTATTCACAAGCTCTTGGATCCCATCAATTATTTAAACGTTGTAAGATATTTGTTCTTATTCTAGAAAATATATCGGTTATATCTTGGTTAAAATTATATTTTGTATAAAGAGTAAAATAATATATTCTTTATTTAATTACTCATAATTAAAACATTAATAATGTCAATAACAATAAAACTAACAATAATAATAACAATAATAAGAATAATGATAATAATAATAATAATAATAATAATAGAAATAAGAACGATAATAATAATTGTAACGTCCCAATAATTTAAAAAGGATTAAGGAAGAGTTTCTAAATGAAAATCCAAGTGAAAAATATGAAAAACAAGGTTTTTCCAAGTAGAACAAGGGTAATTCCGAGTGAAATCATACTGAGAGGAGTTTTCTAAATGAACTGGCTAAAAATCCGAGTGAAATTAAACTGGAAAGCTGTTTTCCGACTGAAACAGGTCTGATTCCGAGTGAAAATGTTGGGAACCAGATTTTCCAAGTAAAAATGAGTTTGAATCTGAGTAAAAATGATTTTCCGAGTAAAATGGTTTAATTCCGAGTGAAATAGATACTGAAAAGGATTTTCTGAGTGAAATAACTTAAATTCTGAGTGAAAATGAGTTTCTGAGTAAAATAAAATATGATTCCGAGTGGAATCAGTCTGAAAGGAGTTTTCTGAGTGAAATTAAGATATTTTCCGAGTGAAATATGTTTGAGGAAGAGTTTTCCGAGTAAAATCAAACTGGGAAGATGTTGTCCGAGTGAAATAAGATGTTTTCCGAGTGAAAAATGTTCTGTCAGAATGAAAATTGTTCTTGTAAGGTAAAATCCGATTGGAATTAAGCAAAACCGAGTTGTTATTGATGAATTCGACTCCTATTCATAATTCTTCACTGGAAATCACACAGGCACCCATGATTCTTAGTATTTTCACAGCCCAACAACAATCATTTCTTTTTACAAATCAATACTGAACATTTCACTAAATTATCATGCATAATAATAATCATTAAAATCAATTTAATCATATACATATTCAAATAAAATGCATAAAACAACAATAATAAAACATTAAAACATTTAATCAAACAAATCCTGAACTGCCCTGGAAAGGTGAGGAACAAGGTTCCTTAACCCTTTCCTTCACTCGGTTTTCCCACAGAGTACCCAAGAATATACCCCCTTACCTTTAATGGAGTTGAGTAAGCTTCCCCTCACTGTCTTGCTTCAGATCCGAGTGAGAAAATGGGAAATAAGAGAGGAAGAAACTTGTTTACAGAAGGAGAAGGAGAGAGTGTTTCGTTGGTTCTGAAGGTTCGTAGAACAAGGAAGAGAGGGTTTTGTTAGTTTAATAGGGAAGGGGCAAGTGGGAGACAACTTTCTGTGTGATTGGAGGAGTAGGTGAGAATAATGGAGCCTTTTGAGCTGTCTCCACCGTAGCTTGCATTGATTGGAAAGGGAATATATAATAAAATATATAAAGGTGCCTTGAATAGAGTGAAAGTGCCTGCACGTGAAGAGAAAAGGAAACAGCCAATTGTCACTCGACATTCCCATGAAATCGACTCATCTTTCCCATCATTCACTAAGTATTTCACCCCCACACCGACTCCTATCTTGCTTGGCCTTTCACTCGGCATTATATCCCAAATCTGAGTCATTTGTGAACAACTTTTTCTTTCTTTCCTATTATTTAGCCTTTCACTCGGTCACTTAAATTCGAGTCATCTCAGTCAGTTTTCCCCGCGGTAATTTCAATTCAATCCGATTCCTTTCTCTCACTCAAACTTCTACTTGGAATTTTCATTCCAAATCTGAATCTCTACACACACTGTTCCACTCGGTAAAACTCATCCACTCACTCAGAATACTTCCCACACCACTCGGTGTATTCCAACCACAATTCAATCGGAATGCATTACACATTCACCACTCGGCACGTTTACACCTTTCTCACTCGGAGAATACACTTTCCTTCCCTTGGAAGTCTACTCAGTTCCATACTTCCACTCAGGAAAGTCACACGTAAGATCCACTCGGTAATGAGGGTTTTCCCACTCGAAATCCATAAACCTTCTTCACTCGGGTTATCACCCAATCAAATACCACTCGGTATACCTTATTTTATTCACTCGGGAAAAACCATTGAGTTAAGTCCCACTCAGACTTGTTCTAAGTCTCACCCACTCAGGATATAGAATCTCATTCACTCGGTTTATGTATATCATACACTTATAATATATATCCCAATCAAAACCATTACAACAACTCTTCCCTTAGAAGAGGTTCACTCGGATTTTACCACTCAGAAGCATTTTAGTTCTTCCCCACTCGGGGTTCATTCGGCTATTCATTTCTTAGCAACACATACTAATCTTTCTCAAAATAGTTTTCAATCAGAATCCTTTAAGGTCTTTACCACTCGGAAAAAGGAGTCATAAGCCTCACTCAAAAATGACTCCAAGCCTTATATATATATTCTACTCGGAATGCTATCCCCTTCCTCACTACAGAGGTCCTGAGTTGGACAAACTCACTCTGATTGCACTCGGATATATCCCTGACTGAGTCCCTTTTTGCTCGGAATACTGTAATCAGGGAAGTTTCATTCGGAAAAGGTAGTATTTGTCATGTTTTGAGTCGGAAACAAGTCATTCAAGGGTATTTTGACTCGGAATTTTCACCAGAAGTGGTTCTCTTGAACACACTTCACTCCAAATGTCTCCGAGGCCAAGATTCTACTCGGTAGTATCACTCTCGGTCATGTTTTACTCGGTCAACATAACTTTACACTCAGAATTTCATCCTTCACTCGGAATCTCTAATCCTTCACTCGGAATTTCTCTCTGTCACTCGGAACAGAGACCTTTTTCACTCGGAATTTGATTAATTTCTTTAATGGTCTATATAAATTCCATAATTACATATAAAAATGAAATTCTTGCGATATTACAGACCATCTACAGGGCATTTATTCACTTATTACCACTTACAGACCTTCTAAACTTCAATTTTTACTAAATAAGACTGCTACTAAAAATAGGGATGTTACACCATAGGCATTGTGGCAACGTGCACTTGTGCACCGATCTCATGTGTTTGTGGTAACCATTACGGGATTGGGATGCCTTCCTATACGTCGGATACAGTAACACATAGACCAGGCAAGTGTAGTGTTGTAACTGCTTACGGTGAATGTATTGAACCTAACCGGTGGTACTGGATAAGAATGTGAGAGTTGTGATGAACAAACTTGAGAACTGATGAGTGGTGACTCATTTTGGATATATGAAGTTTTATACTTGGATAAAGGAATGATAATAATCATGTCCTGCTAGACTTTGGAAAGTCAAATATTACTTTATAGTGTCCTTGGACTCTATTGGTGTGTGGCCGAAGTATGGCCTTACGGTATATGCTGACGTTGAACTTCGAGGACGAAGTTTCTTTTTGGTGGGGTGGATTGTAACATCCTGAATTTTTAAAGGAAATAAATTTATTGGAAGAGGATAATTAATTATTTATGGACAAATAATTATGAGAGAATTTATTAGACATTAGAGGTGAATTATCGGTAAATTAAGATTTATCAGGATCGGGTAATTTAACGGATGACATGGGACCCATTTAGTCAAAATAAATATTTGGTGGGTCTAGAGTGTTTAGAAAATTATTTGTGCATTATTTAATGTCCCAAAACATTAGAAATAATTGAATTAAGATTTTTGGGGACTATTGGTGATTTATACAGACCGGATAAGCTGAAAACTGGCCCGATTAAAATATGGGTGTCAGACCAAGTATCTCCGATTGAGATACCGTTGGTCAGGGCTGTTAATAATATTATTGGGAGTCCGATTATATAATCAGAATAATTTTTGGATTTAGTATTGAGCCCGAACAAAGGTCCTGTTTGTTATAAAATGAGAAATGTCTTAATGAAGGACCAAGTTAAAACCTAATTCCTCCTTTCTCTCCTTCATTTTCACGTGCATTCTCTCCTCCCATCTCCCTCATTTTTGTCACTTCCCTTCTCCCTCACACAAGCTCACCCTTTCTCTTCTGCTTCCATGGAACTCACCATTTTTGTGAGTCTTCTTCCATACCCAACCAACCTTGCCCCTCCCTCTTCATTTTGAAGGTGATTTTGTTGCTTGGAAGCTCTCCTCTTCTCTTCTAATTTTTGTGTTCATGCTAGGGCTTGGGATAGCTTGGAGCTTGAGGTAAAATTTCTCCACTCTTTTGATGTTTTTGGCCCTAGGTTTTGATTTCTATTTGGTTAGGAGAGTACCTTATGAATGGGTTTATAAATGGGAGCCATTTTTGTATAAAACCTAAAGGTGGGATGTGATTTATGTGTGTTTTTAGATGGGTATGAAGGGGTATACGAAAATTGCAAGATTAGAGATGGAAGATGATAGTTGTTAGTGGTGATTGCTTAATTTTAATGAAACCCTAACCCTAGGATTTGGGGGAAATGAGTAGTAATGCCATGAAAGATGATTTTTAGTGAAAACCCATGATAATGTGTTTGTGGATATTGTTAATGATGGAGATTGGTGGTTATTAGAAATGGTTATTGAGTTTTGATGAAAAACCCTAAGTGTAGTGATTTGGGGATTTTGGCTAAATAGGTGATTTTGATGCCTTAGAATGATTTATATAAAGGGAATGAATCTTTAGAATCATTGGGATTGATTAATGAGGTTGATGATATTTTGAACTATGTTCATGGGGTTGTGTAAGATGATATATGCTTGTATGTAGGAATGGTGATTTGAGGTGTTGGGTTGAGAATGAGTATGAGATGTTGTTAATGTGATAATAACAGTCAAAAACCATTGATAATGGATACTTGAGTTGATGAATAATTAAGACATGATAAATGCTATAAGGATTTGTTAATTGATGATGGTCTTGATTAGGGCCAAGAGGCTTATAATGAATTTGAATGAATTTTGATGATGCGTAGTAAACCACATGATGATTTGGAGGTCTTATGAGTAAGGGCCATAGTATTGTTGTTGTTAGATTTGTTTAGTCCTTTAAGATTTAGAGAATCTTGGTTTTGGGAAAGGAATTCCTGAAGCCTAACATTAGTGTATAAATTGGGTTTAGACAAGTTTAGGACTTGAAATTGAGCTTTAAGAGATAATGCCTTGTAATGACTTATTAATTGCATGTGTATATTTAAGCAATATATAGATTCAATGTTGAATGATGAAGCAGAGCATTCAGAGCATTGGAATCATGGTTCTTCTCTCGAGGTAGGAGAGGAGTTTACATTTCAATTGCATGAGTGAAAAATGGTTAATTATGTTTATGTGTGAACTCATGCAATGCCTTTCCATGAATGTATTAAATGTTGAATTGGTGATGTGATGAATGATAGGCTTAGTTTGAAATTTGGTATGCTTGGTTTAGCTAAAAAGGGCTTGAATTACCACTAGAGCATATCTTAATCTAGAAAATGAGTTATGGAATGAGACTTGTTGGAACAAGTCACATTTATATATATGAATATAGGTCCATGGAAAGTTTGGACAAAAACTTAGCCAATTGTATTTTGGTATGTCATGTAAAATGCCCAAAATATGCATAAAACTACCCTATAGCTTAGATTTTGATTGATATGGAATTTGGGCTTGAAACTTTTCCACATAATTGATATTAGGGTAGGTAAGTGGTGTATAAAATTTCATGCAAATCGGAGTTGAATAGCCTAGTGAAAAGGGGTCCCAAAGTTGGCAAAAACATAAGGGCCAAAAAGCTGCAGAACGGAGCCTACAGCAATGAGATCCACAGCCAGTGGATCGTTCTGCCTCAAAATGTGGTAAAAATTACCATTTTGTGTGGTCTGGGCAATGGGATCCACGGCCAGTTGAATTTCCCACGGCCAGTGGATTTCCCCACTGTCAGAAATTTCCAACTGCTCTATTTTTCTTGCTGTTTTTAGCCCGTTTGGGCATCTTAATGATGTTTTTGGCCTCCAATTTCTTCATGAAAGTTGTAGATAATTATGTTATGGAGGTGTGAGAATTGGTCTCATATTAATTGGAGTTTTCTAACTCTCATTAGGCATAAAATACCAGACCCGGTGCGTTGAAAAAATAAGTTTAAGAGGGTTTTGAACCCAACTTTTTATGGTGGTCAAATTGGGACTAATAAGTGATATTTATGAAATTTACCACTATTTTAAAGACTAAAAATGATATTTTCTCATTCCTTAGTATTGAAATTTAACATGAGCTCATTATTGCTCAAACCTCTTTGTTACGTGAAACAAGAATTCGTATTAGGGGTATATGATGATGGTGGGTTTAGGTGGTGATGATATTGATTGACACATGTTATGAGAACATGAATATTCACCACTAATGATATTAAATGATGGTTGATGTAGAGTACACCCTTAGATGATGATGAGACTAATAAAGGGACATTTGTATGATAATGTGTCATGGTAAATCGATGAATCAGAGATGATATTGATAATGTATAATGATGGATGATGTTATTGATCATTTTCTTGAGTAAAGGATGATTTTTAATATGAATGATTGTTGAATACCATTGTGTGTAATACAAGTGTGATCTTGTATGTGTGGTTCAAAATTATATTGGTGAATTATTGTGAATGCCACACTATATATGAAACAATGGTAATGATCAATGAAATATTGATGAATTTTGTTGATGTTTATGATGCCATTGTGAATGTTGCAAGTATTGACTTGAATGTATGATATAAGTATATTGAAATGAAATGCCACACTTAAAATATGAAACAATGGCTAAAACCAACAAAGATAAAATCCACTATGGTGTATATGGTGGTGTTGGTGATTATGAAGATGAAGATTGATGAGTGGCATATAGGATGCACAGTGTGAGAAATGCATTTGATTACATTGCATTGCATCTATGGCATATCATAGCTGCCGGTGTTGGAATATTAGGGGATTCCCCCGGTTGGCCCAGTGGGAGGGCGGCTCAGTGCACGAGCAATTTGTTGTTTCCCCTGTGACTCGATGTGTAAGTCATAAAGCCGCCCATGCTTAGCTACGGGGAGCTGCATATGGCCGACCCTTGTGGGGGGTGGCTCTTGATGAGCAGGTGACCCCGGTGGTCTTTGAGATCACAGCCGCCATGATTTGAGATCTGGCCGACCCGCAACACCATATATTGAATATGTTGTTTACCGCGGTCATGGTGAAAATGACTAGGTGTTGCAAGATGGGCGATGCGGTTTGGTACCAGTAAAAATATGGTGAATATGCATGCATTATGAGATATGTGTACACATTTTACTACTGTAGTAGGGGCATGGTATGTGATCATGCTTGAACCCACAATTTGGTGTTTATTCCCACAGTCGGATCCATATTTGTTGATGATTATTCCATTATGCATATGCATTAGCCATAAGAGCATTTGCATATTGCATGGAGATATGCCAGAAGTTGATGATGATTGATGATGATTAAGATGGTGGTGTGGGATTGGTGAAATGGGTAATTAAATACCTAAAAGACCATATATAATTAATAAATGATATGAATACATATAAAATGATGTTGAATATGACGATATGTGTGTTATGGCCCATGATACTATAGGGCATATTTATTTATGATTGATGATAAGGATAATAGCCCATGATGGCTTTGTGAAAAGACCTGAATGGTCGACATTGATGTTGTTGGCCTGTTGTGGCATGATGATTGATGTGTATATGCTTGTTTTGCTATGAATTGATGGGTGAATACATGTTATGAATATTGTAAAATGAATATATTATGATGATTGTTGAGGTGTTTTAGCAAACCACACATGATGTTGATATGCATATGCATATAATCTCAATTGTATTCATATCGTCATTTGAAATGTATAACTTACTCTCCCATGTGGTCTACTTTTTAGTATTGCTGCAGGAATATCATGGGATGAGGATGGTTTTAAAGTAAAGATTTTGTGAAGGTAAAATAGTGGTAATGGAATGCCTTAGCCGGCAGCATTGTAATTTATTGTGTTGTGTATATAATGGATATGGTGATGATATTATTTATTGATGTTAGAGGATGAATTTATGAATATGTACCAATACGAATGATGTATGAATATTGGGGGTATTGGGATTCATACCCAATAGATGGATATAATGGGGATTGATGATGTAGCCACTTTGGAAATATATATGTGTTGAAGATCTATGACTTTAAGGTTGAATAAAAAATGGTCAATTATAAAATTATGGATATTGAAGATGTATGTTACATGACCATATATATATATATATATATATATATATATATATTCTAGGCATTGCATGTTTATGACTTATGTATAAGATTGGTTGTGGCCTAATAGGCTTTTCTTTGCATGCTTTGCCGAGCCTTTTCTCATATCTTCATACATGGGACTAGGCGTGTTCTTGGTATACATATTCTTCTTCCATTGTAAACTCTGTTATTTTGTATACCGTTATGGGCAAATTATATACCGATCCAGTTATAGGTTATTAAATCTCACTCTTTAGTTTTCTGTGATTCGAGTCTGATGTAATCCTGGTGGTGTCTTGAAAATATTTTAAATGTAAAAAAAAAAACTACTCGTATTTTTATTATTTAATTATTTTGATTACATCGGGATTTGAGTCTAAAAAATCAGGGGTATTATACCCTAAGCCCTGAACCCTAAACCTTGAACCCTGAACCCTGAACTCTGGACCTTGAACCCCAAACCCTAAACCCACATATGACAAAACTGAGCGGTTGAATTTTGTCATGATTTTTTATGGCCATGTTTAGAAAGTTATTATAAGGTTATCCCCAAAGTTTCATTAGTTTTCTCTAAGGGAAGTGGTAGATTTTTCTAAAACAATGATATTTAGTGTAAAATCCCAATAATTGAAAAATGGTCCGGAGCTCAAATTTTTGCATGGTTTTTTTTTTGTAGAAATGCTTAGAAACATACTATTTTCTTGTTCTCAAAGTTTCATAATATTTCTCCAAAATTTTTAGCCAAATTTGAAGGCTAATGCCCATGAAAATATGATAAAACTGAGTGGTTAAATTTTTACATGATTTTTTACGGCTATGCTTAGAAAGGAATTGTAAGGTTGTCCTTAAAGTTTCATCAGATTTCTCTAAAGGAAAGGGCAAATTTCTCCATCGATGAATTTTTAGCAAAATTTGAAGACTAATGCCCCAAAAATATGACAAATTTGAACGGTTGAATTTGTGTATGATTTTCTACGCCCATGCTTAGAAAAACAGTGTAAGGTTGTCCATAAAATTTCATTAGCTTTCTAAACTAAAGGGAGAGATTTTTCTAAACTAAAATTTTTTTGTGTAAAATCCCAGCCAAAGAAAGATAGTACCCGGAGCTCAATTTTTTCCATGGATTTTTGCAACAATGCTTAGAAACACGCTATCTTATCTTACTTGAATGCTAATCCCCATGAAAAAAATGCAAAATTGAGCAGTTAAACTTTTACATGATCTTTCTCACCCATGCTTAAAAAGTCATTGTACGGTGTTTGTTGTCTCTGAAGTTTCATCAAATTTCTCTAAAGGAAGGGGCAGATTTTCTCCAACGATGAATTTTTAGCCAAATTTGAAGGGTACTGCCCATGAAAATTTGACAAAATCATGCAGTTTAATTTTTGAATATTTTTTGTGACCATACTTAAAAAGGCTTTATAAGGTTGTCCCTAAAGTTTCATCAGATTTCTCCAAGGGAAGGGGCAGATTTTCTCCAACGATGAATTTTTAGCCAAATTTAAAGACTAATGCCTATGAAAATTTGACAAAACTGTACATTGGAGTTTTTGCATGATTTTTTATGACCATGCTTAGAAAGGCATTATAAGGTTGTCGCAGAAGTTTCATCAGATTTCTCCAAGGGAAGGGGCAGATTTTCTCCAACGATGAATTTTTAGCCAAATTTGAAGGCTAATGCCCATGAAAAATAAAAAAACTAAGCGGTTAAATTTTACATGATTTTTTATGGTCATGCTAAGAAAGGCATTGTAAGGTTGTCCCTGAAGTTTCATCAGATTTCTCTAAGGGAATGCCTAGATTATTTCCAACAATGAACTATTAGCCAAATTTAAAAGCTAATGCCCACGAAAATATGACAAAATCGAGCGGTTGAATTTTTTCTTGATTTTATACGACCATGCTTAGAAACACATTATAAGGTTGTCCCTGAAGTTTCATCGCATTACTCTAAGGGAAGCGGTAGAGTTTTTCCAACGATGAAGTTTTAGCCAAATTTGAAGGCGTGCCTACTAAAATTCAACAAAACTCGAAACTCGAAACCCTAAAGCCTAAATCCAAAATTCAAAACTTGAAACCCCAAATCTAAATCCCCAACCCCAATCCATAAACCTAAAACCCAAACATGAAATCCCTAACCATAAACGTTAAACCCTAAACACCAAATATGAAATTTGTTCTGTTCCGAAATCGGGGTTCTAGAGGACCGGGGTCTATAGGAAAGGACCCCGACCGGGTCCCAGAGTATGTGCTTGATAAGTGTTTTAGAACACTGTTTTTCACTGTTTAAATTGTTTACATTTTCTATTGTTACTGTATTATTTCCTCCGATTTTCATGATTTTCGCTTTAAATTCACTGTCATTGTCCAAGTATCGTATTTTGCATGAATTAATGAAAATGGAACAATTAAAAAACACAATTTTGAGAATTTGAAAAATATGATGGATTGATATTTTAATTTTAATTTAATTTAATTTTTATTTTTTTACTGCACTCACTGTATTTTTACTGCTGTCTGTATTTTTTAGTAGCTCCACTGTTTCTACTGCTGTTTCCACTACTGTTTCTGTTGTCTGTCACTGTTTTTCCAGCACTCTGTTTCTGCACGTTTTTCCTCTATTTTTTCACTATTTTCAGCCCTGAAAAATTGGTTTTTGCTGCTGGAAAAATTGTGTTAAAAATGGTTTCTTCTTTGGCTCCATGTACCATTAATTTATGCAAATAAATGGTCACCTACAAGTCCATTTTCGGCAGCATTAGGCAAGGATCTAAAGTATCAATATTTTATGCAAATAATTGGTTCCCATTTGCTTCCAACGGCTACACCAAAGCAAGCTCCCATTGTCAATTATTCAATGCAAACAAAGGAAAAAGGCACACATGGGTCCACTTTAATTGCTGCTGAAATTGGACAGCAAAATTGGCAATGTTTTAACGTGAATGGCTGCTAGAAAATAGGCAGAGAAAAGTGAGCTGGACAGCAAGAAAACAATATAAAAGCAGCACTGTATTTAGACAGCAAACAGCAGCATATTCCCACAGCAAAACAACAAAAATGCAACAGCAAACAGCAAGAATTTGGACAGCCAAAAACATATGAAATGCTGGCTGTTTGGGACAGCAAAATAACAAAAACAGCAACACAATTTGGCAACACTTACCAGCAGAGAATGGGTTCCCATTTTTGCTCCATGTTTGCCAACGTAAAAGTGATGGCTGATTGCAAAATGGGACATTATTTGTTACAAGGAGCTGGCTATAAAAACATACAGCAGCAAAGAATTGGGGCAGTCAGTTTTTTTGCAGTGAGAGTTTGGAGAAAGCAGGAGGGAATTTTGAGGCAGAGAATAGTGAGTCAGAAAATTAAACAAAAGAAAAACAGTGTATGTGTAGTGTGGAATTTTATTTCTTTGTATTGTATTTTTATTTTGTGAAATAAGAATTGAGAGGACAGTGAAATTGAGCGGTTAAATTTGTATACGGTGGAGGGATCCGGAACAAAGATTTACGGTGGAAAATTTACTGGGCTTTTGGAGAAACCCGTAAGTTTTATTTACCATGAATTGTATGTTGTATTTCCTTTTCATTATATGTATGAATTTTTACCGCGTCATGTGTAACTAAATCTTTTATCTTGGGATGACGGGGTACGATAATATTTCACGCTAATGTTATTTTGACTTGAAGTAAATAAATTTCTGTTTTCCATTTAGTTCAATTTTGCTTAATGCTTTTAGTGATTCCTAACAAGAACCTAAATGATAAAACTGTATACTTGCGGGTATATTAGTAAGTTTAGGTAATAAATAGAATCGAGAGATTTATTTTTACCGGAAAGCTTTGAACTAAACCTAAGATTTTTGAGATGCTTTTTGTGACCTCGGTAAAACCGTGAAAGTAATCAAAATTCTTTTGGGGAAATTAGAAAGGGATTTTCATAAAACGATAATGGGCCTTTCTGAGGATTAAGCAGCGCTTTCCATATGTTAGGTACATTAATAGGATTCCAAGAGGAACATATTAATTGGCTTTTGGAAAATTCGCCTTGGAAAACTTAATTTGATTTTTTGTTTATGAAAAGTTAAAATTGTTAACGTAAAATAATATCTTAAACCCTAGAGTCCCAAGATACTCTCTACTCTGTTTTTCACCCACGGTAAATTTTTATTTTTACTGTAAGGTAAAAAAATTTTACTGTTAATTTTTATTTTTCACAAATACCAAAAATTGAAAATCAATTGTGTGGATAATTAAATTTTGATATGCCGGTACTTTGAACACAGTCCCTGTGGATACGATAATCTTTTATATTACGCGACATAACCCGTACGCTTGCGGGCCCTGTCAAGTTTTTGGCGCCGTTGCCGGGGACTGTTGTCCCTCAAATATCGGCAATATTGAAATTCGATTAGATCATACTTGTTAATATTTTTTTTTGTTTTATTTCTAGTTATTTATCTATTTTTATTTTTATTTTCAAAGATCACACTTGATCTTTGTTTGTTATGGAATTCTTAACAGGTGCTACTGACTTTTATTGTTGGATTTGTGGTGATTCAGGACATGCTGCTACAAATTGCTATTTTGCAATATCCTTAAACCACCATGAATAAGAATTTCATCAATTGGATGCAATTGGGAACTATAACCATAGCAGAGATTTTAGAAGCTTACCAGTATTCCAAAACTATCCTCAACAAAAATCCAAACTTAAAATACTGATGGAAAATTTTGTGAGCACCCAAGAAAAACAAAATGAAGAGTTCTCAAATGCCATAAAAACCTTAGCTTCAAAGGTGGACTCTCTGGCCACTCATAACAAAATTTTAGAGAATCAAATTGCCAACAGACCTCTTTTCCTATGAGAACACCAGAAACATTTCCTGTAAAATCTGAGGTGGGACCATCTAACCACACCATGGATATCGCATTTAGGAGTGGTACTCATTATGATGATCCGGTTGGCATAACAAAAGAAGAAGCTAAGGAAGAGAAGAAATTTGATGAGTCTCTATCTCATCCAATAATTGAGGAGAGCAGTACACTGATCCAAAAGAAGGTACCGTCCAAGCTTCAGAATCCAGGTATTCTAGAGGTTATTCCTATTAAGGTAGGAAAATTTTACATACCTGTTAACTTTGCTATGCTTGAAATAGACTTTATTGACCAAGTGGTAGAGAAAGAGGCAATACAAAACCTCCATCTTGATCCACTTGAATCTGTTTTATCTATTGACTTTTCAGGCATTTCAAAAACACACTTCTGTGATTTTTTGGCTAAAAGAGAACTGATCCCTAAGGTAGAATTCAGACCACTAAAAGCTGTTTTCAGGTATGAATTGTATAGCTGAAGCTGGTTCAGAAAAGTCTGGCTGAAGACTTAAAACTTAGCACTGATAGGGAGGTAACCCTATAAAAAGTTGTTGTTTTATTTTAAGCTTTTATTCTAAAAAAAAACCAACTATGTCAGATGCTGGTTTGGGGTTATTACAGGTAAGTTTTCTTATCCTTTTATCATCCATTTTAACATTGAGGACAATGTCAAATTCTGGTTTGGGGTGGTAGATAAGAAAACTTAACTGTTTTGTTTACATTGTGTGATTGTTATTTTGCATGTTTGTTACCCTTGTTTTGTTTGTCATCTTGTAATTTACCATGATTGCATGATAATTAACTTTGAACATAAAGTGACTGTATCTAGGAACCCCCAATTGTGTGAAAATTTAAAATTTTTCAAAAATTTGATTGTTTGAATGCCAAATAAATGAACCTCATGTGATAACATTTTTCTTTGAAAAAGACTATCCTTGTGAGATTTGAGCTAAAAAGGGTAATTCATGAAAATTCAAACCCGTATTTTTCTTGGTTAAGTGAATCTCATAGTCATCAATATTCTAGAACTTGTTTTTCAACCGATTCAAAATGGTTTTTGATTATATGTCTTGGGATGAAAAAGGCACAATTAGGTCTTATTCTTAAGCCTCAGAATATTTTGCACAATTTGACCTCTAGTTGCCCCTCTTGAGCCTAAAAGTAAAATTTTTTCTTTGAAACCCTTCATTGATTTATTTTGTCTTCATGGTAAGAATGATGAAAATTAAATGGAGCAACTGAGAAAAATCAAAGACTTAAGAAAAATAAGCTGGAATGCAATACAAAAAGAAAGCAAAAAAGTGAAAAAAAAAATCAAAAGGATGATATTGAATGAATTCCAAAAAAAAAGTCCATAAAAGTTCAAAAATTTGCTCTGTTAATTTTTGAAATTATGATGATAATTTGAATCATTCATGACTGTTTAAGCCCTTTGTATTCCATTTTTCTTGAAATTCCTACCTTAACAATACAACCCATGGCCACATTACAACCTTTGAAAGACCTTTAGACTTTGACATGCTTTCTATCTAAACTGTGGAGTTTCTGGTTGATCAACAAGCTTATGGTAATATTTTCGACTATGATGATTTGAGTGATACACAAACCATGAGACACTTAGAGTGAAATTGTGAGAAGAGTATCTCAAGTCTTGACATTGAAAATTGACTCACATAAGAAATTTAATTTTGGCATTTGAATAAATCAATTTCTCTATTTTGGGTTCCCTAATTTACTAAGCTAAGTGTTTTCTGTTTCTTATTGTGTGAATATGGTGATTGCTTGAGGACAAGCAATGTTCTGGTTTGGGGTATTTTGATAAGTGTTTTAGAACACTGTTTTTCACTGTTTAAATTGTTTACATTTTCTGTTGTTACTGTATTATTTCCTCCGATTTTCATGATTTTCGCTTTAAATTCACTGTCATTGTCCAAGTATCGTATTTTGCATGAATTAATGAAAATGGAACAATTAAAAAACACAATTTTGAGAATTTGAAAAATATGATGGATTGATATTTTAATTTTAATTTAATTTAATTTTTATTTTTTTACTGCACTCACTGTATTTTTACTGCTGTCTGTATTTTTCAGTAGCTCCACTGTTTCTACTGCTGTTTCCACTACTGTTTCTGCTGTCTGTCACTGTTTTTCCAGCACTCTGTTTCTGCACGTTTTTCCTCTATTTTTTCACTGTTTTCAGCCCTGAAAAATTGGTTTTTGCTGCTGGAAAAATTGTGTTAAAAATGGTTTCTTCTTTGGCTCCATGTACCATTAATTTATGCAAATAAATGGTCACCTACAAGTCCATTTTCGGCAGCATTAGGCAAGGATCTAAAGTATCAATATTTTATGCAAATAATTGGTTCCCATTTGCTTCCAACGGCTACACCAAAGCAAGCTCCCATTGTCAATTATTCAATGCAAACAAAGGAAAAAGGCACACATGGGTCCACTTTAATTGCTGCTGAAATTGGACAGCAAAATTGGCAATGTTTTAACGTGAATGGCTGCTAGAAAATAGGCAGAGAAAAGTGAGCTGGACAGCAAGAAAATAATATAAAAGCAGCACTGTATTTAGACAGCAAACAGCAGCATATTCCCACAGCAAAACAACAAAAATGCAATAGCAAACAGCAAGAATTTGGACAGCCAAAAACATATGAAATGCTGGCTGTTTGGGACAGCAAAATAACAAAAACAGCAACACAATTTGGCAACACTTACCAGCAGAGAATGGGTTCCCATTTTTGCTCCGTGTTTGCCAACGTAAAAGTGATGGCTGATTGCAAAATGGGACATTATTTGTTACAAGGAGCTGGCTATAAAAACATACAGCAGCAAAGAATTGGGGCAGTCAGTTTTTTTGCAGTGAGAGTTTGGAGAAAGCAGGAGGGAATTTTGAGGCAGAGAATAGTGAGTCAGAAAATTAAACAAAAGAAAAACAGTGTATGTGTAGTGTGGAATTTTATTTCTTTGTATTGTATTTTTATTTTGTGAAATAAGAATTGAGAGGACAGTGAAATTGAGCGGTTAAATTTGTATACGGTGGAGGGATCCGGAACAAAGATTTACGGTGGAAAATTTACTGGGCTTTTGGAGAAACCCGTAAGTTTTATTTACCATGAATTGTATGTTGTATTTCCTTTTCATTATATGTATGAATTTTTACCGCATCATGTGTAACTAAATCTTTTATCTTGGGATGACGGGGGTACGATAATATTTCACGCTAATGTTATTTTGACTTGAAGTAAATAAATTTCTGTTTTCCATTTAGTTCAATTTTGCTTAATGCTTTTAGTGATTCCTAACAAGAACCTAAATGATAAAACTGTATACTTGCGGGTATATTAGTAAGTTTAGGTAATAAATAGAATCGAGAGATTTATTTTTACCGGAAAGCTTTGAACTAAACCTAAGATTTTTGAGATGCTTTTTGTGACCTCGGTAAAACCGTGAAAGTAATCAAAATTCTTTTGGGGAAATTAGAAAGGGATTTTCATAAAACGATAATGGGCCTTTCTGAGGATTAAGCAGCGCTTTCCATATGTTAGGTACATTAATAGGATTCCGAGAGGAACATATTAATTGGCTTTTGGAAAATTCGCCTTGGAAAACTTAATTTGATTTTTTGTTTATGAAAAATTAAAATTGTTAACGTAAAATAATATCTTAAACCCTAGAGTCCCAAGATACTCTCTACTCTGTTTTTCACCCACGGTAAATTTTTATTTTTACTGTAAGGTAAAAAAATTTTACTGTTAATTTTTATTTTTCACAAATACCAAAAATTGAAAATCAATTGTGTGGATAATTAAATTTTGATATGCCGGTACTTTGAACACAGTCCCTGTGGATACGATAATCTTTTATATTACGCGACATAACCCGTACGCTTGCGGGCCCTGTCAGTGCTTAACAGGGTTGTTGAATTGGACGGTCTCTGAACTGTACCGTGGTTCCTTAAGCTCGTCATACCGGCCGATCGCGTTAGGGGGTGAAAGGGGGTGGTACCTGCAAAGACACTCTGACGATCAAGTCAGTCCGGATTCTAACATCGGAGCTATATCGGCTTTAAAAAATGGGTACTAGAGAGCTTACAATTTATGAGTATGTTTTTGGTTTTTATAGCAAGAGAGTGTCATTGTAGTGGCTCGTTCTATGTGCTGGATCTGATCTATACACGTCATCTTCTTGCAGGCGACTACCGGTATAGGCTACTATACCCCCTTATGACTCCGGTTATTTGGCCACTGAGAGGCTATAACACCGGCCATACGTAGCAGTAGCTTAGCCAGTGTGACTAGATCAGGACGATGTGTCATCCTATTAGAGGGTCTACACTGGACGAGGTAGGGCCATGGACTAGCTCTAATCCACTACTTCAGGGGGTGGGTATCGACCCCGGACCAAAATCCAAAACCTAAAACCTCAACGCCCAAACCTTATACCTCAAACATGAAACCTGAAACCCCTAAACCCAAAAACTAAAACCTAAATCCAAAATCCAAAGCGCTTCACCTCAAACCCCATTCCCTAGTCCCGAAACCCTTGACCCAAAACCTAAAACCTCAAAACATAACCCCAAACACAAACCCTAAACCCTAAACCTGAAACCATAAACCCTAAACCTAAAACCCAAATCTCAAAACCTGACAGCCCAAAGCCCCAAATTAAAAATCAAAACCTAAAACCCTAAACCCCACACTTAAACCCAAACCCTAAACCACAAACCCTAAACTATAAACCCAAAAACCAAAACCCTAAAGCTCGACCCTGAAACCCCGAAGCCTTAACCCTAAACCCCAACCCCTAAATCCCAAACCCTTAACTCTAAACCACAAATCCCAAACCCGAAACCTGAAACTCGAAACCCAAATGCTAAACCCCTAACCTTAACCCCTAGACTTAAACCCTTAACAATGAAACCCTAAGCCCCCTCACCCAAATCCAAAACTCTAAATCTTAAATCCCAAACCTCAAACCCTAAACATCAAACCTAAAACTTAAAACTTGAAACCCCAAGTCCCAAACCCTTAACCCAAAATCTAAAATTCTAAACGATAAACTTCAAACTCCAAACCCTAAACTACTATTTATGATTAAACTATTAAAGTAAGTTTGTTATTATATTAAACATGTGACATCTTATGACTTTATCTGTAGTTAGTATGCTAAATTGGTGTCGATATACTTGTATTTTGTTCTAAACTAATTAGTTGATAATCTTAAGTATATTTTATTAAAATGTCTTGAATTTTTGATGTAATAAATAACTTGAAGGCATGACATATAAGTGAACGCTCCATAAATTTTAATAGTTAAAACTAAACTCAAAAGACATTTTAACATTTCTTATTTATTGGTTTGAATTATTTGTTGATGTTAAGTTGAATAGGAAAAACCTTTCTTGCGTTTGTTTTTCTAACTACAAACCATGACACAAAGTTCTTGTTTATTATTAATTAATTTACTCCTTTGATCACTAGTATATTCTGTGATATTTTTATTAAGAAATTAATAATGAAAGTTGAGTTACTCGTGTTTGTTCTCTCAAAGGAATTTTTACTTAGACGGTAATAACAAAAAATTTCACTATTTAGTTTTACTCAATATTTTACAAACTCAACTAGAGATTGAATTGGTCATGTCATTGATCGCGGTTTAATGGTTGAGAATGTTAATAAAGTAATAGAATAAAAAATATTTTTTAATAAAATCATATTTTTCAAAAAATTTATAAATAAGGTTTAGGATTTAGGTTTTCAGGTTGTTTAGGGAATAAAGTTGTTTAGAGTTTTGGGACTAGGACGGTTAAGGCTTAAAGTTAAGGTTCTGGGTTCGATTAAGGTTTGGTAAAGGATCAATCTATTATCCATTTATCTGTTGCCAATTACAAGGTACCAACTTATACATGCTAACTGCAACCTACTACCTGCTACTTGCAACCTACAACCTGTTACCTACAACTTGCTACTGTTACCTGCTACCTGCTACCTGCTACATGCTACCTATTACCTACAACCTATAACCTACAACCTAATACCTGCTACCAGCTACTTGCAACCTACTACCTGCAACCTGTAAACATTACTACAAAAAACCATACAAAAAATTCAAGCTCCACGTACCATTTTCCATTTACTAGGATTTTACACTAATTATCTTTGTTTGAGAAAACTCTGCCCCTTCTCTTGGAGAAAACTAATCAAACTTTGCCTAACAGTGGCTTTCTAAGCATGGCAAAAAAATTATGAAAAATTCAACCATTTAGTTTTGTCATATTTTTCGTGGGCATACACCTTAAATTTGACTAAAAATTTAAAATTTAGAAAATTATAAAACTTAGACAAAGCCTAGCGGTTGAATTTTGCATATTTTTTATGGTCATGCTTTGAATGGCATTATAAGGTTATCCCTGAAGTTTCATCAGATATAACTAAGGGAAGGGGTAGATTTTCTCCAAAGATGAATTTGTACCCAAATTTGAAGGCTAATGCCAACAAAAATATGAAAAAACCAAGCAGTTAAATTTTTGTATAATTTTATGTGGCCATGCTTAGAAAGACATTGTAAGGCTGTCCTTGAAGTTTTATCAGATGTCTCTAAGAAAATGGGCAGATTTTCTCAACGATGAATTTTTTACCAAATTTAGAGGCTTATGCCCCCGAAAATATGAAAGAACCGAGTGATTGAATTTTTACATGATTTTATATAGTCATACTTAGAAAGGCATTGTAACATTGTCCTTGAAGTTTCATTAGATTTCTCTAAGGGAATGGGTAGATTTTATCCAACGATGAATTTTTAGCCAAATGTGAAGGCTAGTGCCCACGAAAATATTATAAAATCGGGCAGTTGAATTTTTGTATGATTTTTTACGACCATGCTTAGAAAGACATTGTAAGGTTGCCCCTGAAATTTCATAAGATTTCTCCAAGGGATGAGGCAAATTTTCTCTAACGATCCATTTTTGCCCAAATTTGAAGGCTCATGCGCCCGAAAATATGACAAAACTAAGCGGTTAAGTTTTTGCATGAATTTTTTTACAGCTATGGTTAGAAAGACATTGTAATGTTGTCCCTTAAGTTTCGTTTGATTTACACAAGGGAATAGGAAATTATCTCAAACGATGAATTTTTAGCCAAATATGAATACTAAGGCTCACGAATATATGAAAAAAAATTGAGTGGCTGAACTTTTGCATGATTTTTTACAGCCAAGTTTAGAAAGGCATTGTAAGGTTATCCTTGAAGTTTCATAAGATTTCTCCAAGGGAAGGGGCATATATTTTTCCAATGATGAACTTTTAGCCAAATTTGAATTTTTGCATCTTTTTCATGGTCGTGCTTAGAAACCCTTTGTAATGTTGTCCCTGAAGTTTCATCAGATTTCTCCCAGAGAAGGGGGAGATTTTCACCCATGAAAAAATGACAAAACCAGGTGGTTGAGTTTTGTAAGAATTTTTACAGCCATGCTTAGAAAGACATTGTAAGGTTTCCCATGAAGTTTCATTAGATTTCTCCAAGGGATGTGACAGATTTTCTACATTGAAGAGTAATTCCCATGAAAATAACAAAAATGAGTAGTAGAATTTTTGCATGATTTTTTACGACTGTGATAAGAAAGGCATTGTAAGGTTATTCCTGAACTCTCATCAGATTTCTCTAAGGGATGTGGCAGATTTTCTCCAATGATAAATTTTTAGCCAAATTTAATAGCTAATGCCCACGAAAATATGACAAAACTAGGCTGTTGAATTTTTGCATGATTTTTTGTAGCCATCGTTAGAAAGACATTGTAAGGTTATCCTTGAAGTTTTATCAGATTTCTCCAAAGGAAGGGCCAAATTTTCTCCAACGATGAATTTTTAGCCAAATTTGAAGGCTAATGCCCATAAAAATATGGCAAATCAAGCGGTTGAATTTTTGCATGATTTTTTATAACCATGCTTAGAAAGACATTGTTAGGTTGTTCTTGAAGTTTCATCAGATCTCTCCAAAGAATGGGGCATATTTTCTACAATGATAAATTTTTAGCCAAATTTGAAGACTAATACACATGAAAATATGAGAAAACTAAGCGGTAGATATTTGGAATGATTTTTAGGCTGTGATTAGAAAGACGTTGTAATGTTCTCCCTCAAGTTTCACCAAAATTTTCCAAATATCATATTTTAAGGTAGCCTATGAAAATATGATAAAACTGAGCGGTTGAAATTTTTAATATTTTTTACGGTTATGCTAAGAATGGCATTGTAAGCTTGTCCCTGAAGTTTCATTAGATTTCTCAAAGGGAAAGGGTAAATCTTCTCCAACGATGAATTTTTTCCTACATTTGAAGGCTAGTGCCCACGTAAATATGACAAAACTAAGTGGTTGAATTTTTGCATGTCTTTTGCGGGCATGCTTAGAATGGATTGTAAGGTTATCCCTAAAACTTCATCAGATTTCTCTAAAGGAATGGGTAGATTTTCTCAAATGATTTTTTAGCCAAATTTAAAGGCTAATGCCTATGAAAATATGATAAAACCAAGCTACTAAATTTTTACATGATTTTATACGGCCAGGCTTTAAAAGGCATTGTAAGGTTGTCCCTAAAATTTCATCAGATTTCTCTAAGGGAATGGGTAGATTTTCTCCAATGGTGAATTTTTAGCCAAATTTGAAGGTTAATGCCTACAAAAATATGACAAAACTGAGTTGTTAAATTTTTACATTATTTTTTACAGTCATGCTTAGAAAGGCATTGTAAGGTTGTCCATAAGTTTTATCAAATTTCTCAGAAGTAATGCCCAGATTATTTCCAACGATGAAATATTAGTCAAATTTGAAAGCTAATGCCCAAGAAAATATGATAAAATCGGGTGGTTGAATTTTTGCATGATTTCATTTGGCTATGCTTAGAAAGGCATTGTTGGATTGTCCATAAAGTTTCATTAGATTTCTCTTAGTGAATGGTAAGATTTTCTCCAACGATTAATTTTTAACCAAATTTGTAGGCTAATGCCCACAAAAATATGACAAAACCAAGCGGTTGAATTCTTGTATATTTTTTACAGCCATGCTTAGAATGACATTGTAAAGTTGTCCCTGATGTTCATCGCATTTCCCCAAGGGAAGGGGTAGATTTTCTCCAACGATGAGTTTTTAGCCAAATTTGAAGGCTAGTGCCAACTAAAATTTGACAAAACCGAAAACTCAAAACCTTAAAGCCTAAATCCAAAATTCAAAACTTGAAACCCCAAACCTAAATCCCTAACCTCAATCCATAAACCTGAAACCCAAACGTCAAATCTCTAACCTTAAACCCTAAACCCTAAACACCAAACTTGAAATCCAAAACCCAAAACCCCATTGCCCAAACCTCATACCCTAAACGTAAAAACCCAAAACCCCTAAACTTGAAAATTGAAACCTGAACTCAAAATCTAAAGCGCTTAACCTTAGTCCCCAGTCCCAAAACCCGAAACCCTTGACCTGAAACTTGAAACCTGAAGCCTCGAAAAATAACCCGAGACCCAAACATGACACCATTTACCCTAAACCTAAAACCTAAATCTCAAAACCCAAAACCAAAACCCCAAAGCTCAACCCTAAAACTCTGAAGCCTTAACCCTAAACCCCAACCCCTAAATCCCAAACCTAAATGCCAAATGCCAAATGCCAAACCCCAAACCCTAGACCTTAAACCCTCAACATTAAAACCCTAAGCCCCCTCACCCAAATCCCAAACTCCAAATCTTAAATCCCAAACCTCAAACCCTAAACATGAAATCTAAAACGTAGAACTTGAAACCCCAAGTCCTAAACCCCTAACACAAAATCTAAAACCCTAAACCCTAAACCATAAACTCCAAACCCCAAACCCAAAACTACTATTTATGATTAAACTATTAAAGTTAGTTTGTTATTATATTAAACCTGTGACATCTTATGACTTTAACTATGGTTAGTATGCCAAATTGGTGTTAATATACTTAGATTTTGTTCTAAACTGATTAGTTGATAATCTTAAGTACATTTTATTAAAATGTCTTGGGTTTTTGATGCTATAAATAACTTGAAGGCTTAACATATAAGTCATCGCTCCATAAATTTTAATAGTTGAAACTAAACTCAAAAGATATTTTAACATCTCTTATTTATTGGTTTGATTTATTTGTTGATGTTAAGTTAAATAGGAAAAACCTTTCTTGTGTTTGTTTTTCTAACTTCAAACCATGACACAAAGTTCTTGTTTATTATTAATTAATTTACTCCTTTGATCACTAGTATATTTTATGATATTTTTATTAAGAAATTAATAGTGAAAGTTGAGTTACTCATGCTTGTTCTCTCAAAGGAATTTTTACTTAGGCAGTAATAACAAAAAATTTCACTATTTAGTTTTACTCAATATTTTACAAACTCAACTAGTGATTGAATTAGTCATGTCATTGATCGTGGTTTAATGGTTGAGAGTGTTAATAAAGTAATACAATAAAAAATATATTTTAATAAAATCATATTTTTCAAAAAAATTATAAATAAGGTTTAGGATTTAGGTTTTAAGGTTTTTTAGAGAATACGGTTGTTTAGAGGTTTGGCACTAGGATGGTTAGGGCTTAAAGTTAGGGTTCTGGATTCGATCAGGGTTTGGCAAAGGATCAAGGTACCTGTTACCTTGACTTTCAAATTCATCTATTATCCATATATATGTTGCTAATTACAAGGTACCAATTGGTACCTGCTACCTGCTACTTGCAACCTACTACCTACAACCTGTTACCTGTTACCTGCTACCTGTAACCTACAACCTAATACCTGTTACCTGCTACCAGCTACTTGCTACCTACTACCTGCTACCTGTAACCTGTAAACATTTCTACAAAAAACCACGTAAAAGATTGAAGTTTTGAATACCATTATTTATTTACTGGGATTTTACACTAAATATCTTTGTTTAAGAAAACTCTGCCCCTTCTCTTAGAGAAAACTAATCAAACTTTTCCTTACAATGGCTTTCTAAGCATGACAAAAAAATTAACAATTCAACCATTCGGTTCAGTCATATTTTTCATGGGTATACACTTTAAATTTGACTAAAAATTTATCGTTTAGGAAAATTATAAAAGTAACGAAAAAACCTAGCAGTTGAATTTTGGCATATTTTTTATAGTCATGCTTTCAATGGAATTATAAGATTATCCCTGAAGTTTCATCAGAATTCTCTAAGGGAAGGGGCAAATTTTATCCAAAGATGAATTTTTACCCAAATATAAAGGCTAATGCTTACGAAAATATGAAAAAATTAAGCAATTAAATTTTTGTATGGTTTAGGGATGTAGCAGTTAAATTTTCATTAGATGTCTCTAAGGGATGGGGTAGATTTTCTCCAACGATGAATTTTTGGTCAAATTTAGAGGCTATTGCCCCTGAAAATATGACCAAACCGAGCGATTGAATTTTTGTATGATTTTATGTGGCCAAGCTTCGAAAGGCATTGTAACATTATCCTTAGAGTTTCATCAGATTTATCTAAGAGAATGGAAATATTTTTTCCAACGATGAATTTTTAGCCAAATGTAAAGGCTGTTGCCCATGAAAATATTACAAAATCGGGCGGTTGAATTTTTGTATGACTTTTTACGGCTATGCTTAGAAACACATTATAAGGTTGCCCCTGAAATTTCATGAGATTTCTCTAAGGGATGAGCAAATTTTCTATAACGATGAATTTTTTCCCAAATTTGAAGGCTCATGCCCACGAAAATATGACAAAATTGAGCGGTTCAGTTTTTGTATGTTTTTTTACGGCTATGGTTAGAAAGACATAATGTTGTCCCTAAAGTTTCATTTGATTTACACAAGGGAATAGGTAATTCTCTCCAACGGTAAATTTTTAGCCAAATATGAATGTTAAGGCTCACGAATATATGAAAAAATCAAGCGGCTAAACTTTTCAATGATTTTTTGGGGCCAAGTTTAGAAAGGCATTGTAAGGTTGTCCTTGAAGTTTCATAAGATTTTTCCAAGGGAATGGGCATATTTTTTCCAATGATGAATTTTTAGCCAAATTTGAAGGCTAGTACCCATGAAAATATAATAAAACAGAGCGGTTGAATTTTTACATCTTTTTGACAGCCATATGCTTAGAAACCCTTTGTAATGTTGTCCTTAAAGTTTCATCAGATTCTCCAAGAGAAGAGCAGATTTTCACCCATGAAAAGATGACAAAATCGGACGGTTAAGTTTTGTATTATTTTTTACAGCCATGCTTAAAGTTGTATGGTTAGGGCTTAAAGTTGGGGTTTTGGGGTTTGATTGGGGTTTGGTAAAGAATTAGTGTACCTGTTACCTTGACTTTCAAATTCATCTATTATCTACTTATCTATTGCCAATTATAAGGTACCAACTGGTACCTGTAACACCCTCGGTTAGATAAGACAACCCTTCTATAGGATCATCCTATTTAACTAAGAGTGTTAACAGTTTTCATAAAAAGTGAATTTTATTTTTTTAAAATAAAATAATGGTATATCAGTGGAAGCAAATAGTAGATATATCACATAGTCATTCACAAACTTATAAATAGTTGTACTCATAACAGAATGGGGTACGCAGACACCCTTAAATATTATACAGTCATCCGGTGTCTTATTATTCATTAATAAATATTCATCTACATAAAAATTCTATCTTTAATAATCATTCTCAGTGGGTTCAGCATAATGTTGTTCTTCATACTTGGGTTCTTGATTTCCTAATTCCTCTGAAAATATCAACAGTAAGGGTGAGTATAACCCAAGACCCTGAAGGTTAATCGGTGCGGACATAATCCAGTCAACAGATAATATCCCATAATCATGCAATTAACATATTTATAACTATAACAAATAAATATTGACATGGAAATGCATGAGTAAGGTTTATTATGATTTATCTTAATTAAGTCTCATGATGCATGTGGGCCCAATAATCAATCCACCATCACCATTTTCTCATTCTTTGGAATTCATCCTGCTCAAGTTGTCTCTTGGGCACAACGTTTCCATTCTAGAGCGATCGGAGCTCACCAAGTCCTCCATTCATTATCATATGGTACGAATGAACTCACAGGTTCTCATCAATATATATATTATTTCATCTTGGGACTTGGCTCTACACGATCATAGATACATCCCGTCATTTAGTCGAAGTACACCAGAATTGCATCGTCTCACCCGGCTTCAGGCGCGACTCTGATGCCATTGGGTTTTCGTTCCGGTCATACACCCAAGATTCCCCTCAGAGATCGAACGTGAATGTCCTCCAGCATACCAGGTGTATGCTCTAGTTTTTCTCCTTTAAAAATATTTTCATGATGTGAAATGCATTCTTTTCATCTTTTGATCCTTGGGTTTCTATGTGTTTCCAGTCTCATAATATTCATTCACAAATTCTTGGTATCAAACATTTTTTTTAATCATTGTAAGTCATTTCTACCATTTCGTTTATTTTCATTCAAGGAATATGTATCAGTTATATCTTGGCTAAAATAAGGCTTTATTTAAAGAGTAAAATAATATATTTCTTATTCCATTGCTTGTAATTAGAACAATAATAATATCTATAATAATAGTTAATAATAAAATAATAATAATAATGATAATAATAAGAGAAATAAAAACAATAGTGATAATTGTAACATCCCAATAATTTAAAAAGGATTAAAGAAGAGTTTCTAAATGAAAATCCAAGTGAAAAATATTAAAAACAAGGTTTTTCCGAGTAGAACAAGGGTAATTCCGAGTGAAATAAGTATGATTCCTAGTGGAATCATACTGAGAAGAGTTTTCTAAATGAACTGACTAAAAATCCGAGTGAAATTAAACTGGGAAGCTATTTTCCGACTGAAACAGGTCTGATTCCGAGTGAAAATGTTGGGAACCAGATTTTCCGAGTAAAAATGAGTTTGAATCCGAGTAAAAACGATTTTTCCAAGTAAAAAGGTTTGATTCCGAGTGAAACAGATACTGAAAAGGATTTTCTGAGTGAAATAACTTAAATTCTGAGTGAAAATGAGTTTCTGAGTGAAATAAAATATGATTCCGAGTGGAATCAGTCTGAATGGAGTTTTCTGAGTGAAATTAAGATATTTTTCGAGTGAAACATGTTTGAGGAAGAGTTTTCCGAGTAAAATCAAACTGTAAAGATGCTGTCCAAGTGAAAGCAGATTGGGAAACGTTTTCTGAGTGAAATAAGGTTGTTTTCTGAGTGAGGAATTGTTCTGTCAGAATGAAACACGTTCGGGTAAGGTAGAATCCGATTGGAATTAAGCAAAACCGAGTTGTTATTGATGTAAAACCGATCAGATTATTAAAAATCAAGTTGTTATTATAGGTTCCAACTTCTGTTTCTAATTCTTCACTGGAATTCACACAGGCACCCATGATTCTTAGTATTTTCACAGTCCAACAACAAGCATATCTTTTCATTAAATTATCATGCATAATAATAATCATTACAATCAATTTAATTATATATATATTCAAATAAAATGCATAAAACAATCATAAAACATTAAAACATTTAATCAAACAAAACCTGAACTGCCTTGGAAAGGTGAGGAACAAGGTTCCTTTACCCTTTCCTTCACTCAGTTTTCCCACAGAGTACCCAAGAATATACCCCCTTACCTTAATGGAGTTGAGGCTGCTTCCCTTCACTGTCCCTGCTGTAGTTCCGAGTGGGAGAGGAAAGGAATTGAGAGAGAGAAAGCTTGTTTGTAGAAGGAGAAGGAGGAAGAGAGAGTTTGCGTTAGTTTCAGTGTGTGTGTTAGTAGGTTCTGATGGTGGCATTTAATAAGAAGGAGACAAGTGGGAGACAGCTTTTTGTGAGTGGGCTGCTAGTGGGCTGTTAGTGGAGATAATGGAGATTTAAATAAGGAGGTAGGCTATCTTAGTGCCCATTTCTGGCCGCCTACAAGCTATAGGGCGCATGATTGAATTAGATAAATTAAAATAGGCACTAAAAGACAAAATTGGAGTCAACTCGTCAATTCTGACACTGAATACTGAGTGAAATTCCACTCGGTCAGCCTCTAAGCCGACTGGAATTCTACTTCCGAGTCCAGCTGAGGAGAACTCAGAAATTTCTACTGTTTCCTTTCCTTGGAGGGACTTAATCCGGTCTGATTCAAACCGATTCAAAGTCTCTCAGATTCCCACTCGGTTAAGTCATCCTAAAACCGTGTCTACTCTTAGCCAGTCTCACTCGGTAATTTCAAACTAAATCTGAGTCATCTCAGTCAGTCTCACTCGGACATAGTCATTACTTACTCACTTAGGATACATAACACCCTGTTCACTCGGAATAAATATTCATGTTTACTCGGAACATATATATAGCTTTCACTCAGAATAATTATAGCATCCTTCATTCGAAAATCAACACTCGGATAATAAAGTGTTGTTCAAGTGGCCTCAATACTTAAGATGGGGGGTGAATTGAGTTTTAAAACTTTTGATTGAAATGCCTTTGAACTTGATTTTTATATCCAAGTTTATAAGAATATGCAAGTGAAATCAAGTTAAAGATAGTATACAATATACCACAATGATAAATGTTGATGAAGCAATTTAACAAACACTTGGTGTGCAGTATTTGAAATATAACAATTTTGGCAAGATTAAGTATGCACTTCACAAGCAATCAACACCAATCAACCAAATGCAATATGTTAAAGTAAAAGAGTAAGGAAGAGAAGCTTGCAAACCGATATAACGAGTTCCACCAACCCAGGTGTACGTCTCGCCTCTAAGCAACCCACTTAGAGGATTTCCACTATTGAAGATTAGAGATACAAGCTATGAGCAATTGCAGCTTCCTAGTGTCCCACACTTAAGAACTTAATTCTCACTAGCACAAGGGCAACCCACCCAATCTCTCAAACTCTCAATACCCAAAGGTTGAACCCCAACCTTTATGACCACTCAACCTAGAGTGAAAATCTTTTGTGTTTGTGAAGTGTTTACAAGTGAATAACTCTCTTAATAGAGTGGATAAACAAATGATAGCTCACACACTTTCTAATCTCTCAAGATGAGAGGATATACAAATGAATTTCAAGATATACAAGAAATAGGGCTTACAAAGCACAAGAATGAGCAAAGGAATTGTAGCTTCTTGGTGTGTTCTTTGTGCTTGAATTCCTCTTGTATATATAGAGTCATTTGTGTAGCATCAAGGTCTCCTAGCCATTGCAAGATGATGGCTCCAGTTTGTCTTTGCGCATTATAAGATTGGGTTCTTGTTTCCCACTTAAATCTGTCTTTTTAGTGGTGTTTCCCACTTCTTGAATCGATTCGTAGTGCCTTGAATCGATTCAGAGCATTCTGATTTGTGCAAATTTGAGTTCCAGATTCATATGAATCGATTCGAGCTTTGTCTGAATCGATTCGAAGCATTCTGTTTCTGCAATTTGGAGTTTCTGATTCGTATGAATCGATTCGAGCATTGTCTGAATCGATTCGAAGCATTCTGTCTTCAAATAAAGTGACTCCCAGGTGTTCGAATCGATTCAGGGTCATGGTGAATCGATTCGACCCATTCTGTTTCCAGTTTTTGTGACTTCCAGGGCTGTGAATCGATTCACTCGTGCTTGAATTGATTCAGGCTTTGCAATTTGACATTTTTCCATGCCTGTTGGTCATCCATTTGTATTTAGTGATTCATGGTTGCTTTCCTGTGTCTTGGCTCATTGGTTTCTTGATTTCTTGAACTTTTGTGAAACCGTTTTCTTCTTGCATTTGAATGTATATGACACCTTTAAGTGTTTTTGATTCACAAAGAGTTTGCAGTGCTTGTTTCCTTGTCATTATCAAAACCTGTTATCACATGCAAATACATTCTCCCCATTTTTGATGATGACAAACAATGGCCATCTCTTGGGGTGTTTAATAACCAATAATACTTTTAAGAATGCAGTGCTAAAAAGTTATAAGAAATCATGTCTCCTTTGTTAAACAATTATTTCTTTTTAAAAAATATGTCTCCCCCTTTGTTTTTCAATAAAACCATGCCTTTTGTCATTATATCTCAGTCATTATCTCTCCCCCTTTCAAGTGTTTGAAAAAATACACATATATCTCTCCTTTTAAAGATTAGCATATATCTCTCCTTTTAAACCATTAGCATATATCTCTCCTTTTAAACCATTAGCATATATCTCTCCCCCTTTGTCATTATCAAAAACAAAATTTGAGAGTATGCAATCAATCGAGTAATAATCACAAGCCACATAAGACTATTCAAATGGAACAAGTAAGAAATTTAATCATCTAAACAGTTAACAAAGTAGCTATTGTAATAAACCAAAGTAAGTAAAGGAAATGTGGCAGCAAAACAACCAAGTCTGAACATGAGAGTAAGTAATAGAAATCATGAAGAGCAAAAAGTCAATCAAGGCTGAGGAAAATGGATGCTTGAGATTTGAGTGGCAAGCTCGGTGTAACGCTCTTTCATATTGGCTTCAATCTTGTCCAGGTGAGCATTGAGGTTTGCTTCCATAGTGTCTACGCGCTGATCCAAGTGGGCAGTGAGTCTGGTAAATAAATCATCAGTGGGAGCGGGTGGAGGAGGAGGAGGAGCATCATCTTCAGCATCGTTACGGGGTCGTCTAAGGAATTACCATAGTCCCTGATATTCGACAATATTCATCTTTGTGAGATGAGTTTTTCTAATTGATGCTTTAGGACCTACAATTTCTTTGACTTCATTTTTTAAGTCCACTTTGTAGTGGCGGAGCAGTTTTGTGATGAAGATGGCATATGGAAGATGAGCAAGATTTTGGGCTTCAATCATATGATGCCTTACCAAGTCAATCCAGTTAATGTCCTTCTTATTTACAATGGCCCAGAGTAGCAAAATTTATGCTTCATTTAGCCTTGCATAGTTTCCACCGGAAGGGAGGAGAATTTTTACAAGGACAAAGTGCAGAAGGTGGTGATTGAGGCTTAAAGTTCCAACGGTGCTGGAAGGACCTGCAAGATTGAAGAAAGTTCTTGCCTCCAAGGGGTTATAGTTCCATGCAAGAGGTGGTTCCTTGCCATGGAATGAAGCATTGCTAAGAGGGAGTAAGCCTACCTGGTTCATAACTTCATTGTCAAGAATAATAGTTTTGCCTTTCACCTTGGCAATGTATCGAGCATCTTGAAGGCGCAATGTTAAATAAAAGACACGAATCAATTCGGGGTAGATGGCCACTTCCTCAAGAGCCATAAATCCAACAAGCTCAAGTTGATAAAGAGTAGTGAGAAGAGGAAGTCCAGAAGTCTCAAAGAAGGGGACATCAATCCAATGAGGGGAGATAATATTTTTCTCAGAAAAATAGGATTGGTACCTTTCTAATTCTTTTTGAGTGGTAAAGAACCTTGATAGATCAGAATGTTGAGGCATTGAAGCAGCAGCAATGTTGGCACGTTGCTTCTTGCAAGGTTGGGAAGAGGATGCCATTAAAGATGGAGACGTTGAATGGAAGTTTTAGAGAGGAGGTTGGGAGGTTTTTAGGAGGGAGAGTGGGAGATAGTGGAAGAGAAATAAGAAAAAAAAAGTGAATGAGTGCCTTAAATCAGCATTACTGGGCCAAAACTGTCGCGTGAATTGATTCGAGGGATTGGGTGAATCGATTCAAGCGTCACTGTTTGAGAAAAAATGGGACAATCAGGTGTGTGAATCGATTCGAGGGAGGGTTGAATCGATTCGAGTGATTCTGTTTTGAAATTTTTGACCCATCAGATGTTTGAATCGATTCGAGGATATGCTGAATCGATTCGAACCTCTCTGTTTTAAAAAAACTTGAACTAACAGGTGCTTGAATCGATTCAAAGGAAGGGTGAATCGATTCAAACGTTGTTGTTTTGAGAGATTTTGAACCATCAGGTATTTGAATCGATTCGAGGGAATATTGAATCAATTCGAATAACTGTTTCACTCCAGATTTCATTTCTATCCATTCCAATTTATTCAAGGCATGAAGAGTTTCATTTTGGATCATCAAGTCTTCATTTTCATGAAGATCTTTTGCCTTCTCATCAATCAACAACAGTTATCAAGCAATCAATACACAAAATTAAGAGATCATTCAAACACAATTGGTCATGTCAAGAATTCCTAATTCTCTTCTAATGTGGATGAATTGTTCTCTAGCCAAGGGTTTTGTGAAAATATCTGCTAGTTGCCTAGAAGTTTCAACATGCTCAAGTACACAATCTCCTTTTAATACATGGTCTCTAATGAAGTGATGCCTAATCTCAATATGTTTGGTTCTAGAGTGCATTACAGGATTCTTTGAGATGTTAATAGCACTAGTATTATCATATTTAAGAGGCACTTGGTTCAGTATAACTCCAAAGTCTAGAAGTTGTTGTCTTATCCAAAGGATTTGAGTACAACAACTACTAGCTGCAACATATTCTGCCTCAGCTGTTGATAGCGCAACACTTACTTGTTTCTTGCTATGCCAAGAAACAAGAGAACTACCAAGCAAGTGACATGTTCCGCTAGTGCTTTTCCTGTCAAGTTTACATCCTGCAAAGTCTGAATCAGAGTAACCAACTAAAATACATTCAGCCCCTTTGGGGTACCACAAACCAATATTTTGAGTTCCTACCAAATATTTCATTATCCTTTTTACTGCGGTAAGATGAGATTCTTTAGGACAAGCTTGGTATCTAGCACACATACACACCGCAAACATGATATCCGGTCTACTAGTGGTTAAGTAAAGTAAGGATCCTATCATACCTCTATATTTTGTGAGTTCAACATCCTTACCTTTCTCATCCTTGTCCAAATAGCATGAAGTGCCCATGGGTGTGGCAATATCATTTTCTTTGTCCATATTGAATTTTCTTAGTAGCTCTTTGCAGTATTTGGATTGGTTGATGAATGTGCCTTCATTGGTTTGCTTGATTCCAAGGAAGAAAGTGAGTTCCCCCATCATGGACATTTCAAATTCTTCCTGCATTATCTTAGCAAACTCCTTGCACATTGACTCATTAGTGGCACCAAATATTATATCATCAACATAGACTTGTACCAATAGTATGTTATTTTTCTTGTGCTTTATGAATAAAGTTGTATCAACCTTTCCTCTTTCAAAATGATTTTCTAAAAGAAATTTGCTCAACCTTTCATACCAAGCTCTTGGAGCTTGTTTCAAACCATACAAAGCTTTCTTCAATTTGAAAACATGTTTTAGAAATTGATGGTTTTCAAAACCTGGAGGTTGATCAACATATACTTCCTCTTGAATGTATCCATTCAAGAAAGCACTTTTAACATCCATTTGGTACAATTTGAAATCCCTACAGCATACGAAGGCTAATAGTAGTCTAATTGCTTCTAATCTAGCTACGGGTGCATACGTTTCTTCATAATCAATACCTTCTTCTTGATTATACCCTTTAGCTACTAGCCTAGCTTTGTTTCTAGTAATTATACCATTTTCATCCATTTTATTCCTAAATACCCATTTAGTTCCTATTATTTGGTGATCATTGGGTCTTGGCACGAGCTCCCAAACTTTATTTCTTTCAAATTGATTTAGCTCTTCTTGCATTGCCAACATCTAATGTTCATCAATAATAGCCTCATTTATGTTCTTGGGTTCTATTTGAGATACAAAGGCTAAATGATTGCATGTATTTCTAATTACATTACGAGTACTTACACCTTTAGTCATTTCACCTATGACTTTGTCTAGAGGATGATCCTTCAAAGTGATCCATTGTTGTGGTTCCTCATATTTGGCTTCATTTGTATCCTTGATTTCTCTATTCTTGTCATCTAATGTCAATTCTTGGAGAGTACCTATAAGATCATCAACATCTTCCTTTCTCGGAGGGTTATGGCTATTTTCATCAAATTTAACATGAATAGACTCTTCAATGGTGTTTGTTTGTTTGTTGAAGATTCTATAAGATTTACTAGATTGAGAGTATCCTAGGAATATTGCCTCATCAGATTTTGCATCAAACTTTCCTAGATTATCCTTTCCATTATTGAGCACAAAACATTTACATCCAAAAATATGAAAGTGTGCAATGTTGGGTTTCCTACCCTTGTAAAGTTCATAGGGGGTTTTCTTTAGAATAGGCCGTATTAAACATCTATTCATAACATAACAAGCGGTGTTTACCGTATCGGCCCAAAAATGTTTTGCAATATGGTTTTCATTTAGCATGGTTCTTGCAAGCTCTACTAAGGATCTATTTTTCCTTTCAACTACTCCATTTTGTTGTGGAGTTCTAGGAGCTGAAAAATTGTGATTAATACCATGTTTTTCGCAAAATTTTTCAAAAGAGTGATTTTCAAACTCTCCCCCATGATCGGTTCTAATGGATGTGATTTTAGAATTTTGCTCATTTTGGATAATCTTTGCAAGTTTCTTGAATGCATGATATGCTTCATTTTTATGAGCAAGAAACAATGTCCATGTATATCTAGAGTAGTCATCTACAATGACTAGACTATAGTAATTACCTCCAAAGCTTTTGATTTTGGATGGTCCAAATAAGTCCATGTGCAAAAGTTGTAAAAGCCTTTGTGTAGAAACAATGTTTTTGGATTGAAAAGATGCCTTTACTTGTTTTCCCTTTTGACATGCATCACAAAATCTATTTTCAAACTTAAGCTTTGGTAAACCAATTACTAATTCTTTGGAAACAAGTTTGTTCAAGTGGTCTACATGTATATGAGCTATTCTTCTATGCCATAGCCAAGTTTCATCCTCTTTTGAAATGAAGCATTGTTCATCATTTGTAGACAAACTATCCACATCAATCATGTAAATGTTATCAATCCTTTTTCTAACAAATTTGACCTCTTTGTTTAGCTTATTCTCAATTATACAATAATTGGATTCAAAGAAAACTCTATATCCTTTGTCACATAATTGACTTATGCTAAGTAGATTATGTTTGAGGCCTTCAACATACAACACATCACTTATGGATGTGGAAGAATTCTTACCAATATTTCTGATGCCTAGGATCCTTCCTTTGGTGTTGTCTCCGTAGGTGACACTTCCTTTTCTCTTGGGAGTGAATGATGTAAACTTGCTTATGTCTCCCGTCATATGCTTTGAACACCCACTATCTAAGTACCAATGGGTGTTGCTTGCCTTGAAGCATACCTACAAAACAAGATTAGTTTAGAGAGCTAGGTACCCATTTTATGTTGGGTCCTTTTAGGTTAGCTTGTGGTAATGTTCCTTTGGGAACCCACACCTTTTTCATAACCTTTGGCCTTAATTTTCTAATGCTACACTTATAAGCACTTTGTCCTTTGAAACCACAATAGTTGCATTTCATAAAAGGTGAAGATGATTTGCTTGGTGGTACAAAGAAATTTTTGTAGTGTTTTTCCATTTGGTGATTGCTATGTTCTTGGTCATATCCTAACCCGGTTTTACTAAACATGCATCTTTGTTGTCCAAGCAAGATATTCAAATTGTCTCGTCCATTAGTGAACTTTTCTAATGTCTTATTTAGATCTACAACCTTTGTTTCTAACATAATGCATCTTTTTGCAAAGTCACATGGTTTATCCTTAGAGCATGCTTGAACATTCTCTAATTCTTCTTTTAAGCTTTCATTTTCTTTACATACTTCCATAAGATGCATTTCAAGGGTATCACTAGTTTTCCTAGATAACTTAAGCTTATTAGAGACTTTTATGAACTTATCATATAATTCCTTAAATGCATCTAGTAGTTCATTCTTGTCTAAGTCAAGAAGATTTACCTCATTATCTTCTTCTTGGTGGTTGCCCATTAAGCATAGATTTACTTCCTCATTGTCCGAGTCGTCGGAGCTACTCACATCGTTCTCATCCCAAGTGATGTAGGCTCTTCTTCTTCCTCGTTTGTCCTTGCCCTTCTTTTTAAGATTTGGGCAATCGGCCTTGAAGTGCCCTTCCTTGCCACATTCGAAACAACTAGGTGATGAAGAAATTTCATTTGAAGTTGGCTTTTTACCTTGGGGCTTGAAGCTCTTTTGGAATCTTTTGTTTTTCATGAATCTTACAAATCGTTTCACAAAAAGCCCAAATTCCTCTTCTTTATCCATGTCACTGCATGATTCTTCTTCATGCATAAAGGTGGCTTTGAGGGCTAACCCTTTTCTTCTTGGAGGATTTTTGTTCTTCCTCCGCTAGCTTCAATGCTTTTAGTTCTTGCTCTTGCTCTTGTAATTTTCCAAAGAGTGTTGCAAGAGACATCTCATTGATGCTTGGAGATTGTTTTATGGCTGTGACAAGTGGTTGCCATTCCCTGCTAAGACTTTTCAACACTTTATGCACAAGTTCTTTGTTAGAGTAAACTTTGCCAAGAGTAATGAGATGATTAATAATAAGAGTAAATCTTTTCTGCATATCTACAATAGTTTCTCCTGAGTTTATCCTAAAGCTTTCATATTGACTTGTCAAGGTACTAATTTTGGAGTCCTTTACATCGTTAGTACCTTCGTGAGTTACTTGTAGAGTATCCCATATTTCTTTAGCAGTTTGACAAGTCATTATTCTAAAGAATTCATCTTGACCTAAAGCCATAGTGATTAGATTCTTGGCCTTGTAGCCATATTGAACTTTCTTTTCTTCCTCACTAGTCCATTCATCTATAGGTTTTTCCACATTTTTACTATCTATAGTATGCATTGGTATATAAGGACCATTTTCAATGGCATTCCAAATTCTCAAATCAATTGATTGAATGAAGATTTTCATTCTTTCTTTCCAAAATGCATAGCCTTCCCCATTGAAAGCGGGAGGTCTATTTATGGCACCACCCTCGGGAAAAATGTTAAGAGAACTTGAGGCCATCTTGTCTCTTGAAGCTGTTAAGCTTGATCTACCAAGAGTCAAGCTCTGATACCACTTGTTGTTCAAGTGGCCTCAATACTCAAGAGGGGGGGTGAATTGAGTTTTAAAACTTTTGATTGAAATGCCTTTGAACTTGATTTTTATATCCAAATTTATAAGAATATGCAAGTGAAATCAAGTTAAAGATAGTATACAATACACCACAATGATAAATGTTGATGAAGCAATTTAACAAACACTTGGTGTGCAGTATTTGAAATATAACAATTTTGGCAAGATCAAGTATGCACTTCACAAGCAATCAACACCAATCAACCAAATGCAATATGTGAAAGTAAAAGAGTAAGGAAGAGAAGCTTGCAAACCGATATAACGAGTTCCACCAACCCAGGTGTACGTCTCGCCTCTAAGCAACCCACTTAGAGGATTTCCACTATTGAAGTTTAGAGATACAAGCTATGAGCAATTGCAGCTTCCTAGTGTCCCACACTCAAGAACTCAATTCTCACTAGCACAAGGGCAACCCACCCAATCTCTCAAACTCTCAATACCCAAAGGTTGAACCCCAACCTTTGTGACCACTCAACCTAGAGTGAAAATCTTTTGTGTTTGTGAAGTGTTTACAAGTGAATAACTCTCTTAATAGAGTGGATAAACAAATGATAGCTCACACACTTTCTAATCTCTCAAGATGAGAGGATATACAAATGAATTTCAAGATATACAAGAAATAGGGCTTACAAAGCACAAGAATGAGCAAAGGAATTGTAGCTTCTTGGTGTGTTCTTTGTGCTTGAATTCCTCTTGTATATATAGAGTCATTTGTGCAGCATCAAGGTCTCCTAGCCGTTGCAAGATGATGGCTCCAGCTTGTCTTTGCGCATTATAAGATTGGGTTCTTGTTTCCCACTTAAATCTGTCTTTTTAGTGGTGTTTCCCACTTCTTGAATCGATTCGTAGTGCCTTGAATCGATTCAGAGCATTCTAATTTGTGCAAATTTGAGTTCCAGATTCGTATGAATTGATTCGAGCTTTGTCTGAATCGATTTAAAGCATTTTGTTTTTGCAATTTGGAGTTTCTAATTCGTATGAATCAATTTGAGCATTGTCCGAATCGATTCGAAGCATTCTATCTTCAAATAAAGTGACTCCCAGGTGTTCGAATCGATTCAAGGTCATGGTGAATCGATTCGACCCATTCTGTTTCCAGTTTTTGTGACTTCTAGGGCTGTGAATCGATTCACTCGTGCTTGAATCGATTCAGGCTTTGCAATTTGACATTTTTCCATGCCTGTTGGTCATCCATTTGTATTTAGTGATTCATGGTTGCTTTCCTGTGTCTTGGCTCATTGGTTTCTTGATTTCTTGAACTTTTGTAAAACCGTTTTCTTCTTGCATTTGAATTTATATGACACCTTTAATTGTTTTTGATTCACAAAGAGTTTGCAGTGCTTATTTCCTTGTCATTATCAAAACCTGTTATCACATGCAAATACATAAAGTCTTTCCCACTCAGGTTCACTCGGCTAATCATCACTTAGCCAAAGTTAGGCCAACTTCTTCAACTACATTTCACTCAGAATGGGCTCCCACTACCATTTTCCACTCGGTATCTATTCGCTTAGCATTACCATTCATATTCAAACCGAGTAATGTCCTAACCATACACATATGAAACCATTCGGAATCCTTAACTTAACACTATTTCTTCCATCAGCACTTCCCAAATAGTTCAACAACACATTTCAGTCAGTAGGAAGTATCAAATAAACATAAAACATATGTATATATGTATTCATTCACTCAGAATACTGCAATCAGAGAAGTTTCCTTCGGAAAAGGAAGCATTTGGCAAGGTTTGACTCGGAAACGAGTCATTCTAGGGTGTTTTGACTCGGAATTTTCACCCAGAAGTGGTTCTCTTGAACACACTTCTCTCCACACCAAGATTTCACTCGGTAGCATCCCTCTCGGTCATGTTTTACTCAGAAAACATAACCTTACACTCGGAATTTCATTCCTTCACTCGGAATTTCTCTCTGTCACTCGGAACAAAGCCCTTTTTCACTCGGAATTCGCATAATTGTTAGTCCTCAAATTTTCAATAAAAGCTTAAATAAAAATTTCATAAAAATTATAAAAATTAGTTTAATTTGTTAGAAAATTAGGATTTAAATTCAATAAATGGATGTTGTTGGAAATAATCTGCCCTTGATCAATTTTCTTTAGTTTTGCAGTGAAAAATTAAGAAATCAAGAGAAAATTGCACTGAAGGAGCTGACGCGTAGCCTCACCCCACGCGTAGCATCAAGAGCTATTTTTGATGCTGACGCTATGCATCACAGCCACACGTAGCATCAGTGCTGCGTGGTCTCCACTCCCACTTTTGGCCAACCACCCCACTTGGACCCAATAATGGGCACTCCACTCAGCCCAAGGGCCACCCGAATCAGCATAAATGGCCAAAACTCGGTGGAGACATGTCCATGTGGCCAAGCATGATCAAAATTAATTATTTGAAGTGGCCATTATCAGCTGTTTAATGGAAGCTGAGTCAGGGGTCTGACGCGTAGCGTCACACTGACGCGTAGCGTCAGCACCCTTGCTCAGCCCTATAAATAGGGCCATCCAACACCATTCAACACATCCCATTCCATACACAACATCTCTTCTCTTCTCTCTTGTGCTCGACTTTGAGTACTTCTTTTGTGAGTTGTAGTTCTAGAATAGTTTTCTAGATACTTGAGTGTGTTTCGGTGTATTGTGATCGTTGTATCGTGAAGTTTCCATCGTCTTCGTAATGTCAAACTCTGTAAGTGTTGTTTTTACTTTTACCATGTGTAACTAATTTGTTTATATTGGAATTGGTGAACTAATCTATTGAGTATAATGTTGTGAATTCGACCTTTGCATGTTTATGATTCAAGTCCATGTTAGTATCTCAACCTTTTATTAATATGAACGTCAAACGGGAGAATGATTATTTATGCCGTATTGAAACTTGTTTTGACGAAAGTAAAAAGTTGGAATACCCTTGGTATCTCAATTCTATAGGGGTTGTTAACCATTGTTGCCATAAGGCCAGGTCTTAATGCAAGTTTTTACTGAGAAAGCTCACGAGGGATCGGACTTTACGGTGAATTCTTAGAATTTATATCACGAGGGATCGGTTATAATGATTTTAAGCTGCAATGACATGAAACTTGATGATTAAATATGCATGTCTTGAGTTCCTCATTGTTATTCTAGATTAGGGATCCAATTTCCAACATAATTTGTTTATCTGTGTTTATCTCAAGTATCTTATCTATTCTAGATTGCAACTCAACTTTTTAGATAGATTTTTATTTTCTTTTATCTTATGAATCACTCAACCATGCTATCTTGTGAATATTGTACAAACTGTATATAAATCATTCTTTTGTTTATAATTTCCTTCACATTTACCATAGTAAGTAGAAAATTACTGTTGTTATTGGACTTTCAATCCTAGTGGAACGATATCTAAATTTCGAAAACTACAAACGATTGGTGCGCTTGCCAATTAACAAAACCCGGTGGTGGACACGGACCGTTGAGGCGCCGTCGCCGGGCTAACAAGTTTTCTGGCGCCGTTGTCGGGGATTGAATTGTTTCAGTAAAACAGTAAAATTTTAATTACCGTGGTAAATATTTTTTTTTACCTTAGATAATTTTTTTTTTATTTTTTATCATTGTTACACTAACTTTCTTTGTCTAGTTTGTGTATGCAAACTCGATCTACCGCAGGTAAAATTTATTTTGATCCTGAGATAGAAAAGTTTGTAAAGAAAATCAAGTCTTTGAAATCTAAAACACAAACTAATTCTTCTTCTACTTCAAAAAATTTTGAAAATTCAAATATGGCTGCTGAAAGGAGAACATTGGGACAGTTTGCTGCTATAAATGGTCCACCCCGAGTTTCAGGAATGTTTCAGGGACCAGTTTTACCAGTGGAAATTAAACCTGCTACTTTAAACATTATTCAAAACAACCAATTTGCTGGTTTAAATCATGAAGAACCATATGAACATTTAACTGTTTTTTATGAATTATGCAGCACAATTGGTTTTGAACCCAATCAAGAAGAGTCTGTTTACATGAGACTTTTTCCTTTTTCATTGATTGGGAAAGCAAAAGAATGGTTTAAATCTTGTCCACCGGGTAGTTTTGCAAACTAGTCCGATGTTGAAAGAAAATTTTTGGAAAGATTTTATTCTCCTTCAAAATATTTTGAAGCTATGACAGCCATACACTCTTTTTCTCAAAATAATGATGAATCACTAGGAGAGACATGGGAACGATTCAAGGCACTTTTGAGAAAATGCCCAAACCACAACCTGAATGATGCCGAAAAGGTAAGAATCGTTTACCATGGTCTATTGCCTCAGTTCAAGATGATGTTAGATGCTTGTGCAGGTGGTTCTTTAATGAACAAGACTGTGGAAAAAGCCATAGAAATATTGGAATCAATGGCTATTAGTTGTGTTTATTTGTTGTTATAGGTTTTGATAATGACAAACAAGCAAAGCAAACGCTCAAGACTCAAAATTCAATCATGAAAATATCAAAGCACTTACTTCAGTGGTTAAATCAAGTGACAAATAGTGTTGTTAAAAGCCAAAGGAACAAAGGTTGAAAATCTTGATGATACTGTCACGCTTGAGCGAGGGACCAAGCGTGAATCATGAGAATCAGGTGCCTGGCACGCCCAAGCGTGAAGGAAGCACGCTTGAGCGTAAGGAGCGCTCGCTTAAGCGCGAGTAAGGACACGCTTGAGCGTGGTCGAAAACATTGGCGCTTAAGCGCTGGATAAGTTACGCTTGAGCGTGAAGCAATGGAACTTAAGCACGAGTGTGAGCGTGATGCATCAGGAGTCTAAAAACTAAATTACGCTTGAGCGTGAGTTAGGCTCGCTTGAGCGTGGAACAGAGGATGACAACACGCTTGAGCGTGATAACATGGTTGAGCATGGATTCAAGCGTGAGCATCAGGAGCCCGAAATACACATGGCTCGCTTAAGCGTCAACAACGCTCGCTTGAGCGTGAAACAAAGCGTGACAGTACGCTTAAGCATGGATTTGAGCGTGAGCAAGCGTGAAGGAAAAATCAAAGGAAATATGCCTGGTCGCTTAAGCGTAATTACACTCGCTTGAGCGAGGAGGCCACTGAATTAATTACAGCATGATGTGCAGTTGAAGATTAAAAGTTCCAAGAAGCAAATTCAAACATCAAGCTACTCTCAGATGATTAACCTATGTCATCATGAGTCAGATAAGTTTATTTAATTTAAATAAGTTATATGAATTTGAATTTGAACCCGTGTTGAATATATGACAGCCTTGCATCGCACTTGGACAAACTAAAACACACTATGAATACAAACATTCCAACATTCTCTGAGCAGATTGCACTCTCGAAGTCTCCACTACGCAAGTTGCAATTTAAGTAACTAAGAACAGACATACTCTCCACTGGTCTAGCTTGCTGTGGAAATTAAATACATGGCTTCACATGTTGCTCCATGTCATCAAAGGAATTTTTAATTGCAAAATAATGCTCCATTCAAATTGTCGAAGAAATTATTTACTGTCTGGACCATGCTTCCATTTGCTATAAATAGGAAGCCTTGCAAAGGATTCAGCACACCAAGCATTTGAAGCATTTCCATTTGCTTTCTTCCTCCTCCATTCTCTTGCTCTTCTACTTACTCTCTTTATTCTTGATTGGCATATTTCTTGAAATTATTTTTGAGAGTTAATTTGCGGGAAATTATATTTGTGTACTTAACTTGCATATCCTCTCCTTGAGAGTTACTATCTTGTGTAAGCTTTGAATTGTATATCCACTCTAGTGAGAGAGTTTCCTTGTACACTTAAACACCAAACATCATAGAAATTTTGGGTTGGGTTTCAACCTTGTAATTGTGAGATTGAGAGATTGGGTAGGGTGCCCTTGTACTTGTGAGGATTGGATTCCTGAGTGTGGGACACTAGGAAGTTGCAATTGCTCAAAGTGTATCTCTAATCTACAATAGTGGAAATCCTCTAAGTGGGTTGCTTAGAGGCGAGACGTACACCGGCGTGGTGGAACTCGTATACATCGGTTTGCAAATCTCTCTTCCCTAAACTCATTTAATTTATGCACTTAACTTGTTTGCTTAATTCATTGCTTCATTAATTGGACTAAGTGCATGATACATTAAGTTGCAAACTATTTTTGAATAACATTGTTGTACTTGGACTTAAGCAACACTCTTGAATCAATCTTTCTAAAGTCCCATAAATTGTTTTGTAACTTAATTGATTCACTATCTAAACTCTTTAAGTAGTTATTAGTTTGTCTTGTGTATTATTTGTTGTTACTTGCAATCTAGTTTATTATCTTAAATAAACATAGTAACAAAAGAATCAATTTCAAGAGCATTCCAAAGAAAATTTTTAATACTCAATTCACCCCCCCTCTTGAGTAATTGAGGCCACTTGATTAACAAGTGGTATCAGAGCTTGACTCTTGGTAAATCAAGCTTAACGGCTTTAAGAGAACAAATGGCCTCAACCTCATATAACATGTTTCCCGAGGGTGGTGCTACAAATCGACCTCCCGCTTTTAATGGTGAGGGTTATGCTTTTTGGAAAGAAAGAATGAAAATTTTTGTGCAATCAATGGATTTAAGAATGTGGAATGCTATTGAAAATGGTCCCTTTATACCTATGCATATTGTGGATGATAAACAAGTTGAAAAGCCTATGGACAATTGGTCTAGTGAAGAAGAAAAGAAAGTGCAATATAATTATAAGGCAAAAAATCTTATTACTTTAGCTTTAGGTCCCGATGAGTTCTTTAGAGTAATAACATGTAAAACGGCTAAAGAAATGTGGGATACCCTTCAAATAACTCATGAAGGAACTAGTGATGTTAAGGATTCAAAAATTAGCACTTTAACTAGCCAATATGAAAGTTTTAGGATGAATCCTAATGAAGCTATTTTAGATCTTCAAAAAAGGTTTACTTTGATCATTAATCATCTTATTACTCTTGGCAAATCTTATTCTAACAAAGAGCTCATTCACAAAGTGTTAAAAAGTCTTACTAGGGAGTGGCAACCTCTTGTTACGGCCATCAAGCAATCTCCCACTATAAAGGAAATGTCTCTTACAACCTTGTTTGGTAAATTACAAGAACAAGAGTTGAAAGATTTAAGACAAGCGGAGGAAGAAGAAAAGACATCAAAGAAGAAAGGATTAGCTCTCAAAGCTACTTCAATGGTTGAAGATGAAACCGAGAGTGAAATTGATGAGGATGAAGAACTAAGCCTATTTGTGAAACGGTTTGGAAAGCTAATGAAGAGCAAGCACTTCCAAAGGAACTTCAAACCACAAGGTAAGAAATCTAAACTTAAAGAAAATTCTACTTCACCTACTTGTTTTGAGTGTGGTAAGGAAGGACACTTCAAAATGGATTGTCCAAATCTAAAGAAGAAAAACAAAGAAAGGAAAGAAAGAAGAAGAGCATATGTTGCATGGGATGAAAACGAGATAACTAGCTCGGATGAATCGGATAATGAAGAAGCAAACCTTTGTCTCATGGCCAATCACCAAGATGAAGAAAATGAGGTAAACTTTCATGACTTAGATAAGGATGAATTACTTGATGCTCTTGAAGATTTGTATGATAAATTCACAAAAGTCTCTAATAAGCTTAAATTATCTAGAAAAACTAGTAATACTCTAGAAATGCATCTCATGGAAGTTTGTAAAGAAAATGAATCTTTAAAAGAAGAGTTAGTAAATGTTCAAACATGCTCTAGGACCAAACCTTGTGAGTTTGAAAAGAAATGTGATATGCTAGAAACTAAGGTTTTGGACTTGAATAAAACCCTAGAAAAGTTTACAAGTGGTAGAGATAACTTAAATGCACTTCTTGGAAAACAACGTTGTATGTTTAACAAAACGGGACTAGGATATAATCAAGGATCACACGCTCACAAGAAGGAAAAACATTACAAAAATTTCTTTGTGCCTCCTTGTAAATCATCTACACCTTTTGTGAAATGCAATCATTGTGGTCTTAAAGGTCATAACTCTTATAATTGCAATGTTAGAAGATTAGGACCAAAAGTAGTGAGAAAAGTATGGGTTCCTAAGGGAACATTTTCACAAACTAACCTACAAGGACGCAACATAAAATGGGTACCAAGCTCTCTAACTTGAACTGTTTTGTAGGTATGTTTTAAGGCAAGTAACACCCATTGGTACTTGGATAGTGGGTGTTCTAAACATATGACGGGAGATAAAAGTAAGTTTATATCACTTACTCCACGAAGCAAAGGATTTGTTACTTATGGAGATAACACAAAGGGAAGAATACTTGGAATCGGAAATGTTGGTAAAAATTCTTCCACCTCCATAAATGATGTATTATATGTTGAAGGACTAAAACACAACTTGCTTAGTATTAGTCAATTATGTGACAAGGGCTATAAAATCGTTTTTGAATCAAATGGTTGCATAATTGAAAATAAACTAAACAAGGAGATAAAGTTTGTTGGTCAAAGAGTAGATAACATTTACATGATTAATCTAGATTGCCTTGCTTCAAATGATGTATAATGCTTTATAACTAAAGAGGATGAATCATGGCTTTGGCATAGAAGAATCGCTCACATTCATGTAGACCATTTAAATAAACTTGTTTCAAAAGATTTAGTTATTGGTTTACCAAAATTGAAATTTGAAAATAAATTTTGTGACGCTTGTCAAAAAGGAAAACAAGTAAAGATTTCTTTTCAAGCAAAAAATATTGTTTCAACAACAAGACCTTTACAACTTTTACATATGGATTTATTTGGGCCTTCAAAAATCAAAAGTTTTGGTGGAAACTATTATGGTCTTGTGATTATGGATGATTACTCTAGATATACATGGACATTGTTTCTTACTCATAAACATGAAGCATATCAAGCATTTAAGAAACTTGCCAAGGTCATCCAAAATGAACAAAATTTAAAAATAGTATCCATTCGAATGGACCATCGGGGAGAATTTGAAAACCAATCTTTTGAAAAATTTTGTGAAAAGTTTGGCATTAAACATAATTTTTCGGCTCCAAGAACTCCACAACAAAATGGAGTAGTTGAAAGGAAAAATCGATCTTTAGCGGAGCTTGCAAGAACTATGTTGAATGAAGCCAATATTTCAAAACATTTTTGGGCCGATGCGGTGAACACCGCTTGCCATGTTATGAATCGTTGCTTAATAAGGCCTATATTAAAGAAAACCCCCTATGAACTTTATAAAGGACGAAAACCAAATATTTCTTACTTTCATATTTTTGGATGCAAATGCTTTGTCTTAAACAATGGAAAGGAAAATCTTGGCAAATTTGATGCAAAGTCTGATGAAGCAATTTTTCTAGGTTATTCATCTACTAGTAAAGCATATAGACTCCTTAACAAACAAACCTATACAATTGAAGAGTCCATACATGTTAAATTTGATGAACTTAACCAAAATCCTCCGAGAAAGGAAGTTGATGATCTTGTAGGTACCTTCCAAGAAATGAACTTGGAAGACAAAGAAGAAGCCAACAATGAAGGAGGTGCAACACAACTTGATAAACAACAAGAATGGGTAACCTTAAAGGACCATCCCTTGGACAAAATCATTGGAGAAATAACCAAAGGGGTAAGTACTCGAAATGCCATTAGAAATGCATGCAATCACTTAGCTTTTGTATCTCAAATTGAACCCAAAAATATTAATGAAGCCATTATTGATGAACATTGGATGTTGGCCATGCAAGAAGAATTAAACCAATTTGAAAGAAATGAAGTTTGGGAACTTATGCCAAGACCCAATGACCATCTAATAATAGGCACCAAATGGGTTTTTAGAAATAAGTTAGATGAAAATGGTTTAATAACAAGAAACAAAGCTAGACTAGTTGCAAAGGGATACAATCAAGAAGAAGGGATAGATTATGAAGAAACATATGCTCCCGTAGCTAGGTTAGAAGCCATTAGGTTATTGTTAGCTTTTGCATGCTGTATGGATTTTAAACTTTATCAAATGGATGTCAAAAGTGCATTTTTAAACGGCTTTATTCAAGAAGAAGTTTATGTAGATCAACCTCCCGGCTTTGAAAATCATAAATTTCCACACCATGTCTTTAAATTGAGAAAAGCTTTATATGGTTTGAAACAAGCTCCAAGAGCTTGGTATGAAAGACTAAGTGAATTCCTTTTAAAACACAATTTTGAAAAAGGAAAGGTTGATACTACACTATTTATAAAACGCAAAAATAATGACATTCTTTTGGTACAAATTTATGTTGATGATATAATATTCGGTGCTACTAATGAAAATCTTTGTCAAGAGTTTGCCAAGATTATGCAGAATGAGTTTGAAATGTCCTTGATGGGAGAACTCACCTTCTTCCTTGGATTACAAATAAAACAAGCAAACGATGGAACGTTCATTAGTCAAACTAAGTATTGTAAAGAACTACTCAAAAGGTTTGAAATGGACAAGGCAAACGAAATAGCCACACCCATGAGTACATCCTGCTATTTAGATAAAGATGAAAAGGGTAAGGACATTGAAATCACTAAATATCGAGGTATGATTGGATCCTTACTTTATTTAACTGCTAGTAGACCCGATATTATGTTTGCAGTATGCATGTGTGCTAGATATCAAGCATGTCCTAAAGAATCACACTTAACTGCCGTAAAAAGAATTTTGAAATATCTTGTGGGTACTCAAAATGTTGGTTTGTGGTATCCCAAAGGCGTTGAATGTAATCTTTTAGGATATTCTGATTCTGACTTTGCGGGTTGTAAGCTTGATAGAAAAAGTACTAGTGGCACATGTCATTTACTTGGTAGTTCCCTTATTTCTTGGCATAGCAAGAAACAAGCAAGTGTTGCATTGTCAACGGCTGAGGCAGAATATGTAGCAGCTGGTAGTTGTTGTGCTCAAATTCTTTGGATGAGACAACAACTTCTTGATTTTGGTATTTCCTTGGATAAAGTCCCCATTAAATGTGATAACACCAGTGCAATAAATATATCTAAGAATCCGGTCATGCATTCTAGGACCAAACACATTGAAATAAGACATCACTTCATTAGAGACCATGTTTTGAAAGGAGATTGTGTACTTGAATATGTTGAAACTTCAAAACAATTGGCGGACATTTTTACAAAACCCCTTCCAAAAGAACAATTTATAAATATTAGAAGGGAGTTAGGAATTTTGGAAATCTCCTAATTGATTTATTTTATCACACCTTCTTACTCTTTGAACAAAATTTTACAAATCTTTAACTTAAAGATTTCAAACTAATCTTTTCCATAAAAAAAAAATTTTCATTTCCTTGAACATAATACCTGAAGAAAATTTATACTCACACTTCCAATAATCTACTTACTGCTTCACAAATCACTTGTCGTATGTATTTAAGACCCTATGAAAGTCCCCATTTACTTAAAACATATTTTGACACAAAGATAATCTCCTATATACATCATGGATTTCAAAAATAAATGGCAAATGACCTTTGATTTTCTTGACTCTCTTGTGCAACAAAATCATTGGCAACTTGCAAAATCTAAATCCTTGTATAAATCCCTTAGTAACATGATTCTTTAAACTTGCGTAAAAAGACCTAGATGAATCAATTCCCATGAGACATTATGTGCTAATATGCTTTCATGATGTATGTTGCATTGTCATCTTATTTCAAAATGTATGCATCTACCTTTAAGTCTTTTTGATGATGCCAGAGGGGGAGAGATATATATATAAGAAAGGGGGAGATGATTAAGAGGGAAAGAATATAGTAAGGGGGAGAGACCTTACTAAGGGGGAGAGACCTTTTATCCTCTCTTGATAACTTATGCCTATAATGTCATAAATATATGGTATCAAACTGCATGTCAAAGGAGGAGTCCTTCTTGAAATATATTTGAACTATTGTGACACTAACACCCCAAGAGAGAAGCATTTGTTGTCATCATCAAAAAGGGGGAGAATGTGTTTATATGTTGTTATAGGTTTTGATAATGACAAACAAGCAAAGCAAACGCTCAAGACTCAAAATTCAATCATGAAAATATCAAAGCACTTACTTCAGTGGTTAAATCAAGTGACAAATAGTGTTGTTAAAAGCCAAAGGAACAAAGGTTGAAAATCTTGATGATACTGTCACGCTTGAGCGAGGGACCAAGAGTGAATCATGAGAATCAGGTGCCTGGCACGCCCAAGCATGAAGGAAGCACGCTTGAGCGTAAGGAGCGCTCGCTTAAGCGCGAGTAAGAACACGCTTGAGCGTGGTCAAAAACATTGGCGCTTAAGCGCTGGATAAGTTACGCTTGAGCGTGAAGCAATGAAACTTAAGCGCGAGTGTGAGCGTGATGCATCAGGAGTCTAAAAACTAAATTACGCTTGAGCGTGAGTTAGGCTCGCTTGAGCGTGGAACAGAGGATGACAACACGCTTGAGCGTGATAACATGGTTGAGCATGGATTCAAGCGTGAGCATCAGGAGCCCGAAATACACATGGCTCGCTTAAGCGTCAACAATGCTCGCTTGAGCGTGAAACAAAGCGTGACAGTACGCTTAAGCATGGATTTGAGCGTGAGCAAGCGTGAAGGAAAAATCAAAGGAAATATGCCTGTCGCTTAAGCGTAATTACACTCGCTTGAGCGAGGAGGCCACTGAATTAATTATAGCATGATGTGCAGTTGAAGATTAAAAGTTCCAAGAAGCAAATTCAAACATCAAGCTACTCTCAGATGATTAACCTATGTCATCATGAGTCAGATAAGTTTATTTAATTTAAATAAGTTATATGAATTTGAATTTGAACCCGTGTTGAATATATGACAGCCTTGCATCGCACTTGGACAAACTGAAACACACTATGAATACAAACATTCCAACATTCTCTGAGCAGATTGCACTCTCGAAGTCTCCACTACGCAAGTTGCAATTTAAGTAACTAAGAACAGACATACTCTCCACTGGTCTAGCTTGCTGTGGAAATTAAATACATGGCTTCACATGTTGCTCCATGTCATCAAAGGAATTTTTAATTGCAAAACAATGCTCCATTCAAATTGTCGAAGAAATTATTTACTGTCTGGACCATGCTTCCATTTGCTATAAATAGGAAGCCTTGCAAAGGATTCAGCACACCAAGCATTTGAAGCATTTCCATTTGCTTTCTTCCTCCTCCATTCTCTTGCTCTTCTACTTACTCTCTTTATTCTTGATTGGCATATTTCTTGAAATTATTTTTGAGAGTTAATTTATGGGAAATTATATTTGTGTACTTAACTTGCATATCCTCTCCTTGAGAGTTACTATCTTGTGTAAGCTTTGAATTGTATATCCACTCTAGTGAGAGAGTTTCCTTGTACACTTAAACACCAAACATCATAGAAATTTTGGGTTGGGTTTCAACCTTGTAATTATGAGATTGAGAGATTGGGTGGGGTGCCCTTGTACTTGTGAGGATTGGATTCTTGAGTGTGGGACACTAGGAAGTTGCAATTGCTCAAAGTGTATCTCTAATCTACAATAGTGGAAATCCTCTAAGTGGGTTGCTTAGAGGCGAGACGTACACCGGCGTGGTGGAACTCGTATACATCGGTTTGCAAATCTCTCTTCCCTAAACTCATTTAATTTATGCACTTAACTTGTTTGCTTAATTCATTGCTTCATTAATTGGACTAAGTGCATGATACATTAAGTTGCAAACTATTTTTGAATAACATTGTTGTACTTGGACTTAAGCAACACTCTTGAATCAATCTTTCTAAAGTCCCATAAATTGTTTTGTAACTTAATTGATTCACTATCTAAACTCTTTAAGTAGTTATTAGTTTGTCTTGTGTATTATTTGTTGTTACTTGCAATCTAGTTTATTATCTTAAATAAACATAGTAACAAAAGAATCAATTTCAAGAGCATTCCAAAGAAAATTTTTAATACTCAATTCACCCCCCCTCTTGAGTAATTGAGGCCACTTGATTAACATTAGTGACCGCCAAGCAAAGCATGAAAGAGGTAATATGCAGAGGAAGCCAGGAATGCTCGAATTGGGAGTAAATGATGCAGTGTTGGCTCAGCAAAAATTACTGACCCAACAAATTGAAGTTATGAGCAAGCAATTGGAAAAACTTCAAATTGCTCAAGTAGCGTCACCACCCCCTGCTCAACTTAAGACATGTATGCACTGCATGGGAGAACAACCATGTGGTTACTGTGGAAATGAGCAAGAGCAAGCCAATTTCATGAACCATCAAAGAGCACCCTTAGGTAATTTTCCTTTTAATCATGGAAATTCTTTTCCTAACAATTACCTGCAGGGTTGGCAAAATCAGAATATTGGCTGGAGACAGGACACTAGACCGTCCAATAGACCTCCTAACAATCAATTCAAGCAACAACAAACTGACAATACAAGATTGACAAGAATAGAGGAATCTATTCAACAGTTATTACAGTTTGTGGAAACAAATGAAGCTGCCCGAAAAGCATCAGACATACAAATGGGTCAGCTTGCAAAAGAAATAGCCGAATTAAAGAGTTCTGGGTTTTCTGCAAACACTCAAAACCCAAGGGAACAATGTAATACTGTTTCTTCTGATATTGTAAAAATTGATTGTAAAGAAAAGAGTGAGAAAAAGAAAGAAGAAGAAAAAGAAAGTGAAAAAATAGAAAAAAATGAAAAAAATGAAAAAGAAAAAAATGTGCAAGAAGACACAGAGCAAGAAACAAACTGTATAACCCCGAAGAAATGTAAAGATCCGGGGAGTTTCACCATTCCTGTGACAATCGGAAATATCAACATCAGGAATGCGTTATTAGATTTAGGGGCTAACATTAACTTGATGCCCTTAGATTTAATAAAGCGCATTGGTGAATATGAGCTAAAGGAAGGAAAGACAGAACTACAGTTTGCAGATCGCTCTGTCAAAAAGCCTTTTGGGATTGTGGAAGATGTGTTGGTAAAGGTTGACAAGTACCACTTCAAGGTTGACTTTGTGGTGCTGGATATGAAGGAGGATACTGAGATCCCCCTGATCCTAGGAAGACCTTTCATGAAGACTGCAAGAATCAGAGTAGATGTTGATTTAAGTACGGTTGCAGTCAAAGTTTATGAAGAAGAGGTAAGCTTCAGTGCTCATGAACACCTCAGGATAAGTAATGAGGCAAAAGTTTACCTTTTAACCAAACCAGGTATACCTCTTCCCAATCAATTAAATTGTTTTAACTTAACCGATGCTTTGAAAGATGAAAAACAGGTAATTAAGCATCGGAAAAGAAGAAGAAGGAAGAAGAAGACAGGTGATTCCTCAATGAATATTGGGAGACCACCTGATTAATCAGAGGTAATGTCTGGCTGGAGACATTAAATCTAGCGCTATATGGGAGGCAACCCATTCTTTTCTCTTTATTTTTTTATTTTAATAAAATAAAAATAAAAATATTTAGATAGAATTTTATTTTGAAAAGAAAAGGAGTTTAAAATTGAAAAGAAAAAGGTTTTTTAAAAATCAAAATTTTGAAAAATCAAAAACAGAAGCCCACGTGTAGCGTCCCTCTGACGCGTCGCGTGGACTCTGAATTTTGGGTCTCACGCGTAGCGTCCCATACACGCGTAGCGTCAGAGCCCACGTTCAGTTTTTAAAACTGAACCAGAGAGGCCCATCTTAGGTTTTAAAACCTTAAAACCCCTCTCTGCTTCACTTTAGTTTTCAAAACCCTAAATTTTAGAAACTTCCTTTTCTCTCTTCCAAAGCTATTCTCAATCCCATTGCTCAAGGAATCACAAGTAAGTATTCTAATCCCTTCTCTTTAGTTTTGTTTTTAATTTTCGATTTGTAGAAATAAATGTGGTTAGGATTAGGATTAGAAGACCATTGGGATTGATTGCTGTTAGGAGTTAGGAATTGAATGGATATAGTGTAGTTTTGGAAAGGGGTTGCTGCTGTGGAACCCCTGTTTTTCTTTTTTTTGCGCAGCTCACGCGTAGCGTCACACTGACGCGTAGCGTGAGGATGAACTGTGAGCCCACGCGTAGCGTCCCACAGACGCGTAGCGTGGGCAGAACAGGCTGATGCGTAGCGTCACACCACGCGTAGCGTCAGCCTCTGTTTTTAATTTTTGCTGTTTGTTTGTTGTTGTTTTCTTTTTTTTAATTAATTAATTTTTATATTTAGTATTTGTTATACTTTCTTGCATAAAAAAAAACAAATTTGTATAAATTTTGAATAAATTGTATTTTGTTTTGAAAATTATTTGAAAAATATGTGTGTGACTTTCTTTATAAATCATAAAATACAAAAATATGTTGTGGTATATTTGAATTCCAATTTTAGAAAAAAACCAAAAATATTTTTATGGAGTAATGTGTGATTTATTGTTTAATGTGTGTTTAATTTTAAAAATTTTTACTTTTTACAGATGGCACCTAGGAAATCCATTCCCACTGCTGGTCCCTCTAAAAGACAGAGGAAGACCACGGATACCGATACCACCTCTGAGGATCCTGATCCTCAGGGACAGGAGGTGTTAGGACCGAGGGATCCCACCAGATTTCGCACTGATGTGAAGTGGGCACGGTTTCATCAGATTAAGGGCCAGAGACTTATCTGGGAGAGGGTCCTTGATTTGAGTGCAGGAGACTATCCTGAGCTTCAGGATAGAGTACAGCAGAGGAGATGGGGACCTCTATTCTCTCTACCTACTGAGGGGGACCCCATCTTAGTAATGGAGTTTTATGCTAATGCTTTCAGGACCCGCCAGGATGCACCGAACATAGGGCAGCAGCGGACGAGTTGGGTGAGAGGCCGGCATATCTCATATGACCGGGACACTATCAGCACCCTATTGGGTAACCCTTGGGAGCCTACTCCAGAGGATGATACTTGTTTCTGGAAAGAAAACAGAAACAAGATTGCTGCTGAGGGAGAGTTAGGATACTCCCTCGAGGAGGTTGCTCATTTCTTGAGCAAGGATGGAATCTTTTTCAACCTGAGTAGGGTTGGAAGGAGTCCATCTAATCTCCTAAAGACCCAGTTGACCCCCATAGCCCAGGCGTGGTCCCATCTCATGCTCCATAATATTACTCCTGTCACCCACCTTTCTTCCCTTCCAGTTGATCGTTGTTGCCTTCTCTATTCTATCCTCCAGGGCCACACCATTGACATTGCTGAGCTTATATCCGAGCAGATTCACTATTATGCCCTTGGGTATAAAGTGAATCGCCCCATACCCTTTCCTCTCATCATATCTGCCTTACTGAGGAGGCAGGGAGTCATGGTGCCTTCACCAGAGTTTACTAGTTCTTCAGGGAGAGTCCCTAAAGTTCTAGTGAACAGAGATTATTTTGTGCAGCAGTGCGAGCTTCCACCATTAGAGCAGGAGGCTCAGCCTCGACCTAGGAGGAGGAGACCACTAGTGCAGCCTCCATCTACTGATGCTGTCACACAGGGCTTTGCCCGGATATCACTTGAGCATCAGCATATGATGCAGATGATGGCTGCCACTCATAGAGCTTATATTCATCTTCACGATGAATTTTATTAGTACAGGTTACAGGGAGAGGGAGCACCTTATGTTACCCCGGCCGAGTTTGCAGCACATGTAGCTTGGCCCGGAGATTTACCCACCTACCCTGAGACTGGTGGATCATCTGGCGCACAGGTTGACTCTGATGGCGATGGTGATGATGAGGAGGAGGAGGATGATGATCAGATGGAGGATTGAGGATGCCATCTTATTTTGAGTACATTTAATTTTAGTTGATATTTATATTTACATTCATATTTACATTTTATATTATGGTATTTTATTATTTGTGTGATGTGTGTTTTCGTAATTATTTGTTTTTGCATATTTTATTCGATAAAAAAAAATCAATCAATTTTTGTTAGTAAGTTAGTTTATACACTTAGAGTTTTTACACAATAAAACCAATTTTGTAAAATCAATTATCAATTTCTTTATAACTTAGGAATTTTGATAAATGTTAATACAATAAGTTTATTAACCATCAAGCAAATTTCAATAACCCGGTGAGTTGAGAGATCTTTTTAAACACTTGAGGGTTTAATCGACATATTTTCAATACGAATTGATTTTGCTTTAATCTGTGATTTGTGTTGTTGTACAGAGAATTCGGGAAAATGATCAAGGTACATTTATTGGTGAAATGAAACCTTGGGCCAAACAGCTTACCTTGGTAAAAAGTCTTTTATCCTTTGCAAAGCCAATTTGAGCCTAAAAATAAAATTCTTTGGTACCCTTAAAACCTAATTTTGTTTTAACCATTCCCTATACTTGATTGATTAAAAGAGCAGTTGAAATAAATGAAAAATATTTAAAGTGACTCCCAGGTGTTCGAATCGATTCAAGGTCATGGTGAATCGATTCGACCCATTCTGTTTCCAGTTTTTGTGACTTCTAGGGCTGTGAATCGATTCACTCGTGCTTGAATCGATTCAGGCTTTGCAATTTGACATTTTTCCATGCCTGTTGGTCATCCATTTGTATTTAGTGATTCATGGTTGCTTTCCTGTTGATAAGTGTTTTATAACACAATAAATTAGATTTAGTTTACTTAGGATTTTAATCATTATGCACTGTATTTCCTTTATTTATTGTGATTTTTGCTTTCTTTCCACTGTATTCTACTCGGGTACTTTTATTTTGCAGAAATTAATAGATTTGGAATTATTGATGATCCATTTTAAGAATGAATGAATATAAATGGAAAATGGATTCAAGAACCCAAAAAGATGATCAAAGTGTCAAAGGATGAAAACAATCAAGAACCATGAGCTATACTGTCCAAAACGCCTCAAAAATGCAAGAAAACACTTCCAGGAAAGGGTAGGAATCGATTCACCCTTACAGGAATCGATTCCCATGTGAAACATAGGCTAGGAATCGATTCAAGGCTGTTGGGAATCGATTCATAGGGCTGGGAATCGATTCCCCCCTTATAGGAATCGATTCATTGATGTTTGGAAGGCTGGGAATCGATTCATGAAGGCCAGGAATCGATTCATCATGCTGGGAATCGATTCCCACCTTTAGGAATCGATTCACACGCTGTTTTGAAGGCAAAAATCAACTGGAGGAATCGATTCATCAGTGAAATCATGCGCCGAATTATTGGAAACAACAAAAATACGCAAATTGGAGACAACTGGAACAGCTGGAAATCACATGCACCGAAAGTTTCCAACTTGCAACGCGTTTTCTTAGCTGGCTTCCTCCCTTCCTTCGCCTATAAAAGGAGAAGCAATCCAAGCAGAGAAAGCATCCAGAATCCAGATCCAAATCCCATTCTTCATCAGCTTCATTCCTTTCTTTCTCTTTCGTTTTCTTTCTCTGTTTTATTTTCTTTCTCTTTTTATTTTCTTTTTCTTTCTTTTATTTTGTGTAAGAGTTGTGAGGATTGTGAAATTGAGTGTTCCAATTTGTAATTGGTGGAGGAATATTGCAACAAGGAAATACAGTGGTGAAATTATTTTGATCTTTTGGAGAAACCCGTAAGTCTTTATTTTTACCATGTCTTGTATGTTTTATTTTTCCATTATTTATATGAATTTGAATTATTTCATGAGTAGCTAAATTAATTATCTTGGGATAAAGGGGGTATGATAATATTTTATTTTAATGTTATTTTGACTTGGAATTAAATAAATTTCTGTTTTCCATTTAGTTCAATTATGCTTAATGCTTTTAGTAATTCCTAACAAGAACCTAAATGATAAAACTGTATACTTACGGGTATATTAGTAAATTTAGGTAATAAATAGAATCGAGAGATTTATTTTTACCAGAAAGCTTTGAACTAAACCTAAGATTTTTGAAATGCTTTTTGTGACCTCGGTAAAACCGTGAAAGTAATCAAAATTCTTTTGAGGAAATAAAAGGGATTTTCATAAAACGATAATGGGCCTTTCTGAGGATTAAGCAGCGCTTTCCATAGGTTAGGTACATTAATAGGATTCCGAGAGGAACATATTAATTAGCTTTTGGAAAATTCGCCTTGGAAAACTTAATTCGATTCTTATTTATGAAAAGTTAAAATTCATTAAACATAAAATAGAGTCTTAATCCCCTGAAATCCCAAGATACTCTCAACTCTGATTTTTTAGTGTCAAGTAAATTTTTTATTCATATTCTATGCAACTTTAATTTGTGCTTTATTTTATAAAAATCTTAAAAATTAATTGTGTGGATAATTAAATTTCAATATGCTGGTACTTTGAACACAGTCCCTGTGGAGAACGATAATCTTTTATATTACGCGACATAACCCGTGCGCTTGCGGGCCCTGTCACCTGTGTCTTGGCTCATTGGTTTCTTGATTTCTTGAACTTTTGTAAAACCGTTTTCTTCTTGCATTTGAATTTATATGACACCTTTAATTGTTTTTGATTCACAAAGAGTTTGCAGTGCTTGTTTCCTTGTCATTATCAAAACCTGTTATCACATGCAAATACATAAAGTCTTTCCCACTCAGGTTCACTCGGCTAATCATCACTTAGCCAAAGTTAGGCCAACTTCTTCAACTACATTTCACTCAGAATGGGCTCCCACTACCATTTTCCACTCGGTATCTATTCGCTTAGCATTACCATTCATATTCAAACCGAGTAATGTCCTAACCATACACATATAAAACCATTCGGAATCCTTAACTTAACACTATTTCTTCTATCAGCACTTCCCAAATAGTTCAACAACACATTTCAGTCAGTAGGAAGCATCAAATCAACATAAAACATATGTATATATGTATTCATTCACTCAGAATACTGCAATCAGAGAAGTTTCCTTCGGAAAAGGAAGCATTTGGCAAGGTTTGACTTGGAAACGAGTCATTCTAGGGTGTTTTGACTCGGAATTTTCACCCAGAAGTGGTTCTCTTGAACACACTTCTCTCCACACCAAGATTTCACTCGGTAGCATCCCTCTCGGTCATGTTTTACTCAGAAAACATAACCTTACACTCAGAATTTCATTCCTTCACTCGGAATTTCATTCCTTCACTCGGAATTTCTCTCTGTCACTCGGAACAAAGCCCTTTTTCACTCGGAATTCGCATAATTGTTAGTCCTCAAATTTTCAATAAAAGCTTAAATAAAAATTTCATAAAAATTATAAAAATTAGTTTAATTTGTTAGAAAATTAGGATTTAAATTCAATAAATGGATGTTGTTGGAAATAATCTGCCCTTGATCAATTTTCTCTAGTTTTGCAATGAAAAATTAAGAAATCAAGAGAAAATTGCACTGAAGGAGCTGACGCGTAGCCTCACCCCACGCGTAGCATCAAGAGCTATTTTTGATGCTAACGCTACGCATCACAGCCACGCGTAGCGTCAGTGCTGCGTGGTCTCCACTCCCACTTTTGGCCAACCACCCCACTTGGACCCAATAATGGGCACTCCACTCAGCCCAAGGGCCACCCCAATCAGCATAAATGGCTAAAACTCGGTGGAGACATGTCCATGTGGCCAAGCATGATCAAAATTAATTATTTGAAGTGGCCATTATCAGCTGTTTAATGGAAGCTGAGTCAGGGGTCTGACGCGTAGCGTCACACTGACGCGTAGCGTCAGCACCCTTGCTCAGCCCTATAAATAGGGCCATCCAACACCATTCAACACATCCCATTCCATACATAGCATCTCTTCTCTTCTCTCTTGTGCTCGACTTTGAGTACTTCTTTTGTGAGTTGTAGTTCTAGAATAGTTTTCTAGAATAGTACTTCTTTGTGATCGTTGTATCGTGAAGTTTCCATCGTCTTCGTAATGTCAAACTCTGTAAGTGTTGTTTTTACTTTTACCATGTGTAACTAATTTGTTTATGTTGGAATTGGTGAACTAATCTATTGAGTATAATGTTGTGAATTCGACCTCTGCATGTTTATGATTCAAGTCCATGTTAGTATCTCAACCTTTTATTAATATGAACGTCAAACGGGAGAATGATTATTTATGCCGTATTGAAACTTGTTTTGATGAAAGTAAAAAGTTGGAATACCCTTGGTATCTCAATTCTATAGGGGTTGTTAACCATTGTTGCCATAAGGCCAGGTCTTAATGCAAGTTTTTACTGAGAAAGCTCACGAGGGATCGGACTTTACGGTGAATTCTTAGAATTTATATCACGAGGGATCGGTTATAATGATTTTAAGCTGCAATGACATGAAACTTGATGATTAAATATGCATGTCTTGAGTTCCTCATTGTTATTCTAGATTAGCGATCCAATTTCCAACATAATTTGTTTATCTGTGTTTATCTCAAGTATCTTATCTATTCTAGATTGCAACTCAACTTTTTAGATAGATTTTTATTTTCTTTTATCTTATGAATCACTCAACCATGCTATCTTGTGAATATTGTACAAACTGTATATAAATCATTCTTTTGTTTATAATTTCCTTCACATTTACCATAGTAAGTAGAAAATTACTGTTGTTATTGGACTTTCAATCCCAGTGGAACGATATCTAAATTTTGAAAACTACAAACGATTGGTGCGCTTGCCAATTAACAAAACCCGGTGGTGGACACGGACCGTTGAGGCGCCGTCGCTGGGCTAACAATAATACCATCAATGGTCTATATAATTTCCATAATTACACATAAAAATGATATTTTTGAGATATCACATCCCATCTACAGGGTATTTATTCACTTATTCTTACTTACAAACTTTCCATACTTCAAAATTACAAGATTAAAACTGTTTCTAAAAACAGGGATGTTACAGTACCTACAACCTGTAAACTGCGACCTACTACCTCCAACCTGTAACCTGCTACCTACTACCTCCAACTTGTAACCTGCCACTTGCTACCTGCTACCTGTTACCTGTTACCTGTTGCCTGTTACCTGCTACCTATTACCTGTTACCTGTTACCTGTTACCTGCTACCTTCTACCTGTTACCTGCTACCTGCTACCTGCTACCTGCTACATGTTACCTATTACCTGTTACCTGTTACTTGCTACCTACTACTTGTTACCTGTTACCTGTTACCTGTTACCTGTTACCTGCTACCTGTTACCTGCTACCTGTTACCTGCTACCTGTTACTTGTTACCTGTTACCTGCTACCTGTTACCTGTTATCTGCTACCTGCTACCTGTTACCTGCTACCTATTACCTACTACCTGCTACCTGTTACCTGCTACCTGTTACCTGTTACCTACTACCTGCTACTTACTACCTGTTACCTGTTACCTGCTTCCTGTTACCTACTACCTGCTACTTGCTACCTGCTACCTGCTACCTGTTACCTACTACCTGCTACCAGCTACTTGTTACCTTCTACCTGTTACTTGTTACCTGTTACCTGATACCAGCTCCCTGTTACCTGCTACCTCCAACCTGCAACCTAATACCCTCTACCTGTTACAAGCTACTAGCTACCTACTAACTGTAACCTGCTACCTGCTACCTACTACTTGTAACTTGCAACCTGTAAACATTACTACAAAAAACCACGCAAAAAATTCATGCTTCGGGTACCATTTTCCATTTATTGGGATTTTACACTAAATATCTTTGTTTAAGAAAACTCTGCCCCTTCTCTTTGAGAAAACTAATCAAACTTTGCCTTACAATAGCTTTTTAAGCATGGCCAAAAAAATTATGAAAAATTCAACCATTCAATTTTGTCATATTTTTCGTGGGCATACACTTTGAATTTGACTAAAAATTAACCGTTTTGAAAAATTATAAAACTTATGACAAAACTAAGCAGTTGAAATTTTGCATATTTTTTACAGTCATGCTTAGAATGACATTGTAGGATTATCCCTAAAGTTTCATCAGATTTCTCCGAGGCAAGTGGTAGATTTTCTCCAAAGATGAATTTTTAGTCAATTTTGATGGCTAATGCCCACGAAAATTTGACAAAACCAAGCGGTTAAATATTTCCATAATGTTTTACAGCCATGCTTAGAAAGGCGTGTTACGGTTGTCCCTAATGTTTCATCAGATTTCTCCAAGGGAAGAGGCATATTTTCTCCAATAATGAATATTTAACTAAATTTAAAGGCTAATGCCCAAAAAAATATGACAAAAGCGTGAGTCCAGAAGTTTCGTCAGATTTCTCTAAAGGAATTAGCAGATTTTCTCCAACGATAAAGTTTTTACAAAACTTGAAAGCATGCCCATGAAAATATGACAAATTGAGAGGTTGAATTTTAGCATGATTTTCTGCGGTCAAACTTAGAAATGCAATGTAGGGTTGTCCCTGAAGTGTCATTAGATTTCTCTAAGGGAAGGAGTAGATTTTCTCCAACGATGAATTTTTTGCTAAATTTGAAAGTTAAAGCCCACGAAAATTTGATAAAACCAAACAGTTTAATATTTGGATGATTTTTTATGGCCATGCTTAGAAAGGCGTTGTAGGGTTGTCCCTGAAATGTCATTAGATTTCTCTAAGGGAAAGGGTAGATTTTCTCCAACATTGGATTTTTAGCCAAATTTAAAGGCTAATGGCTACGAAAATATGATAAAATTGAGTGGTTAAGTTTTTGCATGATTTTTTACGGTCATTCTTAGAAAGGCATTGTAGGGTTGTCCCTGAAGTTTCAGGAGATTTCTGCATGGGAAGGCACAGGTTTTCACCAACAATAACTTTTTAGCCAAGCGAGTGAATTTTTGTGTGATATTTTGCAGCATGCTAAGAAAGGCCTTGTAGGGTTATCCTTGAAGTTTCATCAGATTTCTCTAAGGGAAGGGCAGATTTTCTCCACCAATAAATTTTTTGCTAAATTTGAAAGCTAATGCCTATAAAAATATGACAAAACTGAGCGGTTTCATATTTGCAAGATCTTTTGCGGCCATGCTTACAAAGGAGTTATAGGGTTGTCCCTGAAGTTTCATTATATTTCTCTACAGGAAAGGCGGATTTTCTCCAATGATGAATTTTTAGCCCAATTTGAAGTCTAATGCCCACGAAAATATGAAAAATCGAGCAACTAAATATTTGCATGAATTTTTGTGACCATGCTTAGAAATGGATTGTAGGGCTATCCCAAAACTTTTATAAGATTTCTCTTATGGAAAGGGCAGAGTTTCTGCAACGATGATTTTTTAGCCCAATTTAAAAGATTATGCCCACGAAAATATGACAAAACTAAGCAGCTAAATATTTGCATGATTTTTTATGGCAATGCTTAGAAAGGCTTTGTATGGTTGTCCCTGAAGTTTTATTAGATTTCTATAAAGAATGGGGAAGAATATCTCCAACGATTAATTTTTAGCCCAATTTAAAGGCCAATGCCTACAAAAATATGATAAAACTGAACGATTGAATATTTTCATAATTTTTGATAGCCATGGATAGAAAGACGTGACAGGATTGCCCTTTAAGTTTCATCAGATTTTGTTAAGGGAAATGGCAGATTTTCTCTAAGGATGAATTTTTAGCCAAATTTAAAGACTAATACCCATGAAAATATGACAAAACTAAGCAGATGAGTATTTGTATAATTTTTTATGGCCATGCATAGAAGGGTATTCTAGGGTTATCCCTGAAGTTTCATTTGATTTATCTAAGGGAAAGGGCAAATTTTCAACAACGATGAAATGTTAACCAAATTTGAAGGCTAATGCCCATGAAAACATGACAAAGATGAGCGGTTGAATTTTTGTATAATTTTAGCCATGCATAGAAAGGCATTGTAGTGTTGTCCCTGAAGTTTCATCAAATTTCTAACAGAGAAGGTGTAGATTTTCTCCAACGATGAATTTTTAGCCAAATTTGAAGGCTAATGCCTATGAAAATATGACAAAACCGAGTGATTGCATATTTGTATGATTTTTTACGGCCATGCTTACAAAGGTGTTGTAGGGTTCTTCTTGAAGTTTCATTAAATTTCCCTAAGGAATGGGCGATTTTCTCGAACAATGAATATTTAGCCAAATTTGAAGGCTAATGCCCACGAAAATATGACAAAGTCGAGCGGTTTGAATTTTTGCATTATTTTTAATGGCCACGCTTTGAAAGGCATTGTTGGGTTGTCACTGAAGTTTCATCAGACATTTCTAAGGGAAGCGACAGATTTTCTTAACAATGAATTTTTAGCCAAATTTAAAGGCTATGCCCATGAAAATATAAAAAAACCGAGCGGTTGAATTTTTAAATTATTTTTTACCGTAACCCTTAGAAAGGCAATGTAAGGTTGTTCCTGAAGTTTCATCAGATTTCTCCAAGGGAAGGGCCATAATTTCTCAAATGATAAATTTTTAGCCAAAGACAAAGGCTATAGCCCATGAAAATATGACAAAACCGAGCGAATGAATTTTGTGTCATTTTTTAAGGCCATGCTTAGAAAGGCATTGTAGGGTTGTCCCTGAAGTTTGGTCAGATTTATCCAAGGAAAGGGGCATATTTTGTCCAACGATGAATTTTAAGCCAAAATTGAAGGCTATGTCTATAAAAATATTACAATACCGAGCGGTTGAATTTTTATGTAATATTTTACGACAATAGTTTAAAAGGAATAGTAGAATTTGTCCTTGAAGTTTCATCGAATTTCTCTAAGAGAAGGGGTAGAATTTGTCCAACAATGAATTTTTAACCAAATTTAGCCCACGAAAATATGACAAAATCAAGCATCTGAATTCTTGCATGATTTTTTTACGGTCATGCTTAGAAAAGCATTATAGGGTTGTCCCTAAAGGTTCATTATATTTCTCCCAGAGAAGGGGCAGATTTTCAATAATGAATTTTTGGCTAATTTTAGATGCTATAGCCCACGAAAATATGACAAAACCGAACGGTTGAATTTTTGCATAATTTTTTACGGCCAAGCATTGAAAGGCTTTGTAAGGTATTCCCTGAAGTTTCGTTAGATTTTTCCAAGGGAAGAGGAATATTTTCTCATACGATGAATTTTTAGCGAAATTTGAAGACTATATAGCCCAAGAGAAAATGACCAAACCATACGGTTGAATATTTGTGTAATTTTTATGGCCACACATAAAATGGTATTGTAGGATTGTTCTTAAAATTCAATCAGATTTCTCTAAGAGAATCAGCAGATTTTCTCCAACGATGAACTTTTAGCAAATTTAAAGGCTATAGCCCACGAAAATATGATAAAACCAAGCATTTGAAGTTTTAGTAATTTTTTACGGCCATGGTTTTAGAAATTTTGAAGGCTAGCACACGAAAATATGACCAAACCGAGTGGTTAAAATTTTGCATGATTTTTTACGGCCATGCATAGAAAGGCATTGTAGGGTTTTCCCTGAAGTTTCATCAAATTTCTCTAAGGGAAGAGGCAGATTTTCACCAATGTTGAATTTTTAGCCAAATTTGAACGTTATAGCCAATGAAAATATGGCAAAACTGAGCAGTTGAATTTTTACATGATTTTTTATGGTTACATTTTGAAAGGCATTGTAGGATTGTCCCAGAAGTTTCATCATATTTCTCCAAGGGAAGGGGTAAATTTTCACCAACGATGAATTTTTAGTCAAATTTGAAGGCTATAGCCCAAAAAACATGACAAAACTGAGCGGTTGAATTTTACATGATTTTTTACGGTCATGCTTAGAAAGGCATTGTAGGGTTGTCCCTGAAGTTTTATCAGATTTCTCCAAGGGAAGGGGCAGATTTTCACCAACAATGAATTTTTTGCCAAATTTAAAGGCTATAGCTCACAAATCTGAGCGGTAGAATTTTTGTATGCCTTTTTACGGCTATGCTTAGGAAGACATTGTAAGATTTCCCCTGAAGTTTCATCATATTTCTCCAAGGGGTGGGCACACTTCCTACAAAAATCTTTTTTTAGCAAATTTGAATGCTACCCATAAAAATATGTGAAAACCGAATGGTTAATTTTTTACGACCATGCTTATAAAGGCATTGTAGGGTTGCCCCTTATGTTTCATCATATTTTTCCAAGGGAAGGGGTAGATTCTCTTTAATGATAAATTTTTAGCCAAATTTGAAGGCTAATGACCATAAGATGTAACCAAACCGAGCGGTTGAATTTTTGCATGATTTTTTACGGCCATGTTTAGAAAGGCATTGTAAGGTTGTCCCTAAAGTTTCATCAGAATCCTTCAGGGAAGGGCAGATTTGCTCGAACGATGAGTTTTTAGCCAAATTTGAAGGTTGCCCATTAAAATATGTCAAAATCGAGTAGTTATTTTTCTGAACAATTTTCTGCGACCATGCTTATAAAGGCATTGTAAGGTTGTTCCTTAAGTTTCATCAGATTTCTCCAAGGGAAGGGGTAGATTTTTATAAAACAAAGATATCAGTATAAAATCCTAAAAATGGAAAATGATACCCGGAGCTCAAATTTTTGGATCATTTTTTACAACAATCCACAGAAACACGCTACCTTCTTATTCCCAAAGTTTCATATGAAAATACCACAAAACCGAGCGGTTGAATTCTTAGATAATTTTTTGCGTCCATGCTTAGAAAGGCATTGTAAGGTGGTCTCCAAAATTTAATTAGTTTTCTCCCTCAGAAGGGGTAGAATTTTTTAAAACAAAGATATTTAGTGTAAAATTCCAGTAAATGGAAATTGGTACCTGGAGCTTGAACTTTTGTACGGGTTTTTAGAAACGTTTTGAAATACGTTATCTTCTTGTTCCTAAAGTTTCATAATTTTTCTTTAACGATGAATTTTTAGTCAAATTTAAAGGCTTATTAGGCACAAAAATATGACAACTGAGCGGTTGAATTTTTACATGATTTTTTGTAGTCATGCTTAGTAAGTTATTATAAGGTTGTCCTTAAAGTTTTATTACTTTTCTCCAAGGAAAATGGCATATTTTTCTAAAACAAAGATATTTAGTGTAAAATCCCAACAAATGGAAAATGGTAGTCAGAGCTTAAATTTTTGGATCATTTTTTGCAGCAATGCTTAGAAACACACAATTTTCTTATTCCTTAAGTTTCATAAATTTTCTCCAACGATGAACTTTTAGTTAAATTTGAAGGCTAATGCCTACGAAAAATATGACAAAATCAAGAAGTTAAATTTTTGCATGATTTTTTCGGCCATTCTTACATAGGCATTGTAAGGTTGTCCCCAAAGTTTGATTAGTTTTCTCCAAGGGAAGAAATAGATCTTTCTTAAACTCGGGGTTTCAAGTTCAATTGGGGTTTGGTAAAGGATCAAGGTACTTGTTACCTTAACTATGAAGTTGATCTATTATCCACATATCTATAACAAATTACAAGGTACCACCTATAACCTGTAACCTGTAACCTGCTACCTACAACTTGTAACATATAACCTACTACTTGTAACTTACTACCTGTTACCTGATACCTGCTACCTGTTATATGTTACCTGTTACTTGTTACCTATTACCTATTACTTGGAACCTGTAACCTGCTACCTACAACCTGCTACCTAAAGATTCTCCCTGAAGCTTCATCAAATTTCTTACAGATAAATTTTTACATGATCTTTTTCGGCCATGCTTAGAAAGGGATTGTAAGGTGTTCTGTTTCATCATATTTCTCCAAGGGAAGGGTACATTTTTTTAAACGTGATTTTTTAGCCAACTTTGAAGGTTAAAGCGCATGAAAATATGGCAAAACCATGCGGTTGAATTTTGTCATTAATTTTTGTGGTAATGCTTAGAAAAGGATTTTAAGGCCTTCCCTGAAGTTTCATTAGATTTCTCCAAGGGAATGGGCACATTTTCTTAAACAATGAAATTTTAGGCAAATTTGAAGTCTAATGCTCTCGAAAATTTGATAAAACCGAGCAGTTGCATTTTTACATGGTTTTTTACAGTCATGCTTAGAATGACATGTAAGGTTGTCCCTGAACTTTCATCAGATTTCTCCAAGGGAAGGAGCATATTTTCCCCAATGATGAATTTTAACCATATTTAAAGGCACCCACTAAAATATAAGAAAATCAAGCAGTTAAATTTATGTATGCTTTTTTATGGCCATTCTTAGAAGCGCATTGTAAGGTTGTTGAGACGCCCCCGAAAATACAGGGAAATTTTTTGCGTTTTCATAAGTCTTAATCCAATGAGAAGAAAATAAGTGGTGAAGCTTACAATACAACACCTAAATCCTCATTTTGCATCATCATGCATCCACAAATTCTGCCAAACTCTTGCATTCAAATATTGAACATCAACACACATCATCATCTATTCATTACATCATTGGGTCATAAATGAAAATTGGTCATACACCAAGATCCAATTTTCCTCTATGACCATCAAAATCATCTATTATCATTCTAAATATCAAAATAAACATCAATATACAAAATATGCTATACAAAATCTAGACCTCGCCGGCCAAGGCACCTCCTATACCACTATTTACCTCCTCAAGCAAAATGTACTTCAAAATGTCGACCCTTTCCCATGAGCACCCTGTATCACAAGTCTAAAAGTAGACAACATGGGAGAGTGAGTCTACATTCCAAAGGTATGAATATGAACACCATGTGATTATGTATATATGCATCTAAGCATGTATACTTTGCACATCCATAACATTCACCATGCCATATACCATCATAATTCCATCATACATTTATCACAAATAACATCACAATTCCAAACAAAGTACACAAGCACATACATAATCACATTCCTCAACAATTGAACTATCACACAACTATTATTTGGTATTCATATCTTTTATATTGTCTTAAAATATATTTTTACATCCTCATCACATCCATCATCATATCTCATCATCTTTAGCATACCTCTTTGCTATATGCAAATCTCTTAAGCTAATGCATATACACAAACGAATATTTCAACAATTGCAGATCTGACTGTGGGATTACAACACCGAATATGGGATTCAAGCATGGTCATCTAACCATACCCCTACTGCAGTAGTAAAATATGTACATTTATTCTTAAATTTTGCATGCATTTCACCAATTGTTTTACTGGTACCAAACCGCATCGCCCATCTTGCAACACCTAGTCATTTTCACCATGACCGCGGTATACAACATATTCAATATATGGTGTTGCGGGCCAACCATGAGATATATCATGGCAGCTGTGATCACAAGGATCACCGAGGACACCTGCTCATCAAGAGCCACCCCCCACAAGGTTCAACCACATGCCACTCCCCATAGCACAACATGGGCAGCTTCGTGACTTACACACCAAGTCACAAGGGAAATATAAATTGCTCATGCACAGAGCCGCCCTCCCACTGGGCCAACCAGGGGAATCCCCTAAAATTCCAACACCGACAGCTATGCAGTATGCCATGGATACAAATGCAAATCATATGCATTTCTCACTCTATGCATCCTATACATGCCACTCATCATACATCATCATCATCACCAAAATCACCACAAGGCTTTTAGTGGATTAATTATTATTGGTTATTCTCATTAGTTTAAACATTTGTGTAGCATTACAATGATTCTCATTCAACATCATCAACATTCATATTACATTCATGGTAGATTCAAGCACAACTTCATATCATTGATCATTCTACACCACTATAGAACACACCATGAATATTCTAAATGCACCATAATATATTGCCAAACATATTATCCACACCATACATCATATTACAATTTCTCATATCATCTCAAACAAGGCTAACATGCTTACCAATACATATGACAATCAAATAACATTCAAATTCATGCATTTAGAACATAAAACTCCTCTCCTACCTCAAGAGAAGAATTTCGATTGATAAGACGCACCCGCCTCATCGTTCAGAATAGGTCCTACATTAATATTATGTAAACCTCAATCAATCAACTACTCAAGTCATCAATTCAATTCCATTTAGTCATATTTATTTCTATAATTTCATAATATGTGCTAGACATGTCATAAACATCATTTTTATCCTTTATTAGGCTTCGAGAATTCCTTCCCATTAAACCATCATCATTAAGTTCAAGGGTTACAAGACAATTTTTAGCCCTAACCCTTCACAAAACACCATCTACCAACATTCATATTTCTCTCTATCATGTATTTCTTCATAACACATATTCTTAAATCAACATTAACCATTTTCCCCCAAATCTCAAAGTTAGGGTTTTCTCAAAACCCAACAACTCTCATTAATGCATCATAAATCTTCATTTCCCACCATCATTAATGCACCAACCACCATTATCCCCTCATAAATACTTACATTTATGGTAACCCATTCTAGGGCATAAGCACTAAATGCTCTCATCAACTACTCTCCACACACATTGCTCCCACAAAGTGTAAATACATACATCCATGGCCAAAACTTAATAAATGAGTAAGTGTAACTTACCTCACACCCAAAACAAAGTGGGCTTTCAAGGAAGAGAGAGAGGTACACGAAAATAAGGAGAAAAGGAAGAAGAATTCAACTCCAATGGTTCTCTTCCAAGCTTCTTCAAAAATGAAAATGGAGGAAGAGATGATCACCTCTCAAAGTTAGGGATTTGGAAGAAGAAAGTAGGACAAAAAATGAGGAAGAGATGAAGAAGAGAAGAAGTGAAGTGTTTTTCCCCAATTGCTTCAGCAACTCATGTGGAAATGGGGAGGGTTTTGGGCTCACGTGTTTTAATTTTAATCATTCACTAAAGATTTATCATTTTATGACCAACAGGCTCTTCGTTTGGGCTCAATACTTTATCTGAAAATTGTTCTGAATATATATTCGGATTCCCAATATTATTCTTAATAGCCCTGACCAATATCATCTCAATCAGAGATACTTGGTCCGACACCCATATCTTAATCGGGATCCTTTTCAGCTTAACCAGTCTTTATAAACCACCAACAGTCCCCAAAAATCTTAATTTAATTAATTTCAATATGTTGGGACATTAAGTAATTCACATTCAATTATTCAGTATTTAATTTCCTTGATTAATCCTCTATTTTAAAATTTGGGATGTTATAATCCACCCCTCCAAAAAGAAAATTTCGTCCTTAAAATTTAACTTACCGAATTCAAACATGTCGGGATACCGTTCTCTGATGTCGTCCTCACGTTCCCATGTAAATGTCTCTATATTTCCATGTTTCCAAGCGACCTTCACCAAAGGTACCAACTTGTTCCGTAATTTCTTCACGGAATGTTCGACAATGCGAACAGAAACAGAAGGAATAAACAAATCATCTCATACATCAATCTCGTCCATAGGAATCACGTGTAGAGGATCATGGACATATTTCCTCAACTGTGACACATGGAACACGTTGTGTAGATTAGCAAGATGTGGAGGGAGTGTTATCCGATACGCAACATCACCAATCCGCTCTAATACCTCATAAGGTCCAATAAATCTAGGGCTCAACTTGCCACTTTTCAACGCCCTTCCAATTCCTTTATCGTGTGAGGCCTTCAGGAATACATGATCACCAACTTGAAACTCAAGTGGTTTATGCCTCTTGTCATAATAACTCTTCTGCCTATCTTGTGCAATCTTCATATTCTCTTGTATCTTTCTAATTTGCTCGGTAGTCTCCTAAACAATCTCCAGCCCTAAGGCCAAGTTCTCTCCAACTTCAAGCCAACACAAGGGAGTTCTACACTTCCTTCCATACAATGCCTCATATGGTGCCATGCCAATACTAGAATGAAAGCTATTTTTGTATGTGAATTCAATCAATGGTAAAAATCTCTCCCAACATCCACCGTGTTCGAGAACACAAGCTCTCAATAAATCTTCAAGACTTTATATTGTCCTCTCAAAAAATCTCTCCCAACATCCACCCTAAAGTTTGGTTGGATTTCTCTAAGGGTAGAGGCAGAATTTTTCTAACGATAAATTTCTAGCAATAATTGAAGGCTATAGCCCACGATAATTGGACAAAACCCAGTGGTTGAATATTTACGTAAAACTTTACGGCCACGCTTGGAAAGGTATTATAGGGTTGTCCCTGAAGTTTCGTTGAATTGCCCTAAGAGAAGGAGCTGATTTTGTTCGACGATAAATGTTTAGCCAAATTTAAAGGCTATCCACGAAAATATGACTAACCTGAGCGGTTGAATTTTTGCTTGATTTTTTACGGCCACGCTTAGAAAGGAATTGTAGGGTTGTTTGTGAAGTTTCATCAGATTTGTCCAAGGGAAGGGGCATATTTTCACCAACAATGAATTTTTAGCCAAACTTAAAGGTTATAGCCCACAAAATATGAAAAAAAATCAAGCGGTTGAAGTTTTGCATAATTTTTTACGGCCACGCTTAGAAAGACATTGTAGGGTTGTCCCTGAAATTTCATCAAATTTCTACAAGGGAAGAGGCAAATTTTCACAAACAATGAGTTTCTAGCTAAATTTGAAGGCCATAGCCTACAAAAATTTGACCAAACTGAGCAGTTGAATTTTCACATGATTTTTTACGGCCACACTTTGAAAGGCATTGTAGGGTTGTCCCTGAAGTATCATCACATTTCTTCAAGGGAAGGGGAAGATTTTCACCAACAAATTTTTAGCCAAATTTGAGGGCTATAGCCCATGAAATTGACAAAATCGAGCGGTTGAATTTTTGCATTATTTTTTACGGCTATGCTTGGAAAGGCATTGTAGGGTTGTCCTTGATGTTTCATCAAATTTTTACAAGGGAAGGGGTAAATTTTCACCAAGGATGAGTTTCTTGCCAAATTTGAAGGCCATAGCCCACGAAAATATGACCAAACCGAGCGGTTGAATTTTCACATGATTTTCTACGGCCATGGTTAGAAAGGCATTGTAGGGTTTTCCCTAAAGTTTTATCAGATTTTTTGAGGGAAAGGGCAGATTTTCACACACGATGAATATTTAGACAAATTTGAAGGCTAAAGCCCACAAAAATATGACCAAACTAAGCGGTTAAATTTTTGTGTAACTTTTTATGGCCACGCTCAGAACTGGGTTGTAGGATTGTCCTTGAGGTTCAACCGGATTCCTCTAAGTGAAAGGATAAATTTTTCCAACTATGAATTTTTAGAAAATTTAAAGGCTATAGAACACGAAAATATGACCAAACTGAGCGGTTACATTTTTACATGATTTTTTATGACCATGCTTAGAAAGCCATTGTAGGGTTATCCCTGAAGTTTCATCAAATTTCTCCTAGGGAAGGTACAAATTTTCACCAACGATAAATTTTTAGCCAAATTTGAAGGCTAGCCCATGAAAAAATGACCAAATTGAGCGGTTGAATTTTTGCATGATTCTTTACGGCCATGCTTAGAAAGGCATTGTAGGATTGTCGCTGAAGTTTCATCAGATTTCTCCAACGGAAGGGGCAGATTTTCACTAACGATAAATTTTTAGCAAAATTTAAAGGCTATCGCACGAAAATATGACAAATCTGAGCAGTTGAATTTTTCCGTGATTTTTTACGGCCAAGCTTAGAAAGGTATTATAGGTTTATCCCTGAAGTGTTGTCATATTACTCCAAGGGAAGGGGTAGATTTTCTCCAACGATAAATTTTTAGTCAAATTTAAAAGCTATAGCCCACGAAAATATGACGAAACCGAGCGGGTGAATATTTGTGTAATTTTTTATGGCCACACTTAAAATGGCATTGTAAGATTGTTCTTGAAGTTCAATCGGATTTCTCTAAGAGAAGGGGCAGATTTTCTCCAACGATGAATTTTTAGCAAATTTGAAGGCTATAGCCCACGAAAATATGACAAAACCGAGTGGTTGAAGTTTTGGAAATTTTTATGGCCATGCTCAGAAAGGGATTATAGGGTTCTCCCTGAAGTTTGATTGGATTTCTCTAAGGGTAGGGGCAGATTTTCTCCAACGATAAATATCTAGCTATAATTGAAGGTTATGCCCACGACAATTGGACAAAATCGAGCGGTTAAATTTTTACGTAAAAGTTTACGGCCATGCTTGGAAAGGTAGTATAGGGTTGTCCCTGAAGGTTCGTCAAATTATCCTAAGAGAAGGACCTAATTTTGTCCAATGAAATTTTTAGCCAAATTTAAAGGTTATATCCCACGAAAATATGACCAAACTGAGCGATTGAATTTCTACATGATTTTTTACGGTCATGCTTAAAAAGGAATTGTAGGGTCATTCCTGAAGTTTCATCAGATTTGTCCATGGGAAGGGGCAGCTTTTCACCAACAATGAATTTTTAGCCAAATTTAAAGGTTATAGCCCACGAAAATATGAGAAAACCGAGCAATGGAATTTTTACATGATTTTTTATGGCCACATTTGAGGGATATGGCCCATGAAAATATAACAAAACCAAGAAATTCAATTTTTGCATTATTGTTTATGGGTATAGTTAGAAAGGCGTTATAGGGTTGTCCCTAAAGTTTCACCAAATTTCTCTAAGGGAAGGGGTATATTTTCACTAAGGATGAGTTTTTAGCCAAATTTGAAGGCCATAGCCCACGAAAATATGGACAAACCAAGCGGTTGAATTTTTGTATGATTTTTCACGGCCATGCTTAGAAAGGCATTGTAGGGTTTTCCCTAAAGTTTCATCAGATTTTTTTGAGAGAAAGGGTAGATTTTCACAAACGATGAATTTTTAGACAAATTTGAAGGCTATAGCCCACAAAAATATAACAAAACTAAGCGGTTAAATTTTTGCATAACTTTTTATGGCCAAGCTGAGAACTGGGTTGTAGGATTGTCCTTGAAGTTCAACCGGATTCCTCTAAGTGAAAGGATAGATTTTTCCAACGATGAATTTTTAGAAAATTTGAAGGCTATAGAACACGAAAATATGACCAAACCGAGCGGTTGCATTTTTACATGATTTTTTATCGCCATGCTTAGAAAGCCATTGTAGGGGGTTCCCTGAAGTTTCATCAGATTTCTCCTAGGGAAGCTACAAATTTTCACCAACGATAAATTTTTAGCCAAATTTTAAGGCTATAGCCCATGAAAATATGACCAAACCGAGCGGTTGAATTTTTGCATAATTTTTTATGGCCGTGCTTAGAAAGGCATTGTAGGATTGTCGCTGAAGTTTTGTCGAATTGTCCTAAGAGAAGGTGCTAATTTTGTCCAACTATAAATTTTTAGCCAAATTTAAAGGCTATATCCCACAAAAATATGACCAAACTGAGCGGTTAAATTTTTGCATATTTTTTACGGCCATGCTTAGAAAGGAATTATAAGGTTGTTCCTGATGTTTCATCAGATTTGTCCAAGGGAAGGGGTAGATTTTCACCAACAATGAATTTTTAGCAAAATTTGAAGGTTATAGCCCACATAATATGAAAGAACTGAGCGGTTGAAGTTTTGCATAATTTTTTACGGCCATGCCTAGAAAGGCATTATAGGGTTGTCTCTGAAGTTTCATCAAATTTCTCAAAGGAAAGGGGCAGATTTTCACCAACGTTGAATTTTTAGCTAAATTTAAAGGCTATAGCCCACGAAAATATCACCAAATCGAGCGATTGAATTTTTGAATGATTTTTTACAGCCACACTTTGAAAGGCGTTATAGGGTTATTCCTGAAGTTTCATCACATTCCTCCAAGGGAAGGGGATAATTTTCACCAACAATGAATTTTTAGCCAAATTTGAAGGCTAGATAGCCTACAAAAATATGACAAAATCGAGCAGTTGAATTTTTGTATTATTTTTTACGGCTATGCTTAGAAAGGCATTATAGGGTTGTCCCTGAAGTTTCACCAAATTTCTCCAAGGGAAAGCGTAAATTTTCACCAAGAATGAGTTTTTGCCAAATTTGAAGGTCATAGCCCATGAAAATATAACCAAACCTAGCGGTTGAATTTTTACATGATTTTTTACAACCATGCTTAGAAAGGAATTGTAGGGTTTTTCTTAAAGTTTCATCAGATTTTTCAAGGGAAGGGGTAGGTTTTCCCAAACAATAATTTTTAGACAAATATGAAAGCTATAGCCTACAAAAATATGATAAAACTGAACGGTTAAATTTTTGAGCAACTTTTTATAGCCACGCTTAGAATTGGGTTGTAGGATATTCCTTGAAGTTCAACTGGATTCCTCTTAGAGAAAGGACAAATTTTTCCAACGATGAATTTTTAGAAAATTTGAAGGCTATAGAACATGAAAATATGACTAAACTGATCGGTTGCATTTTTGCATGATTTTTTATGGCCATGCTTAAAGTGCCATTTTAGGGTTGTCCCTGAAGTTTCAACAGACTTCTCCAAGGAAAGGTGCAAATTTTCACCAACGATAAATTATTAGCCAAATTTGAAGCCTATATAACCCATGAAAATCTGACCAAACCAAGCGGTTGAATTTTTGCATATTTTTTACGTCTATGCTTAGAATGGCATTGTAGGATTATCCATGAAGTTTTATCAGATTTCTCCAAGGGAAAGGGAAACTTTTCACCAACAATGAATCTTTAGCTAAATTTGCACGCTATAGCACGTGAAAATATGACAAAACTAAGCAGTTAAATTTTTGCATGATTTTTTATGGCCAAGTATAGGAAGGCATTTTAGCATTGTCCATAAAGTTTCGTCAGATTTCTCCAGTAGAAGGGGCAGATTTTATCCAATGATGAATTTTTATGACAAAACCGAGTCATTGAATTTTTACATTATTATTTATGGCATGCTTAGAAAGGAATTATAGGGTTGTCCTTGAAGTTTCTTTAAATTTCTCCAAGGGAAAGGACAGATTTTCATCAATGATAAATTTGTAACCAAATTTAAAGGCTATAGCCCATGAAAATATGACAAAACCAAGTGGTTGACTTTTTGGATGATTTTTTACGGCCAAGCTTAAAAATGCATTTTAGGGTAATCCCTGAAGTTTTGTCAGATTTCTCTATGAGAAGGGGCAGATTTTGTCAAACGATGAATTTTTAGCCAAATTTGAAAGCTAATAGCCCATGAAAGTATGACCAAACTGAGCGGTTGAATTTTTTCATCATTTTTTATGACCATGATTAGAAAGGCATTTTAGGATATTCCTTGAAGTTTCATCAGATTTCTCCAAGCGAAAGGGCAAATTTTCACCAACGATGAATTTCTAGCTAAATTTAAAGGTTATAGCGCACGAAACTATGACAAAACCGAGCAGTTGATATTTTCATGATTTTTTCAGCCAAGCTTAGAAAGGCATTGTAGGGTTGTCCTTGAAGTTTCATCAGATTTCTCTAAGGGAAGGGGTAGATTTTCTCCAACGATGAATTTTTAGCTAAATTTAAGAGCTATAACCCATGAAAATATGACAAAACCGGACGGTTGAATATTTTTGTAATTTTTTATGGACACTCTTAAAATTGCATTGTAGGATTGTTGTTGAAGTTCAATCGGATTTCTCTAAGAGAATGGGCAGATTTTCTCCAACGATGAATTCTTAGCAAATTTGAAAGGTATAGCCCACGAAAATATGACAAAACTAAGCGGTTGAATTTTTAGTAATTTTTTATGGCCATGCTTAGAATGGAATTTTAGGGTTGTCCATGATGTTTGGTTGGATTTCTCTAAGGGTAGTGGCAGATTTTCTCCAACGATAAATTTCTAGCAAAAATTAAAGGCTATAGCCCACGACAATTCAAAAAACTGAGCGATTGAATATTTATGTAAGAGTTTACAGTCACGCTTAGAAAGACATTGTAGAGTTATACCTGAAGTTTCGTCGAATTTTTCTAAGAGGATGTGCTAATTTCGTCCAACCATGAATTTTTAGCCAAATTTTACGGCTATATCCCACAAAAATATGACCAAACCGAGCGGTTGAATTTTTGCATGATTCTTTACGGTCATGCTTAGAAAGGCATTAGAGGGTTGTTCATGATAATTCATCAGATTTCTCTGAGGGAAGGGGAGGATTTTCACCAACAAAGAATTTTTAGCCAAATTTGAAGGCATAGCGCATGAAAATATGACAAAACCGAGCGGTTGAAGTTTTGCATAATTTTTTATAGCCACGCTTAGAAAGGCATTATAGGGATGCCCCTGAAGTTTTATCAAATTTCTCTAAGGGAAGGGGCTGATTTTCACCAACGTTTAATTTTTAGCCAAATTTAAAGGCATAGCCCATGAAAATATAACAAAACTGAGCGGTTGAATTTTTGCATGATTTCTTACAGCCATGCTTAGAGAGGCATTGTAGGACTGTCCCTGAAGTTTCATCAAATTTCACTAAGAGAAGGGGCATATTTTCACCAAGGATGAGTTTCTAGCCAAATTTGAAGGCTATGCCCACGAAAATATGACCAAACTGAGCGGTTGAATTTTCGCATGACTTTTTACAGCCATGCTTAGAAAGGTATTGTAGGGTTTTTCTTAAAGTTTCATCAAACTTCTCCAAGGAAAGGGGTAAATTTTGTCCAATGATGAATTTTTAGCCAAAATTGAAGGCTACAGCCCACGAAAATATGAAAAATCTGAGCGGCTAAATTTTTGCGTAATATTTTATGGCCACGCTTAGAAAGGCATTAAAGGATTATCCTTGAAGTTTCTTTAGATTTCTCCAATGGAAGGGCCGATTTTTACTAACAATGAATTTTTAGCCAAATTTGAAGGCTATAGCTCTCTAAAATATGACCAAACCGAGTGGTTGAATTTTTATGTAATTTTTTACGGCCACGCTTAGAAAGGCATTATAGGATTGTCCCTGAAGTTTCTTCAGATTTCTCCAAGGGAAGGGGCAGACATTTACTAACAATGAATTTTTAGCCAAATTTGAAGGCATAGCCCACGAAAATATGACCAAACTGAGTGGTTGAATTTTTATGTAATTTTTTACAATCATGCTTAGAAAGGAATTATAGGGTTGTCCCTGAAGTTTCTTCAGATTTCTCTACGAGAAGAGGCAAATTTTAAACGACGATGAATTTTTAGCCAAATTTAAAGGTTGTAGCCCACGAAAATATGACAAAACCGAGGCCTTCAATTTTAGCATATTTTTTTACGGCCGAGCTTAGAAATGCATTGTAACGTTGTCCTTGATGTTTCAATGGATTTCTTTAACATAATGAGTAGATTTTATCCAACGATGAATTTTTAGCCAAATTTAAAGGCTATAGCCCATGAAAATATGACCAAACCGAGCGGTTGAAGTTTTGTATGATTTTTTATGGCCAAGCTTAGAAATGCATTGTAGGGTTGTCTTTCAGGTTTCGTCAGATTTCTTTAAGAGAAGGGACAGATTTTGTCCAACGATGAATTTTTAGCTAAATTATAGCCCACGAAAATATGACAAAACCGAGCGGTTGAGTTTTTGCATAATATGTTATGGCCACGTTTAGAAAGGTATTATAGGGTTGTCCCTGAAGTTTCTTCAAATTTCTCCAAGGGAAAGGGCTGATTTTTACTAACAATGAATTTTTAGCCAAATTTGAATGTTATAGACCACGAAAATATAACTAAACTGAGCGGTTAAATTTTTACGTATTTTTTTACGGTCACGCTTAGAAAGGAATTATAGGGTTGTCCCTGAAGTTTCTTCAAATTTCTCCAAGGGAAGAGGTAAATTTTGACCAAGGATGAATTTTTAGCCAAATTTGAAGGTTGTAGCCCATGAAAATATGACAAAACCAAGCGCTTCAATTTTTGCATATTTTTTTACGGCCTAGCTTAGAAATGCAATGTAGCGTTGTCCTTGATGTTTTGATGGATTTCTCTAACAGAATGAGTAGATTTTATCCAACGATGAATTTTTAGCCAAATTTAAAGGCAATAGCCCAAGAAAATATGACCAAACCGAGCGGTTGAATTTTTGCATAATTTTTTATGGCCAAGCTTAGAAATGCATTGTAGCGTTGTCTTTCAGGTTTCGTCAGATTTCTCTAAAAGAAGAGACAGATTTTGTCCAACGATGAATTTTTAGCTAAATTATAGCCCACGAAAATATGACTAAACCAAGCAGTTGAATTTTTGCGTAATTTTTTACGGCCATACTTAGAAAGGCATTATAGTGTTGTCCCTGAAGTTTCTTTAGATTCTCAAAGGGAAGGGGTAAATGTTCACCGACGATGAATTTTTAGCCAAATTTGAAGCCCACGAAAATATGACAAAGTTGAGCGGTTGATTTTTTGCAAGATTTTTTACGACCAAGCTTAGAAATGCATCTTAGGAAAATCCCTAAAGTTTCATCAGATTTCTCTAAGAGTAGAGGTAGATTTTGTCCAAAGATGAATTTTTAGCCAAATTTGAAGACTAAGCCCACAAAAATATGACAAAATCGAGCGGCTAAATTTTTGCGTAATATTTTACGACCACGCTTAGAAAGACATTATAGGGTTGTCCCTGAAGTTTCTTTAGATTTCTCCAATGGAAGGGGCCGATTTTTACAAACAATAAATTTTGAGCCAAATTTGAAGGTTGTCGCCCACGAAAATATGACAAAATCGAATAGTTGAAGTTTTGCATAATTTTTCACGGTCACACTTAAAAAGGCATTGTAGGGTTATCCCTGAAGTTTCATCAGATTTCTCCAAGGGAAGGGGCATATTTTCACCAATGATAAATTTTTAGTAAAATTTGAAAGCCTATGAAAATATGACAAAATCGAGCGGTTGATGAAACACCCTAAAAATAGGGGTAAATTTTTTGCGTTTTTAGAGAATACCTGGATCTATAATAAGCCACTCTCATATATGAAGATATAAGAGGGTAAATTTAAAAGGATTAACTTTAAGAAAGTTCCTCAATTAAAACAGTGGAAGGAAAATTAAGCACATGAATAAATGTGATTATATTTTAAGAAACCGACCACTGGGAATTAATAAAACCTAATTTTGCACTTAAGGTATCCATAAAATAATGTGGGTTCAAGTCTCAGTTTAAAAAGGAAATAAATTAATTGGGATAATGCATTTTTTTTTGACATTACAGGAGTAGCAGGGCGAAAAGGGGAAAGGAAGTAACAGGGGGGTCATCTCGCTCAAGTGGAGTCCGACTCGCTTGAACGAGACACACATGCCTCGCTTGGGCGAAGCCAGCGACTCTTAAGTGAAATGCGTCCAGACTCGAATTTATGATTGACTCGCTTGGGCGAGACTTACTCGCTTAAGCGAAGCGCTCTCGGGGTCAGGCCTATACCCACTCGCATAATCAGAATTTTCAACACTTAAATTTTCACTCAGCAAACCCCTCCAAATCTGACTCCCATTACACGGGTTGTCACTCAGTATACTTCTCCAAAAACCGTCTCAAGGCACTCGGGTTCTCACTCAGCAGAGTCTTCCTGAAACTGACTCAAGGTACACAGATTCACCACTCAGCAAGATACCCTGACTGAGCCATCATTCACTCAATCCCTACTCAGCAACAGCAGTCCAGACCGAGTCCTCCCTCACACAACATCCACTCGGTAAATTCACTCCAAGTCTGAGACTTCACCCACTCGGTGGTTCACTCGGGAAACTTCCCAGAAACTGACTTACCTCTGTTTGGTCATTCATTCGGAATTTCATTCCAAGACCGACTCATTGTCTACTCGGCTTTCACTCGGTATTTTGTTACAAATCTGACTTCCTCTCTTTTTCACTCGAGTGGAGTTATTCCAGGGAATTCCTGGACAAACTCACACTGAGTATAACCAATCGGTGTTCTCCCACTCGAAGAATACAAAATCGGGACATACCACTCAGAACAAGTACACTGGACTCAGAAATTCCCCTTCGGGACTCCACTGCCCAGATCATCACACTCAAGAGCCTTCTCACTCGGATTATGTACACTTCCTCACTCGAAAAACCATGGCTCAGACCTAAGTCACTCGGAATTCACTCGAAAATTCCACCACCTCTTAGTTTATTTTCAAAATCCTCACTTAGACAGAATTCATTCATGAACTCACCCACTCACCATCTAATGGTCTCGCCTGGGCGAAAGCCATTCCCTAGACCCTTCGCTCGAGCGAATTTCATCCAGTAGCTAATTCCCTGTTTCTTCTCACATTCTCGCTTGAGCGAACTGGCCATTCGCCTGAGCGAAATCAGTCCAGTGTCTAACTCCTTCGCCCTCGCTTGGGCGAGACTCCATTCGCCTGGGCGAATTCACTCCAGTGTCTAAACACTGATACTGGGACAATCTCGCTTGAGCAAAATTCACTTTCGCCTGAGCGAAAATTGTCCAGAGACCAATTTCCCAACAGGGGAGACTCTCGCTCGGGCGAAAATCCACCTCGCCTAAGCGAAACTACCAGACATCCTACAGGACTCGAAATTCACACAACACAGCCCACTAAAAATTGAACTTCACTCATTCTACAGACATGCATTACATATCAAACATCATTCAGATCATTTAAAACTGGTTCTGCATCAACATACTCTTAAATTCCATTTAACTCTTCAAAATCATATATATGAATTAATTCTTCATCTCTTCAGCTTTATAAAAGAAATACTCAAATATGATTCTTCATCCATTCATCAACACATATGGAATTTCCATTATAATTTAAACCTTCATACATACTTAGGGTCACCAATGAAAATGAGATATACATGCAATTTCTCATTTTCCCCCATGACCCTCCAAAATCATCTATCAAGTAAACTTCCAAAATACATATTCATTACATCTCCTGCTACACAAAATACATATGATTACATACATTGCCGGCCAAGGCGCTCCCTATACACTAATTACCTCCACAACCAAAATATACTTCAAAATGCTTACTCTTCCCATAATTGCCCTGCATCACAAGTCTAAAATTGACAACATGGGAGAGTGAGTCCACATTCCAAAGGAATGAACATGAATACCAAGTGATTATGCATATAGGCTTCCACACATATATACTTTGCACATCAATAATATTCATCATGACATATACCAACACCATTTCACATAAAGCATACAAGCATATACATAATCACATTATTCAACTATTGAATTGTCACACAACATTTAACTAGTATTCATATCTTTTATGTTGTCTTAAATATATTTTTACCACCTCAGACTATTATCATCACATCTCACCACTTTGGCATACTTCCTTCTATATGTAAATGCTCATAACCCATGCATATGCACAAGGAATGTTTCAACAATTACAGATCTGACTGTGGGAAATTCAACATCAACTGTGGGATTCAAGTATGGTCTTTTAACCACACCCCTACTGCAGTAGTAAAATGTGTACACTTATTCTTTAAATTGCATGCATTCACCAATAGTTTTACAGGTACCAAACCGCATCGCCCATCTTGCAACACCAGGTCATTTTCACCATAACCGCGGTACTCAACATATCAACATATGGTGTTGCGGGCTGGCCAGATATCGAATCATGGCGGCTGTGATCATAAAGACCACCGGGGTCACCTGCTCATCAAGAGCCATCCCCCATAAGGGTCGGCCACATGCAGCTCCCCGAAGCACTACATGGGCGGCTTCGTGACTTTACACTAAGTCACAGGGAAAAACACAACTTGCTCGTGCACCGAGCCACCCTCCCACTGGGTTGGCCGAGGGAACTCCCCTAATGTTCCACAGCGGCGGCTATGCAGTATGCCATGGATGCAAATGCGGATCATGTGCATTTCTCACTCTATGCATCCTACACAGGCCACTCATCATTCAACATCACCACAAGCTTTTATTAACATTGATTGTTCACAATAGTTTCAATCTTTGGGTGGCATTCTTTTTATTCTCAATCTCAACAAACATCATCAACATTCATATCACATTCATGGTAATACAACTTAGCATAACACACCATGAATATTCCAAATGCACAAAAGCATGTTGCCAAACATATTAACTACATCACACCACAAATCATCATTTCTCACATCATTTAAGCAAGGCTAACATGCATAACACCACATACTACAATCAACTAACATTCAAATTCATGCATTTAGAATTTAGACTCCTCCTACCTCAAGAGAAGAATTCCTATTGATAAGACGGTCCCGCCTCGTCGTTCGGAATAGGTCCTACATTCACATTCATGTAAAAACCTTAATCAATCAACTACTCAAATCATTAATTCAATTCTATCTAGTCATAATCATATTTCTCCATAAAGCACATTCTTAAACTAACATTAGCTATTTCCCCCCAACCTCAAGGTTAGGGTTTTCTCCAAAACCCATCCACCTTCATTAATACATCATAAACCTTCACTTCCCATCATCATTAATACACCAACAACCATTTTCTCCTTATAAATGTTCACATTTATGATGACCCATTCTAGGGCATGAGCATTAAATGCTATAATAAACACCCATGCACATACATCTTCTCCCTAAATCATAATACCCTCAATATCAACATAAACCCATCCAAAAATGGTAGGAGAAGCTTACCTCACACCCAAAACAAATTGGGTTTCAAAGTATAGGTAGGCCACACGGAAATGAAGGAAAAGAGAAAGAAGGATTCAGCTTCAATGGTCTCCTTCCTAGTTCCTTGAAAACGAAAGTGAGAGGGAAAGTTTACCACACAAGCTCACGGTTTTGGGAGAAGAAAAGAAAAGAGAATGGAGAGAAAATGGAGGGTAAGATGAAGAGAGTATGTTTTCCACAGTAAAATGAAGAAGCCAGCATGGAGAAGAAAGAAATTTGGGCTCTTGTGTTATTTTTAGTTTCATTCATTAAAATTCATCGTTTTTGCCACTAACAGGCTCTTCGTTTGGGCTCAATACTTCATCCAAAAATTATTCCGAATGTATATTCAGATTCCCAATATTATTCTCTATAGCCCTAACCAGTATCATCTCATTCCAAGATATTTGGTCCGACACCCATATCTCAACCGGGCTCATTTTTGGCTTAACCGATCCCCATAAATTACCAATAATTCCTAAAAATCTTAATTTAGTTAAATTCAATTTATTGGGACATTAAACAATTCGTATTTGACACGTCAATATTTACTTTCTTTTATTAATGTTCTATTTCAAAATTCGGGATGTTACAATCCACCCATCCAAAAAGAAAATTTCGTCCTCGAAATTTAACTTACCGGATTCGAATGCATCGGGATACCGTTCTCTGATATCGTCCTCTCGTTCCCATGTGATCGTTTCCACATTCCCATGTTTCCGAGCGACCTCCGCCAAAGGTACCAATTTGTTCCGTAATTTCTTCACGGAATGTCCGACAATGCGAATGGAAACAGGAGGAATAGATAGATCCTCACGTACATCAATCTCGTCCACAGGAATCACGTGTAGAGGATCATAAACATATTTCCTCAACTGCGACATGTGGAACACGTTGTGTAGGTTAGCAAGATGCGGAGGGAGTGCTATCCGATAAGCAACCTCGTAAGGTCCGATAAATCTGGGGCTCAACTTTCTACTTTTCAACGCCCTTCCAATGCCTTTATCCCGCGAGACCTTCAAAAACACATGGTCACCCACTTGAAACTCAAGGGGTTTATGTCTCCTATCATAATAACTCTTCTGCCTATCTTGAGAAATCTTCATATTCTCTTGTATCTTCTTAATTTGCTCGGTAGTCTCTTGGATAATCTCTGGCCCTAAGGCCAAATTTTCACCAACTTCTAGCTAACACAAGGGAGTTCTACACTTCCTTCCATACAACGCCTCATAAGGTGCCATGTCAATACTGGAATGGAAGCTGTTATTGTATGTAAATTCGATCAACGGCAGAAATCTCTCCCAGCATCCACCCTGCTCAAGGACACAAGCTCTCAACAAATCCTCCAAGCTTTGTATAGTTCTCTCCGATTGTCCATCGGTTTGAGGGTGATAAGCGGAACTAAGCTTCAACTTAGAACCCAACTCATCATGCAAACGTCCCTAAAACCGAGAAATAAACCGAGGATCACAGTCGGATATGATGCTGGATGGAACACCATACAGCCTAACAATCTCCTTGATGTATATTTGTGCGAATTTCTCCAAGGAACTTTTCATGTTAATGGGCAGAAAGTGAGCACATGTGGTCAATCGGTCAACAATCACCCATATAGCATCGTTTCCAGCACAAGTTCTAGGTAGTCCAGAAACAAAATCCATAGCTATGTTGTCCCATTTCCAAACTGGGATCTCCAACGGCCTCAAATAACCAGATGGTCTCTGATGCTCGACTTTAGCCTTTTGACAAACAAGGCAAGATGCTACAAAGTTCGCCACATCACGCTTCATACCGGGCCACCAGAAATTCTTCTTCAAATCTTGATACATCTTGGTGGAACCAGGATGAATACTCAATATGCTTTTGTGAGCTTCCTCAGGTACACATTTTCTCGCATCACCACTTGAGGGAACATAAATTCGGCCCTTCACACGCCAAATACCATCTTGACCTTCTACTAAGAACAAATTCTTCCCTTTTTCTTGGGTTTTCTTCATCTCAATTAAATACTCATCATTGGGTTGTTGCGCCTTCACATATTCAAGGAATTCATTAGTAACCTTCAACATCTTTAACACCATTTTCTTTGGAGTGTAAGTCTCCATGCCCACATTCAAATATTTAAATTGTTCAATCAACTCCATCTCCTTTGCCATCATCATAGAAACATGCAATGACTTCCGGCTCAATGCATCAGCAACTACATTCGCCTTGCCGGAGTGATACTTCAATTCAAACTCATAATCTTTTAGGAACTCCATCCACCGCCTTTGGCGCATATTTAATTCTTTCTGGTCAAACAAGTGCTTAAGGCTTTTATGATCACTAAAGACCACAAACTTGGAGCCATACAAGTAGTGTCACCACAACTTCAATGCAAACACCACTGCCGCCAATTCAAGATCATGTGTGGGATAATTAACCTCATGCGGTCGCAACTGCCTCGACGCATAGGCTATCACACGTTCCTTTTGCATCAACACACATCCAAGACCATGCTTAGAAGTATCACAATATACCACAAATTCATCCATCAAATCAGGCAATGCTAACACCGGCGCGGTAGTAAGCCTTAACTTCAACTCTTGGAAACTTTTTTCACATTCACGGGTCTACACAAAAGATTGATTCTTACGAGTCAACTTCGTTAGTGGTAAATCCAAACGGGAAAACCCTTCAATGAACCTTCGGTAATAACCGGCAAGACCAAGAAAACTCCTTATCTCAGTCACCGAAGTTGGTCTTTCCCAAGCCATCACAGCTTCAACTTTAGATCTATCCACAGCAACTCCATCATTCGAAATAACATGTCCAAGAAATTGGACTTCAGACAGCCAAAATTCACACTTGGAGAGCTTCACATACAACTCTTTCTCACGAAGAATGGTCAATACAAGACGAAGATGTCTTTCATGCTCTTCATGACTCTTGGAATACACCAAAATATCATCAATAAACACTACGACAAATTGGTCAAGATATTCATGGAAGATGCGATTCATGTAGCTCATGAAAATCGCAGGGGCATTCGTCACACCAAATGGCATCACTACGTACTCATAATGTCCATATCGCATTTGAAAAGCAGTTTTCAGAATATCTTCAGCCTTCACCCAAATTTGGTGATATCCGGAACGCAAATCAATCTTCGAAAACACAACAGCACCCCTCAATTGATCCAAAAGATCATCAATACGTGGAAGAGGGTATTTATTCTTAATGGTTAGTTTGTTGAGTTGGCGATAATCAACGCACAATCTCATGCTCCCATCTTTCTTCTTCACTAACAACACAGGAGCACCCCAAGGAGACACACTTGGGCGAATAAACTCCCGTTCAAGTAATTCTTCCACTTGCTTTTTCAATTCAGCTAACTCCATAGGAGACATCCTATAAGGAGCTCGGGAAACAGGTTTCGCACCCGGAATAAGATCAATAGCAAATTCCACTTCTCGTGGAGGAGGTAATCCGGGAATTTCTTTTGGAAACACAACGGGAAATTCCGAAACAATAGGAATTCCACTAGTTTGAGAAACACCATTTCCATCAACCAAGCAGAACATCATAAGAAGCTGGGAAATACCTTGTACATCAAAACTTTCAGCATTCAAAGTCAGGAAGATTACCGTCTTGCTATGACAATCCACTAAGACTTTGTTAGCAGATAACCAATCCATGCCCAGAATAATATCCAAATCCTTCATAGGCAAGCATACGAGGAAGACAAATTTCCTACCCTCGAGGTTCATCTTGACACCCTCACATCGCGTTACCGATCTTAAACAAGTACCGGTTGGTGTAGTCACCAATATAGAACCTTTCATCATGCACACGGGCACCCGCAAGCACCTCACACAATCTTCAGAAATAAATGAGTGTGTAGCATCAGAATCATAAATAATATGCACCGGAGTACCAAGAATTTCACACTCACCACGGATAAGATCTTCAGCCTGAGCTGCTTCATCACCAGTAACTACAAATACTCTTCCCGCAGCTTGGACTTGATCACCACCATTTCGGTTTCCATTCCTTCCACCACGGCCTACACCTCGACCATTTCTTCCACCGTTGTGATTGCCACCACGGCCACCATTACCACGTCCACGGTTAGCACCATAGTTCATACGGTTAGGAACATCAACATTAGCACCTCTTGCATTCATTGGACAATTAGGGCGAATATGCCCGGGTTGGTTGCATTGGAAACACACAATGTTATCACGAGGGCAATCACGTGCCAAATGGTTGGCACCACATTTGAAACAAGTTATGCCTTGGACATTTCCGTGACCTTGAGTACCACCACCATAACCGCCTGTAGGAGCACCTCGTCCCCTTCGGAAAGAAGAAGAACCACGTATAAATTGTCTATTATCTTTAAAATTGCCTTTCTTCTTGAAGCTAGAAGATTGGCCCTTCAGCTTGTAATCATGCCCTGAGTAACTCCTTGGAGCAACATCATTTTCTTCAAAAATTCTGCACTTGTTCACAAGAATAGGAAAACTCCTAATCTCTTGATGACAAATCGCCTTCTTGATTTCTTGGCGCAGTCCATTTTCAAATTTAACATAGTTTGAAACTTCATTGTCTTCTTGTTGATAGGGTGGATAAAATGTACTTAATGCTTCAAATTTGGAGGCATACTCCTCCACTGTCATACTACCTTGCTTAAGCTCCATGAACTCAAGCTCTTTCTTACTCCTATAGCTGTCCGGAAAATATTTCTTCAAAAATTCCAACCTGAAATTTTCCCAAATCAAAGGAACATCAGCAGCTATCATACGTCCTCTAGTAAGACGCCACCATGCTTCAGCCTCATCGCGGAGCATAAAGACCGTATACTCCACCTTTTGCACTTCAGAACATTCGAAGCTTGCATATATCCTTTCCAAGTCATTTATCCACGCATACGTATCTTCGGGTTTAAATCCTCCATGAAACTCCGAGGGTTTCCTTTTGAGAAACAAGTCAAGACCTTGGGAACCTTATCCCACATTCAGCTGGCCTTGCCTTTCCAAGAATTCAGTGAATCGGTTCAAGGCGTTTGCCATGGCAGCAGCCTTACGATTTGGTCTACCAACCATATCTTATGCCTATACATCGAAACATGGCTCACACATAAGTACACTAGGCCAAACATTAGCTTTTCGACTTATAATTTTAGGAATTTCAGCAATCAAAAGCCTATCATATATCACATAACATAATCACATCATTTTCAATGCATGATCATAGCATATTCATAATTAGAGGTAAGTAGTGTAAGGACTCTTGGCCGGACTTAACGACTCCATACAACAATATCAATTCAATGTTAACCATCATAATTCAGTCAAATAATTCATAATTCAGTCTTGCACAGTCAATGATCACATGTACATCTTTAATCATAGTTGTATCAAGAACAGTTGCTGCTCTGATACCAGGTTGAAACACCCTAAAAATAGGGGTAAATTTTTCACGTTTTTAGAGAATACCTGGATCTATAATAAGCCACTCTCATATATGAAGATATAAGAGGGTAAATTTAAAAGGATTAACTTTAAGAAAGTTCCTCAATTAAAACAGCGGAAGGAAAATTGAGCACATGAATAAATGTGATTATATTTTAAGAAACCGACCACTGGGAATTAATAAAACCTAATTTTGCAATTAAGGTATCCATAAAATAATGTGGGTTCAAGTCTCAGTTTAAAAAGGAAATAAATTAATTGGGATAATGCATTTTTTTTTAATTTTTTTTTTGACATTACAGGAGTAGCAGGGCGAAAAGGGGAAAGGAAGTAACAGGGGGGTCATCTCGCTCAAGCGGAGTCCGACTCGCTTGAGCGAGACACACATGCCTCGCTTGGGCGAAGCCAGCGAGTCTTGAATGAAATGCGTCCAGACTCGAATTTATGATTGACTCGCTTGGGCGAGACTTACTCGCTTAAGCGAAGCGCTCTCGGGGTCACGCCTATACCCACTCGCATAATCAGAATTTTCAACACTTAAATTTTCACTCAGCAAACCCCTCCAAATCCGACTCCTATTACACGGGTTGTCACTCGGTATACTTCTCCAAAAACCGTCTCAAGGCACTCGGGTTCTCACTCGACAGAGTCTTCCTGAAACTGACTCAAGGTACACAGATTTACCACTCAGCAAGATACCCTGACTGAGCCATCATTCACTCAATCCCTACTCGGCAACAGCAGTCCAGACCGAGTCCTCCCTCACACAACATCCACTCGGTAAATTCACTCCAAGTCTGAGACTTCACCCACTCGGTGGTTCACTCGGGAAACTTCCCAGAAACTGACTTACCTCTGTTTGGTCATTCATTCGGAATTTTATTCCAAGACCGACTCATTGTCTACTCGGCTTTCACTCGGTATTTTGTTACAAATCTGACTTCCTCTCTTTTTCACTCGAGTGGAGTTATTCCAGGGAATTCCTGGACAAACTCACACCGAGTATAACCAATCGGTGTTCTCCCACTCGGAGAATACAAAATCGGGACATACCACTCAGAACAAGTACACTGGACTCGGAAATTCCCCTTCGGGACTCCACTGCCCAGATCATCACACTCAAGAGCCTTCTCACTCGGATTATGTACACTTCCTCACTCGGAAAACCATGGCTCGGACTTAAGTCACTCGGAATTCACTCAGAAATTCCACCACCTCTTAGTTTATTTTCAAAATCCTCACTTAGACAGAATTCATTCATGAACTCACCCACTCACCATCTAATGGTCTCGCCTGGGCGAAAGCCATTCCCTAGACCCTTCGCTCGAGCGAATTTCATCCAGTAGCTAATTCCCTGTTTCTTCTCACATTCTCGCTTGAGCGAACTAGCCATTCGCCTGAGCGAAATCAGTCCAGTGTCTAACTCCTTCGCCCTCGCTTGGGCGAGACTCCATTCGCCTGGGCGAATTCACTCCAGTGTCTACACACTGATACTGGGACAATCTCACTTGAGCGAAATTCACTTTCGCCTGAGCGAAAATTGTCTAGAGACCAATTTCCCAACAGGGGAGACTCTCGCTCGGGCGAAAATCCACCTCGCCTAAGCGAAACTACCAGACATCCTACAGGACTCGAAATTCACACAACACAGCCCACTAAAAATTGAACTTCACTCATTCTACAGACATGCATTACATATCAAACATCATTCAGATCATTTAAAACTGGTTCTGCATCAACATACTCTTAAATTCCATTTAACTCTTCAAAATCATATATATGAATTAATTCTTCATCTCTTCAGCTTTATAAAAGAAATACTCAAATATGATTCTTCATCCATTCATCAACACATAGGGAATTTCCATTATAATTTAAACCTTCATACATACTTAGGGTCACCAATGAAAATGAGATATACATGCAATTTCTCATTTTCCCCCATGACCCTCCAAAATCATCTATCAAGTAAACTTCCAAAATACATATTCATTACATCTCCTGCTACACAAAATACATATGATTACATACATTGCCGGCCAAGGCGCTCCCTATACACTAATTACCTCCACAACCAAAATATACTTCAAAATGCTTACTCTTCCCATAATTGCCCTGCATCACAAGTCTAAAATTGACAACATGGGAGAGTGAGTCCACATTCCAAAGGAATGAACATGAATACCAAGTGATTATGCATATAGGCTTCCACACATATATACTTTGCACATCAATAATATTCATCATGACATATACCAACACCATTTCACATAAAGCATACAAGCATATACATAATCACATTATTCAACTATTGAATTGTCACACAACATTTAACTAGTATTCATATCTTTTATGTTGTCTTAAATATATTTTTACCACCTTAGACTATTATCATCACATCTCACCACCTTGGCATACTTCCTTCTATATGTAAATGCTCATAACCCATGCATATGCACAAGGAATATTTCAACAATTACAGATCTGACTGTGGGAAATTCAACATCAACTGTGGGATTCAAGTATGGTCTTTTAACCACACCCCTACTGCAGTAGTAAAATGTGTACACTTATTCTTTAAATTACATGCATTCACCAATAGTTTTACAGGTACCAAACCGCATCGCCCATCTTGCAACACCAGGTCATTTTCACCATAACCGCGGTACTCAACATATCAACATATGGTGTTGCGGGCTGGCCAGATATCGAATCATGGCGGCTGTGATCATAAAGACCACCGGGGTCACCTGCTCATCAAGAGCCATCCCCCACAAGGGTCGGCCACATGCAGCTCCCCGAAGCACTACATGGGCGGCTTCGTGACTTTACACTAAGTCACAGGGAAAAACACAACTTGCTCGTGCACCGAGCCACCCTCCCACTGGGTTGGCCGAGGGAACTCCCCTAATGTTCCACAGCGGCGGCTATGCAGTATGCCATGGATGCAAATACGGATTATATGCATTTCTCACTCTATACATCCTACACAGGCCACTCATCATTCAACATCACCACAAGCTTTTATTAACATTGATTGTTCATAATAGTTTCAATCTTTGGGTGGCATTCTTTTTATTCTCAATCTCAACAAACATCATCAACATTCATATCACATTCATGGTAATACAACTTAGCATAACACACCATGAATATTCCAAATGCACAAAAGCATGTTTCTAAACATATTAACTACATCACACCACAAATCATCATTTCTCACATCATTTAAGCAAGGCTAACATGCATAACACCACATACCACAATCAACTAACATTCAAATTCATGCATTTAGAATTTAGACTCCTCTCCTACCTCAAGAGAAGAATTCTGATTGATAAGACGGTCCTGCCTCGTCGTTCAGAATAGGTCCTACATTCACATTCATGTAAAAACCTTAATCAATCAACTACTCAAATCATTAATTCAATTCTATCTAGTCATAATCATATTTCTCCATAAAGTACATTCTTAAACTAACATTAGCTATTTCCCCCAACCTCAAGGTTAGGGTTTTCTCCAAAACCCATCCACCTTCATTAATACATCATAAACCTTCACTTCCCATCATCATTAATACACCAACAACCATTTTCTCCTCATAAATGTTCACATTTATGATGACCCATTCTAGGGCATGAGCATTAAATGCTCTAATAAACACCCATACACATACATCTTCTCCCTAAATCATAATACCCTTAATATCAACATAAACCCATCCAAAAATGGTGGGAGAAGCTTACCTCACACCTAAAACGAATTAGGTTTCAAAGTAGAGGTAGGCCACATGAAAATGAAGGAAAAGAGAAAGAAGGATTCAGCTTCAATGGTCTCCTTCCTAGTTCCTTGAAAACGAAAGTGAGAGGGAAAGTTCACCACACAAGCTCACGGTTTTGGGAGAAGAAAAGAAAAGAGAATGGAGAGAAATGGAGGGTAAGATGAAGAGAGTATGTTTTCCATGGTAAAATGAAGAAGCCAGCATGGAGAAGAAAGAAATTTGGGCTCTTGTGTTATTTTTAGTTTCATTCATTAAAATTCATCATTTTTGCCACTACTAGGCTCTTTGTTTGGGCTCAATACTTCATCCAAAAATTATTCCGAATGTATATTCGGATTCCCAATATTATTCTCTACAGCCCTGACCAGTATCATCTCATTCCGAGATATTTGGTCCGACACCCATATCTCAACCGGGCTCATTTTCGGCTTAACTGATATCCATAAATTACCAACAATTCCCAAAAATCTTAATTTAGTTAAATTTAATTTATTAGGACATTAAACAATTCATATTTGGCACGTCAATATTTACTTTCTTTTATTAATGTTCTATTTTAAAATTCGGGATGTTACAGTTAAATTTTTGCATAATTTTTTACGGCCAATCTTAGAAATGCATTGTTGGATTGTCCTAAAAGTTTTGTCGAATTTCTCTAAGAGAAGTGGCAAATTTTGTCCAACGATGAATTTTTAGCCAAATTTAAAAGTTATGGCCCACAAAAATATGACTTAACCGAGTGGTTGAATTTTTGCATAATTTTTTATGGCCACGCTTAGAAAGGCATTATAGGGTTGTCTTTGAAGTTTTTTCAGATTTCTCCAAGGGAAGGGGCAGACTTTTACCAAAAATGAATTTTTAGTCAAATTTAAAGGCAGCCCACAAAAATAATACCAAACTGAGCGGTTGAATTTTTACGTAATTTATGGCCACACTTAGAAAGGCATTATTTTGTTGTCCGTAAAGTTTCTTTAGATTTCTTAAAGGGAAGGGGAAAATTTTCACCAACGATGAATTATTAGCGAAATTTGAAGCCAACGAAAATATAACAAAACTGAGCGGTTGATTTTTTGCAAGATTTTTTACGGCTAAGCTTATAAATGTATTTAAGGATTGTCCCTGAAGTTTCGTCAGATTTCTCTAAGAGAAAGAGAAGGGGTAGATTTTGTCCAACGATGAATTTTTAGCCAAATTTGAAGACTATATAGCCCATAAAAATATGACAAAACTGAGCGGTTGAATTTTTGCATAATTTTTTACGGCCACGCTTAGAAAGGCCTTATAGGGTTGTCCCTGAAGTTTCTTCAGATTTCTCCAAGGGAATGGGTAGATTTTTAGCAACGATGAATTTTTAGCCAAATTTGAAGGTTGTAACCCACAAAAATATGACAAAATTGAGTAATTGAAGTTTTACATAATTTTTTACGGCCACACTTAGAAAGACATTGTAAAGTTGTCCCTGAATTTTCATCAGATTTCTCCAATGGAAGGGGCATATATGACTTAACTTAGCGGTTGAATTTTAGCGTAATTTTTTATGGCCATGCTTAGATAGGCATTATAGGGTTGTCCCTGAAGTTGCTTCAGATTTCTCCAAGGGAAAGTGAGAGGTCCCCGAAAATCACGGGTAAATTTTTCACGTTTTATAAATCATGTAACATCCTAGGTTATTTTTACATTTATTTTTATTCAAACGGTTACATCTTACGATAAATTTTTCCTTTTCTTGAAAATTAATCGATATTTAGTGAAAAAGCATTTATTTTTACTGACTTATTCAAGTGACAGCAGTCACAGTTAGATTAATTAAATGAGGTCTAGAAAAGAAGAGCAAGTTAATTTAAGCACAACGGATGGGAGAAAGGGAATCAGGGCTTCTCGCTTGAGCGAGGCCCCTACTCGTCTAAGCGAGATTCCGGACTCTCACTTAAACGAGGTTTCTATTCGCTTGGGCGAATACCTTTCACACACCGGATTAGACAAAACATGCAGACGGACTCCCGAAAGTCTCACCCTAAAAATGATTCTGTTAATCAAAGGTTTGTCATAGCTACCACGACAACATATGTAAATGACAATAATGTATTTTGAAATGTAGATTTGCATTCGGTCCGGTCTTGATTAAACACAACTAATTAATAATACTCGGAAGTTCTTAAACACATATATAACTCTATAGAGAGTCACTCAAAGTCGCTCGGACCCTGGCACCGTTCTCCCCCTTGGCGCGACTCCATGGCTCCTTCCCCCTCCCTGTCTCTGGTTACTAAAAAAGGCAAGGGTGAGTGTTTGGCATTGTAATTAATATAGAATGGAACTTAACAGATATACATGCATGTTTATACATACACATCAAGCATCACTCGTAAGTAAGCATACCGAAACATAGTGTATTACATACAGTAACTATATTAAACCAACCACACAATTCCATCACATTCATCACGATCATAACTGACTCTCATACAATTTGACTCCTAGTATCCGGATACTAAAGGATTGGCCTTCAGCTGGGGGTCCTACTTGACACCCTGTGAACCCTGCTTGGTTCACCGAGTCCTGCTTGACTCTCCACCTCGACCACTGGGTCCTACTTGACCACTGGGTAGCTCAACTGGGCACGAAAACCACGGGAGCCGGCAATGAGGGGCTATCATATACCGTCGGCCATCCCACACCACATAATCATTCAACAGTTTACCTTTCACATAATAATATCAATTTCTCATCACTCGGGTAGCCTGCTTGCTAACCCGACGTCACATAACACTGATCATTTCAACGTTAGATATCACAAGATTATAGCATGATAAACTCAACCACACCCGATCTTCCACTAATTAATGAACCCAGTCACACATGCATAAGCATAAACACACAACTACGTTTAGCAACATTTTCCTTATCCTGTTTACATTACCTCAATGACCTGAATAAGAAGCGAGTCCTATTCTAATTAATTATAACCCAAACACCCCCCTTACTTTGGTTCCACGCTTTGATGATCTGCTCTCTGTGTCGATTCCTTCCTCTGAGCACTGGTTTCGCAGTCTCAACTCCGTCACTCAGTCTTCTGTTGCTTAACCTACTACCTACGGATCATAAAGTACAGCTCGTCACTTCAACGCCCCTAGTTCATGGACTGTATTTAGGCTCACACTCACCGGAGGAGTGGAGAACAGCCATGAATATAGCCATGCATGGCTTTAAACCGCCAAAGAATAAAAGGAATAGGGGAATCACAATTGGAACGGATCAGTAGACTCACCTTGAAGCCTCGATCATAGGAATGGGAATAAATTGAAGTTTGGACACAAATGGAGTCCCTCTCCAGCGCATGCAACTCAGCGTTAAGAGAGGAGAGAAAAACAAAAGAGAAGGAACAGACCAACAGCAAAGGTAACTTGTAAATAATGAAGAGGGAAGGAAGAGAATCTCCTTATATATATATATAGCTCATGGGCAAGATCGTCTTTTCCTTTATTTTATTTGTATTCTTACTAAATTTAATCAATTTCACTATATTAAACTATTGCATAGTCATCAACTAAATTACACTTATTTATTCCCTCAACGTTTAATTATTCACAATTCTCTAATACTTCGCAAGAGTATAGGCCCAATATAAATATCGGCCCCCCGGTGTCCTAGCTTAGTGTTCATACCTCGGAAATCCGAGCTACAGCCTGAGAGGTCGGATATCTCATCCGTGCTCACCTCTTGGTTACCTACATCCGTTGTTTCAGTCATTATGAGGTTAATCTGGGCTATGACCCCGTGTGAGACGCTCTCCTCACAACGGGTGGACCAGACCGCCTAGCCCTGCCCGCTCTTCTCCTACACTTCCGATCTTTAATTCCGCCTGCTCGCGCTTCTGAGACCGATCTCGACACCGGCTTTCTTATCTCTGGCTCATACAGAATAAATATTAAATAAAACTTCTAAAACATTTACTAATCATTTCCCATTTCTTATAATTCTCATTAAAACATCAGGGATGTTACACCCACCCCCCCTAAAAGGAGATTTCATCCCCGAAATTAGTGTTCTGGTTGAAAAAGATGAGGGTACATTCGTCTCATATCGGATTCTAACTCCCAAGTGTAGTTTATCCAATGTAAATTCTGCCACTTCACCTTCACCAGCGGTACCTCCTTGTTTCTTAACCGTTTGGTTTGATGTTCTTCAATGCTGATTGGTACTGCTTCCACCGTCAGGTTTTCCTTCACTTCAATAGAGTCATTCGGTACAATCATGGTATCACACGGAATGTAGGCTCGAAGTTGCGATACGTGGAACACGTTGTGAATGTTAGTCAACGATTGGGGAAGATCTAGTCGATAAGCGACTTCACCAAGCCGTTCTAGTATTTGGTATGGCCCAATATACTTCGGATTAAGCTTTTGGCTCTTCAAAATTCGACCTACACCCTTAGTCGGTGAAATCCTTAGGAACACCCAATCACCCACTTGGAATTCAAGGGGTCTATGCCGATTATCATAATAGCTCTTTTGCTGGTCTTGAGCAATTTTTATCTTCTCACGGATTAAAGCGATTTGCTCATTCATCTCTTGAATCATCTCAGGCCCCAAATGAAGGGCATCGCCGTTCTCATTCCAACATAATGGAGTACGACATTTCCGACCATAAAGAGCTTCATATGGAGCCATCCCAATGCTACTATGGTAACTGCTATTATATGCAAACTCTACCAAGGGCAAGTATTTCTCCTATGATCCTCCCTGTTCCAGTACACATGCCCTTAACATATCTTCAAGAGTCTGTATAGTCCGTTCTGATTGGCCATCGGTCTGGGGATAGTAGGTTGAGCTCAATTTGAGCTCAGTACCCAGTTGTTGTTGCAAACTCCCCCAAAACCTTGAAGTGAATCGGGGATCCCGATCAGAGATAATGCTTGAGGGCACACCATGCAGTCGTACGACCTCAGCAATGTACAACTTAGCTAATCGATCTAGTGACCACTTCATATTTATTGCCAGGAAATGCGCACTTTTGGTTAGTCGATCAATAATCACCCAAATCGCGTTGTATCCGGTTTGAGTGTGGGGTAGTCCGGACACGAAGTCCATGGTGATACCTTCCCACTTCCAGATCGGAATTTCTAGAGGTCGAAGCAAACCTGGAGGTCGTTGGTGCTCAACCTTGCACTTCTGGCATATCACACAGGATTTCACATACTCGATTATTGCCTTCTTCATACTTGGCCACCAGAATTCCTTTTTTAAGTTATGATACATTTTTGTCACTCCCGGATGTATACTCAGAGAGCTCTTGTGTGCTTCTGATAGCACTGCCTGCCTGAAGCCTCCATGTGCAGGCACCACCACTCGGTTCCTAAATCTCCATATACCATCGTTACCCCTAGTTATCTCCACATTTTTGCCTTGGGCCTGAGTATCAATCAGCTTTAGTAACTCTTTATCATCTTTCTGTGCAGCTACCATCGACTCCAGAAATTCGTTGGAGATTTTTAACATTCCGATTGTCATTCGATTTGGTGCGTCCATAACGATTCCAACATTTATATCTCTAAAACTTTCCAGCAATTCCTGTTCTCTACCCATTAGGTAAGCCACGTGTAATACCTTCCTGCTTAGTGCATCTGCCACAACATTCGCTTTGCCCGGGTGATACTTTAAATCGAAGTCGTAATCCTTTAAATACTCCACCCATCGCCTCTGTCTCATATTTAGCTCCTTTTGATCAAACAAGTACTTTAGGCTCTTGTGATCACTGAATACTACAAAGCGGACCCCATACAGATAATGACGCCAAATCTTCAGTGCGTACACCACTGCTGCAAGTTCCAGATCATGAGTCGGGTAATTCTCCTCATGTGGCCTCAATTGCCTCGAAGCATAAGCAATTGCCCGATCAGCTTGCATCAACACACACCCCAATCCAAATTTGGATGCATTACAATATACTTCAAATTCCTGTGTTACATCGGGCAGTGCAAGCACAGGGGCAGTCATTAAACATCGCTTAAGAGTTTGGAAGCTTAATTCACACTTTTCCGACCACACAAAGGGGTTTCCTTTCCTTGTTAACCGAGTCAGAGGAAGTGCTATCCGAGAGAATCCCTCAATGAAGCGTCGATAGTATCCAGCTAATCTGAGGAAACTCCTGATTTCAGTTATTGACTTCGGCCTCTCCCAAGCCATAACCGCCTCAATTTTTGTCGGATCAACTGAGATTCCCTCTTGGGAAATTATATGCCCCAAGAATTGTACACTACTCCCCCAGAAATCACACTTAGATAGTTTAGCGTACAACTTCTTCTCCCAAAGTACTTGTAAAACAAGTCGAAGATGTTGAGCATGCTCCTCGTCTGACCTCGAATATACCAAAATATCATCAATGAATACTACCACAAACTGGTCCAAGTACGGTTGAAAGGTCCGATTCATATAGTCCATAAAAATGGCAGGAGCGTTCGTTACTCCAAAGGGCATTACTACGTACTCGAAGTGCCCATATCGAGCCCGAAATGCTGTCTTTGGGATATCCTCCGACCTCACTCGGATCTGGTGGTATCCCGACCTCAAGTCAATCTTAGAGAACCCAACGGCGCCTCGCAACTGGTCCAGTAAATCGTCAATCCGAGGTAGTGGATATTTATTTTTGATTGTCAGTTTGTTCAGCTATCGGTAATCAATGCACATTCGCATACTACCATCCTTCTTCTTTACCAATAACACCGGAGCGCCCCAGGGTGAGGCACTGGGTCGGATAAAGCCCTTTTCTAGTAATTTGTTTACTTGTTTCTTCACTTCGGTTAATTCCACCGAAGACATTCTATATGGCGCTCGGGACACAGGTTCTGCCCCGGGAATCAAGTCAATAGAGAAATCAATCTCCCGGCTGGGAGGTAGCTCCGGAATTTCTTCCGGAAAAACGTCAGGAAATTCGCAAACAATCAAAATATCACTTAGCAGGAGGTTATGCCGACCCTCCGAAGCAAATAAAACAACATACGTGGTTAGGACATTGCTCACCCCGTTCTTCATGTCAAGTTCCTGAGAGAAAACAATATTCTTCCGATAACAGTCGACCAACACATGATTAGCAGCAAGCCAATCGAGACCCAGAATAACATCTAAGTCCTTTAATGGCATACAGATAAAATTTACTCAAAAAGTACGGGCTTCGATTTGCATCGGCAGTTCTCTACACACTGTAGTTGCACGGAAAGTGGAACTAGTTGGAGTGGAAACAATAAGAGCGTTCTCCATTAAACCGATTGGCAGACCAAGCCGTCGCACACAACTTTCCGAAATAAAGGAATGGGTGGCACCTGAATCATAAATTACATCAACCAGATAACCACAGATGAGGCACTTACCCTGTACGAAATTGTCATTCCTCGTAGCTTCTGAAGCATCAAACGCAAATACACGCCCGGTCATGGCGTTCTGGGCATCGCTAGATTGGGCATCATATCTTTCCGATTGTTGGTTCCCTCTACCAGCTCCATTTCGGCCTCTCCTCGAAAAGTTGGAACCTCGGGTCCCATAAGAGTTAGTTCGGTTATCCGTCCTGCCCTGCTGTTGCCTCTGAGGGCAATCGGGCCTGAGGTGCCCTGGTTGTCCGCACTGGAAGCACACAATCTGATTGGCTTGGCAATGTTTGGCAATGTGACCTTCCTGACCGTAATTGTAGCATGTACGATTACCAGAAGGATTACCCGATCGACCAGTGGAACCCCGACCGAAAGAGGATGAGGAGGTAGCAGAAGACTTGCCACCCCGGAAGAATTGACTCATCCTCTTGAAGTTGAATCCTTTTGCCTTCAGTGGCTTTTTATCTCTCGGCTGGGACGTCCTTTGTAACTGCACCTCTTCAGTTAGTCTTGCTTTGTTCACTAGGGTTGGGTAGTCCCTAATCTCCATTGGTACGATTACACTACGGAGCTCAATCCGTAGTCCCGCCTCGTATTTGGTGCACTTGCTACCTTCAGTTCCTTCTAACGAGAAAGGGTGGTAAAAATCACACAGCTCGTCAAACTTGCTGGTGTACTCAGCTACAGACATCCGGTCTTGCTCCAACTTCAAGAATTCCATTTCTTTCCGGATTTTGTAGTTGTCCGGGAAGTATTTAACAAGAAACCTCCTTCGGAAATTCGCCCATACCAACGGCTCATTTGCTGCGTTCATCTGCACCTTCACTCGGGACCACCATACTCTAGCCTCTTCTTTTAGTTGGTAAGTAGTTAATAAAACCTTTTGCTCTTCAGAGCACTCAAAATATTCAAAAACCTGCTCGATATCCCTGATCCAGATGTATGCCCCGTCATAGTCATATCCCCCTTTGTAAGTCGGAGGATTCCTTTTCAGGAATTTATCCAGAGTGGGACCGGACTCGGTCCTACTCATCAGCTGAGTAAATCTAGAGAAGAAATCATCTGTTCCCCCAGAACTAGTCTCTCCGGCCATTTAGTAATTCTACAATGAGCAAACACACCACCATTAATAACCAAGATCAGTCAGGGGATCGTAAATTTACCTTATATTCATAGAATACTACGCCAGTGGAGTGCCAAGGGAACGATGCCAGGCCACACACAATCTCAATACAACGAACTACAATCAATCTTCATAAGACTATCACAATCACTAGATCGGCCCATACACTGACTCTAGAAAGAACCACTCTGATACCAAGTGTAACGTCCTAGGTTATTTTTACATTTATTTTTATTCAAACGGTTACATCTTACGATAAATTTTTCCTTTTCTTGAAAATTAATCGATATTTAGTGAAAAAGCATTTATTTTTACTGACTTATTCAAGTGACAGCAGTCATAGTTAGATTAATTAAATGAGGTCTAGAAAAGAAGAGCAAGTTAATTTAAGCACAACGGATGGGAGAAAGGGCATCAGGGCTTCTCGCTTGAGCGAGGCCCCTACTCGTCTAAGCGAGATTCCGGACTCTCACTTAAACGAGGTTTCTATTCGCTTGGGTGAATACCTTTCATATACCGGATTAGACAAAACATGCAGACGGACTCCCGAAAGTCTCACCCTAAAAATGATTCTGTTAATCAAAGGTTTGTCATAGCTACCACAACAACATATGTAAATGACAATAATGTATTTTGAAATGTAGATTTGCATTCGGTCCGGTCTTGATTAAACACAACTAATTAATAATACTCAGAAGTTCTTAAACACATATATAACTCTATAGAGAGTCACTCAAAGTCGCTCGGACCCTGGCACCGTTCTCCCCCTTGGGGCGACTCCATGGCTCCTTCCCCCTCCCTGTCTCTGGTTACTAAAAAAGGCAAGGGTGAGTGTTTGGCATTGTAATTAATATAGAATGGAACTTAACAGATATACATGCATGTTTATACATACACATCAAGCATCACTCGTAAGTAAGCATACCGAAACATAGTGTATTACATACAGTAACTATATTAAACCAACCACACAATTCCATCACATTCATCACGATCATAACTGACTCTCATACAATTTGACTCCTAGTATCCGGATACTAAAGGATTGGCCTTTAGCTGGGTGTCCTACTTGACACCCCGTGAACCCTGCTTGGTTCACCGAGTCCTGCTTGACTCTCCACCTCGACCACTGGGTCCTACTTGACCATTGGGTAGCTCAACTGGGCACGAAAACCACGGGAGCCGGAAATGAGGGGCTATCATATACCGTCGGCCATCCCACACCACATAATCATTCAACAGTTTACCTTTCACATAATAATATCAATTCCTCATCACTCGGGTAGCCTGCTTGCTAACCCGACGTCACATAACGCTGATCATTTCAACGTTAGATATCACAAGATCATAGCATGATAAACTCAACCACACCCGATCTTCCACTAATTAATGAACCCAGTCACACATGCACAAGCATAAACACACAACTACGTTTAGCAAAATTTTCCTTATCCTGTTTACATTACCTCAATGACCTGAATAAGAAGCGAGTCCTATTCTAATTAATTATAACCCGAACACCCCCTTACTTTGGTTCCACGCTTCGATGATCTGCTCTCTGTGTCGATTCCTTCCTCTGAGCACTGGTTTCGTAGTCTCAACTCTGTCACTCAGTCTTCTGTTACTTAACCTACTACCTACAGATCATAAAGTACAGCTCGTCACTTCAACGCCCCTAGTTCATGGACTGCATTTGGGCTCACACTCACCGGAGGAGTGGAGAACAGCCACGAATATAGCCATGCATGGCTTTAAACCGCCAAAGAATAAAAGGAATAAGGGAATCACAATTGGAACGGATCAGTAGACTCACCTTGAAGCCTCGATCACAGGAATGGGAATAAATTGAAGTTTGGACACAAATAGAGTCCTTCTCTAGCGCATGTAACTCAGCGTTAAGAGAGGAGAGAAAAACGAAAGAAAAGGAACAGACCAACAGCAAAGGTAACTTGTAAATAATGAAGAGGGAAGGAAGAGAATCTCCTTATATATATATATAGCTCATGGGCAAGATCGTCTTTTCCTTTATTTTATTTGTATTCTTACTAAATTTAATCAATTTCACTATATTAAACTATTGCATAGTCATCAACTAAATTACACTTATTTATTCCCTCAACGTTTAATTATTCACAATTCTCTAATACTTCGCAAGAGTATAGGCCCAATATAAATATCGGCCCCCCGGTGTCCTAGCTTAATGTTCATACCTCGGAAATCCGAGCTACAGCCTGAGAGGTCGGATATCTCATCCGTGCTCACCTCTTGGTTACCTACATCCGTTGTTTCAGTCATTATGAGGTTAATCCGGGCTATGACCCCGTGTGAGACGCTCTCCTCACAACGGGTGGACCAGACCGCCTAGCCCTGCCCGCTCTTCTCCTATACTTCCGATCTTTAATTCCTCCTGCTCGCGCTTCTGAGACCGATCTCGACACCGGCTTTCTTATCTCTGGCTCATACAGAACAAATATTAAATAAAACTTCTAAAACATTTACTAATCATTTCCCATTTCTTATAATTCTCATTAAAACATCAGGGATGTTACAAATCATTATTAGACAAAGAAATAAAGTGGTGAAGTTTTTAATTCATCACCCTGGATCTATGAAAAACCTCTCTCGTATATAAAGATATGAGAGGATAAATTAAAAATGATTTCATGAGAAATTTCCAATTAAAAATAGGAGAAGAATTAATCAAATTGGTTGTTGTGTGATTGAATTCAAGGAAGTAAGCCTTATAATGTTTAATGGTGATAAAATGGATCAATGGTATTTTTAGAATGAGGCAAAATATAATTTAATGTAATGAAAAATGAAAATAATTCAAGTCATGGCAATTGGAGGATTCTATGCTCCACTCGCTCAAGCGAGTGCCACACTCGCTTGAGCGAGTCTGCGTGGTGCAGTTGAGCGAGCCAAAAAGAATGCTGAACGAGGAGAAAGAATGAGTATCAAAGGGATCCTCTCGCTTGAGTGAACCCTATCTCGCTTGAGCAAGATTCAAGGGCCATACTTGGGCGAGCCAGCGAGATGCTTGAGCGAGAGTGAAGATTAACCTCAGGGGCTAATCTCGCTTGAGCGAGTTCCACCTCACTTGAGTGAGATTGCTCTAGTAGCATCAGGGACTTTACTGTCTGATTTTCGCTTGAGCGAGGTAGAGCTCGCCTGGGCGAAAACCGTCTAGTATCCGTTCTCCCTCCCTCTCGCTCGGGTGAGTTCCAAGCCTAAACCATTCCGCTCGAGCTAAAATGGTCCAGTAACCAACCTCTGACTCTAGGAAAATCTTGCTTGGCGAGAATGCCATTCGTTTGAGTGAATTTTGGCCAGTGGCCACACCCCTGTTTCACAAGTATCTCACCTGAGCGAGATTTCCACTCGCTTGAGCGAGTTATGCAGAACTTGTGCAGAAACGTGAAATTTACACAACTTAGCATATCAAATCTCATTTCCTACCATTTTAACCTATCCTAATGCATTAGTTGCACTTCATCCTATATTTATAAGTCCTCCTAATTGTTCATACACTTTAAATCAAATTTCTTTCACTCAATGCATAGGATTTAAAATCATTCCTACATAAACTTCATAAATACTACAAATTGTGAAATGCATCATCCATTCATGGAATTTAACATCAACAAGCATTATAATTCATCATCCTATATCATTTGGGTCATTAAAGAAAATTGGCCACACACACCAAGGTCCAATTTTCCTACATGACCCTCAAAAATCACCATCTACAATCTAGATAACAAAATGAGCATACATATACACTATATGCTATACAAAAATCTGGATTTGCTGGCCAAGGCACTCCCTATACCTTTATTTACCTCCTTCCACAAAATGTACTTCAAAAGTTTCACTTTACCCATGAGAGCCCTGCATCACAAGACTAAAAATGGATAACATGGGAGAGTGAGTCATACATTCCAAAAGAATGAATATGAATACCATATGATCATGTGCATATGTATCACAACATGTATACTTGCATTAGCACATAACTCATCAACATCTATCATTATAAATGCAATCATCTTTGTAAAACAAGCAAGCATAAAATCACACACATGATCTAGTCCTTCACATATTTGGACTATCATACAATTCATCATCCTTCTCACATTATTATTTAGTATTCATAAGTTTTATGTTGTCTTACTCACATTTCTTCATTCTCACCACAACCATCACCATATATCATCTCCTTTGGCATATTTCCTTGCTATATGCAAATGATTTTAAGCTAATGCATATACACAATGGAATTTTTCAACAATTGCATATCTAACTATAGGAAAAATAAACACCAATTGTGGGACTCAAGTATGATCATCTAGCCATACGCCTACTGCAGTAGTAAAATGTGTACACTTATTCTTAAATTGCATGTATTTCACCAATTATTTTACTGGTACCAAACCGCATCGCCCATCTTGCAACACCTAGTCATTTTCACCATGACCACGGTATACAACACATTCGACATCTGGTGTTGCGGGCTAACCATGAGTTACATCATGGCAGCTGTGATCCCAAGGACCACCGGTGACACCTGCTCATCAAGATCCACCCCCCACAAGGGTCAACCACATGTGGCTCCCCGTAGCACAACATGGGCAGCTTCGTGACTTACACACCGAGTCACAGGGGAAATTCAAATTGCTCGTACACAGAGCCATCCTTCCACTGCACCAACCGGGGGAATCCCCTAAAATTCTAACACCGGCATCTATGCAGTATGCCATAGATGCAAATGCAGATTATATGCATTTCTTACTTTATGCATCCTATACATGCCACTCATTAAACATCATCATCATCATTATTACCAACACCACCACAAGGTTTTTAGTGGATTTCTTATTGTTGGGTTTTATCATTAGTTTAACTTGTGTGGCATTTTCAATAGTTCTCATTCACATCATTCAATTCCATCATCAACACAATGACATCAATCTTTCACTATCATACAAGGCATGATATTCATTCACACTCATTCTCAATCAAACATCATCAACACACATTTCATATTTATGGTGGACATGAATATAACATCATATTATCAAACCATTCACACTAAGATATAGCACACAATGATTATTTTAAATGCACCAAAGCATGTTGCCAAAGCACATCACCAACATCATACACAACATTATAATTTCTCATAGTAATTCAAGCAAGGCAACATGTATGTCAATACATATGGCAATCAAATACCATTCAAATTCATGCATTTAGAACATAAAGTCTCCTCTCCTACCTCAAGAGAAGAATTTCGATTGGTACGACGTACCCTCCTCATTGCTTGGAATGGGTCCTACATTAATATACATATAAAATCCTAATTAATCAACCATTCAAGGCACAAATCCAATTCTACTTAATCATATTCATATCTATAATTTAATAACATGTATGAGACATGTTATAGACATCACTTTCATTATTTGTTAGGCTTCAGGAATTCTTTCCCATTAAGTCACATTCCTTAAATTCAAGGGCTACCAACAACAATAGCCCAACATTCATACAACTCTATTTATTAACATTCATATTCATCAATGTCATGCATTTCTTCTTAAAACATACTCTTGAGTCAACATTAATCATTTCCCCCTATTTCTCATAGTTATGGTTTCACCAAAGCCCAACCACATTCATAAATGCATCATTAATCTTTCATCTTCTTCCAACCATAAGTTTATCTACCACATTGATTTCACTTAAACCTTGCATTTATGACAACCCACTCTAGGGTTTATGCATTAAATGCTCTCCTCAAACACCCATTCACATGCATTGCTCCCCCAAATCAAAACCAAGTCATTAACCCATCCAAAATTGGTGAGAAAGGCTTACCTCACCCAAAAATGAAAATGGTTCCAAGAAGAAGAGTGAGCTATGAAAATGGAGGGGAAAAGGAAGGAGATTTTCAAGCGTCAATGTCCTCCTTCCAAGCCTCCACAAATGAAAATGAGGGGAAGAGAATAAAGCACCACTTGGCTAGGGTTTTAAAAGAAAGGAAGAGGAGAAAATGGAGTAGAGAATAGAGAAGAAGATGAAGTAAAATGTCTTTCCAATTCACTCAGCATGCTCATGAGAATAGAAGGGAAAATTTGGGTTTTTGGTTTTAATTTTAATCTCTCATTAAAAGATTCATCGTTTTATGACCAACAGGACCTTTGTTCAGGCTCAATAGTTTATCTAAAATTTATTTCGAGTACATATTCGGACTCCCAATAATATTCTCAATAGCCCTGACCAATATCATCTCAATTAGATATACTTGGTCTGACACCCATATTTCAATCGGGTCAGTTTTCAGCTTATTCGATCTCAATAAATCACCGTCAGTCCCCAAAATCTTAATTTGATCATTACCAATATTTTGGGACGTTAAATAACTCACATTCAATTATTCAATATTTATATCTTTAATTAATCCTCTATTCTAAAATTTTGGGATGTTACAGAAGGGGCAGATTTTTACTAACAATGAATTTTTAGCTAAATTTGAAGGCTTATATAGCCCACGAAAATATGACAAAATCGAGCGGCTAAATTTTTGTGTAATATTTTACGGTCATGCTTAGAAAGGCATTATAGAGTTATCCCTGAAGTTTCTTAAGATTTCTCCAGGGGAAGGGGCAAATTTTTACTAACAATGAATTTTTAGCCAAATTTGAAGGATATAGCCCATGAAAATATGACCAAACCGTAGTTAAATTTTTACGTAATTTTTTATGGACACGCTTAGAAAGGTATTATAGGGTTGTCCCTGAAGTTTCTTCAGATATCTCCAAGGGAAGAGGCAAATTTTCACCGACGATGAATTTTTAGCCAAATTTGAAGGTTGTAACCCATGAAAATATGACAAAACTGAGCACTTCAATTTTTGCATATTTTCTACGGCCGACCTTAGAATCGCATTGTAGGGTTGTCCTTGAAGTTTCGACGGATTTCTCTAATAGAATGAGTAGATTTTATCCAACGATGAATTTTTAGCCAAATTTAAAGGCTATAGCCCACGAAAATATGACCAAACCGAGAAGTTGAATTTTTACGTGATTTTTTATGGCCAAGCTTAGAAATACGTTGTAGGGTTGTCTTTCAGGCTTCGTCAAATTTCTCTAAGAGAAGGGACAGATTTTGTCCAACAATGAATTTTTAGCCAAATTTGAAGGCTAAATAGCCCATGAAAATATGAAAAAATCGAGCGGCTAAATTTTTCTATAATATTTTACAGCCACGCTTAGAAAGGCATTATAGGGTTGTTCTTGAAGTTTCTTTAGATTTCTCCAATGGAAGGGGCCGATTTTTACTAACGATGAATTAAATTTGTAGGCAGCCCACAAAAATATGACCAAACCGAGCGGTTGAATTTTTACATAACTTTTTACGTTCACGCTTAGAAAGACATTATAGGATTGTCCTTGAAGTTTCTTCAGATTTCTCCAAGGAAAGAGGCAAATTTTCACCAACGATGAATTTTTAGCCAAATTTGAAAACTGTAGCCTAAGAAAATATGACAAAACCGAGCCCTTCAATTTTTACATATTTTTTACGGCCGAGCTTAGAAATGCATTGTAGGGTTATCCTTAAAGTTTTGGCGGATTTCTCTAAGAGAATGAGCAGATTTTATCCAATGATGAATTTTTAGCCAAATTTGAATACGCCCACGATAATATGACCAAACTAAGCGGTTGAATTTTTGCATCATTTTTTACGGCCAAGCTTAGAAATATATTATAGGGTTATCTTTCAGGTTTCATCGGATTTCTCTAAGAGAATGGACAGATTTTGTCCAACGATGAATTTTTAACTAAATTATAGCCTACAAATATATAACTAAATGGAACGGTTGAATTTTTACATAATTTTTTACGGTCATACTTAGAAAGTTATTATAGGGTTGTCCCTGAAGTTTCTTCAGATTTCTAAATGGGAAGGGGAAAATGTTCACCAACGATGAATTTTTAGCCAAATTTAAAGGTTATAATCTACGAAAATATAACAAAATTGAGCTGTTAATTTTTTGCAAGATTTTTTATGGCCAAGCTTAGAAATGTATTTTAGGATTGTCCCTGAAGTTTCGTTCGATTTCTCTAAGAGAAGTGGTAGGATTTGTCCAACGAGGAATTTTTAGCCAATTTGAAAGCTATAAGCCCATGAAAATATGACAAAACTGAGCGGTTGAATTTTTGGGTATTTTTTACGGTCACGCATAGAAGGGCATTATAAGGTTCTCCCTGAAGTTTCTTTAGATTTCTCCATGGGAATGGGCAGATTTTCACTAACGAAGAGTTTTTAGCCAAATTTGAAGGTTGTAGCCCACGAAAATATCACAAATCAAACACTTGAAGTTTTGCAAAATTTTTTATAGCCATACTTAGAAAGGCATTGTAGGGTTGTCCCTGAAGTTTCTTCAGATTTCTCAAAGGGAAGAGGTAAATTTTCACCAACGATGAATTTTTAGCCAAATTTGAAGCCCGCGAAAATATGAGAAAATCGAGCGGTTGATTTTTTGTAAGATATTTTACGGCCAAAGTTAGAAATGCATTTTAGGATTGTCCCTGAAGTTTCGTCAGATTTCTCTAAGAGAAGGGGTAGATTTTGTCCAACAATGAATTTTTAGCCAATTTGAAGGCAAGCCCATAAAAATATGACAAAATCGAGCGGTTGAATATTTACGTAATTTTTTACAGCCACACTGAGAAAGGCATTATAGGGTTGTCCCTAAAGTTTCTTCAGATTTCTCCAAGGGAATGGGCAGATTTTCACCAACGATGAATTTTTAGCCAAATTTGAAGTTTGTAGCCCATGAAAGTTTGACAAAATCGAGTAGTTGAAGTTTTGCATTATTTTTTGCGGCCACACTTATAAAGGCATTGTAGGGTTGTCCCTGAAGTTTCATCAGATTTCTCCAAAGGAAGGGGCATATTTTCACCGATGATAATTTTTTTGTAAATTTTGAAGGCATAGCTCATGAAAATATGACAAAACCGAGTGGTTAAATATTTGCATAATTTTTTATGGCCAATCTTAGAAATGCATTGTAGGGTTATCCCAGAAGTTTTATCGAATGTCTCTAAGAGAAGGGGATGATTTTGTCCAACGATGAATTTTTAGCCAAATTTGAAAGCTATAGCCCACGAAAATATGACTTAACCGACCGGTTGAATTTTTGCGTAATTTTTTACAGCCATGCTTGGAAAGGCATTATAGGGTTGGCCCTGAAGTTTCTTCAGATTTCTCCTAGGGAAGGGGCCGATTTTTACTAACAATGAATTTTTAGCAAAATTTGATGGTTATAGCCCACGAAAATATGACTGAACCGAGCGGATGAATTTTTATGTAATTTTTTAAGTTCAGGCTAAGAAGGGCATTGTAGGGTTATCCCTTAAGTGTCTTCAGATTTCTCCAAGGGAAGAGGCAAATTTTCACCAATGATGAATTTTTAGCCAAATGTGAAGGCTACAGCCTATGAAAATGTGACAAAACCAAGCACTTCAATTTTTGCATATTTTTTATGGCCGAGCTTAGAAATGCATTATAGGGTTGTCCTTGAATTTTCGGTGGATTTCTCTAACATAATTAGAAGATTTTATCCAACGATGAATTTTTAGCCAAATTTGATGGCTATATAGCCCACGAAAATATGACCAAACCGAGCGGTTGAATTTTTACATGATTTTTTACGGCCAAGCTTAGAAATGCATTGTAGGGATGTCTTTCAGGTTTCATCGGATTTCTTAAAGAGAAGGGACAGATTTTATCCAGTGATGAATTTTTAGCTAAATTATAGCCCACAAAAATATTACCAAACTGAGCGGTTGAATTTTTACGTAATTTTTTACGACCACACTTAGAAAGGCATTATAGGGTTGTCCCTGAAGTTTCTTCAGATTTCTCAAAGGGAAGGGGCAAATTTTCACCAATGATGAATTTTTAGCCAAATTTGAAGCCCATGAAAATATGATAAAACAGAGCGGTTGATTTTTTGCAAGATTTTTTACAGCCAAGCTTAGAAATGCATTTTAGGATTGTCCCTGAAGTTTCGTCGGATTTCTCTAAGAGAAGGGGTAGATTTTGTCCAACGATGAATTTTTAGCCAATTTAAAGGCTATAGCCCGTGAAAATATGACAAAACCGAGCAGTTAAATTTTTGCGTAATTTTTGACGGCCACGCTTAGAAAGGCATTATAGGGTTGTCCCTAAAGTTTCCTCAGATTTCTACAAGGGAATAGCAAGATTTTCACTAATGATGATATTTAACCAAATTTAAAAGTTGTAGCCAATAGAAATATGACAAAATTGAGTAGTTGAAGTTTCGTATATTTTTTTACAGCCACACTTAGAAAGGCATTGTAAAGTTGTCCCTAAATTTTCATCAGATTTCTCCAAGGGTAGGAGCATATTTTCACCAATGATAAGTTTTTATTAAAATTTGAAGGCTGCCCATGAAAATATGACAAAACCGAGTGGTTGAATTTTTGTATAATTTTTTACGGCCAATCTTAGAAATGCATTGTAGGGTTGTCCCATAAGTTTTGTCAAATTTCTCTAAGAGAAGGGGCAGATTTTATCCAACAATGAAGTTTTAGACAAATTTGAAAGTTATAGCCCACAAAAATATGACTTAACCGAGCGGTTGAATTTTTATGTAATTTTTTACGGCTATACTTAGAAAGGCATTATGGGGTTGTCCCTGAAGTTTCTTCAGATTTCTCCAAGGGAAGGGGCAGACTTTTACTAACATTGATGTTTAAGCCAAATTTGAAGGCTATAACCCACGAAAATATGACCAAACCGAGCAGTTAAATTTTTACGTAATTTTCTACGGTCACGCTTAGAAAGACATTATTGGGTTGTCCCTGATGTTTCTTTAGATTTCTCCAAGGGAAAAGGTAAACTTTTATGACATCCCGGTCACTGTTGAGGGCGGGGAGTGATCGTCGGTGCATAGGCACGGACAAAGAGCGGCTCCTAGCAGGCTTCCAGTGGGAGGGACACATGAACGAACCGAATACATTCCAGAATGAGAGGGATCCAAAGACTGTATAGGTATGGGACTATACAGTCGAGGATAGCTTAAAGAAATGAATTCGTACTACCTATACCAACAAATGCATTAGCCTTTTCGGTGGCCCATCATATAAGGACTCGAAAGTTAAGCGTGCTTAACTTGGAGTAATTCTGGGATGGGTGACCTCCTGGGAAGTTCTCGGGAAGTGTGTGATTGAGGACAAAGCACATTGGAAAGGTCTCGTGTTGGTCTGTGGGGAGAGTCGTTCATTCCTGAAAAGCGGCCGGGGCGTTACAGTGGTATCAGAGCCTAGCCTCTCCTAGTACGGTATGGTTTGGGGACGAACCAGGCGAAAGCTGGTGGGCATGTGACATCCCGGTCACTATTGAGGGCGGGGAGTGATCGTCGGTGCATAGGCATGGACAAAGAGCGGCTCCTGGCAGGCTTCCAGTGGGAGGGACACATGAACGAACCGAATACATACCAGAATGAGAGGGATCCAAAGACTGTATAGGTATGGGACTATACAATCGAGGATAGCTTAAAGAAATGAATTCGTACTACCTATACCAATAAATGCATTAGCCTTTTCGGTGGCCCATCATATAAGGACTCCAAAGTTAAACGTGCTTAACTTGGAGTAATTCTGGGATGGGTGACCTCCTGGGAAGTTCTCGGGAAGTGTGTGATTGAGGACAAAGCACACTGGAAAGGTCTCGTGTTGGTCTGTGGGTCAAAAGTGGAAATCCTTCAAGTGGGTTGCTTGAAGGCGAGACGTACATCGGGGTTGGTGGAACTCGTTAAATTGGTTAGCAAGCTCTTCTCCCTTACTCTTTTACATTCATATACTGCATTTTATTGATTTATGTTGGTTGATTGTGATTTACATACTTAAGCTTGCTTGAATTAATTAACTTTGAATATTGCACACCAAGTGTTTGATAAATTGCCTCATCCATATTTGCCTCTTATTTTGCATTGTCTTTTGTATCTTACTTGATCTCACTTGCCTAATCTCTAAACTTGTAATAAAAGAATCAAGTTCAAAGGCATTCCAAGCAAAGTTTTAAAAACTCAATTCACCCCCCTCTTGAGTATTAAGGCCACTTGAATAACAAGTGGTATCAGAGCTTGACTCTTGGTAGATCAAGCTTAACAGCTTCAAGAGATAAGATGGCCTCAAGTTCTCTAAACCTTTTTCCTGAGGGTGGTGCCATAAATAGATCTCCCGCTTTCAATGGGGAAGGCTATGCCTTTTGGAAGGAAAGAATGAAAATCTTTATTCAATCTATTGATTTAAGAATTTGGAATGCCATTGAAAATGGTCCTTATACACCCATGCATACTGTCAATGATAAAAATGTTGAAAAACCTATGGAAGAATAGACTAGTGATGAGGAGAAGAAAGTGCAATACGGCTATAAGGCTAAAAATCTCATCACTATAGCATTAGGTCCCGATGAATTTTTTAGAATAATGACTTGTCAATCCGCTAAGGAAATGTGGGATACTTTACAAGTAACTCACGAAGGTACTAGTGATGTAAAAGACTCCAAGATCAGTACCTTGACTAGCCAATATGAAAGTTTTAGAATAAATTTAGGGGAAACCATAGTAGAAATGCAAAAGAGATTTACTCTTATAATCAATCATCTCATTACTCTTGGTAAAGGTTACACTAACAAAGAGCTTGTGCACAAAGTTTTGAAAAGTCTTAGTAGGGAATGGCAACCACTCATCACCGCCATCAAACAATCCCCAAATATCAATGAGATGTCACTTGCCACACTCTTCAAAAACTACACGAGCAAGAGCAAGAACTAAGAGTTTTGAAGTAAGCGGAGGAAGAAGAAAAATCCTCCAAGAAGAAAGGCTTAGCTCTCAAGGCCACCTCTACACATGAAGAAAAATCATGTAGTGACCTTGACGAAGAAGAAGAATTTGGTTTGTTTGTGAAGAGATTTGGAAAGTTCATGAAAAACAAAAGATTCCAAAAGAACTTCAAACCCCAAGGTAAGAAACCAATCTCTAATGAATCCTCTTCTTCACCAAATTGTTTTGAATGTGGAAAAGAAGGGCACTTCAAAGTAGATTGCCTAAATCTAAAGAAAAAGAACAAGGAGAAAAGAGGAAGAAGAAGAGCTTACATCGCTTGAGATGAAAACGATGTAAGTAGTTCCGATGAGTCCGAAAACGAAGAAGCGAATCTTTGTTTAATGGCAAATCACCAAGAAGAAGATAATGAGGTAAATCTCCTTGATTTAGATAAAAATGAATTACTAGATGCTTTTGAAGAGTTGTATGATAAATTTATCAAGCTTTCTAGTAAATACAAATTATCAAGAAAAACCATTGACACTCTTGAAAAGGATCTCATAGAAGTTTATAAAGAAAATAAATGGTTGAAAGATGAATTAGAAAATGTTCAAGCATGCTCTAGGACCAAACCGTGTGAATTTGTAAAGAAATGTGACATTCTAGAAAAGAAGGTTTTAGATTTAACTAGAATATTAAAAAAATTTACAAATGGTAGAGATAACTTAAATATATTACTTGGAAATCAAAGATGTATGCTTGATAAAACCGGTTTAGGATACAACTTCACCAAAAAGGAAAAATATTACAAAAACTTCTTTGTACCACCTAGGAAATCATCATCACCTTTCATGAGATGCAATCACTGTGGTTTTAAAGGTCACAATTCTTCAAATTGTAATGTTAGAAAATTAGGACCAAAGGTTATAAGAAAGGTGTGGGTTCCCAAAGGGACATTACCACAAGCTAACCTAAAAGGACCCAACATACAATGGGTACCTAGTTCTCTAAATTAATCTTGTTTTGTAGGTATGCTTCAAGGAAAGCAACACCCATTGGTATTTGGATAGTAGGTGTTCAAAGCATATGACGAGAGATATAAGGAAATTCACATCATTCACTCCCAAAAGGAAAGGAAATATCACCTATGGAGATAACACTAAAGGGAGAATACTAGGCATTGGAAACATTGGTACATTCTAAGAAATAAGCTTGGATAATGAAGAAAAAGGCAACAATGAAGGAGAAACAACACAACATGAGGAACCACAACACTGGATCACCTTGAAGGATCATCCTTTGAACAAAGTCATAGGTGAAATGACTAAAGGCGTAAGTACTCGAAACGCCATTAGGAATGCATGTAATCATTTAGCCTTTGTATCACAAATAGAACCCAAATACATTGATGAAGCTATTATTGATGAACATTGGATGTTGGCTATGCAAGAAGAATTGAATCAATTTGAAAGAAATGAAGTTTGGGAACTAGTGCCAAGACCCAATGATCATCAAATAATAGGAACAAAATGGGTATTTAGGAATAAATTAGATAAGAATGGTATAATCACAAGGAACAAAGCTAGACTAGTAGCTAAAGGTTACAATTAAGAAGAAGGCATTGATTATGAAGAGACGTATGCTCCCGTAGCTAGGCTAGAAGCCATTAGATTATTATTAGCCTTTGCATGTTGTAAGGACTTTAAATTGTACCAAATGGATATCAAGAGTCCTTTCTTGAATGGATACATTTAAGAGGAAGTGTATGTGATTAACCTCCAGGTTTTCAAAACTTCCAATTTCCAAATCATATTTTCAAACTAAAGAAAGCCTTATATGGTTTAAAGCAAGCTCCAAGAGCTTGGTATGAAAGATTAAGTAAATTCCTTTTAGAAAACAACTTTGAAAGAGGGAAGGTTGACACAACATTATTTATTAAGCACAAAAAGAATGACATACTATTAGTTCAAGTATATGTTGATGATATAATCTTTGGAGCTACTAATGAATCATTGTGCAAAGAGTTTGCTATGCTAATGCAGGAAGAATTTGAGATGTCCATGATGGGGGAACTTACTTTCTTTCTTGGACTGCAAATTAAGCAAACTAATGAAGGCACTTTCATTAGTCAATCAAAGTATTGCAAGGAATTGCTTAGGAAATTCAACATGAACAAGGCAAATGACATTGTCACACCTATGGGCACTTCATGTTATTTGGACAAGGATGAGAAGGGTAAGGATGTTGAACTCACAAAATATAGAGGTATGATTGGATCCTTACTTTACTTAACCGCTAGTAGACCGGATATCATGTTTGCTGTTTGTATGTGTGCAAGATATCAATCATGCCCAAACGAATCACACCTAACTGTAGTAAAAAGGATAATGAAATATCTTGTTGGAACTCAAAATGTTGGCTTATGGTACCCCAAAAGGGTTGAATGCACTTTAGTTGGTTATTCTGATTCAGATTTTACAGGATGTAAACTTGATAGGAAAAGCACTAGTGGAACATGTCACTTACTTGGTAGTTCTCTTGTTTCTTGGCATAGCAAGAAACAAGTAAGTGTTGCACTATCTATAGCTGAGGCAGAATATGTTACAGTTGGTAGTTGTTGTGCTCAAATCCTATGGATGAGACAACAACTCCTGGATTTTGGTGTTATGTTAGACCATGTGCCTCTTAAATGTGATAACACAAGTGCTATAAATATTTCAAAGAATCCTGTAATGCATTCAAGAACCAAACATATTGAAATTCGACATCATTTCATTAGGGATCATGTATTAAAGGGTGATTGTGTACTTGAACATGTTGAGACCACTAAACAACTTGCTGATATATTCACCAAACCGCTTGCAAAGGACCAATTCATTCACATTAGAAAGGAATTAGGAATCCTTGACATGATCAATTGTGTTTGAATGATGAGTATTTTTGATAAATCCTTATTGTATAGCATGTTTAAATGAGTTTGTTATCACTTATGGTATGATTTATTAAGTCTCCAACATTCTTGTGTAAAATCTGCATAATCTGTAGTTTTTTGAACTATGTAATCGATTACAAAGAGCTATATAATCGATTACTAAGCCTCTATTTCTTCAATAATTGATTACCCCTTGATAGATAATCGATTACTGAGATTTTGTTTCATGCCCAATTGATTAGCTTCTTCGAATAATCGATTAAAAACATTTCAACTTCCTGATAATCGATTACCAACCTCTCCTAATCGATTGTGAAGATTCTATTTCTCAACCTAATTATCGATTACCCACTTATCCTAATCGATTACCCCATGTGCGAAACGGTTCAACTTATTCAGAAACTGTGTACTAATCGATTACCTATGGTTCGTAATCGATTAGCATCGGCACTGAGCAGTCAAACTGCTGGTTTTCGAGGCACTCCGAAACTCCTACCCCATTCACTCACTTCTCTCTATTCTAAACCTAAATTTTCCCTATAAATTCTCCTCTCCTCACCCTCTCATCTCACACTACCTCTTCTTCCTTCAATCTCCCAAGCTTCAAGAGCTTCCTTCTCCATTCTCTCATTCTCTTCTTCTTTGCATTATTTCCTTTCCACCACCATGTCTTCCTCACGCCCTGTCAAGAGGGCACGGTCCTCCATGGCCCAAGCTAACAACCCCTTAGACTTCTCCAGATTTTTCTCCTCTCCTAGAGACCTCCAAAATTTTATTAAGAATTTTTCTGAGAAAGACATCATCTCTCCCCACTACATCAATGAAGAAATCTTCAACCATCCAAGCTTCACCTTCACCCAAAACCTCCACCACTATAATCTTTTCCCTTTCCTCACCCTCAAGGAGAAATTTTACTATCCAGAGCTTGTTAGAGTTTTCTACTACAACCTAAGGCTCATAGATGGGTTGCTTGAATCCAAGGTCAAGAATGTGACCTTAAGACTCACCAATGCTCAATTGACGGAAATCTCTCTTCTTCCGCTCAATGACGCTGAATTTGCTGGAGGAGATCCCAAGGACGAATGGGACTTCAATGCCATTGCTGCACGCCAATCGCTGTGGAGAGCTGACCTCCTAAGGAGCAACCATAAGTTGGTAGGTCACCTAACTATGAACAACCGTCTCCTTCATTTTTTCTGGTAAAGATATTGGTTCCTCGTGGTGGGAACTATGCTTTGGTAGAGGAGGATGACGTTCTCCTAATGTGGGCAATACAAAACCAAAAAGATATCAATTGGGTTCAAATACTCAAGTTGCACATGCTCCAAGCCAAACAACAACAAAAGCTCCCCTACGCCATCTTGCTCACTAAAATCTTTAAAGCTGTTAGAGTTGATTTGGCTGGCAAGTTATCAGAGAAGGTGTCTCCCAAAGCTTGCATTGGCACTCACCATCTCACAAAGCTGGGCTTAATGCTTACTCATGGGGTTTGGATGTCCAAGATTGATAGACTACATGCTAATGCTCCCTATGAAGCCCCTGTTGATGAACCGGTCCCTCCTCCTCCTGCACCACAAGCTGTACCAGACGTCCCCGCTGACCACTTCGCCTCCCTCTATGCATACCTTGACCGTCGGTTCGACTAAATTGAGAACTCTCTTCAAGAGTTTTCAATGACTGAGCAACAACACTTTGAAATAATGCAACAACATTATGATGAGCTGTCTCACCAGATTTCCGAGCTTCATTTTTTTAATCTGGATAATTAGATCCATTTTATGAGTTTTGTTCTTCTATGTTCTGCACAATTTCCATTACTGTAATTTCTCTTTCTGCTACAATGAATAAAAGTTTTTATTATTATTATATGTCTCTATTTGCATTATTATTTTTGATGATACCAAAGAGGGAGAAGTACTTGTTCATCTGCTTCCTAATAATAAGAATTGACTGCTAAAAATAAGTGATAATAACAAGTGGTTAAATTGGATAATTATCTCTAAAGCATAGATTCCTTTAGATAGGGGGAGATTTGAAGTACTAAGAGATAATTTAAAATTTTGATTAAGAGATAATATAGAACCTGAAAATAGATATATAGATAATGCTCAAGAGATAACATTGTGCAGATTTTGAATATGCTTTTGTAGATAGAATTAGAAATAATAGATAAGTTATTTGAATTAACAACCCTCAAGAGATGAACACTGTTTGAATATGCTTTCAGGTTCACAGATTTTGATAATGACAAAGGAATATTGAAGAAACTCTTAGAGAAACAAGAAACAGCATCAGACCTGCAAAAACACGCAGGCTAATCGATTACGACGATAAGAATAATTGATTAGGAAGCTTCTGTTTGTACACTAATCGATTAAACACATAAGGATAATCAATTAGATAGCTTCTGTTTGTACACTAATCGATTAAACACATAAGGATAATCGATTAGATAGCTTTTGTTTATACACTAATCGATTACACCAACAAGGCTAATCGATTACTGAACTTCTGTTTGAATTAAATGCATTAGGTATTTGAGCTAATCGATTGCAAGACATCAGCTAATCGATTACAAAGCTACTGGAATGACAACTAATCGATTATATACAAGGACAATCGATTACAAAGCTACGTACTCAAATTAAATGCATCAGGTGCCATTACTAATCGATTACGAGACAAGATTTAATCGATTACCAAGGTGCTGAGTTGAAGCTAATCGATTACTAGGTATAGTCTAATCGATTACAGTACGAATTACATTGAAGAATTCAAAGTGTAATCGATTACAGCTCCAGGCATAATCGATTATGGTAGTGCCAGAAATTGGGGAAAGTGCTTTTTAAGTGGAAACCAACTCATTTCTCCATAGATCTCAGGAACCCATGACTTGCAACGGCTAGGAACTCCATTATGCTCATCTCCAAGCTCTATAAATACAAGAATTCCTCAAGCTACTAAAGGGCATCAATTACATCCATCAAAGGAAATCAATTCTTGAATCTTGTGAGTTTTATCCTTGTATAGTTTCATTTTTCTGAAACTTAGAACTTCAACTTGTACATCCTCTCTTATTGAGAGTTAGATTTTGAGAGAGCATTCACTTGTATATCTACTCTATTAAGAGAGTTACTTGCTTGTAAACACTACACCAAACACAAAGGTTTTCACTCTAGGTTGAGTGGTCACAAAGGTTGGGATTCAACCTTTAGGTATTGAGAGTTTGAGAGATTGGGTGGGTTGCCCTTGTGCTAGTGAGGATTGAGTTCTTGAGTATGGGACACTAGGAAGCTGCAATTGCTCATAGCTTGTAATCTCTAAACTTCAATTGTGGAAATCCTTCAAGTAGGTTACTTGAAAGCGAGACGTACACCGGGGTTGGTGGAACTTGTTAAATTGGTTTGCAAGCTCTTCTCCCTTACTCTTTTACATTCATATACTGCATTTTATTGATTTGTGTTGGTTGATTATGATTTACATACTTAAGCTTGCTTGAATTAATTAAATTTGAATATTGCACACCAAGTGTTTGACAAATTGCCTCATCCATATTTACCTCTTGTTTTGCATTGTCTTTTGTATCTTACTTGATCTCACTTGCCTAATCTCTAAACTTGTAATAAAAGAATCAAGTTCAAAGGCATTCCAAGCAAAGTTTTAAAAACTCAATTCACCCCCCCTCTTGAGTATTGAGGCCACTTGAATAACAACAAATGTAGAATATTCTCTAGAACTTACGCTTAAGCTCTGAAATTCTCTTGAATATTCACTGACTTGAGCGTAGGAGTGTCCTTGCAAGTGGCGTTCCCTTTCACCTCATAACGCATAAGGTTGGTGATTTGGTACAAGAAGTCACTCCAAGAGCTTGACTCTTGGTAGATCAAGCTTAATAGCTTCAAGAGATAAGATGGCCTCAAGTTCTCTAAACCTTATAATTTTTCTCTCTTAATTCTCTAAACATGCATTCCTCTATGTTTTATCTCCTTCTTACCATATGTGGCTAAATCCCTAAGATTAGGATTGGTTGAAGCTGCTATGGATCTTGAATTCGAGTAATTGGAGTAAAAGATTCAATTGAGGAAAGTTCTAAACATAGCAATTGCTTGTTTAATCTGTTTGGATTGGGAAATCCAAGGCCTATTTAGAGATAGTCACTAGAGAGGAATCATGGTGAATACAAGTTTGACATTGCTAGCCTAGTTACTTTATGCCCAAGGAATTAAGTAAATAGCCAGGGTATAACATCCTTATTTTTAAAATTAAATTTCAATAATCCAAATAAATTTTTCGCAAATAAATTTCAAATTTTAAAACAGAATTCGGATTAACATAATAATATCAGTCATTATTACATTAACCGACTCATTCATGTTTACATATAGATAAATAAACTGGTATACACAGGAGCCAGCCAAGGCTTCTACAAAATAACTATGTGCACTATGTACAATACATATAAATACATAATGCTCCGAGCAGCTGAGTGACTTCACATATCATCGTTTTGTCCTATATCCACTATAAAAATAACAACAAGTAGGGGTGAGTATAAACATATCAAATGATAGTTATTGAATCAGATTAATTATCCAATTCATAACTATATATAAATCAAACTCATATTATATAAACTCATCATATCATCATATTATTCTCAATAACATATGTCAATGCATTCATATGCTCAATCAAATGGATCCATTATTAAGTCTTTTAATTTGTGTTGTAACACTGGCTCCCAGCCATAACTCAACTCTCAGCTGATCCGGCCATTTTACTGGTACCAAACCGTTTGCCCTCTCATGTGAAACAATCACTCCCAGCGACAACGGTAGTGTCACGGGCTAAACCCTGAGCCCCGCTCAAGAGGTTTGCCTTGAGTCCCACCCAAGATCTTTTTGTGGCCTCGAAACCACAATAATATTTCATATTTGTTCAGTACACAAGAATCACATGCTTATCAAATGCATCTCATGCATTCATACATCATGATATATTTCACGAATAACATTCATATCATCATCATCAATCACATATCAACATCAATATCATATGAACGGAAATATCACAAATATATCACATATAACATATATATATATATATATATTCAGGATTTCATATTAAATACAATAATATTATCCTGAATCCGTTCATAAACCATGCATTTAAAATGTAAACGCTCCCCCTACCTGGAATAAAGACTTCCAGTAGCTCCTCAAGCTATATCCTATCACAGCTCACAAATTCCGACTGGAATTTCAGCTCTGTACCAGTCCAAAGCTTCTTCATCAAAGAGAAGAAGTGAAGATTGATTTCTTTCTTTAATCGATAATTTCCAGTAAAGATTGGAAAAGAAGAGGATTAAGGATGATGTTTTACACTTTCAAAGTTTTAAGCTAATCCAACAGTAGAAGTATTTATATATCGTTCATGCAAAAGAGTGGTGAACAAAATGAAGAAGTCTGACATACGTATCTTAAATGATAAGAACGAAGCAAGATATTTAAAGAAAAGAGGATAGGACAACAGAGAGGGTCCCATACTTAGAAAAATATTAGAAAGATTTAGAAGAATTACTAAAGAATAAAGTGACGTGTAAGAGCCTCAATAACTGAAGTATCAATCAGTTCCGACTCGGTTCCGGTATCTTGGGCTTATCCCTCTTTCCGAGAAAGATTCATTAGAGCCTCTTTCCGTTTAGAATTACTTCACTCAGAAAAATTCACTCGGAAAGGTTTCTACATGAAACAGTCACCTTTCCTTCTTCGGAAATGACCCACACGGAAATTTTATTTTTTATTTTTTATAAAGAAAAAGAAAAAATAATAGGTTCTGAGGTGACATTGTCAGCAAAAAGAAGTGTGTAGTAACTGAGAAGAAAAGTCTTGTACTTTGATGGATGATTATTAATAAATTTTATTTTTTAGAAACAAATAAAGAAAAAAATAACAGGTTGACATGTGGATTGTCAGGGCCTTGTTCTACATAGAAGATACATAGAAGATAGAAGATAAAAGATAAAAGATAGATCATTTCTAACTTAATTTATTATTTTCCTTTCCTAAGTCTTTTTTTTCTTTCTCAATTCTTTCTTTTTCCTCACTATTCACTTTCCCTCTTAAAGAACTCTCTTTCTCACGTCTTTCTTGCTATCCCGTAGCTTTCTCCTATCTCCCGTGCATCTCTATTTCTTTCCTCTTTAATTTCTTCTTCAATTCTCACTAAGGTAAGGATGATGATCATGGCCCCTAATCTCTTCTTCCTTTTCACATGTATGCGATTGATGTTGAGCTTTCTTCTTCTTTTCTAGTTGGACTGTAGGTAGCCATGGATGGTGGTGAAGTATAAAGTTATATGAAACCTAAGTTTTGAGTTAAGACGTAAGGCTCAAAACCCTTCTAATTTTCTTTCTCATTTGGTCAATGAAACCGTGTGAATCCATGGCATTTAGTTAGTTAATCATGCTTGGGCGTTGTTAAACAGTTGCTAGGTTTTGATTTTGGAAGGAATCGACAAAAGTTTGAGGTTTCGTAAAGATATCAAACTAGCATTGTTAGCTTCGAAAATGCGTATTTAAGTTTCTTTGAGTTAACGGAATAATTATCGGTGATTTTAGGAAGTTCGAGTTAAGAAATATTTTAACCGGAAGCTAAGCATTTCTGCCCGCAGATAACTAGAACAGGTATGTATGAAGACTCTTGGGAATTATTTTGTCTGAGCTGTGTACTTGGTTACATTGCAATGTGGTAATGGATAGTTCTTCTCTCTTTCATTCAGTCTCTCTAGGAAATATTGAGCATGAGTAAAAAAGAAAGATTTCTAATCTAATGTGGGGGGAGTAAGTAAGAAGATAATTAACATTTCAAATTCGTAATTTGGTATATGGTTTGGCTGAATTTTGTTGTGTTATGTTTCATTTTTTATAATATATGTCACATATGATGCTATTTGACTTGATTGTGTGGTGGTAAGATTGACAGATATATCTTATGAGCTTGAGTGCCGACCATGGAAGTTCTTTTGCAGATCCTGCATGTATTTAATAATATTATAGTACTACTACTATGGCGGGGTTTCAATGAAACCCTGCCAAATGATCAGTAAATTCATCAATAAAAGGCAAAGTTACACCTCAACAGTTTTTCATGGTTTCAGACTTGTAACAAAGATACTCTGGTTGATTGATAGAGTTTTGTTTTCTTTGTTTTCTATCTGAATTGCTTTTATCTTTATTAGTGATTAGAGAACCTTGCACACAAATGAAAATTGGTCATACATCAAGATCCAATTTTCCTTTATGACCACCAAAATCATCCATCACCATTCTATATTTCAAAATCACATCAATATACAAAACAAGCTATACAAAATCTAGACCTCGCCGGCCAAGGCATTTCCTACACCACTATTTACCTCCTCAAGCAAAATGTACTTCAAAATGTCAACTCCTTCCCATGAGTACCCTGCATCACAACTCTAAAAATAGACAACATGGGAGAGTGAGTCCACATTCCAAAGGTTTGAATATAAATACCATGTGATTATGTATATATGCATCTACACATGTATACTTTGCACATCCATAACTTTCACCATGCCATATGCCATCACAATTCCATCATACATTTATCATAAATAACAACACAATTCCAAACAAAGTACACAAGCACATACATAATCACGTTCCTCAATAATTGAACTATCACACAACCATTATTTGGTATTCATATCCTTTATGTTGTCTTCAATTATATTTTTACAACTTCATCACATCCATCATCATATCTCATCACTTTGGCATACCTCCTTGCTATATGCAAATGCTCTTAAACTAATGCATATGCACAAGGAATATTTCAACAATTGCAGATCTGACTGTGGGATTACAACACCAAATGTGGGATTCAAGCATGGTCATCTAACCATACCCCTACTGCAGTAGTAAAATGTGTACACTTATTCTTTAAATTGCATGCATTCACCAATCGTTTTAATGGTACCAAACCGCATCGCCCATCTTGCAATACCCGATCATTTTCACCATGACCGCGGTATACAACATATTCAAGATATGGTGTTACAGGCTGGCCAGATATTAAATCATGGCTGTTGTGATCTCAAGGACCACCAGGGTCACCTGCTCATAAAGAGCCACCCCCAACAAGGGTCGGCCACATGTAGCTCCCCGAAGCAATGCATGGGCGGCTTCGTGACTTCACACTAAGTCACAGGGGAAAAATACAACTTGCTCGTGCACCGAGCCACCCTCCCACTGGGTCGGCCGAGGGAACTCCCCTAAGGTTCCAACAACGACGGCTATGTAGTATGCCATAGATGCAAATGCAGATCTTATGTATTTCTCACTCTATGCATCCTATATGTGCCACTTAGCATACATCATCATCATCACCAACATCACCACAAGGTTTTTATTGGATTCAATCTTGTTGGTTAATCTCATTAATTTGGATCTTTGTGTGGCATTCTCAATAGTTATCAATCACATCATTCAACTTTAATACCATACAAGAATACAATTCATTCTCTATCAAAATCATTAGAATTCGTTATGCTTTCTCGGTGGACTTATATTCATCTAACCATATATTCATCAAACAATTCATGCCACCACACCGCTGATAGATGTCCAATTTACCTATATTTTGCATGATTAATGAAGCATAAATTGGATATAATGTACAATGTTTGCCAATTTTGTAAGCTAAATAGAAAAGAAATAGTGAATGAACATTGTACAAGTTGATTGGCTAATTTTGTTACAATCTCAGGAAAATTCAAAGAAGAAAGAAGAAAAGAAAAGAAATGAAGAAAATCCACCAAGTGTTAAGCAAACAGAGTGATATTCGCTCAAGCTAAGGGTATATCGCTTGAGCGAATCATGGTCGCTGAGGAAAATTTGAAGAACTCGCTTAGGCGAGCCATGAATTTAACAAATAACAGTATCAGGTCAAGACTCGCTTGAGCGAAGAGTAATGCGCCCAGGCGAAATCAAGCCAGTATTGAAAAATGAAGTATTCGCCCGAGCGAACACTGAGGCCGCTTGAGCGAGATTGGTACAGAATGAAATAGCAGTAACCTCGCTCAAGCGTTTTGAATAAGAAAGCCAGTGAATTTCTTCCAGAATATAGCAATATAGAGGGCGCTTGAGCGACACTATTTCGCTCAAGCGAAATTTGTCCAGAACCAAATTTTAAAGGGCTCGCTGCAGTTTATGAAGACACAACTCAAGCGAAATGGAATAAAGTATCAGATATGAAGATTCGCTTAGGCGAATCTAAACCGCTTGAGCGAATCAAGCCCATAACGAAGCAGGACGTGGATTCCCTTCGTGCTGAAGAATGCTCCTCGCCTGAGCGAAATATAAACTCGCTTGAGCGAGTATTCTTTTATATAAGCTTACTGCATGGCGGCTGGGCAGAAGGTGAATAGAGCTGGATAGATAGAAACTTTTTGTACTCTTCTTCGCTTCTTCTTTTCTAAGCTGTAATGACCACCATGAGTGGCTAAACACCTCCATGGGATTGGATGTAGCCTTTCTTACTTGAAGATCATAAATGATATATTCATGAGTCGGGTAAACTTGTTCTATGATTCTTGGTATTTCATTTTACGTTTAATGCTTGAATCTACCTGATCACTAGTTTCTTGAATTAAGTTTACGTTTGTTGTTGGAAAATAACTTTCGAAAACAGATCTAAATGAAATGCTCAATGTAAGTAAATAACCAGGGATGGTATTTAACGCATTGAACGTCCAAACAATCGGTCGTAATGCTGGAATGGAATTGAAACGATCAAGGGATTGACGTTATCAAATCTGTTCTTATGAATTTCGTAGTCAAGAAATTGATACGAATGACTTTGATTGTGATGTAAAGCATTATAGTTCAAACTCCATTTTCATGAATATACGTTATGCATCGGAAGGTAAGATCGGTGAATCCTAATCCCAGCTTTTACAATTAGATAAACTCCTTTTATTTCACTGCATAATCGTTCATATATTATCGTTTATATTGTGAACTCAAAACCATGAAAACAATCGTTTTAATCTGCCGTAATCCTTTAAGTTTCAACTGCTGACGATCCTTAGTGGGAACGATATCTTTTATAACTACAACTACCGTGTTTAAAACTTGGCACGTTTCTTTGAGTGTATTATACAAACTTGATTCTCTTAAAATACACCAGCAAGTTTTTGGCGCCGTTGCCGGGGATCGAAGTAATTGAATTAAGTTATTACGGTGTGTGAATACTGTACGTATTGCATTTTTGTGTTGTTTTGTATCAATTTCTTGGTTAACCTCTCTTTTGCTAGCTTTGCTTATGATATTAAGAAGTCAGGGATTCAAAGAACAGGCTGAAATAGATCCTGAAATTGAGAAGACTTTGAAGAAAATCAAAGCCAAAGCAAAAGCACAACAAGAGGAGGACCAATCTTCTTCTTCTTCTTCTCTAATTTCAACACCAACAACAATTCCAAAATCTGAAACAAATATGGAAGGACGTCAACCACCAAGGCGTACTTTGGGAGATTATGCAAACCAACAAGGACCCAGATATTTTTCAAGCATAGCAATCCCACAAACCAGAGCGTTGGAAATGAAACCAGCATTTCTTAGCTTGATTAGTGCTCACCAATTTACTGGAATGTCACATGAAGACCCATATACTCACTTAGCTACATTTTATGAATTGGTAGGTACTATGGGCTTTGAGCAAGGAGATCTTGACTCAGCATATCTCCGCTTGTTCCCATTTTCTCTAGCTGGAAAGGCCAAAGAATGGTTGCAATCGCATCCAAACCAAAGCTTGAATAATTGGTCTAGTGTGGAGGAGAAATTCCTGTTTCGTTTCTTTCCACCGTCAAGATTCATAAAAGCAAAGTCTGACATTTCAACTTTCCGTCAAGGAATGGAAGAACCTTTTTGTGAAGCATGGGACAGATTCAAGTCCTTATTGCGCAAATGTCCAAATCATGGATTTGAAGATATAGCACAGCTGAACATTTTCTACAATGGTCTAAGGCCTGATACAAAGATGATTTTAGATGCTGCTGCTGGTGGAACAATGATGACAGTAGATGCTGACCAAGCAACCAGAATCATAGAAGCTTTGTCATCCACAGATTATCAAGCACAGCATGATAGGCAGCAAGTACAAAAGAAAGGAATTCTGGACTTGAATACTTCTGATGCTATTTTAGCTCAAAATAAAATTCTGACCCAACAGATAGAAGCTTTAACTCAACAGATGGCCAAACTTCCTCAACAATTGCACTCAGTTCAATCCGCACAACCTCAGCAACAAATGAATGCAAGATGTGATTTTTGTGGAGGTGACCATCTAAATGGACATTGTGGGTCGCAGGAAGAAGCTGTCCATTACATGAACAATCAAGGTAGACAAAATAATTTTAATTCCAATTTTACTAATCAACCATTTCAGGGATGGAGGAATAATGCAAATCAAGGCCAAGGTTGGAGGCAAGAAGCTAATACATACAATAGACCACAGGCCTACCAACAAGGACCGTCTCTGATGGAAAAGACAACTAGATTGGAAGATACATTGGAAAAGTTCATGCAAGCTTCTCTAACAAATCAGAAGAACACAGAAGCTTCCATTAGGAATCTAGAGACTCAGGTTGGACAGCTTGCCCGTCAAATAGCAGAACAAAAAAGACCTCAATATGGAGCCAACACTGAAGCGAATCCTAAGGAGCAATGTCAGGCAGTGATGACCAGAAGTGGAAAAACTACAGGTGTAGAGTTGGGTGAAAAAGAAAAGGAAGAAGAAAGATTTTTGAAAGAAAAAGAAAAAGAAAAAAATAGAGAAAAAGATGAAAATGAAAAGAGTGAGACTGTAAATAAAGAAAAAGAAAAAGAAAAAGAAAAAGATAAAATGAGTGATGTAGAGAAAGGAAAGATGAAGGTGGATGAAGGTATACCACAGTTGAAAAGCATGCCTTATCCCAAAAATCCTTCAAAGCGGGATAAAGAGAGGCAGTTTGCTAGGTTTATGGACATATTCAAGAGATTACAGATCAATGTACCATTTATGGAAGCCATGGAGCAGATGCCTACTTATGCAAAATTTATGAAGGATTTACTGATAAAGAAGAGAAGATTTTCGGAGGAGACAGTAGAATTAGAGGCTGGGTGTAGTGCTATAATTCAAAAAGCATTACCGCAGAAGACCAAAGATCCGGGAAGCTTTACAATTCCTGTCACCATTGGTAGTCTGCCAGTAGGAAAAGCATTACTTGACCTAGGAGCAAGCATTAATCTGCTGCCATTATCTATGCTGAAGAGAATTGGTGATCTGGAAATTCGACCAACTAGAATGACTCTCCAATTAGCTGATAGATCAAAGAAGTTCCCTTATGGAGTTGCAGAAGATGTTCTGGTAAAAGTGGACAAATTCGTGTTTCCAGTAGATTTTGTGATCATGGATATGGAAGAAGATTCAGAAGTACCTTTGATCTTGGGACGACCATTTATGAAGACTGCAAAAGTTATCATAGATGTTGATGATGGGAAATTAAAAGTAAGAGTCCAAGACGAGGAAGTCAACTTTGATGTTTTTGAAGCCATGAAATATCCTGCAGACAAGCAGAGTTGTTTCAAAATTGATGTGGACGAGGAGACAATTTTAAAACAGCTTCACAAGATGAACAATTCAAGCCCTCTTGAAAAGGCTCTAGTGAATGCTGTTGAGAGTTTTAATAATATGGAGATGGATGAAGTGCAAGAGGTTTTGCAAAGTCTTGAAGCCGGTAAGGTGATGACAAGCGAGGAAAGCAAAGTGGAAAAACTGGATGAAAAACAAAGTCCTGAGGTTCATAAGTTAGAATTGAAAGAATTACCTTCAAATCTGAAATATGTCTTTTTAGATGACCAAGGTAATAAACCAGTAATAATCAGCAGCACTTTGTTGAAAGAAGAAGAAGAAAAGCTGATTGAAATTCTGAAAAAGAATGAGCAAGCTATTGGTTGGAAACTAAGTGATTTGAAAGGCATCAGTCCATCTTATTGTATGCATCATATTTTTATGGAGCAAGAATACAAACCAGTGGCTCAACCTCAAAGGCGGTTAAATCCAATCATGAAAGAGGTCGTGAAGAAAGAGGTACTGAAGTTACTAGAAGCAGGAATGATCTACCCTATTTAAGATAGTGCATGGGTAAGCCCAGTTCAAGTGGTACCAAAGAAGGGAGGCATGACTGTAGTGAGGAATGAAAATAATGAGTTAATTCCAACCAGAACAGTAACGGGATGGAGAATGTGTATAGACTACCGAAAGCTCAACCAAGCAACAAGGAAAGATCATTTTCCATTGCCATTCATGGACCAAATGCTGGAAAGGTTGGCGGGACAAGCTTATTATTGTTTTCTGGATGGATACTCAGGCTATAATCAAATAGCAGTGGCTCCAGAAGCCCAGGAGAAAACAGCATTTACTTGCCCTTTTGGTGTTTTTGCATATCAAAAGATGCCTTTTGGACTATGTAATGCTCCAGCCACTTTTCAACGGTGCATGCTGGCAATTTTTTCAGACCTTGTGGAAAAATGCATAGAAGTCTTCATGGATGACTTCTCCGTCTTTGGTAAATCATTTCATTCTTGTTTAGAAAACCTTGATACCGTGTTGAAAAGGTGTGTGGAAACCAATTTAATGCTCAATTGGGAAAAATGTCACTTTATGGTAACTAAAGGCATAGTGTTGGGTCATACCATTTCAAACAAAGGCATTGAGGTGGATAGGGCAAAAGTTGAAGTTATTGAAAAATTACCCCCACCAATAAATGTCAAAGGTGTCAGGAGTTTTCTAGGTCATGCAGGATTTTACCGAAGGTTTATAAAAGATTTTTTGAAAATTGCTAAACCTTTGAGTAATCTGCTGCAAAAAGAGAATTCTTTTCAATTTGATAAATCATGTTTGCTTGCTTTTCAAATGTTGAAGGAAAAACTAACTACTGCACCTGTCATAATTGCACCCAATTGGAATCTTGATTTTGAAATCATGTGTGATGCAAGTGATTATGCAATAGGTGCAATGTTAGGACAAAGAAAATCCAGAATTTTTCATCCAATATATTACGCTAGTAAAGTTTTGAATGAAGCTCAAATTAATTATGCCACAACTGAAAAAGAATTACTAGCTGTTGTGTATGGGCTTGAAAAATTCAGATCGTACTTAATTGGTGCACGAGTTATAGTTTTTACAGATCATGTAGCAATCAAGTACTTGATGAATAAATCTGATTCCAAACCAAGATTAATTAGGTGGATTTTGCTGCTACAAGAGTTTGATTTAACCATTCTTGACAAAAAAGGCAGTGAAAATCACATTGCAGATCATTTGTCCAGACTAATTAATGATGAAGTTACAAAGATACAGCCAGAAGTTCCTGAAGAATTCCCAGATGAAAGGCTGTTGTTGATTCAAGAAAGACCATGGTTTGCCGACATGGCAAATTTCAAGGCTGCCGGAGTAATTCCTGAAGACTTTACATGGCAGCAAAAGAAGAAACTTCTGAAGGATACACAACAATTTATTTGGGATGATCCTTACTTATTCAAGCTTGGATCAGATAATATTTTGAGAAGATGTGTATCTGAACAAGAAGCCAGGAGTATTCTATGGCATTGCCATAGTTCAGCATATGGAGGACATTTCAATGGGGAAAGAACCGCTGCTAAGATCCTGCAATCAGGTTTTTTCTGGCCCTCTATATTTAAAGATGCCAACTCTTTTATGCAGAACTGTGATACCTGTCAGAGAAGTGGAAGTATTTCAAGGAGGAATGAAATGCCACTAACAACCATCTTAGAAGTAGAAGTTTTTGATTGTTGGGGCATAGATTTTGTTGGACCATTACCATCCTCACTGTCAAATGAATACATCCTGGTAGCTGTTGATTATGTTTCTAAATGGGTCGAAGCAATGGCTTGTGCAAAGGCAGATGCCAAAACTGTAATCAAATTTTTGAAGAAAAATATTTTCAGCAGATTTGGCACTCCCCGAGTTCTGATAAGCGATGGAGGATCTCACTTTTGCAACACACAACTTCAAAAGTGTTTAGAACATTATGGTGTTAAGCATAAGGTGACTTCTCCTTACCATCCACAAGCCAATGGCCAAGTGGAGGTGTCTGACAGGGAAATCAAAAGAATTTTGGAAAAGACAGTTTCCCAAGGCAGAAAAGATTGGTCTCTAAAGTTGAATGACGCTTTGTGGGCATACAGAACAGCTTTTAAAGCTCCAACAGGGTTCTCACCCTACCAATTAGTCTATAGAAAGAGCTGTCATTTACCGGTGGAACTAGAACATAAGGCCTATTGGGCAATGAAGTTGCTCAATTTTGATCCTGAAACATCAACAAAGGAAAGGAAGATTCAATTGGAAAAACTGGGAGAATGGAGGCGAGAGGCTTATGAATCATCAAGAATTTATAAAGACAGAATGAAAGCCTACCATGACAAAAAGATTTTAGCAAAAAGCTTCTACCCAGGACAATCAGTTCTTTTATTCAATTCAAAGCTAAAACTTTTTCCAGGAAAGTTGAAATCAAAATGGTCTGGACCTTTCCTTGTTAAAGAAGTCAAATCATATGGTACTGTTAAGTTGCAAGATCCTAATTCTGACAGAACCTGGATAGTTAATGGACAAAGACTCAAACCATATATGGGTGGTAGAGTGGAAAAGTTAGATATGCTGATCCACTTTATTGAAGACTGAACAATCAATCAGGCGTTGAGCTAACGACGTTAAACAAGCGCTACCTGGGAGGCAACCCAGTGTGTTTAATTTGTTGTTTTGTTTTATATGATTAGTAGTTGTATAATTATGTGAATGTTTCTTTTTGAATGAGATGCTTTATAAGTGAATGAGAAGACTAGAAGGAACCAAAGGATCGAATGATGAGATAACTTTTTGAAGAAAATACAAGTGGAGGATATAAATTTTCAAGTATGGGGATATTCGCTCAAGCGCACACCATTTCGCTTAGGCGAATAAGCCAAATACCTACATTCGCTCAAAGTCGCTTAAGCGAAAAACTTATATTTTGATACTGGACAGAAGTCGCTTAAGCGACCCACTTTTAGCTTGTGCGAATGTCTTCTTCGCTTGAAAAATTTTACCTTTCGCTCAGGCCAAGACAAGGGAATAGATACTGGATAAATTTCGCTTAAGCTAATTAAAGACCGCTCAAGCGAATTGTGCAGAACATTCATTGAATTGAAGAAAAATCCCATTTTCTGCAATTGTCGCTCAGGCGAATTAAATCACGCTCAAGCGAGGTATCTTTTATTAAACACTGGAACACAATCGCCCAAGCGAATTCATCTCGCTGAAGCGAATTTTGTCCAGAAAGCAAACACTGCATACTCGCTTAAGCGCCATTCATTTCGCCCTAGCGAATTTTACCCAGTGTCTTAAACATAGTGATTCGCCTAAGCGAACGTTACTTAAGTCAAGCGAGGGGATTTTGGGAGCATCAGGTACCTTTTAACTCGAATTTCGCTACAGCGAACAATAATCGCTTGAGCGAAATTAGAGAATGGAACTTAATATTCGCTGTAGCTGTTTAATCTCGCGTGAGCGAATTTAAGCGGTTATGGTTTCTTTGTTTTAAAAAAAAAAAAAAGGGGGCACGATCAAGTAAACCTCTCTTCTAAAAACCTCTCAGCTTCCGAACTCCTCCCACTTCCATCCTTGATTCTGAAAGGTCTCTAGCGGTTTCTTCCACCTAATTCTTCTTTCAGTTCTCATCTCTTCTCTTCTCTTCCATATTCCTCAAGTAAGTTATCTCATTTCTCACTTCTCATGCATCTTCCTCTTCTTTACGTTTGTAACTCTTTATTTATTTTTCAATGTGGGTTACAATGTTGTTTGATTTCAGTTTTAGGTTAGTTAAGGTTTGCTTTTCATCTCTGCAATGTTGTTTTGCATAATGAAACCCATATGTAAATTATGCCCTAGAATAAAGTAGTGAAACCATGTCCCTTAAGCATGCTCTATTTTTTTTTTTTTTTTTGGTGTGGCTACTGAAATCCAATGCATGCAATTATACAATGTATACGATTAGGTTCTGTGTTGGTAGGAATAAATAACCATGCTGCAACCTTTTCTTATGCTCTGTTTTTCAGTAAAATATTGTGAACTAGATGGTGTACGCAATAAACTCTGTTTTTCAGTACTTTTCTGCCTTATGAACTCTATGCGCATTTTCTGTTTTTCAGGATGGCTAGAACAAAAGTAACAAGTGCTGATGCCCCAAGGCAGAGCGAAAGAGAAAAAGGAAAAAGGAAGAGAGGTGAAGGAAGCTCTTCACAACAACACCCGAAATTCAGGAGTAAGGAGCATAAACAACGGCATGAGAACATAGACCACTGGACCTTTATTCCTGAAAGGAAGGTAGATTTACGTGAAGGAGAGTGTGATGACTTCTTGGAATTATTGAGAAGAAGAAAATGGTTAAGAGTTGCAAACCCCAGACATAAATTCGACCCAGAGATTGTCAAAGAATTTTATGCTAACGCATGGAACAAAGAGGGCACTTTGGAACGAAAAACATGGGTTAGGGGCACCTGGATATCGTATGATAGAGACACTATCAACGAACATTTAGGTGATATGCTTCGGTTACCTGACGGAGATTTGTGCACTTATGGCACCTTAAAGAAAAACCAACATATTTACCCCACACAGGAGCTTGAAGATAAACTCTGCTTACCAAGGCATCATATGTACCGAGGGGCTAGCCAGCATCCTTCCAGACTTCTGAGGAAGGATATGACAATGCTGACTAGAGTGTGGACAGCATTTCTCTTAGCAAATGTCATCCCGAATGCCCATGTATCTGATTTACCCCTTCTAAAGTGTGAGCTTCTATTCTGCATCCTCTCTCGAAATATGTCTGTTGACCTTGCTCAGATAATTTCAGATGAAATCTTTAGGTTTGCACAGCAAAATCCAAAGACAACATTAGCTGATACAAAACCTAAAGGCAGCCTTGGTTTCCCTGCATTCATCACGGGACTTTGTGCAGTCCATGGGATCGATGTTAACCCCACCACGCCAATTAGACCATCCATCGATCGGAAATTCATCGATTTGAATTGCAGAATACCTACACCTGCACCACAGGTACAGATGTCTCCACCACCACCACCACCACCTGTGGTATCATCACCTACAGTTTAGCCACCTCTCCAACCACCGCCTCCACCTACTTATGATCCTACCCTCCTTGCTCATCTTCTACACATTGAGCGACAGCAGGCCGCTCTTCACAGAGGCATGCTGTATCATTATCGAGCTAGCTATTGGAGCCATCCTTCAGGCCCTTTTATACACCCCGACCAGTTCGTGGAGCGTGTTGCTTGGCCTGGGGACAGTCCCATTCTACCAGAGGAGGAGAGGCCAGCAGCTGATGCTGCTGAGCCAGAGGCACCACCATCACCACCAGCCACATCAGCAGGACCAGCAGTTGCACCTGTCACAACACCAACTGATACACAGACTCAGCAGCAGCAGGAGGCTGAGGACAGGGAGTTTGAAGAGCAACTGGATCGAGTGGTCACTAATATTGTGATGACGCAGGACTGAGCATGCTATTGTGGTTCCATTTTAATTTTGTCAAGTTATTTAAGTTTATGTTACTTTAAATTACGTTCCTTTTTATTATGTTACTTTAAATTCAGTACTTATTATTCAGTACTTTCCATTTATGTCAATTTCATATGATTTATAGTAGATTTTCATGTTTACGCCTAAATGAATTTTGTACATACGTTAGTTATAATGTTTAGGCGCGGAAATTTTGTTTTCATGACATGGAAAAGTGAAGAAAGATGTGAATTAATCTTAGGCTTGCATAAAAGGAAGGATGACTAGTTTTGGAAACTCTGATAATTCTTATGAATGTTGAATGAATCTTTCTAATTCTTGAGTTAGGAATTAATTCACAATGTTTGAACCCTCTTCTGTGAGAATAAAGAAATCAAGACAATTAACCCAGTGAGATAGTGCAACTTTAAACACCAAGAGTTCATTGATTTTTGTGTAATCTTTCATTGCATGAATTTCTAGCAAGGATTATTGCTTAGGCAAGCATGGACAGGATAGAGGCAAATTTTGTGTAGAATAGGTTAAACAAGAGCCAAAAAGCCAACCTTCAAGTAACCAATCCAAATTTTGTGTTTAAACCCAATTGAGCCAAAATGAATTTTGTTCTTAACCCTAGATCACGCCTGTATGAAAAACATAAACCAACCTTAATGCATGCTAAGGATAGGAACAATCTTTCAAGAAGGGTATGTGAAGAGTTTGGCTGTGACTGTCAAAAGAAAAGAAAAAAAATTTTTGGAAAACAACGTAAGATCCTCCTACCAAGGTCAAAGAATAAACAAAATGAAGGAGGAATATAAAGAAAAAGTTGAATGGCTTAAATGAAGCAAAAATGACATAACAAAAAGCCAAGGCCAAGAAATCTAAGTGTCCTTAGTATGTCTTTGCATCCAAAGAAAAACCAATGAATTTCTTGTAAGCCTGGCCAAGTTACAACCTATTAAAGACCTCTTGATCCATGTTTGTTTGAGTGGTTATCTTATGCAGTGAAATGAAATGCAATGATTGAATAACACTTGACCAATGATAAAGAGAGCAAACATTCACCTGGAAGGTATAAACAGAGAGGATTTCTTGTTTTTACAGCAGAGTGGTTACTTACAATTGTGTATTCTAGTTTCAAACTTAGAATTTGGTTAGATAAAATGAAGCATGCTTGAGGATTTATCATCTGTGAATAGTGAAAAGTTGTCCTTCATTTTATTTGCAGCGGTGATTAATTAAGATCTTGGTTTCACTTAAACTTTCTCTTGACCATTTGTTTGAGGACAAACAAAGTTCTAGGTTGGGGAGAGTTGATAGATGTCCAATTTACCTATATTTTGCATGATTAATGAAGCATAAATTGGATATAATGTACAATGTTTGCCAATTTTGTAAGCTAAATAGAAAAGAAATAGTGAATGAACATTGTACAAGTTGATTGGCTAATTTTGTTACAATCTCAGGAAAATTCAAAGAAGAAAGAAGAAAAGAAAAGAAATGAAGAAAATCCACCAAGTGTTAAGCAAATAGAGTGATATTCGCTCAAGCTAAGGGTATATCGCTTGAGCGAATCATGGTCACTGAGGAAAAGTTGAAGAACTCGCTTGGGCGAGCCATGAATTTAACAAATAACAGTATCAGGTCAAGACTCGCTTGAGCGAAGAGTAATGCGCCCAGGCGAAATCAAGCCAGTATTGAAAAATGAAGTATTCGCCCGAGTGAACACTGAGGCCGCTTGAGCGAGATTGGTACAGAATGAAATAGCAGTAACCTCGCTCAAGCGTTTTGAATAAGAAAGCCAGTGAATTTCTTCCAGAATACAGCAATATAGAGGGCGCTTGAGTGACACTATTTTGCTCAAGCGAAATTTGTCCAGAACCAAATTTTAAAGGGCTCGCTGCAGTTTATGAAGACACAGCTCAAGCGAAATGGAATAAAGTATCAGATATGAAGATTCGCTTAGGCAAATCTAAACCGCTTGAGTGAATCAAGCCCATAACGAAGCAGGACATGGATTCCCTTCGTGCTGAAGAATGCTCCTCGCCTGAGCGAAATATAAACTCGCTTGAGCGAGTATTCTTTTATATAAGCTTACTGCATGGCGGCTGGGCAGAAGGTGAATAGAGCTGGATAGATAGAAACTTTTTGTACTCTTCTTCGCTTCTTCTTTTCTAAGCTGTAATGACCACCATGAGTGGCTAAACACCTCCATGGGATTGGATGTAGCCTTTCTTACTTGAAGATCATAAATGATATATTCATGATTCGGGTAAACTTGTTCTATGATTCTTGGTATTTCATTTTACGTTTAATGCTTGAATCTACTTGATCACTAGTTTCTTGAATTAAGTTTACGTTTGTTGTTGGAAAATAACTTTCGAAAACAGATCTAAATGAAATGCTCAATGTGAGTAAATAACCAGGGATGGTATTTAACACATTGAACGTCCAAACAATCGGTCGTAATGCTGGAATGGAATTGAAATGATCAAGGGATTGACGTTATCAAATCTGTTCTTATGAATTTCGTAGTCAAGGAATTGATACGAATGACTTTGATTGTGATGTAAAGCATTATAGTTCAAACTCCATTTTCATGAATATACGTTATGCATCGGAAGGTAAGATCGGTGAATCCTAATCCCAGCTTTTACAATTAGATAAACTCCTTTTATTTCACTGCATAATCGTTCATATATTATCGTTTATATTGTGAACTCAAAACCATGAAAATAATCGTTTTAATCTGCCGTAATCCTTTAAGTTTCAACTGCTGACGATCCTTAGTGGGAACGATATCTTTTATAACTACAACTACCGTGTTTAAAACTTGGCACGTTTCTTTGAGTGTATTATACAAACTTGATTCTCTTAAAATACACCAGCAACCGCACATCAAAATTTCTTCTAAATGCATTCAAAGCATGTTGCCAAACATATTATCTACATCATACACCACATCATCATTTCTCACAACATTCAAACAAGGCTAACATGCATACCACTACATGCCATAATCAAATAACATTCAAATTCATGCATTTAGAACTTAAGACTCCTCTCCTACCTCAAGAGAAGAATTTCGATTGATAAGACGCTCCCGTCTCGTCGTTCGGAATAGGCCCTACATCAATATTTATGTAAAACATCAATCAATGAACTACTCAAGTCATCAATTCAATTCTATTTAGTCATATTCATATCTATAATTTCACAACATGTACTAGACATGTTGTAGATAACATTTTTATCCTTTATTAGGCTTCGGGAATTCCTCTCCATCAAGCCACCATCATTAAGTTCAAGGGTTACAAGACAATCCTAGCCCTAAGCTTCACAAAACTCCATCTACTAACATTCATATTTCTTAATATCATACATTTCTTCATAACACATAATCTTAAATCAACATTAACTATTTTTCCCCAAATTTCAAAGTTAGGGTTTTCTCAAAACCCAAAAACTCTCATCAATATCTCATTAATCTTCACTTTTCACCATCATTAATGTACCAACCACCATTATCTCCTCATAAATACTCACATTTATAACCACCCACCTTAGGGTTCAAGCATTCATTGCTCCTAATAAATACCCATGTACATGCTTTACTCTCCCAACACATAATGACACATACCCATAGCCAAAACTCAACAAGAAAGTGAGTATAGCTTACCTCACACCCAAAACAAAGTGAGTTTTTAAGGGGAAGAGAAGGATGCACGAAAATAAGGAGAAGAAGAAGAAGAAAGCTTCAACCTCCTAGCTTGCCCAAGGACGAAAATGAGGGAAGAGGAGAGGGTTCACCACCTTAGCTTAGGATTTGAGAGGAGGAAGAAGATGAGAAGAAGAAGTGAAGAAGAAAATAAGGAAAAGAAGAAGTGGAGTGTTTTTCCTATTTCATTCAGTATGCACGCAAAAATAATAAGAGGAGAAATGAGTTTTTGATTTACTTTTATTTCTATTCATTAAAATTTCATCATTTTGCCACTAACAGGCTCTCCATTCAGGCTCAATACTTCATCTAAAAATTGTTACGAACACACATTCAGATTCCCAATATTATTCTTAACAGCCCTGACCAATATCATCTCAATCAGAGATACTTGGTCTGACACCCATATCTCAACCGGGCTTATTTTCAGCTTAACCGGTCTCTATAAATCACCAACAATTCCTAAAATTCTTAATTTAATTATTTTAAATATATTGGGACATTAAATAATTCATATTAGATTTGTCAATATTTATTTTCCTTAATTAATCCTCTATTTTAAAATTTTGGGACGTTACAAATACAAGTTTGACATTGCTAGCCTAGTTACTTTATGCCCAAGGAATTAAGTAAATAGCCAGGGTTCCTTTTATTTTTACACTTAAATTAAGTGGAAATTGACACCTAAGGGATTAAGGTTAATTTGTATTGAATTAGTAATAATTGCCTAAGGAATTAAAGGTTATTTGTATGTGGGAATTTGAACATTTCCTTGGTTGAGTCTAATGCAACATTTTATGCGAATTTAGGTGAAATTGTATGCTGATGCTAATTTCAATCTACTATTATAATACTTCTTAATTCATCTCATCATTGCTTATTGATTACTCTAATTCTACTGAAAACCACACAAATACAACTTAATTCATAAAACTTAAAACAAATGAATTGCTTACTTATGAAGGTTCAACTAATGTGTCTCTCAGGTTGTGGTACTTAACACAATTTCTGTGAGACGATACAAATTACTACAACAATGGACTACAATCTAGAGGAAGAAATGAAGGGTGATGTTTCGTTTGAAAAGAAAAGATGAAGAAACAACGGACAGTGTTTCATTTGAAATAAGAGGCGATGATTGAAGTTTCAAAAAAGGTTAAGGAAAACAACATTTGAGAAGTAGAAGAGTTTCAAAGCCAACTTTCTCCATTTAGTGTTAGGGCCTTAAGAGTTCTTAAGTAGATTACTGATTTTACCAATTTCCAATCATTAATTTGAAGCATTCAATTTGATTTCATTTGATCTAACAATGAATAAAGGTCTTATATATTCATATAAGACTCAAACTCTATTGTATCTTTTTTTAGATGTTATTGTATCTCATATATCACTATGTTAAATATTCTTTTTAATTTTTATTATTAATTATCCTAAGAATGATGGTAAAAATAATTAATTCAACGTCTAAAGTAATATATTTTATAGAAAAAAATAATGGATGAGTTTTGTTTAACTTATTTAATAAAAAAATATTTTTAACCAAAAAACCACTAAATATAATTTTTTAGATGTTGGTGTAAAATTTAAAAAAATAAAAGTTAAAAAATATAAAAATAACTTATCTAAAAAAACTACTTTCATCAACTTATTTTTTAAAAATATTTTTTATAGTTGTAAACAACCAAACAAATTTTTATAAAAATAACTTAGAAATAAACTACATTTTAAAAACTCACTTAATTTTAAGTTTAAATAAATTAATTGATAATACAGATTATTAAAAAACATTCAGTTTTTATTCGTAGGGAGCAAACACTTATGAGAAAGGAAATAAGCAATCACAAACAAGATATTTTGTTATTATCCAAAAAAAAGAACAAGATATTTTGTTTTTTCTTTTTAAAAAAAAGGGCCCGATGTCTCTCTAATTTAGTGAAATGGAAAAATAAGATAATTGTGAAATGGCGAAGAAGAAGCGCACTACACTCACCATATCTAAAATTTGAAGGTAGGTGATAAAACACACACAAATGGCTTCTACCATTTGTGCTCCCACAAAGACACACCTCTTCACCCACTCAACCAAACTCTTCAAACCTTTTCCTCACTCCCTCTCTCTCCAATTCACCAGAACCACTTGCACTCTCCAACAACAACAACAACCATCTCGTCCCAACATCATCCAAATCCTCGAACAACGAGGCCTTGTCGAATCCACAACTAGCGACAATCTCAAAACCTCTTCTTCCTCTTCCTCTCTCAAGCTCTATTGCGGTTTCGACCCCACCGCCGAGTCCCTGCACCTGGGCAACCTCCTCGGCACCATCGTTCTTTCCTGGTTTCACCGGCGGTGCCACCACCCGCGTCGGCGACCCATTTGGCAAATCCCTCGAAAGACCTGAGCTTGACGCCGACACCCTGGAAAAGAACACTCTAGGTATCTCCCAAACCATCACCACCATTCTGGGTCGCCCTCAAAATTCGAACTTTGGTGATGCCCTTTCTTGTAACACCCTCGGTTAGATAAGACAAACCCTTCTATAGGATCATCCTATTTAACTAAGAGTGTTAACAGTTTTCAGAAAAAGTGAATATTTTTTTTTTAAAATAAAATGATGGCAGATCAGTGGAAGCAAATACTAGATAAATCACATAGTCATTCACAAACTATAAGTAATTTTACTCTTAATAGAATGGGGCACGCAGGCACCCTTAAATATTATACAGTCATCCAGTGTCTTATTATTTAACTACAGATATCCTACTTTTAATGAGTACTCTCAGTAAGTCCAACGTATTGCTGTTCGTCATCCTCCGATTCTTGGTTTCCTATTTCCTCTGTTAATATTCAACAGTAAGGGTGAGTATAACCCAAGACCCTGAAGGTTAATCGGTGCAGACATAATCCAGTTAACATGTATTATCACATAAATCATGCAATTAACATATTTATAACTATAACAATCAAATATTATCATGGAAATGCATGAGTAGAGTTTATTATGATTTATCTTTAATTAAGTCTCATGATGCATGTGGGCCCAATAAATCAATCCACCATCATCATTATCTCATTCTTTGGAATTCATCCTGCTCAAGTTGCCTCTTGGGCACAACATTTCCATTCTAGAGCGATCGGAGCTCACCAAGTCCTCCATTCATTATCATAAGGTACGAATGAACTCACAGGTTCTCATCAATATATATATTATTTCATCTTGGGACTTGGCTTTACACGATCATAGATACATCCCGTCATTTAGTCGAAGTACACCAGAATTGCATCGTCTCACCCGGCTTCAGGCGCGACTCTGATGCCATTGGGTTTCCGTTCCGGTCGTACTCCCAAGATTCCCCTTAGAGATCGAACGTGAACGTCCTCCAGCGTACCAGGTGTATGCTCTAGTTTTTCTCCTTCAAAAATATTTTCATGATGCAAAATGCATTCTTTTTACCATTTGATCCTTGGATATCTATGTGTTTCCAATCTCATAATATTTATTCACAAGCTCTTGGATCCCATCAATTTTTCGGATGTTGTAAGTCATTTTTATTATCTCATTTATTTTCATTCAAGAAAATATATCAATTATACCTTGGCTAAAATAATGCTTTGTTTAAAGAGTATCGCATTCATGAAATTATGTCGATTATATCTTGGTTAAAAATAATGCTTCATTTTAAAGAGTAAAATAATATATTCCTTATTTCATTACTCATAATAATAATATCAATAATAATAATAGAAATAGTTAATAATAATAATGAGAATAACAATAATAATGATAGTAATAAGAATAATAATAATAATTGTAACATTCTAATTTTTTATGATTTTTATAAAAATAATTTAAAAAGGATTAAAGAAGAGTTTCTGAATGAAAATCTAAGTGAAAAATGTCAAAAATCAGATTTTTCGAGTAAAATAAGTTATTTCCGAGTGAAAATGTTGAAAACCAGATTTTCCGAGTGAAATGAGTTTGATTCCGAGTGAAAATGAGTTTTCCGAGTGAAATAACCATAATTCCGAGTGGAATCAGACTGGGAAGAGTTTTCTGAGTGAAATAACTATAATTCCGAGTGAAATCAAACTGAAAAGAGTTTTCTGAGTGAAACCAAGATGTTTTCCGAGTAAAATATGATTGAGGAAGAGTTTTCTGAGTGAAATATATCTGATGGTTTACCGAGTGAAATCATGTATTTTGATTTAAATGATTCGGTCGGTTTACCGAGCTTGTTATTATTGATTCCGACTTCTGTTTATAATTCTTCACTGGAATTCACATAGACACCCATGATCCTTAGTATTTTCACAGTCCAATACCGATCATATCTTTTCACAATTCAACACTGAGTATATCCACTTAGCAACAAATATATATATACAAATATGTGACAATTAAAGCATTTAATTCACAACAATACCGAATCTGTCCTGGAAAGGTGAGGACCAAAATTACCTTAACCCTTTCCTTTCACTCGGATTTCCCCAGAATACCCGAGAATATACCCTCTTACCTTAATGGAGTTGAGGACGTTCCCTTTACTATCCTTGCTTCAGTTCACAGTGAGGAGGAAAGGAAATTGAGAGAGGAAGAAGCTTGTTCGTAAGAAGAAGAAGGAGAGAGCTTTTGTTAATCTCCGTTGGTTCTGAACGTTTGGACTTGGAGATGTGTTATGGTATTGGTTTAATAATGAGAAAGGCAAGTGGAAGACAAGATTTCCCTTGATTGGAGGATTAGGTAAGAATAATGGAGACTTTTGGCCATTTCCACCGTCAGCTTTGACCATTTCAGCCTCTTACGTACAAGAGTTGGTAAGATTGAAGGGAATATATATATATATATATATAATACATAAAAGGTGCTATGATTGGAGTGAAAAGTGTTTGCACGTGAAGAGAACAAGAATCAGGACCCAGCAAAGGAAAACTCCATCTCGCTCAAGCGAATTCCGACTCGCTTGAGCGAGTCATACTGTCCTCGCTTGCGTGAAGTGAAGAAAAGAGGGTCAGAACCGACTGCGCTTGAGTGCAGTATGCTCGCTTGAGCTTGGATCTGATCAGCAAAGGAAAACTCCATCTCGCTCAAGCGAATTTTGACTCGCTTGAGCGAGTCATCCTGTTCTCGCTTGGGCGAAATGAATGATTATGCATCAGGGGTCCTTGTCGCTCAAGCGAAATCCGACTCGCTTGAGCGAGTCATCCAATTCTCGCTCGGAATTCCTCTGAAACTGACTCAAGTACTCCTCTTCTCACTCAGTAGAACCTATCCAGACTGAGTTTTTTCTCTCACTCAGACTTCCTGCTTGGTAAATTTATTCCGAATCCGAGTCTTCACTCACTCGGAGTTCCACTCGGTTATGCATTTTAGAAACCGACTTTCCACCTATTGGTTACTCACTCGGAACTGATTCTTCTTGAAACACTCGGTTAGATTTCTCTTCCTTGGAGGTGACTCAGTCGGAGTTGCCTCACTTGGACTCACTCATAAAGTATCCCACTCGGCAGAATCTCCCTGAAACCGGCTCAAAGCACACAGGTTTTCCACTTAGCAAGATAATCCTGACCGACCCATTATTCACTCGGTAATTCACCCTCACACCGACTCATCTTGCTTGGTTTTCTAATCGGTAAAATCAATCAGAGCTGACTCGTCTCTTACTTGGCCAATCAATTTCCAAATCCGAGTCATCTCTTACTCAGTTTCACTTGGTGAAATTATCTGTAAACTCCTTTTTCTTTCTCTCGGACTAGATTTCCTAGCATTCAACCTTTCACTCGGGCAAAGCTATTCTAGAATCCTTCTGGACGATCACACAGTAGATCCCCATAGATGCCAATCCTCCACTCGGATTTATACCCTCGAACTTCACCATCAAGTCCCATTCGATATTACTCTGACCTCTCATCACTCGGAGGACTTCATTGAACTGTCTCACTCAGACCAAATGAAATCTTGTCCACTCAGATTTATTCAAACTCCATATCACTCGGAGGGATTCACTAAGTAAAGTCTTACTCGAACTTATTTCATACTTAGCCACTCGGAATAGGTACCCTTAATCAATCGGAATATACATATAACATTGTTCACTCGGAATATGACTACTAGAGTATACCTCAATCAAAACCATCACAACCCTTCTTCCCTCAGAAGAGGTTCACTCGGATTTTACCACTCAGGAGCATTTAAGTCCTTCCCCACTCGGGGTTCACTCGGCTATTCATCTCTTAGCAAAATATAGACTATCCTTTCTCAAAATACGTTTCACTCGGAATCCTTTAAGGCCTTCACCACTCGGAAAAGGAGTCATAAACATAAGCCTCACTCAAAAATGGCTCTAAGCCTTATATATATTCTACTCGGAATGGGCTCCCATCACTATATTCCACTCGAAATTTCATATTCGGGGGCATGCCACTCAGGACAGGTTACACTGGGCTCAGATATGCCACTACTCGGAACTCCACTGCCCAAAATACCACACTTGGAGATCCTTCTACCCGGAATGCTATCCCCTTCCTCACTAGGGAGGTCCTGACTTGGACAAACTCACTCGGATTACACTCGGAAATTCACCTCATCTTAGATTTCTTTCAAAACTCCCCACTCAGACGGAATTCGTCCAGGATCTTACCTGATCCTCATTATACTCAACTCGGAAATTCCACTCGGATATATCCCTGACTGAGTCCCTTTACTCAAAAATATTGCAATCAGAGAAGTTTCATTCGGAAAAGGAAGCACTTGGCAAGGTTTGACTCGGAAACAAGTCATTCAAGGGTGTTTTGACTCAGAATTTTCACCAAGAAGTGGTTCTCTTGAACACACTTCACTCCAAATATCTCCGAAGCCAGGATTCCACTCGGTAGTAACCTCTCGGTCATATGTTACTCGGATAACATAACCTTACACTCGGAATTTCATCCTTCACTCGGAATTTCTCTCTGTCACTCGGAACAGATCCCTTCTTTACTCGGACAGTCTTATCTAAGACATGTTTCACTCGGAAAATGAATAATATCCTTAATGGTCTATATAAATTCCATAATTACACATAAAAATAAAATTCTTGTGATATTACAGACCATCTACAGGGTATTTATTCACTTATTACCACTTATAGACCTTCCAAACTTCATAATTTACAAGATTAAGACTGCTACTAAAAACAAGGATGTTACATTTCTAACCCTGTTGTGATTTTGAATAACTATGATTGGTGGAAGGGTTTTAGTTTGTTGGATTTTTTGAAACGAGTTGGTAAGTATGCTAGGGTTGGTTCAATGATGGCTAAGGAGAGTGTGAGGAAAAAGTTAGAGTCCGAACAAGGGATGAGTTACACTGAGTTCACTTATCAGTTGTTGCAGGGTTATGATTTCTTGCACTTGTTTTAGAATGAGGGTGTTAGTGTTCAAATTGGTGGTAGGGATCAATGGGGTAATATAACTGCTGGGACTGAGTTGATTAGGAAGATTTTGCAGGTAGAAGGTGCTTATGGTTTGACATTCCCACTTCTTTTGAAGAGTAATGGCACCAAGTTTGGTAAATCAGAGGATGGTGCTGTTTGGTTATCTCTAAAATTTTTGTCTCCTTACAAGTTTTACCAGTACTTTTTCTCTGTTCTAGATGCTGATGTGATAAGGTTTTTGAAAATTCTTACATTTTTGGACATGGAGGAGGTAGTTGCCCTGGAGGGTGAGATGAAGAAGCCTGGTTATGTGGCTAACACTGCTCAGCGGAGACTTGCTGAGGAAGTTACGCGATTTGTTCATGGGGAAGATGGTTTGGTTGAAGCTCTTAAGGCAACTGAAGCATTGAGGTCGGGGGCTGAGACTAAGTTGGATTGGAAAACTATTGAAGGGATTGTTGAAGATGTGCCATCTTGTTCTTTGGCTTATGATGAGGTTTTGAATCTGTCGTTGGTGGATCTTTGACAGGGCTCGCAAGCGCACGGGTTATGTCGCGTAATATAAAAGATTATTGTTCTCCACAGGGACTGTGTTCAAAGTACCAGCATATTGAAATTTAATTATCCACATAATTGATTTTTAAGGTTTTTGTAAAATAAAGCACAAAATTAAGTTGCTCAGAATACGAATAAATAAACAAAATTTTCTAGACACTTAAAAATCAGAGCTGAGAATATCTTGAGATTTCAGGGGATAAAGACTCTATTTTATGTTAATGAATTTTAACTTTTCATAAATAAGAATCAAATTAAGTTTTCCAAGGCGAATTTTTCTTAAGCTAATTAATATGTTCCTCTCGGTATCCTATTAATGTACCTAACCTATGGAAAGCGCTGCTTAATCCTTAGAAAAGGCCCATTATCGTTTTGTGAAAATCCCTTTTTAAAAATTCCCCAAAAGATTTTGATTACTTTTACAGTTTTACCGAGGTCACAAAAGTATTTCAAAAACTTAGGCTTAGTTCAAAAACTTTCCAGTAACAATAAATCTCTCGATTCTATTAATTACTTAAACTTACTAATATACCCGCAAGTATACAGTTTTATCACTTAGGTTCTTGTTAGGAATTACTAAGAGCATTGAACATTTTTTTGAACTAAATGGAAAATAGAAATTTATTTAATTCAAAGTCAAAATAACATTATCATAAAATATTATCACACCCCCTTCATCCCAAGATAAAAGATTTAGTTACCCATGAAATAATTCAAATTCATACACATGATGGAAAAATAAAACATACAAGACATGGTAAAAATAAAGACTTACGGGTTTCTCCAAAAGCTTAGAATAATTTTACCACTGTATTTCCTTGTTGCAATATTCCTCCACCAATTACAAATTGGCATTCTCACTTTTACAATTCACAACTCTTAAAATAAAAGAAGGAAAGAAACAAGACAGAGAAAGAAAATAAAAAGAGAAAGAAAACGAAAGGAAAAAGAAAAGAAAAGGAACGGGGAACGAAAAAGAAAGAGAAAGAAAAGAAAGAAATTAAAGTACAAAATGAAAGAGAACTAAATCCTAAAAGTGACGCTGTAAGTGATGCTGTAAGTGATGCTCTCTCTTGGCTTCAGACCTCCCCCTATTTATAGAAATGGGGAACGGTGGCTAGTGGGATTTCTCGTTTGTCTTCTTGTTAGCCGCCCCACGAGATTAGCTTGGATACAGCCTGGATGGTGTGGTGGAGAAACAGCTTGCACCTAGACAGCTATAGGGAACGGCGGCTAGTGGGTTTCTCTTTTGTCTTGTTGTCAGCCGCCCCCTCATAAGTCAAGGATCCACTTGGATAGTGGAAATCCAAGTCAGCATGGGCAATCGGTGGAAATATAGAGTCGGTTTTCTCCTTCTGACTCGGATTTAATGCCTCAGCCGGTATCCACCCATAGTGGGAAATAATCTGAGTGGAAAAGGTGCTCTTCGTACACAAAAGACTGAGTGAAAGCTTGAATTCACCGATCATTGGACTCGGAAATTTCTTTCCGAGGGGCATTCATCAGGAACATTGTTCATTCGGTGTTGCTTTGCTGGACGGTGTTGAGAAGATCTGGACGTTGTGGAGAGGAGAGCTGGACGGTGTTGGTTTGAGGGGAGCCGGTGTTGTGGCTGTGAAGAGAGCTGGACGAGCAAAGCAACTCTGATTGAAAACATTCACTCAGAACTGATTGAAGAGTGACTTGGAACCAATTGAAAAGTGATTCACTCAGAACTGATTGAAGAGTGACTCGGAACCGAATGAAACATTCATTCGGAACCGATTGAAAAGTGACTCACTCGGCACAGGTGCATGCCCTCCTTCTTTCACATATCACCTACTCAGGATCGGGAAGTTTTCATTCAAATGGAACCTCTTAAAATGTTTCACTCGGCTATGTCTCTGGAAATGAACCACTCGGAGAGACCTTGCTCGGGAGTAATTTAGTCGACCCTTCCTTCACTCCTTGAAATGATCCACTCGGACACATTCATTCGGACACATTAACTCGGAAGTCCGACTTGCTTCTCACTCGAAATTTCCTCAATCGTCTATCGGACCATTTGGTTATATTCACTCGGGAGTTGGCTTTGACTTTCACTCAGATTAGTTGCAGTCAGGAAGGTTCCACTCGGATTTACCTCCAACTGGGACATATTCCTTCAAGGTCAGCCATTTTTAACTCGGAATGTCTTTGATAGGGAATCTTCCACTCAGATTTACCTCCAACCGGGAAGTATTCCACTCGGCAACACTCCATTCTGAGTCATCCTACTCGGATTTGATCATTTCTGAGTCATCCTACTCGGATTTGATCATTCTGAGACGGAATTCAGCATAAAAAGAGAGTTCTTTCCACTTTGGGCTTGTTCTTCTTGTTTCTTTATCATTTTATGGTCGTTTTTCTCTTGTTATTAACCCTTTTATTATCTTAATTTCTACAAAATAACATACCCAAGTAGAATATAGTAGAAAAAAAGCAAAAATCACAATAAATAAAGAAAATACAGTGCATAATGATTAAAATCCTAAGCAAACTAGATCTAATTTATTGTGTTATAAAGCACTTATCAATCTTTCTATTTCTTCTGGTTTGTTTGATAGTAAATCGGCTGCACGACGTTTGTTAAAGCAAGGTGGTCTTTACTTGAATAATAGCAGAGTGGATAGTGAAAATAAGAAGGTTGAGGCTGCAGATATAGTGGATGGGAAAGTTCTCTTGTTATCTGCAGGGAAAAAGAATAAGGAGTTGGTGAGAATAGCTTGACAGTATTTATTTCATTGCTGAGTATTCTTTGAAGAATGCCTTTTTTCTCTGTAGTTTTATTGTATTTTTAATTTTTTAAGAAATTTTCTATTTTCCTGCTACTTGGAAGCTTCAAAATTACTGATGGCATGGCAACCTTTTTGTCTTCAAAACACCCATGATGGTATCCTCGCATTCTAAGAACACCTATTTACTTGTATTCATTATTTTGTAAGCAGTACAGTTGGAGTATCTAACATTGCAGCTGTAAATTTTAAAGTTCAAAATTTTATAATTAGAGAATACCGAAGTACATCTTTTTTACCTTTGTTGATCAAATGTAGATGGCAATGGGCATAAATTAATGAACTTTCCAGCGGTTGATTGGGGCAGTCATCTCTTTGCTGGAAGTCTTGATCTTTGATCTATAATATTTTGATGTTTTGATGTATAATATTCTTTTGGCTTTTGATTTGTCTGGCATTAATGTCAACTTACATGCTTATATCACATCTGAATGTTTACTGTTGTATTGACATGTGATCAAGGTCTGGAATCTTTGATATGGATTGAATCTTATTGAGATATGTTCAAACTCTGGTTTATTTTCATTCTTTCTTCTCTTTGATTAATAATGTACTTCCAAATTTACTGCAAATCAGAGCATCAAGTTTCTTATGAAACCAAGAAATATTTTAATGGTATAGGACACAGAATTATATTTGCAGCATATTAATTGTATCAGTAGTATAACCTGCCACCACAAGAAAACTCATTTTTATCAACGGTTATTTAGCTAGGATTGAAATGAGCATTGGAAATTCTGGAATTTGCCTATACTTTATGAACCCATGGTAAACTATCTATGATTCTTTTTTAAACTCCATCAATTACTTACAATATCCATTATTAACCGTTCTTAAGTTCTGAAATTACTTTATTTCCTTTCGCTGTATCTGTATTCTCTATCTCACCATTTCATGTTTTCTCTATTTCCTTTCTCTACTTCTCTCGTGTTCCCTTGCTCTCTTTTCCTTTGCGATCATTGCATGCCATAATCTACAATGCAGGGCATGCAATAGTGTTCCATTAGCAGGGCGTGCAACAGGGCATCTTTCCAGATCATGATTTTGATTTTCTGTCTAGAGCACTCAATATTTCCGATTCAATTGCATTTTTTATTCCCTTTCCCTCTTCTGCTTCTCTCTCTAGAGCAAAGCCTTTTTTATCATTCAACAATGGAAGCTTCATTCAATCATGCTGGTATGGATTTGATTCGAAACTGTTTTTGATTTTTCATTTTGGCCATTGCTTTTTTTTTTCTTTCAACTATTTGTAATCTTCATTTACCTTTTGCAGACAGCTTCTTTTTGAAGCAAATTCTTCCAGAGTTGAAGTGAAGTGATTCTCAATTCTCTCACTGCATATTCAATTTTCACTGCAAAGACTTAAGGGTATTATTTATGTCTCTTTTTTCTCTCAGGATCCCCAAATTTGAGGCTTCTTCTGTACAAAATTTATTTGTTGAATAGATGTGGATGCTTTGTCTTTACTTACTTCCATCTTTGACCTCATACTTGTGCTGATTCTAGTAAGTTCTTGTCTAATTTGTTGTGACTGCATGCTTTGGATCTTTACTTGATTTTCTATAGATGCCTGTAATGTTTTTTACTTCCATCTTTGACCTCATACTTGTGCTCACTTCATTGTGCTGATTCTAGTAAGTTCTTGTCATATTTGTGACTGCATGCTTTGAATCTTTAGTTGATTTTCTATAGATGCCTGTATTTTTTTTATTCTATAGTTATTATATAATTGTTGTTGAAATTATGGAGTTTTAGGTGTAGAGAGAGAGAAAGAGATGAAAGATAATAAAATAATAATTGATATGGGAAGAATTACAATATGTTGATAGGTGTAGATATCTGTCTAAAACATAGAAGACTGCCCCCTATTTATACTAATTATGATCTTATATAATTAGGAAAATAAATCATAATATAAATGATAATTAATCCCATGAGATATTGTAGAAATAAGGAAGCTAATCCTAGAGAACAATTTAATATATTCTAGGATATTATCAGATATGAAAATATAATTTCATATATTCTAAGTTTAAAACAACTATAAAATGAGCTCACGATGTTGTGGTTGCTAGATACTTTATTGAAACAGTTCGAATTGCCATATAAGTTTTTTGTGCAGTGGGAGATGGAGAGTGAGATTAAACTGCTAAGTTGTTCAGGAAGCTGATGACCCTGTCTGAGGGAGGTCTTCTCTTTCTCAGCTATGCTATATATATATATATATATATATATATATATATATATAGATATATAGATATAGATGATATTATTTCTTTCTATGGCTTCTATAGAGTAGGTTGATGATGTCAATTCATGCTTGGATGCTTATTTTACACATTTCATAAAAAAATATGTATCATACCAGAGCTGATGAGATGTCTGATACTTTTGGCTATAGTCTAATTGATAGCACAGGCCTTTCCAAATAAATTTTTTTGTACCGACTAAAATTTTCAGCTAAATAGCCGCACAGCATGAAGGTCCTTCTGAATAATAATTTGTTTTTCTGGGTTATAAAGCATATTTCTCTTGAAGTTTTTAATGTTATGTATCTCCTGACAGTGGTTTTTTTATTTTGGTTTAGAAAAGGTTTTATTTTCTTTTGTGGATAAGTTAGGAATTTGAGCTTTCCAGGAAAAAAAGTTTAAATAACCTTTCAATTTCGAGCTTCTCTATAGAGCGACCCTTTGTCTGCATTATAAGTTATACCTGATCACTGCATATCCCAAGTATCCTAACAAGGCATGCAGGGAGACCATTCTTAACTTTTTCCTTCAACGTGTAATGATTTTTTCTCTTCATTATAGTGCATTTACTTTTTATCATGATAAATTATATATTTACTTACTTTTAGTGGATTGGTCTTCCTCATGACCATGATTGCTGCTTTCTGAAGTTGGTGGTTAATGGATTTATCTTTACAGTATGATTTTTTTTGTTCCTTAGAAGATGTTGGAAGACATATTGGGGAAATTTTGAGAGAGTTGGTGACACAAATTTGGTGAAAGTTGAAGGAATGATGAATTATTCAATGATGTATTTGATAATGTAAGTCTACACTTGGGTGCTGTGTTGCTGAGTATCTTCCAAGTCTTGAATGATTATGAATGACTGGGATTGCTATGCTAGAGGAATATTTGTCATTCTGTGATGATGATGATATTCACATTATCAAGCATATATATCTTTTGATTTTCCTGAGTGAAAACTCTATTCCCAACCGAGTATCAACTTTAGTCCAGCCCAGTTGCCTTGCAGATTTGTATTACAGCTGTACATTAAACACTTTTTTGGTTATTGCAGATTGTGGCTGTGGCAAGTGAACATCATTTCGAAGCACAATCCAACAGTGAAGCATCTTCAGTACAGAAACCAGAGGAGTTAAAGTGAGAGACTGCTCTTCACTTTACATCCTATTTTCTCAAGCATGCATGTGTTCATGTGTGCAAGATAGCTTATTAAAATTTAGTACTCTATCTATTCTGCAGCTTATAGGTCGGCTTCATCATTAACTAGTGCTTGTTTAGTATCTAGTTACGTAAACTGTGTTTGACCAACTGAGTTATCTAATGGTCAATTGATATAACATGTGGTTTGTAGTTGAAGACACTTTCAACTCTGTTTGACCAAATGATTAAAAATTCGTTTCTGGCTAACTTTGGTTAGGGTAGTTGGGAAACCCAATTGAAAACCAAGTAGCCCCTAGAGTTATTTGTTTATGATTTCAAAGATTCAACTCGATCATATATTAGCTGCTTAGTTCTAGCTTTAAAAAACAGATATTAGCATTAAAAATGCCAATATATGAGGAACACTATCAAACACTTGAGCATAAATTAACCTGGATTTAAAACAAATAAGGAAGCTCATTATGATACATGCAGATAAATTGTAAAATCATTGACTTGATTAAATTTTATATTAAATAACAGAAGTGGGTGTAGAAAATTGATATACAAGACAGAATAACTATAAGAAATATTTGAAGGAAAGACCTGCAGAAAATGGTTGGAGAAAAAGGGAATGGGAGACCCGCAGTTAAAACAAATCCACCTATAACAAGAGGTAAAGATAACACATAACATCTTTAGACAGGTGGGGGAGATAATTTCCTGATAACCAAGTCATGCAACTTCTTATAATTCAACCTATTTCTTTTCTTTGAATGAATCAACATTCTCTGGTCATATTTCTTTTTTTATTTTTTATCTCTGGTCACCTAAGAACTCGGTTCGCTGAAAACCGAGTTCTTAGACTTTACTAAATATACTCAGTTATTGAATAACACATGTTTTCAAAGAGCTATAGGGATGGCTCGTTTTGTGGTTGTCTATGGTCCTCCCTCTGTATGCTTCTTATCTAGCAAGACCAAAGTGGCTATCACTTGATATATGTATAGCACAAATATGAAAGATTTGAGGCATAACCATGTGTCATAGCAACAAATCATAAACAGCAATCATCCTTGGTCTTGGCAGTGGGAAATTGGGTTTTCCTGAACTCGTTCACCCCTAAAACATCAATCAATCACTAGAAGAATCGATCCTGAGCTAAAATCAATGATATTGGTCCTTTCCAAATTTTAGAAAAGTTAGGAACAGTTGCCTTTAAGCTGAAACAGCAACCACAGTCGCAAGTGCACCCATTCTTTCATGTCTTTCAACTACAGAGAGAAGTGAACATATAGTATCCAGTGCAGCCTAACCCAGTAATATTGGAACTTGAATCAGAAGATTGAACAGAGCCCAAATATTTTGTCTAGTTAGTTAAAAGAGGAAGCAATGGATATGTTTCTATTTAGATTGACAACTAAAAGGGCTAGAAAGGCAATTAAGCCAAATGTACTTTCACCAACACAGAAAAGTCACCTAAAATGTAAGTTATCTTACAAGTAAACACTTACCAAAGGGAATGCCCAAATTCAGTTGCTGCCTCTCCAAAACCTATTTTTTCAGCATCGTGATCTTCATTTGTAGAATAAGATTTTGGCCTTTCTTCAACATGCAGCTTTGACACATCAACTGCATAACTCGGTGTATTTTTGCTATCGAAACCAGCAGATTCTGTCATGCCTCTCCAGACTCATAACAATTGATAGCTACAAGAGGTATGCTTCCTGTTTAGTATCAATACCAAATAACAACTCTAACAATATTCATATAAATAACAAAAATATATTATTAATGCTGTTACCAAGACTGTTCATAATGTCTAGCCCTATACCAAGACTGGTTAATATTAATATGATTTTCCCCTAAATGAGAAGAAACATGTCAATCTATTAATCTATTCACAAAAAAATTACATATACATACAAACATATATGTTCAATTAAGTTTTCCATTCCAGTACTAGCCAAGAAACATGTCTACATAAAAGCATATATGTTCAACTAAGTTTTAACAAAACCTTATTGAGGAGTGAAATTTTTAAATTCTGATTAATATAAATTTTTTAATCAATTATAATACTAAATATTATCATATACGGTTCTAAAAAATATCATAGTTTGATATAGAGAGAGAGGTGCAGAGTCAGTAGAGGTAAATTAGGGAAAAAACATTTAAAAGCATTTTTATGCGTTAAACTCAATGTATTTTTCATTTTAATTTTTTTAAATCCTTCCATATATTTTCCTTTCTATAATTTTGAATGTATTCAATAAACGTTATTTCATACCTTAAAACTACATTCATCTTATAAATACAAATAAAATTATTAAGGAATTTTGAAATAAAATTAAAAAATAAATGAGGTTGTTAATTTGTGGGGTTCAGATAAGACCCATGTAAGAGGGCGGGTTTTGTACTACCCGTTAAGAAACGGGCACGGGTACGGATATAATGATATTCGTACCCGCGGGTACCCATATATAAAAAGTTACATTAATACCCTTTATTATTATTAATATATAATTATATTTAGTGGCGTTTTTGGTATTTCCCATCACACTTAAAAAACCCTAGGCTACTACTCCAAATCAGAAGAAGGAAAGGAGATCGTTCGTGCCTCTCTCTCCACTGCAGTCCGTTTTCTCCATCGCGGTGGTCCAGTGCCTCTCCGTCCCTCGCGGTGGTCATCTTCTTCGTCCCCCACGGTGGTCGTCGTGAAGCTCCTCCCTCACGGTTGTCATCTTGAAGGTCAGCTTCATTTCCCTTCTTTCTCTCACTGTGTCTCTTTGCTCCGCTCCCTGAATCTCAATTCTCTCTGTAAATTTTATGTCACCAACACCAAATTCATGATGTCTATGGTTTTGTATTGAGAATGCTTGCTGCATCCTTCCAATTTCGCTACTTTGGTAGTTAATGCGGTGAAATTATTTTCATGAGTGATTTCCTTAGATGTTTTACTGATAATTATGGTGAAAATAGGTAGGAATAGTAGAAATTATTGGAATCTTGAAGGTGAAAATAATCAAAGGCACAGATTTAGCTATTAGAGATATGATGACGAGTGATCCGTATGTTGTCTTATGCTGTCTGTTCCTCAGCAATTTGGATTATTGGATTTGGTAGTGTTGAATTTTATCTTAGAAAATGGAAGCAAATTCTGTGTCTATTTTACTAAAGATGCAAATTTGATATTCTGTGTTGAATTTTATTTTGTTTTCTAATGTGAGGCTAGATATTTAATTTGTAATTCAGTTTTTATATTTTTATATTTTTATTTTCAATTTTTTGTTTCAATTAGGTACCCGTGTATACCTGCGGGTGGTAACTACCCGAAAAAAACCCGTAAAACGGGTACCCGTGCGGGTAACGGGCGGACACGGGTTTTATTTTTATCCGCGGGCATGGGTAGCGGGAAAGAGGTACCCGTGCCCGCTCCGCCCCGTTGACATCCCTAGTTCTATCACCTACCTTCAAATTTTGGATATGGTGAGTGTAGTGTGCTTCTTCTTCGCCATTTCACAATTATCTTATTTTGCCATTTCACTAAATTAGAGAGACATCGGGCCCTTTTTTTTAAAAAGAAAAAACAAAATATCTTGTTCTTTTTTGTTTGGATAATAACAAAATATCTTGTTTGTGATTGCTTATTGTAACATCTTAAAATTTATAATTTTAGAAAATAATTCATTAAAGCTCAGTGGAGAGTTTCTGAGTAAAAAATGTCTGAGACAAGACATTCCGAGTGAAAAATGGATGTGATTCCGAGTGAAGGAAGATTAACATATTCCCGAGTTCGACTTTGGACGAATGCTTCTATCGGAAAGGAATAATTCCAAGTGGAAAGATTCCGAGCGAAAAGGAAGGAACTCTGACTTTGAATGAATACCATTCGGGCAAAGACGCTCCCAAGATAAGATATTTCCGAGTGTGGGAAAGTTGAGATAATTCCGAGTAAAGAAAAGGAATATAATTCTGAGTAAAATCTTTCTGGGTGAAAGAACTATCGAGTGAAGTAAAGATTAAGATGTTTCCGAGTGAAACATGACTGAGAATCATTTCTGAGTGAAGAAAAACTCTGTCTGAATAAGACGTTTTTGAGTGAGGCAAATCCGATTCACTTGTCTCCGAGTGAAACGTTTCCGAATGGATCGTTTCCGAGAGAAATACCTCCGAGCGAAGTGCTCATTCGAAGTCGGAGCCCTTTTTCGTTCAGAATTGATTCACTCAGGAATTCTTCACTCAGAAATTTCTCTGCCCGAGAAGTACCCATTTGAAGTCAGAGCCTGTTTTCGTTCAGAATTATTCACTCGGAAGGTTAACATGTTTTCTGAATTAAGAAAAATTGTGTCCGAATACGACACTTTTGAGTGAGCAAAATCTGCGTGAAACGTCTCCGAGTGAAGCGTTTCCGAAATGATCGTTTCCGAGAGAAGTACTTCTGAGCGAAGAAAAGCTTTGATTTCGAATAAATACTTCTCAGGCCGAGATATATCCGAGTAGTGAATTTCCGAGTTAAGTGCAACTTTCCCAAGTGGAGTATCTCCGAGTGAGACACTTCCCAGTCCGAGGGAACTAAGTGAGACGTTTCCAAGAGGGATAGCGTCAAGTGTGACATTTCTGAATTCCGTGTGGTATGGCACCGATTGAGACATACCGAGTGAGTCTTTTCCAGGGAGAGTACTTCTGGACAGAGAGAGACTTTAACTTCGAATGAGTAAGTTTCCGAGTGAATAGTTTCCGAGGGAAATGAATATCCGAGTGGTGAATTCCATTCAATTCGTGCTCGGGTTTTTTAAAGTTGCCGAGAGCTTGTGCTCGGTTTCGTCTTTGAGATTATTTTAGACTCGAGTGATATTTCCAAGTGGAAACATTCCCGAAAGAGGATTGTCTTCGAAACTCGAGTGATATAACAAATCTATCTTCTATCTTTATATCTATCTTCTATCTTTATTATTTTTTATTATTATTATTATTATTATCTATCTTCTATCTATCTATCTATTCTTCTATGTAAAACAAGGCCCTGACAATCCACATGTCAACCTGTTGTTTTTTTCTAAAAAAAATAATTTATTAATAATCATCCATCAAAGTACAAGACTTTTTTTCTCAGTTACTACACACTTCTTTTTGCTGACAATGTCACCTCAGAACCTATTAAAATAATTTAAAAAGTATAAGAGTTGGGCCTTCGTTGCTATACACTTCTTCTTCCTAACAATGTCACCTCACCTGTTATTTTTTCATATATGTATGTCACCTCCGTTGATATCCATCCTATATATATATGACATTCTATATTTTATTTTTTGTATATTACATGGTATATTATGTTACAAATATTACAACAATTAATATAACATATTAGTTAATAATTTTAATCAAAGGTCATAACCCGTGCGTCCGCACGGGTACATAGCTAGTACTTACTAATTATCAGGCATGAGAAATAATTTTTATAGCTTTTTTCTTAGGCACGTCAAAGTTTTTGAATCTAGCCACACGCGTCGTTTTACACACTGAAAAACAAACGGTGTCGTTTGTTTAGATGAAGAGATTCAAAAATTAAGTAGCTAAAAAAACATAACAAATGCGCAGAAAGGTGAATCGTGAAGAGAAGGTTTGAGAGAAACCAACCTTCGTTTCTTAGAACTCGCCATCGCGATTGAAACCAGGTTCGTGAAATCCTGATCTGATTTTATGTCGTCGTTTATGGTAGCTGTTAATGCGTTCTTCCCCCAACGCTGTGTCGTTGAATAAACTTGCTGATGACGCTCTTCATTCTTCAATTTATCAAAAAGAAAACAACGAAACTAGAATTTGTGTGGGGAGGGTAAAACATCGTCCAGAAGAAAACACAAAGGACGAAAATTCATAGGAATTAGAGCTATCAATGTGGAATTTTCAATTTATATTCCATTTAGCCCTAACTTATTTAATGGATGGAAATATCTTAGGTTTTCTGATTTTGAATAAATGTTGATTGGCTTGAAACTCAACGAAACTTAATTGTTCCGTTTGAAATAAATAATATAGTGGTTTTGATTCTCTAATGTTTTCATTTCCAGGTTCGACAAAGATTGCTTTTCCTTCAACTGATTTTACCCAAATGGCTGCAAACTTAGCTCGGAAATCACTCCTTGCTCTTCGTGCCCGCCAACTGGTGAGATTTGCCTGATTTTAATTCTCTGTTGTTTGTGAGGAAGTGTTGGAAATGGAAGAAAGAAGAAAAAACTCTTAAAAGCAAACCTTCAAATTGGCCGTTGAGATTGTATTATTAGTCTGATAATTTAGTTTTGATATTTTAGAAATACTCCATTGGTCTTGGCCACTGACTTTCCAATGTTGCGTTCATTAGTCCCTTTTTTTCACTTTATTTTTCTACTGTAGTTTTGTAGCTTTTCATCGTGTTATACTGAAAAAAGACTGAACTGAATGTAGGCTTAAAAAATCTGGGACTAATGAAGTGTTTTTAAAATGAGAGACTATGTGCTTGTTTGTCTTTGCAGCACAATAGAGGAAAGCTCTGTTCTCCTGAATTTCAATGCAATTTGTGAGAGCAAACAAATAAAAGTGAAAAATCAATTCCCTCAAACGCAGTTCCAATTGAAAAACTAACAGAGCATAAATTGTGTGACCCAAATAATCTCAAGACCAATTAAATGGTTTACTTACTTAAATCTTAATTAGATGTTGTTGAAGGAGTTGAGTTAGAGCATCATATGTTATCTGAATTGCCTATATTTCGCCGCCGCCGCCATTTGTCTCTCTTTGTTGTAGTACAGATTACAGATCCTCCAAGAGTTTAAGTATTCTGATCTCTGATTTTCTAGATAGAAAAGCATGTTATGAATATATGGATCCTTTCTATTGTAGGATGCTAAATGTTTAGCTTAATAATACTATCTCTCTTCCTGCTTGTTTAGGCTGTAAGTGGTCAAGGAATGCACAGCTCCCAAAACTATTGCCTGCGATTAAGTGCACAGTCCTTCTCTACCAAAAGAGGTATGCCATTTCTCTTACCTACTACTGTCTTTTTGTGCATATTTTCTACATTTCTGTAGAATGCCTGGCAAGAAGAAATATTGAGAACTGACTATATGAGTATTGATTATTTTCTATACCAAATGCTTTACTGCATGTACGTTGACAATCATGATCAAGTTGTTGGTTCTTTGTACTATACAATAAATGAACTGGATTGGATGTTGTTAAAAGTCCTAAATTGACTAGAGATATGGCCAATCAAAAAGTATATAGGGTGGAGGGTAATCCTCATCCTATGAGCTAGCTTTTAGGATTGAGTTAGGCCCAATACCCAAATTTAAAATGGTATCCAAAGCCTAATGAGAGTTCCCTCATTTCCGTGATTTTCCGGTGAGCCACTCCTCGCTGCGTAAATTTGTTCCCCCCTCCCCCCCCCCCCCCCTCCATGGCTGCCCCCGCTGATACTAAGTCTGATTCTTTGCTTTCAGGAACTTCCCTCATTGCCCTCCTCTCTTCTGAGTTGTTGGATGTCAACAACTACTCCTATTAGGCCTCTAATATTAAAATTTGGCTTATTAGGTTGGGCTATGAGAACCACCTCACATAGTTAGAATTTGAAATCCTGGAACCCGACTGTCCACGGTGGAGGAAAATTGATGCTTAACTCTTTGCCATTATGAGGAACACCATTGCCCCATCCCATCGTGATTGTTTCCGTGGTCAAAGATCCTGCAAGGGAGTTTGGGATCATGCCAAGCAACTCTTCACCAACAATATTCGGCGACTCTATCAGATTGGTAAGGATCTTATGACCACCTTTGGCTCTCGTCAGTTTCAGGGCTCTCTAACTACTTATGTGGGTAAAGTGACTAGTCTCTTGTGTGAACTCAATGAGATACTTCCTCCCGGTGCTACTCCTAAGGCTGAGCTTGAGAACCGTAACAAAATACTTTTGTTCCTTGCCTTATATGGCCTACCTGCTGAGTATTCCTCTACTTGTGATCAGATTTTGAGTTGTCCCACAGAGGTTACTAAGGATAGTTTGGCCACTATCCTTCGGGTTAATATGGATCCTGTTAGAATTATGTAAATATAGTAAGATATATTTTAGGATTAAATATTTGGAACCTATCTTTTCTGTAAAGTAGGAAACTGTATATTTTGTATTTATGTACAAATCCCTATAAATACAATAGCTCCGGGTGATTACAAAACACACGGAATTCACTTGTCTTCTCGTTTTTCCTCTTTTAACATGGTATCAGAGCTTATCCTAGATCTGTTGTTGGGTCACCTATGTTGTCCACGCCCCATTTTTGAGTGTGGGGTGCTCTATAAGACCCACGGGCTACCCGTATTCATCCACACTCCATTCCTGAGCGCGAAGGGATGTGTTAATAAGACTCACTAACCACCCGTATTCATCTGAGTTCCATTCTTGAATATGAAGGGGTGTGTTAATAAGTCTTGTGGGCCACCCGTATTCATTCACGCTGGTGTGTTAAAAGTCCCACATTGACTAGAGATATGGCTAATCAAAAAGTATATAAGGTGGTGATAGATTCAAGAAGGTATATAGCAAAAAGAAAAGAGGGAAATCAGGAAATTAGTGAGTAACAGGAAATTAGTGAGTAACTAACTAATTTAAGTTAGTTATGACAGTTGGCTTAATAATTGTATAAGTAGGAGCACAAGTCAGTGTTAGGGAGGAGAGAACAATCTGAAACAGAGATAGGCTTGTGGAGAGTGAGGTCTCTCAAATTACCTCTGGTTACTAAATCTTGTAATCCGACCTCTGATTCCTAATCTCTACCATATTGGTACTGCATTAGGGATTAGGTCCAGCAATAAAGGTCATCATTACTATTCAGTTTATCAGTTGTTTCTATCAACTGGTATCAAAGCACCGGTCTTGGTGCTAGGCAGTGATTTTGTGGGAAAATTGATGCATGGGCAGAACAAGAATGGAAGCAAGAATCGAGGCATTGGAGCGCACACTACAGAATTGGAATCACGATCGTGATCTTCAAGAAAATGTGCAAGATGAAAGATTTTAGAAGTTGGAAAGCATGATTTCAAATCTTACCGACATTGTAGGGGATTTGTCACGAAGGAATCACAGGTAAGAAAATGGTCACCATCAAGAAAGGGCTCATAACCATGGAAGAAATAGAAAAATAGGAGATTCCGACTCTGATGCTGAACAAGATTTTCAAAGTTCCAGTAAAGAAATGCAATGGCGAAGACTTGAAATTCCGATATTTACGGGTGACGAGGCTTATGGGTGGACCAACCGTTTAGAGAGATATTTTCGCTTGAAGGGAGTTCAAGAAGAGGAAAGAATACAGGCAGTCATGGTAGCAATGGAAGGAAGGGCATTGAATTGGTTTCAATGGTGGGAATCTTGCAATCCCAATCCCACATGAAGTGCGTTCAAGACAGCAGTTGTAAGGCGATTTCAACCATCTATGATGAAGAACCCTTTCGAAATCTTAATTGGGCTGAAACAAACAGATTCTGTTGAAGAATTTGTTGAACAATTTGAGAAGTATGCAGGGTTCTTGAAGAGTATTGATCAAGATTGCTTAGTAGGAATTTTTTTGAATGGACTGAAAGAAGAAATCAAAACAGAGGTAAAGTTATATGAACCTAGCAATCTGGCAGAGCTAATGACAAAAGCCCAAATGGTGGAAGAAAAAAATTAGGTTATAATGAGGGGAGCAACTCAACAAGGGAACAAGACAGGAAATCCTTTCAGGTCATTCGCTGGGACCAGAAGTTATACCAGAGAAACAGGGAGACAGACATCAAATTTCGGCAATAGTAAAGGGAAGGAGGAGGTTTCAGACACGGCAAGCAGCGTTGGCAGCAACAATCAGGGAGGGAGCAAAAGCAGAGGAGTGGTTTTTAAAAGATTGACGGATGAGGAAATGCAAGATAAGATGAAAAAAGGATTATGCTTCCGATGTGACGAAAAATTTGGCCCGAACCATACATGCAAAAATAAACAATTACACATATTGCTTATAGAGGAGGAACTAGGAGAGATAGAGACAATGATGGCAGGGAAATGGGAAGAAGAGGAAGACAGGACAACTAAGAAAACACTGCAGATGTCTATGTTGATGATGGCTGGTTTGACATCTAGAAAGTCTTGGAAGGTCTGGGGAAGAATAGGAAAGGAGAAGGTGATAATCTTGATAGACTGTGAAGCTTCCCATAATTTCATATCCATTGAGTTGATGAAAATATGCAATCTAGTCAAAGAAGACACTGTTCCCTATGTGGTGGAGGTCGGAGATGGACACAAAGTGAAATGTGAAGGGGTATGTAGGGGATTTATACTGAAGTTACAGGGATTAAAAATTGAGCAAGATTTCTTCTTGTTTGAGCTTGGGGGAGCAGACTTAGTTCTGGGCCTAGAATGGTTGGCTAGCCTAGGAGAAATTAAGGCTGATTTTGGCAATTTAATTTTGACTATTGGAAAGGGACAGCAACAACGAGTTCTAGTAGGAGATCCAACCTTGTCCAAAACCAAAACCTCCATGAAGATGATGATGCAAGAATTGAAAGAGAGAGAGGGGTATTTAGTGGAATTAGTGGAAACTAAACCTGCTGAGAAAACTGAAATAATCCCTACAGACATTGAGGAAGTGCTGCAACATTACAATGAGTTGTTTCAGGATCTAGAGGGCTTACCGCCTAGTAGAGGCCATGATCATGCTATCTATTTGAAGGAGGGAGCCTCTATACCAAATATCAGGCCATATCGATATCCTCATTATCAGAAAAATGAGATTGAGAAGTTGGTGCAGGAGATGTTGAAAGCAGGAATCATAAGGCCTAGCATTAGCCCATACTTTAGTCCTATCATTTTAGTGAAAAAGGATGGAGGATGGAGATTTTGTGTAGATTATAAGGCTTTGAATAAGGTAACTATCCTTAATAAATTTCCAATCCCTGTTATAGAAGAGCTGTTAGACGAGTTGGCGGGAGCTACAATATTTTCAAAGCTGGACTTGAAATCTGGTTATCATCAGATTCTAATGAAAAAAGAAGACGTGGAGAAGACTGATTTTCGAACACATGAAGGTCATTATGAATTTTTAATAATGCCATTTGGTTTGACAAATGCATCATCTACCTTTCAAGCTCTCATGAATGAGGTACTCCAACCCTTTCTTCTAAAATATGTTTTGGTTTTTTTTGATGATATACTAATATACAACCCCACTGCTGAGCTACACTTCTCATTTGAAAGAGGTATTGAGGGTGTTGCAAACACACAAATTAAAGGTGAACAAAAAGAAATGTACATTTGGGCAGCAAAGTCTAGAATATCTAGGCCATATTATTTCGGAGAGAGGAGTCGCGGAAGATCCAAAAAAGGTGGAAGCAATGTGGCTTTGGCCCACTCCTAAAGACCTCAAAAGTTTACGGGGATTTTTGGGCTTAACAGGTTATTACCGAAGATTTGTGCGCGGTTATGGCAAAATAGCTCAACCTTTAACTCAATTATTGAAGAAAGATAACTTCAAGTGGAATAAAGAAGCACAAATGGCTTTTGAGGAGTTGAAAGCAGCAGTAACTCAATTACCAATTTTGGCAGTCCCTGATTTTGGAAAACCTTTTGTTGTGGAGACCGATGCTTCTAGTAAAGGTTTAGGAGCTGTCCTATTGCAGGAAGGTAAACCTTTAGCTTTTTGGAGTCAAGCACTAACTGAGAGGGGCAGAATAAGTTAGTCTATGAAAGAGAATTGATGGTAGTGGTACAAGCAATACAGAAGTAGAGGCATTACTTAATGGGCACTTATTTTATCATAGTTACAGATCAGAAAAGTCTCAAATTCCTCACTGAACAAAGATTACTGACAGAGGAATAGTTTAAATGGGTATCCAAATTAATAGGATATGATTTTGAGATTAAATATAGGCCTGGAAAAGAAAACACTGCTGCAGATGCACTCTCTAGGAAGCCTATGTTCTTGACAATGACAGTGTTGAAATTTGATGAATGGGAGAATTGGGATATAGAAGTCCAGAAGGATTCTCGCTTACAAGCAATTGCAAGAATTATTGGTTGACCCCAATACAAATGTTGGGTACTCCATGAGAGGCGACAAATTATACTACAAGGGAAAACCGGTGCTACCTAAACACTTTTCAAGGATTCCAGCAATTATGAATGAACTTCACAGCTCAGCAACAGGAGGCCATTCAGGTTATTTTAGAACTTTTAAAAGGGTCGTTGGAGTGTTATATTGGGAAGGAATGCGGAAAGATATCAAAGAGTTCATGATGCAATGTGAGATTTGTCAAAGAAACAAGCATGAGACCCTTTCCCCAGCAGGATTATTGCAACCATTTCAAAGAAACAAGCATGAGACCCTTTCCCCAGCAGGATTATTGCAACCATTTCCTATTCCAATGCAGGTTTGGGCAGACATTTCTATGGATTTTATTGGTGGATTACCCAAGGCTCAAGGTAAGGATACCATCATGGTGGTGGTGGACCGGCTTACTAAATATGCCCATTTTATACCACTGAGTCATCCATTCACAGCAGTGGAGGTAGTGCATACCTTTGTGAAAGAAGTAGTAAAGCTACATGGGTTTCCTTCCACCATTGTCTCTGACAGAGATCAAATTTTTTTGAGTGCTTTCTAGAAGGAATTGTTCAAACAAGCTGGCACCAAATTGAAATTTAGCACTGCTTACCACCCTCAAACGGATGGTCAAACAGAGGTGGTGAATCGCTGTTTAGAAACATATTTACGTTGCATGACAGGGTCTAAACCCAAAAACTGGCCTGAGTGGTTGAGCTGGGCAGAATTCTGGTTCAACACTAATTACAGTGCTTCCACAAAGATGTCTCCATTCAAAGCCTTATATGGTCAAGACCCTCCACTGTTGTTAAAAGGTACTACTATTCCATCTAAGATTGAGCAGGTCAACCAGTTACAAGAGCAAAGAGATGAGATATTGAAAGAGTTGCGGAATAACTTGTGTAAAGCTCAAGATCAGAATAGATTGCAGGCAAACAAACACAGGCAAGATGTTGTTTTTCAAGTCAGTGATTGGGTATGTTTGAAATTACAACCTTATAGACAAAGATCTTTAGCAAAAAGGCCTAATGCTAAGTTAAGTCCTAGATATTATGGGCCTTACCAGATTATAGAGAAAATTGGACAGGTGGCCTACAAACTACAGCTTCCGAAAGATAGCCGTATACATCCGGTTTTTCATGTATCACTACTTAAAAAGGCTATTCATCCGTGTACATCAACACAACCTCTACCCCCTATGTTGACTGAAGAGTATGAACAAGAAGTAAGCCCAGACAAGCTGTTGGAGACTCGACAGAATGCTGTAGGAGAAACAGAAGTTCTTATCAAGTGGAAGCAACTGCCAGATCATGAAAATAGCTGGGAGTCAGCTAGCACTATTCAAGAAAGTTTTCCCTAACTTTCACCTTGAGGACAAGGTGGCTCTTTTAGGGGAGGGGTATTGATAGATTCAAGAAGGTATATAGCAGAAAGAAAAGAGGGAAATCAGGAAATTAGTGAGTAACTAACTAATTTAAGTTAGTTATGACAGCTGGCTTAATAATTGTATAAGTAGGAGCACAAGTCAGTGTTAGGGAGGAGAGAACAATCTGAAACAGAGATAGGGCTTGTGGAGAGTGAGGTCTCTCAAATTACCCCTGGTTACTAAATCTTGTAATCTGACCTCCGATTCCTAATCTTTACCATATTGGTACTGCATTAGGGATTAGGTCCAGCAATAAAGGTCATCATTATTATTCAGTTTATCAGTTGTTTCTATTAGGTGGAGGGCAATCCTCATCTTATGAGCTAGCTTTTAGGATTGAGTTAGGCCTAATACCTAAATTTAAGAGATGTGTTGATGAGTCGGTCTGCCCGCACTATTACCCAAAAGAAAAAAAAAGAAGCTTTAGACATCTCAGTTGGTTGAGCTGCAGATCATGCAAAGAGAATGCAGAAATTGAGACACCAAAGTGCACTCACCACGCCACCACACACACACTGTTGGGCTGCCCCTGTGAGGGACCACCCCAGCCCCTGAATACCTCCCCAAATCTCCCCCCCAAAAAACATATAAAAGGCAGATTATTGAGCGGGTCAAAGGAATGACTTTTGAAAGAATGGTTACAGTAAACAAACATGGAACCTCCTTAACTTCACAAAATACCTTGAATAGAATTATTATTTGTTACTGTAAATCGAGATATCTACTGGATCTCCTTTTACTTTTCACATGCATCCGTTACATATGTATGCCCCCTTGATCTTTATAATAATTTTGTGGTGCACAAACTGCAGAGGATGAAGAAAGGGAGCAACTTGCGAAGGAAATTTCAAAGGATTGGAGTTCTGGTATTTATTTGGGGACCTTCCATTTTAAGTTTGGTTGTTCTATTTTTTCTATTATGTGACTAAACCATTGCTGATGTTTTGGATGACAGTTTTTGAACATAGCATTAATACTCTTTTTCTCACTGAACTGGTTCGAGGTTTAATGTTAACACTGAAATATTTCTTTGAGACTAAAGTTACAGTAAGTGTCTTCTAAAACTGTTTGCTGGCCAACACTGTTGTAGCTTCTAGTAAAATGCATGATTTCTTTAATGCAGATCAATTATCCATTTGAGAAAGGCCCTTTGAGCCCCCGTTTCCGTGGTGAACATGCACTCCGACGATATCCAACTGGGGAGGAACGTTGTATTGCCTGTAAACTTTGCGAAGCTATAAGGCTTTTGATTTTTTATTCTATAATTTTGGTTTAACAGTGATCCTCAAGAGCATGCATGCTACCAAATGGTATATGACTGCATGGCAGCATTTTCCTGCTGCTTTCATGAACCAGACTACCACTAAAGCATGCCAAGCTAACTATTTTTTAAGACTATTTTGTGTATGCCAATTGTATGTAGATGTGATGTGCAGCTGTTTTTCAAATTGAATAACACATTGTTTTAAGTATATGTCATAAAACCCAAGTAGGTTTACGAATCTCTGCCACATCAATAGTTGAATCAGGTCAGGTGCAGGAAAATGTGCTTGCAAATTGCAATCATTAAAAGGTACAAATTTGTCTAATGAAGCTGCCCAAAATAGAGCTGCCAAACCCCTCTCATCCCTGGAGACTGTAATAAGTTTCCCTATACTCTGAGAATAGCAGGTTTATTTACTCTGAAGTCTTTTCCATATAACTGGTACAGTGGTACTACTGTGCTAACATCATCCCTCTACTGGAGGGCAAACAGATACGGTTAATGAAGAGGGGATTTTTTTTTGGGGGGACGGGGGGAGTGATGGTGTTAAGGAGAATGTGTGGATAACAATTTGGTCCCTAAACCTAGGGTTGAGCCCAAAACAAGTAGTATTCCCAAGTAGTGACAATTCAGTTGGTGCAAAAAAGTACTCCTGGATAGGCAAGTTATTATAATTTTGGTTAAATTATCCTATCAACCCCTGTAAACTATTTAGAAATATTTAAGCTGCCACTGGTACTTCTAAAATTTGCAATTAGGTCCTTTGACTAAATAACAATTCATAGACCCAATTTACAAACAATTAAATAGTTTAGGGACCTAGTTACAATTTACAACTAAAAGGATATGAACTCCCTTAAAATTTTTCAGATAGTAAGTATAAGTTAACCTATAAGTTTGAATTATTCCTTCATTCCTTAATGTAATATATAAGTTACTTCAGTTAATTTACAAAGATTAAGAATTAGTTGATAGTCTTGAATTCATAAAAATACTTTGACTTCTCAAACTTACCAATATTTAAGCATCTTACTATTATTGGAAAAGTAAAAAACTTCAGAAAGTTTACTCAAGATCTAATTAATGATCAAGGATAGACTTGAAAAAAACATTTAATGCTTTGTAGATTCTATAAAATGACTTGTATAAAAGAATAACAAAAGCTTCTAGAATGTGACTTGTAATAAGGGAGGGGTGTAAAACTTTCATTTACTCGAAATCCTGAAGTATCAGCTAAGCCCAAATAACTGATATATAATTTGTTAGTTAATACCCCAAGTAATATTTACCATAATCAGTGTCCACTATATATTTCCATTGTGCTGATATTCCCTTTCCTTGTTTGATTTCATGTTTGTACCTTCTCTGTTCCTTACCTTCCTGTCAGTAGATTCAGCAGCTCTATCATTATTATTTTCTCAATATATGTGTATATATATATATATATATATATATATATATATTTTATCAGGTATGTCCTGCACAAGCAATCACAATTGAGGCTGAGGAACGAGAAGATGGTAGCCGTAGGACAACTCGGTGAATTACCTTTCTTATTTGCCTCCACTTCTCCTTCCTCCGTTCCATTTTTGTTCCTTATTTGTTGAATCTTTCAGGTATGATATTGACATGACCAAGTGCATCTACTGTGGATTTTGTCAAGAGGCTTGCCCGGTTGATGCCATTGTTGAAGGGCCAAACTTCGAGTTTACTACAGAGACTCATGAGGTTCATTTTAATTTCCGTTATATTGAATTATATAACTACTATCTGGTACCTGTTTCTGTTTCTGTCTCTCTTATTACCTACATGTTCAAGCCCCATCTTATAGAAATACCAGTAATTCTTTCTCTGCTTGTTTATTTATTTCGGGTTGTATGTGTTAACCAATTGCAGGAGCTTCTATATGACAAAGAGAAGCTGCTTGAAAATGGGGACCGATGGGAAACTGAAATTGCAGAGAACCTGAGATCTGAAAGCCTTTACCGTTGAATATTTCCATGTTGATCTTTGCCTGTTGCTTTCCATCCAATTAAGGGATGATAAAATAAAATGATCAGTGAACGGTTTTAAAGAACTGTGTGGAGTCAGGGAAGTACTGATGCAGTGCATCTTAAGGGCCCTAAATGAGCCTGATTGTCTTTTACTTCATTTAAGACACTGAAGATTCAATTATTGCTATCATGTTCATTTCTTGTGTAGTATTTTTGTTAGAAGTATTTACATTATGGTGCAGGGTTGCACGAGAGAAAATTAGCTCAAATATATGTTTATTACACTCTGCTGGCATTGACCCCTTGGGAAGGGTCAATAGAAAGGAAATGACAATGTTGATCCCGAAAAAGAAGAAAGAAAATAACAACCGACAAATTAAAGGGAAAATGAAATATAGGCTGGTAGAAGAGAGCGATAGATATACCCAGCCTATCAATTGAAGAAATTCGTGAAGCGTTATTCAATTTGATATTTTGATTTGGTCAAGCTACAGTGTTGAGGCATCGGATTATTGAGTAGGTTACCCCATGTGTTCTTTTTTATTAAGAAAAGGGTATTTTCTCCGCGGCAACTAAATACTAATCCTTTGAAATAGAGAGATCACCTTGTGTTTATGCTCACTGATTAGTTGATACAGTAGCAATTTAAGTTATATATTTATTCTATTATCGATAGTTTTATTTAAATCTGTTGAATGATGAGTATCTATTACTGTCTTTTTGTTTATGTTAAGTTTTATCAAAATTGGAAAATGATAATACAATTAGTTTTATTCTATTGATTTTAATACACAGATATATATATATATATATATATATATATATAGATATAGATATATATAACACATTATTGGACAACCATAATATTTCCCAAAAATTGAAATTGTGAAATTTAAATAATTTTGAATTAATTTATAGTTTTGCAGGCTTAATTTAATGATGCATTTTATTGTACAAATCGATGCATATCTAAAAACTATTAAGTACTTCACATTATTAAGTTTAAACATAAGGACATTTTTTTGACTAGATTGTGGAAAAACATATGCGTGGAGGTTGTTAAAGTAAGTTTTTCCCCCTCAACTTTTGATTGACAAATGTTGGTATATATTTGAATTCATGATCTTTTCTCCCTTCTATCTTCTTTTCCTAATTAGCAAAATATGTTGAACAGGATTGATTGATTGAATTTAGCTTACTATCAACCTCCCGAAAAGAGGAAACAGGATTTGAGCACATGTTAAACAGGATATATACAAAATAGGCTAAGAACTTACCATTATTTATACAAAATATGCTAAGAAAGCATCATACTGTTGACTGTTAGTAAAATATACAAGCACCTGAGAGCATCACCAAGTTAGGGAAGATGGAATTATGTATCTCCAAAAACAAGAATGAAGACAAGAAAGAATAAAAGACTGGTCGTTATAATATGTACTGAGCTTTCATGCAAATCTGCACGATTCAATTACCTCACAAACAGTTTTATGAGTCTCTGGAGAAATCATGTTCAAGGTCAAATGAAATTCCTGAAGACAGATATGAAATTATGGGTTAACAAAAATAATGAAATGTCCAATATTATAAAATAAAGGTATATCTTAATCTTATTCAAAAGTATCAACATACATACCACGAATCTGTTCAACACAGGCACAAGAATAGACAAGTTCTGATGTGGAAGATTTCCAGTTATTGCTTCTCGGACGCTCTTGCTGTAAAACAAAATAAACCATATGAACGAAAAATGGTCAAAAGGAAGAGAAAAGGAATAAAACTTAGGCTAACCTTTCAGTGGAAAGAAAAGCTAGAAGCAGGGCAGAATAAGCTTCTAGTATCATTTTCCCTGCTTCTTTTTCACCATCTTCCTGCATAATGAAACTCCCAATGCATCAATCACAATCATATCATTGTAAGTGATTCTAGGCTTGGCAATATAACTATAACTAAACAAAAAACCAATGGCTAATTTTTTTTTTTGGGTTTAACCATGCATTCTTCACTGTGGGCAATACTGTTCAAGCCAATAACATCTATATCCTGGCTCCAAGCAAAGATTTTCCTCATGTTCGAACCCGAGACCATACTGAAATCAAACATGTACCATCTAAACCAACTAATCGTTGGTAGCTAATATTAATTTGATTTGGCATTTTCTTTTCATATTTTAACCTACCAGTTTTGAGGGAAAATCAAAAGATATTAACCTACCAGTAGCAAATATTGAGCTTCCTCTCCTTCACCTTGGTTAGCTAAGAAAAGAGTGCATAACAATTGAATAACATTAACTGCTGCAAGCCGTGATCTGCAAAATAAACACTAGCAATTATAAGCCGAAGTATGGGATATTGATTGTGCACTATTATTATGAGAAAACGAATAACAGTATAAGATTAACAAAATCAGCAACATTTCCTTTGCTTTTGTCAAGATTGAAACTGAGGAAAAACATAAAAAAAACTATTGCTAGTATAACACTTTTAATTAACTTGCCAAAATACCTGTTATGAGCATCCTTCTCTATGAGGTTGACAAGCAGACCCAAAATAGCAACAAGAAAATCTAGCTCGTGATCAGTGAGGTGTCTATTTTCTATTATACGGGCAAAGGAAGGTGATGATGAACTGAAAGAAGGAAAATGACCAACAATTAAAAAAGGCATAATCTCCAATCCTCCATTTGCAGCAATTTGCTGGCAGCCAACAGGGTTGTCATTAGTCAAATTAATCAGCACCTGCAAATGCAATAATAAGGAAAACCTCATAGGTGTTCATATGAAAAATAAAATGAAAATTTGTTAGATATTTCCATCTGATATTCATCTAGATCATGAGAAAATACCTTAACAGCAGTAAGAAGGCAATCACTGAGAAGACAGGAACATGCTTCATCACCAATGTAAGAGTTTGAACAATTAACATTCACATTATTCAATTCTCTGTTAGTTGCTTTATAGTTAGAAGGAGACCTTTTTCTTTTTCCTGATAGTAGGTCCCACTTAGAGGGTTCAATGTCATCCTCATAGAATGCAAATGAATCTGGACCCCTAGAAGCACCACTGTATGAGTTACATGTGGAAGAACTGAATATCATATTTTGTGATTTTTTCGACTTGGTACTTGTCAAGAGTTGGCACTTCTTAAAATGATTAAAACTCTTTACTGGAGGGGCTTTCTCCAGATAACGGTACATTGTATTAGAATTAATGAATATAGTTTCATTCTCTGCAAAAATTCAAATAAAATAGCATCAGGACCCACACATTGCTAATCTTGATTAGTTAAAAGCAAACAATGATCCCCTAGCAGAAAAAAAAAAAAGAAATAAGTTCAAATTGTAAATGTTATACAATTGTTTGGCGAAGCTCTGCATGGAACTCCACCAGATATAACTATAATGAGAAAGAGTTTAAGAAAAGTACCCTTGTCGTCTGTGAGCAGCAGATCCTGTTGCTTATTGTCATTTGATGTGGCAGAAGTATTCTGACTTGAAGATACATCTACAAGTTTGGAGATTTCGGGAGAAAGGAGGGGAGAAAAGTTGTGGTTAGAATTATAAAAGATATGTGACTAAAAAGGGGGGGAAAGGTAAAGTACCACATTGGGAAGTTATGTGACTATTACCTGAGAGGAAATTTATCAGGGTTATAACCAGCTTGACAAAAGAAAATGAGGTTGCCTGAGAACTCAACTTTCTTTTCAGTCCAAGCAAATAAGTCTGTTATGAAATATGATGAGTGATAAGTTAACATGTTCACCAAGTTAAGAATTCAACAAAACTTGCAATAGTAAGTGGGGCAAAAGACTAGAACAAGTTTATAAGTGAACACAGTTTACGTAACTAGATACTAAACAAGCACTAGTTAATGATGAAGCCGGCCCATAAGCTGCAGAATAGATAGAGTACTAAATTTTAATAAGCTATCTTGCACACATGAACACATGCATGCTTGAGAAAATAGGATGTAAAGTGAAGAGCAGTCTCTCACTTTAACTCCTCTGGTTTCTGTACTGAAGATGCTTCACTATTGGATTGTGCTTCAAAATGATGTTCACTTGCCACAGCCACAATCTGCAATAACCAAAAAAGTGTTTAATGTACAGCTGTAATACAAATCTGCAAGGCAACTGGGCTGGACTAAAGTTGATACTCGGTTGGGAATAGAGTTTTCACTCAGGAAAATCAAAACATATATATGCTTGATAATGTGAATATCATCATCATCACAGAATGACAAATATTCCTCTAGCATAGCAATCCCAGTCATTCATAATCATTCAAGACTTGGAAGATACTCAGCAACACAGCACCCAAGTGTAGACTTACATTATCAAATACATCATTGAATAATTCATCATTCCTTCAACTTTCACCAAATTTGTGTCACCAACTCACTCAAAATTTCCCCAATATGTCTTCCAACATCTTCTAAGGAACAAAAAAAAATCATACTGTAAAGATAAATCCATTAACCACCAACTTCAGAAAGCAGCAATCATGGTCATGAGGAAGACCAATCCACTAAAAGTAAGTAAATATATAATTTATCATGATAAAAAGTAAATGCACTATAATGAAGAGAAAAAATCATTACACGTTGAAGGAAAAAGTTAAGAATGGTCTCCCTGCATGCCTTGTTAGGATACTTGGGATATGCAGTGATCAGGTATAAATTATAATGCAGACAAAGGGTCGCTATATAGAGAAGCTCAAAATTGAAAGGTTATTAGCCCGTTTGGATTGTCACTTTGGTTGGTCAAACCTCAGTTTGACCAACCCCAAAAATAAATCCTACGGTCAAACGGAGTTTTGACTATCTCGAACGGCGTGAAGGATCAATATCAACCCTTAAATTTCTCCATTTCCCCAACTCCGTTTCCCCAACTGGAAACCAAACGGACACTTAAACTTTTTTTCCTGGAAAGCTCAAATTCCTAACTTATCCACAAAAGAAAATAAAACCTTTTCTAAACCAAAATAAAAAAACCACTGTCAGGAGATACATAACATTAAAAACTTCAAGAGAAATATGCTTTATAACCCAGAAAAACAAATTATTATTCAGAAGGACCTTCATGCTGTGCGGCTATTTAGCTGAAAATTTTAGTCGGTACAAAAAAATTTAGTTGGAAAGGCCTGTGCTATCAATTAGACTATAGCCAAAAGTATCAGACATCTCATCAGCTCTGGTATGATACATATTTTTTTATGAAATGTGTAAAATAAGCATCCAAGCATGAATTGACATCATCAACCTACTCTATAGAAGCCATAGAAAGAAATAATATCATCTATATCTATATATCTATATATATATATATATCATAGTAGTCAATCCCAAATAGCGGCGCGGAGCGGCCGCCCTTAAAACTGGGATAGCGAGATAGCGGAAAGCGGGATGACCGCTATTTTGAATAAACCTATATAAATATTTCCTATATTTTCTACACATATATATTCAAAAAAAAATCACACAAAAATTAAATAAAAAGAGCTGATTGGTAATATTAAAGAAACACCTACATAAAACATAAATATATTAAACCAAACACCTACATAAAACATGATGTGTAATATTAAAATTAAAGGAACATCAATAATAATAATAATAATAATAATAACAACAACAACAATAATAATAATAATAATAATAATAATAATAATAATCCTTGTATCTTATAGCCAAATAAAAAAGGTCCAGGCCCTGAAAGTCTTTTTTTTTGGTCTTATGAAGGAGAAAGTATGGGCTGAAGAAGTTGTCTTTTGGGCCCATTTCAATGCACTTCCATCTATTGATCCAGAAAAAAAGGCATGGTACTCTTGTTGTGTCTGTGACTGGTACCATATTTGTACCTCAGATTTAATACTTGTATCCCACCACTAATTAAGTACTCAAAGTATAATGGGCCTTATAACTAAGAGAGGAAAAAAAACAGGCCCTAAAAATTCTAAAGCTAAACCTAAAATAAAAACAAAACACCTTCCACTTCCAAAAAAAAAATAAAACACCTTCCTCCCACTTCATGCGCCGGCCCTAGAGGAGAGAGCATAGAGAGAAGGCTTCAACATCATTTCAACAGCCCGCCGGAGAAGAAGAGAAGAAGAACTGAAGAAGAGAAAAAGAAGTGAAGAAGAAGAAGAGAAGCAGAAACTCGCCGGAGAAGACACAGGCTCGCCGGAGAAGACAGAAGCTCGCCGGAAATGGGTGGGGCGGGCCGGAAATGGGTGGGGAATGCCGGAAATAGGGCGGGCAACGCCGGAACGTGAGTGGGTGTCGCGGAATGTGAGTAGTGCAGTGGGAAACAGCCGAACGTTTGAAGGGGAGGGAGAGTCGCGCGCGATTCTGGCCGCGATGGGCCGCGACCGCTCCGCCGCGATTCTCGCCGCGAAAGCCGCGATCGAATCCTTCCCGCTATTGTTTAATCTCACTCTCCATCTCCCACTGCACAAAAAACTTATATGGCAATTCGAACTGTTTCAATAAAGTATCTAGCAACCACAACACCGTGAGCTCATTTTATAATTGTTTGAAACTTAGAATATATGAAATTATATTTTCATATCCGATAATATCCTAGAATATATTAAATTGTTCTCTAGGATTAGCTTCCTTATTTCTACAATATCTCATGGGATTAATTATCATTTATATTATGATTTATTTTCCTAATTATATAAGATCATAATTAGTATAAATAGGGGGCAGTCTTCTATGTTTTAGACAGATATCTACACCTATCAACATATTGTAATTCTTCCCATATCAATTATTATTTTATTATCTTTCATCTCTTTCTCTCTCTCTACACCTAAAACTCCATAATTTCAACAACAATTATATAATAACTATAGAATAAAAAAAATACAGGCATCTATAGAAAATCAACTAAAGATTCAAAGCATGCAGTCACAAATATGACAAGAACTTACTAGAATCAGCACAATGAAGTGAGCACAAGTATGAGGTCAAAGATGGAAGTAAAAAACATTACAGGCATCTATAGAAAATCAAGTAAAGATCCAAAGCATGCAGTCACAACAAATTAGACAAGAACTTACTAGAATCACCACAAGTCTGAGGTCAAAGATGGAAGTAAGTAAAGACAAAGCATCCACATCTATTCAACAAATAAATTTTGTACAGAAGAAGCCTCAAATTTGGGGATCCTGAGAGAAAAAATAGACATAAATAATACCCTTAAGTCTTTGCAGTGAAAATTGAATATGCAGTGAGAGAATTGAGAATCACTTCACTTCAACTCTGGAAGAATTTGCTTCAAAAAGAAGCTGTCTGCAAAAGGTAAATGAAGATTACAAATAGTTGAAAGAAAAAAAAAAGCAGTGGCCAAAATGAAGAATCAAAAACAGTTTCGAATCAAATCCATACCAGCATGATTGAATGAAGCTTCCATTGTTGAATGATAAAAAAGGCTTTGCTCTAGAGAGAGAAGCAGAAGAGGGAAAGGGAATAAAAAATGCAATTGAATCGGAAATATTGAGTGCTCTAGACAGAAAATCAAAATCATGATCTGGAAAGATGCCCTGTTGCACGCCCTGCTAATGGAACACTATTGCATGCCCTGCATTGTAGATTATGGCATGCAATGATCGCAAAGGAAAAGAGAGCAAGGGAACACGAGAGAAGTAGAGAAAGGAAATAGAGAAAACATGAAATGGTGAGATAGAGAATACAGATACAGCGAAAGGAAATAAAGTAATTTCAGAACTTAAGCACGGTTAATAATGGATATTGTAAGTAATTGATGGAGTTTAAAAAAGAATCATAGATAGTTTACCATGGGTTCATAAAGTATAGGCAAATTCCAGAATTTCCAATGCTCATTTCAATCCTAGCTAAATAACCGTTGATAAAAATGAGTTTTCTTGTGGTGGCAGGTTATACTACTGATACAATTAATATGCTGCAAATATAATTCTGTGTCCTATACCATTAAAATATTTCTTGGTTTCATAAGAAACTTGATGCTCTGATTTGCAGTAAATTTGGAAGTACATTATTAATCAAAGAGAAGAAAGAATGAAAATAAACCAGAGTTTGAACATATCTCAATAAGATCCAATCCATATCAAAGATTCCAGACCTTGATCACATGTCAATACAACAGTAAACATTCAGATGTGATATAAGCATGTAAGTTGACATTAATGCCAGACAAATCAAAAGCCAAAAGAATATTATACATCAAAACATCAAAATATTATAGATCAAAGATCAAGACTTCCAGCAAAGAGATGACTGCCCCAATCAACCGCTGGAAAGTTCATTAATTTATGCCCATTGCCATCTACATTTGATCAACAAAGGTAAAAAAGATGTACTTCGGTATTCTCTAATTATAAAATTTTGAACTTTAAAATTTACAGCTGCAATGTTAGATACTCCAGCTGTACTGCTTACAAAATAATGAATACAAGTAAATAGGTGTTCTTAGAATGCGAGGATACCATCATGGGTGTTTTGAAGACAAAAAGGTTGCCATGCCATCAGTAATTTTGAAGCTTCCAAGTAGCAGGAAAATAGAAAATTTCTTAAAAAATTAAAAATACAATAAAACTATAGAGAAAAAGGGCATTCTTCAAAGAATACTCAGCAATGAAATAAATACTGTCAAGCTATTCTCACCAACACCTTATTCTTTTTCCCTGCAGATAACAAGAGAACTTTCCCATCCACTATATCTGCAGCCTCAACCCTCTTATTTTCACTATCCACTCTGCTATTATTCAAGTAAAGACCACCTTGCTTTAACAAACGTCGTGCAGCCGATTTACTATCAAACAAACCAGAAGAAACAGAAAGATCCACCAACGACAGATTCAAAACCTCATCATAAGCCAAAGAACAAGATGGCACATCCTCAGCAATCCCTTCAATAGTTTTCCAATCCAACTTAGTCTCAGCCCCCGGCCTCAATGCTTCAGTTGCCTTAAGAGCTTCAGCCAAACCATCTTCCCCATGAACAAATCGCGTAACTTCCTCAGCAAGTCTCCGCTGAGCAGTGTTAGCCACATAACCAGGCTTCTTCATCTCACCCTCCAAGGCAACTACCTCCTCCATGTCCAAAAATGTAAGAATTTTCAAAAACCTTATCACATCAGCATCTGGAACAGAGAAAAAGTACTGGTAAAACTTATAAGGAGACAAAAATTTTGGAGACAACCAAACAGCACCATCCTCTGATTTACCAAACTTGGTGCCATCACTCTTCAAAAGAAGAGGGAATGTCAAACCATAAGCACCTTCTACCTGCAAAATCTTCCTAATCAACTCAGTCCCAGCAGTTATATTACCCCATTGGTCACTACCACCAATCTGAACACTAACACCCTCATTCTGAAACAAGTGCAAGAAATCATAACCCTGCAACAACTGATAAGTGAACTCAGTGTAACTCATCCCTTGTTCGGACTCTAACCTTTTCTTCACACTCTCCTTAGCCATCATTGAACCAACCCTAGCATACTTACCAACCCGTTTCAAAAAATCCAACAAACTAAAACCCTTCCACCAATCATAGTTATTCAAAATCACAACAGGGTCAGAAAGGGCATCACCAAAGTTCGAATTTTGAGGGCGACCCAGAATGGTGGTGATGGTTTGGGAGATACCCAGAGTGTTCTTTTCCAGGGTGTCGGCGTCAAGCTCGGGTCTTTCGAGGGATTTGCCAGATGGGTCGCCGACGCGGGCGGTGGCACCGCCGATTAACGCGACGGCGCGGTGGCCGCACCGGCGAAACCAGGAGAGAACGATGATGCCGAGGAGGTTGCCCAGGTGGAGGGACTCGGCGGTGGGGTCGAAACCGCAATAGACCTTGAGAGAGGAAGAGGAAGAAGAGGTTTTGAGAGTGTCGCTGGTTGTGGATTCGACAAGGCCTCGTTGTTCGAGGATTTGGATGATGTTGGGACGAGGTGGTTGTTGTTGTTGTTGGAGAGTGCAAGTGGTTCTGGTGAATTGGAGAGAGAGGGAGTGAGGAAAAGGTTTGAAGAGTTTGGTTGAGTGGGTGAAGAGGAGTGTCATTGTGGGAGCACAAATGGTAGAAGCCATTTGTGTGTGTTCTATCACCTACCTTCAAATTTTGGATATGGTGAGGGTAGTGTGCTTCTTCTTCGCCATTTCACAATTATCTTATTTTGCCATTTCACTAAATTAGAGAGACATCGGGCCCTTTTTTTTTAAAAGAAAAAACAAAATATCTTGTTCTTTTTTTTTGGATAATAACAAAATATCTTGTTTGTGATTGCTTATTGTAACATCCTAAAATTTATAATTTTATAAAATAATTCATTAAAGCTCAGTGGAGAGTTTCTGAGTGAAAAATGTCTGAGACAAGACATTCCGAGTGAAAAATGGATGTGATTCCGAGTGAAGGAAGATTAACATATTCCCGAGTTCGACTTTGGACGAATGCTTCTATCGGAAAGGAATAATTCCAAGTGGAAAGATTCCGAGCGAAAAGGAAGGTGACTTTGAATGAATACCATTCGGGCAAAGACGCCCCCAAGATAAGATATTTCCGAGTGTGGGAAAGTTGAGATAATTCCGAGTGAAGAAAATGAATATAATTCTGAGTAAAATCTTTCTGGGTGAAAGAACTATCGAGTGAAGTAAAGATTAAGATGTTTCCGAGTGAAACATGACTGAGAATCATTTCTGAGTGAAGAAAAACTCTGTCTGAATAAGACGTTTTTAAGTGAGGCAAATCCGAGTGACTTGTCTCCGAGTGAAACGTTTCCGAATGGATCGTTTCCGAGAGAAGTACCTCCGAGCGAAGTGCTCATTCGAAGTCGGAGCCCCTTTTCATTCAGAATTGATTCACTCAGGAATTCTTCACTCGAAAATTTCTCTACCCGAGAAGTACCCATTCGAAGTCAGAGCCTGTTTTTGTTCAGAATTATTCACTCGGAAGGTTAACATGTTTTCTGAGTTAAGAAAAACTGTGTCCGAATAAGACACTTTTGAGTGAGAAAAATCCGCGTGAAACATCTCTGAGTGAAGCGTTTCCGAAATGATCGTTTCCGAGAGAAGTACTTCTGAGCGAAGAAAAGCTTTGATTTCGAATAAGTACTTCTCAGGCCGAGATATATCCGAGTAGTGAATTTCCGAGTTAAGTGCAACTTTCCTGAGTGGAGTGTCTCCGAGTGAGACACTTCCCAGTCCGAGGGAACCGAGTGAGACGTTTCCAAGAGGGATAGCGTCAAGTGAGACATTTCTGAATTCCGTGTGGTATGGCACCGATTGAGACATACCGAGTGAGTCTTTCCAGGGAGAGTACTTCTGAACAGAGAGAGACCTTAACTTCGAATGAGTAAGTTTCCAAGTGAATAGTTTCCGAGGGAAATGAATATCCGAGTGGTGAATTCCATTCAATTCGTGCTCGGGTTTTTTAACGTTGCCGAGAGCTTGTGCTCGGTTTCGTCTTTGAGATTATTTTAAACTCGAGTGATATTTCCAAGTGGAAACATTCCCGAAAGAGGATTATCTTCGAAACTCGAGTGATATAACAAATCTATCTTCTATCTTTATATCTATCTTCTATCTTTATTATTATTATTATTATTATTATTATTATTATTATTATTATTATTATTATTATTATTATTATTATCTATCTATCTTCTATCTATCTACCTATTCTTCTATGTAAAACAAGGCCCTGACAATCCACATGTCAACCTGTTGTTTTTTACTAAAAAAAATAATTTATTAATAATCATCCATCAAAGTACAAGACTTTTCTTCTCAGTTACTACACACTTCTTTTTGCTGACAATGTCACCTCAGAACCTATTAAAATAATTAAAAAAGTATAAGAGTTGGGCCTCCGTTGCTATACACTTCTTCTTCCTAACAATGTCACCTCACCTGTTATTTTTTCATATATGTATGTCACCTCCGTTGATATCCATCCTATATATATGGCATTCTATATTTTATTTTTTGTATATTACATGGTATATTATGTTACAAATATTACAACAATTAATATAACAAATTAGTTAATAATTTTAATCAAAGGTCATAACCCGTGCGTCCGCACGGGTACATAGCTAGTACTTACTAATTATCAGGCATGAGAAATAATTTTTATAGCTTTTTTCTTAGGCACGTCAAAGTTTTTGAATCTAGCCACACGCGTCGTTTTACACACTGAAAAATAAACGGTGTCATTTGTTTAGATGAAGAGATTCAGAAATTAAGTAGCTAAAAAAAACATAACAAATGCGCAGAAAGGTGAATCGTGAAGAGAAGGTTTGAGAGAAACCAACCTTCGTTTCTTAGAACTCGCCATCGCGATTGAAACCAGGTTCGTGAAATCCTGATCTGATTTTACGTCGTCGTTTATGGTAGCTGTTAATGCGTTCTTCCCCCAACGATGTGTCGTTGAATAAACTTGCTGATGACGCTCTTCATTCTTCAATTTATCAAAAAGAAAACAACGAAACTAGAATTTGTGTGGGGAGGGTAAAACATCGTCCAGAAGAAAACACAAAGGACGAAAATTCATAGGAATTAGAGCTATCAATGTGGAATTTTCAATTTGTATTCCATTTAGCCCTAACTTATTTAATGGATGAAAATATCTTAGGTTTTCTGATTTTGAATAAATGTTGATTGGCTTGAAACTCAACGAAACTTAATTGTTCTGTTTGAAATAAATAATATAGTGGTTTTGATTCTCTAATGTTTTCATTTCCAGGTTCGACAAAGATTGCTTTTCCTTCAACTGATTTTACCCAAATGGCTGCAAACTTAGCTCGGAAATCACTCCTTGCTCTTCGTGCCCGCCAACTGGTGAGATTTGCCTGATTTTAATTCTCTGTTGTTTGTGAGGAAGTGTTGGAAATGGAAGAAAGAAGAAAAAACTCTTAAAAGCAAACCTTCAAATTGGCCGTTGAGATTGTATTATTAGTCTGATAATTTAGTTTTGATATTTTAGAAATACTCCATTGGTCTTGGCCACTGACTTTCCAATGTTGCGTTCATTAGTCCCTTTTTTTCACTTTATTTTTCTACTGTAGTTTTGTAGCTTTTCATCGTGTTATACTGAAAAAAGACTGAACTGAATGTAGGCTTAAAAAATCTGGGACTAATGAAGTGTTTTTAAAATGAGAGACTATGTGCTTGTTTGTCTTTGCAGCACAATAGAGGAAAGCTCTGTTCTTCTGAATTTCAATGCAATTTGTGAGAGCAAACAAATAAAAGTGAAAAATCAATTCCCTCAAACGCAGTTCCAATTGAAAAACTAACAGAGCATAAATTGTGTGACCCAAATAATCTCAAGACCAATTAAATGGTTTACTTAAATCTTAATTAGATGTTGTTGAAGGAGTTGAGTTAGAGCATCATATGTTATCTAAATTGCCTATATTTCACCGCCGCCTCCATTTGTCTCTCTTTGTTGTAGTACAGATTACAGATCCTCCAAGAGTTTAAGTATTCTGATCTCTGATTTTCTAGATAGAAAAACATGTTATGAATATATGGATCCTTTCTATTGTAGGATGCCAAATGTTTAGCTTAATAATACTATCTCTCTTCCTGCTTGTTTAGGCTGTAAGTGGTCAAGGAATGCACAGCTCCCAAAACTATTGCCTGCGATTAAGTGCACAGTCCTTCTCTACCAAAAGAGGTATGCCATTTCTCTTACCTACTACTGTTTTTTATGCATATTTTCTACATTACTGTAGAATGCCTGGCAAGAAGAAATATTGAGAACTGACTATATGAATATTGATTATTTTCTATACCAAATGCTTTACTGCATGTACGTTGACAATCATGATCGAGTTGTTGGTTCTTTTTACTATACAATAAATGAACTGGATTGGATGTTGTTAAAAGTCCTAAATTGACTAGAGATGTGGGTACATAGGTTAATTAGATGTTGTTGAAGGAGTTGAGTTAGAGCATCATATGTTATCTGAATTGCCTATTGTCGCGACCGGGGTCCCGGCGCACGACGCGGACTGGTTAAAGACAAATAAAAGAAAATTGAAACTGCATTGAAATGAGGCCTTTGGGAGGCCTAAAGAAAATGAAGGGTTCAAGGGGTCGCCACTAATATTTATTAAGGAAAATATTAGGAAAACTTTTAAATAGCACTGGTTTTTTTTTGAAAATAAAATGAGATTCTGTTTAGTCCGGGAGTCGAATTACAGGAGGGGAAGGTGTTAGCACCCCACACTGTCCGTCAAAAAACGGTTACCCAAATTGATTATGTATAATTTCACAAAAATGATTATCTAATATTTCATCCTTCAAAAAAACAATGACAAATAAGATACATACTAATAATAATAAAATTACATATAAATAAGAATAAAACAAAAATAATAATAAAACATATCTCCTAAGTTTGTTATTTTTTAGTTCTAAGAAAATAAACAAACAAATGATTAAAAGACCATAAAAACTAAAAACAATAAGACGTCTTGTCTTAATTATTTTCTAGTTAAAAAAACTATTGGTTTTATTGAGAAATATAAAGTTTAAAACAAATAAATAAATGAAAAAAAATAAGTTTAAAAAAAAGCATAAGAAAAAAATAGAATTAAACACGTCAACATGAAAATAAAGAAATATATATATACTTAATTAACTAAAATTGACAAAGGAATATTATTTAATTATTTTTTAGAGAGAAAAAAAAATAAGATTAATAAGATGTCTCATCTAAATTAATCTCATTTTAAATTTAAGAAAAATATAAATGAATAAATAATATATTATTTATTAGTCTTGATTTTTTTATTTTTTATTTTGTTATGATAATGATTTTTTCTTAATTATCAAAAGGTTACTAAGAGAAAATAATAGGAAATTATGACCATAATAAAATTGGATAATTATGTATTATTTAAAAAATGATCAAACATAAATAAATAAATAGAGAGTATAGAAAAATAGAATAACGATTCACAGCCCTGGAAGTCACAAAAATAGGAAACAGAATGGGTCGAATCGATTCACCATGACCCTGAATCGATTCGAACACATGGGAGTCACTTTATTTGAAGACAGAATGTCTTGAATCGATTCAGAGAATCCTTGAATCGATTCATACGAATCAGAAGCTCCAAATTGCAGAAACAGAATGCCTCGAATCGATTCAGACAATGCTCGAATCGATTCACACGAATCTGGAACTTAAATTTACACACATCAGAATGCTTCGAATCGATTCAAGGCACTACGAATCGATTCGAGAAGTGGGAAACATCACTAAAAAGACAGCTTGTTGTTCAAGTGGCCTCAATACTCAAGAGGGGGGGGTGAATTGAGTTATAAAACTTTTGATTGGAATGCCTTTGAAATTGATTTTTATAACCAAGTTTATGAGAATATGCAATTGAAATTAAGTAAAGGAAAATATGCAATGCACTACAATGGAAAATATTGCTGAGGCAATTTAGCAAACACTTGGTAGGCAGCTTTTGAAGTATAACAAATTAAGCAAATTCAAGTATGAACTTCACAAGCAATCAATACCAATCAATCAACATACAGTATATGAATGTAAAGAGTAAGGAAGAGAAGCTTGAAAACCGATGTAACAAGTTCCACCCAAACCGGTGTACGTCTCGCCTCTAAGCAACCCACTTAGAGGATTTCCACTATTGAAGTTTAGAGATACAAGCTATGAGCAATTGCAGCTTCCTAGTGTCCCACACTCAAGAACTCAATCCTCACTAGCACTAGGGCAACCCACCCAATCTCTTAAACTCTCAATACCCAAAGGTTGAACCCCAACCTTTGTGACCACTCAACCTAGAGTGAAAATCTTTGGTGTTTATGAAGTGTTTACAAGTGAATTACTCTCTTAATAGAGTGAATAGACAATGATAGCTCACACACTTTCTAATCTCTCAAGATGAGAGGATATACAAATGAAATGATACAAGAAAATAGGGCTTACAAAGCACAAGAGAAAGCAAAGGATTGTAGCTTCTTGGTTCTCTATCTTGTGCTTGAATTCCTCTTCATTATATAGACTCATTTGTGCAGTATTGAGGGTTCCTAGCCGTTGTAAGATGATGGCTCCAGCTTGTCTCTGCGTATTATAAGATTGGGTCCATGTTTCCCACTTAAAGCTGTCTTTTTAGTGGTGTTTCCCACTTCTCGAATCGATTCGTAGTGCCTTGAATCGATTCGAAGCATTCTGATGTGTGCAAATTTAAGTTCCAGATTCGTGTGAATCGATTCGAGCATTGTCTGAATCGATTCGAGGCATTCTGTTTCTGTAATTTGGAGCTTCTGATTCGTATGAATCGATTCAAGGATTCTCTGAATCGATTCAAGACATTCTGTCTTCAAATAAAGTGACTCCCAGGTGTTCGAATCGATTCAGGGTCATGGTGAATCGATTCGACCCATTCTGTTTCCTATTTTTGTGACTTCCAGGGCTGTGAATCGATTCACTCGTGCTTGAATCGATTTAGGCTTTGCATTTTGACATTTTTCCATGCCTGTTGGTCATCCATTTGAATATTGTGATGCATGGTTGCTTTCCTATGTCTTGGTTAATTGGTTTCTTGATTTCTTGAACCTTTGTGAAACCGTTTTCTTCTTGCATCTTAGTTTATATGATACCTCTAATTGTTTTTGATTCTTCGAAGACTTCGCATTGCTTGTTTCCTTTGTCATTATCAAAACCTGTTATCATATGCAAATACATTCTCCCCCTTTTTGATGATGACAATCAATGGCCATCTCTTGGGGTGTTTAATAACCAATAACAAGTTATGAAAAATAATGTCTCTGTTTGTTAAAACAATTATTTCTTTTAAGGAAATATGTCTCCCCTTTTGTTTTTCAATAAAACCAAAAAAAATTTTTTTAAGCGTTAAAAAATACACACATACACATATATCTCACATGTATTTCTTCTTTTTAAAGAATAGCATATATCTCTCCCCCTTTGTCATTATCAAAAACAAAAATTTGAGAATATGCAGTTAATCGAGTAATAATCGCAGGCAATCGCAATTGAAACTTAATCATTGAAGGCGAGATAATTGTGCAAATAATTAACCAAATAGTCATAAACCAGAGTAAAATGGCAGAAAAACAACCAAGTCTTAACATGAAATATAAATAAAGAAAGTAAAATCAATCAAGGCTGTGGGAAGTGGATGCTGGAAATCTGGGTGGCTAGCTCGGTGTACCGCTCTTCCATATTTGCTTCAATTTTGTCCAGTCGAGCGTTGATGTTAGCTTCCATAGAGTTGAGGCGCTGGTCCAGGTGGGCAGTGAGTCTGGTGAACAGATCATCAGTAGGAGACGGTGGAGGAGGGGGAGGAGCGTCATCTTCAGCTTCGTGACGTGGACGTCTAAGAAACTACCACCTGCCATGGTACTCCACAATATTCATCTTGGTGAGATGAGGTTTGCCAATAGGTGCTTTGGGACCAACCATTTCTTTGATTTCATTCTTCAAATCCACTTTAAAGTGGCGGAGCAATTTGGTAATGAATATTGCGTATGGAAGATGAGCGAGGTTTTGGGCTTCAATCATATGATGCCTGATCAAGTCAATCCAGTTAATGTCCTTTTCATTGACAATTGCCCAGAGCAGCAAAATTTAGGCTTCATTGAGCCTTGTATAATTTCCACCTGAAGGAAGGAGAATTTTCACAAGGACAAAATGTAGGAGGCGATGATGAAGACTCAAAGTGCCAACCGTGCTAGAGGGACCTGTAAGATTAAAGAAGGATCTTGCCTCCAGAGGATTATAATTCCATGCAAGAGGAGGTTCTTTGCCATGGAAGGAAGCATTGCTAAGAGGGAGTAAGCCAACTTGATTCATAACTTCATTATCAAGGATGATAGTTTTACCTTTTACCTTGGCAATGTATCGAGCATCTTGAAGGCGTAGAGTGGAGTAAAAGACACGAATCAACTCGGGGTATATGGCCACTTCCTCAAGAGCCATGAAACCAACAAGCTCTTGTTGATGCAGAGTAGTGAGTAGAGGAAGTCCAGAAGTCTCAAAAAATGGGAGATCAATCCAATGAGGGGAAATGATATTTTTCTCAGAAAAGGAGGATTGGTACCTTTCTAATTCCTTTTGAGTTTTAAAGAATCTTGATAAATCAGAGTGTTGAGGCATGGAGGTTGCAGCAATGTTTGCACGTTGCTTCTTGCGAGGTTGGGAGGAGGAAGCCATTGAAGAAGGAGGAGTTGAATGGAAGGTTTAGAGAGGAAGTTGAGAGGTGTGAGAAGAGAGAGTGGGAGGTAGTGGGAGAGTGAATGAGGAAATGAGTGATTAAGTGGCTTAAATCAGCGTTATTATGCAAAAACTATCGCGTGAATCGATTCGAGGGATGGGTGAATCGATTCGAGCGTTACTGACTTGAGAGAAATGAGAGAATCAGGTGCGTGAATCGATTCGTGAATGGGCTGAATCGATTCGAACCTCTCTGTTTGAAAGAATATGAACCAACAGGTGTTTGAATCGATTCAAAGGGTAGTGTGAATCGATTCGAACGTTGCTGTTTTGAGGAATTTGAATCATCAGGTATTTGAATCGATTCGAGGGGATGCTGAATCGATTCGAATGGCTGTTTCACTCCAATTTTCATTTCTATCCATTTCAAATTATTCAAGGCATGAGGAATTTCATTATGGATCATTAAACCAACGTTTTCATGGGGATCTTTTTCTTCATTATCAATTAATAAAAGTTATCAAGCAATCAACACACAAGATTAAGAGATCATTCAAGCACAATTTGTCATATCAAGAATGCCTAATTCTCTTCTAATGTGAATAAATTGCTCTCTAGCCAAGGGTTTTGTGAAAATATCTGCTAGTTGCCTAGACGTTTCAACATGTTCAAGTACACAATCCCCTTTTAACACATGATCTCTAGTAAAGTGATGCCTAATCTCAATGTGCTTGGTTCTAGAGTGCATTACAGGATTCTTCGAGATATTAATGGCACTAGTATTATCACATTTGATGGGTACTTTGTTTAACACAATGCCAAAATCAAGAAGTTGTTGTCTCATCCAAAGAATTTGAGCACGACAACTACTGGCGGCTACATACTCTGCTTCAGCCGTCGATAATGCAACACTTGCTTGCTTCTTGCTATGCCAAGAAACAAGGGAACTACCAAGTAAATGACATGTGCCACTAGTACTTTTTCTATCAAGTTTACAGCCAGCAAAGTCAGAGTCAGAATATCCTAAAAGATTACATTCAACGCCTTTGGGATACCACAAACCAACATTTTGAGTACCCACAAGATATTTCAAAATTCTTTTTACGGCAGTTAAATGTGATTCTTTAGGACATGCTTGATATCTAGCACACATGCATACCGCAAACATAATATCGGGCCTACTAGCAGTTAAATATAGTAAGGATCCAATCATACCTCGATATTTGGTGATTTCAATGTCCTTACCCTTCTCATCTTTGTCTAAATAGCAGGATGTACTCATAGGTGTTGCTATTTCGTTTGCCTTGTCCATTCCAAACCTTTTAAGTAGTTCCTTACAATACTTAGTTTGGCTAATGAACATTCCATCATTTGCTTGTTTTATTTGCAATCCAAGGAAGAAGGTGAGTTCTCCCATCAAGGACATTTCAAACTCATTCTGCATAATCTTGGCAAACTCTTGACAAAGATTTTCATTAGTAGCACCAAATATTATGTCATCCATATAAATTTGTACCAAAAGAATGTCATTATTTTTGCGTTTTATAAACAGTGTAGTATCAACCTTTCCTCTTTCAAAATTGTTTTCTAAAAGGAATTTGCTTAGTCTTTCATACCAAGCTCTTGGAGCTTGTTTCAAACCATATAAAGCTTTTCTCAATTTAAAGACATGGTTTGGAAATTTATGATTTTCAAAACCGGGAGGTTGATCTACATAAACTTCTTCTTGAATGAAGCCATTTAAAAATGCACTTTTGACATCCATTTGATAAAGTTTGAAATCTATACAGCATGCAAAAGCTAGTAATAACCTAATGGCTTCTAACCTAGCTACGGGAGCATACGTTTCTTCATAATCTATTCCCTCTTCTTGATTGTATCCCTTTGCAACTAGTCTAGCTTTGTTTCTTGTTATTATACCATTTTCATCTAGCTTATTTCTAAAAACCCATTTGGTGCCTATTATTAGATGGTCATTGGGTCTTGGCACAAGTTCCCAAACTTCATTTCTTTCAAATTGGTTTAACTCTTCTTGCATGGTCAACATCCAATGCTCATCAATAATGGCTTTATTAATATTCTTGGGTTCAATTTGGGATACAAAAGCCAAGTGATTGCATGCATTTCTAATGGCGTTTCGAGTACTTACCCCTTTGGTTATTTCTCCAATTATTTTGTCCAAGGGATGATCCTTCAAGGTTACCCAATCTTGTTGTTTGTCAGTTTGTGTTGCGCCTTCATCATTGTTGACTTCTTCTTTGTCTTCCAAGTTCATCTCTTGGAAGGTACCTACAAGATCATCAACATCTTCCTTTCTCGGAGAGTTATGGCTATTTTCATCAAATTTAACACGTATAGATTCTTCAATGGTATTTGTTTGTTTGTTGAAAATTCTATAAGATTTACTTGATTGAGAATATCCTAGGAATATTGCCTCATCAGATTTTGCATCAAACTTTCCTAGATTATCCTTTCCATTGTTGAGCACAAAACATTTGCATCCAAAAATATGAAAGTATGCAATGTTGGGTTTTCTACCCTTGTAAAGCTCATAGGGGGTTTTCTTTAAAATAGGCCTTATTAAACATCTATTCATAATATAACATGCGGTGTTTACCGCATCGGCCCAAAAATGTTTTGCAATATTGTTTTCATTTAGCATGGTTCTAGCAAGCTCCACTAAAGATCTATTCTTTCTTTCAACTACTCCATTTTGTTGTGGAGTTCTAGGAGCTGAGAAATTGTGATTAATACCATGTTTTTCGTAAAACTTTTCGAAAGATTGATTTTCAAATTCTCCCCCATGATCGGTTCTAATTGATGCAATTTTTGAGTTTTGCTCATTTTGGATAATCTTTGTAAGTTTCTTGAATGCATGATATGCTTCATTTTTATGAGCAAGAAACAATGTCCATGTATATCTAGAATAGTCATCTACTATAACTAGACCATAGTAATTTCCTCCAAAGCTTTTGATTTTGGATGGTCCAAATAAGTCCATGTGCAAAAGTTGTAAAGGCCTTTGAGTGGAAACAATGTTTTTGGATTGAAAAGATGCCTTTACTTGTTTTCCCTTTTGACATGCATCACAAAATCTATTTTCAAATTTAAGCTTTGGTAAACCAATTACTAAATCTTTAGAAACAAGTTTATTCAAGTGGTCTACATGTATATGAGCTATTCTTCTATGCCATAGCCAGGTTTCATCCTCTTTAGAAATGAAGCATTGTTTATCATTTGTAGACAAACTATCCACATCAATCATGTAAATGTTATCAATTCTTTTTCCAACAAATTTGACCTCTTTGTTTAGCTTATTTTCAATTATACAATAGTTGGATTCAAATAAAACTCTATATCCTTTGTCACATAATTGACTTATGCTAAGTAGATTATGTTTGAGGCCTTCAATATACAATACGTCACTTATGGAGGTGGAAGAATTCTTACCAATATTTCCAATGCCTAGGATTCTTCCTTTAGTGTTGTCTCCGTAGGTGACACTTCCTTTCCTTTTGGGAGTGAATGATGTAAATTTGCTTATGTCTCCCGTCATATGCTTTGAACACCCACTATCCAAGTACCAATGGGTGTTGCTTGCCTTGAAGCATACCTACAAAACAAAATCAGTTTAGAGAACTAGGTACCCATTTTATGTTGGGTCCTTTTAGGTTAGCTTGTGGGGATGTTCCTTTGGGAACCCACACCTTTCTTAAGACCTTTGGTCCTAGTTTCCTAACACTACACTTATAAGCACTATGTCCTTTGGAACCACAATGATTGCATTTCATAAAAGGTGAGAAGGATTTGCTTGGTGGTGCAAAGAAATTTTTATAGTGTTTCTCCATTTTATGATTACTATGTTCTTGGTCATATCCTAAACCGATTTTACTAAACATGCATTTTTGTTGCCCAAGTAGGATATTCAAATTATCTCTTCCATTAGTGAACTTCTCTAGTGTCCTATTTAGGTCTTCAACCTTGGTTTCTAACACAATACACCTCTTTGCAAAATCACATGGTTTACTTTTGGAACATGTTTGAGCGTTTTTCAATTCTTCTTTTAAGCATTCATTCTCTTTGCAAACCTCTATAAGGTGCATCTCTAGAGTGTCACTAGTTTTTCTAGACACCTTAAGTCTATTGGAGACTTTTGTAAATTTATCATACAATTCCTCTAGAGCATCAAGTAATTCATCCTTATCTAAGTCATGGAAATTTACCTCATCATCTTCTTCTTGGTGGTTGGCCATGAGGCAAAGGTTTGCTTCTTCATTTTCTGAGTCATCCGAGCTGCTTATCTTATTTTCATCCCATGCTATATATGCTCTCCTTCTTCCTCTTTTCTCTTTTCCCTTCTTCTTAAGATTTGGGCAATCCGCTTTGAAGTGCCTTTCCTTGCCACATTCAAAATAATTGGGTGAGGAAGAATTTTCTTTAGTGATAGGTTTCTTACTTGGGTTTTTGAAGCTTCTTTGGAAGCGTTTTCCTTTCATGAACTTCCCGAAGCGTTTCACAAATAGTCCAAACTCTTCTTCTTCATCAAGTTCACTTCCGGATTCTTCTTCATTTATGGGAGTAGCTTTGAGAGCGAGACTCTTTTTCTTGGAAGATTTTTCTTCCTCTTCCGCCATCTTTAATTCTTTCAGCTCTTGTTCCTGTTCCTGCAACTTACCGAATAGTGTGGCAAGAGACATTTTGTTTATGCTAGGAGATTGTTTGATGGCGGTAACTAGCGGTTGCCATTCTCTGTTAAGACTTTTCAACACTTTATGAATGAGCTCTTTGTTAGTGTAAGTCTTTCCAAGTGTAATGAGTTGATTAATGATGAGAGTGAACCTTTTTTGCATATCAATAATTGATTCATGAGAGTTTAATCTAAAGCACTCATATTGGCTAGTTAGTGTACTAATCTTAGAGTCCTTTACATCGTTAGTACCTTCGTGAGTTACTTGTAGAGTATCCCACATCTCTTTAGCAGTTTGACAAGTCATTATTCTAAAAAATTCATCTTGACCTAAAGCCATAGTAATTAGATTTTTGGCCTTGTAGCCATATTGAACTTTCTTTTCTTCTTCGCTTGTCCATTCATCTATAGGTTTTTCAACATTTTTACTATCTACAGTATGCATTCGTATATAAGGACCATTTTCAATGGTATTCCAAATTTTTAAGTCAATAGATTTAATGAAGATTTTCATTCTCTCTTTCCAAAAAGCATACCCTTCCCCATTGAAAGCGGGAGGTCTGTTTATCGGACCACTCTCGGGAAAAACATTTTGAGAGCTTGAGGCCATTTAGTCTCTTGAAGCTGTTAAGCTTGATCTATCAAGAGTCAAGCTCTGATACCACTTGTTGTTCAAGTGGCCTCAATACTCAAGAGGGGGGGTGAATTGAGTTATAAAACTTTTGATTGGAATGCCTTTGAAATTGATTTTTATAACCAAGTTTATGAGAATATGCAATTGAAATTAAGTAAAGAAAAATATGCAATGCACTACAATGGAAAATATTGCTGAGGCAATTTAGCAAACACTTGGTAGGCAGCTTTTGAAGTATAACAAATTAAGCAAATTCAAGTATGAACTTCACAAGCAATCAATACCAATCAATCAACATACAGTATATGAATGTAAAGAGTAAGGAAGAGAAGCTTGCAAACCGATGTAACGAGTTCCACCCAAACCGGTGTACGTCTCGCCTCTAAGCAACCCACTTAGAGGATTTCCACTATTGAAGTTTAGAGATACAAGCTATGAGCAATTGCAGCTTCCTAGTGTCCCACACTCAAGAACTCAATCCTCACTAGCACTAGGGCAACCCACCCAATCTCTTAAACTCTCAATACCCAAAGGTTGAACCCCAACCTTTGTGACCACTCAACCTAGAATGAAAATCTTTGGTGTTTATGAAGTGTTTACAAGTGAATTACTCTCTTAATAGAGTGAATAGACAATGATAGCTCACACACTTTCTAATCTCTCAAGATGAGAGGATATACAAATGAAATGATACAAGAAAATAGGGCTTACAAAGCACAAGAGAAAGCAAAGGATTGTAGCTTCTTGGTTCTCCATCTTGTGCTTGAATTCCTCTTCATTATATAGACTCATTTGTGTAGTATTGAGGGTTCCTAGCCATTGTAAGATGATGGCTCCATCTTGTCTCTGCGTATTATAAGATTGGGTCCATGTTTCCCACTTAAAGCTGTCTTTTTAGTGGTGTTTCCCACTTCTCGAATTGATTCGTAGTGCCTTAAATCGATTCGAAGCATTCTGATGTGTGCAAATTTAAGTTCCAGATTCGTGTGAATCGATTCGAGCATTGTCTGAATCGATTCGAGGCATTCTGTTTCTACAATTTGGAGCTTCTGATTCGTATGAATCGATTCAAGGATTCTCTGAATCGATTCAAGACATTCTGTCTTCAAATAAAGTGACTCCCAGGTGTTCGAATCGATTCAGGGTCATGGTGAATCGATTTGACCCATTCTGTTTCCTATTTTTATGACTTCCAGGGCTGTGAATCGATTCACTCGTGCTTGAATCGATTCAGGCTTTGCATTTTGACATTTTTCCATGCCTGTTGGTCATCCATTTGAATCTTGTGATGCATGGTTGCTTTCCTATGTCTTTGGTTTATTGGTTTCTTGATTTCTTAAACCTTTGTGAAACCGTTTTCTTCTTGCATCTTAGTTTATATGATACCTCTAATTGTTTTTGATTCTTCGAAGACTTCGCATTGCTTGTTTCCTTTGTCATTATCAAAACCTGTTATCATATGCAAATACATATTTCTCTTACCTACTACTGTTTTTTATGCATATTTTCTACATTACTGTAGAATGCCTGGCAAGAAGAAATATTAAGAACTGACTATATGAGTATTGATTATTTTCTATACCAAATGCTTTACTGCATGTACGTTGACAATCATGATCGAGTTGTTGGTTCTTTTTACTATACAATAAATGAACTGGATTGGATGTTGTTAAAAGTCCTAAATTGACTAGAGATATGGGTACATATATTAATTAGATGTTGTTGAAAGAGTTGAGTTAGAGCATCATATGTTATCTGAATTGCCTATTGTCGCGACCGGGGTCCCGGCGCACGACGCGGACTGGTTAAAGACAAATAAAAGAAAATTGAAACTGCATTGAAATGAGGCCTTTGGGAGGCCTAAAGAAAATGAAGGGTTCAAGGAGTCGCCACTAATATTTATTAAGGAAAATATTAGGAAAACCTTTAAATAGCACTGGTTTTTTTTTGAAAATAAAATGAGATTCTGTTTAGTCCGGGAGTCGAATTACAGGAGGGGAAGGTGTTAGCACCCCACACTGTCCGTCAAAAAACGGTTACCCAAATTGATTATGTATAATTTCACAAAAATGATTATCTAATATTTCATCCTTCAAAAAAACAATGACAAATAAGATACATACTAATAATAATAAAATTACATATAAATAAGAATAAAACAAAAATAATAATAAAACATATCTCCTAAGTTTGTTATTTTTTAGTTCTAAGAAAATAAACAAACAAATGATTAAAAGACCATAAAAACTAAAAACAATAAGACGTCTTGTCTTAATTATTTTCTAGATAAAAAAACTATTGGTTTTATTGAGAAATATAAAGTTTAAAACAAATAAATAAATGAAAAAAAAAAGTTTAAAAAAAAGCATAAGAAAAAAATAGAATTAAACACGTCAACATGAAAATAAAGAAATATATATATACTTAATTAACTAAAATTGACAAAGGAATATTATTTAATTATTTTTTAGAGAGAAAAAAATAAGATTAATAAGATGTCTCATCTAAATTAATCTCATTTTAAATTTAAGAAAAATATAAATGAATAAATAATATATTATTTATTAGTCTTGATTTTTTTATTTTTTATTTTGTTATGATAATGATTTTTTCTTAATTATCAAAAGGTTACTAAGAGAAAATAATAGGAAATTATGACCATAATAAAATTGGATAATTATGTATTATTTAAAAAATGATCAAACATAAATAAATAAATAGAGAGTATAGAAAAATAGAATAAAAAAACGTAGAAAGATAAATAACTAAAAATAAAAGTGTAGAAAAATATGTAACTTAAAAAAAATAAAGGTACAGAAAAATAAATAAGCAAAAATAAAAGTGCAAAGAAAAAAATTAAAAATAAATGGGCGGAAAAATAAATACAAAAAGATAAAGGGCAGAAAAAAATACACAAAATAAAGGGGCAGGAATGTAAATAATAAAAATAAAAGGGTAGAAAAGTAAATAATAAAAATAAAGGGGCAGAAAAGTAAATAATAAAAATAAAGGGGCAGAAAAGTAAATAATAAAAATAAAGGGGCATAAAAATAAATACATGAAAATAAAGGGGTAGAAAAGTAAATACATAAAAATAAATGGGTAGAAAAGTAAATAATAAAAATAAAGGGCAGAAAAGTAAATAATAAGAATAAAAGGACACGAAAATAAATACATAAAAATAAAATGGCAGAAAAGTAAATAATAAAAATAAAGATGCAGAAAAGTAAATAAATAGAAATAAAAGGGCATAAAAATAAATAAATAAAAATAATCATGCAGAAAATAAATAAATAAACAGATAATTGCAGAAATGTAAAGTGTGAATAAATAAAGTGCGGAAAAATAAATTAACAATAATAAAAGTGTAGAAAAGTAAATAAAGAGAAATAAAATAGTAAAAAAATAAATAAAGAAAAATAAAGGTACAAATAAATAAATAAAGATGGAGATGCAGAAAAATAAATAAATAGATAAATAACTGCAGAAAAATAAAGTGATGGAAAATAAAGTGCTTGAATATAAATAAAGAAAAATAAAAGTGTAGAAAAATAAATAACAATTAAATAAAGACAAATAAATAAATGTAAATAAACATCTTTGTATTAATAAAAAATACCTTGGTACAAGATCAATTACAGAGAAACTAGAACGGAAGTCGGGAAATCAATTTGAAGGTATTTGGACACCGGTTACAACACTTGGACAGTATTTTGGCTCACAAAAACTCACATACTAAGACAAACTAGAGTGGTGCAGTCATTTTCCTAACTAGGATTACACAACATAATTTTTGAAAACTAAAACTTCTAAAAATTCTCACAAAAATTTAACACTCTTTCCCTTCTTTTTCTTCTTCTCCTCCCAAAATGCCTCAATATCACCTTCTATTTATAGAAGAAAATTGGCATTGGATCCTCCATAAATGACATCACTTTTCTACTTTTTTAATTTGTCCAAATTTGATGTCAATTTCCCCAATTTTCTCCAATTATCCAACCAAACCGGTGCCCACCACTAATAAACTACCGTCACCTTCTTTCCTTTTTTTTTAATTTTCATTTTTTTATTATTCAGATTTTTTTTGAATTTTTTTTTCACTTTTCTACTTTTTTTTGGTCTTTTTTTTGGCCCTTTTTTTCTGATTTTTTTTGCCATTTTTGTTTTTTTTTAATTCAGATTTTTTATTTTTTATTATTTTTTGTTTTTGAACCTTTTTTTTTGAACTTTTTTTTTGGCCTTTTTCTTTTTCTTTCTTTTTTTTCAGATTTGTTTTTGTTTTTCTTGTGTTTGTTTTTTTTGGCCCATTTATTTTTTATTTATTTTTTTGATTTTTTTTGAGGCCTTTTATTTAAAAATACAAATGGAAACATGAATTATTTATTACATATATGGAAATAAATAAAGTATCCAATACATATAAATTACTACCCACACTATAAGGAGTAAAAAGGTAGTCACAAAACATCGTCTTCCCTCCCTTATTCTTTCCTCTTGGCTTCGGCATCCATCAGCCATTGCTTGAGAGAAATGAAGAGAATTGACGAAATGAGAGGTGTGGTAGGAAATGAAGAGGGATTGGGTATTTATAGAAATGGGGAAGGGTTACTATTCCAACGGTCAGTACGCAATATTATTTTTTGAATATGATCCGGGGTGGCAATCTGGACTAGACGAGGTTCTAAGCATTGTACCGCGTCACCAATAAGAACTGGTAAGTCATAACCGGGGTCTGAAATCATCGGTCAACTATGGACATTTCTCTTCACCCAGTTAAATATTAAGCATTGGAGAATCTTCTGCAGGTTTACCTCTGGTGTGTCTTGAAGTTCAAGTACGGATTAAGACATCAGTTTTAACTTGAAGAACCTCGGATTCCCACCGAACTGAGGTGTAAAATATCGTACTCCACTGAGACTGTACGAGCTTAGAATTAGTGAGGTAACACCAGTCATGAGACTGTGCTAGGACCCCGGTTAATGCAGTCAACATTGACTCCAGATTCTAGGACAAATAAACTTTTTTTTTCTTTTTTTCATATTTTAATATATATATTTTGTAGGACAAAAATAGGTGTTCACACCTATATTTCGCCGTCGCCGCCATTTGTCTCTCCTTGTTGTAGTACAGATTACAGATCCTCCAAGAGTTTAAGTATTCTGATCTCTGATTTTCTAGATAGAAAAACCTGTTATGAATATATGGATCCTTTCTATTGTAGGATGCCAAATGTTTAGCTTAATAATACTATCTCTCTTCCTGCTTGTTTAGGCTGTAAGTGGTCAAGGAATGCACAGCTCCCAAAACTATTGCCTGCAATTAAGTGCACAGTCCTTCTCTACCAAAAGAGGTATGCCATTTCTCTTACCTACTACTGTCTTTTTGTGCATATTTTCTACATTACTGTAGAATGCCTGGCAAGAAGAAATATTGAGAACTGACTATATGAGTATTGATTATTTTCTATACCAAATGCTTTACTGCATGTACGTTGACAATCATGATCGAGTTGTTGGTTCTTTGTACTATACAATAAATGAATTGGATTGGATGTTATTAAAAGTCGTAAATTGACTAGAGATATGGCCAATCAAAAAGTATATAGGGTGGAGGGTAATCCTCATCCTATAAGCTAGCTTTTAGGATTGAGTTAGGCCCAATACCCAAATTTAAGATGGTATCCAGAGCCTAATGAGAGTTCCCTCATTTCCGTGATTTTTCGGTGAGCCACTCCTCACTGCGTAAATTTGTTCCCCCCCTCCCCCCTATGGCTGCCCCCGGTGATACTAAGTCCGATTCTTTGCTTTCGGGAACTTCCCTCATTGCCCTCCTCTCTTCTGAGTTGTTGGATGTCAACAACTACTCCTATTAGGCCTCTAATATTAAAATTTGGCTTATTAGGTTGGGCTATGAGAACCACCTCACATAGTTAGAATTTGAAATCCTGGAACCCGACTGTCCACGGTGGAGGAAAATTGATGCTTAACTTTTTGCCATTATGAGGAACACCATTGCCCCATCCCATCGTGGTTGTTTCGGTGGTCAAAGATCCTGCAAGGGAGTTTGGGATCATGCCAAGCAACTCTTCACCAACAATATTCGGTGACTCTATCAGATTGGTGAGGATCTTATGACCACCTTTGGCTCTCGTCAGTTTCAGGGCTCTCTAACTACTTATGTGGGTAAAGTGACTAGTCTCTTGTGTGAACTTGCTGATCGTATCTTGATTGTGTGTTGTTGTAATATTGAAATGAAGAGTTCACTGAAAGAGAATCAAGTTTGTATAATATGAACTCAATGGAATGGATGTGCCAAGTTTAAACACAGAGGTTGTAGTACAGTATAGATGTCGTTCCATTGAGGAGGTGTGAGAATGAAAATCTTAGTCTTGAATTGATTTGGCAGAATGGTTTGGTTTTTGTTTTGTTATAAATGATGTTGATCAAGAAGACAGTAAATAACAAATAACAGAGAATAGCACTTGCAAAAGATAACAGTAAATGGTGTAGAAAAAATTAGTTTTGTAAAACAGGGATTGGCTTCATCACATCTTCACCTTCTGTAAGCTGCATAAGTTTTTATATAAGTAAATCAAAAAGATAATTTCTATATCACAATCAAAGTCATTTGTATTGATCCCTCAACTACAAAATTCATAAGAATGATTTCAACCCGCTGATCCCTCAGTCACTTTGAAATCATCCCAGCATTATCGATCGATTGTTTTGACGTTTGTTGCGTTAGAAGCCATCCCTGGCTACCTACTCACAACAAGTATTTCTTTCAGATCTGCTTTCAAAAGTCACTTCCCAGCATACTTGAGAAAACTTAAAACAAGAAAATAGTGATCAAGTACTTTCAGGCATTAAACGCAGAAGGAAATACAGAAACTTATCAAATCTCATTACTAAACAAAAACTTACAACAACATTACTTCAGTGTTGAATGGATTACAGCCAATCCCATAAGGGAGATTTAGCTACTCATGCTTTGCATTTTCACCATCAAAAGAATGAATACAGAAAATAATGGAAAGTTTGGATTGTGAATGGAATACAGGGGATGAGATGCTGGATGTTGTTTGCAGATTGATTTATAGGAGTCAAGGTTCAGCTTCCCTTTCCCACTTGCGTAGAACCCATGCAGCATCTTTCAGAGACTTGCAGAAACACAAGAAGTTGGGTGAGTTGGCATCGCATCATTGGTGAATATAAAATTGGAAAATCCCATACTGCAGGAGTCACGCTTGAGCTTGGTGGTCACGCTCAAGCGTGAAGGGTTCTGATGCTGTTTGATGGTCTCTCACTCAAGTTGAATTAACCACGCTCAAGCGTGGCCTTCCTCATGTTGCTCATGCTTACTTCTTCTCAGCTACGCTCAAGCGAGGTTTTGTCATCCATTAGTTACGCTCAAGCGTGTAAAGCACACGCTCAAGCGCTCTTCATGTGCATGGTCACGCTCAAGCTTTATTTGGTCACGCTCAAGCGTACTTCATGTGCAGGGTCACGCTCACGCTCACGCTTAATCCTCGCTTGGGCGCTCTCGAGCTCACGCTCAAGCGGCTCATCCCACGCTTGAGCGTGAGAGGGGTCCTGATGCCTCTTTGTCTTCTTTAAGTCATGCTTGCCATGCTTAATCCTCGCTTAAGCGTCTAGTATTCACGCTTAAGCGTGAGAGGTGCTTATGTTCTCTAACTTTCATGCTCAAGCTTGCTTACTTTGTCTTTCCTGCAACTTTCCAAGAGCTTTAACAAAACATTTCTTTTTATACAATGCTTAAAAGATTCATGCTCACTTCCTTCAATAATTCCTTAATTTAGCTTAAAGTCTTTACAAAATTGGTTCAAGTGAGTCATGAAATCAATGCTTATTCAACACTTATCAAACTCTCCCCAACCTAGATTTTTGCTTGTCCTCAAGTAAAAAGAAGTTTGGAAAGGGAATCAAGCATTTCAGCAAAATTAGCTTCTGTACAGACAAAATTTTAAAAGACAATAATCTCAATTTATCTCAAGTAAATGATTTCCTTAATACCAATTCTTTGAAATGTATTGTACCATTAATTTGTTCACAATGCAGGTAACCAAATGCCATCAGAATAAGGAACTCTCATTATTTCTCACAGGTGGTTGTGTTTGCACATTCATCATGAGAACTGCCTAATTAACATTGCCGGTCATTTCTAATCACAATCCATTCATAAGATAAGTAAGGATCAAAAAGGTCTTTTCAAGGTTGTAATGAGGCTGGGCTATCAAGAATTCTTGGTTTTTTCTTTGAGTTCAAAGTGCATGCATAAATAAGAAGAGCATATGTTCTAAAATTTTTCACAATTTTTTATGAGGCTTCTTTTTATGCTATTGAATTCTTCGCTTTTCTTTTTCTAGTTCTCTATTTTTGTTACATGTTTGGAGAACTTTATTTCTTTTTCAGCCTCAGTTTCTCTTATCACCCTTTTTTGGAGAAATGTTCTATGCTCTTTTAAAATCTTTAAGCATGCTGGTAAGGTAAGATTTTATTTCTCATGCTTGGTTTAGGGTGTTTGAAAAAATTTTTGGCTCAAAAATGGCTACAAAAATTGGGTCATATTCTTAAAGGTAGCTTTTTGGCTCTAAGTTTGTTTTATTTTTTTCAAAATTTACCTTTATCATTACCTTGCTTAATTTTTAAAAGAAGTGTTAATCAGAAAATCAGGCAATGCTTATTTGACGAATTCTCATGAGACTCTCAGTGTTTAGATTTCTCACTTCTCACCAGGATATAAGGCTTACTTTCCTTATTCTAACAGAAGAGGGTTCACGCATGTAAACAATAAAAAGTACATTCATTCCAATTCCTTGGTTCTTAATTCAGCCATTTTACCCTTTAACAATCAAGTTTATTGTCTAAAAAATATTCTGCTGCTTAGAAACTCTTCTTGTTCAAAAAGTAAAATCTTTGGTTGGGTTTTTCAAAAATGTTCAAAGTTTTAATCATCAAAACAGGAATAATCACAAGCAAATAATCACAAGCAAACAAGAATAATCACAAGCAATTCTAAAGTATGCTGCACTAAAGATAAAGTAAAGTTATAAATTGTCAATTTGAAATAAAACTAAGTAGCAATTTAAACTTCAAGAAATGAAAGCATTAAAAATTTTTTTCACTCTTCCTCAGATGAGTCCTCTTCTGTTCCCAGGTCTCTTTCTGGAGGTCCCTGTGTTGAAGTTCCTGGCCTATCCTGTGTAGTCTCACCTCCTCCCACAAAAGGAGGCCTGTCCCCAGGCCAAGCAAGTAGGGCCTCAAACTGGGCAGGTGGCATCCAAGGATTGTGTTGACCTGCAGGAATGCTGTGATAAAGGCCACTGTGAATATGTAACAAACCTCTATGATGAGCGTTCTGCTGGGCCAGGAGGTGGCTATTTTGAATTTTCAGGATGTGAATGCCTTGTAAAATCAGAGTGGCTTTTGTACTGAGGGGAGGATGGGCAGGTGTTGTGTTGGATGCTTGCTGTGCTGCTTGAGAGGCAGGTGGAGGGGGTACATCAGTTGCAGGAGGTACTGGATTACTGCAGTAACGCTCAATGAAGCGTTTGTCTATGGAAGGCCTAATTGGTTTGAGGTCTTGTACCTCAACACCATGAGCTGCACAAAAATCAGTGATAAAGGCAGGAAAACCGAGACTCCCTTTTACCTTTTGACCTGCCTGGGAATACTTCTGGTCAGAAATCATAAACTTGTGAATTTCATCAGAGTATTTGGGCTAGATCAATGGAGATGTCCTCTCTCAGAATGCAGTATAGCAAATAGCACCTACTAAAAATTAAATCAGAGACATGAGCGTTAGGTGCTATGTTAGCTAATAAGAAAGAAGTCCAAACTTGAGAAATAGAAGTCATGTCTTTTCTTAAAATTCTCAGTGGGTTTTCTCCTTGCCCCATTTGAAAGTGGTGTCCTGGAACACATATGGCTGCTTCAAGGTCATTGGTGGCAATGACTTGGTTCCTTGCAACCATGGCAGCATATTCACATATTTCTCCCTCTCCTAGGGTCATAATGTTCCCCAAGTAGAAATTGATTGTGTCCCTGTCATAGGAGAGCCAGGTTCCCCTCACATAAGTTTTTCTTTCTCCTCCTCCATCTTTTGTCCAAGCATTCGCATAGAATTCTCTTACAACTTCTGGGTCATATTTCTCCCTTGGGTAACATATTTTTAACCAATTTCTCCTCCTTATGATTTGCAGGAAAGCATCACAATCTCCCAAAGCCAAGTCTACTTTTCGTTCGGGTATAAATGTCCAATTGGAGATGTCCTCATACCTTTTGCTCTTGTCTTTATTCCTGAATCTTAGAGCATTATCTTCGTCATTGGTGCGTGGTCTTTTGCCTTTATTTCTTTTGGAGCTTCTTGCTGGTGAAGTGGTGACAGGGGGGTTTGGTGCAATTTGCTTTGTTCTGGCCATCTGCAAGAAGGTTAAGAGTCATTTTGCACTCAAAATACTTCCTTTTAGGACTTTTGTCAAACATTCAGCATGCGTTAAAAGAATGTGAAACATAAAGGTGACATGCATTACAAAGAAGGTGAAACACAAGAGCAAAGCATTGACCTCCTTTTTTTCTAAACAACCCAGAAAACAACTAAGCATAGATCATGGTATTCATTAGAAATAGGAAGAAAAGACTTTAATGTGTGCAAAAAGAAAGGTATCAATCCTCCCTAACACAGTAATCATATGCTGTTAATTCAAAAAGAGGATAGTGCAGTAGTTACCTGGAAGAATCCGAGAGTGATATAGAGAATGATTTGTAAAAGAAAAGTGTGACTTATGAGATGAGAGTGAAAAGACAATTATTGGAGAAGAAATGGCAGTTACAAAACTTAGAGAGTCAGGAGATTGATGGACGGTTATGTGAGTAAGCGAGTGGGCAGTTTCAATATTCTACATTTATTAGCATCAGGGGCAGTTTTGCATTTCACGCTTGAGCGCTGGAGTGACACGCTTGAGCGCAAGAGTATCACGCTTGAGCGCAGTATAACCACGCTTGAGCGTGATCGGCCTGGATGCAGAGTTATGCTTCCTCGCTTAGGCGAGAATGAAAATGCACTTCACGCTTAAGCGTATGTTTGTCACGCTTGAGCGCAGGGGTGTCGCGCTTGAGCGTAAGAGTATCATGCTTGAGCGTGATCGTCCAATCAGGGTGGCTTTTGTCTCGCTTAGGCGTTGTTACTTCCTCGCTTGAGCGTGTGGGCTTTGATTCAAAGTTTATTTTCCTCGCTCAAGTGTATGTTTGTTACGCTTGAGCGTGAGACCCAAAATTTTCATACCTGATACTTAATTTAATTTCTCGCTTGAGCGTAGGGGTCTTGCCTTGAGCGTGGTAGCTTCTGATTGATGTTCCAGGTCCTTTCGCTTAAGCGCAGAAGATCACGCTTAAGCGTGATCGGGTTTATTTTGTTGAAAATTTCTTTTGCAGAGGTGCCACGCTCAAGGCTTGATTCTTTCGCTTAAGCTTGATGTGGATGGTTTGGGACTTACCTTGGCTCGCTTGAGCGAGATTATCCATGCTTGAGCGAGGTGATTTCCTCATGCTTCTCTTTATTCAACATCCTGCTCCAACTTTGTTTGCCTTTGTTTGAAACTCTTATTTGGGATTCTCTTGATGAGTGATCTACAATGTAAACAGAACCTTTACTACTATTTAAAAATAAAATTTTCATGGAAAGAAAGCATAAAAGATTGGGTTGCCTCCCAATGAGCGCTTGTTTAACGTCATTAGCTTGACGCCTGAGTTTGATCATGGGTCTTTTAGTAGGATGTCAGTGGCAACCTTCTCCACTTCTCCTCCTAAGTAGGGCTTTACTCTCTGTCCATTCACGACCCAAGTTCTTTCAGATTTAGGATCTTGTAATTCAATAGCTCCATAAGGTTTGACCTCCTTCACAATAAAGGGTCCTGACCATTTAGACTTGAGTTTCCCTGGGAATAGTTTCATCCTTGAGTTGAAAAGAAGAACAGATTGTCCCTGGTGAAAACTTTTCTTCATGATGTGTCTATCATGGTAAACCTTCATTTTTTCTTTATAAATCCTTGATGAGTCATAGGCATGATTCCTCCACTCTTCTAACTTGTGCATCTGAGTCTTCCTTTCTTCAGCTGATGCTTTTGGGTCATAGTTGAGGGTTTTCATTGCCGAAAATGCTTTGTGTTCAAGTTCCACTAGAAGATGGCAATTTTTACCATATACCAACTGATAAGGTGAAAATCCAGTTGGTGCCTTGTATGCTGTTCTATAGGCCCATAAAGCGTCATCTAACTTCAATGACCAATCTTTTCTGCTTTGGCTGATTGTCTTCTCTAGTATCCTCTTAATTTCTCTGTTGGATACTTCCACTTGGCCATTGGCTTGAGGATGGTAAGGGGAAGTTACTTTGTGCTTGACTCCATAATGTTCTAAGCATCTTTGGAGTTGACTGTTGCAGAAATGAGAGCCTCCATCACTTATTAATACTCTTGGAGTGCCAAACCTGCTGAAAATGTGTTTCTTAAAAAACTTGATGACAGTCTTGGCATCAGCTTTAGGACATGCCATGGCTTCCACCCACTTAGAGACATAGTCTACTGCCACAATTATGTATTCATTTGAGAATGACATTGGTAATGGCCCAGTAAAATCTATGCCCCAGCAATCAAAAACTTCTATTTCAAGGATGGTAGTCAATGGCATCTCATGTCTTTTTGATATGCTCCCTGTCTTCTGACATGCTTCACAATGCTGCACAAAAACATTAGCATCTTTAAACAATGAGGGCCAATAAAAACCTGATTGGAGGATTTTTGCTGCTGTTCTTTCCCCATTGAAATGTCCTCCATAGGGTGAGCTGTGACAGTGCCATAGGATGCTCTCAGCCTCCTCTTGGGACACACATCTCCTCAAAATGTGATCTGATCCAAGTTTAAATAGGTAAGGGTCATCCCATAAGAATTGTTTTGCATCCCTCAGAAACTTCCTCTTCTGCTGCCATGAAAGGTCATCAGGCAATACTCCAGCTGCTTTAAAGTTAGCCATGTCTGCAAACCATGGTCGTTCTTTCATCATTAGTAATTTTTCATTAGGAAATTCTTCCTTTACCTCAGGTTGGAGTAGTGTGACTTCCTGATTGACAAGTCTGGACAAGTGATCTGCAATAAAATTTTCGCTGCCCTTTTTGTCTTTGACTACTAGGTTGAATTCTTGCATTAGCAAGATCCATCTAATTAGCCTGGGCTTAGAATCAGGTTTATTCAGCAGATATTTAATAGCAGCATGGTCAGTAAAAATAGTGATCTTGGAACCAATCAGATAAGGTCTAAATTTTTCCAGGCCATACACTATCGCTAAGAGTTCTTTTTCTGTTGTTGTATAATTTGTTTGTGCAGGGTTCAAAACTTTACTTGCATAGTGTATAACATGAAAAATTTTAGCCTTTCTTTGTCCTAATACGGCTCCAACAGCATAATCACTTGCATCACACATCATTTCAAAGTCTAGTCCCCAATCAGGGGCAACTATTACAGGTGCACATGTTAGTCTATGCTTTAGAGTTTCAAAGGCATGCAAACAAGAGTTATCAAAAATAAAAGGAGTGTCTTTGTTTAAGAGATTACTCAAAGGCTTTACAATTTTTGAGAAGTCCTTGATGAATCTTCTATAAAATCCTGCATGGCCCAAGAAGCTTTTGACTCCTTTTACATTTCCTGGTGGTGGTAATTTCTCGATTACTTCCACCTTTGCTTTGTCTACTTCAATGCCTCTTTTGGAGATTTGATGTCCTAACACAATGCCTTCAGTCACCATGAAGTGACACTTTTCCCAATTCAAAACCAAATTAGTGTCCATACATCTTTTTGGTACAATGGTCAAATTTGTCAAACATTGATCAAATGATGGACCAAAAACAGAGAAATCATCCATGAAGACCTCAATACATTTTTCCACTAAATCAGAGAAGATAGCAAGCATACATCTTTGAAATGTTGCAGGGGCATTACACAACCCAAAGGGCATTTTTCTGTATGCAAACACCCCAAAGAGACATGTGAATGCTGTTTTTTCTTGATCCTCTGGTGCAACTGCTATCTGGTTGTACCCTGAGTAACCATCTAGAAAGCAGTAGTACGCTTGTCCTGCAAGTCTTTCTAGCATTTGATCCATGAAGGGCAGAGGAAAATGATCTTTCCGGGTGGTAGTGTTTAGCTTCCTGTAATCGATACACATCCTCCATCCTGTGACTGTTCTTGTAGGGATCAATTCATGTTTCTCATTTTGTATGACAGTGATTCCTCCTTTCTTTGGGACAACCTGTACAGGACTCACCCAAGAGCTATCAAAAATTAGATAAATTATACCAGCTTCTAGTAACTTAATTACCTCCCCTTTTACTACTTCCTTCATAGTTGGGTTCAAGCGTCTCTGTGGCTGAGCAATTGGTTTGAATTCTTGTTCCATGTAAATGTGATGAGTGCAGTAAGCTGGGCTTATTCCTTTCAAATCTTCCAGTCTCCATCCAATCGCTGTTGAATGCTCTTTCAATACTTGAATCAATTGCTTTTCTTCAGTACCTGTCAATTCCCTGTTAATAATAACGGGCTTTTGGTTATCATTATCAAGAAAAACATATTTCAAGTGTGGAGGTAAAGCTTTTAACTCCACTTTTGGTGGGACAACTTCTTTCGTTTCCTCAGACAGCTTCTCAAAGTGACTTTCTTGTTGAGCATCTTGCTTGTCCTTCTTGTCTTCATCCATTGCTCCAACATTTAGTTCACTCAGGGGATCCTTGTTGAACCATTCGTTAGTTTGTTCTCTGATGGCTTCTTCTTCAATGTTAATTTTGAAGCACTGATGTTTTTCCTTTGGGTATTTCATTGCGTCAAACACATTGAAATTTACTTCTTCATCTTGCACTCTCACTTTTAGCTTCCCATCATCCACATCAATAATTACTTTTGCGGTCTTCATGAAGGGTCTCCCCAGAATAAGAGGTACTTCTGCATCTTCTTCTATATCCATTATGACAAAATCTACTGGAAATACAAACTTGTCAACTCTTACCAGTATATCTTCAGCTATGCCATATGGAAATTTCATAGATCGGTCTGTCAGCTGGAGGGTCATCCGTGTTGGCTTCACCTTAAGATCTCCAATTCTTTTCACCATTGAGAGGGGCATTAGATTAATGCTTGCTCCCAAATCCAAGAGTGCTTTTCCTACTGGTAAAGTACCAATAGTTACTGGGATTGTGAAACTTCCAGGGTCTTTTGTTTTTTATGGCAATGCTTTTTGAATGATGGCACTGCAGCCTGCTGCAAGCTCCACTGTTTCTTCAGAAAATCTCTTCTTCTTTGTTAACAGCTCCTTCATGAATTTTGCGTAGGTTGGCATTTGCTCCATGGCTTCCACAAAAGGTATGTTTATTTGTAACCTTTTGAAGATATCCATAAATCTTGCAAATTGCCTTTCCTTATCTATTTTTGAAGGGTTCTTTGGATACGGTAAGCTCTTCAGTTGTGGTGTTGGGTCGTCCACCTTCTTCTTCCCTTCTTTTATTTCTTTCTTTTTTTCTTTTTCAACTTCCTCCTTCAGACTTACATCATTATTCTTCTTTTCACTAACTTCCTCTTTTACTTCTTTTTCAAAATCTTCTTCTACTTTTTCTTCCACCTTGTCATTCTCTTTTTGTTGTCCAATGACCTTCCCACTTCTTGTTGTGATTGCTTTGCATTGCTCCTTTGGATTTGGGTGTGTATTGGCTCCAAATTGGGAGTTATGATGCTCTGCGATTTGGTGAGCCAATTGCCCCACTTGTGTCTCTAGGTTTCTTATCGAAGCATCGGTGTTCTTCTGGTTGGTGATTGAGACCTGTATGAATTTTTCTAGAGTATCCTCTAGTTTTGATGTCCTTTCTGTCAATGAAGGGCCTTGCTGATAAGGTTGCTGTCTGTTGGATGTGCTTGCTTCTTGCTTCCATCCACCATTTTGACTATTTCTCCATCCCTGTGAAAAATTATTGGGGTAAGCATTGTTACTGAAGTTACTCTGCTTACCTTGGTTATTCATATAGAGGATAGATTGGTCTCCTTGCTCTCCTTGACAGTGTCCATTCTGATGTTCCCCTCCACAAAAGTCACATCTCATTTGTGCTTGTTGGTTTCCTGTAGAGGACTGTACAGCATGCAGTTGTTGGGGGAGTTTTGCCATCTGTTGTGTTAGAGCTTCAATTTGTTGTGTCAAAATTTTATTTTGAGCCAAAATGGCATCTGTTGTATTAAGTTCCAATACTCCCTTCTTTTGGACTTGTGTTCTGTTATGCTGAGCTTGGTAATCTGTGGATGATAATGCTTCAATGATCCTTGTAGCTTGCTCTGCATCTACTGTCATCATGGTTCCTCCAGCTGCTGCATCTAAAATCATTTTAGTGTCAGCCTTTAAACCACTGTAAAAGATATTCAATTGGGCAATATCTTCAAGTCCATGGTTTGGGCACTTTCTGAAGAGAGATTTGAAACGTTCCCATGCTTCACAAAAGGGTTCATCATGGCTTTGTTTAAATGTTGTGATATCTGATTTAGCCTTGATAAATCTGGATGGTGGGAAGAATCTATGTAGGAATTTTTCCTCCACTGTCTCCCAGCTGTTCAGGCTTTGATTTGGGTGGGACTGGAGCCATTCTTTAGCTTTTCCTGCAAGAGAAAAAGGAAACAATCTTAGATATGTGCCTCAATTACTTCCTGTTCAAAGCCCATTGTTCCTACTAATTCATAGAATGTGGCCAAGTGAGTGTAAGGATCTTCACTGGACATTCCATGGAATTGATGGGAACTAATTAAACTAAGGAAAGCAGGTTTCATTTCTATAGCCCTGATTGTATTTGGTATAGCAATGCTTGAGTAGTGTCTAGGTCCTTGTTGCAATGTGTAATCTCCAAGTGTTCTTCTTGGTGGGTTTTGATTATTGTTGTTGTCATCCATTGTATGAGAGGAAGTTTGTCCCACGTGGAAGTTCTGCTTGGCTTTCTTGATTTTCTTGAGGAACCTGTCTATCTCAGGATCAAATGCAAGTTGTTCTTTTGTACCCTGTCCTCTCAAGATCATAAATCAAGAACTCAAAGTAGCAAGGTTACTAAAAAAATAAAAACAAATTGCAAACAAATTTATTTACACTGTCTTGTCAATTCAATGCTAAAATATTCAAACTTAAATCACCTCCCCGGCTGCGGCGCCAAAACTTGCTGATCGTATCTTGATTGTGTGTTGTTGTAATATTGAAATGAAGAGTTCACTGAAAGAGAATCAAGTTTGTATAATATGAACTCAATGGAATGGATATGCCAAGTTTAAACACAGAGGTTGTAGTACAGTATAGATGTCGTTCCACTGAGGAGGTGTGAGAATGAAAATCTTAGTCTTGAATTGATTTGGCAGAATGGTTTGGTTTTTGTTTTGTTATAAATGATGTTGATCAAGAAGACAGTAAATAACAAATAACAGAGAATAGCACTTGCAAAAGATAACAGTAAATGGTGTTGGAAAAATCAGTTTTGTAAAACAGGGATTGGCTTCATCACATCTTCACCTTCTGTAAGCTGCATAAGTTTTTATATAAGTAAATCAAAAAGATAATTTCTACGTCACAATCAAAGTCATTTGTATTGATCCCTCAACTACAAAATTCATAAGAATGATTTCAACCCGCTGATCCCTCAATCACTTTGAAATCATCCCAGCATTATCGATCGATTATTTTGACGTTTGTTGCGTTAGACGCCATCCCTGGCTACCTACTCACAACAAGTATTTCTTTCAGATCTGCTTTCAAAAGTCACTTCCCAGCATACTTGAGAAAACTTAAAACAAGAAAATAGTGATCAAGTACTTTCAGGCATTAAACGCAGAAGGAAATACAGAAACTTATCAAATCTCATTACTAAACAAAAACTTACAACAACATTACTTCAGTGTTGAATGGATTACAGCCAATCCCATAAGGGAGATTTAGCTACTCATGCTTTGCATTTTCACCATCAAAAGAATGAATACAGAAAATAATGGAAAGTTTGGATTGTGAATGGAATACAGGGGATGAGATGCTGGATGTTGTTTGCAGCTTGATTTATAGGAGTCAAGGTTCAGCTTCCCTTTCCCACTTGCGTAGAACCCATGCAGCATCTTTCAGAGACTTGCAGAAACACAATAAGTTGGGTGAGTTGGCATCGCATCATTGGTGAATATAAAATTGGAAAATCCCATACTGCAGGAGTCACGCTTGAGCTTGGTGGTCACGCTCAAGCGTGAAGGGTTCTGATGCTGTTTGATGGTCTCTCGCTCAAGCTGAATTAACCACGCTCAAGCGTGGCCTTCCTCATGTTGCTCATGCTTACTTCTTCTCAGCTACGCTCAAGCGAGGTTTTGTCATCCATTAGTTACGCTCAAGCGTGTAAAGCACACGCTCAAGCGCTCTTCATGTGCATGGTTACGCTCAAGCTTCATTTGGTCACGCTCAAGCGTGCTTCATGTGCAGGGTCACGCTCACGCTCACGCTTAATCCTCGCTTGGGCGCTCTCGAGCTCACGCTCAAGCGGCTCATCCCATGCTTGAGCGTGAGAGGGGTCCTGATGCCTCTTTGTCTTCTTTAAGTCATGCTTGCCATGCTTAATCCTCGCTTAAGCGTCTAGTATTCACGCTTAAGCGTGAGGGGTGCTTATGTTCTCCAACTTTCATGCTCAAGCTTGCTTACTTTGTCTTTCCTGCAACTTTCCAAGAGCTTTAACAAAACATTTCTTTTTATACAATGCTTAAAAGATTCATGCTCACTTCCTTCAATAATTCCTTAATTTAGCTTAAAGTCTTTACAAAATTGGTTCAAATGAGTCATGAAATCAATGCTTATTCAACACTTATCAAACTCTCCCCAACCTAGATTTTTGCTTGTCCTCAAGTAAAAAGAAGTTTGGAAAGGGAATCAAGCATTTCAGCAAAATTAGCTTCTGTACAGACAAAATTTTAAAAGACAATAATCTCAATTTATCTCAAGTAAATGATTTCCTTAATACCAATTCTTTGAAATGTACTGTACCATTAATTTGTTCATAATGCAGGTAACCAAATGCTATCAGAATAAGGAACTCTCATTATTTATCACAGGTGGTTGTGTTTGCACATTCATCATGAGAACTGCCTAATTAACATTGCCGGTCATTTCTAATCACAATCCATTCATAAGATAAGTAAGGATCAAAAAGGTCTTTTCAAGGTTGTAATGAGGCTGGGCTATCAAGAATTCTTGGTTTTTTCTTTGAGTTCAAAGTGCATGCATAAATAAGAAGAGCATATGTTCTAAAATTTTTCACAATTTTTTATGAGGCTTCTTTTTATGCTATTGAATTCTTCGCTTTTCTTTTTCTAGTTCTCTATTTTTGTTACATGTTTGTTACTATCCTTCGGGTTAATATGGATCCTGTTAGAATTATGTAAATATAGTAAGATATATTTTAGGATTAAACATTTGGAACCTATCTTTTCTGTAAAGTAGGAAACTGTATATTTTGTATTTATGTATAAATCCCTATAACTACAATAGCTCCGGGTGATTACAAAACACACAGAATTCACATGTCTTCTCGTTTTACCTCTTTTAACATGGTATCAGAGCTTATCCTAGATCTGTTGTTGGGTCACCTATGTTGTCCACGCCCTATTTTTGAGTGTGGGGTGTTCTATAAGACCCACGGGCTACCCGTATTCATCCACACTCCATTCCTGAGCGTGAAGGGATGTGTTAATAAGACTCACTAACCACCCATATTCATCTGAGTTCCATTCTTGAATAGGAAGAGGTGTGTTAATTAGTCCTGTGGGCCACCCGTATTCATTGACGCTGGTGTGTTAAAAGTCCCACATTGACTAGAGATATGGCCAATCAAAAAGTATATAAGGTGGTGATAGATTCAAGAAGGAATATAGCAAAAAGAAAAGAGGGAAATTAGGAAATTAGTGAGTAACTAACTAATTTAAGTTAGTTATGACAGCTGGCTTAATAATTGTATAAGTAGGAGCACAAGTCAGTGTTAAGGAGGAGAGAACAATCTAAAACAGAGATAGGGCTTGTGGAGAGTGAGGCCTCTCAAATTACCTCTGGTTACTAAATCTTGTAATCTGACCTTCGATTCCTAATCTCTACCATATTGGTACTGCATTAGGGATTAGGTCCAGCAATAAATGTCATCATTACTATTCAGTTTATCAGTTATTTCTATCAACTGGTATCAAAGCACCGGTCCTGGTGCTAGGCAGTGATTTTGTGGGGAAATTGATGCATGGGCAGAACAAGAATGGAAGCAAGAATCGAGGCATTGGAGCGCACACTACAGAATTGGAATCACGATCGTGATCTTCAAGAAAATATGTAAGATGAAAGATTTTAGAAGTTGGAAAGCATGATTTCAAATCTCACCGACATTGAAGGGGATTTGTCATGAAGGAATCACAGGTAAGAAAATGGTCACCATCAAGAAAGGGCTCATAACCATGGAAGAAATAGAAAAATAGGAGATTCCGAATCTGATGCTGAATAAGATTTTCAAAGTTCCAGTAAAGAAATGCAATGGCGAAGACTTGAAATTCCGATATTTACGGGTGACGAGGCTTATGGGTGGACCAACCGTTTAGAGAGATATTTTCTCTTGAAGGGAGTTCAAGAAGAGGAAAGAATGCAGGCAGTCATGGTAGCAATGGAATGAAGGGCATTGAATTGGTTTCAATGGTGGGAATCTTGCAATCCCAATCCCATATAAAGTGCGTTCAAGACAGCAGTTGTAAGGCGATTTCAACCATCTATGATGAAGATCCCTTTCGAAATCTTGATTGAGCTGAAACAAACAGATTCTGTTGAAGAATTTGTTGAACAATTTGAAAAGTATTGACAGGGCCCGCAAGTGCACGAGTTATGTCGCGTAATATAAAAGATTATCGTTCTCCACAGGGACTGTGTTCAAAGTACCAGCATATTGAAATTTAATTATCCACACAATTGATTTTTAAGATTTTTATAAAATAAAGCACAAATTAAAGTTGCACAGAATACAAATAAATATAAAAATAAAATTTACTTGACACTAAAAAATCAGAGTTGAGAGTATCTTGGGATTTTGGGGGATTAAGACTCTATTTTATATTTAATGAATTTTAACTTTTCATAAATAAGAATCGATTTAAGTTTTCCAAGGTGAATTTTCCAAGAGCTACTTAATATGTTCCTCTCGAAATCCTATTAATGTACCTAACCTATGGAAAGCGCTGCTTAATCCTCAGAAAGGCCCATTATCGTTTTATGAAAATCCCTTTTATTTCCTCAAAAGAATTTTGATTACTTTCACGGTTTTACCGAGGTCACAAAAAGCATTTCAAAAATCTTAGGTTTAGTTCAAAGCTTTCCGGTAAAAATAAATCTCTCGATTCTATTTATTACCTAAACTTACTAATATACCCGTAAGTATACAGTTTTATCATTTAGGTTCTTGTTAGGAATTACTAAAAGCATTAAGCATAATTGAACTAAATGGAAAACAGAAATTTATTTAATTCAAAGTCAAAATATCATTAAAATAAAATATTATCATACCCCCTTTATCCCAAGATAATTAATTTAGCTACTCATGAAATAATTTAAATTCATGTAAATAATGTAAAAATAAAACATACAAGACATGGTAAAAATAAAGACTTACGGGTTTCTCCAAAAGCTCAGAATAATTTACCACTGTAATTCCTTGTTGCAATAATTTCTCCACCAATTACAAATTTAAAATCTCACTTTTACAGCCCTCACACTCTTACAAAATAAAAGAAAGAGAAGAAAAACGGACAGAAAAAAAATGGAAAAGAATAGAACTAAAGAGAAAAAGAGAGAAAATAATGAAGAAATGAAGCTTGAGTGATTTTAGACTAGGAAGAAGTTGTTTTTTGCTGATGGGTTGCTGCTGCTTTTATAGGCAAATGGATGAATGAATCCAGCTAAGGAAACGCGTTAAAATTTGCAAGTGGGAGAAACTTTCGGTGCATGTGACTTCCAACTGTCCCAAATTGCATTATTTTAATATTTCCAATAATTCGGTGCTTGGATTTATTCAGCTGGGCAAATTCTGAATGGAAAAGTACTGGAATTCCACAAGACCGAGTGAAAGCTTGCTGTTTGGTATTAGTTGCTGGGCGTTGTTGGTTTGTATGTGGCAGGTATGGTGATATGAGGGACAGTGGAGTTGCTGGACGGTGTGGTGGATGGAGCCGGTGTTGCTGGGCGGTGTTGTGTTGAGTGAGTTACTGGGCGGTGTTATGTATTAGAAGAAGAAAGGGAGATGGTGTTGGGAAGTTGGGCGGTGTTGAGGTGAGGACGGTTGGGCGGTGTGTTGAGGTGAGGACGGTTGGGCGGTGTGTTGAGGTGAGGACGGTTGGTTTGAGAGAAGTCTGGGCGGTATGGATTAGAAGGAAAGGTGAAGTGGGACGATGTGTGGTATGGATTAGAAGGGGACAGCGGATAGAAGAGAGGAATGTGGGTCGGATTTCTGGATTGAGGACGGTGTAGAGAGTGATCCGATGTTTGGAGTTTGTGGAGTGTAGGTCGGTTTTGAAAGGAGAAGGAACGGTGTTGTGGCTTGAAGGAAAGTAGAAGGAGGCGGAGTTGATGGAGGTAGTGATCCGGTGTTGCATGAAGAATTGGGTCGGTGTTTGGAGGAGGAAACCGTCTCGCTCAAGCGGAGAAACGTTCGCTCAAGCGAGAGGTCTTGTTTCACTCGGTGTTTGAGAGTTGGACGGGAAAAGTAACTTACTCGGAATTGATTGAATCCATTCACTCGGCTTAAATTCATGAAGTTCGTTCGGCACTGATTGGAGACTCACTCGGGATCAAAATTTATTCAATCGGTTCTCAATCATTTTCACTCGGCTGTAATCTGAACCACTCGGTTATGCTCTATTGTGAGTCTTTCCACTCGGATTTGGTCATTTCTGAGTTATCCCACTCGGATTTGGCCATTTTGAGTCAGATTTTTGCTTTCTGAGTCGGATTTCAGCTTTAAAAAGAGAATTCTTTCCACTTTGGGCTTGTTCTTCTTGTTTCTTTATCATTTTATGGTCGTTTTTCTCTTGTTTTTGACCCTTTATTACCTTAATTCCTACAAAATAACATACCCAAGTAGAATAGAGTGGAAAGAAAGCAAAAATAGCAATAAATAAAGGAAATACAGTGGATAATGACTAAAATTCTAAGCAAACTAGATCTAATTTATTGTATTAAAAAGCACTTATCAAAATACCCCAAACCAAAACATTGCTTGTCCTCAAGCAATCACCATATTCACAAGATAAAATACAGAAAACACTAAACTTAATAAACTAAGGAATCCAAAATAGAGAAACAGATTTATTTAAATGCCAATTTTATTTTTCTTATGTGAATCAATTTTCAATGTCAAGACTTGAGATACTCTTCTCACAATTTTCACTCAAGTTTTTTAAGGTTTGTGTATCTCTCAAATCATCATAGTCAAAAAATATTACCATAAGCTTGTTAATAAACCAGAAACTCCACAGTTTAAAAAAAAAATGTCAAAGTCTAAAGGTCTTTCAAAGGTTGTAATGTGGCCTTGGGTTGTATTGTCAAGGTAGGAATTTCAAGAAAAATGGAATACAAAAGGGTTTTATTAGTCATGAATGATTCAAATCACCATTATAAATTTAACAGAGCAAATTTTTGAACTTTTATGGACTTTTTGGAATTCATTCAATATCATCCTTTTGATTTTCTTTTTCTTTTTCTTGCTTTTCTTTGCATCCAATACCATATTTTTCTTAAGTCCCCCTTTTTTTATTTTTATTATTTTTTTTATTTCTTTGCTCCACTAAATTTCCAACTTTTTCACTATTAAGAGAATATTAGTCAATGAAAGGTTTCAAAGAAAAATTTTCACTTTTAGGCTCAAAAGGGGCAACTAGGGGTCAAATTATACAAAATTCTGAGGCTTAAGAATAAGACCTAATTGTGCCTTTATCATCCTAAGACATATAATCAAAAAACCATTTTGAATTGGTTGAAAAACAAGTTCTAGAATATTAATGACTATGAGATTCACTCAATCAAGAAGATATGGGTTTTGAAAATTTGTTTGATAAATTACCCATTTTTGGCTCAAGTCTCACCATGGAAAGTCCTTTCAAAGAAAATTTTAATCACATAAGGTTCATTTAGACATTGATTTGGCATTTAAACAATCAAATTTTGAAAAATTTTACTCAAAATTTTGGGGTCCTTAGATACTTTAGCTTTGTGTTCAAAGTAAATTTATCATGCAATCAAGGTAAATTACAAGATTACAAACAAATCAAGGAAAACACACATGCATAATAAAATAACAATCACACAACGTAAACAAAACAGTTAAGTTTTCTTATCTACCACCCCAAACCAGAATTTGACATTGTCCTCAATGTTAAAATGGATGATAAAAGGATAAGAAAACTTACCTGGAATAACCCCAAACCGGGATTTGACATGGTTTTTTTTTTTAACTGAAAATGAAACAACAAATTTTTATAGGGTTACCTCCCTATAAGTGCTAAGTTTTAAGTCTTCAGCCAGACTTCTCACCATTTGGATTTATGTATCAGGAGCATCAAACAAGTCCAAGTCACTTGCTTGTTGTATTGGTTGACCTGTGAAGTAGTGCTTTACTCTCTGTCCATTTACCCTAAATGTACCGGATTTCTCGCTCCATAGTTCGACAGCTCCAAAGGGAAAGACTTTTGTCACCTTGAATGGTCCCGACCATCAGGATCTCAGTTTACCTGGAAAAAGCTTCAGTCTGGAATTAAACAGTAAAACCATATCACCTGGATTAAATGTTCTCCGTTGGATGTGACGATCATGCCATTGTTTGGTTTTTTCTTTATAAATTCTGGCATTTTCGTATGCATCTAGACGGAGTTCTTCAAGCTCATTTAATTCCAACAATCTTTGTTCACCTGCAGCCTTATGATCAAAGTTAAGAGTTTTAACAGCCCAAAAAGATTTATATTCTAGCTCAACAGGTAAATGACAGGGCTTCCCATATACTAACTTAAAAGGTGTGGTTCCAATGGGAGTTTTATATACGGTTCGATACGCCCATAAGGAATCATCTAACTTAATAGACCAATCCTTACGTGATGTATTCACCACTTTTTGAAGAATATTTTTAATTTCCCGATTGGATACCTCAACTTGTCCACTAGTTTGTGGGTGATAAGGTGTAGCAACCTTATGCTTAACTCCATATTTCTTTAGAAGGGTCTGAAAAGTTTTCTCAATAAAATGAGACCCTCCATCACTTATAACACATTTTGGGACCCCAAACCTTGGAAATATTATTTTCTTGAAAAGTTTAATAACAGTCTTAGCATCAGAATGAGGTGAAGCAATGGCTTCCACCCATTTTGACACATAGTCAACTGCCACTAATATGAACTGATTTCCAAAAGAAGAGGGAAAGGGACCCATAAAATCAACACCCCATACATCAAACAATTCAACTTCTAAAATTGTATTCAATGGCATTTCTTGTCTCTTACCAATGTTACCTGTTCTCTGGCAAGCATCACAAGTTAGAACATACTTACGTACATCCTTAAAAATATTTGGCCAACAGAACCCAGCTTGCAATATTTTAGCAGCTGTCTTGGAGGTGCTCATGTGCCCTCCACAGGAAAGAGAATGGCAATGATCCAAGATAGCATGGACATCATCTTGTGAAACACATCTCCGAATCATACCATCTGCACATTGCTTGAAAAGGAGTGGTTCATCCCAATAATAATACTTGACATTTGCATAAAACTTTTTCCTTTGCTGAAAGCTAAGATCAGGAGGTAAGATACCACATGCAAGAAAATTTACAAAATCAGCATACCAAGGAACACGTTGGATACTAAGGTTCAAGAGTTGTTCATCTGGAAAAGATTCATTGATGGGAATATTATCTGTTTCTTCTTTTTCAGATGTCAACCTAGATAGGTGGTCAGCGACCAAGTTCTCGGTACCCTTCTTGTCCTTAATTTCCAAGTCAAATTCTTGCAATATTAGAATCCACCTAATTAATCTAGGCTTTGCTTCCTTTTTATTCAATAGATACTTAATGGCAGAGTGATCAGTGTAAACAGTAACATGTGAACCTACCAAATAAGACCTAAATTTATCAAAAGCAAAGACAATAGCTAACAGTTCTTTTTCAGTTGTGGCATAATTTACCTGAGCATCATCTAGCGTCCGGCTGGCATAATGAATTACATGGAGCTTTTTATCCTTTCTTTGCCCTAACACAGCCCCCACTGCGTAATCACTCGCATCGCACATCAGCTCAAATGGGAGTTTCCAATCAGGTGGTTGTACGATGGGGGCAGAGATTAGAGCTTGCTTAATCCTGTAAAAAGCTTCCATACAAGATGAATCAAAATTGAAAGGCACATCCTTACCCAGAAGAGTTGTAAGAGGCTTTATGATTTTGGAGAAATCTTTAATGAACCTGCGATAAAACCCTGCATGTCCAAGAAAACTCCGAATACCTTTCATATTCGTGGGTGGAGGTAATTTTTCAATTACTTCCACTTTAGCCTTATCAACTTCTATACCTCTCTCAGACACCAGGTGTCCAAGAACTATGCCTTCTCTTACCATAAAATGGCATTTTTCCCAATTTAGAACCAAATTGGTTTCTTCACAACGCTGCAAGACTTGGCACAAATTTGTTAAACAATTATCAAAATCCAAACCATGCACTGAAAAATCATCCATAAAGACTTCCATCATATTTTCAATAAGATCAGAAAAAATTACTTGCATACACCTTTGAAAAGTCGCAGGTGCATTACATAAACCAAAAGGCATACGTCTGTAAGCATAAGTCCCATAAAGGCAAGTGAAGGTAGTCTTTTCTTGATCAGATGGATGAATGGGAATTTGATGAAAACCTGAATACCCATCCAAATAACAGAAATAAGAGTGTTTCGCAAGTCTTTCAAGCATCTGATCAATAAAAGGGAGGGGAAAATGATCTTTTTTCGTGGCGCTATTTAACTTCCTATAATCAATGCACATGCGCCAACCAGAGATAATCCTAGTAGGAATCAAGTTATGTTTATCATTTTCAATCACAGTTATTCCCCCCTTTTTAGGCACCACATGGACAGGACTCACCCATTTACTACTATCAACAGGATATATGATTCCAGCATCAAGCAATTTCAAAATTTCCTTTTTAACCACTTCTTACATTTTAGGATTTAATCTCCTAAGTGGTTCTACTATGGGCCTACTTTCATCTTCTACAGTAATCCTGTGCATACAAAGAGAAGGGCTAATTCATTTGATATCATCCATTGTATAACCTATTACCTTTCTATACAACCTAAGTTGTTTCAAAAGTTTTTCAGTTTCAGATGGATTCAATTCAGCATTGATAATCACAGGATATGTGGAATTAGGACCAAGAAATTCATACCTTAATGAAGCTGGTAAAGGTTTTAATTCCACATTGGGGCTTACCACTTTGTCACACATGACCTCAGTATCATGTGGGGCCTCAGAGCAATAAGATGTTTCTGTCGGCTCAATCATGAAAATAGTTTCAAGTGGGTCATTAGGAAGGGTTGATTCCTTTACCACTTTTTCGACAAAATCCACAGTACAGCAAACATCATTATAAGGTTTTTCTAAAGCATTTTTCAAGTTGAAATCAACCTTTTGGTCTCCAACAGTTAGAGACAACTTAGCATTCTTGACATCGATCACAGCACCTGCAGTTGCTAAAAATGGTCTACCTAAAATAATAGGAATCAAAGAATCTTCGTCCATTTCAAGCACAACAAAGTCAGCAGGTATAAAAAATTTTCCTATCTTAATAGGAACATCCTCTAAAATTCCTACAGGATATTTTACAGATCTATCAGCCAATTGTAAAGACATCCTAGTAGGTTTTAGTTCACCCAATCCTAACTTTTCAGCAACAGATAATGGCATTAAACTCACACTCGCTCCTAAATCACACAATGCTTTATCTATATTCATGTCACCAATCATGCAAGGAATAGAGAAACTACCTGGATCTTGGAGCTTGGGTGGAAGTTTCTTTTGAATTAGAGCACTGCACTCTTCAGTAAGTGCAACTGTACCATCTTCCTCCAGTCTTCTTTTGTTGGACAGAATGTCCTTCAAGAACTTTGCATATGTAGGCATTTGCTGCAAAGCATCTGTAAAAGGAATATTAATATACAATTTCTTTAAAACATCAAGGAACTTACCAAATTGTTTGTCCAACTTTGCTTTGGCTAAGCGCTGAGGAAATGGAATGGGAGGTTGATATGGCTTAAACTCCTCCTTCTTTTCTTGTGGTTTCTCTTCTTCAATTACTGGATGAGATGAAGATTCATCGACTTTCCTTTCCTCCTTTGCTGTCTTGTCAACTGGCCCATCATATTGAGTACCACTCCTAAGAGTGACAGCCATGGTTTGGTTGGATGGTCCAGCCTCTGGTTTTCCAGGAAATGTTCCTGGTGCTCTTTGAGAATAGGAGGCTTGTTGGGCAATTTGATTTTCCAGTATTTTGTTGTGAGTGGCAAGATAGTCCACTTTTGAAGCCAAGTTTTTTATTGCATCAGAGAATTCATCATTTTGTTTAAGTTGAGTAGCTACAAATGTCTCCATCAAGGATTCTAGCTTTGATTTTTGTGGAATATAGGTTCCTTGTTGAGGTTTATAGTTACTTTGGAATTGAGGTGGCCTATTTTGGAAGCCAGGTGGACGTTGTGGAGGTCTGTAGTTACCTTGATAGTTTCCACCATAGTTTCCAATAGCGTCCACCTGATGCATTTCTTGTTCTTGATTAGGGGTCATTGCTAAATGGCAGTTTGTAGCTCCATGTCCTGAAACACCACAAACTTCACAAACAATATTAGTAGCACCTGTTGACCCTATTTTATCAAGTTTTAATGTTAATGCTTCAACTTTGACAGAAAGTAAGGAAAGAGCATCAACAGAGTACTTACCTGGTGTTTTAGAAGGTAATCCTCTCTCAGAGTTCCACTGGTGAGTGTTTTAAGCTATTTCCTCAATCAGGTTCTCAGCTTCATCAACATTTTTACTCATGAAGGCTCCTCCAGCTGCAGCATCTAAAGAGATCTTTTGTGTGGAAGTTAGTCCATTATAGAAAATATGGATTGTCAACCACCTTTCTATCCCATGGTGAGGACATTCTCTTAGCAACTCTCTGTATCTTTCCCAGGCTTCATATAAGGATTCATCATCTTTTTGTGAAAAATTGATGATTTGTTTTCTCAGCACATCAGTTTTGTTCCTTGGGTACCATTTATTGATAAAAGCACTGGACAATTATTCCCAAGTTGTGATGGATCCTTCAGGAAGAGAGTATAACCACGCTCTTGCTTTATCTCTTAAGGAGAAAGGGAAAAGTCTTAAGTGAATGGCATCATTGGTGGCTCCGTTCATCTTCAGGGTGTCACAGTATTCAAGAAAGATTTGAAGGTGAAGATTTGGATCTTCAGAGGGTAAACCTCCGAATTGGTTCTGTTGAACCATTGAGAGTAGTGAAGGCTTCAATTCAAAATTGTTAGCCTCCACTGTGGGTCTAAGGATGCTAGATCCTCTCCCATTGGTGCTTGGAGCGACAAAATCTCGTAAGGGTCTGTGTTGATCTGCCATTTGTTTTTCTTTTTGTTCTTTTTGTTGTTTTTGTTATTTTCTCAAAGCTCTAAGGGTACGTTCTATCTCAGGGTCAAATCCTAAGTTTAGATCGACACTATAGCTTCGTCGCATAAATAGAAAATAAATGACAAATAAAACAAATAATTACAAAAATAAAACAACAACAGATACACAGAATATAGAACAAAAGACAAAGAAAATAAAAATAACAATAAAAATATTAACAAGTATGATCTAATCGAATTTCAATATTGCCGATATTTGAGGGACAACAGTCCCCGGCAACGGCGCCAAAAACTTGACAGGGCCCGCAAGCGCACGGGTTATGTCGCGTAATATAAAAGATTATCGTTCTCCACAGGGACTGTGTTCAAAGTACCAGCATATTGAAATTTAATTATCCACACAATTGATTTTTAAGATTTTTATAAAATAAAGCACAAATTAAAGTTACACAGAATACAAATAAATATAAAAATAAAATTTACTTGACACTAAAAAATCAGAGTTGAGAGTATCTTGGGATTTTGGGGGATTAAGACTCTATTTTATATTTAATGAATTTTAACTTTTCATAAATAAGAATCGATTTAAGTTTTCCAAGGCGAATTTTCCAAAAGCTACTTAATATGTTCCTCTCGAAATCCTATTAATGTACCTAACCTATGGAAAGCGCTGCTTAATCCTCAGAAAGGCCCATTATCATTTTATGAAAATCCCTTTTATTTCCTCAAAAGAATTTTGATTACTTTCACGGTTTTACCGAGGTCACAAAAAGCATTTCAAAAATCTTAGGTTTAGTTCAAAGCTTTCCGGTAAAAATAAATCTCTCGATTCTATTTATTACCTAAACTTACTAATATACCCGTAAGTATACAGTTTTATCATTTAGGTTCTTGTTAGGAATTACTAAAAGCATTAAGCATAATTGAACTAAATGGAAAACAGAAATTTATTTAATTCAAAGTCAAAATATCATTAAAATAAAATATTATCATACCCCCTTTATCCCAAGATAATTAATTTAGCTACTCATGAAATAATTTAAATTCATGTAAATAATGTAAAAATAAAACATACAAGACATGGTAAAAATAAAGACTTACGGGTTTCTCCAAAAGCTCAGAATAATTTACCACTGTAATTCCTTGTTGCAATAATTTCTCCACCAATTACAAATTTAAAATCTCACTTTTACAGCCCTCACACTCTTACAAAATAAAAGAAAGAGAAGAAAAACGGACAGAAAAAAATGGAAAAGAATAGAACTAAAGAGAAAAAGAGAGAAAATAACGAAAAAATGAAGCTTGAGTGATTTTAGACTGGGAAGAAGTTATTTTTTGCTGATGGGTTGCTGCTGCTTTTATAGGCAAATGGATGAATGAATCCAGCTAAGGAAACGCGTTAAAATTTGCAAGTAGGAGAAACTTTCGGTGCATGTGACTTCCAACTGTCCCAAATTGCATTATTTTAATATTTCCAATAATTCGGTGCTTGGATTTATTCAGCTGGGCAAATTCTGAATGGAAAAGTACTGGAATTCCACAAGACCGAGTGAAAGCTTGCTGTTTGGTATTAGTTGCTGGGCGTTGTTGGTTTGTATGTGGCAGGTATGGTGATATGAGGGACAGTGGAGTTGCTGGACGGTGTGGTGGATGGAGCCGGTGTTGCTGGGCGGTGTTGTGTTGAGTGAGTTACTGGGCGGTGTTATGTATTAGAAGAAGAAAGGGAGACGGTGTTGGGAAGTTGGGCGGTGTTGAGGTGAGGACGGTTGGGCGGTGTGTTGAGGTGAGGACGGTTGGTTTGAGAAAAGTCTGGGCGGTATGGATTAGAAGGAAAGGTGAAGTGGGACGATGTGTGGTATGGATTAGAAGGGGATAGCGGATAGAAGAGAGGAATATGGGTCGGATTTCTGGATTGAGGACGGTGTAGAGAGTGATCCGATGTTTGGAGTTTGTGGAGTGTAGGTCGGTTTTGAAAGGAGAAGGGACGGTGTTGTGGCTTGAAGGAAAGTAGAAGGAGGCGGAGTTGATGGAGGTAGTGATCCGGTGTTGCATGAAGAATTGGGTCGGTGTTTGAAGGAGGAAACCGTCTTGCTCAAGCGGAGAAACGTTCGCTCAAGCGAGAGGTCTTGTTTTACTCGGTGTTTGAGAGTTGGACGGGAAAAGTAACTTACTCGGAATTGATTGAATCCATTCACTCGGCTTAAATTCATGAAGTTCGTTCGGCACTGATTGGAGACTCACTCGGGATCAAAATTTATTCAATCGATTCTCAATCATTTTCACTCGGCTGTAATCTGAACCACTCGGTTATGCTCTATTGTGAGTCTTTCCACTCGGATTTGGTCATTTCTGAGTTATCCCACTCGGATTTGGCCATTTTGAGTCAGATTTTTGCTTTCTGAGTCGGATTTCAGCTTTAAAAAGAGAATTCTTTCCACTTTGGGCTTGTTCTTCTTGTTTCTTTATCATTTTATGGTCGTTTTTCTCTTGTTTTTGACCCTTTATTACCTTAATTCCTACAAAATAACATACCCAAGTAGAATAGAGTGGAAAGAAAGCAAAAATAGCAATAAATAAAGGAAATACAGTGGATAATGACTAAAATTCTAAGCAAACTAGATCTAATTTATTGTATTAAAAAGCACTTATCAAGTATGCAGGGTTCTTGAAGAGTATTGATCAAGATTGCTTAGTAGGAATTTTTTTGAATGGATTGAAAGAAGAAATCAAAACAGAGGTAAAGTTATATGAACCTAGCAATCTGGCAGAGCTAATGACAAAAGCCCAAATGGTGGAAGAAAAAAATCAGGTTATAATGAGGGGACAAGGGAACAAGACAGGAAATCCTTTCAGGTCATTCGCTGGGACCAGAAGTTATACCAGAGAAACAGGGAGACAGACATCAAGTTTTGGCAATAGTAAAAGGAAGGAGGAGGTTTCTGACAGGGCAAGCAGCACTGGTAGCAACAATCAGGGAGGGAGCAGAAGCAGAGGAGTGGTTTTTAAAAGATTGACGGATGAGGAAATGCAAGATAAGATGAAAAAAGGATTATGCTTCCGATGTGACGAAAAATTTGGCCTGAACCATACATGCAAAAATAAACAATTATACATATTGCTTATAGAGGAGGAACTAGGAGAGATAGAGACAATGATGGTAGGGAAATGGGAAGAAGAGGAAGGTAGGATAACTAAGAAAACACTACAGATGTCTATGTTGATGATGGCTGGTTTGACATCTAGAAAGTCTTGGAAGGTCTGGGGAAGAATAGGAAAGGAGAAGGTGATAATCTTGATAGACTGTGGAGCTTCCCATAATTTCATATCCACTAAGTTGATGAAAAGATGCAATCTAGTCAAAGAAAAAACTGTTCCCTATGTGGTGGAGGTCGAAGATGGACACAAAGTGAAATGTGAAGGGGTATGTAGGGGATTTATACTAAAGTTACAAGGATTAAAAATTGAGCAAGATTTTTCCTTGTTTGAGCTTGGGGAGCAGACTTAGTTCTGGGCCTAGAATGGTTGGCTAGCCTAGGAGAAATTAAGGCTGATTTTGGCAATTTAATTTTGACTATTGGAAAGGGACAACAACAACGAGTTCTAGTAGGAGATCCAACCTTGTCCAAAACCAAAACCTCCATGAATATGATGATGCAAGAATTGAAAGAAAGAGAGGGGTATTTAGTGGAATTAGTGGAAACTAAACCTGCTGAGAAAACTGAAATAATCCCTACAGACATTGAGGAAGTGCTGCAACATTACAATGAGTTGTTTCAGGATCTAGAAGGCTTACCGCCTAGTAGAGGCCATGATCATGCTATCTATTTGAAGGAGGGAGCCTCTATACCAAATATCAGGCCATATCGATATCCTCATTATCAGAAAAATGAGATTGAGAAGTTGGTGCAGGAGATGTTGAAAGCAGGAATCATAGGGCCTAGCATTAGCCCATACTTTAGTCCTATCATTTTAGTGAAAAAGGATGAAGGATGGAGATTTTGTGTAGATTATAAGGCTTTGAATAAGGTAACTGTCCTTAATAAATTTCCAATCCCTGTTATAGAAGAGCTGTTAGACGAGTTGGCGGGAGCTACAATATTTTCAAAGCTGGACTTGAAATCTGGTTATCATCAGATTCTAATGAAAAAAGAAGACGTGGAGAAGACTGCTTTTCGAACACATGAAGGTCATTATGAATTTTTAATAATGCCATTTGGTTTGACAAATGCATCATCTACCTCTCAAGCTCTCATGAATGAGGTACTCTAACCCTTTCTTATAAAATATGTTTTGGTTTTTTTTGATGATATACTAATATACAACCCCACTACTGAGCTACACTTCTCATTTGAAAGAGGTATTGAGGGTGTTACAAACACACAAATTAAAGGTGAACAAAAAGAAATGTACATTTGGGCAGCAAAGTCTAGAATATCTAGGCCATATTATTTCGGAGAGAGGAGTCGTGGAAGATCCAAAAAAGGTGGAAGCAATGTGGCTTTGGCCCACTCCTAAAGACCTCAAAAGTTTACGGGGATTTTTGGGCTTAACAGGTTATTACCGAAGATTTGTGTGCGGTTATGGCAAAATAGCTCAACCTTTAACTCAATTATTGAAGAAAGATAACTTCAAGTGGAATAAAGAAGCACAAATGGCTTTTGAGGAGTTGAAAGCAGAAGTAACTCAATTACCAATTCTGGCAGTCCCTGATTTTGGAAAACCTTTTGTTGTGGAGACCGATGCTTCTAGTAAAGGTTTAGGAGCTGTCCTATTGCAGGAAGGTAAATCTTTAGCTTTTTGGAGTCAAGCACTAACTGAGAGGGGGCAGAATAAGTTAGTCTATGAAAGAGAATTGATGGTAGTGGTACAAGCAATACAGAAGTAGAGGCATTACTTAATGGGCACTTATTTTATCATAGTTACAGATCAGAAAAGTCTCAAATTCCTTACTGAACAAAGATTACTGACAGAGGAATAGTTTAAATAGGTATCCAAATTAATAGGATATGATTTTGAGATTAAATATAGGCCTGGAAAAGAAAACACTGCTGCAGATGCACTCTCCAGGAAGCCTATGTTCTTGACAATGACAGTTTTGAAATTTGATGAATGGGAGAATTGGGATATAGAAGTACAGAAGGATTCTCGCTTACAATCAATTGCAAGAATTATTGGTTGACCCCAATACAAATGTTGGGTACTCCATGAGAGGCGGCAAATTATACTACAAGGGAAAACCGGTGCTACCTAAACACTTTTCAAGGATTCCAGCAATTATGAATGAACTCCACAGCTCAGCAACAGGAGGCCATTCAGGTTATTTTAGAACTTTTAAAAGGGTCGCTGGAGTGTTATATTGGGAAAGAATGCGGAAAGATATCAAATATTTCGTGATGCAATGTGAGATTTGTTAAAGAAACAAGCATGAGACCCTTTCCCCAGCAGGATTATTGCAACCATTGCCTATTCCAACGCAGGTTTGGGCAGACATTTCTATGGATTTTATTGGTGGATTACCCAAGGCTCAAGGTAAGGATACCATCATGGTGGTGGTGGACCGGCTTACTAAATATGCCCATTTTATGCCACTGAGTCATCCATTCACAGCAGTGGAGGTAGTGCATACCTTTGTGAAAGAAGTAGTAAAGCTACATGGGTTTCCTTCCACCATTGTCTCTGACAGAGATCAAATTTTTTTGAGTGCTTTCTGGAAGGAATTGTTCAAACAAGCTGGCACCAAATTGAAATTTAGCACTGCTTACCACCCTCAAACGAACTGAGCCATTATATCTGAGCTCAGATAGCTCAAACACTTGCTTGAAGAACTAAAATTTAGGGAAACTACATTTATGACACTTATTTGAGACAATCAAGCTACATTACACATTTCTTCTAATACGGTGTTTCATGAAAAGGACCAAACACATTGAAGTCGAGTGCAACTTCATAAGAGAAAAGATTGTATCAAGGGACTTTGTTACGAAATTTGTAAATTCCAATGATCAACAGATGTTCTCATGAAGTTTCTTAGGGGTCCTCGTATTAAATACATGTGACAAGCTTGGTGCATATATTATGCTCCAGCTTGAGGAGGAGTGTTAGAATATTGTAAATATAGAAATATGTAATTATGATTGATTATATATGATTGTATTATGATCCTGTATTTATCAAATTGCTATTACAAAAATGCTACTCCGATGTGCATTCAAACACACAGAATTCATCCAATGTCTCTCGGGTTTCCCTCTTTTGAACATGAAAAATTTAAAAAGTAGAATTAGATTGCTCAATTAAACCTTGGGGACTAAATTACAGATAGTTTGAAGTCCAAACTACAAAGACCAAACGTGCAATTAAGTCAAATATATGAGATAAGAACCCAAAATCAAGGGACAAAAACATATTACATTGAAAATACTAAAGGGAACTAGTGGCACCTAAAGATCCCATGCACCACCATGAGTGTGAGAACCAACCACGAATTACTTTTCATAAAACAGTAAAAAATATAATCTGCTTCAACTTCTGCTTTAGAATCCACAAGTTTATCACTTTCCCAGAAAAATCTGTAAAGTAAAATGAGTGTAATCGCCCTATTCCCATCCAAAAAGTGTAACACCACCAAACATCCATAGTCCAAGTTTCTGTCATACAAAAACCTTTCACCAATTTTTCATGCCCTTCCAGCTCACAGTTGTCATGTAAGGAGGTTCTAAAGAACAAACAAGTTGTTAAAAGGTTACTGAGTGCAAGGATGCTACCCTGGAAGAGATGAAAGATCTTTGAAAAGAATCAGGTATGGGAGATGGTCGAACTGCCAAACAAGAAGACAACTTTCGGATGCAGTAAATGGGTATGTATAATCAAATATTGGTCCAATTGATCACTTGAAATATACAAGGCAAGATTGGGTGAACAGGCCATACTCAAACCTATGGCTGTTACCTGCACTGGTAGCAAAGCTGAACACTGTTGTGGGACTTTTATATCTCAGGCCATTATCCCACGTGGCTCCTTTATCTTCTCCTAATTCATAGCAGATTGGTTATCACTCCTTTACCAGTTTTGACTACAAATCCTACTGCATGGCACCATAGTTAACAAGAATATATTTTTCCCTCTAAATCTACATACTTCATTAAAGTGTTAAAGGTTCCATCCCAAAACCAATTGGCAATAGTCGGAGTTGCCCAACAGATATTTAAACCATGCAAAATATGATGAGGCAGGCGATATGGGATTTCCAACATAAAGCATGCCTAGTGGGGAAAAGGTACATGGGAAATAAAGTAGAAATAATGAAAAATATGAAAAGGGAAACAGATACAATAGCAACGTAAGGGAGGGACACCAAAGAAAGGATCGTAAAAGCAATTGTCCAGCAAGGATATTGGAAGATCATCACATATAATTTAAATTGAAATATTTTGGACATAAAAAACTGCATAGTAAAAATTGGACCGAAAAGCATTGTAAGTATTCAACATGCAATCCTAAAAGATAACAAAAGCCATTGATTTTTACCCCCATCAACAAAATAGACTCTGTTCGAGCCTCTTCTATTTGTGGGACATGTAAGTTTATCTCATCACCATCAAAGTCTGCATTATATGGGTTACATACAGATTCATTGAATCTTAATGTTCTCCAAGGCATAATCCTTGCCTGCATGTCCAAAAAGTAATATCAATGCAATGCAATCTAAATCGGCCCCTGTTCTAACTTTCAATCTTAGCAAATTACCCTGTGACACATTATAGACATCTGATGCAAGCTTGGCTGTCTATTGAAAAGAACAATGTCGCCATCTTCCAAATGGCGATCAACAATATCACCAATCCTCAATTCATCTGCAGCACGCTTCCTACAAAGAACTTTCAAAGACCTACAAAATAATGATTGCCACTATATTAATGTAAGAAAAAAATGGCTCAACACTACTCCACATAAGGAAAAATGAACCAGTACAAACCATGAGTGACCTCCTTCCCGTCTAAGCATCCTTGCACCAGGATACTTATCAGGACCATTTCTCACACATTGTCTCAACTTCTCCATGTTGTGATGTGTAACATGCTCAGGATAAGTCAATATACGAGCCATATGGATGGGTATAGCAACCTAAAGCAAATGAGGAAGTCAGTATAAATTTGAACCTTGAAAAAAGAAGGGGACTTCCTTGTGTCGAGTTATTGTTTTCAAGAGAAATACACATGAATTATGAACAAGTACGTCTCTTCAGTTAACTTATTTCATGTGATGAATATATATATTCTTTTAGTTTATTGGCTTATGCATCATCCAATAGATAGAAAGTAAACAACTACACATAGATGGTAACTGGTAATATTTAATGCCTGACTTCAGAAGTCCTCAGATTAGGATCCGGAGAAATAACTGTCCTGCCAGTATATTCAACATGTTTCCCTGATAAGTTGCCACGGAAACACCCTTATTTCCCTTTCAAGCGCTGAACAAAACCAGCCAATTGCTTGTTTGATTGCATATAAAATAGCACACCACGAACATCACTATTTATAAATTGAGCAACTTATTGAAGCATTTCCCAACCATCCTAAACCAAAATCATCAACATAAGCTCCACATCGTTACATCATGAACCAAAAGAAATACTTTCATTGCAAAAGAAAAAAACTTAGAAATAGGAAATAAATGTAACAATCCCAAGCAGAAAGTAAAACCAACCTGTAGAATGCATACAAATCAAATTAACACTACAGTAGAAATAAATACTAAGAGATGGACCCGGAGTTATACAAATTTGATAAAAATAGACATTAATTAATCAACCAACCATGACATCAGTTGGTAAACTGAGCACCATTTGAGATAAGTTTACCTAAGGTGCAGGTGTTCAACTTCATCTAGAAGCACCTCATGGACAAGGCAAATGTATATCATCAAAAAAAGGCATTCATCCCACACCCATAGAAGGTGTAAAGACCTTGTAGATAGTATACTAGAAAAAAGAAAAGTGTGAAGGACTAATAAACATACATGAGATGATAATGTCTAAACAAATGGAATAACCTCATTCAAGCGCGTAATTACGGAAGAACCTGCCTTTCTATATATGCATATAGAAAGCAGTGTAATATTAAATAAAACAAAAAATTTAACATGAACAGAAGCTTGAAAAGCAAAATTGGATTACTCAAATCCCTACAATACCAGCAATTTGGATGAACCACTTGATTCTTGTAATTCCTGACGCAAAACAGCATTTGCTTGGATTATGTTCTTTAGCCTTTCTGTAATATTATTTTCATTGCTGCAACAAATGAAGGGACAAACCATAAATATCTGATATTATCATTCTCTAGAATCTCTATAAAAAAATATCAAAGCAAAAAAAAAAAGGGTAGATGGATAGCAACCCTTTAAAAAACAAAAGTACAAGCTTCAGCTCATTAGGACTCTCTACTCTCAAATCCCTCAATATATCCAAAAGGAAAACCATTTTAAAACAACATATGCATAATCATACATAGAGGCAGTGAAGCACAAAAAATAATCATACCCAAACCAAATAATATTCCCATGAAAAATATATGTTAATGACGTGGAAAAATATGTAAATACAATCACGTTGGCACTACCTCAGTGATTCATCCATTACAACTGAAGGTCGAATAACTATAGGTGGCATAATAATGTTTGTTATTATGAGCTTCTCTGGTCTTTCAGCAACATAAATTAATTCACAGTCCTACAAAAAATTTGTAACAGAAGTTTCAACTGGAAGAAAAAATACACATAAATATTATTTTTACATAATAGAAAAAGAAAAAGAAATAGAAAATCAAAGCCAAAAATCATACACATAAATATAAATGTCCACCTTATCAAGCATCCTTCTAAATAGGGAAAGAACTTGGAAAGGGTTAAGAAGTCGAGCAGGCAGGTTGGTCACCCTAGAGTTAGAGTCTCTACCGGAAAGTGAACATTCAAGCTCTTTAACAGTATTATTTTTACATTTTGAGCAATCATGCATGATGTTTAGTGTAGCTGGCACCTTCTTTACTGAACCTGTACCACAATAGTCATCACAAACATCATCTTACAGATATAAAAAATGAATATCTTAACATGCATTGTGCAAGACAAGCATATTTAAATCCACACTCTTACTATGGTTATGAACTAAATATTTCCCCTTACAACAAGACGTAATCTTCAATTCAATTAAGAGAGTGGAAAAAAAGGGGTGGGGTTTATAATTGGCAATTGCCATGCATAATATGTTTAGTTTAACAAAATACTCCCTTAAATAAAAGCTTATTGGATGTTGAGCCTGTGTTAGCACATAACTCATACAATGTTAAGACAAGAACATTGGGATCCATATTATCCCCATAATAAATCAACAAAATGCCAAAAAAGAAATTACATTATTAAATATCTACACAAATAGCAATTTAAAAATGGTTTATCATAGTTTGTTGACCTATATACCTTATTCCAGATGCCAACTATGTAAGCATGGGATTTGTGACAGACAATCAAACAGAACAATATGAGCTTATTCTTAGCCAAGACTAAAACAGCAAAGCAAAACTAAGTTTCAATCCAATAGATACTTAAGGCTGGAATCAACACCAAAAATGGAGAAGTAATTATAATTCTTCCGATTATAGAAATCAAGTCACCAAAACACAGCCTTTAAGGAAATTCAAATATTAAAGTCATTTAAATAGAGCAGACCGTTGATATATCCGCATCTTGAGCAATTCACAACTTTGCTACAATCCTTTATTATATGGACTTTCACAAGATCAATCTTCTCCAGGTCATTCTTTTTGGTGCTTCTCATTTTGTTCAAATATTTTTTGCGGGTATCTTCATCAAGGAGAATACGGGCACATCCCTGGGGAAAAACACTTAGCATTGACAAATAGTTCCAACAGAACATTTAAAAACACAAGATTAAGACAGCTATAACTTGAAAAGGATATCATGCTCTGTAAAATTTCATGTGAGACAACAGTAACAGAAAAAAATGTTTGGTGAAGTAGAATGTCCATTAGTAATAACTTATACAACATGCAAAATTGCAAATAAAATGCAATGCATTATATATGTATTAAAACATCTTGTCTTTTTCTTTTAATTTTTTACCTTATCCCTCGTAATGTCAATAAAAAAAGAATGCAATTTTGAGACTAAATAACAGTTTATTTCTAATTCCTTTCTTTCCGGAGTTGATGAAAGGGACAGACCACAAAAATCCTAACTAAACAAAGCTCAAACTATAATTAAGAAAGCAAAATTTGCATTTTCAAAAAAAATTGAGAACTTTTGAAGACTGACTTCTATTGTTGCATAAGAGGCTCAAATCTCAAACCTTGGGAAAGGAGAAGCCTACTTAATGCCAAGTGGGTGACAAATACCAAAAGTACAACAGTCCTAAATGCTTATAGTTTGAATATTAAGCAGGAAAATTGACAACACTTCACATATTAGATGTGTGTCATTCATATATGCATGTTCTATAAATACTAAATAGTGATATAAGATAAAACAAGAGAACATTGGGTGTTTAGTATTTATGATAAATGATAAGCAATGTATGAAGATCCATATACCTTACAAATGCACTTCAATATTTCCACAATGGAATTTAAGTATCCAACATTGAAAACAGGAAGGGTAAGGTTTAAGTATCCGTAGTGCCCTAGACAGTCATGAAAGTTCCCATGGCATGTTGCACAGACAAGACTTTTATTAGCTGGGCCTTGAATTGCATGAAAAAAATTCCTTTTTAGCATTAGGAAAGAAAAATATACAATAAAAAATATTGGAAGTCCAAACAATTGGAAAAGCAATACTGTAACATCCCTGTTTTTAGAAACAGTTTTAATCTTGTAATTTTGAAGTATGGAAAGTTTGTAAGTAAGAATAAGTGAATAAATACCCTGTAGATGGGATATGATATCTCAAAAATATCATTTTTATGTGTAATTATGGAAATTATATAGACCATTAATGGTATTATGCGAATTCCGAGTGAAAAAGGGCTCTGTTCCGAGTGACAGAGAGAAATTCTGAGTGAAGGAATGAAATTCCGAGTGTAAGGTTATGTTTTTCGAGTAAAACATGACCGAGAGGGATGCTACCGAGTGAAATCTTGGTGTGGAGAGAAGTGTGTTCAAGAGAACCACTTCTGGGTGAAAATTCTGAGTCAAAACAAACTAGAATGACTCGTTTCCGAGTCAAACCTTGCCAAATGCTTCCATTTCCGAAGGAAACTTATCTGATTGCAGTATTCCGAGTGAATGAATACATATATACATATATTTTATGTTGATTTGATGCTTCCTACCGACTGAAATGTGTTGTTGAACTATTTGGGAAGTGCCGATGGAAGAAATAGTGTTAAGTTAAGGATTCCGAATGGTTTCATATGTGTATGGTTAGGACATTACTCGGTTTGAATATGAATGGTAATGCTAAACGAATAGATACCGAGTGGAAAATGGTAGTGGGAGCCCATTCCGAGTGAAATGTAGTTGAAGAAGTTGGCCTAACTTTGGCTAAGTGATGATTAGCCGAGTAAACCTGAGTGGGAAAAACTTTATTATCCGAGTGTTGATTTCCGAATGAAGGATGCTATAATTATTCTGAGTGAAAGCTATATATATGTTCCGAGTAAACATGAATATTTATTCCGAGTGAACAGGGTGTTATGTATCCTAAGTGAGTAAGTAATGACTATGTCCGAGTGAGACTGACTGAGATGACTCGGATTTAGTTTGAAATTACCGAGTGAGACTGGCTAACAGTAGACACAGTTTTAGGATGACTTAACCGAGTAGGAATCTGAGAGACTTTGAATCGGTTTGAATCAGATCGGATTAAGTCCCTCCAAGGAAAGGAAACAGTAGAAATTTCTGAGTTCTCCTCAGCTGGACTCAGAAGTAGAATTCCAGTCAGCTTAGAGGCTGACCGAGTGGAATTTCACTCGGTATTCAGTGTCAGAATTGACGTGTTGACTCCAATTTTGTCTTTTAGTGCCTATTTTAATTTATCTAATTCAATCATTCGCCCTATAGCTTGTAGGCGGCCAGAAATGGGCACTAAGATAGCCTACTTCCTTATTTAAAACTCCATTATCTCCACTAGTAGCCCACTGTTAACCCGGCGACGCGTCTCCACCACCAGGTTTGTTAATTGGCAAGCGCACCAATCGTTTGTAGTTTTCAAAATATAGATAGCGTTCCACTGGGATTGAAAGTCCAATAACAACAGTAATTTTCTATTTACTATGGTAAATGTGAAGGAAGTTATAAACAAAAGAATGATTTATATACAATTTATACAATATTCACAAGATAGCATGATTGAGTGTTTCATAAGATAAAAGAAAATAAAATCTATCTAAAAAGACGAGTTGCAATCTAGAATAGGTAAGATACTTGAGATAAACACAGATAAACAAATTATGTTGGAAATTGGATCCCTAATCTAGAATAACAATGAGGAACTCAAGACATGCATATTTAATCATCAAGTTTCATGTCATTGCAGCTTAAAATCATTATAACCGATCCCTCGTGATATAAATTCTAAGAATTCACCGTAAAGTCCGATCCCTCGTGAGCTTTCTCAGTAAAAACTTGCATTAAGACCTGGCCTTATGGCAACAATGGTTAACAACCCCTATAGAATTGAGATACCAAGGGTATTCTAACTTTTTACTTTCGTCAAAACAAGTTTCAATACGGCATAAATAATCATTCTCCCGTTTGACATTTACACTAATAAAACCAGTTTTGATACACATGAAAATCATTCTCCCGTTTGACGTTCATATTAATAAAAGGTTGAGATACTAACATGGACTTGAATCATAAACATGCAGAGGTCGAATTCACAACATTATACTCAATAGATTAGTTCACCAATTCCAACATAAACAAATTACTTACACATGGTAAAAGTAAAAACAACACTTACAGAGTTTGACATTACGAAGACGATGGAAACTTCACGATACAATGATCACAATACACCAAAACACACTCAAGTATCTAGAAAACTATTCTAGAACTACAACTCACAAAAGAAGTACTCAAAGTCGAGCACAAGAGAGAAGAGAAGAGAATGAAATGCTGTGTAAGGGATGATTTGAATGGTGTTGGATGGCCCTATTTATAGGGCTGAGCAAGGGTACTGACGCTACGCGTCCCTGTGACGCTACGCGTCACACCCCTGACTCAGCCTCCATTAAACACTTGATAATGGCCACTTCAAATTATTAAATTTGATCATGCCTGGCCATATGGACATGTCTCCACGAGTTTTGGCCTTTCATGGTGAGTGGGATGACCTTTGTGGCTGAGTGGAGTGCCCATTATTGGGTCCAAGTGGAGTGGTTGATCAAAGTGGAGGTGGAGACCACGCAGCACTGACGCTACGCGTGGCTGTGATGCGTAGCGTCAGCATCAAAATTAGCTGTTGATGCTAAGCGTGGGGTGAGGCTACGCGTCAGATCCTCCAGTGTAATTTTCTCTTGATTTCTTAACTTTTTCACTGTAAAACTAGAGAAAATTGATCAAGGGCAGATTATTTCCAACAACATCCATTTATTGAATTTAAATCCTAATTTTCTAACAAATTAAACTAATTTTTATAATTTTTATGAAATTTTTATTTAAGCTTTTATTGAAAATTTAAGGACTAACAAATACCCCCAACTTGAGACATTGCTCGTCCTCGAGCAAGAGAGAAAAATAAGAAAAATAAAAATTTGAAATCAAATTTTTAAGTTAGTCCGAAAATTTACCACAAAAAATAATTACACAATTTTAACTATTTTGTAATAATCAAAAACTGATATCAAATATAACAAAGGTTTAATGATAAAATTGTTTACAATATTCTATTAAGAACCAAGCAGAATTTCAGGCTTACCTCACAAGTGTTTATCTCTATGCAATTGGTAACCTGTTTCACTCAATCAATCATAAAATCAAACGAATTTAACTTTGTTTGTCATCTAATCAATGGTTATTTATACCGAGTTAATTCGAAAATCACAAGGTCTTTTCACGGGTTGCAATGAGGCTTGGCTTACAAGAATCAATGGTTTTTCTTGGAATTCAAAAACCTGAAATCATAAAAGAGCATTTTCATAATTTTTAGGCTTTTCTCTTGACCCAAACTCTCATTTATTTTTGATGAAAAATAAATACCCCCAACTTGATTCTTTTCACTATTTTTGACTTTTTTTTCTTCTTTTTCATACTTTCTTTTTGAAAAGAATCAAGTTGCTTATTTTCACTCCCCATTTTTGTGAGAACACTCAAAATATTTTTCATTTATTTCAACTGCTCTTTTAATCATTCAAGTATAGGGAATGGTTAAAACAAAATTAGGTTTTTAAGGGTACCAAAGAATTTTATTTTAGGCTCAAATTGGCTTGCAAAGGATAAAAGACTTTTTACCAAGGTAAGCTGTTTGGCCCAAGGTTTCGTTTCACCAATAAATGTGCCTTGATCATTTTCCCGAATTCTCTGTATAACAACACAAATCAGAGATTAAAGTAAAATCAATTCGACTTGAAAATATGTCGATTAAACCCTCAAGTGTTTAAAAAGATCTCTCAACTCACCGGGTTATTGAAATTTGCTTGATGGTTAATAAACTTATTGTAATTAAATTTATCAAAATTCCTAAGTTATAAAGAATCAATAATTGATTTTTACAAGATTGGTTTTATTGTGTAAAAACTTTAAGTGTATAAATTAACTTACTAACAAAAATTTGATTGAAAGATAAAATTTTTATTTTTATTTTTAATTTTTATTTTGAAAAATAAGCAAAAACGAATAACTACGTAAAAACACACCACACAATAATGAAATACCATAATATAAAGTGTAAATGTAAATGTAAATATAAACTAGAATCAACTGTACTCAAAATAAATACAGAAAAATAAGAAGATGACATCATCAATCTTCCATCTGATCATCATCCTGCTCCTCCTCCTCATCATCACCATCACCATCAGAGTCAACCTGTGCGCCAGAAGATCCACCAGTCTCAGGGTAGGTGGGTAAATCTCTGGGCCAAGCTACATGTGCTGCAAACTCGGCCGGGGTAACATAAGGTGCTCCCTCTCCCTGTAACCTGTACTGGTAAAATTCATCGTGAAGATGAATATAAGCTCTATGAGTGGCAGCCATCATCTGCATCATATGCTGATGCTCAAGTGATATCCGGGCAAAGCCCTGTGTGACAGCATCAGTAGATAGAGGCTGCACTGGTGGTCTCCTCCTCCTAGGTCGAGGCTGAGCCTCCTGCTCTAGTGGTGGAAGCTCGCACTGCTACACAAAATAATCTCTGTTCACTAGAACTTTAGGGACTCTCCCTGAAGAACTAGTAAACTCTGGTGAAGGTACAATGACTCCCTGCCTCCTCAGTAAGGCAGATATGATGAGAGGAAAGGGAATGGGGCGATTCACTTTATACCCAAGGGCATAAAAGTGAATCTGCTCAGATATAAGCTCAATAATATTAATGGTGTGGCCCTGGAGGATAGAATAGAGAAGGCAACAACGATCAACTGGAAGGGATGAAAGGTGGGTGACAGGAGTGATATTATGAAGCATGAGGTGGGACCACGCCTGGGCTATGGGGGTCAGCTGGGTCTTTAGGAGGTTAGATGGACTCCTTCCAACCCTAATTAGGTTGAAAAAGATTCCATCCTTGCTCAAGAAATGAGTAACCTCCTCGAGGGAGTATCCTAACTCTCCCTCAACAGCAATCTTGTTTCTATTTTCTTTCCAGAAATAAGTGTCATCCTCGGGAGTAGGCTCCCAAGGGTTACCCAATAGGGTGCTGATAGTGTCGTGGTCATATGAAATATGCCGGCCCCTCACCCAACTCGTCCGCTGCTGCCCTATGTTCGGTGCGTCCTGGCGGGTCCTGAAAGCATTTGCATAAAACTCCATCACTAAGATGGGGTCCCCCTCAGTAGGTAGAGAGAATAGAGGTCCCCATCTCCTCTGCTGAATTCCATCTTGAAGCTCAGGGTAATCTCCTGCACTCAGATCAAGTACCCTCTCCCAGATAAGTCTCTGGCCCTTGATCTGATGAAACCGTGCCCACTTCGCATCAGTGCGAAATCTGGTGGGATCCCTCGGTCCTAACACCTCCTGTCCCTGAAGATCAGGATCCTCAGAGGTGGTGTCGGTATCTGTGGTCTTCCTCTGTCTTTTAGAGGGACCAGCAGTGGGAATAGATTTCTTTGGTGCCATCTGCAAAAAATAAAAAGTTTAAAATTAAACATACATTAAACAATAAATCACACATTAATCCATAAAAATATTTTTTTGTTTTTCTAAAATTGAAATTCAAATATACCACAACATATTTTTGTATTTTTATGATTTATAAAGAAAGTAACACACATATTTTCAAATAATTTTCAAAACAAAGTACAATTTATTCAAAATTTATACAAATTTGTTTTTATGCAAGAAAGTATAACAAATACTAAATATAAAAATTTATTAATTTAAAAAGAAAACAACAAACAACAAACACACAGCAAAAATTAACAAAAATTAAAAATAGAGGCTGACGCTATGCGTGGTTTGACGCTACGCATCAGCCTGTTCTGCCCATGCTACGCGTCTGTGGGATGCTACGCGTGGGCTCACAGTTCATCCCCACGCTACGCGTCAGTGGGACGCTACGCGTGAGCTGCGCAGAACAAAAAAGAAACAGGGGTTGCACAGCAGCAACCCCTTTCCAAACCACATTATATTCATTCAATTCCTACTTCCTAACAGCAATCAATCCCAATGGTCTTCTAATCCTAATCCTAACCACATTTATTTCTATAAATCGAAAATTTTAAAAACAAAACTAAAGAGAACAAATTAGAACACTTACTTGTGGTTCCTTGAGCAGTAGGATTGAGAGAGCTTGGAAGGGAGAAGAGGTTTTGAAATTTAGGGTTTTGAAAACTAAAGTGAGGCAGAGAGGAGATCTTAGGCTTTAAACCCTAAGATGGGCCTTTCTGATTCAGTTTTAAAAATTGAACGTGGGCTTTGACGCTACGCGTGGATGAGACGCTACGCGTCAAACCTATAATTCAGAGTCCACGCTACGCGTCACATGGGCGCTACGCGTGGGCTTCTGTTTTATGATTTCAAAATTTTAATTCTCATAAACCTTTTCTTTTCAGTTTTAAACCCCTTTTCTTTTCAAATTTTTTTTATATTAAAAAATATTTAAAAATAAAGAGAAAAGAATGGGTTGCCTCCCATTGAGCGCTAGATTTAATGTCTCCAGCCAGACATTACCTCTGATTTAATCAGGTGGTCTCCCAATATTCGTTGAGGAATCACCTGTCTTTTTCTTCCTTCTTTTTCTTTTTCGATGCTTAATTACCTGTTTTTCATCTTTCAAAGCATCGGTTAAGTTAAAACAATTTAATTGATTGGGAAGAGGTATACCTGGTTCGGTTGAAAGGTAAACTTTTGCCTCATTACTTATCCTGAGGTGTTCATGAGCACTGAAGCTTACCTCTTCTCCATAAACTTTGACTGCAACCATACTTAAATCAACATCTACTCTGATTCTTGCAGTCTTCATGAAAGGTCTTCCTAGGATCAGGGGGATCTCAGTGTCCTTCTTCATATCCAGCACCACGAAGTCAACCTTGAAGTGGTACTTGTCAACCTTTACTAATACATCTTCCACAATCCCAAAAGGCTTTTTGACAGAGCGATCTGCAAACTGTAATTCTGTCTTTGCTTCCTTTAGCTCATATTCACCAATGCGTTTTATTAAATCTAAGGGCATCAAGTTAATGTTAGCCCCTAAATCTAATAACGCATTCTTGATGTTGATATTTCCGATTGTCACAGGAATGGTGAAACTCCCCAGATCTTTACATTTTTTTGGGGTTATACAGTTTGTTTCTTGCTCTGTATCTCTTTGCACATTTTTTTCTTTTTTCTTTTTTTCATTTTTTTCTATTTTTTCACTTTCTTCCTCTTCTTCTTCTTTCTTTTTCTCACTCTTTTCTTCACAATCAATTTTTACAACATCAAAAGAAACAGCATTACATTGTTCCCTTGGGTTTTGAGTGTTTGCAGAAAACCCAGAACTCTTTAATTCGGCTATCTCTTTTGCGAGCTGACCCATTTGTATGTCTGATGCTTTACGGGCAGCTTCATTTGTCTCTACAAACTGCAATAACTGTTGAATAGATTCCTCTATTCTTGTCAATCTTGCATTGTCAGTTTGTTGTTGCTTGAATTGATTGTTAGGAGGTCTGTTGGAAGGTCCAGTGTCCTGTCTCCAGCCAATATTCTGATTTTGCCAACCCTACAGGTAATTATTAGGAAAAGAATTTCCATCATTAAAAGGAAAATTACCTAAGGGTGCTCTTTGATGGTTCATGAAATTGGCTTGCTCTTGCTCATTTCCACAGTAACCACATGGTTGTTCTCCCTGCAGTGCATACATGTTTTAAGTTGAGCAGGGGGTGGTGATGCTACTTGAGCAATTTGGAGTTTTTCCAATTGCTTGCTCATAACTTCTATTTGTTGGGTCAGTAATTTTTACTGAGCCAACACTGCATCATTTACTCCCAATTCGAGCATTCCTGGCTTCCTCTGTATATTACCTCTGTCATGCTTCGCTTGGCGGTCACTAATAGCCATTGATTCCAATATTTCTATGGCTTCCTCCACAGTCTTGTTCATTAAAGAACCACCTGCACAAGCATCTAACATCATCTTGAACTGAGGCAATAAACCATGGTAAACGATTCTTACCTTCTCGGCATCATTCAGGTTGTGGTTTGGGCACTTTCTCAAGAGTGCCTTGAATCGTTCCCATGTCTCTCCTAGTGATTCATCATTATTTTGAGAAAAAGAATGTATGGCTGTCATTGCTTCAAAATATTTTGAAGGAGAATAAAATCTTTCCAAAAATTTTCTTTCAACATCGGACCAGTTTGCAAAACTACCCGGTGGACAAGATTTAAACCATTCTTTTGCTTTCCCAATCAATGAAAAAAGGAAAGAGTCTCATGTAAACAGACTCTTCTTGATTGGGTTCAAAACCAATTATGCTGCATAACTCATAAAAAATAGTTAAGTGTTCATATGGTTCTTCATGATTTAAACCAGCAAATTGGTTGTTTTGAATAATGTTTAAAGTGGCAGGTTTAATTTCCACTGGTAAAACTGGTCCTCGAAACATTCCCGAAACTCGGGGTGGACCATTTATAGTGGCAAACTGTCCCAATGTTCTCCTTTCAGCCATATTTGAATTTTCAAAATTCTTAAAAGTAAAAGAAGACTTAGTTTGTGTTTTAGATTTCAAAGACTTGATTTTCTTTACAAACTTTTCTATCTCAGGATCAAAATAAATTTTACCTGCGGTAGATCGAGGTTGCATACACAAACTAGACAAAGAAAGTTAGTGTAATAATGATAAGAAATAAATAATAAAAAAAATTAACTAAGGTAAAAAAAAATATTTACCACGGTAATTAAAATTTTACTGTTTTACTGAAACAATTCAATCCCTGGCGACGGCGCCAGAAAACTTGTTAACCCGGCGATGCGTTTCCACCACCGGGTTTGTTAATTGGCAAGCGCACCAATCGTTTGTAGTTTTCAAAATTTAGATATCGTTCCACTGGGATTGAAAGTCCAATAACAACAGTAATTTTCTATTTACTATGGTAAATGTGAAGGAAGTTATAAACAAAAGAATGATTTATATACAATTTATACAATATTCACAAGATAGCATGATTGAGTGTTTCATAAGATGAAAGAAAATAAAATCTATCTAAAAAGACGAGTTACAATCTAGAATAGGTAAGATACTTGAGATAAACACAGATAAACAAATTATGTTGGAAATTGGATCCCTAATCTAGAATAACAATGAGGAACTCAAGACATGCATATTTAATCATCAAGTTTCATGTCATTACAGCTTAAAATCATTATAACCGATCCCTCGTGATATAAATTCTAAGAATTCACCGTAAAGTCTGATCCCTCGTGAGCTTTCTCAGTAAAAACTTGCATTAAGACCTGGCCTTATGGCAACAATGGTTAACAACCCCTATAGAATTGAGATACCAAGGGTATTCCAACTTTTTACTTTCGTCAAAACAAGTTTCAATATGGCATAAATAATCATTCTCCCATTTGACATTTACACTAATAAAACCAGTTTTGATACACATGAAAATCATTCTCCCGTTTGACGTTCATATTAATAAAAGGTTAAGATACTAACATGGACTTGAATCATAATCATGCAGAGGTCGAATTCACAACATTATACTCAATAAATTAGTTCACCAATTCCAACATAAACAAATTAGTTACACATGGTAAAAGTAAAAACAACACTTACAGAGTTTGACATTACGAAGACGATGGAAACTTCACGATACAATGATCACAATACACCGAAACACACTCAAGTATCTAGAAAACTATTCTAGAACTACAACTCACAAAAGAAGTACTCAAAGTCGAGCACAAGAGAGAAGAGAAGAGAATGAAATGCTGTGTAAGGGATGATTTAAATGGTGTTGGATGGCCCTATTTATAGGGCTGAGCAAGGGTGTTGACGCTACGCGTCCCTGTGACGCTACGCGTCACACCCCTGACTCAGCCTCCATTAAACACTTGATAATGGCCACTTCAAATTATTAAATTTGATTATGCCTGGCCATATGGACATGTCTCCACGAGTTTTGGCCTTTCATGGTGAGTGGGATGACCTTTGTGGCTGAGTGGAGTGCCCATTATTAGGTCCAAGTGGAGTGGTTGATCAAAGTGGAGATGGAGACCACGCAGCACTGACGCTACGCGTGGCTGTGATGCGTAGCGTCAGCATCGAAATTAGCTGTTGATGCTAAGCGTGGGGTGAGGCTACACGTCAGATCCTCCAGTGTAATTTTCTCTTAATTTCTTAACTTTTTCACTGCAAAACTAGAGAAAATTAATCAAGGGCAGATTATTTCCAACAACATCCATTTATTGAATTTAAATCCTAATTTTCTAACAAATTAAACTAATTTTTATAATTTTTATGAAATTTTTATTTAAGCTTTTATTGAAAATTTAAGGACTAACACCCTCTAGCAGCCCACTCACAAAAAGCTGTCTCCCACTTGTCTCCTTCTTATTAAATGCCACCATCAGAACCTACTAACACACACACACACTGAAACTAATGCAAACTCTCTCTTCCTCCTTCTCCTTCTACAAACAAGCTTTCTCTCTCTCAATTCCTTTGCTCTCCCACTCGGAACTACAGCAGGGACAGTGAAGGGAAGCAGCCTTAACTCCATTAAGGTAAGGGGGGTATATTCTTGGGTACTCTGTGGGAAAACCGAGTGAAGGAAAGGGTTAAGGAGCCTTGTTCCTCACCTTTCCAGGGCAGTTCAGGTTTTGTTTGATTAAATGTTTTAATGTTTTATGATTGTTTTATGCATTTTATTTGAATATATATATATATATAATTAAATTGATTGTAATGATTATTATTATGCATGATAATTTAATGAAAAGATATGCTTGTTGTTGGACTGTGAAAATACTAAGAATTATGGGTGCCTGTGTGAATTCCAGTGAAGAATTAGAAACAGAAGTTGGAACCTATAATAACAACTTGATTTTTAATAATCCGATCGGTTTTACATCAATAACAACTCAGTTTTGCTTAATTCCAATTGGATTCTACCTTACCCAAACGTGTTTCATTCTGACAGAACAATTCCTTACTCGGAAAACAACCTTATTTCACTCAGAAAACTTTTCCCAGTCTGCTTTCACTCGGACAGCATCTTCACAGTTTGATTTTACTCGGAAAACTCTTCCTCAAACATGTTTCACTCGGAAAATATCTTAATTTCACTCAGAAAACTCCATTCAGACTGATTCCACTCGGAATCATATTTTATTTCACTCAGAAACTCATTTTCACTCAGAATTTAAGTTATTTCACTCAGAAAATCCTTTTCAGTATCTGTTTCACTCGAAATCAAACCTTCGGAAAAATCGTTTTTACTCGGATTCAAACTCATTTTTACTCGGAAAATCTGGTTCCTAACATTTTCACTCGGAATCAGACCTGTTTCAGTCGGAAAACAGCTTCCCTGTTCAATTTCACTCGGATTTTTAGTCAGTTCATTTAGAAAACTCTTCTCAGTATGATTCCACTCGGAATCATACTTATTTCACTCGGAATTACCCTTGTTCCACTCGGAAAAACCTTGTTTTTAATATTTTTCACTTGGATTTTCATTTAGAAACTCTTCTTTAATCCTTTTTAAATTATTGGGATGTTACAATTATCACTATTGTTTTTATTTCTCTTATTATTATCATTATTATTATTATTTTATTATTAACTATTATTATAGATATTATTATTGTTCTAATTACAAGCAATGGAATAAGAAATATATTATTTTACTCTTTAAATAAAGCCTTATTTTAGCCAAGATATAACTGATACATATTCCTTGAATGAAAATAAACGAAATGGAAGAAATTACTTACAATGATTAAAAAAAAATTTTTGATACCAAGAATTTGTGAATGAATATTATAAGACTGGAAACACATAGAAACCCAAGGATCAAAAGATGAAAAGAATGCATTTCGCATCATGAAAATATTTTTGAAGGAGAAAAACTAGAGCATACACCTGGTATGCTGGAGGACATTCGCGTTCGATCTCTGAGGGGAATCTTGCACTAGTGGAAAAAAAGGATATAATCACGGTTAAAAAAGGCCTTTATTCACGGTTAAAGAACCGTGGTTGTTGAAGCCGTGGTAGTAGATGATGGTCTTTAACCACGGTTAACAACCGTGGTAATAAATCACATCTAACCACGGTTAAGAACAACTGTGAACATAACTTACTATTTATATTCACGGTTATCGAGAATAACCGTGGATATAGATACATTTTATCCACGGTTGTCCATCAAAACCGTGAATATAAGTAGTTTGTAACTGAAACTAAACCATACTTATATTCACGGTTATGATGGACAACCGTGGATAAAATGTATCTATATCCACGGTTGTCCATCATAACCGTGAATATAAGTATGGTTTAGTTTCAGTTACAAACTACTTATATTCACGGTTGTGATGGACAACCGTGGATAAAAATGTATCTATATCCACGGTTATGGTAGTAACCGTGGAAAAATCTTGTCTTTATTCACGGTTGTTGCCATAACCGTGAATAAATGCTGAGGTTTTTTTTTTTAATATGCACTCTGTTTTATCGTTGCCCAACCCTGCATTCAGACAAGCCAGTACAGTATACAGTATGCCACAGAAATACTATGCCGAAAGAATCGTATGTATATATATATATAACAATTTATTTTCTATATCAATTCATAACAACCTAAAAAATAAAAGTATATACAATTAAGTTGAATGTAATCTAATAAAAGTAAACCCTAAATCCTACTACATACATATATAAAAGAATAAATATCCTATATCTAGCTTTGCCTAAGTTCATGGAAGTGTGAGGCCCATTGCCTTCTAACATCATCCACAAGTTCCTTTAGGAAATATGACCGGTCATTAAAGTGCTGCAAACAATGCACAAAACAATTAGAACAAAAGCTTTATTTATTACATGAAATTGATGAAATTGGAGAAATTGACACGGTGATGAGAATTACCTCTGTCCATCCATCTACTAAATGATGTTGGACAATGGTCAGCATAGTGTGCATGACGAAATAGCCACACTCAAAGGTACCCTTCTGCCTGTAAGACTACAATGGACATATAGTATAGAATAAGTGAATTCGGAACTTAAAAAACATGTACTGAAGATTTGAATGAATACGATTGACTTACTTTTGGGTACACCCATACAACTGTTCTTCCTTTGTGCTTGTTTCCAATCAGTACATTGTATCCAACCACCGCCCTGCGTCAAACAAAAAACAAGATAAGTTAGAATTGTATAGTTCTAAAAATGATGTAATTGAATTTGTGGTTATTGTTTAGGGATGAACTTACCGGTCTACTATATCTCTCAGGTCTTGTGGAGCTGTTTTGTGCAAACTATCAAAGTACAAAGCAAGATAGTCCTTCGGACAGATCACCAGAAGCGTCCAGTGAGCCCTGCAGTTACGAGTGATAACTGAGACTTCAAAATGCAAAATATCATAACAATAATTATGGAATAGAGTATTACCCTTTATGATAGGGGCCCATGTATATAGACTTCTCAGACTCAAACATCCAATTCTGGATGTATGTCTGGGTGTTCTGCGAGGTGTTTCCTTGCCTCTGTATGACAGAGGGCTCTAAGAAACCGTAAGTTCCTTGGAAACCCAAGTCCACTGAGAGTTTTGCCAGATACCTAAACAAGGTAAGACATGGTTAGCGACAAATAACTTGTATAATGAAAAAATTGGACAACACAAGGATATACTTACAGCTCCCACAACTGCAAGATGGAGCCGTTCAGCATCGACGTCCCCGTAATAATGTCACAAATGTCAGAACTTGTAACGTAAACTGGAAAATCACTGGGATGGCCGAACACTAGTGGCTGCCATGGGACCTGAACAGTGTCGTTAGCTTCCTCATACCCGATGCGCCATAGCATCCGGACGGGATCCTTGGCCGGGTCTGGCTTCTTCAATGGCTGTTCCTGTTGAACAATTGACAACCATCACATTTTGTACCATAATTGACAAGGAAATAAAGCTAGTTAGTGTTTAGGGTTTTTACCTGTCCAGGGGCAATCACCAGAAGTCTGTTGGGCCACATCAGAAAGTGGCCCAACGCCTGACCGACGGTCTTCACCTCCTGAGTTGCCACTGGCACAGCAGCATCCTCTTCGAGGACGAGTACAACCGAGACCCTGGACATACCATCAGGTAATGTCTGATGGTGAACCACAGGGCCTAAGTTGTGCACCATACCAGTGGCAACTGGCTCCTCCGACCCGTCAATGAACAGGTCACATTGACGGGTGTCTGGTGGCTCGACCCCGTCATCGTCAGGGTCAGCCGCAGCGCACGACCCCTTAGTGCTAACCTTCCGTACCTACATATTTACACATCAGGCAGAAGTTATTCAACAATGAAAGTGATTACAAACAATAAAATTGAGGAAAATAAATAAAGAATCTAACCTGTGGGTCGCTGGCTGGTGTAGTAGTCTCCTGGTGGTGGCTGAGTGAGGCCTTCATCTCCTCCCTGAATCGGGCCATCTCCTGGTGGAGCCTAGATATCTCCTCCTGGTACTCAGCCTTCACAACAGCCACCTTTTGCTCCACTATTTGCTCAAGGGATGGGGCAGGGTCCTACGGTAACCGCCACGTGACAGTGTGTGTGGGCAGTCATTTAGCTTCCTAGTCTCCTTGGCTTTCTTTCTGGTCTCCTACAACAAGAAAAAAAATATTCACAGTTAGCCGTATAAATTATACATATTATTTAATCATCTAAAAACCAATGTACCTGAAACTCGGCAGAATGTCTAGATGCAACAAAAGCATCCCAGGTCTCCTGATCGATGAATGGATACTTCTCTCCAGGGAACTTTCCTTGGTCGTCCCCGAATACATACCTACAATGAAAGGTACATTTAAACTAAGGATTGGCACAATTTGGTGAAGCGTTGATTAAGAATTTAAAGTTCAATATACCTCGTGGTGAGTATGGATTTGAACGACCTCCATCGCTCAGCCATGATACCGAGGACCTTCCTCCTCGCTATGTCGGAAGATGGTATCTCAAAAGAATCCTACATGAAAGGAGTTAGTCCATAAAGGAGTCCTTATTAAGAGTTACATGAAATAATACACTAAAATAAAACTTAAATAATACATAAGTTACCAGAACATCACTCCATAGCTGGTTCTTCACCACCTCCTCGACACTATCCCAGTCGGGGATAATGATGGCGGCAAGTTGTAAACAAACAACAAAAAAGGCCACGAACTATGGTTTGTGCTCAGGTTACCAAATGGGTTCATGCCGTCTGTGGCTAGTGCAAGCCTAACATTTCTTGGTTCATTGGCAAATTCTGGAAAAATCCTATCCATTTTCTTCCATTGCGACCCATCGGCCGGATGCCTAAGTAGTCCATCAACAACCCTCTCATCAGCATGCCATCTCATAAGTTTTGCATCATCTGCATTGGCAAACAAACGCTTTAGTCTTGGAACTATAGGTAGATACCACAACACCTTTGCAGGAGACCCTTTAGTGCATACCTCATCAGAATCCGCCTCTTTCTTCTTATACCGTGACACCCCACATCTAGGACATCGATGCAGCATTTCTAATTCACCCCGGAATAATACACAATCATTTGGGCATGCATGTATTTTCTCATACTCCAAACCCATAGGACACAACACCTTTTTGGCCTCATAGTTACTTTTCGGCAAGGTGTTTCCAGCTGGGAGCATTTCTTTCAACAACTTCAGTAAGTCAGTGAAACTTTTATCCGTCCACCCGTTTATGGCCTTCAAATTAAACAACCGCAAAACAGCTGATAACCTCGTGAAATTGACGCAGTTTGGATACAACGGCTGCTCAGAGTCCTGACACAGAGTTGTATATACATGAGCTTTCTTAAAACCTTCTACCCCTACATCACGGATCATATCCTCGAGTCGGTCATCCATGTCGACATCGTTGTCATGCATCGGGCTTCGATTTTTAGTCTGAGAGCTGTTACTTGGCACCACCACATCTTCACCATGCCATATCCAACGCGTATAACTACGTAGAAAACCGTCACACAGTAGATGTTCTCGCACCTCTTCCAAGTCTACCCGACGCAGGTTGAAGCATTTAACACAAGGGCAAAAATACTTTCCATTCACCCCCACTGCATTCCTCGCTACGAATTCTATAAATGATTCAACTCCCCCCTCGTACTCCAGACTTAGGCGTGACGCAGAAATCCAACTCCGATCCATACCAACTGTTTACAAGGTGCTATGATCAACCTCACTTTTTATACAAAGGTGGTGGTCCTATACCCATTCAGCATGACAATTATTTTTATACGTCATTCATATATACAGGTTAGGACTTATTTTAAAATTTGATGAAATTTCGGCAGCATTTCGCATTGGTCTCTAAGTACACAAAATGAGAGTGGTCAAATCAAATTCAACCACAACCAAATATGCACCCAGAGAACAACACAAAATACAAGTTACCGAAATTTTATCAAATTTTAAAATAACTCCTAACTTGTACATACTAACAATGACGTATAAAAAATAATTGTTCATCCCAAACTGTCCAAACGGACAATTCAAGATTCAACACAAACGATGACATTAATTGATTTAATGACCATTTGTGTCGAATCTCAAACGGGGAACTACGGTTCACTCATATGCACAACAACTTTCATACTAGTTAACAACCACACATATACAACAGCAATAAACATAACATATAAGAGTAACCAACAATACCAAAAATAAAATGTATAATAATTTAGTTAACTTTTTTCCTAAAATAGTATGATGTTTTTAATTTATGTTATCTTGAAGTAGATAAAATAAATAAAATGGTGGCTGCAATGTGGATAACAGAAGTATCAAGCCCATTATTGCATTTCAGGCAACTTCTAAAGGAGCTTGGATACAGAGATACCCTTCTTAATTTGATTGCTGATGTAAGTAATATAATGGGTTACCTGAAGTATCAAATATATTTTTTATAAATTTAATTTATTTTTTCAGTTTTATACTTATTAAATAATGTTGATATTCAAATATTTAAATAAGAGTAATAATTAAAATAAAACGAACTAAAGCAAAATATGTGTATATTTTTAATTGAACACTTTATCAAAATGAGCTAAAAGCTGGGTTTCCTACATGGCAGATTCTATTTGCTATCATATTTACAGTTGCCAGGATGTTGGTCGGACCGTGCCTCACTTATGTAACTTTATCTAAAGACTACCCACTTCTAATAAAGGTATAATTTGTTCCCCTTTCCTTAGTGAAAGCATTTTCTAAAATATAATCTTCATTTGTTTAATTCTTCCAATGTTACAGGCTATGGGATTGGGTCTGCAGCTAGTCAGTGCATTCTGGTTCTTCAAAATTCTAAAAATGCTAAAACAGAAATTAACCAAGAGAGAAACATCCATAAATGGCATCAACCACAGCAACACTATTTTCAGCAGATAAAACAGAGGAAGGGAAACTATTTTCAGGAGATGAAAATAAAAACAGAGGAAGGGAAACTATTTTCAGGAAAATAGAAAAACTATTCAGCATCACAGTTTAACAACATAGGCATCACAGTTTAATAAACTGTTCTGGTTGTATGCATAACAACTAAGTAATTATACATACAACCAGAACATAATACAACAGGCACATTATATATACAACCAACAAAACAGAGACAGAAACCCCTTTCAATAGTGCACAAAACCCATATAACGCATCAACATAACTTAATAGTAAAAATAGGGACGACCTACCTTTTGAGGCAACAAGCACCGAGCACAATGGGATAAGCAACGAGCAACGAGCACAATGGGATAAGCCAACGAGCACACTGGAACAATGGGATAAGCAACGAGCACACTGGGATAAATGGAGAAGATGAGAAATAGTTCAAACGAAGAAACAAAAAATGAAAAAGAAAAAAATAGGGATGCCTTACCTGACAGGACAACGAGTGTAACAGGACAAGCAACTAGCAAGAACCAGGCAAAAATAGCAATGAGCACACTGGGACAGATGGAGAGGATGAGAAACCACTCGAAAAGATAAGCGCGAGAGGAGAAGTAGAAAGTGAAAGAAGAGGAGAAAGTGGAAAAAGGCTGAAAGGCGCGGCTTTTGAAGTTTCAGAAAGGATGTATATCCACGGTTCCCCTTAAAACCGTGAATATATGTGTAATATATTCACGGTTGAGAAAACAACCGTGGATAAATGGTAACACTATATCCACGGTTAAGACAACAACCATGGATAAATATTAAATATATAATGACAGTTATTGAAACAACCGTGGACATATAGTCCCCAGTGATTATGCCCTAAAACCTGAACTATATATCCACGGTTGGAAATACAACCGTGGATATAGACATCAATATATATCCACGGTTAATATCATAACCCTGATCATAACCATGAATATATATTCACGGTTGTACACACAACCGTGGATATATATTTCAGGTACTATATATCCACGGTTTACTCCTCAACCGTGGATATATATTTACGTCTATATCCACGGTTATGATTTTAACCGTGGATATATAGTTTTCTCTGATTATAACGTTCACCTTATAATTTCAAAAATGCCACCGCGCATGTTTTTATCACTGATCCTCTTCTACCCGTGAATATATCCCCGTTGTTATATCCATTTTTTCCACTAGTATTGGGAGTACGACCGGAACAGAAACCCAATGGCATTAGAGTCACGCCTGAAGCCGGGGAGACGATGCAATTCTGGTGTACTTCGACTAAATGACAGGATGTATCTATGATCGTGTAGAGCCAAGTCCCAAGATGAAATAATATATATATTGATTAGAACCTATGAGTTCATTCGTACCATATGATAATGAATGAAGGACTTGGTGAGCTCCGATCGCTCTAGAATGGAAACGTTGTGCCCAAGAGACAACTTGAGCAGGATGAATTCCAAAGAATGAGAAAATGGTGATGGTGGATTGATTATTGGGCCCACATGCATCATGAGACTTAATTAAGATAAATCATAATAAACCTTACTCATGCATTTCCATGTCAATATTTATTTGTTATAGTTATAAATATGTTAATTGCATGATTATGGGATATTATCTGTTGACTGGATTATGTCCGCACCGATTAACCTTCAGGGTCTTGGGTTATACTCACCCTTACTGTTGATATTTTCAGAGGAATTAGGAAATCAAGAACCCGAGTATGAAGAACAGCATTATGCTGAACCCACTGAGAATGATCATTAAAGATAGAATTTTTATGTAGTTGAATATTTATTAATGAATAATAAGACACCGGATGACTGTATAATATTTAAGGGTGTCTACGTACCCCATTCTGTTATGAGTACAACTATTTATAAGTTTGTGAATGACTATGTGATATATCTACTATTTGCTTCCACTGATATACCATTATTTTATTTAAAAAAAAATTCACTTTTTATGAAAATTGTTAACACTCTTAGTTAAATAGGATGATCCTATAGAAGGGTTGTCTTATCTAACCGAGGGTGTTACATTGGTGGTATCAGAGCATAGTCGATTCATTAAGCTTGGGGGAGTGGACCATTAGGTTCCACGTACTCTGATAGATGAAGTTGCATATGTAAGTATGCAAAGTAGTTTTGATGAATGACAAAGTATTCATGATGATGATGGAATGGCAAAGGTTCAGAAACAAGAAGGTTCAAGCACAAAGACAATGGCCAAGAATAAAGAGATGAAGATGCCTCACAAAGAGTTAAAGAAACATGAGCTATGGAAGACAAGATTGATGACATGAACTAAATCATGAAGAACAAGCTCATAAGTTGAAGAAGAATCAAGGAAACAAGCATGATGATCAAAGGAATAAGCCATGGGTCAATACATATCAAGAACATATCAAAAACCTTGAAGAATTGTATCAAGTACATGTACTAATCGATTACCACAATGGAATAATCGATTACCATAACTCTGTTTATGGTACAATCGATTACAATAAGAAGGACAATCGATTACATAGGTTCTGGAATGAACATAATCGATTACAGATAAAAGGCTAATCGATTACCAGTTGAAAGTTTGAAGACTGAGCATCAGGTATTCACCATAATCGATTACCAAGTCAAGCATAATCGATTACGTAAGTTCTGTTTTGTCCCTAATCGATTACATGAAGTCCTAATCGATTACCATGCTGCGAGACACAAATTAAGAGCATCAGGTATCAATCATAATCGATTACAAGGCAAGGAATAATCGATTAGAATGGTTCTGTTTCATAGCTAATCGATTACAGTAGAAATGCTAATCGATTACCTGCTGCATAATACTGAAGATTTCAAAAGCTAATCGATTACAGCTCGAAGGCTAATCGATTACCACAGGGTCAGAACGTGGGAAAATGCTTTTAAGTGGAACTCCAGCTCATTTCTTCACTCCCACTTTATGCCCAATTGAGGTATCCGTTGGAAACATTTGTGCAACGGCTAAGAGCTCCCAAATGGCTATAAATGGAGCACGGATTCAAGCAAGAAAAGACACACAAGAGGGGAGACCAAGGCACAACACAAGGCAACAAACATTTCTCTTCTTAAGGTCTTCTAACTAAATTTCTCTTGTATATTTGATAAGTCTTGAAAAGACTTAATTATTCCACTAATTATTTAACATAATTTACTAAGTATTGTCTAGTTTTATTATTATTATTTAATAATTTGATAAGAATTCATGTTGTAGTTAATTATTTCAAAAGTATGTTATCTATGTAAGAAACCGATTAAAAATTTTAATTAAATAAGGAATTTTGAAGTATTTACAAATTTACTAAGCAGCCAGTGTATAAATGCTAGGCAAGTAGCTATTTATTGGTGCAGGAACAGGACAGACTCGAGACAAGAAGAAAATTCTGAGTAAAATCCTACAAAGCCGAGCGAGATTTGATAAATCCGAGTGAGACTTCTTCAATTCCGACTGAAAAGACTCCAAAGACCGACTGAGTGAGACCTCAAAGACACTGACTCCAAAAGAGAATAAGGGCTCAGAATACTGCATGTAAAACCCGAGTGCCAACTACAGAATATTGATTTAATAAGTACTCCGCCCAAAGCAAGTACTCCATCCTAGTAAAATTCGGACTCACTCAAGCATAACTTTAAGAGTCCGTCCTCGCCCAAGCTTTGCCATAACGCCCAAGAGAGAAAGAAACACTGCAGTATTAATCCGGACTCAACCAAGCGAAGCTTAATCCGCCCAAGCGAATACTCAGCAGCTGAAGCATCAAGGCAGTAATTTAAACACCGTTCCTTCCCTCTAACAACACACTTGGTGCGGTACTGTTCCGCTCCCATTGCCTTCTTCTCTACTACTGCAACCTCAAGCTAACTTAAGAAGTGAGCTGTCAATTAGCTGGAGCTGAGCTGTACATTAGCTAAGGTTGAGCTGGATCCTGTTAAGAGCTGAGCTGTAATTAGTTAGTTATTTTGTAAACTATGTAATTAAGTAGTGTTAGTCGTTAGCTTAAGTGGTCCGAAGTTATCAGTTAAGTTAGTTAGGTAGAAACTTATAAATAGGTTGTACATACTCTGTAGTGAAAGGTAGCAAGAATAGTAGTAGTGTGTGTGTAGAGACACAGAGCAACGTAATACAATTTCATTTTTCTATTTCCAATCTCTCACTATATTTTTCATCTCTCTAAACTCTCTCCTCCATGACGTTCCACAATCCTTCGATGGAACCGAAGTCTATGGAGTTCTAAATCCCTAAGGTTGGGATTGTGAAGGTGAACAATGGAATCTTGAAGCTGTGAGCAAGTAGATCGGCTTCGAAGATCTTGAGGCGAACAAGCTGAGGAGTAGAGCAGAATTGCTGGATTGACAAATCCAGAACGGATGAAGAACTTCACCAGTGAGGAATCATGGCTGAAGCTTAGGTAACTTCCAGCTTTCTAACTAGTTCAGGCCTAATCAATTTAGGTGAATAGTTAGAGTTCAACCTCTAATTTCACATTAGATTCTTAGGTTAATCGAGCACTTAAGGAATTAAGGTTCATTGCTTAAGGATTAGTGTTTTTCACCTGAGGAATTAGGGAATAACTATAAGCGGATTGTCCTCTAGATTGTGAAGTTCGATTATACTTAATTGCATGTTTCTTGAGGAAATTGTGAGCCGAAGCAATCCTGACCTGTTTTCTTTTAATCACTTTTCACATTTCACCTTAACTCTGTTTCTCAAAATATAAAAACAACTATAAAACACTAAAACCATAAAAACCGAATGAATTTCATGTATTTTCTGTTGGTTCAGCTTGTACTAGTCCTAGATTGAGGTATTTACCACAATCCCTGTGAGACGATCAAATATACTACAATTTTAACGACTGGTGCGCTTGCCATAAGCGTGAATCCGAGAGTCACATTTCATTTTACTAAGATTTTACCATCAATTTAATGACTCGGGATTTCAGCATCAAGTTAATGGCGCCGTTGCCGGGGATTGTTGAGTAATATCAACAATCCTTGGACCGGTACTAGACTGAACCATTTGCTTTTGTTTCTGTGTGCAGTCAATACGTATTTTTCTTAGTAGTTATTGTTTCAAGTAGTCGTAGCTGTTAGTTATTTTTGTTGTGTTAACAATTATTGTATGCAGTCAAGGAGTAGAGGAGAACCTTTCTTCTTTGATCCTGACATCGATTTGTTAGAACGTAGATTAAGAAAAGAGAAAAAGCAAAAATAAGAAAAAGAAATGGAACAGAGGAGAGTTACACTAGGTGACTACTCTAGGCCGACTGAAGAAGGATCGCAAGCTAGCATCCTTAGGCCACCGATTACAGCTAACAATTTTGAACTAAAACCAGCCTTACTGCAGTTGGTAAGAAATGAACAATTCGGAGGAAGTAAGGTTGAGGACCCAAATTTATATTTAGCAACTTTCCTCCAAATTTGTGATACAGTAAAAATGAATGGAGTCCCTGAGGAGGCAATCCGACTAAGGTTGTTTCCATTTTCTCTGAGGGATCGAGCAAAAGCCTGGTTGCAGAGTCAACCGAGAGGCAGTATTTCTACCTGGGAGGATTTGCAAAGGAAATTTTTGATTAAATACTTTCCTCCTTCTAAATATGCAAAGCTGCGTAATGAAATCACATGTTTCCAGCAAAGGGAAGGTGAGTCCTTGATGGAAGCATGGGATAGGTATAAAGAAAGTCTGAGGAGATGTCCTCATCATCAGATTTCCGATGTACAGCAGGTGACTATTTTCTATAATGGTATTAGGCCAGCTACCAGAGTTTTGATAGATGCCTCGGCTGGAGGCTCATTAACAACTAAAACTGTAGAAGAAGCTATAGAGCTGATTGATGTGATGGCTTCTAATGAATGCCTGATTAGTGAGAGAAACCAAGTCCCTAGGAGAGGAATATTAGAATTAGAAGCACAAGATGCTTATTTGGCTCAGAGTAAATTGATGACTCAGGCTTTGGAAAAATTAAGCATTCAGATTTCAGAACTCCAAAAGTCGAGCCAAGTTTCTATGATCAGTTGTGATTTTTATGGTGGAGACCATGAAAATAGAATGTGTGATCCAGTTGTGCCTTCCGAGCAAGTGAATTATATGGGGCAGCAACAGTATCAAAGGAATTATCCTTCTAATTCCTTTAATCCTAATTACAGGAGCCACCCCAATTTTTCCTGGTAGAAAGGTCCACATCTGAATCAGAATATACCACCGAGTCAACCCACAAATAAACCACAACAACCTTCTCACTCTCTTGTTAAAGAAAAATCCGAACTCGAGAATGTACTTTCTCAGTTTATCCAGGCCACTCAGGCCAGTTTTAAGAATCAGGAAGCATCCATAAGGAATTTAGAAAATCAAGTAGGACAGCTTTCTAAACAATTAGCTGAGAGGCAAGCAGGCAATTTCCCTGGAGATACCGAGGTAAATCCAAGGGAACATTGTAAGGCCATAATTACTAGGAGTGGAAAAATTATTTCTCCATCTCCGAGTCAAGAAATAGGTTCAGAAAAAGGAAAAGAAATAATACAGGAAACCGAGCAGGACAATAAAAATGAAGTAGAAAATAAGAATGAATTGGAAAAAGAAAAAGAAAATAAAGTCCATCAAAAGAAAAAGAAAAAGGTTGATTTGATTCTGGAGGAAGCTTCTAAGCTGACTCCTGAAAAACTAAGGAATGCTCCATTTCTGCAAAGGTTTAAAAAGCAAATAGAGGAGCAGAAGTTTGCTAGGTTCTTAGAGGTCTTTAAGAAACTTCACATTAATATCCCTTTTGCTGAGGCATTGCAGGAGATGCCTTCTTATGCAAAATTTTTAAAAGAACTATTGTCTAAGAAGAGGAAGCTTAGGGGGGATAAAATGATTACTCTCACCCAAGAGTGTAGCGCAATCATTCAAAAGAAACTTCCCCAAAAGCTAGAGGATCCTGGATCTTTCACAATACCGTGTGCAATAGGGGATATTCATGTAGGAAGTGCTCTCTGTGATCTAGGAGCCAGTATAAACCTGATGCCTCTATCTTTAATGAAAAATTGGGAATTAATGACTTGCAACCGACTCGCATGTCCTTGCAGTTGGCTGACAGGTCCATTAAATATCCCCAAGGCATGCTGGAAGATTTGTTAGTAAAAGTTGATAAATTTATCTTCCCAGTAGACTTTATAGTGTTAGACATGGAAGCTGACCGAGAGATCCCTTTGATCTTAGGTACACCCTTCCTAGCTACTGGCAGAGCATTGATTGATGTGGAAAAGGGTGAACTCATGCTGAGAGTTCAGGAGGAACAAGTAATTTTTAACGTCTTCAATTCCATGAAACATCCGACTGAACGGATGGATTGCCTAATGATTGAAGAGGTTGAAAATTACCAGACCCCCTTACTGCTAAAAACTAAGGAAGAGGCTTTACAAATGTTTTTAGAGGATGACTTTGATTCCGAGACCGAGTCAATTGACTCTCACTCGGAAATACTGGACCTACTGGAAGTTTTTGAAGTAGGTGATTTAGAAAAGGAAAATGATTTGGAAAATACTGAAGATGAGAAAGGAAAGGAATTTTTGGAAGAAAAATATGATTTAAAACCTTTACCTTCTCATCTGAAATATGTTTTCCTGAGAGGAAATGACACTCATCCTGTAATTATTAATTCCGACTTAAAAGAAGAGGATGAGGATAAACTAGTTGGGGTATTAAAGGCTCATGAATCTGCCATTGGCTGGAACATTTCTGACTTGAAGGGAATTAGTCCATCCTTTTGTATGCATAAAATCCTGATGGAGGATGACTATTCTCCTGTTGTTCAGCCACAACGCAGACTGAACCCCATTATGAAGGAAGCAGTGAGAAAGGAAGTGGTCAAGCTCCTTGATGCAGGAATCATTTACCCGATCTCGGACAGCACTTGGATTAGCCCAGTCCAAGTGGTGCCCAAGAAGGGAGGAATGACGACTGTAAGAAATGACCAGGGTAAAATCATTGCCACTCGGCCAACTACAGGTTGGAGGATGTGCATTGATTATAGAAGGCTGAATAACTCTACTCGGAAGGACCATTTCCCCCTTCCGTTTGTTGATCAAATGCTTGAGAGGTTATCAAGACATGAGTACTATTGTTTTCTTGATGGGTACTCGGGTTATAACCAAATTGTGGTTGACCCGAAGGATCAAGAAAAGACTGCCTTCACATATCCCTATGGAATTTTTGCATACAGGCGCATGCCGTTCGGCTTGTGCAACGCTCCAGCAACCTTCCAAAGGTGCATGCTGGCAATTTTTGGGGATATGGTAGAGAAATTTATTGAGGTATTCATGGATGACTTCTCGGTATTTGGAAGTAATTTTGACACATGCCTCAGCAACTTAGCTAAAGTGCTGATGAGATGTCAAGAGACTAATCTCATTCTTAAATGGGAGAAATGCCACTTTATGGTTAAGGAAGGGATAGTCCTTGGTCATAGGATTTCTGCTGAGGGCATGCAGGTGGACCGAGCAAAAATTGAAATTATTGAAAAACTTCCTCCTCCGATCAATGTGAAAGGAGTAAGGAGTTTTCTAGGATGTGCTGGGTTCTATAGAAGATTCATAAAAGATTTTTCAAAAATAGCTAAGCCTTTGACCGATTTGCTTGTGAAAGATCAGGTGTTTGCATTTAATGAAAACTGTGTCAAGGCATTTGAAAAATTAAAACAAAGTTTGACTTCAGCTCTGATCCTTGCATCACCCGACTGGTCTTTACCGTTTGAATTGATGTGTGATGCAAGTGACTTTGCAATCAGAGCTGTACTAGGTCAGAAAAAAGAGAAATTAACTCATGTGATTTATTATGATAGTAAAGTGTTAAATGAAAATCAAATACATTACACCACGACTGAAAAAGAAATGCTTGCTGTGGTGTATGCATTTGATAAATTTCGTGCATACTTGATTGGTGCCAAAGTCATTGTATATACAGACCACTCGGCAATCAAGTATTTACTAGCTAAAATGGAGTCTAAACCGAGACTGATTAGGTGGGTTCTGTTACTCCAAGAGTTTGACTTAGAAATACGAGACAAAAAAGGAGTAGAGAACTCGGTTGCAGACCAATTGTCTCATCTGGAAACTGAGTCAGATTCTGTCTTGATAAAAGAAGAATTTCCAGATGAAAAGTTGATGGCCATTATGACTGGGCCATGGTACGCTGACATGGCAAACTTTAAAAGTGCCTCAGTGGTACCTGATGGTTGGACATCCCAAATGAGAAAAAAATTCTTTCATGATAGTAAGGCTTTTCTTTGGGATGATCCATTTTTGTTTAAAATAGGCATAGATGGAGTAATCAGGCGCTGTGTGCTGAATCCGAGCAAGAAAGGCTCTTGTGGCACTGCCACGATTCTTATTATGGAGGCCATCATGGTGCCTCCCGTACCGCAGCAAAGGTGTTACAGAGTGGCTTTTACTGGCCAACTATCTTTCAGGATTCTAAGGAATATGTCAAAAAGTGTGACAAATGTCAAAGGAGTGGAGGTCTCTCCGTAAAAGCTGGCATGCCTTTAACGAACATTCTAATTGTGGAATTATTTGACGTTTGGGGTATCGACTTCATGGGACCCTTCCCTAAGTCGTTCTCTAACGAATACATTCTGGTTGCTGTGGACTACGTCTCCAAATGGGTGGAGGCAATTCCGACCAGAACCAATGATGCACAGGTTGTGCTGAGGTTCATTAAGAAGAATATTTTCTCTAGGTTTGGAGTTCCGAGAGTAATTATTAGTGATGGGGGTTCACATTTTTGCAATAAGATAATGGAAAAAGCCCTGCGTCACTATGAGGTTTTACATAAGATATCCACTCCTTACCATCCACAGACTTGTGGACAAGTCGAATTGTCAAATAGAGAAATAAAAAGAATTTTAGAAAAAGTGGTTGGAAAATCCAGAAAAGATTGGTCGGTAAAATTAGATGATGCATTGTGGGCTTACCGAACAGCTTTCAAAACTCCGATTGGCATGTCCCCGTATCAACTGGTGTACGGTAAGGCTTGCCATCTTCCTGTGGAGTTGGAACACAAAGCGTGGTGGGCCACAAAACTATTAAACATGGACTGTGACCAGTCTCAGGAGGAAAGAGTTTTGAAACTCCATGAATTAGAGGAGTTCCGACTCAACGCTTATCAAAGTGCCTCCATTTATAAGGAGAAAACAAAGAAATGGCATGATAAGCGAATTAATAAGAAAGAGTTTCAAAAGGACGATCAGGTTTTGTTATTCAATACCTGACTGAAACTCTTCCCTGGAAAACTTAGATCCAAGTGGTCCGGGCCTTTTACTGTAAATGAGGTTTTTCCTCATGGTGCAGTCGAACTGAAAGATCCGACTACCGTTCGGTTTTTCAAGGTGAATGGCCAGCGACTCAAACTCTACTTTGGAGGAGAGTTTGATAGGCAGAAAACCTCCTTGTTACTGAAGCCATCTTCTTAGATACAATAAGGTCAAGCTAGTGACCTTAAAGAAGCGCTCTAGGGAGGCAGCCTTATGTCCTGATTGTTTTGTTTAGAACTTTAAATAAAATAAAATTATGAAGTTGAAGAAGGAAATCCCAGTTGATTCTTCTATTTTCGCTCAGGAGAAGCGCTGGTAGCTTAGGCGAGCCAATGCTGATTATTGTTTCGCACTTAGAGGAAAATTGTACTAAGTTGAGTGAAAATAGTACACTCGAATAATTGTTACTTCGTCGTAACCCTTCTTCCCGACTGAACTTCCCTCGGTATTTTTCAATAAATTTCTGTGAATAAAAAAAGAAGACTTGGAAGGATTTCTGATTGTAGATGTAATGAACGGGTCAGATAGTGAAAAGTGACTTATTTCAGTCGGCTTTTCACCACTCGGATTCCTCAGTCATCACAATCAGTATTGTATCCATTAGTCTCATTTGCACGCAGCCTTTTATTCATTCATCCACTCGGCTTTCTCTAGTAGTCGGTTTCTTCCACTCGGCTCCCTCACTCCTCACTCAGTTTCTTTCATTTATCTTTCACTCGTCCTTTTTTTCATGAATTCTGTTATCCATTCTTCTTCTCAGTCGTTGATTCATTCGTGCTTTCAATCCACCAAGGTTCTTCCTTTGTTTCATCACTCGGTTTCTCTACATGTGTTGCTTGTTCATCCAGCCTTTCATTCACTCATTCTCTCGTCTACGCATTTTGTCATTCAATCGTCTTTTTCTTCATCCATTCGGTATTCCGTTCACTCGGACTCCTATACAGTCATTATTATATTCACTCGTTTTTCTCACTCATTCACTCCATATCATTCTGACTTTCGTTGTGACCTCATTTTTCACTCGTTTTTCATTTTACTCGTTCTTCATTTTACTCGGTCACTCTATTTCATTCATCCTTCATTCCCTAGTTAATCCTTCACTCGTCTTTATTTTCTCATTTTTCATTCAATCAGTATTCTTTCCATCCAGTATATCATTCACTCGTTCGTTCAATTTACTTCTATTATGTTCCTTACTCATCTCTCCGTAAGTTTCTCATTAGCTCGTTTTACATTCACTCAGTTTATTTCAGTCAGTTTCTTATCCTTTCGCTTTTCTACTCGTCTCTCTCTGTCTTTCATTCATGTAATTGTAATACACATATATTATTCACTCGGCCATTGTTCGCTTGTTTCCCTCGCTGCACTCTTCCCTGACCGCGTCCACTCAGTATATTCATCCACTCAGTTTCTAATATATTGGTTCCTTGTATCTTCTTCTTCGTCTATCTTTTACTCATGTTTGTTCGCACGGTCGGTTAGCCATTCTTTCCTGTCCTTTCATTTGTTTTTATATTTGTCCGACCTCTCGTTGTTTGTTCATTCATTTTTTCAATTTTACCCGGTTTAATCCACTCGGTATTCATTTACCCGTCGTTTCATTCCACTTATTTTTCTTTCTCAGTTTTCTCACGCTGTCGATTTTTTGTTTTCATCTACTCGTGTTTCATTCGCGACTGTCACACTCAATTTCTTGTCTTCGCGTTTTTCATTCCCTGAGTTTCTCTATTATATTCATTTTATTCACTCGGCCTTTCATTTACTCGGTATTTCATTCATTCCATTTTTACTCCTGTCATTTTTATTCTTCACCCGAACTCTCATTGTCATTCACTCACTATCCTTCACTCATTGTCATTCACTCATTCTTCATATCTCCGATCTATATTACTCAGTTTCATCCACTCGTCCTTTCTTTCGCTCAGCCTTACTCTCATTCGTTCTTTCTTCCACGTACTTCTTTGTTCACTCGTATCTCACGATGGTTGTTCACTCGTCCATCTCATACACTTATCTTCATTCATTCATTCTTTCACTCATTTTATGACCCACTCAGTACCCTTTTTCATTCAGTGTTTAATTCATTTTTTTTCACTCACTCATCACTCAGTTCCTTATTCACTAGGTTTCTCACTAGTTCATTCGGTTCCTTCATTTACTCAGCTCCTTCATCGATCGGTATACCCTTTCCTCATTCCCATTCGGTCACCCTCTTTTTCGTTCCTCACCCGTCAGTTAGCTTTTCAGTTATGCATTCATTCTTTCCCTTTCATTTACTCGGACTTGCGTTGTTTACCTCATTCGTTGATCAACTATTCAATCACTCGGTACCTATTTCCATTCTCACTCGATTATCATCCTTTCACCCCTTTCCCTCTTTTTAGTCATTATTTATTTACTTAAGTTTTCATTCATTCGTTCATACTTCTATTCATTTCTTTTATTATTTGTTTCTTGATTCACTCGTATTCCATTACCATTTTTCACTCGTTTTTCATGCACTCTATTTCAGGTATTTAAATTTTTCATTTGCTACGTTGTCTTACGGCCTGTTCATTTATCCATCTTCCATTCTCCTATGTCCATTTGGCATCACATTGGTATCATCCCACTCTTCCTCGATCTTCTACCCCTCTAGTAATTGAGTATTCAAAAATAATAATAAATAAAACAATAATAAATAAAAATTAAATAAAATATATAAATATAATAATAAATAATAAACATAATAATAATAATAACAGTAGTAATGCATTTAATAAAAGTAATAATTAAAGTTGACCGCATTTACGCGTTTTTGGAAAATTGAATTCTTCGTTATAAAAAAAAAGTCCTTTCAGTTTCCAACCTTCAGTACCTGTGTTGAACTTGAGCTGAAGACGAAAAGACACTTTCTGATTTCTGAGAAAGGTATGACCTTTCCACTTCTTTCACTTCGCAGTTCGTGGTTATTATCTTCTTGTTTCATTATTATTGTTTTCCACTGTTCATAAGCCATGCATCTCACAGTTTGGTTTGCTATGTTTCTCTTGGATTTCTGTTCTTATTTTTGTTTGATTAGGTTGTTTATCATCATTATTTTAACATTCATCATGAAGAGAAGATCTCAAAGACTTCTACAGAAACCTAGACCAAACTTCGCAGAAGGAAGTGTGAAGGAAACAATTAGATACTGAAAGAGAAGTGGCCACCATCACTATTTCTGATTCATCTGTCCAGGTCCCTAGTCGAAGTCAGGAGCAAAGGGATGTATCTCCTCTGGTTCAAAGGAATGTCCCTCCTGCCAGTGAGGAAAATGAGTCACCAGAGGTGGAAAGTATTAAAGCTGATGAAAACTGTGCTGTGAACTTTAAAACCGCAGAAACAGAACGTCCCAAGCAATTTGTAGGAGCTGGTTCATCTTCTTCTTCCTCTGACATTCTTTTAATATTACAGGAATTACAGGTTGTGAAGAAGATGCAACTTGAAATTTACGATCGGGTTTTGAACCACGATCAGATGCTCACGAAGATTGCTTCGAAGCTGAGGGTTGAGCATTCATCGGAAATGGGAGCCCCACCTGATAGGGATGCGTGGTTAGCTTCCATTGGATTCACGATTTCCCCTCAGCACGACAAGGATGATGAAGCTCAAAATGTTTAAGCAGTGGTGCCACGTTTTTATAATGTTTCTTATGTATTTAGTTTGAAGCTATTGTATTTGCTTGCTGAACACTGAATTTATTTTTATTTTTAATTATGTAATGAAATTTTACTTTCATGTTCAATTGTTTGTTTTATTTGGTTTTTCGTATGTATTGGTAAACTCCATGAGTCCCGATCCGATTATGCGTTTCCAAGCACTGCCATTCAGGTAAAAGGGAAGTATTCTAGTATCCCGACTCTTTATTTAATTGTCTGAGTCTTTATTTGATAAAATATGATAATTATATTTAATTTCCAAATCCATCTTCATAATTTAAAAAAGTTTGCTGATTCGTTAAGCTGTAGTCAGATAAATTAATTGATCGGTTTTTGCTTAACTCATGATCTCTGACCATAACTATTATTCATCCTTAGTTAAAATGTTTACTCGGCATGCTAGTTAGCAATCTAGATGTATGATCTTACATTAAGTTTGGGGACAAGACTGGCTGATTAAATGTTATAATTGTATGAGCTTTTGAGCCTGTTTTATCTTTTCCGAGTGAGCTTGCATGCTAGTTAGTGAGACAAAATTTGCCTCAGTTCTTGCTAATTGTCGTATGTCAACCAATCGGAAATGATGAAGGCCTTCTTTGATTATTTAGCCAAGGCCAAAAATAACCTTCCTAATATATTAATCATCCTTTGACCCAATAATATGTTTGAGCCTGAGATCCTTTCATTCGTTTTATGCACCTAACATTACAAGCCTATTTATCCAAGAAAACCCGACTAGAGTACCCTGGATGTTCCACTGGTGAATTACTCGGTTTTTTGCTTATTGCTAGGGACTAGCAATTTCTAAGTTTGGGGATGAAGAGTGTGCTTAACAGTAATTAAGGACACACTCCGACCTTGATTATGGATAAATATGTAGAAAAATAAAAGGAAGAAAGGCAAAAGCCGAGAGAGAAAAATGAACAAAGTTCAGAAAAGAAAAAGAGGTGGAAAGCACCACAAGAAAAATTTTCGATCGGAAAAAGATAGAAAGAAAAAGTCAAGAAAGAAAGAGAAGTCCGAAGGATTAAAAGAAAAAAAAGAAGTGCAAAACAGCACGAGTTATTAAGTAGCATCCAGTTGGAAAAGTAAAGAGAGTTGTTAGTCGAGGTAAGTAAGTTAGAATCGAGGCAAAGCATCAGTGGACACATCTTGTAACCTATCTATGACTCGGAAAAACAATAATTGAGCCTGTAGCCGAGCCCCATTATAAGCTTAAAAAGCCCTTACTGATCTGATTGAGTTGGCATATTTCATGATGTTTAGAAATGTTGCAAGCTTATGTTGATCTAACAAGTATGCAGGTGCTGAGTGCATTTTATTTACCCTACACACCGAGAGAAGAGTTAAACACCGACCAGTGAGGAAAGCATCAGCAACTTGTCTTCCAAAGGAGGTGTAAGTATTTATACTTTTAGAAATTGCGAGAAGAAAGCATGATCGGTATTCAATGATTATAGTATGAATTAAGTTAAGGAAAGATTGACTGTGTTGATCAATTACTGATTGATAATTAATCTGAATATTTGCTTGAGGACAAGCAAAGTTTTAAGTTTGGGGATGTGATAAGTCTTGAAAAGACTTAATTATTCCACTAATTATTTAACATAATTTACTAAGTATTGTCTAGTTTTATTATTATTATTTAATAATTTGATAAGAATTCATGTTGTAGTTAATTATTTCAAAAGTATGTTATCTATGTAAGAAACCGATTGAAAATTTTAATTAAATAAGGAATTTTGAAGTATTTACAAATTTACTAAGCAGCCAGTGTATAAATGCTAGGCAAGTAGCTATTTATTGGTGCAGGAACAGGACGGACTCGAGACAAGAAGAAAATTCTGAGTAAAATCCTACAGAGCCGAGCGAGATTTGATAAATCCGAGTGAGACTTCTTCAATTCCGACTGAAAAGACTCCAAAGACCGACTGAGTGAGACCTCAAAGACACTGACTCCAAAAGAGAATAAGGGCTCAGAATACTGCATGTAAAACCCGAGTGCCAACTACAGAATATCGATTTAATAAGTACTCCGCCCAAAGCAAGTACTCCGTCCTAGTAAAATTCAGACTCACTCAAGCATAACTTTAAGAGTCCGTCCTCGCCCAAGCTTTGCCATAACGCCCAAGAGAGAAAGAAACACTGCAGTATTAATCCGGACTCAACCAAGCGAAGCTTAATCCGCCCAAGCGAATACTCAGCAGCTAAAGCATCAAGGCAGTAATTTAAACACCGTTCCTTCCCTCTAACAACACACTTGGTGCAGTACTGTTCCGCTCCCATTGCCTTCTTCTCTACTATTGCAACCTCAAGCTAACTTAAGAAGTGAGCTGTCAATTAGCTGGAGCTGAGCTGTACATTAGCTAAGGTTGAGCTGGATCCTGTTAAGAGCTGAGCTGTAATTAGTTAGTTATTTTGTAAACTATGTAATTAAGTAGTGTTAGTCGTTAGCTTAAGTGGTCCGAAGTTATCAGTTAAGTTAGTTAGGTAGAAACTTATAAATAGGTTGTACATACTCTGTAGTGAAAGGTAGCAAGAATAGTAGTAGTGTGTGTGTAGAGACACAGAGCAACGTAATACAATTTCATTTTTCCATTTCCAATCTCTCACTACATTTTTCATCTCTCTAAACTCTCTCCTCCATGACGTTCCACAATCCTTCGATGGAACCGAAGTCTATGGAGTTCTAAATCCCTAAGGTTGGGATTGTGAAGGTGAACAATGGAATCTTGAAGCTGTGAGCAAGTAGATCGGCTTCGAAGATCTTGAGGCAAACAAGCTGAGGAGTGGAGCAGAATTGCTGGATTGACAAATCCAGAACGGATGAAGAACTTCACCAGTGAGGAATCATGGCTGAAGCTTAGGTAACTTCCAGCTTTCTAACTAGTTCAGGCCTAATCAATTTAGGTGAATAGTTAGAGTTTAACCTCTAATTTCACATTAGATTCTTAGGTTAATCGAGCACTTAAGGAATTAAGGTTCATTGCTTAAGGATTAGTGTTTTTCACCTGAGGAATTAGGGAATAACTATAAGCGGATTGTCCTCTAGATTGTGAAGTTCGATTATACTTAATTGCATGTTTCTTGAGGAAATTGTGAGCCGAAGCAATCCTGACCTGTTTTCTTTTAATCACTTTTCACATTTCACCTTAACTCTGTTTCTCAAAATATAAAAATAACTATAAAACACTAAAACCATAAAAACCGAATGAATTTCATGTATTTTCTGTTGGTTCAGCTTGTACTAGTCCTAGATTGAGGTATTTACCACAATCCCTGTGAGACGATCAAATATACTACAATTTTAACGACTGGTGCGCTTGCCATAAGCGTGAATCCGAGAGTCACATTTCATTTTACTAAGATTTTACCATCAATTTAATGACTCGGGATTTCAGCATCAAGTTAATGGCGCCGTTGCCGGGGATTGTTGAGTAATATCAACAATCCTTGGACCGGTACTAGACTGAACCATTTGCTTTTGTTTCTGTGTGCAGTCAATACGTATTTTTCTTAGTATTTATTGTTTCAAGTAGTCGTAGCTGTTAGTTGTTTTTGTTGTGTTAACAATTGTTGTATGCAGTCAAGGAGCAGAGGAGAACCTTTCTTCTTTGATCCTGACATCGATTTGGAATCCTAGGAAGCTTCAATTGCTCAAAGCTTGTATCTCAAATCTTCAATAGTGGAATCCTTCAAGTGGGTTGCTTGAAGGCGAGACGTACACCGGGTTGGTGGAACTCGTTAAATTTGGTTTGCATTTCTCTCTACCTTGAACTCTTTATACAACTGCGCATATAAACTGTTTGTTGAAATGCATGAGCTGAATGTTTGAATCAAACTTGTTGTTCAAGTAGAATACTTAACTTCTGCATGCCAAGTATTTGACATTTTGCTTGAATCAATATTTGATGAAGTTCTTCAAGGTTGGAAATTGCTATAACTTGCCAAATATCTAGAACTTTGCTTCCTATCAACTCTTGGGTTATACTTGCTTAATTAATATCTTCTATCTTATACTCACAAGCTATTTGATAGATTGAATGAGTTGAATCTTCATAGGAAACATCATATCATTACTTAAATAAATATGTGCACTCTAACTGTTTGATAAATTGTTCAAACCAATAACTTGCTTGTTTATCACACTTTAAGCCTTATATTGTCATTACACATCAAGTGTTTCATAGTGTGATATGTGCATAAAAGTTATTGTATCTTCATTATTGCATCATTTGTATATTACTAACCATTTCCAAGGGGATTCCGCGTGAAAATTTGCAACACTCAATTCACCCCCCCTCTTGAGCGTTGAGGCCTTGGCTAACAAGTGGTATCAGAGCTTGACTTTTGCCACAAGGCTTAACAGCTGCAGGAGATCAAGATGGCCTCTACCTCTTATGATGTATTTTTGGAAAATGGTACACTAAATAGACCTCCAATCTTTAATGGTAAAGACTATGCTATTTGGAAAGAAAGGATGAAAATCTTTGTCCAATCCTATGACCTCAAGGTATGGAATGCTATTCAATTTGGTCCTTTCATTCCTAAGCATATTATTAATAATGTAGAGTGCATGAAGCCCATGAACTCATGGACTAGTGAAGAGGAAAGAAAGGTACAATTCAATCTTAAAGCAAAAATCCTTATAACATTAGCATTAGGACCTAACGAAGTTTCTAGAGTTACTAATTGTGACAATGCTAAAGAAATATGGGGAACTCTTGAAACAATTTATGAGAATGCTAATGATGATAAAGATGCAAGGACTAGTACTCCTTCTAGTCAAAATGATGGCTTCAAAATAGATTCGGAAGAAGAGACCATGGAATCGAAAGTGGAATTTACCAACCTTTGCCTTATAACAAAGCACTCCCAAGATGATGAGGTAAGTTCTCTAAACGAATCTAGTGATGATGAAAGTGAATTTGATAAAGATGAATTATTAGAAGCATTTGAAGAATTGCATGAAAAATTTGTCTTGTTATCAAAGAAATATGCATGCTCTAAACAAACCATTTTGACTCTTGAAAAAGAATTGCATGATGTTCACATAGAAAAAGAATATCTTAGAGTTCAAAATGATGAGTTAATAGCTTCAAATGTATCTCCTAGGACTTGTAATAATAATAATGATTGTATGCTTATTGATAAGTGTATGCTTCTAGTAACACCTTATTTCTTGCAACTAATAATTCCAAAAATATAAGGAAAATTTTTCACAAAAGCAGTCATGTATTATTCAATATAGAAGGGAACAGGCAAGGGGAGAATGAGAGCATTCACGCGCATATAGAAACCTACAGAGAAGCTAAAACTGGGACCGGCTCATTGGATTTATCGTAACACACTAACGATGGGCGGATTACACAACACCGTTTGCTCGCTCGGACGGGGTCTGACACCGTCCAGGCGGAGTATGGTAATGCAACAGCGGATGGAGGGAATTCCACAAGGAAAGCTTTCCTTCGAGTAACACTGGTCACTCAATAGGAGGAAATAGATAAGGGAAAGGAGTTAATACATTCACACGCGTAGCATTCGGTAGAAGGGCGGAGTTCGAATCATCCTACCTGGCTAGGCGGGGTATATTTATCCTGGGTGGAATCCAGGGCGAAGATGACCCGCCCAACAGTTGTCTCACACCGCCTAAACGATGTGTGACAATGCAATCATCAGACGTGAAACTCTTCAAGTAAATCTTACCTTAGCGTCTATTTGTTCCTACGGGCTGACCCTTTCTCAGAGAACGCTGGGCGTCCAGTTTCAGAGGACAGGTAAGGAAAGAAGAAGGGAGATATACATATGCAGGAGTAGTTTGTGAAGGAAAGAGGAAGTGATTACACCACCGTCCAGTTCGGCAAGGCACAACAACGCCTGGACGGACTACATCACAACGTTCACACACTCAGGCGATGTCCAACACCGCCCTACAAGACATAATAATGCGACAACGGAGGAGGAAGGTACATAGGCGGAGTATCATTTTGATATCTGCTTGCTTCAGCATGGTTCTACGCGTTTGGGCGAACTGTTCTAGTTACTTGGGCGAGGTATGACACCGCCTAAACGAGGTCAGCACAACGCCTCTTCAACACAAACACAAGGTAATTCCTCAATCGGATATGGATAAGGGTTCACTAGGTAAATCCTCACGCTCGCACTTCACTCAGGAAAAACGGGAAGTTACCGAGTACATATACGGTAGTAGATTGTGGAGGAAGGAGGAGTCTGAACCTATTCCGCCCAACTCAACTAATTATGACAACGCCTGGGCGGACTCAACCACAACGCCCAAATCAGGGGTTAACACCGGTGTCTGGATTGCATTAGCATCACGACGGAGAGGAAAGGTAATTGAACGGTGCCCCAGTCTAACAACTACTCGCTCCAGCGCGAGTCCTCATACTTGGGCGAATTGCCCCCCATACTTCGGGCGGGGTACGACTCCGCCCAAACGTATCCGACATAAGTCTTCCTAGAGGCAATTCATAATTCACTCAGACTTGGCTATAGCCTGCTAAATCATGTTGTCCCTGCGTATTCATTAAAGCACAATTATGAAACAAGGTAGCACATAGCATGTCACACACGAAACCATACATATATATATATATATCTATAAGAACGTATGTCAATATTTACAAACACAAAATCGGATTTCTCCTTATCCATAAGGTTCTATTCATCCCAAACACTAACATCCGACATGAACCAGTCAGGGCTTAATCTAACATCGCATTAATTAAGCCTTCCAGATGCATTAACACCTCGCTCATCGCTCCGGCTCTGCTTCTGGTCCTCATCTCGAGAGACATTCACTGAAAAATGGCCACTGCAGGGGTGAGCATCTTAAATTTCAAATGATAGATGCCGACTCAGGTTATCTGCCAATTACACAATAATACATATACGTACAACACGATTAAGATCAGAGCAACATCCATCAGTCAAGACATATATGAGTAACTCTTACCGTTCTATATCTACCGATCGTCACTCGACTGTAGTCATAGCATTTTCAATGACACGGATACGCTTGCATGCATATATATATGTACGTATATTCATGAAACAGTTTTCATTCAACATCTAGGGTACGTACACACGGAATGGATTACTTGGCATACACGTTCAGTATACTCATACACGATATCAAATGCATAATAAATTTTCAGTCAATAACACATGCACAGAGCATCCACTTAGTCCTACGCATTTCACCCATTCACTTCCCACTCGGCATACTTAACCAATTCCAACAACATTAACAGTAGTAGTAATATTAACAATGATAAGCACAGAAGGTTTCACTTGGTTCCGCATCGTGTGTATCGGTCCGACGTTGCAACGTAGGCATCTCAGCCTTTTTATACATAGCTCTCAGCTATCAGATCAGCTCCCAGCTGCTTGGCCGTTTTACAGGTACCCAACTGTTTGTCCACAGGTGACACCAACGCTCTCAGCGCCAACGACGGTGTTCACAGACAGCCCGAGTCCCACTTAAGGGCTACCCCGAGTCCCACTCAAGGATTTTACAGCGTCCCACGCTGGATGACCGAAGGCAGTGTCTCACACTACGTGCTCCCAGCACAACACATCCCATGCGCCACACGCGGATTCGACGCACAACATTTATTTCATGCATGCATTCTCGCATTCAAGCACACACACACACACACCATGCAATCAGTAGTACCCATTATCCGGACTCAATATATATAGCTGCCATGCAATCAGTTATCATTCCATATTCAGACATCCACAACATTTCGTTCGATCAAGACATGCAATCAGTTTACAGCTTCATTCAACGCATGCATCATTCTAAAAATCACAAGTTTGCTCAGGCATTTCAATTCATCTCATCCTAATATGCAATCGGTGTAAAACAGCATCAGAATCTGTTTAAAGCAGGCATTTCCTATACACAACAATTTATTAAAGCATTCATATTGATACAATCCGACATGCAATGTGAGATCCTGCAGCACATACCTGCATGAAAAGGGCTAACATGCAACACTCATTTCTCACTCGTCATGCAACCGAACTATACACACTCACATGCAACGCAATACACCATCAGAGCACGGATATAGCAAGCATTATCATTCGGAACCTGTTCATAACCCATGCACTTAAAATAGAAGATACTCCCCCTACCAATTACGAACTCCGAGGGATTTCTTCCTGCTTGGGTAGTGGTTCTCCACTCTGCTACTTCACTCGGCGATCGTCCTCTCTCGTGTGGGGAGTTCCACTCCACTGCAGCACCGTCGCCTTGGTTCCCGAAGCAGGGGATGGACTGGAGGGCGGAGAAGGCAAGAGAGAAAACAAGAGGAATGAAGAAGGGAGTTCACGGAATTCTCTGTGTGAAGAGCATGGCCTCGCCTGTATAAATACCCGTGTGGAGTGCAGTATGGTGGGATGGGGAAACGCGATAATCCTGCCCATGCCACCATGCTTCCACGTTAATTGTCCTATTACCTCTTAGTTAATTAAATTAAGGGAGGTGTTGACTTGTTGACTTGTTATTTAACTCAGTTGCTTTAATTAAAATGGGGATGTTACAGTTCTCCCCCACTTGAAAAGAATTTCGTCCCCGAAATTCAGTTGGTAATTCATGTGAAGCTTTAGTTGGTAACTCACCTAAATGAACAACTCGGGGTACTGCTATTTTATGGCATCTTCGCGTTCCCACGTGCAGGAGGTGGTCTTGCCTTGCTGCCACTCCACCTTAACCAGCCTTACGTTCTTGTTTCTTAAGCGTTTTACCGATCGGTCCACGATTCCAATCGGTGTAGTTACAGTGGTCAGGTCTTCTTTGATCTCTACTTCATCGTCAGGCATCGTGTGGCTGGGGTCATGTAAATACTTTCTTAGTTGAGACACATGAAATACGTCGTGCAATCGGGACAAGTGGGTTGGTAATGCGATGCGGTATGCCACGGGGCCGATCCGTTCTAACACCTCATAAGGTCCAATGTATCGAGGGCTTAACTTCCCACTTTTTAAGGCTCGTCCAACTCCTTTACTCGGAGAGGTTCTCAGAAACACTCGATCTCCGACTGAAAATTCCAATGGCTTGATGCGCTTGTCATGGTAGCTCTTTTGCCTATCTTGGGATGCTTTCATCTTCTCCCGTATTACTCGGATCTGCTCTGTGGTTTGCTTCACGATGTCTGGTCCCAATAGTAGACTTTCACCCGCTTCCGACTAGCAGAGTGGGGTTCGGCATCTGCGTCCATACAATGCCTCGTAGGGTGCCATGCCAATGCTGTGATGATGGCTGTTGTTGTACGTAAACTCGATCAAGGGAAGGTGCTGCTCCCAGTCCCCACCATGCTCTAATACACACGCTCTCAATAGGTCTTCTAGACTCTAAATTGTTTGCTCGGATTGTCCATCCGATTGGGGGTGGTAGGCAGAACTAAGCCAAAGCTTCGTCCCCAATTCTTGATGCATGCTGGTCCAAAATCGGGACGTAAACCTAGGGTCCCTATCTGATACGATAGAAGTAGGTATGCCATGCAGTCGGATGACTTCTTGAATGTAAATCCGAGCCAACTTATGCAATGGGTACTTCATATTTACAGGTAAGAAGTGTGCACTCTTCGTCAATCGGTCAACAATGACCCAAATTGCATCATGGCCCGCTCGGTTTTTGGGTAATCCCATGATAAAATCCATCGCAATTGAGTCCCATTTCCACACGGGGATCTCTAGAGGCTGCATTGCACCATACGGTTTTTGGTGCTCTACCTTGATTTCTGACAAGTGATACACCGAGCAACGTACTCTGCCACATCCTTCTTTAGTCCGGGCCACCAGAACTGTCTCCTCAAGTCGTGGTACATTTTCGTGGTTCCTGGGTGAATGCTGAGTAGGCTTTTGTGGGCTTCATCAAGCACCATTCTTCTCAATCTTCCTCCACTTGGTATGTATATTCTGTCTCTCACCCGGAAGATCCCATCTGACCCCTCGGTCAAGGATAAATCCTTTCCTTTGGCCTGAATGTCCTTCATTTCAGCTAGGTAAGAGTCCGCCTGTTGCTGCTCGTACACGGATTTTAAGAATTCATTGGCAATCCTCAACGTACCTATTGTCATTTTCTGAGAGGAAGGGGTGTTAACATGCAAGTTCATGTCTCGGAACCGCTCCAACAACTCAACTTCTTTTGCCATCATGGCTGCCATGTGGAGTGATTTCCGACTCAATGCGTCGGCCACGATGTTTGCCTTACCTGGGTGGTATTTTAACTCGAAATCGTAGTCCTTTAAAAACTCAATCCATCTCCTCTGCCTCATGTTCAGCTCCTTTTGGTCGAATAGGTATTTGAGGCTCTTATGATCGCTGTACACTTCAAATTTGGATCCGTACAAGTAATGCCTCCAGATTTTTAATGTAAAAACTACTGCTGCCAGCTCCAAGTCATGGGTCGGGTAATGCTGCTCGTGAGGTCTCAATTGTCGAGAGGCATATGCTATCACTCGGTCTTTCTGCATGAGTACACACCCTAATCCGAGTCCTGACGCGTCACAATAGACCACGAAGCTTTCTCGTAACTCAGGTAATGCCAACACCGGAGCAGTCGTCAACTTATTCTTCAGCTCTTGGAAGCTGTTCTCACACTCGGGACTCCACACGAAGGGAACATTTTTCTGAGTCAATTTAGTCAGGGGTAATGCCAATTTAGAAAAACCTTCGATGAACCTCCTATAATAACCTGCCAAGCCCATAAAACTTCTTATTTCCGAGACTGATCTGGGCCTCTCCCATGCTATCACAGCGGCTACCTTTGCAGGATCCACCGAGACGCCTCGCTCGAAGATCACATACCCGAGGAAGTGGATCTCATCCATCCAGAATTCGTACTTCGAAAACTTTGCAAACAATTGTTTCTCCTTCAACACTTGGAGTACCGCTCTGAGATGTCCTTCATGCTCCTCAGACGTCTTAGAATAAACTAGGATGTCGTCGATGAAAACAACAACAAACCGATCTAAGAAGGAGTGGAATATGCTGTTCATGTAATTCATGAAAACAGCAGGGGCGTTGGTCACACCGAACGGCATCACTATATACTCGTAGTGACCATACCGAGTCCTAAAGGCAGTTTTAGGAATGTCCAAGTCCTTCACTCGGATTTGGTGATATCCCGATCGTAGGTCGATTTTTGAGAAGACTGAGGCTCCACGCAGCTGGTCAATTAAATCATCAATTCTAGGCAGTGGGTACCGATTCTTGATTGTGAGTTTGTTAAGCTGTCGATAATCTATACAAAGTCTCATGCTGCCATCCTTCTTCTTAACAAGTAGCACAGGTGCGCCCCATGGTGACACGCTTGGTCTAATGAACTGCTTCTCGAGTAACTCATCCACTTGTTTCTTCAACTCTGCCAATTCACTAGAGGACATTCTATAGGGTGCGCTGGAGACCGGTTCGGCTCTAGGGATCAAGTCTATAGAGAATTCGACTTCTCTATTGGGAGGCACACTCGGAACGTCTTCAGGGAACACTTCTGTGAATTCACAGACAATCGGAATTTCGTTCACTTGGGTCTCACTCTCATCCTTGGTTAGACAAAGCATCATAAATAGTTGGGTTATATCTGGTGCTGTGTCATTCTCAGTGGGCTGTCTCGGAAAAACTATCTCTCGGTTTCTACAATCTATTAATACCTTATTGGCAGAAAGCCAATCTAGTCCGAGCACGATGTCAAGACCCTTTAAGGGCATGCAAATCAGATCGAAGGTGAAACTCCGATCATACAACTTAAATGCTACATTTTTGCATATTGACGATGTGAACACATTAGCGCCAGTGGGGCTGGCCACTTCCAAAGTCCGATTCATAGACACAGTTGGTAACTTCAACCGCTCCACGCACTCATCAGCTATAAAAGAATTGGTAGCTCCCGAATCGAAAACAACATTAAGTGTAGTCATTCCAAGTGAGCACTTACATTGTACTAGGTCGTTTGCTGGTGCAACATCCTCTGCGTTGATGGTGTAGATCCTTCCTGTCGCTGTTGGGCCGGTGTTCCTCCCTCGCATCCCGTCTCTTCTGGCTCCGTTGCCTCTGCCACCAGGACGTTGGTCATCATTCACTCGGTTCCTTTCTTGAAATCTTCCTTGACACATATTAACGTCTGCTTGGTGTAGTTGGGGGCAGTCGGGGCGGATGTATCCCCTCTTGTTGCAGTGAAAGCACACTACATCACCATCATCCTTACAATCTCTGGCAAAGTGGTTTCCTCCACACTTGAAACACCTTCCATCTCCTACCACTGGTCGTCTTCCAGGTCGATTCCGTCCTTCAAATTTGGAAAAAGGTTTGTTCCTGCCAACATTACTTGGCTTTTTGAAACGAGGTCGTTGGGGCCTCAGGGAATAGTGGTTTCTGCTGCTCTGGCTCGAATGGGCCTTGTCATCCTCCTCAAATATTCTACATTTGTTCACTAATGCAGAGAAACTCCGTATCTCGTGGTATCTGCAGGCCCTCTTAATATCCAATCTCAATCCGTTCTCAAACTTAAGACACTTAGAGTTCTCTGTCCCAGGCTGCTGGAAGGGTGGATAGAATAGGCATAATTCCTCGAATCTGGCTGCGTATTCTTCCACAGTCATGGAGCCCTGTCTTAACTCCATAAACTCCAGCTCTTTCCGACTCCTCACTGTGTCGGGAAAGTATTTCTCTAAGAAGCAGGCCTTGAAATCGTTCCATGTCAGTTGATTATCATCCTCGGGGAATCGGCTTCTGGCTATTTTCCACCAATTCTCCGCTTTGTCTCGCAGCATGTACACTGCACATTCCACCTTCTGGGCTTCGGTACAGCGAAGACCCCCAAAAATCCTTTTTAGTTCCTGAGTCCACTTAAACGCCGCCTCAGGGTTCCGTCCTCCTAAGAATTCACTCGGCTTCCTTTTTAAGAAGCGGTCCATTACTTGGCCCTCCTCAGCTCGAGGCTGGCCCTGCCTTTCAAACACGTCTGCAAAGCGTTGGAATGCCGTAGCTATAGTCTCCATGCTTTGGCGATGTGCCATCCCTTATCCTGAAATCAACATTCAAGGATAAGTATTCCTAGTTACTTAATCCCAATCGGAATTTAGTCTAACATTTAGTAACTTAGCCCATTATGTGTTCTCGTATGTCACACAATTAGTCGGGTCGGGAGGAACAACTCCTCCACCCATAAGTCAGTAACAGAGTACCAGTCAAGTTAAATTCACACCACAACAATCATGATCATACACACAACCACTTACACTTGGTAGGCTTACCTTGGCCTTGGACCTTTCGGTCCGCTCTGATACCAAAAAGCAACACCTTATTTCTTGCAACTAATAATTCCAAAAATATAAGGAAAATTTTTCACAAAAGCAGTCATGTATTATTCGATATAGAAGGGAACAGGCAAGGGGAGAATGAGAGCATTCACGCGCATATAGCAACCTACAGAGAAGCTAAAACTGGGACCGGCTCATTGGATTTATCGTAACACACCAACGATGGGCGGATTACACAACACCGTTTGCTCGCTCGGACGGGGTCTGACACCGTCCAGGCGGAGTATGGTAATGCAGCAGCGGATGGAGGGAATTCCACAAGGAAAGCTTTCCTTCGAGTAACACTGGTCACTCAATAGGAGGAAATAGATAAGGGAAAGGTGTTAATACATTCACACGTGTAGCATTCGGTAGAAGGGCGGAGTTCGAATCATCCTACCTGGCTAGGCGGGGTATATTTATCCTGGGCGGAATCCAGGGCGAAGATGACCCGCCCAACAGTTGTCTCACACCGCCTAAACGATGTGTGACAATGCAATCATCAGACGTGAAACTCTTCAAGTAAATCTTACCTTAGCGTCTATTTGTTCCTACGGGCTGACCCTTTCTCGGAGAACGCTGGGCGTCCAGTTTCAGAGGACAGGTAAGGAAAGAAGAAGGGAGATATACATATGCAGGAGTAGTTTATGAAGGAAAGAGGAAGTGATTACACCGCCGTCCAGTTCGGCAAGGCACAACAACGCCTGGACGGACTACATCACAACGTTCACACACTCAGGCGATGTCCAACACCGCCCTACAAGACATAATAATGCGACAACGGAGGAGGAAGGTACATAGGCGGAGTCTTATGTTGATATCTGCTTGCTTCAGCATGGTTCTACGCGTTTGGGCGAACTGTTCTAGTTACTTGGGCGAGGTATGACACCGCCTAAACGAGGTCAGCACAACGCCTCTTCAACACAAACACAAGGTAATTCCTCAATCGGATATGGACAAGGGTTCACTAGGTAAATCCTCACGCTCGCACTTCACTTAGGAAAAACGGGAAGTTACCGAGTACATATGCGGTAGTAGATTGTGGAGGAAGGAGGAGTCTGAACCTATTCCGCCCAACTCAACTAATTATGACAACGCCTGGGCGGACTCAACCACAACGCCCAAATCAGGGGTCAACACCGGTGTCTGGATTGCATTAGCATCACGACGGAGAGGAAAGGTAATTGAACGGTGCCCCAGTCTAACAACAACTCGCTCCAGCGCGAGTCCTCATACTTGGGTGAATTGCCCCCCATACTTCGGGCGGGGTACGACTCCGCCCAAACGTATCCGACATAAGTCTTCCTAGAGGCAATTCATAATTCACTCAGACTTGGCTATAGCCTGCTAAATCATGCCGTCCCTGCGTATTCATTAAAGCACAATTATGAAACAAGGTAGCACATAGCATGTCACACACGAAACCATATATATATATATATATATATATATATATATCTATAAGAACGTATGTCAATATTTACAAACACAAAATCGGATTTCTCCTTATCCATAAGGTTCTATTCATCCCAAACACTAACATCCGACATGAACCAGTCAGGGCTTAATCTAAGATCGCATTAATTAAGCCTTCCAGATGCATTAACACTTCGCTCATCGCTCCGGCTCTGCTTCTGGTCCTCATCTCGAGAGACATTCACTGAAAAATGGCCACTGCAGGGGTGAGCATCTTAAATTTCAAATGATAGATGCCGACTCAGGTTATCTGCCAATTACACAATAATACATATACGTACAACACGATTAAGATCAGGGCAACATCCATCAGTCAAGACATATATGAGTAACTCTTACCGTTCTATATCTACCGATCGTCACTCGACTGTAGTCATAGCATTTTCAATGACACGGATACGCTTGCATGCATATATATATGTACGTATATTCATGAAATAGTTTTCATTCAGCATCTAGGATACGTACACACGGAATGGATTACTTGGCATACACGTTCAGTATACTCATACACGATATCAAATGCATAATAAATTTTCAGTCAATAACACATGCACAGAGCATCCACTTAGTCCTACGCATTTCACCCATTCACTTCCCACTCGGCATACTTAACCAATTCCAACAACATTAACAGTAGTAGTAATATTAACAATGATAAGCACAGAAGGTTTCACTTGGTTCCGCATCGTGTGTATCGGTCCGACGTTGCAACATAGGCATCTCAGCCTTTTTATACATAGCTCTCAGCTATCAGATCAGCTCCCAGCTGCTTGGCCGTTTTACAGGTACCCAACCGTTTGTCCACAGGTGACACCAACGCTCTCAGCGCCAACGGCGGTGTTCACAGACAGCCCGAGTCCCACTCAAGGGCTACCCCGAGTCCCACTCAAGGATTTTACAGCGTCCCACGCTGGATGACCGAAGGCAGTGTCTCACACTACGTGCTCCCAGCACAACGCATCCCATGCGCCACACGCGGATTCGACGCACAATATTTATTTCATGCATGCATTCTCGCATTCAAGCACACACACACACCATGCAATCAGTAGTACCCATTATCCGGACTCAATATATATAGCTGCCATGCAATCAGTTATTATTCCATATTCAGACATCCACAACATTTCGTTCGATCAAGACATGCAATCAGTTTACAGCTTCATTCAACGCATGCATCATTCTAAAAATCATAAGTTTGCTCAGGCATTTCAATTCATCTCATCCTAACATGCAATCGGTGTAAAACAGCATCAGAATCTGTTTAAAGCAGGCATTTCCTATACACAACAATTTATTAAAGCATTCATATTGATACAATCCGACATGCAATGCGAGATCCTGCAGCACATACCTGCATGAAAAGGGCTAACATGCAACACTCATTTCTCACTCGTCATGCAACCGAACTATACACACTCACATGCAACGCAATACACCATCAGAGCACGGATATAGCAAGCATTATCATTCGGAACCTGTTCATAACCCATGCACTTAAAATAGAAGATACTCCCCCTACCAATTACGAACTCTGAGGGATTTCTTCCTGCTTGGGTAGTGGTTCTCCACTCTGCTACTTCACTCGGCGATCGTCCTCTCTCGTGTGGGGAGTTCCACTCCACTGCAGCACCGTCGCCTTGGTTCCCGAAGCAGGGGATGGACTGGAGGGCGGAGAAGGCAAGAGAGAAAACAAGAGGAATGAAGAAGGGAGTTCGCGGAATTCTCTGTGTGAAGAGCATGGCCTCGCCTGTATAAATACCCGTGTGGAGTGCAGTATGGTGGGATGGGGAAACGCGATAATCCTGCCCATACCACCATGCTTCCACGTTAATTGTCCTATTACCTCTTAGTTAATTAAATTAAGAGAGGTGTTGACTTGTTGACTTGTTATTTAACTCAGTTGCTTTAATTAAAATGGGGATGTTACACTTCTTGAAAATGAGAATAAAGAACTAAAAGAAGCACTTAGCAAGCTTACAAGTAGTCAAAAGAATCTAAGTGCACCTATTAAAGATCAAAGGCATACACTTGATAGAAGAAAAATAGGTCATTACAAGAACCATTTTGCATCCTACAAGGAAAAATCCAAATCCTCCCTAAGATGCACAAACCATGAAAGAAAAGAGAACTCAATGTCTAATTGTTTTAAAAGGAAAGAATATAAAAGGAACCATTACTATCATACTATAACTTATTCATTAAATGCAACATGTTTTTATTGTGGAATATTTGGTCATATATCATCCAATTATTTTATAAAGAAATCCCGTCAAAAGTGTACATGAAAGGTATGGATTTCAAAACAATCTTGAAATCCCAAACTAACAAGGAAGGACCCAACTCTCAAAGGGTACCTTAAATCTTTGAAATCTTATAGGCAAACTTCAAAGCAACAACTTCTCATTGATGGATGACCAAAACTCATGGCCAAAGGAGATATCAAGTATTTCAATCTCCACTCCAAAAGACAAAGAAGAAGAATAGAGCAAGCCAAGATTATGATGACTCATCATACATCTAAAAGGGAACCATTCAAAATAAGGAAATGGACAAGAAGCTTCAATATGACTCACACAAGATGGATTACACCGACAAAATCCAATGGACAACACTAAAGGTGGTACAACAAAAGGTGCAAGTAATTATCATATAATCAATGTCAATACTCATTCTTCATAAATCTTGATATGTGAATATCTAACCTTGATTTGATATGCAAGTTTAAGCATGAAAGGTGTTATGTTTTGAGATGAATGATATGAAATCTTGAGATGGATGAACAAATAATCTTAGGACCCCTTAAACTCATGAAATCCTTAGAATCAATGATGCATATGTATATAGTAATTGATGATTAGCAATGATTGATGATGAGTTTGATGAATGATTGTTTAAATAACATGGAACATGAAAATCTTGAGATTTAAGATGATTATGCACAAACATACATGAATCTTTGATAATGTTTAAACCCTTGATGATACATGAACTCTTGATGATATATCATGAATTCTTGGTTATTGCATGAATTCTTAAATGATGCATGAATGATTAAATATGAATTCTTGATGATGTATCATTTATATGTTGTTTAACTAGTGGTATCTAAATAACAAACAACTTTCTGTAACAATGATATGAATTGAATTAGTAAGAGGAAAAGATCATGAGGACATAATCTTGATTATGTGCTTATCACTATGCCTTGATAATAAATATATATATTGCATGTACAAGTGGTGTCTATGCTTTGAAAATCTATGTAATTATGTTCCTAGAGATAAAGTATGTATGTGATTGCCTAGATTTTAACTTCATGATTGTAACATCATAGGCATGAACATGAGAATATGTTAAGTGAAAATGTATGATCATGAGAATATGTTAAGAAACAATGCATGATATGATAAGTGATAATGCATGCCATGATCAAACACCATGTATGTGCAAGTGGTATCTATCTTGATTGACTCTATAATTCTTATCTATGTCGTATGTTGGATGATGCATGATCTTGACTGTGAAAAGAAGTTTGAAAATATGCATCATTGAGATTAAAAAGAATTTTTGAACAACATTATGAACAATGATGAATACTTGAATGCTAAAAATCTTGAGTTGAATGCTTAAATGTTAGTAATTGATATCAAGAGCTTAAATTAGCAAATCCATCAAGTGGTATCATGCATAACATCTAGATAACAAATGGTATGACATAGATGAGTGTATGACTTGCATTACACACGATGACCATGATATGCTTTTGTGACTTATCTATATGCGCTACTAATTATCTATGCAAAATGCTTTCTCCTACATATTTGACAAATGCCACATGTGAATGCTTGACTAGACCTATATGTAACATCATAGGCATAAGATAAGAAGAGATTATTTAAGATACAAAAGTCATATGGAAAGGAGTGAATATTTTGGCATATATTATAATACACTTGCATGAGTAAGCCAACAAGTTGTATTAATCATTCCATCTTTGCTTTGATACCTAGACACAAGTGAAATTGCATTAACAAGTGGTATCAACATCTATATTTATCCTTGTTAAATTACATGATTAAGGGGGAATTTTATAACATTTCTTTTTAACAAGTGATATCTATTGATGATATGTTATCTCTTTATCAAGTGGTATGAAAAATTGAGCAAATCTTTTTTAGAAAACTCTCTTTCCAAAACAATACTGAATCAAAGACCCAAAATTGGTACAAACTCTTGTGGACTCAATGCTACTAACAAAATGCTTTGCAAAGAGTTTGTTAAGGTTATGTAGGATGACTCAAAATGGCAAATCAAACTACCATACTGGGCGAACAAAGAATTATTCAAGGAATATAACATGGAAACAACAAAATGCCACACAAGGATGTGAAAAAGGGTATAAAACTTGCAAAATACCAAGGTATGATCGAATCCTTACTCTACCATCATGCTCCGTGAATTATTCAAATCATATTAACAAGTGGTATGAATAACGAATTTCACAAGCTACATATATCACTTCATCCCTGCTCTGATACCTAGATATAAGCATACATTGTTGAAAAGCCTTCTATATTACTGCTCTGATACCTAGAAATGCATCAAGCCATATTAATGAAATGATTAACAAGTGGATTGTTATATGCAATGGTATCTAACCTTTGAGTGGTATTTATTCATATTATAGTATCTATTATTTCAACAATGGTATCTATTAAAAAGAGATCATATGCATTAAAAAGTAAACAAATGGTATCAGACTTGATTAAATTGACCTACAAGTGATATCAAACTTGATCAAATTGGTATAATCAATTTCACATGTTAATAAGTGGTATACTTTTTACAAGTGGTATCAATTACAGTAGTAAGGGGGAGCATACACATGAATGATTATCCTTCATTTCACTTCTCTATGATTATGTTTATGGCACTCATGCTCTTACTCAACTATATGCTTACTTGGAAAATTATTCTTGTGCATTTGATGATGCCAAAATAGGAGAAAACTATGTGCTTACTTGAAATGATATGTGAAAGAATCATGTGACATTTTTGAAAATGATACTTACTACATGATTAGAATAAGTTAGCAATCAATCATATGCTTACTTGATGAATAAATTATGTAATTGCTTATTGACTCTAGATGCACTAAAATGGTATTTATCTTTGATCATGTTATGAGATTTGATTTGAAATCTCTCTTATGAAATGCTTAATCTCTCTTATTCAAATACATGAGTTTATATGTTGATGGCATAGAATATATTAAGATGATAATCTTTTTGATGATGCCAAAGGGGGAGAGATTAGTGGAAGGATCAGTAAAAAGAATAGGATGCCATTTATGCTAAAAAGGGGAGAGATATCATGTTTCCATCATTTGATACGTTTAAAACAATTGGCATAAGTTACAAGATTAAGGGGGAGGATAACCCTTAACTAGCATTCATTACATCATATAGGGGGAGAATACATATCAACATTGATTGTCATTATTCTGTGAAACTAACACCCCACGAGATAAACATTGGTTGTCATCATCAAAAAGGGGGAGAATGTGTTTAAATGTTGAAACAGGTTTTAATAATGACAAACATGAAGACTAAGGCAAAGACTCCTAAAGGAAGAAAGGATATTACCATGAAGCCAATATGATGAATTTGCAACACATGAATACAAGCAACATGTAACATCAATTGCCATCATCAAAAAGGGGGAGAATGAAGTTGCATATGTAAGTATGCAAAGTAGTTTTGATGAATGACAAAGTATTCATGATGATGATGGAATGGCAAAGGTTCAGAAACAAGAAGGTTCAAGCATAAAGACAATGGCCAAGAATAAAGAGATGAAGATGCCTCACAAAGAGTTAAAGAAACATGAGCTATGGAAGACAAGATTGATGACATGAACTAAATCATGAAGAACAAGCTCATAAGTTGAAGAAGAATCAAGGAAACAAGCATGAGGATCAAAGGAATAAGCCATGGGTCAATACATATCAAGAACATATCAAAAACCTTGAAGAATTGTATCAAGTACATGTACTAATCGATTACCATAATGGAATAATCGATTACCATAACTCTGTTTATGGTACAATCGATTACAATAAGAAGGACAATCGATTACATAGGTTCTGGAATGAACATAATCGATTACAGATAAAAGGCTAATCGATTACCAGTTGAAAGTTTGAAGACTGAGCATCAGGTATTCACCATAATCGATTACCAAGTCAAGCATAATCGATTACGTAAGTTCTGTTTTGTCCCTAATCGATTACATGAAGTCCTAATCGATTACCATGCTGCGAGACACAAATTAAGAGCATCAGGTATCAATCATAATCGATTACAAGGCAAGGAATAATTGATTAGAATAGTTCTATTTCATAGCTAATCGATTACAGTAGAAATGCTAATCGATTACCTGCTACATAATACTAAAGATTTCAAAAGCTAATTGATTACAGCTCGAAGGCTAATCGATTACCACAGGGTCAGAACGTGGGAAAATGCTTTTAAGTGGAACTCCAGCTCATTTCTTCACTCCCACTTTATGCCCACTTGAGGTATCCGTTGGAAACATTTGTGCAACGGCTAAGAGCTCCCAAATGGCTATAAATGGAGCATGGATTCAAGCAAGAAAAGACACACAAGAGGGGAGACCAAGGCACAACACAAGGCAACAAACATTTCTCTTCTTAAGGTCTTCTAACTAAATTTCTCTTGTATATTCTACAACTCTTGATTCTAAACTTGCATATTGCTTAAGAGTTGTTAGATTGTGAGTTTCAATTTACATATCCTCTCTTGTTGAGAGTTAGAATTTGTGAGAGCTTTCATTTGTGTATCTACTCTATTGAGAGAGTGTATTGATTATAAACACAACACCAAACACAAGGTATTCACTCTAGGTTGAGTGGTTGTTCACTCTAGGTTGAGTGGTCACAAAGGTTGGGGTTCAACCTTTGGGTATTGAGAGATTGTGAGATTGGGTGGGTTGCCCTTTGCTTGTGAGGATTGAGTTCTTGAGTGTGGGACACTAGGAAGCTGCAATTGCTCAAAGCTTGTATCTCAAATCTTCAATAGTGGAATCCTTCAAGTGGGTTGCTTGAAGGCGAGACGTACACCGGGTTGGTGGAACTCGTTAAATTTGGTTTGCATTTCTCTCTACCTTGAACTCTTTATACAACTACGCATATAAACTGTTTGTTGAAATGCATGAGCTGAATGTTTGAATCAAAGTTGTTGTTCAAGTAGAATACTTAACTCTGCATGCCAAGTGTTTGACAATTTGCTTGAATCAATATTTGATGAAGTTCTTCAAGGTTGGAAATTGCTATAACTTGCCAAATATCTAGAACTTTGCTTCCTATCAACTCTTGGGTTATACTTGCTTAATTAATATCATCTATCTTATACTCACAAGCTATTTGATAGATTGAATGAGTTGAATCTTCATAGGAAACATCATATCATTACTTAAATAAATCTGTGCACTCTAACTGTTTGATAAATTGTTCAAACCAATAACTTGCTTGTTTATCACACTTTAAGCCTTATATTGTCATTACACATCAAGTGTTTCATAGTGTGATATGTGCATAAAAGTTATTGTATCTTCATTATTGCATCATTTGTATATTACTAACCATTTCCAAGGGGATTCTGCGCGAAAATTTGCAACACTTAATTCACCCCCCCTCTTGAGCGTTGAGGCCTTGGCTAACAATAGAAATATTAAACAATCTATAAAACACTTAGGACTAAATTCTCTATGTGGAATTCTCCACATATACCCTGAACCTTTTTGTTGATATTCTTTCAGCAATTTCCTAATGGCTCGCCGAAACAATGATCATGTCATGGAGGAACTTCTTACTCGAATCGTGGAGGTAATAGAACGATAAGATTTACCTCATGCTTCTACTAGGTAGAGCCAAGGATTAGCTGACTTTCAGAGGAACAATCCTACACAATTCAATGGAGGCTTTGATCTAGAGGGAGCACAATTATGGATTGAGCACCTTGAAAAGATTTTTGCTATTATACGATGTTCTGATGAGGACAGGGTAACTTTTGTCGTCTTCATGCTGGTTGCAGAAGCAGAACACTGGTGGACTCATACTAGAATCAGATTAACAGCTGATAGACACGTCCTCACTTGGGGACGATTCAGGACAGAATTTCTCGCCAAATACTTCCCTAAAGACATAAGGAGACAAAAGGAACAGGAATTCTTTAATCTGAAACAAGGTAATATGAAAGTTGGGGAATACGCGGCTAAGTTTGATGAGTTGGCCAAATGTTGCGCCTACTACACCCACATGGGAGAACCGTCAAGGTGCGCAAAATTTGAAGCAGGGCTACGACAAGAAATCCGTCAGGCTATATGTTGTCAACAAATCACTCAATTCTCTGTCTTGGTTGACCGATACCGCATCTTTGAGAATACCTCTAATTTTCAATGACCTGGAACGTCTAATCATGGTCCAGAACGACGTGTGCCAGACCGACAGCAAAGGAAAGATTTTCGAGTAGATCGACCGTATTCCCGACCACCTTACTCAGCCAACCGAATTCCTTCAAGGGATCAAGGGAACAATCAGAACTTGAAATGCTATATCTATGGAGGACCACATATGGCAGTAAATTATAGAACCTGCACAATTTTTGGATGGACTGGACATCGTAAAGTTGACTGTTGGTACAAGAATACTAACAACCAAAACCAAGTGACTCAAAGACAGGTAGTGCGACCAACAGGCCAAGGGAATAGAGAACCTGCTACAAATAATGCCCCGAGGATGCAAAATATTCACCGCAACAACAACTCCAATCAAAACAATAATCCTAGAATGCCCGGAAATGGCTCGGCTGGAAGACAGGGCGGAAATGCTAGAGTTTTCACCATGAATGGTGCGGAGATATCACAAGGGAACGACCTTGTGCAAGGTACATGCTTTATAGGAAGTACTCTGTTAAATGTATTATATAATTCTGGAGCCACTCATTCTTTCATATCTGAGAATTGTGTAAAACATTTAAAGCTACCTACAACCTCTCTGCCTAATCAGATGATTATCATAACTGCCGTCAATAAGCCCATTTGCCCTTCCTACATGTGTTTGAAATGTCCTCTCAACATCAAAGGGAAAGCTTATCAAGTAGATCTGATATGTTTGCCTTTGATTGATCTAGATATTGTTCTAGGAATGAATTGGCTTGCTGCCAACCATATTCTTATTGACTATCATAATAGATCCATCTCTCTCAGGTCTATTACATCTCTTTGTGATCAAGACATTGATTCTTGTCCTGTTAGCTCAGAAAAGGTAATTCCAACAAAGGAAGTCCAACTATATATGATCCTTACTGAAACTAAAAGTAAAGCCATTCCTCAAATTAATAAGATTCCCGTTGTTCAGGAATTCCCAGAAGTTTTTCCTGATGATATACGTGAGCTACCTCCAAAGCGAGAAATTGAGTTCAGTATTGACATTATACCGGGTGCGGGACCAATCTCTATTGCTCCTTACCGAATGTCACCTAAGGAACTCAGTGAACTTAAAGAGCAAATAGAAGATCTTTTGGAGAAAGGAATGATTAGACCTAGTGTCTCACCTTGGGGAGCACCAGTTCTTCTAGTCAAAAAGAAGGATGGCAGTTTGCGGTTATGTGTTAACTATGGTCAGTTGAATAAAGCTACGATCAAGAACCGATACCCTCTTCCAAGGATTGATGATTTAATGGATCAATTACGAGGAGCCACTATCTTCTCAAAGATTGATCTGCGATCAGGCTATCATCAAATCAGGGTGAAGAAAGATGATGTACCCAAAACAGCATTCAAGACACGCTATGGGCACTATAAGTATCTTGTTATGCCCTTTGGAGTTACCAATGCACCTGTAGTCTTTATGGGATACATGAATCAAATCTTCCATGAGTACTTGGACAAATTCATAGTGGTATTCATTGACGACATTCTCGTCTACTCCAAGAGCCATGAGGAACATGACGAACATCTTCGAATTATTCTAAATACTTTGCGTGCAAGACAATTGTACGCCAAGTTTTCAAAATGTGAACTCTGGTTGACTGAAGTGGAATTTTTGGGACATGTCATCTCTAAAGAGGGAATTGCTGTAGATCCTACAAAGGTAGAAGCCGTACTAAATTGGGAACAGCCCAAGAATGTGACAGAAATTCGCAGTTTCCTTGGACTTACTGGATACTATCGTCGATTCATCGAGAATTTCTCTCGAATTGCAGCACCTTTAACTAGGCTGACACGTAAAGATCAACCATTTGAATGGACAGACAAATGTGAAAGCCGTTTTAGGGAGTTACGCCAACGACTCACTAGTGCCCCTATCTTGATTTTGCCAGATCCTGCCAAGCCCTATAAAGTGTATTGTGATGCGTCAAGACAAGGACTAGGATGTGTCCTAATGTAAGAAAGAAAGGTTGTTGCTTATGCTTCAAGACAGCTAAGACCACATGAAGTCAATTATCCTACACATGACTTGGAATTAGCTGCAGTTGTGTTTGCCTTGAAAATTTGGAGACACTACTTGTATGGTACATACTTTGAAGTCTTCAGTGATCATAAGAGCTTGAAGTATCTATTCGACCAGAAGGAGTTGAATATGTGACAACGTAGGTGGATGGAATTCATCAAAGATTATGATTTTGAACTCCGATATCATCCTGGAAAAGCAAATGTTGTGGCTGATGCACTCAGCAGAAAGGCTTTACGCCTATCATACATGATGATAAAGGAGTTAGAATTAATTGAACAGTTTCGCGATCTGAATCTGGCAGTAACACCTAAAAGGGGAAGCCTTATGGTTGGAATGTTAAGAATTTCAAATGATTTCCTGGAACAAGTCAAAGAAGCTCAAGCTAATGACCAGGAATTACAAGGCCTAACAGAAAAGACAAGAGAAGAAGGCTCAGAATTTAGCAAAGATAAACATGGGGTGATCAGGTATCAACAGAGAGTCTATATTCCAGTCAACACAGATCTTAAAAGATCTATCCTGGATGAAGCACACAAAAGTAAATACAGTATCCACCCAGGATCAACCAAGATGTATCAGGACTTGAAGAAAATATTCTGGTGGCAAGGAATGAAAAGGGATATCGCTGAGTATGTAACAGCTTGCCTGATGTGTCAGAAGGTAAAGGCGGAACAACAACGACCCAGTGGGACCCTTCGACCCTTGGAGATTCTAGAATGGAAATGGGATGAGATTGCTATAGACTTCGTGACCGGACTTCCCAGAACATCAGCTGGATATGATGCTATTTGGGTAATTGTGGATCGATTAACAAAGACCGCTCATTTTATCCCTGTCAATATGAAGTACTCTCTAGAGAAACTCACCCAGATCTATATCAAGGAAATCGTATGATTACATGGAACACCCACTGCAATTGTGTCTGACCGAGATCCTCGTTTCACATCACAATTTTGGAAGAGCCTGCAACAAGCTCTAGGAAATCGCCTAAAGTTAAGTTCCGCATATCACCCACAGACAGACGGACAATCAGAACGGACAATCAAGACTCTTGAAGATTTGTTACGTCTTTGTGTCTTAGAACATGGGGGAAGTTGGCAAGAATATCTTCCACTTGTTGAGTTCATTTATAACAATAGCTACCATGCTAGCATCGGAATGGCCCCTTACGAGGCTTTATATGGAAGGAAATGTCGTACACCTTTATGTTGGTATGAGACGGGTGAGAAGACGATAATTGGACTAGAGATTGTTTAGAAGACTACAGAACAAGTCCAAAGGATCCAAATGGCAATGAAGGCTTCGCAAGATAGATAAAAGAGTTACTACAACAAATGTCAGAAGCCATTAGAATTTGAAGAAGGAGATCATGTATTTCTCAAAGTTACCCCTACCACTGGAGTAGGAAGAGCTTTGAAGGCCAAGAGGTTAAGCCCCAGATACGTAGGACCCTATCAGATTTTGCAAAAGATAGGAACTCATGCGTACCGTATTGCTCTGCGACCCGAGCTAACAAACCTTCACAATGTCTTTCATGTTTCCCAACTCCGCAAATATGTACCAAGCCCTGATCATGTTCTGAGTCTCGATCAATTTATTCTGAAAGAAAACCTTACCTTTGAAGCATCACCGGTTAAAATTGTTGACCGACGTCTCAAACAGCTAAGAGGCAAGGAAATCTCTTTGGTCAAAGTAGTTTGGAGTCAGACAGATGATGGGGACGCTACTTGGGAAATTGAGGAAAAGATCCGAGAATTATACCCTCAATTATTCCAACTTTGAATTTCGGGATGAAATTCCTAAAAGGGAAGGAGAATGTAACATCCCTGTTTTTAGAAACAGTTTTAATCTTTTAATTTTGAAGTATGGAAAGTTTGTAAGTAAGAAAAAGTGAATAAATACCCTGTAGATGGGATGTGATATCTCAAAAATATCATTTTTATGTGTAATTATGGAAATTATATAGACCATTAATGGTATTATGCGAATTCCGAGTGAAAAGGGGCTCTGTTCCGAGTGACAGAGAGAAATTCCGAGTGAAGGAATGAAATTCCGAGTGTAAGGTTATGTTTTCCGAGTAAAACATGACCGAGAGGGATGCTACCGAGTGAAATCTTGGTGTGGAGAGAAGTGTGTTCAAGAGAACCACTTCTGGGTGAAAATTCTGAGTCAAAACACCCTAGAATGACTCGTTTCCGAGTCAAACCTTGCCAAATGCTTCCTTTTCTGAAGGAAACTTCTCTGATTGCAGTATTCCGAGTGAATGAATACATATATACATATGTTTTATGTTGATTTGATGCTTCCTACTGACTGAAATGTGTTGTTGAACTATTTGGGAAGTGCCGATGGAAGAAATAGTGTTAAGTTAAGGATTCCGAATGGTTTCATATGTGTATGGTTAGGACATTACTCGGTTTGAATATGAATGGTAATGCTAAGCAAATAGATACCGAGTGGAAAATGGTAGTGGGAGCCCATTCCGAGTGAAATGTAGTTGAAGAAGTTGGCCTAACTTTGGCTAAGTGATGATTAGCCGAGTGAACCTGAGTGGGAAAGACTTTATTATCCGAGTGTTGATTTCCGAATGAAGGATGCTATAATTATTCTGAGTGAAAGCTATATATATGTTCCGAGTAAACATGAATATTTATTCCAAGTGAAGAGGGTGTTATGTATCCTAAGTGAGTAAGTAATGACTATGTCCGAGTGAGACTGACTGAGATGACTCAGATTTAGTTTGAAATTACCGAGTGAGACTGGCTAAGAGTAGACACGATTTTAGGATGACTTAACCGAGTGGGAATCTGAGAGACTTTGAATCAGTTTGAATCAGACCGGATTAAGTCCCTCCAAGGAAAGGAAACAGTAGAAATTTCTGAGTTCTCCTCAGCTGGACTCGGAAGTAGAATTCCAGTCGGCTTAGAGGCTGACCGAGTGGAATTTCACTCGGTATTCAGTGTCAGAATTGACGTGTTGACTCTAATTTTGTCTTTTAGTGCCTATTTTAATTTATCTAATTCAATCATGCCCCCTATAGCTTGTACGCGGCCAGAAATGGGCACTAAGATAGCCTACCTCCTTATTTAAATTTCCATTATCTCCACTAACAGCCCACTAGCAGCCCACTCACAAAAAGCTGTCTCCCACTTATCTCCTTCTTATTAAATGCCACCATCTGAACCTACTAACACACACACACACTGAAACTAACGCAAACTCTCTCTTCCTCCTTCTACAAACAAGCTTTCTCTCTCTCAATTCCTTTCCTCTCCCACTCGGAACTGCAGCAGGGACAGTGAAGGGAAGCAGCCTCAACTCCATTAAGGTATGGGGGTATATTCTTGGGTACTCTGTGGGAAAACCGAGTGAAGGAAAGGGTTAAGGAACCTTGTTCCTCACCTTTCCAGGGCAGTTCAGGTTTTGTTTGATTAAATGTTTTAATGTTTTATGATTGTTTTATGCATTTTATTTGAATATATATATAATTAAATTGATTGTAATGATTATTATTATGCATGATAATTTAATGAAAAGATACGCTTGTTGTTGGACTGTGAAAATACTAAGAATCATGTGTGCCTGTGTGAATTCCAGTGAAGAATTAGAAACAGAAGTTGGAACCTATAATAACAACTTGATTTTTAATAATCTGATCGGTTTTACATCAATAACAACTCGGTTTTGCTTAATTCCAATCGGATTCTACCTTACCCGAACGTGTTTCATTCTGACAGAACAATTCCTTACTCAGAAAACAACCTTATTTCACTCAAAAAACTTTTCCCAGTCTGCTTTCACTCGGACAGCATCTTCACAGTTTGATTTTACTCGGAAAACTCTTCCTCAAACATGTTTCACTCGAAAAATATCTTAATTTCACTCAGAAAACTCCATTCAGACTGATTCCACTCGGAATCATATTTTATTTCACTCAGAAACTCATTTTCACTCAGAATTTAAGTTATTTCACTCAGAAAATCCTTTTCAGTATCTGTTTCACTCGAAATCAAACCTTTTTACTCAGAAAAATCATTTTTACTCGGATTCAAACTCATTTTTACTCGGAAAATCTGGTTCCCAACATTTTCACTCGGAATCAGACCTGTTTCAGTCAGAAAACAGCTTCCCTGTTCAATTTCACTCGGATTTTTAGTCAGTTCATTTAGAAAACTCTTCTCAGTATGATTCCACTCGGAATCATACTTATTTCACTCGGAATTACCCTTGTTCCACTCGGAAAAACCTTGTTTTTAATATTTTTCACTTGGATTTTCATTTAGAAACTCTTCTTTAATCCTTTTTAAATTATTGGGATGTTACAATTATCACTATTGTTTTTATTTCTCTTATTATTATCATTATTATTATTATTTTATTATTAACTATTATTATAGATATTATTATTGTTCTAATTACAAGCAATGGAATAAGAAATATATTATTTTACTCTTTAAATAAAGCCTTATTTTAGCCAAGATATAACTGATACATATTCCTTGAATGAAAATAAACGAAATGGAAGAAATTACTTACAATGATTAAAAAAAAATTTTTGATACCAAGAATTTGTGAATGAATATTATAAGACTGGAAACACATAGAAACCCAAGGATCAAAAGATGAAAAGAATGCATTTCGCATCATGAAAATATTTTTGAAGGAGAAAAACTAGAGCATACACCTGGTATGCTGGAGGACATTCGCGTTCGATCTCTGAGGGGAATCTTGCACTAGTGGAAAAAAAGGATATAATCACGGTTAAAAAAGGCCTTTATTCACGGTTAAAGAACCGTGGTTGTTGAAGCCGTGGTAGTAGATGATGGTCTTTAACCACGGTTAACAACCGTGGTAATAAATCACATCTAACCACGGTTAAGAACAACTGTGAACATAACTTACTATTTATATTCACGGTTATCGAGAATAACCGTGGATATAGATACATTTTATCCACGGTTGTCCATCAAAACCGTGAATATAAGTAGTTTGTAACTGAAACTAAACCATACTTATATTCACGGTTATGATGGACAACCGTGGATAAAATGTATCTATATCCACGGTTGTCCATCATAACCGTGAATATAAGTATGGTTTAGTTTCAGTTACAAACTACTTATATTCACGGTTGTGATGGACAACCGTGGATAAAAATGTATCTATATCCACGGTTATGGTAGTAACCGTGGAAAAATCTTGTCTTTATTCACGGTTGTTGCCATAACCGTGAATAAATGCTGAGGTTTTTTTTTTTAATATGCACTCTGTTTTATCGTTGCCCAACCCTGCATTCAGACAAGCCAGTACAGTATACAGTATGCCACAGAAACACTATGCCGAAAGAATCGTATGTATATATATATATAACAATTTATTTTCTATATCAATTCATAACAACCTAAAAAATAAAAGTATATACAATTAAGTTGAATGTAATCTAATAAAAGTAAACCCTAAATCCTACTACATACATATATAAAAGAATAAATATCCTATATCTAGCTTTGCCTAAGTTCATGGAAGTGTGAGGCCCATTGCCTTCTAACATCATCCACAAGTTCCTTTAGGAAATATGACCGGTCATTAAAGTGCTGCAAACAATGCACAAAACAATTAGAACAAAAGCTTTATTTATTACATGAAATTGATGAAATTGGAGAAATTGACACGGTGATGAGAATTACCTCTGTCCATCCATCTACTAAATGATGTTGGACAATGGTCAGCATAGTGTGCATGACGAAATAGCCACACTCAAAGGTACCCTTCTGCCTGTAAGACTACAATGGACATATAGTATGGAATAAGTGAATTCGGAACTTAAAAAACATGTACTGAAGATTTGAATGAATACGATTGACTTACTTTTGGGTACACCCATACAACTGTTCTTCCTTTGTGCTTGTTTCCAATCAGTACATTGTATCCAACCACCGCCCTGCGTCAAACAAAACACAAGATAAGTTAGAATTGTATAGTTCTAAAAATGATGTAATTGAATTTGTGGTTATTGTTTAGGGATGAACTTACCGGTCTACTATATCTCTCAGGTCTTGTGGAGCTGTTTTGTGCAACATATCAAAGTACAAAGCAAGATAGTCCTTCGGACAGATCACCAGAAGCGTCCAGTGAGCCCTGCAGTTACGAGTGATAACTGAGACTTCAAAATGCAAAATATCATAACAATAATTATGGAATAGAGTATTACCCTTTATGATAGGGGCCCATGTATATAGACTTCTCAGACTCAAACATCCAATTCTGGATGTATGTCTGGGTGTTCTGCGAGGTGTTTCCTTGCCTCTGTATGACAGAGGGCTCTAAGAAACCGTAAGTTCCTTGGAAACCCAAGTCCACTGAGAGTTTTGCCAGATACCTAAACAAGGTAAGACATGGTTAGCGACAAATAACTTGTATAATGAAAAAATTGGACAACACAAGGATATACTTACAGCTCCCACAACTGCAAGATGGAGCCGTTCAGCATCGACGTCCCCGTAATAATGTCACAAATGTCAGAACTTGTAACGTAAACTGGAAAATCACTGGGATGGCCGAACACTAGTGGCTGCCATGGGACCTGAACAGTGTCGTTAGCTTCCTCATACCCGATGCGCCATAGCATCCGGACGGGATCCTTGGCCGGGTCTGGCTTCTTCAATCCTTGGCCGGGTCTGGCTCTTCTCAGTATGATTCCACTCGGAATCATACTTATTTCACTCGGAATTACCCTTGTTCCACTCGGAAAAACCTTGTTTTTAATATTTTTCACTTGGATTTTCATTTAGAAACTCTTCTTTAATCCTTTTTAAATTATTGGGATGTTACAATTATCACTATTGTTTTTATTTCTCTTATTATTATCATTATTATTATTTTATTATTAACTATTATTATAGATATTATTATTGTTCTAATTACAAGCAATGGAATAAGAAATATATTATTTTACTCTTTAAATAAAGCCTTATTTTAGCCAAGATATAACTGATACATATTCCTTGAATGAAAATAAACGAAATGGTAGAAATGACTTACAATGATTAAAAAAAAATTTTTGATACCAAGAATTTATGAATGAATATTATGAGACTAGAAACACATAGAAACCCAAGGATCAAAAGATGAAAAGAATGCATTTCGCATCATGAAAATATTTTTGAAGGAGAAAAACTAGAGCATACACCTGGTATGCTGGAGGACATTCACATTCGATCTCTGAGGGGAATCTTGGGAGTACGACCGGAACAGAAACCCAATGGCATCAGAGTCACGCCTGAAGCGGGGTGAGACGATGCAATTCTGGTGTACTTCGACTAAATGACAGGATGTATCTATGATCGTGTAGAGCCAAGTCCCAAGATGAAATAATATATATATTGATGAGAACCTGTGAGTTCATTCGTACCATATGATAATGAATGGAGGACTTGGTGAGCTCCGATCGCTCTAGAATGGAAACGTTGTGCCCAAGAGACAACTTGAGCAGGATGAATTCCAAAGAATGAGAAAATGGTGATGGTGGATTGATTATTGGGCCCACATGCATCATGAGACTTAATTAAGATAAATCATAATAAACCTTACTTATGCATTTCCATGTCAATATTTATTTGTTATAGTTATAAATATGTTAATTGCATGATTATGGGATATTATCTGTTGACTGGATTATGTCCGCACCAATTAACCTTCAGGGTCTTGGGTTATACTCACCCTTACTGTTGATATTTTCAGAGGAATTAGGAAATCAAGAACCCGAGTATGAAGAACAGCATTATGCTGAACCCACTGAGAATGATCATTAAAGATAGAATTTTTATGTAGTTGAATATTTATTAATGAATAATAAGACACCGGATGACTGTATAATATTTAAGGGTGTCTGCGTACCCCATTCTGTTATGAGTACAACTATTTATAAGTTTGTGAATGACTATGTGATATATCTGTTATTTGCTTCCACTGATATACCATTATTTTATTTTAAAAAAAATTCACTTTTTATGAAAACTGTTAACACTCTTAGTTAAATAGGATGATCCTATAGAAGGGTTGTCTTATCTAACCGAGGGTGTTACAAATACCATCCAACCAAGCATTATTATTATTATTAGCAGTGAAAAAATAGGCACAACTGTCCATATTTTTTTACAAGATTTTATTTTTTATTTTATTTTTCTTCCTTATGGGAAGTTATAAATTGGCTATAACTATCTTTTTCAGGGGTAAAAAGCCTAAAAATAAAGACCAAACCCTTTTCATATTGGCATTATTATTATATTCCCATCATCATCATCATTATTATAAACTCATGTCTGATTACATCACTACTTATAGAGCCTTAAAGGCAAGAATTCTAAAACCGTAAACCTATTAAATGGATATTTGGTTGATTACCAGTAAATTTAAAAAATATGGGAATTGACATTGAAATAAAAAAGGGGTGAAAAAATAAACGAGAGGTGCATCAAAGCTAGAATTGGATATCTAAGAGAAGACACTACTCCAAATTTCATGTCAGCATTTAAGACCTGATGCACAATTCCAAAGTCCAAACTCATCCCAGACCCAATACACAAGGTTAATTTGACATCCTATGTTACAACAGTCTGACTTAGCATGATAATCATATAAAAATACAACCAAAAAGAAAAATCTTCCAAGTGACACTGCTTAACCCAAGTTGGAAATTGCAAGGCATAAGTATCAACATTAAACTAAATACAAGAGAATAGGGATATAGATAAATTACCATGCGGGGATCCAATAAACCACCACCTATAGGCTTTTTAAATGAGTCATAGTATTGACCTTTCCACACTTGAACTTCGCCGAGTTTGCTTATTTCAGACGCCGACAACTTGGAAAACTTCATGTTCTTTCTACAGCGAAATAAAAAACTCTTGTTATGGGTAGTTGAATTGAAATTAGTGTATGGTGAGAAAGAAACATGCACAACTAGTAAATGATCATATTTTGCGAGGTCCTGGATCCTCAATGTAGGGTTTCTTTGTGAAGGTAATGCCTTCGGTTTTCGCCCTATTCATCTCTTCTTCTTCTTACTGAGGTTTTTGGATTTTGCACAACACTAGTAGGAGTGAATTGATCAAAGGTGAGATCAATTTTAGACAACACAAAACAATTAATAAAAAGAAAACAAAGGTTAGTGACATATCCTGTTAAAATAAACGAAGTATTTAATATAAGTATTTAATGTTGCATCATTTTAAACAAGTGTGTCCTTGGTTCTAGGGTGTGTTTAATTATCATCTAAGTTTTGAGGGTTTAAAAATTTTAGGTAAAACTCTTATCCTATCTAGTGTTTGGTTTACACCGGGATAACGTATAAAGATATATAATAATAATATCAATATAATAAAAATAAAAATAAAAAATAATAATAATAGTAAAAATAATAAAGCTTAGCAGTAGGAATTGGATATAGAGTTGCAAAAGCTTGGCTTGGCCAGAGGGGAAGGTCGGAACAACAACAATAATAATTTCAGTTTAGGACTTAGGGTATTAAATTTGTTTTGTGGCCAAAATCTATTTTTTAAACTTTTTTTACACATTTTCCTTATCAATTTGATAGAAGAAAATGATTTAATGCCTACTACAATTCCACTCTTTCAAAATCCTCATCCTTCCTTGCATAGATTGGCCAGAGAAGCAATCAAACCCAGAATTCCAATTTAGCAAGTACTGTACAGTGCACACAATTCCCTAACAATGACTAAATTGTCCCTAAAACCCCTTATTCTTATAATTGATTTCCACTTATAAATCACCTACAAAACCTAGCTACCATCAAACTTAATCCTAAATTCTTTAGTTTCCTACCATCTATAACAGGACTAATTCTGTGTGATAGTGGTATGAAGTACATCTTATATTTCTAGATAATCATATCGCCTAGCTAAAGAAATTCTATTGAATAATTTAAATTCCAAATAAAATGCATACCTTATCTGCTCCAGCTATTATACTCTCAAGGTAAGATCTTGCTACTTCTGTCTATTCCATAGCCCAACAAGTATTTTGCCTGAGATAGACCAATGACAATAGTTGAGGTGGTTGTAAAACCAGATATCACTGAATGACTAATGAAATGAATCAGCCATCTAAGCCTGAAATAACCAAAAGATAGGTACATATAGGTCATCTTTGAAACCCTTTTTATAACAAAAGCCAGGCTTTATTCTGTGTACAAAGTTTGCACTCTGAAGCATCGTATAGCTGCTACAAGAGTCCAATCCCACTTCTTGTCATAAAGCAATCATGTGACTTAAGGCATTGAAATTATCCTCATTAAATTACTACAACAATGTCTATTGGTATATTAGAAAGTTCATACATACATATGCATGAATGCAGAAGACAAAGTAAATTTATATATTAGGTGCTTGTAAGAAAAAGAGCACGGAAGGAAAATTTCGTGCATGGTGATCCGGTCTGGACACCGGCCCCTAAAGTTGTGACTTCAGCACGACTGTTCCAAAGGGGCAACCGACATCCTGGCACAAGACCGACTTATCGGCAATCCGAGGTAACGTTTGAGAGATCGGACACTTCATCCGTTCTCGTTTCCTTGTTATGTATAACCGATTGCCTCAGCCATTTTGAGAGGTTGATCCGGACCGATCAACTGGTTTCCATTCTATAACATGCAGCCGGTGTCATCGGTATACATCTGGACTCTAATTCCGGGTTAGGCATTCTCCCTTCACCGGTTAGTCCGGATAACACCATGCACACCGGATAACATACACGTCACCCGATAGAAGACGATGGGCATTGCTACAGGGACCAATCAATAATTCCATTCCCCACACTACGAGCTATAATCTGCTCTTGGGAATGATCAACTTGTCCCCTAAGTCTAGCCCATACTCCCTACGCTCAATATAAAATAGCCACTTGCCTGCTGAGTGCGCATTAAACAATAATATACTTGCTTAATGGAGGTTGGTGGTTCCCCACTAACAGGTCCTCGTAGACCGAGCCAATCAGGTATAAAAACTCACTTCAGTTTACTGGAGAGGGGTTATGGGTTCTGGTTCGACATTTCTCTCCCAAATACTTCTATCTGATCCTTGTGATCATTTATATTCCATACTTGGAATATATTACTGACTTGAGCGTCAGAGAATCTTGACAGGTGACACCACCTTTCAAACACTCCAACGTGTGAGGTCGGTGTGAAGGATCTCCAGGACGTCAAGACCGCTCTCTGCATATAGAGACATCGGATACATACACCGGATACTCACAGAACCGGTCTTCAGTATCACTCGGTCTTCAACTTTTGTGACCGGCCCGACACCGGATCTCTTGACCCCGGTTCGGGACGGATCATTGGCACGCCCAGTGGGACATGCTAAAGTTATTCCCACCTCTCGTTTACAAAGCCTTGTCTTGCATCATGGAAGGCGATGGGAGAAACCGACCAGATGGGAACGTGGAAGACATCACTGCCCAAGAACAACCAGCGAACAGACGCTTGACTTTTGAGTTGCCTGTAGAAAGTTCAAGAAGGATGGTATAGGTGTCTGCACCAGATCCAAGGGATGAGGTGATACGAAAGTTGATGGAGGAACTGATGGAATTGAAGCGTCAAAGAAAGAACATAGAGGAGAAAGCCATGTCTCAAACCAAGGGGACACATCACACAACCAAGGGAGAAAAATCCTCAACCCCCCAGTATTCAAACATCCCCATGTTTGAAGGGAAGGAACAGACCCATGATTCTGATGAGAGAGTTGCTAAAGGGAAGAAGAAGCTGATGATAGCCTCTCCGGTAACTTATAAGCTCACAGTCCCTTTTTCAAGGAGACTTATAAGTGTACACATCCCTAAGCACCTGCAGACTACTCAACCTCTCTCTATCGAAAAATACAGTGGTGAAACTGATCCTACTAAGCATCTTGATGCTTATTCATTTGAAGCCATGTACCTGAGGGCAGATGAAGATGTCATGTACAGGATGTTCCCTCGGACTCTTGTTGATGATGCCCTTAGTTGGTTCAAGGGGCTACCATCAGGTTCCATCAACTCATGGGAAGAAATGGCAATAGCGTTTGTCGACCACTTTGTCATTTCCAGTGATATTCCCAGAACATCTCATACTTTGGCCCAGATTAGGCAGAAATGTAACATCCCAAATTTTGTAATTTTTAGAAAAATTATTCATTAAGGATTAATAGAGAATTTCTGAATGAAATACCGAGTGAATATTATTAGAAATAGGATATTCCGAGTGAAAATGGTACGATACCAAGTGAAGTACGACAGAGGAATCAACTTCCGAGAGAAGGAAGGTTGTTTCAGAGTGAAATAAGACTGGGAAAGCTATTTCTAAGTAAATCTAGGATGTTTCCAAGTGAAACATTATTAAGAAAATTATTTATGAGTTAAGGAAGCGATGTCCGAATAAGATACTTTAGAATGAGGTAAATCCGAATGAAATAACTCCGACTGAAATGATTCTAAAGGAGTGGTTCCGAGAGAAGTACTTTAGAATAAAGAAAAGAATGAAATTAAGTAAGTATTTCTTAGATTGAGGAATTATTGAATAAATACCGAGTGAAGTATCACCGAGTACGATAAATCCGAGAGAGACAGTACCGAGCAAGTCTTTCCAGGAAGATTGCTTTTGGACAAACACTTGAACTCTGATTTAGTATGTTTGTGAGTAAATAATTCTGAGGGGAATAAATATCCAAGTGATAAATTCATTAAATTATGCTCGGGACGATCTTTAGAATTCCAAGAGCTTATGCTCGGATTTGTTTGCAAGATAGCTTTTGACTCTGAGTAATCCTTTCAAGTAGAGTGATTTCCGAGAAAGGAAGTGATTTCTAAACATCCTTCAACTGTAGAAATTAGTATTTATATCATTCATGCAAAGAGACGTGAATGATAAGAAATATTTGCTGTACGTTTCTTCAGATGATGAATAAGGAATAAGCATTTAATGAAAAGGGACAACACATCAAAGTGGGTCCCATTCTTAGAAGAATTTCAGGAAAAGACTCTGCTAGAATATAGTAGAATAGTATGAAATAGAAACTAAATTAATTATTACTTCTGACTCAGTTCCTATATATTCTGACTCAGGGAAAGCCTCTTTCTATTCAGAAGTCCTTCACCCAGAGGAAATCCACTCAGAAGCGTTTCATCCAATGGAATAGAACTTTTCTTCTTCGGAATAACCCATTTACAATTATCTTATTCGGAAGTATGTCAATCAGACATCTCACTCGGTTATATTATACCTCTTTCCGAGTCAGAGTTTTATTCTTGCATCACTCAGAAGTTTCTCAACTGAAGAATTACTCGGAGTTCAAAGTCCACTTCCTTTCTTGGAAATCACTCCACTTGAAAGGATTACTCAGAGTCAAAAGCTATCTTGCAAACAAATCCGAGCATAAGTTCTCAGAATTCTAAAGATCGTCCTGAGCACAATTTAATGAATTTATCACTTGGATATTTATTCCCCTCAGAATTATTTACTCACAAACATACTAAATCAGAGTTCAAGTCTTTGTCCATAAGAAATCTTCCTGGAAAGACTCGCTCGGTACTGTCTCTCTCGGATTTATCGTACTCGGTGATACTTCACTTGGTTTTATTCAATAATTCCTCAATCTAAGAAATACTTACTTAATTTCATTCTTTTCTTTATTCTAAAGTACTTCTCTCGGAACCATTCCTTTGGAATCATTTCAGTCGGAGTTATTTCATTCGGATTTACCTCATTCTAAAGTATCTTATTCGAACATCGCTTCCTTAACTCATAAATAATTTTCTTAATAATGTTTCACTCGGAAACATCCTAGATTTACTTAGAAATAGCTTTCCCAGTCTTATTTTACTCAGAAACAACCTTTCTTCTCTCGGAAGTTGATTGCTCTGTCGTACTTCACTTGGTATCGTACCATTTTCACTCGCAATATCCTATTTCTAACAATATTCACTCGGAATTTCATTCAGAAAGTCTCCATTAATCCTTAATGAATAATTTTTCTAAAAATTACAAAATTTGGGATGTTACATTTCTTCCCTCCTACAAAAATTTCGTCCTCGAAATTTAAATGGAACTAACATAAATTAATGAAATAATTCGGGATATTGCTCCCTCATAGTGTCTTCACGTTCCCAAGTATGCATGATATTCTGATCTTGTTGCCATGCAACCTTGACCAATTAAACATTCTTGTTTCTCAATCATTTCACTGATCGGTCCACTATACTAGTGGGTTCGGCTATAGTGGTCAGGTTATCTCTGATTTCAATATCATCATTCGGCATTTCTTGAGTAGGATCCGGTAAGTATTTTCTTAACTGAGAAACGTAAAATACACTATCTAAATTTGATAAATGATAGGGCAACGTAATCTGATAAGCTACGGGTCCTATTCTCTTCAAGATTTCATATGGACCAATATATTTCGGGGTCAACTTTTTACTTTACAATGCTCTCCCAATGCCTTTACTAGGAGAGACTTTCAGAAAAACCTTGTCGCCGACCTGAAACTCAATCAGTTTCGTCCGGTTGTGATAATAACTTTTTTGACGGTCTTGGGATGCTTTCATCTTGTCCTTGATCATTTGGATTTGCTCGGAGGTCTGCTGCACTATTTCTGGTCCTAGCAGTAGGTTCTCACATGATTTCGACCAGCAAAGAGGGGTTCGACATTTCCTGCCATATAAAGCTTCATATGGAGCCATACCAATACTACTGTGATAGCTATTATTATAAGTGAATTCAATTAATGGAAGGCATTGCTCCCAATTTCCACCATGCTCTAGTATACAAGATCTTAATAAATCTTCTAGGCTTTGGATAGTCAGCTCGGATTGCCCATTTGTTTGGGGATGGTAGGCCAAACTCAATCGGAGTTTCGAACCTAATTTCTGATGCAGACTTTCCCAAAATCGAGAAGTAAATCTTGGATCCCTATCCGACACGATAGAAGATGGAATACCATGCAGTCGGACTATCTCGTTAATATACAACTGAGCCAGTTTTTGTAAAGGATAACTCATATTGATCGACAAGAAATGTGAAGACTTTGTCAGTCGGTCTACAATAACCCAAATGGCATCATGTCCACTTCGAGTCTTGGGCAACCCTATTACAAAATCCATAGCAATAGCATCCTATTTCCATACAGGAATCTCCAAAGGTTGTAATCCACTGGACTGTTTTTAATGCTTAACTTTTGCTTTTTGACAAATTATACAGTGAGCCACGAAGTCAACTATATCTTTCTTCATTCCGGGCCACCAAAAATGAAATTTCAAATCGTGGTACATTTTAGTAATACTCCGATGAATACTCAATAGACTTTTATATGCTTCATCAAGCACCGATCGTCGTAAATCATACGAGTCAGGTACATAAATCTGACCTTTCACTCGGTAAATACCGTCGGAGCCCTCGGTTAAAAATAAATCTTTACCTTTAGCCTGAGTTTCTTTCATCTCGGCTAAATAAAAATCCGATAATTGCTGTACATAAACAAGCTTCAAAAATTCATTAGCTATTTTCAATGTTCCGAAAGTTACTTTTCCGGGTGAAGAAGCATCCACTTACAAATTCAAATCTCGGAATTGTTCCAATAACTTCATCTTTATAACCATCATTGTCGCCATATGTATAGACTTTCGACTCAAGGCGTTGGCTACAACATTGGCCTTTCCTGGGTGGTATTTCAAGTCGAAGTCATAATCTTTCAAAAATTCAATCCACCTCCTCTGCCTTATATTCAATTCCTTTTGATCAAACAAATATTTCAGACTCTTGTGGTCACTATGCACTTTAAACTTAGAGCTATAAAGATAGTGCCTCCAAATTTTTAGTGCAAAGACCACTGCTGCCAGTTCCAGATCATGGGTCAGGTAGTTTTGCTCATGTGGTCGTAATTGTCGTGAAGCGTAAGCAATCACTCAGCCATTCTGCATCAGCACATAACCTAGGCCGAGTCCAGATGCATCACAGAAAACTATAAAGCTTTCCTGTAAATTTGGCAAAGCCAATACAGGGGTAAAAGTCAGTCGGGTTTTCAATTCTTGAAAACTTTGTTCACACTCGGAAGACCACACAAAAGGAGCGTTCTTCCGGGTTAACTTGGTCAGTGGCAAGGTGATTTTGGAGAATCCCTTAATGAATCTCCGATAGTAACTGGCTAACCCCATAAATCTCCTGACATTAATGACCGACTGTGACCTCTCCCAATTCATCACAGCTTCGATCTTTGAAGGATCTACCGAGACTCCTTCCCTGGAAATGACATGACCCAGGAATTAGATCTTCTCCATCCAAAATTCACACTTAGACAATTTTGCAAATAATTGTTTCTTCTTTAGCACTTGAAGTACCGATCGGAGATGTTCTTCATGTTCCTTATAAGACTTAGAATAAATTAATATGTCATCAATAAATACCACCACGAACCGATCCAAGTAAGAATGAAAAATATTGTTCATATAATTCATGAACACAGCCAGAGCATTAGTAACTCCGAACGACATCACCACGTATTCATAATGACCATACAGGGTCCTAAATGCCGTCTTAGGAACATTAGTAGCTTTCACTCGGATTTGGTGGTATCCTGATCGTAAATCAATTTTGGAAAAGACCGATGCACCACGTAGCTGATCAATTAAGTCATCAATTCTGGGCAACGGGTATTTATTCTTGATGGCCAGCTTGTTTAATTATCAGTAATCAACACATAATCGCATACTACTATCCTTCTTCTTGACAAGTAGCACCAGAGCACCCCACGGTGACATACTCGGTTGGATAAATTATTTTTCGAGCAGCTCGTCAACTTGCTTCCTTAACTCAGCTAATTTAATCAGAGACATTCAATAAGGGGCTCTGGAGACTGGCTCAGCTCCAGGAATTAAATCAATAGAGAATTCGATTTCTCTATCAGGAGGAACACCAGGCACGTCCTCCGGGAACAACTCGGGAAAGTCACAAACAATAGGTATGTCTCAGATTTTAGACTCACTTCTCCCCTCAGTCATACAGAATGACATTAATAGTTGAGATATACCTTGAATTTCGTAATTATCAACTTTCTGATCGAGAGAAACCACTTACCGATTTCGACAGTCAACTAGGACTTTATTGGCTGAGAGCCAATCCATTTCGAGAATCATATCAATACCTCTCAATGGTAGACATATCAAATTAGTAACAAAATTCCTATCACCGAGAGTAAAAGATACATTTTCACTCATCGTAGAAGTGCATAATTGAGCACCAGTCGGATTAGACACATTTAAGGGACGATTTATAGAAACAATAGATAATCTCGTTCGCATCACACATTCATTAGAGATAAACGAGTGGGTTACACCCGAATCAAACACCACATCAATAATAGCATTTCCAAGTACGCACTTACTTTGAATCAAGTAGTTGGCTTGGGCAACTTCTTCTACAATGGTAGCATACACTCGGCCTGCTGTCGGTAAACTAGAACTCCAAGCCTGATCGTTTCTTAACATCAAAGAGTTATTGCCACATTCCCCATTGCCTCTTCCTCCTCTATTACCGTTTCCACGGCCTCGTCCTATGAAGCCTCCACGGTTTACACTAGCATGTGATTCAGTCGGTTGGAGAAGAGGACAGTTAGGATGGACATGTCTTTTCTTATTGTAATGGTAGCAAATGACTTCCTCATCTTTGTCACAAGTCTGAGCATAATGATTGCCCCCACATCTAAAGCATTTGATGTCTCTCGGCCTACCCACCAATCGGCCACCAATATTCCCTCAGCCTCGGGATCTAGAGGATGATCCTCCTCTAACAGACTTTCCTTGCTTTTTAAAACTGATTGATGGTAGCCTCAAAGAACTGTCCGACTTACTGCTAGAGCCGGTTGAAGCTTTTGCATCCTCCTCATATATTCTGCATTTATTAATAAGGATTGGAAAGCTCCGAATCTCCTGATGTCGGAAGGCCTTCTTAATCCTTGGATTCAAGCCACTCTCAAATTTGATGCATTTAGAGCCGTCAGTATCCGGCATCTGGAAAAGAGGATAAAATAAACACAGTTCCTCAAATTTTGCTGCATATTCCTCAACATTCATACTGCCTTCCAACTCCTTCTGGCTTCTGACAGTGTTTGGGAAATATTTTTCTAGGAAACATTCCTTGAAATTTTCCCAGTTCAGTTCGATTCCAACAGCTACCTGTCGGGCTTTCGTCAATTTCCACCAAGTTTCAGCTTCTTTACGAAGCATGAAAACAGCGTACTTAACCTTCTGAGTCTCAGTACACTACAGGCTGCCAAAGATCCATTCAAGATTTTAGATCCAGGCATAAGCTTGATCAGGTTGAAATCCTCCATGGAATTCAGTCGGTTTATGCTTGAGAACACAATCAATGCTATGATTGTCACTCGGTTGAGGGGTATTCTGCCTTTCTAAAATGTCGGCCACACATTGAAAAGCAGCTATTGCATCCATACCATAAAGGTCCATTTTCTAATCCTGAAATAACCATCATACTTTAGTACCACTCATGGATATGAAAGCAATTTATTAATAGTTGATTTCCTCAACTATATGACACAACTATAACAACAACAGTGATATGACTTCACTCAATCATAGCATTTAGTAGCTTAACCTTGGCCTTGGACTTTTTTAAGTCTGCTCTGATACCAAAATATAACATCCTTAATTTTTAAAATAATTTTCAATATATCAAATAAATTTTCCGTAATTAATTTAAAATTTCTAAAACAGGAGTCGGATTCAACATTAACAGTACCGGTTATACATTAATCCGACTGACTCATTTTCAAATATAAATAAATACAAATAAACTTTTCACAATAATTCCAAAATTAAAAACAAAATATGAATTAAATAATATTATTGTCACTTTACAAAAGCTGACCGGCCATTTAATATACAAAGAAAATATAACACTCGGTATCCACAGGAGCCGGCCAAGGCTTTTACCAAAATAACTATGTACACTATGTATTGTACATGCTAATACATAATGCTCCAGTCGACGACTTCAAATGCCATCACTGTGTCCTCTATCCACTGTAAAAATAGTAAGTAGGGGGTGAGCATAAACATATCAAATAATAGTTATTGAATTGGATTAAAAGTCCAATCCATAACTATGCAAATAATATATACCGAGCTATATAAAATAACATGAATAGTATGTTATACTCAACCATATATACATCAATGTACACAGGTACTAAATCTGAGAAATCCATTATTAAGTTTTTTAATTTTGTGTTGCAACACTGGCTCCCCGAGCCATAATTCAGCCCTAGGCCGATTCGGCCGTTTTACTGGTACCAAATCGCTCTACGCCCATAACGTAACACCGAGTACCACTCCCAGAGTGATAGCGGTCCTCTACCCAGTGCTACGGGCTAAAACCTCAAGCCCCGCTCAAGAGGTTGCCTTGAGTCCCACCCAAGGTCTTTTGTGAATTCATATCATATTTCATATTTAATCATCATACATGCATCTCATGCATATACATAAATATCAAGAATCATCATCCATCTCATATCATTATCATATCAACATCAACAGTATGAATGGAATATATATATGAAAACATGAAGCGTTATATAAACGGGGTCTCAATAACAATTATGTACTCAACATATTAATATCACCCCACATCCATTCATAAACTATCTATTTGAAATGTACACTCCCCCTACCTGGTATTAAAGAGTTCCTGCAGCTCTTAAAGCTATCCTTAATTTACAGCTTGTAAATTCCTACTGGAATTTCAGCGTTGTACCAGTTCAATGTTTTCTTTGTAAAGAAAAGAAGTGAAGGTTGATTTCTTCTTTGTTAATGGCTTTCAGTAAGGTTTTAGAAGAAAAAGATTATGGGTGATGTTTTTACTTTCAAAAGTTTTCTAAACATCCTTCAAATGTAGAAATTGGTATTTATATCATTCATGCAAAGAGACGTGAATGATAAGAAATATTTACTGTACGTTTCTTCAGATGATGAATAAGGAATAAACATTTAATGAAAAGGGACAACACATCAAAGTGGGTCCCATTCTTAGAAGAATTTCAGGAAAAGACTCTACTAGAATGTAGTAGAACAGTATAACGTGGAAACTAAATTAATTATTACTTCTGACTCGGTTCCTATATATTCTGACTCGGGGAAAGCCTCTGTCCGTTCAGAAGTCCTTCACTCGGAGGAAATCCACTCAGAAGCGTTTCATCCAATGGAACAGAACTTTTCTTCCTTGGAATAACCCATTTACAATTATCTTATTCAAAAATATGTCAATCAGACATCTCACTCGGTTATATTATACCTCTTTCTGAGTCAGAGTTTTATTCTTGCATCACTCAGAAGTTTCTCAACTGAAGAATTACTCGGAGTTCAAAGTCCACTTCCTTTCTCAGAAATCACTCCACTTGAAAGGATTACTCAGAGTCAAAAGCTATCTTGCAAACAAATCCGAGCATAAGCCCTCGGAATTCTAAAGATCATTCCGAGCACAATTTAATGAATTTATCACTTGGATATTTATTCCCCTCGGAATTATTTACTCACAAACATACTAAATCAGAGTTCAAGTCTTTATCCAGAAGCAATCTTCCTGCAAAGACTCACTCGGTACTGTCTCTCTCAGATTTATCGTACTCGGTGATACTTCACTCGGTATTTATTTAATAATTCCTCAATCTAAGAAATACTTACTTAATTTCATTCTTTTCTTTATTCTAAAGTACTTCTCTCGGAACCACTCCTTTGGAATCATTTCAGTCAGAGTTATTTCATTCGGATTTACCTCATTCTAAAGTATCTTATCCGAACATCGCTTCCTTAACTCATAAATAATTTTCTTAATAATGTTTCACTCGGAAACATCCTAGATTTAATTAAAAATAGCTTTCCCAGTCTTATTTCACTCGGAAACAACCTTCCTTCTCTCAAAAGTTGATTCCTCTGTCGTACTTTACTTGGTATCGTACCATTTTCACTCGGAATATCCTATTTCTAACAATATTCACTCGGAATTTCATTCAGAAATTCTCCATTAATCCTTAATGAATAATTTTTCTAAAAATTACAAAATTTGGGATGTTACAGGGGGAACATGAAACTCTCAAGGACTTCTCGAAGAGGTTTTACAAGGAAGCAGCTGTTGTTCCAAACTTGGTAGAGGCACTACAGTTGCACATCGTGATAGAAGCTTTGCAACCGAACTCTGCTTTCGCCCTGTCATTGGCAAAAAGTCCTCCGGTGAGTTTTGAAGAATTCAGGAGGAAAACATCTAAGTATGTGGGCATTAAAATGCACTTGGAAGCAACAACGGCAAGAGAGAAATCCCTAACGCCACAACAACAGAGAGATAAGGACAGGCCCCCATCGAAACGTATGGAGAGACCGTTCCGGGACAACATCTTCGATAATCCTGTACCTCCGAGTCAGGAAGAACGGGAAGCCGCCCCAGCTTTGAAAACATGGTGACCCTTGGAAATACTACGAATTCCATGAGCAATAGGGCCACTCAGCAAACGAATGTCAAGCCTTGAAAAATACCGTCGAGACCCTGATCCGAGAGGGTAAGCTTAAGCAGTACCTTTTCAAAGAAAGGTCTTTCGATGAATCAGAGCGGACTGAGAAAATGGGGAGGGCCTACGAGGAAGGCGATAATGATCATCCCACTCTGATCAAAAGATTTACTGTTTCTGAAAAACAAAAGGGAGTCATGATGGGTGAGCCTGCTGATAAGGTATTTCTGAGATATTTGGAAATGAAGAGTTTATTGAAAGAGAATCAAGTTTGTATAATATGAACTCAATGGAATGGATGTGCCAAGTTTAAACACAAAGATTGTAGTACAGCATAGATATCGTTCCACTGAGGAGGTATGAGAATGAAAATCTTAGTCTTGAATTGATTTAGCAGAATGGTTTGGTTTTTGTTTTGTTATAAATGATGTTGATCAAGAAGACAGTAAATAACAGAGAGTAAAAGTTGCAAAAGATAACAGTGAATGGTGTTGAAAAATCAGTTTTGTAAAACAGGGATTGGCTTCATCACATCTTCACCTCTGTAAGCTGCATAAGTTTTCATTTAAGTAAATTAAAAAGATAAGTTCTACGTCACAATCAAAAGTCATTTGTATCGATCCCTCGACTACAAAATTCATAAGAATGATTTCAAACCGCTGATCCCTCAGTCACTTTGAAATCATCCCAGCATTATCGCTCGATTGTTTTGACGTTTATTGCGTTAGACGCCATCCCTGGCTACCTACTCACAACAAATATTTCTTTCGGATCTGCTTTCAAAAGTCACTTCCCAGCATACTTGAGAAAACTTAAAACAAGAAAATAGTGATCAAGTATTTTCAGGCATTAAACGCAGAAGGAAATACAGAAACTTATCAAATCTCATTACTAAATAAAAACTTACAACAGCATTACTTCAGTGTTGAATGGATTACAGCCAATCCCATAAGGGAGTTTAGTTACTCATGCCTTGCATTTTCACCATCAAAAGAATGAATACAGAAAATAATGGAAAGTGTGAATGAAAATACAGGGGATGAATCTGATGATGGATATGTTGTTTGCAGCTTGATTTATAGGAGTCAAGGTTCAGCTTCCCTTTTCCACTTGCGTAGAACCCATGCAACATCTTTCAGAGACTTGCAGAGACACAAGAAGTTGGGTGAGTTGGCATCGCATCATTGGTGAATATTAAATTGGAAAATCCCATACTACAGGAGTCACGCTTGAGCTTGATGGTCTTACGCTCAAGCGTGAAGGGTTCTGATGCTTTTTGATGGTCTCACGCTCAAGCTGAAGTAACCACGCTCAAGCGTGGCCTTCTCGTTTTGGTGCAGAACACTTATCCCTCCTCAGCTACGCTCAAGCGTGGCCTTATTATCCATCCCTCACGCTCAGGCGTGTAAAGCTTACGCTCAAGCGCCCTCCATGTGCCTGGTCATGCTCAAGCTCTATTTAGTCACGCTCAAGCGTGCTTCATGTGCATGGTCACGCTCACGCTCACGCTTGGTCTTCGCTTGGGCGCTCTCGAGCTCACGCTCAAGTGTCTCATCCCCACGCTTGAGCGTGAGAGTGGTCCTGATGCCTCTGTCTCCTTTAAGTCATGCTTAATCCTCGCTTAAGCGTCTAGTATTCACGCTTAAGCGTGAGAGGTGTTTATGTTCTCCAACTTTCATGCTCAAGCTTGCTTACTTTTGTCTTTCCTGTAACTTTTCACAACATGTCTTTTTATACAATGCTTAAAAGATTCATGCTCACTTCCTTCAATAATTCCTTAATTTAGCTTAAAGTCTTTACAAAATTGGTTCAAATGAGTCATGAAATCAATGCTTATTCAACACTTATCAAACTCTCCCCAACCTAGATTTTTGCTTGTCCTCAAGTAAAAAGAAGTTTGGAAAGGGAATCAAGCATTTCAGCAAAATTAGCTTCTGTACAGATAAAATTTTAACAGACAATAATCTCAATTTATCTCAAGTAAATGATTTCCTTAATACCAATTCTTTGAAATGTATTGTACCATTAATTTGTTCACAATGCAGGTAACCAAATGCCATCAGAATAAGGAACTCTCATTATTTCTCACAGGTGGTTGTGTTTGCACATTCATCATGAAAACTGCCTAATTAACATTGCCGGTCATTTCTAATCACATTCCATTCATAGGATAAGTAAGGATAAAAAAGGTCTTTTCAAGGTTGTAATGAGGCTGGGCTATCAAGAATTCTTGGTTTTTTCTTTGAGTTCAAAGTGCATGCATAAATAAGAAGAGCATATGTTCTAAAAAAAAAATTTTATGAGGCTTCTCTTTATGCTATTGAATTCTTCGCTTTTCTTTTTCTAGTTCTCTATTTTTGTTACATGTTGGAGAACTTTATTTCTTTTTCAGCCTCAGTTTCTCTTATCACCCTTTTTTGGAGAAATGTTCTATGCTCTTTTCAAATCTTTAAGCATGCTGGTAAGGTAAGATTTTATATCTCATGCTTGGTTTAGGGTGTTTGAAAAAAAAAATTTTTGGCTCAAAAATGGCTATAAAAAATTGGGTCATATTTCTTAAAGGTAGCTTTTTGGCTCTGAGTTTGTTTTATTTTTTTTTATTTTTTTTTCAAAATTTGCCTTTATCATTTCCTTGCTTAATCTCTATAAGAAATGTTAATCAGAAAATCAGGCAATGCTTATTTGACAAATTCAGTGTTTATTTGACAAAATCATGAGACTCTCAGTGTTTAGATTTCTCACTTCTCACAGGATATAAGGCTTATTTCCTTATTCTAACAGAAAAGGGTTCACGCATGTACATAATAAAAAGTACATTCATTCCAATTCCTTGGTTCTTAATTCAGCCATTTTAACCTTTTAACAATCAATGTTATTGTCTAAAAATCTTCTGCTGCTTAGAAACTCTTCTTGTTCAAAAAGTAAAATCTTTGGTTGGGTTTTTCAAAAATGTTCAAAGTTTTAACCAACACAGGAATAAGCAAACAAGAATAATCACAAGCAGACAAGAGTAATCACAAACAGTTCTAAAGTATGCTGCAATAAAAATAAAGTAAAGCTATAAATTGTCAATTTGAAATAAAACTAAGTAGCAATTTAAACTTCATGAAATAAAAGCATTAAAATTTTTCACTCTTCCTCAGATGAGTCCTCTTCTGTTCCCAGATCTCTTTCTGGAGGTCCCTGTGTTGAAGTTCCTGGCCTATCCTGTGTAGTCTCACCTCCTCCCACAAAAGGAGGCCTGTCCCCAGGCCAAGCAAGTAAGGCCTCAAACTGGGCAGGTGGCATCCAAGGATTGTGTTGATCTGCAGGAATACTGTGATAAAGGCCACTGTGAATGTGTAACAAACCTCTATGATGAGCGTTCTGCTAGGCCAGGAGGTGGCTATTTTGAATTTTCAGGATGTGAATGCCTTGTAAAATCAGATTGGCTTCTGTACTGAGGGGAGGATGGGCAGGTGCTGCGTTGAATGCTTGCTGTGCTGCTTGAGAGGCAGGTGGAGGGGGTACATCATCTGCAGGAGGTACTGGATTACTGCAGTAACGCTCAATGAAGCATTTGTCTATGGAAGGCCGAATTGGTTTGAGGTCTTGTACCTCAACACCATGAGCTGCACAAAAATCAGTGATAAAGGCAGGAAAACCGAGACTCCCTTTTACCTTTTGACCTGCCTGGGAATACTTCTGATCAGAAATCACAAACTTGTGAATTTCATCAGAGAGTATTTGGGCTAGATCAATGGAGATGTCCTCTCTCAGAATGCAGTATAGCAAATAGCACCTACTAAAAATTAAATCAGAGACATGAGCGTTAGGTGCTATGTTAGCTAATAAGAAAGAAGTCCAAACTTGAGAAATAGAAGTCATGTCTTTTCTTAAAATTCTCAGTGGGTTTTCTCCTTGCCCCATTTGAAAGTGGTGTCCTGGAACACATATGGAGGCTTCAAGGTCATTGGTGGCAATGACTTGGTTCCTTGCAACCATGGCAGCATATTCGCATATTTCTCCCTCTTCTAAGGTCATAATGTTCCCTAAGTAGAAATTGATTGTGTCCCTGTCATAGGAGAGCCAGGTTCCCCTCACGTAAGTTTTTCTTTCTCCCCCTCCATCTCTTGTCCAAGCGTTCGCATAGAATTCTCTTACAACTTCAGGATCATACTTCTCCCTTGGGTAACATACCTTTAACCAATTTCTCCTTCTTATGATCTGCAAGAAGGCATCACAATCTCCCAAGGCCAAGTCTACTTTTCTTTCTGGTATAAACGTCCAGTTTGAGATATCTTCATAACGCTTGCTGTTGTCTTTCTTCTTGAATCTTGGAGCATTATCTTGTTCATCTGTGCGTGGTCTTTTGCCTTTATTTCTTTGGGAACTCCTTGCTGGGAGGTAGTGACAGGGGGTTTGGTGCAATTTGCTTTGTTCTGGCCATCTGGAAGGATCCGAAAGTGATAGAGAGAATGGTTTACAAAAGAAAAGTGTGACTTATGAGATGAGAGTGAAAAGACAATTATTGGAGAAGAGAGGGCAGTTACAAAACTTAGAGAGTCAGGAGGTTGATGGATGGTTATGTGAGTGAGAGAGTGGGTAGTTTCCAAATTCTGCATTTATTAGCATCAGGGGTCCGTTCTGTACTTCACGTTTGAGCGCTAGAGTGCCACGCTTGAGCGCGAGAATGTCACGCTTGAGCGCCGTATTACCACGCTTGAGCGCGATCGGCTTGGACACAGAGCTATGCTTCCTTGCTCGGGCGAGAATGAAAATTTATACAAGCTTGAGCGCATGTTTGTCATGCTTGAGCGCAGGGGTGTTGCGGTTGAGCGCAAGAGTACCACGCTTGAGCGTGATCGACCACCTGATGCTTAATTTAATTTCTCGCTTGAGCGCAGGGGTCTTGCTTTGAGCGTGGTAGCCTCTGATTGCTGTCCAGGTCCTTTCGCTTAAGCGCAAAAGGTCACGCTTAAGCGAGATCAGGTTTATTTTGTTGAAAATTTCTTTTGCAGAGGTGCCACGCTTAAGGCTTGACTCTTTCGCTTAAGCTTAATGAGGATGGTTTGGGACTTACCTTGGCTCGCTTGAGCGAGATTATCCATGCTTGAGCGAGGTGATTTCCTCATGCTTCTCTTTATTCAACCTCCTGCTCCAACTTGTTTGCCTTTGTTTGAAACTCTTATTTGGAATCCTCTTGATGAGCAATCTACACTGTAAACAGAAACTTTACTAAAAAATTAAAATTTTCATGGAAAGAAAGCATAAAAAATTGGGTTGCCTCCCAATGAGCGCTTGTTTAACGTCATTAGCTTGACGCCTGAGTTTGATCATGGGTCTTTTAGTAGGATGTCAGTGGCAACCTTCTCCACTTCTCCTCCTAAATAGGGCTTTACTCTCTGTCCATTCACGACCCAAGTTCTTTCAGATTTAGGATCTTGTAGTTCAATAGCTCCATAAGGTTTCACCTCCTTCACAATAAAGGGTCCTGACCATTTAGACTTGAGTTTCCCTGGGAATAGTTTCATCCTTGAGTTGAAAAGAAGAACAGATTGTCCCTGATGAAAACTTTTCTTCATGATGTGTCTATCATGGTAAACCTTCATTTTCTCTTTATAGATCCTTGATGAGTCATAGGCATGATTCCTCCACTCTTCTAACTTGTGCATCTGAATCTTTCTTTCTTCAGCTGATGCTTTGTGGTCATAGTTGAGGGTTTTCATTGCCCAAAATGCTTTGTGTTCAAGTTCTACTAGAAGATGGCAATTTTTACCATATATCAACTGATAAGGTGAAAATCCAGTTGGTGCCTTGTATGCTGTTCTATAGGCCCATAAAGCGTCATCTAACTTCAATGACCAATCTTTTTCTACTTTGACTGATTGTTTTCTCCAGTATCCTCTTAATTCCTCGGTTGGATACTTCCACTTGGCCATTGGCTTGAGGATGGTAAGGGGAGGTTACTTTGTGCTTGACTCTATAATGTTCTAGGCATCTTTGGAGTTGACTGTTGCAGAAATGAGAGCCTCCATCACTTATTAATACTCTTGGAGTGCCAAACCTGCTGAAAATGTGTTTCTTAAGAAATTTGATGACAGTCTTGGCATCAGCTTTAGTACATGCCATGGCTTCCACCCACTTAGAGACATAGTCTACTGCCACAATTATATATTCATTTGAGAATGACATTGGTAATGGCCCAGTAAAGTCTATGCCCCAGCAGTCAAAGACTTCTATTTCAAGGATGGTAGTCAATGGCATCTCATGTCTTTTTGATATGCTTCCTGTCTTCTGACATGCTTCACAATGCTGCACAAAAACATTAGCATCTTTAAACAATGAGGGCCAATAAAAACCTGATTGGAGGATTTTTGCTACTGTCCTTTCCCCATTGAAATGTCCTCCATAGGGTGAGCTGTGACAGTGCCATAGGATGCTCTCAGCTTTCTCTTGGGACACACATCTCCTCAAAATATGATCTGATCCAAGTTTAAATAGGTAAGGGTCATCCCATAGTGGGTATCCGGTATTATGATCCGATCTCTCAGTGGGAGAAGACCAGTCTTGCTGTCCTGGAGGTCCTACACACCGGACCTTCGCGTTGAATATGGGCGAAGGGGGGTGCCACCTACAAAGAGACTCCGACGATCAAGTCAGTGGTAGTGTTAAGAAGTATATGCATGTATGTTACAATGCAAGCAAGAAGAAGTAATAATATGCATCATTCAGGTATTTATAGAAGTGTCTGGTCATGGGCCTAATTGTGCCACTGGACAAAGCATTGTTCCTCAATTGTAGTGGCTCGAGGAAAGAATAATACCCATTATATTTTGTTGGAACATGGGGAAATATATTTATTTAATCTATCGTGGGAGACAAACATGGGCTTAGTGACGTTATGCATGCCGCTCGAGGAATAGACTAGTCATGGGAGACTGAATCACACTATTGATCCCCAGGCCATTTATACGTATCTTTTAGTGATCCGATGTTTGAGACAAGATGCATTCGATGTGGGAGGTGTTGACATGGACTCACCGGTCTTGGGAGAACGCCCAGACAACTATGTTGGTCCAATGTCTTACTTGTAGAATCGGTAACACTGCCATATCAGATGACACGTTACCATTATCTTGAGGGCCGGTATCAGGACCAGATTATTTATCCCCTAGCTTATGTGAGGGACTAATAAAGTTGCTCATATAAGCTACATGGCTAGTACTTGTTCAGGATACCGGACCGCCTATGTATGCAAAATATTTATCCAATGTGTATTGGGATTTAATATTATGTTATCATATAAAGAGCCGGCCTGGGCACTAAGTATCCGTTGTCGTATCGTTTCTTACGACAGATTTAGACAAAGATATGCTGTACGAGAATCCTGAATGTTTTTGAAACTTGAGACTCTTGGTATTCGAGTTATAACTGCTACATATCTCATGATTGGCCATTTAATGCCTTTAAACACGTGGAGAGCCATTTATTGTTTCAATTAATCGTGTCTTTGTAACAGCGACTCAGGGGTTTTATGGGCCCATAATTTGAATTTTAAGGCCCATTTGAGAGGCCTGTTGGCGAATCGACGTTGTTTTCACGGCTTAGGGCTTGAAATGACAACATCAATTTATAAAGAGGTGCCGTTTAAGGGCAAATGACATAACCTTTGAAACAGTCAATGTGTCCCTCTTCTACCTATAAAAGGAGTACTTGGTGAATTCAGAATTTCATTGCTCTCGTTGTCTTGGCAAAACTCTACGAAAATTTTAAAGGGACGTTTGTTTGCTAATTTCATGAAGTTCGTTCCACCCTCCTTTTCTTAGGTAACCATATTCTTCCCCTCCTTATATTTTTCCCTTTTTAAACTTTTCTAAATGTCTGAGAGAGGATATACTGGTTCGAGCCATGTTGGCCCTAGAGTTAAAGGGGAAGGGCCTTGTCTCGAACTCTTGCGCGTCGTGGTGGGAGGATTCCTATGGTTTCCTCTAACACCGGGCCACTTCACTCAGAGAGGGAGGTGTCGCCCTACTCAAGGCGGAGGGTGATAATACCCTCTTCAGAATCCTCTTATAGTGAGAGTGAGGGGAGCACGAATTTATACCTTTCTGATGATGTAGGTTTTTGCAGCAGTGTGAAGATCTTCAAATTATCCCTTCAAAAAATGACTAGCGAGGAGACCTCTGGTGATGGGGCATCATCTCAGCAATATATCTTGAAGACAGCTTCAGGGTTGTGCAATGTGGTTGCACATCGGATTGACTGGGTAAAGCTCCAAGAGGTGCGCCTATATTGCTGGGTGGCGGATGAATTCTGTGACACACTGTCTCGTCACACTAGGGAAGACGGAGCGAGGTTGGAGCCTCGTTTCAGGGTCTACAAGAAGGAAGCATACAAGGAACGGTTTATGGTGTTGGCGCCTCTTCCCTTAGAACGGATATGGTACACCCCGGACGAGAGGTCAATTTTCATGTATGACTTCCTGTTTTTAAATCTAGGTGTTCGCTTC